>OU426888.1:11220887-20300887 GCA_911387775.1 Thymelicus sylvestris
GCTTTCCTCTTTATAATATTAGTATAGATATGCCATCGTTTTGGTAACTGTTTTTACGCACTGATTTATCACACCATTTCACTCTGCAGTAAGCCATGGTTCCATCAGCGAATGCTTTTTTGAAATTAATTAAATTCTGAAAGATCCGCGTGTATACGGGTCAAAGGTCTTGGTCGATACTAATGTCGTGAATGCTAGTACAGCTTCATATGCATAGCAAAAGCACTGCTATGTTGCCGCGCGTCAGTTGCCTTGTATGCGGTATCTTGTGGGGGTAATCTATGATAACAAAGTACAGATAAAAACTTTTTTCGATTTTTTAATTTCGATTCGATAAAAAAACGAAAAAATTGTTTGTTCAACTTATAAATTTATTATACACAAAGTATTAAAACTTTTTAAACTTTTATGACGTGATCTCGTTAAGCATGTATATAAGAAGGGCTCCACGAAGCGAAAAATTTATAGGACAATTACTTAAACATTTTTTTTAATGTACAATGAAAATGGAAGTTCGAGAAAATTTAGTTAATTAACAATCGTCTAACTTGTTGAAAAATTAACTCTAAGAAAAATTTCCTACAGGAGCAAATTCTTTGAAGTGTTTCGAATACACCATATTTTTTTTATTTTTTTAAATTAATAATTAATACCTTAAAAAATTATTGAGTGTGACGAACTCGGTTTTGACGCCGCACGCGCAACCTAAAAATGCCACGTGGAGACCCATTTTCAGCGTTAAATTAAAGTTATAAATAATGGAGATAGAGTTCCGAGAGTCGCGAGTCATTTTTTGGAAATTTCCTCTTCTTTAAGAATCTTGTTTTAAAATTTCTTAAATATTAATAGTTTCGGAGTGGATTACCAAAAACAAAATACTTTTTTTTTCAACTTTATTTTGTCAATAACTTTTGCAATTTTTTACGTGCTGGTAAACACTTCCGAAACATTTTTCTAGACATCATTCCGAACAGAATGAGCTATCGCACGTATTTTTAAGAGCAGTATCTCTATTTTCCACCATTAACTTATTGATTAGACTACAAGAAAAGACGCAAAGAACTTTATTCAAGACCAAGGATATTATAGTTTTTTTTTTTAAATGGAAATAGCCGGCAAACGAGCTGACGACCCACCTGATGGTAAGTGGCTATCGTCGCCCATGGACATCAGCAACACCAAAGGACTCACTGATGCGTTGCCGGCCAAGAAAGAGAGAAGAAAAAGAAGGTGGTAGCTATCCAGGCGAACCCCATAGAGAAATAATAATAGTAATAATGGTATTAAATATTAATTAATAATTAAAATCAATATTACTAATATAATCCCTCGAGGGGCCCTACCACCAGCGGGCTGGATTCTGTCGCCTTTGACGACACCCATCCGGCGTGGGATTGGGGTTAGTATTCTAAGCCGCCCCAATACGGCTAAAGTAAAACTGGATTGTAATTTTAGTAGCTAGGTACCTGAAGACGGATGACATTACATTTTAACTTAGCACAAGCCGGATTGAGGTTATCCTTCATAATTGAAGGGTGTCCATACTTATAGTCGCCGCGAACTAAGATGCCCAATTTGTCGTTTGCAATCACAGTGACACTAGAGATGTACAAAAAAATCGGTTAACGAAAGAAACCAATTTTTGCAACAAATCGATTCAAAATTGTAAGACCTTCTAATCGATTCAATAATTAAACTGTAAACTAAAAACCGTAACATTTAGGTACCTCCCAACTACCTCGATTGAGCTACATATCTCGTACCACGTATTCTCAATATTATGTATTTAGGACTCCAATAAAATATTCTTTTGTTTCTTCCTAACAACTCATGCTGCTAGATATGCATGGAAATAGCCGAGCCGGCAAACAAGCTGATGATCCACCTGATGGTAAGTGGCTGTCGTCGCCCATGAACATCAGCAACACCAAAAGCATCACTGGTGCGTTGCCGGCTAAGAAAGAGAAGAAAAAGAAAGAAAGATAGATCATGATAGAATGAACTCATCCGCTCAGTTTCATAATAATATTTTGAGATATTATGAGCGTCAGGGAAAAAACTACAGTGAATAAATTCTTGTTTATTTTTTGCGCAAATTGTTGCAAGAATGTGTGGGAGACTACACGAAGGTTCGAGGTTCGCGCGCTTTGATGTGCGACAAAAAACCGACACAGCTTGGAAAACCCCGAATGCCTCGAAAACTTCGCATAATCCTTCGCGAAGGTCGTCCCACACATGTGGGTTCGCGTATTCGCGCGAATGTGAGTGACCGGCATAAGCTGTGTCGGTTTTTTGTCGCACATCAAAGCGCGCGAACCTCGAACCTTCGTGTAGTCTCCCACACATTCTTGCAACAATTTGCGCACACGACTAAAAAGGTGATGTATCTCTTAATTTTTCGTGGTTCGTGGCGTCTAATCGTACTACCATTTATTTTCTGTATTGAAAATTGATTTGAATGACAACAACATAATAACAACAGCAAGATTGAACATTCGTGAACAAAGTTTAGGAGGAAGCGGAAATGGGCTTGTATACTCATATGCGAACTGCGAATATAGAAAACATAGAAACATAACTTCTAGTAAAAACAGATAATTTTTCGGAACGTCGGCCACTAGAATGAAATGTCGGGAAAAATCGGTAATGCTCGATTTGTATAGCGCTTGCCCGCTCTCCGACCAGCGAAAGGATGGTATGTCACAGGAGGATGATGTTATGCGAAATGAAGAACAGCAAATAATTATCATTTAGAATTTGGATTTTTTTTATTAAAGATTTTTAATATCATGAAACGGTATTGTTTTAGTAATCGCAATCAAAACATATTTATGATTATTTTCGATTCCTCAAGGTTAAGGTTTGGTCTTACAAATAAAAATATTATAAAAACCGAATTGAAAACCACAAAATAATAATAATATTGTTTATACCAAAGATGTACGAGTATAAACCATAGACAGGCTTTTCTGAATTAAAAGTGCGCCATAGCGCGGGGATGACATGTGTCTGCAGTAATAAATAAATAAATAATAAATGGTAAGGTGCCGTTAAAATATAACATCCATATTTAATGACGTTTCTAATATATGGACTACGGGTCTGTCACCAAGTGTTACACAAAAATTAGATCTAATATATAAAATTCTCGTGTCACGCTTTTTTGAAGTTGAACTCCTCCGAAACGTTTCGACCGATTTTCGTGAATCTTAGCGTGAATATCGGCTAGGGTGGAGAATCGGCCAACATCTATTTTTCATCACCCTACCCCTAAAAAATATTTGGCAGAACAACGTTTGCTCGGTCAGCTAGTAATAATATAAAAATGTAATAGTTAGATCGATTTCTAAACTGAAAAAATAATTAAGTTTTCGCTTGTTTAAACACTTAATAATATGAATTCAGGCTGCCTTTCATTTCTTTGTGTCTATACTTGATACTTGCATACACGTATTATTTTTCAGTTTTCAGTTTTGAAGTCTGTTTACCTATAATATTCTATTAATATTTAATTTCTCCGTGTAATCGTTACGGGACCATCTTCGAGCTTTATTGAAACTAACGCACAACAAACACTACAGATACCTATAAAATTTGAAGATATCCCTCGATTTCCGATTTCGGACTTATAGCAGTCATCATTACCAAAATGTATGGAGCATAATTGAGAGTTTATTTGATTTGTTTGATGTTTAGGGTCCCAATTACATTCCTGTCTTTCTAACCGAACTGACTTTGTCTATTCTAGCCTGCGCTTTGTTTTTTTTGACGTGATAACGTGTATTATAACGATGAACGCCGGGCGCACGCACGAAAAAACATGACTCATTGTCCCGTTCCACACGAGCGAGAGCGCGGAACAAGCGATAGAGAGGCACGATCGGCTACGATCAGCCGAAGCGCTCAATTTTATCTATAAAAGTATGCAATCATTTCATCAATGTTTTGTCATGACGTTGTAAACCTACTTTACAGACAATCATTTTTTGGGAACCTATAACCGGACGATTATACACCATGCTGAACAGTGTTTTGAATGTATGATTTTTTATCATAATTAAACAATTACACTATTCAATGTATGTAGTCATAGTCATTATTACAATTATTATATGTGTTACGTACGGACAAACTACTTGGACATTTGCACATATATAAAGTAAAGAGCTGATTCCGTAAAACTCCGTAAGTAGTAAGTAGGTACACTAAACTTAACATAACTTAAATAACTATTTTTACAGACAATGATGCCTCCATAACGCATATACCATTCATTACGTTCGTACAGAAAAGAACGATATTCATTGCGTTTTATTATAACTAAAACAACGCTTGTAAGCAACTATCAAGCAATGTATAGTGAAACATGAGAATCAGCCTGTATATTCACCTTGGAATCCACATAATGACCAGATGTCATCAATTTTGATTGCTACTCTTAAATTTCAGGCATTTTAAGTAAGTGTTTCTAATAGAATAAATTTTTTGAAAAATTAAAATAAAATGATAAAAAATTACTACTTTCAGATTTATTCCTTTGTATTCACCCGACTACCTATCTGCATGCCAAATTTTAACTTTCTAGGTCACCTGGAAGTTGGATATAGTTTTGATCTATAGGTCAGTCAGTGTTAAATTTCTCGATTTTTGGACGTTAATATCTAAATAACCGTTTGAGATGTGTTTATGAAATTTGGAAGACGTATGTATTTCGCAAGTCTTAATAAATGAGCCAAATTTGACAGGTTTATGTTGAATAGTTTTTGAGTTATGAGGTGGTCAAAAGTGGCTCCAAATGGTTCGTGTAATATTACACACGGTGCTGCTCGTCAATTCTGTTAGCTAAGAAATTGACTTGACACGCTCCGCGTGTCTAGATTATTATCAAAGTGACGTCACACGCGCGCTCGGGTCTATTCGGGAACTCTCAGTGTGTTTTCGGTACTGGATTCAAAATTGTATTTTTAGTTAGATATAACTTTTATATTATAGCGAATAAAATAAAACTAAAATAGTTTTGTTATAAAACTTATATATATGTATAATAATATAAACTTTCCATTTATAAAAAAAAAATTTTAGGAAACAGCTCAATTATTAATGATCATAATTAAGAAAAATGATATATTTCGATTCGACGAATTGTTTTTTCGATCAATTGTTTTCGATGAATTTTCTGTAAATCCTGGTAGGATTATTGCGGTTGCATTATCATCAGCCCTTATTGAGATTGAAATTTTTTTTATTAACCTACTTCGTAAAAAAAATGTGTGCAATGTGTGGTAGAAGTGACACCTTCAAATTTTTTTGTTTTCAAGATAATGAGACGAATGTAAAATTTCGGGAAGATGATAAATGTAGGTTTCACTAATCTACTTCACTCCGCTCCACCCCGCTCCGCTCCCCTAACCCTCACTCCCCTACCCTACCCCTGTACAATGCTTCCTATCTCACTTTAGAATTTATGTGTTTGTCTCTTTTTAATGGACAGTTTCGTTTCATAAAATTTCAAGTCACCCCCGTACTAAAGAAGTTTTCACTTCAAAACCTTTTTTTGAAGGGCAATGCGATAAAAACTTGTCTCAATAGATTCTCAACAATACTAACTACTACTAATAATAACTACTAATACTATACTCTAATCAATAATCTCAATAAAGGCGGTGCTCGTGAGATCGCATGAAACGAAATAAAACAATTAGTATCAGCAAAACAAATATTTGTGCATGTTTAGTTTTAATGATCGAAGCTAGAACGATAGTGAATAGACACTTATTTATTTTTTTAGACTATGTGTAACTAACTTTTAGAATATGTTTGGAAGCGCTCATATCCCGGCGGCTTGCGTCGATCCTATATGGTCGACAAAGTTAAGCAACAGCGAGCGCGGTCGGTGGTTGGATGGGTAGTCACACATAGCAGTCGCTAGTGGCAAAAATTTCTTGAGCGTTTCCGTGCTTCAGCGGGCACGTAAAGCCGTCGGTCCCGGTTGTTATCACAAGATAACAGCCGTTAAGCCATTTCGGAGGCCCTAGAGCGGTTTGAAAACTTCCGACACTCGGGTTGGCCACTAACTGGAGGGGTTGAATCCGCACTGAAGCAGCGTGGTGGGGTATGCTTTAGGTCTCCTCAAGAGAAGAGACTCGTGCCCAGTAGTGGGCCATTAATCGGTTGAAGCCATGTGTAACTAAAATTATATAGAGTGCACAAAAAACGTGCTTTGTCGGCGTTATTAGAGCGATATATAATAGGTAAGAGGCGACTGAATCCGGCCCGTTGGTAATTCGTAATTCGCCCGAGTCGAAATACTAGAGACGCCTTGTTGCATCCAGTTAACGCGCGAACAAGTCGAACAACAGAGTGAGGTGCACATATCGAGGGGAATGGAGCGCCTAAATTTTCGTGCGTTGGTACGCTCCTTCTGGACGCAACGGTCGCGCGTGATACGCACGAGAGAATCGCGGCGAATTCGTCCCTTCTGGACATGGTCTTACTGAATCGCGTTTGCATCGCGACAGAAGCGCGTTTGTATCGCTACTGAATCTGGGCCCGTGGGCGAGGGCACACAGCTAGCGACATCGCTACAAAAAGTCGTCGTCGGCAAGGACCCTTACATTTTATTTTGTTTTGTAATAAAATTACTTGCAATATAATTTTAATTTCTTTCATTTTAGGTAATCTAAAATATTAGGTACTGTTTACACGCAACCTTATGCTCCATTGTGCTACAATTATTTTCCAGTGTGATAAGTTCCGTTGTGATCTCCATTGTGCTAATACGTCAAATTTTTGGTCCTTACCCATATAACATCATACATGTTAAACGCGGATTGTTGGAAAGTAGACTAATACTAACTTAATAACAATGGATTTCCGCAAAGTAACGCCTGATACTATTAACTATGTTACACAACCTTAAAAGGCAGCACTAGGATTCAAAGGGCAAAAGGCAACATGCAGCAAACACAGTTTCTATCAAGGCTCCGGCGCGGCGCTGCGGAGCTTCGGCGGTCCGGCGCGAGTTCATCTTTGCAGATGCTTTTAATGCTCACCACCGCAGCTTCGACTTGCTGGCCGGCTCTTGAGCCGTTGCGTCAAGCTTTAAAACCATCTGCTCCTCAGCTCGCGGGCCGCCTCGCCTCTTCGCGGGCTTATTGTATTAAACTACACTCTAGGCTAGGGGCACACAAGACTATGATTGTGAAGTCGGTTTTGCAGCGATTCGTTTTTGTCACTTATGTAAAGGTTTGGACGAATTCGTGTTTTCGACTGAAGTTGTCCTTGCATTTTTTAATTCAACAAATTGCGATTCGAAGAATTGTTGTTCGACGAATTGCTGTTTGAAGAATAGTTTTCACGACGGCGAATTGTTTCGATGAATTTTCCGTGGACGTCCTACAAGAGCCACACTATAATAAAACGTCATTAGAAAAAAAATCCCAAACGGCTTAGTCTGTTAGTTCACTAGCTTTTAGACTAATTAGTATTAAGTTTGGTTAAATAAATGTTACTATATGGCGCTCGCATTTACAACTAATTGAAAAAAAAATATATTATTACCAAATTTATTTTATTCTACAGTTGTCGGTACTTACATAACAGGTTTAAGTTTAAAATAACATATTTTAAAGATAGTTCGATAATAGCTTTTACAATAGCTACATTGGGGCCAGGAACTGGAATGATGAAAAGGATATAGATAACGCCAACCCATGACCAACACAACTATTGTACATAGACGCGATAGTCCAGTTGCATTGTACAGTCACCTGCAGAGAAAAGTAACCCATCTTTTACTTGATGGGTCACTTTTCTTTGCAGGGGACTGTACCTACAATTTGGGACAAATTAAATACACGAGGAGAACATTATTAAAACGGGATTAGAAGAAAATGTATTAGTCAAAACGAGCACAATCGAACGTTATATTTAGATGTTGTTTGTATTTAAACAAACTAAAATCACATAAGGAAATCGCTAGATCCCAAGGTAGGTAGTAAATACTATGATAATAATTATACATATTATCTACTTCGACAAATTTAAGACAATACAATAGTAATGTAAAATTTAATAATGTACCTAATCTAACTGTACACGTACAATATTATTACCCAAATTCTGTAAATAATACAGTACCTATCTACTATTGCATTAAACTATGTTAGACTTATGAGAACAGTTTGTTTGTAACTTCTTATCAAAATAACCTTAATTCCATTATATAATTTGAAGACAAAATGTACTTAATAGTATTTTTGCAATGCTCTTTTAATATTTCACTATCCTAGAAACAAATGATCGAGGAACTAGTCAGATGGTGATTAGTTATTATGGCCTCAGATCAATAAAAAAGGTAGATAGCTCACCACCTTGAAATGAGTGCAGCCGAAAAATACCAAGCCGATCTATACAATTCATGTATTTATACGCATTCATGCCCACACATACATATGTCTAAACCAAGCCGATTCCTGCTAGTTAATTCTTATATATCTGCCAGTAGTATAACACATAGGAAAATCTCCGGACCTGGCTCAATGACGTCATGCAATTGGAGATAGCAAAAAAAATCGAGATGTAAAGATAAAAAATGTTATTTTGATTTGTGTGTAGGTATCTACTTTTTTACAACTTTTAAATCAATCTGTACTTTATAGGGTTCTGTACCCAAACGGTGTCAACGAAACCCTATTACTAAGCCTCGGCTGTCCGTCCAACCGTCTGTCTGAAAGCTGTATCTTATGAACCGTAATAGGTAGACAGTTGAAATTTTCACAGAGTGACATATTTCTATTGCCGCTGTAACAACAAATAACGAAAATAAAATAACATTATAAAATAGATGGGGCATACAAAAAGGTTTTAATCGCCGTTAGGGGGATGGGGAGGGGGAAGAGGGAACGAAGGGGGAGGTAGAGGGAGAGGGAATTTAATGGTCTCGAATTTGTTAAACCTACCAAAACTATAAAAATTAAAATAACAAAGTACATTCACTGATTGTTAGGCGATACGAAGTTTGCCAAGACAGCTACATAAGTAATTAATAAACTTGCAGTGTATGAATGTTCGGGTCAAATCTTACAAGTAATATTTGACCCACTTCCCGTGGTTCTAATAACTTATCACACACTTTTGCAAGTTGTGAAATAAATAAAATTAAAATTAAAAAATATATTTTAAACACAAGCTTTTAAAATTTTTAAAACTTTGAGGCACTGGTGTATGCTATCCATTAGGTAACCTAGACAATATCCATCAGTGCCTCAAGCTTTTCAAATTTGAAAAGGTTGTCTTTAAAGTGAGTTTTTTTACTTTAATTTTAGTTTGTTATTGATAAAATTTTATACATATTTGGATTGATAAAAATGGCGAAACAAAAGAGAGCAGAAGAGTTAGAGAGACGAAGAATAGCTAGACGAGAGAAATATAAAAATATTAAAAATAATCCAGAACTGTATGCTGTGCAACAAAAAAAAAAAGACAGAGTTATTTAAAAAGAAAAGAAGCTAAAAAAATTAAAAGCATTAACGAAATGAGCCCACGCGAACAACGGATGCAAAGAAAAAAATTAAGAGAGAGTTCCAAAAAGTATTATAAAAAGAAATTAAACCAAAGAATTGCAGAAAATAATTCAGTAAAGTAAGTAGTGATGATGAAAATATGACTCCTGCTGTAGATCCGTTGAACGCAATAGAACGAAAAGAAAAATCTAAACCACAACTGATGAACAAACGCTGATGAAAAAAATTAGGACACTAAAAATGCAGCACACAAAACAGAAAAAAAAATTGATATCACTTAAACAAATGCAAGAATAAAATAAAGTTTTTACAAAGACAAAAAATCAAATCAACAAATGAAATAAAAAATGAATGGTTTATTTGATTTTTGGGCATCTTCTAGTATGAGAGATAATAATAATCTTCTAGTGAGTGTGTAAGCGTTTATTTAATTGTATTAATGATGACAAATTGAGCAAAATTTATATTAAATTAAGTAATGATCTAAATAAGTTTGTTTTAAGAATTAAATAGGTAAAGAATAATTAAAAACCATGTTTTTATCATTAGTGTAACAAGAGTTCCCATCAGTAAATCACAAAATATCATTAGAGGAGTATGTTTCTCATTCGTGTCACTCAAGAAGTTGATTTATGCGTGTTATTGTTAAATAAATAAGTGGAATCTTTGATTGACATATGTTTTTTCTGTTTATGAACCCATCTGAACACTAAAAAATACCAATATACATAAAAAACAAAATTCATGAAATTGCTACGTTTTTGGCTCCCAAAGTTGAAAACGACCCATTTCCGACGTATTATACCTACTTGGTTTAAACTTGGCTTGGTGTGCGTGGTTCTATTATTAGTGATCAAAGATGTAAATACACGAAACGAATTGCGTAGACCGGCTTGGTATTTTTTGGCTACACAAAAATTCAAGGCGGTGAGTTATCTACCTTTTTATTGATCTGAGATTTTTGGCTATGCTTTCCAGGGTCTTTATGGTAAGTATGTGGAGCAGACGATATGGGAGATTGTTTTGCTCAAATTGCTGCGCAATTTACTTATACGCTACTTCTATGAGAAACATTATCTACGTACTACCTTCTTTTACACATGTCCGATCGCGTCGCTCGTTTGAAAATTTAAAACCAATGACACGAGAGCAGCAAGTTAATAAAATTTATATAGTGCGTTTCACGTACTAATTCTCTTTGCTACCTTAGTATTATTACAATGAAGGAAACTGTTACTTTGGTCGTTAATTTGTCGGGTAGTGATCGCAGAACAAACTGTCACATAAATGATATTTGAACAGACCAGTAGAAATCTAGAAGTAGTTATTTGGTTTTTACAAATTTTAATGTACCTAACTGAAAAGATATCGAATGTATAAAATGACGCACTTAAGTGGTAAATTATACAAAAATTATATATTTTTGCTGATACAAGTTAACAGACAGGTCTGGTCTAAAGAGCAGATATTGAGTATAGCAATTGAAAGTAGAAAAACGGTAAGGCCGCCAAATAAAATAAAATAAAATAGTACCAGTAAAAACATTTTTGAACACACTTCAAATTATGCTCATTTGAGCAAGAAGAAACGGAAAAACTATAATTTACAGATAGGACTGCAAGAATGCACCAATGCGGAGCAACATGCGTATTTTTTGTCAATTTACTAAATATGTCTTTATAGAAAAGAAAACATGAACATAAAATTAAGAGTTTACTTAGCTTTAGATTGCAGAGAATTAGTTTAGCAATAGTTGTACAACAAAAGTAATTAGAGATCAAAATCAGTTTTTTAATAATAATAAAAAAATTAAAATTATTAGCCGCGCGTTTTGGTAATGCGCTGGAATCTTTTCTCAATAACAGCTACGTGATGAATACGTGATAGAGAGGGAGGAGATGCGCACACTAACAGCTAAGAATTATACCAATTTAATGATCTCTGATTCGTTAAACCATCCAAAACAATAATAGTTTAGTTAAAAGTATTAATATTCGCCTGGTCAGCTAGTATCAAATAAACAACAAAATCACAGTTCACAATAGCTATGACATTGACATTTCGCACCCTTAGAATGAGAGTGACCTATAGCTGCTAATACCAGTTAAAATTAAAATATTATTTTGCCAAATTTTTCATAATTTTACAATAAATGTGATGAGAGATGACAAACTGAATAGTATAAGAATTCATTGCTTGCCTTGAGGTGATAATGTAATAGACTAAATTGTTATTAATAGACTTGTTTAAACAGTCTTGTCTAATGTTCTTCAGAAGTATTAAAAAAAAAATCTATTATTTGTTTTGATTTTTGGATATAATGTACAAATTATCTGCATAATTCTCTCATATTTGTCAACTATTCTCTCAAGCAGGTAATTTCTAAAACACATTTCAATAAGATAACCCAGGATATATGTTTAAAGCCCCAACTCAGAGTCACTAACGGTTACTTTAATCGCTCCTTAGTAAAGAATGACCATATAAATTCTGTACTAAAGAGCGATTTAAGTAACAGTTAGTAACTCTGAGTTGGGGGATAAGACATATAACATTAGTTTTGATTTTGGATTTTGAATCTACTATTGCCAGTGAATGATGTAAATACTAAGTTATTCATCATAGTCTGCTAATAATGCGACTAAATATTCTATAGACATTCATTGACATGTTTTTAATTGCTATGAATATTTAAGAAATATACTTAAAAATTTCAGTAGCCATTTAAGTTGTTGTAATATAAAAATAAATTATTTTTATAGTTAAATTCACACATCATCTATAGTCGGTAACCAAAATGCCATATTGGTACATGCCGACGCCAATAACATAAATTTAGGATTGAATTGGACACACTGGATTGGTGCTGGGTGATCTCCATTTAAGACACACACCTTATAACCTGTATCTGCATTCCAAACATGTACTCTTCCATCGGTGGATCCACTAAATATATATTGAGAATCTGGGCTGAATGAAGCTTCAATTGGTATACCTTTGTTGTTCAGATGCCCTGTAAATGTCTGAAGTGGAGTCCCATGGTATGCATCTACTAACCGTATTATTGATCCATTAGTGCTAATTAGCATTGTTTTACCATCCCGCGAGAATTTGAGGCCTGTCCAGTCACACTCCTTTTCTTGATTCAATTTGAATGTCACAAATGGCCCTTTATCAAATGACCTTAAATCATACAACTTAATGCTTTCAGAATTAACACCAGCCGCAAATATAAGGCCTTCAGGATCATAGGCAGCTACAGGTCTTCCTGATAAATGCATTAGTCCTTGACAATTTGGCGAACGTAAATCCCATAGTCGCAATGTTTTATCCAAAGATCCAGATAAAAAAGTATCTTCAACTGGCGATAAACACAATGTCACAACTTTTTTTGTATGTCCTGGAAAATATCTTATGTATTTATTGTCATGTAGAGACAAATACCTTATAGTATCATCAACTTTTGTGGAACTATGAATTGCAGTATTTTTGGCATGTGTAAAGTGTATTAGATCGACTCCATACTTCTTGCTATTGACTGTTATCATCTGGGTTCCTTTTTCACAGTCATATATCACAATTTGATCATCTTCACTGCAAGATATAAGTGTCTCACCACTAGGAGAAAAGTCTATACTATTTATCTTGTCTGTATTTTCTCGAAATACTTTTGCCACCTTAAAACTTCTAACAACTTGATCCACTAGTTTCATCATTTATAACCGATTTATTAATCAACAAATGATGACAAATACCTAAGTATTAAGTATAAAATTTGACAATATTTCTGTTTATCTTCTTCTCATCTAAAAAATAATTTAAGCTGGAAAAATACGCTTTGTGTACACAGTATTCATGTATGAAAAATATGATTGATTTGATTGAAGCGGTGCGGTGCGACGGGAAGCAAGAAAATCACAGATAAGGCAAACAAATAACAATCACACTTCACAGTCACAAAATTCACAGACACAGTTGAAAAAACCATAAAGTGAAGGAGCGATCCCTTCAAGAACATTATATATTAAATCAATTGGACCCCAAGCTTCGAGGAAGTCCCTGAAGACGGATCACGTGACATTATATTAATATATTTTTCAACCAATCACAGGCCTGATTGAAATTGACCTTCAGAATCATAGGGTGTCCATTTAGGCCGGTAACTCACCGGGACGCCAAGGCGACGTCACCGGCCACGTATCCAAACAGTTTATATTGAAATGTATGGCGGATACCTCACTTGGCGACGGTGTGGCAAGCGTAGCCATGACTGCCAGCGCGCTATGTGGAGTCTGGAGACTGTGGCGAGCTGGCGACGTCGCCAGTAAAATATACACGTGTAAGTTGCACCTCCCTCACCGAGTAGCCAACCGGCCGCCATTTCGGACGCTCGGTCAACTTATGTATGGAAAAATTAGTTTCGATACAGAAAAAATTATTGTAAAAATTCAAAATTGTCCGTGTTTGTGGGATAGTGCATAGGATATTTTATAAAAATTCTTAATAAAGATTTAAAAAAAACACCACATCGGCTTTGATCTGATAAAAAACGATGAATCCAAAGTTTTTTCTTTTTTTTTTCTTTTCTTGTAGTATTTTTCAGCGACGTACGAAACAAATAAGCGCGATCTCTTCTACGTCAATTCCTGACGTCATAATCAAACTGACTCAAGAGAAGCCATGGCTACTCTATTTGGCTACCTTCGGACGCCAACGGTATCCATGGCTACTACGCCGGCGACGTCACCATGGCGTCCCGGTGAGGTAGGGCACTTAGACTAATTTATTACCCGATTATCTGGAAGGGTTATCTTTTTCGCGCTTATCTTGAATGTAATGTATGTATGTGTGTAATATTTTTATCACCACATATCTTACAAACCGCTGAACGGATTCATAAATTTAAGATATGGTTAGATGTGTCTTGAATCTTGATAACCCAAGTATTCTCAGATAAATGAAATAAAAAAAAACAAATATGGTTGCTGTGAGATGCCATTGTTTGAAGTACCTACAAAAAATAAAAATAAATTGATTATTACAATGTGGGTATCAAATTAAAGAGCTCACCATAAGAATTTCAAAAAGATATATCATGATAGCTTTTTATAGCAGGCGGGTTTTTTTTTTATTATAGTCTTAATTTGATAAGTTCTTCAAAATGTTTATATATAAATTATATATACATAATTATATTATTATTATTAATATTTGCTTCGAAAAAAGTCCCATAGTGTTATTTAAGAATTCTGTTTTGACTTCGGTAAAAAAAGGAGTCATAAAAGGCGCTAATAATAATGACTAATAGCTATCTATCAACTATAATAACAAAATGTTACCTTATCCCGCAGGAACAGGTCTTTTTTCCGGGATAAAAAGTATTCTATGTCCCTCCCCGAGCTTTATTTTATATCTGTAGGAATAAATAACTAATATATCAACTACATACTTATAACAAAATGTTACCTTATCCCATAGGAACAGGTCTATTTTCCGGGATAAAAAGTATCCTATATCCATCCCCGAGCTTTATTTTATATCTGTATAAATAACTAATCTATCAACTACATATAACAAAATTTTACCTTATCCCACAGGAACAGGTCTATTTTCCGGGATAAAAATTATCCTATATCCATCCCCGAGCTTTATTTTATATCTGTTTATATAACTAATCTATCAACTACATATAACAAAATTTTACCTTATCCCACAGGAACAGATCTATTTTCCGGGATAAAAAGTATCCTATGTCCGTCTCCTGATTCTAAGCTACCTCCTCACCAATTTTCAGCCAAATCGGTTCAGCCGTTCTTGAGTTATAAATAGTGTAACTAACACAACTTTCTTTTATATATATAGACTAAATATATTTATTTTATTTGAAGTACAACGCCCATATTAATATTCACAATCGAATTAAACATCCTGGGACTATAGATTACATGGACACCATAGAAAAATATTCATCTTATGTCACGTGATTTGTCCTAACCCCGGTCACTCACATGCGCGCAAATGTTTGACATTTTTACGAATGTTTGCACATATGTGAAGGGCGGTCAGGCAAATGGGTTCGCACTTCGCATATGAGTATATGGGCTTGCCCATTTCCGCTTCCTCCTACACTTTGTTCACAAAATGCACACGACTAAAAAGGTGATGTATCTTTTAATTTTTCGTGGTTCGTGGCGTCTAATCGTACTACCATTTATTTTCTGTATTGAAAATGGATTTGAATGACAACAGCATAATAACAACAGCAAGATTGAACATTTGTGAACAAAGTGTAGGAGGAAGCGGAAATGGGCTTGTATACTCATATGCGAAGTGCGAACCCATTTGCCTGACCACCCTTCACATATGTGCAAACATTCGTAAAAACGTCAAACATTTGCGCGCATGTGAGTGACCGGGGTAAGATACAAGTATCTGAAATACAGATACAAGATACAAAATACGTATTTTCATCTTGTACCTACAATATTTTTTTAAAATTCATTTTGTATCTTGTATTTAAATACTTTTTCTTTGGTATCTTAGTATTTTGTAGATACTATGTTTGCTAAAATACTTTTAGTAATAGTGACGGAACTCAGTAATAGTTTAATAATTGACATTGGCAGAATCACCGTACGGCTGAGAGCGGGGTCGAAGCTCGATAAAAATGTAATAACTATTATGTTGTTTTAAATTAAACTAATATTATAAATGTGAAAGTGTGTTTGTTTGTTTGTTTGTCCGTCTTTCACGTCGCGTCGCAACGAAGTTGTTATAACCATACCATATAAATATGGTGTGGTTTTTGTGTGTGGAATTAGTGAGGAGGGTGGAGAGTAACGTAGGCTACTTTTTACCGCGGTAAAACATCCCCATGGGAAGATCAATATTTTGTTAGTTGCTAGATATTTAGTTCCGGATGTTGTTAATAGATGGCGTTAGTAAAATTCATTTGCAAGTTCTGAATTACACTATCAAGTAAAGTCTTAGGCAACTAAATCTAACTAAGTAAAAGTAAGTAGGATTTGTAAAAAATCGATCTCTACCGCGGGCGAAGCTGCGGGCAAAAGCTAGTGTTGTTATAAAATGTAATATTACGTTTGCGCGATCAAACGATACAATAAACTTTAATTAAATAATTACTTTTTAACAAAAAAATAAACCAATGAAAAAAATACTGAAAAGCGAAAAATAAGCCATTTACTATTATAAATTGAGATCCTAAAACAGTAAATAATAACTTTGAGACAGAGTCATACAAACAAGCAAAATTAATTACATAAAGCTCATTTTATGAGGGCAGCGGCATGCAATGCACACGGCAGCAGTAGCGCGGCGCACATCTTTTCGCAGTTTGTTTTTTCATCTGTTTGGCACCGCTTCAAAATTATTTATTTAATCGTGGTTTATTTTATTTTTCACTTTTCAGTTTTTTTTTCGTTGGTTCAATTTTTGTTGAAATGTAATTATTTTTTAATTTTTAGTATATTTATATACGTGTTGAATTGAGAACCTCCTCCTTTTTTTTCGTCGGTTAAAAACGTTGTTTTTTTTACAAAATTCTTTTATCTATAAAAGTATTTAAAAGATCCGTATTTTATATCTAGTATTTCAGATACCATTCTAGAAAGTTATTTGCATCTGGTATCTGAAATACTTTATTTGAAAGTATTTTGCATTTTGTATTCCAAATACTTTATTTAAGGTATGTATCTTGTACATCACTGGTGGCACGAATGTGTGGGAGACTACACGAAGGTTCGAGGTTCGCGCGCTTGATGTGTGACAAAAAACCGACACAGGTTGGAAAACCCCGAATGCCTCAAAAACTTCGCTTAATCATTCACGAAGGTCGTCCCACACTTGTGGGTTCGCGTATTCGCGCGAATGTGAGTGACCGGCATAAGATACCTCTTCGAAGCCTGGGGTCCTTATCTAATTTTTTAATGTTTATAAAATTTTGACTTAACCGATGCACTGTATAATATCCATTTTATCTGGTTGTTTTAATTTTTTGTATTGTACCGTATATCAAAAAGGTTGATGAGCATAGATAATCGATCCTCCACGATGCGGAGATTGCGGATGTTCGGTTTACACTACACGTAATAAGTTGTTATGTAGATAACTAAATTTTGACTAAAAAGATGAAATTGTCTGTTTTTAAAATTTAGTTATCGACTTAATTACTACGTGTAAATCGGACTGGAGACGATTATTCCACCTCCCTGTCTGCCCCAAAATTAGTCAAATCGATGGAAGTACAACCGAGATTCGAGACCAATTGAAAAATCGAATAGAAGAACCGTAATCGTAAGTAGGTATTTTTAAGTATGTAGGTATCAAAAATTATATCACATTTAACCAATTTTTAAACTATTAAGTACGTACAATCATGTAAGTGAAACTATTCCTAATTAATAAAAACGTTTACACACTCATATCCACTCAGTAGATTTTTACCTGAGTCACGGATGGCATGGATGACACATATTAACACATCACAACAGCACCCATGACCTGAGTACAAATATTTATCCGTCAGTCTGTCACATAAATATCTGCCCTGGCTGGTAATTGAACCCGGGATCCCTCGCTTCGCAGGCAGGGTCGCAACCAATAATTAGGCTACAGGGTATATTTTCATTCGTGATTTTACTATTACAATTTAGTCATTATTACTTAAATACTAGTAAATTATTCGTTTTGATATCCGTTTTGGTATTCGTTTTGATTCGATTAATATTAATCACTGTATATCATTGAAAGCATAAGGCTACGTCCGCACAGACAGGCGGCTTGCTTAGCGCCTAGAGCCTAGTGGCTTGCATTCTGACTACTTGCTAGGATACACGGTGGCCGCACTGAGAGGTGGTTTGCGTGGTGGGTCACTAGGTGCCTTGGTCATTTTGCTTGTCGGCACGTTGACGAAATGCCACTCTCAAAAATATCTTACAAAATTAATGAAATAAATGCAACAATTTCTCGTTTCAACTTTTAGTTTATGCTATTGACATTCATCAATAATATTATATCCATGACAACCCGACCGTCAATGTCATTTTTGCTTCAAAAATGCCTAGCGCCTAGTGACAAAAAACCAACACGTTTGTTTACTTCGATACACGCTAAGCAACTATTTAGGCACCAAGCGCGCAGTGCGGCCAGACGCGAACACTCTAGAGCGTTCGTTATAAGAAGCTAATCGCTAGGTGACTAATTAGGCTCTAGGCGCTAAGCAAGCCACCTGTCTGTGCGGACGTAGCCTAAAGTTTTAGCCTGCTGCACACAAATACTCGTAAATTAAAGTGATATACGGTATTATCCCTATATTTGGATATATCGATATTGAAATATCGATAACAACTAACATTCTATCCTGTTGCTTGTGCGATCAGGTCCATGACATCTCTATTCTATTCTCATTAATCAAAGGAAACAAAATGGACGGAGTGTAGTGGCTATTGTAATAATGGTTTTAATGTTGTGAGAGAAATTGCTGATTAAAGTGTTGAATCTCATTAAGTACCGTTAAACTTACAAATATTAATTCTGACTTTATAAAACTTCATTAGTTGTAATTGCATATTTAATAACTTTCCTAAAATTCACTTTGTTGGAGAATGGTATCCATTTTGTGATCAACCGTGGTGTGTGGCGTTTTTCGTAAGTACTAAGTCTTATTACTAAATATGCTTCGTTAAAATTACTTGCAGTTCACAATTTTGATTGAAATATAGTTTTGTACCCCGTTGTAAATGTTTTATGTAATTAGATATCAATTATATTTAAAGTTTCGGTGGTATTAAAATAATCTTCTATCGCATTGCCTAAGGATGTAATATGGAGTATCCACAGCATACATATTATACTTGTAAGTTTTATTTTTAATTGCAAAAATTGTGATATACACATCCTTGTTATTTTATTTAGAGTGATATTGTGATAAATTTTATTGTCATTGCTTGGTGAAAATCTGACGCCGGTTCTCGTGGTTCCTGGTCTTTACCTCTTAGTCTAGTCACGTCATTTGTGTCAATTTATTGTCAGTCATAGTATTGTTTTTAACATTTAAGTTAATTTATTATATCATTAATGGTGGCTTAATAACTGATAGCTACCAGGTGAAATAATAAGCAAGGATTCAATTATGTAAGTCAGCGTTAATACTGTGAAGAGCGAAATGTTTATCCTGATATTGTGCTGTATAATTAACGGGAGAAGTTATAGCGCTGTATGTTACTAATATTCATAAGCGTATAGCTTTTCCCCTTGGTTGTATTAGCTTGATTCACAATGCTGCACAAGCTGTTTACTGAAGAAAGAAGAGAAGAGAAGGTATGGTAAGATATGGATTTAGATATGGACTTTAAGTACACTTGCAGTTCTAAATATGTGGTTGAATACATTTTTTTTACTGTATAATCATAAACTAGAATCTATTTACTTTTCTTGCATTTGTTGAGAAATTATTGAGAAGTTCTTAATTAATTGAGAATTCATTTATTGTTTCACTGTCCACTATTCTGTTAAAATATTGTGATTATGTAGTAACAGCATTATAATTTGTATGGTGTAATTTTATTATGTACCCAGGTTTTGAGTGAAAAATTATGTATGACTTTGTTCTGATATATTCAAATTCAAAATCATTTATTAATGTAGGTATCATTGATACACTTATGCACGTCATTTTTTTAATGAACCAGCTTTTCGCAAAGGTGCTTTGTCATGGAGGAGAAGAAAAGCCGAAAGAAACTCCGCAGCAGTATTACTAGCCTGTATGGAACTGGTTGCAGATCTGTTCATTTCCATGCGTCTTTGTCATTTATGTACTCGTCTACAGTAGCCTTTGCCTAAAACAGGGTTGGAAAAAATCATGATTTTTTTAAAAAATCGAATAAATCACGACTTTTTTTTAATCCTAATTAATCACGATTTTCTTGATTTTTTCATTTTATTTTAAAATATTTTTGCGCAAAACAACGCGCATTCAAGGGATTGCGCGGACACAGCGCGGGGATTTATCTTTAGTCTGACATGTGAATGCCAAGCAAATGTGCAAAAGCAAGTGAATGCAAATTCTAAATTTGTTTTTAGGATTCTGAAGTAAAATCGGAACCCTTATAGTTTCGTCATGTCCGTCCGTCTGTCCGAAGCGAAGCACCGAAACCCTTTTAATGCTAGAAAGCTGTAATTTGGCACGTATTTACATATAAATTATTAAAACTCCAGAATTGTAGAAAAAAATATTGAAAAACATTTTGGTAACGTGAGGATGATTTTTTTATTCGTCGTGTACCCTAAAGTGTGGTGTATCGTTGAAAAGGTTTTGTGATGATTCCCATGCTTCAAATATATGCTTTAAAAGCCTAGCCCCTGCATCGGTTGTACTATGGCCTTTAGTAAAACCGTATTGATCAGGATGTAATAAATTATTATTGTTGAAATGGGATAGCATTTGATTCAATATTATCTTTTCAAAAATCTTACTAAGAGTTTGTAAAACAGAAACTGGTCTATAGTTACTGATATCGGTTTTTTTTTCGACTGTTTTAAAAAGTGGTATAATTTTGCTGCATTTCATAAGATCTGGAAAGATACCCAGATCTATGCATTTATTAAAAACTATGACCAAATATGGTGCTATTATATCTATATTAAGCTGTATTATTTTTACCGAAATGCCCCATAAGTCACCCGTGTTTACCTTTAGAGACTGAAATGCGTTAATTAAGTCTCTAGTGGTTATATGTTTAAATTCAAATAAAATATTACATTCATTAACATGATTTTTTAATATAGAAAGTGCTTCCTTCGGCGAAGAAGCTAATATAATAATAATAGACTAATATTAAAGTGGTAGTGAAAAAAAATTTAAAAAATGTAAAAAGTAGAATAAAATATGTATAGTTTTTTTTTTGTATGTAGCTTCGGGGGCGTCCATAAATTACGTGAGGTGTTTTTTTAAATTTTCTGTCCCTCCCTCCCCCCTGGTGAGATGTCGTGAGATTTTATTCAACCCCCTCCCCCATCCCCCAATCTCACGTGAGATTTTTCAAAATGTGGGTTTCTTACGTAAACGCGTTGGATTGTTATTGTAAAAAGAAAAAAAAAATTGCTTCGTGCTTTTATTTAGTGAATGATCTTAATCGTATTACGATTACGCTTAAAATTAAATCTTAAGCATGTACAATCTGGATTAAATGGACCAAAATAGTATTTTTTTTTTGTTTCAATCAGAAAAAAAATTGCGTGATATTTGCCGAGACCCCCCCTCTCTCCAACGTAAGACTAGATGAGATTTGACTGGACCCCCTCCCCCCCTTAAACACCTCACGTAATTTATGGACGCCCAAGTAGGCTTTCAAAAATTTGTTTGTAGTCTTCAGCTTATTTAAGTGTCCCAAATCAAATCTTGTAAGCTTAATAATATAATTGGAGTAGACCAACTTCTGCTTATCCTAAGCTGTTGAAATTTAACAAATTGCTTTAGTTTTGATGACAATGCATTTTTGTAATAAGCACCACCTGATACTACTCGTAGGTTTGGCTCCAGACGAGGGAACTCCTTGATAGTAAACAGCACAGTCACAGTTTTCTGTGCTCTGTTACATTGACACTAAAAAACTATTTTGTTTTTAAACTATCAATTTGTTTACTGAAACTTTATTTTGTTTATAATTTGAATATTTTTATTATGAAAAAAAAAATACACTTATCATCAATATTATCTCATTTATATTGTTTACATAAAAACGAAACAAGATTATTTTTAACCGACTTCAAAAAAAGGAGGAGGTTCTCAATTCGAGTGTATTTTTTTTTATGTTTGTTACCTCAGAACTTTGGACTGGGCGAACCGATTTTGATGATTCCTTTTTTAATCGAAAGCTGGTGCCTGTCATGTGGTCCCACATAAATTTTATTGAGATCTGACAATGGCATATAAGTCTTAAATATGTATTAACAACTAGCTGCCCGGACAGACTTCGTTCTGTCAACGATATGGCTGTGATTGGAGTTAGTGCTGAGATTATCAATTTCGATTTTTAGTTGATTTATTACAACTGTTGATCTTCTTTTATCTGCAGTTGATCGGCGACGATATAGCGGTTAGCCATTGTTCCCGGTATCTATTATTGTTTCTGCTACTAATTCCTGTGGATACCATTTCGAATATTTACCATCTACCAACATGCTGAAACAAATTTTTATGTGAAAAGAAAAGTATTGTTTTAGTATTGTCCGCGCATTTTTTTTTTAATATTATAAAAACCTTCCGTGGACTCCAAGGAACATACAAAAAAGTTTCAGCCAAATCAGTCGAGCCGTTCTCGAGTTTAGCGCTTAGCAACATCCATTTTTATATATATAGATGTGCGCGACAAATGGACGAATAATTCAATATCACGCCAACCGATTTCGATTATTCTTTTTTTCGTATTTTTTTTTATTCGTATTTTTTTGTTTGTTACCTCAGAACTTTCGACTGGGTGAACCGATTTTGATAATTCTTTTTTTTTAATTGAAAGCAGGTGCTTGTCATGTGGTCCCACATAAATTTGAACGAGATCTGACAAGTAGTTTTTGAGTAATTTTGAAGTCCGTTATTTTTTGTTAGTAAAATTTAGATTATAAAATAATTGATAAGAGACTTTGTTTTAGTCTTCCATGAACATTTTTTCAAAATTACTAGCTTTTACCCGCGACTTCGTCTGCGTGGACTTGAGAATTAAATGAAAGTAATAAAAAATCATTCCGTTGTACAACGTACAACGTACGTTTGTACAAATTTAGAGAACCGAACATAAGAGCAATATTAAATGATTCAGTAACAAACTTAACTTTGCCGGTGTAAAACTGTCGTTCCTATATATGGACACAGCGATCAATTAACCAAATACAAATAAGTTTGAGTTTTTTTGAAATGATACCTCATTCCTGAGAAATACGCATTCCTGAGAAAATAGGGTCGACAGACAGACGGACAACGAAGTGATCCTATAAGGGTTATGTTTTTTCTTTTGAGGAACAAAAACCTAAAACAATAAATAACCTAAAATAATAAACCCAACTTCCAAAGTAAATTATACCCTTGACCTGATGAAGAAGCAGATCCATCTCCAACCCTCGAACGACCTGATCCCGACGAACATGCACCCTGTTCTTTGATGCGGGATATGAAATATCTGTGAGCCTTTCATCTACATCCATTTAGCTGCTTTCGCGAGAGTAAAAAATTTCTTATTATACGCCTAAGAAATATTAGTGGAATTTTATATAAGTACACCATCAGATCTTGAATTGGTCAATGTTGTACTGGTTTTGCTAAGTCAACGTGACCAACAACAAATATTTTTAAAACTGTTATTCCCACCCATTCTGGAGTTAGTCTGTCTCTAAGATACACCACCAGATCCAACCCAACCCAGACCCTAATACAATATGGCCTATGGTTGGGCCTTACCACCTGTTATTTCGTAGCAGTTACGACACAACATTTACCATAATAATGTAATTTTTATACGGTCAAAAAGTAGAGATTTCAAGGATAAAATCCCACCGACTTTTTTAAAAAAATCAGATATTTTGACGTGAGAATTTTCGATTGAAAATTAGGGTGCTTTTTCGATGTTAAGTCAAAATAAGGTGAAAAAAGAAATATTACAGTGTGTTTGGAACATAAAAGTTAAGTTTTGAACAAACATGATGAAAAAAGTGCAAAACCAAAAGTTGTAGATCTTTCTATTACCTAAAACGTTGCCATTTAACTTTTTCCAAAAACCCCCTTCCCCCCACTTCCCGATCTTACAATTAGATCGCCCGTAAATTATTTTTCCTTTAATTTTTGTTATGTTCTCTTCCTTTTGCAATGGGTTTCAACTTTCATCCTACTATTATTTTTTCACTTAATTTTCAAAAGCTTAGATATACTGAGATAAATAAAAAAAACTTTAAAAAAAGTTTTACTTTGACTACACCTCCCCGAAATTAAACCAGGACTTTGTAGGAGTTGGAGATTATAAATGACAGTTTAATGTAGACTACTGGAATACTGGACTGCTCCTGATTATTCATAGATGTCTACTTTTTCCACGTAAGTATAAACAGCAAAACCTAAAGTAATCGAATTCTTCTACCATTTTAATTACGTAGTGTTTTATCGACACTACTTCTTCTCTCTTTTCGACTTACTATGTGTTTTCATCGGACCAAGTAATGTCTGTTAGACGGACCCCATGCTGCTCACCAGATCACGCAAACTGCCGCGTCGCTCTGTCTCCATGATCGGATCGGGTGGTTTAGCAGGTACCTGAGGTGTACCATGTCAGATTTCTCGGTCAATGTTTGATCGCGCCGACCACGGGCTACATGAGTCGCTCAGGGACGTCTCGCCCCTCTGTATTTGACTGCTTGAGAGCTAAACGCTTCTGCGCGAAGAGTCAAAAGAGCCCCCCGACTATCTGGGTAGTTTGGCAACCGCGGCACCAGCTAGATTTACGGTAATGAAAGGATCCCCTACCCGACAGCAGAGCCCGCCTCTCAACCGGGAGACTCTAGTTCTCCCGAGTTTATTCCTGAATAACTTTGGGATTTTTAAGTGTCCAAGAACCTGGCCCAAAAACCTGACGTATATTTTATACCTATAAAATGTTTCAAAAGAAACTCATTGTTTAAACTGATTCGCCATTTCTGGATTAAGCAGCGTGCCTGCATTACCATAACATTAGTTTATTTTTACTACTATTTAAATAATAAATAACTCACTGCTAAATCATAAATAAGTTACTCTAAACTTGACAGAATGGAAATTTAATCATCTTCATAATTTATTTATTTTCTTTCTTGTTTTCTTTCATGGGTTTCAACCAATGGGTGATATGCCTTTAGTCTGATCTGATCACGGACGATGCTTTTAGTCAACCATGGAGGATGATGACAATTTAGCATCAGGTGGCTCGTCTGTTTTTACGTGGCTATTCGCAAATTCAGAAGTATTTTAGTTATTTGTATTGCACTTTCGTCCGGTCATAATTAGCTTGGTACGCATTAACCAGTAGATGACACCAGCAGACGATTATTCGCAAATATTTTAATTTCTTACTCATTGTGATTTGTATTTTTATTATTATCTTCTATGTGCCTATTCCTACGTTACATTAAAAAAATCTAAATTGTAATACTTTGTCAAAATTTAAGATTTTTATTGATCTACAAAAAAAAACATTTTTTGATGATTTTCCTAAATTATGTCATATTATTATACTAACTCTGACCCATACCATCATACAGCGAATTGAATATAGGAATCTGATTGCACAATCTAACATAGTTAGGTATATATTATTGATTAAGTAATTTCTTAAAACCCCAATGTTTTAAATATTGTAAATATATATAGTTAGTTACACATTAATTTCTCGTTCTCAGACCTACTCACATTTTTTAATTATGGCTTTTAGTTATTTAAACTGACACCTGTTGTTGATTAGCAGAACTAATTCACTGCAAAATCATAAATTAAAAAAAAATTGCTACACATTGATTTTTTCGAAGAAATAACGTACATTTCCGATACTAAACAGTCTCTTATGTCCCTCTATCGGGCACTTTCAGTATTTTTTGCTATTATGTGGCGTATCAAAAAGTCCTATTTATTGATATCTTGGCTGTTAAGCAATGTATCACGATAAAACCTATACCAGATTTTAAGTTAGACCACCAGTACTGTAATACAACTGTAAAAACCGCACACAATTTCATCCAGTGGTTTTGGCGTGATGCGGTGTCGAACATACAGACAGACGAGATTTTTAAAAATGACAGATTTGCAATCTATTGCTCCTATATAGTCCCCTGATATCAAAATTTCTTAAATATCTTCAATGTACAGACATTATCGAGTTACAGTTTTATAATATAAATATAGATTATAATAATAATAAAGCACCAGGACTTATTAAGGATGTCCCTATTATAATTTAACTGGTAATATCCCAAAAACTGCTTAGTGCCCTACAATTGCTTCAACTCCCAAAAAATACATATAAATTACTATAGAAAATCACTGTTTTAGACACAATGTTCACTAGTATGTTGTTTCACATTTCAATCACACATGAGTCACAAAATGAACATAATATTACAAGATATACACACATAAAACACGAAACATACTTCTCGCACAATATACAAAGCACACAGATGAAATACATACAGCATAATGTATCCCACAAGCACATGACTACACTCATTCTTGGTTGCAGTGGCCTCTGGGATTTGCACCCTATCCTATACACTCAGCATCTCATACAGGCACAACATATAGGCAACTTGTGCTACCTATTCACTTGGATTAGGTTAGGTTCCTAAATACCATCCCAAGAGGGCGAGTCTTAACTAAAGAGTTAAGGAAAAAATAATTTAAAAAATATGAAAGATAGGTCGCAAAAAAAACAATGTTTTTGATTAAAGGTTTATGCACTACATTTTTGTTATACCACAGAAGAAATAATAGTACTTATAAATAAGTAGTTATACTTAAATCTGTATTAATTATTACTAATATGGGACTACCCTGAAAACCAGCAGCCGTGGTTTCTAACCGTTCCATGGCACAGGCTGAGGGTAGCCCTTTTTCGTCTGATAACATGGTACCCACATACTAATATTTTGTTTTTTGTTCTTTAGTTCACGCTGTAATATATTATGGTTACATTTTGTTAGTTACAAACCTTTTGGTTATAAAGTTGTACCATGTTTATTTTGGCGAAATAAATGTTTCTTCTTCTTCTTCTTCTTCTTCTAATTCGAAATGTAATCACATTAACTTTACTTATCTATACTAATATTATAAAGAGGAAAGCTTTGTATTTTTGTATGTTTGCAACGAATAAACTCAAAAACTACTGAACCGATTTTCAAAATTCTTTCACCATTAGCATTAACTTATATGATATAAAAAAAATGTTACATCATTCATGAGTAACATAGGCTATATTTATTACTAGAAAAAATTAGGGATCCTTGCTAAAACATCAATAACGTGAACCAAAGTGTGAAAAAATTTGCTTAAAAATTTCTTTCATCACATACGCTGCGGAAACTATTGATAATAGAACAAAAAAATGTTCTACAATATTATAGAACATATCTACAAAAAACCTCGCGATAGTATATGTCCAACTACAGTCATCCCCCCTACAACGCGGTAGATTGGTTCCGCGTTATACGAAAACGCGTTATAGGGGTATTCCCGTATATCGCGATTTTACGACCTCGTTTAACGCGGGGAGGCCATACACGGTCAAGTGTACTTGATTATGTCTGCAGTTTGACTTGTCAAATTTGTAGTTTGACTTGACGCGCCATCCAGTGTGCATGAGATAGATATAGATATTACTGTTATAACTCCCGCACAACATCCTAGGGAGGAGGGGCTGGCTGAAAACCAGCGCTACACGGGGAGCCCAGCCCCGCGTTAGCAAAAGCTGAGCCAGCTCCCATTGCCATATGCTATTTAATTTAATTTTTTTTGTTCGTTATAATGATGTCAATGTACTTTTTATGGCAATAAATAGATTTTATTATTATTATTATTACAGCACTCCTAATTTTAGTTTCATTTTTTAAAATTGTTCATACTGTTGATTCGTTTAGCTCCAGATCTTTTGCTATTGCTGTTTGATTTCTTACCATTATTTAGATGATCCAAATATAAATTTTTTGGTGTAGAGAAATAAATATTACACACGGTGCTGCTCGTCAATTCTGTTAGCTAAGAAATTGACTTGACACGCTCCGCGTGTCTAGATTTCCTTTTTAACTTAGGTTTTGTTTCCTTTTCACTTGTCATGGCTTAAAAATATTTTTTTAAATAAAATTTAACCTAAACCTTTTAACACACAAATTTAATAAAATAATTTAATTTTGTAATATCACAATTACCGATTTTGATGATCTCTGATTTGTTACATTCTTAGGCGATACGAAGTTCGCCGGATCAGCTAGTCACTTATACACTTAATTCAATCTTCAAATGGTATAATTGATTAGTTACATTGCAATGCTATTTTTATCTTATATCCTAATTGTTGTAATATAAGTAATGAAATATTATATTTATCTTTATTAAAGTGAAACTTTTATTCTATCGCCCCAAAATTTTTCGTCCATCTATCGCATGTCGCATTACAGCCGGATATCCAATATGGCGGCAGGCCAATATGGCGGTGTTCATAATAAATTGATCAAAATAAAATTAACCTCAAAAACTCTTGTTTTCTTACTTAGGTCCTTTAGGGAGGCTGATATCTGAGAATTGGCCCACGGCTTAAGTTAGCTGTCATTTTATTTACACGTTCACTGTTCACACTAATACTACTATTCCATTGTATACTTATATTTTGTCCATCAGAAAATAAGTAAGGTCTGGCGGCCCTGCGCTCTTGAATCATAATTATTGTCATAAATAAATTTTACGGGTGTTCACTTGTAATCCTTTTTTTTAAAATGACTCAATCTTTACAGATTAAAATGGGCGCTATAACTGATGATTGGATTTTTCGACAAATATTTTTTTTAATTCACTCGTGAAAGAGTGATGGACTCATATAATTTATTTGGTGATGATGGAAGCGGTATGTTGGAAGGACTTACTGATCTTGGTGGATCAGATGGATTTTCAGGCAGCTCAACAACTGGAGTAGCTGGAGACAGTAAAGACACTGCAGACAATAGGTAGCTTTTTTTAAATCAATTAACAATCTTGCTAGTGCTGATGTCTCGCCATTGTGATATAATATTATGTGTATAATAACTATAACTACACTTAATGGTAATATTCCACTTCTTAAAAATGTACTATTGCCGGTTTCCCTTGAGAAACTTTTACGATTTTGATGATTCTTTTTTTAATTGAAAGCTGATGCTTATCATGTGTTCCCTGTGAACTAGATCTGACAAGTAGTTTTTGAGTTATTTTGAAGTCTGTTATTTTTCGTCAAGAATTATCTTTATCTATGAAACGTTATTTTCAAAACTTCACGTCCCGTCCCGTCCGAGTAAAAACACGTTACGTATGCATCGACCTTTGAGCCCGTACACAAAACTGCGATTCGACGCGATGCGAATTCGCAACGCAAAAAGTTGCGACACGAATTGCTGCGATGCGATTTCGTGCGGCAAGGCGTGTCCCTTCCACGATAAGGTGACCATTCCTTTGACGACCGTTGAAAACTAGGTCGTGACATGGATCGTAACAAGAAGTGTGCACTTTTGTTATTGCTTAGGAGATACAGGCAAAAGATACAAAGAAGATTTTGGGTTCATCCATTTATTACTGTTATGAACGCCGAAGGGAACTATTTTCATCGAAAATATGAATTTGTTATTAAAAGATTTGATTTTTAAATGAAGAATCTTAGAAGAAAAAGAAAAAACGTTTCATTTTAACGTAACAAAAAAGATTTCGTATTTTCAAAGTGATCTCAAACTTTATTTGATGTGTGTACGTCTTGCCAACACGCTGTCTCAGAGCCGACTTAAAAGTGTTGTCAACAAGTATGACGTAACATCGCAGGAATGCGCGATGCGAATCAATTCGCAAGTTCTTGCGACGCGACGTGCGAGCTCGCAGGTTTTTGCGATGCGACGTCGCATCGCAGTTTTGTGTACAAGCCCTTTATCCGTGATTTTTGACAGTCAGGAATATTTGTTGCTAGCTTGTTATTTGTGATTGCAAATTCGCTACGCCCATGTATATAATAATAAATTATAAAATTATATTTATATTTTTAGTTATAGGCAGCCGTACAATCCAAGCAGCGTAGCTCAGGAGGGAACAATCCAAAAACTGGCATCGTTTGGAGGTGGAGGTCAAAGCAACACACAGCCAGTACCAAACCCTGGTACTGGCCCTCCAGCTCCTGACTACCACGAATATGGCAGTTATCCTCGACCACGTTTGCCTCAACCACATGCCCCGTTACATCCCTCACACCATGTACATCCATCTCATTCATATCCTGGATATCATCCTGGACCAGAACCAATGTACACTATGCCAGAGCAAGGTTTGTTCAATACTTTTTATCATATAATTTATGTAACATGAAAATAGGTTTTCATTCATTTATCATGTGCAGGACTTGGAGATATGGGAGTTTGGTCCGGTGCACCAGGCGCTAATAGATACGCGCCTATCACGCCAAGCTACAGACACTCATATGAACATCAACAGAAAATGCACCAATATTCTCCTCAACAGGTAATAAAATGTTCATTCTACATGGTGCAAAGCCATTGTACAATAACATCTTATAGAATGAAATGTTCGACTGCCACTTAAATGATAATTTTATTATTTAAACATGCTCTCGGAATCGAATATTAAAAAAAATATTTTATTGCAGGGGTCTGGAATTACTGGATTACAAGCTCAAAATGGGGCATACATTCCAAGACAGCCTCATTTTCCACAACCTTCATCACAACAAATTTATGGACAACAACAGGTATACTAGCTCCTATATTATAAATGTACTAAATGAGAAAATTTGGATGAGTTTAATTGCAATAGCACTATTCCACTATTCCATTAAAATTGTGAACCATGCCTGTGTTGGCTTTAGAATCTTGCGGCACCAGTATGTGGGTGATTTTGTCTGTAATCAATAGGTAGTGATGTCCCAAATCATAATTTGCTTTTTGTGAGGTAATGCGTCGTTTTTGAAAAATCTTAATTTTAATTTTTGAGGTTATTTCCAGAAATACAGCATTATTATGTTACTTATTTATAAAATGTATATTATTAGGTATATTTTAGTATACTACATAATTATAATTAGTTAGATAAACAAGAGTTCATTGGAAATATTGGCGGTTCTGGGAAGGTGGTTCAGCATGATAGAAAAGGAAATAGGAAAGGTTTTATACATAATAAAAAGGTAATATTCCTATAATGTAATATTACTGTTTAAATCATAATCTATTAAAATTTATTACATTCTAGTTAAATTTTTCAAAATTGGTGACAGAACCGACTCAGTCAACCCCAACCCCACGTGGTACCCTGCCCTAGAGTGAAAGTAAAGCTGAGTAGGCGAGCATGGAGTGCCTGCAGTTTTTTACACAAGGGTGGAGGGGTTGCACTTACCGCATCGCCGGAGACGTTCGAAAGCCTGTTTGTGAAACAAAAACCCCTAAATTCTCCCTAAGGGCCCGGCCACAGCTACGGGCGGCGCGGATTGCGGCGCGGTGAGCGGCGCGGCGGGCGGCGCGATTTGCTGTGGTATGCCACAGCTAGATTAGTTGCGATCGCGGCGGCGTCAGCGGTGGACGTACTTAGACTACTATATAATAATATTATACAAAATTATATTGATAAATAATCTGTAGATAAATAGTAACATTGTTTTGTGTTCCTTCCTTGTGCTCTTTATGTATATTATATTTTGGCGTACAAACAATAAAGTGTTAAATGTAATAAATAAATAAATAAATAACATAACATAACAATGTAAGCAGGTAATTAAGATACCGGCCATGTTTGTCAATATAAGAAAACATACAAAAGGGTATGATGGAATGAACTGTCACATGGATTATTAAGAAAATATGATGAGAACTAGTCTTTGAAGCAACCGATTGTTTTACTATTGTTCATGAAATAAAGATAAATATAATACATCAAGAATAAAAAATAACAAATAATAAGATAAATATAATACATGCTGAGTTCGTCCACCGATACGGCCGCGCGCGGCATTTGTTTCACTCGCGCACCGCGCAGTCCGCCGCCGCCGCGACTCTCACCGCGCCGCAAAACGCGCCGCTGTATAGTCCATTTTTTTGGCGGAGACCAAACTGATAAACAAAACACAGTCATACGGAAATCTTACTAGTTTCACGACACGCACACACTTTGAGAGTTGTATACTTTAAAGATATGTTTATTACACAAACAACTATTGATATCACACTGAAACTTCATTAAATTCACCGTTTAGTCACATAAACTTCTCTAAAACACGAAACATTGTCAAAACTTCTTTGCACAGGAAACAATATATCGCTGACAATTTGACAGCTAGGAGCTTAAGATTGTCGTTGATTCGTAAGGATTGAAAGACAAATCGATTTTCTAACGGCCGGTCTCAATAATGTACTAACAGTTAGAAAAATGTAGAAAAGGCTATCATTAGTATGTCATCTGTCATATTTGTCAATTTTTGCGTCTCAATAACCTTCGGTGGATAGAAAATTTCTACCCATGACATTGATCTACCGCTCGGAGGGCCAAGTCATACCGTAGGTATGTTGGTCCATACAAAAATAAATACTTGCGTCTCAATAACGCTTTGACAGCTAACTGTCGGTAATAGAAGTGACCAACTATCGGAGTCTTTCACATCGCTCGATTTCGACGGATAATTGGTAGATTTCTCATATTGTAAAGAAAATTTATCAAAACATCATGGATTTATTAATCAGTGAAGAGTGATAATGAATTTTGTGAAGCCTGTGTACTTGATTCCGCCTTTTTAATACGGTACCAAGATAGCCGAAATTGTCCTCGTATAAAATATATGACTACATATTATATGACTGAATTGTGTGAATCCAATTTTGTTTATAACTACCTAGATTCAGATTAAACATACCTAATCCATAATCTAAATTTTACTAACAAAAAATAACCGACTTCAAAGTTACTCAAAAACTACTTGTCAGATCTCGTTCAATTTATTTGGGACCACATGACAAGCACCAGCTTTTGATTAAAAAAGAATTATCAAAATCGGTTCGCCCAGTCCAAAGTTCTGAGGTAACAAACATAAAAAAAATACAGTCGAATTGAGAATCGCCTCCTTTTTTTGAAGTCGGTTAAAAACGGCAGTGAATGAGAATTGATAACAATTCCTATCTTTAAAGTTTTAGGTAAGTAGGTATTTAGTATATTCGTTCATTGGGTATTTTAATAAAAGAAGAACACTAAGCTTTTTAAGTTAGATTTATTTTGAAACTATAACAAAAACATTTCGCCTTTTCAGAAATAATGGTGTATCCCTGCTACATCAATAGCTATTGGCTACTATTTTGGCCTTATGAAGAAAGGTACTTCATCTTTTGTGAAGGGTCTGGACTTCATCTGAAAAGAAACTTCCTTTAGTACATTTGGCAACAATTTTTTGTTTAAAAGCAAAAATAAACAGCAACCCATAATTGCTGGGCTCGGGGTCTCCTCTCGCAATGTGAGGGGTATTAGGCCATAGTCTACCACGCTGGCCAAGTGCATATTGGTAGACTCCAAACACCTTAAAGAACTTTATAGAGAACTCTCCAGTGTGCAGGTTTCCTCGCGATGTTCATTGTTTTCCTTCACCGAAGCTAGTGATAATTAACTTCTAATACGCACATAATATTTGAAAATTAGCGTGCCAGGATTTGAACTCGGGCCCCGGACAAGTGGGAATAAACACTTCGTTCGGGAGACCAACGTCCTAACCGCTATGCTAGGCTATCACTGCTACAATTACAACAATTTACAATTACTACAATTTTTTGTTTACTAAACATAATAATATATTTTATTTTATTAAGAAATAAAGTCTATACTCACGGTAATTGTTTAGCCATGTGTTTCATTATATTATATTTCCTAGTTTATTCATAAAACTAATTAATATTAAGTACTAAAATTATGAGAAAATACACGTTATTTATATTTTGGGTAACCAAGCGATATAAACGAATGTCAAATGACAATAACATGTCATCGTCGTCCGGGATACCCATGAGTGATAAACGTCAAATGCTGCGTTTTGTTACTACTGAAGCATTGTTCCAGGTTACACATAACATTATTTTATTAACTTCATCCGCGAAATTTACAGTACATTTGGAACAAATTATCATTTTAATATTAAAATGAAATAAGTTTATAATCAAAAACACTGAGTTCCTTTTTATGATAAAAAGTATAAAAAATGTATAAAAGTATAAAAAAAAATATTGTTATGCGAAAACTAAATTTTCAGAGGGACATAAAAACCAGAGGCAGAAATGTCACTGAAATATTATCTCCCGATGATCTTACTTTTTTTTGCTTACTTTTGATTTGTGAGACGGCAGTTAGCGGGAGATCAATGTTTACTTTTTATCTCTGATATGTACCAGAGTTCCACTGACAGTATAATATTGAGACCGGCCGTAAATCGTTTGAATGATTTCTTGATCGATATAATAATATTTTAACTTTACGCTTGAAAAATTAAAGACATATTTTTAAAACTGTGTAATGTTATTTTTATCTCTTTCTATTGCTCAAAGTTACAATGAGAATGATTTTTCGTTCGTATCATGGCAAATAATTTTAAACAGAAATATTTAAGTAGGTACTTATCAATTCAAATAGTCATTTTTTAAATAGACAATGAATTTTAGTCGCTGTATCAAATAAACCGACTCCAAGTTTCATTATATACTTGCCAGAATCGGACAGCAATGATGAATGAACTTAATTCTCTGAATAATATTTTTTTTTTCAATATCTTGTTTCATTTATTTATGAAATATGAAAGATTTAATTAAAATTTATCTATTTTAAAAGTATAATTATATATAAATATGATTTGATTCAATTAATCGTATTTGTTAACAGTTAATCGATTTTAATTCGATGGTTCCAAACCTTATTCAATCGTGAATATTGTCTATTGCAAATTGACATTAGAAGTCGGCCATTATTGTTTACCACTTTAGACTCGACTAAAAAAATGGACTATAGCTGTGGCATACTCCATACGTTGTCTACCATTTGTTCTCGCCGCTCACCGCTTGCCGCGCCGCTCACCGCGCCGCAATCCGCGCCGCTAGTAGCTGTGGTCGGGCGGTAAAAGTGCATATAATGTAACTTTGTTATTTTGATTTGTTATTTCTTTTTTCTAAAATTGGTGGGTGTAGTGTGTCTCCCCATACGAACGTCGAAATTTTGTTTCTTCCTCCACCACCTGACATTAATTTAGACTAATTTAACACCTCGTTTACATTCAGTGGGCAGGACGAGTATGTGAATACGATACTTCTCATGCTCCTACCACTGCTACTCGCGCTGCCCGGCGCTGCCCAAAAGAGCGGTTTTTTGTGCGGAAGTCAAAGGACGGGCAGCGCGAGCGACAGTGCGTGTTCACATTCAGCTCCGTCGCTCACTTTTCGCCGAGCTCTTGAACGAAGTGAATGTGCGTGTCGTCTTGTTTTTTTTTTACGAGAGCCGCAAATATGCCTCTTGTTAGAGCAAGTAACAAGGGAATTATTGCCGACAGCTCGAGGAGCAGCGGTAGGGGCTGAATGTAAACGAAGCATAAGACAAATATTGAGCAGTTTTCACAGATTTAATCTCAAAATAAAAATCAAAAATTCTCAAAAACGATGTGTTTCCTCACTTAGCCCCTTTAAGGGGGTCTTTACACCACCCCCACCTCCCACTCCAACTCCACCTCCCCAACTCCACTCCCTCCCAGTGCCGTAGGATACTAAAGAAATACCCGCTAAAACACTCATACAATCATACCCAAGTAGGTACCTGTGTCGCGGGTGGCATGGACATATAACATGAACCCATGACCCGAGAACAAATATTCATGTGTCACATAAGTAAATATCTGCCCCGGCCAGGAATAGAACTCGCTTCGCTGGCAGGGTCGCTACCATCTACGCCACAGGGTCGTCGAACCTTTATAGTTAGATTGCAGAGAATGCATTGAGCTTTTCATAATATTTTGTTCTGATTTTTTTATAATTGACAAGGCTGTATAAGAAACTTGCGATTTTTTTATACATAATATTACTTTATTTGCAGAATTATCCCAACTACACACAAATGCACCCTCCAGCTGCGGCTCGGATAAGCCAACACCCAACGTACCACCAGCAGATAGACGTAAATGCTCATCAGTATGGTATACCACATGCTCAGCAAAGTCATCCACCAATACCTCAACACCAACCGCATCAAGCTATGGCGAGTCATGGAGGGAGTATTGGTACAGGAATACAAAATCACCCTAATCCCCATCTACACCATGCTGGAGCCCCACCTTTACATCACGTGCCACGTCAAGCGCCCGTGCCGTCGTCCACAGTGGGTCCATCCCATGGTGTGCCATCACAAATACCATATGCATCACCTCATCACACAGTTCCAATGAATTATCAACCTCACCAAGTGCAACACCCACTTGATGTAAATGTGTCAAATCAATACAATCCTGTTAAACCCTCTGGTCTTGAAACAGGAAGTCCGCAATACCGCCCTCCGTTCCCTCAATTATCCCCACAAATGTCGCCACGCTCTCAAGTATCTCCGAGGCAACAAGGGCAACCACAACTATCCCCTCGGCCTGTCATGTCTCCTGTAAAAGGGCCTAGTGCTTCACCGCACGCTTCACGTACTTTGGTACAATCCCCTGCAGCGGGTCCTCCACCAGTCTCTGGTGGATTTACGTCACAAAATACACTTCAAGCATTAGAACAAATGGTTTTACCTACTGGAGGAGACTACGCTTATCAACGGAATCCTACTTCGCCAGCGGTTGGGCACATTGGATCGTCGCCTTCACAATGGAATCCTACCAAAATTCCAACTCCAATAAACAACGTCGTTCAAATGGAGAGTTCCGATCAATCTGTCAAATCCGTTGAGCCCCTCGCCGCAATATCTACATTAAAACCAGATGTACCAAAAACTGTGCCACAGATTTCAATCAGTACAGATAACAAGAAAATGGAAAAGGGCCCAGTTGATACAGATACTTTAAACACAGAACTGAATAGTACTTCGTTTGTATCTAAGTCTACTCCAACTAGTATATCACAGGAAAGCTTGCCTGCAAATTCATCAAATAATTTAAATTCTCCTTGTGCAACTGTAGAAAATATAGATACTAAGGAAAGTTCTCACAAAAGTCAATCTACTGACCTTGTTTTTACTGCACTTAACAATTCTAAAGAAGAAAAAAATGAAATACCTAATGCGGAAAGCAATTCAGAAAATAAGATAAGCAATGCAGAAAAACCAAGCAAGGTAAATGATAATGAACAGTTAAGAGGTCAAGGGCAAGCCCTATCACCTGCTGTTAACATTTTACCGCCTACTGTGGAGCATCCTCAGAGTAGCGCAGCACAGCAAAATCAACTTTTAAGTCATCCACCAACAACGAATACTACTCCTAATCCAATTGGGAAGTTCGAAACCCCACCAATAAATGTTTCCAGAAACCAAGGATATCAAAGTAATAACTTTCAAAGTATAATTCCCTCTGGGATTCCACCCAATATAGTCTCTAGTATATCATCAAGTATGCCAAGCAATCAAGGTCACAATGTTATTGCCACTTTTCCAAGTGGAGTCACGCCAGGCACGCAAACTATTCCGAACGTTCAAGCTTCACACCCAATGCAACACGCGAGTAGCGTTTCTTCTACAATTCCAGTTCATAATCCACAAGCATCTATGACTGGTCTTTCCCCTACAATACCAAATGTTGTTAGCAATACCCAGCAAAATCTTCAAAATACTTCTGGAAATGTTCCAACAAATACACCTACAAACATTTCTAATATTCATTCAGTGGGACAAAACGTTCATCCTAGTATGAGTTCTACTATTCAAGCAACTCCTCCAAATATTATTCCGACTGTGGCTCATAATATGAATCCAAATATGATAATTATGGGATCAAGTAATTTACCACATCCAACTGCACCCATGCCTGTCATGTATCCCACTTCACATCATCAAGAAAGAATGTCCTTGCAACAACAAATTCAAGAAATCTATTGCGTTCCACCTTCTAATGAAAACCAAGAAAAAGTAAGATGCTTACAAGAAAGATTATCCATGCTTCAACAGCACGAAAGTAACGATAAGTGTAATGGGGGTCCTAATTGCATTTTGCAAAATCCTATTTATGGTACAAAAATGGTAGAAAGTCCTCAAGTAACGAGTACTACAGGCAGGGGCCGCGGAAAAGGACCTGCAAAACCAAGAAAACCACGAGCTAAAAAAGAAAAGTTACTGTCGACCCCACAATCTCTAGATCAGCTACCAGTGTCAGAAGATTGTGTTACTGCAGGCACAGGATTGCATAGTAATTCAGAGCTTGATTTGGAAATGACGGAAGATGTTACTAACTTAGACAGCAGTGCTATTTCAATGGATGATCTTAATGACAGTAAAGTCAAAAAGCCAAGAGGACCGAGAAAAAATAAAGAAAGGAAACCACGCACACCGAAAGAGCCAAAAGCTGCCAAAGTCGTTGGAGATAAACCTGTCAAAGAGCGTAAGAAGCGTCAGCCTAAAGATCCCAATGCTCCTAAAAGAAAACGGAATGTTAAAAAAGGAATTGCTGAAATACAAGCAGATACTACTACTGGTAACGAGTTATTAGAAAAAGAGGTTGCAGACAATAACTTAAGTGATATGTCACTTAACAGCAGTCTTGCCATTGAATCCAATAAAAGTATACTAAATACTCAAGATTCGACTTTGGATGATTCTAATGTAACTGATTTTGATGACATCCCAGTTTCAAAAATAGCTATAAAAGATTTACTCGAAGAGGCTGAAGCTAAACGAGAACAAAGCGAAAAAGATGATGAACTGGACATTAGCTGCCAAAAAAAGAAGTCTTCTAAGAAAAGAGCATCTGCTAGTGGTAGTTGTAAAAAGTTAATTGCTAAGAAAACTTCAGGTGGGAAAAAGAAAAAACGTGGTGGATTAATTCCTGATTCAGACGGAGAACCCGATGATATGATGGCAACCCCTCCACCCTCACCTCCGCCGGAGGGTGACGATAGCCTAAAGCGTCGTTCCGCGAGGAACACGCAGCGTAAAAAGTATACTGATGACGTAATGCTACGATTGTCAGATGACGAATTTACTTTGACACCGGTAAAACAAGAAAAAGAATTTGAAGATTTGAATTTTGACACCAAAGATAATATGAAATCCGAAGGGACTCCAAAGCCCAATTATATGTACGTTAACACTACTGAAGAAGACTCAATGATTGTACAACATGTGCTTGCATGTCGTATGGGTAAAAGAGAACTTAAAATTGAAGTACCGCCATCAGATATTAAATTAGATGATGAGGATATACCAGAAAATAAAAAAATTAACGATGAAAGTAATAAATTAGAGAGTAGTGAAATTACTATAAATGTGGAAGAAACTAAACCAGGACCTGGTTGCGATAAAGAAACCAAAGAATTAAATAGAAGTGACACCGAAAAAGATAATTTAGATCCTAAAATGAAAAAACCTGTCATGGTCGATGTAGAGGAATATTACGTAAAGTACAGGAATTTTTCGTATTTACATTGTGAGTGGAAGACTGAAGAGGAATTATATAAAGGGGATAAGCGTATATACTCAAAAATTAAACGTTTTAAACAAAAACAAGCTCAGCAAATGAATATTTTTGAGCTCTTAGACGAGGAGCCATTTAATCCTGACTATATTGAAGTTGAAAGAATTTTAGATATGTCTGAAAATCAAGATCCTGCGAATGATACTGTTGTCAAACATTACTTAGTGAAGTGGAAAAGTTTGCAATACGAAGATAGTACATGGGAATTAGAAGAAGATATTGATGTAGATAAAATAAAGCAATACAAAGTATTCAGCGAATTGCCACCTAAAGATAAATGGAAATTCAAAAAAAGGCCGCCAGCAGATAATTGGTCACAATTAAAAGAATCGCCTTTATATAAAGGAGGTAATACTCTTCGCCCTTACCAACTAGAAGGCTTGAACTGGTTATTATTCTCTTGGCATAATAACCGTAACTGTATACTAGCAGATGAAATGGGGCTTGGCAAAACTATACAAAGTTTAACATTTGTTAATTCGGTATGGGAGTATGGGATTAGAGGCCCATTTCTCATTATTGCACCTTTATCTACAATACCCAACTGGCAAAGAGAATTCGAAGGTTGGACTGAAATGAATGTTATAGTTTACCATGGATCTCAACAAAGCAAAAGTATGATTCAAGAATATGAATTCTATTATAAGAACGGAAAAGGAGAACCCATTAAAGAAATCACGAAATTTAATGTGCTCATCACAACATTTGAAATAATAGTTACTGATTTTCAAGAATTGAAGTCTTTCAACTGGAGGATATGTGTTATAGATGAAGCACACAGGCTGAAAAATAGAAATTGTAAGTTGTTGGAAGGATTACGACAGCTTCATTTAGAACATCGTGTATTGCTTTCGGGTACGCCTTTACAAAATAATGTTAATGAACTATTCTCTTTACTGAATTTTCTTGAACCTGCGCAGTTTTCTAGTAGTGATGCTTTTCTGACTGAATTTGGGCAGCTCAAGAGTGAATCTGAAGTCAATAAATTGCAAGCTCTACTGAAACCTATGATGCTAAGAAGATTAAAAGAAGACGTAGAAAAAACCTTGGCACCGAAAGAAGAGACTATTATCGAAGTGGAATTAACTAACATACAGAAAAAGTATTATCGAGCTATATTGGAAAGGAATTTTAGTTTTTTGCAGAAAGGAACAGCATCTGCAGCAAACATTCCAAATTTAATGAATACAATGATGGAACTCCGAAAATGCTGTATCCACCCCTACCTTCTAAATGGAGCTGAAGATCAAATACAATTTGATTACAAACAAAGTAATGGAGAAGATAAAGAAGCTTATTACAAAGCACTTATTCAGTCATCGGGTAAAATGGTCTTGGTCGATAAGCTTTTACCAAAATTAAAAGCTGGAGGTCACAGAGTGCTAATTTTTAGTCAAATGGTACGATGTTTAGACATTTTGGAAGATTATCTTGTATTTAGGAAATATCCTTATGAAAGAATCGATGGACGTATAAGAGGTAATTTAAGGCAAGAAGCCATTGATCGGTTCTCAAAACCAGATTCTGATCGATTTGTGTTTCTGTTGTGTACTAAAGCTGGTGGCTTAGGAATTAACCTAACCGCTGCGGATACAGTCATTATCTATGACAGCGATTGGAATCCACAAAATGACTTACAAGCGCAAGCTCGTTGTCATCGGATCGGGCAGCAAAAAATGGTAAAAATATACAGACTTATTTGTCGCAATACTTATGAGAGAGAAATGTTCGATAAAGCTTCATTAAAACTTGGCCTGGATAAGGCTATATTGCAAAGCATGAACACTTCCCAAGGTAAAGAGACTGGACTGAAACAATTGTCCAAGAAAGAAATTGAAGATTTACTTAAAAAAGGAGCTTATGGTGCAGTTATGGATGAAGATAATGCTGGCGATAAATTTTGTGAAGAAGACATTGAAATGATATTGGCTCGAAGAACTCAAGTTATACAAATGGAATCTGAAAAGGGATCTACATTTTCAAAGGCTAGCTTTGCAGCAACTGACCAAAGATCTGATATCGACATACGAGATCCTGACTTTTGGAATAAATGGGCTAAGAAAGCAGAAATTGACACTACTGAAAAGAAAGAAGATGAAGATTTAATAGTAACTGAACCCAGGAAAAGGACTATCATCAAAAGGTACGGACATGATGACGGCCCTATGGAAATGTCCGATATGGAAGTAACACCTGATTCTGATGAAGATGAAGAAGGTATCATTTTTAAATTACTTGTGTTTTTTCGTTTATTTTATATTATTACAAATTTAATGTTAACACATACTTTCTATTTGTTCAGGGATAAGTCTAAGAAGTAAGAGAAAGAAAGATAAACTCGGAAGAAAAGGGAGAAGATATGCAAGCGATGATTACGTTCCTCGGCATGAAGGTGTTCCCATAGATGAAGAAGTTGTTTATGGTTCTTGGACCAGATCAGAATGTTTCAAGATAGAAAGGGGGTTACTAACTTTTGGGTAAGTGAAAATATGATATATAGTCCTTTTTGTTTTTTGGCGGAGACCAAACTGATAAACAAACAACAGTCATACGGAAATCTTACTAGTTTCACGACACGCACACGCTTTGAGTGTTATATACCTTTAAGATATGTTTATCACACAAATAACTATTGATATCACACTGAAACTTCTTTAAATTCTTTAATCACTTAAACTCTCTAAAATACTAAACATTGACATAACTTTCCTGCGCAGAAACCAATATATCGATGACAATTTGACAGCTAGGAACTTAAGATTGTCGTTGATTCGTAATGATTGAAAGACAAATCGATTGAATGATTTCTTGATCGATATAATAATATTTTAACTTTACGCTTGTAAAATTAAAGACATATTTTTAAAACTGTGTAATGTTATTGTTGTCTCTTTCTATTACTTTAGGTTAGGGGACATCCATAAATTACGTCACACGTTAGGGGGGTGGGGGTCTATGTAGTGTGACATTGTGTGACAAAGGGTGGGAGGGGTCCTAAATTTCGTGACGTCACATTTCAAAATCGAATAATTGGTATGTATAGTAGGCTTGCATCTAATAGTATATTCGGCCGTATACCGAATACCGAATATTCGGCGAGCCCCCTGACCCAATAGCCGAATATTAGGCAAAAGTATTCGGCCATATTTGTTGACAATTGACATCTTTAGACTCGACCAAAAAACTGGACTATACGTTTGTTATGTATAGAGTTGTGCGCTGGTGTCGCTAGATGACGCCTCGCTTGATGATCGAATGAACTAGTCATTCGATCATCTATTCGATTATTGTATTATTCGATTACTCGATGGTAACCGACCTACTCGGTACAAGATAGCCAGTCTACACTGGGAGCTCGGGGCGGACGGTTGTGTCCGTACAGTATTGTGCGTACTTACAGTGAATATTATAATACTTATAATATTGATTTATTATAAATAATAATACTCGTGGTTCGTTGAACATAACAACGTTAATTCTATATATATATATATATATATATATATATATATATATATATACTAGCTAGACTTCGTTCTGTCAAAAGATTTTTTTTATTTTGAGATGTAAGCTATCCTATCTTTCTTGGTTGGATCAAACTGCACACGGTGTACAAAGCCCGATTTCCGGCCACGAATTATATGTGTTCTGTGGTAGGCATAAGACAAGACAAGAGTAAACTATATACCAAAAAATTCGTCTTTTTTACTAGATAAACACATTTAAATCTGAGCCTCACCTACATTTGCTAAATGAACAAAATAATACAAAAAAGTTTTCATAGTATTTACCTCATTACAAACGATTTTATGATCGATTAAATCGATTATATATATCGATTAGGGAACTTAATAATATATTTTATGAATTATTATTAGTGATGGGCCGACTACAACCGACTAGTCGGGAAAACCGACTATTCGGCATGTTTTCTAGTCGCCGACTATTCGCCGAATAGTCGACAAAAAAGGCCGAATAGTCGGCATTTATTTTCGCTACTAAAAATAAACTCCAAAATTATAAAATCAACATAGTTAACTAGATTTATTATTTTTATAAATCAGTTAAGAACAAAAAAAATTTTGAAGTGAGTGACAATGCGCCTTGATTTTGCTTCAACGCCTCTTTGATTGATAATTCCAATCTATCCATACTCCATACTTACTATACTATACTAATATTATAAATGTGAAAGTGTGTTTGTTTGTTTGTTTGTCCGTCTTTCACGTCGCAACGAAGCTGTTATATAGTATGGTTTTTGTGTGTGGAGATAGTGAGGAGGGTGGAGAGTAACGTAGGCTACTTTTTATCGCGGTAAAACATCCCCATGGGAAAATCGATATTTTGTTAGTTGGTAGAATATTAGTTCCGGATGTTGTTAATAGATGGCGTTAGTAAAATTCATTTGCAAATTCTGAATCACGCTATCAAACGTTACATGTAAATTACTTAAGTCATAGGCAACTATGTCTAACTAAGTAGGATTTGTAAAAAAACGATCTCTACCGCAGGCGAAGCTGCGGGCAAATGCTAATACTATAATAAAACTCAAAGGGCAAATTTTCTGTACATTGAATATTTTTTTTTAAATTTTGATTAGGGGGCACTTCAATAACGTGGTAGAGCACAAAAATATATATTTTTCAGTATTATTGTCTGTCTGTCTGTTTGTCTGTCTGTCAGGGCATCACATGAAAGCCCTTGAACGGATTTCGATGAAAATAATTGGTAAAGTTGTTACTAATACTCCGGGTCATATTTTAAGATACTTTTTATCCCGGAAAATTTAAATTAAAACGTGATGAAAGTTTGTAGGTATGGAATAGTTTTAAAACATCAACCGATTTGCTTCAAAGCAACAAATGTTCCTTGCTTAAATTTATGGAACACATATTTTTCAGTTGTTCAAAATTTTGAAAACAATAGAAAAAAAAAATACAAATTAATGTCAATATTGCTTATTTTTCAAAACCCGTTCCTGGAGGAATCCTTTGTGATTTTATCGTGAGTTTCAGTATATAAATTACTAAATATAAGTACTTCAATATAAATTCACCGTTTTTTAAATTTCCTTCTGCAAGAGGTACAAATAAGGTAAAACAATTTCCGTATGCGAAGCTGCGGGCAACAGCTAGTGTATGTATAAAACAGGGTGCTACTTTAAAACAGGAGTCATCGATAGCTTTTGAAACATTTCTACCGTTATCTCGCACAATAGGATGAATTATGGTGGTAAAGAGTAAAAATTTGATCGAAGTAAGGATGATCGGCATTGCCGACTAGTCGGCCGAATAGTCGGCAATTTTTTTGCCGACTAGTCGGCTAGTCGGCTGATCGGCAAAACCCATAGTCGGCCCATCACTAATTATTATTCATTGTAAGTACAAGATTAATTCCTTTTTTCCTTTTTTACATGTTTTCTTATTCATTGTATAACTAAACTATGTAATATATTTATAATCCCTTAAATCGTTACGCAAATTAAAAGACATTTCTAGTATTTTGACATCGATTTCGAGACATTTGAATCGATTGACAACAAAGATCTCTGGTGTAATCTAACCTATCTAATGTCATTTTGGTTACCGTAGCAATTATAAATAACACCATTGTCAATAATCTTGCATCTTTTGTGTATTTTTACTATTAAATTAATATTTTCATCGTATTTGTAGTCCTATTATTATTATTATTATTAATTTTCTATTGCATTCGCTTTCGTACTAGTGTTTTGGTGAATGTGTTTTCGCTATAACTTCTGGATTTGTTTTTTAAACAAATATTGCATGAATATTGGACTCCGAGATCGCCTGTTTTGTGACTGACCTTTTTCTGAACACTGGATGACGTACCCTATACACCTCTAGAAGAACAGTAGGATGCAGACGTTGCAGTACCCATACAATACGTATACCTACTGCACAATTTCTAGACGAAATATTAATATAATATTATGATGTGATGATAACTAATAAAATCTCTTTAAAACATGAAATTGCTTTTATTAATAATGATATTCACCCACCTACTTAGTTTCAACCATTACCTACTGTTTAAGTAGTTGTATTTTGTTAATGTTTATATGTAACTTTAATTTTTCTGCGTCTTATGATCCTAATTATTCCTAATACTGTCAATATTAGAGTAGGTGTTTGGTATGAGGTAGTAAGTCCCTAGTAACAGGCATAATATATTGCTGTGAGTGACATGAGTGTGACATAACCATATTTAGGTGGAAATTCTAGGATTTCATTAGTTGGCCATTGCCAGCAGATGTGAAAATTAGAAAAATTAAAGCTTTTACAATGATCTAATTGACCACCAATTTTCATTCTTGTCTAATCTGGGCCGGTGTCTCTATGAAAGATGGGGTTCTCCTTTGATTAAGATCGGTTAAGTAGTTTCGGAGTCCATCGCGGACAAACAACGTGACACGTAATTTATATATATATACTAGCTGTCCGGACAGACTTCGTTCTGTCAATTTTTTTTTACAATATTTTGAGATGTAAGCTATCCTATCTTTCAAGTCGGATCAAACTGCACACGGTGTGCAAATTTGAGTAAAATCGGTTCAGTAGTTTAGGAGTCCATCGCGGACAAACAACGTGACACGTAATTTATATATATTAAGATGTATATATATATTTATATATTAATATTATAAACGTGAAAGTGTGTTTGTTTGTTTGTCCGTCTTTCACGTCGCAATGAAACTGTTATATGGTATGGTTTTTGTGTGTGGAGATAGTGAGGAGGGTGGAGAACTGGAGAGCAACGTAGGCTACTTTTTACCGCGGTAAAACATCCCCATGGGAAGATCGATATTTTATTCCTTGCTAGATATTTAGTTCCGGAAGTTGTTAATAGATGGCGTTAGTAAAATTCATTTGCAAAGCTGCGGCCAAAAGCTAGTATTAAAATAATTTGGTCACCTATATTTTGTGCTTATTAAACCCTTCTCTTAATGCTCAACATAGTACCTTAAAAAAGTTTATTTGTTGACTTTGTCCTCTTGTTATGTATAATAATTATCGAGTTCAGTTTGACGTAAACTGGCATATGACAAAAAACCTCATTTGTCTAATTAAGATCAGTAATTAATTCTGCGAACGTACGGGCTACAACCAACACAGGGCTAAAATTATACGTATTTATTTTTGAAATACGCGTATAGTGTTTAGGCAAAGACTTAAGAGACAACAGCCGCACTCAGAATGGTTCGTAAATGTAGTTTTAAGAGTCCATAACTAATCAACATTAAACATGTTAAGTATCCGTTCATCTCAATCTTGGCTTTCTCCTTGTTCAGATGTCAAAAATTTTTTTGAACAAAATATGGGTTGCTTTTAGACATTTTATCAACATAATGTACGTACAATATTGTTCTAGCTGGTTAACTACTATGTGTAAAAACATCCAAAGTGAGGTCGTTTTTGATAGAAAATTTGTTACATGTACTTTTAAACGACAAGGAATTTTTGCACCGTTCCTGAACTAAAATATTAACATAGTTTACACCTACATATATACTTTACGAATAAATATTTAAAATAATAATTTTACAAGTCACAATCCAAAATTTTAGTAGTAAGCGGGTCGTATCGTATTATAGCTCCGCCCAGTTGCTCAAGGTTATTGGTTGTTACAAGCTCCCCTTAACGTCAATTTTAGGTGATCCTAGTGCGGACCAACGTCAAAAAACCTTATCGATTTTATCTTAATGATGGAGTGTTAGTGTACACACACGTACAATAGGTTGACAGTAAATAAAATACTATATTATTGTAATGCTTTTTGAACTATGATTTATACTAATATGTTTACAGGAAATTCGTTTACTGTTTTTTCTTACTTAAAAACATTGCAAAGTAGCTTGTTTCTTTAAAATAAAATAAAGAAGTTAAATGGTCAATCATGAGTGGTTGATTTTATTTGAAAGAAAGAAAGAAATGCTTTATTCCAACAGTTACTTACTACAGACACATGAATAAATAACAACCAGAATGTTAACTTCCTAACAGACACAAAAATTCATACCTACTTTCATAGGGTTGTCACTTGGTTACTGAAAATAAAAATAAAACGGGCAAGTACCCTACGTATCGAGCGAGAGTCAGCAATGAGTACAGACGGTCAGACGGATGGACAGTAATTGTGTGGACATTATTTTATTATTATGTGTTCCGTTAATTTTGGTACCTATATTAAAAACGGTGTAGCTTTGAAAGATGAAATGGTTGACTATGTTACAGTTTGTTTAATATTAAGTAGGTAGGTACTTACACTTTATTGTTAGAAATGAAAAAAAACTTTCGAAGCAAAATATTTTATTTAAACAAAATAAGGGGTGGGTAGGGGTCCTAAATTTCGTGACGTCACATTTCAAAATCGAGTAATTTGTATGTATAGGTAAATATAGTGATAAGCCCCGCCCACCTTATTAACAGAAAATAGAAAAAATTCTAAATTACTTGTCTACTTGATTACTAAACTACTAAATTGTCCGTTTACACGTATTCATTTGCTTAAAATCTAGTTATCAACTTAATACGTGTAATCCGAACTTAAACGATAAGAATAATAAATAATAACCTTACCGCCACTTTAACTATTTTGGATATTAGGTACCTACTTATTAACTAAATACTTTTTTAGTCTTCTTTAATAAGCATAAAAATGTGTAGGTACTATTATTACTTGTCAAAATCCTTTGGATATACAAATAAAGAAATCTATTTGGTTTTCTTCCCATTAGGTATTTAAACAAACATTTCAACAGTTTGGCATCTTTAAAAACAATACGTCGCGTCGTCGTCACAAAACGTCGCCCGTGTCACCGCCCGCGCCGCTGGCACACCTGAACTTGTCACCTTACTGTACCCTAGCGGGCGCCGGCGCGTTAGTTGATTGGTCGGCGCACGCTGCCCCGTCTTGTCGGTGACAGGTCACGCACACATAGCTGTGCATGTAGTAGTGTCCTCGCGCGTGGCGTTAGTATGAAGTTAACATTCTGTATTCATGTGCTACAGATACAGGCATGGGTAGAATAATAATAATAATAAACTTATAGTTTACAATAAAATTATTATTCTCTGTAGTAAGCACTCAGGAAATGGATCGCACTCAGTAATTGCTCTGGAAAACCACAGCACTGATATTCTGTACGAGCCATTTTGGATTTATTTGAATGTTAATCAATCATTAAATAATTAAGTAAAAGCATTTGTGTACTTAAATTTATTTGTCCGCTAACTGACTCTGGGAATGAAATTTTGTGATTTTGTACTATTTTTAAGGAGCGATTTAAGTAACCGTTAAGTGACTCTTGAGTGCGGCAGTAAGTTTTATGCTATGTAATGATTATTGCATTTGCATAAATATTCGCAAGGAGACGTGACGCGCAGTATTTTAAATTTCAACAAAATGAAGACCCTCTGGTCAAAACAAACTATTAAATATACAAAACAAAATATTGGTGCCAAACAAGTCATGTTAATTGAAGCATCTGGCTGGCCTCTTCAAGCATCGTCTAGCCGCCTCGCGTCTCGGTGTGAACCCGTGCTAATATTGTATAGGACCAAAAACCTAAATTAGATTTTTATTTTAGATGGGCAAGATGGGAAGAAACTATAGACAAAAATCAGTTTAGAAAAGGATGGACTCTTCCTGTTATAGAAGATTGCGCCAGAATTATTGTAAGCCTTCTATACTTTTAGTACATTCTATCTTATTCTTCAATATTTTTGTGTGATGACTTGCCATGCTAATACCGAGGAAGTTTAGACTTTCACTGAGTTAATAGTACATATCCTGACATATCTTTCTGTATTCTATTTCAGTTGAATAACCTGCATTGTTTATTAATTATTGAATTATCAACTTTCAGGTTTTGTACTGTTTAAGACATTACAAGGGTGACGAAAAAATTCGTAATTTCATTTGGGATCTAATAGAACCTTGTGAAAATGGCGAGGTAACTATATCTAGAAACCACAGTGGTCTTCATAATCCTGTTCCTAGAGGCAGAAATGCAAAGAAAAAGAATAGGCTTAAAGATTTGCCAAAGCCTAATGATCCACAAAAGTGGGAAGATCCCAACCATTGGAGTTCGATAGAAAAATATGATTGCGAATTATATTTGGAAAGCAGTTACAAAAAGCACTTATTCCGACATGCTAACAAGTGAGTCAAAAATACCAATAAGTTCTGTTGTTCTTTTTCTATTTCAGAGAGCTTGTGCAATTCCTGTAACCTATTTTTATAATTTCAGAGTTTTATTACGGGTTCGAATGATGTATTACATAAAACATGAAGTTATTGGAGATTATGCCACTCAAATAGAAAGTGGTACGCATGCCAGGTAAATTAATTATGACAGTGTTGTTGTTGGATCCAGCATATAGTGGGATCGAGATTTTGTTAAGACAAAAGCGGTTAATAATATAATGGTTTGATTGGGTTTTCAGTGCTTTAGGGATGCGTGTACCTCGGGGCGTAGACAGTGCTCCCCCACGACTGTGGTGGGACACTGAATGTGACGTGTCTTTGCTTGTGGGTACATATATTCATGGGTACGAAAACTATCTAGCAATGCGTTCCGATCCGCAACTGTGCTATGTAGATAAACTTGGTCCACCGGACGATGCAGAGTGCACAGATATCAAGTGAGTTATGTTCATCGAATTATTATGTATCAAGCTTTACTTCGCTAATTATTGAAAGTCGTAGTAAAATGCTATAATCGTTATCAGGAGCGAGGAGCGTAAAGTTCGAGGAAGCGTAGTGGGCGACGAGGATTGCACGGATGAGGTGTCGAGCGGAGCGGGCGCTACGTCCCCGGCCGCGTCGCCGCGCGCCGACGACGAGCGCGCGCCCGCCACTCACTTGTGGCCCTCCATGCAGGACCTCAACACGCGCTTGCGCCGCCTCATCACCGCTTACCAGCGTAACTACAAACGCGAGGAGTTGAAGATGCAACAAAGAGCTAAGGTACGAGATATACATAACCGTAAATGAAGAATAGTATACACGACTTCTGTCCATAACCATATCACACATATTTTCACATAATTAGCATTAATGAAAAAAAAATATTTACATTTCTACATATAAACATAATAATATAATACTATCATTTATTTTGCAAGAGCATAGTGTTAAACTGGTGGTTTACATTTATAGATTCTTTAGGCCCGTAATATCAATAGCAGTTTAAACTAAATTCTGAGTTTAAACTTGAGTTGTTGCTTCCAACAATGACCGTAATATCAATAGCAGTTTAAACTAAATTCTGAGTTTAAACTTGAGTTGTTGCTTCCAACAATGACAGTTTAAACTCAGAATTTAGTTTAAACTGCTATTGATATTACGGGCCATAATATGCTTTGCTACCATAGGCGTGCAAAAAAGTAATTACTAATCTATATTTTATAAACATCATATCAAACTTAACTTATCTAACAATATTATTCTACATATTATTATTAAATTAATTACAAATTATTATTAAATTAATACAAATTCCATTGTCCTATGATTTAGCCGGATAAATTTATTATGAATGAGTGTTGAATGTCAGATAAATTAATACATTATTATTATAGGATACATATAGATATACAACGTCAAAAATTCTCATATTGTCATAAATTGATGAAATTCACTCTTTTCTAATGTCAAAATATTCTTTTAAGCTATAGAATCAGCGGTCCATAAGCCAATTAAATAGTTTTCTCTTAAATAACCATATACTAACATAATACCCATATCAGGTAGATCTTTAAGACTATTTGGGAGCTTATTATAAATTGCAATGGCAGAATAAGGTGCGTTCCTTTCACCTTTTTTTAAAGGGCACGGGGGTAACCTTAGTTTTAGCTCGTTTACATTACATTGGGCTCTTTGTGATGGACATAACAGATATACTGAGACAATTAATTGAATATATCTACTGGCAGCTCTGTGAAATACGCAGGCGTGGATGAAAACAGGTGTAAATCCACGTCCCAAGCCAGGACATCATTAAGCAAGGCCAGTGCGTGTGCCAACAGTGAATCGCGGACCAATACCAATCAACAAACCCTGAATAGTTTGTATGTCCGAGCTCTTTTGTGTATCTCAGGGACGTTCAGCGATATTAATTCCAGCATTGTGGGGCTACTTATATCACCTCTAATTGATTTATAAAAATAGTCCATAAGCGCTACCTCACGTCTGACTTCAAGCGAGTTGTATTCCAACATTCCTAATAAAAATAAACTTGGATACACATGTGGGAACCCTACGTAGGAGTCGTACGGTTTGTGGTACAGCCATCTCAAAAACTTATTTTGGATTTTCTCCACCATATTATATCGCTTATAGAATCTGTATATCTTCTCTAGATGGAACGACGGGAACGTATGGATCAACTTGCTCGGGATGAAGTGTCTCAGTGGCGCTGGACTCGAGCTGACGAGGAGGCTTTCCGACGCACAGTAGCCTCGTACGGAGTAGAGTTTGATCCGGCAACGAAAAGTCTTCGATGGAGCCGGTTCAGATCGCTAGCCCGTTTAGACTCGAAGAGCGACGACGCTCTTACGGATTATCTTAAAGCGTTTATGGCAATGTGCAAACGTCAATGCGGTCTCGCAGTTGGAGAAGCCGAACTTCCCACACGAGCTGATTTAAAAGCTGAACCTATTGGCGAAGAGCGAGCCATCGCTACTTTGGAACGGTAAAATTTTGCCAACATTTATCTAAAATAAGTTTTAGAGCATGTTAATTCTTTTCTGGGCATATTTTAAAACATTATTGTTATTATTATTTATTGATTTATTTATAAGCAGGCATTCTTAGACAAGAATAATGGATTGTTTTTTCTGAATATAATGTAGTAGCAGACTTATCAAATGCACAAAGTTTCATGAGGTAGTTAGGGGTTAACAACATAATTACGTTAAAATATGGTAAAAGTAAAATAGCATGATTATATATACAGGGTGTCCCAGGGCCAAGTGACCGCCCGGCGTCTATGGATTATTTGGACAAAACTATCAACAAAAAACCAATAAAGTACAGGTCTAATCGGTTTGGTTCTTTTTTTATTAGCTTTTTAATTTTTTTGGAAAGAAACCTGACTTGCTGCACTATTTTCGACATATTTTTTTTGTTTTTACATTTATTTTCATTCTGTTTTTTTTTATTTACCAGTTGTTATCATAGTTTATCTATTTGAGGTATAAAATCTACCCAAAATTAAGTAGAATATATTTTTAAAAGACATTAACTGGAAATTTTTTGAAAAAAATTACCCTTTTTTATTTAATTTCGCTAAAAAGTTGGAAAAATGCCCTATGAATATTATTATTTTATCAATTATTATTAAATTACATAATATTACCTACAAAATCTCATGAATATGTTTGTAGTTATCTAAATCATTTACCGAACTAAAAACTCTTGAAATATGCACAATATTTTTGATAGAAGAGTAGACTTTTAAAACCAGGCTAGTGAACCATTTAAGTGTCGTACTATCAAAAATACCTTTTGCCCTTTGATATAATGATTTTAAATGTAAGGAAACAATAAAAACAAGTGCAAATTTAAATCGTTTATTTAAAAAAAAAACTAATTAATTCGTAACATTTTCGAAATGACCGCCATTGGCGTTAATACAGGCTCAGACTCTTAATGACGAGTCAAAGCTCGTTATTTGCACTTCGAAAGGTTCGCTCCTATTTCTGTAGCAACAGCATCAATCCTCTGTTTCAATTGTTCTCTCGTAGCTATTGGCACAGCATACACTTTTTTTTTATGTAGCCCCAAAAATAATAATCAAGAGGCGTTAAATCAGGAGATCGAGAGAGAGGTGGTCCAGTAGCATGGTCCTCCAAGGTCTCAATTGAAACAGAGGATTGATGCTGCTGCTACAGAAATAGGAGCGAACCTTTCGAAGGGCAAATCACAAGCTTTGACTCGTCATTTAAAGCCTTAGCCTTTATTAACGCCAATGGCGGTCTGTAGTTCGGTAAATGATTTAGATAACTACAAACATATTCATGAGATTTTGTAGGTAATATTATGTAATTTAATAATAATTGATAAAATAATAATATTCATAGGGCATTTTTCCAACTTTTTAGCGAAATTAAATAAAAAAGGGTAATTTTTTTCAAAAAATTTTCAGTTAATGTCTTTTAAAAATATATTCTACTTAATTTTGGGTAGATTTTATACCTCAAATAGATAAACTATGATAACAACTGGTATATAAAAAAAACAGAATGAAAATAAATGTAAAAACAAAAAAAATATGTCGAAAATAGTGCAGCAAGTCAGGTTTCTTTCCAAAAAAATTAAAAAGCTAATAAAAAAAGAACCAAACCGATTAGATCTGTACTTTATTGGTTTTTTCTTGATAGTTTTGTCCAAATAATCCATAGACGCCGGGCGGTCACTTGGCCCTGGGACACCCTGTATATATATACAGGGTGGATTTTTGAGACGGGTCAGTAAGCGTAGGTACCTTAACCGATATAGTTACAGGAAAACGTTCCTAGGAGACTATCCATAACTTTTTAAGATATTCTGAGCTGCATTCACAGATTTTTCAGAAAATGTACGGTCAGCGAAAAAAGTGCTAAAATCCAAAAAAAAAAAAAATTATGCCTATCGATCCTACTTCGTATGGGGATCCAAATACTCCATGGGACCCTTAAGTGGTATGAGTATGAGTACTAAAAATGTCAGAAAACGCTAAAAACATTTTCCATACATTTTGTACTGAAAAACGATAAATCAACTCGTAATATTCTTTATTGCCAAACAATCCTATATGGAAAATGTTTTTAGCGTTTTCTGACATTTCTAGTACTTATACCTTAAATGGTCCCATAGAGTATTTTGATCCCAATACGAAGTAGGATCGATAGGCATAAAAAAAAATATTTTTATTTTAGCACTTTTTTCGCTGACATGGTCATTCTACTTTTTAGTGCAGGTTTTTGGCACTCATAAAAATAGTTTTCAAAAATTTAATGGTTAAAGATAAATGAAGTAATTTAATTGTATTTATGCGTCATTATACCTACACAATTGCAATTTACTGCCAGCAGTGAATTTTGCACATATTTTTTTCTGATAATAAAGGTTTTGTCGACCAAGGTAAAGAAATCATACCACTTTGTTACCAATCAAAATATTTTTATTGAGTACCTTTAGTCACTTATTACAAACAAACAATTAACAAAACGTATTTTACAAACATAAATCTCTTTCATAACTAAAATTAGATATTATTTTTTATTAAGCCTGATAAATCACATTTAAAAGACTAAAGACGTTACTGTTGTGCATTTTTGTCTACAAAAATTTGACACAAAATGTATATTACGTGTAAAAATAGATATTATTTGCTAAGATTAGCAGCGTATTTAATATTGATAAATAAAATATATCTTGCTTCTCATATACCTGTAATATCTTTTATAAGCCAATTGTATAACTCAAGTTGAAAAACCTTTACTTAGAATTTGGGACATATAGGTAACACAATTGATAAACAGTAACAAAGTTGTTTCAGTAGAAAATTCTTATCTACTAAAATAGTTAATAAGTCTTTTAGTTACCACAAAGGTTGATTGCAATAATGTAATCCTATTACTATAATCATTTTACCAAAATCACAGCCTTTACACAGGTTAGATTATTTAAAAAATAATTAATAATTGCAATCATTGTTCGAACACTTCCAGAGGATTAGAAAATTCGTAGTATTCCATTCCACATTACTTTTACGTATCCATCTTTATTTAGGAGTATTTCTTATAATAGATTGCAGAGCGCGAATGCGGTCCCTTCTTTTGCTGTTAGCAACCTGCCATTTTTTTGGTTTAGCGATGTTTACGTGACGTTAAGTCTTTGAAGAGGCGTTTCATTTTATAGTACCCTTCCAAAGCCTTCTTTCTTGCTTCTTCTACTTCAACAGGGTCTAATTTTGTTTGTTTCGCTACCGACGTTGTTTTTCGGCTGGGGTTAACGGCATGATGTTCTGTAGAAAATAAAAACATCGCATTATTGTCCTAACTTTACCTTCAGTAATTATAGTAAGCCAGTAAATAAATGTAAAATTGTTAAATACAAACCTACGGGTCGATACGAACAAATCAAGTTAAATAAAATTGGAAATAATCGTTAAGTAAAATTGGAAAGAGTACATTTACAACTGCGTTACCACAGCAAAGTAACAAAGTAGACCTGTAACACAGCTGTAAAATAACATGATACTACCTCATATTTACGAAATGGCCATGTAATTTGCAAATCCAACAATAAAATACAATTACGTGACATAAATGCCGCGTCTCAATTGTTAAAACATAACGTAAAAGTTCAGAAACTTACCTTTTCGCCGGGTAACAAAGTGCACACCAAATAAACATACGCGTCGTGATTCACAACATGACAGCGACTAAAGTGGCGTCGCGCGGCTTGCTAACTTTCCTCCCACCCCGCTCTTGTCGTGCACAACCTACCGATCTAGCAAGTGACCAGCGGTACTCTGCGACTTCTAACGGTTTTCTCGAAAAAGCGGTAACATAGTAGTACTGTATTTATCTTGTTCATTAGGGACAAAATCCAATTAATTATTAATAAAAAAACTAAACCGTTTAAAAATATATGATAAGAACATAAATAACGCTCACAAATTAAATTAACTTACCAATTTTTTGAAACAGGATTGCATTGCAAGAAGCATAATTTTTTTTGGTTAGGTTGTCCGCGTATTAGATCGGGGACACTTTGCAATACTATGGCAAACAACTATGTTACCATAAAACTCCACTTTGTTACAATACATATCTTAAAATAGGTAAAATATTGAAATGTAAATGCTAACTGAAGTTAAGCAAATAATGCGGCAGTTTCATGTATTGCGCAAGTTTTTATTATTTTATTAGTAAAATGGCAGATACAGATTTTTTTGTCCGCGGGGACACAAAGACCTGCACTAAAAAGTAGAATGACCCGAATGCAGATTAGAATATCTTAAAAAGTTATGGATAGTCTCCTAGGAACGTTTTCCTGTAAATATAACAGTTAATGTACCAGCCCTTACTGACCCGTCTCAAAAATACACCCTGTATATAATAACTGTTTCCCGCGATTTCACCCTCGTTACTTTGTGGAAAAAACTAACTACTAACATATATGATGTTATATAGCCTATACCTTCCTTGATAAATGGAATATCAAACACAAAAAGAATTTTCCAATTCGAATCAGTAGTTCCTGACATTAGCGCGTTTAAACAAACAAGCAAACTCTTCAGCTTTACTCGTATAATATTAGTATAGATATAATAACGTAATATAATTAATTAACATTTCAGAATCGACCTCTTGCGGGTACTGCGCGAAGAAGTGGCTCCGCACCCGGCGCTTGACGCTCGCCTCGCCCTCTGCGAACGGTCGCTTGACACTCCGCCCTGGTGGCAGCCTACGAGGCACGACAAGCAATTAGTATTGGGAGTATGCAAGTAAGTGACTTCATTATTTACACTAGTACATTAAATAATTATACAGTCACGATAAGTTGTTTTGTCGCTAATTAAGGAACAAACCAAAGGTACCAGAGCACTTTTTTAATTTGACGTACTGACATAAGTGTATTGATACGATGTTTATTGTTCCAGGCATGGATTAGGCGATACATACAATAAATTGTTTTGCGATCCTAAATTGCCTTTTGCTGAATGTGCAAGCAAATGGTATGCAAAGTACACATCAAAGAGTGAGTCACAGAAGGTATCTTCTGACGAAGACGAGAAGTCCACCGAGGCCAGCGAGACGCGAATGTCCCTGCGTCGCAGCAAGCGGACATCCAACGCGTGCGATCGAGACAACGACGAAGATACCGACGCCCTGTCAGAGTTGGAGACTTTAGCCAAACTCGGCAGGATCGAAGAATCACTGTCACCTAAGCACTGGTTCTCAGAGCGCGCTCTCGAAACTAGACTGCACCACATTGCACATGCGGTGCAGAATTGCGAATGGCCGGCCGCCTCTGCAACGAAGCAGGGCGAGGGGGCTGGAGTTCAAAGAGATGCGTCAGAGGAACGCAAGCAAACCCAGAAACGACATATCGCTATCGATGTAGAAACAGAGCGGGCAAAGCTGCACGCACTACTTTCTTCACCGCAGGCAGCGCATACCCATACGACTCAACGCGAGCCGCATCGGGCAGAACGCGATGATGCTTCTAGTGACTCAGGCTCGCGACGCTCTACGCCCGCGCCGCCCCCCGCCCACCAGCGCCCTGCGCCCTCGCCTGCGCCGCCGCCCGCCGCCTCGCCCGCCCCCTCCACGACACTCACTCCTGCGCCAGTCGACCTATCCGCTCCTCTGGACCTTAGTGAGGTGCAAGACTTTTCTATGGGTCGCCGCACACCGCATGCGCCGACCTCAACGCAAACGACTGAAGTAACTGCATCGCCCAACCCTACGAGGAGCCGCTTGGATGACACTTTAACCAGACTCATGAAAAGGAAGAATGTGGTAAGTTGGATCTTACAATGCTGCATATTATGCGATCGTCATTACTTTATAAACTGATCATAGCACTAAAATTAGCTAAATATGCTTATTTTAATCATATTTTATAGTTTTTTATTACATCCTTGGCGCATGACGAGTTATAACAAACTTTTCGGGTGACCAATCGAAACTAAAATAATGCATGACAAACTAAATTAATACATGACGAATTGGAACTATACTTACATGTGACAAATTGTGACTTTTTTGAGATGTGACAAATTATTACTAATTTAATATATTTTTGGCGCGTGTCGAGTTAGAACAAATTTTTGGGGTGACCAATTGAATACCTAAATCTTATGGTATGATATTATTGTGGAGAGGTAATTGTCAACCGCTCGTACGGTCCAATAAATAAAGTCTGAAGAAGTGCTCTTAGTCGAGCGTGTGAATCTTACACTTCTGGCCGTCAATGGGGCGATGCCAACCTTGTGAGATTCAACGCTAAAAAAACACAAGCGTCAATATTCACCGCCAAAAGGAGCCCGTTCATCTTCTTCGTTCTTCAGAAGGTATCTTTCGAATACATCGTCAGCCTTCGGTTGTAAGAAGTGGAGAGATACACTCGAAAATACATTCTGGCCGGTTTATTGAATCCAAACTACAAAGCCTCGAGGCTCGAGCACGTGTGCAGAGTAGCCAGCTTCTAGTTTTTGTTGTACTGCACAATTTGGAGACAAACTCTCCAAATTGTGCAGTACAACAAAAACTACACGGGACAACACGACGTAATCCGTTAATCTCCAGTCGAATGGCCAGATAAAACATCATCATCATGCCTTCGCCATAAGCATCCCTATGTTCTCTATGTGCAGATGATCCTTTGCTTGAACATTTATTATGCGAACCACGAAGGTCAGGAATAAATTTCCCACGATTTTTATCTTGGGTGTCTTCAAAGTTCCAGATATGAGTAATTAGGTAAATTTACTGCGCCTTATCAATCAAGCAAGACATAACCACTCACCATCGATTGTAATCATGCATTAAGTTATAAAAGTCATGTTGTTTTTATGACTGATGAGTTTTTATTGAAATGTGTAGTCAATCAATACTTCAATAAGTTATGTTGATTTTTAACAGACTTCAAAAAAGGAGGAGGTTATTTATTTTAAGGAAAATTATACTAGGATATTCTCATAGCCCAGCTTGTCCTCAAAAACTTATTGATATTCTTTTTTGTCTATTATCTATCCATCCAACTTTACTTTCTGCTATGAAAAACTAAACATCGGGTATGAAACTAAAAAATTCTTAAAATTAAGCATTACTTTTTTTTTATTTACTTAAAGAAGAATATACAGATTACAGTTATCTGATTATGCCCGTCATCATAAGAAGACCTTGTCATTTTACTAGGTTTGTTTTCGAATAATAATTTTTAATGTTTCTTTGCAGCCTGCGCCAGAACAAATTGTTGGGAAAGAAAAAAAGAGAAAGAAGCTGGATGAGATTGTGTTGGGCTTGTCGGCCGCCAAGGGAAGAAGTCCAAATTCGTCTGTTTCTCAAGAGACACCTCGCAGTAGAAGTTCATCTATCCTTCCTGAAGTGACGGTAACGCCAGCGGCCGCGCCTAATTCTTCTAGCTCCACACCGCTTCAAAAACCTTTCTCTGTAACAGTTACAAATGTTCCATCTCCACATGCTTCCTCTAAGGAATTATCTTCTTTCCTTCAGCAATCACTAGAACAAAATAAAACTCAAAAGAGCACCGCATCTTCTATGCCAATTAAATCTTATTCTCATGAAGCTAAAGTCAATAAATGGCTTGCGGAACAAACTACAATGGATTCGCGTCGACGAGGATTGACACCTAGGCTAGCTCCAGATGAACATGTACCTGTAGTGCATCGCGTTACAGGTAAACGAATTATAGGACACAAAGCACCCCAATTAAAACATTTGGCCCAGTGGATCGCTGAAAACCCAATGTACGATATTGATTCGAAGTGGACAGAAGGAATCAAAGAACACGTCAAATTGCCTCAAGATGTACGTAGTCAAAGACATTCACCTATGCAATCTACAAATATACCCGAACGCAAAAAAGGCCGGCCACCTACTCTTGACACCCCGTCAGCTAACGTTTTATCTTCAAATCCTCACTTGAATCAAAATTTAGGCAGCCTCAATCCCGCTCTTTTAGCTAGCCTGTCTAATTTGAGCGCATTTGATCCAAAAACTCTGGCTGCAACATTATCAAATTTAACCGGATTTGATCCAAAATTATTGTCAAGCTTAAGCAATTTTGATCCAAAGAATAATCCGCTATTGAATTCATTTGGTAGTATACCCAATTTATTAGGAAATATGACTGGTGGAAACATATTTGCTAATTTAGCTGGTTTAGGTTTACCTGGATTTTCATCTCTTGACATGAACAGTCTTGGTGGCAGTAGTGCAGTAGGAGGAGATAGTAAATCTAAAACTAGAAAACCTGATACTGGATCATCATCTACATCAAAAGCTGGCAATTCCCAATTTCCCTATATGTTTACTAATCCTAATATGTTATATCCTCAGTTAGGACTTAGTGGTTTATCTCCTTTTGGTGTTCATTCTGGTATGTCATCAGCTTATGATGCTCTCGGACTTCTCACAAGTAACTTGGCTGCAAGCTCCAGTGCTACTACTTTACATAGCCACAGCTCTCGGAGTAATACAAAAACTACCACACCTAGATCATCTACTGTTGTAACTAGCTCAGCCTCTTCCCGACAACAAAAAGTTTCTGATCGCCAAAGTCACCTGTCTCAAATATTATTACCGCCAGACCCATATTTGCTCGAAACACTGTCTAAACAATCTTTCAATTATGACACCAGTCTTAAAACTGATAAAAGATCTAGAGACACTGAAGGGTCCGAGAATACTGCTACGGATTTATCAAAATCCGATAAGAAAAAAATGGCTTATGATCCACTAAGGCCTCAGGTACCACCCGAATTTGCTGCTGTACAAGAAAAACTATTGAAAGGAGACAAAAAGGATATTGACATCAGTAAAATGTTACTAGAGCAGATGGCTTCAGGAGCTTTAAGTGCAAGTCTAGTTAGTTCTAATGAAGGCAAAAAAGCAAAAGATGCAGAGAAAGAATATGAAAAATTAAGCAAAGGATCTGAATACATATCGCGAATGACAAACGAACAGGACTTAACCTCTAACTCATCATTAAAAAGAACAATTGATGAAATAAGTAGTGAACCAGAAAACCTGGCTATGCAATCTACTACCAAGAAAGTAAAGGAATGTACTAATGCTGAAGTTATGTCAAACATTGAAAAACAGTCTGATCCTTCTACCAATACAGGTGAAATGGATTTAGAAGATTTAATAGCTCCATCGACAGTTATTAAAACTGGTATGAAGGCCAGTGATTTTGAAATTAATAGGTCTAATGAAACGGCATCACCGCTGGTTTTAACCACGACAGACCGGGAAAGAGAAGATAAATTACAGCAGCGCCTTACCAGCCCTAACATTGAAACAAAAGCTACATCTGAAAATTCACAAATTGTTGATTGTTCCATCAACTCTGATAATGACCCAAAAGATGATTCCATTTTGGATGATGCCAACAATGGAGAATCTACATCAGCTGATATTGGACGAAGAGGGAATAGAAAAAAAGGTCGTAAATCGACAGAAGAAATGTCAATTGGTCCAAGGCGTGAGTTAAGATCTAGTTCTGGAAGACAGTCAACAGACACCACAAGTAGTCATTGATAAACATCCAATTTTCGAAGATTTTTTAAAATAAATATTAAATATTATCTGACACAAACCACATAATAAACATTGAAGGGTTTATGAAATAATGTTTACATGTATGAATTCCTGTATTTCTGCTGTGTAAAAATTATAGATGTATTGCTCTAAAGTATTAATTTTTTTAATGTAGATCAATGTTTGAAATAAACGAAACCCGTGAAATAGAGGCTTTTATATAACTACTAGTATTTACAGTAAGAAACGGTTGTATCTCGCCAGGCCTAAATGAATTTGACATACCAAGTTAGAGATCGTCTGCTTTAAAAATGATCGTGGGGGCGCGTTATATTATAGTTATAACGGGTAAGTGACAATATTTAAGAAAATTTTTATATTAAATAAATATTTAAAAAAAAACATTTCCACTTACAGGTTGTAACATATTTAGTGGGAGAATATTCATTTTTAAAGTAGACAATCTCGGCACTGTTAATGTATCCAGCCTATATTAATAGTATAATTTAGGCTCACATGTTGGGAAATGAAGCTTTTTCGAGAAAAAAAAATTGCTTTCTTTCTGATATTTGATAGAGCTGTTACCACAAACATGTATCAATGTGGCTATTGCAATACAACAGAAGGACGAGAGCCAGACATTAAAAAAGAAGGTCGAATGTCGCAATTTTACTGATAGACCCTTCCCAAATCTGCAATTTTCACAAATGCGTAAACTTTTATAAGATTAAGTGTATAAAGTTATCCAATATTAATCGTGAAAATAAGTGTATCTAGCTTAAGGATATATTTTTATTTTACTTTATGTATATTCTTTACTAGAAGACTGGATACTCCACATGAAATTGGCCTGCAAATAAGAATATGTTATGAACTAATAGGTTATTTCGCTCTATATATTTTATTATATTTCAAGGGAAGTCGCCGGCAGACTATTTGGTGAATAAATTTTAAATGATATTTTAGTTCAATCATGCAAGGAAATTTTGTATTTATCGTTATAGATAAAATTTAAAGTATTGATTTGATTTGGGATCTCTTGCAATTGCAAAACCGATAGCATAATCCGAAGATCTAGGTCTGTTTTCATTTACCTCTTTTTATTATGTTTACCTTTAAATTTTAGAGTAAGTTAATATTAATAGTAAGTGGATTATAGCGATGCAATTTTTAACAGATAAAATTTTCTGTAGTAGAAATTCAAGATATGCATCTTCAAACTTTCAGTTCCCCAGATAGGTTAAGTTTTAAAAATTAAGTCATATTATGCTGAATGTGATAAAACTAATTTATTACATGTATTCTTTTTTTAATTTGCATTGCTGTATTGATAAATCTTATTGTAGATATAAATGTGACAAATGATTAAAATTAAACATGAGATATGGTTGTTTAATTTCACTTTACATCGGAAAAATATACGACTGCCAATAAGCTCCATGAACAAAATTATACAAAATGTAATAAATGTGGACAACTACGTCATATACAGGGTGTCCCGTAAGTAGCGGATCAACCGAAGGTGGCAGATAGCTTGAAGGTTGACCTATCATATGTCAAAAAATTACCTTAGTAAAAGTGTCACCGTTTTCGAGATATTGACCATTCTTTAAAATTTAGAAAATTCGGCTCCTTTACCCTACTTTTTCCTGTTGAGTCCACAAATGAGCAGGTATTTTGATATATTTTTTTTTCCTAGAGCTCTCGTTTGGGCGGGCATTTGTTTGGGAGCTCGCACAGACTTGGTAGTGATTGACAGAGGGAGTCTGACTGCAGACCGCTATATCAGAGAAGTTTTAGAAGAAAATGTCGTACCGTTTGCCCCATAAGTTCTACGGTAGAACTAGTGAGAAAAAAAATTCCCACTAGTTCTACGATAGAACTAAGCAGTAGAACTAGTGGGAATGAACGTATATCGGTGACGATTTTGTTTTTATGCAGGATAATGCTCGGCCGCATACCGCTAAGGTAACTCAAGCTTATCTTAATGATATGAATATCACTGTTATGGAGTGGCCGGTGAGATCACTGGATATAAACCCAATAGAGCACGTTTGGGACTTGCTGAAAAGAAAAGTTAAGTCCAGAATTCCAGCTCCTGCCAACGTGGGTGAACTGCGAATCGCCGTAGTTGAATTACAAGAAATTAATGACTAATGTTGAACATGATTTACCTACTTCATTTAAATGTTCTGATAAAGGTAATTGTAAAATATTATTTAGATCTAATAGCTGGAGAGCTATTGAACCATTTGACTATCCCACTTCCCACAAAGCTAGAAATTTATTAAATGATATTTTATTATCAGTCAATTAAGAAAGTACCGTTCTGGCAGGCATCTCGCGGGTGTGTCATGGCCCATTAAATTTTTGAAAATGCAAAAAATATTTTTTTTTATCCCACTCCCACAAGGCTACAATTTTAATATGTTGTAATTTACATATGTTTAAGTGTAAAAAAAAATTGCCAGAACATTTTGAGGGTTGCAAGTATGTGCCAGAACAGAGCAAAGTTGTCATCGGGATTGCAATTCTATCTTTCTATGTATAATTTCAGGCTCTAGTCTGATTTGATATCATTCAAATGTATAAGGCGATTGTTGGTTCTCACAGATAGTACACATTGGTGGAAATAAATTTCAGTACTGCCATACAAAAAATAATAATTTTCATACAAATGTATCCTTCTATTCATAAATTCAAGCTCTAGCCTGCTTTTGATGTCATTTAAATGTACAGAACTATTGTTGGATCTTACAGATCGTACACTTTGGTGAAAATAAATTTCAGTATTGCCATACAAAAAATAATAATTTTCATACATATGTATCCTTCTATGCATAATTTCAAGCTCTAGCCTGCTTTTGATGTCATTTAAATGTATAGGACTACTCTTGGATCTTACAGATAGTACACTTTGGTGGAAAGAAATTTCGGTATTGCCATACAAAAAATAATAATCTTCATACAAATGTATCCTTCTATGCATAATTTCAAGCTCTAGCCTGCTTTTGATGTCATTTAAATGTACGGGACTATTGTTGGATCTTACAGATCGTACACTTTGGTGGAAATAAATTTCAGTATTGCCATACAAAAAATAATAATTTTCATACAAATGTATCCTTCTATGCATAATTTCAAGCTCTGGCCTGCTTTTGATGTCATTTAAATGTATAGGACTATTCTTGGATCTTACAGATACTACAATTTGGTGGAAATAAATTTCAGTACTGCCATACAAAAAATAATAATTTTCATACAAATGTATCCTTCTATTCATAAATTCAAGCTCTAGCCTGCTTTTGATGTCATTTAAATGTACAGAACTATTGTTGGATCTTACAGATCGTACACTTTGGTGAAAATAAATTTCAGTATTGCCATACAAAAAATAATAATTTTCATACATATGTATCCTTCTATGCATAATTTCAAGCTCTAGCCTGCTTTTGATGTCATTTAAATGTATAGGACTACTCTTGGATCTTACAGATAGTACACTTTGGTGGAAAGAAATTTCGGTATTGCCATACAAAAAATAATAATCTTCATACAAATGTATCCTTCTATGCATAATTTCAAGCTCTAGCCTGCTTTTGATGTCATTTAAATGTACGGGACTATTGTTGGATCTTACAGATCGTACACTTTGGTGGAAATAAATTTCAGTATTGCCATACAAAAAATAATAATTTTCATACAAATGTATCCTTCTATGCATAATTTCAAGCTCTAGCCTGCTTTTGATGTCATTTAAATGTATAGGACTATTCTTGGATCTTACAGATACTACAATTTGGTGGAAAGAAATTTCGGTATTGCCGTACAAAAAATAATAATTTTCATACAAATGTATACTTCTATGCATAATTTCAAGCTCTAGCCTGCTTCTGATGTCATTTAAATGTATATCACTATTCTTGGATCTTACAGATCGTACACTTTGGTGGAAATAAATTTCAGTATTGCCATACAAAAAATAATAATTTTCATACAAATGTATCCTTCTATGCATAATTTCAAGCTCTAGCCTGCTTTTGATGTCATTTAAATGTATAGGACTATTCTTGGATCTTACAGATAGTACAATTTGGTGGAAAGAAATTTCGGTATTGCCATACAAAAAATAATAATTTTCATACAAATGTATCCTTCTATGCATAATTTCAAGCTCTAGCCTGCTTCTGATGTCATTTAAATGTACAGGACTATTGTTGGATCTTACAGATCGTACACTTTGGTGGAAATAAATTTCAGTATTGCCATACAAAAAATAATAATTTTCATACAAATGTATCCTTCTATGCATAATTTCAAGCTCTAGCCTGCTTTTGATGTCATTTAAATGTACAGGACTATCGTTGGATCTCACAGATTGTACACTTTGGTGGAAGAAAGCAGTGTTACCCTACAAAAAAAAATTTCATGAGGCAAAATCAGGGAGTTTGATTCCTGGCTAATAATATTGATTTTTCAAAAATCTAGTTATGCCGTTTTGGTTTTCGTCAAAATCAGCCCTGAGACTCCTTTGACCACTTTTCGCTATTCCTCATAGTTTTAAATTTGTCCATCCACGCTCACTTGAAAAATTCACCCTGTATACTCTTCTGGCAGATACTTGCAACCGCTAGAATGTTCTGGCTGTTTACATATATTTTTTAAACAATTGAAAGAATGTTCCCTGAAAATTTGAGCCTTGTGCGAGTAGGTTATGAATTGCTCTCCCGATGACAACTTTGCTATGTTCTGGCACATACTTGCAACCCTCAAAATGTTCTGGCAATTTTTTTTTACACTTAAACATATGTAAATTGCAACATATTAAGGGGATTGCCTTGCCCGATGACCTTGAAGATTTGGTCCCTCTGCTAGTATTTTTTAACTAAGCGCCATCTACCGACCAACGACTATACTACAATAACACGAATTGAAGATAAAGCAAGAAAACATGTGGCACAGAGTTTTCATCGTTTTTGCCTATTTATATTCGCTCTCTGAGAGATCTTCGAATACATTTTGTTCCTATAGTTTTTGTAGTCTTGTGCGAGTGAGTATCTGCCTAGTGCCTACTTGATAATATAATAATTTATTTATTTTGAACTACACTATGCATTATGCCTGCTGACATATTATGTAGCTTTCATTCTACTAAATGATACATTCTGAAGTCTGATGATGACCAGGTAAGTACTGATCAGTTTTCAGTAACGGGAATAGTTAGGATGACCTAGCTTTTAACATTTATCTAATTGAGCACGGGTGCTACTACATGAAACATTCTGAAGGTCTGATGATGACCAGGTAAGTGCTTATCGGTTCTCAGTAACAGAAATAGTTAGGGTGACCTAGCTTTCAACATTTATCTAATTGAGCACGGGTGCATTAAACATTCTGAAGGTCTGATGATGACCAGGTAAGTGCTTATCGGTTCTCAGTAACAGAAATAGTTAGGATGACCTAGCTTTCAACATTTATCTAATTGAGCACGGGTGCTACTACATGAAATATTCTGAAGGTCTGATGATGACCAGGTAAGTGCTCATCGGTTCTCAGTAACAGAAATAGTTAGGATGACCTGGCTTTCAACATTTATCTAATTGAGCACGGGTGCTACTACATGAAACATTCTGAAGGTCTGATGATGACCAGGTAAGTGCTCATCGGTTCTCAGTAACAGAAATAGTTAGGATGACCTAGCTTTCAAAATTTATCTAATTGAGCACGGGTGCTACTACATGAAACATTCTGAAGGTCTGATGATGACCAGGTAAGTGCTTATCGGTTCTCAGTAACAGAAATAGTTAGGATGACCTAGCTTTCAACATTTATCTAATTGAGCACGGGTGCTACTATATGAAACATTCTGAAGGTCTGATGATGACCAGGTAAGTGCTTATCGGTTCTCAGTAACAGAAATAGTTAGGGTGACCTAGCTTTCAACATTTATCTAATTGAGCACGGGTGCTACTACATGAAACATTCTGAAGGTTTGATGATGACCGGGTATGTGCTTATAGGTTCTCAGTAACGGAAGTACTTAGGATGACCTAGTTGATGACCTTGTTTTAATGTTGCCATTGGGGGGCCATCCATAAATTACGTCACACTAATTTCATGACTTTCTGACCCCTCCGCCTCTCCTCGTCACAGCTGGTCACATTTGTGAGACCTCCCCTCGCCCCTAGTGTGACGTCACATATTACGAATTAAGTTCTAAAATAAGTTTTATTTCCATTAATTGTTTTTTAATATTCACCTATACATATGTATATGTATATACCAAATATTCGATTTTGAAATGTGACGTCACAAAATTTAGGATCCCACCACTTGTCACACAATGTCACGCTACATCGAACCCCCCTCCCCCCTAACGTGTGACGTAATTCATGGATGGCCCTTTGTGATTGTTCCTAAATTACAATAATTAATTAATTCTATAGGAAGTAAGGTTATGGGTGCTTCAAGAAATCTGTAGATAATTTTTAACCGACGAAAAAAAAGGAGGAGGTTCTCAATTCGACACGTATTTTTTTTTTTTTATGTATGATCACGCAGAAATCGGCACAGGGTGGTCCGATTTGGATGATTCTTTTTTTATTGGATAGGGTATGTCTTGAAGTTGGTCCCATATTTTTTTGAAAATTTTATTCCCACCCTAAAGGTACGAAAATAGGGAATGATTGATCATTCACCCGTTTTTTACCCGGAATTTTTACATGTTAACCCCAATAACTTCGTACTGGATGATCAGATTTCGATGATTCTTTTTTTATTGAATAGTGTATACCTTGAGGTTAGTCTTGTTTAAATTTCGAAACAAAATTTTACCCCTATAGGTACGAAAATAGGGGATGATTGATATTTCATCTACTACATTTTTACCTGGTAACTGAATCTATAATTCATAAAATCAATAATTTATTCTTAATTATAAGTATTAAAGCAACTAAAAATTAAAAAATAATTACTTTTTAACAAAAAATAAAACCAACGAAAAAAAAACTGAAAAGCAAAAAATAAAATAAACCATTTAGTATTATAAATTAAGATCCGAAATTAACAGTAAATAAATAATTTTGAGGCGGTGCCAAACCAATGAAAAAACAAACGGCGAAAAGATGTGCGCCGCGCTGCTGCTGCCAAGTGCATCGCATGCCGCTGCCCTCATAACATTATGAATTTTATGTAATTAATTTTGGTTGTTTGTTTGGCACGGTCTCAAAATTATTTATTTACTGTTAATTTCGGATCTTAATTTATAATACTAAATGGTTTATTTTATTTTTTGCTTTTCAGTTTTTTTTTCGTTGGTTTTATTTTTTGTTAAAAAGTAATAATCAAATATCACCATTATATCTAGCAGGTACGCGCAGTAGCGTGTCCAGCCAAGTTCAAGCTAACAGAACTGGCGAGCAGTACCGTGTGTAATATTACACCAACGATTTGGAGCCAATTTTGACCCCCTCATAACTCAAAAAGTATTCGAAATAAGCCTGTAAAATTGCTCATTGATTGAGACTTGCGAAATACATATTTGCTCCAGATTTCATAAACACACCTCAAAACGGCTATTAGGATAACGTCCAAAAATCTTTATTTTCTTAGTAAATAATCTAATTAAAATTTCTTTGTATGTAGCAAATGATATTAAATTAATTGAAATAAATAATACAGACATTGTTACAAATTAAAGGTAGCAAAAATTTTGTGAATATGAAATGAAAAGTTACATCATACTCGTACAAGTTCACGTAATTGAAACGGTGGAGGAGCAATTTATTATTATTATCTATTTGTTCTCTACATCAAATGAATAAAAAATACTAGTATACAGATTGCAAATTTTAAATTATTGTTGCATAAATTATTGTTAGTCACTATAATAATTAATTATAAAAAAAATATGCGCTTGTCTAAGAAATGTGTAGCTTTGTCTTTTATTACCATCTGAAAATAATAAACCTTACCTACATACTCGTATTAGATTGCCTGTTATGAAACTAACACTATTAAAAATATCAAGGATCAACAAGTTTTATTCTAGTTTCCCCAACGCTGGGGAGTGTGTTGTCTCCAATTTTAATTTCCCCATTTTGCCATCAGATTCTGGTACACCTATAGTTGAGTGAATACAAATTACAAAGGAATAAATCAGAAACTAGCAAATTTTTATAATTTTATTATAAAATTTAATTTAATTTTTAATTTTATTTTATTATTTTATTATACGAATCACTTCGAGTTACTTTTGACCCGTTCATAACTCGAGACCTATTTCATCTAAATACATGAAATTTAACACATTTATTAAAACCCCTTAGCTTATTTAAAATTTAAAATTTCATAAATGTGGCTAAAATTGTTTTTGATACATTAACATTTAAAAATCCGCATTTTGGTGACTGAACACATTTTTACTGTAATACAGGTACTCACGATATAATTATTTTATTTTATACGCCGATATTTCGACCCAGTTGCAGGGATCGTGGTCAAGGCTAGACTGAAAGTTATTGATATTTAGTGAAACAAGTGAATTAGCGATTCCACTGTGTAGAGTAATTTTACAAATAACAATATGTATATTCATTATCTATAAACACTAATAATTTCTAGACAAAAAGTAATGATATCTTATCAAAAACATAAATGTGAAATGAGAGCCAAGTTAAAAAAAAGTATTGAGATCTAAATGGGTTCCAAGTTCTATGTAATAAAGACAAAAATTTTAGTCACAGGGACATGTAATTCAAACTTTCAAAGCACAATGGCCGCCTATTTCTTGTATTTTGGAAAAAAGTAAGTTAGATCTATCCACTATCTATAACTCGTCTTCCAGATATATTTTTTGTTTCTGCTTGTGATTCTTCTTCAATAATCAAATCTTGTAAATCTTCTTCATCTTGTTCAACCTAAAACAAACAAACAATGCAGTGTCAAATTAAATTAGCTAGGGAAACTATCTAGAATCTAAAAAATACCACAGTGTAAGCAAACAGACTAAGTTACCGGCAAAATTTGCTCTGCCCCCTCATCAACTTCTATCCCAGACAGATCATATGTTTCTTTAACGACTGAAGTTCCTGATTTTGTAAATCTGAGTTTTGCTGGTTCCTGAACTACCTGAAACATAATAACTTAAGTGAGCGAAGGTAATGTTTTTGCTGCTACAGTCAGTAATAAGCCATACACAAAAATTCAAATGAGTCCAAACACGATGGTTCTACGCAGTGCCATCACTGAGATCCTTTACCCACCTTCGGAGTCCACCATCAGGTAGGTAACATCGTCAGTCACCAAGGTCTCAATGAGACCTTTCAAATGAGTCCAAGCACGATACTTCTACATAGTGATGTCACTGAGATCCTTTACCCACCTTCGGAGTCCACCATCAGGTAGGTGACATCATTAGTCACCAAGGTCTCCATGAGATCTTTAAAATGAGTCCAAGCAAGATGGTTCTACGTAGTGCCGTTACTGAGATCCTTTAACCACCTTCGGAGTCCACCATCAGGTAGATGACATCATCAGTCACCAAGGTCTCAATGAGACCTTTCAAATGAGTCCAAACACGATGGTTCTGTGTCGTGACGTCACTGAGATCCTTTACCCACCTTCGGAGTCCACCATCAGGTAGGTGACACCATCAGTCACCAAGGTCTCAATGAGACCTTTCAAATGAGTCCAAGCACGATACTTCTACATAGTGACGTCACTGAGATCCTTTACCCACCTTCGGAGTCCACCATCAGGTAGGTGACTTCATCAGTCACCAAGGTCTCCATGAGACCTTTTAAATGAGTCCAAGCACAATGGTTCTACGTAGTGCCGTCACTGAGATCCTTTACCCACGTTCGGAGTCCACCATCAGGTAGGTGACATCATCAGTCACCAAGGTCTCAATGAGACCTTTCAAATGAGTCCAAGCACGATACTTCTACATAGTGACGTCACTGAGATCCTTTACCCACCTTCGGAGTCCACCATCAGGTAGGTGACGTCATGGGTCACCAAGGCCTCCATGAGACCTTTTAAATGAATCCAAGCACGATGGTTCTACGTAGTGCCGTCACTGAGATCCTTTACCCACCTTCGGAGTCCACCATCAGGTAGGTGACATCATCAGTCACCAAGGTCTCAATGAGACCTTTCAAATGAGTCCAAGCACGATACTTCTACATAGTGACGTCACTGAGATCCTTTACCCAATTTCGGAGTCCACCATCAGGTAGGTGACATCATCAGTCATCAAGGTCTCAATGAGACCTTTCAAATGAGTCCAAACACAATGGTTCTACGTAGTGCCGTCACTGAGATCCTTTACCCACCTTCGGAGTCCACCATCAGGTAGGTGACATCATCAGTCACCAAGGTCTTAATGAGACCTTTCAAATGAGTCCAAACACGATGGTTCTATCTAGTGCCGTCACTGAGATCCTTTACCCACCTTCGGAGTCCACCATCAGGTAGGTGACATCATCAGTCACCAAGGTCTTAATGAGAGCTTTCAAATGAGTCCAAACACGATGGTTCTACGTAGTGCCGTCACTGAGATCCTTTATCCACCTTCGGAGTCCACCATCAGGTAGGTGACATCATCAGTCACCAAGGTCTTAATGAGAGCTTTCAAATGAGTCCAAACACGATGGTTCTACGTAGTGCCGTCACTGAGATCCTTTACCCACCTTCGGAGTCCACCATCAGGTAGGTGACATCATTAGTCACCAAGGTCTCCATGAGACCTTTCAAATGAATCCAAACACGATGGTTCTATCTAGTGCCGTCACTGAGATCCTTTACCCACCTTCGGAGTCCACCATCAGGTAGGTGACATCATTAGTCACCAAGGTCTCCATGAGACCTTTCAAATGAATCCAAACGCGGTGGTTATACGTAGTGCCGTCAATGAGATGCTAATACCCACCTTCGGAGTCCATCATCATTTAGGTCTCCATCCGCCGTCAAACGAAATTCTCAAGATAGCTAAAACGTTCAAAAAATAAACACACTAAAAATAATGTACTCAATATACTTACCAATAGTTTTGGAGACCTCGGTCACGTTTCACTTTACATTTATTCATAAATTTAGCCACAGTCAGTCTTACTCTATGATAGGGTCAATAAACTAAACGACATTATAATCTACTTTACATATATTTACCAACTTAATTTCTATTGTTCTTTTACGAAATATTTATATTTGTACTGTTTACAATATGACTTCATTCAAAAAATTTTCAAAACGTGAAGTTTTAGTTTTTATTTGGAAAAAATAACGCGCGTACAATCCACCCGTCACAAGAGTCATCGAGACACTGATCCGAGACTCCCGAGCAGTCGAGCACGCGACGCAGGGCTTAGCGGGGGCGCTCCAGTGGGGTAATGGTGAAGTTTTGGGTTTTTATTCATTATTTAAAAATATTAAAAGAATTAAGAAAAAAACAACTATACAAATTGTGAAACACGTCATTACATATTTTTTAGTACAAAATTCATGCCGAAATATTTAACCGTTACAGAGAACATTTACAATTTAGGTTGAAGAAGGACCTATTTAACAAAATTTTTTCCCAATATTTGGGCGAGGTTATTAAAATTTTAAACTATACAATATCATTGTGATGACCTTCAGTATACCATATATTTTTTATATGGAAATCGCACAAAAGGATTCATCTGCAATCTTCTTCAAACTTACAGTATTTTTGAGATTTGAGCGAGCCAATCCCCTTAAAATTGTAGCCTTGTGGGAGTGGGATGAAAAAAAAATATTTTTTGCATTTTCAAAAATTTAAGGGACCATGACGCAACCGCGAGATGCCTGCCAGAACGGTACTTTCTTAAATGACTGATAATAAAATATCATTTAATAAATTTCTAGCTTTGTGGGAAGTGGGATAGTCAAATGGTTCGGTAGCTCTGGGGCTATAAGAATGAGACACAATGAGAAACAAAGTAATGTACCTATCCGAAAGGAATTATTAAAAAAAAATACTGTTTAAAAATAAATAGATTGTCAATCAGTTCATTTGTTTTATTATTTCTTATGGGCGCCATTGACATGCGATCGATCGCAACGATCGATCGGTTCAAAAGTGCCACTCATACACGAACGATCGGTCGCAACGATCGATCGCTATCAAACATTTACTTGTTTGACACGGAAGGATAAAGACGTGCTCAAATAATTCAATACGTGCCCTACAAAATGGAAAATGAACTTCTTTTCCTTAGCTATGTGGCAGTAACTTTGATTCGGCTACAAAAGAAAAAAATAAAACTCTACTTGATTACAAAACTACTAAATTATCCGTTTACACGTATTAATTTACTTAAAATTTAGTTAACTACTTAATACGTGTAAACCGAACATAACCGAACATTTTTTTCTTTCTTTCTTTCTTTTTTCTTTAAATATTGAATTATCATCGGTCCTCGATAGGTCTACGAAGTTTGGTCTTCCAAACTTAGTCTTAGTCTAACTGTTTAAAGCTAATATAAAGCGTTTAACTAGGTTTTTCTTTCTTTCTTTCTTTTTTTAAATATTGAATTGTCATCGCGGCATCGGTCCTCGATAAGTCCACGAAGTTTTTTTTATGGAAATAGCCGACAATCGAGCTGACGATCTACCTGATGGTAAGTGGCTATCGTCGCCCATGAACATTAGCAACACCAGAGGTAAAAGCGAAAAGTAAAAGTAAAAGCGAACCCCATGAAGTAATAACAATAGTAATAATGGTATTAATTAACAATTAAAATCAATATTACCAATATAATCCCTCCGAGGGCCTACCACCAGCGGGCCGGATTTAGTCGCCTCTTACGACACCCATCCAGCGTGGGTTTGGGTTTAGTATTCTAAAGCCGCCCCAATACGGCAAAAAAAATATTTGTTTCGTCCATCGAATGTTGATAGGTACGTAGTACCTACGTAACAAGTACGTAACGCACTAGCCAAGGCATTGAAGGCTTGCGATGCGTGCGGTGTGGCGGCCGGCATCAGAATGAGACAAAAATCGCATCGGTGATCGCAAAGGTCCACACACTGTCGATTCATCGGTGCGATATTCAAGATTGCATAGATTTTTGTTGCGATCGCCGATATCGTCTGCGATCAAGCAAATCGTTCACGATCACAACATACACTACCGATCCGTCGTTGCGATCGGTCGGCAACGACGGATCGCACCGATCGATCGCATCGTCAATGGGGCCCATTAAGCTGCAAACATATTATCGGACGCGAGCGCGACTGACCGGACGCGGCTGAAGGATGTGACGTAATGGTATCTAGATAATGAATGTACACTGAGCTGTGCAAACTATCGGAGGTAAGACGCGGACGTGACCTTGAGTCACCTTGAGGCGTTCTGACGTCCGAGAGCTATCTGGCGCGCTGGATGTTTTTGTCAGCCGAAAACGTCCGCGGACGGTATTTCATAGAGTATGCACGGGGTGCGGAACGCGTCCATGCGTCAGAAGGCATTAGTACTCTGTGTCAGAAGGAAGAATGTACGTATGTATCTATTAAAAATGGACGAACGAATTATTGAGTATGTTCGCAACAGGGAATTACCATATAATTATAAATTAAAGGATAACAAATATTCTTCAAAAAACAAGAAGTTTGAGAGGAAATAGCTAAAATATCCTTTCTTTATTTATGTCATGGACCCAAACGCTTCTCTTTATTTTCTTTTTGGGTGGACAACATAAAGCAGCCGCCGCTAAAAATCGCCCTCACTTTCACTACTCGACATGTTTCTTCGTCTCGTTTGGGTCCATGACATAAATAAAGAAAGGATATTTTAGCTATTTCCTCTCAAACTTCTTGTTTTTTGAAGAATATTTGTTATCCTTTAATTTATAATTATATGGTAATTCCCTGTTGCGAACATACTCAATAATTCGTTCGTCCATTTTTAATAGATACGTACATTCTTCCTTCTGACACAGAGTACTAATGCCTTCTGACGCATGGACGCGTTCCGCACCCCGTGCATACTCTATGAAATACCGTCCGCGGACGTTTTCGGCTGACAAAAACATCCAGCGCGCCAGATAGCTCTCGGACGTCAGAACGCCTCAAGGTGACTCAAGGTCACGTCCGCGACTTACATCCGATAGTCTGCACAGCTCAGTGTACATTCATTATCTAGATACCTATTACGTCACATCCTTCGTCAGCCGCGGCTGATAGTTTGTTTGCAGCTTGAATTCCTTCAATTTTAATTAACCTTTTAACTATAATAAAATTGAGGTAATTCTATTCTATAATATAGGTATCTATCAGCCCTTAGAGATCCACATAGGCCTCCTTATAGTCGCTGATACTCCGACCGATTTTGTGCTCTCTGAATTCAGCGGTTTCCCGCTGTTTTCTTCCGGTAATTTAATTCTAATTACCACAGAGTAAATAATATATTACATTTATTACTTATTTTTTGACACAAGTTTAATAAAATTCGAACCAATATTATAACGTGAATTGTTAATGAATTAAATTATTTTAATTTATATTTAGTTTGATAATAGAAATAATTATTATGTAAGTACAAAGAAAATATCACAAAACGCGTGCCTAGTAAAAAATTTGAGTTTTCACATTGAAGTATAATATCATAGAATAGACATCTCGAACAAAATGGGTGTCCCCGCCGGGAGGTTCGATTTTCAAAATTGGGCCCCCGTTCTCCTTTCAAAATCGAACGAATCCATTAGCAATTGAAGCCGTGCGGAGTCAATTCATTGGAACATACATTGTGTTCACGGTGTCCATTCTATACGCTAGTAATAATACTTCAATGAGTTTTTATTTATTTATTTATTTATTTATTCTTTATTGACCCTTTAAAAAAGTGGTACAAAAGGCGGACTTAATGCTAAACAGCATTCTCTACCAGTCAACCTTAGGAATGTGCAGAGAACAATGAAAGCGGTGCAAGCAATGAAAAGGATACATGTGCAGAAACTACATTTGGATTTCAACATACAAAAAGATAAGTAATAATAATAATAAATAAGACTATGAATATACATAACTTAATAATAATGTTGTTGATGATTGTAATTATACTAGAAATAGTGATTAAAAATAAATAAATATGAATATGACATAAAATCAGATAAAACCAATTAATTGGGTATGTTCAGCGATTTCAATAGGTGAGCGGTAACTCCTTTCTTGAAAGAATATTTTGAGAACAGATTTCTAAGGTCACTGGGTAAGGCATTCCAAAGTCGAATTGATTGTAGCGTGAAAGATTGAGAAACGAAACCAGAATGGTGAGTGGGGAAAGCTAAAATACGAGAATCGGTGGAACGCAATGGTCTATCGTGGCAATCGCCAAGAAATTGGAATTTAAGTTTCAAGTAGTCAGGAGAAAGAGGATCGAATAAAATAGAGTGAAGAGAATTAAGTAAATGAAGCTGTCTACGCTCGCGAATAGGAAGCCAATTAAGTTGGCGACGGTAAGAAGAGATGTGGTCAAATTTCCGAAGACAGAAAATAAAGCGTATAGAATAGTTAATAAGACGATCTAGCTTGTTGAGGAGGTCCTCATTGATGTCTGAATAACACACACCAGCATAATCTATTATAGGAAGAACCAAAGCCTGCACTAGCTGCTTTTTGGTATCAATAGGTAGAAAGTTCCTGAGTCTATTAAGAGAACGCAACACCGCAAAGACCGATCTACTGACTTCAGTTACTTGCACCCTCCAGCTGAGAGTAGAATCAAGGAATAAACCAAGATTTTTAACCTGAGAAAAGAATGGTATAACGGTACTGCCTAGCATGACAGGTAGAATCGTATTTGAATCAAGCTTCGCAAGTTGTCGCGAGCTTCCAACAATAATAGCTTGGCATTTAGCTGGATTTATGGTTATGCCATACCTACTTGACCAAGAGTTGATGCTGTGGAGGTTAGAGTTAATTTTGTTTATTCCAACATTTATGTCAGAAGCATCAATTTGGGTGTAAATTTGCAGATCATCTGCATACAAATGATAAGAGCAGTCAAGGAAAAGGGTTATGAAATTAATAAATATGGAGAAGAGTAAAGGGGACAAAATTCCACCTTGTGGTACACCGGAAGTTAACTCAGACCAGTCTGAGAGTGCGTGTTTGAATTTAACAGCTTGTCGGCGACCACGAAGGTAGGATGAGAGCCAATCCAGTGCTGCAGATGAAAAATTAAAATGTTCGAGAGCGGCAAGGAGAATTTCATGATCAACCATATTAAAAGCATTGGAGAAATCGATAAGTATTAAAATGGTGACCAATCTATTCTCCATACCTTCACGAATATCCTCCGTTAATTTAAGAAGGGCAGTTGTCGTGCTATGCCTTGGTCGAAAACCTGACTGGAATGGAGAAAGTAGGCTATTATTATAGACAAAACGAGATATTTGCTTATGGGCAGCGGATTCGAGCACTTTCGACAAGAAAGGTAAAATCGAAATGGGCCTATAATTGTTTAAGCAAGTGGGGTTAGCAACTTTTGGTAGTGGAGTAATATATGCTTTCCGCCAGATTAAAGGAAACGACCCAGTCATCAATGAAAAATTGATGATGTGAGTAATGATTGGGATTAACTGCTTATGGAGTGGAAGAATCATGGCTCTACTCACATCATCACAGCCGACAGCCTTAGACTTAAGAGAAGATAGGATCTTCATAGTTTCATCTGCAGTAACTGGAGAAAAATAAAATTTATCAATGGACATAGATGGCATGGAAGCAATTTCAGAGATGGTCCTAGATTTAACTGAAGGACTGATGTTAGAGGCTAATGAGAAATGTTGATTTAAATCATTAAGAGAGAAGGAGGGCGTCGTAGGCGGAGCCAACGATTTGCCTATGCCTACAGAATGAAGAAACTTCCAGATGTCTGCCGAAGAGGACTCAGAGATGCTATCGTGAAAGTATCGACGCTTGGCTGCTCTTACCAATTGATTACACCGATTGCGCGCGGCTTTAAAAAGATTCCAGTTGGCCTCACACCTGTCACGCTTAAAGCGACGGAAGAGCCTGTTGCGCCTCGTCATAGCCATTCTGACTTCCTTGGTGATCCAGGAGGCTGGAGCTCGCTTCAGTTTAACAGGTCTAAGTGGGGCATGCTTATCGAAGAGTTTGAGTACGATGCTATTTAAAGAAGACACTTTCTCATCTACTGTTGTCGCTGCTAACACTGCTGAGAAATCAATTTTATCAGCATCAGCTGTTAGTGAGGGAAGATCAATCTTTGCGAAGCTACGCATCCAAAAGATCTCAGGTTTTGATTTTGGAAACTTCATTCTGTATGCTAAATAAACCAAATCGTGCTTAGAAAAACCACAGGCCTGAAACTGACCATAGGCAATGATGCGATCAAGGGAGGACGTAAACATTAAATCAAGACAGGTGTCAGGACCATTGATATTATGATGAGTAGGAAGTGATGAGAGGAGAGATAAATTTACAGATTTAAACAGTTCGAGAAGCTTATGAGATCTAGGTGAGTTACTACAAATATCGGTATTATAATCGCCCATTATTATGTGGTGAGTGTATCCAGAGCATACCAATTCTAAGACATCCTCAAGGCAAGAGAAGTAATCTGTGGATGGCGGACAGTACACTACACCAAGTACGACTTTGGTACTCTGAACCAGGACCTCAAGAAAAATGAACTCGCAGTTCGACGAATATACAGATGGTGACGTAGCAAGGATAGTGTATGGGATATCACTGCGAAGATAAACAGCAACCCCCCCTCCACCCTTCCCTATGCGATCGTTACGTACTAAAATATAACCAGGAAGGCTGTAAGAGACTGAATTAAGTGTAGGCTTAAGCCAACTTTCAGAAATAAGGACTGCATGAATGGGAGATGTAGAAGTAAAAGTGTCTAGGAGTTCAGTGTGATGGGAAGGAATGCTTTGTGCATTGATATGACAGATGTTAAAAGAATTTTTTATTTTGCTGTATGTATTACATAATAGATTACCTAGAGTAACAGGCTCACAAAATGAATATTCACTCGATAGAGATGAGTTATGAGTTTATCTTTCTTTTTAAAGTTGGGACGTTTTAGGACCAGCCAAATACGCTAACATTAAGTTAATAGTCAATTAGGTATAATTAAAATATATTTTTAGAATAAGTTGAATAATTTATCATCGTTATTTCTTACGTTCTGAGTTCGACCCTGATTATTGTCAATGTGTGCAGTAGATTTCTATGTAGTGATTTTGGCACGCTATTTTGTCCCTTATGTTACGTCTGCTTCTGTTTATATGTCTGTGGTTTAGATGCTCAAGTTCTTTTTTTGTGACCCAAAGACGATGGTATTTATTTAAAAAAAAAAACATAAAATCTGAAGAAAAAAAAACTGTTTTGTAAACTGTATCGTGTCGTGTCACTTGTGGCATGTCAAATGAAAGGGCTTGTTGTAAGGATCGCAAATATATTTTAATCAAGAAAGAACGAAAATTGAAAGCGAAAGTTGACCATTCCCCCCATCTCTGATACTACTGAGACTAAAATTTTCAAAGTCAGTTTTCAATCAGCTCTATATTGTACCTAACTATCTATGTGCGTCAGTGTTTCCAACTGTGAGTTTTAAAAGCGCTACACAGAGTACTTAATCACTACGTTTTGAACTCAGATGAAAGAATAAAAGGCAGATAACGTCGTTCGAGTACGACGTAAGCCTACCACGAATAATACAAAATATAAAGCTAATACAATCTCGTGTCACTACTACAGAACATTACCATTAATACGCTACTGGCTTGCCAAGTTCAAACGCTCCTTATGATTTTTTCATTCAAAATGGCGGGAACATTGCTCAATAATTTAATTAAATTCGTTTTAGTTGATTTAAGTTAAGATTTTGTTTTCTTATGCCGGTCACTCACATTCGCGCGAATACGCGAACCCACATGTGTGGGACGACCTTCGCGAATGATTATGCGAAGTTTTCGAGACATTCGGGGTTTTCCAAGCAGTGTCGGTTTTTTGTCGCACATCAAAGCGCGCGAACCTCGAACCTTCGTGTAGTCTCCCACACATTCGTGCGACAAGTTGCACACACGACTAAAAAGGTGATGTATCTCTTAATTTTTCGTGGTTCGTGGCGTCTAATCGTACTACTATTTATTTTCTGTATTGAAAATTGATTTGAATGACAACAACATAATAACAACAGCAAGATTGAACATTCGTGAACAAAGCTTAGGAGGAAGCGGAAATGGGCTTGTATACTCATATGCGAACATTGCGAACCCATTTGCCTGACCGCCCTTCACATATGTGCAAACATTCGTAAAAATGTCAAACATTTGCGCACATGTGAGTGGCCGGGGTTACTGATGATAAAGTGATAACATTATCTTTTTTGTTTTTAACCGACTTCAAAAAAAGGAGGAGGTTCTCAATTCGACTGTATTTTTTTATTTTATGTTTGTTACCTCAGAACTTTGGACTGGGCGAACCGATTTTGATGATTCTTTTTTTAATCGAAAGCTGGTGGCTGTCATGTGGTCCCACATAAATTTTATTGAGATCTGACAATGGCATCCATTAGAAAACCACATAAGTCGTAAATTTGGGTTAAGATGTGCGCGACAAATTGACGAATAACTCAATATCACGCCAACCGATTTCGATGATTCTTTTTTTAATCGAAAGCAGGTGCTTGTCATGTGGTCTCACATAAATTTGAACGAGATCTGACAAGTAGTTTTTGAGATTTGAAGTCGGTTATTTTTTGTTAGTAAAATTTAAATTATTTGTCGTGCAATTGTGACACATTCTTATTACGCACGACGGCATTTTTTCAGTTTTTTCATAAACAATTTTGTCATGCGGCCGCAATGAGCGCAGCCGAGTGACAGCCGAGTGACAGAATGAAATGCAGCCGGCCGGCTGCAATGCACACCCCCGAACCCAATGTTCGCGGTGCCTGTTCTATACGCTAGTAATATTAATTCTATGTTCAGCAACCATCATTACATACAATTTCAGTGCACTAGCTAATACCATTACTACTATTGTTATTTCTCCATGGGGTTCGCTTTTACTTTTACTTTTCGCTTTTACTATTGGTGTTGCTGATGTTCATGGGCGACGATAGCCACTTACCATCAGGTATCCGTCAGCTCAATTGCCGGCTATTTCCATAAAAAAAACTTCGTGGACTTATCGAGGACCGATGCCGCGATGACAATTCAATATTTAAAAAAAAGAAAGAATGAAAGAAAAAACCTAGTTACACGCTTTATATTAGCTTTAAACGGTTAGACTTCTTTCAAACTTCGTAGACTTATCGAGGACCGTTGATAATTCAATATTTAAAGAAAAAAAAAAGAAAGAAAGAAAGAAAAAAAATGTTCGGTTATGTTCGGCTTACACGTATTAAGTAGTTAACTAAATTTTAAGTAAATTAATACGTGTACACGGATAATTTAGTAATCAAGTAGAGTTTTATTTTTTTCTTTTGTAGCCGAATCAAAGTTACTGCCACATAGCTAAGGAAAAGAAGTTCGTTTTCCATTTTGTAGGGCACGTATTGAATTATTTTAGCACGTCTTTATTCTTCCGTTTCAAATAAGTAAATGTTTGATCGTACCGTTGAGTGGCACTTTTGAACCGATCGATCGCTACGATTTCCGGCAGATCGATCGTAACGATGCATCGTACCGTCAATGGCCCCCTTAAGCAAAGGCACACTGATTAAAGTCCGTTCAAAGTTATTTCACCTCTGGGGTCATTTTCAAATTTGTGGCTAATTATGATATCATTCTCGTTAAGTAAATATTAGCATTACTCAAATTACTCTAATCGACTACTCCCTTGAGGCCCCTTGAGAGCTTTTTATAACTACTTGTTATCGCTGTAAATCAAAGAGATATGACGATAAAACTACCCTAAATCTCATTAGTGTCATTGGTTCCAAAGGCTCATTTTTTATCTATTAGTCTATAAAACAAAAATGCGTCCAGGAAAATGGAATTTTATTTTCGCAATGTTTAATATGTTTATATAAGATTCATAATTAATTATTGCTACAATTTTGGGTATGACAAAAATAAGATTTCTTAATATTTGTAATCAGTATTATACATTTTAGCAACCGTAGCCAAATGCTTTAATATTACACAATTATACCCTGCTATACCCTGCTTCTCACCCCGCGTGGTTCCCGTGTGCTAAGTCGTCTCCGAACACGCATGGTGGCCTGTCATGTACTTCGTTATTTTTTGAGAAAATCTAAATATCAGGTAAGATTTGGGAGAGTGTACCAAAACTGTATCATTAGTGTCTTAACAGATTAACGTCCATAGTTATGTGTTGTTTTATTTGTGATTTATATGAATAGTCAGGCATTACAGGCATACATTTTTTTCCGTGTTAAGTTATATTCTAGAACATTCTATTTTGTAGATAAATGCAAATAATACCGAAAACCTCATTCGTGTCACTCTCATTCGTGTCAATTGAGCAGTCACACTAATGATATTCAATTTCGTACAAATGATAAGTTTTGTTACCCGACTGCCAGGAAGGTATGTATGTAATATTCTTTAATAGGTACCTAGGTATGCAGGTAATATTCTTTAATAGGTACCTCATGTCTTCCAAACTGCTCAACGGATTTATATACCTAATTAAGATATCGTTGGATTCGTCTTGATAACCCAAGTGTTCTTAGATAAGTTACATTAAAAAAACAAATATGGCTGTGAGATGCCATTGTTTGAACAATCAAAAAATAAAAAGAAATCAAATAATGCAATATGGGTATTATATTAAATTAAAGAGCTCACTTAAGGATTTCAAAAAGGTTATAATTCATAAAGGTATACGATTGTTATTTTTTGTGCAGTCGGGTATATTATTTTGTTTAATTTATACTAGTCTAATACAAGCTTTTATTAACCCCCTTTCGTTCGCATTTTGTATGTTCTCTATGTATGTTCGCAGTATGTTTTTCTTGACCGTTGAATATGGTGTACAATAAAGTGTAATAAATCTACATATATCTATACTTCTATACTTATATGTATATGTTACCGGATATCTGTAAAATTCAGCAGTCTATACAATACCTAGGCAATGTATAGAATATCTAAAACGTTCAGGTAACGCTTTGAATATTATTTATTTCATACTTCACCCAGGCATTCTATACTATACTCCATGCGTAGTTGGTAATGTGTGTAAAAGACAAAAACAAGCAAGTGGGAGAGGGGCGAGACGGCGTCTTTTCCTTCTATACAACGCTAGAACGCAGCGATAGGAAACTGCTCGCGTATATATTGTAAGGCTGTTTTTAAACTTATTGTTACAATGCATACACGAATTTTGCGTATTGATCGTGTATATTTTGTATCGTAGATGGTGTCCTTCTTCGTTCCAAACTAATTCCAAACACTTCGAGATCTCTGCCTTTTCGCCGAATATTGTTTGGCAGATTATCACTTGCCAACTAACGTTTCACAGAATTTTATTTCGCCGAATAATCATTTGCCAACTTATCACATAATTTTGTTTTATTTCCCAACCTAACAGTTGCCAACTGTACGTTTGATCTGCCATTTATAATGACACTTTTCAAAAGGCCAACTCATTCATTTAGTTGTATATTGTGTACCAAATGATGTATTATGTAAAGTAAAATTAAAAATCATTATATTTACAAAGTTGCATTATATGCACTTTTAGGGAGAATTTAGGTGTTTTTGATACACAAACAGGCTTCCAAACGCATACGGACTAATCGTGTGTGTATCGGAACCTCCGTGACAGGGGCAGTGGGGGGCGGATAATTTTTCAAAATTGGTGACAGAACCGACTTAGTCAACCCCGACCCCACGTGGTACTAGTCTGCCCTACCCCTAGAGTGAATGTGAACCCCGGAGGCGCGGAGGGAGAGCAGCCCCTCCGCCCTTGCGTAACAAACTGCAGCCACTCCATGCTCGCCTACGCAGCTTCGGCTTTTTGGTCACCTGCGGCGACCAGCCTCAGCCGTTTCGGCTCACATGGTGCCTGCAGTTTGTTACAGCGGGCGGGGGCTGCTCTCCCTCCGCGCCTCCGGGGTTCACATTCACTCTAGGGGTAGGGCAGACTAGTACCACGTGGGGTCGGGGTTGACTAAGTCGGTTCTGTCACCAATTTTGAAAAATTATCCGCCCCCCACTGCCCCTGTCACGGAGGTTCCGATACACACACGATTAGTCCGTATGCGTAATGGCGCTGTACATTATGGAACAAGATATACTTCTACGTCTTCTACGAAGTATACGCGATTATTTGCGTACTGCTCGTGTATGGATTGGAAGAACTTAGTAAAAAAGTTAGTTCCAATCTATACATGGTTAGTTTCATATCCCTGCGTTCTGGCCTTGTACAGAATGGCAAAACGCGGCGAGACGTGAGGGCAGGCAGTAAAAGTTTACTTGCCACAAAGGGTTTTGGCTGCCAAACCCAAACTTTGGCATTCTTACATTTAAGCAAGCTTCCAGCTCCGACATTTCCTCTGGCCTTATTGGCTAGGTTTAGGATTTCTTCTTAATACATAGAAATGACTCGCTCATGCCTGTTATCTGTGGGTACGCAGACGATAGCAGAGTGGTAGTGGAACGTATAAATCTCACAATTTGGGCTGTATCCGAGTCGGGCACGGCCAATCTTGTACAATTCTAAGACTAAGATACGTGTAGGTATATTTACCTCACGTACCAGGAGCCCGCTCACCCGAGCCCTACTTTTCATAACGTACATTAAGAATATACTGATCGCCTTCAGTTGTTACGAGTTAAGATAAAAACCCCAACTTTTGGCGGTGCATTGAACCAAACGCTTAAGCTGTTGCAACGATACGTGGAATTCTTGCAAAGTTGCGCAAACACTACACCCACCTACCTACCAATAAATAAATAAATAAATAACGCTTCACACTCATAGCCCCACACTAGGATTCCCTGTGTCGTGGGTGCCATGGACAACATACAACATAGACAAGGACATTCACACCCAGACCGAGAACAGAAATTCAAACTCATCATTCAAATTTCTGCCTCGCTGGGAATCGAACCCAGGACCCTTGGTTCGGCGATCCGGCATGGTAACCATTGCGCCACACGGGTCGTCATAACCAATGACGTGAAGAGAGTCAAAATTCAAAATATTTTTTTCATATCACTGGCACGTTTTTTAATTTACCAGGTTTTCGGAAAGGTGCTTTGTCATGGAGGAGAAGAAAAGCCGTCGAGAAACTCCTTAGCAAATCTTTTAAAAATAAAAATACATTGGTATATATTTTATTACAAAAAAATATCACTAACTTAAACGGAACTGGTTGTAGAGTTGGTCATTTCCTTGCGTCTTTGTCATTTAAGTACTTATCTAATCTTCAAGAAAAGAGTGAATCTTATGGCTCTTACACACTATGCCGTCGGCTTAAAAAAGCTTAAAAAAGCCACAAGCCTAATATCAGTTCATTCCTGGCACGAAAAAGGAATATTAAATGTAATTTAATAACTAAAAAGAAGCATTGCTGGTAATTGAAATTTTTCCAAGGGCCTTTATATTTCTCTGGATATAAAGTTTTCTAATATAATACGACATGATGTAATTAATATACCTACCCAATTACCTACATCGATGCCAGGACAGACAAACAGACATAGTTACAAGTAATAATTTAAAAAAATATTTTTGAGTTCTAACTTGGTGTGTAAGTGCCCCCTTAGTGAGTTAAACAAACACAACGTGCTCATGTATCATCATCACCATGCGTTATACAAGACTGATGTTGCTATCCGGCACTGAGCCGATTTCTGCGGTACATGCTGCCGGCAAGATATCCGTAAAATATTTCGCCATGGCTTCATACCGTGCGGGATGATGGCGGCATAGTGTGTAGGAGCCATTAGACTGCATCTCCCCTTACCATCAAGTGGGATTTCGGTCAAGCATTAATTTAAAATGTATAAAAATTTCATTTCATTTCATTTTCATTTCATATGAGTAAATTCTTAATTCCAACCTACATCCAAGTTGACTACACATACCCAAATCTATTAATTTTATGCATTGCCGGTGGACCTGCAGATATTCTGTACAGTAGATGGGAAACGTATACATTACCTAGGTAAAGTATGTAATGGTGAATAATATTAATATCATTTAACACATTGCCAAAACGACCCAGGTATTATACATATTACCAAGGGATTGTGCTGAATACCTGCATTATACAGATATCCGGTAACATATACATATAAAGCTGGAGAGTTTGTTTGGTTGAACGCGCTAATTTCAGGAACTACTGGTTCAAACTGAAAAATTCTTTTTGTGTTTGTCTTTTTCATAGTCCACTTATCGAGGAAGGCTATAAGCTATCGGAGTTTTGGAAGTTCATTCCCCAAGGGGTTAAAATAGGGGCTTGAAGTCACTTTCATACAACCAACTTCGTCAGTTTTATAGTTATAAACATGAAAATTTTATGTAAGTGTATAGTTATTAACAAAAATTTATTTTAAAACATTTTTTTGGAAAAATCATCCATTCAAGTGTTAATTTAGGGGATGGAACTTAGTACCCAACTTCGTAATTTTTGAAATTAAAAACATGAAAATTGAAATAATTATTAGCTCAAGATTAGAAAAAAAAATTAACAGTAGGTAATGCATTTTTTTGGAAAATCATCCCCAGAGTTAATTAAGGGGGTGCAAGTTAGTATGGCAACTTCATTCGTTTTTAAGTAAAAAGGGTGAAAATTTGTATATAAGCTTTTGTATATACGTTAGGGAAAGGGGGGGGAGGAGGAGATAGAGGGAGAGGGAGAGACTTAAAGTTAGAGGGATGGGAAGGGGGAGGTAGAGGGAGAGGGAATTTAATGGTCTCGAATTTGTTGAACCTACCAAAACTATAAAAGTTAAAATAACAAAGTACATTCACTGATTGTTAGGCGATACGAAGTTCGCCAAGAGAGCTACATAAGTAATTAATAAACTTGCAGTGTATGTATGTTCGGGTCAAATCTTACAAGTGATATTTGATCCACTTCCCTTGGTTCTTATAACTTATCGCACACTTTTGCAAGTTGTGATATAAATAAAATTAAAATTATAAAAATATATTTTAAATGCAAGCTTTTAACAATTTTAAAACCTTCAGGCACTGGTGTATGCTATCCATTAGGTTTACAGTTACTAGACAATATCCATCAGTGCCTCAAGCTTTTCAAATTTGAAAAGGTTGTCTTTAAAGTGAGTTTTTTAATTTTAATTTTATTTTGTTATAGATAAAATCTTATACATATTTGGATTGATAAAAATGGCGAAACAAAAGAGAGCAGAAGAGTTAGAGAGACGAAGAATAGCTAGACGATAGAAATATAAAAATATTAAAAATAATCCAGAACTGTATGCTGCTGAGCAACAAAAAAAAAGACAGAGTTATTTAAAAAGAAAAGAAGCTAAAAAAATTAAAAGCATTAACGAAATGAGCCCACGCGAACAATGAATGCAAAGAAAAAAATGAAGAGAGAGTTCCAAAAAGTATTATAAAAAGAAATTAAACCAAAGAATTGAAGAAAATAATTCAGTAAAGTAAGTAGTGATGATGAAAATATGACTCCTGCTGTAGATCCGTTGAACGCAATAGAACGAAAAAAAAAATCTAAACCAAGTGCTGATGAACAAACGCTGATGAAAAAAATTAGGACACTAAAAATGCAGTACACAAAACAGAAAAAAAAATTGATATCACTTAAACAAATGCAAGGATAAAATAAAGTTTTTACAAAGACAAAAAATCAAATCAACAAATGAATTAAAAAATGAATGCTTGTTTGATTGTTGGGCATCTTCTAGTGTGAGGGTATGAGTGTGTAAGCGTTTATTTAATTGTATTAATGATGACAAATTGAGCAAAATTTAAAATAAATTAAGTAATGTTAATCTATACTTGAGTCAAACTCGCATCAGAATCTTTGTCAATAAGCCATAAAAATTCCTTTATAGGGTTTTCACAAACTGATTTGTATTTCGCACACCAAATAACTATTAAAGAACTAAATAATCATTATAACGTTTGTGACATCTTCATTATTTTACTATTGACCTGTAACAACAACACACTAAGAGAAAACGACGTAAAAACCAACATCTTATAACAATTTTCATCATTGAATAACTCACGCTCGCACGTCCTTAATTTCGTGAAGCGACTTCAAACCTTTGCACAAAATTATTGTTTCAAGGTCGGCTTGCCTATGACTATAAATAGAAATGACTACGAAAACCTCACAGCTATAATGGCGCTTACATGCTTTGCAACTTGGTCGTATTATATTTCAAAATACAGTGAAATCAACTTATCTGTGACTTTAAGGAGGGCGCTGTCGGACGATTGGACCAATCATAGTGCGCAATTCGAGACGTATTTAGTAAGTTATGAATGAAACGGCATTAGTTCCAATTTTCGCCACGTCACAAATAAGTTCTTCAGAGATGGCACTGTACAGATTATACAGATATTTCATTCCACTCAATATGCATGAGCATGAAATTATTTATAGGTTTAATTTCATTAAACAAAGCTGAATAACATTTTATATTTATGTTTATGTATTTTAACACAGTCTATATCGATTTTATACGTAACTATTCAATGTTATTTTAAACTTTTGCCAAATAAATATTATGTTTAAAAAGAAATTAAATTATAAAGAGTGGAACGGAACGCGACTTGCGAACTCCAGATTTAGTTCAAACGCACTTTATACGACCAAAAGTTTCATGCACCTGTTTGTTTGTGGTTGCTAGGCAACACAATGTGTACGTAAATTCTGATCCGAATGTGAATATAGTGTAAATAAGGTTGTTTTAATAATTAAATAACGAATAATTAAAAACCATGTTATTATCATTAGTGTAACAAGAGTTCTCATCAGTAAATCACAAAATATCATTATAATGCGTTCACAAATCTTAGAGACTAAATTGACGTTTCATGGGTGACCAGTTTCGGGTGCAAATTAAATAGTGATGACCATAAACCGAAAAGTAAATCGGAAAAATTTTCACAGCTTTTATGGAAGGTCGACTATTTGTGTGATTATTGAAGCGTCCCTAAAACTAGTATAAAAACAAGTTTATGCAACCATTATCATTCATATATCCATAATATATTTGCCCTTACGTACTAAATTTATAAGTTATTTTGCTTACAAGAACGAGTATTTGGTTATAGTTACATTCGGTATACAGCTAATTTTATACTATTTAGCCGAATACTAAATATCTAGGTAGATATGAGTGTCGCTACTAATATGTCACTACTCTTACGACATAGTTTACGATTTAAAAAAAACCGGAAAAGTAGATCCCACAAATTTAGCTGGTATCATTATTTCGAACTTTGACATTAGTGATTGTCATTTTAGTCTCTGAGATTTGTGAACAGGGTATAGAGGAATATGTTTCTCATTCGTGTCACTCAAGAAGTTGATTTATCCGTGTTATTGTTAAATAAATAAGTGGAATCTTTGATTGACATATGTTTTTTCTATTTATGAACGCATCTGAACACTAAAAAATACCAATCAATATACTTAAAAAACAAAATTCATGAAATTGCTACGTTTTTACCTCCAAAGTTGAAAACGACACTCTGGCTATTAAGTTGGCTAACCTTAGCTCTGTGTTGTCATATTTAGTTTGTACGATTCCCTTACATGAAATATTTCATGTTAAAGTGGATGTCAACATTGTAAACTTTTAATTCAACTAATAGCATTCCTAAAGTTGAAATTTCTTTTCTGACTGTACACAGTCATGAAATGCACACATTTCATGTTTTTTATTTCTGATTGCACACAGATCAAAATCTTCTAACTTTATCTTCTTTTGTTGATTTCGTTTTTTCTTGGTGAAAATATTTTTGGGATGTGGAAGCAGCAATTTTGCCTTCCTTGGTAATGGTGCTGACAGTTTTTTCAGATATCCTACCTGAAATAAGAGCTATCCGTGAACACTCTTATATTAAAAGCAAAACAAAAGAAATGCTTAACTAAATTTAAAAAATCAGTTTCGTAAGCAATATTGTTGGCAACACTGGCTATTCTGTGGTTACAAATTTTTCTGGTTTGTTTTGATAATAACTTTAGGAAAAATAAAAGAAATCAGTGATTAAATTACAAGCTTACTTGTAAAAGGTGATCCCTTTATGTTTTTTAACTGAATTACTATTGTTCTTGCAACTTTTAACAGCAAACAAACGCATTTTTATTATTCTTTATCAACTCCCGTTGTCCCGGTCCGGCGCCGGAATGGCGACCGATTGTGTCAATGTGTGCGTGTTTACTTGTACAAATAGAGTTACAGTTAGAGTTAGAGTACAAATAGTTGGGTGCTTCACTGAATTTGTTCTTGAGATTACGTCCGTCTTTTTTTTTACGTCCGTGTCTATGGTCAACTGAGTTTTATGTCGATACAAAACCATGACGAGCAGCGAGCTAGTTTTTAATAAACCGTAACCGCATACATCATTTTAGTTGGACACTACTACGAGGAAAAAATAATAACAGGTAACACTAATTTTCCTACCTGTCATGGCCGCTACCCGTCAACGAAAAATGGGATTAGAGGGACATTTTCAGCTTTTTCCTTTTTACAAAAATTACGCACTGATAGAACATTTTTTCTACCACTACTTTGTATCTTTTTTGGCATGATAGAAGTTAAAAATTAAAATTACAAAAGAAAAATCCAAGAATATTGACAGCAGGTAATGCCAATCTAGCGGGAAGGTACAATGACAGGTGTCAGAGGTAATTTTGAACGGACTCAGTGTTGCCAATGCTACGTCAATTACCGTGTTCTGTGGCTTTCAGGCCAAAAAATCACAAAATCTACGGCCTACGGCTGGAACCCTATTACCGTAGCAAATTCTACTGCTTTTCGCAAATCCTACGATCTTTTGTTTATTTATTGTTTTGCAAACATTTAACGAATGTTAAAACCCCAGCGCCACTAGGCTAATTTTGATATTTATGTAGGCTAATGAAAAGTCTTCCTCGTTTTGTGGGCATCAAATTCACTGCCGATGACCTTTTTTTTAGTCTGAGCGCTGAACCGATGGCATATATTGGCATAATTGGATAGCTTATTATAGTGGCAGCTCTGGTCACGGCCCACAGTTGATCTTTTCCCATATAAACACGGCTTTTTAATCTAATGTACACGGCCTTCCAAAAAATTTCTTTGGCAACACTGAACGGACTATAGACAAGTTAGACAACGTAGTGAATAAGTTAAGTACTCTCACTCTGTGCTTACTGCTTGCTTGGAGAAATAAAATAATTCGAACATCAAGCTAACATTCATTTTATGATAAAACATATAAATATTGTCGAGAAAAATGAATCGTGCAGTGCTTCGGTCTACTATTTTGTTTAATGAATTATCGGCAAGAAATGGGACTATGAGTGTCCGTTGTTTGGCCGATAAAATTAAAGATATTACCACACACACAGGCCAAGTATCTATTAAAAATTTACTCTCAAACATTTTCTAATTTGCGTTAAAGTTTCTTAAAAAATTAGGAAAACAGAACCATATGAAGTGTGAAAATGATTAATTTAGATATGTGTTAAATATTACATAATGACATTTTAACCTGTTTTGCATTTAGTGGAGTGTCTCTCTTCAGAAAATTAAAAGCTACTGTCGCTATTGATTACCTAATATTACTGGTACAATTCTGCAATACTGTTTTTATTTCAGAAATGGGATTCCGATGATTACAGACTTGTCAGATTTACACATGCACCTAAACAAGTTAATCAAAATTGGGCTGTAAATCTCATTGCTGAAATTCCTCCTAAGGAAGTCACTCAAAGAGTTGTATGGTGTGATGGAGGAAGTGGCCCTGAAGGTCATCCAAGGGTTTACATTAATTTGGTAAATATATCAAATATATGATACAATAATATTATTCTAACAACAGTATAGTTACTAGACATTTTTAAAATAATTTTGTGATACCATTTCATTGAAGTCTTTTCATATTCTTTATCTTTAATCAACTGTCTTATGATAAGATGTGTGGATCAAATGCAAAGACTATTCTATTGTTCTATTTATACTGCTAGTGCTAGACATGCTGTTTTGAATTAAAAGTATGGCACAGCGTGTAGCATTATGTGGCTGTCAGTGATTTGGTTATACCACTCACTCTTATGTTATACATGGAAAGAATAATTGAGATAGTATGAACTGTAATAGCTACCCTAATTATTGGCAAATTTGGCAATAAAACATTTTTAGTAAAAAATATGTTAAAATGTAGTTACAATTTAAAGTCACTTAAATAAAGTTTAAATGTATACATATAATGAAAATGTTTTCTTTAACACAGCAAACAATATTAAAGTGTTATTAACATTAACTGGAATGTGGGGTCCTGTTCAACAAAACTGTTTTTTATTTTGAACGGACCTGTCAACTAAATAGATTTAAGCTATGGTTTGTTAGAAACTATAGTCAAAATTATCTAAGATGCCCATAATGATAGCTGCCATTTATTAATATGAACTAACATTGTATGGGCGTCTTTGACCGAAATGGAATAATCATTTACTTGACATGAATAGTTGAATACTTACGGACAAAGAATTTTTCCAAAATTTGTTAAAAATCCTTACTCATTTTCATTGGCGTTGATTATAAATCATAGTAAACGTTATAATCTAGTAAAAATCCCATCACATCATAATTTATGCAAAATTTATTAAAAATATTTGACGTCGAAACAATTTTAGATGACGAGGCCTAAAACAAAACTGAAGCAAAGTGATGTGACGGTCTGAAACTGTTTCTAAAACCAATCATAATCGATACATTACTATAATCGGAATTTAAAAATGAAAATTGATTAATTTAATTATTTTGTTAAAAATGATTTACCTGCATTTGAATTTAAAATTAGGTACCCAAGAATACCACGACGAATTGGATGCTAACAAAGGACATTTTCCATTATGTATGGGCACTTCGCCACCCATGGAGAGTAAACTGCAGATAATATATTATAAGTAACTAGCTGCCCGTACAGACTTCGTTCTGTCAAAAGTTTTTTGTTATTTTGAGATATAAGCTATCCTATCTTTCAAGTTGGATCAAACTGCACACGGTGTGCAAATTTGATTAAAATCGGTTCAGTAGTTTAGGAGTCCATCGCGGACAAACAACGTGACACGTAATTTATATATATTAAGATTATATAGCTAAGCTTTTTGTGGTATTCTTTTTTTTTTCAACAAAATTATAATTATGTATATGAAGCAGAAGGAGTATTCTACGGTGTTGGTTATTCAATAATATTCCTTTTACTTTGCTCCATGATATATTTCCAGTTTTCCTAACGTTCACATCAATAACGATCTGTACTAGTCCGTGATCACTCCTCGAATCCCCATAGAATGTCCCACACATATTATTCTAAATAGATTGACACATTCCTAATTCTAAACATTTGGTTTTTCTTCATGACTTCTCGTCTGACAGACCAAAGAGGTCGCTCGCCGTCATATACATGAATGTGTTTTACGAAATAAACAAGAATTTATTCACTGTAGGTTTTTCCCTGACGCTCATAATATTATATCAAAATATTATTATGAAACTGAGCGGATGAGTTCATTCTATCATGATCTTTCTCTCTTTCTTTTTCTTCTCTTTCTTAGCCGGCAACGCACCAGTGATGTTTTTGGTGTTGCTGATGTTCATGGGCGACGACAGCCACTTACCATCAGGTGGATCGTCAGCTTGTTTGCCGGCTCGGCTATTTCCATGTATATCTAGCAGCATGAGTTGTTAGGAAGAAACAAAAGAATATTTTATTGGAGTCCTAAATACATTAATATTGAGAATGCGTGGTACAAGATATGTAGCTCAATCGAGGTAGTTGGGAGGTACCGAAATGTTACGGTTTTTAGTTTACAATTTAATTATCGAATCGATTACAAGGTCTTACAATTTTGAATCGATTTGTTGCAAAAATTGGTTTCTTTCGTGAACCGATTTTTTTTATACATCTCTAGTGTCACTGTGATTGCAAACGACAAATTGGGCATCTTAGTTCGCGGCGACTATAAGAAGTTGTCAATATGTTTTTTATTTGAGGTACAAACATCAGAACAAACAAAACACAAACTGTTACATTTACGCCCCAACTCAGTAACTAACGGTTACTTAAATCACTCCTTAGTACAGAATTTGTATGGTGATTCTTTACTTTATAAAAGATTAGAGATAAGCGATTTAAGTAACCATTAGTGACTCTTGAGTTGGGGCATTAGTATTATAAAATATTTGAAATGTAAACAGTTCTTTAACATTTAATAAAACCTTTATTTTATTAAATTTTTTGTTAAGTGCTTTTCTAAGTGTACCTTGAATATTATGCTTATTGGTATTATGCCATCAAACTCCGAATAGGAAAGTTCTCTAAATTATTAGAGGTGTAGTTACTACTTTTAGTGTTATTACAGTATTGCATCTTATTTTCAGGATAAACCTGGTGACCACTCCTGTGGATACTGTGGACTTCGATTTGTCAAAAAAGAAAGTCACTGATAGAAGAAATTATTTATTGATTAATAACTTACAACACTAGATTTTTGTGTTACGTTGTTAATAGATAATTGGTTTAAAATATTTATTAAATAATAAATCATTTAGCCTACATTTTCTGTATTACTACTATTATTACTCCAAAATATTACAATTCATTACTTACATTTTACACAATTGAAATTAATAGAATCTTTTGAAAGCAAGAATTCAGAAAAATTATTTCTTTAGCTACAAGAAAATGTATCACCACATTTTTTTAAATATGTGAAACAATGACTTTAAAACAAAAAGAATGGAGAGGCCTGTTGATAATTTATTTTCATAAAAGCAAAAGTATTTCCATCTTTCTCTCTTTCAAACTGATTGAGAACTTACAGACATGTGTGGTCCAACTGGACTTTTCAAGTACCACATAATGAGTATGTATCCTTTAATATGAAATGAATTATGTGCAAATAACAATAATTTATTTTCTACACATAAATAAAACTTGTTGACCATCATAATGTTAAAGACCAATATGATTAATATTCTACTTAAGACTGTAACAATTTTATTTTGCTGGGTACATACTGTAAGGTTCGTTAAAAACTGGCAACATTAATAAAATATCTGTATAAAACAACGAAATATAATCTATGGCGAGAGGTGGCAATAGTTGTTTATGAGATGACAGATCGAATAGAGGTTAAGAAAAAAGTAAATCTTGGAATAAGTTTATAAGTTTAGAATAAGAATAAAATGGTTGTGAGCAACATGGTTAAATGGTTACATGGTTAAATTCAAGTAATTGTACAAAAGTGAAGTAATAAATATAAATATTGTACCTATCGATGGAGTTTTACTACAATACAAAATTTCATTTCCCTTGGTTTATTTGACCATTTTCATTTTTAAGCTCTTGCCTGATGTCTCTACTTGATTGTAACAGTTCTTTCAACTTCTGATGTATGTCATCATTTTTCTGCTCCAAAAAATCCAGAGCCAAGTTCAATTCATCCAGTTTTGAATCCAGTAAATTATACTCTGTAATATAATGCAGGCATTAATTTTAATATTACACATAAAACGAGAAAAAAACAACCTTAGCAAATGTATCATGACAAAGAAAAAAAATGTAATAAGAATGCAAAGGTTACCATAATGCCTAAATTGCTGTAAGGTATACATAATGCAATTAATTACCTTCACGTATATTTTCTTCATTTTCATCTTCAATAGGTTCACTATTTTCCACACTTTCATTGTCATTTGGCTTGTTATCTTCATTTCCAGCCATATTTGATATTTAGTTGGGCTAATAACATTTAAAAACATATAAATTACTAGCTTTTACCCGTGGCTTCGCTCGCGTGTTCAAAGGGAATTAACAATAAGTTGTTTAAATAAAGCCAAATATTTCACAAACAGGGGTCTGTTTAATTCCAAAAACGGTCCTAAAATAATAATATCCATACCAAATTACAGCTTTCTAGCACTAAGGGTCTCGGAGCTTTGCTTCGAACAAACGGACGGACGGACTGACATGACGAAACTATAAGGGTTCCAATCTTACTTTGGAAACCTAAACGTACACGTAAAGCCAACTAACTAGTAGGAGTGTGCTGCATTACGCGAATCCAACTTATTTGTGACATTCCTGGTGCAAGAATAAATAACAGTTCCAAAATTTTAAAGATACTAAGAGGAACCAACTGTAAAACCTATGTCCCTTTTCATTTAATGTATATATATGAATATATTTTAATATAATATGTATATCAATCCATAGATCCTTTACGAAGTTATACTATGACCAGCACATTGTTACTTTTAGTATGGAGTGATTCTAATACGCATATCATATTGGATCTTCCCATGGGAATGAGATGTTTTACCGGAGTAAAAGGTAGCCTATGTTACTCTCCATCCTCCTTACTATCTCCACTCAAATAATCATACCATAACTTCACTCCATTACGACGTGAAAGAGGGACAAACAAAAGAATGAACAAACACACTTTCGCATTTATAATATTAGTATGGATACTATTGAACAACTGCAAGTTACTATAATAAGTTAACAGAATAGGATCTAACGAAAGCAGTTAAACATATTGGGCCATAAATCTAATTTTTCATTATCTTAGGGTTTCATTTTCATTATATATAGGGTTTTACCTTTTTAACAATATGTAATATCACTAAGCAGTTAAATACAGCACAATTTAAAAAACTTGCAATACCAAATAACAATAATAAAAATTAATATGATAAGAAATTACAGTACACAGATCACCTGACTAAAGGCATTGACCACAGAGTACATAATCACTACGTTTTACTACGGTTCGAACGATACTTTCGATACTGAGTAGGTATCGATACTTTTGTTCACGATACCCGATAGTGAGTACTCGATACTCTTACCTGGTACTCACTCGCAAGTACTCATATGAAACGTCTGTATCGAGTACTTTTATAATACTGAGTACTTTTCAGTGTTGGCAATGCAAGACCATGTAAATTACTGTGAGCCGAGTCCAGTGCTACCATTATGTTCAGGGCTCGGATAAAAAAAAAGGTTTCGATTTCTCAAGAAAGTGATATGAAATTTACTGCTGATTACCTTTTTTTTAGCTCCTAATGTGATGCTCGCAAGTACTCGATACTGACAATGAGTAGTATCGATACTTCGGGGCTCGATACTGAGCAGTATCGATACCTTACCCTCGATACCGCACGAGTACTGGGTATCGATACCAGAGGCCAATACTTCAAACCCTAGCATTGACGTATTTGTGTGTGTTGTCCGTAGATTAAAAAGTAACTTTGTTTAAACGGGTGTTGTCGGGTGAATTCGCGTTTTTGTATCATTTTGTTGGTTTTTTTAAAAGTATGTGGAAATGCGTGCAAAACCAGGAAAAAAATTAGCACATAAAATATCCTTTCTAAGCCTACAAAAGTCCTCAAAATTCGCTAAGCAATTCAAAAGTTATTGGCTCGTAAAAAATTTTAGAAGAAATGGTAATGATATTTAGCAGCCTGGTAATGACTTTTATTTAACGGTAATGATTTTTTGTTAATGGGAATGACAAAAATTTAATGTTATTCAAAAAAATAATTATATAATTATAATTATATGTCTTCAAGTTGCATTTGAAGATAAAAAATGTCAAGGTAAAACCACTAACTAGAGTATTATTGGTAACGAGATTGGTAGTAATAAATTACGCAATTCTAAATATGAATTATTATTTCATCCATCCATCCATCCATCAGCCTTTGTAGGTCCACTGCTGGACATAGGCCTCCCCTAACTTCCGCCACTCTGACCGGTCCTGAGCCTTCTGAATCCAGCGGATACCCGCTGTCCTCTTCAGGTCGTCAGTCCACCTGGTCGGGGGGCGTCCTGTGCTCCTTTTACCGAGGCGTGGTCTCCATTCGAGGACCTTTCTTCCCCAACGGTTATCGGTCCTTCGAACTATGTGGCCAGCCCATTGCCACTTCAGCCTGCTAATTCTCTGAGCTATGTCGGTCACCCTCGTTCGTCTACGGATTTCATCATTTCTGATTCGATCGCGTAGAGAAATACCGAGCATAGCTCGTTCCATAGCCCGCTGGGCGACTCTAAGCTTATTCATAAGGCCAATAGTGAAGCACCACGTCTCGGATCCGTATGTCATCACTGGCAACACACACTGCTCGAACACCTTCGAATTCAGGCACTGAGGTGACTTTTTGGACGACAAGATATGACGTAGTTTCCCGAACGCAGCCCATCCGAGTTGGATTCTACGAGTGACTTCTTTCTCGAAGTTGGACTTACCCATTTGGATCACTTGTCCCAGGTAAATGTACTCGTCTACAACTTCGAGAGCAGCGCCGTCAACAACAACCGGTACGGGTGTGACATGGACATTCGACATGATTTTCGTCTTGTCCATGTTCATCTTAAGACCCACCCGTTGTGAGGCGCTGTTCAAGTCCCCGAGCATTGTACCAAGTTCCTCCAGGGATCCCGCCAGGATGACTATATCATCGGCATATCGCAGGTGTGTGATGTATTCGCCATTGATGTTGATGCCACGTCGTTTCCACTCCATCAGCTTGAACACGTCTTCCAACGCAGCGGTGAACAGTTTTGGGGATATGACATCCCCTTGTCTGACACCTCTCTGCAGTTGGATGGGGTTCGTTGCTGTGTCCTGTACTCTGACGGACATGGTGGCAGATGAGTATAAATACTTCAACACCTCGATATATCGGTAGTCGATCCGGCACCGTTGGAGAGAATTTAGTACCGCCCAGGTCTCGATAGAATCAAAGGCTTTCTCATAGTCCACATAGGCAACGCATAACGGCAGATTATACTCCTCGGTCTTTTGTATAATCTGCCGCAGTGTGTGTGTATGGTCTATGGTGCTGTAGCCTTTTCGAAATCCTGCTTGTTCGGGAGGCTGGAAGTCGTCAAGCCTGCGTGCAATGCGATTTGTGAGCACCCTCGAAAACAGCTTATAAACGTGGCTCAGAAGTGCAATGGGCCTGTAGTTCTTCAAAAGGGCTTTATCCCCCTTCTTGAAGAACAGCGTCACCACACTTCTGCTCCACGCTTCCGGGGTAGTTCCAGTATTAATGACGGAATCGAACAGTTTCTGGAGCGCCACTAGAAGGGGTTTACCTCCAGCTCTTAGTAGCTCGGTTGTGATTCCGTCATCTCCCGCTGCCTTGTTGTTTTTAAGCTGTTTGAGAGCCTCTCTAATCTCATACAGGCTGACGTCCGGGATATCCTCTGTGTAGTGTCGGGTCAGTTTAGCTCGCTTATCGCTCTCCTCGCGAGGAGGTGGAGCTTGAGAGGAGGTATACAACCGTCCGTAGTATCTCTCAGTCTCTCTCAGAACTTCCGGTTTCGACGAAACCACGGTGCTGGACTCGGTCTTCAACCTCGTAAGCTGACTTTGCCCAATAGACAGATCCCTGGCGAACACTTTGGAGCCCTGGTTTCGCTCAATTGTGTTTTTTACACGATTTGCGTTGTGTTTTCGCAAATCGCGTCGCCTGCACTTGGAGATCTGTTCATTGAGCCGTCGGTATTCCCTCATAGAGGTTGGAGACTGCACACATAGTTCTCGTCGATCCCTCATAAGACCGAGAGTTTGTTCTGAGAGAACCTGAGATCTACCACTAGGGTGGGTCTTGAAATACTTCGACCCTACCTCGTGGACAGTTGTTACCATCCTGGTGTTAAACTCGTCCACTGACGTGCACGATTCAAGGCACGCAAAACGATTTTGCAGCTCAAGTTGAAAGTTTTCAGATCCCTGGATTTGGACGGATGTTGGGCGAAGCGTAGACTTCATCAGGCGTGACCGTTCCAGCTTCAGATCGATATTTAATGTGCCTCTTACAAGTCGGTGATCGCTCCCGGTTTTGAACCTGCTGATCACAGAGACATCATTAAATATGTGCCGTTTGTCTGCCAGAATGAAGTCTATCTCGCTTTTCGTGGAACCATCAGGACTTATCCAAGTCCACTTGCGTTGTGGCTTCTTTCTGAAGAAGGAGTTCATCATAAAGAGATCTTCCTTCTCCAAAAAGTTGGCCAGCAAGTGTCCTCGGTGGTTCCGTCGTCCAATTCCGTAGGGACCCACTTTCGTCTCGGCGCCGCTCTGCGTGCCCAGTCTCGCGTTGAAGTCCCCCATCACAACATTGAAGTGAGCTTTAGAGGTATGTATGGCTCTACTTATGTCCTCATACATAACCTCAACCTCATCGTCGGGATGTGTCGAAGTCGGCGCATATACCTGTACAACCTTCAACGAATACCGTTTGGATATTCTGAGTGTAAGGTACGCTACCCTGGCCGACACGCTCCCAACTTGCACAATGTTGTTGACGAGGGACCTGTGAACGAGAAACCCGACACCACCTTGGGACAGGTGTTCGCCCTCCCGGTGATAGAACAAGTTTCCAGATTTGAGTATTATCGTGTCCTCCCCCTGTCTTCGGACTTCAGATAAACCCACAATACTCCAGTTTAACTTGTCTATCTCTTCTTCCAGCTCTTTTACCTTGTCGTCGGTCCTCAGTGTCCTGGTGTTATATGTTGCCAGGTGCAGAAGTCGTCGTTTAGATTGGTAGCCCGATCTCTGCCGGCGATTCTTAGCACCCCCTGCCCCGCCGTTACCATAGCCGCTACCGTAACTAGGAATAGCGGGGCTGCCGGGGACTGGGGGCCGAGGCTCATTCGTGTCTGACATGCGGGGGTTTTAGCCAATAGTCACCACGCTTGGCTAGTGCGTGTTGGTGACCGCAGGAGACCTGACTGGTATTCGTCATATACAGAAAGATGCTGCTGCCCATCTTCTGGATTGGTCCTATTAGTCGCCTTTTACGACATCCCAGGAAGAACGGGAGTGGTGCTATTCTACAAAGGGACACCACACGGGGAATTAATTATTATTTAATAGAAATAAAATTACCTCTGTTGAAGGGGGGGGGGGGGCATATGAATTTGAAATTTTGCGGGGAATGTCTGTTAAAATTATAAATAATATAAAAGATGTGATAGTCCCTTATTTAGCTAGGTTGGTAAATAAATGTGTAAATCTAGATACTTTCCCAGATGTAATGAAGTACAGAAAGATCATACCGAGTTTTAAATCTGGGGACAAAACAGACCTTAACAATTACAGACCTATTTCTATTTTACCTACGGTATTCGAAAATAATTAAGTTAAATTAAACGCTGAAGCACTTTAGCGCTTGTAATTTACTCCACCCTGAGCAATACGGTTTTACCGAAAGCCGTAATACAACAAATGCAGGTGCTAGGCTTCTCAAACTTATCTTTGAGACCTGGGAGAATTCACAAAATCCCATAAGGGTATTCTGTGACCTGTCTAAGACGTTTGATTGTGTTGAACACTAAACATTACTACTTAAGCTTAGTCACTACAGCATCAATAACAATTCACTTAACTTGATTGTGTCGTACTTGACGAGTAGAATCCAATGTGTTAGTATAAATGATAACAAATTATCGAGATTTAATCTGTGATGGGTGTACCACAGGGCTAGTTTCTGGGCCCCTTCCTTTTTCTAGTATACTTAAATGATCTACCGTATTAAATTAAGAAATATGCAGACATTATACTGGTTGCTGATGTCACTTCTCTTATATTTAAGACGAATAGAAATAAAATAAATGACGATGTAAAAGTTCTCAGTTTCGTTTATGACACCGGTTTACTACAAATAATTTACTGATAAATGCTAAAAAAACTAAGTATATAGAATGTTTGCTACCAAATGGAATAATACGAGACAGTCCCCTTTAACACGTACAGCAATACCAAGTGCGTCACTTCACACTGCGACCAGTAAAAAAGTCCGGTTTATATTTGATTCACCTTATAAATAATGAAATTATAACTATGGAAAAATCCACGGTTTTCTTAAGTGTCACCTTAGATTCTAAACTACAATGGGGCAATCATTATATCGGCTCTCACGAGTAAGCTAAGTAACTCAGTTTATGCCATTGATGTAGAAATTGCTAAACTTGTTTATTTTGCACACTTTCATAGCCTCATGTCCTATGGTATATTGATATTATTGATGTGGGGTGCAGTAGCTGACATTGATGCAATATTTGTTTTGCAGAAAAGGTCAATTAGAACCATTTATAAATTAAAATTACGCCACTACCTGCGGGAGAGATTTAAAAAAATAGGCATATTAACAGTAACATCTCAATTTATTAATTTACAATTAAATTTTATTCATAAAAAAACAACGGCGGTTGTTTCAAGCAAAATAGTGATACGCAAAATCATCTAACTTGAAACAGACATACTTCTGGTTACGGATTCTTTTTGCCTACGTAGAGTACAACGTTCTTCTAAGGGGCTCAGTGCACGTTTTTACATTAAATTACCTAAGTATTTGCTTATTCAAATGTTTAAGAGATCTCTGAAATCCCAGCTAGTAGGCAAAGGATACTGTAGTATAAATGAATATATTATTGACAAAGATGTAAATTAGTAATGCATCCAGTTCCGTGTCAGTTAGAACATCTTGTGTAATTTTTCATTATTTTAAAAGATGTGCTGTGGAGTTTTTTTACGGATTTTCTTCTCCTCCATGACAAAGCACCGTTCCGAAATGCTGTTAGATTACAAAAACGACGTTCATAAGTGTATCAGTGATATCGACATGAATAAAAGATTAATTCATTTCATTTCATTAATTTTTTTTCTTATCTCATGCTTTAAGAACCACTGGTTTAGTAATTATAAACTTATTATTTATCTATTCTTTTCTGTCTGTTTTGTCTTTTGGTAGCTTCGCGTTTTTTTTCTCTTTGTTGCGAGGAGACTTTTATTTATATGTCTCTTCAGAGAATTTTCTTCAGAAACTTTTCTTTATTTTCTTTTCACTAATACTTTTCTTCTTATCTCTTTCTTTGTTCTCCTCTTCGTACAATGCACAATCTCCTCTGATTTCGGTGTATCTCCTCCGTCTAGCAATTTTTATTTCTCTTAACGGTTTTTGCCTTTATTTGCATTAAATTTTCGTTTATAATTTATTTTATTAAAAAGATAATGCAAAATTAAAAAGTTTTGTAGGTTCTTTACCAACAACTTGTAGCTCAAATTTAATTTACAACACACATATCAAAAATCTATCGTTGAAAAAGAAATTGCTAGGTCTCATTACTCAATCAAAATTGATTTCAAAATCTCCAATCGTCATTACCATTTACACAAAATCATTCCCATTTACAAAAAAACAAATGGGAATGATGCTTAAGGTAATGATATTTTTTCTTTTTTGCTTAAAATTCATTTTGATAATCATTAATTTATGAACTCTTTGTGCCAGTGAAAATCATGTTCCTATTACACATACGTGTGGAGTATTAAAATTAATGTATAATTTATATTTACCTTGTAAGTCCAGTAAATGGCGATGATTCAAAATCGGGACAAAGTACTGAACGTCGTTGTTTTTCATTAATAAAAGTTGTTTCTCCATGCAGCAGTAAAAATTTGGCCTGTTCCACTTTTTACAATGGACCAGACGAGGAGAAACGAGGGGTACTTTATAGCGTAGCCCAAAAAACATTTGAGAAATATAAGGTTTGACGGTACTGACATGGAGTTGACGAATTTTCGTGACAAAATTTTAATTTTTTTTTTACTAGTTCTGCACTGCTGATTATATAATATTATATGTTATAATGTACCTAATTATATATTGTTTCAAAATATAAAATTAAACACGCAATGTATAAGGCAGGTTTTTCAAAAAAAATTTTGGAATATCAATATCAGCAATTTTCCTTCAAATGGTAATGATGTTTCGGGCGTGTTATTCAATTTTTTTATATAAATTACTTGAAATTATGTAACCTTATATGTAGGCCGTTATGTAAAAATATGCATAAAAGCAGTTAGCAAAAACAAAATTTTACAAAAGTAGTAAATTAATTTTTTTATCAAGCGGAACATCGCTTGTTACGACTTTCGCGAATTCACCCTAGAACACGGTAATTGCCGTAGCAATGGCAACACTGGTCTGCTGTCATTCACAGAGTACCTACTTTCGTAGGTCAGTGATTGGATTGATTTGGGTTGGTTTTATTGGATTGGACAACAAAGTTTTTGTCACTTTTTGTATTGAATTGAAGTGAATGAAGTGAAGTGAAGGCTTCCACCTAGCAATAGCAAATAATAAATATTAGTTTTATTTTGCTCTCAGTTGTCTTTTGGTGATTCACTTTAGCAATTTCGTAATGTAAGACGTGTAATTTCGTTTTTAATGTTATGTATATATTTTTATATGTATTTTGCCTTCATCGCTATGAATAAGAATCGCAGTGTTGTATTATACCAAAACGTAGCGAACCAAGTTGGCGAGGTTTCCTGAAGTGTTTTCTTAATTGTTGCACGTCTTGAAACACCTAATTCGCTGAAACGTACTACGCATCATACCTAGTTCACTGTATTCCAGTAACGTCAAAAACTATAAAAGTGGAATTTGCGTTTGTTGTACTGCCTTGACCACCTTACAGCAAAACAATATTAACAATGACTCATTGAATACAACCTATTTCAGCGACATTGATTAATTTTATTTCTTCTTGTTTTGTAGATCATATTTAACTGTTTTAAGTAAATACCTAAATGCCATTTTTAACCACTTTTGTGTATGTGTAATTACAGAACCATGACTTCTGGACCATATAATTATTCGTACATTTTCAAATACATTATTATTGGAGATATGGGTGTTGGAAAATCCTGCCTCTTGCATCAATTTACAGAAAAAAAATGTAAGTGATTTTTTAAATAATTTTGATATGTACCAACTTATTTACTGTTCATTAGATTTTTAATAAGTAACTATAATCCACCAACAAATCTAGCTTGTTAGTTCACTCATTGTATGTGGGTGTTTTCAAGGCAAGTTGTTAACGTGTTATTAAGTTAGTGTGCTTTACCACCCTGCAAGGCTTTATCTGGTTCAGATTTAGGATATGGTTCCTGAAGTTTGTACATGAAAATGATTCGAGCATTTAGAGGTTCTTCAGCCCATTACAATGAATTAACTTGCAACTCTCAGTGATGCACCATGAAACAAGCTTTCCTAACCTCAGGAAATGTAAAAACAGCACCTTAACCATAAAATCGAACTCTTAAGTTTTTTCTTTAAATAATGTATTATCACAGCCATCACTCGTGGAATAATTAAAAAATAAACCTAAAGTAATCAACAATATCTCAAAAAAATATGAGATGTTAGAACAGCAGTTCTAACTAAAGTCATAAAAGTTCCTAGCGTGTTTGTTGTCTTTACTTCAACAACGACTCTTTCTGTTATTGTTGTTGTTTAGTAGAATGTCATTGACTAACTGCTACCTATTATCCATGTAATCCAGGCTTTTGCAGTAATATTTATTTTCAAACATCAAGAAAGAATGCTTGTGTTTCAAGATTACCTATTAATCTCCTGTAAAGAAAAATAATTTATTTACTACTATTATGTTTTTTTAAATACAACCAAGAAATCATTGGAGATACCTAAGTAGGCCTAGGTTGAATCTTGCATGTTTTTTATTACTCATATTGATGGTGTTGTCCCTCCAAGTGGGCATTTTAAGAAAATTTAAATTTTTTTTTTGTTTTGAATTAAAATATTTAATTTGCTGTTTTAGTAAATTTAATAATATATCATATCTATATATATTTCGTATGAGTTAACTTTAATTCAATACTACAGTGACCTGCTTCCATACTATAAATATGTATCTGTTTTTCATTGCATAAAAAAGAAACACTATGGTTAAGGTGGTGTAACTACATTTTGCATCATTGAGCAATTGATATAAGCAATTGCTCTAGCAAACAATACAGGATACAATAATAACTTGAAGTATACATACAGCAGCAGAAGCAGTGATAGCCTAGCGGTAGAACGTTGGTCGCCCGAACGAAGGGGCCCGAGTTCAAATCCTGGCACGCACCTCTGATTTTCAAATATTATGTGCGTATTACAAGTTAATTATCACTTGCTTCGGTGAAGGAAAACATCGTGAGGAAACCTGCACACCGGAGAGTTCTCCATAAAAAGTTCTCGAAGGTGTGTGGTGAAGTCTACCAATCCGCACTTGGCCAGCGTGGTAGACTATGGCCTAACCCTCGCTTTCTGAGAGGAGACCCCAAGCCCAGCAGTGGGACAATTATGGGTTGTTGCTTGTTTGCTATACATACTTTCAAGTGTCATATTTTAGGAGGGTTACATCTCTTATCCCATTCATGTATCAACTAAATCTTATTTTTCAAGGCATGTATGTTTCCAAAATAAATGCAATTTTATAATATATTTTTTAACTAAAACATCTTTTTAAGTTATGGCCGATTGTCCTCATACTATTGGGGTTGAATTTGGTACCAGAATTATTGAAGTGGCCGGGCAAAAGATTAAGCTGCAAATATGGGATACAGCTGGGCAAGAACGGTTCAGGGCTGTGACCCGTTCATACTACAGGGGTGCTGCTGGTGCACTCATGGTCTATGACATAACACGAAGGTAAAATTCTAGATTTGTTTTGCTAAAATGTATTTATATATTATATTATACCTACATAGTGAATTCCATGAAACGGACATAGATGGCCAAATCCAAAATTATGAGGAATTACAAATTGTGACATGTCTAATAATTTAATTTCAGATCTACATACAATCATTTAAGCAGCTGGCTTACTGATACTCGTAATTTAACAAACCCTAGTACTGTGATATTCCTGATTGGTAATAAGTCCGATTTAGATGGGCAAAGAGATGTAACATATGAAGAAGCTAAACAGTTTGCTGATGAAAATGGACTAATGTTTGTTGAAGCCAGTGCTAAGACGTATGTATTATTTTATTTTGTTAATAATTTTTTACTTAAATTGCAGTAGATAGATAGAGTCTACCGATATTAGAAGAAAAAAAAAAATACCAAACCATCAGTTTGGATTTCGTGCACACCATGGAACATTAGAACAAATCCACCGCGTGGCTCACAGAATCCGTCAAGCTCTGGAAAATAAAGAATACTGCTCAGCGGTACTGCTAGATGTTCAGCAAGCCTTCGATCGAGTATGGCATAAGGGGCTGCTATGTAAACTCAAAATTAGCCTACCAAACACTGCATACATGCTTTTAAAATCTTACCTCGAGGAACGAATATTCCAGGTCAAGTGTGATGACAACCTATCATCTTTTAAAAACATTGAGGCTGGGGTACCACAGGGCTCGGTGCTTGGACCTGTTCTTTACACTATCTACACAGCAGACATACCAACATCAGACCAAGTACTGACTGCTACCTACGCAGATGATACTGCATTGCTTTCCTGCAGCAAAACTCCCGAACTGGCGTCCAGTAACCTACAGATGCACCTGAACAAAATTGGCTTATGGTTAAAAAAATGGAGAATAAAAACTAGTGCCTCCAAATCCACACAAGTAACATTCACACTTAGAAAGGGAGACTGGCCGCCAGTATCTCTTGATGGGATCAATCTTCCACAAAAAAATACAGTTAAATATCTAGGAATGCATTTGGATAGAAGGCTAAATTGGAAAAATCATATCAAAGCAAAAAGAGAACAAGCAAACAAGCAAACAGAAAACTAGGAGATTTGTATTGGCTTATAGGAAGAAAATCATCTTTAAGCTTAGAAAACAAATTGCTAATTTACAAATGTGTTATCAAACCAATATGGACCTATGGCATTGAGATCTGGGGAACAGCTAGCCACTCCAACATTGAAATACTGCAACGCTTTCAAAATAAGACACTAAAGATCATAACGAATGCACCATGGTTTGTCAAAAATAAGGAAGTACACGAGTACACGTCAATCCCCACCATTAAGGAAGAGGTGGAAACATCATGCACCAGATACAAATTAAGACTAAGAGAGCACAAAAATAAGCTAGCGACGTCCATGCTAAACACCACAAATAATGTGTATCGCCTTAAGAGGCAAAGATTGGCCTCAATTTAAAGATATGTACAACACATAAAAATGAAAGGCGTGAGAAGGCAAATCAATGGATTTGTCGCTCTAATAACGATAAAGACACGTGCACAAATCTGCTTATAGCTAGATAGTTGATCGCAGATAGACAAATATATAATAAAAAAAAATAAAAAAAAATTGCAGTAGATAATCGTTATTATACATTTTTTATCCAAGGTTGTGTAAATCTTAATATATATAAATTACGTGTCACGTTGTTTGTCCGCGATGAACTCCTAAACTACTTAACCGATTTTAATCAAATTTGCACACTGTGTGCAGTTTGATCCAACTTGAAAGATAGAATAGCTTACATCTCAAAATAATAAAAAACTTTTGACAGAACGAAGTCTGTCCGGGAAGCTAGTCTATTGTATTTTTTGTCACTCGATTTTACTAAATGTATTTGGCAGATACATAATAATTATATAGGATGTGATAAACCACAGTGAAGTATTTAAAACATAAATAAAACAAATTGTCCATTTTTAAGACCAAGAAAGAGGCCAGTTTAGCATGGGTTTGTAATGTCAGTGTGGTGTGGATTGAAGTTAAATATTTCGTTGTTAATTCTAGGAGTAGCAAAGTAATTAGGTATATGGTAAGGAAAGTAGGGCACGTAGCCAGTCACTTTAACCACAATATACAAGTAGGTACCGGCAGAATTACATTTGGTGAACAAGGCTCAGCTTCGTCCGTTGTTAGGAAGTGTGCATCACAATAAGTTTAGCTTGGACTTAAGCTAGATGGAGCCATTGGTTTAATATTCCACTCACAAGTATTATATATATTTTTATTTCAGAGGTCAAAACGTGGAAGAAGCATTCTTGGAAACAGCGAAGAAGATATACCAAAGTATCCAAGACGGGCGGTTGGATCTGAACGCAGCCGAGTCGGGCGTACAACACAAGCCCGCGGCTACCGGCCGGCCGCTCGCCGCGCCGCCCGCCGCACGCGATAACTGCGCTTGCTAGCCGTCACACACACACACACACACAAGCCTACAGACACACACAATACTCATTGACAGACACACAACACACTGACAGACACATTTAACACACACTACACACAGATACACAACAAACACCGGATATATTGTGCGTATTGTGCGTGTCTGCTAAATTACCAGCCCTCCCACTAACATGGATTCTATCGCCAGGGCCTAATGAGTACTACTCCCTAATTTGTTAGGTTAGCTATTGATAAATACACAGAACGAGTGTAACAGTACGTCACCTTTAAGACGCAATCTACACAGTCCTTTTCACTTTCGACAATATTTTTAGTTATAATAAAATTCTGTGCCTCCTGTGATAAGTGATACGAGTGAAAAATCGACATTTTACAGGAGGACGAAAAAAAGTTTAAAAAAATTCTAGTTCATAAACTAAGTGGGCTAGGTGTAACATGAGTACCTTCTTTTGTAGATAAAAACATTTACTGTCACCGTACATTTTGTTTTGTGTAGAAAATATTATAATATTAAAGTAATTCATCAAAAACCTGTGAGTTGTACCTTTTTTATTTCAAATGTGTGCTAATATTACGTGATAAATTATACAAGTAGAGTTAAATTATGTTGCACCTATAAATTGTCAACTGATATATAACTGATTAGGGTACAATTCTATATATAATCATATAGAATTGTACCCAAATCAGTATTGGTTTATAGTGATATAACTCTAAATAAATCAATATTCACCATAAATATATTAAAAAATTAAATGTGAAAATGAGTATGAATCGCAGTTATAGCACAAAGCACAAAAATATCTGTAGAGCAATTATTTATAGGGGTTACAACTTTAGATATATTACTTTACTTTAGATAGATATTCACGGTTTTTTTGCCAAAACAGTGTGCACTTATATCAGTTTGCACCAAATGATCTCCAAAACTATAGCAGATAGAAGAACGTGAGTTAGACCAAAAAAATCGTAATTTTTTCTTATACATTTCTATGTTAAAATCACAATAATTACTTTTTAACAAAAAATAAAACCAACGAAAAAAAAACTGAAAAGCAAAAAATAAAATAAACCATTTAGTATTATAAATTAAGATCCGAAATTAACAGTAAATAAATAATTTTGAGACCGTGCCAAACAAACGACCAAAATTAATTACATAAAATTCATAATATTATGAGGGCAGCGGCATGCGATGCACTTGGCAGCAGCAGCGCGGCGCACATCTTTTCGCCGTTTGTTTTTTCATTGGTTTGGCACCGCCTCAAAATTGTTTATTTACTGTTAATTTCGGATCTTAATTTATAATACTAAATGATTTATTTTATTTTTTGCTTTTCAGTTTTTTTTTTCGTTGGTTTTATTTTTTGTTAAAAAGTAATTATTTTTTAATTTTTAGTTGCTATAATACATATAATAAATTATTGATTTTATGAATTATAGATTCAGTTACAAGGTAAAAATGTAGTAGATAAAATATCAATCATCCCCTATTTTCGTACCTATAGGGGTAAAATTTTGTTTCGAAATTTAAACCAGAGTAACCTCAAGGTATACACTATTCAATAAAAAAAGAATCATCGAAATCGGATCATCCAGTACAAAGTTATTGGGGTTAACATGTAAAAATTCCGGGTAAAAAACGGGTGAATAATCAATCATTCCCTATTTTCGTACCTTTAGGGTGGGAATAAAATTTTCAAAAAAATATGGGACCAACTTCAGGACATACCCTATCCAATAAAAAAAGAATCATCCAAATCGGACCACCCTGTGCCGATTTCTGCGTGATCATACATATAAAAAAAAAAATACGTGTCGAATTGAGAACCTCCTCCTTTTTTTTTCGTCGGTTAAAAAGGGTACAACTCGACTTAGATCACTTATCACAGGAGGCACAGAATTAATATGTGAAAATATGCATGATTTACAACATTGAATTTAAACAACAATGTTTGGTTTTAGATTTTATAAAATATGGTGTTTGTTGGAAATGTCTAAAGGTAAAGTAAAGGTATAAAGGTCTTAAATCTAAAGGGGTGGATGGCGTCCATAGCTATTGTTAAGGGCCCGCGATATGTGGTCTATCACAAACACTGATAATGACAGACATTGGATTCTATGAGGCACGTTATTTGTCGGTCTTGGGGCGCGGGCGGAATCGTAGGTCGATTACTTGGACGTAGTTCCAGAAAAACGTTCCAATCCACAAACATAGCATTTTGAGAAAATCGAGGTTTAAGTTCAACCCTGCATTACTTCATGAAATCACTTTAGTTTAAACTTCAAGTTTTGTTATGCTATAGATAACATGTTAAAATTTTTAGATAACCTAATTTAGGATTTCCAGCATTGATATTTTTTTTAATATTGGCAAAAACATAGCTTTGGAACGTTTTTGATATATTACAATATTTATGTCACGTTATGAAATATCAATTCATAAAAACGTTCCAAACATCTTTAGTAACTGGCAAAATAATAATAAAACGAGTTTATAATGAAAAAAGTTATTGAAAACTAGACATATTCAGTCAAAAAAAGATAGCATATACATATCGCTCACCCAGTAATACAACGACAGTCGGCACATCTATGTTTGGCATATTTTTACAGAAACGAAATTCAAAAATTTTATAAAAATGTTTAAAATTAATTTATGGGTTCTTTTTACGTTTTTTACAGATTGAATGGGTTTGATTACTAGTATAGACATTAATACATATTTACCACTTACCACTATGAAGATTATGCACTTTTAAACACGTATATACCGTATAAACTCAACTGCGCATTTTTTGCAGATGTGCCATTATATTACTAGGTGAGCGATATTCTATCTTAATGAAATATTAAGATATTGGTGAGTACAAAGAGTTATACATAGGGAGGAAATTCAGAGGAAACCTGCTTCCTTTAAACCCAGAACTCTTTGTTCCTCTTTGGCCAAACGGGAAGCCTATTACTCTGGCTAAATTAAATGAGTTTAAGTCAATGTTTCACTTGCTTCCTGAGGATTGTCTGTCATTTTATAAACAGTTAAAATGTATAGAAGGGTTGACTGATTATATAGAAGGATTTGGGGGCGAACCAGATTTAAATGCTGAAATAGAAGATGAAGAAATGAAATAAGTTTTATTCGAAGTAGGTTTGTTACGAACACTTTTCGAAAGTCACTCAACGCCATCGCTTCAACAAATCCCTACCGTGAGTGGTCCCGGGAGAAGAAGTGGCAAGAAACTACCGGGACTATTTTTTTTCTACTCACAGTTACAGACAGCACTTAATACTACTTATTGCAATATTTAATATAAAAACTCATGTCCAAGCAGTCTTGTCATTTAAATAGGTACTTATCAACTTTGTAATATGCTTTCTTCAAGATGTTGATTAGGCGATAATTTAACTTAAAAAGATTAACTTAATTGGTTTTTGGTTTAATATACATACGTCATGTCTTTTTTCATTATAAACTGGTTTTATTATTATTTTGCCAGTTATTAATGATGTTTGGATCATTTTTATGAATTAAATTCTAAGTGTGTATAGTAAAACCAATATAAAATAAAAACGTTTCAGGACGCTTGGACTGTTTTAGTTAAATAAATATTTGTATTCCCCATACTATGTGGGTTGGGCTACTAAGTCGTACATGACATTTATAGTGACAGTAGAGTTATCAAATTTTGACAGCTGGTTAATGTGCAATATGTGCATCACGTAGTCAGTTTGGCACTATTAACTCAATTTCGACCTATTTGTGGGTTGGAACGTTTTTCAGAAATTACGTCCACTTGTTGTTACAAATTAATAGTTATCTGTTATCCTTCGAATAAATTGTCATATCTGGTGGAGCCGAAATTAAGGTACTTAAACATAAAATCTTGTATTATTGTTATCTTTCCGTGCCGCCTGCCAGGCTAGCCAGTAGTTATTCAGTCAGCCGCCAAATACTCGTGTTCTACCTGGCGTCTGGAGGCCAGTTCTTTCCGTCTTACTCTCTTCAGGAAGGCCTCCGACATGGCTCAATGACTATTCTTGAGTAGGTATGTACTTTATGTTCTCTCAGAAGCACGGAAGCGCTTAGGCAATTTTGCCACTAGCGGTCATCCATCCGACTACCAACAGTGTCCGCTGTTACTTAACTCTGTCGGTCACTTAGGATCGACACAAACCGCTGGATTATTTATAAACGTTGTAATTTATTTATTTTTGATTGACTTACACTCATTCAATCGTCGACTATTCGAGGGATAGTATGAGAAATTCTCTGATACAACATGATATTTTTTATCGCATGCGCCCTAATTCATTCGTATTGTAAAAAGACACCTACCGCGGCCAGCGTTTATGATAGACCACTGCTTGAATCTACTGCCATCGTAATATTATGACTTCAAGAGTGGATTAGTGGGAATGGTCGGTTCCATTCACAGATAGATTCGTCGAAAGTGTGTGCGGTTTGCGCGTAATAATTAAGTATTGTTATAATGGTAATGATAGCTGTAATTATGTTGAATTCCCTTATTTTTGACACTTGTAGGCGTAGTCAGGTGTTCAACAGCTGTTTGTAGTAGATTGCGACACAAGTATTTGAATAGGAAATGTATATTAAATAGAACCTCGTATTGGTTTTAATATAGCAATCATTGTTATTTATTTAAAAATTTAAGGGCTTCGCATGCTCGTTACCTATATAATAATATTTATTTCTATTTTTATGTAATTTCTAGACATATATTCGAACATAATTTTATAACTCTGTTCAAATACTAAGCGCGATATTGATTTAAATATTTTTCAGAGTGTATTGTTTTCAAAAATACTGATTGTTTTTCCGATATTAACATTCCAGAATTGAGTATTAACAAATCAGAAAAAAGTATAATCGAAATTCTCTTATCTTTTTTCATTTTTGTATATCTCAAATAGCATAATGCATTTTATATGTAGGTACATAATACTTATTATGCCCTAGCGTCACAGTTATTAGTTGCAATTGCTTACAAAAGATGATTGTTATTGTATATAGTATATTGTTTAATAAATTTCTTATTTATCGTATGTCACAATAATCGTTTAGTATTGATAAAAAATAATTCTTATAATATAAATAAATCATTGATTATGAATACATTTTCAATTTATCTAACGCAATGCATGATGGTTTTAATGACAGAATAGAGTAGATGCGGACAAAATTCACTTGGTCTGGTTGGTACGAGGTCTCATCTTATCTTTGTGGGTAAAATACGAGCACAACTTACAACGTACGTCTGCGATTCAACCCCTATTTTCAAGATGGCGGCCGTGGGACAAGGGTGGCGACCCCACAAACTTGGTTTTAGCTTTACACTGACCTCCCCTACCCATCAAAAAAATAAAATTGCATCATCTAAAAAACGCAACCCTAAATGTAACCTTTCAATGGACTAATCTTTATCCACAGATCCTGACAGTGACAGATGCATAACTGCTTTTTATATGAGAGAATCTGGCGTCAATACAATTAATAATGCTGTATGATTTCAAATTGATAATTTTATTGTCGGAATATCGGTTGGTCTGTAATAAATGTTCTTTTTTCTCCATGTTTTGGCTGTTGACGTGGTGACGTACAGTAAAATAAACTACTACCAGGAGACATTGAAATTGTTGTCTATTAAATAGTTATTACAACATTATAATAAATATTTATAGTATTAATAAATAATGATTGCGCTGTCACATGCTTACTGTAGATTCAGGTTCAATATAAAAATTGGGCCAATGCGTGTCAGGCCACGCGCAATGTAGGGTTCCGACCGAAGTACTAAGTAGTAGATATCGACTATTACCACAGAAGACATAATAGTACCTACTTATCTTTTACTCATTAATTACTTATGCTATCATACCATTTTGAGTGTTTTTTCACTTGTCCAACTAAAACCGTTTAGCCAACGGGAGTACACTTGATTCTAACCAAAATTAGGACTTTAAAGCCAAATATTTTGCAAACGGACTCCTAATTCCAAAAATAGCCTTAGAAGACCCATAATATCTTTGGAAGACCTTTTCAACGATACCCCACACTATGGGGTACGCGACGAATAAAAAATCATCCTCACGTTACTTATAGGGGAGATACCCTGAAAAAAAAATGTTTTTCAATATTTTATTCTACGATTCTGGAGTTTTAATATGCCCTTGCCAAATTACAGCTTTCTAGCACTAAGGATCTCGGCCCTTTGCTTCAGACAGACGGCCGGACATGACGAAACTATAATGGTTCCGATTTTACTTCGGAACCCTAAAAAGTAGGCATATGATCAGATGGTATGTGATGCCAGCGCAGGTTTCTAGTACAGATTGCACTATTGAAATGACAAGAGCATCTCGTTTGTCTATGGGCCAACGCATCCTATTCTGATCAGACGTAACCCTGTTGACAGGGGCGTAGCTACCGCCGTATCAATTATACGGGGCCCCCAGCGTATGAGAGCCACTACGAACACTCCCAAAAAAAAGCTTACCAGTAGCCTACGACCGCTACAGTTGGCACTCCTTTTATATTTGACAGCTAACGTTGGGGGGGGCTCACAACAAATATTGATATGGGGCCTCCTTAGGGCTAGCTACGCCACTGCCTGTTGATCTAATTCAAAATTTCTTTACATTTAATTTGTTGCGCTAACAGGTACGCATTGATGAAATAAAAAAGAAGTCAAGTAGGTTTACAAATACCTATACACTATGAGAAATAAATGTAATTTAGTTATTTTTGTTTATGTTATTTAATTATATGATTTTATATATATGGAAAATTTTATGCGCTTCAGATAGACGCCCTAAGATAATTGTTAATGAGTAAGTGACATCGAGAGATTTGAAGCCTTTTTATTATTAGTTCTAATTCTGTTTGAAGCTTACATATAATCGATTATCTATCTCTATTTATACTGAGCTCTTTTCGAGTAACTTAAATAAGCAATGTATTAGCACCAGCCAAGAACAAAAAAATTCGTTATCTCATCTAAACAGGCAATGTGCATATCTCTGTCGAATTTTAAATGTGTATACATGTGTATTTTAATCTATATAAAGCGTTAAATAAGTAAGTACACATAAAATAATTGTATCTTTTAATAACCTTATAGCTAATAATTAATTTCATTATTATTAAAAAATATTGAGTAGGTAACAGACATAGTTTATGGTCTGGGTACACAGCGGGCGGGACGGGATCGCGATGCGATTAGTTGAAATGTTCGTGATTCGGCCACCAACGCTATGTGAATTAGTGTTTTATATTATTACTAGCTGACCGGGCAAACGTTGTTCTGCCAAAAAAATTTTAAGGATAGAGGGATGAAAAATAGATTTTGTCCGATTCTCCACCCTAGCCGATATGCTCGCAAAGATTCACGAAAATCGGTCGAGCTGTTTCGGAGGAGTTCAACTTCAAAAAAGCGTGACACGAGAATTTTATTTATTAGATCTAGTGCATTACAACTGATCGCGTCCCGCTAGCGCAGTGTCGCCAACACATCCAGTCCGCTGTGATTGGAGAACATTAATGTGTCTGTAACTTATTGTCTATTTGTCTAAATAGTTTGTATCTTGGCACCTAAAAATAGGTTAACTGGCAACTAAAATCCGGTGTTACTATCACTAATTTTGTATGAGTAAGTAGTCGGTGTCCGACTCGTTACAGAATGGATTCTTATAAATACGTGTTCATAGCGATGTATGTTATGCATGAAGTTCGCGCGCAAATCCGGACGGAGGGGATAGGGGGCTCGGGCCCCCGCAATGAAAAAGCTATAGGAATCCAAAACGGAACTAACCTAACCCGGTTAGGTTTGTAGGTATATTATTTTATGCGGAAATAGGGACCCCGCGAAGTGGGGTTCCGTCGACATTTATGACGAAGTGTAGTTTTGTTGCATGATTGAATTGAAATTGAACATTTAGTTGCCAAAATCAAGACAAGTATTGCCTCCTATTGAACACGGAAATAAATACGCCGATCAGGGCTCATGCTTTTCCCAAACCCGTGCGCGATTGGGGGACTCGGAATTGAGCACGAGTTTGAAAAGAGAATAAGCGTGACAAGCGTGTTTGAGGCAGTACTGCCTCTTATTGAACACGTAAACGGAACACGTTACACGCAGACGGGATAGAAAGGAAAAACATCGCTGAAAATCATGGCAGAAATGCCATCAATGGATTGCAGTGGACATTAGATATTCAATTCTGTTCACTGTTTAGTAACGTGTACTAAATTGATACAAATGCACACTTAATGTTTATATACACTGACGCCCTAGGCGAGAATATTGTGGCGTCCACATATGAATATAAAAAATCGAGCTTTTTAGCTCGAATTTTTTTTTACTGAACCAATGCGAACGATTAAGAATTTAATTTTTTGCTCCTCACTCGAAATGTGGCGCCCTAGAATGTCGCCCCTCTTCGCCCGCCCCTTCCCTCTCTCCCCTAACGCTGGCTCTGTCCATTTAACTGTAATCTGTATATTATTGTGAACGACTTGTCATAAATGTAGAACTGTTTTAATATTAGTGGTAGTAACGCTTGATGTTGAAAAAGATATTCATATAACTATAATAATTAGTGTAATCATTATGATTGTATAAACGTAAAAATAAATGTTTGTACAGTGTAAATTGTTTTATTTATATGTCAGAAGCTTGAAAAATGTTTATTGGTAAAAGTACCTTACTTCGCATTGGTGTTTGGGTATTTTATCGGTAAAGGGCATGTTTTGGCGACATGGAAAATTAAAAGGTTAAACTTATTATCAAAAATTTTTATTATACCATTATTGGTCACCATCACCGGGGCTTTTTACATAACAATATTATAGGCCGCAATTACATTTTGTAAGTCGCTTCCGTCAAAACGCAATATACATAAGTAATACAAGTCAAATATACATAAGTAAATTAGGAAATTACGGTATAAAGCTATTACAAAGTGTTTACATTTGCAAAGTTACGGTAAGTTAATCACATGTTAATCACGTAAGAACTTACTAATGTAAAGGTCGCCAAAGATATAAATATTTACAGCTTGGATTGTGTGTTCTGTAGGAGAACATCGTGCATGTGTATTAGCGCGGCCTCGAGCGCGGCGCGGTAGCGCGCGGCGGCGGTGCTCGGGTGCGCGGCGAACGCGGCCGTCGCGAAGTTGACGTCGGCGTCGCGCGGGTTGTAGCACGTGGCGTACCCGTCCGCCACCAGCGGCCCGTAGCACATGAACCCGTCGCACTTGCACGCCACCTGGCGGTCACGGTGTTACATTACAATAATAAATGTTTGGCCAAGAAATAAACTTCAAACAAGTCTTCGAAGGACCACTAAAAATATAGAATTGAGCAGTTGTGAATCTCAATTGCACACCAAAAGGAACAAAATCTGAACAAACATGTTATAGGTATTGAGTAGAAAAAAAAACCTGATAGGTACCTGACTAGTTGAAATCCGCATGTGAGCGCTTCGTACATAGCCTGGGTCTTGGTATAGCTTCGGAATCTCGATTCCATTTTCAAGCGCCGTCAATTTCAATCCAAGTAGGTGCCTGTCGACCCCGTATCCTTGTAGTGCCTATAAAAATATAAATATCGTATTACACCCTTAAATAAATGTGTTCGATTTCCTAAACCTTTAGTATACAACTACAAACTAACTAAAACTATAAAATTAGTAATAATACTACTAAATTTGGAACCCTTAGTTTAGTCATATCCGTCCGTCCGTCTATCTGAAGCATAACGCCTAGGCCCTAGACCATTAGTGCTAGAAAGCTGTAATTTGGCATGAATATACCTACATACCTATTAAAACTCCAAATCCGTAGAATAAACTAAAAAAAAAAATTTCAGGGTACCTACCTAAATACTAGAGATAAAATGGATATCCGGCATCAGGCCTTGATTCCACTATCCGGCCGGATACCGTATAGTTACTCAGTATCTGGCCGGATACCGAATAGTAAGATTAAAAAAATTCTCATTATTTTACACAAGGCAAATCATACCGCAATAGGTTATGGACACCGTTTATTTATACGAAGTGTCTATTCGTCTGCTAAACGGATGAATAACATAAATTAGTCGTCCGTAAATTATATTTATTCGTACATGTATTCAATTTTTTTTAATTAAGATGACTCGGATGATTAGCTTTTTTAGTCTCCTTGAAAAAGTAACGTGACCGAAATCAATAAATAGTTAGGTTCCTGTTTTTATTTACGGGAAAAAAGGGACCCCGCGAAGCGGGGTTCCACGACATCTGTGACGAAGCCCTATTATCATGACGTTAATTGTATGGGTGAAGCCCCTCGCCCTGTAAAAATCACGTAACGATAGTAATTTACGGACGACTAAAGTTATTTTATTCGTCCGCTTAGCGGACGATTAGCAACAGCCATACGAAGTGTCTATTCGTCTGCTAAACGGATGAATAACATAAATTAGTCGTCCGTAAATTATATTTATTCGTAAATGTATTCAATTTTTTTAAATTAACAATGTAATTTACGGACGACTAAATTTATTTTATTCGTCCGCTTAGCGGACGATTAACAACAGCCTTATTATACAATCGCACAGCAAAAATGTTTGTTTTATTAATTAGTTTAGTACTCAAGATTATCAAGCGGCAAACTGTGGTGAATGAATATCAAATTTTCCGCATTTGTTGGTAAGAGGCGACTCCGCTTGGCTTCGTATACCACACCAGCTTCTGAAAATAGCTTTTCGCTGTAAAAGCTACTGCCAGGTGCTGAAAGATAAATTCTTTATCTCTGTTTTTTAATTCCGCAAACCGATTTGACAGGCGCTAATGTCAAAAGCTAAAGTAATGTTGCCAGTTGTTTATGGCTAGAGCCTAGAGCCGTTCCAGGACTCCGGTTCATTGAATCGTAAGATATTTATTGTTTTTAAAGGTTAACTTTATTGTAATTAAATTTAATCCTGAATTAATAAATATTAATAAAAATGATTGTAGATATATCGACAATATGTTTTTATTTAAAATTGCATCCCATTTTGTATTGATTATTACCAACCAAGGCTATTATAGTGTAACGAGTAACATAAAATTGTGATAACTGCTGTGAATACAAGTATTAAATAAATAAATAAATAAACTGAATTGCAATCTTCAAGACGAATGATGTAACAATGAATGACCATTTTCCACCAATCACAGGCCGGATTGAGATTGTCCTTCATTATTTATTTATTTTAGGCACGTAGCGAAAAATAAATCTTTTAAAATGACTGAAGTGGAAAAATTACTTTAAGAAGGACTTCAGCTAGTGACACCGCAGCGATGGAGTGACTGCATATTACACGTAATAAAAATAGAAAATGAAATATGCAATTTAGGCCATGTCATCAACAACATGGTCGAACTATCTGCCTTTTATTTTTAATTACCATTTGTATTTATTTCAAACACAAATATCGGAAAACAATCATAGTGTACAATACACCTTTCCGATTGCGGTACATCACTATTTAAAAAGTAATAAAATCGTGCAACACAGGTAACGGTTCATTTCGGTTTGCGGAATTAAAAAACACGAGTATAGCAAACCTTGACAACTGCTGGTACTGATTCGAATTAACTGGCCACGTTGTGGTCGTGATTGCGATCGATTCGAGATATCTTTAAGAAAAGTAAATCTCGTTAGCAATTGGATTTTGTTTTTTATTAGTGATCGAAGGCAATCATACCCAAACGCGCCCGAATATTTCCGATCTCGTTCACCGCGCCTATATTAAAATCAAACTGATCACGTCATGTAACGCGATAAAGGGCCGAATATCCAGTAGCTGAATATTCGCCGCTCCTACCTCGTAGTTTGCCAAATATCCGGTATCCGGCCAAACCACTATGCGTTTTATTAGAAAAACCAGTTTGACTTCCAACGAACCACTGATTGATTTAAATCTTGAAATACGAACATTACAAAGAAAATAAGTAAACTACATAGAGCCAGTGTCTTATGTTATTAAAACTTTTTTGATATAATTTCTAACACGTTTCATCTCTACATCATACCTAACGTATTTTATTTTGTCCTAGTTGTAAATGTAAACCAATATGGCTTGTTAGTATCGGAGACGTTTTATTGAGATGTATATGAATACCGGATTACCTGTACTGTGTAATCTTTGTGAGCCTTTATCGCGTTTTGCATCGATGACAGTTTCGCTTTCGGAGAACTTTGGTTATCCAGCATGGTCTTGGCGAACTCAACGGACTCGATCGAGCAGGAGCGTATCGTTTCCGTTCGACCGCCCGCGTACATTCTAGTTGCTGCCGACTCGTAATGAGCACCCGGTGTTTTGTGTAGACTATTCGAAAAATACGTTTAAGTTGAAAACGACACAAACATTAGAAAAAAATTAAGCATGTCTGATGTAAAGGAAATAAAAGTTACCTATAAAAGGCATACTGCATGGCCATTTGCAAATAACTGTCCGGGCTCATTTTGTGCGATTTTATAAAATTTTTGCCATACTTATCAAATTTGAAACAATTCAGATCCAAATCTGCAACAAGCCTGCAAAATAAGTTATATAATTATCAAAATACGATGATACCGTCATAGATTAAGTATTAGATAAAAGCGACATTATCGGTTAAAGGGGCTAGTAAAACTCACTTGTCTATATTAACTTCAGCCGTTTTAATCATTTGCGCAACTTCGCTGCTGACTTTGAAGTCCAATCGCAGGGGGAGCTTCGGGCTTGAAGATGTTGCATCTGTGCTTGATTTATTTTGATCTCTAGAATAGATTAAAAACATGTTTTTTTTTTAATATTACCTAAATTAATTTTAAAGATCTCAAATACTATTGCACCTATACAAATTATTATCCAAATTTTAAATTATTAGAAAATAGTTTAAAACCTTGTACATAGACAAATGCTGATCGTCGATGGAAAAACTTAAAGAATACAGGCAAGTAACGGCTATGAAATAATACTATGAAATAATGAGTTTTTCAGTATAAACGTAAACTAAAAAATTAGTAATTGAATTTTTAGTGCGCATGTGGTTTCTTCTTGAACATCTTTAATTCACGTTTAAGAAATTTATGAGTGTTTGTTTTAAGTATTAACTAAATTCCCTATAAACAATTTGCTACGCCAAGAAAAAAAAGCGGCCAAGTGCGAGTCAGACTCGCCCATGAAGGGTTCCGTAGCAGCAAGTAACATAATATAAAAGTTCTTGAAGTTCGTTGTAACTTTGATCGAGGTTTACCTCAATTTATTGCGGTTTACGATTTATGACGTATTAAAAAAAAACTACTTACTAGATCTCCTTCGAACCAATTTTCGTTGGAAGTTTGCATGGTAATGTACATCATATATTTTTTTTAGTTTTATCATTCTCTTATTTTAGAAGTTAGGGGGGGGGGGGGACACACATTTTACCACTTTGGAAGTGTCTCTCGCGCAAACTATTCAGTTTAGAAAAAAATTATATTAGAAATCTCAATATCATTTTTGAAGACCTATTCATAGATTAGGGATGTTCGATCCGGATCGATACTTGTGTGGATCGATACAATGGCATACGATCCGCTCGATATTTGTATCGATACAATGGCATTCGATCCACTGGCGGATCGATACACATGCAGGGTGGATCGGATCGGATCAAAATTATTATGGAATCGAGGTATATTTCTTTAGATCAGTGGTTGGCACATCATTATTACACGAACAAGAAGGCTTCCACACATTTTTGAAGCAATATTTGTCTGAATTTTTGTTGGATAGAAAGTCTGATCCATTAATTAAAGTATTGGTTAGCTAGAAAAGTTATTTGGGGAAACTCTGTGACATAGCTCTACAGTATTTATCAGTGGTAGGAACTTCAGTGCCCTCCGAATGGCTTTTCTCTTTAGCCAATAGCATTTTAAGTGAAAGTAATCGATTTGATCCTAGGCGCTTGTCCAATTTACTATTCCAGCGTTCATTAAAATTAAAGGATTGGAATGTAATTTATAAACTTTGCATGATACATATATTAATTTATTTGATTTATAATGAGTTTAAATACACGAGAGTTTTAAATCAAATATAGTGTTTTAAAGTGAGATATTATTATTTATATGATTGTATCGAACATACCATATTGTTTAAAAAAACTTATGTAACTTTTTCAATATTTATTTATACAATATTTTGAATAAAATTAAATCTAATATAAAATTTAATCTAAAACGATTGATCTTAATTTTGGCTTAATGATCTATCTTTATTTAGAAACTTACTGAATTAAGCTTGTCAATAGTTTATATAGCCATATTTAAAATATTTTATTCGATTCTGGATCGATACAAAACATCATATTATGGTAAATTATACGGTATGTCTACATAAAATATCATCTTTTATATTATTAACATATTTCTTTCTTTTATTATCTTTCTTGGCCGACAACGCTTAGGTCTATGACTTCGATTGGCCGCGTACCCACTTACAGGTATATTTAATAATTATATGAATCGATATTTGGACTATTAATTATATTGGGATATTCATGACGATTCGGAGTATCGATATATACTCGTAAAACACCCGGATCAAACATTCCAATTAAAAAAAAAACTTTTTTTCTTCTTTCTTTCTTGGCCGGCAATGCATCAGTGATGCTTTTGGTGTTATTGATATCCATGAGCAACGATAGCCACTTACCATAAGCTCGTTTGCCGGCTATTTCTATCAAAACAAAAAAATCATTCGATACTGGATCGATCCAGAGTATCGTATCAAATCACTTGGATCGATACCTGGATCGATACACTGCGATACGATCCGTATCGATCCAGAGTATCGATACAAGGCACCTGGATCAAACATCCCTATCATAGATACCCCACACGTAAAAAAAAATTTTTGAGTTTCAGTTCTAAGTATGGGGAACCCCCAAAATTTATTGTTTTTTTTCTATTTTTGTGTGAAAATGTTAAAGCGGTTCACAGAATACATCTACTTACCAAGTTTAAAAAAAAGTGGAAAAAAGTGGCTGTGACATACGGACGGACGGACGGACAGACAGACGGACAGACAGACAGACAGACAGACAGACAGACAGACAGACATGACGAATCTATAAGGGTTCCGTTTTTTGCCATTTGGCTACGGAACCCTAAAAATGGACCCTCAATCCAGATACACAGCATACTTTGGAAATATAATTATATACTCACATGTAATTAATAATAAAGTCTGTGAGAACAGCGATCGGTTGCCCCTCAGCCGGCGAGTGTTCGTACGTAAGGCCAGTCACCCCATCAGCACCAACTATAAACTTCAATATGTAGTGCCGTTAAAAAAAGAAGCGTTTATTAATATTTCACTTCTATTATACGATAATAATAATCGTGTGTTATCGATGTGTTTACTTCTAATTTTTCGTATTGAAAGTGTCAAGAATCATTATGGTCCTGCAGGTCGTGTCCCCCTCTGGCATGCTGTGTGCTCCATATCTAATTAAACCTATTTAGGTACGTAAAGTTTGGTAGCAAGATTTAGTGAAATGCTCTTAACATTCACCAATGAATTTTAACGATTCGCGGTGTTTAGGACAGTCGTATCACAGTACACACCACAAAATACCCGGCACTTTGTATAATTCCGTCGAGACTTATTAATGCCCCCGCTACATCTGCATTAGAGATGGCGGCGGTGAAAAAGTTAAAGTTAATGTTCAGGGCTGCGCCGGAATGCGTCTTACTTATCGCATTAGGCCGCATAGGTGGCAAAAAATAAAATCTTAACTGTGTTAAACGCAGGTGGAGCAAAGACAATACATCTCTGAAGTGAACGGACCTCAGGGGTCGATGAATATAGCTACCTGCACGGTCTTATCGAACCAGCGGTTGGCGGCGTTGCCGCGCGCGCCGCCGCCGTGTATGGTCTGCGCGGCGGCCAGCGTCTGCCGCTCCCCGCGCTCCCCACGCGCCCACAGCCCGCACGCCGCGTCCAGGCACAGCACCGCCACGCTCGACTCCACATCACTCAGATACTTCTTGTTTGATTGCTCTGAAATATCAATGAACTGTGTGATCACCTGCTTCAGTCATCCGCTATACAACTTTCCGTGTTCCAGCACTTCCAGCTGGAGGCTTGATAGCTCTTCCCTTTCTTTTTGAAGTTCTTGAGTACCGCGTAGCCCGTGTGTAATAATTTAAGTTCTAATCATTGCGACACTGAACGTGTACGAGCTCTTGTTAGCTATGTATATTAGTAGAAGTAAAATGATAAGACTTTTTGTATAACAGTGAACTGTATTACTGTAAATTGGTTTTTAAATCTATATGAAACTTGATGACGATGACGTGATAAAGATGAGCACGCGCGACCCTTGACGGTTGATTGCGAACTAACTAAAAAACATATTACTTGTAATTAAATTGTGTCGCACGCGCTCGAGTAAATGCTGACCACAGCAGATGCACGGTTGCACCGTACATGCTCCCAAGGGCAGAAGATGAAGGGTGAAGTGATGTGCATGAAGTGCATTGTTATGAGTGCTGATTTTACAAGGTGATTGCATTAGGTCCTTATTTTAAGCAATTAAAGTCCCTAAGTGAAATTTATCTTCCTAGGCATAGGTGTTGTACACTTGTTCACTTTATGCACTTGGGGAATTTGAGGAACACTGTATTCACTTTGACACCGCACTTCACTAACACATTCACTATCGTATCGATCAATGTCACCAACACTGTTAACACTATGCTTCGATCGTTGACCCGATGGACTCGCCACTGCAGACCTGAAGGTGACCGTGGGTTCCGGGATCGCTTGTTCGACCCTGGCCACTGCCCCCTGACACAGCGTCCATTGCTTGCTACGGACCTTGCCCGCAACGACAGCCACTCCAACAACCAATACAATTCCCATGATCACATAGATAGCAGTATAATGGTGAACATCATGATATGATATGCGTTGATAGAGACTCTCATCTGATTTGAGCTTATTTATCTGTTCTTTGATCTTCTGCAATTGTATTTCACTTGAGTTCAATGAGTAGTTAAGCGATAGAGGAGTTGGAATGCTTATATTTATGATGTGATTGATTGGTTCTGTTTCTTGCATGTAGAATTTATTTATAATATTTATGTTACTGGAACCCTCATTATGTGCGTAAATCGTGAAGTTTTCGGTTTTCACTACACATCCTTGACCGATATTTAGTATTCCTGCCTTCTTGATATGCCTAACCGTCGCGTGGTCTTCACATAATATTCTTACAGGACATACCCCACAACAAAAGTATATATAGGTGTTTATTTTGCTCATTTCTGTCCATTCATTTGTGCATGTAGTATAACTGATTTGACACTTTCTCGTACTTTGGTCTATGTTACATAAATTTTCATTATTCTTGAGATGATAAACCGGTCCCTTTGAGTAGCAGTACCGGTATCCACTACCTCCATCGTGTTGACATGACTTGACATTTTGTTCCGACATGATCAGATATTGTTCATTTCTTAAATTAATAGCCACGTAATCTGCTACAGGTACAATTCGAGCCATAACATTGTTACCAATACCGTGCGGGATTGATAGTATTTTCGTGATTTCATATGGGTCCCGGGTCACAAGAGGTAGCCGTAGCTCAAATAATAAATAATCTTCTGACATCCTTGCTTTGATTTTCAATAAATTGTAGATGTTTCTAAATTCATTATGTAAGTTATTAATAGGTAGTGTTAAATCCTTTGTAAGATGACTTGATATGCTATTTAATGTTTCTTTAAGTTGTTCAGGAGAAATTAAATGAAAATTAAGATTGCCTTGGTATATATCTGTTAATGTATCCAATAACTTTTCCTGCACACTAGATAACTGTCTCAGCATATTGTTCGCCGTAATAGCACCTAGTGTAAAATCGTTATTTATAAGGTTTTTCTCTTGTTCCGTTTTCAACACATTCCGAAAATGTTCAAATTGTTGTGTTAAGTAGTTCAACATCTTATGTTGTTTATTAAGCGACTCTTCACTCCTTTTCAAAATGTTATATTCAGCCTCTAGTATAGACGTCTGATTTCTTACAAGTGCCGCCAAATGATTCTCGTTGTCGTGAATCAATAGTATATCTTGTTTATACTGTTCGGCGAATCTCTCGTCCAGTACTCCGAACAGGCTGTTGGCCAGGTACCCGACACCGTCGATAAGGCCCCGGCGCTTACGATGATCCCGACGCGTGCTGGAATGCTGACTCAATAACAGCTGGTTATAGTAATCCAATTCCGTGTATTCTTGTTGCAATTGTATTGAAATTATGTCACAATGGGAAACATTTTTTAATTGATTACAAATCTGTTCTAAGTAATTTATGTATTTCTTGCATGCTGTCATTCCTTGCCAATATGAATCCATGTTATAGTATGTAACTATTTTCCATTCATCTCGTATTAATCTCATATCGGAAATTTTATCAAAATACAGACCTTGTTCGTCTTTTAGAGCCGATATATTAAACGAGCATTGAACTGTGCCAAAAATATTCATAAAAAATAATAGTAAAGTAAATAAAGATAAGAAATTGCAACTCGATCGCTTCACCCGTCCTTTGTTATTGTTACTTGATATACTAGTCGGTTCCGCCTCTTGTTCGGTACGTGTATTGTTGACAGGAAGAACTGATAAATTTATAATTGGTCGTTTAATGAAACCGCTTTTTGTTTTTAATGTTACCACCCTTACTAGGCCGTCATCTCCGGGATGTAGCTCAACAACGCGTCCCACCGCCCACTTGCCAGGGGGTAGGTTTGCGTCATTAATCGTCACTACATCATTGACTTGTATGTTAGGTTGTTGATTTCTCCACTTGCTTCGTGCCGACAGGTGACTGAGATATTCAACACGCCATCGTTTCCAAGTATCTTGAACGATTTTTTGAGTGAGATACCATCGAGTACGCATGTCCGTTTCGGTCTCCATGATATTCATGTCCTGATTTATGTTTATGAAACTTGCTGGAGTGAGAAATTCTAAGTCATCGGCATCTTCGGTCAGGGGGCACAGAGGTCTTGAGTTCAATACAGCTTCTATTTGAGCTAGAATCGTAGAAAACTCTTCGAAGGTGAGTCGCTGTTCACCGATCACTCGTCTCAGATGAAATTTAACACTTTTAACTGCCGCCTCCCATAGACCGCCTGCTGAAGGCCAAGATGGTGCATTAAAGTGCCATTCGATTTCCATGTTTGTAATTTCTGTTATAAAATCTTGATCAAACGTCTCAAGTATATTTTGAAATTCTTGTGTCATAAGATTACTAGCGCCAACAAAATTCGTCCCATTATCACAGTAGATATGTCGCGGTGATCCTTTTCTAGCCGCCATCCTGCGCAACGCGGCCAAAAAAGATGAAGAAGAGAGGTCGGAGACCAGCTCTAAATGAACAAGTTTAGTCACCATGCATATGAACACTGCGATGTAACCTTTAGTAGTCCTGATACCACGACCCTTGTTGGCTTTGATGTAAACGTGTCCGGTGAAGTCTACCCCGGTGTTATAAAAGGGTTTGGCAGTGTTGCATCTGTGTGAAGGTAGATCCGCCATCAACTGTGTCATTTTTGTTGGGCTGTGTTTGCGACATGTCACGCACTTACGTAATTGGCTCTTGACAGCCCTGTTGCCACCAATGATCCAATATTTTTTACGAATGGTCGCTAATGTTAGTCGAGCGCCTCCATGTAAAGAAAGTATGTGTGCGTGATCTATCACTAAATTAGTCAGAAGGCCACTATGCGGTAATATTATGGGATTCCTCATGTCAGGATCAATATTCGCCTTGTTCAGCCTTCCTCCAACCCTTAATAGACCCTCGGTATCCAAAAAGGGATTAAATTGTAACAACTTACTTTTAGCACTCAAAGCCTTGTTTTGTTGTAGGTTATTTATATCGCTTGTAAATTCTATTTGTTGTACATATTTTATTATAGTATATTTTGCTGTATTAATTTCTTTTAATGTAAGATAATTTATTTTTTCTTTTTTATTTTGTTTTATTATGTTGATAAATCGTAAAATCCATGCTAAAACTCTTGTTAGTTTTTGAAAAGATCTATATCTTGCTAATAGCTCTTCCAGTATGCTAGATGTTTTTATTAGGTAATTAACTTGCTTAGATTTTTTAACTTCCTCGTCTGTTTTGAAGATTTGGTTATTATCCAGGTTTATACTATATTCAGGCAGCCATGACGGCCCCTTCCACCACAACGAGTGCTCCTTCAGCTGAACCACACTCATGCCTCGGCTGGCACAATCAGCTGGGTTCTCTCCTGATTTGACGTATCGCCATTGATTCGAAGGTATAATCTCAGTAATTCGTCTCACCCTGTTCGCGACGAATGGCTTCCATCTTGATGGATTCCCTTGTAACCATGCGAGAACGACCATCGAATCAACCCACCCGTACACCTTGATGTTGTAATTGCCGAGGCACTTCTGTACCTTATCCATGAGTGTAGCTAAGAGAAGGGCACCGCATAGTTCTAGTCTTGGTAGTGAAATAGATTTACTGGCTGGGACGAGCCTAGCTTTCCCAGCTACAAGTGAGACCTTGACGTTTTCCTTGAATGTAGTTTTAGAGTAAATTACACATGCGTATGCTTTATTCGAAGAATCACAAAATCCGTGCAATTCAACTTGATTTTCTCCTTCTATAGTGAATAACCAACGTGATAGTTCAATATGATTTATGTATGCCATATCCTCCCTGATCTTGATCCATTCCTTTATAATATCCTCTGGTAACTTTTCATCCCATTTTACGTTAGATATCCACACTTTTTGAAATAATAATTTGAGTCTGGTCGATACTGGCGACAACCATCCAAGCGGATCATACAATTTGGATATATCTGAAAGCATAGATCGTTTGGTTGGTGTCTTCGACATTGGTTCTACTTGTGATTGGAATGTGAATACATCTTGTTTAGGATTCCATCGTAACCCCAGTGTTTTTGTTGATTCCGGTTGTTTAAACTCAAAGTTCTCCTGTGATTGTTTAATCTCTGTTTTATCTTTTGTTATTTCGTCGCAGTTGGCTTTCCATTTTCGAAGGTTAAATCCACCCGATTTTAACAAAAGGATCAAATCTTGTTGCAATTTTAAAGCTGATTCTACAGTATCAGCCCCATGTAAAACGTCATCCATATAAAATGATTGTTCTAAAACCTGTACAGCCTGACTATCTTGATAATTTAATCTCTCATCTTCAGCTAACTGCTTCAGCGTCATCATAGCCAAAAATGGCGCGGCCTTGGTGCCATATGTGACCGTGCAGAGCTGATATTCTCTTAAATTTGATTCAAGAGAATCACGCCATATTATTTTTTGAAATTGTTGATCCTGTTCATTCATCCAAATAAATCTGTACATTTTCTCTATATCTGCAGTAAAGGCATAGCGAAATTTTCTCCATTTAAGTATCAAAGATTGAAGGTCTTGTTGAAGGTTTGGACCTTTGAGCATTAAATCATTTAAACTACATCCTAAATTTGTCTTATTCGAGGCATTAAACACGACACGAAGTGCAGTTGTAGTTGAATCATTACGCATAACACAATGGTGCGGCATGTAATAATTAGGTTTCTGATTACCGGTAGACAGTTTCATGTGACCGAGTTGTTTGTATTCATTTATAAATAACTTATATTGCTGTTCGATGTTACAATTATTTTTGAATTTTCGCTCTAATTGATGAAATTGAGCTATCGCCGCATGTTTCGACGTTCCTAATTGTTTCTCAAAATTTTCTTGAAATGGAATTCGGACCTCATAAGTTCCATCTTCGCGCCTTTTTGTTGTAGACTTGTAATATTTTAAGCATTTAGTATCCTCCTCTGATAAATTTGATGATTGTCCGATCGAAATATCTTCTATCTCCCAGAATTTTCTTATTTCGTCAATTGGAGAGAGTACAACATTACATTGCCATGTTTGCATATTACCACATAGGATCCAACCTAAGCGAGTTTGTTGTGCTATAGGTAGGCCGGCTTGATCTGATCGACTAATCCCATCCAGTATAATATTTGAATACACATCTGCTCCGAACAATATATCGATAGGCCGACTAACATTATAGTCGGGGTCTGAAAGTTGTATACCGTCCAGATGAGACCATGTAGGCTTGTTAAACGTGTAACTGGGTAGGTTTTTTATGAGCGTGTTCATGATGAATGCTTCAGTCTTGAAAGAAAAATTTCCATATAACGAATTGCATGTTATTTCTGTGACACCTTTGCAACTACTTTCCTTGGCCCCAACTCCTGATATTATTCCCTTACACCGCTTTCTTGGCAATGCTAAGAGTTGTGTCGCATTCTCGGATATAAGGGAAATTTGAGAGCCTTGGTCTATGAGCGCTCGCATCTTATGTAAAGTTCCGTCCCCTGCTTGGACCTTTATTACCGCCGTAGCTAATAATATTTCATTCATGTTCGTGCCTTGTTGCATTACTGACTTTTCATTAGATGCTTGATCTTTGCCCGCAATTGTTATATTTACTGCTGAATTATTTGAAAATGCTTCATGAACAATCGTATTATGTGTATCGTTGCACTCACGGCATCTTTTTTCTGATGTGCAGGCCTTGTCGCCATGCGAATAAAGACAATTTTGGCATAAACGAAGTCTTGTTAGAGTTGTACGTTTGTCTTGTGGTGTCATGTTTAAAAACTTATTACAAAAATAAATTCCATGCATTTCCTTGCACAATGGACATGATAACTTCGCAGAATTATTATTGTAAGAAGTTGATTGACCTCCTTTAAACGTAGGTAATTGTTTAGCATTATAGTGATTTGATTTAAAAGGTTTGAAGTTAGAAATATGTTTTTGAGAATTATGAGAAGGTTTAAAGTTTTCCTGTTTCTTCCGGGAAGATTCTAACGTTGTAAATCTGTTTTCTAAGAATTTTAAAAAGTCCTGTAGGTTTGGTAAATCACGCGGGCTCTTTAGAGAGTCTAAATACCCGTTGTGAGTTTCCGTGTCCAGTTTTTGTAATAAAATATGAACGATTAACGGATCCCAGCCACTTATGTTCACTCCTAGGTTTTTAATTGCGTTGAGACACTCTTGAGTAGTGTCATGTATCTTCTTGATATTATTAACTGAAGCTTGTTGAGCAGCTGGCAGGTTTAACAAGTTATTTGCATGTGTTGAAAATATTAACCTTATGTTGTTATAACGATTGTTTAGAATTTCCCAAGCGATAGGATAATTTTCAGTGCTGATAGGCAAATGTTGTATTAAACGCTCAGATTCTCCTCTCAATTTACCTTTCAAAAATTGCATTTTTTGTGCGTTTGAGATAGAAATATTATTATGAATAGCCTCTGTAAACAGATCTTTAAATGATACCCAGGTCTGGTAGCTTCCACTAAAATTAGGAATTTCCATCTTTGGTGTCCAGTGCTCCTTGTGCGAGACCGACCACAACTTGCAATTGATTTCTTTCTTCAACTCGTTGTAAGTACTTTCATGATTTGTGTAAGCTTTTTCATATTCTTCATCCATCCCTTGTAACTCGCTGTCCAGTTCCCAATGCAGAGTATCTATTATTGACCACCGAGATTGCAAACTACGTAGCGCGTCTTCTAACTCCCATTTTTGGGTAATTACATTTAAATTGATACCTGATACTGTTCGAAGAAAAGCTCTGAAGTTACTTGATTGACGCTTCAGCATCTCATCCAGCTTACTACATGACCCTCTAGACATTTGCTTGACGGATGTTGATTGACGTGCGTTCTCATAGTCCTGGAACTGTCCTGATTGTTCCGACTGATTACTCATCTCTCCTTGTTGAGCTGGTTGAGGGTTACCAGTAGGTTCTTCTGCTTTCCTTTCTATAAAAGCTTGCTGTTCCTCAAGAATGTATAACTTTGTTGTTGTATAAACATCCAATACCTGCTCATACTCATTGTTAGTGAAATACGGATGGGCCTTGCTTTTTTCCAAATTAAGGAGATCATCGTTATATTGATACTTCGCCCAATAAGCATCTAAAGTTTCCAATCGCCTCTTGAAATAATCCGCAGATTTACGATCTTTGGAATCTTTTTTAATATTAGAGACTATTTTGGACATAGCCACATGTAGCTCTACCTGAGTTTTGTAAATATCTTCCATATTTGCAAAAGGTATTTAAAATGTAACGATCTTACTTGATAACTAGATCCTTACTGCTCCCGACGTGCTCCCTGCTTGCACCCGACGCGGCGACGATCCAGAATCCTCACTGCAATCCTGATATTATCACTGCAATCCTGATATTATCACTGCAATCCTGATATTTTTTGAAAGTGTCCTTGATAACCTTGATGTTACCACACACTTGATATAACACTAGTTCAGCTCACGCGGTACTTTTCACTACACGCGGTTATTACGACACGTAAGCCCCTTTTTCGAAGGACCATATACTAATGTACGAGCTCTTGTTAGCTATGTATATTAGTAGAAGTAAAATGATAAGACTTTTTGTATTACAGTGAACTGTATTGCTGTAAATTGGTTTTTAAATCTATATGAAACTTGATGACGATGACGTGATAAAGATGAGCACGCGCGACCCTTGACGGTTGATTGCGAACTAACTAAAAAACATATTACTTGTAATTAAATTGTGTCGCACGCGCTCGAGTAAATGCTGACCACAGCAGATGCACGGTTGCACCGTACAGAACGCGTGCATTGCTTACTTCAGCAGTGCAGTGTGAGCTGTGTGAGACTTCATAGCTCAAAATGTAGGTATTACGAGTATTGATACCTATGCTCGACCGACGTCAGCGTAGGAAGAATTCAGGCCTTAGGGTCTGAGAGATAAACCGCGGACGGAACCCTAAAAACTTTACAATTGGTACCTTTGCTAAGAAGTTGATACGCTTTCGCCCAATTATCTCTGTGTTCTGAGGTCAAGATACCGATTCCTTGATTATTGGGTTTATCTGAAAGTTCGATGACTTTCTTTAAGGCTTCAACTATTTGTTCCTCACTTAGCCTCTTTTTATCTTCGCCATATAAATCTAAATGGAAGATCTGTAAAAAGAAATAAGCTATCTTTTATATCTGCTAATTTTGCTAATGTTTAGTGAATTATAACTTTGGACTGTAGTTGGGAGGATCTAAGGGATTGTCTAACGATTTTACTGTGCTAATGCTACAATATATAAGTACAGCTCACAAAATATATTTCTATAGTGTATCTTCTGACGTGTGAGTCAGCGCGCGTACTGTCACTTATCCACAGGACTATACCTATGCTGTATTCGTGTAGAAATATGTTCATGTTAACATAAGTTATGTGCGTAACCCACGACATACTCTTACCTAAGACATAATTTCCCAATATTAACTTACATGATTGTTATGTATAACAGTTATATGTGTAGTGTTGCTGTTAAACGAGAGCTTGTCACGTTTCTCCCATGGAATCCTACATGTTCCAAATATTTTCTTGTATTGTGTCATATCAAGAGGATTTTTGCCCATCATTTCAACTGGAATTTTGTCACTGAAAAAAAAGAATCAAATGGGTAGGCTTGTCATAATCTTATATACATACTAGCTGACCGGGCAAACGTTGTTCTGCCAAAAATTTAGGGGTTGGAGGATGAAAAATAGATGTTGTCCGATTCTCCACCCTAGCCGATATGCACGCAAAGATTCACGAAAATCGGTTGAGCCGTTTCTGAGGAGTTCAACTTCAAAAAAAGCGTGACACGAGAATTTTATATATTACATATTGTGTACCATCCATCGCACACCTGGACTAACAATCTAAAAAGCACTAAAGACCACTAAACCATGCCAATTGATCTTGTGTAGAGACCTATGACATGATACTGGCTCATCAAAATTACCCACTATCAGTGACACATTTAACTACTTATCAACCATATTGCAGAACTGTCAATTGGTTATTTAGTGGATTTATTGTGTTTTATTTTGATATTAAATACCTATAAGCAGGCAGTATTATGTATTTTGAGGAAAAAGTCGTAGGTAATTAATGATAATACAAGGAAACAAGGAAACGAAAATGTTTTTGTATTAAGTGTGGTTACATTTACATACTTATCTATTAACGCCTTGTAGTCGAGCACAGCTAATAATGTTTTTGCAGCATATTTCAATTGATCATGTTGGCTATTGAATTTACGGAACGGGAATACAAGTCCAGGGCTGGAAAACACTACTACAGGGTCACGGTACTCCAGATAAGCTGTGTTGAGCCACCACTCCTCCAACCAGTTGCGATGTTTCTCTGCTCTTTTTTCCAAGAGACCCTAGAAGATTAGACTAATTTTAGAATTAAGCTCCTAATTTTAAGGGGATTTAAGAAATCTTAAAAGCTTTTTACAACTTGACCTCTCTTTAAGTAAAATGTCAGATTATTATAATGGATCCGAGTTCCTAGTTGGTAATGTAAATGATTTTAAAATCTTGTCATTTTTAATAGATTTCTACTCAGGTGAAAATGCAGAGAGAATCAATTTTCCCCAACATGAGATCAGTCCCAGGATGACTTATGACTAAGATTCTAGTTTGTAGCGTGTTGGTACAATAAACTTAAGTTGGCAACAATTCCAATGTTCACAATTCACATCATCCATTAGATATCAATAGTTTTATGACAAGATTACTTAATTCAATATACAGCCATTACAATTTACAAGATATTATGTTCAGATAAGTCAGATCAATTTCATTGGAAACTGTTTTATCATGAAGTATATGCTTATCTGCGATACCAACAGCAAAAAAATAAGTGCAAAATTTAATCACTGTGAAATATTTTTAATGATATGTAATTCTGCCGATATGATACCAATACCAATAAAATTATTGTAGTAAATAATACCGATACCAATGACTTAGTAGATAATAACATCATTTTACTGATTGCTACTTAATAGTTAGTTGTAAAATAGTTTCTTTTTTTGACGTGATAACGTCTATTAAAATGATAAGCGCCGGGCGCATCTATGAAAAATTGTCGCATTCCGCGAGCGAGAGAGCGGCAAAAGCGAGAGAGAGGCTACGATCGGCGTATCGTGGGGTACCGGGGCGGAGCGGAGCGGGGCGGAGCTATGTCATGGAGTTGTCACATTAAAATACCGTCCGTAAACCGACTTTACTGACAAACATTTTTAAAAAAAATCTTTAAATCTTTTATTTATACCTGTAATTTCTTTCCCACACCTCCATCCTTCACAAAATCTTTAACAATTGTAGATGTAACTGCAAATTCTTCATCATTCAGAAATGGTCGCACAGTTTTGAGGTACTTATTGAGTGTATCATCTAGTTTGGGTACAGGTAATCTCGGTAAAGTCTGGACATTTGCTGCTGGCTTAGCAGATGTATAGTTACAGATAAGTTGTAAAGAACTTGTATATGGTTCCAAAAGAAAACCCCTGTTTGTGCACTGGAACAAAATGGTAACAGTTACTATTCATTCCCACTTATTAAGATTTAGTTCAGCTATTAACTCTGTTAATTACTTACTGCTTTAATCCCCTGTAACATATTTGGATCCTGAAATCAGAATTACACAATATTTTTTAAAGAAAAATAATATTATAAACTAATAATAAAAAGCACTTTTATATAGAGATTAAAAATCAAGTCACTTATTAATAATAAATTTCTTCAACAGCGTATAGTACAACTGGCATAAATATTATAGAAAGAAATTGAAAATGAAAGGTAAAAGATAATTAACTATAACTATACAAATTATAAATAATGAAATGAAACTTAGAATAAGTAAAAGTTGATTGTACCATCCCAGTGTACCATATGGCATATTTGATAGATAAATAGTTGATAATGAAACTTACTTGCGGATTGTGAATGGACTTTTGTACTCTGCTATTGAAAGACATGAATCTGCATTCACTTTTGTTACGATAACAGGAAAACAATAAAGTTTAACAAAGTTGCAAAGTGAAAGGACTACGACAGGCAGTTAGTATTTGTACGTATGCAAGTGGTTGGAATTGAATGAGAATTACCTGCCGCCTATTTTTATCGATTTAAAGATTGATAAAACCTGTTTACAATACAAGGTAATCTTGATTTTCTTGACACGTACTTCAAAAAGTTTTGGTAGTGAACTTAAAAATAAACATTTCAATTTTATCAAAAATTCGTTTCGTTTTCGTTTTACTTATTAAACTGTCTTTATAGTATTATTTTAATCAAACTTTCAAATAATAAAAATACAAATGACTTCAAAGTTCAAATCAAAAGTTCAAAAACTTCAAATTCAAAATGAAACTTCAATTTCGGTCAAGACCAGTGTTACCAGCAGATTAAAATTATACACTACTGTGTTGACAGGTTAGAAATACAGTGTTTCAGATCCAAATTACCGTGTATAGATTTAAAAAATACCGTGTAAATTACCGTGCAAAATATAGAGAAAATGCTATGATTTTTCGATATTTTTTATTTAAAATTCAATAATCTAAAATAACAACTTCTTTCTTCTTTCTCTTTTTCATCTCGAAATTCCCCTCTTTCTCCCTAACACCATGTCTAAGCAGTAATTTATTTTATTAAGTATAAGTAAAAAGAAGCTCACCAGGATAAATTGAATTAATTCATCAATTCAATCAATGATCTTCTAAATACATTACAAAAAAAAATCCCCCTAGAAAATTCCTCTAAAAAAAGGTAACTCTTGAAACATGCGTCAAAAAATTGTACCTCTAGTGAGCCCCTAAAAATACCCATCTTCATCTAACTTACCCACAAATTTAAGTGGAAAACCCCCAAGTTGGATTTTCGTTATGTTTTACGTATCTTTTTTTAATAAAATTAATCCTTCTGAATAATTATTTATATATTGACTGTCAAGGTAATTCATAATTAAAAATACCGTAGAAAAGTACACGGTAGTGAAACATTACCGTAGACCGTGTTTTAGCCAAAAATACCGTGCATCTACGGTAATTACCGTGTACCTGGTAACACTGGTCAAGACTCAAGGCACAGACATAGACTTAAATATTTATATATTAAAGTCTATAGGCACAGAGTTGAAAATCGCGCAACAAAACAAACCACAAATTAAATTGAGTTTGTCATTAACGAATTGTCAGATTGACATTGGCCGCGTTCCACTAGACGCTCACAACGATCAAATTAGTATGATATTTTGATCGTTGTGAGCGTCTAGTGGAACGCGCCCATTATCTACCATGTCTATGGAATTTATTATTCTCGAATTTTGTCTATCTGTAGCAAGAACTTTATATATACAACTGGACTCCAAGCTTCGAAGAGGCACCTGAAGACGGATCACGTGACATTAGATGAATATTTTCGATCAGACCTATTTCAAGTTGACTTTCGGAATCGTAGGGTGTCATATAATTATTACTAAAGTAGTCATATGACGTGTACGTTATTTTCCATACTTGAAATGTTATTTTTATAAAATAAAAAATTAAAAAGAACACTACTTCAGTACTTCTGCTCTACTCGGTATATAACAAAGACACCTTAGAATAATAATAAACAAAGACACAAATGGATTTTGTAAATGATTTATTTCAAATCATAGGTAATAAAATTATATAAACTTAACGAAAACATTGTGAAACATAATACAATAAAACAAAAGAAAGTTATTTTTAAGGAACCAATACTTTCATCAAATGCATTCCCCAATTTTCTTGTATACCTACGACCAAAGCTACAAAAAGTTCTTACAATCACATTGAACTACTATTACTAGCGTATATGGCGTAGAACAGACACCGCGAACATTGGGTTCGGGGGTGTGCATTGCAGCCGGCTACATTTCATTCTGTCACTCGGCTGCACTCATTGCGGCCGCATGCCAAAATTGTTTCTGAAAAAACTGAAAAAATGCCGTCGTGCGTAATAAGAACATGTCACAATAGGGATGTTGACACTATCAGTAAATTTAAATAAATTTATGTTTAAAGTATCAAGGAAAACATTTAAACACTTAAAATATTATTCTTTTGTCGAAATCAATCAATATAAATTAAATATAATTATTTTAAAATGTTAAAAATAGTACCCACTGTCACGTGACCTCAAACGCCGTTTTGAGCTTATGACGTCATTGTTCCTATTTTATATGAAAGTGCAACTAACTTCAGTCGACAGATAGTATTGAATATCGGCTAGTGACGTCACGTGACGTTTTTGGCGGGAAATTTGAAAATGATTTTTATTTATCAATTTTTGTTTTTAAATTCAAGATTATTATTTTTATAATATTTTTTTCGTGAATCTTAAGGTTCTATCTATAAAATGAAATTGAATCCTAAAATTAGTCAACATCCCTATTGCACGACAAAAGACAAAAAAGATAATGGTATCACTTATCATCGGTAAGAAAACAAAATATTAACTTAAATCAACTAAAACGAATTTTATTAAAGTATTGTGCAATGTTCCCGCCATTTCTGAATGAAAAAATCATAAGGAGCGTTTGAACTTGGCAAGTCACTAGCGTGTTAATAATGGACTAAATAGGCTCGCTTAAGCTTGCCGACGCGACGCTTGTTACCAATATAAGGTGTTGGATTTTTGACACGAATCAATGGTATACGTTCATGGGCGTAGCCAGGTTTTAGTTTCGGGGGGGGTTTAAGTTTCGGGGGGGGGGGGGGGGTTAAGTTTCGGGGGGGGGGGGGGGGGTTGTGTTCAAGAAAATACATCGACTAAAAGTACATAAAATAACCTTAAAGAAAATTGAGACTTTATTTTTTCTCACGCCGTATGTAGTGCCATTTATTATTAGTTTAGTCAAAAAGTTCAAAAACGTGTTTAATAGAAATAAAGCTCCTAAAAATATGTGCGATACCTCATTCGATTCGGAAAGACGTCTAGAAAAATGTTTTTAAGGGTTTATTAGCACATAAAAATTTCAGTCCTTAACTTTTCGGGGGGGGTTTGAACCCCCGAAACCCCCCCCCTGGCTACGCCCATGTATACGTTAGAAAATCGTTCAAACGCTTTTGCACGTGAAATAAAGTTGGAGTAAGAGCTTGTAAAGATTTGGAGTCGGTGACTGCTTGTCTTGGTTCGACAAGTGTCATATACAAAGTTACTCTATGGCAAGTGTGCAAACGAGGCTTCTAGTTTGAAAAGAGAACGGAGGGCAAGCCGGCGGTGGAACACATATTTTGTTTGAGATAGCTTCTCTATGTATTACCTCAATGTTCCAAAACAGTGTTTTTGGTATGGGACCGCAGATATATAATAAGCTACCAAGTTGTATTAAATCTGAAAGCCATTTATATAATTTTAAAAAATCTTTAAAAACATACCTAATACGAAAGGCTTTCTACTCTGTAAAAGAATTTTTAGAAGACAGAAATGATAAGTAGGATTTTTTGTGTAATGATTGATTGCAAACATATAATATTGAATATTTATTATGTATACTTAATTAAAGTCGCAAGTCAAAATTATATTATTTATCTAATCGCATTTTTAGTAAATGAATTTCGACTATTATTAATATGACAAATTATGAAAAAATTTAATTGTATGTAAAATTTAATTTTAATGAAATATTTTATCCTTTATTATTATAAATATTTTTTTTTATTAATATTGTATTAGAATTATATTACGTACGTACTGACATGTGATATTTTGTGATAATTATTAAATGTGTATATTTGATGAAATTGTATAATTGATGAAATCATCTTAAATGTAACATTATTACTATTAAATAAAACTGCACTGAAATTGTCGTAAATAATAGATAGACTCCTAGCATTATATGTATAATTTTATTTTATGTGACATACATAGGTACATTTTGCATGCCGTGAAAGGTAGACTGTGGCGGACTTATTTATAATTGTTATTATTAACAATATGACAATGTTGTATGACCCACATTCAAGCAAATAAAAATTGATTTGATTTGATTTGATTTGACAATTTTGACATGCGGCCGCAATGAGCGCAGCCGAGTGACAGCTAAGTGCCAGAATGAAATGCAGCCGGCCGGCTGCAATGCACACCCCCGAACCTGATGTTCGCGGTGTCCCTTCTATACGCTAGTAATACTAATTCTATGCCCGTTAGTAATAAAGATGTGCAATAAAGGTGTTCGTGTTATGCTATTCTACCCATAGACCTAGTATGCTGCTACCCCAAGATTCGCATCAATAACCTAAATCGAAAATTTTGTTGATAATTTTTACTAAATATTATTCACGAATTTTACGATTGACACAAGCTTAATCAAGAACAATGCACGATTGATAAATATAAGACGATAGCAATATTATTAATTTTTTCGTAAACTATTCATAAAACAATTGAATTGGATGTTATTATTATAAATAATATAATACATATTATGTATAGTATAGTCTAATAGTGCTAAGGATAAACATTAAATTATATTATAATTCGTTCACAAATCTTAGAGACTAAAATGACAACCACTAATGTCAAAGTTCGAAATAATGATACCAGCTAAAGTGCGATCTACTCTTCCGGTTTTTTGAATCGTAAACTATGTCGTAAGAATAGTGACATATTAGTAGCGACACTCATATCTACCTAGATATTTAGTATTCGGCTAAATAGTATAAAATTAGCTGTATACCGAATGTAACCGTAACCAAATACTCGTTCTTGTAAGCAAAATAACTTATAAATTTAGTAAGTACGGGCAAATATATTATACGTTTTTATACTAGTTTTAGGGACTCTTCAATAATCACACAAATAGTCGACCTTCCATAAAAGCTGTGAAAATTTTTCCGATTTACTTTTCGGTTTATGGTCATCACTATTTAATTTGCACCCGAAACTGGTCACCCATGAAACGTAAATTTACGGCCGGTCTCAATAATGTACTAACAGATGGAAGACTGTGGATAGGGCTGTCATCTGTCATATTTGTCAATTTTTCAGAGGCAAAAATTGACAAATATGACAGATAACATACTAATGGTAGCCATATTCACAGTCTTCCATCTGTTAGTACATTATTGAGACCGGCCGTTAGTCTCTAAGACTTGTGAACGGATTATACAATTTTATTATTTATACTTGTAGACTAGGTTAAGGTACTGCATTGTTAAAATAACTCAATGTTGCCTAAAAGCGAGTATTAATATTAATGGTAACAAAATGTATGCAATTTGTGCAGAAAAATTAGGCGAGGATATTAATTTTATTGGATTGAATGGATTCTTCCAAAGATTTTCCATTTGTAGAGTCAGCAAGACCACTTAATTCTTCAGCATGCCCATCTATCCCGTTCCTGAAAAGTACACATTTTAGCAAAGTATTATTCTGTGCCTCCTGTGATAAGTGATATAAGTGAAAAATCGACACTATACAGGAGGACGAAAACAAGTTAAAAAAAAATTTTGTTCATAAACTAAGTGAGCTAGGTGTAACATGAGTCCGTTCTTTTGTAGATAAAAACATTTACTGTCACCGTACATTTAGTTTTTTGTAGTAAATATTATAATTTTAAAGTAATTCATCAAAAACCTGTGAGTTGTACCTTTTTTATTTCAAATGTGTGCTAATATTACGTGATAAATGATACAAGTAGAGTTAAATTATTATGTTACACCTACAAATTGTCTTTGTGTAAGTAATCAGTATTGGTTTATAGTGATATAACTCTAAAAAAATCAATGTTCACGATAAATATATATTGAAAAATAAAATGTGAAAATTAATACAATCGTAGTTATAGCCAGAATCACAAAAAACTATCTGTAGAGCAGTTATAATTTTAAATATATGTATCTATATTCACGGTTTTTTTGCCAAAACCTGTGCAATTATATCACTTTGCACAAAATTATCTCCAAAACTATAGCAGATAGAAGATCGTGAGTTAGACAAAAAGAAACGTAAGTTTTAGGGTTCCGTAGCCAAATGGCAAAAAACGGAACCCCTATGGATTCGTCATGTCTGTCTGTCCGTCCGTATGTCAGAGCCACTTTTTTCCGAAACTATAAGAACTATACTGTTGAAACTTGGTAAGTAGATGTATTCTGTAACCGCATTAAGATTTTCACACAAAAATAGAAAAAACAAAACAATGAACTTTGGGGTTCCTCATACTTAGAACTGAAACTCAAAAAAATTTTTTTATTTTTTTCAAAGCCATACATGTGGGATATCTATGGATAGGTCTTCAAAAATGATATTGAGGTTTCTAATATAATTTTTTTCTAAACTGTATACTTTGCACGAGAGACACTTCCAAAGTGGTAAAATGTGTCCCTCCCCCCCCTGTAACTTCTAAAATAAGAGGATGATAAAACTAAAACAAAATATATGATGTACATTACCATGCACACTTTCACCGAAATATGGTTTGAACTTTGAACGAGATCTAGTAAGTAGTTTTTTTTAATACGTCATAAATCGTAAACCGCAATTTACCTTTCATAAACATCGATCAAAGTTACAACGAACTACAAGGACTTTTATATTATGTTACTTGCTGCTACGGAACCCTTCATGGGCAAGTCCGACTCGCACTTGGCCGCTTTTTTCTTATAAATTTCTATGTTAAGGTAAAATCACAAAAAGGGTACAACTCGACTTAGATCACTCATCTCAGGATACATACACGATCTTGAATAAAACATTAATAACATTATAATATCATAAATTTCCTATCCTTACCTGGTCCGGTTGAAGTCCACTTCTCCAGAAAAACTATCTGAATCATCATTAAGGGATGTTTGAGAATCTGTTAATGGAAAAAATAACAAGTTAATTCCAGTTATTCCCAATGAAAGTAACTCATAATGACCATGTTATTGATGTTATATAAAAAAACAGTCGTCTGTGGTACGCAATACGCATGCAATAGTCGTGATGACACATTTTGAAATACTGTTGTATATTGTTGGGAAATCATATTTCCGCAAAAATAAGGTTTAGTATAGAATAAATAAATACACTTTAATTTATAAGTTTAAAAATCGCACCAAAGCACTTCAAAGTGTCATGGTGTCGCTTGTGACGTCACGCCTGAGTGTAGAGTAATAGACAAGATGTCATTGTCAATATTGTCGTATTAGTTTGTTTACTCAGACTATTTTGTTTACTCAGTTTATTTTGTAGATTTATTTTATCAAAATATTATTAATCTCGCTCTTAATAATACAATCAATGCTTTTTTTTGTAATCAAATTATAGGTTTGATTAAATAAATAAATAATTTTAGTGATCTTTACCTACTGTCATCGTGCCTATTATAAAGAAAATAATAAATGTACCGGATGTAGTGAGGCGGTGTGTGGTGAGATACTCTGCGCAGAGATACGGCGGCAAGTCGTCGGGCGCGTCGCCGGACCCGCTCTCCGCGCCCAGCGTCTCCACCACCGACAACCACTGCCCGTTGTGGCAACGGAAACGTTCCACCTGGTTACAAAATATAGGTTATTTACATTTTAATAGTAATTAGAAAATAATTTTATATAAACAACGTTTTATTGTACAGAAACAAGGAGTACACAAAAAAACCACAAGTCATCTTCATACTGTTTATCTTCTTAATTATTGGTTCTCAATCTGTATTTTCTTTACGTTTTGACTATCATTGGTGTGCATGAAGATTCTGGGAGACGAATATAGCCTATAATATTGATGATATAAAATTATATGTATATGCTATGCAAAATAAATCAATTAAGTAAATAGTAAAACACATAAAAATTCACAAATTAATAAGGTTATTAATAAACTTACTTTGATCCTTTCAGCCCATTCGTTTTGCATTTGCGATATGATATCAAGGCAGGAGTCGCACATCTTCCGTATTTCGACATTTTTGTCTTGCATGAGGTCAATAAGATAAGCAGGAGCTTCTGCAATTAAAATTAATTATGGTAGCATTATTTTTAAATCAACACTTTCAAAGCTATATAGACATAAAGAGATACTAGAGATACTAGACAGAGTTTGAAACTATTTGAAGAAGCTGCCACTCAGAAGTCGATGAAATGTTATTATATGGATATACATACTATCGTAAGTCATAAATGGAAGATCCAAACAGCATGTGGTCGACGACATGGCGTGAGATTTTTACTCAAATAGACGCAAAGACAAAAGACGACGTAAACTCTGAAGTATACCTGTCTTTTATACATACATATTCGCGGCCACTGAGCTTTTTGAATGCAACGGATACGGGTACGGCGACTAAAATTAGCTAATTACTAATACTTCGGGTCATATTTAGGACTCTTTTTATCCCGGAAAATTAAATGGTTCCCCGGGAAACGGGATGAAAGTTTGTATGGAATATTTTTAAAACATCAACCGATTTGCTTCTTTGCAACAAATGTTCCTTGCTTAAATTAATGGAACAAATATTTTTCAGTTTTTCAAAATTTTGCAAGAAAAATAAAAAAATACAAATTAATGTAAATATTCTTTATTTTTTTAAATCCGCTCCTGGAGGAATTCTTTTTATCGGGGGTTTCAGTATATAAGTTACTACACTATATTCACATTCGGATCAGAATTTACGTACAGATTGTGTTGCCTAGCAACCACAAACAAACAGGTGCATGAAACTTTTGGTCGTATAAAGTGCGTTTGAACTAAATCTGGAGTTCGCAAGTCGCGTTCCGTTCCACTCATTATAATTTAATTTCTTTTTAAACATAATATTTATTTGGCAAAAGTTTAAAATAACACTGAATAGTTACGTATAAAATCGATATAGACTGTTTTAAAATACATAAACATAAATATAAAATGTTATTCAGCTTTGTTTAATGATATTAAACCTATAAATAATTTTATGCTCATGCATATTGAGTGGAATGAAATATCTGTATAATCTGTACAGTGCCATCTCTGAAGAACTTATTTATGACGTGGCGAAAATTGGAACTAATGCCGTTTCATTCATAACTTACTAAATACGCCTCGAATAGCGCACTACGATTGGTCCAATAGTCCGTCAGCGCCCTCCTTAAAGTCACAGATAAGTTGATTTCACTGTATTTTGAAATATAATACGACCAAGTTGCAAAGCATGTAAGCGCCATTATAGCTGTGAGGTTTTCGTAGTCATTTCTATTTATAGTCATAGGCAAGCCGACCTTGAAACAATAATTTTGTGCAAAGGTTTGAAGTCGCTTCACGAAATTAAGGACGTGCGAGCGTGAGTTATTCAATGATGAAAATTGTTTTAAGATGTTGGTTTTTACGTCGTTTTCTCTTAGTGTGTTGTTGTTATAGGTCAATAGTAAAATAATGAAGATGTCACAAACGTTATAATGATTATTTAGTTCTTTAATAGTTATTTGGTTTGCGAAATACAAATCAGTTTGTGAAAACCATATAAAGGAATTTTTATGGCTTATTGACAAAGATTCTGATGCGAGTTTGACTCAAGTATAAATATAAATACTTTAATATAAATTCACCGTTTTTTAAATTTTCTTCTGCAAGAGGTACAAATAAGGTAAAACATAATTTTCGTATTAGTCCAGTCATCTTAGTCAATAGGTAAGAATTGCGGAATGAGAGATACCCAGCTGATTTTTTTGTATAAAGTTGTGTTTTGGCATTCTAAAACTTGTCTCAAAACCTGCATATGGTAGGGTGACCGTGTCTATTAAAAATTTGAGGACAAAGGTCACAAAAATCGGTTTTTTGCAAACATCTCATTTCCTATGAGTTTTTCGCTATTTGTATCTTCATCAATATTGTAGAGAATTAAATTTCCTACAACTTTTGTGTTAAAAAAAATATTATACGTTGAATCGTTTTCGAGATAGAGGGCGGAGAGCGCGCGGTTAGAGAATAATGTAAGGTCAACCGGTATAGTCCCGATCAACGTGGCCGCCATTCGACGACTTTGCAACCCCATTGGTTATCTGTACTTCGAATGATGTGGCCTGCCCATTGCCACTTCAGCCGGCTGACTCTGCGAGCTATGTCGGTAACTTTTGTTCGCCTACGGACTTCATCGTTACGAATCTTATCTCGTAGTGAAATACCTAACATAGCTCTTTCCATAGCGTGCTGTGTGACTTTGAGCCTACGAATGAGGCCAACAAAGATCGCGTCTCGGATCCATGTTAACACTGACAACACACATTGCTCGAACGCTTTCGACTTCAGGCACTGAGGAATTTTGGATCGACATTTGACATCGTTCGAAGGACAGATAACCAATGGGGTTGCAAAGTCGTCGAATGGCGGCCACGTCTCGGTAAAAGGCGCACTGGTCGCCCCCCGACCAGGTGGACTGATGACCTAAAGAAGACAGCGGGAAGCCGCTGGATTCAGAGGGCCCAGGACCGGTCGGAGTGACGCCAATTTGGGGAGGCCTATGTCCAGCAGTGGACTTTAAAAGGCTGTTAGATAGATAGAATTAATAAACTTTATATAGCATGTTTTGACCGGGACTATACCGGTTGACCTTACATTATGCTCTAACCGCGCGCTCTCCGCCCTCTATCTCGAAAACGATTCAACGTATAAAAATTTTTTTGAAACAAAACTAGTAGGGAATTTAATTCTCTACAATATTGATGTAGATACAAATAGCGAAAAACTCATAGGAAATGAGATATTTGCAAAAAACCGATTTTTGTGACCTTTGTCCTCAAATTTTTAATAGACGCGGTCACCCTACCATATGCAGGTTTTGAGACAAGTTTTAGAATGCCAAAATACAACTTTATACAAAAAAATCAGCTGGGTGTCTCTCATTCCGCAGTGAATTCCTAAGATGACTGGACTATATGCGAAGCTGGGGGCAACAGCTAGTTAACATTATAAATGTGATTTGTGAAGATGTTTGGAACAAACTTTGTTCCTCAATCACGCCACAACTTCTTAATCAATTTGGCTGAAAGGAATATAGATAGCCTGTACCCTGGATTAACACATAGGCTAATTTTTATCCCGGAAAAAATCAGGGCTTCCGCGGGATTTGTAAAAAATTGATCTCTACCGCGGGCAAAAGCTAGTTATAAAATGGTGCATACCGGTCTTATTGACGAGGTAGTCGGCGGCGCGCGGGTGCGACAGCAGCTGGCGGAAGGCGAACACGGTCTGCAGCACGTGGTCGTCGTCGGCCTGGCTGTGGCGCAGCGCCGCCACCAGCGCGCCCGCCGCGCCCGCCGCCGCCAGCGCCGCCGCCGCGCGCTCGTCCGCGCCCAGCGCGCCCGCCGCCACTACGCCCTCCAGCACCAGCTCCGGGTCGCATTTGTTCGCTGAGGCACACACACGCGCACACATGGATAAACAAATCTAAACAAGTAGTCGCAACATCTCGCTGCACTTGGTGACATATTGCGCGCTCACTCTCACTTAAGTTCGGTTTAGACTTATTAAGTAGTTAACAAATTTTTTACCAAAAAGTGCCTGTCCAAACATGGTGATAATCCCGCCCACCTACTTAACAGAAAATACAAAAACTAAATTACTTGTCTACTTGATTACTAAACTACTAAACTACTGAATTGTCCGTTTACACGTAATAATTTAATTAAAATTTAGTTAACTACTTAACTAATTAATACGTGTAAACCGAACATTAGATCTAAAACCTAAGTGACTCTATTTTATCTGAGTAACATGGGCTATATTTAAAAAAAATAGGGATCCATACGAAAACCGAAGCAAAGCGAGGTCATTTATTTGCAGGTACATTTCAGTATTCGCAGTACACATTCAGCTTAGGGAGGCCGCCTAAGGCTACATCATAATAATGTCTTTGTAAAAACAAAATATGAAACAGTCAATGATTTTAAAAGCATGGATCGGACTGTCGGAACATTTCATACAAAATATTCTTCTTATAAGCAAAAATCGCGATATCTCTCTTTTACGTAGGTACTGAGACTTGAGTGAAATCAGCGTCGCCATGTCGAATATTATGTACTGGATAGCCCAATTGGACTAATTGTGCCAGGTTAATATAAAAATTCTAAAACATTATTATAAACACAATTTTTCTACACTTATTCTCACCTGGATCTAAAATTTTCATTATACATGGGATCAAATTATATCTCTCAACGACGGCGTAAATATCGATATTGTTAGACGGATGCAGAATGTTGCTGAGAGTGCCGATGCATTCTATCACGAACTCTTCGGACACTTCGCCACTGGTAACGGCGCCTGCAATGTCGCCCACGAATTCCTGAAAACATAGTACTCGATGAGGTTCAGTTTTTAAGTGAGGTAAGATTTTTAAATAATTTAAGGACCATTTTTCATATTTCGTTTACTCCTTGGTCATATTGTTTAGAATATTGACCAATCGACAGAAGCCGATTTGCTAGGTGGATTACCACGAGCCTTAGTTTCACATAATTATTATAATATTATCAATATTTTATTAATTCATGCACTGGTATTTTTATCTTTCGGTAAAGAATGCTTGCTAGCTACGACCTTCTTGCTTGAGTCTCCCGCCAAACAAGTCGTCGTGTTCCGGCTGGGAGCTTGGAAGCTAGTTCTTACTCTCTCTCTCTCTCTTCTTTCTTTATTAGCCAACACTTACTATCAGATGGATCGCCAACGCGTTTGTCGCTTACATTTAAAAGGAAAACCTCGAACACCATATAGAATTATAGTTTATGGCCTGTCCCTATCACAATGTAAGGTCAGACTTAAGATTAGCAGGGTAGCAGTCATATCTTACAATACACAAGTAAGCTGCAACAAAGACTTACCACGAAGAGCGGCTTGATCTGCGCGTGATGCGACAGGTTGCGCACGAGCTTCATGAGCATGGCGTTCCGGTGGCGGAAGGCGCGCGCGAGCAGCTCCCGCAGCCGTCCCTCCGCCGCCATCTGGTGCGCGGCGCGCTCGCACCACGCCAGGTTGACGCACAGCGCCAGCAACACGTCCGTGCTGCCCGCGCCCGCGCCGCCCGCCTCGCACCGCGAGTCGCTCTTCACGTTCAGCAGCAGCATGTCCGTTAGCTGGAGAAACAGGTGGCGAGTTGAGTGGACAAACAAAAAGAGACAAAAAAAGAGAAAATTAAACCTTCATGTCAATGAACCGACTCATTTCACGAATCATTCCCTACGTTCCACTAGACGATCACAACGATCACGCTCACGACCGCAGTTTTTCCTGTTCCACTAGCTTGTGAGCGTTACAATCATACACCCAAGTGGAACGGGTACTTCGACCCACCCCGTGAGGTGGGTTGTTTTGAGCGTGCCGTGAACTGCCGTGAGCGAAATTAATGACGTCATCAATGACGTTTTCACCGCGACCATGACGACCGTGGTCGCCATGTGGAACGCGTTTTGATCGTTGTGAGCGATGTGAGCGTCTACTGGAACGCAGCCATAGTGAAACGCTTATAGATATAATATGTTCAGATGCACCTGTCACCAAAGTCAAGGTTTGCCAAATAAAGGAGTTGAGTAGTCATGGTTTTTTAACATGTCAATTAAATACAATTAAGTATAGCTTACCTCCTAAGTTAATTACCTACAGACCTGTAAAAGATATAGATACAGAAAGGTTCCGTGACGATTTGATGGTAATAAACTGGGACCGCATTCAGCTAAGTTCCAACGTAAACGACATGGTCGCGGAGTTTACCAATCAGTTGCGATGCCTCTTTGATGCGCACGCACCTTATAAATCAGTATTCGTTAAAGACCTTCAGCATCCTTGGGTGACATATAACATTAGGTTAATGATGAGGAAACGCAACCAGGCACAAAATAGGTATCGTAAATCTAAGAAGGACACTCACGAGATATTTTACAGAGATCTTAAGAAAATAGTTACAACTGCTTTATATACAGAAAAGAAAGCATATTTCAACTTTTATATCACCTCAAATATTAAAAAACCCAATTTAATGTGGAAATATCTCAAAAAACATGTTACTTTTAAAAATAAAACTAATATGTCTCTTCCTGTAGGTCTTGACGCTGATAGAATCAACGCCCATTTTCTAGATGTTCCAGGAGATAACAATGTACCAATGTCTATCATATCATATTTTGAATTCCATAGATTCTGTTCGTCATCTTTTGAATTCAATGAGGTAACGGAGATTGAGGTATTAAAAGTAATAAAATCGCTTCATTCGAATGCTGTGGGGACAGACGGGATTTCACTCGAAATGTTGCTGCTAACTTTACCAAACACGCTTCAGCTTTTCACACACATCGTAAACACGTCCTTCCGCTCTAACACATTTCCAGATATGTGGCAAGCAGCATTAGTCAAGCCTATACCAAAGAAGGACAATGCTGAAGAGTTGAAGGATCTTCGACCTATTAGCATCTTGCCAAATATGTCAAAGATACTTGAGAAAATTGCCTCTAATCAGTTAACGCATTATCTTAATTCTAACGATATCCTCCCCAATTTACAATCCGGATTCAGGCGTAAGAGAAGTACAACTACCGCCCTTATTAACGTGGTTGATGATTTACTTACTGCTCAAGATGCAGGCAAAGGTACTATTCTTGTCCTTCTGGATTATTCGCGCGCATTTGAGTGTATAAATATACCGTTGCTCATGGCTAAGCTATCATACTATGGGCTCAGCACGGATGCAGTAAAATGGATTGATAGTTTCTTTCAAAATAGGTCCCAGTGCGTTGTCCTAGAGAATGAATACACTGGCGAAAAGCAAACCTCATCATCGAAGCCAATTCAAAGAGGTGTAGCACAGGGCTCTATATTGGGTCCTTTATTATTTATATTGTACAGTTCAGATGTAACAAGTAACATAAAGAACTGTAAGTATCACATCTACGCTGACGACTTACAGCTATACATCTCTTTTGATCCATCAGAGACAATTTCAGCTGTGGATAAGCTAAACGAGGATCTCCAACGTGTGTTGAATTAGTCTCGAAATAACGCCCTAGTCCTAAATCCACAAAAAACTAGCTACTTAATTTCCGGCACTGATAAGCAAGTCAAAAAAATTGTCGCGCGCGATCCAAAAATAAAGCTTGGTGATAGTGATATTGCAAGAGTCTCAGAAGTACGAAACCTGGGTGTCATTATGGATGAATCACTCAGATTCGAAAAACATGTTGTTAACGTCGTTCGAAATTGCTTTTTCCGACTAAAAGTGCTGTAAATATTTAGAGAGTACCTAGGTGAAGATCTCCGTATTAAATTATGTGAGACATTAGTACTGTCTAAATTAAATTATGCTGATACTGTAATCGGCCCCAGACTTCTAGTGCGTTCGCAGAACCTGATACAGCGAGTTCAAAATGCTTGTGCAAGGTTTTGCTTTAATATACCACCCAGAGCTCACGTTACACCTTATCTTAATGGCGCAAATATACTCAAAATGAAGCACCGTAGACAGCTACACTTAGCCTGTTTGCTATTCGAAGTTATCAACCATAAATCTCCATCATATTTATTTGAAAAATTGGATTGTCTCAATGGCTTCAGTACGCATTTTAACACCAGGGCGTCTTCATATAGTCGGTGTTACACGGGATACTGTTCGGCGGCATTTCGTGGTAGCTTCAAATATAGCGCCACGAAGTGCTGGAACAACCTTCCACCGCCTCTACGCGACATTAAGACTGTCGAAAAATTTAAAAAAGTATATAAAGAACACCTTCTTAAATTTCAAAAATCACATGTACCTAATCAGTTAAGTAATTAATTGCGTCAACACAAACACACACACTCACTTTGCACATACACACACTCACCTGTACACACATACACACACTCACCTACACACACACACACACACACACACACGTACACAACCACACACACACACGTACACAACCACACACACACACACACACATACGAACAGCATTTATTTATTTAAATACTAATGCCCTGTCACGTCGGTCGGACCAGTTGTAAGCGCCGAGGGTGGATACCCCATGTTTTGTAATTGTTATTGTTTCTTTCTAAGGTGTTAAATTGTAACAGGTTAGGATAAGTAGAATAAGGTTTAACTCATGTTATGTGTTAGGTTAAGCATTTCTGGGTTTGTATGTTTAATCGTATGAAATGGGACGCCACAAGCAAAACCACGCGAATTCGGGATCGCCCTGAAAACCAGCGGTCGTAGTTTCCTGCGGCCATTGCTGAGTGCGGTCCCTTTTCATATAGTTTGACTGCAATTCTATATTATCATAGTTTTTAAGTTTACTTCTTTTTCTTTTGTTTGTGATTGCAGTTAACTTATGAAATAAAGTTATTCTATTCTAGAAAGAACAACATCACCGATGGCAAGGTGGAGTGGTTATCCCGACAAATCGAATACGAATACCAATACTAAATAAGAATATTAGTAAAAACATTTCTTTCACTATAGGTATTTTATGTATAAAATTATATAAATTACACAATGGCATATAATTTAATTTTTTTTGTAAATGAAGCAATGTCTGATTTTATTGTAGAGGTACTTACCAATTTTACACAATCTGATTGAGTAAACATTATTTTTACACGATCATCCATACTAAGATGATACAGAATTTTCATTGCCAAAGTTATGTGTTTGTCATCACCTGAAATAATAAATATTTTAGGGGTTCAGTCGTTTCTTTTAAAAGTAATTAAAATAATAATATATAACATGTACTCACTAGTAAACTGAATGAACTTTGGCAATAGATTCAATTTGATCATTTTGTTTCGTAGTTTTGTGTCAAAAGTTAAATTGAAGAGCAATTTCAATGTTACATTTACTAAGTCAGCATTAGGAGATTCTAGTAAAGGAGCCAATTTTTCAATAATTCCTTTCGATACCATAGAATTCTTGTTTTCAACAAAAATGGACAATTTTTGTAAAAATGAGACAATAAGGATGAGTAAATCTATGTTTGAGTGTCTCTCCATGGCTCCCACCAGCAACCCTACGATGTCCTTCTTATGCATCTTCTCTTCAACTTTAACATTGTCTGCAATATTGAGCAGCATGTAAAATGCTACTCTCAATAATTGCTCTTGTCTTTTTGACAAGGTTTTTAATTTTCTTTTCATTTGTTCTTCATCAGTTTTTGATAAATACTCATCTGATGCATTGCAAAGATCTTCATGATAGCTAGAAACAACTGTTCTTGTCTTTTGTAAATTAACATCAGCTACAGCCCAAGTCCCTGATTTGGGCCTTCGTTTTGGCTCAGGAATTCGGCTTTTAGGTAATTCATTCTGGAACAGGTACGTTAACAATAAGATGAGATATTGCACATGAATCCTTTGATATTTTGCATTTTTAAAACATACTAAATTTTATTAACTAAATCTACCTTATCAGGTGTTAGGATTTGCTTCTTGCCTTCTACTTTTTCTTTCCACTGATCATATCTTTTTAATTCATAATCAATTACATCCATGCATAGTGATCCAATTTTATATTGAATGATGACTTGGTGGAATTCAATATAAGTGGAAAAGCAAAAGAATGTGTAAACAATGTTTGTGCTCAACTCAATACTTCGTTTCCATTCTTCTCTTAGAACTCTGGAGAGAGCACTGAGTAATGCCTCTGCAAATAAAAATAATAAACTTACCATGACTGTGATCAAACTTAATTTCACATTTTTATCTTTGAATTTAGTTAGTTGAGTTTTAGCTTCATTTGAAACCAGCAATAGAGTAAACCCACATGGTACACCCATAAATGCAAGTTTTATTGGTTAACAACTGGAAAACACTACTACTGGTGGTAAAAAAAACACAGACAAAATAAACCAATCTGTATTATTATATAAAGCACAAAAAATGTTTGTATGGATGTCCTTTATACCATCCAAAAGATATGCCCCAAATAGTTTTCTTTTTAAAGGCGAAGATAGTTTGTGAGCACTAAAACAATGCATTAGGCACACTTTCGATTTTCAACTTTTTCCAACTTTGAAGTAGGTATATGATTGAAAACTATAATAATTATGTATATGTGATATTTATAACTAAACCACAGTGACAATAAATATTATAAAGTAACTTTCATGGAGTTTTATTATATTAAGGGCTTGTTTCACAATCTCCAAGTAAAGTCCTGAATAAGCTATTCGCCGGTTAAAGTGATGTTAAAGTGTCATTTTACATACACGAAATGTCAACTTAACCAACGAATAGCTTACTTCGGACTTACTTGAAGATCGTGAAACAAGCCATAATAGGATTTAATATTTTTTAACAGTTGTAGTACAAATGAAATCAGCTCTTTTATATAAACTATTTTCAATTTTTACATATTTTAACATACAAATATATAGTTCTGGATTAAAAACATTAAAAACTAAGAGGTATGGTAAAAATAGACTATATTGAGATCAGCAGCTGTAGTAATTTTCATTACGTCATACTCAATATCATGAAAAAGCAGCTTAGCCTAATTGAAATATGAAATAAATATTTATACAATACCTATTAAAGTGTAGTGTAGTACAAGTGTACTCATGGTATAAAACAACATTGTTATTCCGACATACATACCATTTCTAGCTAATTCTATTAGGTTGTCAGGATTCCGAGCTAACTGTAGGATTAGTGCAGAACCTTTTATCTTCTCAGGTATGTCATCATAGAGTAATTCCACATAATCATCTACATGACTTAATACAGCTATTGGCACACTTTCAACTGGACTCATGATGGTTCACCTGAAAACCAATAACAAATATTATTAAAGGTATTAAAATGCTTAATCAATCTTAGATGTTCAATCTTTTCAGCCTTTCAGCCATCGCATAGTAAAGAATCATATTTTACACAGATATTATTATCCAATATAAACAACTCTGCACGTTCTTTTTGAGATATTGCTTGTGTCTAACTTTCAGGTCTAACTTATCTATTGTGAAGAAATCAATACAAACTCTTGAGTATTGATCTGCAACATGAACGTCTGAGACTGAAATACACCTTGGGTGGGTATGATGTCGGCTAAGCTAATATTCAGAATAATTCCAAAGTGTTGAAATCAAACGAATAATCATTTGTGGAAAAGCTTATCGTAAATTTAGACAATCATCAATTAAATACATTCACAATCACAATTCACAATTTCACACCAACTTTCGACCATTGGCCAATAACTTCGCTTTCGATTGTTTACAATTTGACAACAAAAGTTTGATACTTTGACATTGTCATACTTTGACATTTGAGTTTGACACCTAACAGTAAGCGCAGGCCATGGATATATAACTTACTGGATACATAACTTCGCAGTGGTACCTGAAGATCGATGACGTCATAATGAATGACCATTCTTGTATTGTGTGGGTGAATTTCCCAAGTGCATTTTTGAGACGGCGAGGTTGAAAATTAATGTGTGGAGGTAAACTACAATTATGTATAATTTTATATAGGTAGTTTAAATAGTGATCTACATGATAGCCAAGTATTCAGATGTATTTAATACATAGATTCTTAATAAAAAAATATCTAAGACCTAAAATCTAATTCCGGTGTACTGTCCGACCTCCATGTATTTACATATTCTATAAATTTAATTTTTTTTGGTAAATAAATTTTAATAAAAAGGAATATTTTTTAGAAATACATTAAATAACACAAATAATATATATTTACGGAGTAATTTAAGATAGTGCAACAGCTCTTAAAACATCTTTTAAAAATGTCCTACAAAAAAAAGCAATACCGGTGGCGCATTTTGTACACTTCATATCTTGTTACGAAACTATTTGCAAGGCACCTTACTGGCTCTCCCCGCACCGTTCAGTTGTGCTCTTGCAAACTGCGTATTAGGATGACCGACTGGCTGCGTAATTTTCCTGCCAAACACGTAAGTACTCACTGCGGTGGCGCAGGAATACAAAATCATGCAATTCCGATGTCATGTATATTAGTAAAACTACAACGCAGATTATCAAGAAATTTTATGGAGGCTTCCATTAAAGGTTTTCAGCCATAATTCGAAATAAAAGTTAACCTGAGAATAACGGTGTTCTTTAAAATTCAAGTTTTGACTCTAATTCTAAGTCCGGTGGCCTAATCTCGGTGGTTCCGGTGGCAAATCAAAGCGCATAGGGACGTGTATAGACCAGTGCCGATAATTTTTGAAACGAAAAAAAAAAATCTTAGGATGAAACCCATTGCAAAAGGAAGAGAATATAACGAAAATTAACGGAAAAATAAACAATTACAAAAACATAAAGATTGCAAAAAACATGCGAAAATAGTTGTCGTTTCATTGCATTTTCGGAGAACATTTACCATAGTAATTTATAGTTAGTAGTTAGTAGTAGTAGTAGTCGTTAGTAGTTTATAGTTTTTTTGTATACCATTAGAAAGTAGAGATTCCAACGAACAAAAATCTCACCAATTTAAAAAAAATAGATATTTTGACGTGAGAATTTTCGATTGAAAATTAGGTTGCTTTTTCGATGTTAAGTCAAAATAAGGTGAAAAAAGAAATATTTTAAATCAAAAATATTACAATATGTTAAGGACATACAACGGTAAGTTTTCACTTAACTTCGTGAATTTTTTTTTTGTAAAAGATAAAAATAAAAAACCAAAAACTTGGTTATTTGAATTTTTCACATAAATTTTGACTTGTAGTTTTGCTGGAAATCGAGATAAACTGTTTTTTACCCTTAAACCCCCCATCCCCCTCCCGACCTTAGATCGCCCGTAAATTATTTTTCCTTTAATTTTTGTTATATCCTCTTTTTTTTGCAATGGGTTTCATCCTACTATATATTTTTTTCACTTTTTACCGTTTTTGAAGCTATCGGCACTGGTCTAATAGGCCACAGAAACACAAGCGTGTCTAATCACCGCTAAAAAAAGTCCGTTCATATAGACTCCTACTCTTCAAAATGTATTTTTAAAGTATTAGATGATCTTGCCTTTATTATTCCTCATTGGCATAATCAATTTCGGTGGATTAGATTCTAATTCCAGTGGTCCTAATTTTGGTGGCATTTGATAATGTAATTTGAAAATATCTCCGGAACTAATAATTTTTTTTTCGATCTCTACTATGTGACTAATTATTAATACTATTTACATATTATTTATGCCAAATAAAATGTATTAGAAACAGCAGGTTTAAATTTAATCAATTGCGGTGGCTCAGATTTTTATTCCGGTGGTCCTTTAATAATTTCGGTGGCATTTGATAATTTCAAATCGAAATATCTCATGAACTAATAAATTTTTTTCGATCTCTAGTATATGATTAGGTAGTACTAATATTTACCTATTATTTAAGCCAAAAAAATTTATCAAAAACAGCAAATTTAAATTCGCCACTGTAATTAGGCAAAATCCGTGTTTGTTGAAATTGACCCGTGTCCATGTTATCTATAGCCCCAGGATATAATATCATTCAATTGTGATTTTTTATAATGGTATATCGACAACAGCTAAGATGAATAATATAATATATTATATATAATATTAATATATAATATTAATATATAATATTAATATTATATATAATATATTATATATATAATAATAATAATTAATAATATAATATATTATAAATATGAGGTAGGTACCGTAGAAAAATTATGATATTTGTTACGATATAATAAAAATTGCATTTTATATCACATTATCTCGTAATATCTATTGTAATTACCTTTGATAAACAACAACAACTTTTAATGGTTTCTGAAATTTTTAAACACTCATTTCAATGCTACCAACATAGCGTAGAAAGAACGTAGCATAGAAAGTTTTCAGATAAATATCTGATTCTGCCAAAAAGGTGTCAAGTATTGTTCATAATTAATGTTTTTAAATTTTGTTGTTTATATTATAATTATTGTAGTAAGATTGCATTATTTATTATTATTATTATTTTATTATTGTAGTAACATAATCTAATAAGAAATTTAATATTAGTGTACTGGTCTTTGGTCCTGCCGAAGGAGATCAGTGTATTTGATATTTTAAAAAAAAACCAACATAGCATTGAAATTTGAAATGCAGATTTGCTTGAAACGCACTATACTATAAATATTTTTATATATTTAAATATTATTTAAATTTCATGAAGAGAAAAAAAACAATTAATAAATCGGTTCTTCAGCATCTTAACAAAGTTCTTGGACCTACTTTACCAGTTTACCAGCTGACCTATGGGAAAAAGACAAGAAAACTTTGTATATAAAAAAAGACTTACCTAGTCTGTTGCTAAAGGAAATAAATAAAATAAGTTATCTGTGGTAGTGACTAACTTGTGATTGAGTATTTATTAAAATATTTTAGAATTTTATTTTGTTTACTACAACGTAGTTTTGTTAAAAATGAATAGTGCAAAGTTGTAATTTAAAGTTCTAGTTGTAAATAATGATGTATATGTCTTATCCGTACGCATAGTGAAGTTTTCTTGTTGTTTTACCATTGTGATCAATTCGTAGGTACCTTTATTCTTGTTCATTTCTTTCAGACTTCAGTAAGATAAGACAACGATAATGACCTAATCTACAACGATTCAGTTGGTGCAGTAATATGGTAATGTATAATTTTCTCTTAGTCGATGAAATATAAGGAAAATTGTTTGCTAACTTCAAGGAAAGTGTTGTAAAATTTGCACTAAGTATTTAAAATTTGCTTATGTACATAGCACAATAAATTAATAATGAGTAAAGAGTACATTCCATTAGGCTCATACCCATTATTATTATCTGTTATGTGGCACTTCATAGAAAATAATTTAGATTCAATAATTTAAATTATTTTTTGTACTACTACAAAGTATGTAAGTTTTATGTATTTACAAGCATTTGCTTATTGCTAGAAATAATATGTTATTCCAACCATTTATATTTCTATGCATTATTAAAATCTATGACAAAATAATATTTAAATGAATTGAATGCCAAAGTTCAATGAAGACTTGCAATATTTTCAAAATCATGTATGTTTTTTTTATCATATCTTTGTCTGCCTGATCAATCCAAAATGATAAATAATACATTAACAATGTAGCTGGTGAATATTCCACTATCTAGCATTAGTGTAGAGAATAAAATAGGCATCAGTGGCCAAAAACTGCTATCTCTTAAACAATAAATACATCATACATGTAAATGTTGCTACCTTTATTATTACTGTTTATAGTTTTGATATTTTTCCTTATTTTTCTGCTCAACTCAACAGGAAATCATTCATGGCCAAAATTAATAATACTATGCGTGTTACAGGTGCATACTTTAAAAGTGGCATGGAAAGTTTAATGTTTGTGTTGGGAATATGAATTGACATCACTATGACTGATACAGTGTCTACGCTTACAACACCCATTCCTCTGGCCACATACCATCAACTGAGTTTAACAGGTAAACATTAAGTTTATTATTGTTACAATATTATATTATCCTTTTTTAGTAGAAATGTTGTCTCTTATGTGTGATGAGTTTGTTTGCATGAACTGTATAGAAAATTCAAACTTAAAATTTCCTGTACAGTTGCTGTTTATTAGTTATGAAATGGTATGTTACAAAATTAAAGAGTTTTACATGTATTTTATGTGTTTGTTTTTAAATAACATGTAGTTCAATAATGCATTTCTTCCTCAAAATATCACAATAATGATCACATTATTCCTTGTTTCAGTTGAATCTGCAAATATAAGAAACTCTGGCCTATTCAAACCAAACCCTTACTTACAAGTGATAATAGATGATAAGGTTTCAAGAAGAACAGAAGTAATTAAAAACACTCTTCATCCAAAATGGAAAGAAGATTTTACAGTGCTGGTGACACCGCTATCAAATATGTTGTTTCGCCTTGCAGACCATCACAGTTTCAGAAAAGACAATATTATTGGAGAGAAAAAAGTTAACCTTTTAAAAATCCTATTATTTTTTAATGGAAAATGTGAAAATATTGAACTAACAATAGGTAAAATGTCAGCAATTAAAAATTATGCAATTTTGGGGTGTGCATATTTATATTTACACACATTTTTATGTATTTTGATTTTTACAGATTTGATGAAAATTGTATCCCAGGATAGCTCAAGTTCAAATACTGAAGTAAAGGCTGCCGAATTGGTGCTTGTACTCGATGGACTAAGAATTGATCCTTCTGTATTGAGTCAGTCTCATGAAGTCTTTGGTGAATCAGTAAATTCTCGCAGTCCTCTCAATGAAGGTGTTCGAGCAAGAATCAGATTACGGAACAATATGGAAACAATAAGGACAATGATGCGGAATCAAACATTACGAGTTAGTATAAATTGTACTCAAATTTGTTGACCTTGCAACATAAACCTCGAAATGACATTGATTTTTTTTCTGCTCAGTTCTTCTTTTAGAAATCTAATTGACCTTGTGTTCTGATGATTGTCGCTGATACACATCGCTTTTGTGAATGCTTAATGTGTGATTATACAATATCAAAACGACAGATTGGTAGCAACAATTTTGTGTAGGACGTCTTAAAGTCACTTGGTGACTCCTTTAACTAATTCCCCAAAATTATTTAAACAATATAATTTAAGGTTAGTTAAGGTATTAATACCCGTATTTGCAGAAACGCTTCATTGGGGGCTTTAAATGACTGTAACAGCTTTAATATTAATAAATAAAATGTTTTAGCCTCCGCCGGGTCCACCGCCGGGTCCGCCGCCGCTAAGCAACGGGTCTGTAGCAGTGGTCCCGGCCCTGGAGAGCGGCGCGGGGCCGTCGCACCAGGAAGCCCCGGAGCCCTCCCCGCAGCCCCCCGCCGCCGTCGCCTCCCCCGCGCCCGCCGCCGCTTCGGCCACCGAGGAGCCGCTGCCTCCAGGATGGGAAATGCGATACGATGTCTATGGACGAAGGTTGGTTTATATGATAAGTGTTTCAGTTTTGTTATTGTTTACAGTATGATAAGAGATGAATGGTACTTAAGTGTAATGATACCTACTATTCAGTGAGTGATTCAAAATTAATGTACTATTTGAACGATACGAGATATTCACGTCATAAGGATGGATTTCGGGTTGGTCGATATAGAATAAACGGCGCGGCGCCGCAATCTACGAGCAGGGTTCCTTCGACATTTATGGTGTAATCACATTAAAATGACATATTCAGTCACATTACTATATAAATACACGTCATATTATGATTGTAGTCACATTATTATGACTTGGTCGCATTAATAAAACTACTTTACTTTTAAAGTTACTCGTGTTGAAAAAAATTACCTATTGCATTTTAATATTGTGAGAAGACATTTTCGTACATTTTCGGGTTGGGTTAAAAACTAGCCGTAAAGTACGGCTAACGGTAAAATACGGCTAAATATTGGGGCGACTTAGTATTCTAACCTAACCTAACCCCAATCCCACGCCGGATGGATGTCGTAAGAGGCGATTACATCCGGCCCGCTGGCGGTAGGGCCCCTCGGAGGGATTACATTGGTAATATTGATTTAAATTGTTAATTAATACCATTAATACTATCAATATTTCTCCACGGGGCTCGCCTGGATAGCTACCACCTTTGAGCATGGGTCAGCCGTCAAACGACTGGTCGTGTTCCGGCTGGGGGCTTGAGAACCCGTTCTTTCTTTCTTTTCTCTCTTTTTTGGCCGGAAACGCATCAGTGATGCCTTTGGTGTTGCTGATGTCCATGGGCGACGATAGCCATTTACCATCAAGTGGATCGTTAGCTCGTTTGCTAGTTATTTACATAAAAAAAACTACTTTTCTCGTAAACCACACATTTGAAGATGTCGCCGCACTTGTGCAAAGATCATTCTAAAAGTTTTTGCTGCAAAGTATCTAAATGTAATTTGTATGTCACTATGGACATACATGTCTGTGCTACGTACCGAACAGGCTTCTGTAGGAATAGACGGCGTCGCGGAGCGGTGGGAAACCTCACAAGCGGTTATCAATGGCCATTGCCCATCCAGGTACTACGTGGACCACAACACCCGCTCGACGTCGTGGGAGCGGCCGCAGCCGCTGCCGATGGGCTGGGAGGTGCGGCGCGACGCGCGCGGCCGCGTGTACTACGTGGACCACAACACGCGCACCACCACGTGGCAGCGGCCCGACACGGAGCGGTTGGCGCGCTTCCAGCACTGGCGCGGCGAGCGGCGCCACGTGGTCGCGCAGGGCAACCAGCGCTTCCTGTACCCGCCGCCGCAGCCGCCGCACCGCCCCGACGCCGACCACGACCAGCCGGCGGGTATGTTTACATGCACACACACACGCACGCACACACACACGCAAATACGTATTGTGTACATAATATATTATGTAGCCGACAAACAGGCAGATCAGCCACCTCATGGTAAATGGCCAACGTCGACTACGGCATTAAAATAAAAAAATAGTAGCACCACTAAATTGATACTATTGCGATGGGATAGACCAGAGTAACTTCCGTATTAATCAACAGCACCTCATATCTGCAGTACCTAAATAAAACCCCTATTATTGTTGTCGGTTGGATAACTTAACGAAGATTACAGATGACACTTCTGGCACGGACATAAAAAAAGAACGGACGTAACCTTGTCTAATCGAGAGTGAAGCTGACAGCTGACAGCTCGTTTACCATGTGTGCGTAATTTTGTAATTTTTGATTCGCGATGGTGTCAATGTCGTAGCCGTATGGTGTCAATGTGTGGGTGTGTGTACTTGTACGAATACAGAGTTGGTATTCCTATGGGTGCTTCACTGAATTTGTTCTTGGGATTACGTCCGTCTTTTTTTTTTCGTCCGTGACTTGTGGGTATTGAATTAAAATTGAGTTGAGTTGAATATACATAGCATAGCATTATAACATAGAAATTGACTTGTTACATTCAGTCTAACCGCGAGTACCTGTCTAATATACGCATTATAAACGATTATGTATGTAGATACGTAATGATATGTGCTTCTAAAGTATTCATCTGTTCTGTTATTTTACGCATTTTAATGCACGTTTATGCACGTGTATGACAAACTTTTTTCTTTGCAATAAAAAGGTATAGGTCAGCTGGAAAAAAGATTGACGTAACCGACATTAGCGCCCTTGATAAAACGATGTTATCGATTTGCAATTAGCCAGCCATTTCACTGATAGCGTTCTATAGGTTTTATTATAATACCTGGTGAGTGGTCATTAGGAGATTTCACTCTCTAGGAATAAATATACATTCATTAGGTATTAAGTGATTAACATTTAATCTCAATAAAGTTTTACTGTAAGCTGTAAGCTAATTACACAGCAATTAATTTGACTCCCTAAAGTAAATAATTTATTATTACTAATATAAATTATTGTTTATTTATCGGTTATCAGTATGTGATGTTAACAAGCAGTAATGTTTTTACACTCATGTTTTATCGATTATGGATTTATAAATGTCGGTCTTACATGTTGTTATGAGATTGCCTGACTGGATGGTCAAATGTTTTGAATTTTTGTAAAAGAAAACAAACAACTTTAGCAACTAATTATGGATGTTGGCTGTCGGTGGGGGGTTGCAAAAAAGACGATATACTGTTTGTACTTGATTTAATAAAAAAGGAAGGAATGTATAATAAAACTTAAAACCTAACTTATCTAACTCTAACTAACTGGGCTCGATTACTGCGCGATCGAGTAAGAGCACCAGCAGCGGAGGCGACCGCTTGCTTCGACGATTCGGGCAAGAGCGTCGTGTGGCGGAGACGTTTGGGCGAGGCGTCGCTGGTCCGTGGGTGGCCGCAGTTCTCCACGAAGAAGCTGGTGTTGCGCAAGGCTCCACGACCGTGTGAATGTTTCACGGGTGGCCGTAAGCTTCGGAGAAGCAGGAAACGTTGCGCAAGGCTCCCCGAGCGTGTGAACATCACTCTGTGACGTAGGGGGTGTAAGGGCCGTATAACAAACTCGTGGGTGTATCTATATAGTATGCATTGTTTACTATCATTGAATAAATACTCACATTTGGAAACTTATGGTTGACTAAAGTTATGGAAAATTTTGTTAGTGAAGTTTTTTTCGTTGGCTTGTAGTCTCAACAACTTTTATGCCATTTTCATATTGGTAAAGATGTGTTTGCGCTTTATATTATGATCTAATATGAGCGTACTGTGTACAGCCGTGGTTCACTTCACATTTGTGTGAGATTAAAAGCGTTTTTTTAGGTACTAGTAGCTCAAACAATATTGTTATAATCAACTAGGCTGTACTTACAAATTTTAAATTACATGCATTAATCACACCTTCTGTATCAGTTATGTTATCAAGTATCAAGATTAAAAATATTTTATATACACCTAATCTTAGTACACAGAATTTCCATATTTATCTAATTTTTATCACTCAACTTTTTGTTAAGCTGATGCAAAACTTATATTTTTATATGTACAGATACATAAAATAATTATAATATTGCTTCAAAATATCAATCTGTACGAATTACGGGTGTAAAGCATACTCTACCACACTCAGTATGGTTTGGTGGAGGGAATAGTGGCTAATACAAGTGTATAAAGTAATTTTATTCATGCGGTTATTGATGTCCGAAAGTATCCGTAGTTTAGTAGTTGCTAAAATAACAATATAACTCGGGACTGAAGACTCAACGAGGCTCCATGAAGATCGATATTAGTTTTACCATATTTAATTATTACGTCATTAGGTATGTCATTTTATTACGGTCGTAGGTTCCGCAACGCTTCGATAATTTTATGTATGTAATGTGTATCAAATTCCTTAACGACATTTAACATTTGTATGCAAAAAAGCTTCAAGTCAAATCTAACGTTATGCAGCTAATTATATCTTTACCTGTGGGCAGACCCAATTTGAAGTTTTTACGGATATTTTTGAAGTTTATTTGATGTTTTTATATTAACAAATCACTTTTCTTGCAATAGGTGCAGCGCAGACGACACTCTTCTTGAGCGATCGAGACTGCGGGCGCACAAATGACAACATGGCGCGAAAACAGTCTATCTCGGATTTTTCGCAGACTCAAAGCACACGACGCACACCTTCGATCACTCTGTCGGCAGAACTGTAGTGACGTACACGCTATGGAAATCACGCAGAGATCGCGATGCATTATTTTGTACTTGAAGTACAGAAAAAAAGAAGAAATAGAGAATTTTGGGTACATTCTATACTTTCGGAGAGATTACTGAAAGGACAGTTCCATATTAAACATTCAATTCTGAAACAATATCCGGATAAATTTTTCAAATTCTATAAAATATCTGTTACAACATTTAATGAACTGTTATCTATTTTAAGACCAGCTTTGACTCATTCGGAAACAATGAGAAAGTGCTGGTCTGTTTTGTATTTCAATCGATCTCTGGCGCCATGCTAATATCGCATACGTTACGCCCACCACTAACGAATGCAGATTGCAGACTGAAGTGTGCGCCGTCTGCGTTAGCGCGTGTTGAAGCAAACGTTGTATTTCTTTCGCACACCATTTGAGCGGAGCTGCGCGACGCGGTGCGGCGCGGGCTGCCCGAATTACACGTATTTTGTATGCGCTGCAATTATTGCGCGTCGTATGCGTTACTGCATATAATTGCAAAGGTTCTATTTTCACAGACTTAAAAGAGTGTCACAGACAGTGTGACGTCTGCGCTGCACCATATAGGTAACAGAAAGCTTACACCTAAGTACTTGCTAAGCTATTTTTTGTGATAAATAAATAATTAACCAGACTGAGCTTCCATATCACCCCTGTCCTGGTCCATAAGATACGGAACAACCTGTATACTATGTTAATAAGACAACAACCACACCAAGTAGAATTGACAGAGTATTGGTGGAATAGTTGTAAACGAACGTTATTACAATGTAGTTGTATACATATATAGGCAGCAGCACCAGCAGTGCCTCAGCGGGTGTGGTCAGTTCGAGCAGTGCCGCGCCGGCGGCGGGTGCGGGGGTGGCGGGGGCGGCCGCGGCGGCTGACGACGCGTACGGTGCTCTGCCCGCGGGCTGGGAGCGCCGCGTGCAGCCCGACGGACGGGTCTACTTCGTCAATCACAAGAACCGCACCACGCAATGGGAGGACCCACGCACGCAGGTATGATGAACTGAGTTTAATGAATACCTAATGAAGGTGATAAATGATAATAATGAGTTCAATGTCATGTGGACAAAACAAAAGACATAGCAGCTGTATTGTATGAAGGAAAGTAAGTGTATGTATTAAGGTTGTTCCTTACAAATATTGTAAGTTGTACAGACAAACATACAAACTGGCCAAGTGCGTGTCAGGCCGTCAGGCCACGCGCAATGTAGGATTCCGTAGTTGTAAGTTTATCGAAGGGTACTCATTAGCTACTTAAGCTAACATAGCCGTGATAGTGTTTAGAACGACTTAGTTTAAAATGATATTATGACGATTTATATTCATGCCAAATTACAGCTTTCTAAGCACTAAGGGCCAAGGGGTCTCTGCTATACTGCGTTCGGACGGAAGGACATGACGAAACTATAAGGGTTCCGTTTTGATCACGGAACCCTAAAAAGTAGACATAGTGTTTCCTATTTTATTTTCATAACTGACTGGTATAATGTGATGAAGTAATGTTTTGTGTGAATTGTTTGCAGGGCCAAGAGGTGAGCGCCCTAGAGGAGGCGCTGCCCGCCGGCTGGGAGATCCGGTTCACGGAGGAGGGCACGAGGTACTTCGTGGACCACAACACCCGCACTACCACATTCCAGGACCCGCGGCCCGGAGCGCCCAAGGGTCCCCAAGGCGCCTACGGGGTACCTCGCGCCTACGAGAGATCGTTCCGATGGAAACTTAGCCAATTTAGATACCTGTGTCAGAGCAATGCATTACCCAGTCACATCAAAATAACGTTATCGCGACAAACGCTGTTTGAAGACTCTTATCACCAGGTTCGTATGTTGTATTTTATCAGAGCTATTTTTGGCCGAGTCTTAATTGCTTTGGCGACTTATTTGTGTGCTAACATTGTATTTGCATAATAATAAATGTATCGGTGTTTGATCCAGCATTACGTGTACACCTGTTTTACCTGATTGTACCATGTAATGCAATATTGTTCAATGAAAATGTGATGTGTTTCAGATTATGAGATTGCCAGCTTACGAGTTGCGTCGACGATTGTACATAATATTCCGCGGAGAAGAAGGCTTGGATTATGGCGGCGTCAGTAGAGAATGGTTCTTTTTGCTTTCACACGAAGTGTTAAATCCAATGTACTGCCTTTTCGAGTACGCCAACAAAAACAACTACAGCCTCCAAATCAATCCGGCCAGTTACGTCAATCCCGATCACTTGCTGTACTTCAAGTTTATAGGGAGATTCATAGCGATGGCGTTGTATCACGGCAGATTCATATATTCGGGATTCACGATGCCCTTCTACAAGCGAATGTTGAATAAGAAGCTTACAATGAAGGACATTGAATCGATAGACCCGGAGTTCTACAACTCGCTAGTGTGGATCCGGGACAACGATATAGACGAGTGCGGGCTCGAGATGTGGTTCAGCGTGGATTTCGAGGTGCTGGGGCAAGTCATCCACCACGAACTCAAGCCTGCCGGCGATAAGGAGCGCGTTACTGAGGTACTCACACTGAATTTTGAAATTGTTAATAAAAACCAATTTCAAGTAAAATTTCATTTGTACAAAATTTCATAATATATCCGATACATTCCATAATGTTTATACCTTGCTAAATTAAACTTAACTTTGCAGGCGAATAAAGAGCAATATCTGCAGTTGGTTACACAATGGCGAATGACGCGAGGAATTGAAGAACAAACATCAGCTTTTTTGGATGGTTTTAATGAGGTAACGAGTTGATTTTTGCTAATAACGGTTGAAGCTTAATTAAGGTTTTTAGAAGTCATGCTTTTATCATGTTACTAGACAAATCAAAATATAACTAGCTAAATCAATATGAGATGGATTTTTTTAACAGATTTGTCCCAGTAAACTGATGTTGAATGTTTACTTTAAATAAATAAAAAGTATGATATCAGTTTAAAACTTCATAATAATATGACTCTTTAGGCGTCAAGCGTTGGAAAGACATCGAACAATAATGTATTTAACATCCCAATCAATAGGTAGTACCACTGGAGTGGTTGAAGTATTTTGACGAGCGTGAACTGGAGTTGATGCTGTGCGGCATGCAAGAGGTGGACGTGGACGACTGGGCGCGCAACACCATCTACCGCCACTACACGAGAACGAGCAAGCAAGTCGTCTGGTTTTGGCAGGTTCGATCATTTTTACACAAAAACCCTACACACCCATAGCCACACTAGGATTCCCAGTGTCGTGAATGCTATCGACAACACACTTTTTTTAAATCGTCTCCACCCCAGGCGCATATTCGTAAATTCCCGACGCTTTAGCCACCCAAAGTTGCTTCGTAAATAGCAGACGTATCGGACTGACGCGTCAGTTATTTACAAGACAAGACCCCAAAGTTTCTTGTAAACAGCAAACAAGTCAAACTAACGCATCAGTTATCTTATTAAAAACATAAATTATGAAACTATAATAATTGAAAACACAAATGGCGAAGCCCTGTGCCATGAAAAAAACCACACTGAGCTCAAATGTAATTGGCTAGGTTAGGTTGAATGATTTTATTTTACGGGAAAAATAGGGACTCAACAAAGAGGAGTTCCGTCGACTTGTGTAACGTAGTCAAATTAAATATATGCAAAATTTTGAATACAATGTGAGCTACTAGATTTTTATAAAATAGTATTTCAAACTAATCGGAACGAATCTTTGTGAACTAATGCAATGTTCACCATTAATAACAATTGCTTTATACTAGTAGTCTTCTGGAAGGTCACTTAAATCACGCATTTTCAAATCTATTTAACTTATTTGTTTAAAAAAAATTCAATCGTTATTACTTTAAAACAATTTATAATAGCGTGTATAGCTGAATATATAGCAGATGCGTCGTCACTACACGTCGGATAAATACGATCGCCCGAGCGGCAGGCGAAACTACCCGTGTGGCTAAAACGTCGGGTATTTACGAATATGCGCCGCAGGCTGTCTCCAGACTTTTGTGTGTAATACTTCATACCTTTTTGGACAATTTCGGAACCCTTGTCTCTATTTGTCAACTAGTTTTATATTTTTAACTGTTTGGATAGCTAGTGACCAAAGTATTATTCTTTGCAAACATTTTTTCTACTACATTGATAACAGGAACGGTAAAGTACGGCAGCTGTTTATAATAAATCCCGCAAGTATATCGTTCACGTGCCTGATGTTTGTGAATATTTTAATTAATATTTGTGTATATTTTCAGTTCGTACGTCAAATGGATAACGAAAAACGTGCAAGATTGCTCCAGTTTGTGACTGGGACATGCAGAGTTCCTGTTGGTGGATTTGCGGAATTGATGGGATCAAACGGGCCGCAACGTTTTTGTATAGAAAAGGTAAGATATTTATAATTAAAATAACATAAAAATACAAGGCAGAAAGTATTAATGAATCTCTTTGAAACTTTTTTCAGGTTGGCAAAGATACATGGCTCCCTCGATCTCATACATGCTTTAACAGGCTTGATTTACCACCTTATAAAAGTTATGAACAATTATGTGAGAAACTTAACTATGCTATTGAAGAAACGGAAGGATTTGGTCAGGAGTAAATATATATATTTTCTAGTAACATTATTAAAGTAATGTAAATTATTATCACATAAATTTAACTGCACCAACCTCCATTAGAGAGGCACTATTCACCAATGGGATTGGTGCGGTCGTAAAAAGACCAACCAAATACTTATATGAATATTTGTTTAAACGATAATTTTATTATAATTGTGTAGATATCATTAGTGTATTATGTCAGTTATATAAGATAAATATTTTGTTTGAACCATATTTAAAAAGTTCGTCTATGAAGTTCAATAAAAACTTTACTGGTGAACTCTTATTTCTTTTGTTTTGTAAAGTACACAATATCCACACTATCTGTCCAGCGTTAAAGCCTAGAGGTAAGATGTAATAAGAAGGAAAAAACAACAGCTAATTAATAAACGATATTAGAACAATCTTACGACAGTTTTCTCGGCTGTTCTTTCTTCTGTTATCTGTTTTTTTCTGAGAGAATCTGAGATGGCCATCTGCCGGCAAGTAACCTTCAAAACAATTCCTCCGTCGCTTTCTCATCTATGTACAAGCTTTATCTCGGCAGGAGAGGATTCGTAATTTATTTTTCATTTTCATACTTACGTAAAAGAAGAAAATACATGCGATTTCTTACATAGTGATAAATATAGAGCTAAGCATTTGAGGAAAACTAAGAACATTTTTTACATATGTATAAATTACTAAGCAAGTATAAATGTACAAAAATTAATAATTTATATTTTATACATTTTTATTTGTATTAAATGTATAAATTAATAATTTATATATTTTTATATTAAAAAAAAATTACGTCAAATTATGTATAATTAATCCTTTTCTAAAACCTGAATCTTACGTAAGAAGGTGGGGGAAGAAAGAACACTTGAGTTTAAAACACGACCATAAAGCCCAATGCAAACGGCCAACCCAATGTAACGGGCTTTTTCCAATCCCGTACGGGCCACGTTCCATACGGGATTCCGCCGCGTATTCACTATCGTATACATTTTCTATGAAACAATGTTTCCAATACTTCACGTCCCGTCCCGTACGGGAAAAACCCCCGTTACGTATGCATGGGGCTTAATTTGCTTCTCAGTGAGATTAAAGTAGGTACGTAACAAATATCAGCATAGGCAAAAATCGGCCATATTACAGAAGTAGGAAGGTTAATTTTAATGGACGGTAGGGAGGAAGCTTTCGCAATCTATTAGGCCAGATCCTCACTATAATGCCGTTCACAGTCCGTTCTCGATCCGATCTCGGTCTGGTAAAGTCGTGTCATGTTCACATTATACAATCTGATTCAGTTCACGATTCAGTCTTGAATCGTCAATACTCAAAGGCGGAGGTACGAGTATTTGGCTCGTAGATAAAATTAATAATATTAGTAATATTTGCAGTGAAAAAATGTCAAACTTTGCAACTGAAGAATTAGCGATTATTGCTCTTCTTCTTGATGAAGAGGATAACTCACCTCTCAACTCACCTCTCACTCATCTCTTAACTCATCTCTCAAATCATCTCTCATTTTTCAAAAAAATTTCAAGTCAGTCTCCACTGGACAGTTTCGTTTCATAAAATTTCAAGTCACCCCCGTACTAAAGAAGTTTTCACTTTAAAAATATTCACACGTGGTAGAAGTGAAACCTTCAAAAATTTTGTTTTCAAGATAATGAGACGAATAAAATTTCGGGAAGACTCCACTTCACTCCAGTCTCCACTCCACTCCAGTCTCCACTCAACTCCAGTCTCCACTCAACTCCAGTCTCCACTAAACTCCAGTCTCCACTCAACTCCAGTCTCCACTCAACTCCAGTCTCCACTAAACTCCAGTCTCCATTGGACAGTTACGTTTCATCGAATTTCAAATCACCCCCGTACTAAAGAAGTTTTCACTTCAAAAATATGTTGTTAATGAAAATAACAATAATTTATTTAATTTACGTCATTTACAATAAAATTGTACTATAGATTAAATTAAGTAATATTCTGTTATTTTTTCATAAAGTTGTAATGAGATACATACCTAAATATCCTTTTCAAAAAATCAATTATTTATATATAATTACCGTTTTCAAAAGTCCACATTTGTTTAGTCATTTCTATCACTCAGGAACTTTAACTACAATATAATTCAAATAGGTACAATTATTTTTTTTAAAGTAAACTATACATAAACTATTGAACTTAATTGCATTTCATGTATCGCTTCAGCGGGTAATAGCTGACTGAACTGAACCCGAAGACTATTCACACTATCGTTACATGTCGTGACAAGTTCGATCTCGCTCAAACAAAAATTTCTTCGAACCTGATCGTGATTGGAACAGGATTGGAGCGAAACTTGACTGTTACCGATAGTACGAATGCACACATATATTTTTTACTGAATTATATTTTATCAAACCGAGATTGGACCGAGAACGAACTGTGAACGGCATTATAGTGAGGATCTGGCCTTAAAGTGCAACATTTTCCAACTACGGTTACCGTTATTTCTTTGTGGTCCCCAAGAAATATTGAGTACTTGAGAATATCTAACAATAAGCTTTCCGTTGTACCGCCCGTAAGAAATAAAGTACATACATGAGTCGAAACTTCTCTTCCCTCTTGTCCCAATAAAAAACTGGAAAAGTAGGTAAATTAACTGAAATGTCTACGACAGCTGGCCTGCACTGCAGCCTATGTTTACTCTGAGTCGGGGTTGTAATTTTACACTGAATATAATGGAGGCTCATAAATGTTCTTAAAATGTATATGGTAATAAGTTTCTTTTGACTTTCCGACTGCAACGACTCCGCACACAGACTCGGCCTGAAGTTGCACATCGTGGCGTCTCGTCAAATTTTCGAGTGATTGCTGTTTACCTTGACGTTTCCCCTCTCTCAGCGGGCATTCACTGGATTCAGAAGGCTCAGGAGTCAGGACCAGTCAGAGTGGCGTAAGTTAGGGGAGGCCTATGTCCAGCAGTGGACCTCCAAGGGCTGATGGATGGATGGACTCGCACTAGGGTGAGGTGGAGATGTATAATTCGGAGATATATATTTAAAAAATAATAAATCTCCGAATATAGAGTACCTAGTTTTAAATTTTAATACTGATAAACTGAAAACATTTATTGTATAAACCATTTTGTCTTTCTCGCCCCTTAGTCAAGAGTCGAAATCTTATTGATCTTAACAAATATACTGCTTTAACAAATTATATTGCTTTGCATCCTACTAAGTTGAACAGTGGACGTATTTTAAACATCATTTTTTTGTGGTAATAAAACAATAAAGAAGTAAAAAAAAGCATTTATTACGAATTCATATTTGATAATTAATTTACAAAATTAGTATTGACCTATTTACGCAAACTAAATTTAATAACAATGGATTTCCTGCAATGTTACGCGGGTTACGCCCCATTTTAACTTTTTTTGATAATAATAAATAACACTATTAGGTAAATAAAGTACAATACAATCTGTGGAAAAAACTGATCTATGATCAATCAATCTATGATAGCTTAGATGTAGCAAAATCACGTGCTCTTTTTATCGCGTCATAAAGACATTTAGGATTATTTCCGGAAGCCTGAGCAGACTCTGCTTTCCCACCACCTTTGCCTTCCATCATTGGGACAACAGTTTGGACCCATTCCGATGCAAGCAGACCTTTACCATTGAGGGATTTGGGAACAGTTGCCAAACAATAAATTTTATTGGAATCATCGTCGACCGAAAAGAACATTGCCGCCGAATTTGGCAGTGATTGTTTAACTTGTTTTAGAGCCCCATCTAAAGCTTTTGTATTACCAAAAGCATTCAATTCAGCCACAATTATTTCGGAATCTTTTTCTTCAAGACATAACTCCTTTGATTTTTCTATTACCTCAGTAACAATCATAGCTTTAGCAGCCCTTTCTTTATCATCAAGTTGTTTTTTGAGATTCTTGAGCAAGTTTCTTAATTCATCCTTCTTCCAATAAGATATTTGTGCTTGCGATATTTCGTTCGTAAGTTCAACAATTTTCTTGACCGTATCTTTTTGACTTACACCATCTCCTTGCTCTTTAATAAAGTTTGCAATGTTATTAACTTCATTTTCCAATACACTTAACTTATTTAAGGCTTTTGTAGCCTCTGGTCCTGTCAATGCAACAATTCTTCGAATACCTTTAGCAATTCCCTCTTCACTTACAATCACGTACTCACCTATGTGGCCAGTTTGGTGTAAATGAGATCCCCCACAAAATTCAACAGAAGTTTCGAATCCCGAAGGACCATCAGGATTTTTTTCCAATTCTTCCACTGGTATCCCAACAGATACTACACGAACTGGGTCTGGATATTGCTCGTCAAACATAGCCCTGAGTCCTTTAATTTTTTTAGCATCAGATAAACTAGTATGTTTAGCATAAACGGACTTATTGTCATTAATTATGCTTTTAATTTGATCTTCGGCTTCTTTTATTTGCTGTGTAGTCATTGGACCCTTATTAGTAAAATCAAATCTGAGACGATCTGGCATAACTAAGGAACCACGTTGGTCTGAATCATTTCCAAGAACCTTTCGCAAAACATTGTTTAAAATATGTGTGCCTGTGTGGTTGTTCATAACAAGTCTTCGCCTTTCGGTGTCTATATGAAGTGAAACGGAATCTCCTACTTTCATAGTTCCTTCAACTTTTCCAGTATGCAAAACATAACCAGCTTTAACTTGTACATTTTTAACTGTAAATTCAACACTATCATCATCAGTTTTTACCATATATCCTTCATCAAATATTTGACCACCTTGTTCTGCATAGAAATTCGTTCGGTCTAATATTATACCACATTCTTGACCAGATGAAACTTCATTAACGAATTGTTTGTCTCTACGTAAAGCTAGAATTTTAGCAGTGCAAGGGGCAAAAGTATACTCTGCTTCTTTATCGCGTGAAGATGGAACATAATTGTACTTCGGAGAGTCATCTGTTACGGATACTCCATTATCTTGCAGATAACTTATGGCGTGTATGTCTAAGGCCAAAAGGTCTTCTTGTCCTAAAGATTTTCCCTGAGAACAGAGTTGGGATTCTTTTTTTGCTTTTTCGTAGGCATCCATGTCAATAGTAAGTCCTTTTTCTTCACACATTAATTGAGTTAAATCAATGGGGAAACCATATGTGTCGTACATTCGCCATGCAACATCACCAGGCACAACTTTTGTATTACCAAGTTTTTCAATGGTTCTATAAAGTAAATTTCGGCCACGGGTCAAAGTTTTAAGGAATTGTATTTCTTCTTCATTTATAGTTTGTATGATTGATTCTGGATCCTTTTTTATTTCAGGAAATACATCACCAAGTAATTCCACTACTGTATGAATCAGAGATCCAAAAAATCCGGGTTTTGCATTTAACTTTTCAGAGGCGTAACGTACTGCCCTTCTTAAAATCCTGCGCAGAACATATCCTCTACCAGTGTTATCAGGACATCCACCATCTGATAAAGCAATAGTAAGTGTTCTAGCGTGATCAGCCAATACTCGATAAGCCATGTCAATTCCATCAACATCATCTGCGCCAACCTTCCCAGAATATGGTCTCGTTTTTGTGCCTTCTTCTATTGCTTTAAATATAGGCATAAAGAAATCTGTGTCGTAATTTGCTCGTTTATTTTGAATAACAGACACCAATCTTTCTAATCCTAATCCACAGTCAATATGCTTTTTAGGCAGCAACTTTAATGATCCATCAGATTCTCTGTTGAACTGTATAAACACAAGGTTCCAAATTTCCAAGACATCAGGATCATCCATGTTAACAAGATGTGCTGCATTACGTTCTCCAATCCTATCATAATGTAATTCAGAACATGGTCCACATGGGCCTGTTTCTCCCATTTCCCAGAAGTTATCTTTCATACTACCAGGTAGAATATGAGATTCTGGAATCCCTAAATTCAACCAAATGTTTTTGCACTCTAAATCTGGTTCTAGACCAGATGAAGCATCACCCCCAAAATAAGTAACATATAATCTATCAGGCGACAGCTTATACACATCAGTTAAAAGTTCCCAAGCCCAGGTACATATTTCTTTCTTAAAATAATCCCCAAATGACCAATTACCCATCATTTCAAAAAATGTGTGATGGTAGACATCCTTTCCTACATCATCCAAATCATTGTGTTTGCCTCCAGCTCTAATACATTTTTGAGTATTTACTACTCTGACATATTGGGCCATATCAGAATTAGGATCAACAGAACCCAAAAAGATTGGCTTGAACTGATTCATGCCAGCATTTGCAAAAAGAAGAGTTGGATCATCCAATGGAATAGTAGATGATGAATGGACATATCTATGTCCTTTACCAATAAAAAAATCAATGAACTTCTTCCGTATTTCATTTCCAGACAAGGAAGTGTCCATGTTTCTGGGTGGATCCTGCAAACAAAATGTTCTTATATCAACAATGGACCTGGAACTTTGTTATGGTTAGCTTAGACTAAGGAAGTTAAAATCTTTTTGCTATAATTTTTTAATATATTATGTCAACACAAAAAAAAGATATTGTACATGGTTCTTCTGATTATTGATACGAGATGTGATACTCTTGTATATTGAGTTTGTTTTTATAAGTTTAAGATTGTCAATAAGTATAGATATGTGACTGTGACCTCTTTCCACCAGGTTGCCCATCTGGTCATTTGATAGCAAGTCAGAAAATGAAGCAAGAGGTAATGATTTGTATGTTAGTGTTATTTTATTGTTATACAAATGGTTAGTCTTTCAATGACATAATCAGATCTATAGGTTTATTGCATTTTTTTTATGTAGTATGCATTCTAAGTACTACCATTATTATGGAGTACCAGGTGCTATTGGTGTCCCGTAAGTAGTGGATCAACCGAAGATGGCAGATAGCTTGAAGGCTGACCTATCATATGTCAAATTACCTTAGTAAAAGTGTCACCGTTTTCGAGATATTGACCATTTTTTAATTTTTTGAAAATTCGGCTCCTTTACCCTACTTTTTCCTGCTGAGTCTACAAATAAGCAGATATTTTGATTTTTTTTTTCTTAGAGCTCTGAGATAGTTGTTTTATAATTATCAGTATGTAATTTTGTTGAAATTTTAGGGATCACTGAGAAAATAGCGTCTACTTTGGATATTTTTATTTTTTATTTTCTTTGACACAATTTGATGTGAGGTGGTTGAAAAAAATGTACTGGGAAAGTATGACCCAGTATGTTAAAAACTTGTCTGTTAAATGCAGATTTTAAAAAGGTACAATACATGCTATTTTGATACACAAAATTTTCAAGTAAAAGCCATTTCAGTGTCAAAGGGTGAACTTGAATCAAAAGTCATTTTATTGTATACTGTTATGGGATGAACTTTTTGAATGGTTTTTGCTTTAATATTACATTCCGTTAAATTAATGCTCTAAAAATATGTAATCTTAAAGCATTAATTTACAAGGCTTCCTGATCATCTAGTATTAAAAAACAGTAATTAATAGCATTATTTTTGAAATAAACAATATTTTTCAAGTAATTCTGAGGTAATTTATAATTTCTTTATAAGGTTGGAATATCGAAAAATAATCATTATTTTAAATATTTATTAGAGCATTAATTTAACGTAACGTAATATTAAGCAAAAAAATAATAATTGAAAAACTTCATGCCATAACAGTAAACAATAAAACAACTTTTGATTCAAATTCACCCCTTTGACACTGAAATGGCTTTTACTTGAAAATTTTCCCTATCAAAGTAGCTTGTATTGTGCCTTTTTAAAATCTGCATTTAACAGACAAGTTTTTTAAATACTGGGCCACACTTGCCCAGTACATTTTTTTTCAACCACCTGCCATCAAAGTTGTGTCAAAGAAACTCAAAAACAAAAATATCCAAAGTGAACGCTATTTGCTCAGCGTTCCCTAATAATTTCAACAAAATTACATACTGATAAATATAAAGCAACTATCTGAGAGCTCTAATAAAAAAAATCAAAATATCTGCTTCTTTGTAGACTCAGTAGGAAAAAGTAGGGTAAAGGAGCCGAATTTTCTAAATTTTAAAAAATGGTCAATATCTCGGAAACGGTGACACTTTTACTAAGGTAATTTTTTGACATATGATAGGTCAACCTTCAAGCTATCTGCAATCTTCGGTTAATCCACTACTTACGGGACACCCTGTATTACACAAAATATTACATACGCATTGCACCATTTTGTTTACAAGTATGTCAGTGTTTTTTGACATAATATTGTGTATTGATTAGCTCTGCAGAAAATAAGAAATTAATATAGTTGATAACTTTAATTAAATTTCTATATTTAATTACAAAAATCATAATAATAAATCCTAAGTTTCACATTCACTTACTATTATTTTACTCAAAGGTAAAATTTTGCCTGAAAAGGTATTACAAATCAATCACCTTCGTCTTCATAGGTTAACTTATTTTTGATAAACATTGTTATTTGTGTTATTATAACAATTCTAAATTACTAGTCGATGATGTACTATCGAATTCATGATTAAGTTATTTTCTAATTGATCTATTTATGCCATATGGCAGGGAAATGTGAAAGGTTACTCATACTGAAAGAGCTTGATTAATACTAAAAATTTTCCAGCTGTAATTCAAAGTCCTTTGAAATCTCAATTAATAATTATCAGTTAAGTATATTTCATACCTGAAAACTCGACGAGATATTAAAAATCGTAGTAAAAGCGAAAGATTATCAGTAAGAATAAGTCAAATTAACTCAACACTCAACAGTCGACGTGACTATGACGGAGTGGACCAGTGTTGCCAATGAAAATTTTTAGAAGGCCGTGTACATTAGATAAAAAAGCCGTGTTTATATGGGAAAAGATCAAGCGTGGGCCGTAGCAATGACGCCATTAAATACCATCGGTTCAGCGCTCGACCTAAAAAAAAAAAAGGTCATCGGCAGTGAATTTGATGTCCACAAAACAAGGATTCATCATTAGCTTAAATTAAGATCAACATTTGCCTAGTGGCGCTGTTTTATGGGTTTTAACATTCGTAAAATGTTTCAAAACAAGTAAATAAAAAAAAACTCGAGAATTTGCGAAAAGCCGTAGAATTTGCTACGGTAATAGGGTTCGGGCCGTAGGCCGTAGATTTTGTGATTTTTTGGCCCGAAAGCCGTAGAACACGGTAATTGCCGTAGCATTGGCAACACTGGAGTGGACTGACGTCTGACGAGTGACGACAGCAGACCAGTGTTGCCAGATAATGTTTTCTCGAATAGCCTTGCCGGAGTGCGCGTGTAGCCCCGAGATAGCCCCATCCGCTCAATTGCCCATGTCAAGCAGTAGTTAACAGAAAAAATACTGCACATTGCCCTTGTCAACCGGTGGGTGACATCGCAACGCAGTCTAAATTGCCCGTGTCAAGCAGGACTTGACATGGCGCGGCAGCGCAAAATGCCCGTGTCAACCTGTGGTTGACATGATCCGTGCGGCGACCCGCGGTAGGACATAATAAATACACTCGTCTTTATTAACTAGGGCATAGCTCGTATTTTGCATCTCGTTTCTACATTAAATTTGCCGCCATATTGGCCTAGACAAGTTTTGAAGGCCATAGCAAGAAATAACGAAATATTGAGTTGAACGAGTCAGTCATTGCGCGTCACTGTCAAGGTGAAGTCGGTGTGTGAAGTGTGATTGTGTTTCTGGTGATTTCCGTGTTAAATTCAGTTTTATTCTTCAAGATCTATTGTCTTTATCACGGTAAGTAAATAACAAACACGTAAATATAAAAATTCCAGCATGAAACATAAGATTTGACTTTTTTGCGAGATCTCCAACATATGGCCGGAATAGGTACAAAGAGTATGGGAACTGTTTTAGAAATGTTCATTTATCTCAGAAACGGTGAATGCTATCCCTATAATTTTTGTTTGTTTTAAAAGAATAAGACTACCTAGCTTATTTAGTGTTCATTTATTTTATGCTTAAAAATAATATTTGCGCATGATATGCCTTGTCAAGGTTGACATAAATCACGCCCCACGGCGCCAGAAATGCGTCTACGGAAACCTCTAAATTAATAATTAATATGAATGGACAAGTGTACTTTTTTATATCTTATCCAATTATGTATTATATAAGTAACGTAATCAAAGATTAAAAACGATATGTCACCGCTTTAATTTTTGAGGTATGAAGTTTTAAAAACAAGACGAGCTATAAATCGCGCTATCTCATAATCAACAGAGCATAACTCTGCACCACAGTCGTAATCTGACGAACAACGATAACATCGTGTAGTTAGTTTCTTAATGAACATAAAACATAAACAGTTGATAAGCTTTTCATAACAAATGGGCTCTCGAGTGCCGTTTTAAGTGCGGACCGCGCCACGCGCTGGTGACGTAATAAGCGCGGGGCAGAGGGGGCGGTAGGTTATTTATCGCCGGGCATCAGGTTACACCTCGTAATTTGAAGCCGGCTATAGGAGGTAGGTAATTAAATCGGCTTAGGCAAGGAAGCGGAGGGTTTGAAGTATAGGAGCTAAAAAAAAATGTCTGTAAAGTCGGTTTACGGACGGTAGTTTAACGTGACAACGTCATGACAAAACATTGATGAAATGATTGCATAATTTTTTAGATAAAATTGAGCGCTTCGGCCGATCGTAGCTGATCGTGCCATTCTCTCGCTTGTTCCGCGCTCTCGCTCGCGCAGAATGGGACAATGAGTCATGGTTTTTCGTGCGTGCGCCCGGCGTTCATCGTTTTAATAGACGTTATCACGTCAAAAGGTCGTCGGCAGTCAATTTCATATCACTTTGTTGAGAAAGCCAAGCCCAATGACCTTTTTTCTTTTTTTAGTACGAGCGATGAAATATAGCCCCTCGGCTACACGTAGCCAACGGGTAAAATATGATAGCCGCTCGGTAACGGAAATAGCCCCATTGGCGCTTAATAGCCCCATCTGGCAACACTGCGGCAGACTGTTGGTGTTGGTGAATGTTGTCTGATTGTCTCTTGACATTTGACAAATGACATTTAGTGCGTTCCACTTCGTCGAATTACCATTCGACCAATCACAGGCCGGATTGAGGTTGAGATTGTTGAGGATAATATTATAGGGTGTCCACACTTAGAAAGATTATGTCCTGTTATGGTTCTTCAAAATGTTTTCTGTTGGTAATTTTTTAAAAGTACCTACAATTATTTTAATATTGAAATATTGGATTTTATTAAAATTTCTTCAAAATGGTCGAATTTAAATAATTGCATTAAGAGTAAATTGAAAATGTAGGTACACAATTACGGTACATCTGTACGACATGTCAAACGCGGCATGTACATACTTGTAACTTCATAGCTAAAATGCGGAGTGTGCCTGACCTGACCATTGAAAAATATTCATTCAACGAAGCCTGGGGTCCAGATAAATTATAAAGTTCTTGTCTGTTACTGTTTTCTGGATGTATAATCTGTAGCCTTCATGACAACAAACGACAAATCAAAATTCAAATGTCATCATCTCAGTCAGTCAGTGACCAGTGTCAATTAATCTATGGTGTCAATCATTGTCAAAAATGTCAAAATCAGGTCGCTTCGCTCGTGAACTGGTGAATCTGCTAACTGGTGATGCACCTATTTTTTGTGCTCTTGTGTGAATACGAAAATATTACGTTTAATTTCATTTGATTTAATTTGTAATAAATTACGTACATAAATTTGTTGAATCTCTCCAAGCGAGATCAATTCTCAAAAAGATTATAAGGATAAAAGTAATACCTACTGTACGAAAAAATATCGTATTTGTTTATTGAAAATATTTTTCGTTTCCTATCAGAACTATCCTAAATATAAAGAATGAGTGGCAAACATTTAACAAAAATGATGAAATTAAGTTGTAATCAAACTAAGCGATTTTTATGTACTAGTTTGTCTAGTGATATTGCTGTTTCGAAGATTGCAATAAATCAAGGTGTCTTGCAGAAAGCTACAGAAGACTTGTCTTTTGTTAATCCAAATTTTCCACCATCATTTAACATAGCAGCATATATAAACAAATCAGATATGTTACAAAATTTACTTCATTTGCATGTAGACTTCAGTAAAATTGAGAAAAAGCCTTATGTTGTTGAGAAACTATTGAAGCTGAATTTGGAAGAAATCAAAGGACATTTTCTTTTCCTGAAAGATTATGTGGAGGCAGATAGCTTAGGTGCTTTCATTACAAAAAATCCTTTGATATTTTATGAGAGGTTAGAAGATCTTACGGTGAGAGTCAATTACATGGAATCGAAGCGTTTTACCGATGAGCAAATTAGGCGAATTATTACCAAAAACCCTTTTTGGTTAATGTTAAGGTATGTTTTGTAGTTTTTTCAAGTACAATTAGATCATTATTGTTCTATAAAATTATGAGACATAAACTTGTAACGTAGCTAATAGAGTGTTTATTGTTTACAGTACCACTAGAATCGATAGCAGATTGGGATATTTTCAAGAACAATTCAATTTAATGGGTAATGAAGTAAGATTGCTTGCAAGCAAACAGCCAAAATTAATAACTTACAATCTGCACCATGTAAAAACCAATTCATTTGTAATAAAGGAAGAAATGGGATTTGAAGATGAAGAGAGGAAACATTTGCTTTTAAAAACACCAAAGTTGTGGATGTTAAGTAAGTTCATATTTTGTTATGCACTTTATTACATCTATAAATTACATTTAACATTTATTATAATGATTAGAAACATTAACTGTATTGTTCCAAACATTGCCGCTAGCCTGTGTATATTTAACTGATTTCTGAAAAAAAGAGGAGTCTAAGGAGACCCATGTTGGAATGAAACTATTTCACTATAGGCATATTAAATGAAAGGCATGAGGAGACAAGGAGCCCAATAGTGAATTTTTGGATTTACTCGCGTGTGTCAGATTATTATCAGGAGGATACCTTACATACTGATAAGTATCCAGCCACCCTGAAAAAAAAATCCCAATAGTTTGACGATCAAACTAATGAGTCGAACAAGTGGGAACAAAGCTTTTAGTCTAGCCAATCAATTTCTTTTTACTGATGGGTTCCCCTGAGCGTACCCCCCTAAGGGCTCATACTGACTGGAGGTATGTATTAACATTTAAAGTATCCTCCTTATAATACTCTTGATGCGCTTGAGTAAATCCAAAAATCCCCTCTTGGGCTTCCCTTCTTTAAGTAACTTAACAACTAATTGTATTCTGCAAAATATTGTTTCAAAAAACTTTGATGAAGTACAGTTGTTTAGAAATATATTTTAACTATTGTGTCCAAAAATGGCAACTCTACTAAGATAAATATGGGAAAATTTATCCCATTTCACTACTGCTAAAATCGTGGAAGAAAGAAACTTCATTCCAAAAAATGAGGATGCCCATGAGTAGGGATTTATTAAAAAACCCATTGTCCCATGTCCTACTGGCACAAAAGAACCCATGATCTGTTATGTATAGGGTTAAATATTAAATACATACTTGGAAATAATAATTACTGTCACTTTTCTGTTCCAGATCAAAAAGCGTTATTGGAGAGGTTTAATTTTATTCACAACACAATGAAAATAAATCATAAAATTATTTTAACAAATCCAAATGTATTGCTATTTAGAAATTTTAAGGTGAAACAAAGGCATATGTTCCTAGAAAAGTTAGGAAGAGCACAATATGATCCAACAAAAGAAAATTATGTACCAATAATGGGATTAGTAGAGAAAACAGATAGTGAATTTTGTAAAAATTATGCAAAGTGTAATGTTGTGGATTTTAATTTATTTCTAAAAACTTTATAAACTTCATTAGCCGGTTTTCCCTAGCAAAATTTTGTTTTGAAATGCATTAACAGAGTGATATAATAGTGTATCAAAGATCCCTGCTACTGTGAAGACACCACCCACTATTGCACAAATATTTGTCGCCAAATGACCAATGGACCTGAAATTAAAGGAAGAATTGTAATGTTTTTACATTTAAAAACGAAATCATTAATAACTAATTAATAAATGACTAAAAAATAACTTGCCTTTCTTTTTCTGTGTATTTTACCATCAGGGGCGAAAGTTCATAGCTAAAAAAGGCACCAGGCATGCCTGATTCTGTGTTAATATTTGATACAGACTTATGGTGCCTGGTTACTGAAAATTGGTTGGTGTGTAAAACAGTTTTATCTAATTTGACATACATTGTTGGCACAATTTTTATATAGTACTGGAACATTACAGCACCTGTAAAAAACAAATAATTTTTTTATCTTAAGACCTTGTCCAGAAGGGACGAATTCGCCGCGAATCGTTTCGCGCGAATTCATTCGCGCGTTAGACCTTGTCCAGAAGGGACGAATTCGCCGCGAATCGTTTCGCGCGAATTCATTCGCGCGTTAGCGAGATACTAGGCGCCAATACAGCGCGTCCACAAGCATCGCGCGAATTCAAAATACGCGCGTAAATCGCGTGCACTTCGCCAGACTCTCGACTCGCGCGTGATTCGCGCGTATTGCGCGCGAGTCGAGATACTAGAGACGCCTTGTTGCGTCCAGGATAACGCGCGAACAAGTCGAACAACAGAGTGAGGTGCACGTATCAAGGGAAATGTAACGCCTAAATTTTCGTGCGTTAGCAGGCTCCTTCTGGACGCAACGGTCGCGCGTGATACGCACGAGAGAATCGCGGCGAATTCGTCCCTTCTGGACAAGGTCTTAGCGAGATACTAGGCGCCAGTACATCGCGTCCACAAGCATCGCGCGAATTCAAAATACGCGCGTAAATCGCGTGCACTACGCCAGACTCTCGACTCGCGCGTTTTTCGCGCGAGTCGAAATACTAGAGGCTCCTTGTTGCGTCCAGTCAACGCGCGAACAAGTCGAACAACAGAGTGAGGTGCAAGTATCGAGGGAAATGGAGCGCCTACATTTTCGTGCGTTGCTACGCTCCTTCTGGACGCAACGATCGCGCGTTATACGCACGAGAGAATCGCAGCGAATTCGTCCCTTCTGGACAAGGTCTTAATAAGTGACTTTGAGCATTGTCGTTGTATTTTGTGGTGTTATTGTTATGGCCTGCTCGTAATGAAATGAAGAACTAGGTTCAAATTAAAGTTTATAATAGGTTATATTTTTCGATATTATTTTGCTAACCCTACCTAACCAACGACAGAAAGGCATGACCAAGGATACTATAGTAGGTATAACTGGATTAGAATCTTAATAGAGGTACCTGAAGATGGCCATTTTAGATCAATTCAAAGGCCGGATAGAGGTTGTCCTTCATAATTGTAGGGTGTCCATACTTACTTACACTAATGGTCTCCCAATTCAATAAGGTTCTTCAAAATATTTTCAAATGATAAATATATTTTTTGTGAAAAAGAAGTATAATAATGAACACATCTTACTATAGGTTTTTCTAAATTATCTTTATGCAATGAAAACTGATGTTTTTATATGAGTATTTTTGTATATTGACATGAAAGTCATGAAACAATACTATTTATTACGGTTTATTACATCTTTTATTTTAAGCACACATAAATATTTGAACACAATCTAATTATATACTTATCCTGGAACTATACATAAGACGGACACCATAAAAAATAGTCAACCAATGTTACGTCATCTGTCTTCAGGTACCTCTTTATACAAAGTTTGATATCCAGTTATACTTTAATATCTTTGCTTGCAACCATAGAGAACTATACCTAGCAACACCAATGAAATGTCATACGTCAATCGGTATGTTACGTCAAACGTCATTCCATAGAGTTTGACACTTGACAGATTTCATACAAATGTCAATAAAGTAAAATAATAAAATAATATAGCTTGTGTGATTTTATGGAATAGTTATTGGAAAAATATATTTAATTAGCTTCTGAAACTCATCTATTACAATGCCGGTACCTGGAGGAGTATATCAAAGTCAGGGACCATCGTGTTTCGATAAGATGAAAATGGGATTCATGATCGGATTTTGTGTCGGGATGGCGAGCGGTGGATTATTCGGTGGTTTCACAGCGTTGAGGTGAGGTTATAATTGAAATATCTATTATTCAACACGAAGCATCATTCATATCATACTTAATAAAACTAAGATAATTAATTTTATTACTTTACAGATACGGCGCGAGAGGCCGGGAATTAGTGCACTCTGTTGGAAAAGTTATGATTCAAGGAGGTGGTACATTCGGTACTTTTATGGCTATCGGAACTGGAATTCGTTGTTGAAATATTAAAATTTCTTTAATTGTATATATAATGTGTAGGATTACTTATCTCTTAATTAAAACCATTAAGTTTGCCCCTTAATTGTTTAAATTTCCATTTATACCATAAATAAGTCATATAAAATAATAACAAAATAAATTATAGTTTCTTAAATCCTCAAAAAGCATGATTAAGTAGACTCATGGCTTTTAAGTCTGCAACTCTGACAAAGTATAGTTAATGTGGCAGACCTCAGACACCTTTTGAAATTATCATAGATAACTTTTGTGTCTTCCTCAAAATATTGTTTACCTTCAATGTAACAAGGGATAATAAATTTAAAAATAATAAAAATTAGACATGCAAATAACTTAAATAGTCCATGACACCTATGCAGGACATTTTAAAAACTTCTACTAACTATTTTAATCACTACCTTTATTAGATACATCACCCATATTCATCATGATGTAATCAATATGCAATGATGCAAAGGAGGTGGCCAATATTTACCCCGGAAATGGTTAAAATACGTTTTTTTGTACAAGGTTTTAGTCCTCTGAAAAGACATATTTTCCATTTATTATAACATAATTAGAATTTTAATTTTCTTCTGAACTCCACCGTGAGTAGTTATAATAAATTAACAATAATAATAAGTTGTATTGGATACAAATATACTTTTACTACCTCCATTGCTATCACCCCGGTCACTCACATGCGCGCAAATGTTTGACATTTTTACGAATGTATGCACATATGTGAAGGGCGGTCAGGCAAATGGGTTCGCATATGAGTATACAAGCCCATTTCCGCTTCCTCCTACTCTTTGTTCACGAATGTTCAATCTTGCTGTTGTTATTATGTTGTTGTCATTCAAATCCATTTTCAATACAGAAAATAAATGGTAGTACGATCAGACGCCACAAACCACGAAAAATTAGGAGATACATCACCTTTTTAGTCGTGTGCGCAACTGGTCGCACGAATGTGTGGGAGACTACACGAAGGTTCGAGGTTCGCGCGTTTTGATGTGCGACAAAACACTACTACTACTACGGTACTATTGTTATATTTTATTCCTTAATTTTTACATATGTGTACCTAAATGTATATAATGAAACACTTAATAATATCAATATGCAGTTTTATTTATATTACGTTTGCTTGTGAATATTTACAGATAGGTAGGTGACAAGTTAATACGTATATTTTATTTAGTACTGCTGGTACTTCTTTTTGTAGGTCATAAAGTCATAATTAAAGTAAAAAACATATATTAATTAATTATCCAAAAGATAAATAGTATTTATTTAATACAAAAATCGCTCTTTAAAACACTTTTTCACGATTACATATGTTTTGCAGAATGTCAAACTACAAAAGCTAAAACTGCCCGTAAAAGGAGAATCCCGAGTTCTAGAGATTTTTATTGATAAAATTATCAAAGTAGATATTGTAAGCTTTAATGTAAGGTAAAAATAATATGTGTACATTATACTTCACAAATGGGGCAAATGCCCATACAGATGTTGGCCACCTCCTTTATAAACATTCACTAAATTATTGTCTCTTACATTATTCAATATCTTTTGGGCCCTATTTATTTATTCCATGTTATATAAAATTAATCAAAGATATTTATTTTTTGAATAATAAACATGCCTTCATGGCCCATATTATGCCTAATTTCTGTACTAAAATCGAAGAAAAAAGAAAGGCCTACTTCATTCAACGGATATAAACAAAACATTTAATCTTACCTTCCTTTGCAATTCCTACAACACCGTCTAATGGAGCTGTATTTGCACTCCCAATATCACTTCCAAAAGATAAGTGTTTTATAGTATGGGTGGTGTTAAAAACTGATGATGAATATGGCTGAACATCATGTACATGAACATGGTTAATGGTAAAACTTTTTCCAGGGGCAATATGAAAGCTCCCTCCAACCTGTAAGGTAAATAATTTGTTTTATTTGTTGAGGTAGTGAGTATCACTAGCAAAAAAGCACAGTTTTGCTGATGTTAAATAACAATGCTGGTTTATATTATAGTGGTCACTATATAGCCCTCATGGTCTTTCTATTTTAGACTTACAACAATTTTATTAATCTGGACTGAGATGGAACACCTCATGTGTTATTGGCCAACCACTGGCCTATAGTTTTTATACACAGGTTATGTAAGAAGCAAATCAATAAAAATAATTACCCTGTTAACCTCCATGTAACCATAAATCTGACATCCTTCTTTAAGCGCCAAGTTAGTTTTTTCTATTGAGTCATCATCTTTGCATTGTTCTATAGTTGCTAAATCAGGAATTGCCCATCTTCTTAATCTATATGCTTCTTTAACATCCTCACACGTGTTACAGCATCTAAAAAAATAATTATAATCTTAATATATATAAATTATGTGTCACGTTGTTTGTCCGCGATGGACTCCTAAACTACTGAACCAATTTTAATCAAATTTGCACACCGTGTGCAGTTTGATTCAACTTGAAAGATAGGATAGTTTACATCTCAGAATAAAATAAAAACTTTTGACAGAACGAAGTCTGTCCGGGCAGCTAGTAAACTTATATTTCAGCTCTGTTTTACAATATTATTGATATAAAACTACTTACTGAGATTCATTAAATGCTGCTCCATAGCAACTGCCACAAGTCGGTAGAGCTACTTCGGATGTGTTTTGTTTAGGCTGAAATCAAAAGATTAATATAGAGTAAATATAGATTTGTATTAGTAATTAAAATTTTAGTCTGCATATTATAAGAGAGAAAACTAGCTACCGTTACTGAAATTGCCATTTCTTCTTTCTTTGGTTCTTCAATTGGTACACCATTAAGATCCAGTCGTCTCTTATGTATATTATGATCCATTTGTAGATGCTGCTCTCCAGAGGAATCCATGGCATCCAACACTAAATCTACAAAATTTGTGAATAAAAAGGTTTGTTTAATATTAGGTCAAGTAGCAAATTTATTCAGGGGCGTCAATTAGGGCACTAAAAGCAGTGTTGTTTACAAAACAAAATGTTTTAGTTTCAAACATGATTCTTAATACAATAACAATTATGATGCTCTAGGCTGAATACTAAAAGATCTACATAAATAAACAAATGCTTACACACACATACCCTGCAGTAGGTTTTTTGACCGGTGTTGCGGGTAGCATGGAAGACACATATTATAACACATCAAATAACACCCATGACCCGAGTAAAAATATTTATCTATCACATAAATATCTGCCTCGGCCAGGAATTGAAGCCGGGGCCAATTTTTTTTTCTTAAAATAAGTTAATGCTTGACCATAATCCACCGACTAGGCTATAGGGTTGTCATTGCAAACAACATACAATATACATAACTTAGTGCAATTCTCTATGGATTGTTTCTTCTTTAGTAGGTAATAAAAGAAAGATTACTTACAGCTACATGAGATTCTTGGTACTGTTATATCAAAATTGATGCGTAACTTATGTCCTCTTGATGTATCCACAAACAATTCCTCAGATATATTTGGTGACATGTAAGTGTGCAGTTCCGAAAGAAACAATAAAACCATTATAATACCGCCTACAACAGTAACTGAAATAAACACAACATAGTTCAATTTTGTTGTTGTTTTTATTAAACCAAAACATAGTGCATTTATTAGGGGTTTATATCTACATAATGTAAAATCAAAGTAGAATCAAATAAACATTAGCTACAATTAAATAATTAAATCAAAAACTATATTTAAGTATATAACTCCACATGCAAACTGTTCACCAGTATTTAATTTATTGTATTAATAATATTATTATAGTAATAAATTACTTGTAGCGCCTGTTGCTGTTTTTACTCGAAAATCTTCCAATGTCTTTGCGTAGGCATCAAATTGTTTAAACTTATTAATTAGTTGAGATGACATTATTGTCTAGTTAAATACTCTACTTTCGGTATGTAATGCAAATATAATGGGAAATAAATTCAAATTCAACTAAAACCCGGTCATCCGGTACAATGCACTAACTTTCTTTAAAATATAAATATTAATTATTGACAATGACAAACAAACAATGTCACGGACCACGTCAGTCATCATGTCAAGTTTTTTTAAATTTCAGTATTGACACAGTATTGACAGCAATGCGTCCAATCCCAATCGTCCAACTGTGAGTGAACAGACGATACAGTAGGTACGTCACGTCCATGGATATATTACTTTATCTCGATCGCTCACTTTGTAGCGGTACCTAAAGCCCGATGACGTCTTATCGGAATGAACATTTTTGTATTGTATCCATGTTAACTATAGTCCCAGGATATATAATTCGATTGTAACTTTTTATAATGATATAAAAACATCTTAATGGAACAATTTAAATTTCTATAATTTTGAAGAAATTTTAATAAAATGTATTATTTCAATATTATAATTTTTACTACAAGAAAAATTAAAAATAGAAAACATTTTGAAGAACCATAACAAAATAGGACATAAGTTTTCTAAGTAAGTGTGGACACCTTACAATAATAATTATGAAGGACAACCTCAATCCAGCCTTTGATTGGTCATTCCCATAACGTCATCGAACTTTAGGTACCTCTGCATAGTCAGTGATCCAGATTAGAGATGGGTAACTAGCCGAAATGTCAATAGCTTAGCTAGCCGGCTATATGAGGTACAATCGTACACGTATCGAGCGAGAGTCAGCAATGAGTACAGACGGACAGATGGATGGACAATAACTGTGTGGACATTATTTTATTATTATGTGTTCCGTTTTCAAATTTTAGTATACTTATTCATTGACATAAATTATATAGACAGGCTGTTCAGTACTTACATTTTGTTCACCTGTGTTGACCCCAACTGGGGCCAACTCAGTTTAGTCGGCTGCGAGCAAGTGCTGTCGCCTGTCACTTTCGAAAAACTCCGACTGTTCAAGAACACTTATTATTCTGTATTGTGCACAGTTAAAACTTTCTCATTATTTACGTTTGAACTTTATTTCACTTTATTTAATCATAATCGGTAAGTAACTATATTTTTATTTACAGTCTTAAAAATTATTTAGTGTCAAATATTTATTACCGACATCTTGAACCAAACTTGACAGAACGAACACAGAGTACTTAATCACTACGGAACAGGGTTGCCAGACGTCGCGGAGTGAGAGAACAAAAGGACAAAGATGCGGAAATTGTGGTAGAAACTAGAAAGTGATTTCAATACGTGACTTTTATATGAAATTGACTTACTTTATTTGTTTTAGATATTATATTATTATGTACCTATTGAATTAACGAAAATGCCAACTTGTACATTGCGGTATTGCAAAAATTATGAGCAAAAAACGAAAACATTACCTGAAAGAATAACTTTCCACAGGTAAGTTTTAACGCTTTATATTACTTCACCTGTATGTTTGTTTGTTTGTTGGTTTGTTTGTTTGTTTGTTTGTAACTTCTCTTTGGACTTGATTTTGGCTCACTTGAAACGCTCAGATTTCTTTCAAACTTCGTGAACTTATTGAGGACCAATGACAATTTAATATTTAAAGAAAAAAAAAAGAAAGAAAGAAAGAAAGAAATTACCTACATTTCATTTAAAAAAATCAAACTAAAAAATTAATAAATAAACTCCGAAAATTGTTGTTTATCCTATATATATGTTTTATGTCTGTGTATATATAGTTTTGTGTATAACTATAAGTAATTGGGTAAATAAATATGAGAGATGTGTGCAATAAGGTGAAGTACTTAATGTGATTATATATGACAATCAGTCGGGATTTAAAGAATTGATAATAAACTACGTGTTGCTCTGAAAAACAAAGTTTTATTTAAGCTTATCATACATTATGAGTTACACTAAATACAACCTAAATCACACAAACCTACCTGGAAAACAAAGAAACGACAATTAAAGTATTTAAATTGCCAATTCCTCTTTTTGATGTTTCTACAAAAATACACTATAATATTTCAATGAGGCTACAGTGTAATTTATTACGATACATTTCTTTTATTTTAAGTGCACAACACACATAAAAATATTTTAACACAATCGAATGATATATCCTGGGACTATAGATAACACAAGTTTTATATACTTAAATGGAAAGATCCCACGCATATTGTAATAAAATGTAAATTCTGGAATAAGAAACGATTTTTTGATTTTTTTTGATGAATGGATGAACACTACAGAAATGGTCATTCCGTTATGACGTAATTAATCCTCAGGTACCTCTACAATGTAATCCAGACAGAGTAATATATCCATGGTATATGTCCAGTTATAGTAATGTATCCATGATCTCTTTCGGAGTAGGGTGTTGGCAACACTGGGCGCATAGTGACTCTGTGATTGAGTTCTCTGTGGCACGAAAGCGTGACACGAAATTCCTTAGAAAGAGCGCGTCCATATAATTTATGTCAATGTACTTATTAAAGACGGTGTAGTTTTGAAATGGTTGACTATGTAACAGTTTGTTTAACATTAAGACGTACCGTAGGTACTTACACTTTATTGTTAGAAATGAAAAAAAAAACTTTCGAATAAAAATATTTTATTTAATAAGGGGTGGGAGGGGTCCTAAATTTCGTGACGTCACAATTCAAAATCGAGTAATTGGTATGTATAGGTAATTATAGCGATAAGCCCCGCCCACCTTCTTAACACAAAATAGAAAAATTTCTAAATTACTTGTCTACTTGATTACTAAACTACTAAATTGTCCGTTTTCACGTATTAATTTACTTAAAAATTAGTTAACTACTTAACTGTCAAAATCCTTTGGGTATACTTAGGATATACAAAAAAAGAATTGTTTTTGGTTTTCCTCACATTATTGAAACAAACAGTGCAGAAGTTTGGCATCTTTAAAAACAATACGTTCGCGTCGTCACAAAACGTCGCCCGTGTCGCCGCCGCTGGTACCCGAACTTATCCCCTGTACCCGAGCGGGCGCCGGCGCGTTAGTTGATTGGTCGGCGCACGCTCCACCGTCTTGTCGGTGACAGGTCACGCACACATAGCTGTGTATGTAGTAGTGTTCTTGCGCATGGCGTTAGTATGAAGTTAACATTCTTTATTCATGTGCCTAGATGCCTTAGGTAACTACCACCTACTAAGAACTTAGTAAAGTTATTTTATGTAATATGATTTCAGTATTCATTTACTTCTTATTTTATTTTACAATCTTTTCAAAATAAATTACTTCTCGAAGCTCATACGTATTAATATCAAAAATTTAAAATGTACAATAGTGTCATCTCTATTAATAAATATGAACTACTTGAACTAGTTGTACGCAAGAGAACACAGATGTCGCGCTGGGACCGGGACGACGGCTGCAAAACGTAGGCGGCTACCCTCTACAGCCGCTACGAGCTACGACCGCTAGTCCCGCCTCCCGCTACACCGAGCTATCAGCTACGACGGCTAGTCTAGCTAGTCGCTACCGAATAGCCGACGACGGCTAGTCTAGCTAGTGGCTACCGAATAGCGGGACGGCTGCAAAACGTAGGCGGCTACCCGCTACGGCCGCTGCTCCCGCTACACAGAGCTATCGGCTACGACAGCTACTCTAGCTAGTGGCTACCGTACAGCCGAGTAGCGGGAAAGCTACGCGGCTGCAAAACGTAGTAGTTATATTATATATGTGGCGGCTACCCGCTGTGCCGTAACTTGTCGGATATTTTAGCCAGCCAGTAGACAATAGCTAGTGATTGTGTTGACGGATATCATAGCCGTAGGTATTTTGTTGATAGCCGCTATTTGGCTAGTTATTGAAATAGCTACCCATCGCTAATCCAGATAGATTTTTTTTTATATGCCTTAAGCAGGCAAACGAGCAGACGGGTCACCTGATGGTAAGTGATCACCGTCGCCCATGGACATCAGCAACACCAGGGGCGTCACCAATGCGTTGCCGGCCACGAAGAAAAGAAAAGATCCGCTTCTTGAAGGACCCCATGTCATAGCTTAGCGGGAACACCGATGCAGGAAGTTTGTTCCACAGTTTACACGTCCGTGGCAAGAAATTACGTGAAAACCGAACTGTGGACGAACGCTAGGTATTTGGGTGGTGTTGATGGAACATGGTACGTGATGTACGGTGACGGAAATCAACCGCAGGTATTAAATCAAACAGTTCTTCAGAACACTCCCCGTTATACAGACGGTAGAATACGCATAGCGAGCCTATGTCTCTCCTCAACTTAAGCGACTCTAATCCGTCTGTAAGCTTGGGATCGTCGACAAGACGAATAGCTCGTCGTTGGATTCGGTCAAACGTGTCCACTTGGCCAGCTGGGGCTCCGGCCCAAAGATGAGAGCAGTACTCCATGTGTGGTCGAATTTGTGCCTTATAGAGCATCAATCTGTGCTTAGGCATGAAGTACTGTTTAGCTCTATTGAGCACTCCCTAATTTCCTTGCAGCTAGTTTGGCCTTACCAACCAAGTGGTCCCGAAACTGAACTTCATTCGAAATGTCGACACCAAGGATCCCAATACTTTTGGAGATGTTAAGAGGAGTGTTCTGGAACTGAGGTGCCATGACGAATGTGGTTTTCTTAGCGGTTAACGCGCAAACTTGTGTCTTCTCGGGGTTGAACTGGACTAAATTTAGTCTGCCCCATTCCGAGACCCGCTCCAGAGATGTCTCGACTTCAGACACAAGTTTCATCCTCTTCTCCTCAATCTGCACCCGAGAAAGATTTGCTCGGCCTGTATAGCGAGCATCACCCGTACTGTCATCAGCATAGCAATGGATGTTCCTGATGTCAAGCATATCATTGATATGCATGACGAACAGTGTAGCTGAGAGCACAGAGCCTTGAGGGACGCCAGCATTTATGGGCTTCGTGTCCGAGCATGCTCCGTCAACAACGACCTTGATGCTCCGCTCCGATAAAAAACTGGCAATCCATCTGCACAATTTCTCGGGTACTCCATAGGAAGGCAGCTTAGAGAGTAATGCCTTATGCCACACCCTATCGAAGGCCTTAGCAACGTCCAGACTTACAGCCAATGCTTCTCCCTTGCTCTCAATCGCTTCTGACCAGCAATGAGTAAGGTATACTAAAAGATCGCCAGCCGATCTGCCGTAGCGAAAGCCATATTGACGGTCGCTAATCAGCTGGCGATCCTCTAGATACCGGAGCAGTTGGGTGTTTATTACACGCTCCATTAGTTTGGAGAGCAGAGAGGTTATCGCGATTGGTCTGTAATTGGATGGACTTGATCTATTTATTTTATTTATTTATTTATTTATTCTTTTGAAACACCTTAAAGTAGGGGTTACAAGGGCGAACTTAATGCCTAATGGCATTCTCTGCCAGTTGACCCTGGGTGATGGTGAAAATGTGAGGTAGGCAAAGAAAAGAAGAGAAAAAAAAAAAAGAAAAAATTATAAAAACCAAACGGGAAGAAATAATACAATACACATACATCATATTATAATATATATATATACAATAGATATATATACATATAAATACACAATATATACGTATAAATACAAAAAATATACATAAATTTACATACTTATAATTATAGTTTTGAACAGGTTTTATATACACTCATCCACTACATGACTTTTTGAGAAAGTAATCCTGGACTAGCTTTTTGAAAATACCTCTGCTTTTCGCCCTCCTAATGTTCAAGGGTAAGGTATTCCAGAGCAGTATAGCCTGAATAGCAAAGGAATAATGGAAAAACTTACTAGAATGAGACGGAATATGTAATTTAAGGTTGTTAGAAGAACGTAGGTGTTTGTCGTGCATGGTACAGACATACTGAAATTTTTCCTTAAGATACGAAGGAGAAGTAGGTTCGTTTAAGATAGCAAACAAAACCAAGAGCATTCTAGAGTTACGCCTTTGCCGAATAGTGAGCCATTTAAGCTGACTCCGATAACTCGAAACGTGATCATACTTGCGAAGATTAAAAATGAAACGGATACAGTTATTTAGTAGGCGCTCTAGTTTATCTAGAAGCTCTTCGTTTAGGTCCGGGTAGCACACATCAGCATAATCAATAATGGGAAGCACGAGGCTATGCACTAACGATCTAGGAGGATCTATCACCTTTTTTGGGGATAGGGTGGACTAAGGCTACCTTCCATGAAGACGGCACGATGCCGGCAGAATAGGAAAGTTGGAAAAGGCGCGTTAAAACCGGGGTCAACTCCGGAGCGCACGTTTTTAGCACAACAGCAGGTATACCGTCCGGCCCATTCGACTTGTTGATGTCGAGGGAAAAAAGAGCTTGACGTACGGCATTCTGAGTAAAACGCACGTCGGGCATCAGCTCACCACACAGCGGGATGGTAGGCGGTGTGTTACCCCCGTCATCAAGATTCGAGTTCGACGCAAAGAGTGTGCCCAGTATTTCGGCTTTCTCTTTTGCGGTGTGGCCCAGGGTATTGTCTGCTCTGCGCAAAGGCGGAAGGGACGACGCACAGAAATTGCCTTGAATGGCTTTGGCTAGAGACCAGAAAACACGACTACCACACGCATATCTCAATAGTCTCCTGCCTGTTCTGTGTATGTGCTTGAACTTTGCCTTGGCAATTTGCTTTTTTGAGGACCAGGAGGCAGCATTAAATTTCTTTTTCAGAAGATGTAAGTAGGAGCCTTCGAGCTCGCGTGCCCAATCCTGGTAGGCAGATTGCTTCAGGCGTAATGCCTTAAAGCAGTTTCTGTCAAACCAGGGTTGAGTTTTCCCACCAACAGGTACCACAGAGTTTGGAATATAGCATTCCATGCCCTGGAGTACCACATCGGCTATGGAAAGGGCACAGGAGTTGGGATCTTCTGAAGAGAAACAGATGTGCCTCCAAGGGTATGATGAGTAAAATTCCCGCAAACCATCCCAGTCTGCTGATCCAAAATGCCAGACCCGGCGAGACGCGCATGCGCGCATGGTCGCCGATCATCGGGCCGAGCTAATGGCACAGAAGATCGCACTAAGCAGTGATCGGACGAGCCAAGCGGCGACTCGACGGATACAGCATAATCATTAGGGTGGGAGGTTAGCAGGAGGTCCAAAGTGGAAGCATAATGGCCGTCAATGTCAGGGATCCGGGTTGGGCTGGATACTAACTGACTGAGGCCATTAGCCAAGGCAAAGCTGTGAGCAGATTTCCCTGCATAGTCCGTTGTGCGTGATCCTAGCCACTCAACATGATGGGCGTTGAAGTCTCCCAGGACCACCACTTCGGCACGAGGGATCTGATCTTGCACATAGTCAATCGCCCCCTGTACGTGCTCGTAGAGTCGATCTGTTTCGGTATTACCGCTATGAGACCTGTACAGACTTATGTAGACGCGCGTTTGTCCACCATGGTCAACGCGAATGCAGATGGTAGACAGGTCTTTACCTTCAAGAAAATGAAGACGTTGACAGCAAATATCGTCCCGAGAGAACACACAAACACCGGCGTGGGGTATAAATTTATGTTCTAAATTATAACCCGGATACTGTAGATAAGATGTTTCTTCTCGAGCCGATATTTGTGTCTCTGTCAAAAAGAATAAGGCCGGCCGCGCCGTTTCGAGATGGCAGTGAACGGCGTTAAGGTTAGAATGTAAGCCCCTAATGTTGCAGAAGTCCACTAGAAATGTGGAAGGGGGTGCCGCTGGTTTAGACCTTTTACTTTTATTTTTCATCTTCATAATTTTTTTTTGCGGGAAGAAGAAGAAAGATTTGAGGCAATACATCGTCGAAGCCACCAGGGTCAAAGCGTAGTCAGTAAAACTCTCTCGGCGAATTGGGTAGAGTGAGTTACTGGCGCGGCGGACGGAAGGACCCCCGATCCAACCCGTGAATAAAATCCCCGTCCACATCCAGCTCCCAAACTGGCAAGGAAATCATTCGACGGGCTTTTAACATTGGCGGCGGGACAGCCTCCCAGGCCGGGACTCCTGGGTTCGGGTCCCCTACAACCAACGGGCGCCAGCGGTAACGTTTCATCGGCTCTCCCTGGCCGCCGTGCCAATCCATCACGCCCAACCGCTCGAGGGCAGTAAATGATGACACCAACGGACCCCAGAAGCAACGAAAATAAACGACCTCAGGATGGGAAATAGAATAGAATGGGGAGGGAAATGATTGATAGACGGGGGAGAAGGAAGAAGAAGAACTGGCACTCAAGCCCCCAGCCGGAACACGACAAGTCGTTTGGCGGTTGACTCATGCTCGAGGGTGGTAGCTATCCAGGCGAACCCCATGGAGAGATAATAATAGCAATAATGGTATTAATTAACAAATGAAAATCAATATTACCAATATAATCCTTCGAGGGGCCCTACCACCAGCGGGCCAGATTTAGTCGCCTCTTACGACACCCATCCGGCGTGGGATTGGGGTTAGTATTCTAAGCCGCCCCAATACGGCTAAATAAATAAAATATATCCATGGTGACGTCACTGTGATAAACCATAGGCTAAAGAGTTTAAAAAGTTAAGCTTCCTCTGACATTGAGCTTAAGCTGGAGAAGTGAGAAGCAAGTTGAGTAATTTGAATTGAATTAATCTTGAGGGAATGGAATGATGAGATGGATGAGAACTCCTTCTTTTTAATTTTAATATAAAAAATTTGATATCAGATGGCGCTGCTCAATTGGCATACCTATAATAAACATTTTTTAATAAACAAAAACTAAAATAATGAAAGCGTTTGTAATTTGTACACTTTAACTTTTAATAAAATTCATTCAATCCAACTTCTGATTAACTAATACTTGGGGCAGTGCCATTGAATTATTATTACTAGCGTATAGAACAGACACTGCGAACATTGGGTTCGGGGGTGTGCATTGCAGCCGCTCATTGCGGCCGCATGCCAAAATTGTTTATGAAAAAACTGAAAAAATGCCATCATGCGTAATAAGAACAATTGTGACATTGCACGACAAAAAACAAAAAAGATAATGTTATCACTTTATCATCGGTAAGAAAACAAAATCTTAACTTAAATCAACTAAAACGAATTTAATTAAATTATTGAGCAATATTCCCGCCATTTTGAATGAAAAAATCATGGAGCGTTTGAACTTGGCAAACCACTAGCGTGTTAATGGACTAAATAAGCTTGCCGACGCGACGCTTGTGACCAATTTAAAGTGTTGGATTTTTGACACGAATCAATGGTAATTACGTTTGAAAATCGTTTAAACGCTTTTGCACGTTAAATAAAGTTGGAGTAAGAGCTTGTAAAGATTTGGAGTCGGTGACTGCTTGTCTTGGTTCGGCAAGTGTCATATACTTTACTCTATGGCAAGTGTGCAAACGAGGCTTCTAGTTTGAAAAGAGAACGGAGGGCAAGCCGGCGATGGAACACACATTTTGTTTGAGATGACTTCTCTATGTATGTACCTCAATGGGTAGTGCTTGTAAAACAAAGCTAAAAGAGTTACAAATAACTCATAACAAAATAATTTAAACTTTTATTCATTACGATTTCCTAACACTTATTCCTAATATTATCTAACAATCATAATACCTACTTGTTTGCTAATAAAAAAATATGAGATATAACATATAACACAAATTATAAATTTCAAACCAATAAAGACAAGGGCAGAAGATTAATTACTTCGCAATACTAATAACATGTACATACATACTTAGAGTACGAACGAATTATGGTAAGCAAACAATATAGAATTCCTTTTCCTTGAAGTTATCACTAACTAGCTGACTCGGCGAACTTCGTGTCGCCTAAGAATTAGGCCAAATAGTGATACTTTTAACGAATCTTTATAGTTTTGTTTTGTTTAACAAATCAGAGATCATTAAAATCGTTATAGCCGTTCTTAGCCGTTATAGTTTTTTCTCCTCTGCCCCTCCTCTCCCCTTCCTCCTCTCCCTCCCCTCCCTCTCCCTCACCTCTTTCCTCCCCTCCCTCTCCCCCTCACTCTCCCGCTCTACTCCTGCTCACGCTGCCATCCTCCCCCCTGTTACCTACAATTATGTTTTGTTCCTAACTCTAAGCTTCCATTGACACACATTTTACCACTTTGGAAGTGTCTCTCGCGCAAACTATTCAGTTTAGAAAAAAATGATATTAGAAACCTCAATATCATATTTGAAGACCTATCCATAGATACCCCACACGTATGGGTTTGATGAAAAAAAAATTTTTGAGTTTCAGTTCTAAGTATGGGGAACCCCCAAAATTTATTGTTTTTTTTTCTATTTTTGTGTAAAAATCTTAATGCGGTTCACAGAATACATCTACTTACCAAGTTTCAACAGTAGGTATAGTTCCTATAGTTTCGGAAAAAAGTGGCTGTGACATACGGACGGACGGACAGACAGACAGACAGACAGACAGACAGACATGACGAATCTATAAGGGTTCCGTTTTTTGCCATTTGGCTACGGAACCCTAAAAAAGGGTGCGTGTACTTTTGTACGCGCGTGAGAAGTTATACTTCTTTGACATAATTAAATAAATATTTAACCCGGAGGGGGTTCCCCCTCTTCCCTCCCCCTCCTCTCGCCTCCCCTCCTCCCCTCCCCCTCCCCTTCTCCCTGCCCTCCCCACCCTCTCCCCTCCCCTCCCCCCCTCCAGCTTTATATTAATAGTTTAGATATAGATATATGTAGAAAGTGAAGATTTACACGTTTTATAACCAACTAGGACAGAGTCTTTGGTAATAAAATTGTTGTGTAAGGTAATATGTCACGATTTTATTAAGTGTCTATCAATCTTACAGCCTTCCATCTAGCTATATAACAGACTAAAGTCCATAGTAGTAAAAAGTAGTTTTAATTTTATCATTTTCTCGGCAACACAGGAAAATTGCTGGCCTCAGTTTCTAGCGGTTAATAATTAACCGCTAGAAACTGATTACTCTTCAGAATCGAAAAACCGACTCCTACAATAATTGTAGGAGTCGGTTTTTCGAGTCTGAAGAGTAATGGTGAACTATAACATTTTCCCCGCTAATTATATATTGGTTCTTCGATATCTCATCCCAAACTTAATAAACATTTGACAGTTTATACTAGGAGGTTGGTAGTTGGCCAGCTTGGTAAAGCACTAGCCACTGTACCACCACGAGCATGTTAGAAACAAAGTCTCACGACCACCAACAGGGGTTAGGTATTCAGCAGTGTCCCACGAGCAGCAATTTTTGAATTTGAATTTTTGAAATCGGTCCAGTAGTTTTTGAGTTTATTCGTTACAAACATCCAAAAACACAAATCATTCCTTTTATAATAAGTAGAGATGTTATTTAGGTACCTGTTACTACAGGTAGTAGGTACAGTACAGGTAGGTGCATTGTATTTTATGTCGTATGTCATCCAAAGATTAATCTATATATAAAAACGAATGTTGCTAAGCGGTAAACTCGAGAATGGCTCGACCGATTCGGGTAAATTTTTTTTCTATGTTCCTTGGAGTCCACGGAAGGCTTTTATAATATAAAAAAAATTGCGCGGACAACATTAAAAACAATACTTTTCTTTTCAAATAAAAGTTTGTTTCACCATGTATGCTAAATGGTAAATATTCGAATCGTCAATCGGTATCCACGGGAATTAGTAGCAGAAACAATTACCGGGAATGATGGCTATCCGCTATATCGTGGCCGATCAACTGCAGATAATAGAGGATCAACAGTTGAAAAGTAAATCAACAAAATATAGAAATTGATAATCGTACAAAATATGTAACAAAAGGAAGTGATATGGCTGTGATTGGAGTTAGTGCTGAAATTTCTGTTGATGAAGTTAACCATTACGAAATGGGCAGTTACGTTAGTATTAATGAAGCAATTTCGGGCATTTTTTTTGTTTCCATTCATGAAAGATACCGCACTGTAGTTCACTTAGCAGTCAACTTAGAAATTGGCCAAAGAGTATATTTTACTGCACAGAACGTACTACAACGAGTTATTCAACCATCATCTACAAAGCTTGACCAGTTTTTTTGATATGTGTCAGAATGATGATTTTGCCCGAACACTGCTAGCAGCATTTGCAACTGTTAGAAAATGATTCCCGTTGGGATCACACCTTAAATGATGCTGTAATTTCTTTAAAACCTCAGCAAATACGAACATTGTTTTCTATAATTATATCGACATGCTTCCCGTCAAAACCAATTGATTTTTGAATCAAATACAAAGATGTTAAGTGTGACGATATCTTGCATCAAATGCGCACTAGAAAAGGAAATATACATTAACAATACACAGAAGAAATTTACAACGAGGCATTGATAATAGTTGAAGACATGTGCTTGGTGATGTCAAACAAAGTATTATCTCAATTAGGCATGGCCGTGCCTTTGACAGAACGAAGTCTGTCCGGGCAGCTAGTGTATCATAAAATTGTTTATAACATAAAAACTCACGACTATTTAAGAATTAACTATATATGTATGTCACTGAAAACTCTTGCAGCTTGCTCTTTGCCCTTTTGTGTTTGTCTCAAGAATTCTGATTTGTTTTGCTTCTAATTATAATAGCTGTTAGTAATTACTTGCTATTGTACTCTCTTAACCAAAAACTTGTGGGATTTATAAATTAAAAGAAGCAAAGTTGTGCTCGGTTCTCTATACTTTTGCTCGTTATTGTGTGCCCACGGAATGTCCTTTATCTATGATGGTGATTCGGCATATGAGGGTGAAACGACCGCTTCATGATGTGTACAGTACCTACTCAAATTGTTCATGTAATCGTTGAATTAGTAGCTTGCAGGGGAAAAGGATTTATTCTCTGTAAACTGCGATGCACCGTGTGAGTTTGGTGGTGTGTGCGTGATTGGTGTTGAGCATTGAGGTAATACATAGAGAACCTATCTCAAACAAAATGTGTGTTCCACCGCCGGCTTGCCCTCCGTTCTCTTTTCAAACTAGAAGCCTCGTTTGCACACTTGCCATAGAGTAACTTTGTATGACACTTGTCGAACCAAGACAAGCAGTCACCGACTCCAAATCTTTACAAGCTCTTACTCCAACATTATTTAACGTGCAAAAGCGTTTAAACGATTACAAACGTAATTACCATTGATTCGTGTCAAAAAATCCAACACTTTAAGTTGGTCACAAGCGTCGCGTCGGCAAGCTTATTTAGTCCAATAACACGCTAGTGGCTTGCCAAGTTCAAACGCTCCTTATGATTTTTTCATTCAAAATGGCGGGAACATTGCTCAATAATTTAATTTAATTCGTTTTAGTTGATTTAAGTTAAGATTTTGTTTTCTTACTGATGATAAAGTGATAACATTATCTTTTTTGTTTTTTGTCGTGCAATTGTGACACATTCTTATAACGCACGACGGCATTTTTTCAGTTTTTTCATAAACAATTTTGACATGCGGCCGCCATGAGCGCAGCCGAGTGACAGCCGAGTGACAGAATGAAATGCAGCCGGCCGGCTGCAATGCACACCCCCGAACCCGATGTTCGCGGTGTCCCTTCTATACGCTAGTAATATTAATTCTATGGTGTTGAGACTGCCGCGAGCTGTTGCTTTGTCTATAATCTATATGGTGTTGGTAAAGTGGTGAGTTGCCGGCTGCCGCTATCGGTGCTCAGAAGGGACTTTTTTGTCCGAGGGTCACCAGTTTAGCAAAGATAGAGCTAACACACAGACGGAGCGTGTCGCCTGGGGAGCGGTCACTCCCACTATTCATTGTCGGAACTTGTATACTATAGTAGAATCCATAATTCGATGAACCATTTTGACAAATAGAGTGTTGCTATCTATCGTAGAAAATTAATAGTGAGGGGTAAGTGATGATATTCAGTGTCGACATTCTACGAGAAAGTGAGCGTTGAAAAAACTTTTTGTTTAGGCGTGCAATGGAAAACCTTTAGTAAATTTATTAAAATAGTGTTCTATTAATGTGTTTTCATTTCTTATCTATTTAAAATACCTTCCATTCAATGTTTCGATGCCAGCTTAAATCGATAAAGATAAATTGTATTTAATTTAAACGAAATTCGTAAAGATGAAAATATATTTATTTACACCTTCGTATGGACGAAAGCGTAAACTAATAAAATTATGTGGATAAAAAATATGGTATTTATTATATGGCTTTGTACTTAGGGAGATTTGTAAATAAATGAACAAGCAATCCAATAAAACTTTTTATTGTTCATAAGTTTGTAACAACCTAAATTACTTACTGAACCATTAAGTATATCTTATTTGCAGAAAAGTCAACACAGGATTTAAACTGTAAATTTAAATACACATTGAAGTAAATATAATTACTCTTTAGTTGACGCTGGTTCCTGCCACAGGATTTACTATAAATTGTAATTATTAACACTATTGAGTATTATTTACATGTGTACAGTCTTATAATTTAACATAAAGAGATCACTTTTTAACACTGAATCCCTCTCCCGTGGGATCTAATATCCATGGGTAGTTGTTAGGGCATTCCATGCAAGTGAATAAACGCAGTGTCTCTCCTGGTAACTCTCGGGTTGTTAATGGACATGCATTAGGTAAAGAGCAGAAAGGTTGACCTTTAACGTCACATTTGTCTTGCTTCCATTCTTGGAAATCTCTTAATGACGACAATTCTGTAGGATTCTGCATCCATTGTATAACCTGAATCATCGAGGTAAAGTAGACATCATTTTTCTCCAACATTTCTTCTACAAATTTAATTAGCTCATCACGGAATTCTTTCTTAGATTTAAGCCATGAAGCGTGGAAGTGCAGACCAAGAGGAGCACGGTTGGTTGAGTAGTGACGGTTGAAGTTGTGACGCAAAAGGCGGGCGAACTGATCTCCGGTTTGGATATTAGAACAAGAATCGACCACGTGGCAACCAGGCAAAGATTCGTCGAATGTAGGATCATCTCTTCTGTCCAATTCATTCATAACCATTTCCCATACCGGATGGCTTCTAGATGGGCAATTGTGAGCATTACCGTTACACTTATGAGGCATTCTGAAATATAATGTGTAAGGCCAAATTGGCACTCTGCCAAGAGGAGCTGTGATAGAAGCATCATAAACGAAGTATTGGTCAGCCATCATCTCGAACTGTTTGTTTCCTCCAACACGCAAGTAAGGAGCTCGAACCCCGATGATGGAAGCATCGGTGATGTTTGCAAAACGTTCGACGATCAATCTCGCTCCAGCCATTTCAGCGAGCCAATCATCGTAACTTCCACCGCTCCAGTATAGAGGATCATCTTTGTGTGTAATTGAGAACACTGCTATTTCATGGCCTTTACGATGCAATTCTTGAATAGCGGCATAGTTGCTGTATTTATGAGAAACAAAGAATGTTCCACGAATTTGACAACCATTTGGATTCTGTCGGTTTCCATTGAAAATTTGTTCATAAAGGTCAATGTTATCTACATTAACGGCGCCATTGAAAGTTATAGTTATCATTTGAGGTACTTGATTGGGCTCAATACCTCCAGGAATACGAGTTCCATCAGCTGAACAGAAGCAGTCAGGTAATGTACATTGGTTAGGGTCACAATCAGGTGCTCTGTTAGGATCCACGTCAACGGCTGTAAATTAAATAAAGCTCAATAAGAATTTTGTGACGTTAACAACAGGTGTCGTTTTCTGTTCTGTACTACTTCTATAGGTTTAGAATAAACATGTGTAGATTATTAATAATAAAAATAATATTTTAATTGACATTCGCAAAAATATGACCATAATCTTTATTGAATGTGTCTTTAATGTATTTGTTTACTTACTACAAGCGTTTTCATCTGACTCGTCCTTGCAGTCTGGCTTTCCGTTACAGAATAATTCCTTTTCTATACAATCTCCACTTCCACAAGCTAGTTTGCCTTCGGGGCAAATTGGTTCATCTGTTTTCAGTATGGGCAAAATTTTTCTGGGTTCTGAAATTTTAATAAAATGTTAATATCTTGATATCGATATTGATAAACATCACCTACATTATTGAAATTGAAATTAATCACAGAAAATCATAACACAATAATTCTGTTTTGTACCTAAGTGTGTTTTTTATATGTCACAGTGTGGGAATAGAAGAGCTTAGAAGATTTAAGAGGGAAAAGTAACGGCAAAGCATGAAAGTATGAACAGTTAAGGACAGATAATTAATTGTGAGGAAGTATTTAGCTAACACGTAATTAAGGAAGTGTAACCAAGAGTCTCATGAATTAGTCATAGAACAGACGTAATACTAGTATAAGGCTTGTGAATTTTTGTATGACTAAATTGGTATAAAAGAAGAGTTGAAATAGTAATAAGTTACTTTGAAGTTCACAAATTAAAAGAAAACCTTTGACAGAGTTGATGACATGCCTCAGTATTGAAAACACCTTGAAATTCACATAGTTGTATGGTAATTTTGACAGAAAATGAAATAATTTATGCGTTACTTAAATAAAATTCAATGCTTTTGCTTTAAAAATTAAACAGTGGCTTTGAAGGCATTATTATTGTTTTTTTTATATAAGAAAAACAATTATATCTTTGTAAAAATTGCAATTAACGGCACTATTTCTTTTCTCAAAGCGACTGTTTAATATTTTCGTGTTATAAGCCGAATAAAAGAATCAATTTGTTGTCTTAGTTAATGAAGCTGCTGTGTATTATACATATTAATATTGCAGATATGCGTTATATTACTATTTATTTACATGGTTGTTTCACCTCATTCATGTCCCGTCAGAAACGTTAGTATTATATTAGTAAAATGAAAAGCTTACAGCCAGTTGATACTACATGTTATATATGTTATGTACTTTAGCCTTAGCATATTTAGAAAAACGTGGAAAAGGAAGTTGAAGTAAAGTTTTTTTTTGTTAGATACAGAAAGAACCAAGTCTTTTTGTGTAATTGTTTACTGTGTGTTCATTTTATATCGATAGGCTTAGGATTCTTCAAAAAAAGAATATTTTGCCGGCAGTTATTTACTGCTGTGCTCAGGCGTGTTTCAAGATTTCTTTTCATTCAATTAGATCATTTGTAGGCAAACTATTTATCAGTAAGTATTATTATCTTTAACATGCCTTCAGATACAATTCGCAAAATTATAGATGATAAGCAAAATGTGGAAAAAATAGTATAACATTATGGATATTTAAATGTACGAATGAGTTACGTAAAAACGACAACGAATTGTATTTGAAGAATGTTATGCGTAACTTATGGGTCGGTCCTAGACCCGACCTTTCCCTATGTCCGGGGCCTCATGCAATACACCAAATCTACAGTGCGACGCGGCCCCTTCACCCAAGCTCGATTGCTCGCTACGCGCCAATAGCTTCTTTGTCGGCACTTACTCTCGAGTTTGTCACAGTTGGTCACTTTACCCTTCCAGTCACAGGTTTGTTTTTCGAGATCGAAAGAGAGACCGGACGGGCAAGTGATCTGTTTAAGACCTGACCTAGTGCACCTGTGTCGATAAGAAATGACATATTAAATACAATATTCATAAACAGGAAGCGGACGTTCTAAAGGCTAACGACTTTTGAGCGGCTCGATCGGAAAATCGACCGGTGTCTACGGACACTTCCGTCTCGCTAGCCCTTCGCACGACCACTCCCTGTCGGTGTCAGAACTTACTTTCTATTTTTTCGCAATTCTTAACATTTGTTTTCCAATCACAGGTTTGACGGTCGATATCAAACGCCAGTCCGCCGGGACAGCGCACAGATGCGAGCCTGGTTACGCCATTTTCAGCTCCCTTGTCACACCTGTACATATGCAGCCGAGCTTTCAGCATAAAAGTTTACATATGTCTTGTTTCAATATTTTTATAGTTTTTCTTAATCCTTACATGATAGATAACACGTATTGTACTCACACGTATTATACTTAAACGTATTATAAAAAAATGGACAAAAAACTTTAGAAACAAACTTTTGACCTTTAGTGACAGCAATTCGTAATTATAATTCCTATAATTATAATTATGATAATATTTACAATAAATAAGGAAGCTGAAACAAATACCTGTTATTGGAATTAAGTACGTATATTATATTAACACTTAAAGGTACCTCATAACATTCTACGAACTAGTGGCGTTGTGACTAATATTCAAAGCACGATGTCGACCGTTCCATTCACCGGCTGGAATATCAAGTTCTTGCATATCAAACGACGCATATAAATAAATCAGCGATAGAGAATGGCAAGGTAATTTACAAAAGATTTACAAGTTTGAAAGATAATAGTTTCTGAAATTAACATTAAAGGCATATTAAAAAGGAAGATAATTATCTATTGAAATGAACCTTTATATTGCCTAATAATATTGAATTATAGCCAAATGTGTTATCTACCAATATTAAATTATTGTCATGTTTGTTACCCGATAGTATTTAGTTATTGTCTTGTATGTTGCCTAACAATATTGAATTATTGTCATGTTTGTTGCCCGACAATACTGAGTTACAGTCGTGTATGTTGCCTGACAACATTGAATTATTGTCGTGTATGTTACCTGACTACATCACGGCAGTCGCCTTCGGTAGTAAGTCGGAAGTACTCGTCGCCTGGACGACCATCGCACAGCTGCTCAGGAGTAGCATCCTCTCCAGCATCCTCTTCTTGTCGCTTTACTCTGCTCTCACCTGTCACTATAAACAAGCACAAAGTTTAACATTGCGATACTCTGCACTTTCTCAGTATCAGAATATAGTCATGATAAAGCTTAATTATATCAATTATGTAACTAGGTCTACGCTAACGAAATAGGGGAAATATCCAGCCACCAAGTTAATAAGACTATTACCTGAATTCTAAGCTATGAAACAACGAAAACCGCTACGACATTGTCAATTACTTTTCAAGACACCATTGTTCTATAATCTTATAGTTAGAATTAAATTTTAGGATTATTATTATTGGTCACAGAAGCTTATATGTATACAAATTTTTATGTCTTAATATTGTTAATGTAAAGAGAAAACTGTAAACATTTCACCGCCTGCAATTCAACATTAACTTCTGCAAGCGTGGGTTTGAATCCTGGGTCACAAGGCTTGTTGTTACGCCAATTTAATATGCTTATTGGGTAACACGTCTTAACGTAAGCAACGATTACCACATGCGGTGGAGGAATGTAGTACCGTTTCATTTCAGAGTCGAATGCCGTTCCGCGCATTACTGGTCGTAAGTAAAAGTTAAATAAACATACAGGCTTTTCTGTAAGTTAACACATAATTCGAACTGTCTGTATTATGGAAATAATATTTTCTGCCAACAAGCTTAAAACGGCATTGAAAGGTAAAACGTTGAAAAGAAATCGAGGTCAACACAAGCCACGTAGTAACAAACCGGTGTTCGTTCTTTGTCGCTGTTAAGTTTTCTTTACATAAACTTTATTTATATTGTGTTTTGTAGGTTACAGTTTTTTGATGATTAAGTTCCTGCAGCTTTACGTTAAAAATACATAAAAACTAAATTAAAAAATAATTAACAGTTAATATTCAAACTCTACATTCATATATTTCTTAACTAAATTATATGTTATAATGTGATTATTTAAAAAAAAATCAAACCAAATTATAAGTTTCATACTCTGACTTGCTAGTAATTTTATTACTTGTCGTAACTTTTAAATTTATTAAAAAAAAAAAAAAAGATTACTGATACAATTTTGATTAAGATATTTTATCAGTGTAGTCTAGTAGTTTAAGAAAAGTCGAAATCGGTACTCACCTAGACAGGCGAGCAACAGTACCCCAAAACACAGGTACGGGTGTCGAGCCATGGCGCTCGGCGAAGACTGTTCGTTGCCGCGCGCTCCACAAGAAAGTGCAAGAGGTGTCTGCTGCCCCTCTTCACCTTTATATAACCAGGCGGCCACTCGACTCCAGCCGCTCCGCTAGTCCTGTGTGCACTGTGCCTGCCACCGATGTAACACGCAGCACCGGCGTCACAGCTTTTAATAACATTTCGGTGACGTTCCTGGAAACTATGTACCAAATTAATATTGTAACTAGGCTTTTAGTTAATTACCATACAGCATTAATTCTGTGGATTCGACATAATGATTTCATACGAATGGATTGTTTAAATACCAATCTTATTAATGAAATATTGGATGCCTAAAAATTATACCCCTATATATAATTATATATGCCTATAATTTATTGGAAGACTAAAATTTTGAAGATTATCATAAATCTCATAGGCTGTACCTACCGACTTACTTGATCGGAAAAACACTTTTCTCTAATAACGAGTATACTAACTCGTATGTATGTTACGAAAGTAAAACTCACTAGTCTGTGAACGTAGTCCCCGAATAGAATATTAACATTTAAACGATTATTTTACAATTATGTTTTTAAATCTTGTATAACTTGTCTATTTTTTCAAGGTTACCGTATTAAAATTATTTAAAGTTTTCGTAACTTGGACATGTTAATAATCACTAATAGAAACTTGGACAGTGTAACGTATGCTTATTGACGGAATGTAAGAATCTATTGCTGGAGTAGGAACGAAAGTACTATTAAATTTAAGTTAAAATATCTTAGGTAAAGTCAAGAAGAACCTACACGCAACTAATAAACTTCGATTCAGATCCATCGTTATAATCGAAACTTAATGAATGAAACAGATATTAATACTTATCAATTTTTAAACATCTTATTGTACATTAAATGGTGTTTGATCTGTTTGAAATTAAGGGTACTTAACGTTATAATTGCAGATTGCGACGCAGATGTAGGAGCAATGATTTCTTATTTTAAGTAACTGACAACGAACAGACAAGCAACCTCATTGCAAGTAGACATCATCATTCATGGACATCAGAAGCACCTTATGCATCGGCGATGCGTTCCCAGCAAATATCTAATAAAAAAGCAGAAATAACTGACTCAAGCCTCTTGCCGTAACACGACGAGTCGTTTAGCCGCTGACTCCAGCGAGAGGGTTGTAGACAAGCTACAACCAAGCTAGCAAGGCACATTTCATAGAAAGATAATGACATCAATAATAATACTATTTGTATTTAACATAATATAGAACATTTTTACAATCATAGTATTATTATTAAGTGAACTAAACATTGTACTTAACACAATGTTATAATTTTTAATTTCATTAGTGACATAATATTATTATTATGAACATTTAATTATTTATTACAGTTATTGCGTAACAGCTTGTAATAAAATGTAACCTATATTCCTATTACTAAATTCTGCCAAAAATATTTTTCCTTGTCCATATTATTATCGTGTGAGTCTCACTTTCGATTATAATTCGAACCTGTTTTTTTAAATTTATGTCAATGTCACGTAAAGATGGAGAGAAGATCCGAAACTTGACCGAAGATCTTGATTTACATATTTTATGAATTTTATAACACGAAAAAATATATTTTATAATGAGACGATTTACACATTTACCGATAAAACCACTCAGATAGTCATCTAATATTACAGACATCGATTGACATTAGGTAAAAAAAGTATGACATTATGTATACCCTAAACTGACCATTTTTGTGTCGTGTGAAAGCGGGACACGCACGGAATAGGGTGCTTTCGGCAGTGAAAAATAAATTATGAAATTTGATAAAAATTTAAATTTATGCAGAAATATATACTTAAATATTTTGATTTTGAGTCATAAAAGGACATTATTGTTTTATTATATTAAAATTAAAAGTCCTAATTTTCAATCTGTATATCACGTGACCTAAAACACGAGCTGCCATGGTGTGACGTCATATAGGCAAAAAACTTTCAGTTCAGCGTCAGCATCAGTGTCAGCTCTATAGCTGTTTGAAGTTGAATGAGTGCCGCTCGTACATACAGCACCCTAATTCACGTAACTTTAAGACGCATCGATTGAGTTGCAGTGACGCTGCAATCAAGTTGCAGTGACGCGGCAATCAAGTTGACGTTGGTTGACGTTGTTTGACAGCGCTCGCGAAAGCTACGAGAATACCGAAAGTGTTATTTTGATCGGAACGTCACTGCAACTGCACTGCAATTGAACTTCTTAAATTACGTGAATTAGGGTGCAGGACTGCTGAAATACCAATATTACGTCACCAAAATGGTTCACAGCGTTTTTGCGGGAATAAAGAAGGCTTAAAATTTAATTTAATTTTATGGCAAGAAAGCGTGTTTATTTCGCCGTAATATATATTTTTTTGTGGCTTTTTATTAGGAAAATCAACATTTTGAAGTACTTTTTCAAACATAGTAGAATACCCTAATTATGTACATATGTATTTATACAATAATTTGGATCGTTTTAGCACTCGGCCTAAAAAAAAGTCATCGGGCGACTATTTGCCAAGCAAAGCTGTTTAGGAAGAAATAAAGTGACAATATTTTGCGTGTCAATTGTCAAAACGGGAAGCCTACGGAATTTTGTATACAATAATTACTATTTATACCTAAAAAGGTCATCGGGCGTCTATTTGTCTACAAGAATAGTATTCATAGCTAAAAAAGAAAAAGTAATCACGTAGTTTTAATTAATTTGATGTACACAAGTAAATTTACAAGAATACCAAAGCAAGTTAAAGCGGGACATTTGTTACAAAAAGGGACAGCGGGACAGACAGCTTCAAAGCGGGACAATCCCACCCAAAGCAGGAAGTACTATGGTCACCTTATGTATACCGCTACTATAATTTGGTTGGATTAACAGGACTTCTACTTTGATACTTAAAGAATATTTGGGTACACTGTAACTACGTTTATAGAACTCCTACTCTATATTTTTATGGTACTTAGTTATTGTCTTGATTATAACTAAATGTCGTATATCAATAGGAACTAATATTTGTGTTTTCGCACCCACCTATTCTAGTTTTCTCCACATTCTTTCAAGGCGTGTGAAGTTTATTTTCTACTAAAGTGTACATGTTCTGAATAATTTGATATAGGTACGAATTAATATTATCCCTATCTTCATTCTAATTCGTATTTGCTTACATACAAGTCAATGCTTATACGCTTAATAATATGTATGTTCGGCACGTACTAGTTTTTTCCACTTGTTTATGCTCGAAGGTAGACCGGAGAGCTACAGAAGTGCCTAAGGTCAAATGTGTATAGTATTGAAATTGTTAACCACAAAAAGTAAGTGAGAGATTATATAGGTACCTAATTACTGTGATTAAAACGATTGTTTGTTATTATAGTTGTCTTGCAACATGAATCTTAATCGATGGACTGTATTGATGAGAAGATATATGTATGGTATATATTATTATGATTGCAGCTTAATATTTGTCAGAGGATGGATGGCCTTGTGGTAATATCCGGGTATTTCAAGTTACGTAAAGTGCGGGTAGCATGCCCAGCGGCTGTCCGGCAGCGGGCAGCGGGCAGGGGCTGACGGGCGGCGCGGCACGGCGCGGTGGAGCCGGCACCGTCCCGCGCAGTCACCGAGCCACCGACCGCCATTTGACCCCCGACAACTTTTGTAAAGGCTGCCTTCTTACAAATTAGGATGAGTGGCGTTTTTGTTAATAGTCTACTCGATAAGTTCAAAATGGTTGAAATTAGAGATACTGCTCTTAAAAATACGTGCGATAGCTCATTCTGTTCGGAATGATGTCTAGAAAAATGTTTCGGAAGCGTTTACCAGCACGTAAAAAATTGCAAAAGTTATTGACAAAATAAAGTTGAAAAAAAAAAGTATTTTGTTTTTGGTAATCACTTCGAAACTATTAATATTTAAGAAATTTTAAAACAAGATTCTTAAAGTAGAGGAAATTTCCAAACAATGACTCGCGACTCTCGGAACTCTATCTCCATTATTTATAACTTTAATTTAACGCTGAAAATGGGTCTCCACGCTGCATTTTTAGGTTGCGCGTGCGGCGTCAAAACCGAGTTCGTCACACTCAATAATTTTTTAAGGTATTAATTATTAATTTAAAAAAATAAAAAAAATATGGTGTATTCGAAACACTTCAAAGAATTTGCTCCCGTAGGAAATTTTGCTTAAAGTTAATTTTTCAACAAGTTAGACGATTGTTAATTAACTAAATTTTCTCGAACTTCCATTTTCATTGTACATTAAAAAAAATGTTTAAGTAATTGTCCTATAAATTTTTCGCTTCGTGGAGCCCTTCTTATATACATGCTTAACGAGATCACGTCATAAAAGTTTAAAAAGTTTTAATACTTTGTGTATAATAATTTTATAAGTTGAACAAACAATTTTTTCGTTTTTTTATCGAATCGAAATTAAAAAATTGAAAAATGTTTTTATCTGTACTTTGTTATGCATCGTTGTTTTTTTTTATTTTTAGGTGTTTCAGAAAAAATATTGTAGTGGTATGCCTATTATCTTATGTATCTCATTGCATATATTCTATTATTTCTTATTAATAAATCAGTCTTGTAACAGCCTTCGTGTCTTTTACTCGCCTCCTTTTACAATCACAGTACATGGCGACCCTGCCAGCGCGAATTTGAGACGTCCCATATATGGGCGCGCACCACATTCCGTGATGTGTTGCTATCGGGATTAAAATTACATTCTAATGAAGCGAGTCCTAAGTACTAATAAATTATCGCGATGTATTTTACTTTTAATTTGAATCTTCTGACGGGTGCTCCGCTGTATTATAATACAATAAAGAAAGTATCGCGTCGTGATGGGGTCCAGCCAAACTAAAGAAGAAACCCAAATAGTCCAAACTGCTGCAGGCAACGGACAGAATGCTGCATCCAGCTACTCCACTGGAACAGTCACTAACATATTACTACTGATAATAGTGATCGTCGTGCTAGCTGCTGCGTCTTATGCCTTTTGTCATTTTTACAAGAAGATGCATATTGGATGGATGGAAAGGCAGATGTTCAGGAGGTCCCTACATCGGCAACGTATCGCGAATGGTAGATCCCCGCAAGCCGATATTGTGTGAAGTGCATTGTGTTAAGTGCAAAATGTAAGTGCGGCTCAGTGAAGTGTCGTTTTACGAGTATAATGCGTATACGGGAATTTAGTTAGTTTCAATGTATTGTTTTATTATCCGCTATAGTTATGGACTTTAATGTTTTTAGTAAACTGTAATGGTACCTACTCATAAGAATAATGTTTTGTAAGAGTTATTCGCATCTACGTTTTGGTGGTAAGGTCTATTATGGCTATTGTTTTAGAAGATTTATATAAAGAATTAAAAGAAATAAGAACGTATTTAGTGAAAATTGGCTCAAAGCGACGGCAGGGACAAGTACTAGAGAATAAACTAATTGAAATAAATAATATCTACGAGCAATATTGTGAGTATTTAGTGAAGTTGGATAAAGATATTAGTCAGGGAAAAATTAAAGTTTCTGATCTTTCGTCGGTAAAAGATTTATGTCATAAATTTGAAACAACCTATAACGAAGTTCTGAGTTTATGTAAAAGCGAAGTAAAAATGGATACTTTTGATTTGAAAACGGCGTTAACGTTATTACCTGTTATGTCTGATGATGAAGCATGCATTAAGCAACTTATTGACAATATACAATATTATGATTCCTTGCTTAAAAAATCGGAATGTAAAGAAAATTTATTGAAGTTTGTTTTAAAAAGCAGGCTGTCTCAAGCCGCGAAGTTAAAGTTGAAAGTTGAGTATGCTAACATTAATGATTTAATTACTGATATGAATAGGGAATTATTGCCTAAAAAATCAGCGACTGCAATTCAATACAAGTTGCAAAAAATTAGGCAAAATGATCAATCGATTTCTGATTTTGGAAAACAGGTGACTGAATTATTTATCGACCTCACGATCTCGCAAGCCAACGGAAACACAGAATGTTATAATATATTAAAGCCAATAAACGAAAAATGTGCAATTAGAAAATTTTCCGATGGTTTACGTAATCGAAGGTTGAGTACAATTCTTTCAGCCAGGAACTACAGCTCATTGAAAGATGCGATCCAGGCAGCCCAAGACGAAGAGGTATCTACACCTTCTACTTCTGGTGAAATATTGGGTATGACCGACAAATATTTTTATAATCATAGGAACTTCCGTAACAATTCCAGGGGCTCACGAACTGGCTATCGTGGACGAGTTTCTTCAAGCAGAGGGCAGAGTTGGAGCAACTACGGAGGTCATCAGCCAGGTGATCAGCAATCGCGTGGTCGTACGACACGCGGGCGACAAAAACGAGGTATGTTTTTTAATAAGAATCGTGGAAATCGAGGGATAGGCAACCACAAAGTTAACACTATGGATACGAATGTTTCAGAAAACCATACTTCTGAGTCAGAGCCGCGTTTAGACAAATTTTTTCGTGACTAAAAACACGCACACCATTTTGGCCAGTAATAGTGATTGTTTTATAAATCTATCAATTTTTCCTAGTAATAAAAATTACTCATTCCTAGTAGACTCAGGTGCTTCTTTGTCAGCTTTAGAATATAAACATGTAATTGATCTCAACATTCCATTTCATCGACAGTGTGTTACCATAAACGGATTAGGAGGCAAAGTGCAAACAATAGGATATACTTACTTACCTTTGGTGATGGAAAACGAAACCGTTAGTCATAAGGTGTACATTTTCGACTCATTACCAATTAAGGTACATGGAATTTTAGGACGTGACTTCTTAAATCGGTTTAGAGCTCAATTAGATTTCAATAACAATATGTTAACTTTACATACATTTTCTAACAAAACAATTTCTTTTCCTATTGTTGATGACAGGAAAATGAATACTTTTATGATTTCACCGAGATGTGAATCTATTCACTATATTTCCACAGAATTACAAGAAGATTGTGTAGTTTGTTCGAAGGAAATACAAGAAGGCGTATTTTTAGCTAGTTCTCTCGCAACACCCAGTAATGGAATGATTCCTATAAAAATATTAAACGTTACCGAAAGTCCTATTACACTTTCAATTGCGAATTTTAAGCCAGATATTCACAGTTTACGTGACTACACTCTGTGTACTTTTGATAAAATAAAGACCAATTCAGACAGAGTAAAGAAGTTATTTTCTCAATTAAACTTAAATAATTTAAATGATGAGGAGCAGCGAAGTATAGAGAAAATTTGTGCAAAATATGCAGATATTTTTTATCTCCAAGGTGATAAATTGAGTACGACACCAATTTATACTCATAGCATATCATTGAAATCAAATACAATTCCAATTTTTTCTAAACCTTATAGGATACCATATAGTCAAAAAACAGAAGTTCAACGGCAAATTAATAAAATGCTAAGTGAAGGTACTATAGATCCTTGTAAAAGCGACTGGTCCAGCCCAATTTTATTAGTGCCTAAAAAAGTAGATGAATCAGGTAATAAAAAATGGCGATTAGTTGTTGACTATCGCAAGCTGAACAATATTATCGAAAATGATAAATATCCCCTCCCAGATATAACCGAAATTTTAAATTCATTGTCCGGTAGTATATATTTTACCCATCTCGATTTATATCAAGGTTATTATAATGTAAATTTAGATGAAAACAGTAGGAAATACACTGCATTCGGCTCTGGTCAATACCAAATGACTAGAATGCCGATGGGCTTGAAAACTAGTCCCAGTTCATTCTCTCGAATGATAACATTAGCAATGTCAGGTCTGAATAATGAAAAATGCCTTATTTACCTCGATGATTTAATAGTTTTTGGTCGAAATTTATCTTCACATAATAGTAATTTACAGGATGTTTTTGAGAGACTGAGAAAGGTAAACTTAAAATTGAATCCCTTGAAATGCAATTTTTTACAAAAAGAGATTTTATATCTAGGTCATCTTATCTCTAAGGAAGGAATATTACCTGATCCTGAGAAAATAAAGGTCGTTAAAAATTATCCATGTCCAACTACAGCAGACGAGATTAAAAGATTTGTTGCCTTTACGAGTTATTATAGAAAATTTATACCAAGTTTTGCAGAAATAGCACAACCGTTAAACAATCTTTGTAAAAAGAACGTGCCTTTCTCATGGGATGAAAAATGTCAGCAGGCATTTGAAACCCTTAAGACTAGAATTTCATCTCCGCCTATTTTAGAATATCCTGATTTTTCTAAGCAAAACCATTTTATTGTACAAACGGATGCTTCGAACAAAGCCCTAGGAGCAATTTTATTAAATAAAAATGGTAAACCAGTGGCATTTGCTAGTAGAACCCTTAATAAAGCGGAAGCTAACTATCCAATCATAGAAAAGGAGTTACTAGCAATAGTCTGGGCTATAAAATATTTCCGTCCTTATCTATATGGTCAACATTTTCTATTAAAAACAGACCATAAACCTTTAATATATCTTTTTAATATGAAGGATCCATCAAGCAGGTTAATGAAATTCAGATTGTTATTAGAAGAGTATGACTTTGACGTAGAATATGTTAGAGGTTCAGATAATGCAGCTGCAGATGCGTTGTCTAGAATCTGCATAACATCAAACGAATTAAAAGAAATGCATAATAATGTTGTTAACGTTATTACGAGAGCGCAGGCTAGGAAGATGAATAACGCTAATTCTTCGGTGGATATGGTACAAACTGACACGAGGTCTGATCAACCAAAGGTCGTGAGTACGCATATCAAACCGACAGAATCAGTTGAGTTACGATTAATTTCGAAAGATATGTTAGATAAATTTAGAAAAAAAGGAGAAATCACTAAAGAAAATAAGATATTATGTTATGTTTCAAATAAGAGAATAATTTTTATAAAATATCTAAACTCAGAATCGCAGATGTCGCGATGCGAATTTGTGACTGAACTAGATAAGTTTTGTAAATCGTTAAGTATTGATGAGGTATGCATTGTTAAGAACGAAAATAACAAAGTTTTTATAAAAAAGTTAGTAGAAGAGATAAGAAAGAATACAAATAGGTCCGGACCGCGTATATGTATATTAAATAATGTAGAGACGATAAATAATAAAGATGACAGAAAAGTGATCTTAAATGACTTCCATCTTTTGCCTAGCAGTGGCCATGCAGGCATAAGAAGGATGGCTAATAATATTAAAAAATATTATTATTGGCCTGGTATTGATAGAGATGTGAAAGATTATGTGCGACGATGTGACAAGTGTCAGCGTCAAAAATATTCGTTACCAGTTAAGGAACCGATGCACATAACAACTACAGCCAATACGGCATTTGAAAAAGTATATTTAGATCTGGTAGGTCCACTAGAAGTCGATAATAATAATTACTCTTATGCGTTAACTTTACAGTGCGAGTTAACTAAGTATGTGGAAGCCTACCCCTTAATTTCTAAGAGAGCTGAAGAAGTAGCGAAGTGCTTTGTTACTAACTTTATTCTCAGGTACGGAGTGCCGAAGGAAATCGCTACAGATCGAGGAAAAGAATTCATTGCAGCGACTTTTCAAGAGGTTTGTAAATTATTAGGTATAAAACAGCTGAACTCTACTGCGTATCATCACCAGTCGATCGGTGCATTGGAGGTAACCCATAAAAATTTAAATTCTTATCTTCGTATACAGACCGACAATCATCCTGAAACATGGAGCAGTTGGTTACCTTATTGGTCATTCGCTTATAATACGACGGTCCACTCCGAAACGCAGTTCACCCCTTACGAACTAGTCTTTGGTAAGAAATGTTCACTACCTTCTAACTTAACTAAAAACGTAGAGCCGCTTTATAATTATGATTCTTATCCTTGTCAGCTAAGATATCGCTTACAATTAGCGCATAAAGAGGCTAAAAATAATTTAATAGAGTCTAAAATTAAAAGAAAATTAGTATACGATAAATATATTAATCCTGTTAACTATAAGGCTAATGATTTAGTATTAGTTAAAAACGAGTCAGGCAATAAATTTTTACCTGTTTATTATGGGCCATATAAGGTGATTAGAGATCTACCACCAAACGTTGAATTAATGATTAATGGAAAAATTGAATTGATACATAAAAATCGTACAAAATTGTACGATGATGATGTTAATTGTAATGTTATTAAATAAATATTATGCTATTATTATAAAGTAACCTTAGTACTGTTTATTTTACTAATGTAACTTAAATGTTAATTATGTTTCCTTAAATAAAGTGTAAGCTGTGTAAGCAACAAAAATAAGTTCTAGCCATACTTATTTTTTTTTGTTTGGGATGGAAGGTGTAGTGGTATGCCTATTATCTTATGTATCTCATTGCATATATTCTATTATTTCTTATTAATAAATCAGTCTTGTAACAGCCTTCGTGTCTTTTACTCGCCTCCTTTTACAATCACAGTACAATATATAAAAAAGTTGAGAATTTGTTTATAAAAAATTGTTAAGTTAAAAAACAATGAAATTGTTGATAAAAAAAAATTTTTTTTACATTTCTATTAAAGATGATTAATTATAATTTTTAAGAAAAAAAAATTATTAACTAATTATTCAAACAATAGAAATATTAAAAAACAATTATAAACAATTAAATATCATTATTAAGAAAAAAATTTTTTTTTCAAAAATCATAATGTTTTGTAAAGAATAAGATATTAAGAAATTTTTTCTTGAAAGCATTGAAATAGTCTATTTGTTTATAAAAAAAAATTATAAAAAATGAGTGAATTTTTTTTTTTCAAGTCATTAAATGTCTTTTATGAATGCCAAAACGATTATGTAATAATAAATTGAGAAAAAAATATTTTCAATAATATTATTTGGATTTTTCATTTTTTGTTCAACTTATAAAATTATTATACACAAAGTATTAAAACTTTTTAAACTTTTATGACGTGATCTCGTTAAGCATGTATATAAGAAGGGCTCCACGAAGCGAAAAATTTATAGGACAATTACTTAAACATTTTTTTTAATGTACAATGAAAATGGAAGTTCGAGAAAATTTAGTTAATTAACAATCGTCTAACTTGTTGAAAAATTAACTTTAAGCAAAATTTCCTACGGGAGCAAATTCTTTGAAGTGTTTCGAATACACCATATTTTTTTTATTTTTTTAAATTAATAATTAATACCTTAAAAAATTATTGAGTGTGACGAACTCGGTTTTGACGCCGCACGCGCAACCTAAAAATGCAGCGTGGAGACCCATTTTCAGCGTTAAATTAAAGTTATAAATAATGGAGATAGAGTTCCGAGAGTCGCGAGTCATTGTTTGGAAATTTCCTCTACTTTAAGAATCTTGTTTTAAAATTTCTTAAATATTAATAGTTTCGAAGTGATTACCAAAAACAAAATACTTTTTTTTTTCAACTTTATTTTGTCAATAACTTTTGCAATTTTTTACGTGCTGGTAAACGCTTCCGAAACATTTTTCTAGACATCATTCCGAACAGAATGAGCTATCGCACGTATTTTTAAGAGCAGTATCTCTAATTTCAACCATTTTGAACATATCGAGTAGACTATAAGTCCAATGCATACGTAACGGGTTTTTTCGTCGTCGGCGACGATGTTTTTCCCGTCCTGTATGGGCCACGTTCCGTACGTGATTCATTTATAGTATACATTTTCTATGAAACGATGTTTCCAAAACTTCACGTCCCGTTACCCGTTACGTATACATTGGGCTTAAAAAGTTATTTTTCAGAAAGGTATGCATACCTACATACTTTGATTCTGTTACGTTTTCGTATGGTTTCGTTTCGTTGTTATGAGTGTGTTAGCGTTTTTTACATTTTCGTGTAGTATCCATCCCATCCATCCATCCATTTTGATTTAATTTATTTTATGTTAAAGTTAAGTTAAGAAACTTATAAGTTCATAAGTTTAATGGTTATTCATTTATTTATTATTATTGTCGATATACTGTCGATCGATATAATATTTAACTTGATATAGGTACTTAAACTAAGTAGCTATTCTTTGACTTGTTACATCGTTGATGTCATATTCATCTTACAAAGTATTAAGTGCACAATATAATACAGGGGTGTCTTATTACAACTACAAATGTATGTTAAGGTTGGATATCAAACTTGGAACTCAAAACCCGAGACCCTAACCCCGATAACTACAATAACAATAAATTGTTACATTAGGATTAATATCTAAAAGGTATGTTTGTACCTATATTTAACATTGACAAAGATTTGACATAATATCTATTTACTACCTACTTAGGTATATCGATTCATCTTTTCGAATGTTCTGATTGACGATGGTATTTGAAAAGGTTCTAACCTTATTAAATCAATGGTTTAAAGTAGTTTATATGTTAAAAAATGCGGTTGACCTGAAAGCAAAACTTTTCTCCCAGGTAGTTATGTGTAAAATACATAGCATTAAATTTCCATTTTCCCACATTTCTTTTGACAACATTATCTCGCGATAGTTTTGTGCTTTTGATGTTGCGAATAAACGCAGCTTTTGCGTTCATATTTGGTTTGATTATTAAATCAGTCGGTAGAAAATTTTGGAAAGAAAAAAGTTGAACGAACAGCTTCGGTACGCCAAGGATATCATGTAATAAAATTTTGCATTAATGCATATATTTTATAAACACAAAAATTAACACACCCATTAAAACATAATTACAAACATTTAAAAATTTAGATTTTTAAACAATCGAGTTATGCAAAATTTTGACATACCTAATCAATAATCAATGCTTGCCAAATTGTTATTGAAATATTATTATCAACAGGATAAAAACAAATAAAAACACATCAACAGGATATGAAAATGTTGATGAAAATGGTATCAAAATAAGGGATGTTTTTCAATAGGAATGAAGAATTGAGTAAAACCCTCCTTTGATTTAATACGGAGGACGTGGATTTAATAATCTGGCAGTAAGCCTGTCAAAGATACAAAGTTATGTTGGCATATTTTAGAATTTACTTTAGTTGATGAAGCTAGTACTTAGTGTTCTAGCCGTTTACACTTTCATGCGATACATTACGTAATGGTTCCGAAGATTTAACATTTAAGCTATCGATTGCTAGTTTGATACCAGTATGCAGTATAGTTACGTGCATAAACGACCCGGATACTTGGCCTACATTTGGTTTTTAGATATTACGGTGGTTCGTCTTTTGTGACCTGAACGTATCATTTCCCTTTCTACTAATAGGTCGTTAAATAAATGTTCTGTTTTAATAATCAATTTTTTCACCACAATTTGCATACCCATCCGCCTGACCTTTTATCGAAATGAGGAGTATATATTTAATGCCGACGTTTTAACATAATTTGAGTAATAATGACGCTTAGTTGATACATATTTTATCATATAATTCTTGTATAATCTAAAATCAAATTAGTATTTTAGATACGATGTACGATCTAGATAGAAACGAAAAATAACATAACCAGTTACTAAAATTTTTAAAAGACAATGAAAACGTTCGCAACAAATACATGGAGTATTGCTCACGTACATTTCGAAATAAGATCAAATTTAATTACGTATTTTCCCAAGTGGTGTGAAAACGTGAACAAACACAATCATATGGTGTTAGTTAATAAAAACTAAGATGCGCGTATCTGAACCACATCAAAGCAAAGGTAGAGTCGACGACGCGACGCGCGACGGCGGCAAGTAGGCGCGCAAGAGTCAAGGATTCTTCAAGATATTTCCTTTCACTTGCAACAATGCATGCACACCTATATACGCAACGTATACTTGTATACCCGTCAGCATGTACATACAGCCTCTAGGTAAAGTAATTCCATGTAGCTATAGACACTATACTATATTCGTATTATTATGTCAATAAGGCCAACTAGTATATTCGTCAGGCAAAATTCTTTACTGAGATATCGCTATACTGGTTCTCGACTCAGCTACGAACGTAATTCCCTCGGATTGTATAATGATGAATCCCAGTAGGGCTTGTCTAGTATAGGTACCATTGAATTGCTAAGGGCCATGGTATAAGCCATCATAACTATGGATATGTATTTATTTACACTTAATGATTACAATAGGCTTACTTAATGCCTCGTGTCCGTGACATTCTCTACCACTCATCTGTTATTTAAATATAGCCTAAATATACTGTTATGCAAAGATATAAATACCTACGAAATCTATAGGTATATTTAAAAACTACGTTCATGTCATGCTCGTTTTCGTTTTGTAGAATTTCTTACAAGATGATGTCGAAAATATTGTTGAGTTTATGTATCGATTATATTTGATTTTTGCTGACCAGTGGACCAGTGTAACCAACAAATAAGGAAAACGATTAAATAAAAACCAAACGTGACCTTTACAATGACCGTATCTGAATACTGTACCTATGTATTGTAAGCACGAGTTCCAAAACTTATTCTAATTATATTGTACCTAACTAAGTGACTAATTTATCAAGTATCCAATTAATTATATTCTACACTTTTGTTTATTCTTTTTTGTTTGTATTACGTTGTGTTCATAAGCATCGACGAAAAAACAAATTATATAACTAGGTACCTAAGTAGTTGTTTTAGAAATTTTACAATATAATGTTTCTCTAAGTAGAGAAAATCCTATTTCAAAACACTTTAAACGGAATGGCGACATAGCGAATTGTCCATGTAGGCACTTCATAAATATTTATTATAGGTATGATATTATGTTTAGTTTATAACTTTATGTATAGATGTATATATTTGGATACGTTAAAAAGAGACCTTGCTTGGACATATGTAGTTAATGGTCCCATGTTATTAAATTGTTCATAGTAAAATGTCAGTTAATGGATAAGCATTATTTAAAAATAATAACGAGTATATTAACAAATTATATCTACTAAAGAAATACTAAATCCATATTTTAGGTAGTTAATTAATGTTTTTACTGCTTTTGTCTGACTAATATGATAAATGAACGTGTTTGCAGTTTAAGCGCAATTAAATCTGACTCCTAAATCGAAAAAATTCGTAAATATTTAATTTATATAATGCCAGTTAAAAATTGGTAAATGGTAATGACTACAGGTAATTTAAGGGAAGAATACCTTAGTAATCTAAGGCATAGACTTCCGAAACGAAGCAAGTCGGCACCCGCTCTTTTTTAAACTTAAATATAAAACATGACATAGAATTATTTATTGTTTTGTTTATGAAATGTATCCATAGAATGTCTTTAGTTGTTTTAATTCATTCACCCGAAAATAGTTAAGGCGTAAGTGTTATATGTGTTTGATTTTAAGCTACTTACTGACTACTGTTTACATTTGCTTTCATCGACATAAGTTAGTAAATAATTAAGTATTATAATCTTTTAACTGAAAGTCTGAATTACGAAAGTTTTAATTATAATTAGGTATGTTAAAGTTCCGTAAATTGAGCTTCTTTTGAAAAATCTTTTACACACAATATAATAAATATATTTAAATACCAAGTAAAAAAATATAATAATCAGATTTCATGATAACTTAACTAAAACCAATTTTTGTTAGAAAACGGTGTAGCTGTACCGAAGGTTGACAAGCTCTAATAAACGTTGTTGTTTTATTGTTTGTTTATTTTTTTGTTAACGTTACTGATTCAAAGTTTTGAAGTTGTTTGTAATACTTATTTAATACCAAAGTTTTTTGACAATTCAAATCTCTCAGATTATAGAAAAATCTAAATTCAGGCAATCTTACAGTTTAGTAGCAAACGGGTAATGCAAATTTATTTACTAGTTAATTGTCATTTTTGAAAAGGGTTAAGAATAGCTATAAAGAATGCTGCGGCTGTGCAGTTCGCCGAGGACTTTCACTGCTTTCACTATCGCAGGTTGTGTTGCGCTTCTCTACATTACTACTCAGTACATACTTCCAACTCTCTATTTATTTTGATGGCGCTAACAATGCTATCGATTTTCATTGTCCTTATTTCTGTTTCTATTTACACCGTATATTGCAAAATCGAATGGAAAGTTTGTAATGGCTCAGCCGGTATGCAGATGGTCGGATCGAAGGTGATGATGTGCAACCACCCACCCACAGATGCGTCAGGCCGACTCGGGCCAGGGAGAGTGGCGGTGCGGGCGCGGGCGCGGGCGCGGTGGCGGTGGCGATGGCGTGTTGGTGGTATCGGTGTCTATTGTTTCGATTTTTTGCATCATGATGTGTCAAAATTCAATGATTGAATTTTTTATATTTAGTATTACGTGTACACATGGATTTAGTACACGAACTAGGTTACATATTTCTCAAATTTAAATACAATAAGTACCATTGCACCGTGTCTTGTATGTAATGTCATAATGTGTAATGTTACGATATGCCTAGTTTACCATTTATACTATTATTTGTTTAATACAAAAAAGAAAAAAAAACCTAAGCCAGCAAAGATATTACTACTTGATACATTATCTCTATATCTGTCATGCTCCACTGTCGCAAATATCTTGTTCATTTTCGCTCGAGCTCAAACCACTTAGGTAAAACGTGAATGACAAAAAGTACGTTCATTTTTTCGTTACCATCCATCTCGGATCTTCTTTGAAGATAAGCTTATGTTTATATACTTTAAAGAGCAGCATCATTACTCATAACCTACACCTTATTACTTAGGAAGGTAATAAGAAGATGAAACTTATCTACTTTTTGTATTATGCGTCATGTAAGTGCAAATCCACCTCCATCATGATTGATTTTAAAAGCTTTAAGAGCTTAAAAATAAATAAACATTGAGTATGTATTCATTTTGTGGAATCCCAAGGTACATAATTAGTACGTCGATTGGCAATTTGCTGGTGGACCGTACAGTACAGAATAACTAATAGATAATTATAGTTCTATGCACAAATTAAACTCGTATCACTTTGCACTTAATAATAACTTGTGTAGTTAGTGGGTTATATATATGTTATATTACCGATAATACTGAAAAACCTACTTTATCTCTATAGTACTACTAATGATCTGTTGTCTGTAGTTTGACTCATTGATTGGGCAGGTCTTTAGAAATCTATGTACATATCTATTGCAAGTCTTTGCGTATAATAAAAAATTGCATGATTTTTACTTGTAATTTAATTGAAACCCCCAGTTTCGCTCACAGGAAATAGACTTAATGGAGAACTAGACTTTGCTGTTCGAGTTCGTAATGGCTGTAGGCAACAGAACAGAAAGTCACCCACCTTAAACAACTAAGGAAGTACGATAATTACCCTTCTATGAATGACCTTTCCCTTGAACCAAGTTCATTTGTGGTTTTTCTTACTTAATTTTCAGAGATCTTTGGTAAATAAACCTTTAAAATGTGTAAATTCCGATTAACATACATGATACTTGGATATACACGAGTATTTAAAAAAATCCTTGAAAAATCTATTTCTATGCTGTAGGCATAGATATTAAAATATTTATTGTATATTTTACCGATATGACCATAAATCATGATCGTCCATCATACATATTATGATATTGCCTGGAGTAGACACGACAGGAGAGTGACGTTCGGCGTAGAAGTAACGCAGGGGACCATACTTATGTTTGAGTTAAAAATATATCCACCTATAAGACCGATGTTGGCAAAAACATGTTATTTCATTAGTCTTTTTACTTGAAGGTTATATTACGTTCAATTGCAGACTTTGTTATTGATATAATGAACACAACAACAGCTTTAACTGCCCAAGTATGTCACTTTATAAGTACGTAACCAGTAGCACAAGTTCATCTTATGCCTGACTGTTATTAGTAATACCTACTACTGGTAATATTTCTTATTTGGTATTTACCTGGTCACGTTTTTGATAATGATTCGTCGTTTCTCCCTCGCTCATTCTAATTCTAAGAACTACTCGTAATGTCAATTTCCGGTTTTATATTCAATAATTGGTTTAACCTTTTAATTCTTCACTTATGCATTTATGTATCTACTATGAATCTTATGATATCTTGATTTGGTGGTAGTTCAAAGATTTAATTTCTTAATCGTTATGATTTTTGCGTTGTAATTCTACGTAGACCCTTATTAAATATATTAGTTTTCTGTTACAGTTATGTGTTAAAAACGGTATAAGTAGGTACGCTTATCGCTTTACTTATCGTCAATTAAGGACTGAATATTAAGTGTTGTACCTACTAAGCATTTAATTCTTTTATTAAATATTTCAATGAGGTATATTAAACATATAATACTGAAGTCAACGAAATAAAGTGTCTAAGAGCCATAAGCCTTAAGTTATGGCAGCGATGAACGTCGGGTTGTTAAACAAGTCATAATAGGTATTTACTTAACATGTTAGCAGAGTTAACTTCAACAACCCGTTTTTCATCTTGTCATCGTATTATTATTTGTCTGTCAAATATGTATTTCTTAAATTAAGTATGTACTTAATATTTCATTATGATTTTATAAATTCCTCTTCCTTCAACACCAATTAATTTAGCTTTAACGCTGGCTAAAGTTGCGTTGTCGTTGTCGCCTCATTATTCTATTTGCCACTCGAAATATTAAAAAAATGTCTGTGTCCAGTAATAATAAGTAATTTTATAGTATGACTTGTTTGTGTATACAAATAGGTTTCAATTATAGGTATTTATGATTATACTCGTATTTCAAGAATTTTTCATGTGAATGTTGTAAGTTGGTGTGGTGTGTATTTATAGGGAAATAAATGAAAAGCTATATTTTTTTATGTTTTATATTAAAATTTTATCCAACAGACTTACAGTAGAAAATCACATAAAGTATTAAACAGACCTATTAAATATTCATGTGAGTCTATATTACATATAGTTAGGTAGGTAACTTACACTAAGACGGGATTATGACCCAGTACATTTTTTAATTACAGGGACATTCAAAGTACCATTGGTAATGATAATTACACTAAAAAGTTGGCAATAATTTTATTATACCCCGAATATGTCCTTGCAATCTGACAATTGCAATTATTTTCTAAACTAATTTGGAGCGCGTGAGGCGCGAGATCGCTTCTAATAGTGACCGTCACCAGTAGGGTCATTGAGCCAGGGGTAATTGACAGGGCACCTCACGCATGTTTGTAGATTGATCGTTTCTCCGGGAACTTCCTTCGAGGTGAGCTTGCACGAATGCGGAACCCAACAGGCAGGAATACCTTCTACCGCACACTTTTCCCTCCATGGCTCGAAGTTCTTAGCTTCGGTAATGGTACGTGGGTTCTGGATCCACTGAATAACTTGAGTCATTGTTACGAAGTAAACGTCATTGTGAGTTTGAATAATTTCATCGATCCAGTAGAGGAAAGCTTCTAAAAATTCAGGATTATTTCTTAACCAAGCGGCATGGAAGTAGAGACCTAACGGAGCTCTGTTTTGGTCATAATGGCGGTCAAAGTTGTGATTGAGGAAGTTGTAAAATTGGTCTCCAGTGAGGATGTTCGAACAAGAGTCAACCATAGCACATCCAGGCAGGTACTCGTCGTTGCTGGGGTCTTCACGGCGATCCAACTCGTTCATTACCATTTCCCAAACAGCGTGGCTTCTGGTGGGGCAGCTTTGTAAGTTACCATGGCAGCGATGAGGCATACGGAAGTACATAGTGTAAGGCCATAGGGGTGGGTTGGAAAGAGGCGCGGTGATGGTACTGTCGTATAAGAAAGCTTGTTCTTCCATCATGGTGAACTGATTGTTTCCACCTACTCTAAGGTAGGGGGCACGGACTCCTACGACGCTGTTGTCAGTAATGTTCGCAAACTTCTCGATAATGACTCTCATGCCGGCCATTTCTTTACCCCAATCATCAACGGTAGCGTTGCTCCAGAATTGCTCGTCGTCATTGTGCCTATAAACAAAACTCCCATTAAAATTGCATATTTGAAAGTAACTGTGCAATGTAACTCGCACGATATTTTTTAAGAATTACAGTACCTACGAACTGCTAATAATAAATAATAATAGGCACGCTCGTTCAATGACAGAATGTAGTTAGTACAATGAAAAAATTCTGAGCAATACAAAGTTTCACACTTACGTGATTGAATGTACCGCGATTTCGTGTCCCTTTCTGTGCGTTTCATGTACGGCTGAGTAGTTAGAGTATTTGTGTGAAACAAAGAATGTGCCCTTGATGTCACAACCATTGGGATTTTTTCGTTTTCCGTTGAAAATTTCTTTGTACAGTTCAATATTGTTGTTGTTGATAGCGTCATCGAAAGTGATGGTAATCATTTGTGGAACATCTTTAGCGGGCAAGTCTCCAGGGATCACAGTTCCGTCTTCTGAGCAGAAACAGTCGGGCAATACACACTGCGAGGAGTCGCAAGGTGGAGCCCTGTTGGGGTCGTTGTCGATATCTAAAAAAAATATATAATGTTACACGATGTTTTACTCGAACAAAATGGTTGTTTCTACCTTGACAAATTGTTTCCGTGTGTAATTTTTGTAGTGATGGTAAAAGCGATTAAACTGCGAAGCGTATCTACGCATTAACATACGAGTTTCAAGTCAGCAGTTAAACCAGTATGGGTACTTTCGCTCAATCAAATCATATAGAGAAGTCGTTGTAAGTATTTGGATTTCACTTTTACGCGCGGTGATAGATTGAAATAAACTTTTAACTGTTTATCGCTTTACACGTAATATCCTTTGTGAATTGTGTAATCCATTAAATGGTAATTGAGACTGTATGCAACTGAAATTTGAATTATTACAAAACAATTTTAACTAGTTGCCAGGCGAGTAGTGTGCCACACGCTATGTTTCAAAAGTAGGTGTGTTGCATTATACTACAAGAAATCTTATATGAAAACGTAGTATGAAACAAAGTCTTTGTCGTTTGGTTTGACTTTCAAGTTTGGTAATCTCAGTCGAAAATCTAAGCACGGAGTTATAGAAATAAATGAGAATGATTCACAGGGGTTAACCGAAAAGATTATAAAATGTTTTCCGAACCGAAGCGAAGTTAGGTTAAGGGTAAAAAATATATTATAGTTAAAGCTTTGTTAGATAACTATTTTTCAAATTGGAATTTGCGGTAAAACAGAAGTTATAAACCGTTTTCCCTATAGATCAACAAATCTAGACACCGCAAGATTCAAGTTAATGCAATATTTTAAAACGTGGAATAACAATTACTTTGCGGAGTTATTTTTAGTTGTTCTAACCATATTATAATCAGCTAAACAGACTCCGTTTTAGAGCTGCTCTTTATGCTTGTCGTGTACACAATTACCATTCTCAGTGTATTTCGTTGTGATTGCGAGTCATTCGGCGTACATTTACGGGGAGGTAAGAATCGACTGCGTTGTTATGAATAACTCTTGAGGTGCATACTGACTAGATACGTACAAGAAAAATCTGATTATAAATACGTTTCATAAAAATTCTATAAATATGTTACAAATAAATATGTGATATTCGATAACTAAAATGTTGGGTCAGGAATGTTTCTGTTGTTTTCCTGCTCAATAAATTGTTGTTGTTTGAATTTTCGTTCTTTATTTGTAGGCTACCTTTATTAAAACCTTTATACATTAAAAAGATGTTGACAGATTCATGCATTAATAAATTGAATACCCCATTTGATTCAAGCGAATTACGACACCACTGAGATGTTTTTTTAGGCCAAGTGATTGATATTTCAGGCAGGTCGTTCCTCACGACTTGTGATTTATCATTTTTAAATCTAAGCGTTCAAGTTCAATTACGTGTTTAAAATTTATAAATTACATGCCACGTAGTAGTTTTGAGGATCTGATTAACAGAAGATAATCAGAGCGTACTCACCGCAAGAGTTCTCATCGGAACCGTCAGCGCAATCCTTTTCACCGTTACAGAACAATCCACGTTCAATACAGTTCGTGTCTCCGCAAGCCAGGAATCCATCTTGGCACAGAGGTTCTTCGGTGTATAGAAGAGGCTTAATTTTGCGTTCCTTATTCTTTAGCTTGCAGTTCTTAACTGCGTCTCTCCAGTCGCAAGTTTGTTTTTCGATGTCAAAGTACAAACCAGCCGGGCAACGAATCGCTTGGATACCCTGTTGTGGAAAGATACATTTGGCTTAGTGACGAATAAAATACTAACTTAGGTACTATAGCACTGACAATAATATTTATACTATAGGTTAAGGTATAGCCTGCATCAAATCGTATGAAACTACGAATCAAAATATGCCAATAATCCGACAAATCGCATTTATACAAATTTCAATGTAAACAACTTCAGTAAAATAGTGTTCCATTGATTATTATATAACCTAGATATTACTATTGCCTACTAAAATGTTAGGAATTTAGCTAGCTCAAGATTATATTAGGCAACAAGATCGGCTCGGATAGTTGGACCGAATAGATTAATCTGAATATTAACGAGGACAGCTGACTGCCAGCGACATACATATTTATTCCAAATTAATTCTTAGCTTTGTAATTTTAAACAGAACAAACTATGTTTTATTCGTATACTAATTATATAACTGGGCCTTATTATACAGAACCTTCGAGTGCAGTATGTGCACTATGTTTTCCTTCCCGTTGAGATTATTTTTTAATGTAATTTAAAGTAATTATTAATTACATGTGTTTACTTTTTATTGGATCTCACAAGCTTGATACATTAACCGCACTTGGTCTACAATATAATATCTATAAATCCAAAAATATTTTAGGAAATGTCAATATTAGTTGTAAATTGATCAGTTCATAATGTTTGTAACAACAATATTAAGTACGTTTCACACAAAACATGAAAATTATAAGCCGCATTAATTTATTAACTAAGCTCTCTAGTCATAGCAAAAGTAATTTGGTAGTAAAAGGGAAAAAAATAGGAAATCTCCATATTATCAATTATTCAAATGAAGCACTCCATACTCGTACATAATTAATATTGTAGGTGCGCAGGCATCGATTTGCGTGATGCAAACATCGTGCGAGAAAGGATATGTAATGTAAAAGTAGTAATCGCCTATTGGACTGACCGAGGCGGTGCACTGGATGACGTCGCGACAGTTGTCGCCCTCGCCGGCCACCAGCCGGAACCACTCGCCAGCGTCCTTGTCCTTGCATAACTCCAGCTCCAGGTTGTCCTCTTTCTTGGCTCCTTCGTCAGCTTGTCGCCGCCATCGGTGACCATCCACACCTGAACATTATACCATTATTACTACTTCGTATAAAACAACTCGGAAACTTTTCAAAATAGTATCATGCAGTCATGGACGCTTCGATTCCGGAACTAGGCTGTCACAAGCTGGATGCGGAATCGCTACTTCCTATAATTTACCAACGTTAATTTAATAATGTAATACTGTAATTTATTCATATAACGTAACATTTGATTAAATATTTGCCGTCAGTTTACAGCTTTTTTATCATTAGAAGTAAAATGTCACTTGGAAGAGTAAATGTCAAAGGTGGAGTAAGCGCACGTGACATTTGACTGGCGCCGAAATGTCAGCGCTTAAGCAAGTAACAAGGACGACTCTTTCTAAGTTCTTCGCTGTGTATCAAATCGTTACATTATGCATGCTATTCGATGCTTTGTGCGGGTATGCTGTCGAAATTATTATAATTTTAAAAGGTCACGGAATAGTTGATTTCCTTGACCGCGAATAATGATTCAGGAAATCTTTACTTAATGCCTATTTCTATTACTAAGCTATTTAATCTTGTTTAAATTTTCCTCTAGACAGCGTTTTTCATAGATACAAATATATTTCTCAAAACGTTGCTTTGACGCAATTTTGATTACTTTCCCATAACTAGATTGCGCCCAGAGCTCCGTGTGAGATATTGCTTTTTGCCAGTTAAGACACACTTTGACATTGTTTGCTAACAAGCAGTAAGAAATAAATGCGGGTTTCGTGCGTGAGTGCAGAGATCGTAACACGAGGAAACCGCGCTCTTGCAATGTTATCTAATGCGCTTGCGAGAGGCTCCGAGACGACGTCGAGACGACGCCGAGACGACTACGACTATGAGAGTGCGTTAATATTATGTCACACTTCTTATCTTCTTATTGTCTGTTGATATTACAAAACGTCGTTCGAAACTATTGCAGGTGGCACCGCCTTTGATTGCAGTTATTGTTAGGCCCATATTGCAATTAAAACGGTTTTGTAATAAATCTTACATGGTTTTTTACATTAAACGTTTTTTACGTATAACACTGATTAACTTGTACAACTTTAAACCATTTGACAAGGCTCCGTGTTATTTTTGTAAAATTATCTATCCTTGCCTTACTTTACCTAAAGCTAATTGTTATTTTACGATTGATATGGTATGCCGTACGATAACTGTTACTATTTTACTACATATATAATTTTAGAAAATTGTGGAAATCCGTAGGAAAGAGGAAGTATTTTTTTGTCAACTTGCATAATTTGACCCAAACAAGCTGAAAAACATTGCAAGATAAAACAAAGCTTGTTAAAATAGAAGTAACTGAATTATTTAGGCAGAAAACACGTCAAGATCCCAAGATTATTATTATTCATAACATAAATATGCGTATAATTAATTTTACCACTGATGATGTTAACTAAAATGTTAATCAAGTGTAGTTGAAAACAAGTATTCAAAATTATATAATATGAATAAAACATTGTATACTAATCATCAACGAAACCGTAAATAAGTTGATCTCTTTGACCCGGATCTACCACGTGTTTCAGTCACTGTTTTACATCATTTATTATTTCATAAGTCAATAGCTAGAAATGATTTTATGTTTTGAAAGTTTATCTGAACAAAAACAAACACACGTAATTTAACCAACAATTTTTTTGTGTATTATTAATAAAAATAACGTTTCAACACAGTTTAATTAATTAATTAATACGTAAAATAATAAATCTCGATCTGCGTAGCCGTTTTTGTTCGAGCGCGTTGATGTCTTTTGTATGAGATACTGCAAGGAAGTCATTTTCTAATAATAAATATTAATAAATCATGCATTTGTAATACTGCAGTAATATTTTATATTAAACATGGATTATTTATAAGGTAATGTTTATAATTTTAACTCGAATACTGAGAATTTCATATAAATACATCAATATGTCGATGGTGTAATATTTACTATTTTTATACCATGCAAGTCATATTTTTTCCTTTGAAACTCATAGTCGATAATATTTTTTCTTATCGGTGTTCATATTAACTCTTTGTTTATATGTTTTATTATTATTGGAAGAGTGAATAAGACAGTTATACGTGAGCAGCGCTGCAGCGGGCGACGGCCGCGCGCCGCATACCGACATACGACCTCATAAATATGCAATGTTACCTCCTAACTTTCCTTATTGAGACGTTCCCTTCTATTTTATTAAATGATAACGGTTAACTTACAAAACTCAATACTCTACGAAGTATAATTATAGTATTACATTTACAGATTAAGATGACCAAACTGTAGCTACATAGATAAAGTAGTGTGTATATTGTAAGTTAGGAAAATATAACTTTGAATAATTTCTAAGACATTACCTACCCAATTTTACTAACAATACTATAGAGGTTTACGATAATTAACAGAATTTATTAGAAAAAATCTTTAAAGTACCCGTTGGACTTCGTTAAATAAATTCGCTGTCTTTAAGTAAACATGAAACCTAATCCGACCTTTTGAAAATTATTTTCTATTTAGGAAGTACACGTATCAATATTGGGTGAGTTTGCTATTTGTTGATTCATTGTTACCTGACTGCCAGGAAGGGTTATGTTTTTCGCGCGTATCTTGTAAGTGTGTATGTTTGTATATATGTATGTGTGCATGTAATATTTTTTATTATCTCGTAACTTCCAAATATACGGATTTATATAATTAACATATCGTTAGATTCGTCTTAATAACCCAAGTGTTCTTAGATAAGTGAAAAAAAACAAATACGGTGGCTATGAGATGCCATTGTTTGAAGTATCAAAAAATTAAAATAAATCGAATACGCAATATGGGTATCAAATTAAAGAACTCACGATAAGGGTTTCAAAAAGGTATATCATAATAGCTTTTTTAAAACAGGTGGTTTTTTTTAATTTTTTTTAATTTATACTAGTTTATTAGTTTAGTGTCTGTCACCCTCTGTATATCTTGTGTGGAGAAGTCGTAGATGAAACTCGAGATGTTTCGCGAGTCATTAAACAAAGCATGTTAACATACAATACCGGTCGACAATGGTCGTTTATGTAGTAAGAAAATTGCTCAACTCGGTTTTAAATTTCGTAATGAAATCTTAATTACTAATAGTAAAGTTTTAATATTTATAACGAAATTATTTACTTTATTAGGACACAAATTAAAACTGACATCAAACTTGTGGTCACATTGTTTCGACCGAACTAAACGTGTGCAAAAACTTAATTGTTACGTAACGAATTCCTATAAGTCAAGGATACATGCATTTTCTATAATTATGTTGCTGTGAACAAAGCTCTTATGCTTAATATATTAAGTGGTCATCTTAAACGTTGGAACATAAGTTTATTATTACACGATCTTTTTAGCGAATCTATTTAATGAGAAGGCTGCCTTTATGAGAGGCTGTTTGATGGAAGGTTGTCTTTAGATTTAAATTTACTATGTTTACCTATATTTACAAAACATTAGGAATAAATGTATAATACATGTCATAGTCTATTTAAAATGGTGTGGTGACTTAACTATACTACGCTAAAGACTGAAAATCAACCTTCTGATTTGCTTGCAACTCTCCTGCAAGTCCTAGCTATAGTTATCTATGTTTGTAAGTTAATTCACTAAATAATGTTCTAATAATTAATAACTTTTTTTTAATACCGAATAAGTTAGTGCTTGACCACACCACCTGATGGTAAGCAGTAATGAAGCCTTGGATGGTAAAGCACACTAAATTAGTAGAACCCTATTCACTCTTGACTTGAAGACACCCAGATTATAATCAGAGGGGAACACCCACGCGGGCAATTTATTCCAGTCCCTTGCATATAAACTATTTCTTAGAATTAAAAAAAAATTGTAAATATTCATAATTATTTTTATCCATTGCAACAGTTTTCCACATTAAGCCTCAACAAATTCAATTAATTTAAGTTATGTGTACAAGCTTACAACGTTGAACACTAACTCCCCAACTCAGAGTCACTAATGGTTACTTAAATCGCTCGTTAGTACAGAATTTTTATGGTGCTTATTTACTAAGGAGCGATTAAAGTAACCATTAGTGACTGAGTTGGGGCGTTAATCTAAGTTACATAAATAATAATCGGAACAGTATAAAGATAACACTACAAAAATTTTTCAAAGCAAATCGTTCATAGTTGGTTAATTTTGCCGCATTCCACTACTACTGATGCGATTTAATTTCTACGTAAGTAAATACTTCCAAGAAAATGTGATGATATTTAGATTAACATATTAACACGTATTGCACTATAATTACTGTGAATATTTTTTATATTTGATGTGACCTCGGGTTTAGAGCTAATGGCTAAAACCTACACGAGATATATCATGAGATGTGTTAGCATTTTGACATGACATGATCTTGGCATTTGAAAGATGAATTGGAAACACATTTTATTAAACTGATTTCTGTATAAGTTACTGATAGAAATCAGTTCTAACTAGTCAGTTATAAATGAGCACTTACAACAAAACATTTTATGCAATCAACTTTTTGTAGTATTAAGTTCACATCCTGAGTAAATAAACTTTTTCAAATTGGTTTCTCAACAAATTACTTATTTATGTTTCGTGTCTCGCCGTCACCATAACCCATGTAACTAGGTCGAAATATCGGTAATATCAAAATACGAATCACTATTAAACCAAGACAACTTCCTGTTTTAATATTATTGTTGTAAAAATGAAATCCTATTTAATTTTCAAATTTCAATGGTACAGTAACAGATTACATTCTTCGTTTAATTGTCATTCCATGCCCTAATTACTTGCCCTATTTTATAACAACATTTCAACAAATAAAGTTATTTAATTTAATTTAATTTAGTTTAATTTAATTTAATTTCATTTCATTTCTGTAATATTTAAATAATTAATGATAAACTAATTTGGTACTTGCCCTATTTTATAACCACATTTCAACAAATAAAGTTATTTAATTTAATTTAATTTAATTTCTGTAATATTTAAATAATTAATGATAAACTAATTTGGTACTAAAACAAGTTTAAAAACTAAATACATGCTTCAGCATTGTCATTGTACTAAAGCTGTAACTGCGCTGAAACAATAGGCATGATGACAGCAATTAAAATCACTAAAATTATGTAGGTACTTATTTAATGAAACCCTATTATTGGATTACAAAACACGCATACACTGTATTATTATGAGTGAGACTAATACTATTTTGATAAAATAAAACTACAAAATATCTTGATACTTTGAACGCCAATCAGTCTCAATCAGAGCGAATTACGTCACGCTTAAGTAAACAAACAAATACGACGATACTGACAATGACATCTTGTCTATTACTTTACGCAGACGTGACGTCATAAGCGACACCATGACACTTTGAAGTGTTTGGTGCGAATTTTAAACTTATAAATTAAAGTGTATTTATTTTATACAAAACCTTATTTTTTTGCGGAAATATGATATACGTTGTAATTATAATATTTTTCCCAACAATATAGAACAGTATTTCAAAAACTGTCATCATGCCTATTGTAACCGTGCTGGTAACCGTTAAGGAGTTACCTCGTCTGGAGCCAAACCTAGGTGTAGTATCAGGTATGTAGGGTCATGATTATCATAACAATAAACAATATGTAAAAATATAAAATAACGTAAGCTTGCAAGATTTAACCCACACAAATAATGTAAGCTAAATATAGCGTTTAAAAAACCATGCAACAACCTTTATCAAGAGTTTAGTTCTAGATATACACATGCTCTCAACAGCGTAAACAAAACAAGCAAAACAACACAGCCGAATTGATTTCCGCTATAAAAACAACTCTGATGTAGCGCGCAGCTGCAAACAAAACACCGCATCTAACATAATAATATCACTTAATTTTGTACCGTTGTAAGGATTTAATTTATGATATTGAATAACATTTGCAAACAGATTATCCTTAATACCTATTTATACGGTTTTATATAACACTTTTGTGTTTTGGATAAAATTTGCATATGTAGAGGATAAGAATAGTACTCTTGGAGGTCGAACATTTGTACAGCTCGAGAGGAGGCTATTTTCTACTGCATCGGTGCCAAATTTTCATTATTCAACTAACTAGTTATTTAAATAGGACCTATTGGGAAATGATGTCAATATTATCTCAAATATAACACCCGAAAGCACATCGTGTTGTTAGGTAAGTAGATTTATTTTAAAAATATTATTTATTTTGATAGTGGAACTAATGAGAACAAATATTCTCACTAGTCCGACGATCGAACTAGTGAGAAAAAATATCCCACTAGTTCGACGATCGGTCTAATGAGTAGAATTAGTGGGAACAAAGCACTAAATTAATTATGTGTAATAGAATGTTATTATTTTCATCATTATTTTTGTAACATCTATTGCATTTTGCATGTACTGGTAGAGATTATTGGATGTCCGTTTACGTTTCTGTCATGTTATTGTATTTAGACGAAGTAACTAAATATCATTTTAATGTCATAATAACAGAAGCGGAAGTAAACGGTAAGTGGAAAAACAAAGCCGGAAGGTAAACAGGAAAACAATATTAAAAAAGTCAGTCAGTTACTCTACATCCTAACCTGCGGCGATTCAAGTTACCATCCGGGCTTTTGTTTCGCTATTCGCTTGTTCAGTCTAAGGGCTTTAAAGGTTATAAATTATTTATTTAATAAATAATTAACTATCTCGAATGTAAATATAGGCAAACACTAAAGTTCACGTATCGTTCGTACGAGCTAAGCACGTAGGTACCTACTGCATTATTATTGAAACATTCTGCAATACTTATACCGGTAGCAATGCCTGCAGATTGCTTCGCAATCTTGCTGCGGTCCACAGCTTTGTCGAATGTTCTACATAATTGAATGCAATGTTTTGCTACAATATAATATCAGAATTATAGTTTGCCATTCGTAATTAACTTTTTGATATAAAATCGACATTTTTTATGCTAACCAATTATTTATCAACATAATCTTTGTGTCACTGAGATATAGCGAGCATTGTATTTCATATCGGTATGTCATGCATCGAGTTTCATTATGTGCTCATTTAAATCTGTTACAAGGGCGATTATTAAATACATTGCAAAAATACCGCACATAAATTAAGTGTCTGCTCTCCGGATGGTCAAAGGGAGAATAATGTCGTAACGTTATTGATAAACAATACGTACTCTATCAAGTGAGGGCTTAGCAGCGATACATTTTGTGTGGTACTTTGATACATAAATAAATATTGTTCCTTGAGGGGTGCAGTGGAGGTGCGCGACACGGGCGTGACGTCACGCGGCGCGGCGCACTCACCGCACTCACCGCACCGCACTGCGCGCGCGGCGGCGGCGCCGCAGTCGCGGCCGCAGCGCAACACCGAATGTGAAAGTTCTCTAGTGTCCACAGCCACATTGCGCACCCGCAATAAGTGCTAATCGTTTATTTTACACAAATTTTGGGTGTTTTTTTTAAATATTACTTAACATTAACGTTACAACTACTCTTAAGTTACGATTCTTATTATTATAATTTAGTATTAAGCATTATTGTTATGATCCGTATGTTCATTAGCAGAATTCCGATCGATTACAATTTCGTAACGCCGGAACTTCCCCGTAATTTACCACCAAATGGTTGTTCAGAAAGTTAGATCACAGCACCGGTACACATGAATCAGACTCGATAGTTGTTAGCAAAGTAAGGTCCGAAGCTGTCCTTGAAAGGCTCGCTGCGTGTTGATTACATTCTTAAAAGTCATTTGATGCAAGGAGATCGCGTTCGACTGCATTCATTTGCAAGTTTTGTGGAGACACAGCCTACCTCACGACGTTAGGGCTCTAGCAACTTCACTGTTCACTTTTTAAGTCACTGGACGTTGACGCAACCACTGATTTATTTATTTAATTGAGTTATGCGGATGTGACGTCGCGTCCTAATGACGTCGCGAAATAGGCGGCATCTGAAGACGTAAGATAAAGGTTAGGACTCACCGCAGGCGAACAAGAGACACGCGGCCAGAGTAGCGACACGGGCGTAGTGCGCCATGACGGGATCACAACAGGTCGTTGCGCGGCGGCCGAGCGATTAAATAGTGGCCTCAATCTGTGCCCCGCCCGCCCCTCTCGCCCACATCGCTTACACTTCTGCCAACTGCCAACACCCTTTGTACTCATCAGCTGTGAATCACCTGCACCTTCGGGAGTACGAGTCGGTGCCGTATACCATATACAACCTCCTATATGGAAATTATTTTCAAACAAATATATTAACATAATTTTCCTACTGAAGACATTAATCTTGTCTTGTTATTTTAACTAGTTACTTATTTTTTAACAGATTCTAAAATAAAAAATTGGATTATTTGCGATGTTTGTTTATTTGATATATGTACTTAATATACGATTTGTCGTTCCATGATAATCCGTAATAAGATTGATTATCTAAATAACATCAGTAGATATATTGATAACACCTCTGAATTACAACTGAATTTAAAAGGCGACCGCTATGGTTATTTGGGTACATACTAATATAAAGAATAAAATGTAGATATCAACATATTCATAAAAATCAATGATTTGGAAGTACTTAATTTATCATTCTCATTTACATTTTACTTGTAAAACATTAATAATTATAAGCTCGGCTTGTATACATGTCATGTTCCATTATATTATCACAATGTTATACATTACAACTTAAACATAAATAATAGATACAGTATAATATATAACTATGTAGATACTATAGTTCGCTCTTTTTTTCTAAGAAAACACCTGATATGCATGGAAAGCATTATCCTCTTTAAAGCTGCTATGGTTTAAATATTTATACATTACTGATGAAGTTCACCAAAATGTTTTTGATAAACATTCTGAAAAGTAGGTGCCATCCATATTAATATAAATGTGTTTATGTTGTGGGTTCAACTATCGAAAGGTGACGGACTTATTTCGTAGCAATTTTCGGTAATTAAATAATCTGGAATGCCATATTCAACCCGGATAAACACGATAACGATACAAAATTCCTAAACTATATATTTAAATTAGTTTAACTGGAAATTAAAGTACAAGAAACCGCTGACAAACGAGCTGACGATCCACCTGATGGTAAGTGGCTGTCGTCGCCCATGGACATCAGCGACTCCAAAGGCATCATTGGTGCGTTACTGGCCAAGAAAGAGAGAAGAAAGAGAAAGAAAGAACCCCTCTCAAGCCCCCAGCCGGAATACTACGAGTCGTTTGGCGGCTGACTCGTGCTCAAGGGTGGTAGCTGTCCAGGAAAACCCCATGGAGAAATAATATAATAATAGTAATAATAGTATTAATTTATTAATAGTTTTATTTAGTTTCAGTCTTCAGTAGGTTGATTTTCGAAAGAGCTTAGTAGTTCAGTAGAGAATCTAGTTTGTGTATCGAGCGTCATATAGATTACCTTTTCCTTTTATGGATGCAATGGTCTCCCTTACACCTCGATTGACTATTTCAGTTTGACATTAAATTCTTAAAATGCAGATGCATAGAAAAATAGGAGCAGCTACTAAGTATTATTAAGAAAAAACAGCAACGAACGATTTGACCTTGCTTATACAAAGTCTCTTTAATGCGGTTAACACATTAAAATTTTAATATACTTATAGAGATATCATGAAATCAATATTCTTAAAAATAATCTTTTGATTTTCTTTCTTTTCTTTTCCTACTTGAAAAAGCATATTTCCGAAACGGTCCGAAACGTTCCGAAACGGGGTGGGAGAATCATTGACGTGCAAAAGTGTATCGACAATACCCGTACTATAAATTATTTGAATTACCTTACCTCTTGTACTGAAAATTTACCCTGAAGTCGTCTCTCTTTAACATATTATCCCATCAAAAACATAAATGTAAAGTAAAAGCTAATTTCAAAAAAAATAATTGAGATCTAAATGGGTGCCAAGTTCTGTGTAGAAAAGCCTAAAATTTTAGTCACAAGAACATGTAATTCAAGCTCAACATTTGACTTGGTGTAGCAGTGATAGCCTAGCGTAGCAGTGATAGCCTAGCGGTAGAACGTTGGTCTCCCGAACGAAGGGGCCCGAGTTCAAATCCTGGCACGCACATCCGATTTTCAAATATCATGTGTGTATTACAAGTTAATTATCACTTGCTTCGGTGAAGGAAAACATCGTGAGGAAACCTGCACACCGGAGAGTTCTCCATAAAGTTCTCAAAGGTGTGTGAAGTCTACCAATCCGCACTTGGCCAGCGTGGTTTTTTTTTTAGTTTATTTATTTAATATTACACATTATCATATTTAAATTTCATTTAAATTAAATTACAATTCCATTAAATAACTTACTAATTATGTTACAATTTACTTATTATATATATTTTATATCTACATAAATATTTTAAGCCACTAAAAGTTTTGTCAAAATTACACAGAAGAGTCAATTTTAAAGCCACTTCACCGTGCTTCCATTACCTCGACACACCTTGTCAGTGATAACTCTACAGTAATTAACAAACAGTGTTCTGCTCTTTCTATTATTAAACATTTTTTTTTTTTTAAAAAGGCCAGCGTGGTAGACTATGGCCTAACCCTCGCTTTCTGAGAGGAGACCCCGAGCCCAGCAGTGGGACAATTATGGGTTGTTGCTTTGCTTTTTGCTTTGCTTTGCTCGCTTACTTGCATTTGACTTGGTTAGTTTTCATGTACCTACCTAGGCTATATTATATTTGTAAAATTATCTTCGTTAAGTCTGTTAGGTTGATGACCTATATTATTTTTCTAAAATTTGGTTTGTTGGTTGCTAACTAATGAAAACTAGCCAATTCAAATGTAAAGCTTGAACTACATGTTCTTGTGACTAAAATTTTAGGCTTTTCTACACAGAACTTGGCACCCATTTAGATCTCAGTTCTTTTTTTTTAAATTAGCTTTTACTTTACATTTATGTTTTTGATGGGATATCATTACTTTTTGTCTAGATTGTCTATTTGTATTTGTGTAGAGTGTCTAGATTGAATGGAATAGGCAGCTTCCATCGGGAGGCATTGGGATGATAATATGATACGATATAAGGTTGGTGTGTCACTGTCACCCACCAGTAATTTAGTTGTACGACTGATTATGCAATTTACGTAGTAAAAAGATGAAACGTCTTTTTACGTTGTAAAAAGAGATTTTTTTAAAGAGGAAACAACCAACTGTTATATATTCCACTCATTATATATTCCACATAATGACCACCTGTCATCAATTTTGATTGCTGTTCATAAATTTCAGGCGTTATAAGTAAGTTTTCCTAATAGAATCAATTTTTTGAAAAATTATAACAAAATGATAAAAATTTACTACTTTCAGATTTATTCCTTTGTATTCACCCAACTACCTATCTGCATGCCAAATTTTATCTTTCTAGGTCACCTGGAACTGGGTTAGAGTTTTGATCTATTGTCAGTTATCATTTGTCAGTGAGTGATAAAAATGATGATTTTTGGACGTTAATATCTAAATAACCGTTTGAGATGTGTTTATGATATTTGGAACACATATGTATTTTGCAAGTTTCAATACATGAGCCAAATTTGACAGGTTTATGTTGAATAGTTTTTGAGTTATGAGGTGATCAAAAGTGGCTCCAAATGGTTCGTGTAACACGGTGCTGCTCGCCAATTCTGTTATAGCTAGAAATTGGCTTACACGCTACCGCGTGTTTACATTGCAAATGGTACCAGTAGAAATAAAAGAAGGAAAAATTTAATCTTTCTTTTTGATGCCTTTGGAGTCGCTGATGACTTACCATCAGTTGGATCGTCAGCTCGTTTGTCAACTTATTGCATAAAAGTGAGATCGATAATACTCGTCCTAATGTTATCCAGTCATTGTACACGTTTCGACTAGGTATAGCCCTAAATAAGGCGTCGCAATTTCAGGGTACTGCACTCACTATTAACAAGAAGTCAGAAATCTGGGCATTGATGTACTATCCGGTGTCGCTTGAAAAGTAAGGCTTAGTTAGTCTGTAAAAGTATGGTCTCCTGAACATGGCAAAGCAGAACTTTATTGCCAAGCATTTTATAGTCTTAAAGGCTGACGATAAAGCAGACCACCTAATGGTAAGGTGTTACTGTTGCCTACAGACATGAGCAACACTAGAGGAGTCACCGCTTTCTCGAAGGACCTAACCCATGGTAAATCGCTCCGGAAAAACTGTGGAGGATCGTCACGAATCCAGTCGATGTCGACCATTGGTCCAATGGCCGTTAAATAAATATATAACGCTTCACACTCATAGCCCCACACTAGGATTCCCTCCCTTCCCCGTCGTAGGTGTCATACTCACACCCAGACCGAGAACAGAAATTCAAACTCATCATTCATATTTCCGCCTCACTGGGAATCGAACCCAGGACCCTTGGTGCGGCGATCCGGCATGGTAACCATTGCGCCTCACGGGTCGTCAAATATGAATTTTATTTTGAAAAAATATGTAAATGAAATAACGCTCTCTAGTGTAAAAAATCATTTAAGGGTTCTGTTTACTTCGTACACATCAACGAAAAGCCTTGTGTAACGTCATCGTATGTGTGAAAGTAATCACACGCTCGGTTTTGAAGTTTTCATATAATGTAGAGTACGATCTGTCGGACTTGAACTCTGTGGTGGTAGGATTCTGGACCTGGCCAGCCAGACACCTCCGTTATGGAATCAATCGGCTAATAATTGTTATTACAAATTATTATTATTATAAATTAAATAATTATTATTATTATTTGTTGTCAAATCAGATACTGGATTTCAGTGTATTTAGAACATTAAACATTAGATTTTCAATCAACAGTCTTAATTTATCATTTCATATTTTGTATATAAAATACTGAACTTTTATAGAAAAGTAATTGCAGTTATGGTAATCATGAATTGTATTTAATTCTTGAATTATTGTATTCTATAAAAACGCATCGTATAGAGCCAGGATCAAATATTTTTTTTGCATAATTTTATTTTGAGATGTTCCGCGCATTACATTATTTCTTCTACTATTGTGAAAGAAATATTTTAGTAACTATAGTCAAAATTATCTAAGATGCCCATAATGATAGCTGCCATTTATTAATATGAACTAACATTGTATGGACGTCTTTGAGTCAAATGGAATAATCATTTACTTGACATGAATAGTTGAATACTTACGGACAAAGGATTTTTCCAAAATTTGTTAAAAATCCTTACTCATTTTCATTGGCGTTGATTATAAATCATAGTAAACGTTATAATCTAGTAAAAATCCCATCACATCATAATTTATGCAAAATTTATTAAAAATATTTGACGTCGAAACAATGATAGATGAAGAGGCCTAAAACAAAACTGAAGCAAAGTGATGTGACGGCCTGAAACCATTTCTAAAACCAATCATAATCGATACATTACTATAATCGGAATTTAAAAATGAAAATTGATTAATTTAATTACTTTGTTAAAAACGATTTATTTGCATTTGAATTTAAAATTAGGTACCCAAGAATACCACGACGAACCGGATGCTAACAAAGGACATTTTCCATTATGTATGGGCACTTCGCCATCCATGGACAGTAAACTGCAGATAATATATTATATTATGTAATTATGTAGCTAAGTTTTTGCGGTATTCTTTTTTTTTCAACAAATTAATAATTATGTAGTATACATTAATGTGTGTTACGAAATAAACAAGAATTTATTCACTGTAGGTTTTTCTCTGACGCTTATAATATTATCTCAAAATATTATTATGAAACTGAGCGGATGAGTTCATTCTATCATGATCTATCTTTCTTTCTTTTTCTTCTCTTTCTTAGCCGGCAACGCACCAGTGATGCTTTTGGTGTTGCTGATGTTCATGGGCGACGACAGCCACTTACCATCAGGTGGATCGTCAGCTTGTTTGCCGGCTCGGCTATTTCCATGCATATCTAGCAGCATGAGTTGTTAGGAAGAAACAAAAGAATATTTTATTGGAGTCCTAAATACTTACATAATATTGAGAATACGTGGTACGAGATATGTAGCTCAATCGAGGTAGTTGGGAGGTACCTGAATGTTACAGTTTTTAGTTTACAATTTAATTATCGAATCGATTAGAAGGTCTTACAATTTTGAATCAATTTGTTGCAAAATTGGTTTCTTTCGTGAACCGATTTTTTTGTACATCTCTAGTGTCACTGTGATTGCAAACGACAAATTGGGCATCTTAGTTTGCGGCGACTATAAATAAAATAGACGGATGCATGTCATGTCATATAATTAAATTTTGTCGCCCATGGACATCAACAAGAGTAAATGCATCTCATCATCAAAATATTAGCGAAAATTCGGTATAATTAGGTACTTATAACGTACTTATAGACAAAATCTACGGAATGATTATTTTTAAAATGATTCAAATCAAATCAAAATCTTTTATTCATATAGGTATCACTGATACACTTATGCACGTCATTTTTTTAATCTACCAGCTCAGATTAGTAATAATTATTTTGCAACATCTACCCTAATTGTATCCTAACAACATAAAAGTTTACATTCCATTTACGTGAGTCCATGGATAGTTTAAATAGATTACTTATTTGTCACAGCACGATCACTCTGATACAAAGGCTCTTGTATAATTATGTATGAATCACAATTCATAGATATGATTGATTAAAAATTGCAATATTAGTGCTGTACGATTTCAATTCAAATATAAATTAATACTTATTAATTCCTCGCGTAGGTCTTTAAAGTCACGAAGTCAAATCCGTGTTCTCAGGCAGGCCTTTGGGTTGGATATAAGTCAAACCAAGCGTCGTGTAATTTTTCACAGGAAATAAACAAACAGAGCACTCCTAATGAGTGGAAACATGGAAATCAGTGCTGGATCTGCATTTCAGCATTTTTAAGCTATTGCATAGCTTTTATCGCGGGCTTGACGACCGAATCAAGAAATTTCCGTAACGAAATAAAAGGTGACACCGCCCACTTGCACTCAGTACTAGGATAGCAAAAACATGCAAGCGAGTGTACCAAAACAAAGCTGGGGTATTAAATTTCTCATCGGATTTGTTCACCTAGTAGCAATTAATTAAAGCGAGTACTAGGCGACCAGAAGTCTTCGAGGATGCGACATCAGTGATACTGTACAACCATAGTATGTGGCTGTCTTATTTACTCTTCGGTATTTAGCATAGGCACAACAGGGTTATCTATATTACGATCATGCACATTAAGTTATTATTGCCATTTCTCCCGTCATGCCAATCAATATGCGGAAGAGCGACAGTGATAGAACAAATCCATCACTGCCACTCTGACAACTTGTCAGAGCGCTCTGACAACCCGTGTCAAACACGGCCTAATAGCAATTGCTACTAGGTGAACAAAGCCGATGAGAAATTTAATATCCCAGATTTGTTTTGGCACACTCGCTTGCATGTTTTTGCTATCCTAGTACTGACTGCAAGTAACGAAAATATCTGGCTTGCTTTCTATGTGAAAAAAACTACGATAGCAAAAAGTGTCGTTATAACTTTTCGTTACCAAATTTTCCGCCGAGCCCCCTTTCGCAACGCGCGATAAGGAACTTCGTTCCAAAAGTAAAAACAAAACAAAAAATAAAACATACAGCTCGTTACAAAATTATTTTTACATTCACATGTGACCAGTGTCCAGTGGCCTAGAAAAAGGAGCACATGCAGCATAATGCCATAGTGTTGACTACGACGCTGATTTTCAGTGAGTCCTATATACTCGTATATTTATTTAAAATTGTCTAAAATAATAGAGTGCAAGTTGACCTTACATGACTTCAACCAATTGATGTCCCACTACTGGGCACGGGTCTCTCCTCTTGAGGAGGCCTAGAGCATACTCCACCACGCTGCTCCAGTGCGGATTGATGGAAGAGTTAGTGGCCAACCCAAGTGTCGGAAGTTTTATTGCCACCCCAGGGCCCCCGACATGGCATAACAACTATTATTTTACGATCACACAGGGACCGACGTCTTTACGTGCTCTCCAAAGTACGGAGATGTTCAAAAATTTTTTACCAGTAGTGGTCACCCACAGACATGTATACCTAGAGTCTGTGTGGTCACCCATCCAACTACCGACCGCGTCCGCAGTTAATGATGAACTTTTTGATCATTTAGGATTGACACAAACCGCCAAGCTATGAGCGCTTCCGTTACGTGTGTGAACTTTCATAAGCCACGATAATAACACAATTTGCTTATGATATTATTATTTAATTTGGATCATTGAAATTAGAATTTCTGAAGTTATATTAAAAAGCAACATTACAAATATATTAAGAATGTGAACTTTCCCCTACTGAAAATATACAAAATTATGTTTTTTTTTTATGTAACTCAATAACCCACAAACAAGGACACAGGTTGTGAATTATCTGTAATTGTAAGCGGTCTAAGTCGCTCATACTTTTTTAACTGTCGGCCAAAAAAGAACCGGAACATTATAAAAAACTCAGTCTGAGTTGAATGATGGTAGCTAGCGAGCCGGGTAAAAACTTTACTACCATACATACATACTTATCAGGTAAATTAAATTGGGTTGGGTGGTACGGAGCCCAACGACAACACACGACGATCAACAGGGTGTTCCATGGATCCAAGATGGATGTAGCGTCTTTGAGTAAGATACCTAATAATAATTAAAATTGTCTTTCATAGACATATAACTAGCAGGTGATAACCTATAATAGTTTGTAGTGATCACCTACGTTGTTATTATCTAGTTAACTTTGATCAAGCAATCATGATAAATTAAATACTGAAGTAGTGTGTTTTTATTCGCTTATTGAAACTCTAAGATGCTGTTATTGCTATTAAAATATTATCTAATCGGCGAGTAAGCCAGAAAACGGCCAAAAACTGAGATAGACTATGTTTATTTCCAGATGTTTTAATTTACAGTAAAGATATTTTGAGAAAAGGACATAATGCGCCCAGAAGCAATTGATTGAAGATTGGTCTAACGATGACATTATATTACAGATGACAGATATTAAACATGTTTTACTTTTTGAACACACCTCTTATTAGCACTGAAGCTACTTACGTTCAAACGTACAAAATTTATACTGTAAAGATTAGGATGGTGATTACAAATAAGTAAAAACAAACGGTAGAGTTATAATAGTAAGTTTATTATTTCAAGTAAGTAAAAGTTACATCGTCGTAAGTACCTACTTAAACAACACTGATAGATATTGCTTCATTAAATAGTATTATAGCCAGGAAAGGTTCAACCTCAGACGCTTGAACTAACCAAGTGTAAAAATACATATTGATAGTCACAAATCACAGGAAGGTACATTTATCACTACTAGAGAAAAATAAAGTCGAGTCTAAATATATCTAGCCTACAATAAATAGTATCACCATTTATTAACCTACGTTACATTTATAATACCATAAAACTTCAAGCGTGTTGTCACATGAATAAATTAAAAGTTACATCTAAGTACATATTACGATACCTAGAACTCTACGTTATAAATCCATACTTAGGCTAAAATCCTAGGCGACATTATTCGAAGCACATTTCCTACGTTTACAAATTTAAAAATAACATATACGACATATTTTATATCTTAAAAATAAAGTAATAAGTAAAGTAATTTTCATCACACTTCTATTAACAAAGTTATACCTATGTTAATGGTACGAAATAAGCGTAATTTTATTAAGCGACTAAAAGTAAACCTATATAAACCTAGTAGTGAATATCACAATATCGCTACTCAATACACGAAGACGAAGATGAGGCAACGAGAACTACACATTTATCCGCAAACTGAATGTTATGCAATGCGCTTCGCCCCGCACCCTCCTTGTGCAGATGTATGCCTCATCACTATTTGTGAATCAACTCTATATTGATGTCGCGGATATTATAAGTGAATCGAGTCTTTTATACATTGGAAATCAATAAAATTATGGTATTTGGGGTTTCCTTGTCATAAGTCATAAGTCACATACATATATACCATCAAAAGACTAGTGGTATTACTTAAGAGTTAAGACACTCAACTACAACCACAAAATTTTATAATAGAATAATCAAATATATACGAGCAGATAGACGATTGCCTTCAAGTGAAACTTGTGATCTCTGTTTCACAGCCTTTTATTATTATATGTTAGCTCTTTTATTACGTATAAGGCATTCAACGTGTAATAGATATTATTTAACGTCATTTTATCGACTCGTTTTATAAGAATTAACTATTTAAATATTACAGAAATGTGATGTATTAAAATTCGATTCTGACTGAATTAGAGGAAAACAAGCTTAAAGCAATTTGAAATATATACATGGATGGATCCTCGGTACACTTCGTAGATTTGTATCTGATTTTGAATGTACTGCCAGTCCCAATATATTCTACTAATCCATAATTCAAAGTAAGTTAGGTACCTAGCAACCATCAAAAAGTGTTTTAATTGTTATTACTTTAGGTACTAGTTACTTCAGAGTCTTCAGAGATCATGAATATATAATGTTTTTTGAACAGCAGTTAAGAGGAATCGAAAAAGTAAATTGGCAGTAGAAACAGATCAATACAAGAAATTAAGTAAGTCACTCTTCAGATATAACAAGCGTCTTATTTCAAAATCTAAACTCCGTATCTGTTCTTCCACCTCGTTTAAAGTTAAGCATATACTCGTAAATAACAAATCTTAGAAATAATTAACGGCCTTCGAAGTTGTGAGGCACCGGCCTTTTGAATTGAAGGATTGCTATATTACGTTGCCCTTTATCGGATGCAAATTTTTAGTTAGATACACAAAATACTTAATGTCGAAGTCTGAGAACCTGTATGAAACGTTGGTGCAGTAATAACATAGCTCAGGTAGCTGCGCCCTGAAAACGTTAACTGCTACTTGTTTGCTATTTACACCCGTAAGGCCGCCTTGATAAAGGATTTATTGATCTTAAAAACTTGCTCTGTTTCAACACATTGCAATTATCTACTTCTCCACAATATACATAGGTTAGTTAACATTACATAAAACCCTACCTTCGACAATGCAATTTGAACAAAGGGCATTAATAATTTGCTTAAGAACCTGGTTATAATTACTTGTGTTAAATAATTATTATCAATGATCTATTAAGTAATTGTCAAGATTATAAATGAATTAACTGAAAACGATATAATATAGCGATTACACAACGTCCGCTTTCTAAATAATTGCCATGTTAAATATATTGCCTCATAACGAAATGCTACGATTAGAGAATTAAAAAATCAATTAGACACCTATTAATTTGAGATGTACTGATGTTCTATGAAGATACAAAAATAGATAAACTAGGAAGCTCGTAAAGTTTCAAGTCTATTAAAACTGTTTAGTGATAAGGATATATCATTTCTTATCATTTTGCATACACTTATAAATAGTTTCACTTATTTAGTAGAGTTGTTACCACCGGACTTTTCCGGACTTTTATCGTAACATTACAAATTTATTATGAATGGTATGTCTGTTATGGACCCAAAGAATAATATATTTTTCAAAAGGATTGGTCGGGAATGTTTTTTACCAATTACCAAATGAGTGGATCATCTGTATTAAGTGTTAAGATAATATAGAGATGACGCCGACGAGTTGTCGGCCATAAAAGAATTAGTGGAAAGGGTCGATTGGGTCGGCTCTTCATTATTGCACTCAAAACACTTAAAAATATTTCAGTTAATTTTAGAAGATAACACTGAAGGAACTTACAATACTTTGGTATAACTTTATTTACCCTTAATGAAGAAGGAGCAGTGTTGATAGAACACCGACACATTAATGTAAAGTAGTAATCTATGCATTATTTTATCTACGATCTAAGTTTAAGTGTTATGTTTATTTCTATATGGTGGAATAATATACAGGTTTATTTAGTTATCGATAGAGACCCGTACCTTGGAGTGAGCAAGTTGTCGTAAGTCTGTGTATTACTAAATTTTGATGAAGATACAAATAATTTAAATTATTTATTGTTACAGCCTCTGTTCATAACAAAATATTATTCTTCAGACCATTGTTTAGCGAGAGATAAGTAAATACAGTAACAAAAAAAATTTACACAAAAAAATGCATGTTTTTTTTAGATTCTAACAACACATATTAACCCTATAACCATTATTTGCAAATACGAGTTAATGCATTTCTAAAATTTTATTTTGATTTTCAGATTACATTTTAATCACATTAAACACAATCACAATTATTTTTAATGTTCTTCAAAATAATCAAAGAATGAGAGCATCTTCAATTATTGTCAATTTCGAGCTTAGTCACAACATGCTGCGCCGTAGAAAATTACACACTTTTGAAAAATTCCTTTAAAAAATTTAAATATATACTTTATTATTTATGGATACTACAGATTTAAACATGTCAATAGATCTAACTCAAATGTTAACTAAAAGGGATTTTTTTTATTAGAATCAGGACAGCTTGTGATATGAGCAATTTTACTCATTTTATTTATTACGAGTAACCGCCCGCGCTTTGCTTCGGTTTACCTGTTTTTTTACACCTTGGGTTACATTATTGGAGTTTTATTAAGGATCCCTAATTTTTTTAAAATATAGCCTATGTTCACCGCGGATAGTGTAGCTTTCTAACAGTGAAATATTTTTTCAAATCGGTTCAGTAGTTTCGGAGCCTATTCAATGCATACAAAAAATCAAATCTTTCCTCTTTATATATTAGTATACATTATTAAGACAAATTACGTCCTGAATTAGACATAATTATATACTTAGAGCTGGTTGAATTTCATAGGAGAGAAGCCAATATGTCCAATATGTAGAGAATTAGTTATAAGTAATAATGGTAACATTTGTGAGATTTCACATTACACACATAATATTTTTTGTCGCTTCATTGCTGATAATTGTTGTCCGCAGAATATTGTTTATTTGAGTGATAAAAAGGTATTAGTGGATGTTTTGTAAAAAGTTCACCAATATTTTTGGCTCCTCTGAACTCATTCAATGTAGTAGCGGCTATTTCCATTATATTATCTATCCCTCAGTAAGGATAACAATCTGTTTATTTTTTGTATTAACTTACATTACTAAATCTTTGGAGTAATAGGTCAATTCTACCCACAAAAAAACTTTGTTTATTGAAATGAAAAATTTTTGTTATTATGGTTTAGTCCCCTGCAAAGAAAAGTGACCCATCTCTTACTAAACACACAGTAAAATATGGGTTACTTTTCTCTGCAGGTGACTGTACTAACCATACGTTCTCTTCTCAGTCTCAGTTAAGGTAGAGTATCGGACTGTTAATTGCGAAATGCATACGAGTTGGAGCTTTTTTCGAATGGACAGTGTTGTTGTTGTTTTTACAAGTGCTTTTACAGCTTCTGGCGGACAGAGTGGTTTACTAAACGACAGGTTATTGCTGGAGGAGTGGTTTTTCGACATCCACGTCATCCTGAGAGCGCGCGGCCGCCGCACCGTTAGCTACCAGCCTCTCCCCCTCTGCCTCCATCTCGCCATTTCCCATCCCCTCGCTCTTTCTCTCGTCTTCCTTCTTGCCCTCTCCCTCACCGCCCTCCGTCGCTACCGGCTCCAGCTGAAATATTACTTACTGTATACCACACGTACACACTGACATACTTACATTTACACGACACGTAACCCCTAGACACACAGAAGCTTGACCCAAAACACACTGAAATAAATGAATAATAAAACGTGCATAAACTTACACCCCCTTGCAATAGGATTTCCTATCATTTCCCTGTCGGAAGATATCAACATACGAGATGACAACTCAAAAATTAATCTTTTATATTAATCTGACAATCTGGTGTTCCCCAGAGAATCGAGCCCGCAAGTTTTCGCAGGTTATGAAACACAATGTTACTTTTATTTAATGTTACTTTAGCGTGGTTTAGCCGACGTACAAAATATTTTATAATTACGTATTTTAACGATAAGGATAGATAATACTTGTTTTAATGTACCAACATTATTTATTTTTAAAAGTCAAGTTAGCTTAATACATTTCTAGCGTATTTATAATAACAATAACTATAATAATAATAATAGGAAAAAAAAACTTCAAGAAAAACCACAACAATTTCTTCAAATACTGTATTGAAACGGAAAAATATTAGAGAGTTGAGAGAAAACCAATTGATTAAAATATCTTCCACATACATATTTTTTAACGGTAGTGGGGCTAAGCTAGGTAGTCATTTTATATGGATAGCCTTGTCAGTGTAAATAGCCGCCAAATGAGCAGACGAGCCACCTGATAATGCCGCTATGAGTGTAATAATTTGTACTATTCTCCTGTAGATATGTAATCTTGTGTGTCCATAATGTTGACGAACTTTTCAATACTGTTCTTGTCCGACAACGTCCACAACGACGTAGCGGCGACGGTCGGGACGTCTTCGTAAATCTTCAATACTCGCTCGATAAGGTGGTTGTTCGACGACAACGTATTGAACATCCACGACGTAGTGGCGACGGTCGGGACAGTCTCTCCGAGCAGGCCGGGACTGGACGCGGCCTGTCCGGGTAGACTGTCCGGATCATCTCGCTTACAGGATATTCTTCTTTCTTCATCTTCAAATTGATCTTGTTTCAGTAATTAGTTAATTTAAAACATATTTAAATACAATAACATTAAAGACAACTAATTCTACCACAAAGCACTCTATTACATATAGCTGTCATAAATGGTTTTTTATAATGTTTTAGTTCTGCATTTTGTGTTCTATAAAATACTCTCCATAAAATACTTCTTGCCACTTAATCATTACGCCTTAAAAAAATCAATACAATTTTTCGGTAAGATAAAATCGCTTGACCCTGTTTTTGCTACTAAGTAGCTATTGTTAGGAGACATTATTTTGCTTCTTAAAATCCAACAAGATAAATTAAATAAAGTTTTGTACTCACCTAGCCGCATTACGATTCTTTAATCCTTTACTAAATCTTTACATAAATAGGAGAGACACAACAGTTCAGAACTATTTTCTCCTCTCTCTGTTTGTTAGCTGATTTTCTTTCTTAGTGGTGACTACTGAGGATCTTTAGTGCATTAATTAAAAAATAAACGTATTAATTCCTACAGAAATGGGGAATTTGAGGCGTTTTGAATTAACTTACTATGTTAACCGTAGCCCCAGCAAATAACATAGTTGTGCTTTATTTTATTTTAGGCTATCTTGATAAATGTTCAAAAATCTAAACGAGCGAGGAACTCAGTATCGTAATTACAGTATATTATTATATAATACTAGCTGCCCGGACAGACTTCGTTCTGTCAAAAGATTTTTTTGTTTTGAGATGTAAACTATCCTATCTTTCAAGTTGGATCAAACTGCACACGGTGTGCAAATTTGATTAAAATCGGTTTAGTAGTTTAGGAGTCCATCGCGGACAAACAACGTGACACGTAATTTATATATATTAAGATAGTACATATCTGTATGGGTAGGCAGTAGCATACATACTGGTATATGTCCAATATTGGCAGCGGTATCGCGTTTTCCTTGTAGGTAGTACGTCATCAACTGGCCCTTGCCCTTTACAGCCACCAAGCCGCGCTGCTCGAAGTAATAGCCGAAGTTTTGCAGAATCTGACACGTCTCCTCAGTTACCTACAAATACACAAGTATATCATACATTAGCAACCTATTGGCTTCAACCTATAGGTACTTTCTATTGCTTTCATACTGACTCATAATTCATCCTTTTGCAGCAGTATTTTAATAGGCTCTATATTAGAGGATGCCTAAATACAATATTAAACATTATTTTTCTCTTTAAACAAACTCTCTACCTGTTAACCTATTATAGTAAAAGTGGGAGTCAGAACCAGCTTCAATTGCAAATTTCTAAACCGTATGTGTAAATAACAAAAAAATTGTAATTTCATTCAAGCCTACGAATATGTCCCCTTATACCCAACTTCAGATTTTCATAATTTCCAATTTCTTTTCTTCTGTAAAATGTTTCAGTTTCGAGTTCTAACCATTTTGACTGGGTATCGAATGTTGATGAATTTTATCAATAAGGAGAAAGAATTTTATGTATAAACAAAAATATTTTTAAATCATAAAATACATTAGATGACCATGAACTTCGTAATACCAGACGCATCACTAACGAGATGCCGATCAAGTAGACAAACGTTGAGTCCACTTGTATTACAATAAAAATTCTATACATGTAATAAAACAATATCAACGACTTGTTTGACGACCCGTGTGGCGCAATGGTTACCATGCCGGATCGCCGCACCAAGGGTCCTGGGTTCGATTCCCAGCGAGGCGGAAATTTGAATGATGAGTTTGAATTTCTGTTCTCGGTCTGGGTGTGAATGTCCTTGTCTAGTGTGTTGTCCATGGCACCCACGACACAGGGAATCCTAGTGTGGGGCTATGAGTGTGAAGCGTTATTTATTTATTATTTATCAACACATTATGACTGGCTAAGAACTATTATTACTAATTCACATTCTATCTTATAGTCAAAATTATCTAAGATGCCCATAATGATAGCTGCCATTTATTAATATGAACTAACATTATATGGACGTCTTCGAGCGATATGGAATAATCATTTACTTGACATGAATAGTTGAATACTTACGGACGAAGGATTTTTCCAAAATTTGTTAAAAATCCTTACTCACTTTCATTGGCGTTGATTATAAATCATAGTAAACGTTATAATCCAGTAAAAATCCCATCACATCACAATTTATGCAAAATTTATTAAAAATATTTGACGTCGAAACAATGATAGATGAAGAGGCCTAAAACAAAACTGACGCAAAGTGATGTGACGGCCTGAAACCGTTTCTAAAACCAATCATAATCGATACATTACTATAATCGGAATTTAAAAATGAAAATTGATTAATTTAATTACTTTGTTAAAAATGATTTACTTGCATTTGAATTTAAAATTAGGTACCCAAGAATACCACGACCATTTTCCATTATGTATGGGCACTTCGCCATCCATAGACAGTAAACTGCAGATAATATATTATATGTAATTATTGTAGCTTAGCTTTTTGCGGTATTCTTTTTTTTCGACAAAATAATAATTATGTATACACAGTATACATGAATGTGTGTCACGAAATAAACAAGAATTTATTCACTGTAGTTTTTTCCCTGACGCTCATAATATTACCTCAAAATATTATTATGAAACTGAGCGGATGAGTTCATTCTATCATGATCTATCTTTCTTTCTTTTTCTTCTCTTTCTTAGCCGGCAACGCACTAGTGATGCTTTTGATGTTGCTGATGTTCATGAGCGACGACAGCCACTTACCATCAGGTGGATCGTCAGCTTGTTTGCCAGCTCGGATATTTCCATGCATATCTAGCAGCATGAGTTGTTAGGAAGAAACAAAATAATATTTTATTGGAGTCGTAAATACATAATATTGAGAATACGTGGTACGAGATATGTAGCTCAATTGAGGTAGTTGGGAGGTACCTAAATGTTACCGTTTTTAGTTTACAATTTAATTATCGAATCGATTAGAAGGTCTTACAATTTTGAATTGATTTGTTACAAAAATTGGTTTCTTTCGTGAACCGATTTTTTTGTACATCTCTAGTGTCACTGTGATTGCAAACGACAAATTGGGCATCTTAGTTCACGGGGACTATAATAGGTCTTAATCGGTACATTGCATCGGGCATTATCTATAAATAATTAAATTACGACACAATTCCGAGAAATGCGATTACTAATTAGTTAAGATTAAGAATACTTTTGTATTAGTTATATGTATTTCGGCAGAAGTTTGTTTATATTTTATTTGATTACAAATTACGCCATTAAACCTATTTTAATAGATTTATATAATAATATCATTGTTAGCAATTTTTTTCTTCGCAATCTGAATAAGTAATATGTCGTCGATGGCTTTATTGAAAATGTAGAAACGCTTTCTGTCACATAGGCGGCCTTCTGGCGGCAAGATGTATTGTATTGTGTTATTAGACATTTGATATTTAAGATTCTGGTATTATATTTCATTTCACATAGGTAGATCAAGGGAATGCCACTGATGATGTAGGTAATACTATTATGTATGCAAAGTAGTAGGTAAATATGTTCAATAATTTCATAAAATATTTTTTTAAATTATAATTTACGTATTTTAAGTCATTTAATACTTCAACTACACGAAACCTCCCTATATGATAAGTTAATTCGTGAATAATCCAGTTAACCATCCTTGGACAATATGGCATACTATTTTAACCAACACAAATTACCTGTATACATCCAGCCTTGCCCGTACTCTCCATGCGTGAAGCGACATTGACAGTGTTGCCCCATATGTCGTAATGGGGCTTCCGGGCACCGATGACGCCGGCCGTGATGGGTCCATGGTTGATGCCCATGCGCAAGACGAAGTGGTTGAACGACTGCTCGTTTATAGCGGCCAGCACTCGCTGCAACTCTAGTGCAAACTCCACCAGGCGGGCGAGATGTGCCCAACGAACTAACACTCCATCAGACGGCTACGGAAAGGACAAAAACACAAGTATTGCTTAACCCTGCCGAAACTCGTGTTAAGGCTACGGAAAGGACAAACACGCTGATAGTGATGGGTATCTGTTGAAATGTGTTTTGTTCGTTTTGGTTGTGTAACGCGAACTGATATAAATTACGAATAGGGTGTTTCTTGCCAAACTTTTGGTAACGTCAAAACCCGACCCAACTTATATATTTACGATTATTTTGATATGATACTGGTGCATGCTTTAAAAAGCATTATAAGTGGAATCATGTATTATGGATGTGACGTTGTCCTTAACCTTTGAAGCAACCATTTTCTTCCATTTCAAATTATAATATGAATAGTTGCAAATCGTGCCAATACATACTAACATAGATCCAATCTGTGCATACTAACAAGGACAAAACGGAAAACTAGACACTCTGTAACTACACACATGTTAGATGTTATAATAATCTTACATTTAAATTATGTTTATGTATTTATACAATATGAGGAAAGATGTTTTTATTATAAGACATACTATATATTTAATAAATGATGTTTTCTTCTACTCGAGTTCGACTCGGTATACTGAGCGCCCGCCTCAAGACCCTCAGGAAAAGGGTGGCTCAGTTCCCACCGTGAGAAACACGGAATCTCCTAATACCTTAGATATAATAGTTACAGTGTGTATGGCTGCTTGTTTTAGAATGATGTGTGTGTTTATATTGGAGTTGAGTTTTTCGCAATATCGGTGAAGGCTTTTAGCTACTATTCCTGTTGCATCTTGTTATTGGGATAACTTCGGTGGGTATTTTCCAGAGACCTGCTACTTCTATTTTAAGTGGGTGATATTTACTGAATTTTTCTATTTGGGTCCTTATAGTCTGATGGTACTGTTGCGTCTATTAAACATGATTTATTTTCTATTTTGTTTAACTATAGTTATCTGGTCAATTGTGTACTATTGTGATTATGACGTCTGTTTAAACCGATATTTCCGACATTATTTTTGCAGTTTCATTCTCTTTTACCTGTGGTTGCGTGAGCTGTTCTTGCCACCACAGATTAGAGACCTGAAACTTTGATTATCATTATAACACCTGTATTACTTATGTAAATTGAGTTGTTTCCTAAAAATTTTTTTTGTTATAAATGGAAAGTTCATATATAAGTTTTATAACAAAGTTATTTTAGTTTTTTTATATTCGCTATAATTTAAAAGTTACATCAAATCAAAAATACGTTTTTGAATCCAGTACCGAAAACACGCCGACAGTTCCCGAATAGACCCGAGCGCGCGTGTGACGTCACTTTGTTAATTGCTATTCATTGCAGCATACAGCTGATACTGTGATTTGACTTTAAACTGATAAAATCTTGATATTATCGTCAATATATTGATAAACATATTAAAAATGCTAAACCTTAAAAGTTATCGTGCTTGTTTCGTACCATTACGTGTGAATACTACAAAAAAGATAATGTTAAATGTGTACATTTATTCGGAACCTGTACATTTAATCCTACTTTCCTACTTAATGTTATAAATCTGAAATTTTGGATGTTTGTGACTCCATCACGCAAAAACGGCTGAACGGATATAGATGAAAGGCACACAGATAGTTTTTGACCTAACTTACCAGATAGGATACTTTTTATCCCGGAAATAGACCTTTTCCCGAGGAATAAGAGGTTAAATTTTAGTTTTCGTTCATAGATTCATTTTTAGGGTTCCGAAGTAAAATCAGAATTCTTATAGTTTCGTCATGTCATGTCCGTCCGTCCGTCCGTCTGTCCGTCTGTCCGTCTGTCCGTCTGTCCGTCTGTCCGTCTGTCCGTCTGTCCGTCTGTCCGTCTGTCCGTCTGTCCGTCTGTCCGTCTGTCCGACTGTCCGTCCGTCCGTCTGTCCAAAACAAAGCGCCGAAACCCTTAGTGCTAGAAAGCTGTAATTTGGCATGGATATATACATATATTTATTAAAAAAATTGAAAAGCTCTTCCAAAAATATTATGGGAAGACCATTTTTGGAATTTTGGGTCCGTTTGCGAAATATTTGCTTTAAAGTGCTAATTCTGGTTGGAGTCAAGTGTCCAGGGGGGACAGTTGGCTAAACGGTTGGAGTTGGACAAGTGAAAAAAATCTCAAAAATAGGTTATAATATGATGAATTTACAAGGAAAACTATCACGGCTATGTTAACATGAGTAGTTAATGAATAATAGTCGATAAACTTACTACTTCGGAACTCTACATTGCGCGTGGCCTGACACGCACTTGCCCGTTTCTTTTATGAAACAACTGATGATTTTATTTTATTAGGTTAGGAATTTTGCCACGTTGATCCTACTTCAATTCAATGAGGATTTGATGATGGGTTCTGGGGCTACAAAGTGGAACTCCTCAATGGTAGAGTAAAACGGAGCCGTGTTTAAAGATAACTACTACTACTATTACTATCATTAACATTGTAAAATCAGTAGGAACATCATTAAATAAATAAACGCTTCACACTGCTATGAGTGTGAAGCCCCTTACTAGGATACCCTGAGTCGTGGGTGCCATAGACAATACAAGGACACACACCCAGACCAAGAACAGAAATTCAAACTAATCATTCAAACCACCTCGCATCGTATCGAACCCAGGACCCTTGACTCAGCGATGTGGCGTGGTATCCATTCGCCACACGGGTCATTGACCAAATTGGTGTATTTCGGAGACAAAAAAAATTATATATTGTACCAGTTTTATGTATAAAGCGCGTACAAACCCATAACGCCGCAGTAGGTTTCCCTGTCGCGGGTGATATGGACAACACGTCACTATAACACCCAAGACCCGAGTACAAATATTTATTAGATATGGCCGGGAATTGAACCTGAGACCCTCGCTTCGCAGGTTGGATCGAATCGCTATCAACTAGGCTATAGGGTCATCGTATGTATGTACCTACTACTAGCATAGAATTTCTGTAGCATTGCATTGTGCATTTTTTTTATTAATCACATTCTTCATTTCTCTAAGGATCCATATCTGAAATTTACGCAGACGAAGTCGCGGATAGAAGCTAGTTGTATGATAAATGAAATATAATTTATCATACACCCCTGATTTCATACCCCTAACACCCTGCCCTGATTCCTCCCAGACACGATTTACTAGTAAACAGTGTAACCTTTTCTTTTGGTGTAAGTATATAATCAATGGAGAGTTTTATTATATTTAATGAAGAATAAATCATTTAACGTTTAAATTTACAATAAAATTACGTGGAATATCTTTTTGCACTAAATTTCGGATATTTTTAGTTAATTTACGTGTAGGAGCCGTTGAGACCGTACTATCGTGAAATTTCTTTAACAAAGTGACGTCACAAATATGGCGGTCAAATTTGGCGCGTTCGTAGCCACGTGATTTTTTTCAACTTTTATTTCGTTATTATTAATATTAAAAATAGTTTTTAAGCGTTTTTAACAATGCCAATCAATATAATTTGTGTTTAAGATTTAAAATACATTTAAAAAAAAATATTTTTTTAAAAATGAACAACTCAATTGTCATAGTTTTACAGTCGTAGGTAACTATGTTTTAAGATTCAGCATGCATGTACATTTAAAAGAATTGCAGAGGATCACAAATACCCAAAGACTTTCTGCACGGAATACACGAATAGTATGAGATATGCCCGTTCAAGATTAGATCAAACAATCGAGAAACGACAGTTCCACGACACTTGAAACATCTCACAAAAAATAAATACTTTTAAACCTTTCTCATCTTTTTTTACTGATTGTTAATAAGAAATACATTTTATATTTAACCGTTACGTAGGTAAACGGAAATAAATTTTCTTGACATTTAATGAACAAGAAAGAGTTGTTATCTAAATTACTAATAGAAAAAAAATCGTTACTGAAAATCCTACACGTAATGGAATAACGAATAAGAGTGCTTTTATTTTAGCCCTTTTACAAGATCTGAAAGTCTCGTAGTTCTTAAGAAAGTATACAATACAGGTCATAATTTCCCTTAAAATATAGTTTTGGATGGGTATGAGTAGATTCAGTGAGTGCTGACCTGCATTTGACGAGTGGGGTTTAGACCGGAAGCAGCCATGTACGTCGAGCTGATGGTTTTGATTTTGATGATATCTTTACAAAACTGCGGGTCTTCTAACAGCTGCAAAATAACAATTAAATACATCATTTATGACAAGGAAAATATAATTGAAGAGATTGTCAGCAAGAAGAATACAAGACGAAAAAAGTTAAAGAGATTACGATAATAAGATAATAAGCAGGTATTTTTACTGATTTCACTTACCAGATCAAAATCAGATATTACTTCATTGAGGAATCGTAAACATTCTAGGCCTTGATTGTTGACGGTTTCTTCTGAGTAGAATTCTGAAACATAATAAACTTACTTGCTATTACTGTTTATTTGTGAGGGGTTATTGGAGAGGAGAAGGTGTTTTTTTGTTTTTTAATTTTCGTATGCTTTAAGTGGGTAAATAGGTACTCTGTTACGAGTTAATTGTTAAGATGTATTATAATAATTAAGTAAAATGTGCCACTAATTAGTAAAATATGTAAATGATGTTTGAATTTTTGTAGCTACTGATATGAATAGAAGGGTGAATCTTAAAATTCAGCGTATTCAGTTGATTTTGTTCCTACGTGCATGCATTATTCTTAAAAAGAGCAGGAGGAGGGTTCGCATTTAAATATACAAGTACACATAGAAGACCTGAGAAATTAGGCATGGAAGCGAACAGCACGCCGACTTCAGCGTAGCTCTGGCTGTAGAGGTCGCGGTGGTGGTGGCGCGCGCCCATGAAGTGGCTGGCCACGTGCGGCGGCAGCACGTTGTGCACCAGCGCCTGGTTGCGCCGGCGCAGGTCCGCCGCCTGCTCCGCCTGCGCGCGCATGCGCTCGCCGCGCGAGTGACGCGCGCGCTCCAGAGATTCCAGCTGTGTTTAGTTTCATTTAAGAGTGTAGAGCTACCATATTATTAGCACCAAATAGAAACGTGTAGAAGGGCCCTATTGCTCCATACATACTCGTTCGAGCAACGCAGTACGCACGCATTAACCATTCACGGACATGAAAGCACGGTCGATCGGATCAGTATTATTCACTCTTATTTTTCGTGGCCGTGAGGGAGTATAATTATGTGCGTTGCTCGAACTCTACTACTTATGTTGGGATACTCGGAATCTTAAAATATTGTTAATTTATCATCTTTATCAACTAATCACGTTCACAGATGCGCTAACTAAATAAATATTACATCTTTGAAATCGTACGTAATAAATATTTGGACTCCAAAAGTAGAACAAACGATCACTATAAGGCATGCACTAATAGCAAGTGGTCGGCTGATAAACACATTGCTATAAATAGCGCGGAAGACATACATTATCTCCTCGAGATTACTCCTCGAACTGCGAACGACCGTTCCCAGAAATTCTAAATACTCACGTATCTGTTGTATATTAGAAGGGCGATCACAATCATGAACAGCATTAAGATGTTGCGGATATCCCATGTGAACACACTGAAATAAAATGAAAAAATATTCCTAGAATAATTATGTACATACAAGTTTAATTATGTTAAATGTGGATATTGTAAAAATATAATAAACGAACATCATTTTTAACAACATACAATGCACATTTAATCCTTCCCTTCCGACAAAGAACTTTTTGATTTGTCATAATCTTAGGTCAGTAACTCAGTATAGATCCTTAGCTATAGCCTCGTTAGTTCGCTAGGACACATGAATAATGAATGGCGTCCCTATCTACTAGCATAAGAATCTTAGTAAACATCGAAAGGGACAATTTTAAGATCTGATTTTTTCTGAGGGCTCATCAACAAAATCTCCAGGCAGGAACGGCAATTAGGGTCGGTTTCCATCAAAAGGGAGCAGACCCGAGATGAGACGAGTGGCGTAGCGGGCAGTGTTTCCACTTCCACCAATGCTGATCGCAGATGTGAGCTGGCTATATGTAGGTAAAGCAGAGAACTCGTCACTTACTCCAGGCCATAGAAATGTTAAAAAGCGGCCAAGTGCGAGTCGGACTCGCCCATGAAGGGTTCCGTAGCAGCAAGTAACATAATATAAAAGTTCTTGAAGTTCGTTGTAACTTTGATCGAGGTAAATTGCGGTTTACGATTTATGACGTATTAAAAAAAAACTACTTACTAGATCTCGTTCAAACCAATTTTCGTTGGAAGTTTGCATGGTAATGTACATCATATATTTTTTTTAGTTTTATCATTTTAGAAGTTACGGGGGGGGGGGGGGGGGACACACATTTTACCACTTTGGAAGTGTGTCTCGCGCAAACTATTCAGTTTAGAACAAAATGATATTAGAAACCTCAATATCATTTTTGAAGACCTATTCATAGATACCCCACACGTATGGGTTTGATGAAAAAAAAATTTTTGAGTTTCAGTTGTAAGTATGGGGAACCCCCAAAATGTATTGTTTTTTTTTTCTATTTTTGTGTGAAAATCTTAATGCGGTTCACAGAATACATCTACTTACCAAGTTTCAACAGTATAGTTCCTGTAGTTTCGGAAAAAAGTGGCTGTGACATACGGACGGACGGAGGGACAGACAGACAGACATGACGAATCTATAAGGGTTCCGTTTTTTGCCATTTGGCTACGGAAGCCTAAAAATGAGCCTTTAGTGAACCCTGATGACATACTTATACCACCGTTGCACATAAAGCTCGGCCTGAAAATTTTCTTTTGTAAAAGCTATGCCCAAAGATGGCAGTGAATTTTTGTATCAGCAACGCAAAAATTAAACAGGAATATTTGTAGGCCCACAAATACGAGAACTAATAAAGAATAAGAGCTGTGAAGGAAAACTAAATGATCAAGAAAAACTCGCCTGGAAATGTTTTGTGAGTGTTGTCCAAAATTTCCTAGGAAACCATAGAGCGGAAAATTACAAAGACTTATTAAATAAACTTATAATGTCATTTAAGGCTTTGGGGTGTAAAATGTCCTTAAAATACATAGTTGGACTCTCATCTGGATTTCTTTTCCGCAAAGGGTGCTGTGAGTAATGAACAAGGAGTGGAGAAGCGTTATCAAGGGAAATGGAGTCCAGAAATGCTAGCATATTATTGTTGGAGACTTAGAAGAGACCTACCAGAAGCCAAATATTCAGAAAAATCATAATTATTTACTGTACATTAAGAAATAAGTTCTCTAAGTGTAGTTGATTTTTGCACTTTTTACGAAAATATATGCTTTGATGTCACAAGAAAACCTGATGTGTCTATTTTTTTTTCATTTCACTTTTATATTATTGTTTGGTGGCCCTAGTAGATTCAAAATTACATATAAGTTTTCATGTGACAAAAAAAGTTCAAATTTTATTGACCAGATAATTGGAGTAAGGAACACTTTATCTGTATTTTGTATTGTTGATACGACGCTAGAAAGCAAATACTTATAAAGCTTATCTGTAACTAAATAAGGTCTTAAATCAATTTGCTCAAAAAATCGACTTATTGCACTCTTCGTTTGGACGGCAGTGTGGTTTACTACGCGTTTGCTTTCCAGCGTCGTATTATTTTTGTATGACTATTAGTGTGTACTTTTTTGATGCAATAAATAAAAAAATAAACTTACAAGAAATCGAACAGCGTCCGATTGTAGTCGATGGTGGCGTTGTAGGGCTTGAGGTAGGGGTAATATTTGAGGTACTGCAGGCGCAGCAGGTTGGGGTGCAGCAGCGCGGGCACGGCGTGCGCGGCCGCCAGCAGCAGCAGCAGCGCCGTCCGCCGCCCGCCGCTCAGCGGACACACCCACAGCGCGCCGCACGCCGCGCCCGCACCCAACTGCCACACAACATTGCGTTTGCGACGATCAATACGTCTATCTCAAAGTCAACTTTACAGGAGATGAAAAAAAATGGTTGTCTGTAAAGTCGGTTTACGGACGGTAGTTTAACGTGACAACGTCATGACAAAACATTGATGAAATGATTGCATACTTTTAAAGATAAAATTGAGCGCTTCGGTCGATCGTAGCCGATCGTGCCTCTCTATCGCTTGTTCCGCGCTCTCGCTTGCGCGGAACGTGACAGTGAGTCATGCTTTTTCTTGCGTGCACCCGGCGTTCATCGTTTTAATAGACGTTGTCACGTCAAAAAATTACTGTTCGATGGTAAAAATGTATATAATATATAATCGATTTCGCAACTTCGCGGGGGGAAGCTGGGTTTAGCCGTATTAGGACGGCGCGGCGTAGAATATTGACCTCGATACCGAGCCGGCGTGAGGCGAATTACATCTGCCCCCAACTCCACTACTACGTGACGACCACGTCAGCTCTGTCAAGAGCTTATCGGCCGTGAAGAAGACCGAGCCGGCAAACTAGGCAAGGATCCGCGTTAGTGTAATATCTTTCCGCGAAGCCTGCTCAGCTATCCTCGGCTATCACCCTCTTGCTTCGTTAGTCGGCAATTGAAATGACTATTCGTGTTCGGACTAGGGGACTTTTCTTTCCATATCGGTAAGCAAGCACATCGGTGATGCCCAAGGTATTTCTGATGTGAAAGGGCCGATGACCATTTACTATTAGATTGCTCGTCAACTCATTTGTCGGTTTTTTACAGAAAAAATATATAATAGCACATCTTTAAATAGAGCTATTTAACGACTTCGAATAAGTTTAAAACTATCCCATCAAAAACATAAATGTAAAGTGAGAGTCAATTTCAAAAAAAAAAGAATTGAGATCTAAATGGGTGCCAATTTCTGTGTAGAAAAGCCTAAAATTTTAGTCACAAGAACATGTAATTCAAGCTCCACATTTGACTTGGTTAGTTTTCACGTACCTACCTAGGCTATATTATATCTATGTAATTAGCTTCGTCAAATCTGTTAGGTTGATGGCTTATGACACTCTTCTCTAATTTGGTTTGTTGGTTGCTAACTAAAGAAAACTAGCCAAGTCAAATGTAAAGCTTGAATTACATGTTCTTGTGACTAAAATTTTAGGCTTTTCTACACAGAAATTGGCACCCATTTAGATCTCAATTCTTTTTTTTTTGAAATTGACTCTCACTTTACATTTATGTTTTTGATGGGATATCATTACTTTTTGTATAGAAATTATTAGTAAGTACTTATACATAACGTTACTGATTAATTTTAATACATGAACTGTTATAGTGCTCTTCAACTAAATCTGTAGTTAGTGCGCCGTGGTCCGAAATCGGTACCTATTATTTCATTATTTATAAGTAATGATCTTCCACTATTGAAGTCCGCTAAATATTGAAATAATAATTAATACTAAATCCCAATTATACTATCGTAATAAATACGAAAGTCGACTATACTCTTATTAGTTACGAGTGACCGCCCTCGCTTTGCTTTGGTTTTCTTATTTTTTTACACCTTGGGTTACGTTATTGGAGTTTTATTAAGGATCCCTAATTTATTGAAAGTATAATATAGCCTATGTCACCCGGGGATAGTGTAGCTTTCCAACAGTGAAGGAATTTTTCAAATCGGTTTAGTAGTTTCGGAGCCTATTCAATGCAAACAAACAATCAAATCTTTCCTCTATATACTATTAGTACAGATAAGTTGTTTATGTTCGATGACATCGTGCAACAATAAATTTTGAAACAATACTCCGAATTACTTTAAACTGGTATAATTACGGAAATAATACAAAATTTTGTGGTGTAATCTTGTAGATTAGAGAAAAATAATTTTCCACACGTTAAAAATAAAACAACGTAATACACTGGAAATAACGTCTCCTGACGAACCACTAATCTTCACGTAAATGTATATGTGCTGTGCACTTCTCACAGGCACTTGGGACACTCAACATCTTCCTCCCGTTGAAAGCTTCAGAAAGTACTAAAACTGATATGTTTCGTTATTCACCTTGGAATCCACATAATGACCAGATGTCATCAATTTTGATTGCTACTCTTAAATTTCAGGCATTTTAAGTAAGTGTTCCTAATAGAATCAATTTTTTGAAAAATTATCATAAATTGATAAAAATTTACTACTTTCAGATTTATTCCTTTGTATTCACCCGACTACCTATCTGCATGCCAAATTTTAACTTTCTAGGTCACCTGGAAGTTGGATATAGTTTTGATCTATAGGTCAGTCAGTGTTAAATTTCTCGATTTTTGGACGTTAATATCTAAATAACCGTTTGAGATGTGTTTATAAAATTTGGAAGACGTATGTATTTCGCAAGTCTTAATAAATGAGCCAAATTTGACAGGTTTATGTTGAATAGTTTTTGAGTTATGAGGTGGTCAAAAGTGGCTCCAAATGGTTCGTGTAATATTACACACGGTGCTGCTCGTCAATTCTGTTAGCTAAGAAATTGACTTGACACGCTCCGCGTGTCTAAATTCGGTCAAATATAACAAAATTAGAACTTTAAACAGTTGATATGTCTCTAGACATGTTTCAAAATAATTAAGTCTTACTCAATTTATGCTAAGTAATTGAATGCCCAGTAAAATCCAATTTAAAGTCACCTAAACAGATATTTTTTTTAATGTTTATTTTTAGAGGGAGTTTTGCCGCTCCAATAAATTATAACAAAATGTAACAATAACTCCGACATAGCAATTGGTGCAATTATATAACTAACTCAATAATACAACAATAACTAAATAAATAATACAACTTATCCAAAACCTAATACAAACATTAGGGAACAAAAAAGTTTTGCCTCCTTGGAGCAAGGAAGCCAGTATGCTGTTACAAACTCTATTAGTGTTTGTCGCCACTCCACTACGTTACGGTCACAGAGTAGGTACTTTGTTATACACTGAAAGTTACGGTCAAGTTACATCAACACATGCTGGACGTAGTCCGGTACATGACAAATTGGACAGTTTGGCGAATCAATAAACACATTCTTCTCTATTTAAACTTCAGCTCAAGTCAATCTAAGTCTCAAACTTCTACGTGCGTGCTTGTTCTTTAAAAGAGTATTAATATAATGTTTATGATGATGTTTGTTCCATTTGACAACAAAACTCTTTAGAAGTCTATCGAAAACTATACGTACTATGTCTTTACAATACGTCAATAAGCTTGGGTAGAGTAAGAGTTGGGAAGGTTGGGTAAAACTGAAATAATTATTTAAAATCCATACGTGAAAGTAGTATGAAGGATGAGCACAAGTGCGGTAACCGAGGTTCAAAGTGTACTCTTCTCGCATGCCATCTGGAATCGCCGATTCAAAACTGCCGCAGATTATCTAAAATACAGTCCATAGTAAAGTAAATGAGTTAGCCACATTATAATCGAATGCATTTACAGACTATCCCCCTTATTCATAAAAACAAGCAAAGATAATATAGAAGGCTTATAAAGTGTTTTGTTTCTTTCAGTCTTATGAAAAACGATGACGATAAAATATATTTGACAATGCAATAGTTAAAATAGCTTAAATGCTCATTTACAAATAAGGCCGTTAATCTGTATAATTCAAATATGTTAACAACGCATTACTTATTGACTAGGTAATGTTTTCAAATGCTAGTTTATGTCAGTATAAACGATGTTATTATCTAGTGTAAGTGGTTGCTGTCGTCCATAGACATTGGTAACATCATAATATTTTTATTGACACCTTGGTGACTTAGAAGGATGTGGACGCAATGCACCAAGTCAATACTATCGTATTGATGTAATTGCTGCTATCAAAATACATAACAACCAAAAGCATTTCTTTATCAAACAACGTAACTTACCAATGGGGCAATATTAGCGGAGACAAACACCAATATGTTGAACAAGCCGCAGAATAGTTTCCAGGACGGGTTGATAGTCTTTTTCTGAAAGTTATAAAAATTATTTACACTGCATCTTCTACAAGTCTACAGACAACCCACATACATAGTCCTACTTTATGTCTTATGCGTACTGATTAAATATTATTTATCTTGGTTCTGTATCGTAGGTACCTAAGTTACCTACTAACGTTGTGTGGTATGTACAAACATCAAACACTCAATCATTCAAAGTATTCATAACACAATTTCATTTCATAGCACAAAAATCATTACCTTATACTGAGCGTATCTGATACCGGAGTAGTAGATGACGTTGATGACGCCGGTCTCGAGCACGAGCATGAGGTACACGGCGTGCAGCGACCAGGTGGGAGGCACGGCGAAGCTAGCCAGCACCACCACCGTGGGCATCAACATGAGAGGCGGCGCGGCCACCGCCAGCGGGAACACGTCTCCGCGCCGCGCGTACGCCGCCTCCGCCTCGCTCGACTTGAACGTCAGACAGAGAGTGGTCGCGTCCGCCAGCTCCCTGCACACAGTTACATAACCCTCGACCGACAACTCGTTACATAAACACAGAGTGAGTGAAACATTTGCGAACATTACGACTGCGTAAGTAGCTGTTAGGACAGCATTGGGTTTTAATTTATTTCAGATATTTACTGAAACTTTTCATGAAAGTTCATTTTTATCTGGTCTGATTTTACAATAAGAAAAATTACAAACAATGTCCTTCAAATCCGATGGATGATGGTCGCCCGCAAAGCAAAGGAAAAGTAACTTTGAGTGGCATTATGTATCATTATTAAAAATTAGCCTATGTCATACTCCAACTTTCCAAGTAAAAAAACTAGTTACTACACCCAAAAAAATCACAACAACCCGTCGCTCTGCTTTGACGTAAAAGAAGGATAAACAAACAGACATTTATATTTATAATATTACATGAGTATGGATTGTCCTATAATCCAAAATCATCAAAATATAAATCAGTAAACAAATAGGAAATAGACAATAAACATTTTGCTTGTGCGTTTGTTTGTACGTCTGTAGAATTAACAAAGACACACTGGACTATTTAATACTGTATCTCGGTATATTTTGTCAGGTTCCCTACATACATACATAGCAATGATCTGCTTTAATAAGATTATACGAGTTAATCATCTGCACACAGTACTAAGCCAGTTTCAACCAAGAAAATTTGCGAAAAAAAATTTAGTAAAATTTCACTTCTTTAGTTAAATGACTAAACGACTGAACTTAAACTTTATTAAAAAACTTCAAAGAAAGCATTATAAATATTGATTTAAGATTAATAAATATAAATAATAAATATATTTAAAAAAGTAAAAGACATTAAACTATTCAATAATAAATAAGATGTAAATATAATATTTTCATTGAAATGAAACATTATCCAATGTTTAACGAGTATGTAACATAAATCGAGCTGCTCTACTGATACACGTTATGTGAATATGATTAAATACACCTGGATCAAAGCAGATGGAATAAGCCGAGGGCAGACACAACTATGTCATGAAACAGTTAACGATACCTACGTCATCATGCTCTTGTTCTTTTTATTGGACATGTATGTTAGTAGATATACTTTGTTTGAGTAACAATAAAGTACTTACTTGTCGTCGTCTCTATTGACGAGCTCTTCCTCTAACATTGCGTGTATTTTCATTTCCTCATTGTCCTTGTTCTCTTCTTGTGGTGATAGAACCTACGGATAATGTAGGAAGCGTATCTATGTAATTATCAAGCAACAAATCGATATGAACGCGATGTAGGTAGCATAGTGCTCGGATAGTCTAATGAGCAATTTAACTTCAATATCCGTTACAAGCAGTGTCTTTAAATGGGCTAGTGCATCTAGGTTAGAGCTCCGAGCCTAGTGCCCCGGTGTCCTATATTTTCGGGTTCGGAGAGCGGGCGGGCGGGGCGGCAGGGAGGGCGGGGCGGGGAGGGGGCTCCTGAGGTGAGACAAGTGCACTCACTGAGTCCTCGTCGTCATCTCTGAGGTCGGAGAGCGCGTCGGCCACCTCGCCGTCCGCCGCACCCTCCGTTATACACTTCTCCTCGCCACCCTGGTGCTACAAATTTTAACAATACAATTTGTAACCAACTCAGTGCATAACAATTTATTTCTTATAAGAACAATTTGAATAAAGTTACCGCTCTGTAAATAGGATAAAAAGACACATATTTTGTAAATATTTGCATAGCTCTAGATTTAGGTGTTGCAAATTGCAAGTGTCTATCAGGGATTAATTATCAAGTTTATTTCCCAATTGCGATTTTGAGAGACAATTTTAGACGAAATAAAAATTATTTTTACTTAAAACTTTACATAGCAATACTCGTACATTTTTTGATAATTTATACAATGATATGATATTTATTTACAACTTTTGGGCATGATAAGATATAAAATATAGACTTCTCTCGCTACGTTGTTGGTGAAAACCAACAAATCTGGCTGGACCTCGGCGGGGTTCTATTAAAATATTCTACCTCCACTGCACTGCTGAGTGGCTTACAAATGAAGAGATGTTGTACGTGCGGTGGACCGCGTACACATTGAAGACTACTCACAGGTTTGAGCACCCGCACGATGAAGTATGTCTTGATGCCGGCCTGCCGCAGCATCTCCTCGCGCCGCTCGCCATACGCCGGCTCCACCTCGAACTCGTTGTTTAGGAAGCTGAGCGTTACTTCTGATACGTGTACGCGACTATCAAACATAAAAAATTCTATATACTAACCCCCTTGTTCATAAAAACCAGCAAAGTTATAGAAAACTTCTAATTGTTTAGTTTCTCTCACTCTTATGAAAAACGTTAAAGATAAACCATAATAAAACAGTGCAATAGCGAAAATGGGTTTACTAAGCGTTTATGAATAAGCCCGTTTGTCTCTTTTTATTGGAACGAAGTTCCTTATCGCGCGTTGCGAAAGGCAGAAAATATTGGGACGAAAAGTTGTAACGACACTTTTTCCGTCGTTACAAGTCGTGCGGCGTGCGCATGTTTCTCTGTCTGTCTCTCTCTCTCTCTCTTATAGAAAGCAAGCCAGATATTTTCAATTCTTGCAGTCAGTACTAGGATAGCAAAAACATGCAGCGAGTGTGCCAAAACAAATCTGGGGTATTAAATTTCTCATCGGCTTTGTTCACCTAGTAGCAATTGCTACTCGCTTTGCGCTTTGGCACACGCGCTTGCATGTTTTTGCTATCCTAGTACTGACTGCAAGGAACTTCGTTCCATCCGGGTGTCCCTTGACACCTCTCAAGTTTTTTTACATCATTATGGTCTCCATTGTTTTATTACTCGATATTATTTATTTATTTTCCATATTATATTAGTTAAATTATAGTACCTACTGCATGTTACATTTACTGATATTAAAGTTTGATTTTGTTTTGCTCATAATTATGATTTGAGTGTACCCATTGGTAATTTCTTCATTTCTTTATTGAAGGGCGAGTGATCGTCAAAATTAACATACTCGTACATCGATCATAGTCGATAAGGTATCACTGGGTGCTATTAAATGTTAGGGAAACGGTATTAACCCGCTGTTATTCGCGTTGTTGGGTAAGAGTCACTAAATAGTCGTTATTATCATCGTAAACTTCCGACACTTCATTTGATAATTAACTTTACTAAGCTCTCTATTAAGCATCACTATAAACGCGGCGTAGATAGCCCTCGTGGGGCTCCATATCAAAATTTTGTTGAGGGGCCTTCTCAGCTCGGGGATACACATGTTTCTCAAAAAAAAATGAAAAAGCTAGTGTAAAATTTATTTTAACATTAATTTTAGATGTTTTAACAAATAAAATATAGCTATATCGATTAATTAACCACATAAAACCAATGCTGTAAAATTACAATTCGTCAAACTATCTAAATATTTATAATATACTTTTCCTGTTTTTGTTTCACTTTATAAAAGCATATTTTTGCAAACAATATTTTCCCTAACTGCGGTATCAAGTAAATTAATAATCTCATTTTGAATCGTAGAGCTGAAATAATTTATTTTACCTCATGTTTTTAAAAGAAGTTCTACGGCTGCTACACAGTTACACACTATATCGCCGGCATGCGGCATGCCCACGCGGCACGAAAATGGCGCCACATTTGAGTATACATAAGCAAGCTAGGCGCCACGTAGGTACCTACCACAAAAATTTTCGATATAATTGGGTATACCAATTAGTACTTGAATAACTATACTTATACTCCAACTACTCCGTCATATTTTAGAAAACTTTTTATCCCGGGAAATACCTATAAAAGTTCCTATGGGAAAATTTCCAATAAACAGCAAACGCATCTTCATAGTTATAAAAATATGACATCACACACATATGGGGCGAGGCCCTTGAGAATAACTTTTAACAAAAAAATAACAGATCTCAAAGAATAATTTTATTGTCTTCGAATAGTTCTTCTAAAAAAATAAACAACTTCAAAATTAGTGTTATCTCAAAAATTACTCATCAGATCTCGCTCAAATTTAAATGGGACCACATGACAAGCACCAACTTTCGAATATATAAGAATCATCAAAATCGGTAAGTACACCCAGTAAAAATTTATTAGATAGCACTCATAACAAAAAAAATACAGTCGAATTGAGGAACCTCCTCCGCCACCCGTAGCGACAACTGGCTAGTCGACGGTGGGGACAACTGGGAATAACCCCTTCTTTCGAAGTCGGTAAAAACAAAGAGGCACTTGCCGTTTTGCTCTATGTGACGCAAAGCGCCGAGACCCTCAGTGCTAGAAAGCTGTAATTTGGCATGGATATACATATTTATTAAAACTCCAGAATCGTAGAATAAAATATTGAAAAACATTTTTTTTTCAGGGTACCTCCCCTACAGGTAACGTCACGACGGTCATTTTTTACGAATTTTTTCTAAGACGCATTGTCGGACCGCTTAGCCCGGGGGCCCGGTATAATTGATACGGCTGGTACGGCGCGGCCGGCGCGGGCGGCGCGGCGGCGGTAGCTACGCCCCTGCCAATTAGAGGAAGAAATCTGTGCTCAACTTTATCGGTTATCCCACCAGGCTTGAGATTCATCTCTGCTGCCATCTGCTCATTGAAAGAAAAATAATAATTATCCAGTATTATTATTTCAATTATCTACTTATATTTCTTAGGCTTTCCACAATCACTTATTGTTTTTAATTACAATGCACTTCCGTGTTCTTTATTTTCCATATTTATAATACGAAAAAATAAGTAGGTATATCCTCAATACCGTCAATTAAATACCCGTCTACTGAATAACAGAAACAAGATTATTATTTTTACAATAGAATTGGATCAGGCTTATCAAATACTTGCAATAAAAAATAAATAATGTAATATGTTGTAGATTAAGTTTTATTCTAAACAATTATATTATATTTATAGTTATAGCACAGAAGAAATAATTGTACTTATAAATGAGTAGTTATAGGTCTACAATAACTGTGGTACCAGAGCGTAATAAACGAGATAATTTGTCTCATAGTACGACATACAACACATTCTTTTGCGTACCTATATCTCAAAACGGCCAACGAAGAATATCGTGCCGCTAAGATAAGGTCAAGGTTGTATTTGAATGGATATTAAAATACTACTTCTCCTAAAATAACCAGAATAATAATGTCATGCAAAAATATTCAAGAGCCTTAACAAAACCTAAAAGTTAAATATTTTAATTTTATTATGCAACGCGAACAATGTTGATCTTTATATTTTTTTATCGTTTGACGCAGTATCGACGTGAAACGTTTTTTTCAATAGTTTGTTTCACAGTGTTTATAAAAGCTTGACAGATAGAATAATATAATAGTAGACTCCGGCATTTAGTGGGACTATTAATTAAAAGTGTTACAGCTACGAAGCAGTGCCTACTCGACATTTCTTTGTTTAGCGAAAACCACGCCGCACAGCGTGGAGAATGGCAGCGTAAATAATGAATGTAATCCAACACGGTAAATTGTGTCATCCATTTCTGACCTAAATAAGAAAACGCCATAATATAATAAATAATCTAAATACTAACAAAAATAACCGACTTCAAAGTTACTCAAAAACTACTTGTCAGATCTCGGTCAAATTTGGGACCACATGACAAGCACCTGCCTTCGAGTAAAAAAAGAATCATCGAAATCGGTTCACCCAGTCGAAAGTTATGGAGGTAACAAACATAAAAAAAACAGTCGAATTGAGAACTTCCTCTTTTTTTTTAAAGTCGGTTAAAAATAATATTATCTAGTGAGGACTGTCCCTCAGTGAGGACATTTTTGTATTTGATCTGTAATTTTAGTTGAATATACTTGTATCTCAAGTATATTTAAAATATAAGAAAACATAAACGTATTTAAAACAATAATTGTGCTATGTTATACTTGTACTAGCTTTTGCCCGCAGCTTCGCCCGCGGTAGAGATCGATTCTTTACAAATTTTACTTACTTTTACTTAGATGTATCATTTTGATAGCGTGATTCAGAACTTGCAAATGAATTTTACTAACGCCATCTATTAATAACATCTGGAACTAAATATCTAGCAGCTAACAAAATATTGATCTCCCCATGGGGATGTTTTACGGCGGTAAAAACTAGCCTACGTTACTCTCCACCCTCCTCACTATCTCCACACACAAAAACCATACCATATAACAGCTTCCTTGCGACGTGAAAGACGGACAAACAAACACACTTTCACATTTATAATATTAGTATGGATAGTATGGATACGGATTATTAGTAAGTTTTACCCAGCCATGCCACTGCTCTCCATCTTGTTGGCGAGCTCCACGTCTCGGGAGTACACATCGAACTGCCACTGGCGCTGGCCCAGCACGCCGGCCAGCACCGCGCCCGTGTGGATGCCCACTCGCATATCCACTGGCGAGTTGGTGGTTTGTTGAACATACCTTCAAGAATTTGCAAAATAATTTAACATCCAACTTTTGGAAGTTTTGGAATACTAAACCTATTTCATTACGTTACATGGTTCTCTTCAAATATGGTTCAAAGCATCGTGAATATTTTTCGCCGACAATATTAGACCATTTCGAGAAAACTGGGTCATCGCCGAAATACATGATTCTGACTGTAGCTACTCAGTTATTAATCTTCTCAATGTACCTATACCATAACAAGCAAAAAGCTTTGGTTATTAAATATTTTCTAATTTCCCGCCAATGAGAATACTTTTTTTTCATCATTCGTTTATTTTATGCACTATATAATATTAAGTTATTTTTGCACGCAAACGTTAATTTATGCCATTGTTCCCGTTTTGTTATACCTAAATAAACATATATAGCAAAAAAGGAATTTTATTGAATCGGGTATCGGATATACATCTCTTTTTTCAACTATGCTCTAACATCTTACAAATTTAGAAAAATACAAAAGCGCTCACTTTATGGCCTTAACCATAGACAACCCCATGTGTACACACAAGACGGCATGATCAGTTCTTTCTACTGGCGCGCCGCTGATACAGTAGTAACAGTCTCCTAAAATCTTTATCCGAAGTTGTTGATATTTCTGAAAAATAAAAAAATAAAAAATATCGGCGTAAATCACATTTATTATACATTATATCAATATCCGGGAATAATCAGTTTCTAATTACCTCAGCAAGTCGATCAAATCGGGCGAACAATTCATTAAGAATAGCCACAAGATCTTGAGCGGAATATGTTGAAGAAATAGCTGTAAAGCCGACGATATCTGCGTACAGGATGCTGGTAACAATAACATTTTGACACCGTTAAATTCAATGAAGTAGCAAATAGCTATTTAATTTTGATTTTTGAGTAATATCTATCTTTCAACATACCTAACATTTTCGTGTCGTGACATATATATCTTTTTAAACTGAGTATCAATCAGGCCTAAATCTTGACGCATCTGTATAGCAACATGTTCAGGAAGCACTGAGAGCAACAAACGTTCCTGTAATACATAAATATCACTTTAATAATAGTATTCCTATATTATTACAAGAGCCCGCGACAGCCAGGCCTTCCTTATTTTATAATACCTGAAAGATTCTCTGTGCATGTATCCAACATAGGTAAGAACGCGCCGGGACTATGAAGTTTGGATGATGGATACTTTGGCAGATTCCAGGTAACAAAATGGGACCTAATTTTCGTTAACGTGTTATTGTGTATTAATTTAGTTGACGTACCTCTGATGCATTTGAATTTAATTCTCTTACATTCTAATAGTACGAGTATATGCTTAAATGATCGGCTAGCATACACAAAGTTAAAAAAATTGAGATAGGTTAATAAAAAAAAATTAAAATTTGAAATTTAAAAACAAGTTAAAAAATTGAGACTTAAAGCTCAGTTTCCTTATATTTTCTTCGGAATTATATTAGAACGACGTGTGTGCCATACCACTATACTCCATGCGATTTGCAGCCGAAACAAATGTAAACAAACCATTAAAATCGTTTCCTAGTGTTTTCACCAACTGAAATGAATTTGTACACCAAATGCGTTTTATTTAGACAAACTACTCAGACAAAGTAGTACATTATGTTAAAAGTTTCAAATCGCTTCTTGGAAATAAGATTGTCATTGCAAAGAGATTGAATGATGACAATGTTATTTAATTTTGTTTGTTTCCACATTTACCCGGATTTTATAATTGTTATCGATCAATATGTATTTATTTAAGAATTTACAAATACCTTATTGACTAGTTTGTCAAATAAAACGCATTTGGTGTACAAATTCATGCCAGTTGGTAAAAAACCCTTTAAAACGATTTTAATGGTTTGTTTACATTTGTTTCGGCTGCAAATCGCATTTAGTACAGTTGTGCGAACGTAGTTGGTCCGTCAGGAAACCGCGATCCATTTGCCAGGCCCTTAGCACGGTTTCAACCCCGTCGCGGGCTCTTGGAATACATACTTACGTTTGATACGTTTAGTAACAATAAATATTTGCTATTTGCACCTGTTCTTTACTCTGTTGTTCAATGGTCAGTTTATCCTTTAAACTTCTTTTGGTTTCTTGAAATGCGCTTCGTTGTTGACTCTCACTGATGGCATATGCGGTGCCGCCTAATAAAGTGGCTCCAATCAGCAAGCTACCATTTGCTACTAGCTGCAATAGATTTTTTTAAATTCAAATACTATCTCGATTATTTAACCACATGAAAAATCGATAGAAAAAGAGTAATCTGATAACACAACAAATTGCAAAAAAATTTGTTCAACCGAAGAAAATTAAGTTAAAAAAGCGGAAAAAAAATAAAGCTAATGTGGAAGACCATGAATGCCTGCAAGTCAAGTGCAACATCAATTCAAAGTGGTTAAACTTTTTAATCTGCAATGATAAAGGCAAGGAAGCTAATTAATTACACTAATCTTTTCATTTTACCAAAAGCTGTTTTTGACCGCCGACGCAACAAGAAGTGTCTTACTAATTGAATATGTTTTTCTATCTACGAGTATAAGTTCAACTGTGGCTTCATAGCTTCTAAGCCAGCTTACATACACGAACCAATTTTTATTAAGTTTTTAATCGAGGGTTGAGAGTTTTCTTAGCTATGATTGTAGAAAAAAATTTCTTCGGCTGTCTAAAAAAATATTTCTCGTCTCTCAATCGTGAAGAGTGTGGAATGCTCTTAATTAATAGGGATAACGTTAAATTTTTAGAGGATTTTTGAGTCGGTTAATTAAGCCAAAGATAAACAAAATAATAAAATGTAGAATGATAACCTGATATAATTATAAATGAATATCTTACCTGAAGTACATAATCCTCGGGAACATGATCGAGGCAATACATTACATTGTAGTACTGAGCCAATATATAAGATACAAAGGAAATAACGCTGTAGATTATCAGCATTGTATAGTGAAGCGGTAAAGTTGCTAGAGTTAAATATTGAAGTACGACTGCCCAGCCGAGATATTCATTATACGAGTCTCCAACTCGAAAATAAGCGGATTGGATCACTTCCATCCACAGTACAAGCCAGGCTAAATGTGTAAAGTAGCAGCGGGTCTTGGGCAAAAAAAAGTAAAAAAACAAAAACACTGTATCTAGACCTAGCCATAATGCATATATGCTGTAGATTGTAGAGAGGTCGCGGTCTCCAGGAACAATGGCTGCGAAGGTCTGCAGCAGAAAGCCAGTTAAGGCGAAACGCAGTATGGCTCGCTGGTGCTGCCGGCTAGTGTACTTTGAATACAATATTTCGTCTGATAAATCGGTGAACCTCCATGGTGGAAATAAACACATCCAACGTTTTTTCAACGATCTATTTTGCATTGACTTTTCCATAGTATCTTCAGGTTTGTTATTTTAACATTGCAGATGTGAAAGTATTGTCCACTTATTATTCTTCATCTATGTTTTATGTACGGTGACACCAAAATTTATCAAATTTTGTAACTGTAACTTTTGTAAACAAACACATCTAGAATTACACTTTGGCACTTGAATCACTAGAGGCAGTACGATTAGTATAATTAGCAGGAACAAGGATGGTGTATTTAGTAGTAGTATTTGTCATAATATATGAAACATGTAAGCTACATATTATATGCTTATAATTGGAAAAATCATAAAAACGGTTTAATATGAGATATATGTTATATTATATATAATAGCATAGTCTCTTATCAATTATAAAAAGACCAGCATTCAACAGTGCTCTATGTTGACATATTAATATTTCATCAAAGTATGTTATTGAAATGATAAATACTACTCACTATTAAATCTTTTGTTCTACTTGTTTAGCAACAATAATGAGAGGTTTGTCATGTGCGTATGACGAAAAGACTTGACTGATTTGTGTCGCGGACTGAGCTCGTTAGAAAACATTCAGCGGAGACTCCGTTAACGGCTGGCTGATCGAGGACGGCTGTGTAATGAATAAATTACACGCTGAAACATTGTTCCGATATCCGCTCATTAGTTAAGCCATCTACTCGACACTATAGTACAGTGATACCTCTCCGTCATGTTACATTATAAACGATATTTACAATTATTGTTTCTATATTACAAGTGCGCCTATTATATATGGCACTGGTAATTTATTGTTGTTATTTCATTATTTTACACTAAAACCAAATGCATTTCGTTACTTTGAACTCGCGAGAATTGTTGATATGCAACTGAGAGTATTTTAGTTAACGTAAACACACACTTTAGTATCTAACTAAACAAAGGTAAACATTATAATGACGTAAACATTGAAGACAACACGGCGGAGAGACTTCCTGGCATCGCAAAGTGACTATGAAGTATTGAATGGTAATGGTAATAAGTATGTTTTTGCAATACGAAGTCGATAATTATGTTATTTTTGCAAAACTATCACTTTTGTATGATATATATGCGTGCATATATGAGATGATAGTACCTACATTATTATAGAGAGAACCAAATACACATTTTATTCAACTGAAATTTTCATACGCGAACATGACCATATAATTGAATATAGATATAGAACTAGTAACTGCCCTCGCTTCGCCTCGGGAAACATATCCATTTTATACTTATAGACGGGACGTAGGTATATGGACAGATTTTTTAAAATTGACGTAACGTTTTTATTTTTGTACCAATTGAAGTATGTAAAACAAACACTAAATGTTAGTCCAAGCTTACTACACAATACATCAATAAAAACGAAAGTCCAAATTAAGCCGTTTCTAAAATGAGTCAGAACAAATGCACAGACAAACAGACAACAAATCGAAAAATCATCGTTATTTGATTTGATTTGATTTAATAAATAGCCCTTAGTAATCGTTTACCTCAAATATTTTTCAAGTACAGACATCGATCAGTTATATAGGTATATAGTTTTATTAGGGTTCCGTAGCCAAATGGCAAAAAACGGAACCCTTATAGATTCGGCATGTCTGTCTGTCTGTCTGTCTGTCAGTCCGTCCGTATGTCACGGTCACTTTTTTCCAAAACTTTAGGAACTATACTGTTGAAACTTAGTAAGTAGATGTATTCTGTGAACCGCATTAAGATTTTCACACAAAAATAGAAAAAAAACAATAAATTTTGAGGGTTCCCCATACTTAGAACTGAAACTCAAAAATTTTTTTTCATCGAACCCATACGTGTGGGTATCTATGAATAGGTCTTCAAAAATGATATTGAAGTTTCTAATATTTTTTTTTTCTAAACTAAAGAGTTTGCGCGAAAGACACTTCCAAAGTGGTAAAATGTGTGTCCCCCCCCTGTAACTTCTAAAATAAGAGAATGATAAAACTAAAAAAAATATATGATGTACATTACCATGCAAACTTCCACCGAAAATTGGTTTGAACGAGATATAGTAAGTAGTTTTTTTTAATACGTCATAAATCGTAAACCGCAATTTACCTCGATCAAAGTTACAACGAACTTCAAGAACTTTTATATTATGTACTTGCTGCTACGGAACCCTTCATGGGCGAGTCCGACTCGCACTTGGCCGCTTTTTAAATAATATGAGGGTATAAATGTCGAAGTGAAAAACGATTTTAGTGCACTATAATACACGTACACAACGTGAAGTTAGACTAAAAAAATTGCATACATTTTGAGAGTATAGTACCTCCAAAATGTATGTCTTAACTACAATTATTAAAGATGTAACTGGCCATAGATGGTTATTAGGTACTCAATTCTAGGTGGATTAAAATTTTAATAATTGCGATACTTGAAATCTAAACGATGACTATTCTATTATAAAGATATAACAATAGTAATTCTTAGCTTTCCCACGCACTTTTCAGATTAAATGAATTATCTTCCAGACTTTTATTTTAATTAATTTAAATTATATCCACAATGACCAAATTATCATAACAATTACTTAGATTGAAATATGTACATATTTAAGCAATCTTTGCTATAGTTTAATAATCTTACCTACTGCTTCGATATTTCAAGAACGTGGGTATGATTTTAAATCTTAATATATATAAATTACGTGTCACGTTGTTTGTCCGCGATGGACTCCTAAACTACTGAACCGATTTTAATCAAATTTGCACACCATGTGCAGTTTGATCGAACTTGAAAGATAGGATAGCTTACATCTCAAAATAAACTTTTGACAGAACGAAGTCTGTCCGGGCAGCTAGTTAAATATAAATATTTTACGTTACAATTATTAGCAAGCCGCTACATCTTAATATATATAAATTACGTGTCACGTTGTTTGTCCGCGATGGACTCCTAAACTACTGAACCGATTTTAATCAAATTTGCACACCGTGTACAGTTTGATCCAACTTGAAAGATAGGATAGATTACATCTCAAAAAAAAAACTTTTGACAGAACGAAGTCTGTACGGGCAGCTAGTATGTATGTATATGTAGGTACCTTTTAAAAAATCAAATAAAACCTTTTGAGTTAACTGTGCACAATTTAAATGATTATTATAAACAACATGGTAAACTACTGGAGGGTGGAAAGGGATCTAAGTATTTCCAGCAGTAGGCAGTGGGCAGAATATACATATAAGAAGAATATTACAGATGAAAATTTCAGTGAAAGTTACCAATATTGAGGTATTTTTGTGATATTTCATGTTACCCAACTTGATAGAATTACATATACGATGTACTTGTATATTGACATAGTTTAAAGCTGAGTGATCTACTTCCGTTGCCTCCGATCTAATTCCAAAAGCAATCAGCAAATAGTACGTAGGTTGCGCTGAGATTGCATTTATCTATCAAACACAATTTTCCTTCTACAAACTTTTGCTGCGAGGAAGGGTTTTCTATTATCAAATAACGGGGAAAGGTCTCTACAGTCAAGACTAAAAACGTTGAGGAAGGTTAAGGCGTTGTCCGAATACTCAATAAAATTAGTAAATAAAATAGAAATGTATAGGGATAATCACGACAAAATAATAAATGAATATTATTTAGATGTACTTACATATTTGTTGGGGTTCTCTAACATAAGTTACACAAAATAAAGCAATTTACATTTTATTCAGGTGCCATTTTTTCTACTTTGTAATTAAAGTTATTACTTATTTACATTTACACGGCTTACTTACAGGTACCAGGTTCTTAGTCACCGAGGGCCTAGAATTTATTTCACCACCCTGATCTAGTGGCAATCGATGTAGGCTATTTCGTCCGCGGAGGATATTGAATAACGTTTGTTGTATCATAAAACAAATAACCTAGCACTTTCATTACACAGATCTGCATAGATTGCTTTCATACAACCTGGTAAGACTAGATCTAATCTTTTATTTAACTCTGACATTGATTCTATCGAGCACTTGGTATTATAAATTGTTTGCACATAACAGTACAAATATTTTTACAATTAATCAAATAAATAACTAAAATGATTTACTATATTATTATCATTAGTCAACATTTCCCGCCGAAATTGCGATTTCAGTGATGTAAGTAATCCTGTAAGAGACTATGCTATTGACCCACAAAATTTTAGGAACCCCGGCATTCCGTACCATTGATTTTATTAAAAACTTAGAATTAATATAAGTTATTATACTGATATACACGCATATTTTCATGCGAGAATTGATGATGAACTGAAATAATGAGCTTGAGGTAAAGATGGGGTTGATGGGGCTCAGTGGCGAGGCTCGCGAACGGCGCGGAGGCGGTGCGCGCACATGCCCGCGCGCGACTGCCGCGCCGCGCCGCACCGCCACGCCGCGCCGCACCGCCGCGCCGCCGCCGCCGCCCGGCCCGCCCCAGCCGACTGCCCTGCTCCTGCCCGGCCTGATACATTACATCGATTCACTCGCTACTCCACAAACGCTTTAAACAACTCATTTGTATCGTCGCTTTATCGTATATTCAGTAACATACTCCTCGGCTAAATTAATCTGTTTGGCAGAACGATATTCGTTTGCATACTAATCGTAACACATTTTAATACGTAAATTGAATGTATTAAAAATGATACATCTAAAGTATGAAATAAATCATCAATCAGTATGAAAAAAATCATTGTCGTAATGACAGTATATTATTCGGTGAGGCCAACTTTTGTACCCGTAGAATAGTACAGAAACCGTAGCTATAGCACGTAGCAGATAGACACAAAGATCGCGAAAGTTGTGACCTCTGTGATATACATAAATTCTGCCCTTTGCAATTAATTTGTTTTGTAACTTACATAAGATTATGGATAAATCTGCACTAGGCTCATTAACATAATGGAATGTCAAACCTACTTACCTGAAATGGAGATATTTGCATCTAGATACGTATGTTATATACCTACCTACTTTATGTAGAGACACTGCAATACAAATGAATATGATGATACTATCAGACTCTTGCTACTTACAAAATGCTGATTATGAGATCGATCGGAGCTGATCTATTAAGTACCTACTAGGGATTGCAACCCGGTATGTTTCTCAAGCCGGCCCGGCCCGGTCGCATTTGTCGCCAACCCGGACGGGGTTGTGTTAGCGAAGTATTTTATGAAAATTTTCTTTGTATGAATGAGAAAAGACAATGATTCAAGGATAATATTTATTTCAAACTGGTTTATGAACAATGATCACAGTAATCAGTCTCACTCAAGTCTCAAAATAACATTTAATGCAGAATTGATTACTTTTACTTATAGACGGAAAAGTAACATTAGTATTAACTATTAGTATAGTAATTACTAGCTGTTGCCCGCAGCTTATCATACGGAAATTATTTTTATCTTATTTGTACCTCTTGCAGAAGAAAATTTAAAAAGCGATGAATTCATATTGAAGTACTTATATTAAGTAATTTGTATACTGAAACCCACGATACAATCACAAAGGATTCCTCCAGGAGCGAGTTTTGAAAAATACTAACTGAACTACTGACACTAAAAAGTTGCATTAGTTCGGTTGACCGGACTAGTAACCGAACTACTGCCACTAGACCTAATATTTACATTAATTTGTAATTTTTTTTCTTTTTCTTGCAAAATTTTGAAAAACTGAAAAACTTGCATTCAAATGTATTCCATCAATTTATGTAAGGACCATTTGTTGCAAAGAAGCAAATCAGTTGATGTTTTAAAAATATTCCATACAAACTTTCATCCCGTTTCCTAGGGAAACCCTTTAATTTTCCGAGATAAAAAGTGTCCTAAAATATGACCCAGAGTTAGTAACAACTTTACCAATTTTCATTGAAATCCGTTGAAGAGTTTTCATGTGATGCCCGGACAAACAAACAGACAGAAAGACAGACAGACGATAATTCAAAAAAAAATATTTTTGTACTCAAACACGTTATTGAAGTGCCCCCTAATCGATATTTTTTTAAATATTCGATGTACAGAAACTTTTGTCCTTTGATTTATTACAGTTTAGTATAGATACATTTTTATAAGTTTAAACAAGAAGGTCTTTCCCTTAACATAAGGAGTAAAGAGAGTGTCTATAGATTTCAAAACATAGTACTCGTATTAAAATAAGAAACTAATAACGGAGCTTAAAGTACTAAACGTGTCATAACAACTTAGATTAGATAGATAGATAAACTTTGGTGGCTTTGGTATAAACAAAACAAATTTTTATTTGCTAAAAGTAAAGTAAGTATTATGTTCTTTCCCATTCTTACCGGGCCCGGTCACCGGACCCGTTAAGAATGACCGGGCCCGGTGGGTGTCTGAAGGGGCACCGGGCCCGGCCCGGCCTCGCCCGGTTTGCAATCTCTAGTACCTACCTATCTACTAATTTCACCATTCACGGTAATTTAATAACATCTGTATTGATTTTTTTCTTATTATGATTGTCCCCGACTCTGCGAGTTGTAGCACTTAAATTTAAGTACATATTTAATTGATACAGGTAGTCCAATTTAGGCGGTGTAGAATTTTTTACATGAATAGCCGGTAAAACCGTTTAAAGACAGCTTACACAGGGTTAAGGCTTGAAGTTATATTAACATTGTCATCGAAAAGTACTTTATAGTTAGTTCTGTTGTGTTAATGATATTATACGTACTACTTAGTATTTTTCCTATAATAGTTATTCTCAAATGTCTTCCATGATGTATATATGATAAATAAACAGGTAAATATTAGCGTAATATTTCAATAGGTAACTCACTAACATCACAAGTAAAATTCTTTGAATTCACTAATGTTATATTGACAAAGATTTAAAATTTTATTACATTACATAGGTGATCTTATACTATGCATTGATATGGACAACAGCACAACGCACTAAACTTTTCTAACGCGCAGCCACAATAAGATATATTGAACGGCGAACGCCCAACTCTACGTAGCACGTACGTGCGTAACTGTAGAGCTTAATCGTAGAGCGTAGAAGTAGTATAGTATTGGGCATTCTGCCCCACTTGTTCGCTCAGGCGTCTGCCTTCGCGTCGTGGGGCAGAATGCCCAATAAGATTTCTGGTAATTAGGGCTTATAGATACATTTTTTCCACTGTTTCACTCTTCTATACGCCTCCTCCACGCGGAACAGAATGCCTGACACTGTTTCTGGTAGTAAAGCGTTATACCGCGTTGTCGATGGATGAGATATTCAGTCTACTTACTACATACGCTAATAAATGTTAATGTGATGAGTATAATTACTCATTATCAATCAAACTACCGTCCACTCAAATCATGAAATTTGTAAAACAACCACAATCGCTGAGTTTTAACACAATCTGTGAGGAAGTTTGTAAGGCTGATTCTCGTCATGGCGAATTATTGCCTAATTCAATACGTTGCATCATATGCGGGCCTTCCAACTGTGGAAAAACAAATTTGTTAATTGGTCTCCTTTTACATGAAAATGGCTTGAGATTTCAAAATGTTTATATTTATTCGAAAACTTTACAACAACCGAAGTACATATTTTTAGAAAATGTTTTAAATCTTATACCTGTTATTTCGCTTCATAAATATCAGGGAAATGAGGAAGTATTAAGGGTTCAGGACGCAAAACCAAATTCAATTATTATTTTTGATGATGTTGCTTGTGAAAATCAAAATAATATGCGTGATTACTTTTCGATGGGAAGACACAAAAATATTGATGCTTTTTATCTGAACCAAACGTATAGTAAAATTCCTAAACAGTTAGTTAGAGACAATGCGAACTTGATTATCCTTTTTAAGCAAGACGAAATAAATTTAAAACACGTTTATGAGGAGCATGTTAACACAGATATGACATGGACAGAATTCCGCGAAATGTGTTCAGAAATTTGGAAAGAACCCTTTAATTATGTTGTAATTAATAAAGATTGTTCTAAAAATAAAGGATGTTACAGAAATAAATTTGACACTTTTGTGGTGTTTGATTAAAACAAAAAATATTTAAATAAATTACTTTTATGAAATCGTTATTCTTTATACGACGCTCAATCGATCACTATCTTGCTATCACTATGGAACAATCAATGAAAAGAAAAATTGTGAAGGCTGCAGCAGCTGTAAAGAAAAAAGTAAAAATTATGAGGAATATTGACATCGATAATAAGCAAGCATTGGAGACAGTTTTCAAGCCTGTGACTAAACCTCTCAACTTAATTGCAAACGCAAATAATCATTCTCTCCTTCCTACTGTAGACGACGAAGAAACTAAAACACCATCCATAAAAAGCATTATTCAAGAAAATGTTACCCCTAAAATTAACACTGCAAAAGTCACCGATCCAGATGAATCTCAATCTGACGCCGAAAGTGATTATTCATATCAATCAATTGAAGAAAGTAAACCAGATCGCGATACATCATCCTGGTCAGTATCATCAGAAGCATTAGAAGATATTCCATTTGGCGTCAGAATAGAAAACGGAAAATTAATGTTAGGTTCAGCTTGCGTAGCAATTGGTGATGATTATATCACAGTAGCTGGACGCAAATATCATAGTACACCAGGTATAAAACAGTTGCTGCTAAAAAAAGACGTTGATTTAAGTTTAGTCACAGACAATGATATGCAAAATTATAAATCAATGTTACTTGACACCAATGCACATCGACGGGACTGTGATCCAAGTAAACCAATAAAGAGTAATAAAGGACAAAAATATTTACAAATTGTAAAACCCCTATTTAAACTTCAAACACAACACAAAGGAAAAGGTCTACCTTTAATGAAAACATGGAAAACAAACATAGATTATGTGTATTGGGACGATCCAAATGAATTGGTGGAGAGGTTGAAATTATTAATTGCGTCTCGAGATGCTGGCAATACTGGATTAGACAATGAAATTATATCAATTATTGAAGAATTGCGTGAAAGTAAAATTATAAATAATTAAATAAATGTTTGCTGATGATGGATGTTTTTTCATTACACTACTAACCTTCGAATAAAGTACACTTTCAACATGAATGTGGATAAATTCGGGCACTATATTCATAAAAGAATGCGTCTGTCTGAACTATTTGACGTTTATGATAACGCTTTAACAAAAACAGAAAACGGAGAGTTTGATTTAAAATCGTCAAGACTTAGAGGAATTAAATTACCCATAGAAGCAGACGATGCTGTGAATAAGGATTATGTTGATAATTTTCAGGATAATTTGATAAAAGAATTACATAAACTGAATGAGACATTGCGTTCACAAACCATGACACATATTCAAAATTTTGTTCAAACTACTATAAAAACAAAGATATCAGACGTTTTGGCTCATTTGGAAGATAAGTTTTATACCAAATCAGAAATTGATAAATTACTTAAGAAATCTTCGTAATGATGAAACAACAAATAGTTAACGAAATACACAAACAAGCACGAAGAAATTTTCTTCGAAGACCTGTTATTCTAAAGGGAATAGATGACTTATGGCAAGCCGATCTGATAGACATGCAAAATTTAACAAAGTTTAATAAAGGTTTCAACTACATTTTAATTGTGATTGACTGCTTTTCTAAATACGCTTGGGCGGTGCCAATCAAATCAAAAAATAAAATTTGTGTTACCAATGCATTCGAATCTATATTATACAATAGTCATCGAAAACCGATTAATTTGCAAACTGATCTAGGGACAGAATTTTATAATAACGTATTTCGGAATCTCATGAAGACAAACAATATAAACCATTATTCAACTTTTTCTACCAAAAAGGCTTCGATTGTCGAACGATTAATTAAAACTATCAAAAATAAATTATATAAATATTTTAGTTTACATGGAAGTTATCGTTGGTTAGGATTACTAGAAGTTGTCTTAAAAAAATACAATAATACGAAACATCGTACTATCAATTGTAAACCAATCGATGTAGATAAATCTAAGGAACCTCTAATTAAACAAAATATTAAAAAAACCCACAAATATATATCATCCAGGAGAGGACCAAAGTTTAAAGTCGGTGACTATGTTCGAATAAGTAAATACAAACAGCATTTTGAGAAAGGGTATACTCCGAATTGGTCAACTGAACTATTTACGATAAAAAATATTAATAACACAGTTCCAGTTACGTATCACTTAGAAGATCAACGTAAGCAAACTATATTGGGAATATTTTACGAACACGAGTTGCAAAAGACTAAATATCCTGATGCTTATTTGATTGAAAAAGTTATAAAAAAGAAAGGAAATAAGCTGTTTGTGAAATGGTTAGGTTTAAGCAATGATGAAAATAGTTGGATTGAAAAAACTGCAATTCAAGACTAAAATTGTTATTAAATAAGAAGTTTAGTCGTATTTGTTTCATTGCAACTTTGGCGATGCAAGGAGGTGGGCTAGTTAATAGTATCATTAATAATTTACCGTTTGAACTTCATTTGCCTGGTTATAATTACTGTGGACCTGGCACAAAACTTCAGAAACGTTTACTACGGGGTGATAGAGGGGTGAATAAGCTAGACGACGCTTGTATGCAACACGACATAGCATATGCAAAACATACAGACCTACCTAATCGTCATAAAGCTGATTTACAACTTCTAAATATGGCAAAACAACGCCTTAAGTCAAAAGATGCTTGCAAAGGCGAAAAACTAAGTTCGTGGTTAGTGAGTAAAGTTATGAAAGCCAAACTTAAAACTGGGGCTGGCGTCAAAACGTTTAAAAGTTTTGTATCTAAAATAAGATCAAAAATCAAGAAATTTAAACACAACGATAGTAAATCTTTAATCGACGCTGCTTATTCAGCAGCTAAAAAAGTATTTCCAAATAAAAAGAAAATTCGAATACCACGTGTAATACCCATACCAAAAACTGGAGGTATTCTACCTTTGATTCCAATTTTTGCTGGTTTATCGGCATTAGGGACCTTAGCTGGCGGTGCAGCTGGCATTGCGAAAACCATTAATGATTACAAATCCGCTCAGCAAAATTTGCAAGAAACACAACGACATAACAAAGCTATGGAAGGTGTAGTATTAGGCAAGGGTCTATACATTAAACCGCACAGAAATGGTCACGGATTATTTATAAAGCCCTCAAAAAACTGAATTGTAAGCTACCTAATCGTCCTCTAAGTAATATAGATATAATAGAGTACGCATGTGACATCCCCCACTTCAGAGGAGTTTTTATGCGAGATCAATTACCAAGAACACCAAAGGAGATCGAATGTGGTATTGTTAATTTGGACGAGTCTAAGAACAAGGGGACGCATTGGGTGGCTTATGTTAAAATATATGACTATTGTGAATATTTTGATAGTTTTGGCGATCTGAAACCGCCTAAAGAAATAATTCGTTATTTTAAGAATTGTAATGTTTGTTATAACTACACAAGATATCAGTCATTTAATACAGTTAATTGTGGTCATTTATGCTTAAAATATCTATGGCAATTTTGGAATAAAAATGTATAAAATATGTATCATTCTTTTATTTTCACCATTTGCAATATGTCACTCACTTTGTCGATAACAGGAAATTCGTCAAGTTTATCCACGTACTATCCAAACACTCTGCAATTAGATGGACAGTATGAATGTGCTTTATTGCATATCTCAACATTTAATTCCATTCCGAATATTGATAAAACTAACAATAAGTTATTCTATGGATCTAATGACGTTATTGAAATCCCTGAAGGGACTTATGAATTACAAGATATCAATGATTATTTAAAATCTGAAATAAAGGATGCGTCAATCAATCTACAGTGTAATAACAACACATTGAAAGCAATTTTGTACTGTACAAAAGATATTAATTTTTCTGAGGAAAATACCTTTAGAAACTTGTTAGGGTTTAAAAAAGAAATATTGAAAGCAAATAAATGGCATGTGTCACAGTTTCCAGTAAACATTTTACCAACAACCGTGATCAGGGTTGAATGTGATATCGTAAGCGGCTCATACATAAACGGCGAATCAAGTCATATTATTCATGAATTTGCACTAAACGTACCACCTGGATATAGGATTATAGAAATACCTAAAAACGCAATTTACTTCCCCATTAACCAGAGCAACATAAGCTGCATTAATATTAGACTTTTAGATATAAATAATCATTTAATAAATTTACGTGGTGAAGAGGTACAGCTGTATTTACATCTTAGAAGAAGAAATGATTGACTATAATAAATATACGCAACAACCAACTACACGTATCAGTTTGACTCAAGAAATCAATCATACAAGAGGTCGTAATAAAAAGAAAATAAAATTAACGAAAAGCAATAAGGCATTCTTAAAAGCGATCGGCTTATTAAAATGAATATTTTAGACGTTTTATCGACTCCGTCTTACGACAATAGTGTGGAAGGAATTGAATATCATTCTTACAAACCCTACATTACTAGTTTTAATAGAAATGATGAAATCCGCATACCAATCAATCAACAGGATTTATATGTACTACCATCAGCAAGCACCTTGTATTTGGAAGGGAATGTTATCGTTAAAAAACGAGATTCTAAGGATCCTGTCACCAGTGTTCAATTTACAAATAACGCTTTATTGTACTTATTTCAAGATATAAGGTATGAGCTAAACGGAGTGGAGATTGATAAAATAAAGAATGCTGGCGTTACGACCACCATGAAATCTTTAATATCAATGAACGAAAGTGAATCTAAGATAGCTTATTCTTGGGGGTGGAATATTGATGGTATAAAAAATGGAGGTAAATTTTCTGCCTCTATACCACTCTGTAACATAATGGGCTTTGCAGAAGATTTTAAAAAAGTTGTGATAAATAGTAGACATGAACTAATATTACTAAGAAGTAACACAAACTTGAATGCTGTGAAACTCAATACCGGTGAATTTGTAGAAGACGTTCAAATAAATAAAATTATTTGGCGAGTACCACACATTAAAATATCTGACAGAGAAAAGCTTAATTTTTTGAAACTGTTAGAAAGAGATAAACCGCTTCAAATGATATTTAGAAATTGGGATCTGTATGAATATCCAGCTTTACCTAAAACTACAAAACATACTTGGGCAATTAAAACTTCGTCACAAATAGAAAAACCAAGATATATTATTATTGGTCTACAAACAAATAGAAAAAATAATGCAAGTTCTGACATGTCTCAGTTCGATCACTGTCTTCTTCGCAGTGTTAGAGTCTATCTCAATTCAACATACTTCCCTTATGAGAACCTAAATGTTAACTTTGCAAACAACAACATTGCCTTATTATAAGAACAATATGTTAGATTTCAACAGTCATATTATGGTCGTCGTCCAGAGCCCTTGTTGAGTGAAAAACAATTTAAAGATTTAGCGCCGTTATTTGTTGTCGACTGCTCTAGACAAGTAGACAATTTGAAGACAGGTCCGGTTGTGGACGTTAGAGTGGAAATTGAAAGTGATTCTGATATACCAGATCAAACCGGCGCGTACTGTCTTATATTAAACGACTGTATAATTGAATATAAGCCACTGAGTAATACTGTAAAAAAATTATCATGAAGCAGGATACCATCATAGTGGATATTCAAGGATTTAAAGATCAGTACAATAATTTTATAGTAAAAGAATTAGCGTTCGCAACACGTGATTATACGCAATTATTCTTAATAAAACCCCCATATTTATTCAAATATTTAACAACTGATGAAAAAAGACAAGTAAAGTGGCTGGAAAACAATAGAGGTATTCATTGGAACGAAGGACATATTGACTATAGAGAATTTCATCGTATAATCGTTCCCTATCTAGAAAACAAAAATATCTTAGTGAAAGGTTTGGAGAAGGTTATGTGGATAAAAAACATTTGCGAAAATTGTGAAGTGTCAGATCTTGGTGAAGATCAGTGTCCTAACATGTTTGAATTGCATAAAAAATTCTGTGATAACAATTTAAATTGTAATGTACACACAAATCATTGTGCTTTAAAAAATGTGTTATGTATAAAAAAGCATTTAGGGTGGCACTAAAATGTTTTGTTTTGGTTTTATAAATAAAAATAATTTCTTCAGTAAAAATGCATTTTTATTTTTTAAACATAATAAAATAATAACTTACAATAACAATAGTATCTTTATTAAAAATCATTGTCTATTAAAGATTTCGATATTTTCTTAACTAGCGATTCTGTATCGTCCATAACACTATCCATGGCATCCTTAACAATGTACTGCGCACTTATCACAACGTTCTCACTTTCACTATCGCTGCAGCTTGTTTGAGAATTGTTGTTGCAGAGATCAATAACAGAAATTTTTATTAACCTAATGCCTCGTCGTTGTAATCGGCTCATTACAAAAGATTGGGTAGCGTTATGTTTTTTCAAAGTTTCTCGACGACGTTGCTTGGACTTTTTCTCTTTCGTTAGTTTGTATTGCTCGGGTTCACAGCGATTCAGCTCGGAAAATCCTTCGTAAGGATCCTGAGCATACTGGCTAAACACAATCTCTGAATCAGATACCTGAAAAAAAAAATTATCTATTTTCAAATCTGATGTGCACACACAAAAATCACTAATATTATATCAGATTCAAATAGTTACTTTACTTACCGTGCACATGATTATTATAATAACACAAGTACTAGGTATAATACTGTAAAAACAACTTCTCAATTCTATTAATATTCCGTAAATAATAAAAAATAAACTAACTATCAACTTTATATATATTCAAATCAATCCAAAATTGTTAACTTAGCATTCAATCAAGGATATAGATTAGTTGTTTGAAAATCACTCTTTCAGATATAGTTTTATAGTTCAATATATTAAAATAATTTAGTATGAATTGTAAACTGCAAGTCTGCATAAATATATCATACCTTCTCATAAAGTGCGATGAACTGTAACATGTTATAACATGTCGCGTGTATCAATAATACCTACCATTCCGGAGCATTATTATTATTATTACGCAAGTATAAGTCATTGTCATGAATTGTGAAAGCTAAATATTTAGGTATTAAGAATAAAATACAAAAAAAATATCAAGGAAATCCTTCTAAAGACATAGGTAGAAGCCACCTTCGGTAAAAAAAAACTATAATATTATTAGTTTAAATAGATCAATAAAACAAAGTTTATATTTAACAAAGGTTGTTTATTTATAAGTATATAATATTACATAAAAACTTACTAATAACTTCTATAATTTACAATCTTATTTATGTACATTTTTAAGTTGTAATGAAACTTGGACACTGACTGAATACAAATCATAGGTTACTTATAGTTATTACAAAATCAATTACAGAAATGTTTGTTAACTTTATTATTTTTTATATTTACCTAAGTACATATTTTACTAAGAACATTTACATAATCTCTACATATTATATCTCTACATATCTATAAATCGTGATCCACTAAGAGGTTGATATTTGTTAATATTAATTTCTAAATGTGAATTATTTAAAAACGTCCATCCACTATCTCTTTCTTGAAACTCTTCAATTTTTTTTAATAATATTATTATAACTTTTTCATAGGTGGACTTGAAACTGTAATTTAAATGAATGATAAAATTTTTTGTCGCAAAAGATTTCAACTCTTGTAGATCATTCTTCAGCATTAAAAAGACTCCGAAATATTCAAAATTTATTTTAACAGAATAATGTTTTTGAAGCGAGCTATCTATTAAAGATTTAACTTGATCATGAATATTTTTTAAGAAACATTCTGGGTAAATATTTGCTTCGGGTTTAGTTGTAGTAATCCGATAACTTGTAATACGTCCTTTGAAGCAGGAATGTATAATTTCAATGTTGTCATTGATACGAATAGTACTATTATTTTTATGTCTGTTACTTCGCAAATGGCTAATCCAACAGCGTGAATTCACATCAATGTTGCAAACCGAACAGATTGGCATTTTTAGAATCACAATAACAATAAAAATTATTATATACCTAATTCAGAAATATTGAGTTAGCTGCTAAGTATATCAGACTTTATTACCAATTACTGCCGTAGGTCTTCAAAACTTCACATCTTCAATTGCATCTCTCAATCTCTCATCAAAGTGACGTGCTCTGGAATAAGATACGAACATAATTTAATAACACATATTAAATAATAATTTTAATACACTTTTAATTATTTTGTTACGGGAATAAATCTTTAACAACAGATACAAAAATAATCACTAAGACACATCTACAATTGATTTTGTAATAGAATAGATCTAAGAACATTAATATTATTTTAATGTGGAGATCGAACCAACAATTAATACTTAGCCCACGAGCAGGGCGAGGAGATAATAATATTAGAAGCCACTTTGTCATTCATCATAGAAGGGATAATTTCTTTTAGGAACCGCGAAAATACTCAATCCGATAAAAATAATGAAAACTATCATAGTAATATGAAATAACAACTAAATACATACCCAATATTCACAATAAAATAATGTCGTCTCTGTTAATTATGTCCAAATTATTAGCATTCCCTCGTTAAGTAGGTATTTCTATACCTGCAAATGTAGTCAACAAATAAAATATTTGGTTCAAACCAGCACCTCTGCTGCCTCACATTTCATAATAAGTGATGGTCTGAAATAAAAAAAAAAACACAAACTTATTATAATAATACTGATAATGACAACAAAAATTTAATGAAATATAATAGAATATAATATTTAACATAATAGTTACCTTATAATAATTTTGCTATCGATTTTACCATTATTATAAATACCTATAACTTGTACTCAGTAATCGAATTGAATATAAATTAAAATACACATTTTGCGTGCAAATAGTACCAATACCTATTGTGTTTTGTCAAAACAAAAGTGTCGTGTTCCATCCGGTTGCAGTACTTAACGGTATTTTGCAAGATTTTCATTTCGATCAGGGTTGACATCCAAATGTAAATAATTATGTATTATTATTACCTATTTACTGGAACAAAATGTTGTATTTATTACTTAATTATTACATACAAAGTTATCTACGTTAAAAATAGGTATAGAATATTTATTTAAGAGTGCTAATGGTCTGTTAATTTACCGGATTATTCAATATTTTCTCGATATGTAATTACACAAATACAAATAAAAAGCGACCAAGTGCGAGTCGGACTCGCCCATGAAGGGTTCCGTAGTAGCAAGTAACATAATATAAAAGTTCTTGAAGTTCGTTGTAACTGTGATCGAGGTAAATTGCGGTTTACGATTTATGACGCATTAAAAAAAAACTACTTACTAGATCTCGTTCAAACCAATTTTCGTTGGAAGTTTGCATGGTAATGTACATCATATATTTTTTTTAGTTTTTTCATTCTCTTATTTTAGAAGTTACAGGGGGGGACACACTTTTTACCACTTTGGAAGTGTCTCTCGCGCACACTATTCAGTTTAGAAAAAAATGATACAAAAAACCTCAATATCATTTTTAAAGACCTATTCATAGATACCCCACACGTATGGGTTTGATGAAAAAAAATTTTTGAGTTTCAGTTGTAAGTATGGGGAACCCCCAAAATTTATTGTTTTATTTCTATTTTTGTGTGAAAATCTTAATGCGGTTCACAGAATACATCTACTTACCAAGTTTCAACAGTATAGTTCCTATAGTTTCGGAAAAAAGTGGCTGTGACATACGGACGGACAGACAGACAGACAGACAGACAGACATGACGAATCTATAAGGGTTCCGTTTTTTTGCCATTTGGCTACGGAACCCTAAAAACCCAATGAAACGTAAATAACAAGTCCTTTTAATCATATATTTTTATTTTTACAATTTAAGTTGGAATGTTTTAAATTTATATCGTTTGTCAACCCTAACAAAAATATCATATTTTTCAACACAATACTTGTGATTAATGCACACCTATTTAAAAGTGTTATTCAGCAATACGAATTTTTATTATTACGCAGCTAATTTGGTTATGGATGTCACTTCCACATATTTTAGTGTAAAAATGGAGTCATCAGTCTATACATAGTACGTAACATGTATGACAATTATTTTGGTAGCCCTAAGTCTTTGTGTTGCGTTAGCAAATAATGATTCTAGAACATTCTTAGTTATCATTTTTTTACAAATATAATACGTACAAATAAGAAATGTCTAATTTGTGTATTATTTTTACTAAACACACTTACATTTCATTTTACCAAATTTACATGTCTTTTCTGACTTATAAGCTAACGTTTTCGGAGCTCGGTACATCAAATTCGAGCCTCGGATAGGAACAAAGTACTCCTACAACGACTACAGTGCAACCAGCGCCGAGTGCCTCCACTCTGCAGTTCAGTCCATCCAAATAGTGGTTGTATTGGTAATTATACTTCAAGTGGCTGCCATTTAAAATGTAAGTCTTTATAATTTTTATTAATTTTCATATTTTACTTCAACCAATTTATATTTCAGATACAACATGTAGCCAAATACTTTGACATTTTTCACTAACTTAATTTACTCATAATTGTTATAATCGTCAATAGATTAATTATAAGTGCGAGTTAATAGTTTTATTATTACTAGTTCATTCCAAGTAGATAAACATTAACTTAACATTTTATCCTTTTTCAGTATAGGTATTTCAAGTAATAATATCTAATTAAAATTTAACAATTTACAGGTCGGACTCTGAGTGCGATCAACGCAGCAACTCTACAGATGTTGAACACAGTGCCGAGCTCCTGCGGAAACATTCTACAAGCAAGCGTAAATCTACGAAGAAATCGCCTGCCATTATAAGGTAATCATACTAAATTTACGTCTACTCGTTATATTTAAATTATAATATTTAAAATTTTGTACTTACGTTCGATATATTTATGTGGCGTTGTGGTCAGTAGTTGATTTATTATTACACACATTCATTTTCTGTTACTGAAATAGTTTATGATATATAAATTATGGGAGATATTTTTTATTTATTTTGAAATAACCAGTAATAGGCACTGGTTATTGCTGCAAATGCCGATCAAGTTTATATTTATTTTTGTTCATGATTTATTTTAATATATTTCACTAATCTTATGATTGCAGAGTAAAAATTTATTTATTCTTCGGTAAACTTGACTTTGAGGTAGACTATATTGATTCTTAATATTATTTAATTGTTACTCTCACTTACAATTAACAACATTTTATTTACATGACCATGCAGTATGTAAATTAATACAATTTTTGTATTTATTGTGTTATTTTTCGTAATGATTTTAAAAACCGACACCATCAGTAAGTTATTTTATGCTTATACGGGTTATTTATGTTTGTTACAGAAAAAAAGGGAAGACTGTGGACATCTTCAATCTTAGTCGTGATGGCGGCAAATCCAAAGATCCTCCATCGCGCGTGCTGTCCACGTACTTCGTCAACAGAGTTGCAAACGGCAACGAACGTCGGGCGATCAACACAACGGGGGACTACCTTATCGATTTGAAAGTCTACCAAACCAACGATGCGCGCAATACTGATGCACAAGAGCTTTGGAAGAAAGCGCTAGTACGGATAAAATTCCAGACTCAAGACGATACACCGCAATGGCGTAAGCTTCAATCTTTGGTGCACTCGGTGGATGAACTGTGTGAGGACCATCCTACATTTATATCAAATGATTGTAACCTGTAATTAACATTAATATTATAACTAGGAATAAATAATTTTTACATATTGTTTTGTTTCCTTTCTCAGCTGAAACCGCGTTATTTACAACAACAAACAGTTATTTTGCATTTCTAATTATGAAATTTTAATGAAGCTTTCTGTCCCACATTACCAGAAATCTTATTGGGCATTCTGCCCCACGACGCGAAGGCAGACGCCTGAGCGAACAAGTGGGGCAGAATGCCCAATACTATACTACTCGTAGACCACCGGAACTTATAATGTAACAGATTAATATTTAATCATAATTATTGGTAGGCCTACAAGTGGATAGAGAGAGAGAGAGATCAGCCGAACTCCGTCGGCGTCTACGCAGCTGATGCTACACAACCGACATCAACGTACAAATAATAATACTACTTGCATAGTACGATATAAGATCTTGTCTCTGATACAGATTATTCTTTTTTGTTATGTATCGCATTTTTCCTACTTTTTTTTAAACTTATTAAAAACTAGTAGTCTACACTCAGGTGGCCTAGATTTGAAGCCTGCGTACCACGATTCGAAGTCAAGTGGGTTTTATTTTCTAGCTATCCGTGGCTGCGCTTTTTATGAATGAGCAAGTAAAAAAATATTTAGTTAAGCGTACCAACTTTCTCAATTATTTGCGATGGTTGTGCAATGTTTGTAGTAGGTACGTATAAATTATTGTTATAAATAACTTACTGAAAAAAATATAATAGTGTACTTATTAAGATACATAAAAATGTACACTACACTCTACAGTAGGTATATACTTTTAGGAACTCCCATTGTTGTGGTTAATGTGGGAACTTCCATTTCGAAAGTATCATTAGCACCGCCACAACATTTTCTACCAGGAAACAATTTAATGTGTTACCAACTGGAAGATTATGACGTATGTACATTGTAGGTACATGCGTAAATAACGTGAACATTAACTTGCATTAACAGTGTAAAAAATGTTATATTACAAGGTCGTTTCGTTTAAATAAAAGTAGGTACGACCCATACCCTAAAAAGAAAGCTATCAGAAAATAAAGGGTCAGAGCATTCTGTTTGTCAGAGTCCGCAAACCCGACAAAATTCGAGTCCATGAGAACACTCAAACACTGAAATCTAAGCTCTGCCTGATTCACAAATAAAGACTGCTTGTAGGTGGCTCGTGTGCCTGCTTACAATTTAAATACCTACACTACATACTCCGCACAAAAGTGGGGTCTGCCCCACCATTGGGGAACAGCTAATGTTCCGAGTTTAAACCTAAGTGTTAAGAAATATTTCGAATACGTAATACGTACATACTATGTACCTAAATTAAGTTAAGAAGACTTAGCTTATACAAACATTAGCTTTCTAGAAAGCTAGAATATAGAACAAGAAAAACAAAAAAGTTTAATGTAATAACGTACCAGAACCACAGAATATATAATAGTACCTGAACAGTCATCGCGAACAAAACTTTTGTCGCGCCCGGGAGGTTTTATAATTAAAATCAAGCCTCCGTTCACTTTTCAAGATCGATCGACTAAACCCCCTGAAAACTGTAGCCAATTGGCTACAGTTCATTGCGCAAACATCGTGTTCGCTTGTCGCTTCTATAAATACACTAGTGATCCCACTAAAACATTTTCATGTAAAAGTTGCCCAGACGAGACCGTAATATGGCTCTACATCAAAAAGTTATCAGATCTCATGTAGAGCCAAGCTTTTAACTCTAAACGACACACCTTAGTCGCAAACGCTACACCTTAGTCAATACGAGTATAATAATTATGTGGCTTAGCCGTTTCATTACGAAAATAACTATTGTACCTATAACAGAAAAGTAATAAACAGTGAATCCATTTTCACCTTATTAGTCCAAGATCCCAGAGCCACCAGACGTCACGTATTTTCTGACGGACGAAATGTGGACGATTGAGTAGTGTTAGTGTACTACGATCGTATGCCTACCTGCTAACTTGGTCAAACGGCCAATTTCCAGGTATCAGGTGATCAAGGTACATAAAAATATTATAAAGTTTAAAGCCCAGTATCAGATTATAATATAGAGCAAAGGTGTTTTCATTTAAATATTAGCAAAACGCCCAATCCACATATTTTGACGAGCCGGGCGGCCATTACCCGTGCCGTGCACCCACAATGCACCCACTGGCTTCACCCACCGGTGGGTGTACGGGTAATTGCGGGTGTTTACCCGTGCTGGGTGCACTGCATCAAGCCTGGAATTTAAAAAAATATCGATAGACATTGTCAATAATTTTAAAATGAAAAATAACATGATAATTCAAACTAAGGTGTAGCGTTTGTGAAGTATAGTTAGGTCATGTAGAGTTAGAAGCTTGGCTCTACATGAGATCTGATAACTTTTTGATGTAGAGCCATATGGTCTCGTCTAGGCAACATTTTACATGAAAATGCTTTTGGTGGGATTTCAATTGTTTTTGTAAGTTGCTTAAGAAAATAAGACAATATACGAAAAACCCGTACAAACTTCCATCCCCTAATTTATAAAGGGTGGGGGGGGGGGGGGATGTACTAAAAGTCCTGAGAGATATATGTATATGACGCATTCTACGGTGTTGGTTATTCAATAATATTCCTTTTACTTTGCTCCATGATATTATATTTCTATAGTCAAAATTATCTAAGATGCCCATAATGATAGCTGCCATTTATTAATATGAACTAACATTATATGGACGTCTTCGAGCGATATGGAATAATCATTTACTTGACATGAATAGTTGAATACTTACGGACGAAGGATTTTTCCAAAATTTGTTAAAAATCCTTACTCACTTTCATTGGCGTTGATTATAAATCATAGTAAACGTTATAATCCAGTAAAAATCCCATCACATCACAATTTATGCAAAATTTATTAAAAATATTTGACGTCGAAACAATGATAGATGAAGAGGCCTAAAACAAAACTGACGCAAAGTGATGTGACGGCCTGAAACCGTTTCTAAAACCAATCATAATCGATACATTACTATAATCGGAATTTAAAAATGAAAATTGATTAATTTAATTACTTTGTTAAAAATGATTTACTTGCATTTGAATTTAAAATTAGGTACCCAAGAATACCACGACCATTTTCCATTATGTATGGGCACTTCGCCATCCATAGACAGTAAACTGCAGATAATATATTATATGTAATTATTGTAGCTTAGCTTTTTGCGGTATTCTTTTTTTTCGACAAAATAATAATTATGTATACACAGTATACATGAATGTGTGTCACGAAATAAACAAGAATTTATTCACTGTAGTTTTTTCCCTGACGCTCATAATATTACCTCAAAATATTATTATGAAACTGAGCGGATGAGTTCATTCTATCATGATCTATCTTTCTTTCTTTTTCTTCTCTTTCTTAGCCGGCAACGCACTAGTGATGCTTTTGATGTTGCTGATGTTCATGAGCGACGACAGCCACTTACCATCAGGTGGATCGTCAGCTTGTTTGCCAGCTCGGATATTTCCATGCATATCTAGCAGCATGAGTTGTTAGGAAGAAACAAAATAATATTTTATTGGAGTCGTAAATACATAATATTGAGAATACGTGGTACGAGATATGTAGCTCAATTGAGGTAGTTGGGAGGTACCTAAATGTTACCGTTTTTAGTTTACAATTTAATTATCGAATCGATTAGAAGGTCTTACAATTTTGAATTGATTTGTTACAAAAATTGGTTTCTTTCGTGAACCGATTTTTTTGTACATCTCTAGTGTCACTGTGATTGCAAACGACAAATTGGGCATCTTAGTTCACGGGGACTATAGTTCTCCTAACGTTCACATCAATAACAATCTGTACTCCTCCGTGATCTCTATTCCAATTCCCCTAGAATGTCCCACACATATTATTCTAAATAGATTGACACATTCCTAATTCTAAACATTTGGTTTTTCTTCATGACTTCTCGTATGACAGACCAAAGAGGTCGCTCGCCGTCATATATTATAACTAGCTGACTCGGCAAACGTTGTTCTGTCAAAAATTTAGGGGTGGAGGGGGATGAAAAATAGATGTTGTCCGATTCTCCACCCTAGCCGATATGCACGCTAATGGTGGACATACACGCAACGAGAAATATTTACGATCAGACTGTATAGTTGGAGCGGTACAGTTTATCGTACATGGCATACAAGCCATACACCCTACGAGAAATCGTTACGATCAGACGGTACAATAAACGGTGCCGACGCACTCGTGTCAGCGATGGCTTCGACGGACGACGTTAAAATGTGTGCAATTCACTCGTCACCGCATTAAGATTTTCACACAAAAATAGAAAAAAAAACAAATTTTGAGGGTTCCCCATACTTAGAACTGAAACTCAAAAATTTTTTTTCATCAAACCCATACGTGTGGGGTATCTATGAATAGGTCTTCAAAAATGATATTGAGGTTTCTAGTATCATTTTTTTCTAAACTGAATAGTTTGCGCGAGAGACACTTCCAAAATGGTAAAATGTGTGTCCCCCCCCCCCCCCCCCCCCCCCCGTAACTTCTAAAATAAGAGAATGATAAAACTAAAAAAAATATATGATGTACATTACCATGCAAACTTCCAACGAAAATTGGTTTGAACGAGATCTAGTAAGTAGTTTTTTTTTATACGTCTTAAATCGTAAACCGCAATTTACCTCGATCATAGTTACAACGAACTTCAAGAACTTTTATATTATGTTACTTGCTGCTACGGAACCCTTCATGGGCGAGTCCGACTCGCACTTGGCCGCTTTTTCAATTTTCATGCCTCTAGCCATAGACCTATATGTATCATTTGCTAATGTCTATACAAAGTTCCATCCCCTAGCTAGTTTAAGGGGTTAGGTTAGGTTACAAAATAATAGCTCTCATACCAAATTCCAGCTTTCTAGGATTTCAGAAAGTGCGATTTCATTTTGATGATTGAGTGACGAAATCAGGGTTTTTTAGATATCAATAATATCCTGGGACTATAAATAATTCAGATGAAAGAATTCTTTCATCTGAGATAAATAACATGGACACCATAGAAATGAAATGAAATAAGTTTTATTCGAAGTAGGTTTGTTACAAACACTTTTCGAAAGTCACTCAATGCCATCGCTTCAACAAATTCCTACTATTTAAAACGAAAAGTAGGTATCGGAGTATTTTTGACATACCTACATAATATTTCCCAAAATGTATTGTGAATTAACAGTTATTGATTTCTTTAAAGAGTTCTATAAGAGAGTCCCTAGGCCTGAGGTTGTAAATAACGCGACCTGCTCTTTTCTGTAATACAAAAGTTGACTCAATATCTGCAGCTGAGCCCCACAACAACAGACCGTAGGACATTATACCTAATATGAAAGTAGCAGTAATAAACTAATCTTGCTGTTTCTACATCAGTTAAGAACCTTACTTTCTTAACAGCGTAAGCAGCGGAACTGAGCCTCCCGGGACTCGGGAGCCGCCCTGACAAAAAAAAAATTAAAATGGTCATTCAATGTTACGTCATCCGTTGCAATCCAGTTAAATTATAATATCCTTGGTTGTGACATATTTTTGTGCATAATCTGTTGTCTTGACTTGAGTGACTTGACCATAGGACTTGACACATCGGCTTCTCGGCATCAATTTGACTTTGACATGACATCGATGACATTGGCCGCGTTCCACTAGACGCTCACAACGCTCACAACGATGTATGATATTTTGATCGTTGTGAGCGTTTTGAGCGTCTAGTGGAACGCGGCCATTGAGTTGATTGAGTTGTGACTTATGACAACCGACAGCAGTGTTGCCAATGCGACGGCAATTACCGTGTTCTACGGCTTTCAGGCCAAAAAATCACAAAATCTACGGCCTACGGCTGGAACCCTATTGCCGTAGCAAATTCTACGGCTTTTCGCAAATTCCACGATCTTTTTTTTATTTATTGTTTTGCAAACATTTAACGAATGTTAAAACCCTTAAAACAGCGCCACTAGGCTAATGTTGATGTTAATGTAGGCTAATGAAAAGTATTCTTCGTTTTGTGGGCACCAAATTCACTGCCGATGACCTTTTTTTTAAGTTCGAGCGCTGAACCGATGGTATATATTGGCGTTATTTGTTTAGATACGGCCCACACTTGATCTTTTCCCATATAAACACGGCTTTTTTATCTAATGTACATGGCCTTCCAAATATTTTCATTGGCAACACTGGCCGACAGGCAAGTGAAGTGATCCTTTTGCTTTTCCTTTTCATGGTAAAGGTGCGCGACTGCGAATGATCTCACTATTCGAATAATCTACGACTACTAATGTACGTATTCGACTTGAATATTAGTAATATACTAACGTCCGTATTCGAATGACGACTAGTCGACTGCTAAATTAGTAACTAATTTAATAGCCGCTCTAAGAGTCGAGTCGCTCGCGCATTCGACGCTAACGACTAGTCGACTGCTAAATTAGTAACTAATCTAATAGCAGTAATAGCCGCTCTAAGAGTCGAGTCGCTCGCGCATTCGACGCTCACTCAGCAGTGTTGTCAATATGGGGGTTTTCCACCTAAATTTGGGGGTAAGTTAGATGAAAATGGGTATCTTTAGGGGCCATATTTTTAGGAGCATACACTAGAGGTACAATTTTTTGACGCATGTTTCAATAGTTACCTTTTTTTAGAGGAATTTTCTAGGAAGAAATTTTAATGCCGGGTTTTGTAACGTATTTAGAAGATCATTGATTGGGTTGATGAATTAATTCAATTTATCCTGGTGAGCTTCTTTTTCCTTTTACTTACTTAAATAAATTACTGCTTCGACATAGTGTTAGGGGGAAAGAGGAATTTCGAGATGACGCTGGGGGGGGGGATGCTTAGTCGAGGTTGGCAACACTGTCACGTAGCCAGTTGTCAGTTTGGAATGAATATCATTATTATTATTGTATGATCGTTCACTAGACATGGGTCAGTACGCGTTTTCGTAATACCATAACTATTTATTGTTATTGTCGCCGATAAAGTGTTTTAAAACTGTTTATTTTAAAAACTATTTATTGAAATGTTTACTCGGTATATCAGTTTTACGGTATCATCGGTATAATCTTATTCTCACTAATGTTGGTATACGGAATAACTGATTAAATGAATCCTTAATAGTGAACTTTATTGCAATTGGAATAAAGGCGATATACTGTTCAGTTGCATTTAAAATAAATATATTATTCCTAACTCGCCATATCTCGTATTTACGAATAAATGGTTTCTCTCAATAAATAGTTATTGAGGCACCTGATACCAATAAATAGTTAGGTACTTAAACTGTTTATCGTTTATACCGCCCATGTCTATCGTTCACCACTCCGCCGCCGTGCGGTAGTAGGTAGTCGCTTCCTTCAAGTTCCTTCATTCAATGGAGTTTTTGGGCAAATTGATTTAAGACCTTATGGGATTACGAATATGGTCTAAAGTCAATTTGCCCAAAAACTCGACTTATTGCACTCTTCGTTAGGACGGCCGAGTTCGCCGTTCGCTAGCCGCTAGCAAAGTTCCAAGTCGAATGAAAGGTTACGATTAGTACTCTGTGTCGACTCAAGTCAAATTAGTTACTAATTTTTATAGATTATTCGAATGAGTCGAATGATTTACTAAGTCGAATAATTCGACTGGAATCATTCAGAGTCGCGCATCGCTATTTCATGGCATATTTTATTTCATTGCAGCCCTTGGGCCTTGTTTACTTTAATAATTGTCAGTATTGTCACACAAAAAGCTTTTTTGTAGACTGAAAGCGACTGCCTATGAGTTCTTCCAAGGCAGATATTCTTAGTTGCAATCAAATCCAATCGTTATAAATCATGGATACTTCCCTGTTTATGAAGCCGGTACAGCCACACGTTTTTAAAGCAATAAAAGATTTGGATACTGCTACTTTAATGAAATGTTCTCCTGAACAAATCAGACCAATAATTCCTTGTCTTGTACGTATGGCACTTATATGCCCGTTAGACATAACCCAGTATTGCGCAGATGCCAAGACAGATATACTTACTCTTCTTTCTGGAATTGACCTCGTGAATTTCATCGTGTCACTTCTTTCCATTGAGTTTCATGCTCTGGAAGGTGACCTCAAAAAAGAGCAAGAGATGCGGTAACTATTTTTAGCATATTGTATTTATAAACTTGTATACACAAAGTTTGTGGGGACATTGTAAAAGATGAAACCTGTTGGACAACAGCCTAGCCTATGGGGAGTAGTCCTTTCTGCTAAAGATCAATGGGTCCAGTAACACCCTGTTTAATCACAAAGGCACTCTTGCATGGTGGTAGTGTTTTACAAGGCTATCTATTAAAATTAAATAGTCTGTAAAATGTTTTTTTTTATGTGTGGGATGATTGTGATGATACTGCACTGTGAAGCCTGCAGGGAGTTCTTTGTTTGCTTTGAGTTGTCACTGATTTTTTTAATGTATCAACTCTGCTAACCTTAGGAAATTGTTGTAGTCATACAATTGAACTTAACAATTGATTCTGTATTTTTTTGCTCTTGCAACAATTTCTACAAATCAAATTTTCTGTTACATATATGTATATTGCAACGAATTCTTCATAGCCCGGTCGCTTGTGTTGATCCTAAGTGATTGCCAAAGTTAAGCAACAGCAAATGCAATCAGTAGTTGGATGGATGACCGCTAGTGGCAAATATTTCTTGATGTTTCCTTGTTTCGGAGAGCACGTAAAACCGTCGGTCCCAGTTGTTATCGTAAGATTCAGTCATTAAGCCATGTCGAAGGCCCTTGGGTGGCCTGAACACTACTGACACTTGAGTTAGCCACTAATCCCATTCTGCAATGGCAGAATGAACATGACCAGCAATTAGCAGTATGAGGCAAATGAACAGCGTGGTTTAGTATGCTCTACGCCTCTTCAAGTGGAGAGACCCAGGCTCAGTAATGGGCCATTAATGGACTGAAGCCAGCCAGCTAGCCATATTGCAACCAACATTATAGCTGTGCTGTTGTGCCATAAATTTATGAAATATTTAATAAAACATATAAAATTGTTTCAGAGCAAGGAGTGGCTCACAATGCACAGAATCATTTTTAGTACAAAATGTTGTAAATGGTATTGCAAGTGATTTTGAACAGTCTGATTCCTCCAGGCGTCTTCGTCTAGTGTTATCGGAGATATTGCAAATGCAAGCCCAGGTTGTAGAATACAACCAAAATAAAAACACAAATTCTGATTGTGCAATCAAACCATCTGAACTTTTTGATAATGATGTATACTTAGAAGAAATAACTGATGTTATTTGTATCAGTCTTGCTGAGCTGCCAAATCTATTAAACATATGTGAAGTTGTAGAAGTTCTTCTACATGTGAACAAGGGTCCTAATATAATATCCTGGGTGGTGGCAAATATGCCTGACACATTGTATGAAGGTAAAATATAATACATAATTATTATTATTTTTGATATAATGAAATTAAAAGTTTTATTATTAATTTATGAAAATATTATTATCATGGTTTTTAATCTTTTAATTAACATTAATTTTAAAAAGTGATCATGTTTATAACTTAAAAATTTATAATTTTTCAGTTGCTGAATCTCTAGTAGTAAATGCTGAAAGAGGTGAAGAAGGAGGGATAAGAGCTAAAACCCTCTCCATACTTTGTGAAACATGTCCACATATTTCAGCTACAGTTAGAGCTAAAGCAGTTTCTGCTTCCCGTTTACCATCTCTGGTCATAAACCTGACATTAACACATCACCAGGATGATTTGGTAAGATTTGTTTTATTACAGTTTAAAAAATAAATAAATAAACCTACAAATAAGTAAATAAACAAGCCTACACATTCATACCCTAAATATAATAAATATCTTGCATTCCAGGTTTCTTTTATGTCTGGCCTTTTATTGGGGTCTGATCAAACTACACGAGCTTGGTTTGCTACCTTTCTACGTAATTCCCACAAACGGGGTAAAGGTGATGGAAATGCAGCTCTGATTAAACTGCGTCAAGAGTTACTTAACAGGCTCAAAGAGGCATCGGCAGGTGTCGAAGCTTCTGCATTACTCAGACTTTACTGTTCACTGAGAGGAATTGCAGGAATCAAGTTCCAAGACGATGAAGTATCGGGGCTGCTCAGATTAGTCACCCAAAAGCCTCCTCCCTCTCCAGCAGGAGTTAGATTTGTATCTCTAAGCCTTTGTATGATACTGGCTTGTCCTTCTCTAATGGGTTTGTATTGAAGCCTTATTACCTTATTTAATGTTCTGTCATAATTATGTTTTCCCTTATGACCCCCGTCTTATTCATTTAACAAAAGTCAAACTGAATATTCAATTAAACACACTTATAATATACCTGATATACAGAACATTTTTATAACCTTAAAGACAATGGAAGAATATACAGAGGACACCAAATACAATTGTATAGAGCACCGACATGTAAGTGCTTGTTCACACTGAACGCGCGGGCGCGGTCGCGGTAAACGCTACATACACCGCGCGCGCGTTTGAACACTTTCATAGTAGGTCATATGTTTGATATTTCGCGACCGCGCCCGCGAGTTCAGTGTGTACAAGCACTAAAACAGCTGCACATAACTTCATAAGCAATAGAGTGGTTTGGAATTGGAACAAGTTACATAAAGAAATTGTTTCCTCTACTTCAATTAATGCTTTTAAAAACCGTCTCGATAGCTGGTTGAAATCAGAGAAGCTCTCACTAAAGCAAAAATGATTTTTCAGCACAACTGATATAGACACATCAGCCTAGCTGCTCATCTATAAATAAATAATAATAATAACTTGATATAAATATTTGTTAGTACTATAATATAGCAATTAGCATTTTACTAATTTTGTTTGTAACTTGTTATAGCGGCACCAGAACATGAAAAAAAAGCAATTGAATGGGTTCAATGGTTAGTTAAAGAAGAGGCTTATTTTGAAAGGTAAATATAAACCAGATTAAATCCCAATGCTTACGTAACGGACTTTTTCCCGTACGCGATTCCGCTACGTATGCACTATCGTATACAGTTTCAAAAGCTTCACGTCCCGTCCCGTACGGGAAAAAAACCCGTTACGTATGCATTGAGCTTTACTTTAAGCTTGTCATATAACATCATCAATATATCAGGAATATCATTAACTATACATTATCATTCCAGTAACTCTGGGGTAACAGCATCGTTTGGTGAAATGTTACTATTGATAGCAATTCACTTTCACTCTGGACAACTGACGGCGGTGGGCGAACTGGTATGCGCCACGCTGGGCATGCGCGTCCCCGTGCGACCCAACGGCCTCGCTCGCATAAAACAAGCTTTCACGCAGGAAATATTCACAGAACAGGTAACCATTTTAGATAAACATTGACTCGAATAAATTATTCACTTAGGTGTTTTATTACATTTCAATCTTTGGCAATAATACGCACTTGTTTTATAGGTTGTTACTGCGCATGCTGTGAAGGTTCCTGTCACAGTAAATCTCAACAGCAATGTCTCTGGATATCTGCCCGTTCATTGTATTCATCAATTATTGAAATCAAGAGCATTCTCTAAGCATAAAGTCCCTATAAAAAATTGGATTTATCGTCAAGTATGTAATTGCACCGCGCCCTTGCATCCCGTAATGCCAGCCCTCATTGAAGTATATGTGAACTCTATTTTGGTGATAAATAATAAAGGGTCCAATGAATACTTCAATCAACCTATATCAGAGGAAGAAATTAGAAGGGTATTCAGAAATTCGATTTTTGGTGTTAACTTTGATGTCCAAAAGAAGCCGTTTTCTCCAATGGAAATTGATAATGGTGAATCAACAATAGAGTTTAATTTGGAGAAACCAACATTAGCTTCACAATTGCTGCTTATCTACTATCTCTTGCTTTATGAAGATGTCAGATTGTGTAATGCTGCAACATTGTTAGCTAATGGAAGAAATATAAAAAGTTATTCTGCAGCGTTCCTATCTGAACTGCCAATAAAATATTTGTTACATCAGGCACAGAAAGACCAAATGAGCTACGGCGGTCTTTTCAGCCCTCTACTCCGCTTATTAGCTACCCACTTCCCGCAGCTGTCACTCGTCGATGATTGGATGGATGACCAAGTTTTTGGAGGTTACTGTCGCCATCAAGTAGATGTCACTTTATCAGAATATTCCATTAACGAAGCTTTCCAAAATATAGAAGTAAATCCTTATAAAACTGGAAAAATTTTGAAGGCTATGCTCAACAAAAATCCAACCGATATTTGGCCTTTTGCGGAAATATTTGTCCGATACGTTAAGAGCGTATTGAGCGATCAGGTGCCGCGACACATCCAGGAATTATATCGGGAAGTCTGGCTTCGCCTCAATACCGTACTGCCCCGATGTTTATGGATTATGACTATCAATGCACTACTAGACATTAATGGCACTGCTAAAAACGTTACGATCACTCAAGAGAACGTTTTAGTTGACCCCTTGCAAGTTTTACGATGCGACATAAGAGTCTTCAGGTGTGGTCCGATTCTAAAAATTATTCTCAGAATATTAGAGGCGAGTCTGGCAGCATCGCGAAGTCAATTAAGTCGACACTTACTGGATAAGCCCTTGCTGGAAAAGAGTGGTCAATTGACTTCGGATTCGGAACGAGAAGAGTTAAAAAATGCTTTGATAGCAGCTCAAGAAAGTGCAGCACTTCAAATATTACTGGAAGCTTGTCTAGAGACTACCGAGGATCAATCTAAACCAGAGCTTATGTGGTCGTTACGGGAAGTGAGAAAAATTATTTGTTCCTTCCTACATCAAGTATTTATATCAGAACCGTCGCTTGCCAAGTTGGTACACTTTCAAGGATACCCAAGGGAGCTGTTACCAGTCACTGTTCAAGGCATACCGTCCATGCACATTTGCTTGGATTTCATTCCGGAACTTTTGAGCCAAGCATCCTTGGAAAAGCAAATATTTGCCGTCGATCTTGTGTCACATTTGTCCATTCAATACGCATTACCAAAAGCAATGTCTATTGCGAGACTTTGTGTTAATACTCTTTCAACTTTGTTGTCGGTTTTACCGAGCGATTTGCGCTTAGAATTATTCCAACCAGTGCTCAAGTCTCTAGTGAGAATCTGCATTGCTTTTCCCTCTCTCCTAGAGGATATAACATCATTACTATTACAATTAGGACGTATTTGCGAATCGCAAGCGTCTCTCGGTCATTGTTGGAATGATACCAATATTTTAGGGGAAGGAGCCTATGTACAGTCAGATATTCAAAGTGATACCAAATTGCTAGTTGCAGAAGTCCTTAGCAGAGACATTAAAGCTACTATGTCAGAAATTGTTCAGAAAGCATTATTGAATGACAAATTATATTAGTTAAGCTTACTAACGAATGATTAAGAAAATCATAAGCTCAAAACATAATATCTGAACAGCGTCAAGACATTTTTGATACATTTGTAAAACAAGAAATGTTTTAAGTATAAGTCAAATATTAAATTCGGTTATTATATGAATTCGGTTCATAAGTTTAATGAAATGAGCATTATACAAAATCTTACGATAAAAATAAAAGATTAATACTGGAAATACATGTATTCGTTTTAATACATTAAATGCAACATGTTTGTAGGTTCAATTGGATTTTCAGTTTCAAGTTGCCTGTACATCCAAGCGCACTGATTTCTGGCGGCGTAATTACCAATGTCATTGTAAAGCTGTGCCTGAAAATTATGATTTTGATAAAATTATTATTTTGTAAATAATTCGTAATAACTACATACTTGTAGAGCTACGGTTTCAAATGGTTTACATAAGGGTTAAAACATCCAATTTGCAAAATATTCAGCATGCACTGAATATTTTAAAGAAAGAAAAGCTTCGTCTATTACAGAGAAAAAAAACTCGTGCAGATACTCTACAAAGTCCGTGCGTGTAAAGTGCAATATTTCTGAAAACTGAGTTACTATTACTATCTATCGAATAAATTTTCGGAGGCTGGTTTACAAATAATGGTTGTGACGGCGCGTGGTTAGTAGTTGACCACTTTAGCTATTATCAGTGTAAAATAAAAAATACTGGATATACCTTATTTGTATTCAGAAATGTCTAGATCTTTCCTTACCTGCAAGTACCATGTTTGTAAAAGCCTCAAATGCGCCCCAACTTTAGAGAAGTTTTCCTTGACAGACTCCAACGCCTCGCAACTAGACTGAATCACTTGAGTTCTAGCCTCTCCAGATATGGGTGCTGTAGCTATCCGACATTTGGTATACAGTAGTAATCCTAAAAAATATTTACAAAACGATATAAAACAAACTTACTTTTCTTCATGAAGAGATTGTGTATATCGCGCACATCATAATAACAGTAATACATTTATTAACAAAATTGAAATGCCCATTATGGTTCGATTTTATTACATATTAGTAACTAATGACCATAATGGCGAAAAGAAGCAACTCTTATATGTTTTATAGGAGATTATTTCATAGATTTAAATTAATTAACTTCGTACATAAATAAAATTACCTCTTGCTAAGTCGTAGGCGCTACCATGTGCCATAATAGAAGGCAATACTTTCCGCACGAGCAACAAAGCACTTTTGGAGCAACCCATGTGAAGCTGTACATTAGCAATGTGCATTTCAGTTGTGGCCGCCAAAAAGTGCAAATAATACTTTTTGGCGAGTGAAAGTGCCTCATTTAACAACATGATGTTTGTGGATTGGATACTACTGAACGATTGTTGAACTTCGGACATCATTATCATCGCTTTTACTCTAAAATACACGTGATGTAAGCTGTCGTCTTCCGTCTTACAGTAGTCCAAAATATCTTGAAGACATTCCAGGGCATTGATTGCATCGCCTTTTAGAAAATACATTTCTGCTTTAAGCAGCTGACTGTGCCATCGATCATATGATGCTAATTGTTTTATGCTTTGGTCTGCGTCTTCCCATTTACCTGAAAATTGTAAGTGCTGTTGCGATGAAATGTGGCAGGGATAACTTGAATATTCTCCAGAAAAACCGGATATTATCTAAACATTAGTGAACAGAAAAAAATGTCATGCTGCCGAATCAACACATGAATTTTAACCAATTATGACATGTCGTAGAACTATATAGTTGACTATAACGTATATCGACGCTAGAAAGCAAAAACGTAGTAAACCACACTGCCGTCCAAACGAAGAGTGCAATAAGTCGAGTTTTTGGGAAAATTGAATTTAGACCTTATCTGTATTTAAGACCTTATGTAGTTACAGATAAGGTCTAAATTCAATTTTCCCAAAAACTCGACTTATTGCACTCTTCGTTAGGAAGGCAGTGTCGTTTACTACGTGTTTGCTTTCTAGCGTCGATATTAAATTAGATATGGTATACTATAGTAGATTAGATGCCAATTACCGGCCAAAAGCGCGACGGTGGCGTGGTGCGCGGCGGCGAGGGGCCGCGCGGCGGGGCAGGCGGGCGGCGCGGCGCGCGCGGCCAGCGCCCCCGCCAGCGCGCCGTGCCCGCGCCACGCCGCCGCCGCCAGCGCGCCCGCCGCGCCGCCGCCCTGCGACAGGTGCCACACGCGACCCGTGCCCACGTTGCACTCTGTGGGCAGTATTCATGGTTTAAAATCATTTCATCTTAAGATTACAATCACTTACGAGAAATTAACAACTAACAATAACAATAAATGTTTAGACCCTCCGCCATTCACGGCACAGCATTTTTTGGGCCGAATAGAAATATACCTTCTTAGTATAACGATAATGATGTTTCGATGATGATCATAGCAGGAACAAAAATAAAACTGCCGCTGTGCACACGAATTTCAAAAAATTACATACTTGTGTTCAGATTGAGGAGAAGTTGACTACTCATCGATGCCATTTCTGACTTTCCGTATAAAGCCCACAGCGCAGCCGCGTTAGCAAGTCCAACCATGGTGAGATCAGTCATAGAATGTAAGTAATTTATCGAAGCTCCCTTGGATAGTATCTGCAAAATATCATGTAAATGGGTAAAAATTAAATAAAATATAATAATATTCAATTTCATCTATACTAATAATATAAAGCTGAAAAGTTTAGTTTGGCTGAACACGCTAATCTCAGGAACTACTTACTGGTTCGAACTGAAAAGTTATTTTTGTGTTTGATAGTCCATTTATCGAGGAAGGCTATAGGCTGTTTTTTTCACAAATTAACGCGGATGAAACCGCGGGGCACAGCTAGTTATTAACAAAAGTAAAATTTTCTTTCCTTTTCCTTCACTCTTTCTTGGCCACCAACGCATCAGTGATACCTTTGAGATCCCAGATGTCTATGGGCGACGATAGCCACTTACCATAATTAAAGCACGGAAAAAATAAGAATATATTATTATTAAAAAAATGTGTGCAATTCACACGTGGTAGAAGTGAAACCTTCAAAAATAAAGGTATTAATTTAATAACGTGTATCAGTTTTAATTATCTTTCAAAAACTATTGTGTACTAAACATAAACGTGTTATGTACGCGCGTGAGAAGTACTTCTTTGGCATCATTATCACTAGCTGTCTTGGCAAACTTCGTATCACCTAATAATCAGTGATTCATGTACTTTGTTTTTACTTTTAACTTTTATAGTTTTGGTAGGTTTAGCAAATCAGAGACCATTAAATTTCCTTTTCCTCTCCCTCCCGCTCCCCCTGCCCCTCTACTTCCCCCTTCCCTTCTCCTCCCCTCCACCTCCCGCTCCCTCTTCCCCTGCCCCTCCCCTCCCCTGTACAATGCTTCTTATCTCATTTTCTCCCACGTTAAATCTTATGAATTTATGTGTCTGTCTCTTTTTACTGCCCCTTTTTCGTTTCATCGACTTTCAAATGACAAGGATGCTAAAGTTTTCACTTCAAGAAATCTGGGTACGTACATCAAACACATGAACCGGCTTGGTAGCATTAACAGCGGCGTGCTGCGCCATGAGCTGCGCGGCGGCGGCGGCGGTGCGCGGGGGGCGGGGCGCGCGGGCCAGCAACGCCGCCCGCCGCGCACGCCCCCCCGCCAGCGCGCCCCACGCCCCCGCCGCCGCCAGGCACGCCGCGTCGCCCGTTTCCTGCGCCGTGCACAACGCCTCGCGGACGCTCTCCATTGCCACGGCTCTGAATGTAACATTACAAGTACAGACCACAAAAAGAGAACAGAAGTATAACCACAGAAGAAATACTATGGTATAACTTTACACAAGCGTTCAAGCAACGCACACAGGCACTATTCATGGATATGAAAAATAAGAGTGAATGAATTAGGGGAATTCTGAGCGTCGTTCGGTTTTTGTCTAGCAATCTAAAAACGCAACAAATACACCTGTAGTATTAAGGATGTCTATGCGCAAAATAAACCTCTCATTTCCCAATAATTGTAAAAAAATCTAAAATATTGGCTTGAGGATAATAAATTTAGCTGAAAGTAAATAAACTGGCTGGCAATACTAACTTGTGACCAAACTTTGTATGCATAGCTGCTCTATTGAGGGCAGCATAACGAAAACTCCTGTTTTTATCGCTGCATGGGTTATTTGTTAAATTTGTATGGACAGTGCGATCAAAGCAATTGTAAAGAGAGTCTTGTGCCCCACAAAACTCTTTCATACGAATGCAGTTCAGGAAACTAAGAAAATGCTGAAACAGATGTGCATGAAGTTGACCGAATGTATTGATAAGGCACAATGTCTCAGCTTCATAAGGATTGTTATCAAAAATTTTGTGTTTAGGTGTGATACTCACCACATCAGGATATTCAGGTATATCATTAATTATCTGCATAATAGTTTTTTGCATTTGTTTAGGTGGCATGGCCTTGTATTCATTAACACGTAATAAATTAGCTTGTTGTGCAGTAAATAGTTCTGCTTGTTTCCGTGACCACTGACACTCTTCCAAATTACTGAAAAATTAATAGAAATTTTGTTATCTATGCATTTAATAGCGTAAGCAAGCTATTAATAATCTGGAAATAACAACTTTAGTGGTGCATTACATATATTATACTTTTATTTATTGCATACATATATGATTTAAGTATCAATATTGACTTACTGATCTCTATCTAAAGGATTAATTTTCATGACATCTGAATGTCTAAACTCATCAGGGAGTGTAGGAGATATGCATCTTAGTGTTGATTGGGGTTCCATATTGTTTAGCTTCTGTAATGTTACAGGTAACTTTCAGAAGATTTAATAAAAAAAATGGAGGCTGGACTTTTTTACTGCCCTGGAGCTACCATCCTAATTAAAAAATTAGCCATGTGATGTAATGATTTTGTATGTTTAGCCTTAGAGCCAGCCAGTATATCCTTTGGTATTACCACAGAAGACATAATAGTACATACTTATAATAGTGTATTACTAATGTCCATCAGAAACAATGTGTGGACATTGGCAGCAAGTGGTTGCTGCCCTGCAGCTGGTTAGTTTGGTTGTTTGTCAGCTCTTTACAAAAAAAATATTGATTTTGAGGCATTTAACACTACTAAAAGTTTATTGTTGAAGCTTACCTCTTTACTTAGTGATCTCATCATAAGTCCCGGCCTGCCTCTTTGATAGTACAGACAAAATGACTTATATAAAGATACAATTTGCACAAATGTTAGTCTATCTAAATGCACCATTATTCTTCTTAAATAAAATCCTAAAATTCAGATAATTTGTTATTAGCACATTTATTTATTTATTTAGTCTATTGTACCATACAAATGTATATGAACAAAAGGCAGACTTAATGCTAAAAGCATTATCTGCCAGTCAACCTTAAATTGTTATGCCCACATCTAAAATTTCAATGTGATGATTAGAGAAAATGGACAGTATTTTAACTTAGCTTTTCAGCCTTTATATTTTATATTTCATATATAGTTATCACTACATTATGCCAGCTCTCTTAAAGAGAAGAGTGAGAGAAACTTGCCTATCCCCTCCAGTATCATATAAAATATGGTTGTTTATAATGCTGGAGTTGTTAAGAGTAGGAGTAGACTATAGTGTGTAAGAAAAGAAGTCTTTCCTTGTCTTACATATATATATTATGTAGATCTGAATAAATTATTAAATATGAAATAAGTTATACCTAAAATACTACTTCTTGTAATTACACAAGGTGATGTCTCAGAGTGTTCTGTCATAAGTTTATCAACAGAAGATATGACACAATCTGTGAGCGCATTAATTCCATTGACATAAATGTTCTGCAGCCGTACACAGAAGTTTTGAAGATGTACACTCAATAAATTGTAGCGACCGTCTGTCAACAGAGCCTCCAATTCTTTAAATTCCATATCTGGACACTGAAACCAATAATGTTAAAATTAATTAAAAATCTACAGGCATTTTATGTTAATTGCCTCAATAAAATTTAAAAAGATATTAGAATACCTGAATGAGTTTTAGTGCTAGGATGCAGAAGTCTTTTCTGTATTTGGGTGCCATAGTGCAGTCAACCATATGCTTTGCTGAAATGTTTAATTTTTTATCATAAACATTCAAAAATTCGATAATTCTATGAACGCCCAACGCCCAATATAATAACAAACCTTGCATTTTTAATAATCCATATTCCCTTATAAAAGCAACAACAGCAATTTTATGTGGAGTTATATTATCAACATTACTCTTGGTATTAATCAATTTTGTAAAATCTACAGAATCACTAGGTGGTTCCATTTTCTTACAAATAAAATGATTAAGTTAAACACAACTCAGCCGCTTATATGTTTTGAAATCAGTTTACCAAAATTACATTTTAACATCAAGGCGCAATTAATCAATCAATGACATCTGAATTCTGACCTGACACTGACAAATGACAATGACAGTCCGTTCAAAGTTATTTTACCTCTGGCTGTTGGCTATCCTTAGCTGTGTGTTGTCATATTTAGTTTATACGATTCCCTTACATGAAATATTTCATGTTATACCCTGTTCACAAATCTTAGAGACTAAAATGACAACCACTAATGTCAAAGTTCGAAATAATGATACCAGCTAAATTTGTGCGATCTACTTTTTCGGTTTTTTGAATCGTAAACTATGTCGTAAGAATATTGCCAATATTAGTAGCGACACTCATATCTACCTAGATATTTAGTATTCGGCTAAATAGTATAAAATTAGCTGTATACCGAATGTAACCATAACCAAATACTCGTTCTTGTAAGCAAAACAAGTTATAAATTTAGTAAGTAAGGGCCAATATATTATGGATATATGAATGATAATGGTTGCTTAAACTTGTTTTTATACTAGTTTTAGGGACTCTTCAATAATCACACAAATAGTCGACCTTCCTTATAAGTTGTGAAATTTTTTCCGATTTACTTTTCGGTTTATGGTCATCACTATTTAATTTGCACCCGAAATTGGTCACCCATGAAACGTCAATTTAGTCTCTAAGATTTGTGAACGGATAAGTGGATGTTAACTTTTAATTCAGCTAATAGCTTTCCTAAAGTTGGAATCTCTTTTCTGACTGTGTACATTTCGTGTATTTTATTTCTGATTGCACACAGATCATAATCTCCTAATTTATCTTCTTTTGTTGATTTCGTTTTTTCGAAGTGAAAATATTTTTTGGGATGTAGAACTTGTAGAAGCAGCAACTTTGCCTTCCTTGGTAATGGTGCTGACAGTTTTTTCAGATATACCTGAAATAAGAACTATCCGTGAACAATGTAATATTAAAAGCAAAACAAACGAAATGCTTAACTAAATTAAAAAAAAAACTGTTCATTTATAATGGTCGGCATGTTTTTGTATCGATACAAAATTCAATTAAGTTCTATGGTCAACTGAATTTTAACCTTCTATTAAAAACATTTTTTCTACCACTACTTTGTATCCTTTTTGGCATGATAGAAGTTAAAAATTACTAATACAAAGAAAAATCCAAGAATATTGACAGCAGGTAATGCCAATCTAGTGGGAAGGTACAATGACAGGTGTCAGAGGTAAAATAACTTTGAACGGACTATACTTTCCTTTGATGATTAGAGAAAAAGACTGGCTCACACGTTGGCCAGAAATTCGGATCATTGGGATTGGGAAAGATGGGAAGTAGGAGGAATTTAGTCACGCTTAAGCCATCTGGAAATAATGACTTAAAGTACTAATGTATTAAATTAAAAACTTCAAAATCAAAATGGATCGGATTTTATACTATCTCTACCTTATTTGTGGTCTATGTATATTTACTCTGTTTTGTGTATTGAGCTTTTTGGCTTCTGGTTGAAACGTGTTGTACTCTGTGACCGAGCTATAAAAAATAAAAGTTTTGCATTGCATTATTTTCATGAACCAAATATGTTTATTTCGTTGTTTTATCAAACTCATTATTGATAAATGAGAAGTGAATAAATTATAATGTTTTTAGCGTAGATCATGATGTTGATATCATACAGTTTAGTTTAAAGTATTATTTACAATGGGAAAAGTGTGTTATTCGTTTATTTTATTAGTATTTTATTTGTTTGTGAATAGTAAATCTTCACGTGTTACTGTTTATCAAGGAGATAAATTACCACACCATGGTCGATGCGAGCCTATTACTATACAATTTTGTCAACAAATAAGATACAATCAGACAATTTTTCCTAACTTACTAAACCATGCAAAACAAGAAGATGCTGGCCCTGAAGTACATCAGTTTACTCCGCTGATTAAAGTGAATTGTTCACCCGATCTAAAATTTTTTTTATGTTCAGTTTATGCTCCTGTATGCACTATATTGGATGCTCCAATTCCACCTTGCCGGCATTTGTGTGAATCAGCGAAACATAACTGCGACGAGTTGATGGTACAATTTGGATTTCATTGGCCCGAACATTTAAAATGCTCGAAATTCCCCGTGGTGACCGATCCCAATGTAATTTGTGTTGGTGATAATAATGTTACTCAAGAATCTCGAAAATCCACTGAAACGAAACTTCCTAAAGTAGATTTTAAGTCTAATATAGAAAGGGATCCGACTAAACTGCATGGGGCGAAAGACTTCGGATTTGTGTGTCCTGTTCAGTTCAAAGTGCCGAAAAACCTGGATTTAGAATATACATTAAAAGTTGGAGATAAAATTGAATATGACTGTGGAGCTCCTTGTAATGGAATGTTTTTTAGTCAAGATGAAAAGAATTTTGCCAGACAATGGATAGGCATGTGGGCAACACTTTGTTCCTTAAGTTGTCTGTTCACTGTGCTGACATTCTTAATAGACACAGACCGGTTTCGATACCCAGAGAGGCCTATTATATTTCTCTCGGTTTGTTATTTGATGGTAGCTGCAGCTTATGTTGTGGGATGGAATGCAGGGGACAGTGTGAGTTGTCAAGGCCCATTTTCCTCTACAGTTAGTGGTACAAGACTCCCTAACATATCAGTTATTGCTCAGGGCACAAAACATGAACCATGCACAATTCTTTTTATGGTTGTTTATTTCTTCAGTATGGCCTCAAGTATTTGGTGGGTCATATTGACCCTCACTTGGTTCTTGGCTGCAGGCTTGAAGTGGGGTCATGAAGCAATAGAAGCTAATTCACAGTACTTTCATTTAGCTGCATGGGCAGTTCCGGCAATTAAAACAATATCAATATTAGCTATGGGAAAAGTTGATGGTAAGCATATTTTTAAAAAACAAATCTGCATTTTAGTAAAATCAACTAATGATACACATGTACAATAATATTCAAATTCTTAAATAATATGCAGCTTCTTGGCAAACTCTGAAATTGATATTTAGTCACATGTTAAAAGTAAAATAAATTACTTTGGGCTTTGCCTAGTCCTAGAAGCGACTAGGGTAAAATTGGTCAAATGTCAATGGAAGGACACTTTGATTCTTTGATATAGTCTTTATTATGTGGTCACATTAGTATTTTTCTTTTCGAAAACCGAAAGCTGTGTCTCTTCCCGATTTGAAGACATTGTAATCCCACCCCCCTTGAAAAGAAATCGAAATTGGTACACTGCCATATTAAAATGCTTCCCCTAAATATAATTTAAGTTTGAGTGATCAAACCTGCATGTCACGAAATTGAGTTGCCACATTTGACTGTCCAAATTAGTCTTTTTGGTTTAGTCAATAATTTGTTACTCAAACACCAAAATACATTGGTTCGCACTTTGATTAACAGTTTATGTCAATTGTCATGTTGATTAGCCAAACATAGGAATGCCAGAGCTTCCAGGTTGGACTATAGCATGTATAGAATTAATGAGAAAAAAAATCACTATGGACATTAATTATTTTGGTAGACATTTTTCCTAAAATGAAATATGGGATAAATGAATAATGGATATTTATACACATTTTCAGGTGACATACTTTCTGGTGTCTGTTACGTGGGACTCTGGGATGCTGAAGCTTTGAGAGGATTTGTGCTGGCACCACTATGTGCATACCTAGTTCTTGGAACAATATTTTTACTTGCTGGCTTTGTTTCATTGTTTAGAATTAGAACTGTTATGAAACATGATGGAACTAAAACAGATAAACTAGAAAAATTGATGATTCGTATTGGAGTATTTGGTGTACTCTATACAGTGCCTGCTCTTATCGTGATTGCATGTCTTTTTTATGAACAAGCTCATTTTGATAACTGGATGATGACATGGCACCGGGAAATGTGTTCCTCCCCAGTTTATTCTATCCCATGTCCTTTTATACATCATGAGATTGATAAACCTAAATTTGAAATGTTTATGATCAAGTATCTAATGACAATGATAGTTGGAATAACCTCTAGTTTTTGGATTTGGTCGGGAAAAACATTAGTATCATGGCATCAATTTTTTGACAGGATAAAAGGTAGAAGAGTTGAGGCATATGTATGATGGGCAGTATTTCCGCAGTGAAAATTATCTGTGTTGAAGGATTATGCTACAAATTGAAACAACGTAGAAATAGTATGTAGATTTACTTTTAAGTGATTTTTACCTTTATTTTAGATATTTTATTTTTACTTGTCTATTAATCAATAATTAAATCGAAAATAATAATCTTTATGTTTATTGATGGTGTATTGCTATGAATTTTGTGGGTCACAAACTTTTTATTAATTATTGGTTTGCATGTTAAATTTTTATTGACCTTGTGCAGCTAAAGTCGAACAGTCACAATATGGCATCTCTTAGATGTAGTTAAAGTATTTTTTTAACTACTGAATTTGTAGTTTAAGCTATAAATAGTCTGGATTTGGTAGCTTTATTTACAACTTCATAAAACACGTCCACATATACAATGATTTTTCATTGCTTTTAATTTTAATACTAGTATTAAAAGTATTCTATTTGCTATTTTAGTATACAAGGCGAGATTATTTCATAAGGCTGATAATGTAAATACTTCCTCCAAGTAACTGTATTTTATGATTTTGGTTTTAAGTAGCATACATGACATATCTGATAAGGAATTTGATGTGAAAAGTACCTAATAAACTACCTATTTTTTCATTTTACTATGTTTTTTTTATTTTTTAATGGTACCCTGTAGTGATCAAAAATATACAGTAGTTTTTGTTTATTCACAATATAATATTAAGTACAAATTTCACCTTGATGCATTGCAGTAACTAAAAACTAGGCAGATCCAGAATGAAAAGAATTTAAGAATAAATTACCATGTAATGCTAAAACAAATTTCTGTCTACAGATTTTATTGAAGTAACAATAAAGCTGGAGTTGTTTGTTTGAATGTGCCAATCTCTGCAACTACCTACAACCCTTTGCAAGTTAATATTCCAGTAAAATGTAGTGCCAAGGTTGTTTCACTAATAAGACTAGTCTAGAAAATGACCCTATGGTACTCAGCTCATGATCACTTTATGTTACAACATAATCTTTAACTTCCACAGTCCATTTAGGTACTAATGAATAATAACAAATTTGATATTCTTTGACAGAAACCTTTGCATGTTAGGAAAATTAAAATCATTGGATTGCTTGAAGATTTATTTTATTTCAGAATATACTGTATTCTACATATAAATAATCACTTTGCTATAGAATATATCATATCCCATTTCCATCTGTGTTTATAATAGATCATAACATTTTGTTTACAAGTAAATGCAAAATAAAGAAACAATTCAAACAGGTGACAATTGTTGAGGGGAAAATTAACTTAAAATTAATTATCTAAATATAAGAGTAAATAAAACATTTAAAACTTATTATATAGAACATATAAAAACATTCCATCATAACTTACAACTTTCATTCTCATTTAAAAATTCATGCAAATAATGTGAACATAGCAGTCAATAAATATTTACGCTCTGGTATACTTCCCCCAGATATGTAGCATAAACACTGATGCAATGAAAAGAAGTGACATCACTAAAACTGGAACTGGGCCTCTGTAAAGCAAAAAAAGACATTTATGGTTATTTAAACTGCTAGTATAATGGTACTAACTTCAAATTTTACGTATATTACTAACAAGGTGCAAATAAAATAAAAATGTATTTTACACATAAACAACTTACTAATCAAATAAAACATAGACATTGCATCTGATTCTGTTCTCAATTCTATCTAGTCAATTCATTTTGTATTTCTTTAAAATTATCTTAGAAGTACTTTATACATAAGCTGACGATGAAGACAAGTAGGTATAATAAATTTTACTGTTGATGTTAGCAAAATGAGATTCATATAAGTATGAAGTTGATCAAAATAAATAAAGGATAATAATACCATTGTTAGCAGAATGACTACTTACACTTTCACACCAGGAGAGTCATCAGTGTAGAAACGCCACATGCCGCCAGAACCAGCTCCGGTAGCACGACTTCTAGCTGCTGTTGTGGTGGTGGTGGACTTCCGCTGTCGGACAGTGCCTCCTGTTGAGGAACGGGGCGCCGCAGAAGCCTTGCTCGGCGACCGACCGCCTGATCCAACGGACGTAGAGCTCGCAGGTGCTGGCTGCAAAAGATAATAAACTGAGACCCTAATTGTTTCGAATAGCCTGTACACAAAACTACAAAATGTTCATCCAACTTTTAAATGAACTGATGTAAGTTTTAACAGGAGAACAGTCTGTAAATCTTTTTCCTTACCATGTTGTTTATTCACTAAATTCACTCTTTTAAGGAATGTACTAATCAATTGTTGTTAAAATCCCAGGTGGGAATACTTAATATCAAACTATCTTAGCCTGGAAATCTCTTCACTAATCACTTCAGTCTGCAGTAAATACGAGAATGAATATCGTGTTGGCGCTGTCGTGACTCGTGTCATACCGCTACGCGTACAATCACATTGACACGTGTCGACATAAGTGTAGTGTTGCCAAGTCAGTGAACCAAGTCAACCAAGAAATGGCAAACACTTTGAAAAAGTTGCTAGAATATCAAAATTATGTGCCCTTTAAAGTGGCTAAAAGTGGCAAAAAAAATTGTACCCTCTTTTTGGATCGGGAGTTAAAAAACACCATCAAACCAAATAATTATTTTTTAATAAAATCAAACTTTAAAACATAGACTGTTATTTGAATTCGATTAAATCAATACTCATTAGATTGGTTCTCGTTCTGGTTTTGGTAGAAGGAAAGAATACTTTTCTTGTTTACCAATTTGGCTAAAAATTCCAGCGGTATTTGGTAGGAAGCATATTATGTTAGCTTATATTTTTAAAATAGTCCTTTTAAAGAATTTAGTGCTTATTTCTATGTTTTGTCTTTACCACACTCATCATACTAAATAATCTGTGTTTATTAGCTTGTCAAGTCAAAAGTTGCAAAAAATGGTGGCTAAAATATAGCCAAGATTATTTGACATTTTTGGCTAAAGGAATCTTAAAAGTTGCCAGATCTAGCCAAAAAGTGGCTAACTTGGCAACACTGCGTTTGTGACCAACTCTCAAAAATATTTATCGCTAAAATCATGGAGCATTGAGGTAGAAGGAGGGTCATCTCATATGAAGGGAAAGTTGAAAAATTGTCCAGCTGTTTACAGAAAATAGAGGTTCCAAAAATGGCCATTTCTGAATGGCACTAGTGTGATACAAATAGCGATATGAATCATGAATATAGCTGTTGTAGACAGAGTGAAGTTTGCTGAGTTCAAATATTTAAACATTTTCATAGTACCCTCCATAGCATAATGCCATTATACAAAACCTCAACTATTTACGTAGTCATGTAACGAGTCAATGTAATGTTAGTCAAATGTTATGTGCGAAAACGTGATTTTTAGTAGTGTGAATTTTTTAAATTAATTATTAGTGATTTTACAATGGTGATAGTAAAGTTATAAAACGTTTTATAAATATATTTTGTTTGAAAAGTGCACCAAAACCAAGCGGAAATTCGTCAGTTGTTTATTTCTCTATAGAGGTTCCAATACCCTACCACCATCCTATGACAATAACGCTGGCGTCGAATGACTACGATATGAACATAGCTATAGGGGATCGGACAGTAATTAGATTAAAATCTAAAATGTACTTAGAAAGAAAATATATATTTTTTTACGATTATTAATCGAATAATAATTTAATATAATTCATTTCAATATTTTTAAATGAAGAAATAAAATTTTATTATTTACAATATTTTTAATCTGTACTGAAACACCAATCTCAGTGCGTGACGTCATTTGTGGGCAATCATTGTCTTGTCTGCAGTGCACGGCTATCACTTGTTGTTATGATATGACCACAAATGACGTCACGCGCTGTCAGATAACTATCGTGGCGTTTTGGCGGCATATTCAAACAAACAATATTAAAACATGATTTTGAGTACCTAAAAGGCTATAAATAAATAAAATATTATTTTTTATGGGAATAAATATCCATTAAGATTAATTTAAAACACTTTCTGATTTGTCCAATCCCATCCCAATCCCATGGGATCCAACTTTACAAATCCCATCCCATTCATTGTAGACGAAGTAAAGTTTGCTGAGTTAAACCCTTTATACACGGTCCATCTTGCTGTACGTCCCGCCAAGGCCATGCACGATGCACGATGCAAAAGTACCGTGAATAGGCTTGACGTACGTCAATAATAATTATTATTATTAATGTCCCGCCAAGGCCATGCACGATGCACGATGCAAAAGTAACGTGAATAGGCTTGATGTACGTCGATAATTATTATTAATCGACGTACGTCAAGCCTATTCACGGCGCTTTTGCATCGTGCATGGCCTTGGCGGGACGTACAGCAAGTTGGACCATGTATAAGACGCTTTATGTCCAGTGCATCCGCAGCGTCACCAGTAATAGCCCTAGAGCTATTGAACCATTTGACTATCCCACTTCCCACAAAGCTAGAAATTTATTAAATGATATTTTATTATCAGTCAATTAAGAAAGTACCGTTCTGGCAGGCATCTCGCGGTTGCGTCATGGTCCCTTAAATTTTTGAAAATGCAAAAAATATATTTTTTCATCCCACTCCCACAAATTTCTTTCCACCAAAGTGTACTATCTGTAAGATCCAACAATAGTACTGTACATTAAAATTACATCAAAAACAGGCTAGTGCTTGAAATTATGCATAGAAGGATACATTTGTATGAAAATTATTCTTTTTTGTATGGCAATACCGAATTTTTTTCCACCATAGTGTACGATCTGTAAGATCCAACGATAGTCCTGTAGTTCCTGTACATTTAAATGACATCAAAAGCAGGCTAGAGCTTGAAATTATGCATAGAAGGATACATTTGTATGAAAATTATTATATTTTGTATGACAATACCAATTTTTTTTTCCATCAAAGTGTACGATCTGTAAGATCCAAGAATAGTCCTATACATTTAAATGACATCAAAAGCAGGCTAGAGCTTGAATTTATGAATAGAAGGATACATTTGTATGAAAATTATTATTTTTTGTATGGCAGTACTGAAATTTATTTCCATCAATGTGTACTATCTGTGAGAACCAACAATCGCCTTATACATTTGAATGATATCAAATCAGACTAGAGCCTGAAATTATACATAGAAAGATAGAATTGCAATCCCGATGACAACTTTGCTCTGTTCTGGCACATACTTGCAACCATAAAGTAAGTATTAGTATAGAGCGAGTGTAACGAAGTGGGAACAGTAGGCACGGGTGAGAACAACACGACGTTCCCGTCGCGAGCGCTTGTAGTCGTGGTTGATTGCTAGCGGAGTGCGGTTCTAGAGAGGTTTTTAAATATTTACGTATCAAAATGGTCAAATGTGCAGTTCCATCTTGCAAAAACGATAGTAGGAAACACACAAAACTGAAATCCAGTATCACATTTCATCGGTTTAGTGGTTTGGAGTAGGTAATCCACTAATGTTTATTCTTCAGGAAGGTTGCTTGAAATAATACTTCTGCTGGAGTGGTTATCCGAGGAATAATTTTATTGACAAAATAAACGGGTTTATATACAAAAATTGTAAAGAAGGATATCCAATAAAAATAGCTACATTAATTTACAGGAAAAAGAAAGACCAATAAGAAAGAGGATTAAAAAACACGTGTAAAAAGTAATAAAATAAACAAGGTCAATTTGCATGCCGTCTCGTTCGCTCTTGTAGTAATAGCGCTGTACCTCTCGCTTTGTACTGCCATCTCGTTCTAACATCGCCGCTCTCCTTCGCGCTGCGCGCGGCGATGTTATAAATATTGCGCGGGGCCCAAATGGGTGTCCATTCTCCTGGGAGCTGCGAGCGCGAACACACGACACGGACGTACGAAGAATGAAGATAAATGCTGGGTGCCGGGTGCTTTGAAGATGAGATCTTGTGGCTTGAAGACTGATGAAGAGGAACGAGGAAGAAGCTGACGGACTGCGCTTATCTTGTTTCTTAAACAGACGTCATTCGTTTCTTAACAGAACGTCAAAGCAAATAAATATATTTCCCTTGAGGTGTTTTGTTTCACTTAGCTTGAAATATAAGTTAGGCTGTTGTATTTATTCTTTCCTATTGGTATCCAGGTATTGTTGTGGTAAGGCAAATATGTAGGTATTGAGAAGGTATTGGTAACTGCGTAAGTATTCATAGGAGGTACACGGTATGTATAATGCTAGCTGCGTCAGGCAGCTACATGACTCTCCCCCTAGCGAAAGCGTACCGGAAGCTTGCTGGTGCGTCCAAGTCTAGTGGTCTTCAGAATCGATGACTTAACTGGGCTTGACGATGTACTGGAGCTTGAGTAGGTACTTGAAGTTCCATCGTTGGTTTTCGCTGTTATTATGCGGATGCGGCGTAATACTATTGTGTGACGAGTTGTAATTTTTGAATGAATGGAAATTATTCTGTGAATTCTTGATAGCGGCAACTTCAATTGATAATTTTCGAATTTCTTCAATTAAAAATTGCGTTTCAGGATTTTTTGATGAATCGACGGCTGAGATGTTGTTGTTCGTGTTCTCCATCATTTTGTCTGCGAGAAGTGCTTGTTCGTCGAGCGATGTCTTCGTGGAAAATGATTCGCTGACGGTAAGTACTGAACGGACGTGTGGCGGCAAATGGTTTGACCACATGAGTCGGAGGGTTGAATCTGGGACTTTGTCTCGAGCCAGGCTTCGCATTCGTCGTAGTAGTTGAGTAGGCTTTTGGTCACCTAACTCGACTTCTGATAATAATTTTTGAAGTTGGCGGTTGTCAGATTCTTCGTAAGCCGATATAAGTCGATTCTTCAATGTGATGTATTGTTCTGTAGCTGGCGGGTCGTATAACAGGTCGGAAATCTGTTCAATATCCTGTTTCTCCAGCTGTGCAATTACCATCTGGGCGAGTTGGTTTTGTCCTTTTTTGAGTTCGCTGGTCGCTGCCTCAAAAGTAATAAACCATAGTCGTGGCTTGTCTCTCCAGAATGGCGGGATACGCATGGAAAGAGCTATTCCAGCGATTTCGGGTTGCTGCGGCTGTGGACATGCTGATTGGGTCTGTGGCTGGGAAGTGGCTTCGGCGTGCTGTGCGTGCTTCTCCATGGCGATGGGTTGACGACAGGTTGCGGTAGGTAGGTAGGCCTAGTGTGAAACGTTACTTCAGCAGGGACGGATCAGCAGGGTGTCGTTCGCAGTAGGTACTTCGACGAGTGACGAGGGATTCGTCGAGCAGGGATTCCTCGATGTCGGGTAACTTGCTTGAGAGTCACCGGCGTAGGTTGGTCCAGCAGGGATTCTTCTGTGAAGGAGGTCTTCGTCCAGAATGTTCTTCAGAGGTTCTTCGTTGGGTCACCAATTTAGTGGTTTGGAGTAGGTAATCCACTAATGTTTATTCTTCAGGAAGGTTGCTTGAAATAATACTTCTGCTGGAGTGGTTATCCGAGGAATAATTTTATTGACAAAATAAACGGGTTTATATACAAAAATTGTAAAGAAGGATATCCAATAAAAATAGCTACATTAATTTACAGGAAAAAGAAAGACCAATAAGAAAGAGGATTAAAAAACACGTGTAAAAAGTAATAAAATAAACAAGGTCAATTTGCATGCCGTCTCGTTCGCTCTTGTAGTAATAGCGCTGTACCTCTCGCTTTGTACTGCCATCTCGTTCTAACATCGCCGCTCTCCTTCGCGCTGCGCGCGGCGATGTTATAAATATTGCGCGGGGCCCAAATGGGTGTCCATTCTCCTGGGAGCTGCGAGCGCGAACACACGACACGGACGTACGAAGAATGAAGATAAATGCTGGGTGCCGGGTGCTTTGAAGATGAGATCTTGTGGCTTGAAGACTGATGAAGAGGAACGAGGAAGAAGCTGACGGACTGCGCTTATCTTGTTTCTTAAACAGACGTCATTCGTTTCTTAACAGAACGTCAAAGCAAATAAATATATTTCCCTTGAGGTGTTTTGTTTCACTTAGCTTGAAATATAAGTTAGGCTGTTGTATTTATTCTTTCCTATTGGTATCCAGGTATTGTTGTGGTAAGGCAAATATGTAGGTATTGAGAAGGTATTGGTAACTGCGTAAGTATTCATAGGAGGTACACGGTATGTATAATGCTAGCTGCGTCAGGCAGCTACAATCGGTAAGTTGATTTTTATATTTATTTTTATGAAAACAAATCACGCATCGCGGGTGTGAAGGAGACGTGAGGGGCGGGCACGGAAAGACCGCCCGCGCACCGCGCTCTCCTCGCGAGACTGTAGTGATGTGATGCGACCAACGCTGTAGTCGATATTTAAAATATGTTTTGAAATGTTTGCTATGAGAACAACGTATTATATTTATGTAACTTTAATAAAAAATCAAAATCTTATAAACATTTATTATAAATCATTATAGTGTGTGTTTTGTATGATATACTTTGTAATATTTATAATGCGAAAGTATTTTAACGTAAGCTAGGAATGTAAATATAAGGGTGTACTCGTATTCACGTAGATAGCTGGCTACCGGCGCCAATCTGCCAGCGCTTATCGGAACATATTATCGAATCATATTTATATAAAAAATTCTCGTTTAATAGTAGGAAATAAGATAAGTTATCGAAATAACTTATCGATACCTCGTTGCCGATCGGCACGTAATTGAAACATCCCTATCTGTCATACACGCATCGATATACGTATCTATAGATCACCTGCCTACGATGTGTTCTGTGTGCTTAGTGCGAGTTGCATCGAAGGGTTCACGAACCTCGTTAACGTCATTACATGACTAACGAGAAATTGCGAGTGCCAGTCTCAAAACGTGACGTGTGTAATTCCACGTTAGTTCACTGAAAATATCTATTATTATGTTGGCAGCAAAAACGTCGTTAAATCTCGTTAAACGTCGTGAAAGAACCCAACCAAATTGAAAATAATACATTTACTTAGTTGGAGCAATAGTATCAAGCTACAATTAAAATAGTGGTGTTATACTGTAGTTTACTTGATATCGTGCTATAGATTAGTGTTTTGGTTGTTTGTTTCATATTAATAAATATAAATTTTTTCAGTACTTACTTATCAATCTTATTATATTGTGGCATTTTAACCGAGAAAACAGGCAATATTAAATAATGGAACATAGCTACAGTGATAAATTTGATATGGAAAAGTTTTTGTGAGGTGAGGTTATGTGAATGAAATTTATTATTTATTTATCAAGCTCAGATCAATAATTAACAAGTTCACGATTGGTGTAATATTTATTTAATAGGATTTATATGTTTAGGCACAGTGACCTTTGGCTGTAAATACTTATTCACGATAAACAACAAATGGACAAATCATGTCTATTTTGAAAAATGAAAGTTTTTATGATACCTAACATATTACAATATGAGGAAGTGTACAAAGTAAGAAATGTTATGTTCCTAGTATTTATTCATATCTTTATATTTAAGGTACAATTCAAGATAGATGGCAGAGTATCAAACTTGTCTCAACAGCACTAGCGGAGACTACTACTTCCAACAAAACAACAGCAATGCAACATTTTCCCCATTGTGATTTAAGAGTAAACGAGTAAAGAAATACGTATATAAAGTAAAAGTATAAACACAGCAACATGGATTTGAGAATTGAGAAGATATGTCAGAATAAGGTCGCTACAAAATATATTATACTCATTAATTTATATTACAGTGTATGAAATGTGAAGTCTATGACCATTGTAATTTACTCATTGGTTTTCTATTGAGATTGGAATTGAAGGTATAACATTATGTGGGAGAAATAAAACTTTAAAAGAGATTGTGGTTTTCTTGATAATTTTATTTTAGGAGGCATATTATGTTGAATATTAAATTAATGAGGCATTACAGCATAATTATTATGTGATTTTGATTTAAAGAGTGGAAATAAAACGTTGAACGGTAAATAATTTTTAATATAATATTTTTGTAATTCTTCTCCGGGCAACAGTATCCAGCTGGATGTCAATAGTCTTAGTTGTAATTCAATCTTCCCCTTTTGTTATTGTATTCTTCTTATTTGCTCTTCAACACCTTTCCTTTAATAAAAATATTATATTACAAATTTATTGTGTTCAGCAGTATATTGAAATCTTTTAAAACAAGGATTATAGGTATATATTTATGTTTGTAAAACATAATACATAAATATCTATGTTTTATTTATTATATTATGCCTTATTAAATTATTCTCTATCTATTTTGAAATAAAAAAGGCCCATATCATTTTGGCACATTGCAATGGCATGGCTTAATATAGTGAAGTACTATCAACAGATCTTGCTGGGTATATTGGCTTGGCAAGAAATTTTAAAGATTATGAACATAGATATAATTAAGTATTTCAAAAGTGTAGGTACTGATACATAATGATAATATAGTCCCAAGTAGATATATTGAATGTTAAGCTCACAGCTGGGTATTCAGTTTATGGGTTTATCAAATATGTAATTATTTAATAAATATTTTCCTTGATCCTTGAGGGCTCGCATGCAAACGATATTATCACCTTTGGCAATATTAAGTTGCATAATAAAATAATTCATTGAGTCTATACTTGTAGACAATTTTAAATAAACTTATTTAAATCTTAATTATGTAGGTAATGTAAGTACCTTTTAATTCCAAGAGTCCAAGTCAAGACACAATAATATTAGGTTTATCGAGTTCCTTGCAAGTAGATTATAAGGTATTGTCTTTATAAATATCTCCATAAACTTTTTAAAAGCTTGGTGACATTCGCCATTGGATTAGTGTTTATGTTTAAGTACTCTGTGACTGTGATTGCGTAGTGTTTAAGTACTCTGTGATTGGATTACCGGAAATTATTTCTTGCATGAACAATACAAATACTACTTAACAATAATTTTATTCACTTTAAGATTTAGTGGCCGCAAACATGCTCCGAGCAATTATAAATATCCAGTCATAATTTTCAAGAAACAGAAAAAAAGTGTAATTAAATTAATAAACCATCTTTTTATGATTTCACTTGTAAATTTTACGTGAAAACTTTTCGGTCACGTGGTCCCATAGTTTTCGCAAGCTACGTATTAGAACTGTCAAATAAAGCCACTCGCACTCGCGCAATGTTCGAGGAACAATACATTAACCACTGACAGTAAGACTTCACTCGAGTGAACGTGAGCGCATGAAACTCGCACTCGCGCATTTTTTTTCTTCACTTTCCCGCCAGATGACTCTGCTTCGGTCCCATACAAATTTGCATTTACGTAGCGAGCCCGTTATGTCACGTAAAACTCGCACTAAGCACACTGTACCATTTGTGTAATACACTCGCTCTATAGTCTATACTAATACATACTCAAAGCTTGCAACCCTCAAAATGTTCTGGCAATTTTTTTACACTTAAACATATGTAAATTGCAACATATTAAAATTGTAGCCTTGTGGGAGTGGGATGAAAAAAAAATATTTTTTGCATTTTCAAAAATTTAAGGGACCATGACGCAACCGCGAGATGCCTGCCAGAACGGTACTTTCTTAATTATTGACTGTTAATAAAATATCATTTAATAAATTTCTAGCTTTGTGGGAAGTGGGATAGTCAAATGGTTCAATTCAATAGCTCTCCAGCTATGATGAATGGCGCTAATGTACCGCCAAATGATAACGCACCGCAGCGCCACCCGTAATTTTACGTGTTTTCACGGACACGGGTGAATTCGCGAAAGTCGTAACAAGCGATGTTCCGCTTGATAAAAAAAATAATTTACTACTTTTGTAAAATTTTGTTTTGCTAACTGCTTTTATGCATATTTTTTACATAAGGGCCTACATATAAGATTACATAATTTCAAGTAATTTATATAAAAAAATTGAATAACACGCCCGAAACATCATTACCATTTGAAGGAAAATTGCTGATATTGATATTCCAAAATATTTTTTGAAAAACCTGCCTAATACATTGCGTGTTTAATTTTATATTTTGAAACAATATATATTTAGGTACATTATAACCTAAAATATTATAGAATCAGCAGTGCAGAACTAGTAAAAAATATCAATTAAAATTTTGTCACGAAAATTCGTCAATTCCATGTCAGTACCGTCAAACGTTATATTTCTCAAATGTTTTTTGGGCTACGCTATAAAGTACCCCTCGTTTCTCCTCGTCTAGTCCATTGTAAAAAGTGGAACAGGCCAACTTATTACTGTTTCATGGAGAAACAACTTTTATTCATAAAAAACTACGACGTTCAGTACTTTGTCCCGATTCTGAATCAACGCCATTTACTGGATTTACAAAGTAAATATAAATTATCCATTAATTTTAATACTCCACACGTATGTGTAATAGGAACATGATTTTCATTGGCACAAAGAGTTTATAAATTAATGATTATCAAAATGAATTTTAAGCAAAAAAGAAAAAAATATCATTACCATATGCATCATTCCCATTTGTTTTTTTGTAAATGGGAATGATTTTGTGTGAATGGTAATGACGATTGGAGATTTTGAAATTAATTTTGATTGAGTAATGAGACCTAGCAGTTTCTTTTTCGACGATAGATTTTTGTTATGTATGTTGTAAATTAAACTTGAGCTACAAGTTGTTGGTAACGAACCTACAAAACTTTTTAATTTTGCAATATCTTTTTAGTAAAATAAATCATAAACGAAAATTTAATGCAAATAAAGGCAAAAACCGTTAAGAGAAATAAAAAATTGCTAAACGGAGGAGATACACCGAAATCAGAGGAGATTGTGCATTGTACGAAGAGGAGAACAAAGAAAGAGATAAGAAGAAAAGTATTAGTGAAAAGAAAATAAAGAAAAGTTTCTGAAGAAAATTCTCTGAAGAGACAAATAAATTAAAGTCTCCTCGCAACAAAGAGAAAAAAAACGCGAAGCTACCAAAAGACAAAACAGACAGAAAAGAATAGATAAATAATAAGTTTATAATTACTAAACCAGTGGTTCTTAAAGCATGAGATAAGAAAAAAAATCTTTTATTCATGTCAATATCACTGATACACTTATGAACGTCATTTTTTTAATCTAACAGCATTTCGGAACGGTGCTTTGTCATGGAGGAGAAGAAAATCCGTTAAGAAACTCCACAGCACATCTTTTAAAATAATGAAAAGTTACACAAGATGTTTTAACTGACACGGAACTGGATGCATTACTAATTTACAGGCATCTTTGTCAATAATATATTCATTTATACTATAGTATCCTTTGCCTACTAGCTGGGATTTCAGAGATCTCTTAAACATTTGAATAAGCAAATCACGTACTTAGGTTATTTAATGTAAAAACGTGCACTGAGCCCCTTAAAAGAACGTTGTACTCTATGTAGGCGAAAAGAATCCGTAACCAAAAGTATGTCTGTTTCAAGTTAGATGATTTTGCGTATCACTATTCTGTTTGAAACAACCGCCGTTGTTTTTTTATGAATAAAATATAATTGTAAATTAATAAATTGAGATGTTACTGTTAATATGCCTATTTTTTTAAATCTCTCCCGCAGGTAGTGGCGTAATTTTAATTTATAGATGGTTCTAATTGCCCTTTACTGCAAAACAAATATTGCATCAATGTCAGCTACTGCACCCCACATCAATAATATCAATATACCATAGGACATGAGGCTATGAAAGTGTGCAAAATAAACAAGTTTAGCAATTTCTACATCAGTAAACTGTCTTATCTTTCTAATGGCATAAACTGACTGACTTAGCTTACTCGTGAGAGCCGATATATGATTGACCCATTGTAGTTTAGAATCTAAGGGGACACTCAAGAAAACCGTGGATTTTTCCATAGTTATAATTTCATTATTTATAAGGTGAATCAAATATAAACCGGACATTTTTTACTGGTCGCAGTGTGAAGTGACGCGCTTGGTACTGCTGTACGTGTTAAAGGGGACTGTCTCGTATTATTCCATTTGGTAGCAAACATTCTATATACTTAGTTTTTTAGCATTTATCAGTAAATTATTTAAAGTAAACCGGTGTGATAAACGAAACTGAGAACTTTTACATTGTCATTTATTTTATTTGTATTCGTCTTATATATAAGAGAAGTAACATCAGCAACCAGGATAATATCTGCATATTTCTTAATTTAATACGGTAGATCATTTAAGTATACTAGAAAAAGGAAGGGGCCCAGAAACTAGCCCTGTGGTACACCCATCACAGATTAAATCTCGATCATTTGTTATCATTTATACTAACACATTGGATTCTACTCGTCAAGTACGACACAATCAAGTTAGGTGAATTATTATTGATGCTGTAGTGACTAAGCTTAAGTAGTAATGTTTAGTGTTCAACACAATCAAACGTCTTAGACAGGTCACAGAATACCCTTATGAGATTTTGTGAATTCTCCCAGGTCTCAAAGATAAGTTTGAGAAGCCTAGCACCTGCATTTGTTGTATTACGGCTTTCGGTAAAACCGTATTGCTCAGGGTGGAGTAAATTACAAGCGCTAAAGTGCTTCAGCGTTTAATTTAACTTAATTATTTTCGAAGACCGTAGGTAAAATAGAAATAGGTCTGTAATTATTAAGGTCTGTTTTGTCCCCAGATTTAAAACTCGGTATGATCTTTCTGTACTTCATTAGATCTGGGAAAGTATCTAGATTTACACATTTATTTACCAACCTAGCTAAATAAGGGACTATCACATCTTTTATATTATTTATAATTATTATTATTATATTATTTATAATTTTAACAGACATTTCCCGCAAAATTTCAAATTCATATGCCCCCCCGCCCCCCATTAACAGAGGTAATTTTATTTCCATTAACTAATAATTCATATTTAGAATTGCCTAATTTATTACTACCAATCTCGTTACCAATAATACTCTAGTTAGTGGTTTTACCTTGACATTTTTTATCTTCAAATGCAACTTAAAGACATAGCTATAATACACACGGCTTTAATTATTTTTTTGAATAACATGAAATTTTTGTCATTCTCATTAACAAAAAATCATTACCGTTAAATAAAAGTCATTACCAGGCTGCTAAATATCATTACCATTTCTTCAAAAATTTTTTACGAGCCAATAACTTTTGATTTGCTTAGCGAATTTTGAGGACTTTTGTAGGCTTAGAAAGGATATTTTATGTGCTAATTTTTTTCCTGGTTTTGCACGCATTTCCACATACTTTAAAAAAAACCAACAAAATGATACAAAAACGCGAATTCACCCAGTTCCTAGCAGACGGCAACAGTCACATGACTGTCACCCGGCCGGGAAGTGCGCTCACAAGACGACAGAGTTCCCAACTTAGGGATTTTTCTCCCAAATTTAGGCGGTAAATATGTAAGATGGGATTTTTTTAGGGGTCTTTGGTATATGTATAGTGTTATTTTTAGGTTTTTTGTGACTCTTCATATTTTTTATTTATTGATCAAAATAAAGATGTAAGAGGCCCCGGAACAAACTAACCAATCAAGGGAGATTGGGACTTTTGGCATTTAAATATAGGCTATCACTTATCAGATTAATCTGCAATCTGGAATAGAGAAATCCAAAAACGAGTATTTACTCGTCTATTATATCTCTCTAGTCTATAAAATATTGTAAAATATTATGTCGATATTGTAATCGAAATTAATTTGTTTGTAAGAATTTTTAAGTCCAATTAAGAATAGAATGGCATTGAATGAAGATACCTACCAAATACCGCTTGAAGTATTATGACTTTTAATAGACCAGTGCCGATAATTTTTGAAACGAAAAAAATTTATAGTAGAATGAAACCTATTGCAAAGGGAAGAGAATATAACGAAGATTATAGGAAAAATAAATTACGGGCGATCTGAGGTCGGGAAGTGGGGGAGAGGGGGGGTTTAAGGGTAAAAAACGGTATATCTCGATTTCCGGAAAAACTATAAGTCCTACTGAAAAAAGTTAAATGGCAAAGTTGTAGGTAATAAAAAGATCTACAAGTTTTGCATTTACACTTTTTTACATAACCTCAAAATGTATGTGAAAAATTCAAAAAACCACGTCTATGGTTTTTTATTTTTGTCTTTTACAATGAAAAATCTTTTTTCACGAAATTTGGTGAAAACTTACCTTTGTATGTCCTTAACATACTGTATTTTTTGTATTCAAAAATATATTTTTTTTTACCTTATTTTGACCTTATATCGAAAAAGCACCCTTATTTTCAGTCGAAAAATCTCACGTGAAAATATCAGATTTTTTAAAAAATCGGTGGTCTTTATGTTCGTTGGAATCTCTAATTTCTAATGGTATATAAAAAACTATACATTACTATGGTAAATGTTCTCAGAAAATGCAATAAAGCAACAACTATTTTCGCAAAAAAAATCGGATTCCATTGATTGCATATGAAATTGCAAAAAATATGCGAAAATTCCACTTTTTACCGTTTTTAGAGCTATCGGCACTGGACTATAAGCCAAATCGATAAACAAGAAAAATATTCTTTTCTGGTCCCAGAAGCAGAACCATCAACGTCAAATTAATGATTTTTGATTTATTATTATACTTATGGTGGCCACTCACGGTCAGTCCATCGCGTCAAATGGCGTGATATACAGCCAAAATTTGATCGTGAATGTGAAAAACTGATGGCGTGATATAAAAAAATTGTATGTCCAATCGCGCCATTTTGACATATGTCATTTGGCGTGGCTCCAAAAATGACGCGATGGAATGACCGTGAGTGACCACCATAAGTCTGGCCATAAATACTGTTACAATTTAAAATAAACAAAATATTACATTTGAATTTGGAATCTATCATTTTTATATGATTTTCTCATTTTGGCGCCAATACATTGTACAATATTTTGCGATATTAAAATGTCGAGTGGGGTGATAAAGAGAACCGAATCGCTGTGATTGCATTACACAAAGTAGGGATGGAGCCAAATGCAATTTTTAAAACTCTCCATACGCTTGGTATTAGTAATCCCATCAAAAACATAAATGTAAAGTGAGAGTCAATTTCAAAAAAAAAAAAGAATTGAGATCTAAATAGGTGCCAATTTCTGTGTAGAAAAGCCTAAAATTTTAGTCACAAGAACATGTAATTCAAGCTCCACATTTGACTTGGTTAGTTTTCACGTACCTACCTAGGCTATATTATATCTATGTAATTAGCTTCGTCAAATCTGTTAGGTTGATGACTTATGACACTCTTCTCTAATTTTTTTTGTTGGTTGCTAACTAATGAAAACTAGCCAAGTCAAATGTAAAGCTTGAATTACATGTTCTTGTGACTAAAATTTTAGGCTTTTCTACACAGAAATTGGCACCCATTTAGATCTCAATTCTTTTTTTTTTTTGAAATTGACTCTCACTTTACATTTATGTTTTTGATGGGATATCATTACTTTTTGTATAGAAATTAACTGCAATTAATTCAAGCTTTACATTTGACTTGGTTAGTAATCAAGAATATACATATACCAAATTTCACAAAGATACAATGATAAATGCAGTTTTTATTCCAATTTGAAACTTTAAAATGCTCTACTGTAAAATTGCGATTTTGGGGATACAACAACTTACGTAGGAGGTATCGTGCTCATCAACTAAATCTGTAGTTAGTGCGCCGTGGTCCGAAATACGGTACCTATTATTTCATTATTTACATATAAGTAATGATTTTCCACTATTGATGTCCGGTAAATATTGAAATAATAATTAATACTAAATCCCAATTTAGTATCGTAATAAATACGAAAGTCGACTATACTCTTATTAGTTACGAGTGACCGCCCTCGCTTTGCTTTGGTTTTCTTATTTTTTTACACCTTGGGTTACGTTATTGGAGTTTTATTAAGGATCCCTAATTTATTGAAAATATAAAAAGCCTATGTCTCCCGGGGATAGTGTAGCTTCCCAACAATGATGGAATTTTTCAAATCGGTTTAGTAGTTTCGGAGCCTCTTCAATGCAAACAAACAATCAAATCTTTCCTCTTTATGCTATTAGTACAGATAAGTTGTTTGTGTTCAATGACATCGTGCAACAATAAATTTTGAAACAATACTTCGAATTACTTTAAACTGGTATAATTACGGAAATAATACAAAATTTTGTGGTGTAATCTTGTAGATTAGAGAAAAATAATTTTCCACACATTAAAAATAAAACGACGTAATACACTGGAAATAACGTCTCCTGACGAACCACTAATCTTCACGTAAATGTATATGTGCTGTGCACTTCTCACAGGCACTTGGGAAACTGAACATCTTCCTCCCGTTGAAAGCTTCAGAAAGTACTAAAACTGATATGTTTCGTTATATATTCACCTTGGAATCCACATAATGACCAGATGTCATCAATTTTGATTGCTACTCTTAAATTTCAGGCATTTTAAGTAAGTGTTTCTAATAGAATCAATTTTTTGAAAAATTATCATAAAATGATAAAAATTTACTACTTTCAGATTTATTCCTTTGTATTCACCCGACTACCTATCTGCATGCCAAATTTTAACTTTCTAGGTCACCTGGAAGTTGGATATAGTTTTGATCTATAGGTCAGTCAGTGTTAAATTTCTCGATTTTTGGACGTTAATATCTAAATAACCGTTTGAGATGTGTTTATGAAATTTGGAAGACGTATGTATTTCGCAAGTCTTAATAAATGAGCCAAATTTGACAGGTTTATGTTGAATAGTTTTTGAGTTATGAGGTGGTCAAAAGTGGCTCCAAATGGTTCGTGTAATATTACACACGGTGCTGCTCGTCAATTCTGTTAGCTAAGAAATTGACTTGACACGCTCCGCGTGTCTAGAAATGTTTGTGTACCGGGTTATTAATAGGTACAATGAGACCTCCTCTGTTTGTGACAGAAAAAGATCTGGCCGTCCACGTAGTGTTCGTACGAAAAAGGTGGTCAAAGCAGTAAGGGAAAGAATTCGAAGAAATCCTGTCCGAAAACAAAAGATTTTATCTCGGGAGATGAAGATAGCACCTAGAACCATGTCGCGTATTTTAAAAGATGACTTAGGACTTGCTGCCTATAAGAGACGTACTGGTCATTTCTTAACTGATAATTAAAAAAAAAATAGGGTGGTAAAATCGAAACAACTACTGAAGCGGTACGCCAAGGGAGGTCACAGAAAATTTTTGTTTACGGATGAGAAAATTTTTACAATTGAGCAACATTTTAACAAACAAAATGACTGTATTTATGCTCAAAGCTCTAAGGAAGCTTCCCAATTAGTCGACAGAGTGCAACGTGGGCACTATCCGACTTCAGTGATGGTTTGGTGGGGTATTAGCTATGAAGGAGTAACTGAGCCATACTTTTGTGAATAAGGTATCAAAACATCGGCACAAATGTATCAAGATACCATTCTTGAGAAGGTAGTGAAGCCCCTTAACAAAACCATGTTCAATAACCAAGAATGGTCCTTCCAGCAAGACTCGGCGCTAGGGATTGCAATCCGGAAAACCGGATCCGGTAATCCGGCCGGATCCGGCGTTTTTTACGCATACCGGATCCGGTGAAAATTGCCGGATCCGGTGACCGGATCCGGTCACGCCAATTTCTGGCAAAATAATCAGCCTGTTGCTAGTGTAGATGCTTTGAATGCCTTGTATAGGTGTTGTAATTAATCTAGTAACGTTCAATAGGGATGTAATGTGCAACACAAATTACTGAATGGATAAATTTAAAGTTTTGAAATTATATTTTCGTTAATATTACTTCTTGTTTATAATTTGTAATATTTGCCTTAAATGGATGCAGGTATAAGATTTAAGTGTATTTCAATTGATGCGCGATGATATGACAACAGAAAAACCTCTTTAAACATACAAAGATGTGTAGTTGAATACATTTCTTATTGGCTCCCTTCTTAAAGAAAATAAAGAGGAAAAATAATAGCAATTTATATATTTTTAGAAGACAAGTTATATCGACAATCTGTTCTACTAAAATTACAGTTGTCAGACTAACCGACAGTAATAGCAACAACCCATAATTGTCCCACTGCTGGGCTCGGGGTCTCCTCTCAGAAAGCGAGGGTTAGGCCATAGTCTACCACGCTGGCCAAGTGCGGATTGGTAGACTTCACACACCTTCGAGAACTTTTTTATGGAGAACTCTCCGGTGTGCAGGTTTCCTCACGATGTTTTCCTTCACCAAAGCAAGTGGTAATTAACTTGTAATACGCACATAATATTTGAAAATCAGAGGTGCGTGCCAGGATTTGAACTCGGGCCCCTTCGTTCGGGCGACCAACGTTCTACCGCTAGGCTATCACTGCAACCGACAGTAATATATTATATTATAATAAACTAGCTGAACCGTATCCACTTTGCTGGGTGTCAAACATTTTTACTTGAGATGAAGTTAAAAAATATTATTAATCACAATAAAATATAGTCTGTGTGACTTAGGAATAATGTAGCTTTTTATTCGTGTAAAAGTATTTGAAATTAGTTCAATAGCTTTTGAGTTTATCGCGAGTATTTATTACGGCTCGGTTGCATTTTAATATATAAATAACGCTTCACACTCATAGCCCCACACTAGGATTCCCTGTGTCGTGGGTGCCATGGACAACACACTAGACAAGGACATTCACACCCAGACCGAGAACAGAAATTCAAACTTATCATTCAAATTTCCGCCTCGCTGGGAATCGAACCCAGGACCCTCGGTGCGGCGATCCGGCATGGTAACCATTGCGCCACAATTGTGTAATTGTGTTAATGCATTTGTGTTCCTTTATAATCCGAAATTTTTTTTACATCAAAAACAGTCTATATTGAAACGTAAACGAAACAAATTGATCACGTGATCAATCCGGCCGGATCCGGCCGGATCCGACCGGATTGGTGAAAATCCGGTAAAATCCGGCCGGATTCAAAATGACACCGGATTGCAATCCCTACTCGGCGCCGGGTCATAAAGCTCGGTCTACGCAGTTTTGGTTGGAAACGAACGTTTCGGACTTTATCAGAGCTGAAGACTGGCCGTCGTCTAGTCCCGATCTTAATCCGCTAGATTATGATTTATGGTCAGTTTTAGAGAGTACGGCTTGTTCTAAACGCCATGATAATTTGGAGTCCCTAAAACAATCCATACGATTGGCAGTGAAGAATTTTCCCATGGAAAGAGTGCGTGCTTCAATTGATAACTGGCCTCAACGTTTAAAGGATTGTATTGCAGCCAATGGAGACCATTTCGAATAAGCTTTTTATATTTTAATTTGTTTTATATTTATGTATTAAACTAACACACTGTAAAAGTAATAAATGTTATTTGCAATAGAAAAAAATTTTTTTTTCTTTGTTTCAGTATTTATGGCAAGACTAGGTATGTACTATAATAATGGTTTCGTTAAAATATGTAAAAATAATTCCAGGTCTTAATATGTTATTGGTAATCGTAAAGGAAATCTTTTTACACTAATTACAAAAATATCTATGACACATAAAATATTACAAAGTACAATATTTTGTGATAACAGCTGATAAGGTGTGGCATAGAAGATTAGGTCATTGATGCTAATAGTCCTAACATATTGAAGCTTCTTGTAGATCCGAAAACCTGTGAACCGTGCATGCTGAGTAAAGCTACAAGATTGCAATTTGAAAGGGTAAGTTATCCTAGGCCTCATCGTTACACACAAACATCTCGGGACCGGCTAGAACTAAAGGGATACATGGTGAATAAAATTGTATTATCAGGTAATTGTAACTTTTCTCATTTTGTAGTAGTAAAGCAATGCATACGTAACGTGTTTTTTCCCATAAGGGACGGGGACGGGACGGGCCATCCCCCGTGGCTGACGGGAATTTTTAACTCGGACCTAACGTGCTAGTGTTGTGAATATAGAAAGATGATTTTTTCTTTTGAAGAATTAGCTTTAATTGCTATTGCATTAGATGACGAAGAAGCTACGGCCGCCAAGAGAAAAAGGAGATTTTCTATACATCCTACATGGCATAAACGAGAACAAGAAGGAGAATAGCACACTCTCTACAAAGAATTTCAGTATGAAAAAATAATGTTTTTTTTTTACTGGAAAATAAATTGAGCCCTCATTTACTTATGAAGGATACTGTAATGAAAAAAGCTATAATACCCCAAGAACGATTGGCTGTATGTATAAGGTAAGTAATTATAATCACATTTATATGTATGTAGGAAGTTATTCATTTATAAAAAAATATTAGGTAACATTTCACACCTTTATGACACAAGTGGCATTATACAAAAACCCGAATTCTTAGGTAAAATGACATTGAGATTACTTAAAATGTAGTCTAATGAATAAGTTCAAAATGGTTGAAAATAGACATACTGCTCTTAAAAATACGTGCGATAGCTCATTCTGTTCGGAATGATGTCTAGAAAAATATTTCAATACTCAATACTCAATACTTTATTGCATTAAATATGTAGTAACATGGTATATAACGCAGTCACATAACACATCCTACACAATAATAACCCTAAAAGGGTGTTGCAATTTTCTGGGTGGTGGACCAATTCATTTTATTTCCAGATATAGTAAATTCCATTCAAAATTAAATCGTGTAGTTACCTAAATAAGATTGTATTACATTAAGTTATAGTTATAATCATTAAACCATATTTCACGTTATAAAGGAGTTTAATTTAATGTCAATTTCATATTATCTGATTAGTTTATTAAAATATTCAATATTTCGGAAGCATTTACCAGCACGTAAAAAATTTAGAGTCCGACCAAAACTGGTTTTTCAGCCGAAACCGAAACCGAAACCGAACCTTCGGCCTTAGTTCCAGTTTCGGCCGAAACCGAAACCGAAACTTAAGGTAAGGCCAAACGAACGTATTTTTGGAGCTGTGAGTCACTTAAAATGAGCTGGTTTCATACAAAAGTTCAAATTGAATTGTTTGGAATTTATATTTTATGCGATTTTACGATTTACGATATTTTACGCAACGCACAGCTCAAAAAATATGCTCGTTTGACCACACCATTAGGTGCAGCGCAGACGGCACTCTTTTTGTGCGATCGAGACTGCGGGCGCACAAATGTCCACATGGCGCGCAAAAAGGCTGTCGCGGATTTTTCGCAGACTCAAAGCACACGACGCACACCTTCGATCATTCTGTCGGCAGAAATGTAGGGACGTACACGCTATGGAAATCGCGCAGAGATCGCGATGCATTATTTTGTACTTGAAGTAAAGAAAAAGAAGAAGAAATAGAGAATTTTGCGTACATCCTATACTTTCGGAGAGATTACTGAAAGTACAGTTCCATATTAAACATTCAATTCTAAAACAATATCCGGATTTTTTTTCAAATTCTATAAAATGTCTGTTACAACATTTAATCACTAAGGTCTGTTACAACATTTAATCACATTTAAGGGAATCTTAACTCCTTTACTGTGATTTAATGAACTGTTATCTATTTTAAGACCAGCTTTGACTCATTCGGAAACAACAATGAGGAAGTTCATTGGTCCAGAAGAAAGGCTGTCTGTGACACTGAGGTAATAATATCGCGTAATAATATCAGGTGCTAATATCACGTACGTTACGCCCACCCCTAACGAATGCAAATTGCAGACTAAATCACTAAAGTGTGCGCCGTCTGCGTTAGCGCGCGTTGAAGCAAACGTTCTATTTCTTTCGTGCGGCGCTGTGCGACGCGGTGCGGCGCAGTCTGCCCGAATTACACGTATTATTTGTGCGCTGGCCTTTTTGCGCGTCGTATGCGTTACTGCATAATTATAATAGGCATGATGACAGATTTTGAAATACTGTTCTATATTGTTGGGAAATATATTATAATTACAACGTATATCATATTTCCGCAAAAAATAAGGTTTAGTATAAAATAAATACATTTCAATTTATAAGTTTAAAATTCGCACCAAAACGCTTCAAAGTGTCAGGGCGTGGTAGTGACGTCAGTCCTCAGGAAAACAAAAGACAATCCGTCATTATTAGTATGGTGATATTCATTTGTTTTAAGGCGTTGTGACGTAATTCGCGCTAATTGAGACTGACTGGCGTTTTAGCTAAGATGGCGGCTTGCCGTATTTGTAGTTTTATTTTATCAAAAATATTGTGAAAATCGCTAATAATAATACGATAAATGCGTGTTTTGTAATCCATTAATGGGGTTTCATTAAATGAATACATAGTTTTAGTGATTTTTACTTACTGTCATCATGGCTATTGCAAAGGTTCTATTTTCACAGACTTAAAAGTGCGTCACGGACAGTGTGCCGTCTGCGCTGCACCTTAGGGTATTTTTTTGAGCTGCACATTTGTAGACTCAACAAATAAAAGTAGGGTAAAGGAACCGAATTGTTGCAATTTTTGACATTTGGCAGGTCAACCTGAGGGTTGATATAGTGTACAGATATAGCTTGAGAGCTATCTGTCCGCTAACGTAGATCCACTACTTACGGGATACCCTATATTGCTACTGAAATATAGCGTGTTTTTTACACATTTGTATAGTAGTACGTGCCTTGAGTTCGATAAACTTATATCTTAATACATAAACGGCAAAAATTCGAAAAAAATAGTAGGTATATTTCATTACGAGTGCGGAAAGCCTGTCATTGCAAAGAGTTGCAATGACGGTTCCGCACGTGTACTGAACAACTTTTTTTTTTAAGTAATACAGTTGCGAAAAAATGAAGCAATTCAATAGAATACTAAAATAAATTAATTAATGAACAAATATAATAAACATGTTAAATTAATGACTTCACTTGAAAAGTCAGCGCCCACGAGTTAGCCGCGAAGTTAGCCGAACGACGCACGACAATTCACGAACACAGAGTTTCGGTTTGGCCGAAAGTTTCGGCCAAATTTTGCCGAAGCCGAAACCGAAACCGAAACTAGATTTTTTGGCCGAAACTGGCCGAAACCGAAACCGAAACCGAACCTTCGGTCGGTCTCTAAAAAAATTGCAAAGTTATTGACAAAATAAAGTTGAAAAAAAAAGTATTTTGTTTTTGGTAATAACTCCGAAACTATTAATATTTAAGAAATTTTAAAACAAGATTCTTAAAGAAGAGGAAATTTCCAAAAATGATTCGTGACTCTCGGAACTCCATTATTTATAACTTTAATTTAACGCTGAAAATGGGTCTCCACGCGGCATTTTTAGGTTGCGCGTGCGGTGTCAAAACCGAGTTCGTCACACTCAATATTTTTTTAATGTATTAATTATTAATTTAAAAATATAAAAAAAATATGGTGTATTCGAAACACTTCAAAGAATTTGCTCCCGTAGGAAATTTTTCTTAAAGTTAATTTTTCAACAAGTTAGACGATTGTTAATTAACTAAATTTTCTCGAACTTCCATTTTCATTGTACATTAAAAAAAATGTTTAAGTAATTGTCCTATAAATTTTTCGCTTCGTGGAGCCCTTCTTATATAGATGCTTAACGAGATCACGTCATAAAAGTTTAAAAAGTTTTAATACTTTGTGTATAATAATTTTATAGTGTGTGTATAATCAGGGCGAGCGAAGCGAGCCCTAAGTAATAGTCGACTCGCCATACAATTTTCTATCCCTTTTATTGAGAAACTATTACACTTACAGGTTTGAGTTTTGACATAGTAATTTCTATTCATGTCTAGATGTGTTATCTATCATCAAAATATTATTTTGTCCACTTTAAAAAAAAAAAATTTTCAGAAATTCGATTTTTAACGCCATCTATGGACAAGTAGAACAACTAAAAAAATACAAGGAAATAATATAATTTATGATCAAAAAGCTACTTTAGTTCTGTTACAATAAGGTTCATTTCATGTTTTAAATGGTATTGCTATTCGTCTATTGATTTCCAGAACAGTCAGAACACTTTCTGCTACTCGGGCAGGGATGAGCTACTTTATCGATCACATATCGATATCAGAGTTTTGTAATTTTGTTTACCATGTAATGTTATACGACCAAGACACGACTGATAAGGGTTAAAATGGCTATTTATAAAGAAAATATCTTCGCAAATAACCTATAGATCATACATATAAGTAGTTAATGCCAGTTGGCAATCTCTAACAGTCAACTTTGTCAAAACATTATTATGAATAAGGAATTATTTGAAAATTATATTTTTTAGGGTTCCGTAGCCGAATGGCAAAAAATGGAACCCTTATGGATTCGTCATGTCTGTCTGTCTGTCTGTCCGTCCGTATGTCACAGCCACTTTTTTCCGAAACTATAAGAGCTATACCATTGAAACTTGGTAAGTAGATGTATTCTGTGAACCGCATTAAGATTTTCACACAAAAATATAAAAAAAAACAATAAATTTTGGGGGTACGGGGATACATAGAACTGAAACTCAAAAATGTTTTTTTCATCATGTGGGGTATCTATAGATAGGTCTTCAAAAATGATATTGAGGTTTCTAATATCATTTTTTTCTAAACTGAATAGTTTGCGCGAGAGACACTTCCAAAGTGGTAAAATGTGTGTCGTCCCCCCCCCCGTAACTTCTAAAATATGTGAATGATAAAACTGTAAAAAATGTATGATGTACATTACTAAGCAAACTTCCAACGAAAATTGGTTTGAATGAGATCTAGTAAGTAGTTTTTTTTTAATACGTCATAAATCTTAAACCGCAAAAAACATTGATCAAAGTTACAACGAACTACAAGAACTTTTATATTATGTTACTTGCTGCTACGGAACCCTTCATGGGCGAGTCCGACTCGCACTTGGCCGCTTTTTCGCCCGCTGTAGCGCTGTTCCTTAACTTTGTCGATCGCTTAGGATCGACGCAAGCCGCTATGAGCGCTTCGAAACTAGGAAATATTATAATTCCACGAAAATAAATTTTCCTTATTTGTATAACGTTAAGGTTGAAATGCATCCCAATTCACATAGACATTGTTGTTGTAGCTAAGCTACATTGAGTTACACTGAAATTTCACCTATTGACATATAAAGTATATTTTATTTTCGACGCTTAAAAATGCTTTGGCGTGGTATTCCGTGACTGTTTAGTTAGCTAACGTTGATAAAAATTGTTACAGTCACGTCTACGCCTTGTAATGTGTGAGATATAAGCTTTCAAAATTTTGAGCACGTTTTCACATAGACAGTACAAAGGTACTGTACTCAAAACATGTTCTATAACAAGAAGTTTAAGTACCAACAGTACGGGTCTACGCTTTGTACCAGTACCTTGTACCAGTTTCGATATAAATATCTATAATTATCGATAGCGCGGTAAAAGCACCACACACATCTCTAAGCCTGCACGATTAACAAGAGTTGAGCAGTATGATGTTCTTAACCAAAAATATAACTTACTGCTTTACCTTTAAGGTCTATTTTATAGATTCCAGTCGTGCGTCGACATCTAGCGTGCACAAGACGGATTTATTGAAGGAATTTTCATTACGATTGACATTGTATTGCAACAAACTGCAATTCAATTTCAACCTTATAAGTAAAGACGTTAAGTATATACGGTACTTATTGCGTAGAATCGGCCATCTAGCGGTGGATAGAAAAATTGAAAAGTATTATGATCTTCAGGGTTACCAACTTAGGGGTTTTCCCCCAAATTTAGGGGGTAAATATGCAAGATGGGATTTTTTTAGGGGTCTTATATGTTTAGGGCTATTTTTAGGGGTTTTGTGAATCTTCATATTTTTTATTTATTGATCAAAATAAAGATGTAAGAGGCCCTGGAACGAACTAGCCAATCAAAGGAGACTGGGACTTTTGGCATTTAAATAAAGGATATCAGATTAATCTGCAATCTGGAAAAATGGAAATCAAAAAATAAGTATTTGTGAATTTACCTTACAAAATAAATCGATATTGTAATCGGAATTGATTTATTTGTAAGAATTTTTAAGTTCAATTAATGAATCAAATGAAGAATCAAAAAAGTTAATTATTATCACCGTTATTAAAATAGATTTTACTTAAAGGCATAGAAATACATGCATAATTTATAAATAAATATTTAAATTTTTTTGATTATTTTTGACAAGTAACAACCAATTAAAATGTAAGTTCCAGTTGTAAATAATACTATTATGGATTTACTTGTGTTTATTTTGGCTAGCGCGGTTCCCATAGTAATTAACACTTGTACCATTTCCACTTGTGTCTGTGTTCCGTGATTTTGGCTAGCACGGTTCCCAATAAAATTGTAATTTGTATGTCAGACTACTGGCAACACTGCCAGCTAAATGTCTAAAAATTTGCTCCTGTTTAAAATTTTTGTAAATAATTAATATTTTGTACTTAAAACTCATAAAAAGTGGTAAAATTATAAATATAAGTAACTTATTATACATTTAAGTGATATAAGGAAAGCAAAACCACGTACTTGCTGTATAACTTCATCGCCGAATTCCAACCTCATCACTGGCGGAAACTGTCATTCGGAATTTAAATTCTCGTAAGTAATATTAAACACAAATATTTTAATGACTACCTACATAGACGTTTTTATTTGAGAAATCACTATTAAATAGTGCAAACTAAATCAGGCATTATATATTAGGAACCTTTGTTAAATAACACAAGAGTCCTTACATTAATTTTTATTTTTCCAGTATTACTTAACTTGTATAAAAATGATGACCCGTCAAGCGGCTTACAAAGACCTGGAATCAAAACTGAAGGTGGCCCTTCATGAGCTCAAGATCTCAAAAGACCTCAACACTCAGCTGCTGAAGGAGATAGAAGAGAGTAAAGCTGAAGTATTAAAAACTATTGACATGAGCACCAGCTATAACAATCAGCTTGCCGAACTCCATATTAAATATATGGACACTTTGGAGCAACGAGATCAACTCCAACTTATTGTGGACTCCTTCTATCAGTGTAGTACTACTGAGCATGAGAAGGCTTTGAGTCGCATCACGGAGTTAGAGCGGAGTTTCCATGAGGCCAACAAAATGTGTTGAAAAATTTATTATTCTTACATAGAAATACTAAATGCAAATGTGCTTTCCCATATTCCAATGAGTTCAGTGACAAACAAAATAATTATATTTTTATGTTAAACCAGAAAATGTATGTATAATCTGACTTACCATCATAATGATGCAATAGTTTATTTAGACACCAATAAATATATATATTTTCATCTTTTAAATTAACTAGAAATAAAATGTTTTTACCTTTAAAACATCGAAGACATATAGCTAAATTGTTAGCTTATAATTTAAAAAATGATAGTCAGTCATAATAGTCGACAATCCATGCAATTTTCTATCCCTTTTATTGAGAAACTATTACACTTACAGGTTTGAGTTTTGACATAGAATTTTCTATTCGTGTCTAGATGTGATTATCTATCATTAAAATATTATTTTGTCCACTTTAAAAATTTTTTTTTTCAAAAATTCGATTTTTTTGTATAACTAACGCCATCTATCGGAAAAGTCAAAAATCACTTCCACATAACTTCCCCTTCATGTATGTAAGTTTACCTTCTGAAATTGTAGATGGCTCTCATTACATTATAATAACGAAATAATTTAATGTTACGTGTTAGGGTTCGAAGGATTTGGAGAGAAAGTCCTGCTGACTCTTTGAAGACTTTATTCACTAGCACTAGGTCCAAACATTAAGCACTAGGTCCAAACCAGTGTTTTCGTAACAATATTTTATTGAAATTTCTTCTAAATTACCGAATTTAAATTGTTGCATTGAAAAAAACAGAATAAAAAATTCATTAAAATGTGCGCAATTCACACGTGGTAGAAGTGAAACCTTCAAGAATAAAGGTATTAATTTAATAACGTGTATCAGTTTTAATTATCTTTCAAAAACTATTTTGTACTAAACATAAACGTGTACTTAATACCTACTTATGTACGCGCGTGAGAAGTTATACTTCTTTGACATTATTTAAATAAATATTTAACACTAAATGTCTTGGCGAACTTTGTATTGCCTAATAATCAGTGATTCATATACTTTGTTGTTACTTTTAACTTTTATAGTTTTGGTAGGTATATGTGCGGTAATCGCAGGGGCGATCCTTCGATGTATGTAATGTGGACTGTATAAATGTATGTATGTATTTATGAAGCAGTAGGTTGGTAGTATGTCCAATCCAATACCAAAATCAGTAAGAAAGAACCCACCAACCTTAACATCCAATGTCGCAGGATTGCGCTGCGCACGACTGCTTCTTTGTTTCACGGCACGGCCGGAGGACAGCACCATAAACGTTATGGTCTTCATAAGATGGAAACTCCACGAACGTCGTGAATTCAACCGATCTTCCTCAACGGAGTTGACGCAACTCGCGATATTTTTTCCTTTTACATTAAGTGTCAATTTTGGAAGGTTTTTACTTTTCTTTCACACCGACCAGTGATAAAGGATTGAACATACCCCCCACCGAAATCAGTGTGATGATTTCCTAATAGTGTCGGTGTGTGAAGAATGAGTGTGTTAATAATTTGTGTTATTGAATATTTACGAAATAATTCAAAATAAAATAAAGAAACTTGTTAGTGTTAAATAAAAATTTGAGTGTATGAGCCTAATCAAAGTCCTAACCTAATAACCTAATTTTATATTTAGTTTGCATATGGCAATGGGCAGATTTTATTTACTGGTCTTTTATAAACCCCAGTTTGCGTGCGTACAGTAACTACACGTACAATGTTATCAAAACCAGGGTGAACCTCTTCTATTCTGCCAAGAGGCCACTGCAAAGGTTTGGTTAAGTTAGATTTAAGAAGCACTAAATCACCCTTCTTAACATTTGGAATTGAGGTGAACCACTTTTCTCTTTGCTGTAAAGTGTGCAAATAATCATTTGACCATCGCTTCCAAAATGATTGTGATGCCTTTTGAATACATTGCCAACGTGACAATCGCTTCATCTGTACATCTTCAAAATTATTCTCCGGAACAGTTAATAAATTCTGTCCAATTAAAAAATGACCCGCAGTCAGAACTTCAAATTCATTAGGATTATTTGAAAGGGAGCATAATGGTCGCGAGTTCATAATTGCCTCAATTTTACAAAATAAGGTACTTAACTCCTCAAAAGTCAAGGACCTATCACCTACTACACGGTAGAGATGATGTTTGGCTGATTTTATGCCTGCCTCCCACAGACCACCCATGGAAGCTGCATTAGGCGGGTTTGTACGCCATTCGACGCCTCGCGAGGATAATCCAGAAAGAATTTCATCAGAATTAGACGTAGAATTAAAATAATTAGTAACGTTTTTTAAATGTTTAGCTGCTGCAATAAAGTTTTTTCCACAATCGGAATATAAGCAACTGCAGAGACCGCGGCGTGCCACAAAACGATCAAATGTGGCCAGAAAACATTCGCAAGATAAATCTGAGAGTACTTCTAGGTGCACTGCTTTTGTAGAGAAACATACAAATAAACATAAATATGCCTTAGTAACCTTTGCGTTTCGCCGCATACCTTCTTTTATAAAGAATGGACCACCAATATCGCAACCAACATGGTCAAACACCTTGTTGGCCTTAAGCCTAGTTGCAGGTAACGTACCCATCATAGGCTGTGTGGAGTATGGACGAAATTTAAAACAAGCCCGACATTTTGACAAAACTGAACGAATTACACTACGAGCATTTATTATCCAATATTTGTTATTCAAAATGCCTTGCAAGGTGCGCGGTCCTACATGCATGTACAATTTATGAAAATAATCAATTATTAAATTTGTTATGTGGCACTTCTTGGGTAATAGTGCCGGATGTTTTACATTATATGGTAAATCCGACTGTTGTATTCGACCCCCCACCCTGAGGAAATTATCAGGGTCTATAAAGGGAGATAGTTTGCGAAGGGATGATACATGAGTTCCCTTTGCCAACATTTGTATTTCGGAATAAAAATAATTATTTTGAATGACTTTGATAATTAAATCATGTCCATGCTTTAACTCACAAGACTTTAGTGAACCAAATGTTCGATCAGATTTTTTACATTTTAAATTATTTATAAAACGAAGACACCACGCTGTTACGCGCTCGAGTTTACTAAAGGATGAAATATTATTAAAGGAACGTTCAAGATCATTGAAGTTATTTAAATTGTAAGAATTAAAAGTGAATGTGTCTACATTAGTTTTAAGTTCTGGAATGATATCACTTTCTTTTAAAATTAAAGTACTTCTTGGCCAACTACGCGGATCTCCAGCAAGCCATGCAGGGCCACTAAACCATTCGTCCGCTACTGCTAAAAGTTGTTCAGGCAGCGCGCCTCGAGAACAGAGGTCGGCTGCATTGTTCTCACTGTTTACATGAAACCAGCAATTGGGCGGAATCACATCAACAATCTCGCTAACACGGTTAGCCACGAACACCTTTAGCTTGTATGGCGGAGTCTGTAGCCACGACAAAACTACACTCGAGTCGCTAAAGGCAACTATTGGTAAATTAAAATCTTTAACGTTTTGTACGACAAAACGAACTAGCTTCGATAACAGCACGGCTGCCATAAGTTCAAGCCTAGGGATAGACATTAACGGCTTCAATGGAGCAACTCTAGATTTGCTCGTCAATAGTTTGACTTTCACGTTCCCATCCTTGTCAGTACTACGAAGATATATGCAAGCTGCGTAACCCAGTGATGACGCATCACAGAAACCTATTAATTGTACGTTTACAAACGAATTCACTAGAAGGTGTCGCTCAATGCGAAGTTGTGAAAGGTTCGGTAATTGACCGATAAATTTATCCCATTTTTGTAACAATTCGTATGGTAAACGGTCATTCCAGCCGAGGCTCAGTTTCCAAAGATCCTGCATGATACATTTGGCAACGAAAGTACACGGCGAAATAAAACCAACCGGATCGTAAATACTAGCAAGCAGCTTAAGTACTGAACGTTTCGTTCCGTTATTATCTTTTAAATTATAATTAAATGAAAAGAAGTCGCATGAGGGCAACCATGTCAATCCTAGGACTTTTAAGGACGATGATAACGTATCATCTTGAAAATTTATTTGCGTTATTTGTTCTGATTTCATACGTGTCAGTAGCTCGGGACAGTTGCTAGCCCACTTACGTAATTCAAACCCGCCCTTTTTCAGAAGATTCATTAAGCCGTCTTGTAAGGTACAAGCTTCGTCTACAGATTGGCATGACCACAAAAAGTCATCGACGTAGACACCCTCTTCTAGAACTCGGGAAGCCTTACAGTCTGACCGTTCGTCTTGGGCAAGTTGAAGCAACGTGCGAATAGCCGTGTAAGGCGCGCTACGCAGTCCGTAAGTGACCGTTTTCAACTCGTAAACTTGTACTGGGTCTGACGGTGTATCACGCCATAATATGTGTTGATAACACCTATCAGCTGGGTCAATGAGCACGGCTCGATACATCTTTGACACATCCGCCGTAAAACATACGTCGTAGAGACGAAAGTTAATAATAATTTTTAAAATATTTGGAAGTAATTTACGGCCGGTCAAAAGGTTGTCATTTAATGACACCCCAGTACTAGTTTTCTGTGATCCATCAAAGACCACACGCAACGGTGTTGTGGAGCTAGAAGGCCGTAACACACAGTGATGTGGTATAAAATATTTAGACGGCTCCGTACCACGATATAGCTCCATATGCCCCAGTGACTCGTACTCCTTCAGAAAATCAGAATAAGCCTTCCGGAACTCGGGTGAGTGCGCAAGTCGGTGCTCGACATGCGTGAGTCTCCTAAAGGCTATGTCATACGAATTACCTAACGGTTCGTGATTTGGCTTTAATAAAATAGGTGAAACATATCGGCCACTCTCGTCACGATAATGTTTCTCAATATATAGTTTTTCAGCGACTTCATCATCGGGATTTAAAGGAACATCGCACGGCGAGGATTCTATTTCCCAAAATCGCTTAAGAGTATCATTTAAATGATCATCAGTGGTGTACGACACCAACGTTGTAGACGCTACAACGTTCACATCCGTGACGTCATTAGTCGACGGTGTAACTAATTTACCTGTTATAATATACCCAAATATGCTGTCCAGCACGGCTGGCATATTGGGACCCATAATAATTTTCTTCCCACTATAAATATGGGGAAAAACGTCACCGCCTAAAATTAAATCAATTGGCGATTGCTTATAGAAATGAGGATCAGCTAAAAATAAATTATCATACTGTTTTATTATATGCTCAGGAATTTGAATGGTAGGTAAATCTGAAGTTACTTTCTGAAGAATAACAGCATCAATATTAAAAACAGGTTTATCAGTGTGACGCGGCCTTAAGCTACAAGACGTCATGCTGTAGTTCTTAACTAAACCATCAGCTAATCCGCAAATGCTAAACGGACATTTACGTTGAGATAAACCTAAACGTTGTAAGCATGCAGCGGAAATAAAATTGGATTGTGCACCGGAATCAATTAATACGCGACATGGTTGATAGACGTTAAAGTTATCTAAAATATAAACAATCGCGGTACCCAACAACACCGTACTGTAACTGTTATTATTATCAGTTGAAGGGCCTCCCGACTGGGCGGGCGCGCTTGCAGGAATCGATGCATTACCGGAGTCATAAGAGGAAGCGAGAAACGTTTTCGTTACGTCCTGATGCAATAATAAGTTATGTGGTCGCTCACAAATAATGCATTTAAATTCACTCCTGCACTGTTCAACAGTATGATTAGGTTTAAGACAATTATGACATAACTTCAACTCATCAGCACGGCTGATTCGTAGCGAAGCACTCAATTTACGAAATTGAGCACAGCGATATATCATGTGATTGTCTCCGCAATGCAAACAAGATAAATTATTTTTTGAGTTTGATGACGATGCATGCGCGTAGTTTTTCTGTGCACTGTTTCTAGTTCGCGCCGTAAACCTACTTACATCTGGTTGACGTTTATTCTGTACAACGTTTTGGTTGCTTGTACTAGCACCATATGAACTAGAATGATCCAACACTTTTATTTGATTAGTGACAAAAGTAATCAATTCAGAGAATTTTGGTATCGACTTCTGATTGATACTTTGTTCAAATGACCTACGAGTGTATGGATCCAAGGCGCGTAATGCTATATGACACAGAATGTAACTATTCAAATCTTCAATATTAAGAGATTGTATAGCTTTGTATGAGTTATCAAAGGTTTCCAAGAAATTATTCAACTGAAAGGATGATTCCTTCGCAATAGGTGTAAAGTTTAACATTTTATCTAAATAATTCCCAACTAACATACGGTTATCTTGATACCTGTCGAGTAAAGCTTGCCAAACTATGTCGTAATTATTAGAAGATATCGGAATACTTTTGACTATGTTCAAAGCGGAACCTTTGATACATGAGAGTAAATAGTGAAATTTATCTATATTAGGTATCTGAGGCTGATTATGAACCAACGAACAGAATGTCTCATAAAAAGTATTAAAATTTTCAATATTTCCATCGAAACAAAACAACTCCAATTTTGGAAGACGTGGTCTAGATTCGATGCACGACTGTGTTTTTTCAGTTTTAACGTTCGCTAGTAATTTTGAAGAAATCAATTTTATACGGTAATACAACTCATCAAAACTATTCAATTCCTGACTTTGAAATATGGTTTTCATACCAGCTTGTAACTGACATTTATAAATTTCAAAAATGCATAATTCGAAAGATGAACGTAGCTCATCTATATCCGTGACACGCAAAAGAAACATTTCACGAATATTGCTGTCAGTTACATTTAGTGACATGTCAGATAATATTTGTAATTGTTCAAAAATTCTTTGCTTTTTGTTGATTAAAACGTTTAATTCAACATCAGCTATGCACTCCTCGTACACTTCCTGAACCTTCTGACCCTTTTTAGCCATTGCAACGTGCAAACTAAATATATTATGTCAAATAAAATAAATGAATAAAGAATTGCCTACTCTATATCCGGCTCGAAGGACCACAAAAAAATTGTGCGGTAATCGCAGGGGCGATCCTTCGATGTATGTAATGTGGACTGTATAAATGTATGTATGTATTTATGAAGCAGTAGGTTGGTAGTATGTCCAATCCAATACCAAATTCAGTAAGAAAGAACCCACCAACCTTAACATCCAATGTCGCAGGATTGCGCTGCGCACGACTGCTTCTTTGTTTCACGGCACGGCCGGAGGACAGCACCATAAACGTTATGGTCTTCTTAAGATGGAAACTCCACGAACGTCGTGAATTCAACCGATCTTCCTCAACGGAGTTGACGCAACTCGCGATATTTTTTCCTTTTACATTAAGTGTCAATTTTGGAAGGTTTTTACTTTTCTTTCACACCGACCAGTGATAAAGGATTGAACAGTATAACAAATCAGAAACTATTAAATTCCCTCTCCTTCTCCCTTCCTTTCCTACCCTGCCCTTCCCCTTCCCCCTCCCTCACCCCTGTTCCTCCCTCTCCCATGCCCCTCCCCCCTCCCCCTCACTCACCCCTGCCCGTCCCCCTCCCTCACCCCTGCCCCTCCCCCTCCCTCACCCCTGCTGCCCCTCCCCCTCCCTCACCCCTGCTGCCCCTCCCCCTCCCTCACCCCTGCTGTCCCTCCCCCTCCCGCTCCCCCTGCCCCTCCCCATAGTGAAATAATATCATGTGTCGTTCATAACATACGCGAAGGTCCAAACCGACTTACAGCGCTTTCACATGAACGGCACTTTACAGTCGAGAGTGCCAACTGCAAACGTCGATGCTTGCAGTCGACCGCCATAGAGTAACTTTGTATATACGGGAATGTCGACCGCCGACGGCAGCCGACTGCAAACGTCGACGGCACCCGACTGCAAACGTCGACGGCACCCGACGGCATTGCCGTCGACGTTTGCAGTCGGGTGCCGTCAACTGCAGTTGGCTGCCGTCGAGTGCCGTCGGGTGCCGTCGACGTTTCAGTTGGGACTCTCGACTTCAAAGTGCCGTTCGTGTGTAAGAGCGCGTCGCGCGACTGACAAGAGGTCATCAAAATGCCACGAAAACGCACGTTAACTGGCTGTAAACTTCGCGAGCCCTCATAAAGCACCGCTTTTTTGCTAGTAATATATTGCTAGTAATCATTATCCAAAAATAAATTAAATTTATTTTTGGATAATGATAAAATTATACGCGTTGGCGGAAGGCTAAGTTATTCATCAAATTTCGATTTCGATAAAAAACATCCGATATTGTTATCATCGAAACATCAGTATACGGTACTGTTGTTCCGCGACGAGCACCTCCGACTGCATCACGCGGCTCCGCAGGCGCTGCTGTACAACATACGCGAGTCTTACTGGCCAGTGGGGGGCAGGAACCTTGCCAGGAGCACCGTACATCAGTGTGTCACTTGTGTGCGTCTCAAAGGGAAAACCTTGTCTCCTATAATGGGAAACTTACCTCAGGGGAGAATAACTCCAACTTTTCCATTTTTGCGTTGTGGAGTCGATTACGCTGGTCCGGTACTCACGTTGAACCGTAAGGGCAGGGGCTCGAAATTAGTTAAAAGCTATATATGTATATTCGTTTGTTTTGTAACTCGCGCGGTACATATCGAACTTGTCAGTGACCTGTCTTCTGAAAGTTATTTGCTCGCATTAAAAAGATTTATTTCTCGACGAGGTAAACCAGTTTAAATAATGTCCGACAATGGAAGAAATTTTGTAGGCCTAGCAAATGAATTTTCAAAATTTTTATCAACTTGTTCTAGCGATATTAAAGAGTATGCAACTAGTCAAAATATTAAATTCACATTTGTTCCTCCATACGCGGCTCATTTTGGAGGTCTGTGGGAGTCTGGGGTTCGATCGTGCAAGCATCACCTTCTCAGAGTAGTTGGAAACGCACATTTAACTTTTGAGGAGATGAGCACGGTGTTAGCACAGATAGAAGCCGTTCTTAATTCCCGTCCCATTAGTCCCATGTCTGCAGATCCTAACGACCTTCTTCCCTTAAGTCCTGCTCACTTTTTGGTTGGTCGTTCCCTGACAGCGCCCGTCACGGAACAGCTGGCTGATATTCCTGCCCATCGGTTGACGCGCTATCAAAGACTGGAGCAGATCAAGCAACACTTCTGGAATCGATGGAGCAAAGAATACATATCGGAAATGCAGACTAGAACCAAATGGAGAGAAAACAAACCGGATCTTCAGCCCAACACTCTCGTAGTTATCAAGGAGGACAACTCTCCTCCACTGAAATGGAGCTTAGGTCGCATAATTTCCACGAAGCCTGGTAAAGATGGTGTGTCCAGAGTGGCGGACATCCAAACTACGTCCGGAGTTATCAGGCGCGCATTCCCACGTATTTGTCCACTACCTGTGACGATGGATGGCGATGAAGATGTTGGATGCCAGTAGCTCCAAGGCCGGGGGCATGTTGCGGCGCTACACTATGGTCCAGAGAAGTCGCGACCCTAACGCGTCTGTGCAAATTACAATAGTCTGTGGCAGCTGCCGGTCACGGATTCGTCGGCGACGGTGATTGCTCAGCGGCCTAGCCAATGGGTGGCCGCTGACCGCTACTGGACACGATGACCACGCAATTTTGAATTTTAATTGTTACTTATCATTCGCTACTTGAATACGCTAACGAACTGTTTAACACGATACGCAAATTTTCATTGTAATACGCTAAAACTTTAAATTATACGCATTTTCTACAAATACTTCGGTCGTTTGATGTCAATATCCTGGACAGCCGAAACAAATAGCATTATTTTTTGAAGAAGCGATACTTTTCAAGTAATTCTTAGGTAATTTGAAATTTCTTTTAAAGGTTTAAATATCGCAAAATAATTATTATTTTAAATATTTATTAGAGCAATAATTTAACGTAACATAATATTAAGCAAAAACCATTGAAAAACTTCATCCCATAACAGTAAACAATAAAATAACTTTTGATTCAAATTCACCCCTTGGCCACTGAAATGGCTTTTACTTGAAAATTTTCCCTATCAAAGTAGCCAGTGTTGTACCTTTTTAAAATCTGCATTAAACAGACAAGTTTTTAAAATACCGGGGCATACTTGCTCAGTACATTTTTTTTCAACCACCTCGCATCAAAGTTGTGTCGAAGAAAATCAAAAACAAAAATATCCAAAGTAGACGCTATTTTCTCAGTGTGCCCTAATAATTTCAACAATATTACATACTGATAATTATAAAACAACTATCTGAGAGCTCTAGGAAAAAAAATTATCAAAATATCTGCTCATTTGTGGACTCAACAGGAAAAAGTAGGGTAAAGGAGCTGAATTTTCTAAATTTTAAATAATTGTCAATATCTCGAAAACGATGACACTTTTACCAAGGTAATTTTTTGACATATGATAGGTCAACCTTCAAGGTATCTTCCACCTTCGGTTGATCCGCTACTTACGGGACACCCTATATACCATGCAAGGGGAAAGAAGATGAATACACATATGTATTGTATAGATAAAGAGGATGAAACAGAAGCAGAAAATGTCAACAAAATTGAAGAAGATGAAAATGTAGAAGTAAACGTGAATGAGAAAACACAAGAACGAGATCACGAAGAAATATAAAGAAACCTACTTATCTGACTTATCTAAACGATTATGTGGACGAGATTGATGATGCTCGTGACGTGAATCGAATAAGTTTATCTTAATGTTTTAATTTGTTTCTTTTAAAAAAAAAACAATTTTTAACAGTCAAAATATGATTTTTGTCTTTATTATTTAAGGAGACGTGGATATTGATATTCGTAGATGATTTAGGATGAGGAAAAATATTATAACGTACAATGATCGTAGCGCAATAATTATAGAACATGATGATGATAGCGTGTACTCTGCAGTTCTGCACAGAGTACTTAATCACTACTCTGTTTTTTAATTCCGCAAACCGATTTGACAGGCGTTAATGTCAAATCTAAAATAATGTTGCCAGTTGTTTATGGCTAGAGCCGCTTCAGGATTCCGATTCCTTGAATCGTAAGATAATAATTGTCTATAGCGGTTAACTTTACTGTAATTAAATTTAAAATCCTGAATTAATAAATATGAATAAAAATTAATGTACATTTATCGACTTAAGTTTTTATTTAAAATTACATCCCATTTTGTTTTGATTTGTACTGTTATGTATAGAGTTGTGCGGTGGTGTCGCTAGATGACGCCTCCCTTGATGATCGAATGAACTAGTCATTCGATCATCCATTCGATTATTGTATTAACCTAACTCGGTACAAAAGAGTCAGTCTATGTGGAGATCTCGGGGCGGACGGTTGTGTCTCTAATGTTGTGCGTACTTACAGTGAATATTATAATACTTATAATATTGATTTATTATAAATAATAATACTCGTGGTTCGTTGAACATAACATTGGCGACGAGTAAAAGCGCAGTAAGTAAAATATATTTGCTTAAATGGACAACATTACGAACCTCAAGTACCATGCTATAGATACTGGCCAGAAAAGGGGAAAAATAGACAAGTAGTAATACCCTAAAGATAAAATAGTAACGAAATCCATAACCTTTAATCGCATTTCTGAACAGGGGTTGGGCCAAATTATTCAAGTATTATTATAAATACCATTTATATTACTATTTAAATGAAAACACTTAATTTCTATAACTTTACATCAGTAAATTAATAAATGACCCATACATGAAAATTTAAGTAAACAACGCTGGGCATTATTAAGTTGGAAATTATTTACCCTATGCAATAATGATTTATATCCATAATTACCATAAAACATAATTGTGGATTATCGACATAAGATGTGTTGCTACTTGTCTAGTACCAAACGATATTACCCTTCATATAATTGTATAACCTTAAATAAGGAATTACAATAAGCTGTTAACCAGATCTATGCACTACCATTGAACTAACACTGGAGTCTACGTTCAAATAAGTAGAATACATACTTAAGCGAGTAAAACACTCCAACGTAACAAACAAAATTGTTAGTAAATCACGAGTCACCTACATAGGTGTAGTACATTAAATAACTAACTACAACGTACCTACTTGCTATGAAATACTGTGATATTTTGTAGAAAACAAGTCAATAGTTTTAGTCCCACGATGTACTTAACATCGCAATCAAAACTACAAAACGAGTACCTACCTACATAGGTGTAGTACCTACATTAAATAACTAACTACAACGTACCTACTTGCTATGAAATACTGTGATATTTTGTAGAAAACAAGTCAATAGTTTTAGTCCCACGATGTACTTAACATCGCAATCAAAACTACAAAAGTAAAAGTTTTACATATACAACAACAAGGTAAAACAATATACTTACACCAACATGAGTGCTACTGTTTATCGTAAAGCTGTTACGTCGTAAAATTGATAGCATTGGAGACCTAGATACAAAATAATAAATTAATGTAATATGCTAGTAATATTGTAGCGGATAATAGTACACCTACCTATACCTATTACAAGCAAATAGGATTAAAATTATAATAGGAATGCCTGTGCAAAAGTGTAAATAAATAAAACGAATCCTTTATTTTGCACGCATACAATACAATAATAATAATTGTTACAAAGCACCGTAACCAGGTACCTATATTTTGATCATTAAATTGACAATTAAGTTATGATGACAAACGACTCATCACCCTTGTATGGGTTGTAAGTGCAAAATGTGTGTAGGAAAATATATAAAGTAACAATACTACATCATTATCAGTATACTACCTCAATACAAACCCCTCCCGCTCTTTGGGTTTATTTATTGTCTTGACTAAACTTGTACGTTATTACGTATTTACTAAACTTGTACGTTATTGCGTACAAGTTTAGTAAATAAATAAAAATAAATAAAAATAATAATATTAGCGTGTGAACGTGCGTGATTATGTGATCGCGCAGATACGGGCCACAAGCATGTAAGTACCTAGAATATTTTTATAAAAAATCTAAACTTCTACAGCGTTCATTATTACAATGTAATAGTCCAACTTTTATCAGGTTTACAGCAAACAATTAAGGCTAAAAAGTGTAAATTGTTGTAATTATTTACTGGTAATAAAACGATAATAAAATAATCATTACAAAAATAATACATTTTCTAATTATTGCTTCCCGAGTAATGCATACCAAGATAAATTATATTGAATGAATATTTCGATTAGTTTGTTTTGTAAAATAAAACAAAAATAAGGAAAATTATAACTTTATTGCACTTCAACATTACTCATAGCATAGGTACAATAACTAATGCTAAAACAGCATTTCCTTCCGTGGAACCGACGTAAATATTAAAATGTGACAAAAGCTGACTGTTTAACAAAGTTTAAAGTAATAGTAATGTCTCTCTCCTGGTTATTGCACTGATATGACAATATCAGTTGGTGCTGGTACTAACGAGATGCTATAACAAAACATTAAAATATCCCATGTTAGTGGTAGCTGTGGTAGTACGATGTGAAGATGATTCCTATCATAATCGACCACATTTCACCGATATGATATCGCGGCATGAAATAACAAATTGCAGGTTTTCAGGAAGTTACCCCAATCAATATGAATCACAGATATCAAGTAAAAAGATGATACTTTTTCGGCATCAGAATTCAATTATTATGTAAGGAATCTGTAAATCTGTTTTATAACAACGCTTAACACTCATCTATTATAATGATTCGTTACAGACGAGTAGGTATTTAAAATATGTTCACATATTCAAGTCAGGTTATGACAAAGTATGAGAAACGACAGCAGTTATGAGTTCATGATAACAGACTCGACTTTTATGATAATTATTTCAAATTTTTACAATTCTTATATACATAATATCATCCACAATAATTTATTGGATGTATTATTATTGGAAACTAACGATTCATCCATGTGGCAATAAGCACTAACAGACTCAGAAGATCGTAGTATTTTCATCTTATATCTTGCAATAGTAATATTTTTAAAGTTGCCGGAAAATAAAGGAAAATATTATGATTTTGTCTCCATACTAAAGAGAAAATGAGACACTACATCGAGCTCAGTAGTATCTACTAACAAAATACAAAAAAAAAAAATAAGGTAACTACCTATTATTTTATTACTTATTTTAAAATATGGATAAAGGAAAAGATAAATGCTAAGTAATCTGTGAGAGATCTTGTGTCTAAGCTAAGCCTTGATTGATACAAATACCTATATTGCTCAAAATATTTACATACATTAGAAAACCAATCTAATTTTAATTATTGCTACGCAGATGTGGTTAAAGAAACTTTATTTCTCATAAGAATTAACAAATTCACTTACATGAGAACTTAACTCTGAGTAGGTACACTAAACAATAATTGCGACATATCATGCAGAATACTTATTGACACAAACATTTACAAAGGTAACAACTCTTTGAATACTCTCATAAAAACCTTTTAGGAACTAATTACAATAAAATTACTATCACTATTATTACATTACTCAATTGCAGAATCGAAACATGGTTGGAGGTAGTTTAACAAAATACTAGTCGAACACCGCTGCGTCAAGCGAACGCAAAAACTAGTGGTGCAATAAAAACAAATATCAACAAAATAAATTCTTACTGCACTCGATGCAAGTCAATTGTTCCAAGTTCCCACGAAGTTCCAACGATCTAATATCCTTAATCCAATTACCGAAATATGGTTTATCAAGAAAAACATTAACAAAATAATATTTTGTTATAAGGATATATCATTATCCTTGCCTACTAGCCTTCCAAGTGCAAGTAAATTGTTATATGTTCCAGCGATTGAAATATCTTTTATCGCATACAAATTTTAAGCGATCCGTATAGCGCAATTGTTACCATGCCGGATCGTCACGATCCCATTCAAGTTTGAATTTCTGACGCTGGTGAAGCTGATGTGGTGACGACGACTTAACGTAGGTTTTAATACTATGAATACTGAGATACCAACTCTGCGCCTGTGCTTGAAGCTTTGTAATTTGGTCTCAACCAATTTTAAGGTCAGCAAAAGGCATTTGGGCATGCCTCGTCACTGAATCCAATGCTGACATATGGCTTTGGCAGCACCAGCCAAAGGTGACAGCAGTACCTCCACATAACGCCGAACATGTGCTTTATATAAGGTTCAAAGCGTTTTGCTAGGATTCCAAGCTTCTTAGCAGGACCTTAGCTTAGAATTCAATGAACCGCTAAAGCTAAGGTTCGAGGATATCTCAACGCCCAATAACTGAAGGTGGCCGAGGTATTTGAGGGATACATTCTGAAGAGTGGCAGTCAAGATGAACGGACGTTGAAGTGAATGAAGCGGTGCTGAATCTCACAAGGTAATCAAGTAAACAAGCAAAAAATTGTAAGCATAGTAATCAAGTTTGCTAATTTGATAATTTATTTGGGTATTGGGATAAATATACCTTCAGCCATTTTGTGGGGACCAGTATGAGAATGCTGGGTGGTCAACAGATTAATTTACTCAGTCATTCGAGTCGAAAATGTTAATTAGGGGTAAAATTACCTAAGTTGAAACATACCATGTTGATGGATCAAAATAATGAAAAAAAAAAATCTTATTAAGTTAAATTTAGATAAATTTCATTAAAAACTGTCAGGACGCCAGGAGATGGCGTTTGTCCTCCATTACGCATCGCTTTCCGCTTAGCACCTGTGGATGTGGCGTCGCGATGATGGTACACGTCCTTGGTAACAGCAGCAGTGACGATATGTTTCCAGGTATGGACTTGTGACAATATGTGAAATACTCACTATGGAACATCCTGTGGCAGACCTAACAGCATCATTCCATCGAGCAGCTGATCTTCCACTTTTCATCTACGTGTCTTATATCACTATACGTTCTAAACAGGCGATCTTACTTCGTAAACTAATAACTTTCTTTGTTACAGATTTCGAGCAGTATAAGAGTGTTTGCTAATGTGAAAACATGTAGTAGACAATGATATTATTATCATTAGATCACTGACACAGATGTGCATTAGTCCCTGGTCAAAACCTTTTTATATAAAAAATATCATTAAACAGCGTCTATTAATTAAGCTTTCAACCAAAGCAGCTGTTTATTGTTAACTTTTTATTACTACCTTCTTCCTACTACAAAAAAAAAGAGAAAAAGATGAATAAGATTGGGGAACACTACCGTCAGGTATTTGAAAGTACCTAATAAACGAAAGTTAGTTTCAGGCTTTCCAGCGAAGTAACATAAGGATTAATATAACTGGCACAAGACCCAGGAAGAATACATAATATTATAGAGTAGAAAAGCAACGGAATTTGGAACGTTGGAAAATAAATTATAAAGCTGTGTATTGTTTAAATCTGTAGAAATTAGTTCTACTATATGTTTGCCCAATTGTGTCAAAAAATTAATTACATATTATAAATATAGTCACATGTATTATAAACAAAATAAATTAAAAAAAGGGAAGAGATGTTATGTATAGAGTTGTGCGGTGGTGTCGCTAGATGACGCCTCGCTTGATGATCGAATGAACTAGTCATTCGATCATCCATTCGATTATTGTATTAACCTAACTCGGTACAAGAGAGTCAGTTAGGGTTCGAAGTATCGGCCTCTGGTATCGATACCGAGTACTCGTGCGGTATCGAGGGTAAGATATCGATACTACTCAGTATCGAGCCCCGAAGTATCGATACTACTCAGTATCGAGTACTTGCGAGCATCACATTAGGAGCTAAAAAAAAGGTCATCGGCAGTAAAGAACAATGCCAAACTGCCATACATAGTTTTATGTCATTTTCAACTTGAGCGTCTTAAAATACAAAATATTCTAAAAAATGCAGCATTAATTTCTGAGCTTAGATATATAAGAATTTTCAACAGGCACAGCCCAGAACCAAAGTATTTTGATATTGAATGTTTTATAACCATAGAAGTATTATACATAGAGTAGCTGGTACACAACAAAACAACGATGCCGGAAGAGTATGTGATGTCACGATGTGATCACTAAACGTCAACATCAATTTTAAAAACGATTCAAAAGTTGCCATTTTTCTACTACTAAAAGATTAAATTACATACAAGAATTTCATGAACATGGAGAAAGGTAATATTTTTAAATATAAACATAAAAAGTTCAAGCAGAATGTTATTTATTTATTAAAGATTGCCCAAATTACTCATTTTACACAATATGAAATAATTAAAATCAGAAAATACGTACGACTATCAAAATATATTTTCTACCATTAGAGTACAAAAGTATGAAATGGTAACATTTTTACCGAATGAAAATGGACATTAACGACATCATTGTTATTATTATAGTCAATTCATCACTTATTAATAAAATTATTTTACCCTGGGTAATACGGGTACAGGTATTAATATTAAAATACGTAAAAAAATATTGAATTGCTTCGGTATAACTGACGTTTTAAGACGCTACAAAAAATAAAAATAATTTTTGGGCCTTGTTCTTTCATATCACTTTCTTGAGAAATCGAAGCCCAATGACCTTTTTTTTTGTTTTAGTCCGAGCCCTGAACATAATGGTAGCACTGGACTCGGCCCACAGTAATTTACATGGTCTTGCATTGCCAACACTGAAAAGTACTCAGTATTATAAAAGTACTCGATACCGACGTTTCGTATGAGTACTTGCGAGTGAGTACCAGGTAAGAGTATCGAGTACTCAGTATCGGGTATCGCGAACAAAAGTATCGATACCTACTCAGTATCGAAAGTATCGTTCGAACCCTAGAGTCAGTCTATGTGGAGATCTCGGGGCGGACGGTTGTGTCTCTATAGTGTTGTGCGTACTTACAGTGAATATTATAAAACTTATAATATTGATTTATTATAAATAATAATACTCGTGGTTCGTTGCACATAACAAGTACAACCAAGGATAGTATACTTTAATTGATTTGCAATCTTCGTAGAGATACCTACCTAAAGACGAAGTTGGTAGAAGTTGCTAGCGATTCTTATAGTTCGAGTTAGATTCTGAGTCTGAATTCTATAAAATTATCTGTCTTATATTTTTAATTACCATTTGTATTTATTTCAAACACAAATATCGGAAAACAATCATAGATTGTAAACACCTTTCCGATTACGGTACATCACTATTTCAAAAGTAATAAAATCGTGCAACACAGGAAACATCACATCGGTTTGCGGAAAATGCGGAATTAAAAAACACTTTATAGTCTATCTATAGTGACTAGTGATTAATTACTCTGTGGTACCTTAAGATAGACAAGATATTATAGATGAGAGAAGAGGGAAATTATAACTTTAAAACATGGAAAATAGAAAGAGATTTTATCTAAATGTTTACAAAAAATCTTTGTATTAGAATAAAGTTAAGGAACGTTCCTATGTATCATTTTACTTCACGCTTTGAAGGAAAAAGTAAATGTGTAAGAGTTGCGTGAAAAGTAAATATTAAGTTGACTACCCATCTGTGAAATATTTTTAGTATGCTTTTTATGTTTTGCAGGATAGCGCGCCCATATTCATCTTTAGTTACAATTTCAAAAACGAACAATATGAATACAGATAAGTGTTACTTTAGACACATTCAAAATGAAGACAAGGTGCTGGTGGATGTAACTTTTCTCTATAAAGTTAATAATTCAGTGCGGCAGTTCAATTTATCCAGAAACCCTTCAGATACTTTAAAAACTATTTTTACTCGTATGGAAAATAGTATACTTAAGTATGCAAAAAAAATAAAAGGCACGAAAGAAGTATGTGAAGAAATTGCAATAAAAATAATGGCATTCGATGCACAAAATAATACCATTTCGGATGAAATATCTTGCTCGCAACTGTTTTTTATGACCGAACCCATTAAGTTGACAATCGAGGACCAAGTATTCAACATAGTTTTTAATGCTCCAAGTTTGGTTAGCATCCAACTACCGAAAAGTATGTTAGCAGGCTTTCCTGTTTATCCCGAGAATTTTGTTGCCCATTACACTGAAAAGGATAAGTGTACTTTCAATTGGTATAAAGGTTCTGTACTTAATGATAAAGGCAGAGAAATATCTGAAATACATATCAAGTGGATGTTTGTTTTTTCTGGACCGGCATACACACCTTCAGCCGATGATATTGGAATGAAAGTGAAGTTAGAATGTATACCAGGTAGGAAGTTATACTGTCATTGTAATTATTTTTATTTATTATTTTCTATAAATAAATAGCCAATGAATGAGTAGACGAGCCCCACGGTCAGTGGTCACCCACAACAGTCAAAACACAATAAGTTGTTTAGCGATTGACTACGAAGGCCAATTACTTAATAATAATATTGAAATTATAGTCCTAACGCAAACCCCTCACACTTATCAGGTGGATTGGCTTCTCTCATCTGTGTCAGTATAGAATTGTAGTCATTATTAAAGATGACCCAAATTTAGCTAAAATTAATGTTTTTAAGTTATTCCTTGATATTTTCAGCAAATGACAGAATGATTGGCCCTGCAGTTGAGGTGATTTCTAAAAATGTTATTGAAGCTGGACCAGGTCAATGTCCCTTTGAGAGCCGACATTTATTCACATCTAACAAACTAAGTGGCTCTAGGTAAGTGTTAGGCCCTTTACACTTAAAAAATCATTATATACATAGTATTTCCAATTGTAATAGAACACTTCAGTATGTTTTACCATATCATACTGTGACAGAACTGACAGAGAGTATAGTTTATAGGTCACAGTTTAACTAGTAACCATACATATAATATATTACATAAATCTGAAAAGGGTTTTAAATTAAGTATACTAGAGCAGTTAGAAATAATAAAACATAATAATAATCCAAGTTTTACACTGCTGAATGAACAAATAAATGTATCCAACTCGCCTTTACTGAGGATTTTCAACAGTACACATCACCAGATTACGTCAGACCCGGTTCCTGCCGGCGTGAATCACTAATTGATTGATTAATTAATTAATCGATTGATTAATTGATTGAATAATTAATTAATTACTAATCACTAATTATTACAACATCATTAGATAATCAGTGGGCGAGTTGGGTATAAATACGCCACGCTCAGTGAACGATGCTCACTTTCCGACTAACCATCGTAGAGTCAACTTACCCTGATGATGCTCCGTTTCGGGGCGAAACACGTGTTGGTGCTGGTATGTATGTTGGTATATACGTTTAATTATTGTAGTGCATGTTTCCGTTGTGGGAGGGAGGGAGGTGCCACGCATGTTTTAAAGTATATACCATCATACATGTTAAACGCGGATTGTTGCAAAGTAGACTAATACTAACTTAATAAGAGAGTATAGTTTGTTTGCATATTAAAGCAAATCTATTATATGCTAGCTTGAAGACTGCGAATATAGAAGAAGATAAGAAGATAAGGGTTGCCAAAGCTGCAAACGTAAGATGTAATAGACATGTTACAGTTGATTCTCAAAGCGGGTGTTCATAAGCATAACACATTTTTACTGTTGTCCATAAAACCGTTCAAGCTTTAAGCATTCAATTCATCATTTCAAATATTCATTTGTCACTCTCCCCACCTTATCCAGAAGCTTGATATGCCCATGCAAGTACTAGTTTTATAAGGATATTATTTTATAACAAGAATAACATAAGTACAATAATTTGATATTTTTCTGTTTTAGTTTCCGATGTGTCTCATACAACATATTGGCCGATTTATACTGTATCTTAGACTTTACTAGGACAGTACTGCATCCTTACTGTCCACCATATGCATTACAGATTGACTATAGGAAACAACTGATCATAAAGGAGTTAAGAGGTATTTAATTGCTAATAATTGGTAAGATTTAAATGCACGGAAAGAACTAGATGCCATAATTGAATATTTTTTCAACCTGGTATGCAATAACCAGTGGGGTTGTCTGACTCATTTACTCGTAGTTTTATCAAACCAAGCAAACAAGTTCCATATTAAACTTCAGAGTAAAAAAAAACTTTATGTAAAATAATTAGTTTCAATATTTTAATGCATTTTACAGGTTACAATGCAGATATAATTTGCCTTCAAGAAGTGGACTCTAAAATTTTTCATCATTATTTAAGTTCACTATTAGAATCTGAAAATATGCAAGGTAAATTTTATAAAAAAGGGAAACAAGTAGCAGAAGGATTAGCTTGTTTTTATAGAAGTGATAGATACAGGTAAATAACTCCACGCATGTTTTCCTATGGGAAACCTACTCCTTATTGCCTTTTGTAAGCATAGTAACAGAGGGTAGGTACCTACTATAATATTAGTTTTTCCCATCTTTGTGTCTGTTTTTACCAATTCATTGGGGATGTTATTTGAACAAATTAAAATCTCATATTTTTTTAATTGTAATATGATGCTAAATTGTAGCAGTAATAATATTAGCACTAAATTTAAAAAATCCACTTCATTGTTGTATTGAATAAATGGAAATATTTCCACTTAAAGACTTATAATTAACCATTTTTACTATAATTAGTGAAGGCACATTAATTTTTCAATAATAATTTAGCAATTATAATTAAGAGACACATTTTCAATGCAGGTTTTTAAGCGAAAATGATATACTATTGTCAGAGGCCATCAAATCTGAATCATATTTAAAACCTATTTGGGATGCAGTCTCACCTAATGCGGCTTTAAAGGAAAGATTGTTAGACCGAACAACAGTAGCAAGTGCCACGATTTTGGAATCTATTGAAAATGAAAATGATGTGCTTGTTGTTGGTAACACTCATCTCTACTTTCATCCAGATGCTGATCACATAAGATTAATCCAAGGAGGAATAATAATTTATTGGCTTCAAGATCTATGCAATAAGTTAACGGTAATTAATATAAATTTTTAACTTAGCAACAACTTGTTTGATCCTAGCATAGTAAATAGTATAAAGTACACTTATTATATAAAGATATTTTACAGAATTTACTGTATTGTGGCATCAAATCTCTTGCTCTTTGATTAGTAAATTATAGAAAAAATAAGTATTTTTAACGTTTCAGAAACAACTGCCAAATAAGAGGATATCATTGATATTATGTGGTGATTTTAATAGTGTACCATCTTGCGGCATTTATCAACTTTATACTCAAGGTTTTGCTCCGAGTTCATTGCCAGATTGGTGTTCAAGTAAGTACATCATAACATAGCATGCATTTATAATTAGAATTTTCTACATTCTAGAAAATTATTTCCATAAAACTCTCATGCCTTTTAAGTATTGTTTTGATAACTAAAAAATTAATAGTTTTTATTTTTAATTAGAGGTATAACACTTTTTAGATCAAAATGAAGCCATCAATCATTTAACGTTACAACAACAGATACCACTTGCAAGTGCCTGTGGAACCCCTAAATATACAAATTTCACAGCAGGATTTGCAGATTGTTTGGATTATATATTTTACCACACTAAAAATCTTACAGTTGAACAGGTATGAATGAACTTAAAAACATTAAAAAGACAAGTTATTGGTAAATGTAAAATACAAATTATTAGTAAATGTTCCTTTTCAGGTTATTCCTTTACCGAGTGTTGAAGAGTTACAAGCAAACACAGCATTACCAAGTGTTGTATTTCCGTCAGATCATATAGCAATCGTTGCTGACTTACAATTCAAATCAGACTAATAAATACAGGTACCTACCTACTTCCTACCTAGACCTCGATACAAAAGAGAAAGCAAACAAGGACAGAGGTTCAATAACAAAATTGGAAAAGCCTATATTTTATAGAATAAAATAAAATAGTAACGAAAATTAAACAATAAATATCGCTCGGGACATAATGGTGTCCTGGGTGTCCAGTTGTAGGACAGGTCTTAGGTATCGTGTAAATCGTCAAAATGTAATCCGAAATAAGTAAACAGATACTAATATATAATTAAAATACAATATATTGTTAATTTTATTTATCGTAATTACTTTAATCTATTAAGTTAGTAGTAGTCTACTTTGCATCAATCCGCGTTTAACATGTATGATGGTATACACACCACAACGGAAACATGCACTACAATAATAATTAAAAGTGTATACCAACATACATACCAGCACCAACACGTGTTTCGCCCCGAAACGGAACATCATCAGGGTAAGTTGACTCTACGATGGTTAGTCGCAAAGTACCAACCATCGTAGAGTCAGCTTACCCTTACTTTTAGAATTTACTATTTGAACGCTCCAGGTGGTACATCTTCATGTGGAATTGCAGTCACGTTATTGAAAGGCGGTCGAACAGCCGATTCAGTGCTAAAATTTCCATTGAATATGCAAAGCAATGAAACTTCGACCTCCAATATTTCGAAGAACACAGCAATGGCAAAGGTTTTGCAGCAATGTAAGTTGATAGTGTGGGATGGATGCCCGATAGCACATAAAAAGTCTTTGGAGGCATTAGACAGAACTATGAAAGATCTACGAAACAATCGAAACCGATTTGGTGGAGCGATGATTTTATTAGCAGGCGATTTCCGTCAAACATTACCAGTGATTCCTCGGTCAACGCCAGCGGATGAACTCAATGCATGTTCAAAGTCCACCATTTTGTTGAAATATGTAGATACTAAATTGAAACAAGAATATACGTGTACGATAGCAAAATGATCAATTTGGAGAAATATTTTCAAAGCAACTCATTGACCTTGGTAATGGCAAAATCCCTGTTAATGATTCGACTGGCTGCATTATATTTTTGTCAGTTTACTGAAACAACAATCGAGCTCATACAAAACGTGTTCATAAACGTCTCCAAAAATTACAAAGATCATTTGTGGCAGCGAGCATGCTATATTAGCTGCCAAAATTACGGATGTATATGAAATAAACTTCAAAATGAAATTGCCGGTGAATTAAAGACATACAAATCTCACATACAGTTGATTGGGCAACTAATCAAGATGATGTCGTCAACTATCCACCAGAATCGTTAAATTTTCAATAATCAATCCATTGAAGATTATCATAATCTTCAATGGAAAGTAGGATCTGTAGTCATAATGTTAAGAAATATTAAATATTAAATTATTTTTGTAAGTAATCGTCGTTTATTGTTGAGATATAAATAACGTGAACACTCGGAAAAATTTATTTAATTTTTACTGTTAACTTTTGACAGAACGAAGTCTGTCCGGGCAGCTAGTATCGAATATATACCATCAGCGTTGCCAGATCTCCTGATTTTCCAGGAGATTTCCTGATTTTTCTACGATTCTCCTGATCTACTGATTTTATTAATAAGTCTCCTGATTTTTGGGTTTTGAATAATTCACTGCATCAATAATTTCTAACACTATCAAATTTGGAAAATAGACACACCATAACGTTTATTATCCTAACTCAATCGAATACGAGTGTTTTTGCAATAAGCCCAATAACATAAATAAGTCGCTATGAGCAGATACGGAAAACAACAAAGGTTCTTTCGGTGTAAAGGTTTTGACGGGTAATGTCCGCCAATACTACGCGACTAAACTAAATAGGTATGTTTTAAGGTAGTAGCTTGATGTTGTAGGTTACATTTAAATTTTGCATGTAGGTAATTGTTTGAGCTTACAAAATAGAGAATATTTACCGCTAACTGCATTCAAGCGCTACGGTGGAAAGACTATTTTGACAAATTAACATAACGATCAAATTGAGAAATTAATAGATTACCTACCAGAGTTATTGCCGGATTTTTGACAACTAAAATATTAAATAAAAACTAAAATGTGTGCAATTCACACGTGGTAGAAGTGAAACCTTCAAAAATTTTAGTTTCAAGATAATGAGACGAATGTAAAATTTCGGAAACTTGATAATTGGAGGTTTTAATAATGATCATAGGAATGCAAAGTTAGTTAATAAATATAAAACAGTGGTAACTAATGCCATCTCTTAACATAATATGAAGAGTAAAATGAGCAGCTAGCACCATCTATCCAGCAATAAAACGAAACTTTTATCCTATTCATCTATGAATAACTTCACTTTTTAAGGTAACACAAAGAGAACCACGAACTTAAAGAAACACTGTATAATGCTTCCTATCTCATTTTCTCCCACGTTAAATCTTATAAAATGTGTCTGTCTCTTTTTATGTCGCTTTTTCGTTTCATCGACTTTCAAACCACAACGATGAAAGAAGTTTTCATTCAAAAAACAATAATTGTTTTGATTTTAAAGTAAGCGAAAAAATGACAGTAAAACAGAATAATCAAATGTATTAGCAAAATTAACAATATTTTAATTCAGTAAGTATTTTATTTATCTCCTGATTTATCAGACCAATCTCCTGATTTTTTTGTTCTTATCTCCTGGAAATTGAAATTTTGGTCTGGCAACACTGTATACCATGCAAGGGGAAAGAAGATGAATACACATATGTATTTTATTGATAAAAAAGATGAAACAGAAGCAGAAAATGTCAACAAAACTGAAGAAGATGAAAATGTAGAAGTAAACGTGAATGAGAAAACACAAGAAAGAGATCACGAATAAATATAAAGAAACCTACTTATCTGACTTATCTAAACGATTATGTGGACGAGTTTGATGATGCTCGTGAATCAATTATTATAGCTTATTGTTTTAATTTGTTTCTTTATAAAAAATATTACAGTCAAAATATGATTTTTCTCTTTATTATAATAAGAAGACGTGGATACTGATATTCGTAGATTATTAATTAGGATCAGGAAAAATATTATATCGTAGAACAATAAATAAAGAACATGATGATGATAGCGTTTACTCTGCACAGAGTACTTAATCACTACTCTGTTTTTTTAATTCCGCAAACCGATTTGACAGGCGCTACTGTCAAAAGCTAAAATAATGTTGCCCGTTGTTTATGGCTAGAGCCGCTTCAGGATTCCGGTTCCTTGAATCGTAAGATAATAATTGTTTATAGCGGTTAACTTTGCTGTAATTAAATTTAATCCTGAATTAATAAATATGAATAAAAATGATTGTACATTTATCGACTTATGTTTTTTGATTGATTGATTTGCAATCTTCGTAAAGATACCTACCTAAAGACGGATAAAAATAGACACGTTTTAAAAATAGAAAATGAAATGTGCAATTTAGGCCATGTCATTGACAACATGGTCGAACATTTTATAATAGAAGTTGGTAGTGATTCTTATAGTTCTGAGTTAGATTCTGAGTCTGAATTCTATAAAATTATCTGCCTTATATTTTTAAAAAACTAGGTGGTAAGTCTAGGATTATACAGCGTGTAATGCAAGTCGAATTAAATATTTCAGGGCGACGTTCACCTCGCGATTCTCAGCCCGAATAAACAAAGAATAAACAAAAACACCCATAAACCACAGAGATAATAATATCAAACTAAATACGAAAAATCTCAAAACGTGTGGACGCCCTAACCCACGCACGATATCTAGATCACTAGGTGAATGACCTTTTATGTTCGGTCGCATTCGCGTAATCTAGGTCACTAGGTGAATGACCTGACGTGTAAACCGGACTTTAGCATGATCCATTTTCCCATCATTCTTAAACCCTGGTTTAGGACAGGCAAAAATACTTAGCCTGTACTGTACCTGCTAAGCAAATTTCTAACATGAAATAGGCATCGCAAACAACAAAATAGATTTATTTCTAGCATACCTTAAAGAATGGAATGCTATTTAAAAACTCACGGACTCTGACCAGATAGTGTGCAGGCGCTTCGTCGTGTTGATAATACATATTTCTGTGATAAATTAACGGCACATTGTCTAACATTTCATCCACCACACTTGTTAAAATACCTAATAAATCATTCATGATGCACTATCAAATCTTCCGTCAATAAAGTAAGAACCTAATAAACAGTTGTTTAAAACACCGGTCCACACACTGACACTAAAACGGTTGTTAATTAACTTGTTTAACAAACAAAATAAATCGCAATGCCAGTAATTAATATCGCACGCACTCGGCACTGCTACGCTTACGACACGCGACCAAGGCGCGCGGGTGCGACTGTGTTGTGTACATTGCTTTCGCTTCGCACGGCAAGGCGCGGGTCGCGAGGGGGGGCGGGACAGCCGAAGGCCGAAGCGAGCAGCGTGGGTGGTGCGGCTTTTATGAAAAGCCGAAAGGCGAGTACACCTTTGTAAAAGCCGCCTTTATGCCTTTTGCGGCGACGACCGCAACCGCGGTGCGGCGGTAAAATTCATTCGTGTATCGTAAAATATGGTCGACGCTATCTCGAGCGCAGTGTCTATGATTAATCTATTTTAAAAGATAATTTGGGTACAAATTAGGGTCAGTTTTTTTTACGTATTCGGGCTGAGAATCGCGAGGTGAATGCCCCCTGAAATATTTAATTCGACTTGCATGACACTCTGTATAATATAATTACCATTTGTATTTATTTCAAACGCAAATATCGGAAAACAATCATAGATCGTAAACACCTTTCCGATTACGGTACATCACTATTTAAAAAGTAATAAAATCGTGCAACACAGGAAACGTCACATCGGTTTGCGGAAAATGCGGAATTAAAAAACACTTTATAGTCTATCTATACTTCTATAGTGACTAGTGATTAAGTACTCTGTGGTACCGTAAGATAAAGATAGTCGACAAGACAAGATAGTAAAGTTATGATAAGAGGTTATGAAATGACTTTTTAACATGGAAAATAGAAAGAGATTTTATCTAAATGTTTACAAAAAATCTTTGTATTAGAATAAAGTTTTATGGAACGTTCCTATGTATCATTTTACTTCACGCTTTGAAGGAAAAAGTAAATTGTGTAAGAATTGCGTGAAAAGTAAATATTAAGTTGACTACCCATCTGTGAAATATTTTTAGTATGCTTTTTAGGTTTTGCAGGATAGCGCGCCCATATTCATCTTTAGTTACAATATCAAAAACGAACAATATGAATACAGATAAGTGTTACTTTAGACACATTCAAAATGAAGACAAGGTGGATGTAACTTTTCTATATAAAGTTAATAATTCAGTGCGGCAGTTCAATTTATCCAGAAACCCTTCAGATACTTTAAAAACTATTTTTACTCGTATGGAAAATAATATACTTAAGTATGCAAAAAAAATAAAAGGCAAGAAAGAAGTATGTGAAGAAACTGCAATAAAAATAATGGCATTCGATGCACAAAATAATACCATTTCGGATGAAATATCTTGCTCGCAACTGTTTTTTATGACCGAACCCATTAAGTTGACAATCGAGGACCAAATATTCAACATAGTTTTTAATGCTCCAAGTTTGGTTAGCATCCAACTACCGAAAAGTATGTTAGCAGGCTTTCCTGTTTATCCCGAGAATTTTGTTGCCCATTACACTGAAAAGGATAAGTGTACTTTCAATTGGTATAAAGGTTCTGTACTTAATGATAAAGGCAGAGAAATATCTGAAATACATATCAAGTGGATGTTTGTTTTTTCTGGACCGGCATACACACCTTCAGCCGATGATATTGGAATGAAAGTGAAGTTAGAATGTATACCAGGTAGGAAGTTATACTGTCATTGTAATTATTTTTATTTATTATTTTCTATAAATAAATAGCCAATGAATGAGTAGACGAGCCCCACGGTCAGTGGTCACCCACAACAGTCAAAACACAATAAGTTGTTTAGCGATTGACTACGAAGGCCAATTACTTAATAATAATATTGAAATTATAGTCCTAACGCAAACCCCTCACACTTATCAGGTGGATTGGCTTCTCTCATCTGTGTCAGTATAGAATTGTAGTCATTATTAAAGATGACCCAAATTTAGCTAAAATTAATGTTTTTAATTTATTCCTTGATATTTTCAGCAAATGACAGAATGATTGGCCCTGCAGTTGAGGTGATTTCTAAAAATGTTATTGAAGCTGGACCAGGTCAATGTCCCTTTGAGAGCCGACATTTATTCACATCTAACAAACTAAGTGGCTCTAGGTAAGTGTTAGGCCTTTTACATTTAAAAAATCATTATAAACATAGTATTTCCAATTGTAATAGAACACTTCAGTATGTTTTACCATATCATACTGTGACAGAACTGACAGAGAGTATAGTTTGTTTGCATATTAAAGCAAATCTGTTATATGCTAGCTTGAAGAAGATAAGGGTTGCCAAAGCTGCAACCGTAAGATGTAATAGACATGTTACATTTGATTCTGAAAGCAGGTGTTCATAAGCATGACATTTTTACTGTTGTTCATAAAACCGTTCAAGCTTTAAGCATCAATTCATCATTTCAAATATTCATTTGCCACTCTCCCCACCTGATCCAGAAGCTTGATATGCCCATGCAAGTGCTATTTTTATAAGGATATTATTTTAAAACTAGAATAACATACAATAATTTGATATTTTTCTGTTTTAGTTTCCGATGTGTCTCATACAACATATTGGCCGATTTATACTGTGACTCAGACTTTACTAGGACAGAATTGCATCCTTACTGTCCACCATATGCATTACAGATTGACTATAGGAAACAACTGATCATGAAGGAGTTAAGAGGTATTTAATTGCTAATAATTATTAAGATTTAAATGCACAGAAAGAACTGGCTGCCTTAACTGAATATTTTTTCAGCCTGGTATGCAATAAGCAGGAAGGGTTGTCTGACTCGTTTACTCGTAGTTTTATCAAACCAAGCAAACAAGTTCCATATTAAACTTCAGAGTAAAAAAAAACTTTATGTAAAATATTTAGTTTCAACACGGGCGTAGCCAGGTTGAGCTAGGTTTCGGGGGAGGGGGGGGGGGGGGGGGGTCTGGGGTTCAAGAAAATACAACGACTAAAAAAATACATAAAATAAACCTAAAGAAAATTGAGACTTTATTTTTTCTCACGTAGTGTTATCTATTATTAGTTTAGTCAAAAATTTTAAAAACGTGTTTAATAGAAATAAAGCTCCTAAAAAAATGTGCGATAGCTCATTCGATTCCAAATAACGTCTAGAAAAATGTTTTTTAAGGGTTTATTAGCACATAAAAATGTCAGACCTTCACTTTTCGGGGGGGTTTGAACCTCCGAAACCCCCCCCCCCCCTGGCTACGCCCATGACTTTCAATATTTTAATGCACTTTACAGGTTACAATGCAGATATAATTTGCCTTCAAGAAGTGGACTCTAAAATTTTTCATCATTATTTAAGTCCACTATTACAGTCTGAAAATATGCAAGGCAAATTTTATAAAAAAGGGAAAGAAGTAGCAGAAGGATTAGCTTGTTTTTATAGAAGTGATAGATACAGGTAAATAACTCCACGCATGTTTTCCTTTGAGAAACCTACTCCTTATTGCCTTTTGTAAGCATAGTAACAGAGGGTAGGTACTATAATATTAGTTTTTCCCATCTTTGTGTCTGTTTCTACCAAATCATTGGGGATGTTATTTGAACAAATTAAAATATCATATTTTGTTAATTGTAATATGATGCTAAATTGTAGCAGTAATAATATTAGCACTAAATTTAAAAAAAATCCACTTCATTTTTGTATTAAATAAATAGAAATATTTCTACTTACAGACTGTTACAATATACCATTTTTGCTATAATTAGTGAAGGCACATTAATTTTTCAATAATAATTTAACAATTATAATTAAGAGACACATTTTCAATGCAGGTTTTTAAGTGAAAATGAAATACTATTGTCAGAGGCCATCAAATCTGAATCATATTTAAAACCTATTTGGGATGCAGTCTCGCCTAATGCGGCTTTAAAGGAAAGATTGTTAGACCGAACAACAGTAGCAAGTGCCACAATTTTGGAATCTATTGAAAATGAAAATTATGTGCTTGTTGTTGGTAACACTCATCTCTACTTTCATCCAGATGCTGATCATATAAGATTAATCCAAGGAGGAATAATAATTTATTGGCTTCAAGATCTATGCAATAAGTTGACGGTAATTAATATAAAATTTTAACTTAGGAATATCTTGTTTGATCCTAGCATAGCTATGAACTGCAATGTTAAAACATTATTATTATTATTAACAGATATACATATAAAGTACACTTATTATATAAAGATATTTTACAGAATTTACTGTATTTTGGCATCAAATCTCTTGTTCGTTGATTAGTAAATTATAGAAAAAATAAGTATTTTTAACGTTTCAGAAACAACTGCGAAATAAGAGGATATCATTGATATTATGTGGTGATTTTAACAGTGTACCATCTTGCGGCATTTATCAACTTTATACTCAAGGTCTTGCTCCGAGTTCATTGCCAGATTGGTGTTCATGTAAGTACATTGTAACATAGCATGCATTTATAATTAGAATTTTCTACATTCTAGAAATTTTTTTCCATAAAAACTCTCATGCCTTATAAGTATTGTTTTGGTAACTAAAAAGTTAACAGTTTTTATTTTTAACCGACTTCAAAAAAAGGAGGAGGTTCTCAATTCGACTGTATTTTTTTTATGTTTGTTACCTCAGAACTTTCGACTGGGTGAACCGATTTCGATGATTCTTTTTTAATCGAAAGCTGGTGCATGTCATGTGGTCCCACTTAAATTTTATTGAGATCTGACAATGGCATCCATGAAAAAACCATATAAGTCTTAAATTTTATTAAGTATGTACGCGACAAATGGACGAATAACTCAATATAACGCCAACCGATTTCGATGATTCTTTTTTTAATCGAAAGCAGGTGCTTTTCATGTGGTCTCAGTTTTTACATAAAGAACGAGATCTGACAAGTAGTTTTTGAGTAACTTTGAAGTCGGTTATTTTTTGTTAGTAAAATTTAGATTAATACTTAGAGGTATAACACTTTTCAGATCAAAATGAGGCCATCAATAATTTAACGTTACAACAAAATATACCACTTGCAAGTGCCTGTGGAACTCCTGAATATACAAATTTCACAGCAGGATTTGCAGATTGTTTGGATTATATATTTTACGACACTAAAAATCTTACAGTTGAACAGGTAAGAATGAACTTAAAAACATTAACATATCGGCCGGTCTCAATAATGTATTAACAGATGGAAGACTAGATAGGAGTAGAGGTGTGTAACTCAGATCTGATCTGATTCAAAGATTCAGATCCCACAAAAGTGACCTGTTGACCTGCAGCTCAAAAACAGATTGACCAGGTCTCAATTCAGCTCAAAGGACCTGAACTGTACGCGTCGACTAAGATAATATACCCTAATGTTAATAGTAATAAGGTTGAAATTTGAAATGTCTTGTCGGCTCTTATGAATCTTTCAGGTCCTTGAGCCGATTCACGAACCGCTTCACAGCTCCAGGTCACCGTGAATCAGGACCTGTTTTGCAGCTCACGCGTTTTGGTTGAGTTACCCATGTCTAGATAGGAGGGCTACCATTACATTAGTAATTAGTATGTCATGACAATGTCATATTTGTGAATTTTTGCGTCTGAAAAATTGACAGATATGACATATGACATACTAATACTCTATTTTTGCATCTGAAAAATTGACAAATATGACAGGTGACATACTAATGGTAGCCTTATCCACAGTCTTCCATCTGTTAGTACCATAAAGTAAGTATTACATATAGAGCGAGTGTAACGAAGTGGGAACAGTAGGCACGGGTGAGAACAACACGACGTTCCCGTCGCGAGCGCTTGTAGTCGTGGTTGATTGCTAGCGGTGTGCGGTTCTAGAGAGATTTTTAAATATTTACGTATCAAAATGGTCAAATGTGCAGTTCCATCTTGCAAAAACGATAGTAGGAAACACACAAAACTGAAATCCAGTATCACATTTCATCGGTAAGTTGATTTTTATATTTATTTTTAAGAAAACAAATCACGCATCGCGGGTGTGAAGGAGACGTGAGGGGCGGGCACGGAAAGACCGCCCGCGCACCGCGCTCTCCTCGCGAGACTGTAGTGATGTGATGCGACCAACGCTGTAGTCGATATTTAAAATATGTTTTGAAATGTTTGCTATGAGAACAACGTATTATATTTATGTAACTTTAATAGTCAAAATCTTATAGACATTTATTATAAATCATTATAGTGTGTGTTTTGTATGATATACTTTGTAATATTTATAATGCGAAAGTATTTTAACGTAAGCTAGGAATGTAAATATAAGGGCGTACTCGTATTCACGTAGATAGCTGGCTACCGGCGCCGATCTGCTAGCGCTTATCGGAACCGGTCCGCCCATGTAGTCGGCATGTAGTCCAAGTACCTGGGCAAATGAGCTTGCTCAAGTGAAAATAGAGAAAACAAATTTTCCCAGATATGAGAACTAGCTAGATCGATTAGTCGCCCTCGTAAACCATAACATTGTAAATTTCATCGAAATCGTTAGTGCTGTTAGTGTGAACGTGAATACAAACAAATATATAAATAAATATACATATTTATATAAAAAATTCTCGTTTAATAGTAGGAAATAAGATAAGTTATCGAAATAACTTATCGATACCTCGTTGCCGATCGGCACGTAATTGAAACATCCCTATCTATCATACACGCATCGATATACGTATCTATAGATCACCTGCCTACGATGTGTTCTGTACCATTTGTGTAATACACTCCCTCTATCTAATACATACTCAAAGGTTAGTACATTATTGAGACCGGCCGTATAAGACAAGTAAATGTAAATACAAATTGGATACATTGGTATCAACAGCTAAATGTATAATATTAAAGCTTTATGATAATATGGCACATTTTAGATGAAGTATAGGTAGGTAATAGATAAATATAACCATTCTCTGCCAATTATTATAAATTCTACGAAATAAGACGAACCGCCTTGGCGGCTAGTCTAGAGTAGCTAGACGAACCGCCTTGGCGACTAGTCTAGAGTCTAGCTAGACGAACCGCCTTGGCGGCTAGAGTCTAGCTAGACGAACCGCCTTGGCGGCTAGTCTAGAGTCTAGCTAGACGAACCGCCTTGGCGGCTAGTCTAGAGTCTAGCTAGACGAACCGCCTTCGCAGCTGCCTGTCTGTGACGGCGAGACGGAGCTCTTTATCTTTAGACTGCCCTAATCTTTTATTCTTGGAAATTGACTGTTTTCCAACATAACATAAGCTGCAGATTACAATATCGCATTAAATTACGGTGTAAATATGAAGCCGTAGGTGAATCACTGGCATTTTTTTCTTCCTTTTCAGGTTATTCCTTTCCCGAGTGTTGAAGAGTTACAAGCAAACACAGCATTACCGAGTATTGTATTTCCGTCAGATCATATAGCAATCGTTGCTGACTTACAATTCAAATCGGACTAATAAACACAGGTACCTACTTACTTCCTACCTAGACCTTGATACAAAAGAGAAAGCAAACAAGGACAGAACTTCAATAACAAAATTTGATGCAGCCTATATAATTATAATAGAATAAAATAGTAACTAAAATTAAACTAATGTCAATAAATATCGCTCGGGACATAATGGTGTCCTGGGTGTCCAGTTGTAGGACAGGTCTTCGGGGTGATACCTATCGTGTAAATCGTCAAAATGTAATCCTAATTAAGTAACATAATATAGTAATATATAATTGAAATAAAATATATTGTTAATCTTATTTATCGTAATTATTTCTACTCCCAGAGACCCAGATAGTCATAAAAGTGCATCATTTCATAAAAATATTTACGACTTTAAAAATAAAGATGAAACTGAAAATCAAGAGGATGTGCAAATTGAAAACGAGGCAGTTTTACGAATACAAGTATAATATTCTTATTATATTGTTTTATTGATTACAGCTATTAAATACAAAATAAGAAAAACAACAGCCTTTCTGTATGGTTGTGAATGGTCTCCTTTATTAAAGTAAAGAGCATATAGATTTTCTGTAATCTTTTAATTGTCTATGCACCGTTCCTGACTTATGATAAGTGTCAATCTTTAAGCCACAATGCCACCATAGACATAGGCTGCGTTCCAGTAGACGCTCACATCGCTCACAACGATCAAAACGCGTTCCACATGGCGACCACGGTCGTCATGGTCGCGGTGAAAACGTCATTGATGACGTCATTAATTTCGCTCACGGCACGCTCAAAACAACCCACCTCACGGGGTGGGTCGAAGTACCCGTTCCACTTGGGTGTATGATTGTAACGCTCACAAGCTAGTGGAACAGGAAAAACCGCGGTCGTGAGCGTGATCGTTGTGATCGTCTAGTGGAACGTAGGGACAGTATTATTATGTCTATGAATGCCACGGTTAAAACATAACAGTGTTGCCAATGGCAATTACCGTGTTCTACGGCTTTCGGGCCAAAAAATCACAAATCGGTCTACGGCCCGAACCCTATTACCGTAGCAAATTCTACGGCTTTTCGCAAGTTCTCCGGTCTTTTTTTATTTACTTGTCTTGAAACATTTTACGAATGTTAAAACCCATAAAACAGCGCCACTAGGCAAATGTTGAAGTTAATTTAAGGTAATGAAAAGTGATTCCTTGTTTTGTGGACATCATATTCACTGCCTATGACCTTTTTTTTTTAGGTCGAGCGCTGAACCGATGGTATATAATGGCGTAATTGCATTGCTACGGCCCACACTTGATCTTTTCCCATATAAACACGGCTTTTTTATCTAATGTACACGGCCTTCCAAAAATTTTCATTGGCAACACTGAAACATAAACGTCATTCATATGCATCATGCATATGAATGACGTTTATGCATGTCTGTTGATTGACGATTGTTGAAAAGTTCTTTTTCTACTTTAGAGATACCTACGCTACGGCAAGTGTTTACTTACGTAGTGTATTTCTTGGTAGTATAGGTATAAATTAAATGTTATATACCTGCTCAATATTATCAAAACAATGTTTAAAATAAAGGCGAATGTAAATAATAACTATGGTGTTTATTTGAAAAAGCATTTGGCTAATGCATATTTAGGTGAGATATTATTTATACTTTTTGTAATAAATTTGTTTTACGGAATTTTCCTTTGTTGTGGCATGTATGTCATTTATGTGTCAGTTGATTTGGTATGTGTTATTATAAATGCAAATAGCGGTATACAGTTCCGTTAGGAATAATAATCGACTAATTAGCACAAAACTTGATCATAATAATATCTTATATGTTTTAGGTGAATGCAATGGGTTATCAAAAGTTATTCACAACACATCTGCCTACAAGTATCCATTAGTTTCTGCTCTAAAGTTACCTACCAATGTAGAGGATATAAATTCTTCAGAAATGGGCAGATTCTCGCCACTTCGAGAAAGAGATTTATTGGGACCTGTAATTAATAGTTACTCTGCAAAACAAGAGTTTCCTAAAATTGATATAACAATACAATCAGATCCCCATGTTAACAAATATGATTGCCGTGGAGCACTCAGCTTGTCTTCCTCTATGCAGAGCAATGTGCCCAGTCCATTCTCCGGAAACCACACACATCTCAGCATGCCTGGATCACAATGGGGCCAGGGCTATAAGTACCTTTCAGATCATTTGCATGGTGCACATTATTTAACATTAAGGAATGAGTATAGGGCAAAGCATTTCAATAATGGTATGTATGATTAATTATATGTAGACTATCAGCTTAATTCTACAACAATAGCTTTTAAATCAACTTCATTATGTAATTTTATTTCTATATTTCATTTCTCACAAAATTATTATTAATTATATATTATCAACATCTACATTCTGCTAGTTGGCCATATTGAAATTACATAAAATACAATTTAAAATAACATATGTAGGTACTTACCTATTTTATAATTCATTAATAAAGTATATTTAAACAAGGTAATTGTTAGCTCATAGTTCATAGTTTGTAAAGAATTGTTCTTCTTTCAATACAAAACTAGTTTAACACCCTTTAATGCCTTGTGCTAATGATAACATATACTTATCTAAAAATTGGGTTGTAAGCTGACATCTGGTAATCTGGTATTTCTTCTTGATCATAAATAGACTGTTCTGAATAGTCAGATTGGTCTATTTCTTACACATTTTTTTTATATTCATGTAATTTTTCATTCAAATCTTCATGATGGCAGACTTTCTTGTATTACTACAAGTAGGTACATCTTAGATTATATATAGCTGCTATCTGTTGGGGCTTTTATGGGGCACTCCTAGTTTCACTCTTTTATGATAAAAACAATTTCTAGTTAACACTTCATTCATAATCATGAAACCTATTCAATTTTCTACGCAACTTATATGTTACTGTTTATTTTTAAATATTGTCTACAAATCTCTACTTCACCCAAAGTTTTCAGGGTTTTTAAAGTCTTATTCACTGAAGCAATGCTATGCCATGTTTGACATTGTTTTGATAATATTAAATTCTTCTTCATGATTTTTATCTAATAACTGAAATGTTTAACCTTTTTTAATTAAAAGGACCTTTTCTAATGTTGTTGGTTTAACTTTTTCAAAGCATAGCAGTAACTATTGGATCAAGGAACATGTGCACTGATGCTAGCCCTCCATTGAGCGCCAAAGATAAACTCAAAAATGCTGTCAAAGAATATGGTTCAACAGTAATAGTATTTCATGTCACTGTATCCCTGTTATCTCTTGGAGGATGTTATGCTCTTGTGTCTAGGTATGTTTCTATTTTCATTCAGTCTAATACTCATATGATACATTTGTTTTTCATATTATATTATTACACACATAGGCCCATATTAATAAACTGGTTTTGGCTTAAGAGCACAATCACAGAATTTACATAATATGTATGTCACTTTTACATATGATCTGGAATCTTGGGATCACAGATATCTTAAGATCGGTTTATTAATAGGGCCATGGCTTGTTGCATAAGTAATCACTTCAACTGCAACAACAATGTAAAATCAAGGTTGCATTAATTATAAATTATAATAATACTAGCTCCTGCTTCGCAACTTGACTTAATTTTAATGCAATATTGTCTACATACATATATTGGTTTGATTTAGATGTTTGAATTGAAATGTTTTTTTTTCAGCGGAGTAGATTTGGTGGCACTCTTAAATCATTTCAACATTGGTGAAGGAACATTATCCAAAATAGCTACATCTAATGCTGGAACATTTGTTATAGCATATGGAGTACATAAAGTCTTTGCTCCATTGCGGATAGCCATAACATTAACAGCTACGCCATTTATAGTCAGGTATCTACGAAATATTGGATTTTTAAAGGGTAACATAAGTACTAGAAAGTAATTTCTTCTGAAATCTAATATTAGGCTCTTCAAGCTAATTTATACTGTTTTGTTTTTTAAGTCTTATTTACATTTATTGTAAATTGTCACTAATTAATTATGCACATTATACGAGTAGATGCAGTAGGGAAATTATGAAAACCGAGATTTAATAAAGTCCCACAGTGCTTTTAGTAACATGATGAAATCTTTTTTTTGGGATGGGGGGACGAAGAAGGCGAAGCGGATATTATGTGGACAAAGGAACCCCGTGAAGCGGGATTCCATCGACATCTGTGATGTAATGACGTTATTCTGACATTACTAGTGTAGACAGATCAGACCCTGTGAACCCATTTGCCAGCGTAAAAACAAGATATCATCATTTCGCTAAAGCACTGTTGGATTTGATCAAATCTTAGTTATTGTCTCTTTCCTGCGACATACACAAAATATGTTTCAACAATTTTGGTGTGATTGGCCATTGCTTTGATATGAACACTCGAAACTGTATTTGGTTAGATGATAAAAAGGGTTAGTATTACCCGATTCCTTCACAGCTACAGTGGTACTTTTGTGAAATACTAAATCTGGCATTTTAAGAGGTATTTGCCTAATTTTACTATTGTTCCATCATTATCATCACTATCAATTTGTATTATTTGTACTATATAAGCTCCTGTAATGTGATGCGGTAATATAATTTTATCTAAGAGTTATTTAAATAACTTGTATACTAACAAGAACTAAAACACATTTATTATTTATAGAATGAATCTATTAGATGATTAAATTTGTGAAATTAGAATTTAAGTTTGTGAATATTTTTGGTATTGTGTTTAAATAAAACTGGTTTTGGTGAATATACCTATTCTTTCACTTTTGTTCTCTTTTTGGGTAAATTACCGTAAATGTGAGTTGGCTTTTCAATTGATATTTAATAATAATATTAATGATTTGTGAGGACCAAAGAGGCTCTTTTCCTCTTTCACCTCTTTGAATTCAAGAGTTCAAATCAAAGACTGGTTGAATGAATAAATGGATTAATGGGGGAGTGGGAGAGGAGGGAGTTAGGCGCCTTAGGCGGTGCGAAGTTTTCCGGGTCAGCTAATATAAATATAAGAACATTGAGTAAATTTTATTTCAACGTAGGTACTCGAAATGATGCCACAAACCGGGCTTTTCTGTTAATATCGATATCGATATTTTAAAAATTCACATTTACTGTCACATTCACTATTTTTTTTTCAATGGCAATACTATTTATTTGTCGAGGAAATGTCAAACGTGACGTCATCCCAGCCAGCGTGACGTCGTCAATCTTAAAGCTGCAAACATATTATAAGCCGCGGCTGACCGGACGCGGCTGACAGCCGTGGCTGATAGTGTGCACAGTCTTTGAGACGTACGTAGTACTCTGTGTCAGAAGGAAGAACGTACGTATCTATTAAAAATCGACGAACGAATTATTGAGTATGTTCGCAACAGGGAATTATTACTATATAATTATAAATTAAAGGATAACAAATACTCTTCAAACAACAATAAGTTTGAGAGGAAATAGCTAAAATATCCTTTCTTTATTTATGTCATGGACCCAAACGCTTCTTTTTATTTTCTTTTTGGGTGGACAACATAAAGCAGCCGCCGCTAATTCAAGAAAATCACCCTCACTTTTACTACTCAACATGTTTCTTCGTCTACAGTTCTTTGTGGAATAGGCGTGATAGTACTCTGTGGAATAAGCGTTGGAACGCTTCCGGAAGCCACGTCTCAAAGACTGTGCACACTATCAGCCACGGCTGTCAGCCGCATCCGGTCAGTCGCGGCTTATACATAGTATGTTTGCAGCTTAATGGGGCGGCTTAGAATACTAAACCACGCCGGTGACGCCGGATGGGTGTCGACGATGTTTTTCCCGTCCTGTCCGTGATATACAGGGTGTCCCGAAACTCAACGTCAAGCAGGTACGGGGCGATAGGGTATAGTCGAATCACTAATCCACCGGACCAAATTGACATTTAAAGTGCCAAAGTTTTTGACGAAAAATTAATAGTACAGTGAAACCAACTTATTTGTGAATTGAAGGAGGGCGCTGTCGGACGCACTGGACCAATCATTGGACGCAATTCGAGAGGTAGTAAATGACAACGAATGAGCACAAAGAACTTATGAAAGACGCGGCATTAGTTCCAATTTTCGCCACTTCACAGATAAGTTGGTGGCACTGTACCTATTGTGACAAATCGAATCTGACGTGAATCATTGATATGTTAAGATTTGAAACATGTATTTTATATGGACCAAGAATTCGCTATTACTATGAAAAGTATTACTATGACCGGATCGCTGCGTCAAGGGTCCTGGGTTCGATTCCCAACGAGGTGGAAATTTGCATTCAGGTACCATCACAGAACACATAATAGTCCTTTGGTACCAACTACCACTACAAAGTCCGTGATCCAGATAGAGTAATATATCCATGGTGACAAGTACTGCTACGGCCGCTACCGAACCGACTCAACGAATGAATGGTATAAAATCATAGACATAATACTACTAGACTAGACAAGCGGGCCTTCTTTGCGTCACGTTATTAGAAAGAGAGAGAGACCAAGGAGACAAGTAAGACAAGGATAGGTTTACCTCCTGCCTTTCTTCGCAGCGTGACGGTTTCACTTACATATGCTCAGATACCTTGCCTAGTCTAGTAGTATTAGGTATGTCTATGTATAAAATACTTTTGAATTGCAAGTATTTCGGTTCGGCACTTTGCGTTGCGTACTTGTAAGTAAATACCTGGTCGCGTAAAAAATACGCACCTTCCCTGGTTTTTTTGTATCATTGATTTTGAAGTGAAACGGGGGTGACTTGAAATTTTATGAAACGAAACTGTCCAGTGGAGACTAGAGATGAGTGGATTGAGTGGAGACTAGAGATGAGTGGAGACGAGTTGAGTTGATTTTACATTCGTCTCATTATCTTGAAAACAAAATTTTTGAAGGTTTCACTTCTACCACGTGTGAATTGCAAACATTTTAAATTTTTTTTCACTAATAACCCATGCTTGTTTAAACTATGGCAGAAGTACAATAAAATTGTACAGTTGTAGATTTTCATTCAGTTTAGAATAGTTCAATAATTTTATTCTACACGGTAACATTACATTGGTACGTCACTTCCTCATCTTTTATCTGCAGTGCTTCGAGAACATGACACACCACAGTTTTTATGAAATAAGTACCTACTGTACCTATCTAAACGATTTATTCCAAAGTCAGTTACCTTCAGATAACTGTGTTTTCGCTAATCATTAGGCATTCATTAGGTAATTTTTCATGTCACAATTTTATTATTACATTATTAATGTAAGATAAATATGTTTATATTAAATTACTTTTATTGGATACATCATTTAACTGTTTTTATGACGACAAAAGCGGTGTTGTTAAGTGAGAGTGTAAGCATAGACTTATGTAGATATACTATAATGTAAGCGAATAGGTATATGCCACGGTCTATTTCGTGTAATTTTTATCTAAACGTCACCCGAACTTAGTAAACAAGTGTTAAAAAATAGTCCTATTGAGAACCAACTTTTTTTTGAAGTCGGTTAAAAAGAGGTTCCGTTTTACAAAGTGCAAAAATACAAAGTGTTGTTTTACAAAGTTTAACAAGTGACACAAAACAGGGTCGAATTTGGCGGTCTGGAGGCCCTGGTGCAACAAAGGAACGGATGGCCATAATTATTTTTCGAATAAAAGGAACAATTTTCTGTCGTCGTCTTTTGAAAAATTATTGCCAACTAAAATTGATACTAGGTACAGTCACGAGCAATAATATATATACATTGTCACGTTTTCAAAAATATCTTAACATGTACCAGTCCAGAAAGAAGTGAACGACAATTCGTTCTAAATTAAGTAACCATTATACGATGTCAAAATAAGGTATATACGTTTATTTCACATTAATTTAATCGAAACAAAATCATAAATAAATTCACACTTCGAATATCATTTTTAACTATCTATGACAATTTCTATAATATGTATACAAATTATAAATGTACACATGTAATCATTGACGTACTATACATAGACAGGCTATCTCAAACAAAATGTGTGTTCCACCGCCGGCTTGCCCTCCGTTCTCTTTTCAAACTAGAAGCCTCGTTTGCACACTTGCCATAGAGTAACTTTGTTTAAAACACTTGTCGAACCAAGACAAGCAGTCACCGACTCAAAATCTTTACAAGCTCTTACTCCAACTTTATTTAACGTGCAAAAGCGTTTAAACGATTTCAAACGTAATTACCATTGATTCTTGTCAAAAAATCCAACACTTTAAATTGGTCACAAGCGTCGCGTCGGCAAGCTTATTTAGTCCATTAACACGCTAGTGGCTTGCCAAGTTCAAACGCTCCTTATGATTTTTTCATTCAAAATGGCGGGAACATTGCTCAATAATTTAATTAAATTCGGTTTAGTTGATTTAAGTTAAGATTTTGTTTTCTTACTGATGATAAAGTGATGACATTATCTTTTTTGTTTTTTGTCGTGCAATTGTGACACGTTCTTATTATGCACGACGGCATTTTTTCAGTTTTTTCGTAAACAATTTTGACATGCGGCCGCAATGAGCGCAGCCGAGTGACAGCTGAGTGACAGAATGAAATGCAGCCGGCCGGCTGCAATGCACACCCCCGTGCCCGATGTTCGCGGTGTCCCTTCTATACGCTAGTAATACTAATTCTATGCATGTAATAGACATTGTCATGGCTACATTAAAGTGATATTGGAAGTGCATACTTACTTTTGCGGTTTGCCGTTTTTGTAACTTTACTCGTTATTTTAGTCGAATTCAGTGATCATGACGAATACAGTCATACGCAATTTAATTTTTGAAGATATGTAGGTACCTACTTATTTTGCTATTAATACCCTAACAAGGTGTTGTGATTCAATTTATATTGAATCAATAATAATTTATTTATTTATTTTAATTTGTAGCGGAGCTACTTTGTAGTTTTTACTTGTAAAAATCTATTAACTAAATTCTAATGTATAAATTTGAAATGTATGTTCGGTCAGACAAACACATCGTTTTATATTGTAATATGTCATCGATGCGTTTTTCCCGGCTGCGCGAAGCCGCCCGATCATTGCTGAACAACAGCTTGCATGCTCGCTTTGTTCGAGAGCGATCGGGCACACTCGGCCGCAATCGGACGGCAGAACACGGTCGTCTTGGATACAAAAAGATTGTTATTTTGTCGTTGGATTTGAATTTTCACATCAAAATTTTTCTCTATCATTGCCTTTGTAATTTCGCTTTGTTTTCACTCCCTCTTGCTATTTGTTTATTTGATTCTCCATGTAAATAAACCATTAACGTTTCGGACTATTTTACTTCCGACTCCTACATTGGCGAATCCTACAAGTGTTTTAAAATTACTCTTATTAATCTGCAAAACACCGAAATCATTTTATCAACATCATCTCAGCCTTTGGTTGACTACTGCTCGGCGACCGAATATAACAATAAAACAAGAGCTTATATAATTTTAATACATATAATATCATTGGCCCTACCTCACCGGGACGCTATGGCGACGTCGCCGGCATAGTTGCCACGGCTACCGCTGGCGTCCGAAGGTAGCCAAAAGAGTAGCCAGTGGCTACCCTCTGTCAGTCAATTTTCTCAGATCTCATATCTTTTTCAAATTCTTTAAATAAATTGACTATTTCGTCCCAACATCTTATTTTTAAATATCCTATTTATTTTAGGTATCCCATAAACATGGACGATTTTGTATTTCTACAATAAACCTTTCTGTATCGAAACTCATTATTGAAAAATGGAACCGTGTTAAGTGAAAAACTTAAATAAGAATAATTAAAATGTGTGCAATTCACACGTAGTAGAAGTGAAACCTTCAAAAATTTTGTTTTCAAGTTAATGAGACGAATTTAAAATTTCAAGAAGATGATAATTGTAGGTTTTAGTAATGAACATAGTGATGCAAAGTTAGATAATTTTTTTACATTTTATTGGCGACGTCGCCAGCTCGCTATTTTTCCAAATTGGCGACGTTGCCAAACCGCAAGCTGCCTAATGCAATGTCTGGCCGCAAATAAAAGTAAAATATTATATGAAAATGTAACAAGAACATAGAGTAGTGACGTATATACCTTATTTTGACATCGTATAATGGTTACTTAATTTAGAACGAATTGTCGTTCACTTCTTTCTGGACTGGTACATGTTAAGATATTTTTGAAAACGTGACAATGTATATATATTATTGCTCGTGACTGTACTTAAATGGAAACTTACAATCAGGGCTTTCTGAAATATTGATTACGGATTGATGTGAACAAATGGCACCTACGACACAGGGAATCCTAGTGTGGGGCTATGAGTGTGTAGCGTTCTTATTTATTATAATAATAATTATTATTGTTTGTAATATTCTATAACAATGTTATATTTTGGGCTAGTTAATTGTCGGTAAAAATGCGACACAACAAAAAAAAGCAAATAAAACGTAAAAGTTACTTGACACCTCGAAATTTGGATACATTTTTATCTCTATTTTGGGGGCCCCTCTTGTGGAGACCCTGAAGCAATAACCCCGCCTGCCTTCCTCTAAATCCGAACCTGCATAAAGATGTTAATAATGTTACTGTTGAACTCAAAAAATACTTTATAATTGCGAAACAATCAACCACTGCATCATTAACACATGCCAACTTATTATTAGCCTTAACATCCCAGTGTGAATTTACCCTTAACGATTTAATAATAATTTTATTCCGTTCTGAGTTCCGATGAGATTTATTAAAGATTGCTTATCGCCCAGGTTGGTGCAAAACGAGAGCACTTAAAAGGAAACACCATTCCACATTAATTTGCTACTACCATTACAGAATTTTGCACATAAACTCTGTTAAGGACGAAATTGACAAACACTGAGTTTAGGCTTATGAAATGATGTCATTGTAACAGTCTGTGCTGTGTGTAGGTACCCTATTTTGTAACAAATTTTTAACACTGCTTGGGAGAAATTTATAATGCATCAGAATAGGGATATTGACTAATTTTAGGATTCAATTTGATTTAATAGATAGAACCTTAAGATTCACGAAAAAAATATTATAAAAATAATAATCTTCAATTTAAAAACAAAAATAAAATTGATCAATATAAATCATTTTCAAATTTCTCACCAAAAACGTCACGTGACGTCACTAGCCGATATTCAATACTATCTGTCGACTGAAGTTAGTTGCACTTGCATATAAAATACGTACAATGACGTCATAAGCTCTAAATGGCATTTGAGGTCACGTGACAGTGATTACTATTTTTAACATTTTAAAATAATTATATTTAATTTGTTGTGATTGATTTCGACAAAAGAATAATATTTTAGGTTTTTAAATGTTTTCCTCTATACTTTAAACATAAATTTATTTTAATTTACTGATAGTGTCAACATCCCTATTGTACTACAAAAAATCATAATACACTAGTTAATTAATATCCTTTTCCAAAATTTTCTGTAGTTATACGTACCTACCTCCTGACAAAATGGATACAGTAAATGGATATGTTAAAGAAGAAATTGACGATTCCATTATTTCAAAGATTGTGAACTGGTAAGTTTTTAAAACTTAACTTAGTTGCCATATCATCGATGTAGATATGACCCCATGTAAATAAAAAACCCCCGATGTGTAAATAAATACATAATATTATTTTATCAATTTCAAATATGATAACAGCTGGTAAATAAATAATATAATCTAAATTTTACTAACAAAAAATAACCGACTTCAAATTCTCAAAAACTACTTGTCAGATCTCGTTCAAATTTATGTGGGACCACATGACAAGCACCAGCTTTCTATTAAAAAAAGAATCATCGAAATCGGTTGACGTGATATTGAGTTATTCGTCAATTTGTCGCGCACATCTTAACACAAATTTACGACTTATGTAGTTTTCTCTTAGATGCCATTGTCAGATCTCAATTAAATTTATGTGGGACCACATGACAGCCATCAGCTTTCGATTAAAAAAAGAATCATCAAAATCGGTTCGCCCAGTCCAAAGTTCTGAGGTAACAAACATAAAAATAAAAAAAAAATAAAAAAAATACAGTCGAATTGAGAACCTCCTCCTTTTTTTGAAGTCGGTTAAAAAAAAACAGAATGAAAATAAATGTAAAAACAAAAGAGAAATATTTTGAAAATAGTGCAGCAAGTCAGCTTTCTCTACAAAAAAATATTAAAAAGCTAATAAAAAAATAACCAAACCTATAAGACCTGTACTTTAATGGTATTTTCAACGCCCTTGCTGATAAATTGGTTTTTATTACATGGATTTTACACTCATAAACCATGGTATTAAACACTTGTGCTTTTTTTTCTTGATCGCACTAGTGGTTTATTTTATATTCCATCAAATTAAGTTTGTACCTTGCTGAAAGATATTATTTATGCATTCTATTTGCTCTTAACTTAGCCGGGTTATAGTTTTATTTTTAAATTTCAGAAAAAAGTTTTGACTTAGATACGTTTCGTTTCAACATAAGAATAAAAGTAACACTATTTTTGTAAAAAAAAGAAGTGTACCAGCTTGAATATGATAAATTTTCAACAAACTATTTACTTTTATATTATTTACTTTTTTATTAATAATTCAACGTGAAACTAATTTATAAAAACATAAATACCTATTAGATTTTTTACATTTTGGGTTTTGGCTGTTTAGCCTACGCGCTACGCTCCAATCTGCGCGCGTATAGCTAACACGCCGCGCGCAGAAAAAAAAATATCAGCGCGGAGCGCGCCATTTTTAACAAACTTTCCGTCTGGTCTGTGAGCATTGTTTATTTGAGTACGAATAAGTGAAAATTTGTTTTTTTACTCGTAAGTGTGTTGAAAAACGTCGTATGACACTCGTGAGGTTTGGTCATTACACTCTCGGTTTTCTTGCAGCACTCGCCTACGCACATACCACACTTGTATCATAATGTACTATTATTGATAGCTTTGTCCAAGTAACCAATGAAACTAAAACTTCACTTACGAGGTGTCATATCTAGATCGAAATTATACAGAATTTTATAGGTAGCTAAAACTTCCGTCAGATTTTTTTATAATACCTATCCCAATATGTGCCATAGATGAGATGTGTAGATTATTCATATACCATACGCAATTACGCATACATACAGTAGATATCAATGGCGTAGCCAGTAAGACCTGAATCAATATTTGTTGAGGGGCCCCCGCCCCAACTCTGGGGCCCATTAAGTTGATAATCGGGGCCCCTGTAGACTCCGGGCCTCGTATAATTGATACAGCTAATTAGATGGTAAGATAGCTTAGGTAGATACGCATAGAATATACGCCCGTTAGTAATTTTCACGCGCCACACAGAACCATAAATCAGATTGAGACAAATCAAGAGTGTGAAATATTATGTCAGCCCCCACCAACTTTCTTTACAGATAGGTACATGCGTGGTTTACCGGAGCCGCGGTGTAGCTCGAGTGAAGCAAAACTTCTATTTACTTACTATTCCAGTATATCTGTTTCTATTCTACTTAAGTCATTAAAAATTGCTAATTATGGCTCTTCATGCTGTGGTTTTAAGTTTGATTATCACTCCGTTATTTATTTCAAGTATTTTTTGTGATAATTGGTAAGTAACCTAGTTACATATTTGAAACAACACACACTCAAACACTCAATGACAGTTTTGTTCTTTTCGTTAGATATAGGTTAGGTTTCGGTAGGTAGGTTCATACTTTTATTATAACAACCTATTACCTAGGTATTTATGAGACATTTACCCGGAAAATTATGACTAATTGCGTTTGTTGAGTGGATGAGTCGTACTTTTTCGGGATTTTAATACAAGATGCTTCTGGTGATACTGATGTCCATGAACGACGATGACCACATGCTTCCTATCAGGTGGCTCATCTGCTCGTGTGTCTAGGCACGCTTAACCGTGGTCTAGGTACTCTTATTTAAACCTACTTAACTTTTACTTTAATTCCAACAGTAACGTGTCCACTGCGGAAGAACGCTATTTATTTGATTTTACAAAATATGACGATGTCCAAGATTGGCAAGAACAGTCCGATACAAAGCGCAGCGTTGGAATGTCTAAGGCAACCATTGTTTTGCATCAAAATACGGAATATAGAAGAGCCGTGTTTTTCGTGCTCTTAAATCCTCAGCCTAATGGTGCTGGATTTGCAGGAGTACGCGTAATCAGCTCTTATGACTTAACGGGCTATACAGGATTACAAATTTGCTGCAGAGGACAAGGTCAATTTAATGGATATAAAATCGTTTTGAGGCATAAAGGATTGAACGATGAACCTAACTTTACTTTTGAACAGTTTTTTGAGGTAAGTATTCAAGTATGTTTGTATATGAATTACTTTACATGTTAATTACGAAATACACTGACAAAATACCTACTGTCTTTTCAGGCACCTAAAGACGAATTCGACGTTCGAACACTGCCATTTTCAGATTTCAAACCATATTACAGAGGAAAAGAAGTCCACACCAACGAAACTCTTGACATATCTCAAATTACTAGTGTAGGCATTCAAATGTATGGTGGAGTTTATCTACCTATAAAACAGAAAGGTCCAGCCACTTTGGAAATTAACTGGATTAAAGCAATCTAAGCATCACGGTCATAAAAAGCTTTTTGAAAAATAAATATTTTGTATGCTTATTTTATTGTTTGATTATTGAATTTTGCCTTATACTGACAAGTTATATCATTAAAAGTTCTTTAATCTGCGAGAATATGTAGGTAATGTGAATTTACATACAATAGCCCAGTAATTTCCTATATGCATCCACTTGAACAGTCGTGTCGGCGTATTAGTGCAAAATGCCCCCAACCAATACTTTAGGTTCGATTTATTAGAATAAAAAAGTTTTTCGGTAATAAATATCGGTTATCGTTTAGTGATCTGGCAGGAACTAGGGGCCCCCTTCAATCACGGGGCCCTGGGCACGTGCCCAGTGGGAAAGAGGGGTCTGCCATTGACCACTTAAAAGGTAGGTACTATTAATTGCTACAATATGATCATTCATCAAAGATTTAATATTAATACCAAGTAGGTGAAGCTACCTAGGTAGGTACTAGTAGGTAGTTAAACAGGATTGAGGACCTTGCAGCAAAAGGGGGGCAGATCCAAATTTTAAAACTTACGGGTATTAAGAAAAAAAGCTTTTAAAAATTAACTGTTACACTAATGTTTTAAAGTTATATGGTATAATCTATACTAATATATAAAGAGGAAAGATTTGATTTTTTGTTTGCATTGAATAGGCTCCGAAACTACTGAACCGATTTGAAAAATTCTTTCACTGTTAGAAAGCTACACTATCCCCGGTGAACATAGGCTATATTGTATTTAAAAAAAATTAGGGATCCTTAATAAAACTCCAATAATGTAACCCAAGGTGTAAAAAATAGGAAAACCGAAGCAAAGCGAGGGCGGTTACTCGTATAATATAAACCAAAATACATATTTTACTAAAGTTTTTATGGTAATTAAATTAGTTTTAGAGTTACTATCAGGTTATAAAGTATGGATCTGCCTCCGTTTTACCCCATTCTGTTTTAAAGATAATAAAACATAAATAAAAGTATTTATTTATTTTAAGAACTATTAATCAGAACGTAAAAAATTAAATAATCAAAAGATCAATCCTTTGATATGTTGGAAAAGAGAGGCAGGTCCGGGTCCGGACCTGCTTCCGGTGGGCATACACATTACACGCTACGAGAAATCGTTACGATCAGACTGTACCGTTCGAACTGTACCAATAAATCGCTGCATGTACGAGTATGTTGTAAAACTGTACATTTCGTCCGATTTTTTAAGACTGTGCAGTCGAACGGAACAGTACGATTTCAATTGATTAACGGAATCGGAAGAACTGCCGACTGATCGTAACGTGTATGCGCTCGTTCAGTTTTGTCGTCAGTCGCAGTTCGGGTGGACGGGCGCAGATGTGCGTAGATGTAAGTACGTATCATCACTTCTCACGCGCGTACATAAGTACACTTTTATGTTTAGTACAAAATAGTTTTTAACCGACGAAAAAAAAGGAGGAGGTTCTCAATTCGACACGTATTTTTTTTTATGTATGATCACGCAGCAATCGGCACAGGGTGGTCCGATTTTGATGATTCTTTTTTTAATGGATAGGTTATGTCCTGAAGTTGGTCCCATATTTTTTTTTTAATTTTATTCCCACCCTAAAGGTACGAAAATAGGGGATGATTGATTATTCAACCACGGAATTTTTACCCGTTAACTCCAATAACTTTGTACTGGATGATCCGATTTCGATGATTCTTTTTGTATTGAATAGTGTATACCTTGAAGTTACTCCTGTTTTAATTTCGAAACAAAATTTTACCCCTAAAGGTACGAAAATAGGGGATGATTGATATTTCACCTACTACATTTTTACCTGGTAACTGAATCTACCACCAATAATTAATTATTAATTATAAGTATAAGTATTAGGTATAACAACTAAAAATTAAACAATAATTACTTTTTAACAAAAAATAAAACCAACGAAAAAAAACTGAAAAGCAAAAAATAAAATAAACCGGATATAATAAAATAATTAAGGCGGTGCCAAACCAATGAAAAAACAAACGGTGAAAAGATGTGTGCTGCGCTGCTGCTGCCGTGTGCATCGCATGCCGCTGCCCTCATAATATGAACTTTATGTAATTAATTTTGGTTGTTTGTTTGGCACGGTCTCAAAATTATTTTATTATATCCGGTTTATTTTATTTTTTGCTTTTCAGTTTTTTTTCGTTGGTTTTATTTTTTGTTAAAAAGTAATTATTGAAAGATAATTAAAAGTGAATATGATAATGAAAACCTTTATTTTTGAAGGTTTCACTTCTATCACGAGTGAATTGCACACATTCTTATTTTCCTTCAGGGCTGCTAAAACGTCGTCCGTCGAAGCCATCGCTGACACGTGTGCGTCGGCACCGTTAATTGTACCGCCTGATCGTAACGATTTCTCGTAGCGTGTATTGCTTGTATGCAATATACGATAAACTGTATCGCTCGAACGGTACAGTCTGATCGTAACGATTTCTCGTAGCATGTATGCCCACCATAACGTTAACAGGGAGGCAGATCCAAATTTCGTTATAGCGCGCTTGTTTCATCGGATGTGCTTCGTTCTTGCATCAAACAATAGCCCTATTTTTTCTTAATTGTAAGCGAAAAAAACACTAACAGCTAAAATTTGAATCTGCCCCCCTTTTGCTGCAAGGTCCTCGATTCTTGTTCTATGACAGCGCATATAGACTACTAAGTAACTATAATTACTTCGTAAATGATTATGATTACGTAGCTTAAGAACTTAGGTATTACGAATATTTACGAGTTAGGTATTTGTCTGTATGGATTAAGACTAAGCAATACGCACTCAGTAGCTCATATATTTACTTTGTATAAAACATTTATAAAATGGTGATCTGCATAGTAAGTTGTAGGTAGGTACATCGGTTCTGGTTGATACTAGTTTAAATAAGCGTAAATTCGCGTGGAACTGATTCCAGTAGTCAAGTCAATAACATAATAAAAATGATAAGAGTGTCAAATGTTTCATTAATTACGTGAGTGAGCCCCCCACCATGTTTCTTTGTTTACTTATAGATAGTAGTTACTGATATTCTGTGACTTGGCCACGTCTTTGTATTAAAATAATTTAAGTAATTAAAATTTGCTAAATATGGCTCTTCAAAGTGTGGTCATCAGTTTTCTTATTACTCAGTTAGTCTTTTCAAGTGTTATTTGTCAAAATTGGTAAGTAAGTAGATACTTCCTAGGTATTTTAATATATCTATATTTTTTTGGCTGAAGGGTTGACGAAAAAGCATAGAATTAATATAAAATCAACAATAATAAAATAAAAAATAAACGTTTGCACATCATACCCCCCGCAGTAGGTTTTCACCTGTTTCGCGGGTGGCATGGATAACACATATAACCCATGATCCGAGTACAAATATTTATCTGTCACATAAATATCTGCCCCGGCCGGGAATCGAACCCGGGACCACTCGCTTCGCAGGCAGGTTCGCTACCAACTAGGCTACAGGGTCGTCAAATTTATTATTTTCATCTTATCATAAAATAACCTAGAGCGCTAGAAAAAGAGATACAGTTATCTTGTTATTCTTTCAGTTATGACTTGACATCCGGTTCCGTTATCTAATCATCATAATATTAGCGGCACATTTTGGTCCATTTTACATATCTAGATGTTAATTTAATTAATGAAGTTGTATCTCTTCATAGATAACAATATGTTTTAGGGGATAAGTCTTTCCCTCTAAGTTTATCTACTATTTAAACTTACTGCAATGTCTGCAGTATATCTGTAAAAATTATTTAGGTACATATAAATAAATTCCTACTGTTCTTAGTAGGCAGAGTTCAAAGTAACATTATTTAAAATGGAATAAACTGGCATTCAGCCCAAGTACAATTTAAGGTAGGTAATCGGCGATTTTCTCTAATTCCTACGTGCTTGTTCACACTAACTCCTTGGCGCGGTCGCGAAATATCAAACATTATGACCTACTATGAAAGTGTTCACATCAAAACGCGCGCGCGGTGTATGTAGCGACTAGCGTCTACCGCAACCGCGCCCGCGAGTTCAGTGTGAACAAGCACTAAGACCCGACCAGCTGATCGCGAGGGCTTAAGTTCGATTCCCGGCCGGGTCTATTTAAATAATCTTCGTTCTTAGGTGTATGTGTAACTCAACTTTTTCATATTTCTTGTGACTCTTGTTGCATAAAGAACTTTTGAACTTTTTGTCGCAGTCAAGAGTAGAACTACTTATTAAAAGTACTATTAGCAGAAAAATCATAAATTCACACTTAACTTTAATTTCTTTTTTTATCTAGCAAATTATCGTTTCATTTAGCTCTCTCACCTTTATAATAAAATATAATAAAAAAATAATTAGTAACCTAATAGTTAGAAAAACTTTTAAATATTAAGTCCTTAGTTAATAGTTTTATATACCATATAATTATAATTTTACACAATAGCTCGACCACGATGCATGCCGTGGTAACCTATGATTAAGACTACATTAAGTTTTAAGTTAACCCATGGCTTGGTTGTAATTATAATGTAAGTCTTGTTGGTTACCCTAATAAAATAAAATAAAATAAAATAAAATTATATCTTCTGTGGTAGAACTGAATTAACCCTAGAAGGATAACCTACGTAAATTTTACTTGCAAGTTATAACAAATTCTCAAATACATACTCATACGTAAGTAAATATTGATGTTTATGTAGTGAAAGGTTAAAATCTCACCATGAACGAGTAACATGCACCCTAGAAATTGTCCTAATAATTTTAATTTCAATTCCAACAGTAACGTATCTTCGTCGGAAGGACGCTATTTGTTTGATTTTACAATAAATGACGATGTCCAAGATTGGCAAGAACAGTCCGATACAGTGCGCAGCGTTGGAATGTCTAAGGCAACTATTGTTTTGCATCAAAATACAGAATATAGAAGAGCTATATTTTTCGTGCTGTTGAATCCTCAGCTCAACGGTGCTGGTTTTGCTGGAATACGCGCAATCCGCTCCTATGACCTAACAGGCTATTCGAGCCTACAAATTTGCTGCAGAGGGCAAGGTCAATATAATGGGTATAAAATCGTTTTGAGACACAAAGGATTAAATGACGAACCAAACTTCTCATTCGAACAGTATTTTTTGGTAAGCATATTATACTCATTTACTAATTTCCTTTAAATAACTACAAGAGTAAATATTGTAATTTCTATGGTTACTATTTTTCAGGCACCCAAAGATGAATTTGCTGTTCGAACGCTGCCATTTTCTGAGTTTAAAGCATACTTCAGAGGAAAACGTATAAATAATAACGAAACTCTCGACATATCTCAAGTTACTAGTATAGGTATTCAAATGTATGGTGGAGTTTATCTACCTATAAAACAGAAAGGCCCAGCAACTTTAGAAATTAATTGGATAAGAGCAATCTAAATTCGAAGTCAATGTAACTTTACTTCCGGACATTAAAATAAGTATTACATGCATTTGGTTTTAATTTTAATTGACTAATTATTAATGATTTATTTTTGGATGAAAAATGATAATTGTTTCTTAAGTTCCTTAAGGTTTTCATGATCTCAATCACGTCAGCTGTCCTATCCCCTTCATCACGAGTACAAAATGTACTAAACAAAATGGAATTGGAAAATACCTTAATATTAATATTAGATCATTATCAAAGACAATTCTTATTAGGACCTTGTCCATACATTTATATACTTTTAGACATATAAAAAAAAACTTCTAAAACCTCTTGCCTCAATGACCTCAGATTCTGATTTACTCTATCATTCCTGTTAAGCGTTAGTTATTGGTAACGAAAACAAAGATTAATTAATTAATTAGCATTACTTTATTGCCTTAATAAGAAAATCACTAGACATTCTAGATTAACAGTTCACCCAAACTTAACACTAAAGTGCATAGAGCATATCCATTGTCAGTAAATGCATTTTATTTCTCATCTCTGTCGCGTTGGTAGCAGCAATGTAAGGGCGGTCATCGCATCGGGGAACAAGGAATGGTAGTTGACCAGAGGGACGTATGCCGCAGTGATAACTCTCCCGGCAAACCACCTGCCGTGTAATGAGTTGACCGACGCCACAGCAGTAGCTATCGTTGGACACTTACAATACACATTTCCTTGTGGTGACGCCTTATCTACATACACATGTAGCACACCACCATGTTTGTTACATTCACTTATAACATCGTCTCTAATTTCAATGTCCCAACTTGGATTCGTTTCACTGTAACAAAAAAGATTTGTGTTATTTCTTGTTGGGAATAAAATAGTAAATTGCGATATGCGGCATTTGGAAATTGCAAACTTATTATGAATCTCAAGACATGCCAGTTTGCACAAATGGAGTGAAGCAGAACCGAGCCAAGATGTTTTGTGAATCAGATATCTTTATTTCCACATCTTTTCTCCTAGCTAGCTTTGATAGAAACCACTCAGCAGGGAAAGAATAGAGTGGAGATTTTTTTATCAAAAAAAAGGGAGATGCTATAATGTAGTGCTTGAATATTAAAATCCCAAGAAATGTCTATATAAATATAAATTAAATAATAATATTTTAAATACTTACGTAGCAGGATCGAACATGTTATTTAACATAAAACATTGTGTAGCTATTGGCGGCGCCACTTGGGGTTGAGGTGTGATTAATGTTGAACCTGAGCCCATTAATACTGAAGCAGCAGCGGGAGGAATCTGCAATAAAATGTTAATCAAGATTACAAGAGTGTCAAAATTCTTAAGACCTGAGCTCTTTACTGTAGCATCATATCTTATTGAAGTCAATAAGGTTAAATATTTATCTATAGTTAATTTACAAAATATATGTTATATTATTGTGTTTGTGTTTACTAAACTTGGATAAGCATATTCAAATATCTGAAATGCGATTATTTCTTACTTGTAACCCAGTGCCCTCAGCAAGTTTAAACATGAGTTGTAAGCGACCTGTAGCTCCCAGATCTACTCCTGCCCTGTCCAGTTCATCTGCATCAAACCGAGTGCTGGCTCCCCCATCCGTGCGTTCAGTTACATTTCCTACTTTCATTGGTCTTCCAGCTAGTTCAAATCCATTTAATTGTTCCATAGCTTTTTTAGCATCAGCTGCATGATGAAACTATAAAAAAGAAAAACTTTGTTAATGTCCTATTTTTTACTACATATAAATTTTCAATAATAAGAATATTTACTTACTGTAAGGAAACCATAACCTTTACTCTTTCCTGACTCTGGGTCTGTCATAAGTTGAATGTGGTCAATTTTTCCAAACGGCTCAAAGATTCCTCGTAACATGTCCTCAGTGATATTAAAATGTAATGAACCAACATATAGTCTTGTTGGGCCATTACTGGTCTTTGGTGCAAGATTAGGTAATGTGTTTCCAACCCTATTTTTCTCAGCTTGTGTGTGCTGAACTATAATAGGGACACCGAGTAGCTTTTGTCCAGTCAATCCTAGAGCCTAAAATGCAAGAGAAAATTAATTTACATTGTATACTATAAAATACTCCAAGAAAGATGTGTATGTTAAATACTCACCAAGGGTACTGACTCGGCATCTTTAAATTCTATATAAGCTATTCCCTTAAAACGTCTAGTTTTATTACAAGTAATAAGTCGGACATCTCTAACTTTACCCACAGAAGAGAAAAATTCTTCTAAATCTTTAGCCCTAATTCTTTGTGATAATTGCATACAAAAAACTGTGCGCAAGTCTCGTTCCTCGGGAGGTAAATCTTCTAACTTTGGCTCAATTCCTCTTGATTTCGATCTGTACTCTTTTCTAGGTTCTTTTTCCTTTTCTACGCTTTTCTCCTTTTTACTGGAAGCATGTCTGTCGCGGCTTCGATCTCGCTCCCGACTCCGCTCCTTCTCTTTATCTTTATCTTTACTACGCCTCTTCTCTCTATCCCGCTCTCGTTCTGGCTCACGATCTTTATCTCTGTGACTGCGATCTTTGTCTCTGTCTCGGCGATCCCCCCTTTCCCTGTCACGATCCCTCCCTCTTTTATCATCTCTATCCTTCGATCGACGGCTGTCCCTTTCACGTGATCTTCTTTTATCCCTTGACCTGCTTCTTCTGTAAGTTATATTATAGAGTTAATTACGAATAATTTAAATCTAACAGGAATGATCAATATCAGTTACTAATTATATATTATACGAGTAACCGCCCTCACTTTGCTTCGTTTTTCTTATGTTTCTACACCTTGGGTTACATTATTGGAGTATTATTAAGAATCCCTATTTTTTTTTTGAAAAGATAATGTAGCCTATGTCACCCCGGGATAGTGTAGCTTCCCAACAGTGAAAGAATTTTTCAAATCATTTCAGTAGTTTCGGAGCCTATTCAATGCAAACAATCAAATCTTTCCTCTTTATAATATTAGTATAGATTAAGCATAAAAAAAATCATAGTATACCTTCGACTGCTTTCTCTGTCCTTGTCCCTGTGCTTATCAGGATACTTGTCCGAACGATGCTTTGAAGAGGACGTGTTATCCTGTCACACAAAGCACAAGGTAGAAGCAGCGCCACAGCAACACGCCGAGTGAATAAATAAAAATGCATTAGTTTAATTGTATTAACTGTATGGCAAGCATTTGGGTTATCTCACCAAGATCAAGATAAAGAGAAATCTTTTTTGATGAGATGACACAAATGTAGGATTATTACTTTTCCTAGACTACTGCTGGTATTAAGTTACTGTCGATTGTGGTTCATCCGACTTGCCGTTGCTGATCTCGATTCCCTGGACTACACTTACCCTTCATTAAATCACTGACTAAGGATGTACACAGCACTAACATCACACAGGGATACTTCTGCAAAAGATTACCACCCATCAGCGCATCATCCTTTACAAACACTGACTATCATATTTCATTTTTGATTTTAGTAATCATTTTAGTTTTTATAAAGAATTAAAATTTAGAAAATTAAAAATATTAAGTATATTGGTGGATACCTCTTGTTGTTCAGGTCGGTGAAGTATGCTGGACTATTACCACAAAGTTCTATAAATACAAGAAATGATTCTCAAATGTAATTTTGTTCTACAATTTCAATCATAAAACTATTCAAAGATGTAGGTAGATAATGCAAAATGTAATTTTGCAAAGAAGCATTTGTCTACAATATTATTAATTTATACATCTGTGAATAGTTTTCCTACAAATAAAAATATATAATATTTTAAGTATTTGTATTGCTGTTTCCTAGTCAATGACTGCAATAATGATTCATAAAAACACAGTGGAAAACCCATATCCAAGTAAATGTGACAAGTATGTTATACATATATGTGTGATAAAAATGTGTAGGCAAATAAAAGTCAAAGCTTTTGAAAAAGATGGCTAAGCATGATTATGCCTAGCAAGTTTAATATCACATATCCTAGTAATTCAATGTTGGTAATCTAAATTAATATAATCGAAACATAATATTATGCTATTTAGCATAGTTATGCAGGTTGAATTACAACATATTGCAAGATTTTGGGAGTTGTACTATTTATCAATCATTTGCTTTCATTATTCAATCAAGGAACAGTGAGAAAACCCACATATCTCTCTGCAATGACAGAAAAGGTATTGTGTAATATTTTTACACAATGGGATAGAATGGTAGGTTCAGGTATTCACCACTTACTGTGGGAAGATCCAGTGCAAGCCGTGGGATACCTATGAGTTATGGGGATGATGGTATTCATTGATTGAGAATAATGGTAAGAAATGCAATAGGCCAACATGCAAAATATATGCATTTCTATAATTTAACAAGTTTTTACAATGGATCAATTATTTTAACATAGATGACAATATATTTGAAATAGGCTGTATCTTATGTTTGTATTGAATTAAAATGTAGAATAATGTTATAGTTCCAACACCAGCCCTGGTACATACAGGCTATTGGGAGTGTCTTTAATTCGGAGTCCTAACTTTTGGACTTGGAATGTAGAAACTAAACATGGATATTGATTTTCCACAATTGTTATGTATCACAAGATAGGATGAACTAGAATAATATACTTTTCAATTACATACAAAAGATGACTTAATACACAGGTAAAAAGGACTTATTTCATCAGTGTTGATACAGACGTGGAAAAAAACGTCTCCGGCTAGTTTTGAGTACCTAATTTATGATGATATTAAAATCACGTAGTACAAAAGTGAAGGGTATTTATCATTTATTCGTTTTGTTTTTATTTTCTTGATACTTGAATTTTCAATGTTGTTTGAAATGTAAATAGATAGTTCAATGAGTGCCAATTTCTACAATTAGGTGAAATAATTTACACAGGCTATACTTGTTTTGAAAACATTGAACAAGATTTTAACTATTCGGACTACTTCTCAGTCCTACTTTATGTAACTAAAGATATTATGACACTTATATGAAGAATATGTACTTACAGATTTGTTGTAAGGTGCTTCCAGCATAGCCTCTACATCGAAATCTTCAGCCATCCTGTAATTAGAACAGACCAGAGCTTGAAGTCACTAAATACGAAAGAAGCTTGCAAATTAGAGCACCCAAACACAGTGATTTAGGTATTTCACTGAAATATTTAGCGAATGAAAAATTAAATCTAATTTTATTGAAACTGCACTTTATATTGAGCACGCACACCACGGATGCCCAGCAAATTTATTGAAACAAAATGGCGTAATGTCGCTGTCGCTGTTGAGAAATGAATTGACAATTTCATCACTGTTCAAGTTGTAGTCTTATTCCATAAATAAATGAAAATTTTATTACCTGATATTAATTTGATAGTATTTTTAATCAATATCTCATCGGCATGTAACAAATACGGTAAATAATTATACAGCGAACGAAAGAAAATGAAATTGATTTGATTTGATTTGATTCGGTTCGGTTCGGATTCGGAATTCAGAACAGTGTTGCCAATGAAAATTTTTGGTAGGCCGTGTACATCAGATAAAAAAGCCGTGTTTATAAGGGAAAAGATCAAGTGTGGGCCGTAGCAATGCAATTACGCCATTATATACCATCGGTTCAGCGCTCGAACTAAAAACAAAAAGGTCATTAGCAGTGAATCTGATGTCCACAAAACAAGGAATCACTTTTCATTACCTTAAATTAACATCAACATTTGCCTAGTTGCGCTGTTTTATGGGTTTTAACATTCGTAAATTGTTTCAAAACAAGTAAATAAAAAAAGACCGGAGAATTTGCGAAAAGCCGTAGAATTTGCTACGGTAATAGGGTTCCAGCCGTAGACCGTAGATTTTGTGATTTTTTGGCCCGAAAGCCGTAGAACACGGTAATTGCCGTAGCATTGGCAACACTGATTCAGAATTTCAGATTACACTTATTCCTGTTTAGCTTTGGCCACTGGCCACAGAGTACTTAATCACTACGCAGTGTTGCCAATGAAAATTTTTGGAAGGCCGTGTACATTAGATAAAAAAGCCGTGTTTATATGGGAAAAGATCAAGTGTGGGCCGTAGCAATGCAATTACGCCATTATATACCATCGGTTCAGCGCTTGAACTAAAAAAAAAAGCTCATCGGCAGTGAATTTGATGTCCACAAAACAAGGAATCACTTTTCATTACTTTAAATTAACATCAACATTTGCCTAGTGGCGCTGTTTTATGGGTTTTAACATTCGTAAAATGTTTCAAAACAAGTAAATAAAAAAAGATCGGAGAATTTGCGAAAAGCCGTAGAATTTGCTACGGTAATAGGGTTCCATTCCAGCCGTAGACCGTAGATTTTGTGATATTTTGGCCCGAAAGCCGTAGAACACGGTAATTGCCGTAGCATTGGCAACACTGAAATAATACAATACAACCACAAGTCCACAACAGCTTCATTCAAGGTCAAGCATGCACAACTGAAAACAGCATAGACAATTAGACATAGACATAATTCACATAATACTAGGTACTAGACTAGACAAGCGGGCCTTCTTTGTGATTGCGTCACGCTATTAGAAAGAGAAAGAGACCAAGGGACCAAGGGTACCAAGGACTAAGGAGGTATACCTATCTCTCTCTACTCGCGCCTGCGCCACTTGCTTCGGTCGTGGCGAACAGTTCGCCGCGAACTCGCGTTACTCGTAAGTAAGACAAGGATAGGTTTACCTCCTGACTTTCTTTCTCTCAGCGTGACGGTTTCACTTACTTATGCTCAGATACCTTGCCTAATTTATCTGTATTATGTCTATGGAAAACAGTCAGTGATGACAGTGACAGTGATTATCACAGAGTATTTTAAATTTTTGTATGGCCATGCCACAGAGTACATAATCACTACAGGCCATGCCACAGAGCACACAGAGGACACCGTTTCATAATCACATCATGGACAAAGCATTGTCTATACCTTGTTCACAAATCTTACCGCGGTCACTCACATGCGCGCAAATGTTTGACATTTTTACGAATGTTTGCACATATGTGAAGGACGGTTAGGCAAATGGGTTCGCATATGAGTATACAAGCCCATTTCCGCTTCCTCCTACACTTTGTTCACGAATGTTCAATCTTGCTGTTTTTATTATGTTGTTGTCATTCAAATCCATTTTCAATACAGAAAATAAATGGTAGTACGATTAGACGCCACGAACCACGGAAAATTAAGAGATACATCACCTTTTTAGTCGTGTGCGCAACTGGTCGCACGAATGTGTGGGAGACTACACGAAGGTTCGAGGTTCGTGCGCTTTGATGTGTGACAAAAAACCGACACAGCTTGGAAAACCCCGAATGTGTCAAAAACTTCGCATAATCATTCGCGAAGGTCGTCCCACACTTGTGGGTTCGCGTATTCGCGCGAATGTAAGTGACCGGCATTAGAGACTAAAATGACAACCTCTAATGTCAAAGTTCGAAATAATGATACCAGCTAAATTTGTGCGATCTACTTTTCCGCTTTTTTGAATCGTAAACTATGTCGTAAGAATAGTGACATATTAGTAGCGACACTCATATCTACCTAGATATTTAGTATTTGGCTAAATAGTATAAAATTAACTGTATACCGAATGTAACCATAGCCAAATACTCGTTTTTGTAAGCAAAATAACTTACAAATTTAGTAAGTAAGGGCAAATATATTATGGATATATGCAGTGGCGTAACTATACCAACTGGGGCCCGTGGCAAATTCTTTTGATGGGGCCCTATCAGTAAAAATCGTAACGTTGTACTCAGTTTAATTTTAATAAACTTCGAGATTTTCAGCGTACTCAATTACACGTTGTATATGTCCCACTAATGGCCATAGGCCTCCTCTCTTAGGCGAGAGGGAATGATCTGTAGTCCCCACGCTAGCCCAATGCGTATTGGAGAGTTTGGAGACTTCACATTCATCCATAGAACATAATACCTCAATGCATTCATCATCTATTGGCTAGCTTTTCGGTGAAGGAACAACATCGTGAGGAAACCTGCGTACATTTACAATGAAATAAAAATAACAATATAATTTCAGTAAGATATTTATTATGAAAAATCTTTTTTTTCGAGCTTTCTGTTCCGCAAAAATGTCTATAACATCATCAAAGTTTAAAGATAGGGCCATAGAATTTTCAATAGACAGAATAGCCAAGTTACATAACCTGTCTTGTCTCATAGAGTTTCCTAAATAGGTTTTTATCAATTCTAGTTTTGAAAATGATCGTTCAGCACTAGCTGTAGTCACAGGAATTGTAAGAAATAACATTAATGCAGTGCATACTTCAGGAAAGCTGCAGGACATAAAATGATTTTTTATTATTAATAAATCAGCAATGTCTCTAATACACGAAGATTTTTCAATTTCGTCTCTGAAAGTGGATCGAAAACTGATAATTTATCTGGCAAATAATTCAGATACATATGTCTTATTTATATATCTCAACAAATTAAAGAGCTTTTTTAATAGATCAGTGTCATTTAAAGCTTTTAAAGTGGAAGGCTGCAAAACACTGTTTGAAAAAAATTCATTCCTTGGAAGGAAACGCGATTTCAGTTGGTTTATAATGATGTCCAATACTCGATAAAATACATAATATGTTTTTGTTTAGGTTGATTGAAATGCTTTACGATTATGTATCTTGATATTGTATTATGGTCTTTAGTTGTCTCACTTTGGATTTTAAGCAGAATTTATAAAAATATACTTTTCAAATAAAATGAAATACTCAGGTACAATGTAAAAAAATATTTTTGAGCTCGCGGCCTCTTGGGCCGGGGCCCTCTTGGGTCGGGGGCCCGTGGCATTTTGCCAGCCCTGCCACCCTATTGTTACGCCACTGGATATATGAATGATAATGGTTGCTTAAACTTGTTTTTATACTAGTTTTACGGACTCAATCAATAATCACACAAATAGTCGACCTTCCTTAAAAGATGTGAAAATTTTTCCGATTTACTTTTCGGTTTCTGGTCATCACTATTTAATTTGCACCCGAAACTGGTCACCCATGAAACGTCAATTTAGTCTCTAAGATTTGTGAACGGATTATATAGAGATATTCGTAGAACTACGATGAGCTTTTTTTCGAATAAATTTGAAGACTGAAGATGTATTTAAATTGGACCCAAAGCTTCGGAAAAGATGTCTTTGATGTGCGACAAAAAACCAACACAGCTTGGAAAACCCCGAATGTCTCTAAAACTTCGCATAATCATTCGCGAAGGTCGTCCCACACTTGCGGGTTCGCGTATTCGCGCGAATGTGAGTGACCGGCATAAGGTTCGAGGTTCGCGCGATTTGATGTGCGACAAAAAACCGACACAGCTTCGAAAACCCCGAATGCCTCGAAAACTTCGCATAATCATTCGCGAAGGTTGTCCCACATTTGTGGGTTCGCGTATTCGCGCGAATGTGAGTGACCGGCATAAGGCACAGACATATAAACAGAAGAAGAAACTGTTTTTAATTTTAAATCTGTGGTCTAAGGTGACATTGGATGAATGTTTTTCTATCTGAGGTTGTCGATGTAAAAATGTTCTAAAATTCGATTTATTGGAGCTGGTGTTTGTGTGGCAAATGACAATATAATTGATCTGATTCATATTGATAGTGATTTGGCAAGCTTTTTTCTTTTTTTTCTCATTCAGACAACAGTTAATCTGGTTATAATATTGACACAGTTTTGGATACGGGTGTTAGACCATGACTACAGCTGCAAGACCTACGTTTGATCCTGCTAGAGGCGGACAGGGACGAGGAGAGAAAGATCTAAGTGCAATATCTCGTCAGTATTCCAGTAGAGATTTGCCAGGACATACAAAACTTAAATATCGGTGGGTTAAAGATTAAGCTTTTTTGTATTTTAATAGTTGTAACAATTCCTCCAATAATAATCAATCGTTGTTCTGGAATTGAATTAAATTTTGATGGCTCTAATTTTTACTTAACAGAGAACAAGGCCAGGGTACCACAGAAGAATTACGGTCTAGAGATTTCCGTAAAGAACTTGACGAGAAAGAAAAAGAGAGCAAAGGCCCTAGTGCTAGAAGACAGAATGAACCGCCTGCTAAAAGACTTAAAATAGACCAGGTCCCAGCTGCAAGCTTGGATGCAGACGACCCACTGGAGGGAGATTCATCAGATTCAGGCGATTCCGATGATGATACTGCTGCTTTGCTTGCAGAGTTGAATAAAATAAAGAAGGAGCGAGCCATTGATCAAGCAAAAAAGGTATTTGTTTATTTAATCTTTATTATACCTAAGATAGATGGTATAAAAGGTGAGCTTATTGCTAAGAGCATTCTCTACCAGCCAACCTTGGGGCAAAGCAGAAAACAGGGATGGCGGTATTAAATACTAAGTACTCTACGAGTAATGTATAAATAGGTCCCGACTGTTAATCCTTCTATGGTTTAGTTATTCAGTATTACTCTTTTCAACATTCTAAACTACTGGCCTTGTTTTTTTTTCTATTTATTTTATTTTACGCAGTCCGTTTTTTGTTTTTTAATCAAATTTTTTGATAGATATGTGTTATCTCATACTTTTTAACTGGGTGTACCAATTTTTATGATTCTTTTTATATTCAAGTACTTGTCGTTGCCATTTAAAGAACAAGATATGACAAGTAGTTTTTGAGTTATCTCTTATTTTGAAGTCAGTTATTTTTGTCAAGAATTATAGAAGGAATGTTGCATAGTTTTCTTTTAGTTTCTATAAGATAGCATTTATTAAACCTCAGGCTTTAATATTGTCTAGACTTCGGCTGCATTTCCATCAGAGATGCATAGCGAGGTATGTATTTGTAAGAATGAATAAAATCGCTTCATTTACTTAGCTTGTAGGTAAATGAAGTGATTCTATTGGTTCTCACAAACATCCTCCGCTACGCATCTCTGGTGGAAACGCAACCTTATAAAGCCACATATCCATTTGAGCAGCCTCCTGACGAGCTGCCTCATCGCGAGCGTACCGTAGGCTACAGAAAGTTCATGCATCTCCACTTGAGCCACATAAAAGAGCATTGAGGTAACAAGCCTCTCTACCCGAGCCACAGTTCTCTCTCTACTGAACACGCTCACACTGAGGCGCCTTTGAGCACGGACGTTTACCGACATGGTTTGGCTCGCTGCGCGGCCACATCGTCTGGTTCAAGTCGCGGCAAGCCTCGACTTGCGGCACGGTCTCCATTTCCTCTGCTGCGGGTCGAGACAGCTGCTCGATCCGCGGCTGCCTCAAATTGATACGCGGCTTAATAATGGTCACTTATTTACAAGTTTTTTTTTGGTCGTTAGTTTGTTAGCATGTAATATGTATGGGTGAAATCTCGCAAGCTGAATTAAAACTACTTTCTCACATCCTATGGAGTACATATTGCTCTGGTTCCGATGACAATTATTTTTTATGATGATAGTGACCTGATGCTATACTCAGGGTTGGCTCCTGACAAGGAAACATAATTATTAACATAAAACTTTACAATTTATGAAAATACATTTATTGTTGATATTTATTTATGATATTACATTCATATACTCCATTATAACATAACTGTAGTGCTCAGGGTTGTCTCCATACCAGAAATCTCAGCAGACAATCCTTTGTTTGCATCCTATACTATGTTTTCCAAGATGTCGACCAAAGGATAATCAAAATAATACTAAAACACAAATATTGAAAGCTTTATTCTTATATTTTTCTTTAGGATGCTGAGAGAAAACAGGAGGAGGAAAGGATCAGAATGGAGAACATTTTGTCTGGAAATCCATTGTTGAACTATTCTGCAGCCGGGCAGAAGAATGATCTAAAGGTAATTTCAACTACCTACAGTCAAAATCCGTTATAAGGGCTCTTACACAAAAACACGTTGCGACATCGCGTCATGGAAATCTACGACGCGCTGCGACTTCGCAAAGTGTTTTTGTGCACGAGCCCTAACCAGGTCTAGGAGATTACTTTTATTTGTTTGTAAAAACATTAAGTCATTGCCTAAAATATTTATAAATTTTACAGGTCAAAAGGAGATGGGATGATGATGTTGTCTTCAAAAACTGTGCACGTTCCGAACCAGAAAAGAAGCCCAACACATTCATTAATGATTCATTAAGATCAGAATTTCATAAGAAATTTATGGAAAAATATGTAAAGTAATAACAATTGTAATTTAATTTTATTAAGTCCTTAAGTTTATGTTAAAATAAAAATTTCAGCCTTAACACCCTCAAAATTTTGAATTTTCATTAAATTGTACCTAATTTTATTTAAGTAAAGTTGAGTTCATGAGAACATGGTATGCCAATTGAATTGCCCTGGGTTCTTTCTGTCCAAAAATTATATTACTTGCTTTAATATTTTAGAACGTTGATTTTAATAATACTCTTGAATGTGTGAATAAAAGCAAAGCAAAAGCAACAACCCATAATTGTCCCACTGCTGGGCTCGGGGTCTCCTCTCACAATGTGAGGGATATTAGGCCATAGTCTACCATGCTGGCCGAGTGCGGATTGGTAGACTTCACACACCTTTGAGAACTTTATGGAGAACTCTCCGGTGTGCAGGTTTCCTCACGATGTTTTCCTTCACCGAAGCAAGTGATAATTAACTTCTACATAATACGCACATAATATTTGAAAATTAGAGGTGCGTGCCAGGATTTGAACTCGGGGCCCCTTCGTTCGAGAGACCAACGTTCTAACCGCTAGGCTATCACTGCTGAATGTGTGAATATTCGCACATAATTATTCAACACTATAAAGTTATATGCGACGCCAATTATTTAATCAGTTTCTCTTAATTTGGCTACATTTTAATGGAATCGAATCCCATGTCGGCAAGCCAGGGTGTCGTAAGCGTTCCGCATAAGGATGATAAATATGAATATAATTATTATGTAATTTATTAAATATTATTACTGTTTCTTTCCGTGAATGCTGGCTGGATATTACTCTCTTACTTGAATCAGTTATCAGATAATCTGTGTTCCCGCTGTGGTATGGGTATGATGGCCAGTTCTTTCTTGCTTTTCTTTTCAGAGACGACGATGACCACTTACCATCAGGATTCAGGTGGTTAGTCTGCTCACTTGTCGGCCATTTACATAGGTACCTAGCAAAAGTAAGTCACGTCTAGAAAAATAGTCTTCACATAACCATTGAAGTATTTACGCTAGTACCTAATAATAATATTTCCATGCACACAACCACAAAAGTTTTGAACGGCAAAGCCAACAATACTCCACTCGATTGTCTAGAGCAGGGGTCGGCAACCTTTTGAGTCGGAAGAGCCAAAAATTACAATTTACAAAATTTCAGATTTTAAAGAGCCACAAAAAATTTTCTTGCCAACCATAAATAGTATGTACTTACTTGCAATTTTTTTTTATAAAAACACTAATCTATTTATTCATAAGAAAAATATATGTTTATTCATATCGACGGTTAAAAGGCGACTTGATTCAAGCGCCATTTTGCAAACTTTACAGGAGAGCGTTTTAAAGTTTATTTTTTGAGAAAAAAAATCATTGTTCCTAAAGTATACCATAAAAATTGACGAGTCTCCCCAATCATAAAGCGGCATATTTTGTGCTATTTTTTGATATATATATAACAAATAAAAGGTGTTTTTTAACGGAGTTAGATGTAACTTGAGCCATTTTGCACAATTCTTTGATCAGGGCAGAAGGAATCAAAGTACACGATTACTATTTATCTGTTCAAAGCAAAATAATTCAAGTGTACAATGACTTCTTTAGCAGATCAAGGATAAATGATTTAAATCACTCACCTATTTGTAAACTGTTCATGGCTAAATGAGTTAAACCGCTCACCTAGTTATAAACTGTTCATGGATAAATGATTTAAACCGCTCACCTAGTTGTAAACTGTTCAAGGAGTAATGACTCAAATTACACAGTGATGTAATAAGATTTAAAGCAAATTGTTTTAATCGCAAGATTTATTAAAATTTGACTTGGATGTAGGGAAAACGAATGAAAGGACATTGTCAATTCAAAGAAAAGTAACTTAAATGGCATACTTTTAAGAACTTAGACTTTAAAGTCGATTTTATACAACGAAAGAATTAAAATTTAATAAAACAATGCTTTTCATGAATCATTATTTTTTGCAAAAAGAAAATGGTTCTAAATGATATAAAGACTTAAAACTGGTCAAGGATAATTAGCACAAGTCGTATTCTTCAATATACTAGTTCAGGTAAGATTGATTCAAGCGACAGAGATAATGTTTGAATGTTTAAGGCAAAATGATTTAAGTAACATACACTAATAAATCTGGTTCAAGCAAAAAGGAATTAACATCCTTTGTTTAATTATTTAAGATCAAGTAAAAAGAATTCAAATGCCGATACCATTTCATTCCATCCGAGGATAAATGGCTTAAACTACAAATAGTAAGAAAAACCCTTTTTTTTCGTGGGTCTATATACATGCTTTGAAAAAAACAACCAAATTCGCTACACTTGATACCGCGTAAGCAAAAATGATACCCAAATTGGTCATGGAGCCAAGCGCCAAAAAAGTGCTCAGATTAACCTCAAACCCGGCTCCATCGACGCGCAAAAATTCGCCGATTCCAATGATGTATATAACTCAATATCGCCCAGGATGGCGCTTGAATCAATTCGCCTTTTAACCGTCGATATGTAAGTAGTGTTTTTAGGGTTCCGTAGCCAAATGGCAAAAAACGCAACCCTTATAAATTCGTCATGTCTGTCTGTCCGTCCGTATGTCACAGCCACTTTTCTCCGAAACTATAAGAACTATACTGTTGAAACTTGGTAAGTAGATGTATTCTGTAAACCGCGTTTTAACATTTTTACACAAAAATAGAAAAAAAAATTGGGGTACCCCATACATAGCTCTGAAACTCAACATTTTTTTTCATCAAACCCATACGTGTGGGGTATCGATGGATAACCTATCCATCGAAGACCTCTTCAAAAATGATATTAAAGTTTCTGATATCATTTTTTTCTAAACAGAATAGTTTGCGCGAGAGACACTTCCAAATTGGTAAAATGTGTGTCACCCCCCTTGTAACTTCTAAAATAAGAGAATGATAAAACTAAAAAAAATATATGATGTACATTACCATGCAAACTTCCAACGAAAATTGATTTGAACGAGATCTAGTAGGTAAGTACATAAATCGTAAACCGCAAAAAACATCGATCAAAGTTACAACGAACTACAAGAACTTTTATACTATGTTACTTGTTGCCACGGAACCCTTCATGGGCGAGTCCGACTCGCACTTGGCCGCTTTTCCATTTAGGGCTCCGTTTGCGAAATATAATATTATTATTTGACTATACAGGGTGGATTTTTGAGACGGGTCAGTAAGGGCAGGTACCTTAACCGTTATAGTTACAGGAAAACGTTCCTAGGAGACTATCCATAACTTTTTAAGATATTCTGAACTGCATTCACAGATTTTTGAAAAAATGTACGGTCAGTGAAAAAAGTACTAAAATCCAAAAAAAAATATTTTTATGCCTATCGATCCTACTTCGTATGGGGATCAAAATACTCTATGGGACCATTTAAGGTATGAGTACTAGAAATGTCAGAAAACGCTAAAAACATTTTCCATACATTTTGTACTGAAAAACGATAAATCAACTCGAAATATTCTTTATCGCCAAACAATCCTATTTCTTACTGCGATTAAAAAATTCTTTAAGGCCTATTGAAATTTAAATACAAAAACTACGGTAAGACACAACATATCACACAAACTTAAAAATAGGTTATCTATTATTCAAAATGACCGCCGTTTTCACGAAGACACGCTGCAAGAGGTGCTGTTAGTGGTCCATGGTCCAATTAAGTGGCCACCTCGCAGCCCCGATCTAACGCTTCTCGAGTTTTTTTTGTGGGGCCACCTAAAAAATGAAGTCTACAAAAGAAAGTACGAAAGTGTTCAGGAGCTGAAAGAGGCATTAACGAGGATTTTAAATAATATCCATCAAAGAAAACTTTCCGCTGCTACTTGCTCAGTACAAAAACGAGTGAACTTATGTATTCGTGAAAACGGTGGTCATTGTGAATAATAGATAACCTATTTTTAAGTTTGTTTGATATGTTGTGTCTTACCGTAGTTTTTGTATTTAAATTTCAATAGGCCTTAAAGAATCTTTTAATCGCAGTAAGAAATAGGATTGTTTGGCGATAAAGAATATTTCGAGTTGATTTATCGTTTTTCAGTACAAAATGTATGGAAAATGTTTTTAGCGTTTTCTGACATTTCTAGTACTCATACCTTAAATGGTCCCATAGAATATTTTGATCCCCATACGAAGTAGGATCGATAAGCATAAAAATATTTTTTTTTGGATTTTAGCACTTTTTTCGCTGACCATACATTTTTTCAAAAATCTGTGAATGCAGTTCAGAATATCTAAAAAAGTTATGGATAGTCTCCTTGGAACGTTTTCCTGTAACTATAACGGTTAAGGTACCTGCCCTTACTGACCCGTCTCAAAAATCCACCCTGTATAGTCAAGTGTCCCCTTTGCAAACTAAATGGTAAGTGTTTGACATGTGAAAAAATTCACGATGAATATATAGAGAAAACCCACGGCTATAATTAGCATAACTAGATACTAATGAGTAGGTAATAATTATATAGTTTTAGTACTTTAGTAATTCGGGTCATACTAATCGGGTATGAAATAATATTTGCGTAATAATTCTCTTATTTTAGAAGTTAGGGGGGGGGGGGGGGGGGGGACACATTTTGCCACTTTGGAAGTGTCTCTCGAGCAAACTATTCAGTTTATAAAAAAATGATATTAGAAACCCCAATATCATTTTTGAAGACCTATCCATAGATATCCCACACGGGTTTGATGAAAAAAATATTTTTGAGTTTCAGTTCTATGTGTGGGGAACCCCCAAAATTTATTGTTTTCTTTTTCTATTTTTGTGTGAAAATCTTAACGCGGTTTACAGAATACATTGTATCTACTTACCAAGTTTCAACAATATAGTTCTCCTTCTTATAGTTTTGGAGAAAAGTGACTGTGACATACAGACGGACAGACAGACAGACAGACATGACGAATTTATAAGGGTTCCGTTTTTTGCCATTTGGCTAAGGAATCCTAAAAAATGGTCTTACCAAACCCATAATATTTTTGAGAGACCTTTTCAACGATATCCCACTCTATGGTAGACGAGGAAAAAAAATCTTTCCCATGTTACATTATACGGGAGGTACTCACCTACCCTGAAAAAAATAATTAAAAATTATATTCTTCCATTTTTAAGTTTTAATAAATATGTATATCCATGCCAAATTACAGCTTTCTAGCACTGAGGGTCTCTGCGGTATGCTGCGGACGGATGGACATGACGAAACTAAGGGTTCCGTTTGACTTCGGAATCTTAAAACGCTTTTGAAGCGAAAAGAAGGCGGGTTTGTTAGTTAATAATATGCCGGGTTATGTCACCTCTTACAACACTCATCTACCGGTATGGTAATGGTGCCACTGCCAGTATTCTAGGCCGCCTATTTCCGCCAAATTTAAACAAATATCCCATCTCTTCGTATCATCATACTAATATTATAAATTAATGTGAATGTAAGTTTGTTTAATACGCTTTCACGCGAATTGGTTGTTTGGAATGGAGATAGCCTATACCCTGAATTAAAACATAGGCTACTTATTATCCCGGTAAAGTTCAGGTTTCCCGCGGGACCTGTAAAAATCGATCTCTACCGCGGGCAACAGCTAGTAATAGATAAATTTAGTTCCATCTCTGTCATCAATTTCTTTTGCCTTAGTTTATCGTTGTCGAATATGGCGACACATATTTATTTCCGACGTCGAATTCCTTATGGACCTTAATTTGATTTCGTAATGGATACCACTGTTACCACTCTATATCTACACGTCTCCCCAAATTAAGATTGTGGGTCATTTCGTATCTGATGGTTCACTACGTAGGCATTACCTATGAGTTATAAAATTGCGCTTGTAAGTATCTAAGAGAGATCTCGATCTTTGATACGAAATTCTGGATTATGCTGACGTATAATGTATGTTATCTAGATAGGTAACATATCGTACCTACGTAATCCTACGTACAGCGGGCCTATTATGAACTTTCAATTCATTCACCAGGCAATTCATTTATCGGGCTTGGAACGACGTATGATTGGCTAAAAAGTTTCACGTGACCGCTTTTTAGCCAATCATACGTCGTTCCGAGCCCGATAAATGAATTGCCTGGAACATGAATGGTTTTATAAAAGTTCATAATAGGCCCGCAGTTCGGCCGCTGTATCTTGGCGCGTCTGAACTTCGCGCAGAAGGCTGCACAGTGCTGAGTGCACACTGCACAATAACATAAACATAATTCACCAATACCTACTCGATACGCGGTGTATTATGTCTCAGTCATACGTTAGCATGTTCGTGTTGCCATCTGTCTTACATGCGCTAAACTTCGCAAAGCCTATGTTCAGACGCGCCAAGATACAGCGGCCGTACTGTACCTCCGACGTACTCCTCAGTAAGTTATCAAGAAATTACTGAGGAGCATCTCAATAATCTTGAACTTGTTCAAAATCTACGTTTAAGGGGTTCACCTATTGAATGGCTTTCGTCAATGACCAATGTTCCCAAAATTGCTTCGCCGGAATATTTACAGAAATAACAGTAGGTAGGTATATTTTATTCTCTTTTCTCGTCCTGTTAAGTATTACTCCTATTTGAGCAATTCCTTTTTATTTGCATTCACACAACCCTACACAAAGACGCTCATTGATGCTCAAAAAATATGTCTTTGACTTGAGCACTCCAATGGATAATTCTTCCGTTTCACCCTGTCATTGCTGTGAAACCATGTTTTCTATTCGACATGTTGTGTCATGCTTTAATCACTTTTAATGAGTAAAAATTGTCTTCTTGTTGTTAATTTGCGTACACCCTATCCTATCTAATTAAGTCTTTGTCCTCTGCAATGCAACTCTTATGTATCTCTATTAAGTTTTTCTGGAAGAAATTGCTACTCTAAGAAACTGGAAGCAATAATACCTTCGATTATTCTATTGTTTTTATATTTTTATAATGTTTGATGTTCGCCAAGTAATTAGAGCTTCAACTTCACCGCTTTTAAATTAATACACTTTGAGTTAAACCGTAAGTCCCTATAAGGTCTGTATATTAGCTTTTACTTGTAAGAAGGTAACTAGGTATATTATAAAAATATTACCTAACCTTTAGAATGTGGGGACATCGCATGTTCGTAATCGCATGTTTCTAACAATTCCAGATCCTGACAGAGACAGTCAGCTTGACGCTAGCGTATGCACAGAACACAGCGTATGTGACTATGTGTAATGTGTATGCGCGTATAGCGAGTAGCGACGATGGTGGCGCTATGTTTACAATTAAAACGAAGAGCGAAGAGCACTTAATACGAAACGACGAGAGGGCAGAGGAGGAGCGGGGAGTCGTGGCGAGTGCGGAGTGCGGTGCGGCCGGTGGGCCACCTTGAGTGGGCAGGTTCAGTGGCTGCGGCCTGCGGCTAGCCCCGTCGCGTGTTCTATAGCCGGTCGACTGACGACTCATAATACTTTAACTCGTTAGTTGAGTGGGCGCTTTGACAGCGTACACAGTGGTACACACTACAGAGGTAGCGTTAGGGGACAGCGAACATGGCTGGCCCGGAGACGGCGTGGCAATGCGCGAGTTTTTTGCTGTTGTTTACTATAATATCAGAGGCAGCCCTATCCGGATTGTACATCGACAATGGAGTGGATCAAACTGTGATACATCATTCCATGACGCGACACGAACGGCAAGTGGTCGAACACGAAATATTAGAACTGTTAGGACTTGGCGAAAGGCCCCGGAGATCTCGGGCACCACCCCTAGATCGATCCGCACCTAGTTTTTTGCTGGATGTTTACAAGCAGCTAGCGGAGGAACATGAACAGGCTCGTCCGACTCGGAGCTCGGAGATGGCTCTCAGTGGAGAAGAACAACAAGCTATAGACGAAAGCGATCTCATCATGACTTTCCAGAGCAAAAGTATGTATGGTCTTCATATTTTTGTAGTTTCGACTCGCTTTAGTTTTTGTGAGCTTATGAAAAATTTCCAAATTATTATCCTCGATATCTGCCGGACTCAGTATTGGCATTACCTTATTTTCCGAACGTGCATGTTTATAAGTGAGTGTTTATAAATGCAAATTCTATTTCTGGTACATAATCTTTACGTTCTCGGAATAATGTTATTTACAAGTTATCAGCTTGTAGGAGTTAAATAGTTTGTGTATGTTCTTCATGTTATTGTGTTGGGTACTATTTGTAACAAGTATTTATTCAAATAAACTTCCTATCCTAGGTAATATATATACCTAATAGGTATAATAGTTAGATAAGTACCTACTATCAACAAATAACAGGTAACTACTCAAGCGAGTTACAATTTCTTGTGGGCCTAAAACTTCTAAAAGTTGATTGAAATAGCTGAAATGGGACTTTGGTATATAAATCCATAATGGGATATTTTCAAATACAAGAGGAGTTAGCAGGAAGATATTAAAACAATGCTATGGCGCTTCGCATCAGGCTACAAAAACCTCAGGTAGTCGTGAGTCATTACGTTTTACACAAATTATTAAATACGAACCGCATGCCAGGGCCATGCTACTGGCCGCTTCCATAGAGCTATCATAAGATTCTTAGAATTTTATCGGAACAACTTCAAGTTCCACTCATGATTTCGTATCTTTAAGAAATTCTATTTGAAGCTCCTACTTATTAAAAATTGCTGAAAGTTTAGGTTTAAAACAAATTATCATTTTATTGAGGTTTACTTCATGTAAAAAAGGTTTACTTCATGTAAAAGCGGCCAAGTGCGAGTCGGACTCGCCCATGAAGTAGGTAATGAATAAAAGTTCTTGTACTTCATTGAACTTTGATCGATGTTTTTTGCGGTTTACGATTTATGACGTGTTAAAAAAACTACTTACTAGATCTCGTTCAAATCAATTTTCGTTGGAAGTTTGTACGGTAATGTACATCATATATTTTTTTTAGTTTTATCATTCTCTTATTTTAGAAGTTACAGGGGGGACACACACATTTCAGCACTTTGGAAGTGTCTCTCGCGCAAAATATTCAATTTAGAAAAAAATGATATAAGAAACCTCAATATCATATTATTTGAAGACCTATCCATAGATACCCACACGTATGGGTTTGATGAAAAAATATATTTGAGTTTCAGTTCTATGTATGGGGAACCCCCAAAATTTATTGTTTTTTTTTTCAATTTTTGTGTGAAAATCTTAACGCGGTTTACGGTATACATCTACTGAACAAGTTTCAACAGTATAGTTTTTATAGTTTCGGAGAAAAGTGGCTGTGACATACGGACGAACAGACAGACATACAGACATGACGAATTTATAAGGGTTCCGTTTTTTGCCATTTGGCTACGGAACCCTAAAAATCACATGTCATAGTGCGTAGCGTTTACTCTGTTCAAATTAAAACAAAATGCATGAAGTACCGCTGTTCTGAACCCGGTTTCAACACGCACAATCCGCATGATTGCCTTGTCTAGAGTTCTAGACGGTTTCACTGTACTGTACAACTGTAACTGTATGATGTTTCGGCTGCAGTACCTAATATACAGTTTGAACATATGAAGGAAATAAACAATTAACATGACAATAATTAATTACATTGCAGACAGCTTACGCATCACAAGTCAGAACTTATTGTACATTTCATTTCCTTTTCTTAGATTCATCAAAGATTTCATCTAAAGACACGGAATATACAAGACTACCTATAACATAATGAGTTAATTAATACATTTGAATACAGTTGGTAATACAAGCGTCTGAGATTATTATTCTGTTCTTATGTCAACAGCAGGTGTCCATCACTTAAAGTCGTTACTCGTTAGACAAACAGGGTGTAACTTAACTCCACTTGCACGTGTACAATGCTGTTATTTATGTATATGTTGGAAACTTCTATATATATGTTAATCTATGATGTAATTTATATATAAATAAAATTGAGGTGTAGCAGCTTGAGAATGCTTATATTTTCCTGATCCTGTGAACAATACCTTAGGTAGGTACCTAATGTAAACCTCAGAGTGAACGAATGTATTCAAATTTTTTAGGATTTTCGATTAAGGTATCCTATTGGTATCATAAGTATAGACGGAGTCTAAGAGTATTGCAACTAAAAATAAGGAAACTCGTGATAAATCTCACGCTACCTCTTGTGGTATCTCAGGTATCGCTGTGGTTATCTTGTAAAATTCCCCTGCTATAAATCTTACCCCAAAAGAGCTACGGCTGAATTTATAAATCGAACTATGGGTTAACTTGACTCACACCAGACACTACTAATAAAAAGCAGATCTGAATGAAAAGTTGGACTGGATTTTTTATTATTACCCCACTGCCTTAGCCTTCGCGAGCTCTTTGTGAGGCCCTAATTTTTTTATGAAATTTTGTGTGAAATGTGTGAATCGATATTATACATATATATAATTAATCATGTGGCTTGAAGAGAAATGAAAAAATGATAAATAAATGGAGAGTTTTTATGTGGAGAAGTTTATGTTTTGAAGGAAGATCATCTTCCTTTTTTTTAAAGTCAAGGTTTTTTAAAAGTCGATTATTGTAAGAGAGATATAATAAGTTGGAGAGAAACAGTGACGGATTAAGACTACTTGATGCCCTAAGTAATCCACGCCTATGGGCCTCCCTATCCGTATGTCAACGTGGGTTTTTGTGCTTTTTGTGCTTTTCTGGTGCCCCCCCAGACGTGATGCCCTAGGCAATTGCTTAATTTGATTAAGGGTTAATCCGTCACTGGAGAGAAAGGAGTATGATTGGCAATAAGCCTGGGTATCGCATACTGTGAGTCAAAGAACAACCCAAGTAACATAATTTTCCTATAATGCACAGTTTACAGGCTCACAGCACTAGTACCTCTCTCTTAGTGGTTCCAGGTTTTACTACCAAGCTTATAACAGGCTACGCGGAGTACGTTTGGGTTTATAGTACATCTGTTCTTATAAGTTGACTTATAGTCGTGTATAGAACGAAATTATAGGCGCAGTAAAAGCTAAGATGACCTATAAAAGTGTTGCATAGGTATAAATACACTTGAGAAAACTTGCTCCAGTAAGATACACTTATAATCGCCTACAAGAAGTAATTATAAATCCGGTATAAGTGTCATACGCCTGTAATAGTAATCTATCGAACTAAATGCACTTAGAACCATTTGCAATTGTTACTTGACCTTATAGGGGTGTATAAGTCAACTTTATGTGAGAATTATAAGTGAATTAGTTCTACAGTGGTTTCTTCTAAGAGTAAGTATACTTGGTATTATTGTAGACTCGGCCATTTTGATTTATGTAGGGGAACCCAAATTCGTCACAATATGGCGCGACAATGCTGTCAGGACTAATATTATTTTTAAACACAACTTAGTTAATATGCCGTGTTCAAAAGGCGAACAAAAATTGAGATGTAAAACACAATATACTTCACCGAAAATTCTTACGCGTTTGCCGTGCAAACATGTATGCACGCATTACTACGTGCGAAATACTTGTTAATACATTTTATACAAAATAGATGAACTTAAATTTTATTTTTTTATTTTTCTCCACAACCGCACAACAACAATTCACAAATATTTGAAGTAGCTAGTAATAGAAGCGCGGAGTACGTTACACGCCTGCCTGGTTCTATTAGATGCTCATAGCTGGCTTCGCGGGAGCAGATAGTTCTGCGTAGTCCAACTATAAGTGTATTATTGGTGTAAGTGGTGCTCGCCAAGTCTTCTATGAGTGTTTTATTAGCAAAAGTACGCGTATAAAATGGGCCCTTTTCCGTGGTTATAAACTTTTACTAGCCTGTTATAGACCTGGCTCCGGAACCACTACCAGGCCACATTTTGTTACTTGGGAATCGATACGCAGGTTGATCACTTTCACCAATTCTCACTGCAACTTGTTTGTTGGAGTAGATTCATTGTCGGTAGATCCTCTACAAATATTCAGTTTGGTTAATTTGCCTGGCATGCAAAAGGGACCCAATACGTTAGTTGCCTAACGGGTATAATAACCTATCTGAAATCCCACATAATCGGTGCCCTAAAAATTAAGTTTCTTGATATTGGTAATTTTCCAGAGCATCATCTTGGAGCGTTACGTCACGGACACGGTAGGCATGTGTGGTTTGAAGTGGCGGGTGCACCTGGAGATGCCTCTGCACTCCTGGGCGCCGAGCTGCGTCTGCACCAAGCGGCCACGCACACAGAAGACCCCACCAGCCTCTACACCGTGGTTGCCCATCGTGTCCTTAGCGTCGACAATTTAGGGTGCGTATTCTGCCGAAGAAGTTTCTAGCCTGGTTATAAACATTTTTTTTACGAAGGCTATGTAGTTTTTCTTAGAATTTTAAATTTGCATCAAATATTAACAGTGTCGTGAGAAGGACGCTATGGCGAAGACGGTTCACGGTCATCTTTCTGATGGAATGGGTACTTTCTTACTAAACATTAAAATATGCATCAAGAAATTAGGATATTCATAATCGTGTATTTTATTAATACTGAACCGGTTCTAATAATGCTGAATCTGGGCATATTGGAAAAGCGACTGATAAGCATCAATACATGCGTTGTAGTTGCCAACTCTACATTCCTAATTAGGGCTTGGTGCCAAGACATGCAAATGTCCAGCGTGGGAACTATGACACTCTTGAAAGTACTGTATAGTGCTCTTCAACTAAATATGCACTTGGGCGTAATGTTGGTAGCATTGAAATAAGTGTTGTAAATGTGTAATTTCAAAAACCATTTAATACAATAATTTAATTTTTATACTCCTATTTCAATGCAACCAGATTATTTACGTCCTAGTGCAGATTTAGTTGAAGAACACTAGAGGCTCACGCCCCAACTCAGAGTCACTAACGGTTACTTAAATCGCTCCTTAGTACAGAATTTGTATGGTAATTCTTTACTAAGGAGCGATTAAAATAACCATTAGTGACTCTGAGTTGGGGCATCAGTCCTTATTGAGATAATAGATAATTAAAATGTGTGCAATTCACACGTGGTAGAAGTGAAACCTTCAAATTTTTTGTTTTCAAGATAATGAGACGAATGTAAAATTTCGGGAAGATGATAATTGTAGGTTCCACTCCACCCCACTCCACTCAACTCCGCTCAACTCCGCTCAACTCCGCACAACTCCGCTCAACTCCGCTCAACTCCCCTCAACTCCGCTCAACTCCATTCAACTCCACTCGACTCTACTCAACTCAACTCCTCTACCCCAGTACAATGCTTCCTATCTCACTTTAGAATTTATGTGTCTGTCTCTTTTTACTGGACAGTTTCGTTTCATCGAATTTCAAATCACCGCCGTACTATGGAAGTTTTCACTTCAATAAAAAAAAACCCCCACTGCGTATAAAACTAAAAAGAAAAAACAAGGCCAGTAGTTCAGAATCTTGTTAAAAGTAATACTGAACAACTAAACCATAGAAATTAACAGACAAAAATCATTTTTGGGTTTCTTCAATCGTTTTTTATTTTAAGTAAACGATTTAAAGTTGTTTTAAAAATGATTTTTGGGTTTCTGTATGAAACCTTTATTTTGATACCCCACTCAATAGATTTAAGAAAAAAAATATTTTTTGAAGACACATTATGGCGCCGAAAATCGGCTATTTTTTTCAATTTTGATATACTCAGTGTGACTCTCACAATTAAGAAGAATCTAACGGCACCTCTCAAGCTGAAATCGATCAAGTCAAGCCGTTTGGACTACAGAGCGTGCCAAAGAAATATACATATTTAAACGTACATACATTCGAAAAACACAATCCTCTTTCTGACGTAGTCGGGTAAAAATATTATGAGAAAGGCCAAAGCATAATTTAAATTATTGAAGCAGGTCTTTTAATTTTGAATACTCGTTTTTTAATCGTTTGAGAAACGGTATTGATGGCAGCATGATTGGTTTGACGATCGATTTTCGAAGGAGGGTCATACGATACGAATACGATACCACCATGCGTGGGTACTGTCGAGATTAAACTGAATGTCTGAATGTTACAAGGCCCAGCGATCTAAAACTGGTGGAAACTGGACTCTTCTGTTGTTCAGCAAAGGCAGTACCAAGGGCAGGGGAGGCTGTTGAGAGTTGGATTCAAGATGGATGGACATTATTTAGCACTGGAAACTACACAACATACAGCACACTCGGCAGGATTCCCTGTGTTGCAGCCAGGTCAACACCCATGATCGGAGTACAAATATTTATCTGTCACATAAATATCTCCCCGGCCGGGAATCGAACCCGGAGCGCCTTGCTTTGCAGGCGCACTAGTCAGTACCAACCAGGTTCAGGTGATTTAATTATTTGTTATTTTTCAACATTACAGTGGTTTGCAAATGGAACGCGTGGCGGCGGTGAACACGAGCGCGGGTGCTGAGGGTTGGCTGGAGCTCAATGTGACTGGCGCGCTGGCCACGTGGCTGAGCACGCCGGCCGACAACCAGGGCTTCTTTATCACCATGCATCCTCATTCACAACCAGGTATTTTATGGTACTATAAAAGTAGGAATTATGATCGAACGGCTGGAAACATTTCTGATTGACCTTCGTTTTTAAAAGTGCCTTATAAAGTCATCTGATGAGAGTTGTTCATGAGTTATGATGTAGGTAACTCACGCATACTTTGTAGTTTATTTACTTACAATATTAAATTATACTTTTCAACACCCTTGCTCATAAATTGGTTTTTATCACATGGCTTTTACACTCATAAACCATGGTATTGAACACTTGTGCTTTTTTTTCTTGATCGCACTAGTGTTTTATTTTATATTCCATCAAATTAAGTTTGTACCTTGCTGAAAGATATTATTTATGCATTCTATTTGCTCTTAACTGAGCCGGGTTATAGTTTTATTTTTAAATTTCGGAAAAAAGTTTTGACTTAGATACGTTTCGTTTCAACTTATGACTAAAAATAACACTATTTTTGTAAAAAAAAAGAAGTGTACCACCTTGAATATGACTTTTCAACAACTTATTTACTTTAATTAATAATTCAACGTGAAACTAATTCATAAATACATAAATATTAGATTTTTTTTACATTTTGCGTTTTGGCTGTTTAGCGTAATTGTTTAAAAAAAAAATCAGCGTGGAGCGCGCCATTTTTAACAAACTTTCCATCTGGTCTGTGAGCATTGTTTATTTGAGTACGAATAAGTGATTATTTGTTTTTTACTCGTAAGTGTGTTGAAAAACGTCGTATGACACACGTGAGGTTTGGTCATTACACTCTCGGTTTTCTTGCAGCACTCGCCTTCGGCTCGCGCTGTGCAATATCACCTCGAGTGTAATGACCAACATACCACACTTGTTGACTTGTATCATAATGTACTATTGTTTAACAGCCTTCTTGTGTTTTCGTAGAGAGACACGTGAAACCGGAAGAGATTGGCTTGGAAGAAGCCCGTGGCTTGTCGGCTGAAGGCAAGCAGCCCTTCTTGGTGGCATTCTTCAAGAATGGTCCGAAGCTTGGCAGTGGTGATTCTGGCGCGCGCCGAAAACGTGAAGCTAGGAGGTGGCGCAGCCATGGCTATTCTGAGAATTACTTAAGAAATCCTTTGACAGGTAAACTATGCTCTTCAACGCGCTCATCACTTTTTATTGTTAGGTCTTTTAAAGCTTTGAGTTTGAGCATTGTACAATTATTATTATTCAGATTAGAATAGGTATATCTGTTAACAAAATATTGCATTTAAATTAAAAATAAGTTTACATTACCCCTTTCAACAATTAATTCCTTGTCATAGCACAGAAGAAATAATAGTACCTACTTATGTCATAGTCGAAAATAAATGTATATAGGCAGTGATGTCAAAATTTAAAAATTTTGTAATCACAGACATGGTTGTAATAATAATAATAATACAAAAACTATATTTACAGATACATCTCATTGGACAACAAGAAGCTGTGAGATACAAACACTGTACGTCAGCTTCAAAGATCTTGAGTGGCAGGTATGACTATATGTATTTTTAATACGCTTTTTTTATAATATAGGTACATTTAACCTATCTTTAATAATAAGTAAAAAAATAGAGTTTATGATTATGATTATTTTTAAAGCAAAATATCTAGAAAAATAAGACATTATCTTCGCTTAATTTAACATTATTATCATCGTGTATGTCTCGGTATTATACCCAAAAAGCTATTTTTATAATTATATATGATTATAATAATGTGTATGTCACTGTGTATATCTATTTTACTTACAGGATTGGATCATAGCGCCCGATGGATACGGCGCATTCTACTGCAGCGGAGAATGCAACTTTCCTCTCAACGCGCACAAAAATGCCACAAACCACGCAATTGTACAGACATTGGTGCACCTTTTGAACCCTACACAGGTATTTTTATATATTTTTATGTATTCAAAAAGTTATAAAGTCGCAATTCTACTAATATTATAAACGTAATTTTTTTTCAAGTTCTCCATGTCCAGGCCAAGAAAATAAGATAGATTTTATCCTGTCGAAGTGCTTTGTCACTTCGTTTTGTGACACCATTTTTCCGTGGTGATGTCGTGGGAGGAAGATAGTCAACAATAATAATATATCTCGAAGTTCTAATACGTCCTCAGTCCTCACTAATATGTGGCACGGGCATACAAAAAATAATCAAGTCTCGAAAATAAAATATCTACCATAAAATATAAATTTTTAGTTTCACTTGCTATCTGATGGTAAGTGGCCACTTCACTTGTTCTATGGTACTTATGCTTGCTGATATAAAATAAAACATTTAGGGTTCCGAAGTAAAATCGAAACCCTTATAGTTTTGTCATGTCCCTCCGTGTGTCCGTTTGTTTGTACGTCTGTCCGAAGCAAAGCGCCGAGACCCTTAGTGCTAGAAAGCTGTAATTTGGCATGGGTATATGTATGTACATGCATATGTATCAAAACTCCAGAATCATAGATTAAAATATTGAAAAATTTTTATTCAGGGTACCCCTCTACAGGTAACGTGAGGATTAATTTTTTATTAGTCGCGTACCCTATAGTGAAACGTATCGTTGGAAAGGTCTTCAAAAATATTATGGGTCTTCTTAGATCATTTTTGGAATTAGGGGTCCGTTCGCGAAATATTTGGCTTTAAAGAGCTAATTTTGGTTAGAGTTCAGAAGATATAATAGTACTTATGTTAGAGTCATGTGTAGAGAGTAGAGCCCCCCCCTGCCGGCTAAACGGTTGGAGTTGGACAAGTGAAAAAATTGACAAAAATAGGTTATAAGATGAATTTACAAGGAAAACTATCACGGTTATGTTAGCATAAGTAGTCAATGAGTAATAGTCGATAAACTTACTACTTCGGAACTCTACATTGCACGTGCCCTGACACCCACTTGCCCGGTTTTTTATTATTATAATAGATCGGTACATACGATACTGGTAGCATTATAAATGGTTTATAGGGAGTGCTACTGGGCTGATTTTGATAAACACTATATTATCCTTTAAAGTAAACAAAAAAAATATTTGTAAGTACCTAAATATGTTGTGGTACCTATACTTGATTGAGAGGGAGGTTTATTATACTTGCTGGTTTTTTTTAGGTTCCCAAACCTTCTTGTGCTCCAATCAAGCTATCTCCGATATCGGTGTTGTATTACACAGACGACTCCAACGTGATACTGCGCAAGTATAAGAACATGGTCGTCAAGAGTTGCGGCTGCCATTGAGCATCAACATAAAAAATGTCACGTTTGTTTTCAAATAATAATTTAAACTAGTCTTTGAGATTTGGGCTGAGTGCCGACTGTTCAAATGATATGGAACTGATATTAATAGTTTTAATAGTAATAAGTCACGAATATTTAGTTTTTATGTAGTGTGTAATTAAGATAATATTTTAATGTGTAGTGTTTACATTTGGAGAATAGCCTAAAAAATTTTGAAAACTTTTTAACAACAAATGTGCCTTTTTGTATTTTATAACTAGCCATAATTAAATTTATATTGTGATACCTACGAGTAGATGTACGTTTTAGTAACAAAACATATTGTTTAATGTATTTTTGTAATTGTCTTAAATTCTGATATAGTTAATGTACAAAATATAGAGATCAAATTACTCTTATTCGATTCTGATTTTTATGGACATCACATTTTTATTAGGTATTAAGTAATTTGAGAAGGTGTCAGTGTTATATACCGTCATTCTAATGCTTTTAGGAAGCATTAAAGCAATGGGCTGATAATATGTAATTTATTCTTGCCTTTGCACAATTGCAAGCTTTTTTCGTTACTTTATGTTCTAGACGTTATAAGTATAAATACATATTTGATGAATCGATAAAAATAAAAAGTAATCATTTTATTATTATCAATTTTTGAAGGCGTAACGTACCTGACTCAATGATATTTACATTATAATAATTATTTTATCATTGACCTGACTCTAAACGAATTATATTATATCCGATAAACGCTATAAATTTGACGAAATCGTTTTCTAATCCTTTGCTTTAAAAAATGAAAGTATGAGATTGAGAGCATTGTCATTCTCTTCTCTTCGCAAGGTACGCTAGTTAGATTACTAGAAAAGTACCCCCGACACATGATTGTTTAACAACATTTTTCTGTTGAGTTATTCTTAGGTATCGGCATCTTTCAAATACACACTACAGTATATTATGTAACATTACGGTTATTAAGTAAGTTTTTACGTGCCAATGTACCAGTCAATAATAGTTAGATAGTTTCGTATGCAGTTGTTTTTATAATTCATTTTAAACATGTAACTATTAAACCTATTTTTAAAATAAAGTGGTTTTATTTTATTGTTTACCGACTTATAGCTTAATAGATGAGCCCATCTATAATATTTGTACTTCTTGTACTAATTATGAACTGTGAATTGGAATAATTCAGTAGACAGATTTTTTTATGGCAATAGCCGGCAAGTGAGCTGACGATCCAACTGATGGTAAGTGGCTATCGTCGCTCATGGACATCAGCAACACCAAAGCATTACTGAGGCATTGCGGGCCAAGAAAGAGAGAAGAAAAAGAAAGAACTGCCTCTCAAGTTCTCTACCCCCCGGCCGGAACACGACGAGTCGTTTGGTGGCTGACTCATGCTCAAGGGTGGTAGCTATCCAGGCGAACCCCACGGAGAAACAATAATATTAATAATGGTATTAATTTACAGTTAAAATCAATATTACCAATACAATCCCTTGAGGGGGCATTAGAAAATAGAAAATGTTGGAGCGCCTGGTGGTTAAGATGGCAATTTTAATCGCAGTGGTCTCTGATTAATCTCAATTAAGTTTTAGCTGAAAGGTTTTTGTGAGATACCGTATTTTTCACTGGCTTTTCTTTGAGTGGATTTTTTTATAGTCGCCCATGCTCGAAAAGATTTCAGAGTTGTTCCTACAAATTTTTATAATTTTACTTCTTAAAGAATTTTTGCATTTAGGGACGTTTATAACTTTTTCTGCTTTATATCATATTCATATTGATGACTTTAGGTATTTAAATTATGGGTCGACACAAGTTTAATTGGGTTGCGATAAAATTTTCCGTTTTATGAAGATAGCAAAGAAAACATTAAAACTGGTAAATATTTATATCTCGATTTCCGAAAGATTAAAGAAGTTACGAACAATAAATTAAAAATAGTATTTATTGTAATAAAGATTTAATCTAACAAAAGGAAGTTGAAGACAAGAAAACTTGTTCTATGTCGCGCTACTTGTTGATGCACTTGTGAAGATGATATATAGGCCTGTGGTGGTGTGTAGCAGGTGTTGCGCGAGCAATAAAGCGAACTCCGTTACGAAGTAAATCGTTTATTACTGAAGCACGAAAGAAACAGAAAAGTACAGATTACGCTACACAGTTAACACAATACAAATTAGGAAGGAGAGAGAGTGATAGGATAGAACGAAAGTACAAGCACAAGCAGTCTTAACACAGAACGTAAAACAATAATTTAGGGCACAGCGCTGCAGCGTATGTACACTATAATCAGGCTTGACAATCTTAGCATTACAAACCGAGTAACAGTTCATGTATAATGTAACAAAATTAAAAATGGTTAACCACTTCATCCACTCCATACGTTTATGAGACATCTGAATTTGTTGTTATTATAGCATACTACCAAGTATAAAACTAGATGGCGTTGTTACCGATTTGACGATAATGTCAATAGATGGTTGACGAAAACTTCAATAGATGGCGCTGACCTGCTTTGTGAATCACGCTAACGAATGTTTGTTGTAGTTTCTATAAATAAAAAGGTTGGTAACATCTATAAGGTTAAGGTTTTTAAGGAAAATGATAAATGATATCGTTAATTTATCTAACTTTATGAGTATTTTGTGAATTTTTTAAGTATACCAAGGTAGCCAATAGCCATAGCCAGATCATACGTCTCCTACTTGTCATAGCTTTGAGATATACATGTGTCCGCTATAGCAAAACGTAACTGAAAACGGTTGACATGCCTCTAACGTACCGTATCGATATTGATATAGCTAGCAGCGGCTATCAGATATCTAACTAACTATGACGCGACGCTGCCAACTGACATTTTAACAGTTGACAATATCACAATATTGAAAAACCTAGCGATTTTCAGCGATTCTCGTTACTGGTAGGTAGCCGAACGAACAATAACTAAAATAATTATGCCTTCTCTCTCTTTCTAAGTGCTTCCTGACGTGCAAAACAGAGAAGGAGCGAATATTAGCTCTAGCTAGCCTATAGGCTTAGTAACCAGAACCAGCAACATTTTACGAATATTGATATAAAGTATAAACCAAAGACAACCTTATTTCTATTATATTAAGGCTTAACTGTAGTAAGCTTCGATAGATCATAGGGATCAAAGTTTATTGGACATCGGTGGCGACAAACCGTTCATCATAGTTTGACCTATGAAAGGTTATTATAGCTATTTAGAGTTAAACTCTGCTGCAATAGTCATAAGGCCCTGATTGCTTTACGAAGTTTGCGATATTCATGTCACGTAGAATTGGTTTTTGTGAAAATTGCGAAAAAATATTTTTTTTTGTTTTTCGGATTGTTTTAGACTTTGATTGAGGTGTGCGTGTGTGTGAGTATGAGTAGGTAGTAGGTACTTTAGTTAGTTATGATACGGCAGCTAGCAATATATTTACACTATCGACTAAACAAACGAAAACGATGCGTGTTTAAGTTAGTTGAAAACCCGCTTTGATATCGATATTCAGCAACGGTTACCAATACCGGTATTGAAACCAAATATTGGTTAGATAGCCGTTGCCAAAAATAGTTGATAACGCCCATGTCTACTTTGAGACCTTTGAGTATTTACTCCGAAGTTTCCGAATCATGTTTCCAGAGGGCGACTCTATCCTTGTTTCTCATAATTCGCTGAGAGATAGACCTCTATTCCCGTATATACAAAGTTACTCTATGACTATAATACTCGTAACAGTGAACGAATATACTATGGAATAAGCCTCTCAATACATTCTAACGTTAAATATCAGCACCAAAACTCACACAAATACGAAGTATACATGCACAAACCACTCACTACGGTATACAAACTCATCAATTGGTATATTGTCAAGTAGTTGTCGAACCATGCGAAATCGCCATACGGGATTGGTTCTCGGCTTGACCCGATCACGGCAATTGGTTCGCGCCTCAGTGTACTGTCTAATGCGTTGTCGCATTGTCAGTCAGGTCGTCAGTTCCGTGGATGTTCTTATGTATGAGGGAACCAATCATAATAAAACAATAATAAAAATGGTTTAATATAATATAAAATATTAATAATACCAATTTTTTCTCTTATTACAAAAATAATTATTTGTACACGTTATTTGTTTTACAATAGTAAAAAATAGGCAGTTATAAGGATTGCCGACAGAAGATTGCAAATTATTTTAATGCTGGAGTGTACTTTACGATACTCCTTTTGCCTTTTCCAAGTTTTCTTTTAATGCTGGAAAATATCTCACTAGCATTATTTGATAAATTGTTTTGAAGACCAAATGTTTTGTCGTGCCCACAGCTTGGACAGGAGACCTGAAAAATAAAAAAAGTTAAACACTTAAAACCCAATTTCAAATGCACAGCATTTTTACTGGGATAGTTGCACGGGTAGCTCTCTTAATTCGTATCAAACCCATTACATAATAATTAGCACGAAAACCAAAGTAAAGGCGAAGCGTAATTAGAAATTAAGATCTACTTACCAATCGACGTTTCTGAGGACTTAAAGTTCCTGCAACATTTTCTACATTAACTGCCACCTGCTTAGTTTCCAATAGAGATGCCTGTGATATTTCACTAGAAGTCATCATCTGAAAATGTACTCATATAAAAAGCACACCGTAAGAAATTAGCACGAAAACTAAAGTACAGATTAGATTAACTTACTAGTGGATGTATCTGATGACTTGAAGTTCCTGGAACTTCTTTGTTACTTGACGGCTGCCAAGTGTCAGATTTTGTCGAGTGTGATTTTTCACTCGAATGCACCATCTGAAAATGTATATATATTTTATACTGAGTTATTATCTACTACAACAACTAAATCGTAAAAAAAACTAAATGGATACTCACAGTACAAATTGGTACAGCGCTTTTAGAAATCATCTGGAATCCTTTCTTCGACAAATATAAATTTTCTTCTTTAAAATGAATCGAACATATTACCGAATGTTTGCTAGGTATCCAGTCATTTTCCTGTCTCTATAATTGCTTTTATCCACAAATCTTTACGTCTCGGGTCTTGTGGGAATCTAAATTAAAAATAAAACGAATTTTATTCCTTTAATAAATTGTTAGTAAAAATATACTAACTACATTTTGCATAAAAACATCCATATGAAAGTTAAATAGATTTTTGTAGTTTTAGATTTCGTTATACTTACACGTGAAATGTGATTCCACGATTCTCGGAACCCTTGGAACGATGATCTGTATGATTTTTGCACCATTTCACAACACATGAAGGCATTTTGATACTATTTTTTTTATATAAATCTTGTTTATGACACTTAAATCCAACGACCGTCCGAACGAGTGACACCGAACTGACTGATTCGCGTTTTGGTTGAGTATATAAGCCCGGCCCACTGCGGTTGAGTTTTCGTTGCGCTATTTTGAGGCATCAAAGATGCTTCCATGTACGTTAGTATATTAGTTCATTGACTCGTAAGCGCGAGGTAGTCAAGCGATCGAGTGACACCACAGAACATCTAATAATTGCAAATTAGTAGTGACACGTACGAGCGCGGTGCGTGCGGAACCTCCATTACTCGAATCTTTATATTATGATGACGTATCTACTATAACGTTTATTATTATTATTATTAGGTATTATTTATTGTCTCTGCTGCCTCTGGACATTCGTAGTACTTTAGTTAGAGTCATTGCCGACGGCACGGGCTTGCGCGGCGGTTAAAAAGGAAGTGGGAACGAAGCTTCTTAACTAGCTCTTCGACACTACAAGCGAAACACGTTGCATTTCACTGTTGAATTTTAAAAGGGACCAGCAATGCCGGTATTACTGCGACTGGAATAGATCCTAGTGAACTCTAACTGAAGAGATCGCCGCATCCGTTTTCAGTAGGGTACATTAACCACAAAAATATTTTTTTTTTGGAAATAGTCTACTCATAAGCCGACGAATGACGATCCACCTGATGGTACGTGGCTATCATCTATCATCACCTACTTACAATAAATTATAAAGAGTAAAGTTTTTATTTTTTGGAACGAAGTTCCTTATCGCGCGTTGCGAAAGGGGGCTAGGCGGAAAATTTGGTAACGACACTTTTTGCCGGTAACGACACTTTTTGCCGTCGTAGTTTTTTGAAGTGAAAACTTCTTTAGTAGGGGGGTGACTTGAAATTTTTTGAAACGAAACTGTCCAGTGGAGACCTGTGGCGGGCACAGGTCTGGGCTTGAAGGTAGGCACAAAAAAAAACAAAAAAGTTCAAAAAATAATTCAAAAGAATACCAACAATGGTCTCAAGCGCTACTAACGGCCGGTCTCAATATTATACTGTCAGTGGAACTCTGGTACATATCAGAGATAAAAAGTAAACATTGATCTCCCGCTAACTGCCGTCTCACGAATCAAAAGTAAGCAAAAAAAAGTAAGATCATCGATAGATAATATTTCAGTGACATTTCTGTCTCTGGTTTTTATGTCCCTCTGAAAATTTCGTTTTTGCCAATATATTTTTTTATACTTTTATACTTTTTTTATACTTTTTATCATAAAAAGGAACTCAGTGTTTTTGATTATAAACTTATTTCATTTTATTATTAAAATGATAATTTGTTCCAAATGTACTGTAAATTTCGCGGATGAAGTTAATAAAATAATGTTATGTGTAACCTGGAACAATGCTTCACTAGTAACAAAACGCAGCATTGGACGTTTATCACTCATGGATATCCCGGACGACGATGACATGTTATTGTCATTTGACATTCGTTTATGTCGCTTGGTTACCCAAAATATAAACAACATGTATTTTCTCATAATTTTAGTACTTATTATTAATTAGTTTTATGAATAAACTAGGATTATGTAATGAAACACATAGATCAACAATTACCGTGAGTATTGACTTTATTTGTTATTTGTAAACAAAAAATTGTAGTAATTGTAAATTGTTGTACTTGTAGCAGTGATAGCCTAGCGGTTAGAACGTTGGTCTCCCGAACGAACTGTTTATTCCCACTTGTCCGGGGCCCGAGTTCAAATCCTGGCACGTTAATTTTTAAATATTATGTGCGTATTAGAAGTTAATTATCACTAGTTACGGTGAAGGAAAACAATGAACATCGCGAGGAAACCTGCACACCGGAGAGTTCTCCATAAAGTTCTTAAAGGTGTTTGAAGTCTACCAATATACACTTGGCCAGCGTGGTAGACTATGGCCTAATACCCCTCACATCGCGAGAGGAGACCCCGAGCCCAGCAATTATGAGTTGTTGCTTCTTTTTGCTTTTAAACAAAAAATTTTTGCCAAATGTACTAAAGGAAGTTTTTTTTTCAGATGAAGTCCAGACCCTTCACAAAAGATGAAGTACCTTTCTTCCTAGGGCCAAAATAGTAGCCAATAGCTATTGATGTAGCAGGGATACACCATTATATCTGAAAAGGCGAAATGTTTTTTTATAATTTCAAAATAAATCTAACTTAAAAAGCTTAGTGTTCTTGTTTTATTAAAATACCTACTTACCTAAAACTTTAAAGATAGGAATTGTTATCAATTCTCATTCACTGCTGTTTTTAACCGACTTCAAAAAAAGGAGGAGATTCTCAATTCGACTCTATTTTTTTTATGTTTGTTACCTCAGAACTTTGGACTGGGCGAACCGATTTTGATGATTCTTTTTTTAATCGAAAGCTGGTGCTTGTCATGTGGTCCCACATTTTAAACGAGATCTGACAAGTAGTTTTTGAGTAACTTTGAAGTCAGTTATTTTTTGTTAGTAAAATTTAGATTATGGTTTATGTTTCATCTAAATCTAGGTAGTTATAAAGTACAACATTGGATTCACACAATTCAGTCATATATGTAGTCATATTATATTTTATACGAGGACAATTTCGGCGATCTTGGTACCGTATTAAAAAGGCGGAATCATATATACAGGCTTCAGAAAATTCATTATCACTCCTCAATGATTAATAAATCCATGATGTTTTGATAAATTTTCTTTACAATATGAGAAATCTACCAATTATCCGTCGAAATCGAGCGATGTGAAAAATTCCGATAGATGGTAACTTCTATTACCGACAGTTAGCTGTCAAAGCGTTATTGAGACGCAAGTATTTATTTTTGTATGGACCAACATACCTACGGTATGACTCGGCCCTCCGGACGGTAGATCAATGTCATGGGTAGAAATTTTCTATCCACCGAAGGTTATTGAGACGCAAAAATTGACAAATATGACAGATGACATACTAATGATAGCCTTTTCTACATTTTTCTAACTGTTAGTACATTATTGAGACCGGCCGTAAGACGATCGCGCCCAATCGCGGAATTGTTGTCATGATCAGTGAGTTACCTAACACCACCCGCCCGCGCCGCAGCTTATCTGACGGACTTAGGTATCGGTGAACGAGACTGGACCTCGCGTAGAACACCTAATGGAATGAGTACCTACCTACTGTCTGATCTGTATGTGAATAAATGAATGTGTGAATGATTTTATGCGTCATATGAATCTAATGCTACAGTAATAATACATCACTAATATTGTAATTGTTGTTTAACATTTGTTTGGTTAGTAAACCCATGGAACTAACTAAAATATAAATTGATAATTTCACCTGCCGTGTTGTTTTCGTCTGACCACGTCAAATATCCAGTAATTGATTGATAGAAGACAAGTCAATAATTAAAGGATATCCAAAGTGGCCTTCAGTCTAATAATTAAGTCTAATTTTGGTACACGCCTTTACTCATAATTTTCATTTTATCATCATAAATTCATGACGCTTTTGAAAATGTATCACGTAAATTAACTAAACACACCTTTACTTAACATCACAAGACTCGATATTTACAATATTACAATAATTTTCATTCAATTTTAAAGAAAATCCATACAATATTATTGAACTTAAAATTTCAAATTGTTTTTATATAATATAAATTGTAAAACTTTTATTCAAGGCTAAGTTTGGAAGAATATTTTACCTTAGGCAGTGCCTGTATTGCGCGCCTGACGCCGCATGTTGCGCTCATTGAATTCCTTTGCATATCGAGATAATTCTTATTATTACCAAATCCCCAGAGAGGCACGTTTAGTTCCTGCCTTTACCGCACCGCAGCGTGGCGGCGCTGTGTGTATAATCAATTATAAATGAATTTTATTATTTAGTGCATACAATTTGTGTAGTGTATTAATAGTGTGTTTTTGTTACGTAATGATATTCACATATTAGATATTTTGAGAGGATTTTATACTTTTACTACGTAATTCTAATGTAATGTTATAAGCGTAAAGAATTTCTGACTGGGTCCTGGGCCTCGAGACCAGGGTAGGCAGTGCCTGTGTGCCTCTATTCAAAAACCGCCCCTGGTGGAGACTAGAAATGAGCGGAGACTAGAAATGAGTGGAGACTAGAAATGAGCGGAGACTAGAAATGAGCGGAGACTAGAAATGAGCGAAAACTAGAAATGAGCGGAGACTAGAAATGAGTGGAGACGAGTTGAGTTGAGTTGCGTTGAGTTGAGTTGCGTTGAGTTGAGTTGAGTTGAGTTGATTTTACTTTCTTCTCATTATCTTGAAAACAAAATTTTTGAAGGTTTCACTTCTACCACGTGTGAATTGCACACATTTTAATTTTTTTACATAGAAAGCAAGCCAGAGTACTAGGATACTGACTGCAAGGAACTTCGTTCCATCCGGGTGTCCCTTGACACCTCTCAAGTTTTTTTTACATAGAAAGCAAGCCAGAGTACTAGGATAGCAAAAACATGCAAGCGAGTGTGCCAAAACAAATTTGTCAATTAAATTTCGTGAGAAATTTTATACCTTAGATTTGTTTTGGCATACTTGCTGCATGTTTTTGCTATCTTAGTACTGACTGTAAGGAACTTCGTTCCATCCCGGTGTCCCTTGACACCTCTCAAGTTTTTTTTTGTTTGTTTATACATATTTGATAAATTCAAAAGCTATTAGATAATTTCAAAAAATCTTTCAGCAATAGGATGCTCTATTGTTGTTGAATAACACAGGCTATAATAATATATATGTAATTAAAATTTCACTCTCATCATTTTTTTCATTTATTTCATAACGCGCCTAAAAAAGTATAACTTCAAAAATTAATACAAAGAAAGTAGGAAAGGTAGAGAATTAGAGACTTCTTATGCTCTAAATTATTATTTCTTTTTGTAAAATAAATTGTAAAATATTTTATACCATAATATTTTTGTTTATGTACTTACATTTAAGTATTAGGTTTTGCATGATGCATAAATGAAAAACATTTTTATCTTCCTAGAAATCAATCAGTCGTTTCATTTTATATTATCAGTATCGATAAGATAGTCTAACCGTCATCTTTGTCACACTATCTTAATAGATAGTGCGACAAAGATGTGCCTTTCAGTGTTATTTACAAGCCATAAGGATTCAAACGTAATATTATCAAAGCGTAGTACGTGCGTTGTTACAGAGCGTGAAAATTAAGAAAAATTCGCAAAGTTCTATTCAATATATTTTTAACATTAAGTGAGAACACGAAAACGTACCTATTGAAAGTGTTTAGGGCGGGTCAGGAAGTCCCGTCAACAGCTTCAAGGGCGCAGCAGCCTCCGGCGTGGATCAGACATCCAGTTTCGGGGCCGACTTTACTCGGCCGCCGTCGACGCGTTACATCGCACGCCCCACACTTGGTCCGTCGTGTAAACAATGCAACCGCGACGATTGACATTCACCATCCATTGTGAATAAATCCTAAATATTTGTGGTGCCATAAAATAGTAACGACAACATGTTACTTACTATTTTTATTTGTGCATTCGTCAGTGCAGCGGCGACTACGAGCTATGGCAATTCTAGTGAAGGTTCCGCGATATTCTTCCGAAAGTGCTGCCCGAGGGACCAGGCGCTGGTCAAAGTTTCAAAGTTTGATACGGAGTACAGTGAAATATACGAGTGCATAAACAGTGATCCTGCTGAAAATCAGTACAATTTATCCGAATCTCCTCTTCTTATAGCAGAAAATGTGGAAGTTCGACATAGTTTTCCGACGAATTGTGATAATTTACAAATGCTGCAACATTCTGATGTAGAGTTTGACTTATTAGTACGGGAAGATAAGTGCTACGATAGATTGGTAGCGGAAGTTGTCAACGGCACTTTAAAACTAAACATTCCTAGAACTGTTACGTTAATATGTAACGAAACTGAGACTGAAAATAGTTATAGTTCTAAATTATATATAGATCATTTACGCAAATGTTGCCCAAAAGGGCAAAGTTATGATATGCGTAACCATGTGTGTAGAAATTCTGATCAAACATACGATGAAAAGACGTTAATAAACCAATTAAACATAGAGAACAATTACATATATGAAGTTGAGGTTGGTCTTTCATGTAAATTTGACGAATATGCGATACATTTACATGAAAGAGATTATTCGTTTATTTTGGATGGAAGTGTTTTGTCTATTGTAAATAAAAACGATCAACAGAAAAGTCGCATGACGCATGGAGATTGGTGTATAGAAAAGGATTACAATGATGATAAAGTTATCGCTCAAGTTTGTTCCCGAAACTGTGAAACCTACGGTGCATTTTGTGTAAGAAAATGTTGTCCCCCGGGACAACATTTTCGACCTCGTCGATGTCAAGGTTTAGCTAGTGATTGTGTACCTTACATTGACGAAGAAAACTTTTTTAATGCTTCACATTTTATGGGTGATTTTACCCCGGTAGATGAGAATTTTGGTGAGTCAAATTTAGCTTTTTTTTGTATAACCTTACACTACTGCTCTTTGCATAATATATAAAGTTATTTTACGGTTTGTGTTACCGATAAATTTTTCAGTGGCTGAAGTGGTGTGAAAAAAGTTACTATAGAAAGTTAGGAGTGGTGTAAATTGAAATAAAATTAAAATTAGCCCTAAGTGCTATATTAACATTGAAATTAATAAATTGAAACGCTTATAGCCCAGCGGCGGCTTGTGACGATCCTCAGTGATCGAAAAAGTTAAGCAACAGATGAAGAAGCTTCAGAAGACAGCGAAAAATCTTGGCTCTGCTTCATTTTCAGTATACAAAAGTTGAATTGCGTTATTATCACGTCACTGGAAAATTGCCTCCTCGAACTGTCGCCAACAATATTATATTATAAGAACTATTATTTCCTAATGAAAATGAGTCTTACATCATAATACGTACACTAGTTATTATTCAGATTCAACTAAGAACAAATACGGCGAGCGTACCAGTTAGGTACTTACCTTCTAGGGTACTTTATCAATAATTTGCTGTCCTACAAAATAAAATAAAATATATATAATTATTGTAATCATAAAATATATTTTATTACCTAATGTAATCTGGTGCTGTAATCTTAATGGAATCTTTATTTGTGTTCATTTTGTATAATATATATTATAAATAGGGATTGCAATTCGCGTAATTTTCTGTCCGGCCGGATTTAACCGAATTTCCACCAATCCGGCCGGATCCGGCGGGATCCGACGGGATTGATCACGTGATCAGCATTTTTCCGTCTCGTTCTAATATAGACTGTTTTTGAGGTAATCAAAAAAGTTTATTGTATTATAAATAATAATAAACGCTATTTAGGAATTCCCGATTGCAGTACTAGATTAATTGCAATATCTATACCAACCAGGCATTCAAAGAATATACACTAGCAACAGGATGATTATTTTGCCAAAAATTGTCATGACCGGATCCCGTCACCGGATCCGGTTTTCCGGATTGTAATCCCTAATTACACATTCCAATTTAATTATTTCTATTTTAGGATATCAGATTGTAACGATTAGTTTTGGCAGCCGCGATACGATATCGCGCGAGGTTGCCTAATTAGCTTCTGTTTCACTAATTTGCTAAAAGCTTGTAGTTACTCGTTAATGAAAGTCTCGGAGGATTTAATTTGACTATAAATTTTATCACAATATTTTATACCACGAATAGTGTCTGAGAATCTTATGAATGAAATATGTGCTTATAGTAAGTTGCCAATCATGTTTTAGCTCATTGTCTTTGGCAAGTTTTAAAATAAAACCAATTTGATTACAAAAGATCAACAATTTACTTGGGTTTAAAACTCGACCAATGGGCAATGTCTATGCCCTCCTTTCATCTGAGGTCTATACTATTGGCCGGTTATTGGTCATCGCCATCTCAGCCACTGACCACCACATTGATAACTGTATTTAATACGACCAATATTATGGCACTCCCACAATATTGACATTGCTTCCTATCTGTACACAACCGCTTATTTAATTAAAACCTGCTGTATGTAGTTTATGTCACAGAATTATTTAATGTAATGACAAGTAAGCAATCCTTAATTATTTTCAGAAACGATGGGCTTCCGTTCTGGCTTACAATGTGAGTTCGGGAGATATGTGCTCGACAAATCAGTACCACAAGATCATTTTGTACTGAATTCAGATGGCCTTTTGGAATTACATACTGGTATGACCAATACGTACTGTCTTGAAGTGTTCGATCGCCGCAGTTGCCCTTCTAACGATGTCATTCGAAGTGGAGTTCTTTGCTTTGTTCACGAAAAGACGATAAAAAACTTCCGAATATCTTTTGTGGTAAGTTTTTTTTTTGTATAATATCTTACAATATTTTTTGTTTATCTGCCCATTAGCATAACTTCTATAACCCTTTGATTCTATTCATGCATCACGCATAAGTCACCGATTGGATATTAACGGGAGTAGGATACTGATTCACATGAATTGTGTATGATCGAAATGAAAACTAAATGCACTGTAAAGCCTTCCGGTTTGCTAACACCTTCTAGCTTGAGTAAGCACCAAACGACTCGTCAGGGGCCTCTTATTCTTTCTTCTCTTTTCTTTCTTTTCTGACAATGCGAGCTTGCTAAGATGACGGTGGCCACTTGCCATCATTTTACCACACTCATTTCACTCATTTGGCGGCTATTTCCATGAAAAAACACTCCGATTATTTAAGATTTGACTGCGGTCGTCATTACCAAAGGACTAATGTTTGATCTAAAATAATCTAATAGTAAGAATACTTTATTTCAAGACCTATTATAGAAAAAAAAACGCCAATATTGTATGCACGTAGTACGCAAAATACGCAGCTTATAATAATTTATGATTTATGTTAACAGCTAATCAGCATATCCTGCGTGTGTTTGGCACTGACTCTGGTGGTCTACGTGTCAGTGCCGGAGCTACGAAATCTTCACGGGCGCAATTTGATCTGCCATGTCAGCATGATGCTGTTGGCTTACTGCTGTCTAGCGAGAGTACAATACAGCAACGTAGATGACATCTTGCAGTGTACCCTGCTTGGTAAGAAGCAATAGTTTGTTGATATCTGTTATCTATTTGAATGGTGTAATGAGGTGTAACTTCTGAGCGATTTGGCTGATTGAGTTCGGATCTGTATAATACCATACCATGCAGGCCTATGACGGTTTGTCTTATTAAAATAACAGCAACTTAGCTTTGCATGGACAGAATATATTTTTCAGGCTAGCACGCCAGTACCCTAGTCGGCATGATTTTTCCGACATCTTCAACATTCATCGCTATTAACAGTCTGTTGGTGAAAACGGTATAAAAACTGTAGGTAGTTTTTAGGATTCCGAAATTATTAAGACTCAAAAATCGTAGAACAAAATATTGAAAAATATTTTTTCAGTTAACATGGGGTTGAATTTTTTTTTCGTCGCGTACCCCATAGTGTGGGGTATCGTTGAAAAGGTCTTTCAACAAAAATATTGGGTTTGCTAAAACCGTTTTTCAATTCACGCGTCCGACAAACAGAACGCGGCGAAGACTTAGTATTCCAATAGTACTCGTAGTAATTGCTGTCTCCCGCTCACGTTTTATTTTCATTATTTGGGTGAAACGTGGGGAAATATTCATATCTGAATACCTATCCTGTAGTACCTACATTAAAGCCATAATAATATGATATTCATTAACGCGTACAGCCAGCAAGTAATATGCAATACGACCCTAAAATTTATTCATAACGTAATACATCTGAACTATATGAATAATGTGTGATATAAGTATGATAATTGTATAAAGTAAAAGGTGGGAAACAGGCAGGGCAAACCTTAATGATGGTGAGTTAGTTATATGGTGCCATATACCTATACCTATTTGCTGCACTAGTGGCGTTACCGACTCGGTGCTGGTAAAATCACTCTATATATTATTAGGGTTATGGAGCAAAACAATCTTCAATATAATAGGCTAATGCGGCTTCTACACCACTCGCACAACTTCAATTAACTAGTAGACACAAGATTAGTGGCGACTGTAGCTACGCACTTTGAACAAATTCGAGCTTCCTCATTCCTCTTGTAACAAATTCGCTCAAAAACTCCTATCTTTTTTCATGAATCAAAAAGACGGAGTCGCGAGAGTTTCTCGAACGCACATTACAAACCTTTGAGGAAGTATTGTAGCGACGAATACTTTGTCAATTCAAAGAGTACTACTTCTGATAGGAACTTTCGACGAGTGATAGTATAAACCTAGTCGATCACGCGGCACGCCTCAATTTGAACTGATAAATTTCTCTCTCTTATTTTTTGGTTGGCAACGCATCGGTCATGCCTTTGATGTTACTTATGTCCATGGGCTACGGTAGCCACTTACCATTAGGTGAACCCTCACCTCGATTATCAACTAGTTACACAAAAAATCACTCTAGGTATGGGTGATCGCTTGGAACATTAATCTTGAATGTCAGACCCGATATTACATAGAAAATTAGACAAGTTCCAATAAATAAAGACATTGTGACTGTAGGTAATAGACAGTATATATTTATCGTGCTATCGAATCTATAAATTGATGTGGAATAGAACCTTAAAATATTGCGAAGTTTTAAGTCAATTTGTGTTCCCGGATGCTCTGTGTATTGTGCATATATGTATAAGCATATTATGCAAATAACGCTTAGTTATGACAGGAAAATACATTTGCTAAAATAAATAACTCATAGTGACCTTTTAGATCAAATATAATAAGAAAACACATAGTGTTATGTGTATCTTTAATAATAGGGCAAACCTGCTCTCAGTACTGACAATGACGCAACCAACTCAGTCATGATTACTGAGCAGATTAATGCACAATAGAGCCTCTTCACTGATTGCAAAAATTATATTTATATGTTGATCTACTAGTTTGGTAACATGCGAGTACTTCCCCCATATTTTAACAAGCTTTTATTGGTTTGACCTGTATCTACTACAGTTATAACTTATAACGTATTGACGGTACAAACACCGTCAAGTTAGGAACTAGGATTCATTACATTCGGTTTGACAAGGAGCTGATGATAAAACGTGATGGTGACTGACAACCTAGAACCTAGAACCCTAGAAACCTATAATGATTATGATTACTAGTAAATTATCGATTTCGATCATTTATTAGTTAGCGCAGCTCATAAAGAGGACCATCTTAGAAAATGAAATCAATCTACCTATCAAAAATTCAAACCAGCAAATGTAGATGCACATTTATTAGGATTTAAACGAAGCCCCGTTTTAATCATAAGTCCTTAGACACGTAGTCATATTTCATATAATTTGACTAATGATCTCATTATGTATTGTTTGCACAGGATACGCGGTCTACTTAGGCTTCATGGCTGCGTTTGCGTGGTTGAACGTCATGTGCTTCGACATATGGTGGACATTTGGGTAAGTAACGTATACAAATTCTAGTTGATACATTTTATAAATGATAAAATAATGAAGATCTAATTAATCACTCAGGCGTTTTGCATGGCAAAAAAACATATTTTATGAAATTTTTGTTAACTATAAAACATTTATTGTCATTATTTAGAGTAATTTAAATAATAAATACATATTACATTCTGTACGTAATGTATGCATTTTATACTTGTGGTACTAATATATTACGTTTAGGATATTTATCGTTTATATGAAACAAAGAAATATCCAAAAATAGTAATGTTAAAGCTTTTAGCGTTATTTTACTTACGACTTTCATTTATTTTGTCCTACTTATGTAACATGTTTGTCATGTATTTTATAACCAGGGGATCATCCCCCGCGTACGCTACGTAAACAGGCACCTACTAATGTCTTTATTGTGTTTGTTGTTTTAGTACCTGGTATAGATAATGTATCCATAATTTCTTCCAATACTCTCAAGGTCAAGTTTATAATTTGGATGACAGATAGCAATATTCATTTAGGTGCTTTTGAACTATAAACACTGTTAACACGTTCACTGCGAGACTATTTTTGATGGACTTTCAGCCAGTGCGAATGAGGTCTTTTCGAGACATGACATGACAGCTTTTCGGCCTCATAAAATATTGTTTCTAAAAAACACCTTAAATATAGCTCAAAATTGAAAATATTTGCTTGAAACTTTACCATTACAAACTTAAATAGTTATTCAAGTTGAATCTGGCTTCGCCCGCAGTTGTGACATTTCGGTATTGAATAAATGAGAAAAATATTTATTTCATCAGTTCTGCCTCATATCGCACTAAAAAGAAGTTCGATGTGTGTCTCTACTAGTGATGGGAATAAAAGAGAAATGCAGGTGCGATACAATTTATTTTATAAAAGATTAATCAAAATGTTTTTGATTAAAGCAAGGCAAACAGTATGATTTATCGCACTGAACACAAAAGTAATAATTTTTTTAGTTTTTTTTGCCCCTTGAGTACTGTTTAGTGTAACCCTGTATTTATCGTAGCAACCTACGCAGCGCTTGCGTTGAGTGCCTTTTTGAAGCGCATGCTTAACGCATCTGCCGCTAGGAAATCATGAAATGAAACACTTAAATTAGAATTCTAAAGTGCCATACCTACCGGCACACATACAATTTTTAGTTTTAAAGTATGTAGGGGAAAGTCTACTGAAGTTGGCAGACAGTCCACCAATGATTGACACGTTTTTCGTATTATGCCCTAAAATAATTATAAATTATTTAAAAAATCGAGCGAGTCACGTGGTCGAGAAGCGTGTTTAGTCACTGACGTCACAAGCTCAAAAATACATGTACAAGCATTAACTTGATACCCCACACGTGCTTTCGTATCGAAACTTATCGCATCACTACGCTAGGATACGCGGCGCCCACGCCTCCCGCGCTTCACTCCGTTTTGAGACAGATTAGAACTCACTTCGCACAGAAGTGTAATTAATTTCTATTCAGTGCGTATGAGGCCTCTTCAACCTCATATTTTATTAACTACGCCATTGGGCTTGACTTCGCAAGAGAAACAATTTTATGTATTTGTCTCTGTCATACTAAAAGAAATGTCAAAATAATCGCCTCCCGCACAGAGTGAAAGAATGCGATTTTGACTACCGCATCAGCGAGAAGTCACGCTTGTGACTTTTCGACCTCATAATGCCCTGAACGTGTTAATCATCAGAAAAATAAGGTTTTTAATGGAAACAAATCGCCACCGAGTAGTGATATTCTTAATTTCTTATACGCGGCAAGACGTTGTTTGATCATCAGTTTTTAGAAATTGCTCGCCATATCGTCGGTTTCTGTGTTTACATTTACAGTGTCGGTCCAGTTTCTTAGTATATTCGTTACACTTCTGTAAAACCTCGGAAGATTTGTGTATCATGAGAAAATTACGTATTTAGTTGGGATATTTTAGAAGGTGACGGTTTCTAGAACCTTGTCTACCGGTATTCCTGTCTCTCAACTCTCTCACCTGGTTCAACTACGAGTAAATTTTTGTGTTCATGGTTCTAATTCGGGGAATAAATGGAAGAACAATTTCAAGTAGGCTTGTCCAAAAACGATATCTGTTAATAGATGTTTAGAGTGCAATTTGTAGTTTACTCGTATTATTAAAATTTTATATCTAAGTTCGCGAAATATTAAATGAAGAGTCTCTTAATTAAGTGCGTAAAGATTTTCGGCAGATAAAAATAATGCTGAAAGAAGAGCGCTAAGAGAAACAAAGATGAGAAAGAAATTGAAGAGGGATTGAAAGAGTATTGTAACTGGTAATTTAAGGCAGCATAATAAAAATTGTCCTTCAAAATAGTGCTGTAATGCAAAAGAATTTACGATATAATTTCCTGCATAGAAAACTTGAAATACAAGTTTTAAAAATAATAAAAGTAGCAAAGCAATTCCAAAACTTGTGGAAAATATTACTGCTCTATTCGCATGTCATCAGCTACACATCATCGACTCAATGTTTTGTTTGAAGCATTGTATTTATCGTATTTCATATTAGAGCGTGGGAGCACCTGTTACTTCTTTTTAACGCAATGTTTTGTGAAGAACGAACATGTTTTACTTGTAGTTTGCCAATACGCGTAGTATATGGAACATGTGCTAAAAATACACTCCTGTTAGCATTACCAGTACCGACCATTCATTATAATTTAAATCTTCCTATATTTTTTATGGAATAGTGTAAATAAACAATCACTTCTCTATTCACGAGTAATGCGCTGTAAATCAACGTTAAAGCATAGAAAACATCTTGATACAGGTAAAAAATAAAATAACATCTTGATTAAATAACTCATTAACGTTCTGCCCGCGGCTTTGCGCGCGTTTTCCGGGATAATAAATACCTAACCTATACTCTGTGTGATTTTCACGACAATCCGTTCAATAGCTTTTCGTGAAAGAGTAAAAAAGATCCATACAAACTTTAACATTTATAGTATTTTCATAGGAATCGCAATGACATGCCGTGTTAATTAGAATTACTTGTAGGTACCCAATGAACTAATATACTAACTTTTAGGTACCTAAATGTTACAATAGTTGGTTGATTAAATTGAAGAGACCAACTATTATTTATGTTTGCATGAAAAAAGCCATACAAATTCTAGACGAAGCTTTTTTTTGCCTCATCGATAAGACTTGTCATCGATAAGATTTTTCCCAAACTTCTGAAGAAAACAAAGATTGAATAGGTACGTCAAGTACTTATTGAGTAAGCATAGTGTAAAACGAGATGAAGCTACATGGAAGGTTTCAGGTCACTTTATATCAGTTAAGGCACGGTAATGATGTCTATAATGTGGTGAAGGTTAGTATGTTAGCAATCAAATACAATATAAATGCCCATCGATTGTAGGTGATAAAAGTTTTGGGGTGTGGAGGATTCACGGTAATCTATTTGGTCCACGCACCCCCCGCTTTGTAACGACCGGCGCCTAAAAGTGCTTACAACTTGATCGACCGATTCCCAAATTGATGCTCTTTGTTTGATTATTAATTATCGGCTGTTCCATAACATTGTTTGCTATTTAGCGTATATCTTGACTTTATTGATGCCACTCAGATTATAGAAATATTTCCTCTAGCAAGATAAATTGTGTAGGGCGTCATCATTCATAATCATATCACCTATTACTTTCTCACGTCTGTCTGATAGTTGCGGTTAATCTGACCTGTTTATCAGTTTTTTTTTAATGAATTTATGTATTTATTTATGTGTGTATTTATGTATGTATTTATGTATGTATGTATGTTTGTATATAGTGTATTTATATATTTAATCTTTTTTATTTTTATTCTAAGTAGTGTTATTTATTCAAACTACATAAACCGCCATATCGTTGGGTTCTCACTATCCGAAGGTTGACTGGGAGAGAATGTTATTAGCATTAAGTCCGCCTTTGCTATTATACAAATTGTATGGTGCAAAGAGCTAAATACATATGTATCTATACAATGTAAAATCAAAAGTCAAAACTATTATAAATGGAAAAAAAAAAATGTGAAATTTAAGACGTCCGGTAAGTCATCATCCAACTTCAGCATTCAACAGTAAAGATTTTAAGGCCTCCAGAATCTTGGAGCATACTTCCACTATGCAATACCCGTGAGTATTAGTTGAGGTGGACCGAATTCTTATACCCACAAAGATGTGGTGTAACGACTCCTATATACTAAAAGATCAGAGTCGGAACAGACGACTTGACAACTTGACTTGGAAACCGGAAGTGATCAAGAAATTTTACCACCAGCAGCCAATCATGCTATTTCTTACCGGGCAAAACGAGCATATCTACGGGCCACTGGATGGTAAGTAATCGCCGCAGATTTTGGGCATTAGCAACACCATGGCTTATTTTCCAAAATGTCGATTATTTAAAACTGTCACGGGCATTTGTATGTTGAACATTATTTATCGGTACTTACCTACACTACCGTCAACTAATTTAAAACGCAAAAGAAAATGTTTTCCTGAAAAATTCTACTTGCGACCTACTGAAGAGTCTCATTGCTCTTCCAAGCCTCTAAATGCTCATCCGCTAAATTGGTGACCCCGACGCGACGTGATATGAACACGCAACCAAAAAATTACTCAGTTGATTGAATTAAAAGTTCAATTAGATAAATTCCAAATTTTCCAACTTCATGTAACCTTGTACTCTATGGTTAGATAGGTACTATTAGTTATTAAAAATTTAAAAATATGACATGCATCAAAAAAAGAAATGAAACATTTTAAGTAATTAATGAAAACTGACGAGATTGTATAAACGTTTACTATGAGCTGTAAAGAGGCAAGGTCGTTATTAAAACATGACATCGTCTCAGTGGGGAATTTTCGTGAAACACGCTTGTTTTCTGAAAACTAATGAATAGAAATAAGTAATGAATATTATCTATTGAATGTAAAATGTAGCGATTATACTTTATACCTACTCTTATACATAGGTATCTGTAATCTGAGTGATGTATCAACAGTACGTTGGATACGAGGGTAAAATAAATAATTATTATGCCGCCTATACCTAAATGTTAACAGTTGGGTTTATTTACGCATGATCGCTTGTATAAGTACTATTAATAAACGTTGTAACTTGTAAGTATACTCATACTACACCTTTATACACCATTTTGGTTGCCAGAAATCATATCGTAGAGATTGCTTTTGATTTAATCGCTAATACATTTTTGTATCAGTAAACTTGTCAAGAGTTATCGTGGGCGAATCAGTGCATGAGTAGATTCCATAATAGCTACTTAGTTATAAAATCACAAGAGCTCACTCTTGCGGTAATCGGTATTTATTACAGTTACTACTCACGCTATTACTCACTCAAGTTATTACTCACGCTAAAGCAACTATAATAAAATCGGTCACTACAGCTGATATGTACTATATGTGGAATAAAATATACAAAGCGTTTATGTTATTGTCACGTTATTATCGGACAGTCTTTGTATATTCCTATACAGTAGTAGGCACAACAGTTAGTTTCATTTCGTAATGTCATATTTCATTTGCAATAAAAACCCATAAAATCCCACCATAGTAGTAAAAATCAATGTCAAAGCATGACAAAGGAAAGCTTTTAAATCCTCTAATGCTTTGCTGATCAAATATGGATAGGACTCGGCGTAGTCAAATAACAAATATGATTATTGGTATCTTGATTACTCGTAGGTTGAAGTATTTGCGAATATGGAAAATGATTTGATTTGTGCTTTAATTTTTTACCGTTTAAGAAAAATCTAATTTTACGTGATAACGTCTATTAAAACGATGAGCGCCGGGCGCATCTATGAAAAAATGTCGCGTTCCGCGAGCGAGAGAGCGGCAAAAGCGAGAGAGAGGCACTATCAGCTACGATCGGCGTATCGTAGCTGATGCCGTAGGCGAGCCGTAGGCGATCGTAGTTGAGTGGAGCGGGGCGGGGCGGGGCGGAGCGGGGCGGAGCGGGGCGGAGCGGGGCGGGGCGGAGCGGAGCTTTGTCATGACGTTGTCACGTTAAACTACCGTCCGTAATATTTTGATATGTTTGACAATTTTTCAATATTTAGATTCCAGTTCAGAAGTCCCATTATGGAGTGCTAGTCCTTGTCAATACTATGAAAGTAACGGGAGGGATGGAATCATTTTTAGGGTTCCAAAACGGAACCAACGGTACAAATGAAGCCTTTTGGTCACACACGTGTCACGTCTTTTTACTGGAAAATTGGTACCTAATGGTAACATGCTGCTCAAACATTCTACAAATCAGAGTGCAGCCTCGTTAGCTAAGATGACAAAGCACTACCTATAATAATATTTTTTCTATTATACATATTAATAATTATCGTTAATCATAAAGAAGAAAGTAACTGGTATTGATTGAACAAAACGATACGAATCCAGTGAAACAATACAGTTAAAACTGTCTAATGTAGGTACTTGGTAAATGTTATATAATTTTAATAATCCAATATATTAATTATAATTAGATTTTTTTTTGTGTTTTGTAGATATGAGATGATAGATGATTTGATAGATGATTAGGGCGTTCCTATATCTAGATATTTATATGCCAGAACAACGTTTGCCCCGTGAACTAGTAATAGGTATACAACTAATGTGACTAGATGAGTAGCTATAGGTATTATGCAGTGTCTAAGTAACATGCGTCTGCTTAACATCAGACTAATCATCCTGATTCCTACTATGAATTCAAGTATGTATTGAGCAGATATTTAATTATATCTACATTCTACCTAGTAACATGACCTCACATAATCGCCTTTAAATTACCGCCCAAACAATTCAACATATGCGCGCTATTCGCAAATTTATCTTAAAGTTAACAGGAGTAACATAAACAAACACAATGTGTCGGGCTCCGGTACTGCGGTGTAATTATGTTTTTAACGTTTGAACTTCTGTTTGAATAAGGCTGAGGATGCACATCTGCATTATATTTGTAGCTTCTATGCTGTTATAGTTAGCTATAGGTATGTATAATTTATATATAAAAATCTCGTGTCACGGTGTTTGTGGTCGCACTCTTCCAAAACGGCTCGATCGTTTTTCATGATTTTTTTTGTGTATATTTGGTACCTAGATAAGAGAATAGGACGCAAAGTATATTTCATATTAGCAAAACAATGTTTGGCAAATCAGTTAGTTATATATAAAAGACCAATAGTTTAGCTTCGTCATTTTGAAAAGGAAATAAACTGCATATTTCATCATAGCTTGACAAATACAAAATCTATTTACTTCAATCATTTAACTCGTTTTATTGAGTAAACAGATTACGGCGTTCCATTAATATTTACATGGCGGTAACCTCATTGATAAGATAGCCATATATGTACCTATACTAACACAACTGGACAACCAATATAAGTAAATACCATAATAATAATCGTTGATTCTCCATCACAAATGCAATGAGTGTTGCAATAAGTTGTTGACAACCGAGAAATGTTTTAATGTACTTCGGTCGCAATGTAGGAGAGCCAGAAAAAGAATGATATATACCTACACTGTTTCTTTTTAGGCCCACAAATCCTTTGTTGTTCATAAGCCAATAAAGACCAGTGCCGATAATTTTTGAAAAGAAAAAAAATTATACTAAGATGGGTTTCCCCATTGCAAAAGGAAGAGAATATAACGAAAATTATAGGAAAAATAAATTACGGGCGATCTGAGGTCGGGAAGTAAGGGGGAACTATTTTCGCATGTTTTTTGCAATCTCATATTATTATGCAATCAATGGAAACCGATTTTATTTTGCGAAAATAGTTGTCGTTTCATTGCATTTTCAGAGAATATTTACCATACTTGTGTATAGGTTTTTATATAATTATATACCATTAGAAAGTAGAGATTCCAACAAATAAAAGGACCACCAACATTAAAAAAAAATCAGATATTTTGACATGAGATTTTTTGACTGAAAATAAGGGTGCTTTTTCGATATAAGGTCAAAATAAGGTGAATAAAAATATATTTTTGAATCAAAAAAATTACAGTACGTTAAGGACATACAAAGGTAAGTTTAAACCAAATTTCGTGACAAATTTTTTTTTCTAAAAGATAAAAATAAAAAACCAAAAACGTGTTTTCTTTTTAATTTTTCACATAAATTTTGAGGTTATGTAAAAAAGTGTAAATACAAAAGATCTTTTTATTACCTACAACTTTGCCAGTTAACTTTTTTCAATAGGACTTGTAGTTTTTCCGGAAATTGAGCGAAACCGTTTTTTACCCTTAAACCCCCCCTCTCCCCCACTTTCCGACCTCAGATTGCCCGTAATATATTTTTCCTTTCATTTTTGTTATATTCTCTTCCTTTTGCAATAGGTTTCATTCTACTATAATTTTCTTCCACTTTTTACCGTTTTTAGAGCTATCGGCACTGGACTATAGAGGCTTTTACTAAGTTCGTGCGTCTTACCACCCAAGACTGTAGCTTGACGCGATGTATCGCCACTTACCACCCAGGATACTTAAAAAAAGATGGTGCGATTGCATCGTTTGTCGCCTATGTCACGGATAATATCCGATCACACAGTATGACAATATTTTAATTAACTGCGGTCCGCGGGAAATCCCTAGGCTAAATGTTTAGTCAACCGTGACGTACTCGCGTGTGAGTAAGGTGTATAAAATATGGCACATGACATAGCCAAGGGAATTTTTGCTAGGGTTCCTAATGCATGGAGTTTTTAGAGTGAACCATAGCCTGTATAGCCTGCGTTATATTAGTTAATTAACTAAAATAAACTCATAATCATATAACGTAGAAAAACTGAAGAGGTGCCTAAATAGCGCACTAGAGAGAGGACTGTCCTCGAAAAGACCATGCTAGGAAGCAACAACTAACACAATATCATATTTGGTGTTTGTTCGCAGTCAAATGGCAAGTCAAATAGCAGTGGAAACTCTAGAACAACAGCACTGAATTTTGCGACTGGTTTCATAATTATTCTGACGGCTTATTTTCAAATTACATTTACTTTGCGACCTTATTAATAAAACAAAATAATTCCTTTACTTACGCTATGATTATTTAGGAAAACATTTTAACTATTTTGCATTGATATCCTTTTTATGTTTAGGAGCGTTCGAAATGTACAACCACTACGCAAGTCTTCATCAGATAGGCGAAGATTTATCTGGTATTCGATGTATGCGTGGAGCATCGCCATATTACTGACTGTCACCACGTATCTTCTGGACCAGTATCCCGTATCTGCTCATCTGGACGCTAATATTGGCAACGGGGCTTGTTGGTTCGGAGCCAGTAAGTAATTGTACCTAATTAATGTCAAAGTATCAAGGATTGTTTGTTTGGTAATAACTAAAAGGAAAGCTGTCTGTACAAAGTGGATCACAATTTGCAAGTGTTAAGAACTAAGCAATTCTTTTATTCAATCTAGAAATTCTAAGCGAAAATGTGACTTTTGACAATTCTTCTTCAGTTCCAAAATTCAAATAAAAATTAAACAAAGATTGAAATATAAATTTTAAATTAAAAAAAGTTGTTCAATTTACAACTCTCAATTTCTTTTAAGTTTCTTCACGTACGTGTACTAGCTGATATCATACGCGTACTCTTTATTGATATTTCACTAAGAATTCTATTTACCTTCGCAATCTACGCATATTCCGATGAATCTTTCAATGCGTAGGCGTAGACGAATTACCGTATAATGGGACGTTAAATACGATTTTGATCGACCATCTGATTTTCTGCCTAAATAACTGCGAACTATTATGAATATAGTACAACTTTAACTGCGTTAACCTAAATTACGTTCGCATGAGTAATTTAACTAAATTCTTGTAAATTTCAGAACAAAATACCGCATCGGATTGGCCGCACTATGTACTGTTTGTGTTCCCGATGGGGGTGTTCACTTGTACGAATTTTGTCCTGTGGCTGCTCACGGCTCGCCACTGCGCCCAGGTCAAGTCGGAGGTACATCGCCTGCAGGCCGGCTCGGTTGGTGATCGAGCTAAACGAAGATTCCGCATTGATAGAGCTAAGTTCGTACACATGCCAAATTTTTCTTGGTTATTATGGAGACTGCTGAGTGACCCGTACAATATAAAATACGTTGCATAAGCAGCAATAATAAGCAGTGATAGCCTAGCGGTAGAACGTTGGTCTCCCGAACGAAGGGGCCCGAGTTCAAATCCTGGCACGCACCTCTAATTTTCAAATATTATGTGCGTATTACAAGTTAATTATCACTTGCTTCGGTGAAGGAAAACATCGTGAGGAAACCTGCACACCGGAGAGTTCTCTATAAAGTTCTCGAAGGTGTGTGAAGTCTACCAATCTGCACTTGGCCAGCGTGGTAGACTATGGCCTAATACCCCTCACATTGTGAGAGGAGACCCCGAGCCCAGCAGTGAGACAATTATGGGTTGTTGCTTTGCTGCTTTAAGCAGCAATAATGTAATGAAAAGTAATTTATTGAAAAAAAAAAATGAGTTCAATAAATACATTGTTCTGTTGTATTACCTGTGCCAGGAATCAGGATGTCCAGCTCTTCCGCAGACGAGACACTTTATTACATATTTTATAATGGCCCAAGCCTTGTGCTTCTGACGGAAGTCTCAAGGTGTCTCAAGTTTTGAACGTAAACAGTTGCGCTTACTCTACATGCATGCACCTTTAATTTTTAATCGTGTCGAACTTCCAAAGCCGGACACCATAGCGTTCTCAAATGAGTGTGAAGTTTGTTGATCTACAATAAAATTATAATGCAATGCAATTTTATTATACTATGTATAAAAAAGGATAGTAGGCTTTTAGACATTGCAGGATAAATGCATCTTAAGAAATCCCTGGATGATAATAATATCGAATTCTAGCGAAGTAATTGGAGTCTGGCTCTCATAATCCTTGAAGTTATTTCTGCATAATGGGCTATTGGTACATATTTGCGGTATCATAATAAACTTTCCAGTCTTATATTTCGTGGTGCACAGAAGGTATTTTAGGTACAGATAGAATAGTCTTTATAAATGTATGTACGTGTTCAGGTTTATCAGTTTTCATGTAAGATTTCCATTAATATAATGGGCTTGTAAGTGTACTAATTTTAGTTGATACTCAAATTTTTCGTGGCACTGTTTTATGTTAGGTGCGTTCATAGACAGCTTCATTCCGGTAAAAATAAACAAAAACATTCCGGTGAGTTATCTACACTTAGTAGGTACTAGGTACGTGGGATGGCAATGTTTCTATTCTATGAATATGTAATGTGATTGATAAATAATTCATGTAACTATATATTTATGGAATATTTCGTTAAAAAATGAGTGTTCTTTATGCATGAATTGAAGGGTGTCCGCTAGGAATGCTTCAATAGCTGATACTGTACCTGTCGTACTCTCGGCTGCTTTTTAGGGTTCCGAAGTAAAATCAGAACCCCTATAGTTTCATCATCTCCTTCCGTCCGTCTGTCCCTCCGTCTTTCCGTCTGTCTGTGCGAAGCAAAGCGCCGAAACCCTTAGTGCTATTTATATATATATATATATATATATATATATATATATATATATATCAGAGCGCCGAGACGGAGATGCATTTCATCCTCTGTTATTCTTTGGTTATATGTCACAGTACTGATAGTAGGGTATTTTCTTGGATAGATGATCACGCACATATTGTAATACAATCATTTTTATTAGAATTAACACTGTAACACTGTACAACACGAAGTAATAGAAGATTGTAGAATTAAAGCCAATAGTTTCATACACAATTCACGCGACGCGACCGGCATTGTACCTCTAATGGCCACCGCCCAGGGTTGCCAGCCCTCGCCATGACGTGTACGACTCTATTCGGTGTTACCCGCTCAATTTACAATCTTTTGAGAAATAATTATTTAAATCGATCACATTTAATCATTTATACACCGCGCCGATACGGCCGTCCTGCTAGTCACACGTCCTCGTGTGCACTCTCTTCAACCTTCGCAATTCCGCATCAACTGTGGACAAACGTCGCACCTTAATACACACCATACTGCATCGGTCACCCTGACCAACAACTGTAAACATTTTACTTCTCAAGTTACGCAATACATTTTAAACTTCGAATCGCTCATTGTTTCGTTTGACTTGTAAACATTAAGGTATGTCTCACAAAATAAATCTTTGTTCATTGAGAAAGTAATGAACGAACATTGTATGTCTCACAAGTAATCTTTGTTCAACAGGCTAACCTTTGTCACACAGGGGGGTTAATGTCACACAGGCTAATCTTTGTCACATAGTCGGGTTAATGTCACACAGGCTAATCTTTGTCACACAGTCGGGTTAATGTCACACAGGCTAATCTTTGTCACATAGTCGGATTAATGTCACACAGGCTAATCTTTGTCACATAGTCGGATTAATGTCACACAGGCTAATCTTTGTCACACAGGTTAGTGAAGGCCACACAGGAAAGTCACGTCCACACAGTCTAGTAAGGCCACACAGGCTGATCATGGTCACACAGGTTTAGTCCCACACAGTTTAGTCCCACACAGTTTAGTCCCACACAGTTTAGTCCCACACAGTTTAGTCCCACACAGTTTAGTCCCACACAGTTTAGTCCCACACAGATTAATCAAGGCCACACAGGCTAGTCAGGGCCACACAGGCTAGTCAAGGCCACACAGGCTAGTCAGGGTCACACAGATCCGTCAGTATCACACAGGTCCGTCAGTATCCCACAGGTCCGTCAGTATCACACAGGTCCGTCAGTATCACACAGGTTCATCAGTATCACACAGGTCCGTCAGTATCACACAGGTCCGTCAGTATCACACAGGTATGTCAGTATCACACAGGTCCATCAGTACCACACAGGTCCGTCAGCATCACACAGGTCCATCAGTACCACACAGGTCGGTGTCAATAAGTTGAAAACTTAAGGGAGATAAATATGCACACAGTACGTAATACTTCCTACTGCCGATATCGGCTTATTCTGACTCAGTACTATTTGTTGGCATTTCCAGGCCAGCATTCAATTGCAAGTTGCAACAATAACCATCAAATGTCAAATGCGACATCATCACAAACTTGACAAGGAATAATTACCGCTTTAGTGAGCAGTAATCAAAATAAGCTACAAAGGAATCAATACAGATCACCTGTTATATCATGTTGCCATCCAATAACTGATGATGCTCATCATAAGCCCCGGCACACGGAGCCGCGACGCGTCCACGCCGCGCCAACCCATGCAGGCAGCTGACGCCGCGCCAGTCCTCGATATCTCGCATTGATGCAATTTCCCATCACCGCCCAAATATTCACACGTTGTATTCCACACAACCGTCACATTCACCCAGTTTATCTAAAACACACAAAAAAAGACACAAAGACAAAAACACGGAATTTCCACTTGTTATTTCTCTAAACCGAGAGTAGACGGCAACTTAAAGAACAGCAAGATGTTCCAAAATTAAAAACTCCCGATCTCACTCACAGAATGCTTATGGTGTCACAAAACAACATACTTGCACTGATTTTGAATAACTCTTGTAAAGCAAGTTTACTAAAATTTAATAAATCTCTTTCAAAACGTTAGATTCTGTATGAAATCAAAACTATGATGCTTTGTTTACCATTTGTCTAAAGAAAACAATTCCTTTTAGTCAATGATCACTATTTAGTCCTTTTACCCTACTGGTCGCAAACAAGTGTTTTTACCCTACATGTAGCATGTTACTGTTTTACCCTAGTCAGACTAATATGACAATACCAAGTATACAGTTTTCTACAACACAGATTGATTGCTCATTAACTTTAATGTTACTATTAGATTTCCTTGTGATCAATCATCAATCATTATCAACTAGGTCTGACTGGTCAACATCGGTACCTTTTATCACCCACATCTTATTCACTCTATATGATAAAAGTTGTATGACACTAATCATACTATCAAATCCATAATCCACATCCTTTGGGATTATAGTTAGAACCATAATTTATTCTAAACTTACACTACCGAGCAACTATTTCTTTCTTATCAAAACTCATCAAAACTCTTTCAACTCAAACTTTTGAACATGATTGTGATATGTGATGGTGGCAAGATGTTCAATAGCTTTATCACATCATCATCACAAAAAGGTGTCCATCCCATTGTTTTCACAAAAGAAAAAGTTTATTTTTACTTTATAAAATAACTCATAACTTCATAATGTATTGCCCTGCCTGACTACGCAGATACCAAGTAATTAGTTAGTTACTCCATTACTGTTTTTTTTTTTTTTAAGAGGATTTTAAAATGACATAACTGTAACTATATCACATGACTACTGATCTTGTTAGATACTACAATTTTCCTTTAGTTATCTTGGCACCATAACCAAAGTTAAGGTAACTTATGATAGTAGTCTGTCAGCTGTCTATAACAAAATTTTTAGGATAATAACTAATTCATCAATTCACTTTTTCAAATTAAGGTAGGTACATACTTAACTACCTAATTTGGTCTCAATATTTTATCTTAGATTTTATTATTGGTTGTATGAGTCAATCTTATGATCCCAAAGTAGTACTATACTTCAAACTTTATCTAAATCATATTGTAAGTGACCAAAACATATTAGGTACGGATACACAAACTATGTATTGTGTCCTTAATTCTTTCAAGACATTCATCCAACATAAAACAAAACATATCACCTGATTTCACGTAGCAGTGGCACAGTCAGCCCTCGTCAAGTCCCTCGGTGGACTTTAGCCGTGGCTTCTCCGGGTACAATGATGCAAGCTTGTATTAACTGACAACACTTGTATACACTTTCACACGGTAGACATTCAGATGCCAACTTAATGACATTATTCCAATCTTGTGTATTCAAATCCTTATTTTACATGCTCGTCGTCCACTGTTTGTATTATCATATCAAGGTAGCCATCTGAAAAACCTGAAATGCGGATTCTTGCGAAGTGGAAACGCTTTTTACTTTTTACAAGTACCAGCTGCACTTGTCCCTCAAAGACACATCGTGTGAATTTTTTTTTTTTTTTTTTGTTGGTTTGTTGGTGTTGTTGGGTGTCTTGGATGCATTCTCATGTACGAACTCCTGCTACCGGATTCCAAATCCAACCCGCTATTACTGCTTCGGCCATCCAACAAAAATCAACACGTCCTCGTGTTGTGTGTTCAAATATTAACGTATTCTGTTCCACCGTACACTTCGACCATAATTGAATATCGATATCTTGCGTGAGGCGAGGATCCGACTGAAGGTTCGCAATGTTTGGTAGTTAGGTTTATTTGAACTGTGAGCGCACAATACGACTTGCACTTTCCACATCGAATCTCCTTGCAAAACTTTACGGCTCTCACTAACTCACGCTTACTATCGTTTTGTTTCTCATTGCAAAATTTTCATTCCAATTTATTTCAAATGTCAAACTAGTTCGGTTTCCATCAACAACTTCAACTTTTTCATTAATTTTCCAACACGTGCGGGCGAGAACCATCTGGGTTTTTTTTATCCCACGCCTGATATCAGAGCGCCGAGACGGAGATGCATTTCATCCTCTGTTATTCTTTGGTTATATGTCACAGTACTGATAGTAGGGTATTTTCTTGGATAGATGATCACGCACATATTGTAATACAATCATTTTTATTAGAATTAACACTGTAACACTGTACAACACGAAGTAATAGAAGATTGTAGAATTAAAGCCAATAGTTTCATACACAATTCACGCGACGCGACCGGCATTGTACCTCTAATGGCCACCGCCCAGGGTTGCCAGCCCTCGCCATGACGTGTACGACTCTATTCGGTGTTACCCGCTCAATTTACAATCTTTTGAGAAATAATTATTTAAATCGATCACATTTAATCATTTATACACCGCGCCGATATATATATATATATATATATATAATATATTAAAACTCCACAATCGTAAAACATTGAAATAAATTTTTTTCAGGGTACGTACAGGTAACGTGAGGATACATTTTTTATTCGTCGCGTACCCTATGGTGTGGGGTATCGTTGAAAAGTTCTTTCACAAATATTATGGATCCTTTATGACCATTTTTGGACTTTTAAAGTCCAAATTTTCCATGTCCGTGTTCCAGTTTTGGATTTTAAAGATTCTGGTTGTCTAAAATTTTGGTTAGAGTCAAGTGGCCCTTTCCCCTACCGGCTAAAAGGTTGGAGTTGGACTAGTAAAAAATTGTCAAAAGTAGGTTGTATGATGAATTTACGAAGAAAAATATCACGGCTTTGTTAGCATAAGTAGTTAATAAGTAATAGTCGATAAACTTATTACTTCGGAACCCTACATGCGCGTGGCCTAACACGCACTTGCCCAGTTTTTTCTACTTCGTGCAACCTACAACTTTCTGGGAGTATTGTCGAAAAACTGTTGGTTTTCCTCACGTTTGCTTTCTTTCTTTACCGAATCGTGTGATAATTAATATCTCGATAATTAAGCTGTGAATTTTATTTCGGCTATCAGTTCAAGATTTGTTACGATAATCAATATGACAATATCCTAATCACGCTATTGACGTATGCATTGCGTCTATGTTGTGTCGTATCTGATAAATTTTTGCGAAGTAGGTGTCCGATGATTTTAGATAATTCTCCATACGAAGGAACTACAGAAGGGGTCTTTATTGATCCTCTGGTAATACGTACACTGTTTTCTGCTTTGTTACACATCAAGGACTTGACTGGACTTGGTTCATTTTCTTCATACTGACATTAATGTTAATCTTAAAAATATTTAATTTACGGTTAAAAATCTTCTAAATTGTAACAAATTCGTATTTTCTTAATGACTAACCATTACGCGCCCACTCCATTGAATTTAAGATGGATATACAGGGTTTTTTTGAGGTTGTGCACAAACTTTACCAAATGATTTATAGAATCATTTACTAAACATATCTTATACAGGTACTAGTGCATTATAAAGCTTAGTTTTTAAGTTATTGGTAATTCCATTTAATATGGGTGTACATTGTAAAAGGGTCTTTATTTGTGCTATGTTGCCGCTCAGTACGGTCATATTCATTTAAACTGTACTTGTTTCATTTTAAATGTCATGTCATTATTGGCTTGACTTGTCAATAAAGGCCCATTTAGACGGAGAGCTTCTCGTCTCGAAGAAGCCACGATCGAATTAATAAAAAAATCTTTCTTACATTTACACCTCTCGCTATTTGACGACAATTTCCTCGCAATGGAATATTGATTGTAAACTTAACTCCAATGACAAATCTCGCAATCAAAACGTTTTCAACCGTCTTGTATAATACACGTATGAATTTGAAAAATGGAAGTCGAATACAAGTCGAGATTGTCGTAAGTAATCTTACGTACAATGTGTACCTAAATAGACGTAGGAAATTATCGCCTTGATCGATAAGTTACGAATGTCATATGAGATAATCGTAGGTGAGACTTTAGTTCTTTCCTGTATGTAAACATTTGATACGATAATGTTATGGCGATTATTACTAGTGATAGTAGTGTACGAATTACGATAGATACTAGAAAGTCTCCGTCTAAATGGGCCTTAAAGTAAACAAACATGGTAAAACTTTTTGAACCCGTATTATTACCTATTTGGTTTTCAAAAGATCACTGGCCGCACAGAACGAAGTCGATGAGAAATAATTATTGTTTAACGTCAAGAAAAGTTTACTCATGTCAAAGTTTCATATCAATCATAATGCGACGTTGCCAGCTTGCTTAAAGAGATTACACATTAGGCAATTTACGTTCAAGTATTTAGTTTGTATGAAAATGAAAAAAAAAAAAAAAAAATTCAATAAGGAATCCATAACGAAAGATGACCAATTTAATGGGCTGAATATCAGGCCGATGTTTGTGCACAACGTCAAGAACACGGTGTATGTATTAAACACATAAACTTTCGAAAAGTAAAATGATGGTCAAAACCAAGTGCAGAAACAGATATGTAAATAAATAGCGACTTTTTTATTCTAGTCTAAAATGCATTGCTACAGATATATCCTGACTGGCAAACTATGGATAGTGATGGGCGCCGGTTGGGTGTCGGAGCTGCTGTCTACCATCATCGAGCAACCTATGTGGTTGTGGAGTATCGTAGACCTCATCAACGAGTTGCAAGGCGTCTTGATATTCTTGATCTTGGTGGTCAAGCCGAAGGTCTATTTCCTCATCAAGAAACGATTAGGTAAGACGTATTTTGCATCTACTTTTTTCACATCCTTTTAAAATATTATTTCCCCTGGTATGTATGGTATGTGTGTGAAAAATATTACATATTTTGATTCTTTTGTGTTCGAAGATTTAATGCTTGTGACAATGTTAGGAGGTGTTTGATTTGTCACGATAAGTTCAATAAGACAGAATTTTCTAGAAACATTTATCAAAATAAGATGTGCAATTTCTCATTCATTATATCTAACCAAAAAAAATCTTACCAATGTACCTAAGCAAGAAAAACTTAGCTAGAAGTATTTTATGACTTTTAATATGTTTTGTCATATTATGTTACCTTAAACTGCAATCTGTAGAAAGTTTTTATAGTAGATATTTTTTTTGGGGAAAAAAAATTATGAACCGTGGCTTATAATGTCTGTCATTATGTCTACTCGTGCATGTAGTTGCCTTAAAGAATAATATTTTTTCAGGTTTTTCATCGACGCCGATAGACCCAAGTACATACTAGATTTCTAAACGTTACTTTGTTGTTCAAGTTTGATGTTTTCTATTTCACGCTCTTTTTACTTGCGCGTTATTCTTAAAGCTTGTAATTCTTTAGCCAGCTTATATTTTTGTTTTTGATTTAAGCTATATTTATTTTACGTTAATAGCCACATTAACACTCGAAAGTATTACAATCATTGAGTAAATAGTTTTCGATGTGTCATAAAATCGCACACCACTTAATTCCCGAGAAGTATGACGTCATTAGTTTTTCATCACACTCATCACAGTAACATTAATTGCGACACTATTTTATCGTACTTGTCACCTATCTTTGTGTTGTTTTAACTCATAACTCATTGTAATACATAACTGAATGTAGTGCAATGCGGAAGAATAGGCTGACGGTATGTCAGTATGTATAGACATGTGTACCTATGTATGTAGATCTTAAATAGGTAAGATTTAAAAAAGAAATAAATGCAGCTCGATGGCTTATAAACATTGCACTACATTTAAAAGTGAAGATTGTTTAGTAGAAGTTTTATTTACAGCACTTGAGCACTATGTCATTGTTGCATGTTACTGACCTCATTGTCGCCGTTATTGATTGACTGACACCATTAACTTACTAATACACAGGGCTGCAGAAACCAGACACGCAGAAGAATGGTACCTCGTCGTCAGGGCGCACCTCATCCACATTCCTCTCAAGAACCATCAGCACGGACGAACGCACTCAGCTGAAAATATCTTCCAACAATCCAAAACAAGTTTAAAATTACTTCAAGTATGTCTTGAAAATCTATGTCGATTCGGGCACATTATTACTTGATGTTCTTATCTAAAACGTATTATTGAGCTTATGAGCAAATAGTAGCTAAGAGGTTAGAAATAAATATCGTAGGTACCCGTATTACAGTAAAATGTGTTCACACTACGATGATTTAAGTTTAAAATCTTGTGAGAGATTAGAATTTAGACTTCGTTTAGTTTCGTAGTTTAAAGGTGTTATTTATGTAATACATTAGGTAATAAATGAGACGTGAAACATCGTCATGACGATGGTAAATCAACTACTGAAATGACCTTAATCACTTTGTAATCTGATTAATGTTTGTCTGGGATTATGAGAGTAATTAAAATGAATTGGGATCTCGTAGACACCACTCTGCGGTGTTTAATGACCAATTAAGTAAATATAAAAGCCATGATCTACAATAAAGCTTGTCTATATGTCTTTGGTTGTTTTGTGGGTAATATTTCAGGCCATTAGATAATAAGTACATTTTTACATTTTGGTATTTTGAATTTAAAATGGTAAAAAAAATGCAGTAGAATTGAGAACCTCCTTTTAAGGGTTCCGTAAGAAAAAACGAAATCGGAACCCTTATAGGATCATTCGTGCGTCTGGGCGACCGCCCTTCACAGCCAATTTTCTCTGAAACTACTAGACCAAGTGATTGGAAATTTGGTACTCATTTTTGTGCTATTTTGTGACCCAAATACGAAGGTATAAAGAAAACAAATGAATTTTGAAAAAAAAATGTTTAACGAAATCAAAATTAAAAAAGAACTGTTTTGCAAACTGTATTGTGTTTTATGTTAAATGAAAGAGCTTATTGTAAGGATCTTAAATAGGTATATATTTGTTATAGTTCTACAATGGATACTTTTAAAATTATTCAAGAAAGAACAAATATTGAAGACGAAAATTGACCATTCCTCCCCCCCTTATCTCCGTAACTACTGAGGCTAGAATTTTGAGAAAGATACAGAAAATAGTTCTTTAGTTATATTACAGGAAAACCTATAAGAAGTCTGTGGTCTTAAAAAACGGCAAAAATAAATAAAATAGAAAAATAACGGTAAATACGTCATAATCAACGTACGGCACGCTCTCCAAGCGAGATTCACTCGCACTTAACAAGTTTATTTTCATACGGGCCACAAACACGTGTTAGTTTGCTGACGCGGGCCGCAAAACAACGAAATAAAAAAAAATTGGCATTGATTGCTTAGGTTTTCGCGATTATTAAAAAATAAAGTAGGTAACTCCAGATGGACCAACTACAAATGCCTGGGGGGCCGCACGTTGAGTATAGCTGCCAAGCGGTGTGGTCATGAACGACACTGGTGATTTCATAATTGATCTTTGTTCTGGCATATTCATTTTCTTAATTGGTTTGCATACGAGAAGATCCAGCGTTTTTTCTCTTTTCATCAAGCTTTGTATTTCCATATCGTTATTTCGGCTAAACATAATATACAAATAATTATGTATTGCGACTGTATTTACGGATCATTCAAAGATGTACTACGATAATGTAGAGATGATAAGATGTGAATGATGAAGTGAGTTTGACACTATTTTTACCCTATTTTTTTAAATACTTGAATATACATTTGAATTAGATTTGTTTATGTAACAATTATTATACTTACTCTGGAAGAAATTTAGGTACCGTCTAGTCATAGAATAAGTTAATAAATACCTTCAAGAAGTGCGTAATAGAACTAATAGATTAAGAAGCTTAAGGTAGAAATAAGTTATTATTACGCTTGTGCATACTTAATGTTTTTGGTTAATAATAAATAATCTTTACTGGACCATGAATAAACAAGAAGAATTATGAGTAGTTTTATTATTATGACTCAACTGCTCTGTTCGCGTGAAGCTGTAAAACCACAGCATCCAGCAGTACCTGTAGGTACTACTTGAAGACGCTGATAGAAACTTCGTCACGTCTGCAAGTCACAGACAGTCTAGAAGTTGTAGTCTCGAAGTTCACAAACACGCTTGAGAGCCTACAGATTTTCTCAATTCTTGTCTATGTGATGTGTGAATTAATAGTATCAGGCGTTGGCAGGCTTCAATCAATAAACGGCCCGCTACTGAGTATGGGTCGCTCCCCTTGAGGAGGCCTAGAGCATATTCCAGCAGTACGGATTTGTGGAGGGGTTAGTGGCCAACCCAGGTGTCGGAAGCTTTCATGCCGCCCGAAGGCCTCCAACCGACGATATGACTTGTGCCGTCCGAATTACGGAAACGCTGAAGAATTTTTTGCCACTGGCGGTCACCCATCATACTACCGATTGTACTCGTTGTTGCTCAACTCTGTGATCATTTAAAATTTAAATAAGACGCCGCCCCCCGGGCTATTTATAAGCGCTTCGACTTCGGTATCAGGCGCTTCTTTGTGGAAAACTATTATTGAATAATTATTGAAAATTTATTGTTAATTAATAATTCCAACAATCGTGCAAATAACGTAATGTAACTTATTAACGAAAACGGGTCAAGTAGACTTAAATATAAAAGTGTAGGTATACTTCCACGATACCAATATTATGAATGGAATAATTTAACTGATGCACTGGAACCAAGACTGACTTATTGTAGTCAATCAATAAAATTGTAGTCAGTCAACTGTAGCACATCTACTGTTAAGATTTGGTTCGAACTTGAGGATGAATGGACCTACGTTTTCTTTAACGCAGAGGAGGAGGTAGCTTACCATATAGTTGTTACGTTGTTAATATAGTCTGATTTTATTTGAAAAACAGTAAATTTTTTCATTCATCATACGTTCATTCGTTTTGTAATTTTAGGTTCTAACAAATACCTAGGTGTCTCCAGTGATACGATAAATTTGAATTGGAGTATGACAAAGAGAAATTCAATTTTTACTTATTGTTAGTAATATTTTTTATGCTTCGATTTTCTTCCGCGATAATTTGTAGCTGTTTTTACTTGTACAGCTATGAAGGTAATACAGGTTTTTTTTTGTGTTAGTATCAATACCCAAGTGGAAATAAAATACCGAAGAGGATGATGTAGGGTGAAATAAAAATTTGTGGCTTTCGTAACAATTATAGATACTAAGTATTTATTGCCTAAATTCTACATCTAAAGAAATCATAAAATTTTTCCTTTCAGCTCACGAAATATACCTATTGGATATGGTGGCCAGGTGACTAGGGGTAAGTAGGTAACTAAACTTTAAAAAAATAAAACAATTGTTATCTATTACAGAATATTAAATATATTTTAATTGTTTTTAACCCTTTAGCTTTCATATTTTACCAAACGTAGTACAACGTACGTACACAATATAATTATCAGTTCTTACCGAACTAAATGGTCCCTAGATATCTGCAACGATTGTGCCATAATACTGCAGTGGGCTTAAAAAATATACGTAACAACTTTACAATTAATATTTTAATTTAACTAATTGTTATCTATTAGTAACAATATTTTTTAACTTATCACATAAAAACTACAGTTCGAAAATAGTGGTTTTTGAAATAAAACCATCCACTTTTATTTGCAATTTGATTTTTTTTTTATCATCTTGAAAGTGGTCAAAACTAAAATATTGAAAATTTGGTTATCAGATAAAACTATAAAAATTAAGGCACATTATACTTACACGTACCTACTTAACTAATACCTACTACAATTAAATAATACCAATATAACAATGCAATTATTAAATACGCTACAAATAATACTTTAATTTGAAAACCTTAAGTATTAATTATATGAAAGGCGAGGCGATTAAATTTAAATATTTATAATAGGTAAAGTATCCGCTTTTATCACAATAACTTGTAACTAACTTGTAAGTATTTTATACAAAGTGAAATAATCTCTTTATCAACAAATAATATTTAAAGAGAAAATTTAAAACACGTAATTATAATACGATTAAGTACTTCTAGATTTAACCTAAAATATTTATGATGTGATGATATTAAAAATATGTATGGATTCATATGGACATGGAACGAATGGAGTCATTCACTATTTGTTCAAATTGTGAACAATTTGCACTTACTATTTATCACCTTTTTGTCGTTAATACATTAATATATGTTAACATTCAATATGAACTTTCTTAATCAATTGTAGGGTATACTAAGTAAAAGAAAACTCCTTCCGAATCCGCCGTGAACTTACTTCAGGCATTTTGTGTTAGGAGAACGTTAATCGATACGCGTGTCATGCTGACGTAATAAGGGATTTAGACGATGACGGTAGGAACTTTTTCATGGCAAAGTGACAAAATTATGATTTGTGTCGTACTCGTACCTATGGCACTCCCAAGTTTTCGAAATTCATTATCGCCAACAAAATATACTGTCTCAAGTACCTAGTAGGAGTAGCAATAAATCTTTAGACCAATCACAGATAAAAGTGCAGTTTTATTTCTGATTCATCAATCATCAATTAGATACCTACAGACTTCTTTGTGTCAGATGCCAATCTTATAAGTCCCTTTATTGCCAATGAATTAAAATCGCTTAAGGTCCTGCGATGGATGGTATAAAGTTATTATCATAGGTACATCAAGAGCGTTGATTTGGTTGTACGGTGATAGGAGCAGGGGAAGAATGTGTTATAGGAGAGGTGGGAGTGATAGGAGTGACGGGAGTCACTTGCGTGCTGTCGGTTGCAGCCAGCTCGGCTTCTGCGTCTTTCTCCGCAATCTCTTCCTCGTCAATGATGGAGATATCACGGATGGACGGCCGGTGCGATCGCCGCCAGCCTGAAACAATAAACGTTACCTCGTTATCAATGCCAAGTCCGCGAGATAATTTAACAAGTTGAACTAGAAGGATTACAAGTAGGAGTTAAATAAGTTAAATTGCACCACAGTTGGCGAATTCCCTACTTTATTCACGGAGTTAATATGACTGATTAAAAAAAATACGGACAAGATATAAATTCCAGCAAGTGGAAAATATTCTATGTAAGTATCTTAAATATAAGGAATACTATCCCCCGCAATGTCTTTTTTGGGACATAACCGGAACGAATTCATTCGATTGCTTTTCGCACGCATTTGATGCATAATATTGTAATCAATGAGAGAGAACTGTACAAAATTTATAAATACTTGTCGGGTTTCGGTCGGCTTCTGGGTAATTAGATAGATGTTAACTGGTTTTAACTTACTGTTGAATTATAACTTAATTTGTAGTTATTTTTATGTTTCATTGCCATTTTATGAATTTACCATTTTTGGAAACGCATGTTATTATTCAAAACGCTAATTATTTACAGGCAACAGTAAATTGTTTACGTTACTGTTCAATTTAAAATACTATTATAACATCTACATACTTCATATAACATATTGATTAAATTCTTGGCAAACATACGCTGATAAAAGGTCAAAGTGCGTTTGATTAACATTATTTTAATACAAACCTAAAACGATAAACATCACACGTTGCTAGTCATCACAATGTTCTCATTTAACACGGTACAATTTGTCGGCGTTTTAAATATCTTTGTGATATTATGTCAAATATCCAATACAGAAAGTTATGTAAAAATTAACAATGTGTTCAGTGATGGAACGGTTGAAACGCAAATATTAAATAGTGTAGATCCTTTTGCATTAGATGTCTCAAACGTATGGGAAGAACAAGTTAAATTTGTAGCGCAAAATACACTAGATGAGACAGAAGAGAAGAACGATAATGAAAGAGATGTCTTTGGAAACTGGATAGTAGAAAGCTGGAAAAATAACAGAGAAGTTCGACAAATCAATCAGCCATCAAATGAAAAGAGAGTACCTCGCCAAAGCAACACTGGATATTCACCTCTGTATCCTACACTGCCAACGACAGGTTCATACGGATATTATGGTTCATATAACTTTAACAATGTAACTAACTCAAATACACAATGGCCTAGCAATGGTGGCTCTAATCCTTACCAGTATAATACTCCATATCCTATGCATAATGGAATGAATTTTAGTTACCCACAACACGCAAATAATTTTAATCCAGGTCCGACCAATGGTACGTACCGTCCTACTACAAATTACAATAATAGCGGCAATCCATATTTTCCTCAGCCTGCCAGTAGACCATTTTACCCAGGAGCAACCAATAATCGTACAAACTTTGCATACCAGCAGACAACTAGTAGACCGTTCTACCCAGGGGCAACAAATTTTGGTACTAATTTCACCTATCCTCAATCACCTAATAGACCATTTTCGCAATCGACGACTAACCATACCTTCCCTGGTCCCGGTTATCCTCAACCGACCGGTACATCGTTTCGTCCAGGGGCGGTAAATAATACTAAGTATCCATCCTATCCTACACCGACTAGTAGACCATTTTATCCCGGAGCCACAAATAATGGTACGAACCCTAGCTTTCCGCAAACAGGTAGTAGACCATATTATCCCGGAGCCACAAATAATGGTACGAACCCTAGCTTTCCGCAAACAGGTAGTAGACCATCTTATCCCGGGGGCACAACTAATAGTACGAACCCTTCCTTTCCGCAGACAGGTAGTAGACCATCTTATCCCGGATCATACTTTAATGGAACAAATCCTAGTTATTATCAGCAACAACCTAATAGACCATTATACCCTGGTCCGACTAACAAAACAACGCAATATACCTACCCTCCGTCGCCTCGTCCTGTTAATCATCATAATTCAATGCCTCCATTTAATAATGCTTATAATAATAGCCGGTTGCCTACCAATAATTTGCCAGGTTCGTCACCGTATAACCCTCAAACTGGATACCCTATGTATAATACAAATGGGTCATCATTAGTACCAGGATCACAGCGACCTTTTTATAACGGTAGTGGACCTTATAACACTGGGGTTCATGGATCTCAAGGTTATGGGCAAAGTTATCCTGTTAATCCTCAACCACATAACACCACAAATCAGAGTCCTACGAATAATTTTAATTGGAATAATTATCCACAACCAAAACCGTATAATCATACAAATGGTTATTCACCGACACCAAACTCTCAGTATTTTGGTAACGTCCCGCAAAGTTCATATCCAGGTAAACCCAATTCCCCCCCCAATCAGTATAATGCGGGATCCCAGCAAAATAACTTTTCCTATCCAGCACCCAACAGCCCACCCAGTTATGACCCACGTAAAAACCCACCAAATCAATTTTCTTATAATCATTGATAGTAAAAAATACATGATTTAAACTTGTAGCCATGTACATAATTTGTTGGAATAAAATATAATGATATTGCGACAAGTTTTTTTATTTCATTGTTAATATTGTTATCGTAAGTAAGTAGATACCTAACATATGGCATTGACCCGAGGAGTGAACTACTGTACCGCTTTACAAGATCGAGTCGTAGATAGAAACGAATTTGATAGGAGCTAATTCCTATGTAAACGTACAGAATTGCACATGGATTCAAAAAAAGCATGTTCAATTCAATGCAATGTGCAAGATAATGTGGCTTGACTGACAATCAAATAAAAAGGGGAATGAGTGGTCAGTTTTATAAAACTATAATATCATTTCATGTCGTATGAAATAAATCAAAAATATTATTATGTCTGAAATAAAATTTAGCAATAAACATTTCATGTTTGTCATTCGAATATAAAATAATCGATTACAGAAGACTCAAATTATATTTTGTTGATTTTGCTGTTTAAAATAAAAGTAACACTATATACAATAAATATGGAACTGTTTTGTCAACTGTTTTGTAACTATAAGGGCCCTCGCCGACGACGACTTTTGTAGCGATGCAGTAGCGATGCTGTCGTGCGTCCGCATCAATACAGTGGCGAAGCGGTTGCTAGCTGTGTGCCCTCGCCCACGAGCCCAGATTCAGTCGCGATACAAATACAGATACAAACGCGATACAAACGCGCTTCTGTCGCGATGCAAACGCGATTCAGTAACGGCACCATGGTAACTGCGATCGCTACAGTTGCAAGATACCGATGTCGTCCGACACGGTCGCGCGTTGCATTGCATCGATACAGTCGCGATGTTGTAGCGCGTTAGTAGCGCGTTGGCATCGCTTCTGTAGCGCGTTGCAAATGCGACTAACAAGCGTTAGTAGCGATGCTGTTGCGCGTTCATTAAACGCGCGACAGCATCGCTACAAAAAGTCGTCGTCGGCGAGGGCCCTAAGAAATATAATTTTTTTAAATATTAAAATACGAGAAAAAGTCTTTTTGAACTTACCTTCAAGAACAGGTGGTTTAGTGGTCTTGGAGAGGAGGCGTGGTCCGGTGATGGTGATGACGATGGCTCCGAGCGGTGCGGTGATGACAATCGACATGATGCAGATGGTGATGACTACTTCAGCGTACTGAATTAGTTCAGTCTTTGGATCTTCGTTTGTGATCATTTTACGGACTTCGTCGAGCGCTACTGGCGCTAAAGCAGCCTAAAACATAATATAAGCATGGATTGGTAAAAGTGATGGCAATGCAAATTATTAAGGATAACTAATTAAACAATAAAATAGCCTCTCAAAACTTCTTTAGTAGTACCTAATAAATTGTTTGTTGGACTAATGACATACATATAGGTACATGTATATACATTGCACTATACTTTTTAAAATTACTGTACGCTCTTAGCCTTGCGTGGTGATTCTGTGATCCGTCGAATAAAGCAGCAGGTGCAGTTGGTAGATAGATGGGTACCCGCTAGTGGCAAAAATGTTTTGAGCGTTTCCGTGCTTGTAAGGGCACGTAAAAGCGTCGGTCCCGGTTGTTATCATAAGAAAATAGTAGTTAGGCCATGTCGAAAGCCTTCGGGCGGCATGAAAACTTCCGACATTCGGGTTGACCACTAACCCCATCACCAGCCCGAAAGAAGCAACGTGATGGAGTATGCTCTAGGCCTCATCAAGAGGAAAGACCCGCGCTCAGTAATGACCATTTATAGGTTGATACCATACCTGTACTGTAGCTTTAGCCATCCAGGCGAGCCCGACGAATATCTTCTCCTTCATGTTGAGGTTGCTGCGCACGGCGGCGACGCTGGTGACGACGGCGCGCAGTATGATGCACGTCATGATGATGCCACAGCTCACCAGCATCAGGTACGGTGGTAACTCTGAAATCTGATTATTGCTTCTACTACATCTGCGTTAACGTTAATGAAAGGCTCAACTGGAATGCGCCTTGCTTAGCGCGTTCGGCCGTAGATGTGATCAACAGAATTAATTCCTTTGATTTAGCTTTGATGTATCGATGGAATCGTCACTCAAGTTATCGATTGACTTGTAATAATAGCATCAAAATTATTTCTACAGTTATTTTATTAGCTTAGCTTGTATGTATGTATGTATGTATGTATGTATGTATGTATGTATGTATGTATGTATGTATGTTTGTTTGTTTGTCTTTCAAACTTCGTAGACTTGTCGAGGACAGATGACAATTCAATATTTAACGAAAAAAAGAAAGAAAAAAACTAAATTTTTATTTCAAAAACTCAAACTAAAAAATAAAAAAATAAATAATAGTAAAAAAAAAACTAAAAATAGTAGGATTTTGTTTAAAAGCGTGTTTTTAGTTCTTTAAATATTATTTATTAACGTATCAATTACCGCGATAAGACGCAGGTTTGGCAGGGACATTACTGTAGATTAGTTAAAACTGTATTACCATACCACCACTTTACGACCACATTTATGGCAAATAAATACCTAATTAAGAATTATATGGTAACGAGGGTTGGCATAATTACAATCTAGGAAAAATAAAGTCCATAATAAGCACTTAGTTGCGCTTTATAAAGTTCTGTTTAAAATTTTTACCCGAAATCAACGCCAATTGTTATCACACATTAGACAAGTAGTAGCGTAGCATTAATAGGGATTTGGTTACTTACAACGACTTGGGCACCCGTAATTCCGAACAACATGGGTTCAAAGAACATCCAGAATATTTCGAACGCTGTTGCCACTGGGTTGTCATCTATCTCCCAACCTTGCTCGGACCAGTTTTTACAAGCCACGAAGGAAAATGATATTACTGCTAAAGGACCTGGTGAACAAATTTTAACTCAATATTAAATTTTATTTCACTAAAGGACAAAAATCCGTATGCTCTACACATTTAATGGTGGAACCTTTGTAGGTTCTCCTTGTAGGATAATGGCAGTAAGACACGCAGGAAATATACATTGTGTCCCCATAAGTAAATAAAAAGCGCAGCGGCCTTCAACGATAGGGACTTAACCCAGAGCTCTCGTCTTTTGACCGTTAGAGAGCACCTTATATTACATAAATATATATATTTTTTAAATACATACATATATACTTACTAGCTGCCCGGACAGACTTCGTTCTGTCAAAAGTTTTATTTTATTTTCAGATGTAAGCTATTCTATCTTTCATTCAAGTTGGATCAAACTACACACGGTGTGCAAATTTGATTGAAATCGGTTAAGTAGTTTAGGAGTCCATCGCGGACAAACAACGTGACACGTAATTTATATATATTAAGATTATAAAAGTCATTGTATCTTATTTCGTACCTCCACCGCCCCATCCAATTTCTTCTGACCCAAGGATGCATACTAGGCCTCCAGTAAGAAGAAGTAGTACCCTCAGTGGCACTAAAAACGCGTCGTTGCGCTCAGGGATATATTTTACTAAATACCCACATACTACGCCGAATGCAATCCCAACCACAACACTTAGAGGACCCTGAGGAAATAAATAGCACTTAATACAAGAAATATAAAATGATGTTGCATCTAAAAAAAGTAATGTTCATAATTTGGTTCTTAACATTTTCATTTGGTAAATCAATGTCATTTACACCTTATTACTTCCTAATGTTATTTTGGTAGATTATCTAAACACGCGGTAGCGTGTAAGCCAATTTTCTAGCTAACAGAATTGGCGAGCAGCACCGTGTGTAATATTACACTAATAATATTACACGAACCATTTGGAGCCACTTTTGACCCCCTCATAACTCAAAAACTATTCAACATAAACCTGTCAAATTTGGCTCATTTGTTAAAACTTGCGAAATACATACGTCTTCCAAATTTCATAAACACATCTCAAACGGTTATTTAGATATTAACGTCCAAAAATCGAGAAATTTAACACTGACTGACCTATAGATCAAAACTATATCAAACTTCCAGGTGACCTAGAAAGTTAAAATTTGGCATGCAGATAGGTAGTCGGGTGAATACAAAGGAATAAATCTGAAAGTAGTAAATTTTTATCATTTTATGATAATTTTTCAAAAAATTGATTCTATTAGGAACACTTACTTATAACGCCTAAAATTTATGAACATCAATCAAAATTGATGACAGGTGGTCATTATGTGGAATATATATAAGGAGTGGAATACCACCCTTAATTTTTTTTAATAGAAACATATGAGTTTTAGTACTTTGTGAAGCTTCTAACGGGGGGAAGATGTTCAGTGTACGTACGTATCATTTACGTACAGATTAGTGAGACGTCAGTAGCCGTTATTTCCAGTGTATTGCATTGTTTCATTTTTAATGTGTGAAAAATTATTCTTCTCTTATCTTGTACACCACTAAATTTTGTATTATTTCCGAAATTATACCAGTTTAAAGTGATTCGAAGTATTGTTTCCAAATATATTATGGCACGTTATCTCATCGAACACAAACTACTTATAACTAATAGGAGTATATTCGACTATCGTATTTATTATTATTATTACTGCTATCGTGTCGTATCGTATTTATTATTATTATAACTGGGATTTAGTATTAATTATTATTTCAATATTTAGCGAACATGAATAGTAGAAGATCACTACTTATAAATAATGAAGTAATAGGTATTTTGGACCACGGTGCACTAACTACGAATTTAGTTGAAGGGCACTATTACAGTTCATGTATAAGGTAACAAAATTAATCAGTAACGTTATGAATAAGTACCTACTAATAATTTCTGTACAAAAAGTAATGATATCCCATCAAAAACATGAATGTAAAGTAAAAGCCAATTAAAAAAAAAGAATTGAGATCTAAATGGGTGCCAAGTTCTGTGTAGAAAAGCCTAAAATTTTAGTCACAAGAACATGTAATTCAAGCTTTACATTTGAATTGGCTAGTTTTCATTAGTTAGCAACCAACAAACCAAATTTTAGAAAAGTAACATAGGTCATCAACCTAACAGACTTAACTAAGATAATTATACAAATATAATATTATAGCCTAGATAGGTACGTGAAAACTAACCAAGTCAAATGTGGAGCTTGAATTAAATGTTTTTGTGACTAAAATTTTAGGCTTTTCTACACAGAACTTGGCACCCATTTAGATCTCAATTCTTTTTTTTAAATTGGCTTTTACTTTACATTCATGTTTTTGATGGGATTAATTTGTACCAGGGAAAGAAAGTGACCTAAGATCGAGCCCTAAGGAACACTTATTACTGTATTTGACTTCGATTACTTAACATCATTTATGCTAACCTTTTGTATCATATCGGACAGGACGTAATGAAGCTAAGGGCCTTGATTTTTACGCCGAAGTCACTAATTGTAAGTTTGAACGGCAATGTTTGAAGAACAAAGTTCTTTACAGTCAAGTGCTTAAAGATAAGTCATAAAATGCATCCATAGCTTTATGCGATGTTTGAATTACATTTCTTATTAGATTCAAACTTGACTTTTTTGACGTAAATTTAAGAAACAACATTAAAACTTACCTGAATTAAATTCATAGTAACAGAGGCAGTTGAGAACATCATGGAGGTGATTATGCCAAAGACGGCGACACTGGCGGCATCGTCTATACCAGAGACTGCAAGCACTAGTGTAGGGATGCCCTTCGACACGCCGTAACCCTTGCCGCGGAGTCGGAACAGACACGGTACGACCACAGCGGGGGAAACTGCCGCGAACAGAGAACCAAGAAGGAACGCTGAAAAGATACATTAATCTGTAAAGCTTTTAAAGTTGTATCACAATAGCGTTAGTAGTAGTCAGAATTCATTATGGATTCAGAGATGTCATCGTTGAGTAAATTTCTCAAGATATAGTGAGGTTCCTTGCATTGTTTGGATAATTTATAAATACGGATTTATTTTTAAAAATAAATAAGGTAGAAAAGAGGTCTTAAGTTTATGAAAAGAATAAATTATGTCTCATTTAAATTAACATTTTGTGCGTATAAAGGGATGCTTGTTAATTTTTTTTTGTGTCATGAATAATTTCAACGTACCCCAATCCCAAGGTAGTCCAAGCAGCAGGTTCACCATAACGGCACATAGAACGCATTCGAAGGACCATGGCACTAGCGCCAGTTTTATTACGGTAACGAAAATCTTCTTCATAGCGACAGGGTCAAGATCCAGGCCAGCTCGGGTTAAAATTATAGTGAGAGCTATTTTTCTGAAAGGAAACGAGTAGATATTTTTAATCATAATCATCTTTTATTTTTTCTTATTATTCTTACTTGCTGACTGGTGATGTATATGCATATAGTGCAGGATTTTTCCATATTTTTGAAGACGTTGATAAAGTCTTCGCTATTCCTGAGTCGATATTGCAGTTAGAAAAATATCGATACCGGAAATTTCAATTGTCGTAAAGGACAAAACACGACTTTTCAGGAGAGCCAAAAACAAAAAAAAATATTGTTTTTGTTATATAACTTTTTCAAACAAAGTATTTAATTAATGATGTCAAAAGAAACCCCTACTAATTTTTCGTATTCCATCCATATAAATTATCAAAATAAACCAAACTTAATTAATGACGAAAGTACGAGTCCTTTACAGCCCACAAAAATAAAACTTAAGTACTTTACACCCACAAAAAATTGGTTATGACAAAGTCGAATGTGTAGCAAAGGACTAATCTTGATCATCAATTGGGTAGTACAAGTCAATTAAATCAGAGACTAGGGGGGTAAAAGTAACAAAAAAAGTAACGGTTTAGTTAAGTAGCACGTAAAATAGGTAATAAAACTGTGTGAAATAAAAGGTTTTTTATTATTTTTTATTTAAATCGCAAGTATTTGTTGCGATGCTGGAAAAACAACTCAATTTTTAGAATAATCAGCTAATAAACTAAACTACAAAATTTTTTTTTTGCCTGAAAATCTGACGAAAAAGCAGACGGGCTACCTGATGGTAAGTGGTCACCGTCGATGGACATAAGCAATACCAGAGAAATCGCCAATGCATCGCCGGCCCTGAAAGAAAACTCTTTTTACACCTTTTTTGAAGAACCCCATGTCATAGCGCTCCGGGAATACCTCAGAAGGAAGCTCATTCCACAGCTTGTAAGTGTGTGGCAAAAAAGATCGTGAGAAAGGTGCATTGCATCAAGTCAAACAATTCCTCGGAGCACTCACCGTTGTAAAGTTGGTAGAACACACAAAGAGAACCGATATCTCTTCTGAAGCTCAGGTGTTCTAACCTGTGAGTGACTCGTGGGTCGTCGACAACTCAGACCGCGCGTTTCTGTATGGTGTCAAATGGGTTAAGCTGGTATTGCGGCGCCCCTGCCCAGAGGTGGGAGCAGTACTCCATGTGAGGCCTGACTTGAGCTTTATGTAGCATAAGTAAGTGCCTCGTAGTGAAATACTGCTTAGCCCGGTTCAGGACACCAAGCTTCTTGGAGGCCAGCTTAGCCCTGGCTTCTAAATGACGCCGATAGTCGATACTGCACATTACTCGAGATGTCAACTCCCATAATCCCAACACTTTCACTCACGGTGAGCGCGGTACCCTGGAATTGAGGCGCTATGACAAATGGGGTTTTCTTAGCGGTAAACGCGCAAACTTGTGTCTTTGTGGGGCTTAACTCGACCAAATTAAGCCGATCCCAATCCGAGACTTGCTCCAGAGAGTTCTCGACTTCAGACACAACACAAGTTTGATTCTGCTATCCGCCACTTGCAACTGAAAGGCATTGGCCGGGCTGTGTAATAGGCATCCCCTGTACCTACTATCATCTGCATAGCAATGGATGCCACTCGTATGCTGCAGCATGTCATTGATATGCAGAATGAATAGGTTAGAGGATAACACAGACCCTTGGGGAACGCCAGTTTTATAGGTGTCATATCTGAGCAACAACCGTCGACTACGACCTTGATATGTCACTCAGATAGAAAACTGGCTACCCAATTGCATAACCTCTCAGGGAGACCGTAAGATGGTAACTTCGTGAGAAGGCCCCTGTGCCAGACCCGGTCGAAGGCCTTAGCGATATCAAGGCTGACTGCCAGAGCTTCCCCGTTATGGTTAAGAGCCTGAGCCCACCGGTGCGTAAGATAAACTAGAACTAGATCATGGCGAAAACCGTATTGTCGATCACTGATCAACTGATGATCTTCCAGATACCTTAGGAGCTGCGTGTTAATCACGCGCTCCATTACCTTCGCAAGCAAGGAAGTTATCGCTATGGGCCTGTAGTTAGCCAGTGATAGATTTATTCTATCACTGTCGCTCTTCCGCATATTGGTTGGCGTGACAGGAGAAATGGCAATAATAACTTAATATTCATGATCGTGAAGGGCATCGCTGTTGTGCCTTATGCATTATAAACGGCGTATTTCCTGGAGTACTATAACAACATACCTACTCTCTCCGTGAGGAGTATTAAGCACTTTTTGGAGATCGAAGCTAACTATGAGCGTATCATTGGATGTTAATTTCGGATGGATTTTAAATCTTTGGTAGCTAGCCTTTTTTTCCTCGAGATGAACTTAATTTCTTTTTATGATAATAATTCTGTATTTTCAGCTTTTATACAAAGATCCATCCATCCATCCATCAGCCTTTGTGGGTCCACTGCTGGACATAGGCCTCCCCTAACTTCCGCCACTCTGACCGGTCCTGAGCCTTCTGAATCCAGCGGATACCCGCTGTCTTCTTCAGGTCGTCGGGCCACCTGGTCGGGGGGCGTCCTGTGCTCCTTTTACCGAGGCGTGGTCTCCATTCGAGGACCTTTCTTCCCCAACGGTTATTGGTCCTTCGAACTATGTGGCCAGCCCATTGCCACTTCAGCCTGCTAATTCTCTGAGCTATGTCGGTCACCCTCGTTCGTCTACGGATTTCATCATTTCTGATTCGATCGCGTAGAGAAATACCGAGCATAGCTCGTTCCATAGCCCGCTGGGCGACTCTAAGCTTATGCATAAGGCCAATAGTGAAGCACCACGTCTCGGATCCGTATGTCATCACTGGCAACACACACTGCTCGAACACCTTCGACTTCAGGCACTGAGGTAACTTTTTGGACGACAAGATATGACGTAGTTTCCCGAACGCAGCCCATCCGACTTGGATTCTACGATTGATTGATACGTTGGATATACAAAGATATAAACATAAAAATAAAAGCGAAGCTCTATGAAGTAGCCCTACTCCCATGTCTTACCTATGGTTGCCAAACATGGAGCCTCAGAAAGAAGGATGAAAATACTCGAAGAGTACAACAAAGAAAAATGGAGAGGAGCATGTTAGGCGTTAAAATATCGGACAAAATCAAAAACTGCATCTTGAGGAAAAAAAGTGGGGTGACTGATGATAAAAAGGGTCAGAAATTTAAAGTGGAACTGGGCAGGACACGTTTGCAGAATGGATAATAACAGATGGATAAAAAAAGTAATGGAGTGGATACCCCGAGATCGGCAAAGGAAGAAAGGAAGGCCAAGGATGCGTTGGGACGAAATATTCAAGCAAAGATGCGGACGGTGTTGGATAAGACTAGCCAGAGACAGGAAAGAATGGAGGAAATTGGGGGAGGCCTACGCCGAAGAGGCGACTGCCAAATAATAATAAAAATAATAAATAATATACATATACATATATAAAAATAAATAAATTATATTATTAAATGTGGAGTGACATAATGAATTCAAATAATAATTGAGAATTATGACTTAATATAATTATGATAATTAATGAAATTTTATAATTATTTGTATTATACAACTATTTAATAACTAAGTAAAAAATGTATTATGATGAATTTGGTGGAATAAAGGCTTTTTTATTTATTTATTTTATTTTATTTATATTAAAATGACCTTTACGCCCTAAATACGTAAGATAAATGAAGCATAGATTAGATCGTAAGGGTCTCGATTATCAAAATAACATGTTTACAACCTTCGGATTTTTTAAAATAATATTTTTTTTAATGTCGTATAAGAAGTTCAATGCAAAAATGAGATTACGACCTCATAAATAATTAAAACATCAACTTTACGCTCCCTATTGTAAATTATTTTTACGATACATCCAAAATAGTCAAAAAAATCGAGCTAGACCTATTGAAAACCCCGGTCGTAAAGGGTTTTTTTTAAAGATAGGACAATTTCAAATATACCAATCGATAGAGCTCGCGACGCTGATTACGAATATATATATAACTCATTTTCGGCAAAATGTCCTTTACGACAATTGAAATTTCCGGTGTCGATATTATCATTGAAATTTTTCAGTTTGTGCTCTGACATAGTTAAGATAAATGTCTCTTACTCAAAGATTCTAGAAAGCAAGTAGTAAACGTTTTTGACGATGCCAATCAGTAAAAGGTACGAGAAATTAATATAAAATTTAAAAAGCGGCCAAGTGCGAGTCGGACTCGCCCATGAAGGGTTCCGTAGCAGCAAGTAACATAATATAAAAGTTCTTGAAGTTCGTTGTAACTTTGATCGAGGTAAATTGCGGTTTACGATTTATGACGTATTAAAAAAAAACTACTTACTAGATCTCGTTCAAACCAATTTTCGTTGGAAGTTTGCATGGTAATGTACATCATATATTTTTTTTTAAATTTTATCATTCTCTTATTTTAGAAGTTACGGGGGGGGGGGGGGGGGGGACACACACATTTTACCACTTTGGAATGTCTCTCGTGCAAACTATTCAGTTTAGAAAAAAATGATATTAGAAACCTCAATATCATTTTTAAAAACCTATTCATAGACCCCACACGTATGGGTTTGATGAAAAAAAAATTTTTGAGTTTCAGTTCTAAGTATGGGGAACCCACAAAATTTATTGTTTTTTTTCTATTTTTGTGTGAAAATCTTAATGCGGCTTACAGAATACATCTATTTACCAAGTTTCAACAGTATAGTTCCTATAGTTTCGGAAAAAAGTGGCTGTGACATACGGACGGACGGACAGACAGACAGACAGACAGACAGACATGACGAATCTATAAGGGTTCCGTTTTTTGCCATTTGGCTACGGAACCCTAAAAAGGAAATTAAAATTATCATACCTTATATACGAGCACACGTGCTGATACTCAGGGCCAAAGTTGACGAAACCAATATTCTTCATAATGATGCCAACTATAAGCATGCCTATGAGTTGAGGTAGCGTTGTGATCTTTAGAATAAGCCAACCACCGAAGTTCGCGGCGAGGGTAAGTACGGCCAATGTAAAGAGCTGACCCCCAGGGGCCGCTGTGTCCCCCATTATGATCCATACGATTACCCACACCATCAATCCTGTAAAAAAGGTTGTACACTGTTTAAAGGATGAACAGTTTACTGAGTACTAACGTAATCGATTGGTTCAGTCAGTTTTATATATTTTTATACATTTTATATATTTTTTTATGTCCAGGCATCAGACATTTTTATAGGGTTTAAAAAAAGTAGAAATGTTAAAAACTGTAGTATATCGTATATGACTTTATATGAGACATAGTGGGTCTATTTGGGACTTACCAATTAAAAATATACATAAGGTTTGAGCAAATTGGCGATATGATGGGCATAGGGGGTAGGGGCATATCTTCTGCCAGTATGGAGGCTCCCACGTAGGTATTTCGGAATCTGTCGTATGACACTTTTGACAACACGCGTACCACCACGATCTGAAGATAAAAATCACATTCGAATTTAAATTATATCCATTTTTTACTTTTGTCTGTTTATAGATTTACAATTAAAAACAAAGCTATCTGCAAAGTTAGCTCAGAAGAAAACATTCTAAGAATATTTAGGTAATAAACTTTTTCGTCCACAATGTATCGGTTCCACTTTCGGTATCCACAATATTCGGGCCACAATGGCTGAATTTGAATCCAGAATCTGAATGGAAAACTTTATGAGAGATTAAGATAATGACTTGTTTTTTTTTAAGTTGCAAGTTTTCTGTGACTGAATAGTACAAATTAATTTTGTTTTTTTTTCTATATCATAAAGTTTTAAAGAAAAAAATATTTGTCATGAAAAGTATGCGTTTTCATGAAAAAAAAAACAAATTTGAGTTACGAAATGGTAATTGGGAAAAATTTAATTGCAAATATTAAATATTACTATAAAATTCTTAGATATAAGAAGTATATAAACTTGTAATATTAATTATGAGTTTTAGAAACCAATTAAGTAGTATCGAAATTAACTTGAGTAAGTTCTTGTCAATCAAAAAATATTATAGCTTAGACCTAAATAATGAGAATAAAAGTTGTTATTTTAAATCTGTCATAAATAATGTCTACAGAAAAAACCAAGAACTCTTTAATTGATGGTGTAATGAATAAATCCACGTGTAGCAAAATAAATGGACTGACGAGTTAACCTCGAACTAAAAATATAGTTCTACATAATGTACTCATTAGCATCACAGAAAAAATATCGTTTAAAATCACCTTTAATAAAGCGTGAAATTACACGTAGTTAATTATTTATTATTAACCGATTACAATTATTAATGTTTTACGAATCATGAGAAATATTTTAAAAATTGATTAGAGACATTAGCATAAAATCAAAGCATTTAATTAACTGCGTCAGTTACTATTGCAAGATGTTTTGGATTATCTCTTACAAAAAAGCTACACCAACCATCTTATGTATCTATCAACAGATACAAACATTAAATTTTCTTAACGGAAAATGTATATAATATGCTCATGAAATACCTTAAGACAAACTTAGAGTTGTCTCATAACTTTCGTGATTGAGTAATTAGGTGAACGTTACGAAGGTTAGCTTTTAATTAAAACTCAGTATAATTTATAATTTTTTTTTGGCTTACATAACTATTTCTGTCTTTATAATCAACGCAAAATTTTCTGTATTTGTCTGAAATTTACCTTTCGATGTGTTCACTGTGATGTGATAACGCTCTTTTGGAATAGACTGAAGAGGTAGTGGAATATTTCTTGTACCTGCCTTCGATGTGTGCTGGTCGGTCTGCAAAAAACACGCCACTAGTTACGAAATCATACAGCACACTAACCGCTATAAGATTGCTATTACTTGCTTAAATCGATAAAATTGTCGACAGGATTGATGTTAACCATCAGTCTACATATAACATCTGTCGTTTTCTCATACTATATAAGCAAGAGGGTGGTCTTTAGCCAGAAAGGCTTTGCGGAAAGATATATCAGTAATACTACTAATGGTTAATAATAATAAAATGCATAAAAAGATTAATACCTTGCATGCATAACAATAAAACTTTAATAATAAACATAACAGAAGATTAGAAACCGATTAGACTATTGAAGAAACTTAAGCGCATAGTAAGTATAAACTCTTTAAAAATATATTTTGGCGAATAGCAAAGACTACATGTATAAATATCGAAAATTATATGTACAGATTTACGCCTGTTTCGGTTTTATTATTAGTACGTACTGATAAAACATGAGAGGATAAACATGAATTATTTTGCAATGTTTTTAAAGTTTCTCTGAACCGGGTATTTGTGGAATTGCACCAATTTACAACTGGATTATTGTCCAACAATTCCATTTAAAACATTATATTCACATACCCCATGATGTATCCATTTCTGCCGCCATGGCATTATGTAGATTACTTTTACGGCGCGACGGCCCTTCTGCCTGAGCTGATACTCTGCCATTCCTGGAAATAAATAAATCTCCTATTAATACCTTGTTTTAAATGCGTTAAGCGCTTATGCTTATCCGAATGTTTTTTATCTGATGATTTCACTGATGTATAAAATTTGTTTAATATATTAGCTATTTTCGTTTGGGTACCTAAGGATAGATTTTGGTTTAAAATTCATTCTTATTCCACCACGAGTTTTTATCAACTCGTACCTTATTCACACAAGGCTGGTATTCTGAAATGACTTGAGCGTCTTCACCAAATCAAATAATTTATAATGGGCAGTAGGTCCCACCAACCTCATCATCACGCACATTATTATTCACTCTGAAAATATGCCTGATTTGTAAGCCAATTCAGCGATCTAAAAGATTAAGAAAAATGTTTATTTTAGTAATTAATACATGTAATAAAAAAGTAAATTTGTTGATATAGTTCAGTAAATATACCTATTATGTATTTGTGTATTTCCAATAACAGCAACGTACTTATACCGGATATATTTACGAGTACCTATTAGATACGCATTTCTTTGCAGTAGTTACGTCAGAATCATATTGTTCGATTCGATTTCGTCACCCAACTTAGAAATTTGTCTTAATTTATGACTACGAATTGATTTACGTAAAAAACTACAAGTTGTTGGAATTATTCGAGTCGTGATCTATGTAGTATAAAAGCTGAAGTGATTGCTTTTATTCATAAATTGAATGGATTGTACTTTCAAGGGTAATTAAATATTTTCTATTTGCTGGGACCCTGCGCTTAGCGAGGTTACATAGACTTGACCATAAATGCATATAGCATGTGATCTCGAAGGTTTATTAAAGTGCTTGTTAATAGCTATAAGTATATGATCCACATATTGCAGATAACCTTTATGTGGCTATTAAACGTGTGGAATGTTTTAAACGATTTTGATAAGGCTCATAATATAAGGTAAGCTTTTACTTGCATGTAAAAGAGGTCCTTTTTAATGTCCCACTATAATAATAGGGTACGAGAATTTAAAAAATATCCCTTTCTGTTTGAAGGTTGGAAAAAACAAGCTGGTCGTTACATACTATACCTACTGATTTAGCTGATTTAGGCTTTAAAGATTTTAAATCTTCCTCAAATGATAGAAGTTTACAAACTCTGAGAAAATAGCAACCGCTAATACTGTTTAGTTAAGATTAGTATAATTTGCTATTAAAAATTCTATTTTGATATTTATGATATCGAATACGGCCATTCCATGAAGGTAAAATGAAAGTCATTTAACCATCGGAAGGAAACAGCAGGCGGATTACAGCGTCTTTTGACGCTTCATTTAATTCGTTTTTTGTGTACTATTCATTGAGCATAGTCACCAAGGATTTATGATGAATCTCGAAGGTGAATACCTCATCTTTGGTACGGATGTGTTCTATTTAATATGAAGCTATCTAGTTAAAATGTATTTGGGAATATCCTTTCATCCTTAACAAAATATAAAAAAGCTGACCAACGAGTAGACTCGTTATCAGGTAAGTGGTTGGCGTCATTCTAGGACATTAGTAATAACAAAGGCAATACTGATGCAGCGTTTCCGGACCGGAAAGAAGAGACAAGAAAGAAAGAAATAAGTAAAGAAAATACTGACTCTCGAGGTCCCAGATGGGACAAGACAAGAGTTTGATGGCTGATTCAAGCAAGAGAGTAGTAGCTACTAGTTGCTAGGTATAAATAGAGGGTTACTTGGTACGAATCAAATCTACTAGGAAACGTGGTTTAGCCCAAATAACACTGTGATGCTGTCACTTTAATCTTAAAAGTTAACCTCTCAAAAGGCTTCAAATCAATATCGAGTCGGGCCTGGGTGCCCTAGAATTGCCACAGTTAGCACCCCTTGTCACCTAGCAGCCACAGTGACGGCTCGATTCCGGGACACTAAAGTGTAGCACGGACAAAAAGATCTAAAAATATTTATTTGAACCCAGCTCATTAAACCCATATTTGAACCCATTAAAAATGTAGAAACAAAAGCTGATTATTTAGATTTGACTATAAGCAGTAATTGTTTAACGTCAGTTTTGAGTTGCTGGTCTTAGCTTTCCTTTTCATAATTTGATGGCACAGTATTATATGAAACTTCTTTCAATGATTTTTACGAGAGCACGTGGATGATAATAATAATTATGACTTATTTTATAAAATGATCAGTATAAAAAAATGTAACTACTGATAGTCCCATTAAATTAATTTACGGAATTTGCAATAACCATGAAGAATCAATGAACAATAGTAAATTGTGAGCGTGTTTTCTTATCTACGACATACGAAATCATAATCGTAAAATTATTTCCTTTCTAGAAATTAGTTACTTATTTTATTTAAAGTAAAACCTGTGGTAAAACTACGTATTATAAATACAGTTGTTTACAATGTCAAGTTCGTTTATAATTTGCGAGTGATATTGAGTAATTTGTAACGCAAGGGTAAGTGCGTGGCCAAAGGCTTTATCGATGGAAAAATACGCGTAGAGAGTAGGTCAATGATTAAGGAGTTTTGAATGGACTCACTTTGATGGGGTATTAATATGTCATACCATGACTGATGTAGTTGCGTGGATCGTAACCCTACGCGTATATACGAGTATAATTTTTTATTGCCAGACATAACCGACAGTCATTCGTGCTAACACTAGGTATTCATCACATCACACGACACCATTGAGATGGACGATTTAATTACTTTTGAAATTTGATTATAACATTAAACATCGTAATGTCTACGTATGAATTTTAATCTTCTAAACTACCTACATTATATTTACATATTGGGCTATAAATATACAATTGCAAGTATTTTATTACTAATAATGACACCGATGTAGACTGGTTAATAAGCTTGAAAATAGAATTTAAGTTACAACTGCAGTCTGAAAGCTACGGATACGAGCTTATACGAGTTGAATTACAGGAGGTATTTAGCGCTTTGTAAATAAACTCCTCATTATTGTAAGCTTCAGAAAATCATTTTTCTATTGTTTCTGTATGGTACAATACAATACAATGTACTTGATTTAGTTCATATTTTATTATCTTCTAGATTGATTTAAGCAGACATATTCGGAATTTTCCTGTGCCGATACCTGTCACGAATTTTAATGAATGTTTCATGGTTTGAAATATCGCATTGTCTAATAATAATAATGCATTTAGGACTCACCAGTGTTTGTTGAGTGCATCTGTCTCAAGGGATGAATCGGACTGTAGGTAGCTGTCGTAATGACAGCTGAGGCTGCTGTGAGACATCCTACATGGCACTTGGGAATCTATTGTGAGAACTGCGATACTAGTGTAGGAGAGGATCGGGCAGCGTGCGCAGGAGCATGCCGCTCTGTTCAGCACGGTTCACACCTATGCCGCAGCGAGTGGGCATCTTATAGAGAAGGCTCGGCTGCGATGCAAGTTATGCCGCCCGCCGCGTCTCACCCCGGACACGTGACTGCCTCGGTGCGTTTAGTTTCGCCGGCCGGCTGTTCGGTCATTGGCCGTGCAGAAAAATCGCTCCAACGCACTATTGAGCCCTCAGCCATAGGAGCGCATGCTAGGCCCGAGCCCAGGGCAGCAACTGCGTGTGCACCGCGGTAGCAAGCTACTGTGCGCCGACGAGGCTGTGTTTACAACACTTTTACAAACATTTTAAGCAAACAACTTAGTGACAGTATCCGCACACAGCCGCACAATCCGCATTTTCCGCTCACTGTTTCTTCCGCAAGTAACGACTCATTGTTTCCGAACGATTTAAGAAAAATCGAGCACTTATTGTTTTCGGATAAATGGACAGTGTAGGTACCAGGAATAAATTGAACTTTGTTTTCGGATAATATTACTAAAAATTCAAATGTTACGTACCTACTTACGTGAATTACATAAATAATATGTAAACTTACTGCAAGTATCCATACATATAAACTAAGCGCCGGAATGAACCGGTTTTATTTAATTTAAAAATAACATTACTCCCCATATCTAAAATTAGTTCTGCAATATGGGGACATTGAATGATATACCTACTTGACAAGTTGGTTTTAACGTTCTATCTATCTATACCAGCGTTTCTTAACCTTTTTAGCTGGCGACCCAAAACATAAATTATATTTGAAGCCCGCGACCCAAATTTTTTATGTATCTTCCAGCGATAATACAATCTAACAGCCCGTGATTTGCTAAAATTTATGTCATTATGAAAATAAAAAAGACAATTAAATTTTTCTTTATTCAAATAAAAGTAAAATCAAAGTAAAATATAACGCGAGGGTTGTCACTACATATTTTAATTAGGGTTGACACAAATTCATTTTAATTAGTGACTACCCTGATGTTGTATTTTAGAACAAAGAATATTTATACGTGGTGTTATGCTTATTGCATGTGCACACGGCATGTCATGCTGTGCATCAAGTCTATTTCTAAACATGGTTTTTAAAACAGCAAGGCATGAAAATCCTGCATCACACAAATAAGTGGTTGAAAATGATAGCAGAGCTTTTTCAGCTTCATTGCTCAGAATAGGCTTCCCAGATAATTCTGCCCAAAATTTCATGAGACTCATTCTGATAAATCTTTCTTTTAATACTCCGTCACCCTGCACCCTGCGTTCGCCGTGTCAAGTGTCACCCACTCTCGGCCCGCAGCCTACCACGTGCTACCACTCCGCAATAGTCAATAGTACCAGGAGTGATAGTACGGTGCGTTCCGAGTCAGGATATCAGCAATTACGGCGTTTAAAACGGCCAACGTCATTTAAGCTCGAAATTCCTTCGAAGTCCTCCTTTGCGCACAGCAGAAAATACCCTGGCCCACACCGCAAAAGGGAAAGCCGAAATACCGGGCACACTCTTTGCGTCGAATTCGACTGTTAATGACGGGGGAAACACACCGCCTACCATCCTGCAGTGTGGTGAGCTGATGCCTGACGTGCATTTTACTCACAATGCCGTGCGTCAAGCTCTTCTCTCCCTTGAAATCAACAAGTCGAATGGGCCAGATGGTATACCTGCTGTTGTGTTAAAAACGTGCGCTCCGGAGTTGACCCCGGTTTTAACGCGCATGTTTCAACTCTCCTATTCTGTCGGCATCGTGCCGTCTTCATGGAAGGTAGCTTTGATTCACCTTATTGCTAAAAAAAGTAGACAGGTCAAATCCATCCAATTAGAGACCAATAGCTATAACCTCTCTGCTCTCCAAACTAATGAACGTGTAATAAACACCCAACTACTCTGGTATTTAGAAGATCGCCAGCTGATTAGCGACCGTCAATATGGTTTCCACCATGGCAGATCGGCTGGCGATCACTTAATACACCTTACTGCTTACTGCACCTTTGCTGGGCGGAAGCAATCGAGAGCAAGGGAGAAGCATTGGCTGTAAGTTTAGATGTTGCAAAGGCCTTCGACAGGGTGTGGCACAAGGCGTAGAACTTAGCTTAGACTTGTTGTCTAAGCTGCCTTCCTACGGAGTACCCGAGAAATTGTGCAAATGGATTGCCAGTTTTTTATCGGAGCGAAGCATCAAGGTCGTCGTTGATGGAACATGCTCGGACACGTAACCCATAAATGCTGGCGTTCCACAAGGCTCTGTGCTTTCATCTACACTGTTCATCATGCATATCAACAATATGCTTGATATCGGGGATATCCATTGCTATGCTGATGACAGTACGGGTGATGCTCGTTATACTAACTACATTTCTAGCATATTCCCAAAACTCAACAAAAAATGTGAAGACTAGATCTAACTATGGAAATTTGCGTTGCGGCTGAGTTGCATCCACGAATTAATAGTTTTTTGTCACGCCAACGTAGACCCCCGTCGACTCTCCCGTGGACCCTTGGGGGTCCACCTGGACCACTTTGGGAACTAAGGTACTAAAGTGTCTAGTAAGGCGACCCATCCCAGTATCGCCCGCGACCCGAATTTGGGTCGCGACCCGGGGTTAAGAAACGCTGATCTATACTATTATAGTAAAAAACTTGCAGTGGACGGTCTCACTTAAATATATTTAAGTATGTACTCGTATTTACTAATATTCTTATAATTATATATTATTACTAGCTGCCTGGACAGACTTCCTTCTGTCAAAAGTTTTTTATTTTGAGATGTAAGCTATCCTGTCTTTCAAGTTGGATCAAACTGCACACGGTGTGCAAATTTCATTAAAATCGGTTCAGTACCTAGTTTAGGAGTCCATCGCGGACAAACAACGTGACACGTAATTTATATATATTAAGATATAAGCTTTTATATCATTTAATAAATTGTGTAATACATGTACTACATTGATTGGTTTGATTTAATTAAAAGCTTATTTTCTTCTTTTTAGGGCAATTAAATAAAAGCTTATTTTTAAAAAGTTTTTTTTACCATTAATTATTTTTTTATTTTGTAGTTATGATTTTGGATTTAATGTGACGTTGTATCAATTCTCCTCACCAAGCCCTTTAATTTGATATCCATACTGTGATAGTGCAGAAAAAATAACTAACTTCTAACTCCTTGGATGATCCGCCATATTGGAATTAGAATGACGTCACAGAGCTAAGCATGCATTGTCATTAAAAAGCGTGTTATACCCATTGAAGTACTATTACTAGCGTAGTTATACCATATTTCAGCTTGGTTAAACATAACTGATTTAAAATTAAGGCGCTACCGCGCCCGTTTGGTTGATTTTCTTTGCCATATATCTCGTAAAGTTTATACGCTATTAGTGTAATACTTAGGTATATGTTTCTTGACTATCTACTTTAAATCTGCTCGAAAATGAAAACACGATAACGTGAAATTTTGTCGATAGAAAAAAATCATAAAGTAGGGTCTAATTATTTACATTATAGCTTGCCACCGCGATATTTTAAGTAATTTTTGCACGGAATTCTTTTTAAAACATAGAACATAATCACATCTAAATCCATGTATATTTTTGTGAAAAAACATGAAGCAGTTTTTAAAAACCAAATAAAAACGTTGTTTGGCGCTTACGTCGGTCAGTTTCGAGCGCACGCTCAGTATAGCTGTCTCACAATTTTCATACAAAAACTCATTCCCACACTGTCTTTATGATGTGCGTTCAGTCGACTGCGGTCTTCATGGACGTCGGACGTATGTCTCTCTGCGCTATTTTTTACACGATTTTTAATATAGAATTTGAAGTAGCGTATAAAGTTTTTGACATTTGCTTATGATTGTCAAAACGTTAAATGGGGAAAACTAAATAGCACAGAGAAATGGAGTAGTTTTGTTTAATTATTTATATTTTTATTATTTGTATTTAAATAAAAATGTTTGATGATATGTAAGAGAATGAATAATTAAATTATTGTTCAGTTGCGTAATACATTATCTATATATATAAAAGCAAAAGGAGACTCGCCGCTTTTTATTCGGTTCGGTAGTTTCTTACATTTTTGCGTATAAATAAAGGAGAACCCCATCTTCCATAGAGACACCGTAAAGATTAGAACATTGTAAAAGCTTTAATTTCTCCAATTTTCACGTCGGCTAGCAATGGCCAACTAATGAAATCCTAGAATTTCCACCTAAATATGGTTATGTCACACTCATGTCACTCACAGCAATATATTATGCCTGTTACTAGGGACTTACTACCTCAAACCAAACACCTACTCTAATATTGACAGTATTAGGAATAATTATGATCATAAGACGCAGTAAAAATTAAAGTTACATATAAACACTAACAAAATACAACTACTTAAACAGTAGGAAATGGTTGAAACTAAGTAGGTGGGTGAATATTATTATTAATAAAAGCTATAAAGATACTAAGAGGAATCAACTGTAAAACCTATGACCCTCCTCGATCTTCCAACGATAATATTATTATTATTTATTCAAATGTAAAGCTTGAATTACATGTTCTTGAGACTAATTGTTCTTGTGAAAATTTTAGGCTTTTCTACACAGAACTTGGCACCCATTTAGGTCTCAATTCTTTTTTTTTAACTGGCTCTCACTTCACATTTATGTTTTTGATGGGATATCATTACTTTTTGTACAGAAATTATTAGAAGGTATTTATTCATAACGTTACTGATTAATTATTTACCTTATACATAAACTGTTATAGTGCTCTTCAACTAAATCTGTAGTTAGTGCGCCGTGGTCCGAAATACCCATTATTTCATTATTTATAAGTAATAATGTTCCACTATTGATGTCCACTAAATATTGAAATATTATTAATACTAAATCCCAGTTATAATACCGTAATATTAATATATACGATAGTCAACTATACTCTTACTAGTTATAAGTAGTTTGTGTTCGATGACATAACGTGCCACAATATACATACTTCGAATCACTTTAAACTGGTATAATTTCGGAAATAATACAAAATTTTCTTGTGTACACGCCGTACAAGATTAGAAAAAAATATTTTTTCACACATTAAAAATGAAACGCCGTAATACACTGGAAATAACGTCTCTGGACAAACCACTAATCTGCACTTAAATATACGTAAATGATATGCACTTTCCCACGGGCACTTGGAACACTGAACATCTTCCCCTCGTTGAAAGCTTTACAAAGTACTAAAACCGATATGTTTCGTTATATATTCACCTTGAAATCCACTTAATGACCAGATGTCATCAAATTTTGATTGCTGCTCTTATATTTCAGGCATTATAAGTGTTTCTAATAGAAACAATTTTTTGAAAAATTATAATAAAAATTTACTACTTTCTGATTTATTTCTTTGTATTCACCCGATTACCTATCTGGATGCCAAATTTTAACTTTCTAGGTCATCTGAAACTGAGTTAGAGTTTTGATCTATAGGTCAGTCAGTGATAGTGAGTGAGTGACGATTTTTGGACGTTAATATCTAAATAACCGTTCAAGATGTGTATATGAAATTTGGAACACATATGTATTTCGCAAGTTTCAATAAATGAGCCAAATTTGACAGGTTTATGTTGAATAGTTTTTGAGTTATGAGGTGGTCAAAAGTGGCTCCAAACGGTTCTTGTAATAATACACACGGTGCTGCTCGCCAATTCTGTTAGCTTGAAATTGGCTTTACACGCTACCCCGTGTCTAGATTATTTATTCTCAACATCATCAAACTTTGTACAAAAATTTCTCGTTTCGTTCTACCAAAAATAAGTAATATGTCAGCAACCTTAAAAGCCTACCACGGCTATGTTGATGTTGCCTCTAATATAAGTTAAGGTATAGTTTTTATGGGGAAACTCTACAGATTTCAATAAAGTCTTCATTGTTAAAAAACGATGTATACGCGCTATGTGTAATGTTACCTCAGACACTAGCTGCAAACCTCTCTTTAGGAAGCTAAAATTAGTGTCATTGACTGGTAGGTATATGCATATATGAGATTGCACCTTTTTCAGGAAAAGAAAAATAATTGTTATTTTGCAACCAGATACCCTAACCGACTATGTGTACCATGGTACCACCTTCTCGATCAGCGATACGATCAAAAAATTCGACTCACGTCATGTGTGTAATGATATAACAATAAAATCATTGAAAACATTAAAATCTTAACTTTCACTTAATTTAAAAAGAGTTACTTAAATGGTTAACTGACAACTGCTACTATTCAATGAAAGAATTTATATGACGATTTTTAATTATTTTTTATGGAAATAGCCGGCAAACGAGCTGACAATCCACCTGATAGTAAGTAACTATCGTTGCCTATGGACTTCATCAACACCAAAGGCATCACTGATGCGTTGCCAGCCAAGAAATAGAGAAGAAAAAGAAATTTTTAATAATTATTGTTTTCCTTGACATTTGAAGTTGAAAATTATAATATGATGTAAATAATGTAAACTCACATATATTTTTGTGAAAATCCATATAGTAGTTTTTAAAAACCAAATAAAAAAAGTTTGGCGCTTATGTTGTTCGAGCGCACGCTTAGTAGGTGCTGTCTGACAATTTTTATACCAGAAGTCATTACATTACTCTACTATCCTTGATCCACAATTGTTTGTTTTTCATCTGTTTGGCACCGCCTCAAAATTATTTATTTACTGTTAATTTAGGATCTTAAATTATAATACTAATTGGTTTATTTTATTTTTCGCTTTTCAGTTTTTTTTCGTTGGTTCAATTTTTTTTAAAGTAATTGTTTTATAATTTTTAGATGCAATAAAAATTAATAATAAGTACTACTCCGTAGTTTTTCTGTGCTGTTCTTGTGACCTGAATGACGGTCGGAAATCTGAACATAGAAAACAAAAGATGGTGGCCACGCCCACTTTATGCATAAATTCCCATGACGGTGTCCTCTTAAGTTGCAAGATTCCATTCGGACAAACATACTGCCCTCCTAACGATAAACAACGTATCTGACATTTTTGACGAAAACGAGTTATTAGCATATTCGTAATCAGTGAAATTCGCTGATTGGAGGAGGGCAGCATACATTGCAAGTTAAATAAAAGCTTGTAAAAATAATAATAAATAAGACTATAAATATACATTTCTTAATAATAATGTTGCTGATAATTATAATTTCTAGATATACATATGTTCTGATCTATGTTCTAGAAATAGTATTTTTAAATTAGTAAATCTAATATACAAAATTCTCGTGTCACGGTGTTAGAAGTTGAACTCCTCCGAAACGGCTCGATCGATTTTCGTGAATCTTTGCGTGCATATCGGCTAGGGTAGAGAATCGGACAACATCTATTTTTCATCCCCCTCCACCCCAAAATTTTTGGCAGAACTTTTGCCCGGTCAGCTAGTATAAATATATAAAATTCTCGTGTCACGGTGTTAGAAGTTGAACTCCTCCGAAATGGCTCGACCAATTTTAGTGAATCTTTGCGTGCATATCGGCTAGGGTGGAGAATCGGACAACATCTATTTTTCATCCCCTACCCCTAAATTTTTGGCAGAACAACGTTTGCCGAGTCAGCTAGTATAAATATATAACATAAGATAAAAGCAAGTGTGTACATCGTTTTCAGCAGGTGAGCGGTAACTCTTTTTTTGAAAGAGAATTATTGTGAGAACAAATTTCCAAGGTCACTGGGTAAGGCATTCCAGAGTCGAATTAATTGCAACGTGAAAGATTGAGAAACAAAACCACAATGGTGAAAAGGGTGTATGGGAATCGATAAAACGCAGCGGTCTGTCGTGGCCACCAAGAAATTGAAATTTAAGTTTCAAGTAGTCTGGAGAAAGAGGATCTAATAAAATCGAGAAAAGAGAATTAAGTAGTTAAAGCTGTCTAAGCTCACGAATCGGAAGCTAATTAAGTTGGCAACGGTATGATGAAATGTGGTCAAATTTCCGAAGAAAGAAAATGAATCGTATAGAATAATTAATGGAATGATCTAGCTTGTCGAGGCGGTCTTCGTTGCTGTCTGAATAACACACATCAGCATAATCTATTATAGGCAGCACCAGAGACTGCCCAATTTGCTTTTTGGTATGTATACGAGTAAGTAGGAAGTTCCTGAGTCTATTTGAGTGAACGCAACACCAAGAATAGTTGTTGACAATAGTTGGTGGACATCTGTTACTTTTGGCTGTGGCATACTCAACACGTTATTCGACTAGGATGAAGCGGTATCAGGCAACCTGAAGCCATCGTTTTGAAGCCAGCTGCATGTATCACCAAGAGGCAATGTGGTTTGGATAAAAGATATATGGCACCTTTAGTACAAAAAATCTAGAACCTTTTATGGATAAATAACATGTTTTTAGTTGTTTCATAATAGTCGATTGTCGTAGGCACGTTCTGTTCTCGTACAGAATAGGCATTCTGTACGGTTAAAATTTCACACATTCAATAGAAATTCGAGTTGGTTACGTTTTACTGAGCATGGGTACACAAACAGTATTTAGCCATGTCGAATGGCCATAACAAATTGGATCGGAGAACTTAGTCATTGTGGTAGCTCCGTTGCTTTTTTTTAACTGATTTCAAAAAAAAGGAGGAGGTTCTCAATTTGACTCTATTTTTTATGTGTGTTACCTTATAAATTTGTACAGGGTGTACCAATTTTAATGATTATTTTTATATTTCAAAGCAGGTGCTTGTTATGTGGTCTCATTTACGTTACGTGTATAATAATATTTTGTTAGGCTTATAACAATAAACACATATTGAACAATATATTAACTAAACGAATTTTTGTAATTTTATACAAAAAATATAATTACCTATAATTTTATTCGGAATAACATTTAGTTAACGCATTTTACTTGAAGTCGTCACAAAGCCATTCTATCTTACCCCCTCCCCCCAACGCACCGAATTATATGAATTATATATGTATTTTGTTATATTTTGTACTTGTTCAGCGCTCCTATTTTTTTCTATCGACATAAATGATTACTAAAAACATAAAAACCGTGTATGGTTCATAGCAATAGGTCTCGGCTGCGCGGTGTTAAGAAACATTGCATTACGTTAATAGTAGGCGACTTTATCTTGCATGGGCACTAACATAATAAAACTTAAAAAAAATGTTTTCAGCGTCAAAAATTTTGTGTTTAAAAATTTTAAATATAAAATTAACTAGTCTAAATTTAAAAATTAAAAATACTCGCCTGCTATCAAAAAAGCTATCATGATATACCTTTTTCAAATCCTTATGGTGAGCTCTTTAATTTGATATCCATATTACATTATTCGATTTATTATTATTTTTTGAAACTTGAAACAATGGCATCTCACAGCCACCATATTATTTGTTTTTTTTTTTTAATTTCACACACATGAGTTATCAAGACGAATCTAACGATATCTTACTTACCTACTTACATAATTCCGTTCAGCGGTTTGGAATATAATAATATGAGCGAACGCGCGAAAAACATAACCCTTCCTGACAATCGGGTAATAAATATTTGATGTAATTTTGTAACAAAAAATACGAATTTAATAATTTTGTCCAATTGGTGAATTGTTGGCTTTCCATACTACTGCTTTACATACTGCTGCTTGCGGCTTTACATACTAATGTTTGCCCGGTTTGAATTAAAAATTAAGCGAAGATTTATCTTTAAATGCGCTCCTCCGAAACCTAGGAAATTAATAAGGAGAGGTGGAATTTTATATATGTATAGCGTAATAGGCGCCTAAAGCACGTGACTGATATTTATACCTACATTACGACAGCCTTGTTTGAATGAGTCATGTCGTTTGTTTTTACAAGCATCCAATGTCCAAATAATTTGACCTCTGATACTTCGAAGCTGCAGTCAGGAAGTCTAAGAGAGGCGGCGTATCTGCTCTGCACAAATAGGTCTTATTTATTTGGTTACTACTCGTTACGCCTTTCACTAAGTAAATTCACGTGATCCGCAAGGTATGATGAATCTTTGTATGTATGTCGAGTTAAGTGAAAGGGACCGTATTAAATGAAGCATTATGGACAATTTGCTCACTTCATAATTTGGATGAGGACGGGAGTGTTGATGACTCATTTTGCTGCCATCGGAAAAAATGTTAGTGTTATTTTAAAGTTACCTATAATATTATTCATTTATTAAGTTATTGACTGTACTAATGAATTTTAGTGGATTGGTGCAATTTTTGGACTGGTTTTGACATTTTAACATGTGAAATTACATTAACTTTTTAAAAGACCTTTATAGCATATAGGTATTTTTTTAATGAATAGGTATGTAAATATTTTTCAAACTTTATTAGTATTCAAAGTATTGTTAAATGTGCTCAATACAATCACTGTAAAATTATGAACTAGTATAAATTTAAAAACTAAAAAAACCCCGCCTGCTATAGAAAAGCTATCATGATATATCTTTTTGAAATCCTTGTCGTGAGCTCTTTAATTTGATACCCTTATTATATTATTCGATATATTTTTATTTTTTGATACTTCAAACAAAGGCATCTCACTACTTGTTTTTTTTTATTCACTTATCTAAGAACACGCTTGATATAGCCTTCTTATTCAAAATTATAAATGGTCTGCTTGATGACTCTAACTTATTAAGTCTTGTAAATTTATCGGTTCCCTCTAGATGGCCAAGAAACTCTAAACGTATTATATTTACCTACCAGACTAGTAAATCGAATCTTGGTCTACACGCACCTTTATGTAGAATGGTTAGGAAATATAATGAAATTTCAAAAATTTATAATATAGATTTGTTCTCACACAGCTTAATTAAGATTAAGACACTATGCTACATTTAAATTAGGATACAAACATACATTTTATATCATTTTTTTATTTCTATTTTTACAAAACAATTAAATTTAATACTCGTTCTATTTAATAATTGCATGTAGTCTACACCATTAATTGTAATGGCACTAAGCTAAAAATCTCTATCTTGAAAATGTGTAAATGTATAAGTTATGTTGGTGTCCAATAAATAAATAAATAAATAAATAAACACTTGGGTTGTGTTATCAAGACGAATCTCACGATATTTTAATTGTATAAATCCGTTCAGCGGTTTGGAAGATATTACGATGTAATTAAGAATATTACATGCATACGTACAAGATACGCGCGAAAAAACATAACTGGCAGTCGGGTAAAAATGAAGCTAAAACGTTCGGATTTTATGCTAGAAACGTGTCCTAATCAGTTCTGTTTGTATTGTAGGTTAATTTACATTGTTTATATTATTAATTACTTTTCTCGTTTTCTCGCAAAAATTATGGCTTTTCTGTTTACATCGTTCAAAACAATATCCTACTAATCATCAAACGAGCAACATCTTCTGGTTCCTTTATTTTATTCATATAATGTATATAGGATTCATTAAAATTAAGTTCGACACTTTTGACTGTATTGAAATTTAAAAAATCGGGCAAGTGCGTGTCAGGCCACGCGCAATGTAGAGTTCCGAAGTAGTAAGTGTATCGACTATTACTCATTAACTACTTATGGTAACAAAGTAATTATTTTGTATTACACAACTATTTAATAATTAAATAAAAATGAATTATGATGAAATTGTTGTTTTAAGAATTTGGTGGAATAAAGGCTTTTTTATTTTATTTTATACTTATGGTAACACGTCCGTGATAGTTTTCTTTGTAAATTCATCATATTATTATAACCTATTTTCGAAAAATTTTTCACTTGTCCAACTCCAATCGTTTAGCCAGCAGGGTCAACTGTCCCCCACTTGACTATAAGCAAAATTAGCACTTTAAAGCCAAATATTTCGCAAACGGACCCCTAATTCCAAAAATGGTCATAGAAGACCCATAATATTTTTGGAAGACCTTTTCAACGATTCCCTACACTATAGGGTACACGTCGAATAAAAAATTCATCTTTACGTTACCTGTAGGGGAGGTTATGGGCTACTATTGACACCTGCCATTCAGATTGAATTACTTCTGAAAATAAGGCAGGTGGTGACTCGCCACTCACTAGATGGGCCCCCGTAAAACGGCGCACGCCTGGGAGCAACATTGGCGTGAGCAGCTAGAGGGGTGTAGAGCGGTGCGGCACCGATTTCACCATCTAGGGGGGATTGAACCCCCATGAGCGGGTTGCCTCGTTATTACGAGCATATAGCTCTAGCAACTCCACTCTGGCCGGCCGGTTAAGGCAAGCACAGAGATGGGGGCTTGTTCCTTGATCCTCACTTGAAGATAAGAAGAGGTGGAACCCCCGGGAGCACTCGGGTCCATGGTGTCGCTACTCACCACAGCTCGCCACAAGCTGCCCTGTGGGCTTATTATTATTATTATTAGTTAGTGAAAGCTGTTTGTCAGATGCGCGCATGATAGCATCAAATTCGAGAAATGATCGATGTACATACCATTTGGCCATTTACATACACACTATAACATATACTAATATTTTTTTAGAAATTTCAAATAATTTAAACAATAGCGAACGTGGATATGTATAGCATGTAGATGGGATATAAAGAATGTTTACATATTCAAGACACACGAGACCGCTATTTTATGTTTGATTTGTCCCTGGTAACTTAAACGGAAATGACCGAGATGTCATTTGTTGCTGACTGTTGTTGTAGTTACCTACAGCCCTAATGGTAATGTGCAATGTTTTATGTTCTAATACATATAAATCTATATATAAATAAAAAAAATTGAAGAGAAAACATACCCTATTTTCCCACCTGGTTTTCAACTGATTTTCTTATTATTTGCATGGTAATATCAAATTTTAATGTTATCAATAAAAATATTAGAAGCACAATAAAAACTTAAAAAAAAAAATTCTTAACAAAAGGCGTATTAATGCTAAAAGCGATCTCTCTCAGTCAACTTTTGTGCAATGGTTATTAGTTTGTGCCCTCATTTGTGCCCTTAATCTGCTTAGCCATTTGCAGCCTGGAGCATATTTTTTCAACTAGGTAGGTACTACTCCACTGTCTCCACTCCTACTCCTACACGGATACTCTATTGTCAATTGGTCAGGGGTTACTGGTCAACTTTGAATCTTTAGAATAAGTGATATTAAATTATTATTTTAATATTTTATAAGAATCTTACGCGATTGAAGTAAATTTTTTTAACGTTAGTGACGTTGGTGATGGTTTTGTTTTAAATTTTTAAATAGCGGAAACTGCGTCAACAGACTATAGAGTAGTGGAGTAGAGTAGTAGAGAGTCCGAAAAATAATCTGAGTTACTCTCAAGTCGCGCCGAAAAAAGTTTTCTTCGCCGAAAAAAGAAATCTTGGCCGGTTTTATTTCGTTCGACATTGAGTGCTTCCTCGATACAATTTGGGAGCTAGCAGTAAGTATATACATTTGTTGAGTATTCATCCTTAGACCATGAAATTGATTGACAAACGATCGTTCAACCTACTACGAACCGCAAGATCAGTGGATCACTTTGTTATTATTATTTTATCAATACTAGCTGGTGGGCTATGAGCACAATTTTATAAGTTTTTCTTCATATTTTATTTAAAATATGATGACATCCAATTAAGATAAGATTGGATTTCAAAACAAATACTTATCCAGAACTTATAATGATTTATCTTTATTATCCGTGTTGTCATGATAGCAGTAACAGCATTTTTCTGCATCGTGTATGTTGACTATAGCTATTAGGCTGTTGATCAATTTCACAAAGATATTAATTAAAATGATAATGATTGTTATTTATCAATGATAAATCTTGGTCCTAATAGTTTTAAAGCTTTCTAGGGTTTCGTAGTCAAAACAAGTCCGTTCGTCCGTCCGCAGCATAAGAACCTCGGGCTCTCAAACTGGTAGGCACCAGAAACTTTTCTTTTTCGTGTAGTAGGTGTCTTACCTTTCTGAGGGTAGGTTCTCCCGATCTTTGCTGTTCTCATCTGCCATGATGGATACTTTTCTCTTCCCGTCAGGAGTGGGTACTCTTGGGGGAGCTGCGACGGGTGCCACGTAGCTGTCAGTTATTGGCTGACCGGACTGCATCGTGTCATTCGTGTCACTTCGTGTCTCGTTAGCATTGATTTGTTGATTGTGTAGATCGCTCAGGTCAAATGGATATTCTTTTATTGCTGTCATTCGGATACTCGTCTTCCGGACCTGAAATTATGGATTACTTCATTCTTTAAAAATATAAATATATCTAATATAAATTACAATTAGGTATGATTTTTGCACCGGGATTGATTTACGTTGATTGCGGAATAACGTATTACAGGATTTATTTAATCATCCCCATAAGGGAAAAAATAGGACAAAGTTGGTCGTTAAAGCAATGTCTTTCAACGCGGGTAATATTTATATTGTAGATACGAGTGCAATTACCAGTTCATTAGGCTCTTTTCATATTTTTACAAAGTTGAATGAGATGATTTACCTTCATGCCGGGCTAATGCGGCAAATTTACACTACTCGATAAGAGATGTCGCTAGTTGTATTGTTGTGCTAAATTTGGATTGCTGCTTTTTATTAGTGTGGTGGTATGCTCTATGCCTTCTCAAGAGACTCAGGCTCAGAAGTGGTCCATTAATGGGTTGAAACCATTACTGATTCTTCTAATGTCTGATCATCATTTAGCAGGTAGTATTTACCTACTTAGTGATAAGGTCGCCCTTTGTATAGGTACCTTACTTTATTTTAATATGACTGTGTTTATAATTGTATTTGGTGTACAAATAAAGAGTATTTGTTTTGTATTGTTATTTATTGCCCACTAAAATAATTGCAATAATTCAGCGATGTGCATTTTCTCTTATTAAGTGGACCGACCGCGACGACCTGGAAGAAGACAGCGGGTATCCGCTGGATTCAGAAGGCTCAGGGCCGGTCTGAGTGGCGCTTGTTAGGGGAGGCCTATGTCAACCTCAAAAGGCTGATGGATGGATGGAAGTAGCAAGAGGTTATCTGTTGAATTTTTATGGAAAGTATATTTCAGTTTTTACGTTTTTGAAATGGTTTTTTCGTTCGAGGTATGTGCTATAATGGCTATATGGTCATGGTTATCGTATCTCTTAATCTTTTTTATGTTGCACAGCATAATGGGTAAAATTTTTCATATCTTTGAGTGCCCCCGAGAAAAATATCGTTTGTTACCTAAAATTTACTTGATTTCAACTTCTTTCGCCTGGTAGACGCAAAAATAGAACAGCGATAACAGGCAGACGGACTCTAGTGATCCTAATTTAGGCTTTCGGTTTTTCAGTAAACTTTAAAAAAAAGTTGCATGCCTTTACTTTCGGACTTAGGTAACTGTCTCTACCTCTGTAAATTTCATGCTTCTAGATCTACTCTGTCGACGTGATTGAAGTAGATTTTTGAAACTTATTTCTTATGTTTATATTTTTAATTAAATTATGATATAAATTGTTAAAGGTTAATATTATTTTATTTTAATTTGTAACGTATAATTTTGTTTTAAGTGATGAAAATTAGAAATGACGGTCACAAAGTAGTTTTTGTGAGTTTTATTACTTTATACCGATTACTGGTTTTTCCATTGTGAGGTATAATTTTAATAACTATTAATTAATTTATATACACAATCTCACCACGATTACACGTGAATATACATTTACAGATATACGAGTATATAATAATTCAATAAGTCAAGATGTAAACAATTGTACCTATAAGATTGTTATTTCTTGCGTCAATAAAATTTGAAATTGAGTTTGTAAACGTTTGACTATTTACTTTTGTGTTTTGCGGATAGCAGCTGAGTGTTTATTTGCTTAAGTGGTCTCATCACAATCACATGATCTCTCACGAGGAGCGGACCACGAGTTTCCAATCATAATCATACTCATTTGTTCTTGACTCGGCATGTCGATGTCGCCACTCCGTCGCGTAACGCTTATCGCCCTCAACAACATTAATTGGATTGCTCATTCAGTGCTGCTTTGTTATGATTACGAAATTTAAATAAGATAGAATTATTGCCTTTATCAATGACGCATCTGCCGGCTACTTAATCATTTTTGTGTTACCAAAAATGCTTTTGGAACAAAGTTTCTTAACGCGGCTTGCTGGATGGAGTGAAATGGGAGATATTGTCTACAGTGGATCTGTGAAGTAACGAAAGCTCGGAAATACTTTTTTGAAAACAACATCGTCATGTTCCGACTGGGAGCTTGAGATTCAGTTCTTTCTTTCTTTTTCTTTTCTCTTTCTTGACCGGCAATGCATCAGTGATACCTTTGATGTTGCTGATGTCCATGGGGGACGATAGCCATTTACCATCAGGTGGATCGTCAGCTCGCTTGCCGGCTGTTTCCATAAAAAAACGAAAAAAACATTTAATTTTATTACCATTTCTTTGGCTACTTAACAGAAAATAATAACGACTAAAAATATTTTTGTGTAATTCATAATTTAATAAAAATTTCAATTAGTTACACACACGTTAAATGGGCGAAGAACGGTTCAACAACATGTACAAATGTAATGTTTTTTGGACCAATAAAAATTCTTTAATTCTTTAACTAATATTTAAACTTAATTTACAGTGTTTTCGCTTCTACTGAAAAATCAATTAATTAGATAAAGCTGTGTAAGGGGCTATCCATAAATTACGTCACACTAATTTCATGACTTTTTGATCCCTCCCCGTTCTTGTCACAGCTGGTCACATTCGTGAGACCTCTCCCTCCTAGTGTGACGTCACATATTATGAATTTTTACACCTAGAAATGATTAAATTAAAGCAACAGTTCCGAAATAAGTTTTATTTCCATTAATTGTTTTTTAATATTTACCTGTACATACCAATTATTCGTTTTGAAAAATGACGTCACGAAATTTAGGACCCTCCCACCCCTTGTCACACTACATCGATTGCCCCCTCCCCCTTAACGTGTTACGTAATTTATGGATGGCCCCCTAAGTAGGATTTGAGATAATAATCGTAATAATAATAAATCGTTCTGGTTTAGTCTATGTCGTAAGTGTTATAGATCCGCTGATTTTGACCTGCATAGACAATGAAATAAAGCAAAGTGGAGCTGCCAGTATTATACATGATTTACAAAACATTACATAAAGCATTGACAAAAAGTCGCGAGTAAGATAATAACAACCGCATATTTTACGTCAAAACTGCTTTGATGGCTTCACTTCTTTACAAATTGTCTTAGGTTTGGGTAATAGCCATATTATATAACTAAAGTAGTTTTTTTTATGAATGCAAATGTATTACATACAATATCAGTCGCATTGTATACGAACTGTATGGTAACAAAACAGACAATGAGCGTTATTTTAAATACTTAGAGAGTGCAAAAATAAAGACTTAAGCATCACGTGGAGAGTTAAATACTCATACATTTTGGTTATTAATTTAACAAATTTTAACATGGCTATCCATATATTATGATACGTATAGTTATGTCGGCGTAGGCTAAAATAAGTTTGTATGGGATTTTGCGTTTAATAATTTGGATGCTTCAAAACTGACTCCCTGTTTAGTTTTTTTTCTGCAAACATTATTTTTTAAGTTTACAGTCATTACAGTTTTAACTGTACAGTTTTATTAATGAAAATTTAGTTAGTTCTCCGTTTAACAGCTATTTACGCAGCGTACAAACGTCGTACTCATAGGCTCTGAATTACTATAATGTGCCGCCCATAATTAGGTAGGTACTTATTTAATCGTAATAAACTCTTTCAGTGTGTACCTACCTATTACCTACAAAATTTCATATCAAGAGTTTCCAAATTAAATAACTGTGACATATAAATAAAGGGTGGTAATTAAACTGACTTCTATTTAATAGCATTATTGTCGACTAAAAATCTACACTGTCCTCTAAATTACTAAGTCAGCCACCATCAATGCGCGTCTAAAAAATACTCTTTTAGCCACTATAAATCTTCAAAGTAAGCTACTGTAAATACAACTTAGCATGGTAGTTATTTTTTAGCATCTACATTTGTAACATATATTGAAATAGTAAACTTCTAAAATATTGATATATGACACCAATAAAGTAGTTTTATCTACATCTAGTTTTATAACTCGGCATCTATTATTTTTTTTTAAACATGAATAATTTATAACTCACCCTATATTTTTCATCATCAAAATACCTAAATTTATCATCAAATATATTGAATTGTCATCAAAATGTACCTAAAATTAAGGTGTGTAATAGTTAGTATAATAACTTAGAGTATAATATAACTTGAAATAATGAACAAATAACATAATTTCATGTGATCTAAGGTTTTTTTTCATATTATAATGTTATAATTCATTAAGTTGCTCGAATAACAGGTTAACATTACTTCATATAATTTTATATAGTATAAAGCTCTTTTTATATAACGTTCATTTGACTTATTTTTCATTTAATCTAATTTTCAAATACATAATCTAATCTTCAAACGTTACACACCCTTAAAAGGTCTATAGCATGCGGCAAATAGCAAGAGGCATTCCGCATGCAGTAAGCAATCAGCAGACATGGTTTCTGTCACGGCTCCGGCGCTGCGTGGCTCTGGCGGTCCCACGCGATCATATCGTCGCAGATGCTATTAACGCTCACCACCGCAGCTTCGGCTTGCTGGCCGGCTAAGCCGGCCAGCCTCAGCTGCTGCGGCGAGCGTTAAAAGCACCTGCTCCTCAGCTCGCGGGCCGCCTCGCCCCTCCGCGCCTACGCGGGTTTACATTACACTCTAGGGGTAGGGCAGACAAGACTACGTGGAGTCGGGTTTGCAGCGATTTGTTTCTGTCACTTATGTAACAAGGAGCGCACCAACAATAGAATGACAATAAACAAATACACGTGACAACTCACAATAAACAAATACACGTGACAACTCACAATAAACAAATATACGTGACGACTCATCCCCGCATGAATCGAATCGCGCTCTCTGATTGGTGCAAATGGACAGTGGCGCCCCTCTGACTGGCGTCAAACAAATCATGCTGCCGCTATTTTCATGATAAAAGAATACGGTGTATTATTTCACATGCTAAATTATAAAATATGATGTTTTCTAGTTCAAGCTTGAACTATATCTTTTGATGAACATATGTTCAAGCTGTAAAACGTAAAATGTTGGTTAATTGTAAAATCCGTGGCCGAGTTAGTAAATTAGATGGTAACATGTAAATCAGTGGGACAAGTAAAAATATTTGTTGTTTTTTATTTGACGCTTTTTTTGGAATATTCAGGTGTCATTTAAAAAAAGGCGAATTAGTTTATTAGAAGCCTTCTCATTTTCCCATGGCTTGGTTATAAAATCAGAGGTTGGTTTCCGTGGCCTAAAAAAAAATCTGCGGCTTGACTTATTATTCCCCATAAATAAATGGTCCACCGGAATAACAGACCAAAATTATAAAGATTCAGTATTTGCCATTTAGTTAATGGACTTTAAAAATATATAATACTAGCTGCCTGGACAGACTTCGTTCTGTCAAAAGTTTTTTTTTATTTTGAGATTTAAACTATCCTATCTTTCAAGTTGGATCAAACTGCACACGGTGTGCAAATTTGATTAAAATTGGTTCACTAGTTTAGGAGTCCATCGCGGACAAACAACGTGACACGTAATTTATATATATTAAGATAGAGGGGTAAACTGTAAAGGCTAGTTATTGGTTTAAGCGACATATTCGCAAATTTATGGAGAGTTTACTCGTATATTTTGGTATGATAAAATCACAATCAAAATATGAATTAACTTTTATAAAAAGTGAGACAGTAAATATGAGTGATTTGAATGCAAATTGAGGTCAAACTCCCGGTGGAAAATATTGCAACGGTAAAAATTTGCATTGGCTCCATTGGATTACTTCCATTGATCTTATTGTCATTATTGCAAGAGTAAAGATACCTACAGCTAAGCGGAAACTTGACAATATTAAAAATATGTATCGATATCTTTTCCTTTATAACTGCATAATTAATCAAAGACCAAACATATACAAGTTTTTTTTATTTGTAGTCATTAAGTATTAAAATTTTTAGTCATTGATTTTTTATAAAATATTTAAAAATTCTTCCCCGTCTCTTCGAAACGACCGGACCGAGTAAGAGCCAAAATTAAAAAAAAAACTTAGAAAATCTCAGACGAAGTACAATTCAAACAAATGTCCAGCCCGACACTATTACTAAAAATTCAGATAACTTTTGGAGGACTTTACTAAAAATTCAGCGAACTTTTTTTTTAATCCTGCTATCAACAACTGCATCTTTGAAGTAAGAAGCTAAGTCTATTTAGATAAAAGTTTATTATATTTTCTTACAAATAGGTTTTTAGAAAAAAATGGTGCCCGATTTCTATAAATTTTTGTATTGTCCTCATATCTTTCACTCAGGTAGTGAAAAATATTCATCTGTACAACTATTACCATGTTAGATTTGTTTTGTTTCTTTGTTTTATTATCAATTTTCAAATGTCAAGATTGACCTCTTAGACGTAGGACATGATAAGATAAATTCTTTACGGATCGATATCAAATCGTAACACAAATGCCAATCATAAGATAAAAGCTTGTAAAAATGTACGATAACTGTTCTTAGAAAAAACACATTACACACAACTTACAAATATTATGAGTAAGCCTAAGTAAAATATTATAGTAAACAGTATCATGAATCTGGTACTCATCAAGTCTCCGGTAATGATAATTCTTTGCAGACATTTTCATATAAACATAGGACGATGTCCAGCCTGTTACCGTTTAGTTTACTAGGCGCGGTCACGATCTCGCGTAAGCAATTATCATCTGTTATCGTACAATTACTATAATTACTTCTGCCGACACCCATGTAATGAACTAACACTTTAAAGACTGCAAAGAGCTTTTAATTTTAATGATACACAATTCTACTGCACTATTAGCGAGGTTATTATTTAAGTAATTCAACATTGCATGCACCACCCGGCATAGTAATAATTTCAATGAAAGATCTATGGTAGTAAGTCATGTTAAACAAAAGAGACCAAACATGACAAAATGTAAACCGGTTTGGGGAACCAAAAAAAAAAATTAAAACCAAACTGTGAAAATATATCTAACTAAGAAGATCTATGATTTCGTTTAAGATTTAGGTTTGCGATTAAATAAATTAGATCAAAAACATTAAAATAATAATCAGTCCGAAACTTAGTATACTCTAAAAAATTCTCACTAAAGAAGCCTGTTTTGTTTGTTCCTTCATCATTTAACAGATAAGTTTTAATGTCATGTGCAATTTGGCGTCAAAGTTTTTATTTCTTAGGATTTACTATTAATTTTAACCAAATTAGGTACTGGTATTATAGACTACCTGACAGTGCTTCAAAAAATCTGCTTATAGCAGCAATAAAAAGTAGGTTCCATCCATCCATCCATCCATCAGCCATTGGAGGTCCACTGCTGGACATAGGTCTCCCCTAACAAGCGCCACTCTGACCGGTCCTGAGCCTTCTGAATCCAGCGGATGCCCGCTGTCTTCTTCAGGTCGTCAGTCCACCTAGTCGGGGGGCGTCCTATAAATAGTAGGTTAAAGAGCAAATTTCCAAAAAGATAAGATAAGAAATAAAGGTAAATCTCGAAAATAGTGCACATTCTACTGAGGTCTGGTTTTGACGTCTTATAAGTAGGTAAAGAAACCCCTAAACTATCTTCTTCTTAAGTTAGTCTTATCGTACTAATTATGGGACACGCTGTATACAAATCAAATCAAATCAATTTTTTACATTGCTCAATTGATTGATTGTAGTCAAGCATTCACTAATAATTAAAAAAAGAAACATAATTAATATGAATGTGCTTAACATAAATGTGTTTTAACATTATTATTGTTGTATATACATAAAAAAAATTATTTCTAAGCCGGCATTTGCATGTATTTGTATTTTATAATTACATTTATAGTACATTTGTAATTGGATAGATAGATGAGATGACGAGTGTATAATGTATTTCATGAAGAATGCTCTGATCATTTCTTGAGTAGGTAGGCATTATAAGTAATTTATAAATACGAACCATTTTATTTCTAAACGTAATTCACACGCACAACACAAAACGGAACGGAACGTAACGTTGAAAAGTCGTAAGGAAACTAATTCTCAATAGGAAAGAAGGCGAACCATGCAATTGTCGTGCACCCATATGTGATGATGATACTCGTACGCGATGACACTCACTAATAGTTGCCATTGGATGCCGTATGCATGACATTTTTGGTGCCAATTGTTCAATTATTGACTCGTAAATATTGCTAAATAAAATGTTGCGTGATCGAGCTTCACAAGCACCCGTTAATTAATTTAGGACGGTCACGATAACATGTTCAACCAAGGATCGACGTACTTAGTTTTGAATTGAATCTCGTGATCATGTAAAAGTACGAGTACGTTAACTTTTTCAGTGTCAAAATATAAATAATCATATATTTTTTAATTTTGGTTATTTATTATTATGGCTATAGGAGTCAAATATGATGGATATCAGGGTTACTCAAAATCCAAGTGGTATTTTAAGAAACTAATAGGTATATAATATAATCGAATTAAAGAGTTAGCAAGCATCGAAATTAATTTTCATCAAATACTTCATACGAAATAATCCATGGCACCATCAAAATATTGCACTTCTTTACTTTATGTATGTTAAAGTGAACTTTGACTTTGGGTTTTTTATTGTCTTCTTATCTTATCGCAATATCAACAAAAGTTGAAGTAGAAATTTGTTTGATACAAATGTTTAGGTACTATCCAATACTTACTGTCCGAAAGTGCTACCACAGGTTTACGGATTCTCTTTTTAAATTTTTATTGACCAAAAGGAAGCTTTTCAGAGTCAGCAATCCATTTAGTCCAGAGGCGTAACGGCCTAATTTTAGTTATGTTGATATTTATAGGGAAAGTTATAGATTGCCGTAACTTGGATGCAAATCATTTTGCTAAATTTGTTTAGAAAAAGATAGGTTTGTGATTCGATGTCAGATTTTTAGATTTATCACAATGGGCATTGGGCAAGGCCTAAATGTAAGAAATTTTGCCAATAAAGCTGATTTTAATAGTTAACATTATAAATTGTAAAAAAAATCTTTCAAATTGACCAAGTACCTACTCAATTTTTATTGATTCTAGGTCGTATCTAATAGCACAGAAGAAACAATAGTACTTGCTAATAGATAAAGAGGAAGGAATAATTTCTAGATATTCCAAACTAAAGAATAACATTTTTACGTTCACTTAAACAGTAAACATTTCGTTATAATAAATCATTTTCTGCCATAAATTGATCTACATTCTATAAGCATCTATAAGAATCTCTTTGATTTTCCTCAGTAATTAATATTCTTTAATCGTTACGTACTGTATTCGTTGCGTGACACGAACACAAGGCGTTATTGAGAAGCTAATAATTTATACAAGGACAGTATAATCTGATAGCCCTCCGCGTCTTGTGTCACACGTAACTCACGTAAGTGACCTAAGGCAGAACATGAAATCCTTTGATAAATAAATAAAAGTTATTTGTATCTATCAAAAAACTATATCAAATACCTACGTGAAAATTTCGATAAAAATACGTACAGAGATTTTTTTTACTAAGAAAACTAGGGGCTCTCTGATTTTAATTTCTAAATAAGCTTTTTTAGTAAATTCGATTCGAATTAACTACTTGAATTTGGAACTTATCACGATGAATTTATCACGATATCTATTAATTTATTACGCCGATCGTAGCCGATAGTGCCTCTCTCTCGCTTTTGCCGCTCTCTCGCTCGTGGAACGCTACATTTTTTCATAGATGCGCCCGGCGCTCATCGTTTGAATAGACGTTATCACGTCAAAAACAATATTAATAGAAAGAAATGCAAAAATGTCATATTTTATCATTTTGTTTTCAAGTTATTGAACATCAATGCTATAGTTGATTCACACTATTCTGAGAATCGGAAAAACAATCAATCAATCGAACAGACGTAGATAGTTACAACCGGCTATTATACATATACATTTTCTATGACTTTTGTAAGAAAATTATCTAACCAATGTGGTCATTGACGGTTTTCGTACAAACATCTATTGTTTTATTTTATTTGGCATTGAAAATTAAGAGCAACAAAAAGTTAATTAAATAACATTAGCGTTAAAATAAACAATGGATAATAATAATAACAGATTTCAACCATTAATCTTCAAAATATTTGAGGAAATACGGTTATACTCGAATATTGAAATAAGTTTTAAGAAAGCATAAATTAAAGCCGTTTATTCAATAAGTATTCGGACTAGATATTTTGTTATTCTTTGATAGTTTTTCGTATTGGAAAATCATAAATACTATCTACCTACTGTTATAATATGCAATTTTAGAAGTGTGTTGTCGATGTTTTATTTAACGTTAATTAACGCTCTTATGGCTATGAGACAAAAAGACAAGTGTTATTTGCTTATACTAGTAAGATTATTCCGAGCAAGATGTGATTTAATTTGGTTTTTAGGGTTCCGAAGTAAAATCGGAACCCTTATAGTTTCTTCATGTCCATCCGTCCGTCCGTCCGTGTGTCCGTCTATACGAAGCAAAGCGCCGAGAACCTTAGTGCCAGAAAGCTGTAATTTGGCAAGGATATAATGTACATACTTATTAAAACTCCAGAATAAGATATTGAAAAACATTTTTTTTCAGGGAACCTCCCCTACAGGTAACGTGAGGATATTGTGGGGTGTCGTTGAAAAGGTCTTTTAAAAATATTATGGGTCTTTTATGACCATTTTTGGAATTAGGGGTCCGTTTGCAAAATATTTGGCTTTAAAGTGCTAATTTTGGTTAGAGTCAAGTGCTAAACGGTTGGAATTGGACAAGTGAAAAAAATTTCAAAAATTGGTTTTAATATCATGAATATATAAAGAAAACCATCACCGATGTTAGCATAAGAAGTTAATGAGTAATAATCGATAAACTTAAAAAAAGCAAACAAGAATTCTCCATTGAATTTAATTCTATAATAATTTGAGCCAGAGCTGCACCGCTCCATAGCGCGTGCCATCCATATACATAGACTTGATTAAGAATTCGATCTAATAGAGGTTTGTCTAATAAATTACGGGCATAATATTCCCTAAAGTGGGGGCGGAATTGAGTCCCGAAATTCTGACTTTAAATATTTATACTACTCTGGGGTTAGGTATTCCAGCAGAGGCCATTTTTTGAGTTTTATGAAAACATCTGAGTCATAGAAAATAGGTTCAATAAATTTTGAAAAATATACGTATTAGATAAGGATCTAATCTAGGTAAAGTCGCTTTCAGTTACAAAACGTAATGAACTTAATTGGCTAAAAAAATAATTAAAAACCGTTTCAATGTTTTCAATATCATGACTAAACTACTGACCTTTTCAGTTTTATTTTTGTATTCAATTAAAGACACTAAACATTTCTAGGTTCGCTGAGTTTGATTTTATAAAATTATTGTCTTAATTACTATGTTTAAATAATTTTATACTAAATTTGTGAGCGCGGTGGCTCGGCAGGCCAGATTAGTCGCGCGCTTTCGCTTACGGACGACGGGAAATATTTTTGTGGGAAGTGTGTATAGTCAGTTGGCTTCAACACATTAATGGTCCACTACTGAGCACGGCTCTCTTCTTTTGAGGAGGCCTAGAGCATACTCCACCACGCTGCTCCAGTGCGGATTGGTGGAGGGGTTAGTGGCCAACCCAAGTGTCGGAAGTTTTAATGTCACCCCAGGGCCTCGGACATGGCTTAACGACTGTTATCTTACTATAACCATCGGGACCGACGGCTTTACGTGCCCTTAGAAGCACGGAAGCGCTCAAGAAATTTTGCCACTAGCGGTCACCCATCCAACTACCGCCCGCGCCCGCTGTTGATGTTGATATTTATGAATACAAACTAAGGCTTACTAAATCAAATATTTAGTTATTCATACATATCTAGTTAATTATTTTTATCCCGTTGTGGTAAAAGATAATTATGAATAAATATTAGGATACACACCTCTACTTTTCTGTTGTAGCCAGATTAGTCAACATATAATCACTGTAGGTACGTAGGAAATAATATTAAAACATCTCGACCAATTGTGAAAACCAATAAGCGAAAATTTTAAATTTTCCAATATAACTTTCACGTAAACCTAATCCAGTCTAAGTGTTTAATGAATTTCTTCGATCCGCCAGATATCGGAGATATTGTCTTCATAAGTAGGTTGAGATAAGGGAAAAGGCAAAGAGCGCAAGACGGGCAGTCGCGGGTACTCTCGCTGCAATCTAGAGACTACACAAAGTTGGAACACTTCACAATATCCACGTTTCCTCTATTTAATCAACCTCCAATTTTTTGAGACTACTTTAATTATTCAGTCATTCACTGATTATTTTAAACTATTACCCGAAAGAATTGACACACGACAAAACGGACGATAAATCGCTTTGCTTTGAGAAAAATACGGAAATGTATTCTTGATTTCACTGTTTGCACTAGGTAATATTATGGAAATATTGCTATTCCGAGATATGATTAACATACAATGGTTAAAGGCACGTCGAAATCTATCAAGCTACTTTAGCACAACTGCACCATTTTGTGGGGTTTACCTGGTTTTTATACATGCTATGTGTAAACAATAAACGCCTCCTCGATGGTATTGTATGAATGTGTTCATTTACATAGTGCTGTTATTATTTCAACTACTTATTGCTTCTGTGCTTTGCGCAAAATCGTGATCAATTAAGATCAACCATAAAAAATAATATGGACGTTCTCCGACAATTTAACACTATGGTATACATCGTTTTCTTTTTGTGTTTCGTTTTCTTAAACCATTTAATTGCTTTTGAACTGAGCCAAGCATCGACGACATTTCGATATGCGTGTGCTATGAATGTCACTGACGGAATCGTTTAACTTTAATTAAATTCCTCGAAAATAACTAGCACGCAACGCAAGAAAATTTCGATATTACGGAATAATCTAGGACGCAATAAAAATTTCGCTCTTCTGGCAAACGTTAAAATATCGTGAAAATGTTGAGTTATAGGATTTTAAATATTAATAGGTACTATATAAAATTAGCTGACTCGGCAAACGCTGTTCTGGCAAAAATGTTCTGTATCATGTATGGGACATCCTAATCACCTAGCGGTACGAAATATACTCAACGACCTATTCTCATATCTACCAAATATACACAATTTTAAGCTATTGCATAGCTTTTATCGCGGGCTTGAGCGCGGCGACAGAATCAAGAAATTCCGTAACGAAATAAAAGCTGACACCGCCCACTTGCAGTCAGTACTAGGATAGTAAAAACATGCAAGTAAGTGTGCCAAAATAAAGCTGGGGTATTAAATTTCTCATCGGTTTGTTCACCTAGTAGCAATTAATTAAAGCGAGTACTAGGCGCACAGAAGTCTTCGAGGATGCGACATCAGTGATACTGTACAAACCATAGTATGTGGCTGTCTTATTTACTCTTCAGTTTTTTGCATAGGCACAACAGGAGAATATTATTATCTATATTACGATCATGCACATTAAGTTATTATTGCTATTTCTCTTGTTATGCCAATTAATATGCGGAAGAGCGACAGGGATAGAATAAATCTATCACTGTCGCTCTGACAAGTTGTCAGAGTGCATTGACACGGGTTGTCAGGGCAAAATTATCAAATGTTTAATAGACTTTATGTTTACCTTAATAATCGGGTATGACAAAACTAATCAAAATCTTTAAATATTCGAATGCCAGCAACAAATCTCTCTGCTCGATTCCTTTTTGGCCAGGAACGTGTCAGTGACGCTTTATATGTTACCAATTTTTTTCATTTTTATGGCCAGTTGATGTTGGTCCTATCAGCAAAATATGGAGTCCATATTATGGACTATACAGGTTCACGCGAATAGGAGCGAGCTTGGAAAGGCTACGTCGAGAAGACAGTTGTTGCGGAATCCCTTGTACTCGTATGCCCTAGGGCCTGGAATAACACCTTCAATAAGACAGTGTTGCAAGCACTCTAAGATTTCCCTGTGGTCTTTGGACCTCGGTTAAGGACGTCGTTTGGTGGAGCGAGCCGGACGCGCTCGCGTTTTCAGACAAAAACACTAGATCAAAATCGGTTCATCCGTTTGGGAGCTACGATGCCACAGACAGACATAGTACAGATCCAAAGATACACAGATAAAAAGATACACAGATACACAGACACACAGATACACAGACACACAGATACACAGATATACAGATACACAGACACTCAGATGAAATAAAAGGCACAGACACGTGAAACTTATAACACCTCTCTTTTTTCGTCGTCCTTTTTGTTCGAGAAAAGGTAGAGCATTAGAATTATTATGTCGGAGGCCCTCGGATTGTTTGAAAACTTCCGACACTCGTTTTAGCCACTAACCCCTCCACCAATCCGCACTGGAGCAGCGTGGTGGAGTATGCTCTAGGCCTCCTCAAGAGGAGAGACCCGTGCCCAGTAGTGGGCCATTAATGGGTTGAAGCTGTACCTACCTATCGCGATAAAAAAAATTTTTGTAAAGTGACAGTACCATCCGTTTCTCCCTGTTTGACATTTCCAAGTAACATAAGATTTTTTTGTTTTTTTAAATAAAGTTTTGTTTTGTGCTTTACGTTACGAAAAAGTATTTATTAATGAAAATCTCAATTTCATTTACGAAATCCAAACCTGAACAGTCTTTCATAACTAATAACAGCTATGAAAGTGGGATATATGGGGTATTAGGTATACCTTACCTACACATAATTTTACCGTGGCGTAAAGTTCTTTTAATATTCCTAGATTAGATAACCTAGTCCTACGTAGTTCATTATCCATAATTCAATAGTACCGTTTACATTTGTAGTCAACGAGCTGTGCAGATCATCTTGTAGATATTATAGTTAGTGCAATTTACGTAATATGTACTATAATCCGGATGTAGATAATTTATTTACAATGGTACATCACCAGCAGAAATTAATTAAATAATTACTTTTTAACAAAAAATAAAACCAACGAAAAAAAAAATGAAAAGCGAAAAATAAAATAAACCATTTAGTAATTATGATCCTAAATTAACAGTAAATAAATAATTTTGAGACCGTGCCAAACAAACAACCAAAATTAATTACATAAATTTCATTTTATGAGGGCAGTGGCATGCGATGCACACGGCAGCAGCAGCACGGCGCACATCTTTTCACCGTTTTTTTTTCAGTGGTTTGGCACCGCCTCAAATTTATTTATTTACTGTTAATTTAGGATCTTAATTCCTAAATGGTTTATTTTACTTTTCGCTTTTCAGTTTTTTTTCGTTGCTTTTATTTTTTGTTAAAAATTAATTCTTTTTTAATTTTCAGTTGCTATGAAAATTAATAATAAGTTATTGGTGGTACATTCAGTTACCAGGTAAAAATGTAGTAGGTGAAATATCAGTCATCCCCTATTTTCGTACCTTTAGGGGTAAAATTTTGTTTCTAAATTTAAACAAGAGTAACTTCAAGGTATAAACTATCCATTAAAAAAAGAATCATCAAAATCAGACTACCCTGTGCCGATTGCTGCGTGATGATACATAAAAAAATATACGTGTCGAATTGAGAACCTCCTCCTTTTTTTTTCGTCGGTTAAAAATACAGTGATATTTTTAATTTCATTGATTTAATATACATTCATTATAACATGTCCTGCAATGGATATTTTTCTTCTTTTTACACAAAGGTATAAAATATACGCATTATGAGATTAGTAACCGGTTTATTATATTTATTTTTCATTGTATGTACAAACAATAAGGAGTTTAATAAATAAATAAGTAAATAAGTTAGTAGTAGTCTTTTTCTTCTCTTTTTCTTGGCCGGCAACGCATCAGTGATGCCTTTGGTGTTGCTGATGTCCATAGGCGCTGATAGCTACTTACAATCAGGTGGATCGTCAGCTCATTTGCCGGCATTTTTATGGAAATATCCATAAAAAATATATACTAAATATATCATAAACAAGTTTTAGCACACTCTCATTCTGACCATGGGCATGCATTGGGACGTCTCAAAAAAATAAGATCTTAAATATTTGTCTGTCACTATCTATATGCATAGCTGTAACGTTGAGGAGCTTCTTTCTCCAATTTATTCTTGCACAAAGCACTTATTCGGTTAAGTAGAAAGTAAGTAGTAGCAGTAGCAAAAATTCCTCCATATTATATTATTATTACAGTAGCTTGGAAATACAATAGTTTTTTTTTAGTATCTCGTCAATATTGTTAGTCGTTCATTGTTCTGTCGCTAATTGCCCAGTACTTAATAAGCAATTCATTTTACACTACCTATACTAATTAAATTGTCATATGTGTATACATTAACTGTCGTTGCTGGTGCTAATGATTCTGTATTGATTGTCAATAGTCATGTAAAAGTTAAGAAGGTTTAGGCGCAAAATGTCCGATTCGCAAAATGTCCTAATAATGGATAATCGTCAGGTATTAATTCCGGAAATGTATGTAAGGATTTTGCAATAAAGGTTCAGAATCTTCCACCGTTATTTAAGGAAACAAAATAATATTCTTTTTCTAGCTACCCAGATGCTTTAGAATTAATACAAAATATTAATTAAATGTAGGATAGAAAATGTTTGATAATGTTATAAAAAAATAAAACTTTGATTAAAAATAAAGGTTTCAGAGATAGCTTTTTCTGAAATGTATTTCTGTAGTATTTTTTCCTCATTAATTTGTTTGGTCTCAAGGTTTACTGGCTGATAATATTTATTTTACTTTGTCACGGTCTTTGCAAATGTGGGGAACACATCATGTGACTCTTCATGGTCGATTGAAGGTAGTATGTTGCTCTGCCGAGTAATATAATTTAGTGCACACACTTCGCGACTTTTTTGACCCATACAGCTGTAAAATTCAACATGTTTATGATTTTATTAAATTTATTTTCCAAGTATGGAATTTCGCGATGTGTTTTGTTGTTACCTCAAGAACAACCGCTATACTTATTCGAGTTTAAATGAGTGTGTTAATATGGTTTCATAGTTTATTTTGATAACACCATTAACGCCCCTCACTAACGGTTACTTAAATCGCTCCTTAATAAAGAATTACCATACAAATTCTGTACTAAGAAGCGATTTATGTAACCGTTAGTGACTCTGAGTTAGGACGTAAGGGTAAAAATGGAGGATTATGATCGACGATGATCATTTAGCATCAGGTAGCTCATCTGCTTGTTTGTCAGTTTGTTACATCAAACATATAATACACAAATTATACATATAAAAATAGGCCATAAAGTATTCAAATTAGGTACGACAACGCTATTATATTGAAAGATATCGTCCACGTAAGAGTTTTATTCACACATAACATAAAATAAAAAAAAAACCGTTTTCTTAACGCCTGTGATACACATGCTAATTTCTAGCACACAAGTATGCGCAATGCAGTTCTATTCTATACATTAACTAATATATTTGTGGAGGCGGCAACTTCTGAACGTGTATGCTTGTGTATGTGTATGACGTATTCAAATATTTATGCATAATGCATATGTGTGCTTGACAGGCTCTACCAATACTATCTATAGATAATAGTAATTTGTTATAGAACCATAATGTTATATTTTTTCAAAAAAAACTTAAAGAAGGCATAGACGATTTACTATATTCAATAAAAACTATAAGAATAGATGGTAAATCGCCATCTAGTTGAAGTATTTATATAGGCGACTTTTTAATCTGTTTCCCATTTTATTCATAATTTTTAGAATTATTGCACTATAACCAGGAAAACAATTATTGAAAGCAATAGGAAGGAAATCTATGGAAAGTACATAAAACGATTTACGAGTATATTTCTGTAGATATTGTTGATTAATTGCATTTGGTCGTAGGAAAATGGATTAATTAATTTCTGCGGCACGTCACCAGTGGCACGTGTCTTAGGGCCCTCGCCGACGACGACTTTTTGTAGCGATGCTGTTGTGCGTTCATGAAACGCGCGACAGCATCGCTACAAAAAGTCGTCGTCGGCGAGGGCCCTTAAATCGCACGCTATCGTATTGTGATTCCAGTTTATCAAGAACTCGAAAGTAAGTTAATTGGATAATGCATTACCGCTGTTGCAGATCGAGAGCTCCTTCCGGTGCCTCCTGTTGTCTGCAAATGCAGTTTCACTGCCTCCACGCCGGACCGCTTCGTACGAGCGTCTCTCGACGGCGATGACCGTTTCGCGTACTGCACTTCAGTCTTCACACCACTTTTATCTTGTTTCGGCACTTTAATCTCCTGTTTCTTTCCTTTACGGTAATGATTGACACTAAAATCTCGAGTCTTCATTTTTATCAATTTGAATCATTTGAATCATATGATCATCGTAGCACGCGCGTCAGTTCGTAATTTCTCGTCGACGATTTCAGTTGACTGATTTTCATAAAAGACTAGCGGAAGTAGGTCCGTGCTATTGATCGTAGATAAGATATATTCACCTCGAAGGTAAGATGGAAGGATCGTTTGTAAAAAACAAGAAATCGACCGTTTTGTGTACGTGACGGCGGAGGCCCTTTATGTTAACACCTCGATGTGATCACGTAGAAGCCTTGAACTGGCGCTGAGCTGGAGGTGACGCGGTTTCGGTCACGGTGCACTTGTTTGTTTCAGGATTTGCACTAACACTTAACAGTCTTTAAGATGTAATCCACGATGTACGCAATTCGCCTCCGTTGTATGTGCAACCGGGCGTCGGAGCCTGATCGGACTGGCGCGCGTTCGCCACGAACTATTTTAACTTTGACGTCGCCACATGTTAATTAAAGAATTGTTCTGACAGTAATAGATGTTCATTACTGAAAATTTGTTTTTAAAATATGTAAAACCTCATGTTACTTATCCACTAACAATTTACTTATGCAACATAATTATGAATTATATAAACAGTATCATATTTGTTACATGAATCATCAGGATCAGCGTAATTAAAACAACATTAATTATATCGCGGTCATTTAATCAGTTACAGTGTTTCATTTTGTAATTATTTTCCTTAGATGTAGTTCAATTCTTGTATTATTACGTAGTAAGCACCTCACTAATATTTTCACTTTTTGACCTGATTTTCAATGCACATCCAAAAGTTTTGTGAGCATCACATTAACCGGTGAAGATTTTTCGTAAGGTTATACCAATTCTCTGCTATCTTATTGCACACAGAGCAGTTAGGAAATACCGTTGGATAATATATGTATATTTTTTGTCCTTTAAACATAGCTCAACCATCAGAGGAATATTATGTAACTTAGGTATAGGCTATAGCTACATAATTAAACATCTAAGCAGATTCCCATAAAAAAGCTACCGTAGCGCACAGAGTAGGTACATTACGTTCGCAACGTGTAGATACTTATCTATGGTTAATGTTCCCCTATGTATATGTTACTCTATGGGTTTATGTAACTGAAAATGCTGCATGTGAAAGAGTTAGCATTGGGACTTACATTAACGGTCTTACTTATAAACGTTACTTAATATTTAATCTATTGCTTAGCAACGGATTAGCAAAAACCTCACTTATAAACACTACTTAGCGTTAAGAAGTCGTTAAGTAGGGTTTAAATAGCTGTCAAAATTAAACACTGCCGAGACATAGTTTAACTCTCGTAAGCGGCAAGATGGCGGATTTCACATAAATCAGCTGTTCTATTGTGACGTCTGATCAACTTACTTGCGTTTGTTTGTTAGTAAAAAAAAATTTATTTGTGCATAAAACATGGATGGATTGGAAGATCTTCGTGATTTCCAAAACGACGTAGTTGAATTAAGCAGTTTCAGAGCTAGGAGGAGAAGAAAGACGAAGAATTACAGAGTTCGCTTTAATCCGCTACAAAGTTTATCGGATGAGGAGTTTAAACTTAGATAGGTACCGATTTAATAAAGAAAACATGAGTCGTATCATAGAAATAGTGAGACCTGATATACAGGGCGTTACTCGAGGTGGCAGTATTCCTGTAGAACTGCAAGTAATGGCAGTAATCAGATATTGGGGCCGTCATGAGGTAAATCGCCTACTTACTATTTTTCAAATTTAATAACTGACCGTTATCTGTCAAATTCACGACACTGACACTGTCATAGATGACATAATATGGAAAAAATAGAACTTTTAGCAATTTCATTCATTCAATTTCTCTATCAAATCGATTATTTTAGGTATAATCTGTGCCAACCATTTATGTATCGTTATCTGTTCGTTTCTTAACTAAGTAACAGTTAATCAACGTTTATAAGTAATGAAAAGTTAAACGTGGATTAACTTCTTAAGAGCGGTTTAACTAAGCGGTGCCTAAGTATAGATTATTGAGATTTTTATAAGTAAGACCGTAACTGAAAAACAATGTGAGTATAATACGTCCTCTGGCGATCTCAGGAAGAGTTTTATACTCATGAATTACACGATGTTGTGAACGGAATTAATTCAAGAATTGTATATCAGATGGCGCTCATAAGTGGGTAAAATTTATTATTTGTCGAAAGATTGCAAGTTCTACTTATTTACTATAGATGACTCTGACACTGGGCCTGAACTTTATCTGCTAAGTAATGAAGTTTTTCATTAGAATCCCATAGTTAACTTACGCTCCAACTCAGAGTCAGTAACGGTTACTTTAATCGCTCCTTAGTAAATAATCGCCATACAAATTTTGTACTAAGAAGCGATTTAAGTAACCGTTAGTGACTCTGAGTTGGGGCGTTAGTCACTAGATTCATAAAGGTAGTGATTTTTAAAGTAACTTTAATGTAACATAAATCATTGGATGGATTATTTTTTAGTGCGTTAAATACGTCTTACATTATTTTCTTAGTGTTTGTTGTTTCTTAGTCTTCAAAATCGGTAGATTTTCAAATTAACTTAACTTTTATTTACCCTCTTTAGGGGTTAATTTTTCATAAACGCTGAATTATTTATTTCTTTATTTTCTTAAAAAAATTTGCAAAGATACTCATTTTAAGCCTAAAAGCTAAATTCCTTTTCTCGTAGGGATTGCTTCGAACTCATCAGATTTTGAAACAATTCCCTACCCCTATTTACCTCCTCTACATTTTATTCACATTTATATGTAGGTAAGTATTTACTTATTTCTAACCAGAAGCTAAATCCCAGTTTTCATGGCGCTTACTTAATTAATAAAAAATTTGCAGATTTCCAATCAAACTTTACCACTATATCTTATTCTCTTAGTTTTCCAAAATCTATGCCTACACTACCTTGCCTACGTTGCAAAGTTAACCTGTGTGTAGCTTACTCTTTTTTAAAAACATCATGAGCATTCTAAGAACCTCATGAAAGTGTTTGTGCGATGGTCGCAAAAAGGTCCAGCTATAGTATTTACCCAAGACATGGGGTTTATAAAAATAAGGCTTGTACAGTCAAGACTTGTACAATTATATGTCTGTAGAGGTATGAATAGATTAATAGGGTCATTTCTGTGCTAGGGTTACTGTGTAATGACCCTATTAATCTATTGTAAGAATCAACGAATCACGGATAGTAATATATAAAGTAGGTATGTTACAGGTTACAGACACCATTTATCAACAAGGAAGTTAAAAAGTAAACTAAAGATCCATTTTCTTAAATGTTTTATTAGTACTTACATATATTTAGTAATATATAGTACCTACTTATACGTTTGTACTTACAGTGTATAATTGTATACAAACAATACACAAACATATTAAACAAACAACAACATTACGTTTCTACTGTAGGTAGCTTATCTGTAAGGCTACGTCCGCACAGACAGGTGGCTTGCTTAGCGCCTAGAGCCTAATTAGTCACCTAGCGAGTAGATTCTTATAACGAACGCTCTAGCTAGAGTGTTCGCGACTGGCCGCACTGCGCGCTCGGTGCCTAAATAGTTGCTTAGCGTGTATCGAAGTAAACAAATGTGTTGGTTTTTTGTCACTAGGCGCTAGGCATTTTTGAAGCAAAAATGACATTGACGGTCGGGTTGTCATGGATATAATATTATTCATGAATGTCAATGGCATAAACTAAAAGCTGAAACGAGAAATTATTGCATTTATTTCATTAATTTTGTAAGGTATTTTTGAGAGTGACATTTCGTCAACGTGCCGACAAGCAAAATGACCAAGGCACCTAGTGACCCACCACGCAAACCACCTCTCAGTGCGGCCACCTTGTATCCTAGCAAGTAGTCAGAATGCAAACCACTAGGCTCTAGGCGCTAAGCAAGCCGCCTGTCTGTGCGGACGTAGCCTAAGTGTCGCGAATCCATAGTTTTGCAAATAATAATAAATACAAGTATCACTGAATTCATGGAAAATTATTACCTAATAAAAATAACTTTGAGTAGGTACTACATAAATATGTAATAATACATGTCCTAATCATGGTCATAAGATCATTATTATGGATCACAGACTGGTTCCTTAAACAAATATTACGCGAGTGTTTCATTTTCCTACTATCTGTGTTTCTTTATGCAGCTTGCATGCAATCGTCAAATGAAGTGCCGTGGACGGTAGGCCTTAATCTATACCAGAAATCTGCATTAGCAAGCGCGGAGTGATGGCAGATCTTCTTTACGTGTCTGACTAGCCACCACCCTTCATAATGGTTTTTACGTGTTTCGGTCGCAGTGTTAGAGAGCCAGCCAGACATAATGCGGGTCTCCCGCTCAAATGCCGAGGGCCAAGACGACCACTTACCATCAGGTGGCTCGTTTGTCGACTATAGGTATACCTACGTAAAAATGCTTAAGCCCTCCATAATTTCCTGTGCCTATTGCGTGAAAAAAACCACAATTCAAACAGTGCAGATGAATGCAACTCTTGATTAATAAAATTGTCTGTTTAATAAATTGTCGAAGTTTCGGTTAAATCGCTGTAACTCAATAGAATTAACATAAATACATAGGTAAGTTATATTCAAAAATCCTCACTGATCGAACGCTGATTCGCCGCGGAGTCAGTTTTTAATGCTTCTTCAGCTGTAAAATAAAATTAAAAAATATTTTTAATCATTTGCTGCTACACTATACTTTAATACAACATGGTGCATACGATAAAATTTTATTTATGTGTGAATAATGGTGTCTTCAAGTCAACTACTCAGTGCGGTTACATCTTATGCCAACATCGTCACTTAGGTACCATCAGGTGGGATGGTAGTAAGAATAAAACTAAAAAAACCTGTGGTGATTTAACTGAATGAACTGGGTTATTTATGACCTTTTTCCAGTTTATAAAAAAATTCTCGTATTTTTTTCCAATGTTATGAAAATATTGAATTCCAATTATGTACGTAATAACATCTATAGTTATTTTATTTGACATCCCTAAAGAGTATAAAATTACATTAATTTGATCAATCAGAAATCGACTTTGTGAATTTAATATTATTATCAAATTGTTAAGTTGAATTTCTCAAAGAACCAAGTGAACCATCTATACTTACGTAGCAAACGCTCGCTTTTGTCGTTTTCTGCTGAAGGAGTTTACAGGCGTTAAAGATAAAATAATGATGATAAAATTATAAGGCACGAAAAAGAAAATTACATCAAATAAGACTTAATTCTTCTTGATGTTGAACAGGTTTTGTACGATGACGAAATTCCCGTCAGCGACGGGGAATGCCCGTCCCGTCCCCGTTTCGTACGGGAAAAAAACCCGTTACATGGGTGTTTTTCAGAAAAAATGACCCTAGCGAAATCGCGATGTCCCACAACTTCGTTTGTGTTTATTTATTTTTTCTTCATTATTATTCTGCAACTTAATCATTATAAAACAAGAATAACTATTTTTGTATCATATTAAATTAAGTAATACCATAATATATATGTATTTTCAAAGATATTATAAGGACAAGAAAAAATGAGGTGATGATTTCGTATGTCCCACAGTGCTCTCAGAAACTTCAAGACATTCGCATTTAGTTTAGAAGCACTGCTAATACTTTTAAAGTGAACTAATTTAGTCTCTATATATTTAAAATTCCTTTTTGGTCTTCGAATTCATATAATTACTGGTTATTTTAGCAAAAATATCGATATAAATGTTGTCCTACGAAAATCGAGGTACGGGAAAATCCTGTTTCGTCACAACGATTTAGAGGTGTTCTTGGGTAAAAATCTACTATTTTGTAGTTAATTTGTGTTCCTGGTACCTTTGTGATATGCTGGCAGTCGTCATTTTACAGAACAAACGACCATAGGGTCCAAAACCTGTGACGAAAGCGTTGTGTTTTCGGCGTACAAAAAAAGTGTTCCCAGATAGTCACTGGATTTTCCAAGGTAAATAAGCACCTTATTAGTGACATATCTTGTGTTATTTAAAGATCAACTAACAGACAACAAGATAACTTAAGCATATCAAACTTATATATGTAAATGTATTTAATTTTTAATAAAATAAGTCTGCTGGCATGAAAACGTCACGTCATGTTCGTCACGTGATATACTACCGGAAAAATTTCGTGACGAACTTGAATTATAAAGCTTTATATACAATGAATGTATTACAATTATTCTTACTCTGTCTGTCCGACTGTAACACATCTTTCAATCGCTATATATATGTATATGTAATATAAATTTTGGCTTGGTTAAGGGCGGGGCAATTATGTTAGTGGGGCAGATTTAATGTAAAGTTTTTTTTAGTGTAATTGTACATTGAATGTACAACTATTTTTTATTTATTTATTAATAATGTATACGTATGTGACAAAAAATAAAGAAAAACCGTGAGAAATACTACGGGAGAAGCAATTGGCGAAATTAAAAAGAACAGAAAAAAAATATACGTGACAAAGGATCAAGAAAAAGAAAACCACAGAAAAGTATGGACAGAAGCTAAGAAAAAACAGAATCAAAGAAAAAAGTGATGATGGAAACATGACTTCGACAAAAGAAAAACTAGCTCCTGTGTGTGCCTCCTCCTACATAAAACCTTTAGTTACAATAAATAAATTAAAACGGAGGCTAGAAAAATATTGATAACAAAGTTATTAATATGGACACTGCTTTATTTGTTCCTTCTCCGTCACGCTAACCTCCCGATAGTCACTGTCCCATGTTTTGGTGATGCTAATATTGGTCTTAAAATAATTATAAAATAATTTCCAGTATTTCATTTAAAACAAAAACTATTTAATGTTAACACAGAAGTCATCACTTTGTTTGATATAAGAATTTGTCAGGGATATAATTAGAAAAAGTATATTTTTGATACGTATTTGGCTGCGTTGTGACGAACTTGAAACACTTTGACTGTTTTTTAATGAATAGAAATAAAAATTGTTAATTTTTTATTCATTTTCAGAAAGACTTTGATGTTACATTGTTACTAATAAAAGATGATTTTATTTTAATAATTCTTTGTTTTATTTCTGATTGATTATTTGTTGTGACGCAAAGGAACGGTGTTCATCACATGCTGACAAAAAAACTCAAATATTTCATGTATTTTCCAAAGTTTTTGTATATAAAATAGATAATCATTTAATTAAGACTTTCTTGATCCCATATATTGCAATAAAAAACCATTTCATGTACAAAAATAATTTTGTTTCCCAATCGTCACAGGGTCATTTTTTCTGAAAAACACCCACATATGCATTGGGCTCTACTAGATAATGTCCACATAGGTTTATATTTACGTAAGCGCCTCATAAAAATGTGGTGTTTAACTGTATACCACAACTTGGCATTTCTTCTGACATAAAAGTCTTACTTACTTACGTAAGAACACTGTTATGACGATGATAATGGCAAAGTTATATTTTTAGTAGTCTTACGTTGAGGCTTGGAGTTATTTTGCAGTAGTAGAGGTCCTAAATTGTTGGTAAGCAGGAAACCAATAGGTGTCGTGATGAGAATCGCTTGTACGATAAGCTGTAGTAATTGCTCAGCGTATATCATCTCATCGTCACGATTAGCCAGGCCCATCAGGGTTCCTATCGCCATCGGGGCCAGTACTGCCTGTAAAGAAATTTATGTTCAACGAAATGAAATTCTTTTTTCATTGCACTAGAGTCTTAATTAAATTATTTTTTCTATTTAATGGAAGTTTTCCGTAGATTCAATCAAAGTTGTATGAGTGGTATTCTACCGAATAAAATGTTGCATGGTAATACCAAAGAAGAAACAAAAGTACTTATTAATACATCATTCTTCAACTATTTACTCTGATAGCATGATATTTTATTCCTCCATTTTTCTTCGATTCTGTCTCTCACCGTAATCGTCCGATATATTAACCATTGTAGTATGTAGGTATATTATGATGTCTATAAAATGTATTATGAATAATTTTAAGAAACTCCGTAGGATACATTTTGAATAATCTAAATTTTACTAACAAAAAATAACCGACTTCAAATTCTCAAAAACTACTTGTCAGATCTCGTTCAAATTTATGTGGAACCACATGACAAGCACCAGCTTTCTACTAAAAAAAGAATCATCGAAATCGGTTGACGTGATATTGAGTTATTCGTCAATTTGTCGCGCACATCTTAACACAAATTTACGACTTATGTAGTTTTCTCATGGATGCCATTGTCAGATCTCAATAAAATTTATGTGGGACCACATGACAGCCATCAGCTTTCGATTAAAAAAAAATCATCAAAATCGGTTCGCCCAGTCCAAAGTTCTGAGGTAACAAACATAAAAAAAAAAAAAAAAAAGAAAATACAGTCGAATTGAGAACCTCCTCCTTTTTTTGAAGTCGGTTAAAAATCTCATGGGTATCGCGTTACGCTAAGTCATGCATGTAATAGATTAGTATAAATAAATACGATAAATATAACTTGTAAAATTAGAATGTTTACGAGAATGAGGTGACTGATGCTTTGTGTTGCAATTATTCCGAAAGGAAGTTGAATTGTTTATACTTGGACCATTGAAATATTAATATATTATTAGCTGTTATTACAGACTTACAAACTGTTGTAAATTAACGTAAAATTATGTTTATCCAGTATGATAAATTATTTGGTATTTCATTAATATAAATTGCATATGGCAATATTCAACGAGTAATCGATCAGGTGACTTCAGAGTAGTTGATGTTGAGGGTGGAACTATAAAAAGAAGCTACGATGTACCGTCGGTTCTCAATTCTGTGCCGGTAGGATACCGAATAAGAAGTTTAGTTACTACATTGCTATTATATTGTTATAATAATGGTTTAATGGTTAAATAATGGTTTGGTAATTGTGTTAAAGTTACGTGGTGATTATTTAAGTCAGTGACGACTGTGCAACAAGGAATTACTCCAAATGCAGAAGTTAAGTACCTACCTACCTTACTTCCAGTATTATATTTTATTGTTGTAATAATTGTAATGCTGTGAAGCTAATGTGTCTCTGCCAGTTTATATAATTATTTCTGTATCTCAGTTCTATCGTACATGGCCATACTAGTATAGTAAGGTGATAATTGTAGCACTGCCAGTTTATTAATTATATTATACCTATAAATGATTGATAAAAATATGATAAGTGGAATGATATAATATTAAAGCGGTAATCCTGTGCTGTTATGGAGTTTCTTCCCTTAGTTCTTCTCCATAGCTAAAGCACATTGCGAACTAAGGGCTTCATTAAATAAATTAAGTACCGCAAATATGTGTATTACTTATTTACCTACCTCCATGATAATATGAAAAAGGATGCTTAATTAGAATTACTAATCGAGTAATAAAACTATACACCTTATGTGTTTCTTTTGGTGGTTCACTTTTATTAATACCAACATACAAACAATTTCATTATATCATCGATCCTTGCAATAAGTATGAGACAAAGACATACAATTGTAACATTAATATTATTATTAATTATAATTATTGGAATATTACAATTTTACCTACTCTACACCTTTCAAATCTATTATCAGAAGTGTGGATTCTGCCCTGCTGTTACAATATATTAATATTTACTTTCTCAAGTTTCAGAAAATTGCGCATTGGAACTTCCCTGAAAGAGTTTATTCGTTGGTGATTCCTCGAGTCGGTGCCGTTTTGATGGTGAAATAATGATGCTGACGAAATAGATGGTGATTGCTCCTGTGAAGCCATTGTGCCAGGCTTAGGATACGATACAACAGGTGATCTGTATTATTTCCTTCTTTTTGGCTTTAGAAAGTAGTAATTATTCTTTATCGATTTTGAGTTTAATATTAAGATGATAAAGGTTCCATTACTATTACAATTCTAAATAACTATGTGATCGTGACGGTGTAATGCTAGGTGAATAATAGCTCAGTGTAATAAAAGTGGTTTAAAAAATTATTTGACATTGCGACATTGTGACATTGTTTAGGGGTGTCATTTAATAAGCGTGGAATGAGGTTTAATTATTCTTTTGTCATTAGTATGAATTTTCTAATAATAAAAGTGGTTTAAAAAATAATATGACATTGCGACATTGTTTAGGGGTGTCATTTAATAAGCGTGGAGTGAGGTTTAATTATTCTTTTGTCATTAGTATGAATTTTCTAATAATAAAAGTGGTTTAAAAAATAATATGACATTGCGACATTGTTTAGGGGTGTCATTTAATAAGCGTGGAGTGAGGTTTAATTATTCTTTTGCTCATTAGTTTTAATTTTTTATAATAAAAGTGGTTTAAAAATAATTTGACATTGTTTAAGGGTGTCATTTAATAGGCGTGGAGTGAGTTTTAATTGAGATGTAATATTGATGACATAATCTGATCCATTTCATTTTGGTATATTAACGTTAAAAGTTTTACAAATTACCTTCAATATTTCCAAACTACCTTCAACATTTTTTTTGAGCAACCCTCAATATTTGTGAAGTGACCCTCAATGCCTGAATAATATTTTAACAATAGAATAGGAAGGGCCGAGCTTCAAGATACTCTCGTTTCTCTTTTCTTGGTTACAGGTAAGCAATGGTGCTGACGTATGATGATGGTAACTACCATGTACTACAACGAGATGAACCAATCAGTCTTCAATCCAGAAACCAGTGACTACCGGTGTACTGGTATCAAATTCAAAACATCAAGATATACTATGAAGTAATCAGTCAGTCGTTTTAAGTCTGGTAAGACTCATAAAGGTCATGCTTTAACGTGCTAATGTTTGAATCATTAATTTGAAAGTAATTATATAAACGAAAGTAAAATAAATTTCGCTGGACGTCACTTGCTTGGTGCGAACCAGCCCACGTGCAGAGAGTGGATGTGGTTTGACATGTCTATGCAACTGACCGAAACCAAATAATAAATGAGTTTCGCAGTTTCGCTGGACTGTCTCTTGTTTGGTGCAAACCAGCCCACGTGCAGCGAGTGGATGTGGTTTGACATGTCTATGCAACTGACCGAAACCAAATAATAAATGAGTTTCGGGGTTTTGCTGGACTGCCTCTTGTTTGGTGCAAACCAACCCACATGCGGTGAGTGGATGAGATTTGCCATGTCTATACAACTGAACAAAACCGATCAATAAATAAGTTCTGCTGGACGGTCTCTTGTTTGGTGCAAACCAACCCACACGCAGTGGGTGGATGAGGTTTGACATGTCTATACAACTGACCAAAACCAAACAATAAATAAGTTCCGCTGGACGGTCTCTTGTTTGGTGAAAACCAGCCCACATGCAGCGGGTGGATGTGGTTTGACATGTCTATGCAATTGACAAACAGCTTATTATTGGATTGGAATCTATAAGATACAATCACGAATTAATAATTTTATTACCATATTAAAATATGTCAGTATGGCTGAGCGGAATTAAAATATTTGATATAGAGGAAAGTCGGGTATATTGGACCGCTCTCTAATTTGGACCTAAGACACTATCTCACATTTTGTTGAATTTCTAGAAATTTATAAATGCCAGGCATTGAAGTATAATGTCATAGAAGAGACATCTCGAACAAAATGTGTGTTCCCGCCGGGGAGTTCTATTTTCAAAATTGAGCCCCCGTTCTCCTTTCAAACTCGAACGAATCCATTGGAAATGCAGCCGCGCGGCTTCAATTCATTGGAACATACATTGTGTTCGTGGTGTCTGTTCTATACGCTAGTAATAATACTTCAATGATGCCAGGTTGATTATTATTCAATCACCATAAAACCAGTTAAATTTTGTATCTGCATTTGAAACAAAAAAAGTGGTCCAAATTAATCGACCTTCCCCTACGTCAATATAATAATGAATTTTATAAATATAACATGAATAATATTCCAGTATCTGTACCCGTTTAAAAAGTATGTTCACTGAAATGTTTGTATGGGTCTACCGAAATCTGATAGCAAAATGGGAAATTGTAATTGATATTGTTGAATCTGATAAAATTATGAAATAGTTATTTTACTATTAATTTCATAATTATTAAAATCGGGTAACATCCAATTGATCATGATCGACGCAATTACTTTTAAACTTTCATTTCATATCGGCAACAATTTTTGCTAGTTGTAATTGGTAAGGAAACTTGTTCTGTTGATGTTTAAGTTTGCAGATTTATTTACGAAGAGGATGAATTTATCAGTTTGACAAATTTGCATTATTACGTTAACAAATATTTGGTATATGTAAAAAAAAATAACAAAAGATTTGTACTTATGGGTCTACCGAAATCTGATGGCAAAATGGGAAATTGAAATTAATATTGTTGAATATGATAGAATTATGAAAGAAAGTTATTTTATTATTAATTTCATAATTATTAAAATCGAGTAACATCCAATAGATCACGCTTGACGTAATTACTTGTTGTAATTGGCAAGAAAACTTGTTCTGTTGATGTTTAAGTTTGCAGATTTATTTACGAAGAAGATGAATTTATCAGTTTGTCAAATTTGCATTACCACGTAAACAAAAATGTTTTTCCTCTGTCATTTTGCTTTGAGATTCTGGTACACCTATGGTACTTCGGGAACGAAGTACTTGTCAGTCTGGCCGTAATAGATTAGTATAAATAAATACGATAAATATAACTTGTAAAATTAGAATGTTTACGAGAATGAGGTGACTGATGCTTTGTGTTGCAATTATTCCGAAAGGAAGTTGAATTGTTTATACTTGGACCATTGAAATATTAATATATTATTAGCTGTTATTACAGACTTACAAACTATTGTAAATTAACGTAAAATTATGTTTATCCAGTATGATAAATTATTTGGTATTTCATTAATATAAATTGCATATGGCAATATTCAACGAGTAATCGATCAGGTGACTTCAGAGTAGTTGATGTTGAGGGTGGAACTATAAAAAGAAGCTACGATGTACCGTCGGTTCTCAATTCTGTGCCGGTAGGATACCGAATAAGAAGTTTAGTTACTACATTGCTATTATATTGTTATAATAATGGTTTAATGGTTAAATAATGGTTTGGTAATTGTGTTAAAGTTACGTGGTGATTATTTAAGTCAGTGACGACTGTGCAACAAGGAATTACTCAAAATGCAGAAGTTAAGTACCTACCTACCTTACTTCCAGTATTATATTTTATTGTTGTAATAATTGTAATGCTGTGAAGCTAATGTGTCTCTGCCAGTTTATATAATTATTTCTGTATCTCAGTTCTATCGTACATGGCCATACTAGTATAGTAAGGTGATAATTGTAGCACTGCCAGTTTATTAATTATATTATACCTATAAATGATTGATAAAAATATGATAAGTGGAATGATATAATATTAAAGCGGTAATCCTGTGCTGTTATGGAGTTTCTTCCCTTAGTTCTTCTCCATAGCTAAAGCACATTGCGAACTAAGGGCTTCATTAAATAAATTAAGTACCGCAAATATGTGTATTACTTATTTACCTACCTCCATGATAATATGAAAAAGGATGCTTAATTAGAATTACTAATCGAGTAATAAAACTATACACCTTATGTGTTTCTTTTGGTGGTTCACTTTTATTAATACCAACATACAAACAATTTCATTATATCATCGATCCTTGCAATAAGTATGAGACAAAGACATACAATTGTAACATTAATATTAGAGTAGTTTCGGGTATTATGGCCTAGTCGGCCAATATGGCACATTATTATTTCTCGGAAACTAACCAACAACAGCGATGTATCTATTCGGCATATTGGCGCACACCTTCCCTTCACCTCATCAGTCAATTCCTGTGAAGTGGTGATAGCGCGTTTGTCCAGCGCGTACAAAAATTGAGAATTACGTGATTTGATGTAATTTTTTGGTAAGTTTCATTAATTGCAGTTCTTCAAATTATCATTGTTTTTGTCATTGCTAGTGCACGTTTTTATAGATAAACTTATAATCTATAGTGTGGTTATAGTTTTTAAGCATATTATTCACTGGTTTTTGGGTAAGATTTTTATTTCTAGAAAACGTTCCTGCGGCCAATATGGCTCACCAGATAGATGGCCAATATGGTCTACCAGGATATATTGGTCACATACAGCATAATCTGTCTACGTGTTTTTCTTTTAAGGCAATTGCTCCATGAAAACCATTTCATAAAGAAAACGACAAACTTGGTGCAAGGATTCAATGAAAAAGGCAATCGATGATGTGCGAAATAAGAAAATTGGCTCACTAGAAGCTTCCAAGCTGTATAAAATACCCCGAACGATTTTCAGACGTTTAGCTGCTAAAACTGATCTATCAGCCGATATAGTGACTTGTGCGAAGTTGGGAAGAAATTACCTCAATAACTAAAGAAATAATTAGCAGTATTATGACCCTAGGCCATATTGCCCTACCATCTTTAAATTTTAATAATTATTGAAGATTCAGAAAAATGTTTATTAAAGCTATGTTTTGAAGTTAATTACCTTAAATTTTTAACAGTTGATTACTATTGAGTTCTAAGACTGAATTAACCATTAATGACTGTTTGATCTCATAAACTTCATGTTTTATTTCCAAACAGGCTTATGGTGTGCCATATTACCCGAAGTTACTCTATTATTAATTATAATTATTGGAATATTACAATTTTACCTACTCTACACCTTTCAAATCTATTACATGCTTATCAGACTACCATTAAGTAGATTTGACAAATTTTATCCTTGAGATCGGTTTGCGAAATAAATAGTTGGGCAATGATTTGCGTTTTCCCAGGTTGAAGTAATTACTATCTATTGAATGTATTAGCATAAAGAATGGCTTTCCGAGGACTCCTAAGTTTTTTTAATACTTTTGTTGTTATTTTACAACGTACTTTGAGAATGTAGTTGTAATACTATGTCACAAAATTATACTGTTAGATTCAATGTTGTTGCAATTTGTGCACTTAAAGTGTACGGAAAGTAATTACTTAAGGCGATCAATTTCCGTCAACCGCAAGTTGATTGCGTATTAGTAGTTTAACGAGTGTTCGTCGTCAATATGGCTATGAATCTTCAACAATGTAATCACGACCAAGAAGTTTATAAGTAATATAAAATTTTATAAACTTTATAGTCTAAAGTTTATATTTTTTATTAAATACTTAGATATTTATTAATATTTAAGTAAGATATAAATAAACATACTAATAATATAAAATTTTATATTAGTGAATTGTTGTATAAAAGTTAATTTTTGTTACTTTTTGTTTGTTTTTGATGTCAATTTTTTTTAGTTCGCACGCATAAGAAAATGAAAACGAGTTTTATCCTTTTAGAATTTGAACAATAGCAGTCAATTCAAAAACAAAGATCTTAAAGTTAACAGTGGTTTTAATATTTCAGATAATCGGTAGGAAAGGGACCGTGCCCTTTGATGTGGTGGGAATTGATGACCGTTGGTAAAACCGCTGGTAGTGAATATGCTTTAAGTAAAGTAGGTGAATAAATATGCAAAATATAGAGTTAAAGAGGATTAACTATGTAGAGCATAATAATTATTGGAGTGTTATATGTAGTACATTTTAGGATTATGTTCGATATTGTATTAGAGCTAAAAAACATTTGAATGAAATTTTAATGCATTTTCATATTTAAGGCCAATACATACGTAACGGGTTGTTTCCCGCACGGGACGGGACGTGAAGTTTTGGAAACATCGTTTCATAGAAAATGTATACGATAGTGCATACGCAGCGGAGTCCCGTACGGGACGTGGCACGTACGCGACGGCGACGATGTTTTTCCCGTCCCGTACGGGAAAAAACCAGTTACGTATGCATTGCCCTTTATAGTGATAATGACATGTAGGAAAAAAAATTGTGTTTGTCAGCTCTGACGCACTACTGGTCGTCACACGACGCACGACGACTCCTCACCAACAATTGAGTTGTTCATTTTAAAAAAAATATTTTTTTTTTAAATGTATTTTAAATCTTAAACACAAATTATATTGATTGGCATTGTTAAAAACGCTTAAAAACTATTTTTAATATTAATAATAACGAAATAAAAGTTGAAAAAAAATCACGTGGCTACGAACGCGCCAAATTTGACCGCCATATTTGTGACGTCACTTTGTTAAAGAAATTTCACGATAGTACGGTCTCAACGGCTCCTACACGTAAATTAACTAAAAATATCCGAAATTTAGTGCAAAAAGATATTCCACGTAATTTTATTGTAAATTTAAAAGTTAAATGATTTATTCTTCATTAAATATAATAAAACTCTCCATTGATTATATACTTACACCAAAAGAAAAGGTTACACTGTTTACTAGTAAATCGTGTCTGGGAGGAATCAGGGCAGGGTGTTAGGGGTATGAAATCAGGGGTGTATGATAAATTATATTTCATTTATCATACTACTAGCTTCTATCCGCGACTTCGTCTGCGTAAATTTCAGATATGGATCCTTAGAGAAATGAAGAATGTGATTAATAAAAAAAATGCACAATGCAATGCTACAGAAATTCTATGCTAGTAGTAGGTACATACATACGATGACCCTATAGCCTAGTTGATAGCGATTCGATCCAACCTGCGAAGCGAGGGTCCCAGGTTCAATTCCCGGCCATATCTAATAAATATTTGTACTCGGGTCTTGGGTGTTATAGTGACGTGTTGTCCATATCACCCGCGACAGAGAAACCTACTGCGGCGTTATGGGTTTGTACGCGCTTTATACATAAAACTGGTACAATATATAATTTTTTTTGTCTCCAAAATACACCAACTTGGTCAATGACCCGTGTGGCGAATGGATACCACGCCACATCGCTGAGTCAAGGGTCCTGGGTTCGATACGATGCGAGGTGGTTTGAATGATTAGTTTGAATTTCTGTTCTTGGTCTGGGTGTGTGTCCTTGTATTGTCTATGGCACCCACGACTCAGGGTATCCTAGTAAGGGGCTTCACACTCATAGGAGTGTGAAGCGTTTATTTATTTAATGATGTTCCTACTGATTTTACAATGTTAATGATAGTAATAGTAGTAGTAGTTATCTTTAAACACGGCTCCGTTTTACTCTACCATTGAGGAGTTCCACTTTGTAGCCCCAGAACCCATCATCAAATCCTCATTGAATTGAAGTAGGATCAACGTGGCAAAATTCCTAACCTAATAAAATAAAACCATCAGTTGTTTCATAAAAGAAACGGGCAAGTGCGTGTCAGGCCACGCGCAATGTAGAGTTCCGAAGTAGTAAGTTTATCGACTATTATTCATTAACTACTCATGTTAACATAGCCGTGATAGTTTTCCTTGTAAATTCATCATATTATAACCTATTTTTGAGATTTTTTTCACTTGTCCAACTCCAACCGTTTAGCCAACTGTCCCCCCTGGACACTTGACTCCAACCAGAATTAGCACTTTAAAGCAAATATTTCGCAAACGGACCCAAAATTCCAAAAATGGTCTTCCCATAATATTTTTGGAAGAGCTTTTCAATTTTTTTAATAAATATATGTATATATCCATGCCAAATTACAGCTTTCTAGCACTAAGGGTTTCGGCGCTTTGTTTTGGACAGACGGACGGACGGACAGACGGACAGACGGACAGACGGACAGACGGACAGACGGACGGACGGACATGACATGACGAAACTATAAGAATTCTGATTTTACTTCGGAACCCTAAAAATTAATCTATGAACGAAAACTAAAATTTAACCTCTTATTACTCGGGAAAAGGTCTATTTCCGGGATAAAAAGTATCCTATCTGGTTAGGTTAAGTTAGGTCAAAAACTATCTGTGTGCCTTTCATCTATATCCGTTCAGCCGTTTTTGCGTGATGGAGTCACAAACATCCAAAATTTCAGATTTATAACATTAAGTAGGAAAGTAGGATTAAATGTACAGGTTCCGAATAAATGTACACATTTAACATTATCTTTTTTGTAGTATTCACACGTAATGGTACAAAACAAGCATGATAACTTTTAAGGTTTAGCATTTTTAATATGTTTATCAATATATTGACGATAATATCAAGATTTTATCAGTTTAAAGTCAAATCACAGTATCAGCTGTATGCTGCAATGAATAGCAATTAACAAAGTGACGTCACACGCGCGCTCGGGTCTATTCGGGAACTGTCGGCGTGTTTTCGGTACTGGATTCAAAAACGTATTTTTGATTTGATGTAACTTTTAAATTATAGCGAATATAAAAAAACTAAAATAACTTTGTTATAAAACTTATATATGAACTTTCCATTTATAACAAAAAAAAATTTTAGGAAACAACTCAATTATAAAATATATAGATTAGTAAATGAGGGTAAATGAATGCATTTTTTATATATATCTACGAGTATATCTAGATTTACCTCGACTATAGATTTTGGCATCCAACAACAGCAGATAAATATCTTCTCTTTTAGAGTGAGATCCCAACTCATCAAAAATGTAACAAACAGTCTTACAGTGAGACATATAAACAATATTCCAAGTCCAATCACCATCGTATCGGAAGTTGTGCGGTTCATCTGAAATTTTTAAAGACAAAAGTAGAGAATTTAATAAATGGTGTTCGATTCATAACACTGCCTTAAGATTTCCAAGAAAAATCCACTAACAGAAGCAACGTCTGGTTTGGATTCATGGATGGAATTTACATGTCAAAATTGGTCGATATATTTGTAGTTCTGGCCGTATAGGAGAGTAGGAGAAAATTTTCCAGTGCAAGGGTGTACGTCCTCCACAAAAGTATGTAGGTAATAATTCCCAGGGATGAGCAGGTCCGTAAATGAAATATAGTTTCAATCCTCTGTTTATACGTAGGTATAATATCTTTGGTTCCAATAAAATATAAAGGTTTATGTAAAACCAACACGAATACAGTTCCAGTATTAATTACACATATTATTAAATTAAGGAAATAATCGAGGAAATAAAAACTAATAAACCGACATTCTCCCAAGCTCCTCTGCCCCAAACCCGTTTGTCGTTCATTTATTAGAAGGTCGTTAAACTCAAAAAGTTGATTTAAAATATCGTCAAGGAATGCTTAGTGCTTACCTACTTCAAATAAGTCAAGCTTTTTTGTTAAACGAAGCACTGCAAATATCTCTATTTCCACAACGTTTCCGGAAGTCAAATGCAGTTAAAAAGGGCCGTATACGAACCACAAAGAAAGTTCCCGTGTATGCAAATAGGATGGGCTCGAGGCTCGACCACAGGACGCGGTAAACTTTAGCGGCGGGATTTTGGTTCAATTTCCATCCTTTATGCGCCCAGTGCTTCGCTGCCGTTGAGTTGCATGCTAACACTGCTACACAACCTGCAATCAACATATCCTATGAAGGTTCCTCGCATGTAATATGCAGTTACAGTTTAGGTGAACGTTGGCGTGAAAAAAAGTCGCAAAATATTTTTTTTCTTTATAAAGAACATCATAGATCGTACCAACTCAGAAAATTTAAATCTTATCATATCACACAACTCGAAAAGGCAATACTATTTAAAACCTGTACCTAATTGGTTGTGTAGGCAAAACTTGAATTATTATTACACCAATATAATAACTAACAATAAGTAAGCAGTTTGCTGAGTTAATGTTTCGAATTATTATTTCTCATTTAACAAAGAAACAAATATTACGATAACACCAATATAATAATTTAGTGCTTTAAGAGTTTTGACGAAAAAGATAAAGAAGATTAGCCGTATTTGACTGGCTTACAATACTGACCCCAATCCCACGCCGGCCTACTAGGCTGTAGTAAAAAGGGACAGAAGCAGGCCCAGTTGATTAGGATTCACATTTTATTATTCACACAATTTTGCTTGAGTCAGCCGCCAAACGATTCGTTGTGTTCCGGCTTGGGTTGGGGGCCTGGCCTGGGAGCCAGTTTATTCTTTCTTTCTTATGTATTTGTGTACCTCATTTAATTACATCGTAACATCGTTAACGTGAGCTGGTGGAAAGATAATTATGTCACATGAAGGTGCAGTGATTTTGTTTTTATGCTTTAGATTATCACTATTCGCTTGTTATTTACAGATCACTGGGGATTCCAACTTCGAACTTGCAACTTGCAACAAAACTAAATTTCCTTCCTTAATAATAATGATTATTATCTAAAATGTATAAACTAATATGAAAGTTTTTGTAGTTACGCTTCTTATGTGGCATTTGGAAAAAAATACGAGACTAAAATTTTTACGATGCGGCAGTCAAAAAACTACGCGATGAAGGTGCATCGTAATACTAGGCGCACAACATTCTGGAGTTGTTTTGGATTGCTAGCGGGTGAAGGGTCGTGTATGCGAACGAGAGGTACTTATAAGTAAGAGCCAAGTGTAACTTCTTACGTGCGTATATATGTACACACACACACACACATTTTTTTTAACTTAAAATAAGTTATGCTTCACCACAATACCACCTGACAGTAAGTGGAAATGTGGTCCAAGATTGTGAGCGCACTAACTTTACCTAATCACTGTTTTCTTGAAGACATCCATTTATTTTTAAACAATACAAGAAGAAAAAAGAATGTGAATATCGTTACATCCAGCAAAAAACTTGAAATAATTATTACAAAAAAACGTTAAACCTACTCTCGATTAAAAATGAAATATAGGTAAGTCGTTAAAAAGAACGATAACACCGCAGCTTTCACGTAACAAGTTGTCACATTCGTTCTTTTAGCGAGAAACGAGCGGTAAAATTATTAAAAGTAGCACCGGTGCCTCCCCAGCCAACCAGCGAAGTGAAGAAGTTAGCAAAAAGTCCTGCGACCAGCACGAATGAAACTCGGAGTTCGGTGACGTAGGTGTCTCGCGAGTTTGGCAGGAACCGCGCCAGACTGCCCCAGATGACGCCAAGCGCGGGACCCACGAATAATGATAGAGCAGCCTGAAACATAATATAAAATAGCTATGAATATGACTTTATAAGCCATCTTTTTTGGCGCGTTGAATGCACGCTTCGAATGCTTTAACGATGAATTTTTTTATGCAACTAGCGACAAACGAACCGACGATCCACTTGATGATAAGTGGCACCTGGTGGTTCGGACATTGGGAACACCAAATTCATCACCGTGCCGAACAAGAAAGAAGATAGAGAAAGAAAGAACTGGCTCCATTATCTTAATTCATGTTTACCCGTCGTTAAAAACATAAAATGATTATAAGTAAATACTGTCTTTTATATCTCATGCCATTGTTTCTGCGGTTGTGGCTTGATGTTGAAGTCTAAGCCAACTTCCTCAGACAAAGGCGCCTGGTAGTCTGTACCATGGATATTTCATGTATGACTAGGTTTTTTCTTTCCCCTAGCTACCGTCTTCTATCTTGAAAGATTGATTCAATGTTGAAGAGCCAGTCAATAAGTGAATTCCAATTCTTGTTTTATACGCTGGGTTATTTAGAAACACTTCCCCTTCCCTTCCCTTTCATATTATTTATTTTTGTTACATCTTTGGGTAAGTGTATTTCATGCATTGCTATACTTTGTTAATAAAGTCACACTTGTAAATAAATAATCCTGTTAAAGGATTATCCTCCTGCAGAAGGAAAACTATTCCAAACGAAATTAAAGGTAGAGCGATGTTTGACTTGGGCTTAAAGATACGTAGTTGAAAGGTGTTTACTATTGGAAGGACGTAATGAGTTTCTGTCGTCATTGTTGTTCAACACTTTAGCTACGTTAATTACTACAAGGAATCTTATCGTATCATATAGTGACGTCATCAATTTATCATTGTTCCATAACAGGGTTAGGTGGATGTGTTATCTTTATCTATACAGGGTGGATTTTTGAGACGGGTCAGTAAGGGCAGGTACCTTAACCGTTATAGTTACAGGAAAACGTTCCAAGGAGACTATCCATAACTTTTTTAGATATTCAGAACTGCATTCACAGATTTTTGAAAAAATGTACGGTCAGCGAAAAAAGTGCTTAAATCCAAAAAAAAAATATTTTTATACCTATCGATCCTACTTCGTATGGGGATCAAAATACTCTATATGACCATTTACCACTTTGAATAATACCACCATTTTGAATAATAGATAACCTATTTTTAAGTTTGTGTGATATGTTGTGTCTTACCGTAGTTTTTGTATTTAAATTTCAATAGGCCTTAAATAATCTTTTAATCGCAGTAAGAAATAGGATTGTTTAGCGATAAAGAATATTTCGAGTTGATTTATCGTTTTTCAGTACAAAATGTATGGAAAATGTTTTTAGCGTTTTCTGACATTTCTAGTACTCATACCTTAAATGGTCCCATAGAGTATTTTGATCCCCATACGAAGTAGGATCGATAGGCATAAAAATATTTTTTTTTTGGATTTTAGCACTTTTTTCACTGACCGTACATTTTTTAAAAAATCTGTGAATGCAGTTCAGAATATCTTAAAAAGTTATGGATAGTCTCCTAGGAAAGTTTTTCTGTAACTATAATGGTTAAGGTACCTGCCCTTACTGACCCGTCTCAAAAATCCACCCTGTATACTAATATTATAAAGAGGCAAGATTTGATTGTTTGTTTGTATTGAATAGGCTCCGAAACTACCGAACCAGTCTGAAAAATTATTTCAATGTTGGGAAGCTGCACAATCCCTGGGTGACTTAGGCTATATTATATTTTCAAAAAAAATAGGGATCCTTAATAAAACTCCAATAATGTAACCCAAGGTGTAAATAAAAAATAAGAAAACTGAAGCAAAGCGAGGGTGGTTACTCATCACGAATAAGATTAATTTTGACTTTTAAAGAAGCATGTTTCCAAATTGGGGAAAGTGTTTATAATTCTGATTTATAGTTCTTACTAAAGTATTACTAACTTTTATTTTGCCTCATGTTTTTTTATAACAGGTAATCTATGAGTGTTCTTTGCAATGATTGATTTAATAAAATATATTGCTAATCTTATTTATTAACTCGAATTGAATAATTTTTCAAAATAAGTGTTAGAAATTTTTCTCTATTTTCAGACAATCAGCTGGGGTTTACAAGTAAAATATGTCCCATATATTATGTAACTGCTTCAATTCACGAGCAGTTTTTAACAAAATGCGCTGCAGGCTGAATGTATTCCAACTATTTTGTAATTCTCCACGTTTTAAAACTGTCTTCAGTTCTACGGAACATTTTGCAATTACAAATAGAGTGACACTGTCGGAGTCCGGATGTTCTTACGGGAATATAGTGAGAAGAAACTCGCGCAAAGTGCTGAGTAAAGTGTTTCATTACGTTCAATGACATAAGTCAATACAAACTGTTTTGGCTTCGTACAATTTTGTAAGGAGAAAATGCAAGGAACGACATGACATTCGTTTAGTTGCTTAGTAGTTTTTAATGTCATAAAGACTATGTTTACTCATTATGGTGGTCACTCACGGTCATTCCATCGCGTTATTTTTGGAGCCACGCCAAACGACATACATATGTCAAAATGGATGGATGCCAAACATGATTCACACTCACGATCATTCCAATTCTCTTTTATTTGCGCGTTTGACCTGATCGAAAGACGTTGACATGACGTTGCGTTCGGAAGCCATTTTGTTACACAAAATTAAACAATGACATTTGGAACTGTCTCCTTCGTTCGACGTCTCGGCGCGAAACAGGGTTGGATTTTCTACTATAATAATTATAGTATTTACACTATAATTTCACCCTTTGTACTATGTACTATCCACATCTAAGTATAGTACGCCAAAATACTATAATTTTATTTGGTCCCGAATGTTTAGTTTTAAGACATATTATGAATATTTCGACAGTGCGTGTATCCGACTGAATTCTGATCTTGCGTTTCCTGTCTCAATGTCCTCAGCAGTAGGCTTCTTTTTTTTTTTACACGAATAAGTTAATGCTTGACCACAATCCCACCTGATGGTAAGTGTAGATGTGGTCCAAGGTGGTGTCTTTTGTTCCTTTCCAGTTTCCACTAACAGTAACTAATCTCGTTCCTTATGATTCCTTCCATTCCATACGAAATTCAATCAAAGCGATAACAATCGCTTGCGAATTTGTGTGTAATAATACGTTTATTTACGAAGTTCTTCCTACTACTTGACTTGAAAGTAAAAGTATTTTTTCCATTTCAACAAATGGGGGGGGGGGGGGGTGCAAAAGCAGTTGATCTACCGATTTTGTGCTTGCAACACTGAGTGTACTATAATTTTTTTTATAAATACTATACTTTTCATTGTTTTGTACTATATTTTTCAATGTACCTAAATCCAACCCTGGCGCGAAATGAACAAAAAATGGATGTGGGTTTGCGCATTCACGATCAGTCGGCACGATGTTGCGGCGTGACGCCATGGCGCGATTGGAAATCCAGAGTTTTATATCACGCCATCACTTTTTCACATTCACGATCAAATTTTGGCTGTATATCACGCCATTTGACGCGATGGAATGACCGTGAGTGACCACCTTTATACTCATAAATTAGAAATGGACCGTTAAAAAGTTGATAGCAGATTTTCACATTTCGTCTAAATATTAATAGTTTTTAGGGTTCTGAAGTAAAATCGGAACCTTTATAGTTTCGTCATGTCCATCCGTCCGTCCGTCTGTCCGAAGCTAAGCGACACGATCCTTAGTGCTAGAAATCTGTAATTTGGCATGGATATATATATTAATTAAAACTCCAGAAACGGAGATTAAAACATTGAAAAAACAATGTTTTCAGTTTACCTCCCCTACAGGTAACGTGAGGATGAATTTTTTATTCGTCACGTATCCGTATATAGTGTGGGGTATCGTTGGAAAGGTCTTCAAAAAATATTATGGGTCTTATAAGATCATTTTTGGAATTAAGTGTCAGTTTGCGTAACATTTAACTTTAAATTGATAATTTTGGTTAGACTAGTCAAGGGGGTCCCCCCTCTGCTTGCTAAACGGGTGAACTTGGACAAGTGAAAAAATTAAATAGGATATGTGATGAATTTACAAGGAAAGCTATCACTATGTTAGCATAAGTAGTTAAATATGTGGATGACCGAACTTTGCTCGGTATTTTAATATTGCTTAACAACGCCATCTATTGAAGTAGCTCTGTGTCGTTAAAACAGTTAGTTGCTCCCAATAATAATAGTATTATTACACGCCAATAGATGCCAAGCCAATGATGAAGAGCCAATGATATTGTAGTAGATATGTTCATTGCATGAAAACACAGATAAAACGTCATTTTCTAAAAATGAATCCTAGCTAGATCGATCATGAAAATCGTAGGCGCCGTTTCCGAGATTCCGAGAATATATATATTTATATACAAGAATTGCTCGTTTAAAGGTATTATTAGATGAGTAATAGTCGATAAATTACTTCCTACTTTGGAACTCTACATAGCGCATGGCCTGACACGCACTTGCCCGGTTTTCAAATATCTTCCATCGATGTCTTTAACATCGATTGGTTACTGTTTAATATATGTTTGTATGTGAAGTTTTTTAACAAATATCTATATGGATATCTATATTCTTCTTACTCCCATAAAAAAGCTTTAGTAGGTACCTAATGCAAAATAGCTTTTAATAACACATTTTTACCCTATCAAAATTTAATAAACCTATTTATTTCAAAAGTTTTTGCGAATACAGCAGAATTTAGATAAAAAATATATTTTATTACGAGTCAGTCAATAATCGTATACTTTCATTGTGAAATTCGTGGCTGAATTGCCTCTATGACTGAGAATAGAAATCGTTCAAAAATATTTAGAGAAATAAAAAAAATCATATTTTCTGCTTGAGTGTTTAAGTATTTTTATATGTTTCCACTACACGATAAGAGATGACATTGCTGTGGCATGGACTTGAAGTCACGCTGTTGATTTTTTCTTTAATAATATGCTATAGATATTAGGTTTTTTTAGTATAAGTAAATTCTGGACTATAATCTCACCTGTTGGGAAGTCACGACGTAGTTTTGCTTGCTTACTTACTTAGAAGAAGTCTATTCACATTAGACTTGAAGAGTTAAAAGTTAAGTTACAATGTTAAATATCGTAGGCAGCACCGTTGCTGCTAATAGTCTGGGGTTAAATTAGCTCAAAACAAAAATAGGGGAAGCTTACAACAATTTCGTATAGAGCTGTTTCCAATATTCGTAACAATTTTCAGCTCTACGCGAATTATTGCAAGCTTGACTGTCTATTTTGACTGGACTATAACGCCTGGTCGCTTTTTAGCTCACTCTCATCTTGCTTATGAATGATTGTTAAATATATTTTAGGCGGCCTTGTAACTTTCTTGGAGTGGGTACCTAAAGAAAATACCACGCGAGGCAGAGAAATGTTTAATGGAGAGAAAATTCGAATTCACTAGTGACAGAATAAGTAATGAAAATAAAATTCGAATATATACATGTACTAGCTGCCCGGACAGACTTCGTTCTGTCAAAAGTTTTTTATTATTTTGAGATGTAAGCTATCCTATCTTTCAAGTTGGATCAAAGTGCACACGGTGTGCAAATTTGATTAAAATCGGTTAAGTAGTTTAGGAGTCCATCGCGGACAAACAACGTGACACGTAATTTATATATATTAAGATTACACGCTTTATATTAGCTTTACCTGTATGTATGTTTGTTTATAAATAGTAAACGACTCCTTTGGATTTGATTTTGACCCACTTCAAACGGTCAGATTTCTTTCAACCTTCGTAGACTTATCGAGGACCGATGAAAATTCAATATTTAAAGAAAAAAGAAAGAAAAAAGACCTAAATTTCAGTTCAAAAAATCAAACTAAAAATGAAAAAATAAATAATAGTATAAAAAAACTAAAAACATGCTTTTATAGAAAATCCAACTAAAAAATAGAAAATAGATTTGAATTAGGGAATTGGAATTGAAGTGGGGTGCATGGTGTCAATAAGCAGAAGGGATAATATGATAAAAAGCACCCCACGCTTTTGTTAAGCTAAAGAAAATTTCAGCACCAACCTGTGGATAAACCTACGGTTCACTAATAAATAGAGCGCTACCAAAGGCTAAAGGAGTCAAGTCGACGTAGCTTTTGTGTTGCAAATTGCACCGCTGTTTAGCTTCGAGGTCGTTTGAAGTAATTTATCAGCTTAGCAAGTTAATTCTTAGCTAATACGTTTTTATAAAAATGCTTAACATTATATTCCAGATATTAGATTTAAAAGTTCGATAATCTAAGTTTTACTAACAAAAAATAACCGACTTCAATTACTCAAAAACTCCTTGTCAGATCTCGTTCAAATTTATGTGGGATTACATGACAAGCACCTGCTTTCGATTAAAAAAAGAATCATCGAAATCGGTTGGCGTGATATTGAGTTATTCGTCCATTTGTCGCGCACATACTTAATACAAATTTAAGACTTATATGGTTTTATCATGGATGCCATTGTCAGATCTCAATAAAATTTATATGGGACCACATGAAAGCCACCACAGCTTTCGATTAAAATAAGAATCATCAAAATCGGTTCGCCCAGTCCAAAGTTCTGAGGTAACGAACATATAAAAAAAATGCAGTCGAATTGAGAACCTCCTCCTTTTTTTGAAGTCGGTTAAAAATATAACGACGAACTCATTGTAAACAATGCAACAATACAACGACGGCAATACAGTCACTCGGTTATAGTGCAACTACGAGTATATCTAATAATGATATTATGTACTATCATACAGTGCAATGATATTGATATGATATGATATTAAGATATTGTTCGTTCTAGCACCAATCAAGGATTTAAAGACCAAACACAATTGTGTAGGCGTAATCATTAACATTACTTTCTCTATTTATTTATTTAATTAATCTTTATTGAACCCCAAAGAGTGGTACAATTGGCGGACTTAATGCTAAATAGCATTCTCTAACCTTCCGGATGTACAGAGAATAGTTAAATTATATAATTATAGTTAAAGTACCTAATCTTGACTACAATACTGATTATAATATACATACTTTTAGTTAATATACAGTATGTAGCTGTACAAGAGGTCTAAATCAGGGTTGGATCATACAATGGTGTTAATTAGTCTCAGGCGCTTGTATTAGGTACTTGAAATACCTACTCCTCGCTACGATAGGCCTGATCAACGTGATAATGGCATAATTTCACCCACGCAGGTTCAATGACCAATAGTAAGATTAAGAAGTTTGATAAGATTTTTGATAAGAGTATTTTTTACAAATATTAAGATTTACAGCCCTCTTCAAATATAGCCTTTCAAATAGCGCCAATTAAATACTAAATAGCAGTACATAAATAAACCTTTAGGCGTCTATCAACAAACACTTTGTAAATTTATTTACTGTACGGATTTTTATGATCTTCTACAATTTCAATGAATTTTATTATTTGTACCTATAAGTTACGCTGTCAAAGACTGAAAACTAGTAAAATAAAATAAAAGAATTATGTATGAGTGTACCAGGGTTTTTCTTAATAAAGAAAAAATCAGTGAAAATGTTGTCGATATTAACGAAACAACATTCTACTTACATATTTTTGTCGCTTGAATACTCTGCAATTTTCAAAATACTTTTTCTAAGCTAACTATAGAAGCGAAGCACACAATACTTACTTTAGTGTACCGATAGAGGTCGTTACTTTCGTAGAACATAAAGCTATAGATGATGCCGTACACGCCGACGCTCAGGGCGGTATCAATGCCGCCCGCAGTACATATTAGCTGCGGCCAGTTCTGTTTGCTATCACTGTTTTTGCTACTTTTTTGCACTGCTCCCATTATTACTGGACAGGAGACCGATGCGTAAAATGTACCTAAGAGAAATCCTGGAACATGTTAATTTTAAATATCTATTATAATTTCATTTTCATTATAAAAGGCGAGTTACTTATTCATCAATCTATACCTAGGTAACAATCTAAAAATAGCTATTCCTTCATCTCTCTCCTTTCTTGGCCGGCAACCATGGGAGATGGGTCCATGAACGGTGAACACAATGTATGAATGTAATGTAGTTTACCAATTCACCCTTGGCCCGTGAGGTAAAGTATGGCCTTAATCTCTCTTATTATAAGAGACGAACGGCAACAGCAATGTCTGATTTATATTTTCATCGTTAAACGTACATGGTAACAATAATAATGTCGTAACAAAACATCACATTTCAAGTGGAAAACTGCAATGCTGTCATTTGTGTTGATAGCGACGGCTTAGGCTGCGACAGTTGATAAATGCTGGATAAAAACCATTTACAAGCTTCATTTCTATGCAATTGTGTGTATTTCAAACCTATATTTTCTATTCATTCAAGTCTCGCCGCGAATACTATAACACGTTGCGGTAAGAAAATGAAAATTTGCTCTTGTAGCCGACGTTAGTTTAACAAATAAAACACACATTTACTACATCTCATTAGGGGACTGGTTAGTCAAAAGAACATACGTTAATGTAGAAAATGTTCCAGGGAAATTTGCGAATAGATCCTTTGAGCAAACCGGGTATGTAATTACTGGGTAGTAGATATGTGAAAGCTCCTCGACAAAGACCGTTTTCAGTCTCTCCCGAATATAGCTTCGGCGCCTCTCGCCTTTCTAGTAAAGCACGTCATGCGGCGAAAACGCATTCAAATCTTTTAGAATACGAATTCCATAGTAGAATTTATTGAATTGGCTTTGTACCGCCACATATCGCGCCCCATTGTGTTGTGCATTCGTGACAAATTTTATTTTATTACACGCTATGTATGCCGCTATAGAATCGCAGTTTCGAAACGCTCTTTCGAGTTGGCAGAATATTTATGATATCGTTTTTTAAAACTTTTCAATCTCCCTTTGCTGTGTAGCGGTATGAAAACCTCTCTTGATATGTATATCCAATTTATCCCTCATAAATAAATTAAGTGTTTGTTACAAACTAGCGTTATGTCACATTTTAATTTAAACACCTGAGTCTCCTACCGAATAATACTTATTTAAATAAATTAGCAATTAGTGGTGAAGTTTAGTTTATGTTGCTATTTTATTTAGGTATCCGCTCAAAGTCCTTATCCCAGAGTTACCTACATCTAGTGGCAGATTCATTCATTTCATGAGTGCTTTTGTACTTTGGAGGGCATCTAAAGCCCTTGGTTCCAGCTGTTATCGTTTGATAGTGATTGTTATTAGGCCCTGTCGGAGGCCTTGTGCGGTATAAAAACATCCAACACTTGGGCTGGCCTTAACCCCTCCGCCAGTAGCATTAGAGCATCACAGTTGAGTATGGTCTAGACTACCTCGGTTATGAGGAGAAGTCCGTGCTCTTTATTGGACCATTAATGTGTTGAAGCCAGCCAAGCCAATTTTATTGACCTTTCATACGCATAATGGAACTCATATACGTTAGCGTGTTGCCGAGATTATGTGTGTTCATGCATTAATGAAGTCTCGGGTGATGTACGATGCTAACGTTGAACTTGAGGTAATATCAATATTAGCTATAAAATTATGTAGAGACTGCTTGTTATATTTCAGACTTTTGGTGTGAAAAACAAATGCTCATTTCAAAAACAGTTGAGCATTTAATAGGCATCTTTATTAATACGTGAAGGAAAACCTTTCCCCCTCTTTTCAAGAATAATACAGGAGTCTGAGACCTGCCCTTGCTTAGTTAAAATTTCAGTGGAATTGAAGTGAAGAAAGCTAAAATTTATTTATTGAATTTATTACAGAAAAAATAGCCTTTGATGCAAATTTTATTTTGTCTGCATAGCGGGGCCCTAGTAGGTACGAGTATTACTTAAATACATAAGGAGGGATGGGGCTCAGGCCTTTGAAGTAGGCATTTAATAATTAGATTTTTTGGAATATTTTGTAAATTTATGAAGTTTATCATGCTGGCCAAGTTGAATTCGGCGCATTGAAAAAGTTCATGCACTTTTGAGAACATAATAGACAACTCTCAGGTATGCTGGTTTCTTTGCGATATTTTCTTGTGAGGAAATGATTTTTTTTCGTTGAAAAATTATTGTCTTTCTAAATAATTGCTTTACTTACGTACCCCAGATCCAAGGGAATCCTAATAGTAGATGAGTACATATGGCTAAGGTTGCCACCTCCATAGTCCAAGGCAAGATTCCTAAGGTTATCATTCTCCGCCAGTTTGTCTTCATATAACTTATATCCCATGCTAAAGACCCCTTTCCAAGGATAATTACTGGATAAATTTTCCTGAAAATTGTTTCAGTATAACATTAACCTTATTTTACTACAGGGTCATTAATTAGCCATCCGCAATTTTCCTTTTCATTTATGTCTCACTAATTTAAGATATATTTTGAATAATTTAAATCAATTTTATGTATTATATGTAGTTGTATTTGTATGAAGAGAACGTTACTCTTTTTCAGATTTTCCACGAGTTTCAAATATAGGTAGGCTATAAGTCAATTTTTTACAATTACCAATTTTATTGACATTGATTGAAAATTTTAACACATATTATTATTATTTTTCGGAATAGAATATTTTTTACATTCAAATAACTTCATAAAATTGCACTAACAAATTATGCCTTAAAATTATTAATATTTTGTATTAAAATTACCTCAAAAACAAATCGATCTGAGTATATTTCCGCATGTCCAGGATACCAAAATGGCGGGCAAGAATCCCTATCAGCAAGGCCGCAAGAAGCGGTGGCAACGTAGTGAATCCCTCCAGGATATGTCCAGTAATCCATGCCACCACGGCAACCGATGCCAATCTGAACCATTGCCCATCCCACCGCCAACCATCACCAAAAGCACACCATAACACACCCCATGATAGTATACCTGAGAAAATAAGGATTGAGTTTTATGTTAATTTGCTTTTGTTTCCGTTTTGTAATTCCGTCGTTGGTTTAATAAAGTGCTTCAACAGTTCACAGGTTAGGGCACCCAAGTATTGGGGGACATAGAATTTTTCGCTGTGTTCTACTGACTTTACAATGCAATGGTGAGTGATCCAAGGAATTGTTCAACCTGGTGACTATTTCGACTTTTTATTGCACCCTTGCCGAACGTTGAAGTTTCATTCAAATTCGTCACGGTTCGATCTTTTTTTGCCCCGTGCATATCATATTATGGAATGAGCTTCCTTCTAGGGCTTTTCAGGGCCGACGCTGCATTGGCTGCGACTCACCTACCTAATGTTTCTCAAGTCCACAATACATGACCATTTGGTGCACTATTCGGCCTTTGACTAAGTATTACATATTTCAAGTTCTATGAATATCATCATCACAACCGTTACTTGTCTCACTGCTGGGTTTGAATCTTCTCCCACAATGTGAGAGTAGGTACTATCCTAGTCAAAATCAATTACCATATCAAACAATCATTACTGAGTATTTTTTTCTTATTCATCGGGGATAAAAGGTTTGATATGCGAAACTCAGCAAATTGCTTAAAAACAAAAACCACTAAATTGGCATGCCAGTTTTTTACTTTAGTCAATGAGTTCCTTGCATCTGTGAATTAGTTACAATTAGACGCTCGCTGTTTCGCTTTGCTTCGCATAACATGATTCTATGTTCGCAAATAGTTACCGCGACGGAAGAATATTTTGTGTGAAATTATGTTGTTCAGGCAATTTATAATTTTTTGATGGGATGTTGTAACAATCTGAACTAAATAAATGAATTGAATTGATACATATATACCCCTTTATCGTGAGTGACTCTATTATAGGTACAACCTTCATAAAATCTGTGCCGTAATTTATAGTGGCTATTAACGTAAGTAAATATGGCTTGAACTTGTCTTGGCGCTCCCCGCGTGTCTAGATTTGTTTCAGTGGAATTCGGGCCTATTGAGGCTATTTTTTAATAATTTGAAAACTTTTTAACATTGCTAGCCGCCTCGGTAATCATTATGTATTAACGTTATTCAACGTTAAGGATTATTTAGTAGAGAAAAAAAATCCTTATAACTAAACATAAATCTCCTGTTTAGTAAACTAAAATATAAGACTAGTCATTATTTGCAAAAAAATATCTTGTTTTATTAATACTTTTAAATATTTAAAACCAATAATTCACTTAATTTTGTTGAAACCCGAGGGAGATCTTAAATTGTGTTACACCTTAGATTTATGTCCCAGATCTTACATAACAAGAATGCAAATGGTGTGAATTACGAGAAATAATAACCGGAACATAGGCATATTTCTTACTTCTGTACAGCAGGTTTCAAGAAACATAAAGTTGTTATCAGTCTTTTAACGACTACTTCCATATAAAATTTATTTGCTTACATGACTACTTACATATGAAATTTATTACTCACATGCCTACTAACTTTACGAATAATGAAAACTGAATCAAAACAGCACTTTGCATTAATAAACCACTTTTAATAGGCAGTAATAGTGTTTTCAAATCCAGGTAGAACCTAAAGTAGTAATAAAAAAAATATTGCACTACGAGCATTCCCGTAAGTAATATAGTCTACAATAATTCAATATAAGCAGTACTTACCTAAAGCCACTAAAGTAAAATAATGCACAATCTTAGATGCCAAATCTTGATCACACAATTTTTTCTTTACACTTGCATCTTTGGCAACCGTATCCACCTCACCGTCGGGCAATAAACTTCCCCTAAAAGGTTTTACCAAGATTTTCAGAAGTTTTTACTTACTCAGAACACAATTGAAATTTAATTGAATGTTTTTATGCTCTGTAGCACCGATAAATAACTCTTACGGAGTATTTTGCATTATTTTGCCAATATTTGCAGTATATGTGATCTTGTCTAATAGATTGTCGTCTTGGTTCATGAGTTAGGTTTATTAATTAAAAACAATCAAAGGTAATCAGTTACGTTATAAAGATATGGAGGAACGCGACAATTCTAAATTTAGTTTGTATGCACACACGTACTTCCTCACGGTCTCACTAGTTCTAATGTATGATGTAGACATTTCTATCGAAGGCTGAGATAATTCATCTCTTTAAAATAACAAGGAAGCATGTAGCTTCCCATGTAGGTACCAAATGAACTAAAACCATATTATGAATATGAAGCGGAGTTTGATTAAGTGGGATGAACGATATTTGTTTATCTACTGATATTACTAAATTGCACAATAAAATTTTTATGATTCCACATAGATTGTTTTTTAGTTATGCCAATAAAACAATTTTGGTATCCATCTGTGATAACAAAAATGCTATTTATGTATTTAATTGACGGACAAAACAGATCATAAGCAGATATAATAGTTTTAATTTCATTATCATTAGGGGCCATCCATAAATTACGTCACACGTTAGGGGGGAGGGAGGGGGTCGATGAAGTGTGACATTGTGTGACAAGGGGTGGGAGGGGGTCCTAAAATTCGTGACGTCACATTTCAAAATCGAATAATTGGTATGTATAGGTAAATATAAATAAAAAATAATGGAAATAAAACTTATTTCGGAACAGGTGTTTTAATTTAATAATTTCTAGGTGTAAAATTTCATAACATGTGACGTCACACTAGGGGGGGGGGAGTGACCAGCTGTGACAAGGGGGGGGTAGGGGTCAAAAAGTCATGAAATTAGTGTGACGTAATTTATGGATGGCCCCTTATAGTATTCGTAATTCAGTAAAATTTCATTTTATTTATCACTCAAACCAACTTTATCAAAGGTGAGTTACGAATATGAGGCTATGCTTGTTCTGGGATGACCAGAGGTTTGTATGTACAATTATATTCTTCCAGTTTTGTGACTAATATTATTACGAATGATGGGCACGAAATTTGATTTCATACTAATCTATTACATTTACATATAGTATAAAAACTCGTGTCACGGTGTTTGTGGTTCGTACTCCTCCGAAACGGCTCGACAAATTTTTATAATTTTTTTTGTGTATATTTGGTAGACATGAGAATAGGTCGTAAAGTATATTTCATACCGCTAGGTGATTAAGATGTCCCTATCCAGAAAGTTTTTGGCAGAACAACGTTTGCCGAGTCAGCTAGTTTTATTTATTAAAATTATAATAGGTACACTTGCACCTGCGTGTCATATTACTGCATTAGTGTACTATTGCATAAACAAAGTGCATTGACATTATTTTGTGCTACTTCAACACAAACGATTGTGGAATTGTTTTTAGGGGTTATTCCCAGTGGTCAGATTGATGGTCAGACTAGTCTGGCCAACGGGAATTTTTTTTCCCGTTGTTCAGATCAGCTCGTAATTTAGTAAAGTACTGTTGAACACAAAAATACTAAGACCTCATATTATAATTTTTAAATAGGTTTTATTTGAAGAACATCTAAAACACGTAAAACATTTTTTTTGCGACGGAACTTTCAAGAGCGTGGCCTTCACATCATTTTCACAGCTATATAGCATCCATGGTGATATTGGAAGCAGTATTGACTCCACCAATATTTCACCCTTAATTTATGCATTGATGTCCGATAAATCGGAACAAAGTTATATCAATCTTTTTAGCATGCTAAGATCACAACTGCCGTTTATCGAACCAAAAATATTTACCCTGGATTTTGAAATTGCTCCTTTTAATGCCATAAAAAAAGTATATCCTGGTGCAGAAATAAAAGGTTGCTATTTTCATTTCTCCCATAGTGTGTGGAAGCAAGCAAAAAAATTTTAATTGACTAAATAAAAAACCACAAAACGCATAATAGCACTTTCCGGAATTTTGCCATTACTACAGCCACATTTAATTGACGAAGGTTGGCGATATATAATTACAGATGCTCCAGATTCGGCCAATATACAGAAATTCAAAAAATATTTTCAAAAGCAGTGGCTGGAGAAGTCTAATTTTAAGCAGACTTGGTCTGTTTTTGGGCAGAGGCACAGAACTACTAACTGTATAGAAAGTTGGCATAAAGAACTAAATAAAAAAATAACAAGAAAAGGACCCGGGATAATCAACTTACTGAGAATTTTACTAAAAAATGATTTTACCAAAATTACAAATAAACGGTCTAAGGAAAATATATTAAGAGACGAATTTATAATGGATTCACAAATGATGTTAACAAGTGGAGAGTTGAGTGTTGGTCATTTTTTAGAACGCTTGAGGTAAAATAATTTTATCTCAAGCGTTTTAAAAAATTACCAACACTCAACTCTCCACAGATAAAAAAATAAATAATAGTTTAAAAAAACTAAAAAACACGCTCTTATAGAAAATCCAACTAAAAAAATAATTGAAAAGTGCTTTTAAAGGTGCTTTTAAAGATTTATCCCTTCTACTCATTGACACCATGCACCCCACGCTTTTATTACAATTACACGATTCTTAATTCAATTTTATTTTCTATTTTTTTTTTGCTGGATTTTCTATAAAAGCGTGTTTTTTAGTTTTTTAAACTATTATTTATTTTTTCATTTTTAGTTTGATTTTTTAAAATGAAATTTAGGTTTATTTTTCTTTCTTTCGTTCTTTTTTACTTTAAATATTGAATTGTCATCGATCCTCGATAAGTATACGAAGTTTGAAAGAAATCTGACCGTCTAAAGCTAATATAAAGCGTATAATTAGGTTTCTTTCTTTCTTTTTTTTTTCTTTAAATATTCAATTGTCATCGGTCCTTAATAGGTATGCCAAATTTCGAGTTAATCCAACGTTTTGGGGGGGGGTCAAAATCATGTACAAAGATTCTGTTACATACGTCTAAAGCTAATAAAAGCGTTATAATAAAATGCAACTGTTTTTACTTTGATTGTACTTTTTTCTATGTCTTTTCCAGCTGTCAAATAAATCTGGCCAACGCGAAAAAAAATTCCCGTTGGTCAGACTAGTCTGACCATCAATCTGACCACTGGGAATAACCCCTTGACAGCGGAGTTTCAAAATTGACGTTCGAGTTCTAGGATCACTTCACTTCGCAAGTGCGTACTAGATGATTAGATAATGACATGTCAATATGATGCAAGTTCGCTTTTGTTTTGTAACTTGACAGCGGAATACACGATGAGTTTCTAAATTGAAGTTAGAGTTCGAGACTCCCTTCACCTCGCAAGTGCGTGCCAGATGATTAGAGAATCACATATCAAGATCTCGGACTCGAACTTCAATTTTGAAACTCATCGCGGATTCCGCTGTCAAGTTACAAAACTGAATAGCCCTCCAGAACCCATAATTCTCTCACTAGTGGCCTCAGGAAGTTGACCACACAGATAATACAATTTTATTAGCAGACTTCATAATATTATCGAAAACATTTCGGAAAAACTCTCCGGAATGCTTTAATAATATTATCTGTCATTTATTGCACAGTATTGAGATTTTAATTTATTTTAATTCAAATACATAGCCGATAAAAGGGCTGACGATCAATCTGATGGTAAGTGGCTATCGTCGCCCGTGGACATCAACAACACCAAAGGCATCACTGATGCGTTGCCAACCAAGGAGGAAAAAAGAAGAAAGAAAGAAAGAACTCGCTCTCAAGCTCCGGTTGGAACATAACGAGTCGTTTGGCGGCTGATTTAATCAAGAGGGTGGTAACTTGCCAGGCAGTTTTCTCGGGATGATAATACTACCAGTAATAATGTTTATATATTTATTTATTTATTTATTTAATGGCTTAATAATAATAATGATGATATTATTCTTCTTTGAAGCCTTACTACCAAGCGGGCCGTCTTCTGTCGCTTCTTACGACACACTGGTATGCCAGAATGGTATTGGGGTCAGTATTCTAAGCCATCCCAATAACAGTTGTCTTCAGATTAAAATAGCTAGCCATTTAAGAATTTTGCCAATTTGCACGAGTGCTGTGAATAAATTAGCTGGCATAGTGTCCATGGATCTCCAATATTTAGGACCATGCATTGTTACGTTGTTAATTCTGTACCTGACTCGTATTCATATCAGTTAACACCAGTGTAAGAAACAACAAGTAAGAAATTTCTTTTTCTTTGTCATCCTGCTAATATATTTCTCACGTCTGCGGAAAAATCATCGAAAACATTTCATCGAATTACAATTCGCCGAACACAATACATCGAAAAAACATTTCGTCGAATAACAAAACGTAGAACAACAAAGTCATCGATTGACATTTGTTCGAATAGCATTACGTAGAACAACCATTTAATCGCATGACAATTAATCGAATTACATTTCGTCGAATGTCATTTCACCGAATGTCATTTCATCGAATATCATTTCATCGAATGTCATTTCAACGAATATCATTTCATCGAATGTCATTTCATCGAATGTCATTTCATCGAATGTCATTTCATCGAATGGCAAATCATCGAATAGCGATTCATCGAATGACAATTCCTCGAATTGCAATTTTTCTTGTTTCAAAGATTTAAAGATTTAATTATAAACAGAAACAATTTTATGCTTTTTATAACTTTTTTGTATTTCTTATTTTTTGATCAATAACAATTTAACATTTTTCTGTACATAAAAATTTAGGTTTACTTTCTTCCTTGAATCATTTTTTTTTCAAAACGTTTACGTTAGTGACAGAAACGAATCGCTGCAAAACCGACTCCACGTAGTCTTGTTTGCCCTACCCCTAGAGTGTAATGTAAACCCGCGTAGGCGCGGAGGGGCGAGGCGGCCCGCGAGCTAAGGAGCAGGTGGTTTTAATGCTCGCCGCAGCAGCTGAGGCTGGCCGGCACAGCCGGCCAGCAAGCCGAAGCTGCGGTGGTGAGCATTAAAAGCTTCTGCGACGATAAGCTCGCGTGGGACCGCCGGAGCCCCGCAGCGCCGGAGCCGTGACAGAAACTGTGCTTGCTGCATGTTGCATGCTGCTTACGTCTTAGTGCTGCCTTTTAAGGATGTGTGACGTTTGAAATAATTAAAAAATATTTCTTAATGATCATATGAAAATTATATAATTCGATTCGGCCAATAAAATTGTGATTCGATATATTGTCATTCGATATATTGTCATTCGATATATTGTCATTCGATATATTGTCATTCGATATATTGTCATTCGATATATTGAAATTCGATATACTGTCATTCGATTAACTGTCATTCGATGAAATGACATTCGATTAATTGTTTTCGATTAAATGTTAATTCGATTAATTGTGTTTTCGATTAAATGATCATTCGATTAATTGTGATTTCGATGAAATGTCAATTCGATTTATTGTAATTCGATGAAATGTGTTCGATGAAATGTAATTCGATGAAATGTTTTCGATGATTTTTCCGCAAATCATTTCTCAACCATTAAAAAAATACTAGAGCAGCGACAACATATTGTCGATAAGATAGGGGAAGTGAATGTGGGCTCAAGGATGGATAGCGTTACTAACATGGTTATGTTTGAATATAAGAATAAATTCTTTCCGAGAACGTATTTTTTTATTTAACTGATTAAAAGTATTTTCTAATTTGCAAAAACTTAATTTAACAATGAAAATAAAATATAATACTAAATAGGCAAAACAATGTTGAATACTTTAAATTTAATACAACTACGCATCTATAAATTGAAAAGATACTCTAGTTTTGCTATGTCTTTGTATGTCGACTGGTTGCGGTGGTGAAAATGACTGCTTTCTGTAAAATTCTGAAACAAATATATCATGTTTAGTAAAGCACGTAGGTACATAGAACGGTAAATTGTGTAATGAACATTAATTAACATAATTTATTACTGTAAATACGAAAAAGAGATGGCATATTGATGCAATTTGCAATTAAATTGCAATCATTTTGCTGTCCACTGCATAGTTTTCCTCTTTTGTAGAGTAGTTGATCAAAAGAGTAATCAGTGGAGTGAATAAAAATTAGACATTATGATAGTTGAAAATAAGAAAACAGGGCAAGAATGCGGGCGGTACTTTAAATCATTCATACCTAGTAGGTAATTAAATTATTTAACCTTCGATTAATTTAACATAACTAATAAGTAATTTTAACATTTGCTAAACATTGATTAAACGAAGACAGTAAAATAAATAGGAAGTCTTTTCAGTATAAAATATATTTAAAGATACGCAGACGAATGAAATCGTAAGGAATAAAATAAAGGTTTATGAAAAGGATATTTACCTTTTGGAGCGACTCTGGATTCATTAGAGAGCAATATAGGACCTAGGACAGTCGTTAACACGGAGCCTAATGTCGTTGTTAATAGTATAGCAATAACTATAATATTAGAGTGTTGCTTGGCGATCCACACGTCTTGACTCGTGGAACCATCCGACCATAATGAGTCTGTAGCTACTCGTACTAATACTGCCTGAAAATATTCAAATATAGGATCAATGTTTATATTTTTTTAAGTTAATGACCATGGAATTTTAGAATCACGATAGAAGTTTTCACTATGAATCTTAAGATTATTTTTTTACTGCGTTACTAAAATACAATTTTTTTGCATACTCTACACCAGCATAAAACGACGGTAGTTGTAATGGATAGTAGAATACTGGTTACATTTTCTTAAGTAAGTATTTAAATGATTAATGCCCCAACTCAGAGTCACTAATGGTTACTTTTGTCGCTCCTTAGTAAAGAATCACCATACAAGTTCTGTACTAAGGAGCGATTTAAGTAACCGTTAGTGACTCTGAGTTGGGGCATAAAGTTCATGTTGCAATACTCGTATTATATCTAGATTGCATAGCAACTATCTTGTTTTAAACGGTACTATAAAAAGATATAGATAAATTATAACCTGACCACATCGGTAATGTTGTAAAATAATAAATAAATAGATAAATAAATTAAATACTGATATGATTACGATAAAAATGGGTTTCTTGGATAAACAGAATATTCCTTTATAATTTAACAGTTCTAATGGTTCTAAGTAGGTAGGTATCATTTATCAATTAATCACCGTCTTTTTATCGAGATGCATCTCTTTTCAATTGTTTTTTATTCGAATATCAAAATCGATCAATCATTCTATGTCGAATGGAACAGCTCTAATGTAAATTGTCAGTCAGCTGAAATTGGTTGTTCGTTTACTTGAATCTTTTGCATGTACCTACTTTCTTAAGTTCGTGTATTTTTACTACCTTATTGATGGGAAAGTAAATAATGAACGATTAATAAAATTAATGTCACTACTTTTGCTCGTAATCACACATATCATGCATAATTTCCTCCATAGGTTTAAACTTTAATTAACGTGACAACAAGTTATATGTTTACAGTCCTGGGAAACTTTATAGGTAAAAAATACTGACATTCAATTTATGTAGTTCACATAATGTATTTTTTATATATTGAGAATCATAATTAAAAACAAAGACATAAAATTATTATGTTATTTATCTATACTAATATTATAAAGAGGAAAGATTTGATTGTTTGTTTGCATTGAAACTTATTATATTAATTAAATTATATTAAAATTGCTCCGAAACTACTGAACCGATTTCAAAAATTCTTTCACTATCGGGAAGCTACACTATCCCCGGGTGACAGACTGTATAACATTTTCAAAAAATTAGGTATCCTTAATAAAACTCCAATAATATAACCCAAGCTGTAAAAAAATTAGAAAACCGAAGCAAAGCGAGGGCGGTTACTGGTTTATAATAATCACGTCAACATGATGCTGGTTTTTTTATGAAAATAGCCGAAATATGTATTCTTTTTATATCAGAACCCCACAACTAGTACCAAATAATCAGAATTCAAGGATGCCAATAGCGTATTACACAGTGAATAAAAACGTATAAATTAAAACCCTTTCCTTTCCTATACCCTCCGAAATTACATAATCATGATTCTGTACCCGAAAATTTCAAATATAATCGTATTACATAAGTTGTAAGCTTGTTCATAGTGTCCGTATATTTTCTCGCAAGACCATTTAATTCTCAGGGACATTTTTGATATTTAATACATGTACGATGATTGAAATAATAATATGCTTAAAAGTTGTGAAGATGAAATTACAAGTATCGTGCAAAATAATTAATTCCAAGTAATAATGCAGCACAGTTATCTAACAATTAGCATCGTGATTAACTCCTTTAATTAATTAGTTATTTAAGGATTATAGCGTTACACCAACGCTGTTGGTGCCTCATTTAAACCTCACGTAAACATTTAATAACAGAAAACTAATATTGGATCATTAAATAGACTACTGTAAGAATAACTCGCAGGCAAATACTGTTATCATTGTTATAAAAACTTTATTGTGTTTGTTCGGTAAGTAGTTTTGTAATTTATACAGTTTGTTATTGAATGAACTAAATAAACAATTTGTGTTCTTTGGACAATGTAACGGTATTGTTATCGTGACTTTAGTCTGTTGTGAACATCGCAGCAGGTTGCTTCGGTGTATAAAACTTTACAAACATTTTTGGCCCAAAACATCGCTAATATCGCGTCGTACTTCAAAATAAATTTTCACCAACTGGGCACACATAGCTTACGGCGCTCGCAGCGTGACCAGATATGCGTTTTCATTGTGTGAATCTAGTCTAAAATACTACGCCGGCCTTGTCGAGCTGTGTAGTTTTGACACATTTATTTTATTTATGGACTTTCAGGATTAATAAAACTATTTATAACGATTTATATTGCTTTTTCATATAAATTTACGATAAGGGAGCAGGCTGTACACTATACCTACTAAATGATTATCGTCGCCCATTAACATCAGTAACACCAAAGGCATCTCTAACGGTTGTCGTTCAAAAGAAGCGTGCCAATAATATTTCTAGCTTTGTGACATTGCGACCGAAAGATGTAAAAAACATTTCAGGATCGTAATTAGAAAAGGCTTACCAGGCCTAAAAATCCTACCATGCCTAAAAATCCCACCATGCAACTATACCATAAGGTCATTGGGTTTTCTTCGGACATCAAAATAAGTATATTGAATACATAACATGTTTAAATTCCTAATAGAATTTCCGGAGAAAGATAAGTTGTTTGCAGTGGATGTAACACATTCGAACGCGCGCTCGCTGAGGCGGTTGATAGAGTTACGTTTCACGCGACATCCAATCCGACATTTGCTGAGTGTTGCGGAAATAATGTGTGGTTTCACATCACTCCAAAATGTAGGGAAAATATATAATAGGATCTTAACCGTATCCGGCTATGGTAAATGATATGACAAAGGTACAGGTAGATACTGTTAAAAGTAGGTTTCTGTTCTTAGAATAATTATGTCATTATAAGGTTAGTCGTGTGTGTGACTGAATTACTATTTCAATGTCTTATAATTAGTACAATTTATTAGTATTAACAATTTATTAATACAACTATTTACTGAATAAAAAGTTCATCTTTGATTATATTCGTTGATTATATTATTCGTGCGATTATATTATTATGTTTTTAATCCTATTTGGTGAAACTTGTGAACTGGTCAAGTCTCATGTCTCCTGGACTTTAACTCGAATAGGGTATGATTCAAAACTATGTAAATGTAACTATACGTTTACATGCAGTGCGGCAGTGGCGGATCAAGGATTTTAGTTGAGGGTTTAGAACCGATTGGTTGGTGGGGGGGGGGGGGGACTTGTACCAGCTAAGGATATGAGATAAACATTATTTAAATTTTGTTAGCTTAACTTTTTGGGGGAGGCTTGCTGGTATAAATATATTCCGATTTTTGTAGCAATTTAAGAACAGTAAACCTTGTCTTTGGGTGGATTTGGGAAATCTGAGACTATTGTGTGTGACAGTAAGGCGTTCGCGCCAACGATCCGACAAGGGTTTACAATTTAAGTGGAATAATATACAGAATCCTACAAAGATAACGTATTACCTTTATAATTTTATTTAGCTCAGAATCCTGTTACGTTACAAATAAACTAATTTCACGGTATCGTAGACAAATATAACGACATCTTGACATTTCATGAAGCGTGGAGTGAGCAACAAAGATGTAGTTACGGGGAAAAGGGGTTCGATGTATCGTGTACCTATTGCTTGACTGCTTGTACTCTGTTCATCCTACTATAAGTGATAGATCCTATTATAAGTGATAGTATATAGATAATAACATAATAATAAGTGTGAAGACATTGGGATGTTTGTCTTATTATCACGCGCTAACGGTAGGTACTGATTTAAGAAACCACTAAATAAGAAAACTTTAGTATCAGCGAGCGAAGCCGCGCGGACACTAGTGTTATAGTTATATCTGGTTAATGGAACAGTGTGTTCAAAAAAATTCTATGTGTATACAAAAACTTACATGTAACTCATGGATGTATGTACGTATACTACACTGATAACACAAAAATGCAATGCGTCAGTAAAGGGGTTCGAAAATTTTTGTATGGAACCTGGCATACCTACCTACAAATTCGCCATTTTGAAAAAACCTCGTTTCGGCGGCCAGTGATGAAACATGTGCTAATTAGACGGAGTAAATGATTACAATCAAAAAGTATTCAGTGATGAAGTATCGTAAATGATATACCTACTTTATCTTTTTAAATATCTCAATATTTTTAAATTCAAAAATAAATATAATTATTAATAAACTCAAATATCTCAGGAAGTATATCACTTACGACATTTCATCACTGAATACTTTTTGATTGTAATAACTTAGTCTATCAATTGACATAGTTTTATCAATTTCCGCCGAAACTAAGGTTTTTGCTTTATTTTTCTACGGTTTTGATCTCAAATATCTTAGAAAGTATATCACTTACGACATTTCATCACTGAATACTTTTTGATTATAATTACTTACTTTGTCGATTGACACATGTTTCATCACTGGCTGCCGAAACGATTTTTTTTTCAAAATGGCGGCACTTGTAGGTATGCCAACTAGGTTCAATGCCCTTTGTAAATTATTTTAAACGTTAACTTTGTTTACAAAAAAGCTTTCACATTCATTAAAAATTTCACATTCATTTTAAATTTGATCAAAAAGAATTTCACGTTCTGCGACATGATTTTCTAGATGAAAAATAAAGTCAACGTTTTCAGAACGTTGTATACACCTTCCATATACCTCTATAAGACTTGCTTCCACAGCCTTCACCGCAGCGTTTCTAGCTACGAAGATACCGTAACGACAGTACTTCCACTAATTGAAATCCGTAATATACGACCAGATGAATTTCGTATTGGAATTGAAAGTTTCTATCACGCTTAATCCATTATCTTTACGGCGTAAGTCAAAAGCCGTATTCGTAAAAGAGTTTTTTTTAGGGCCGATAATCCATTGGTGACTTTTTTGGTGTTGTACATGTCTATAGGTGAGACCACTTAATCAACAAATGTTTTCCAGTTGTTCCATTTCCATAGCGTTATATTACCACAAATCATAATCAATAACAAGAAAAATATGGCTTACACACACATTCCCCCGCATTAGGACTCCCCGTGTCGCAGGTGACAAAGACACCTCTAATAAGAATATCTACAATATACGAGTATACTGATGCCCACAACACGAAAACAAAAATTTATTTTGTCTGTCACATATACATATCTAGTTATTTACTCTGTCCGGGAATCGAATCCGAGATACCCCTCGCTTAGCGGGGGTAACCTACCTAGTTAGTATCTACTAAAACATCACTTAAACTTCAACGTAGCAGTGTTTATGGAATCGATTTCGTCTATCAGTTTAGGAATTAATCTTACGGCTAATGAACTTCGGTAACAGATACCCAGATCAAATCAAAATAATCTTCCCTGTAACTACCTTCGAGAATTTCTCTATCAGAAGGATGCAGTATTTATTACATGTAGGTATGTTTATGGCTCGTTAAACTGTCTTTATAGGGGCAAACTTAAACTAAATTATTCGTCATGTAATGTTAGAGGATCTCAATTTTCTAAAGGCATATTATTATATTATACTGCGTTTTTATGATACCATTTGAGAGAATAATTATTGCGGAAATTATGAGCAGTAATTTGAGCCTTACCTTAAGTCAGTTTTAAACGGTGTCAAAAAGTTTCATTTAGGTATTAGTTCCTAAATTCCCTCATAAAGTAGATTTTCTTTATGATTATGTACCGGTCTTTGTACTGTTAAATGTAGTCGCGCATCGCTAAAAGCTTGAAAGCTCACGATAAAATGGCATCTATTAGAGGCCTACATCTAAGGAACAATTTATATGCATAGACCTATATGTATATTAAGTGCATTATGTAATTTTACCTGTGGGTAACTACGAAATAAATTCATTGTGATCTTGTCTTTGTAAGTAATTAATAACACAATGCAAGTTATTTGTCAAGTTTACAAAAAAATCGTTTCGGACATTTAAATGTAAATGGAAAATATTATGATTTTTTGAACCTTACCAAAAATTTTCATCAGCATTGTACAGGATGATGTGGTAAGACTGTGTACGACTTTGTAAGATTACTATAACATGGGGTAAATATATACCTGTGTATATTTAGTAAGTTTGCTTACCCTATGGATTAGGATAAGAGAGACAGATAATACTTACATTATTTACCTATTTAGACTATTGTAAATCCGTAAGGTGCCACAAACCGAATTAAGCTAGGCCAACTACATCTTTCAAGCCCAACTCATATAAAAATATTAAAATAAACGAATATGTAAATTCTTTGAGTTATAAATATTAAAATTAATGTTAAGGCATATGCAACCAACGTAAATTTTAATTAAAACTAGTTTACAAGACGGTCTTGTTCACGTTACCCTTACTTCTCTATGAAGTAATCAAGCTCGAGTCAAATTGTTTGGACTGCCACGCCGCGCCGCGCCGTAGGGGAACTCTAAGTGAATTTAACTGGAGTCTTGGCAATTCACGCTGTAACTCATTCGTTAATGAAACGATCACAGAACTACTGCTAAAGTGACGTCGCGAATTCAAAAAAACAATCCTACTAGAAATATGAAAGTTTATATGTTTATTACTCAATCACGCAAAAACGACTATCAATGACTATGAGAAATAAATAACCGGCCAAGTGAGTGTTAAGCCACGCGCAGTGTAGGGTTCCGTATTATACGTTGATCGACTATTAAGAAAAGTCAAAGTAGCCGTGATAGTTTTCCTTTATTTTCCTCATGATTAATTAATACTACTTTTCTTAAGTCAAACTAGCCGTGATAGTTTTCTTTTAAAAATCTTTATTACTCGTATACTGCACTGCCGTGAATTTTTGGAACGAAGTTCCTTATCGCGCGTTGCGAAAGGGGGCTAGACGGAAAATTTGGTAACGACACTTTTTGCCGGTAACGACACTTTTTGCCGTCGTATTTATTTTTACATAGAAAGCAAGCCAGAGTACTAGGATAGCAAAAACATGCAAGCGAGTGTGCCAAAACAAATCTAAGGTATTAAATTTCTCCCGAAATTGTTTTGGCACACTTGCTGCATGTTTTTGCTATCCTAGTACTGACTGCAAGGAACTTCGTTCCATCCGGGTGTCCCTTGACACCTCTCAAGTTTTTTATATATCCAATTGGACGGAGTATAATTGTCAATACAAATGCAAACCGAATTAGTTTAACATCAACCTCATGCAGACCTTCTGTCGAGTTTTATTCTATTCTATCCCATCCTTTTCTATTCTACTAAACTCAAAAGACTTAAAAAGTGTTGTAGTATGGGTGTTAAGTGAACGTTTTGTGGGAGAGGCGTGCTCGAACTGACCGCTGTAACATGATTAATTGCTCCTGCGTGGAGCGGGCAATAAAACAATTAGGCATCAATTTCCTTTGCGCCGACTTTAATTACGTTAAAACCTTCATGGACCATGTTCCATGAAGTGAAGGGCAAATTATTTTATGTGAACTAACAATTACACAAACTTGTTTCAAATGTTTTTGCAGTTAAAGTTTTAAGGCACAAAGAAGGAAAAACGTTAAAATGAAGAGTTTTTATGAAATTGATTATTTTATTTGTTTTTAATAAGTTTCTGAATACAAGGAAAATGATTACAGATATTACGCTAGCCTTCGGTCGTTGTTGAAAGAATTTAGGAATTTGATTTTTTGTTTAATGCGGAAAAGTTAACACAAATGATTAGGATTATTTGGGATGATTAAATTTCATTCATCAAAAAATATAAAATATCAAAGTGTAGTTCAAAGTTAAAGTTCTTAGTCTGGATTAATGGGAAATATTTTCCATAAACGAATGACAAATTACGTGTTTCACGCTTGTCGGAGGGGAAGTTAATGTATCAAAGAGCTGTGTATTTTATTACAGTTAAGAATACGTGAAAGATGTATATTGACTTGTAGGTATGAGTTTAGTCTTTTTAGTGTTTTTATTTATTTATTACACACATAATCATATTAGAAAAGCTTCTTGTAACAACACTATCGAGACAAGTCGCGGAGTATTTCAAAGTTGAAAAGTAAATTCTGTCTCCATTTTTGGCCACAGAGATTTGATAGAGATTTGGCCCTGTTACAGTTTTATTTTAAGATTAGAGGACCTAATTTTTGCGTGTAATCAGCTCTTACGATAGCGTCAGTTCATAATCCTCAAGGGGCTTGAGGACCGTAATCACCTAAAATTGGCTTAATGCAGAGCGTCTGACGACTTACATTTCGTATCGTCTTCTGCAGTAGGACTCTCTCGGGAATATTTCGAGCTTCAATGACGCTAGTATTCAGTGCAGCGTAAGCTTTGTCACTGGATGGAACATTTTGTTTACTTTTATAACATTGTTATACGCTTCTGGAGTACAAAAATATTTCGTGCATCCTCTCGTAAGATGTAGCAGTTTTCTGCTGGTAGAATAATGTTATCAATTTTATTATAATTATGTTATCAAATATTGTAATTTTAACAGTGTGGAAAAATGATATACCTACCCAACATTTCGATGTTTCAGGACGATATATTTTAACCGAATAACGTTGATATACTTTTAATAGGCATGCATAATTTCACCGCTTAAAATGACGCATAAAAGCAATATAACCAATTCAGACAGTAATTTGATTTAAATCTTTTCCGTTGAAAAATTACTACATTATTTATAATTACTCGTATTGGATTATTTATGATATTCATTTCTATGTCATTTAGACACCAAAATCGAACTTTGAAATAATAATAAATTAAACCATTTTTCGTATAAAACCAAAATGTACACCGGAGGAAGAATATGTAGTTTCTCATTATTTACTGAACATGCTATTATAAAGCAAGAACGTTCACATATAACACTTCTACGCGTACAAGTTTTCCAACTGCCATTCAAGCAGCATGCCGTGTTTGCAATGATACGGTGAAAGCTCAAGGGAATTATTTGCATTTCAGTAACGCAGTGTAATGTGCGTATGTGCACTAAGACTTGCAGACTATTTCATAGGTGGAGTGTTTGAGTTATCAAACGACAGAAGTTTGTACACATGTTATGAGTTATGTTGGAAATTATGCCACGAAATTTAATTTTCAGTTCTGGCAAGTGTAAATTTTATATTTCAGACGTTGTTACGAGTAATATGTTTTTACTCAAGTGTTTCAAGAGCCAAGGCAGGTTTCCAGATTGCTTTTTAGTTTTTGGCTGGGCGCACATTGATAAAATAATGTTTAATCAAAATTTGCATGCAAACGTATGCGTATTTTTAGTTCCGGGTTTATAGAAGAGCTTATTTTTACTGCAAGCAGCCTGCTGAAGCCGGCGAGCTTATTTTAACTACAAGATCAGTTTGAATGTGTAAGAATATTTTATACGATCATATTGTTGCTGAGTTTACGATATTATATTGCTTTGCTTTGCATCGTACTCGTAGTTTGATAGATGCCTTAATTAATAAATTATTTAAAATAATTACGTATTTATTTATTTATTTATTTTGTACACACAAAAACATTTACAGGATTAACAGTTTGTACAAGGGCACTATTGTGGTATTAAAAATATATTGATTTGGCCTGTTCGTGCACACAGCTTATTTGCGGTTATATCGACAGAACACCCTGGATATTTATTAAAAGAAAGAGAGAAAAATAAAAAAAATACCTCGACAATGGCCTTTGGTATCCAAGTTACAGCGACGAATAGACTTTCTTTCACAGATAGTTCGTTGCCTATAGCAACCAGGAATGCTGTTAGAAGGCGAAGAATCAGCGCTGAGAATATGCAAGTCACTATCAAGCCGAAATCTTGCAAAGACACCTGTGATACCTGCAAATTAAAACTTAAATTAATTATGTGAACTTGAATGAACCCTGCACGTCTGTACTGAATGGGTTGTGCAGTTTCCCTTGGCGAAAAAAGAATGAACAATGAGTTACTTCTTGACAAGTTTTTGTGAAGGAGTAGGGCGCTCCACCCACTGAAGACGCGTCCCGCCGCGGTGCGCAGAGCGACGGATAATGCGCGCGGCAGAAACTGCGCGCGGGGCGCCTTCCCGCGCGTTTCCGCGTCGGCAGTGTGTTGTGCTAGGCGTGATTTCTATATAAATTGGGATACTTGCATACAATGGTAAAATCTGCCATCCCGCGCTACGCGACGGGGCGCGGTGCAGTGGGTGGAGCGCCTAACAGTCCTGTGGTATAACTATCGGGAATATGTACAAAAGTGTCGTATGATCCTTTGTTGTCGTGAATGCTTCTTAAGAAGGAACGAATTAAATGGTGTTCTACTTAAATCCTGACGTTATTCGTGCATCATACACTCAGAGCTTTTTACCAGCCTTGCTAGTTACCAACTTATCGCCCTCTCTTTAGGTAAACTTTACGTATATGTTGGATTGATTAAGTGTTATAGACACACCTGGACAGTCCTGCATTTGGTTTTAAGTATTTTATAATAATTTTTGAAAAAAAAAACATACCAACTTCAAAGAAATATTATTATAGTCTTCTATTAAAGACCTCTTAAATTATAGCTGAATATGCGGTATATTTACTTTGCTTAATCTGATACAATCTCCAGCTATTCTGTGCTCTTTTCGCCATAGTATCGAAAACACAATCTACTGTTAAATACTTCAAAAGATCTTTTTCAGTAGATGAAAACATTTTGTTTCATAACATCAACAAACAAGTCTTGGGTAGGACCAAGACAGATTAGCCTCCATGTTGATTTGAGGCGCTACGTAAATGGATTTCAGCGCTAGCGAGAATGCACCGGCGCGGGCGTAATATTACTATTGAATTACGTTCCCGCGCCAGCCAACACCCAAATTAAATCTTGAATATATTTTAAACTAGTAACCGTCCTAGCTTTGCTTTAAGAAACCTTTGCCCTAGTACTCACACTCGAAATAATGACATGTGTAGATTGTATTTTTTAAGTTAACATCCTTTTTATAATTATGTCAAGTAGCCAACAACCCATAATTGTCCCAGTGCTGGGATCGGGGTCTCCTCTCAGAAAGTGAGGGTTAGGCCATAGTCTACCACGCTGGCCAAGTGCGGATTGGTAGACTTCACACACCTTCGAGAACTTTTTATGGAGAACTCTCCGGTGTGCAGGTTTCCTCACGATGTGTTCCTTCACCGAAGCAAGTGATAATTAACTTGTAATACGCACATAATATTTGAAAATTAGAGGTGCGTGCCAGGATTTGAACTCGGGCCCCTTCGTTTGGGAGACCAACGTTCTACCACTAGGCTATCACTGCTAACTTATGTCAAGTAATTGAAAGAAAATAGTCGTAGTAGTATTACCTCAAGTTTACTACAATAAATCACTTAAAATTGTATCCAAATCACTATAAATTAAATAGCGTCCACGTGCAGAGAGTCCAATTAAATAGACATTGATCGGTAACATAAGGTATGTAGATCGTAGGTATTGATGTAGGTACCTTCACCAGAATTGCATTATTAATGTGCGCAGTTTTGTTTATTAAAATATTTACGGGTTTACGGTTACTCAATTAGGAGATAATTTGTAGCCGTTGAACCATTATATCTTTAATTTGATAAAGTTGTTATATTGGTTACACTGAATGATAGTTACAGGTTCATGTTGTTTGTTTTTTTAGTGCACACGAATGTTGCCCATTTTTCTCCAAAACGGTTTGATTCAGATACGATTTTCTGTACTACATTTGTGATAGGTATGTGTTTTAAACATCATGATAAGTGTTAACCCTAGAGTGGGCGCGCTATTTTTTGTAACGTCAGTGGGCGCGTGTAGAGCATTTAGCCGCTCATATTCAATATTAATTTTAAACAGGAAACCTATTATTTAATTAATTTCTATTTTCGGGATTTAATAAATGGCAATGTTAGTCACATGAAATCAATATATTTATTGAAAAAATGTTTAAGGACCCATTTATATGAGTAATATTTAGAAAGAGTACCATTAATTCTAATATTTTTAGTAGGTTTAACCCAGGGTAGGTTAAACCTACTAAAAATTTGGAAAAAATAACAAATTTTTGACTTTTCCTTATTTATAGGATATGCTTTAGCCTAACAATGCTCAAAAAAGTAGATGACACGCTCGTTGCACAGCAACTTTACGCATCTATAACACCATTTTTTGCTCGCTGCCTCAAAGCCAAATTCCTTTTCTAATCATGAAAAGATTTGAATTTTTTTTGTGAGCTGTTTTTTTTTGTCTTTTTTAAAACTAAAAATAAAAATAAAAAACTGAATAATATTGGCATTTCAAATAACAGGGTAAAAAAGAACGAAATTGCGTCATCATAATTATAATCTCTTTACGGCATAAAAACAACGACCAACACATGTACACATTATAGTTAATAGTATCAGGCGTTACTTTGCGGAAATCCATTGTTATTAAGTTAGTATTAGTCTACTTTGCAACAATCCGCGTTTAACATGTATGATGGTATATACTTAAACGCGGATTGTTGCAAAGTAGACTAATACTAACTTAATAACATGTACACATTACGCAATCATAATAACGTACCTATCTCAAGCTCAAAACACCATAAAAATAAGCAAAAATATAATTATTTCAATTTTTTACTTCTGAGTATTACAAAATTGGTACATACGTGAGTAGGCGCGCGTAAAGCAAATTGCCGCCAGGCATCACCTGATGGTAAAAACCTTCTTCTCCTGAGGCATCCCGCGCACTGATTGGGTTAAAATTTTCGGCAAGAGTCTGCCACAAAAATAGGGGCAGCTACTAAAAAGAGCGAACTTCTGGTGCCAGTATCTTTAAAAATATAAACGGTTTTTTAACAATGGCGGCAAAATGCTCCAAACGCGCCCACTCTAGGGTTAAGGTGCTAACTCGTTAGGGGGCGATTCTCATTTACCTATTTATTTTGTTAAGCGCATCAAGAATTAGATAGAATAAAGTATTGAAATTTATCTTCATCGCGGATGAAATTGGTTGGTTCTGATACTGGTCGCAAAACCAGCAATTAGACAACTTTGAAATGAGCGGTGGACCTGGCTACCCACGGTTATTGATGTGAACCTTGTAAGTTCCTGCAAATTGCATGTTTCTAAGTTTAATTTGCTTTTAAGGTTTTGGTACACATGGACTATTACCTTGACTGCTAGTCATAATCTAAATAAAATTAAAAAAATATATTCTAACGTAGCCTACTTAGTAGGTACATTGGCTATAAATAAATTAACGAATAGACTAAAAGGCTACCCTTGGGTCAGTTTATAAATAATTCTAACGCGTTAACAAGTAAGTACTATTTACTGTTCACTTATCTCACGCAAAATTTCATGACCATTTATTTTACTTAATAAAATAACTAAAATAAAACTAAATAAGTAGAATAATGTCCATTTTTAACCGACTTCAAAAAAGGAGGAGGTTCTCAATTCGACTGTTTTTTTTTTTTTTATGTTTGTTACCTCAGAACTTTGTACCTACTGGGCGAACCGATTTTGATGATTCTTTTTTTAATCGAAAGCTAGTGGCTGTCATGTGGTCCCACATTTTTATTGAGATTTGACAATGGAATCCATGAGAAAACTACATAAGTCGTAAATTTGTGTTAAGATGTGCGCGACAAATTGACGAATAACTCAATATCACGTAAACCGATTTCGATGATTCTTTTTTTAATCGAAAGCAGGCGCTTGTCATGTGGTCTCACATAAATTTGAACGAGATCTGACAACTATGTAGTTTTTGAGACTTTGAAGTCGGTTATTTTTTGTTAGTAAAATTTAGATTATATATTTTACGAAAGAAAGAAATAAATTAAATTGCATGTCATATTTGAACCCGCAGTTTGAACCTTTATCTTGAAAGCGAATGTGACACCACAAAGTTTAAGAGGTTTACTAAACAATGTTATGAATATGTATGTATACAATGTAGCCCCAAAAATGGTCTGGTGTGATTACTATTTTTTAAACATTAGTTTTCCGAAATTAATATTACCTCGAGATAATATCCACTGAGTGAAAAGAGCATAGGCTCGAAGATCCTCCACAGCAACTTGAAGACTTCAGATACTGGGTTGTTGTTGATGGGCCACCCTCGTCGCGACCACCTCGTGGACGCAGTTGCCGCGCAAATCATAATGGCCACACCACCTGTGAATTGTCATTAGGTATTTCAAGTGAGAAGCGAAGCCAGAGAAGCACTCTGCATGAAAACTTCCGACACTTAGGTTGGCTACTAACCCCTATACCAATCCGCACTGGAGCAGTATGGTGGAGTATGCTCAAGGGGAGAGTTACCCATGCTCAGTGGTGGGCAATTTTTTTTTATGGAAATAGCCGGCACACGAGTAGACGATCCACCTGATGGTAAGTGGTTATTGTCGCCCATGGACATCAGCAACACCAAAAGCATCACTGATGCGTTGCCGGCCAAGAAAGCCGGAACACTACAAGCTATAGGGTGGTAGCTGTCCAGGCGGTCCCCACGGAGAAATAATAATAGTACACTTATAATAATAGTAGAAGTATTGGCTACTAATAGAATGAAGCCATTTCAAGTGAAACTTCTACATCGACGTTGTAAGACATTATTGACATCAGACAGGGTAAGATAATAAAAATTTTATGGAACAATTTATGAAACAATCTCTATATTATTATGTCATCCATATTGTTTTTATATATAAAGCATGTAATCATCGTTTTTCATTGACATCAGTAACACCGATGCGTCATCGAGCATAAAGGAAGAAATGCAATATGCAATGCCACTTGGCGGGATTTCTAAGAAATTAATTTTTATCATTTTTTCTTTTTTCTTTCGAGTTTACGTGCGACACGACAATGCAATTAGAATAAAATTATGCGAATAAATTAATATCATCATGGTAACAAAAAATATAGTACAAATGATAATATACAAAAAATACCTTTCTATTCAATTAAAAAGGGTTGGAGGTTGTAACTCGGTGAGTGTCAATCAATATTACGGTCCTACCTATTATAATTGGAACGTATTCTATATGTAAAAACGACATGAATAACGTTAACAATCGTTAGGCAAATTTTTAGCGCTTTACCATGTTACATTCCCACTTTATATCGCTCAACTCGACCTGTATGATACGTTAAGTAGGTATATTGTATTAATAAAATGGAATCCTTTAATTAAATTTCACCAATTTAAGTTGTTCTGTATATTGGAAATTATGTTTACGAATTATCATGGCAGGGCGGCGGCCGCGGCGACGCGACGTGGCGCCGCGCAGTGGTAAAATTATGACGGCTTACGAGTATAGCCACTGGTTTTAGTGAAGTGTTTTTGAGGCATTTCGGATTAACAACTCCTTTATACATCTTTATATTTTTTATATCTTTTAGTATCAAGCCAAAATCCAATTAAGTTTTATTGATGTTTAAGCCACATAAGTATAAACATTCTTAATAATCTTATTCAGGAACGAGTAACCAGTAACCACTCTCGCTTTGCTTCGATTTTCTTGTTTTTTTTTTTAACATTGGGTTATATTATTGGAGTTTCCTTAAGGGTCCCTAATTTTTTGAAAATTAATATGGCCTATGTCACTCGGGGATAGTTTAGCTTCCCAACAGTGAAATAATTTTTCAAATCGGTTCAGTAGTTTCGGAGCCTATTCAATGCAAACAATCAAATCTTTCCTCTTTATAATATTAGTAGGTATAGATAAATGTCAAAATCAGTTTTTTTATTCAAATGTTTTATTTAATAGTTCATACATTTCAAGCAACAATTACTGGATTGAAAACACTCATATTAAAACAATGACACGTAAGTCATATTATGAGGCACTTCCTCTCCGTATTATTGTTGTGACTGCATTCCTCATAATATTCATCGTAATAATGTATTCATACACATACTTATGTTACTCTTTGTAATGGAGTAAACGCTAAATCACTTTTATACGACTCTGTAGCTTGGTAGCGATCCTGCCTGCGAAGCGAGGGGTCCCGGGTTCGATTCCCAGCCGGGGTAGATATTTATGTGACAGATAAATATTTGTACTTGGGTCATGGGTGTGATTGTGATGTGTTATATGTGTCATCCATGCCACCCGCGATATAGGTAATACTGCGGGGGGTATGAGTGTGTAAGCGTTATTTTTTTTAATATGTATTATGTGAATAGTCGCTTAATAAAAAACATTTGTGTTTCAGTTTTTTAAAATAAAATAATTCACTAAATATTACTGATATTCCTTTTAAGGCGCTACCGCGCCCGTTTGGTTGATTTTCTTTGCCATATATCTCATATAGTTTATACGCTATTACTTAGGTATATGTTTCTTGACTATCTACTTTAAATCTGCTCGAAAATGAAAACACGATAACGTGAAATTTTCTCGATAGAAAAAAATCATAAAGTAGGGTCTAATTATTTACATTATAGCTTGCCACCGCGATATTTTAAGTAATTTTTGCACGGAATTCTTTTTAAAACATAGAACATTATCACATCTAAATCCATGTATATTTTTGTGAAAAAACATGAAGCAGTTTTTAAAAACCAGATAAAAACGTTGTTTGGCGCTTACGTCGGTCAGTTTCGAGCGCACGCTCAGTATAGCTGTCTCACAATTTTCATACAAAAACTCATTCCCACACTGTCTTTATGATGTGCGTTCAGTCGACTGCGGTCTTCATGGACGTCGGACGTATGTCTCTCTGCGCTATTTTTTACACGATTTTTAATATAGAATTTGAAGTAGCGTATAAAGTTTTTGACATTTGCTTATGATTGTCAAAACGTTAAATGGGGAAAACTAAATAGCACAGAGAAATGGAGTAGTTTTGTTTAATTATTTATATTTTTATTATTTGTATTTAAATAAAAATGTTTGATGATATGTAAGAGAATGAATAATTAAATTACTGTTCAGTTGCGTAATACATTATCTATATATATAAAAGCAAAAGGAGACTCGCCGCTTTTTATTCATTTTATTCGGTTCGGTAGTTTCTTAAATTTTTATGTAAGAAACTACCGAACCGAATAAAATGAAATTTTTCAAGGAGATTGCCAGGAAGACGTCAGTTAAGAACGGATTTTTTGAAATTCATCTCCTAAGGGGTAAAAATAGGGGTTGGAAGTCACTTTCATACAAACCAACTTCGTCAGCTTTAGAGTAATTGTTGTTGAACAACAGTTTGATTCCACTCTTACTAATTACACTTACTGAGAGTAGGTTAACAGCTATATCTGGAACATAGAGGACATTTCGAACTATTTTATTATCACCGCAGTTTACATTAACATGTCCCATACTCACAACAGGCAGCGACTTCTTGTCACCCACAGTAATTTTAGATATAGGAGGAGTCTGAATATCATACAGCCAATCACTCCTATTCGTCATGTGCATTGCTGCACCGGAATTTATATACCAATCATTGCTCATGCTGTTTTCCGTGAATGCTGAAAAAGCTGCAATAAAAGTATTATAATTGTTACACTTTTGACTCTTTACATCATTTTTAGTGCTGGACTTTCTCGGAGCTATGCAGTATCGGCTTATTTGTTCATGCTTAGTGAAATTGAAACAACGAGGGCTTTGGCCCCGTGCAGACCTAGTTTTTTTTTGTTAGTTTAAAAAGTCGAGGGCTGTATACTTTTAACCTCCTGGATTAGTTTTGTCTTTATAGCTTCCGCAGTGATGGGTATTCCAGAGCTCTCTAAACCCATAATCATTGACCTATAAGTATCGGGGAGTCCGGCCAACATCAATCTACCAATCCACTCGTCTTCAATCTGAAAGTTGATGCTGCACAGCTTGTTATTTTATTCACGTATTCTTCAATACTATTACCACAACCTTCTAACGTAGTTGTGACCAAGTCTTTCAATAGTCCAACTCTTCTAGTCAGGCCGTTGTCGTCAAAGGCTTTCTCAAGATTCATCCATACATCCTTCGCGGTCTCAGCATTTTGAACATGCACTTAGTTCACGGGGTCGAGAAGAAGGATGATTTTTGTACGGGCTTTGACGTCCTTACTTGAATTTGGTTTGGTGCCATCCGGACGTTCTACACAATCCCACAAGTTTTCGTGCTGTAGATACGTTTTCACACCAAACTTCCATGAAGAGTAATTCGCTCGTCCCGTCAACTTCTTCAATTTGAACGAACACGAAGACATTTTCGGAGATACTTTAACCGGGCCGGCAAATAACTCGGTTACCGGCAAATATTTAACGGAGAAGATATATATTTGTCACTGAACCTATCCACCTAACCACGCTCTGCTACCATGTAGGAAAATATTATAAAAATATAGGATAGTGAAAAATAAAATACGTCTAAAGTATCTGATGTCTGATATATTCGTCAATTGAATTTTAACACTTAATACAAGTATTAAAACATGCCAGTAAGAACAAACAGTATTGACATAATATTAATCTACCTCAATACCTAACACACAGGGCTGCGTTCAAGTACCTTAACAGTAATATTTTTTTTTATGTAAGTTAATTGTTATGAACAAAAGTTAACTTTAACCCATGTTTTTGAAAATCCTCCCTTAAAGGGAAGTCAATACATTATTTATAAAGATTTAAAACATACACCCACACTCAGATTGTAAATATACGTATATACAGTACTAGCTATTACCCGCGGCTTCGCCCGCGTGTTCAAAGGGAAGTAATAATGAGTTGTTTAACACGCATGACTCATTCCTAGATATAATAACATAATAATAATAATAATTCATAAATAAGTAACAAATCCAAAATTTAAAAGATACTAAGAGGAACCAACTGTAAAACCTATGACCCTCCTCGACCTTCCAACGATAATATTATTATTATTTATTCAAACGTAAAGCTTGAATTACATGTTCTTGTGACTAAAATTTTAGGCTTTTCTACACAGAACTTGGCACCCATTTAGATCTCAATTCTTTTTTTTTAACTGGCTCTCACTTCACATTTATGTTTTTGATGGGATATCATTACTTTTTGTACAGAAATTATTAGAAGGTATTTATTCATAACGTTACTGATTAATTATTTACCTTATACATGAACTGTTATAGTGCTCTTCAACTAAATCTGTAGTTAGTGCGCCGTGGTCCGAAATACCCATTATTTCATTATTTATAAGTAATAATGTTCCACTATTGATGTCCACTAAATATTGAAATATTATTAATACTAAATCCCAGTTATAATATCGTAATATTAATAAATACGATAGTCAACTATACTGTTACTAGTTATAAGTAGTTTGTGTTCGATGACATAACGTGCCACAATATACATACTTCGAATCACTTTGAACTGGTATAATTTCGGAAATAATACAAAATTTTCTTGTGTACACGCCGTACAAGATTAGAAAAAAATATTTTTTCACACATTAACAATGAAACGACGTAATACACTGGAAATAACGTCTCTGGACAAACCACAAATCTGCACTTAAATATACGTAAATGATATGCACTTTCCCACGGGCACTTGGAACACTGAACATCTTCCCCTCGTTGAAAGCTTTACAAAGTACTAAAATCTATATGTTTCGTTATATATTCACCTTGAAATCCACTTAATGACCAGATGTCATCAAATTTTGATTGCTACTCTTAAATTTCAGGCATTATAAGTGTTTCTAATAGAAACATTTTTTTGAAAAATTATAATAAAATGATAAAAATTTACTATTTTCTGATTTATTTCTTTGTATTCACCCGATTATCTATCTGGATGCCAAATTTTAACTTTCTAGGTCATCTGGAACTGAGTTAGAGTTTTGATCTATAGGTCAGTCAGTGATAGTGAGTGAGTGACGATTTTTGGACGTTAATATCTAAATAACCGTTCGAGATGTGTACCTATATGAAATTTGGAACACATATGTATTTCGAAAGTTTCAATAAATGAGCCAAATTTGACAGGTTTATGTTGAATAGTTTTTGAGTTATGAGGTGGTCAAAAGTGGCTCCAAATGGTTCTTGTAATAATACACACGGTGCTGCTCGCCAATTCTGTTAGCTTGAAATTGGCTTTACACGCTACCCCGTGTCTAGATTATTTATTCTCTTCAACATCATCAAAATTTGTACAAAAATTTCTCGTTTCGTTCTACCAAAAATAAGTAATATGTCAGCAACCTTAAAAGCCTACCACGGCTATGTTGATGTTGCCTCTAATATAAGTTATGGTATAGTTTTATGGGGAAACTCTACAGATTTCAATAAAGTCTTCATTGTTAAAAAACGATGTATACGCGCCATAGCGCGTATGTAATTACACATATGTAATGTTATCTCAGACACTAGCTGCAAACCTCTCTTTAGGAAGCTAAAATTAGTGTCATTGACTGGTAGGTATATGCATATATGAGATTGCACCTTTTTCAGGAAAAGAAAAATAATTGTTATTTTGCAACCAGATACCCTAACCGACTATGTGTACCATGGTACCACCTTCTTGATCAGCGATACGTTCAAAAAATTCGTCTCACGACATGTGTGTAATGATATAACAATAAAATCATTGAAAACATTAAAATCTTAACTTTCACTTAATTTAAAAAGAGTTACTTAAATGGTTTACTGACAAATGCTACTATTCAATGAAAGAATTTATATGACGATTTTTAATTATTTTTTATGCAAATAGCCGGCAAACGAGCTGACAATCCACCTGATAGTAAGTAACTATCGTTGCCTATGGACTTCATCAACACCAAAGGCATCACTGATGCGTTGCCAGCCAAGAAATAGAGAAGAAAAAGAAAAAAAGAAATTTTTAATAATTATTGTTTTCCCTTGACATTTGAAATTGAAAATTATAATATGATGTAAATAATGTAAACTCACATATATTTATGTGAAAATCCATATAGTAGTTTTTAAAAACCAAATAAAAAAAGTTTGGCGCTTATGTTGTTCGCTTCCGAGCGCACGCTTAGTAGGTGCTGTCTGACAATTTTTATACAAGAAGTCATTACATTACTCTACTATCCTTGATCCGCAATTGTTTGTTTTTCATCTGTTTAGCACCGCCTCAAAATTATTTATTTACTGTTAATTTAGGATCTTAAATTATAATACTAATTGGTTTATTTTATTTTTCGCTTTTCAGTTTTTTTTTCGTTGGTTCAATTTTTTTTAAAGTAATCTTAATATATATAAATTACGTGTCACGTTGTTTGTCCGCGATGGACTCCTAAACTACTTAACCGATTTTAATCAAATGTGCGCACCGTGTGCAGTTTGATCCAACTTGAAAGATAGGATAGCTTACATCTCAATTTATAGTCGCAATATTATTTTATTGCAAATTTTTTGACAGAACGAAGTCTGTCCGGGCAGCTAGTTGTTTTATAATTTTTAGATGCAATAAAAATTAATAATAAGTACTACTCCGTAGTTTTTCTGTGCTGTTCTTGTGACCTGAATGACGGTCGGAAATCTGAACATAGAAAACAAAAGATGGTGGCCACGCCCACTTTATGCATAAATTCCCATGACGGTGTCCTCTTAATGCACGTTATTTTTGGTTTTACCATTGTCTTGAGAGTTTATCATGCAGGAGAACCGAGAAGGAATAGTAAAGTAATGTCATAGTAATTCGCGTTCATAGTACCTACTCGTAATAGGATCATTGGGGGATCTTGGTACGGAGACGAAGATAACTCATAGTAATAGCAACATTGGGAATCTTGCTTTTATGTTATGTTGTTTATGTTATGGCTTTCTCAGAGTTTGAAATATTTCAGGCATCGCCATCTCATTGCAATTCAGGTTACTGTGCACGGATTTGTTTCGCTTTTTATTTGCGTGGGTTCAACTCAGGCTGCACGTGTCTAGGAGTAGGAGTTTCAACTGCGCACACATTGAACACAAATACATTCTTGCAGCTGTGTGAATAGCTTGTGAGTTCCCTCCTGTCACATTTCCCGCTCACGCAATGATGTGACGTCACGTATACATACACACTTAATAAGTCACTGTGCTTGTTTAACAGGGAGCGCACAATGAAGAAACGCTAGCGATATAGTTGACGCTAGAAATAATTAATGAAGTCATCGACACGACACACGTAGTAGCGCGTGTTTAGTTTTTTGCCTACTTTTTGTTGTTTAACTAAACAAAGTTGTCAACCGTTTCATGATTACAAAAGCAATATTCAATGGCAGATAGTTTTTTCTTACGGGCTGCATTCGTGTATTCGCATCGTTTGCAGGCGAGGCACGTACTTTGCAACTGTCGGCACCTGGATTCTCTGGAGCTAAATTAGGTTTTTGCTCCTTTATCTATCCTTTATCTATCGGTTGGATCAAAGGAAAGCCTGATTCCGCTACCTATATGAGATTGTTCGGTCGATTCGTACGGGATATTGCTCTGGATTTATCTCTTGAATTTGATTTGTAGCACTTTACGTGATGTTGATGTATGATTCAAGTTGCTTTCTTGACTTAAGTGTTTATAGAAAAATTGTCTTTATTTTCTGAGTTACACATTTGTATTGTTATTTTTATTTATTTATACGCAAGCAGGGGCATATTGATTAAAACAGTGATGCTAGCGAATTACCTATTTTAAAGAGAATGAAGCCGTGATGGTGACATCGCTTAAGTTAATCGTAGATATAATAATTATCATTAAAATGAAATTAGTATATACATTTGCTGCGATAGAAGATAGGTAGTGAAATTTCTGGAACGCATCCATGCTTCTAGTGCACGTTCCGACTGTTATTGATAGATGGTAGTCAACTTTATATATTATCTGATATTGTCTGGCGGCATGAGATATGTCGATGCTTGGATTGGTTAGTAAACCAAACAATCCATAGCTACTATAGCAGCATTGTGGTATAAGTTCTAGGTCACCTAGAACATTAGGAAAAACAATGCTTCGAAGTGATCTACTTCGATGTTAAACTCTATGACATTTGTATTTGAGCTAAATTTGATAATCACGTAACAAATCATCTTTGTTTAGAATAAATGTTTGTAAAAAAAATTCTTCTTAACTCACCTGTACCACCCCAGCCAAAGTACGCGCCGACATAAGATACAAGCAACCCGCCAGAAAACAGAAGCAAACTTCGTATAGTCGGCGCGTAGAAGTCGTTGTGATCGGGGACGACATCAGCCAATATGCCCCACAGGATTCCAAGTAGAATCCCGACGAATATTGCCAGGAAGGCCTGGAAAACTTATTGTGATTGGTATCTATATATATTGCGACCCTAGTGATATTATATACATTAAAATAACACTAAGCTGCACAACAACAAGTATTTATTACGCTATACAGGTAAGCAATAAGATTGAAATTAATTATTTGTTCAGGCTCACACATATCCATTGTGTTATAGGTACTACCAGAAGACATAATTCTCTATGGTATACGCTTAGTTTTTGTTTTACCTTACCCTAAAATATAATTTTTATTGGCAGTAAGGGATAGGTCAATAAACGTGGTTTCGTGTTAACTGAAAAGACGTTTGATTTTTTTTAACGCTACACACTCATAGACCACACATACATACACCCAGACCAAGAACAGAAATTCAAACTCATCATTCAAATTTTCGCCTCCCTGGGAATCGAACCCACACGGGTCGTCACAATTTAAATTACCTTTATTATCCTGTAAGTAGGCGGCGATGGATAAAATATTGCGCTGTTGATCACCCCGAACATTCCTTCCGTGAACGCTGTATCTAGTCCTCCAGCGTTGCCTACTAACAACGCGATTTGTTTCTTTACACCCAGTCCTCGAGAATTTAGTGCCATGCAAGTTGGCACCACAACGGCTGGGGAAACTGAAGCTAGAATAGCCCCAAGGTGGACGCCTGCCAAAAAAACCATTAATATTACATTGAACTGCATTGCGAGTTTCAAAGGTACGTGTGAGAAAGTCAATGTAAGAAGGCTTGAGACAATGTCTAATAAGACACAATGTATCTGCATAAAATATGTGGAAAGATAAAATGTGTTATAATAATGTTATTATGTTTAATTAAGACATAATATCGCTAGTAACAACAATACAACAACACAAATAAGTTTAGATATGCAGGTAGCTTCAATTTATAACTTTATCAATAAAATACTAAATGAAGTACTTTCGACATCTCAATTTAATTAAAACTTTACTGTTGAACTTTCATGACTTACAAATTCCTACAATCATATTAGTAGTGAACCTAATACAAATACGACAAAAAATATGATATGGTTTTGTGAATCTCCACAAACAGTGTTTACTATCGTCCATCTAGTATGTGTATTTATCGTTTCCTGATATCATCTTACCCCAGTACCAAGGGAATCCAAGAAGCATGTGCGTCAGTAAGGCTACTGATAAACACTCGACGATCCAGGGTATAGTCGCCAGCGAAAATACTTTTACAGAGTTATTTTTTATGTATTCCCAGTTCCAACTTAATGGTCCTCTCGTTAAAATGATTACTGGGTAAATACGTCTGCAGAAAAAGTTATTGGTATTAACTAGAGCAGCTATAGTGAGAAATAAATAATATTTCGAACGTTATAACCATTTAAACCGATCCGTAAAATAACAGATGGTAAAAACGTTAACAAGCAATAATAAAGAAATAATTGTAATCAAACGAAATAATAATAAAAATATTTTTGTTGTGTAAAATAGCAAAATAGAGTAACTTATAATAGTTATAATTGTCTGCTATTTCCGTCTTATCAAGGTGCAACATGTTGCTATAATTTTGGTATAGATAATCAAGATAAACATAATTTTACTTATATTATTAATAGCAATGCAGTTTGGGTAGATTTTCCAATAATGTTGAAACGAGTTTCATAATGCTAATTTCTGGTTAGCAGAAAAATAAATGCAAATCATAATGCTTGCTTGAAAATCAGCAGACCGTTCATCAGTGGAATATCAAAAAAAGCCTTTCTTAGCTGACATCTTCTTCTTATAAAATATCTTTCCATCACATTTTATCCTCAATAGTCAAATAGTTTTAGAGATTTCCTTAGTGTATAAGTAGATTGTAGATATCCTTTCGATTTTATTTATAGACAGATTTCACCGTATCGAGAAGAAAATAGGAATGAAGCGCTAAGCTTCTTATAGGTTTGAGTTTTAAATCTTTATGCTATCTTTCTCTCACTAAAGGAATAACTGCAACAACAAAACTTTCCCAAAACCTTCAATTTTATTTACAATGCAAGAGAACAGATTTAAACATTTGTTGTATCATTTATATGAGTCGAAATGTGATACTCTTTGTTACTTTATTGATAATAAAATTAAAACACACCGAGCACAGTGATCGTAAATCTAATAAACTATATCAATCAATGTCTTGTATAAGTTATCTCTAGACTGCAAAGCTGATGAAAGACATACCAGTATCAGTTTAAATTTAAATCGAGGCAGGACACAACATGTTCGTTGATGCTTCGGATTGCCTATCAGTAAAAAAATATTTGTAGAGTCACCCATGTGTAGGTCCTGTTTTATACTGTCACTAGAAGCTATCTACTATAGTTTAGTGTTAAGGATTGTCACCTCTATTGTTGACTAGTTAAATAAAACACTATAAACTAGACTAGTTACACAGAAAAACATACGAATAATTCCACAAAAAATAGAACGTAGAGACGAAAGTAAAAATGAAATTGAAATTATTTTATTCTCATTCTATCGCAGAGCCTGGGTATTATTATAACCTCGAATAAGCATGAGAAAAGTACATTTGCCTACAAAAATATTCTTAGCAAAAAGCTTAGTCCAAAGGTTAAATAAATTTTCAATCGTTGAAAGCTTGCAAACCCATTCCACTTTAATATCCTGAAAATCAGCGCTGCTAGCACCGTGACGTCGCAACTAAATCAGTTTGTAATGTTATAAATACATAATACAGAAATAAATCTTACCTCAAATGGAAATCGATGGTATTTGAAATAGGATCTTCCAAGTGATTATAAGGGGCGAGATTTCTGAAAAGGACCCCAGCGAGGGTCATCCCCACCATAGGGCATATTGTCGTATATCGTTCTAATGTGTGACCTAGTAGGTAACCTGATATAGATATAGCACTCAGGTTGAAAATGTACCCTCCTGGGACGACGAGATCTTTGAACATGAACCATAAAGAACCCCATATCGAGACACCTGAAAACAAAACATTACTTTTGAATTACGTTCAGTGGCGGTCTAAAGGTCAAGAGGGCCTAAAGGGACGTTTGTTTGAACCTACAGAAAAAGTTTAAATAGTTATTTTATACACTTAAGTTTCTAGCTCACATTTCTTTGAATTGTAATGAAATTTATAACCTTATTAAACCCGATGGGGTTAGCTTTTTTAAGATTGTAAAAGGCTATAGTTGATAAAAATATGTATAAACAAAATATAACATAGACAATGGCCAAAGTCTAATGCTACCAAATGAAAGAATCTGTGTACAAAATGTCAATTCAACCAGTTGCCGAAACGGGATTAAATTATTGTTTTAAGATTTAATGTCCTTGTGAGCAACACTTTTAATCACTAATTAAAAATCAATTTTACGACTATAAAAGATACTAAACTATTCACAGAAGATTTAGTCAATCCGTTGTAAATTAACTGCAAACCCGTAAATTATGTGTTAGATTAGCTGCAGGCACGTTCTTCAATTGTTACAGTGGACTGGAGAACAAACTTATTTTACGATTTAAGATGTTAAACCTCCTAATTGGGTAAACACGGTTAGGTTACTTAACTAAATTAGGTTGGTAAACACGGAAACTTTAATGATGATGTCGCTAGAGGGTATCCATCTAATGGTAGGCCCACACAAAGTTTAATAATTTCCATATCCTAGGTTTAACGACTGTGAATTATAATTGTAAAATTATATTAGATAAAACAAAATCCACAAAATACGATTTTAAACATTGTAACGGTGCTCAGTTAAACCCAGTCGGTTTAATTTTCTTCGGGAATGCGTCGTATTGATAAATTCCTCCTTTTTTGAAGTCGTTTAAAAACTGTGTTCCAGAAAGTTAAGCGTTTTTATTTATTTATCTCTAGTATAATATTATATAAAATAGTAAAAGTGTGTGTGTATGTGCATTTTTTTAATACTCTCAGGGTCAGAATGTGGCTGGAATGATCTTCTTATAATACAATTGTAATGTATTTTTTATGTGTTTTTTGCTGGTGTAAGTTTGTCTAGGTATCGTGTAAAGACTAATACTATTTCATTTTGATGTAGCTTATAGGGTCAAGAAATGTATCAAACAACTTAAAAATGTTCTGCGCTTTATCAAAACCGTTTGCATAACAAGAGTTTCAACATTGTATTATTATTTGCATGTACCAATTTGCATCGCGATTATGGTCCTTACTAAGCGTATTTACCAGTACAAGGGGGTTTGGCAGTCTAGCTCCGACTACTAAATTCTTGCAAACAAGGTTACTGGTATAACATAGTAGATAGGTATACGTAGTTCCTGTAGGTAAAACTATATACGGTATGTTTATAATAAGACTCCAAGAGTGATACATGATACAGGAATTCGCTGAGTAAAATCGCTAATAAATTAAACAAGATGTTATCATAACGCGTACCGACATTGCAATGCCGGAATGATTACGACAATTTATTAATACTGGAGACCCGCTCTGCGGTCGTAATTAGACCGTAATGCAATGTGGGCAAAGAGTTACATTTTTAAATGTTATATTTTCTGTATTAAATATATTTACTTTAGTCTTAGGAATTATTGTGGTTATATTGATCTATTTTGGATATTTCAATAAGACAATTTCCCTTGCTTGCAGCGCATCCTATTATGCACACATAATAGGTAATGTGACTGTGACAAAATTATTAAAATATTCTTATTTAGATTTTCTTTGGATTCTGTGCTACTTAGGCTAATATCTATGGAATTAATTATTATCATTGTGTAGTACTGTATCAATCTATAAGACTTTCTTCTGAATTCAACTGTATGTTGTAGTCACAACATCTACAGCTGAAGCATTAAGCGTTAACAGGTGAATACGCTGTTTTTGGCCGCCAATTCTTCTTTAATAAGGTAGGTACTTGGAGAACGTTCTAATCGATGAAGACCACATTAGAGTTTTTGATAGTTAATTAATCAAGAGGAAAAAATTACTTTTCATTTGCTTACATAAAAAAGCTTTTACGTCAGATGATATTTAAGACATTGCTAAGTCAGTATTAGCAATAATAAGCCAACTAAAAAGAGAGGGTTCAAACCTTTACAAGAATAAGACTAAGTTTCAGTCCATTAGCTTATCAACTAGTGATAAATTGTAGAAGACACTTAGTGGACGTTATTGTTACTTTTTCCAGGTTAAGCGTAGAAACGTGTAGAGAATTTATTTCTAAGTAATGAAATTGGCTCAGGTACTTACCACAAATTAATACACCGGTATATTGTCTCAGCTCGGTTGCGGTGGGTAGAGCGCTCAATAATTTTATGATACAATTATTGTGTTGTTCCTTAGTATCATTTTCATGGCTAAAATATTAAATTTAATTAAACATAAGATAAAGGTAAAACATACAGGTACCTACATATATAATTATACAAATAATATATACGTATTTTAACACTAATGAGGCCAAAACTGTAATCAAATATTATAAAATAAAATTATAAAATGGAGTAAACTGGATTGTATAATGCCTCATAAAAGTGAATAGCAATTTATTCTGATGTGGGTGGTAACGCATAAGTTTCTGAATGTAAAGCGCGAGGGCGCAGGGGTGTATTAGATAAATAGTAGATAAAGATAAAATCATTAGATATTTTAAAATATATTGATATCAACGCGAGCCAGGTATGATAATTTTTTAACGGTTGTTTTTTTTTACTTATTTGTAAGATAATTGACATAAAAACGTAATACATATTATCAACTACTACATCTATAAAATACTTATGTGTAGTATATCAAAGTAGATTTTTCCTTATCTGTTCTTGTTCATAGTTCTTTTGAATTACGCGGATACAATATTTAATGAGATAAACCGCAAATGAATTTTATAAAATGTCGTGAGACATGTAAAAACAGTAGAATTATCCTTATTAAATGGTTGCAGTCAATGATATCATATTACAGTAATGTTATTGGTTGTAATAGTAAAAGCGGAACATTTTCTTGTTAAATCAAAATAAGCCTGTGTGTGAGAAATTATTTTCTCAATTATCCTTTGGTCTGTTTATGAGATATCAAACGACCTATTATAGGAAAGGCCAGGAAAATATTTTCAAAATAAGATTTTTTATTAACTAAAGTACCCAATGAAAACGTGGTACATATGTACGCAAGTGCACATAACATTAATGTTAAGTGAGCTTTATTAAATCGACAAAATTACTTTTTTTACTTTTAGCTACTTTTCTGTAATCAAATTTAATACAATATTACATCAATGATACAGTAAGTACCTAATTTAACATAGAAAGTAAAACTTTACCTCCATAAATTTTTGAAAAGCCGAAAATAATATGAAAGTGCACTTATTTGAACAAATATACTTACTTACGTTTTGAAGGAACTACTGTCTGAACTTATAACTTTACTTGCTGTAACGGCCTCCTCGTTTTTATCTGAAATAGCATGCGGTTTAAATTAAACAATTGTTTGCCGTTTTCAATTCACTTTTTGTTCACTACAATCACAGATTTCCAATTTCAATTACTACGCTTAAGTAAATGATGTTCTATGCGACGCGTAATTGGGCCATTATTTTTAAAGTGTTGTTGAACAATCACTATTTAATGCATAAAAAGGGGCTGTTCCTACAATTATGTGTCTATGGTATGCTCCTGTCCTCAATATTTGTACCTATGATATGACGTATTTCAGTAGTTTTCAATCCTAATGTGAGTACAGAATCCATTCCGATTTTTCCCACTTGCGGTCAATCATTCAACACATGACCAGACCAGTTGTTAGACAGACAGTCATTGGTCCAATCAGCTTATTAAACACTCTATTTATAAGTTAATTAAAAACTTTTAAAGTTTAGAATCATTAAATACAAAAACAACACTAGAAGTAACTAATATAAACGATTGACCTACCCTTACTATTTGAAATTGGATGAATACTGGCTATGTACATAAATAAATTGCACAAAACTTACTGAAATCACAACTGTCTTTCGCCATCTCTTCACAACACTGACTTTTTAATTCAAATTAACACTTTTATAACGTCACATTGAAGAGAGGACTGAGAGCACAGACGCCATTCATATTATTGTAAACCGAACGAACACTTCGACGAGCCTGAAAAGCGGCCGTAATGAGTGCTATCCTGTATATTGTTCTTCTAATAATAAATTAAGTCGCATGCGCACAACACTCAATGGCCATATTGGAGAATATATTAATCATTGGACGTCGAATAAACGACCAACGAATGAGTACCGTCACACAATATCCAGTTTGAAAATATTGCAGCGAGAATTATTCAACAACCGGCGCTCGACTTGTGTACCTTGTTTCGATCTTCGGTCTGAAAACAATTGAACGTATCACTAGAAAATACTGCCATCAATATGATAGTTTCACTCAGATGTTATAATTTTCCTAGTCAGATTTAATATTCAATAGGATGCAACAACTTTAAGACGTATGATACGAACCGATAAATAAATCTTGTTGATGAACATCGCAAGTAGGTACCTACTGTCTGATATGTTAAAAACATTTAAACTTTATGTCAGATAAATTAAACAAATATTTTTTATGTTAAAATATGTGAAGACAATACAATGAGTATGGGTGAGACACATTCAACGGATGTATAGTACTTTTGCTGCCAAGTGTATCAATGTCAAACACGTGTGAACGATTATTTTCCCGCGTGAAAAGCTAGTACCTACCTACTTACTTTCTTTGTTTGACGAGGACTGCAGATCTATTCGTACACTTATTAAATTGATTACATTTTCCCTATCCTCTTCATCTCTTACTGACGTTTCCCACAGAGAATAGACAACTGTTCCTGTTAGCAATCATTAATACTATACTAGGTTGGACTTGGCTCTACTTCAATAGTATTATTATTTTTAGTGTTCGGAGACGGTAAACGTTACGTCTTCTTTTTACAATGTCTTATGTGTAAATACTTGCGATATGTGCATTGAACACCATATTTTTTAATTATAGATTAACTGTGTTTCTTTGTAATAGTTTGCGTATCACCGGAAATTGCTTCCTTACTTAATAAATGTTGTTGAAGTGCAACTTAATAAGGCGCGATATGGGTGAAAAGAAATGTTAGACGTGTTACGATATACCTATTACGATAACGTATTATATGTATATAACGATGTGTCCCATAAGTAGTAATTCGAAGGTACTAATGTTAGAAGAAAGCGTGTGATGGGATTGGAGTATAGTGAAGCGGAACGGAATAGCTGATGTTAAGTGGTCACCATCTCATACATCACCGCATCACCGAAGCGTTGTCGGACAGAGTTATACAGAAAAATACCCAGAAACTGATTTCTAAGGCTGATAATCATCATAATAATCTATACAGATTTGACATGTAGGTACTGTCCGTGGACATTACAGATAGCGAAGTCGAATGAATTTTAGCGAAACTGCTGAGACAGCTCCCGTCCCGTGTATAGAAGTTTCGGAGTTGGCTTGAATGCAATGGAATCTGTGGTTCTGCAAACAACCTGCATTTCTACAACATGTTGGATTCCAAAATTGTTCCAAATTGTTCATGTCGGTAACAAGTTTAATCTCTACTATTCTGTATTGTATATGCACCACAAAATACCTGTGATTACCTATGTGAATATAAAGGATTATTTCTTTTATAGATGGTTAACGTTTATTCTACAGAAATTCAGCGCATTGACCATTTCCTTTTTGTATAAAGAATGTATTTCTTTAATAAAATAGATTGTTGAATACATTTTGGTGGTTAAGAATATGATTTGCTAAAAGATTTGATCCAATAAATATTTAGGGACATGCTATTCTACATGCATAGGAAGATAATGACTAATAGTCGATAAACTTACTACTTCGGAAACCTACATCACAATATAGGAATATCCTATATCCTATCCTATATTCCTATATTGTGCCTACATTGCGCGTGGCCTGACATGCACTTGCCCGGTTCGTTTATTTCAACTTGGTTTAGTAACATAAAAATCATAAACACAACAGCTTAATTCTTATCACATCTAGAAAGTACTTGTTACGTTATTTATAAGTATTATATTACTAGGTATATTAAAGCTTCGTCATAAGTGTCACAGTGAGAAAGAAAGTAGAGTGTCACCAAGAATTGCAAGGCATAGGACTAAAAAACCAAATTACCTTGCAATGGATCAAAGGGCACAGTGGCTCTCTAGGAAACGATATGGCAGACCAGTTGGCCAGAAGGGGATCCGACCAGCCAGCGGTTGGCCCGGCCCCTATGCTACCACTAGCATTCAACCAGCTAAGATCCTGGCTACGTCAAAGAACATTAAAACAACATGCAGATCAATGGGCACAAATCAAAACGTGCAGACAATCTCGGGAAACAGTGCCCTATCCCGACACACGATTGACCAGGAGGTTACTGTCACTTGACCCGAGGGACCTGCGAGTAATTGTAGGTAACATCACTGGACACTGCCCACTTAACGAACATTTATATGTTCTAGGTATGACCGACAGCCCTCTATGCAGGACGTGTCTATCGGCAGACGAAACAGCCCCTCACGTAATCCTGGAATGCGTGGGCGTAGCTACCCAACGGGCTGAAATCCTCGGCACTCCGAGGTCGTTCCGTGAAGCCTGTGGAGACACCAGGAGGATCCTGCGTTTCTGGACAGAGCTAGGCTGGCTAGACAACTAGCCGGCACACACATTTACGCACAATGGCACAAACTAGAGGCTAAATGCGGAAATCGGAGCCCATCACCATTACCATCACCATTACCATTAAGTATCACAGTGGAAATATGTATGCCGGAGAAGGTTTTACGTTGATGTATCACTGTGCGATGCTGTCGCAATCATAACAAAGAAAAGGAAATCATTTATATTGTTTAAGATGATGAAAGGATGTAAATGTTCGTTGTATAATAATATTATATTTGCATCGAGGATCAAACGTAATGTTATGTGTAGATATCTGTGTCTGAGTCTCAACATAATTGTTGAAGTCTGTTTTACATCACATTGATATAGTGCGTTTCAAGAAAGTCTGCAGTTCGTCAATATGTTGGTAGCATTGAAATAGGATTTTCCAAATTAAAAATGTTATATAAAATGCAATATTTATATTAACTTGTAATAATTAATAATGTTACAAACTTTGATAAACGTGACAACAGGGCTATTATTATCTCCATTTAATTGGTAAAATAAGGTTTTTAAAATTTTAAAGACATTAATTCCAATGCTACCGACAATATAGCGACCTGCAGACTTACTTGAAACGCACTCTAGTAAATGTGAATACAAGCTATCCCTATCCTATATGTGGAATTATATCCCATCAAAAACATGAATGTAAAGTAAAAGCCAATTTAAAGAAAAAGAATTGAGATCTAAATGGGTGCCAAGTTCTGTGTAGAAAAGCCTAAAATTTTAGTCACAAGAACATGTAATTCAAGCTCCACATTTGACTTGGTTAGTTTTCACGTACCTATCTAGGCTATATTATTATATTTGTTTTGTTAAGTCTGTTAGGTTGATGACCTATGTTACTTTTTTAAAATTTGGTTTGTTGGTTGCTAACTAATGAAAACTAGCCAATTCAAATGTAAAGCTTGAATTACATGTTCTTGTGACTAAAATTTTAGGCTTTTCTACACAGAACTTGGCACCCATTTAGATCTCAATTCTTTTTTTTTAAATTGGCTTTTACTTTACATTCATGTTTTTCGATTTTTGGACGTTAATATCTAAATAACCGTTTGAGATGTGTTTATGAAATTTGGAAGACGTATGTATTTCGCAAGTTTTAATAAATGAGCCAAATTTGACAGGTTTATGTTGAATAGTTTTTGAGAAGCGCTCATAGCCCGGCGGCTTACGTCGATCCTATGTGATCGACAAAGTTAAGCAACAGCGGGCGCGGTCGGTAGTTGGATGGGTGACCGCTAGTGGCAAAAATTTCTTGAGCGTTTCCGTGCTTCGGAGGGCACGTAAAGCCGTCGGTCCCGGTTGTTATCATAAGATAACAGTCGTTAAGCCATGTCGGAGGCCCTCGGGCGGTTTGAAAACTTCCGACACTTGGGTTGGCCACTAACCCCTCCACCAATCCTCACTGGAGCAGCGTGGTGGAGTATGCTCTAGGCCTCCTCAAGAGGAGAGACCCGTGCCCAATAGTGGGCCATTAATGGGTTGAAGCCAGCCAGCCAGTTTTTGAGTTATGAGGTGGTCAAAAGTGGCTCCAAATGGTTCGTGTAATATTACACACGGTGCTGCTCGCCAATGTTAGCTAGAAAATTGGCTGACACGCTCCGCGTGTCTAGATGAAACAAAATTCTCTTTGAAGTCATTGAAAAATATCTTTTTCCAATTTAGCTGAATTGTTGAGTAGGTAATCTTAATATATATAAATTACGTGTCACGTTGTTTGTCCGCGATGGACTTCTAAACTACTTAACCGATTTTAATCAAATTTACACACCGTGTGCAGGTTGATCCAACTTGAAAGATAGGATAGCTTACAATGTGCCTTAAGGCACACGGAAGGTTTTAATAAAAAAAAACTTTTGACAGAACCAAGTCTGTCCGGGCAGCTAGTAAAATTATATAACTTAGCAATGAAAATGTAAATTTTAATAACATTGCAGTTTTAATGATGTTAATGAATGATGAAGTGAGTCTGAGGGTTCCTTAGATTCCTGGCTACGGAACGTTTAGGTATGTTACATCCTACTCGGTTTGTAGTTGTTGGTATTTTTAACCTCCGACGAAAATAGAGGGGTTTTATAAGTTTTACGTGTCTGTGTATCTGTGGATCTGTAGGTATGTCTGTCTGTGGCATTGTAGCTCCCAAACGGATGAACCGATTTTGATCTAGTTTTTTTTTTTGTTTGAAAGGTGACTTAAATATGTGCTCTTAATTTAATACTAATATAACGTAGTTGTTTTACTAATTACATTATTCATTTACCAATACATGCAATATATTACAGGTGTTATACATTTAACTGGGTTTTAGTGAAAATGAATAGGTACAAATACATTTTACACTGTAACGTCGTTTATGTTAGCACACAGATAAATTCTTAGCGTACTGAGCTAGGTCAATTGGACGCAATGCCGCGGCCAGTCTTGAATCAATTGAAATGTATGGACGTTATTTAGCTCGAATGAACGTGTAGGTATAAGAATATTTTTTATTGAAAAATTACAATTAATTAATTAAAAAATTAATTGTCATTAATATTTCCTCGCTCAAATTTTACTTGATTAGAAAATATTTGTTTGATAACAAAAGTTTTAAGTTCATTAAAATACAATATCTGATTGAATGGTGTTTATATTCAACCACGTGCGAGTTCGAACATTGAATATGTAATGAATTCTAGCGACTATTATTGAATGAATATAAATCTAGTTATTATATTAATTGAATAATAAACAGTGCCAATAACTGATTTACGCTTACCACGATAAAGGTACATTGTGGAAAACCATAACGCAATAGTTTCCCATGTAATAAATTGTAAATATTTTAATACGTATTCAATAACATTCGAAAAGGACATTACAGGTAAAATGTGCTCGTCTGAATGGCAAAACTTTTCAAGTTTGATGTTTAATCTTGATGCAAACAGTCTGCTAGAGTAAAGATAAGAAGGATTCACGTTGTAAGACAGGAGTTTTTCAATGCACTCTTTTGTAAGGGATCTAAAGCTAGGTTTTTAGATAAAAGTTCTATTTATGAGATCGTTATGTTTTAGGTTTGCGTAGACTAAAGAACTGGACTGTTCACTACACAACAGCCTGTAGTCTTGGGCATTTGCTAGGTGCATGATAAAAAGGAAGTCATTCCACTGGTAAACAATAACGTACGGTCGGAAACTCCTTTCACGTCATACCGGTTTCAGGGGAGTTGGCAAACGGCGGGCCTCTAAAGAGCAGGTAATTTTCACTGTAACGCCCTCCGGATACTGGCTGCTCATTAACTATGAACGACGTCATCAAGACGCTTCTTCAGTAGAAAAAACCGTGTTTAACAGTAGCACTCTTCATGAACAAGCGCTATGGCGAGGTGCTTTTGAACGCATACCGCTACAAAGTGCATACAAATTGCTCCACGAAATTGAAGTGGAAATATGAAAAGAGCGCCGCAGTGAGGTTTTGAAAGACAAGTCATCGGTATGTCATTTCAGAAGCTGCGGATGTTATGGAAGGTTAAAAATAGGACGAGCGTGATGAAAGGGTGGCCACTACTGTTGATAACGTGGGTCGTGGTAAAGAAATGTTTTGCGAAGTTGCTTTTAAGATAACAATGGCATGGAGAATTCAACTACTCAGTAATATGGTGTACGTAACTGTGATCCTGTGATCCTCTATATCGATAAAAATTATAATATACTAGCTGCCCGGACAGACTTCGTTCTGTCAAGTTTTTTTAGATGTAAGCTATCCTATCTTTCAAGTTGGATCAAACTGCACACAGTGTGCAAATCTGATTAAAATCGGTTTTGTAGTTTAGGAGTCCATCGCGGACAAACAACGTGACACGTAATTTATATATTACTAGCTGCCCGGACAGACTTCGTTCTGTCAAAAGTTTTTTCTTTTGAGATGTAAGCTATCCTATCTTTCAAGTTGGATCAAACTGCACACGGTGTGCAAATTTAATTAAAATCGGTTCAGTAGATTCGGAGTCCATCGCGGACAAACAACGTGACACGTAATTTATATATATTAAGATAACATATAAATAATATAGATAGAATTATAACATATTTGCACCTAAATTCAGCAAATTATTATTATTATTTTAAAGAAGAAACAGTGAGTGAAGAAAGTTTCATATAGGATCACTTGTACGTATATATTTGTTTGCACATTATATTCGATTGTGTGTGCTTATTTTGGAATGCTAAATTAGACAAAAGACATATGACATAACTTATAGCATCATGTCACATAACTTTTACATGAAAGGTCTTTTAATAATAAGAAATAATAATTAGGTATATGAATTAATTGGAAACGGAAAACGAGTCTTACCTTACGGAAGTCCGAAAAACTTGACAAACGACAAGTTGAAGACGTTTATAGAGGTTCGATGCCACTTATTAATCTCATTATTACACAAATACGCAGACGTAAATTCATTCTTGGCCTAAAGTCTTCATTGTAAATAGGCCACAGTGTTTTGTAAACTTGCCCCTCTTTTGCACATATATTCTGGAGTTTTAATCAACGTAATTTACAAAGCTTAGCAAGACACCAAAATTGCGTAGAATGTGTGTAAACGAGTACCTTTGTACATTTATTTGTAGTTTATCACTCCGAACACTCTCTCGGCCTAAGCAAGGTGATTTGCAAAGCTTTGTGTTAGACAGGGAAGCTGTTACTCGTCGATTTGTTTTAGCGGATTTTCTTATCGTATGGAAATCTTGGGAGATGTCCGCATTATCCTAAGAATTAATACATAATATTATTATATGTGTGGTGTTATTGCTATACTAAACTTTTTTGGGACGATGTCTGTAGAAGTTAATTGATAAAAATCGTCACGAAAAGAAAAGCGTTACATCCTTTTCAATTACCCTTATTTCCGAATCTAAGTATACCTAAGCATCAGGAAATGTAAATCCTTATCAATAGTCTCCGTAAATTCTATAAGAAAATCTTTAAAGGCTACATTTTCTTATGAACCGCAAATATTCCTGGATACATTGACAGGAAAGAATCTTTTTAGACGCGAATCTTATTTGGGATTGACCTGTTTTTGTTTGTCTAACTTTCCTGAATATGCCTCTCTTGCTTGAATGTAACTGGGTTGTGAAGATAAAATATTTGCTGTTAAAATTTATTATTTCAAGATTCGTTGCTTAAGGCTTGTTGTTTACAAATTGATTGGAATAGCATAGTCCTTAACCTTGATTAATCCTTAATCTTGAATTCAAGGAACTCTTTTTTGTGGTACATCTTGCCGAACAATGGACGAGGCTGTATCAATTGTCTTTGCCACTTGAGATTGCTGGGCTATATACCGCTTTGTTTAATCCCGACGGTAGGTACCATGTCACCCTCCTTCGAAAATCGAAAGCGAAATTAATATTTTTTACACTTTCGGTCGCAATGTCTAAAACCCACAAATAATGCTGGTTCGAGTTTTCTTTGCCGGCAACGTATCGGTTATGTTAAGGCGATGTGACCTTGCCATCAGATGGCTCTTTTGCTGGTTTGACGGTTATTTACATAAAAAAGTATCTATTGATTTATCCAGTTTCTTTTTATTTGTGAACTTCAAAATAAAAAAGCAATAAAATACAATATTTTATTTTAGAAAGTGGCAAATACAGTCGGCGACATCGTTGGCATTCATACCTACAACAGGTGGACTAAACAAAATGCAAATAGACCTGATTATACGCCCTCGACATTTCGTATTCCTTAAACCCGGCTGGAAACAAAGGCAAGAGAAACCTCATTTTATGCTTCATTTCAGTTTTCTAAAGCAGCCGATGAGGTAACAAGCGGAAACATTGCTTACCTATTCTAATTTTGGATTGGTTTAGGCTACTATCATGCCGAGAATGCCGAGAAAAGATTTAAATAATGGAATCAAATCCAATATAGAGATGAATCCAATACAGTGCGTCTATTTTATTGATGTCTTGATAAATGTGTTAAACCAATGACAACTAAACATAATTTGAACATAGTTTGATAAACCAATGACAACATAAACATGAAGAACAGAAAAGTAAACTAATATATTTGAGATAAACACTGTAATTGAACGTGATAGAATATTATTAAATGGGCCAAAAAAAACTGTAAAATTAATAAATTAAGCACCTTTTATTTTTGAGGCCGGTGCAAGTAAAGCCGTTGAATATCAAAAGCATCTGAATTAAAAAAAAGAATAATTACTGTATTAAGTGAGGTCTGGTTACTACAAAAAATTACGAATACATAAAAAGGCGGTATTTGATTATTTCTCAGAGTGCCGTCTGCGGGGAGCGAGTGTCGGCGCTCTCTGGCCTCCGGAAACAAGGCCGGACCACCGGATGCTCCTGTAATTGGAGGCTTCCAACTCCGAAACGAGGTTTCCAGCTTCACTTTTCACTGTAGCTACAGTTTGTAGTAGGTATTAATAAATTATTTATCGTATTTTATTATGACTGTCTTATATCTGAATTGAAAATTGGCTTTAAATAAACTAGCAGCTTTGTTCATAAAGTATTTATTGTAGGTTAAATAAATGCTTGTAAAATATACTTACGTATGTACTTTTATATCAAAAAGAATATCTTGTTTGTAATTTTTGTGTGGAGGTAAATAAACAGTTATTGTATTGTATTAAACAAATAAGACATCATCAACCCCTACGATACGTGTGCCTACGATAGTTCGAGAACAAGCATTAATCTATAACACAGACGTCTGCTCCAACCAGGAACTGAACCTGGCAACTTTAGTTCGGTTCCGAAGTCAATAGTGTAGCGACTGACATACACAGCAGTCACATCCGTTCCGTTTTGTCATTAAAATAACGAAACTTTTGAAATTATGTAATCGCTGAATTAATTACATACCTAACGTTGGTCATTTAATGCAATAAAAATCCAAGACACGTGAATTCAATATGTTATTTTATACCACACCTATTATTTAACTTTAACGTTTTACTTTACTGCTTCCCTTCAATATTCTACAACGTTTTTAATCTACTATCTCTTAGCTCAATAGCTGTTATAAATCTGTCACCCGACTATTCCAAGTCATAGCGCTTTGCACTACAAAAATAAACATGTTCTGACTACACTGCACTTACTCCCGCGAGATACATGGCATCCGTTTGATAGCTTTTGTTCCTCTTTTACTACTTCCTAGGCTGACTTGCCTCTTCTGATTTATTACTTTTTTTATTTTGTACTAATTTTATACACCGGTAAGACTCGTAAAATCAAACATGTTAAGGTAAATACGACAAAGAAAGAACTAGCCTTCGAAAAATATAAATATTATGTATATCTAAATCGGCATATTATTTACACCTATGTGATTTGAGGACTTCAATTTCTCATGCAAGATGGGCATCAGAAAAATGTGTATGTAAAATATGGAAACAATCCCAAATCAAATTGAGATCCACATCCTTTTCTGAAATCGCTCAACAAGGTGTTTTTTTGGGATAAAATTAAACATCCTTTATTTTAATTTTGCTAGCTAACACCCTTCTTGTAGAATTTACCATGAAATATCTAAATAAATGGCAATTATAAGGACTGCCAGCAGAAGTGAAAACTCAAAACAAAGGAATAACTGTGTTCTTTATAAAAAATCTGTTACTTTTAGTACACAGACAATAAAATTATAACTATATTAAGTTACTACTCACTATTGTACTACTAAGTGATTCAAAAATTAATCAATTCAAATAATGATTTTATCAAAAACACAGTTAAAACAATGTATATTATACACAAAATAAACTTATCAAGTGGTCAATATACCTGCACTTACTGCTATTACAGCATGTCGGTTGATGTTGTAACATGATTTATTGTGATTTTACTTACCTAATAAGTCAAACATGCATGATACAGCCGAGTTTAAACAATGTATTAGCATACAAAGCAGTGATAGCCTAGCGGTAGAACGTTGGTCGCCCGAACGAAGGGGCCTGAGTTCAAATCCTGGCACGCACCTCTGATTTTCAAATATTATGTGCGTATTACAAGTTAATTATCACTTGCTTCGGTGAAGGAAAACATCGTGAGAAAACCTGCACACCGGAGAAATCTCCATAAAAGTTCTCGAAGGTGTGTGAAGCCTACCAATCCGCACTTGGCCAGCGTGGTAGACTATGGCCTAACCCTCGCTTTCTGAGAGGAGACCCCGAGCCCAGCAGTGGGACAATTTTATTATTATGGGTTGTTGCTTTGCTTTGCTTTGCTTTTTAGCATACAAAAAAAATTGTTTATGATTAGACATATTTTATGCATGTACGTTCCTCACGTTTTCATCGTACTTTTTTAACACTGCCATTAGGCATTTAACTCGCTCAAGTTTTCATGAAAAAATTGCCCGCGTGGGAAAAAGGCATGTGTTTGATAGCTTTTGTTCTTTCTTTATTGTTTTTATTATAAGTAAATGCGTTTAGTGGCTTTATTTGTCGCCAAGCTTTTACTTGAAAATCTACTTTTAAATCGGATAAAGTTCGATCATAATACGATTACATAATTAGGGGCGTATAACTCTGGTTTTCCGAAATTTATTTTAGGCTTTAAGCTCCTCAAAAAGATGATTTAAGGAAATGAGATTTTCCATTTTTTATGAGGCAAATCTTTTTGTAATTAAAGAATGAGTGTATATTTATTGTATTTTTTTTTTATTAATTCACCCATGGACACAAGAGCATTACCGACGCCTTGTCGGCCAAGAAAGGAAGAAAAAACCGGCTCTCAAGCTCCCAGCCGGAACATTACGAGTCGTCATGGGACTGAATCAATTACAAGTAGCCAGGCAGACTTGACGGAAGCTTCTTAATGCAGTACTACTGAGGAAAGCGTGTTTTTAGTTTCTGAACTATTATTTCATTTTATGGCAACTTTACACTTACAGCCGTGTCAGTTGTATAAGTAATAATGTAATATTTTAAATACTATCATTAGTAGATAATACAATATTAACTGTCATAATTTTGAATAAGAATGTAAATCGTCTTCCTCTGGGGATATTTATTGTACGAGTAGAATTATAAAACGTAAATCTTCATACATCTTCAATCTCGTATCTAAGGAAAAATATTTGCAACAGAGTTTCACACATGTTTCACACAGTTTTCATCATGTTATTTCGTCAAATTTTCATTAATTTTTCAGAAATCATTCAAAATACTCTAACTGATCGATGTCTTTACATGGAAGATATTTCGGAATAACTATTTTATTACTAGGGGTATTTGTTAACGCTATAGATATAACTTGGATTTTTAGAATTTTTGTCTCTTTGTCGGTCTGTCTGATTGTCTGTGTGTTTGTTCCGGCTAATCTCAGGAATGGCTTTACCGATTTTAATGCAGTTTTGATAGATATTATATTGTAATAAACTTAGGTTAACATTTCGTGTTTTCTTTATTTGAATCGCTATACAAATAAAATGTTATGTAAATTAAAGTATCCCGTCCATGGATCTTTTCGAGTTTTAGCTGTCTTTTTACTAAGATAGGGTTCCAGAAGCGAAGGGGCATTTTCTGGTTCAAAATATATTCGACGCATAAATAACACGAGAAACCTTCACCTGAAATCTGCGGCTTCTAGAGATAAAGCGGTTTCGGTTCACCGTTGATCTCAGCCAGGACAAACAATTTAATATTTAGAAAATAGATTTTGCATGATGTGCAAAATCAGTTTGAAACTAATCAGTCAGCAAAACAGACACAAAGTTCCATATTCTCCTAATAAACGTCCAAGTTCAGTTTGATTGCCTTCGCAACCGCTTGAATATTTACTTAGATTATGCGATCCAATTTTCACATTTGCAATCAGCAGTCTGAAGTAGCTTGTACCCTAGAGATGAACGCTCTACCTACGCCTTAATGGAATTGATTACCTTAGTTGCAGTAAAACGACAATTTAAAAAGTGCGCCAGTTTTATAAAGATTGGTAATGTTTATTCTGCTTGGATTATCTAATTATTATAAATAAATCAAGAGAGTAAAATAAGTACAAAAAAATAATATGATAGGCTCATTTCATTAGATATTCAAATTGTAAACGTAAGTAGCAATATATACATCTATTATAGACGAAGTGCCTGTAAAAATTTTTTCATCCTCGTGTCTACCTTCGGATCACGTTTCTCAACGTACATTTACAGTTTATGGTCGCCGGGTAGCCAGCGCACGCTATACTGACTTGATGGAGGTAACAAATATTTAGGACGACACGTCATTTCGTGATCCCTTGTTCTGGACCCTTAAAATGTTTTTGCTACACACGACTATTCAGTTTAAATCTCATTACGAACGTTAGGTACCTACAGCAGTTTATTCGAAAACGTTGTGTAATTAGTTGTTTTATTTACTGAGAGAACCATCTAACTTAAGCATTTTTTTATGTTAACAGAAACAGATGTCTGCGCGTACCTACTCTTAAATATTTTTAGCTCCTGAATCCTATCACCTACTAGTTCACATTCAGTAGACTGAATTTTACTTTAAATTGTATATTAAAAGTGTGTTATGAAAAATATTTCATTTCAAATATTAGATTTTCATTGAGTACTTAGTATTTTTATTGCATAGACCTCATATTTAAGAGCAATTCGCGATTAGAGAGTAATTTTGGCCGAAATTAGTGTACACACAGAATAATTCTTATTTTGTTTTCAAGATTCAAGATTTTTTTTTTACAGTGCCATTGATAGGTTTAAGATAAAATATATCGGTCAAATTACTGTTCATTCAATCGTAAATGCGTACAAACCAAACCAAGCCTAAAAAGTGTAAAGGTCAAATGACTACAATATCGAATAGACGCGCCGTCACTAATCTGTAGTAGCTATTCACATCTAAAATTAGGGAACTACCAAAAAGAAAAAGAACTTCAAAAAAACTAAATTTATTTCTCTGACTTTTTAGTGTTGTGGAGGACAATACTAATGCACAAAAAGCCTTACTACAGAAATAATCAAGTAACACGTTTGCGGTGATTTTTTTTCGTTATATGGCTTTTTTAACTTTTAAGTTAATGAAAAAAAATATGTGTCTCAGCTCTGACGGACGACTGGAGTTTACTCCTTACGAACGATTATAAAATATACATATAGGTTAGTAAAGAGGGTAAATGAACGCATTTTTATATTACTGTAAGCATGCTTGATACATTTATTTATATTAATTATATAATTTATATTCATCAAAATACATACATAGAACATACAAAATACATAGTCATGGAAACATAAACAAGTGTTACCATGCAGCCGAGAGTACTCTATGGTGGGGGGTGCGCAAGGTAAGTTGCGCACGAACATAAAGCGTAACGTAACGTAACGGAGAAAGTTTAAATTTACTCCCCATAAATTTGGGTATGATGACCCCGGGCTTATAAAAATCGATTCTTAATGAGTAAACTCCAAATAGTATAAAATGTACTATATATTAATGAAGAAATATACATACCCTTAAATCTAGAGCAGGCCCTTTTTCTAAGAACGTATAAAACTTTTCGCGAAGAAGATCCCTATATCAAAAAGATAAAGTAGAATCTTTTTAGACCAATTCAACTTTGTCCGATAGTTCTTTTGCTCAGGATTTTCGCAACCCTATAAAAGTAACGACATCTGGATCCAATATTACCCTGAACATGACATTGTTAGCACAGTGGTCTCGGTGAATGGAGAGGTTTGTTTAAACTTCTGCGAATCTCGAAAAGGAAAATCGAAACCCACATTGGATGACTTTGCGTATCGTCTGTCGGATAAAACATTTTCTTTGCGGAACCAATTTGAAAAGTTAAATAGTTTTAACATTAAAAGCTAAATTAATCAGAAAATAAAAAATTGTCACTGTCTAATATTCGTAAAATAAACTGAACGTGTATGCTAAATAATTTCTCTATAATTTCTTCATTCTTACGTTTGCTTGAAGAGTTTAAAAAAATATATAAACAATACATTTTGCACAATTTCCTCTACTATTCTTTTTTAGTTTATATATAAAAAAAATTAAGCATCATATATAACAAAGAATGTACAGTGTACACAAAGGGCAGCCTTATCGCATTTAAATTACGAGTACGAAAAACCTAAATGGAAAAATAATAAAATACGTGAAATGTTTTTTGTACACAAATTGAACGAGTGTTGCAAATAACTGTTACTGGAGAAGTAAATAACTGTTGCTAGAACAAAATAGAAGATGTTTTTATAAGCGGGCAGGTTCAGTATATTACTCCAGTCGAATCTTCGTTAGTGTAAGTTCATTTTGAATCTTCTCTAGGTTAACTTCCAGATTGATTAATGGAATTCTCGCTCTCACGATTCTTCGTTGGGAATAACATTGATTACTAAGATTTAGGATTTATCACTAAAGATTACCTTGTAAGGAAGCCAGTACATATAAATAAAACAAATTGTATCATGATATTAATACGCATCTAATGTTTACTTTGTGTTTAAAGATACATAACATTCGCACCTTTGCGAAAAACTGGTTCATTAAAAAATGACGTGCATAAGTGTATCAATGATACCTACATGAATAAATGATTTTGAATTTGAATTTGAATTTTGAATTTAAGTATAACTCACAGCTGTTTTCAATTCAAGATGTATGGTAATATTTTACATTATAAATTTTACGAGTACAATTGTATAGAGTAGGTAGGTTCTATAAGTTTACTTAAAGAAAAGGACTATTTTTTTCGAAGCGAAGCGAGGGCGGATTTCCTTGTATATTATATATTTTTTAGTATACTAAGTTAAATATTCAAATACTTTTCATCCTTTTAAAGAGACGGGTGAAGGTCTTTTCTAGTTCGGATCTTCTATTATTAACTTTTTACAAACACTTTCGGTTTCGTCTTTCGCTAATAAACAACAGCTATCTTCTTTAAATTAACAAATAATAAGCGAGTAGATATATATTGCCGGTTCTGGCGCACTTGAAACCACTGTAAGAAGGTCTCTGGTTAGTATGGCGTATGTATGTAGCGAGCGTCCAAGTTATGTTGGTTCATGGTGGTTTAGGTATGATTCAAATGAAATGTTTCTTATCAGCTCGCGTAGGTATGCCATTTCTGGACCACTCAAGGTTGCTGTTGATATCTGTTGGGGGGCGGGCTGGAGAGTTGAGCTTCCGGGGGTGGGTGGGGTGGTGTGTTGGAGTAAGTAGGTAAGGTATGCAGAGCTGCTGGCCGGCAGCGGTGGTCGCTCGATAGTCGCTTGGTAGGGGTTCAGCTCCATAGGAGTTCCATAGGGGTGCGGGTCTATAGGGGTATTAGGTAGGGTATTCAAGAGTACAGGTATGTTCCGGCTCAGTGGAGCAATGGTGAAGTTAGATAGCTGTTGTTGATGATGAATATGTGTAGTATTTAAAATCTCATTAAGAGTGCTAGGCGCACACGCCTTATCTATATTATTATGTTCCCACAACCTGAACCTTGAATGCAAACCGCAAGTGGGCGTTGGTGATAAGGTGGCAGGCAATTTGTTATCGCTCGTTGCTAATAAAGTTGGTGTTTTTAAATAATATAGTGGCGTGATGTTCATGGTTGAGGGAATGTAAAATAAAAACACATTATCTTTTATAATTGCACTTTATTGTGACCCCAAGCATAGGTGTTGATATATCCACCATGTTTTATTATGTATCGTTTATCATCATTTGCTGATAAAACTTTTTTTCTTTTAATTTGGGTATAAAGCGTATGTTTATCGCTCGTGAAAGTAGACATATTGTCATAGTAGACAGTTTCCTGATCTAAACATTTTTTATAATCTTCAAAGAGTAATTTACGTACAATCGGAGCGGAAGTTCCTTTGTTTTTCTTAATGGTATTGATGTTTTTACAATTCGCATCACTTTGTAGAGTAAATGTATACATTTTAGAGCGTAAACCAACAAATTCTTTGATTATTTTACCACAACATTCATCCTTCATTAGACCCACAACCTTTTTATTTATGAGAGGTAAATTATATTCATTGTTAATTGGATAATCTGAAGTATCAAATTTCAATTCCAAATCGGGTTTAATATCTTCATAGAAGTTGTTGGTTTTAATTTCATATATGAATGAATCTGTGTCAGTATACAATAATTGAACATTGGCATTATATTTTGGTATCATGTATGAGTAATGAAAGTCGTACATGGTATATTTTGATAATTCTAACACACAGAATCCAACATAGATTGGTTTATTGTAAAATAGTTCAGTTTTATTCATTTGAACGGCAACTAAATCTTCAGAAAATACTTTTAAACTGTGGAAATTTGGTAGAGCCACAAGTCTTCCAACACCATACTTTGGTTTTGTTCTAGTTTTTACATCTTCCCACCCATTACAGAGTTTCACGTCTACTCTTTTACCAACGTTTTCTATTGTTTTTCCAAAAATGGAATTATTCATAAGTTTAAAAAAGTCTTTTTCGAATGAATTAGTTGCCGACATTCTTTTTAAGGTGTTTAATTCAATGTAACTTCTTAACCAAGGAGATTGATTGAAAGAGAGTATTCTATGAATTTTTTTACATATTAATCCATTTTTAACCGACTTCAAAAAAAGGAGGAGGTTCTCAATTCGACTGTTTTTTTTTTTTTTTTTTTTTTTTTTTTATGTTTGTTACCTCAGAACTTTGGACTGGGCGAACCGATTTTGATGATTCTTTTTTTAATCGAAAGCTGATGGCTGTCATGTGGTCCCACATAAATTTTATTGAGATCTGATAATGGCATCCATGAGAAAACTACATAAGTCGTAAATTTGTCTTAAGATGTGCGCGACAAATTGACGAATAACTCAATATCACGTCAACCGATTTCGATGATTCTTTTTTAATAGAAAGCTGGTGCTTGTCATGTAGTCTCACATAAATTTGAACGAGATCTGACAAGTAGTTTTTGAGAATTTGAAGTCGGTTATTTTTTGTTAGTAAAATTTAGATTATATTATGTACACATTGTTTTAAGTTCATATAGTGAATTATATAGTGATTTTTATCGCTTAAAGTGAGTAAAAGTTTTTTATTTCGACCATTGGGTGGACATTTTGTTTCAGCACAGAATGGATAATCATTGTGCAAATCGTGTAAACTGCTTGGATACTCCAAGTCCACCTCTAAAATGTATCCCACTTCCGAGTTGGGTTCCTGTGTAAGAACATTGAATGAGTCAATATCTGTTTGTGATAGCCATTGAAAGTTATTTATAGGCAAGTATTGACTCATAGCGTGGCCGTACAGATTATTAACATCTAGGTAAACAATATAGGTGCTCTCCTCGTTGGGTTGAAATGATTCGCAAAACTTATTATTCGCTTTCGCATACCTTTTCGATACTTGACTAATACCACCTCTTATACCACTCTTTATAAACTGTATCATCTCATAATCTACAAGCAGTTCCATTGTAACTTTTGTATGTTTCAACATGGCGTCCCACGATAATGAGGGGGCTGTTAAATATCTACACGGGTCTAGTTTATATGACGCTAAACAGACTTTACGAAAGTTTTCAAATATTTCAGCCAATAAGAGAACATCAGTTTTCAAATATAAATCCGAGTATTCACCTAGGGTGGACACATTGAATGTCTTCCATACATTTTGAGCGTGAATATAATCGCTTTTAGATATATGAGTTTCAGTCAATCTACTATAAAACATTTCCTTATCGGGTAAATGGGATTCGTCTAATTTACTCCAACAATCCACATATTCATAGGGGAAAACACCTTTTCGCGATAACAGAGCGATTTCATCGGTATTGGGAAAAAAGCGATGTAATATTTGATATTGGTCAGGTGAGAGATTTTTTGCGAGTTTTTCTAAACTTAAGGACATGAATTTGAACGAGTCTATAAATCGGATATTAATATTCCTATCACGTTTTAAGGTTTTAGTGAATGAAATATATTTTTCTTTATTTTGAGGTATGCACTCTATATTACCCCCATCTTTAGCCAATTCCTTAATGAATAAATGGCTGTCATAACCGGATAGATTGTGGAATAGTATTGGTACATAATTAGGCAACCTATAATTCACATTGCAAGATCGATGTGCTAAACCTCGAATTTCACCCGTCAGATGACAATGATCAATGACTTTATTGTCTGTGGGTGAGAAAGACTCTTCACAAATGTGACAAACACCATTTTGTTCCCCATGTCTTATATTGTTTAGACTTTCAGTGTTCTGTATTGGAATTATTTTTGATAAGATTTCGGAGATTTCAATAACATCACTTTGTAAATAATTCACAAATTTCTCCACACAGTCTTCACCGCGATATGTTACAAACTTAGACAGTGATTCATTGTAGTTGCAATGTATGTAGTAGGCAAAACTGCATGGAATGTGTTTATGTGAATATTGGTTTTCTGTTAAAGGTTCTAAAATTGATTCAAAATCAGCGTAAACAACAAACGGCACACTTAACTTGCAATGATAGTTTTTAAACTTTAAATACTTTTGCTCTTCCGTTGGTAACTTTATTATTTTTCCCTCACATCCCACTCTAATGTGTAGTTGATGTTTAGCTTCACTTGAAAATGATTGTAAACATTTATCACAGAGAAATATTTTGTGAGAATTTTTACTAATCTGTGAACTAATTAAACGGGATAAATTTTTTATCCAAGAATAATGAGCTTTACCACTTTGTTCATGATATAGTAAATTAACATGATGTTTACTATCTGCTTTTGATGATATATACAATGGATGAATGTTTTGCTTAGATTTTATACCGTAAACGTTAACACTTATATTATTTAAAGTTTCAAATCGCTTAATGTCCTTAATGGTCACAGGTTGCTTGATATCACGAGTCTTGAATACACTTTCATAGTGGGGGTATGACGTCACACGGTCTGAACTCTTATCAGCAGGATATAAAGCTGATAGCACTGCCCAAAAAAAGCAGGCTTCATCACTATTTTTCACATTCACACAAGCGTGTTTCACTTTTATCCATTGTGGTAGAGGTATGTATGATGAGCCTCCTTTCATCTCTGTGCACTTATTTAAATTTACTTGCAAAAATTCAATTTTCTCCAAGGCCCAACCACTATCACACTCTTGAAAGTCTTCCAGTTTGCTTAATATTGTTGAAATCATGTTGTTATAAAATTCTATTAAATCTGACGATTGTTCCAAGCAAACATTCTTCGTATTGAATGACTTTAAGTCCCGAATAACTTCATCGCTCTCGGCGGCGGTGGTGATGATGAACGTGCAGAAAAATTCAAAGTTCACTTTGATTCTCTCGTGCACTTCTAATTCGCTTTGGAGAACTTTAATTATTCTCCTCCCCACTTTCTTGAAGTATTTTTTTAGGTTCAAGTGTTGACATCCGTTGACTCGATAAGTAATTATTCGGGTCTTGTAAAATGAGTCGATCACTTGAATAAAATAATCACCGTAATCTTGTTTGCACAAACTCATATGGCGTTTTGATCGTGAATGTGCTACAAGTTGGTTGGATGCAACACTTACTCCACAGAATGGACATTGATAGTGAAGCATTTTGTTTAATTTATTAAAAACTTTTTCACGATGCGCGTCAGTCACTCACGTCTCCACAAGGTTGACTCACAAACTGATAACTAACAATTGCGCCGCAACTATACAACTCTTGCTTTTATAGGCTAATGAGGACACACACACACACAGTATTTACAGGTTTCACGTATTAACAACTTTATTTATAAGACAATAATGTTTAAAATACAATGAATAAAATTATGGTATGACAATTAGGACAAAGCGATAATAAAACAAGCATACAATTACACAATATTATTTTTATCTATCCAACTCTTCTCATTCATACCGAGTCATTTTACACAAACTTTATTTCCCTTGTTTTAAGGTTCTAATTAGTCTTTCCACTATAAATACATTCTTAGTGCTGTATGTAGAGTAGTGATTAATATTGTATCGTTTCATGTGCGCTTGAAACTTATCGTTATAAAACTGTAGTCTGATATCAGATAGAATATTTTCTCGAGTCTTCACTTAAAATAACACTCATTGCTTTAATTACTTCATCACCTCTTTTACTCTTCAACGGTTGAACCCATGCATATCATCAATCATCATATCAATACATATAATAAAACTATAATTTTTGTTTGTTTGTCTGTACGTTTCTCAGGAACGGCTTAACAGATTTAGATGCGGTTTCCACTGATATATTGTAGTAAGCTTGGATTCATATTTAGTGTTTTTTTTATTTCAATCGGCCCACAAATAAAAAGTTATATCAATTTAAAGAATACCCTCCATACATTTATCGAGTATGGGTTAACCGAAAGGTTTACCAAAGTGAAGCGAGGGGGCGTTTACTAGTTTGGAATAAGTATCAATATAGATCAAGATATATTCATATGATCTGTTTTCCCTACAATATTGTTATAATCGATTAGATTAATTTGCCAGTTTTCATCAAACGCCTTCTGTATAAAGCGTCGTTGGAATTTTTTTTTGCGTGCATACTTGTGAACCATTTTCACTAATTGAGCTTTACCACTCAACTTTTGATATCATGAATCATGATGTGATAATGTGTACCTGTTGCTTATAACTGATGTTTCACAACTGACGATGTAGTTATCCATTTGTATAATTTATTAATTCACTCCTTAAAATCTTCAATATATTTTACAATCTTCTTCAGTTTTGTATTTCTTACATTTGTCCTTTAGTCACTATATCGTTTTTTCGAAACCCTCTTTGAACATTAGGTAATCAATCTTTTATTAAAACATTCAATAACATGTTTTAAAATTTTTATATTATCACCACCAGCTACATTAAATAGTAAAGGGTAGGATTGTATATGCCATAAGAATGTTTCTGAACGAAGGAAGTGAGGGAATGATGCAAGATGGTGTGATCTGATTAAGGTGGAGATTCGGTCAGCTTAGTGGAGCAGTGGAGCGGCCAACCACAGCGAAGCTTGATGTCATAGTGCATCACAACACAATACTGGAGTATAGTGCGCTTATCAGTTGTGGTTGATGTTGTACGTTGTAAGCAGAGCGTTGACAAGTCGTAAAGGATTTGATAATTATGTATTAATTTAATCCGACCTGATATGAATTCTATTCAAAAATAAACTGATCTGATAACTGAGCTGATATCCGTTCTGTTCAAAAATAAACTGGATTGATAACCGAGCTGTTCAATCCTATTGATCTTCCCTGATAAAGATGATATTCAAATGTATATAAGAATATATTAAAACATTGGCTTGTGAAGAAAGCTGAATCAATTTGTGAGAGAGTTGAGCTTCCAGGTGGGTGGGGGTGGTGTAATTTTAATGTTTCTTATCAGTGTGTGCGTGTGTTGGAGGAGGAGGAGGAGGTGTGTAGGTATGCAGAGCTGCTGACCGGCAGCGGTGGTCGCTCGGTAGCCGCTATGTAGGGGGTCCATAGGGGCGTTTTTTAAATAATACGCATCTTCATTAGTGAATATCAGCAACACTCTATCGTGAAGCAATGCCCCTTTTTTTTAAATAATACACATCTTCATTAGTGAATATCAACAACACTCTATCGTGAAGCAATGGGGGCGTGGTGGTGGTGGTGGTGGAGAGTTGAGCTTCCGGATGGGTGGGGTGTTGTGTTGGAGTGAGTGTAGGAGGATAAGGTGTGCAGAACAGCTGGCCGGCGGCGGCGGTCGCTCGGTAGGGGGGTGGTGCTGCTCCATGGGGGAGCCGCTCGGTAGGGGTGCGGCTCCATAGCGGCGTCGCTCGGTAGGGGTGCGGCTCCGTAGCGGTGTCGCTTCAAGATATTCAAGAGTATGGGTTCAAGATCCCGCTCGTGGGAAAATAATTAAAGACAAAACATGTGTACGCCTAGCGCTCTTATTGAATATTTAATTTGCTCCACTGAGCTGGAACATACCCATACTCTTTGAATATCTTGAAGCGACACCGCTACGGAGCCGCACCCCTACCGAGCGACGCCGCTATGGAGCCGCACCCCTACCGAGCGGCTCCCCCATGGAGCAGCACCACCCCCCTACCGAGCGACCGCCGCCGCCGGCCAGCTGTTCTGCACACCTTATCCTCCTACACTCACTCCAACACAACACCCCACCCATCCGGAAGCTCAACTCTCCACCACCACCACCACCACGCCCCCATTGCTTCACGATAGAGTGTTGTTGATATTCACTAATGAAGATGTGTATTATTTAAAAAAAAGGGGCATTGCTTCACGATAGAGTGTTGCTGATATTCACTAATGAAGATGCGTATTATTTAAAAAACGCCCCTATGGACCCCCTACATAGCGGCTACCGAGCGACCACCGCTGCCGGTCAGCAGCTCTGCATACCTACACACCTCCTCCTCCTCCTCCAACACACGCACACACTGATAAGAAACATTAAAATTACACCACCCCCACCCACCTGGAAGCTCAACTCTCTCACAAATTGATTCAGCTTTCTTCACAAGACAATGTTTTAATATATTCTTATATACATTTGAATATCATCTTTATCAGGGAAGATCAATAGGATTGAACAGCTCGGTTATCAATCCAGTTTATTTTTGAACAGAACGGATATCAGCTCAGTTATCAGATCAGTTTATTTTTGAATAGAATTCATATCAGGTCGGATTAAATTAATACATAATTATCAAATCCTTTACGACTTGTCAACGCTCTGCTTACAACGTACAACATCAACCACAACTGATAAGCGCACTATACTCCAGTATTGTGTTGTGATGCACTATGACATCAAGCTTCGCTGTGGTTGGCCGCTCCACTGCTCCACTAAGCTGACCGAATCTCCACCTTAATCAGATCACACCATCTTGCATCATTCCCTCACTTCCTTCGTTCAGAAACATTCTTATGGCATATACAATCCTACCCTTTACTATTTAATGTAGCTGGTGGTGATAATATAAAAATTTTAAAACATGTTATTGAATGTTTTAATAAAAGATTGATTACCTAATGTTCAAAGAGGGTTTCGAAAAAACGATATAGTGACTAAAGGACAAATGTAAGAAATACAAAACTGAAGAAGATTGTAAAATATATTGAAGATTTTAAGGAGTGAATTAATAAATTATACAAACGGATAACTACATCGTCAGTTGTGAAACATCAGTTATAAGCAACAGGTACACATTATCACATCATGATTCATGATATCAAAAGTTGAGTGGTAAAGCTCAATTAGTGAAAATGGTTCACAAGTATGCACGCAAAAAAAAATTCCAACGACGCTTTATACAGAAGGCGTTTGATGAAAACTGGCAAATTAATCTAATCGATTATAACAATATTGTAGGGAAAACAGATCATATGAATATATCTTGATCTATATTGATACTTATTCCAAACTAGTAAACGCCCCCTCGCTTCACTTTGGTAAACCTTTCGGTTAACCCATACTCGATAAATGTATGGAGGGTATTCTTTAAATTGATATAACTTTTTATTTGTGGGCCGATTGAAATAAAAAAAACACTAAATATGAATCCAAGCTTACTACAATATATCAGTGGAAACCGCATCTAAATCTGTTAAGCCGTTCCTGAGAAACGTACAGACAAACAAACAAAAATTATAGTTTTATTATATGTATTGATATGATGATTGATGATATGCATGGGTTCAACCGTTGAAGAGTAAAAGAGGTGATGAAGTAATTAAAGCAATGAGTGTTATTTTAAGTGAAGACTCGAGAAAATATTCTATCTGATATCAGACTACAGTTTTATAACGATAAGTTTCAAGCGCACATGAAACGATACAATATTAATCACTACTCTACATACAGCACTAAGAATGTATTTATAGTGGAAAGACTAATTAGAACCTTAAAACAAGGGAAATAAAGTTTGTGTAAAATGACTCGGTATGAATGAGAAGAGTTGGATAGATAAAAATAATATTGTGTAATTGTATGCTTGTTTTATTATCGCTTTGTCCTAATTGTCATACCATAATTTTATTCATTGTATTTTAAACATTATTGTCTTATAAATAAAGTTGTTAATACGTGAAACCTGTAAATACTGTGTGTGTGTGTCCTCATTAGCCTATAAAAGCAAGAGTTGTATAGTTGCGGCGCAATTGTTAGTTATCAGTTTGTGAGTCAACCTTGTGGAGACGTGAGTGACTGACGCGCATCGTGAAAAAGTTTTTAATAAATTAAACAAAATGCTTCACTATCAATGTCCATTCTGTGGAGTAAGTGTTGCATCCAACCAACTTGTAGCACATTCACGATCAAAACGCCATATGAGTTTGTGCAAACAAGATTACGGTGATTATTTTATTCAAGTGATCGACTCATTTTACAAGACCCGAATAATTACTTATCGAGTCAACGGATGTCAACACTTGAACCTAAAAAAATACTTCAAGAAAGTGGGGAGGAGAATAATTAAAGTTCTCCAAAGCGAATTAGAAGTGCACGAGAGAATCAAAGTGAACTTTGAATTTTTCTGCACGTTCATCATCACCACCGCCGCCGAGAGCGATGAAGTTATTCGGGACTTAAAGTCATTCAATACGAAGAATGTTTGCTTGGAACAATCGTCAGATTTAATAGAATTTTATAACAACATGATTTCAACAATATTAAGCAAACTGGAAGACTTTCAAGAGTGTGATAGTGGTTGGGCCTTGGAGAAAATTGAATTTTTGCAAGTAAATTTAAATAAGTGCACAGAGATGAAAGGAGGCTCATCATACATACCTCTACCACAATGGATAAAAGTGAAACACGCTTGTGTGAATGTGAAAAATAGTGATGAAGCCTGCTTTTTTTGGGCAGTGCTATCAGCTTTATATCCTGCTGATAAGAGTTCAGACCGTGTGACGTCATACCCCCACTATGAAAGTGTATTCAAGACTCGTGATATCAAGCAACCTGTGACCATTAAGGACATTAAGCGATTTGAAACTTTAAATAATATAAGTGTTAACGTTTACGGTATAAAATCTAAGCAAAACATTCATCCATTGTATATATCATCAAAAGCAGATAGTAAACATCATGTTAATTTACTATATCATGAACAAAGTGGTAAAGCTCATTATTCTTGGATAAAAAATTTATCCCGTTTAATTAGTTCACAGATTAGTAAAAATTCTCACAAAATATTTCTCTGTGATAAATGTTTACAATCATTTTCAAGTGAAGCTAAACATCAACTACACATTAGAGTGGGATGTGAGGGAAAAATAATAAAGTTACCAACGGAAGAGCAAAAGTATTTAAAGTTTAAAAACTATCATTGCAAGTTAAGTGTGCCGTTTGTTGTTTACGCTGATTTTGAATCAATTTTAGAACCTTTAACAGAAAACCAATATTCACATAAACACATTCCATGCAGTTTTGCCTACTACATACATTGCAACTACAATGAATCACTGTCTAAGTTTGTAACATATCGCGGTGAAGACTGTGTGGAGAAATTTGTGAATTATTTACAAAGTGATGTTATTGAAATCTCCGAAATCTTATCAAAAATAATTCCAATACAGAACACTGAAAGTCTAAACAATATAAGACATGGGGAACAAAATGGTGTTTGTCACATTTGTGAAGAGTCTTTCTCACCCACAGACAATAAAGTCATTGATCATTGTCATCTGACGGGTGAAATTCGAGGTTTAGCACATCGATCTTGCAATGTGAATTATAGGTTGCCTAATTATGTACCAATACTATTCCACAATCTATCCGGTTATGACAGCCATTTATTCATTAAGGAATTGGCTAAAGATGGGGGTAATATAGAGTGCATACCTCAAAATAAAGAAAAATATATTTCATTCACTAAAACCTTAAAACGTGATAGGAATATTAATATCCGATTTATAGACTCGTTCAAATTCATGTCCTTAAGTTTAGAAAAACTCGCAAAAAATCTCTCACCTGACCAATATCAAATATTACATCGCTTTTTTCCCAATACCGATGAAATCGCTCTGTTATCGCGAAAAGGTGTTTTCCCCTATGAATATGTGGATTGTTGGAGTAAATTAGACGAATCCCATTTACCCGATAAGGAAATGTTTTATAGTAGATTGACTGAAACTCATATATCTAAAAGCGATTATATTCACGCTCAAAATGTATGGAAGACATTCAATGTGTCCACCCTAGGTGAATACTCGGATTTATATTTGAAAACTGATGTTCTCTTATTGGCTGAAATATTTGAAAACTTTCGTAAAGTCTGTTTAGCGTCATATAAACTAGACCCGTGTAGATATTTAACAGCCCCCTCATTATCGTGGGACGCCATGTTGAAACATACAAAAGTTACAATGGAACTGCTTGTAGATTATGAGATGATACAGTTTATAAAGAGTGGTATAAGAGGTGGTATTAGTCAAGTATCGAAAAGGTATGCGAAAGCGAATAATAAGTTTTGCGAATCATTTCAACCCAACGAGGAGAGCACCTATATTGTTTACCTAGATGTTAATAATCTGTACGGCCACGCTATGAGTCAATACTTGCCTATAAATAACTTTCAATGGCTATCACAAACAGATATTGACTCATTCAATGTTCTTACACAGGAACCCAACTCGGAAGTGGGATACATTTTAGAGGTGGACTTGGAGTATCCAAGCAGTTTACACGATTTGCACAATGATTATCCATTCTGTGCTGAAACAAAATGTCCACCCAATGGTCGAAATAAAAAACTTTTACTCACTTTAAGCGATAAAAATCACTATATAATTCACTATATGAACTTAAAACAATGTGTACATAATATAATCTAAATTTTACTAACAAAAAATAACCGACTTCAAATTCTCAAAAACTACTTGTCAGATCTCGTTCAAATTTATGTGAGACTACATGACAAGCACCAGCTTTCTATTAAAAAAGAATCATCGAAATCGGTTGACGTGATATTGAGTTATTCGTCAATTTGTCGCGCACATCTTAAGACAAATTTACGACTTATGTAGTTTTCTCATGGATGCCATTATCAGATCTCAATAAAATTTATGTGGGACCACATGACAGCCATCAGCTTTCGATTAAAAAAAGAATCATCAAAATCGGTTCGCCCAGTCCAAAGTTCTGAGGTAACAAACATAAAAAAAAAAAAAAAAAAAAAAAAAAACAGTCGAATTGAGAACCTCCTCCTTTTTTTGAAGTCGGTTAAAAATGGATTAATATGTAAAAAAATTCATAGAATACTCTCTTTCAATCAATCTCCTTGGTTAAGAAGTTACATTGAATTAAACACCTTAAAAAGAATGTCGGCAACTAATTCATTCGAAAAAGACTTTTTTAAACTTATGAATAATTCCATTTTTGGAAAAACAATAGAAAACGTTGGTAAAAGAGTAGACGTGAAACTCTGTAATGGGTGGGAAGATGTAAAAACTAGAACAAAACCAAAGTATGGTGTTGGAAGACTTGTGGCTCTACCAAATTTCCACAGTTTAAAAGTATTTTCTGAAGATTTAGTTGCCGTTCAAATGAATAAAACTGAACTATTTTACAATAAACCAATCTATGTTGGATTCTGTGTGTTAGAATTATCAAAATATACCATGTACGACTTTCATTACTCATACATGATACCAAAATATAATGCCAATGTTCAATTATTGTATACTGACACAGATTCATTCATATATGAAATTAAAACCAACAACTTCTATGAAGATATTAAACCCGATTTGGAATTGAAATTTGATACTTCAGATTATCCAATTAACAATGAATATAATTTACCTCTCATAAATAAAAAGGTTGTGGGTCTAATGAAGGATGAATGTTGTGGTAAAATAATCAAAGAATTTGTTGGTTTACGCTCTAAAATGTATACATTTACTCTACAAAGTGATGCGAATTGTAAAAACATCAATACCATTAAGAAAAACAAAGGAACTTCCGCTCCGATTGTACGTAAATTACTCTTTGAAGATTATAAAAAATGTTTAGATCAGGAAACTGTCTACTATGACAATATGTCTACTTTCACGAGCGATAAACATACGCTTTATACCCAAATTAAAAGAAAAAAAGTTTTATCAGCAAATGATGATAAACGATACATAATAAAACATGGTGGATATATCAACACCTATGCTTGGGGTCACAATAAAGTGCAATTATAAAAGATAATGTGTTTTTATTTTACATTCCCTCAACCATGAACATCACGCCACTATATTATTTAAAAACACCAACTTTATTAGCAACGAGCGATAACAAATTGCCTGCCACCTTATCACCAACGCCCACTTGCGGTTTGCATTCAAGGTTCAGGTTGTGGGAACATAATAATATAGATAAGGCGTGTGCGCCTAGCACTCTTAATGAGATTTTAAATACTACACATATTCATCATCAACAACAGCTATCTAACTTCACCATTGCTCCACTGAGCCGGAACATACCTGTACTCTTGAATACCCTACCTAATACCCCTATAGACCCGCACCCCTATGGAACTCCTATGGAGCTGAACCCCTACCAAGCGACTATCGAGCGACCACCGCTGCCGGCCAGCAGCTCTGCATACCTTACCTACTTACTCCAACACACCACCCCACCCACCCCCGGAAGCTCAACTCTCCAGCCCGCCCCCCAACAGATATCAACAGCAACCTTGAGTGGTCCAGAAATGGCATACCTACGCGAGCTGATAAGAAACATTTCATTTGAATCATACCTAAACCACCATGAACCAACATAACTTGGACGCTCGCTACATACATACGCCATACTAACCAGAGACCTTCTTACAGTGGTTTCAAGTGCGCCAGAACCGGCAATATATATCTACTTAAGCGATAAGGTGATTCGTCATCTACTTATATTTTACGTAGACATAGACACTTTAATAATGATTATAATAAAGACAACGCATATTTAAATTAAAACAATGCTAAAGCGAATTCAATGACTGAATTTTATTATGGAGCCGGTCGATTATACTAATTCAAATTCAAAAGGTACTTCCCGGTATAACGTGAAACAACAAAGGTCTCTATAGAAATAATCCAATCGATCTATGTCGAAGGGAAACTTTCTTGACTCTTCCGCCTACCATTTATCTTCTACCAATTTAAGATTAGAAAATTAAACCAATAACCGTTCCTATTAAAAGTTCCAGATCTTCAAGAGACTTCAAAAATAACTCTCTGTAATAATATTATGTAATCATGAGTTAGTAGTATCGTTTTTCAAGTTTAAGGACTCCTCCATCTATTCAAAAATCCAAGTCACTCTCCAAACTCAAACTCAAAATTCTTTTTAACTATCTTCTGTAAACCGTGAAATGTTTTAAACGGAAACGGAAACATGGTTGCATTATCGGATATCCAGATAATAGGAATATTTCCCCCCTTCTTTCACATATGGCAACGAGTCCATATACATACATACATACGAGTAGCATACACATCTGTTATTCCGCGTTTGTAATATCAGTTTGATATATAATATATTTCGGCCCACAAGTAGATACCTCGGACTTCTTCTAATTGAATCTGAAGACAATAATTTGTATTGATTAGTTCTTAGACGGCTGAAGTGGCAATGGGCTGGCCATATAGTACGAAGGAAGAAAGGTTTGGGAAGAAAGGTCCTCGAATGGAGACCACGCCTCGGTAAAAAGAGCAAAGGACACCCTCCGACCAGGTGGACCGACGACCTGAAGACAGCGGGTATCTGCTGGATTCAGAAGGCTCAGGACAGTCTGAGTGGCGTATATTAGGGGAGTATATTAGGTTACTATGTCCAGTAGTGGACCTCTAAAGGCTGATGGAGTTCTTAAACAACTTAACTGATCAAACAAAGACTACTGAATTCAAAATATATGTCAGTCAGAGAAAAACATCTTAAAGTGGCTTATTGAAATTAAAATACGTGATGTCAAATACAAATTTTTCCACTAATCTGTACTGTGTTACAGCAGGAAATACTTTAGTGGGTCTCTAATTTAGGCAATTACTGGCAATTGTAGTAGAGATAGGTAGGCAATGCCTTAATTTTTATAGCGCTTTCACTAGTCGTTCACCACGACGATGTGCATTACTTGTGTAGTAAAGGATTTTATTGTTGTAAGACAAAAAAGCGACTAAGTATGGGTTGGACCAATAGAGTAAGGGTTCCGTGCCTCCCGTATCATTGGTAAAAAATAATCTGTAAAAATATTTTACAGAATATAACTCTTAATCAAGTACTTAGTATTTAATACCGCCATCGCTGTTTTCTGCTTTGCCCAAAGGTTGGCTGGTAGAGAATGCTCTTAGCATTAAGCTCGCCTTTTATACCAACTGTATTAGGTTTAATAAAGTTTAAATATATAAATAAATAAATATTTTTACCAATTATTCAGTATAATCAAAGTTATTCATATGTTTATATTTCTTCTTTTTTTTGCCCCTAAATTTTGCATTTTAATTGTATTGTAAAAGGCGCTTTGTTGCAAGAAGAAGAAACAGCAGTAATGTGAATCAAAAATGAGCAATAAAATACAATAAAATTTATATTTTATGTGAAAATTACACCTGCTAAAAATCGCCTTTTCTTGTTTGCACATAAACGAGGATGGTAACATAGAACTAAGCTGTACATCTCGTGTCAGGGAATTAAGTTTGAAGACGTTTCCTCTTTTGGAGTTAACTGCAAAAGCCATCAATTTTATTCAGCACCTTACAGCTTGAAGCGGCACTAAGCGTCGCCCGCTTTGACTGCATTGTAAAAAGAATATTGAGATGTGTCTGCATAAGTAGTGGGATAACAATGGCTGAAGTATTAAGGCGTTACATCTGTGCCCGCAAACGTTAGCGCTAGAGTGCACGAATGCGGTAAGCGATTTTTATATTTTTCATATTCGTTGAGTCTGTATCGTTTATTTGACGATTTGACTAATTGGGTTTATATTCGCATAACAAATTTGTTTTGTGAAGCGAATAATTTATAGTCAATAGGTTGGCCAATAGGTGAACCTGTAGTAATTAATTTTTTGCATTCTTGCAACGCACCCAATTGTGAGAGTGCTTTACTTTCAATGTGTCGCCTTATCTTGTATTTGAAACATATATTTTCTTTTATTTTGTGTTTTTTTTTCCATAATTTGTATTTTTATATAATAAATAAGGCAACAAACAAATGGATGAGCTGGTAGTAGCTGGTGGATTTTTATATCAACGACTCGAAAAGTATCTTCGAACTGTTGTTATCAAGAAGGTTAGGGAGGACTCATTTCTTATTTTACTTATTAAATTGCAGAACAGTCTGTTCGACCAGCCCGATCAGTGGAATTGAATTTACTAAGCTACTTTTATATATTTATTATTTTTAATAAAATGGGCACTCTATTTGATTTAGTTTAAAATCTGTACATTTTATGGGTGCAAAATTCCTATTACACGTTTAAGTTATTTTCACTCACCTATCCTATCCTATCATATGAGTACAACTTACAATTGTTTGCTTTACGATAGACATGGACTGTTGATGTGAAACATTTATAGGCGCGTCTTGGCAGTAAAATCAACTCTTAGTGCGCTACGGCAAATGGCATGACCACATTGTTAGGGAAGTTATAGAGCAGATAAACCGGGTATTGTAACTAAAATTCCCAAAACCTTTATTTAATTGAGATTACTTTTTTGAGGTTATCCGTAACTTTAGTTGTATCAACGTTTCCATAAAGAGCATTTAGTGTTGGTAACGGTACCTCGCAATTATCATTGAGCATTGGCAGAGAGCCAAATAATGCGCTCTTCACACTGGTCATCGCGGTATTTTGAAGTGCATTATCTAGCCTCTACGGCTTTGTTTGTTGTTATGAATCCAAATCATCTAAAATGTTGTTTGTTGATATCAAATGGATAACGAACAAAAACAATATAAATATCTATGATGTATGTTCTACATCATACAACTTAACAACAGCTTACACTATAATTTTGATAGTTAGCTCTATAGTATAGCGTTTGTATTATGGATGTGAATGTGAGGAGAACTGGAAATATATCATGGAGTGAATTAAAAGGATATTTTTTTAAGATAACCAATACCGTAGAAGACCCTTCTGCGATATATTTTTATAATTAAAAACACCCATTGCTACCCATAAATTATTATACTGCGTGGTTTTCAGATAACACCTACGTATCTGAATGTCAGCGCAACAATGAATGATTAGTAATAATAATATAATGTGATAAGTGTGACAATAATCAATTAAATGAGGTGTGTTAATATAATTTGAATAATGACGATGAAGTGCTAATAACCCTGCAGTTTATGTTGGTCCTGAGTGGACGACCAAGTTAGGTAACAGGGTGTCCACTAACTTAAACTCTTCCGTGCTTCGACTGGTACGTAAAATCATCTGTCTCGATGATTTTTATCATTAGATAAATGTTTGTACGAGTACATGGAAGATATTTGAGAAAAACTTTTGAGGTGTGTTTATGAACTCAATATCTCCCAAATCAATTATTTTTAGAATTTTTGACTGTTTGTCACTTCGTTTGCAGAAATCTTAGAAACAGCTGACCCTATTTCAATGCTTTCTCCGATATACTGTAGTAAGTTTGCGGTAATATGAATTTAACACATAGTGGTTGGTTTAATTTAAACTTTAATTTTAACAAATAAAGACAAATTTAAAACACTAAGTATATGAATTACAACTTTATGAACAACTACATACATTATAATGACAATTATATTATTATGTATAACTATATTAGGGTTTCCCGATGCAATGCGAGGGCGACTTACTAGTACCTATCTACATAAAATGACATAAACATGTACCTACAGCATTTAAAAAAGTAAAGACTGCATTTCTATTAGTTTACCGAATTCAAGTTACGATAATTAAGTTTACTTCGATAGGTAATTATAAAACCGTGGTCACTAAGAAGCCACTAAGCAGTTTTTACAGCTAGCAGATAAAAAGACAGATATCTCTTTGGAGGCGTTCCAAATTTGTGTAATAAATTTTCCGACCCTTTAGATCTTGTGCTCGTCAGATCGAGGCTGCCGCGGAGAATTATGTCCTAAATTAATTCTTTACACAAAAAAAAATTAAGCGCTACTGTTGTATATCAACGACAACTATTACGTCGCCGCGTCGTTAAGATTTTGTTTTACTTAAATACATATATTTTTTGCTAAATTCATAAATATATGTTACCGGCAATCTATAAGTTCTATACTGTGTTTCTCGTAAGAGTTCTCTTAATACTAATAGAATGTTGGCAAGGGACTTTTTTTCTATTGATCAGTTGCTGTTAGCCCTACTGTGGGCGGGTTCTAGAGGAACCCAGCCGCTGAAGCAGAGTGCAAAGTCAGCGGGAGTGGACCGGTTGGTTCGACATAATATGAACCCGGTACAACAGGCCGCTGACATGAACGGTTTTGAACTTTTTGGAGAGTTTTACTACATTTTGTACGACCAAACGCGACACTAGCGTAGGTCATAACTGGGCGAATACAGGTCTTGTAAATTGTCGTCTTGTTACGTATACCTAGCAAGGGGCTCTTAAGCAAATAGCACTATATAGGTTGCAGATGTTACTTTTAATTAACGGCTCATCTTTGCTTGTGTCTGTGGCGAAGAGCATGTCAAATTGTGTGAAAGAATGGCGAACCCACGTGAGTGCACGTCGCCGCTAGCCAGTGTCCCGCAGGAATTTAATTTTTTCCCGTCCGCTGACAACACTCGGTAGCGCGGCTTTTAATTTATCGCCGGGTCACTGCTGAATACTGATTTCTTGACCAGAATTGGATGAAAATATTTGGACGTAATACGTGTCTTTTATATTTTGTTATGTAAACTACGGTATCGAAATCTGTGTAATTTGCCTGTTGTGATGTAAGGCGAGACGAGTATTCAGTTACGCTATTTATGTTATTCGATTATTCAGAGATAAACAAGCTTTACAGAAGCTGTCTTCATTTTAATGGCAATAATATTTTACTTTTGAAGACTGCTGCGTACTTGTATTATAACCCTGGGCTATCATATTAATATGGGTTGCAGATGTTTCTGAGGCAAAGTAGACGTTCATATTTTGCAGTTGCATTTATTTAAGTATACAAGTGGGGTCATCGCCTGTGATACACTTTGACATGCTAGTTTGTAGTACAGTACACGAGTGACTCAAGTATATGACCTAAGGTGTCATCAGGGAAAACTTTGTAGATAAATTCATTAATGAACAAATACGTGATTTGATGTACTCGTACCTGTGCGCAGTTGTTAATAAGTAAAAAATCTGGTTCAGAGAAGGAAAATTCCTTTCAGTGCAAATCATTTTGCGATTGCGAAGTGCCATTTAGTTGGGCGTTTGTTGGTATATAAAGTTGCGACGCTGTAAAAGCATCCAAACACACGGAGCTCCGCGTTGTGTAAAGTAGTTAATCCACTACTTTGTCTGGTTTCGATGTTTTCGTTAACTCGGGTTGAAGTTAAAGTAGTGTAAATGTAAATAATTACATGCAATTTTGCATACTACGAGGTGCATATCGCATTTCTGTTATTAAGGTTCCGTAGCCAAATACCATAAAACGGAACCCTTATAGATTCATCATATCTGTCTGTCCGTCTGTATGTCACAGTCACTTTATTATTTTTTATGCATGTATCTATGATAAAGATTTTTGAAGAATGGTTTTACACAATACAGAATATAAAAAGATCTGAAAAACATTTTCCGATATATATATAATATGACTTCCTTTTCTGCTTGTTAAAAATATAAAAAAATATTTTTGCAAATTTTAAGTTTTTTAATCGTCTTTGTCTTCAATTTTATTAACTTTAATATTCGCAGATATCTCAGGCAGATTATGTCAGGTTAAGCGTAAGCTTGATAGACATACCAAAGCGCTTTGCAGCCGGGATCGAATCAAGCCGACTATTCACCACGGAAAATAATTATCCTGTGTATCCCGATTCACGTAAAACATAATTATCTACTTCACACTGAGTGATATATATTTTCCATCACTAACGGCCAACAGAATCGGCTTTGATGGGGACGAAGGCATGAAAGGGACGTTTCTTAGGATACAGGAAGCACAAATACCATGAAAATATATCTGTAATATAACTGTACATATTTTATCGATTACGAATATACATATTATGTTTCTCGCTAATTTGTTTCTTTCTGATTTGTAGTATGAAGACTAATCTGTATAGACAAGACGCTTTATTTAAATGATGTAAAAATAAAATAAAAACTTATTCATGTATTATAACTTATTTTTTTTCATATTATATTAAATTAATTCTATACATATTGTTGATTGATGAATATACATATCTCATTCATATGCAATTGAATTAATTTCCGTGTATCAATTTCCCCGGAATCTGTACCTCATCCATTATTGTCAGAGCAGAGAAACAAGATCTGTCAGCAGTTTGACGCGGCCACTGGAATTACGTTATGCAAATTAGCGTTATCATGGAAACACTCCTCTTATTCCTGTAAAGCTTGAATAAAATAATATAAATAGCCGTACTGGGGCGGCTTAGAATACTAACCCCAATCCCACGCTGGATGGGTGTCGTAAGAGGCGATTAAATCCAGCCCGCTGGTGGTAGGGCCCCTGGAAGGAATATATTGGTAATATTGATTTTAATTGTTAATTAATGACATTATTGCTGTTATTATTTCTCCATGGGCTTCGCCTGGATAGCTAGGTACCTACCACCCCTGAGTCAGCCGTCAAACGAATCGTCGTGTTCCGGCTGGGGGCTCGAGAGCCAGTTCTTTCTTTCTTTCCTTTTCTTCTCTCTTTCTTGGCCGGCAACGCATCAGTGATGCCTTTGGTGTCGCTGATGTCCATGGGGGACGATAGCCACTTACCATCAGGTGTATCGTTTGTTCGTTTGCCAGCTATTTCCATAAAAAATATATAAAATATTTAGTCAAATTATTTCTGATTATTACCACTTTTCTATAGTAATAATAATTTCAAATCAGTTATTTCTTATAATAGTAGATAGTTAAATAAGTAGGTAGTAACATAATAATATACTGTAGAATATTTTGTTCTACAGCAGAGCTTAGGTACAGTAATTCGGTAGATAATCGAATGGTTTTGGTGACTAAGGATAATACTTGGTATCCGCTGTACCCACAAACCACAATTGGATTAAGCAGCCGTCGATATGCGGTGCAACGCTCTGAAATCACTGGATATAACACTACGACCCTATTCGCCAATACTGTATTGTGTCGTGGTTAAATAAAACTATCAAATCGTAAATACTACGAGTAGTTTAACTTGCTTCGCTTAGGTAAATTTATTCTTAACTAGACGAGATTCGTTATATTAGTTTTTTATTCATTTGGAAACAGATTGAAATATAAGCAACAACACTTAATGTTGTCTTATTCATAATAACAAAATTTGTAATTGAAAACACACTGATATAAAAGTATAAATTTTACTAACAAAAAATAACCGACTTCAAAGTTTCAAAAACTACTCGTCAGATCTCATTCAAATTTATATGGGACCACATAACAAGCACCTGCTTTCGATTAAAAAAAGAATCATTGAAATCGGTTGGCGTGATATTGAGTTATTCGTCAATTTGTCGCGCACATCTTAACACAAATTTACGACTTATGTGGTTTTGTCGTGGATGCCATTGTCAGATATCAATAAAATTTATATGGGACCACATGACAGCCACCAGCTTTCGATTAAAAAAAGAATCATCAAAATCGGTTCGCCCAGTCCAAAGTTCTGAGGTAACAAACATAAAAAAAAAATACAGTCGAATTGACAACCTCCTCCTTTTTTTGAAGTCGGTTAATAAATAGGTAAACCGGCAAACAGAAACTGGTCATGGAACCAAGGGCGTTAATAAATTACCCCCAAAGATAGTTCTGTAAAGATATGACAGAACTACTAATTTTATAGCGTTATAAAAATAATCAAATAAAAAGGCAATAAAGAACTTTTATGGCAGTAGCATATTCTTTCAAAGGTATATTGATAACTGGTAATAATAATAATATTTAATGTTTTGGAAATTCAATAATATAGTCCAGAAAGCTTTAAGCAGTGGACGACAATTTATTTTTTACAAAAAGTGCGAGTAATGAGAAACATAATAATAAAGTGTGGATTTTTTATGGAAATAGCCGACAAACGAACTGACGATCCACCTGATGGTAAGTGGAAGTCTTCGCCCATGAACATCAGCAACACCAAAGGCATCTCTGGTGCGTTGCCGGCCAAGAAAGAGGAGAAAAAGAAAGAAAGTGATAAATATTTTGCGGTTTAACAATTAACGACCCTAGTTGAAAATTGGCTTTGTTCCCACTAGTTCTACTCGTTGGACTACCGTCGGACTAAGGGGAATTTTTGTTCTCTCTAGTCCGATCGTCGGACTAGTGGGATTTTTTTTTCTCATTAGTTCAACTGTCAAGATAAATAATATTTTTTTTTAAATAAATCTACTCAAAAGGGTGGTGCGAATGGATCATCATCTCATTTTCATACTAGGTCATTGTCTTTCTTCCTTATAATTGGACGAAATTAACGAAAGAGAGAATGAAGGAGAATATTTCGAAAAAATGTAAAATAAATATTGTGAATATCTTGTATAGTTTTTTCTTGTCTCAAAACTTATCTAGTTACATACGTAGAACTAGTGGGAACAAAGCAAAAATTGTAGTGCACCTGTTTGTCAAGTAAGGGTTTTCATGATAGTGACCTTTACTTTTACTAATTCAGGTAGATAAAAACAAAGCTAGATAAAACTTCCATGGTGTTCCAGTGACATAAAAAGATCTCTTTAAATCCTGTAATTGCATTAATGGTGTAAAATGCAAAGCGAGTTGCAGTTGTGTACAGCGGGGTAGTTTACCTCAGATTGTTTGCGACGGGGGGCGACTTTGCTAACAACACTAATTAAATGAACTTTCATTGGTGAGAGCTCCACAGCAACTTTGAATGCTGCCCGCTACTTAAGTTATATTTGTGTTTTACCTCACAGTACGGTTATAAAGAAACTTGTTTCATTCACGGGCAAGCAGTGATTTAACTACGTCGCGCGCTATTATTGTTATATTTTTAGCATAGATTGGGCTGTAAAACCTGTCTTGAAATCAGAACTTTAATTTTTTCTCGCGAACCAGTAGATACTTACTTCTTCTCCCTTCTCTATGGGTCAGCAACATATAGAGTAAGAAACTTATTCGTTCGAAAAATGATAGAAATAAAAAATATCATGATCCACGATGATATAAATTTAAAATCGTATCTCTAACATCAGTTTCAATTACCGCACACTTGTAGAACGAAGGGTTTTGAACTGAATATTGATGACTGGTTTTTGCCTGCGACTTCGTACGCGAGGAATTTTAAAATTGCTCTATTATTTTATTAATATCTTGGCTTCAAAACGACTTTATAGAACCCGCAACCCTTTTTAAGTTATACCTCCAGAAATACAATTTGCCAAATGCGTCCAGAAGTTATTGCTTGATGCGCGTCCAAACACACAGACAGGCAAACAAAGAAAAAAAATTAACTCAATAGCTTCTATGGCTCCTGTAAGGCAGGACTCCTAATAAAAAAAAATTAACATCTCCTGTGTACAGACATCGACCGGTTATAATTTTATTATAATATAATGAAGTAGGTATAAATATTATGTGGTACAAATATGCTTCAGCTATGTAGCATTGACGTGAATTATGAAATGTTTTGTTTTACGGGCGCTCCGTATGCAGTGAGAGTTTCAAGCTCTTACTTTACCATGTAAGTCGTATCGTAACCGTGTAGCGCGTTTCTTAAGCGCGTGCGCTTGAAAGCGCTCAAAGTGTAAGCTGAAGATTAAAACGACAAGAAACTCTTAATAGAAGTTTGATTTAAAGTTTTTAATTTTTTTTTTCATAATGTCGCGTCGTCAAGGTTCTTGGTTTGTTATTCGACAAAGAGGTTGAATAATTTGTCTGTTTATATAATCTAAAATAATGAGATACACCTTACTACACATAAGTTCGAATTTTTGAAAGTTTTTTTTTACCTCCTGCAAGGAAAGGATTATTTATTTCATTAGGTATTTTAGATGCGGGTTTGTGTTTGTGACTTCTAGTCTGTCACGAGACCGAGAATCGATATTTAACGCGCGTACATACATCATACTTACATACTTCTTTACGTCAATTCTCTTCTCTTTCTGATATCTCTTTGTTATTATTTATAAATAACTTCTTATTATAAATAACTTCTTTTAAAAGTTGTATTAGAATTTTACTTATTAATATTTAGATTTCATATAGTCAAGTGATAGGAGTCAAGTCCTCTGAAGTTGAATTGCCGAATGATGCAGTGTGAATTGTATGCCGAGTGCTCTCTGGCACCGGCTGTGAACATCACTTACTGTGAATAGCCTACAAAGTCGCTCATAAACATGCTACATAATTATCAATGTTTGGTCATGAACAACATAGCTAAACTAAACTAACTATTAGGGTTTTGGTAATAACTATTAATCGCAAAATAGGTATAAATCTTGTAAAGTTTGTTACGTTTGAGAACCAATTAACCTAAACTAAAAAAGTGGATTAAACCACTTCATTCTTTGCCGGCTATTAATTTAGTTTCAAAGATTTATAAGCTGTGTATTTTAACCCTAAAATGGCTCAAAAATAAAACAATTTCCACTGTTTTATTTCAACAGTTAATTTTATGTTTATTTGTGTTAAGGTAATATTATAAGATGCATTCCACTATGAACTTATGAAGTACGTGACTTCTTTACTACATGCACTTTGGTGACCCAGGATCAGCTATCGTAAGGTGTTTGTTGGAAATGCAAGTATAGTCTCGATTCATATACATTATCTGGTCTGAAGTGGTTATCTTACGAGCAACTTGAATGAGAACACTTTCAAAACTATAATAAAAGGTAACATTCAGTCATGTAACAATATGATAGTATGTGTATAAGAAATCTAGTGGCGTGAATAAAGAAATTACTGGATTATACTTAAATAGATTTATTTTTATTTTTCATAATTAATTTATTGCTGTTAAAATGTATGTAAGCTACACTATGTGTACTTTAAAAAATAAAAGTGTTACGTGATGAAAACAAATAATATCAAAAGAAAATTGTCATTATTGTTATTTTTACAACAATGGCTAATACAAAGCGAGATATTATTGAGCTAACGTGAAACATGTAGGTAGATATATGATGTATGATGTAAGAAACCATATAATATATTATAATAGTAGGTATATGAAATGTTCTTTAATTTCATTCCACCATATTTGATTTCAAAGGGTTTCACCAAAAGGATTAAACCAACGACAGTACTCCAGGAACAATAACTGAAGAGTATCGTTGTTTATTTCATAAAACAAATGATACGCCACTATATTGTGTGCCATTAAATTAAGCACCAACTTCAAAAGACAGGAAAAAACAAAGCGTAGGAAAAATCCCGTTTTATTTGCGGCACTCGTATGTTACAATGAAATATTTGTGTATAAAGTAGCCGACTCGCTCGCTTGAATGCTAAGTTGCTCTCTAAAGGGTTTTGCTTATAAACCGTGTTCCAAATATTTCTACCGTGTTGAAATTTAAGCCATTTGATATTTCCCAGGCTTAATAACGGGTTGCATTAGCCCAGTAGCGTAGCGTGGGGGGGGGGGCGGGGGGGCACTGGCCCCGGGCGGCACATGAAGAGGGGGCGGCAAGCCACTCGATTTTTAAAGAAGAAAAAAAACATACATTTAAATTAATTTTATTTAAATTTTAATGTAAATTGTGCTATAAAAAAACAAGAAAAGTGCATTTTTAATTAATAAAAAAAGTATTTTAACTCATATGGGGGCGCCAAAGATCACTGGGGGGGGCGGTAAATTTTCAGTCGGCCCCGGGCGACGGAAGCCCACGCTACGCCACTGCATTAGCCAAGTGTTATAAAAACTATTAAACTTACATTAAAAGCTCGCACAATTAGCCGTAATACACAAGTGAGTCCGATTCGGAATTGAATTGACTAGAGCTTCGTAATTATAATGTATCCATCGATTTTACTGTTTTCTGACAAAATTTACGAGACTTTTCGTCCAGATTTCTCTAAAGGCAACAAGTGGGTATCTATATGTCTTGGGACCATTGTACAAACTGGGCTGTCCCTACCTATGATAATTAAATCATAACTCATTAGTTACTGTGTAAGTGTGTATGATTTGAGTGCACAAATAGTTAAAGGATTGCAGGCACGACATGCCGTCACAACGATTTACATTAGTTAAAGTTAAGCGTTACAAACTTTGTATTTCCGTAGAGGATTTAAATGAGCTCTTCTTTGACGGCATGAACCTATATTTGTATTTGAGCAAAACTTACACTTTGCTGCAAGTAACAGCTAAGTATGAATCCCCGTCTTATTTAGAGTGTTAGAAAGTAATTAATTAACATGAACAAATAATAATATAATTAATTTTATAAATTCGGATAATTTGTTGAATTTTAAACTAAGTACTTCAATGTAAGCGAGCTGCAACTTTGCACTTACAAAGTTACTGGGCTGCACAACTCCGGACTGAATCTTTACTTACTATTAGTAACCTAAGATAAAATAATTGAATCAAAAAAATATAATTTGACATAACTTGAAACACTTCTTCCAGTAATCTGATTTAATCGTCTTGTGAGGTTAAGGTTACGGTGATCATGTAATTTTTTCCGAATACACCAACATCAGTAGCAGAACAACTGCATCAACTTTTAACTAGGCCCTTTTAAGACATATAATTATCTAGTTTGTCTATACTAGTAACATCAATAAAATCTTTTTAACTGCATAGCCTCTTGATATATTATTGTATTCATTAAGTTTACGGTATAAAACTGAAATGTAATATCAGATATTTTCAGAAAGCTACTTCCAAAAATCCGAATAAATCCACGCCCTTCGTAAGAGATTTAAAAGCAACAGAACTCATTCATGCGGAGCTGCGCTAAATGCCAAACCAAGTATAAAATTAAACCACAATATACAAGTATATTATCTAACTACCGGTTTGAATGCATGTTGGCATATTAACAAATTAATGAAATTTATTTCCTCTATTGCCTTTATACAGAAAATGAGAACTAGAATTAAAGGCATCAAAGTAGGCCACAAATAATGTTTGTAATTTTATTTTGTACTAATAACTTTGCGTTTTATTACAGAAGAAATTAGTACTTATATGTTTTAGTAACCGTATTTACATATGAGTTAAGTTATTGAAGTGACGCAATGACTGCCAAAGTAGAGCATGCTATATTAACGATTGCCCATATTAATAAACTGATCTTAAGATTTCTGCGATCTCAAGATTTGGTCTGAGATGCTGATACATGTCTGTTATGTACATTAATACTGGCCTTAAACTGTGTTAGTTGTCAGTTTAAGCCATTTTGGTGACGTATAAAAAACTTATTTAATATTTTTAAAATCTTGATAGTATCATTATTTAAATAATTAAAAGAAATGAAACAGAAATTACTGCAAATTATTTATTGTTTCAAAATCGGCAGGTATTTAATTCGTCGGGAGGTAAGCGCACATCATACGACTCGTTAGTAATTTCATGCGTACGCGTAGTATGTACCCATATCAGTAAAATTATACTTCGATGTTGCATCCTCAAGATTTAGATAACTATGTAGTAGTTAGTCCTTCGAGACGTCATACATTTGGAGTATATAAAAATAAAACAATAATAAGTGTCAATTATTTAGTCTGTGATGTTGCCATCACATCGCTTTTGTATATCACTAGTCTAAATCTCTTCGGATGCAACACCTCGTACAATCCCGGTTGAAATTCACTTACAGGTAAGTTCTTTCAACCATGAATTATATTGATGTAATTATCTAAAGATATTAACTTTACTCTTTCATCTATTTTTGGCCGTTTGCACCATTTTATACTTTTCAATAATTTTATAAACCAAAATAAAAATAGTCACCAGTAAGTAAGCTCGATGAATGTTAACATACACTAGAATGTCCTAAGGCTCTGCACTTCGGACTTTTACATTAATTTATACATATTTTTTTTTAAATCTAAGTAATCAAAACACGAGTTAACGACTTACCTGATTGTAAGCGCCCAAAGCCTCACTGACAAAGAAAGAAGAAAGAGAAAGAAAGAACGATGTGGCTTCCAAGCTCCCAGCCGGAACACGACGTTCGTTAGTCGTTTGGTGGGGTGGTAGAGTTAGGGAGGCTTCATAGAAAGATATTGATGTCAGTAATAATATTAATTAATACTAACGTTGATATAGTTAATAGTATCAAGCGTTACTTTGCGGAAATCAATTATTATTAAGTTAGTACATTTAACCCCCCCCCCTCCCCGCCCTCCCCCCTGTTGACTAAACGGTTACAGTGGGACAAGTTAAAAAATTGTCAAAAATAGTTTATATGATGAATTTACAAGGAAAACTATCACGGCTATGTTAGCGTAAGTAGTTAATGAGTAATAGTCGATAAACTTACTACTTCGGAACCCTACATTGCGCGTGGCCTGACACGCACTTGTCTGATTTTTTTGTGGTGGTACTTATCATTTTCATAATAAGCTTTATCCAGGATAGTATGTTACATCGTGGCGTTTAGGCACAATTATTGTGCATGCGTTCCGGGCAGCCCATATATCAATGTCGAAAAAATGAATTTGTGGCGTTTTACGATGAATATTAATGAATTAATATAGGCCACACGCGAAATTGCTGTTCGAAAGTTTTAGGAGAAAAAAGTATTTTATATTATCGTCGCCTGACACTGAGAAATGGACCCTACAGTATATAGGATACGCAGTATGAAATTTTAGGTAACAAAATAAATAGCAAGATCCTTAGATTCCCCTTGTGATTTCGTTACCCTATAAACATTTTAGTGTGGGACGATGCCTGGAGAAAGTTATTTTTGAAACTAAATTAATTTTAATAACACGTTAGCATTATCATCTATATATATAAAATTGAAAAGAGATACACTGATTAAACAAAAAATCTCAGAAACTACCGAACCGATTATGATGAAATTTGGCAGGGAGATAGCTTATGCCAAGGAGACGTCAGCTAAGAACGGATTTTTGGAAATTCATCCCCTAAGGGGTAAAAATACGGGATAGAGGTCATTTTCATACAAACCAACTTCGTCAGTTTTAGAGTTATAAATATGATTTTTTTTATCTAAGTTAATAGTAATAAACAAAAGTTAAATTTAAAATTTTTTTTGGACAATCATCCCTTAAAGGGTTAATTTTATGGATGGTACGTAGTAGGCAACTTCGTCATTTTTGAAGTTAAAAACATGAAAATTTACATGTTAGCTCCAGATTAGAAACACAATTTGTAAGTATTATGGTTTTTTGGAAAATCATCCCCTAAAGGGTTAATTAATAGGGCGCAATTTAGTATGGCAACTTCGTCAGTTTTGAAGTAAGAAGGGTGAAAATTTGTATATAAGCTTATAGGTAGACACAAAAAATAACTGTATCACTGTTTTCTCGACATTCATCCCCTAAAAATAGGGGTTGGAGATCCTTTACATACAAATCAACTTCGCCAGTTTTAGAGTTATAAATATGATTTTTTTTTATGTAAGTTTATAGTAATAAACAAAAGTTAACTTTAACACATTTTTTAGGAAAATCATCCCTTAAAGGGTTAATTTAATTGATGGTACTTAGTAGGCAACTTCGTCATTTTTGAAGTTAAAAACATGAAAATTTACATATTAGCTCCAGATTAGAAGCAAAATTCAAAAGTTATGTGGTTTTTTTGGAAAATCAACCCCTAAAGGATCAAATAAGCGTGTGGAAGTTAGTATGGCAACTTCGTCATTTTTAAAGTAAGAAGGGTCAAAATTTGTATATAAGCTTATAGTTAGACACAAAAAATAATTGTATCGCTGTTTTCTCGAAATTCATCCCCTAAAAATAGGGGTTGGAAGTCATTTACGTACAAATCAGCTTCGTCAGTTTTAGATTTATAAATATGATTTTTTTTATGTAAGTTTATAGTTGTGAAAAAAAGTTAATTTTAACAATTTTTTTTTTGGAAAATCATCCCTTAAAGGGTTAGTTTAGAGAATAGAACTTAGTACGCAACTTAGTCATTTTTGAAGTTAAAAACATGAAAATTTATATATTAGCGCCAGATTAAAATATAAAAGTTGTGTTTTTTTGGAAAATCAACCCCTAAACGGTTAAATAAGTGTATGTAAGTTAGTATTGCAACTTCGTCAGTTTTGAACTAAGAAGGGTGAAAATTTGTATATTAAGCTTATAATTAGACACACAAATTACCTAACTGTATCAAGATTTTCTCGAAATTCATCCCCATAAGGAGTTAAACAAAGGGGTTGTAAATATTTAAGAAACTACGTCAATTTTGAACTCAGTAATGTGAAAATATTAATTAAGCTTATAGTGAGAAAAAAATTTAATGTAGAGAACTTTACGAATGGGAGGGGGATGGGAGAGTGACAGGAAGCGAGAGAGGGACTGGGCTCGGGAGAGGAAGCAGGAGAGGGTGCGGAAGAGGTAGAGGGGCAGGGAGCGGGAGAGGGAGTGAGAGCGGTACAGAAAGTAGGAGAGGGACCGGGTGCGGGCGGGAGAGGGACTGAGAGTGGGAGAGAGAGGGACATGAAGCGGGATAAGGACCTCGAGTGGGAAAGGGAGAGGGACAGGGAGCGGGAGAAGGAGAGAGAGTGGGACAGGAAGAGGGAGAGATAGAGGGAGAGGGAGAGGGGAGGGAGAGAGAGTATATGTAACTCTTGAACGGATGGAAACAACAGAACCGTTTTGAAGATATTTTTTACTGTTTAAAATTATTGTCTGCCTGTCTATCTGTTTGTCTGTCCGGGCATCACATGAAAACCCTTGAACTTATTCGTAGTATACACGTAGGTTTCAGTATGTAAATTCCTAAATATAAGTACTTCAATATAAATGAACCTGTTTTTAAATTTTCTTCTGTAAGGCGTACAAATATGATAAATAAGCATAATTTCCGCGTGCGAAGCCGCGGGCAACAGCTAGTAGATCTATATATGTAACACACGCGTACTTTATAACTATGTAATGTAATGTTACTTACAATAGGTACTTCGATATGTAGGTGGTTCTTGTTTACTTGGCTATGATAATCTACATTAGCAACTTTAGGATAAGTTTGGGAGGCTTGTGTGTTGTGGCGTGTTTTTTTAATTAATAACCGGAATACTTTATTCTGTGCTATGTACTTTAACTTCACTTTTTATGACGTGAGTTTTTTATGCTGTTTAGTTTCCACAATGCCAATACATATAGTATACTAGCTTTTTCCCCGCGGTTGCGCCCGTGGTAGAGTGATTTCGAAACGAAATGTTTAATTAATTAATTTAGATTTATAGAAACAAGTAAAAATAAAGTGCACCTATTAGTAGAATGATGGATAAGGATACATAATATTAGATATTAGATGACGCCCGTGGCTTCGCGCGCGTGGATATAGATTTTTTTACAAATCCCGCGGGAACCCTGAACTTTTCCGGGGTAAAAAGTAGCATACGTATTAATCCAGGGTATAGGCTATCTCCATTTCAAATTTTAGCTAAATCAGTTAAGTTGTTGTGGCGTGATTGAGGAACAAATATCCAAACATCTTCCCTTTTCACATTTATAATATTAACAGGATTATATCGTTAGCAATGCATTTGGTATACCGAGTGATCATGAGCGGTGGTGATATACCTACATTGTAAAAACCGGAGAACGGGAAAAATACATAAAAGCCGAATTAATCTATCAAAAAACTAAGTCTCTGTTTTTGTACTACTAGGCAACATACATAATATAAGTGCAGCTGAGCCACCTAGCAGTACGTGGTCAGTGTCGCCCAAAGACATGAGTAACACCAAACGCATTACGGACGTGTGGCCAAAAAGGAAGCAGAGGAACATTATTACTGGCTTTCCGACAGCCAACCGAAACACGTATAAAATTGAAACACTTTTGAGAAGAATTTCAGACGACTCGTTTCGTTTTCCCCATTGATCGCCGGCGGTATATCGGAGCAGCTGCATCTGTTAGCGAATATTTACACCAGGACTGTATCGAAATGGCACGAGCTAGTGGAAGTGTTGTGTACCCAAACGAGTTCATTCCCTAGTGAATCGCAACGAAATTTACAAAGATGCCCGTCGGTAGAGCCAACTACGGAGAGGAGATAAAGTTCCCGCCCATTTTAATACCAAGTCGTCCCTAGGTTACGCACGGTAATTTTTCTTTTCTTATGAAGAAGAAAATATTTATAACCTGTGTTGTGCGCGGGTGCGAGCCCTTTTAAAGTGTAATATTAGACGCGAGTATAAGGATCATAAATACATTAAAATTGAGTCTCTTTTAAGTAAGTTTATCTTTATCCTTTAGGGGTTTTAGGGTTACGTATACATTTACAGTTTGAAATATGACATGGATATACATATTTATCACACCGGCGAAGTGGAAAAACCAAATTCAAAATAGAAATTATGAGTAAAATGGGCATGAATTTTTTCGCATCGATCCCACGGTTAGACGCTTTGGTTTTGGTTAGATCGATCAAAAACAAGAGATGTGCATAGACTATTTTTGAATTTAGTCCAACCTGAACCTGTTTGAAAAATGTAAGGATTTAGTAATGATTTAATTTTGTTCAATTGTAAAAAAAAATGCACGACAGAAAAACACCACAAATACACAGAGAAACATTACAAATAGGTAAATTGCACTATTAAGTTAGTGAGTAATTAAGGCAAATAAAACCTAATAATAGAACCCTATATAACGCGTGGCCCGACCGGCATTCGATTAGTTTTTTTTATTATTATTAAGAAATAACGATGGATAAGTTAATTTTAATTTCCTTATTTATTTTCTTTCATGGCCGGCTTCACATCGATGATGCTTATGGTGTTACTATGTTATGAACATGAGCGACTATCAGCACTTATCATCAAATAGCCCGTGTGCTCGTCGTTTGTCGGTTAGTTACATAAAAAACACGAACTCTGTAAAGTTTGGCTCTACTGTACTAAGGAAGACTCTAGAATGGAAGATTTATAGATCGTTCCTTACATCCCAAATTTGTTTTTTTATGAATTTCCACGAACGATTTTTAACAAACGAGCTGACGATCCCCCTAAAGGTAAGTGACTGTTGAAGTGACTGTTTGAAAACGAAATTTTTAATAATTAATTTATATAGATTTATAGAACCACATAATGCACCTATGGGTAGAATGATGGATTAGGATACATAATACCTATTAGATGATGCCCGTGGCTTCGCGCGCCTGGATATAGATTTTTTACAAATCCCCGGGAACCCTAAACATTTCCGGGATAAAAAGTTCCCTATGTGTTAATCCAAAGTATAGGCTATCGCTATTTCAAATTTCAGCCAAATCGGTTTAGTAGTTGTGCCGTGATTGAGGGACAAACATCCAAACATTTTCACAAACTTTCACATTTACTTAAATACGTTGTTAAACTATTGCGAATAAATGGAATAGGATGGAATAGTGAAATAAGATTCTGCGATACAACAAATATGGCTATGAAAATACCAAAGGTCAATAAGCATACTTGGACTGTTGCTAAAATGGTATTGGCATGGTTAAAGAGCAGTCCTGAGCAGTCTTTTGTAAATAAAGTTTTTAAATGAAGTTTTTAGGATTAACCAGAGTTTTAATAAACATAGCTTAATTTCTGTGCGTCAAATTACTTTTTGTACCACCGAACGTTTTTATTTACCCGAGTTGCTCATGAAAATTTGAGTGCTTGTAAGTCGTAAATGTTATAAGGTTAAAACCGTTCGCCTCAATCAACGTACTGAAAGTAAAGGTTCCTCAAAGAAAGCGTATTTAAATACAAACATGATTGAAACAATACCTACGTTAAAATGTATTTTTAAAAATCATTTACAAGGCCTTCTCGATAAGATTAACAATCATAAAAATATATATTTATTCTACTAGATAATAAAATGTATAATAATAATGTGTAAAAAAAATCCTAAAGTTAACTAAATGCAGGGTACTGGCGATATTACCGCGTTGTTTCAGATTATTTATAGATTCAGCGACTATAAAACAACTTTATAGTTAAAAAAGAACTAATTAAGTAGGTATGCGATTTTATAGTGTCAATGTAGATACTAAAGAAAAAGAAAGTGAAATGTGTGCTGGGACACATAGAAGAAATGAAACTTCCACGGACAAGTAGAAAAACGAATGCCAACGGATAAGTGGAAAAACGAATAGCAACGAACAAGTGGAAAAACGAATCGCAACGGACAAGACAAGTGGAAAAACGATCGCAACGGACAAGTGGCACCCTGAAAAATTTTTTTTCAATACTTTATTCTACGATTCTAAAGTTTCAATAAATAATATGTATATCCGTGCCAAATTGCAGCTTTCTAGCGATTTGCTTCGGGCAGACGGACGGACGGAAGGACGGACGGACGGACGGAAGGACGGACGGACGAACGGATGGACGGATGAACGGACGGACGGACAGACGAACGGACATGACGAAACTATAAGGGTTCCGATTTTACTTCGGAACCCTTATGCCCCGTTTAGACGCGCGCGCGAGCCACGAGACGCGCTGCGAGACGCGCTCGTACGCGCGCGTGTGAACAGCGAGCTCGCGGAACAGACCGCGGCGCGTCTCGTGGCTCGCAGGGCTCGCGTCGGGAGCGGTTTTTTGGGCGCGCGCCAAAGGGGCTCGCGCGAGAGCTCGCGCGGTGTTCACACGCGCGCGGCGCGCATAGATTAAAGTATATACTAACGTGCGGCGCGCGCTTCATTCGACAACGGCTACTAGCGCCATACGTACGTGTTCTATTGGATTCGTATTTTTCAAAATAAAAATATGATACTGAACGTTAATACTGAATGATAATAATAATAATAACCTAAAACTACTAGTAACAAAACCTCGTATATTCAAAGTAATATTATTATAAAGAAGAAAATTTTGATGTTTTGTTTGTAATGAATACTTTGTAGCTTTTTTATTTAAAAAAGCCTAATTGTACAGAAATCTACCCATAGTACAATCTACATTGAGTATTTTGCCTATAAATCATGGTAGAAAGGTTTCACTGACTGGATGCCGATGTATTACGTCAACGTGCTCCATCCTTGAACGTTCGAACGCATCTGAACGCTGCGAGCGTGTAAGGCTGGGAATAGATTTCCGATTTTTCTCTCCGATAGTCGGATCCGATAGTCTGATCAGACAATCGGAAGGCACTCGTGCCATACATTTGTTTGAGTACGCAATACACATCCGATCCGATAGTCGGATCGGACGTCCGAGTCGGAAACAGCGCCAAGACGTTTACGATTTTATTGCCGATCCGATTGTCTGAAGGTGCGGTCTGCATACTTTTCTACAGAGACCAAATAGACGTCCGATTCCTCCTTCCGACTTGCCAGTTTGCTCTGTAGCGTGACACTGAACGTACGCACTACGCATCGCGGACGATCAACGATGGCGGAAAGTTACGACATCGAGCGGCTTATTTTGGCCGTAGAAAAACGAACTTGTTTATGGGATATAGGCATTGAAGGGTATCACGATAGGCAGATGAAAGATCTGGCTTGGGAAGACGTATGTAATGAATTATTGGAAGAATGGGTTTCAATGGACATAGAAAAGAAAAAGAAAATATGTAAGCAATTTTATTTTTGTTTTTTTTTCACAGTTGTACCTCAAAATATATGAAATACTACTTATTGTAAAATTTTTCAGTTTACGTACGTTAAAAATAAGCACATTTAATATCAATAGAAAAATAATAGGTACGATATCTTTTTTAAGCAAGTAAATAATTAATTATGTTTTTTTAATGTAATAATTGCATTTTATGTCCATATTCTAATGTAAACGTGTTGGTACAAGTTTTACTGTAGGTATTTGACTACAATAAAGCAAATTAACTCATAAAAGACGGCCAGTAGGCTGCGAACATATAAAACATAGAAACCTAACTTACGCTAGAAAATGACCCAACGTAAAAATACACCAAAGTAGGCGGAGCCTAAAAATTACACCAGACGAGCTGTCAGTCTCTGTTTGGTCGTGTCACAGAGAAGTAGTAACAAACATTCAACATTTATAGATATTTACTACGAAAATGCCGAAGTATGAAGTGAAATGGTGTATTAATCGTGTAGGTGTTCATCAAAAGAACACTGGATTCACTTTTCACAAATGAATTTTGTCCTAAATACGTGGGTTTTTATTATTTTATTTAAATAATGACAAATATTGACAGCCGTCATGTTTCCCTATACATTGCTTGATAGTTGCTCCCAAAATATGTTTTAGTTATAATAAAACTTTTCTGTTCGAACGTAATGGATGGCATATGTGTTATGGAGGCATCATTGTCTGTAAAAATAGTTATTCAAGTTTGTTAAGTTTAGTCACATATTGTGGTTTAGTGTACCTACTTACTACTTACGGAGTTTTACGGAATCAGCTCTTTACTTTATATATATTCAAATGTCATACATTGAATAGTCTAATTGTTTGATTGTGATAAAAAATACATTCAAAACTCTGTTCAGCATGGTGTATAATCGTCTGGTTATAGGTTCCCAAAAATGGTTGTCTGTAAAGTCGGCTTACGGACGGTAGTTTAACGTGACAACGTCATGACAAAACATTGATGAAATGATTGCATACTTTTATACATAGAGCGCTTCGGCCGATCGTAGCCAATCGTGCCTCTCTATCGCTCTCGTCGCGGGACAATGAGTCATGTTTATTCGTGCGTGCGCCCGGCGTTCATCGTTTTAATAGACATTACCACGTCAAAAAAAAAACAAAGCGCAGGCTAGAATAGACAAAGGCAGATTGGTTAGAAAGACAGGAATATAATTGGGACCCTAAACATCAAACAAATCAAATAAACTCTCAATAAACATGCTCCATACATTTTGGTAATGGTGACTTATATGAGTCCGAAATCGGAAATCGAGGGATATCTTCAAATTTTATAGGTATCTGTAGTGGTCCGTGAGCTAGCGACAGATTTTCCTGACCAATTTCCTCTCAAGCGATAACTCGTGAAATACTTCAGAGAGTTGCATTATATAGCATGGTGAACGTCAGCTGCCACTCCAAGGGTGGGTAGGGGGGCGGCAGCCTTTCAATCATGTAAAAAAAAATGTTTTCAGTCATTTCCTCCCGACTGAAAATTTGTTAGATGATAGATAACGTAATTATTTAAAGGTAAAAAAAAGTCAGCTGGCCATACCGTGGTGGATTATACGTCAGCTGGGCACGCGAATATGCAAAAAAAAATTTTTTGTTCAGTGATATCCTCTCACTTGAAAATGCGTCAGATGATACTTTACATGTTATTTTGAGTAAATAAAAACGTCAGCTGGCTGTATGTTGGTGGAAAGGTCGTCAGCTGATGCAGTGAATGGTGGAGCTCAGCTCGCGGTTTGAAAACTTCCGACACTCGGGTTGGCCACTAACCCCTCCACCAATCCGCACTGGAGCAGCGTGGTGGAGTATGCTTTAGGCCTCCTCAAGAGGAGAGACCCGTGCCCAGTAGTGGGCCATTAATGTGTTGAAGCCAAATTCGATTTTTAAAATATTTTTATTTGAAAGACCCAACCTTAACCTTGAGGAATTGAAATAAAAAAAATAATCATAAATATGTTTTGATTGCGATTACTAAAACAATACTGTTTCATGATATTATAAATCTTTAATAAAAAAATCCAAATTCTAAATGATAATTATTTGCTGTTTTTCATTTCGCATAACATCATTCTCCTGTGACGTACCATCCTTTCGTTGGTCGGAGAGCGGGCAAGCGCTATACAAATCGATCATTACCGATTTTTCCCGACATTTCATTCTTGTTGCCGACTTACCGAAAAATTATCTGTTTTTACTAGAATATATGCAGTTACATAGGTAGGTAATAAACTCAGTCACACTGTATTCTGTACATATCGATTTTGCCACGTTATTTCCCCTGCTGGTGAGTTGAAATATTCTGTAAATCTGTCACGGACACTCCTTCCTTGGTTAGTGGATCTATGTTGTGAACACTTGTATGGATTGTTCTCAAAATAATGCAGCAATGTATCTTCAAAATTATAACCATCTCTAGCTCGCACGTAGTTGTGTAAAACGCAGGCTGTTTTTGTAACCAGCATTGCAAAATCCGGCGCAATGGTCATATTGGTGTGAAATATCCTCCATTTATTTGATAGTATACCAAAAGCGCATTCAACTACACGCCTAGCTCTACTGAGCCGGTAGTTAAAAATTCGCCGTTGTGTATTTGTAGTCAAAGAACTTCTCGGGTAAGGTCTCATTAAATTAGTATTTAGAGAAAAGGCTTCATCACCCAAAAATACATGTGGGAGCTTTAAGCCTTCAGCGTTTGGCAACTCTGTAACACCTGGTATATTGAGTTGATTTTGATTTAGCATCTTTGCAAAAGTCCAGTTATTAAAAATATTACTGTCACTGTTTTTTCCATAGGCACCGACGTCTATTGCCAAAAATCTATAATCTGAATCTACAACAGCCAATAATACTATAGAGTAGAAAGTCTTGTAATTAAAGAAGTTAGAGCCACTAAATTGGGGGCAGATCAGACGGATATGTTTACCATCGACTGCCCCCAGGCAATTCGGGAAATTGGTCCTTTTATAAAAATTTGCTGAAATTTCAATCCATCGTTGTTTAGATGACGGTGGCTTCATTTCCAACGGTTGGAGTGCATCCCATATAGCTTCACATGTATCTCTGACTATTCCAGATATTGTACAACTTCCCATCAAGTAATCATGCTTTAATTCTTCAAAATTTCTGCCGGTTGCGAGGAATCTGAAAAGAAAAATAATAGTTTCAATATTTTCAGGTGCCGATGTGAAAAAGAAATGGAACAATCTGAGAGATTGTTATCGGAGAGAACAGAACAAAATTAAAAACACACCCACTGGGTCCGGTGCAAAAAAAACAAAACAATACGTCTATGCTGATTTAATGACGTTCCTATCCCCTATTCTAGATAAGAAAGATCACACAGGTAATTATGCCGATGAAGAAAACACCAGATCTTCAGAAGACCAAGGTACAGAAAATAATCAAAATATAAATAATATTCTGGATGTGGAAGGTTCTTCAGTAAAAGAAAGAAGCACGCGACAAATTAAGAAAAAGGAAAAGGATGTACCTACTCAAATATTGAAACTCATAAAAGAAAAAAGAAATGAACAAACTGTTGAACATGAGGACGACGATGCTAAATACTTACTGAGCTTTCGCACTGAACTGAAGGCAATGACAAGAACTCAAAAAATTGATTTTAAAATCGGAATGTTGCAATTATTACGTAAAATTACGGATCCGCAAGATAGCCGCAATATACAATCTTCATGTTCATCAAGAGCAGAATCCCATAACTCTCGAACGTCGTCTATTCGCAGCCCTAGCCCAATTTCAAACTTCTCTTCCTACTATTCTCCTTCTCCTATCACCTACGACCGTCGGGTAACCAATGCACCAAGTACTGCTACTTACAGGACTACAGGATCTGTTCCACTGTTTTTAGTACACCCAACGCTACAGCAACAAATTCCAAATCAAAGTACTTCAACTTCAACTATAAACGCAACAGGAACTGTTCCATTGAATGTAACCTCGACTCCTGCACAACAACTAGAGTCACCATTATGTGCAAATAATGATGAAGAGTATTTGGATGATGATATGACCACATATCTCAAATTCAATAAATAATGAATTGTTTGTTTGTTTGTTAGTTTGTTTGTTTGTTTGTTTTGGACTTGATTTTGACCCACTTCAAACGGGGTGATTTGTTTCAAACTTCGTGGACTTATTGAGGACCGATGACAATTCAATATTTAAAGAAAAAAGAAAGAAAGAAAAAAGAACCTAAATTTTATTTCAAAAAATCAAACTAAAAAATGAAAAGATAAAATAATAGTTGAAATAATCTAAATTTTACTAACAAAAAATAACCGACTTCAAAGTCTCAAAAACTACATAGTTGTCAGATCTCGTTCAAACTTATGTGAGACCACATGACAAGCGCCTGCTTTCGATTAAAAAAAGAATCATCGAAATCGGTTGGCGTGATATTGAGTTATTCGTCAATTTGTCACGCACATCTTAACACAAATTTACGACTTATGTGTTTTTCTCATGGATGCCACTGTCAGATCTCAATAAAATTTATGTGGGACCACATGACAGCCATCAGCTTTCGATTAAAAAAAGAATCATCAAAATCGGTTCGCCCAGACCAAAGTTCTGAGGAAACAAACATGAAAAAAAAAAAAAAAAAAAAACAGTTGAATTGAGAACCTCCTCCTTTTTTTGAAGTCGGTTAAAAACTAAAAAAACACGCTTTTATACAAAATCCAACAAAAATAGAAAATAAATTTGAATTAAGAAACGTGAATTAAAAGCGTGGGGTGTAGTCTACTCGATATGTTCAAAATGGTTGAAATTAGAGATACTGCTCTTAAAAATACGTGCGATAGCTCATTCTGTTCGGAATGATGTCTAGAAAAATGTTTCGGAAGCGTTTACCAGCACGTAAAAAATTGCAAAAGTTATTGACAAAATAAAGTTGAAAAAAAAAAGTATTTTGTTTTTGGTAATCACTTCGAAACTATTAATATTTAAGAAATTTTAAAACAAGATTCTTAAAGTAGAGGAAATTTCCAAACAATGACTCGCGACTCTCGGAACTCTATCTCCATTATTTATAACTTTAATTTAACGCTGAAAATGGGTCTCCACGCTGCATTTTTAGGTTGCGCGTGCGGCGTCAAAACCGAGTTCGTCACACTCAATAATTTTTTAAGGTATTAATTATTAATTTAAAAAAATAAAAAAAATATGGTGTATTCGAAACACTTCAAAGAATTTGCTCCCGTAGGAAATTTTGCTTAAAGTTAATTTTTCAACAAGTTAGACGATTGTTAATTAACTAAATTTTCTCGAACTTCCATTTTCATTGTACATTAAAAAAAATGTTTAAGTAATTGTCCTATAAATTTTTCGCTTCGTGGAGCCCTTCTTATATACATGCTTAACGAGATCACGTCATAAAAGTTTAAAAAGTTTTAATACTTTGTGTATAATAATTTTATAAGTTGAACAAAAAATGAAAAATCCAAATAATATTATTGAAAATATTTTTTTCTCAATTTATTATTACATAATCGTTTTGGCATTCATAAAAGACATTTAATGACTTGAAAAAAAAAAATTCACTCATTTTTTTATAATTTTTTTTTATAAACAAATAGACTATTTCAATGCTTTCAAGAAAAAATTTCTTAATATCTTATTCTTTACAAAACATTATGATTTTTGAAAAAAAAATTTTTTTCTTAATAATGATATTTAATTGTTTATAATTGTTTTTTAATATTTCTATTGTTTGAATAATTAGTTAATAATTTTTTTTTCTTAAAAATTATAATTAATCATCTTTAATAGAAATGTAAAAAAATTTTTTTTTTATCAACAATTTCATTGTTTTTTAACTTAACAATTTTTTATAAACAAATTCTCAACTTTTTTATATATTTTTTCTGAAACACCTAAAAATAAAAAAAAACAACGATGCATAACAAAGTACAGATAAAAACATTTTTCAATTTTTTAATTTCGATTCGATAAAAAAACGAAAAAATTGTTTGTTCAACTTATAAAATTATTATACACAAAGTATTAAAACTTTTTAAACTTTTATGACGTGATCTCGTTAAGCATGTATATAAGAAGGGCTCCACGAAGCGAAAAATTTATAGGACAATTACTTAAACATTTTTTTTAATGTACAATGAAAATGGAAGTTCGAGAAAATTTAGTTAATTAACAATCGTCTAACTTGTTGAAAAATTAACTTTAAGCAAAATTTCCTACGGGAGCAAATTCTTTGAAGTGTTTCGAATACACCATATTTTTTTTATTTTTTTAAATTAATAATTAATACCTTAAAAAATTATTGAGTGTGACGAACTCGGTTTTGACGCCGCACGCGCAACCTAAAAATGCAGCGTGGAGACCCATTTTCAGCGTTAAATTAAAGTTATAAATAATGGAGATAGAGTTCCGAGAGTCGCGAGTCATTGTTTGGAAATTTCCTCTACTTTAAGAATCTTGTTTTAAAATTTCTTAAATATTAATAGTTTCGAAGTGATTACCAAAAACAAAATACTTTTTTTTTTCAACTTTATTTTGTCAATAACTTTTGCAATTTTTTACGTGCTGGTAAACGCTTCCGAAACATTTTTCTAGACATCATTCCGAACAGAATGAGCTATCGCACGTATTTTTAAGAGCAGTATCTCTAATTTCAACCATTTTGAACTTATCGAGTAGACTAGTGGTTTTTAAGATATCTATATCCCTTCTACTCATTGACACCATGCGCGGCTCAGCTTTAGAACAGGGAATGTCGAAAAGATGGTTCAAATATTTTTTTTTAGGTAGATTATATTGTTAAAAGACGATTACGAAAGTTTCACTTTACGCAAATTAATGGTTTATGAGATATGAATTTTTAAAATATCGAATTATTCTCAATTATTTGCTTACATTTATGACATAATACGTCAAAATGCGACAGCCATCTTGAATTTCGTGTCAATTTAACGGGTTATCCGTCAATTTAGCTTCAATTTCTGACAGTAGCTGTCATAAATCAGCCATGACAGTCGTCAAATATGTCAATCTCATCATTCATCGTCCATACCACAGAGCACATATTTTCGTGTCCATTCTCGCGTGTCAGAACATCATTGTGATCGCGCTTGAGAATTTTCGTTGAATACAACCACTATTGAATTGAAAATAACAAATTGAATATCACAAATATTTTTAGTTATTATACAACTATGTTAAAGTAAAATCAAATCAAATGAAAAAACAACTGAACTCAAATCGAAAGAAGGATAGGTTAGGTTATGGTTGTCTGATTTTATTTACGAAAAAATAGGAACCCCGCTAAGCGGGGTTCCGTCGACATCTGTGGCGAAGCCCCCGCTATGAAAAAACAACTGAACTCAAATCGAAAAAGGATAGGTTAGGTTATGGTTGTCTGATTTTATTTACGAAAAAATAGGAACCCCGCGAAGCGGGGTTCCGTCGACATCTGTGACATAGTCTTATTACGGCGTTACTAGAGTAGATTAAATCACATAGTATCTGTGACTGATACAACAGTTTGATGTACCTTTGTCATTTCTGGCGTTTAATTTTGAATATAGAGCCTTAATTTAGTACTGCGGTTAGAAAAGTTATTTTCCATTTTCTCGGAAATGGTGCGTCGCTGAGAGTTGCGAAAGGTATCGTTGTAATCAGGAGCGAATCCTTTATAACTGTATGATTAATAAACACTGAAATAGCTTGATAAACTTACACCCAATTTTTATTTTCAAAAATTTTTTTCTCGAAAACTAAAAGTTTGCGTAAATTGCGGTATTCAAAAACGTGTTGCACACCCCCCCTACCCCCTCAAAAAATTTTTCATTGAAATTGGCGTAATTCCCTGTTCTAAAGTGCTTCCCCATGCGCCCCACGCTTTTAATTCACGTTTCTTAATTCAAATTTATTTATTTTTTAGTTGGATTTTCTAAAAAAGCGTGTTTTTTAGTTTTTTTTAACTATTATTTTATTTTTTAATTTTTAGTTTGATTTTTTGAAATAAAATTTAGGTTCTTTTTTCTTTCTTTCTTTTTTTCTTTAAATATTGAATTGTCATCGGTCCTCAATAAGTCCAGGAAGTTTGAAAGAAATCAGCCCGTTTGAAGTGGGTCAAAATCAAGTCCAAAACAAACAAACATACAGGTAAAGCTAATATAAAGCGTGTAAAAATCAAGATTGTCTGTATTATCTAACCTGTTAACTTTTTAATAAATTTCAATAAATACATACTTAAATGCCATTTTAGATAGCTATCATGAAGGCTATTCGGACAGAAAAAAACTTAAAATTCAATTTAAAACAATCTTTCATACGCACACATTACCTTGAGGTTTGTGTTAGTTTAATTTTATTGTTTATCTGTCAGAATCGTCTTCATTATTAGTTACTTTTTATTGTTTTCTTACCTTAAAGTAATAGCCAACTTTTCTTCAGCAGGAATAGCCAGTCTCATTGAAGTATCTCGTTTTGTTAATCTTTCTTTTAATAAGTTCGAAAGTTCGTTAAAAGAGCTTATACTCATTCTATAAAAATCAAAAAACTTTTCAGGGTATTTCAGTAATTTTGGATGTTTTAAGTAGAAATTACTCTCAGTAAGTCTTGTCACATTGATTGGGTGAATCCAATAACGACGTTTTTTCTTCTTTCGCGCCACGAGCAAATACGCAATAAGTAACAGTAATTCGTCGTCCATCTTTTCTTTCTGGCAAACAAGCACTCGCAAGTCGCAGCTCTCACAGGCCACAGCTCGAGAACGACTGCGTTCAGAAAAAGTCTGACGCAAGAATCGGACGTGTATCGAGTGTATACGATCAGATAGTCTGATCAGACAATCGGAAACAAAATCTGACGTGTATTCCCAGTCTTAACAGTAGATAGCGCTCGCGCGCGTAGGGGGCGTGGCTTACGGACGCGCTACGAGACGATCCGCGAGACGCGCGTATAAATGAGCGGTAAAAGTTATATATTTTTTTAAACTATTTTGTATCCATCTAGTTTGATGTAATGTTATTTTAAGCAGTACATATTTACATAGTATGTACCTACTAACAATATTATTATTTAATTAGAACTAAATTCTTTTAACATGCTCCTATAGCGTGAGGTCAGGTGCTAAATGCGCACTTTTCTTTTAAAGGCTGACACAATGTTCAAAACTTTGATACAAATTATATCTATCTAGCAGGGTTATTACATGAAATATTGATCTATTAACCTTCATGTAAATCCATGAGATTATATGTATAAAAAGAGGATTTAAATACAGAAATATAAGCGTAAATTTTCATCATACGCCAAAAATGTTATAAAAAGTGTAGTGTTATGTTTGTAAACTCATATTCATTCTTCTAGAAATAAATTCCCTTTTAAATTCTTACTAATTCTACATTGCTGTCGGAAATAACACAATTCGCCAAAATAGCTACTAAGTCATTTCTTAAAATAAATGTTATTGTTTCATTTAAATGTCAAATGGCAGACTCCATGACGGTAATAGACTGACGAAAATAAAAGCAGTTTATTACAAACTCAATATTTCTCATATTAGACTTGTGACTTGACATCTTCTTCGATATATTTTTCTCTTGAAAATTAAAGTTATATGATGTAGTTTGACAGAGTGGTGCATACGATGCTACATAATTATATACAAACACATGAGTATATTTATTACTTATCACTGCAAATGAATGATTGCCTGTAATATTTTTATTTCTAATAATGTCTATTCGTTTTGTTAAGTCAATGCATAGATGTTTGCCGACCATTGTAACATTTTACTTTTGTTATCTCTTACAATAGGAATTCGCGTCAGCGGTTGCCGTAAGTGCAGCGATGCGAAAAGTAACGCAATTCGGGCATGGTTTGCCGGAATTGGTCCAAACTATGTATGAACAGTTTCACGTTTAATTTGCATATGTATGTTATTAATAATTAGTAGACAATAAAATTAATACTAATTTTGGAATACTCCAATGGCTATCAGTCATGGGATACGAACTTTATACATCACGTGCCTTTAGGTACTTACCATAAATATACCATAAATATACTATTCGACCGTATTTTGATAATAAATTAACAGATTTAATATTGGTGAAAAGCGAATAAAATTTGCTTCAGAAGTTTTTACGTAATGCTTAGACAAACATACAGATAGAATTCTAAAAATAGACGTCTTAATAAAGACGTCCCTATTTCTTTCGTCGTTGACAATGTACACTCGCAGCTTCATTACAATTTTATTTATTTAAATAGGTTTACTTTGAGAACGAGGCTTAATGTCACGAGTGTAACAATTCGGACAGATTTAAAGCACATTTCTGGCAAAGGACTTCAATCAATGTAGATGTGTCTATTTGCAATGATCATGGAATAGCGCCGGGCAGGATGCCACTTGGCTCTAGATTCAAAATGCCAAACAGCAAACTCGCTAATTAACGAACTTAACGTTATATTAAGCAACTACTTAAATACTTAGTTGTTGCCTGCACTTTTGGCTTCAAACCGTTAACCGGACTGAGCACAGTTCTCTCCTCTAAAGGATGCCTCGAGCATACTCCACCATGCTGATCCAGTAAAATGATCAAAGGGTTAGTGACCAAACCAAGTGTTGTAAATTTTTAAACCACCCGAAGACCTCCGACATGGCTTAACGACTGTTATCTTACGATAACAAGCGAGATCGGCGGCGTACCCTCCGAAGCACGGAAACGCTTAAGAAATTTTTGCTACTAGCGGTCACCCATTCAACTACTGACTGCGAATGATCCCTTAAGATCAACACAATCCGCCCGCTATGAGCGCTTCGCTACCTGGACAAAGCTTGAAACCTTTGCAAAGCTTGAAACTATTGGTATAGTACCTCCCTCAGTGTAGTCTCTCCACTTTCTCAGTAGCTAAGTTCAATGTAAACAGTGAGAACAATTGTCTACAAATACCTACTGGTCAATGTATGGAGATGTTTACATGTCTAAGATAAAAAAAAATACAAAAGCATCCGAAATTAGTTGCGGGTTCTATGAATTGAATACAAAAATTGGATTTAAAACATGTAAAATTATGAATGATGAATGTAGAACAGTCACATCATCAGTCATGAAGAACATATCAGTTTACTTAAATTCCAGGTTCCATATTATAAAAAGTGTATAATATTGTATTAGTAGGTAGGTATTAATTAGAATTTTTATTTATTGTAAGTTAAAATACATTGATGCATAATAACTACATAAAATACATTATATTCTACATCCATTATCAAAATGTAAACTACATTTAGATAGTGAGCGTTTTTTTTTCACTCGCACTAAAACAACTTTAAAGTGTTATTTGAAATCTTCTTTTTCTTTTAGATCCGTCGTTTATCTGAGAAAAGGTTTTCTTTCATAAATGAAGTCGTCGCCTAAGAAATGTTACAGAAAAATATTTCTTTCAACGTTTATAACGTTTTATCCATAGTTTTTTTGTACTTTTACTGATTAGATTTCAGAGCCGTTGAAAGTGCCACAAAATCAATCTCAGAACTAATTTTCGTATTTGCGATGTATTAAAAGGCTCTCAGAAATGAATTACATTATGGGTATATTATTTAAAATAAGTCAATTTAATTGACTTAAGTTGGGATTTAAACGTACGGCTTTATATAGATAGTTTTTATGTGCACGCTACATCTAGTAGCTTCACTTCGTATAATTCATTATAATTATAAATATTAGTCGCGCACTACAATTCAAAAATAATATCCTAGATTTATTTATTTATAGTAAGTAGGTACATTTAAAGAATCAGCTACTGAACGGCCAGCACCAATGATTGTGATTTCGTATGAACTGTCATCTATTACGTAGCACCACACGCTATCAAGTTTAGACAACGGAGATCAATTTAGCAGTCAAAGGTTGCAGTTTGTATACAATAATCCTAGAAGTCAATTATCCAAACCATGGAATATCTATTCATCTAAAATGAATCTATGCTACATCATAATTATCTAAAAGACATATAAGTACGTATAAATTATATGGCACAAAATATTAGGTCATTTCAGTGAAACCACAGAAGAAATAATAGTACTTATAATAAGTAGTGAAACTTAGTTTTTAATTGGTAATAGGTAGCAAAAATGTCTACGATACAAGGTGACAGCCATAAAGGCGGTTTGTTTAGTTTTTTATATTTGCTGGATTTCTTTTCTTAAAATGTTATGTTTTATCTAAATGAACTGGTATTATTAACTGCTTTTAACTATTCCATGCGAATATATCCATGTATTGAGGTGATGACAATATATCGATTTCGTACTTGTATGATCACTGGGGTAACATAAGCATGTAATAGGGCAACTAGGTATACCTCGAGAAAGACATCGCCTAGCTATATTTTATACTGCATGTGTTCCACTAGTAACAATTGGTAACCTCGTGTATCTCGTTAATACGATTATGAACACGAGTGAAGTCTAAAGTTTATTAAGTCTTACTAGAAATAACAATTCTAAATCAGCAATATACGTAATTGGTTCCACAACCTTGTAGGTACATAAAATCGTTCAAAGTATCTTCATAAACCTGTCCATAGGTTTCTTGTAATCTGGATAACCAAAAGCTCTAAACATAGATTAGTGGCTTAATTATACTCTATTTTTAGCTGTTAAACACTTAATGTGTGTAAGTATCGGTAATTAGGTATACACAATGTTACATATATTCTGTAAGGTTTTCCCAATTGTAAATAAACAAATGGATTTCGTAAGACTCGGAATGATCACGAGCGATCTATCTTTAAGATCGATGTTTACCCGAAAGGAAGCGTTTTAATAAACACAAAGGTCGTAATCATTTTAAGATTTTTATTAACCGACTTCAAAAAAGGAGGAGGTTCTCAATTCGACTGTATTTTTTTTTTTTTTTTTAATGTTTGTTACCTCAGAACTTTGGACTGGGCGAACCGATTTTGATGATTCTTTTTTTAATCAAAAGCTGGTGGCTGTCATGTGGTCCCACATAAATTTTATTGAGATCTGACAACGGCATCCATGAGAAAACTACATAAGTCGTAAATTTGTGTTAAGATGTGCGCGACAAATTGACGAATAACTCAATATCACGCCAACCGATTTCGATGATTCTTTTTTTAATCGAAAGCAGGCGCTTGTCATGTAGTCTCACATAAATTTGAACGAGATCTGACAACTATGTAGTTTTTGAGACTTTGAAGTCGGTTATTTTTTGTTAGTAAAATTTAGATTATCGTCTGTAATATTTTGTTTATTTACAAACATTTTATTAACATAGATAATCCGTGACTTGGAAATCACGCTCGACGAAGGTTTACTCACAACGAAGTTACAGGGGAATCGAAAATGTCTTGAATGGCTTCGAGAAAAGGACGGTATGGCTGTGCCTTTTTGCACGACTTAGCAGGGGTACTACCGTGTCCACAGATTTCGTAGATACTTATTTCGTAAGTACTTATTAAGTAGATAGGTACTTATTTCGTAGATACTCATTTCGTAGATACTTATAAATACGTAACTGTAGTCTGTATCCTAGTTTCTGTAGAGCTATACAACTTTAAAATCAAACAAATCTCTAAGCAAGCTAGGATCACGTTTTAAAGACATCGTGACTACAAAACCATCGTCATCCCAACGGTTTTTTTTTCATAAAACCTTATTTCAACTGGATGAAAATGCAAAGGTAATGCCAAACCAAAGGTAACTCCCAAAACTTATTTACTTATCAGGGTTAGAAAAACGTAGTCAAAATATAAAAAAAAAAACAGATGATTCATCTGAATGCTTACTCTAGTCGTAATACTACCTAACTTTTTTTACCTAACTCCCAAAACTTATTTACTTATCAGGGTTAGAAAAACGTAGTCAAAATATTAAAAAAAAAACAGATGATTCATCTAAATGTTTACTCTAGTCGTAATACTACCTAACTTTTTTTTCACTAACGCTAAACTTTCGCTTAAACGCTTCCTCCTTAACTACCTCTACTAACTAACTTGAAATTAGATAGTTTGCAATGATATACCGAAAACCACAGATTTCATAATTTAATGGTGCGGAAACATAATGCCAAGGTACAACAGATTCACCTTTATAAGTATATTCATTAACGTAAAGATTTACATAATTATGTATTAGATACATATTATGTAAGTCAATAGGTAGGTATACATTCAATATCGTCTCGCCATCTCCAAGGGATGACTGGCAGAGTATACCACTAATACAATATCATTTTTACCTGACTGCCTAATAAAAAGATTAACAGTCGGGACCATTGAGGTAATACATAGAGAAGCTATCTCAAACAAAATGTGTGTTCCACCGCCGGCTAGCCCTCCGTTCTCTTTTCAAACTAGAAGCCTCGTTTGCACACTTGCCATAGAGTAACTTTGTATATGACACTTGTCGAACCAAGACAAGCAGTCACCGACTCCAAATCTTTACAAGCTCTTACTCCAACTTTATTTAACGTGCAAAAGCGTTTAAACGATTTCAAACGTAATTACCATTGATTCGTGTCAAAAAGTCCAACACTTTAAATTGGTCACAAGCGTCGCGTCGGCAAGCTTATTTAGTCCATTAACACGCTAGTGGCTTGCTAAGTTCAAACGCTCCTTATGATTTTTTCATTCAAAATGGCGGGAACATTGCTCACTAATTAAATTAAATTCGTTATAATTGATTTAAGTTAAGATTTTGTTTTCTTACTGATGATAAAGTGATAACATTATCTTTTTTGTGCTTTGTCTTGCAATTGTGACACATTCTTATTACGCACGACGGCATTTTTTCAGTTTTTTCGTAAACAATTTTGACATGCGGCCGCAATGAGCGCAGCCGAGTGACAGCTGAGTGACAGAATGAAATGCAGCCGGCCGGCTGCAATGCACACCCCCGACCCCGATGTTCGCGATGTCCCTTCTATACGCTAGTAATTCTAATTCTATGGTCGGGACCCATTTAATTTTTACAGGGCTGCTTGGGAAAAACCAAACAAGATTTGATTGGTTGAAGTATGGGCCCCGGCTGTTAATCCTTATATGGTGTATATATGTTCAGTTTCTAAACTACTAGGCTTGCTTTTTTTTAGTTTATTTTACGCAGTCGGGTTTTTTTTATTACAATAAAGTGTAGATGAATAAACTAACAATAAGTATATAAAGAAGACAGAAAATGTTGATGTTCACGTAAGTCGTAAACATTAAATGTATGAATCTACCCAGGGACGCTAAAAAGGTATTTAACGATTAAACAAATACACCTTACTTGAAACGGCGAAGATGAATCCATCAAGAAGAGATTAAAATAGAAGCGAAGAACACTGCAAACATAAGGTACAAATAAGTGTTTACGAAGCGTTGGCAAAAAGACCGCGCAATTTTGTATTGGAGTGGCCATTACCGCGCCGACTGTGCAAAGAACTTTCGCAATTGCATTCAAAATGTCGGTTTTAATTTTTCAAAATGCAAAGTGCAAATTCGCATTTGCCGTTAGTACGATATCTACCCGCCTAAAAGCTTCAGAGATGCAAGTCACACCGCTTTGTTGCTAATACAAAGCATTCGCTCGTATGCGTTCTACAAAAACTTTGTGTACGTGGCGCCGACTGTGTTTATTGTCAAACGTTTTGTTGATGTAATGAGTGAACAAAGTAATGCTTAATTCTATCTCTGTTGTCAGCCAGCTCAAACCAAGTGCCTCCGGCAAGTGTAAGTACCTACTATACAAAATTAGATGTGAGTTAAGCGTTTACATTTTCAGCGTTAACTTCAGTGCGTATGTTGTGTCTGTATTGTAAATAAATAAAGCTGACAATAGAAATATTATCAGTTGTCGTCAATCAGCAAAAATTACTCTCTAGTTTCTTGTTTCAGTATAGTTCAAAGCTTTTTCGGTACATAGCGGTAACAAAACTTACGTCCCAACTCAGAGTCACTAACGGTTACTTAAATCGCTCCTTAATAAATAATTTGTATGGTAAATCTTAACTAAGGACCGATTAAAGTAACCGTTAGTGGCTCTGAGTTGGGGCGTTAATGTCTTATAAAAATTAGTTACAAGAAAATCGGTTGATCACTGACCACAAATTAAAATACATAGAAGAGTTAAATATTTAGAAGAGTTTAGGTTAAGCTTTTCCAGAAAACTAGAGTTATATCTAGACATTTTTTCTCATTTAATATAAAAATGCATTCAAACATAGTCTTTCTAGTTTTTTTTATTCGAATACCAAGAAATAGACATAATGTTATATCAAATGCATCCACGTCAATACTGCGATAAATATTATTTCATTCTCAATGTGTGTGCGATAAATATTTCAATCTCAATGTGTGACAAACACGTGAAGGGCAAGCAGCGTGTTCTTGTATCGTTGAGAGGACCAGCATCACTCCGCCGTCCGTAAGCACTCCTTTATGCCTCTTGATATATTACGAGCCGTCCCACACCGACTTTGTAATATCACCATGATTTATCTGAGCGTCACTGAATTCTGCGCCAGAATATCTTGAACATATTATTATTATGCCAATGTTTCCCAAATATTAAAATTAATTTCAATAATAACTTTATATCCGCGTTAAAGGGTTAGAAGGCATATTAACAGAAAACAATAGGCGCTCATTTTGTGACGGAGATTCGTCTATTCCTTGATTAAAAGAAAAACGGGTATCAACCAGACGTATCTGAGGAGACGTATTGTGCTTTTATTCGACGTCTCCAGATTAAAAAGTGGGACAGACACAATGAGAGGCAGGTGGTGGCAGGTAAGAGCGGAGGGAGGTACAACGGTACAATGGTTTGAAGCTGGGAGTGTCTCCTGAACCCCTGCTAGCTGCCACGTCTTGTCGGCGCCCCTGTGTGCCACCATTAGTGTTTGCCGGCGAACTGTGTTTGTGTGCACTTCACTTGCTAAGATCGCAACATGTGTGCTTTTTGTAGTTAGCCTGGAAACTTTTGAGGCGTGACGTGTTACAGTTGCGTTTTCAAATGACGGTCTTCACTAATGTTTTGAAGATAACATTTGCTGTTTCTTTACTTATCGCAATTTTAAGTGTTCTTTCTTTATCTCTTCTATTTTTAAATGTCAAGAACTTATTCGTAAATAAATATTTGCAATAATACGTTATCTAATATATAAAATTCTCGTGTCACGCTTTTTTGAAGTTGAACTCCTCCGAAACTGCTCAACCGATTTTCATGAACCTTTGCGTGCATATCGGCTAGGGTGGAGAATCGGACAACATTTATTTTTCATCCCCCTACCCCTAAATTTTTTTTGGCAGAAAAACGTTTGCCTGGTCAGTTAGTTATTATATAATATTTCCAAAACTTTATCGTTTAGAGTTATATATTCTTAAATATGTATTTACTTAGAAATGTTACAAGATTATACATATAATAGGAGTTACGAGTAAATGCGATATAGCCATTTCTAAAACATAGGATCAGCAACTAAATGAACGGTTAAATTACGGTTATAATATCTAACAGCTCCTAAATCCTGACCGAATAGAATCCAATAAAAGTTTCTGAAGTGGGCTTTATTACTACGTTAAAAAAATGGGTCACAATTTCGTCCAAAAAAGCGTGTGTTCGCCACAAAAAAAACATTAAGCTCAAGTTATACAGAAAAAGGTTTTGTTGTTTTTATTACATTTAGCGATAGTGAAATCTTCGACATTACATAGGTAACTTGTAGTTCGATCTAATAAAAACACTTGACTCAAACGAAAATTATAACTATATGGGGTAAAATAAAAACATAAAAGCACTCCGGGAGTGCCGACAGAAGTGAAAACTTGAATAATTAGGTAAGTGTGTGTTTTTTAAATCGTCAGGAAATATTTTATTGTGCAGGAAATACTTTTAAATGAAGTGTTTTTTATTTATTACATTTTTAGTGAATGGCTGCCAACGCTTCGTAAAGTATATGTAAACTACAATCTTGATTATTAATATGAGCTGTAAATGAAGTAACTATAGTTCTGTACTTCTGTCAGAGATGGCGCCACAGGTAGGTGTCGATTAAAATGCTGACGGTGTCGCAAGCTGATTGGTATAACCTCAAAAATGCCCAACGCGCCTAAAGACGTTTTCAATTCAAAAATATGATTTTAAGATTTTATTGCACCACCTTATCGGTGTGATAAATAAGATTAATGTGTGATAAATAAGCTTTCTAGTACTAAGGGTGTCTAAGCTAAGCCGCGGACGGACCCTGAAAATTGCATTTTATAAAAAACTAGCTGTTGCCCGCGGCTTCGCACGCGGAAATTATGCTTATTTATCATATTTGTACGCCTTACAGAAGAAAATTTAAAAACAGGTTCATTTATATTGGAGTACTAATATTTAGGAATTTACATACTGAAACCAACGTGTATACTACGAATAACTTCAAGGGTTTTCATGTGATGCCCGGACAGACAATCAGATAGACAGGCAGACAATAATTTTAAACAGTAAAAAATATCTTCAAAACGGTTTTATTGTTTCCATCCGTTCAAGAATTACATATACTCTCTCTCCCTCCCCTCTACCTCTCCCTCTTCCTGTCCCACTCTCTCTCCTTCTCCCGCTCCCTGTCCCTCTCCCTCTCTCTTTCCCACTCGAGGTCCTTATCCCGCTTCATGTCCCTCTCTCTCCCACTCTCAGTCCCTCTCCCGCCCGCACACTGTCCCTCTCCTGCTTCTGTCCCGCTCTTACTCCCTCTCCCGCTCCTTGCCCCTCTCCCTCTTCCGCACCCTCTCCTGCTTCCTCTCCCGATCCCAGTCCCTCTCTCGCTTCCTGTCACTCTCCCATCCCCCTCCCATCCGTAAAGTTCTCTACATTAATTAAATTTTTTTCTCACTATAAGCTTAATTAATATTTTCACATTACTGAGTTCAAAATTGACGTAGTTTCTTAAATATTTACAACCCCTTTATTTAACTCCTTATGGGGATGAATTTCGAGAAAATCGTGATACAGTTAGGTAATTTTTGTGTCTAACTATAAGCTTAATATACAAATTCACCCTTCTCAGTTCAAAACTGACGAAGTGGCAATACTAACTTACACACACTTATTTAACCGTTTAGGGGTTGATTTTCCAAAAAAACACAACTTTTATATTTTAATCTGGCGCTAATATATAAATTTTCATGTTTTTAACTTCAAAAATGACGAACTTGCGTACTAAGTTCCATTCTCTAAATTAACCCTTTAAGGGATGATTTTCCAAAAAAACTTGTTGAAATTAACTTTTTTTCACAACTATAAACTTACATAAAAAAATCATATTTATAAATCTAAAACTGACGAAGCTGATTTGTACGTAAATGACTTCCAACCCCTATTTTTAGGGTATGAATTTCGAGAAAACAGCGATACAGTTATTTTTTGTGTCTAACTATAAGCTCATATACAAATTTTCACCCTTCTTACTTTAAAACTGACGAAGTTGCCATACTAACTTCCACACGCTTATTTAACCCTTTAGGGGTTGATTTTCCAAAAAAAACACATAACTTTTGAATTTTGCTTCTAATCTGGAGCTAATATGTAAATTTTCATGTTTTTAACTTCAAAAATGACGAAGTTGCCTACTAAGTTCCATTCTCTAAATTAACCCTTTAAGGGATGATTTTCCAAAAAAACTTGTTAAAATTAACTTTTTTTCACAACTATAAACTTACATAAAAAAAATCATATTTATAAATCTAAAACTGACGAAGCTGATTTGTACGTAAATGACTTCCAACCCCTATTTTTAGGGTATGAATTTCGAGAAAACAGCGATACAGTTATTTTTTGTGTCTAACTTTAAGCTTATATACAAATTTTCACCCTTCTTACTTCAAAACTGACGAAGTTGCCATACTAAATTGCGCCCTATTAATTAACCCTTTAGGGGATGATTTTCCAAAAAACCATAATACTTACAAATTTTGTTTCTAGTCTGGAGCTAATATGTAAATTTTCATGTTTTTAACTTAAAAAATGACGAAGTTGCCTACTACGTACCATCCATTAAATTAACCCTTTAAGGGATGAGTTTCCAAAAAATTTGTTAAATTTAACTTTTGTTTATTACTATTAACTTAGATAAAAAAAATCATATTTATAACTCTTAAACTGACGAAGTTGGTTTGTATGAAAATGACCTCTATCCCGTATTTTTACCCCTTAGGGGATGAATTTCCGAAAATCCGTTCTTAGCTGACGTCTCCTTGGCATAAGCTATCTCCCTGCCAAATTTCATAATAATCGGTTCGGTAGTTTCTGAGATTTTTTGTTTAATCAGTGTATCTCTTTTCAATTTTATATATATAGATTACATAAAATATTTCAAGCATAAAGTATTTACCGACACTTTATTTAAGGAATCAACGATGAAAATGGATTGTTCGCAGAAAATTTGAGGTGTTTCAAGTCTAAAAGTTCTATCTAGCCAAGTTTCCTCGAATATAGTGAGACAGTACAATGAAGAAGAAATCGCGAAGATGTGTTTGTTCGTTATACTTCTGTGATGTTTCAAAGTTGAAGCTTGTTTCAGAAATCTGTATTCACTGATCTTTTCTTTGAACCTGACATTTCAACTATAGGTATACCAGAATCTGATGGCAAAATGTGGAAATTAAAATTGGAGACAACACACTCCCCAGTGTTGGGAAAACTAGAATAAAACTTGTTGATCCTTGATATTTTTAACACTTAGTTTCATAATAGGCAATATAATATGTAGGTATGGTTTATTAACTTCAGATGAAAATAAAGCTATTTTTGAGACAAGCACATATTTTTTTATATTATAATTAATTATTACAGTGACTAACATTAATTTATGCAACTATAATTTAAAATTTGCCATCTGTATACTAGTATTTTTTATTCATTTGATGAAGAGAACAAATAGATAATAATAATAAATTGCTCCTCCACCGTTTCAGTTACGTGAACTTGTATCATGTAACTTTTCATTTCATATTCACAAAATTTTTGCTACCTTTAATTTGTAACAATGTTTGTATTATTTATTTCAATTAATTTAATATCATTTGCTAATCTTACTTACATACAAAGAAATCATATGTAGATTATTTATTACGAAAATATATTCACGAAAACTAAGTATCAAAACGAGTTAATCCTACAAGATGGATGATATTAATAATGCAGATTGTCGCTTAAATACAACTTTTTCCTCACATGTTTTTCAATAAACATTGAAAATAATATTTGTGGCTTGTGATCGTAAAGGTCTTTTCGACAGTAAATCGAAAATAATCATCATTTTAGAAAAAGAAAAAAATTCCATACAACTCTTTCTTTAACTTGACAAGCCGCTTGACAATAGTTAGTTTTAAAAATTTTCATTGCCATATCAAAAACCCATTTTTCTGCTTGTCAAAAATGCCATGAGATGCTGGTACACCTATAGTTACCTGTTTGTTGTTCTTGTCTTTATGCTATATTTGAAGCTTTTATTGTAAAGTACAAAATACCTTATTATTGTCATGAAGGTTTTAGTAGATAGATATACAGAAATCTCTTTATTGTACACACCAAACAGGTATAAGTTAAATGGGGTCTATTCGCTGTAGAGCTCGCTATCACTTGCAAAAGTTTCCAGTGTCGTTAATCTTAATTCCAGCTTCTTTTTTTAACTAACAGTCACTTGATATATTTTATGCGTTTTCCAAGATATAATAGCTATAATATTATACAAATCTTATATATTATACAAATCTTGAAAAAGTTACAAATCTTGTTAAAGTTATTCGTGAATATAAACAAACAGATTCTTGCACGCTAATCTAATTTAATCAGAGCTATGTTGTTGTTTGAATTGAAATGAACTAGACCAAACAGTGCGATACATTGCAGATCTAACATTTGATTTAATATCGAGTCTATATTGATTTTGCGAAGCTATGTGTGAGTCAGAACTTCTTGAATAATTTCACCAGTTAACCGCAAAGTTTGGTTTATTGATTTCGTCTTAGCTAACTTAGAATTGATTCGTGATTGTTTTTTTAATCATATCGTTAGTATCGAACTAATTTAGTAACTATTTAATTTTATTAAAGTTTTATGCAAAAAGACTACATTTTGCAATCATTTTATCAAAATAATGAATAATTAATGGATAAATTTATTACTATAATAATACTTCGGATATGGGAGATAATCTATATATATGAAATTGAAAAGCGACACACCGCTGATTAAACAAAAAATCTCAGAAACTGCCGAACCGATTAAGATGAAATTTGGCAGGGAGATAGTTTATGCTAAGGAGACGTCCACTAAGAACGGATTTTTGGAAATTCATCCCCTAAGGGGTACAAATAAGGGTTAGAAGACACTTTCATACAAACCAACTTTCTTAGTTTTAGATTTATAAATTTGAAAATTTTTATGTAGGTTTATATTAATAAACAAAAGTTAACTTTAATATATTTTTTTGGAAAATCATCCCTTAAAGGGTTAATTTACTGAATTGAACTTAGTAGGCAACTTTGTCATTTTTGCATTTAAAAACATGAAAATTTACATATTAGCTCCAGACTAGAAACAAAATTTGTAAGTATTATGTTTTTTTGGAAAATCATCCCCTAAAGGGTTAATTTAGCGGATTTAATTTAGTACGCAACTTCGTCATTTTTAAAGTAAGAAGGGTGAAATTTTGTATATAAGCTTACAGTTAGACACAAAAAATAACTTTATCACTGTTTCCTCGAAATTCATCCCCTAAAAATAGGGGTTGGAAGCCATTTACGTATAAATCAACTTCGTCAGTTTTAGACTTATAAATATGAAATTTTTATGTAAGTTTATAGTTGTGAACAAAAGTTAATTTTAACACGGCTTTTTGGAAAATCATCCCTTAAAGGGTTAATTTAGAGGATTTCATTTAGTACGCAACTTCGTCATTTTTAAAGTTAAAAACATGAAAATTTATATATTAGCTCCAGATTAGAAACAAAATTTGGAAGTACATATTACGTTTTTTTTGAAAGTCATCCCCTAAAGGGTTAAATAGGAGTGTTCAAGTTTGTATGCCAACTTCGTCAATTTTGAAGTAAGAAGGGTGAAATTTTGTATATAAGCTTATAGTTAGACACAAAATATAACTGTACCACTGTTTTCTCGAAATTCATCCCCTAAAAATAGGGGTTGGTAGTCAACTACATACAAATCAACTTCGCCAGTTTTAGAGTTATAAAATAAATGATTTTTTTATGTAAGTTTATAGTAATAAACAAAAAACTTAAATTTTTTTTTTCGGAAAATCATCCCTTAAAGAGTTAATTTAGGGAAATGAACTTAGTAAGACACTTCGTCATTATTTAAGTTAAAAATGAACAGGGAGCAGGAGAGGGAGAAGGAGCGGAAGAGGGAGATAGAGAGGGACAGGGAGCGGGAGAGGGAGTGGGAGCTGGACAGAAATCGGGAGAGGGCACGGGTGCGGGCGGGAGAGGGACTGGGAACGATAGAGGAAGAGGGAGAGGGATATGAAGTGGGAGAAAAACCTCGAGCGGGAAAGGGAGAGGGATATGTGGTGGGAGAAGGACCTCGAGCGGGAAAGGGAGAGGGTGTGGGACAGGAAGAGGGAGAGCGAGGGGAAGTGAGACAGGGAGCGGGAGAGGAAAAGGGACAGGGAGCGGGAGAGGAAGAGGGCAAGGGGAGAGAGGGAGATGGAGAGGGAGAGGGAAAAGAAAAAAAATGTTAATGTTGTTTACTATTCCAAACCCGCTCCCGGAGGAATGATCTGTGATTGTATCATAAGTTTCAGTATGTAAATTTCTAAATATAAGTACTTCAATATAAATGAACCTGTTTTTAAATTTTCTTTTGTGAGAGATACTAAATAATATGATAAGCATAATTTCCGCGTGCGAAGCTGCGGGCAACAGCTAGTTTTTAAATAAAATTGTAAATAGGTTAGCTTAATAACTGTTTTAATGATAAATATCACACGTTGCACCACACAATTAGTGTTATTTTATTTGTTGAATTTATTTCTTAATTTTCTCGTAGGTAAAGCTAATTCCAAAATGATAATTTGTTAGGGTTTCGCACCTCAAATCATTCTGTAACTTATCATAATTAATGATTCATTCGTCAACCATTCCAGGGATAGTAAATCCAAATGTTAAATAATATTTAGTGAAATCCGACTTAAATGGAAATAATTTATTCTTCTCTCTTTAATCCTGCGATATCTAGACTTGTATTGTGCTATTTTCGATACAGATGCACAGCGGCTGATTTATATGCCGATATCCGCTCGCGCCGGTACCAACTCCAACAGTTACAAAATAAATGATGTTCAAGTGCAGCTCGTAATGGAGCAAAGATACTTTCAGCTTTTTTAAAAATTCGGGATGCTCTCAATTCCCTGTCTGCTTTCTTCTGGTTGACTTATTTTCAAAGATCAATGAATAGGTTCAGCATATTTATGTTTTATTATTTGTCGGTTACAAACGCGGCACCTGTACATTTTTACTGATTTTAATCATAAACCATGAATGTATATATGTATGTATGTATATATCATCGATTTTCACACACACAGGTTTCCTCCCAATATTTTCCGTTGAAGGTCAAAGATATGATGTAGGTATATGAATAAAACAGACAATTGGTTTCTTACTAGCTCCTCCCTATCTCTTTTAACAAGAGACTGCTGGTGCTATGGACTAATTCGTACGAAGTTTTTCAGCTGAGTACACCACAAGTAGAACAGAGTAGCTTGTAGGCAAGGATCAATGGAGTTCTTTCCCCCCAACATATTTAAGTAAATAGGATATAGGATACATATGTCGGAGACAGTCACTAGTTTGAACGTAAAACGAAATGCGGCACGAGTTCCGAGAGAAGGCAGCACCGTCACGATGAAATCGATACTCGGCTAACTTCATGCTACAAGGGAGCCTAGCTGGTGGAGGGGCGCTGGATGGAGCCTCACTTACCAATTGGCTGTCGTAGAGAACAGTTCTTCCGCACAAGGAACTGTTATTCATTTCGTTTGCCCACTGTGACTATAATTGTGTAAAGTGTGTGTGATTATGCGAAACAGTAATAAAACGCGATTATTGTGTGTTCGCTGTTTCTCTTTGCTCTATTACCCAAGCTATACGCCCACACTATGTCTGAAATTGGTGCTGATAATACGGCCGATCCGACATATTATAGATATTTTTTTCGGTTACGTTTATTTTCTTTAATCATAAACATTAGAAAATAGTGAAGAAAACATTCCCAAATTGAAAAGAATTCGAAAATAAGGTGTCATATACGAGGTAATCTACAAATGGTTATGTTACGCTTAGACATTTTATTTTACAAGCATTATAGCCGTTGTATAAGCTTTTACACTTACGAGTAAGTCGTATATAAGGTGCTTAAATCCATTTCGCTTTCTGCGACTAAAAGCTTCGTACAGCAGAAGAATATATTGTAACCTCATTATATTAACAAAATACAGAAGCACTCTTCTTAACAGTCTCGCGAGACTTAATTTGGTTTACGGGTGTTTTCATCTGGAAACAGAACACTTCCATATCCTAATATTAATGTAACAGGTCATTATTTTATATAACAGACTGAATATTGTACTGTTATTAAAGATTGTATATTTTTGGTTATATAATTTTATTTTAAACACATTCTTAACTGTTCTTTACAATAAACTTTGATGACTAAATACAACTAGATGCTGACAAGAATGTTTCAAAATATAGACCACTATAAGAAACGAAGATTGCTTATAACAACATGTAATAAAATACAAAATGTTGTGCTTTTTCGGATTCACTTATTTCAAGGGAAATTGATTATAACATTAATCACCCTTATTAAGGCGCCACCTGAAGAGGTTAAAGCCGAGTTTAACCTAATAATTTGAGTGCCTTTACCGACGGTAGAATTTTTCCTACAAATTAGACGACGCTATTTTCAGTACAATAGTGTCCCTCGAAACCTTATAAAATTCCATCTTGCGTTTTCACAGGAGACACCCTTAAGCCTGTCAGGAACTAATGAAACTTTGTAATGATCAGCAAGGCTATTCTGTTTTGTAACTCGACAGCGGAATCCGCGATGAGTGTCAAAATTCCTTGCCAAAATTGAAACTCGTCGCGGATTCCGCTGTCGAGTTACAAAACAGAATAGCCTTGCAGAATGACCCATTATTGTAATCGGTAAATATAGTTTTAGTAAGTTAAACACAAAATACGAATTACAAAGGATTATTAAATCCTGTGTAATTAATGTAGTACGGAGTACCTTTCCTTTTATTGCCTACTAGAAGTCGTAAACTGAGAGTCATAAATGTAGAACTGAACTGAGGTGTCAGTTCTGCTAAATGCATACGAAAAAGATGATTTCCTCGACGCACCTACAACCTGTGACCTAGAGGGACGAGACATAGATTTTAAGATGTTTTCTAGAGCTAGTCCACATATTTAAAGTCTCTTGGCCGATGATGACAAAAAGCACTTCGATATAGTAGATATAGTATAGTAGTTTCTACATAAAAATATTTACAAGTTATGCCATGCTAGGTACGAGTAGCATACTTATAAATACTAGCATATAAATAAAGTAATAATACGTAGCATATGCTAAGTACTGACGTATGCAAACATGCCAATTATCATCGTAATCTGTTTAGGAGATAAAGCGTGATGCCGTAACAGTGAGATAAATAGAAATACACCCCATATATTGGCTGATTGGATTTAATCCTGCATTATCTTGGATAATTGTGCCCTTAATTTTCTTCATTTTATGTAGAACGTATTTAACGAAGGACAAATTAACATGTGTGTTTAACGAACAGATAGGTTTAACGAAGGGATAGGGATGTTAATGATGAGAATAAGATAGAAGCGATATAAAATAATTTGTCGGAGTACATTTTTTCTGGTTATTAGATTTTTGGGATCTAGTTAATAAGTCATCAGACCCAGTCACGCGTAGATTCAAATAAAGCTTAAAGTCAAAATATGTGACCGAAATGCTTCGAAAATGTATACACCACAAAATTGTAAAACATATTTTTACTTATTTATAATTAATTTTTACTTTTGAGCAAGTTCAGACAAATAAAACACTGCGAAAAATGTTTATTTCACGGACCATGGCTTGAAGAAAATTAACCTAATTTACCTCCCCCAGCAATTGAGTTGTATCCCGTTGCTTCAGTGCAAACTGTATAGTGTATACCTACCTACTCCCATGGATATATTAATCTAGTTTATTTTAAAGAAATTAACAGTAGGTTTGCGCTACGCGCATGCTATAGCACGCTACGTTACGGTAAGACGACCATGTAGCCTAGTTGGTAGCGACCCTGCCTGCGACGCGATGGGTCCCGGGTTCGATTCCCGTCCGGGCAGATATTTATGTGACAGATAAATATTTGTACTCGGGTCATGGGTGTTATTGTGATGTGTTATATGTGTCGTCCATGCCATCCGCGACACAGGTAAATACCTACTGCGGGGGAATTCATGACTGTGTAAGCGTTTATTTATTTATATACCTACACGTTCAAGAAAACCCTTGCCTTGTAGTAATTTAGAAACTATTATAAGTACGTGACTTGTATTCTGATTTTGTCCTTCGTTTTCTTTTGTATTATATAATTCTGTATTATTAACTTTTTACTGGCTCTACATTAAAAATAAGATTATAGATTAGATCTAGTTGCGTAGGTAAATGGTACGTATAGGTATGTACTGTGTTTAAATTTTAATTATTTATATTAATATTATTTATTTACTAGTTATAATTTATACACTAGTTATAATTTCAATAATTAATGCTGAAATAAAATATTAGGTATCCGATCATATAAAATCGTTCTTAACCTTCAAACTTCGATCTAAAGGCGATTAAACCCAATCGTACCTACTATCAAGGGATGTGACATTCCATGATTCATTGGATACATAATTTATAATTGTTACATAGAATTTCTCCGGCACATGTTAAATTATCCAAAAGCTTTCCAGCAGCGCATCATAATTCGATATTAAGCTCTTAGCCTCGGGTGAGTCATGTAACCACCGCACCGTCTCACTATCTGTGTTGAGAAACCTGATTACTAAAATTACAACGCCAGCTTGCATACTCATAACAATCCTTAAGAGCTAAATTATGGTTGCCAATAAAATCATAATTATCTTCTTAATATTCTTATATTATTCTTATACCTACCACAACGGGTACTTGAATTTTGTTCTTTTAAAATATCATCAAAGAGGTCATACAATTTTCTTATCGCAATGTGACTATTCTTTTGGTTTTTTTTTTATTGAAATGCGATTATATTGCATGGAATACAACAGAATAGGTCACAATGCGATAGGAAGCATTTCACCGTATTATATTCCTATGTTTAGAAAAGAACTTTGTCTGGGACCCATCATATCAAAGTCCCGTAGATATTTGCGAAAAGAACAACTTTATTTTTACGGCTATCCTACTTTGTAGGTACCTGGAGTAAAAATGCATTAAACAAGTTAAGGGAAAGTTTTAATTTATACGCGTTGAAAGAGTAAATCTAATATTTAACAAGGTGAGCGTGTTTGTTACTATGAGTTGACAAAGCAACACCATTTTAAATCTGTTATGCAACAAGTATTTTAATAACAAGCTTCACCAAAAATTAAGCCCCAAATTATGCTAGCTAGTGTTTAGCTGCCACATACCAGCACTTATTACCAATTTTCGACCTCCATTGTATTTTATTATCCTAAAACATTGTTAGATAATTTAATACAAAATTTGTTGACAGTTAATACACTATCATTAAATTTCCCATTTATTTTATTGGAACGAAGTTCCTTTTTGACACTTTTTGCCGTCGTAGTTTTTTTACATAGAAAGCAAGCCAGATATTTTCGTTTCTTGCAACAAATCTCAGATTTGTTTTGGCACACTCGCTTGCATGTTTTTGCTATCCTAGTACTGACTGCAAGGAACTTCGTTCCATCCGGGTGTCCCTTGACACCTCTCAAGTTTTTTGTGTACATGATTCTCGTTAGTTTACAGTAATAAGCAATAAGCCTATTTATTTATTACTAGGTATGTAATAAATTGTATGGCAATAAAAGCTTTTGATTTTAAAATTTGTTTGTTATTTATTTGATTTGTTTATTTAATGTGTTATTTTCCTACGTGACTTTAACGCCCCAACTCAGAATCACTAACGGTTACTTAAATCGCTCCTTAGTATAGAATTTGTATGGTGATTCTGTACTAACAAGCTATTAAAGTAACCGTTAGTGACTCTGAGTTGGGGCGTAAGTCTTTTATCAAGTAAATAGTAACCAATAATAACCAGTCGTTATCGCGCGGTTTCCGCAAAAATATTCATGACATTTTGCCACTAGCAACAACAAGCGAAATCGCGCTCGCTGCCCGCTGGTGCTTACCACGACCGATCCCTCTTCTCGATTTACCACTCATTATTTCTGCCGTGAGATACCTATTATGAATCGGTCGATAAATTGATATGTCGATACATAACTTCTTACACGTACATATTAATATGTCCTAACCCATTTTTTATATAAAAATGCTTGATATTAAACTGATGATAACACAATTACGATCTCAAGTCCCGAATCATCTGAACTCAACAATCAGGGTCTTGAGATCTATCATGACCCCAATCATGAGATTGTAATCAAGACTTAATATTAATTTGTATATTAATCAACCTTAGCTCAGCTTATAACGGGATCTCAATATAATGGGTACCTACCTATCATAAGTTCGAAAAATATTTGACCGAATTTTATTTCACCTAATACTTTTCAGCTATTATTGGTTTGGTTTTTTTACTTCATCGGAGTCACGTGACACGTCTGCCACTGTATCAGTTGACCTATTGTCAATTCGACTTTTTTCGTTATATCGAAGTTTTATTTGGTCGAAAAACTTTTTACCGAAGTTACACCTAGCTGAAATAACATTTGTTCGAAGTATTATGTTTCCGAACATTACACCAACCGAACAAGCATGCAGCATGCAAGCAGGCAAGCAGCGTGAAAACAAGCATGCAACGAACAATATTCCGTAAAATGTTGTTTCGGTGTTGTAAATGGTAATATGGCAAACAAATCATTTGGAAAAATGAAAAAAGTTAAAAAGAGGCTTCGGCCAATAGCAAAAAGTTATTTTGTAAATCGGCGAAATATAGTTCAGTAAAATAATAGGTACGTACCTATGACACAAAATGAAATTCGAACAAAAAAAAATTCGGAAAAGATCGGTTCCCCTATACAGTAACATTGGGATGTTAAAAAGCGTCTCAAGCCTTCTTCATTATTATGTCAGCCTCTCAAACCGCATCTTGAGGCATTGTTGTTTTCAGTGTGCAATAATTATGCAGATGATGAACCCACGCCTAGTATTCCCACGCATTAGTTAGATTAGTTACATTAGTTAAACTCGCTTAGCATATTGATAAGCCTATTTGTTGTTGGAAGATTTAAATGGACAATAAGGTTGAAAAAAATTTAGGATCATAAGTTGTTGTTCATAAATGAAAGAAAATCAAAGCATAAAGCCTAAATAAACAACAACATTCGACAAAAAACTTAAGCGCTATTTTATTTCAAAGCAATTGAATTTGTAATTGATACCTCATATACGTTCGTATGTGGCACAGTTTGTTGCCTTATGTTAATCTCAAAGTCAAACGTGGGTTAGATATATATAGAAGTCTAATTGCTGTCTAGGGATAGCAAAATTTTCAAAATAAATGAAAAATTCTTAGAAGATTTCATAGGTTAGTACACTTTGGACTAACCGCTTTAAAATTACTCTACTGCTCAACACTCTACTATTGGAACAGCGTGGTGATTATTGCTTTGAGTCTCATTAGCATGAACACTGGAGCTGGACATCGACTTCATTAAACCGGTAAGTGAAGGTATAAGCTCGTATATTCGTATACAACCTGTATTTTAACTCTTATTTTATTTATTTAAACATACGTATGAAAGCCTCTGTGATAGACTTCAATACCCATCAATGAACACCATATTGCTCACCTAGTAATATAATGGCACATCTGCAAAAAATGCGAAATTTTGTTCACATGGTATACGTGTCTAAAAGTGCATTTAATCTACATAGGGGTAAATATGTATAATGTTTATACTAGTAATCTAACCCGTACAATCTATAATAAACGAAAAAAGAACCCATAAATTAATTTTAAACATTTTTATATAATTTTTGAAATTCGTTTCTGTAAAATATGACAAACGTAGATGTGCCGTTATATTACTAGGTGTGCGATATGTGAATGTCGTTTATCTTGAATGAGATCCGATCTGATATGGCTGGTTGGATTTTATTGAAATGGAAAGGAACTTATCAAAGTACTTACATGTAAACAAAATACATACATAACGTGCGTCGTATTTTAACTCAAGTTACGTATATCGACCACTCTGCTCCAATCCATCTGGTTTCAAGTATGTGTCAAGTATGGGAAAGTGCTCTCCGAAACATTGGAGCACTAAGGAAATTTTGCAGCAAGCTAAGTATTTTAAAATGATAAAGTCCTTCCAGAATGCGACCAACATATTTTATCCTTATAATGGATTCATTTAAGGTCGATTATTAGATTAAAACCCTCCATAACCTATTCATATTACTGTATTTTACGTTTAATCAGACGTTTATTCAATTATAAATATTTTTACGTTTTCAACGACACAGTGCAAAGGTTAGAGTGGTATCTACATTATTATTTTCCTCTTGAGTCTTGAAGTCTTGACATCAGTTCGCACTTAGTACATTTTTATAAAACATAGCATAAATAAATATTTGATGCACATTCACAATACGCAAATTTCATTATTATAAAAATTAAAATGTGTGCAATTCACACGTGGTAGAAGTGAAACCTTCAAAAATTTTGTTTTCAAGATAATGAGACGAATGTAAAATCAACTCAACTCGTCTCCACTCAACTCGTCTCCACTCAATTCTAGTCTCCACTCAACTCTAGTCTCCACTCATCTCTAGTCTCCACTCATCTCTAGTCTCCACTCATCTCTAGTCTCCACTCATCTCTAGTCTCCACTCATCTCTAGTCTCCACTGGACAGTTTCGTTTCATAAAATTTCAAGTCACCCCCGTAATAAAGAAGTTTTCACTTCAATAATCATTTCAATATGTTAACAAGCATATTTTCCTCTTATTTGCAATGTTATTTTATTTTATTATGGATAACCCTTATTCATATGTATTAATCAGATATATTATAAAGGTCAATACGTTTGTATAAGGTTTGCCCACGAGAAGGGCTCCCCTAACTAAATGATTATTAGGTATACCGAGTTAGTCGGTCAATGCATAGTTGTGAATAGTTTCAATTTGATTCGACAAATAATAAAACATACATACGCTTTGACGTTCATATCATGTATTAAAATGATAATAATACTCCGAATCGTAATCATCTTGAATGGATTCGATATATTTAAGCTCTGACGGCACACCTAAATGAACCCCTTCATGCCGCGCGCCGGCCTGCTGAGACATCCAAAAAAAAAAAATCGACAGAATGACAGTGAGACACGTCCCAAAACCTCCAAAAGCGTGAAGGAAGCAGTCCTCTTTATTTTTGTTACCATATTATTTATTTAGTTTAAAGTTAAAACTTATGATTTTGTCCGAATTCCTAATAACATTAATCGAAACCCTATGAAAGGTTTTTTTTCTAGATCTATGGTAGGTACCTAATTTTAATGCTTATCTAAACAAGTAGGTACATCTAAAACAGGAAATATTTTTATGAGAAGTTAGGGATTTCGCCTTCTCTAGATCTTCAGTTTATGTATATTTTTAAATTTTGAAATTAGATAGCGCTGTCCAAAAACTTGAATACAGAACAAGTTCAACTATAACCCCAAAAGACATAAAAGTACTTATCGAACATTTTTAAGCGTCATTATTACATTTACGGCAAAGTGAGTTCGGCTGCCGGAACTTAATGTTGTTCGCTTGAACCGAATGATCCCACAGTGCACTATTATACAGTAAATGTAGCTATTACATTTCAATGTTAAGGCAATCAAAAAACTAGTTTCGTGCAGCTTAGAATACCAATCCTTATCCTACTATGTATATTCAAGCTAACTTTGTGTTTTATTTTTTACAATTACTTACAATAAGTTAATGCTTGTCCACAATCCCACCTGATGGTAAGTGTAGATCAGAAACACATATCTGATCCCAGTATTTGCAACACTTACTGCCTACCTACTTCAGGAATTATTAGGTTTTTACCTATGAAATTGGAGATTTGTATAAAAGTTTTAAAATATAAAATTTTGGTATTTTTTTATTTTAGCTAATCAAGGTACTGGCCTAAATTAATCTATCTGGGTGTTGAACTTTTCCCCGCTTAAAAAATTGTCAAAATTTTTGAAAAAGTAGAAATCTGTTGCGGCAAAGTCCGGTGGGTGAAGGAAAACTTCCAGCTGTAACTCTTGTAGCTTTGCGATGGTCTTTCGTGAAGTGTGAGCTCGTGCGTTGTCGAGGCCACACACAACACAAAAAACACACGGCTTAAAATAACACGGCTTTCGAATAAAATTTATTTGAATTTTGAATTGCGCGCCAATCCACATATAGTTAAATCTAAAAATGATGGTTATAAAATCTCCAATTTCATAGATAAAGACCTATTAAATCATTGTCTCCCTTATATTGCCCTATAGATAGTACCTATACAGTGTACTCATAATATCCTCCGAGAAGGAGATAGACCTAGTGCTATCTATTTCAGGGCTTAAAAGACATTATTGTTGAGCCAAAACACTATACCTACACACAATACATGTCTGTGGCCAAAACAATACAACTTTTTTTACGCGTAATAATAGTTTCATTTTGCTTTCTGACGTTACCTATTGATTGAGTAGAACTACTATTATAAATACTATTATTTCTTCTGTGGTACAACTAAAAAACTTTTTATTTTAATTGTTTTCGTGTTAAAACAACATTAAAAGAATTTCTATTTAATAAATCATTACATTAAATTACGTTATTTTTTCTATTATTCCTTTTATATGAAATATACATTGTACTACTCTTACATCTCTAGTTTTGCAAAACTTTTTGTTATTGAGATGATAGTACGCAAATTTGTTGACAGGATTTTTTTACTGACTCATTATACTCGTAATTATGTATAACCGACTTTCTGAAATTTTTTACTGACTCATTATACTCGTAATTATGTATAACCGACTTTCTGAATTCAATTTGTGAATAAATTTGGTAAGTCATTTTCGTAAGACGTGCTGTGGGTGATGATCCTATTTTGCCGGCTACAGACATGAAAAAGTGTTATAAACACGATTGATTACAGAAGGTCTTAACATTTAAAAAAAGACCACTAAGGAACACTATTGTACAGCCAGTAACTTTACCAATACCTTACTAATTAATTTACTTATAGAACTTTCGTAATAAAGTATCTAAGTTACCAAGTAACTTGCTAAATGTGACAAAGTTTTTTCCTAGACAGAAGAACTTTGCTTTAGCTGTAAAATATTGAACCCGCTTAATCCCTGGAGCTTCTGCATAGAAACAGCTTTATACTTTACAGTAAATAAATATCGTTTAGGATAAAGATAATCCTGTTTCGCCCAGCACTATTAAACAGCAATGCACAGCCGAGCAATATCGTATGTAGCTTAGCATTTCGATGCTTCCATAAGCTTTAGGAATGTATAAATTGAACCCTACTAGGCGATTGCAACTATTGCAATATATTAGTGCTGAAGTTCTGAGTTATAGAAACGCATATTTATATCTATAAGGCTCAGCGCAGACTTCAGTCATGACAGTTTCAAGACTTTCCTCACATAGCCAAGTTTGCCTTAGAATTAAAACGAAACTGTTTTGTTTATTACAAAACAACGACGCGGCGCACAGTGTCTATGTCATTCTTTCTTCTTCCATTTTATCAAAATGGTCTTTATCGATACTTCATAGAAAGCTACACATTATGTATTTATTCAAACTTCGAAATAATAGAATAAAATTTAAAAAAAATTCACCTTTCCTAACGTGGGGATGATTTTTTTCCTTCTTCTGTCCAATAGTGTGGAGAATTGTTAAAAAGGTCTGTCAAAAATATTATGTGTCTGCTAAGATTTCGATGTAAGGGTTCGATGTAGGGTTTACTTTGCGAAATATTTGAGTTTAAAATGCTAATTTTAGTTAGAGTCAAGTGTCCCTTGTCGCTGTGAAGTTCTTGTAGGTAGACAATTTTGTCTATGAGACGTTGGTTTGAAGTTTGCGCGTCTTAATATTTTTATGTACCTAAGCAATAGTCTGTCTTAAAACTATCGTTAATTTACATCACAACTATGGTTCAAACACGCATGACGAGTTCTTGTTACTACCCTATTATTTTATTAATTTATTCTTCATACTTACAATATCATTGTCAAAAAAGTATTACGTAATTATATTAAAAACTATAGTGCCGTTAATTTGATCAATCTCACATTTCTCATTATTGACATGTAAAATGTCAGGAATTAAACTAAGTGTTACAACTGTTATAAATCTAAATGGAAGGTCATGTTTCTTGTAGGTAAATTGTTAGTGTTTTTAAAATAAATGAAGAGCAGGTATTAAAAAAATATACTGTATTGAGAGTCACGTTAGGGCATTAGGTTTCTAGGAATTACGTTGAAAGATCCTAACCTATATAATAAAGAAAAAGGACCTTCGAGTATAGTCTCCAGTCGTCGTATAAAATGCACTGCAGGGAGCGATCGTATATTTCTGTCTCACAAAGTCAATCCAATTTGCGGCGACAGCAAAGTGGCCGCAGCAGTTTTATTTGTCCGACACGTGGCATTCGACAAAAGAGTTCTCATAAAATCAATGGTCGGCGAAATCTCTATTGACACGCAATAGCAGCATCGAGTGCTATTATAAGGGTACCTTGAGGGAAGTCAATCATCCTTTTATGATCATGAAATAATGTGCCGAAAAGATCGTTATGTTCGTGCAATGAATTTGAATGATTATTTATGTTGGTATGAGGGAGTTTAAGAAATTCAGAATTCACAGGTTCAGTATGCTGTTCCTATTCAATAGAGACTTTTCGATTACACATATTTCAATGATAATGACGTGTCATGGGCAACGACGTTATTTTCTCTTGCAAATGGTCATTTTACGAGATCGTAAAAAGGGACACTTTACTTTTTACGATGCCTGCCATCCCCAGCCGTCCTTAATTCTAATAGGGGAATAAATTAAATCAAAAGAAAATTTCCCAAACCTTGCGTTTAATCTTCACTTACATGTAAAAAGCTGTAACATTAGATAGGTGTGTTTTGATATATATTTGATCGATACTTATTATTTGATCATTCGGGTACTCACAATATTTAATATACCTATGGCGTACAAAATTTTTATATCGTGATGATGTAAAATATGATAGTAAAATTTATTTAGTCCACGGTGAGTTGAGTTTAAAATTATGTATCGGTAACACACTTTATGTTTTTATGACAATATTTATATATATCCTTTTCACTTCACTCTCTGCCTGTCTTTTCTTTAAAGTGTGAAAGTCTGCTATCCTTTCATTATGTTTGCTTCAGATTTCATTGTCAAAAAGAAATCATTACCAAAGCTGTAAGGCCTTTTGTTTTCCATGTTTCAAGCACTCTCAGTGTTACCATACAAAAGTAAGACTTTATATTGTAATATATCAAAGCGGTTTGGAATATTTTGATGATTTCTTAACTTCCAACATTGCTCGCCTAATAATATTTTGTTTATTTCAAGAAATAATCTCCATTCAATTACTTATTGTGGATGAAGGTACGATGCACTTATGACATAGTAAATTATGTTATTATACCTACAGGGTGCAAATAAATGTGTGTGTGTGTGTGTGTGTGTGGCTGTGTGTACCGAATGGACTGATTATGATGCGTTTTTTTATTTGAAAGCTGACGTGATCGAGATGGTTCTAAGTTCTAAGCTACAATTTATGAAGATCTGTTCAGGCGGATCTGTCGGGGGATTTAACATTTTAAAATTTACAGTTATTATTTAGACCTTAATATGACATTAGCCTCTTTTTAATATCATTATATTATATAATAACATAACAATATGACATTTTCATGTTTTTTATATGTCTATTTTCATGTTTATAATATTTGTAAGATAAGAAAAAATGCATTACTTAATGATCAACAACTTAACAATTACCACTTAGTATACGTGAAGATCAATAATTAAATAACAAAAATAAGTTGTAAATAAAATGAACACAACTCTAACAAAATTTTACTAAAAAACTTTTTAATCCGATGCTGGTTGATTAAAATCAGTCACGTAGAAAAACAACATAAAGCACTTAACACATTCCCGCTCACGCGCTGTTAGGTACTACTCTTGCCTATTTCCGCCACCAAAGCGTAATGCACGCATTGTAGTTTTGGTTTGAGAGTAACTGAGCCCCTCTGATCTCTGGGGTATAATGACAGCCATGTGTGTAGGCTGTTTAAAATTTGAACTTAAATATTTTTACGCGAGGATTCCCTACGTCTTTGACGCGTTTTCAAATTTTTTCGTTTCATATTATATGTTGATATAGTAGAATCCAGATTTATTTGTCCTTTCATCCGTCTATTATTTATTTGTGTCAAAATTAAAAGTAAAAAGAGATTTTGTTACTATTTCAGGATTTTTTTTTAAACCAAGCTCCTAATTTTGATGTGATGTCAATTCCGGTATTCTTATTTATTTTAAATGTTCACTTAGAACGTAAAAGTAACTATAGTCAAATAAATAGTTGGCAATCCACACATAGGTTAAGATAAACTTAAGCCTTATTCCCTTTCTTTATGAGAGGTGCCGGACTTCAGCATATTGTTGTGGCTATAATGAGGAAGAGATGTGGGTCCTCCTAACGCCGTATGAATAAGCCAGTCTAAACTCAAGGCCAATGCTTGCTTTACGGCAAAGCAAGCAAGTGTTTGAAACATGAAAATGTTAGTATCATTCATATATGAAACGTGTCTCATCTCTCTGCGGTACTTGTAATTAAAACTTCATCACGTATTGGTATACCGCAGATAAATCATTATGCGAAGCTCGTTACTGGGAGCGTACTAGAACACCGAAGTGCTCAACTCTTATGAATTACTGCACAATTAATGAGTTTATCCAACCTGATATATCCAGTGATGTTATACTGATCCAAATTTTCGCTCTCGACTTATTATAATTGCTATGTATCTTATAACCTCCTGCCACCGAGCAACTACGCTAATACTCGTGCGTTGGGTAAAGCTAGAAACTGAAAGCACGGAAGCTTCGAAGTACGGAAGCGATCATGAAGTTTTTCCACTAGCGGCCAATAATAATACATGTGGTGTAATAATACAGGTTGCGTTTTTTTTTTTTCAAAATCAACGGGTTCGATTCTTGGCCAGGAATATTGATTTTTTAAAATTCGAATGATGCCGTTCTAGTTTTCATCAAAATCAGCCCGGAGACTCCTTTGACCATTTTTCACTATTCTTCATAGTTTCGAATTTGGCCACCCGCGTCCACTTGAAAGTTTCATCCTGTAAAGCATTATAATTATGAAAAATTAACACGAAGATGTTTCAGTCGTTTATTTTGTCATTTCACATCGTCCCATTGAATTTACATTTCCTTTGCTGCTCGTACAGTGTTTATTATTCGATGAAAAAGAATTTAACGTGATAACTGACTTCACTTTTATTCATCAACATTCCTATTACGCAGAAAATATTATTGTACTCGTAATACCTACAATATCGTACTGCATATGCGTAATGACATGATTTTGATGAATTTTATTAACCGACTTCAAAGAAAAGTAGGAAGTTCTCAATTTGACTGTATTTTTATTTATATTGAACTCCGTAATTTTTCAACCTATTTGGAAAAATATTTAACAAATCTCTGAGTTCATTACGAATCACAGCAAATACGATAAAAAAAATAATTTGCTTGCCTTAATTGGGCCCTACATCTATTTACAATTAGGTACAAGTGTTAAGCTTTCATGCCTAAAATTTAAACAAAGGAAAAAACTTTAAGTGCGGTACCTCACCGGGACGCCAAGGCGACGTCGCCGGCCACGTATCCAGACAGTTTATATTGAAATGTATGGCGGCTACCTCACTTGGCGACGGTGTGGCAACGTAGCCAAAAGCCAAAATTCAATAGGTACAAACTGTTTGGATACGTGGCCGGCGACGTCGCCTTGGCGTCCCGGTGAGGTACCGCACTAAAACTTAAATGGATTTTAATATTCAATAACGCTGTGCATTATTCAAATACCTATAATCTTATCATTTAAAAGATTAACATAATCAAATAATTTTCCACTTTATCGCTGTAATAAAAAGTATATATTATATAGAGTATATTTTCAAGACAGATAGGAGGATGAACAGACGGACATGGCGAAACTACAAGTGTTCCTAACTTCACTACGAAACCATAAACATAGTTTTTAATACAAAGTTTTCCCATAACGTATTAGTATTAATATAAATTTCCAGTTTGAGTTTCATATATTTTTTCTTTCAGTCGTAAAACTGAAAATAATAAATCCGAGTTTCACCTCAAAACTAAATCCTCTTGTAAGTATAGATTTTGTGAAATTGGCTGGGATTTGCCAAGAAGTTTCAAAAGTATAAGTGGGAACAGTTTAGAATTTGTTCAATCAAAAATGAGTATATTGTAGTCGACATAGTATTCTAAATGTTTTTAACCGACTTCAAAAAAAACGGCCAAGTGCGAGTCGGACTCGCCCATGAAGGGTTCCGTAGCAGCAAGTAACATAATATAAAAGTTCTTGAAGTTCGTTGTATCTTCGATCGAGGTAAATTGCGGTTTACGATTTATGACGTATTAAAAAAAAACTACTTACTAGATCTCGTTCAAACCAATTTTCGGTGGAAGTTTGCATGGTAATGTACATCATATATTTTTTTTAGTTTTATCATTCTCTTATTTTAGAAGTTACGGGGAGGGGGGGACACACATTTTACCACTTTGGAAGTGTCTCTCGCGCAAACTATTCAGTTTAGAAAAAAATGATATTAGAAACCTCAATATCATTTTTGAAGACCTATTCATAGATACCCCACACGTAAGGTAACAGCTCCAGTAATGGACGAGGCTCCAGTAATGGACGAAAAAAAAAGAAATCATCTAGAATATGGTGATGAACCAGTTTTTTTTATATTGGCAACACTGTTTCTTAAACTATAGTCATCGAACTGCCTACGTTTGATATTTTATTCAATTCGGTCAGTTAGAATACAAGTTGGCGCGAACTATAAATTGTTTGTCGTTGTATATTTATATTAGAGGCTTTTCTTAAGGAAATCGTTAGTGCGGTAAGTAAAAAGTCTCTTCTGTAAATTTGTATTGCTTTATTTAAATCAAAATGTGTTTTGTTTGTTTGGTTAACCATGAAATTAAGTCTACAACACACAGTGTTGTTACTCCAGAGAAGTTATATTTGTTGATATTTTGTTGGTGTTCATTACTGGTGCACTATAATTGCATAGCTCCAGTAATGGACATAATTTTATCGAAATTTATCTTTGCTATTGTGTATCCAGAATTTGAACTAATTTTACTCCCAGTATTATTTTTTACTATGAGCTAGCTGCAAATTATGAAAATGTTGCTATTATTGGGTATTTTACAGGTATCCAGTAATGACACTGATATAAAATGATAGATACTGAATGATTATTACTAGCGTATAGGACCGACACCGCGAACCCGAAATTTGCGCAATGAACTGTAGCCAACTGGCAACTGTTTTCAGTGGATCCTGTCGATTTTGAAAAGAGAACGAGGGCTCAATTTTGAAAATTGAACCTCCCGGCGCGACACAAATTTTAAAGTGTAAAAGAAATGAAAAAATACTCAATTTTTGCTATTTAAATTGTTGCCTAGTGTTTTAAAGATATTTTTGATTTTTATTACTTTACAGAGACGAATAATACTGATAATCTGATATATTATAAGTGTATGCCAAAATTCTTTATTTACATATACCTCATTACAAAAATTGACAGCAGAAAATTATAATTGTTGTCGGCGATCTTTGTAAAGCCGGACAAATTAATGCTAAATTTTAACTAAACTCGTGTACGTGTCTCCCTCTCCTGCTCCATCTCACTCTCCTCCCTCTCTCTTTCTCTATCAATTAATTAATTAATTCTTAATCAATTCATACTTCTATACTTCTATATCCATACTAATATTATAAATGCGAAAGTGTTTGTTTGTCTCCCTTTCACGTCGTAACTAAGCGATGTAATAGTATGAATTTTTGTGTGGAGATAGTTAGGATGCTGGAGAATAACATAGGTTACTCTTTACCGCGGTAAAATAATATGTCATTCCCATGGGAAGATCCATTATGATGCGTATTTGAATCACTCCATACTAAAAGTAACAAAGTGTTGGTCTTCTACTCCTCTATATGTATAAGTTCGTAAAGTATCTATGGACTGATATAAATTTATAGTTAGAAACTAGGTTTTGCGTGGGGCGCGCGCTGCTAAAGCAGCGCGCGTGCCTTTTTCTTCCGCAAAAGAACAAATAAAAAAATTGTTTTTTCAAAAATATCATTGGTCTGTGAAATTCATTTTTCGATTCAGGGGTCTGTTTGCGACATGTTCGGTTTCTCACTATTTTTTTGACGGGAGGGGGAGGGGAGAGGAAGAGTGAGAGTGAGAGAATAGGGGGAGGTAGAGCGACAGTGAGAGCTAGAGGGAGAGTGAGAAGGAGTGCGACAGGAAGCGGGTGCGGGAGAGAGGGAGGGACAGGGACCGGGGAAGGAGAGGAAGAGGGAGAGCGAAAGGAAGAGCGAGAGGGAGAGGCAGAGGGAGAGGCAGAGGGAGAGGGAGCAGGAGAGAGAGAGGGAGAAAGAGTGGGATAGAAAGTGGGAGAAAGACTGGGAGTGGGGGAGAAAGAGGGACGGAAAGCGGGAGAAGGACCGGGAGTGGGAGAGGGAGAGGGACAGGAAGCGGGAGCGGGAGAATGAGAGGGACAGAGAGCGGGAGAAGGAGAGGGAGAGAGAGAGAGGGAAAGCGAGAGGGACAGGGCGTGGGAGAGGGAGTAGGAGAGTGAGTGGGACAAGGAGAGGGAAAAGGACAGGGGAAGAGAGAGGGGGAGAGGGACTTGGGGAGAGAGAGGGAGACGGTCAGGGAGAGAGAGAGAGGGGGAAAGGGGAGAGAGATATCATTGGTCTAAGAAATTCATTTATTCGATTCACAGGTCTGTTTGCGACATGTTCGGTTTCTCACTATTTTTTGACGGGAGGGGGAGAGGGAGAGCGAGAGGTAGAGCGGGAGGGAGAGGGAGAGGGGGAGGGGGAGCGAGAGGGGGAGGGAGAGCGAGAGGGGGAGGGGGAGCGAGAGGGAGAATGAGAGTGAGAGGATAGGGAGAAGTAGAGCGAGAGGAAGAGCGAAAGGGAGAGCGAGAGGGAGAGTGAGAGGGAGAGCGAGAGGGAGAGGGAGAGATGGAGACAGGGAGAAGAAGAGGGACAGGGAGAAGAAGAGGGACAGGGAGAGGGAGAGTGAGAGGGAGAGCGAGAGGGAGAGCGAGAGGGAGAGGGAGAGATGGAGAGAGAGAGGGAGAAGGAGAGGGAGAGGGAGAGGGAATTTAATTATCCCACATTTGTTAAACCTACAAAAACTACAAAAGTGTAGACTTGAAAGTAGCACTACATTCATTACGCGATAATTTATTTAGCATTTTATCAAAATTACAAAATGGTAAAATAAAATCTTTATAAGTTTTTTCGGGAATATATCCACGGCAGTAATTAATTTAATGTGATAAATTCTAAAGGAAAACTCTCATGGCAATGTTAGCTTAATAGTGAAGTGATAGTCGATAAACTTACAACTACAGTACCCTAAATTCTCTACCCAAGTCCTCCCCAAGTCAAGTTAATATAGGAAGGATTTGATGATGGGTTCCAGAGATAAAGACTGGAGCATCTCAGTGGTGAGGCATAAATAATAATCCGTTTTTGGGAATGTTATGTTTATGAACAACCACTCCATAACTTAACAACTTCATCTATGTGTGATGTATTTTGGAGTTTAATTCTTTCTAAGGACCTACGAGTATAATAAGACTTAAAAAAGATTAACATGTAAAATGTAAAGAATCTCGCAATAAATGTTCTCTATTCTATTGTAAAACTAAAAAGTACTCAATATAATTACGAGTATAATGTGACTTGTAATTCAACTTAATTAAAGAACGGCACTTTGATATATAGGTACATAGTTATATTTCATACATTGTAAAAAGTAATTTTATTATACTGTAATACTTATCACGTACCTGGAGATTATGTAAATCCAACCAATATATTTTAGTGATTTGGATGTCTTTATTCAATATTATTTAATCAACAGTAAACCTACAAAGGCTGATGGATGGATGGGATGATTCAATCACGCTAATACGGCTAAACGGATTAGGATGAAATTTGTCTCATATATAGTTTAAGAACTACATCAAAAGGTAGGATGCTTGTTATAACGGGAATGGATCTGTTCTATCAGGATAAGGGAGGGTATATTTTAGTATGGATGTTTAATGTATCTGCCAGTAGCTTAGATTTTTTTATATTATTATTGTTAGGGTTTTGAGGTAAAAGGTCCGTCTGTCTGTATGTGTGTCTATCAAAAACCTTTCACTAAGGAATACGTGGAGGTATTAATTTGAAATTAAAATCGAATTCTTAGGTCTGCTGTGCAATCCCTTAGAGTTGTGAAAAAATCAAGCTTTTAAAAGTCAACGCAATAATAAAACTCTTTCTTATGCCCTATTTATTTATTTATTTCGACTCTCGCAAGGTAATCAAAACCTATCCCTTAACTAAAGCCTTAAGTTTACGGTTCCGTGGATCAAGAAAAATGAAATGACAAAAACGGGTTCAAACTAAACTATCCGATAGAAGAGTCAAGAAACGGACAATCCAAACCAGACCAGTAGGTAATAATAACAACACTATAGTGGTACAAAATAATGTCTTGAATGTGTAAAATGTATGAAGTACTATAAAATGTTATTGAATTATATTTCAACATTTCAAATATTTACACGTTAATTTTGATTTCTAGATTGAACATTTCTTTGTATGCCAACCAACACAGTTTTTTTTTTTCACTCATATAATGTGCAGTCTATTTGCACCTATAAACGCCCCATACATTTTATAGACATCAAATGCAAACAACAGTCCGAAATATTCGATATAGATTTTTGTGAAAAATACTTGTTATTGTATGGCAATACTGAAAGTTTCTCATTTTTTATGGCAACACTGAAACACGTTTATACACATGTGACCGTAGCAACAAGCGTCATATACATTTTAATGACGTCAAAACGAGACAAAAGCCTGAAATAATAGGTACATACAAAAAATTAATTTGTATGAAAATTATTATTTTTTGTATGGCATCACTAAGCATTGGTTACACCAACGTGTCCGTCTCTTTAGTACCTACAAACGCCTCATACATTATAAAGACATAAAATAGAGACAACAGCCTCAAACATCCGAAAAAAGGATACATTTGTATGAAAATTATAATTTTTTGTATGGCAACACTGAATTTTTTTTCACCAAAATTTACAAAATGTCAGTACCTACAAATGCCCCATACATTATAACAACAAAATATTCAATAAAAAAAATAATTTGTATGAAAATTATTATTTTTCATATGGCAACACTAAAACTTTATGGTTTTTCCAAAACGAATATTCTAATTAAAAAGTATCTCCCATACATTTTCTATACCCTTGATCTATAATTTCGGCTCAACTACTCGAAACGTAAAAAAAAATCTGGACTCCAGTGTTGCCAGTTGATTGAGATGAAAATGGTCAAATGTCATTACGACGCCCACAAGCAATCTTGTGGTGTAATTATTTGATTAAAAATGTGTCTCCTTCTACTTTTTACATTTTTGAATAGAAAGTTCACAAAAATGTATGAATGAAAAAAAAATAAACGTAACCTGGCAACACTTCAGACTAAGACCCACAATCGCCCCATACAAAGTGACCCCCTTAAATGTTGCCAACCTACCAATTTTTTCCTTCAAAAAATGCAATTTTTCGTACATTTTACAAAATGGCCGCCACGGGGTCCGCCATCTTGTCGAAAAAAAATATATACCCAATATATCAAAATTGAGGATAGACCCAAGCCAATAGAGTAAAAATATCGCAAAAATGTTAAAACACCACCGCGATGCGACCCCGCAAAGACACCTCTAAAATTGAAAAATTTCAAACTAAAATATCTCGGCGGCCATCTTGTTTTTTCAATTTTTTCCAACTTCATTATATTAGTCGTCTTAAGATTAGCCGAAAACGACACCAACGTTGGGTAGGTGCTCAAAGTAAACAAAAAGTTGACAATCGCCGAGCGGCCGCCATCTTGATTTTTCGAATGGTCGTATTTTTCCTGTAATGACCACAGATAGTCAAGCAACTTCCCCGTACATTATTATTACCCCCCACCAATACTTTTGGCTGGGCTATTCGAAATGTGAAAAAACGTGAAAAAAAAATCCAGCAGCCAGTGTTGCCAGTTAATTTTGATGAAAATGGTCAAATGTCATTACGACGGCCACGAGAAATTTTTTGATGTAATTTTTTGATTAAAAATATTTCTCCTTCTACTTTTTATATTTTTGAATAGAAAGTTCACAAAAATGTATGAATGAAAAAAAAATTAACGTAACCTGGCAATACTTCAGACCAAGTCTCACAACCGCCCAATACAAAGTGACCCCCTCAAATATTGCCAACCTCAAATTTTTTTACCTCAAAAAATGCAATTTTTCATACATTTTACAAAATGGCCGCCATGGGATCCGCCATCTTTAAGAAAAAAAAAAAATACCCCATACGTCAAAATTGGGGATAGACCCGAGGCAATAGCGAAAAAAAATCGTAAAAAATTTGAAAACCCATTGCAATCGGACCCCGCAAAGTCACCTCGAAAATTGAAAAATTTTAAAGTAAAATATCTCGGCGGCCATCTTGTTTTTTTATTTTTTTCCAATTTCATCGTAACACATTTCCTAACATTAGCCGAAAACGACACCAATCTTGGGTAGGTGCATAGTGAAAAAAAAAGTTGGTCATTTCGACTCGGCCGCCATCTTGGATTTTTGAAAGGTCGGATTTTTCCCATAGACACGGAGGCAAACCAAAAATTCTCCCATACATTGTACCCACCCCCCACCACTCCTTCTGGGAGATCAATTCGACTTTTCGTAAAACGAAAAAAAAAATCCAGCACCCAGTGTTGCCAGCCGACATCGACGAAAATGGTCAAATGTCATTACGACGACTACGACACGTTTGCCCGTGTGACATTTTGATTAAAAATATTGCTCCTTCTACTTTTCATATTTTTGAATATAAAGTCCAAAAAAATGTATCAACAAAAGAAAAAAAAACTCAACCTGGCAACACTTTGAGTCAAGTTACACAACCGCCCGGAACAAAGACACCCACTCAAATGTTGCCAACCCGAAGAAAAATTCACCCAAAAAACGTCGTTTTTCGTACATTTTTCAAAATGGCCGCCACCGCGTCCGCCATCTTGTCGAAAAAATGAATATCCCCAAAATATCAAAATTGAGGATACACTCGAGACAACACTAAAAAAATATTTAAAAAAAATTGAAAAACCACCCCGATGCGACCCCGCAAAGTGACCTCTAAAATCGAAAAATTTCAAACTCGAATATCTCGGCGGCCATCTTGTTTTTTCAATTTTTTTCTCATTTTTTGTTAGCATTTCCTTAAACTTGTCAAAACGCCCCAAAAAAATCCCACAAAAAGCCATAAATAAAAAAGTTGAAAATCACAGAGCGGCCGCCATCTTGAAAATGTGAAATGTCAGATTTTTTCCGAGGTGTCGGGGGGGGATGGAGAAAACCCGCCATAGACAACAAAGTCCCATCTCACCTCCTTCTGGGAGAACAATTATATAGTTCACTCCCCGTAAGTCTAGGATTATTTATAGTTAGAAATATTAATATTTTTTTTATATCTTATAAGTTAATGCTTGACTACAATCCCACCTGATGGTAAGTGGCGATGTAGTCATGGATGGTCATATATAAATACTCGTATTGATATAACTTTATATTTATAGTTGGAAGGTCAAGGAGGGTCATAGGTTCTACAGTTGGTTCCTCTTAGTAACTTTTAAATTTTGGATTTGCTACTTATTTATTCTTACACTAGGAATGTGTCATGCATGTAAAACCACTTATTATTACTTCCCTGTAAACACGCGGGTGAAGCCGCGGGTAATAGCTAGTTAATAAATAAAAAGCTTAATATGAGTACAATTTTAATTATTTTCTCTTCCTTAATGCTAACCTCATTGTCAATTTAGAAAACTTACAAGTAATCAAGTTCCTTAATGTGAATGTTACATGTAAAGTTCAATTAACAAGTGCTTGTCAGGCCAAGCGCAATGAAGGGTTCTGAAGTAGTAAGTTTATCGACTATTACTCATTGACTACATAAAATAACATAGCCGGAATAGTTTTTCTTGTAAACTCATCATATAAACTATTTTTCACAGTTGTTTCACTTGTCCAACTCTAACCGCTTAGCCAGCAGGGCCTCCCTACTTGACTCTAACCAAAATTAGCTCTATATAGCCAAATATTTTGCAAACGAACCCCTAATTCCAAAAATGGTTTTTATAGAACCATAATATTTTTGGAATTCCTTTTCAACCATACCCCACACTATAGGGTACACGAAGAATAAAAAAATCATCCTCACGTTATCTGTAGGGGAGGTACCCTGAAAAAAAAAAAGTTTTTCAGTATTTTATTCCACTGTTCTGGAGTATTAGTAAATAGGTATATTCATGTCAAATTACAGCTTTCTAGCACTAAGGCTCTCGGCGCTTTGCTTCGGACAGATGAACGGACATGACGAAACTATAAGGGTTCCGATTTTACTTCGGAACCCTAGAAAGATATTAATAATTATTATTCTTTTGGATTTTCATCATAGATTAGTCGATAACTAGCCTAACTAGTTTTATATGATTCGTGTCCATTACTGGGTGTCCATGACTGGGGTATGTCCATTACTGGGTGTCCATGACTGGGTTTTTGCTGTCCATAACTGGGTAAAAAAACGATAATTTTTATTTGTTAATTAAATTTAAACCAATTGCAATATCTCACGCGTGACACAGCAGAAATGTTGAATAAGAACAGGACTTTACACTTTAAGTACTTTCAGGTTCTGAACTTTCACAATATAGGTAAAATTTCACAAATACCACAAATTTGCCGTTAAACCGTCCATAATTGGGGTGTTTACCTTATGGGTTTGATGAAAAAAAAATTTTGAGTTTCAGTTCTAAGTATGGGAAACCCCCAAAATTTATTGTTTTTTTTTTCTATTTTTGTGTGAAAATCTAATGTGGTTCACAGAATACATCTACTTACCAAGTTTCAACAGTATAGTTCCTATAGTTTCGGAAAAAAGTGGCTGTGACATACGGACGGACGGACAGACAGACAGACAGACAGACAGACATGACGAATCTATAAGGGTTCCGTTTTTTTCCATTTGGCTACGGAACCCTAAAAAGGAGGAGGTTCTCAATTCGACTGTATTTTTTTTTATGTGTGTTACCTCAGAACTTTCGACTGGGCGAACCGATTTTGATGATTCTTTTTTAATCGAAAGCTGGTGGCTGTCATGTGGTCCCACATAAATTTTATTGAGATCTGAAAGTGGCATTCATGAGAAAACCATATAAGTCTTAAATTTGTATTAAGAATGTGCGCGACAAATGGATGAATAACTCAATATCACGCCAACCCATTTCGATGATTCTTTTATTAATCAAAAGCAAGCATTGCTTTTGATTAATTGATTGTCATGTGGTCCCACATAAATTTGAACGAGATCTGACAAGTAGTTTTTGAGTAACTTTGAAGTCGGTTATTTTTTGTTAGTAAAATTTAGATTATTTAGATAATGAAACATCACATTCTTAAAGCATTTTCGGCAGATTATTAACTGTTTACTTTAATAATACGGTCAGCAAAAGAATTAAATATGCAGGGCATAATACAGAATGTTAGTGTTATTGTCAATATTAAATCAAACCTTACGTATATAGATAGGTACTAGGTAGCATAGTTATAATATTATTTTATTTTATTTGGGAAACACACAATATTGATAGAACAAAACTTAAAATTCATAATTTACAATACATAAATCAGTAAAATTTCCATTTGTCAATAATACATTAAGAATTTCGAGTAGAAAAATTTAAAAATAGAAAAATATTAAAACTAATTAAATTAAAAACTAAAAACAAGTATTTTATACAGGGTTAATCAATCGCCTGCAATGTCTGTTTGATGAAAACAAATAATTGTGTAATATTAATAATTACTGAACATTTTTGTATCATGCCCTGCATAATTTTCTAAGTCTTTCGCCCTAACTCAGAGTCACTAACGGTTACTTTACTATAATCGCTCTTTAGTAAAGAATTTGTATGGTGATTCTTTATTAACGATTTAAGTAACCATTAATGACATACTTAGTTCGAGTTAATAAATAAGTACGCTGTACGAGGTTTACGGCGTTTTTCTCATTTGATTTCAATTTTGTGCAATAATATAATATACGAGTAAGTAGGTACCTAACCGGTCCATACTTTGTCACGTATCTATAATAGTTACCTTAATTATGATTTTCGCCAAAGGATATTGGGACTTGGTAGAATTCCAAATGAATACCTTGCCAAAGATCTCCTCATTTGATTTATAGCCCAGAAGAAGCAGACAGTATGGTAAATTTTAGGACTTTAGGATTTATTAAATATTCATTAACATTCTGTAATTACAATACTTAGATATTAATATGCAGATAACATAGTACTTAATATTAAATACGTACTCGTACATTTAAGAAACAGAGATGAAAGTGGTCTCCGCCGCATGTTGTGTTCAATTCAATATTACCAATGGCATTAACCACTGCCAAAGGTTCTTAACTGCATCATAAATGTTGCTACTGAAGAATGTAAAAATATAGTTAATTAATAAGGAGGATGGTAGTATGATTTCATAAGTTCGGGATTAATCTGGTGAAACAGAGCCCAACGACCTTTACGTGTAGGTAAGGCCTATTCCATTGTTCGTCTTTTGTTAAGCTAGGAAGTTTGGACTGTCCTATATTAATGCTTCTTCATAATTGTGTATACGTTCGTACACATTTTGCCTGTTCCTGAAGCATGTGATAAATGCTTTCAAGAGGTTCCGAGACACTGCGATAATAAAGTGTCGTTTACAAAATGACTGAAATTTTTAACCAAAAAGTAGTGATGTAAGCTAAAGAGAACGACATTCACGGCAAAGATTTATGTTGCAAGCAAGCGAAATTTGTCAACGACGCGACTCAATGTTCATTTTTATCATTCAAGTAATAATATTATATTATCATAAATATGGAAGAAGCTCGGCACTAAAATAAATGCTATTTTATTTTTAGCTAATTGTAAGTATATGAAATGGATTTAAGATACAATGAGAATAAAATTTGATGTAATTCCAGATAAAATGGCACGTAATTTGGCTAAAATAGCATTAGTAAATTGCTACTAATAATTATATTTTGTAAAATGAATGAAAATAATACAATAAATATATAAAATACATCAAATCATCATCAAAAATCACAATATGGGTGTGGATTATTCATTGTGGAGTAATCAGTAAGTTATTCGTAGAAAGCATCAGGATGCCAAATAAAACAAATGACTTCAAACATTTCTTCTTTATAAACAAAAATATATATATATTTAATTGGTTTTATAAATTTCTTGGTTTGGGAGTTTTCTTTTATAATTTGATTTAGTTTTATTTTGCTTACGCGGCACCCGGGCCGCGTGTCCACCAATCTCAAATAGCGTGCGACCCATTTTATCTGTATTTTTTTGAGTTTTTCCTTCTTTCTGAATCACCGCAACAGAAAAAAGTGCTGACATTTGTCAGTATTGTCATGTCAAATACATTTGTCGTGTATTTACATGTTTTTGGTATTAACTTTATTTTCGTCGTCGAACCGATTTCGTCTTGTTTAGTTAAGAACTTAAAATTTTACTACATCCCTACACATACAATTTAATATTAAAAAGGTGTCTGAAAATGAAACCAATTGTAAAATGTGAGTGAAATTGAAACGATGTTCCAGTGTAATAGGTATATTTTTTGCCTTAATGTTTTAGAGAGACCTAATTATATTCGTGCTGTCTGTTGGATGTTTTCCATCAATGCAATAAGCCATTGCGAATTGAAAGTATTCGCATTTTTTTTTAACATTTCACTTTAAAAATATATAAAAAATATTTTATCAATAAGTACAGGCGACATGTACATGTACAATGCACCTGAGTTTACAAAGTGCCCATAAAATGCCATCCTGTTATCATACTCTTAGGAGCAGGAGGGCTATTTTCTAAAATACAAACTCGAAATCGAAGCTCACTCAAGTGAGACTCGAAAGCGAACTTGCATCATCTTGATATGTCATTCTCTAATCATCTAGTACGCACTTGCGAAGTGAAGTGAGTCTCGAACTCGAACTTCAACTTTGAAACTCATCGCGGATTCCGCTGTCGTGGTACAAAACAGAATAGCTTTGTTCCGTGAAATGGCCGAACATACTTCCGATCAGTCTCGACCCTGGTTATTGGAAAAACTGAACAGATGAATATAACTCACAGTAACGCATAACTTTTTCAGCTATACCGAGTAAGTAAACTTAGTGAGAAGTAAACAAACTTTTTTTAAGTAACTAGTAATTATAAAAAAAGTGTCGTGTAAGTTTACGAAGATCGATCAATATAATTTATAGTTTGCAGTAAATGAACTAACTGCAACTGTATGGCAAGTGGTTCCCACCGTCCAAAGTCTGTGGCTTCAAATCGCCATGAACATCACTAACACCTGAAAATTGAAACATATTTCAACATTGCAACAAAATCTAATAGACATGAAAAAAGTTTTACCAACTTGTATATTAAAAATTCTAACTAATTCATTATTTGCTTAGAATTAAGAAGAATACATAGTTATAACTCAGAACAAGCTGAAACAATGACAGAGGTTCTAGAATAATAAAAACATTATTATGCTCTTAGAGGTATAATGGATTACTTCGTATATTACATAACATTGTCTACTTATGTACGGGTGAATACGACTATAAAAATAAACACGGACTAGATATATGTAACGAGGCGTGGGAAATATATTCAACGCGACAATAAAAACAAATTAGATTACTTGTTTACGCACATGCGTGATTGACAATAGAACCCACTTTATAAGAAAATGGTTAGACGTCTTATATAAAGTTTTTATTTAAAGTTTTTACTTTATAAAGAGAGCATCGCACAGACCTCTAAAGTATTCTCTACAAAGGTACCTGTAAACACTTACCTGTAAACAATCTTAAACAGAACTTTAGAACTGGGAGCGAAGTAATTAAAGGTTGGGTTTCAAGCCTCGCAGACTTCAATGAGGAAATATCATAGATTACCATTTGTACCTTAAATTCTCGAAGTAACCTTTCTTTTTGCTTTCAATTTAGGACACCAAATCCTAAAATACAGAATGAAAATATATTTTTAGTTTTATGTAATTAGCCGCCAAACGAGCTGACGATCCACCTAATAATAAGTGGCTATAATACCGTCGCTCATGGACATAAGCAACACAGCAAAGAACAACATAAAGAAAGAACTGGATGCGAAGCTCACAGCCGTTTGGCGAAGGTCTAAAAAAAGAGAATGGTAGCTAATTAGACAGGCTTCAGGAAAATTAAGTAATAATATTATTGAAATGATAATATTATTGATAATGTCAAGTATCACCACCAAGCGGGCCTCCTTCTGTTAATGTAGGTACAATTTTTACTACAAAATAATATTTATAGTCTGTCACAGAACTGGAAGTATTTCGTATTATAAACATGCTTAAAAATAAGACAACATGGACGAAATTTTAACTTTTTGAAGCAAATATTTTAACGATAAAAAGTTTGGTTTCAAAATTTTGTGTCCCTAATTAACTGTGTGTATGTATTAAATACATAATATAGTTATTCACAGATAACTTTAAAAAGCAATATTTGATTAATTTTAGTTAAAGTTAATGCTTGATCACAATCCCACCTGATGGTAAGTGTAGATGTGGTCCAAGGTGGTGTCTTTTGTTCCTTTCCACTAACAGTAACTAATCTCGTTCCTTATGATTCCTTCCATTCCATACGAAATTCAATCAAAGCGATAACAATCGCTTGCGAATTTGTGTGTAATAATACGTTTATTTACGAAGTTCTTCCTACTACTTGACTTGAAAGTAAAAGTATTTTTTTCCATTTCAACAAATGGGGGAGGGGGGGGTGCAAAAGCAGTTGATGTACCGATTTTGTGCTTGCAACACTGAGTGTACTATATTTTTTTTTATAAATACTATACTTTTCATTGTTTTGTACTATATTTTTCAATGTACCTAAATCCAACCCTGGCGCGAAATGAACAAAAAATGGATGTGGGTTTGCGCATTCACGATCAGTCGGCGCGATGTTGCGGCGTGACGCCATGGCGCGATTGGAAATCCAGAGTTTTATATCACGCCATCAGTTTTTCACATTCACGATCAAATTTTGGCTGTATATCACGCCATTTGACGCGTTGGAATGACCGTGAGTGTCCACCTTAAGTGTCTAATTTATTTTACTTATTGTTACACATAAACTTTGTAGGTCGTCACTACGAGTACTTCTACTAACATCGAAACTTAGCTAACGAGGCAAACATCGTTAAGCTTTGAAGAGCAATAGTTTAGATTTAAGATCAAAAGCGGCTATATTGGACCAACAATGTATGTACCTATTAATAAAGTGTTTTTTTTTGTCCTGACTGATACAATGACAGAGTTTTATCTGCGTATACGCGTATACTGTTAAGGTTGTCGATAAGTCCATGGTTAATTTTGTAAATCTTTAATGATTTTCTAATTTTGAGGGAACGACAAAACAATATAGAATTTGCATTTTAGACCACTGAAAGTGGCGACGACCCGTGTGGCGCTTGGCTTGGCTTCAACCCATTAATGGCCCACTACTGGGCACGGGTCTCTCCTCTTGAGGAGGCCTAGAGCATACTCCACCACGCTGCTCCAGTGCGGATTGGTGGAGGGGTTAGTGGCCAACCCGAGTGTCGGAAGTTTTCAAACCGCCCGAGGGCCTCCGACATGGCTTAACGACTGTTATCTTATGATAACAACCGGGACTGACGGCTTTACGTGCCCTCCGAAGCACGGAAACGCTCAAGAAATTTTTGCCACTAGCGGTCACCCATCCAACTACCGACCGCGCCCGCTGTTGCTTAACTTTGTCGATCACATAGGATCGACGCAAGCCGCCGGGCTATGAACCCGTGTGGCGCAATGATTACTATACCGGATCGCCCCGTGCCAAGGGTCCTGGGATCGATTCCGAGCGAGGAAATTTGAATGATAAGTTTGAATTTCTGTTCTTGGTCTGGATGTATGTGTCCATAAAACTAGCGTGGTGTAGCGTGATTTAAAAACAAATTTACGTTAGGTGTCGCCACATTAGTGGATCTTGCGAAATTATACTATTGTTAAGAGGTTGGTCGGATGGCCGATATAAAATACGTAATTAATCACGTTCCGTGTGATTATATTTGGGCAGAGTAACACCTTACACGCTTTATCACACAGACTGATCTCGGCTGTACGTTACATGCGCTTATATAGAAAAATCAGAGTCAATACAGTGTCTCATTAAGACTTATTTGGTAGTGTTGCTAGTAGTTTGTAACACTATACTGACTCTAGGTCGCAGTAGTCACTTCACGGGCTACGGGAAGAATCCAATAAAAATTGGCCCTGAACATCATACTGTGGAACAGTATTCTACAAGCGGTTTTCGCCCAGTATATATCATTGTAATGGAACTCACGGATTATAATAAAACGTGAGGTCCAAGATATTATTGCTACTAAGTCAGGATAAAGGACCGTGCATTGTGTGAGTCTGATTTTAATCTTGTGATTTGAGTTGTTTTTTTAAATAATAAAAGCAGTGATGGCCTAGCGGTTAAAATGTTGGTCTTCCGAACTCGGGAACTGTAGGTATTTTCAAAAGTAGGAACAAGATGTATGATCTCTATGCCGAGAAACAATACAATCTTTCTTCCACTTTCCAGGAGTACGTGAGAAATTATTCAAAAATTTTTAAAATCGTCTGCACTCAGGCGAAGTCAATGCACATAAAGGATAAAATAATTAACTCCGATAACAAAATGAAAACAACTTGGAATATAATTAGTAGTGAGAACGGTAACACAAAATCCTGTGACTTCAGTTACGAATTAAAAATTAATGAAAAAATAATTACCGCTGATAAAGACGTGGCAAGCGCATTTGAAAATCACTTCCGTAATATTCCAGTAACATTAACTAGTGCACTAGCTTCTTCACCGACCGAAGCACTTTCTATATTAAAAGATAATGTAAACGAATGTAATATTTTATTTCAATTTGAACATATTACTACCAGAGACATAATTAAAGCGTTTCAATCTCTGAAGGTAAAGAATACGGGTGATTTGTGGGGGATCTCAGTAAAAATAATACAACATATTATTGATATTATAGCTCCATCCTTAGCCGTAGTGTTCAATAAATGTATAGATCTAGGTATTTTTCCAGATCTTATGAAATGTAGTAAAATTATACCACTTTTTAAAACAGGTGAAAAAACCGACCTTAATAACTATAGACCAGTTTCTGTATTACCAACACTTAGTAAGATTTTCGAGAAAATAATATTGAATCAAATTCTAAACCATTTCAGCAATAACAAATTATTACACCCTGAGCAATACGGTTTTACTAAAGGCCGTAGTACAACAGATGCAGGGGCTAGGCTCTTAAAGCATATATTCGAAGCATGGGAGGCGTCACAAAATGCAATAGGTGTATTTTGTGACTTATCTAAAGCATTTGACTGTGTTGAACATGAAACATTACTGTTAAAACTTGGTCATTACGGAATAAAAAATAAGGCTCTTAGCTTGATCGCGTCTTATTTGAGTGATAGAATACAAAAAGTCAGCATAAAAGATATTAAGTCATCGGGGTCACCGGCGGTGATGGGTGTACCACAGGGCTCGATCTTAGGTCCTTTTCTTTTCCTGGTATACATAAATGACTTACCTCATTATGTAAAAAACCAAGCGGATATTGTACTATTTGCTGATGATACATCATTAATATTTAAGTGTGATAGGAATAAAGAAAATTTCGACGACGTAAATAGTACTCTTTCGTATGTCTCGCGTTGGTTCACTATTAACAATTTACTGTTAAATGAAAAAAAAACTAAATGTATAGAGTTTGTACTACCTAATGTTAAAAAAGTCAATAAACTTATTAAACTTAATAATGAAACATTGAATATGGAGGAATCCACCGTATTTTTAGGGGTGACCCTAGATAATAAACTTCAATGGGACCCACATATAACAAATCTCGCGACTAAACTCGGTAGGGCTGCTTACGCTGTTAGAAAAATAAGGCAGTATACTGACATCGAAACTGCTAGGATGGTTTATTTTGCATATTTTCACAGTATTATGTCATATGCCATCTTGCTGTGGGGCAAAGCAGCCAGTATAGAACAAATTTTCATACTACAAAAAAGAGCTATTAGGGCTATTTATAAACTTAGATCTCGTGAAACTTTGCGTGACAAGTTCAAAGAAATAGGTATACTTACAGTAGCCTCACAATATATCTATAGTAACGTGGTTTTTATACGGAATAATATAAGCGCGTATAAACAAAATTTTGATATCACTAATCGCCAAACAAGAAAAATGCACCAGTTAGTAACGCCATCTTACCGTCTTTCTAAAGTGAAGCGATCTTTTATGGGCCGTGGTGTACAGTTCTATAATAAAATCCCAAAGTTAATACGTGATTTGCCAGTGGAATTATTTAAGAAACATGTAAAATCTCAACTTTTAGGCAAAGGCTACTATACTGTAGATGAATACATAAATGACAAAGACGCATGGAAATGACCAGATCTGCAACCAGTTCCGTACAGGTTAGTGATACTTCTTTGTAAAAAATATACCAATGTATTTTATTTTTAAAAGATGTGCTGAGGAGTTTCTTTCGGCTTTTCTTCTCCTCCATGACAAAGCACCTTTCCGAAAAGCTGGTAAATTAAAAAAATGACGTGCATAAGTGTATCAATGATACCTACATGAATAAATGATTTTGAATTTTGAATTTGAATTTGAATTCGGGGGCCCGAGTTCAAACTTACTCATCTCTAATTCTCAAATATTATGTGTGTGTAACAAATTAATTATCACTTGCTTCGGTGAAGGAGAAACATCGTGAGGAAACCTGCACACTGGAGAGTTATTCATAATGTTCTCAAAGGTGTGTGAAGTCTACCAATCCGCACTTGGTCAGCGTGGTATGACTATGGGCTGTACCCCTCACATGAGAGAACACCCCTCGCCCAGTAGTGGGACAATTTACTATGGATTGTATTTTTTATGGAAATAGCCGGCAAACGAACTGCGGTTGTTGCTTTGCTTTTAATTTTTTATTGTAATACATCCGTGCTTGCTTGATAATATTACAAATCGTCGCTGCGCATGCGAATCCGCGTAAGAGCAATTTGTAAAGACCGCGTATTTGCTTTTTGATGATTTTACAGGAGGAAGATAAGGATCATTCCCACTAGTTCTACTGCTTAGTTCTATCGTAGAACTAGTGGGAATTTTTTTTCTCACTAGTTCTACCGTAGAACTAGTGGGAACAAAATCCGTATCTACGTTTTGTTCCCACTAGTTCTACGATAGAACTAACCAGTAGAACTAGTGGGAACAAAAACTGTCTAACCAGTAGAACTAGTGGGAATGATCTTTCTACGATAGAACTAAGCAGTAGAACTAGTGAGAATGAAGGGAACTAGTGGGAATGAAGGAGTTCTACGATAGAACTAACCAGTAGAACTAGTGGGAATGAACCCCAATAGTTCTACGATAGAACTAACCAGTAGAACTAGTGGGAATGATCTCTACGATAGAACTAACTAGTAGAACTAGTGGGAATGAACCCCCCGCTCCAGTCAACTACGATCGCCTACGGCTCGCCTACGGCATCGGCTACTCTACCGCTTTGTTCCCACTAATTATTCTACTCGTTATTCCGATCGTCGGACGAGTGGGGTTTTTTTCTCATTAGTTCTACTGTCAAAATCATTATATTTTGACGTGATAACGTCTATTAAAACGATGAGTGCAGGGCGCATCTATGAAAAAATGTAGCGTTCCGCGAGCGAGAGAGCGGCAAAAGCGAGAGAGAGGCACTATCGGCTACGATCGGCGTATCGTAGCCGATGCCGTAGGCGAGCCGTAGGCGATCGTAGTTGAGTGGAGCGGAGCGGGGCGGGGTGGGGCGGAGCGGAGTGGAGCGGGGCGGAGCGGATTGGAGTGGAGTGGAGCGGAGCAGAGCTTTGTCATGACGTTGTCACGTTCGAGTAGAATTAGTGGGAACAAAGCGAGCGGGGCGGAGCGGAGCGGGGCGGGGCGGAGCGGAGCGGAGCGGGGCGGGGCAGAGCGGAGCGGGGCGGAGCTTTGTCATGACGTTGTCACGTTCGAGTAGAATTAGTAGGAACAAAGCGGTAGATATACAGGTTCATTCCCACTAGTTCTACTGGTTAGTTCTATCGTAGAACTCCTTCATTCCCACTAGTTCCCTTCATTCCCACTAGTTCTACTGCTTAGTTCTATCGTAGAAAGATCATTCCCACTAGTTCTACTGGTTAGACAGTTTTTGTTCCCACTAGTTCTACTGGTTAGTTCTATCGTAGAACTAGTGGGAACAAAACGTAGATACGGATTTTGTTCCCACTAGTTCTACGGTAGAACTAGTGAGAAAAAAAATTCCCACTAGTTCTACGATAGAACTAAGCAGTAGAACTAGTGGGAATGATCCGAAGATAAAACTTAATATCTCAGTGATTTTAATTCTTATTACCGGCTGAACTTAACAGCTAGTTAAAACAAAGAAAGTTGTAAAGAACTAGCTGTTAAGTTCAGTCGGTAATAATAATTAATATCGCTGATATATTAAGTTTTATCTTCCTCCTGTAAAATCATGAAATTAAAAAGCAAATACGCGGTCTTTACAAGTTACTCTTACGCGGATTCGCACGCGCAGAGACGAAATATTGCAATGTAAGCATAATAATTAGATAATTTAAAGTTTTGATCCCATACTTTCTATTTATTTTTTCAATTTTAATCAATACTTTCATGAATAATGAATAGATTATAATTATTTTGTTCAGAACTTTAAAATTATGTGGGTATTGTTCCTTATACTTTTTTAATTAATTTAAAAAAATCAAAATCCACTATTGTCATCATCATAAATTTAACGCATTTTATACCTATAATATCATTGGATTATGACTCCTGAATTCAAACTGGATATAACACCAATCAAATCGTACCTACCAGCACGCCGGACTCAAAAGTTATTTACATAATTTGTTTCAACTCTCCGTCTCTATCAGGACGCGATTAAATATTTGCTGATTTTATAAAATCTCGTTTTAATAACGATTGGCGTAAGTATTTGCATTTTATTCCTACGAAATTAATTCGAGGCAGGCCCCTCGTTCTACCGAGCTGGTTAAACGATTCGTTCAGTGACTATCCCTTCCAAATAGTTACACAATATTATTTAACATCATAATTTATTGTAGTGTTGATTAAATATACAATATACAATGTACATTGATACATGTACTAATATGAGCAATATCATGATAGTTAATAATGAATGAATCAGTTGACTGACTGGCGACGTCGTAGTACCGACTTCGTTCCCAGACGAGAAGTATATTTTTCTACCTTGTTTCAAAATAGTTGTATATTGATTATCAAAAAGGTAATCCGAATTTGTATATAGATTTCAGATTTCCCTGTGTTTTTTGAAAACAAAATCAATGATTAAAGAATAGACTGGGTAAAATAATTTTCACTTCAATAATAAAATAAATATGTATTCAATATTTTTATGAGGGGCTGCGAAATATTATTTATAAGAAAATATAAAACAATTTGGAAAATTTTACTAAACTTCACTTTCTTCTAAATATCAAAATCATCAGAAATTACCATCTCGATTTGTCACCTAGGTACTATAAATAGCGTCAGTATTGCAGATTATGTTAGTTACTTTAAGTGACTTCCTTATATCAATGAAATAAATTATAAAACAACAATCATTTTCTTCCCCTGTAACATTGCAATAACTTTATACATAATTTATTTTGTAAATAACATGAAGTACTTTCAACGATATATTCTCAAATTACTCTTGAAGGTAGGAGATATTAGAGCGCGGGGAAAAAGTGGGTAGGTGTATGAATATTAATCCCGACGAGGGAATTTAATATTTGGCAAGGAACAAGGAAGTAGGGGAAATTCCACACCTGAATCCTAAGCATGAATTGCGAGTCGAATTTGGGAAGGGGTAAGCTGGCAGCGAGGCTTTGCGAGGAGGTGTGCGGTAGCACAATTAAACGAGTCGGTGTCTTAGTTGCTACTGATTTATTTAAGTGAATTACGTTATAATATATGTATGTTATGCTAGCTATAACTAACGCCTTACACCACCAATGGTAGGGTGAAAAAAAAATAGATTGGATATCTATTTTTTTTTTATAAGTAAAAGACAAGTAGTAGTACTAGTTTCTAAAATTAGGCAATAAGTAGTAAGTATAGTAAAATATATTATAGTGTAGTAATAGCAAGTATAGGATTATTATAATAATTATGTGGGTTTCACATACAACTTAGTCCTATTCTTATGTATTAATATTGTTTTACCATTTACTTCTATTTCTAAATTAGGAGACAAATCTCTTAAAACTTTATATGGGCCCAAATAAACATTATCTAACTTATTTCCTACTTCATTCTTAATTAACACATAATCGCTAGGTTTATACACTATAGGGTTAATTTTTGTATCGTATTTAATTTTTCTATTAAATTTACTTGACAATAAATTTTTTCTTGCGTCTTTTTGTGACGATTGAATACGATATTTCAATTCACATGGGTAGCTGTCGTAATTATATAATGGATCTACCATGTCACCTAATAAATTACTGGGAAGAGAACATTTCCTACCATATACGAGTTCAAATGGCGTAAATTTCGTCTCAGAGTGAACTGACGTATTAAAGGAAAAGCTCCAAAAAGGTAACCATGAGCTCCACGTACCTGGTCGGTTTTCAGACTGGATCCGAAGGAAAGCAGAGAGGTGCTTGTGAGTGTTCTCCAGCGATCCGATGCTCTGGTGGTGGTATGCAGTAGAGTTTAATTGCTCTATATTTAATAACTTACATACCTCCTGGAATGTCGTTGACAGGAACTCGGTGCCTTTATCTGTAGCAATCTGGCGCGGTACCCCATATCTAAGAATAAAGTTATCAACGAAGGCTCTGGCTACTTCGTCACTTTTCTTGGACACTAAAGGATACGCTTCCACATATTTACTGAGTTCACATTGTAATGTCAAAACATACGAGTAATTATTATTGTCCCTTTCAAGAGGTCCTACAAGGTCAAGAAAAATTTTTTCAAATGCATAATTCGCTGTTGTTGTAATAACCATCGGCTCTTTGACGGGGATAGAATACTTGTATTTTTGACATTTCTCACATTTGCTAACAAATTGCCGGATATCGTTTTCCATACCTGGCCAAAAATAATATTTTCTCACGTTATTGTACATCCTTCTCATGCCCGCGTGGCCACTAGTGGGCAAGAGATGGAAATCATTCAGTATAACTCTTATTTGGTCTCTATCACTTATTCTTTTTACATCCTGTAATACACAAAAACTTAGTTTTGATGTACATTTTGGATCTTTAATTGCTTTTAATAATTTCTCTATGAATATATTATTATCCTTATTTTTCAATATATATATTTCTTTTATTCCTACGTCGACGTTTTTACAAAAAATTTCTAGTTCTTTCACAAATTCGCTTGGCGAGATATGCGATAAAGAGTCTAGATTTTTAAAGTAAATTATCTTTTTATTCAAAACATAGAGAAATCTTTCATTTTCACAATCTATCACTTGCATATTTCTATAACGTAGTAAATCACGTTTATTTATCATTTTTAATTCAACTGATTCACTCGGTTTACTATATGTTTCCACGATCCTCGGTTGTACGGGCCGATCATCTTGAGAAACTATAGGCTCCGAAGAATTCAGAGAACTAAATTGTTTATATTTAGAACGAGTCATGATGTTTATTGTTTCGTTCATTTCTTTTAATTCATTCAAAGTTAAACTAATACGTGACATGGCATCGGCAGGTGCATTATCTGATCCTTTTACATATTCTACACTAAAGTCATATTCCTCAAGCAATAATCTAAATTTAATTAAGCGACTTGAAGGGTCTTTCATGCTAAATAAATAAATAAGGGGTTTGTGGTCGGTTCTGATGATAAAACTGCGACCGTATAAGTATGGACGAAAATGTTTTATCGCCCAAACTATAGCGAGAAGCTCTTTTTCGATAGTTGCATAGTTTTTCTCTGATTTATTTAAGCTTCTACTCGCAAATGCAACGGGTCTGTTATCTCCGTTACTCAAGACTGCTCCTAATGAGTAGCCTGATGCATCGGTTTGAAGAATGAATTTATTATTTTCTGAAAAATTGGGATATTGTAAAACAGGGGGGGAACTTATACGTTCTTTTAATAATTCAAAAGATTTTTGACAATTTGTGTCCCAAACAAAAGGTACATTTTTACGTGATAAATAATTCAAAGGATAGGCTATTTCCGCAAAGTTACAAATAAATTTTCGGTAATAATTAGCAAATGCAACGAATCTTTTTATTTCATCAGAATTTTTAGGTACTGGGTAATTTTTTATAGCAACAATTTTTTCAGGATCAGGTAACACACCCTCGCTCGATACAACATGTCCTAAATACAGCATTTCCTTTTTCAAAAATTCGCACTTCTCCGGATTTAATTTGAGATTAACTTTTCTTAATCTTGTAAATACTTCCATTAGATTTTTATTATGATTTTCAAGGTTGCGGCCAAAAACAATTAAATCGTCTAAATAAATTAAACACTTTTCAAATGTCAATCCAGACATAGCAATATTCATTAATCTAGAAAAAGAATTAGGGCTTGTTTTCAATCCCATTGGCATACGCTTCATTTGATACTGGCCTGAACAGAACGCAGTATATTTTCTACTATCGGGATCAAGTTCACACTGATAGTAGCCATTTTTCATGTCCAAATGACTGAAATAAACACAACCTGAGAGTGAATCTAAAATCTCAGTTATATTGGGTAGAGGATATTTATCCTCATAAATACAATTATTTAGTTTGCGATAGTCGACAACTATTCGCCATTTTCTTTCATCTGAAATATTACTTTTTTTGGGCACAAGTAAGATCGGGCTCGACCATTCACTTATACACTTCTCTATAATGCCTTCATCTAACATTTGTTGTAACTGCTTCTGAATTTCATTCTTCTGGGAGTGAGGTAGTCTATATGGTTTGATGTATATAGGATTAATATTAGGTTTTAAAGAAATACTATGTGTATAAATGTCAGTCGTAGTCAGTTTGTCTCCTGGTAAATAAAAAATATCAGAAAATTTAGCACATAAATTTTGAATAGCTACACTTTCCTCGCTGTTAAGTGTTTGTAGTCGTAGCCTTGAAAATAAAGTCTTTACACGGTTTTGATCTAGCGAATCACATTTATCGAAGGTACAAATATTATAGTCAGTGATTTTGTGTAAATTTAATGAAAGCTTATCAAGAGTGATGTCATTTTCCGTAGTATTTAAAATTTTAATTGGTATTTTACCATATCGGGGTCGAACTAAAGTACTTGCTACAAAAATTCCTTCCTCTAACTGAGTAGAACATACTAAAAAGTCTTCGAATTGATCAGTGCACACGAAGTGAAATGTTTCTGATCTAGCCGGAATGAAAAATGATTGTTTACTGACTAGCAAAGGCAAGATAACTTTTACATTTTTATTAGAAAATAATGTTAACGTATTATTCTGAAAATTCAATGTCGCGTTATAAGCAGAAAGAAAATTTTTTCCTAGAATTCCATCATATTTACATGGCAAATCATTAAAAATGTAAAACTTATGACTAAATCTTTGACCACGTTCGAAAATATCTAAATAAACAAAACCGATCGCTTTTAATTTTCCACCAATTCCGTTGATGACTAAGCTACTTTTATGTATTGGAACTTGCATTGTTAATGCGACGCGTAACTTCAAGGCTGAAATTGACGCGCCGGTGTCAACTAACCAAGAATGCACTTTTTTATCCACGTGTAAGTTTATTGAGCAAGTATTATGGCAAGTAAAAATTAAATTATTGTTCGCGAAAAAACTGGTTTGGAATCTCAAAATTTTGTTCATCAGATATAGGGACTGTTTCATTTATGATGTGAACGTCAGGACGATTAGGGTTAGCGTTCCTTAGGTTTCCTCGAAAATTATTAGATTTACCTCGAAATCCTCGGAAATACCTGGTACCGGTCGCTCGGTACTGGCCTCGACTGGTACTCGGTGTCCCACGGTAGGCTCCATGTCCTCGAGGTCGGAAGGTCCGCTGACCACGGTTGTAGTAAGATGTCGGGTGCACCGGCCGAGTAAATGATGGACGTCCCCTATTACTGAAATTGTAAAAAATTTTTTACGTTGATTATACGTAAATATATCAGCTGAGCTTGGTGAAGACGTTATCTCTTCATCCATTGCTCCTTGGATAGCATCTTTTAGTGAATCATAGTTCCGGGCTGCAATAATTGTGCTAATCCGACGATTGCGCAAACCATCCGAAAATCGTTTTACAGCCTGCTTTTCATTTAATTTCCTTTGTATGTTTCAGAATTTCCTTCAGACTGCGCAATTGTTAGATTAACAAACATATCGGCTAATTTCTTACCGTATTCGTCGGTAGGGTCGTCACCTTGTCGAATACTTTGCATCTGGAACTGGATTGCAGTAGCGGATTTTTTAGGCAGCAGCTCTTTTCTCATGTCCTGTAAAAGTTCCTGAACAGAGGAGTATGATGGAAGCAGCTTCAGTTTAGCCATCTGCGACAGTCGGCTCTTTAAAACAAAAGAAATTAAATTCGGTTTTGATTCTGATTTTATTATAGAATCATAATATTCTATGTTATCGATGAGCTGTTTAGTAGTTGCTTCCTCATCGTTCATACAGGGCAATAGGGTAAGGGCAACTTTTAAGTCAAAACTTTCCATGGTTACACTCTTTGACTCGATCTCGCTATTTGAACTTGTATTATATGATTTTGAACAAAAATTTTCTATTAATGCATAAATTTCCTTAATACCATCACAATAAGATTGAATATCGATTAAAGTTTGACCACTAATCTCTTTTTTATTTATTTGTTCCTTTATTATATTTGTAATAGATAAAAATAAAGCAAAATCCAAGGATGCCTCTTCTAATTTCTTGTTTAATAATTCGGTCGTTCTTCTATCGTAACTAAGTTTATATAAATTTTCTTTAATAGATTTTAGTTTGAGATAAACATATCTTAATTCACTATTCATATCATTAGTAGCATAAAAATAAAAAAAAATATTCAAAATACACAATTTCTATCAATTAATCATAACGCATTATATTGTCTCTAAGATTTACTAAATTATAAAAGTCACATCACGCTTATCTGTTATTACATCACGTTACCTCCTTGTTTTTAAAAAAATGATTTATATTACTCGCGCACACACACACTAGAAATTATTATTTTTACACTTGCACTGCACTTTATACTCGTACGCTCGCGGGCTGTGGGGCTCCGGGGGCCCGGGACTCTGGTCTTCTTGGCGCTCCACATCATCAGGCAGCTTCGAATACTTCCGCAACAGGATTTTTAATTATTTGCCACTCGGTCCACGGTGGGCATAGCAGCTTCTGGGCGGCGGCAGACCACACATGCGTCGGTCACTCAATGTTCCTCCTGGAGCACTGCACTACAAGCTCATTATTCCAGGGTCTGCAGTATATATTTTTTTTTTTAGCGCTGGTATATTTAACTACGTGTATTTGCGGTGTATTTTAAAGATTCCCATCGCACGACGCGGCAAGCGCAAACGCGGCGAGCGCTCTCGTATTTCGACACCATCCTATCCTGGCAGGGTCGCCATGCGAGGAGGTGTGCGGTAGCACAATTAAACGAGTCGGTGTCTTAGTTGCTACTGATTTATTTAAGTGAATTACGTTATAATATATGTATGTTATGCTAGCTATAACTAACGCCTTACAGCTTTATGAGTTCCCAAAGGAATTGGGGAATGTAGACACAAAACAAAAATACGTGTCGAATTTTTTATTGATATAGGGAACAGCAAATGCAAGTAGTCTTCTTGACTCTTGGATAACAGCTGTGATACAGTGATAGATAATTTATTAGAAGTAGACAAGAAACATAAATAAGTCACATGAAAAATTACTTTTCACCTTGTGTCTTTTTTTGTTTTGTGTCATAAACACCCTCAACCTAAGAGTAAACATATATCTCAAATATAAATGTAACCAGAAATCAAATATCACATAAATGGCCGGAAATCAAACCTGATACCCTTCGCTTCGCAGGCCGGGTAAATCCGGTCACACGTAATGGTGACATTTATTCGAACTCTACACGCATCTTTTATTTCAAACATCATGTTGAGACAAAGTGCTCCATAATGTTGTCAAACGTATATGAAAGCTCATACTTATTTTTGAAGCATAGCGAACTGAGTTTCTGTTAGAGCCTGTTCGCATGTCGCTAAGGAGGCTTTGACCGAAAACTCGTAATTGCGAATTTCTTATAGGCAAAAAATACAGAGAAACATTAGGGAAGCATTCTCCTGTCTAAAATGAAACTAATGTCTACATCGTAAAATATATACCTACTATGTTCAAACTTGAATGTTTTAGCTTCAACGTCAGTAACGTTACAAATAAATCTAAATCCTTACTAGATAAGCTTACTAAATTACACTGTTTTCTGGTAAAAAATATTCGGCGCGCGTCTCGCTCGCATAGAACGGCGGCCATTGCACTATGCGAGCGAGCACGCATTATATTTACGCGGGAGTGACAGAGACAGGTACTAACAAGTCAATGTACGAATTTCTTCCTGCTTCGTGCGCCGACTTTAGTAGGATGATACCTACTCGTAGCAAGCTGGGCAGGTAGGTAAGAAATCCTACAGGAACTATCAAGAACTGGATTATACGAGTCTAGTAAACTCCCACTTTAGGCTTATCCGTTGTTTAAAAAGCGGCCAAGTGCGAGTCGGACTCGCCTATGAAGGGTTCCGTAGCAGCAAGTAACATAATATAAAAGTTCTTGAAGTTCGTTGTAACTTTGATCGAGGTAAATTGCGGTTTACGATTTATGACGTATTAAAAAAAACTTACTAGATCTTGTTCAAACCAATTTTCGTTGAAAGTTTGCATGGTAATGTACATCATATATTTTTTTTAGTTTTATCATTCTCTTATTTTAGAAGTTACAGGGGGGGGACACACATTTTACCACTTTGGAAGTGTCTCTCGCGCAAACTATTCAGTTTAGAAAAAAATGGTATTAAAAACCTCAATATCATTTTTGAAGACCTATTCATAGATACCCCACACGTATGGGTTTGATGAAAAAATTTTTTTGAGTTTCAGTTCTAAGTATGGGGAACCCCCAAAATTTATTGTTTTTTTTTCTATTTTTGTGTGAAAATCTTAATGCGGTTCACAGAATACATTTACTTACCAAGTTTCAACAGCATAGTTCCTATAGTTTCGGAGAAAAGTGGCTGTGACATACGGACGGACGGACAGACAGACAGACATGACGAATCTATAAGAAAATTGATTGCTTCAATGATTACAACACTCACCTATTTCGATTTATGATGAATGTTTTTACGATTAACTGAATCCCAGGAATCAAAACAAAGGAATGGAACAAAGGAATTATTTGACTAGTTTTGATAGGAACGTGCATGAATTGTCACGATGCAATAAGCATTCCGCTGTTAATCGACTGTTATCCTACTAATATTATAAATGCGAAAGTTTGGATGTTTGGATGTTTGGATGTTTGGATGTTTGTGTTACAATCACGCCAAAACGGCTGATCGGATATAGATGAAATTTGGCACACAGATAGTTTAACACCTAGAATAATATATAGGATACTTTTTATCCCGAGATATTGATCTATTCCCGAGGGAGAAGAAGTAAACTAAATGGTAATAGGAAAACAGTTTTGACGTTTGTCATCACAGTGACATTGGAAAACTCAAAACAGCTGATTGAATGATTAAATTATAATTGGTTCATTGTTTTAATATGTTTATTTACAAACATATTATAAAAATTTGCGGTGAAGCACATTGTGATCATTTTTATCATGCAATGGAAGCTTTAGTAACCATCGATCTCGTGTAAAATCAAGTAAAACAAACTCAGCATGTTTTACGCAAAATGAAGGCTGCTTACACATCAGCGTTTGTCGAGCGTTCCTAGCATTAAACGCTTGATCGATGAACTATAAAAAAAAAATAACTTTACGTTGAATAAGTTCTTGTAGCTTATCAAGGTTTTTCCTAGCTCTAAATATGAGGTGCAATTGAAATATTATATTATATCGTATCAGGTTTAATTAATAGCAAAAAATCATCAAATTTGGTTCTTAACATTCGTAAATATCTACCTATATTTTTTTTATTTACCTTATAGAAATAAATATTGATTTTTTTAACTTATTTAACAAATCATTATTCACGTGTGTCGGATGAATGCGTACGCTTATAAAATCCTAGCGTGGTGTCGGCCTTATGTCAATTCGGCCTTATGTCAATATTTCTTAATTTTTTTATTGCTGTGCATGCATATAACCAGTGCTTTAGCCGAACACTACAAACCTTAAATAAGTTTTTATTGAAAAATACCGTTAGTATACAATGGTTTTAGGTAGGAATAGATTCGTTGTTTAAGAAGCGATTTTCATGATTTTTTTGTTGTATTGGGAATTTACTCAAGTTGGTCCTACTTCAATATAGTGAGACTATGGATTCTGGAGGTAAAGAGTGAGCTTCTCAGTCGTAGAGAATAGCTGAACTGTGTTTAAATATGTTTGCTGTTGTTATCGTTGACATCACAAGATTTGTGTCTTAGAGACGAAATATTACTCCTCAACGGAACAATTCAAATAACTAAACATTTTTTTTAAATATTTGTTGTTCGTAAATTTAAGGGTAAATTCTACAAATCCGTCATAAGATTTGTCGTAATGTATGGATCAGAATGTTGGGCTACAAAGAAGATGGATGACAGACGATTGCATATCACAAAGATGAGAATGTTGAGGTGGATGTGTGAGTATATTAGAAGAAGTTTGAAAGTGGCAAAAATTACAAAAAAGTTAAAAGGGAACCGAATATCATGGTATGGGCACGTGATGAGGTGAGAGGAAACGCATGTGAGAGAGAGAGAATTAGTGTAAAGATGATGGCTGATAGGGAAGTGTGGGAGAGGAAAATATATGACGCCAACCCCAAATAAAATTGGGAAATGGGCAGGATGATGATGAATATTAACACTGTAAAACCAGACGCATAGACAAATAGATATTTTTTAATTATAAGTTAACGTTGTTAAATTGACTACAATCCCACCTGATGGTAAGTAGCGATGTAATCTTGGTTTATTATAGAATCTATTTAGTACATAAATATACATACATATTTTCATACCTTTCATACTTTAAGTATGATGATGGTCATGTTTCGCGATGATTGCAAGGAAAATACTTAATTTGGCATACTTTTAATTTTAAATCATAGTTTAACGATATAACAAACTGCAACTTCATCTGCGTAAATAAGGTCCACAGACAAATGAATCATATTTTTGACTACGGAATCGTGTAATTTTTTAGCGATATAATCGATATGGCTAAGACGCTATATAATTATTAGCTACTAAAAGATATGCATGGGGCAACCTCGCCCTTGCCACTCTATGAAGTACATAACACTGAGTCTCTTCGTTTCTTTTCGTTTCAATGCCCTTAATAAAGATGTCATATTATATGGAAGCATCCATTAAATAAACCGATGTTATTTAAAGAACGATATGGTTCGTTTGTGTTACATTTGTGTAAACGTAATTCTGTTATTGGTTCTTCTGTTTGTTCTAATTGCGGAATAACTTTATAGTTTTCCTCCAGAATAATAGTTGTTCTTTTATTTTCTGCGCATCACAAAATTTACACTCTTTGTTAATTTTATCCCTTTTTAGAAGCTTTTGGCTACTGAGATTCGCGTGTTGTGACTCGCATCATACTCTAGCAACAGCCCATCTCCGTCATTCTGTTTCATGAGCATGTTGCTAACGTTGTTTACCTGCCTGTTCCGGCGTAGCAGCTCTCAAGCTTGCTGAAAGCTTGCAGCTCTTAAGGTAGCCTGCCGCTGAACATCTTCCTCACGGCATGCCCTATGATTTTTTCGAATCTTTAGCAACTTGCTAGAATACGAAATAATAAGCATGTTGTCGACATCATTCTTTGGAATGAAAAGCAGGATACTGTAAGTTTAATTCACAAACATCCAAACATCTAAACCTAACATCTAAATTTTAGTAGGATCTGGATCTAATTCTAAATTCTCGCGGACGAAGTCGCGGGTAGAAGCTAGTAATACATATAGCAGAAACGTTTTGCGTGAGCACAATCGTATTTTCATTTACAGTCCTATCACTATACAACTGAATACGTTAAAGTAACAGATTTGATTAATATTATTTTAATAGTATGCAGCGCCACTGAACTACTCGTAATTGTTATAGGTAGATTTATTATAGATTTATTTATTTACTAAACCAAAATATGTATTATCTATTTGCCACACTAAATTTATCATGTGTCACATTCGAATAGTACATACCTACAATATATCTATAATCTTGTTTTGATATGAAAATCTAAATTGTGAGATTTCATCAAAAACAGAATCAAGTAAATTTGTTTTAGAAAAAAAAACACCATGTTTCGATGAAGAAAATAAACATCGTACCTATTATTTTTGATTGATAGGAAACAAAATTTAAACCTACTTTCTGAATATTCTGACAAAACTTCTCTATTGCCACAGAAAAGCGGTGTTTTTTTCAAAAGGAAAAGAAATCCGCACTGAAATCGGCGAGTGTAGTTTTTCTGATATATGGACGAAGTTTGATAAGAAAAATAGCATGAGTAGCAAAAGCATTTAAAGTACGGCAATGAAAATGTTATTTATCTTCGATATATTCCTTCCACAAATAAAGTCATTGACGTAAGTTATTCATTCATTCGATCATGTAAACGATTGTTAAGCAAAACCAATCATTGAATAAAAAAAATCCTTTCTTACCAAAAAAAATTTACGGAAAATATTTTGATTTAAACCATTACTTTTTACCTAACTGCCACTGCGCAACGCAAAGGAAGGCAATGTGTTTATCAGTCTATGTACTCGTATGTATGTGTGTTCCTGTGTGGTGTTGTAGAGACATAACCGGTTGACCGATTTGATGATTATTACGTCAATCGATATGACTTGTCTTTACGTAGCAAGTGTCACTAATAACATGACAAATTTTTTTACCACAGCTCAGGGACAACCAGACGCCATATTGTCTAGTTAAATGAAAAAAAAGAAAAATTGATTAACTACGAGTACATCGAGTGGGGTATCGTTGAATAGGTATTCCAAAATGATTTTTATGTTCCTTTAATCATTTTTCATTTAAAGTAACAGTTAAGGATGTAACGATTTAAAGTTGTTGTTAATCCTTCTATGGTGTAATTTTTCAATATTACTTTTAACAACATTCTAAGCTACTACTTCTTAACTATTTTCTATTATATTTATTATATTTCTAAACTACAAATTTTAGTAGCAGTCTGACAAATTTCAATTTATTAATTCCAGTTTTTTTATCAAAACGCAAACTTGTCTGTTCAAATAATAGAGTTAACGTCGTCGAACTACTTCTTGTTATATTTCTGAGGGCAATATTGTAATGCCTCGTATGATCTCTCATTTCATGCTAGCCGGCAAATGACATAACGATTTTTTACCTGCATGTTTAGTCATGTGACAGTGTATTACTATCATGTGACCCGCCAACTCGTTTAGCGGTAGTGCCAATAAACAAAAGATCGACGGCATAGCCGCTTTCTAGATAACGCTGGTTATTTTTAGCATATATTTTATAGAGCCATATAAAATTGTTATTACTCTATTATTTTTCACGCGCAAGACATTCTATCATCGAGTCAACGATAAGCGAACGCGGGGGAGTCGGGATAGTGAAATCGTAGATAGGTACACTAGTAGTTGCGCCGTATACGTGACTGGGAATATGCATGCATATATTTTAAAATAAGCTAGAAGATACGTTGCGCAGATTGTGGATGTATTTATTAACGTCTCGCGGTTTTCTTCGTATTCTTCATGTTTTGATCATATTATTATTCTGTTGCAGGGATATAGGTATGTAATGAACGCAATAATACGCATCTGACATTTCGTAAAGTGTTTTTTATGCAAGTTACATTTTTTTATTTTGACTATGCCTTGTTTTAATACTAGTTTCACAAATCACAAACATATAAATGACCAAAATAATCATCTCAAGGAAACACAGTCGAGATACAATTTTTCATTTTGTTAGCCAAGTTTCATTATAATTCGTACAAAGGTTAGCGCGTGATGAAAATACAAAAAATTTACCAACTTATACACTTATTTTTAGAGATAGATAGGATCTCTCGTCAAAATATGTATGACAGACTGAATATTCCAAACAGAAAAAATAATCCCAGTGCATAGAATAATCCCAGTGTTTGACGGACAGTGTCAAGAATCACTGAAGGGCTTTTAACAGGACTATAACTGGGATATTGGGAAGTTTTCAACTTAAAGTATAGGCATATTTCATTTTAAAGTCACTTACCAGAGGGTTCCTCGGCAATATTGTGAATAAAGTTTTTATGGAAAAATAAACAAATGTCAGGTCTTATGACAAAAAGGTACACATTTTTAAATATCACTTTTTTTAGTTTGGGAAAGTTGGCTTTAAAATTTATTTTTTGACCAATTAAACTAAGACTAACGCCCCAACTCAGAGTCCTAACGGTTACTTAAATCGCTCCTTAGTAGATACAGAATTTGTATAGTGATTCTTTATAAGCAGCGATTTAAGTAACCATTAGCGAATCTGAGAGACTTTTTCCGAAGCGAAGCGGGAAGGGGGGGGGGGGGGCAGATTTGCTAGTAAACATCTAGTAAATTATATTTTATAAACAGCTTATTCAAATTGTTTGAGGGTTTGAATCAGTATAACAGTAACTCATCTCGAGTATAGGATTAGTGCAGCTGTCTGCGTGGTCACGTAGCCGTCGTCGTGTCGAGTATCGTGACGTGGGTGGTGCGATGTGCTTGGCTTATGCCGATACATGCCCGCTGTTTCATCACCGTCACGCAATGCTTTGTATCCACCACACTCGACGTCAAACACTTCAACAGATTAACTCTTTGAGTATATTGTGTGTATTATTATACCTAATTATGTACATTGAACAAATTACTACTTAACATTTCATTTCTATATTTTTTTAGTTATAATAATTTCCATTCGTCATTAACTTTATTAAATTATTTACAATAATTATAGTAAATTGCAAGTGCAATTACAATTTCACAATTCCTTTCGGGATTTTTACGTTGTATCGAATGACGAGACACTATCTACGATGGTCTCTGTATCGACAATAAGTGAAATAATATACGAGTATTATAAGATTAGTGCAACGTTAAAGGTTTGTTAGGTAACACGACAGATAGGATTAGTGCAGCTGTCTGCGCGGTCACGTAGCCGTCGTGTCGAGTGTTGTGACGTGAGTGGTGCGATGTGCTTGGCTTATGCCGGTGCACGCGCGGCTCCGACGTCGTCGCGTGCTTCCTCACTCGAACTAAACCCTTCAGTGTACTCGTGAATGATTTTCTTAACACAAATACTACGGCAGATTATACAATCCGTCTTTTCATGCTTATCCGATTTCATCCATCCAGATGTACAAGTATGAACAATTTTGTATAACTGTTTAAAAAAACTTACTATTCTTACTATTACCTTCTGTTAACGTTGACTAACGACCAATCACAATAATCAACCAATAATATTAATTTGCAATTCAAAAATGTATGCCAAGTCTAAACTCTAAAAGTAAAAACTAAAGTCTAACTAAGGCTAAAGGAACCCTGTGTTTGTGGGTCAACGGAACACTTACACCCCAGACGATATATTTGCATTTCAAGGTAATATGCTAGGTACACTACTTGCATTCTACCGATCGCTTTCAAAATCGCTGGACGAAACTCTGAGTGCTCATTACACAGAAATTCTCCGTGAAATATACATTTTTTAAGTCTTCTTTTCGGACCGATTGCTTTTGAATCCTCTACGTGGATGCGAATATTGGTGAACAATACACACACACTACAATAAGTAGTTTAAACTAAGATAATAAAAGTTTGTCTTTTGTTATTTAATTAAAGGTACACTTATTATTATTAGGCATTTTAGTAGATATTTTTATTAATAACAGTAAAAAGATGGTCGAATGTTTTATAAATCAGCCATCAGTTTGGGTTTTCCTGTTACTTTTATCATAATCATATCCCTGTCACTTTTCTGTTTCCAATTACGACGGAAATTGTATACAATATCGAAATTAAAGTAATTTAAATATACCACGTATTTCACCAATTGAATCTGAACCAGATGAGAAGGATATTTTAATACCACAGCACTTGGAATCGCTACTCATAAATTCATCCTTCATATTCTGTACGTTATTTAAATGTAGGGAAAATTGGCGCGATCCATTATGGCAAATGACCGGTCGCGTTCAGATTGTAGCGAAATGCACTTCACTATTAGCTCCAGTCGCAACGTTGTGAGTAGGTATTTCATCGAAAAACTTGTCGGCTAAAACTGGAAATGGGAAAAAGAGTCGAAGTGACTGTGTTTCCTATAATTATGCATTCCTTTGAATGAAAATGTCTTTCATATTCATAAAAGCTCACGGACGGATGAGTAAAGTTGCCTGCATAAGTTTTCATGTACTCCCTGCAGTATCTTTGTAAAAACAGAAAAGTTGACGTCTGATTTGCTGCCTACTTTCAGAATGAGAACATTTTCGGCTGAAGCCGTAAGCAAAACTTTGCGTCTGAAAACAGCTATTTGTGTGCTTTTCCCTATAATGAATCCACATTCCGTTGACGTTGAATTACTTCTGTTTACAGTGCTAAAGAAAATGGCACTCGTAGCGGCTGCGGTGGGGCGACAAAAAGGCATTTTTAAACCCATAGCAAGATTTAATAACTTGTTTGTTAAGAAGGATTACGGATAAGTGGAATAAAATGAACATTCTCTATAGTCGCATCTTTACTGTGTAAAACCGAGTTCAATAATGATGTAAAATATAAATAACATGAACCAGAGAATGTGATACGCATGAAATCAAATTATGTGTTTTTGTACAAACCGACAGCCACATAATTATCGTTATGACGTGGTTTGGTCGTGGTAATTATTTGACTTTTAAAATGCTATTTTATTCGACTAAATTATTTACTTACAACACTTTTACATAAACTAAGCTAATTAATAGGTAATTACGAAAGTTACGAAGGATCCAAAAGGATTAACGTTCTATACGATTCTAATGCACGTTTGGTAAGTGTAAAATGCACGTAAATTATTAAAATGAAATTTATTATTTCATTGTATTCCAAACTGCTATTTTATTAGATGAAAATCAATAGGGTTTTCATTTGCACGTCTTGTGTTTACGTGTCATTTCGGGTTTACGAGGCCGGTTTGAGAGTTGCTATAAAATTGGTTTTACGTCCTAGTTCGTAGTACCGCGTCCATCTCGGCGGGCGATTGACACTTTTGATATCGCTGCTTAATGTCTTTACTGTTTTTGTAGTTTCAATAAAGATACTATATTATGTTAAATATATTTATTGATTGTCTTATCTAAATTTACAATAATACAGAAAACAAGCACGTGATAGACCTTTAATCTTCGTTTTCTCAACGATTTTTCATTGTATATGCAAATTTTGCGATTTTTTTATTATGGTGGCAACTTACTCAAAATATGGCAAAAAAATACAGATATTGCCTTCACACAGTTGTCACATTTTAGAGTACAATTAATATACAGACAACTGCAATATATCGTAAACATAATTCGTAAAAAATTAATACATCATACGTATGGATGCTTGATGTAATAATAAAGTGCTGGTGAAAATGTCAACAAATTTGGTTTAAAAATAACAAAATGGGAGCATTTTTTTTTTATGCGCTCTCCTGAAAAGTAGCTGTTTTGTATTAATCTCTTTTTACTTTGCATCCGTAGATTTATAGAAATTTGAATAGGTACTACCTAAAATATCAATAAGACAATAAAATTGCATTATTCTACCACCTTTTACATTTAGTTGCGTATTACTACGACCGTGGATCGTAAGCAACCTACACATCACAACGATTAAGGCCTATGGTCGCGGTGCCAATGGCTAAGATGTTATCAGAATCGTCCACACTTTTTGATGTAAGGAAATTAAAATGTATTCAACACTAGAAATCACGACTACGATGCACAGAGCATATGTATAGGATATTTGCTCAAGTCTTGGTGATTTGCTATAAAAGAGGTTAATTTCTTTAACACTGTACCGACTATAGCCAACGTGTAAATCTTTATAACACATTTACACGTTCTTTATGTAAATTTGTCTTATATTGTGCAGCTGAGGCTCCCAACTGTTTTATTCAGAATTACTAAACTCTATCCGCCAGTGAAACACATCTAAACAGATTTTGTACAATTTGAGTGTCGAACAATAGGTATTGTCTATCTTGAAATGAGCTGGGCACGAGAACGGAACAATGGGCTCGCTGACTATTCTTATTGCTTAGTGAATAACCGATACGGATTAATATTTAAAGCAAAATAATAATTAACTAATTTTCATTTCATTTAATAAAGACGTACCAAAATAGAAATCCGATATTGGGAATCCCTGCTACGCCTATATTATTAGTATTATTTTAGGAGAGTTAGGAAATCATAGTCCGGGCGTATGATTGCATATTTTTTTTACATAAATAGAGGAGAAATAAACAGACAAGACTCCTGGCTGGCAACACCTTCGGCATTACCCATGCGCTGTCAGCCATGAAGGAACCCTATTCCTATTCCTACTAATATTATAAATGCGAAATTTTGTTAAGGTATTTGGATGTTTGGGGTTGCATCACGCACTAACCACTGTACGGATTAAGATGAAACCTGGTACATAGACAGACCTTGTCCTGGTTTAAAAAATTGGTAAATTTTACCCCAGTTTTACGTTCCCGATGATTTGGACGTTTATACTTTATTAAAATCTCTCCTCCGCGGTCGGAGCTGTGGGTGGAATCGAGTAAGAAAGAAAGAAAAACTCGTAAAATCTAAGATAAAGGTAATACCAAAACCATTATCAAGTCTGTATTTTAGTTGGAAAGCAATCCGTACCGCATTACGGTTCCGTTTCAGATATCGCAAGACGAGGGGTGATATTCACGACGGGGACTCGTAAAACGCGCTTCTCCACCAACCCTCGGTATTCCTTCCATCATTTTGAGAAACCCTTGTCACTTCCATTACGTTTCCCACCCGTTCAGATCCGCCCGTCCTTCATTTACGCGAGTTATGGCCGTCTCATATTCCCTAAGTGGCGTGTAGTCTTGACGAATTTAAAGTCTCAACTTAATTGTGCAAGATTTCACTTCGTTCACGTTTTTAGAGTCTATAAGAGTCGTTATCCTTTCGCTTCTAATCTTATTAAGTTTTTAATTTATATCTATACAGAGAACATATATAACTCACCTTTTCTTCTTTAATCTGAGATGTCTGTGTCATCATATGTACATTTTTAACAGTAGCTCGAGTTCGTATGGTTAACGTAAGCAATTTGTCAAATTTGTATGGCATTTTAGTACCATTTACGCACGATAGGGGCGCTTTTGAAAAAATGCCATACAAATTGCTTACGTTAACCATACGAATACTTTCTCGCAAATATTCGTGCTCGAGCTACAGATCGCTATCGCTATTAGAAAGCCAAGGAGTGTTTCAGAACTCTCAGACATTTTAAAATTTCATTGCAATTTCAGTTGCAGATTTTTAATCACATTAATGTACACCTATCTATTATTTAATTAAATTATATGATCAAATATTCAGCAAATAATATTACCATTCACTCATAATATTTCACTCCGAACCTTGTCTCGCTCTATCAGATGTTGAATTTCTGATAATCTTCACAGGGAATGGATACTCATGATACTTATTATAAAAGGATTGACAGGCAGGGTCATTAAATTAGGATACTAACTAACTACTACCTACCAATGTGATTAATATGTGGGATACCAGATCATCAGTAATTTGAATATTTGTGTCCAAAATATGAATAGTATGACTTGATACGTTATATGAAAGAATGTGAAAAACTAAAAAAATAATATAAACTCATTACCTGTTACCACTCCCCGTCAAGGTAGTGTTTGGAAAAATTTATAATGACAACAACTAATGATATTTAAAACAGCATTGCTTCAAAATTTATAAAATCATTCAGCTATATTTTTACCAGTAACCTATACAATATCACCTACCCTATCCTATCCTACTATTAATACTAATTTCCAATTGTTTCTATTCCTATTCCTACAATTCCTACTACTCCTACTACTAATACTATACAAATTAATGTATTATACGAATTATAATAATATAAGTAGGTATAACGTTTTTTTTTTTTGTTATTTAAACTTAATATCCCGTGCAAAAATAATTGTTTTTTTAATATTGTTTTATATTGTTTTTTTGGTGATAAATTTATGATTATAATAACTAGTTTTATTGTAATTAAAAGTTAAAGTATCCATATAGAGTATTAATATGATACCAAAAACAAATAATTATAATCAGATATCCATACATCTAATGTCGTACAAAGAGTATAAAATATCTTAATAACTTTAGAGATAAAGGTGAAAAATATCTTATGAGCTAAAATATCGGGTCTACACTATATAATCCTGAAGTGTCAAGAAAATCGACACATTCTTTTCAGAGCCTATTCAATCAACCTTAAGAACCACCTCAAACTCAGGGCTTCATAGCCTAAAATAATCCCTAACCGTAGACAAAGTATGCTAAAAAAGATTCAACGGTAAGTTTAGAATTTGTTCCTTACGTGGACGTAGTAAAGTTTCATTTCTATTAAAAAATTATATCGAGTTAACATAGCACGCAGTCAAATTCATTAAGAAGAGACTAGAGAGTGATACGTAATGGACAGAAAATCAATGCAATTTTTTTTAAACTTGCTTTTCGGATGACAGCGAAATGATATGAAATTTATATCAGAGTAAATTAAATTTATGGTTATACTACTTATTTTTAAGTACTATTATTTCTTCTGTGGTTATACAGAGACGAGGGTCGACAAGTGTGTAAAATAATTTGCAGAGTAGCCGTAGCAATTGTAAGTCCGATGTGACGTTCAAGTTATGAAATATTAATGACGTAAAAACGAAAAAAATCCATGCAGTTTGATGCTGTCGTTTCGTGTTCAACAAGACTTGAAAGGCTTAACCATTTCAATGTTCATGCTTTTATGGAAAATACACGGATGTCTATGATACTCTAGGAATAGCTCTATGAATTATTGACAGTTCTACTGTATAAACATTGGATGCAGCGCTATGCAGTGTTTCCGAGAAATATAATTTTCAACTACCTATTTTTCTTTGTTTGGTTAGTTACTCAACTCGCGTTATTTCCTTGGAGATCTAGTACTATAAATAAAGCACCTAACACCAAAATCATGGACAATGTACTCTTTCCAGTTGACACGGTAATATTAATAGAGAGAGAGAGAGAGATAATCCATCTGATTTTTTTATTGACGTGGAATATATCCTACTAATATTATAAATGCGAAAGTTTGGATGTTTGGATGTTTGGATGTTTGGATGTTTGTGTTACAATCACGCCAAAACGGCTGATCGGATATAGATGAAATTTGGCACACAGATAGTTTAACACCTAGAATAATATATAGGATACTTTTTATCCCGAGATATTGATCTATTCCCGAGGGAGAAGAAGTAAACTAAATGGTAATAGGAAAACAGTTTTGACGTTTGTCATCACAGTGACATTGGAAAACTCAAAACAGCTGATTGAATGATTAAATTATAATTGGTTCATTGTTTTAATATGTTTATTTACAAACATATTATAAAAATTTGCGGTGAAGCACATTGTGATCATTTTTATCATGCAATGGAAGCTTTAGTAACCATCGATCTCGTGTAAAATCAAGTAAAACAAACTCAGCATGTTTTACGCAAAATGAAGGCTGCTTACACATCAGCGTTTGTCGAGCGTTCCTAGCATTAAACGCTTGATCGATGAACTATAAAAAAAAATAACTTTACGTTGAATAAGTTCTTGTAGCTTATCAAGGTTTTTCCTAGCTCTAAATATGAGGTGCAATTGAAATATTATATTATATCGTATCAGGTTTAATTAATAGCAAAAAATCATCAAATTTGGTTCTTAACATTCGTAAATATCTACCTATATTTTTTTTATTTACCTTATAGAAATAAATATTGATTTTTTTAACTTATTTAACAAATCATTATTCACGTGTGTCGGATGAATGCGTACGCTTATAAAATCCTAGCGTGGTGTCGGCCTTATGTCAATTCGGCCTTATGTCAATATTTCTTAATTTTTTTATTGCTGTGCATGCATATAACCAGTGCTTTAGCCGAACACTACAAACCTTAAATAAGTTTTTATTGAAAAATACCGTTAGTATACAATGGTTTTAGGTAGGAATAGATTCGTTGTTTAAGAAGCGATTTTCATGATTTTTTTGTTGTATTGGGAATTTACTCAAGTTGGTCCTACTTCAATATAGTGAGACTATGGATTCTGGAGGTAAAGAGTGAGCTTCTCAGTCGTAGAGAATAGCTGAACTGTGTTTAAATATGTTTGCTGTTGTTATCGTTGACATCACAAGATTTGTGTCTTAGAGACGAAATATTACTCCTCAACGGAACAATTCAAATAACTAAACATTTTTTTTAAATATTTGTTGTTCGTAAATTTAAGGGTAAATTCTACAAATCCGTCATAAGATTTGTCGTAATGTATGGATCAGAATGTTGGGCTACAAAGAAGATGGATGACAGACGATTGCATATCACAAAGATGAGAATGTTGAGGTGGATGTGTGAGTATATTAGAAGAAGTTTGAAAGTGGCAAAAATTACAAAAAAGTTAAAAGGGAACCGAATATCATGGTATGGGCACGTGATGAGGTGAGAGGAAACGCATGTGAGAGAGAGAGAATTAGTGTAAAGATGATGGCTGATAGGGAAGTGTGGGAGAGGAAAATATATGACGCCAACCCCAAATAAAATTGGGAAATGGGCAGGATGATGATGAATATTAACACTGTAAAACCAGACGCATAGACAAATAGATATTTTTTAATTATAAGTTAACGTTGTTAAGTTGACTACAATCCCACCTGATGGTAAGTAGCGATGTAATCTTGGTTTATTATAGAATCTATTTAGTACATAAATATACATACATATTTTCATACCTTTCATACTTTAAGTATGATGATGGTCATGTTTCGCGATGATTGCAAGGAAAATACTTAATTTGGCATACTTTTAATTTTAAATCATAGTTTAACGATATAACAAACTGCAACTTCATCTGCGTAAATAAGGTCCACAGACAAATGAATCATATTTTTGACTACGGAATCGTGTAATTTTTTAGCGATATAATCGATATGGCTAAGACGCTATATAATTATTAGCTACTAAAAGATATGCATGGGGCAACCTCGCCCTTGCCACTCTATGAAGTACATAACACTGAGTCTCTTCGTTTCTTTTCGTTTCAATGCCCTTAATAAAGATGTCATATTATATGGAAGCATCCATTAAATAAACCGATGTTATTTAAAGAACGATATGGTTCGTTTGTGTTACATTTGTGTAAACGTAATTCTGTTATTGGTTCTTCTGTTTGTTCTAATTGCGGAATAACTTTATAGTTTTCCTCCAGAATAATAGTTGTTCTTTTATTTTCTGCGCATCACAAAATTTACACTCTTTGTTAATTTTATCCCTTTTTAGAAGCTTTTGGCTACTGAGATTCGCGTGTTGTGACTCGCATCATACTCTAGCAACAGCCCATCTCCGTCATTCTGTTTCATGAGCATGTTGCTAACGTTGTTTACCTGCCTGTTCCGGCGTAGCAGCTCTCAAGCTTGCTGAAAGCTTGCAGCTCTTAAGGTAGCCTGCCGCTGAACATCTTCCTCACGGCATGCCCTATGATTTTTTCGAATCTTTAGCAACTTGCTAGAATACGAAATAATAAGCATGTTGTCGACATCATTCTTTGGAATGAAAAGCAGGATACTGTAAGTTTAATTCACAAACATCCAAACATCTAAACCTAACATCTAAATTTTAGTAGGATCTGGATCTAATTCTAAATTCTCGCGGACGAAGTCGCGGGTAGAAGCTAGTTAGTTATAATGATATCATACCAGTACGGTACATATAAAATATAAAAGATCTATGTAAATGCCAAGTAATACCTACCAGTGTATTGAAATGATACTCAACTTCTAAAAATTGGATTTACACATTAAACCAGTACGTTTTGCCCCGATATATAATTCTCGTAATATAATTCTCTTTTGCAATCTACACGTTAACATAACGTATTAGTGCCTATTATTATTAGATATTATATATCGGTATAAGGCATTATGCACACGGCACTATGTGAACTCCAGACAGTACAGAGAATAAGAGCCTTGATGGAGGCCTTATCAGTTGCTGTAATTCATAACACTATGCGGGCCAATTATACCAGTGCCATGTTCTCGAATTGAGCTTGAATAATTCAATATGAACAATTCAATATGTAAACGTATAATATATATAAATTGATAATATTCCATCCATCCATCAGCCCTTGGAGGTCCATTGCTGGACATAGGCTTCCCGTAACTTGTGCCACTCTGACCAGTCCTGAGCCTTCTGACTCCAGTGGATGCCTTCCAGGTCGTCAGTCCACCTGGTTGGGGGCTAACACACAGTTAATTAAAGTATGCACACAACATCACGTGGTAGTAACGTACAATAATGAACTTTCTGCGCTTATCCACTTGCAACTAAAATTTGTAGTAAGATAAGCTTACCATTATCGAATTACGTGACTTGCCCGAGAATCACCTACCCTTTATAAATTTGTTTACGCCTCTGCTGGTACCAGCACGACCTTCGTTAAAACCTAAAGTCTAAGCTATAACTGACAGATAAGTGCACGGTTGCGTATAAATCAATAAACTAAACTATGATAAAATATAACATAGAATGAAATAGAAGCTTCATTTTCTTTACTATTAATATCAGGAACATTTTTTCATTAATAATAAGAATAATATAAATGGGAACATTTATCTTAATGCGGTCGAAAATTGTAACACTTCGGTTTTACTACGGCAGATTTAGTTTATGGGATAATAACTTTTTGTGACGACCGTTCCACCGCTAATGTTGATCATAAAAATCTTTGTATGTTCCTACCAGCGCCCGCTACGAACTTCTCTGATATATTTACGTTAAGCAAATTACATGGTAGCTTATTTACATTTTAATGAAAACTTGAAAGCGTGAGTCCATAAATTCTCCGCTACATCGCATGCTCACAATCACATACAGTCCGCAATTCGCCCTGCTAAGCCTTGTACAAATTTAAAGTACTCGTACTAATGTTAAAACGTCACGTGAGTAGAGTTCTAATTACACGATATAAACCTCAACGGTGCGTGAAAACTTCGTACATAATCAAGGTCCTTTAGACTCAAGAGTAAGTATTATAACAAATATGCTCTATACTAAACAAACTGTCTTAGCAGAGAATTGTGAAAACCACGCTATTAAAACTTGTTTCATGTCAGCAGAAACGCAAAACAGTTTTGTCTATCAAACGGCTTTCACATTCAAACCCCTTAGGAAATTCACAGAAATTCTGAGGTGTTACTGATAAGCTTTTTCCTGTTCTTAGAATCAGAAAAATAAGTCAGTGTAAAACAATAAAAAATGCTCTCCCATCTGTGAAGCTCTAAGCAGATTTACGGTAACGTTCAATTCTATTGAGTAATTTTTGTATCAGAGTAATTTATATTATTGGATTTCACAAAAAATTATGGAAATTATGTTTATTAATAAAAAATATGTTGCATCAAATATTATGTCCAAACCCTTTGAAGAACACATTACTCTCTAAAGTATTAAAATTTAAAACTTTACTAAGTCAGTAAAAATCTCCACGGAGACAGCTTCCGAGAATCTTTTAAAAGCTCTACGGCTCAACTGGAGACTAACCTCAAACGAAGGGTCAATTCAATCTCATTTTTAACACACCGAGATAAATTTTCCGTGCACATAATTTACATCAGCAAACCAGGACGCGGGCTTGAGGCAATTTACAAAGTCGAAAATCGCGGAAGTACGTTAATTATTCGGCAGGAGTGGGCTCGGGAGGCCCGGAAGTCGGGACTCACGTTTATTGACAATTAAGACATGGTTCAACCGCTTCACGCGGCTTATTGCTGCTTTCGCGATCTCACTGCCCCATAACTGGATTCCGTTTAGTGACTATCCCTGTACAGCAGACTATAGCTGACAGTATAAACTTGTCTCACCGGAACGAATAACAAAAACACGTCAACGAAACGGAAAACCATTTAATCTGTCACTTACAGGAGAGCTTACTACGATAGTAACAGAGAAAACACAGAGAGAAAATATTTGTAGTAATGTGAATACCGAACTAAGACGTAGATACGCTATGGTTGTGGAATTGGGAGATTACTTGTTTTTTGTTGGAACTATAATATTGTATTTCTAATATTTACTATACTATACAACGAAAGCAAAATTTTAGTAACAGAATTGTATTGTTGTTTGTAGTTGAAATTGTCTATGCTAGATTCATATTTTTTACTGGTAATGCAGTCGAGCCACCAAATGAGAAGTAGGATGACTGTACTTGTATATGAACATCTGCAATACTAGATGTGCTTTGGATAAATATATTACTAAATTAAAAAACCGCGATACCGCTTTAACTTCATTGAGCAGCTACATTGAGCATAAACTCTTATTATCCTTAATGAAAATAATCTAATGGTTTTGTTTGGTTTCTGAAGATAAAGGAAACCTACAGAGTTATCTAATGGGAGATATTGGCTAGAACTCTTGCACAAAATGAACTCCCTGTGATCCTAATAAAGGAGCCAAATTGAGAATGGGCGACCCATTTTCAATTTAATACATTAAGTACGGAGTTTATAATGATCAATCCCAAAACTTTATTTATCCGACCTAAAGTTTAGACAATCCTGGCTAATTCAGTCTACATTATATAGAAATGGGTTGTTTCTGTATTAAATTTCTAACTGACTGATTGGGGTCGGCCCTCTTATTATTTTGATACACACTATTAACAAAATTACCCACAGATATTATAATTGTCGCTCGTTTTTCACATTTATCTTGTGAATTTCGTGTTCGTAAACGTGTAGGAGATACTGATATACCTACTGGCCTGCAGTCTATTGGCATGGACTCCTGCGAGGAGCCTTGATGCTGGCAGTAGGACATTAACAGATTGCGATGTTGATAATTATAATCTATAGCAACTACTACTTTATTAAACTAGATTTTATCAGTAACCTCGTTCGCATAAACTTACGAGTATAAACCCCGTAAGAGTCGAGTATTGGGACTCGGAATTCATAAACGCAAATTATACTAAGCAGTTACTACTCGGTGGCTACCCGGATTAGTCACAAAATGTCACTACTATTTAAAATAATTAAATCCACTTTATTAAAAAAAAAAACTTTTTTAACTAAACAATTATTTCATTATATACATGCAACTACATATTTATATCTACTAAAATCATTCGATATATCGACATGCATATGTCCAGGCGAAGTCTCGTATCATACGGAACTGTCCAAAGTAGGGCATGTATCGTAGCATGGGGTTTCTACTCTGTATTCATGGAGAATCTGGGGCACCAGACAAGCCAAAATGGTGGATATAAAAATGAGTTAAGTGATAGTAAACGACGACAGTGGCGGTTCGGATACGATAAGTTTTCCCTTAAATAGATTCGAAAGAAACTTACGAGGTTCTTTCGCCTCATCTTTCATTCTAAACGTTTTAATACAAGCTGTCGCGTCGTGACCGCAGTGCCCGGGATTAGATGGTATTTATACACAATATTAACGGAAGTAGCTTTGTAGCCCACTTTAATAATAGGTATAATCTTTGTAAGGAACATTACACATTTTTAATATTTTATGATTACTTGATTTTGTAAGTAAATCAAGTGATTCTAAATAACTTGTAGGCAAGAAATGAAACAGTAAATTTTCATGTAAGTACTAATATTATAAAGCTGAAGAGCTTTTTGTTTCTTTATTTATTTGTTGTAATGCGCTGATCTCTGGAACTATTAGCCTGATTAAAAAAACTTTTTGTGTATGATAGCCACATTAATCAAGAAGGTCTTAGGCTATATGATTAGCTAGTTTACGATTATAAAATGCTGACATAAAGGTGTGCTGGACTGAGGGCCCACTTTTTTTTCTTGGCGTAGCAAATTGAAATTTATAGGGGATTTAGTTAAAATTAGTTAGAACACTCAAGCAAACACTCATAAACTTTTTAAACGTGAATTAAAGATGTTATGGGCAAATGTTTTGGGTCCTCAGTTCAGGTGTCTACAGAAAGTGGCATAGTATAAATCTCAGAAAGTACTAAGTACCTTTTTGTCAATAATTTTTATTTTAGAATTTAGTTAAGAATTTCTTAAAATGATTTATGTCATTCTCAACTGGCTAGAGAATAACATTACAGATTTATTGCAGTTTTACTAGGGCCCTCAATCCAGACGTTTATGAACTGAGGGCCCAGGCCAAACATAGGCTTAAAAGAAGAAATACATAAATATACATTGAAAAGCCCTTAGATAACATCCCTATGAATTAGTTAAAACGGATTCGAATTTTCGGATAACGTCTGATCTGAGGGCCCAATATTTTCGGCTTTATCGACTAGGTGCAACCTCTTAGCTTGAAATAAATTAACAATATCATATATTTCGCCTTCTTAAACTAAATGTTATACATTCCACTAAATATATTCTAACGCTTTATATCTAATATTGAAGAAAGTTTGACTTATAATTAAGTCAAATTATTGAAGTCTCGAATTGACAGTCTGGCTCGGTTCATTCACAAAGTTTCTGCCAGTACAACCTTGATTCGATTAATTGTTTCAGTCACTGGATAAGTAAGGTACACATTATTAATTAAGTGGGTTCAGAAGTGGAAGATCAATTTAGTAAGTGAGTTCATTACATTCCCTTGCCACAATTTGACTATTTAAAATAATTAATATGTATGAATGATGATGTAAAATCTTAATCGGAAAACTAATAAGTTACATATGAATTGAAATCTTTCATCATTATAAAGTTGCGCCCAAGTATTGCAAAACATACGCAAAACAACTGCACTGAAACATTTGTTACAATGTCTGGTGATATTATTGTTTTCAAATTATTTATGAAACGTAAGTCACTACGTTCACTCGGTATTTACCTAAACGCGAGTGCTGAATATTTGCTGAAGGGGTTTTACAAGGTAATAATCTCACATATAGCTCGAAACTCATCTAAACAGGCCGGGTAAGTTAAAACATAAAAGTTACTCTGCTTATACAGCGTGGTCAAGTGAAGTTAATAAATATTTCACCCCCCCCTTCACCTCGTGATTCTCTGCCCGAATACGTAAAAAAAATCTGACCTTAATTTTTACCCAAATTATCCTTTAAAATACATTAATCATAGACACCGCTCGAGAAAGCGGTGACCTAGTAACCTACATATTGGCAAAAGAACACCGCCTCTCAGTCGGTCAGTCACACTGCAAAGGCACGCCGCGCCGCAAACGCTCGCTTTTTTCCAATGAATCATGCCGCCTAAGGCCTGGTATACATTGGGCGCTCTGCACTGCGCTGTGCGCGCGTTGATAGCGTCGTAGATACATCGCTTTCGGCACGGCGTTCAGTGAGCGTTAAGTAGGATGAGCATTTCTAGCTCAGTTCGAAAATGGATGTCAAAGTGATTACTTGTGTGTTTTCAGGTCCCAAATAGCTGGTCGCTTATGGATTTCGTCAATAAATAAACGAGTATTGAAATGTTCGGTCTCCATTTTCAACGTGCTAACGTACTCTACTCTACACCAAAGCGCGCGATTAAATGTACAAGATGGCGGCTCATGTATCTCGAAGCGCGCAGCTGACGCCCGCGTAACGCGCGTTCGTATGACAATATGTGAACGCGCGTTTGACGCACGCTTGACCAGAAGCGCGCGCTTGCATGTGTACACTTCAATAGAACTCCTGATTCTCAAAACTCGTGTTAGTAAAGCGCCCTTTTGAAAGCGCCCAATGTGTACCCGGCCTAAAAGTCGCACCGCCGCCGCACCGCTTTGTCGGCACGTCGCAAGGACACGCCGCAAGGACACGCCGCAAACGCTCGCCTTTGTCTAGGGATGTTCGAACCAGGTATCGATTTGCTTTGATACGATTTTTTGGATCAATCCGGATCGAATCAAATATTTGAAGATAAAAAACATTTTGTATTCTTTACCTAATCCGAACTCAAAATTTCGATTTCAATTCTATCCACCTTTAAGTATCGATCCGCCAATACTTTCCCTACATTTATTTTGTTTACCTCTAATTTAAAACTACTACTATCTCCATATTTCAATCCGATCCTCCTTACTGCATTGATCCCGCCAATAACGAAGTAGATATTTTGTTTAGCTCTAAGTTTAAAACAATTAGCCAACTCCATATTTCGATCCGAGCCACGTGTCATGTGTATCGTCTGTCAATTAATAGTATTTTGTCTAACTCTAAGATTAAAACAATTACTTTACTTCATAATTATGTTAATTCAATCCTCTTTACAGATTTGTCAAATAATCGATCAGCTAATTTCTAAATTTGAAACATTACATATCTCCTTAATTCGGTCCGAATGATCCGATCCAACTTACATGTGTTTCGATCCGCCTGTGGATCGATTGTCATTCTATCGATACAAAAATCGAGCGGATCGTATCCCACTGTATCGGTCCAAAAAAGTATCGGATCGGATCGAACATCCCTAACTACTTAATGTAAACTGAACATAACAGGTCATTCACCTAGTGACCAGCAAGGCTATTCTGTTTTGTAACTCGACAGCGGAATCCGCGATGAGTTTCAAAATTGAATTTCGAAACCGAGATCTTGATATGTGATTCTCTAATCATCTGGTACGCACTTGCGAAGTGAAGGGAGTCTCGAATTCTAACCACAATTTTGAAACTCATCTTGGATTCCGCTGTCAAGTTACAAAACAAAAGCGAACTTGCATCATATTGACATGTCATTCTCTAATCATCTATTACGCACTTGCGAAGTGAAGTGAGTCTCGAACTTGAACTTCAATTTTGAAACTCCGCTGTCAAGTTACAACACAGAATAGCCTTGCTGATAACGTGAGTTCAACGCATTGCTAAGGCGTCCACACGTTTTGAGATTTTTCGTATTTAGTTTGATATTATTATCTCTGTGATTTATGGATGTTTTTATTATTTCTTTGTTTATTCGGGCAGAGAATCACGAGGTGAAGGGGGGGGGTGAAATATTTATTAACTTCACTTGACCACGCTGTATAAAAGCCCACTGGAATTATTCTCTTCATTTATTTGACTAGCTAACTACCATAATATAAATAAAATAATTATAATTAAAAATTTAATTATAGTGCAAAAAAATCATCCAAGTTTACTTAATGTGGTGATGGAAAGTTCGTAAATTGAATTTTTATTGAATGACAGTACACCTTATTGTAACGCTAAAATAAATCATTATTCTAGAACCTGATAGAACGAATAATAAACAAAAAACCATCGCAAGTTACATAAGACAAAGGGTGACGCACATTTTATGTTGCAATAAAATAAGCAGATACACTTTTGTTGCCTTCGAGCTTAAATCAAACGGGTATAGAGGCAGTAGGCGGAAGTTTATAACGTAATTGACAAGTAAAATCGACGCCAATAACAAGTTACAATCCTGCCCTGAAGACGTTTTATGTTAGAGAACTCGTTGGGTGACACATAGCTTCAGTTTTCTTTTAACCCTTTTTCATAAGTTATGTACATGTAGGTAACATGATCATGGTTACAAATCTTTTTTACAATGTGGAAATAAAATTGACTAAAAGTATTTAATTATTAAAAATTGGACATAGTTATACCTACTGTATACCAATAATCTAAATTTTACTAACAAAAAATAACCGACTTCAAATTCTCAAAAACTACTTGTCAAATCTCGTTCAAATTTATGTGGGACCACATGACAAGCACCAGCTTTCTATTAAAAAAAGAATCATCGAAATCGGTTTACGTGATATTGAGTTATTCGTCAATTTGTCGCGTACATCTTTACACAAATTTACGACTTATGTAGTTTTGTCATGGATGCCATTGTCAAATCTCAATAAAATTTATGTGGGACTACATGACAGCCCTCAGCTTTCGATTAAAAAAAGAATCATCAAAATCGGTTCGCCCAGTCCAAAGTTCTGAGGTAACAAACATAAAAAAAAATGCAGTCGAATTGAGAACCTCCTCCTTTTTTTGAAGTCGGTTAATGAGTAAAACAAGGGTTACTAAATAGTTAGCCTTATTTTGATATGTATTTCATTATCTTTAATTTTAAAATGTTTAAATGTTCATGAAACAGTATTTTTAGAAAAACCGGCCAAGTCCGGCCACGCTCTATACAATATAGAGTTCAGAAGGTGTAAGTTTATCAACTATTATTCATTAACTACTTAAGCTAACCTATCCGTGATAGTATTTTTTTGTCAATTCATCATATTTTTGTGACAAAATACTGGGAATATTGATTGGATGAAATGAATATTTCTTCGAACTACGCTGATCGAGCAGTGACTATTATGCCCATGCCCTAAGTACTATTTTATATCTAACGCTGTTCTATGCGCTTTATATTCCACAATCGGTTGCTGGGATTTATTAAAGAATTATGTTAGCTTATATTGGCTTTTTCCAATGAAAAATATTTCTCTAATCGTAAAAATAAATAATGTGAACTACAGGAGGGTTAACCGCAATCTACGGTTTAATACTCCAGTGATTAATAACAACTGCTGATAATTATATATTCGTAATTAATTATTTTGATGAAATAAAATCAATACGGTGTGAATTATTCTGAGACTATAACTCATTGACTGATACCTTGATTTGACGATTTGAACACTATTTGATTTGAATCACAAACAACATAGTGCTTGGAATTAGTATCCTCTTTTTCAGTAATAATATTTTATAATAGTAAATATTGAAAACGTGACTATTGACTAGTAAATATTGAAACTTATTTATTTACTTTTACCATTTCAGTTTGTGCAAACAAATGTATTATTTGTTAAGTTATTATATAACACAGACGCAAAAACTTCAACAGATAAAAGAAAATCAAAATCAAATAATACGTTTCCAGATCAATAAAGAAACACAGTAATAAATATTCAATAAACACTTATAGCGATTCCATAAGTATGGTTAAGAAACAAATTTAAACAGCACTTAATTCAAAGAGAATGTGAAGGCGCAAACGGATAAGAGGCCCCTTCAGTTAAAATCGACCTTCTGAAACTCGATATTATCCAGGATCAAATCAAACCGTAATAGCACATTTCAAAGTTTGTTTCGCTCATTCATCCTCGTTCTGTAGTGTCTTATTTCGAAGGAGCATTCCGCCAGTGATTGAAATTCAATCTCAATTATCACTGAAAATTTGAGGAATCATACTACGTTTGTATGTGAGGCACTTTTTAGGGTTTTATGTTCGAAAAAAGCAGAAAATGGTACTATTTTATGATCACTCGTGGTTCTGGACGACCGCCCTTCATAGCCAATTTGCTCCAAAACTACTAGATCAAATGAGTTGAAATTTGGTACCTACTCATGTGACTTTTTGTGATCCAAAGACAAAGATTATAACGTCAACAACTGTTTTGCAAACCGTATTGTGTGGCATGTCAAATGAAAGGGCTTATTGTAATGATATATTTTTGTTATAGTTCTGCAATGGAGAGTTTTAAAATTATCAAGCAATGACGAAAATACTCTCACTTCCCCCCATATCACCGCCCCGAAACTACTGAGGCTAGAATTTTGGAAAAATACAGAATGACATAAAATACAGTTCTAAAATATTACTAATATATTACAGGAAAGCCTTTAAGAAGTATAATTATGGTCTTAAAAAAAGCGGCAAAAATTAAAAAAAAACGGTAAATAGATAATCAACGTACGGAACACTCTCCACATGAGATTTACTCACACTTATCCTGTTTTTTCTCCTCATCTGAATATGGTTTCACTTTCCACAATACGGCACATACATACATACAAAACGGCAAACAAAAAAGAAGATCATTTATCAAACACTGTTTTACCTTAGCCTATTATTATTACTATATAGCTATAGGTACGTAGCAGCACCCAAAATTAGACAATAAGTATAATTTCTTATAAACTGCTAGGCAAAATTTAAATAGTTCTCATTTAAACCACCCCTGAATCCTGCGTTTGCTTCGATTTTAACAATAACGATTGGCATGAGTTCGTAAGAAATTCGATTCAAACTCCAACTTGTCGTGAAAAAGCTTCCAGTTTTGTATTTTCAATTTGGAAGGTATTTTATAAGCTTTCCAAGTGATTATGATCGGCCCCTTGCTATTCACCTGCTTTATCAATGACATAGGCAAATGCTTTTCAAACTCTAAATTTCATATGTTTGCAGATGATTTAAAAATATTCAGGCAAGTCAATTCACTTACAGATGGCTTATTACTGCAAAATGATTTGGATAATCTAGTGAAGTGGTGTGATGATAATGGGATGAGTTTAAATATTAAGAAATGTTTAGTGATTCGTTTCACTAGAAAAAAGGCATCCTTGTCGAATATTTATACCATAAATGGCATTAAGTTGAACGAAGTAGACCATGTTCGCGATCTAGGCATTACTCTCGACAGTAAACTGAGGTTTCATTTGCATTTTGACAACATTGATATGAAAGGATTTAAGGCATTGGGTTTTATTTTACGCACTTGTAGAGATTTTAAAAAACCTAGCACTACAATATCGATATACTCTGCAATTGTACGTAGTTGCCTGGAATACTGCAGTGTAGTATGGAACCCACACTATGACATTCATATTAAACGCCTTGAAAGCGTGCAAAAAAGATTCCTTTGGCACTTGGCATATCGCTTCAAATTAGCTAAATCACTACCGAGTTATAAAGATAGATTGCAATATTTTAAACTCAGTTCTCTCTCAGACCGCAGAAGAATGTTAGACCTTATGTTTCTGTTCAAACTTATTAATGGTTATACTGATGGAACTAATCTCTTAGCGAAAGTGAATATTTGTGTACCTAGAGGGATTCCAAGAACGCTAAAATATAAACCGTTTGTCGAAAGACCTTCGCGGACAAATCTGGGTCACTATAGCCCTCTAAATCGAGCTATGAGACAATATAATGCTGTTCATAATATAAGTGTAAGTATAGCCCATCCTTGCCTTCCCCGTAATTATGACAAAAAGACGAACAATGATTTTAAGGAAGCACTACCATTATTAGATATTTTTTCAAATAGTCAATATAAATTCAAACGTTTTGTTCTTAACCTAAACAAATAATAATAATTTATGTATAATAATTATATTTTAATAATAATATTTTTATCAAATAATAATTATAATTTATGAAATTTATTTTAGATGTGTCATGTTTAATTGTTACTTACTTTTTACTTCCGTTATATTTCATGCACATTATGAGAATTAATTTACCTCTTATTTTATTAAATGAAATTTGTTTAATTTTAATGATTTTAATTTTAATTTTATTTATGTAACTTATTGATTTTTTTTTATTAATGAATTTTATTATAATTTTTATTGTTTAAATGATATTTGACTTGTAATTGTTAAAATACTATCCCTAGATTGTTTTTATGTAATTTTATTATGAATGATATTTTATTATGAATTATTATGAGTTATGAAAATCTATAATTTGTGAATTCTGTTGATTATATTTGATTGTGCATGCTGTTTACACCTGTAATTGAGGTGACACTAGAGAATGTATTTTTTTATGTTTGTTATATTTTGAGTGTGATAGTGTACACTTTGTTGGTGTGACGTAATAAATAAATAAATAAAAATAAATTAGCCTCCAATGACTTTTTATTTGTAGTTGAGTGATGTCTCTTATTGTGATAGCCAAAATGTATCGTTTAATGGCCGTTAATCATCTTGAATTGTACTATCTTATTCTGCTATCAGTTTATAATAGTATAGTCGCTATATTATCTCTAGTATATAAAAATAAACATTACTTTATATTTTTATACATAGAATTGGTAATAGGTTTAAAAAAACGAAGCAGTAACGAGTTATCTACTATTTTTTACCATGTAGAATTTGTACGTGCTTAATACTTACTCTACAGATAAAATAATTTTAAACCTGCGGCGAAAAATATTTTAAACAAGTTCTATTTAAATAAAATCTGCCCCAGAGAATATTGCAGAATAAATTTGGCAAATTGTATTATGGTGACTAAATTATTTCGCTATCAGTGGATTTTAACATGATTTTGAATTTCAAGCACCCAATTGTTTTGTATCGAATCGGCCACTTTGAATTCCTATTCATAGATACTAGTTGCTTTGATACTTAGACGTAGTCGCCCTGTTGAATATTAGTTTAACAACATGCCGTCGACAAGATGCCTACAGTTCTGTTACTTTACTCGTATTAGGACATGTTTTACATTAATTACGACCTAGTTCCGAATAATAAAGTATGTACTAGTTTACTAATTATAAAGCATTTTAAAATCATAGCTATTATGTAACCGTTAACTCTGAGTGTGGCTGTAAAAGTTTGAATACTACGCACAGAATTCTCATTCTTCAATAGACTCTCGTATAGCCAAAAATTGCAATTTAATAAAGTAGGTGTACTATATATTCATAAAGTCGTTAAAATTTTCAGGATACAATTAAGGCTTTATTTTATAGCCGCTGCATTAACATAATCGATCAGACGCCACTTGTACCAAAGTCATTACTCGAATGAGCCATTAAAAAGTAATTTCTAAGTTCATAATAATACGCTTGGGTCTGTAATATTTAAATTAGCCCATTTAAAGTTACTTTAAATAGAAGTGGACTGGAAACTTCATTGTGTGTACTTTAAATTATTTTAAAAATGTAATGGAGGAATGTACGGGGTAAAATAATATTTCTGCTTATCTTTGAAATGAGTGCGTGTTGAAATAATTCAAAAGAAAAATAATGCTCCTATTACCTACTTTGCAACTAAATGTCGTTAAATAATATATTTTTAGGGCCGTCTCTATATATCTTAAACACGGCAGAATATCGAATGATAATATCTCACATGAGAGCAACTTGACTTGTAAATGAAAGATTCAGGGTTGACCTCGAACAATTATTTTAGCTGTGCTTACGAGACAAAATTTACTAAATGTTTTTCCGACGAGGAAAAACACCGTGACTCATGAAATATCCAGAAGTATGTGTGCAAGTATTGTAATATAACACAAAATGTTGTTACACTCGTATTACCCTTATAGGTATACCGAAATAATATTATGTCATCGTCATATTAAGCTTTTATTGCGCATTGTCAATGCAGGAAAGTTCAGTCGTTAAATATTGAATTTTTTGGCGTGACTTACGCTCCAACTCAATGTCACTAATGGTTATTTAAATCGCTCCTTAGTACAGAATTTGTATGGTGATTCTTTCTTACTAAGGAGCGGTTTAAGTAACCGTTAGTGATTCTGAGTTGGGACGTTGGAATACATACCCCAATATTAATAACCCCTGGATAGCTAGCACCCTCTTACTAGAGTCAGCCGCCAAACGACTTTAGATCTAGTTATTTATTTTTCTTTTCTCTTTCTTGGCCGGTTCAGTGATGCCTTTGGTGTGCTTGATATTCTGAATGGTGCTATTCAGGCAACGACACCCACTTACCACCTGATGGTATGATCCACCTGGCGCGTCAGCTCTTTTGTCGGGTATTTCCAAAAATCTAAAAAAAATACATACAAGTACTGTATACGAAGATAGTGCTGCTTATTCGATTGCAAGTGTATGAAAGATATAAGAAGGATGGCAGCTCAAGTATATCTGACTCAAATGCTTTTTATGTACACGTTAATTAAATATAATTTTATTAAGTAATATAATTTATGAGAAAAGTGTACCTTCAGAAAACGAGACATGTCCCATACTGTTTGTATTTGTTTTTGCTGTTCAACAAAACTGACTGCTTAATAAATCTCTATTCTTATTTTCTTTAAATTGTATGCTGATAAAAAATTACATTAAGTATACTGATAAATACATAATTTAAACATTTTGCATGGCTACAATCAAATGTATCGTTTAATATTGCATATAATGCGGACTCGAATTTATTGGCTGAATCCCATTATGATTTCATTCGTCCTTGATACCATAATCTTAATATATATAAATTACGTGTCACGTTGTTTGTCCGCGATGGACTCCTAAACTACTGAACCGATTTTAATCAAATTTGCACACCGTGTGCAGTTTGATGCAACTTGAAAGATAGGATAGCTTAAATCTCAAAATAAAAGAAAACTTTTGACAGAACGAAGTCTGTCCGGGCAGCTAGTTGTATTGTAATTTAATTTACAACATAATAAAATTATGAATCTAGATTATTATCTAGTATTGTGCGTTACTGTTCAGTAATTTCAGTGAAGTAAACATAATTTGGTGGATTTTATAATAATGTCCGACATAATCTTACTACACATTTACTTACGTGTGCCTTTTTGTACTGCCTGACTTTATAGGAGTTCCGATTTTACTTCGGGACCCTAAAAAACTGAACAACTACACCATTCTTCTAGGATTAACACGCAGACGCAGTGACCCTCCCTTGCGTCGCGCAGTCGGGTAATTAATCGCAAAAATCTTTCATTAACCCCGACGAAAAAAGAAGGCTGTTTTAAGTTTGACGTGTCTGTGTACCTGTATGTCTGTATGTGGCATCGTAGCTCCCAAACGGATGATTTTGATCTAGTTTTTTTTTTTTGTTTGAAAGGTAACTTAATCGAAAGTGTATTAATTAGGTAGTTTAGTGGTCGTAAAACTATCGGGGTTTTTTTAAATTGAAATTTAATTTTATATATAAATCATGAATTCTCAGGCATTTTTGCCAAGTTACCAGAAAAACGGTCATTATGTTTATATAAAATATTTATTTTGACGATGACAATAACATTAAAAATATTTTTAACTATGCTATTCAGTAAGTATTACATCTAAAATAATCTAAATATTAAAGTTTGTGTTGTATTTACATTTAAAGTTTTACTTTCAAATAATTAAATGATTATAAATTTATAACCAGAAATAATATGTTATTCGCTTAACAATACCATATTATTTTATAACGCTTATTAAAACATATTTACACAAATGGTGTTTAACCGCATCGTAAAATCTTAACGACTAAACTTAATGCCACGACGTCAAGGCAAACGTATTTGGAACATCCGTTCTTAAAGAGTTAATACATTTTGTTCCACCGTTCTTTGTATAATTTTAGTTTAATTGAATATCATTATTAAAAAAATATTTTTAAAAAGTTGTGGGATAATTAAGATCTAAATTTAGTAATTGAACAACAAGATGCATAATACAGAAGTAATGGTTTCATGATTTCTTATAAAGACATAAATTTAGTAATTAAACAACAAGACATAAAGACATAAATAGTGATGAGAGCTGGGTTCGAGAGTTGGGGTTGCGATGATGATGATGAGTGGTGAATGCTATCTGTAACTTTGAGTAGGGAAAAAATGCTTGATAGTTTCTTGCCGCTTCTTCTTTCGAGACCACCCTTGGTAGAGTATTATTAATTAAATTTTTCGACCCAATAAGAAGAGAGAGAAGTAAATAAAGTACGTATGTCAAAAAAAAATAATTTGACGATCAAACCGACCTAATCTCATGGTAATGAAAAAATGTTTAAAAACAAAAGTAAGAAAACAAATATCATTTAATTTTGACATTGAGTACACTTTGCACAAGAGGGAAAATTGTAAAAATCAGATTGTAATTTTATTGTTGGCATAAAAATAAAAAGTACCTTTATAACGAGGCACCTTGTAGAATGTTTTATTAAGAAAGTCCGCCTTAACTTATTAATTTCACCAACGTTGGAAGTTGGGCATCCCACGAAACGAACTTTTTTTAATCTCTCCATAAGATAAATCTTTTTAGACCATAGCTTGTATGTTTTTACAACATACTTAAGGATCGAAAGGTTGTGTTCTTACAGATATTTTTTTATTGTGAGATTTTTTACAGTATGAATCTAAATTTAAAGACATAGCTGCAAATGCGGTTATCAAACTAACCATATCACAGTCCTTCCTATTCCTAGCACCACTACTAATATAATTAATTCAACAAAAATAAATATTAATAGGTACGTGTGAAATAAAATCGTTAAAACATCGCATTTCCACGGTATATTCGATGGAATTTATCCAAAGTATGTACCAGATTTTCCGTAACGGGATGCCTCATGATAGAGCGGTGTTCAAATTACCCAAATAAACGCAACGGTAGAACAGTATGTTCAGTGAGAATCGACAATGTGGACGGAAATTCCAACATTTCTGGCTTGAATGCAGTAATTAAGGCTTATTGAAGCGAATGAAGTAACTTTTTGTATAATATAAATCGCTGAAAATTGAGCAGACAAGCCACGTAATGATAAGTAACTAAAGGTACCATCGAGGCATTGCCATCCACTGAAACGAGGAGGCCAAGCAATAAATTGTCTCTTCGACAATGCAAAGGAAACACATATTCACAATAAATTCTACAAGGAATATGGGAGATAACCAAGCAGAAAATGATACCCTACCATCATGCATGAGAACCGTCTCGATTTAACTGGGTAGTTAAAGTTGCCGTTTGCCATGACCTGGTTCACGGTTCAGCAGGATGCACTTCGTATAGGAGATCTTTGCGTGCGGTCCAGGATAGATTGAGAATTAACTGTTGCTGTTGCAAGACAAGTTGCAAATGTATCTCTGTGAGGGACAGTATGGGGTGCGTCATATTTAATACAATAAATTCCCTTTGGCAACCGTAATACCGGTGCTTCCTCATAACAATGTTCTATTAAGCTCGCCGCGAGCGGTCACTATAAGAACGGTCTCTCAATTTCCTTGTGAACAAAATGTTAGAGCTTGCTACAACTATTTGCTTGTGACAGCGACAACTTTTTCATTATGAAGATAGATAATCAAATAAAGGAGATCCTTTATTTGATTATCTATCTTCTATCAGGTCGATACCTGATTAATGGGTAATCGGCCATGAAGCATTCAAACTAGCCCATCTTCTAGAGAAACACCAAGTCAGAGTGTTATAGAAACACTTCAAATGGAAGCTCAGACTAAGTTCAAAAAAAATCCTGCTGGTGGGACACCGGTAGCATTTGAAGTCAAGCAAAAATTACCACAAAATACTAGCACAACATAATTAAAATTATCAAAATAATCCTACTAATACTCAGATGAAGGAAAAGGCAGATGGAACATTCGCAAAGAAATGTAACGAATGACGTGAAGTCACTTTTTCGCTATGTGTGCGTGACAACCTTAATGTCAACTAGCAGTGGCACCGTATGGACAAGTAATTCTTTGTGTGTGTGAGGATGCCAAATGAAAAGTCACAATCTCCCGCAATTTTGTAAATGTTGTTTGACATATTTCCAACTTAACAAATTAAGCACAATTAAATTGGCAAATTATTTATTACTAGTGAACGCCCTTGCTTCGCTTCGGTAAGCCCACAGTCGATAAATGTAGGGATGGTATTCTTTAAATTGTCGTGATTTTTTTATTTGTGAACCGATTCAAATAAAACAAACACTAAATGTTAACCCAAGCTCATTAGAATACGTCAGTGAAAACCGAATCTTTTATTAAGCCGTTCCTGAGATAAGGTGGAACGAATGCATAGAAAAACAGTCAAAAATTTAAGTTGTATTATATGTAATAATCTTAATTGATTTTAATCTCATCACTAGTTATCAAAAAGTACACTTATCAAAATATATGTAAATGTTCTTTTAATATAAAATAATACTTAAATATATTTAATTGTTTTAATTAACCTATGGACTTTTTTTATGCAGAATAAGTTAGTGTTTGACCACAAAACCACCTGAGATGGTAAGCGGTAATTAAATCGTGGATGGTAAAGCACACTAACTTAGTAGAAGCCTATTCACTCTTGACTTGAAGACACCCACATTTTAATCTGACGGGAACACCCACGCGGACAATTAATTTCAGTCCTTTGTGGTACGCATAATAAAAGACGAAGCAAAGTGCATTTTTTTTCTCTTGTAATAGCATCTGTCGGCAATCTGCAAAATTATAATTGAAATCATTTTAGTGAGTAGGCTAAACTAAAAACAGAAACTAAAATATAATATAGTATTTTCTTTCAATCATGCATCTTATCAATTAACCCGGTTTGCATAATAATATGTTAAAATGCTAATTTTATCCCTCTAAGCCTTTGTACTATCTATCTTGTGTTTATAATAGCCCAGCGTTAGGTGTTTATGCATTGGCTGTATTACTTGATTTTTAGGTTTAAATAAATACAAATATTTACTTTTTTAATAATTTTTTTTCGATGTAAATTTATAAATCGAAATACTGTTCAAATAGCTCATGCATATTCATCATGTAAAACAACCTTATATAAACAAAATATACTAGGTAAGGCTCCTTCAGTGTTCAATAAATTACCTAAGATAATAAGAACGACAACCAACACTGAACTTTTTAAACAACGACTGCAAAATCTCCTCCTTGACAAGTGTTATTATACAATTAATGAATTCATGACGGATAAATTATAGCGCATTTTTATTATTATTATTAATTTTTGATTATTGTTTATTTTTGACTATTATTATATAATTAAATTATTGATTGTCATACTTTTAACATTTAATATTATTCGTTATTGTTTCTTAATGTATAATTATTTTATTATTGACATAAGCTATTATTGTACGCCCATATGTGGCAGGGATATAGCGGATAATTTACTTATGTAACATACCTGTGTACCTATATTCCACAATAAATTGATTTGATTTGATATTTCCTCAAATTTAGGGTAACCGATTTTCACATAAAGCTGGTATAGAAATGAATAATTGTCGAGGTTTTGTGTTCCGAGTAAACCGCAAAAATGTTATTATAAATAAATAATAAAATAATGAACAGACACCTCTGAAAAGACATTCCATCTTCTTTTCTTTGATTTTGCGAACTACTTTTACATAGTTTAAAAATGCAAGACGGCATTTTAACTGATAAAATTATTTAATAAATTTTGACAATTGCGACCATCATGCAATTTGACGCTTTCTTTAGTAGTGACACGAGATTGTATTAGTTTTTTATTTTGTATTATTCGTGGTAGGCTTACGTCATATTCGAACGACGTTATCTGCCTTTTCCTTCATCTGAGTACTAATATTATAAATGCGAAAGTTTGGATGTTTGGATGTTTGGATGTTTGGATGTTTGGATGTTTGTGTTGCAATCACGCAAAAACGGCTGATCGGATATAGATGAAATTTGGCACACAGATAGTTTAATACCTAGAATAATATATAGGATACTTTTTATCCCGAGATATTGATCTATTCCCGAGGGAGAAGAAGTAAACTAAATGGTAATAGGAAAACAGTTTTGACGTTTGTCATCACAGTGTCATAAGAAACTCAAAACAGCTGATTGAGTGATTAAATTATAATAATTGGTTCATTGTTTTAATATGTTTATTTACAAACATATAAAAATTTACGTTGAGGCACATTGTGATCATTTTTATCATGCAATGGAAGCTTTAGTAACCATCTATCTCATATAAAATCCTCAAAAACAAGTAAAACAAACACAGCATTTTTTATGCAAAATGTAGGCTGCTTACACATCAGCGTTTGTCGAGCGTTCCTAGCGCCAAACGCTTGATCGATTAACTATAAAAATAATAATTTGACGTTGAATAAGTACTCGTAGCTTATCAAGGTTTTTCCTAGCTCTAAATATGAGTTGCAATTGAAGTAATATATTATATCGTATCAGGTTTAATTAATAGCCAAAAAATCATCAAATTTGGTTTTTAACATTCGTAAATATCTACCTTTATTTTTTTATTTGCCTTATAGAAATAAATATTGATTTGGTTAACTTATTTAGCAAATCATTATTCACGTTTGTCGGATGAACGCGTACGCTTATAAAATCCTAGTGTGGTGTCGGCCTTATGTCAATTCGGCCTTATGTCAATATTTCTTTATTTTTTTATTGCTGTGCATGCATATAACCAGTGCTTTAGCCGAACACTACAAAGTTACAAACCTTAAATAAGTCTTTAATGAACAAGACCGTTAGTATACAATGGTTTTAGGTAGAAATAGATTCGTTGTTTAAGAAGCGATTTTCATGATTTTTTTATTGTATTGGGAATTTACTCAAGTCCTACTTCAATATAGTGAGACTATGGATTCTGGAGGTAAAGAGTGAGCTTCTCAGTCGTAGGGAATAACTGAACCGTGTTTAAATATGTTCGCTGTTGTTATCGTTGACATCGCAAGGTGTGTGGTGTGTCTTAGAGACGAAATATGACTCCTCAACGGAACAATTGAAATAACTAAACAATTTTTAAAAATATTTGTTGTTCGTAAATTGAAGGGTAAAATCTAAAAATCCGTCATAAGATCTGTCGTAATATATGGATTAGAAGGTTGGGCTACAAAGAAGATTGATGAGAGACGATTGCATGTCACAGAGATGAGAATGTTGAGGTGGATGTGTGGAGTGACGAGAATGGATAAAGTAAGGAATGAGTATATTAGAGGAAGTTTGAAAGTGGCAAAAATGTCAGAAAAGTTAAAAGGGAACCGAATGTCGTGGTATGGGCACGTGATGAGGCGAGAGGAAATGCATGGGATGGATATGAATGTGATGGATAGACGAAGGGGACGAGGACGACCAAAGAAAAGATGGATGGATTGTGATACAGATGATATGAAAGATAAGAGAGTTAGTGTAAAGATGACGGCTGATAGGTAAGTGTGGAAGAGGAAAACATATTGCGCCGACCCCAAATAAAATTGGGAAATGAGCAGGATGATGATGAATAATAACACTGTAAAACCAGACGACATACAGATTTTTTTTTACATACAGACAAATAGATTTTTTTTTAAATTATAAGTTAATACTTGACTACAATCCCACCTGATGGTAAGTAGAGATGTAGTCTTTGTTTATTATAGGATCTATTTAGTACATAAATATACAAACATATTTTCATACATTTCATACTTTAAGTATGATGATGATGATGTTTCGCGATGACCCGCGATGATTGCAAGGAAAATACTTAATTTGGCATTCCTACTTTTAATTTTAAATCATAGTTTAACGTTTATATAACAAACTGCAACTTCATCTGCGTAAATAAGGTCCACAGACAAATGAATAATTTGAGAGATGACACATTCACCTTATGGACCATGAGTCATATTTGTAACTACACGGTATCGTGTAATTTTTTATCGATATAGTCGAAATGGCTAAGACGCTATATAATTTTTAGCCACTAAGTCTAAAAGATATGCTGGGGCAACCTCGCTCTTGCCACTCTATGGAGTACATAAAACACTGAGTCTCTTCGTTTCGTTTCGTTGCAATGCCCTTAATTAAGATGTCATATACGGAAGCATCCATTAAATATACAATGTTATTTAAAGAATGATATGGTTCGTTTGTGTTACGTTTTTGTAAACGTAATTCTCTTAATGGCTCTGCTGTTTGTTCTAATTGCGGAATAACTATATCCACTATTTTTTTTAACGTTTTCCTCCAGAATAATAGTTGTTCTTTTATTTTCTGCGCATCGCAAAATTTACACGCTTTGTTAATTTTATCCCTTTTTAGAAGCTTGTGAGCTTGTGAGCTACTGAGACTTGTGAGTTGTGACTTGCATCATACTCTAGCAACAGCCCATCTCCGTCATTCTGTTACATGAGCATGTTGCTAACGTCGTTTACCTGCCTGTTCCGGCGCAGCAGCTCTCAAGCTTGCTGAAATTATTCCTCACGACGTTTCCTTTGATTTTTATGACCCCTAAACAGCTCGCTGGTACGCCAAATAATGAGCATGATGCTGGTGTCGATGATGTGCCTGTTTAAGCAGCTATTAAGGTAGCCTGCCGTTGAACTTCTTCCTCACGACATGCCCTATGATTTTTTCGAATCTTTAGCAACTTGCTAGAACGCGAAATAATAGTTAAGCATGTTGTCGACATCATTATTTGGGATGCAAAGCAGGATACTGTAAGTTTAATTCACAAACACCCAAACATCTAAACCTAACATCTAAATTTTAGTAGGATCTGGATCTAATTCTAAATTCTCGCGGACGAAGTCGCGGGTAGAAGCTAGTTGTTAAATAATTATTGCCAGTAGAATACGTCAGAAAAGCATAATTCATTTAATTTTAACTTCGATATACAGCAGTTTGAGGTCATCATGCTGATTCGCCAGCCTACAATCAATTTGGTTTGGATTCTACTTGCTGACAATTAATGCAAGAGTCAAATCTTGCTCGGTAAGTGCATCTTTTGTTGCCTCCCAAAAACAAAGGCCTTTCATTTGAGATATTTGAGACAAAATATTGAACTTAAAACCATTTTTTAATAAATGTTAGCGGTTAAGAAGATATTGTTGGCATTTTCATTCTATTTTTGACAAATTTCCACATATTTGGCATGTTGGGTGGAGTGTATTAAATAAAACCATTTATATGCCATAGTCGTACTTTACGGAGTCTATTGGTACTATACAAACTATACGTGAAATAAGGACATATTATAAGAGGAAAATAATAAAGTTACAAAAATCAATTATCCTTCGATTACAAGAATGTTGCGTGTTGTTCAATACTACCTTGATGGTTTTAATTTATGTTTATGTTAATTTATCCGATTCCGATCTCATTAATAATATTGTTAAGGGAGGAACAAACGAAGTTACTACATGCTGCAGGATGTTAAAAGTACAGCGTGTACTCGTGTCTCCTTTAATTAATGTGAACATTAACACTGCATTTCATTGTTCATGGTTCCAATATGGCACAACTCGAAATACAAAATTACTTGAGTCACTATCCTCTTCACCCATACTCTCTAGGCAGATAATACAAACGTATTCACTGTTTTACAAAATTTATTTATTTATTCATAATTACATCTAACATTACAGGTTGACTAATGCGTTAGAGTAATTTTAAATACATTAAAATCAAATTCTTATTAAAAATAAAATTCTCATAAATTAAAATAAAATTCATAATAAGTATATAAACTAAAAATTAAAATTCTTATATTATTAAATTAAAATTCTTTAAATTTAGATAAAATATTATCATGAACTACAGTGTACACACAATTGTTTCAATAATTCGTTTAAATATAAATCTTGATACGAATCTGAAACTTTCTGAATGTTTACATTTTTGTAATTACAAACAGTTCCCAGTTTGTTAATTTGAAAACAACACGGTATTTTATTCCGATTATTTCTTAAAGGTTTTGTAAACAATGCGATGCATAATTTCCAATTAAGTAAACAATAATTGCATAAATAAATATATTGCGCTGTGTATCAGCATGCGCTCATACATGAATAATTTATCGAAATCCAGTCAGAGGCTGTGGGTGGTTGGCAAAAATCGTTTTACGGGTGTGAAAACTCAGGGCCTTGCGTCACGACTGCATCCATACTCGTATAACGCTATGTGTGACTGCTACGCACAAACAAATTGGATGCTTAAAATTCAATTTTAAAGGTTTCGCGGTCCACTTGATTCTCTCGGTCCGTCCGTTACAAGCCGGACGCTAACATGTCCGAATGAAAACGCAATTATTTTCCGGTAACTTGGGATGTTAAATATTTATCGTTGGTGAACACGTCGCTTGTTTGGTTAATGGGATCGGATTTTGTATACTGATATAGGCAAATGGATAATGCATTTGGAAACAAAAGGTTGCTCTACAGAAGTAAGTTATTAAGTACCTTATTGTACGTTACATTTGCCAACCGTCTACTCATTACGAATGCAACTTACCAACATAAATATCTCGGCAAGTTACGCGGAATTTCTTATGTAAAATACTGGAACTGGATAAAAACCACGTAAAATATTTTATGGGTTCTTATCTTTAAGTCATAAATTTTTACTTTACAATAATTCAGAGTAACTGCTTGTCTTCTCCCAAATTTATATAATTGATCATGGGTCTCTTTTCATATTTTTCACCACTTTTATTAAACGCTTACACACTCACACCCCCGCAGTAAGTTTTTACCTGTGTCGCGGGTGGCATGGACGACACATATAGGTAACACAACACATCACAATAACACCCATGAACCGAGTACAAATATTTATCTGTCACATGAACGCCTGCCGAGTTCGAAGCCGGGACCCTTCGCTTCGCAGGCAGGGTCACCTACCTCTCAGCAATTCTCCGGAAATTGCATATTTAATATTATCACAAGGAAAGCATTCTTACACCCCAACTCAGAGTCACTAATGGTTACTTAAATCGCTCCTAAGTACAGAATTTGTATGGTAATTCTAAGGAGCGATTAAAGTAACCGTAAGTGACTATGAATTAGGGCATTAGTGGCTCTTTTTAACCGACTTCAAAAAAGGAGGAGGTTCTCAATTCGACTGTATTTTTTTTAATGTTCGTTACCTCAGAACTTTGGACTGGGCGAACCGATTTTGATGATTCTTTTTTAATCGAAAGCTGGTGGCTGTCGTGTGGTCCCATATAAATTTTATTGAGATCTGATAGTGGCATCCATGATAAAACCATATAAGTCTTAAATTTGTATTAAGTATGTGCGCGACAAATGGCCGAATAACTCAATATCACGCCAACCGATTTCGATTATTCTTTTTTTAATCGAAAGCAGGTGCTTGTCATGTAATCCCACATAAATTTGAATGAGATCTGACAAGTAGTTTTTGAGTAATTGAAGTCGGTTATTTTTTGTTAGTAAAATTTAGATTATTTAACTCACTATAAAGAAAACCATGCACCTAACTCATAATAAAGAATTCTGCAGCGAAAATAAATAAAACACAAACAGGATTAAAATAAAGTGCAAATTGTAGTGTTCAAGGAAAAGAATTTTAAATATGCATAAAGTTTTAGTTCTTTAGACTCGAGCAACTCGCCGACGTAAACTCGTAGGAAGTTTTGTGTAGATTGATGAATATTCCTGCAAAATTAATATTATTCTAATTTGAAGGATAATGGATTCTTCCAAACAAATAACAGCAATTTCGCTTTCGCGTTTCTCAAGTAATATAAATTCAATAAAATAAATTGAATATTTATGTAGGTAGGTACCTACATTAAATTTATATTCTAAAATGAGTAATTATTATTATCCTTTTGTGTTGCAGTGAATGTGTTCTACCACGTGGTTTTTATTTTAGTGGAAGAAAAGAAAAACTTATTTCTTTCTAAATTGGCCAATAGAGTCATTGGTTATCTATACGGGACCCGTAGCACAATTAAGGTGGTCACTCACGGTCATTCCATCGCGTCATTTTTGGAGCCACGCCAAACAACATATGTCAAAATGGTTGGATGCCAAACATGATGCACACTCACGATCATTCCAATTCTCTTTCATTTGCGCGTTTGACCTCATCGAAAGACGTTGACATGACGTTGCGTTCGGAAGCCATTTTGTTACAAAAAATTATACAATGACATTTGGAAGTGTCTCCTTCGTTCGACGTATCGGCGCGAAACAGGGTTGGATTTTCTACTATAATAATTATAGTATTTACACTATAATTTCACCCTTTGTACTATGTACTATCCACATCTAAGTATAGTACGCTAAAATACTATAATTTTATTTGGTCCCGAATGTTTAGTTTTAAGACATATTATGAATATTTCGACAGTGCGTGTATGCGACCGAATTCTGATCTTGCGTTTCCTGTCTCAATGTCCTCAGCAGTAGGCTTCTTTTTTTTTACACGAATAAGTTAATGCTTGACCACAATCCCACCTGATGGTAAGTGTAGATGTGGTCCAAGGTGTCTTTTGTTCCTTTCCACTAACAGTAACTAATCTCGTTCCTTATGATTCCTTTCATTCCATACGAAATTCAATCAAAGCGATAACAATCGCTTGCGAATTTGTGTGTATTAATACGTTTATTTACGAAGTTCTTCCAACTACTTGACTTGAAAGTAAAAGTATTTTTTCCATTTCAACAAAGGGGGGGCGGGGTGCAAAAGCAGTTGATGTACCGATTTTGTGCTTGCAACACTCAGTGTACTATAATTTTTTTTATAAATACTATACTTTTCATTGTTTTGTACTATATTTTTCAATGTACCTAAATCCAACCCTGGCGCGAAATGAACAAAAAATGGATGTGGGTTTGCGCATTCACGATCAGTCGGCGCGATGTTGCGGCGTGACGACATGGCGCGATTGGAAATCCAGAGTTTTATATCACGCCATCAGTTTTTCAAATTCACGATCAAATTTTGGCTGTATATCACGCCATTTGACGCGATGGACTGACCGTCAGTGGCCACCTTTAGACGCGTTCTTAGTTCACCAATAAATTTTTGGGAAGAGTCGACAGACAATTTCAAAACAATGCGCACAATTTGACGACCTGTGTGGCGCAATGGTTACCATGTCGGATCGCCGCACCGAAGGTCCTGGGTTCGATTCCCAGCGAGGCCGAAATTTGAATGGTGAGTTTGAATTTCTGTTCTCGGTCTGGGTGTGAATGTCCTTGTCTAGTGTGTTGTCCATGGCACCCACGACACAGGGAATCCTAGTGTGGGGCTATGAGTGTGAAGCGTTATTATTATTATTAATTTGCACTATAGATACTTATTGGTTTTCTATAATGACTGAATGTCTGAAAGAACTGATGGTTCTTTTATACGCATCGTTACAAATACTTTTATCTCACTTAACCCGAGTGTCACACCTGTTTGTGCAATTAATATTGTTTGCGCAATGATAAATTTTATGCTTAGGTACCAAAAAGTACATCTTTTCCTGCAGTAGTGATATTTAGTCGTTTAAATGTAATAAGGGATAGAAACTTTAATACAGTAGCACGAGGAAAAACATATGATCAGTGCTAAAGTCGTCCCATATAAAAGTTTTCTAATCCTCTGTTCTTTGATAACTTTTCTAATACACAGAGCACTTCAGAGTTACTTATGCATCTTAGAACAACAACAAGAAAACTTCTGAGTGTATGACATTTACTTCTTAAAGTAAACTAATTAGTTAACCCACCACGATGCCCACATCCCATCTCATGGCTTGAATACTTGTTTAAAAATTTTATTGAGAAATTAGCCGACTTCAAAGAAATAACCTTCGAAAAACATATATCAAAACATATATTTTCTTAAGAAGAACTGATTACGATGTGTTGTTGTGGTTGTGACAACGTATCATCCCGTAAAAGGTGTGTATATTTATCCCATATATTTACGCCATTCCACGTGTATCCCTCTAATTATTGGTGAATCATGAATCCATGGACAGATTTTGGAATTACGGAATTAGACAGTGACATTGTATCTATACTATGTGATGAAGTCGCATACCACATTCACAACTTGCTTCCCATCGTTGCATTTAACACGAACTCCCATTAATCACTCGGCAGGTTCCGCCACTGCGGATGACACATTCGTATCACACTTCACACGCTTAACTTTGCCTGTAGGTACGCCACACAACACACTATATTTATACCAAAACATTAGTTATACAGCGTTTATACGTATTTCGATATAACGTTAAGTTTTCGTCGTGCATGAAGCGTTTCTCATAATGCGGACGCAAATTCTTTAAGATATTTTATTCATAGACTACAAATTTTAACCAGAATTTGTAACTACCGAGCGACTAAACTAGAGGAAAAGTTCACGATTAAACAGTAACTCGAGATTATAGTGTTGTCGGAATGCGAGCAGACGGTTTAAATAATCCGGCAATCGGGTTGCATACTAACATACCGTTCTCCATTTGCTACTTTGTCCAACTCTAGAATTTATTGTTACTACAGCGCATATACTATGCCCAATATAAAAATTAACGAGCTGGTTTAAAACTAAAACTATTACTTCGTTTCATTTAAATGACGTGAAATTCAGTTGGCTTATCAATGAAAAAAACATAGATTTTGTGTCGTGATATGTGGGCAAAATATATTAATCCAACCGACAATACATTGTCGTTGACACTGTCTACAAGCTTGACAAAATATCCCGTTAGTGAAACGTTTAACCTCGGAAATACTGTACACCTCACATATACCTTCCATGATTCGATGTCAGAAACGCGTAGCCAACATGCCAGAGACATGCCCGGAGATGCTGCCACGCTGAATATATATCGGGAAGTTGACGAGTGAATAGGACCGGTGCGTGGTCTTAGAAATTAAATACCTCACATACTTGTAACAGACTACCGAGTGAAATATCTTTCGACATCGTTATTATATCCTCAAGGATTTACAGTAGGTATCAGTAAAGAATTTATGAAATAATTTTACTTATATACATATGTCTTTATATACGAGTATGTATGTGTATTCTTACGGTTAACATCTAGACACGCGGAGCGTGTCAAGTCAATTTCTTAGCTAACAGAATTGACGAGCAGCACCGTGTGTAATATTACACGAACCATTTGGAGCCACTTTTGACCACCTCATAACTCAAAAACTATTCAACATAAACCTGTCAAATTTGGCTCATTTATTAAGACTTGCGAAATACATAGGTCTTCCAAATTTCATAAACACATCTCAAACGGTTATTTAGATATTAACGTCCAAAAATCGAGAAATTTAACACTGACTGACCTATAGATCAAAACTATATCCAACTTCCAGGTGACCTAGAAAGTTAAAATTTGGCATGCAGATAGGTAGTCGGGTGAATACAAAGGAATAAATCTGAAAGTAGTAAATTTTTATCAATTTATGATAATTTTTCAAAAAATTGATTCTATTAGGAACACTTACTTAAAATGCCTTAAATTTAAGAGTAGCAATCAAAATTGATGACATCTGGTCATTATGTGGATTCCAAGGTGAATGTATAACGAAACATATCAGTTTTAGTACTTTCTGAAGCTTTCAACGGGAGGAAGATGTTCAGTGTCCCAAGTGCCTGTGAGAAGTGCACAGCACATATACATTTACGTGAAGATTAGTGGTTCGTCAGGAGACGTTATTTCCAGTGTATTACGTCGTTTTATTTTTAATGTGTGGAAAATTATTTTTCTCTAATCTACAAGATTACACCACAAAATTTTGTATTATTTCCGTAATTATACCAGTTTAAAGTAATTCGGAGTATTGTTTCAAAATTTATTGTTGCACGATGTCATCGAACATAAACAACTTATCTGTACTAATAGTATAAAGAGGAAAGATTTGATTGTTTGTTTGCATTGAATAGGCTCCGAAACTACTAAACCGATTTGAAAAATTCCTTCACTGTTGGAAAGCTACACTATCCCCGGGTGACATAGGCTATATTATATTTTCAATAAATTAGGGATCCTAAATAAAACTCCAATAACGTAACCCAAGGTGTAAAAAAATAAGAAAACCAAAGCAAAGCGAGGGCGGTCACTCGTAACTAATAAGAGTATAGTCGACTTTCGTATTTATTACGATATTATAATTGGGATTTAGTATTAATTATTATTTCAATATTTAGCGGACATCAATAGTGGAAGATCATTACTTATAAATAATGAAATAATAGGTACCGTATTTCGGACCACGGCGCACTAACTACAGATTTAGTTGAAGAGCACTATAACAGTTCATGTATTAAAATTAATCAGTAACGTTATGAATAAGTACTTACTAATAATTTCTATACAAAAAGTAATGATATCCCATCAAAAACATAAATGTAAAGTGAGAGTCAATTTCAAAAAAAAAAAAGAATTGAGATCTAAATGGGTGCCAATTTCTGTGTAGAAAAGCCAAAAATTTTAGTCACAAGAACATGTAATTCAAGCTTTACATTTGACTTGGCTAGTTTTCTTTAGTTAGCAACCAACAAACCAAATTAGAGAAGAGTGTCATAAGCCATCAACCTAACAGATTTGACGAAGCTAATTACATAGATATAATATAGCCTAGGTAGGTACGTGAAAACTAACCAAGTCAAATGTGGAGCTTGAATTACATGTTCTTGTGACTAAAATTTTAGGCTTTTCTACACAGAAATTGGCACCCATTTAGATCTCAATTCTTTTTTTTTTTTTTGAAATTGACTCTCACTTTACATTTATGTTTTTGATGGGATTTCATTTCTCGAAGAGTTTTAAATACCAGAATTCTGAACATTCATATCGACTGAGATTTAATATGTGAAATCTTACGGTTAACATTACATTTCTCAGAGTCATAAATGCCAGAATTCTGAACATTAATATCGACTGAGATTTGTACTGATCAGAAAAAAAATCTTAATTCCAACTTTACTTAAACTCCAAACAAAACTTTTCCCAATTAATTGCTTCGAAACTTCTATTAGAGATACTGGCATTAATGTATTTTTTCAGCTACAAGTAGCACCGCCTCAGAGCGAACTAGCCTGGACTTGGAAAAACTTGGTAAAAGTTAAAAATTGTTGAAATAAATTCAAGAATTTAAAAACTCTCCAATATGCTTAAATCGTAAATCAAGTAGGTACTCGTATACTACTTGATTTAATAAAATAAAAACTTGAGGTATGCCCAAGTCATAAATCAAGAAACTATTATTTATTAGAGACTACTTATTACCAGAGAGTTTTTTGTTTTTTATACATATTATTTTTTTAAATATCACTTTTTTATTACATCTGAAGTCAAGAAATAAAGGACTTATTGTTAGTTAAAGTTACTTTTACTTTAGATAAAACCAAAGTTCTTAACTTTCTCTATATAACATTTCCTAATTGTTATGTTATTATTGTACATTAAGTATAGTATTAGTTATTTTGTGTTTATTTGGAATTTCAAATCTGAATTTCACTAACATTTTGTCAACATTTTGTACAATGCTGGAATTGTCTGGCTCTATAAATATTCGAAGACATTTATCGACTTCCTATAAAATATTCTGCACAATATTATAATTTTTTCTATTAAAACCGTTTTTATTTGTTCTATCATTTTTAGGGTTCCGTGCCCAATTGGTGCAATTCACAAGACACCTGGTGTCCGTCCGTCTGTCTGTATTCCGTCAGTATTCAACAACCTATTTTAGTTATTAGACGACCGTGTCTGCAAACCGAGGTGTCCCGGGTACGAGAGTGTAAGCATCTATTATTATTGTTATAGTTATATTCCGACGCCTTATGTCGTCATGTCAATAGTAAGTGTTCGCCCGAGTTTAGCAACTATAGATGTGTTCAGCGATTGGACGGCTACGCTTAGTAATTATAATCTTACAAAGTCTTATGCCCTACCAAAGCCAAGTTAAGCCGATTTGTTAAGCTCATCCTAGTTGTTATCTTTGAATAAATATCATTAAACTATAGAAGGCATTCTAATGGCATAAAATCTTCTTATCCTAGAGTTGGCTACCTCGGATATCTAATGTATCGTGTATCGTGGTGGAATACGTTCCAATCAATTACGAGCAGAGTCATTAACTTGAAGCCAACCAAGGCCTATAAATATATTTTTTTCTCTCAGATCTTAAGAGAAATTTGCACTCAACTCTTGCATTCCGACACAAACAGGGCATACAAATTCTACAAAATGTGAAGTAAAACACAATATGTATTTTAAATTCCAAATGTTTATTCGACATTGTATTTACGCACTCCATTTAAACACCAAATTGTAACAAAATGTTGATATTGAATTGAGCACGTATCCTAGTAACAGTATTGAAATGATTATAATTTTGTGTAATTTATTTTGAGGTTAACACAACATACAACAATACAAATTAATGATTTAAGCACTTTGAGCAAACCAAGTTTATAGTGCCATATTTTACACACAACTTTAGACACGAAACAAGTTTTTGAATGCAAAACTTTATTATACATATTTTTGACATATAGATCTCAATGGTAATAATTATTTTAGAAAAGTGATTAATAAATATAATCAATAGATAAATAATTTAAAGAGTAACTAAGTAAAACCTGAATGACATCAATTGTATTTTTTAAATTGTACATTTTATCCTAATTCTCAATAAACTTGGGTCTGAATAGATAACATTTACCTTCTCGTATTGATAAAACAAAAGATGTAACACGTATTATTGTGTGTTTCAATGAACACTCAAACTGAAATAAAGTACACACGATAGTTCAATTCCAAAGAGGAAGAATACATTTCATCATGTAAAATTGAGTCAGTCGTTTGAATAACACAAGAGTTTATTGATATTATAGATAGCAATTACGTCATATCTACATCAACTTGCCCATTTACAAACGCCATTAAGAACGATTCCATAATACTTAAAAAATCCACACATTTAAATACACCTGAATCCATAAAAATGTAACGCAAACTAATAACAATGTTATTTAATTTATATCAGTAACAATAATTATTTAGCTAACTTTTATCAATTCCATACTAACACTTGTCACCTAATATAATAAACTTTTGAAATAAATTTGTTAGTTAAACAGTCACATTTTGTCACAATGTGGATAATAATTCAATATTAAATATTAATCACTCATCGATACATACATATCTCGATCATCATCAATTCCTGTGAAGATAAAAATTCGGACGAGTACAATAGCAAGCTAACTGGATAAATAAATGTAACAAATACTTATTTGTTTTAATAATCGAAATATACAGGATGAATTAAGAGAGATAGAGGGATGCACATTGTATATTGGCAGTTTCGGAGACCGTTATTTTTCAAAATTTATTTGAGTCTGTAAAAATTTATAAAATAGCACATTGTATTGGTTTATTACGAGTAACTAAATAAATGTTTTAAATTCAAGCTTGATTTTGGAAGTTGAAACTCTGCCTATGTAATGATTTTTTAAAATTTTTAATTATAAAAATTCATGATACAAATCTGGTGTAAATTATTATTATGAGTTTATTAATTGTTAATAGGGATGTTGACACTATCAGTAAATTAAAATAAATTTATGTTTAAAGTATCAAGGAAAATATTTAAACACCTAAAATATTATTCTTTTGTCGAAATCAATCAATATAAATTAAATATAATTATTTTAAAATGTTAAAAATAGTACTCACTGTCACGTGACCTCATACGCCGTTTTTAGCTTATGACCAGTGGCGGCTGGTGGATCCGAGAAGTGGTGGTGCACTGTATCAGCGTATTTTTATTTTTAACGACTGCCAAAGAACGGTTATGATTTTCTCAACGGCTGGATGGATTTGTATCGTTATATTCGTCTTAAAAGTGTCCTTAAATGAGTGTTTGAAAAATAATCCTGCCCATTTTAATTACAATTTTTGTTGAAAAGTTTCATTATTGCTTTCAAAATAGTCGATGTTAAAGTTTAATATCCATTTTCACACCTATTTACTCACACACAATGTCCCACAATTCAGTAACTATAATATTAAAATACTGAAAATCCTTGCAGAATGTAAACAAATGCAACTCCTTTTAGCTAGGCGGCGGGCGCCGGCCGCGCGGCGACCGACGTAGCGCGCGCGAATTTCGTCAAACCTCGGTAATCTTCGGTTCTGGTGCGGCGCACCAGAGTGGTCTTAATTCGCCATACATTTTCTATTGAACTAGCTCTGTCTCACGCGCCAGGCGTTTTCGGTTGCATCTCATAGAAGTTGTATGAGCATTCGCCGTGCGCTTTGGCTAGCGCACCGTGAACCATATTACAGCGATTTTCGCGATAATGAGTCTTAATACTTTATCAAAGAGCTTAAATTGGTTCATCATAATTTCGTTAATATTGAATAGATCGTTAATCAGACACTATTAAACATTTATTTTTTTATTTTTCTAAACATTAAAATCTGGCAGTTCGGCGCACGAGCGCACTTAAAGTACAGCCGCCCCTGCTTATGACGTCATTGTTCCTATTTTATATGAAAGTGCAACTATAGTCCCCGCGAACTAAGATGCCCAATTTGTCGTTTGCAATCACAGTGACACTAGAGATGTACAAAAAAATCGGTTCACGAAAGAAACCAATTTTTGCAACAAATCGATTCAAAATTGTAAGACCTTCTAATCGATTCGATAATTAAATTGTTAACTAAAAACCGTAACATTTAGGTACCTCCCAACTACCTCGATTGAGCTACATATCTAGTACCACGTATTCTCAATATTATGTATTTACGACTCCAATAAAATATTCTTTTGTTTCTTCCTAACAACTCATGCTGCTAGATATGCATGGAAATAGCCGAGCCGGCAAACAACCTGACGATCCACCTGATGGTAAATGGCTGTCATCGCCCATGAACATCAGCAAAACCAAAAGCATCACTGATGCGTTGCCGGCTAAGAAAGACTAGAAAAACAAAAGAAAGATTGATCATGATAGAAAGAACTCATCCGCTCAGTTTCATAATAATATTTTGAATAATATTATGAGCATCAGGGAAAAAACTACAGTGAATAAATTCTTGTTTATTTCGTAACACACACATGTATAAATAATTATTATTTTATATTCTTAGGTACCTAATTTTAAATTCAAATGCAAGTAAATCATTTTTAAAAAAGTAATTAAATTAATCAATTTTAATTTTATATTCCGATTATAGTAATGCATCGATTATGATTGGTTTTTGAGACGGTTTCAGGCGGTCACATCACTTTGCGTCAGTTTTGTTCTAGGCCTCTTCATCTATCATTGTTTCGACGTCAAATATTTTTAATTAATTTTGCATAAATTATGATGTGATGGGATGTTTACTAGATTATAACGTTTACTATGATTTATAATCAACGCCAATGCAAATGAGTAAGGATTTTTAACAAATTTTGGAAAAATCCTTTGTCCGTAAGTGTTCAACTATACATGTCAAGTAAATTAATATTCCATTTCGCTCAAAGACGCCCATACAATGTTAGTTCATATTAATAAATGGCAGCTATCATTATGGGCATCTTAGATAATTTTGACTATAACTTCAGTCGACAGATAGTATTGAATATCGGCTAGTGCCGTCACGTGACGTTTTTGGCGGGAAATTTGAAAATGATTTTTATTTATCAATTTTTGTTTTTAAATTGAAGATTATTATTTTTATAATATTTTTTTCGTGAATCTTAAAGTTCTATCTATAAAATGAAATTGAATCCTAAAATTAGTCAACATCCCTATTATTATTATAACTAAAACTAGTTTTTGGGTCAAAAGTAATAATATAATTATTTACAAATTACAACATCCCTAACTGTTTTAATAGTCGTAAGAACCGAGAAAGAAAAACATTTCAAAGTTTATATCTACAAAGGATTTGGTGAAGAAAAAGTATAAAGAAATCTGAATACATGAGACTTCTCCGTAAAGCTCTCAAAGATGTATGACGTAGAGCAACTCGCATTTTCAACTTACAGTGTACGTATTCAACTTGAAACTTCATTCAGAAATCTCAATCTCATTTTTACTTACATTTTCTTATATAATGTTTTTGTAACAGCAAAATATCACGCAATTTCAAAAACTAGGCATTACATAAATATAATGGTAAGGTCTCTGTTAATTCACATTTCAATTAAACTTTCACCCTCTACATATATTTGAACTAAATATTTTAAAGTTTGTAGTCACATAAATAAGTCACATAAATTAGTTTTAAAAATTATTAATAATATGAAATTCAACTACTACTTTTAATATGTAAATGACGTGAATAAATTAATATGATCGATCTCATAAAATTCCTTCACGATTAAATAAGGTTATGCTTATGACAGTGGCATTTTATTATAGGTAACATTACACCGTACACGCAAATTCGAAGTTTATTTACGGATATGAGTGGTTACCACAAACAGTTGGTTTTTGATAGAATTAAGATGAGGGTTAATTATAATAAATAATATTGTTTGTGAGGAGTTGCGGTCTATTACCCTGTGTACCTTTGAATATTTTTAGCAGGTAAAAAGTCAAAAATCGATTAATTGGTTATTTTAATATTTAACTAATTAGCATACACGCAAAACTTAGCACATGTACCCGTCCATTTGCCGATTTGACTATTTAGTTTTAACATTTACTTATCAAAAACTACTTAAAGTAATACATCTGAAAGTAACTTTACAAAAAATCACAACATACGCAATAATTTACATAATTATTGGCTACATCCCTCAAACACGTCTCTCGATAAAATCATAATATTTACATGCACACCTAATGCGAATCTCTTCGATAGTTTTTTTTTTGCATTTTTATACTATTTTATTCACACTTATTATATTCACGAATACTTTTCCAGACGCTACTAATTATTCGTTATAATTCGAATATGTATACCTGAATAAAATAACAATAGATATAAATAATTTATACATTTTGTAAAACTTCTGCTTCTCCCTAATTACATGTATCCAAAATTAAACAAATTATGACTAGTTTAAACACAAAAGTAGTTCTTTGGTTAAGTTAGTTTTGTTCACATATACTAGAACAAAAAGTCTCCGCGTCGCCTTCATTGAAACTGAAGCACCATCCTCATAAGTATGCCGTCCTGTACGTATATAGTATAAATATACCTAATACTTGTTTCGCACACATACACTTACATCGTAAGTACGGCAACAACGTAAGTAATGTAAGTGCTAATAAAAATCAACAGTTATGTCTTTTTTTAATGTACAAATCAATATATTTCACAGGTATGTCTATCTCTTAAAGTGAAACCTCGAATATCCGGCGCTTCTTGGATTGCCCAGTAAAACCAACGCCTCTAGGCAAATCCTGAAATAGATTTCTATTTTGGAATTTGTCTTCTGTTTTTTTAATCAAACCCAGGAGAGATTTATTTGTTAGGTGACTATAACATAATAATATCCAAGTATCCGTATTTAAGTTATGCACACATACATAGGTTTTATTGCGGACATTAGCGACATGGAGTCCTTTTTTGACTAGTACCCTTTGTTCCATCTACCATTATCATATTCCTATATTTACGAGTTACGTAAGTAGCGCGATAAAGTTACACGTTTATATTTCTACATATTTACAGCCGCAAGTTGCAAATCAGGCCGAGCCTTAATAAAATTCTTATACCAAAACACACATAGTTACTTGATGCTTACATATAAAAATTATTTACATACATTTATACGATAGTGGTATTACAAACTCTAGGTATTTACATAGCTTACTCGTAGTTAGGTAAAGAATCACAACTTTGTCCGTTTGTTCACAACAACCTCAGCGGTGTCGAGTAAGTCCAAATCTCATACGGATATTTCTTGTATTTGCACTCTTTTCTTCATGATGCCGGGAGGGGCGGGGGTGGTGGGGGCGGGAGGCACGCGAAGCATCCCGGACCCTCCCGCTGCGGATTCTGAATCGCCATTCGAATCCGTGGCGTCCACGCAGTCCGGGCCGGGGCCGAACTTGACCTGCGTGGAGTTGTCCACGACCCGCGGCTCGAACGTGCTCGTTCTGCCCACCGGGTCCGCCACCCGCCCCTCCACCTTCTGAATGTCCGGCTTCTGAGTATCGATGCACACAACACTACCCGCCTGGATCGCACTGCCCACGCTCACGTCGGGCAACGAGCTCCGAGCCGCTCTATGTTTTTCATCGTAGCAGCTGTACTCACCGAACGTCGGTTCGCCGCAGTCAGATAACGTCCTCAAGTCGAACTTTGAGCCGCGCGGCACGTGGGCTGACTTGCAGTCGAAACCGAAACCCTTTCCGTCGAACGCGCGCACTTCGTATTCTAACTTCCCGTCGTAGTTGTCGGAGGAAGAGGAGCTTCCGGCTTCTGCGAGGTCGTCCTTGTGACGACGCGGCCTCGAGCCCCGTTGGTGGTAGATTCCGGCGAATATGAGGACGTTGAGTAGCAAAAGGAAGCAGCCGACGGCAATGGTGACCGTCAACGCTGCAGTGTACGATTGATAGTGGGAGGAAGCGAGGCGGCGAAGCAGTGCGTCGTCGTTTTGGACAGGTGTGACTGACGCGTTCGGTGGACATTCGGTGGGAGCGGGAGGGGCTGGAGGGGGTTTAGGTGAAATGCGTGGGGGAGGAGTACTCCGGGTACCGTCCCGGCCAAAGTCCATATTCACGAGGTGCGGCACGTGCGCTCGGGATGTCGATTGGGGTCTCACCGCACCTACATTTTTACAATGAAATTAAAAAATATTTTTCTTCACGCTATTAAGTATATTGAATATCAAATAAAAACACTGAAAGCTAACACATCTAGTGGAAATATCGCAGTAAAATTCGCACGTGAAACTCATAAAAAGCATTGCAGAGTTTTATACGTCCAAAATGGATTTTGGCGCCACAAAACCACCATTGCTCGCAGTATATTTTAACTTACAGTGACAGAGCGAAATTCCGCTAGTCTAAAGCTGACGCCATAGTAGGTAGGTATGCGGAAAATTTAACATTGATTTTACTGCAAGGATGAGATTTACTGCATTTTTATGTTAAAGTAATTAACTTACTAATAAAGGAATTATTTCAATTGGTGTCACTTATTCTTACGGAATCTTATACGGAAATGATCTTTAAAAAACAAGACACTGGACAGCAACTTACAAAGCATAACACGTATTTTCATTATTTATGTATGTGTGTTAGTGCCAAAAAATATTTATCTAATAATAATATGTACCTACTAAAATTGTGTATAAACTGAAAAAACTCATAAAAAGAAAAGTTACCTTCATAATAATTTGCGTTGTCATCTTGAAAATGATGATGCCTCATAGCGGCATCCGGTATATCGGGCCCGGGTCTATGTAGCTGCGGTATTAGGGAGAGCCACAGTGACATCTTGTGGCCGCGGTAGTGACTCCTCATTTCCGGCTTCCCGCCTGCACGTTCCAAATTCAAATTGAAACAAACGATCGCGCCCCATAAATGTACCCTCAAACTTTTTAATGAATCATTTTTTGTACTTTACGGAACATTAACGGGAGTTTAAGGATAAACAACAGTGATATTATTATGAAGAGGGACATTAAAAGTTAACGATTGTAATAACACGTAAAAGAAACATTGTGAATTACGGATTAAATGAACTGTACGTATAAATAGAAAATGTGAAGACGCAAAGGAAAATTGATACCAAAGAATATGATTATTTATGACTACAATAATATTTAACTTTTCAACTATTATACTAAGTACTAAGTGAGGAGAACATTATAAACTTAAAATTAGTAATACAGGAAAGAACCAATTTAGTATAAAAATAATTTATATGGCATAATGCTATAATAATATGGCATTGAATAGGTACCCGTATAAATTGTAATTTTTTTATTCCGCTTTATTTCAATTTCAAATTGAAATATATGAGCCATGTTTGTTTACGAGTGGGACCAGTAATGCGCAAATCTGCAAACTTTTTAATTATTCATCCTCGTACATCAACTTTATGACGTGACGTTGATGATAATTATTAAGAAACTTTTCATTTACGGTTCCTATACCCGTCTTTCTATTTAACATTATGTACATATTTTGGTAAACATTATGTAAAACACCTCATATTTTATATTAAGCCATTTCATTGATATCCGATAAAATGGAACTAACACTAGCACTGCTATACGTAAATATTAAATGCACAAATGAAAATCAGATAAAACGTCTATTGTATTAATGGCTCTAGGTGATTTTCTTTTCTGTTTAGCTGTATAGGGAAAATTGAAAAATGCTGCTAAAGCAGACAAAAAATCTATCGAAAAACAAACGTTAACGTTGTTAACAAAACAGAAGCACTCCCCTCACTGTACGTACAAAAAATGTTACTTACTGATCTCCATGTAAAGTTGATTAATGGTGTCATACGTGTCCCAGTAGGGTGGCTGGTCGGGGTTTTCGTTTGGGGTTTCCCCCAACATGGGGCTTGGAGGTGGCGTTGCACTGGGGTCATTTGGGTTCCTGTCATAAACATACATTTTACATATTTGATGTTATTGGTGAGAAATTGTGTTACCAGTAGCTCGTATTAAGTATCTACTTTTTCAATCGCAGGCCTTCCAATATTACTAATTTCTTGAGAAAAAAAAACATTGCTAAAGTTTTGTATCTATATCATAATCACATTTTTTTGACATTATCTAGTTATGAATCAAGCCCCACGGCCCCTAAACATAAAAATTTTGTAGTCGCAAAACGCCTACAAGCAACATCCCGTTTTATCAGATTATTTAAATTACACCCGCTAAGCCAGGAAAATTAAATGGAATGGAAGTTATCTTATACCCTTGACTCATTCTTATTTATATACTTATCAAAATTATTATTATATCTCATTTCTTTTTTCAAAATTTTAGTCTTATTTAAATTAACTTACTATTTCATTCATTTTACGATGACACATAATTTTATCAAGTAAGTTTTTTACACATATCTACCGAATAAGCTTACTTTGACTAAAGAAACACCAGAAATTAAAGGTACCTATCTGTTGAAAATAAATTGAGTTTAATTGTAACATTTAGTTGGTAAGTAACCAGAACACAATACGAATATAATATTGTAATTAAGTAGGTGATTAATCAAAAAAATATATAATATACCATCGAGCTAAACTGTGTGTAACCCTGACGTGCTATGGTAATGGATAAATTTTAGAGAGCATGGATCATTTTTCAAAAGACACACTCTATGAATGATGAATTCTTTTATATAATACTATGACTTTTAGTTAATATTAAGAATGTTTTTTTTAGTTTATCTAGTGAAGTACCTAAGGTAGTAAGAACATAAAATATGCGAGCGAAAAAGTTAATGTGCTGGACGTAGGTACACAAATGATATAATGCTAAAACTTATGTACTGTACATCCTTTATAAGTACTCATCAAAACAAATTATTAAAGACATTTAGGCGGATTATTCAAAATCCTTATTAAAAGTATAAAAAGATCTGAAGTTTGTAAGAAAATTCGCTGTATAAACACGGACGTCGAACTTGGCGCAAACTTATTTGAAAAGAAGTGAGATTTTTGGAAAACAACAACAGTTAGTTGCTGAAACAAGCATGATTCTCGATGTTTGAGGACTTCGTAAGAAATCTTTAAGAATACTTTGATATAAGAAGTACTTTAAACTTGTTTTTAAAACTCCTAATAAGTAATAATAAAAGTGATCAGAAACATGTTTGGCATACTCGAAATATCTTAAGGGCGATCCTAAAGATTTAACTCCTGACTGAAATATTTTTATTAATTAATTTTTGATGTAAGTATTAAAGAAATGTATCAAATTATTTATAATATCTACTCGTAATTCACAGAGTGTTTTAATGGAGAAACAATAGCTTCCATGCTATTATAAACAACTATTTAATATAATTCAAAATTTAACGGGTTTTTTCCAGCACATAATAAATTTTATCTCAGGGAAAGAGAATCCCTAATAACTTGAATATTTTTTTCTTATTTAACATTTTTACCACTATTTTTACACTATTTTTAATAATAAAAACTGTACTTATCGCAAAAGTATGACTTCTACTGAAAATAATCTAGAATCCATTACGATACAGAATAAGTACAAAAGTAAGTTTTATAAGTTACAAAATATATGATTTAAAAAATAAGATAGGTAGGTACTAATGACAAGTTACATCTCGTCCGGATTGAAATTTAAAAATAATAAATATAAAAATAAGACACGACAAGTCCACACAATACATAATTTACTAACCCATATCGAACAAAGTTTGCGATATAATGCATACAGAGCTTTGATACGCGTTGTTCTTGGAGGGAAAAGTTCTGATGGTGATGTGTTGTCGACAGCGGAACTCCCAAGTAGTACGGCATCTCCTCGCCGTGCACTGATCCCGGCCGCTATAAAACGTTCAACTTTATAATTATTTATATTATGATATAACATATATTATATAAAGTCAAGATTAATCAAGGTCTTGATTAAAATGTTTTTCTACTGTGGTATGTAATATTTTGTGACATTTGTGATTTGTTGGTAAAGCTTTTAGGCTTAATTTTTTGTTATATTTCATCTGATTTTATCCATCGTCCATTTATTTATTAAGTAATAAATAATTAATCAATTTCGAAGAACAAATGATAGTATTAGTATACGTACTTTAATGTAAATCATAAAATGTAATGTTCGAATATTGTGTGACAATTATTACTCCCACTGTCCCACAAACTACTTAAAATAAACTATTCAAATTTTTCCTTGAGATTAGCAGAAAATCAAATTACTATAACAATTTCAGGCATAGATAAATTTCAGGTAAACTATTCCTGTTTCCACTTCGTTTCACTTCCCACCAAAACTATTTTCCTTAATACAAACCATTTCAACTTTCCGTAGTGTTTTAGAATTCCCACCTCTTTATACAGAGCCTGCTTAAAATTCGGTTCTATATTCAAATGACCGCCATTGTTATGCGCGTTACCTGCGGATAATCCTTATCTTGCGAAAGGTGGTGAAAGTGAGTGAAGTAGGTGGTCCCACCGCGCAGCGCGTGCAAGTAGCCGAGCCGTATCAGGGGCGCAGCCGTCCTGCCGTCGCTTAGTACCTAGGGAAAACATTAACTTTGTAATAATATTTAGAACCCGGCGTGTTCTACTACGCTAAAATTTTTGTATGCTAAAAGTCGAAAGTCGATTTCATGAATGGACTGAATGTGCCTTTGCATATTCTAGTGGTCTAAAACCATATTCGGACACATGGGGTGGATGGTTTCAAACTCATCAAAGCCTCTAACGTAGATAGGTTGATTTTTTGTATATAGATTTAGATAGAGCAAAATTAAACTAGGTACATAATGTATTACTAAATTATCACTTCACGTCACAATAGACCAACTATAATCTCTACATCAACACCACAATCATGCAATACTACAACAGACTACTACAACAGATAAAACAAGCTTCAGCTAAGATAAATAGGTTTATTGCCCGTTATATTGCGGACACAAAATGTATGACAAATGTTTTGTTCACAAGATCTTCCATCCACCTCACACGTCATACGTTACTCATACGTCACAGAAACAACTTAACATTGCGTTTTCCGCAACGCAACATGTCTTATGATTGTGTTATGTGGAAAAGAAACTCATAAGTGTGTATGACTCGTAATATAATATAATTTTCTAGAGCATTACGGCACGGCATTTCAATATCTGATTATTAAATATTCTGCGCCACAAAGCTATTTTATCCGTGGAGGATGCAATATTTTATACTTGAATATGATAACCTTTGTTCTTGTGTTTCAAAAGTATTTACATTTCAAATATGTACACAATAGTAATATAACGAGGTATTTCCTTAAGCTTGACGTGTAAGACCGCGACGTTATATAAACTGGGCTTATATTTTGGGTTTAGAGCTTCTTCAATGGCGGTCTATATTTTAGGAGCCGTATTTCAATGTCTGAAATACATCTCTTTGCAATTGAATATGACATGATTGAAATCTTTTTACGATGAATGGGTTTTCATCCGAACTGTATCCAAATCCAGTGTCTCACTTTGACGAATACGTAATACCATAGCGTTAGTTTACATATACGATAAATTACGATACAAATATATACATTGTGTCTCTTTCTTTTGCTTGGGTGTCGTTTCAGAATGTGATTAGTTGAGGTCATTCCCGCAAGGGCCATCCTGTATAACTCTCAAGGGTATCGTTTACTTGTCTCGTAACCAAGTTGGTGGTGACCTTGTCTTGCTGGGTTAGGGGACCTGGAGCCCAATTCTCATTTCGTAGAGATACATGTCTAACAGAGATATGTCGAAAAAACATGGCCGATTGGCCTCGTTTTATTCAAGGTCGGCCATGTTTTTTCGAGATATCTCTGTTAGACATGTATCTCTAAGAAATGAGAATTGCCCCCCTGTTCGATTCCCAATTCACACTTTGTCGTTAGTATGTCTTCCAAGTAAAGAAGTAATCACACTACAGCGGTATCGCTGTCTTTCGTATTGTGGTGGATTAATGTAGGTAATGTAGTAATCATGCGAAGACTAGGTACCTACTCTCCTTGATAGGACTATGCTAGAATGTAATTAAAAAGCATTCTACTCTTAGTTTTCCATATTTCAATTTTAAGCACAAGGTTATTACTATATTTTTAACTTCACTATATATTTTAAATGTCAACGCAATAAATGTACTGAATTATGAATGAAAGCCGAACATGACGCAAAATTTGCTTCGATCAGTTTCCGCTAAGCCAGATCTATAGATGTAATAAAATATTCATAATTGAGTAATAATGGGTTTCGTAAACATGACACCAAAGTATATTTATACAGCCAGTATGATTACAAAGGAATATTATGCTTTCGGCAAATGTTAGTCTAGTGGATAGGCTACATTATGTATTATTAGTCAGTTATCAGGAACTTCGACGAAAGGGAACATCGTGTGGAAACCTGCATATTTGATTCATAAATTGATAGTCTACCAAATCGCTGTTGAATTATGTCTTTTACATCAGTGGGCATCACATAGTGTGTGAGGAGATCCGAAGCCAGTGAAAAGAGACAGATAATAATGTATGCATCGCTTTATCATGTTTAAGCAAAAGACTAATCACAAAAAATATATGAACGTCCTTGAATATGATCACAACTAAAACCATGGAAGATAGAGCTGATTAAATGTAAAAGTTTTCGGAGCACTCCTAACTAAACTTTTGTGATCTCTATGTATTTAAGTAGGTAAAGTTATAGACGCTATGAACTTGTATGATGATAACAAATCCTGTCGGATAGTACCTTACTGTGTTTTGTTATAAACCAGGTACAATATTAACGAACTGTATAAGCAAGATTTGACAAAGAAAGTTATATTGAAAAGCAGTATTCAATATGAAAACCATTATTAATGAAAATTTGTTTAGGTCCCTTAGTTTTGTAATTAGTTCCTTAGTTGGACTTCTTTGTTTTAATTTATCATAAGCCGATTATTGTGCTCTACAATCCTGTTTTATGGACTTATATTTAAGTACAATGGGGCACTAAATAAAACCTATATTATGTCGAGCACAAATAAAAACATATTTTGTACAAACAATATTTACTCTGCGTTCAAAGTTCTCTGTTCCTTGAAATGAATCTCGACAATTGCACTGTCAATAGGTATTTTCAAATATAAAGTTTACTAATCAAACAAACAAACATGGTTCTGTGATCTACGCAGATAAGTAATATTTTCTTAACATTTTCTCTATTTAATTACCTTCTCATACGATATAAACCTATTGATAAAACTTTCAAAATATAATTGTTTACTAGAAAAAAATGTTGCTTATGAATTAATGTGTTCGACATATTTTGTTACAAAACATTAATTTCTTTCAGGCCATTAACTGATCTTAATTAAGGAAAATAACTTAAGGAAAATACTCATTTTTAACGAGGAAGCTTATTCCTACTGAAATAATGGTCCGAGATTTATAGATGCCAAAAAGGATTTCAGAGATATAAAATACTTTGGAAAATAGAAAAAACGTTTACTAAATTAGAATCTGGTAATCGGACCTCTTCAAGTGTTAGCGAGTTAAATTTTGTAAACAGCATTTATTCACGATTTACGTAAATTCTCTTTTCGTTCAAAAAAGGAAGGAGCGAGATAGAGAACCCAAAATGAGACCACTGTAGCCTAATTTGTTTTGACTCTACCTACCAAGGCCGAGTTGCGGGTTCGATTCCGAATCGGGGCATAGATATATATTTATTTTCTTCTCTTTGTGTTGCGTTTCTGTGATAATCGCATTTTGTGTACACATAGACACATTGGATCAATTACACTGGCACACACAATACACAAAAACATACACATACACAAAACATACACATAAACAAAAACATACACTCGCTAACAACACGGCTAAAAACATTATTTCCTAAGAAACATTTCTTACATCTCAAGGATCAGGAAGCCAACCTTTTTCTCAAGCGCTCATAATTACGGAACAAGGGGGAGGAAATTAGAAAAAACAGCTACCTAGACAGTGTCGTGGCGTTAGCGTTATGACAATGATGACGTTGAATTTTTTACCGGAGTATGCAAGTCTTTTCCAATAAAGGCTTTCAACAGCCATCCTGTATTCAGTGTACGAGCGTCATTAGCTTCCTTTGTATCGCGCGAGACGGCGCGGTGAGTTGCGGAAACCACTTGAGGCTTAAATGAAGATCGTCGGTGATATTGAACCGACGCGACGGCGACACACCGCGTAAGCCCGACTGACTACACGGTACAATCTACTAATTTTCGTTAAAATCAGCTGACTTTGTATATTGGATTGTTCTTGTTCTGTTGTACATTATATTGTTTCGTGAGAATTTTGTACAACGTGGCTGTCATTGATTTTTAGTTTTTAATGGATTGTTCAAAAAAAAAAGGAAATAAAAAAATGAGCAAATGAGTTTGTTTCATTGTTACCTCTTTTTAGCTTTAACCCGATTGGCATTTTTGTATTTTGAATTTTTCATACCTACATTATTAAAAGCACAGAGAATGAAGCAAGAAAAGAGATCTAAGCTTTGACTTTTGTAATTTTTATAGATAAGTACTTTAATTTATGTAAATATATTTTCCTTACATTTACAAACACAATGATGGTATAATTGTTATAAAATTTAACTTGCTACACCATCATCAAGTACTATACGTTAACATAAATAGAAACTAAAATCGAGTATGAATTGAAGTAGGAATAAAGTGATCGAGGGGGAAGAACGGTATCATGAAGGCACACTACTTCCACCTGAGCACACTGTAAATATTTCCCATGACAAAGTGTTACGAGTACGTTATAAATATTGGATTGAAACATTACCTCGAGCGTGGCGTCGCGGACGCTAAGCGGGTTCTGCACGGGCTTATCCCAGTCCGTATATTCGTTCTTGAGAGTCGAATAAATTTCATTGAGATGGTAGTAGTAGGCGTTGCGGACAAAGGTACGCAGAATCCGATCTCGACGGCTCTCGTTGAAGCCGAACTCCAAGTCTTGAGCATTGAATTCCAAGTAAGATTCTGCAAGTAATGGCATGTCATTCATTTGCATAAATTTATGAGCTCCCACTGCCGCATTCACATTTATTTAATTAAAAAGTACGGTATTCTGCTAAATTTCGCCGTGTTTTTTGCATCGTCACCAGTCGCGAATATTTTAATTATTTCAAAAACGAGATTAATTTATCAACATGTATCTCTGTCATGAATTACGAAGCCAAAAAAATATATTTAAAATTCAATATTATAACTTTAGTTAGGTACCTACATATTTCACAAATACATAAATAATTACTTTACCCAAAACACGTGATAGTGTGTCAGTGAATTTTCGTAATAAATGTAGTAGTAAACGTAGTATTGACCGTGTGATTGAGTATATCTATTTCGCAGGGAAGTGATGAAAATCGAGATTTGATCAAAATCCCTAAGGTCGGCAGCGATTCCCTGCGTCATATTATATTTGTAACCTCTTAGGGCTACTATCCACCAATGCGGAGAAGTGATGTGAGCTGGCTAGAGCTTGTGCGTGTTTGCTAACGATCGGACTGCGGTTAGGCGGGCGGGCGGCAGGGGAACGCTAAACTGTCACTCTACTTTTCTCCGTTGAATATTTCCACCCGAACTAGGCGTAGAGGAGATGATGTGGAAAAAACGAGAATAAGTTTTTTTTTAGTTTTATAATACGTCTCCGCTTTACGCTGCTCTGCTTCGCTTTGGTGGAAACCGGCTCTTAAAATTAACATGCTAAAGCAGATGTTCCCAGACGTTTTTTCTCATAGACCACTTTAAAAATTTAGCTGGTTCCGGTGGACCCCCTACATTTCTACCATGTGAAAAATGTGAAAATTAGATCTAACTATGGTAATTTGCGTTGCGGCTGAGTTCAAACCACAAATTAATAGTTTTCGAAAAAAAATTGAGAATTGATTGGTTAATTAATTGATTGATTGTGCTGTGAGTGGATGTCAAAAAACTAAATTTGGCCAATCAAAAAAGGTGGAATATGCAAGTTTTTAAAAGTAACAGTCGCTGAGCTTCTTAAAATATTATCACATTGATAGGTGAAGTCAAGCCAACATTTTAGTTCTTCATTATCGAAAGCAGATAAATTTTCGTGGTCCCCCGCTTGCGAATTGTGAACCCCCATTTTTTTATCACGCCTGGACCACTTTGGAAACTAAGGCTATAAAGAATGAGTCTTGAAATTATTCATACTGCGGAACGTAAGCTCTCATTTTTGCTTTTCAGTGGGTTGGTCGTAATAATAATAATATAATTTTTTTAATTATTTGACTTATGTCAATTATAATGATAATAATATATTATGTCAATTTAAATAAATAAATAACGCTTCACACTCATAGCCCCACACTAGGATTCCCTGTGTCGTGGGTGCCATGGACAAACACACTAGACAAGGACATTCACACCCAGACCGAGAACAGAAATTCAAACTCATCATTCAAACCGCCTCGCTGGGAATCGAACCCAGGACCCTTGGTGCGGCGATCCGGCATGGTAACCATTGCGCCACACGGGTCGTCAATTATACGTATAAAAAAATTAATTTCGAAGTTTATTTAATAATTGTGATAGACCTGTAAGGGATATAATTCACGTACCACGCCAGTGGCCAGACGAACCGTACGAGGTAATTGAAAAAGTTACATACAGCGTTCTCATTTACGCAATAATATAGATACAGCGGGTTTCAGGAATTGGGAAAATTCGGAAATGGAAAATCATGAAGCAGACATTGCGAAGTAAATTTTTGGGCTACGCATTCAGTTTTTATGGGTTTAAATTTTGAAACTTTGATGGGGTGAAATTGTTTAAGTTGATATGACCCATGCGCATCGCGTAGCATACTTCTGTAGTTAATATTTCAGCTTGGAAAAGCTATTATCAGTACTGCAAGGCAACAGTATCTCTTCCCGCTCGCCAGTGCGGATTAACGAAGATAAACCGAATAATGGAAGGGATTTTGCTTAACTTTATAATATCTGTTATAGACAAAATCCCTAAAATCCACCGTGATTCTTATTATATAGGTACGTGTTTCCATTGCAAAGTCGACGAGACAGTATTAATACTTGTCCCCGCGTATTTTCTTGGCCAGTTTGGTAGCGGTGATGCCTTTGCCTACTAATATGCATGACCGACGATAAAAACTTACTATCGGATGGCTAAACAGCGGATATAACAGCGCTTTAAATCAATTTTTCATTTGGAAATCCTGGGTACGAATCACATACACACAGCTCACAAGAGGTTTTACTAACCTCATTAAAGATTAATAATTATCTAATAGGTGCATTAACTAGTAAGTATGATGCATGGCTTATTTAATTAGCACTGCTTTGTTACGATAAAACATCGCAGCGTACTTCTATTACATAGCAGTTCTTCGACGTTGTTAAAGCAGCGTGAAGTTTGCTAACTCGGTTTTAGCTAGTTCGGTTTAATATGGCCTTAACACGTCACATAAGTTTGAGAGATACGGGACTAAACAATTATAGATTGTGTTGTGATGATAGGGCGGGCTACGCCATGTGTAAGACATTAAGTTAATTCAATTATCTTGTCTTAAGATAACAATATCAGTACAAAAGGTACTGTCAGATTATGGGGATTATTGATAGATCGCTAATACGAAGGGTCTATGTTTGTACTTTGTATAGCAATTTAGTTGTGTTATGAGTTCGAACCCTTGCGTATTAGAGCACTACCGATCGCTGATACTATTATTATCATAAAACAAGTGGCTCGCTCCCAATCTACGCCAGTCCCAAAGTTAACGGGCTTGTAAAGATTAGATAGCAATCTCCTCTCGGAAAATTACATTCTTGCCGTCGCTAGTTTGTTGAAATGAACCCTCGTTGTCATTATTTATGGTGCATCGGTTTATGTGGAGTAGGTAATCGTACTTATATGAGAGGAATTATGTATTTATTTCAAATACTTTATTAAATTCATGAAGTATTTGCGTATTGTTATGGTTTACCTATATTAGATACAAATAACATAATACTTTTTATGGAGATAGCCGGCAAACGAGCTGACGATCCACATGATGGTGAGTGGCTATCGTTGCCCATAAACATCAGCAACACGAAGGCATCACTGATGCGTTGCCGGCCAAGTTAGACGGAAGAAAAAGAAAGAAAGAAAGAACTGAGAAAAGATTTATAACTTCAAAATACATTAACAATGGTATAGTATTAAATAAGTGGTCATTCCTACACACTACCAATTATTCAGATTATTAATTACATACAACATACAACCGTTACATAGGTGTACAAGAAAATTACAGACTATACTATAGTATACAAGTCTTAGTTACCAGTAGTAGTGAGACCGAATAGTAGTTCCCGGTGTGAGAAGTCCGCAAGCTCGTGTCCGGCGGCGGAGGCCACGGCCGCCGCCCCCGCGCCCAACCGAGAACTGTCCGTGGGCGGCGGGACCTGGAGGCCACACGGACACTATCAACGTCACTATCACACAGCCTTGGCCTCTAGAGTGATCTATAAACTGTGCTTAGGCTTAAAATCAGCCGAACAAATATAATGGACCTAAATCAACTTTTTAATTTGTTTCGTATTATCAATGTGTCATGTCATCTAGTATGTTTTCTGTTGTCTGCGCAAAGTCCAAGTTATCTTTATAGATCTCACTCTAATTGCTACAGCGTAGGTGCAATTTCACAGAACAAAGCAATGAGTCAATGACAGACTGCGATGTGGCGTGCGTGAAACCTGCCCATTCGCAATATCTCCTTGCATTACCTATTACAGGACACTCGACTTCTGCAGCAATAAGTCGCGATGATGATGATGAACGATAATAATAGAATCTGCGAACCGCGTCTCGCAGTCAGACAATTTAGTTAATTCGTTACTATCCTAATTAAGTTACTACTCAGTACTCCAATGAGTGACAATAATAATAGTAGCATTATAATAGTCAGCAAAGTTGTTAAATATATTGGATGCTCTGGTATACACGCTTGGCTTTGGTCGTAAAGATTTTACTTTAATTGTAGCAGAGACGATATAATAGAACGGTTAACTGATGGCTTAAAGATGCTTAGATCTTATATCTAATTCGAGTAGTTAGATCAATTCAATTGACTTATCTAACCTCTTTGATGTTTAATCTGAAGTGGAACGACTGTTTAGCGTTGGCGATCGTTTACTTAATACTATCAAAGCCTTTGACATTAATACTTCTTGAGCCTTCTATTAAGACTAAATTTTGTTCTCTGGGAATAGCAGTAACTTATAGTTTTCAAATTAAATGGTTGAACAAATATTTATGAAATTAAATGGTTGAACAAATATTGAACGTCGCTTCTTGATATTGGATTGGACTACAGGAATTTGATTTACACTAATTGTAGTTGCGCAAACTTTGTAAGATAATACCTCAAATTTCGTGTACTACATTTGAACATTTAGGTTGTAAAATATAATCCCTTTACTACATTTGAACATTTATTTAAGAATACTTATCATATTTATTTAAGGATACTTATCACAAATCTTTAAATAATCCGTTATTAGTACAGGAGGCCTACATCTATACCTGACAAATCTTTATGTATCATGCGCATTTAATAATGACAATAAAATATTATATACTTACTAAACAATGTCTTCTAAGTTCTTCATAATAATCAAAATATTAGACCATACCACAACATAATATCAATGTGTCCGACAACTTACAGAGGAGGGCGTGACGATGACAGTTCCATCGACAAAGGGCGCGAAGCCGGGCAGGAAGCGCGGCGGGTCGAGCCGCACGGCCAGCAGCTCGGCGAGCGGCTTGTTCCGCAGGCACGGCGCCAGGTCGTCTTCTAGCAGGTCCCCGTGACAGTCTGTCTGTGCTGCTACCTACATGTAGGTACATCCACTCTTAGATTACAGACAGACTGACATAACAAAATCTTAGGGCCACTTGCAAAGACTAGCCACTGTCAAAAATTCAAAGTGTTTTGTATATTATAACATTATCGACATAACTTTTTCATAGATATTTAAGGAATAGATGGACATCGAAAACGACCGTTTATATCTAAAGCAAATCTATGGAAAAGCTTATATATATGTAGGTATGTATGTACCCAGATACAAAACGCTGAATTTTTGACAGTGGCTACTTTTGACAATACTTAAATAGAATTTTGTATGTAACCCTTATTTATATGTACAAACAGTATATTTTTACTGTTTGTATTATCATAATATAATTATATTCCTAACTTGTTAATTATGCATTCACAGGCAAAACTATCTCATTCCACCTTGAGAAATGCTATTCCGACAAATATTCAAGAAGCAAAATAACTTAAAAGATTTGTTAGTTAGTGTTATAAAATCTGTTTTCTTTAATTACTTATGTTGCAGATAATTTAAATGAAGATAGTTTAAGAGGTTCGGTTTACGAGTGTTATACAAGTTGCGGATAACCGTTAAGTTCCGGAACTTAAACTCTAACACTAAATACTTGAAAACGCTGACAAACTTAGTCTGATGTAATTTTGTAAGTAGTTTTCAAGTAGTCTGTCTATGATGGAACCTGTTCTGTTCTGTATGCAGAGCCGCCGAGTATAGGACTTTGTCTTATCTCGTTGAATGTTTGCAGAACAAGTTATGCGAGGACAGTTTTATAAACGGAGGTTTGTTAAGTACAGTACAAATATTATAACTTTGTCATGGTTTAAATAATTTAACAGTTAAAGACTTTGAGATTACCATATACGGAAATAACAAACATGTTTGATATTAGACTCTTCCTCGGCAACCGAAACGCGTAATATCTCGTCCACACTAGGGCGCAAGTGTCTTACGACTTATATTGAGCACCTATAATCTAAAACATTTTTATTCATTTATTAACTATTGTTATAAAGACACCATGTTGTACCACTAATGTACCCTGGAAGACACTAGGTATATTTCATTGATTTAGTAAGAAGTTGGAGCTAATGAGTTAAATATGTTGCTTACATTATAAACGAGTAAAGATAGAGTCTAGCGGGATTTAATAGCGTTAACTTTCTTCGGAAACAAGCAGCCATGAAATGCCTTTCATGATGAGAGATTAACTTAAAAGTGAGAGACGATCAAAGCTTTGTTTGCTTAGAATGCTATACTGTTTAATATGAGATGACTTAAACATTGGTTTTATATAAAATGGTTAGTGAAAGATACCGAAAAACTCATAAGTCAGATTTCTATCACGTTTCATATTTCATAATACAAACATGCATATTTGCATTTTGCAATTCTGCACTAATCCTGTAAAAGTTATCTAGACGTCATAAAAACTTATATTAAGATACACGAGAAATAGTTATCTGCTTATATAAAATGAACAAGATAAAAATGAAACTTCACGTTGACTATTTGCATTTTCATTAAACGTTATCAGAACATAAAGCTAGAATACGCCAGCCACTACTGAATGGACCGTAAAAATGTATGAGAGTAACAAAACAAAAGGCAAAGTTTACTAAAATGATTTCAGTCTCGTTAGAAGCTGCCACCCAATCTGCCTTTAATTTTCCTTCACTCACCTTTTTTTTCACTGCGAGTGGCTCACTCTGCAAAGCCCATGAGCTTAGACCCGATCCACTTAACAAGATGACTCGCTTCAGTAGTTCTGAAACAAATAACCTAATTTCATTTGCTTCTTAGGTACAACACCGAGAAAAAATCTCGCAAGGAAACACGTTTTTTTATGACCAAGTCTTGCGTACGGTGGACTATTTTTAACTACATTTATTATGCATAACCTGTTATCACCCTATTTTTGGTCCCAGTTTCCTAAGAATCACAATGTTTATAGTCCACCACGCTTCTTAGGAAGAGCAAAGAAGCTGTACTTTGAAAAACAATATAGAGTAGATACTCTATTTTAGCATATTTTCACAAGATTACTTCCCTTCCCCAGAGCAAGTTATAATTAATTTTAAATGTCTTTATGGCGATATTCAGAATAAGAACCCAGACTCCCATTTGGGACTGAGTTTCAAACCAACCGGCTATCACTGCTCGCATAATTACACCAACCTAATTATTTAATTCTGTTAGAGAGAACAAGCCCTTAATTAACGCATTCAAAATGTGGCAATTATAATCTCATTACGAAATAATAATATCTAAGCGTATTAAATGTGAAAATATGACGAAAACTGTGAGAGGCCGGTATAATTAAGAACAAAGGGTAGCCCATGCGTCACTCGTCAAAGGATACTGGTAATGACCATTCCCGCCTCTGTACAATGGCGATCGTAATGGTCTTGAAATGAAATGATCTTCAAATATTTCATTTCGATTGTAAACTCAAAATTTTGACATTAAAAAAATTAAAAAAAAAGAAAAAACCCGACTGCGTTAAATAAAGAACTAAAAAGAAAAAATAAGGCCAGTAGTTTAGAATGTTGTTAAAAGTAAATACTAAACAACTAAACCATACAAGGATTAACAGTCGGGACCCATTTAAATTTTACAGGGCTGCTTGGGAAAAAACAAACAAGATTTGATTGGTTGAAGAATGGGTCCCAACTGTTAGTCCCTTTAAGGTTTTAAGAAAAAAAAATTTTTGAAGACAATATTGCGCCAATAAATCGGCCATTTTTTTCAATTTTAATATATCCAGTGTCACTCTCACAATTAAGACGAATCTAACGGCACCTCTCAATATACATAGATACATACATACACACATACATACATACATACTCTCGAAAAAAAACCCGCCTGCTGTCAAAAAGCTATCATGATATACTTTTTTGAAATCCTTATGGTGAGCTCTATAATTTGATACCTATAATATTGTGTTATTCGATTTATTTTTATTTTTTGATACTTCCAAGAATGGCATCTCACAACCACCATTTTTTTTTTGATTTAACTTATCTAAGAACACTTGGGTTATCAAGACAAATCTAACGATATCCTAATTATATAAATCAGTTCAGTGGTTTGGAAGATACGAGGTAATAAAGAATATAACATGCATACATAATATGTATTTACAAACATACATACAACATACGCGCGAAAAACATAACCCTTCCTGACAGTCGGGTAAAAACGGTCTTATTTAGAAGACGTACATATTTGTAACTAAAACTATTTACAATTTTACAATTCATGTCCCGACGGCTTGTGTCGATCGTAAATGATCGATCGAGTTAAGCGACCGAGAGCGCGGTCGACGGATGACCGTTAGTGGCAAACTTTCATGACCTCTTCTGTGCTTCAGTGAGCATGTGAAACCGTCGGTCCCTTTTTTATCATTAGGTAATAGTCCCTAAGCCATTTCAGAGGTTTTAGGGCATCAAGACGTCTGAAATTCTCAAATCAAATCAATCCCTTTTTACACGATAAATTAAAAAATGGGGAGGGGAGGGAAGGGGCAGTGGGAGAGGGAGGGGAGGTGAGGTGGAGGGGAGAGAGAGGGGGAGGGGAGGGGGAAGATAGGGGGTTGGGGAGGGGGAGGGGAGGAGAGAGCGAGCGGGAGGGAGAGGGAATTTAATGGTCTCTGATTTGTTAAACGTAACAACAAAGTACATGAATCACTGATTGTTAGGCAATACGAAGTTCGCCAAGACAGCTAGTGTTAAATATTTATTTAATGATGTCAAAGAATTGAAAGATAATTAAAACTGATACACGTTATTAAATTATTTTTGAAGGTTTCACCTCAACCACGTGTGAATTGCACACATTTTAATTAAGTTAGTATTAGTCTACTTTGCAACAATCCTAACTTAATAACAATGGATTTCCGCAAATTAACGCCTAATACTATTAACTACACATTTTAATTTTTTTGATATATTTAATCAGGAAAAATCTAGTTTTTTTTTAGTTATTATGGTTTCTGTAATGAACAATGAAGCTGGCCTATTTTTGGCGATCTCCTTTTACAAAATGAGGCCTCGCGCGCACATAGTTAATTGAAAATTTTTACGCACGCTAGTGATCCAGTAATAAACCTACCTTAGTACTTAAGTGGAGAAAGACCTAGGATGAAGGGAAGCGCGCAGACAGAATAAAGCCTCAGTGACTGATGATGATGGCTTCCTTCTTTATTTGTACAAAACTTTTAACAGCCAATTCTGTCCAAGAAACTGATACTTTGGAGTTTCAAGTAATTAAATGGTGTACCTGAATGTTTCTCAAAGTTTCTCATCGCCAGTTCTACTTTCCGGATCTTTAACCAATCTTTAATAAATAAATAGGAACAAATAAATTAATTTATTGATTAGTGTAGCACTATTAAACGAAATATAAAACAATATTATAGAGAATTAAAAAAGAATGAAACATTTAGTACAATATTTTGTATTAAATGCGCGATGGACATTATGAATTTATACTGATAAAGAAGTAGTGTAAAAATTATAATCTAAATTTTACTAACAAAAAATAACCGACTTCAAATTCTCAAAAACTACTTGTCAGATCTCGTTCAAATTTATGTGGGACCACATGACAAGCACCAGCTTTCTATTAAAAAAAGAATCATCGAAATCGGTTGACGTGATATTGAGTTATTCGTCAATTTGTCGCGCACGTCTTATCACAAATTTACGACTTATGTAGTTTTCTCATGGATGCCATTGTCAGATCTCAATAAAATTTTTGTGGGACCACATGACAGCCACCAGCTTTCGATTAAAAAAAAGAATCATCAAAATCGGTTCGCCCAGTCCAAAGTTCTGAGGTAACAAACATAAAAAAAAAAAAAAAAAAAAAAATACAGTCGAATTGAGAACCTCCTCCTTTTTTTGAAGTCGGTTAAAAATGTTACATTGAATGATTCTCGTATATTACCTACAGCCTGCACTTTGTATCAGGGGTAATTATGATACCCACTTCATTTCATTGTATCATAATATTATTATTTAACTAAAAGACTAGCGGTGAATATAATTGACGAGGACATCGTATTATTAATATCTGAGCATATCACTGATTTTTGATGTTGCAAATAAATCACATGAAATTACAATGATGACAATCTTCAAACCTTTAGCAACTGGTGACACAGCGAGGAAGTTGGCCAGCGCTGCACCAGTTCCATGACCCATGATTGTGACCTTCTCAGGGTTGCCACCGAAAGCTGGTAGGTTCTCCCGCAACCAGTGAAGCCCTGCTACTAAATCCATGAGGCCGAAGTTACCCTGTGCGGAACCTTTAGCACCAGTCTTTAAAAAACCTACAAAGAAAGGACATATTTTATCAGGGTAATGCAAGTGACGCTAATATTATAAACTCCAAACTCCAGTTTATTTTCACCTTAGTTTGAACTGCTTTATGTATGCAAAATTTTCCACTGGAATCATAAAATATTGGCGTCACAAATTTTTATTACGTGTTTAAAAAAAGGATTCATGTCGATAAAAATTGCGATACGAGCGTAAAAAAATTCTACGCAAAAATTTTGGTTATATGATCGTGAAATGTATAAGTATCTGTATACATTTTTTTACCAAGTCGAGTTAATGTTGGTTTTATTTTGCTTCCATCTTGCAAATGTAATCATTTTATTAAAAATTTAAATTACCAAACAAAACTTGAACTACACAATCCGAACATGAATAAACAAGATCCCATGCTTAACCAAAGCGCCCGCAAACAGAGTTCACTCTAAAAGTCTAAACTTTGTCCGAATATGATTCATACGAGTATTTTTATGACGGAAGCATTTGCGCCGGCATCATTCAATCATGGCAAAATTTTGTTCATGTGCTTTATACCACTGATGTGTATGTGTGCACAATAGTTTGGATATCTAAAAATATCCATATTTGTAAAGTACGAATACCGTTTTACCCGTCAGTCTACTAAGAACCTCTGCATGCAAGTCAAAAAATTACTGAGGTTACACAAATTAACTACACCCAATTAAGCAAGATATTTTAAAATATTCTAAAATATTTTTTTTTAATAAATCAAAATTTGGTAATAGAAAATCTGATGCTAAATCTACTGATCTGGTGTTAAATCAATTGATTTAAGTGATTTTTATTGTTATGGCGATAATGGAATGAAAAGAACAAACAATCTGGAAAGAATGATTTCCCTAAACGGGAATTATGAATAAATTGTACGCCATTAATTCTAACAATGGGCTTCCTGCTCCCCCTTACAAAACCCAAAACATTCACTATTTTTAATGATAGAAAATGCTCCAAGAATAATCATTTTTGTTGTGTTTGAACATAATGAATGAAATGCTACACGTGAATATTTTTTTAATCGAAATATTTTTTATATACTTACATAAATATCAAAATCAGAAACTTATTCAACAAGTCAGTAATTGCAACGCTTCTACAGTCAATAATATCTATCACATAAAACCGCAACTCACATTTATAATTAATCAAGCTGTTTGAAATAAAGTAGTACCATTTTTCCTCCTTTACCTTTTATTTTATTGTTTTATAATGTTAACCATATGAAATTCTTTTTACCGTTATTCCATTTCTACAACATTTCTAAAAAAATATAAACTGCTTGCTTCGTATTAAATAATTTTACACAAAAAAATATAACCTTAAGTTCTTTATTTAACTAAAGTAATTAACGAAGGTATAAAAGGTATAACAGAAAACCATAAATGAATTTCGCGTAAAGGTGCGATACCGTATCCACCGGTTTGCAGTTTTCATTTTACCTTTTCAAATTATTCAAGCGAAACTCTCGAGGCCACGCGAAAGCACATATTTGTAGATTTGCGACTCTTTGGATATAAATTTAGAACTACTCAGATATATTTAGAGCTGTTTTATATCTCGATTTGCAACTTCGCTTGCTAGCGGATTACGATTTTAAAGTTCGTGGTTTTAAATTCACCAAATTTAATGTGAATTTAACACGTTCGATGCGAAACCAGGTTGAAAACATGTTGTACATGACTCGCTTGCAGTGCGGCTAAGAAAAACATAGACTTCTCTGTGGTGCGAAAGGCATAACTTCAGTTTGCTTTGGTGCAGGAAGGAGATAAATATATATTTAAGATGTGTTTCTAAAGTAGAGTCCAAAGAAGTGGCCAGCTTAATACCAGATTTTTTAGATCTGGTACCGCACTGTAGTAATAAAATATAAATACAGTGCGGTACCAGCTAGAAAACACCTGGTACCCCCGCACACCTTATACCGCACCCTGCGCTGGCTTTACGCGGCCAGTGTTGTGTCGCAGTCGACAAAACCGTGCGATTTCAAAATAAAATTTGTTTGGTTATTACTTTTAACTAAGTGACACTATATCCAAAATGTAATTTATATGGTTATTACTTCAGTAGCGTGAATTACGCTTAAAACGACAGTAAACACAAAATGCCACTTTTTTACTCACCGGCCACCGCACAGTTGTTTTTACTAAAAGTATAAAGTGACACAAGAGGCATCTAGAAAAAAGTATCCAAACTATTAAAATATCAGTCTTTGCATTAGAAGCGCTTCATTTAAGGTAGGTAATCTAAATCTCGTTTTACATAACTGAGAATTCGGGTTTTTTGTATAATGCCACTTATGTTTTCAATGTGCGTATATGTAATTTCGATAATAATACATTTATTTTTTCAGAGCCGAAACCGAAACTAAGTAAACACTATCTCGTAAAGGGTGTTAAGAAAAGGAATTGTGTCGGATGTTATAAAAATCTACGAACTTTTTTAACAAGCCGAGAGGCCGACAGAAAAATTTAAAAATTTTTGATGCTTTGTGCTCAGTGCCAAAAATATTTTTGTCTACTATGTTTTAATGAAGAACATTCAATATAATTCTTTTATATAAGGTTATCGATATTTTTACTTCCCAACCCTAAAATATGTACACAACTTCCCGTGTTCAGTGCGGTACAGGGTGTAAAAGATACTGTATTTTATTTTAGCTATAGATTCTAAACGAAATAAGCTATTGACGTACGCCTCCAGATTTACATAAATCACTTCATTATAGATAATGTTCAAGACAAAAAAGAATATATTTTTTGGTAAAAGTATGCTAAAACAAGAATTTAGTTTCTAAAGCGTTACAGGGTCTAATATAACTTGTATCGCCACAATGAAAGTTTTAGGACCAGGTTGAAAACGCCTTGTCCCGCAGGAATGGAAAGAAATAAAAAATTGGTGCCGCTTCGAACGTGTTAAAATCTGTTTCTCTATCGTCGTTGACAACAGAATTGAAGAGCCAAAAATTTACAGCATTATAGCCGAGTACCGGCTTCTTGGAGATAAGCTGTATTTTTTTCATCTGTTTTATTAAATTGATCATAGGTTCGATGCTATAAAAGACTATTACACTCATAGGTAGCCAATTTGATGTTTTTTGAGCGATGTGTCATTTGTAAGTATTAGGTAGTCTTTGAAATTACTGTAAATAACTACTCTCATATTTAGCCTTATCGCTAAAAATTGCAACTTACCAAGTACACCTAACCTAAAGTTGATAGTAACTACGATGATATTTCCGTGCGCAGCCAATGTCGTTCCGTCGTACGCGTTTCCCGAACTCCACTCGTAGGACTCGCCGTGGACGAACACCAGACACGGCAACCCCGATGATTCGTTTTCACCTTCGCCCCATATGGAAACAAGGTTCTTGTAAGGTTTGGAAGTTCAGAAATAGGTATGTATCGTCTTATTACTTTATTACCAGCTGTCGATCCTGAATGATAGACTAATAATATAATTATACCTAATATTATAGTAGGCAACAGCGGGCGCGGTAATTGAATGGGTGACAATTACTGACAAAAATATCTTGATAGTGCTTCGAAGGGTACGTAAACCCATCGGTCCCAGTATTTGGATAGCAGTCGCTAAGCCATATCGGAGGCCATATGAATGGCATAAAATCTTCCGACACTTAGGTTGGCCACTAACCCTTAGTTAAGTTAAAGCCAAAGTATTGAAGAGAAAAAAATAGATGATAGAATATTAAATACCATTAGCAGCGATTACACATTCTGAAAAATGGAGCCCGAACTTAAGTTATTTCACTCATCTCTTTGCGAAGTGTTCTTGAATGAATGTTTATCAACCACACACACTCTGAAGTCTGAATATATTAAAATTTGAAATTGCTTGAGATTATAATGTAATCTTATACTATAAGAATTATTATGCTATAGAAAAACTTAAACGTTATTGTTCATCTGTCACATTAAAGAAGGTCATGGTAAATAAATAGAAGTAGGAAATCTGTTCCATCTTCTTTTTCTGCCGGAATATTCTCTTGTGACGAAAAAAACTACCTTAGCCTCACTTCCGCACTGCTTGCAGGGGGCTGACTGCACTGCAATGCACTACGGAATTGAGACCTCGGAAGCTATTCCTGTTTCTTCTTTCTTCTCAGATATGCTTCTTACTTCTTCATATTCTTCAATTTCCTCCTCACCTATATAAGTTAGATACTAAATTGTATATAACATTTAAAATGTACTTATATAAATACTAATAAATAATGTTCCATCTTTTTGTCTTGTCTTTGTTCTCATATGTTGTCTGTCTATTTTTTTTTCTAAGCACGTTTTAGGGCCCTCGCCGACGACGATTTTTTGTAGCGATGCAGTAGCGATGCTGTCGCGCGTCCGCATCGATACAGTGGCGAAGCTGTCGCTAGCTGTGTGCCCTCGCCCACGAGTCCATATTCAGTCGCGATACAAACGCGCTTCTGTCGCGATGCAAACGCGATTCAGTAACGGCACCATGGTAACTGCGATCGCTATAGTTGCAAGATACCGATGTCGTCCGACACGGTCGCTCGTTGAATCGATACAGTCGCGATGTTGTAGCGCGTTAGTAGCGCGTTGGCATCGCTTCTGTAGCGCGTTGCAAATGCGACTAACAAGTGTTAGTAGCGATGTTGTTGCGCGTTCATGAAACGCGCGACAGCATCGCTACAAAAAGTCGTCGTCGGCGAGGGCCCTTAAAGCAGTCCTCTTTATCCGTGCAATAATTATCTTGTTTAATGAAATTAAATTACGTGAATCGAAATATTTACAGTGAAATGCAGTGTACTGATGGAGTTGGATCATAGAGACCTAGTGATCTATATTTAAAGAGCGGTTTATTTAACGGACAGTGAATTAGCGGTGAAATGGTGTGAATAAATTATGAATAAGCTCCTGGCAAGGATTAACGGGTGCCACGAGACCTCGCCGCGAATCACCATTTTGCCAGACAAAGCCCCATTATGATATTATTGTTTCATTCCAGGCATCAGATGCTGCCATAATAACAAAAGCAATTGGTACAGAATTCAGTTCAGCGTACTGCGGGTTGAGTAAATATTATAGAGCTTGCTATTGCTTTATTCTAAGTAGCTTCAGAATACCACGAAATGAAAACGCTTAGATTCTATGTTGTGGACCTTTTCTAATAGTCTAGAGGGGAGCCTAGCTACGTCCTAATGCGAATAGCTTGATTTAAAAATAACTTCATTTCATCTGGTATAATAGTTTTAGGTTTTAGTCTTTTTTGCAATAGCCATGTAGGTACATATTTAATACTTATTCATGTTAATTAAAGTTTGCTCGGTTTATAACATAAATAAAATTTAAAGACTGTAATAGTTATAAAAATAAAAGGATACAAAAACACTTCACGATTTTAACCTCTTAATTCTGTCTAGTCTTCGATTAAAATCTAAAAAAGCCATAATTTTTCCTTAAATTTGTTTGTTATTATAAATAGGAAGTTCAAATAATTAATGAAGTCGGTGATAGGATATGAAGACGGACTTCGCGTTTTTTTTTTTCATGTACACGAAAAAACTTAAATTAAATCGACATTCAAAACAATAATACACTGATTATTTCAAAATGAAATTACTTACTTTCAGCAGACATGGTTTTGCATGAGATTTTGGCATTTGGTAAGAAAATTACATAAAACTAGAATTAAGTCTTGTTCTAGGAAGCTTATTAATATTATGGTTGTAAAAAAAAATTAATGGCCATAGTACATTATTATTATAATTGGAATAAAAACACATTATTATACTATTATGAGTAAAGTATTACGATATGTTAATACTTACAATAATAAATATGTTGCGGCAACGTAACAGCTTTTTGAAACTACATTCTAGCGCTAAATGCTAATGTTCGTTTGTTCAACAAGTGCATGTTTCTTTATTGTTTTCTCACTATTACTATAGTTTTTAAACAAGCATTTATTTAACTTGCTTTGTTCGTTAGTTTAGTAGCACTAATCGTGATTGGGTCAAATCTCGATAGTCATTATTTGAATTGATTAATTGTAGAATCACTTTAAAAATTTAAAAAAGAACACAGTTATTCCATTGTTTTGAGTTTTCACTTCTGTCGGCATTCCTCATAACTGCCTATATTTTTCATAAATATTATAAAAAATAATAATGAATGAAACTTTATTTCTCGCCACAAACAGCAAAAAATCCAGTAAAACAACTTTGAGGTAAAATGTTTACAGTACTAGGGTCAATTTCAACAAACACGGATTTTGCCTAATTACAGTGGGGAATTTAAATTTGCTGTTTTTGATAAAATTTTTTGGCTTAAATAATAGGTAAATATTAGTACTACTTAATCATATACTAGAGATCGAAGAAAAATCATTAGTTCATGAGATATTTCCATTTGAAATTATCAAATGCCACCGAAATTATTAAAGGACCACCGGAATTAAAATCCGAGCCACCGAAATTGATTAAATTTAAACCTGCTGTTTCTAATACATTTTATTTGGCATAAATAATATGTAAATAGTAATAATAATTAGTCACATAGTAGAGATCGAAAAAAAAATTATTAGTTCCGGAGATATTTTCAAATTACATTATCAAATGCCACCAAAATTAGGACTACTGGAATTAGAATCTAATCCACCGAAATTGATTATGCCAATGAGGAATAATAAAGGCAAGATCATCTAATACTTTAAAAATACATTTTGAAGAGTACCTAGGAGTCTAGATGAACGGACTCTTTTTAGCGGTGATTAGACACGCTTGTTTTCTGTGGCCTATTAGACCAGTGCCGATAGCTTCAAAAACGGTAAAAAGTGAAAAAAATATATAGTAGGATGAAACCCATTGAAAAAAGAAAAGGATATAACAAAAATTAAAGGAACATAATTTACGGGCGATCTAAGGTCGGGAGGGGGGATGGGGGTTTAAGGGTAAAAAACAGTTTATCTCGATTTCCAGCAAAACTACAAGTCAAAATTTATGTGAAAAATTCAAATAACCAAGTTTTTGGTTTTTTATTTTTATCTTTTACAAAAAAAAAAATATTTCACGAAGTTTAGTGAAAACTTACCGTTGCATGTCTTTGACATACTGTAATATTTTTAATTAAAAATATTTCTTTTTTCACCTTATTTTGACTTAACATCGAAAAAGCAACCTAATTTTAAATCTTAAATTCTCACGTCAAAATATCTATTTTTTTTTTAATCGGTGACATTTTTGTTCGTTGGAATCTCTACTTTCTAATGGTATATAAAAAAACTATAAACTACTAACGACTACTACTAACTACTAACTATGAATTACTATGGTAAATGTTCTCCGAAAATGCAATGAAACGACAACTATTTTCGCATGTTTTTTGCAATCTTTATGTTTTTGTAATTGTTTTGTCTGACAAAGTAACATGAAATCTTACGTTTTTCAATTAAATAAAGTGTAAATTTTGATAAATAGCTCAAAACTGTACACAGTTTTGTCATTCATTATGACAAAAAAACTTAAAACTCGAATCCGAAATTTTTTTGCGAAAATAGTTGTCGTTTCATTTTCACCAAATTTCGTGAAAAATTTTTTTTTTTGTAAAAGAAAAATAAAAAACCAAAACTTGGTTATTTGAATTTTTCACTTTTTTATTTACACTTTTTTTACGTAACATAAATTTTGAGGTTACGTAAAAAAAGTGTAAATAAAAAAGTTGTAGATCTTTTTATTACTTACAACATTGCTATTTAACTTTTTTCTACAGGACTTGTAGTTTTGCCGGAAATTGAGATAAACTATTTTTTACCCTTAAACCCCGCCCTCCCCCACTTCCCGAGCTCAGATCGCCCGTAAATAATTTTTTCGTTAATTTTCGTTATATTCTCTTCCTTTTGCAATGGGTTTCATTCTACGATTATTATTTTTCGTTTCAAAAATTATCGGCACTGGTCTATACACGTCCCTATGCGCTTTGATTTGCCACCGGAACCACCGAGATTAGGCCACCGGACTTAGAATTAGAGTCAAAACTTGAATTTTAAAGAACACCGTTATTCTCAGGTTAACTTTTATTTCACAATTATGGCTGAAAACCTTTAATGGAAGCCTCCATAAAATTTCTTGACAATCTGCTTTGTAGTTTTACTAATATACATGACATCGGAATTGGATGATTTTGTATTCCTGCGCCACCGCAGTGAGTACTTACGTGTTTGGCAGGAAAATTACGCAGCCAGTCGGTCATCCTAATACGCAATTTGCAAGAGCACAACTGAACGGTGCGGGGAGAGCCAGTAAGGTGTCTTCCAAATCGTTTCGTAACAAGATATGAAGTGCACAAAATGCGCCACCGGTATTGCTTTTTTTTGTAGGACATTTTTAAAAGATGTTTTAAGAGCTGTTGCACTATCTTAAATTACTCCGTAAATATATATTAGTTGTGTTATTTAATGTATTTCTAAAAAATATTCCTTTTTAATAAAATTTATTTACCAAAAAAAGTTAAATTTACAAAATATGTAAATAAATGGAGGTCGGACAGTACACCGGAATTAGATTTTAGGTCTTAGATATTTTTTTATTAAGAATCTATGTATTAAATATATCTGAATACTTTGCTATCATGTAGATCACTATTTAAACTACCTATATAAAATTATACATAATTGTAGTTTACCTCCACACATAAATTTTCAACCTCGCCGTCTCAAAAATGCACTTGGGAAATTCACCCACTAACGTTTGTAGGAGCTGGCGCTTGGGCTAGGTATTTAAATACCTATTTAGGTATTTAAATATTGTTAATCTATTTTATTTATCGTTTTCCCACAATCACCTGGTATACAACAACTATATCATGAAGAAGAGGACCACTTCTCATGATTACTTTACGGTCCTTCCCTTCAGGGAATGTTGCAAAACGAGCGGACATGTTTAGCTCCTTGCGGAAGTGACTACGATCCTGTAGGTATTGTTTTATGTCATCCAATATCGCAATATAATTTTGTTCTTTTTCTTTTATAGTACAATCAACTTTGTTGATTAAAACTGACGACTGATGGCATTTCTTAATCATAATTCTAATTATATGTTTGTATACGCGAAAGAGTACCTATAGGTAATATAAAATATACATATAATAATAGCTGCCAAAATTATAACGAAATTATCCTACGTCTAAAACCATGCACACAGAGTACCTACTTAAACACTATGCTTGCGGCTATTAACATCATAGACAAAAATTAATATAATTCAAATAAGAGCATTCAACTGATAGTTTTCATGATTAATATTTTTCTGGGTACTGATGTAGTGTCATTAAAATGTTAGAATATGAAAACGATTCTTAATTAGCATTTGTTTTTATGTTATTATCAGAGAAAACATGTCAACAAAAACCGGGAATATTTGAATGTTTTAACTTAACTCATAGTGGATAGTGCACATTTTATTATGATACGTTTACCTACTCAAAATAAGTATTTTGTAACAAACATTTCGACCTAATTACACATAGATATAAATCCTGGTCACAGCTAAAGACGAACATACTAAAATACATATAGGTACACCGTAAATAAAGAAGAATATCGATGAATATTTTAATTCTTACCGCCAACAGGGACGTATAGGTTAACATAAAGGCAGTCTTCGCTCTGGTTGGTGAGCAACGGCAACAGTCGCTCGAGCTGACGGATGCGGGCGCGCGGATGTGTGAGCAAGGCTTCCTCCCAGGGGGCGGCGGCCGGGGGCGCCTGCGGACACGCCGGGCCCGGTGTGTCCGCCAGCCGCGGCATCCGCCACTGCGATGGCGTCACTGGTGGCATGTACCTTGTAAAGAAGGGAATATTTTTTTGCATATTGACTTTATGATGCAATCAGTAATCTCATCTGATCGTAAGTGGCGATGTAATGTATTGTAATTTATGATAAAGCTCAACCAGTAAAAGCCTATTCACTCTTGACTTGCGTACCTACTTTTTATAAGTAGAAATTTTGTTGATAGTGTATAGCTCCTAGAGCTACGTGACTCTCACAAAAGGTCGTGAATGTTATTAGACACAAAAATAACTTCATACACATAAATACAGTAGTGTTACCTACTTATAACTTAAACTAAAAACTTTATTAATGCCCATAGTCCGTTTCAAAAACATAAATAGATAATAAATTATGTTATTATTACCTGAGACTCCCTAGAGGCGGCGTAGCGTAAGGCACACCGAGGTAGGCCTCTACTTGAGGATGCGAGTGGACGACGATGCCCCGTAGCGGGCCGTACTTGGTCCTTACTACGCGCGTGCTGTACTTGTGAGTGGAGAGCGCGGCTGCGTAGCACACGAGCCACGCGTATAGCGCGGCGCGGGCCGCTCGCATCACGCGCGCGGCGCCGGAGCGGGCGCGGGGCACGCGCCGCACGCTCCGCGCATCACGCGGCCCGCCGCGCTGCGCTCGCGCTCCGCCGCCGCCACCGCGCGCTCATCCCGATACACGTTTCACGCGCGCTCGCGGCCACTGCTGTTGTGGATTTCAGTTAGCTACAACTAACTACTTCTAATATATTTTTACTAGTTATTACCCCTTAATAGAATGTCTATCCATTCACGAGGCCAAGCTTGCTCGTAAATCATGGACACAATCATCTCAGCAAGGTGTTAAAGTTAGTTTACCCCTTGCTGTGCGATTTCAATCACAATCAAATCACAAAAATTCTAATAATGTCTAATTTAGCGTGTCTTGTGGTTACATCCCATTAGACGCGTTTCACCGTCCAAGTCTATTGCTACAAGAAGACCTGGTGTATACTTCATGAAGCTGTTTCAGTGCGGTTTGATACTATTAGTGTTCGATTCGAGTATTCACAGGTTAGACCGTAAATACTCTCGTGATAAGGATTAGCGACTCAACAGAGGCCAACTGCTTAACGTCCACTACAAAGCGTGAAAATCATGAATCTTTGCTACGAATGGATACCCGCATAACTCCAGGCACGTCCAACAGTAAAGCTTTGTTACTCTGTTTGATCCATTTTATTGAAATAAGCTATAAGTATTCTTATCAGAGTTGTCATAAATGATTATATTTATTGGGCCAAAAAGGAAATTACCTAGCAAGATGTACTACAAATTAAACATTTGGTATTTTAAATAGAAATGATCTTACATACCCAAATCATGCTTTTGCAGTGATGCAAATTTTCTGCAATATAGCAACCATTTGTTCAACCTGCAACAAATAAATACACTTTGTTAATGATGAAAATTAATTATTTTAAAAATATGTTTCAATATAAAGCGTACTAAAAGATTGTGATGGAAATTTCCATAATCATTTCCATTTTAATCAAACATCAGCTGTGTAAGCTCGACGTTGGACAATGGAGTAGGTAACGGAAAATGTTTACCTTAACAGACCTAACCCGACGTTTATATAATTTAATGGAAGACAAACACGACAACAACATCGCAATTTAAAACAAAATTTGCCATTTTCGTTACGAGCTTCAAGAAAACTGCCTACGAATTTCAAGTACGATTTTATAATGTTATTGGGTAGATATTCAACCCGATTACAGTTTATACATCTTTGTCAAAAAACTTGATGGATTTGGGTCACCAAGTAACGATTTGGTGCCAATCTTAATATTAATCAACGAATCTTCAACCATTTATACCTCGTCAATAACAAAGTTTTGTACAAAGTTTCGTTGCTCAATTTTAACAAACAGCGTTTGCTTTACGAGGCATTTGTAAAATCCGTATTATATGCTTTAAATCTTATGAAGATACCACTAATTAACTTTTATTAAACTTACTTAGACTTTTACTTAGACTATAAAACTTCTGTTAATATACATTTTGCATGAACTTTAGAACTTGTGTAATCATGAGCTAGGTTAAACAATGACAAGCATTGAACAGACATTTGAAAGAAACCCTAGTGGCAAAACTTGCATAAATGCATTGGAACATTAAGTAGTAGGTCTTGGTTATAGTAAGATGTTAACCTCAGTCTTGGTCGCCATTCGGCAGGCATTGGAATACAATAGCTAGAATGACTATTAATCTCTCCAATGTCTGATTGTATTGGGATACATTCATACATTTTAGAGCGTTGCAATATGTAATGACTAAAATAGAAACGCCAGTTTGACATCCGAAATGACATTAAAACCTTTAACAAACTTGGAGCAACTATTATGTCTTCTGTGCTTGGAGAGGAATGTATTACACAGTAATGTAATAATATATTCGACTGCATATTGCACACTGCGGATACATAAGTGTTCCGACGTTACGAGTATTAACTGTTATAACGTTGTTCTTTTTCTTTTACATATAACTAATTTTTGGCTTATTTTGTTGTGTAGTATTATTACTTGAGTATAATAAGCACTTGGGGCGCTGCGACCTACGTTAATCGCATCCCCCACGCAATAAGTTCCTGTCCTAACCACTACTTAAACCATTTTCATGTTTATAAGTTTTTGTTATCAAAGGGATTTCACTATGCAATTGTACGAGTACAATACTGTGGTATTTAATTTTAACCATACCTACAGTAACCTAGCTTACTCACTTGGTAAATAATAATCGTTACTTTATTGAACCTAATGGTAACGAATAGGATTAGGATAGTGATGATGATGATAATGATGAAGATGATGATCATTTGGCCCAAGATATTCAAAGTATTTTTTTATTATTTTTATACAATATTGGATTCGTTGTCATTAATATTGATTTAGATTGGTTATCATCAGACCCTTACACGGTCTTTATTATGGTCATGTTAGATTCCAGTAGATAGCATAGTTGCGACACTCTAAAAGTTAATAATAATTATATAACACACTAATTAAATTTATTGGTAAACTAGATAATTAAATTATATAGGTACTCGTATGTAATATGTACCTATGTCTTATATTAAAATGGATTGCCATATAATATGTATATCTTGTTCCATAAGCATCACGTATCACATTTATAAATTTATGATATAAAATAATATAAATGAATATACATATAAGTATCAATAATAAATCCCCATTCGTTTAGATTTCGAGTGACCTAGAGATTGTTATCGTTCATTCGTCCTAAGTATACCAATCATTAGAAACAGGTGACATTCGGGTTGGTCACGTAACAAAACGTGTAACGATAGACCCTTGTCCTTTGCCCTGCAGTCGGCCTCTAATAAATTGCAGCCGTCAAATTAATTTAATGAAGAAATTAAATGCCCTTTGCACGGTGAGCCCTGATGCCCCTAAAAATATAACCGAAGGAGCTTGAAATATAGCTCAGCCGAAATTATTCGAGACCGCTCATATTTTCCTTGTGTTGGTCCAGACAGCTACGAAAACCTCACCGTGTTTTCTGTTAACTAATGGGCATAATTAAAAAGGTTTGCACAAAATTTTATTATGTTTTAATAACACTGCGGTATTATTAATTTTAAACCATTATCCTAATTTAATAGCGAGATAGCCGAAACCAGGATTTCATCAGGTATGCATAAATTTTATTATAAAATGTAAACAGTAATTTGCGTTGTTTTTAATTCCACGTTGTAAGGGAACTTTAATTATAACTAGTTGATTGTTGTTTAAATGATACCTACAGCTGATCATTAAATGAATATGATTAATCTATTACGATTGAAGTTATTATTACAATGTGATTGAAAATGTATTTGCTGATAATTTATAAAATTACTTTACATTAAAATCGGACATGATACGAAAACATTAGGTACTTGTAAATAATAATATTATCATTTATTGTAATCAGGTTACATTTATTAATTTGTATCAAAAGTTTACAGATATTGTGAATGATGCGTTTTGAAATTTCTATATTACAATACAATTACTACTAAAACGATCAAGTCAGCATTGAATCAATTTTATAAATAGAATACATTTTTATAGAATACTTATTCAATAAAATGCAGATTATGTAGTTGAAGTATAGCGAGTTTCTACACGATTTGAAAAATTAGAGTCATTGAAAAAAAATCTCGTTTCTCGTGTTTCATTTAAAACTTTTAAACTTTTTGAATACTTAGTAATAATATCATTATTACATACATTATATCCTTTTGTAATCAAACCTAAAACTAAAGCAAAAACAAAGTAATATATAAATATGTATAGGGTTTTAGCTTGTACAACGAATGCGACGTGTCAGAAAGGCTTTCGCGATTCTCGCACTTGATTGATGGCGCATCTCCATGGCTTTTTGTGGTCGGCGTGTGATCAAATGAGGCCGTAAACATAGACAAGGTGATTGCAATAGACGCCATGCATATTACTAAACTAATATTACAAAGAGGAATGTTTTGATTTTTTGTTTGTTTCTAATGGATAGACTCAAAAACTACTGGGCTGGTTTCAAAAATTCTTTCAGCAATAGAATTCTCTATTCTGTCTTGAGTATATGTATTTTATTCAAAAAAAAATTCTGAAAACCGAAGCAAAGCGAGGGCGGTTAACTAGCTAATAAGATAAAAACAATTACAGCAGGAAATACAATAAGAAAAAAAGAAATGTCAATGATACTTGCTACACAAACAAGATAAATACTGCAAAAGTATAGTTTTTAGCAGTTCATTAATTTCCATTTGTAATTTGGAAAGCTTAGAATTATAGTTCAAAACACTCTATTGCAGATATGAGGAAATTGGTGCCTATTTTGGTTACAAAGTTAGCGAAACCACATCGATCAATAACTAGCAGAATTGACAGCTTAACATTTCCTTGGAAGTTCTGAGGCGGCCATTATTATTTTTTAAGTGTTTTGCTTTAAATCTTATGATAAAATCAGATTCACTATCTTTATAGACTTCAATAGTAACATAATACTCTTCAAGATGAGTTACTTTAGATAAAGTGAGCATTGATTTAAGTGTAATATAATCTATAGCTATAGAAACTTGGCACGGATGTTCTATTAATAGATAGTATATTACGGAAGGATTTTGGAAATTCAACTCTTGACAGCGTGAAATTCAATATTTAATTTTGAACTATGTTGCGAGCGCCTTTGTAGTTATAATTATAAGTTATAAACAATGCGGTACGTTATTACTTCTATGGCCATAGAAAATTGTACCTACTAGAGAATTGATGTTGATTTTTGTAACATTATTCAGAAAAACCAAGTCCACAACCATACAATAATTGGAGGTAGTTTCTGAAAAACGTTCCAATCCACACTCATGTTGAAATTGAATTAATACTTATATATTATTAATACTTAAGTAATTAATTATATATTATTAATACTTAAGTAATTAATACTTAAGTATTAATAATAAGTAAGTATAATAAGTAAGGAAGTATTATTAAGTATTCATACTTAAGTACTAATTCAATTTTAACATGAGTTTGGATTGGAACGTTTTTCAGAAACTACGTCCAATTGATCATTATAAAGAAAATTTGCTATAGCCTTTTCTAATATACATATAAAGAATAAAGTAGAAGAAACGTTTCAAAAAGAAAACAAGCAATATATTTGATTTTTGTACTTCAGTCGGGCCATCAAGGCGCTAAACTTAGATAATGCTCCCTTACTTCTAACGAAATAAACCTAAGTGTGTTTCCAAGTAAATACTTGGAAACTTTCTGTAACAGGCCATTTTGAAGAAGAACGCGCTCAAGCAAACATCAGGGTATTCAATTTAAAGTAGTTTACAGTGTTATTGAAAAGCTTTAAATAGTTAGTAGTACATTCAGAGAACTAACAACAGACATAACCATTACTCATAATAACTAACTATTCCGAAACTGGACTCGTGCCCCCAGAATGGGACGAGTTGAACATAACTAAATTTTGATTACATTTCTTAATCATTTGATACAAATAAATGGATTTTTGAGCGACAAGTTAATCATAATAGCTCTTAATTATTGATTGGCTTCGACGCCTTCAACCCATTAATGGCCCGCTATTGTGCAGGGGTCTCTCTTCTTGACGAGGTTTAGAATATGTATATTCCACCACAGTGCTCCAGTGCGGATTGATGGAGTTATTGATTGTTACACAATTAAGACATTCAATAATACACGTGACAAGTGAGAACGTCTATTTAGATCAATGATATTATAGGTATGCATAAAAATATCTTTGATTTAGAGCGTCTATTTAAAACGTTTATTAAAGCGACTTTATTGAACGTCATGGTCTTTTAAGGTAACACGTGGCTCTCTCGGCGCTCGCGGTCCCTCGTTTTTCTGTGATCGATCACCTGTCCACTCAACCGCACTACATAAACGGTGCCGTCTTATATTTTATGCCTAACATTAGCGGTTGCCGGTGGGTTACACGTGATTTATATTATACAACAAGCCTTTAAGGAAATGTAAATTACGGTTAACTCTGAATGAACATCTCTATTTTGGATAGGTACTTAGAACAATGTTAAGCTATTAATTACATGTAACTGTAATCCATGTAACTGTAATTATCTTATAATTTTGTTGGTAAGCAAAAAGCGTAAAAACGGATGAACCGATTTGGCTGATTTTTGTTATGATATTCGTGATGGTCCAAAATTGTTTAGGGATGAAAAATCGAAGTTCTGGATCATGTGACAAGGAACATGAAGGGATTTGCGTATAAAAGTTATTAAATGAAAAGCATTTATCAAAGGTAGGTAAAAATTTAAGGTTTTAGGTACCTGATGAGGAACACTAAAAGATCAGTTAAACTATTAAAGATAATAAATATTTAAGACCTATATCTTATTACTGAAGTGGAAATTGAGTTGTTTCCTAAAATTTTTTTTTGTTATAAATGGAAAGTTCATATATAAGTTTTATAACAAAGTTATTTTAGTTTTTTCATATTCGCTATAATTTAAAAGTTACATCAAATCAAAAATACGTTTTTGAATCCAGTACCGAAAACACGCCGACAGTTCCCGAATAGACCCGAGCGCGCGTGTGACGTCACTTTGTTAATTGCTATTCATTGCAGCATACAGCTGATACTGTGATTTGACTTTAAACTGATAAAATCTTGATATTATCGTCAATATATTGATAAACATATTAAAAATGCTAAACCTTAAAAGTTATCGTGCTTGTTTTGTACCATTACGTGTGAATACTACAAAAAACATAATGTTAAATGTGTACATTTATTCGGAACCTGTACATTTAATCCTACTTTCCTACTTAATGTTATAAATCTGAAATTTTGGATGTTTGTGACTCCATCACGCAAAAACAGCTGAACGGATATAGATGAAAGGTACACAGATAGTTTTTGACCTAACCTACCAGATAGGATACTTTTTATCCCGTCTGTCCGTCTGTCCGACTGTCCGTCCGTCCGTCTGTCCAAAACAAAGCGCCGAAACCCTTAGTGCTAGAAAGCTGTAATTTGGCATGGATATATACATATATTTATTAAAAAAAATTGAAAAGCTCTTCCAAAAATATTATGGGAAGACCACTTTTGGAATTTTGGGTCCGTTTGCGAAATATTTGCTTTAAAGTGCTAATTCTGGTTGGAGTCAAGTGTCCAGGGGGGACAGTTGGCTAAACGGTTGGAGTTGGACAAGTGAAAAAAATCTCAAAAATAGGTTATAATATGATGAATTTACAAGGAAAACTATCACGGCTATGTTAACATGAGTAGTTAATGAATAATAGTCGATAAACTTACTACTTCGGAACTCTACATTGCGCGTGGCCTGACACGCACTTGCCCGTTTCTTTTATGAAACAACTGATGGTTTTATTTTATTAGGTTAGGAATTTTGCCACGTTGATCCTACTTCAATTCAATGAGGATTTGATGATGGGTTCTGGGGCTACAAAGTGGAACTCCTCAATGGTAGAGTAAAACGGAGCCGTGTTTAAAGATAACTACTACTACTATTACTATCATTAACATTGTAAAATTAGTAGGAACATCATTAAATAAATAAACGCTTCACACTCCTATGTGGCGTGGTATCCATTCGCCACACGGGTCATTGACCAAGTTGGTGTATTTCGGTGACAAAAAAAATTATATATTGTACCAGTTTTATGTATAAAGCGCGTACAAACCCATAACGCCGCAGTAGGTTTCCCTGTCGCGGGTGATATGGACAACACGTCACTATAACACCCAAGACCCGAGTACAAATATTTATTAGATATGGCCGGGAATTGAACCTGGGACCCTCGCTTCGCAGGTTGGATCGAATCGCTATCAACTAGGCTATAGGGTCATCGTATGTATGTACCTACTACTAGCATAGAATTTCTGTAGCATTGCATTGTGCATTTTTTTTATTAATCACATTCTTCATTTCTCTAAGGATCCATATCTGAAATTTACGCAGACGAAGTCGCGGATAGAAGCTAGTTGTATGATAAATGAAATATAATTTATCATACACTCCTGATTTCATACCCCTAACACCCTGCCCTGATTCCTCCCAGACACGATTTACTAGTAAACAGTGTAACCTTTTCTTTTGGTGTAAGTATATAATCAATGGAGAGTTTTATTATATTTAATGAAGAATAAATCATTTAACGTTTAAATTTACAATAAAATTACGTGGAATATCTTTTTGCACTAAATTTCGGATATTTTTAGTTAATTTACGTGTAGGAGCCGTTGAGACCGTACTATCGTGAAATTTCTTTAACAAAGTGACGTCACAAATATGGCGGTCAAAGGAGAATGCCCATAGCCAGTACTCTCAAAAAAATAATTGTGTCACAATGACTTTTGTACTAAAAATTAAGTTAAAATATTTTAAATATTTTACCGTATTTCCTAAAAAATTCTTTTTGGGCTTAATTTTCTTAAATTAATAAGTAACTTTACTTCCGTTTTACAACACAAAAGCATTCGGCCATTTATATTGGAATTGGAGCCAATCAGGGATCTTTTAAGATCCTTCGGGCCAATAGGTTGCGTTGATTCGATTATGATTATGATACAACAAACTAGATGGTGTTAGGGGACTGTCAAATGAATTTGATAATTATTACATTAAAAGTTAGATGGCGTTTGAGAACTGTCAAATGAATTTTAAACTTAAACGTATATGACTTAATACCCCTGCATAGAGTTCATATTACTGTGACTACTATAACTTAAATACAAAATAATTTTGTTGAAAATCTCATAACTCCTACGATTAAACTTGACTAAAGTTGGTTTGTGTAATGTATTAAGATAACTTATTCAAATAAAGGTATTTTTATCAGGACACAAAAATATTAATGTCAGTACATTTCTCCATACAAAATGGGCATTCTCCTTTGGCGCGTTCGTAGCCACGTGATTTTTTTTCAACTTTTATTTCGTTATTATTAATATTAAAAATAGTTTTTAAGCGTTTTTAACAATGCCAATCAATATAATTTGTGTTTAAGATTTAAAATACATTTAAAAAAAAAATATTTTTTTTAAAATGAACAACTCAATTGAGGATAATATCCAGGAACTGACATAAACATTTAATGTAGTTCACAAAGTGCCGATAACATTGATGTCATGAAATTTCAGCAAAGCTATCTAATTATTAATATTCAGTCGCAACGCTTCACAATTACCAGATATATATATTCTGACTGTACCAACCTTGTATTAACAACGAATAAAGAGAAAAGCGAGCTGCGAGTTAGGTATTACTATTTGTCAGAGATGTAACTTATCTAAGATACAAGTATCTGAAATACAGATACAAGATACAAAATACGTATTTTCATCTTTTATCTATAAAACTTTTTTAAAATTCATTTCGTATCTTGTATTTAAATACCTTTTGTTTGGTATCTTAGTATTTTGTAGATACTATGTTTGCTAAAATACTTTTAGTAATAAACCAACGAAAAAAATAACTGAAAAGCGAAAACTAAGCTATTTAGTATTATAAATTTGGATCCTAAATTAACAGTAAATAAATAATTTTAGACGGAGCCACACAAACAAGCAAAATTCATTACATAAAGCACATTTTATGAGGGCAGCGGCATGCGATGCACACGGCAGCAGTAGCGCGGCGCACATCTTTTCACCGTTTGTTTTTTCATCTGTTTGGCACCTTTTCACCGTTTATTTTTGTGTTAATTTAAGATCTTAATTTATAATACTAAATGGTTTATATTATTTTTCACTTTTCAGTTTTTTTTCGTTGATTAAATTTTTTTGATAAAAAGTAATCATTTTTAATGTTTAGTATATTTATATATTATATACGTGTCGAATTGAGAACCTCCTCCTTTTTTTCGTCGGTTAAAAAACGTTGTTTTTACAAAAGTATTTTATCCATAAAAAGTATTTAAAAGATACGTATTTTATATCTAGTATTTCAGATACCATTCCAGAAAGTTATTTGCATCTGGTATCTGAAATACTTAATTTTAAAAAGTATTTTGCATTTTGTATTTCAAATACTTTATTTAAGGTATCTTGTACATCACTGCTATTTGTATAATGTACCTACATGGACGGTGCTTCAATAAAATTCTGTTGCGGGATAAGTGGCAAAAGGCAATCAAATAAATAAAAAGCATACAATTTCAGAACACAACACTTATCTAGACACGCGGAGCGTGTCAGCCAATTTTCTAGCTAACAGATTGGCGAGCAGCACCGTGTGTAATATTACACGAACCATTTGGAGCCACTTTTGACCACCTCATAACTCAAAAACTATTCAACATAAACCTGTCAAATTTGGCTCATTTATTAAGACTTGCGAAATACATACGTCTTCCAAATTTCATAAACACATCTCAAACGGTTATTTAGATATTAACGTCCAAAAATCGAGAAATTTAACACTGACTGACCTATAGATCAAAACTATATCCAACTTCCAGGTGACCTAGAAAGTTAAAATTTGGCATGCAGATAGGTAGTCGGGTGAATACAAAGGAATAAATCTGAAAGTAGTAAATTTTTATCATTTTATGATAATTTTTCAAAAAGTTGATTCTATTAGGAACACTTACTTATAACGCCTGAAATTTATGAACAGCAATCAAAATTGATGACAGGTGGTCATTATGTGGAATATATATAAGGATTGGAATACCACCCTTAATTTTTTTTTAATCGAAACATATCAGTTTTAGTACTTTGTGAAGCTTCTAACTGGGGGAAGATGTTCAGTGTACGTACGTATTATTTACGTACAGATTAGTGAGACGTCAGTAGCCGTTATTTCCAGTGTATTGCATTGTTTCATTTTTAATGTGTGAAAAATTATTCTTCTCTTATCTTGTATGGCATGTACACCACTAAATTTTGTATTATTTCCGAAATTATACCAGTTCAAAGTGATTCGAAGTATTGTTTCCAAATATTATATTATGGCACGTTATCTCATCGAACACAAACTACTTATAACTAATAAGAGTATATTCGACTATCGTATTTATTATTATTATTACTACTATCGTATCGTATCGTATTTATTATTATTATAACAGACTGGGATTTAGTATTAATTATTATTTCAATATTTAGCGGACATGAATAGTAGAAGATCATTACTTATAAATAATGAAGTAATAGGTATTTTGGACCACGGTGCACTAACTACGGATTTAGTTGAAGGGCACTATTACAGTTCATGTATAAGGTAACAAAATTAATCACTAACGTTATGAATAATTTCTGTACAAAAAGTAATGATATCCCATCAAAAACATGAATGTAAAGTAAAAGCCAATTTAAAAAAAAAGAATTGAGATCTAAATGGGTGCCAAGTTCTGTGTAGAAAAGCCTAAAATTTTAGTCACAAGAACATGTAATTCAAGCTTTACATTTGAATTGGCTAGTTTTCATTAGTTAGCAACCAACAAACCAAATTTTAGAAAAGTAACATAGGTCATCAACCTAACAGACTTAACAAAGATAATTATACAAATATAATATTATAGCCTAGATAGGTACGTGAAAACTAACCAAGTCAAATGTGGAGCTTGAATTACATGTTCTTGTGACTACAATTTTAGGCTTTTCTACACAGAACTTGGCACCCATTTAGATCTCAATTCTTTTTTTTTAAATTGGCTTTTACTTTACATTCATGTTTTTGATGGGATTATTGTCACTGTGGACGCCAACAAGGAGTCTATATCCATATGTATTAATCCAAAAGATACATCCATGTTCAAAGTTGCATATACAGCTTGAGGAGCATCTATTCTTTATCACCTATTAGTTTCAGCCTCACAAACTTGATGGTTTTGACAATGCATCAATAGTTCTAATACATAATTATTTACTAATTAGGTATTGCGTTTATATTGGTTTTCTTCATATATAAAGAGAATTTAAATCCAACACAAACCAATAACAATCCATTATAAGCCTCCGATTACCTCACAACTGAGACCCCAGCACGAATATTTAAGGTTTAGCAGCGAAAATTAGTCGGAAGGTCTTGAAATCCCCGAGAGATACTCCTTGTTTATTAATGTTATTTTTAAAAGGAAAAAACCAAAACTGAAATAACTTTTAGTTAATTAAGATTTCTTTTACACTGTCTCGTACATAATATCATTAATTTAATGGATTGTTCAATTCAGACAGTAAACACGTCGATTAATCTTGAACTACGCATCGGATGTCACCGCCGTGTCTGAAAGCGACGTTGTTCCTGTTAATGTAAACGTATATTAAGTTAACGGTATGAAGTATGTATTTTTCTATAAAGTATATAAATATTCTATACATATTCTATACATTCTAAGAAGCGCTCATAGCCCTGCGGCTTGCGTCGATCCTATGTGATCGACAAAGTTAAGCAACAGCGGGCGCGGTCGGTAGTTGGATGGGTGACCGCTAGTGGCAAAAATTTCTTGAGCGTTTCCGTGCTTCGGAGGGCACGTAAAGCCGTCGGTCCCGGTTGTTATCATAAGATAACAGTCGTTAAGCCATGTCGGAGGCCCTCGGGCGGTTTGAAAACTTCCGACACTCGGGTTGGCCACTAACCCCTCCACCAATCCGCACTGGAGCAGCGTGGTGGAGTATGCTCTAGGCCTCCTCAAGAGGAGAGATCCGTGCCCAGTAGTGGGCCATTAATGGGTTGAAGCCATATAAATATTCTATACAAATAAATAAAATTGGAGGGTCTGTTTGAAATATTAAAATAACCGCTTTTTACTAAGTGCATTTGGATGTATACACGGTACATAATAATATACCAAAACAACATTTTTTTCAATTGTTATCTCTCTGTTTGTTTCGGCTAATCTCTGAAATGGCTGGATCAATTTTGATGGGACTTTCACTGGCGGATGTAACAAGGAGTAACTTAGGCTACTTTTATTAAGTCACGGGTAACAGCTAGTTTTTAATTTAAAAAAATTGTGCATGGTCTTGAATATACTATACAAATAAAATTTGATTAAGACTATGATAACATAGCATAGTGGCATTTAGCTATTTAGCAAGCAAAGTTAGCATAGCTACTCCATTTACTAGGTATTTCAATACCATTAAAGAGATCACTCAACTAAATAATCAAAAAAAAAATTAAGGAAGCTTAACATTTTATGACTGCTCTATCCTTGTGTGTCTATACTATAACCAGACATGTCTTTAATTTAAAAAAAAACATTATTTATTCATTTAATTTCCCATGGTAAGTACTTTGTAGTAAATAACTAAACAAAGGTTATTAATGTGGACGTCCAAATTTATTCGATCAAGTTTCGTTAATTCTTAAACGTAACTGCGAAGTTGGATTATCTAACTCATGTATCTCTTCGCACAGGTGTTCACAAAGTGTTAATTAATTTACGTACGAGCAGAATTTATTTGAGGGAACTTAATTGATAAATACCAACAGACCTTACTGGTAACCTCAGTTTCATTATACGAACGCTCTGTAACATCTGTGACGCCATCTTTGTTTTGTTAAACGATTCTTTATTTACCCTAAATAGGGTAGCGAACGGAGTTGAGGCTATTATTGTACGATGGGTTTTAATTTTAAAGTTTTTACTGCGGAGCTGCGAAAGAACGTTGAAGGAGATAATATTTTGACGTACGTATAAGAATCTAATTTAAATATGTTTTTCGTTGAGAGTGGCAGAGTTATTGAATTTTAGAAGGCAATGATCTTAAGTTTGAGTGTTGGTTCACTTATGCTTTTCATTTTGGATGAAACATCCACGTCAACTTGGCCATCAGTCAAGGATTAGACATTACATTACAACACTGATTTATTATTGGTTACGGATCAGTGTCGTCTTTAAATAAGTGGATGAGAGCGGCCACAACCCTTACCAACGTGTGGGTTTTCTTCCCTTCTGTAGGCGAGCAACATGAAAATGTATTATTTACATAGAGGTAAATTTTACTATACACATCAAGTTACGTATTTCAACCAAAATGCAATAAATAACCTTGTTAGTTCTACATAGTTAAATATTACTGCGTAGTAATTTCAATTTCATTTTATGGAATTTGCTGTAGGTTTCATAAAATTGACGGCCAAATTGCTGAACTCGTGGTTTAAACTTAAAGGAAATTTCCACTATTAAATTTCAGCTATTTCTCCCGAACGTATCTTTACCATGAACCTGTAGCGTGGTTTAGTCTGAAATATTTCTCTCGTCTCACAGACTACCTACTCGGTACCAACATACTTTTTTAATACATCGAAAGTAGGTGCTTTATTCTCATCCATACTCGTTCTTTTCATCAAAATCGTCAAATGTACTGTGGTAGGCACTGTATAATTCATTCCAGTTATTATCTAAAACGGCGTAAAAAATCAATAAGGCAAAAGCTTTTCCTCAATCAGCCAATTCCGTTACAGTGATGAATAAAAGTTTCACGGCTACACAGCACAAAAATCGGCGGCGATTCGGAACCGAAATTCAATTTCTATTGCAACAAAAAGGCTTTGTGGAATTGAACCAGCCCGAGTGGTTTAACGATGTTGGGAGGGTGGCTCGCGGTGCAGCCACGGCGGCCGGACAAGTGGCGAATTGCCTTCATCAATCACCAGTGTGCCTTCCTACGTACAGCTTTAATGGACGCACGCTCGTCTTGCACGCTCGACAGCAATATTTTCTCGTTCAGGCTAAACTAATTAACTACTAAAATCCAGCTCAATCTTTGTCCCGTCGACATTGCCCAATGTATAACCAACATTTCATTTGACACATGTGGTTGACCAACGCATTTCAAATTCGAGGAATGCTTTCCGGATACACTGCTCGTGATTATTTATTTACGACTCCGCTTGAACTTCCTCTAACCGGCAGTTAATCCACCTGACATATACGTCAACTACCCAATTTGGACGCTCACTTTCGGATGGAAAATATTTGTGTACCTAACATTAACTGAAATACACATGTGTTGCTTCACTTCAATGATTAAATACGAGATGACAAAACATGGTTAATTACACTACATTTTACAACAAAACACTTCATTACAAAATGTACTTTGTCATTAACATTCAATATCCAATACACATTGAACATAATATTTGAATGGAGGCTAGTGTTGATGGGTGGAAAATGTGTCATTTGAAGCCCGAAATCACTGAGTTTTTGAATAACAATGGATAACAAAAGAGAAGCAGAGGGTAACGCGCTTTTGTAGAGGCTTATTTATTGAATAGTTTTTTACTGACCGAAACATGCCATCGATTTAACAGATTAAATTCGTTATGCTCTACTATCCAGGTTCTACTATAGTGTAGGACACTTACAATACAGTATTTTTTCTTGTTTGTAATTCTTATGACTGAAAATGTTCCCCACTTTTTTAATGTTATCATTTCCTCAGTCTTTAAAATTTATACAGCAAAAATAAATTTTGTACAAATAATTTGTGGTTTACTTGCTAACTTTGTTGAATAAAGCAGGCTGACAACTGTACCGCCTGAAATTGCTACACCAAAAATAATAATAAATCGTAACCATCAAAGAAGAGGAACCACATAAATCCACCCTTCGCTTCGCTGTGGGAACTAGTATATATTTAAAAATTTAAAAAAATCCTGCCTGGTAAAAAAACTATCATGACCTTTTTGAAATCCTTATGGTGAGTTCTTTGATTTGATACCTATCTTACGTTATTCGATTTATTTTTCACTCACAGCCACCATATTTGATTTTTTATTATTTCACTTACCTAAGAACACTTGGGTTATCAAGACGAATCTAACGATATCTTAATTATGTAAATCAGTTCAGCGGTTGGAAGATACGAGGTGGTAAAAAATATTACATGCATACATACAAACATACAAATTACACGCGAAAAACTTAATCCTTCCTGGCAGTCGGTTAATAAAAAGGCCACGACCATGCCCTAAATAATGATGATAATTTTTTCTCACATTTCCTTCATATCATAGGTATATGCGTCATAGGTAGATATATAACCTTTTTCGCAAATGATTAAAGAATTTAGTATTTATGTCTTTTCTAGTATCAAGCATTTTTTTCTTATTTATTTTATAATAGAAAGAAGTCGATTTTGATTAGAAAATGTCATAGGATACTTTTACAATACTTGTAAAACATCAACATTACTAAATTGCAATCCAGTTAAACAACCGGGTAATGATGTATTGTATGATTACGTGTATTTTTATTTTTATTTGAATAAGAAAGTTTCAACTCAAGTTTGAACGTAACGAAGTACCCCTACGGGAGGGCGACGCAATCCCAAACGTAATACATTATGACATAACATAATGAATAATTCCTCTAATAAGAAAATTAATCCTTGCGTGAAATGGGTACAATTGACTTGTTTGTTGACACTGTAATACAATTTATCATAGAAGATCTCTATATTCGTAGTAATTTTTGTAAGATGAATTGCTCAATTAATACCGAGTACTGTATTGTAGTACCAAATTTGTTATACCTAATCATGTACTATGTTAGACTGTTTCTACTAATGGAACCATTAATAACAACATGGTTATTACCATAGTTACTTATATTAATACAATCGATCGATCGCTAACAAGGTAACGTTTCGCAAAAAAAAACACCTTATAATAATAATAATAATAACGCTTCACACTCATAGCCCCACACTAGGATTCCCTGTGTCGTGGGTGCCATGGACAACACACATAGACAAGGACAATTACACCCAGACCGAGAACAGAAATTCAAACTCATCATTCAAATTTCCGCCTCGCTGGGAATCGAACCCAGGACCCTCTCGGTACGGCGATCCGGCATGGTAACCATTGCGCCACACGGGTCGTCAACCTTAGGTATATGGTTAAGAATTGAACACATTTCAACTGTGAAAGTAATCAAATAAATACTGAGAAAGTGTAATCTCGAATAACCATACGAAATTTTATGATTCATTGCATTTCGCGTGTCCAAAACGTTGACCTATATTTGAAGGTATAAAGGTAGTAAAAGTATTATTAATACACAACCAAGAAATACAATGTGTTCAATCGTCTTTGCAAAATTCAAATTAAAGATTCGAGCTTATTAGAGTCTTATCATATGTATCTCTAAATATATCTCATAATGCCTCTTTTGCTTTGAAGATAACAACTAAGTTAAAATACATTTTCTATATTACTTTACCCAAAAGAAAAGTAATTGACCATGATTGCTAATCTTTTAGCACACTTCTACTACTACTGTCTAAACTTGTAGACTATTAGAGTGTACGACAGTCACAATTGTCAACGTCGTCGTAATGGCCACCAGGCGCTAAATCTCTGTGGCTTTGGCCTTCCCGCAAGACACAAATTAGTTGCTCCTCGTCGTTAGCTTATCTCTATACCTAATGTGTTTGCTTCCAACGAAGTGTAAACTTCCAACGGCGTATTAATTACATACCAACATTATTATGATACCAAAAGTTATGATACCAAACATCTTAAGCCTTGCGATAAAAACAAATTTGGCTCAAAACCCAATATATAATGCTTAGTAGTAAATTCTGTAATTTACATAAATAACTGGACATAATCTCTGGCAGCAACGACGGAGTTGGAATCCTATACATAACATGTTAAAAAATATCAGCAACTAAAAAAAATTATAAATACAAGTCACAATAGCGACCTCTCCGTTTACGAGCAAAAAAATCAAAATTACGTAAAATGAAGGTACAAAGGATTATCGACATATAGATGCGAACTTGCAAATTTTTTCGCATCGTCAGTTGTGTTGGCGTTATCGGCCTTTACATAGACAGACCAAAAAATAACGTAATATTCCTTACAACAATCGTATTCATTTTCTCCAAAAAAACATATGAAATTCAATGTGTCATAGTATCATCTTTGGAGTCACGAAATTAAATTAGAATATAAAGTGATACATAATAAAACCGCGAATGGGCTATTTGTAGCACTTAACGGCTCATAATAAACCTCTTGAAACTCCATATAACGCATAAACGTGAGTTTATTCTCGATAGTTCATTCATGAAATTGTTCACATAATAATTATTACTTCCTTCTTTTTAATAAACCCCAAATAAGTGGTATTTTTGCCTACGTACTACTCAGTCAGTAATTCATAACGAATTTCATATTTTCATATCGTAACTAGAGACATTGCCCTTAATAATCGAAATTTTACTAACAAAAAATAACCGACTTCAAATTCTCAAAAACTACTTGTCAGATCTCGTTCAAATTTATGTGGGACTACATGACAAGCACCTGCTTTCGATTAAAAAAAGAATCATCGAAATCGGTTGGCGTGATATTGAGTTATTCGTCAATTTGTCGCGCACATCTTAACACAAATTTACGACTTATGTGGTTTTCTAATGGATGCCATTGTCAGATCTCAATAAAATTTATATGGGACCACATGACAGCCACCAGCTTTCGATTAAAAAAAGAATCATCAAAATCGGTTCGCCCAGTCCAAAGTTCTGAGGTAACAAACATAAAAAAAAAAAAAAAAAAAAAAAAAATACAGTCGAATTGAGAACCTCCTCCTTTTTTTGAAGTCGGTTAAAAACAAAAGTATTCTTTACACAAATAATACTTAGCTACTCTTAAGAATATTATTTATAAATATAAATATAAAGTCACGAACTTTAGCACTGCTAATAACTCTTCTATGAGAAAAAACAAGTCAATTAAACTTCAACAAACCAAACTAGAAACATATCAAAACATGGCAAACAATAACCGATTGTAATGGATCGTTTTATCGGGGTTCGTGAACAAGAGAACATAGGTTACCAGTGCTCGTCTCATAAAGGTGAAAAGCGTCGGTCGATATCGGCTGTCGGTTGAAGTGGTTGCGAAGAAATGTGGGGCTATTTGCTGGGGCGCTGGGGCGCTCTCATCGTCTCGAGCACCCTCCGTTCGCGTTCTGAGCAAACTAGATTAACTCCCCGACCTTGCCTTCCGCCACCAGATTCTCCACGGAATAACCGTTTGCCTCCCGCTGAAGAAACTTCACCTGCACTATGAAATTATGTTGAAGTTCATAACAATATTTCAATTAAGTACAATGTGGTGTATTTTATGAGCAGCTTAGTACTAGGTGCATACAGGTCTATCCTTGGAATTAAAAACAGGCCTGCTACATACTTAAAGCATAATGAGATTGATGGTAAGAGATTAATCCAAGTATGGGTGGTTTTTATGCTGGACAAAAATCTTCTACTTATGGCTTACCCAATACGATGTAACAAAAATATCACAGCAGTAATGAGTTATCATACTCTTCGAAGCACGTAAGAGCTCTATTTTCTTCACTAGTGGATACAGACTATAACAACATTACTGGAGAAGTAAATATAATTTAAATTTTACTAACAAAAAATAACCGACTTCAAAGTTACTCAAAAACTACTTGTCAGATCTCGTTCAAATTCATGTAGGACCACATGAAAAGCACCTACTTTCGATTAAAAAATCAATCATCGAAATCGGTTGGCGTGATATTGAGTTATTCGTCCATTTGTCGCGCACATACTTAATACAAATTTAAGACTTATTTATTTATTTATTTATTCACTCTTTATTGTAAACCTAAAAAACTAGATTACAATGGGCGGACTTAATGCCTGATATGGCATTCTCCACCAGTCAACCCTGGGTGATAGTTAAAGGTTGCGGTAGGTGCTAAAAAATATATTATAGATACATACAAATATAATAAATAAATTAAATATAATACATATAATTATATATATATACATTATATATATATATATATATACACATACATAAAACAATGGTTTACATACTTATCTTTATGGCAAATTAGTCTAACAGCGTGTGATAATGTTCGCGAATTAGTTTCTTTTTCCACAGGGTCGAGGCCTTTCTGATATATGTATATGAGGCATTTTCTTATATGGTTTTTTCATGGATGCCACTGTCAGATCTCAATAAAATTGAAGTGGGACCACATGACAAGCACCAGCTTTCTATTAAAAAAAGAATCATCAAAATCGGTTCACCCAGTCCAAAGTTCTGAGATAACAAACATAAAAACAATACAGTCGAATTAAGAAATTCCTCCTATTTTTGAAGTCGGTTAAAAAATAAATCCGCTCAGTAACTGACTTCACTATTGTAACTAGCACGTCAAGAGCTTTCACGATTGATTTTAGACGATTGTAGAAGCAAATTACATACTTAAACGTTATCAGCCATTTCTAGAATTTTATTTGTCTGTTGTCTGTCTACAAATAGATTTTGTTAAAATTCCGTGGGTGAAAGTAAGTTAAGATATTAAATGTCATAGTGAAGAAATATATCTGCATACCCATTGTTTTATAACCAGTTAACCAGATTATTTATTAATAACGAATCTAGTAAACAATCTTCCTCAATGCATATAATGGATATGGCTGGTTGATAATAAACATAAATACTTATCTACTATCTCCTGATAAATTCCAAGTTATAAATATTATGTTATAATTTATAATCAATCAATATTAGAGCTTGCACACACAGACTTATTGAGAACGAGAGAAAAGCACGAGGGGAGAGGAGGGGAATGCGACCTGCACCGGATATGGGCTGTGCTATGAACTACGACCCGCTGCGAATGCAATTTAAAAACCGGGCAAGTGCGTGTCAGGCCATGCGCAGTGTAGGGTTCCGAAGTAGTAATCTTATCGACTATTACTCATTAACTACTTATTCTAACATATCCGTGATAGTCTTCATTGTAAATTCATCATAAAACCTATTTTTAGGATTTTTCACTTGTCCAACTCCAACCATTAAGCCGACAAGGGGGGATACTTGACTCTAACCAAAATTAGCAATTTAAAGCCAAATATTTCGCAAACGGACTCCTATTTAATTTTCTATAATTATCTGCATATTTATCGTCATAATATGTGCAGTGTGTCAGTAAAGAAAAACATCGTGAGAAAAAAGAGAGAGTGAAAGAAAAGTACCTACCTACGTGAATTGAAATATACTGCTTAATTAAATATTTTTTCCGGTATTGAATCGATAATTAAGTGATTAAATTTGATGAATTTCAATGAGAGCGATATGTAATAATATTAATAATACATGTAGGTAATTATATCCAGCGCCTCATTGCGGACACTCAATATACCTAATTGTATCCTAACCTACCTAATCTGCCGATTAAATTTTATCCAATAATCTGCTTCACTGAATGCCTAACAATTATACACGAATCTATATATCTATAGGCAAAGGGTTTAATACTGTTAAATGAATTGATCATGAAAGAACCTTAATAATTACATACAATGTTTATATTTATTGTTACATATCAAGGGCTACTATTAGTATTATTTGGTACCTATGTAAATGCTTTACATTTGACTTTGCTAGTTTTCATTAGTTAGCAACCAATAAACCAAATCAATTATACAATTATAATATAGCCTAGGTAGGTACGTGAAAACTAACAAAGTCAAATGTAGAGCTTGAATTACATGTTATTGTAACTAAAATTTTAGGCTTTTCTACACAGATCTTGGCACCCATTTAGATCTCAATTCTTTTTTATTTTGAACTTGGTTGTCATTTCACATTTATGTTTTTAATTAGATACAATAATCACTTCGTACAGAGAGTTCGAAATACATTAATATTTTGTGGATGTAAAAGCCTTTTTACCCGACTGCCAGGAAGGGTTATGCTTTTCGCGCATATCTTATTATGTATGTGTATGTATGTTTGTTTGTATGCATGTAATATTCTTTGTGTATTTTGTTTTTAACGAAAGTCGTTAAAAGTCAGAAATTGATACTCGTCTTATATGTATGTATGTATGTGAATAAAGTAAGGACCAGTTAAAACCAACTATAAAGAGTTCAACAATACCTACTAAGCTATTTCGGGATATTGGTGAACACAACTTCGCACATAGTAAACGATTTATCCAAAAACAAACGGTCAAAGTCAAAGTATTCCCGGGACACGTCCGCCAATACAGGAGCGGGCTAAGTCGGCTATACACATAAAATCAATTTGCCGAAGCCACTTTCCGCCTTTGACCCTTGTAGTTTATGTACAAAAGAAATCAATTCATCCCGAAATCTCTACACGAGTTTTAATTAACCGTTTACTATTATAATTATAATATTGTATATTTGGGTGTGTTAAGCAATTTTATCGTTATCTATACAAAATTTTAGTTTACAATTAGATTAGAATCAAATTAATAACTAGCATGGATGTCTTCTGTTTTGATTGCTTAACATTTATTTTGTTGTTTTAATCCACACAATAAAGTTTGATTTAATTTCAGCATCATTTGAACAATTTTTCGCGAACGCTTTCGCAATTTTTTTGGGTTTAAAAACAACATTATAAATGGGCTTCGTTTAGCGGGCGCCTAAAGGCTAATATTATTGAAAACCTAAACAAGTGCTCGTCGTTTTACGCAAAGGTCTGTCCCTCATATTCCAAGCATGCTGCAATATGATAATAATAAAACGTTAAAATTTCTGATTTATGTTAGCCATGTCGCTGCTTTCGAAACTCCGCTTAAGCCCCACTCTATGCGGGCTTGAGTAATGGCTGAAATGGTCGACAAATGAATGGCCGGAAAAAAATTGTGCGGAACAGCGACAAATGGAAGCAAATCACCACCAACCAAAATTTCTTGTATTTCGTCTATCATATCGGAATTGTATTTCGAAGAAAGTGTTTTGCTCTCTTTCTTACATGAAAGAAATCTTCCTTCGTGATATGCAAGTTTACGAGTATAATTGGATAGATGACCACTATGATGATTTTGACCTCATGGGTTGATGTCGAATATATACGTATTTCATTTCCATCCATTGAAAAATATATAGTATAAGCTCTCACAAAGCACATAGAGAAATGTACGAAATATAATATTTGTTCATTTCAATATTTCATCAAACTTCACTTTATTTCGTGTGGGTTTGATAAATAACGCCACATTTTTCACCTTCGTTTCAACGTTTGCTTTGACAACCAATTCCGATGCTTCACATTTGAATAAAAAAACCTATTAAACCGTTCCAGTTTTGAACAATTTATACGCCAATTTGGGCAGTAAAATGTTTTAGATTATGTACATCAATAAATTCAATGCCGAACTACTATTAAACTTGACTAACAATAACATTTGTTCAGCACTAGCCTCGGAAATTACTTTAATGCTTATTTATGTACAGCCCAGACCAAACCCATGCAATTTGCTTTGTACACAATTGTATTTAATCACTCCTTGCTTTTAAAATCGTTCTTAAATATATTTATTCGTTAGTGGAAGAAAATATAACATGAATTCATTGTAATGCGTTTCCAAGCCGTAATTTCCCAACTGTTACTCTGAATTAATCGTGTAAAATAGTTTACTACTGTACTTTTCTGTGTTCTCCTTTATCTTGCTTCAGCTCTTTCCAAATCCACCCAGGGTTGACTGATGGACAATGCCATCAGGCATTAAGTTCCACCCTTTGTTATTTAATTTAAGAGGTGACATAAAAATAATAATAGTAAAGGTTATCACAATAACTAAAGGTCTTTGTTTGGACACCAAAAATATAAATGGTCAGTTACAGGACGAATATATTATGTACAAAAATGCTGCCTTCAGTTAAAAATATAAAACCATAATGAAAATCTTATGATAAAAAAATGGTTGTCTGTGAAGTCGGTTTACGGACGGTAGTTTAACGTGACAACGTCTTGACAAAGCTCCGCTCCGCTCCGCTCCACCCCGCTCCGCCCCGCTCCACCCCGCCCCGCTCCGCTCCACTTAAATACGATCGCCTACGGCATCGGCTACGATACGCCGATCGTAGCCGATAGAGCCTCTCTCTCGCTTTTGCCATTTTGCATTTTTCATAGATGCGCCTGGCGCTCATCGTTTTGATAGACGTTATCACGTCAAAAGACTGAATTACTTTTTGTCCTTAATAATTATATACAAAAAAAACTCCCATTATAAAATAACCGTACTTAAAATAATAGGTATAGTGCTCTCAACGCTTTTGGATCATTCCATTTAATGTCATGTAGTATAATTATATTTCACGTGGTAATGTTTTCAGTGGGGTTACGGTATCCATTTATAAGAAAAACATCTCGTATTTATCTTATTCTTCTGAATAACAGATGTTCAGTACTCTGGTCATGTAATTTATCAGTGTCGCTTTTGTCTAATCATTGTAAGTACATTTATCACTTTTTTTACATCTAAATGGTAAAACAAGACCTGGTATGGCCTTAGTTGAATGTAGTAGTCTTATACGTTTGTGTAACTGCTGTAGATTTTGCCTGCGATTTTGTCCGCAAGAAATTAGTAGTTCCGTCGTGATGCTATGAAAGTTGCGAATCCACAGAGCAGAAATAAAGCTGTTAGTCACTTTCTATTCAACGGATTTTGATGCAAATGTTAATTTTGAATCTATTCTCACATTAATTTGTGAAAATAACGCCAAGATGAGACCAACAAAAGGAAAATTCTAAAAATTTCTTTCGAAATTAATTTACTTGGGAAAATAAATGTATTGTACAAAAACAAATGTTTTTTCTACCTACATTCTAACTTTTTTAAACGCTGTTAGTCCCAAAGCTGGAATTGTAAATATCAAAAAAGCCAAGCAAGGTTGCAGGAATAAAGTATCGTATATACTAAACTAACCTAGATAAAAAAATCTGAAAACTCGATTTCGCAAACATAACAGTCGCACCGGATATTATATAAAATTGCTCTTCGCATCATTTGCACAACCCACACAGTAGATTACAATTGATTGTAGTTGTCCGCGAGAAATACGGCTACCAAACCGTTATAGGCGTTATTTATTTTAGAGAGATTTTATGGTATTGCGTTTACTATAATAAATTTATCACTAAATATACGACCATGTAGCATAGTTATAGCCCAGTGCCGATAGCTCTAAAAACGGTAAAAAGTAGAAGAAACTTATAGTAGAATGAAACCTATTGCAAAAGGAAGAGATATAACGAAGATTATAGGAAAAATAAATTACGGGCGATCTGAGGTCGGGAAGGGGGGGGGAGGGGGGGTTTAAGGGAAAAAAATGGTTTATCTCGATTTCCGAAAAAACTAAAAGTCCTATTGAAAAAAGTTAAATGGCAAAGTTGTAGGTAATAAAAAGATCTACAACTTTTGTATTTACACTTTTTTACATAACCTCAAAATTTATGTGAAAAATTCAAAAAACCACGTTTTTGGTTTTTTATTTTTATCTTTTACAAAAAATATTTTTTTTTCATGAAATTTGGTGAAAACTTACCTTTGTATGTCCTTAACATTCTGTAATTTTTTGATTCAAAAAAATATTTTTTTTCACCTTATTTTGACCTTAAATCAAAAAAACACCCTTATTTTCAGTCGAAAAATCTCACGTCATAATAACAGTTTTTTTAAAAAAGTCAGTAGTCCTTTTGTTCGTTGGAATCTCTACTTTCTAATGGTATATAAAAACTTATACACTACTATGGTAAATGTTCTCAGAAAATGCAATGAAACGACAACTATTACCTACAACTTTGCCATTCAACTTTTTTTCAATAGGACTTGTAGTTTTTCCGGAAATCGAGATAAACCATTTTTTTGCATTAAACCCCCCCTCCCCCCCTTTCCCGACCTCAGATCGCCCGTAATTTATTTTTCCTATAATCTTCGTTATATTCTCTTCCTTTTGCTATAGGTTTCATTCTACTATAATTTTTTTTCGTTTCAAAAATTATCGGCACTGGACTAACTAGTAACCTCACAAACGAAAGACTCACCAAAGGGTTGGACTCTCGATTAGGAGAGATATAATGTTAATAACAAATGATGAACAAAAAATGTCATTTTATTTCCAGCCATCCATCAGCCTTGAGACGTCCACTGTTGAACATAAGCCTCCCCAAACTTATGCCACTCTGACTATTCCTAAGCCCTCAGGTCTTAATTGCAACAACAACTGATAAATTTTCCCGAGTTTTAAAAGAGTAGGTCTATCTCAAAACTGGGGAGAGGGGGTAATCACACCTCTGAAACGTTCGTAAAATAATCGGTAGTTTTAAAATGTTACTAGTACCGAATAGGTAGAAATTCAATCGTCCTACAATAATGGCAACCGTTTATAAAAGTAGAATACCGTGTGACTGTTTTACTCATGATTGTAACCGCAGAAGCTAATTTTGGTTTAGCCGGCCCCAAATCATCACATATAAACGACAATGTGCGACAATCATTAAATATAAATTATATGATAAACCAATTTAAATTTTCAATCGACTCTTTATTTATTCATATGTTAATTAAAATATATACAAAATTCGGCTTTAATCCATTAATGTGACCGAAAGCTTTACGTGCCCTTCAAAGTACGGAAGCGCTCAAAAATGACTCGAGTCCCCTATTCTTCTTCTGTTCTTCTGTCTGTGTATGTTGGTCGATCACTTAGAATTACAGAAAATGAAAAGATAAGGGTTAGCTGATCATAAAAATATATATTGAGCTTTAAGAACGTTTTAAAAATCTGAATATAGTTTTAGTTGCCCTCATGTTTTGACGAGCGTTTTTGTCTCCAAACAGTTGTTTTGTGTTTATAACAAAATGTTTTGAAATAATTTTCAATGAAATGTTTTCTTTTATTTATAATTTGAATACAGGCGCGAACGGGAACGCTTGTTAGCTATCTGACACAAATTTAAAGTTTTTGAGTAGATAGATAGGTACATACATTTTATAGTACCCAACTCTTACAATACACTTGAAACTAAATTAGAAACGACCTAACGTATCGTATTGAACAATAGAAGCTAACGAATCAACTTTCCCGTCATACTGTTCAGTTAACAAGGCTTTTATATAAATAATAAATATTATTCGATCCTAGAAAGCCGAGTAGTATCGGGCCATAAATATCTGGGAACAACCTCCGGGAATCACGCCCACAGACCGGGTCGTTCCGCTTACCCACTGCGGATATCTGAATTTGTAAACGATTTCATTGTACCCTTATCAGTGTTGTAAGTCAAGTATATCGTCACTTCAATTATTATACTCGATGTGTGCTTTATAAGTGGATTTAATGCATTACCGAATTACAAATCACATTAAATTTTTTAAATCGACATTTTATTATATTATTATGATGGACTAAGAACACCCCTTAAATGAAGGTTTCCATCTTGACTTAGACCCATTCGGGCACTGAATTAGGATATACTGACATGGCCCGTCGGCATATCAAATTTCATCTAGATACTTAACTTCAAGTCAAGTTAAACACTCGTTTCAATTTAAAATTTTTTTTTTCTTTTCACAAAAATCACAAGGAATTCAATCTGATATTGTCAACGTTACAGGCGTTTTTGCGGATTTCAGGTGTAAATTTTTAAAATCCTCCATTACTTTTAATAGAGTGGTTTTAGAGATAACTTCGTTACTGGTATCGCCGTATGTTTTTTATTTATTTTTATAGCAAGCCGAGGCCGGTCATCGCTAGTCTGCACACAGGAGCTAGCAGCGAACTAATGCAAACAAAAAAGCGCGGACTAAAACCGATAACAGTTTTATGCGATTTGTCCACTTGATATGTCCGAAAACGTTCAAGTTCTGGGGATTTATACGAAATATTTTAAATATATAGAATAGATACAAACTACGGATAAAACATACAAAACTTTTTATGTAGCCTATAACAAATAGATAAGCGTCCTGATGGCAAGTAACTGCAATTGAGTTATCTACTGGCTCTACATTAATGCTATGAAAAAAAAATAGTTGTCTGTAAAGTCGGTTTACGGACGGTAGTTTAACGTGACAACTTCATGAAAAAGCTCCACTCCGCTCCGCTCCACCCCGCTCCACCCCGCTCCGCTCCGCCCCGCTCCGCCCCGCCCCGCTCCGCTCCACTCAACTACGATCGCCTACGGCATCGGCTACGATACGCCGATCGTAGCCGATCGTGCCTCTCTATCGCTTGTTCCACGCTCTCGCTCGCGCGGAACGGGACAATGAGTCATGGTTTTTCGTGCGTGCGCCCGGCATTCATCGTTTTAATAGACGTTATCACGTCAAAACATGATGAAAATGTAGATTCTAAATTGGTGGCAGCTGCCTTGGTAAGTTAAAGACCCGTCATTTATTTTATACGTAAGTACAGTCGGATTAAGCCGGTTGGTACAAAGTCCAGTGACTTCGAACGAAAATGGACAGGAGATTTGCATAACCCAACGTTCAGCCTCCGTGATCAGACCGACTTGAACTCAAGGATTCTTAAAGCTCTTTCACCTCTAAAATTTGAACCTACCAGTAATAGAACTAATATTAAGTCAGATAAAAATAAAATAAAAAAGTGCTCGTAGCAGATTATTAAAACCTTTTGAAAGCTATATTACTCCATGGCAGATGAGCTTAAGTAACGTTCTGCGTTTTTAACATTTCTTCTGAAACCAATTTGTATGGCTGCTGCGCTCAGAGCGCTAGTTCTCTTGTCGCGATGGAGAGCGGACTGTTACAGCTCCCAATAACTTATTCCTACTTTCCTGGCCGTTACCCATTCTCTCCGTCGGTCGTAAGTACCTCTTAATATTTGAGATTCGTTGACCGCTTATATTGCAATACTATTCGTAGAAAAAGAAATTAAAATGTGTGCAATTCACACGTGGTAGAAATGAAACCTTCAAAATTTTTGTTTTCTAGATAATGAGACGAATGTAAAATTTCGGGAAGATGATAAATGTAGGTTTCACTACTCCGCTCCCCTCCGCCCCGCTCCGCTCCGATCCGCCCCGCTTCGCCCCGCTCCGCTCTTCTCCACCCCGCTCCGCTCCGCTCCGCTCCGCTCCGCTCTCCTACCCCTCACTCCTCTACCCTACCCTTGTACAATGCTTCCTATCTCACTTTAAAATTTATGTGTTTGTCGCTTTTTACTGGACAGTTTCGTTTCATAAAATTTCAAGTCACCCCCGGACTAAAGAAGTTTTCACTTCAAAAATTATCTTGAATATAATTTTCACATTAATTAATAGTTTCCCAGATCTTTCATTAATTAATCTCGCGTTCAAACAACGAGTATTGGTTTAGCGCTTGCAAATCAATTATTATTGCTTAATCTGTATGATTCGCAAATTACAAATGGCTGGGCGGTACGTAGTTATAACAAATCTGTGGAAAATAAAATTCGCGTGCGCACATAATTGCTTGCGGCCATTACTTTAATGGCTTAACGACACAGCGGTCAACGTTGTTGGGAAAGATAGCATTTAATATACCCAAAAAACACAGTCGTCGGAAATATTTCACTGTGTCACACACTGCCTTATAGACGTAGGCCTGTGTTGAAGTATCAGGAATATTCTAATATTTCTGTCACGAGATTCGTAACACGTACACACGTTTTGGATTTGTTATTTATTACATTGCCGTTGTTATAGCGTTATTTGCATTGCGATCTTGATTCTATCACTATTGAGTAATTCAATTCAGTAGTGAATCTAGTAATTTCAAGATTTTTTTAGTAAAAAGAGGTTTTGTTCGCGAGTATTACAAATATGGTTTTTAATCTTAGTCTTCAGGGAAACTGTACAAGTATGCTGTACTGTACATGTGTACATCCCTTGCTTATTATTGCGTTAGCCGCATAATTATTCTTATATTTCACATCTGTATTATTATAATTCTTCTTTAGTAATAATATGTAACTATTGAAGTTTGGTACAGATGTTGATGACCTTCAAATCCGTTGACAACAATCAAGAATTAAGCCTACTATCCACGATGCTTCATCTGCATGCAGCAAGCTGCTTAATAAAACATAGACAATAGGCAAACGCGACGATGCCGCTTGTAGACAGATTTCATTTAACTTCGCTGCAAGCAAGCGATAATCGGAAACATTCTCATGACGTGCGTTTACATGGATAGAAGGTCTACGTCCTGTGTAACAAGGCAATTTCGATTCATAAGATATGCAATTTACAATTAAACAAGAGCTACGATCTACGAATAGGCAATTTATAGAAATTACGGGTACTTGAAAACACTTTATGAATAGCTCAGACCTACGCCATGTAGACGATAACAAGCTGTACAGGCTAAGAATATTCTAGATTTATATTCGGTAGATGAGATCCCCAATTTAATACTTTAAGCGATATCAGCGCTAGATCCACCGTCTACAGATATCTACGAATTGTAAGATCTACGTAAACGAGACCTGCGTAGACTTACTAATAGGAAAATTTACACTCGGTAAAGGAGATTAAGACTAGTCATGAATAATATAAAATGTAATGTAATATAAAGATTTATGTTAGCTGAGGTCTACGCTCTGTCAACGACACTTACAATTTACGAAAAGGAGATATCTAGACGTAGACGAAACTTACTCGTACGTTCTACGAATATCTACGAGTAGGTGAAATTGCTTGACAGAGCCAAAAAACTACTTTTTTCGATAAGTCGTTCAAGTTTATATTGAAGGCATGAATAAGTTGATCATCAATATTTTGGTCAGTCCATCCGTACAGAATACGAGAGTTTATTTCATTTTTTTAGTTTTTTTAACTCAGAAAATGTATTTTTATATGCTATATTTATCGTAGTGATTTCCTCTTAATATCCGGAGGCGGACTCAGTATATGTGCTACGTTTATAACATTGGAAAAATAAATGACGGAGATCAAGAATAAGTTATACTCGTAGGTTAAAAAGAAACGCAATGCAGCAATGGTATCAATATGAACCATGTTTTAATTTGAACTAACGACTAAACACTCTGCGGTCAATACGACCATAATTCAGTGTGCCAAAGGGTTAAATTTAAATTACATTGACAATTTTAATGTTCTATTTTCCTTAATAATTGTATTTGCAACATGATATAATATTTTACATAAAATTTAACTTTCTGCACTTCTTCTGCATATACGCGTCTTTGGTCGCATACATTATTCTTAAAAAGGGGTAAGTACAAAGATTTTTCTCTTCACGTATTATTTATTATCTAGCGCCATCGATATAACAGTTAAAGCACTAGTGTGTTATTTATATCTAGATAGTTTTGTTCAATTTTAAAAATGTTCAAACTAGGCTAGTCTAAAAATAGGCTAAATATAGTTAAAGAAATTGTGTAATATTATACAGTTATGGAGATTAATACTAGTTTTTATGTAAATTACTAAGTTTCAGCCTAACCAGTGCGTCGCCGTTGAGGGTTTACCATTGCCCATGGGCTCATTGGGCACTTGTAAACTTCAAACTCAACCACAATCCTATTTGTGGATTGCTGAAAACTGAGTTTGTCAGTGTTAGTCAACACCCACTCGCTCTAGCCAACAAAACCTGTTTTACTACGGAAATAGATGAAACTGCTTACAAAATTTCTTCACTTAAAAATAACGCAATAACAGAACTGTATACATTGCTTTCAACAGTCAGTGAGCTGAAAAAAAAACATCAAATTGTAATATCCCGCCTTATCGTGACATTCGTGACTAAGATATCGTGAACTAGCCTGTTGCGATGGTCCTAGCCTGATGGCTGTGTCATGTCTCCCTAAAAGATGATTTAGCGTCAAGTGTTATTACACCGCATGAGTTTAATTTCACACGCACTGGTTTCATAAACATGCTCACATGAATTCTAGATGTGTAATTAATAACGCGTTGTACCACCACGTTGTAACGCGTTGTACACGTGACATGTGTAGGTACATACTTGTGATTGGGGCTTTCGATAATTATAACAGTTCAAATATAGGCTTAAAATAGCCAAACTAATGAGCTTAATTATTTGAAGCTCATTATTGAATATTACAGTAGCGAATTAGTGGCCCGGAAGTCTCTAGAGAGACCAAATTCTCAAATAATTTTAAAATTCTCCTTTATAGGAAAAACTTGGAATCCTACATAGCCAAGAGAGTGTTCATATTATCGAATTAGAGAATATGAAAACAAACATTGGGACAACCAAGAAATGTAATGAGAACCTATAAAGTCAAAAATGTCTAATTTACAAAAACAAAAATGTGTATTTATTTCATCCCAGTAACAATTTACAAAACTTCAGTGGACGACCAAAGCGATTTTAATATCAAATCTAAAAAATCCCTCAACACTGTGGCTTTTATTATACAATGAACATTGCTGTAATTTCAAATGATGTAATAAAAGAAACAATATTTTTATGGAACGTAACACAGCATTCGTAGCATCATATTCTTTTGTACGCAGAATGGGAGCATGATGCATATTAACGAGTGAACAATCAACCGGGTGAGCGTGCCGCTTTCAACGCTAAATAGGCACATATAAGTCAACTGACTGCATCGCTGCCATGAATGGCAAGTGAAAATGTATTAATGAAAGAGTATTAACTATTATTGTTCGGCGAGCAATCCAACGGTGGCATGAATGTCCTTACTGCGTAAATAGCTTTATTTTTCTTTATCTGCAGGCACATCAAGAACTATGATACTAATATAAAGCGTGTAATTCGGTTTTTTTTCTTTCTTTCTTTCTTTAAATATTGAATTGTCATCGGTCCTCAATAAGTCCACGAAGTTTGAAAGAAATCTGACCGTTTGAAGTGGGTCAAAATCAAGTCCAAAGAGAAGTTACAAACAAACAAACATACAGGTGAAGCTAATATAAAGCGTGTAAAAATGGTCTAGCAGCTAGACTCTAGCTGGACGCGATATTCCCAAATACCAATCTGATTTTATTCCCTTTCGAAAAATAATTAAGTATAATGAATAATAATTCATGATATACATTTCGAAAAAGGCAGTAATTATTTAATTACAACTAAAAGTACATTTTGGAGTGCAGTAGGTGTCCCATGCTATTTCAGTTGCGTGTAATCTTTTCAGTAAACGAAGCAACTCCCTTAATACAGATAGTAATAGAAATGGATCCTATCTGAAGTCCTTCCTCAAAAGCTGTCCACGATAACGTTAACGCAAACCCGACTAAACCAGTACAGAAATAACCGTTTACAATAATAACATCTAATCATTCTCTGTTAAAAAAAAAGATTGGAAAAAATTCATCGACTGCTAATTTGTTAAGCGCTGATACTTTTTGCAGTGACCAGCCCACAAAAATGTGTACATTTACTGACTTTGAGGACAGCCGCTTTCAAACCCTTTTTAAGGCAAATAACAAACTCATTACTTACTGCTACACGTGTACAAATAAAGTATCCTGGCAGGTCGTACATAATTAGCTCCATTATTCTATAGTTCGAACCAATACGAACATTAGAATTTTATTGCACCTAATCAGGGATATTCATTTATCTTTGTGATTTAAAGCGGCGCTCCCAGGCCACTTTATATGTTGATTGGGTAATTTTATCAAAGCGTACTGGTGCCTTACCATGAACTCTAATAAAATGTGTCATGTTCAGGACAGGTCAGCTTGTAGCTAAAATCTGACAGGAGTGTATTTTGTACCACGAACGTTTACCGATGACCTGCAATGCCTCTACTTCTGACCTGCATCTTAGTCTATGACACTTGATTTGTACTAATTATGTTCTGAAATAGAGCGTTTTATCGGTTTACCGGTTTTCAAATGAATGCGTAATATTGATGTTTTTAAAAGTTTAAAATAACAATCTCAATTGAAGATTTTGAGATTTGTTATAAATACTTAAATGTTGTGATTTATTAACCTTTCGTTCTCGAAAATTACCAAAAAAATTATCGCTAAGTGATGCTTATATTTTTGAACGTAATCTTACACCACTTGACACTTGACACAGTGACATGTCTAAATGTCTATTAAAATGTGTGATTTATAATGCCGGTCACTCACATTCGCGCGAATACGCGAACCCACAAGTGTGGGACGACATTCGCGAATGATTATGCGAAGTTTTCGAGGCATTCGGCGTTTTCCAAGCTGTGTCGGTTTTTTGTCGCACATGAAAGCGCGCGAACCTCGAACCTTCGTGTAGTCTCCCACACATTCGTGCGACCAGTTGCGCACACGACTAAAAAGGTGATGTATCTCTTAATTTTTCGTGGTTCGTGGCGTCTAATCGTACTACCATTTATTTTCTGTGTTGAAAATTGATTTTAATGACAACAACATAATAACAACAGCAAGATTGAACATTCGTGAACAAAGTGTAGGAGGAAGCGGAAATGGGCTTGTATTGTATACTCATATGCGAACCCATTTGCCTGACCACCCTTCACATATGTGCAAACATTCGTAAAAATGTCAAACATTTGCGCGCATGTGAGTGACCGGGGTTAGGAGCGATAATTTAAAAAGCATAAGTACAATGAATGTTTTTAAAATTTTCCAAACAAATGAAATGTATTTATTTTGTGATGATGGTGTATTTGAAATTTGCCATGGCTGCATCCCGTCGTGTTTCATCATCATCAACGAAATAGCCGAAACAGGACAATAAATGTTACTTTCGGTGAGCTGTAATATTTTGACGTTAACATATGCCACTTTCTGATGTCAATACGTCAACAATCGCGTCATGGTACACGAATTGCAGGGCAGAAGATCATTTTTGAAGTCACGTGACCGCTGTCCTGTTACGGTGGCGTGGTCGCTGGCTGCCATGTGTTTTAGCCAGATCATGGTAGGATATAGCAGGACAGGCCAATTATCGGCTAATATTGACCTGTTTTAAGAGTTCATGGTAAGCCCCCTGTAGTGCAAACGATTTAGACATTCGAATTAACTTTTGTTTTCTTGACGGAAACCAATTTGCTTATTTCATTCGTAGAATTTTTCCCCGGTATCAAATTTTAAAGTGCTTTAAATAAATGCCACATTCATGAATTTTGATGCTTCTTAGAAAGAGTAGCGAACTTCATTTGTACATCACCACCTAAAATCCAATTAGTCAATACTTCTGTCGTCGTTAGAGTAGGTAACCAATCTACATAACAGTAAATCACAATTTTTTCGTCTTTAAATTTAAATTTGAAAAGAAATCATGTGTGATAAACGGATATAGGCAGAACCCGTAATTGTTACATTTATACACATACATATATACAAAATGCCTAAGAGATGAAATTACCAGCAATTTACACGTAATATGTATATTGCAATACATTTTATCACGATAATTCATTGCACGCAATTTTCCCTGAGTGAAATTATGTTAATTTTGACAGAGAAATACATAAAATATTAATATTAAATTTATAAAAAACCGTTCGTAAATAAATACTGGTCTTAAAGTTTAGTACGAGCAAGATTGTAGTAGAAGATAGTGAGGGCGACGTTCTTTATAATTCTTTGTATAAAACTAAACATTTGCAACGAGGGCAACGTGATTATGAAAGCACATGCTTTGTTTTGTTTTCTTTCAAAGATCCCCTTGGGGCCGGTCAAGCTAAAGGGTAGAAGAAACAGATAAACTTTGATGTCTCATCTTTTAGTGAATAAAAAGAGAAAAATGGAGTTAAGTTTTAAAGAGCGATAAGACTTTTCAAAGCTAAACTTTCCAAAGCTTTCCAAAGCTCAACGTACGGTCACCATTGAGAGAGGCGTGGATACTCGGCAACACAACGCTAAGTAGTAATTTATCATAAATAAAACATTGCTATATCCTGCTTTGAAGCACCTAAACGTTGAAAACCTCGAGAGGGTTCAAAGGTAGAAAGGGTTGCCGACGTCAAAGATAAATGAGAACTTAAAGATTTAACCGACAACTTGTGTATTTAGGTCACATTACAAATTTAAATTTACTTTTGAGTTTATACAGGACTTTATACAAAACTTTCTTTCAAAGTCCTAAAAGAATATTAAATGTTTATGACAATCAAACTTGATGATGTGCCGAAACATTGGAATAAAGCCGTAAATTAGCAAACGTCACAATGAACAAGAACTCTTCAAGAAATTATTTACAAACTTATTACGATGCAAGTTAATAAAATATACGAGCTGTTATTCGAAACTTTACTTTATTTTACGCTTTACCTGAATTTATTTTTTCAAACATAACGTACTATATCTTATTTATGACCTTCGACCCTGGAGCACTGGATGGCCTGGATACTGTATATTTGTCATGAAACCGACAAATACGTAGGTACATATATTAAAAAAATATTTCACTATCACATTTTATCTCACTCCCGAACCCAGGGACCATTCTAAAAATCCTATACACACCTCTTATTTTCAAAAAGTTATGAGTATTAGAAGTTCATTGTTTCAGCTTATACGTGTTTTTCCTCATAATGTTTTCAAAGCTGTATAAAGGCTGCCACTTGACTCTGGTCAAGTCATCACTGGATGACCAGCATTTTAGTCTAAGTTTGCGTGTCAAAAATTATATCGAATCCATAATACAGATGTTAAAAGCAAAATAAAGGATTAAATGGAGTAACTAGTGTGAACACGCATACGGTTTATACAATCAGGTTTATCACGTATTGTCAGTACGTCTCTTGATAAATGACAATTTGTTTTAAATGGTTTACACACCTTTTGCAAATTTTCAAAAAAAGAGTTACGGAAGTAATGGGAACAAGCCGTAAATGTAACTAATATCTCAAAAGGAAAGGTTTAAAATAGAAAGGTATTACTAGGGATATTAAATTTTTTAATCTGTTCTTAGTTTAAACCACAAACCTGTCAGTAAATGCTTTTATGTACGTTTACACAAAAGGGTAAGGTTTCATCGCGGAAGTAGCAATTTAGTAAGTTATACTATACATGCTACCCATATCCATCTCGTCCCTTTAATCTTATTTCGTAGTGCTTCGTCCTGACAGTGGACATGGCTGAGTAATGCCTTTCATTAACACCTTGGCTATTATCCCATTTTACTTGAACTATTTCAAAGACATGACTCAAATAACTTAATTCTTCCATAAAAAACATAAGGAGTGCAATAAAGAACCGATATTTAAAAGAAGTGTCGCAGCAAATAAATACGTATTCAGTTAATCAGTCAGTAATAATATTTTTCCGAAAAAAGGTTGGCCAATAAAAAATATTAGGCTAAACCGGTCTCTCCCTTCCAATTCTACACAAACGAAAGGATAAAAATTATAATCCAAACTACAGTTAAAAAATATTTCACAAAGTGGTCAGTATTTAAGCGAGGAAAATTCTTCATAGCCTCTTTAAATCCGGAGCTGGGGAAAAACGATCATTTTTGCGCACTCGTTACAGCAATTCCTCCAGGATATTGCTTTTCTTTTCTGCGTTCTAATAAGATTAAATTTTACTAATGAAACAGAAAATGAAAATTTCTTCAACAGAAACGGAATTTGCTAAATAACTTTCTCCCATTTGTCTTGGTAATGAACGAATCTTTTTCACGCTCTCTTTCTTTAAACGGAGCCGCGTCATTTAAATATTTGTTGTACAAAATCTCAAGTGATAAGGGCTCAGCAAAAACGAATTTAAATAAATAAATAAGTTGTAGGTATATAGAAAATGTAAATTAAATATATTCTATGTTCCCATTTTCTTTTAGAAAAGCGATCAAATGACTTCGTTCGGCTTATTCGCCAACTGAGTCGTAGTGGCGTAAAACACATACGAGTATACCTCATACCTCATACCTGTGCACTGTGTGTTTTTAAGCCGATGCTACTAGTATTAGGACGCAGCAATGGCGTAGATTCCTTTTTTAAACGTCCCGGGTTTCTGTTTTACCAAGCTTAATCCCAAATTGAGGCTAAAAAATTACAGTAAATTTCTTACGTAACCTGCCATGCTAAAGAGTAAGTTGGTGAAAGTGTTTATTTACCACTATCTTAACCTTTAACGCATCTGTATCGCTTCGGTTGCAGATGTGCCTGGTAATGGTATGACTATATACCATTTACCATGAGATGACTCGTCAGCTCCATAAAATATTAGCTATGGATTAAAAGTAACATCTCAAAAATTTCGTGCGATGCTACACTAGGTTGCCCCAATGCATTGATGATTAGTACTGTTGCATAGCAACAAAAACCTAAAAATAAATGTATTAACTATACATTTGCACGATTGCTAATGAAATTGTACTAAACAACAAATGTAACGCGGTGTCCGAAACTGAATCGCATTAATATTGATGATTGTTCCGTCGTAACTCACTGTGTGTTGCCGGATTCACAGTCGCCGTTCACTACACATTCATTGTCATTTGTTGTTAGAACCATTAATACTTGTCTATCATTATGCCATTATCTAACCATTATGCTTTAAATCTGTATTATAAACGGCTACAGTTTTGAATGAATCAAATAATATAATTAATAATATAAAATAGTATAATTATTATAAATAATATAAGGATACAGACGAAAATCTGATGTAAAAACGAAACGCTTATGATTCACTTTGTATTTGATGAATCTGTCATCTGTCTGTTTTTTATTATACACAAATCTCATTCTAAAAATTCATCCGACGACGATTATATAACATTTAGTCAGCAAACTAAGTAATTAAAATGTAGATTAAAATATTAGTTAATATTGACTACAAGTTACATATGACTGAACTATTTTTGTTGGTACCTATAATAATCTATCTATATGTAAATTACGCTCGTTGCAATTTTTAAACTCGTGAAACGCCCACGCTGTGTGGCGTCAGTACAGTAGCGACATACCGTTGCAGGGCAAGCTATTACGTGAAAATAAAGTAATTAAATTAACTTGTGTGATTCGGTAGCCACATAATGATATCTACATATCTACCTTCGCACACTTAACCCCTAAACGTTTTCATATAAAACTTATAACACCAATTTACTACCACTTATTTTAATTTGTCACATAAATCAACTTGTCGACAACGTTAAACGCAATTATACAACTCAGAAATAAATCAACGTCCACATACCTATTTGTTAAATGGCACATTATAAATGTATTTGACCATAATTTCACTGCAATTGTTCGCGATGGCTTAATTGTTATTAAACTAGCAATACGCTTCACTTCGCTTACGAATGTTACTTAAGTTCATAAATAGGTATTAAATTCTGTACGTATTCTAAGAAGTAGTGCAGTGAAAATCATTTACGGTACTAAATAAGACTCAGAATATTCTTTGGAAGAATTTAAAAATGCGGTCATTAATTTCTTCGCCTCTTTTTCTTCACGCCTTCGGCTTCGCTATTTAAAATCTGATCTTGACACTTGGCACGATAAGCTGATATTATTATGTATTTTGAAGAGTCCAGTGGGAACTGAAGAAAGATTCATTTTAATATAAGCATAAACTTATATTACTAACAAAAGCGTGTTTTCAGATTTTTTATGGAAATCGTCGACAAATGAATTTACGATCCACCTGATGGTAAGTGGCAATCGTCTCCTACGGACGTTAGCGACACCAAAGGCATCACTGGTGCAATGCCGGCCATGAAAGAAAAGACTGGCTCTCAACCCCCAGCCGGAACACGATTATAATCCCTTCGAGGAGCACTACCCCCAGTGGGCAGGATTCAGTTGCCTCTGAATACACCCATTCGGCGTGGCATTGGGGTTAGTAAAATATTTAATTTTATTTTGTAATCCATTACTCTGCTAGAGAGTAGCAACATATTTATAGCTTTAGTTCTTAATATCATCCGACAGGTTGCAAAGTATGATTTCAATGATACGTATGTACTCTAACGCATTTTGTAAAAAAACTCGCTATGGTATTACGGTATAATTATTATGGTATACGGAAAGATTATACAACATTATACGAACAGCTTCATGCAGGTTAAATTGTTTTATCTTAACTCGGTGTCCATAGTTTACGAAGTGTTCTCTCGATAGTCGAGTTTCTTTCACGACAATACAGTGTCGGGAGCGCTCGTCTCGATAGTTTCCTCCACAAAGACGAGAATTTCTCTTCCATTTTCCGCGTCTGTGTATTAATATTTTCAAAGTTTTATTTTCAAATCACATCTTCTGGTTGAATGTGTCGAACCAAAAACATGACTATAAAGGAGCCAAGTTTGATACAAAGAACAGTAGCACTAGACTTTGCCGATGACTAAATACAAATCTATGCGACATGAATATACTTAATACATACATACTTTATATGTTCATTGTTAAATTGCCTCAGAGCTTTATTGCGTTTATTTTTAATGTCTACACGAAGGTCTATTTTAATTGAAATACTATGAGATAGAAGTTTTAACGCAGTGATTTATTGGAACTCATCTTCGAGCTACTATTAATCCGTAGATTGGTATATTGTAGCGGATCATTTAATTGGGATTGATGACGATCTTATTCTCCATGGTAATAAAAATTTGATGATGTTTTCCTGGATGAGTACAAGCATTCAATTAATAAGAGATTATTGATGTGTCATTAATTTGTTTTGATAGGATAGAAAGATAAGAAAATGTTACTAACGGAATCGCAAAGTAACTACATTATGTAGTAGTGCATTGTATTTGTATTCTGGTGTGAAAGATTAGGAGATATTTGCAATTTAAGGCTGCCACTAAGTTAATAGTAAAAAATCGGCAATCGAACTCTGATGTGAATATATTTCTATTTTAGAATAGGATTCAAAAGTAGCAGCAAATTAGGTTGAACATCCACCAAATACATGCGAGGAAAATCTATCAATATAAGAATAGGATTACTTAATTTTCCTAGCGTAATGCAGTAATTCTTGATGTATCTTGATCCCGCAAACCGCCTGTTACCTCACAAAACTCTGGTGGACTGTATACTCGTCCGCTCCTGTGATAACACAAAATATTATAATACAGATCTTATTGAAGATTCTGTATAAATTATACCTATTAATTTTTTGAATTTATGTTCAATACTAATAGTGTACCGTGTACCAATTTTTTTACAATAGGTACACAACTATTATCATTATTCTAACCATTTCCCCGGAAAAAGTAGCTTGAACTTGCGAAGGCGCTAACTCGACGACATGTGCACCGGACCCCAATTCTTACTGTTTAATCGAGTAGAAAAGAAAACGTTTTACCCGCCTACACCTATGTTAAAAGAAATAACCCTCCTTTAATATTCCTTAGTTCCCTACAATTTGCAGACGTGAACATACATAACCTTACTAGAGGGTTTCAAGTTCGATTCTACCACTACTCGGGTTTTAGGTGTCCGTCACGTTACATTACTGGATAATCATTCCAACCGCCATGCGAAAGTGCGCGACTCATGAGTCGTGCGTGGTTAATTTGTTTTTAATTATTTCATGCAAAAGAATTTACAGGCAACTGCCTGCTACAGTACCTACTGTCGGATATTTAGACTAAGATAAACAGACGGGTAATATTATTAAATTAGTATGCGCTCTCGAGTGATCGGAGTGTGGACCGAGTCGGTCCTACATTATATATTTGATCTGTATAATTGATCCGTCAAATGGCTGTAATAGATTCAGATGGTTTTAGAATACTAGTTTATGAATAAGTTATTAATTTATTTAGGATCAGATATGTGTCGCTCTACCAATCAAATCTTTGTGTGTACCAGACTTACTAGAGAAATAACTCGCAATTCATGATGAATTATGTTTAATTAATTATATTATTATATATCTAAAGTTACAGCTGTTTCTAAACAACGACCAATATAACACATACGTTGAGAGATACGTCAATTTCCAGAGAAAAGTGCGCACAGTACTTCGTAACGTTACATAATATTAATTAAATACGTGTACCAGAGATACCATATTTCATAATTATATGCTCGAGCTTGTATTTAGTCGGGAAATTGCATTAAAATTAACGTTATTTACCTATAATTTAGATATGTAAGCTAGCAGATTATATTTATGATTATGATAGACGTAGTATACCTTTTTCAGCCAAACACCGGGCTTTGAACGCTTCTATAAAAACTAAAATTACATTTTTATTTTGAAGCATTTTTATTTTATTGTAAGCTAAATATTTGGAATTTCTAAGTGACCTGACTTTACATACTATTTTATTTTCTTTACATCAATAAATCAAATATGCGTCTATTTAATTCAATCAAAACGTGTAAAAAACGATAACTATCAGATAGCACCAGCAAATAACTTGATAAAAATCTAATCGACAACACTAACTACTAAACTAGTGAGTAAAATGAATGAAATGATTTTTTTTCAATAGGTAACTATAGTACAAGTTTTTTCACTTCATTGTTAAGCTTAGCTTAATACCTATTGGATACAAACAATAATCACCACGTTCCTCAAAAAATACTTTTAAAAAGTTAAATAGAGCAATCGTTATGAGTTTTACTATATTTTCTACTTTACTATTATTTCTTTTCTGTGGTAAAACCTAAAGTTACTTAAATTCGAAGAATCACTTGTTTTATTGTGTCGAGATTACATAAAAAACAGAACTATATAAATAAATTTTGGCACTCAATGTCTGTAACTAAACATAGTTCTTTGTAGTATATGAAATCGTATATGACTGTCTATGTCCAAAATAAAATAAGATAAAATAAAATTATATGTTATACTCGTAGAACACTAGAGGACTAATATAATTATTAAGTACCTAGTTTATTACACGTAGCTGAAATGGGTGAGTTACTAGACAATTCTATAGAAATAATAACTTTCATAGTCGAATATCTAATTAAAGTCAAAAGTGCGTCTTATTTATAATTATTATTATTTATTGTTGAACCGCTTTATTAGGCCTCGACAAGCGAGGGGACTTGCTGTTCGAACCAGGCAATTACACAAGTCTCTATTGAGTTTAATTCTGCTTCATAGTTGAATACTTCGACAGTTGTTGTGCTTCGATGTTTAGCAGAGCTTTAAACATTAACAATATTGCCATCCTCGTGATTTAAGTGAAAAGTTACTAAACATTTATATTCTATAGGTGTGCGGTAATTGCAGGGGCGATCCTTCGATGTATGTAATGTGGACTGTATAAATGTATGTATGTATGTATGAAGCAGTAGGTTGGTAGTATGTCCAATCCAATACCAAAATCAGTAAGAAAGAACCCACCAACCTTAACATCCAATGTCGCAGGATTGCGCTGCGCACGACTGCTTCTTTCTTTCACGGCACGGCCGGAGGACAGCACCATAAACGTTATGGTCTTCTTAAGATGGAAACTCCACGAACGTCGTGAATTCAACCGATCTTTTTAACGGAGTTGACGCAACTCGCGATATTTTTCCTTTGACATTAAGTGTCAATTTTGGAAGGGTTTTACTTTTTCTTTCACACCGACCAGTGATAAAGGATTGAACATACCCCCCACCGAAATCAGTGTGATGATTTCCTAATAGTGTCGGTGTGTGAAGAATGAGTGTGTTAATAATATGTGGTATTGAATATTTACGAAATAATTCAAAAATAAATTAAAGAAACTTGTTAGTGTTAAGTAAAAAAGTTGAGTGTATGTGCCTAATCTAAGTCCTAAACTAATAATAACCTAATTTTATATTTAGTTTGCGTATGGCAATGGGCAGATTTTATTTACTGGTCTTTTATAAACCCCAGTTTGCGTGCGTACAGTAACTACACGTACAATGTTATCAAAACCAGGGTGAACCTCTTCTATTCTGCCAAGAGGCCACTGCAAAGGTTTGGTTAAGTTAGATTTAAGAAGCACTAAATCACCCTTCTTAACATTTGGAATTGAGGTGAACCACTTTTCTCTTTGCTGTAAAGTGTGCAAATAATCATTTGACCATCGCTTCCAAAATGATTGTGATGCCTTTTGAATACATTGCCAACGTGACAATCGATTCATCTGTACATCTTCAAAATTATATTCCGGAACAGTTAATAAATTCTGTCCAATTAATAAATGACCCGCAGTCAGAACTTCAAATTCGTTAGGATTATTGGAAAGGGAGCATAATGGTCGCGAGTTCATAATCGCCTCAATTTTACAAAATAAAGTACTCAACTCCTCAAAAGTCAAGGACCTATCACCTACTACACGGTAGAGATGATGTTTGGCTGATTTTATACCTGCCTCCCACAGACCACCCATGGAAGCTGCATTAGGCGGGTTCGTGCGCCATTCGACGCCTTGCGAGGATAATCCAGAAAGGATTTCATCAGAATTTGATGTAGAATTAAAATAATTAGTAACGTTTTTTAAATGTTTAGCTGCCGCAATAAAGTTTTTTCCACAATCAGAATATAAGCAAGTACAGAGACCGCGGCGTGCCACAAAACGATCAAATGTGGCCAGAAAACATTCGCAAGATAAATCTGAGAGCACCTCTAGGTGCACTGATTTTGTAGAGAAACATACAAATAAACATAAATATGCCTTAGTAACCTTTGCGTTTCGCCGCATACCTTCTTTTATAAAGAATGGACCACCAATATCGCAACCAACATGGTCAAACACCTTGTTGGCCTTAAGCCTAGTTGCAGGTAACGTACCCATCATAGGCTGTGTGGAGTATGGACGAAATTTAAAACAAGCCCGACATTTCGACAAAACTGAACGAATTACACTACGAGCGTTTATTATCCAGTATTTATTATTCAAAATGCCTTGCAAGGTGCGCGGTCCTACATGCATGTACAATTTATGAAAATAATCAATTATTAAATTTGTTATGTGGCACTTCTTGGGTAATAGTGCCGGATGTTTTACATTATATGGTAAATCCGACTGTTGTATTCGACCCCCCACCCTGAGGAAATGATCAGGGTCTATAAAGGGAGATAGTTTGCGAAGGGATGATACATGAGTTCCCTTTGCCAACATTTGTATTTCGGAATAAAAATAATTATTTTGAATGACTTTGATAATTAAATCATGTCCATGCTTTAACTCACAAGACTTTAGTGAACCAAATGTTCGATCAGATTTTTTACATTTTAAATTATTTATAAAACGAAGACACCACGCTGTTACGCGCTCGAGTTTACTAAAGGATGAAATATTATTAAAGGAACGTTCAAGATCATTGAAGTTATTTAAATTGTAAGAATTAAAAGTGAATGTGTCTACATTAGTTTTAAGTTCTGGAATGATATCACTTTCTTTTAAAATTAAAGTACTTCTTGGCCAACTACGCAGATCTCCAGTAAGCCATGCAGGGCCACTAAACCATTCATCCGCTACTGCCAAAAGTTGTTCAGGCAGCGCGCCTCGAGAACAGAGGTCGGCTGCATTGTTCTCACTGTTTACATGAAACCAGCAATTGGGCGGAATCACGTCAACAATCTCACTAACACGGTTAGCCACGAATGCTTTTAGCTTGTATGGCGGAGTCTGTAGGCACGACAAAACTACACTCGAGTCGCTAAAGGCAACTATTGGTAAATTAAAATCTTTAACGTTTTGTACGACAAAACGAACTAGCTTCGATAACAGCACGGCTGCCATAAGTTCAAGCCTAGGGATAGACATTAATGGCTTCAATGGAGCAACTCTAGATTTGCTCGTCAATAGTTTGACTTTGACGTTCCCATCCTTGTCAGTACTACGAAAATATATGCAAGCTGCGTAACCCAGTGATGACGCATCACAGAAACCGATTAATTGTACGTTTACAAATGAATTTACTAGAAGGTGTCGCTCAATGCGAAGTTGTGAAAGGATCGGTAATTGACCGATAAATTTATCCCATTTTTGTAACAATTCGTATGGTAAACGGTCATTCCAGCCGAGGCTCAGTTTCCAAAGATCCTGCATGATACATTTGGCAACGAAAGTACACGGCGAAATAAAACCAACCGGATCGTAAATACTAGCAAGCAGCTTAAGTACTGAACGTTTCGTTCCGTCATTATCTTTTAAATTATAATTAAATGAAAAGAAGTCGCATGAGGGCAACCATGTCAATCCCAGGACTTTTAAGGATGATGATAACGTATCATCTTGAAAATTTATTTGCGTTATTTGTTCTGATTTCATTCGTGTCAGTAGCTCGGGACAGTTGCTAGCCCACTTACGTAATTCAAACCCGCCTTTTTTCAGAAGACTCATTAAACCGTCTTGTAAGGTACAAGCTTCGTCTACAGATTGACATGACCACAAAAAGTCATCAACGTAGACACCCTCCTCTAGAACTCGGGAAGCCTTACAGTCTGACCGTTCGTCTTGGGCAAGTTGAAGCAGCGTGCGAATAGCCGTGTAAGGCGCGCTACGCAGACCGTAAGTGACCGTTTTCAGTTCGTAAACTTGTACTGGGTCTGACGGTGTATCACGCCATAATATGTGTTGATAACACCTATCAGCGGGGTCGATGAGCACGGCTCGATACATTTTTGACACGTCCGCCGTAAAACATATGTCGTAGAGACGAAAGTTAATAATAATTTTTAAAATATTTGGAAGTAATTTACGGCCGGTCAAAAGGTTGTCATTTAGTGACACCCCAGTACTAGTTTTCTGTGATCCATCAAAGACCACACGCAACGGTGTTGTGGAGCTAGAAGGCCGTAACACACAGTGATGTGGTATAAAATATTTAGACGGCTCCGTACCACGATATAGCTCCATATGTCCCAGTGACTCGTACTCCTTCAGAAAATCAGAATAAGCCTTTCGGAACTCGGGTGAGCGCGCAAGTCGACGCTCGACATGCGTGAGTCTCCTAAAGGCTATGTCATACGAATTACCTAACGGTTCGTGATTTGGCTTTAGTAAAATAGGTGAAACATATCGGCCACTCTCGTCACGATAATGTTTCTCAATATATAGTTTTTCAGCGACTTCATCATCGGGATTTAAAGGAACATCGCACGGCGAGGATTCTATTTCCCAAAATCGCTTAAGAGTATCATTTAAATGATCATCAGTGGTGTACGACACCAACGTTGTAGACGCTACAACGTTCACTTCCGTGACGTCATTAGTCGACGGGGTAATTAGTTTACCTGTGATAATATACCCAAATACGCTATCCAGCACGGCTGGCATATTGGGACCCATAATAATTTTCTTCCCACTATAAATATGAGGAAAAACGTCACCGCCTAAAATTAAATCAATTGGCGATTGCTTATAGAAATGAGGATCAGCTAAAAATAAATTATCATACTGTTTTATTATATGCTCAGGAATTTTAATGGTAGGTAGATCTGAAGTTACTCTCTGAAGAATAACAGCATCAATATTAAAAGCAGGTTTATCAGTGTGACGCGGCCTTAAGCTACATGACGTCATGCCGTAGTTCTTAACTAAACCATCAGCTAACCCGCAAATGCTAAACGGACATTTACGTTGAGATAAACCTAAACGTTGTAAGCATGCAGCGGAAATAAAATTGGATTGTGCACCGGAATCAATTAATACGCGACATGGTTGATAGACGTTAAAGTTGTCTAAAATATAAACAATCGCGGTACCCAACAAAACCGTACTGTAACTGTTATTATTATCAGTTGAAGGGCCTCCCGACTGGGCGGGCGCGCTTACAGGAATCGATGCATTACCGGAGTCATAAGAGGAAGCGAGAAACGTTTTCGTTACGTCCTGATGCAATAATAAGTTATGTGGTCGCTCACAAATAATGCATTTAAATTCACTCCTGCACTGTTCAACAGTATGATTAGGTTTAAGACAATTATGACATAACTTCAACTCATCAGCACGGCTGATTCGTAGCGAAGCACTCAATTTACGAAATTGAGCACAGCGATATATCATATGATTGTCTCCGCAATGCAAACAAGATAAATTATTTTTTGAGTTTGATGACGATGCATGCGCGTAGTTTTTCTGTGCATTGTTTCTAGTTCGCGCCGTAAACCTACTTACATCTGGTTGACGTTTATTCTGTACAACGTTTTGGTTGCTTGTACTAGCACCATAAGAACTAGAATGATCCAACACTTTTATTTGATTAGTTACGTAAGAAATCAATTCAGAGAATTTTGGTATCGACTTCTGATTGATACTTTGTTCAAATGATCTACGAGTGTATGGATCCAAGGCGCGTAATGCTATATGACACAGAATGTAACTATTCAAATCTTCAATATCAAGAGATTGTATAGCCTTGTATGAGTTATCAAAGGTTTCCAAGAAATTATTCAACTGAAAGGATGATTCCTTCGCAATAGGTGTAAAGTTTAACATTTTATCTAAATAATTCCCAACTAACATTCGGTTATCTTGATACCTGTCGAGTAAAGCTTGCCAAACTATATCGTAATTATTAGCAGATATCGGAATACTTTTGACTATGTTCAAAGCGGAACCTTTGATACATGAGAGTAAATAGTGAAATTTATCTATATTAGGTATCTGAGGCTGATTATGAACCAACGAACAGAATGTCTCGTAAAAAGTATTAAAATTCTCAATATTTCCATCGAAACAAAACAACTCCAATTTTGGAAGACGTGGCCTAGATTCGATGCACGACTGTGTTTTTTCAGTTTTAACGTTCGCTAGTAATTTTGAAGAAATCAATTTTATACGGTAATACAACTCATCAAAACTATTCAATTCCTGACTTTGAAATATGGTTTTCATACCAGCTTGTAACTGACATTTATAAATTTCAAAAATACATAATTCGAAAGATGAACGTAGCTCATCTATATCCGTGACACGCAATAGAAACATTTCACGAATATTGCTGTTAGTTACATTTAATGACATGTCAGATATTATCTGTAATTGTTCAAAAATTCTTTGCTTTTTGTTGATTAAAACGTTTAATTCAACATCAGCTATGCACTCCTCGTACACTTCCTGAACCTTCTGACCCTTTTTAGCCATTGCAACGTGCAATCTAAATATAATATGTCAAATAAAATAAATGAATAAAGAATTGCCTACTCTATGTTCGGCTCGAAGGCTACAAAAAATTGTGCGGTAATTGCAGGGGCGATCCTTCGATGTATGTAATGTGGACTGTATAAATGTATGTATGTATGTATGAAGCAGTAGGTTGGTAGTATGTCCAATCCAATACCAAAATCAGTAAGAAAGAACCCACCAACCTTAACATCCAATGTCGCAGGATTGCGCTGCGCACGACTGCTTCTTTCTTTCACGGCACGGCCGGAGGACAGCACCATAAACGTTATGGTCTTCTTAAGATGGAAACTCCACGAACGTCGTGAATTCAACCGATCTTTTTAACGGAGTTGACGCAACTCGCGATATTTTTCCTTTGACATTAAGTGTCAATTTTGGAAGGGTTTTACTTTTTCTTTCACACCGACCAGTGATAAAGGATTGAACAATAGGTATTTATTGCTTTTACGAATTAAACGATGTAATTTATACCTAATATCTAACAACCGCCAGCCAGTGCGATTACGTGATGGCTGGATAAAGTCAGGTATTGCTGTGACAAATATCGTAGGACAGTTGTCATTCAATCTATTCGTAAATGGAATAAACATGAATGTTTGATGATGAATGAATTTGAATACATTACTATTTAACGACATTCCAATCCAGTCGTTTTAGACTATACGAAATAAACAGATAAAACAATTTTATTCGGGGATTCGTATACGACTCCTCAAGACTTATGTAATCTATAGTGTTTATGATTAAGATTAAACTTACAATCCCATAAAAAATTTAGCCTAACTAATCCAAACATTAGTTGCTTTAAGTACCTGTACTTTATAGATGAATCATTCCTTAAAGTACTGTAAGTAATTTGTCAAGAATAACAAACAAGGTGCACATAGACGATCATGGCGCGACGATGCGTCTAGAGACAACGTCATAGGGTTAGTCGACTTACTTTCAGTGAGGAAATCTTTGAAGAACACATATCTCTTGGTAATTATAGACTTAGGTATGTGCACTTTTCCTTTATCGCAAGAATGTAATTGAAGTGAGTTATGCCCATTGCTTGATCTAAATTATAAATACGAGTAATACTAATGGTGGCCACTCACGGTCAGTCCATCGCGTCAAATAGCGTGATATACAGCCAAAATTTGATCGTGAATGTGAAAACTGATGGCGTGATATAAAAATCTGTATGTCCAATCGCGCCACTTTGACATATGTCATTTGGAGCCACGCCAAATGGCGCGACCGTGAGTGGCCACCTTAATAGGTACATAGTTCAGTTCAAATAAAATATAATACTCGCAGAGTTTTTTTTTCTAAGATATAAAAATTTTACAGCGAAAAAATTTATATGTCGTAATTAAATAAAACGCAAAGTGTCTAGGTACTCGTAATTGAAAAATTTGATAATGGGCCCGGCAAGAAACTGGTGACACATACTCGTAAACCCTCGTAACATAAAAATTTATGAGGGTCTGGATGAAATTTACTTAAACTTTATTACCGTAATAAAATTACTAATATGTATGACCTATAGTTTCGTATTGCGTTTATTTTGGCTCTTTTTTGTGATATTTTAACTGCTTTATTCTCCTAATTCTCTGATTGTTTTACAATTTTATTCATATTCATTAGAAAAGATACGTCAAAATATAAACCATAATACGTTATAATGTTTATTGTTTTGTTTATTTATTTACGGATATTTTAAAAGATACAATCAATACCTATAAAAATTTAGATAAAATATCTAAGAGGCGTTACGCTATAGGCGCGAGTCGCAATAGATAACTCGAATTCCTACCAAAATGATATACAATCTTAAAGAAAGATTTTGTAAAAAACCTGCTATTCTAAATAAAAATATGAGGCAAAAACTCATAATACTCGCATGACGTTAAGTGCTTTACACGAACGGGAATTACACTGATTTTCATAACAAAGCGCGATGCAGAATTTTAAAATTATAATTTTATCATTGTGGACGTTTATATAAAGCCGCAAAAGATATAAAACCAACTCTTTTAACAAAAGCAACTTTCAAAGTGCTAGGCAAGGGCTTTCCGTTGATTAATACGTCGCTTCGGTACACTTTACAATTCAGTTATTATTTTCTTTTTAAAAATTCTATTAGACTCTAATAGAATAATGTAATAATTAGAGTAAAAAACATTTAAAAACTAAAGGGCATTTATTTACAATAACAATAAGAGTAATATTATTAATTTAATATAATTATATTATTAATTTAATATAATTATATTATTAATTTAATATATATTTTTAATTTAATATAATTAATAATATTACTTATATTAATATAATTACAATAATAGATTTCCCCAGGTTTTCCAGGATAATAAGTACCCTATATATTATATCTGATCATGGGTAGATAGATGCGTGCTAAATTTCATGTTCTGTAGTTTTTATGTGAAAGAGTAACAAAGATCCAAACATCCTTAAAAACTTTCACTTTATAATATTAGTATCTAGGATTAAAATCATACAATATATAAATATAATATGAAATGAAAACAAAATAATATATAATAAAACCTAATCTATCAAAAGGAATAAGTGTTCTTCATACAAGCAAAAAATATCACCATCTCTGTCTCTCTTACGAACTACCTACATGAGCAGCGTTGCCACGTTTTGGTCCTCCTTGTAGGACCTTTGATGACATGATGGAAAAAGATTTTCTCACGATATTTTCGCAGCAACAAAGCCGTAATTATTAATTTTTATTACAAGCTTTAGAAATAACAGGTTACGTGTAGGATTCGAATCACACTGTGCGGTCACCAAACCATTCACTGTTTACCTTTATACTCCCTCGTTATCTAATGATTTTTTATTATTAGACACATATAGAAAAAGTTTACAACAGAAGGTAAGGTTTTACACAATAGGAAGGCATTGTCGTTATTCGGTCCCTTTGTGGACTCTTCTGCGCTTCAATACAAAGAAATAACAATTTATTGAAGCATCCATTCGAAACATTTCAATTAACCGTCTGAGAGGTTGTAACTGTAGTGAAATGACCTGAAAGTTAAATAATTGAGAGAGACGGACCGTTTCACGACCTTAGGACTAATAATGTTTCGCAACTTAGCGTTTATATAATTACCACTGTACGATGTAGTACGATGATTTTTGGCATCTTTTATTCAGTGGTTATGTTACGAAAAACCTTACATCATTTTCTTCTTCGTTTTTTGTCATGCTTCTTAAAAATAAATAATTTATGTAAAATTGTATACACATTTATATGCATATTTTTATATATATTACTTATACTTTATAAACTATACAATATAGTCAAAATAAAAGTTTTATATCTGGACTTTTGTAACCGTCGCGGCGTCGCGTCGGACGGACGCAAGGATATGACGAAACTAGAAGGGTTCCATTCTGACCACTGAATAAAAAGAAATAAGTTCGGTATTGTTTATACGTTATGTAAACGTTAATTGTGTAAATTGTAGCAGTGTAATGCAGTCTTTTGAAAAGTTAGAGGCAGATAAACTGATTTTTTTTAATTGCCAAGATTCATATAAGTTACTTATGATATTCAAAAAATATGTTTGAAAGTAATAACCCGCACTCAATTTGTTTCAAAACTTACGCCTTACCTTTGCAAATAACACCTGCATCTGAAACTATTGCTATTCATTACACAAGCATTTAATAAATTTCATTTTAGCGCCATTGTTGTTCTGAATATCGAGTTTCCTAGTTCAATAAATGAGAAATTGGGAAACATAACCATTATTTGCTCGCTGTTTGTTTATTGATAATGTCTATAAAATATTTTACAAAAAATCCCGGAAAGAAAAGTGTCCTGTTCAAATGTATATTTGAAAATAATAATTATGCAGTGTTATTATTGAGGCGTACACATTTCACCGAATATCTCAAAATTGCCCAATACAGATTAGGCCAATAGGGCCAATTTTTAAAACTCTTTTAGATATTAATTGCATTACAATCATACATTATTCTAGTAAAAAAAAATGTAATTTCCTGCTTAAATATTCAGTATAACGCATAATTTTTACTATTACTCACAGTCAAACGTGCCTTAAATAGAATGATGCACAAAGTTGTATAATACGATTTTCCAATGGACACTTCCTTTGTAAAAAAAACTATTATTACTTTTTTCTTGGTGATTATTATTTTCATAATAATTCGAGAATATATTTCAGGTGCATGTGCTTTGTCCATTGAGCCCGCCCGCTGTTCCAGTGTAATTACCGAATAATTCATCATACTTTAAATTTTTGGGTTTTTCACGACGAAATTTCGCGTAATATTCCCACTAAATTGGTAGTTGCAATTTTTGAATGACGAGCATTATGTATACTTTTATAAATTATTGTGGAATGTCAAATTAAAACTTTGCTGAATTTAGTGTAAATTTACTATTTAGTAGGTACTAACCCCAATTAGCAACGGGCAGTGATTATACACACATTTATAATAACATCACAGTCAAGTCAAATCGTATAAATATAACATCTGTTCGCATACTAATGAAGTACCTACGGGGCAATTGATTAGGCAGTACTGTAGCGCAGACGGTCAGTTCATTAATTATCTCGAAGCTGTCCACAGTGACGTTGGAGACCACGAAAGATAAACTGACTTTAAATTCAGATGGTACCCACTTTGAGAGAACATATTAAGCTCAAATATTGAACAGACAGGGTATGTGCTCCAGTGATGGACTCAACAAAAGGTCATCTATAAAATTTTACAGCTTCAGAAAAACGATCAAAGTTTTTGTTAAAGTTTAATTCTAAAAATGCTGGTTATAACACCCCAAGTATGAATTTAAAATCTGCGAGTAGTGTTAGTACGAGTAGTATATACTCGTATTCATGCCATCTAAGACACAGGGTATTCTATACAAAAATACATCTGAGCAACATAACCAATACAGGTAGGTATGTGCTCCAGTAATGGACTCAACAAAAGGTCATCTATAAAATTTTACAGCTTCAGAAAAACGATCAAAGTTTTTGTTAAAGTTTAATTATTATTCTAAAAATGCTAGTTATAATACCCCAAGTATGAATTTAAAATCTGCGAGTAGTGTTAGTACGAGTAGTATATACTCGTATTCATGCCATCTAAGACACAGGGTATTCTATACAAAAAATACATCTGAGCAACATAACCAATACAGGTACCCCCAAGTATGAATTTAAAATCTGCGAGTAGTGTTAGTACGAGTAGTATATACTCGTATTCATGCCATCTAAGACACAGGGTATTCTATACAAAAAATACATCTGAGCAACATAACCAATACAGGTACAGGTACATTCACACAATATTACGTTTAGTCGTGATAATAGATCCTATAGATAGCACTTTAAATATACAAACAATATCATTGATAGTACGGTTGTCGTGCTAATAGCACGGTGCTATAAATCAATGAACTAATATACTGTAGGTAGTATATTCGTTCACTGGCTATAATAAATAAATATAAACTGACTTACGCCCCAACTCAGAGACACTAACGGTTACTTAAATCGCTCCTTAGTAAAAAATCACCATACAAATTATGTTCAAAGGAGCGATTTAAGTAACCGTTAGTGACTCTGAGTTGGGGCGTTAGTTTTATAAAGGACTTTGCTTGGTTAGCCTCCAGCTTCCATTCGCTAAGGAAAAAATAATTTTCCGACTTTTAAACCCATGCTGACAACTTTTTGTAGTTTACTTTCATTTGAGCCTACCAGTCAGTAAAATAGCTAAAGAGCACTCTTTTTTCCGACTTGATTTACAAATATTGAAATTTCGAACTAAGAACTTTTTTAATCATATGCAGCTCATGAAACTCAGGGCTCATACAGCTTTTTCCTTCTGAAAGAAGTTTTTGAATTAGTTTAGTAGGTTTGGCTATCACCGCACAGCAAAGGAATCTCTTCTTTTTGTAATAACATGTAAGTATATAAAATTCGATAAATGTACTCTTGACACAAAATAAACGGTTCTGTTAATAAAATTCCATCAGCTGAACAAGAGTATAAAAAGTGTATTTTTACGAACTGAGGTCGAATTACAACATAAAATACTTATATTCAGACGTCAAGTCGCTAGCGCTACTAAGCAAAGTAACTTCTTGGATCTATAAGCGGGCTCTGTTGTTTGAAATGAGCAAAGCTCACGTATACATAAAATTTGTTTCGTTTGTCTTGCACTGTTCTCTTTAACAAAAGCTCGCCTATTGAAAAATACAGTACAAACAAGAACACGATGAAGGCCAGCGACTGTTCTGCACAGCAGTGTACAGTAAACAATATGTATATTAATAAAATACTTTACAAATGCCAACTGCACTTCTTACGCTTGGCTGGTCTCACTGTATGTGCTCGTTTAGAACTCGATGTCATTGCATAATTTTGTAGTCTCAATGTACATTGCAGAAAAATATTTCTCTGTAGGTTTATAAAGAAATTGCCTTTTTTGTTAATCGTAGTATCGGTTGTATTGTAATTTAACGAAGGAGGCAGAGAGCAGTAGCTTATTTTTTTCATAATATAACATTCTTACTCATTATAACATTAAGGTAACCTTTATTTTAAATCGACGATTAAGTCACTAGTATCTTCAGTGGAAACAGAAGATTTACGTTTCCCTAGAAAACGTACTAAGAAACTTGGCTTGATATTCAAGATATCAAGAGATTCTTAATGTCATCATTTTTGAGATATACGATATTCCGTACTTTGTGGCTACCGATGAAATGAATCTCATTACTCATCTTGGCTACAAAATCCTTCACTGTACGTGGTCCAACACGCACTTCACCTTTAGTATGATTTATGTGCTACGAAAATCACATCAACCAAAATCCTACTGCTCCACTAAGTACTATATTAACAATTTATAATTAATATGAAAGTTAGGATTTTTGTTACTCAATCACGATAAAATAGCTGAACGGATTTATTAAATTTGACACTATTGATATTTTAAAACCTACACAACAAATAAATACACAACAAATAAAATACTTTTCATCCCGATAACAAGAAATACAATTTTGTATAAAGGTTGTGTTACGACTCTCTCAAACGATATTACTTCAAATCCACTAAATACGTTATTATTATTATTAAAGTAGATTGAAAATTTACATATCAATAACCTAGATATATCGTAGTGGTATAATAATATCTAGGATACTTTGTATTACGGGAAATAGATATTTTGCTACAAAAAAGGCAAAAGTTATAATAGAAGTTCTGCTGAAAGATATTTAGATAGTTTGTAACTCTTCATGATACCTATGTATAGCATTATTAACTCGTGATGTTAAAAGATTTTCTTATTCAGATCTGACAAATTCTACCCAAAAAATTGTTTAGAATTTCGATGGCCTTTATGCACAAACTTGTGATATAAATTCCGTAGGGAACAGTGATTATAAAGAGACTAACATTAAAAAAGAAATATAAAGAATGAAATAGATTTAAATAACAGTTTTACAGTTTGGATTCGGAAAGATTCAAGTGTCATGCTATAAAGATGGCCTTCGTTATTGTTAACTCGAGTGAAAAGGTAAAGTTGTTTCTCGGGCATGTTTATTTTTAACTAGGTATGTCATTCTTTATTTAGAGTTTTACCGTATAAAGGCTAGATGGATTTTAATACAAATTCTTTAAACTCAAATTATTACCGAAAAGGTCACAAAATCGTGAGACCTTTATACATTAGTTTAATCAGATTTTAACGATGCCGTTTTAAAACCTAGAGATGTCATTCATAGTTCTTAATGATGAATGAATAATTTTATTCTAGTTATGGCGGTGTTAATTTTCAGTGACCCTGAAAACCAGCGGTCGTAGTTTTCCTGCGGCCATTGCTGAGTGCGGTCCCTTTTCATACAGTTTGACTGCAATTCTATATTATCATAGTTTTTAAGTTTACTTCTTTTTCTTTTTCTAATTACTTCTGTAAAAGATTTCATTAACACAACAATCTACAAAATTAGCTCGATAATACAAAATATTATACTATTAAGTACTTAAGATTCACACGAAAACATTATTTTTCCACTTTAAAAATATATTTCTCACTCTAAGGCGCTAAAAATATATCTTATATAAAGCGCACGAGATTCTTGATGTATATGTTCCATATTTATTATTTTAGAATGAATAGAATTATTTTAAAATTTATCAAACGTCACACATGATAAATAGCTTGAAAGTTAAAGGTATGTACATATGTTCCTGAACAGAATAAGTAATACCCATACAAAGTTTCATCAACAACGTCTGCAAGTGTGTTTAGTTGCACCTGTTTTGCATAAATTTACTCGCGAGTTTCGCCTGCTGTTCCCAATATATGTATAAGCATAACTAATAGATTAATTCGACGAAAGATGGTTCTATTGTAACAGATTACGTAGCAGATTACTCTGTAGCATATTCAACATTCGTGTTTGATAATATTTATGTGAAACTACCTGTTAAACTTGATTAACTTACGTACATTGTCTAGTTGAACAAATATAACAAATAAATATGAATCTATATATATAAAAATAAATTGCTGTTCGCTTGTCTCGCTAAAACTCGAGAATGGCTGGACCGATTTGGCTAATTTTGATCTTGAAATATTTGTGGAACTTCAGGGAAGGTTTAAACGGTGAGAAACATAAATAATTTTCCAACAATTTTAAAACAACAATTAATTTTCCAATACAAAATGTTCCTAGCTGTGAAACATTTGATGTCTTTTGTAAAATTGTCATTTGGTTGTATTTACAGAAGCGTTCAAAAATTTGTCTGGTTTCATAGTTGTAGTATGAGGTCCGATCTCTTTGAAAACTTATCGACCATATTAACTTTCTAATGTATTATGTATCCTTAGCAACATCTAATTTTTTTATTTTATAACTGATATCCGAGGGAGAGGGAGAGAAAGAAGGGGAAGGGAGAGGGTGTAGGGAAGGGGAGGGGGGAGTTGTTAGGCGGTACAAAGTTTGCCGATACTATATTATCGTTATTAATTTAATTCTTTACATGCGCTTTGTATCAAACGGATTATGAGATATTTGGTGCGATGTTTCCTAATATAGCAAAAATGTACCTATAAAATGAACAAAATCTTCAATTTTATACCATAGAACTCAATAAATATTAATCAAAGTCAATATCGTTTGTCATTATAAAAGGTATGCCACGGTTAACAAGGAAAGATCAAAGTTCAAGAATGAACTGGCAACGTCGAGGTCACGCCTTGCTGTTAATTCACAGTTCAGAGCCTTCACTGACGTACCTGTTGCCTGCAGTCGCCCTGAAGATTAACCCACTAATGTTAAAGAATACCGACATAAATAACTTGCCATGGTTTAGTACTAATAATTTATTTAATCTTTTTTATCTTTATTAATTTATCTTTATCTTATCTATATTTGATTTTATCTTCTTTTGTTACTTTATCCCTACTAATATTATGAATGTGAAAGTGTGTTTGTTTGTTTGTTTGTCCGTCTTTCACGTCGCAACGAAGCTGTTATATGGTATGGTTTTTGTGTGTGGAGATAGTGAGGAGGGTGGAGAGTAACGTAGGCTACTTTTTACCGCAGTAAAACATCCCCATGGGGAGATCGATATTTCGGTATTTGCTAGATATTTAGTTCCGGATTTTGTTAAAAGATGGCGTTAGTAAAATTCATTTGCAAGTTCTGAATCACGCTATCAAATGATACATGTAAATTACTCTCACTAAATTAGTCATAGGCAACTAAATCTAACTAAGTAAAAGTAAGTATGATTTATAAAAAAACGATCTCTACCGCGGGCGAAGCTGCGGGCAAAAGCTAGTATCGAATAAATTTATTCTTCTGCTTACTCGGTCACTTAAGATTAACTCCCATTTTGTTTGTGAAAAATGTTTATGCATATAGTGATAGTAATAAATTGTTTAGTTCGGGACATAATCTAATATACATATAAAATTCTAGTGTCACGGTATTAGAAGTTGAACTCCTCCAAAACGGCTGGACCGATTTTCGTGAATATTTGCGTGCATATCGGCTAGGGTAAATTTAAATGGGGATTAAATTTTTGGCATAACAAAGTTTTCCCGGTCAGCTAGTATACATATAAATATATTTTCATGAATGAACTAATAATAAGCACATATTTAAAGTTCCGTAGACAAAACGGAAGTTTTAGAAGTAGATATTAGTAGTTTCGCCATTGGTCCGTCCGTCCATCCTTCCGCAGAGTAAAGTGTCTTGTCTTCCCCTGCCAGCTAAACGCTTGATACGCACTTAGCCGGTTTTTTTAAGCATTCTAAATTATTTAAAAAAATCTATTGCATCAAGTAACTAATTAATTAGTGTATTTTATACGTATCCTTTGAAAGAGTTCGTTATAAAAGACATTTTTCTTGCAAACAACGCATAACCTTCGCGTTTGAATGCAAAGTTATTTTGCGTTATACTTTTTTAATAATTATCTAGAGCAGGATACTTAGGTACTAAAATGTAATAATGCTAAAATTGTAAACGAATTTAAGAGAGCTTGTTTACTTGAGAATTCTATAAATTTTCTCTAAACTATGCAAATTCTACCATTCGCACTTACCCGGTGTAGATACCAAAACCCTACACGTCCCGAGAACAGACCCAACTCAGTAATGGGCGTACATTAACCCTCGTGATAACAAAATGAGTCTCAATGTTGCTAAAATATTCGAAGTATCACCAGCAATTCACCTTTAAGTTTGTTTACCAAGTTAATCGTACGCAATCGAAATATTTAACAAATATATTATTTTCCGAGGCCTCTATTTAAATGTTAAGAAAATTAACAAAATTTAATTTAATTAGTAAAATTCAATTACATTTTATGTGGCATACTGCATTGACCTAACCATAATGTGTAATAATTACTTTTTAACAAAAAATAAACCAACGAAAAAAAAACTGAAAAGAAAAAAATAAAATAAACCATTTAGTATTATAAACTAAGATCCAAAATTAACAGTAAATAAATAAATACCCGTGCAACACGTCTACTCAATCTTTTTTCTATTCGCTTCGATCGATTTGCTTTGAATAGCATTGTTTGATCCACTTGTTTGAAGTCTGTTACTGCATAATTGGCAGACGATATTTGCTTTTGACTTGTAGATTATATTTTCATTTTTCATTTTAAAATCTCTAAAAACCTACACTGTCATGCACGAAAATATTGTAGTGTTTCTTACCGACAAAAAATCCTGGATTTTGAAACCAAGATAACGAACCGTAAGTAATGATTTTTATTTTTGATTTTTATAAGACAGATGTGTTTAATCCAGATCCCTGCTTGTAATGTTTTATGAGACATATCAACATTTATAAGACAGTTAATAATTGTTTGATCTCGAGCCTTGGTTGTTTCACGATGTTATTTTTATGTATGTCAACCGCGTCAAAAATAATCATACGTGCTTTTATTTCGCACTACTTGGACAATTTTTTTACTTGGACAATTAAATTTAATTAAATTTTAGTTTTTTTTACTTGGACAATTTGCACAACAACTGCTACTAGTAAGCTAAACGTGCTAAGGTGCGGCGGTACATCACACCACAACAGCTTTTACATTTGTACAAAGCTCAGGTTCGACCTTGTGTGGAGTACTGCTGTCACATTTGGGCTGGTGCAGCTAAATGCTATCTTTCAGCATTGGATTCAATGGAGAGGCGTGCTAAGAGGCTTATTGGTGACCCTTAAGTCTAAACTGATAGAGTCTAATCTACAAAGTCTCAAGCACAGACGCAGAGTTGCCAGCCTCTCAGTATTCTATAGGATACATATTGGAGAGTGTGCGCAGTTACATGACTTAATTCCCTCTCTCCTTTCTAACATCGAACATCCTTACGCACTGCGGGTATTCATCCCTTCGTTGTTTACATCCCCCCGGTACGGACGTCGCGCTTTGCTTCGTCTTTTATTATGCATACTGCTAAGGACTGGAATAAATTGCCCGCATGGATGTTCCCGTCTGATTATAATGTGGGTGTCTTCAAGTCAAGAGTGAATAGGCTTTTACTAAGTTAGTGCACTTTAACATCCACGACTTGCATTTCACATCAGGTGGTTGTGTGGTCAAGCATTAATTAATTCTGCATAAAAAAAACTATCATCAAGATTTGTTTATTATAAATAAACGTAACTGTAAGATTGTAAATTTAAAATATTATGTCTTTTAATTATTATGATCTTTGGTATAAGTAAATAATTTTTCAACACCCTTGCTCATAAATTGGTTTTTATCACATGGCTTTTACATTCATAAACCATGGTATTAAACACTTGTGCTTTTTTTTCTTGATCGCACTAGTGTTTTATTTTATATTCCATCAAATTAAGTTTGTACCTTGCTGAAAGATATTATTTATGCATTCTATTTGCTCTTAACTTAGCTGGGTTATAGTTTTATTTTTAAATTTCGGAAAAAAGTTTTGACTAAGATACGTTTCGTTTCGACATAAGACTAAAAATAACACTATTTTTGTAAAAAAAAAAAGAAGTGTACCACATTGAATATGATAAATTTTCAACAACTTATTTAATTTAATTAATAATTCAACGAGAAACTAATTCATAAATACATACATATTAGATTTTTTTACATTTTGGGTTTTGGCTGTTTAGCGTAATTGTTCGTGCCTACGCTCCAATCTGCGCGCGCATAGCTAACACGCCGCGCGCAGAAAAAAAAATATCAGCGCGGAGCGCGCCATTTTTAACAAACTTTCCGTTTAATAACTATAAAATTTGTTTTTTTACTCGTAAGTGTGTTGAAAAACGTCGTATGACACACGCGAGGTTTGGTCATTACACTCTCGGTTTTCTTGCAGCACTCGCCTTCGGCTCGCGCTGTGCAATATCACCTCGAGTGTAATGACCAACATACCACACTTGTATCATAATGTAATATAATCATTCTGAAATCACCGTCGTAGCTTATGGATTGGCTCCGTAGCCCGTAGCGGTCGTAGCACTTGATAGCATACCTTACAGCGTAGCAAGCAATGATCATTCGGTCCATGTCCATCGGACATTGTATGAAGGTGATAGCAGTTATTATGCCAAATATCTCGTTTACATATCGCTATTAATGTTCACGGATGGGTCTAACGGGACTGAGGCAAAAAATTATACCGAGATTCACTTATTCGCATTACTTGAGATAGATGTAGTATTAAACTAAGGCACGGAGCTGAAAATCATATGCTCTAAAGTAATTAACTAAATTAAATTGACTACAGTGCACTAAACAAGAGACACGTGCTCTGCTCACGACAGGACGCAGGAAGCTCACCCACGGGAGGAAGAGGTTTTATAAAATTACTATTTTTATTTTAATCTATACCTGTCATTATTTGTAAAAACTTTTATAAATACCTTCTTAGGACGCATGGATACAGGGATCATGACCTCTAACTACTACAAATAAACGTGATCACCAGAAAAATCCAGCAGCAGGAACGATTTCATAATTATGCCACGTTCTGATCCGAATACTAAGATTAAACCTCAATCTGCTTTAACCTCATTTTTAACCGACTTCAAAAAAAGGAGGAGGTTCTCAATTCGACTGTATTTTTTTTTTTTTTGTTTGTTACCTCGGAACTTTGTACTGGGCGAACCGATTTTGATGATTATTTTTTCAATCGAAAGCTGGTGGCTGTCATGTGGTCCCACATAAATTTGAATGAGATCTGACAAGTAGTTTTTGAGACTTTGAAGTCGGTTATTTTTTGTTAGTAAAATTTAGATTATCGTCACGTTAATTTGTGTATGTTATATTTATGTGGTGTGTTAAACTTCCACATCATGTGCATGTTGTGGCCTTTATGAAAATGCTCACGACGCTTTATGGCAATCACAGAAAGCATTTTCGGTTTTTGAGCGTAACATATACACTACAGAAGGAATTAACCAAAACTTAAAGTCATATTCTGTGTGCGACATTTGAATTTTGTTTTGTATTTCTTACTTGTCATGCTGGATTGATTCCAGACAAATGCCTAAAACTTACATTCCCCTGCGCGATTGTATTTGTTCGTTGTCATTCGAATTCAGAACGTTGAACGTTATTTCATTCCTCTTTGTTTCTTGATTCGCACAAAGCTCAAACGACTGCATTCGTTCCAATGAATACAAAACTATCAATTCTCCATGGCGTTGACACCTTCCAAATACTATTTCATCTGTAATGCATTCAAAGGTACAGATGAAAATACTAAGTGTTAATCAATGTTACTTTTACTAACAAAATAAAAGGATAAAGTAGTTGTGCCTAGATTATTGACCTCAAAATATTTTAGTAGTTTAATTTTAAATTCTCTAGAAAACAGGATATAGAATCTCACCAACTTTGCTTGTTAGGCATTATAGGTAGATATTTTCTTTACTTTAATTACATACAAAAAAAAATAGGACAAACCAATTGAGCCATGATAAACCAAATGATCCATAATTAGCTTAGAATGAATTAGTTTGGCCTAAGAAGATTAGACTTAAATCGCGTTTTGCCGGTTACATTACGTAAGGAAAATGTTACTTGTCTGAAAACAGGTCAACGTAAATTGATGATTGATATTAAAGGTCAATGCATACGTAACGTGGACGAGACGGGGACGGGACGTGGACGGGGCATAAATTTACGTGCGTGTCCCGTTCCCGTCCCGTGCGTGCCTCCGTGGCGTATGCGCTATCGTTTACATTTTCTACGAAACGATGTTTCCAAAACTTCAAGTCCTGTCCCGTCCCCGTCCACGTTACGTATGCATCGACCTATAAATGACAAACCACGTGGCGTGGTGGTTTCCAAGCTGGATAGCTGTTCGAAAGGTGCAGGTGTCGATTCTCAACGAGGAAAAAAAATTTAATAATTCATTTAGATTTCTGTTCTGGGTCTGGGTGTGTATGTTCTTGTGTTTTGTATTGACCATGATACCCAAGACAAGTTATTCTAGTATTATTTGCTTATTTATTTCATTTATTTATTCCAATAACTATAAAAAACAACCCAAACCCTTTAGTTTTGTGTGAGTTATTTAAGCAATAAATACATGGGTAGATATAATTACATTATTCAAAGCAATTAGACCAGTCCCTTTTTAGTGAACCGTAACGAAACCGAGCTCGTTTGGACCCTCATAATTTTATTAAGAACAAAACACAGACTACAATGTCTACCTGCATTTCATTTCAAACAATTATCGTTGTTTCGGAAAGGATATTTACTTTTCTTTTACATAATTTACGAACCTTGAGTACTTGTCATAAATAAATATAGATCAAAAGAAACACAACAAAATGTGTTTTTTATGTTCTGTGATTGTGTTTTTTGATGAGTTGTGTTTTACTTAAGTATCATAAATCTCTGGGTATATTTTCTTACAAAATATTATAAAGGAAACAAAAATTTTACTGTTCATGTTCCATATTCTCCCGGATTTATTTCAAAATTCGTCAGTGTGCAGTGGTAGGTATGGTTAAAATATTCTACAGTCTATTTTTGTTTTCCCGTAGCGGGTTACGTAGCACTTCAGCTTCAACTCAGTCACAACTCAGTACAGGTCATTCGTCTCTCCTCATAACTGACGAGGCCAAGAGCCGTACTGCATCATTGAAGATTGATTGAACCACACTGCTCCAGTGCGAATTACCATCCATTCACAATCTTAAACTAAAAAGATTAATCTCGTTCTACCACAAAAGACATAATAGTATTTAATTTTATTTTTACCACTCTTTCTTACGAGTGTCTGAAAATATCGCTTCTTTTCAGTATAATATCCTTTGAAATTATTGCGATTCCTACGGGCGCACAGTTTAGTCTGTCAAGCGAATTCCGGGCAATATTATTTACATCAGCGCACGCCATTGACGTAGCAACATCTTTTCATCGTATTGCAAAAATGCCTCGGCTCGAGTAACAGGCGTACCGAAATGACATTTCTGTAATATTCAAAAAGACTGCAAAGGGATTTGATAGATCAGTTGAAAATACACTTTCCGCGGATACAATTTTCTTTCTCATTACTAAAGGCAAATTATTTACAACGCAACATCCGGAAATCCCTCAATTCTCCTACTCGTGTTTATTATAAGGAATGATTGCAATGCTTCTCATTTTCCTCATATTTATTATGGACACTCTGATGTACTTTAATCCGGCTAAACCTGGTTACTTAGTAATGGTAATGCCGAAGAAATTCGAGGCTTCGGCGTAGGAATTCGTAAATAGACCAACTACATTACAGAAAATATTTAATTAAATAATTTTTATATGTAAACTAGCTGCCCGGACAGACTTCGTTCTGTCAAAAAAAATTTTTTTTTTGAGATGTAAGCTATCCTATCTTTCAAGTTGGATCAAACTGCACACAGTCTGCAAATTTGATTAAAATCGGTTCAGTAATTTAGGAGTCCATTGCGGACAAACAACGTGACACGTAATTTATATATATTAAGATTAGCAAGTTTACTCATCTCATTACAAGGAGTAACGATCAGGTGACTTTCCGTGAGCATATTAAGTTGGTTGTTTTCGTCATACTTGAAATAAATGATACTAATCCCCTGCAACATTTGAAATTAAGGATGGGTTGATATGAGTTGAAGTTTTCTTTTACCTAACATTTAGGTTCCCGCAAAATCATTTTCTAAAATTCTATATAAGGACCAAACTATGACATTTTTGTCTTGAAGATTTGAAAAAATAATGCGTTTGACAGACGAACAGCTACACAAACATAATTAAATGATCGTAAAATGATTTTTTCATGGGAACAAAGGCATCATAAAGGTCTATTTTTAGGGTTCCGTAGCCAAATGGCAAAAAACGGAACCCTTATAGATTCGTCATGTCTGTCTGTCTGTCTGTCCGTCCGTATGTCACAGCCACTTTTTTCCGAAACTATGAGAGCTATAACATTGAAACTTGGTAAGTAGATGTATTCTGTGAACCGCATTAAGATTTTCACACAAAAATATAAAAAAACAATAAATTTTGGGGGTTCCCCATACAAAGAACTGAAACTCAAAAATGTTTTTTTCATCAAACCCATACGTGTGGGGTATCTATGGATAGGTCTTCAAAAATGATATTGAAGTTTCTAATTTATTTATTTCTAATAAATTAATTTTTCTAAACTGAATAGTTTGCGCGAGAGACACTTCCAAAGTGGTAAAATGTGTCCCCCCCCCCCCCCCCCCCGTAACTTCTAAAATAAGGGAATGATAAAACTGAAAAAAATATTTGATGTACATTACTAAGCAAACTTCCAACGAAAATTGGTTTGAATGAGATCTAGTAAGTAGTTTTTTTTAATACGTCATAAATCGTAAACCGCAAAAAACATTGATCAAAGTTACAAGTTACAACGAACTACAAGAACTTTTATATTATGTTACTTGCTGCTACGGAACCCTTCATGGGCGAGTCCGACTCGCACTTGGCCGCTTTTTTATAAGGCGATAGCTTGATTTATTATTTAAGAAATTAATGCTCTGTCATGCTCTTTAAGATTGACTTCTATTTATAGAATATGTGAACAGAATAGACAAAATATTTATATGATTTTTTTTTCAGTCAAAAGTATATTTTCGCTTTGGGAATATTTCACCGCGAGGGTCAGCCTATCGCGACGAAGCCATTAAATGCGGCTATAAATACGACCCCGAAGCTGACGAAACGAAGTTGCCAAATTCTTATCTTTATAGACACAATTTGGGTTACTCAGGGTCTCCCCACAACAAACCGAATTAAGTTTCAATTAGAATACTACATGTTCGTACTTTATTCATTAACTATTTTTATCTTTTTATTTTTTAAATGATACAACACTTAATCAAAGTTTTATGAAATCACTTAATTATGACGTCATCATGCATTTAGGGTGTAAAAACTTTTTCAGGTAGCTTTCCATGGAATGGAATCCAAGTATTTACCCGATATATACATAACCTCTGCTTATATACATAACAACTGAAGAGTTTTACAGTTAGCAAAAAGGGGTAGGTAGGTCCAGACCCGAAGATCTAATTGTACTAGTATACCAAATAAAATCTAAAGTCGTAGAGACCAGCGTGAGTTCAAGACGTTACGCTATTATTTGCGTACGCCATTGTGAACGAGAATAAACAGCAGTGAGGCGCGTGACCAGAATGAATGGCTACCTTATATTCACCACGTCCCAGGAAAACTCAAAAAGTTTTTACGCTCAAAATTACTTATATTTTATTCAATAAAAAATACCACTTGAACTATATTTTGAGAGTGGGCTAGAATTCGTATTTTTGAATAGCAAATAGGTTTACAGGATGCTTTTAACGAGATGAGAGGCGTGACGTGGTACGTACATTGAAATAAAACACCTAAAAATACATGACAATATAGATAAGATAAGCATAATCCAACGAAAAGGATTAAAATTATTTTCTGTAGGTACCTATAGGTATGTAAAAGAGGAACTGTAATTGTTTTTTTTTAATGGAAATAGCCGGCAAACGAGCTGACGATCCACCTGATAGTAAGTGGCTATCGCCGCCCATGAACATCAGCAACACCAAAGGCATCACTGATGCATCGCCGGCCAAGAAGAGAGAAGAAAAAGAAAGAAAGAACTGGCTCTCAAGCCGATATAACAATACTTACACAATACTTCACCTACCACCAGGTGGTAGTAGATGGCAGGTGGTATAGGTTATACCACTATACCTATACCACAATACGTTGCTATAATTTACATAATCTATCTATCTATACTATAATAAAACTCAAAGGGCAAATTTTCTGTGCATTGAATATTTTTTAAAAATTTTGATGAGGGGGCACTTCAATAACGTGTTAGAGCACAAAAATAATTTTTTTAGAATTATTGTCTGTCTGTCTGTCTGTCTGTCTGTTTGTCTGTCCGGGCATCACATGAAAACCCTTGAACGGATTTCGATGAAAATTGGTAAAGTTGTTAATAATACTCCGGGTCATATTTTAGGATACTTTTTATCCCGGAAAATTAAAAGGTTTCCCCGGGAAACGGGATGAAAGTTTGTATGGAATATTTTTAAAACATCAACCGATTTGCTTCAAATTTGCAACAAATGTTCCTTGCTTAAATTTATGGAACATATATTTTTCAGTTTTTCAAAATTTTGCAAAAAAAAAGAAAAAAAAAACAAATTATTGTGAATATTGCTTATTTTTCAAAACTCCTCTCCTTTGTGATTTTATCGCGGATTTCAGTTTAAAATTACTAAATATAAGTAGTTCAATATAAATTCACCGTTTTTTAAATTTCCTTCTGCAAGAGGTACAAATAAGGTAAAACATAATTTCCGTATGCGAAGCTGCGGGCAACAGCTATTTTACTATAATACAGGTACTCACGATATTTATTTAGTACTCCGATATTTCGACCCAGTTGCATGAATCGTGGTCCGGATGAACTGCGGTGGCGCGGATACAACTGGGTCGAAATATCGGAGTCGGAGTACTAAATAAATATCGTAAGTACCCGTATTATAGTAAAATTTATTCAAAAACGATGAGTTAAGTTTAAAATCATATAATTTACCTAAACTATATCTTTGGGAGATAACTATGCATATTAAGCGAAAGAGAACATGTTAAACACATCATTATTATGTTATTTATGTCTTATTAAAGTGAAAAGAAACGAATGTTTGCTGATTTAAAAAATAATAGTTTATGATACAATTAACATTATTTTATTCTTATAATTCTTATATACCTTGCTACGAAATCATTTTTTTTAAATACTGAATGGTGGTACTTAGCTAACATATTACTTAGGTACCTATGTACATAACCCACCTATTTCCCTATTTCTGCAAGGGCCAAAAATACATTCCTAGCATGGATTCCTCGTGAATTCGATTAGAACTTACCCGGATTTAGTTATCATATTATGATAATATTCAGTTTTCCTTCAAATTATATTTTCCTCTCCTTAATATAATTCATGTCGGATTGTGGATATTTTTAAACATAAATATTTAAGAAATAAACTCTATGTAAAATTTGCAGTATAGGTAGTGTATGGATAAGTTGAGAAGTTCTGTGTTAATAAATGTACATCCATACAGACGAGCTGAAATCATAAACCTCCTTTTGGCTTCGCAGAAGTCTAGTTTTATTTTCGTTAAAGACACAGGACAGTTTTATATCGAATAAAAGAGCGGAAAAACTTTAAGCAGTATATTTGAAAGAAATCATTTGATAATATAAAGCTGAAGTATTAAAAACAATTCTGAAGAACATATCTAAATACGGACAACATAGTCTTCAATACTTTGTATATCATAAAGGTACACATAGTAGTAAAAGAAACCAATACTCCGTGTATTTATTTTACACAATACAGAGGGAGGCGTTATCACCTTATATGGATTTCTTTCAGACAATCCAATTGACGAAAGAAAACAAATACTAATAAAGGGGTATCGATATATACACAAATGAATAAAACAATAGAATAGAATAAAACAAAGAGTTCAAAGAACGCAGAAACAAAGGTAATTAAATTTATCTCGATGTTAACTCGGTGTGGTGGAATACATAGTGTACTTTATATAGTGTACGTAGAAGAAAGAAGGTGGTATACGATTACTTCGAAAAATAATAATTTTTAGCCATTCAGTTTGATGTAAAAATCTGTATTTCACATAATTAAGTACAAACAGAGACCCGTTTTCGATCGAAATACCACTGTATTTCATTTTGTCAAAGTGTTACTTCACATTGAACACTTCTTCTACGTAAAATATTAACAATACCAAATCTTCTGTAATTTGACTCAAGACAGTGAAATTCAATGTAAAATCCTGTACATTGAGAGTTTTCCATTATATTCTCAATAGGTGTGTAAAGTTAGTCTAGCCGTACTTTCGTGGCATACTGTAGACGTAATCCCTTTTAATATGAGTGGAGACCAAAACTACGACAAAATAGTAATGCTTGTGATGAAGATCATACATACGAATATACATGCATTTTAAAGAACGTAGATCTATTTAATTGCTTCTGAAACCGAAAACGTCACCTACCTACACAAGTATTCCCGTAAAATGAAATTGGGAACCACTTGAGCATGTCTTGCGATCTACGAAGCAAAATCGAGTTTACGTAAACCAAGAATAAATCGAACATATAAAATTTGCAAGCGCTTTTTCAAGTTATTTATTTTAAATCTTTACTGTAGCATCTAGACAACATATTTTATCAGATTGATCTAAAATCGAAATCAACAAAATATACTTTAGAAACATAAGGAAATGGAAGAAGAGCAGGAATTTATTATTTTCAAAAACATTTTTGCCACATCATTTTGAAAATAATAGAATTTTAACGCATTTCCATCTAAACACTACAGGGAACGTCTTTTCTTGTAACTGAAGATTTAATTAATAGCATGCTCGAGTTCACATATTTTGACTTAAGTTAAATAAAATTGATAGACAAATCCTAAAAAATAAAAGGAAATATTTATTTATTTATAAATCGACTTATGGATCCTAAGCTTCAAAGTCACACAACGCTGCAGCGCTATGGAATGGAATGAGCTATTCTAGGTATTTCGCTATGAGGTAAGATTCGTAATGATGAAGTCCGTAGGCGAACTAAAGTTACCGACATAGCTCGTAGAGTCAGCCGCTTGAAGTGGCAATGGGCATACCACATTTTTAGGAAGACAGATAACCGGTGGAGACGATGGGGTCAAAGAGTCCTTGTATGGCGTATGGAAAAAGGACTGAAAAGAAAGAAGACAGAGGGAATCGATAGGTAGATATGATAAACCGATTATAAAACAGTACAAGTGCCTATTCTCGTTAAGAATAAATAGGAAAATAACAGAATTACATTTTTAAGGCAAAACTGATTTAATGAAACAGAACGCAACGAGTAACCTAATCCAATACCTGTATCCGCAAGTGTACCTAATTCCAAGGTTTCGGCGGTAAAACGCTGAGTGTTATCGGTCCCCGGCCATTCATTATTCAGTTGCGATTGGCGATGGAATGAAGCAAACGCGCCGACCTATTCGCATATTCCATTCATCCGTTCGTTCTGCCGATTCACTCTTTAACACCTTCTTACAGTTCGCTTCACGAACTGAATAAAATAACGGCCTGGGCCCCATGAGATATAATTCAATGCTCGCTCAGTCGCTCCGAATACAGATAAACCATAATTACTTCTAAGCTTCTAGATTTTATTTTAGTTATGAAATACGGGACTAGAAGTTTGTTGACTTCTTAATGCACTAAAAATTAAATGACAAAATAGTCTTTTGAATACTATTTCTGTTTAATTAATAGAGAGAGAAATTATTGTGTTTGTTATATATTTAGAAATATTAGTAACAAAGGTAATCTCAGTAGCTACTGTATCGACTTTAAAATATATCAATTCTAGTTTGTTTTTAATTACTGCCGATCTTATTGTTAGTTACACCCCGCGCTAAGATCTTCTTATTGTGGCTGGCATGGACATACACAAATGAGACATAAAACACCCAGACCCTAAAATTAACATTGTTTTCTCGTTTACGAATAAATATCTGTCCCAGCCAGGAATAGTCTATAGAGCCCTCACAGTGTATGGTATACTTCACAGGCTTGATGATAAAAATATGATTGTATTGATATAGTTCAATGATAAAAAAATATCACCTAATTTTGGATTTTTCAAGTACTTACGAAATTAAAGAACCGTTAAAAACCCTTTAAAACCTATCCAATTACTCGTTTCAGAGAGCTTTCAATTAACGTCGCGTATATCCTCAATAATCGATTTTTTTTAAAGTAAGCTAACGAGACCACTATGTGATTACTTAGTCTACCGTTGAATTTTACAATCTGTAGATTTATAAATAATAGGTATACATATACTAGTGGGGTATCAGTGCGTATCATTATTATTAAAATCATAAATTAGTTCGTTGATTCGACACTTCTAATCGTCAGTCACATCATCAGTCAGTTTGGTAACCACAAGATGACTCCAAGATGATTTCACAAATCGATTAAGAGTTAATTTATGATCTTAAAAGACAGATAGAAAAATAAGAGATAGAAAATAAAAAAAATCGATACCGCTTTCTACTTCGTAGGAGCAGAGAAATTTACAAAACTGGGAAATCCTCTTTTCGCAGTAATGTTGCGGTGTTAACTGCAGTTGTAGTTCGGAACTATTTTTACAACTTTTCTACTTGCAGTGCTTTAGCCAAAGGCGTGAGTGGTAAAAATAATAGCTAACTCAGAATGGGTTAGTTAATGACTTTATGAATGATATCAGCCTCCATTAATTCATGCCATTCTGACAAGCACCGAGCCTTCTAAATAAAACTGTCACTCGCTGTCCTCTTCAGGGCATAAGTCCATCACTTTGGAGAACATCTCATAATCCTTTGCCACTTAAGAACCTTTCTACCTGTATGATCGATAAAGAATCCCATTCAAGGCAGGCGAAGTGAAGTGATTCCCAAAGTGTCACTTTTCCTTTTTGTAACATGTAAAAGGAAAGTAAACAATCTGCGATCACTTCACCGCTGGGTTTGGTAACGTGACACGAATCACGGCAAGCCCTAAGAAAAGATGTAAGAAATATGACCCTAATTTTCACACAAAATTGAACTTACCGCGTGATGTGACAATTTATTTTGCAGACATGCTACAGCTGGCCAAATAGAAGTTAAAATACGTGGGAAGCGCTAACGTTGAAAATAGTCGTGTGACATTAGACTACGATAAAACTTCAATCCCTCTAGGCGCTCGCTTCTTTGTATTTATATTCACATTAATCTGATTAATTTTATGTTATTTCTACGAATGTTTTAGCTACTGTATCCACCTACAATAAGACGGTTTCTTAACTTACGAGGAAACATGGAGCATCCCCAGTGCAGATAGGTGTAAAGATTAGTTAATTCAACCAGTTGGACAATCCAAATGAACCTATCGATATCAGATACTACTTATCAATAACAGTTATACTACCTAACGATAACAGCTATCAAGGCAGGCACCTCAGCGTAACCTTAAAAACAAGGAAGTTAATTGCAAACATTAGCAATCACCGAAACAATTTTTGACCGCGCCCAACGCTGCTTTAGTTTTGCTGATCGACACAAATGTAACAACCTTTTCTACGCATTACAGGTTGTACAACTTTGCCTCCCGATAAGCCATGTTCTATTTAAGTATGGTATATAACATTATAATATGAATGTTAAGGATTTTTTGTTTGAACAACAACTGAGGTCGCAATGATGAATGTTTCTTACGGTTATAATAATTTAAAAACAGTAAAATATCTCTTTAAGCGTAATATCCATATACCGAATCCTTATACTAAGTTGTGAAAGCATTTCAATTAAAAACAAAATAACGTGTCATTATAGAATTTTAAGCAGACGAGTGGCCATTGAACGGACGATTCCACGAAGCCATGTTTGGACATGATCCAAAGAACTACCAAAACGGAACTACACATATACTGTGCTGTCAAAACCTTCCAAGTTTAACGCTACAACATCAGGCCAGTGGATACTCTGAAGGATTAATTTTAATACGTTTTTGGCTCAATTTAACGTTCTTTACTCTCAATAAATTTTTCTGTATAGTGGTAAAAGAAACATTGTGAGATACGGGTGTATTGTCTCAGGCTTGAACGAGGATGACAATAACACCCACCCCATTATACTGGCAAAAGAATGGTTCGCAAAGATATTGTGTATATTTTCTGTACCGTCGTCCCAGTCGCCAATCAGGGATAATGATGGCCCTCAAGTCAAGGAAAAGCAATTAGATGTCGGAACTTTCTGAGAAATGTACTCCTGACATCGGTACGAAACTCTACATAAAACATTTTAACTGTCAGTTTGTGGGGCAACTTAATGTTTGATGTTATATTTAAAAAATATTTCGCAAAATCCCATAAATGTATTTCACTTTAACGAGTAGTACCGTAACTTTAACATGCGCAAAAAAATGTCGGAAAACTTTTCAAAAAGCCGCTCGCGTATGAGATGTGAAACTGGTAAACCCAATTTACAGTATACCGTATATAAAAGATACATTAAAACTGTAACGAAATATGGTAAGCTTTAACAAATTGTACCTTCCCCAGCCAAATATAATGTGACCAAAAATGGTTCGAAGTGGATCGAATATAATATAGCTTCTTTCAATATTAAATATCAATCTATATTAGTTATAGCAATCAAAGACTATTAAGAGGGTCAGGGGGAGACCATCTAAGTTGTACAACCGATACCCGCTGCCAAACTTCTGATATTTCAGCAAGACATACGACACGCTCGTAAATTTTCACACAATCTGAACTCCCGGCGGTCTAGTACGTTCGCTCGGGCGTTTTTTTTTATTTTTATTTGAACGAATGTACGCCATCTCGGCATTTCTATTCATCCTTATCATTTTGCAACTGCTTGCCAAATTTCGAGGAAGGTATCATGGAAAAATTCCTTTTGAGATTTCTATTTTCTACTGAATGCAAAGGATTTTTTTTTTCAATTTTATGTCATGTGAAAAAGATACATGAAAAGGTTTAAACAAGGTTTCAACAGAAGTATAAAATGTATGTATAATCTAATAGACAGAAAACAAAAAACCATATCGTAGGATCATAGAATTTCATGCGAAATGTGTTAGCACCATGTCTAGTGTCTCTACGTAAATGGTGACCTTTGACAATTACGCGTCGCAGTTACGAGGCATTTGCATTTTTTGTGTTGTACTCGTATTCGTCATCCCCACTGTCCTTAAAATTTTAAATATCTTAGTAGATTCCAGACTAGAAATTCCAAAAAAAAAATATTGTAGGAGCTACTCTTAAACAAAGACTACCTTTTACTAAGAGTTCCTGATGTTTTATTGTAAGTAAACCTTATGTCCAAAAAAGGGTGTAAATATTATTTAATTCCTCTTACTCATAAATAAGACATGTTAAGTAGCTATCGTAGGTACACTAAAGTTTTTCACATTACGTAATAATACGAGTACAAGCCAAAACCAGATTTTTTTAACATAGGCTAATAAAAAAATATAACAGATACTAAAAAAAAATAACAAAACCTATCATATTACCTTCTTGCATAAACTGATACCAAATTTCCCCAAATTAGTATCACAATAACGATATTTAAATCACCTGATAAGAGTCACTTACTTAGAGACAAACCCTCGGCGAGAACGACCGCAGTAATTAACATTACGTTCGACGTCGTATGATATATACGAGTACGCCGCGCTCGCGATAACGCGCCCGACCCTTATCACTACAGGCTCCTTACCGTTACTCATAAATTTTATCACTCTGATGAGCGGACGCAACCGAAGACCTCCTTTCCGGTTTTTCTCCAACGCTGAGTTAACGAGCCGTGAACTCGTAGTCCACCCTCTGTCTTTTTTCAGTCACAAAAACTTTCACATATAAAGCGAAAAATATACACTGAAACTTTTTATTACTTTACCAACACTACACGAATACGTCTCTCTTATAGGACATATCCAACACAGTCTTAAACATCGAATCGTACTCGAAAACAGTTAATATCGAATAGTGTATTCCGACACTTACTCAAAGTTCGGAAGTTTTCTCAAAAAATCCTCGAACAACGAAGATATCCAATAGGAGCGAAGCGATAACACTAGGGCAATTCCTGATAAGGAGACGGTTTGAGGTTGTTCGAGTGTTGGCGCGCGCTGCGTCTGAAATGTCAAACGTAGCGGCCGCGTGGTGACGGTCGTCGGTCGTCGGCACTGTCGGCAGTCGGTGTCGGGGTGTCAGTGTCGGTGTTGCGGGTGCCGGCAGTGGCGGCCGGCTGCGGACTGCGCGGGTGCCCTCCGCCCGGTCCCGGCGAGGCCCACGCCGCCCGCGCGCGGCGCACGCGCCCGCCCGGGATCGATACACCCCGCCCCAACCACTGCCACTCCCGAAGGGGGTGCTTGAGCCCACACACGCATTCGTCGCGACGCTTACACTTAAGACGTGCCCTCTCTTCTCTTGTCCCTTGATTTTTTAGATATCCTCTGCAGTGAACTTCAGACGACAATAAAAGCTTCAACACTGAAATACATTATCGCGCTTATGTCGGGATGCTTTCGATTAATGTCTAAGTAATGTTCTTATGTAACTTAAATATTCTACTTCAACTGTGAACAAACGCTAGTGATTGAAAAATGGAGACAATGGAACAATCTCGATGTATTCTCGTGTATTGTTGCGCCAGCGATTGTCTGTGGTTCACTGATAATGTCAGTAATAGAAATCGTTCATAAAAAACTACTTTGAGTCCCAACTCAGAGTCACTAACGATTACTTAAATTGCTCGTTAGTACAGAATTTGTATGGTAAGTATGTAAGGAGCGATTAAAGTATCCGTTACTGACTCTGAGTTGGGGCGTATGTCATCATTTAACACAAACTAAATAATGCTGAATATGAAGTGTACTGATTGCGCTCTTTAGTAACTATGACTCAACTGTTGACCTTCAGTAGCAAACTGCATAATCACCGTAGCAACCTAATCCTTTCTCATTGCTGGGCTCCAATTTTTTCTCACAATTTCACAATAGGAAGGATTAAAGTAACTTTACGGAAGTCTGAAAACATTTATATAGGACTGTCTAAGAGCAAAGGTTTCCTCGCGCTATTTTTAACTACCAACAGCAAAAAAGAGAGGTCTTTTAAATTTTACGTATCTATACGTATTTGTGTGTGTGTGTGCGTGTCTAGCTTGTCTAGCCCCTAATCTAATGGACTGAATTTGATGCATATTATTATAATAATAAATAATAATTTATTTCAAGAAACCCAATCTCATTTGTTAGTAAGGCTTAATATATATACAAGACAAGTAAAGCTTATTAGGTACTTATTGAAAATTCTTTTTTATAGTGTATTCAAGAAAACAAGATCACAAAATTTTAATATGATTTAACTATTTGAAATATTGGTTCGCCTTAGAAACTTTAAAGCGGATCTTTTCTTATCTTAATATACACCACATTGAACACTCGAGCTCTGCAATAAACACTGGATAGAAAACGTTGGAGTTTTCTTACCGACTTGTGTCGATCCAACTGCCACGTTCACGTATAAAAATATATTTTATTAGTTTGGAAACTGTATTGAATTACTTTGATTTTACCTTCATACTTAATTCAATTTATCAATTACCAAACTCCTATATTTCGGCTATGCCAATATAGCAGAAGAGACCTTGCCCTTGTGATCCATGATAATTTAGTGCAGTGTTTGTAGTACGAGTTAACATTGTAGTAGATCACATAGCAATATATTTTGTTATTTTCACACAGATGTCGACTCTCATTTATTTTCACTAGTGTACCTAAATACCTTGTACACAGGATTCCTAGAGTTACAAATAGAACATCACAAACAAATATAAATTAAAAATCACTATTTATCACATAAATCTTTACACCGGCAGGGAATCGAATGAGGAACCCTTTGACGAGTCCTTCTCGATGGACAGGATCACTACTCACTAAAAAACTAGATATAGGTTCGTCAAAATAAACTATTCAGAACAGCTACCCCACTAACATTCTTTTATTCTGGATAAAATCGTTGAAACTTGATAAGAAAAAGATACTGTAGGTGGGCTGTTACTGTACGGGTACAAGCGTAAAGAACGAGTTTTCTACATGTAGAAAGGCAATACAAATTTATTGCACGCTGAGTCAGGTCCCGATAACAACACCCCCACAGGCGAAACAACTATAAAGACTGATGGGTTAGAAAGAAAAGGAATGTTTGCCTACGAATAACGGCGAACACTTACTTCCACACACAAGTCTTGAACTGCTAAAATATTGAAATATGAAAAGCCCTATAAAATTTAAACAAACAATTTCCGCAGCGTATTTGTATGTTTACTTCATTATTTCAAATAAAATGTGTATCAACGTATCGGTGTAATCTGTAAATGAGTCGACGCCAGGCTGTCCATGTATTCATTTATGTATGAAAGGACTGTACGTATATAATGTCTTATGTAATAATATTTTATCGATATTAGAAGTAATAATTTATACTCATCAACCGTTCCACACTGGAGCAGCGTGGTGGAGTTTGGAGGCATAGCGTCCTCAGTTATAAGAAACCCGTGACCTGTTGCTGGTTATTGATGGCTTGAAGCCATAGTCTATATCTATACATGTCGATACGAATAACGAGTATATTGTAATGAGAAAAATGGAAATAATCTTAAGTGGGCTAGTACCAATACCAACACTTGTGTATCTATTATAATAATAGCAATATTTTATAAACTTTGCACGTTGATATGGAATGTTTTCTGATTTAAAAAGAGATTTTTCTACTCTGTGCGTCAAAGTGGTAAGCTTTTAAACTAAAGAAACATTTTGTACACGCATTTTTCAATATTTGAAATTCTATTAACAAACTTACCTTAAAAGTTATATGACATCAGAGTCATATAAAGAGGATCGAATATCGATTCTGTAGTTTAATATCTGCATCACCACATCGTGTTCACATTCAACAAAACGTCTGTGGAAGGAGATTAAGAAATTCTTGTGAACCAAGATCTGGTAAGCCTCACTACATAGTATAATACAAAGACTCTACCGATCTTAACGTGACAATTCCAAAATCTATACATATTTTCACGAGATATTTAACAATAGCGGCGAGGAAGATAAAGCTGTGTGGAGAAATCATGAAAGTTTTATAAAAATCAAAGAACTCAACTTTTGTTTGAAAATTTAAATTTATCAGCCTATATTAAAACAAAAGCTAACAACTTTGTCAAGGTTGTAGGCCACAACAATGCTATTGTTCAGATAAATTTATTTCACATATTTTAGAAGTTAAGCCTATACAAATTTCTGATCAATGAACAGAACAAGTTCTTGGTTTTCTTCGAGTTAGTTAACAATAAATTGAAGTTGAAACCAAAGAAACACTTTAAGATACAAAATTTAGATAGAAAAGTATAGTTTAATAAAAAAAATGTATTATATTTTTTTAAGTCCATAGAGTTAAACAATTAAAAGAAATACCAAGTCGTAGACATTTGGGACAAAATGACGTACACAACAGGTATGAGAACATCGTATAATTACATTCGTACCATTGTAAAAACCTCATGTCACATCATCAGTACTGAAAGTCGAACTGGCAAGCAAGTAGAGTTTTACGAAATATTTACAATTTCTCTTTTGTCCACATGTTCCTATCCTTACTGAAATAACTCAACATTTTGTGACAAACAATGCAGGAATGACCGCTTAAATAAATTTCAAATATCCGCCCCGAACTCTTTCGGCATCACGTATATGCGATCGGAATTCTCGAAATCCAACATCTGGTACAACCAGATGTTGCCGCACCGTGCCGGAATTTTACTCTCAAATAATACTCGTATGACAAAAATATTATAATGATAAGTACGCCTCAAAGATTAAGCCAGATAAGATGATAATAAATTGGTCATCTAAAGCATTCGAAAAACGTAATAGCTAGGGGAAACCAGAGACTGATTGCCCGACGACAGTAATTGCCCACTTTAAGAAAAAGGGCACTTTTATCGCCGGCTTTCAATTAGATGCCGCTTGATAATGCTGTGAGTACTTCACTAATTAAAAACATAGAGTTCCAGTCAGAATCAACGAAAAGAAACAAAATTACAAATAGCTTTGTGAAAGCACGGTTAATGAATTCTAATGAAATCTAATGTTGCTCCTGATTGGATTTTTTATTGTGCCTAGTAAAGCAGATAGTTATATTTTACATATTTCGTTTTTGTAATACTCATACATTACACCCAATATTTTTAAGTGGCAACAGCTATATCTCATATATCTACAATAAATTAAAACTCATTAAGTAGCAGGTGTTTTAGTCGCGTAGCCGTAAAAAAACTTTTATTGTTTTCCCTTTACTGCGCCAATTCCATTCTTTTGATATACGGAATAAATTACCGCTCTTAATCATTACATAAAACAGAAACTGTAGATTTTTATGTTTATGGGATATGGCGATAAAGATAGGTTCATTCTATATACGACACAAAGTAACAAATAGGTACGGGTTGAGAGTGTATCTAGCGACTACTATGAGAATTTAATTAATTCATACAAGTTTACGAAGTATGAAACAGTGTAGATTATGGACAATTTCTTTGGATATTAAAAAATAAATTACCACGCTTATCATAATCATTACATATGTCTGTATGTCTGTTGGTCCGTCTGTCCACCCGTCCTTCCCTCTTAAACCAATTTTGTAAATTTTATTAGGATATAAGTTTAGTTCTTCTACTTTATCCGCTCTCAGCAATCTTTGTTTTTTCTGGTCCCAAATACCGTCACGTTAGTGTAGAAGCACAATATAGTACAGCCGAGAGACAATGATTATTCGGACGGTACTAGACGACACTGGTAATAACGTAGTATTACACGCTTTAGCATATTTGTGGAAAGGTTTGTTAAAATCGGAACACACATGTGCGTAATGACAGTAATCTGGGATATTCAAATAATTATAATATGATGCGGACCAACTCAAAGCATCCTACGTCGTGTAAGAAAATTAATAACGTACCCATAATTTAGATTTAAAGCTCCTCGTATTTCATTGCAAATGTCATATTTTTCTGAGTCATCGTTAAATTATTATTATATACATTGCTAGCAAAGATATTTTCCTACGAGTACGTACCAACTGTATAATGTCACTGATTTTAAATGGCGCTCCTAAGATAGAAGAACTTTTAGCATCGCTTATGTAAATTTTAACTGTATTGACCATCAATAGTAAAATTATGAGTGCCACTGTGGCTCGGATGGCACGTAAACCATTCATTCTCAATATAACCAGTAGATAGTTATTTAGCTCTCACGCAGACTGAAAATCAATAATAACCAATTCCTGAACTTATTTACTCGTGCACTTCCCAGTTTTATTCCTTGCCTAAATTTTAGCCAAAAAAATTTATGTTCGTTTACGTTTCGTTACTGAACAGTAATTTCGCTTTTTTACACAATAGTACGTCCTCTTTTACGGTCGGCATTGAAAAGAATCCGTAAGGAGCTAAGTCAGTGGCTGTAGGCTGGTTGACTCTAACCCTCGACCTCAGAGGCATATAAAGCTCTCATACTTAGAATAGCTCAGCGCTGTGGCGTTTCAGTGAATTTTTTACAGGTTGTTTTTGGCTCTCTTTGAAATTCTTCGCTAAACCATTTACAAAATGACGCCTCTTTAATAGGTTACACAGTTTTAACCAGACTTAATATAATGTTAAGATATAATTAAATATGTAGAATAATAGGTATTACAAGTAGGTCGTTAATTCATAAATACTAAATGCTTTATGACTCTTTATGTGGGTACGCAACTACGATATACGGTGCATGGAACATTTGAATATTGGTCACACACAAAATATTGTAAAGAAAAGTTATTGGTAAATTACTAGTAAGTAAGCAAGGTAAAGAGAATAAAAACAGGCAAGTGCCTGTCAGGCCACGCGCAATGACCCTACATTGCCGAAGTACTAACTTTATCGACTATTACTCATTAACGCTAATGCTAACATAGCCGTGAGCGTTTTCCCTTGTAAATTCATCATAATATAACCTCTTTTTGAGAATTTTTCACTTGCCCAACTCCAACCGTTTAGCCAGCAGGGGGGACACTAGTGTTAGAGTCTAGACTCTAATTCCTAATGCCAAAATGGTCTTAGAAGACCCATAATATTTTTGGAAGACCTTTTCAACGATACCAGGGCACTTATAACGGTGGTTCAAGCCCAAAAAAAAATTATATGTAAGGTGCAGTAATAGTAAAATTTTGTATTTAATAAATAATTCATACTCATACCTATTCATATCTAAATAATTCTTTAAATGCTACGTAGTATCTAAATTAGTGTGATATAAAAACATTGAAAATAAAATTGAATAACATTGAAAATTTTAATGATTTTATCTCCAGCTTAACTGCTCCATTTATGATATCACATACTTATAGTAGGTACTCGTACGTGACGTAGCGACTTTATCGTGAGTCGATTACCATTACATTTAGTGACGCTGCTGAAAATATCGATTCCAACGTTGGATGAAGAAGAAAGAAAGAAAGAAAGAAAGAAAAAACCTTTATTCACGGCTTTTAACCGTACAGCGTAAACAGTAAGAAACTTAAAACAAACAAAAGAAACAAAGAAAAACAATAACATAAACTACTTAAAACAAACAGATCAACAATCAAAGTGTAAGTAAATTAGAGAAGACCAAAAACAAAAAGAAAAAAAAAAATACAAACAATAATAAGAACTATATTAAAAAAGGGGATCTGTGCTGTAGTATGAAGCCGTGAAAAGGACCGAACTCAGCGATAGCCGCGGTAAGTACGGCACTGATTTTCAGTTCGACCCATTTTGATCTGGATTTTGAAGCGATATTTTATTTGGAAATCTTTGCTAAATTTAGTTTATTGAGAAGTTACAGTAACTTAAGCACCTAAGTCACACTTTTGTGATAGCAAGCACCAAGTAGTTATGGATTGGTAATGTTATTCTGACATCAATAAGTATCGTATGGAATATAGAAAAATGTCCATCTCTTACAATCGCTCAAATGTACCTGCGTCACATTTATGTATGCGCATATTTTACTATAATCACAACCAATTTCAATAATGGAAGCTACATGTTGCCTTTTTTACCATAAAACATTTTATTCAGCAAAATGCTTTCTTGTGTACAGAGAAAAAAATAGTAGTCGCTCAGTTATTATGATAACGTAAAAAAATGTGTCGACAAAATACAAATTTAAATATCAATAGTTATATTATTGAAATCTGCACCTACAATAATTGAGTCATTCAAATACACGAGTGATGAAATAAAAAGTACTGTTAAAACATTTTACGGCCTCTTTCACCACCATCAAGTAAAGTCCCGAGTAGGCTAATTGCCGATTAAAGTGACGTTGAAGTGTCATTTTACATACAAGAAACGTCAACTTAACCAACGAATAGCTTACTTCGGACTTACTTGAAGATTGTGAAACAAGCCCTAACACTTTTCTGCCTCAATATAAACAGAATTACATACTAATCGGCCCTAAATCAATGTGGTTATGTGGTGGAATATTATTGAACGATAAAACGTTTAGTATGAATTCCATTTCCAGAAGCCGGGTAGTGGGCAATAATGGACATTAGGTTTAACATTGTCACAATAAACGGCAACGTTGTGTAACTTAATCTCATCAAAATAAAATAAAAACATGTAGGTATGTATATCAATACACTGGGTGTAAAACTGTTTTCCATATTTCAGCAAGCTAAACGCATGTAGGTATGTAGGTATATCTCAAAGATCGCTTTGCGGTTAACCGCTGTAGAGTCTACTTAGCCTGATGATGCTCCGTTTGGAAGAGAAACACGTGTTGGTGTGAGACGATACCTATGCTTTTATTTTTCATATGTATATCTCAGGAGTAAAATTTGAACCGTATATTTAGTTATTGTATAAAAGAGTTGCAAATTAGTTTCTTATCAGTCGCCTATGGTGTTTATTATCTGTTCATTTAACGACGATTGCCAATCAAATTATTATTTATTAAATCACTGGCATAGTTTTAGCAGGTCTGACGCACTCCGCATTTTAGCTATGACGTTACAAGTAGGTAGGTACGTACATGCCTCGTTCAGCGTGCTGGGCGAATTCAGAAAATTCATAATATTTCAGTAAAAACTATTGCCAAGATTGTTCAGTTTGTTCACCAAATAAAAACTATTCTAAAATGGAGTTTATTACGTAGGTATTACTAATAGACAAAGTTTACACATACGAGTATTAACTCGTATGTCTATGAATTAACCAAAACCGTAAAGAAAATAATTAGCTCAATAAGTGGTTCTATTATCAGGCAGGTAGACATTAATAAGATGACAGATTAATGTTTTATTTCCGTATTTATTTGAGATGTTTTTAACCGACTTCAAAAAAGAAAGAGGTATTCAATTCGACTGTATTTTTTATGTTTGTTACCTCAGAACTTTCGACTGACTTACTTGACTTATTTTCCTATGTCCCCTAGATGGGGCAGAGGGCGTCCACAGAGCGCCGCCATCCCGTTCGGTCTTGAGCTTCACGCTTAACCTCACTCCAAGTCTTCCCTACTGTTTTCGCCTCTGCGATGATCGTCCGCCGCCAGGTCTGTTTAGGACGACCACGTTTACGCTTTCCTTGGGGATTCCAGTCTAAGGCTTGCTTCGGAATATGTTCAGGATCCCTTCGGAGCGTGTGGCCGATCCAGTTCCATTTTCGGCGTTTGATCTGCTGGTCGATCGGGGTCTCACCGCAGCGTTCCCACAGCTCTATATTGGAGATTTTCTCGGGCCAGTAAACTTCGAGTATACGGCGAAGACAGCGGTTGATAAAAACCTGGAGTTGGCGCGACAGGTCTTTTGTGACCTTCCACGTCTCACAACCGTACAGCAACACGGTTTTTACGTTGGACCGGAATATCTTGAGCTTAACTCTTCTGGTCAATTTTCGCGATTGCCACACGGGACGGAGTTGTGCGAAGGTTGCTCTTGCCTTGGTGATTCTCGAAGCGAAAGCGAAAAAGCGAAGGTGACTTTCGACTGGGTGAACCGATTTTGATGGTTCTTTTTTTAATCGAAAGCTGGTACCTGTCATGTGGTCCCACTGCAATTTGAGCTAGATTTGACGAGTAGTTTTTAGAGTTATTTTGAAGTCAGTTATTTTTTAATCCTAGGGAGAAGTTCATATCCCATACTTATGTAAGTAAACATTTATTACCTGTCTATATTACTTAAATATTTTGTGTAGGTACTAAAGTTCTGTACGATCAATTACATACATTATCTAAACAGGGCATGTACATTAGTTTAATGATATGAATATGCGATTAAGGCAGTACTGAGTAGTAATCTACCTATAATTAATGACAATTACGGCATTACTTACGCACAGACACCGATTGCTTGTATCACTCGCTCTCTGTAGATTTGATGGAATTAAATGGGAATTAATTACTGGGGCATTTTAAATAACTGTGCACTAAACATATTTTTCATCACATTAAATTTTTGGTCGTAGAAAACATATAGAACACGCCACATACATGCCACGAAAAAATATTGATTCCTGCATGACGGCATTAAATTATGTTTGGCTAACTTATATATAACATTACTGTGCATGAGCTGATGTGTATCCAATGTAAGGCAAGAATAATAAAATGTCGCTCCGTAAGACACAAGTAAGTAACAAGACTTGCGTCCGATCCATCATGACGTACGCCAACGTGGTCTTTGCACACTCTCTCTAGGACCTATGTAGGTGAACCACCTCGCTGCTGCTAATTCAAAATCGCTTCATGCGCATAGCCAGTTACCCACGCGTTGCCCGTGGTTCGTACGCAATGTAGATCTCCATAGCGATTAACAGCTTCCCAGCAAAGCTCTCCACGAGCTACTTTAAGACCGCTGCAGCCCATCCCAACGTCTTAGTTATCCAAGCGGCCACCTGTGTGCCCAACAAGGACAAGTCCAGAGACCAACGTTTATTAACTTAGGAAAACATGATGGACAATTCATAGATAATAAATATTGTTGGAAACATTTTAAAGACAAGAAAAAAAGATTAAGTGCTACACAATTATGCCTAACCACAAAAGACATAATAGTACATGTCAACAACGTAAACAGTGATCCACACTTTAGCCATACAATTAGCAAACTCTATTTATTCCCTATCATTGCCCTACCTTCACACACTTGATTTCTGATCGGCGACAAAATATTCACTATCAAATCATCGTCATTCTTGTCAGGGAAATATCTATTTGAATAGTAAGAAGGTAACGCAAACAATATTGTAACAGCGATGTAAGCACAGTTCCGACATGGGATCGGCGCGGCGATATCGTGGACGAGAGCCACTCGAACGATATTTTCACCGTTCTCAAGTGCGCGCTGTTTGCACTTGCCCGGCAAACACTCGCCCGCTCCGCTTCGCCCGCGCCCGCCTCCGCCCGACACTATGCTACCGCTATGCTGTCTACACTCTATGCTATAGAGAATTAAATCACTAAGTTATCTCAAAAGATTGCGATGTGTATGTGTGTAATACGAAAATTTTTAACATGAAAATTTTGTAAATGCTTATATAACCGTTATATAAAGTTTTGTGTAAAGCAAAAATCGACAAGGCGAAGCAACGTTGGTTTACTCTCATATGCAAGGTCGATAAACTCGATAATTACTAATTAATGACAGTGAATGTTTGATAAGTATACACATAATGTACAAAGTTAAATACATAATTTACCATTACCTAACCATTCAATTCTAACCATTCATTCAAAATCATTGTAACGCAAATGAAGATGACGTCCCGGGTTCGATTCCCGGCCGGGGCAGATATTTATATGACAAATAAATATTTGTACTTGGGTCATGGGTGTGATTGTGATGTGTTATATGTGTCGTCTATGCCACCCACGACACAGGAAATAAACCTATTTTTAACGTCGTATATTGTTTTGAATTAAATAAAGCTTACGTCCAAAAGTGGCATTCATAATGCTGATCGTAATATTGTTATCATCTCCTCAGCTTATCTTACCATTCTACTTTAGCTAGAGTGCTACGCCTCTGGCGCTACGCCGCCGCCGCGCCGCGCAGTTCTACGAAGCCTGCCCACAATTCCACCACACTGCACATCACCTGTTAACTCTGACTAATGAACCCGATATTAGATACGAATTACTACCGGTTTACGGTCAATTTATCTTTTGATGCTACCATTAACTAGAACTTCTATTAACTCGATAGCATTAAATATAGTTCAGTCCTAGACTAGTATATTGTATCTAAAAGAAATCTACTGTGATGTGATTAAAGTAAAAAAGGCGAAAATTTTTTAACAGCATTGTTCACGCACAAATAATAAATATTTATCGTGAGTACCCGTTTAGCATATAACATAACAATAGTAAAGTACCAATAGTAGTATGTGTAGGATATCGAATGCATGAGGCCTGCACTAGCATTTCACAATTACACAAATAAGACATGAGAAACACACGTGAACAGAGAACAAATGTGTATATGTCACGTGAATACTTGACCCAACCTGGAGTTGAGACCTTTCGATCCTCAGCCAGCAAGCAGGGTCTCCAACCGGGCTACAAGTTCTTCGTAAAGTCCTTATTCATTCTTAAGACTGTAATGTTTTCTTGTTGGTCTGCAAAGTATCAGTAAGGCCGCAGTTATTCTAAATATGCGACAACGACTTGCCCTATTACACGGTTTGCTGCCGCTTTTCATAAAATAACATCGTTCGGTACTCCGCTACTACCTACTACAATACATACATCTTTCGTTAAAAACAACTACTTAATGTAATAAATGTGTCTATACATAAAACAACAGGGTATGCAAATTTGAATAGGCTGGGCGGTCGCGGTGTGAGCCTGGAACCAGAGCTATTTGAATGTAAATTTCTATTATCTAGTGGGACGCAACAAGAACTACTGCTCTAGGCTTTATTTATGTTTACACGATTGTATACTTTTGGACATTGAGATATTTGTAATGGATATTTTTTATCAATATCTAAATTGGGAAGTTAATTATGCTTCTTTACAGTGAACCCCACCGAATTCAATATAAATCATGTAACTGCATGTGCGTTATGCAAGTAGCATTATTATTATTCAATTTTTGGATAAAAGCGTCCGTATCGTTGCTCCCGTCAGATTTGGCAAGTTGCTAGCCCACTCAAGTTTCAGAAGTTCATACAATCCAAAGGATTCAGACATATGTTATCCAATAACAATCGAAATTTTTTGACCTTGACGAGCCCTCCAAAGCGAGGAACAGCTCAAGAAATTTGTCAATGATATCAAAACCGAACATCTGAGATCCAAATTGTCCATCACTTACGATTGACACAAGCTGTTGGTTATGAGAATTTTCAGCGAAAGCAATTTGCCTTACGGAAAATCAAGGTATTTACGCAATAAAATTGGCATATTTAATTTACAAGTTACCGTAGGCACAGAATACAGAATAATACCTGTATAGTCTAATCAATAAGTTCAAAATGGTGAAAAATAGAGATACTGGTCTTAAAAATACGTGCGATAGCTCATTCTGTCCGGAATGATGTATAGAAAAATGTTTCGGAAGCGTTTACCATCACGTAAAAAATTGCAAAAGTTATTAAAAAAATAAAGTTGCAAAAAGAAGGTATTTCATTTTTATTTAATAACTCCGAAACTCCACCAACCCGCACTGGAGCAGCGTGGTGGAGTATGCTCTAGGCCTCCTCAAGAGGAGAGACCTGTGCTCAGTAGTGGGCCATTAATGGGTTGAAGCCAGCCAACTCCGAAACTATTTTTTTAATAACTTTTGCAATTTTTTACGTGCTGGTAAACGCTTCCGAAACATTTTTGTAGACATCATTCCGGACAGAATGAGTTATCGCACGTATTTTTAAGACCAGTATCTCTATTTTTCACCATTTTGAACTTATTGATTAGACTAGTAACCACAGGCCAAGCAGGATGCGAAAGCACTGGTGCGTATCCTACGTAATGTCCATTGCATTTGTCTCGGGTAACATATTATTACAAATCCCCTCATTAATGGCTCTCTCAAGGCTTAATAGCTTGTGGGATCAAAGGTAAGAGTCTGAAACAGTATAAGGTATGAGTAGGTATATGCACCTATATTTACACCAATTTTTACATCTGTATTTACTACACTTAAGTTTTATCCTTTTCATTTTTAGATATTTTTTCGGTTAATAAATCTTATAAACGCAAAACATATGTACGTTACATGTCTTAAAAGAATATATTAAGCAACATTTTAATCAGATTCGTAAGATGCCATTTGCTTTTCCATCGCATAATCGAATAATATAATAATAATCGAATAATAAGAATAATAGAATAATAATCGAACAGCGTGGTTAAGAAAACAATGTAATGTCGTCAAAATTGAACAATTCCAAATAATAAGCACCCTGGCAGCCAAGAAATGTTTACGTTCCAGCAATGTTTGTAAGCAATATGTGGAAAAATGCAAACCAGCCGCTACAAAGAGTACACGGCATGCCGCCAGACCTGGCTACTGTCAACACACTAAACATTTCTATTTTAGGACTATAATATAGTACTGATTTATTAATAAATCACAATACGAATCTTAGTTCGAAACATAATTCTCTTTTGAAATGAACTTGACAAGTGCGAGTTAAACTCGAGAGAATTCCGTAATTTGATTATGTATTTACCGTTATTTTCTATTTTATTTATTTTTACCGTTTTTTTGAGACTATAGACTTCTTATAGATTTTCCTGTAATATTTAAATAAAGTACTATTCTCTGTATTTTTTTCAAAATTCTAGCGTCAGTAGTTTCGAAGATATAGTGGGGGATGGTCAATTTTTGGCTTTAATTTTCGTTCTTTCTTGAATAATTTTAAAACTATCCAGTGTAGAACTATAAAAAAAACGTGTGGCACTCGGGGACTGCCGCAGTAAAGCTAATGCATAGCATTTGTTAAAGGTTTTTTGTGGTTTTTGTACTGTATTTTATAGTAATTTCAATTCATATAAATAGTGTATAATATAGTCTAGAATTGGAAATCCTCTCCACGTTAAGTTTTAACGGTCACCGTCCACACTCCCGGTGTTCATAACGTCGAGTACGCCGCGATCCGAGCGCACGTACGTAAATAGTAAATACATATTTCCCAGCAACATCTTCGCTTGTTTTGATATGATTTAAAACATCTTCAGCACATCGCGTCTTCAGCGGATACTTATTATTTTCTGCAGGTTTTATACAGGTGATGACGTAAATATAACGTCAACCTACCTTACAAATGATTTAGTTACAAGATACCTAGTTATGTTTTGAAATGTTCAGTGGAGAATGGAGAATTCAATACGTATTGTAATTTTAATCGTTCTTTTCAAATTGTAAAAACACCTCATGACAATAATTTGTCGCTCATTTTTAACAGAAATTTATTTCCTAGTCATCCTATTTTCATCATCCTTTCAGCAATCGGTTTTTTTTTTTTACTTTTAAGAAACAGGCCGGGATACAAACTGACGATCCATCTGATGATTAGTGGCCACAGTAACACACAGAAATCACTTACACCAAAGGTGACCAACAAATAAGATTAAGAAACGAAGAAATGGCTACCAAGACTCCGGCCTAAAAACATAATAACATAATTAAATACTTATACTGATAAAATGTTCCTTATTGTGAACCACCAAGCAGGCTTCTGTAGCCTTTTTACGATAGCCTAACTTTAATGGAATTACATATTATGTCTATTTATTCTTATCAGCCTTAATACAATACAACTAGAGACATGAATTCCACAAATCCGTTGGAGTAGACACTCGTGATTGCGCCACTGAATGTTTTTAAACACCTTTATTAAGCTTTACCCCGGATCGATTTTATTTTTCAAGTTATACGGAACCATTCTCATAGAACTTTGCACATTAATTAATCTCCCGTGACAATACAACATTATAACTAGCCTCTGAAGATCTTATCACAAACATCCCAGAGTTTGGGCTTATTTGCCTGGATTTCACGAATGTAATATAATATTATATAATACTTAAGTATAATAACGTAATGTGTGCACACATTACAGGAAAGGCAAACGTCTCCTTTATAGGTACTTCTGATATAAAGGCGTGTTTTCGTTTCAAATGAATATCTTGTTGAATGATATTTATTTCCACAAGTTACTTATATTCGATAAACTGCACGCGGCAGGAGTACAAATAATTCTACAACAAAAATCTTCACACTTGTTTTGACAGTTACAGCACGGCGTACCAGTTCGTTTACTCTGTTTGAAATACAGAACTGGGATGTGCTTAGATTAACATTACATAAAATATATGATGTTTCATAATATGTGTAATTACTTCTTTGATAACCATAGAATTACTATTACTAGCGTATAGAACAGACACCGCGAACATTGGGTTCGGGGGTGTGCATTGCAGCCGGCCGGCTACATTTAATTCTGTCACTCGGCTGTCACTCGGCTGCACTCATTGTGGCCGCATGCCAAAATTGTTTATGAAAAAACTGAAAAAATGCCGTCGTGCGTAATAAGAATGTGTCACAATTGCACGACAAAAAACAAAAAAGATAATGTTATCACTTTATCATCAGTAAGAAAACAAAATCTTAACTTAAATCAACTAAAACGAATTTAATTTAATTATTGAGCAATGTTCCCGCCATTTTGAATTGAAAAATCATAAGGAGCGTTTGAACTTGGCAAGCCACTAGCGTGTTAATGGACTAAATAAGCTTGCCGACGCGACGCTTGTGACCAATTTAAAGTGTTGGATTTTTTGACACGAATCAATGTTAATTACGTTTGAAATCGTTTAAACGCTTTTGCACGTTAAATAAAGTTGGAGTAAGAGCTTGTAAAGATTTGGAGTCGGTGACTGCTTGTCTTGGTTCGACAAGTGTCATATACAAAGTTACTCTATGGCAAGTGTGCAAACGAGGCTTCTAGTTTGAAAAGAGAACGGAGGGCAAGCCAGCGGTGGAACTCACATTTTGTTTGAGATAGCTTCTCTATGTATAGTACCTCAATGTTGATAACCTATTATTTCTAATGTGTGGTACGTTCGAAAGTAAGACGACTGATACTCACTTTGTTGTTTAATTACAAAATAATTTCTGCAATGTTTCAAATTAAGACCAATCTTAATATGTGTTTAAGTTATTATAAGTCCTATTATTTTTTCTGTGGTTTAAGTAGAAATCTGTGAAAAAACAAAAATAGCACTAATGTACTATAGTAAAAATTTTATCATTTGCGAATAAGCCAAGAGAGATTTATTTGAAATACCTACTACAAATTCTGGCTTATAATAGTGGTGAACAAATAAAACATTTATCTGAATGTTTCTAATTTCTGACATTTTACAGTTGCAAGAGATACATATTGCAATCTCAAGGTTTACAGATTTTGTCACCCAAATGCTCTAAAAAGGGTATGTAGATGTTATGAATATATTATTATGTAGTCTGTGTAAGTTATGTTGTGTAATCTGTGTCATGTAGTCTCTGTCTGACATCCGGTTCCGTTGACACTGTCTGTTCTCGCTGCTACCTATGTCGTCTGTCACTGTAATCACTGTATCAAGAAGTCTTAAAAATATAATCAGTGTTAATCGAAGCTATCATCTTTTATTTAGAACCACACCACAATACATGGTATTAGAAGTGGGATTCGAACCTACGCCCTCAAAGAGGCGAGTAGATATAGCATTTTCAAAGTAAATACGCAAACAAACATTAAAACTGCTTCACAAATCAAGCTTCTGATTATATAACGAATAGACACACAATTAGCCACTGACTGTATTATCGTAATATACGTGTTTATTTTCCTTTCTAGATCTGAATTCATTAGACTGTAAGACAATGAAAGGAATAATTTAACCATGAATATTAATGAAGGGTTTCGCACTCGTTACCCTGTTCACGCTTTTATTGGGTATTAATATAATGGCTTCTGAGATATCGATAAGTCTTTGTAATTTATTTTCTCAATAATCCAATAGCGAGAGTTCGCAGCGGAAAATATTATCATAAGAATAACAAGAACTGTTTGTTGAAACGTCGTAATTGATTCCGAGAAGACGTACTAGTTACATAGGCACCATACAATGAGGTATAAACGTACCGTTTATATAATAATCTCATCAAAAACATAAATGTAAAATGAGAGCCAAGATGAGAGCCAAATTTTTTGAGATCTAAATGAGTGCCAAGTTCCGTGTAGAAAAGCCTAAAATTTTAGTCACAAGAACATTAATTCAAGCTTAACATTATATTTGTATAACTATATTATATTTGTATAATATTATCTTCGTTAATAAGTTGATATTATATCAACATATGAGAAAAGAAAAGTAACATAGATATTATACGTAAGTATTTTACTTTTCTAAAATTTGGTTTGTTGTAGTTAATAGTATCAGGCGTTATTTTGCGGAAATCCATTGTTATTAAGTTAGTATTAGTCTACTTTGCAACAATCCGCGATTAACATGTATGATATTATACAGTAAATGCGGCGAGTACGCCACGTCCGGCGCGTGCCGTGCGGAATGCGGATAAATGTGCGTTCACCATTAAACCTCTGTCTGCGTGCTGAAGGCCGCTAGGGCCAACAGCAACTATCCATACGAAAAAAAGATGACTTTTTGATGCATATTTTGATTAAAGTACATATATTTGTTTAGTTTTTCTTATAAATTCGATCTCAATATCAAAAAGATCTCGAAAAATAAATAGGTAAGTAAAAAAACAATAAGGTACGCACAGTATTAAAAATACTCGTACGTATTTATTACACTTTATTGCATTTTTATAATACGTTTAATGGTATTATATACGAGTAAATAGTATATGTTTTACTAGCTGCCCGGACAGACTTCGTCCTGTCAAAAGTTTTTTTATTATAACCTTCCGTGTGCCTTAAGAGAGATTTAAGCTATCCTATCTTTCAAGTTAGATCAAAGTGCACACGGTGTGCAAATTTGATTAAAATCGGTTAAGTACTTTAGGAGTCCATCGCGGACAAATAACGTGACACGTAATTTATATATATTAAGAAGATAACACGGGAGACGATAATTTATCTTTGTTTAAGTGCCTAGGTGGTATTAGCGGTAATATTACAGATAAATAAGCCTCTCATTTCTACGAATGTGACAGGCTATATTGGATACAGAGAGAAAAACTGTTGTAATCATTCCTTGCGCCATTCATATAAATTAAGACAACGTGAAGTGCCACAGCTAATTGACTCTAAAGTTTGCTCCCGAAGATTAAAAGGTATTATTAGTTCTAATTTACCTTTTCTAAGGTTTTATTTATTTGATCATATTTTGTACTGAACCAACCTCGCATCGCTTTGGGAAACATAATTCTAGTTTACAAACAGTACCCGTGCAGCAAACTAGCAAGTAACATGTGTCACAGACAGCTCAGAAACTAGTGCACAAAGAACAATATCTTGTGTTGTTATAAACGGATGTAACAAGAAAATATTAGTGGATTTTTAAATCATGACTACTTTCTGTGACATACGGGGTAAAGAGACTTGATTAGTTGCTGCGAATCACGAATTGTAGGTGAATTTCATATAGAAGGTCCAGGAATCCGCAATTAGCCAACATGAAGGTGCTTTAAATATCTCTGACATATCTCAACAACATTACTCCTATCATTGCCAATGCGCTTCTACAACACAAAAACGGTTCATGAAATTTTATCATTACCAGTAATCCATCGATTACTGACCGTGCCAGCTTTACTTTCCTCAGTCAATCAGTAGTTGCACTGCCGGATTAGTTATACATGGTTCATTACAATATTCTTTCTTCTTCTCTCCTCTTTTCAATGATAACTTGGTACTTCTTCCGCCACCAAATCTTTATAACATTTGTCGCTTTTTCAAACAAGGGGGCTCGGAAAGCGTGTATGAGCTGCCAGAGGAGTTAGATGTATTTTTTCGGTGCCCTCTCGATATATTTTGACCAATATACCTAGTAGGTACAATAATTTAGTAAAGAGAACACATTTTTCACACAAGACCTCACAACTTTCACATTTTTCACTCGGTTTTTATGATAAATAACTGGGCTACGAAGATAAGCTAATAAACAAACCATAATTCACTCCACAAACAATAATTCACGAATCATGAGAATGTGGGCTATTGAAACCCCGTTAGTTACCCTAATTACGGTTTAACGGTTAATAAGTTACTTTCAATATAACCAAATGCAGTGCCGGTGGTAATATATGACGGGATCAGACCTATTCCACAAATATTATCAGCTCTATTTGGTACAATAAATTTCATAATAACACAGTGAGGCTGCATTTTGCAGATTACCTTGTGTTACATAATTCCTCAATATCGGTAATAGATATCCCACCAAAAACATTTTCATGTAAAATGTTGCCAATACGAGACCATCTAGCTCTACTTCAAAAAGTTATCAGATCTCATGTAGAGCCAAGTCCAATCTTCACAAACTCTACACCTTAGTCAAAATATGTGGCTTAGCCGTTTTGTTACGAAGATAACAAATTAAATTTGATTAAATTTTATTGTAGCGAAACGGCCAATCCATGAATCCAATCCAAACACAAGTAACATAAATATTATATCAGTATGTACATAAATACGTATACCCTATTACCTACATTGCCGCCGAATTGTCCAAGTTAATTTGGGAAATACGCCTCGTTGTTCAATAACAACGTTAAAGATACGTTTTTAGATTACAAAAAGACGTCTCTTTGGTCGTCTTATTTTTAAATCAATAAATAGTACCGTCTTTTGTATCTGGTATTGTTATAAGTTCTTCCATTCAAGTAACAAATATTCGTGTCGATCTCTCTACCGAAGTATACAACTAATTTCTATTAAAGTTTTCAAAGCACTCAGTAATCTGAAGTTTGGTCAATCTTCTTTTAAAATAATAAATGAACTTTTCTCGTGTTTTTGCCACAGTAGTTTTGCCACTGGCATCGTAAATCAACCAATTTTATTCAAACACGTTATTGTATTTGCAATCCAAAACATGCAAATTACATAAAGACTATTTTGTGGTACGTACAACGACAAGAGTCATGACTTGAATTTTGTTGTTTTCTAGTTTACGCTTGTAGCGAGAGATGGAAACCGAGTAATAACGTGTAAGAGTTGATTTTCTATGTTTTTTACTGCAAAACATCTCAGATGGAATAACATTAGCACATCGGAGGCCCTAATGCCGTGTAACGTAAATCGTTACCGCTGCGCGCTGCTACGCGCCAATTACCCCACGTAGACACGCATTTAAATTCTATTAGCCATTGTTAATTGCATTCCCAGGAGCTAATGATTTTCAATATTAGTATAATTTTCAAATTATACGAGCACCAATAGTAGCAGTGTAAAAAGAATTTGAGCATCGCTCAAAGTATTAAACACAAAGTTAATGTCACTATGAATTTATGATGTATAAATCTTGTACAGAACCGTTTGAGTAGTTTTTTTTATGTGAGCAACCCTTAAGCGAGCAGATAACAGTTTAAATAGTCTTCGTTACCCATGGACATTAGAAATACCAAAGGCATCAATTTCAAGTCCCTGAGTTATAGGATGTTATCAAAAGGCCATTTCGAAGTGCGAATAATACACTTAAGATCCTGCCATCAAAAAGATTCCAATTTTCGCTACTTAAGGCTGCAATAAATAAACCTTGAGTCGTATCAATGGGTTTTATGCTGACATGAAAAGGTTTTTTCGCGTCAGATTTTATTATAGCAATTCCAAAAGACACCGATACTGACTAATAAAATAAAACAGCTAGAATTTCGGCTTCGATACAAATAACATGTTACTTATCAATCAATTAATTACAATCAGAAGTTCTTAGGTTAGAGTTCGAAGGCTGAAAGCAAACAAGATATAGCGGAAATAAACTTATTTTGACTACATTATATGCGTATATATATTTGTAGATTGAGTTTAATATATCTATAGGTATACTATCAGAACGTATCTCATCCGCTGAATAAATGTCGATTATTGTTTAGTATCAGACTAATATTAAAAACACATAAAAAAAATGTCACCACCCTAACTGTCCCACTGCTCGGCTCGGGTTTCCTCTCACAATGTGAGGGATACAGGCCATAGCTCTACCACGCTGGCCAAGTGCGGATTGGTAGACTTCACATATATTCCAATTTAATTGAGTTTAGCCTGCGACAGTCGTAATAATTTATCGCAAATGAACATATTTCGAGCATTAGCCGCTCCTTGAAAATAAACCTAGGATAAGCCGGCTAAAGTTCACACCCAACTTCAGTCATAATTGATGTAGGTACTTACTGGCTATTCCAAAAAGCATGGCATATTAATAAAGAGCTACTTAGTAAAGTCACATTACATATATCTGCATTTCTTCGTGAGTTTGCTTCGGATTAATGTTATTCAAAATCTTAAAACACTTATACTTAATTCACCTGCGGCCAGTAGATTTAAATCACCTGGGTGCATAGGTGAATAAAGTACACTAAAAGTAGACTTAAGACACCTAGGTGAATTAACTCAGGTGAATAAAGTCGACGTCACCTAAATATCGTGCTCCGTATTGTAGGAGAAAAGTTAGAAAGGATTAATGTTTGCAAACATTTTACTTCAAAAATATCTGTTGTTTTAATTAACAGTTATTTTTAACACTCTATTACAAGTTATCGTTAAACCTTTCCAAGCTCCGTCCAATTAAGTAAAGCAAAATGATATCTCTGATTACAACATAAATTTTGTCACGGTTTCGCTTAATTGAATCAGGAAAAGTTATAAAACAAACAGTTGTGTACTGAATCTCAATTAACGTTTACAAAAATACGGAAAAAATAATAATTGACCTATAAAATTGACGTGGCATTCGCTTACGCAAGATTCAAATTACTCGGATGTGTGAAATTATTATTTCATAATGCCATAACTCCTTTTGAATGATGAAATCATACTCGAAACTTGCAATCGAAATAAATAAAACGGAAAAAAAAATATAAGTACGAAATTGATCTTAAAAGAATGACATAACGAAAGATAAAGAAAGAAGACAAGCTAGTTAGAAACAATAACCTAAGTACGTGAAAGTACTTTAAAGCAGCTTTAAGCAAATATGAAACGAAAATAATTTCATGACATTAATTTTGTATATTGTGATTCATAACATTTTATATTCGAAGAAAAAAATTATTTATCTTATCTTTGCTTTTACGTAAAAACGTATCAAATATACTCTGCAATTTCTTTTATGTTTTTAAGAATTCAAGAATTTCTTCTAGTTTTCCATTTAAAGTATGTTAATTTGTTACGATATCAGGTAATAACAACGTAAAAAAAGCAAAACGTTTTTCGGCGCATGCCTGTTTTAAAAATTCTTCAAATTATTGAATTAAAAAAAATATATATTATAGCACTTTTGTACTTTTGTACTCAAGGCACTTTTGTACTTAAATGAATAGTGCTACAAAAAAAATACGTAGCTAAATACCTACTACAAAAACATTACGTTCAGAAGTCAGATGCTACAAAAAGATACTTAATTTAAAAAATCTCCAATAACGTGGTTAGCCCTTTGGTTTCCAGTTTGGGGCTTCATTCGGTCGGCAGGCCCGCCCGGCTGTCCGCTCTCCAATTGTGGAGGCTCGTGATCATTCGGGGAAACTCGTGAACAATCTAATTTTTACGGACTTATTCAAAGAGAAAATTGCTTTGCGGGTTATTTCGGTCGTTCCACTACCTGTTGCTTCAGCTTACTGTTTTTTATGCACCATGAAGTAGTTCATTGCAAACAATCATACTGATGCTCAACATTGGAACAACTCTTTTTGAAGTCCGTATATCCATTAACAAAAACAGGATTAGTCGCATTTTTGTCTAACTGATTATTCAAAGTATTATTAGCATAGTTACAAAATTATAAGAAAACGGACAAAATTTAAATAGGTACTTTTTCAACGCAGACTAAAATCCATAGACTTAACTAGGTTTTCTTAACGTTACCAGAATAATTGTAGTATCATTGTTAAAACATCCAAGATATAATCGATGCGGACGTCTACTACTACGGCTACAATGCCTGCAGCATGACTTGTGTAGTTGAAAGACAATCATCTTACTCCGCCCTGTTGACAAACATCTTTAGAAAGATATTTTCTGATTAAATTTTTTGTATTTAACGTAGTTTATGCACTGACAACTTGCTGCGCCGTATATTTAAAATAATAAATAGATATTCAAAATACACTAATGACTTGTTCCTAAACGTATCGTAAAACGAGATATAAAGAGAAAAGATGAGGAAATCTGCAAACAAAGAAAGATCGTCAAAATAAAAGAATGCACGAGCCTCGCAATGCACGAGGAAGCATTCTAACCGCGCTTTAACTACACGAAAGCTTGTGGTTGTCAGCTCGGCGTGGAACAATACAGTTCGCACGAGAGGAAAATAGCTCAGATAATATCATGACTAAGCATTGGCGATGGTTTCCACTTAGAAATATGCACAATAAATCAATAATTTATCTCCGTACGACGTCGGATGAAAATTCTAATTTCACCAACATAATAAGCGTTTGTGAACGATCAGCGAATTGTTATATCATGTAGGTAACTGTCTTTAACCATCCAATTATGAGCGGGGCACATACTTCTTATGTTGTGTGACTCCTGTATAATATATTTCTGTACAAATACATAGTTGACAAGCGAGCCACCTGGTAAGTGCTCAATGTCCCCTATAAAGTATCATTATGGACAGCAGAAACCGTTACGATGCCGGCCCAAAATGAATTCGGAAAACCTGCATACTACTACATATAATATGAAATATCTGGATGACTGGTATTTTAGAATTGCTTTACAACGCCATATACTGAAGTAGCTCTGAGTGTCAATAATAATAGTATAGTTACACGCCAATAGATGTCAGGTAGAGTCAAAGATATTGTATTGTAGCAGTTTTTCATTGCCTGAAAACACGGATAAAAAGACATTTTCTAAAAATGAATCCTAGCTAGATCGATTTATCGCCCCCGAAACCCCATGAAAATCGTAGGCACCGTTTCCGAGATTTAGTCTCGTAATGAAATGATTCGTATTTGTTTATTTCTGAACCTTGCAAAATATAACGGAACAAAGGCGGAAATAATTCTAAAAACATTATCTTAGTCAACCTTCTGTAAATAAAGGAAATCACTGGCGGCATTCTGAAGGCTTCAGTTTGTGATGAAAAGAAAAGAAACATGGAAGAATATTGGTAATGGATAAAAAATACTTGAAGTATACCTAATTGGACTTTTTATTGAGATATACAATTTTATGACTATTCATGAATTAATTATAATACTTCATTACCTAATTTGTGATAAATATAAAAAAACACACATTTAAAACTACTACTAAGTACCAATTGACTGTAGATTAACTTAACCTATCTGTAATAGAGCATGAAATAGAATTTAAATAATTAATAATTAATTAAAAACGTTAATGCTTACTCATATGATGGAACAATTTAAACTAAGTGTTAATTGCATGGCGGTTTACGCGAGTTAACGCAGACCCTATTGTGGGAGATGATTATTAGTAGATAAATTAATGTAACATACTATTTATTCATTTATTTTAAGCTAAAAAGGAAACATTTGTATGCACGTAGTTAATTATTCGATTAATCGATGAATAATAAGGATGATATGTAAATATCGTATAGTTCCCAAACACGTTATTTCCCAAATTATGTTTTTCGCTTCTATCCTCTAGCACCTAGAACATCATCAACGTCATCACAACCCCTAACTGTCCTATTGCTAGGACCTCCTCTCCTCTCACAATACAAGTCTATTCACACCTATTTGAGTCAATTTATCCTGCTCGTGGAGGGCCTTTCTGATCAACGGACGAGGCTTTGGCAAAGGATCATATTGGAGACCGCTGAACCTTGTACCACTCAGTTTAATCGGCGGTACTTATGCTTCGTAGTAGGATTTTTACCCGCTTAGCTAACTACACTCGCCTTCAAATAATTCGGGTTCCGTACCTCAAAAGCAAAAAACGGAACTCGAGATCACTTCGTTATCCGTCTGTCTGTCCGTCTGTACATTTCTTTGTCTGTCAAAGCCTCTTAAGCATTGGAGAGCCTACGGGTGGCCTAGACTGCTCTTTTGTCGGCTATTTAGGTACATAAGAGAAAGAAAAATACCCTGCCAAATAGATAGTCTTTGATAGATTATAGTAACGTTCTGTATCTCATCCAATATTTATACTGACCATTTCTTACAAATTGATATTTTATATAAATAAATACTAGCGATATACGATTTAAATAAAATTGCAGCTCTGGTATGATTTTGGATTTAGATTGCGCTGCGACCACTTCACAATAGACTTAATAACGCCTTAAAGCAAGCACTGCTGTTTAAATTCTGATATTACGAAGTTGGAGTAAAATATTACTATGAGTCGTAGCGTAGCGTTGGATGTAAAATAAAATTCAATTTCTAACCTCAATATGTCTCGTCTAATTATATTTGCAAAGTTTCATACCGGCATGTCGTTTGTAAATTAAAACGAAATTACGTTTGAATAAATGTCGTGAAACTCAAGCGGTCGGGAGTTTTCGTTTCATACTAACTTAGGCATTTTACAATGATTCTATTGAATAAGGAAATTAATTTAACTGTAGTGGGTAATAATGAATTAATTAGATTTTAGTTAGAAATATTTTACTGAGTTATTAACAACTGAAACATTTCAAGTCTATAAATTTATTTAAAAAATTCTATACTTGGTTCTATAAATTTATTTAAAAAATTCTATACTTGGTTCTATTAATCATAATAATATGCTTTATACACAATTTAATTATTTGGGATAATGTTTTTTTTTTACTTTTAATAAATCACGATACAAAAATGTATCGAAGATCGTGGAAGCTGAAGCGAATAAAGGAACGCAATATTGTGTAGCCGCAAATTAAAGCCGTATTGTATTCCCAGCGGAACGGCAATATCCTCGGATTTAACAGGCGCGCCTAATGTAGTCCAGTCCTCCAGATATTAAACCCTTTCTAACAACTTCATTGTTTATTTTTTTGATGCGTTCGCAAAATCTTTCTTTTCTATAAAAATATATTTATAATCAAGAAACTTTGTTAGGTGTTTCTTGCTACTTATATTGTTTTTAACTGACTTCAAACCAATAATAATTACGCACTACAGGGTCTCTCCTCTTGAAGCCTCTAGCCTTAGAACATATTCCACCATGCTGCTCCAGTGCGGATTGGTAGAGGGATTAGTGGTCAACCTAAATGTCGGAAATTTTCATGCAGCATTCCGACATGGCTTAACGTCTGGTATCTTACGATGACAACCGGTACACGGACATGGGAACCGGACTCCAAATCACGGAAGTGCACAAGAAATTGTCTCTAACGGTTAGTACGGTCGCCTATCCTACTACCGACCACACTCGTTGTTGTTAACTCGGCCGATCCAATCACTCAGGATTGACACGGGCTATGAGCGCTTGTCATAAACAATACAACCATAATGCCACTTTAAAATCGGTTTCAAATAAAAAATCTGATATTAACATTTATTGCTTTGCTTATTACTATGGTGGTTGAATCTCTTGTAACATACGAGAAGATGAAGCATTTTATTACATTCTTAACAGATTTATTATTGTTACAACGCAATATTATACGTACTTAGTATTCAAATCTTTATTGCGATATTAACATATTTTTTGCTGGAACTAGATACTAATCAAAATGTAAAGTAAAATTAAATGATTATTCGGTCGAGATCCCGAGTAATTTGATTATGGTACTACGCTGCTCAAAGTCTGAGAATTGTGAGAATAACTGTGAAATACGTAAATGGGCTCTTAATTGCGAATCAAATTACAGGCGGAAGAGTTATTGAATGGATTGTGAATAAATTACTCAAACAATGTTTTGTCAGGGAAGAAAGTAGGTAACTCAATATGATATTTAAATAGGTAATCATATTACGGCGACTGGAGACGGATACAGAATGATATAAGTAATATGAATTATTCATTTACAAATTTGTCATGAATGAAATAGTAATATCTATTGACCAATAAGTAATTAGCTTAGGTTATTCCACCTAATCTAAGACTTTAAAAAATACTATTTTTGTTACCTGAGGAACTGTTGAGAAAGCAGACGGGCCACTGATAGCAGCAAGTGGTCACCGTCCCCTATAGACATGAGCAACACCAGAGGAATTACTAATACAGGTTTGTAAGTTTGTGATTGTGGCTGCAAAATATTAAAATTAAGAAGATTGACTTGAAATTTTTCTGAAAGTTAAAAGTGCTTAAGCAAAAGAGTTTAATATACTTTTATTTCTGAAGTTCCTACCGGAATAGGAAATTTCCAACATTTTGAATTGACGTATAATTTTGCATAATTGCTACTTTCATTGCCAGAATAATCGTTACTACGGTAAACGTTAAAAAATTAGTGTGAAATATGGTTTGTTTATTTAATTTATAGGAGCTTTTTCTGAAAAAACAATTTCTGAAAATTGTTACCCAATTTCAATTTGTTTGGTACAAAACAACGACGTCCAATAGGCTGGAGCAAAATATTAAGCACAGGTAAATATTCAATCACAATCCAAACTGCGTTCTACAGCACGAGACGCGCTTGTTCCTGTAGTTCGTCGTTATGGTCTTAACCCAGTAATAAAAATCGACAAATAAACAAAATTCGGAATAAAAAACATAATTTAAAAATTATATTACTCACACTATTAGTTTTAGCGGATTGGGATTCAAAACCCTTTATATTTCCTCGAAAATGCGGATTATGCGATCCGGCGATGACATAATATTATATAGAGAATGTCGAATCATAAACGATGCGGAGACCGGTAAATTGCTAGCACTAAGATGATTATTGACCATTTACCAACAACGTGGAAACCTGATAAAGTATTCCAGAAACGTCCGAATCGAATAAGGGGAAATATTCGCATAAATGTTATGGCATCCGTTCTATGAGGCGCAAAATATAGATATTTTGGTTATACATATTACACTGGTTAAAACCTTATTATAATCAATTCGTTATAGTAAAATTTTATTTTTGACCCAAACTAATATTATTAAAATAATTGATTTTTTTTTATTCTTTTTAAGTTTTTATGCAACATTCTTATTTCTAATTTGACTTTTTTGTGACAGTAAAATTGTAATTTGGATATTTTTATGATTAAATTGTATAATTTTATATAATACTAGCTGACTCGGCAAACGTTGTTCTGCCAAAAATTTAGGGGTGGAGGCGGATGAACAATAGATGTTGTCCGATTCTCCACCCTAGCCGCCGATATGCACGCAAAGATTCACGAAAATCGGTTGAGCCGTTTCGGAGGAGTTCAACTTCTAACACCGTGACACGAGAATTTTATATATTAGATTATATGAAATTGAAATAATTCAAAATCCATAATTATCAAATAATTTACTGTAAAATACTCCCTTTTTTATGGAATTAGATGGCAAATGAGCTGGCGATCCACCTGATAGTAAATGGCTATCGTCACCCTGGACACCAGCAACACCAAAGCATCACTAATACGTTCCCGGCCAAGAAAGAGAAAAGAAAAAGAAAGAAAAAACTGGCTCTCAAGCCCCCAGCCGGATCACGACGAGTCGTTTGGCGGCTGACTCATGCTCAGTTGTGGTAGCTATCCAGGCGAACCCCATGGAGAAATATTAATAGTAATAATGGTTACCAATTTATTCCCTCCAAGGGGCCTCTTTATTTTTTTTTGCTTTTATTCTAAGCCACCCCAATACAGCAAAAGATCCCTGATCCCTGATTACAATTTTATTATTAAAAAAACAATAATTTGGCTATTTGACAGTTATCACGGTAAAATATGAAATGTTTTAAATATGGTTACATAATGTTTAACAATAATTATACTATACGTTTCTTGCATGAAAATAAATTGTAAATATTTTTACTTTTGAAAAATAGATTTGAGTTTTTTTACCTGTGGATACGAGAACCGAAACGCGGGCGGCCATGATTGAGCATGTTATGACGTCACAATTCAAAAAATAAGCGTCGTGTACTACTAACTATACGTGTGCACTGTGCAATTTACTGAGAAAATTAATAAGATATATTTTGGTTTCTGCTTTTGAGAGGTTTTGTAAAATGGAGTCAGGCTATACAAAAGCGCGACAGTGCGAATTTGCCTCAAGTTGATTCATTTATGGTCGCAAATTTCTTTGCGTGTAACCCTGACTTTTGCTCTACCGAGTTTCGGAATGCAAAAACCTCCTAGTAAGTACTGAAATTAATAAAGTAAAATTGGTCAGTCTTGCTAAGTGGTCACAGGGGGATTTTTTTGTAAGTTTTTCCTCAACGTCCCCTTAACGACACCTGCATATTACTAATGATTTTAAATTACTTAAAGGTTATGTTTATGAACAATATTAGGTTAGGTTTAATTTGTTTTTTTAGTAAATCAGAGGCTAAGTTGATTTCTTCTAAATACTTACATCAAAGTGGTCCTCACAAAAGAATATTGCTGATATAACAGATGTTAACTCTGGGTCTAGACGTGCTAATTGTAACCACTGCTTTCGACGTCGAGGGCATTTAGAAACGTGTAGGTATAAACAATTTGTCAGGTTTAATTGTAGTACTTCTACACATAGGCACTGCACACGTCTTGTAGCTTGTCATTTTCACAATTCCAGTGAAAAAGGTGTAAGTTTTTCACTTAAAATATCTTCAGAGTTAGAGCGTAAACTTTTGTTAATTGAAATGTGACGTCACAGCCAGCAAGTGACAGATGGCGGACTATTTTCGCGCGAATTTAAAATTAATGGATTAAAAGTTATTTTTTTCCTACTAAATAACACTTTTATGAGAAAAATAAATATTGTAAGAGGTATAAAATAAAACTACGAAAATTTTAAAATATTTTTCCAAAAATTGTCTAATAGCCAATTCTACATAATATTAATTCATAAATACCTAGCTCAAAAGTTATGCGCACTGTTTCCAATAAATCCAATTTTTTTATAATTCATTGATTTTCAGAATTATGTAATAGCCAAACAAAGAGTTTTAAAAGTGAGGGTTTATAAATGGGAAATGAAAAATGACACAGTTTCATTCATTTTGTCGTGCGCGGAATGCTTTGATAAAGAATTCGACAACCACCAGGTACGCATTTAATACAGCCTCCATCATTATCGACAAATGAAGTGGCTGTTATTTTTATTAAATTATGTTATAATGGAAGGAATAAATTTATGAAACTAAACTACACAATAATTATTAGAAGGAATATCTTTAATGCATAATTATAGCGAAGCTGTTTAAGGATAATAAATCTTGCAATAAAAATTTTACTTTCTCGGAAATCTCTCGAAAATTCTTTCGAAGTTTGGATCCATTAATACAATATTGTATTGACGTCAGTCATAAAGAAAGTTTTAAAAAACTAGCCGCACTACTTTTAATAAACCACAACATGTATAATGCATAGATAGAGACAAGACGTTGTTTTCAGATGTCAACACAGTAAATGCTTACTATAAACTATAATATTTGAACAAACAGCTACAACAAATTAAAATCCGTATCTAATATTCCTACATGATTAAGAAGAATCATCTAATATATAAAATTCACGTGTCACGCTTTTTTGAAATTGAACTCTTCCGAAACGGTTCGACCGATTTTCGTGAATCTTTGCGTGCATATCGGCTAGGGTGGAGAATCGGACAACATCTATTTTTCATCCCCTACCCCTAAAAAATTTTTGGCAGAACAACGTTAGCCCGGTCAGCTAGTATATTATAAATATCTAAGAAGCATATGCCACTTCTATTTATTAGGTAATCTTTGCAGTGCCAATTTTGTACCTTTTTAACCCTTCTGTAACCACTATCGCTTGAGGGTTTTACAACACGACTCGACTAAGATGGATGAAGGTTAAGTACCTAATCGCCATTGGTATCAAAAGTAATCTATCGTACCCAAATACACCACAATAAAAGCCAATTACTAAATAAAACTGCCGTTCTGCAGAGAATCTAGAGCATACGAAAAAAGACCAAACAAAAGCGTTTTCATTAGTACAAAACCACATTGCTTCGAAATGAGTAAAGTAATCAATGCATGCCACAGGTTTCCCGCACTAATCACCCCTCTTTCGCTCATTGGAAATATCCCGCAGTCCGGCTACCTTCCGAACAATACTCAGACCCTACGTATACAGAATTTATATTATTAATATTTGGGAGAAAAGATAAAGAAAGGCAATAGGTATATTTATACTGCAACTGCTTTCTGTTTTCTGTTATTTAAAAATAATACATAATTAATATGGTTAAACATACAAAATATGTCACAATATAAAAAAAATATGTGCCAAAATAGTTGTTGTTACTTATTTATAATTATACCATTTATACTGAACGTTCTAAATTACGTTTTAATTTGATTTGGGGCTGAATTACAGACGAAAAAGCGACAAAGAAATTATTTTTACTATCTAGTAAAATGTACATTGCGTACAATTACATAATATCTATATTTTGACACTTTTGAGGGAACCAAAACCTAACCTATAAGGTACCTTTCCCGGTGACCTATAATCATGCATTTTGGCAAGATGCAATATAGCTTTGTCTAATAGCTCTAGTATAGGAAAAAATCTGAAAACCGTAAACTTTTGAAATGAAAACTTCTTTAGCCGCGTCGAGCGATTTTTTGAAGGGGGAAACTTATGCGTTCGCGTCACCGATGACCTCGACGTACTCGTGACGTATTGCGCTTGCACCAGACTAGTGACGCGCAGTATTATAGCGGCCTGTGTACACATGTATACGCATGTACACATGTATACATATGTATACACATGTATACATATATACATTGAGTATACTCCACTGTATCTTATGCGTTTTTGACTTTTGGGTGAGTAAAATCTTGTGACTTCGTGTCACTGACATGCTGTAATAGCAGTAGGTAAGTGAAATTATGTTGAACACTTCATAAATTTATTTTGTGTATACTGTGCATTGTTTTATCTTTGTTTACGATAATAATCATTATTTGAATTTATTAATTATAGAATCACTGTGCAGCACAATAGTGAGTACTAAATATTATATTGTTTTGAGTTATCACTTCTGGCGTGGTCCTTATAACCGCCTTTTTTTGTTTACAGAACACTTCTTTGGTCGAAACGGAAAACAAAATATATACCTAATCAGCAATTATGATATAAGTAATCATTTCTTTTATATTGATAATGTATCATGCTTTGCCAAAATTACCAATATCAAACTAAGGAAAAGGATCAAATCCTACACTATACCTATCTATGCTAATACTATTCGTATATACGTTGCTATATCTGGTCCAGTATCAGGAGCTCAATCAGTTCCAATCTACAAAATAAAATACATTCGCCTAATTAATACTCCATAGGAGGTTACCCAGTAGGTAATCAGTACTACACCAAGCTCTCCAGTGGGAACTATTAGCAAAACATGGCGCTAACGGAGATAAACTTTGGAAAACAGCACAAAAGAAATTGCGTGCTCTTATGTATATTAATTTATGGAGAAGGAAATATAATATTTCACGCCACACAATGCGGTGTTCATCTCTAATAATAGTCAGTCGCTTAAGACGATATGATGTGGTTCATGAATAGAGGAAATTTATTAAAATTATTATGAAAATTACGAAAATTATTGAGGCAAGAGTGCAAATACAAAATTAGTCTGACTATCCCGTTTACAATTTCCGTCAAACTTATTTTGACACAGCAAATCATTTAATACAGGCACTGACTCCACGCATAACAATCCTAACGTCTTGAATATTGCTCACATAAATGTCCAAAGTGTTCCTCGACACTTCTCCGATCTTCTAGCATCCTTTAGCGGCAACTCTGTCGATGCACTTCTCATCTCAGAGACTTTTCTCAAACCTTCTCTTCCCTCCGCCCAGTACGCATTGCCTGGTTTTATTCTTGTGCGTAATGATCGAACCGGCAAAGGGTGTGGCGGGGTTGCCATTTATTTACGTGACGATTTTCCATTTAAGTTTGTCCGTGCGTCCCCCTCAGAGTACTCCGAATCTGCAGAGTATCTGTTTCTCGAGGTAACTGTAAATAATTCTAAAATATTGCTTGCAGTTTTCTACAGTCCCAATCTAACTATCGACTATTTCAACAACTTTGATCAGGTACTTAGCGATCTGTGCCCACTATATCAGCATGTCATTATAATGGGTGATTTTAACACGTGCTTGATCAAAAATGATTCCCGTGCCTGTAGACTTACATCTATATTGAATTCTTTTAATCTTCAACTTCTACCCCTCTCTGCAACCCACCATTTTCCTAACTGCCACCCTTCCCTTCTTGACCTCATGATCGTTTCATCCCCGGGTAACGTTGTTTCCCATGGTCAAATTACTGCCTCTTTCTCGTATCATGATCTGGTCCACCTCTCATACCGCATTCGAAACCCTAAACATAAATCAAAATATCTCCTTCTTCGTAGCTTTAGACGCATTGACCTGGACGCATTACGGGAAGACGCACGTGCCCTGGACTGGTCACACGTGTCTGACACTTCCAACATTGATGACATGGTACGGGGCTTCACTAAAACTGTTCTCGAGCTTTACGATCGACATGCTCCACTTCATCGTATCAAGATGAAGCACAGCCCCACGCCATGGCTCACGGATCGTATTAGACATGCAATGGGCCTCCGCGATAAAGCTAAACGGAGATACAAACGTTTACCATCCGAAAATAACCTACTGCGCTTTAAAGAGTTACGCAATCTATGCAATCGTCTGTGTAGAGAAGCAAAAAAACGCTACTTCCATGATTCTCTTATTAACCGCAGCCCCACTGATGTTTGGAGGTTCCTAAAATCAGTAGACATTGGTAGGTCTCGATCGTCTGCGGGTTGTGGTATTGATTTAAGCGATTATAATAAGTATTTCTCTCAGTGTCCCGCTAACTTTGATCCTTGTCTCAAGTCTCGTACTCTGCGGACATTATCGGATCTATCAAGGCCAACCTATCCTTCGTTTAACTTCACTCCTGTTACTGAGGAAAGTGTGAAGAAATCTATTCTCTCGATCTCTTCTGCTTCAACTGGTTCTGACAATCTATGCTCAAGAATGATAGTTTTAATCCTACCTTTTGTCCTTCCTATTCTCACGCTTATTTTCAACACTTCATTAACTACCTGTTCCTTTCCGTCAGCTTGGAAACAAGCGCATGTGGTCCCTATTCCTAAAGTGTCCTCCCCTTCTTTGCCATCACACTTCCGACCCATCTCCATTTTACCTTTCCTCTCTAAAGTTCTTGAGCATATTGTCCATTATCAACTGTCTTCATTTCTAACTGCCAATTCCATCCTTAGCCCCTTTCAATCTGGCTTCCGTCCTGGCCACAGTACTGTCACGGCTCTCATCAAAGTTACTGATGACATACGGTGGGCTATGGAAAATAGGCAATTAACGTTATTAGTGCTGCTTGATTTTAGTAACGCTTTTCTATCAGTCGACTTCAACATTCTCTTAGGCATCCTCCAATCCATTAATCTCTCTCCTTCCGCTATTTCTTGGTTTGATTCTTATCTTCGAGGCCGCTCGCAGCGCGTCAAAGTTGACGATTCTTTCTCTGACGCATGCAATCTTAATGCGGGCGTGCCTCAGGGTAGCGTGCTTTCTCCTTTACTTTTTTCTATTTTTATAAACTCGGTCACTTCTATAATTAATTCTAACTTCCACCTCTATGCAGACGATTTGCAGATTTATCATCATTTCTCTCCTGAACATGCCAGTATCGGCATTGACATGGTTAATAGCGACTTAAATCGCATCAGTGACTGGGCAAAATCGTATAGTCTCGTGATTAACCCTTCCAAATCGCAAGCTATCATTGTTGGTAGTAAATACGCCCAAAGTAGGATCAATTCGTTACCTCCAGTTGCTTTAGACGGTATTCCGATACCTTATACTGATACCGTGAAAGACTTAGGAGTGACTATTGATTCCAATCTTTCGTGGCGTGCTCATGTCAGTGAGACTAGCCGAAAGGTGCATTATTCTTTTCACACACTGAAATGCCTTCAAGGATTCTTGCCCTTTCAAACTAAAGTATCTCTTGCTCAATCCCTAATTCGACCTATCCTGGATTACGCTGACGCCTGCTACTTGGATGCTACTGAGGAGCTCCTCAATAAACTTGAGCGGTTGCAAAATTTATGTATTCGTTTCGTGTTCGGAATCAGTAAATATGATCATGTATCTCAACTTCGCCAGGAAATCAAGTGGCTCCCAATCCGTTCTCGCAGAAACACTAGGATATTATGTCTGCTTTTTAACATCCTTCACTCTCCATCATCCCCAATTTATCTACGCGAGAGGTTTTCATACGCTCGTCCTTCCTTTGCCCCTTGCCGAACCCATTTGAAAACCCTCCTTAAATTCCCTCAACACAATAGCTCCTATTATTCCCACTCCTTCTCCGTACATGCAGTCAGACTTTGGAACTCGCTCCCACCTAGTATCCGAGACTTGAAAACGATAGCTTCGTTCAAGAGAAAAGTTCAAGACTACTACTTATCATTAGTTTAATTTCATTATTATCATCGTTATTCGTAATTTTATATTTCGTACGTAATTTATAAAGTATGTATTTTTATGTATATATCCATGTATTTATTGTACATATACATTTATATACGTGTATATATATATAAATATATATCTATTATATTTATAAATTATATATGTACTTTGTATTATGTATTTATGTAGAAATAAGTATGTATAATCTATTAATTGCTTATGAACACGCCCTGTCTACCTTTCTGTCACCTCTCCAGTCGCAGGTCTGCTGGAAGAAATTTCATTAGAGATAAGCAGTACCTTTGTACATTGTATTCCTTCTGTAACTGTCCTGTGAACTCTTGTGTGTACATAAATGATAAATAAATAAATAAATAAAAACAATCACTTAGGTAATGTAGGTAATACTTCTAACCTGTAATGCTAGATTATAAAATTATATTAATTATATAAAGTATTGCTAATGTGTTGATAACAAATTCATTTTATTTAATTGAAGTAATACTCGTAGTTGGGACTCAATATACTCTTGAGCCCTTGTCTCCCCTGCTAACGATTCTCTCTGACGAAAATATGGCGAACGGTTCCACTTATAGCAGGTATCTGGTATTAGTACATCAGTTTAATCCCGACAGTTCTCATGCGTGGCAACAGGGTATAATATCCACTCGGCTAGCTATCTTCTAAAATCGACCATGAAATATTTTTAGGTGTTTCTATCGTGCTATCGGAGAGTCAAAAATGATGGTGTGACACGGCTTCATTTTTGATACTGACTTCCATGATCGATTGCCGTCGATCATAGCGAGCCTTTTACTTTGTCGGTTATTATCTAGTAGGTACATCTTGTGTATAAACGCTTAATGTATACACTCATACCCCCCGCAGTAGGTTTTACTCGTGTCGCGGGTCGCATGGACGATATATGTATATGTATAACACATCATAATAACACCCATGACCCGAGTACGAATATTTATCTGTCACATAAATATCTGCCCCGGCCAGGAACCAAACCCAGGACCCATCGCTTCGCAGGCAGGGTCGCTACCAACTAGGCATAGTCTATAGCATAGTGTCCCTATAGACCCTATGGTCGTCAAACCATTAAGGTACCTGGTACATACCTACTTACCAAATATTTTTCCTCAGAGAAACAATGTGCCTTTGCATTAATTTGCAATTTGCATCAACTCTCATCTGTCTAGCTCGGCGTCTTGCAAGATAAGACTTGTAATTGGGTCAAGTACCGAATTTGGATCAGGGTTTCATTATAGAAAGTTTTATTAGACACGACAATATTTCTCCTCGGATGCACGTCATCCTTGTTGCCATCTACGTCTTTCTCGTCTCCTCTCCTCTCTTAAGGATACCTATTACATCCGTTTAACCGTACTATCCAATAGCAGTAATCTGCTAATTACTATTTATATTTAACGAGCTCGGTCTATATCTCTATTATTATCGTTCCTGTTGTGTTCCATCTTTGCCACGAGCGGATGTGGATATTCGGAGTTGTCGAGTAAAAATATGGCTTACAACGTCCAAAATTTCCTATAGCAACTTTCCGCAACAATAGTCTTCCATGCTAGCATCAGATACTTACTACCCCAAAACGCTCCGAGTGTTGGACGATTTAAATACATAAATACAGGTATTTTATGTTTGTATAGAATTTAACATATGTTCCTAAACATTTAACTTGCGAAGACATAGGCTTTTTTATTTTCAAGAATTTAAAACACGCAGAATATTTCCAGTGCGGGACCGTATTCGAGAGTTCTTACAAAGAAATGTTTTATTCGCTGTCAAACCTCGCTCATTCACGATCACGACATTCCTTTAGCCCTCGAATTCCGAGGGTATACTTTTAGAAATATCTTTAATTTTCGCTGAATACCTATTTGCCTCTTTTTAATTAATAGCTCGATGTGGGAGCCTACACGAAAAGAGTGAATAGGCTTTTAATAACTTAGTACGCTTATGAAAATAAATAAAAGACATCACTTAATCGAAAAAATATCTTAGATAGGTTAATTATAATTTACGTCATGGGCATGTTATGGTATAACACCTTAAAAATATATAAATATGGAACTGTAAACAAAAGCCTTAAAATAGGTTATGAAATAAAGCGATGAACTGCTATAATACTATAATACGAGAGTGAAATACTATATATAATACGAATATCGAGAGACGATCCATGCAACTGGGTCGAAATATCGGTGTACAAAAAAATATCGTGAGTACTCGTATTATAGTAAAATGTGTTAAGTCTACGTAATGTAGCATACTGTAATTTGAAATATAGTATTTTGTGTTTCTTTTATTTTTTTATTTTTGTTACCCAATAAGTTTTTACTGGGTGTCCCGATTTTGTTGATTCTTTTTATATTAGAAAGCTGGTGCTTGTCATCTGATGAGCTTTGAGTTATCCCTAATTTTGAAGTAGGTTATTTTTTTAGAAGAATTATATCTGTTTAAATCATTCTCTAACATTACGTCGTTTTTTGCCACTATTAGATATTAATTCCCCAAATGATTCCTGAATACAAATACGAATTCTACATAACGGGTTCTATGTAACAAAATACATAATCTACCTGTTGTACTATTTTGATTTTTTTAACTTTACTAGTATAATCCATCAGTTTGATTGATATATTCGTAGTAAACGTCACGTCACGGGATCCCCCAACGACTGCTCCACGCCCAAGTTCCCTTGTCACGTAGGTCCTACTGGCTGAACGAACCAGAATATTTAAAATTGGAACAGCTTCTTAGATCATCAACACAATTTTATGTCCCTCCCCTACATCTGCGGCCCAACGCAGTAGTTAGCTCGCTAAAAGTGGCGTGGCCGTTTTAATGCCATTAAACGTTAATCGATAATTTGGGCGGAGGTTTCTTTGACACATCTAAGGAATTTCATTCTATTGGCCATAATATCGTATGATATTATAACGTACTAAGTGAGGCGCATTCCGCAGCCATTTAACAGTATGCCATTAAAGCAGATGTAGTAGGGGTTTAATACCCCTACAAATACACCGTTTTCAACGATCATAATATCCTGGTAGATGGGGATACCGAAAACATCTGATAACGGCATATGAATAAAATAAGTATCAACAAGTGTTACAAACCAAACTTTATTTATAAAAGGATTTCTCAGTCACAAACTACACTGGTTATAAGTTTATAACATGTTTCAATATATTGAATAATAGCAGCCATTATCGAGAAAACTAATACAGTACGACTTTGTCTACGATTGCGTATTTCATAGGCGCTGCGATGTTCCATTGACGTGTTCATTTGCGGCGGGCTTGCAACGTCTCATATAAGTCGTACGTGAGAAAACTGTATAACCAAAAAGCGACCTTTTAACAGATCTGTATATGCCTTACTTGGTATACCCGAATTAACTACATAGGTATAATATTTGTTCTTATTGATTCTTTTATGAGAGCCTTTGGGAAACTTGTTGAAAAGAGTATGGTTTTGGTAACTTCGTCTCTAGCACATCCCTAGGATTAAGTCCTCAGTGAACCCAATTAAAGGTTTATCGGCACTGTTTGAACTCATTACTACACTACCTGATTTTCACTTAAACTTAAAAAACAACACCGCTTATTGTTATAAATTTCAAACAATTATGTCAGTGAATAGAGGCAGAAACGATTAAATAAGTATTTGCATTTCATGAATAAAATTAGTAGAGAGGTCCCCATGTTACTAGTGCCGCTCATCAGCGCGTTATAGCTAGTTTCATAAAAGAAGACTTCATCATTAAGTTGTCACCAGTTGCAGTTAACTGTTCAGAGGTGGTATGCGTCCTCTAACGAGGTTACCGGCGGGACTTGGCTTGGTCTGCAAAATGACGTTCTACTTTAATTACTAAATTACAGTCTGGGGCAACTTAACGTCCGCTTAAGTTATTTGAAAAGAAACAACATATTTTACGCCATATTTTTTTACTTACAACGTCGATAAACTACTTTTGTTTAGCAAAAAGTAAGACTTAAATGTACCTACATCGCGAATACTCAATTAATTTGACAAAATAGGTGTGTAAGTATTAATAGTTATATGTACGCCTTGAATTTTGTACGCCTTTTTTATCAAATTTTTACTAGTTTGACATTGACTTTAACCACAGAAGACATAATAGTACTTATAGTAGCTTTAACTTTACTGTGTTTATTGTTGTTTTAATGTGTATATACATACCTATACCCCTATTTCTGATGCCGTGAGTGCCATGACACACAAAGCGTTTCACAAAAACACATAATGTTACATATTTTCTTACCCCGTCTCCTCAACGTCAATTTAGAGTTTTGCTTCAATAATGTTACTCGTAATCATTCTATTTACTACCTACTATGTATTTTAATTTATTTAAGGGCCTGGATTTTTCGTATTGGTGTTCTTAAAATATGATGGGGACAGAAGCATATTCGCAAAAGCGGCAACACGGTAACCTCGTTGTGAAGTGTTCTTAAAATCAGGTACAAATTATAAACGATACCTACAATCATTTATATATGTGAGAAACATTTTGAATATGGTTTTTATGAAATACACGAGTACCAGCAATGTAACCCGGTTTCTCTGCCAGTCATATTTATGCTCTGAAGCGTATATTTTAGGTAAAAAAGCTGTACTTAATACGTACTAGATGCCAACCGAATCAAATACGATTCGTATCTTCATTATATGGGTGAATATCAGAAACGTGCATTTTTTTTCAACTTTGGTGGCGAAATTTTCTCTTAAGTTTTCGTGAAAAATGAGGACCTGGTATAAGAATAGAAAGTCTAAGCTATAAGAACCTTCAAGAGGTCTGAGAATATCTCGATAACTTTTTGAGATATTTAAGTTCAAAGTCTAGTGTGGCCACCAGAATTGATAATCGCCCACCAAAATCGAAAGTACCCACCAAAATTGAAAATCAGTGACACCAAAATTGGATTTTTCTATCACAAAAGCTCTAAAATCAATAAAATAAAGCTCAAAGTGGCTAATATCACGAATTCTCGGGAATTATCAATAACTTTCATCGTTTTATAAAACTCTATTGTTAAAAAAATATAGATATTACTATTTAACATCTATCAATCCATCAGCCCTTGGTGGACACAGGCCTCCCCTAACTTGCGCCACTCTGACCAGTCCTGTGCCTTCTGAGTCCAGAGGGTGCCTGCTGTCTTCTTTAGGTCGTCAGTCCACCTGGTTGGGGCGCTTCCAATGCTCCTTTTTCCAAGACGTGGGCGCCATTCGAGGACCTCTTCCCAATGGTCATCGGTCCTTCGAATTACCTGTCCAGCCCATTGCCACTTCAGCCGGCGTACTCGATGAGCTATGTCGATTATTCTTGTTCGTCTACGTCATTTCTGATTTGATCACGTACAGAAATACCGAGCATAGCCCTCTCCATCCGTTTTTCTCTCTCAGTCCGCTTTGTGACTTTGAGTTTATGAATAAGGCCAATAATAATAAAGCACGACGTCTCGGAGCCGTATGTCATCACTGGCAACATACACTGCTTGAACACCTTCGACTTCAGGCACTGAGATAGTGTTTTGGACGACAAGATATGACGCAATTTCCCGAACGCAGCCCATTCGAGTTGAATTCTACGAGTCTTATTTCTCGAAGTTGGACGTAGGTACATGATATGGACATTTGACATTTTCGTCTTGTCCATGTTCATCTTAAGACCCACCGATTGTGGCGCTGTTCAAGTCCCCTATAATTTTACAAAGTTCCTCAAGAGATCTTGCCAGATAGACTATATCATCGGCATATCGCAAGTGTGTGATGTCACTATTGACCACGATGATACCACGTTGTTTCCATTCCATCAGCTTGAACACATCTTCCAACGCGGCAGTGAACAGTTTAGGAGATATGACGTCCCCTTGCCTGACAACTCTCTGCAGTTGTATAGGGTTCGTAGCTGTGTCGTATACTCTGACGGAAATGGTACCTGATGATTACAAACACTTCAACACCTCGATATGAGAATTAAGTACCGATACCAATAGAATCAAAGGCTTTCTCATAGTCTACATAAGCAACACATAACAGCAGATTATACTCCTTGGTCTTTTGTATAATCTGCCTCAGTATGTGTATATTATGGTCTATGGTTCTGTAGCCTTTCGGAATCCTGCTTGTTTGGGAGGCTGGAATTCGTCAAACCTGCCATGCGATTTCTGAGCACCCTCGCAAACGGCTTACAAACGTGGTTCAGAAATGCAATGGCCTTTATAGTTCTTCAAAAGGGCTTTTTCGCCCTTCTTGAAGAACAGAGTCACTACAGTTCTGCTGCACGCTTCCGGGGTAGTTTCAGTATTGATGACGGAAACGAGCAGCTATTGGAGCGTCATTAGTAGAGGTTTCCCATCAGCTCTTAGAAGCTATTGTGAATCCGTCATTTCCCGGAGCCTTGTTCTTTTTAAGCTGTTTGAGAGCCTCTCTTATCTTATACAGGCGTCCGGGATATCCTGTGTGTAGTGTCGGGTCAGTTTAACTTGATTGGTATTGTCCTCGCAGGCAGCTGGAGCTTGAGAGGAGGTATACGACCATCTCTCAGAACTTCAGATTTCAACAAAAACATGGTGCTGGACTCGGTCTTCAACCACGTAAGCTGACTTTGCCCAATAAACAGATCTCTGGCGAACACTTTGAAGCTCTAGTTTCGCTCAAGTGGCTCGTTTTAAATTTTGATCACGCATAAACGCCACCAAATCCACCAAAATTGAGCCACCAAACTCGGACCATGCATAAAAAAAATCTTTAAAAATAGGGGTTTTAAGTTACAATTAAATTCATATAACTGTTTTATGCGTAATCCAAATCAGTACCTATTTTGTGTAGCTTACTATATAATCACTTTAAAATAGACAGCAAATCGATCCACCAAAAATTGAACAATTCTTGTCCCCCTGTGCCACCCAAGCGGGTACTTTTGTTTTGGCGGGAAGTCATAGCTCTAATCACATACCCGTTACACTCAAACGTTACCAGACAACTATGCCCTGCGAAATAATAAAACTTAAATGATCGCATACGCAAGAAAGTTCATGTTTTAGTAAGTTGAACAAGTGCACCCAAGATTTTGGTTTTTTCTTGGACAAACTTTGATCGAGTATCCTGTGATGCTACATAACATTTTATAATATGGTTTAGTTATTTTTAGATAGTGTGTCTTATGTGTATACTAACGAAATTATATATTTTTTATTTTAACTTTAATTGTCACTGTGGTGAATGAAATTATATCAAAAAATGGAGCTGGGACATACCACCAAACTTGAATTTTAAGGCATTTTTTTTACCCTGATTTTTTATATACACATATATTTAAAAAAACAATGTGGCCCCAATTAAAAGAAGTTACGTAGTTTACTATATAAAAAAATCAGAAACATTCTATCATTTTACACCTCGATTCTCAACGTGGACACGTAAAATTTGCCGATTTGATATTCACCCATATAGGTTTGTAATATACTTAATAGTACCTTACTACTTCCTATATTTTTTTAGAAAAGTTTTCATTACGTTAGTTTTTCATTTAAATCTATATCAACAGTCAACAGATAAAATATCTTAATTGTATGTCGGCTAACTATATCGAGATAGATAGAATTGAAACATAAAGATTACATATTCCATGTACAATAATGAACACAAGTTTAATCTACAATAATGTAATATAATGCTTTCTGCTTCGATGCGTTTTCTTTCAGAATAGTTAGACCTCGATTTAGGTGAATTAGGTGAAAACATCAATTCACACGCACACATTGACGCAAGTAGATATTGATCCAAATAAAATATACTTATATTATATATGGGTAAGGACCAAAAACTTGACGTATTAGCACAACGGAGATCACAACGGAACTTATCACACTGGAAAATAATTGTAGCACAATGGAGCATAAGGTTGCGTGTAAACAGTAACATTTTAGATTACCTAAAATGAAAGAAATTAAAATTATGTTGCAAGTATTTTTATTACAAAACAAAATAAAATGTAAATAAAATCAATCAAAATTTCACGAAAAAGAAGTAAAAACAAATAAATCTCTCATTAAAAAATACTTATTAAGTTATACCTACAGTGTGTCCAGCAACTAACTAGCGATAATTTAAGGGCATGAATTATACCTAATTTTATCGACAAAAATACTAACATGTGTCGGTGTTTAAAAGCTGCCAAAATGTGGTCCCTTATAAATAACATTCAAATTATTTGGATTTTCTTTTTTTAATTTTTCACAGTACTTTCGACATCGTTCTGCGGCTGAAGAATGCATCTGAAAAGCAAATATAGAAAACTATTTTTGAGAAGAATACAATAAAATATGAAAAAAAATCAAGTAAATAATACTTCATTAAATCCTGATAAACATACCTTTAGGATCAATTTCGTGTCACAACGTCGCACAACGGAACAAAAATTCACACGACCATACCTAAAAGATGCAAAATTTCACAAATTTAACAACGAATTGACATTTTTGTACATTCTTTTGAATAGAACATTAAAAATGTAACGTATCTATAATATAATTTGCTAGAAAATCGTCATAATATTCGTAAAATACTCACCTAAAGTTTTCAAAATATTAACGACCAAACTGATGAGATCGAATCAAATGTTAAATTGGCAAAGAAAAAAACATCGTGGTCTATTGGAATTTCTATAGCAAGCATAAAACCAACGTTGCCACACTATATTGTTAAGAAACTTCTAAAAAGGCTTGTGGTTTCAATATTATAGCGTCGCACAACAGGAATATCACAACGGAATGAATTTTGGGACACATACATATATACCTGAAAAACTTTAAATAAGGAAGATAATGGGTTAATATTTGCCAAGGACATTGCTAGTATATATGGCAGTTCATTAATGTAGATTTACAAATTATAGCTCACGTAAAAACCAAACAGCATCAAAAATCTTCTGAGGAAGTCGGGTTGGGACATTTTATTTTATCTACTTTTCTAAGACAACAATTATACTGTCATGTTTTGATTATGAAATTAAAAAATCAAGGTCGTTATTTTTAATGTTTTTCTTAAGCTTACATGTTTAGAAGGTATTAGCAAATACAAAAAAAATATTTTATGCATGTAATGGACTCTAATTTTCTTCCAATTTGAGTTGGACACCACAGTATGTCTGAATCCGTCAAAAATTTGGTCCTTACCCATATATTATATGTATTAGTAGAATTTGAATTTTATAACCGAACTACAAATTACAATACGGCCGACGTATCTTGGCGTGTCTGGACATAGGCTTTGCGAACTTTAGCGCATGTAAGACAGAGATAGCGACATGAACATGCTAACGTGTGACTAAAACATAATACGCCACGTACCAAGCATAGCCGAATTATGTTACTGCGCAGCCTTCTGTGCGAAGTTCAGACGCGCCAAGATACGTCGGCCGTACTGTACTTGGTGAATACGCGTCGTAAGCCAATAACCTCTAACCATCCTCTAACATACTGGCCTAATGAAATTAAATCAATTCTTCTGGTTACCTTAATTGATTACCCAATAAATAGTTGGACGTAATAAGCCTTAAAGATATTTAACACATAATAAAGCAAGAGCAAACACTCATAAACTTTTATGCGGGCAGTAAAGGAGACACAGTGACGGTAAACATCATAGTCCTGTTCTTAGTTTCGTATATATGTATTATATATAAATATAAATATAAATATGACAATAACAGGGTTAGTATGATAAAAAATTATTATAGCTCTATAAACTCAATGGTCTAAGAAACACTCATACTAATCATACGGTTAATTACACTTAGGTATGGCACAAAGATATTTTTTTTAAAATAAATTAATGTTGTTTTTCATTCATATTTAAATTGAACTAATACTAGCAGGTTCGACTATATCTAGGCATACCAAGACCAATTTTTAAACAAAATATACATTTTAGCTCTAATTTAATAAATTAAATTAAATCTAATTTGTAATTTGAAAATAAATACCAGTCTTATGCAATGTTGCAATTCAATATTTGATTTATTAATTGGATGCATTTAAATATATTACAGAATAAAGTCTAGCATGCAGTTTATTATTTATCTATAAGAACTACAAACGCCTGTACATGACGTAACTTCTAAATCTTAAAAATTTCATTATAGTAATAAAGAGGAACACACCGACCAATATCAACTCAAATTAAAGATGGATGTTTCCACTGAGTTACGGCAGCCTTTTTGATCAATTATTGTCTATAGAAGTCAGCTACACATGTAGCGACTGCACTTGACGTAGTTTAATTTGTTTGATGGCTTGTGATTCATACTTCCCATACACGCGTCTACGGATTTATATCTATAAATGTATGTGATGATAAATGATAACCGCGAATGAAAAGATTAATGATAGCTGGTCCGGTGGAAAAAGACTTCAGTTTATATGCGTAACCCATGAAAATAAGCATATTTAAAATTAAGGGTAACATAGCCTTGGTAAAATTAACATGTCATACACCAGTGATACCTATACTTCTGATTTGAATGTAAATTAGATTCAAATGGAGTACTTACCGTATTTAGTAAGCCTTTGAGTACCTCACAGTCTTAATTTATGGTAATGCGCATATTAGGGACAATTAAATCGAATGAAGAAGCTTTTCAACTTATTTCATTCATAATATTGAATTATGCATGAAAACATTAGGTAAAAATATTTTTAACATGAATGTATTGAATATGTAGCCCGCTTTCACCTCGCTTCGTGAAAAACGATGTTCAATAAACTTGACAAGTGCGAGTTAAACATTCCGTACGTTGATTATGTATTTACCGTTATTTTTCTATTTTTCTGCCGTTTTTTTAAGACCGTAGAGTTCTTATAGGTTTTCCTGTAATATATAAGTAAACTAATTTCTGTATTTTTCAAAATTTTAGCCTCAGTAGTTTGGGAGATAAGGGGGGGGGGGTAAATTTTCAACTTAATTTTTGGTTCTTTCTTGAATAATTTTAAAACTATCAGTTTTAAACAATCCCTATCATTTCACATGCACACGATACGGTTTGCAAAACTTTTTTTTCGTTATAAAAAATATCAAAATTCAATTATTTACTTTATACATTCGTCTTTTGATCACAAAAAATCACGTGAGTATCTCAACTCACTTGGTCTAGTAGTTTCGGAGTATATTGGCTGTAAAAGGTGGACAGACGAGTGATCCTATAAGGGTTCCGTTTTTGGTTTTTTTCGTAAGGAACTCTAAAAACACAATAAAATCCACACACCGCTTAATATTATGCAATGAAAACTTACATGCTTATTTACATACTCAAACATCGAACTGGTATTACGGTTAAGTGTTGACAAAATAACCAAAACCAATGCAAAATCCATTAATAAACATTTATCTGGTGCCTTACCATGAACTCTAATAAAATGTGTCATGTTCAGGACAGGTCAGCTTGTAGCTAAAACCTGACAGGAGTGTATTTTGTACCATGAACGTTTACCGATGACCTGCAATGCCTCTACTTCTGTCGTGCATCTTAGTCTATGACATGCAAGTTACTTGATTTGTACTAATTATGTTCTGAAATAGAGCGTTTTATCGGTTTACCGGTTTTCAAATGAATGCGTAATATTGATGTTTTTAAAAGTTTAAAATAACAATCTCAATTGAAGATTTTGAGATTTGTTATAAATACTTAAGTGTTGTGATTTATTAACCTTTCGTTCTCTAAAATTACCAAAAAAATTATCGCTAAGTGATGCTTACATTTTTGAACGTAATCTTACACCACTTGACACTTGACACAGTGACATGTCTAAATGTCTATTAAAATGTGTGATTTATAATGCCGGTCACTCACATTCGCGCGAATACGCGAACCCACAAGTGTGGGACGACATTTGCAAATGATTATGCGAAGTTTTCGAGGCATTCGGGGTTTTCCAAGCTGTGTTGGTTTTTTGTCTCGCACATCAAAGCGCGCGAACCTCGAACCTTCTTGTAGTCTCCCACACATTCGTGCGACCAGTTGCGCACACGACTAAAAAGGTGATGTATCTCTTAATTTTTCGTGGTTCATGGCGTCTAATCGTACTACCATTTATTTTCTGTATTGAAAATGGATTTTAATGAGAACAACATAATAACAACAGCAAGATTGAACATTCGTGAACAAAGTGTAGGAGGAAGCGGAAATGGGCTTGTATCTAGACACGCGGAGCGTGTCAGCCAATACTCATAATGCGAACCCATTTGCCAGACCACCCTTCACATTATGTGCAAACATTCGTAAAAATGTCAAACATTTGCGCGCATGTGAGTGACCGGGGTTAGGAGCGATAATTTAAAAAGCATAAGTACAATGAATGTTTTTAAAATTTTCCAAACAAATGAAATGTATTTATTTTGTGATGATGGTGTATTTGAAATTCGCCATGGCTGCATCCCGTCGTGTTTCATCATCATCAACGAAATAGCTGAAACAGGACAATAAATGTTACTTTCGGTGAGCTGTAATATTTTGACGTTAACATATGCCACTTTCTGATGTCAATACGTCAACAATCGCGTCATGGTACACGAATTGCAGGGCAGAAGATCATTTTTGAAGTCACGTGACCGCTGTCCTGTTAGGCTACGTCCGCACAGACAGGCGGCTTGCTTAGCGCCTAGAGCCTAGTGGTTTGCATTCTGACTACTTGCTAGGATACAAGGTGGCCGCACTGAGAGGTGGTTTGCGTGCTGGGTCACTAGGTGCCTTGGTCATTTTGCTTGTCGGCACGTTGATGAAATGTCACTCTCAAAAATATCTTACGAAATTAATGAAATAAATGCAACAATTTCTCGTTTCAGCTTTTAGTTTATGCCATTGACATTCATCAATAATATTATATCCATGACAACCCGACCGTCAATGTCATTTTTGCTTCAAAAATGCCTAGCGCCTAGTGACAAAAAACCAACACGTTTGTTTACTTCGATACACGCTAAGCAACTATTTAGGCACCAAGCGCGCAGTGCGGCCAGTCGCGAACACTCTAGAGCGTTCGTTATAAGAAGCTACTCGCTAGGTGACTAATTAGGCTCTAGGCGCTAAGCAAGCCACCTGTCTGTGCGGACGTAGCCTTACGGTGACGTGGTCGCTGGCTGCCCTGTGTTTTAGCCAGATCATGGTAGGATATAGCAGGTGTAGTGTTTGTACTGCTATTATGGTTATAGCAGTAATCATGTTATCTCGAGAGCACGGGTAGTGGGGCAACACTGAGTCAGTCACGGGACAGCCGTAGACGCAGGCAGACGTGTTCCCCTACCACTGGTGACGTAACGAGCTAATGCAAGTCAACCATATCACTATATCCAAATATTACGGAGCACGTAAGTACAACAACTACTACATAATGGCGACGAGGTCAAAAGGTCAGTGCAATAAATATTTTATTTTGTGTTGATAAAGGAAGAGTTGAAAGGAAAATAACACGTCGATGCAAGAAATAATCAACAGACGAATGTTAATATTAGTGCCGAATAGTTAACTCGAGAATTTGTTTAGGTGTGCTGTAACTTTAAATAACGTATTGAGCAAAATCATCATAATTATCGAAGTTCTCTCTCTAATTAGGTATAAAAATTGCCGCCATTACCGCTACCTACACAATTCCCTTTGTTTTCTGAAAAATGGCATTGATTGACATTGTAAAAACCACTGTGCGGTGAGTAAAAAGTGGCATTTTGTGTTATAAGCGTAATTCACGCTACTGAAGTAATAATAACATAAATGACATTTTGGATATAGTGTCACTTATTTAGCTGAAAGTGATAGCGAGGCAGGTTTTGTTTTTAAATAAGAAGTGATATTTAGTGTTTAGCTGTGTCGTTTTAAATATAATACACAGTATCATTGAAGTATTATTACTAGCGTATAGAACGGACACCGCGAGCACAATGTGTGTTCCAATGAATTGACGCCGCGCGGCTTCAATGTCCAATGGATTCGTTCGATTTTGGAAGGAGAACAGGGGCTCAATTTTGAAAATAGAACCTCCCGGCGGGGACACACATTTTGTTCGAGATGTCTTCTCTATGTATACTTATACCTCAATGCACAGTATCGATCTGTTGGAGGGATTGCTACATAAATGGAGTATTGCGTGTGGTGCCGCGTGTTTGGTTAAGGTTGCGTATGTGTGCCAATGAGAAAAAGTGGCATCATGCGGAACTTTTTCTGAATATATTTTTTGAATAACTACTTATTTACTAGCATGTTTTTAGTGCCTAACTAAAAGTAGGTTGGGCGAACTGACGAGAGAGGCTAATTGCAACGATATATTTCAGTTTTCTTCATAGATAGTGATCGCAATGTTGAGTTGAAAACTTTGAATGGCTATACTGAAAAACTACTATTTTGTAAAGCGCCATTTTTTGTTTTAAATGAGCGAATGGTGTCCGGCATCCACTCTTGCGTGTGTGTGTTGCACAGCAACACTTAGTACTAAAAAGGAGATAACATTATACAAATTATGAACTTAAATAAAGGAGTAGGGACTTTAAAATATTCAAGAATAAAAGGGTTCCCTAAATTAGTGAAATTTATTTAGGACTAGCTGTTTATTTAGCACTCTTCGGCTTTATAAAGTATAGATTTTACTACCATTATAGATGGCCGCACATGCAAGTTAAGTTTAATTGTTGAGAGTGAGTTTGCTTCTTCACGGCCATAAAACTATAACAGTAAGGGTAATTGTCAATAAAATTAGCTGTTTTTATGACTATTAGTTATATTCTACGCAGGTCCTGGGTTTCATTCAAACGTAGTTTTGCTTTAGTTACAAAGTACATGTGTAGGTATGATAAACTGAAATAATTGCAGTCGTTTTGATATGAATTCTGATAAAAAACGGAACTGAAGTTGTTTGATAAAAATTATGTTCTGTTATGAAAGTATTGCATTGGCAGTATCAAACATACATACATGCCTAGCCGCCTTGGTATACATGCAGCCATGCACTTGTATTTCTTTTGAAAATAATATACATAAACTATCACAAGCTGTTGTAATACGGTTAACGTAATTTAACGTTGCGGCGCCGGGTCCCTATTTCAGCTTGTAAGTTCTTTGTGATTCTTTAGCAGTCTTTCCTTTTGGTATTTGACTATCACGGCTGCACTACACGGCTGAAAATATAATAACATAATGTGGGTAATCATAAATAAAGTCGGTTTGATGGGCGGTAGCGTAAGAAGGAAAGAAACATTTATTCCGTCATAAGAATAGCAACATCGTTAGGGTTCTATGGTGGATGTGTCACTGGCGCGCCGACGATGAGGAGCGCGGGAGCGGGTAATTGACCGTTATGGTCGTGGTCGCTCTGTTAACACATGACGCTTTTGTTGTGGTCAGAAGTGCTTGACATTTGACATACAGCGTTAGAATGCCCTCGTGTATTGTACCAATGTGATTGGTGTAGTGGAGCAAAGGATGGGCGTGTGTGTGTGTTGTGGCTCTTTTCAGAACGGAGTTCTTGGTTGGTTTATAAGGGCATAACGTATCTATATTTTGAATATCATTGCGTATTGGGAGATGATAGGAAGTTCCTATCATCGTTCCTATTAGGAACCATTATACAAGCCACGACACCGAAATTCAAATCTTCGCGATGAGACAAGTTTATTTTTCTAATTTAGTTTTTGTGTTGAATTTTATAGAATCTATTGAGGCAGTGAGGGTCAAAAGCGCTTGCGAGCTAGACGCGTTCTTGTGTTGTTACTGTGATTAAACTAAGTTTTGTCACGGAAATCATATTATATATTTATCATTGAGTTATTCGTGCACAAAAGGAGTAAGTTTTTATTTTTAAATTGAGAACAATAATTGTATTTGTTCGAATGGGTGCAGCAATGTTTAAAATGTTGCTATTTATTATTGTAGCCTGAGGAAAGCGCCCTTTTGAAGACGCACGATTTGATATGCTGTAGTAAATTCATAGCCCTGGAGAAGCCGAGCCTTGGTTTTGACAGAATTCCACAAAAATCGTGAAGGAGAAACTCTCCTGACGTCCAAAAAATATTTATTAAGCTGGATGTATTTAGTTATAAATCGAGAAGTCCTCTTTAAACAGATTTGCAGATTATACCAATGCTATGACCTTAGTAATTAATAATTTTAATAGATTACAATTAAAGTTTGGTAATCTAATCTAATTAGCTATAATGGCGCTACCAATTATTGATCTACTTAGGTTGATTTCGGGGTCATAAACTCATAATTAAGTACTTACCTGCCTGAAGGATTGTTGACGTGAGTAATTTGATGGACTTGATAGGTCATAAATTTTGGTGCATAATGTACTTATTGCAATAACTATAATGTGTGTGTTAGGTAGTACGAACCTACATGAAATTGTAAATCGTGCATAATTGTGTGTGTCAGGTAGTACGAACCTACATGAAATTGTAAATCGTGCATAATTGTGTGTGTCAGGTAGTACGAACCTACATGAAATTGTAAATCGTGCATAATTGTGTGTGTCAGGTAGTACGAACCTACATGAAATTGTAAATCGTGCATAATTGTGTGTGTCAGGTAGTACGAACCTACATGAAATTGTAAATCGTGCATAATTGTGTGTGTCAGGTAGTACGAACCTACATGAAATTGTAAATCGTGCATAATTGTGTGTGTCAGGTAGTACGAACCTACATGAAATTGTAAATCGTGCATAATTGTGTGTGTCAGGTAGTACGAACCTACATGAAATTGTAAATCGTGCATAATTGTGTGTGTCAGGTAGTACGAACCTACATGAAATTGTAAATCGTGCATAATTGTGTGTGTCAGGTAGTACGAACCTACATGAAATTGTAAATCGTGCATAATTGTGTGTGTCAGGTAGTACGAACCTACATGAAATTGTAAATCGTGCATAATTGTGTGTGTCAGGTAGTACGAACCTACATGAAATTGTAAATCGTGCATAATTGTGTGTGTCAGGTAGTACGAACCTACATGAAATCGTAAATCGTAAATGATTGTGTATTAGGCAGCAAATGCCTTACGATACCAATTAACGTACATACCTTTTGTGACACGGAGTACTACATGTGTGTGTATTATTATTGATGCGTGTTTTTCGGTAAGATGTTAAATAATCAAGTCCGAACTGATATATATTTAATTATCGTTTACACATATATAATAATACATGTGTAACACATAAAGATAAACTTTCAGATTAATTTTATTCTTTCACAAAAGGCAACCCTGACATTGCCAGAGAGGATAAGCGACAGTGTTAGAAAGGAAGGCAACTCATTACGCGTTTTGATTAGCACTGTGCGATCAGAATTACACTTTATTGCGTTGGAGCCAGAGTCACTATTTATTTAAATGACTTTTCGGAATTTTTCTTAGTGCACCTTCTATAATTATTTATAAATACTATTATTTATTCTGTGTTTTTAGTTAAATTCAGAGTTAAAGAAAAAATTGTATTCAAGCTAAAGTTACAATGAAAGTAAAATTTAAAAGGCACTCTATCTCGAAGAGTCATAGAAATCAGAGTAAAATCAACCAATAATAATGAAGTTTAGTTTTGCTTAACATAAACATACGTTACTGTGTTGTGGGCAGTATGAGCCCTCATGAAATTGAAAATCATACGTTACTGTGTTGTGGGCAGTATGAGCCCTCATGAAATTGAAAATCATACGTTACTGTGTTGTGGGCAGTATGAGCCCTCATGAAATTGAAAATCATACGTTACTGTGTTGTGGGCAGTATGAGCCCTCATGAAATTGAAAATCATACGTTACTGTGTTGTGGGCAGTATGAGCCCTCATGAAATTGAAAATCATACGCAACTCAGTTGTCGGCAGTATGAGCCCTCATGAAATTGAAAATCATACTTTACTGAATTGAAGTGAGCTGTCGGCAATATGAGCCCTCATGAAATTGAAATCATACATTACTGAGTTGTCGGCAGTATGAGCCCTCATGAAATTGAGATTGATACATTGACTTGATGGAAGTAGTAACCTCATGAAATTTAGAATCATACATACATTACTTGACTAGACGGCAGTATAGGTCCCATGATTTGAAATCATAGTAACTAAAGTGTGTATGGACCTCTTGAAATTGAAATCATTACTGACTAGACAGCAGTATGGGCCCTCATAACTTTGAAAACCATACAAAATGTAGTTATTTTGTGAACATATTAGTTATTTGGCGTGATGGAGTTGAGATGTAGAATAAAGATAATGAATAGACGAGGTATTTCAATGAATGACTGGTGTGTGAATGATTGGTATCGGCAGTGTCTGATTCATATGTGACACCGTTGGGTCCGTTGGGATCCGTTGGATCCGTCCATTCAGGAAGGACGCCTAAATAAAGGAAATTCCTGTTGCGAGTCTAGCCATGGTTGGCGTGTTATGGTCGTCGGTGGGACCTAGTTTATATTACGTATATAAGAGGATTGTCTCGCAAGTAAAACTTTAGTCTTTAAAAAACGAAAGCAGGTTGTAAGCTGTACGTAATCTGTTGTTGACAGTAAACCACTTTTAGTAATAATATAAATTTTCATCGAGTTTCTCATATTTCCTGTGTTTGTTTTACCAGTAAGTTGTCTATTTAAAGACAGAAATGACGAGGTTTGTTTGAATGTTGGTATGAAACCTAATAACTTGGCGATCTTGATCAAAGAGAGAAGAAAGAGGGAAGTATGAAAAGCTAAGAGGTGATGTAAATAATTATTATTTAATAAAGATAGAAGGAGAACGGGTGTGAATGGGAAAGGTGTAAGACGAAAAAGTCTCAGGTGTTGTTTCAATGTTTAAAATAATTGCAGTGAAAGTATAATCTACATAAGTAATTCTATACGAAGCATGCATATGACAGTTTGAGTTTGTTGAGGCTAGTGAAGGCACCCAGAAGGCTCAAGTTTACAAACCGTAGCCTGCTTCATACATATAGTGCGTGTTACTAATGTGTTTGTCTAAGTAACTGGAATATTGAATGGTATAGACGTGGAGTGGCCTTTGAAGGCTTGAGTTGCGATCAACTGCAGAGTCGACTGTGGATCGGGCTCCATATTAAATAAAGATTTTAATAAGGAAGGGATGTAGTGTTTGTACTGCTATTATGGTTATAGCAGTAATCATGTTATCTCGAGAGCACGGGTAGTGGGGCAACACTGAGTCAGTCACGGGACAGCCGTAGACGCAGGCAGACGTGTTCCCCTACCACTGGTGACGTAACGAGCTAATGCAAGTCAACCATATCACTATATCCAAATATTACGGAGCACGTAAGTACAACAACTACTACAGCAGGACAGGCCAATTATCGGCTAATATTGACCTGTTTTAAGAGTTCATGGTAAGCCCCCAGGTACCATAGATGTCCGAAATCCTTCAGCCGATAAACAAGAAATACGAGACGTTTCAACGGCGTATACTATTGCAAATTGTACATTTTGCGAGTTGTGTTCATTTTGCGTTTTGTACATTATGCTCCGAAGGGTATAATTTGGCCGGGGAAATCGCCTCAACGACGAATTAAATTGACACACAGCCTCTGCTACTTGTTAGATGGACTATTTACTTTATTAGATTTGGATTTAAAATTATACGCTAGATTTGTTTGGGTGGCCGGTGAGCGAACACTTGGCTATATGCCAAGCTTATATAATTAAGAGGGCTAAGTTTATATGGTCGAATATCAATATCGTCTCGAGGACTTCGAACTAAAACTCGTTACGGAACTAATTCTGCGAATGAAAAAGTAATCTCACAAGCTTTTTCGTAGTTAATTAGTTGAAATGTGGCTGAAAAGTTTAGAATCTTATAAAAATACTTTTAGATTTTCTACAGAGAGAAAATATGCAATATAATTTCGTAATAAAAATATGAAACAATGAGGTTTCCGCGAACTCAAATATTTAACACAAAGTTTATGATTACATTCCCGTATCATAATATCGTATCCTTTGGCGTCTTTTAGAAGAATGCTGAATATTAAGTATAATGTTTTGAATTTACCTGCATGAATTTTTATGCTGGTACCTGTATCTTGTGACCAAAACAGCTTGCAAATAGAATTACATTGCAGGCCTATTTAAATGCAGTTATGTTTGCTGTTTTCGATCGTGACTTAGATATAAGATTCAATGGCACCACCATCCGAACCGTTTATTATATATTTCTAGCTGACCCGGCGAACTTCGTATCGCCTAAGAATGTGACCAATCAGAGATCATTAAAATCGGTACAGCCGTTCTTAGCCGTTAGTTTCCGTGTCTTCCCGCTCCCGCTCCCGCTCCCGCTCCCGCTCCCGCTCCCGCTCCCGCTCCCGCTCCCGCTCCCGCTCCCGCTCCCGCTACCTGTCCCTCTCCCTCTCCCCCTCCCCTCCCTCTCCCCCTCCCCTCCCCCTCCCCCTCCCCCTCCCCCTCACCCTCACCCTCTCCCTCTCTCACTTCCTCTCCCTCTCCTGCTCCCACTCCACTCACCTCCCCTCCCCGTGTTACATAATCGGGATCCGCGGAACATGCGCGAGCTGTCGCTACTCGTACAATCACGTTGTCACGTAGTTCCTTTACTACGTAATATCTTCTGAATGGAATGTCTGATTTGAGTAATTCAAAAAAAGCGGTCAAGTGCGAGTCGGACTCGCCCATGAAGGGTTCCGTAGCAGCAAGTAACATAATATAAAAATTTTTGTAGTTCGTTGTAACTTTGATCGATGTTTTTTGCGGTTTACGATTTATGGCGTATTAAAAAAAAACTACTTACTAGATCTCGTTCAAATCAATTTTCGTTGGAAGTTTGCATGGTAATGTACATCATATATTTTTTTTAGTTTTATCATTCTCTTATTTTAGAAGTTACAGGGGGGGGGACACACATTTTACCACTTTGGAATTGTCTCTCGCGCAAACTATTCAGTTTAGAAAAAAATGATATTAGAAACCTCAATATCATTTTTGACCCCACACGTATATGGGTTTGATGAAAAAAAAATTTTTGAGTTTCAGTTCTATGTATGGGGAACCCCAAAATTTATTGCTTTTTTTCTATTTTTGTGTAAAAATTTTAATGCGGTTTACAGAATACATCTACTTACCAAGTTTTAACAGTATAGTTCTTATAGTTTCGGAAAAAAGTGGTTGTGACATACGGACGGACAGACAGACAGACATGACGAATCCATAAGGGTTCCGTTTTTTGCCATTTGGCTACGGAACCCTAAAAAGTTATCTATAGGTATTGAAACAGTTTTGAATATGAAATGATTTATTTGGATAAGGATTAATACGAAGGTATGGTTTTCATGATCTGATTTTGGTCATCTTTTTTATTAACTTTTAAAATTTAAAAAGTGGTTATAGTGACATAACGACAATAGTTGGACATATACTATCGCGAGGTTTTTTGTAGATATTGATATATTCTATAATATTGTAGAACATTTTTTTGTTCTATCATCAATAGTTTCCGCAGCGTATGCGATGAAAGAAATTTTTAAGAGAATTTTTTCACACTTTGGTTCACGTTACTGATGTTTTCGCAAGGATCCCTAATTTTTTGTAGTAATAAATATAGCCTATGTTACTCATGAATGATGTAGCATTCTAATGGTGAAAGAATTTTGAAAATCGGTTCAGTAGTTTTTGAATTTATTCGTTGCAAACATACAAAAATACAAAAATCCAAAAATCCAAAAATACAAAGCTTTCCTCTTTATAATATTAGTTATATTATTAATATTATAATGAATACGTTCTACTTACAGTTTAAAGCTCGAACTATAAGATACTTTAAGGATACAGAAAATTAATATCGTTTCTTTTAGACTTTTTAATGTTGCCAATATCCGTCTATAACATCACACATCACAGACTCATTTGAGTTGAAGAACTTATCTACGAATCATGAATGAAAGTGTCATAATCAAAATATGGTATTTCAATAAAGTAAATAAATATTCAGTACCTGAAATATTGCAAAAATGTTCATGTACGTTCATTTTCATAGAAGCCATTTTGTACGTGATAGAAAGATTTTGGCGAACAAAGCGCACAACACAAAACATTGATGTGGACCCAAGCGACTATTGTAAGCGAAAAAATATAACGTGGTCTTAAAATATACCGAAGAAGTCTTAAAGAAACATTTTTTCGTCATTTGCTCTTTTTTGTCACGTAACTCAGAAGTCTGTTGTAACTCAAGAATAATTCACTAGAAAGTATGTAAAGAACATCCGCAGCTTGTCGTAGTCATTATTAATGGAAATGTTATTCCGAAGCCGCCGAAGTAGTGCTCGCTCACTCTTATAAAAAAAAACTTAATGCAAAAATATGGTCCCTTTTAAAATTATTTCGAAATTCAAAAAGCTAATAAACACAGAAATAAATAAATCGCCTAAATCGTTAATTTTACACACCATAAACTATATTGTTTTATTAAACAACGCGTAGCCTAGTTGGTAGTGACTAGTGACCCTGCCTGCGAAGCGAGGGGTCCCGGGTTCGATTCCCGGCCGGGGCAGATATTTATGTGACTGGGTGTTATATGTGTCGTCCATGCCACCTGCGACACAGGTAAAAACTTACTGAGGGGGTATGAATGTGTAAGTGTTTATTTATTTATTTTATTTAATTATTGTACAAGTCTGTTACAATTTGTACCTAATATTCTGATCTGCTGGTCTGAAAGCCTTAATATTTTGTCAAAATAAAATTCAAAAACATTGAAATATAGATAAAATCACATAGTTGATAGATCCATAACATCTATCGTGGAAGCTTGCCAACGTGCAGCCTGTGCCTAAAAAAGGTAGTCGTGCTGACCCCACTAACTATCGGCCTATCTCAATATCCTCCTTACTCTGTAAGACAATGGAGCGTATATTGAGCTCACGGCTCATGGCATACCTAGAACAGAACGATCTCCTCAATGACCGACAGTATGGTTTCCGCCCAAACCGGTCGACAGGAGATCTTCTAGCGTATGCCACTCACATCTGGGGTGAAGCCCTCGAGAAAAATGGGGAAGCGCTCGCCGTTTCCCTTGACATCTCGAAGGCTTTTGACAGGGTTTGGCACACTAGCCTTATTGGCAAGCTTCCTGCGTATGGCCAATCCCCTGGCCTGATCGAATGGATCAAAGACTTCTTGAGTGACCGTTCTTTCCGAGTAGTTGTTGGAGGTTGTTCGTCGCAATCAATGACAACCAATGCCGGAGTTCCTCAGGGGTCTGTTCTCTCCGCAACATTATTTCTGCTGCACATTAACGATCTGCTCATGCCCGGTATCTATGGGTACGCAGACGACAGCACGGTTGTGGAGAGATACCTGGCAAAGGGTCGGGCCAGTAAAGACCATATACAGTCTGAAAGAGAGGCTATGGTGGAGCGTATGAATCTTACACTTCAGGCAGTCTCCGAATGGGGCAATGTCAACCTAGTGGGATTCAACGCCACCAAAACACAAGCGTGTCTATTCACCGCTAAAAGGAGTCCGTTCATCTTGACTCCTACTCTCCGGAATGTTTCCCTAGATTACACTGACCGCCTTCAGTTACTGGGCATTGAGATATCCTCGAACCTTAACTTTGGGCGGTTCATTGAATCCAGAGCTAAAGTAGCTGCTAGGAAGCTTGGAGTCCTAGCGAAGGTGCGGCGGTACTTCACACCACAATAGCTTTTAACCTTGTATAAAGCACAGGTTCGGCCTTGTGTGGAGTACTGCTGCCACATTTGGGCTGGTGCTGCCAAATGCCACCTGTCAGCATTGGATTCAATGGAGAGGCGTGCTAAGAGGCTTATTGGTGACCGTAAATTGGTTGAGACCAATCTTCAGAGCCTCGAGCACAGGCGCAGAGTTGCCAGCCTCTCGGTGTTCTACAGGATACATTTTGGAGAGTGTGCGCAGGAATTACATAATTTGATTCCGCCATCCCCTTTCTATCATCGAACGTCCCGACGCACGGCGGGTATCCATCCCTTCGACGTGAACATCCCCCCTGTACGGACGGCGTGCTTCGCCTCGTCATTTATTATACGTACAGCGAAGGATTGGAATAAATTTCCCGTGTCGGTGTTTCCGCTCGATTATAATGTAAGTGTCTTCAAGGCAAGAGTGAATAGGCTTTTACTAAGTTAATGCGTTTTACCACCCATGACTACATCACCACTTACCATCAGGTGGGATAGTAGTCAAGCATCAACTTATAAGATATAAAAAAAAATGAAATTCTATAGTTAGTTTATATCTATCGAATTTGATTGGTTACAATATTATTATTATAATCTCGACGCACGGTTGCGATAATTTCTAAACACGAGATATCGTTCGGGAAGAGATAGGGATTATGAATGTGGTGTAGTGAACCATGGAGCAATTGGAGCATATAAGCCAGCCCGGGGGTAATAAATTTGTGCAAACAAGCTATCTGCTACGAGCTGTTCGACGGACGTCGTAGCATATCGTAGAGCGGTCAACATTCGCGTAGCACAACGTCACTAAGTGCTCTACTATAGAGATTAAAACAGAAAATGGAAGATTCGTAGCGTAGGCGAGGTTTCATCGACTAGCGTTAGAATTCCTCTACATATATTGGTACTGTAAATACTGTATTTTCTAATTAATTCAAATCTTGATTAATGTTTGGGACATACTTACCATAGAAAAAAGTAATTAGAACATGCTTTAATTATGATTTCAAATATAATTAAGTATGATATGACACACACAAATAATAAAACACTACATTTTATTTACATGCCTAATTACCTCATCCAAACTCTTGTTGATCATTTGCTTCTGTTATAGTGGAAGTTACAAGCTCTGTGAAACAAATCGATTGAATACAAACACGACATCTAGTTGTAAAAAAAATTAAAAAAGGAACACATGATGGCCTGGAGCCAACCGTCGGCTTCATCGGGATTAAAACCGCGCTCTCAAATCAATGCAGTACACGATATCAACTATCTTCCTTTCCACTCAAACATTATTGCCTCATAAATATCAGACAAAAGTTTTTATTTATTTCTTTTGTGTTTTCTATCTGGTAAAGTGTGCCCACTCATGGCTATTCTGTAGCACAACATGAATGATTTATTTATGGAGACTGGTGAAAGTAAACTGTTTTGAAGACTGACGAGACCGATAAATATAAATTAATATAAGTTCAATATAATTCAAATCTAATAATTTTATTAATACCAGATAAAATTCGAATGTAAAACATTCAATTTATGATACATCGAAATTTAATCCGAGTGATATCAGTAGCTCGAGCACGAATATTTGCGAGAAAATATTTCGTATGGTTAACGTAAGCAATTTGTATGGCATTTTTTCAAAAGCGCCCCTATCGTGCGTAAATGGTACTAAAATGCCATACAAATTTGACAAATTGCTTACGTTAACCATACGAATACTTTCTCGCAAATATTCGTGCTCGAGCTACAGGAAACACAATAATATCTAGGCACAAGTACACACACAACACACACTCTCAAAATTATTTCACTTGACGCTATGTCGTTACTTAATACTTAATACTTCTACGTCACTATTAGTCTCTTTTCTCGAAACTCAATGTGACGTCACGAAACAAGCCGTCACGAAATTTTATTATAAACCAGTGGATACCCGACGTGTGCTACTAAGCAAAAAAAAATATGGAAAAAGTCGAAAATCGAAAATGTGCCTAATGCATTTTTTTAATGGTCTTAAACCAATTTTACATTATTGCCTTTCAAATGAAACCATTTTGGAGCATATCGGTTGGATGGTTCCAAGTCAAAGTTATGTTTTATAATAATTATCTATACTAATCTATATATATAAAAATGGATGTTGCTAAGCGCTAATCTCGAGAACGGCTCGACCGATTCGGCTAAAATTTTTTTTGTATGTTCCTTGGAGTCCACGGAAGGTTTTTATAATATTTAAAAAAAAAGAAAAAAAACAAAAAAAAAACAAAAAAAAAAAAAATTGCGCGGACAATACTTTTCTTTTCACATAAAAAATTGTTTCAACATGTATGGTAGATGGTAAATATTCGAAACGGTATCCACGCGAAGCAGAAACAATTAGGTACCGGGAATAGTGTACCTGTGATTGGAGTTAGTGCTGAAATTTTTGTTGATGAAGTTAACCAATACCAAATGGGCCGTTACGTTAGTATTAATGAAGCAATTTCGCGCATTTTTTCTCCTCCCATTCATAAAATATACCCCACTGTAGTTCATTAAGCAGTCAACTTAGAAATTGGCCAAAGAGTATATTTCACTGTACAGAACGTACTACAACGAGTTATTCAGCCACTATATACAACCTTGATCAGTTTTTTTGGTATGTGTTAGAATGATGTTTTTGCCCGAACACTGCTAGCAGCGTTTGCAGCTGTTAGAAAATGATTTCCATTGGAATCAAACCTCAAATGATGCTGTAATTTCTTTTAAACCTCAGCAAATACGAACATTGTTTTCTATAATTATATCGATATGCTTCCCGTCAAACCCAATTGATTTATGGCATTTTTTCTCTTACCATTCATGAAAGATACCCCACTGTAGTTCATTTAGCAGTCAACTTAGAAATTGGCCAAAGAGTATATTTCACTGCACAGAACGTACTACAACGAGTTATTCAACCACTATATACAACCTTGACCAGTTTTTTTGGTATGTGTCAGAATGATGATTTTGCCTGAAGACTGCTAGCAGCGTTTGCAGCTGTTAGAAAATGATTCCCATTGGGATCAAACCTCAAATGATGCTGTAATTTCTTTTAAACCTCAGGAAATACGAACATTGTTTTCTATAATTATATCGATATGCTTCCCGTCAAACCCAATTGATTTATTTTACAATGAAAATTCGACCTCCAATATTTCGAAGAACACAGCAATGGCAAAGGTTTTGTAACAATGTAAGTTGATAGTGTGGGATGGATGCACGATAGCACATAAAAAGTCATTGGAGGCATTAGAGCCATTAGATAGAACTATGAAAGATCTACGAAACAATCGAAACCGATTTGGTGGAGCGATGATTTTATTAGCAGGAGATTTCCGTCAAACATTACCAGTGATTCCTCGGTCAACGCCAGCGGATGAACTCAATGCATGTTCAAAGTCCTCCATTTTGTGGAAATACGTAGAGATGAAATGATGATGATTGAAACAAGAATATACGTATACGATAGCAAAATAATCAATCTGAAGAAATATTTTCAAAGCAACTCATTGGCCTTGGTAATGGCAAAATCCCTATTAATGATTCGATTGGCTGCATTATATTTTTGTCAGTTTACTGAAACAACAATCGAGCTCATACAAAACGTGTTCCCAAATGTCTCTCAAAATTACAAAGATCATTTGTGGCTGAGCGAACGTGCTATATTAGCTGCCAAAATTACGGATGTAGATGAAATAAACTTCAAAATTCTAAATGAAATTGCCGGTGAATTAAAGACATACAAATTTCACATACGTACAGTTGATTGGGCAACTAATCAAGATGATGTCGTCAACTATCCACCAGAATCGTTAAATCCGGGATTGACATCTCATACCTAATCTTCAATGGAAAGTAGGATCGGTAGTCATAATGTTAAGAAATATTAAATATTAACTTATTTTTGTAAGTAATCGTCGTTTATTTTTGAGATATAAATAACGTGAATACTCGAAAAAATTTATTTAATTTTTACTGTTAACTTTTGACAGAACGAAGTCTGTCCGGGCAGCTAGTAATATTATAAAGATATTTTTGTATTTTTATATTTTTGTATGTTTGCAACGAATAAACTCAAAAACTACTGAACCAATTTTAAAAATTCTTTCACCATTAGAATGCTACATTATTCAGAAGTAACATAGGCTAATTTTATTACTAGAAATAATTAGGGATCCTTGCTAAAACATCAGTAACGTGAACCAAGGTGTGAAAAAATTTGCTTAAAAATTTCTTTCATCGCATACGCTGCGAAAACTATTGACGATAGAACAAAAAAATGTTCTACAATATTAGAGAACATATCAATATCTACAAAAAACCTCGCGATACTATATGTCCAACTATTGTCGTTATGCCACTATAACCACTTTTTACATTTTAAAAGTTAATAAAAAAGATGACCAAAATCAGAGCATGAAAACCATACCTTCGTATTAATCCTTATCCAAATAAATCATTTCATATTTAAAACTGTTTCAGTACCTATAGATAACTTTTTGAATTACTCAAATCGGACATTCCATTCAGAAGATAATACGAATTAAGGAAAATAAACTCCGCCGCCGCGGCCGCGCAATGACCAGTGTGGCCCCACACAAAGCAGCTTAGCGTAGGCCTTTATATACTAAAGCAATAAAATGTAATTAAAGGAATGTAAAAAAATTTGTTCAAGTAAAAAAATAAACACATTACGAATAAATTACTTGAGTACATAAAACTTAAAAAACAATTTTGATAAAAATGTATAGTATGTTATAAAAAAATAAAAATGGGTTGGCAAGTACAAATTTAAAATTTAAAGAATAAAACACATAAGTAAGTATGTCCTATAAAAAGATAATAAATAAAAACAAACAATAAATAATAAATAATAACGTTTCACACTCATAGCCCCCACACTAGGATTCCCTGTGTCGACCAGACAAGGACATTCACACCCAGACCGAGAACAGAAATTCAAACTCATCATTCAAATTTCCGCTTCGCTGGGAATCGAACCCAGGTCCCTTGGCGGTGCGATCCGGCATGGTAGCCATTGCGCCACACGGGTCGTCAAAACATAAATAAAATCTATATATAAATTAGTTTAAATTACGTGTCACGTTGTTTGTCCGCGATGGACTCCTAAACTACTTAACCGATTTTAATTAAATTTGCACACCGTGTGCAGTTTGATCCAACTTGAAAGATAGGATAGCTTACATCTCAAAAAAAATAAAAAAAAATTGACAGAACGAAGTCTGTCCGGGCAGCTAGTAGTTTTATATAATACGCGGTTAATATTGATCGTCTCCGCTGTAATTAATTAATGTTTGTAAAAGGTTCTGTTTAACCCCTCATCTGTGAATACGCTTTAAAAGCGTATCAATTGTAATTTTATTAATTACGGTTTACGGTTTAAAAACATTTGTTTTCTCAAAAGATTTTACAAAAAATCACTTACTGAGAAAATTATATTTATAATCTATACTAATATATAAAGAGGAAAGATTTGATTTTTTGTTTGCATTGAATAGGCTCCGAAACTACTGAACCGATTTGAAAAATTCTTTCACTGTTAGAAAGCTACACTATTTGCGGTGAACATAGGCTATATTATATTTTAAAAAAATTAGGGATCCTTATTAAAACTCCAATAATGTGTAAAAAATTACCTAAAATATTCTTTACATCGCGTGCGCTGCGAAAACTATTCATGATAGAACAAAAAAATGTAGTACAATATTAGAGAACATATCAATATCTACAAAAAACCTCGCGACACTATATGTCCAACTATTGTAGTTATGCCACTATAACCACTTTTTACATTTTAAAAGTTAATAAAAAAGCTGACCAAAATCAGACCATGATAACTATACCTTCGTATTAATCCTTATCCAAATAAATCATTTCATATTCAAAACTATTTCAATACCCATTGATTACTTTTTAAATTACTCAAATCGGATATTCCATTCAGAAGATATTACGACTTCAGGAAAATAAATACCGCCGCCGCCGTCGCGCAATGACCAGTGTACTAGCCAAATCTCTGAAACTACTGAACGAATTTTAACAGGACTATTTAGGATATTGAAAAGACTTCAACTTAGCATTTAAGCTATTTTTTAGGGTTCCATACCAAAGAGTTCCTTAAGGACATTTTGTATGGAAAAATAAAAAATGTAAGCTGATTGTAAATAATAAAAAAACGTTTACTCCGTACAAAAAGAGTAATACATGCATTTCTTAAATTTTACTTATATTACATGGAAAGGCCATAAAATGCCTTAAGTTATTTTTTTCATTAATTCACAACCCTATAACTGAATGGATATATTCTATTTTCTTATTTTGATTTCAAGAGCATGTTTTTTGCGTATCTATGTCCTCCAATATAATTTCATCATTTCATTAATTTCACCTTAAAAGTGGAGGAAAAACACAAATTCATTCTGTAACCCGATATTCAACAAATTCGGGTAATTTCTTTGTATGTTCCTTAAGGCCCTCGGAAGTTACTTAAATCAGTTGATTACATTTTTTTTAACTGCATTGGATCACATGCCATCTGATAGTTATAAAATTGTAATCAGAGCTGATAAAACTCCTGTAGGACAACATGCAAGACGTTTCAATGCACCAAAAAACTATGAAGTTGCCATTGTAATGGTTGGAGAAAATCTGGAAGCCCGTGATATTGATTTACATGGCAGAAATGATCAGTTACAGCGTGTGCATGAATCACAACTCTCATGAAAGGTGAAAATGGTTATCATTTTTCAATCAAGATGATAAATCCTAATACAGGCAATTATAAAGTGTCATTGCATTGTTTTTGTTTTCAATTAAGTTATTGTTGAATGATTGTCATCAAAACATTATCTTATTTACAGGAGCTTAAACTAATAAAAAAGTTAGTTCAATAAATTTTTATTCATACCATCTGATGGTTCCTGAAAATAAAGACAATCACATATTGAAATGTCGGCGATTATTTCATCAATATGCTGTTGATATGTACCTATGTAAACATAGAAACATAGAGAGATTGACATTCATCAGATTGAACCAGACCAAACTACGTTCTGACGAGTTTATGTATTCACCTTCGAGATGCAATTACTACCGATGGAAATCCAAACAATACCAGTTGTTTAGTGCGGAAACTATTGATGATAGAACAAAAAATGTTTTAAAATATTAGAGAACATATCAATATCTACAAAAAACCTCGCGATACTATATGTCCTACTATTGTCGTTATGTCACTATAACCACTTTTTACATTTTAACAGTTAATAAAAAAGATGACCAAAATCAGATCATGAAAACCATACCTTCGTATTAATCCTTATCCAAATAAATCATTTCATACTCAAAACTGTTTCAATACTTAAAGATAACTTTTTGAACTACTCAAATCGGACATTCCATTCAGAAGATAATACAAATTTAGGAAAACAAACACCGCCGCCACCGCCGCGGCCGCGCAATGACCAGTGTGGCCCCACGCAAAGCAACTGTAGCGTAGTCCTTTATTTACTAAAGCAATAAAATGTAAATAGAGGAATCTAAAAAAAATAGTTCAAGTAAAAAAATAAACCCATTACAAATAAATTAATTGAGTAAAATATATATGTTATAAAAATAACAATAGGTTGGCAAGTACAAATTTAAAATTTAAAGAAAAAACACATACCTATGTCCTCTAAAAAGATAATAAATAAAAACAAATAATAAATAATAACGTTTCACATTCATAGCCCCACACTAGGATTCCCTGTGTCGTGGGTGCCATGGATAACACACTAGACAAGGACATTCACACCCAGACCGAGAACAGAAATTGAAATTCATCATTCTAATTTCCGCTTCGCTGGGAATCGAACACAGGACCCCTGGCGCGGCGATCCGGCATGGTAGCCATCGCGCCACACGGGTCGTCAAAACATAAAATTATAAATATATCTCTAAATGTTTGAAAATAAAATTACACCCGAGCGAAGCCGGGGCGGGCTGCTAGTATACAATAATTCATAAGCCAATTCAAATGAACAACATTAGTTAGATATGGAGAGTAAGTGTAAAAATGTTTGCAAGTGATCAATTCAATTGTGCGTTTTATCCATAATTATCTATTAGATAGATGGTTGTGAAAGATTTTTAGTCGTTTGGATATTTAGATGGATGGATTTGTCTTTACATCACGCCCGCAGATAATTCTTAAACAGGACAAGAAAATAGATTTTGTCTCGATTGTATCCCCTGGGATAATAGAAACGTTTTATGTTTATGATTTCCTCTCCGTTTTGTAAAACCACTCTTCCGCGAGTGAAGCCGCGATAAAATCTAATATGTTAACAAATGCAGCAAATCGATAAAGGTGACGTATTTTTTGTTTAGAGATCAGTAGGGTCATTCGGGTCAAGAGCACGCACTTTGCCTTTCTGGAGTACGCCTAAAGAAAACGAATTGAATATCAGGAAGATGATAGTGCTTAATAGATAGAGTATCAAATGCTTTACTAAATACATAAGAACATATACTAGCTAAGAATATAGTTTTCGTAGGATTAGGGAATAATTAGGCTCGGTCAGAATGCGAACTCTTGACCCACCATGCGGGTAACGGTACGCACCCTGGGGGGCAAAAGTTCGCATATGGGTTACCCCATAAATGCATTAAACGCACTTAAATAAATTGGTGGAAACGAGCGAAATAAAATAATCAAAGGACTAAAAAAGTGTTTTAAACAAAGTAAACACACACGCGTGAAGCAGTGATAGCCTAGCGGTTAGAACGTTGGTCTCCCGAACGAAGGGGCCCGAGTTCAAATCCTGGCACGCACCTCTAATTTTCAAATATTATGTGCGTATTAGAAGTTAATTATCACTTGCTTCGGTGAAGGAAAACATCGTGAGGAAACCTGCACACAGGAGAGTTCTCCATAAAGTTCTCAAAGGTGTGTGAAGTCTACCAATCCGCACTTGGCCAGCGTGGTAGACTATGGCCTGTACCCCTCACATTGTGAGAGGAGACCCCGAGCCCAGCAGTGGGACTATTATGGGTTGTTGCTAAACACACACAAAATTCCAAATTAATCATAACAATAATACAGCCACAAAGAGATTAGTTTTCTTAATGTATTTATTTACTTATTGTCATAGCTAGATTGTTAATTCTAGATTTTATAAAACATATCTACCACCTATCTGAACCATCATTAGAAAACCTGTTTCCAAATAAAAAAACCGCATCCAAATCGGTTCACCCGTTAAAGCTCTACGTTGCAACAGACAGACACACAGACACACATATATACAAACACGCGTCGGGAGTTAAAAAGGTGAAAGACACTTTTTTTCAGTAAAAATCTGAGAATAACAAAATATTAATGTGGACATGAGAAAGCCTGCAGTAAGTGTTCGCATGCGTTCTTTTGACCCCGCTCTCTTACCCCACGGGACTACTTTTTGACTAGCGTTTTTTTTACACACTTGGTCTAGATATAACCTAAACATTTTATTCGATAACAATAGTACATTAATGGTGTTATAACACTAAAAACTAGTTACTGCGTTTTTCCAATATTCACCGACGTAACAAACTTTTCCGTAGAACAAAAAACTAAGCCATAAAGTATGGATTTTCGTATTTTTCATTTTTTTCTGCACACTAACGTCGCGTATCAACTAGACTTGTGGCTTCAATATGGCCGCTCGCTTGCCACTGACTTCGCCATATACGCGCCCCCGATTCCACCACACCCCGCGGAGATATTAGCACTGCGTTCTCTTACCCGACGCGTGCTGTTACCCCGAATGACCCTAGAAAGTTTATTAAATGAGACTGAATAACGTTGCCCCTCGATGTAACGAATTTAAAAGTCAGGAGTAAGTAGGTACCTATGTTACTTTCACTTTACACCTTTTATGTATAAATTCAACACCTATCTACATTCACGGCTTTCGAACATATATTAATATTTAAAACTAAAGGATTGTAAAAAGAAAATACGTGTTTCAATTATGATATGGCACATGGCCAAAATACTTATACATCGTAACCTGGGAAATGTATCGATATAAAACTTAAAATTATTGTATACAGCATTATGCAATAAAATTGCATCTTTCAATGTAACTGGCTAGAAATAATATGTTAAGAAGAACCAGTGATAATGAAAGAAAAAGCAAAAAAAAAATATCATAACTTTAATTTATAACAATTATACATTACATAATGTTATAGAGTGTAGGAAGTTAAGTTCAAGGGGAAACGCAACCGAACACCCTGTGCCAATTTCAGTCTCGGTAAGTTACTTAAGAAAGTACCTACCCACTGTAAGTATAAACGATACTTAAAAGTTTCTTTAATGAAGCGTTCAATCGGTGTTCTAAGTTATTACCTAATCAAAAACCGACATGAAAATAAATATAAATTATAAGACTTATTCGTAGGTGTGTTTTAGATTTTCGTAGGCTAAAATAACGCGGTTTTCTGATGGAACAACTATGTATGCACAACCAGATGTGCCATCCCAGAAAGAAATAGTTAATTTTAGATACTTTTTATGCCAGACCAATATTTTCAACTGGCTTATTAAACATTATAACTATTCAACGCACCAATTTTGATAAACACATTAACTGTTACTCCCTGTAGTGCTTATTGACCAGTGAGCATTATGTACGGTGCGATAATACGACCATATTGACAATTGAGGTCAGCAAGCTCTCGTGCAATTCTCTCACGCATAAGTGATAATAACAATAATTTCCGATATGCTCGCCGCAAGATTAACATCATCACATAAGATCAACAAGATTTCGCCTTTAGAAAATCAAAGTTATTATTATCACAATACAAGTTCAAACTGAATGTAATAAATCATTATGATTAATAAGTATACGTTACTTTATATCATTAAATAAAATGAATTTCAAACGTAACTCAGCACTTGAATGTAAAAAAAATTAAATATATAAATTCTAGATATTTTAAATTTCGCTGATCCAGTGAAATATGAAACATGAAATTGGCGGCTAGCCAGTTGCTTGGCTCATACTATATAACAAAAGGTTTTATATCAGAAAATTGTTCCTAGAACAATAGAAGAAACTATGTATTAGCTCTCTGTACCAAGCCCATTTAATCCGCATCCAGGGTTCTTCTACAAACTTGAGCAATGAATGAGTTTAAGCATATATTTTTGTTTCTTTCTTTATTTTAAGAGTAGAAAACGGTCATGCAGCTCACCATTTAAGTGGCTACCGCGACCCATCCCATGGTCCTCTGCAAATTGCAGTGAATACCTAGAACCAACTGTACATTGTTAAACTCAAAACAAATAATTTTGATTCTACTGTCGAGGATGTGAAGAGGCTAACCTCTTCACATCCTCGACAACATAGGTACGACGGTACTTAGGTACCTATGTCAGGATACCAAGCTTCATAGCAGATGTTTCAGCTCAAAGTTAAGGTTCGAGTATATTACAACTCCCAACAACTGAAGACACTCGATGTATTTGTGGTCCTTTTTTGCAGTGAATAGACAAGCTTGTTTTTTGTGGCGTTGAATGGTTGGCATCGCCCCAAACGTATACTTCCTAAAGTGTTAAATTCACACGCTTAACCATAGCCTCTTTCTGACTTTTTATTACTTTCGACTTTACTGGCCCGAGCGATTGGCAGGTATCTTCCCACAACTGTGCAGCTGTCTTCGTACATGGGTTTGTCTATGGAGACACCGGGCATAAGCAGATTGAGTTGGGAAGAGAACACAGCCCGGAGAGAAACTCCGGCTTTGCTTGTCTAAATTACTTGTGACCTTTATTAACCGACTCGGAATTTACATTTATTCAGGATCAGGAAGTCTTTGATCCAGCCGATTAGGCCAGGGATAAGCCATACGCAGGATAGGAAGCTTGCTCATAAGGCTAGTGTGCCAAACCTTGTCAAAAGTATGTTTTGTAGTATTTTTTACGTATTTTTTTACGTAGTAACTGATCTAAGTATTTGTCCTTATATACACATTCTAAATACATTCAGATTCTTATACTAAATTACAGACATATTTGATAAATATATTAAGCTTTTATCTTAATAAAAATGCTTTAATGACCAACATTCTCGAGGGAGCCAGCCAAACGCAACGTTAAATCTAGCAGCACATTATGAGGTGATTTGAGACATGTTATCGCGGTGCGAAGCTGTGATAAAGCCGCCACCAGACATGTCGTCCGTAATATAATATTCATCGTACATTACTCTATCGCCCCATATCGTGCCCGTATCGCCAAGGATATTTTTCACGAAAAATTTTCGCTTAGCAGCCGTCCCCCCTACATCTGTTATAACAACAGTTCAAAACTTGACCAAAACGCAATGAATACCAGCGCTTTTTGTGGACAAAAATATTCAACAGAAGTTAGGGATTGTAATAAAACGAAATGACTAATAAAATCCAATGTTTATTATTTCACAACCTGGGTATAAAAAGATGAGTGCAGGTCAGATTAGAGGGTAAAAATTGATCCTCACCTGCTAAAATTATCAAATTTCGTAAAAGCCTTATAAGGTAAACACCCCAATTATGGACGATTTAACAGCAAATTTGTGGTATTTGTGAAAATTTCACCTATATTTTGAAAGTTCAGAACCTGAAAGTACATAAAGTGTAAAGTCCTGTTCTTATTCAACATTTCTGCTGTGTCACGAGTGAGATATTGTAATTGGTTTAAATTTAATTAACAAATAAAAATTATCATTTTTTTACCCAGTTATGGACAGCAAAAACCCAGTCATGGACACCCAGTAATGGACATACCCCAGTCATGGACACCCAGTAATGGACACGAATCATATAAAACTAGTTAGGCTAGTTATCGACTAATCTATGATGAAAATCTAAAAGAATAATAATTATTAATATCTTTCTAGGGTTCCGAAGTAAAATCGGAACCCTTATAGTTTCGTCATGTTCGTCCGTCTGTCCGAAGCAAAGCGCCGAGACCGATAGTGCTAGAAAGCTGTAATTTGACATGAATATACCTATTTATTAAAACTCCAGAACAGTGGAATAAAATACTGAAAAACTTCTTTTTTTTCAGGGTACCTCCCCTACAGGTAACGTGACACAGTGTGTTATAAACCTCGATTTTGTTTCACTTTGTTTTTATTCGAAAATACTATAGTCCATATCATTACAAACGTCAGAGTAAAACTCCCAGTGCGATACAGCTTTTAGTTTTTTTCCAAAACCGTTTCAAAGTTTGCCTTTTTCGGGCCTAAAAATTTACAAAATATTTTTTTGCAGAAAAACCAAATTGGATACTATAAAATTGATTATGCCATTTAATTGTGCAGATATAACTATACTACCCTTAAAATATTTATCCATTTACTGTGGTAAAATAAGGCGGAAAATGTATTTTTATCATTTTCGGTCTTATTTTTTTTTCTCAGATATAACGCCGTATTAGATGACGATTTTACATGTATCGATAGCTTACATAATTGACTATTATCTGTATTAAAATCATGTTCTAATTCTGTGTTATTCAAAAGTTATAACTAATTAAAATTATATCCGGATTTTTTGTGCTTAGGGTTGTCACATCAAGATAATATTTATTACATCCGGTATACATTTTTTAATGTTCCATAGCCTTTTATTTTAATGACGTTTTACATAATTTGTAGAAATATAATATACTTGATAAAATGTTTAGGGAATCCGAAAATCAAGTTAAAACGCTATCAAGTTTTTTATTTATTAAGAGTGGCAGTAAAATCAACCAATTTGGTGAATATGATCAATCGTCCAATTTTCGTACTCGCTGTCTTTGAACGTCGAAATTAAGTTCACACAAATTATATGTCTTAGTTTTAGCACAGAAGAAAATATAGTACTTATAAATAAGTACAGAAGGTTCACTAACGGCCGGTCTCAATAATGTACTAACAGATGGAAGACTGTGGATAGGGCTGTCATCTGTCATATTTGTCAATTTTTCAGAGGCAAAAATTGACAAATATGACAGATAACATACTAATGGTAGCCCTATTCACAGCCTTCCATCTGTTAGTACATTATTGAGACCGGCCGTAAGAAAATTTCCGAAAAATCATTTAAATAAAAAGTGACTCTTGCTCCAACGCAATAAAGTGATCAGATCGCACAGCGCTAATCAAAGACGCGTAATGAAGTAGTAGTAGAAGTAGTGCGCCTGTTAAAATCCAACGAGTTTCCACAGCAAGTTTCGGAAGTTGAAGAGAGCGAAAATTTAATTCTATCCACCGAGGACTAAAGTTCAGTAATAATAAACTATACTTAAAAATTACCTAAGATGCCCATAATGATTGCTGCCATTTATTAATATGAACAAACCTTGTATGGGCGTCTTAGAGCAAAATGGAATAATCATTTACTTGACATGAATAGTTGGATACGTACGCCAAAATTTGTTAAAAATCCCTACTCATTTTCATTGGCGTTGATTAGAAATCATATTTAACGTTATAATGTAGTAAAAATCCCAGCACATCATAATTTATGCAAAGGAGGTGGCCAACATTTGTATGGACGTTTGCCCCACTTGTGAAGTATAATGTACACATTTTATTTTTACCTTACATTAAAGCTTACAATATCTACTTTGATAATTTTATCAATAAAAATCTCTATAACTTGAGATTCTCCTTTTACGGGCAGTTTTATTTGTAGGTTGACATTCTGCAAAACATAAGTAATCGTGGAAAAGTGTTTTAAGGAGAGATTTTTGTTATTAAATAAATACTACTTATCTTTTAGATAATTCATTCATTTATTTTTTTTACTTTAATTATGACTTTATTCGTACAAAAAGAAGCAGTACTAAATAAAATATACGTATTAATTTGTCACCTACCTATCTGGAAATATTCACAAGCAAACGCAATATAAATACAACTGCATAGAAATATAATCTAAAAATGATGCCGGTGGCTTCTATTTGATCTTGGTGACGTACCCAACCCAAATACCAAACTATCACATCACGTGAAAATGCCATACCTGTACTGCAGTAATCCATTCTACCAATATGGATTGGAGGTTTCTCTTTAGCGAAGATATTGAGTGTCATGCCATGCGCTCAATATCAACCGCTCAATTAATGCACCTCATGGCAAAAAATCAAACACAATTATTATTATTTTGCAGAAATCGAATCAAACTCAAAAATATTGTTTTGGCAAATGTCAATATAGCAGACATTCGCATTTCTGTCAGTCAGTCAATTGTCAACCTCCAGTGATAGCAGTGTTGCCAATGAAAATTTTTGGAAGGCCGTGTACATTAGTTAAAAAAGTCGTGTTTATATGGAAAAAGATCAACTGTGGGCCGTGTCATATAATTATTATGCCATCCAATTATGCCAATATATACCATCGGTTCAACGCTCGGACTAAAAAAAAGGTCGTCCGCAGTGAATTTGATGTCCACAAAACTTCAAGAACACTTTTCAATTTTCATTGACCTAGAATACCTAGACTAAAATCATAATTAGCCTTACTAGGCTAACAGCGCTACTGCGCTGTTTTAAGGGTTTTTAACATTCGTTAAATGTTTGCAAAAAAATAAATAAAAAAGACCGTAGAATTTACGAAAAGCCGAAGAATTTGCTCCGACCATAGGGTTCCAGCCGTAGGCCGTAGATTTTGTAATTTTTTGGCCTGAAAGCCGTACAACACGGTAATTGCCGTAGCATTGGCAACACTCAGTGACAGCAATGGAGGTAGTAGGAGATTAAGTGTATACAATACAACTTATTAATATTGTTAATTTATTATATGTACTCACGGCGGAGTTCCGAAGAAAATTAAAATTCTAGTTATGTTATAATAAATGGAAAACATGTCTTTTCAGAGGACTAAAACCTTGTACAAAAAAACGTATTTTAACCATTTCCGGGGTATATCTTGGCCACCTCCTTTAATAAAAATATAGACATAATGTTTTATGAAGAGGCCTAAATCTAAACTGACGTAAAGTGATGTGACGGCTTGAAACCTTTTATAAAACCAACATAATCGATACATTACTATAATGTAAATTTTAAAATGAAAATTGATTAATTTAATTACATTGATAAAAATGATTTACTTGCATTTGAATTTAAAATTAGGTACCCAAGAATACTACGACGAATTGGATGCTAGCAAAGTACATTTTCCCTTATGTATGGGCACTTTGCCATCCATGGACAGTAACTGCAGATAATATATTATATGTAATTATGTATTTAAGGTTGCTGTAAACATCTTTTTTCAACAAAATAATAATTATGTATACATGAATGACGTGTCTTATGAAATAAACAAGAATTTATTTTATGCACCGTAGTTTTTTCCCTGACGCTCATAATATTATTATGTCAAAATATTATTATGAAACTAAGCGGATGCCTTTCATTCTACCATGGTCTATTTTTTTTTCTTTTTCTTCTCTCTTTCTTGGCCAGCACTTACCATCAGGTGGATCGTTAGCTCGTTTGCCGGCTCGGCTATTTCCATGCATACCTAGCAGCATCAGTTGTTAGGAAGAAACAATAAAATAATATTTTATTGAAGTCGTAAATACATATTGAGAATACGCGGTACGAGATAGCTCAATCGAGGTAGTAGGTAGGTACCTAAATATTACGGTTTTTAGTTTACAATTTAATTATCAAATCGAGTAGAAGGTCTTACAATTTTGAATCGATTTGTTGCAAAAATTGGTTTCTTTCGTGAACCGCTTTTTTGTACATCTCTAATATCACTGTGATGGCAAACGACAAATTAGGCATCTTAGTTCGGGATGACATAAATATAAATCATTAAAATAGTGATAACAATAATTTTAAATTAATAAATAATAATATGCTAACTATGTTCCTTTTACCTCTTCATAAAATAGGCAAGTAATTCATTTGCGGGAAATTGTATTCGAATGTTAAAAATATTGCCAACGGATGGTGACACAAAAAGTGAGTGTTGATTATTTCTAACTACACTGGAAAATGGTAGTAGATTTTTTGATATTATTATGGAAACTGATCTTTTTAAAAATAAATAATGTTAATTCTGGTGTTATCGAATTTTTTCAGTGTTTTTTCGGGGTACCTTACACCCCTATAAATCTTAATATATATAAATTTCGTGTCACGTTGTTTGTCCGCGATGGACTCCTAAACTACTGAACCGATTTTAATCAAATTTGCACACCGTGTGCAGTTTGATGCAACTTGAAAGATAGGATAGTTTACATCTCAAAATAAAAAAACTTTTGACAGAACGAAGTCTGTCCGGGCAGCTAGTATATTTTATAACATAAATTACGTAATATTGAAACTTTTTGCCCGGTTGAAAAGGGATATATGATATTTTTCTATATCACATTAGTCTTTTGGATGCCTCGTTAGAATCATGACAAAACGACTGATGACTCTTAAAAATCAATTAAGATTTGAAAGATAAAACAATATATTTTATTATATTTTTTTAAATCCAGATACCAAATATTATTATTACCCGGATTTGAAAGTGCCAACCCTGAATTAAAAATTTAAATGTCATTTATCTTTTGAATAACACGGAATTAGAACATGATTTTAATACAGGTAATAGTCAATTATGTAAGCTATCGATACATGTAAAATCGTCATCTAATACGGCGTTATATCTGAGAAAAAAAAATAAGACCGAAAATGATAAAAATACATTTTCCGCTTTATTTGACCACAGTAAATGGATAAATATTTTAAGGGTAGTATAGTTATATCTGCACAATTAAATGGCGTAATCAATTTTATAGTATCCAATTTGGTTTTTCTGCAAAAAAATATTTTGTAAATTTTTAGACCCGGATATAGGCAAACTTTGAAGCGGTGTTAAAAAAAAACTAAAAGCTGTATCGCACTGGGAGTTTTACTCTGACATTTATAATGATATTGACTATAATATTTTCGAATAAAAACAAAGTGAAACAAAATCGAGGTTCTTAACACATTGTGCGTGAGGATGATTTTTTTATTCTTCGTGTACCCTATAGTGTGGGGTATCATAAAAAAGGAATTCCAAAAATATTATGGTTCTTCAAAGACCATTTTTGGAATTAGGGGTTCGTTTGCAAAATATTTGGCTTTAAAGGGCTAATTTTGGTTAGAGTCAAGTAGGGGGGCCCTGCTGGCTAATCAGTTAGAGTTGGACAAGTGAAACAATTGAGAAAAATAGGTTATATGATGAATTTACAAGAAAAACTATTCCGGGTATGTTAATTTATGTAGTCAATGAGTAATAGTCGATAAACTTACTACTTCAGAACCCTACATTGCGCTTGGCCTGACAAACAGTGATAGAACGAATCCGTCACTGCCACTCTGACACCTTGTCAGAGCGCTCTGACCCGTGTCAAAGCGCTCTGATAAGGTGTCAGAGCTACAGTGATAGATTTATTCTATCCCTGTCGCTCTTCCGCATATTAATTGGCATGACAAGAGAAATAGCAATAATAACTTAATGTGCATGATCGTAATATAGATATCCCTGTTGTGCCTATGCTAAATACCGAAGAGTAAATAAGACAGCCACATACTATAGTTGTACAGTATCACTGATGTCACAACATCGAAGATTTCTGGTTTATTTCGCAACAAATATTATTCTAAGGCTATGCAATAGCTTTACCGCGGCAGGCCCGAGTGCCACATGTTTATTTTTTAATAATAATTTGTTGACATTGACATGACCATCTATATATTAGACGCGTGTAATTTTGAAAAAAGTACCCAGATTATTTTACCTTTCGTGATGATGAACCGCGACGATACCCGAGACGTCAAAAAAAAACGTGTTGCACTCGGGGACTGCCGCGGTAAAGCTATTGCATAGCCTTAGAATAATATTTGTTGCGAAATAAAACCTGACACCCCCCACTTGCATTCAGTACTAGGATAGCAAAAACATGCAAACAAGTGTGCCAAAACAAAGCTGGGGAATTTCTCATCGGATTTGTTCACCATTAGTAGCAATTAATTAAAGCGAGTAGGTACTAGGCACACAGAAGTCTTCGAAGATGCGACATCAGTGACACCGTACATGACACAGTATGTAATATCTTATTCACTCTTTGGTATTTAGCATAAGCACAACAGGGACGTCCATATCACGATCATGCACATTAAGCTATTATTGCCATTTCTCCCGTCATGCCAATCAATATGCGAAAGAGATCTCTACTACGGTGAATGTTCCGAAGAACTTTTCAACCTGGTACCTCCAACCACCTTCCTTTATCGCACCACCCGCAAAAGTTTACGGTTCCACCCACATCACCTCGACTCGTGGCAGTCGTCTACCGCTCGTTTCTCGCGCTCCTTCCTGCCACGAACCTGCGAGCTTTGGAACAAACTTCCCTCTGAGGCATTCCCTGCGCGCTATGATATGGGGTTCTTTAAGAAGAGTGTATATCGTATCCTTCAAGGCCGGCAACGCACTTGCAGCTCCCTTGATGCTGCACGTGTCCATAGGCGACGGTGAACACTTACCATCAGGTGGGCCGTATGCCTGTTTGCCCGTCGTTAACATAAAAAAAAAACAAATCCTTCACTGCCACTCTGACACCTTGTCAGAGCGCTCTGACACCCGTGTCAAATATTATCTATTATTACTATCGTAATATAGATATCCCTGTTGTACCTATGCTAAATACCGAAGAGTAAATAAGACAGCCACATACTATCAATGTACAGTATCACTGATGTCGCATTCTCGAAGATTTCTGGTCGCCTAGTACTTGCTTTAATTAATTGCTACTAGGTGAACAAATCCGATGAGAAATTTAATTCCCCAGCTTTGTTTTCGCACACTCGCTTGCATGTTTTTGCTATCCTAGTACGGACTGCAAGTGGGCTGTGTCACCTTTTATTTCGTTACGGAAATTTCTTGATTCGGTCGTCAAGCCCGCGATAAAAGCTATGCAATAGCTTAAAATATGTTTAAAACACTAGGTAACAATTCAAATAGCAAAAATGGAGTATTTTTCATTTCTTTTACACTGTAAAATTTGTGTCGCACCGGGAGGTTTTATTTTCAAAATTGAGCCCTCGTTCTCTTTTCAAAATCGACAGGATCCACTGAAAAAAATTGCCCGTTGGCTACAGTTCATTGCGCAAATTTCGGGTTCGCGGTGTCGGTCCTATACGCTAGTAATAATAATTCAGTATATTCTATCATTTTATATCAGTGTCATTACTGATATCTGTAAAATACCCAATAATAGCAACATTTTCATAATTTGCAGCTAGCTCATAGTAAAAAATAATACTAGGAGTAAAATTAGTTCAAATTCTGGATACACAATAGCAAAGATAAACTTCGATAAAATTATGTCCATTACTGGAGCTATACAATTATAGTGCACCAGTAATGAACACCAACAAAATATCAACAAATATAACTTCTCTGGAGTAACAACACTGTGTGTTGTAGACTTAATTTCATGGTTAACCAAACAAACAAAACATATTTTGATGTAAAAAAAGCAATACAAATTTACAGATGAAACTTTTTACTTACCGCACTAACAATTTCCTTAAGAAAAGCCGGTAATATAAAAATTTATATTTATTCGTCATTGTAAATACAATGACGAACAATTTATAGTTCGCGCTAACTTGTGTTCTAACAGACCGAATTGAATAAAATATCAAACATAGGCAGTCCGATGACTATAGTATATGAAACAGTGTTGCCAATATAAAAAAACTGGTTAATAACCATATTCTAGATGATTTCTTTTTTTTTCGTCCATTACTGGAGCCTCGTCCATTACTGGAGCCGTTACCTTACTTAGTTTCTACTTAAAAAAAATATAGGCAGGTACCTTACGCCCTAACTCAGAGTCACTAACGGATACTTTAATCACTCCTTAGTAAAGAATCGCCATACAAAATCTGTACTAAGAAGCGATTTAAGTAACCGTCAGTGACTCTGAGTTGGGGCGTTAGTGTAATTAAATTGCACTTTCGAGCGATTAAGGTAAAGGTCCCCTGTTTCGTGGTAGTAATTTCGTTAGTTTTGTTTCTGGAGTGAAAAATAAGCAATTTAAGTAATATTCGGTTAAATTATACATTCAAACATATTCTTTATTGTTAAAACTTTCTAAGAAATCAAGTACCAACATTTTGGCGACTAAAATGAGCGCAATTTGAAGTTCTAAACTTCCAGTCAGCAACAAACAGGGATTATTGTACTCTTTAGGTCAAAAACGCAAAACGTCAAACACGCAAAATGAAGCTATGAGGTATGCATATACTCCTTGAAACCGTAACGTATGTGTAACTAGCTTTTGCCCGCAGCTTCGCCCGCGGTAGAGATCGATTTTTTACAAATACTGCTTTCTTTTACTTAGTTAGATTTAGTTGCCTATGACTTATGTAAACATGTATCATTTGATAGCGTGATTCAGAACTTGCAAATGAATTTTACTAACGCCATCTATTAACAACATCCGGAACTAAATATCTAGCAACTAACAAAATATCGATCTTCCCATGGGGATGTTTTACCGCGGTAAAAAGTAACCTACGTTACTCTCCAGCCTCCTCACTATCTCCACACACAAAAACCATACCATATAACAGCTTCGTTGCGACGTGAAAGACGGACAAACAAACAAACAAACAAACAAACACACTTTCACATTTATAATATTAGTATGGAAGTATGGATATGGATAGTATGGATGTAATCGTAACGTGTGTGAGTCTTAAGATTATGGAAAGGGAAAGGTAGGTGCATTTGAATAAAACTCTTTAATAATGTGTTTATGTGTTCCTACTAGAAAGACGGACAGGGGTCAATTGACACATTTTGAACTTTCATCGCCGATTATTCTATTGTTTTTTCAAATAATGACTTGATATTTCTTGACTTTTAATAAAATACTTATACATGTGGCTTCAACCCATTAATGGCCCACTACTGGGCACGGGTCTCTCCTCTTGAGGAGGCCTAGAGCATACTTCACCACGCCGCAGGTGCCACTAATACACGAACAAGAACAAAGAAGCAGAGCCTAATTTTATCACGAAATAGAATTCAAACAAGAGGTCCAGAAATAAATTAATATAAAATAAAAGTCCATATAATTCATGCATTAAATTACTAGCAAAATACCAATAATCTTTACGCAAAAAATTTTAAACCGATAAGTATCATGTTTGGTAATTTATTAAACCGATAAGTATCATGTTTGGTAATTTATTAAACTAAAATCAAATGTTAAGGGCCTTAAGATGCCGAAATATGGGACGTTTACCTTATTTAGAGTCGCCGACTTACCTACACCAACACCTGCAAGAAAATTAGTATCTAAAGATAACATTCCGGAAGACTTTTAGCTGTACCTTCCTATCAATGAAAGATGGAACAGAGGTTTCAAGACGCAAATGAGCCTGATTATTGTAAAACGACCAGCTTACGCTTAGACTTGGTATGTGACTATGACAACCAGGCACGAAGAAGGAACATTTAGATATTTGCTATTGTATTGTCGAAGTACCAAAGTGACAAAGCTTACACGTAGCATTTTATAAAATTAAGTTATAAGTAGGTAAGTATTCACTGATTGAAAAACAGTAATTCGCAAGATTACATTTCATTATATTATGGTAGGCCTATTGCTAGCAAAGGGCAATAAATTTTCATTTCCCCAGAGAGACATTTGTATCAGAATCGCAAGTCATTACAAGACACTTCTGAGGAAAAGAATGCGTACCTGCTCGATGCTCGCAATCGTCGAAATAGGCAGCTAAGAAAAGGTTTCCGTTGAAATTGCTTTCACTTGCATTAACTTTTGTTACGGATTTGTATGTAAGTAGCTATTCTCTTTGATATCAACATGGAAATGGAATGCGATAATATAATAAGACTGCGTTAAACTGAATCAAAATTTTTCATTTACTACTATCCTATACTATATCTTAAAGTACTAATCTACTTAAACATGATTTGACGAGAAACCATGAAGAGGTGAGCTAAAAGCTTTTCGAGCCATTCTAGAAGATAAGTGACCGTAACCTATATTTGTCATTTTATAGCTAATGGACATATCCTATTACTTATTATTATTAAGAACCTATTAGGTACTTACCTATGGTCTACTTTGAACTTTGGCGTTCGAATTTTTCATTAAAAAGAAAACCAACATTCTCGTACAAGATATGAGTATGTAATCTAAAAAGGACATTTACTATACACAAGATTATTTTCCGGATACGAGCGGACGACTGGTGAAAAAGTCGTAACTGCAAACAGACTCAAGGATAGGAAATAGCGGCTCGACCGACTCGCACACGGAAATGAGCCGCGCGCAAGCACTCGCACGCACTCGCACAACCGAGTATTATGTAGTACCGGAACAGCGAAAGTTTGCTTTTTCCATTTATTTTATATCCAAATAGCGATACATCACTGACCGACCGCAAGTGGGGTTGTGGGTCTATTTGAAGTTGGTCACCGATTTATTGCATTAAACACTGAGCTATAACTATTTATGTAGGTACATCAACGCCATAAAAAATAACATGCTTGCAGTTTCTTTTTATTTCGTATGCTTGGAGTTTGTGCACTTTAATTTGCCACCTGCTGATGAGAAATGAAGCGCTTACAGTTTCTGTGAATGTGCGGTAAATGTGCGGTAGTAGGATAAGGCGCTCCCACCCACTGAAGACGCGTCCCGCCGCGGTGCGCAGAGCGACGGATAACGCGCGCGGCAGAAACTGCGCGCGGGGCGCCTTCCCGCGCGTTTCCGCGTCGGCAGTGTGTTGTGCTAGGCGTGATTTCTATTGAGTTGAATTGAGATACTTGCATACAATGGTAAAATCTGCTCTCCCGCGCTACGCGACGGGGCGCGGTGCAGTGGGTGGAGCGCCTAAGTGATCGTTAATAAAAAAAATAGTTCGCAATAATTACAGGTTTAATTTAACTAAATAGGTAGACATTTTATAAACTTCAAAGTCACGGTGAAGTGTTTTGTAACGAAAAATATCCGTTCCAAAAAATGTTGGTACTCCGTACAACAGAAACAATTACGTGCCGTAAAAGAGTAGAAATAGGTCATCGCGTAACACGTTATGGTGGTCACTCACGGTCATTCCATCGCGTCATTTTTGGAGCCACGCCAAATGACATATCGCACCTTTGGTGGAACAAGGGCACATCTTACAAAACATCGTAAAATGACAAAAATTAAACAAAAAAATATTTTACACCTGCAAAGTACATGGCCATATTCACAAATAAATGGGTCGTATCTCATGCAAAGAACAAACACTTTGAAGCAATAAAAAGACGAATAATACGACTCGGAATGCAAAAAAAAAAACTTTGAAATGGCTCTCCTGTAAAATTACAAAAGTGCAGTTGAGCCCTTGTTCCACCAAAGGTGCGATATGTCAAAATGGCGCGATTGGACATACAATTTTTTTATATCACGCCATCAGTTTTTCACATTCACGATCAAATTTTGGCTGTATATCACGCCATTTGACGCGATGGACTGACCGTGAGTGGCCACCATTACTCTCTCTTTGCCTATTACACCTGTCTATTGCACGCCACAACAATGCCTCACCTGGCTCGCAAACTCTATTTAAATCTCGCCGTAATGTGCAATTTAAAACCTGAAGTACGTTTGTTCAATTGATTTGGGAGGCTCGCTTTATTTCCTTGCGTAATTTGATCAGGAAGGTTTCGGGGATCTTATTCGGGAGTGGTTCAGTTTATATTCGACGGCAGTATTCGTACGGCACATTTGCTTCCAATTCAATTCTCTACTCGGCTCGTTGCAGCAGTGAATGAGCCATCGCAGAGATTGTCTCCACGCTCGCGCGCCCCGTCCTCGCCCCACATCTATCGTACCAACAAATATCCAAAGGTACTCGCGTTCACGATTCACGATGTTATTATCTATGTTACGATTATGTTTTCTTGCAAATTCCGTTTTCACGGGCTACCAACAAACAAAAGATATTGTCTAATGAGTCGATGTTTACAATAATATATTGTAAAAAAGGTGTAAAATACAAAATGGTTTTAAGAATCTAAATTGTTTACGTTTTGAAGTCAGTTTGATATATTTAAGTATAATGTGCCTACTTAAATGATGATTAGATAATATTATAATTTTATAATGTTCGTGTGGCGCAATGGTTACCGGATCGCTCGATCCTGGGTTCGAATACCAGCGAGGCGGAATTTTTAATGATGAGTTTGGATTTCTGTTCTCGGTCTGGGTGTGTGTTCTTGTCTCTGTGTGTTGTCCATGGCACCCACGACACAGGGAATCCTTGTGTGGCGGGGGGGGGGGGGGGGGGATATGAGTGAGTAGCGTTATTTTATATTATTATTGTAATAATTATTTATTTTATTAGATAAAACAGTGCGTAAACATCTACCGGCTACCCTATTAAAGCACTACCCAATTCAATTCCGTATTAGATTTTTTCATTAATTAAATTATTGATAATATTGAGCAATAAATTAATATTATTATTATGTTTGAACTTACAGATACAGCCCGCTTCCTGATAGCGTTTTTATCGTAAAATACTTTCTTATTTTATATCTACATTAGCTACTATTCTAATTTATTTCTCTTCTAAGCTTTCCCACAAATTGTCGTTTTCCGCGCCATTGCTCGACGATTTCTTATGTCGACTAGGTACATTACTACTAAGGTATACCTACCTACTATTACTATTTTGTCGATAGTGTATGTAGTAAGGTACCACAAAAAAAATTAAGGGTTAACATTGAAGTATAATGACAAATACTTCAATTGGGGCTACCGGCTATCATTAGGTAGGTATTTGACGAAAAGTTAAAGATAGCTAGCTGTTCTTAAGTTATATTCAGTTGGTAATAGTAGGTATATATCGGTAGCAATGAACTAATATACTAACGTACATTCGTTCACTGATCGGTAGGTATAAAAAATGTACGTTAGTATTGTATATTAGTTCATTGATAAAATACAAACATCTTGAATAGGTAGGTACCCGTTTGCATTCAAAATGTAAAGTGTCCACGATGATGTAATTATATGTACAATGTGTTCGTGAGGTTGTGCAGGAACTTCGGCCTGTTATTCAGACCATTAAATTGGTCATTTTTCGTTATCGATTCATTATTGAATATATTTTTTTTTCATTTTCATACAAACTAAATACTTGAACGTAAATTGCCTAATGCTGGGGCCACACTAACGGGAAACGTCAATGCCTATCATTGCGATAAATATTGCGTTAATTATGAACGCCATAAAGTGAGTGGCTACACTTGAACGGTCAACGTGAATGCCCATTCTTGGCGATAAATTTGGCGCTAATGTTCTATAATAACCCATTAGGCTTTCCTTCTTATTTCTAATTTCTTCAATAGTTGCTTTAAAAGGTAATAATTCCATTATTTGGCGCTAAGCATAATTTTGCGATACACGATTCTTGAAACTTTTGAGTCTCTCTTTTGAGAATCTCGAGAATGAAATTATTTTGTCGTTACTCCACTCCATAGCCATAGCACGTATTTAACGAAGAAAAATACGTCCGATCCCGTCGCGCTCACGATTCACACTGACATACATAGTGTGGCCGCATCAACGCATTAATTCTCGCATTAATCTCTTTGATGTACCGCCACTTGAGCTATATATCGCCTACCGTCAAACGGCAATGTGAATGCCGTTGTCAAATTATCGCGTTAAGTCGTGGCTACACCTACGTTAAACGTCCATCATCGCGACAATTACCGGCATTTCCCGTTAGTGTGGCCCCAGCATAATGTGTAATCTCTTTACGCAAGCTGAAAACGTCGCATTAAGATTGATATGAAATTTTGACATTAGTAAACTTTTATTGACGTTAACAATTATTTCTCATCGATTTTGCTGTATGTACGACCAGTGACATTAACAAAACCAAATGGGTAATAATACTAGTTCGAAAAGTTTTGCGATGTTTGTTTACTTTAAGGCCCATTTAGACGGAGAGTTTTTAGTATCTATCGTACAATACTATCACTAGTAATAATCGCCATAACATTATCGTATCAAATGTTTACATACAGGAAAGAACTAAATTCTCACCTACAATTATCTCATATGACATTCGTAACTTATCCAACAAGGCGATAATTTCCTAAGTCTATTTAGGTACACATTGTACGTAAGATTACTTACGACAATCTCGACTTGTATTCGAATTACATTTTTTTAAAATTCATACGTGTATCGTACAAGACGGTTGAAAACGTTTTGAGTGCGAGATTTGTCATTGGAGTTAAGTTTACAATCAGTATTCCATTGCGAGGCATTTGTCTTCAAAGAGCGAGAGGTGTAAATGTAAGAATTTATTTTTTATTAATTCGATAGTGGCTTCTTCGTGACGAGAAACTCTCCGTCTAAATGGGCCTTTATTGACAAGTCAAGCCAATAATGACATGACATTTAAAATGAAACAAGTATAGTTTGAATGATTATGACCGTACTGAACGGCAACATAGCACAAATAAAGACCCTTTTACAATGTACACCCAAATTAAATGGAATTACCAATAACTTAAAACTAAGCTTTTTAATGCACTAGTTCATGTATAAGGTATGTTTAGTGAAAGCTATAGAATCATTTGGTAAAGTTACTGCACAACCTCAAGAATACGTTGTATTATTAAATCACAATGAAGTATGTTTACCTACTGATTAAATACCACTACTCCTTTTCAGGTTAGATTATGCTGCTTAATTTCAGCTCGTTGAAAGCGAAATGTACCTACCTACCTATCCGAAATAAATAAAATTGTAATGAGTTACGACAAACGATATTAAATTAGGTGCTTATTTATTCCGGGATAATGTGCTTGTAATGGGAGTGTTTCATGTTGTGTTTAATGAGGCAATTAGCCTAAATAGTTAATTAGGTAGGTAGGTGCAAAGTACTGAAGCTCTGCTACTTACGTCAATACGGATTTTGAATAGGTACCTACATGTCTAATTTTAATAAACATTTAAAAGTAGAGGCAAAATAATGTCAGATAAGATAAATACAAATACAACTGCAAACAATGATATTGTATGTATTTAACTGCAAACTTTATTATAATATCATTTTGTAAACCAACTTACTGTATTACTTACAGGATTTTTAATAGTTAATTAAAATTTGACGTGTCATGATGTCATACATCGCGATTACGAGCGGAAGTCGAATGGTTGGCGTAACGATAACGCCCCATCCCTTTTGTTCTATAATCTGAGGCTCCATCGCTCAACCAGCCATGCTCAAATATCCAGAGCCATGTTGTAAGTTGTAACCTAAGAGTGGCCATAAAGTTTCTAGCCACGGGTTGACACCTCCTTCCTATTACTATAATGATCCGAAGTAAAGTAGGGTACTTCCTGAACCCAGGAGACCCTCCTAGTCAATTTCTTGTACATATCCTGTATTCCATAATCATATAACTTTTGACGTGATAACGTCTATTAAAACGATGAGCCGGGCGCATCTTTGAAAAAATGTAGCATTCCGCGAGCGAGGCACTATCGGCTACGATCGACGTATCGTAGCGTAGCGAGAGGCGTAGCGAGCGTAACGTAACGAGCGGTCATGACGTTGTCACGTTAAACTACCGTCCGTAAACCGACTATACAGACAACCATTTTTAACATATTTACTTAGATAGATAGGTACCTACTTACCTACCATAGAAGATAGAGAAGTAGAAGTACCTACTCAATGTAAGTTGAACATAAAAAGTACTCTAGTACCGTACAAGGTTACCTGCCAAGGGTTTCAAAGTGTGTTTTAAACCTTCTATAATTACTTACATCTTATTTAGAGAAGATCGTTTATTTCAATGGCACCCGATTTCTACTTGTGACAACTTCACAGATCCGAAATTAAATTCCAACGCTCCGTGTATGGCATTTGTGATATATCTTTTGATATTCAGAATAGCTTAGTGTAAGTATCAAATGTAGATTTACCTCACATCCCTCCCTTGATAGAAATTCCTTGTATTGCTTAGCGAAGCGATAAACGAAATACCAAGACACTTGTGATTTAATGCTCCATTTTGATCTACGCACGTCTGAAGTATTCTTATGTACAACAACTACCTATTTAGTCCTTTAAATTTAACTAACCTTACTTAGTACATTATATTTAATCAAATCTCAATATTATTTTATTTAATTTTATTGTACTTATACCTGTACATGCAAAAATGGAAAATGTTAGGTACCGAGAGCGAATCAGGTTAAAACTACGTAATGGAGCAAAAGGGGATAATTTTCGTTAAGGACGCAATTTTGTTTTAGATGCACTGATACCTTAAGTTATTTCAGTTTAGTCACAGTAAAGAAATAATAATTTATACTGTGGTTTAGTAGTTCCTGCACTTTTAGCGTCGAGGACTTACAGAATTAGATATGCCAATAGTTGAATTAGCTGACCAAAAAAAAAACCGTCTACGGGACCTTTTGCATCCAAAACAAGGGATTTTGATGCCATAACCTTTTAGGAGTGTGCTAGCTATCCAGGCAGGTAAAACACAACCTTTACACACGAGCTTGCACGACAAGAATGAGATAATCATTCCTGAAATCCCCACCGTTTGAGAGTTGGTGAAGAGCTAGTATGTATAATATGAGGTTTTAATACAAGAAAAAACGGTCATAAAGGAATTGCATTTAATTTTATTCAATACATAATAAAGGGTACATTATAATTAACATTTAAAATTATGTACAAACATAACCTATCTCACAATACTCATTGCTTCGTGGTCCTACTTTCTGGTTAAGAAGTACTGGTTTGCCAATAGTTCTATGAGTAATATGATTTTTCAAAGTAGCATCATAGTAGGTACCACCGATATACTTAATCACCAGAAGAACGAAGGGCAATCAATGTTAACGTTATACAACATGTATACAATACTATGTATTGTATAATGGCGATACTACCAAGTTACCGAGATATTCAAATAAGTTCTACTAATATTATAAATGTGTTAACTTGTATGAATGTTTGTTACTGTTTCACTCGGATTTTCATGAAATTAAGCACAAGTTTAGTTATTAAAGATTACACGAAGAAGTGCAGAGAGCTGAATTTTATATAAAATAAATGTTATTAATAAATCATGTATTAAAGAAAATAGAACACTAAAAAAATTCTATGTTAAGTAACCGTACGACGGAATTTTGACCACATAGCGGGTCTCTGGTTTCATTAATTATTCATTACATATTGTACATACAGCCGTTGTCAATAATTTCATCATCTCTGGAATCATGCTGCGGCTACATTAGCGGGATTCGGCGAAAATTCGCGTTATCGCGATGAGTGTGGCCGGGTAGATCGCTGAATCGCGTAGTATTCGTGCGAAGACGAATGCTTATCGGGGCACTGTCGGTAAACTGACGCGCATCAAAGGGTTTTGTCGCGACAACATTCACTTGCGTGGCTACATCTGCCTCATTTCAGTGCAGTCCATACTTTAAAGAGGGACGATGTTAAGCGCACCAACGCAACATGGATCTAATGTAGACAAGAACATCGCGTATACCCGTCGACGAAGTTTTTATGGCGACAAAGCGACACGAATGTTCGCCCGCTAATGTAGCCCCAAAAAATAACTATGAAAATAACTATGGAAAATAATAAAGAATACCAACTTTTTAACAGTTGCTAGATTACGCTAGGTAACCGACTTGTAATAATGGAGCATAGTAATGGAGAGATAGGATATTGAGAGTGGCAATTAACAAAATAAACGATACGACAATGGTGAATGGAGTAAAGGCACAAAGGTAATAAATCTTCCAGTTAACAACATACCCCGAGTCAAAATTTTGTTAACATTTTTTAAAATAACAAATATCTTACAATATTTATTTTAACACACAAACTCTTAGAATATCAATTTCATTAGCACCAAGTAGATTTTTATTATAAGCGCAACGTAGATGAATTTGTTACAGGTGTTCGGAATGGTGCTCAAGTCAAAAATCTAATGTGCATCTGAACTGAGGGCCCACTTTTTTTTTCTCGGCGTAGCGAATTGAAATTTATAGAGGATTTAGTTAAAAATAGTTAAAACTTAAAGCAAACACTCATAAATTACTTAAACGTGAATTAAAGATGTTATGGGCAAATGTTTTGGGCCCTCAGTTCAGATGCCTACAGAAAGTGGCATGGTATATATCTCAGAAAGTACTACCTCTGTGTCAATAATTATTATTTTAGAATTTAGTTAAGAATTTCTTAAAACGATTGATATCATTCTCAACTGGCTAGAGAATAACATTACAGACTTATCGCAGTTTTACTTGGGCCCTCAATCCAGACGTTTATGAACTGAGAGCCCAGGCGAAACATAGGTTTAAAGGAAGAAAAGCATAAATGTACATTGGAAACCTCTTAGATAACATCCCTATGAATTAGTTAAAAAAAGAAATAGTGATAAAAAAGTAACGGCTGAATGGTAAAACGGCTTCGAATTTTCGGATAACCTCTAATCTGAGGGCCCAATACTTTCGGCTTTATCGACTAGGTGTAATTATTTTCCTATTCTGCAATCATGGTTACCCTACAAAATTTGTTCCTACTAAAAATGAAAAGTTAATTTTCTCGTAAAGTATGGCATTTTGAACAAAAAACCGCATGTAAAAGAGCTAATTTATTTCAAACTAAGAGGTTGCACCTAGTCGATAAAGCCGAAAGTATTGGGCCCTCAGATTAGAGGTTATCCGAAAATTCGAAGCCGTTTTACCATTCAGCCGTTACTTTTTTATCACTATTTCTTTTTTTAACTAATTCATAGGGATGTTATCTAAGAGGTTTCCAATGTACATTTATGCTTTTCTTCCTTTAAACCTATGTTTCGCCTGGGCTCTCAGTTCATAAACGTCTGGATTGAGGGCCCAAGTAAAACTGCGATAAGTCTGTAATGTTATTCTCTAGCCAGTTGAGAATGATATCAATCGTTTTAAGAAATTCTTAACTAAATTCTAAAATAATAATTATTGACACAGAGGTAGTACTTTCTGAGATATATACCATGCCACTTTCTGTAGGCATCTGAACTGAGGGCCCAAAACATTTGCCCATAACATCTTTAATTCACGTTTAAGAAATTTATGAGTGTTTGCTTTAAGTTTTAACTATTTTTAACTAAATCCTCTATAAATTTCAATTCGCTACGCCGAGAAAAAAAAAGTGGGCCCTCAGTTCAGATGCACACAAAAATCTAATGTCGCACTTGTTTTCGGCCAAAATGAAAATTTTGTAAACTCAACACAATTTTTCTACGAATTGTCTTGTAATTGTACCAAAATAAATTGTCCTTACGTAATTTTATTTACGCACAATAATTAAAATAGTGGAAGTGGCGCCGCTTTAGCGTTGGCGATTTTACACAAAAAATATGTTATATCGCAATTTGGTGGCAGCATAGCATAAGATTTACACAAAACGAAAAAAAACGGCGTCAAGATATCATGGTCATAAATTATAATATTTAGTGTTAATCTTTCTGTTACATGTCATTTTAATCAAAGAAAAACTGGTTTACACTACAAATGCGTAACGAATTCACTCCGCAAAGCGACAGCAGTAGTCAACTTCACTTTCTGTCATATGGATATATAGCGTAGGTAACTGAGGATCAAGGATTATGCATATTCGTCAGTGAGAATAACTTCTGAACGATTTTTTACAGCTTATCTAAACAATATGATTTTGTATTGCATATCAGGATGACCCGTATGACGCAATGGTTATCACGCTGGACCGTCGTTAGAAGAGTCCTAGGTTCAATTCCCAGCAAGGCAGACAATTAAATGATGAGTTTAAGCTTCTGTTCCCAATTTGGGTACGTGTTCTTGTCTTTGTGGGTCGTCCAAGTTCAAAACACCCACGAGTTACGACACGGGAAATCCTATGAGTGTGTGTAGCATTACATATTGTCATAGTATCCTTGGTTCAAAGCAATCATAAAATCTATATGTGGCACTGTAGCTAAAGTAATAACCTTCTACCTTTCAGGATAGAATATCAACAACTGATTTCCTCATTATCTATCTATCATAATCTTTTTAACTGTAATACCTATTACACTTAAAACCTGAGTACCTACTCACGCTTGTATTTTATACAAATATTCTTTTTTCTTCGATCTAATTGAAATAATCGTTATAAAGTACAGAAATCACATAGCATTACAGTTAAAAACGCTTCATACTTTAATATCAATCTATAATTATCACTACTGTGTATTCGTCACCGGGTGGTTCGACAGCGTCTCGCGTACTGCGGCGCTATCTGATGCAGCCAGTGGGGTTCTATGACGGAGGCTGTGACGAGGTAGGCTCGGCGGGACTGTATGAGGTCGGTGTACAGCACGGCGGGAGGGGGGGGCCTGACGTCACGCAGACAGGACGCGGGGTGCAGGGCCGTGGCCAGCCCGCCCGCCGTCACGTACCGCACCTGCACGCCGGCGCCGCGCGACCACGCGCAGTTCGTGAATAGGCCGCTTACTAGACACTTCAGGAGCTGGAATTATACCATTCAATAGGTTGTTAATAGACAGGTTGTGTAGAAAATAGATGGGTGGGCAGAGGCTAATAAAGATAATAATATACTGCAACGTTTAAGTTATATTTTAACGAGTGTTTCAAAGATGGCCAGTTTTCAAACTGTCATTTTAAAATGGGTTTTGACCCAAGTGATGTGGATAAAATTAGATTTTACTTTTTTTTTCAAAATAAAGGCGTCTGTAATAAAGAGTTATGTAAAGAGTTATGAGGTGAATTATTTTGCTTCTAAACAGTAGTTACTACTAATTACCAGTGAATCTGCCAAAACCTACCTGTTTGGTGTAATAATTTATCTATGGCAAAAGTATATTTTACAGACAATTTTTGTTTGTCAATATTGTTTGTTTTGCATGATTGTTTTACCATAGCATTCATAACACGCATTTATTTAGCATTAATATTTTTTAATTACCTGGTCTAGGGCTGGTCCACAACTCGATACTGTCATATTCAGTCCTTGACACACAGCTAGTAGCTGTTGCCGGACTTCCAAAGCATAAGATAAATTCTTGTGATTGAGATAGTTTTCTTTACACCATTGCTGTAACAAAAATATAAATAATGATCATACATACATACATTCAGGGAAAACTCATCTAGTTATGAGACTGTTTGTGGAATTATAATAGTCATACTTACTTTTTTCATTGTTGATTTAGCAAATGCTTTAAAAACATTTAGTAATGTTATATGATCTCCAAGTGGGGAAACAAATTTTTGTTTTACTTTATAAGCTTCTTCTCTTTTATGCAACGGCGAGTAAAATATATTTTCACTGGACAATATAGCTATCAGACTCAGCGCCTAAAAAAATCATAAGAAAAATTTAATCTCCTCACATCATAACATCAAACTATATTTATTTTAGGATATGAATATTTAATATTAAATAGATTATTACCTCCTCTAAGCAATTATACTCGGGAGCATTTAATAAAACCTTGGAATACTTAGGATCAATTGGAAACGCTGTCATTTTCTTGCCAAGCACTGTCAATTTAGGGTTAGACTCACTATCTATGGCACCTGAAAAAAATTCAATAGAACATATCGAAATAAATAACATAATAATTACAGAGATGCTTATAAACACAATGATAATGTTACCATACCCAGTTCTTTGAGCAAAGTCAGTGAAGCTTCTATTGAATCTTTAGGTGGTGCATCAATAAATGGAAAGTGCAGAGGATCTAGTCCGGAAGCTATCAACATCAATATTGTGGCCGCCAGGGGGCACCTGTAACATAATGTTTATTAATTAACATTTATACATACTAAATGCACTATGTGAAATCTTGAATATTTTCCAGGCTTATCTAGTAGGGAATATGTTTAAACAGTGACAAAGTGTATGTTTATTAAACAAGGTGGATTTTTCAAGTTTGCGTGGATAACTAAATCTGAAACTATGAGGAATAGAGAAAAGTACTCAAAGGACTGTCGGGCTCGATTTTGTTATAAACTAAACAGAATCATTGAATTTCTGAAAAAGTAATTTTCTTAGCCAGAAATCGAATCTGTTGATTTAAAAAAAACATCTGTCAGGTATTAGTATACCATTCGATAGTGTCGCCAATAAGGATCGAATTCTGGAATGTATTTTATTTTTGTATAAATTATAAAATAATGCTTGACTACGATCCCACCTGGTAAATGATGTAGTCTTGGGTGGTAACGATTTGTGTAAACTGACCGCAGTATCTCGGGCGTGTGGTGCTTGGCCCTCGCGGCGAAGTCCCCGGCGGTGTAGAGGCGGTAGGCGGCGCCGGGCTGCGTGCGGCCCGCGCGGCCGGCGCGCTGCCAGCCCGCCGCCTGCGAGCACGCGCGCACCGCCAGCCGCTCCGCGCCCGTTGATGTGCACCACGTTCTGAAATATTGATAGTTGACACACTTTTATTAGCTTCACCTGTATGTATGTACGTAAATTTCATCGTAATTTTCACTAATTTCAAAATTATGGAGTGTAGAGCTAAGGAGAGCCATCTCTGTTATGAAAAAGTGTCCGAAAAACGCGTCCAATAAGGGTGGCGCTGTGGGAGCCTAGGATAAATTTTATTGAACTCAGCAAACTTCAGTCCGTCTACAACAGCTATGTTCATTCGTATTCAAGATGTTGAAAATTAGCACAGTGGTCAAGGGCCAATGACAATACAATAATTTCAAAGTTTAGTTCTGATGTCCCCGCTAGGATCATCAGGATATAAAAAAATGTCTGGATTATTTTTGTTGTGGTACATTACATTAACACTATAAAAGCGTGTGTTTCGTTTTTAAAACTCAATCCTAATTTTAAAACTCAACTTCATTTTCTATGTTTGTGGCTTATTTGCGTCTAAAGTCTATTGTGTCTATACTATGCGTTTTTGACCCTTTGTTCAAGCAAGCCTAAAAATTAAATAGTATGATTTTGGACGAAAATCAGTCCTTATAACGCCAATTAGATGGATTAACTTTTTTGCGAACACAATTAAATTTTAACATGCCATTTACCTTTCTTTTACCACGCCGGTATCAATAACACATCTGATTTGTGGTATGGTAACAGATGCTTCAGCAATGTTAGTGGCTAGTACTATTTTCCGCATGCCCGGAGGTGTCTTCGCCCACACTTGCAGCTGCTTCGAGGGCGGGAGGCCGGCGTACAGCGGACAGACCCTGATGGGGGGGCCAGGGGACTCCTGTTGTCATAAATCTATCATTTGGACAAAACTGGGTCATTTGGACAAAATTAATAAGTAACTGGAATAGGATATAAAAATAACTATAAATGTAACTATAGCAAAACTAAATCTGGTAAAAAATAATTAAGTAATATAGTACCAAATTCATCCATAAAACTAAAAATTCTAACCAGCTTTAATGCTTAGTTGCAAACTCTATGTTCAAAGTTCACAACACCTGAATGCATTGAATTAACTTAAACAGCAAAATGGCATGGACACATGTCAGGGGCGTAGCTACCGCCGTATCAGCCGTATCAATTATACGGGGCCCCCACTAACACTACCAAAAAAAGCTCGCCAGCGGCCTACGACAGCTACAGTTGGCACTCCTTTTATGTTTGACAGCAAGCCCACAACAAATATTGATATGGTGCCTCCTTAGGGCTAGCTACACGACTGACACATGTCAAAATGAGAATTGAGATATCCCACCCAAAAGAGGAAAAACCCAAGTAACAAATTATGATCTATCATGTGACAATGACACGATAGAGTGAAACAATAACTGTGGGTTTTCTGTGGGGTTATATTCATGCAAATACAAGTAGATTACTAAATATAACGAACCTTAGCTATCTGCTTAATATTGCTCATAACTGTTTCAATTTCTTCTTGTCCTGTCAAGAATACCAGAAAGTCTTGGCTGAAAAAAAATGAAAACAAATATTATGTCATTTATTTGCTAATAATTTTCCAAAAATTATTTTTTATGAATCATGATTTCTCTGTTTTGTTAATGTACTTGGGTATCAATTAATTCTACATAATTTATGTTTATTACATGGATCCTCTACTTTAATATTTTGTTAAAAAAAAAATCTGCATATTTAATTCACAAATGAATGAAATAGTAATACACACTTTGCTGGTGTAGTGACATGCAGCTGAAATATTGCACACACTGCTGCATATTGATAGTCATCTTGTTTTACTTTAGAATGGTACACTGTAACAGGGTGGGTTCTTCCTTCCAGATATATGACTGGGCAATTATCATAATATTTACTAAATGTGTCCACATCCATTGTAGCTGACATGATTATGACCTGTAAGATAATTATAAACCACTCAATTTACCACACTGAAGAATAATTAATACAAATTAAAAATATAAGCTATTGTTTTATTCTGTAGACTTAAACTTTTTTTTAATCTAATAAATAAAATCAATCAATAAAATCAGAAAGTTTCATTCATATTTATTGTACATTTATGTCATCAATTGTGAATGATAAGTGGTGTGGGTAATAGAATTTATTGTTCATATTAATCCTTTTGCCAGCAAAATTATAATAAAATTAAGATTCACATAAATTACCTTTAGGGAATTCTGTTTATGAGCATTTCTTTCTTTTTGTGCCAGTTTTACTATACCAAAAAGCACATCCGTGTTAACAGTTCGCTCATGAGCCTCATCTAATATTATAACTGAATACTTCTTAAGTAAAGGATCAGTAACAGCTTCACGAAGTAACATTCCATCCGTCATATATTTAACTTTTGTCCGGTGACTGGTGACATCCTCAAACCTCACTGAATATCTAAAACAATTAATATCAATGTATTCACAAATATTTCTGATAGAACATGACATTTTTGGTCTAATTATAATCTTGTTGGTAGATATTACATAAAATATATAAATATTTTAAACATGGTTAAGGTTTGACATATTTAAATTTATGTCAATGTCTACCTATCAGCTACTGAAACAGCAAGCTGGAGTTTTGTCTAGGCTTTAAGAATTAATCTCCAGTCTATTGTATCCATGCATTTTAGTAATGAACTCAATGAATTTTACATTATTTAATTCAAAATAAGTTTTTACCCAACAATGTGCCCAATTTCAGTATTCATTTCAGCAGCCACACGCAATGCCAAAGTGATAGCAGCCACCCGACGGGGCTGGGTCACAGCTATTGCTCCAGAACCTTCCAGTCGTTGTTCATGAATAAGTTGTGGCACTTGTGTTGTTTTGCCACTACCTGTTTCTCCTATTAATATCATTGTGTTATGTTTTCTAATCTCTTCTAATAGTCTGAAATAAATTCAAGCTGGTTTAATATTGTGGATATTTTTAGAATATGCATTTAGAATATGAATATATTTAGTAAAAAAAGGACAAAATATTTATGCCTCATGCTATGACACCTATAAAGAGAAATAAAGAAAAATACGTAATTTATAAAAAGAGCCTATTACCTAGTCCTTACTGTATAAACCGGCAATAGCTTCCTGCTTTCCTGAACCTCTTCAGAACTATCCGATTTTGATTTAGACTTGTTGATCTGCACCACATGTCCATTTGTTTTGAATAGATCAACTCCGTCTTCGCTAATCTTCATCCTTTTTACCTTTGAATTATGAAAATGTCTCTGCTCTTTTTGGCCCCCTGCAGCTATTGCCGTATACTTAGAATCCATTATAATAAAAGTAATCTTTTAAATTTTAACAACTGGACAACACAAAGTATTAAAACTTAAAAGTCGTGAACACAAAGTAGGGATGTTCGATCCGGATCGATACTTGTGTGGATCGATACAATGGCATACGATCCGCTCGATATTTGTATCGATACAATGGCATTCGATCCACTGGCGGATCGATACACATGCAGGGTGGATCGGATCGAATCGGATCGGATGAAAATTATTATGGAATGGAGGTAGATTTCTTTAGATCAGTTGTTGGTGCATCATATTACACGAACAAGAAGGCTTCCACACATTTTTCAAGCAATATTTGTCTGAATTTTTGTTGGATAGAAAGTCTTAACCATTAATTAAAGTATTGGTCAGCTAGAAAAGTCATTTGGGGAAACTCTGCGACATAGCACTACGCCTACGGTATTTATCAGTGGTAGGAACTTCATTGCCCTCCGAATGGCTTTTCTCGTTAGCCAATAGCATTTTAAGAGAAAGTAATTGATTTGATCCTGAGCGCTTATCCAATTTACTATTCCAGCGTTCATTAAAATTTAAGAATTGGCAAATGTAATTCGTAAGCTTTGCATGATATATTAATTTATTTGATAATTTAGTTTAAATAGACAAGAGTTCTAAATCAAATATAGTGTTATAAAGTGAGATATTATTATTTATATGATGTTCCTACTACATATCACATTGTTTTAAAAAACCTTAAGTAACTTTTTCAATATTTATTTATACAATATTTTGGATAAAATTAAATCTAATATAAAATTTAATCTAAAACGATTGATCTTAATATTGCCTTAATGATCTATCTTTATTTAGAAACTCACTGAATTAAGCTTGTCGATAGTTTATATAACCATATTTAAAATATTTTATTCGATTCTGGATCGATACAAAACATCATATTAAATTATACATTATATTTCTGCATAAAATATCATCTTTTATTTATTAACATATTTCTTTCTTGACCGACAACGCTTTGGTCGCTGACATCCATTGGCCGCGATACCCACTTACAGGTATATTTAATAATTATATGAATCGATATTTGGACTATTAATTATATTGGGATATTCATGACGATCCGGAGTATCGATATATGAAATACCCGGATCAACCATTTCTATTTAAAAATTTACTTTTTTTCTTCTTCCTTTCTTGGCCGGCAACGCATCAGTGATGCTTTTGGTGTTGTTGATATCCATGAGCGACGATAGCCATTTACTATCAGGTGAATCGTCAGCTCCTTTGCCGGCTATTTCTATCAAAAAAAAAATCATTCGATACTGGATCGATCCAGAGTATCGTATCAAATCACTTGGATCGATACCTGGATCGATACACTGCGAAACGATCCGTATCGATCCAGAGTATCGATACAAGGCACCTGGATCGAACATCCCTAACACAAAGTACTGAACAGTACTCTGTGGTACTGAAGACACTGAAGTCCACAGAGTACTTAATCACTACGTTCTGAAATGAAACACGCGTGAAGATCCAGGACATTGACAGACAAACGACCAAACGAAATTCAAGCTGTCATTGTAAAAGTCACTTGATCTCGATACAGATTATCCTTCATAGACATAATACTACTAGACTAGACAAGCGGGCCTTCTTTGCGTCACGCTATTAGAAAGAGAAAGAAACCAAGGAGACTCGCGTAACTCGTAAGTAAGACAAGGATAGGTTTACCTCCTGCCTTTCTTCGCAGCGTGACGGTTTCACTTACATATGCCTTGCCTAGTCTAGGAGTATTATGTCTATGGTATCCTTATGCCGGTCACTCACATTCGCGCGAATACGCGAACCCGCAAGTGTGGGACGACCTTCGCGAATGATTATGCGAAGTTTTCGAGACATTCGGGGTTTTCCAAGCTGTGTCGGTTTTTTGTCGCACATCAAAGCGCGCGAACCTCGAACCTTCGTGTAGTCTCCCACACATTCGTGCGACAAGTTGCGCACACGACTAAAAAGGTGATGTATCTCTTAATTTTTCGTGGTTCGTGGCGTCTAATCGTACTACCATTTATTTTCTGTATTGAAAATTGATTTGAATGACAAAAACATAATAACAACAGCAAAATTGAACATTCGTGAGCAAAGCTTAGGAGGAAGCGGAAATGGGCTTGTATACTCATATGCGAACCCATTTGCCTGACCGCCCTTCACATATGTGCAAACATTCGTAAAAATGTCAAACATTTGCGCACATGTGAGTGGCCGGGGTTAGTTCCCTTTCGCAATATGTTGGCAACTCCAACTTCAAAGTTCAAGATTATTTTTCTATTGATTTATTTTACATTCGTCGATTTTTATCGCTACAATGACTAAAATAGAAAAGGTTTTACACAGTGGCAAACGTAATTTGTTATTTAAGTTAGTGAAATTATCATCATCTTATGCGCTCTCCACACTCGCGCGAGAATCTCGCCGAGAATCTCGGCAAGAATCTCGGCGCCTGAAAAAAGAACCTGCGAAAATTATGTGAATCGGTTCCACATTCACGTTTCTCGTGTTTTTCTCGCCTTCTTGCGAGATTCTCGCGTGAGTCTGGAGCGTGCATAACATTGAAGTATAATATCATAGAATAGACATCTCGAACAAAATGTGTGTCCCCGCCGGGAGGTTCTATTTTCAAAATTGAGCCCCCGTTCTCCTTTCAAAATCGAACGAATCCATTGGCAATTGAAGCCGCGCGGCGCCAATGCATTGGAACATACATTGTGTTCGCGGTGTCCATTCTATACGCTAGTAATAATACTTCAATATTTGATTGTGTTCAGCACGAAACATTGCTGTTTAAACTTGGCCACTATGGTATAAAAAACAAGGCCCTTGCCTTAAGGCCTTTGCCTTAGCTTGATCGCGTCTTATTTGAGTGATAGGATACAAAAAGTTAGTTTAAAAGATATTAAATCATCGTGGTCACCGGCTGTGTTGGTAACCGCAAGGCTCGATCTTGGGTCCGTTTCTTTTTCTGGTATACATTAACGATTTACCACATTATGTAAAGAACCAAGCGGATATTGTACTATTTGCTGACGATACATCATTAATATTTAAGTGTGAAAGGAATAAAGTAAATTTTGACGACGTAAATAGTGCTCTTTCGCATGTGTCGCGTTGGTTCAATATCAATAATTTGCTTTTAATTGCAAATAAAACGAAATGTATAGAGTTTGTACTACCTAATGTTAAAAAAGTCAACAAACCTCTCAAACTGAATAATGAAATATTGCATATGGAGGAATCCACGGTCTTTTTAGGGGTGACCTTAGATAGTAAACTTCAGTGGGGCCCACATATAACAAATCTCGCGACTAAACTCGGTAGGGCTGCTTATGCTGTTAGGAAAATAAGGCAGTTTACTGACGTCGAAACTGCTAGGATGGTTTATTTTGCATATTTTCACAGTATTATGTCTTATGCCATCTTGTTGTGGGGCAAAGTAGCCAGTATATAACAAATTTTCATACTACAAAAAGAGCTATTAAGGCTATTTATAAACTTAGATCTCGTGAAACTTTGCGTGACAAGTTCAAAGAAATAGGTATACTTACAGTAGCCTCACAATATATTTATAGTAATGTGGTTTTTATACGGAATAATATAAGCGCGTATAAACAAAATTTTGATATCACTAATCGCCAAACAAGAAAAATGCACCAGTTAGTAACGCCATCTTACCGTCTTTCTAAAGTGAAGCGATCTTTTATGGGCCGTGGTGTACAGTTCTATAATAAAATCCCAAAGTTAATACGTGATTTGCCAGTGGAATTATTTAAGAAACATGTAAAATCTCAACTTTTAGGCAAAGGCTACTATACTGTAGATGAGTATATAAATGACAAAGACGCATGGAAATGACCAGATCTGCAACCAGTTCCGTACAGGCTATTGATACTTTTTTGTAAGAAATATACCAATGTACTTTATTTTTAAAAGATGTGCTGAGGAGTTTCTTTCGGCTTTTCTTCTCCTCCATGACAAAGCACCTTACCGAAAAGCTGGTACATTAAAAAAATGACGTGCATAAGTGTATCAATGATACCTACATGAATAAATGATTTTGAATTTGAATTTGAATTTCAATGTCATCTTAGATGTTTTTTGCCATTATAAAAAATCACAATCGAATGATATATCCTGGGGACTATAGATAACATCACAGACATATAAACAGAACTTCTGTTTATATGTCTGTGGATAACATGGACACAATAGAAAAATGGTCATTCCGTTATGACGTCATCGATCATCAGGTACCACTACGAAGTTATCTATCCAGTTAGTGTATTACATATATCCCATCAAAAACATGAATGTAAAGTAAAAGCCAATTAAAAAAAAAAAGAATTGAGATCTAAACGGATGCCAAGTTCTGTGTAGAAAAGCCTAAAATTTTAGTCACAAGAACATGTAATTCAAGCTCCACATTTGACTTGGTTAGTTTTCACGTACCTATCTAGGCTTTAATATTATATTTGTATAATTATCTTTGTTAAGTCTGTTAGGTTGATGACCTATGTTACTTTTCTATAATTTGGTTTGTTGGTTGCTAACTAATGAAAACTAGCCAATTCAAATGTAAAGCTTGAATTACATGTTCTTGTGACTAAAATTTTAGGCTTTTCTACACAGAACTTGGCATCCGTTTAGATCTCAATTCTTTTTTTTTTTAAATTGGCTTTTACTTTACATTCATGTTTTTGATGGGATATCATTACTTTTTGTACAGAAATTATTAGTAGGTAGGTACTTATTCATAACGTTACTGATTAATTTTGTTACCTTATACATGAACTGTAGTAGTGCCCTTCAACTAAATCCGTAGTTAGTGCACCGTGGTCCAAAATACCTATTACTTCATTATTTATTAAGTAATGATCTTCTACTATTCATGTCCGCTAAATATTTAAATAATAATTAATACTAAATCCCAGTCTGTTATAATAATAATAAATACGATACGACACGATAGTAGTAATAATAATAATAAATACGATAGTTGAATATACTCTTATTAGTTATAAGTAGTTTGTGTTCGATGAGATAACTTGCCATAATATATTTGGAAACAATACTTCGAATCACTTTAGTCTGGTATAATTTCGAAAATAATACAAAATTTAGTGGTGTACATGCCATACAAGATAAGAGAAGAATAATTTTTCACACATTAAAAAAGAAACAATGCAATACACTGGAAATAACGGCTACTGACGTCTCACTAATATGTACGTAAATAATACGTACTTTTGCTATGCACTTCCAACAGGCACTTGGGACACTGAACATCTTCGACCGTTGAAAGCTTCACAAAGTACTAAAACTGATATGCTTCGATTAAAAAAAATTAAGGGTGGTATTCCACTCGTTAAATATTCCACATAATGACCACCTGTCATCAATTTTGATTACTGTTCATAAATTCCAGGTGTTATAAGTAAGTGTTCCAAATAGAATCAATTTTTTGAATAATCTAAATTTTACTAACAAAAAATAACCGACTTCAAAGTCTCAAAAACTACATAGTTGTCAGATCTCGTTCAAATTTATGTGAGACCACATGACAAGCGCCTGCTTTCGATTAAAAAAAGAATCATCGAAATCGGTTGGCGTGATATTGAGTTATTCGTCAATTTGTCGCGCACATCTTAACACAAATTTACGACTTATGTAGTTTTCTCATGGTTGCCGTTGTCAGATCTCAATAAAATTTATATGGGACCACATGACAGCCACCAGCTTTCGATTAAAAAAAGAATCATCGAAATCGGTTCGCCCAGTCCAAAGTTCTGAGGTAACAAACATAAAAAAAAAAAAAAAAAAAAAATACAGTTGAATTGAGAACCTCCTCCTTTTTTGAAGTCGGTTAAAAATTATCATAAAAGGATAAAAATTTACTACTTTCAGATTTATTCCTTTGTATTCACCCGACTACCTATCTGCATGCCAAATTTTAACTTTCTAGGTCACCTGGAAGTTGGATATAGTTTTGATCTATAGGTCAGTCAGTGTTAAATTTCTCGATTTTTCGACATTAATATCTAAATAACCGTTTGAGATGTGTTTATGAAATTTGGAAGACGTATGTATTTTGCAAGTCTTAATAAATGAGCCAAATTTGACAGGTTTATGTTGAATAGTTTTTGAGTTATGAGGTGGTCAAAAGTGGCTCCAAATGGTTCGTGTAATATTACACACGGTGCTGCTCGCCAATGTTAGCTAGAAAATTGGCTGACACGCTCCGCGTGTCTAGATCCATGGACTGGTGGGTGAGAGTCAAACAGACGTCACGCACGTCACGTCAAAGTGACGTGTGTTAGAACCAACGGCTGCGTTCCAGTAGACGCTCACATCGCTCACAACGATCAAAACGCGTTCCACATGGCGACCACGGTCGTCATGGTCGCGGTGAAAACGTCATTGATGACGTCATTAATTTCGCTCACGGCAGTTCACGGCACGCTCAAAACAACCCACCTCACGGGGTGGGTCGAAGTGCCCGTTCCACTTGGGTGTATGATTGTAACGCTCACAAGCTAGTGGAACAGGAAAAACCGCGGTCGTGAGCGTGATCGTTGTGATCGTCTAGTGGAACGTAGGGAATGACAGTTTGTAATAACATTACGCTATTGATATTACGCTACTTACATAATACATTGGGCGCGTTCCACTAGACGCTCAAAACGCTCACAACTGTCAAATTAGTATGATATTTTGATCGTTGTGAGCGTTATGAGCGTCTAGTGGAACGCGGCCATTACTTGATATTACGGGCCAATGCAGTGTTGCCAGATGGGGCTATTAAGCGCCAATTGGGCTATTTCCGTTACCGAGCGGCTATCATATTTTACCCGTTGCATTGGCTACGTGTAGCCGCGGGGCTATATTTCAGCGCTCGGACTAAAATAAGACTAAAAAAGGACTAAAAAAAGGTAATCGGACTTGTATTTCTCAAAAAAGTGATATGAAATTGACTGTCAATGACCTTGTTTTTTTAGCTGAGTATACTTCGAACCCTACATGGGGCTATCTCGGGGCTACAAGCGCACTCCGGCAAGGCTATTCGAGAAAAAAATTACTGGCAACACTGGGACAATGTGTCAATCGATAGTCAAGTCAATACGAGCCTTTTGAGGTTAAGTTTGTAATTTATTAAATGAATAGCAAATCAAAATCTTCTAAAGAATTTGAACTTGATGAGATTTTTATGCCGTATTATCATTATTTCTAGTGTTCTTTGTAGATAAAAGTCAAGAAATAATAATTTATTTGGCTCAGTATGAAATTATGATTGCACCCCAAAATAATATTTAAGGTTTCTTACTTGAAACAATAAAAATGTTCTCTTCGCTATTTCACAAATTAGGAATTACTAAACCGATTAGGTTTCTTTCTCGTACTTACACGACTTCCCGTAATCCTTTTACCCGGACTTGGGATATAATATCTAATGAAATTTTTAATAAACAACGCGAATTTTATCCAGAACACACTGATGTTGTTATAATAGGCGGTGGTTTCATAGGCTCTGCAGTGGCATACGCGCTGAAATCAAGAGCTGGCCCTGGACTGTCAGTTGTAGTATTAGAAAAAGATCCCACTGTAAGTATTTATTTTTATATATATACGATTATCTTACAGACAAGAAGAAATCTTAATACTCACAAATGTATACCTCTTTCCAGTATAAACATTTACAAAACAATGTAGTACTGGGAACACTAACTCAACACTTCTCTTTACCAGAGAATATTTATCTCGCCCAATATAGTGCAGAGTTTTTGAGAAATATAAAGGAGCATTTAAATAGTGATGTTGATATCCAATACCATCCATGTGGACGATTAATATTAGCTAGCGAAAAGTATGCAGAGCAGTTAGAGAAAAATATTAATATTCAAAGGGAACATGGTATGAAAAATGAATTAATGTCGCCTCAAGAAATACAAAAAAGATACCCCTGGATAGACACTTCTGATATCAAATTAGGTAAGGTATGATGATTTCTAATTCACTATTGTACTCATTTATCATACATCAATTTATGTGAAGGTGGTTTTCCTTCGCCAAACTAATCAGTTTTTCTAATTAACCGACGAAAAAAAAAGGAGGAGGTTCTCAATTCGACACATATATTTTTTATTTTAATTATTAATATTTCAGGTTGCATAAGTACTGAAAGTGAAGGTGTATTCAATGCGAATGCATTTCTGAAAGCATTAATAGAAAAAGGTAAAGAGATTGATGTAAAGTATGTCAGTGGTGAAGTTGTTGGATTTCAAACTGAAAGGCAGAGAGATGTTTTAATGGAAGGAATAGAACCTGGGTCATATGAAAGAATTAATAAATTATGCTATAAAACCTCAGATGATGAAGTTCAAACATTACACTTTGCTGCTTGTATTGTGGCTGCAGGTGATCAGTCAGGCCAAATAGCCAAAATGGCAAAAATTGGTACTGGTAATGGTTTGCTAACTGTGCCTTTACCATTAGAAAAAAGGTAATCGTAATTTTATAATAAACCTTTGTAAAGATTTATTTTATTGTAAGAGATTCGAAAATATAATATCTATAAATAGTTTTGGGTCTAACATTGACTCCTTGACAGATAGGCTGTATGTACTATACACCTGTTATACAAATTATAAATTACCTTAATGAATTACTTAAAGATATGGTGTTTTAAGTGTATGCAAAAATGAAATACAAAATTGATTTTTATTAATATTTTTAGAGAGACCAATACTCTTAATGTTTTTTTTTTACAGAAATTATAATATATATTCAATAGATTATGATCCCAAAGAATTACCTCTTGGTTTAAACACTCCTTTTGTAATGGATACTAGTGGTCTTTGGTTAAGAAGAGGCCACTTGGGACACAATTTACTTTTTGGCCATCTTCCTTCAATAGAGAAAACGTTTGAAGATGAATTAAATAGCCTAATACAGCCGTCACTGGTTCACAGATTTCCAGGATGTAAAAAGGTCAAAGTAAGTCCAATTCAAAACAGTTGTAAAAATGTGGTTTGTTATGTTTTTTTCTATAATCTTTTGTCTGACCTAAATTAAGGAAAGTAATATTTTTGGTTACCATTTTAAAATTATTTTCTTTTTCAGATAAATCATGTGGCTACAGAGACGTATGATTGCAACTCTTATGACGATACTGGTATTCTTGGTCCGCATGCATATCATGGAACATTAATCTTTGCTACTGGGTTTGGTCCTTTAGGTAATTATTATTCATGAGATTTAAATAAATCCTACTTAAAATTATTATAAATGTCAAAGTTTGTGAAGATGTATGAATTTTTTACGGAAGATGAAACTTGGCACACAGAATATAGTCCATATCCAGGACAAAAGTAAACAGATTTTATCCCAGTTGTGTTTTTCATGAGTTGGTTGGGATGTTTATTTTGTGATTTTGTTTCAAGGAACAGTTGAAGTCCGCAGCCAAAACCATTTTATACTAAAAGATGAACTGAAACAAATATTCAATGTTCATAAAAAACTTTCATCAAGCATCATTTACTACACAGCCACACAGTTTACTACAGTCAATTCTTTGCATGGGTTGCAGTGCAACATTGGTACAAGAATGTTGCCCACCTCCTTCCCAGGCTGCCTGTGCTAATGATTATTTACCTCTTTGTTCACACTTATTTAACTTATTTTAATACATGAAATGAACTGCTTTCATAAATTACTTCAATAATTAGGACCATAATGTTAGGGAGAAATTTTAAGATTTGTATTTAAAAAATACATGTAAAGTTACTTATTGTTTGCAGGTTGCCAACACGCTCCAGGAATCGGAAGGGCTGTTACAGAGATGATTGTTGATGGCTACTTCACATCCATCGATTTAACTAGATTTGGCTTTGATAGAATATTAACAGACTATCCCTTAGTGGAATTTAATGTCTACTAAAATATTACTGGCCTGGAATTAAAATATTTAAATAAAGTCCTTTGTTAATTATTTACAATGCATGAATGTTATTTCACATTGGATTAGAGTGGCAGCTGATAGAAAACAATGGGAAAGAGTTGGAGGAGGCCTTTGTCGTAAGGCAGTAGGCACACCGAGCAGAGTCCAGTGCTGCTAATTGCGGGGAAAATCCCCGATTTGCGGGGATTTGAAGATTAGCGCAGGGAATGCGCGGGGAGTGACCATACGTCCCGCGAAAACAAAAAAGATCCACTTTGTTCCAAATGTATATACTTGTGGACATCAAATTCAGGGCGGATTTTTTTAGTTATAAATAGTAATTATTGTAGAGAAATAGACGCCCGATGACCTTTTTTTAGTCCGAGCGCTGAACCATTAATATAAATTAGTAAATATTAGAGTCCGACCGAAACTGGTTTTTCAGCCGAAACCGAAACCGAACCTTCGGCCTTAGGTCCAGTTTCGGCCGAAACCGAAACCGAAACCGAAACTTAGGCTGAGGCCAAACGAGCGTATTTTTGGTGCTGTGTGTCACGTGAAATGAGCCGGTTTCATACAAAAGCTCTAATTCAATTCTTTGGAATTTGTGTTTTACGCGATTTTACGATTTACGCTATTTTATGCGACGCGCAGCTCAAAAAATACGCTCGTTTGGCTACCATTAGGGTATTTTTTTGAGCTGCTCATTTGTGAACTCAACAGAAAAAATAAGGTTAAAAGAGCCGAATTTTTTAAATTTTACAAAGGTCATTTTTAGGATTCCGTAGCCAAATGGCAAAAAACGGAACCCTTATGGATTCGTCATGTCTGTCTGTCTGTCCGTCCATATGTCACAGCCACTTTTTTCCGAAACTATAAGAACTATACTGTTGAAACTTGGTGACTAGATGTATTCTGTGAACCCCATTAAGGGTATGGATTAAGGTTTTTTCTACCTGTAGCCGTTATTAATATCGAGCAAAAAACGGCTAAAAGCAAGCGCCAAAGCACCCTGTCAGATGTCTTCAGATTAATGAACAAATATAATAAACATGTTAAATCAATGACTTCACTTGAAATATCAGCGCCCACGGGTTAGCCACGAACTTAACCGAACGAAGCACGACAATTCACGAACACAGAGTTTCGGTTTGGCCGAAAGTTTCGGCCAAATTTTTCCGAAACCGAAACCGAAACTAGATTTTTTGGCCGAAACTGGCCGAAACCGAAACCGAAACCGAACCTTCGGTCGGTCTCTAGTAAATATACGTATCGCTCACCTATTGTAGTAATATAATGGCACATCTGCAAAAAATGCGAAATTTAGTTCACATGGTATACGTGTCTAAAAGTGCATAATCTACATAGCGGTAAATAAGTAATAATGTTTATACTAGTGATCAAACCCGTACAATCAACAATACAATAAACGTAAAAAGAACCCATAAATTAATTTTAAACATTTTTATATAATTTTTTATATATCGCACTGCTAGTTCAATAGTGTATTAAGTCAAAAAATCACTTTTTTCAGAATAAGCGAAAAACTGATTACTCAACCCCATTAAAGAAATGTTAGAGATTTGGTACTACATAATATTTGTTACTGAAATTGAAGGTATGTCTTATTAAGCAGATGTACTTAAAACCCACAGAAAAAAAATATTTCGAAATTTTTGAGTTAAAACGGTATTCTACGACGTGTGTGTTCTTAAAATTTGTATTATTTGTAGTTAAGTAGTTATTGTCGAAAATATTTGTGTTACAACAGGTTTTAAGTGATTGACTATCTATAAATTTTAAGATTTTTTTTAAGATACTACATAGGTTTCCAATATCAAAATTACAGTACAAATTACAACACACTTATTTTATAAGTATATCGTGAAGTCTGTGCTCTAAGGTAGTGGGATTCGATTCTCGGTATAGCATTAATAAAACTTGTTACACTCTGGTACACCTCAGGTTCAACAACGCGTTGTTTACCATGTTTTCCTCGTAATTCTCCCTGTATTAATCCATTATCAATTTTTTTCGATAAAGCGGTAGCGATTGGTCTATCATTTAATGCCAGTGTATTTTTAAAAAATGTTTTGCAGACTCTAATACGGCTGTCTTTCAGCTGGAAATAAAATGCTGTATTTAATTTACGAAAATTTTGTGTACTTGAATACCGATATTTAGGTTTAATTTCTGTAGTGTGTCTAATAATAAATTCTCTTTGTTTTTGTAAGTCTCCTAATCCCCAGTAAGCGTTGAAAATTTCCAGTCTTGATATTTCATTTAATTTCAAACCACAACCTAATCTACACTTGTCGCCGCATGTCGGACCCATCTTCTTTTCGGGCACTTGTTTCTTGGTTACAGATTTCTATCCTTGACCAGAATTGCGTAGTTTTTTCGCTAGCATGCATTTCCATTTCTCTGGATTGCGTACCCTTTTTTTGCCTCTTTTGTTATCTTCCACCTAAGAACTCGTAGATGGCCCCGTAATTTGGACTATAGATTCACTGGTGGAAGTGACGTCATCTGTGATAATTTCAGCTACATTATTCGATGAGCTGCTAGATGAGGAGCTCGAGCTAGAATCACTTGAAGATTCGCTCGAAGAAGAATTGGTCGAAGAAATTCTACTTCGATGTTTTGAGCTTTCAACAGGAAGTAAACTAGGGGCTTTGCATGGTGATTCAATAATAAAATGAGGGTCATGGTCAGAATCATCAAAATCACTCTGATCAGAATGCAAGGGTGAAATATAATATTTACCCTTTATTTCCTCGGTTGCCGGTACAAGATTAGTACTTTTAGTCAATTCTCTGTTAGTATTGACTTTTTGAAGTACCGAGACAATAATAGAAGGCGAAGGGTTCGAAGATGATGGCAGTATTTCTTTAGAAGTTTCATCGTGTTCCTTGTCTGACTGATCGTCGTCAATATTATTGAACCTCGTCTTATTCACCATCTCCACAAACATTTGTCCACGATGCATAGTTTTTCTGTAAAATACAAAAAAATAAATAATAAAACTTACAATTAATTGTATATCACCTAGAGTGTAATAACTCAAAATTATTAAAAAAGAAATAGATAGTGGGCTATCTTTGTTTTTATTTCGACATATTCGCAAACATTACTTAAATTAGTACGATTTACGAATAATGATGCATTCATATTTTCACAGATTCTCACAAAAAACGACAATAAACAAGTACATCAACAAGACCGTATTAAAACTAAAAATACAAACTTAACCAATAATAATGCATTAATGCGAAATATTTTTTTTATTTCTCAGTACGTGAATCAATAATAATGTAGCAAGTCAAAATACATAAAACTTATTTCATTCTTCCAATCAACTATATCGTATGAACTTGAATTAACTATTTAAAAATTACATACCTGTGTCAATAATACTGTTGTAATTCGAAATAATGCGGTCTAAAACACACTGCGACACGTCCTCACTTGACGAATTTTGATCGCAACTAAAGATGACGCAATGTTGGGGGGAGGTGTAGCTATGTCCACCAACCGTCGACAGTGATTCATAACGCCATCTTTTGTACAGTTTTTACACTATGAATACGCCGGTTACATTGACGTGTAGAGAACCAAATTCTACGCTAGAATATCGTATTATCTCGTTTTGATAAGATTTTGAGTTGCAACGGTATTGTAATAGCAGTGCGATATGTTATATTACTATAGTCAAAATTATCTAAGATGCCCATAATGATAGCTGCCATTTATTATTATGAACTAACATTGTATGGGCGTCTTTGAGCGAAATGGAATATTAATTTACTTGACATGAATAGTTGAACACTTACGGACAAAGGATTTTTCCAAAAGAACAATGCCAAACTTCCATACATAGTTTTATTTCATTTTCAACTTGAGCGTCTTAAAATAAAAAATATTCTAAAAAATGCAGCATTAATTTCTGAGCTTAGATATATAAGAATTTTCAGCAGGCACACCCCAGAACCAAAGTATTTTGATATTGAATGTTTTTTAACCATAGAAGTATTATACATAGAGTAGCTGGTACACAACAAAACAACGATGCCGGAAGAGTATGTGATGTCACGAATGTCACGATGTGATCACTAAATGTCAACGTCAATTTTAAAAACGATTCAAAAGTTGCCATTTTGCTACTACTGAAAGATTAAATTACATATAAGAATTTCATGAACATGGAGAAAGGTAATATTTTTAAATATAAAAATAAAAAAGTTCAAGCAGAATGTTATTTATTTATTAAAGATTGCCCAAATTACTCACTTTACACAATATGAAATAATTAAAATCAGAAAATATGTACGATTATCAAAATATATTTTCTACCATAAGAGTACAAAAGTATGAAATGGTATCATTTTTACCGAATGAAAATGGACAATATCGACATCATGCATTGTTATTATAGTCAATTCATCACTTATTATTGAAATTATTTTACCCTGGGTAATACGGGTACAGGTATTAATATTAAAATACATAAAAAAAATATTGAATTGCTTCGGTATAACTCACGTTTTAAGACGCTACAAAAAATAAAAATAATTTTTGGGCATTGTTCTTTGTTAAAAATCCTTACTCATTTGCATTGGCGTTGATTATAAATCATAGTAAACGTTATAATCTAGTAAAAATCCCATCACATCATAATGCAAAATTTATTAAAAATATTTGACGTCGAAACAATGATAGATGAAGAGGCCTAAAACAAAACTGACGCAAAGTGATGTGACGGCCTGAAACTAGCGATGGGAAATATCGTTACTTTTATTTCACTATCAAGTCCGTGAAATTATTTATTTTTGTCACTGTTAAATCACCCGTGAAAAATCACCACTGGTATATTTCATTATTGACGAGTATTGTCACAGTGGGTGCATTTTATTCCGTCCGTTACATTTCGCAGTGATAGTGACTTGATTCAGTCATTACCAAAGCTCAGCGGTCAACTTACCGGCGACAGTATTGCCAACTCTCAAAAATATTTACCCCCTAAAACTAGTTCAAAAACCCCTAAAATCGCCCCAATTACATGAAAATCCCCCTAAAAAAATTTTTAATATTAAATATATGTATATACATTAATAAAACTGTATTTTTTGTCTGTTCTGGCTAATCTCAGGAACGGCTCAACCCGTTTAGATGCCGTTTTCCCTGATGTATTGTAATGAGTTTGGATTAATATTTAGTGTTTGCACTATTTCAATCGGTTCAAAAATAAAAAAATAAACTTATGCCAATATTTACCTACTGTTGCCAGTCACCCCACCACTGAGTTGTTACGTAGTGTAGTATTAAATCTTTTTTTATAATTGTATGCAAATTACATTATTTTTATGTATGTTTTGTTGTTTTGTTAGGGCAGATAAATATGTTTTTGTAAGATTATTGAGTTTGTTTTACAAGTAAACAACAATCGACATACTTAATTATGTATGTATTTTATGTAAGCATCATATTTATTAGGTACAATGGCCCAGGTTACACATACATTAAAATTAAGATGGATGTCATTTGTACGAACCCAGGCTACAGTGGATTTCACGTAAGTCCGCACTTGAAGTAAAAGTTGCCATGATAAGCGAAATGCAGACTTAAGTGAAACCCACTGAAGTTCCTACAAATGACATGCATCGCAACTTTTGTCGCAATTGCAATTGTCACTGTCAACCGGCTTGTCAATACTCGAGAACACTATTATCACAGAGTACTTTGTAATATACTGAAATAGAGACCAAACTTCGCGCCTAAGATTAGAAATGTGCGTCAGTGGCGCCATTATAGAGTGTTCTGGAACTAAAAGTCAACCAGTGTTGCCAGGCAGCACATAATTACGTAGATCTACCGTAAATCCAATTTTACAACCTGGCAACACTAGCCAATAGAAAATGTTCCTAGTTCTATAGTCTATACTACAGTTTATTTTATGGTATTTTGAAGGAGGAACCATTGGAAATAAAAAATTGAATAATTTTTAGAATTTATTTATGTTTTCTTTCAGAGCATCCAGGTACACAGCAATGCTTAATAATAATTTGTAGATATTGTAAAATCAAGGTGCACAAGGAAAAAAAAATCTTGACTCAAAACCACGCACAACACTACACAATATCTCGGATTTTTGTATGATAATAACTGGAGGAACTATTACAGCAGCATTCGACTCAAATTACACACAATTCACATAAAATTATATTTTTTAGGCGAAAACCACGGAAAAACGCAATCAACAACAATGTCAAATTCATCAAACTTGACGTTGAGAGACCAAAGACAAAATTAAAACATTTTTCTTGTCTATGGTCATTGCATTATTATAATACAACATTATATTTTGTATTTAATAATATGTCTAATAACATTTATCTAATTCATTTATTTTTCAGCATTCCGATTGAATAAAATATAAAAAATATTTAAAAACACAAAAATATTTATCTGCGTTGCGTCCATCTCTATAGAACGAAAAAATAGGAACAAGTGCTGCTATCTGTATAAATATTATGGAACTACAATTATAATGCCACTCGACCGAAAAAACCTCTTGCAATGGTTTACTGTTTGTAATGAACATGCGTCTTTATTTAGTATCATAATATCTGTCATCTTTCCCTGTTCATTGTACTAAGTTTGAGGACCCTGACTATTATCTATCTATACTACTAACTAACAGTATTCATTCATTAACTATTATCACTAGGTATGTTTAAAATATCAACGAAACCGTGCGCGAGACGGGCGCGCAGAGTAAAGATTACAAATGATTATGAACTATGAAGCGAAATCTCACCGAGTCAACGTTATCGTACTTCGTTCCACGAAATTCACGAATTCACGAGACACGACGTGGTTGTAAATATCAATTACCTACATAGTTTAATCAAAACCTTACAGTTTAAAATAAGACTCATTTTCATTTAAAGTTTTTGTACCGTAGCGATATTATTAACGAAGCAAGTTGAAAGAAATCAGACAAACTTAAGTCTAATAACGTTGCGAATAAGATGCAATTTCACTTAAACAAATTCTCTCTTCTAGTGTCTGTGTCGCTCTCGCTCACGCACGGCTCAAGTCACAAATGTTGCTTTCTCTTTTTCGCACGATGGAATTCTGTGAATTTTGGCCGGTGGCCGGCGTTAAGTCACAGTAAAAGGAATACTGTGGTGAATTCACAGTCCCGTTAAATGTAACAGACGGTTTCGATGCATGTCACAGGTGTGAAAAGGTGAAGTTTATTTAACAAGTGAAATATCCAGTGATAGGTGAAATGTGCCATTCCTACCTGAAACCGTCTCTAAAACCAATAATAATCGATGCATTACTATAATCGGAATTTAAAAATGAAAATTGATTAATTTAATTACTTTGTTAAAAATGATTTACTTGCATTTGAATTTAACCTAATTTTAAATAAGAATACCATTTAATTTTACATAAGAATACCATGACGAATAGTATGCTAACAAAGGACATTTTCCATTATGTATGGGCACTTCGCCATCCATGGACAGTAAACTGCAGATAATATATTGTATCTATGTAATTATGTAGCTAAGCTTTTTGCGGTATTCTTTTTTTTTTCAACAAAATAAATTATTCATACATGAATGTGTGTTACGAAATAAACAAGAATTTATTTACTGTAGTTTTTTCCCTGACGCTCATAATATTATTCAAAATATTATTATGAAACTGAGCGGATGAGTTCTTTCTATCATGATCAATCTTTCTTTCTTTTTCTATTCTTTCTTAGCCGGCAACGCATCAGTGATGCTTTTGGTTTTGCTGATGTTCACGGGCGATGACAGCCATTTACCATCAGGTGGATCATCAGGTTGTTTGCCGGCTCGGCTATTTCCATGCATATCTAGCAGCATGAGTTGCTAGGAAGAAACAAAAAAATATTTTATTGGAGTCGTAAATACATATTGAGAATACGTGGTACGAGTTATGTAGCTCAATCGAGGTAGTTGGGAGGTACCTAAATGTTACGGTTTTTAGTTTACAATTTAATTATCGAATCGATTAGAAGGTCTTACAATTTTGAATCGATTTGTTGCAAAAATTGGTTTCTTTCGTGAACCGATTTTTTTGTACATCTCTAGTGTCACTGTGATTGCAAACGACAAATTGGGCATCTTAGTTCGCGGGGACTATAGGTGTGCGATATATGTAAAATTCCGTTCGCGTCCAAAAAAATTTTCCCGAAGTTGGGAAGGCGAATCAAGATTTTTTTATTGGCTTTTAGTACTGACAGAGACATTCTTTAAAAAATGGTCTATAGTTATTGCAGTTTAATTTGTTTTATATTTCTTTAAAAAAATGTTCAGTTAAAATTAATAATTATGAAATCTGTATTTGATTCAGTAAATAAAAGGCTGATGAATTTATTATATAATGTTATTTCTAATCTAAATCTTATCTCTTAACCGCTTTAATGCTAACGTTTTGACATTGTAACCAAAACAATTAAAAACATTTTACATTTAGTTTTTGAGGGCAGTAGTGACTAGTAAGACAAACCTTGTCCTAAGAGCACCAAAGAATATTGTTTCATATGAATATTATTTAACTGCTGTGCAGCAGCAAAATAATAAAACTTCATAAGTGGAATCAATTTATTTTTATATCATGATCTTAAAAGTTAAACACCATGTTATTCTAATTTGATCAGAAATACATTTTACAGAAGAATCATCTGAAGTTTCATACTAAGAAAAGGTCTTAAATCACAATAATAATTCAAGTATAGATTTGGGTAACTGAAATCCTCTGTATGTATTATATGTATATTAAATTCGTTTGAAATAAATAATTCACTTGTCTATTTTATAAATAACATTTCAACAACAACAATTCCTACATATAAATAATCTAATCCAATCCATACATATAAATAATTATACCTATATCAAAAAAAAGCCTTAAGTGTTAACAATTTACAAAACTGTTTCACAACATTCCAAGAACCAAAGAACTGAAAGCTTTATAAATATTATTAGGTCTTTTCTGCAAATAGGATATAACATGCATGCATGTTCTGTTCTTATAAATTAGGCTCAAAACTGAAAACAAATTTTATATTTTAATTAATTCTGCAATTATATGTAGACAATAGTGTACATGGACTAAGAAATAGAAAAAAATTCAAGTCATTACCTCTTACCCGGTTGTCACTACCAAATAAAAAATAACCGGTAACATAGTGGAAGTTTGTCATCACACAACAGTTGTTTCATCCACATTTCATTGTTGTAGAAAAGGAAAATACTATAAATAGATTTTTCATTGAATGCATATTTCCTACTTTGTGAACGTAGAAGTGTATTTACTTGAATTGTGATGCAGGGGGTGTAAACAAGTTGCCACTTTGCTTAGATGCCGCTCGTGATGGGGCAAATCCCAGTAACTTCTGAATGTTTTGCCTGTAATTAAGAACAAAAAAAAATCAATGAGGTAGCTAAAAGTATGAACAATTTTAATATAAAAACTTCGTAGTGAACTAAGACCAGCTAAGAGGCTTACTATTTTTTAATGCTAATATTTTTTATATCTTGAGATAATATAAAATCGGATTGATCAACTGGATTGATCCAATAAGGACAAAGGAACTCTATATATATCTCTTATAGTGGGCAATCTATTTTTACAACTGAGTAGAAATAAGTATTTGCAGCCCATGAACCATTAACTGAAAACTGGTTCACTGATAAATTGAAGTAATAAAATACAAACTTACAATTATTTCTATAAAAATATTGGCATAATAATTATTATTTACCTTATACTCATTGTACAAAGAATGTACAGAAAAATAAATGAGCAGTCAGTATAATCATCCCCCGGCAGGTTCCTGTGACTGAAGTTTTGCAACAAGCCTATAGGATGAAACGGTAGCTTGGCCACTACTCTACCATCAAATCTGTAACAGTAATATATTGAATTATATATACTATCTAAATATTATGATTTGGGCATAAAAATATGTGTAAATTATGAATACTGAATATGCACAAATGCAAATTCTGTTAATGCATAAGTAAGATTTTATTGACTATGGTGTAAGGTTATTTCTTGGGTCCAAGGCAATAAAGCAACTTTAAATGACTGTTGTGTAAGGACATCCCTCTAAACAACAAATGAAGTATTATCAAAACATTGATCCACAATGACCCTGTAGCCTAGTTGGTAGCGATCCTGCCTGCGAAGCGAGGGGCCCTGGGTTCGATTCCCGGTCGGGGCAGATATTTATGTAACAGATAAATATTTGTACTCGGGCCATGGGTGTGATTGTGATGTGTTATATGTGTCGTCCATGTCACCTGCGACACAAGGTAATAACCTACTGCGGGGGTATGAGTGTGTTAGCGTTTATTTATTTATTGATTCTGAAAAAGATGCAGGGCCATTTGTTTATGTGTTAATTGCTATCAACACCCTCCTTGTAAGTCTTCTGTAATGCAACTATGTAATTATAAATAATACAGAATTTTCAGAATGTTTGCAGATTCTGCTGGCGATGGGAACCAATAACAGGATAACAGTGTACAATACATATGGTGCGTAATAAATACTGTTATCTATACAGAATATAGAATATTTAAATACTAGATAGATAGAATATCTTTATTTATTGCTACTTATAAACACCTGCAATAATCAGGTTTATACAAATGAAGGATTTGAAACACCATTTACTCACATGCTATTAAACATGCTTAGTAATGCTGTAAAAGCAAAACCAATAGCAAACATTGACTTCATCTTTCCAAATGTAAGGTCCCGGTTATTGTTCTTAAGACGCTCCTCCTCTCGTTCAATCTTTTTCTTGTACTGTTTATCCAAGGAGTCTCCATGAGCTTCTTTTAGATTTTCCACTAAAGAAAAAAATTAGCAAGAGTAAGAAATTTACTATTGAAACGAACCTTAGTTATTATGTGTTCTTATTATTGTTATGAAATGTAATTTCAACTTACGCTTCTTACTCTGCCGTTCCACTTCCACTTTCAACTTTTGATATTTTTCTGTTCTATAAACTAACACCCAGGTTAGCCCTGGAAATTAAATTTTTTATCTTTAACATCTCACCTACTGAACATAATTTGTACGACAGCGTTGTATATTGAATTGTATACCTTCACCCAATAAAGCAGTGCATACTGATATGAATACAATCAATAACGAATCTTCCCACATTTTTATTAAAAAGAAAAATTCCTTGATCTACGTGGTCCAGCGAGACGAAATTTTCAGTGGTAGAATTGCTGTTAGTTAATAGCGTTAATAGGTGCTCCAATGATCACAGCTGGTAATATTATTATTATTTTGCGGACACGTTGTCACGTTAATAATATTAAGAGTGCAATTATAGGACCTCTGTGTTTACAACAGAATTCAAATTTCAATTTTCAATCTAAAATTAAATCAAAACTATCACATCAACGTCTTCAAGGTAGGGATATTCCGATCCGATACTAGTAAATACGAGTAGGTACTCGATACTTTTGATTCGATACCAAGTACTTATTGTATCGAATCAATTTTGCGATACATACTCGATATCGAAACAAAATTACTTGGTATCAAATCGAATCAGCATCACCATTAAAAAAAACTGAACCTATCATACAGAACTTAATACAGAATGAGTGAGCAAAAGCTGATCGCGCTCGGTTACCGAGTTATCGGTAATCGGTATTCGTCGCGTCGCCTTTGGTGTTGCTGATGTCCATGGGCGACGATAGCCACTTACCATCAGGTGAATCGTCAGCTCGTTTGCCGGCTATTTCCATAAAAAAAAATCTTAATGCTGAAGAGTTGTTGTTTAAAGTATGCACGTGACGCAAAAGATTTGTAATAAATATTTTTTTTCTTCTCAATTTTGTTTTAATTATTGTCCTTCAACGTTCATTGTTAGCATCCTCAAAATAAAATAAAAAAATAAAAGTACTAAAAAGTATCGATATCAGTAAAAGATTTATAATAAATAGTTTTTTTCTTCTCAATTTTGTTTTAATTATTGTCCTTCAACGTGCATTGTAAGCATCCTCAAAATAAATAAATAAATATGAAAGTACTAAAAAGTATCGATATCAGTAAGTATCGATACTTTAGGAGTACTTGTTTAAGTAGTATCGAAAAAAGATTTGAGTATTATCGAAATGAGTAGGTATCGATACTTTGATGGTATCGGAATCGGAACATCCCTACTTCAAGGTACTACAGACCAGTGTTGCCAGAATTTTTTTTCTTGAATAGCCTTGCCGGAGTGCGCGTGTTGCCCCGAGATAGCCCCATCTAGGGGTTCGAAATATATGAGCTAAAAAAAAGGTCATCGGCAGTCAATTTCATATCACTTTGTTGAGAAATCCAAGCCAAATGACCTTTTTTTCTTCTTTTAGTCCGAGCGCTAAAATATAGCCCCTCGGCTACACGTAGCCAACGCCTAAAATATGATAGCCACTCGGTAACGGAAATAGCCCGATTGGCGCTTAATAGCCCCATCTGGCAACACTGATACAGACATTCCAATATATCTATGATACAATGTAAATTAATCTATGCTTTATAAAAATTGTGACAACCGAAAACTGCAAATTAATTTATTTCATTTCAATGTTACTAGGTTTAAATAAATATCAACATTACCATGACAAACAGGAACTTAATTATTATTCTTAACCAGAAACACTGAAATAATTGAAAATATCATAAATCAAATAGCTCAATTCACACATTAAAGTAATAGTGCAATTTAACTTGACATACTTTTTTACACACACACACACACATACATCATTAAAAGTATGTGAAGTGAAATTGTACCAAGAAATTATGCAGAACGAATTTCGAGAAAAATGTATTGAAAATAAAATAACAATCTTTTAATGGGCTACAACTTTTGTCGGGACTTTGTAGTTGGAAAAAAAATAGGCAGTGTAGCTTTAATCAGTAGCTTTCATAAAGCAGCTTTAATCAATATCTAATATAGTGTCATAGAAAAGCAACTTTGAAGTTAGGGGTTGCAACCCTTATTTTAAAAAACCAATAATAAAAATAGGGGTTTGAAAATTGGTCAAAAGTTATTTTTAACAACTAGCAAAATAATAAAGGCACCAATGTTGATAAACACGCCAGTGCAGATTTCATATGGAAACCCGGTGAGACCTGCGAATATATAAAACATAGAAACCTAACTTACGCTAGAAAATGACCCAACGTAAAAGTACACCAAAGTAGGCGGAGCCTAAAAATTACACCAGACGAGCTGTCAGTCTCTGTTTGGTCGTGTCACAGAGAAGTAGTAACAAACATTCAACATTTATAGATATTTACTACGAAAATGCCGAAGTATGAAGTGAAATGGTGTATTAATCGTGTAGGTGTTCATCAAAAGAACACTAGAATCACATTTCACAAATGAATTTTGTCCTAAATACGTGGATTTTTATTATTTTATTTAAATAATGACAAATATTGACAGCCGTCATGTTTCCCTATACATTGCTTGATAGTTGCTTACAAAATATGTTTTAGTTATAATAAAGCGCAATGAATATCGTTCTTTTCTGTTCGAACGTAATGAATGGCGTATGCGTTATGGAGGCATCATTGTCTGTAAAAATAGTTATTCAAGTTATGTTAAGTTTAGTGTACCTACTTACTACTTACGGAGTTTTACGGAATCAGCTCTTTACTTTATATATATGCAAATGTCCAGTTGGTTTGTCCGTACGTAACACTTATAATAATTGTAATAATGCTACATACATTGAATAGTGTAATTGTTTGATTGTGATAAAAAATCATACATTCAAAACTCTGTTCAGCATGGTGTATAATCGTCTGGTTATAGGTTCCCAAAAAATGGTTGTCTGTAAAGTCGGTTTACGGACGGTAGTTTAACGTGACAACGTCATGACATAACATTGATGAAATGATTGCATACTTTTATACATAAAATTGAGCGCTTCGGTCGATCGTAGCCGATCGTGCCTCTCTATCGCTTGTTCCGCGCTCTCGCTCGCGCGGAACGGGACAATGAGTCATGTTTATTCGTGCGTGCGCCCGGCGTTCATCGTTTTAATAGACGTTATCACGTCAAAGAAAACAAAGCGCAGGCTAGAATAGACAAAGGCAGTTCGGTTAGAAAGACAGGAATGTAACTGGGACCCTAAACATCAAACAAATCAATTAAACTCTCAATAATTATGCTCCATACATTTTGGTAATGATGACTTCTATGAGTCTGAAATCGGAAATCGAGGGATATCTTCAAATTTTATAGGTATCTGTAGTGTTTGTTGTGCGTTAGTTTCAATAAAGCTCGAAGATGGTCCCGTAACGATTACACGGAGAAATTAAATAATAATAGAATATTATAGGTAAACAGACTTCAAAATTGAAAAATAATACGTGTATGCAGGCCCTCAAGTATAGACACAAAGAAATGAAAGGCAGCCTGAATTGATATTATTAAGTGTATAACAAGCAATACTTAATTATTTTTTCAGTTTAGAAATCGGCCTACCTATTATATTTTTATATTATTACTAGCTGACCGAGCAAACGTTGTTCTGCCAAAAAAAATTTAAGGGGTAGGGGGATGAAAAAAAGATGTCTGATTCTCCACCCTAGCCGATATTCACACTAAGATTCACGAAAATCGGTCGAGCCGTTTCAGAGGAGTTCAACTTCAAAAAAGCGTGACACGAGAATTTTATATATTAGATCTAATTTTTGTGTAACACTTGGTGACAGACCCGTAGTCCATATATTAGAAACGTCATTAAATATGGATGTTATATTTTAACGGCACCTTACCATTTATTATTTATTTATTTATTACTGCAGACACATCCTCGCGCTATGGCGCACTTTTAATTCAGAAAAGCCTGTCTATGGTTTATACTCGTACATCTTTGGTATAAACAATATTATTATTATTTTGTGGTTTTCAGTTCGGTTTTTAAAATATTTTTATTTGTAAGACCCAACCTTAACCTTGAGGAATTGAAAATAATCATAAATATGTTTCGATTGCGATTACTAAAACAATACCGTTTCATGATATTATAAATCTTTAATAAAAAAAATCCAAATTCTAAATGATAATTATCTGCTGTTCTTCATTTCGCATAACATCATCCTCCTGTGACCTTTCGTTGGTCGGAGAGCGGGCAAGCGCTATACAAATCGATCATTACCGATTTTTCCCGACATTTCATTCTAGTTGCCGACGTACCGAAAAATTATCTGTTTTTACTAGGAGTTATGTTTCTATGTTTTCTATATTCGCAGGGTGAGACCATTAATTTATCTACAACAATAATAAATCAATGTTTTGTAATATATCATCATAATATATAATCTATATGCTTATACTGGTCATTATCTGATTATAAATAATTTAAGTGCCGTTATAATTAAAATTGTTCAATTTGGTTTAAATTAATCCCTCAAATAAAGGGATATATAACATTTATGGTAACATTATGTCTATCAACGGTCTACCATTCTTTGCTCTTTCCGTTCATTCATTCATAGTGTCAATGGATAGTAAGACCATATACATTTTATTCGATGTTCTATTCGATTTCAATTGCTCAAGCAGGTCGTAATTTTGATACATGGTTTTCGATATAAGACATTAATTATAAGTTTTAAAATGATGCAAAATAATTCATTGAATTATAAAAACTCCTTTATTAGTTAAAAAATCGTCATTATTTTGGTTTTATTTTTACATTTTCATTGTAGTTTTATTTTTAATTTTCTACATTGTCCAAAAATTAATTATAAATTTCATACGACCATGAAGACGATTAAATCATTGAAAATTTGAAAACAGAACTTTTTTTTCAATAAATATAATGAACCCGTACAGTTTATTTTTTACCACAAGTGAATTTCTCCTAGTTATTGCAGTTTATATTTAGAATTTGACCATGAGCGTAGCCAACCTTTTTTTGTGTCGACTGACGACTGTAGAGTGTAAACTTTCTTACAGATATAAAGTATAGTATTTAGTACCCAGATAATTAAGTTTTTTAAGTTTAATTAGTTACCTTACAGGTCAGAGCCAGGGTGGGGCAAGCGCCCCAACCTGCCCTACCGTGGCTACGCCCATGAATTTGACCAAACTAATCTGTAACATTTTATTGATAGTGAAACTTTGAATGTTTCTTTTTATTTATTTTATTTGTTTATTTACACATAATATACATATTACATAATGTTTGTGCATCTACATCACTCTTAAAAACTAAGCAGTTTATCTTAGAGTGAGAAAAATAAATTAGGTAGGTATAGATACAGTTGTTTACGCACGCGGCACGGCCAATCATCGCAGTGCAGCCCGTCCATGCTCGGCATACCGGATACCGGACTCTCACACAGTACACGGTACAGGCTGCTCCAAGTTGAATAACTATGTTGGGGCAAAGCATTTCAAAAAGAGAAACAAAAGAATAGAAAATTGTTGGAATTATGTTTGCCTCCGTCTTTTATCAGTTAATAAATATCCTGAATTATTAATAATTTATTTGAGAAATAGGGAAAGAATAGTCTATGTTCTCATGAACTGTGTTAAATTCTATGAGTCTCAATAGTCAGGTAGTAGAAGGATTCTATTATAAAGTGGATGGTAGTAGTAGCCAGCAAGATTTTTTTACTTTGCAGATAAAAGTAAAAAATATATATAATTGAATCCTTCTATTATTATCAGAAGTGTTCATGTAAAATGCGCTAAAGTCGTTATTCAATTTAGTGGAACTGAAGAACAATAAACTTGCCAAATGACAAGCGCGGGGGTACACTGAGATAACTATTATATGTGACAACTGTTATGTATAATTATATGATATTAATTGTCAAATATACAATTATTCCATACCTTCAAAAATTTTACACCTATTTGATACAATACATTTTATTTTATTATCGATATTTTTCTTATAATCGATTTATGATTCACAGTTATTAGTGTTCGTTCATTCCCGTTTCCTAAACACAACTCATCGGACGCGTTTCACTTGTCATTGTCACTTTCCCAATCATTCATTCGATCGCTATTCGCTATTAATTTCATTCATTCCTCCTTCTGCATTTCTTGCACGTGGCCGTGTGCTTGAACTGGCGATCTGCTCCCGGACGGAATCAAAGGCTACCTTTAGCCTTTACCTGGAATACTATTATCTTCAATTCTTAGTGAAATTAAATTTATACAAATTCTTAACATTAAATATATTTAAATAGTTACATAAGATATTTTTTGAAAGTATTACTTTCGAAGGACATTAGCTATTATTATGTAGGTGATATTTTAAAAGGACTACCGCAAAAGTAATTATGATATTTGTGTAATAATAAGTAATAAGATACCGTACAAGAACTATTTGAAACGGAACACATGTGATTTTACGCGGATATAACATAATTTCTTTGTTGAGAAAATGGGCCGCCATTTTGTCGTACAAGTTGGGCGTGGCGTATGATGCAACACGCCAAGGTGTCGAAAAAGTTACCCGCAGTATCGTCTTCTTAGTAAATTACCATGGTAAGTTTTAATAATTTAGATAATTTTTATATATTTATTCCTGTACCCGAAATTCCTGTATACTTTAGGTTCTTAGGTATGTTAGGTTTGCAATCAGGTTAGGTATTTTGGGAATTTTTTAGCAGTTATCGTGTTATTTCCACCATAGTTTCTAAGGTGATTAATTACACGAGAAAGAAAGGCATTATGTATATGAAAAAACATCTAGAATTCACGCCACGCGGCTCTGTTCATTTCATTGACGTCACAAAGAGATTGTAATGGCGTACCGTACCGCAACGCAGTTCGTAAAACGCAATTTGACTAGGTCAACTAGATGAGATTAGGTTTACATTTCCCATTTGGGGATTGGTAAAAGTGATGATAGCTGTGTAACTATTATCCGTCCCTCGTCGCCCCTTCTCACTTTGACTTCCACCTGTTTCTCCCCCATGAGGTGATGACGAAATCAGGAAGTGTTTCTTTGTCTAAAATTGCTGGCTTCACTCGCTCTTGCTTTCTGTACTAATTCTATTGGAAATTGCGACGGAAATTTTATATTCTGTGAAGGGAGATTAAACAATATTCACGAAAGCTTGATTATTTATAATTCTAATAATAAATTATTATATTAATAGAGGTATTTATTCACCTTTTTAAACCAAGTTAATGATCTTTCCTCAGATGAATTTTCTAATTAACAAGTTATACACATGACTAATGTTTTTCATTACTAATAGGGGCACCAGTATCCTTTATAAAAATTGGCAAAAATATTATAAATATCCAGCAGTTAACAGGGTCTTAGAAAAAGTTCTACAGTGAGTCCTAATTTATACCCCAGTTACATGTTCAATGCATATATAGTTTGATGAATTAGGTTATGTTTTGAGACAAAATGTTTTTGCATTGAAGTTTTTAGAATAACTATAAATCTATACACCTGATATTTAATCAGATTATATTATTTAATAAAAGAGCTGTGAATAAGGAGTTGTGAAAAGTATTATAGGAAGTGAGAAGTCATTGGAGATCACTTTCTCTCCTACCACACCACTCGACCACTAAAAATACCGGTAAAAATTTAGAATCCGGTAGCAGGAGGGGAGGGGTGATTGCTGATTACAACGGTACCACTCGCAACTCTCGGCGACGCACCGTTTCCGAGAAAATTGAAAAAAAACTTTCATAACCTTAGTACCAAAATTTAAAATCCGGTAGCAGGAGGGGTGGAGGAGGAGGGAGGGGTGATTGCTGATTACAATGGTACCACTCGCAACTCTCGGCGACGCACCGTTTCCGAGAAAATTGAGAAAAACTAACCTAACCTTAAAATTCTAAAATAATAATCATACAACTTCATGATGTCTTTTCTTGCCGCATAACGATATTATAATTATTCAATTATGTCACAAAACTACACTTCGTCGTAAATGTCGACGGGACCCCGCTTCACGGGGTCCCTATTTCCGCGTTAAAAAAAATTATATGAACCTAACCTAACCCATTCCGTTTTGGGTTCCTGTAGCTTTTTTCATTGCGGGGGTCTTCGCTCCCCTTCCCCCTTAGCGGGGGGCTTTGCCATTCCTCTTTTTTTCGCCAATGTTTATACATAGAGTACTTACATTTGGGACCGATTTGACAGTTTAAGCATAGGACTTATTTCATAGCTCGGAAGACATTTGGCACCGAATTGACAGTTTAAGCATAGATTATTGACTTATTTGTGACTTATTTGACAGGTCTGAATTGTCAAAAAGACATTTTTGCATTTCAATTTGACTGTCTTTTTTATGTTTGTTACCAGAACTTTCGACTGGGTGAACCGATTTTGATGATTCTTTTTTTAATTGAAAGCTGGTGCTTGTGGTCCCACATTTTGAGCGAGATCTGACAAGTAGTTATTGAGTTCTTTTGTAGTCTCTTATTTTTTTATCTCGACATTTCAGATGGTATATACATTGCACATACTTGTCTCGTGTTCCATCTCAATTATTATGTTGCTATATGTATCTGGATTGACATAAACAAAACGTTGCCTTGATCTAAGTGTAATAAAAAACAACCCTCCTTCAAGTAGTTGAGTATAAATTGTTTAAATGTGCTTATGCATGACACGTGAATATTTCATTAATTACTGCTCTCTTACCCTAACCTTTATCTATTGTTTGATTGAAAAGTAAATATTAAAAAAATAAAAACAAGATTAATACCCTATAATATATAATATACCAAGAATAATAAAACTTGCACAGTAACGCACAATTTTCTATAAATAATATTAACTTCTACTATTTATAATTTCCTCATTATTAGGAAAATACATAATTATGCATTGCCAATGATTTCGTGCCATCTCTCTCTATCTGTCTTTCTTTCTTTCTTTATCTTTTTCTATTGCAACTCGATTCGACAACTTTAAATAAGAACTGAGCGTTAGTCCTTTAGGACCAATTTGAGCGCAAAGTTTTGAGCTCGCGCTGACTATCCTTATGCAGTAATATATATATATTAAGATAATGTATATTGAATATTTTTCCTTTTTGAATGTTGTCAAATAATAGAAAATGCTTTTTGTTTTATTCGCAAGGATTTTAAAGTGACGCTAAGGTTGTTTTTAACACTATTTTGAGTTTGACCTCTCATAATCTCATGGATTTATTATGTTTGAAAGCGCGTATAAGGCTCTATGTATGCTTAGAAATAGGCGACAAATAATAGTCGTAAACCTTATCCGTTATCTAATTCGAAGGAAATTTTCGCTTCGTTTTGAAACCGTAAACCGGTTCTTATCGCCAGCCTGCTTTCCCCGCTTTTTCACTCGATGGCGCCTGGAACGGCCGCATGTACGTTACTAGCGATACGATATCGTTGCTGTCGCATTGCAAATGATTTGCATTTGCGACTTTTTCAAAGTCAAAAACGATCCCTAATGGTTTAAAAATTATAATAAATGTAATTGTAATATAAATGTGTTCAGGCGCTCCATGTACGCAAATTCTTCACATGTGATATTCGTCACGTACGCGATTCGTCACTCTAATCTGTTCGTCACAAACGCAATCCACTTACGTATCTCAAATGCTATTTGTAAAAAAATGCATTTGACAAATGAATACCCAATTAACATAAAATCACTTGTTTTTAAAGTAAATAAATAAACGTGTGGCACTCGGGGACTGCCGCGGTATGCTGGGGCCACACTAACGGGAAACGTTAATGCCTATTAATGCGATAAATATTGCGTTAATTATGAACGCGATAAAGTGAGTGGCTGCACTTGAACGGTCAACGTGAATGCCCATTCTTGGCGATAAATTTGGCGCTAATGTTCTATAATAACCCATTAGGCTTTCCTTCTTATTTCTAATTTAAAGTATCAAGGACAACATTTAAAAACCTAAAATATTATTCTTTTGTCGAAATCAATCACAACAAATTAAATATAATTATTTTAAAATGTTAAAAATAGTACTCACTGTCACGTGACCTCAAACGCCATTTAGAGCTTATTACGTCATTGTTCCTATTTTATATGGAAGTGCAACTAACTTCAGTCGACAGATAGTATTGAATATCGACTAGTGACGTCACGTGACGCCAAAAAGGCGGGAAATTTGAAAATGATTTTTATTTATCAATTTTTGTTTTTAAATTGAAGATTATTATTTTTATAATTTTTTTTTCGTGAATCTTAAGGTTATTTATTATTATTTATTATTTATTTATTTATTCATCACACACATCTATCATTACAGGTTATATACCCAATGCGACAGAGTGGCCCTTATAAATTTAACTCTTAAATATTTAAAAAACACATTATAAAAACTTAAGTCTAAACTAAATAATAACTTTACTACCTATCATAGCATAATAAGTATAATATCACCTTTGCGAATTCACTCAGGTGACACGAAAATAAGTCCAGTTTGTCATGAGCCCGGTTGAGCGTATTAATTGCTCGGGTAATAGGCGCCTTGGCCATCATATTGGTCCTGGCTGTGGGCACAGCTAGCAGTGGTGGGCGCCGCCTTCTCCAAATGTAGCGCTCCGGCACGTCTAAGGCAAGGGAACTCAACAAACCTGGGTTATGGGCTATACAACGTAAAAGTTTGCATATATACGCAATAAGAGCAAATTCCCGACGCACTCTCAGTTCATTGTACCCAACCATCCCCAGCACAAATAGCGTGGGGTACATAAGTGGGTAAAATGGGTAAACCCCGTACAAGTGCATATACATCTATCTATTAAATCAAATTGAATCCTAAAATTAGTCAACATCCCTATTCCATTAATTGGCGCTAAGCATAAACTTGCGATACACGATTCTTGAAACTTTTAAGTCTCGTATCCCACAAACGAGCCATGTTTGCAGAATCTCGAGAATGAAATTATTTTGTCGTTACTCCACTCCATAGACATAGTACGTTTTTAACGAAGAAAAACACGTCCGATCCCGTCGCGCTCACGATTCACACTGACATACGTAGTGTGGCCGCTTCAACGCATTAATTCTTAATCTCTTTGATGTACCGCCACTTGAGCTATCGCCTACCGTCAAACTGCAATATGAATGCCGTTGTCAAATTATCGCGTTAAGTCGTGGCTACACCTACGTTAAACGTCCATCATCGCGACAATTACCGGCATTTCCCGTTAGTGTGGCCCCAGCATACAAAGCTATTGCATAGCATTTGTTGTGAAATAAAACCTGACACCCCCCATTTGCAGTCAGTACTAGGATAGCAAAAACATGCAAGCAAGTCTGCCAAAATAAAGCTGGGGTATTAAATTTCTCATCGAATTTGTTCACCATTAGTAGCAATTCCTCGAGGATGCGACATCAGTGACACCGCACATGCCACAGTATGTGCTATCTTATTCACTCTTCGGTATTTTTAGTAAATTGAGTGAAAGTTGAGTAAAAAGTATTTCTGAGTAAATTTTAAACTGCGGGATGAATCGCGTGCATGACTAATTGCGTTTATGACTAAGCGTATAATAAATATTTAAGTGAAGTTAAGCTATTCTGGCTCTCGTGATCTAAAGTTAATCTTCATATATGCCTGTATGTTACATTATACTAGGGTTGCCAGATGGTTGGGATTCGTCTGGATTGATCCGACATTTCACATGATGTCCAGAGTCGCGACAAAATACAAAATGTCCCGACAATTCACTCGATTCAACAGAACGCATTTGCCGCCACGCGCTCTAGCCGGTTTTTTTCGTCGTCAGCTCGTTTGCCGGCTATTAAAAAAAATGAAGATTCAGTCTTGCCATCTGGCAACCCTACATTATACAGACACAGTAACGGAAAGTAGATAAAATTATCTATAAAATTATCATTTTGTTTTGTACCCAAATTAAAGTTTTCGTGTATTGTCGATTTTATATGTACTGCAAATAATGGGTGGTAATGGTTGGATAAAGGTGTTGTTTTTTTTTGTTACAGCCACGTATTGATCCAATCCAGTTGCTGAATTGCCTCAGTGTACTGTTGTCACCAAAAGGAGGCGTAAAAAGCAGGGATGAAGTAGAGAGACTCGCTGGGTAAATATAATATTTTAATTTTATAAAGTTATAATAAGTATTGTTCATATCAACTTGTTCATATTATTATTACTTGCCAAAGAAAATTTAAGTAAGTATGTAACATATTTTATGAATGTTGTACCCCTTTGTAATCTATTTTTCTCTTTGTGTTCGCCGTGAAATTTAAGAGCTGTTTTACCTACTTGCACTGTATAAATGTTTTGTATATGAATAACATATAGTATTATCAAAGGTCTGTAGTAATATAAAAGATGTAGATAAAGATCAATTTTATTACTCCTATATATACATCACAGTTGTGCAGTTGATTGCATCTTTATTACTTTTGGTTACATTTTAACTCTTGTCATCTATAAATTCTGGATTTCCTTAAAAAATATTGTAATATTTTTTGCTGTTACTGTTTTGAATAATCCCTGAGATAAATTATTGTACACTAAAAAATATTATTATACTCTAAAATATTAATTATTGTACCCTAAATATTAAGTTTTTCAAATTTAATAGTATATTTTGCAATATATTTTTTTCCACCTTTGCTAATCAAAAGTATCCAGTAACCTTTTTATATTTACCATTCAAGTTTCTGTAGTTGCATTGTAAAATTAAATTTTTACAAATATTTTTGAAGACGGCATCGTTACGCTTAGGTCAGTTTTAGCGAAGCCGATGACTGGCTGGTGAATAAATGCTGTCTTTTACGTTTGTAACAAACGTTAAATTCGTTTGTTCGCACTTCGACGGATTTGCAAAATGTCGGATTCTCATTTCGTCGGATTCAGTAAAGATAATAACGTAAATAAATAATAAATTTAGTAGGTACTAGAGTCGGCACGCGGTTTCGACCGCGTGGAATTTGTTTCTCATAGGAGTTACTTTCCTAGTAACTACTGGGATAAAATGTATAGTTCCATTGATTTACGCCCAGCTTCCGGATAAATCTGAGATAACGTACACAAGGTTCTCTTTATTACGGGATCATTTATGTAAACGTTTATATTGAAGTTAGAAGTGTGACTACGAATTCTAAGTGTGACTACGAGCTGTGTTACATAGCATGAAACATTTAATTAATTCCAACATTATTTTATAAATCAGTGGATTAAAAAATAAGTAATGTCTTACTTACTACAAAGAAAAACAGCGTACCTACTACAAATGCTAGTGAAGGTTGGCATCACCGTCTTAATACAAGAATTCAAAAAACTAAACTTACTTATTTTTGAGTCTACTCAAGAAAGAGGCTGCATTTCATGATGCAAAGTTAAAGCGTATGCAATTACATTGTGTGGTGAAGAGAACGTCATACAAGCGACGTCCAAAAAGATGACAAAATTGATCGAATTGTATCTGATTGCACATGCAATAACATTTCCGTGATGGATTGTTGGAGCGGTTATGTAGGTTAAGTTAATTATTATTATCTATACTAATACTAGCTGCCCGGATAGACTTCGTTCTGTCAAAAGTTTTTTATTTTGAGATGTAAACTATCCTATCTTTCAAGTTGCATCAAACTGTAAATGGTGTGTAAATTTGATTAAAATCGGTTCAGTAGTTAAGGAGTCCATCGCGGACAAACAACGTGACACGTAATTTATATATATTAAGATTATAGAGAAAAGATTTGATTGTTTGTTTGCATTTAATAGGTTCCCGAAACTACTGAACCGATTTGAAAAAATATTTCACTGTTGAGAAGCTACTAATAAAACTCCAATGTAACCCAAAGTGTAAAAAAATAAGAAAACCGGAGCAAAGCGAGGGCGGTTACTCATTCTTCATATAGATATTTAATGTTTATTTTGATTTTGCATAAATAGTTTTAGCAAAAAAGCTGTTTTCTTCTACGGCGAAATGAGAATCAGATCTTATGCGAATTCGACTCAGTGCTATCGTTTTTCTTCTCAACTGTATTCCGACGAAATGAAAATACGACCTTTCGCGAATCCGACGAAGTGCAAAAAAAATTAAATTGTGTATTTTCCCGTTCTATTTACTTACAGGACATAGATAAATTATTTTTTATTTGTATTTCTTACAGTTTAATGACCAAGTTTTCTAAGAAGTTGGTCTCAAAATGTATATATATACAAATACTCAAGTGTACTGAAACGGATCTACTAGGCCTGTTTATGGGGTCCGGAGGCTGGAGATTAGTCCACACGTGGCTAACGGAAGGTATAACAGCAAATAATTGGCCGCTTGTTCGAGAATTACTCGAACTACTACTTTTATGCCCCGTGGGAATCGAACGTCTAAAAACTAATAACTGTCCAAAACTTGTAAAGGAGTTATCAAAAGACGAAATTCATCTGGGTAAGAATGTTTATTGAATAAATCACAATATATTTTCGCTAGCGAATTATTTATTTTTTACACACATTTTAATATAAATAATTTTATAAAATCCGGACCATGCATTTCACGCAGGGCTTATAATATGCCGGATTAGTCATTAATAATATAATATAATCTAAGTAGGCAGTATGCTTTAATTTTTAGTCTTTATTTATTACAAGTATGTATTCAGTCATTTATTGATTCAGATCAGCTGGAATAACATGACGTTCTACTTCCATAATTGTTATAAGTAATAGTCTCTGCCTTTCTTAGATTCGATTACATACCCAGCGTGTTCCACTACGCTTACAAAATTTCTAATGACAATGACAGATCAGTGTTTTTGTGTTGGCAGTCCGTTTATACGCCTTCTTTACATACATCTTCAAATTGTTGTATGGGAAAAGTGGAAAATCTACTTTACAAATAGACTGAATGTGCCTATTGCATTGTTTTAATGGTCTCAAACCATCTTCAAATGAAACCATTTTAAGGTATATCGGTTGGATGGTTTCAGAGTCTGTAAAGGACATTCGTACAAATATTTTTTGTGTTATATATATAGATTACATTACACACATACTCCTGCACGTATCGCGGGCAATACAAATAAGACATTTAGAACAGTCATGACCAGAGTACCAACATTTATCTCTCACATAAATGTCTGCGCTGGCCAAAAATTGAACCCGTGATCCCTCATTTTGTTGGTAGAGTCACTCGCTTGATGACCCATTAATGAATAAATTTGCATTTGAATGCATGTATAATGATGTAATATTTTTGTTTTAGAAATAAGGGCTTTGGCCTCTAAACTTGTAGAACAATGGTTAAAGACAGTCAAAGGGGAAGAAGTTATTCCAATACAAGTAACTGATATTCAACAAATCATAAACGATGCTATACTGGAATGTAAGAATGAATGTGATATAAAAAGTGAGAATCCCTCTGAAGCTGTGCCCCCAGTTAACCTAGCGGATATATCTGAACCTGCAGATATAGATACATCTCCAGAATCTGAAGTTAATAATGTTGAAAATATTATTGAAAATAAGATAAAAGATGAAGAGGAGACTGATAAGGAAGCATTGCCTATTCTTAAAATTACATTAAAAAATGGTAAACAGATAATATCTCAAGTAGAAGACGATGATAAAAAGTCATCAGATGATTCATCAGATCAGTATAGAGAAAAATCAAAGGACAAAAATAAGAGTAAAAGAAAAGATAAATCTCACGACAGAAGTAGTAGTACAAAAAGCAGTTCGTCTAAACATTCTAGTAAATCGTCTTCAAGCGATAAACACAAAAGTAGTGATAAAAGTAGTTCTAGTTCCAGTAAGCACAGTAGTAAAGATAGATCGAGAGAAAAAGATAGACATTCATCGCATAGTTCTAAATCAAAAGATGGCTCTAACAGCGATAAAAAGTCGAGTTCTAGTAGTAAAGATCGGAGTAGTAGACATGACAAGGAAAGAAGTAAAGAAAAGGATAAAGATTATAAAACTAGAGACATTAAAGATACACATAAATCGTCTGAAAAGTCTGATGATAAATCACAAAAATCTGAAGACAAATTACAAAAATCTGAAGAGAAGCAATCACCGTCCATTCAAAAACTTGGAAAAATACCGAAACTTAGTGACGTTAAAAGAGAAAAACCATCAATATCCATAGAAGTTAGGAAACCTGATGAACCAAAACCAAAAACAGTCAAAACTTTTAATTCTAAATTTAGGAAACATGGCTTGGAAGAGGAGATTAAACCCCCACCTTCACGCGCTTCTTTATTAAGTAACAAAAAGCCTCCTCCTGTTATACCGCCTACCGTATCAATACCTAAAAGACCATCTCCTGTTCATAACGAAACTCCTCCGGAAAAGAAACCGAAAACTATAGAAATTGAAAAGCCTGGAGCTATTAAATTAATCCCACCAAAACCAAAACGTAAGTATGAATGTGTATTTTTAATGAGTCTATTAATAACATTTATTATTTTTTCAGGAGCTGCTGTTTTTGTCGAATATCTGAAACTTAAATTGAGAGAGTGCAAATATCTGATTTATTTTAACAGTTGTGGTAAGTCTGAAATGTATAAATACGATGGTTCCATGATATCTTCTGTAAACCATTTATTAATAATAAATTCTAACCTGAACATTATAACGATGGTTTTCTGTGAAACCTTTAAATGTAAATCGGTGTCAGTAACAGCTATGTTACAGTGGATTCGACTTACCACAAGGGCGCATCGCAAGCAGGCAGTTTGGTGCATCAGTCTTCAGCCGCGAAACTTCGCTCCAAGACTAATTAGTAAAGGCATACCAAATATAATTGAGACAAGTCTAATAATATATCAGTAATAAGACTGAGGTATATTGCTATATTGTTTGGGCACCGGGATATCATAGTGAGCAATAACCATACATATCGATGGATACATACGGAGAAATGCGAAACAAATATACGATATAGGTTTCTTGCTATATCATATAAGATATATTGGCTTTTCTGACCAATATTTTTTCATTATTTAGAACTCTACTATTCTCGCTCCCGTAATTATTATTTTAGATTGAGACAAGTAATTCTCTCTTCTAAAAGAAATTGGACCACTAAAATGTGCATTGTTGAATGTTATAACGGGTTCTGACAAAATAGCTGTTTGTTTTTTATATATTAGTGTGCCAACTTATTTATTTTTACCCCACTGATCATATTGTAGTAAATCAACATCTTATTGGCCAAATTATTATTTGAAATAGGTATATACGTACATACATATATATATTTAAAGTTATATCTGGAACTATGAGCATTTTAGCAGTCAATTCAAAGTTGGTCATGTACGTTACTAACATTACAACCAAGTACAAAAATAAATTAGCGTGTCTATATTTACTTTTTTGTTGTGATTACCCACAATTAATGAACAACAGAGAAATGAAACAAAGCTAATATGAAGACAAACGACCGTTACACGTGATCATAATTATTATGATAATAAAACATGATTAATGTAGACTTCTACTTGTTAGCGTTGTCGAGAAACGATATTCCAACATTACAAAAACATCACCATGCATGAATATTCGAGACGTTTTGAGAGAAAATGAAAGAATACAAAATTACTATTGTAGCAGACTTAGTTGTTAATGTTGTTATACCTACACAACTAAAGAACAGAATAAAGTGGTGATTAAAAGTTGTGCCTTAATATTCTATAAATCTATTGAATAATAAGTAATAAATAGATTCAGCATAATTATTTACCTGTGTTAGTAGCTAACACTTGCTGATATTACCATTTTATAGCTGAAACGCCTTGTGAAAGTACTTGCTATAATATAAAGTGGATTATACCCATTTTTATGAAAATATAAAGCAATAGCTGTCAATTACTACATTGCTAACGGTTGTCTGCGTTCGTTCTCCACGACCACTTCACATCGTTGCTACTGGGGGCAGCCATGTTGAATTCTGACGACAACTCATATTTTTTGCAATGGTGTGACGTAATTTACAGTGCACCTATTTATAAAAGTTGACTGAACAACGATTTGCAAGAGAAAATGCGTCACTGTTACACTTGAAATCAGCATCAAGAAAATCTAAAATTATTACGTCTCGGTCACTCGATGAGTTTTGAGATAAAGAAAGTGCTTCCTTCATACTAGTACTACCTATAAATTAAATCTTTTTAAATAGGTACATATACGCTTTCAAGCCGTATGTAAGTTCCATTCGTCTAACCCATTTTCAATGTTCTATCCATCTAATTACCCTCAAGTCAGTTGCCCAGCAACTGACAAAAATTCGCAATATTTTAGATGCTAACTTGGAGATAGTGGATAGATAGATTATTGAAAACGGTCCTAAACCTTGAAACCAGTTTTCTTAAGACCTATCAGTCTCCGGTACACGAAAATACACTGTTTACTCTTATTTTACTAAGCATTGAAATACAAAGAAATTACGTGTAGTTTTGATTCATGGTTAAAAGATAGATGGTTCCATTACCTGATTCCTTAACCTTTGATCTCTAAGGGACATGAAAAGGTGTTATCGTCTTAGAGCATATGATTCTCAAAAGCCCGGGGCTTTATCAACACAAACAGCTTCAAAATCCTTTGTCAATGCTGCTGGAGTGTTATACCATTCTCATATACAGAATTTTTCTGTATTGACGTGGACACGTCTGCACCGCGACAAAAAAATCTAACCACCTCTCCGCGCGTTATATAGCCACGTTGCTGAGGAGATCAAAACTATTTGAGTATCTTCTCATTAATTTCTGAATCGGCTTGATGATGCCCTTTTTATCAAAATTAACTAATTTCACGGCACCAATCCACGAGAGCCTGTAAGCAAACGAACTTACTCCTCGCTGAACACTTAACTACAGCAATAAGATTTTTTTGGTCTTCTTGCAACGTTCTAGTCCTAACATTACATTTTCTGCAGTGCTGTCTTGCGTTGTTCCTATTCTTTGCTTTTTAAGCACTAAACATTGTTGTAATTAGATCAGTTTCGTTAGCCTGATTGTAATCGTTGGAAACAAATTTGTTTTTAACAAAATAAACATCGTAATAGCTCATAACCTAAATATTGGCGATAAATAAAAAGGACGAAGCTAAAAATTATTGTTACAATATTTTTTTAATGAAGCAATTGACTAGTGCAACGCACCTGGCGTTTCATTTTTAAATTTAGAGCGTTTCAAAACTTTTTGAGTGACCTACTACGTATAAATAAAGCTAAATTAGTAAACATTTTTAGTCGCCACTTTGCCCACTGAAGTAACTTCTCTTTTATCATTAATCACTTTAGTAGATGCTAAAATTTTTTAAGCCTCAAAAGTATAGATTAGGTACCTAGTTAAAAAAATACTGGAACATGAAACTCGTTATATATATATAAGATTGAACATATTAGCGATACGCGTGCATATTGAATGCAGAGAACAATAATTTTACTCGCAGTCGCTTCGCTGCGCCGATGTGTTCAAATCTTTACCTGAACCCTAGCGTCAAGACGACCGGATGTAGGTACCTCCAACCCTATGACGAAAATGGTAGAAGCTTTACAGTTGACTTCATTACAGAGCCTAGTACTAAATTATCTATAGTATTTGCAAAGAAAAAAATAAAGTTCAACTATTCTGGATAATAACATGACGAATTTTTGGTACATAGAATCTCAACATAAATGCAACAGCGACTGAAATAGTTCGGAAATCTTATCTCATTGCCTCTAAACTTGAAATAATCCAGAATATTCTCGGTAACTTAAAACTCCGCGGTTACAATACAAGAGGTCGTAGAGGTGGTTAGCTGGAGACTATGATTTAGTCCTGATGTTAAATGGTTACTGCACCCCATGGAAAGCTGACCACCGAAAAAAACTACGTCCGTCACAGATGTATGGGCTACCTGGTAATATCGCTGCCACCTTTGCACAACCCACAAATGGTTTTTTTAAGGGATCGCAGTTACTTTTTTCATAGAGAATGAATCTAAACCAATTTAGGTGATTGATGGACACTGGACGTAGGTAGCTTTTGTCAGTCGCACAACAAAGTCTAGTAAATATCATTGACTTAAATTATAATTTAAGTCAATGGTAAATATGGATGATCTACATCCATTCTCGATCTTTTTTTTGGGCTATATCTTTATATTTATGATTTTACCCAAACTGTTGAGATCGTTGATATTTCGTACGCATTTGATTAGTCCAATGAACGCAAAAATCATTTTAGCACAATTTTTTGTCGATAAATTTTGTTCGTTTATTACCGAGCCGCATAATATCCCCGCCGCCAGTGCTGATTTCAGGAATGATTCATAGATTACTGCTCTACTTCAGAAGTAAAAAAATAATATTCATGTAAATTGGAAATGAGAAATGCAATGAATATTTGATGAAATTCAGTCAAACCGATGTTTTTTTTTTTCAAAAATGTTATTGAAATAATGAATTAGCCAATACTCTATATTATGATGTCGCATCGCAATATACCTACCAAATTGATAGCATTGAAGTATAATGTCGTAGAAGAGACATCTCGAACAAAATGTGTGTTCCCGCCGGGAAGTTCTATTTTCAAAATTGAGCCCCCGTTCTTTCAAAATCGAACGAATCCATTGGAAATGCAGGCGCTCGGCGCCAATTCATTGGAACATACATTGTGTTCGCGGTGTCTGTTCTATACGCTAGTAATAATACTTCAATGATTGATGGTAAATATTTCGACAACTAGAAAAGCATTGGTAGGTTCCGTAGGGCTATTTCCCGCCGAGTACCGTACCCGCTTGCAACTGAAATCCAGAAAATTGCAATTCAATTTTGAAAATTGATTTGTTGATTCATTTTGAAAATTGCTTGAGTGTGTTAGCGTTATAGGTAGGATTGCCAGCTGGCAAGACTAAAATATCTGCACAAAACTTGAAAAAGTCGGGATTTGTCGGGCCTTGTATTATGTCGGGACAATCCAGATGAATCCCACCATCTGGCAACCCTAGTTATAGGTAGATATTATATATTTACTCATAACTGTAGTTATTTAGTTTTCTAAGAAATATTACGATTCATAATGTATAATATAAATCAATCAAAAAATATAATCATACCTAATGGATCTAAGTTACATATAATATAACTATTCATCATCAATAAACTGTTACTTATCGCTTTTATTATATTACTAGCTGTTGCCCGCAGCTTCGCATACGGAAATTATGTTTTACCCTATTTGTACCTCTTGCAGAAGGAAATTTCAAAAACGGTGAATTTATATTGAAGCACTTATATTTAGTAATTTATATACTGAAACCCACGATAAAATCACAAAGGATTCCTCCAGGAGCGGGTTTTGAAAAATAAGCAATATTCACATTAATTTGTATTTTTTTCTTTTTTTCTGCAAAATTTTGAAAAACTGAAAAATACGTGTTCCATAAATTTAAGCAAGGAACATTTGATGCAAATTTGAAGCAAATCGGTTGATATTTTAAAAATATTCCATACAAACTTTCATCCCGTTTCCCGGGGAAACCTTTTAATTTTCCGGGATAAAAAGTATCCTAAAATATGACCCGGAGTATTAGTAACAACTTTACCAATTTTCATCGAAATCCGTTCAAGGGTTTTCATGTGATGCCCGGACAGACAGACAGACAGACAATAATTCTAAAAAAAATATTTTTGTGCTCTAACACGTTATTGAAGTGCCCTCTAATCAAAATTTTTAAAAAATATTCAATGTACAGTAAATATGCCCTTTGAGTTTTATTATAGTATAGATGACGGTATGATAGAAATGAATCTCGCGAAGAAAAGCTAGTACATATACGTATCTTATTAAGCTCGCTAGTCCTATGAAGTCATGATTATCGCCAAGGTTAATGCCAGCTACGCGGCGACATGGCCGAGGCAACAATGTTTCAGTAGAAAGTGAAAAAATCTATGTAGAAATTGTGCATCATAAGTATACCTATGTAATAATTTAGCAAAGAGTTATCGTATATTCGTTAATAATTTTATTGTCGGGGTACACCTTTTCTATAAAAATGGAGTACATAATATCAACCTTCCAACTATGTACTCAAGTAATAAAAATCGAATGTAGTTTTGACTTTAAACATTGACCGCGGCATGTAATGTGAGATAAATAATAAAATTAGTTGGGAAATTAGGTGGATCCTTGGCATTTTTTAACAGACTTAAAAAAAAGGATGAGGTTCTCAATTCGACTGTATTTTTTTTATGTTTGTTACTTCAGAACTTTTGACTGGGCGAACCGATTTTGATGGTTCTTTTTTTAATCGAAAGCTGGTGCATGTCATGTGGTGGGACCACAAATATTATAAATTTTATTGAGATCTGACAATGGCATTCATGAGAAAACCATATAAGTTTAAATTTGTATTAAGAATGTGCGCGACAAATGGACGAATAACTCAATATCACGCCAACTGATTTCGATGATTCTTTTTTTAATCGAAAGCAGGTGCTTGTCTTGTGATCCCACATAAAATTGAACGAGATTTGACTAGTATTTTTTGAGTTACTTTGAAGTCTGTTATTTGTTGTTAGTAAAATTTAGATTATTTTGTAATTAGTACAGGTTTGATTCCTTGCACAGTGCAAGTTGCACTGTTTTATTTTTTATCATAGGTAGGTATATTTTTATGACGTTGGTTTGTAACTGCTGGGTACCAACTTTGTCATAATTATGTACCTACCTATGTAGTTTTCGTAAAATGATTTAACTCAGAACAGCCTATTTATTGCTTATTAAAGATTAGTTATTATAAAAAAGTTATAAAATTGGTTAGATATACGTACTTCCTCGTTAAATTATATACTAAGAGTATTTACGTAGATTGTAAAACATTAAAACCTTACGATACCTACCTACATTAGATTAGTACATAACGTACCAGTATTATATCGCATACGTCATCGGGTTATCATGCGCATCGCTTGGGTCTTGCTTATTCATCTTTGTATAGCATTGTTTCTCAAATGGGAGTCAATAATGAAACCAATTATCGTGATTCGTTGAAATTTTAGTAACAGAAAAAACTATTCTTCATGAAATATATGAAACGTCCGATCCGTCTTTCTTACGCTTATCGAGGTTGGCTGAGTGACCATTTATGACAAGTCATTCTAGACCTAATGACTAATACCTATTATAATTGTGAAAAACCGGGCAAGTGCGTGTCAGGCTACGCGCAATGTAGGGTTCCGAAGTAGTAAGTTTATCGACTATTACTCATTAACTACTTATGCTAACATATCCGTGATGGTTTTTATTGTAAATTCATCATATAACCTATATTTGAGATTTTTTCACTTGTCTAACTCCAACCGTTAGCTGGCAGGGCCTCCCCCTGCCTAACACTTGGACTGACCAAAATTAGCACTTTAAAAAGCCAAATATTTCGCAAACGGACCCCTAAATCCAAAAGTAGTATTTAGAAGACCCATAATACTTTTGAAAGACCTTTTCAATGATACCTAACAATAAAGGGTTACGCGACGAATAAAAATTTCGTCACGTTACCTGTTTATGGGAGGTACCCTGAAAAAAATGTTTTCAATATGCATTTTATTCTACGATTTTGGAGTTTTAATAAATATGTATATCCTTGCCAAATTACAGCTTTCTAGCAGTAAGGATCTCGGCGCTATGCTTCGGACAGACCGACGGACGGGCGGACATGACGAAACTATAAGGGTTCCGATTTTGCTTCAGAACCCTAAAAAGGCTATAGGACGCAGAAGATACTGAAATAATGACGAGAAGTTATTAAAACTAAAACGTAGTTAGGTAATCCGTATGGGTAATAATATGCGACTTTTACTTTCGTTACTATTGCGTAAGTCGCGACTCTAAAAAGGTTGAGAAACAATGTATAAGAATATTTTCAACTTTGCAACGCTGTATACGCCAAACAATAAATATACAATGGATATTTATATCTATCTATATGTTCAGTGCGGATCAACTACGCGCTAGGAATGTAGTAATAGGCGAATAGTGTTCACAATACCGAATGATCATTGATCATTCATTAAGTATTACTTTTCTAATTGTGGTCTAATAGATATCCATTACTGCAAGGTTTTGGTCTAACATAGCCTTAATGATGTTTATGACTGCAACTATAATAATATTTGTGCTAAAAATTCAAAATCATGTGGTTATTTTTCATATACTCATGAACGTTTTTGCTTCTACCACCAATTTGGAAAGGTTCATTGTAATTTAGGAGAAGAAATGGCGAAAGAAACTGCTCAGGAGCTCCATTAAAATGGCAGTTCTACTTAACTGTTAAAACGTGTCATACCTCGCATTAAATCTTTACATCCCCAGTATATTCTCGCACAGTTGTACTTTTCTCAAATAAGATCTTATCACCCTTCGTCAGTTATTCATTAATTACTTTGCTCGTTTTATTTTCGTCACTGATTATCTGGATTTGCGTAAGTGATAATAATTTCGGTATGTTTAGGAAACTAGATTTCGGTGAATTCCTGAAGCACTAAAGCGCTCAATATTTTTTTTTTCAGTGTCAATATTGCAACGTATGGTTCGATAAAGTAATATCATCTTTTACATAATTATGTAATAGGTATGTTTGTGTGATGTTCGGTAACTTATCATGCGTAGATAGTAAGAATGTTGCACTTGTTTAAACTAGAAAATTATTACGAAAACTGTCAATGCTACTCAATTATTTGATTGATTAACTGATTCTTTTTTCGAATGATTACCTTATGATTACCTGTTTAATTTTATAATCGCCGGATATGTATTAAAAAATACATTAGGGACCTTTCATTCATCAATAATATTTATTTATCGCATAATTTAAGTGATCATATCTATTAATGCACGATTGTTGATATTGGATCATTATTCAAAGTAACATTAAATGTAAATAACGACCATTATTCCTAAAACATTACACAATGCAACGGTATTCCACCACGAACATAGAAATCAGATAAGTCACGGAATAACTCTTCGTACCGTCTTGCTAAAGTGCAGCGTTCTTTTAAGGGACTCGGTGTAAAATTCTATAATAAAGTCCCAAAGCAAATACGTGACTTGCCGGGGGAATCATAAAAGAAACGTGTAAAAATTCAACTAGTACGCAAGGGTGATTATAACATATATGAATATTTAAATGATAAGGATGCTTGGAAATGATCAGCTAGGCAACCAGTTCTGCTCAGGTTAGAAAATACCTATTTTTGTAATAAATATAAGTTTTATTTTTAAAAGATGTGCTGAGGAGTTTCTTTACGGCTTTTCTTCTCCTCCATGACAAAGCACCTTTGCGAAAAGCTGGTAAATTAAAAAATGACGTGCATACGTGTATCAGTGATACCTACATGGATAAAAGATTAATTCATTTCACCAAAACAAAAAAAAATGTAATCACTGGACATAAAAAATAAAGGCATACACTGATATAGATCATTATAAATAGAGCTAGTGCGTTCGTTTTATAGTATTTTTTTTATGGTTGGTTTATTAGTAATGCCCAAAAGTACCTAATTCCAGTAAAGTGGGTGCACGGGTAACGGCCCAAATTTATTCCTACAACTGTATTGCGATTTAATTACTCTTCCAATTTTTCGAATGCAACTTCTTGTTTCCGTGGTACAACTTGGCAGTGACACTAGACAGGTCAGATGGTACTTGTATATGATGGTAAAGTTCTTTACTTGCCTGGCTACTGGCTAGCTACCTTGGAAAAATTAATCGAGAGATGTTTTACGTGTTTCTTATGTAGATAGGTATCTAGTATTATAAAACCTCTAAGAGGCGGGGCTCAACGACCCTTGTATGATTATGTCTAGATCGTGTTTTTTAGGCATAAATATGTATTGAGGTTTTCGATCATTATAAAATATAATACATTCGGCGAAGCAGGCAGGTATCTATTACAATAAAAGTAGTATTTTATTAAATATTCGTGAAAAATTATCAGGCTTGGGTGGTTACCCTAAAGTAGGTGCCGTATTAAGTCATTAGATCTTAATAATTTTATAAAAAGTACCTAACTATTAATCTAAACCATAAGAGGTAAATACGAAACTAGGTATTTGCAGTTGGTAACTATGAAGCTTCGAAATCATATTCAGGTTTAGTAGCCCGCGCTGCACATTGTGAACTACCTATTTTATTTTAAAACATCGATTTTAATGGATATTGTGTTAAAATTAGGGTCGTTTAATTTTCTTGTTCTTGAGTTTTTATATTATTGCACCAGCAAGTCATATGAATAATAAATATCCTATGAATAATAACTACGACTTGCTTGTTTTTAGCACTCGCGAAATTTTATTTTCTTGTGCCCTACCGACGATTAATGAATATCTGCAACAGTGGGTTTGTGGGATAATTACAATTAATATAAATCGACAATAATGTAAAATTGCATGTTGGGTTGCGGGTCTGGGGTAAAAAAAACAACTACAAAGTTATTTACTACTAGTATTGGTATGTGGAAAATGGGTAGATATTTTAATCGGAAACCTTTCCTTCCTCCCTTCATTCTAGACCGGTAACGCATTGGTGATTCCTTTGGTGTTACTTGGAGTCCATGAGTGGCATGGGCCACGTTTTCTGCTCGTTTGTCGGCTAGTCGCATAAAAAATACTATTTTAAAGTACGTTCTAGTTCTGAATTCAAAGTAGAAATCTAGCTATTTTGGCTGTGATGCGCATGTTTTTTTAATAAAAATAGCATTCACTGATAGGTGTGTAGGTAACTAATACGATGCTACTACAGACTGAATCTCAAAACACTATTCATAAGGAGAGATAAATATTAATAGGAATTTAAATAGTCTTACTCGTGGTTATTTATGATTTTTTAAATATTGTTTGGTACCCATACGTTTATCGTGTTTCAGAAACTCGATTAGCTAATAGTGTAGACCACTGGGATACACTGATTAATTGATCGAAATTTTGCTGACGACAAAAATGTGTAGCCTGACTGTTTGGTTAAAGTTATTTAATTATCATAAGAGTATTTATGTATCACAAAAAAAGTTTTGTCCTGCTGGATTATTATTCCGGAAAGTTAAGAAATTTTCCAATCTGGCAGCATAAATAACTTTGTTTTTTTCTATACATGCAATTATATAGATTTTTACCATAATAAAATAATATTTACTACAAAAAACAAGAATATCCTACCTTGATTCCCGAGCGCGAGAGACTTAGCCTCCCGAGCGAAGGGTCCCAAGTTCGATTCTGACCTTGGCAGCCTTTATGTGACAGAACTGTCTATTCTTGGGTCGTAAGTGTGATGTCTTATTTGTAAGTCCATGCGACCTATGACCAAAAATGCAGATGCGGGGGTGTGACCGTTTATTCTTTCATAAAATATTTTTATTTACCCGTAATAATGTCACTGTATGTTATGATATGAATTTTGTTCGGTATATGTATTCGGTGAGTTTATTTTACATCATGGAACCAATACGTATATATACACTTTGGACATGTGAATTGTGACTATTTGACTGTAAGTTTCCCACTGTTATGGTTGTTTAATTACTATTTTTACTTATTGCATATTTTCTTTCGCAGCTATGATGTTACAAGAAAGCGATATGTTCATGGACGCCCTTAACGCATCTGCTACTAACAAGAAGGAACCTAAAAAGCGTAAAAGACGAACAAGTGGGTCTAAAGATGGAAATGCACCAAACGACGGCTCTCCACCGCATACGCCAACTCCTTCAAGTCCAAATAGTGAAAACAAGTCAGTGCCACCCAGGTTCTACCAAGATACATTAGAAACTGAAGATAACAAAGAAAAAACAAGTGATAAGAAATCTGATGATGTAGAAAAATCCGAACAGGCTGTTAATGTAAATAAAGAAACAGAGGAAAGTATAGATACGTCAGAGCCGCATACATTGACCGTGAACGGTTTAAAAGGAGTACTATGTTATCATAAGAGAAAAGGTCCAAAGAAAAGTATTACGTGGAAGCCAGATTCTGAACTAGAAGAAATCCAGTACTTCGAACTAGATGAAACAGAACGTGTTAATGTAACTAAAACATTCACTGATATGAAACATTTGGAAAGGATACATGAACGTGAAGCTTTCCAAAAGGCACGGAATCTTAGTGTTGACGATGTTATGGAAGAGAAAACCGTTTGGAGACCGCTGATTTTAATAGATGCAGAAGGTCAAATAGAAGTAGAATATGGTAAAAATAGTAAAGAAAGAGACTTGCAAGCAGTGCGCCAAAAAGGAACTCTGCAACCATTGTACTTCCATAAGTCGATGATACCTGATTCACCACTTGAACCTGATCCTGAAACACACGTATATTGTGAACCATCCATTATTCCTCTAGAGGATATTACTGGAAATCAGAATATCAGCGATTTTAGAAACATGCCTTGGCCTGAGCCGAAAGGAAATGCCCCTGCAACGGCTAGTAGTAACATGAATGTGCAACCTATTTTCCCTGCAAATATATCACAATTCCCGAATAATTTTCCGCCTGCTCAATTTCCGGGTGTCCCACCCGGCTTTCAAGGGCCTCCCATGGTGCCAGGAGATTGGCCTAATGGCGTTCCACCACCTATGATGCCCAATGGCATGCCTGGACCAATGGCGCCAGGAACTATGCCCCCTGGGCCGATACCTCCAGGTGCTATGCCGCCAGGAATGATGATTCCACCGGAAAATATGATGATGGGACCAGAAATGTTTGGAGGACCAAATCCGATGTTTCCCGTACCACCAGACGGTTTTAATATGCAACAAAATATGTTTCCCATGGATTATAACATGTCTGGACCACAAGGCCCACCAGGCCCAGAAGGTTTTGGCGGTCCAGGTAATTTTCGCGGAGCCATGCGGGGTCGTGGCGCCGGCGGACACTGGCGAGGCAAAGTTACCGGAAATTGGGAAGGCAATCAAAGAGGACGAGGAGGAAATTTTACACGGGGTGGGCGTAAAGCTGTCTGTATATATTTCCAGAGAAAAGGGTCTTGTCGCCAAGGTGACAATTGTACATTTTTACACCAAAATGCAAGCTACCCTTTTTAAAGTTATATCTTAAATAAGTAGGAGTGTAAGATAAGCTGGTGTAAATAATACTTAAAAGTTACTAAAATAAGAAAAATAAAATGTTAAAACGTTTGTTCAAAAGACTGCTAGAAATTTAAGTTTGTAAAAATGTAAATATATTCATATGTACTCATAAGAAGGGAAAAAAGAAATTTATATGAAAACGTTGGAAATAAACAAATTGATATTAAACGAAATTGTTTTACCCATTTTATCTAATTATGTGATAAATAATCATAGAATTTACGTTTTTGGAGGTTATTTTTAAAGAAATGTAACAAAATTTAATCGTCATCGATGTCGTCATATCGAAATGACCCATTCGACCAATCACAGGCCAGATTGAGGTTGTCCTTCATAAATTCTAGGGTATCCACACTTAGATAGATTATGTCCTATTTTGATATGGTTCTTCAAAATCTACAGATAATTTTTCTGGTATAGTCCAGTGCCGATAATTTTTGAAACGAAAAAAAATTATAGTAGAATGAAACCTATTGCAAAAGGAAGAGAATATAACGAAGATTATAGGAAAAATAAATTACGGGCGATCTGAGGTCGGGAAGTGGGGGGGAGGGGGGGTTTAAGGGAAAAAAATGGTTTATCTCGATTTCCAAAAAACTATAAGTCCTATTGAAAAAAGTTGAATAGCAAAGTTGTAGGTAATAAAAAGATCTACAACTTTTGTATTTTAACTTTTTTACATAACCTCAAAATTTATGTGAAAAATTCAAAAAACCACGTTTTTGGTTTTTTATTTTTATCTTTTACAAAAAATTTTTTTTTTCACGAAATTTGGCGAAAACTTACCTTTGTATGTCTTTAACATACTGTAATTTTTTTGATTCAAAAGAATATTTTTTTTACCTTATTTTGACCTTAAATCAAAAAAACAGCCTTATTTTCAGTCGAAAAATCTCACGTCAAAATATCTGATTTTTTTTAAAAGTCGGTAGTCCTTTTGTTCGATGGAATCTCTACTTTCTAATGGTATATAAAAACCTATACACTACAATGGTAAATGTTCTCAGAAAATGCAATGAAACGACTACTATTTTCGCTAAAAATTTTCGGATTCCATTGATTGCATATGAGATTGCAAAAAACATGCGAAAATAGTAGTCGTTTCATTGCATTTTCTGAGAACATTTACCATAATAGTGTATTGGTTTTTATATACCATTAGAAAGTAGAGATTTTCGCAAAAAAAATTCGAATTCCATTGATTGCATATGAGATTGCAAAAAACATGCGAAAATAGTAGTCGTTTCATTGCATTTTCTGAGAACATTTACCATAGTAGTGTATAGGTTTTTATATACCAATAGAAAGTAGAGATTCCATCGAACAAAAGGGCTACTGACTTTTTAAAAAAATCAGATATTTTGACGTGAGATTTTTCGACTGAATATAAGGGTGCTTTTTCGATATAAGGTCAAAATAAGGTAAAAAAAAAATTTTTTTGAATCAAAAAAATTACAGTATGTTAAGGACATACAAAGGTAAGTTTTCAAAAAATTTCGTGAAAAAAAAATATTTTTTGTAAAAGATAAAAATAAAAAAACCAAAAACGTGGTTTTTTGAATTTTTCACATAAATTTTGAGGTTATGTAAAAAAGTGAAAATACAAAAGTTGTAGATCTTTTTATAACCTACAACTTTGCCATTCAACTTTTTTCAATAGGACTTGTAGTTTTTCCGGAAATCGAGATAAACCATTTTTTTCCCTTAAATCCCCCCTTCCCCCCACTTCCCGACCTCAGATCGCCCGTAATTTATTTTTCCTATAATCTTCGTTATATTCTCTTCCTTTTGCAATAGGTTTCATTCTACTATAATTTTCTTCCACTTTTTACCGTTTTTAGAGCTATCGGCACTGGACTAGTAGTGATCATTATAATATTGAAATAATACCTACAAATTATTAAATTTTTTTCAAAATTATCGAAGTTAAATTATTGCATTATGAGTAAATTGAAAATCAAGGTACATAATTAATTACGGTACATCTATATTATAATTTCATATTAGATGTTTTTAAACCATTATAAAAAATCTTATCTAATGATATACCCTGGGACTACAGATAACATGGACACAATACAAAAATGGTCCTTCATAAGAACGTGACATCATCGATCTTTAGGTACCACTACGAAGTTATGTATCAAGTAAATAGTAGTAGTATTAATAGATACCTACATGAGTTGGACCGAAGCAGAGCCATCTAGCGGCAGTGAAGAGAAAAGCTTTGGTCCCATCCCATACAAATAGTAAACGTGCGTTTACTTTACGCCGCCGCCCGCCATTAAAACTCGTAAGCACCAGAGTTGCCAACTCTATATACAGTTATAACTGTAGATTTACACTTTTACAGTTTTTTCGATAACTTCACAGTTTTTATAGGTATACCAGAATCTGATGGCAAAATGTGGAAATTAAAATTGGAGACAACACACTCCCCAGTGTTGGGAAAACTAGAATAAAACTGGTTGATCCTTGATATTTTTAACAGTGTTAGTTTCATAATAGGCAATATAATATGTAGGTATGGTTTATTAACTTCAGATGAAAATAAAGCTATTTTTGAGACAAGCACATATTTTTTATATTATAATTAATTATTACAGTGACTAACAATAATTTATGCAACTATAATTTAAAATTTGCCATCTGTATACTAGTATTTTTTATTCATTTGATGAAGAGAACAAATAGATAATAATAATAAATTGCTCCTCCACCGTTTCAGTTACGTGAACTTGTATCATGTAACTTTTCATTTCATATTCACAAAATTTTTGCTACCTTTAATTTGTAACAATGTTTTTATTATTTATTTCATTTAATTTAATATCATTTGCTAATCTTACTTACATACAAAGAAATCATATTATGTATATTATTTATTAAGAAAATATAATCACGAAAACTAAGTATCAAAACGAGTTAATCCTACAAGATGGATGATATTAATAATGCAGATTGTCGCTTAAATACAACTTTTTCCTCACATGTTTTTCAATAAACATTGAAAATAATATTTGTGGCTTGTGATCGTAAAGGTCTTTTCGACAGTAAATCGAAAATAATCATCATTTTAGAAAAAGAAAAAAATTCCATACAACTCTTTCTTTGACTTGACAAGCCGCTTGACAATTTTGAGTTTTAAAAATTTTCATTGCCATATCAAAAACCCATTTTTCTGCTTGTCAAAAATGCCATGAGATGCTGGTACACCTATAGCTTAGACCTTCAAATCTACAGTTTTTTCTTTATAATACTAAGGCTATCTATTTCATTCGTTGCGTAACCCAAGCTTAGGAATAAACGGTCTACCACCACCATAAAAGGCATTTTAAATACAAAGTCAGAAATAAAAAATTGTTATGATTTCAGTGCTAACGATGACCATTTAAAGAGATTGCATAAAAATATGTACGATTTTAAAAATAAAGATGAAACTGAAAATCAAGAGGATGTGCAGATTGAAAACGAGTCAATTGTGTAAAGTTAAGATTTAAAGTTAATTTATTACACTGACAACCCGTGTGGCGCAATGGTTACCATGTCGGATCGCCGCACCGAGGGTCCTGGGTTCGATTCCCAGCGAGGCGGAAAGAGTGATGAGTTTGAATTTCTGTTCTCGGTCTGGATGTGAATGTCCTTGTCTAGTGTGTTGTCCATGGTAGTGGTACCCACGACACAGGGAATCCTAGTGTGGGGCTATGAGTGTGAAGTATGAATGTGTGAAGAAGTTTACATACTAGTGTAATTTTCTTACTATATTGTTGTTTTATTGATTAAAGCTATTAAATAATACAAAGTAAAAAAAAACTGTAGATTTACAATTCTTTGAGTAGAGTTTTGCAGTTTTCTACAGCCTGTGTAACACGGCTGTGTGTACAGCCAAGTTAGCCACTTTTTGGCTAGATCTGGCAACTTTTAAGATTCCTTTAGCCAAAAATGTCTAATATTCTTGGCTAAATATTTTAGCCACAATTTTAGCGACTTTTGACTTGACAAGCTAATAAACACAGATTTTATTTATGATGAGTATGGTGAAGAAAAACATAGAAATAAGCACTAAATTCTAAATTAGGAATATTTAAAAAAAAATAAGCAAACAATTGTCATGTGCTTCCTACCAAATACCGCTGGAATTTTTAGCCAAACCGGTAAACAAGCAAAATATTAAATTCTTGTTCCAGAACCAAAACCATCAACGTCGAATGACTATGGACCTACGCGGATGTCCGCGACGGATAGTTAAATATACATTAAACGTATCTGCCCGTTCAGAGCGAGGCGGACGCGGAGAGCTTTCCACGCGCGGACGATATTCATCCGAGTCGCTCCTCCGCGCCGCGGCTATCCGCATGCGGATGCTATACACATCTAATGTTTTATGTTGTTGTTTAGTGCCACGTGGATAGCTTAGTGGATGGTTGTGTACAGTCGATACAAATTCTCCAATAAGTAGCCTTTTCTAAATAATTGGATGTACATTAAATCTTCTTTTACGAATCCGTTTTTTATTTAATAAATACGCAGCAATCACAAGTGCCATTTTTTTACCCATCACTGTACCACTTCGATCGCGGTCCGCGTGACACTGAAAGATTGTTATCCGCGACGGACGCGGCGCCGCCGCGCCGTCCGTTCATCCGCTTACGGACAATCCGCGTCGCACTGCAAAGGGCCTATTGATTTATTCATGTACAAATAATATTTTATGTTTCAAAGTTATAAAATAATTGTTTTATGGTTTTTTTTTTCTCCAGGTCCAAAAAGAGGGTACAGAAATTTTAGCCACTATAAAGGGTACTAAATTTAGACATTCTAGCCACTTTTTAAAAGTGTTTAGCGGCTAAACACTTAAACGGCTAAACTTTAGCTATTTCTTGGTTCACTGACTTGGCAACACTGTCTACAGCTTTTTGAAAGCTTTACAGTTTTAATTTAAATCGAGATTAGGGTTGGCATTAGCGATGGGAAATATCGTTACTTTTATTTCACTATCAAGTCCGTGAAATTATTTATTTTTGTCACTGTTAAATCACCCGTGAAAAATCACCACTGGTATATTTCATTATTGACGAGTATTGTCACAGTGGGTGCATTTTATTCCGTCCGTTACATTTCGCAGTGATAGTGACTTGATTCAGTCATTACCAAAGCTCAGCGGTCAACTTACCGGCGACGATTTGTTGACATTGTAAAAGGGGATTCCCTACTCAAAAAATTATGCCTTCCCCATAACTAGACACAAAAACCTACGATGACTTAAATCTCACAGACATCCCTCTAAATGTATTTATTATAAACTCCCACAACCCAACCAATTTCGAGAACCGAATTCAACAAGGTTGCAAACTAATTCACAGACCTGCACTCACACCTTGACCTCTCCCCTTCCAGAGGGCTGACCCATACAATATTTTGAATTTAAATGGCTAAACTCCCGTTGGCCAGTCAGTCCCAGGACCTCTGACTACTTTATCCTGCCCAATGAAAAAACAATATATATGCCCAATCAATTTCCCAATATAGCAGACCCCGATATTTGGGAAAAATTCTACGCTGTTAACCCCGACTGAAAAACCATCAATCACAGACACGTCCCACTACCACAGACTATATCGCCTCCGGCTATGGTCCAACCACAGACTCAAAATCAAGGGAGTGGAATGATTTAATATTTTATTCTATAAACAAGTCCTGAACCTTCATAAAGAAATTACAAATTCAGAAGTCCCATCTAACGAAAAAATAAATACTCGCCACAAATTGACAGAGACAAGAGGCTGAACAGACCACAGACTACAGAACCTAACGCAGCGATTTAAAAAGTCACTCTAATGGCGACCGAGGATTGGTCCATCTGTCTGACAGCGTCCTTGGCATAGAGTAACTTTGTATATACGGGAATAGAGGTCTATCTCTCAGCGAATTATGAGAAACAAAGAAAGAGTCGCCCTCTGGAAACATGATTCGGAACCTTCGGAGTAAATACTCAAAGCTATGACAAGTAGGTGACGTATGATCTGGCTATGGCTACCTTGGTATACTTAAAAATTCACAAAATACTCATAAAGTTAGATAAATTAACGATATCATCAAACTTGGTCTATTTCTTTTCCTTAAAAACCTTAACCTTTTAGACATAACAAACTATTTATTTATAGAAACTACAACAAACATTCGTTAGCGTGATTCACAAAGCAGGTCAGTGCCATCTATTGAAGTTTTCGTCAACCATCTATTGACATTATCGTCAATACGGTAACAACGCCATCTAGTTTTATACTTGGTAGTATGTTATAATAACAACAAATTCAGATGTCTCATAAACGTATGGAGTGGATGAAGTGGTTAACCATTTTTAATTTTGTTACATTATACATGAACTGTTACTCGGTTTGTAATGCTACGATTGTCAAGCCTGGTCCTTGGCAACTACCACAGACTAGCCGTCAAACTGCCGCCCGTCAAAACTCCTCAATCACCAATTGTCACTGTCAACCGGCTTGTCAGTGTGAATTCTGTGAATTTTGGCCGGTGGCCGGCGTTAAGTCACAGTAAAAGGAATACTGTGGTGAATTCACAGTCCCGTTAAATGTAACAGACGGTTTCGATGCATGTCACTGGTGTGACAAGGTGAAGTATATTTAACAAGTGAAATATCCAGTGAAAGGTGAAATGTGCCATTCCTAGTTGGCATTGTTGGCAAGACTGCTAAGCACACTGAGTTTCTGTCACTTTCTTAATTCTTCTTTGTCATTGTCTTTTTTTTGTTCAAAAAAATTGCGAACAATTAGACAAGCAAGACACACCAAATCTGGATTGGATTTGAATTATTTTCAAATACCTACGTTCTTTATATTTCCCGTCTAGTCACAAATTTATTTATTGTTTAAAAATGTTTGTAATCAGCGAGTTTTGTTTAACTTTTTATTAGTGAAATATACATAAATATGTTAATCTAAATTAATACGAGAAAACAATAGTCAATATTGATAGTATTAGTAATTAGAGGTCATATTGTATTATGCAACGTTGGTTTTTTATTGAGGAACGTAGGAAACCGAAAATAAAAATACCTAGAAAAATGTCTGAAAAACCATTGTGCAAGGAGCCTGAAATTCCAGTGCAAGAATGGCCGTTTTGCGTTTCCGTGGCAAACATCGACCCAAAAGAAAAGGTATATTTAACTGGGAATATTGCAGAGTTCGGTGAGTGGGATTTCACTAAAATGATTCCGTTTGAGCGTAAGCCAGACAGTGACTTATGGTGCAAAACGATCGTCGTACCTAACACCTGCGAACTACTGTATCGTTACGCCATATGTCTCGTAAATGAAGAGACTAATGACTTGATTATTCGTCGCTGGGAAACAAATATTCACCCCAGGTCGATCAAAGAAACCATGCTGCATCCTGTCGTCGATACATTTGGAGAATATGATGGCAAACATAGAGTTAGTCGTGGATGGCTCACATCCCAAACATTACTACAGTTTAAGTTTATAAACAATCCATTGAAGCTAAAAACTCGCTTGGCCGATAGACTTATGAATATTAAAGTGACACCGGTGAAGTTATCTTTTGGTACTGAACCTCACGTAGAAGAATCATCTCTGAGTACAGATACAACGGATGTTGAAGTGCCCCATGGAGTGTGTGTGGAGGTTGCTACTCTTGATAATGACACCTCCATTTGCCAACTGCAGCCCCAAGAGCAATTTGGAAGAGAATACAGACTTAATGATGTGCTGTTAGTGAATGTTTATGCTCCTAACCCAAAGAATTTAGCATATTTAGTTGATTTCTACTCCTACAGCTCTCGTGCATCATCTGAAGACCCTCCGTGTCATGTGGGATATACTTATATTCTTCCAAATATGTTCAGGCCCTCTGAAGGTATTTTAGAGTTGCCAGTTACATGCAATGTTAAACACCGACCCTTGGGCACAATCAACTTTGAATACATTATTGTATGTCCTATGCAAGTTAATCTGTGTGACATGCAGGTATCGTATGCCAAGCACTGGGATCCCTCTTGGACAGGCCTTGAAGTTGGTCATCGAGGACTGGGGGCTAGTTTCAAAACTAAAGAGTAAGTCTTATCTCATCACATTTTCTAACTCTCGTTATTGATTGATCAACCATACAAAACATTCCTTAAATAAGAAGATTTAGCAATTGAATTTAATAATGTCCATATTAATATCATTATAATACTTAGTAATTAAAATATTTCTTTTATTGCAAGTATTTGCATAGTATCTTAACAACATGCAAAATATTGCTTAATTAAAATACTAAAACTTACTTAACACTGATAACAAGTAGAATACCTAATATGGGGAAAGTAGATTATGCATTGTCATTTAGATATTTTAATAAATTCTTATTATGGTCGTGGCATACTGGTACCCACAAAAATATTGAAGTTTTTAATTTGAAATTTAAAGAAACTAAGAATATTTGATTCTTGCCAGAATACAATGGTTTCATGTGCATACTTTTTTCCTACACTATTGCAAGGAAATATGTAAGAATTTTAATTTATAAACATAAGTAATGAACTAATGATACCCTGGGATATCCCATAATCCATGAAACTTTTCAGAGGAAATGCTATTCGGGAAAATACCATAGCCTCTCTTAAGAAGGCAGCCGCAAGTGGGGCAGATATGCTGGAATTTGATGTGCAGCTAAGTAAAGACATGATTCCAGTTATTTATCACGATTTCCATGTGTGTATTTCAATGAAAAGAAAGAAAGAGGTTGACTTCACTGAGATGCTAGAATTGCCAGTGAAGGACTTAACTTTGGAACACCTACAGAAACTGAAGGTATTTCATTATCTAGGAGTCGGCTTGTCAATTATATTCCTGACATGTTCATTTATAGACTTCTAGTGTGTTGTTATCCAGATATCACATGGAAATAGTGTAATTTTTGGTATCCTCACAAAATGCCATATACATTAAAAATGTCATTGATATTACAAAAACCTTGATTAAAAAACCATTAGAGCAAGGAATCTGTCTTTTGTTTGAAATTTTTAAGCATGACAATCATTTATTAAACACAGTTTGCTCTCATTCTGTATCAAGTCTATAGCAGCATGTCTATTAGGTACTTATATCAACTTGTTTACTCCAGTCATTAAAAGTCTTAACAAATAAATTGGTGTTAAAGTTGTATATGAAAATTCTATGCACAGCAATTAAAGTATATTTAATTTAGCATTAGTAGCTTAGAAAATGTATAAACATTGTTGATGACTTTTTTACCAAACTAAATTGCCTTTAGTTTTATCAGTACAAATTATATTATGTAAGTTGACAGTACCTATAACTTGTACAAAAATAAATAATTCAAATACCTGTTAGATTCATTTAATAATTTTGTACAGGTCAAGGCTTTCCTCTTGCTCGAAGAAACAGATGTTTGATAATTTTATGTTTAATTTAAAATATAGATGCCATGACAAATTCTATTATATTTATGGTAGTATTGTAAATAGCACCTGTAAGATGAAATAATAATTTAAATAAAGGAAGATTAAATATACAATACATTAAATAAATTTGTTTCTTGTGTTTTATATTTCCAGGTGTATCACTTAGTTGAAGGCAGAAACCATGAGATATTATTTTTTGATGAGGACTTAGAAGAGCATCAGCCATTCCCTACTCTTGAAGAGTCATTGAAAGCTATAGATTCTCATGTTGGTTTCAACATTGAATTGAAGTGGACAATGGAGCTTAATGACGGCACATTTGAATTAAATAATCCATTTGATATGAACACTTATGTTGATAAGGTAAGTTGACTGTCTAAATCATGAACTGATTATGAAGTAACATTTGTAAATGATAGTTAAAATGATAAAGATAGCGCTGCATACTTTATCATAGTAACAAGTGTTGGCAACAATTTAAAAAAGATTTAAGGTCAAGGACCCATTAAGTAAACAATTATTACTCAAATAGCATGGCAGGCTGTTCATTTTTATCTTATTTACGAATATACTTGCATTCTACACTTACGCTACTCTAAGGAGCGATTTAAGTAACTGTTAATGACTCTGAGTTGGGAGGTTACACTACTAAAAGATGTAAGTCATACAAAGTAAAATATGTTTTACAGGTTTTAGAAGTAGTACTAAGGAATGGCGGAGAGCGTCGTATAGTATTTTCTTGCTTCAACCCTGATATATGCACGATGGTGCGGAACAAGCAAAATAGATATCCGGTCATGTTCCTTACTGTGGTAAGTATCAAATAAATTAAAACATACAAAAGATCCATTCACTACCTACCGCTAAAAACAGACTTTTACCGCAGTCGCTGCACCAACTTCTACTATTTTATTTCATTGACTTAATGGAACTTCAGTAATACTAAGTTTAGTGTAACTATTAAAAATCTTTGATTGACTTAGATTGACCACACCCTTGGGGCTAGTATTTAGGAAATTTTCTTACGGTGTGACTTGATGTTCGACAGGGGGTAACGAACAAATACCAACCGTACCGAGACCCGCGTTGCCTGTCGATCCCCGCCGCTGTTCAGAACGCGATCAGCTCCGACATCCTGGGCATTGTTGTACACACCGAGGATTTACTGAGGGATCCCACACAGGTAAGGCTTTATCGAGCTAAAATAGACTGTTGGAACAAAGTTCCTTTCGTTATAATAATAAAATTATATTTGATAAAATGTTTAAAATAGGTAAAAAACATGAGGCGAAAGGTTCATAATGCGTCGCCAAAATTTCCATGACAATATATGTATAATTTTGCGGTGTATCAACGCACCACTTGCAGAATAAATACACTTTATTTAAAAAGCTATCCTTGTCCTATTTAAGGTCAAATTGGCTACTGATTATGGGCTTGTCATATTTTGTTGGGGAGATGACAATAACGATAAAAATACTATTAAGAAACTGAAAGAGATGGGTCTTCACGCCGTTATTTACGATAAACTTGATCAGTATACAACGAAGGAAGTTAAGGTATGCATAATATTAAAATATACAATCAGATGCGTAGTTACATAATTTATTTATTAACTTCTCTTGCACGCGTAGTGACACTGCATAACATTTTCAAATGCTAATTCGTAGTTTTACACAGCTTTATTCATTCTTTTATACAAAGCTTATTTTTTATTAATGTCTCTCGGCTGTCCTCGTTATTCCCTATAAAAAACACGCTAAAATACGATAAATCGATTATCCATAGCCAATAGTCATTAATAAAGTTGATGCGCTGACGTATGTATGACGGTAACAGGAGAGCATATTCCTGATGGAGGCGCGGGAGTCCCAGCGTGAGCTGATGCGACTAGCCGCGCTCGACGCGCTGGACGCGCCCGCCAGCGACACTAGCTCCTCCCACACCATGTGCGGCTCCGAGCCTCGCTCCGAGCCCCGCCCCTATCTAGATCTCACCCTACGAAACAAGTTACAAGATCGATCCACTGTCACCTCGCTCGAATCCCTCGCGTCCTCCACCGATATCAAGGACGAGGAAGCCGAGCGCAGTCTGAAGCGCAACTACGTGATCATGAGCCTCGACAAGGAGTCCCAGTTGAAGGAGAGCCGCGTCTCCTTCACGGGCTTGTTCTCGGCCGGAGACAACTCCAAGGGCTCACCCAAAAAGTCGCGCAAGGAACAGCAGTAGCCGATACTTTTGGCCTGTCATTAGATTTATAGCTCTATTACGTTTATTTTTATATCCATCTTTTCTTTGCTCAAATTTTATATAATTTTTTTTTTGTGATTGGGATTACAATACATCATTACCAATTTAGTATTAAAAAAAATGATACGATACGCTTTTTAAACAATGTTTGCAAGTGACTATAACCATTATTTTTCGGAAACTAGCAATAAGTTTCCGTGAACAAAACGATCTATTTGTTAGCTAGTTCATTCATCATAACATTCTAATGTAGGATATAGTTCCATAAATGTTTGTCTCATTATAAAAATGTCAACAATACAGGTATAATTCATTGTACATATAAATATGATAACTTTTAATGTGAATTGTTCTTAAAACCTGCGTCGTCTATTTTAATAGTACAGTGAGTAGGACTAGTATTAGATGTATAGAATACTTATAGAGGTAAATTTTCAATAGTTTAATTGGAAAACAAATTCGCGATATAAGCATTCCTTACGATAAGAAGGTAAGAGCCTGTCCACATCTCCACGTCACGACGTCGTCAACGTGGAACGTTGCGGTAACGTGCCACGTTACGTTGCCGCGTCGTGCTAGTGCACGGTACAGCAACGTCGCAGTGGGACGGCGCGTCGCGTCGTCGTAAGTTTTCAACGCATCGTATTTTCTAGTGAAATGATTCCCATCACTATTCATAATTGAAAGATATGTGCACCCAGTATTGTCTTTTCACATCTTTTTTCTTCAACCTTTCTCTACGTCTTTTTAACAATAGCCGAAGCAGAATACGTCTTGTGTGCTGCGTCGTGACGTGCATTTTTACGTTACGTTGCACGTCAACGTACCCTGCCACGTTACCGCAACGTTCCACGTTGACGACGTCGTGACGTGGAGATGTGGACAGGCTCTAAGAGACCGTCAGCCCAAAAATAGTAATGTGTATAACTATACATACATAACAACACCGATTTTATTTATCAGTTGCCGAAAGCATGAGCTGATAATAAGTTGAGCATGGCTTTGTTCTAATAAACATATTTTATATATATTTGCAACATTTTATTTCAATTATCTCTTATTTTTCACATTCCTTGCTACTTGTGATCAATTTATACTGTCATAACTTACTATGGAGTTTTTCGTATTTTTTAATTTTTTACACTGTACTTGCCTATATCTAAAATGGACGACGTGGTATTTGGAATATTATATTAATTTATCATAAGTCTTCAAGTACATTTCATTTCATGACATTTAGTATTTTGCAGTATTCCCTCATTATTCCATTGCAAATTCCGTAGTTTAAAAAATATAATTTTCACATTATAGAAGTATTTACTATTTATACAAGAAAATTATGATAATAGTACAAGTTGGGACACAATAATTCGTAATAATTTTAATTGTATGTATTGTTGATTATATTGTACATCGTACCTATATTATTAATGAATATAGGTACACCATATTAATTTTATAGTACTATTTTATTACCAGTCTGTGATATTAATTAATAACCCTTTAACCGCCCCACACCAAAGACAAAATTGTATGTTAAATTCAAACATAACAAGAACATCTGAGTTTTCTAGTTTATTCGAACCTGAAAGTAGATTATATGAATGAAGGGAATGTAGTTTTGCAATGTTGTTAATTTACATCTGAAGTTGAAAGGCATAGTTGATGTCTAATGATATTCATAAATAATATAATTAATTGATAATAACAGCGTGTGCAATATCATAGTGCATAGCTACTGGGCGTTAACAAGAGCTTCAATCTTGACGGTTAAAGGGTAAAATAAATGATTGCACCGATGGCAAAATATATGTGTTATAATTTAATAGTTTAAATTTTATTTATATACCTAATAAATATTTGTGTAATTTTATTGGGTTTTTAATTTTTTGACTTTTAATACCTACATGAGCAAAGTTACTCTGTAATTCTGTTAGCTTTTACACATTGCTTTTAGTCACAATTATTTATCACTAGCTCGCTTTGCAATACTTATAGGAGACAGGGACTTTTGGGCTGCTGACCAAAACAAGTAATATGAGAGTTTAAGGCTATTATATTATTCTTATATTACCTATCTAATATCCGTAGTGTCCCTGTGATATCAACCGTAAGATTCCAATGTAATTTTTATTACACTGTAATATAATAATGTAAACCACTATATTTTTCTATTTTAAATATTTAATATCAGATTAATCCGCAATTTAAAAAAAGAAAAATTAAAAAAATTGTATTTGTGAATTTACTTTACAAAATAAAGCGATATTGTATGTAATCGGAATTGATTTATTACTTATAAATTCAAGTAATTAATCAAATTGCAAGGGATGAATAATTAAAAAGAAAATTATTATCATCGTATTTTGAAATAAAATTCATATTGCTTAAAGGCATAGAAATACCTGAAGAAATATATGAATCAATTTTACGTTTAAAATACGATACTCTTATTCGGCTTGTTCTATATGTGAATTGTCTATAAACTGTCCCTTGACCGATAACAGCTCATGAAAAAATGTACAGTGAAACCAACTTTACTGTGAATTGAAGGAGGGCGCTGTCCGGATGCATTGGACCAATCATTGGACGCAATTCGAGAGGTAGTAAATGACAAATGAATGAGCACAAATAACTTATGAATGACGCGGCATTAGTTCAAATTTTCGCCATTTCACAGATAGTTGGTGGGATATTTGTGATTCTATGTTTGTGATTGTCACGTAAACGTCACTTCATTCATTTCATTCTTCTTTGTACCTACTCATTCATTTGTCATTTCCTACATCTCGAATTCCGTCCAATGATTGGTCCAATGCGTCCGACAGCGCCCTCCGCCCTCAATTCACAGATAAGTTGGTTTCACTGTAGCTGTCATAGCACAAAGAAAGAAACCAGTGTCTTGACCTATACTAATTATTATGTGCTATAATTCCCTTGACACGCCGGAGTTCTTCCTATTTTGGCAAACAGCACAATTGGTGACAATGTCAAGAAATCTTATCGATTTTTTTCGCCTGTTATAATAATCTCGCTTTTATAAAATCTTTTACTCACAGATTGTCAAAGTTCGCCCAATATTCATGGATAACCTAATAATTTATAAGCTTTCAAACTAGCATATTTTCATTTTATTTCGATCTTCTAGCCCAATATTAGAAACCATCCCAGTCTCCTTTGAGTTTTCTCTCCTCTCTTATATTTTTCATAAATCTGCCGCAAGAAAGATATGTGCATATAACTTTTCACATTTTTCATATTACCTACTAAACTTTTATTATTATCGAAAACCCAAAAATGCTCCTGTTTTTTTTTCCTGAGTTTATTTTAATTGATAACGAATGGAATAAGTTTTTCCTCATAAAATACTTACAACATTTAGGTACCTCCTGATATTTTTATAGCATATTGGGGCCACTACACAATCGCCACCTATCGACCATTTATTTACCATCGTCGTTTCAACGTCACGCTCTATCATAATTATTTTGTTTCGCAAACATTATCTTGGGCGTATCGATAGGGAGGCAGCTGCATTTTGTATGTTCCCACTTCCATCCATAATATATTTATTATGCTTTAACAGTCTGAGGAGTTTGCTCGTCCTAGGCCTAAAACATCTGAATCGCCCACCGCCACTCCCTGGCCTCAAAATAATATTTACAAAGCTAGAACTACAGAATAAAATTACAGAATAGCTTCTGCATATGCCTATGAAGGACTCCATCCATTATTGAGCCCCAGTCAAACTATCCTGTTCGTGTAGGATTACTAGGACACTATTCATTTTTCGTCAAAAACTGATTATACTGTTAATGTCAATTAGGTCCAGTAGATTAGTGATTCGACTATTTGGTATTATATCAGCGACATTTAAAATGTAATATTTCTAATAAATTGTGTTATTTTTGACATGTCTGTACCGAAGGGAACCGCTAGCTCTAGTTTGAATGTCTAAAGGTAGGTACACATAGGTCTAAACTGGACGCTATGTACACGTACAGTCATTCCGATGCTGTTTCACACATTAAATAAGTTATTTTCTTGGACAGGTAAACAACAATTAATTTTGTCTGCACGCCTAAAGATATTTTTTTGTATATTACCTATAGTGTTGTAAATTGCGACCGCGCAACTGGGGACGAATGAAACTTTTTATTCCCACTCATACCCTGTGGGGACGACAGGATGGGGACGACCGGGAATAAACGGATTAACATAGAATCTAAGTCAATCTCCAATATTTCACAATTTTATGGTATTACTCCCTCCATAGCTGTTTTTAAATCCTCAGTTTTGTATACAACACTATTTTTCCTAATTATTCCAAATAATTGAGTACCTACTACATGAAATGTGATCGAAAAGGCATTCATTGAAGAAAACAACATTTTAGAATTACATTGGTATATTCTAAACAAAGTTAAAAATAAACAATAATGTATTTGGAATTTACCTTAAACATAACATCTAGGTACAGATAAGGACGGAATGTTTGCTTTAATCACTAATATATCAACGTACAATATATAATTTAAATAAATAGTTTATTAAATGTACCTATATTTCAAACATACGAGTAAATGAGCGGTTTTACATGTTACATTTAATGTGCGTTACCAGCTAATTAGTGATAAATATCCATCTATTTTAAAACGATTAGGTATACGATTATGAATTATTTTGCTGAACATAATATCGAATCATTAAATACATTTCACACCTAAAATTACTGTCTTGAAGATGAAAGACAATACATAAAATCTTTCTAAGAGATTAAATTGTGCCATAGTAAACTATATAGATTACAAACTTTAGTGCTGAAATGATTCATATTTATAGTTAAATATAAATAAAACATTGGTAATGTTGTGCCTAGGTATTTAATAAATTTTCAAAAAAGGAAAATTATTAAATAGACTATTTAAGTACTGCCTGTATATTTATTTTTTATGCTGTGAAAATGTTTGTTTACTTAATATTTGTAATAAAATATTATAAAATTATTTTATGGGCTAGTTTTTTGGTAGGTAATTTTGCTGTCGATAATCAAAAGTAGGTCATATAATTAAACGTTAAAATTATTTCTTACTCTATGACAATATAGAGGTCAACTCCTGAAAATGACAACATAAGTAGTACAGAATGCAATGTTTAATTTTTATATGTACATAAAAAATGGACTTATTCTGCATTGAAAAATACAGCAGTGATTATTTAATAGACCAGATTAATTAATTAATCCCCACCAATAATTCAAGAAAATTTTTCACTTTTGATGACTTTTAATTATAATACACAACTCATAATATGCTAAATGTATTTAGGACGGTTTTTGTTCAGTCCATATGGGACTAAAGGATTAGGGAACGCACATAAACTACGTGACCCATTTTTAACCCACTGGAACTTACAAATGACGACATAGAACCCATTGAGCCAGAGAGAGAAGTTCAAGTGGAAACTGATAATGTCTATGATCCGTTGCCAGAAGAACCAAAAGAATCGCTTGAATTAGAGAGAGAAGATTGTGATGAAGATGCTAATATCAGAGATGACGAGTTTCATGACAGTATCGACCAAAGTCAAGAACAAAGAGAGATAGAGAGTAGAACGTTTAGCTCAGTAGCAAGAATGGCTACTATTCGTTCCCTTTTAAGCGTTGCTGCATCAGAATTTTTTTACCTTGTACGGTTTCATGTAACGACAGCATTCATATACGGCAAAATAACAAGAGATATATGTATATGAAACAACCAGAAGGCTTTGAAGATGGCACGGAGAGAGTTTGTCGCCTTAATCGGAGTCTTTACGGTTTGAAACAAAAACCACGATATTGGAATCACTGTTTTCATGAAATTCTAATAAAACAAGGATTTAAACAACGTTGTGCAGATACTTGTCTGTACATAAAGAGACAAGGAGACAAGAAACTCTTACTTTATGTCTATGAAGGTCTTATAGCTGCAACTGATCAAAAGATGACAGAAACATTTCTTAATGATCTTAAACAAAGAATAAAGATTACGAAATTAGCTTCATTCTATCTGGGTATAGAGATTCCGAAATGTGATGGTTCAATCATACTGAAACAAGAAGCATATACTAAGAAAGTATTAGAATGATTTGGAATGTTGAATTGTAACCCAATACCAACCCCTATAGAAAAATAAACTATTGAAACAGGGAAAGTTGATGACGATGCTCACTTTCCATATCGAGAAGCAGTTGGAGCATTGGCCTATCTAATGGTTGCGACTCGCCCTGATATTGCTTATGCAGTAGGTATAGTGTCACGAAAGCTCGAAGCACCTACCAAAGCAGATTGGCTTAAAGTCAAAAGGATTATGCGATACCTAAAAGGCACAATGTCGTATGGTATAAAATATAATTCCAGTGCAAGAAAGGAATACTTAGATGCTTTTAGTGATGCTGATCACGAAGGAGATTTCAGCACAGGACGCTCTACAACCGGAGTATTGTCGTTACGCAGGAGGAGCGATATCGTGGCTAAGCCAACGACAGGCTTCTGTTTCTATTTCAACAACAGAAGCAGAGCTAGTCACCGCAAGCGAAGCTGCGAGAGAAATGGTGTGGCCTATAAAGTCAAAAGGATTATGCGATACCTAAAAGGCACAATGTCGTATGGTATAAAATATAATTCCAGTGCAAGAAAGGAATACTTAGATGCTTTTAGTGATGCTGATCACGAAGGAGATTTCAGCACAGGACGCTCTACAACCGGAGTATTGTCGTTACGCAGGAGGAGCGATATCGTGGCTAAGCCAACGACAGGCTTCTGTTTCTATTTCAACAACAGAAGCAGAGCTAGTCACCGCAAGCGAAGCTGCGAGAGAAATGGTGTGGCCTACAAGGCTATTCAAAGAATTGACCACGCTCAGCTCAATACCAAATCTAAGCGTCGACAATGAAGCTGCAGTGAAATTAGCTCACAACCCTGAATTTCATAAGAGAACTAAACATATTCGTTTGAGGCACTTCTTTGTGCGTGAGCAAGTTGCAGATAATGAACTAGAAGTTAGAAGAGTGAGTTCCTCTGAAATCGCGGATATTCTCACGAAACCACTTCAAAGGATAACATTCACGCATCTCAGAGGAGAGCTTGGCTTAGTTAACTGAGAGAAAGTGTTGTAGCTTAGCAACAGTGGTATTGATAGTCATGTCACTTAACCAAAATGGTTAAGTGGCGACAACTTAAAAGTGCGATGCCAACTTCCTATACATGTTTTTTTCTCAGCCTTTTGACGTTTAGGAACAATATATAACAAACCTAGAACAACCCAGAACAACGGTCAGAATCGCGATATGTAAAAAGTGTGGTGCCCACTTTCTAATTTGTTTTGAAGACCCTCTCCCCCCTTAATGGGTCACGTGGTTTGGGTACATTCCCTTATATGGTTTGTTATTTGACATGTACATAATTTTAAGATTTAGCTAGTCATTAGAAAATGTAAATCTAAGAGTTGAACATAATATTTACCCTGAACAATGATACTATGCGAATAACTTGATGTCACATAAAATATATGATATAAATAATACGATAAAGGTACACCGCTTGCTGAGACTAGTTATTTGTGATCTAGTTCAACATTGCTTATTATCTACTATTAAGTACATGTGCGTTTACGTTTTTAAATATCATTTTTGCGTATAATGTAGGTACAGATATTATGTATTTAAAAATAATCAATTCTAAAAAGGCCCTTAATGAATCAGAAAAGAGAAAGTACATACCTCAATTTAATATTTAGTTTCACAAGTTTTTAAAGTATAATACACTGTCATTAATATTTAAAAACATCTATGTATTTAAAGGTAAATTAATACGATAATTATATTTAATGTGGCTAAAAAGTCTAGAAGTATTGTGTACATTGATAAATAAGTAATTACTAGAACAGAACTAAATAATCAAGAAATTGAACAGTAATAATATATTGATATCAGTTATAAAAAATATAGGATGATTGTATTCATATGCCATAACCTGATTGATTTGATTGACCTGGTTTCTTATGCAGAAGGACCTTTTAAACCACCTAAAGTAAAATAAAATACTGCAAATTTTAAAATATTATGACTTACAACGTAATATTAGACAGGTATTCGATTGAAATATAATATTTGTAATATAAACAATATGGATTACTTAATATGTTCATTACTATAATCTTAAAAACTATAAAACATTCGAGTAATAGAATAAATACCCTTACTAAACTAACAGAATATATTAAGATTACATTTTTATTATGTTTTGATTATGACTTTAATGAATAAGATATGTATGTTACATACGTACACGGGATATGGCCACTTAAAATATATAATTAAATAAATACTAAGTATTCGCGTGGTCCGCATACCGCAATATTTTTAAAAAATACAGACAAAAGGTCTGGTTTACACAAAGATCTGTAAAATATTTACAACCAACGATAAAAATGTAGTATTTTGTAAACGTTAAAATATATACGTACTTACGACATACAATAAAATATAATTCAATTCCATAAAATAATACTAAATTTGGACGGACAGGGTACGTTAATACAACTGAACATTTTGATTGGGTAGTGCAAAAAATTTCGCGATACCTGCCGGTGGTTTCGTTTTTAGGTGCTCTTCTATGAACTGACAGGGACAGACATATTTCTCTCCGTGTCGGCCGGCCACGTGGCTGCTCAGATTCAACCTGTTCTTAACAGCATACGCGCCCCAGCGCCCGGCGTAACGCAAATACAGAAGGGCACCTCGTTCCTGTAGAGTCAAATAGAAACATTTAAATAAAGATCATCACACCTTCAACAGTTTTTTGTGAAAATTCTTTGAAAATATTTAGGAAATCCTGAACATTTCCAAATATTAGTAAAATAAAAAATGTATTTGTCCCTTCTATAATTGTAATAGGTACAGGAAATAAAACTGCATCGGTGAGCGTTTTCACAACTACATTTCTCAGGGCCTACGTTTTATTTTTCAGTTTATTTTTAAATTTAGAATATTTTTTTCAAGCTGTTCGAACATCGTGCGAACAGCCTAAGGGCAGTAGGAAATAAGAGGTATCTATTACTCCGTGTATTAATCACTAAGCACTTATTACACCCGAAAGAAAGTGAGTTGAGGTGCCTAGCAATAAGTAGTCATTTAAGAAAAAAATAAAAGCAGTGAACTTGCCAAAAAGAAAGTAACGTCAGTCAATCCCGCGCCGCCTGAGCCAGTTGTTGCAGGGCGTGCAACAGGCGCGGGTGTCTCTAGGTTCCTTGTTGCGCAATATCTCCTCAACGTACTGACAAGGGCAGAGTGCGTGTACTAAATGGCGCGGCGCCGCTGGGTTGCTGCCCTCCTCGTCGAGCGTCCAATCCAGCCGACGCCGCAAGAAGTCTTTGCCCCACCGCTGAAGGTAGCGGAGGTACACTTGCTCTGCCATATCCTGCACATTTACTCCTTGCTTACCCATGAAATACTACAAACACCATTAGACTAAGGTCAAAGCTGAGTAGGAAGGTTAGCATAAGTAGTGCATATTTATGAAGTCATTCACTATAAAAGTGGCATTTAGTAAATATTCATGTAGTGTACCTAATAAGCAAGGCATGCAATATTTTAAAAGACAATGTTATAGTCATTGGATTAACACAAACTCACTTTGTACCTACTTAAAAAATAAAATACAAAAATTATACCAGAGAAAGGCATTGATGAAAAAATATGTTAGATTACTTAGAAATGTACTGTCGACTGCGAGACAAGTAATGAAAATTTTTATGGTTACTTGAAGGGCAAATGTATATTTTTTTTAAGATGTTACTTAAATAGTAAGGTAAATTAAACCATAATAGATACCGGGACTCACTAACCATTAAAGGGGTGGAAAATCAACAGACAGTGATCTAAGTTTTGGGAGTAACGAAGCAGGAGAAGAAGAACGATTTTTTTAACAAATTTTAAAAAGCCCACCGCATGGGGACATAACTCCTCCACGCCAAGACGCAAATCAACAAAACTTATTCATACGTTTAGCGTAGTGCTTCCCCTACATCTAATTAAGTTGTGAATGGTCAAACTCCGATTTCATCAAAGTGAGTTTTGGCTTACCATTAGACTGTTAAAATTATATTATATCTACAAAATTTTCCAAATACCTTTTTTTATTTTTGAAAATCGGATAAATACATAGCTCCAAAGCCGGTATGGCAGCCAATAAAGGAAATAACAAAATGTTTATTCAATAAAATGTGGCTGTACAACTGTAATTTTGAAAACTTTGATCTGTGACAGACATATAGTTTTACAGTATTTTTGTTGACTTCTCAAACTTAGTTAACGTTGTAATATTTATAACCTTACAATTAGTTAATAGGCATAGTGTCTTGAGTAATATTTCAAATATTAGTTATTTGATAAATTGTAATAATACATAGACATAATTATAATAGGTGCCATGCAGACAGGTAACACTAATGTTAAAACTTAAAATTTGTTAATGATGTAGCATAATTTATGGTAGTGTGATGTTATTTTTTGTTATTAAGGCATGCGTACAACTAGCGTCTGATGTTAGCACATGAATGTTAAGGATATGGCAATCAAGTTTCATAACGTATCTCAAGCTTTTACATTCAAGATGCAGAAGCTAATCATATCTCAACAGAGAACTAAATAAGGAATTTAAGTTACATAATATTTCTGAAGATGCACAACTACATTCCAATACTCTTGTCATGTCTACTTCAAACTGACATTATGATAAAATTGTATGACTAATGACTTCAGCAAACATGACACGTTGATTCATGTTTTAATGTCTGCATAACTAAATTAAAGCAATTTAATTACACTTTAATTACAGGAACCTATAAAAATTTAAATTGTATGAGGACTTTACCAGTTTTGTATAACAATCAGCTACTTAGTAATCATTGCAGCTATATGCTAGAGGGCAGAGGCTAGTAAACATCTAAATGTACAAAAGGAGCCACAATTTATTAATTGCCTCAGCAATTTACTAAATTGCTGATTTATATTATGTATAACATGAGTGTTATAATATAAATCAGCATAAAATAAAAATAAGAAGATACATCTTGGCCAAAGTTAAGTAGGTAGATAGATGTAGATGACTAGACATATCTTTAGTGTAGATTGTAGAGAAATGTCAAGTCTTGTTTATAAATGAAAATCAATGCATAATATATAAGGATAAATCATAATTAGGTATATTGTCTTGAAGCCAATAATGATAAATATGTATGTGATAATTTTTCCAGAGAAAATTGGCAATTCTCCATGTTGCATATTTTTCCAGTTGTCCATTTAATTTATACATTCATTTTAGTTGTAACAATATCAGTACAATTCTAAGATAATTGTTATAACTAGGTCATACACATTCTCTATTATTAAATAATAAAGAAAACTTTAGTTCTCTGTATCTGTTTTTTTTTCTTGAAACATTATCAATCTGTGTATAAACAGTATTTAATTAATAAACTAAAGCAAGTGAAAAGTGATACTATTGTAGCATTGTCGGTAAGCAGTCACCACTTTTTGAAAAATTATGTGAGCTCTTTTGTAACCATCGTTGGTATATTTGCCTTTGCAACATGGCTTGGTAAGACTTATACCTGGTGAGTATGTGAAAAATAAAATAAATTGGTACCTGTTTTCTAGAAAGTCTTGTTGACTGGCTTCCTCGTATTACAATGTCATTCGCAGACACGTCCAACCTTTGTTCCCAGCCTTGCATGATTGATTTACCCTCTTCACTCTCGATGAATTGTTGCAAGTGAGCAATGCATGGTCCAGAATCAAAATATAGGAAACACAAGTTCACCTTATGGCAGGAAATCTTGCCTCTGTCATCTAAAGCCAACAGCAATTTGTGTTTACTTAACAACTTGTTGACACTGCCGAGGCATTGCTCTAATCCCTTAGAAAGTCTTAGTTTTATCCACATGCATAGAAATATTGCCATGGCATTTAATATCAGCCATAGAACTCCAAGAGAGAACAGAGTCAGTCCAGTCAATCCAGAAAAAAGGAATGTAAGTAGGACCAGGAATGCTATTGTTATCCAACAAACTAGAACTCGCTTGTAGCAAATATTGTACAGAGTAAACCTTGCATCATTAACAAGAAGTTCCATTGCATGAACATATTCTTCAACAGTCAACTGAAATATACATTAAATTAAATAAATAAATAAGTAACTGTGGTATTAAAATATTAAACACAAATGAGGTTTTATCATGTGATTTAAAACTTACAGTCAGTCCTTGAGCCATAAGCTCTTCGGGCACCAGTTCTGGTCTGAACTGTGCAGCGGTTATCCAAGGCCATTTTGTATTTACTGGCAGAAGTGTTACAATAATGTCACCATTTGCTGTAAATGTTAATTTCTAATGCGTAAGTGTGATTTCCTTACTATTTTAAATAGACATATTAAACGCCAAACATTATAAAATGTTTTGAAATCGATTGTAGAATTTAAACAGTAATTAATTTTAATGTAAACCTCACAAGAAAAAACAAATGTGCAACATATAATCATGCTATAAAATACTTACAAAACCCGCACCGTACATTAGCAAATTCCACATTTTTCATCAGAGTCCCTTGAGACACAGGTTCAAAACTTTTATCTCCACGCTCTACGTTTACATGAACTGATTCTGTATTTAGGACAGCTGGCAATTCCTTGAGCTCTGGGCTTGAAGTACTTGCCGTTGCAGCTGACGCATCTACCCGTGAGGAAACATTTTCCGCTGGCAATGGCACACTTGTTTGTGGAGATTCATCGTCAAACTTCACCCAGGTTTTTCTTACCGAATCTTGGTTTAAATCTCCGTTAGTTTCATTTTTTTCTGGTAGTCTATTCTCTGTATTACTCATTATGTAAATTTTTCATTAAGTTTAAATATCTCTTCAAACTATTTAAACTAATATTTGACCGTCAATCCCAACATTCCCAACCCAACCATATTTCAACACGAAATGACACATGACATCAGTGTTGCCAATGCAAATTTTTAGACAGCCTTCTGCCGTGTATCTATATATATAAAAATGGATGTTGCTAAGCGCTAAACTCGAGAACGGCTCGACCGATTTGGCTAAAATTTTTTTTGTATGTTCCTTGGAGTCCACGGAAGGTTTTTATAATATTAAAAATAAAAAATAAAAAATTGCGCGGACAATACTAAAACAATAATTTTCACATAACAAAATTGTTTCAGCATGTATGGTAGATGGTAAATATTCGACACGGTATCCACGGGAATTAGTAGCAGAAATAATTAGGTACCGGGAGTAATGGCTAACCGCTATATCGTCGCCGATCAACTGCAGATAAAAGAAGATCAACAGTTGTAAAAGGAAATCAACAAAATAACGAAATTGATAATCGTTGCATTGTTTATTAACTTATTTTTGTAAGTAATCGTCGTTTATTGTTGAGGTTTAGGTATTGTTAACTTTTGACAGAACGAAGTCTGTCGGGGCAGGTAGTATTAGATAAAAAACCCGTGTTTATATGGGAAAAGATCCCAATATATTTACTATCGGTTCAGCACTCTGACTAAAAAAAACGTCATCGGCACAATGTTACATTCGCAGTCGAACCATACATAAAACAGTCGAATACTTCAAAAGTGAATTTGTTATAAATAAATTAATTAATTACCTACCGTAGAATTTGCGAAAAGCTGTAGAATTTGCACGGCCACAAGGTTGCAGGCGTAAGCCGTGGATTTGTGATTTTTGGCTTGAAAGCCGTAGAACACGGTAATTGCTGTAGCAATGGCAACACTGCATGAAATGAGACTGTCATGACAACGACAGATTAAAATATAAATATTATGTAATGTTAGATGCACAGTCATCATAATCTGCACTTATAGAACTTTGTTCTATGGTAGAAATATTTAAGTTTGAATTTTATTAATCTGAGGTGTTGTGATTGCTGCAGAACTCTTGGGCCTGTACTCTGTAGTTTTATAATTTGTGCCTACTGCCTCATAACATAATTATGAGTCATATGGTGGATTATGTTAGACTTGCTTTACCGGATTATCAATGGCCACAAGTGGCACATCAGTTATGTACCATAATATATTATAACCACACTTCACAAGCTTCGATTAAGAATAAAATACCAATTGATACCAATACCAAAATACAAAAAAAAACATTGCACGCACACACGCGCAATGCATGATCCAGAAACTACCCTATATATAATAAAGTACTCTGTGGAAACTACTACCTACATAATATTTACTAGGTACTACAATAGTTAGCCAGGTGGTTTTATAACACCTTGCAAACTATAAGTACCATTGGGTTTGGGATTAAATAGTGGTGATTCAAAAACCAGCGAACTTATATAAACAAGGCTTAACCTGGCGCCCCATATCGTCCGTTGTACGGTAGAACGTACAATTACTAGCAGGCGAAGTTTCATTCCCAATATTCCCATATCTATCTTCTGCAAGGAAAAAGCCTACTGTACAGCTTCCGCAGGAAGATGTTGCTATTCAGAGATGTGGTTTTTTTTGTTGCGTAATTTTAGTGTGAGTCCTGGTTTCCTGAAAATTCAAATAATTGAATTGCATTGCAGTGCAGTAGCCGATGCCAAGGAAAAATCCTGAGCCTCTATCTATAGCTTTTACTCTGAGCCAATTTGGAAAGATTAAGATTTTTTTGTATTTATTTATGAAGCGATCCAAAATTTACCTAAGATAGTTAGAACTTAAGTATTTATTAACTATTTTGGGTTTATGTTTTAAACTTATCCAAAACATTTATTCTGGTAAGTAGGTACTTATCTACTTTTTGTGCGGTGTCGTCGGCCAAACAAATCTGACTATCGTCTCTACCTGCCCGAAATGCTGCTCGACCGGTTTTCCCGCTCACACTGTCTTGTGTGCTGTAATAGTCCGCAAAAACACTCCCACTAGATCGTTCACTCACCCACCACATATACCGTTTAATAAGCGGTCAAAGCTTTATTTTCACAACTCAGATGTTCGTATTGACCGGGATAGAGTCGCTCGTGTGGATAAAGTTAATATAAATGGTGTTTTTGTTTCGGTTTAAACGTGAGGCCAACTTCAATTGTTTTTACAAAATATTTACTTAATAGTGTGCGCTGTTTTTATACTCAAAAAAAATTTGCCGTTTTATGTTATCTAGATGTTTAGACTGCGAGTATGGATTCTTTACCTAAGCAGTTTGTATCAGCTATGCGAACATTATTTGATATAATGGATGACAAGCAAACCGGGTATGTAAAGTTGACCGATATCGAAAACCGTTGGCGAGACGACCGTACAAAGGGCTTACCTCGCGGTGTTATAGAAAGTCTTCAAAAGGTTGCCTCCCACGATGGTTTACTAACATTTGAATGTTTTTGTACTGGCCTCAAACTATGTCTTTTACGCAACCAAGTACAAAACGCTACTAGTAAAGTAAATAAAGATGATGTAGAACTAAATCAACAACAAACAGGTGCTCAGGTACATATAACATCATCAGTCCCTATGATGGATATAAATGTTACGCAAAATAGAGATAGAAACTGGAATCCTATGCGGAGCACCGGTGGTACATCCCAGCAAAGGACACACAGCATGCCTCAATTAGTTGAAGACAAAGACAAGCAATTGTCAGAACTATTGCACAGCGGAAATGTTAATTCGCAACCTAAAAGTGAGAACACTCATAGAGTATATGGGCCTCCGAAACCACCGAGACTTGAAAAGCCAGCGCTAGATAGAAAGGAGACAAATAGAACAAAATATAACCCTGGGGACATTGGTCTAGAAAGCGGATCTGTTGAGGATCCAAAACTCGAATTTGACGTTACGCATTCCATGGAAGGGCAGGATAGAGGATTAGGCGATGGTAGGTCCTCTAATGAAATACAAACCCAAATGAGACGAATTACTCGTCGTAGGGAACCACGCCGTCATACATTACACAATGGTATTGATTACAATCTTCTGAAACGAATGAAACAAATTGAACAGGAAAAAGACATCTTGCTACAAGGTCTCTCAGCGGTGGAAGAAGCCCGGGAATGGTACTTAAAGCAACTTGCAGAAGTTCAAGAGAAAATGCGCTACGCTGGAAGAATGGGTGCATATGTGGTAAGAGATGAGTTTCTTTTTTAACCGACTTCAAAAAAGGAGGAGGTTCTCAATTCGACTGTATTTTTTTTTTTATGTTTGTTACCTCAGAACTTTGGACTGGGCGAACTGATTTTGATGATTCTTTTTTTAATCGAAAGCTGGTGGCTGTCATGTGGTCCCACATAAATTTTATTGAGATCTGACAATGGCATCCATGAGAAAACCACATAAGTCGTAAATTTGTGTTAAGATGTGCGCGACAAATTGACGAATAACTCAATATCACGCCAACCGATTTCGATGATTCTTTTTTTAATCGAAAGCAGGCGCTTGTCATGTGGTCTCACATAAATTTGAACGAGATCTGACAACTATGTAGTTTCTGAGACTTTGAAGTCTGTTATTTTTTGTTAGTAAAATTTAGATTATGTTAATTTTAAATTAATAAACTTTGTAACTTGTATCGACCACTAGTTAATGTATGAATAGATTTCCGAAGTGCTGTGAACTATTATGAGAAACTAGCGTGCTTTAATTCACTATTTAGCCGCTAGAGGAGCTGCATTACACTGCACAGCAGATATAAATTCGTACCGGTCGCGATCGTTACATTAAACTTTTATATTTCTAAGATAATATAGGTATACAAAATAAATGATAGAATATTATGTACAAATTTAACGAAAAAGACTGCTGAATTAAATAAGGTTGTGGGAAAGTACAAGTAGGTATCACGTCCTATTATCGTATTATAAAGATATACATACCTAAAAAATGGTTGTCTGTAAAGTCGGTTTACGGAGGGTAGTTTAACGTGACAACGTCCTGAGTGTCATGACAAAGCTCCGCTCCGCTCCACTCAACTACGATCGCCTACGGCATCGGCTACGATACGCCGATCGTAGCCGATAGTGCCTCTCTCTCGCTTTTGCCGCTCACTCGCTCGCGGAACGCGACATTTTTTCATAGATGCGCCCGGCGTTCATCGTTTTAATAGACGTTATCACGTCAAAAGTTAAACAATAAGGCGATGAACGACTAAATATAATACTGTTAGAATAACGATGGGCGAGGCTGTTACTCCCGAATACAGAGTTACCCCTGAAATTGCACTAAGTGTACCTCTTTTGCATATCATATCACAGGAACCATGGAACGAAGCTCACCAAGAACGATTGGAGTTGCTTCGCGCGCGAGTCTTGGAGCTGAACAGACAGCTGGGGGCGCTAGCGGCGGGCTGGCGCCACGGGCCGTTGTCCCTGCATATGAACCTGGCACTACCCGCCACGCTTTATAACACGCCTGCCACGACTAATAATGCTTCTGTTCTCCGGTCACAAAATCGATTATTAGCAGAGGTTAGTTACATTTTACTATTAAATTGTTAAGTGTATACAGTAGGTATTTAGTTTTTCAGTTTTGTTAAGGCCATTAACATTTCTATGGTACCTTAGGTCGCTGTAATCAAACTGATTCAAAAAATTTAAATCCCACATTACATTACAAACAGTAGTACTACAGGTGTTATTGTGACCGAAGGCGTCCCCTTCGCTAAATCTCGCGCGGGCGCACGCGGCAGGTGCCAGATACAGGCCTAAATGACGAATACACGACACGGGGGTCCACGTGCTGCACGTCCTTCGTGCATAATTGCTAGTAAAATTTTAATGGCCTTTATGGATCGTTCGTTGGGATCTAGGGACATCGCTCCGGTTCCCGGCTACTTTAGTCAGCACGTTATTAGTAGATATTGTATTGCTACTATCGTGTATTGAACCGTTCTACATGCTCGCTACTGTATCTCGACTAAAATAGTCGTAGTAGGTACCTGTGGTACATGAGCGATGTCCCTAAGTTCCAACAACATCCATCAAATGTCCATGCCCACCTTTACAGCGGGAGGTCGCTGTACTCTGTATCCTATAGTATAATCCTGACATTACTCATAAATCTCAGGATACGTCGTCAACGTGGTAGGGTATTTTACCTGGCTGGCTAGCTACTCTCAAAGTCGACACTGAGTTTTTGGAGTTTAACTCCTTTAGAATAAATTTTTATAAATTTGAAGCCCGCTGCATGAAATTTTATGAGTACCTAAAATCAAACTTTCTCCGTTACGTTATGCGTTATATTTGTAATTCGTAACACAGAATCTAGATGTCGTTGCTACTAATCAGTAACGCATCTAATAATAAATCTTATTACATCCTATTCAGAGGATGTGAAACATGATCATCATCATCATCATCGTCGTCGTAAATGGCGTTGTTACCGATTTGACGATTGCAAACAAGATGGCGTTAAATTCCAGTCGCGCGTCGGAGCTGACACACACAATTTTTTTTACGTACCTACATATTTCGGTCACCGTATCGTGTCGTACTACAATCAGAAATAGTACAAGAGTTACAGGACACCCTCGCTTCTTTCTTGGCTGACAACGCACAGGTGAAGCCTTACATTAACGAGAATGACCACTTACCCAGTGGCGCGGGCGTAGCGTGGGTTTCCGCCGCCCGGGGCCGACCGAAAATTCCCCCATATTAATTTAAATATTTTTTTATTAATTAAAAATGCAATTTTCTGGTTTTTTTCATAGCACAATTTACATTAAAATTTAAACATAATTAATTTAAATGTATTATATTTTTTTTCTTCTTTAAAAATCGAGTGGCTTGCCGCCCCCTCTTTATGTGCCGCCCGGGGCCAGGGCCTCCCCGCCCCCCCCCCCCCCCCACGCTACGTGACATCAACTCGAATTTTGGGACTTTTGAGATGAGATTACACTTACAACTTAAAACTGTCAAACTGTTAAAACTGTTAACTTAAAACTGTTTCTTTTATTGTCAAAAGTAGCTTAAAATTTTACGTGTTTGTTTTTCAGGAAGTAAACAGAAAAAATGAAAGAATATCTGTATTGGAACGTGAAAAATCCGCCCTGATTAGGGAACTGTTGCTGCAACGAAACAGGACTAAAATACTGGATACTTTTTCATAGATTAGTTTAATTAATATATATCCTTTGTAAACAATATTTGGTGCCAATACTATAAAGTTTATTTTCATTATTTAGTCAGTTTATTGTTTACATTGATAAAAATTAAGAGTTTATTTTACGAATTAAAATGATTACATATAACGTTTTTCTGCCATTAATAAATGCCATTTTTTGTAAGATGTTATTACATACCTACATAAATACATATACAGGATGGATTTTTGAGACGGGTCAGTAAGGGCAGGTACCTAAACCATTATAGTTACAGGAAAACGTTCCTAGAAGACTATCCATAACTTTTTAAGCATTTAAATTTCAATAGGCCTTAAAGAATCTTTCAATCGCAGTAAGAAATAGGATTGTTTGGCAATAAAGAATATTACGAGTTGATTTATCGTTTTTCAGTACAAAATGTATGGAAAATGTTTTAGCGTTTTCTGACATTTCTAGTACTCATACCTTAAATGGTCCCATAGAGTATTTTGATCCCCATACGAAGTAGGATCGATATGCATAATTTTTTTTTTTGGATTTTAGCACTTTTTTCGCTGACCGTACATTTTCTCAAAAATCTGTGAATGCAGTTCAGAATATCTTAAAAAGTTATGGATAGTCTCCTAGGAACGTTTTCCTGTAACTATAACGGTTATGGTACCTGCCCTTACTGACCCGTCTCAAAATCCACCCTGTATATACATACCTACAATTTTATTAAAAAAGGAATATTATTACATGTATAACAAGTGTTTTTCACTCACAAAAAAATCTGTGCCATAGGCTCGTCACTCACAGTTTAAGGAAGAAGGGGTTTTGACATGTTTGAGATTCCAGACTAGTCGTAGGATAAAGTTGAACAGCTAATATTAAATGTAATTATTATTATAATATGTATTGTTTGTTTCTGTTACACAAAAAAATTCAGAAGCAGTCAAAGATTAAGTGTTACTGGATCAGCTTAATATCACCAAATGTACCTACTATTCGCTCACTACTACTTTCAGTAATCTAATTTTGTACTTTGGAGAAGTTTTTAGAGGGGCTCTTTATCAAAATTTTCCTATAATATTCTGATATTTTAAGGATGTTTGCTTAATCACATCTGGAAATTTTATCAGATTTCTTTAAGACCTTGTATTTTGTGATCTTTTACTTAACTATTTTAAAAATAAAAATAAAATATTATTTATAACATCTAATTCAATGCTATGTTTATTAACATTATACTGATTCTACAAAGTTGTTTAATTTTTATTATACAAAGAGTAATCATATTCCCTGAAAGGCACATCGTAAGTTAGGTAACCTTGATCCCAAGCTCGTTCAATGACCACCAAAAGTTCTTTCTGTTTTTTCTGACATAGCCCAGTTTTATAGGCATCCAGAATCTGAAAGAAAATGAATATAATGATAACTATGGTAATTATGATATGATATAAATGATAAATATGGGCCGTTACCCATGCACCCACTGGCTTCACTCACCGATGTGTGCATGGGTAATTCGTGTTTACCCGTGCACCCATCAACCCATCAAGGTTGGAATTTTAAAAATTGTGCATGGGTAATTCGTGTTTACCCGTGCACCCATCAACCCATCAAGGTTGGAATTTTAAAAATATCGATAAACTATGTCGATAATGTTAAAATGAAAAATAACATGATAAGTCCATTGTTTATTAAAACTAAAGTAATTTTTCTAAAGAACGAATGGTGGTATGGTGATCGTAGTAAACACATTTGGGAGGCATTGGAATGATCTAACCCAATATATGCCCAAGAGCACAAAAACGACCCAAGGATACAAGTTCAGTACTATGGCACCGTAAGACTTATCTAAGTTTTGAACATGGTGCACATACCATTCTAAGACAATCAGAGTTCAACAATTTGGTCCAAATTGGGATACATTTTTTTCTTAATCTTTGGTGACCAAAAATGTAAGTATTTACTCGTATTTTTCTGCTTAAAATTTTGCTCTTATTGTTGATAAATCAGTAAAATGAATACAACATGTAAACAACAATTTGTTCTGGACTATTAATTGGCGTATGTTTAACTTACCACCAGATATAGTAACATAACCCAAAAGTAGTAAATGAACACCAAAATTAAAACAGCATTTTCACCAAATGTAGTAAATGATCACCAAATCTTACCGAGCAAATTAATGGCTTCCGAACGTCTCCGGCGCTGCGGGAAGAGCAGTCCCTCCGCCCTTGCGTAACAAACTGCAGGCACTCCATGATTACAGCGGGTGGGGGCTGCTCTCCCTCCGCGCCTCCGGGGTTTAAATTCACTCTAGGGGTAGGGCAGACTAGTACCATGTGGGGTCGGGGTTGACAAAGTCGGTTTTGTAAGGATTTGGTGATCATTTACTACATTTGGTGTTCGAATACAATTTGAAGTGCAGTCGTGACTAAAATAGCTATAATACTATTGTAATTTTAGACGTTATTTTTCTGGAGTTAAGTATATATTTTTGGTAAAAGAATTTCAAAGCATATTATGGTGATCATTATATTTAAACCCCTATAAATTTTTATTCATATTGAAATAAATATTTGTCAGGGTCGAAATCAACCCTTTGGGCAAATTTGATACAGAATGGATCTTTTTTTTCTAAGTGCATGTTGCGTGCTGTCAATGTATTCATTGGAGAATTTGACTGAAAATTGAACAAGGACACACAACATTATTGTCAGCAAATCAATGCCAAGCAATTGTTGAATGAATAGATTTTTGGATATAGCTTCGGCTTGTTGGTCCACCACTGGTTGACCAGCCTCAGCTGCTCCTGCTGGCCCATGTGCCTGTGCTATGTTACGTAAGGGCTGCACCTTCCCCAGCGCCGGAGACGTCATGGTTCAAAATCATACCGTAAAATGCTTTGATTTACATAGAAAAAAAGTGAGTCCTGTTGATTTGTTGCTTTGCAAGGTTTTTCCAATGAATTATGATTTTACAAAAAAAAACGTAACTCGAAAACTATACCTTTCCTGGACATAAAAATTGTAATTAAGGGCTCCCTCTTAAATCCCAACTCCGAACGCGGGTACCTTAGATCTATAAGATCAATTTCACAGACAACAATATATGAGAAATAACTTTAAAAACAAATTATTAATTACCACACTGTACATAACATGGGACTACATGTAGTGTGTACCAAATATATATCTTAATATATATAAATTACGTGTCACATTGTTTGTCCGCGATGGACTCCTAAACTACTTAACCGATTTTAATCAACTTTACACACCGTGTGCAGTTTGATCCAACTTGAAAGATAGGATAGCTTACAACTAAAAAAAAAAAATTTTGACAGAACGAAGTCTGTCTGGGCAGCTAGTATAAGTGTAAAAATAAGTACCTGTCCAGTATACTGAGATATGAATTGATCAAGCAGTTTTGTGTTTCGGTGATCTAGTACAAGATATTCGTCTCGGCAAATAGGGCATGGGTTGCCTGTAGTTATCACGCCTTGTCTTACACAAGATTTCCTGGTTTTCCTGGGTGCAATACCACCTTTATGGTTTCGACGATACAAAAACCAGACTGGTTTTTCACCATAAGTTTGTTCATAGGCCTTGCTCTGCAAATATTTCATGCTAGTCTCCACAGGTATAACCTTAGTCCTGTCTTTAGTAGGATCGATTTGTCTTTCCTGGCTTTCACCAGCTTCTTCTGATTGATCCGAGTAGAAGCGAGTCATTACTTTCACGTCCGAGAGGACAATTCTATGAATTAATGAGCGAAAGTTACTAGCCAACGCCATCCTTTTCGACTTTTCACCACCCTGTTAAGTTATGTTGGATTCTAGAATTATAAAGTTGGAACACTTTAATTCCTTTAGGTTATGACATTTTAAATTAATCTTCAATTTAATTCAAACCAATATTATAGATGAAATCAAAGTATTTCATTGAAATGATCAAATTTTTTAGAAATAATGGATTTCAGGATGATAAAACTTTTATCTTTACAATACAACAAGAAATAAGAATGACATGTTATTTGACATGAAATCCAGTGTTGCCATATTATTTTTTCTCGAATAACATTGCCTTGCCGGAGTGCGCGTGTAGCCCCGAGATAGCCTTCTAATATTTAATCCGTTCACACATCTTATGCCGGTCACTCACATTCGCGCGAATACGCGAACCCACCAAGTGTGGGACGACATTCGCGAATGATTAGGCGAATTTTTCGAGGCATTCGGGGTTTTCCAAGCTGTGTCGGTTTTTTGTCGCACATCAAAGCGCGCGAACCTCGAACCTTCGTGTAGGTAGTCTCCCACACATTCGTGCGACCAGTTGCGCACACGACTAAAAAGGTGATGTATCTCTTAATTTTTCGTGGTTCGTGGCGTTTAATCGTACTACCATTTATTTTCTGTATTGAAAATGGATTTTAATGACAACAACCTATTAACAACAGCAAGATTGAACATTCGTGAACAAAGTGTAGGAGGAAGCGGAAATGGGCTTGTATACTCATATGCGAACCCGTTTGCCTGACCACCCTTCACATATGTGCAAACATTCGTAAAAAACATTTGCGCGCATGTAAGTGACCGGGGTTAGATTGGCATTATCTGCTGTCAATATTTTTGGATACCTATTACAGTGAAATATTTATTACAGCATTAATTTAACGTAACGTAATATTAAGCAAAAACCATTGAAAAACTTCATCTCATAACAGTAAACAATAAAATAACTTTTGATTTAAATTCACCCCTTTGACACTAAAATGGCTTTTACTTGAAAATTTTCCCTATCAAAGTAGCCTGTATTGTACCTTTTTAAAATCTGCATTAAACAGACAAGTTTTTAAAATACCGGGGCATACTTGCCCAGTAATTTTTTTTTTCAACCACCTCGCATCAAAGTTGTGTCGAAGAAAATCAAAAACAAAAATATCCAAAGTAGACGCATAGAATTAATATTACTAGCATATAGAAGGGACACCGCGAACATCGGGTTCTGGGGTGTGCATTGCAGCCGGCCGGCTGCATTTCATTCTGTCACTCAGCTGTCACTCGGCTGCGCTCATTGCGGCCGCATGTCAAAATTGTTTACGAAAAAACTGAAAAAATGCCGTCGTGCGTAATAAGAATGTGTCACAATTGCAAGACAAAAAAACAAAAAAGATAATGTTATCACTTTATCATCAGTAAGAAAACAAAATCTTAACTTAAATCAACTAAAACGAATTTAATTTAATTATTGAGCAATGTTCCCGCCATTTTGAATGAAAAAATCATAAGGAGCGTTTGAACTTGGCAAGCCACTAGCGTGTTAATGGACTAAATAAGCTTGCCGACGCGACGCTTGTGACCAATTTAAAGTGTTGGATTTTTTGACACGAATCAATGGTAATTACGTTTGAAATCGTTTAAACGCTTTTGCACGTTAAATAAAGTTGGAGTAAGAGCTTTTCAAGATTTGGAGTCGGTGACTGCTTGTCTTGGTTCGACAAGTGTCATATACAAAGTTACTCTATGGCAAGTGTGCAAACGAGGCTTCTAGTTTGAAAAGAGAACGGAGGGCAAGCCGGCGGTGGAACACACATTTTGTTTTGTTTGACTGTTTGAGATAGCGTCTCTGTATTATCTCAATGAGTAGACGCTATTTTCTTAGCGTTCCATATTAATTTCAACAACATTACATACTGATAATTATAAAGCAACTATCTGAGAGCTCTAAGAAAAAAAGTTATCAAAATATCTGCTCATTTGTGGAATCAACAGGGAAAAGTAGGGTTTTCAAAATTTTAAAAAATGGTCAATATCTCGAAAACGGTGACACTTTTACAAAGATAATTTTTTGACATATGATAGGTCAACCTTCAAGCTATTCTATCTGCCACCTTTGGTTGATCCGCTACTTACGGCCGGTCTCAATAATGTACTAACAGATGGAAGACTGTGGATAGGGCTGTCATCTGTCATATTTGTCAATTTTTCAGAGGCAAAAATTGACAAATATGACAGATAACATACTAATGGTAGCCCTATTCACAGCCTTCCATCTGTTAGTACATTATTGAGACCGGCCGTTACGGGACATCCTGTCTACCCATGGTCGTCACTCTGTAATTATTGTGACAAAAAGTTTATGCTATGGTTGTACCGTTGTACCAACGTAGTTAAAACGTAGTGATTAAGTACTCTGTGAACGTAGTGATTATGTAGTTATGTACTCTGTGGCTGTACGTTTATTTTGAATCGAATGAAAGTCGTTGTTTTCTTTCAATTTTAATTGTTTCGATTTGCATTGGATTTGCGTTTCTTGTTTTGCCTATTATTAGTTTACAATTACAAGTGCGATTACAGTTTGCGATTATAACCGATAGACTGATAACTAGTATTTTATTTTCGCCGACATGATAGCTCTACTACTTTCAGCCATTGATGATTTACATATTTTACCGGTTGACTGTTGATTTTCGAATATTCTAGTGGCAGTACCTAGTGCCTTTATGAAACTTTTTGTAAAAATTTTCATTACCTGATGGTAACTACTAATCAAGCAGTTTCATTTGACTTAATTCATATAATCCCTATTCTATTTTAAGAGAAATACGTATAAATTATATAATAAATATCTCGAACATGGATACTGGAGGAATGTAAGTATTAACCTATTCATATGTACCTACTTTTTTAATTAAACGCATAGTAAATTATTATCCATTATGATAAATAATAATATCACTTCAATTCAGTCAATATTTTTGTGAAATATGCTTTTGTGTCACATGTGAAATTGGCCTTTGTTTGTTCTGTAAAGAGGTGTTTTTATGGTAAGTTAAGTGTACACTGTATACCTACATGTATATCACCTGCTTCATTATTCACCCTTATAAGGCACATAAATGATTTTATATTTTACTGAAATCTTACATCTACACATTACATTTACTAATAACAATTAAACAACAATGTATGTACTTGAAGTTATTGTGTTATCTTAATCTATACTAATATTATAAAGAGGAAAGCTTTGTATTTTTGTATTTTTATTTTTTTGTATGTTTGCAACGAATAAACTCAAAAACTACTGAACCGATTTTAAAAATTCTTTCACCATTAGAATGCTACATTATTCCGGAGTAACATAGGCTATATTTATTACTAGAAAAAATTAGAGATCCTTGCTAAAACATCAGTAACGTGAACCAAGGTGTGAAAAAATTTGCTTAAAAATTTTTTTCATCGCATACGCTGCGGAAACTATTGATGTTAGAACAAAAAAATGTTCTACGATATTAGAGAACATCTTAATATCTACAAAAAACCTCGCGATACTATATGTCCAACTATTGTCGTTATGTCACTATAACCACTTTTTACATTTTAAAAGTTAATAAAAAAGATGACCAAAATCAGATCATGAAAACCATACCTTAAAAATGTAAATAGAGGAATGTAAAAAAAAATATTTCAAGCAAAAAAATAAACCCATTACGAATAAATTACTTGAGTACATAAAACTTAAAAAACAATTTAAATAAAAATGTATAGTATGTTATAAAAAAATAAAAATAGGTTGGCATGTACAAATTTAAAATTTAAAGAAAAAACACATAAGTAAACACATGTCCTATAAAAAGATAATAAATAAAAACAAATAATAAATAATAACGTTTCACGTTCATAGCCCCACACTAGGATTCCCTGTGTCGTGGGTGCCATGGACAACCCACTCGACAAGGACATTCACACCCAGACCGAGAACAGAAAATCAAACTCATCATTCAAATCTCCGCTTCGCTGGGAATCGAACCCAGGACACTTGGCGCGGCAATCCGGCATGGTAGCCATTGCGCCACACGGGTCGTCAAAACATAAAATTTATACTACGAGTATAATAAAAGTCAAAGAGCAAATTTTCTGTACATTGAATATTTTTTTTAAATTTCGATTAGGGGGTACTTCAATAACGTGTTAGAGCACAAAAGTATTTTTTTAGAATTATTTTCTGTCTGTCTGTCTGTCCGAGCATCACATGAAAACCCTTCAACGGATTTCGATGAAAATTGGTAAAGTTATTACTAATACTCCGGGTCATATTTTAGGATACTTTTTATCCCGGAAAATTTAAAGTTTTCCCTGGGAAAAGGAATGAAAGTTTGTATGGAATATTTTTAAAACATCAACCGATTTGCTTCAAATTTGTAACAAATGTACCTTGCATAAATTGATGGAACATGTATTTTTCAGTTTTACAAAATTTTGCAAAAAAAAAAAGAAAAAAATTGAATATTGCATATTTTTCAAAACCCGCTTCCTGGAGGAATCCTTTGTGATTTTATCGTGGGTTTTAGTGTATAAGTTGCTAAATGTAACTACTTCTATATATTATTATATTCACCGTTTTTTAAATTGTCTTCTGCAAGAGGTATAAATAAGGTAAGCACAATTTCCGTATGCGAAGCTGCGGGCAACAGCTAGTAATATATAAATTACTTCGCAACGGGAGTTATTGAAAAAATGTGGTTTTTAAATGAATTAGCTTTGGGGGGTATTTCTTTCTCCTGATGGCGGAAATACGTCACTTGGAGGTTCGTTCCTATAGGGACTCTTGATTGGCATGGTTAGGACTACAACATACCAAAAATTCAGAATCATTCCGCTGAAATCGAATAAATAGACTGGGGGAGGGGGGGGGGGGGGGGGGGGGGCTTAGTACCCCCTGAAGGAGAACACACGCAATACGGGGGTCGTGCCCATTGGAACTTTTGATCAGTACAGTTAGGGCTACAACTAGAGTTGAGAAAAATGAGCCTTTAGGGTTCGAGCCTTAAGGGCTCAAAGGCCTTCAATTGAAGACTCGAGTCGAAGCTCACCACACACATATGGGGCGAGGCCCTCGAGAAAAATGGGGAGGCGCTTGCTGTCTCCCTTGACGTCTCGAAGGCCTTCGATAAGGTCTGGCACGCTAGCCTCTTAAACAAGCTTCCAGCTTACGGCATATGCCCTGGCCTTATCAACTGGGTAGAGGACTTCCTGAGCGACCGGTCTTTCCGGGTTGTAGTCGATGGCAGTTCATCAGAAACGATGACTACAAATGCCGGAGTTCCTCAGGGGTCCGTTCTCTCTGCTACTCTATTCTTGCTACACATTAATGACCTGCTCATGCCCGGTATCTATGGGTACGCAGATGATAGCACAGTGGTAGAGAGATACCTACCGAGTTCCAAGGCCAGTAGGCATGAAGTTCAGTCAGAAAGAGAGGCGATGGTGGAACGTGTGAAATGAAATGAAATGAAATGAAATTAGTTTATTCGAAGTAGGTTTGTTACAAACACTTTTCGAAAGTCACTCAACGCCATCGCTTCAACAAATCCCTACCGTGAGTGGTCCCGGTAGAAGAAGCGGCAAGAAACTCCCGGGATTATTTTTTTTCCTACTCACAGTTACAGACAGAAGTGTGAATCTCACACTTCGGGCTGTGTCCGAATGGGGCGAAGCCAACCTTGTGAGATTCAACGCCACTAAAACACAGACGTGTCTCTTCACCGCCAAAAGGAGCCCGCTCACCTTGGCTCCTACTTTTCAGAATGTGCCCTTGGATTATACCGACTGCCTTCAGTTGTTAGGAGTTGAGATATCCTCCAAGCTCAACTTTGGGCGGTTCATCGAATCCAAAGTTAAAGTTGGTGCAAGGAAACTTGGCGTCCTTGCGAAGGTCCGGCGGTACTTCACACCAAAGCAACTGTTAACGCTATACAAAGCTCAGGTTCGGCCGTGTGTGGAGTACTGTTCTCATATTTGGGCAGGTGCAGCCAAATGTTACCTTTCTGCTTTGGATTCGATGGAGAGGCGTGCGAAGAGGCTCATTGGTGACTCAGATTTGGTTAAGACCAATCTGCAAAGCCTCGAGCACAGGCGCAGAGTAGCCAGCCTCTCGGTTTTCTATAGGGCACATTTTGGAGAGTGTGCGCAGGAATTATTTGAATTAATTCCCCCTTCCCTGTTCCTCCATCGAACGTCACGACGCACGGCGGGTATCCACCCTCTCGTGGTGAACATACCACCGGTACGGACGAGGCGGTTTGCGTCGTCATTCATTGTGCGCACCGCGAAGGATTGGAACAGCTTAGCTGCGTCTGCGTTCCCGCCCACCTATGACGTGGATGTCTTTAAGAAAAGAGTGAATAGGCTTTTATTAAGTTAGTGCGCTCAACATCCTAGACCACATCTCCACTTACCATCAGGTGGGATTGTGGTCAAGCATTAACTTATTGTAAGTAAAAAAAAAGCTCAGCAATCAACGGATACGCCTATCTTTTTTTTTAGACAAACAGCTAAAATTTCTAAAAATAAATTGAATGGGATCTATTGCGTTAATAAGTAATAACCCCTTACTAAAAGGTTTTTTCTTAAATATCTTCGACGCACGGCCTTCGATCAGTTACAGTTTTAATATAATATACACAGTGTTACCAGATTAAAATTATACACTACCGTGTTGACGGGTTAGAAATACCGCGTTTCAGATCCAAATTACCGTGTATAGATTTAAAAAATACCATGTAAATTACCGTGCAAAATAAAGAGAAAATGCTATGATTTTTCGATATTTTTATTTAAAATTCAATCATCTAAAATAACAACTTCTTTCTCGTATATGGCTGCAGTCATTTTTCCCCCCCAGCGTCATCTCGAAATTCCCCTCTTTCCCCATAACACTATGTGTAAGCAGTAATTTATTTAAGTAAGTATAAGTAAAAAGAAGCTCACCAGGATAAATTGAATTAGGTAATTCATCAATCCAATCAATGATCTTCTAAATACATTACAAAAAAAATCCCCCTAGAAAATTCCTCTAAAAAAAGGTAACTCTTGAAACATGCGTCAAAAAATTGTACCTCTAGTGAGCCCCTAAAAATACACATCTTCATCTAACTTACCCCCAAATTTAGGTGGAAAACCCATAAGCTGGATTTTCGTTTCGTTTTACGTATCTTTTTTTAATAAAATTAATCCTTCTGAATAATTATTTATATATTGACTGTCAAGGTAATTCATAATTAAAAATAGGTACCGTAGAAAAGTACACGGTAGTGAAACATTACCGTAGACCGTGTTTTAGCCAAAAATAAGATAATAAACCCGTTTTTTAAATTTCCTTCTACAAGAGGTACAAATAAGGTAAAACATAACTTCCGTATGCGAAGATGCGGGCAACAGCTAGTAAAGTAATAAATACATAATTATGTCGTTCACACGTCATGCACTCTAGATAAAATATAGTGCGAAGATAATGCTGTCGCGCTTGCACGTGCTTGCACTCACCTACATTTCATTGACGCGTCTAGCTTCGATTTCGATAGAATCAATTAGTCTATTTCGGACAGCTAGTTAAGGCTTATACCTGTAGAAATACCAAGGTACATAGTTTAATATTATAAACAGTCGCTAACTATATTCCTAATAATATACATATTTCAAAACTAGCAAGCAGCTTTGCATTTTTTATGTGCAGTGGGGTGTATAAATTCTATTAAGTAATTATTCAATTGCAATGATCCAGAAAACATAAGTGAGAGAATAATCTAAATTTTACTAACAAAAAATAACCGACTTCAAAGTCTCAAAAACTACATAGTTGTCAGATCTCGTTCAAATTTATGTGAGACTACATGACAAGTGCCTGCTTTCGATTAAAAAAAGAATCATCGAAATCGGTTTACGTGATATTGAGTTATTCGTCAATTTGTCGCGCACATCTTAACACAAATTTACGACTTATGTAGTTTTCTCATGGATGCCGTTGTCAGATCTCAATAAAATTTATGTGGGACCACATGACAGCCACTAGCTTTTGATTAAAAAAAGAATCATCAAAATCGGTTCGCCCAGTCCAAAGTTCTGAGGTAACAAACATAAAAAAAAAAAAAAAAATACAGTCGAATTGAGAACCTCCTCCTTTTTTGAAGTCGGTTAATAAAAAAATATAATCCTGCATCTACTCTTCAAACTGTCTAAAATTTGAAACTAAATGAGACATCAGAAATTTTCTGAAATAGAGCCGCCCTGATTGAAGTGCATCATTCATTTATTCAAGTTTACGTTACTGTATTATTGCTTAAGGCGAGCGTATTCGACCGTTGTAGGCATTTTGTTCACTGCCCTTTACCCCGCTCCCCTGAGTGTAAACTCGACCGCCACGCCGTGAGCCGGCCGCGCGCGGCTGTGAGGTTAATGACCCCGTGCGTAGCTGTAGATCCTACATAGCCTAGTTGGTAGTGGACCTGCCTGCGAACTGCGAAGCGAGGGGTTTCGGGTTCGATTTCCGGCCGGGGCAAATATTTATGTGACAGATAAATATTTGTACTCGTGTCATGGCTGTTATTGTGATGTGTTATATGTGTAGTACATGCCACCCGCGACACAGGTAAATACTTGTAACCTACTGCGGGGGTATGAGTGTGGAAGGGTTTTATTATTATTATTATTATTATTAGTAACTGCTCTGAGTTGGGGTGTAAGTATACTTTATTTTGATTTATTCATTGGAATTTTAGGTGTAATAAAATAAGAGTAATGATAATTTTAGCTTATCCAGTGGAGACTAGAGGTGAGTGGAGACTGACTTGAAATTTTATGATACGAAACTGTCCAATGGAGACTAGAGGTGAGTGGAGACTGACTTGAAATTTTATGATACGAAACTGTCCAGTGGAGACTAGAGGTGAGTGGAGACTGACTTGAAATTTTATGATACGAAACTGTCCAGTGGAGACTAGAGGTGAGTGGAGACTGACTTGAAATTTTATGATACGAAACTGGCCAGTGGAGACTAGAGGTGAGTGGAGACTGACTTGAAATTTTATGATACGAAACTGTCCAGTGGAGACTAGAGGTGAGTGGAGACTGACTTGAAATTTTATGATACGAAACTGTCCAGTGGAGACTAGAGGTGAGTGGAGACTGACTTGAAATTTTATGAAACGAAACTGTCCAGTGGAGACTAGAGGTGAGTGGAGACTGACTTGAAATTTTATGAAACGAAACTGTCCAGTGGAGACTAGAGTTGAGTGGAGACTGACTTGAAATTTTATGAAACGAAACTGTCCAGTGGAGACTAGAGGTGAGTGCAGACTGACTTGAAATTTTATGAAACGAAACTGTCCAGTGGAGACTAAAGGTGAGTGGATAACAAATAAGTAGGTACTTACATACAAAATTGACTAATATCATCTAAATACTAACAAAAAATAACCAACTTCAAAATAACTCGAAAACTACTTGTCAAATCTCCCTCAAATTTATGTGGAACCACATGATACGCACCAGCTTTCTATCAAAAAAAGAATCATCAAAATCGGTTCACCTACAAATAAGTAGGTACTTACATACAAAATTGACTAATATCATCTAAATACTAACAAAAAGTAACCAACTTCAAAATCGAAACGAGCTTTTTTTTCAAAATGGCGGACTTGTAGGTATGCCAGGTTCCGTACAAAAATCTTCAAACCCTTTGGATAAGATATTTTACAAGTATGTTGAGAATGATAAAAAGTATAAGAATAATTTAAAATAAAATACCTAAAGATACGTAAAAAATAATAAAAACAAAAAAATTAAAATGTGTGCCATTCACACATTTTAGAACTTAGAAGTGAAACCTTCAAAAATTTTGTTTTCAAGATAATGAGACGAATGTAAAATTTCGGGAAGATGATAATTGTAGGTTTTACTATTCCACTCCACTCCACTCCACTCCACTCCACAAATTTTGACTTTTGACTTTTTTGCCTTTTTTGACTTTAGACTTTAGACTTTTTTGACTTTTTTTGACGTTTTTGACTTGACTGTTGACTTTTGACTTTTTTGACTTTGACTTTTCTTACTTTTTTCACTTTATTGACTTTTTTGACTTTTTTGACTTTTTTGACTTGACTTTTTTTACTTTTTTGACTTGACTTTTTTGACTTTTTTGACTTTTGACTTTTGACTTTTGACTTTTGACTTTTGACTTTTGACTTTTTTGACTTTTTTGAATTTTGACTTTGACTTTTTTGGCTTTTTTGACTTTTTTGACTTTTGACTTTTTTGACTTTTTTGACTTTTGACTTTTGACTTTTTTGGATTTTGACCTTTTTGACTTTTGACTTTTTTGACTTTTTTGACTTTTTTTACTTTTTTGACTTTTGACTTTTGACTTTTGACTTTTTTGCCTTTTTTGAATTTTGACTTTGACTTTTTTGGCTTTTTTGACTTTTTTGACTTTTGACTTTTTTGACTTTTGACTTTTTTGACTTTTTTGACTTTTGACTTTTGACTTTTTTGAATTTTGACCTTTTTGACTTTTGACTTTTGACTTTTTTGACTTTTTTGACTTTTTTGACTTTAGACTTTTGACTTTTGACTTTTGACTTTTTTGACTTTTTTGAATTTTGACTTTGACTTTTGACTTTTTTGACTTTTTTGAATTTTGACTTTGACTTTTTTGGCTTTTTTGACTTTTTTGACTTTTGACTTTTTTGACTTTTGACTTTTTTGACTTTTTTGACTTTTGACTTTTGACTTTTTTGAATTTTGACCTTTTTGACTTTTGACTTTTGACTTTTTTGACTTTTTTGACTTTTTTGACTTTAGACTTTTGACTTTTGACTTTTGACTTTTTTGACTTTTTTGAATTTTGACTTTGACTTTTTTGGCTTTTTTGACTTTTTTGACTTTTGACTTTTTTGACTTTTGACTTTTTTGACTTTTGACTTTTTTGACTTTTTTGACTTTTGACTTTTGACTTTTTTGAATTTTGACCTTTTTGACTTTTGACTTTTTTGGCTTTTTTGACTTTTTTGACTTTTGACTTTTTTGACTTTTTTGACTTTTGACTTTTGACTTTTTTGGATTTTGACCTTTTTGACTTTTGACTTTTTTGACTTTTTTGACTTTTTTTACTTTTTTGACTTTTGACTTTTGACTTTTGACTTTTTTGACTTTTTTGAATTTTGACTTTGACTTTTTTGGCTTTTTTGACTTTTTTGACTTTTGACTTTTTTGACTTTTGACTTTTTTGACTTTTTTGACTTTTGACTTTTGACTTTTTTGAATTTTGACCTTTTTGACTTTTGACTTTTGACTTTTTTGACTTTTTTGACTTTTTTGACTTTAGACTTTTGACTTTTGACTTTTGACTTTTTTGGCTTTTTTGACTTTTTTGACTTTTGACTTTTTTGACTTTTGACTTTTTTGACTTTTTTGACTTTTGACTTTTGACTTTTTTGAATTTTGACCTTTTTGACTTTTGACTTTTGACTTTTTTGACTTTTTTGACTTTTTTGACTTTAGACTTTTGACTTTTGACTTTTGACTTTTTTGACTTTTTTGAATTTTGACTTTGACTTTTTTGGCTTTTTTGACTTTTTTGACTTTTGACTTTTTTGACTTTTGACTTTTTTGACTTTTGACTTTTTTGACTTTTTTGACTTTTGACTTTTGACTTTTTTGAATTTTGACCTTTTTGACTTTTGACTTTTTTGACTTTTTTGACTTTTTTTACTTTTTTGACTTTAGACTTTTGACTTTTGACTTTTGACATTTTTGAATTTTGACTTTTTTGACTTTTGACTTTTTTGACTTTGACTTTTTTGACTTTTGACTTTTTTGACTTTTGACTTTTGACTTTTTTGAATTTTGACTTTTTTGACTTTTTTGACTTTTTTGACTTTGACTTTTTTGACTTTTTTGACTTGACTTTTATGACTTTTTTGACTTTTGACTTTTGACTTTTTTGAATTTTGACTTTTTTGACTTTTGACTTTTTTGACTTTAGACTTTTGACTTTTGACTTTTTTGACTTTTGACTTTTGACTTTTGACTTTTTTGAATTTTGACTTTTTTGACTTTTGACTTTTTTGACTTTGACTTTTTTGACTTGACTTTTTTGACTTTTTTGACTTTTGACTTTTGACTTGTTTGAATTTTGACTTTTTTGACTTTTTTGACTTTTTTGACTTTTGACTTTTTTGACTTGACTTTTTTGACTTTTTTGACTTTTTTGACTTTTGACTTTTGACTTTTGACTTTTTTGACTTTTTTGAATTTCGACTTTTGACTTTTTTGACATTTTTGACTTTCGACTTTTTTGACTTTTGACTTCAAGAAGTTTTCACTTCAATAATCATTTTTTCAAAACAATTTTCCATTTATTTCATAACGCGCCTAAATAAGGTATAACTTCAAAAAAGAAAACTGTCTCTCAAGCTCCCAGCCGTCACGACGAGTCGTTTGGCGACTGACACATGCTCAAGGGTGGTAGCTATCCATGCGAACCCCATGGAGAAATAATAATAGTAATAATGGTATTAAATTTAAAATCAATATTACCAATATAATCCCTCGAGGGGCCCTACCACCAGCGGGCCGGATTTAGTCGCCTTTTACGACACCCATCCGGCTTGGGATAGTATTAGATAATAATTGTGTAATTAGCACTTGACTTATACCAATACCCAAATACTATAATAGTAACTAAAGTATAAAAACGAAAAATTTTTATTATTTCAAATTACAGCAGTGTGGATACTTTGGACAGTACCTAATACGTAATATAAGTTCAGAAGGCGCGCGCGCCAAATTCGAAATTAAAATTAGTGTCGGAAATTCGACAACGTGCGGCTGCGATGCCGATTAGCACAGGTCCTACCTCGAAGGCGACTGGCGCGAGAGTAAAATTGAGTAAATTAACGCGTCGGGCGTTTCGTTGCTCGTGGAAAGGGAAAAAATAGAAATTGAAAGGGAAGTTTTTCAAAATTTCAAATTATGATCAGAAAGAAATATTGGTATCTATAGGACCTATACTGTGGTATATTTTTTATTATCTGGAAGCGATTAAAACGCGAATAAAACGCCATTTTTATGCCAGATTAGACCCCACTTTGTGATTTATTTCTATCCAATGAAATAATTGCTATCGTGTATCAAGTATGAGGGAACGAAAGAACAAAGACTGTAAAATAACATATATTTTTTTTAGAATTGTATTATGTACCATTTATGAACAAAACACCTTCAAAAATACCATTTCTTGGGATAATATCGCCTTAATACGAGATTTTTTTTTTATATTTTATACACATTTAATGCAATTTCATTTTGTTGAAATTAGATGTAGTTCTAGGGTATCACTGCACGTCATATTAAGGAAATGATACAACTTGAAAATTAGAGCACCTCACTCCAAACAGATTCTATTTCTGTACTATTATATTATTATGTCGCGGCCAGCATCCGTCTCCGCCCCTCGTGTCCCTCGCTACTTTCATCTCTTTTCAGCCCATTGTGTTTATAATGTGTCAATCTTCCATCTCTACTAAACGGAGATATGCGAGAGATCCCGAGTCCCGAGCGAGCCAGTATTGCGCCCACAGTTCTCTCGTCGTCGACTGTGAAAACAAGCAAAATCAAAACAGTGTCCCAATTATTTACTTTTATTAGGTACTTCGTAAGGTGCACTAAAGAAGCAGTGTGTTGATTTTATTTATTGACTGAAATCTAAAAATACTCCAACGGTGCCAATATGACAAGTGCTATTAAATCTATTTTGTATTAGGTACCTATTTAGTCCTCATTTTATTCCAGAGTGAAGTCAGTGATGTTATTTTGGTCTCGTTGTTACATTAAGTGTAATTTGTGTTTTATTAGATTCTCGTCTTTTAAATTGAAATGGCTACTTTGCCGCGGATGAATAGTTCAAAACATGGGGTTAATAGCATATCATCTCCGTTTAGGTAAGAATAATAATAGTTTGTCATAAGGATCTACGATATTTAATTTTTTATTATATGCGTTTATCCAGTCATTTAAAATTAGCTTTATGTACTACCTATACTTTAAGTGGAAAAACCTTTGAAATGCATTCGGGTCACGCACAATTATCGGTTTGCTACAGGTACCTACCTACCTACCAAACAAAGATAACATAAAAATATCATAAAGAAATGCAACATTAAATTCTAATCAATGAAACAAAAGCAGATTGTAATTTCAATATTTTTGTTACACGTCAATTAGGTAACTAGTACATTTATGTTTTGTCGTGTCGCAGATTTATCAACTACTAGTGAATAGTGATATTTACATTATTTCAGATAAGAGCTTGCTAACAACTGCTTATTAAACAAAACTTTAATTGTTGTAAGGATTTTAACGCATTCCAACTATTTAGAAAACGAACTTGCTTAATGTATCTATTTTGATAATTTTATGTTTAAGTTTGGTTTTACTCGTTTTGATTAAATATGGACATCACAATTTTTCCAGATTTTAGTGGAATAAATTCTTATTTATTTTATTAAAATACGAATCTGTTCCAAAACTAAGTCTAAAAGTTTACGTAAACTTATCCGTCTCTGATGCACCTTTTAGGTCAGGGTTTTGAACTTAATCTCGTCTTACGTTCAGTCAAGGTACTTTTAGTACTTGGTAGTCGGTACATAGAGAACCCTTCGACCGGGTTGAGCACAGGGCTCTTCTTTCGATGTTACCATCTTACGTTATCCCTGAGAGGTTAGGCAAGTTGGGTAACAAGCTTTCTATCTGACCGACATATCTTAGTCGACGGTTGTTGCTCAGATATGAAATCTATAAATATTAGCGTTCCCCAAGGGTCTATGCTCTCTTCTACACTGTTCATTCGGCATATGAATTATATGCTGTAGCATGTCAGTAGCATCTATTGCTATGCATATGACAGCACAGGGAATGCCTGCTGGGGCGATAAATCGATCTAGCTAGGATTCGTTTTTAGAAAATGTCGTTTAATCCGTGTTTTCAGGCAATGACAAACTACTACAATAGACTATTCCTGACATCTATTGGCGAGTAGCAACACTAAAGCTACTTTAGTAGATGATGTTTTTAACCGGTGAAATAATACTATGCTCAAAAAGAGGTTATAATTTAAAGTTAACGGACACCAAGCTTTTAGAGGCAAACTTAGCCTTGGCTTCCAAGTGACGCCTATATTGCACATCGCTCGAGATGGCAACTTCCAGAATCCTAAGACTTTTCTAGACGGTGAGCGCAATTCTCTGGGATGGAAACGCTATGATAAATGTGAATATTTTAGCGATAAACGCGGAAATTTGTGACTTCGCGGGATTGAACTCAACTAAATTGAGTCGACCCCACTACCAAAATTGCTCCAGAAAGTTCTTGACATCATACACAAGTATGTTTCTGCTATGAACCACTTACGAGCTTACGACTAAGAAAAATCAGCAGGCCCCCGAAACCCCTGCATACTAAATTTCATGAAAATCGTTGGAGCCGTTTCCGAGACTCACAATATATTATTTATCTAATATACCTACAAAAATTATCTTGTCACGGTGTTAGAAGTTGAACTCCTCCGAAACGGTTCGACCGATTTTCGTGAATCTTAGCGTCCATATCGGCTAGGGTGGAGAATCGGAAAACATCTATTTTTCATCCCCCTAAATGTTAAGGGTGGTCCACCCCTAAATTATTGGCAGAACAACGTTTGCCGAGTCAGTTAGTATACATATATAATATACAAGAATTGCTCGTTTAAAGGTATTAGATTAGATATTTACTGTTTTTTTATGTAAATAGTTGACCAACGAGCTAGCGATCCACCTGATGGTAAGTGGCCACCGGCACCTATGGACATCAGTAACACCAAAGGCATCGTCGATGCGTCGCCGACCATGACCCGACCGAGAAAGAAGAGATTTCTTTCTCGCTCTTCACCAGAAAGAACTGGCCTCCAAGCTCCCAACCGGAACATAAAAAATCGTTTGGGGGCTGACTCAAGCATGAGGTGGGTATGGTAGCTAGCCAGGCAAGCTTTACGGAAACATAATAATATCAGTAATAATATTATTAATGATTTAATAATAATATTGATGATATAATCCTTATGTAAAGCCTTACCATGCCTCTCATGACTAGTCGAGTAGTAAACTTTTCTGTTAAAAAGTAGTATACTTTTCTGTCTCGTTCTTGACAGAATAAAAATTTAACGTTATCGTACATTTTATGTCGACATTGTTTTTCGAGGATTTTTTAAATATAATAACACCATACCTTAAACTCCTAAATTCGGAAAGAATTTTACAAGCTACTCCTAAAGATTCTTTGAAATATAGGATTATATAATTATGTATTTAATAATGTGTAATGTAAGATGTTTTTTTATTTAACAGCACCAGCCCGCGAAAATTGCAAGAGATGACCCTTCCCACTCCGGAAGGCCATGGTAAGTTTATCCATAGTAATCATACATAGTAATAGAGCAAGATCCCAGGGCCACCAGACGTCACGTATTTTCTGACGGACGAAATGTGAACGATTGAGTAGGGTTAGTATGTACTATGAGCGTATGCCTACCTGCTAGCTTGGTCAAACGGCCAATTTCCAGGTATCAGGTGATCAAGATACATAAAAACATTATAAACTTCACGTAAATTCTCATGGCTGATTTTCACGTATGTTCTAGATAATATAGTTAAAAATAAGTCGTCAATGCTCCCAGACACTTTCCGTCGGCCATATTGCTTGCCAGACGCTTTAAAGCTCTCAAAATAATAAGGTATCAACACTAATCGACTCTTGTAGAATTCGAAGAGCAATCAAATTGCGCGGTGTAAAAGTGTCTGTTTTGGTGTAGGCGCACATAACTAATTATTTGGGAGATTTAAAGCGTCTACAAAGCAATATGGCCAACGGAAAGTGTCTGGGAGCATTGACGACTTACTTTTAACTATATTATCTAGAACATCGTGAAAATCAGCCATGAGAATTCACGTGAAGTTTATAATGTTTTTATGCACCTTGATCACCAGATACCTGGAAATTGGCCGTTTGACCAAGTTAGCAGGTAGGCATACGACCGTAGTATACACTAACACTACTCAATCGTCCACATTTCGTCCGTCAGAAAATACGTGACGTCTGGTGGCCCTGGGATCTTGGACCATAAGGTTACTCATATTTTATAGTAGTGACATTTAAAAAAATGCGTACCTACTCTGTTATTGAATGACTGTCTTAAAACGATGATTTTATACTCGTAGACGTAACATCCGCTAGCGGTATTAGCATGAAACAGTATGAGGAGCAGTTAAATGGTTTGAGGAAAGAAAACTTTCACTTGAAGTTACGAATTTATTTCTTGGAGGAAAAGTTGGGGACTGGAGCACCGCCGGCCGTTCAGGTAACTTGTCGCAGTTGTTATGATCATCATGATCTGTCATGATGGTCTTCCGTTGCTTTATATTTCTTTGAAAGTTATTCTAAATTACAATAATTTCAGGGGCTCCTAGAACACAATGTGCGGCTTCAGGTAGAAGTCGAGGAACTTAGAAGACAGTTAACTGATAAACAAGAACTACTCGCGGCGGCCGCTGAGGCTATTGACGTATTAGAAAATCAAGTGAGTCGTATATTTTCACCAAATCCATTAAATTTACCTTTACATGTGCCAATATCTATCGCCTTTTACTTTGATACTTGTTATTATGCACTGTGAACACGATATTTTAGGTATACTTGTTTTATACATGAAGTCTTATCTATTGTAATAATTTCCTTCACTAACAAGCAAAACGATGTCATCCTATAAAATTAATGTGCTCAAGTGTCTCAGATGTTATTTCTTTTTTTGAAGGCGGTAACTAAGAACTTACCAAATATGCTTTTTACGTTTTGTGATTTGGCTTATCGATCGTAAGGCTGTTATTTTTTTTTATAAATTTTATGATTTATTTATAGGGTTCTATTTCCACTGAACCTGGGGATCTTTCAATGAACTGCACAAAACAGGAGTTGATAGACTATAAGGTATACTTTTACAAAAGAACTTCTGCATGTATAAAAAATACAATAATATTATATTAGTTATTACTCTTCTTACTACCACAATTAAGTGAAAATATAATATTTCAGACACCTGTTGGCAACACTGATGTTGTAGATGATACATGCGTTGATTCGGAATCTGGGTATGTTAAATATCACTAAAATTAAACTATTTTAACTATTACTTGAATTCTAAAACTCGTGTATCAAATTATGAACGATTAATTCTTAATCACAATATCTGATTTTGAAATAAGAATATTCTGAGAAGTTGGAATATAGTTTTTGTTTCTTTGCAGGGAAAATTTGACCACTACTGTAAACAATGATGACTTGGTAAGTTTATTACGTGATGGTTTCTATATTCTTTCGATAAATTACAACGTCATGACAAAAAAACTAAGATAAATTACAGAACTTGGTACAGTAACATTACAGTCATGTTGGAAGGACGGAACCTATAGCGACGAGTTCATGTGCATTAGTTTTGGATGATGCATAACATCTATAACGTTTACAGGATCAGTTAGCCAGGTTACGTAAGGAAAATCGCAAAGCTCTACAAATGATAAAAGGATGTATGAAGAAAATACAGCAGCAAGATAAGGAAATGAAGAAATTGAAATTGGTACATTTTTTTTTATCTTTGTTGTTCGATTTTTTTGTATCTTTTTTTAACAAAATAAAAGTTTATTTCTAATTTTTATAGGATAAAGAGTTAACCTACGCGCACGTCAGTGATTCTCAACTTGAGAAGTATGAAGAAATATTAAAATGTAAAGACGAACATATTAGAGATTTAGAAAACAGAGTTCGTCAGCTACAAAGTAACATTGACAATGGACAAAGTGACGACAACTCAGGGTAAGAATTAAACAAGTATAATTATTTATCTTTAATGTATAACAAAACTCAAAGTAGGAACAAAACATTTATTCTTATTAAGTATAAAAGCTTGGGTAGCTTCTCATTTTTCAACAATAAATATTGTGTTCGTAACCATATTTTAATCAACGTTATCCTATTTCAGAAACCTCCAGCAACTGCTGACTCGCCGGTTACAGGGCTTAGCATACTTTTTGGATAAACTCCTGTCACATAAGTAAGTTTCATTAATATTCATTAATGTGTGCAATACAGAACGGGTTGAATAGTTTGGAATATGTTTATAAATTGTTTTACAGGTGTGTTCTGGGCGAGGAAAAGAAAAAGTTGGCAGAAAGTATCTTAGAACAAAGTTTGGCATTACCAGTAGGACTAAAACTAGATGAATCTATTGCACCCGAAGAACTAACAATGGATGAAAGTAATCTCGAAATATCACAATCTTTACGAATAGAAGATTTGACGATGATGTTTGGCCATCACGTAACTTGTAGCGATGACGGTCACAGATTATCTAAAAAACCGTTGCGACATTTCCCTCAAGCTGATATCATTTCGGAATCAGAATGCTGGTCTGAACCTGATAGAAATGTATCACTAGCAAGGGTTGGTCTCTGTGATACTGGGGTTAGCATCCGTGAATCGATATCGGAGAGTAACAAATACAGATCACGTCGTTCGCGTGTTTCACATGGGTCTCGATCAGATGACAATAAAGCTATAAATGAAACTGCTATGCTTGAAGAAATAGGTGATCTAACTAATCAGAATCAGCGTCTCGAAAGTGAAAAGAAAGAATTAATTAGTAAATTAGAAGTTGTCATGAAACAAGTTGATGATATGCTTGCCGAAAATGAAGAGTTAAAGTCTACCTTAGCAACGGAGCGTTCTAACGTTGCAGAATGTAGCAAAAATTTAGAAGCAACAAAGTTAATGGTACTTTCTCTTGAGTCTAGAGTCAAGGATAATGAACAACAAATAGCTTATAGCACTCAGTTGATTGAAAGATTACGAGCGGAAAAACAAGATATGGAGAATACGTATTTAGAAAGTGAACGTTCCTTGAGACGTGCTGCAGATGAAGCTACTGTTCAAGCATCCCAAGCTGCCCTTGAACGAGCGCGAGCTCAGCACGACCGGCTACGCACTGAAAGGGAACTTGAAGATACCAGAGTAAAATTAGCTTCAGCATTGGAAGCTAATTCCCAACTAGAAATGGAAGTAACTCGCAAAATGGCTTTAGACGCTCATAATAAACTTGAAGAATACCACGATGGTCTGCCTTCCGAAGAAGATCGGCCAACTTCCCCAGATCAAGGAATCGATAGTGACCGCCTGTCGAGCCTTGAACAAAACGAAGCTCTCTCACTGTCACCCCGTAAGTTGTTGCTTTTAAGAACTCGCCTCTAAAATGTATCTTAATCACAGTAGTTAAAGTTAACGTCATTATGCTTGGTGGGGTAGGTGGCCATTAATTATTACGTAATCTTTGACGCCCTTACCCCCATGTAAGGACACGTAAGATTTCTCGGACCCCCCCTCCCCCTTCTTACGTAAGGTTTTATTTAATTTTAGAAAAGTATTCACACGGAAATGAAAGGAGTTAAAATTCACAATTTCACGGAAACAATTGAGTTGTTTCCTAAAATTTTTTTTTGTTATAAATGGAAAGTTCATATATAAGTTTTATAACAAAGTTATTTTAGTTTTTTTTATTCGCTATAATTTAAAAGTTACATCAAATCAAAAATACGTTTTTGAATCCAGTACCGAAAACACGCCGACAGTTCCCGAATAGACCCGAGCGCGCGTGTGACGTCACTTTGTTAATTGCTATTCATTGCAGCATACAGCTGATACTGTGATTTGACTTTAAACTGATAAAATCTTGATATTATCGTCAATATATTGATAAATATATCAAAAATGCTAAACCTTAAAAGTTATCGTGGTGGTTTTGTGCCATTACGTGTGAATACTACAAAAAAGATAATGTTAAATGTGTACATTTATTCGGAACCTGTACATTTAATCCTACTTTCCTACTTAATGTTATGTGCGGTAATCGCAGGGGCGATCCTTCGATATATGTAAGCGGACTGTATGAATGTATGTATGTATGTATGAAGCAGTAGGTTGGTAGTATGTCCAATCCAATACCAAAATCAGTAAGAAAGAACCCACCAACCTTAACATCCAATGTCGCAGGATTGCGCTGCGCACGACTGCTTCAAATTTTCACGGCACGGCCGGAGGACAGCACCATAAACGTTATGGTCTTCTGATGATGGAAACTCCACGAACGTCGTGAATTCTACCGATCTTCTTCACGGAGTTGACGCAACTCGCGATATTTTTCCTTTGACATTAAGTGTCAATTTTGGAAGGTTTTTACTTTTCTTTCACACCGACCAGTGATAAAGGATTGAACATACCCCCCACCGAAATCAGTGTGATGATTTCCTAATAGTGTCGGTGTGTGAAGAATGAGTGTGTTAATAATTTGTGTTAATGAATATTTACGAAATAATTCAAAATAAAATAAAGAAACTTGTTCGTGTTAAGTAAAAATTTGAGTGTATGAGCCTAATCAAAGTCCTAACCTAATAACCTAATTTTATATTTAGTTTGAATATGGCAATGGGCAGATTTTATTTACTGGTCTTTTATAAACCCCAGTTTGCGTGCGTACAGTAACTACACGTACAATGTTATCAAAACCAGGGTGAACCTCTTCTATTCTGCCAAGAGGCCACTGCAAAGGTTTGGTTAAGTTAGATTTAAGAAGCACTAAATCACCCTTCTTAACATTTGGAATTGAGGTGAACCACTTTTCTCTTTGCTGTAAAGTGTGCAAATAATCATTTGACCATCGCTTCCAAAATGATTGTGATGCCTTTTGAATACATTGCCAACGTGACAATCGATTCATCTGTACATCTTCAAAATTATATTCCGGAACAGTTAATAAATTCTGTCCAATTAAAAAATGACCCGCAGTCAGAACTTCAAATTCATTTGGATTATTTGAAAGGGAGCATAGTGGTCGCGAGTTCATAATTGCCTCAATTTTACAAAATAAAGTACTTAACTCCTCAAAAGTCAAGGACCTATCACCTACTACACGGTAGAGATGATGTTTGGCTGATTTTATACCTGCCTCCCACAGACCACCCATGGAAGCTGCATTAGGCGGGTTCGTACGCCATTCGACGCCTCGTGAGGACAATCCAGAAAGGATTTTATCAGAATTAGACGTAGAATTAAAATAATTAGTAACGTTTTTTAAATGTTTAGCTGCTGTAATAAAGTTTTTTCCACAATCGGAATATAAGCAACTACAGAGACCGCGGCGTGCCACAAAACGATCAAATGTGGCCAGAAAACATTCGCAAGATAAATCTGAAAGCACTTCTAGGTGCACTGCTTTTGTAGAGAAACATACAAATAAACACAAATATGCCTTAGTAACCTTTGCATTTCGCCGCATACCTTCTTTTATAAAGAATGGACCACCAATATCGCAACCAACATGTTCAAACACCTTGTTGGCCTTAAGCCTAGTTGCAGGTAACGTACCCATCATAGGCTGTGTGGAGTATGGACGAAATTTAAAACAAGCCCGACATTTCGACAAAACTGAACGAATTACACTACGAGCGTTTATTATCCAGTATTTATTATTCAAAATGCCTTGCAAGGTGCGCGGTCCTACATGCATGTACAATTTATGAAAATAATCAATTATTAAATTTGTTATGTGACACTTCTTGGGTAATAGTGCCGGATGTTTTATATTATACGGTAAATCCGACTGTTGTATTCGACCCCCCACCCTGAGGAAATTATCAGGGTCTATAAAGGGAGATAGTTTACGAAGGGATGATACATGAGTTCCCTTTGCTAGCATTTGTATTTCAGAATAAAAATAATTATTTTGAATGACTTTTATAATTAAATCATGTCCCTGTTTTAACTCACGAGACTTTAGTGAACCAAATGTTCGATCAGATTTTTTACGTTTTAAATTATTTATAAAACGAAGACACCACGCTGTTACGCGCTCGAGTTTACTAAAGGATGAAATATTATTAAAGGAATGTTCAATATCATTAAAGTTATTTAAATTGTAAGAATTAAAAGTGAATGTGTCTACGTTAGTTTTAAGTTCTGGAATGATATCATTTTCTTTTAAAATTAACGTACTTCTTGGCCAACTACGCGGATCTCCAGCAAGCCATGCAGGGCCACTAAACCATTCGTCCGCTACTGCTAAAAGTTGTTCAGGCAGCGCGCCTCGAGAACAGAGGTCGGCTGCATTGTTCTCACTGTTTACATGAAACCAGCAATTGGGCGGAATCACATCAACAATCTCGCTAACACGGTTAGCCACGAACACTTTTAGCTTGTATGGCGGAGTCTGTAGCCACGACAAAACTACACTCGAGTCGCTAAAGGCAACTATTGGTAAATTAAAATCTTTAACGTTTTGTACGACAAAACGAACTAGCTTCGATAACAGCACGGCTGCCATAAGTTCAAGCCTAGGGATAGACATTAACGGCTTCAATGGAGCAACTCTAGATTTGCTCGTCAATAGTTTGACTTTGACGTTCCCATCCTTGTCAGTACTACGAAGATATATGCAAGCTGCGTAACCCAGTGATGACGCATCACAGAAACCGATTAATTGCACGTTTACAAACGAATTCACTAGAAGGTGTCGCTCAATGCGAAGTTGTGAAAGGATCGGTAATTGACCGATAAATTTATCCCATTTTTGTAATAATTCATATGGTAAACGGTCATTCCAGCCGAGGTTCAGTTTCCAAAGATCCTGCATGATACATTTGGCAACGAAAGTACACGGTGAAATAAAACCAACCGGATCGTAAATACTAGCAAGCAGCTTAAGTACTGAACGTTTCGTTCCGTCGTTATCTTTTAAATTATAATTAAATGAGAAGAAGTCGCATGAGGGCAACCATGTTAATCCTAGGACTTTTAAGGATGATGATAAAGTATCATCTTGAAAATTTATTTGCGTTATTTGTTCTGATTTCATTCGTGTCAGTAGCTCGGGACAGTTGCTAGCCCACTTACGTAATTCAAACCCGCCTTTTTTCAGAAGACTCATTAAACCGTCTTGTAAGGTACAAGCTTCGTCTACAGATTGACATGACCACAAAAAGTCATCAACGTAGACACCCTCCTCTAGAACTCGGGAAGCCTTACAGTCTGACCGTTCGTCTTGGGCAAGTTGAAGCAACGTGCGAATAGCCGTGTAAGGCGCGCTACGTAGTCCGTAAGTGACCGTTTTCAACTCGTAAACTTGTACTGGGTCTGACGGTGTATCACGCCATAATATGTGTTGATAACACCTATCAGCTGGGTTAATGAGCACGGCTCGATACATCTTTGACACGTCCGCAGTAAAACATACGTCGTAGAGACGAAAGTTAATAATAATTTTTAAAATATTTGGAAGTAATTTACGGCCGGTCAAAAGGTTGTCATTTAGTGACACCCCAGTACTAGTTTTCTGTGATCCATCAAAGACCACACGCAACGGTGTTGTGGAGCTAGAAGGCCGTAACACACAGTGATGTGGTATAAAATATTTAGACGGCTCCGTACCACGATATAGCTCCATATGCCCCAGTGACTCGTACTCCTTCAGAAAATCAGAATAAGCCTTCCGGAACTCGGGTGAGTGCGCAAGTCGGCGCTCGACATGCGTGAGTCTCCTAAAGGCTATGTCATACGAATTACCTAACGGTTCGTGATTTGGCTTTAATAAAATAGGTGAAACATATCGGCCACTCTCGTCACGATAATGTTTCTCAATATATAGTTTTTCAGCGACTTCATCATCGGGATTTAAAGGAACATCGCACGGCGAGGATTCTATTTCCCAAAATCGCTTAAGAGTATCATTTAAATGATCATCAGTGGTGTACGACACCAACGTTGTAGACGCTACAACGTTCACATCCGTGACGTCATTAGTCGACGGTGTAACTAATTTACCTGTTATAATATACCCAAATATGCTGTCCAGCACGGCTGGCATATTGGGACCCATAATAATTTTCTTCCCACTATAAATATGGGGAAAAACGTCACCGCCTAAAATTAAATCAATTGGCGATTGCTTATAGAAATGAGGATCAGCTAAAAATAAATTATCATACTGTTTTATTATATGCTCAGGAATTTTAATGGTAGGTAGATCTGAAGTTACTTTCTGAAGAATAACAGCATCAATATTAAAAACAGGTTTATCAGTGTGACGCGGCCTTAAGCTACATGACGTCATGCCGTAGTTCTTAACTAAACCATCAGCTAATCCGCAAATGCTAAATGGACATTTACGTTGAGATAAACCTAAACGTTGTAAGCATGCAGCGGAAATAAAATTGGATTGTGCACCGGAATCAATTAATACGCGACATGGTTGATAGACGTTAAAGTTGTCTAAAATATAAACAATCGCGGTACCCAACAACACCGTACTGTAACTGTTATTATTATCAGTTGAAGGGCCTCCCGACTGGGCGGGCGCGCTTGCAGGAATCGATGCATTACCGGAGTCATAAGAGGAAGCGAGAAACGTTTTCGTTACGTCCTGATGCAATAATAAGTTATGTGGTCGCTCACAAATAATGCATTTAAATTCACTCCTGCACTGTTCAACAGTATGATTAGGTTTAAGACAATTATGACATAACTTCAACTCATCAGCACGGCTGATTCGTAGCGAAGCACTCAATTTACGAAATTGAGCACAGCGATATATCATATGATTGTCTCCGCAATGCAAACAAGATAAATTATTTTTTGAGTTTGATGACGATGCATGCGCGTAGCTTTTCTGTGCACTATTTCTAGTTCGCGCCGTAAACCTACTTACATCCGGTTGACGTTTATTTTGTACGACGTTTTGGTTGCTTGTACTAGCACCATAAGAACTAGAATGATCCAACACTTTTATTTGATTAGTAACATAAGTAATCAATTCAGAGAATTTTGGTATCGACTTTTGATTGATACTTTGTTCAAATGACCTACGAGTGTATGGATTCAAGGCTCGTAATGCTATATGACACAGAATGTAACTATTCAAATCTTCAATATTAAGAGATTGTATAGCTTTGTATGAGTTATCAAAGGTTTCCAAGAAATTATTCAACTGAAAGGATGATTCCTTCGCAATAGGTGTAAAGTTTAACATTTTATCTAAATAATTCCCAACTAACATTCGGTTATCTTGATACCTGTCGAGTAAAGCTTGCCAAACTATATCGTAATTATTAGCAGATATCGGAATACTTTTTACTATGTTTAAAGCCGAACCTTTGATACATGAGAGTAAATAGTGAAATTTATCTATATTAGGTATCTGAGGCTGATTATGAACCAACGAACAGAATGTCTCGTAAAAGGTATTAAAATTTTCAATATTTCCATCGAAACAAAACAACTCCAATTTTGGAAGACGTGGCCTAGATTCGATGCACGACTGTGTTTTTTCAGTTTTAACGTTCGCTAGTAATTTTGAAGAAATCAATTTTATACGGAAATACAACTCATCAAAACTATTCAATTCCTGACTTTGAAATATGGTTTTCATACCAGCTTGTAACTGACATTTATAAATTTCAAAAATGCATAATTCGAAAGATGAACGTAGCTCATCTATATCCGTGACACGCAAAAGAAACATTTCACGAATATTGCTGTCAGTTACATTTAGTGACATGTCAGATAATATTTGTAATTGTTCAAAAATTCTTTGCTTTTTGTTGATTAAAACGTTTAATTCAACATCACCTATGCACTCCTCGTACACTTCCTGAACCTTCTGACCCTTTTTAGCCATTGCAACGTGCAAACTAAATATATTATGTCACATAAAATAAATGAATAAAGAATTGCCTACTCTATATCCGGCTCGAAGGACCACAAAAAATTGTGCGGTAATCGCAGGGGCGATCCTTCGATATATGTAAGCGGACTGTATGAATGTATGTATGTATGTATGAAGCAGTAGGTTGGTAGTATGTCCAATCCAATACCAAAATCAGTAAGAAAGAACCCACCAACCTTAACATCCAATGTCGCAGGATTGCGCTGCGCACGACTGCTTCAAATTTTCACGGCACGGCCGGAGGACAGCACCATAAACGTTATGGTCTTCTGATGATGGAAACTCCACGAACGTCGTGAATTCTACCGATCTTCTTCACGGAGTTGACGCAACTCGCGATATTTTTCCTTTGACATTAAGTGTCAATTTTGGAAGGTTTTTACTTTTCTTTCACACCGACCAGTGATAAAGGATTGAACATGTTATAAATCTGAAATTTTTGATGTTTGTGTCTCCATCACGCAAAAACGGCTGAACAGATATAGATGAAAGGCACACAGATAGTTTTTGACCTAACTTACCAGATAGGATACTTTTTATCCCGGAAATAGACCTTTTCCCGAGGAATAAGAGGTAAAATTTTAGTTTTCGTTCATAGATTCGTTTTTAGGGTTCCGAAGTAAAATCAGAATTCTTATAGTTTCGTCATGTCCGTCCGTCCGTCCGTCCGTCCGTCTGTCCGTCTGTCCGTCTGTCCGTCTGTCCGTCTGTCCGTCCGTCCGTCCGTCCGTCCGTCCGTCCGTCTGTCCAAAGCAAAGCGCCGAGACCCTTAGTGCTAGAAAGCTGTAATTTGGCATGGATATACATATTTATTAAAAAAATTGAAAAGGTCTTCCAAAAATATTATGGGAAGACCATTTTTGGAATTAGGGGTCCGTTTGCGAAATATTTGCTTTAAGGCGAGCGTATTCGACCGTTGTAGGCATTTTGTTCACTGCCCTTTACCCCGCTCCCCTGAGTGTAAACTCGACCGCCACGCCGTGAGCCGGCCGCGCGCGGCTGTGAGGTTAATGACCCCGTGCGTAGCTGTAGATCCTACATAGCCTAGTTGGTAGTGGACCTGCCTGCGAACTGCGAAGCGAGGGGTTTCGGGTTCGATTTCCGGCCGGGGCAAATATTTATGTGACAGATAAATATTTGTACTCGTGTCATGGCTGTTATTGTGATGTGTTATATGTGTAGTACATGCCACCCGCGACACAGGTAAATACTTGTAACCTACTGCGGGGGTATGAGTGTGGAAGGGTTTTATTATTATTATTATTATTATTAGTAACTGCTCTGAGTTGGGGTGTAAGTATACTTTATTTTGATTTATTCATTGGAATTTTAGGTGTAATAAAATAAGAGTAATGATAATTTTAGCTTATCCAGTGGAGACTAGAGGTGAGTGGAGACTGACTTGAAATTTTATGATACGAAACTGTCCAATGGAGACTAGAGGTGAGTGGAGACTGACTTGAAATTTTATGATACGAAACTGTCCAGTGGAGACTAGAGGTGAGTGGAGACTGACTTGAAATTTTATGATACGAAACTGTCCAGTGGAGACTAGAGGTGAGTGGAGACTGACTTGAAATTTTATGATACGAAACTGGCCAGTGGAGACTAGAGGTGAGTGGAGACTGACTTGAAATTTTATGATACGAAACTGTCCAGTGGAGACTAGAGGTGAGTGGAGACTGACTTGAAATTTTATGATACGAAACTGTCCAGTGGAGACTAGAGGTGAGTGGAGACTGACTTGAAATTTTATGAAACGAAACTGTCCAGTGGAGACTAGAGGTGAGTGGAGACTGACTTGAAATTTTATGAAACGAAACTGTCCAGTGGAGACTAGAGTTGAGTGGAGACTGACTTGAAATTTTATGAAACGAAACTGTCCAGTGGAGACTAGAGGTGAGTGCAGACTGACTTGAAATTTTATGAAACGAAACTGTCCAGTGGAGACTAAAGGTGAGTGGATAACAAATAAGTAGGTACTTACATACAAAATTGACTAATATCATCTAAATACTAACAAAAAATAACCAACTTCAAAATAACTCGAAAACTACTTGTCAAATCTCCCTCAAATTTATGTGGAACCACATGATACGCACCAGCTTTCTATCAAAAAAAGAATCATCAAAATCGGTTCACCTACAAATAAGTAGGTACTTACATACAAAATTGACTAATATCATCTAAATACTAACAAAAAGTAACCAACTTCAAAATCGAAACGAGCTTTTTTTTCAAAATGGCGGACTTGTAGGTATGCCAGGTTCCGTACAAAAATCTTCAAACCCTTTGGATAAGATATTTTACAAGTATGTTGAGAATGATAAAAAGTATAAGAATAATTTAAAATAAAATACCTAAAGATACGTAAAAAATAATAAAAACAAAAAAATTAAAATGTGTGCCATTCACACATTTTAGAACTTAGAAGTGAAACCTTCAAAAATTTTGTTTTCAAGATAATGAGACGAATGTAAAATTTCGGGAAGATGATAATTGTAGGTTTTACTATTCCACTCCACTCCACTCCACTCCACTCCACAAATTTTGACTTTTGACTTTTTTGCCTTTTTTGACTTTAGACTTTAGACTTTTTTGACTTTTTTTGACGTTTTTGACTTGACTGTTGACTTTTGACTTTTTTGACTTTGACTTTTCTTACTTTTTTCACTTTATTGACTTTTTTGACTTTTTTGACTTTTTTGACTTGACTTTTTTTACTTTTTTGACTTGACTTTTTTGACTTTTTTGACTTTTGACTTTTGACTTTTGACTTTTGACTTTTGACTTTTGACTTTTTTGACTTTTTTGAATTTTGACTTTGACTTTTTTGGCTTTTTTGACTTTTTTGACTTTTGACTTTTTTGACTTTTTTGACTTTTGACTTTTGACTTTTTTGGATTTTGACCTTTTTGACTTTTGACTTTTTTGACTTTTTTGACTTTTTTTACTTTTTTGACTTTTGACTTTTGACTTTTGACTTTTTTGACTTTTTTGAATTTTGACTTTGACTTTTTTGGCTTTTTTGACTTTTTTGACTTTTGACTTTTTTGACTTTTGACTTTTTTGACTTTTTTGACTTTTGACTTTTGACTTTTTTGAATTTTGACCTTTTTGACTTTTGACTTTTGACTTTTTTGACTTTTTTGACTTTTTTGACTTTAGACTTTTGACTTTTGACTTTTGACTTTTTTGACTTTTTTGAATTTTGACTTTGACTTTTTTGGCTTTTTTGACTTTTTTGACTTTTGACTTTTTTGACTTTTGACTTTTTTGACTTTTGACTTTTTTGACTTTTTTGACTTTTGACTTTTGACTTTTTTGAATTTTGACCTTTTTGACTTTTGACTTTTTTGACTTTTTTGACTTTTTTTACTTTTTTGACTTTAGACTTTTGACTTTTGACTTTTGACTTTTGACATTTTTGAATTTTGACTTTTTTGACTTTTGACTTTTTTGACTTTGACTTTTTTGACTTTTGACTTTTTTGACTTTTGACTTTTGACTTTTTTGAATTTTGACTTTTTTGACTTTTTTGACTTTTTTGACTTTGACTTTTTTGACTTTTTTGACTTGACTTTTATGACTTTTTTGACTTTTGACTTTTGACTTTTTTGAATTTTGACTTTTTTGACTTTTGACTTTTTTGACTTTAGACTTTTGACTTTAGACTTTTTTGACTTTTGACTTTTGACTTTTGACTTTTTTGAATTTTGACTTTTTTGACTTTTTTGACTTTTGACTTTTTTGACTTTGACTTTTTTGACTTGACTTTTTTGACTTTTTTGACTTTTGACTTTTGACTTGTTTGAATTTTGACTTTTTTGACTTTTTTGACTTTTTTGACTTTTGACTTTTTTGACTTGACTTTTTTGACTTTTTTGACTTTTTTGACTTTTTTGACTTTTTTGACTTTTGACTTTTGACTTTTGACTTTTTTGACTTTTTTGAATTTCGACTTTTGACTTTTTTGACATTTTTGACTTTCGACTTTTTTGACTTTTGACTTCAAGAAGTTTTCACTTCAATAATCATTTTTTCAAAACAATTTTCCATTTATTTCATAACGCGCCTAAATAAGGTATAACTTCAAAAAAGAAAACTGTCTCTCAAGCTCCCAGCCGTCACGACGAGTCGTTTGGCGACTGACACATGCTCAAGGGTGGTAGCTATCCATGCGAACCCCATGGAGAAATAATAATAGTAATAATGGTATTAAATTTAAAATCAATATTACCAATATAATCCCTCGAGGGGCCCTACCACCAGCGGGCCGGATTTAGTCGCCTTTTACGACACCCATCCGGCTTGGGATAGTATTAGATAATAATTGTGTAATTAGCACTTGACTTATACCAATACCCAAATACTATAATAGTAACTAAAGTATAAAAACGAAAAATTTTTATTATTTCAAATTACAGCAGTGTGGATACTTTGGACAGTACCTAATACGTAATATAAGTTCAGAAGGCGCGCGCGCCAAATTCGAAATTAAAATTAGTGTCGGAAATTCGACAACGTGCGGCTGCGATGCCGATTAGCACAGGTCCTACCTCGAAGGCGACTGGCGCGAGAGTAAAATTGAGTAAATTAACGCGTCGGGCGTTTCGTTGCTCGTGGAAAGGGAAAAAATAGAAATTGAAAGGGAAGTTTTTCAAAATTTCAAATTATGATCAGAAAGAAATATTGGTATCTATAGGACCTATACTGTGGTATATTTTTTATTATCTGGAAGCGATTAAAACGCGAATAAAACGCCATTTTTATGCCAGATTAGACCCCACTTTGTGATTTATTTCTATCCAATGAAATAATTGCTATCGTGTATCAAGTATGAGGGAACGAAAGAACAAAGACTGTAAAATAACATATATTTTTTTTAGAATTGTATTATGTACCATTTATGAACAAAACACCTTCAAAAATACCATTTCTTGGGATAATATCGCCTTAAAGTGCTAATTCTGGTTGGAGTCAAGTGTCCAGGGGGGACAGTTGGCTAAACGGTTGGAGTTGGACAAGTGAAAAAAATCTCAAAAATAGGTAATATGATGAATTTACAAGGAAAACTATCACGGCTATGTTAACATGAGTAGTTAATGAATAATAGTCGATAAACTTACTACTTCGGAACTCTACATTGCGCGTGGCCTGACACGCACTTGCCCGTTTCTTTTATGAAACAACTGATGGTTTTATTTTATTAGGTTAGGAATTTTGCCACGTTGATCCTACTTCAATTCAATGAGGATTTGATAATGGGTTCTGGGGCTACAAAGTGGAACTCCTCAATGGTAGAGTAAAACGGAACCGTGTTAAAAGATAACTATTACTACTATTACTATCATTAACATTGTAAAATCAGTAGGAACATCATTAAATAAATAAACGCTTCACACTCATAGCCCCTTACTAGGATACCCTGAGTCGTGGGTGCCATAGACAATACAAGGACACACACCCAGACCAAGAACAGAAATTCAAACTAATCATTCAAACCACCTCGCTGCATCCACCTCGCATCGTATCGAACCCAGGACCCTTGACTCAGCGATGTGGCGTGGTATCCATTCGCCACACGGGTCATTGACCAAGTTGGTGTATTTCGGAGACAAAAAAAAATTATATATTGTACCAGTTTTATGTATAAAGCGCGTAAAAACCCATAACGCCGCAGTAGGTTTCCCTGTCGCGGGTGACATGGACAACACGTCACTATAACACCCAAGACCCGAGTACAAATATTTATTAGATATGGCCGGGAATTGAACCTGAGACCCTCGCTTAGCAGGTTGGATCGAATCGCTATCAACTAGGCTATAGGGCATCGTACCTACTACTAGCATAGAATTTCTGTAGCATTGCATTGTGCATTTTTTTTATTAATCACATTCTTCATTTCTCTAAGGATCCATATCTGAAATTTACGCAGACGAAGTCGCGGATAGAAGCTAGTTGTATGATAAATGAAATATCATACACCCCTGATTTCATACCCCTAACACCCTGCCCTGATTCCTCCCAGACACGATTTACTAGTAAACAGTGTAACCTTTTCTTTTGGTGTGAGTATATAATCAATGGAGAGTTTTATTATATTTAATGAAGAATAAATCATTTAACGTTTAAATTTACAATAAAATTACGTGGAATATCTTTTTGCACTAAATTTCGGATATTTTTACTCAATTCACGTAGAATCATCTAACACTGTACCTACTATCGTGTAATTCCTTTAACAAAATGACGTCACAAACATGGCGACCAAATTTGGCGCGTTCGTAGTCACGTGAATTTTTTTGAATTTTGAATTCGTTATTATTAATATTAAAAATAGTTTTTAAGCGTTTTTAACAATGCCAATTAATATAATTTGTGTTAAAGATTTAAAATACATTTAAAAAAAATATATTTTTTTAAAAATGAACAACTCAATTGCAGGTGGACGGATACATAGTTATAAGGATTTTTTTGAAATACACTGGGCCGCAAAAATTCCGGGTCGTTTTTAAAAGTGTGATAGTTTCTTAACTACACAACACAAACTAGTGAAACTGTAGTATGTTATAGATGACTGTCTTATACATAAAAGAAAATACATAACACGTTTGTAAACTGTATAATTTTATTTAAGTACTAAAAAAAAAACAACACTTCTAACTTTTGACAACAAAAATATACAACAGTTAATCTGCAAAATGAAAGTTTTTCTGTAAATTTAATATTATTAGTATTTCCTCCATGGGCGTAGCCAGGTTTGAGTTTCGGGGGGGGTTCAAGTTTCTCGGGGGGGGGGGGGGGGGGGGTTGTTCAAGAAAATACAACGACTAAAAGTACCTACATAAAATAACCCTAAAGAAAATTGAGACTTTATTTTTTCTCACGACGTATGTAGTGCCATCTATTAATAGTTTAGTCAAAAAGTTCAAAAACGACTTTAATAGAAATAAAGCTCCTAAAAATATGTGCGATAGCCCATTCGATTCGGAATGCCGTGTAGAAAAATGTTTTTTAAGGGTTTATTAGCACATAAAAATGTCAGTCCTTAACTTTTCGGGGGGGGTTTGAACCCCCGAAACCCCCCCCCTGGCTACGCCCATGATTTCCTCCACGAGCCCGTATCGCTTCATTAAGACGATGTAGCATGCTGTAAATCAAATTTCTAATACGGTTTTGGTCTATGTTTGACCATTCTTCTACATCGCACTTAACTCACGTAAGTTAGCTGCAGCTGGAGAGCGTTGTTTAACGCATCTCCCGAGCTCGTCCCATAAATACTCTATGGGATTAAGTCTGGGCTGCGAGCTGGCCACTCCATGCGGGTGATACCGACGTCTTGAATATACGCGTTGACCAAATGTGCTGTATGTGGTCGCGCATTATCGTCCATAAAAATGGAATTTGCCCCCATATTCACCAAGAAAGAACCAGCATGCTCATTTAAAATCTCCTCTACATATCTGGGAGCTATCAGAGAACCGTTTTCGATAATTACTAACTCAGTACGACCCTCTGAAGATATCCCAGCCCAAACCATTATTGATCCTCCACCGAATGGCACCTTTTCCTCAAAACACGCTTGACGACAACGTTCATTTGGTCGACTATACATATACTCTTCGTCTCCCATCGTGTGCGAATAAACAAAATCTTGACTCATCGGAAAACATAACCCTGGACCAATCTTCATCTGTCCATCGGACGTGTTCTCGAGCAAACCGCAACCTGGCAACTCGATGTTCTCTGAGCAATTTAGGGCCATTTGCTGGCCTGTCAGAGCTTACATTGCTGTGGTGAATTTCTTGAAGGCTATTTCGGACCTGAACAGCCGTGAGATGTCGATTTCTTAACATAGTGCTCACGATGAATCGGTCTTCTCGTGTAGTTGTACACCTTGGCCTGCCATTCCCTGGTCTCCTGATGTTCATGCCGGTCTCTTGAAATCGCTGGAGTACTATTTGGACCGTGGATAAAGATACACTTACTGTTCTAGCAGTACTCCGCTGACTCCTTCCTTCTTGTACCATGGTGATAATTAGTGTACATTCTTCAGTAGATAACGACATGTTGGTGCATGGTTGATACACAAAATACTGTGACCAGCCAAAAAACTGTTTATGATGACAGCTCGGTTTGAAACAAAAGCGAGAAAATTTTCTATTCCAAAAATTTTAATTTTGATATTTTTCAAAAATCTGAATTTCTTTTTTTGAAGCTGTAACCTGTTCAAATGCAACCTCTTTTGATGTGTATAATGAGCGTCACAAATCTGCCTATAATATTATTTATACGAGGGATCTATGTAAATAACTTTGGGAGATATCGCGGTTTTTCTAAATAGCCCGTTATTTTTGCTGTCCAGTGTAATTAGTGTTTAGGTAATAAAATATCCATCACTATGTTTGAAATCGCAATTTATTGTACTCATAAAATATTACGTAAGAATGTCTTTAACCCCTTCATATTCCTACCGCCTCGAGACCCTTATGTAATTAATGAATGGCCCTTAGGTGTACAAGATTCAAGTGGTTAATTTTCATTGACGCTTTTATAAAGCAATTCAAGTAATTTTAATTGCTGTTTTAACTATTACTATAGTTAAGCGTTGCGATGTTGGTTATGTCTTAAGAACTTTATTTAATTGCGTTAACACAGATCCCATTGAGCCATACTTTCCAAGCTTCATTAGTTTTGACGGATTTACCCATACTCATACTTTATAAATAGAAGGAAGAATGATGATGTAAATAAGAATCAAAAATGTATAGAATAATATTGTGTCTTATTTGCAGGTTCACTGTACGAAGAAAATGTAACATTAAAGCAAAAACTTGCCAGAACTAAAGCAACTCTAGCTGAAACTCTTACTCAGTTGAACGCTGCTAACATGCGGAAGAGGAGCGTACAGCGTGCCATCTGTCGTGAAATTCATAAAACGCAGGGAGTTTTACGTAAAGCTCGCGATCAATTGGAAAATCAACATTAATTTATTATTATAATTACGAAGTCCATGTGCTATTTTATACTCGTTAGGTTATGACGATATTAAACCTATGTCTATTTTATTTTATTGATCACTCAAGTCTCATTTTAATTTTTTACTTAGTACTTAACTAATAATAATGGCGAATAATGGTCGGTCCTCATTATTAGATAATCATGTTCATTTAATTTTTGATCAATACTTGTGAATAAATATTTTCTAAATAAATGACTTCACGGATTAAAAGATTTTGTTTACATTAAAAATTTACGTGGACCCTTGGGGGTCCACCTGGACCACTTTGGGAACTAAGGTACTAAGGCGAAGAAGAGAAGAGAAGGGAATAAGGCGACCCATCCCAGTATCGCCCGCGACCCGAATTTGGGTCGCGACCCGAGGTTAAGAAACGCTGAGTCCTATAGGAGTATACTTACCGCTGAGCTAAAATTATGAATTTCTAATAGCGTTAAAAAATTCGATGTAACTCGTCATAAGAAAAATTACTTATTTACAGTAGATAAGGTAAATTTATCGCAATAGGGATGTTGACACCATCAGTAAATTAAAATAAATTTATTTTTAAAGTATCAAGGAAAACATTTAAACACCTAAAATATTATTCTTTTGTCGAAATCAATCAATATAAATTAAATATAATTACATATTTTAAAATGTTAAAAATATGTAGTACTCACTGTCACGTGACCTCAAACGCCGTTTGGTCCTTATGGGCCCCATTGACGATGCGATCGATCGGTGCGATCCGTCGTTGCCAACCGATCGCAACGACGGATCGGTAGTGTATGTTGTGATCGTGAACGATTTGCTTGATCGCAGACGATATCGGCGATCGCAACAAAAATCTATGCAATCTTGAATATCGCACCGATGAATCGACAGTGTGTGGACCTTTGCGATCACCGATGCGATTTTTGTCTCATTCTGATGCCGGCCGCCACACCGCACGCATCGCATGCCTTCAATGCAATTTAGTAGTTTTGTAATCAAGTAGAGTTTTATTTTTTTCTTTTGTAGCCGAATCAAAGTTACTGCCACATAGCTAAGGAAAAGAAGTTCATTTTCCATTTTGTAGGGCACGTATTGAATTATTTGAGCACGTCTTTATCCTTCCGTGTCAAACAAGTAAATGTTTGATAGCGATCGATCGTTGCGATCGATCGTTGCGACCGATCGTTCGTGTATGAGTGGCACTTTTGAACCGATCGATCGTTGCGATCGATCGCACCGATCGATCGCATGTCAATGGCGCCCATTATGACGTCATTGTTCTTATTTTATAAAAGTGCAACTAACTTCAGTCGACAGTATTGAATATCGGCTAGTGACGTCACGTGACGTTTTTGGCGGGAAATTTGAAAATGATTTTTATTTATCAATTTTTGTTTTTAAATTGCAATGAGCGCAGCCGAGTGACAGCTGAGTGACAGAATGAAATGCAGCCGGCCGGCTGCAATGCACACTCCCGTACCCGATGTTCGCGGTGTCCCTTCTATACGCTAGTAATAGTAATTCTATGGAGAAAAACATAGAATTAATATTACTAGCGTATAGAAGGGACACCGCGAACATCGGGTCCGGGGGTGTGCATTGCAGCCGGCCGGCTGCATTTCATTCTGTCACTCAGCTGTCACTCGGCTGCGCTCATTGCGGCCGCATGTCAAAATTGTTTACGAAAAAACTGAAAAAATGCCGTCGTGCATAATAAGAATGTGTCACAATTGCACGACAAAAAACAAAAAAGATAATGTTATCACTTTATCATCAGTAAGAAAAAAAATCTTAACTTAAATCAACTAAAACGAATTTAATTAAATTATTGAGCAATGTTCCCGCCATTTTGAATGAAAAAATCATAAGGAGCGTTTGAACTTGGCAAGCCACTAGCGTGTTAATGGACTAAATAAGCTTGCCGACGCGACGCTTGTGACCAATTTTAAGTGTTGGATTTTTTGACACGAATCAATGGTAATTACGTTTGAAATCGTTTAAACGCTTTTGCACGTTAAATAAAGTTGGAGTAAGAGCTTGTAAAGATTTGGAGTCTGTGACTGCTTGTCTTGGTTCGGCAAGTGACATATACAAAGTTACTCTATGGCAAGTGTGCAAACGAGGCTTCTAGTTTGAAAAGAGAACGGAGGGCAAGCCGGCGGTGGAACACACATTTTGTTTGAGATAGCCTCTCTATGTATACTACCTCAATGGAGAAAAAGGAGATTTTCTATACATCCTACATGGCATAAACGAGAACAAGAAGGAGAATATCACACTCTCTACACAGAACTTTTGGACGAGAGACTCAATTTTATAAATATTTCCGTATGACAAAAGAATGTTTTTCTATAGGACGCGGGTCTATCGTCTCCTTGCCAACAACGCGTTGGTGACGGCCCCGGTGTTGCTAAGGTGCTAATGGGCGGCAGTGATCACTTACCATCAGGTGACCCGTCTGCTCGTTTGCCTGCTCAAAGCATAAAAAACATAAACGTTTACGTACGTACGTGCGTGAGAAGTTATACTTCTTTGGCATCAAAAAAACAAATAAAAAAAAACAAAAAAAAAAAGAACCATTTAAAAAAAAATACAATATTAAAAAAATAAAAAAACAACATTAAAAAACAATATTAAAAAAATAACGCGCCTAAAGAAATATAACTTCAAAATAATATAGTTCTTCAAAATGTTTTATAATTTTTCTGCTGGTAAAATATTATAATATTGAAATAACACGTTTAATTATAATTTCTTCAAAATTATTTTTATGAAATGAAAACTTATGTATTTATAATGATTATTTTTTGTACAAGGTGATTAGTTTAAACAGTACGTAATACTATAGGTATAATAATAATACACGTGCATCACTACTTTCTCCCCGTCGTGGACGGGGTGGGGTGACTGTGCATACGCAACGGAAGCAAAACCCCATCCCGCACGGAACGTGGCACTTACGGAACGGGGTTTTGAAAACCCCGTCCCGTTCCGTACGGGACGGAGTTTCGCTTCCGCTGCGTATGCACTACCGCATACATTTTCTATGAAACGATGTTTGCCCCGTCCCGTCCCCGTTCCGTACGGGGAAAAAACCCGTTATGTATGCATTGGGCTTTAGTCGGCTTGCTCTTTCCACCCAGTAGCGTAGCGTGGGGGGGGGGGGGGCGGGGGGCCCTGGCCCCGGGCGGCACATGAAGAGGGGGCGGCATGCCACTCGATTTTTAAAGAAAAAAATATACATTTAAATTAATTTTATTTAAATTTTAATGTAAATTGTGCTATGAAAAAAAAAGAAAAGTGCATTTTTAATTAATAAAAAAATATTTAAAATAATATGGGGCGGCAAAGATCACTGGTGGGGGGGGGGGGGGCAAATTTTCGGTCGACCCCGGGCGGCGGAAGCCCACGCTACGCCACTGCAGTTCCACCTGCACCTCAGCGCACAGCATGGGACGTAGCTCCGTCCATGGAGCATAGAGGTAAGGAGAGCCATCTCTGTGTATGAAGCATAGATATATACTCTAGCTAGATCGACGACTTTGTAGAGGTACCTGATGCTCGATGACGTCATACCCTAAAGTTCATTTTTCCATTGTGTCCATGTTATGTATAGTCCCAGGACATAATACCATTCGATGCATTTGATTATGATTTTTTATAATGATATAAAAACATCTAAGATGAATATTAAAGGTACCGTAATTGTGTGGTAGTTTGCAACACTGCGCCAAAAACTCAATGCAATTTTTCAGAGTGGCGATTATCAATTATGGTCATCGGGGGTTTGGGAAGATTGTGGTCGTCGTAGGTACTCGTCGTTTATGTTTGTGTTGCATAAAATGTGGTGTTGTACTGTTATTGATAATTAGTAAGAAAATTACAATTTACATTACAGTTTTATTGAATATTGGCACAACAACAAAATGGTTACTAGATGTTGTATTAAAGACTGTAAAAGTATGTGGAGCCGTGGAAATTCCATAAAATTTCATCTGTAAGTAGTAAAGTCATATTTTTTTCTGGCGAATAATGATTATTTTGTTCAAGGTAACTATATATTCTATGAAGTTAACGACATCAAATTATATTTTGTAAATATTTTTTTCCAAACATTGCTATAATTGCACAATGCATCTAAACTGTGGTGTGTACCTACTTATAGTTTTTTACTATAAAATTGTTTATTTTCCAATGATCAAGAAAATATAAAATACAGTGAATATATTGGTGTACAACAGTTTTAAATAAGTACATAATATATTCATGAAGTAAATGGTTTCCCTAAAACAATGATGACATAATTTACTGGTAATACATCTTTAAACATTAGGTTAAATTCATCTTTGCTTAGTAATAGTTATTACTTTTATTGTGACTCCATTGTAATAACTAATTATGATTTCTTTTAAAGGTTTCCTTTAAACATCTCACTTAGAAATCGTTGTTTGGCCGTAGTGAAATTGAAAACAACTTTATACAAGAATGCAAAAATATGTAGCTTGCATTTTAAATCTAGTGACTATGACTCTACTGGAAGACTAAAATCCACTGCCATTCCATTTTTTAACGAAGGATTTCAATCAGATTCTGTGGTAAATATGTTGAAAATTAAACAAACTTTTAATATTACATTCACTGTTAACTTGAAAAATATGTTTATTACTAATATTTTAGGAAAATTATATGATCAATTTGAAGCCTCCGCATTATGAAATTGTGACATCAAATTAATATTAATTAAAATTCAAGCCACAGTTTTCGTTACATGAAGTTAATCATTGAATTTTCATTTTCGTGTGATCTGAATACCTAATTTAAAGTTGCTGTTATAGTGCAAAAATGGTGGTTTGCATGGATAAGTGATATCTATAATATGAATAAATGATTTTAATTTTAATGTTATTAATATATGTACCTACCACAATAATATCGTTTCTTACTTCGCAATAACCTCATCCCATTGTTTCGTTAAATTAATGAATTAATATTAATTAAAATTTGAGATGAACCTTGAATTTCCATTTTCGTATGACCTGAAAAGAATTAGATAAGAGAAAGAAGTAGCTCATGGTTCTAACGAACTAATTGATATTCGTGCTAATATCCTTTCCTAACTGAATAATTCCCAGTCCCTTCCTGAGTGTTGTATAAAGGTAATCAATATTATCATGGGCAGCAGAGGATCTGTGAGTTTGCTATCGTAAATCTAAAAACACGTAAAGCAACTTAAAGTGGAGAATAATAACATAATACTGTACATTTAATATTACTCATTACATTTCATTAATAAAAAGCTGGAATGTGCAATCATCTCAATTTTGCTCTTAATGCAATATTTTAAATTCGGTAATTTTGAATTTTTTTTACTATAACGTATTATTAAAATATAATTTTTACCCAAAAAAAAATTTACCTACAGAAAATATTTTAAAGAACCATATCAAAATAGGACAATCCTTCTAAGTATGTAAGTGTGGATACCCTATAATTATGAAGGACAACCTCAATCCGGCCTGTGATTGGTTCTTTAGGGACTTTAGGCTATGACGTCATCGATGACGTTTTATCGAAATCGAACTTCAGGTACCTCTACAAAGTCGTCGATCTAGCTAGAGTATATATCTATGGTATGAAGTGTCCGTAAAAACGCGTCCAATAAGGGTGGATGGCGCTGCGGTAGCCTAGCTAGGATAAATTTTATTATTATACAGAGTATTTGAAAGCAGCAAACTTCACTTCGTCTACAACAGCTATGTTCATATCGTATAGTAGAATCCATAATACGACGGACCACTTTGACAAAATAGAGTACATATTGCTACTATCACAGAGTACTAAATCACTACGTGCTATCTATTGCAGAGAATTAATGGTGAGGGGTAAGACGTGTTGATAATTCAGTGTCGACACTTGGTTCACCGAGAAAGTGAGCATTGAAAAAACGTTTTGTTTAGGCGTGCCATGGAAAACCATTAGCTAAGTTGTTAAAATAGTATTATATTAATGTGTTTGAGTTTCTTATTTTATCCGTTTCATGATTCGATGCCAGCTAAAATCAATAAAGATAAATTGTATTTAATTTAAACAAAATGTATACAGCTGGACACTTTTTCAATTTTCCTCCTTTTAATTAGATTAGATCACCTTACCTCTAATGGGCGCCATTGACATGCGATCGATCGGTGCGATCGATCGCAACGATCGATCGGTTCAAAAGTGCCACTCATACACGAACGATCGGTCGCAACGATCGATCGCAACGATCGATCGCAACGATCGATCGCAACGATCGATCGCGGTCAAACATTTACTTGTTTGACACGGAAGGATAAAGACGTGCTCAAATAGTTCAATACGTGCCCTACAAAATGGAAAATGAACTTCTTTTTCTTAGCTATGTGGCAGTAACTTTGATTCGGCTACAAAAGAAAAAAATAAAACTACTTGATTACTAAACTACTAAATTCTCCGTTTACACGTATTAATTTACTTAAAATTTATTTAACTACTTAATACGTGTAAACCGAAAATAACCGAACATTTTCTTTCTTTCTTTCTTTCTTTTTTGTTTAAATATTGAATTATCATCGGTCCTTGATAAGTCTACGAAGTTTGGAAGAAGTCTAACCGTTTAAAGCTTACGCCATATTATGAAGCGTGTAACTAGGTTTTTTCTTTCTTTCTTTCTTTTTTTAATATTGAATTTTCATCGCGGCATCTGTCCTCGATAAGTCCACGAAGTTTTTTTTTTATGGAAATAGCCGGCAATCGAGCTGACGATCTACCTTATGGTAAGTGGCTATCGTCGCCCATGAACATCAGCAACACCAAAGGTAAAAGCGAAAAGTAAAAGTAAAAGCGAACCCCATGGAGAAATAACAATAGTAATAATGGTATTAATTAATAATTAAAATCAATACTACCAATATAATCCCTCCGAGGGTCCTACCACCAGCGGGCCGGATTTAGTCGCCTCTTACGACACCCATCCAGCGTGGGTTTGGAGTTAGTATTCTAAAGCCGCCCCAATACGGCAAAAAAAAATTATTTGTTTCGTCCATCGAATGTACCTACGTAATGGGCCCCATTGACGATGCGATCGATCGGTGCGATCCGTCGTTGCCGACCGATCGCAACGACGGATCGGTAGTGTATGTTGTGATCGTGAACGATTTGCTTGATCGCAGACGATATCGGCGATCGCGACAAAAATCTATGCAATCTTGAATATCGCACCGATGAATCGACAGTGTGTGGACCTTTGCGATCACCGATGCGATTTTTGTCTCATATTAGCTTTAAACAGTTAGACTAAGACTAAGTTGGGAAGACCAAACTTCGTAGACCTATCGAGGACCGATGATAATTCAATATTTAAAGAAAAAAGAAAGAAAGAAAGAAAAAAATGTTCGGTTATGTTCGGCTTACACGTATTAAGTAGTTAACTAAATTTTAAGTAAATTAATACGTGTAAACGGATAATTTAGTAGTTTTGTAATCAAGTAGAGTTTTATTTTTTTCTTTTGTAGCCGAATCAAAGTTACTGCCACATAGCTAAGGAAAAGAAGTTCATTTTCCATTTTGTAGGGCACGTATTGAATTATTTGAGCACGTCTTTATCCTTCCGTGTCAAACAAGTAAATGTTTGATAGCGATCGATCGTTGCGATCGATCGTTGCGACCGATCGTTCGTGTATGAGTGGCACTTTTGAACCGATCGATCGTTGCGATCGATCGCACCGATCGATCGCATGTCAATGGCGCCCATAACGCACTAAGGCATTGAAGGCATGCGATGCGTGCGGCGGCCGGCATCAGAATGAGACAAAAATCGCATCGGTGATCGCAAAGGTCCACACACTGTCGATTCATCGGTGCGATATTCAAGATTGCATAGATTTTTGTTGCGATCGCCGATATCGTCTGCGATCAAGCAAATCGTTCACGATCACAACATACACTACCGATCCGTCGTTGCGATCGGTCGGCAACGACGGATCGCACCGATCGATCGCATCGTCAATGGGGCCCATAATAAACTCCATGCTACCGAATTATACGCAGTGTTGCCAGGTACCATAATAATTACGGTAGATGTATCTTAAACCGTAATGATTTTTTAAGTTATATATTTTCCAACAATATAGAACAGTATTTCAAAATCTGTCATCATGCCTATTAAACCAATGGTAACAATAAAATTCTGAAATTCATACATACACAAATAAGTCATTTGCAAAAATTTACCTTTGCCATCTGATTGTTGTGACTATTTAGAAAAATGTAGAAAATATATTTTGAATTTTGATTTTTGGCGCCAAAGTTTACTAGAATTAGGCAGTGTGAGTGTACTGAGTAGGCAGAAAGGCTCTTGCAGTTTTTCTACTTCAACTTTTCTAGTACGGTATTTTCTTAGATTCATTATGCAGAATTATATTGAATATGAAATTGCTAATCCAACATTTGATAACTTGGGATACGTTGTTGCAATGGCCAATTTAAAAGATAAGCATGACCGATCAGCGCCTTCAAATTACCATTGGAAAATTTTGAAATGCCGGTAATTATTATTTTTTCTCTTAATTTAACATAATGAAAATATCCAGATTTACAAAACGGCCGTACCTAATAAGGTATACATTTTCTTTCAGAATGATAATTTTTTCGAACTCTTCGATCTTGGCTTGCCCTGACAAAAGTGAAGCAAAAAAGGTTCACATTATATTCAACAAAATTGGAAAAGATTATGATCAATTAAATTCATTGTTTCTAAAATTCTCACTTATACAGGTAAGTTTTATCAAAATCACAAGTAGGTACCTAAATGGACCTAAGCTAGCTCATCTTTTTCCGTTCTTTTCGCGGTAGAGCCCGGGCTTGAAGCTCGGTAACGCCACATAGCCTGATCGATCATTTCACATAATACAAACCATTGTTCAATTTTATTAGTGAACGCTGCTCATTAGGCGTTAGTATCACTAAAATTGTTGTGATTTATTTTAAAAGGATGGGGCTATCAAGAAAGTTTCTTTGGAGGCGTACCAAATGTGTTTTCATTATTCTTTGACGGCTAGAATTGCGCCAACATGGAATACCTTGGGTTATAATTATTATATAAATAATAGAAACTTTTTGACTAACAAAGGGCCTCAAGAGGGAGTGAAATACAATATTTCTGTAAGTGGTAAGTAATCCATTGCATATTGCTTAATAATCTTAAGTAGCTATAAACAGGACATCAGATGGGAAGTGGGGACCAAGCGGATATCCAACTTTTTTAACTCGTTTTCCGATGAAATAGGTACTTATGTTTAAAATATTTCACTGTTGGTGGTATCTATACAACAATCACTCATTCTATAAACAGAACTCAATTATAATTTAAAAAATTACTTAATTTACAGAACACTCGACGATACTTCAATTGAAACCTATTAAAATAAACTTAATTCAGTCAGATGAAACGTACGAACCCGGAGAATATGTTAGGGTATTGCCAAGGTGAGAGTATTTTGTGAAATACGTCTCAGAAGAGATTTCTCGCTTTGTCTATAAGTAGTACCTATACTTAATACTTTGTTCATTGGTTGAGAAGGCTTAGAAAAATATCAATATTAATGTTCATGATATTCTAAGCTAAAAATAAGATAACATTTTTAATTTCAGTTTAAATAAAGCAGTCATAGATGATTTCTATGAAATATTGCCTCAGGCAGGAGATTTTAAATCCTACAAAGATTTACGTCGTCATTGGAAGAACATTGTGAGTTGTTCTTTATTTATCCTAGGTACCTACATACTAAAAATAGAATTAGTAATATGATGTTGATTCGTTTCAGCATGGATACAGACTACCCGACACAGAGAACTCTCATTACTACGGAGTGCGTTTCTGGCGCGGCGAGTCGTTCACGTATCCTAACATTTGTCTTGTTCGAAACTTTCCTATTATGACAACGATGCCAAAATCCCTGGAAGTAATATATTTATTTCGAACTTATTTTATATTATGTTATACGTTATAATAATATGAATATAAATGCACTGTAATAATTTTCCTTTGTTTTTTGTAGAAACTAGTAATAGGGCGGTTCCTCAACACTTTAAGAAATAAATTTTCCTCTTTTCTCGGCATACATTTAAATATTCTTCGAACACGAAGCGAAAACAATGATGTACGTATTTAATGAATAAATTTTTTTATTCCTATCAACAGGCAAAAATATCTTTAACATTTAACTAAAAACGATATTATTTTTCAGCCTACAGCCGAGGAGGTAAATACTCAAGCTATTAGCCTCTGTACTCCAACTCAAATTTAATTATTTACAAATAGAATACCTAGATCTAGATAAACATAATAATATTATTTTATAAGGCCAACTCAATAAATACGTAGGTACCTATATTAAGTTTAATGTCGAATGTACCTAATGAGTTAAATAATAAATTATCTGATTATTATGAGTTTTTTATTTATCTGTTAACCATTATAGTCCGGTACACTTAAAATATGAAATTCTCAGTTAGAGATACTATTTATATTATATAGAAAATAAAGGTAACAATCATTAAAAATTACTGAATAGTAGAATAATTAAAAATTGTGTTCATATTAATGATTCGTCAATTAGTTAATAAAAATAAGCTAATACTATTACAATGTTGTCATAGAGCGGATTTTTTTAATTATTCATTGAGTGAGGGTGAGAAAGTGATATTCATAGGTCTTCGGGATGGAGATAAAGCAGTCAGGTTGGCAGTTTGATTGAAGAATCTGGCCACGGAAGGAGATAAATTTCTATGCGTTGGTTGTGGATTCAAAGCGGATCTTGAAACCTGGAATAAAAAATAATCATTTTAAAAAGTACCTATAGGTTACTTTTGGTAAAATTTTCACATACGCCGAAACTGGTTATTTCTGTAGAGATCTGGCCCGAGACCTCACGGGCGCAACAACAGTGGTTTCATAAAGCGTAATAAATAATCACAAAGCCAAGATAATATACAGGGTGTCCCGTAAGTAGTGGATCAACCGAAGGTGACAGAAAGCTTGAAGGTTGACCTATCATATGTCAAAAAATTACCCCAGTAAAAGTGTCACCGTTTTCGAGATATTGACCATTTTATAAAATTTAGAAAATTCGGCTCCTTTACCCTACTTTTTCCTGTTGATTCCACAAATGAGCAGATATTTTGATAATTTTTTTTTCTTAGAGCTCTCAGATAGTTGTTTTATAATTATCAGTATGTAATGTTGTTGAAATTATTAGGGAACACTGAGAAAATAGCGTCTACTTTGGATATTTTTGTTTTTGATTTTCTTCGACGCAACTTTGATGCGAGGTGGTTGAAAAAAAATGTTCTGGGCAAGTGTGCCCCAGTATTTTAAAAACTTGTCTGTTAAATGCAGATTTTAAAAAGGTACAATACAGGCTACTTTGATAGGGAAAATTTTCAAGTAAAAGCCATTTCAATGTCAAAGGGGTGAATTTGAATCGAAAGTTATTTTATTGTTTACTGTTATGGGATGAAGTTTTTCAATGGTTTTTGCTTAATATTACGTTACGTTAAATTAATGCTCTAATAAATATTTAAAATAATGATTATTTTCCGATATTCCAACCTTACAAAGAAATTACAAATTGCCTAAGAATTACTTGAAAAATATTGTTTATTTCAAAAATAATGCTATTATTTACTGTATTTTAAATACTATATGATCAGGAAGCCTTGTAAATTATTGCTTTAAGATTATTTTGTATGAATATTCAACAAAAAAAAAAGAATAAGAAAAAATGTAAGTAAAATTTTTATTTTTATTTATTTTATCATAGAAAAATAATCTTAGAGCAATAATTGAAACGGCTTGCTGATCATTTAGTATTAAAAAACAGTAAATAATAGCATTATTTTTGAAATAAACCATATTTTTCAAGTAATTCTTAGGTAATTTGTAATTTCTTTATAAGGTTGGAATATCGAAAAATAATCATTATTTTAAATATTTATTAGAGCATTAATTTAACGTAACGTAATATTAAGCAAAAACCATTGAAAAACTTCATCCCATAACAGTAAACAATAAAATAACTTTCGATTCAAATTCACCCCTTTGACATTGAAATGGCTTTTACTTGAAAATTTTCCCTATCAAAGTAGCCTGTATTGTACCTTTTTATAATCTGCATTTAACAGACAAGTTTTCAAAAGACTGGGGCACACTTGACCAGTACATTTTTTTTCAACCACCTCGCATCAAATTTGCGTCGAAGAAAATCAAAAACAAAAATATCCAAAGTAGACGCTATTTTCTCAGTGTTCCCTAATAATTTCAACAACATTACATACTGATAATTATAAAACAACTATCTGAGAGCTCTAAGAAAAAAAAATTATCAAAATATCTGCTCATTTGTGGAATCAACAGGAAAAAGTAGGGTAAAGGAGCCGAATTTTCTAAATTTTATAAAATGGTCAATATCTCGAAAACGGTGACACTTTTACTGAGGTGATTTTTTGACATATGATAGGTCAACCTTCAAGCTTTCTGTCACCTTCGGTTGATCCACTACTTACGGGACACCCTGTATAATACAACAGGGATAAAATCTATTCTATAATAATATAGAAAAACGATACACACTCAAATCCCCACCCATTAGGTATATATATTAACTAGCTTATGCCCGCAGCTCCGCCCGCGGTAGAGATCGATTTTTTATAAATCCTACTTACTTTTACTTGGTTAGATTTAGTTGCCTAAGACGTAATTTACATGTATCATTAATTTGATAGCGTGATTCAGAACTTGAAAATGAATTTTATTAACGCCATCTATTAACAAAATTCGGAACAAATATCTAGCAACTAACAAAATATCGATCTCCCCATGGGGATGTTTTACCGCGGTAAAAGGTAGCCTACGTTACTCTCCACCCTCCTCACTATCTCCACACACAAAAACCATACCATATAACAGCTTCGTGGCGACGTCAAAGACGGACAAACAAACAAACACACTTTCACATTTATAATATTAGTAGGGATAGTAGGGATTCTAGACATGGTCTGTGGTATGTGTGATGTGATGTTCATATTAATCAAGTTCATCTTAATCGTTCAACACATATGTAGATGTAGTACCTATAGATTCAGCCACGGCGTGGCCGCACATGAGACAGAGTATTTACGTTTGTTGGAGGTTATTTTTAAAGAAATGTAACTAAAAACAAGCAGCCAAGAATACAAGAGTACCCACCATCTTCTAAATATATTTAAACTAACTACGATTTTCTGCTTAAAAACACTGAAACTTTAAAAATAGCCAACTCATTCTTCATTGTTTGTCACAACTCACTCATTGTTTGCACTTGTGACAAACAATATATAGATAAAGCAAAAGCAAAGCAACAACCCATAATTGTCCCACTGCTGGGCTCGGGGTCTCCTCTCACAATGTGAGGGGTATTAGGCCATAGTCTACCACGCTGGCCAAGTGCGGATTGGTACACTTCACACACCTTCGAGAACTTTACGGAGAACTCTCGGGTGTGCAGGTTTCCTCACGATGTTTTCCTTCACCGAAGCAAGTGATAATTATCTTGTAATACGCACATAATATTTGAAAATTAGAGGTGCGTGCCAGGGTTTGAACTCGGGCCCCTTCGTTCGGGAGACCAACGTTCTACCGCTAGGCTATCACTGCTTAATATATACATACATGTGTATAATATAATCGGCCACGGTGACAGAGACAAAAAATAAGATTTTTGTCACTGCCTTTCACGTAGATTTTATAACTGGCCATCTCGCTCTGTCCAATGTATGGGATATTCTACTGGTTCTAAATCTATAGTTCAACATAAATAATATCCAAACACCTTCACAAACTTTCACGTTTATAATACTTGTTGGAAGTAGGTTTGACAACTCTACCCTCAAAATACAGAGCAAAGTTCGATGATCGATGACGATGATGATGTTCGATGACTCTGCCTATAGAGCAAGGGTCTGAGATCGCTTCCCTGCCGAGGCAGTCCATATTATAAGTCACTATAACACATAAACGTGTTATAAGTAGGTACAAAGTGTATTTATAATATTTACCGGTCTATGTTGTCTTGAAACATGCGGCGAGCAGTCTGGAGTAACTGGCGTGGTAAGCGATCGGTTGTTCTGTGTGACTAGCGTGTTTAACAGGTGAGTTATTTTGTAACCTTTGGCTAAATCGTCAACAGTTTTTCCTGAAACATAGTAAGTGACATTTTAGCGTTCCCTGTTTTCATTACAATAATAATATGAAACATTATAACTATTATAAGTACTATTATTAATTCTTCTGTGATAAGACAATGGTTATAAATAGGTACTGTTTTTATTAAATGGTTCACTTTTATAATCACGCGTAATTTTATAAGTTTTTACTACTAAATAAGTAGGTAATCTCGTTTAAAAATAAATAAATAAACGCTAACACACTCACACTCCCACAGTAGGTTATTACCTGTGTTGCGGGTGGCATGGACGACACATATAAAACATCACAATCACACCCATGACCCGAGCACAAATATTTATCTGTCACATAAATATCTTTCCCGGCCTGGAATCGAACCTGGGACCCCTCGCTTCGCAGTGTCAACTAGGCTACAGGGAGAAAACACATCTTACGTGTAAAGCGTAAGATTGAAAAAAAACTAGGCTACAGGGTAGTCGTTTGTAAGTAAAGTACTAATTTATAGCCTCAGGATTTAGGCGTAGGATTTACAGCCGTAAAAATATAAATATAGTACATGGTAGGTACCTAGGATAGGCATCGAAGTAATATCAATATTTTATTTTTAAGTAAATCGTACCTGTCAAAGTAGTCGGAATATTTGTGTTGCATCTTCCAGTCTCTAGAATCTTTTTTAAAGCAAAATTATTGCGGAAGACAATGGCGATAGCGGCCCCATCAGCTAACTGAGATGAATCGCAACATGATAACAAAAACGTCCAGTTATCAGTTTCCCAATGTTTTCCTGAATAGACCGCAAGTTGTAATGTAGATGCACCTGAAATAATTTATCATCACATTGAATTAAATGTTAACTGTTACTGACTGATACTACGATACGATAGTTAGGTACTACTGATAGACAACACACATTAACGCCATAAATTATATTATTATGCCATCCGTTATGAAATCCATCCCCTGAAGTCTAAAGGGATAAAATGGAGCTCATTCGTTGATAAATTACCTACATTTATTATCTTTCCTGATTATTTATATTATGGAACATTGGTTGTAGGTAGGAAAGTTAAATTAAGTTCATGCCAAATACCTGCTTAATAATTAATATTGTAGTTTTTTTATACCTACTTGTGTAAGCAATAAGCATTATTATCTCTGGTGAAACACCTCCGTGCTCCTAAGGCAGAATCGCCACCTTTTCTGCGTGCTTAATTGCTGGGTGATAGTTACCTTGCTTAGCAACTTAAGTGTTTTGCTTCTACAGCAATAAGCATATTTTTTTTGCACTTTAATACTTCTTTTTTGTATCCAATCCTTTTATTATCATAACACTTACCAGATTCACTTAATAAATGGGGATTAGCTCCATTCTGAATGAGTGTTTTAACGATGGTGTAGGAGCCTTGCCGCGCCGCCAGCCGCACGGGCCAACCGCCCTCGTAGTTCGGATCGACTCCGCTGCGTAACAGTTCCACTATTGCCGCTTCATTATCGAAACAAATACTGTTCCTTAATTTATCACTGTGTCTATTCATTGTATTAAAAATGTACTAAAATAAATATGTTCCAATCTTGAAGAACTGTCAATAAGTCGTGTACTACGTTTGTGTAAAATTCGGGTAGATATAAAAAATAATAGCGATCAGTGTAGGAGAACGATATTACTTACCCTCATTTAGATGCTTATAAGAATGAATAGTTTTGAGTTATATATAGAACAAATATAAAATTATTGTAGGTCGGTATGTTCGGTTATAAATTTAACTGGGGTAATTATTACAGTAAAATGTAATTTTCTTAAAAAAATAGAATTATGGTTTAAATTGTTGACTTCATTGGTTATATAATAATTCTTGACAAAAAATAACAGACTTCAAAATTAGGGATAACTCAAAAACTACTAGTCAGATTGGGACCACATGACAAGCACCAGCTTTCAATTAAAAAAGTATCATCAAAATCGGTTCACCCAGTCGAAAGTACTAAGGTAACAAACATAAAAAAACAGTCGAATTGAATACCTCCTCCTTTTTTGAAGTCGGTTAAAACCAACCGTATAAATGTGCTCATCTCCAATTTTTAAACCTAATGCAGATAATTTTATTCTGTACTATACCTACTTGGCGTGCAGTGTAAGAAATTCAAAACTTTAGTGGCAATAAATCATCAGTATGAATTAACAACAATTTTTTATTTTTGAGTTTCTCTCAACAGCCAATGGATTTACAAAGACATCAATAAATAAATAAAAAATATTTTATAAATCAATCTCTGCTTCGAGATCTTCTCCTATGGCTGCGGCGAGTTCTTCTCCTTCGATCACTATCACGTCTATGATCTTTGGTCACGTGGTTTCTGTCTCTTGATTTAGATCTTTTTTCCCTGTGGGGTTCTCGTTCTGGCGATTCCGACCATCTCCAAGATCTTTGCGTGCTTATTGCCCTGAATAAGTAATTCGGCATACATATTTATGAATGAATGAATAACTTATCTATGACAGTATCAATAATACAAAGTTACATTAGAATAGGAAGAATTACCTTTCAGAATATGAAAATCGATGATTGAATAAATTATTGGGGTTTCTGAAGACATGCAAAAAATTGCAGGCGCGGCCTTTTGGGCAGCGTCTTCTTGATTGGAGCCCTGAATTTACACAAAAAATTACACTTTATTCGAATTTAGTTCAAGACAAAGGATTAAGGCACTCTTTGGATCATATTTATTTAGAAGGAAGGAAGAGAATAACCTAAGTAAGAAATGGACTTTTATCATAACTTCGTTAGTCAATAAGGTAAATGGTTAACAACATACCACATATGGCATTTTTCCATGAATTTATCTGGCAAAATTGCAAAGATAACTGTTTGCCTGCGTACCACCTGGTGTGCAAACCTCGATACGCTGCAACAGCATTTCTCAAATCGGCATATTCCACATATGTGTTGCCACGCAAATGTTTTTCGTGGTTATTGCAAACCTGTAAACATGTTAGGTACATGAGTGAATCTAAAAAATCTTACAAAATTTGTCAACTTCAACTCTAGGACTTAAAATGACAATTGGTTCGTGCTGTTACATACAAGAAAATATGGAAACTAATATGTATATTGCCGACTGTGTAAAACATGCACATATGTATGTGTGCCCCAAGCAATTCGGCAATTAACACCCTACTATTAATAAACACGCTAATATCCAATAAAAATAAATCTTATACTTGTTCGCCTGATTCTATCCGTCTCCAGGAGAATAGGTACTATGCTAGTTGCTCATGGCCTGTCGGAGAACTTTCAACGCTTGAAAGGCAGAAGTTAATATTATTGCATAGTGATTAAAAATCTTATAATGAACGTAGTTTCGGGAAATTATTTTTTTATAACACTTCGCCGATCTCGTCTAAGAGAGGCCATACACGGTAAAGTGCATTGGCGTAGCGTGGGTTTTCGCCGCCCGGGGCCGAGCGAAAATTTGCCACCCCCAGTGGTGTAGCGTGGGCTCCCGCCGCCCGAAAATTTGCCGCCCACAATGATCTTTGCCGCCCCCATATTACTTAAAATATTTTACACAACATATACTATCATCAAGCTCCTAGCCTGAACACGACCAATCGTTTAGCGGATGACTCAAGCAACAGGGTGATAGCTAGCCCCAGGCAGGCTTCACTGAGATCGTACATACCTACTGCATTATATAGGATTAGATAATGATATCTAATAATAAAAATCGATGGAACGTAATTGTGATAATAAAAGCTTGATTAACTAATATAGTTACTTAAAATGGCATACTTTCATACTTAAACTTACCTACCATTAAATGTAGCATTAGCAATGTATATTTATTAGTACCTAAATATACCTAATAAATAAGTATAATAATACTAAATAAGTATGTAATAAAAAGGAATTATGTATTACAAAAAATTATGAAGCAGTAGAACGTAAACATATTGTAAATAGCATAGGTACTTAAATGAAAAAAAAAATAGAATTTACAAACCTTAGGATAACATTACAAGGTAATATGGCAGTGCCATTTGAAGCCATTGTAACACTTTCTGTACTGCTAAAAGAATCTGTGTGTATATAGAGTTAAATTCGTCATTGAAGGCACATACGAATGTGTTAATAATTCAATGTCAGTTGTTCAGTTTGTTCAGACCTATAAATTTTATAATATAAGATGGACACTGTAATTTTCTACATAAATAGGTACATAGGTATTTTACATTTTGTTATTTTGTAGGGTAAACAAAGTTAGCCAAAAATAAATAATAAAATTAAAAGGATACTCATTATACTAATTTCATCATTCTTACCTTCAATTGGACAATTTTACCGAACTTTTCAAATTCTGGTAGAATATCATAGAAGAATTCTTTGAACTCTCTATAGGTATCACTGTCTTCATATTCGAGCATAAGATCTGTATCATACTCATTATGATTTGCATTATCTAATCCAAAATGAGTATAAAAATTTATAGCCATGAGCACCTATAAAGATAAATTTAAATTAATTTAATCTTTTCCCGTCTTATAAAATACGAAAACCGAATGAGTCAGACACACAGAAAGGAACTGTAACCAAGTGACAAGGAAATGTAACCAAACACGCTGGATATAATTTTACTGGAAATAAGTCCTACTGTATATATAACTATACATTATAGTGTATATATCTACGTCATAAAAAAAATACCAAATAACACATTTCCAGCTTCAGTTGTTTTGTTTAGTATTTGTGACAATGAATCATTCAGTCAAATATATAATTATTTAAGATAAATCAACTTACTTTACTAATACCAGGATATTGATGATTTCTAGAACACTGATCACCGAAACGACAACACGCTGTTTTTGAGAAAAATGGACATAATTCAGCATTTGGTTTTGTTTCATGAGAAATTAATAATTCCGCAGGTGCTGCATCTGAATCCCCATTTAAGAACTGCTCTAAATTATTCATAAACTCTTCTTGTTTCTTTTTGTTTGCTTCTTCAATCTCTTTAAGTTTTTGTTCTTCTTCTTTTCTTCTTTGCTTTTCTTTATCCCATTCCTAAATAATTAATTTGAATTTTAGACAAACCTAACTTTATAGTGCTTACAGCTCGAGGGCTTGTGTACATTATAAGATAATAGTGGCATTTCTTTATGGATGTCTTTAAGATTAATCTTGCGGATAAAGTGTTTCTTATCCATCTTTATGCCCAAGTCAACTTATGCTGCATCCTGCTGAACAGCAGACAAGGCTATGGACAGTTATCACTTCTATTCGATTTGTGATTTTGCGGGCATGCTGGCGCGGCACAAAACTACCGGCTTTGCCACCGGCATAGTGTGTAGGAGAATAAGGAGAAGTAACTATAAGGTAACAAATTATTGGAGTGGATTAGGGTTAAATTCTTCATTCGAATGGTACCAGTATTATACCAGTAATGGTAGCAGTCGTTTTTTTAAATTAATTTATTAATAATCCTACTAATTGCACGTGTAACGAAACGTCATTTAAGCATTCTTCACGAAACTAATTAAATAATTAGCATCCTTTATGAAATCTAACGCCGAATTTTAATAGTAGTTTCATTATGATATTAAGTCATAAAAGCCGGCGGAATAGGGAGCCGAAGGCCCTTTAGATGGATGGCGAGAGTAAAGCTACCCCACCAATAAAAACCCACAGAACTCAATAGTACAGAAAATTAAATTAGGTTAGGGTTCGCTGATTCGTTTTACACGGAAAAACGGACCCTACGAAGTGGGGTTCCGACGATATCTGTTATCCTGAATCATAATGCATTTCTTAACTAACAGAGTAGTGGAGAATTGGAATAATCTGCCAGAACAAGTTGTAACAGCTCGAAATATTAATGGGTTTAAGAACAAATATGACCAACACAGATCAAAGAAACAGTGAAAAATGGATATAATCAAAACCAGTCGTAAGACTGCCTGCTTATAAATAAATAAATAAATAAATAATGCTGAGAGTAATATAGAAAACTAATGCTGAGAGTATTGAATCAGAGGCGATCAGGATAATTGTGAATCATTAAAATTGAGGTCTGGATAATTTTCTACTGTTACCTATATGTATTTATTTATTTTATTTATTTATTTTATTGTATTCGGAAAGCATACAGTATTATTATTATTATTCTAAAGTGTAAAATCTATACTCACTAATTTCTTTTTCGCTTCTTCCTCAAGTTGTTTTTGAAACATAATAGCTTTCTGTACTTGCAGCATTTTCCACTGTGCCACAGCTATTTGATCAGCTTTTATCCACTTTTCATTTTCTTCTTTATTCTGCCTTTTAATTTCTTCTATTTCATACTTCTCTACATCTGCCTGAATTGTTAGCCATTCGTCTAAGTCTTTGGTTTCAGTGGAGTTAGAAATGTCTATAATAATAATAATGATAAATTGAATGGGGAACTACAGTAGAATCCCGATTATCCGAACCTCGATTATCCGAACATCCGATTATCCGGACTCGCGTCACGGCTCTACTCGCTGATTTAAAAATGTTTTGCCTCGCAACGAGGCACGTTACAAATTAAAAGTTTGATACAAGAAGCGTCTTGGCTGCAATGAAAAGATTAAACGATTGCGTCCAAGATCAACTACAAGTTATTTCCAATCAAAGTTCTAAATTACATTATTATTACGCGTTCACGTCAAGTTTGCCCTTACCTCTCGTCCCGCTCCTCGTACCGCACCTCATTTAGTATGGATAGCAACGCTACCCGCGTATTTTTGAGGTCCCGTGCGGCGAGTACGTTCTTGAGTTTGTTGTTGATTTTGATGTTACTTTCGTTAAATTATTTTTGTATTGATTTATTTTACATTGATTTTTGTCGCTTCAATGACTAAAATAGAAAATGTTTTACACAGTGGCATACATAGTTTGTTATCTAAGTTAGTGAAATTATTTGATTACTTTTTTGTCTACAGTACCATTAGCTGTGAAATCGTAACGGTCGACGAAGGCAAACTTGAAGTAAACGCGTAGTATTATGTGATTCATTATCATTATAGCAAGTATTTTTTATAAAATTTAAATATTGTTTGATTTGAATTTGAAATCGATTATCCGGATTTTCGATTATACGGAATACCCCTGGTTTTATTTGATCCGGATAATCGGGATTCTACATATTGATCATGCATACAATATGAAAGTACATTTTTTATTAAGAAAGGACTATAGTAGTTGCAGTAACTCGCTGCACTTGTTGACATATTGCGCACTCACTCACACTTAGACCTAAGTGCAATAGTGCGGTGAGATACTGCATAACTAGTTATGTGTTACTTAATTCATTAAGTTTATGCAAAATAACCAATGTTTTGTCATGAAATGTCTGTTTCAAAATAATACCTCAAGGAACTGTTAAGGATTTATAATTTTATTTTACACAATTTCAGATAATTTATAAAGTAACTAGCTGACCCGGCAAACTTCGTATCGCCTAACAATCAATGAATGTAGTGGATGCTTTTAATTTATATTATATTGGTTTTTTTAATGTATGATCACGCAGCATTCGGCACAGGGTGGTCAGATTTTGATGATTCTTTTTTAATGGATGGGGTATGTCTTGAAGTTGGTTTCATTTTTTTTTATTTTATTCCCACCCTTAAGGGGAATGAACGAAAATAGGGGATGATTACAATCAATCGTCAAGGCGGTGCCAAACCAATGAAAAAAAAACAAACGGTGAAAAGATGTGCACCACTCTGCTGCTGCCGTGTGCATTGCATGCCGCTGGCAGCGGCCCGCTGCCCTCATAAAATGAACTTTGTGTAATTGATTTTGGTTGTTTGTTTGGCACGGTCTCAAAATTATTTATTTACTGTTAATTTATGCTCTTAATTTATAATACTACTTAAATGGTTTATTTTATTTTTCGCCTTTCAGTTTTTTCTCGTTGGTTTAATTTTTTGTCAAAAAGTAATTATCCCATTTCTAAGTTCGAAAATGACAAAATTTCCTACAAAGTTACATCCCCTGACTTTAACCCTTAGGGAATGAATTTCCAAAAAAATGTGTAATTATTAATTTTTGTTTCTATTTTTAAGCTTACATAATTATTTTCACATTTCTGAGTTCAAAAATGACGAAGTGTTACGAACTTACAACCCCTTAGTTTTACCTCTTAGCGGATGAATTTTGAGAAAACCGTGATACAGTTATTTTGTGTGTCTAACAATAAGCTTTTAATTATATAAATTTTCATCCTTTTAACTTCAAAAATTACGAAGGTACCATACTAACTTGCACCCCTTTAATTAACCCTTTAGGGGATGATTTTCCAAAAAACCGTAATACTTCCAAATTTTGTTTCTAATCTGGAGCTAATATTTAAATTTTCAGGTTTTCAAGTTCAAAAATGAGCTTTCTTAGTAAGTTACATCCCCTAAATTAACCCTATTAGGGATGATTTTCCTAAAAAAAATGTTAAAGTTAACTTTTCTTCATAACAATGTATGTTCATAACAATAAAAAAAATCATATTTATAACTATAAAAGAGACAAAGTTTGTTTGTGTGAATCTGACTACCAACCCCTATTTTTGCCCCTTAGGGGATGAATTTCCAAAAATGATATGTGATATCTCCTTAGCATAAACTATCTCCCTACTTTTCATCTTAATCAGTTCGGTAGTTTCTGAGATTTTTGTTAATTTTTGTTATTTATTATTTTGCTTATTATTGTGTGTCGTTTTTCAATTTTAAATACATATAGATCACAATAGATAAATATAAATTATCACAATATTATATTGTATCTTTGTACACAACACGAATAAAAAGAAATACCTTTTTCAACTGCATTCTTAATGCGTAATCTTCTTCTTCTTTCTCTTTTAGCAATTTTTCGCCACTCGCTGTGTCTATATAAAATAAGTTAAATTAAAAGATCATCGAGACTACATTTTACTGGGATATGAGTCTGTTTAAACAAAAGTATACTTGCTTTCCCATTGAATTATCATAAACTTTGAAAAGTAAAATCATGAACGATTTAATTCCTTTGCTTATTTGTTTACCTAATACTTTTCTCTATACTCTACGCGTATTATTACGATATCGACTGCAATGCAAACAACAAAATTGCAAAATGCAAACAAGTGTTTTTATGATGTCTTATGAGATAACACTTGTCAGTTATCACATGGTTGTCAACTTGACAACTTCTCACAAATCACAATCCCTACGTTCCACTAGACGATCACAACGATCACGCTCACGACCGCGGTTTTTCCTGTTCCACTAGCTTGTGAGCGTTACAATCATACGCCCAAGTGGAACGGGCACTTCGACCCACTCCGTGAGGTGGGTCGTTTTGAGCGTGCCGTGAGCGAAATTAATGACGTCATCGATGACGTTTTCGCCGCGACCATGACGACCGTGGTCGCCATGTGGAACGCAAAATTGGGTCGTTTTGATCGTTGTGAGCGTCTAGTGGAACGCAGCCAATTTTGTCTCTTGGGCCGCGTTCCACTAGACGCTCGCAACGCTCACAACGATCAAAATTATATATTGATCGTTGTGAGCGTTGTGAGCGTCTAGTGGAACGCGCCCTAGTTGACTCAGTGTTGAGTCAGTGTTGCCAGATAATTTTTTCTCGAATAGCCTTGCTGGAGTGGGCGTGTAGCCCCGAGATAGCCCCATCCAGGGTTCGAAGTATAGGAGCTAAAAATAAAAAAAGGTCACCAGCAGTCAATTTCATATAACTTTGTTGAGATATCCAAGCCCAATGACCTTTTTTTTTCTTATTTTAATCCGAGCACTGAAATATAGCCCCGCGGCTACACGTAGCCAAGGGGTAAAATATGATAGCCGCTCGGTACCGGAAATAGCCCCATTGGCGCTTAATAGCCCCATCTGGCAGCATTGCTTGACAATGACAATCTTGACCGCTCATTTACATGCGTGGTTCGCGGACGGCGGATCATCACGTGGCGCGTCTGTAAGCCACGCCCCCTATGTGCGTGAGCGCTATCTTGTGTTTAGAGACGCGCGCCGCCGCGGCGCAATACAAGATAACCTTTCTTAGTAAGTGTGGACAGGTGGACACCTTGCAATTATGAAGGTCGAAGGACAACCTCAATACGGCCTGTGATTGGTCGAATGGTCATTCCGATATGACGTCATCGAACTTCAAGTACCTTTACAAACTCTACGATCCAGATAGAGTAATATATCCATGGTCATAATTTTTTAACGCAGTGTTGCCAAGTTCGCCACTTTTGGGCTAGATCTGGCAACTTTTAAGATTCCTTTACCCAAAAATGTCAAATATTCTTGGCTAAATATTTTAGCCACAATTTTAGCAACTTTTGACTTGACAAGCATGGCGTACCTATTGATGTAGAAGGATGGCCATCTCATATTAAGGGAAAGTTGAAAAAGTGGTGCGGTCTACAACAGCTATACCCTGTTCACAAATCTTAGAGACTAAAATAACAACCACTAATGTCAGAGTTCGAAGGATACCAGCTAAATTTGTGCGATCAACTTTTTCGGTTTTTTGAATCGTAAACTATGTCGTAAGAATAGTGACATATTAGTAGCGACACTCATATCTACCTATATATGTAGTATTCGGCTAAATAGTATAAAATTAGCTGTATAACGAATGTAACCTTAACCAAATACTCGTTCTTGTAAGCAAAATAACGTATATATGTAGTAAGTAAGGGCAAATATATTATGGATACATGAATGATAATGGTTGCTTAAACTTGTTTTTATACTAGTTTTAGGGACTCTTCAATAATCACACAAATAGTCGACCTTCCTTAAAAGCTGTGAAAATGGTTCTAGCCACTTTTTCAAAAGTGTTTAGCCATTTCTTGGTTCACTGACTTGGCAACACTGATTTTACGTCACGACGACATGATGACATTGTCATCATGACATGACAATGTCATGTCAATTTCATCAATTTGGAATTTTGGATGAGGGATTTTGTTTGTTGTGAAAATCTTTACAAATACAATTATTATTTTTTTATAAATCTGGCAGATGAGCAGCTAAGATGTTTTTAAAACCTTACGTTACTATAATATCACGATATTTTATACGAGTTTCTCAAGAAAAGATAACACCTTGTTACTTTCCTTTAAAACCCAACATCAAGTCGTTTAGTTTGACTGCTGCCTGCTCTAAACAGAATGCTTTATTCAGCAAGAATGTAGTCAGAAATGATGATTATTGTTAGTATATACTTATGTATTGTTTTACGACTGTAAATTCTTATTATATTCAGCGTGGGGATCAATATAATTTTTTAATCAAATACCAATACGTCATGTAACATTTAGGTACCTACTACGCGTTCACTCTAAGTTTGCACTCGTCGACCGTTACGATTTAACAGCTAACGTTACTGTAGACAAAAAAGTAATAAAATAATTTCACTAACTTAAATAACAAATTACGTTTGCCACTGTGTAAAACATTTTCTATTTTAGTCATTGTAGCGACAAAAATCAACGAACGTAAAATAAATCAATAGAAAAATAATTTAACGAAAGTAACATCAAAATCAACAACAAACTCAAGAATGCACGCGCCGCACGGGACCTCAAAAATACGCGACTAGCGTTGCTGTCCGTACTAAATGAGCTGCGGTATGAGGAGCGGGACGGGAGGTAAGTGCAAACTTAGAGTGAACGCGTAGTAATCAATGTTAAGAATATCACTGGTAAATGCAATATTCGGATACTATCTAATGGTAGAGGTTCACATGATATCTATAAGTACTCCATTTCAGATAAATATTTTAATATATATAAATTACATGTCACGTTGTTTGTCCGCGATGGACTCCTAAACTACTTAACCGATTTTAATCAAATTTGCACACCGTGTGCAGTTTAATCCAACTTGAAAGATAGGATAGCTTACATCTCAAAATAAAAAACTTGATAGAACGAAGTCTGTCCGGGCAGCTAGTAGTAAAATAAAATATATTTTTACAGGTGATGAATCAAAAACTAAAATTATTTCAAAGTTAAATTTCAAATGTGAAGAAGATGCCTCACCTTTCTACAGGTTACCAATTAAATCATTACTACAAATCTACAAAACTACTAAAACTGATGAAGAATTGAGGAATTGTCCAAATAGGTTGTATTACCTTGCAGAACGACTTAAGGTACATTTTACAAACATCTCATCATTATTGAATTGTAACTTTTAACTTATTATCTATTAACTTTAACAACAATAACAGGGGCGTAGCTACCGCCGTATCAATTATACGGGGCCCCTAGCATATACGGGTCCCCACTAACACTCCCAAAAAAAAAAGCTCGCCATCAGCCTACGACCGCTACAGTTGGCACTCCTTTTATATTTGACAGCGTGGAGGGGGCCCCACAACAAATATTGATATGGGGCCTCCTTATGGCTAGCTACGCCACTGAACAATAATAATTAAGAAAATGCTACTTACACTTTGCTAATAAAACAACTTGATCTATCACTTTACATTCATCTAAACTTATTAATGCCTGAATGACCTTCTTTTTCATATTATGTCATATTATTATGGGTCTCATAAGCTTGATAACTTGATTTATAAAATGTAGCTGTATTGGGTAGCCCAGAATACTGACCCCAATACCATACCAGCAAATCTGGATGTCCTAACAGGCGAGAGGGCAGAAACTGGCCCCAAAGTTCAAAACCAACCACTCCCAAGGTTTGGCTGTATTGATACAGCCCGGAATACTGAACCAAATTACAGGTCGGCAGACCAGGGTGTCGTAAGAGAGACAGAAGCCAGCTCCTTGCTTAGTGGTGTGTCTTTCCGTAATTACCATTCAAATTTTGGCCTCTGTGAGATTCAAACCCAGCACCCTTTGAATGGTGGTCTGGTATAATAACCATTGCATCACTTAATATTATTATGTTGACATTATTATATGATCATTACTATATATATTTTTTAATAAGTAAATTATCATTATCTTTTTAAGCCTGTCTGGCTTCATAAAACAAAAAATCTATGTACTCCTTTGCTTACCTCATTGTGTTCTGGCTGAGGGCTTGAGAGTTAGTCTCTTCTCTTTGGTGGTCAATGCATCAGTGTTGCTAGTGTGTATGGGCCACGGTGACCACTCAAAATCATAATTTATTTTAGGGTCAAACTATGCAATCTCTTTAACAAATCCCTACATGATTGGTCTTGAAAGAAGACCCTCTTACCATCAGGTAGCTCTTATGCTCATGGGTCAACTAAAACATTATTTACACTTAAGAAATACAACATTCCCAGTTACCTCCCATCATTTAGCCATATGACAAGATTGGGTCCTTATATTGCTATTAAAATTTTTTCTTACAGCTTTTTTATCTATTCATGTTTAATTTATAATTATATATCTTGGTTGCAGTGCTCTCCATCACATCTCTCTAAAGCAATTGCTAGAAGGACTTTCATTTATAGTTTATCATTTGACTGGCTAAAAGCATCTTTGGATACCCTGCTAGGTAAGAGATGTGTTTATTCATACATATTACGTAGAAGGATTTAAAAAGAAAAGAGAAAAGTAGTGCTATGAAATCATTTATTCATTACTGTTACAGAGATGGGCGTGACAGAGGACCGTATTGTTAGAGATTTGTGGGTGCTTAAATATCACAACAAAACAATTGAAGAGCGTCTTTGTAGAGTGAAGAAAATGGGTGTAGACAATATATATCCATGGATGGTGAGATGTTCAGAACAAATATTAGAAAGGTAAATAAATCCTAATGCACCGTAAGTTACATATAGCGTGATGATTTGATGAAGGAGTATAATATGAATGACTTGAAACATTTTTCCAGGTCTATCAGTATTTCACAAGAAAATAAAACCATCCTTGGTGACATAAAATCAACTAAGAATTATCTAGCCACTCGCCTGAACACTACCCCAGAAGCTGTGGAGGAGATGTGTTTTACTATACCTGCATTAAAGCAAATAAGAGCCTCCAAGGTGATGTGTCTCTAACATTAGTCACTGACGTATATGCACCTGGGCAGAACCTACTAACAGTATCAATCATCATACCACTCAATGAAAGTCTTCACACATTACACTAACTAGATGTCAACTCCACTCAGACTTGACTCAAGGAAAAGCGAATGTAAGATAGGTTTTTTAACAATTATGTTGTTTACACACTGCATGGGAGCAGAACGCTTCTGCTTTTTGCTTTTGTTCCAGATAGTATGAAGGACTACACACTAAATCGGGAGCAGAGGTGGTGCGAATACAATTTAGAACAAAACAAAAAATACCATCTCTGCTCATGTGCCGTGTTGTAAACAACATTATTCAAAGCATGTTTCATATATAAGCAAGGACGTCCGCATGGAGTCCAAATTCTTAGTGTAGAACACCTCGACTCAAGAACTGGACATCAAGTTGGTGTAATTTACAAAGACTTAACAACAAAAATATTAATAAAAACATTAAAAGTATATAATTATTGATACAATGTTATTAAAATTGAGTGAAGTTGTGATTGATTTCCTAATGGTAATGCCTATGCAAATACGACAGTAACAATATACAGGGTTATTTGTAACTCGACGTATTCCTGGCGGGAGCTGATGAAGGAGCCAAAATGCAATATATTTGATGTTCATTTGTATGAGCAAAAAAAAAAATTCTTGCTACTTGTGGAGATATTTGCAATTTAAACTTTTTTCGTTATTTACCCGGATTTTTGCATTTAGGTACAAATTGAAAAAAAAATACGTATGGTATGGTTATTATTTAAAATTATTTTTCTAACTAACACTTCAATAAAGCCCACCTTACCTTATTAAGATGAAAATTCCTTCTGAATGAAAAACTACGAGCTACCACAAAAACAAAATTATTTAAAAAATACATGTTACTTGACAAAATATATTGTCTGGTTGAAAAAATTACCATGACACTAGGCGTACAAGTTATTAAAAAAAATTGCCCATTTAATCAGCTTTTTAAAAAGGTATTAATGTTAATCCAAAAACATGTAATTCTTAACAAAAACGGCGTTTCACTCGTCGTAGGTAGAGCATATTTCAGGGTTAAAAAGTCTATAGCATAAAAGTAATGCACAAACTATTATTTTTTTGTTCATACATCTTGCTCGATATGAGCCCCTCTATTTCTTATACAGGTCAAATTCCTGAACGTATGAACAAAAAATAATAGTTTGTGCATTACTTTTATGCTTTATACTTTTTAACCCTGAAATATGCTCTACCTACGACGAGTGAAACGCCGTTTTTGTTAAGAATTACATGTTTTTGGATTAACATTAATACCTTTTTAAAAAGCTGATTAAATGGGCAAGTTTTTTTAATAACTTGTACGCCTAGTGTCATGGTTATTTTTTCAATCAGACAACATATTTTGTCAAGTAACATGTATTTTTTAAATAATTTTGTTTTTGTTGTAGCTCGTAGTTTTTCATTCAGAAGGAATTTTCATCTTAATAAGGTAAGGTGGGCTTTATTGAAGTGTTAGTTAGAAAAATAATTTTAAATAATAACCATACCATACGTATTTTTTTTTCAATTTGTACCTAAATGCAAAAATCCGGGTAAATAACGAAAAAAGTTTAAATTGCAAATATCTCCACAAGTAGCAAGAATTTTTTTTTTGCTCATACAAATGAACATCAAATATATTGCATTTTGGCTCCTTCATCAGCTCCCGCCAGGAATACGTCGAGTTACAAATAACCCTGTATTTTATTGATTGTCCAAGCACTTCTTATAAACTAATTATTTTATTGTTTTAGGTCAAGAAATTTTTAGACTTCTTAATAGAAGAAGGCTTTGAAGTTGAAGATATAGCCAAAAAACCAAGAGTTATATCTGCGTCACAAAAGACAGTTATGCAGAGATTAGACAAATTACGTAAATTAGGTTTAAAAGAAATTAATTTAAATGTACTATGTAGAAGTCGAAAGGATTTTAACAAATATTGTGAATCAATTGAGTCTGCTTCAAATATAAAACCATCATGAATTCAACCAGTTTATTTCCAAAACCTGCACTGTCTATAAAACATTGTCTGTTAATGATATTCAAACAGTGCAACTTCTATGAATTTACAATGTGAATATCAGTGTACACTACAAGCTCTCTCTTAGAGGGAGAACATGTATAATTATTAATTATGCCCTTCAGGTATATTTTATCATTATTGCTATATGTTAGTATAATTGTCTAACTAAAAAAATATCTAAATTTAAGCTAAATAAAAACAGTGTCTTAAGTTTGTAAAACCACATATTGTTTTAATTTACTGTTTGCAAGAACAAATTCACATACCCAAAATTAATTCACGATCTAACATAACCTTGTCCATTTAGGAATACAGGAATTCTACAAAACTGTTGTAGTAAACTACAAATAAACATTAATTTTTATAATAGTATGTATCTGCATTAATGGAATGAATTAATAATGTTTAATAATATTTCATATATTTATGAATCATCCCTAGATATATAAAGGATTTCTACAAATGATTTAACAGCTTTTAGTACAAATAACATGCAAAAAATAAGTAGCCACTTTTTTTGAAAATGTATGCAACTTGAGCAGTTATTAAATGTTCATTGAAACTACAAGGGACCTAGCTGTCAAAGAATGTGTCTATATCAGAATACCTATAATTATGATAAAATTACATCATGTGAGGTCTGAGTAATCCATAAATAAATCTGCAAATGATCTATTGATGAGCACACTGCACTCCTGGACCACTATGCATGTGTTCTTCGTCGTCACTGGCATATGCTTCTTCACGGCCGCGGCCCCTTTCACTCGCCGTGTACTCTATACAGTCAACCTCCTCAACGTCATCTCCAGTTGGCATGACAAATGCGGGCCGTGGAGGCAATATACTCTCAATTTGCTTCATTTGCTCCTCTGTTGCAAAGTTGTTTTCCGGAAATGTTATATTAAATTTAACATAAAGATTTCCCTTTTCAAATGGATTCTTATATACAGGCATTCCTTCTCCTTGAATTCCCTTCAGATCTCCAGGCTTGATAACTTCTCCTGGATTCTGTCTGATTAACAAAGCTCTTCCATCCAAATGCTTCACAACAAATTGAAATCCACACAACGCTTCCGTTAAAGTTATCTCATGTTTCATCACTAAATCATCACCAATTCTCTGGAACACATCATGCGGTTTTTGTTGTAGCACAATAATCACATCACCGGGTTGTTTGTCAGGCATTTGATCACCTTCCTCCCTGAACACTATCTTTTGATTTTCACGCATACCTTTATCAACATGAACCTCTAATATTTTAGTCTCATTTAAGACTTTCTTGCCTTTACATTTAGGACATTTATCTTTGTCATTGATAACCTCACCCTGGCCAAGACAAGTAGGACAGCGAGTCTGGAACTGACGAGTCATGTTTTGCCCGAGCTGTTGATAAGACACTTTAATACCCTGACCATGGCAGTCCCTGCAGGACATTACTGACCCAGGCTTACCCCCGACTCCCTTGCAAGGGCCGCAAATCACATTTTTACTTAGTTGTAATTTCGAAGTTTTCCCCATATACATGTCTTCTAAGGTCACTTTTAACGGATGAATAGTATCCTCACCGCGTCCGCGGCCACGACCCCTGCCACCACCTCCCATACCAAAAATACCTCCAATGAATTGACTTAACAAATCTTCAGGAGGCATACCTCCTTGGCCTCCTTCTTGTAAACCCTTCATACCAAATTTATCATACGTTTGTCTTTTCTTAGGATCAGACAATACTTCATACGCGTAACTTATTTCCTTGAACCTGTCACCAGCAGCGGGATTTTTGTCAGGGTGAAACTCTTTAGCCAGTTTGTGATAGCTCTGTAACAGAAATACATTTTGTTTATCATTATAATTAATTAACCCCACTTCAGAAGTTCAGAGAGACTAACTACCATGCATGACTAAAACAAAAAGCTCATTAAATAATGCGTTTGCATGATAAAATACTTAAGTTAAGATCCTTACCCTTTTGATCTCCGAATCACTAGCACTTCTAGAGACGCCTAATATTTCATATAAAGTATTATCAGCCATTTTCCCTGCAAATTGAGTAAGGAAAAAAGGAGTTACTTTAATTGAGACGTACGAATCATGAAAAGAAAGAAATTAGATGAAATCAGAAATATACCACAGTCACAGTACCTACTTTATAGTTTGCTCCCCACAGAGTATTAATAGTAGGGTTCGAACGATACTTTCGATACTGAGTAGGTATCGATACTTTTGTTCGCGATACCCGATACTAAGTACTCGATACTCTTACCTGTGTGCTTAGTGCGAGTTTTACGTGACATAACGGGCTCGCTACGTAAATGCAAATTTGTATGGGACCGAAGCAGAGCCATCTGGCGGGAAAGTGAAGAAAAAAAATGCGCGAGTGCGAGTTTCATGCGCTCACGTTCACCCGAGTGAAGTCTTACTGTCAGTGGTTATTGTATTGTTCCTCGAACATTGCGCGAGTGCGAGTGGCTTTATTTGACAGTTCCAATACGTAGCTTGCGAAAACTATGGGACCACGTGACCGAAAAGTTTTCACGTGAAATTTACAAGTGAAATCATAAAAAGATGGTTTATTATTTTAATTACACTTTTTTTCTGTTTCTTGAAAATTATGACTGTATATTTATAATTGCTCGGAGCATGTTTGCGGCCACTAAATCTTAAAGGGAATAAAATTATTGTTAAGTAGTATTTGTATTGTTTATGCAAGAAATAATTTCCGGTAATCCAATCACAGAGTACTTAAACACTACGCAATCACAGTCACAGAGTACTTAAACATAAACACTAATCCAATGGCGAATGTCACCAAGCTTTTAAAAAGTTTAAGGAGATATTTTTAAAGACAATACCTTTTAATCTACTTGCAAGGAACTCGATAAACCTAATATTATTGTGTCTTGACTTGGACTCTTGGAATTAAAAGGTACTTACATTACCTACATAATAAAGATTTAAATAAGTTTATTTAAAATTGTCTACAAGTATGGACTCAATGAATTATTTTACTATGCAACTTAATATTGCCAAAGGTGATAATATCGTTTGCATACGAGACCTCAAGGATTAAGGAAAATATTTATTAAATAATTACATATTTGATAAACCCATAAACTGAATACCCAGCTGTGAGCTTAACATTCAATATCTACTTGGGACTATATTATCATTATGTATCAGTACCTACACTTTAGAGATACTAAATTATATCTATGTTCATAATGTTTAAAATTTCTTGCCAAGCCAATATACCCAGCAAGATCTGTTGATAGTACTTCACTATATTATGCCATGCCATTGTAATGTGCCAAAATGATATGGGCCTTTTTTATTTCAAAATAGATAGAGAATAATTTAATAAGGCATAATATAATAAATAAAACATAGATATTTATGTATTATGTTTTACAAACATACATATATTTAATCCTTGTTTTAAAAGATTTCAATATACTGCTGAACACAATAAATTTGTAATATAATATTTTTATTAAAGGAAAGGTGTTGAAGAGCAAATAAGAAGAATACAATAACAAAAGGGGAAGATTGAATTACAACTAAGACTATTGACATCCAGCTGAATACTGTTGCCCGGAGAAGAATTACAAAAATATTATATTAAAAATTATTTACCGTTCAACGTTTTATTTCCACTCTTTAAATCAAAAGCACATAATAATTATGCTGTAATGCCTCATTAATTTAATATTCAACATAATATGCCTCCTAAAATAAAATTATCAAGAAAACCACAATCTGTCTTTTAAAGTTTTATTTCTCCCACATAATGTTATACCTTCAATTCCAATCTCAATAGAAAACCAATGAGTAAATTACAATGGTCATAGACTTCACATTTCATACACTGTAATATAAATTAATGAGTATATATTTTGTAGCGACCTTATTCTGACATATCTTCTCAATTCTCAAATCCATGTTGCTGTGTTTATACTTTTACTTTATATACGTATTTGTTTACTCGTTTACTCTTAAATCACAATGGGGAAAATGTTGCATTGCTGTTGTTTTGTTGGAAGTAGTAGTCTCCGCTAGTGCTGTTGAGACAAGTTTGATACTCTGCCATCTATCTTGAATTGTACCTTAAATATAAAGATATGAATAAATACTAGGAACATAACATTTCTTACTTTGTACACTTCTTCATATTGTAATATGTTAGGTATCATAAAAACTTTCATTTTTCAAAATAGACATGATTTGTCCATTTGTTGTTTATCGTGAATAAGTATTTACAGCCAAAGGTCACTGTGCCTAAACATATAAATCCTATTAAATAAATATTACACCAATCGTGAGCTTGTTAATTATTGATCTGAGCTTGATAAATAAATAATAAATTTCATTCACATAACCTCACCACACAAAAACTTTTCCATATCAAATTTATCACTGTAGCTATGTTCCATTATTTAATATTGCCTGTTTTCTCGCTTAAAATGCCACAGTATAATATGATAAGTAATTCGATAAGTAAGTACTGAAAAAATTTATATTTATTAATATGAAACAAACAACCAAAACACTAATCTATAGCACGATAGCAAGTAAACTACAGTATAACACCACTATTTTAATTGTAGCTTGATACTATTGCTCCAACTAAATAAATGTATTATTTTCAATTTGGTTGGGTTCTTTCACGACGTTTAACGAGATTTAACGACGTTTTTGCTGCCAACATAATAATAGATATTTTCAGTGAATTAACGTGGAATTACACACGTCACGTTTTGAGACTGGCACTCGCAATTTCTCGTTAGTCATGTATTGACATTAACGAGGTACGTAAACTCTTCGATGCAACTCGCACTAAGCACACTGGTACTCACTCGCAAGTACTCACATGAAACGTCGGTATCGAGTACTTTTATAATAATGAGTACTTTTCAGTGTTGGCAATGCGAGACCATGTATATTACTGTGGGCCGAGTCCAGTGCTACCATTATATTCAGTGCTCGGACTAAAAAAAAAAGGTCATTGGCCATCTATTTCTCAACAAAGTGATATGAAATTTACTGCCGATGACCTTTTTTTTTAGCTCCTAATGTGATGCTCGCAAGTACTCGATACTGAGTAGTATCGAAACTTCGGGGCTCGATACTGAGTAGTATCGATACCTTACCCTCGATACCGCACGAGTACTCGGTATCGATACCAGAGGCTGATACATAGAGTAAGACCAAGTTTCCAGCTGTTGCCATTATAGAGCAAAAGCTTGATATATAACGGATGGATGCTATAAATATAATATGATACCTAATTGATACGTACTACTAATTTTATTGGTGTAAGTAGACTTTACTATTCTGAAAGTCAACCTGAATCAAGCTTGTAATCCGTCTTCATATTCCTCTTCTAAGTTTAGGGTCCCAGTTGTTTTAATAAAGTTCTTGGACAGAACAGATGATATAAACGCAATCATATAAGTACCTAATGTTTATATCATTATCTGCGCCTTTATAAAATTGCGAAAGAGCGGGAAATTGAAACCAACTGTAGCGAATGTGAGAATTTTAGAAAACTTAAGTATCTGTAGGTACAGTCACCTGCAGAGAAAAGTAACCCATCTGTTACTGGGTGTTTATAAACAGATGGGTTACTTTCCTCTGCTGCTCTGCAGATGACTGTACAACAAGTAGGTACCCCGTAAGTAGGTACCCCACCTTGATAATCTTCCATTAATCCAATCAGTATAATTAATTCACCAGGTAACATCAACCTTTTCTAGCAAGCTAGGGGTGGAAAAAAAAGGAAAAATTCCTGGTAGGTAATCTATACCTTAATATATATAAATTACGTGTCACGTTGTTTGTCCGCGATGGACTCCTAAACTACGTAACCGATTTTAATTAAACACCGTGTGCAGATTGATCCAACTTAAAAGATAGGATAAGTTACATCCCAAAAAAAAAACTATTGACAGAACGAAGTCTGTTTGGGCAGCTAGTATATTATAAAAATGGATGTTGCTAAGCGCTAAACTCGAGAACGGCTCGACCGATTCAGCTAAAATTTTTTTTGTATGTTCCTTGGAGTCCACGGAAGGTTTTTATAATATTAAAATATATATATATATATATATATATATATATATATATATATATTTCGAATATTTACCATGTACCATGTACCTACCATACATGCTGAAACAATTTTTTATGTGAAAAGTAATGTTTTAGTATTGTCCGCGCAATATATATATATATATATATATATATATATATATATATATATATATATATATATATATATATATATATGTTTATATATATATATATATATATTGCGCGGACAATACTAAAACATTACTTTTCACATAAAAAATTGTTTCAGCATGTATGGTAGGTACATGGTACATGGTAAATATTCGAAACGGTATCCACGGGAATTAGTAGCAGAAATAATTAGGTACCGGGAGTAATGGCTAACCGCTATAATATCGTCACCGATCAACTGCAGATAAAAGAAGATCAACGGTTGTTTAAGGAAATCAACAAAATATCGAAATTGATAATCGTTGCATTGTTCCTTATTCACCAATCCTATCAAAGACTTTCAAGGCGCGTATCGTGATATGGCTGTGATTGGAGCTAGTGCTGAGATTTCTGTTGATGAAGTTAACCAATACCAAATGTGCCGTTACGTTAGTATTAATGAAGCAATTTCGCGCATTTTTCTCTTCCCATTCATGAAAGAATTGTACCCCAATGTAGTTCATTTAGCAGTCAACTTAGAAATTGGCCAAAGAGTATGATATTTCACTGCACAGAACGTACTACAACGAGTTATTCAACCACTATATACAACCTTGACCAGTTTTTGAAGTGAAAACTTCTTTAGTACGGGGGTGATTTGAAATTCGATGAAACGAAACTGTCCAGTAAAAAGAGACGGACACATAAATTCTAAAGTGAGATAGGAAGCATTGTACAGGGGTAGGGGAGTTGAGTGGAGTGGAGTGGAGTGGCGTGGAGTAATAAACCTACAATTATCATCTTCCCGAAATTTTACATACGTCTCATTATCTTGAAAACAAAAATTTTGAAGGTTTCACTTCTACCACGTGTGAATTGCACACATTTTAATTTTTTGGTATGTGTCAGAATGATGATTTTGCCCGAACACTGCTAGCAGCGTTTGCAGCTGTTATTTCTTTTAAACCTCAGCAAATACGAACATTGTTTCTTATAATTATATTGATATGCTTCCCGTCAAACCCAATTGATTTATGAATCAAATACAAAGATGATATATGTGACGATATCTTGCATCAAATGCGCACTAGAAAAGGGAATATACATTAACAATACACAGAAAAAATTTACAACGAGGCATTGATAATAGTTGAGGACATGTGCTTGATGATGTCAAACAAAGTATATCATCTCAATTAGGCATGGCCGTGCCTAATCGCCCCACGACACGGGGAATCAAAATAAATGTTCCGCTGTTGATACCATTAGAAAGTAGAGATTTTCGCAAAAAAATTTCGGATTTCATTGATTGCATATGAGATGGCAAAAAACATGCGAAAATAGTTGTCGTTTCATTGCATTTTCTGAGAACATTTACCATAGTAGTGTATAAGTTTTTATATACCATTAGAAAGTAGAGATTCCAACGAACAAGAGGACTACCGACTTTTTAAAAAAATCAGATATTTTGACGTGAGATTTTTCGACTGAAAATAAGGTTGTTTTTTTGATTTAAGGTCAAAATAAATAAGTTTAATAATAAGTTTAAGGAAAAAAAATATTTTTTTGAATCAAAAAAATTACAGTATGTTAAGGACATACAAAGGTAAGTTTTCACCAAATTTCGTGAAAAAAAAATATTTTTTGTAAAAGATAAAAATAAAAAACCAAAAACGTGGTTTTTTGAATTTTTCACATAAATTTTGAGGTTATGTAAAAGAGTGTAATTACAAAAGTTGTAGATCTTTTTATTGCCTACAACTTTGCCATTCAACTTTTTTCAATAGGACTTGTAGTTTTTCCGGAAATCGAGATAAACCATTTTTTTCCCTTAAACCCCCCCCCCCCCCCCCCTTCCCGACCTCAGATCGCCCGTAATTTATTTTTCCTATAATCTTCGTTATATTCTCTTCCTTTTGCAATAGGTTTCATTCTACTATAATTTTCTTCCACTTTTTACTTTTTTTGTTTTTAGAGCTATCGGCACTGGGCTAGTAGATATACATATATAATAAAAAAAAATGTGTGCAATTCACACGTGGTAGAAGTGAAACCTTTAAAATTTTTGTTTTCAAGATAATGAGACGAATGTAAAATTTCGGGAAGATGATAAATGTAGGTTTCACTAATCTACTTCACTCCGCTCCGCCCCGCTCCTCTCCGCTCCTCTCCGCTCCCCTACCCCTCACTCCCCTACCCTACCCCTGTACAATGATTCCTATCTCACTTTAGAATTTGTGTTTGTCTCTTTTTACTGGACAGTTTCGTTTCATAAAATTTCAAGTCACCCCCGTACTAAAGAAGTTTTCACTTCAAAATAAATTGTTTAAGTTACCTACTGTTTATTTGTTAGAGTGGCCATCCATGGTCCACCTACCTTAAATGCTCGAAGCTAACATGATAGACTAGCACACATGTATAAGTGTTTAAATGCATACACGAGCAAACACGCTCAGAGCTTGACCCATTATGGTCCGTTGAAATATCTTATAAAATAATGTTGATTTAATATGCCTTAGGGTAGAACGAGACGAGCGGTCGCTCTAGGGACAAAGTAGGAACACGTTTTTGCTCTATACTTTGGGCACATGAGTAAATAACAACTTTGGGTGGCAAGTGGCGACGACACCAGTAGCGACCCTAAAGCCACAGCTAAAGCGCTAGGCCGAGGGTGCGTCGTCATTGCCGAACTTTTCTTAAAAAGACATTTGAAAATGTGTTGTGTGCGTCAAAAAAAATCCTGGATCTGGCCCCGTTTTCGTTTCATCGAATTTCAAATCACAACGATGCTAAAGAAGTTTTCACTTCAAAAACCGCATCATAATCGGTCCATTCGTTTAGGACGTACGAAGGAAACATACAGACACACAGACATGTCAAACTTAACAACACCCCTCTTTTTGCGTCTAACATGTTACATGCCATAAATGTAATGTACGAGCATCTTATATGTACCTATAGAGGTAAACACGATGATGATCACAATATGTTTAGATGACCAAGCTGGCCTTCACTACAGCACCAGGCAAAAACGAAAGGAGGTTGAGGACTCGTTCGTTACAATATGATATTAAATAATATTCGCACACATGAGGCAAATAATATATTTTGTGCATGTGGTAACTTTGGTCACGAGATATAATTAATTAATTCTGTGATCCCAAGAGGAGACGTAAGGTCACGTTGCACCATCACAATATTGCACGCTATAAAACAGTGCAATATACCCACATGCAACTCAAATGGCTCTAAAATGGTATGGAGATTGACGAAATATATTCCATAAAATTAACGCAATAAATAAATTCATGCGACCTAATAATAAGTAATATATCTTTTGGGGTTCCGAACGAACAGTTTACTAATAAAAATCTATAATTTCCGAGTAGATAGGTCGTGTTTGACGTTATGGGTACATATACGTATTTGACCTTAAGAGTTTAATCCACCCAGTAGCCAGTGCACTGTAGGTTGCCTCAGTCAGTAGTCAGTACTTATAGGACATACGCTTAGAGTAATTATTATTAGTATAGAGCGAGCGTATTATACAAATGGTACAGAACGCATCGTAGGCAGGTGATCTATAGATTCGTATATCGATGCGTGTATGACAGATAGGGATGTTTCAATTACGTGCCGATCGGCCACGAGGTATCGATAAGTTATTTCGATAACTTACCTTATTTCCTACTATTAAACGAGAATTTTTTATATAAATATGTATATTTATTTATATATTTGTTTGTAATCACGTTCTCTATAACAGCACTAACGATTTCGATGAAATTTACAATGTTATGGTTTACGAGGGCGACTAATCGATCTAGCTAGTTCTCATATCTGGGAAAATTTGTTTTCTCTATTTTCACTTGAGCAAGCTCATTTGCCCAGGTATTTATTACACCATTTGTTGTACTACAGTACATTAGTTGTACCTATGGCACCCATAATACCAGATTCTCCTAGTGATGGAGCTGTGAGTGTGATCTATATTGTTGGTTATTTAAAATACGAAAGTCACTCAGTTTTTTAGTTTTACACGAGTATTCTTGTTATTTAGATAATAAATGTTTATGGTACAAACAACCGAAGAAAATATAGACATAGACTCAATTAAATAAATCATCTATTTTAATATTAATCTTGTTTTAATTTTACTGGCAGATCGGCGCCGGTAGCCAGCTTTCTACGTGAATAAGCCTTATATTTACATTCCTAGCTTACGTTAAAATATTTTCGCATTATAAATATTACAAAGTATATCATACAAAACACACACTATAATGATTTATAATAAATGTTTATAAGATTTTGACTATTAAAGTTACATAAATATAATACGTTGTTCTCATAGCAAACATTTCAAAACATATTTTAAATATCGACTACAGCGTTGGTCGCATCACATCACTACAGTCTCGCGAGGAGAGCGCGGTGCGCGGGCGGTCTTTCCGTGCCCGCCCCTCACGTCTCCTTCACACCCGCGATGCGTGATTTGTTTTCATAAAAATAAATATAAAAATCAACTTACCGATGAAATGTGATACTGGATTTCAGTTTTGTGTGTTTCCTACTATCGTTTTTGCAAGATGGAACTGCACATTTGACCATTTTGAAACGTAAATATTTAAAAATCTCTCTCTAGAACCGCACACCGCTAGCAATCAACCACGACTACAAGCGCTCGCGACGGGAACCGCGTCGTGTTGTTCTCACCCGTGCCTACTGTTCCCACTTCGTTGCACTCGCTCTATACTAATACATACTCTAAGGACATACGAGTATTTTATCTAGCAAACCCGCTCTCGCTGCGCTTCGGGAAAAATAAAATATTCATCTTATCGGAATTCAGGTCACTGATGACTGGCAATGTAAATTTATCTAGTTATAATATATAGGTATCTCATCTCCTCCACTCCTGAGTCCTGCGAAAACCGGACAACTGTAGTCTGTAGCCCATACGGAATTTAGGTATTACCCATGGATATATTACTCAATCTATAATTAATAATATAATTATAAATAGATCACATACTTTGTAGAGGTACCTGAAGATCGATGACGTCATATCGGAATTACCATTCGACCAATCACAGGCCGGATTGAGGTCGTCCTTCATAATTGTAGGGTGTCCACAGTTACTTAGAAAAATTGTCCTATTTTGATATGATTTTGATATGGTTCTTTAATAATAATAATAATAAACTCTAACGCACTCATACCCCCGCAGTAGGTCATTATTAGTGATGGGCCGACTACAACCGACTAGTCGGGAAAACCGACTATTCGGCATGTTTTCTAGTCGCCGACTATTCGCCGAATAGTCGGCAAAAAAGGCCGAATAGTCGGCATTTATTTTCGCTACTAAAAATAAAGTTAAAGAAAACTCCAAAATTATAAAATCAACATAGTTAACTAGATTTATTATTTTAATAAATCAGATAATAACAAAAAAAATATTGAGGTGAGTGACAATGCGCCTTGATTTTGCTTCAACGCCTCTTTGGTCGATAATTCCAATCTATACTATAAATCAGTTAATAACTAAAAAAAAAAATTTGAAGTGAGTGACAATGCGCCTTGATTGTGCTTCAACGCCTCTTTGATCGATAATTCCAATCTATCCATACTCCATACTAATATTATAAATGTGAAAGTGTGTTTGTTTGTTTGTCCGTCTTTCACGTCGCAACGAAGCTGTTATATGGTATGGTTTTTGTGTGTGGAGATAGTGAGGAAGGTGGAGAGTAACGTAGACTACTTTTTATCGCGGTAAAACATCCCCATGGGAAGATCGATAATTTGTTAGTTGGTAGATATTTAGTTCCGGAGTTCCGGATTGAGTTTGATGGCGTTTGTAAAATCCCATCAAAAACATAAATGTAAAGTGAGAGTCAATTTCAAAAAAAAAAGAATTGAGATCTAAATGGGTGCCAATTTCTGTGTAGAAAAGCCTAAAATTTTAGTCACAAGAACATGTAATTTAAGCTTTACTGGCTTGTATGAGCCTAAAGAGATAGCCGATGCGTTTCAAAAACATTTTAGGGTTGACTCGCCACTTGGGTCGACGGGCATTATACTGGAAGACGAGCAGTATACAGGGAAACCTGTACAGCTCACCACAAGGTTTTCGACCCACTCAGTGGCCCATGTAATTAAGAGAATGGTTCGAGGTAAATCCCCAGGGCACGATAGTCTCAGTATTGAGCATTTACAGCACGCAGGCGTACACCTGCCTAGGGTCTTGACACTGCTGTTCAACCTCTGCATGAGTCACTCACATCTACCAGATGAACTTTTGCGTACTATTGTTGTGCCAGTTATCAAAAATAAAACTGGGGATGCCTCAGACATGTCTAATTATAGACCAATATCATTGGCCACTGTAATCGCCAAGGTACTGGACAGTTTGCTTGATGGATACTTAGGAAAATGTCTTAAACTAAACGATGCACAGTTTGGTTTTCGGCCAAACCTATCCACTGAAAGTGCTATATTTTCTCTCAAGCAAACTGTTCGGTACTACACTGATAGAAGTACACCGGTCTATGCCTGCTATCTAGACTTGTCTAAGGCATTTGATCTGGTGTCTTATAAGCTGTTGTGGGAAAAGCTGGAGAAGGAGACCGCCCTACCACACGATGTGACGACCATTCTTCGTACATGGTACAAACATCAAACCAACACAGTGAGGTGGGCGGGCTCTTACTCAGGCGAGTATGGGTTGGAGTGCGGAGTGAGACAAGGGGGGATCACCTCTCCGAAGCTCTTCAACCTATATGTAAACCGTCTGATCGACGGGCTTAGTAGCACTGGTATAGGGTGTCATATTGACGGTGTTTGCATATATAACATAAGTTACGCGGACGACATGGTGCTGCTAAGCCCGTCGATTGGAGCTTTGCGCAAATTATTGCGCATCTGTGAATCGTATGCGGAGTCCCATGGGCTCAGATACAATGAAAGCAAGAGTGAGTTCATGGTCTTCAGAGCGGGTAGTAAGCGAGGTTTAAATGCACCTTCCGTCTCAATCAACGGTACTCCTCTTAAGCGCGTTTCGCATTTTAAGTATCTGGGCCACTGGGTTTCCGAGGACATGAAGGATGTCGATGATATTGAACGGGAGCGCAGGGCGTTGGCCGTCCGATGTAATATGCTGGCTCGTAGGTTTGCTCGTTGCACCGCTGATGTAAAGGCGACGCTTTTTAAAGCGTACTGCCAGTCATTTTACACGAGCAGCCTGTGGGTCAGCTATACGCAGAGGGCGTACAACGCTCTGCGTGTACAATATAATAATGGGTTCAGAATGCTGATGGGGTTGCCGCGCTTCTGTAGCGCCTCCGGGATGTTCGCAGAGGCTCGCACTGACGGCTTCCATGCCATCATCCGGAAGCGATGTGCCTCCCTCCTCAACCGCCTGCGCGACAGCACCAACAGCATTCTGGGCACACTAGTGGACAGGTGGGACTCTCCATTTCTCAAGCACTGGGTAAGTCTGCACGCAAGTGGTGCAATACAGACCGTGCTTGGGCGTGGAAAGCCCCATTTCCTGTCCCTAGTTTAGGTAAGTCTATAGTAAGTAATAGATAATTAATTTGTATTTGTATTTGTATTTGTATTTGTATTTACTAACCCTTAGTTTTTTAAGAATAAAATGTTTTTACTAACAAATATTGGCATATGAGCCTGAAATAAAGATATTATTATTATTATTATTATTTACATTTGACTTGGCTAGTTTTCTTTAGTTAGCAACCAACAAACCAAATTAGAGATTTTTTTTTTAAATTTTGATTAGGGGGCAATTCAATAACGTGGTAGAGCACAAAAATATATTTTTCAGAATTATTGTCTGTCTGTCTGTCTGTTTGTCTGTCCGGGCATCACATGAAAACCCTTGAACGGATTTCGATGAAAATTGGTAAAGTTGTTACTAATACTCCGGGTCATATTTTAAGATACTTTTTATCCCGGTAAATTAAAATTAAAACGTGATGAAAGTTTGTATGGAATAGTTTTAAAACATCAACCGATTTGCTTCAAAGTAACAAATGTTCCTTGCTTAAATTTATGGAACACATATTTTTCAGTTGTTCAAAATTTTGAAAACAATAGAAAAAAAATACAAATTAATGTGAATATGGCTTATTTATCAAAACCCGTTCCTGGAGGAATCCTTTGTGACTTAATCGTGGGTTTCAGTATATAAATTACTAAATATAAGTACTTCAATATAAATTCACCGTTTTTTTAATTTCCTTCTGCAAGAGGTACAAATAAGGTAAAACAATTTCCGTATGCGAAGCTGCGGGCAACAGCTAGTGTATGTATAAAACAGGGTGCTACTTTAAAACAGGAGTCATCGATAGCTTTTGAAACATTTCTACCGTTATCTCGCACAATAGGATGAATTATGGTGGTAAAGAGTAAAAATCTGATCGAAGTAAGGATGATCGGCATTGCCGACTAGTCGGCCGAATAGTCGGCAATTTTTTTGCCGACTAGTCGGCTAGTCGGCTGATCGGCAAAACCCAAACCCATCACTAGTCATTATCTACCAGTGTCGCGGGTGGTATGGACGACACATAGGTAAGGTACTATAACACATTACAATTACACCCATGACCCGAGTACAAATATTTGTCTGTCAGATAAATATCTGCTCCGGCCGGGAATCGAACCCGGGACCCTTCGCTTCGCAGGCAGGGTCCCTATCAACTAGGCTACAGGGTCGTCAAAATGTTTTCTATGTCCTTTTTCTGGTGGTAAAAATTATAATATTGGAACAATACATTTTATTAAAATTTCTTCAAAATTACCAAATTTGAATTATTGCATTAAGAGTAAATTGAAAATTAAGGTACCCAATTACGGTACATCTATATTATAATTTCATCTTGGATGTTTTTAAGCCATTATAAAAAATCACAATCGAATGATATAATTATATCCTGGGACTATAGATAACATGGACACAATTAGGGAATGCAAGCTCGTACTGCGCATCTTCCTCGCACAGCTACCCGCATCTTCATAGCAAATCTTACTCGCTCTGCTACATATTTAGCATCAGTGGAAACGATTTTCGTTGCTTAGTTTTTACATTCTCGCAGCATAGCACATCTCTTGTGGAAAAGCACCCTTAAGCTTTCGATTATAAGTTATTAAAAGTTCTGTGGTAACAAACATAAAAAAAATACAGTCGAATATAATTATTATATACCTCCTCCTTTTTTGAAGTCGGTTAAAAAGATACGGCGTTTATGGCGTATTCTTGAACTAATTTGGCACTCGCTAGTGAATCACAAAACCTATACTTAGGGTACTTCCCGGTGGGCGGTGACCTAGAATCATGAAATTTTGTAAGAAGCTATAAAAAGAATAAGACATTTAATTTACCTACTACCTCACAAGTCACAACTAGAGGAAGAAATCCGATAGGTACATCACAAAAAAAAACAATTTTCCAACGGCAAAGTAGTTTTGTGAGTGTGTTTCTCAATTGAGCAGTTCTAGTTCTACACATCGGACTATGTGCGCGAGTCCAACTTGCACTTGGTCTATTTTTTGGGAATTTATGTAAATCAAAACTCATATCCTCAGTGTTTATTACGGAGGTCGCTCACAGGCAACGGCTACTTTTACGGGCATCACGTTTCGGACGACATCGAGTGTAAAAGCCGTGGTTGCATAGTGCATGTGGCTCAGATCTCTTCAGATGCGGTCTGTCGCAATTCGCAATCTATGGTCGCGGTTGCGATGCAACCGCTGCAGTGTTGTTAGGTAGACGCGGATACCGATCGTACCACGGATCGGTACCGCGACCGTGTGAGTGTATCGCTACTCTCGCGTTAAAAAAGTAACCGTGGGCGATATGGTCATTTCGTAGAGATACATGTCTAACAGAGATATGTCGAAAAAACATGGCCGATTAGCCTCGTTTGTTCGAGGTCGGCCATGTTTTTTCGAGATATCTCTGTTAGACATGTATCTCTACGAAATGAGAATTGGGCTCCAGGGGGGCAATTCTCAGGGGCATAGCCTACCCTAGGCATCAATCAATCAATCAATAAATAGTGGTTGAGGGCCTCCCTTTTTAACTTTTACTGTCAAACGGAAAAAAGGGGGGCCAACAGTAACGGTTTTTAGAGCGGCTAGCGAGTTTTTTTATAATTTTGAAACGTTGCTAATTACGTCGATAAAAGGGCGCTTGGTTGTTCACTAGAGGGTGCCAGGGCATTGCCAGATGATCGGGATTAGTCTGGATTGTCCCGACATTTCATATGATGTCCAGAGTCCCGATAAAATACAAAATGTCCTGACAATTTACTCGATTCAACAGAACGCGTTTGCCGCTGCGGTGCCCGCGACCCGCCGCACGCGCTCTAGCCGTTTTTTTTTTCATCGTAAGGAGCCCAATTCTCATTTCGTAGAGATACATGTCTAACAGAGATATGTCGAAAAAACATGGCCGATTGGCCTCGTTTTATTCGAGGTCGGCCATGTTTTTTCGAGATATCTCTGTTAGACATGTATCTCTACGAAATGAGAATTGCCCCCCAGCTCGTTTGCCGCTTTGCCGGCAGGGCTATTTCCAATACAAATTCTTTTATCCCGCTAAATCCCGACGTTTTGAAGTGGTCATCTGGCAACCCTGCCTACACTCCCGTGGGCGACGTTCCTTTTAAAACTTACTTAACTGACGAATACAATGCATAAACGTATTTATGAATGATACTTGACTTCGGGTGCAACTGGATTGAGGGCCCACTTTTTTTTCTTGGCGTAGCAAATTGAAATAATTAGGGGATAGAAATTAGTTAAAACTTAAAGTAAACACTCATAAATTTCTTAAACGTGAATTAAACGTGTTATGGGCAAAATATGTTTTGGGCTCTCAGTTCAGATGCCTACAGAAAGTGGCATATTTATAAATCTCAGAAAGTACCTACCTTTTTCCATAGATTTAAATATACTTACCTTTTTGTCAATAATTTTTATTTTAGAATTTAATTAAGAATATCTAAAAATGATTTATGTCATTCTCAACTGGCTAGAGAATAACGTTACAGATTTATTGCAGTTTTACTTGGGCCCTCAATCCAGACGTTTATGAACTGAGGGCCCAGGCCAAACATAGGCTTAAAAGAAGAAATACATAAATGTACATTGAAAACCCTTAGATAAAATACCAGTGAATTAGTTAAAAGATAATAGTGAAATCAAAAAAGTAGCGGCTGAAAGGTAAAACGGATTCAAATTTTCGGTTATCGTCTGATCTGAGGGCCCAATATTTTCGGCTTTATCGAATAGGTACAACCTCTTAGCTTGAAATAAATTAGCTGAAAAGTTTTCACTAATTCTTAAATACAATTTTACATACGGTTTTTTGTTCAAAATGCCATATTTTACGAGAAAATAATAATAAAAAAATAGGATTTTTTTTATTATAAAGAGGAATTGCATTGAATAAGCTCCGAAACTACTGAAGCGATTTAAAAAATTCTTTCACTATTGGGAAGCTACACTATCCCCGGGTGACATAGGCTATATTATATTTTCAAAAAAATTAGGGATCCTTAATAAAACTCCAATAATGTAACCCAAGGTGTAAAAAAACTAAAAAATCCAAGCAAAGCGAGGGCGGTTACTCGTATTATACATATAATATATTAAACATTATATTTTGCCTTGTAAATCCGCAACTACACAAGATAAGATTTATGTTGATCCCGTTTTATGTAGAATTATAACATTTGAGTCAAAAAAATGGTCCAAAACCACAGGTTTAAACGAGATATCTAATGCTAAAAGCCTAAAACATAATCTACGCAAACATTGAGATATAGGGCCACCTCATAAGTTGGTCGAAAATAAAACGATAATAGTTTCATATGGAAACTACATGCTTTACCACAAATATCAGCTTAGTTTCGAGTGTGGGTCACTATATATAGGAAAAGTTGAAAGGCGAAGAACACAATTTGCAACAGCGTGTGGCTAATGATATCCGAAGTGTTCGTCGTATGTTTTTCATACAGCCGTTCCATGACGTAGTACTGTATACTAAATCTATTGCCGTTCCTAATCGGTAAGTGAAAGTCAAACAACACGCTTAGAGAGGTTTTTTTCTAACGACTTCTTCATTTTACCGTGTCGGATTAGGTAATGGTCATCACACGAAATTCACATAACTGTTTAGCTCAAGAATGCAAGTAATGATGTTATTATGTAGTAGATAACTGGGAACACAAGTTTTAGCCGTATTGAGCTTAGAACAATGACCCCAATCCCATGATGGCAATATTGGCAACACTCTAGTGTTGTAAGGGGCGATAGAAGCTGACCCGTTTGGTGGGTGAAGCGTAAGGACTGTTAAGGGTTCATGGGCGTAGCCAGGTTTTAGTTTCGGGGGGGGGGGGTTCAAGTGTCGCTGGGGGGGGGGGGGGTTCAAGAAAATACAACGACTAAAAGTACATAAAATAACCCTAAAGAAAATTGAGACTTTATTTTTTCTCACGACGTATGTAGTGCCATCTCTTATTAGTTTAGTCAAAAAGTTCAGTTATAGTTTTAGTTTAGAAATAAAACTCCTAAAAATATGTGCGATAGCTCGTTCGATTCGGAATGACGTCTAGAAAAATGTTTTTTAAGGGTTTATTAGCACATAAAAATTTCAGTACTTAACTTTTCGGGGGGGGTTTGAACCCCCGAAACTCCCCCCCTGGCTACGCCCATGACTGGGTTAGTATCTAACCTATGGAGTCCCATTACAATGCGCATGCGCAATGTAGGTACGAGTATGAAACCCTAAATTGCGCATGGAATCAATCGCACTAGTCAATTTTAAGGGTTGAAGCCAGCTACGCATGCCGTAACTACTAATATCTTGTTAAATCCTGATCTTGCTTCACATCAAAAATGGTTTCCAGTTTATCCTTAGCAGGATTAACAGGGCCATCACAGCACGTTGATAGATATTATACCTCCTTATTTCCTTTCTTGACATTAAAATGATAGGAAATAAATTGAAGTTTAAAAGCGTGTTATAATATAATATGTATTGAGATTACGAAACTCATCTTGATTTAATTGGTTGTAGATGTTCAAAAAGATCGTTGCGTGAGCATGATAAGTCTATAAATATATTATATTAATATTTTATTGGGAGGAGGGGGAGGGGAGGTGAGGGGGAGGGGAGGGTGAAGGGAAGGGATGGGAGGGGGTTAAATATTTATTTAATTATGCTAAAGAAGTATAATTTCTCACGCGCGTACTAAAGTACACGCACCCTTTTTTGATAAGTATGATCTGATATAGGTATAGGTACGTACTATATTACACACAGGTTTGGCTTCAGACGAGGGAACTCCTTAATGGTTAATCACGGTCACATTTTTTTTCTTTGGTAGGTTTGACATTGACTCTATAAAACCGGGTAGGTATTTAGTCTTTAAACTATTAACTTGTTTTGTTAAGCGCATGACCTGAAACTATACTCAGGTCTGGTCTTGTTATTTAGAGTGTTTGCAGTTCATGAGGTGCACCTCATCAAGCAATGTAGATGTGCGTCTTTGATTAGTCTACAAACCAGAAGTCATGGCAGGTAGTGACCTAATTGCGTAGATTAAATGGTTTTGTAACGAGGTTTGCAACAGGAATGTGAGAGTTAAAAAACTGGTACATTAAAATAGGGTGTGGTGCAAAAGGAAATTTTTACAACCTGGAAAGAGATATATTAAACTGAAATTATTACGTTGAGTATGTCAATCATCGATGCATTGGTTCCCAATCATGTGATTGCGTCACGCCACTCGATGATGCTGCGATACTTCAGAGGCGACTCATCCACTACCTTTCAATGGTCTCAATACATAATCAACGTACGGAACCCTCTCCAAGCGAGTTTAATTCGCACTTGTCAAGTTTTTTGACAAAGAGGACTGATTTTTGTGAGTAAATTCTGTTCTGAACGTAAGTTTAGTGACAATATTTTGAAATTGACCCGTTGAAAATGATCATGACTGATGACTTTCAAAAGTAGGTACTACAACTGCTTTTTCCAACTGTACCGCAATTTGATTGGAATTTCATGAAGTAATAGATACCTGCACGTAAGTTATGTAAATTAATGTATGCATCCGGCTGCGACCTCCAGAAGGTCTTCAATTCGTCGTCTAAGTAGGTACTCGCCGTGATAAAGCGGGGTGCAACGGGCGGATCTTCTCTCGTATTGGAAGTGAAAGTGAATGAACGCCAGAGGCTTAATTAGAGAGGACGGAGGCGCCTGCGCCAGTTCCTCCGATACCGCCGCGCACACCATACCACTTCGCTACGTTCTCGCGTACACGCTCCGACGCATACGCACCGATTTTCTCGCAAACGCCCCATCCTCACCTCCACATACAATCCAGAGGTACTCAGGTGTTTCTCTTACCACATATAAGTTTATATTACAAACAGTGCTCAGTTGGAAAATTATAGTGAAAATGTGCGTGATAAATAGATACAAGAATTTACATAAACTATAAAAATAAACATTATTATATTCACTGGACATAATACTCTTTATTGACCCCTACATAATAATGTTTATTTTTTAATTTATTACGTATTTTTTTAATTGGTACCTACAGTTTTATTATCCTTTAAATATATAGGATTTATGTCGATATAATATTTTGTATGAAACTTAACTACATATTAAAACTAACTACATTACAAAAAAAATTGTTTGTTAAAAAATATTAAAGTGTTTACTGACACCATAGAATGATGAGTGAAGCGGCTTTCCGTACCATAAAATGCGTCCCAAATCAACGATTTCTCGCGCTGAGCACCTTTTCACGCAAACGTTTAAACATGCAGCAAGGAGGTCAGCGAGGCGAGTTTTGCTTTCACAAATACAACAAAATAAATTCACCTCACGTATCGATTGTCCTCCGACGTCGTGGTCTGCATAAAGAAAGCGAACTCATGTATGAATTCTTTGGTCACTCATTAGCCATTTTTGTTAGACCTAAGTAGACACAAGTGATCAACACGCTTTGTTTCTATAACCCTTGGCCCTTAAAAGGTGAAGTGCAGTTTTCTACGCACATAATAAGGCAACGATCTACTCTAGACTTTCGCGTAAGAATTGCTATTAATTGTAGACAGGCTTTTTTTACGTTAAAAACTTTGAACGCTTCGGTGTCACTAGAAAGAGAATATTATTCTAGAATAACGTTCTGGCAAAGGTTAACCGTTTACCATTAACTACAGTCTAATTCCAAATTATGTTAAATTAATTATAAAATTATGTTAAATTAACTATAAAGAAGTTGCATAGTTTAGTGTGTAAATAGAATCTCCTAGAATCCTAGAATAATACTTTACTAAAACGTCTACAACATATCGTCTCACGTAGATTAGTTAGCTACCTTTAATTTAGCAAATAAGGGTGGCTAAACTGGCTAATACTTACTCAGTTTCTCAAGCGCTTTGTTTTTAATTACAATAATTACAATGACGACCCGTGTGGCGCAATGGTTACCACGCCGGATCGCCGCACCAAGGGTCCTAGGTTCGATTCCCAGCGAGGCAGAAATTTGAACGATAAGTTTGAATTTTTGTTCTCGGTGTGGGTGTGAATGTCCTTGTCTGGTGTGTTGTCTATGGCAACCACGACACAGGAAATCCTAGTGTGGGACTATGAGTGTGAAGCGTTATTATTAATTACAATAATTAAAATGATAATATAAATAAATTATACTTATTATGTATGTGATGTTTAGATGAGCCGGCACATCTTGGCAGCCGCGGCGCTGCTAGCCGCGCTGTGCGTCGCGGACGCGCAACGACGCCTCGCCCTGCCTGACCCCAGGAGTTGCGCCAACAGTACGTACTTCTCCTAGACATGATCACACGACCACTTGCGTAACAGTTTCAGTTACTTTCTGCTAGTTATACAAATATTACGCGGAAGCTCACGTTACCAACACAACACATTGAAAGGCAAATCCATGGTGAAAAATACCATGTGGGTACTTATGTACATCTGACTTATGTATGTTAGCATATTACCTACCTTATATTCGTAACTTAAGAAGCTTTATGTAGGGAAAGTAAAATGCAAGGAATACCTGTAATAATACTACAGATCATTGTTAGAGACAAAAGTTTTCAGGAAAAGAGTTTATTTTTATAACTAAGCTAATGTGCTTATCGTGCTGGACTAAAGTCCAGTAATGATTAAAGAGATAAGTCTCTAACTTACCATTGGACGGATGGGGTAGTAGCTGCAGTAGTAGCTTATCAATCATACAAGTCAAAACTATTTATATTAGTTTATTGTGTGCAAACTTACAATGTACCTAGGTTAGGGGACCCCTATTTCTTCGTCTTTCTATAATACCGACGAGATAATAGTACACCTAATAAGTAGGTAGTAGGTACCTACTACCTACCTAAGAAGTTATATTAGGAAGGTTCTAGTTGAGGTAAGATTCGACCAAATTGTTCATTATGATGTCAACAGCTGTCGATGTCGTTACTAAGAGTAAGACAACATTTCAATGAAGCATAATAACAAACACTTGAACTCTTGTGAGTAGGTATGTAGCGTATGTAACTTATTCTGAGGTCACTGAGAACTTGCCTTCATGTAGCTATGTCTCAATATCAAAGTATTATTTGTGAGATATACTTAATAGCTCGGTAGATATACATATTTTAAACTTGAATTTCAGTGAGACCTTTCACCTAAGTTATTCATTTCAGTATGTAATTTACGGAACGTGTTTTGTGGCCAGAGTCAAGATACGTTAAGTGCTACGATGAACCCAAAAGAAATAGAATAATATTTAGTTTCCGCACTTACTCTATCTTTTCTGTACCTACCTACTAATTTGTTGACATATTGCCTTCGACTTGTCTTTCCTTTCGATAACTAATCACAGTCACGAAATGTCTGTTAAGAGTCGATTGACTGAGGTCAGGTAACAATGTGATGGTAAAGAAAGAAGTGAGCGAGCTTCCGCAAAGTCATCCTACATGGCATTTCCTAGTTAAGTAGCTCACAAAAGCTAGGAAAAAAGCGACTCATGCTAACCTCGTTAGTGTAATAAACAACGCAACAATAGAATAATGTGATAATGTCCAAAACAAAATAAATTGGCTATAGTAGACGGCTATGTAATCATGTGATAAATCGTGTCTCATGTTCACGAAGTCGAGACTTCAGCTTCAAGCCTTCAAGGCGCGACGCGACGTCTAATTACACGTGATGGTCAAAGCACTCGAAGCATCTTTCCTTAGCGCGTTATAGGTTAGGTACTCAGCAAATGGTGGCTCACCTTGCCAGTTAATTGCTTACCTAATACGAATTGATACTCCTCTCTAATAGTTAGCTACTATAAACATATATTTTACGATTGCATCTTGCATTACAAATACAAACTTTAAAATTATATTGCGAAACGACAGCCGCAGTGTCAATAATAATTATCATTCTGTTAAAAAGATGTCTCGTATACGGCTCAGATGAAAGAATACGGTATATGATAAATTAAAAATAGTTTAAAGCCTAAACATGTTTCTGCGCTAAATCCTCTGTGGAAGTGCTGTATAATAATATGTTCTCTAGGATTGCCAGCTGGCAAGACTGAAATATCTAGACAAATAAGCAGACAAAACTTCAAAAAGTCGGGATTTGTCGGGACATTTTGTATTTTGTCGGACCCTGTACTTGTATTTCTGTACTTGTCGGGACAATCCAGAAGAATGCCGACCATCTGGCAACCCTAATGTTCTCTATCCTCCATGCTATCTACTTAAATTGATTTTAATTCACATTCCGATGACATAACAGACAGGTGGTGAAAAATTTGGCAGCCAACTCTCACTCTTTCATAGTATTACGTCTTGTGAACTACGAACCTGCTACAATCAAAACAAACCACACTTATTGTTCAATGGAGCGTCTCTTTCGTAACTAGAAAGTGGCCATAGTTCACAACTCTCGACGTTTCCACTCTGGCAATAGATTCCACTTTTTGCTCATCTCACAAAAGTTCATTGCAATTATCTATGCTTCCGGTACTCGAACGGTAATTTATGTAAAAGTTAGTAAAGCGAGTCGCCTTATGTAATAAAACAACAGTCGATTGAAATGGTAATAATGCAAAACGTTTGATTATTCAAATTAATACACTCTTTAATTATTAAAATTGTAATTATGGTATGCAAACTATGCAATCATGTCATTATGTAAGAGAAGACATTTCTTATGATCTCTCTTTGTAGAAAGACGGAAGGAACTAGTTATCTATAGACATTTGGACACAGTTCTCATAGTTAAATTTAAGATGAAAGTTTAAATACTTATGAATGAAGGAATTGTCAGAGGACAAATTCTTCATTAGATACAAGTTAAGTAAGTAATGAGAACTAAAACAATGTGTAAAATTTCAATTCCTTAGGATAAGTGGAAGTAGGTCTCAAACAAATAAATAAATAAACAGGGCAAGCCTAATAAAACCGTTTAAAACCGTGTATTTAGTTTTTAAACTATTACCTATTACTTAAACGGTTTTATCTAGCTTGCCCTGTTTGTTTGGGTCAAATCTTGCAATGCAAGCCTCATGAGACCTACTTCCAGTTATTCTAAGGAGTTGAAATTTTACATAATTTAGCTTTAGTTCTGATGATAATGCATTTTTGTGATAAGCATTACCTGATACTACACACGATTCCTACTGACTATTTCCTACTGCCTTGATGGCAGTATCATCTACAAAAGTAGTTGTTATGGTGTTTTCTATTTCTGGCACATAGGTGCACCAAATCCTATAAGATGATAGAATAACTAATCTCTTGGTTCATTTCTTTAAGAATCTCAGTGATTTAAATCAGTGAAATCCCTAAGGTATTTGATCAAATCAAATATCTGTTCCCATCATTTTCCTGCATATAAAAACAGGACCGGACCTAATACACTTCCCTGTAGTACACTAGCTTTTATTTCCTAAGCTTAGCAGTGTCGTACTCTACACAGAATTTTAGAGATATAATGGTTCTAATAAATCTGAAAACTGGTTAGGCAACATTTGGCGAAGTTTAGATAACAACCCTTCATGCCATTATAATATAGTACTTTAACAAAAGGCTTGAGCTACATCTAAAAATACTGCAGTACAAACTTATACTGTGATGGATAATGGATTTATTTAAAATGTTGTTCTTATTACTAGCCGCGTCGATTATAATTATCACAAATTACTCTTGAAAGCGCAACTTAAAAGTTAATTTTTTTTCATTTTTAAAGTTACCTTAGTATTTTGATAATTTTTTGACTTGTGGATTATGTTACATCTTTTTACAATTAATAAATTTTAATTATTTTGATGTTAGTGTTTTAGTACCTATATTTTGTATTCTATACATCTAGAATAGATGTCAACATCAAACGATGGGCACAGCACATTTAGTAGTACGCTTGTCGCTTTTATATGGACAAAAGATCTTTGTTATGGTTGAGTGGCGGTCTATTGTGAGCATTGGAACGCTCCCACAGAAAATTACGGGGTACGCCCTCTCCTGACGCGATGGCGGGAACTTTATGTTAAAACGTATTTCAATAAACATTGCAAGATCACTTAGTTTGATATAAGTCACATTTTCGTCCGAATACATCAAGATTAAGATAGCACATTCAAGGTTTTTAGCAACAAAGAGAGATTACTTAATTCTGCGGCATTTACCAAAATGAAATTGGTGATGAAAATCATAAAAAATAAAATCTCACTTAGGTACCTCCAAGTTTACAATGATTCACTAGATTATTTTATTTGTTATTTCAAAATATTAAAAGGTATCTACTTAGGTTATTAATATTTAGGTTTCATATTTAGGTTAATTTTAGGTTTCAAATAATAAATTTTTAAATCTCCAAAGGAGAATGCCCATAGCCAGTACTCTCAAAAAAAATAATTGTGTCACAATGACTTTTGTACTAAAAATTAAGTTAAAATATTTTAAATATTTTACCATATTTCCTAAAAAATTCTTTGTGGGCTTTATTTTCTTAAATTAATAAGTAACTTTACTTCCGTTTTACAACACAAAAGCATTCGGCCATTTATATTGGAATTGGAGCCAATCAGGGATCTTTTAAGATCCTTCGGGCCAATAGGTTGCGTTGATTCGATTATGACTATGATACAACAAACTAGATGGTGTTAGTGGACTGTCAAATGAATTTGATAATTATTACATTAAAAGTTAGATGGCGTTTAGGGACTGTCAAATGAATTTTAAACTTAAACATATACGACTTAATGCGCCTGCATAGAGTCCATATTACTGTGTCTACTATAACCTAAATACATAATAATTTTGTTGAAAATCTCATAACTCCTACGATTAAAATTGACTAAAGTTGGTTTGTGTAATGTATTTAGATAACTTATTCAAATAAAGGTATTTTTTACAGGACACAAAAATATTCATGTCAGTACATTTCTCCATACAAAATGGGCATTCTCCTTTTGTGTAGAAATATTTTAAGTTAGGATCTGAGGTGTTAGGCAAATTAAATTAGTCGTTTTGTGTAAGAAAAATTATTTGTAGTTTCTTGCATGTCTGCTTTTCCTTTGCCTTGCCTTATGGTCTCAAAAGTGGAAGGAGCTTAGCTTACATGGCCAATGATGATGGCAATCATATAAACAAAGTTCTTGTCAGGAGAATCTCCGAGAAGCCATAATCACAGATCGGAAACTCTACCGAAACTCTACCACTATCTGTGGGAATACTTGATCTGTGATCAAAATCTTTTAGGACGATTAGAATATTATAAATGCAATAGACAACTCACAACAGGACAAGCATGTGTGTTATATAAATAAATATATGATTCTATTAATTACGATCAATATAGTATAACACGCATGGGCGTAGCCAGGGGGGGGGTTTCAGGGGTTCAAACCCCCCCCCGAAAAGTTAAGGACTGACATTTTTAACCGACTTCAAAAAAAGGAGGAGGCTCTCAATTCGACTGTATTTTTTTTTTTATGTTTGTTACCTCAGAACTTTGGACTGGGCGAACCGATTTTGATGATTCTTTTTTTAATCGAAAGCTGATGGCTGTCATGTGGTCCCACATAAATTTTATTGAGATCTGACAGTGGCATTCATGAGAAAACTACATAAGTCGTAAATTTGTGTTAAGATGTGCGCGACAAATTGACGAATAACTCGATATCACGTCAACCGATTTCGATGATTCTATTTTTAATAGAAAGCTGGTGCTTGTCATGTGGTCCCACATAAATTTGAACGAGATCTGACAAGTAGTTTTTGAGAATTTGAAGTCGGTTATTTTTTGTTAGTAAAATTTAGATTATTATGGGCTCATAAACGCTTAAAAAACATTTTCTAGATGTCATTCCGAATCGAATGAGCTATCGCACATATTTTTAGGAGCTTTATTTCTATAATATTAAACACGTTTTTGTCAAAACTTTTTGAACTTTTTGACTAAACTAATAATAGATGGCACTACATACGTCGCCGCGTCGTGAGAAAAAATAGTCTCAATTTTCTTTAGGGTTATTTTATCTACTATTAGTCGTTGTATTTTCTTGCCCCCCCCCCCCCCCGAAATTTGAACCCCCCCCGAAACTAAAACCTGGCTACGCCCATGATAACACGCACTGAGTTATGATGCGTGGCCTGCGTGTAAGAAATGTGTATCTGTGATCTCTCGTGAGAATCGGCACAAGTTGTACAGTTATATGCTTTATTGTATACGTGAACGAAAAGACGTTCTGGTAAAGTACGCAATTTCGCAACTTGTCTCACCTAGTACCTAAACGAATGTTTCGTCACAGCTCTACATGCTTTTGTGTACGAGACTTCGCGGTTTCCCCAGCAGATAGCTAAAATGTTGAAATACCACAAATGACAAAACCATTGTTATAATATGTTGGAGGTAATTTTACGAGAATCAATGCAACAGCTACACTTTAAACTGTAGGTAAACTGCATCAGAAAAAGCCTTGTATGTATCTAATGAATTCGCAAGACTCTACTGCGTCAACATGACTTCAATGTCTTTAATCTCAAGGCAATAAGTGTTTACCAGAGACTACTCACCAGGTACCTACAATCTAAGTAGCGATACCTTTTAGCGAGGTGACAAGGTGAAGAAGTTGGTCTTGAAGTTCCTAGGTATTATATATTTTTATAATTTTTAACTTCCAAAATCGAAGGGGTTCATTAATGAATGTGTTGTGTTTACAGCGGGCTTCCTTAACACAAATAAAAATACTAACACTTAAATAAATAAATAAAGTGAAATAAACGCTAACACACTCTACCCTCGCAGTAGGTGGATAACCTGTGTCGCGAGTGGCATGGACGATACATATTTTAACACATCACAATCACACCCATGACCCGAGTACAAATATTTATCTGTCACATAAATATCTGCCCCGGTCGGGAATCAAACCCGGGACCCCTCGCTTCGCAGGCAAGGTCGCTACCAACTAGGCTACAGGGTCATCAAATGTTTTGTATATGTCACGTATCTTCCTAAGTTCGGTTTGAGTACCTACTGATTCTTGAATTTAAATAAATTGTTTTTGATTAATGATTGCTGGTAAATAAAAACTTTTTTGTGCAGGAGTTCGACACTCAACGTATCGTGATGCTCGCGGCGTGCTGCATTCATACTTCTTCAGCTGGGAGCACGCGCCAACACGCAACCTGGAGGTGGACTGGCTCGACGCAAGGAACATCTGCCGTCGGCATTGTATGGACGCCGTGTCTATGGAAACACCTCAGGTTGGTAAAACAAAACACTTGGGTGACAAGAGTCAATACTCTTTTCTGTTAGCGTTCACACCAAACATAAAACGTTACATTAGTGGAAAGAATGAAACATTATATAGTAATGGAATGAAATTAAGTGTGGAAAATGAACACGTAGTGGCTTTTCCGAACTTACCCATAAATTAGGTACTGAAAAGTGTAAACTGTAGAGGCTCTTGTTTTTGATTAGTCTCAAATGTCAATAGTCACACACTATCTTGCGAAATTTAATTGCACCTTACGCCAGCTATCAAAAATAGCTTACCTACCTAAATTACAATTCTATTTCGAGATTTACGAGTTACGAGTAACCCATTCACGAATAACATCACACCACGAGGTCATCACATCCGTTCACTTTCTTAATATCAAAATAGTCATTAAGTTCTCTCATGTCTTTGAGGTACCTACTATATAATCATAATTTCAAAATACTTCGCTCTAAATTGCTTGGACAGCAATGGATATTATGGATAAATACCAAGGTAGGTAAAACAATTAAGCTCAGCACAGTTGAGACGAAGTCACGGAATTCCCATGAAGCTTCGATGTAAACGCTGTGGTACAAAAACAGATTGAAGCGAAGTCTTTCTAGGTAATTCCATGTTGGAATACTTACCCAGATTACGCAAGTAGTAAGTACTAAGTACCCACCTACAAACAAAAACTACTTACACAATTTGTATTCAAATAGTTCTTATAGTCGCATCGCATTAACCTACGCATAGAATTGCATTGTTAAACTCTCGTCCGGGTTGATAGTCGCGGGAAATGCCTGCTATAAAGTTTTCTCTAAACGCTTCCTGTCGCGGTTAGGAAGCGTCAACGACACGAGCTGGTGATTCTCGGTGTTGTTTCCCGCGATGGTTCCTACCAGCCGGAATTGCAATAGCGTGCGTATAGCGAGTACCGAGATTTAATCGTCATCGATATAACAATGAATTATGTATTTGCTACATTGATACGGTTTATAGAGCGTGTCAGTTGCCGTGAAACGAAAGAAGCGATGAGTGCAACGGCCGAGTGCGTTTCATGGCAGAACACTTTAAGGCGCTCGCATCGTACCAGACAAGTGGCACATGGCACAAATACCTCATGTAGCCGTATTGCCCACTTAAATTAAACCGGACACACACGACTGAGGTCCGCTTCCTGTCATAGTTGCACCATAATAACACGCTAACAATACTAGATTTTGTATGCAGTGATGCCCTTTCAACAATTATGATAGGTTACGAGTATACTCTACATCACATTCAAATGCAAATGGAGTATCTACCTGCCTTGCTACTACAGCGCGTCTACATTATTAATGTCTATCGTGTATAAAAGACCTAGGTACGTAACGTAAAATTAAATAAAAGACTGAACACCAAGACCAGCAAAGGACTACTGATCATCCAGGCGACCTAAAAGTTTAATTGTATCGAAAGAGTGATTATTTATTAACCAAATGGACTATTCAATATTATAATTAACAGCAAACTGTTCTTTACAGGAAAATGAATTCATAAAGCAGAGGATCGCTCGCGGTAACGTCCGGTATATCTGGACATCGGGTCGCAAGTGTAACTTCGCCGGCTGCGACCGGCCGGACCTGCAGCCACCCAATGTGAACGGCTGGTTCTGGTCGGGCTCCGGCGCCAAGATCGGCCCCACCACGCAGAGGAACACCGGTGACTGGTCCTACACCGGCGGCTACGGACAGCCACAGCCGGATAACAGAGAGGCCGCACAAGTAAGACACTTTTTATAACCTATCGTTGTGGTATGATGACCGATGATAAGTGAAGATTGTAAGCGCTTAAAGTATTGCGTTAAAAAACAAAATACCAAATGTTGTACTGCGTTATTATAACAAGGACGGCTGTACTTACTGACTGTAAAATATACTAAAATTACGGTATTGTCGGTGCAATCTGTACATCAACTTTCTCGATGTAGAGATCATGATTTCTTGGTCACGACTTTACCCATTAGGTACATGAACCTACATACTTACGGAACATTACTAATGATGAAAAATCTGCAATGAAGTATAATTTTTAATTGTGCTATTATGTGCTTTTTATTATCATATTTATTATTTACTGCAATCATTCAGTAGAGAGGCTTTGATGTCAATGATATTATTTAATTTTGATATTATTTAATGCACGACGGCTATTTTCAATAATGTATGAATCCATAATCTTTGGATAAGTTATTAAGTAGGCGAAATATTAAAAACACGAGTTTAAGGCAGTTGCTAGGCAACTGAGATGTGGATTATGAATTTACATTTTAATATCATTATGAATTTATAGACATAATATTGAGAATGACCATATATAAACATTCGGTTATCCGCGGCCATCATTGTAATAGAAAGATTTCATATTATCATCTATAGAAATACGTTACATAATTAAATCAATCTGCATATAAACAACTTTCTAACATACCTACTACTGGTAACACAATTTTAAGAACCACTTTTATGCAAGGTTTATTAAATAATTCCGATCGTTGCTTTCTATTCGATGGCCCAGTGAAAAAGTTTCTTGCATGCACTTAAGTGATTCCTATAATCAATATCAGTATCACAAATGCCTCTCTATTTTGTGTCAATAAATATTAAATATAAAAGATGAGTATGATTATGGCCGTGGCATTTAAAATAGGAAATATTTAGGCACATCTCAACAAATTATAGAGATTATTTCAATGATCTATTGACTTTTGACTTACACTGTAAAATGTAATTGCAGGGTAACGACGAATCCTGCCTGTCGATCCTGAACAACTTCTACAACGACGGCATCAAGTGGCACGACGTGGCCTGCCACCACGTCAAGCCCTTCGTATGCGAGGACAGCGACGAGCTCCTTAACTTCGTGCGCTCGCGCAACCCCGGCCTGCGCATCTGAGAACACCCTCCCTCCCTTTCTCGCCCTCTAACCATTTAGGTGGCTGACGTTGTACAAATTGAAGTAGCTATCTGTACTTAAGTTATTTATTATTTAAAAATGTTATTTAATCACACCACTACTAGGCCTGGAAGTTTCTGAGAAACTCTAAATTGTACCTACGAACAGATCATCAATTTTATTATTGATACGAAAATTATTACCGCTTGTACGTAGAACTCTTAAATAGGTCAGTCATTATTTTGTAAAAAACTGGTTTTGCACAAAATAAAATTAACTTATAAATATTAGATTAAATATATAATAATATACTGCCGTTTTTATCTATGTATTCCCTCGATTCCCCGTCTGTGTTAATAATAAGATAAATGAAAATGACTTGGTAATCTTTTAAAGGTTTGAAAGCATCTGCAGTTTTCATACAACAGATGGATTATTATTAGATAGATTATTTTTAAAGGAATATTCTAAAGGAATCTATTTTTAATGAGAATAAATACTATATCTATAAATAAAAGCGCGAAATAGTTGTAAAAATGTATATTTATTATTACAAAAGAATAATTTCACAATGTCACGAAATACAAATCTTGCAATAACTCTCCTAATTTGTCAAACAGAGTTTACACAATAAACTTACTGTCTAAGCTATGGTCAAAAGTTCGAAACACACTCAAATTCGAATAATCCTTCACGTGACAATATTAAGCCAATTTAAACTAGTAGATAAGTAGATAACAGACTAGTGTTTATGAGAAGTTGAGAACAAACAAAACATCTCAGGAATCATTTATTTAAATTTTTCGTTTACTAGTGAGTCTAAAACAGAACAAGTATTTTCGAAATAGGCACTTATCATAATTACGTTATAAAAGTTTACGATGAAAAATAAATATTAGTAGAAATAAGTTGCGTAATGTATTCTGCGCCCGCATGAAGATTATACACCACGTACCAGTGAACAATGAAAGTGTGCTGTAAATTGCAAGGTAATGCCAGAGAGTAAATATTTACATTTACAAGTTTTCTTAGTAAAATCCGGAACATTACATTTGAGATTCATTTAAAGTACCTACTTATGGAGGCGCAGATTCAGGTTAAGTGTATTAACTTTACCTCATTAGATTCCTCCAGTTGTTGTTTTTAAAACAAAATATAAGCAATGTTACATATCAGCAACAACTTAAAATTATATTCAGACATCGAAATTTCGTAAATTGAATTATTTTAACTTGGAATAACTTTATGTTATGATGTCCATCATAAAATTACCAAATAACTTTTTTACATACAAAATACACTGAAGAAGTTACTACTAATAGTGTGTTATTAATTTGAATACCGCACACCTAACAAGACATTATAAATAAGAAAACCTTAACATATCTAACACAACTAAACACATTTATAATAGAGAAAAACTTAATAATATGGGCATGATTAGTACGTATTTTAACAATTATTATTTTCGAAGTATTACTATAAAAAATAGTACAGCAGCTATTCAATTCCTAGCTTTCGAGCCTCATAAAAATTAACAATAATTTAATTTCAAGTACATAAAATAGTAAATTTTGTGAAAATTTTACATTTTTTTAACTATAACAATTCATGTTTGCGTTATAAATGCACAATATTATTATATTACGCCACATATTTGTGGCGATGTTTTCTGATTAAACATTCACACTTGCCGCTTTATGTAACTTAACAAGAGATAACTATGGAGTGAACAAATTCACATAATGCTATACACAGAACTATAATAATATTGGCATTAATTACCTACTTATCTTAATTAATTACCTACTTATCTTAATTATTTACCTACGCAATAGGTACCTATTTTTTTGGATTTTAAGTTTTTGGGTAAAATCATTAAGAGACTCAATATATAAACATATTCGGAATAATTAATTGCTCTTACTTTAAAACATGATAATATACAATTTTACTTGAAGAATGTCAACCCCTAAAATTATTGAAAGTGTTTTAAACGTCAATATTCAAGTGAGAACAAGTTATAATCACGGACACAAATAAATAATAAAAAAATCATCATAACTACCTACAAACAATAGATCCAGTATGATCAGAACATTGAAAAAAGAAATGTCACGATGGCTGCGTTCCAGTAGACGGTCACATCGCTCACAACGATCAAAACGCGTTCCACATGGCGACCACGGTCGTCATGGTCGCGGTGAAAACGTCATTGATGACGTCATTAATTTCGCTCACGGCACGCTCAAAACAACCCACCTCACGGGGTGGGTCGAAGTGGTCGAATTGCAGTGTTGCCAGATACGACGAAGTTACTCTCGCCAGTTTTTAGACCTGGTAGCACTGGGTAGAAATGGATGGTGATAGAAATTTGGCGCAATTTTATAAAAGATTTATGGATGGTGATGGAAAAAATTACTGTATACGATTCGACAAGATATACTTTAGTGGATTATAGTAGTTTCTCCAGCAGATGCTCGACGTGGGGTCACAAGTTGATATAAATATGTTAAATTATGTAAATAATTTTAATGTTTAATTCACTATACATATAGCCAAGTATACATTTTTCCTCGTCGGTCAATACCATTAACATAATTATAATTTTTTTTTAATCTTAATTTGTCTTTTCATAAAAAAATGATTTGTTTGTAGATATACTTTTTTGCTAGTATAAAAATAAAATTGATTATTAATTATGTAACGTTTATTTAAAGCTTAAAAATTATAACATAACCTCTAATCTAAGTTTCAGACTTGTCATAATCTCAACATCATAGAGTACATTTTGTATCAACGGCTAAAACGTGTAAGTACTCTGTGGCTTGAACGCTCACGTCGCTCACTATACCCGTTCCACTTGGGTGTATGATTGTAACGCTCACAAGCTAGTGGAACGGAAAAATCGCGGTCGTGAGCGTGGTTGTTGTGATCGTCTAGTGGAACGTAGGGGACAAGTGATGATGATTGTCAACTTGTATCTGTGTTCCGTGATTGTCAGCAATCATGTCAAATGGTCATCCCGGGCCTTACGTAGTGATTAAGTACTCTGTGTATGACCCGGGCGTACAAATCTTATTACGAAAGTTCATAATAACTGATGCTCAGATTGATGTTACTTTATATAAAAAATAAGAAATTAAGCTGATTTCATATTATTATGTACTTATACATTATTCATATGTACATACCGTTCAATGTTTATAGCCGACGACTCAATCATGTTATAAATTAAAATAAATACTGACCCTGTTGAACTATAGTGGAATGAGACAACTCTCTTCGAAGACATCCAACAGTAATCTGCATCAGGGTAAAATTAGGTGTGGGGAAGAATTATTGTAGCAAAATAATATAAGTTTATGGAGACATTTCCAGTGACAAGAGGCCTATATTGAGGCAGGAAAGATTTACATTAGTGTATTATGTAGAGATCAGGTGGACTGACGACCTAAAGAATGGTAATACTTCGCTGTCTCTCTATTTTGTGACTAAATGGATGGATGGATGACATGACTCATCAGTGAGCGAGTTGGTTATCAGCAAGAATGGCAGCGAGTAGCGGCTTGTCCTTGAGCGCGCTGGCCAGCTCGGCCTGGTCCCAGGCGAGCAGCAGGCGCGCCCCCCGCCCCCCGCCGCGCGCCCGCAGCGCCCCGCGCGCCTCCAGCAGCCCGCACGCGCCCGCCATCTCGCTCAGCTCCAGGGGCGCTATGTTACGCGACCACGCCACCCTGCAGACAACAAGCGAATTATAGTGTTACAGAAAAACTCCTTTTAGGTACTTACTGTTACGTTATGAGTAAATGAGTACTGTTACGTTAAGAGTAAATTTTATTATGAGTAAGACACTGCGATATAAAATAACTTAAAGATATTGTCAGTTTTAATATGTTCTATGTTATAATTTGTTCTCTCTAGCTTTGCTAGTCGCACGGAACCCTAAGCACTTTAACGCTGAGCCTATTTTGGGAAGGCCTGGTGTAGACGAATACCTGTTAATGACAAGAAAGCTTTGTATACAGACACAATCGTATCCGCTAATAACTTACTTTTTGTAAACATCGTGCAGTTTCCCCATGAGAATCTCCCTGTTCTTTCCTTTACTCAGCATGAGCATGATGCTGCACAGTATCAGCTTCTGTTGCATGGGCAGTCCCTCGTCCACTTCAGTCTCGATCTTTCTGCAGCCTCCGTACACGTCGTTTAAAACTTCTAACACCTGCTTCAACTCCACCGTGACGTTAGTATCCTTCATCATGGTTTCCACGCAGCGATTCTCAGAGAAGCTACTGCGTTTAGCGAGCTCTATTACTCTTTGGCCAATGTCTAATGCTCTTCTCATGTCTCCCGAAATGGCAGCAATCTTAGCTGAAATAATATTATTGATTGATTTTAAACTAAAATTTAATCAATGTAATATATACTTGCATTTTATTGTTAATTAATACTTGCACACTTTATCTATTAATGATTATTAAGGAGATTGGACCAGATAATTTTAAAATAATTTGTTTGATGTAAAGTAAACATACCAGCTAACATTTGAAGTGCGACTGGTGAAAACACTTTTCCCTTGTCCTGATCGGCCAAAACTGTTGCAAAAATATTAATGATCTGCTGCTTGGTGTACGGTGCGAAGTGTAGCGTGGCCGGCCGCAGCGAGCAGCGCGCCTGCAGCCGCGGCAACGTCCGCTCCGTCAGGTCCAACGCGTTGGCCACGCCCACCAACACTATGCGGGACCGCGCTAGCGCTGCCCACTCGAATATCGTGTACAGAACCGATTGTTTTTTGCTGTCTAACTGATCTATCTCGTCCAAAACTAAAAGTCTATAAAATAATTGGAAAATTGTTCGGATTATTTTATGCTAGTTTTGTTATATAAAGCAAATTGCTTCAAATAGTTTTTCTATCTTTTTAAGAAAAGTGTTAATCCTAAGAATACATCAGTTAACTACAAATATTAATACTTCTCAACTAACTCAACGCCCATTAACAATGCTTTTTCATGCTTTTACATTAAAAAAAATCAACAAAAGTAGGATTCTTACATCATCTTATGTTTCTTATTAAAATATTTATCAATAGCAGTTAGACATGCTTTTTCCGTGGTTCCTGTTGTTTTTATTTTCAGCTCCTTACAAATCCTGCTATAAATACTCGCAGCTGATTTAACCATTGTGCAATTGATGTATACTTGAGTGTAACCATCACGTATCTGCAATATTAAATAAAATATTATTAAAATAATGTTGTAAATAAATAATAAAATAAAAAAAAGCCTTTTATTTCTTGCGTCATACATGAGAGTTATTTGATTAAAATAATTGAATTTAATTACGTGAATAATTTCAGTTCTTGTAACAACATGAATTATAATATTTAAAAAGATGAAAAGATTTATATTATCATAAACATTAAAAATATGTAATTTTAAAAATTAAGGAATAAAATTAAATTATTAAATTTGAATTTATAATACAATATCAGTCACATTACTTAATAATTGTTATCATTGATATTTTTATAATGTTGTAATCGTACATAACTACGAGTTTATATCCTTCGGTGTGTCTTTCTTTTAGCTACTTTGATGGTGATCAATAATAATTAAGCATTGTGGAATCTGAATGACACTGTCACACAGTAAGATCAACTCATGACCAGTTTTTGTATTTTGATAATAATTTAAAAAGAACCCGTTACGAAGCGGGCGTAGCAATGCTTTTTAACTAGCGATGGTAATCGACACCCAGCCTGGGATATTGGGAATAGCCATAAGCAGCAATAAATACTTCTTATTCACGTTAGTTCCTTTATCTTGACACAAGCAATGATATTATAATGTAAAATAGAGGCACAAGACGTCATAATATATCCATATCGTAATATCTACACGTATACTATTAGGCTATTACCTATACATAAATGGGTAGTGATATAATGTATAGATTATAATTATTACCTTGGGCGTTTGTAGGATATACGATAAACTTGCAGTTTTTCCCGTCCCGGGCTGACCAGAAATATATAACGACGCAGACTCCTCCTTAACAAGATGGTCGGTCAAAAATGCCTCTAACCACTCGATCTCTTTCTCCCGACTAGTCAATGGCTTTACACATTCAACATCAGTTACTTCCCTGAAAATTAAATTGATAGATAAATAATTGTAATGACGGTTTATAAAAGTAAGCAAGGGCTAAATAGAAAACCATCTGGGTCCTGTTGGTGGTCATTGAACCTGGACCTTATTTACCCAGTCTAATCGCGACTAGTGACCTGTCTTCAGACCCCTCTTTCTCACTGGGCACTCTGGGCGAGTGCCCAGAGCCCCGTGATCGATAGGGGCCCCCTAGTTCCTGCCAGATCATTAAACGATGGCTGGCTGGCTTGGCTTCATCCCATTAATGGCCCACTACTGGGCACGGATCTCTCCTCATGAGGAGGCCTAGAGCATACTCCACCACGCTGCCCCAGTGCGGATTGGTCGAGGGGTTAGTGGCCAACCCAAGTATTGGAAGTTTTCAAACCGCCCGAGGGCTTCGGACGTGGCTTAACGACTGTTATCTTATGATAACAACCGGGACCGACGGCTTTACGTTCCCTAAGAAGCACAGAAACGCTCAAGAAATCGCGCCCGCTGTTGCTTAACTTTGTCGATCACACAGGATCGACGCTTGCTGCCGGGCTATGAGCGCTACTACTATACGATAATCGATATTTATTACCGAAAAACTTTTTTAATTCGAATAAATCGAACCTAAATTACTGACTACAATACCAATTTGCTTATTAGCTTTTGCATAAATCTAGATTTTAGAGGCTCTATTTTCTTTGTTTATTAATAGTGTTCTGGCAAAGTCATAGCCCCATTATCCTAATATGGCCAGGGCCTCCAATAGGTTAAAGACGGCCTTTCCTGTCTTCTGGTTCCTAGGCTACTTGATATACCTAGTATAAAGGTACCTAATATCGTACCTATTAGAAAAGTGTTTCGAAAATGTATTTTGTTTGATCTACATCAAAGAGCCTTTACAAAAAAAACGGTATTTTTCCACTTAGTTAAGTTCCCCCAGGGCTTTCTTCAACTCCATTGATTGACTAACATGTTTTTAGGAAACCAATAAACCTATTATGGAACTTACTTTAATGAATCCAAGTCGCGATTTTTCGTGATTCCATTTTTTCTAGGAACTTTCAAAGCCGGAGTAGTATCTGGAATAACATTTTCAAATGTTTTAATTATGTTTGTTGTAACAAAAAATAATATTTTTTTGGTCATTTCTATCTCGTGAGTCGTGATGGTGGCGGTAACCAAATCAACAATAATTCCAAAATATTGCTATCATAAAGTTCTGCTAGAATCTGATATCTGTACAGTTCAACTAGCTAGAGAGGTAGCTGGTTTTCAGTGCAAACCCTACAGACACACACCTAATTTTATAAGGTATTTAAAAACTGCAAACTTATCAACCAGTGCCAGTGAATGCTAGTGGTAAGAAATATTTGTATCGATTTAATCATAAGCTGAATGTATTGCCTGATTGCATACGTGAAACAGAATGGTTGCACTGTTTCGATTGCCACAATAAACAGCCACAACACATCGCTGGCACAAATGCGAAGTCAAAGGTGTTTTCGCTGTAGCTACGATTTTGTCGTCGATTTTTGAAACAATAATTAGAACTATCAGAAGCCTTATTGTATACAAATTTTTGTACAATAAACTATGATATTGTATGTAAAAAATATAGATTCGTATACAATTCTAAAGTGTTTCTTAATGTTAAGTTCAGTCATTTTTAGTAACTTGGACCACTAGCACTACCTAGCTAATTTTACAAACCATCATCGTCCACAGAATCACGACATTTTCTTGACGCATCTATATTAGTAAAGTCCAAGTTTTCATTATTTCTTTTAACTTTAGTTGTGTTTAATAATGTCCTTTTGCGGGATTTGAAAGGTATAGTGGCTTGAACCTCGGACATCTGAAAAAAAAATTATGAAATTAGTAATTTCCAATGTAATCAAAATCAATAGTATATTAAGTCCAAATTAAAAAATAATACCTACATAAATCATCCTTTGGTGTATCATAGAAAAATTCAAGTACCTACCTACCTAAGTAATTCAACTGATAACAATTTTAATTTAAACTTTATAATTACCTAAAACTTGAATTTTGTGAATAACAAATGTAATATTTTCTGACTTTCATGACTTTAAAAAAATACATTACCTACTATTTAATTTACAATGTCCTAAATTATCGAGCAACAACCATAGCATTGAATTAAAATATCAACATTGGTAGTTAATAGGATCTTTGATGAGTATTTGTGGAAGACTTAAAAATGTAAAGTCCAATTCTATGACAATATTGTAAAATTTTTCTTATTTCCTACATTTTTATATTAACTAGGTTTAAGTGACATTTCATTAATTTAATTGGCAACTCCATCAATAAAACAGAGGTGTTTAGTTTGTATAAAACTTTATTGTAACTTTTCATACCTATTTAAAATTACCACAGTGTAATTGTAAATATCAAAGCATAGTTTATGTTAATAAAAGTGATTCCAATAATGTTTAATATAATATATTAATTGATTGCTTAGAAATTATAAGTAAACTGAATACACAAGTCATATTAATTAATATGCTGACAAAGATATTCAACACAAATCTAACAGAGCATTGAAAAAACAGTAGGTTGACGAAATGCATGTTGTTAGGTCATAAAAAATATCATACTCCCTAAAATACATCAAAATTCAAAATAGCAGTAAGAATAAGAACTATAGACTTATTATATTAACAAAACATTGTCTCGATATTACAATCTTGTTGCACAAAACATCTTTCTACTGTTTATCTTTGTTAAAATCATTCTGTGCCTGATGAGCCATATTAGACATATTTTTCAGTATATCATACTGCTGCTGTGCCTTCAACCAGGAGTTTTGAAAATGCATTCCATGTAAATCCATCTGCCTAAACATAGCATGTTGGGCAGAAAGTATTTGACGTTGTGTAAGATAATCCGCCGGACTTGCCATAGGAGGGTTTGGTTTCATAGCAGGGATAGGTTGTCGCATTCCTGGCATCTTAGTGACTGGCATCATTGGCTTTAATGGTTTTGGTCCCGGCTTAGAAGGCCCTGGAGCAGCTTTAGGTGATTCACTTTTGGGTGCATTCATGTTAGATAGTTGGGTACTAGTGATTTGATTAGATTGATTTATATTATTATGATCTGGTAAAGCACTAGTACCCTGTTTATCTTCAGCAATCACTAACTTTGGAGAAGAACTAGGTGAACGAGTTTGTGATCTCGGTGAAGGTTGAGCATTGGTGCTGTGGGAAACCATTGGATAGCCAGATACTGGTACAGTATTGTTTGTGTTACTGGATGGTTTAAGGTTACCTTTATTGAAAGCTTCCTGTCTGACTGGAAGTATTTGTGAAACATTTCCTTTGTCAACTTTTGGTTGACCCATTCCACTTGTAGAAGGTACTCTTAAAGGAGTAGACCCAGGATTAATGGGTCTTGTAGGCAAATTTGAAAAGACATTGCCTTGTGACATTGGTAATGGCAGCAACTTGTTGGGGATGTTTTGCTTTTTAGCTAAATTTGCTATAGATTGCATAGTTTCGAAAGCCTTGGTTTGTTGGGGACCGAGTTGGCTCTGTACATTATGTGGAGTAGATAAATCAAGAGCTGTACTCGGTTTATGTTCTGATAGTGGAATATTTGGTGGTGATGCTTTAGTATTAGGGATGTTAAGTTTATTAGCTGCAGTGAATGATTTTGGAGTAGCAGGAACCAGTTTTGGAACTTGTGCTTTATTTTTCGGTATCTTGCCTTTCTTGTCTGATTGCATTGACTGCACTTGCTGTTCAAAGGTTTGCTGAAATGTTATAGGAGCAGAAAAGCTTCCACTTTGTTTCCCTAACTTAGTATCAGCAATAGGTTTTAAATTTGGAACAGGTCCTTTGGTTGAGGTCTCAGAGGTTTTATTTGGAGGCTTTGATTGAGTTGCATTGTTGTCAACTTTAGCAGTAGAATTAAATTTTGTATCATTTTCAACTTTAGGTTTCTTTGAATCGGTGTCAGGTAATTTTAATATTTCAATGTAATTATGCACAGGAGGACTAGGTGCTTTGTGTGCAGACACATTGCTGGCAGCAGACAGATTCTTGTTAACCACAACCTTTTTCGGATCTACATTTACTGTGTCACAAGGACTTCTTGGCTCGGTCTTCTGATCAGTTAATGTAATTGATAAAGAGGGAGGAATATTAATTTTGCATGAATCAAACAAAGATTTTAGAGGATCACCTGAAGTCTGTCCTGGGATAGGAGCAGATAGAGATGATTTCACTTGAGATAATATCTTACTACGATCTATGGTTGGATCACAATTATTTGCTAAAAGATCCATTCTTAATTTACCAACTGGTGGACCTTGTTTATGAATTGTTTGAGGAGTTGGTATGCTTGGTCTCAGGTCTGGCATTTTTTTTGCTGCTGGTTTACTAGGTTCCCCAGGCTTAGAGTTTGATAATGCAGTTTCTGGTTTTGGTATTTGAATTTTAAGTGGTGATACTGTCTTTTGAGGTGCAGCTGAAGTTTGTACAGGTGTTTCATTGGGTTTTTGTTTAGGTGAAGTTATAGTATTTGTTTCTAGAGTCGCTCTTTTCAAGGTGGGGCTATCTGGAGCTGGCTGTTTAATACTAGATGATTGTTGTTTAACATCTTTTGTAGGAGGAGGCATAGGTGAAGGCATATTATTTACTAATGATGATTGATTATTTGAATTTGTACTGGTATCTTCAATATTTTTCGATTTTTCAAGTACTTCATTGGTTTTTTTAGTTGACTTTGTTGCATTAGTATCCAAAGAAGGTTTTGATATGTAAGGGAGTTTAGCTTTCTCTAACTCAATTTTTAACTTTTTCATTTCAGGAATACTTGTGGGAATATGCTGTTTTCGTTTCAAAGTGTCATCATTCTTAGATACACCACTTTGAACTTTTGAATTGTTATCAATACCTGCACTTGAAGTTGTATTATCTTCAAGATTTGTTTTGGTGGGTGAACATTTAGTGGAATTATTCTTGGCTGTCAATTCAAAAGATATTAAAAACTGTGATTTTTCATCTTCATCGTCAGTCTTTTTTGATTGAGATGGACTGGCATTTTTATTTTGTGTATCGTCACTACTGTCTTTATGTTGTTGATTAGATAATTCTGACTTCTGAAGACCTCCACTTGATGACTTGCTCACACTATTCTCATCAGGCATAGGACTATCTGTCCCAGAAGATGCCTCAGAACCATGATCATTCAAATTTGGCATGGGACTGCTAGCATTAGTGTCTTCTGTAGATGCAGGGCTTGACTTTCTGTCAGGAAAATGTGAACCCTTTCTATTAATATCAAATAATCTGTTACGAATAGCTACATAGTCAATAATCTGGTAAAAAAATCTCATTGGTTCATTTCTTTTCCAATTGTATATATATGCAATATCCATTAAAGTGTAGTAGTCAGGTAAAGGTACTCTTTTATATAATATGTCTATAGCAAATTGAGTACTATCAATGTCAAACTTCATGCTAAGAAATTTTTTGAGATGACTAATGTTCACAACTGCAGGGCACTGAAGGTATCGTCTAGACCCAGCAGGTTGTGTTTGACACTCATTACTGTCAGAAGACTTACTAGATATACTGTCAGCGTCAGTGACATCTGCATATTCAAGAGAAAAGGATATAACATCTTCTGGACTGAAAATTATTCTTTCTGTATCTTCACCTCTCTGCTCAGGTGTCGCTGACGCAGCGGGACCAGGTCTCGATGAGTAGAATTGTTGTCGACGTTCCATTTCTCTTTGAAATAGACCTGGCACAAGTTTGTAGACAATATCTTGTAGGGCCTTATCTAACTTAATATTCGGTTTGGCAGAGTTTATCATCATTTCGCAGACTGGACAATAACTCTTCACTTGTAAATGTTTAATAATACAACTCCTACAAAATGAGTGCAAACATTCGACGATCGTTGTAGCATCTATGTAGTACCCTCTACATAATGGACACGTTATGTGTTCGTTAACTTCACCAAGTAATGTTCTTTGAGGGACGACAACACCGTTATTTTGCTCAGCCATTTTCACGATTTTTTTGTCAGGCTGTTTATTGGAAGTAACCATTTTCACATCGGCATACCAAGCGTCTTCAAAATTCTATACACTGAGCTGTCGCTAAACACGACCAATTTCGATCATAGAACATTCACTTTAAATCTAAACAATTACCGACGCATCATTAAATATTTTAGTTTTGTAAAGACACGTGTAATCAATAAATAAAACCGCGAAACATACAACAATACGACTCACTAGAAATACGAACTCACAAAACGCGAAAACGACATGACATTTTTTTTTTGTTAGGTTGGTAACCCTGGCTGTCGATGAACTTCGTAGAATGTTTTTGAGAAAAACATCTGCACAAAATCAATAACCATGAATGTACAGTAGCTACGATTATTAAACCAAAATCAATAAAAATAATTCTCACTTACCATTATTAAAGATTATCTTACTCTACCGTTTGCAAATATCCCAACACGAGCTATTTTGACCGTCAGTAGATATTGGCGGGAGCTTAAAGTTAAACTTGTGTATTTGTTTATGTTGTCATTGTCAAAAAATGTCAAATTTTGTAGATGAATGTGCTTTGGACGCCAGCACTTTAACCAAGTATTTTAGGTTTTTCTCTATGGTTTTTCTCGATAGCGCTATTGATCGGCACCTCCAAATTATATTATTCACATTATTTTCCTCCATCCCAGGTAAAATATAAAGGTTGTTAAATCATTCCTAATAAAAGAGTATAAACACTTTTGAAAGTAATATGTACAAGCGTAATAAATAATGGAGTGGATGGATTCAACTATTTTACTAAAGTCCGTCCACAAATCTTAGAGACTAAAGCATAATGCATACGTAATGGGCTTTTTCGCTGACGATGTTTTTCCCGTCACGTACGGTCAACGTTCCGTACGGGATTCCGCTGAGTATGCACTATTGTGGACAGGGTTTAGGTATTGTATAAAATACCACGGAGTCCACGGATAAGGGAGACAAGCTTAAATTATACACTAGTAAATACCCGGCGTGTACTACTACGCAAAAAAATTGTGGATGGAGTACGGACTTTACTACTAAACCCTGTCCACAAATCTTAGACTAAGCGCCCATTGAGACTTTTTGTCACGGTGACCTTTTGTCACTGTCTCCACGGTGCGCCCACTTGAAAAGTCACTGACGGTGTTGCCAAGTCAGTGAACCAAGAAATGGCTAAAAACTTTTAAAAAGTGGCTAGAATGTCAAAATTTCGGACCCTTTAAAGTGGCAAAAAATTTTGTACCCTCTTATTGGATCAGGAGTTAAAAAAAAACACCATCAAGCAGTTATCTTTTAATAAAATCATACTTTGGAACATAAATTATTTGTATACGATTGTATTACGATTAAATCAAAGATCATTATTTTGACGTTAATGGTTCTGGTTCTGGGACCAGGAAAGAATATTTTTCTTGTTTACCGATTTGGCTAGATTATTCCGGGGCCTCTAGTCTACTCGATAAGTTCAAAATGGTTGAAATTAGAGATACTGCTCTTAAAAATACGTGCGATAGCTCATTCTGTTCGGAATGATGTCTAGAAAAATGTTTCGGAAGCGTTTACCAGCATGTAAAAAATTGCAAAAGTTATTGACAAAATAAAGTTGAAAAAAAAAAGTATTTTGTTTTTGGTAATCACTCCGAAACTATTCATATATAAGAAATTTTAAAACAAGATTCTTAAAGTAGAGGAAATTTCCAAACAATGACTCGCGACTCTCGGAACTCTATCTCCATTATTTATAACTTTAATTTAACGCTGAAAATGGTTCTCCACGCTGCATTTTTAGGTTGCGCGTGTGGCGTCAAAACCGAGTTCGTCACACTCAATAATTTTTTAAGGTATTAATTATTAATTTAAAAAAATAAAAAAAATATGGTGTATTCGAAACACTTCAAAGAATTTGCTCCCGTAGGAAATTATGCTTAAAGTTAATTTTTCAACAAGTTAGACGATTGTTAATTAACTAAATTTTCTCGAACTTCCATTTTCATTGTACATTAAAAAAAATGTTTAAATAATTGTCCTATAAATTTTTCGCTTCGTGGAGCCCTTCTTATATACATGCTTAACGAGATCACGTCATAAAAGTTTAAAAAGTTTTAATACGTTGTGTATAATAATTTTATAAGTTGAACAAACAATTTTTTCGTTTTTTTATCGAATCGAAATTAAAAAATTGAAAAATGTTTTTATCTGTACTTTGTTATACATCGTTGTTTTTTTTATTTTTAGGTGTTTCAGAAAAAATATATAAAAAAGTTGAGAATTTGTTTATAAAAAATTGTTAAGTTAAAAAACAATGAAATTGTTGATAAAAAAAATATTTTTTTACATTTCTATTAAAGATGGTTAATTATAATTTTTAAGAAAAAAAAATATTAACTAATTATTCAAACAATAGAAATATTAAAAAACAATTATAAACAATTAAATATCATTATTAAGAAAAAATTTTTTTTTTCAAAAATCATAATGTTTTGTAAAGAATAAGATATTAAGAAATTTTTTCTTGAAAGCATTGAAATAGTCTATTTGTGTGTAAAAAAAAAATTATAAAAAAATTAGGGATTTTTTTTTTCAAGTCATTAAATGTCTTTTATGAATGCCAAAACGATTATGTAATAATAAATTGAGAAAAAAATATTTTCAATAATATTATTTGGATTTTTCATTTTTTGTTCAACTTATAAAATTATTATACACAAAGTATTAAAACTTTTTAAACTTTTATGACGTGATCTCGTTAAGCATGTATATAAGAAGGGCTCCACGAAGCGAAAAATTTATAGGACAATTACTTAAACATTTTTTTTAATGTACAATGAAAATGGAAGTTCGAGAAAATTTAGTTAATTAACAATCGTCTAACTTGTTGAAAAATTAATTTTAAGCAAAATTTCCTACGGGAGCAAATTCTTTGAAGTGTTTCGAATACACCATATTTTTTTTATTTTTTTAAATTAATAATTAATACCTTAAAAAATTATTGAGTGTGACGAACTCGGTTTTGACGCCGCACGCGCAACCTAAAAATGCAGCGTGGAGACCCATTTTCAGCGTTAAATTAAAGTTATAAATAATGGAGATAGAGTTCCGAGAGTCGCGAGTCATTGTTTGGAAATTTCCTCTACTTTAAGAATCTTATTTCAAAATTTCTTAAATATTAATAGTTTCGGAGTGATTACCAAAAACAAAATACTTTTTTTTTTCAACTTTATTTTGTCAATAACTTTTGCAATTTTTTACGTGCTGGTAAACGCTTCCGAAACATTTTTCTAGACATCATTCCGAACAGAATGAGCTATCGCACGTATTTTTAAGAGCAGTATCTCTAATTTCAACCATTTTGAACTTATCGCGTAGACTACTCTTACATCTTTATTTTGATCAGTAAATAAAAAATATGAAGAGTCACAAAAACCCTAAAAATAACACTAAACATATACCTAAGACCCCTAAAAACTAAAAAAAATCCCATCTTACATATTTGCTGCCTAAATTTGGAGGGAAAACCCCTAAGTTGGGAACCCTGTCGCCTTGTGTGCGCACTTCCCGGCTGGGTGACAGTCACGTCACTAGATGTTGCCGTCTGCTAGGAACTATTTGTCACCGTGCTGTCATGTCACCATAGTCAGCGCCCAATATATCTTCATAGCACTCGACTGGGTAACAAAAAGTCTCCATGACAAAAAGTCTCAATCAGCGCTTAGCCTAACCCCGGTCACTCACATACGCGCAAATGTTTGACATTTTTACGAATGTTTGCACATATGTGAAGGGCGGTCAAGCAAATGGGTTCGCATATGAGTATAGAAGCCCATTTCCGCTTCCTCCTACACTTTGTTCACGAATGTTCAATCTTGCTGTTGTTATTATGTTGTTGTTATTCAAATCCATTTTCAATACAGCAAATAAATGGTAGTACGATTAGACGCCATGAACCACGAAAAATTAAGACTTAAGTCACCTTTTTAGTCGTGTCCGCAACTGGTCGCACGAATGTGTGGGAGACTACACGAAGGTTCGAGGTTCGCGCGCTTTGATGTGCGACAAAAAACCGACACAGCTTGGAAAACCCCGAATGCCTCGAAAACTTCGCATAATCATTCGCGAAGGTCGTCCCACACTTGTGGGTTCGCGTATTCGCGCGAATGTGAGTGACCGGCATAATGAATGGCGCTAGTACCGCTAGCTATAGCTGCTAATGTAATTGTAATTTTACGCGTTTTCACGGACACTTTTCAGACAGAGATGGCATTCCTTCTCCTCTATTTTCCATGGATTCACTGAGTGAATGAAGCATAGATAAATAAAAAAATATATCTATGGATGAAGTGACAGTGACAGATGACAGAATAAAACAATTTCGTTAAAACATCAGTCAGTCGCGCAACTTTCATTCTTTCTTGATTAGGCCGTGCCCCGTAAAGCGCACCGCATTTTCATCGTCGAAAATTATTGTAATCACCAAAGATACAGTGACATAAATCTTCAAGCTCTTTAGTATCTACTTTAACTACCATGAGAGCAAAGGTATTTTGTGATTTTAATTCAAATATTTTAATTGATCGTGAGTATAAAAATTAAATGGACTTAGCCAACATGGGTGGTGATGATGATGGTTTTTTTAACTTTTGTTTCAGTGGCGGAAGAAGCGCATGCGAAGGCTAAAGCGAAAACGCAGGAAGATGCGTGCGAGGTCTAAATAATTGGTAAGTTAAAATATGGTTTAATGTTAGGTACTAATGTTAAATTATTGTACTTTAGTTCTTTATTTTGGGTATTTTTTTTTATTTTGATAACTAGAAGAGTTTGTTTCAAATAACAACATGTATTTCTTTTGCACATGTGGCTTTCTTACACCAAATACTGTAAATACATATTTTATGACCGCGCGGTGACAATGTGAACGCGGCTTTAAAAAATATTTTTTTCCAACCTCAAAATAACTTCAGTCACTAATATTATAGTAGTGATTTCAGGATAACTTAGCGTTATTGAGGTCATTTTTAAACTTTCACGAATGCATCTTGTTTCTGTGGATTTATGTATTGCGGATTCTTAATTTTGATTGCAGTTATAAAGGCGATTAATTTACATCCACATGATGGTTAAATACGGAATAAAATGAGTAACATTGATACTATTTTTTCTCTTCAATCTTTACATTAGGTGTCATTAACCCCCAATGTTGACCTTGAATTAACTAGAATGTTTTAAATTCCTGCACTAAAATATAGTTATTTTTTTCGTTTAACATGCTAAGAGATCGTCTTCCTTAAAAATACAGATGCACTCACAAAATATTATCATTATAACCTGTATGTAGTAATATTTATTAAGTTTAAAAGTAGAAATGGAATAGATAAAAAATGTTTTCTAAATATTGCCATTAACACATTGTAACAATTTTATAATGTGCGCCCACATTCATTTATAAGTAGATGATATCTACATATAGTCAAATCCATATTTCAACGGACCACTTTGACAACTCAAATGCACAAATGTTGCCAGGACATAGGCATTGCTGTTCTTAAGGACTTTATGAAAATGTTCTTATCAATATTTTGTGAATTAAAATCAAATTAACGCTATCAATACATTTTTAGAAATAAAAATGTGACTATTTTGTTTAAATTAAAACAACTTTTTTATTTTAGCTGGCATTGAATCATTAAACGGAAGATAATTTAATTAGATAAGAAGAACAAACTCATTAATTAAACACAATTTTATCAACCTAAAAGGTTTTCCATTGCACGCCTAAACAAAACGTTTTTTCACCACTCATCTTCTCTTACTCTTACATTCTCACTTGCCCGTCACTATTAATTTTCGTCAATAGATAGCAACAGTATTTGTATAGAGTGGTCCGTCAAATTATGGATTCTATTATCTGTTTTTTTTTACATTAACCTAGTACAGCTGTTAGTAGAGTAACATGCACTCAATCTCATGTGTGGAATCTTTTCAATTAGGATACAACACAGGCCAACAAAAACACGGCTCAGCTTTAGAACATGTCGAAAAGATGGTTCAAATATTTTTTTTAGGTGGATTATATTATTAAAAGACGATTACGAAAGTTTCACTTTACGCAAATTAATAGTTTATGAGATATAAATTTTTAAAATATCGAATTATTCCCAATTATTTGCTTACATTTATGACATAATACGTCAAAACGCGACAGCCATCTTGAATTTCGTGTCAATTTAACGGGTTATCCGTCAATTTAGCTTCAATTTCTGACAGTAGCTGTCATAAATCAGCCATGACAGTCGTCAATTATGTCAACCTCATCATTCATTGTCTATACCACAGAGTACATATTTTCGTGTCCATTTTCGCGTGTGAGAACATCATTGTGATCGCGCTTGAGAATTTTCGTTGAATACAACCACTATTGAATTGAAAATAACAAATTGAATAGCACAAATATTTTTAGTTAATATACAACTATGTTAAAGTCAAATCAAATCAAATGAAAAAACAACTGAACTCAAATCGAAAGAAGGATAGGTTAGGTTATGGTTGTCTGATTTTATTTACGAAAAAATAGGAACCCCGCGAAGCGGGGTTCCGTCAACATCTGTGGCGAAGCCCCCGCTATGAAAAAACAACTGAACTCAAATCGAAAGAAGGATAGGTTAGGTTATGGTTGTCTGATTTTGTTTACGAAAAAATAGGAACCCCGCGAAGCGGGGTTCCGTCGACATCTGTGGCGAAGCCCCCGCTATGAAAAAACAACTGAACTCAAATCGAAAGAAGGATAGGTTAGGTTATGGTTGTCTGATTTTATTTACGAAAAAAATAGGAACCCCGCGAAGCGGGGTGGGTTCCTTCGACATCTGTAACATAGTCTTATTACGGCGTTACTAGAGTAGATTAAATCACATAGTATCTGTGACTGATACAACAGTTTGATGTACCTTTGTCATTTCTGGCGTTTAATTTTGAATATAGAGCCTTAATTTAGTACTGTGGTTAGAAAAGTTATTTTCCATTTTCTTGGAAATGGTGCGTCGCTGAGAGTTGCGAAAGGTATCGTTGTAATCAGGAGCGAATCCTTCATAACTGTATGATTAATAAACACTGAAATAGCTTGATAAACTTACACCCAATTTTTATTTTCAAATTTTTTTTTCTCGAAAACTAAAAGCTTGCGTAAATTGCGGTATTCAAAAACGTGTTGTACACTCCCCCCTCCCCCCTCCCCCAAAAAAAATTTTCATCGAAATTGGCGTAATTCCCTGTTCTAAAGTGCTTCCAAAAACCATTGACGTAAATTATATAGACAGGCTGTTCAGTACTTACATTTTGTTCACCTGTGTTGACCCCAACTGGGGCCAACTCAGTTTAGTACTATAATCGGCTGCGAGCAAGTGCTGTTACCATAGCTGTCACTTTCGTAAAACTCCGACTGTTCAAGAACACTTATTATTCTGTATTGTGCACAGTTAAAACTTTCTCATTATTTACGTTTGAACTTTATTTCACTTTATTTAATCATAATCGGTAAGTAACTATATTTTTATTTACAGTCTTAAAAATTATTTAGTGTCAAATATTTATTACCGACATCTTGAACCAAACTTGACAGAACGAACACAGAGTACTTAATCACTACGGAACAGGGTTGCCAGACGTCGCGGAGTGAGAGAACAAAAGGACAAAGATGCGGAAATTGTGGTAGAAACTAGAAAGTGATTTCTATACGTGACTTTTATATGAAATTGACTTACTTTATTTGTTTTAGATATTATATGTACCTATTGAATTAACGAAAATGCCAACTTGTACATTGCGGTATTGCAAAAATTATGAGCAAAAAACGAAAACATTACCTGAAAGGATAACTTTCCACAGGTAAGTTTTAACGCTTTATATTACTTCACCTGTATGTTTGTTTGTTGGTTTGTTTGTTTGTAACTTCTCTTTGGACTTGATTTTGGCTCACTTGAAACGCTCAGATTTCTTTCAAACTTCGTGGACTTATTGAGGACCAATGACAATTTAATATTTAAAGAAAAAAAAAGAAAGAAAGAAAGAAAGAAATTACCTACATTTCATTTAAAAAAATCAAACTAAAAAATTAATAAATAAATAATAGTTTAAAAAAACTAAAAAAACACACTTATAGAAAATCCAAGTGCATGGTATTAATGGTAGAAGGTATAATATCATTATTATTATTATTATTTAAACTTAATTTTTAAGTTAAAGCTCGTCCTCTTGGGACGGTATTTAGGAACCTAGCATGGGCCTAAACCAAATGACTAGGTAACTTAATATTATTATTATTTTAGGTTCCCTCGGCCTATAAGGTGAAGTACTTAATGTGATTATATATGACAATCAGTCGGGATTTAAAGAATTGATAATAAACTACGTGTTGCTCTGAAAAACAAAGTTTTATTTAAGCTTATCATACATTATGAGTTACACTAAATACAACCTAAATCACACAAACCTACCTGGAAAACAAAGAAACGACAATTAAAGTATTTAAATTGCCAATTCCTCTTTTTGATGTTTCTACAAAAATACACTATAATATTTCAATGAGGCTACAGTGTAATTTATTAAGATACATTTCTTTTATTTTAAGTGCACAACACACATAAAAATATTTTAACACAATCGAATGATATATCCTGGGACTATAGATAACACAAGTTTTATATACTTAAATGGAAAGATCCCACGCATATTGTAATAAAATGTAAATTCTGGAATAAGAAACGATTTTTTGATTTTTTTTTTGATGAATGGATGAACACTACAAAAATGGTCATTCCGTTATGACGTAATTAATCCTCAGGTACCTCTACAATGTAATCCAGACAGAGTAATATATCCATGGTATATGTCCAGTTATAGTAATGTATCCATGATCTCTTTCGGAGTAGGGTGTTGGCAACACTGGGCGCATAGTGACTCTGTGATTGAGTTCTCTGTGGCACGAAAGTGTGACACGAAATTTCTTAGAAAGAGCGCGTCCATATAATTTACGTCAATGCCAAAAACACATTTTAAAAAGCTGTTTAAACTACCTAAATCTTTATGTATCTTCGGTGGCTTAAACCGTGTCCGATTTGTTGAGGGTATTGGTCTATTGTTATTATTATTATTATAAGTCCCCCATACCATACAGGGCACATTTTTAGTTTCCAGGCTAATAGATATGTAACACGAAGTAAACATTGTAATAGGGAATCAAAACCTGTCTTGATTGTTGATGGTGAAAACAATATAAAAGTATTTTGTAATGAAGTGAACATTGCTCAGAATTGTGAGAAAATATAACCAACTTAAGTTAATTTTTATAAGAATTCGGCATAGGTATAAAATATTGTCATTTACATACCTACTTTGTCTTAAATTGTTTAAAGGTACCTACATTGGTTTCACATTGGCCATCTGATTGGAATGATAGTTGCCTAAATATTCATTCTACAATTTAAAAAATGACAAATACACAGCATTTTGAAACTTCAAAATACTGAAACAAATGTATATGTATTAATTTTGCAAAAAATGATATAATTATAAATTATTGTGCCTTTGATTTATTTTACATTCCAAAACCATTATTATTTTATTGCAAAATTTGTTTAAAAATGCACCTGTGAATATTGATATTTAGTTTAGCCTAATATGAACTTAAAAGGACTGAACCCTCTTAGGCAGCCACTACCTCATAATGAGAATAGTGCAAAGAAAAAGAGGGAATATTATTTTGTAGCTTACTCCACCCTCTGGTCATTTCAATGGGATCAAGAGGACTTAGGTAGCTAACAGTTGCTATTGTTAACAGAGTATAATTTAAGATAAACTTAGGTAACTAATAGCAGATAATTAATTTATGCATTTATTTTTCAGGTAAACATTGTAAGGGATGGTGAAAAATCTTACTTGCTTTGGTACCAATAAAAAAAAATTATAAAATCCATTCTGTTGTTTCATTTATTTGTGGCCGCATAAGCGGACCCGGACCCTAGGATCAGTTTGTCACATGTCAGATAAAGGCCTACTATATACCTAGTGCGTTTCACATAACATTTGAATTTTTTTATTGAAATAAGTTTAACCTTTTGACGGCCACAGTCTTCTATACTAGACAAGCACTTGCGGGCCCTGTACGCCAGCGTCTTCTATACGTGACAAAAAACCCGTCCCACAAAAATATTAAAAAAATATAATTGGTATTTTAATTCAACATTCCACAAAATAGAATATCCCCAGTAGCGTAGCGTGGGGGGGCCCTGACCCCGGGCGGCACATGAAGAAGGGGGGTTTTCGGTATAGGTACTGCTAATTTTATACTGAATTGGCAGAAAACTAAATATCTAGGTAGATATGAGTGTCGCTACTAATATTGGCAATATTCTTACGACATAGTTTACGATTCATAAAACCGAAAAAGTAGATAGCACAAATTTAGCTAGTATATTATATACTCAGATGGAATAAATATTAATATAAATAAATAATAAAATAATGAACAGAAACCTCTGAAAAGACATTCCATCTTCTTTTCTTTGATTTTGCGAACTACTTTTACATAGTTTAAAAAAGACGGCATTTTAACTGATAAAACAGACATATATACCTAGAGTAGATGAGGCATGTACCTCGAATTGTATGAAAACCAAGCGTGTCATTTTTTTTGACACAATGTTATGTCACAAGAATATTTTAGTGATTGATATACCTCATCCTAGCAATACCAATACGAAACCGATTTCTTACCGATTCTCGATATCGATAACCGATTATAATCAGTCTGGTTGGTTGTTATTGTACGTATAGGTTATAGTGCTGAATAAAACCAAATAAATAATTTTCTGTTGTTAATATTTTGTTATTAAATATCATTGGGGTGAGTTTGATTTAACTTGATTATTTATTATAAACACAAATTATAAAATTTATTAAATTTTTATTAAAATTATAAACACGTTTCAAAAATATAAATAAACAGATCAATATCATATTTATCGGAGCAGCTGGTATTATCAGTACCAATTTCTGACAATTACAGTCAGGAATGAGAGCTGAACCCCCCCGGTGGCCTCCAACCTCCCCTTAATCAGCCACCCCAAGCCTCGCATAACCCCTGGTCCGATTCTGTTATTAAAACTTCTTCTGTTTGATTTTTTTATATAATAATAATATGAATCCTGAAAATAGTTCAATTATTATAAACTGATTGTTTAAATAAACCGATATTCTTGAGGCGTGAGCCATGTCACGTTTAGACGTCCGTACGGTTCGGCCGCTCAAATTGAAGTGAGCTCTCGGCAGTCTCGCATAGGGATGTTCGATCCGGATCGATACTTGTGTGGATCGATACAATGGCATACGATCCGCTCGATATTTGTATCGATACAATGGCATTCGATCCACTGGCGGATCGATACACATGCAGGGTGGATCGGATCAGATCGGATCGGATCAAAATTATTATGGAATGGAGGTAGATTTCTTTAGATCAGTTGTTGGCGCATCATATTACACGAACAAGAAGGCCTCCACACATTTTTTAAGCAATATTTGTCTGAATCTTTGTTGGATAGAAAGTCTGATCCATTAAAGTATTGATCAGCGAGAAAAGTTATTTGGGGAAACTCTGCGACATAACTCTACGGTATTTATCAGTGGAAAGAACTTCAGTGCCCTCTGAATGGCTTTTCTCGTTAGCCAATAGCACTGTAAGCTGTTGTTATAAAGTGAGATATTATTATTATGCTATTGCATAGCTTTTATCGCAGTCTTGAGCGTGGCGACCGAATCAAGAAATTCCGTAACGAAATAAAATGTGACACCGCCCACTTGCTGTCAGTACTAGGATAGCAAAAACATGCAAGCAAGTGTGCCAAAACAAAGCTGGGGAATTTTTCATCGGATTTGTTCACCATTAGTAGCAATTAATTAAAGCGAGTACTAGGCGTACAGAAGTCTTCGAGAATGCGAATTGCGATTGCGAGGTGCATTGAATTAAGCTTGTCGATAGTTTATATAACGATATTTAAAATAAAAAATTAGTTTCTGGATCGATACAAAACAACGTGTATATTAAATTACACGTGTAGGTTTCTTCTCTCTTTCTTGGCCGGTAACGCATCAGTGATGCCTTTGGTGTTGCTGATATCCATGGGCGACGATAACCACTTACAGGTGGATGGATCGTCAGCGCGTTTGCCGGCTATTTTTATTACAAAAAAAAATTCATTCGATACTGGATCGATCCAGAGTATCGTATCAAATCACTTGGATCGATACCTGGATCGATACACTGCGATACGATCCGTATCGATCCAGAGTATCGATACAAAGCACCTGGATCGAACATCCCTAGTCTCGCAGCTGTCAGTCTGATTCATCGAATGATCTTACTAGGGTGATATCGAGTATCGAGTATCGGGTATCTTATCGAGTAAACAAATGGAAGTAAATTCGTAATCGAATTATAATGAAATATCGACTTACGCGCCGATACGGCCATTCTGCAACAAGGTCGCCTCGACCTTAAAAATAATAACAAAACACTTTACATAAGAAAGAAAAAGTAGGGAGGCCCCTGTCCTCAACTTATCCCAACCTATCCATCACATAGTAGAGAGGCCCCTGTCCTCAACCTATCCAACCTATCCATCACATAGTAGAGAGGCCCCTGTCCTCTATCTACTAATGAATCCTATCTAGGGAGGCCCCTGTCCTCAACCTAGTCCACACACAGTAGAGAGGCCCCTGTCCTCAATCTACTTAAGCATTTTTTTTTATTATATTTTTTTTTTGGAAATATTTTTTTTTATGGAAATAGAAATAAATTCTCACTGATCATTATAATAGAAAAATAAATGAATATTGTTTTGTAATTATTCAAACTTTCACCTCATTCGTCACAATCGACTTCTCAATAGCTTCAACAGCATGTGAAACCCTTCACACTGGCTGTTCAATAACCTTCAACTCTGCGCCGATACGGCAGCATCCTTGATACATTCACCTGATTTGGATGTTGCAGCCCTTACTGCAGTCGATCGCGAACAAAGCTTCATAACTCTGCTTCCAACTTGAGTGAACTGGCAAAAACCATCCATATTATCCGTGGAAATCATGACAGAAATAATTATGAGAAAGCGTTTCCAATACTGGAGCTGTAGGACAACATTGAAATAGAGAGAACCAACTTTACAACAATTCGTCACGGTCGCAGTTCATCAATATTAGAGATTTCGTCCTCAAGGGCCCTTATGTAGCAGCAGTAAACCTATAAATGATGACGCAGATTGTAATAATTATTTATATTTTACTATCAAACAATTTTCCATGGATTTCGCCTATCTAACGTTACTCATTTAAAGCAAGACTCGTGGCCAGTTTCCAACCATCTCTTGTTTTTGATTCAACAATGCTACGCATCATTTAAATGTTGTTTATCTCCTCTTTTGGCGTCTTACTCCCCACTACTTAGGGTCGCGATTCCCTAGTAGTTGCACATCTTCTGCCCGACGATGTGTTGCACATCCGTGCAAACTCAGTCCGTCTACGTATATTCACAGTTCATTCTGGGCGCTGTCCCTGGTAGTACATACAGCGTCGCTCAACTTGATTTCCAGATAAGCGCCAATTTAACCAATTCACCAAGCTGGACTAGGACATTCTATTTTGCCCACCGTCAACCTTGCCAGCAATGACTTTTCCAGCAATCTGACTGAAAAATTTGAGTACTTAGCATGGATAGAAAGTGGAAATTCGGGTCCCAAAGCAAATGTGGTTGCGCGAGATTTATATATTTCTGCTACAAGTATTTCCAGCTATCTGAAGCATTTTCTTTCCACACGACATCCCAAAAACATTGGCATGGCCGCAATAAGCCCTCCTGTGTTCAGGTCTCAATCCCGTAACCGAAAATGGAGAACACTTTTAAGAGCCGTCTTTGTTTCGACTCAGAGCAAAATGCTTTGATCTGTCCATATACTCGTAGTAATTATTTTTGCCACTTTCATTTCCAATCTTCTTTAAATCCGTAATTATATTCGTGTTTATATTGCCTTTGTAATAGATAAAATCTTCAACAGTTTCAACCCAAATACATTCGCGAGCAGTAGTCTACTGCCACGGTCGACCACCGTTAGTTTAATTTTTCTTTGTCTGAATCTAAGAAACGTCTCTTATCCAATTCACTCTGTATGGCAGAAGTAGACTATTTCAACTTCACTGGTGACTAGTAGATTAGAATCGTTTGAGTATCGAAGATGAAGAGATTTTAATGCTAGCTATAGTTTCTCCACCATTCCAGTCTTCGTAAGTCTCTCTGATAGAAAGGTCCCTCCATTAGCGTTATGAATGGATAAAAAGGATACACCCAACAGCTTTTCTAAAACTAAACAATTCCGATACTATTTTCGTTATGGCTGCTTGTGGTTCTCACTTAAACTATCATCATCTATTCCACAAGTCATAAAAACGTCTTCCATGGTAAACATGTCGAACCTTCCATACAAAATTGAACATTGAATAAATCGAAATCGCTATCCAACTGCGTCGCAATAAGAGCAGTAAACGTGAGCACTTGAGATGGATACTAAACCGTACGAGAACATAAGCATCACTTAAGTATTCTCTATCTGGCCATCTATTCCACGTGTGTTTTTTCTTTCCTTTCTTATATCGGCTAATCGCATTCTCATAATCTGTATATTATTACTGTGTAAATTTTGTAAATTAACACTCCTCCTGCAATCCCCTGAAGTGTCTTATTACTTCCACAAAACGATGCCTTCGTCGTGATTTGAATAAGCAACATTCTTTCTTCTTTTGTATGAAATAAAGACTCAATAAGTCTTCAAATTCACCAGTACTCCCTTCGCTCAAAACTTTTACAGAATCTTAACCGAACGAATCAGCAAAAAGCGTTGAACCCATGTGATATGGCTGTGGCATCTGTTAGTTCAAAAAGCGATGAATCCCGCTATTCACAAATTATCCAACTGACCTGGGATATAAAAGCCATGGTTTTATAATTGTGGCATCTTGCTGGTGCTCCATTTATAAAGCGGAAGAATCACAGACCCTGTCCAATCGTCAGGCCACTCTCCAGCAAACCAGATGTGGTTACATATGAACATTTCAGATATCCATACTTTGTCCCCAAAGCATCCGCCGCAAACAGGTCAACAGCGGTCAAAGCAGCGATGACCACAAATTGAATAATTAGAGCTCCATGGTCAAACACCTCGACACCGTCGCAATGCGTGACAATAATTTGTTCGCTGGAGTTCAGGAATAGATCTGCGTACAATAGTTTCACCACTGGTCAGTCACTGCGCCTAATTTCGAAGTAGCATACTGGTCCCATCCTTAATCATTTAACTTTAAGCCTCAACTATTAAGAGAAAAGTCTGATTTTCTTTTACAGTTCTAAAGCTCTTATGCCATGCTACTCACATCTTCAGAGCGCCAGAATGCAGATACTTCCTCGTGTCTTCTCACTGGGCTCATTTCTGAGCATTCTTCACAATCCTCAAGTTTTGATAGAACCCTGGTATTGAAGGCCCTTTGTAGATGATAATTCCATTGCCTTCCACCCGCAACAAACACAATCATCGATCGTATGCACCTTCGATACGATGCATAATCCATAGGCTGGCGTTTCACGCATAGTTAGCACAACGTTTTATAAACTCGAATTAAACTCAGACGTTATATGCACTCACATTCATGGCCCCACAGTAGGATCTCCTGCATCGTGGGCACTCGAAGCCAGGACCCCTGATGTGGCGGCAGCGGTCCAGCATGGCAACCATTACTCCACAGGTCGTCACGTTGTAATCAATTGCATTACATTTTTCACTATTTCATAATATGCGGGTTCTCTCAAATGGATACCGGAGTACCTCTATGTAACTCTAAAAAAACTATTGTTATCACTCACCATAATCTTAATAAAACGATGATTTTGTGATTATCTCCAACAATATTCCAGCGTTGTAGTAGTCAATCATGGTTCTTGAAGTGGTAATACGCTCAAAAGATCAGCCGTTGACGTGTCAAATCAGATACTTGCGAATAACATCACTTAGGCGTACGGCCACATACACTAACACGCTCCTCTTTTTTTTTACAACGGTCCTCGCATCTTCAACCATAGGGCGGGACGGGAACACAACCTAATACGCTAGATGACCCCAAATCGTATTCTCCTTACTAAATCACACGGTAGATTTCTTGAACTGTCCGCGTTTTGCTTTCTGTACAAATAAATCTCCTGTTGTGCAACTGACATCCCGTCAGAATCTGGAATACAGATTTATTAAAAAAAGACAAGAGCAAAATTCAAGACCTTTTAAAACATGAATCGCTTCTGGCGCCGCAGCACCATGAAACGTTCCACTTTTTTTTTTCTCACACCACCACGTTCATAGAGTTGGAAGTCATTGAAGCCAGAGAATCCCACGCGCCAAACGTTCCTGGCCCGGAATCAAGCTTTTGCCTCCGCAGGCAGGGTCACTACCAACTAGGCTGCAGGGCCGTCAATTACTTATGGCATATCTTGTCTTGATTTGTACCCGCAGTTTGCCATTACTGTGCGACAATGCCGTCGCATCACTTTATTTCACACGTTCAACCTTCATGGTGACCGTGCCAGGAGCTGACACTCATTACCCCATATTTATCACTACCAATAGGTATATAATAGAGAAGAAGAAAAAAAATAACGACTTACCAATATAATCGCTATAGCACTTACGCTCCTTGCATATCACCACAATGCAATCCCAGGATGTCTCATCTCCAATTCCTAGTACATATTTTTATTATCAGGGTAGCCTTCTGAAAATCCTGGATTACGTATCGCCACTTCTGATATCGGAGCAGCTGGTATTATCAGTACCAATTTCTGACAATTACAGTCAGGAATGAGAGCTGAACCCCCCCGGTGGCCTCCAACCTCCCCTTAATCAGCCACCCCAAGCCTCGCATAACCCCTGGTCCGATTCTGTTATTAAAACTTCTTCTGTTTGATTTTTTTATATAATAATAATATGAATCCTGAAAATAGTTCAATTATTATAAACTGATTGTTTAAATAAACCGATATTCTTGAGGCGTGAGCCATGTCACGTTTAGACGTCCGTACGGTTCGGCCGCTCAAATTGAAGTGAGCTCTCGGCAGTCTCGCAGCTGTCAGTCTGATTCATCGAATGATCTTACTAGGGTGATATCGAGTATCGAGTATCGGGTATCTTATCGAGTAAACAAATGGAAGTAAATTCGTAATCGAATTATAATGAAATATCGACTTACGCGCCGATATATTAAATTCCTTACTTCAAAATTTTATGCAAAATAAAAAAAGAGAATTAAAACAAAATATAATCATTTATTTATTGAAATCAAAACCTTTGTAATTTAATAATCAAAATAACAAAAATACCACCATTAATTTAGACTAGACTTGCAACGAATATTCGGTTACTATTCGGTATTCTGCCTATTCGGCTGCTTTTATTATATTCGGCCGAATACCGAATAATGAGTATTATTCGGCCGAATACCGAATACTTATGTAATATATTTTGTTATAGGGAGATAATTGGTAAAGTGAAAGAAAAATCTATTCATTACGTATATATATCATCTTTTCATTTCTCTTATAATTATTTAAGTAGTCATTGGTACATAACACAGCTACATAATCATCTTCTGTATTAGAAAAGTTAAGGATTCTATGTATTTGAATTATTGTCGTAATCAAAATTTAGAAGGGTATGGTTTTCATTTCTTTTTATAATCATTTATGTAGTAGTATATAGTATAGTATAGTAGAAAAGTTAAGAATTTTTCTATGCATTTGAATTATTTTCATAATTAAAATTTAGAAGGGGAAGGTTATGGTGCAGAAAGACGACTTTTTCTGCATTTATAGGAAGTAGTTTACTTCTTTTTTTCTCGTAGACCATCCCAGCTTCAGAGAAAAGGCGCTCTGAATAAACACTACTTCGTGGCGCCGACAAATATTTTGCTGCAATCTTGATCAAACACGAAAATTTAAATTTCCTTGCTTGCCACCAAATAGACGGATTGTGATGACGTGATATATTACTAATACTTAAGAAAAGATCCATTTCTGTTGAAACTGCGTTTTATACCGCGCATAGCAACTGCGGGCGCGCGGGCGGTGAGTAGTTACATTAAAAAACGAGCGCGAAACAATCACGTCTGTACAAGTTTTGGCGCTAAAATCCTGCCGAATACTTTTGCCTAATATTCGGCTATTCGGTCAGGGGGCTCGCCGAATATTCGGTATTCGGTATACTGCCGAATATACTATTCGTTGCAAGCCTAATTTAGACCTATTTGAAAAATTCTTTCGATTGATGAAAAACAACTGGTCAAGAGCTTGTAAGGCCATGCGCAATGTAGGGTTCTATACTTGTAAGTTGATCGATTATTACTCGTTAACCTGCAAATATTTCGTAACCGTGTGATTTTTTTCACATTTCGAACTCCACCTTTTTAGCTGGCAGGGGAGACGAAAACTTGAACCAAAATTATCACTTTTATTAGTTTTTTTTTAAGAAAATTAGCATTTTATAATTTTAGCTCGTTTTCCTTATTAGAATTACTAGTGAAAATGAAATTATTTCACCTATTAGTGAAATTGTTGTATTCATATGACAATAATGTTCTTTAAACCAAACCCATAATATTTTTTTTAAATATCTTTGCAACGATACCTTACACTATCTGTATTGGGTAGCCAAGGAAAAAAATCCATCCCCACTTGAACTGAGGTAAATAAATATTTTTAATATTTTATTCTACGACTTTGTAGTTTTAATAAATAATTATGTACATCCATGCCAAATTACACCGTTCTAGCTCTTAGGTTCTCAGCACTAAGTTGCGAATGGACGGACGTACGGGCGAACAGATATGACGAAACTATAAAAAAAAATACAGTTAGTTACCTTTGGAATAAAATTTGTGTTACAAAATATATGTCTATGAGAATATTTATTTATTCGACGATTCTCAAAATCGATTAGAATCGAGACAAGACAGGGTAAATGAAAAACACTATATACTATATTTGACCGAAAAACGACAATATTGACAGTACCACGAAGTAAAGCGTTACTTAGCAACGATTGATAGTAACGATTGTTCTATTTTCATCGCATGTTCCAACAAAGAAACCCTAAATTTCTAAACCAAAATGAGCAATGTATTGTGTAGTATGTAGTACATATACTCAGTAAGTGCTCGTCATTGTAAAACGTGGTAAAACCACAATAAACATTAAATTAATTTATTTTAAATAGATAGGAACACAATTTTATAACGAAATTACTTAGCGATGAAAGAAAATGATTTCTTTATCTTTCCTAACTATATTTGTAGATTTTCTACAGTTTATAAGTTTATAACATTAAAATCAGGCATTTTTCGTTATTTTAGTTGACATCTGTTGCCAATAGCAATGAAAGTCCGACTAAATGACACGGCGCCTCATTAGGATTTCAAATCCTAATTGTTACACGTGAATTGTATGAACTTGCCGTGTCTACTGTCTACTCTGGGTATACATGTTTGTGTGATAAAATTATTTCATAAATTTTGACAATTGCGACGTTCATGCAATTTGATGCTTTCCTTAGTAGTGACACGAGATTGTAATAGTTTTTTATTTTGTATTATTCGTGGTAGGCTTACGTCATATTCGAACGACGTTATCTGCCTTTTATTCCATCTGAGATTATATAGTATATATAATACGTTGTAGGTAGGTATTGTATAATTATTGCGTTATTGATTAATATTAACTTTATTATTGTATTGTAATTATTATTAAGAAATCAAATTATTGTATACAAGGTCTTCGGTCCTGCCGAAGGAGATCAGTGCATGTAGGATAAATAAATAAAAACAAGTACGTATTGCAATAAGTAGGTACCTAAATTGTTTATTTTTCATAAGTCCACCGAGTAAAATGCCTAGATTTATAAATAAGGGGCTAAAAAAATCTAATGGTTGATTATTATTACTTTTGTCGTATTGGGGCGGCTTAGAATACTAACCCCAATCCCACGCCGGATGGGTGTCGTAAAAGGCGACTAAATCGAGCCCGCTGGTGGTAGGGCCCTCGAGGGATTATATTGGTAATATTGATTTTAATTGTTAATTAATACCATTATTAGGTACCTACTATTATTATATCTCCATGGGGTTCGCCTGGATAGTTACCACCCTTGAGTATGATGAGTCAGCCGCCAAACGACTCTTCGTGTTCCGGCTGGGGGCTTGAGAGCCAGTTCTTTCTTTCTTCTTCTTCTCTCTTTTTTGGCCGGCAACGCATCAGTGATGCCTTTGGTGTTGCTGGTGTCCATGGGCGACGATATCCACTTACCATCAGGTGGATCGTCAGTTTATTAAAATAGAAAATATAACATTTATAAATACAAAACTACAAAGAAACTCAAGTCGTTTTATAAAATTAAAATACTGTCGGCGGACAGCCCTAGCGCGCGGCGACGCGTAGGCAAGTTTTTCGAGAATCGGGCCGAGTCACGTTACTGTTTATATATTTTAAGTGTACTGTGGTGGAACGGAACGCGACTTGCCGGGTTTTATTTCAATGCTACCAACGTTATAAATAATCAGATTTTCTTTTTTCAAAATTGTATTTGTATGTCGAAATTGTCATTATATCGCTTAAATTTATTTATGTATTTATACCAATTTATTTAAATATTACTTACGCTTTATTTAGGAGGTATACTTTAACAACATGGGTCGCATGACTGGTATGAAATGGGAAAAATCAACTCAGTGTAGACCAGTGCACAATATAATATCCTCAGATTTCCCTAAATACAACCCCCAACCTTGGAAATTTATGGTAAGGATTAATTTTGATTTTATTACATCTAGGTCATTGAAGTATTAGTACTAGCGTATAGAATGGATACCGCGAACACAATGTATGTTCCAAGGAATTGGCGCCGCGCGGCTTCAATTTGCCAATGGATTCGTTCGATTTTGAAAGGAGAACTGGGGCCCAATTTTGAAAATAGAACCTCCCGGCGGGGACACATTTTGTTCGAGATGTCTATTCTATGAGATTATACTTCAATGATCTAGGTAGGTATTTTAAATACATATGTATAGTATTGGAACGAAGTTCCATAACGCACGTTACGAAAAGGGGCTAGGCGGAAAAAATTGGGACGAAAAGTTGTAACGACACTTTTTGTCGTCGTTACAACTCGTGCGGCGTCGTTACAAGTCGGCGCATGTTTCTCTGTCTGTCTCTCTCTCTCTTATAGAAAGCAAGCCAGATATTTTCGTTTCGTCTTTCTATTGATTATTGAAGGAATTGTAATAAAATTTTATTTACATTTAGTTTATAATGATTTCTGTAATATTTTCGTGGAAACACTTATTATTATGCTCATTGTATTTCATACATGGGCGTAGCCAGGGGGGGGGGTTTCGGGGGTTCAACCCCCCCCCCGAAATGTTAAGGACTGACATTTTTATGTGCTAACTAGCTATTACCCGCGGCTTCGCCCGCGTGTTCAAAGGGAAGTAACAATGAGTTTTTTAACATGCGTGATTTATTTCTGTTACTTCATGAATTATTACTATTTTATGTTATAAGGATATGGAAGTATAGAAGTATGGACAAATACGCATCATAATGGATCTTTCCATGTAAATGAGTTATTTACTGCAGTAAAAAGTAGCCTACGTTACTCTCCAGCCTCCTACCTGTCTCCACACAAAAAATCATACCATAACATCGCTCCGTTACGACGTGAAAGACGGACAAACAAACAAACAAACACACTTTCGTATTTATAATATTAGTATGGATTATTATTAATTATTATGTTATTATATCTAGGAAAGAGTCATGCATGTTAAACAACTCATTGTTAATTCCCTTTGAACACTCGGGCGAAGCCGCGGGTAATAGCTAGTACGCATCATAATGGATCTTTCCATAGGAATGAGTTGTTTTACTGCGGTAAAAAGTAGCCTACGTTACTCTCCAGCCTCCTACCTATTTCCGGACAAAAAAATCTTACCATAACATCGCACCGTTACGACGTGAAAGACGGACAAACAAACAAACACACTTTCGCATTTATAATATTAGTATGGATAAACCCTTAAAAAATATTTTTCTAGACGTCATTCCGAATCGAATGAGCTATCGCACATATTTTTAGGAGATTTATTTCTATTAAACACGTTTTTGAACTTTTTGACTAGACTAATAGGTAATAGATGGCACTACATAATGTACGTCGCGGCGTCGTGAGAAAAAATAAAGTCTCAATTTTCTTTAGGGTTATTTTATGTACTTTTAGTCGTTGTATTTTCTTGAACCCCCCCCCCCCTCCCGAAACTTGAACCCCCCCCCCCGAAACTAAAACCTGGCTACGCCCATGATTTCATACATGACAGGATTGACATGTTATGACAGTGTAGTAAATGTAGTGTCTTTGTAATATTTTCTAAATTTCCATAGATTTTTATGTTTTCTTGTTATCTTATATAGATTAATCTAAAATTTAGCTTCGTATATAATATAGCAATCGTACAATTGTATTAATACAATAAAGCTAAATTTTATTACAATTCCTTCACTAATAAATAGAAAGGAACTTCGTTCCATCCGGGTGTCCCTTGAGTCTTGACACATCTGAAGTTTTTTTTTATTTATTTAAACTTTATGGAATTCATACATTGAATTACAATGGGCGGACTTAATGCCTAGTGGCATTATATCATAATTAAAATATTAAGCGTGTCACGAATAAAATATATATTTAATTATTTCTATGTCGATTCACTCTGTGGACCAAAACGTATTAGGTATTTACCTTTTGAAAGTACCTTTTGGGATACACCGTAGTTCACTGATCGCTGTTTCTAGCTGAATAGTTACTGCTAGCGCCATCTGTATTGATCAATGCGTCCGCTCTGCCCTCGGCTGGCAGTATACGAGTACTTGTAGTATATTCAGAAGCTTTTGGTTTTTTCCTAATCCTAATTTTTAGGATAAGGTAATAGGCCTTTAAATATCGCTAAACTCCCGAAATCGAGAGGCAAGCCTAAGCACATGATAGGTATTTTATAGATTTTTGATCGACAGATGTAACTATATTATTTTATACAAGTTTAGATGTATCATTCAGGAAGGAAAAGCACGCATTCAGTGGTTACTTTCATATGAATATCAGAGAAAGTGGATGGAAGAAAGAGAATTGTGGAATAAGCGTATGTACCCAGAAAACACTACAGTTAACGTGGACATTGTGAAACGTTATGTTTTGACGTTTAAAACTAATCATCAGCCACCAAAACCAGAAAAAAGGAAACCGTTTAAGATGAAAAAGTATGTTTAATATGTACCTATTTGCTATAGATAATATGTAGATACTGCCTAAGAAACTAAGAATGTCCCTTTAGATTCCTATATTGTGGTAAAATGTTGGATAGTGGAAGGCGTAGTAGTGAAAGTAGTAGTAGGCGTAGTATACATATCAAATCTCGTATCTTTATCGTATTGGTATGTGTTCGTAATACGAACTTCGTATTGGTGTGTCTATAATTTTGAATTTTGAGCGGAGCACCGCTCGAAAGAAAAATAGGTAACTTTCGAACACTCATATTTACAGATTCGAAGGTGTAGGTAGTAAAACATCCAACAAAAGACCTCCTGGTGATAAAGCTATGAATTTTGAAAAAAATAAGAAGTCTCAAGATCATACTGCTGAAGCGAAATAGATTTGCGCATATTGATGATATCTGTATAATTTATTCACTGGTGCAGCGCAGACGTCACTCTTTTTGTGCGATCGAGTCTGCGGGCGCACAAATGTCTACATGGCGCGCAAAGTCTGTCGCGGATTTTTCGCAGACTGAAAGCACACGACGCACACCTTCGATCATTCTGTCGGCAGAACTGTAGGGAACGTACACGCTACAGAAATCGCGATGCATTATTTTGTCCTTGAAGTACAGAAAAAGAAGAAGAAATAGAGAATTTTGGGTACATCCTATACTTTCGGAGAGATTACTGAAAGGACAGTTCCATATTAAACATTCAATTCTGAAACAATATCCGGATAAATTTTGCAAATTCTATAAAATGTCTGTTACAATATATTTTAATGAACTGTTATCTATTTTAAGACCAGATTTGACTCATTCGGAAACAACAGTAAGGAAGTGCATTGGTCCAGAAGAAAGGCTACCTGTGACACCGAGGTAATAATATCAGGTGCTAATATCGCGTACATTACGCCCACCCCTAACAAATGCACAGATTGCAGACTAAAGTGTGCGCCGTCGCCGCCGTCTGCGTTAGCGCGCGTTGAAGCAAACGTTCTATTTCATTCGCATTCTTTTTGTGCGGCGCGGTCTGCCCGAATTACACGGATTTTTTGTGCGCCGGACTTTATGCGCGTCGTATGCGTTACTGCATATAATTGCAAAGGTTCTATTTTCACAGACTTAAAAGTGCGTCACGTAGTGTGCCGTCTGCGCTGCACCTAAAAAAACTGTATTATTGTATCTTGTAATTTTTGATAGTAAACTTACCTATAATAATAATAAAAATATCATCGTATTGTATGGCTTTCATTGGTTAATTTCCTAACGATAGAACATCTACCAAAAAAACTGGTTTTTGTAACATTTCTTCCAAAATAATAGCTCCGGCTTTGGACTACTGAACGAAACGCTTTGTTCCCACTAGTTCTATTAGAGAATTTTTTTTCTAGTTCGATCGTCGGACTAGTGAATTTTTTTTTTTCATTTAGTTCGACTGTCAAAATAAATAATATTTTTTGAAATAAATCTACTCAAGGGTGGTTCGAATGGACGATCAAACTAGTGGGATTTTTTTCTCACTAGTTCGATTCGATCGTCGTACTAACTAGTAGAACTGGTGGGAACAAAGCCACGAACGGGCTAAAAGGAAATAAAAAAGTAGCTCGCAATTTTACTGATTTATTGAAATATTTGTAGCATTAATAAAATTAAATCACGCAACTAAGCTATTCCAAAGTTGAATTATTATATTGACAATGGTTTGTGGGGAATAATCTGGACTAAAATTTCTAAATACCAGAATAACTTATTACAATTCACATAATGTAATCAAACTATAAAATTATTATTGTTTTACTGTTCCAAATTGAAGTGATATTTTTATTTTTCTAACGCCCCAACTCACTAACGGTTACTTTAATCGCTCCCTTCGATCAATTATAAGATTGATATAAGATACGAGACGATATAAGATTGTATATCGATGATCGCTCCTTAGTAAAGTCACCGTTAGTAACTCTGAGTTGGGGCGTAAGTGTATCTTTGAAATTAACTTTTACACACATAATATTATAATAAAAACAGGTACGTCATCGATTCGATATCGTAAATCACAATATAACAGAAAAAGTAAGAAAATCACTTAACCAAATCAGTCAATTTCTAATTATGCAATAGACAATCTTTTCAAGTAAAAGTAATTTACATTGTTTTTATTATAAGTGCTTGTTCACACCGAACTCTCGGGCTCGGGCGCGGTCGCGAAATATCAAACATATGACCTACTATGAAAGTGTTCACATCAAAACGCGCGCGCGGTGTATGTAGCGTTTACCGCGACAGCGCCCGCGCCCGCGAGTTCAGTGTGAACAAGCACTTAAACCCACAATGTCCACTAAAATCCATTAAAAAACCTACAATGGACCTTTTCCCACTTTTATGTCCACTTTAATCCATTGGATTTGTATAGATCCATGATTTTTTGCGATGATGATAGTGGTAATGATGACTAAGGAGTAAATTAGCCTGTAAATCATCGACAATGTCAGAGTTATTTGCGTCATTATTGAGGCTCTTGCGTCTAGGAAACGAAGATGAATTAATAATCACAGCACTGCTTATGACTGAATCTGAAAAATAATCTGTCTCACGACCGGCATTAGGACTTACCCCGTCTTTACACTCCATTTAATTATAATTAAATTTCTACTAGTTCTAGTAACAATCAAGTAATATCATCATCCAATCAAGGATTAAAGTGAACATAAAAGTGAAAAAAAACCCATCAATGGATTCATGGATCATAGATTAGTAGAATGAATCCATTGATCATAGATTAGTAGACATAAAAGTGGAAAAACATTATTAAATTTTTTCAATGGATTTTAGTAGACATTGTTGATTATAAACGATGCGAATTCTACTCATTACTTTAGTCGTCGTGAAGTATACTAATTATTAACAGTAACACAGAACAAACTGAAGGTATTTTATATTTTATACCTACTTGTTAATTGGTTCTATATTATAATATGTATTGGTTATTTGGCATTTTCTACTTCTGTAAGTTTGTTTAAGCTAGCAATTTAAACTGGGGGTTTATCATACTAGCGACGTTAAACTGTCCCATATGGAATGAAGTATTCAGACATTTTACACTTTTTAGAATTTTTGAAGTAATCTAAATTTAATTAGAACATAGAGCAGACACTTATCCAAATTGGAAATTGAACGCTGACCCAGGGAAACTTCCGCCAGTGTGGAAATCAAATTGTCCTCCTCCACGATTGAAGAAAGTTTGGAACACGACATTCGGATCGATATCTGAAAAATAAAGAATTGGAGCTTGTAAACGTATTACGTAAAACAAAGATATAAAGCATAATTTAAGGATTACTTTAAATATTGACTCATTATGGGGCGTTCGGGCGGGGTTTTTAAAAACTGTCGGGTCTGGGGCTAAGGTTAATGACTATAGAGCCTACTTGACAAGGAAGCTCAAAGGGAGCAGCGCCCTTTATCTTCACTACAATATAAATAAACAAGAGCCCTCTAAAAAAAGATCGCACGTCCTTTCGTACGCGCGTCACGGTGGCATGATGGCAGCCTGTGTATATCTATCTATACATCGTAGTACGTCATAGTAATAGCTTACCAGCCATCCCGGAGCCGTCGTCATCGAGGTCCTGTCCGTGGTCGTAGCGCGCGCGTTTCTTGGGGTCGCTGAGCACCCCGTACGCCTCGCCTACCTCCTTGAAGCGGCGCTCCTGGTCCCGCCGCTCGCTGTCCGGCGCGCCCGCGTGGCGGTCCGGATGGTGGACCAGTGCACGCTTTCTGGATATTAATAACGCCTTTACATTAGTTCGTAAGTAACTTACGTAAATACACAAAAGAAAACACTTTATTAGTGGCCTATCGTAATTTCTTAATATTGTGTATACTTCCGAAAGAACTTGTGTACATTTTACGGAAGCAACTTACAAGAGTAATGTCTGGCTAAGATAACAGTAAAATAAAAGCTCACGTTTCCTCTCACAATTTAGGGGGTACGAGTCACGCCATAGCCAAAAACAAAAAAAAATGCTTAGAGTATAATGATCCTTTGTCACCTCTGGCCCCAGTGCAGGTGACGCTTAATATTCTGATTAATTAACTGCTATAAAAATCTTTAATTCGGTTTAAAATTCCTAGGCAATATGCATCAAAGAAAGCAATATCTGTGCAGTACAAGAGTATGCGAGGCAGCTGTAGTAATTTTGCACAGATATTTCTTCCTGAAGTGAAGCTTGCTGAAAGATTGGTAGTTGTAAAATTTCTATTATTGACCATGTGGTTCAGTTTCATTCAAATCGATTAATAATTACCACATAATAGGTTATATATTTTTGTTAACACGACCGCCAACTTACATTATGCAGATACTATGATATAGCGGAAACTGTTATCTGTTCATGGTTTGTCTCAAAAGTACAGTAATGTAAATTTTAATTATATTATGTATTTTATATTTTTATCACCGCAATATTTAACAAACCAAGTAAACTAAGTAGATAAAAATTTATCAACATACCTGTAAGCTTTCTTGATGTCTTCTTCTGATGCAGACTTATCAACTCCAAGTATTTTGTAATAATCTTTGCGCTTGAACTTCTTAAGAGCTATTTTAGCTTCATGGAGTAATTGTTTGTTTTCTTTGCTTTTGTCAATTTTGTACAACCTTTCATAGTCTTTCACCGCTTCTTCATATTCCCCAAGCTCAGTGTAGCACTTGGCACGTCGAAGAAGGGCTTTGATATAGTTCTCGTCTAACTCGAGAGCCGCAGTACAGGCTTCAACTGCCTCCTTAGTTTGATTCAGTTTAGAACACACAGTGGCTTTGTTAAAGTACAATTTGGCATTAACAGTTTTGTTATTCTTGTCAATAGTGAGAGCTTCATTGTAAAGGTTCAATGCCTGTTGCCATCTACCCATTTTGAATGCTTCATTACCTTGAATTAAATCATGTTTGTGAATAAAATATGAGCTGTGTCATTTGTTTGCATTATAAAATGATCAATAAAACTAAATTAAAAATACTGAACATTTGTAGTTACCTTCTTCTTTTTTTTGTTTCAATGCCTTTGCTTTTTTGTAGACTTCCATTGCTCTCTTATGATCTGGTGCTAATCTTAAAACTTGTTGGAAATGTTTGAATGCATGTTCATCTTTATCCTGTAATTATTGAATGAGTATTTAGTACATAAATAGTTATGATGCAATGTTTTAATATATTGGTGATAAAACTATTTCGATGACAAAATAAAATCACAAACCTCGAAATAAAAACACAGGCCCCTCACGTAAATTGCCTCAGTATCAAAATCGTCAAATCTCAAACAATCATTTGCAATTTCTTGAGCCTCCTGACATCGCCCAAGCATTGCCAAACATTCAGCTTTGATCAATTTTGCTCTGAAACATGAGTAAATTAACATTTAAAATGGCATTGTGATTGTTACAATAAAGATGTTTAATATGTAAAACTTTTAGTAAAAATAGTTTTTACTTAGAACTGGAAGGGCTGTAGTCAAGGCAGCGGTCCATGCAGAAGACGACTCTACGGTAGTCACCACTGTCCATAGCTTTCTGAGCATCTTCATGAAGTCTTCGCAATGACTCGAGCGCGCGGCGCTCGCTCGTGGCACACTCAGGGCCGCCTAGCTCACTCGCGCGGCGTACTGCTTGTTCACCCCCAGATATGTCACCTGTAATAATGTTATTGTCCTATTGAATAAAGCTATTCAACATGGTACAATAATGGTACACTGTACAGTTATTATTACAATTTATACCATACCGACAGTCATATTCATATCTAATCATATTTATACATAAATTGCGTGTAATTGTTTTAAGCTATATTTTAGTGTAAAATTATTTCACATGGTGTTTCTTCTTTATTACTATTAGGTACTTTAACTTTAGTTCTTATGAAAAAGAAAAAGGTATTGAACAGACTCATTGGTTACAGTTATTTGTGGTTGTTATAAATATTAAATCAAGGCGAGATGTACAAATAGAGTTAGAATATTTACCCAGTGCAATGCAGCATTTCGCTATTCTGATAAACCCTTTAGTAAATGTTGAATCAAGAGCAACAGATTTTTGAGCATCATCCAAAGCTTTCTTAAACATGCCCAGCATCATATAACACGCTGATCTGTTTCCATAATAAGCTGCATTCTCAGGACATAGCTTTATGGCTTCATCATACATGGCTAGGGCCCCCTTGTAATTTTTAAATTTATACAAATGGTTACCACTCTCCTTCTTTTCTTCGGCCAGTCTGAAATAATTAAATATCACTTATTGCCTCATCCTGATCAATGATAATATCTTTAGCTATATGAACTAAAATGTATTGGCTAAGCCAACCCGTGTGGCGCAATGGTAACCATGCCGGATCGCCGCACCAAGGGTCCTGGGTTCGATTCCCAGCGAGGCGGATATTTGAATGATGAGTTTGAATTTCTGTTCTCGGTCTGGGTGTGAATGTCCTTGTCTATGTTGTGTGTTGTCCATGGCACCCACGACACAGGGAATCCTAGTGTGGGGCTATGAGTGTGTGTGAAGCCATTTCTGAGCTGCAGGAACAAACACTCATACATTATTTTTAGAGTGCCTGTCTATACATTTATCGCTCCTAAACCACAGACTTTTGGTATTTTCTATAATTGTGTTAGAAAAGATGTCATCTTAAGATACATTCAAAGTACCTAATTGGATTCTGAGGTTCAAATCTAATGATACTCCACTAAGTGCAGACTCTGTCTTATTGTAGGTAAACTTTGTTACTGATATTATTATAGGGCTTCCATATTATAAGGAACCTTTAAAGATTTTTATAAATTTGCTTTTTATCGTCATGTTATTAGAAGAAAAAAAACCTTTACCAGTCGATGATGTCAAATTAAGTATAAAAAAACATGTATTTCAAACTCAAACTAACTGTCCCGGCTAACTTCGTACCGCCTAACAATCATTGAATCAGTTACTTTTTAAAACTTTATTTATGGATTTATTAATATTACAATTATTGTGCAATCGTACAGAATCAAATCTGAATCCGAATTCGGGAGGCATCCGTCTGATAGGCTCCAGTTTCGTCTGGTTCCAGATGCGAAACGGTTCCGATATCGTTCCAGTGTTGGATCTGGTCCGACTTCAGTTCCGGTCAGGCTCTAGCTCCCTCTGCCCCTCACTCATTCATTCGCTCATTATTTGTTCATTCATTTATTCGATCATCACATTCACTTTCATTCATTCATTCAGTCAACCCTTCATTCCTCATTTCATTGTTTGACATTTGTTCTGTTATTTATATTAATTTTCTTATTTTCATCATGTTTTTTTGATATTATTATAGTTATTCTGAAATCCCTGGCCAAGACGAATCCAACAAATCAAAGGTCATTAATATCCAGCCATTCTTGATAAATTTATGAAATTGATTCTTGATAAATAGTCACAAATTTCTTATAAATATAGATGTAAACATTAATAGCAGTTTGTGACTTCTATTTGTGAATTATTTGACATTTAATACATATTACATTAAAGCAGTGTAACCTTGAGTTGGTATCAAAAGTACAGATATATGCTTGTCACATTTCTTGTTTACAAAATAACCACCTGGTGACACTGAATCTTAATTTGTTTCAAATTTAAGACAGAAGCAGGCCTGGCGTATTTGGCACTTTCGGTATTCGGTAAGTACATGCCGTGTTCGACGTATTCGGCTAATTCAGAAAATTCATAAGGGATGTCACATGTTCGTAGTCTATCACACATGACGTCACCAGACATTTCACACGTTACTTCGATACAATTCACTGTGTCATGCTAAACCATATTAACTAAAATGAAGGCAAAAATATATTAAGTACATCGCATTGCGCTACCCAAACAATAACAAGGATCCAAATCTCACATTTTTTGTTGTATGTCATTCCAGATTTGATATGCATACCTACTTAAAAACCTAAGAGATAACGTTTGTTTCATAGACAAGGTAAGTACATACCATTATAATGCTGTATGGCTATTTTCTTAGGTTAAGTACCTACCTATACAGATATTGTCAAATAAAATAGTTTTTTATCTACATACCTACTACTAAGTACTTAAATACCTACTTACTTAGCCTAGATTTATTTGAAATGGCATTTGTCCATAACAGTATATAACTGAACTGGGCATATAACTGTTAATGTAACTTTCAGATTAATTTTATTCTTTAAAAAAAGACAACCCTGACATTGCCAGAGACTCAGAGAGGATAAGAGACAGTGTTAGAAAGGAAGGCAACTCATTACGTATTTCTGATTAGCTCTATGCACGCATTTCTGATTAGCTCTATGCGACCTGAATTACATTTTATTACGTAGGAGCAAAAGTCGCTATTTATATAAATGAGTTTGCAGAATGATTCTTCTGTACATTTATGTACTATTATTTCTTCTGTGACAGAAGTTAAGATGAATGGAGTTGGTTAAAATAGTGAGATAAACAGGGTTTAGTAAAGAAGTAGCATTAATTTTCAATTATGCATATTACTGTATATAATTTTCAATTATTTTAATAGTGTAGAGGAAATTATTAAAGTGTGAACAATGGTGTATTGATTTAGATTTCTAGATTTATTTGGTGCAAAATTAAATAAAAAATTTATATAATATTAACTTGAGGTTAGTTATTCTTGTTTGCAGTTATATGTAGGTAAGCAAAATGTTCTTCTGACTTAGGTACTTACATAAGCATAGTAATAACCATGAATTAATATATTATACTGATCCTATTGTACTGAATCCACTGAATAAATAAAAATGCATTAATATTTCTGATATTTACATCAGTATTATTTTCACCACATACACTTGGAATAATACAGTTAGTATTTTTATTATGGTAAGCATCATGAATCATAGCATTTAAATATTGAATATGAATTAGTCTAAAGGAAATGCAATTAAGTAGGTAGGTGGCTTTCCTCCACAAAAAATGTTTATTAAACCAGAACCAGAAGTAGGTCAAATGTCAAGGCACTGGGACTTTTATCCAATGTCTATTCACGCACTACTACTAGTGCGGCACTAGTGATCACCAGCTAAATGCAAATTGAGTTCATCGGTTAAACGCAAAATATACTCGTAAGATTCCATGAAGATTTATAGTTGAAGAATGCAGACCTATGATACGTAACAGTCATAAGATTATTCCATTATAAAATAAAAGTGTTACCTTTCTGGACTTTTAGGAACTAAATCGTCAATTGTTAGATCCAAATCCGCAACTTCCGACTCTGCCATTTTTAGTTTTTAAAAATTACAAGTTTTTTAATCCACCCTTTATTTTGACGACGAATAAAGGAGCCACAAAAGTTAGAACTCAAGGAATGAAAAAATAAAAACCATGGATTGTAGAGGTAAGCAGATACAGAGTACACTATAATTATTTTGAAGCACAAATCCACAGAGCACATAAATAGGTAACTTAGCCTGTGGTAATGTTAATTCTCCAGTGGATGACAGTGTTGCCAGGTACCACATAATTACGAAAGATCTATCGTATTCAGCTTTCATCTACCGTAACGATTTTCAGTGTTTTTAGTACATTTTACGATATTTACACCCAAACAATCTCATAATCAAAATCTGATTTCAGTAGGAAAAAACCTCACATCTCATACAATCTACCGTCTATCTATCTATCTAAAAGCCTTTTTAAGTCCACAGCTGAACATAGGCCTTTCCTAATTGGCGCCACTCCTACCGGTCCTGGGCCCTCTGAATCCAGTGGCTTCCCGCTGTGATATAAGATAAACGACAATACCAATTAGAATTTGGCTTTATTTTGCTAAAATTATGCTATGATACAAAGGTAATAGAATTTCAATAGAACATAAGAATGACAGATGACTTATGTACAATGTTTTCTTCTGGTATAAATAATGATAGTATGTAAGGAGGTCATATCATTCACCCCGTGCCATTTAAGTTACGTAGTCTTGTAAATAAACTGGGGGTCTTCTTTCTCGAGCCGAACGACGTGTATTTTCAACTTGTTCAGTCTCGGGACTAGGAGATGGGTCTTCCTCTGTATCTGGGGACAAGTATTCATCATCGGATTCAGTTTCTGAGACGGGTAAAGGTGCCAAAGACCTGTTCGAGACTGTTGCCTCTCGTCCATCATTCAATCTGACAAAGGAGTAATCAGGATTGCTTTGCAGAAGTTCGACTTCCTCAATAGCCGGATCGTATTTAGAATTTCTAACGTTTTTCTTCATTAGAACTGGCCCTGGAGAAAGCAACCAAGTCGGCATCGATTGTCCATTTACTGAGCGTCTCGGATGATTGAACATTCTTTCATGTGGAGTAGTATTGGTTCCAGTACAGAGTAAAGATCTTATAGAATGAAGTGCTACAGGAATAGCTGATTCCCAATTTGATATCTCTAAATTCTTGGAACGAAGGTACAGCTGAATCGTCCTCCACAATGTCCCATTTAGCCGTTCCACTAACCCGTTACCTCTTGGGTTATAAGGAGTAGTTCGGCTACAGGCTATTCCCAAATTTGTAAGGAATTCTCTTAATTCGTTAGATAAAAAGGACGTTCCTCTATCGGAGTGAATATACGCTGGCATACCAAATAAATAGAATACCTCTTTGAGACATTTGATTACAGTTCCTGAGGTCATATCTTTGCATGGAAAAGCAAACGGGAAGCGACTGTATTCGTCTATTATGGTAAGAATATAACAATTTTCAGTATTAGACGGGATAGGGCCTTTGAAATCAAGATTCAGTCTTTCAAAAGGCGCCATAGCCTTGATAAGTTTCGCTTCGTTCTTAAGGTATCTTGGCTTTATTTCAGCGCAAACAGGGCACATGGCTATCATTTTCTTAACGTCTTCAACGGAGTACGGTAAGTTCTTTGTTCGTATCCAATGTACCATCCTAGTGACACCTGGATGACACAACGAATTGTGTAGTTCTGATAATTTCCCAGCAGAAGCGTTAATATGAGCACATACGCGAGATAGAGCATCAGCGGCTAAATTTTGTTTCCCAGGTCTGTATATGATGTCAAATCGATAACAGGATAGTTCAAGACGCCAACGTTCTATTTTCTCGTTTTTTATTTTGCTTGAGTGTGTTTGGTTAAACATAAATGAAACAGACTGTTGGTCCGTGATAAGCTTAAAGTGTCTTGCAATCAAGTAGTGACGCCATTTGCGTAGGGCTTCCACTATAGCACTAGCCTCTTTTTCTATAGAAGATTGCCTGCGTTCGGAATCATTAAGTGAGCGAGAAAAGAAAGCCACAGGTCTACCGTTTTGTGAAAGAGTTGCAGCTATAGCGTATTCGGAAGCATCTGTTTCGACGACGAGAATATGATTGTCATCAATGGCTGCTAATGTTGATTTAGCCACGTCAGTCTTTAGCTTATTAAAACTCTCAATGGCATCTTGTGTAAGCGGGAAAGTGCTTTCCATTAACGGTCTTATTTTAGTAGAAAAATTATTTATCCATTTTGAGTAGTGTGCGAATAAACCAAGGGTTCTTTTTAAAGTGCCAGCATCCGTAGGAATTGGTAAATTTAGTAATGGTTCTAAACGAGATTTATCTGGCCTAATTGTATTCTTATGAATCGTATACCCTAGCATATTAATGCATTCAGTTCCAAAAGTACATTTTTTCTCATTCATAGTAAGATTATATTTTTCTGCAGCCTCCATGAATCTCCGTAAATTTTCGTCGTGATCATCTTTATTTTTTCCACAGATAGTGACATCGTCTAAATAAGCAAAAGTTCCTTTTATAGCGCGTCCCCTCACTACTAGCAAGGTACATCCCTCGCGCTGTCACCTGTCACGCGCGCGCCGCCTTCCCGCGAGATTTCGGTCTTGAGATATATGTCATGAGTTCGAATTCTAATGTTAGCGGTCCTAAGTTTTAAAGTGTATTAATATCTCATGTCCTGTAAAACTGCTGAAAGTAAACGACTAAACAGTTTAATAATCTTTTTATTACATGGCCACGCTATAAAATTGGCAGCCCAACGTTTGGCCGAACTATTAAACATCGTAGTGAACGAAAAGTTTTCTGTGTTAAAAACTCCATGTTTAGTGCGCAGTGTTATAAGTTTTATAACGATTTACGAACTCGTCGGTTACTTGTGTTACGAAAAATCTTCGTGTAATCGTTCAGAATTGAGTTTTGGTTACGTATTTCGTCAGGACTGTGTGTAAAATAACTTCGGTAAAGGACCTTGAGCTTCGTAAAGTAGGTACCTACCTATCGGAATTCTTTACGTGAACTCTGTAGCTGAACTGTGTGTGTAAAAGTGTAAAATTGTGTTGTGAACAGTGTCAGAACAGTGACTGGAAGTGCGTAGAATGTTTTAGATATCCCGTGAAATTACGAAAAGTGGTAAAAACAAACAAATACATCGAACAATACAACCCATAACGTGTGTGGTTACGGTTAACGTTTGGTTACGTTTGGTTTGGTTTGGTTTGCGTCGAGTCGAGAGTCGAGACTCGCGAGTCGCGATCTTATACTCGTAATTTTCATGAACACAGGATAGAACATTTTTGTGCCTACGTATTGTAAACCTTCTAGTGTCGTTCTTCAGGACTGGTTACATGTTATAGAACTTTAGTTAAGTGATTTTGTGTCACGGAAAGCTGGTTTTAAGTAGTGAAAACGACTGTGTTAGGTATAGGACATACTTGTGAAAGTTTTCGTGTGTTGATACGTAGTCCTAGACCGAGTGAGTAGGTCTATACCGAGACTGAGTGAGTAGCCGTCTGTTAGGTCACGTATAGGTACTTATATACCGAGCGTGATGCCGCGTACACGACAGAGAGACGCGAGTGATATTGACGAGGAGGATCCCGGTATGGCGGAACCAAGTGGTTCGTCGACGGCGACAGCGACGCGTGAAACCCCGGTCATGATGACTGAACGTCAATTGTCGCAAATATTACAAACGATGCAGCGACAGTCGCCGGACTTACATACTTCTTCCTCGGGGGAATTTCGCAAAGTGTACGGCACGTTTTAATGGAAACAAAAATAGTGATGTGGTAGCATTTATCGAAGCGATCCAGATATACAAAGAGTGTGTAGGTATTGATGATGCAATCGCTCTGCGTGGATTGCCTATGCTGTTGACGGAGCTGGCTGCGACTTGGTGGCAAGGAGTTAAGGCCACTGTCGATGGTTGGTCTGAGGCCATCGACCTTTTGAAGCAGACTTTTGGCCCACGCTTACCGCCACATAGAATTTACCGAGAAATATTTAATAAAGAACAAGGGGCGGAAGCGACGGACGTTTTCGTGTGTAGGGTAAGAGCCCTAATTGCGCAGCTACCACCGGGAAGTTTAAGCACAGAGGTGCAAATTGATATGGTTTATGGCCTCCTTAATATACGGATACGTGAAAAGTTACCGCGAAGTTGCTGTACATCCTTCGCGGAAATGCTCAATATGGCAAGATCGTTGGAAGATTTGTTTGATGAGAGTCGACCGCGATTGGTACAAAAACCAATTTCAGAGGTTCAGTCAACTCCTAAGCAACGAACGAGTGACTTACCATGTAGTAATGCATCTATACCTAAAGTTTCGTCGAACTTGAATAACAACAAATCACGACCGCGCTGTTATTATTGCAAACTGTTTGGGCATACGAAAATTGAATGTCCAAGGTTACGTCAGAAGGATACCAGTGTAACAGATACAAACGCAGAAGTCACGGAGCCTCGTGTGTCATGTTTCGGTTGTGGTGCACCGGGAGTCATACGGTCGAACTGCGCGAAGTGTAAAGATAAATCAGCGAATGCGGTATTCCAATCTATATCTGCTGTGTCAGCCATGCATGAGCCGCGTAATCGGCCTGTTTTGCAAATAAGAATAAATAATGCAATTGGTAATGTTTTAATTGATACTGGCGCGAGACAATCTGTTGCTAGTGCGTCGTTACGTGATCATTTAGTGAAAAATAATTATATTTTTGAAAATGTATTTTATGAGTTAAAATATGCTAATGGTTATATGGTTAAAAATTTTGTAGAAACTACTATTGTCAATGTTGAAATTAAGGATATTGTTATTCCTACTTTGTTTATTGTGTTACCGGGAGCCACCGAATCATTGTTAGGCATGAATTTTATAAGAGATGCTGGTATGATACTTGATTTCAGCGGTGACCGCTGGTCACTGGCTGGTGTCCCTGGTAGCTTTCCTATTCAATATGGAGTGGAGGAACATCGACTCGCTTGCGATGCTGTGGATCTGCGCGTGGAGGAGGGTAAGCTGTTAACGACCATGGAGAAGGCCCAATTGTCGGATGTGCTTCGAGAGCACATGGATATCTTCCGACCAGGGGGAGGTCCGACTCCTTACTCTGAGCATCATATAGATACAGGTGAGTGTTTGCCAATTGCTGTACCTCCATATAGATTAACACCTGCCAAGAAAGAGGTGATGCGTCTGGAGATTGATAAGATGTTGAAAGATGACATAATCGAAGAGTGTGAGTCAGCTTGGTGCTCCCCAGCTCTTCTCGTACCTAAGGCTAATGGAACCATACGTTTTTGTGTCGATTATAGGCGATTAAATTCGGTGACCAAGACGGATACCTATCCGATGCCTTTAATAGACGAGCTGCTACAGTCTACTAAGAGGAACGCTGTTATGAGTACGTTAGATCTTCGAGCGGGATACTGGCAAGTTGCTGTCCATAAAGATGATAGGGACAAGACAGCCTTCATAAGTCCTTTTGGAGTATATAGGTTCAAGAGAATGCCATTCGGCTTAAAGAATGCGCCAGCCACTTTTCAGCGTCTAATAGATCGCCTACGCTCTTGCGCATCTTTTGCTCATCTATGTGTCTTAGCATACTTAGATGATTTATTAATCATCTCCGATAATTTTCATCAACATTTACAGGATCTTAAGATAGTATTTGCCCGTTTGCGAGAGTTCAACCTTCGGGTTAATCGGGAAAAATGTGTATTTGCGAGGGAAAGCGTGAAATACCTCGGTCACGTGATTACCCAAGAAGGAGTCTCGCCAGATCCTGGTAAAATCAATGCTGTGTTGAACATGAAGGAACCTACCAATGTAAAACAGTTAAGAACATTCCTTCAAACATGTTCTTGGTTCCGGAAGTTTATAGAAAACTTTTCTGAAGTTGCGGAACCAATTACTCGGCTTCTCAGGAAAAATCAGATTTGGAGTTGGGGCTTAGCTCAGTCGCAAGCATTTGAGAAACTTAAGAGTTTGCTTACGACCGCCCCTATTTTGATTCAAGCCGATTATGATAAACCTTTTATTTTGAGGACTGACGCGAGTGGTTACGCGTTAGGTGCTGTCCTCATGCAGGGAGTGAACCCGAAGGCAGAACAACCCATTGAATATGCTAGCAGATTGTTAACTGCTGCTGAGCGTAATTACAATACAACAGAGCGCGAAGCTCTAGCTGTCGTTTGGGCGCTTGACAAATTTAGGGGTTATGTTGAGGGTGCTCAAGTTTGTGTGACGACCGATCATCAGCCACTAAAGTGGTTACTGTCACTTAAGACACCAAGTGGTCGACTTGCGCGTTGGGCCATGAAGATACAGGCCTATAACCTTAATGTGGAGTATAGCCCCGGTAAAGTAAATGTTGTGGCAGATACTTTGAGCCGTCCTGTGGAGGATTCGACAACTGTTGTCGAGGACTGTGCTATCTGTCAGGTGAGTATGGATTTACCTCATCGAAGCCCAGAAGAGATCCGCGCTGCTCAATTAGAAGATCCAAATTTTCAAAAGATTATTGCGGACTTTGAAAATGAAGATACGAGTTTGGTGACTCGTTGGACTGATCGGGGGTATTATATGTCCCAAGGAGTTTTGTTTCGTTTCGACCCCGATGCTGAGTCTGAGGAACCTCAGTTGGCCGTTCCTGAGTCCATGCGAATGGAATTATTTAAAGAGCTCCATGACTCTCCTACAGCTGGACATTTAGGATTAGAGAGGACATATAGAAAGGCAAGAGAGCGGTACTATTTTCCTGGTATGAGACGTTTCTTTGAGAAATACATTAACGTGTGTGAAGCTTGCCAACGTTATAAGGCTAGTAATCGTAAGACTGCAGGTCTTTTGCAGACCCCTGTGCTGCATCAGCGATTTGAAGTACTGGCCATCGATCTTTTTGGACCTCTACCTGAAGGCGAGAAGGGTGAGAGGTGGATTCTGCTTGTCGAAGACACTGCGTCGCGGTGGGTAGAGTTATTCTCTCTGGTGGACGCAACAGCAGAAGTATGTGCTAAGACTCTTATAGAAGAGGTGTTCCTTCGCTACGGCTTACCAAGAAGGGTGGTATCGGATAATGGTACTCAATTTGTTGCTGAGGTGATGCAAAAAGCAATGTTTGTTTTAGGCATAAAGCAGAACCTTATTCCAGCATATCATCCTGAGTCAAATCCGGCCGAGCGGAAGAATCGAGAGTTGAAGCAGATGATTAGTATATTTGTAGGAGATCATCATCGGAATTGGCCTAAGGCTGTGCCTATAGTGCGGTTTGCGTTAAATAATGCCTACAATCAAGCCACTGGTCACAGTGCAGCATTTTTAACGTTTGCTCGTGAACTGAGATCGCCTTTCGACGTGGCCAGTGATATCCGACGTATTGTGCATGAAGAGAAGTTTATTTCGAAGATAACTCCTTATTTGCGTGATTTCTCCTATATTCTTCAAAATGTTAAGATTCGATCCGAAGAGGAACAGGATCGTCGTAAATTGGTGGCAGATAAGAAGCGCCGTCCCAGTCCAACCTATAAGGAAGGTGACCTGGTGTTGGTGGACACTCATCCACTTAGTAACTCCGGGCGAGGCTTCTCGAGCAAGTTTGCTCCTCGGCGTGCGGGCCCAGTCGTCGTGAGCGGGGTGGTGAGTCCTACTACTTTTTATGTTTCTGATGCAGAGGGAAAAAGGATCGGCAAGTATCATGCCAGTTCTCTGACTCCATTTAAAAGTAGTTCTGGTAAGGGTACGGTGGCTCGCGGTAGGTTGCGTGGAAGGCCGCGCAAGGTTAAGTTGACCAAGCCTCCAACGGGTCGTAGTGGTGGCTTGGAGGGGGAGGATATAGCGCGTCCCCTCACTACTAGCAAGGTACATCCCTCGCGCTGTCACCTGTCACGCGCGCGCCGCCTTCCCGCGAGATTTCGGTCTTGAGATATATGTCATGAGTTCGAATTCTAATGTTAGCGGTCCTAAGTTTTAAAGTGTATTAATATCTCATGTCCTGTAAAACTGCTGAAAGTAAACGACTAAACAGTTTAATAATCTTTTTATTACATGGCCACGCTATACTTTTAAATTTTCAGTTTTTTATTACATAATGGAGAGTTCTTTGGAATGCAGCGACACCATTTGTTACTCCAAAAGGTATACGGGTAAATTGATAGAGATTGCCACATGCTTCAAATGCTGTATAGATTTTCTCTTTTGGAAGAATCGGAACCTGATGGTAGGCGCTTTTTAGATCAATTTGACTAAAATAGTTGTATTTAGCCACTTGCGAAACAATGAAATCGATGCTAGGTAAGGGATATGCATCTAATTCAGTATACCGATTAATAGTCTGCGAATAGTCAATTACCAAGCGCTTCTTATGACTTCCTCCTCCAGCAATCAAAACTTGAGCTCGCCATGGTGACACACTGGGCTCTATTATTTTGTCTTTTAAAAGATTAGTAATTTCATTAGATATGAAAGCCTGATCTTCCTCTGAGTGTCGTCGGGAGCGTATTGCTATCGGCTTAAGAGTAGGCGATAAATTACTAAAAAGAGTTGCTGGCGGAACGGAAGCTTCTAACAGATTGCATATTTTTAATGGCTCCTTGTTACCTCCAAGCTGCAGTTCTAAAGATGAATGATTTCTTAAAATGTCATGGCCAATGATAATATCTGCACATAGATCGTTTACGACGAGTAAAGGCTGTTGTTTATATATATGATGATTGATTTGTATCGTAGCGAAACATACTCCATCGACATATGAAACATGATTAAGTGATGCAAGTGTTACGGCTTGTCGACATGGTTTCTTTTTCAGTTTCATTGTTAGAGCAAAGTTGTTATCAATAAAACTAATGGAGCTACCTGTGTCGACTAAAGCATCTGCTCGATGATCATTGACGATGATAGGTATAGTAGCCTTACGTAGACTTGAAGGTGCTGCAGCCGATATGCTTGATAATTGAGATTGATGTTCAAGTTCAGTAGTAATAGCTGCGCTCCTATTATGCAGGGTTTGACCACTACTACGGCAAACTTTGGCGAAATGTCCTTTTTTTGAGCATAGTTGACACTCTGTATTGTATGCTGGACATTTGAATCTTTGATGTACATTTCCACCACAGAAGTAACATTTTCGACGATTATTTTGGGTATTGGTAGTAGCTAAATTTAGTTGATGCGCTTGTTCCTGTATTACTGGTTCTGTTATTGTATTGACAAAAACCGGGCTGGTGTTGGATGCAATTAACTGAGAGGTGTTTTCTGCACTTTCAAGAGAAGTTGCTAAATTTAAGGTTTCATCTAGTGTCATTGAGGACTTCTCTAACAAACGCTCCCTTATTTTATTAGACGACAGCCCTGCTATTAGTACCCCACGAATCGTTTCGTTTTGATGTTGTTCAGCAGTTACTGCATTGAAATGACAATCATGAGCAAGTAAGCTAAGAACTCTGGAATATTCTGAAATAGTTTCGCCAGGTTGTTGTTTTCTAATAGTCAATTGATGTCTGGCTAGACTAATATTCCTTTTCTTTTCATACGTATTTTCCAGTACTGTCATGGCGTCTGTATATGTAGAACATGCTCGTATATAATGAAATATTGTCGGCGAAATATGATTTACTAAGAGTTTGTACTTAACGGCTTCTGTAGCGCTTGCAGCCTCTTCAGTAATAAAGTTTTCGAAAGTAAATCGCCAGTGTAACCATTTTAAGTCCGATCCCGAGATTGAAGGCTCGACTTCAAAACGTTCTGGGCGCAAATATCGTGATATATTTGAATTCGGCTGCTCTGAGTATTTCGGCCGATCTTGTGACATTTTGATAAAAATTTTAGCAAAATAAATTGATATAAGATAAACGACAATACCAATTAGAATTTGGCTTTATTTTGCTAAAATTATGCTATGATACAAAGGTAATAGAATTTCAATAGAACATAAGAATGACAGATGACTTATGTACAATGTTTTCTTCTGGTATAAATAATGATAGTATGTAAGGAGGTCATATCACGCTGTCTTCTTTAGGTCCACTCCACCGTGGTCGGGGGATGACCCAGTACTCCTTTCCATCTGCCGTAATCCAGTTTTTGGACCTGGCAACCAGATGATTGCCAGATGGGGCTATTTAGCGCCTCCGCCAATGGGGCTATTTCCCTTACCAAGCAGCGATAATATTTGGACCTCCTTTCGCAAAACGGAACCAACCCACACACATGCCAAAAATGAGATGAGTATACAGAAAGCTTTTAAAATACACCTTCTATCGACTCTGTAAAGTTCAAAATGATCTGACAATTTTGACTGAATAAAACATTTCTATGACAAAGTTATCAACTCCATTAACAACAGTTATTCATTAAACGAACAAGATCCATGTCCCATGGTAACCTGTCAATCTGAAAAATCATTGAAATAGTTTTTTTTCATAAAGACCCATACCACATGATCCCTTGTAAAATATTTTTTTCATCGATTATGTGGGACCATGCAGGTTGATTCTTGTTTGCATAATAAATCTTATCGTTTTTATAGGCTCACATTACTTGGTTCCTTGTTGATATAACTGTATTTATAACATTTTAGTAATCATGTCTTTTGAATCTGTGTTGTTTAGTAAATTTCTTGATAAAATTATTCATTCAAGTCAGTGATACCTACCTACCTAATATTGTAGTCACTAGTATTTCTAAATTCAATAAAAAATTTATGAACATAAATAAATTTTGTATGATAAGTTTGGTTTGGTATGAATAATGGCAACATTTTCTTAACTGGATTATAGGACCTACTTACGCAAAACGGAATCAATCCACACGATGACAGTTTCGAGAAAAATCCGTTTAAAGCCGTTTAAGTTAAAATTTTGTATGCAATAAAATTTATTGTTATTTTGAATAAAGTTTACTTACAAAATTGTAGGAAATAATTTATTCTATGTATACAAACATAATATTGATGAAAATCATTAACATTTTCAATAGTAATATAAAAATAACTCATTGGTTCTTTTTAGCAAAACTCTCTGTGTGTGGGTTGGTTCCTTGTTAGTTTTATTACTTTACCATTATTATTTTATCTGAAAATAAAAAATCTCATATTTGCTTTTAATTATTTTACTCAAATACAAATCTAAAATTCTTATATGTAGTAATCTTACATATGCAATAAATGAAAACTTTCAAAAATTTCTATTTAGTACATATTTATCTGTAGTACTACACTAGTACTTAAACTAAATCCAATTTTATTCTATTTCGAAATCAGGTTGACCACAAAATCCATCAATGTCGTCCTCTATGTCAGCATTACCGATAAGTTTAACGTAAAATTCGTGCGAGTCTTTTGGAATCAGATGTAGCATGCTTTTCAAATCATTTATTTATCTTCGCGTCCGGGACAGATTTCCCTGTTGGCCAGAGAGGCTCCATTATAGCTTTTGTTATTAAATATTGTCTTCCTCGTATATTTTTTTTAATATCTACTACCCTAAAATCTTCAACCAAATTATTTTTCATATACATTTTGAACATTTCATCCTTTTTCAACATAATTTCTTTCGTGTTGAGCCACGAAACTTTCTCGCCATCAATCGTTTTCTTTCTGTTTATTATTATCCGTTCTAACTTTGACGATGACCAGAAATCTTCATTTTTCATCCTATGAACATGCATAGGTTTATTTTTTTTGCAATTTTTCATAATTTGAATGTAATCATCTCAACACGAAAGAAATTATGTTGAAAAAGGATGAAATGTTCAAAATGTATATGAAAAATAATTTGGTTGAAGATTTTAGGGTAGTAGATATTAAAAAAAATATACGAGGAAGACAATATTTAATAACAAAAGCTATAATGGAGCCTCTCTGGCCAACAGGGAAATCTGTCCCGGACGCGAAGATAAATGATTTGAAAAGCATGCTACATGTGATTCCAAAAGACTCGCACGAATTTTACGTTAAACTTATCGGTAATGCTGACATAGAGGACGACATTGATGGATTTTGTGGTCAACCTGATTTCGAAATAGAATAAAATTGGATTTAGTTTAAGTACTAGTGTGGTACTACAGATAAATATGTACTAAATAGAAATTTTTGAAAGTTTTCATTTATTGCATATGTAAGATTACTACATAAAAGAATTTTAGATTTGTATTTGAGTAAAATAATTAAAAGAAAATATGAGATTTTTTATTTTCAGATAAAATAATGGTAAAGTAATAAAACTAACAAGGAACCAACCCACACACAGAGAGTTTTGCTAAAAAGAACCAATGAGTTATTTTTATATTACTATTGAAAATGTTAATGATTTTCATCAATATTATGTTTGTATACATAGAATAAATTATTTCCTACAATTTTGTAAGTAAACTTTATTCAAAATAACAATAAATTTTATTGCATACAAAATTTTAACTTAAACGGCTTTAAACGGATTTTTCTCGAAACTGTCATCGTGTGGATTGATTCCGTTTTGCGTAAGTAGGTCCATTTTATCCGCTGGCTACAGGTGGCCGATTCGGCTATATTTTTTTTTCAGAAATATTTAACAAATAATTTTTATGCAGAAAAAGAACTTTTACAGCAACAATCAGTTTCAATAGTTTTTATGTATATTTTATAGCATGGATTTTAAAACATTAAAAAAGCAATAATAAACTCATGAATTTATTTCAACTTTCCCGCCTTAACTACCTGTGTGCCATGATGGGGCTATCTTGGGGCTTCACGCGCGCTCCGGCATGCAAGGCGATTCGAGAAAAAAATATTCTAGTAACACTGCTGGCAACACTACTGAATGTGCATTTTTATAGATGCTCTACGTGTAGTCTGTGGTGGTTGGTTGGTTCATTAATCATTAAGTAGTAAGTACTCTGTGGTTGGTTTTTTCTAGCTACAAGTATATTAATCTTTGGTACGTATAAGTATTCTGTGGTTACGTGAGTGAATACCATGAAGTGAACATATTTTTTTTTGTTGATTTCTCAATAATTTAATGTTAATACATTACATAAAATGATATTTTAATCCGTAATTCCGTAGACAAATGTTCGTATAAAGTTGATTATATCATAAATATTTAGTGAAATGGGGGACATTAATGATGTGCTTCTTGATAACAATGTTGTTAAAGAGTGGCAGCCTTTAGCTCTCACTTTAGTTGAATATCCCAAAGGTATGTGTTGTTATATTAGCTACTGGACTACTGCATCATTATTAAATTTTGATGAATATTTTTTAATGATTTGTTGTCGATTTCAGGTGACATATTAGGCAAGTTTTTTGCTTTTATAAGCTTGTCACCATTTGGAATTGGCGCTGGATTTTTAACGCTAATTTTGTTTCGAAGAGATCTACATACAGTAAGTATGCTTCTCTGTTATTAAAAATAAAATTGGTTTTCTTATTATCATGTCCATTAAATATACATACATTATAATTTAAGTATGACATGTATTCAATCTTTATAAATTATTGTTTATTGATTTTAGATATCATTCTTCTGTGGCATCTTGGCCAATGAGCTATTAAATATAATCTTGAAGAATGTTATATGTGAACCGAGACCATTAGCAAGAGGACACTTGTATAATGAATACGGAATGCCATCTTCACATGCTCAATTTTCTTGGTTTTTTAGCATCTATGTTTTATATTTCTTTGTTATTAGGTAAGTGCAATATACACTATAATACAATTATATTATAATTATTAACCGAATTACAGGTAGTATTGTAGAATCATATTAATTGTTAGGATTTGTACAACTGTGCAAATAAAATTGTGTAACTTAAACATCTTGTTTAAAGCAACAACCCATAATTGTCCCACTGCTGGGCTCGGGGTCTCCTCTCAGAATGTGAGGGCTAGGCCATAGTCTACCACGCTGGCCAAGTGCGGATTGGTAGACTTCACACACCTTCGAGAACTTTTATGGAGAACTCTCCGGTGTGCAGGTTTCCTCACGATGTTTTCCTTCACCGAAGCAAGTGATAATTAACATGTAATACGCACATAATATTTGAAAATTAGAGGTGCGTGCCAGGATTTGAACTCGGGCCCCTTCTTTCGGGAGACCAACGTTCTACCGCTAGGCTATCACTGCTTATGCACATCTTGTTTAATAGACGTTAATTATGTAGTAGTGATAATCCTATTAATATTGTTAGTTTGTGAAGATTTTTGGATGTTTTTATTTTCATCTCATGCCAACTATTGTATGCATTAAGATAAAACTTATCTTTCGTGCATAAAAAGATAATAAAATATGGTACATTTTATCCCAGTTATATACATATTCCCCTTGGATAACGGGCCATCCATAAATTACGTCACACTAATTTCATGACTTTTTGACCCATCCCCGCATCCTTGTCACAGTTGATCACATATTTTGAAATTTTACAACTAGAAATTATTAAAGTAAAACAGCAATTCCAAAATAAGCTTTATTTCTATTTAAATATTTTTTTTAACAAAGTCAACATCAAATTAAACATTGAAGAAAAACTAAAGAAAACAAATTAAACCCTAAAGTCATATAGTTGGTTGGGAATATTTTTAAGTATTTCGGTTTTAATACTTACCACTAAACATATTTATTAATTTTAAAATGTGACATCAAGAAATTTAGGACCCCTCCCACCCCTTGTCACACTCCATCAAAATGACAATAAATGTTAACAAAAGTTCTGTACTTCCAGATTGCATCATATAAATAATAACAGCATAATATCTGCATTATGGCGGATAATCATTGTTGGTAGCTGCATAGCTCTTGCTGTCCTTGTTAGTGTAGGGCGAGTGTACTTGCACTACCATACAACAGCCCAGGTGGTTGTTGGAGCTATTGTGGGTTCCTTGTTTGCAACTACATGGTTTCTACTGGTGCACAGACTCTTGACTCCACTATTTCCGCAACTAGTGTCTCTGTAAGTGTTTTATTTGATACCTTTTAGATTGCATACTAAATGCATGTAAAAATGCAATTATTCTAGTAATTCCTACATTTATGACATTTTGATTATACTACTGCTAGAGTAAGACAATTTCAATATTGAATACTTGATGATATTTCACAATATCTTTTACTAGCTTTTGCCCGCAGCTTCGCCCGCGGTAGAGATCGATTTTTTATTTTACAAATCCTACTTACTTTTTAACTGACTTCAAAAAAAGGAGGAGGTTCTCAATTCGACTGTTTTTTTTTTATGTTTGTTACCTCAGAACTTTGGACTGGGCGAACCGATTTTGATGATTCTTTTTTTAATCGAAAGCTGGTGGCTGTCATGTGGTCCCATATAAATTTTATTGAGATCTGACAATGGCATCCACGACAAAACCACATAAGTCGTAAATTTGTGTTACGATGTGCGCGACAAGTTGACGAATAACTCAATATCACGCCAACCGATTTCGATGATTCTTTTTTTAATCGAAAGCAGGTGCTTGTCATGTGGTCCCACATAAATTTTAATGAGATCTGACAAGTAGTTTTTGAGACTTTGAAGTCGGTTATTTTTTGTTAGTAAAATTTAGATTATACTTAATTAGATTTATAATAGGTGCCTATGACTTATGTAAACATGTGTCATTTTATAGCATGATTCAGAACATGCAAATGAATTTTAATAACGCCATCTATTAACATCACCTGGAACTAAATATCTAGCAACAAACAAAATATCGATCTTCCCATGGGGATAATATTCTACTGCGGTAAAAAGTAGCCTACGGTACTCTCCATCCTCCTCACTATCCCCACACACAAAACCATACCATATAACAGCTTCGTTGCGACGTGCAAGACGGACAAACAAACAAACACACTTTCACATTTATAATATAAAAAATAATAATATTAGTATGGAAGTATGGATTTGATATTACAATATCATGACAGTATCTATATACTTAAAATTGTGTAATTCCAGAAAACTATGTGAGATGTTGATGATACGGGACACGACTTTGATCCCCAACGTGTTATGGTTCGAGTACACGACGTCGCGGCAAGAGGCGCGCGCGCGCGGACGCAAGTTGGCAGCTCTGAAGCCGACTCAATGACGGTATGCGAGCGCGCGCCCACACTGCGGCCTCCGGCCGCGGCACCGCGCGTGACGGCTCCTCGCCGCCGCAGCCATTGCGCTCGTCGGCGGCATTCTGCTCAACGAATCCGGACCTCGGGCCATGCTCTCGTAGTTCACGGACTTACATGGTATAGTACCACTATTATCTTGAGTACATAACGATTATAAGTGTATCAGCTTTAGTGGCCTTGTAACATATTATTAGGGATGTAGGGATAATTTATAGCGCTGTTCCTAGATGGCGCGTGACTGAGGAAAAAAATATTGTAATAATTTATATTTAATTGCATTTCTACTCAATCGCTATACTCGAAATACATAGGTAGATGAACAGCCGTGTATAACTAGGTAAATAGATGTAAACGGAAAAATTTACCACTTACAACTGTCGGTCATTTTCTATTGCATATTATTATTGTTTAGTTCAAAAGTGTCAAAATAGTCAATTTAAAATAGAGCTCTTTAGTGCGCTTCTAACTAGTATAATTATGGTCCTGACTCCTGATCACAAATCACATATTTATGAATTTTTTTTAGTACCTACGTAAATACATTGTGGAACCAAATTGACAATGAGTTTCTCTTTTATTACTTGGGTATTTGTAATTTACGTTAGAACTGTTAGAAGTGCACCAAGTTCAGCTTTTATGATTGAAATGAATTGTCTTGCAAAATGTAAGTATTATTCGCTAAAAATATACATATTTTAATCGGCTGGCAATGCCTTTGTGATGCCCTTGGATTGGACATCAAAAAATATTTTTAAAGAAGTGATTGAAAAAGATAACAAAAAACTGTAGAGGGGTAACAGATAACCAGATATTAAATATAAAACTTGAACGATAGGACAGTACAGCCAGTAAAAAATTCTCGATTCCCCGCGTCAGTATTTTAAATTCCCCGAAATTCCCCGCTTCTGGAAAAAATTTTGGGATGCGTAGGGAATTTTATATATATTTATTATCGGTTCAGCGCTCGGAAAAAAAAAGATCCCCGGGCGTAATTATTATTTGTAGCTAAAAAAAGGTCATCCGCCGTGAATTTGATGTCCACAACTATATAAATTTGGTACAAAGCGGGACTTTTTGTTCTCGCGAGACGTATGGTCATTCCCCGAAATTCCCCGATTTTTGTAATTCCCCGCGCTAACCATTAAAGTCCCGCAAATCGGTGATTTTCCCCGCAATTGGCACCACTAGACATGACTGTTTTTTTATTTTTTTTTTCACATTTTGCAAGGCAAATAACTTAAATTAACCAAACAGCTGTGGTTTTACCACAGTGTCTGTGGATTTTACCATAACAATGGGTATAATGGTTTCATTTAAGGTTGCGCAATATTTAGTTAATTTTATGATTTAAAGAGTTCCCTTGAAGCCCATCTCATTTAATTTTTGGTACACTTAGAGCTTATTATGGTTGCGGAATAAATATGTTACTATTCCTACATTGATTAATATAATAGTTGTAAAATATAATAAAGGTTTTTATATAGCAAATTATTAAGGATAATGTATAAAAATAGTTGATTAAGAATAACATTTTGTTACATTTAAATGATAATGATACACACTTAACAGAATGGTGCTAAGTTTTATTAAGACAAACACAAAATTTAAACCCGTTTTATTTTACATTACTGTTCAGCAATTGCCAAAACTCTTCCACAAAAATATCGAATAGGTCTATCTATTGATTATTTTATCGTTATTTTTAAGCCAAGGAATCTGCGGACAAAAAAATTACATGTTATGAATATATTATGAAAAGAAACACTACGAGTAAATGTATGTCATTTTAAAGTATTGTTTGGGATTTTGTATCAAGTTTTTTTTAATTAAGATTTTTTTGTGATTTAATTGCCATGGACATAAAACTCGATTAAATGACATGAGTACAGCCATTGAGAAGCTACAGGCCAGGCGCACTCCGCACTTTTGGTATAATGTTACAAGTACGTGCCGCTTTTGGCGTTTCGGGCCAATTTCAAAAGGGCTGTCACGCGCCGCCGCGACACGCCGGTCGCGTCATACATTCGTAATCTATCACACGTCATGTCATCACAAAAAAAGACAACCCTGATATTGTCAGAGAGGCTAAGATTGGGAAAGAGAGTCAACGTCTATAAGAATATAAACGTCTATAAGAATTTATCTGTTGACGATTAGTGTTGTGCGACCTGAATTGGATGAATTACACTGTATTGTGTTAGAGCAAGAGTCGCTATTTATTTAAATGGTTTTGCGTAGTGACTTTTCTGTACATGTATAGGTACTATTATGTATTATGTGCTTATACTTTCGAGTTAGACCAAGAGACAATAGACAGTACCTTAGCGCTCTTACACATGAGCAGCACATTGCAGTCGACAGAGGCAACTGCAACCGTCGACGCTTGCAGTCGACACGTTGACAGCAGGCCAACTGCACGTGGACAACAGTTCGACTGCAGCCGCCGACATTTAACTTTGAATATCAGCGGTTTAGATATTGGGTTTAGGGTTTCGAATAAACCATGAAAAAACTTTTTAAACTCAACAATCAACAAGCCGATTTGATTTCATTTTTTAATAATAAGTGAGCGTTTTCAATTTAAACGTTGTGGTTTCATGTTGGCAGTAATATTAATTGGGCCATATTAAAATCTCAGTCTCTTCATTTCCATTGTATTTGTGCTCTTACATTAAATATTATGTGAACATTACAAATTTTTGTGCGTAACATGTAAGATTTGTAATGCGATAAATAGTTCAATTATTATAGTAAATTGGTTAAAAAAATAATATTTACTACAATACTAGTTAGTTTACTTTAAGAGATAATTATGCATTCGGTTGCTTACTTATTTTGTGTAGGTAGCTAATAGTATCGCTAGTTACACCAGACCATATAGGCCTGCGGCGCACCCCCATTTTTACCCCCTAACCGATTACAAAAAGGTAACCGCATGGAACTTTTTTTATTCCATTATTTATGTCTTGGGGCACCTTCAGTTAATTTTTACCCGTTTTTACACTTGCCAAACATGGTTAAAAATGGCAAAAACCTCTTTTTTCTCGATACGTTAAAATACAGAAATTTTGACTTCAACTCGCGATTGCTTAATAAGTACTCAATTTTATCTAATGAAATTTTTACACGATTATCTCCAACATATTCCTCGAAATGTAAGCCTAGTCCGAATTCTTCAAAATGCATATGAACAAAATGGCGAATTTTTGAAAAAATAAAGTTACTCGAAGGAGATTTTTTTTTCAAACTGAAAAGTTGTGTTATAAATTTTCGAAATTAATTATTCTAATACTTCCACATCAAAGATGAATACTTGAAGAAGTTTTCTGTAAAGTTTGATCTCTTCAAGTACCATGGTTAAAAAGTTACAGCTGTTTGTTTACTGCGTCGCGTCGCGGCACTCCGACGCGCACGGTTTTCTCACCACGCGGCGTATAGAGGCAAACTTTAACTCGTATTAGACCATAAGTAGAATATTATATGTAGACTATTTGTTATTGATATTTGTTACTAAGCATGAAGTTCAGAGTGAAAAATGATAAAAAAAATTGTTTAAGTGCAATGAGAAATGTTCCTCAAGTACTTAAGAAGATGTAAAAGAATAGAATAAATATTACATAACTTACGAAATTCATGAGTCGTTTTTTTATAATTTTTCACTCTGAACTTCATAGTTAGTAACAAATATCAATGACAAATAGTCTATAATATTCTACTTACGGTCTAATACGAGTATATGTTTGCCTCGCGCTACGCCCGCGCCTATACTGTGCCCGCGCCGCGTGGTGGGAAAACCGTGCGCGTCTGAATGCCGCGACGCGACGCAGTAAACAAACAGCTGTAATTTTTTAACCGTGGTACTTGAAGAGATCAAACTTTACAGAAAACTTCTTCAAGTATTCATCTTTGATGTGGAAGTATTAGAATAATTAATTTCGAAAATTTATAACACAACTTTTCAGTTTGAAAAAAAAATCTCCTTCGAGTAACTTTATTTTTTCAAAAATTCGCCATTTTGTTCATATGCATTTTGAAGAATTCGGACTAGGCTTACATTTCGAGGAATATGTTGGAGATGATCGTGTAAAAATTTCATTAGATAAAATTGAGTACTTATTAAGCAATCGCGAGTTGAAGTCAAAATTTCTGTATTTTAACGTATCGAGAAAAAAGAGGTTTTTGCCATTTTTAAACATGTTTGGCAAGTGTAAAAACGGGTAAAATTAACTGAAGGTGCCCCAAGACATAAATAATGGAATAAAAAAGTTCCATGCGGTTACCTTTTTGTGATCGGTTTTTTGATTTCTAGAGCACTTTTTAGGGGTGCGCCGCAGGCCTAATAGATGTAGTACCTATAGATTCAGCCACAGCCGTGGCCGCCGTTATTTTAAAAGAAAATGTTACAAAATTTAACAAGCAGCCCAGAATACTGCTACCCACCATCGTACTAAAACTTATATTATATATACCTACTTAAACCTACTATGATTTTCTTCTTAAAAAAATAACTAAAATTTTTAAATCTCCAATTATCTAACTCACTCTTCATTGTTTGTCACAACTCATTAATTGTCTGCACTTGTGATGAACAATATAATTATCTAATATTTAAAATTCTCGTGTCACGGTTTTTTGAAGTTGAACTCCTCCGAAACGGCTCGACCGATTTTCGTGAATCTTTGCGTGCATATCGGATAGGGTGGAGAATCGGACATCTATTTTTCATCTCCCTACCCCAAAATTTTTGGCAGAACAACGTTGTAGTATAATAAGGGAAAGAGAAGCTAAGGAAATTAAATGAAAGAAAGATTTAGAAGTTAAGAGGGTATAATAATACTTGCTTGGTGGTTACACAGTTGATTAGTTTAAAAGAAAGGAATAAAATTTAGGATTGCATAGTCACTGAAGCACAAGCACAGATGACGGGGGCCTTCCACAAGGCCCTGAAGTGAAGGTTTGAGCTTCCCCTGGCGTGTAGCGCGCAGAGGCTGAGTGACCGCCAGGCAGCGGCCTACGGAGTCTCCGCCGTCCACATCAGAGGACGACGGAAATGAGGTGCGGCCGTGCAAGAGGATGCACAGGCCGACACACTCGGAAAAGCGCTACGGTCGTGCGTTAGATCGCACAACCCGCGCACGCAGCGACACAGCAACTCGCTCTCTCCGCTCGTACAGCAGAGCGGTCAGGTGCGGGCGTGCAGCAGGCGCACAAGCCAACGCACGATGTAGCCAGGAAAGAAGAGATAGAGAGATACAGGAAGCTCTGAAACAATCCTTGTATCAGATTTTTCCTTCCAATCAAATAAGATTCAAGGACACGTCTCCTTCGTGTGAAAGCTATCGGGCCACTCCCCTCTGTTCCACCGAGCTGCTCTGTGCTCGGCAGAAGATTCCTTTTTCATTCTATTTTCAAATTCAAATTTGCAAATCCTATAAGGCCTAATACATTACAGCTAAATATATATAATATATATAAGATAACAAGAAGACATAATATAATCTATGGAAATTTAGAAGATATTACTAAGACACCAATGACAAACATTGTCATAACAAATTACAGAAAATGGCCATAATAATAGATGTTCTAAGAAAATGTTACAGAAATCATTATAACTCAAGAGAAAGCTATACAAGGATGTTACAAAAGGTAATTTTAAAAATATAGAAGTCCTAGGAGTACAAATTATAAATATTTAACTGCACGTGAAATTTAGAATAAGTAAACCAAAAGGATAACTATAAATATTAACTCTAATTTACAGGCTACAGCCAACAAAACTATTAAGGAAAGGTAAAGAAACATATAAAGTATATAGAAATATTAGAAATAAACAAAGATAAAAATGAAGCAAAGATGAAGAGAAGTAAAAGAAGGTATTTAAAGATTGAATAATTGTCTCTAGCTAGAAGTTTAAGGTAAAGATTTTGTACCAACATTACAGGATTAACGATGAGCCATAGTGTTTTAAATATGTACTCTGTGCGAATTTAATTTAATCATATCTGTGGTAAACCGGAAACAAGGCCGCCAACATAGCTATCAAATGACATTGACAACTAGTGATGGGCTTAATATTATCGATAACTAGTGTTGTGCTTTTATACTGTTCATGGCTGCTAGACTTTAATACCTTTTTATCCTTAATTATAAATTAAAATAAAAGCCACACTTGAATAATATTATAATTTTATTTAACAGTTCCAAGTATTTGTTAACACCTACCTATATAGGAGCTCACAACGAGGTACAAGTGCTATCAGATCGACTACATGAAATAATTAATTGTTGACATACTCTTATATATTACTCAAAACAATCATTAATTACAAACTTTTTACAGTTTTTACACATAACAAGGTTTTACCTCTTTATTTCGTAAGTTTACATTAGTCTGTTGCTTTCATATTATTCCTGCAATAATAGAATACAAGGAATACACAACATGATATTAATAAGACTTTAATATTTTAACTCATTGTATAAAAAGTTCTTTTACCAACACTGAAAAATGAGTTTTAAATTTTTTTGTTTGTCTGTCTGTTTGTTTGTCTCCGCAAATCTCTGAAACCACTTGAAATGTTTTTGCTTGTATATTTCACTTGCAATATTGTTTTCAAATATTGTCTTTGCGATGGCTACGGTTTCACAAAGATTTTTTGTAGGATATGTCAAGGATTGTTTATCTTGCCACCACTCTCTTAGTGAAATATATTTAGGTATACAGATCATCATCACTTTCAGGATTATCAACTCTAAGACATTCTATACAATTTGACATGAGTTATTATATAGGAGTTTGGCAGCAACATATCCACTAACATACACTATGGCCCATTCGTTGCATCAAATAATCGATCCAGCTTTCTACTATGTAAGCAGTTTCATTAATTGTTTTCTCCTGTGATTTATCTTTTAGAGCTATCATCTTTAATATTGCAGCCATTGTGTTGCTCAACGCATGCGCGGCATATTATACTTTCATTTTGATTTTATATGTTGGATTGACTACATATTGATTGAGTTAATAAAAATTTAAGAAATTTTTATTTTGTTCTTCTGCTTCTGTAAGATGACGCCACCTACCTGTTTTGTCTCCGTAGTTTATTTCTCCTGCCTGGTAAAAGTTATTTCTTATTGATTTAAAAAGATGAGGTATATCATATATTATAAACACTTTATCATCATCTACACAAAAGAAATTACTATCGGCAGGTAAATGTGAATATTTTTTTAATAAATTTAGAGCACCAATATTTGTTGGACCTTGGGTCACATACAGTAGCAAGTATGGTTATACCTGCTTTTTTTAGTGCCCTTATATTGTCTTTAATTATTACACTTAATTTTTCTGTGCTAATTGTTCCTTCAACAAAATAGTACGATATAGGTTGTTTAAGTTTCCTGCAAATTCCTTGGATCAGAAAAACAACAGCATGATCTGCAACATTAGGAAAACGTCCTATGTCATCTCCAAGATCAACATATCCTTCCACCTTGTCAGTGCTTTCATTATAAAGCAATCGTTTTTTTAGGGCCATCTCATCAAATACTAAAGTAAATATTTTGTCGCGAGCATGAGCCTGAGTCATTTGTTTCTTCAAGTTTTCTATTATGCCATGGTTTATTCCAGTTTCCATTGGAATGTTTTTTAAAATCCTATGTAATGTTTTTTCACTAGGTAGTGGTAATAAATGTTGTAGGTATCTATAAGTCCTAGGAGAACGTTTATATATAACTATAGTTAATGATAGAATTTTGTTTTTCACATCCCAGCGTTTTCCATGAGGTTTTCGCTTCAGCTTTTCTTCGCGTTTTTTCAATTGGTCGTTCTTCACGCCTAGAACAAAAAAAATGACTTAATATTATAATTATGTTTACGCTATACAACTAAATCAAATACAAAGAAAATATACTCTATTAAACATTTTTAACCCCTAAATCTAGCACATGACTCCTAGCAGTGATTGATATTTTAAAAGAGAATGTATAGAAAACTAACCTGTTGATCTTGGTGTACGTAACTTTTTACAAGTTGAAGATTACTACTGGAAGGCTGATTGATTGTGTAAGCGATACCTGAAATAAGGAAAAATTGTTTATAGATTGTATTATTATATATATTTACTAGCTGCCTGGACAGACTTCGACTGAAAAAAAATTTAGGTATGGACCACCCTTAACATTTAGGGGGATGAAAAAGATGTTGTCCGATTCTCACCCTAGCCGATATGCACGCAAAGATTCACGAAAATCGGTCGAGTCGTTTCGGAGGAGTTCAACTTCAAAAAAGCGTGACATGAGAATTTTATACATTAGATTGAAGTATTATTACTTGTTATAAGTACTATTATTTCTTCTGTGGTATTATTAAGATTGTATTATTATATATATTCAAAGAAAACTGTAATGGATTTCTATTATTTAAATCAAACGCTAAAATAAAAGGAGTGCAGTGCTTAAGACGGATCATGCCAGGCCATGTTTGTGTTATGTATGAAGTACATTTTGATCAAAGTTTCATACTGGCCTTAATGGTATCTTCAATCAATCAATTTTTTTATTAACCTTAATATTTGTAATTAATCCAAATAAAAAAGTTCTCAAAGGCAAAGTTCTCAATTGAAACAAGATTGGATGTACTTACTCTCTGTTTCGGTTGATTGAGGACGTTCTGATTGTACAGTACAATCAGTGAAATCTGGAAAATAAAATAAGAATTACTGCGATGTCTATTAAAGGCCAACGCTCTCCTCTTGGGAGTTAGTAATTTATATTGTTTTATATCTTCCATACGTGTATTTAATTAAAATCGACGCAAGAATAGGGGTGTTAAAAGTTGCCGTCGTATATGTATACAGTGTGTACGACAAGAACGTGACCGGCATATTTTAAAATTTTGGAACGAAGTATATAAAAATTAATATTAGGCTGAATAGAACCATCCTTTCGCTAAAATGCTTTGTAAGAAAACTTCAGTTTTTGCTCCAATTTCTAATTAAAATATTATTTTTTACAATGAGTGCCACGTACGATTCCAACTTTGAAGCTGTGTTTCATTGTACTCATCCGAAAGGACCCAAAATATTCTATGACCAGACCATCCACTATATGAAATGCCTCTTGAATATGTGCAAGGCCTTCGTGAGCAAGTGGGTGAAAAGATATAGTTACACAAATAAAAACCATCGATGGCTCACCAGATCGTGGCAAATCAAAAAAGTCGTCTGTCGCAGAGGACAAAATTGTTAAGGGTTATTATATTGCAGTTATTATAATTCTGCAAGAAAATTTTGTTGTTACTTCAAATAAGACTGGATACAGGTACTCACTGTTTGTTTCTTTAGAAGTAGTTTTGTCTGATTGTGCTGTAAAGTTAGCTCCTGAAAAAAGAATTAAAATAATCGGTACATATATACATTGAGCCAGCATTCTCTCACTCAGGAGCCCCATATATATATTTTTATATGGTCTATCTATAGTTGAATTTATGATACACGTAAGTCTACGTCTACTTACCAGATGATATTTTTTCACTTCCTATTCTTAATGGGAAATTGGTTAATAGGTTGTCTGCTAGAGGTGGACGCGTCAAGTTCATGGAAGGCACTGCATTTTTAAGTAATCTGCTTCGTTGGGTATTAAATGCTAAAGGTGCGAAGTGACGTCCGCACACAAATTTTAATTGGTGTAACTTTTCAATAGGCACATATGCCAAATCTTCGTCTCCAATGGTTTTAACCCATTGTCGACATCTAAAAGAATTTTCAAAGAATATAGCAATGTAAAGTTCTAATGAATAAAGTATAAATTCAATAATTGTAAGCTTCATACATTACTCATAGTATGCTTATTCATATTATCAATAATAGTCATGAAACTTACCTATCAGGGTCTGCAGGAAAGGCCGCGAGAAATAAATTTAGTGTTGGTAGGGGTTTACGATAACAAATATAATATTTTTTGTTAGTTTTCCCCATATCAAAATTTTTATTTTAAGAGTAAGGTTTTTTCGATTGACAACCGGAAACGGAAACTTGACATCATTACATTTGTCATACCAAAAAGTTACTACCAACATTTATGACGAAATTCTGTAATATTGGCTAAAAGTTTTACCTATGTCATTTGACCTTGAAATCGAAGTGAGTAGCCCCTGGTTTGCCCGGTCAGCTAGTGTATTAATAAAATCGGTGACGGGGACAAACAATAATATTTTTGTCTCTGTCTTTCACGTTGATTTTATAACTGGCGATCTCGCTCTGTCAAGTGTATGGGAGAATCTACTGGTTCTAAATCTCTGTTCGAGACGTAATATAAATTCGGTTTCAGTACCTACCTTATGTATAATATTTAGACATTAATGAATTTATTGAATACCTAAATTATTGCGGTTGTGTCTTAAAAAGTAATACCAGGAATGGAAAATGTATATAAAACTAAATTAGGTGCAAATTTTGCGACTTTTAGAGAAATATAAAAAAATGCAATAATATTACTTTTTATACGAAATATGAGAAACATTTAAACTAAGGTGACATAGGAAATATTGCTGTGTACCTCTATATAAGTGTTATCGTTGTATAAAGTTATAAATGTATAAAAATGATATTATAAGAATGTAATGTGAAAATAATTGTATTCTATTGAAGTTAATGGATGCAATGAGTTGTAATCTATACTAATATTATAAAGAGCATTGAATAGGCTCCGAAACTACTGAACCGATTTGAAAAATTCTTCCACTGTTGGGAAGCTAAACTATCCCCGAGTGACATAGGCTATATTATATTTTCAAAAAATTTGGGATCCTTAATGAAACTCCAATAATGTAACCCAAGGTGTAAAAAAATAAGGAAACCGAAGCAAGGCGAGGGCGGTTACTCGTGTTTTATAATAACACTAGCTGACCCGGCGAACTTCGTATCGCCTAAGAATGTGACAAATCAGAGATCATTAAAATCGGTACAGCCGTTCTTAGCCGTTATAACTTATAGTTTCCGTGTCCTCCCTCTCCCGCTCCCGCTCCCGCTTCCGCTCCCGCTCCCGCTCTCGCTCCCGCTCCCTCTTCTTCTCCTTCTCCCCTCCCCTCCCCCTCCCCTACTACTCCCCCTCTCCCTCTCTCTCTTCCTCTCCCTCTCCCGCTCCAGCTCCCACTTTACTCCCTTCCCCTCCCCTCCCCGTGTTACATAATCGGGATCCGCGGAACATGCGCGAGCTGTCCGGCCGCGGGGCCGGTGATGATTTGTGCTACTCGTACAATCACGTTGTCACGTAGTTCCTTTACTACGTAATATCTTCTGAATGGAATGTCCGATTTGAGTAATTCAAAAAGTTATCTATAGGTATTGAAACAGTTTTGAATATGAAATGATTTATTTGGATAAGGATTAATACGAAGGTATGGTTTTCATGATCTGATTTTGGTCATCTTTTTTATTAACTTTTAAAATGTAAAAAGTGGTTAAAGTGACATAACGACAATAGTTGGACATATACTATCGCGAGATTTTTTGTAGATATTGATATGTTCTATAATATTGTAGAACATTTTTTTGTTCTATCATCAATAGTTTCCGCAGCGTATGCGATGAAAGAAATTTTTAAGTAAATTTTTTCACACTTTGGTTCACGTTACTGATGTTTTAGCAAGGATCCCTAATTTTTTCTAGTAATAAATATAGCCTATGTTACTCATGAATGATGTAGCATTCTAATGGTGAAAGAATTTTGAAAATCGGTTCAGTAGTTTTTGAGTTTATTCGTTGCAAACATACAAAAATATAAAAATACAAAAATATAAAAATACAAAGCTTTCCTCTTTATAATATTAGTATAGATAAATTTTGTCCCGATACTATAAATTAGGTATTATTTATATGTATAAATTCAGAAATCACATTGTATTATATATGTATTTGAACTTTATATGTATGAACTACGTGTACATCGCCTGCAAATAAGTTAGAAAAATGTATTATGAATCCGTATCCGTAGCAGCTATCTATTGTAATATCTATTGTAATAGTCAATAGTACAGGAGTTGGTAACCATTTTGATACTAACTGTAATAGCCTTATAGTATTTTTATTATCCACTATTTGACACGAATATCTGCTTATAAATTTGATGCTGCCTAATTCTGCCATCGGTGTTCTTAAGGCAGCTTGAGTAACACGATATTTTGTAACTGTAGAGATTAATTAGTGTCTGTTCACACGTTCGACAACGACATGAAAAAATTTCGCACTAATATGTTGTTGGGCGCAGATTTATATGAGTATGCATTACTAGTTACTACCTACTATTATTAATTCTGCGTGCAACACATCAGTAATGCCTTCGGTGTCGCTAATTTCCATGGGCGACGAAAGCCACTTACCATCAGGTGGATCATCAATTCGTTTATCGACTATTACCATAAAAAAAGATTGACACGTGCGTCAAAATGTTGCATCGACATGCGAATGTATTCATACGAAATCACTGCTTGCGTAATGCCGCTATCGTACGTGTGAACAGATAGTAAATTGCATTTAGAGTGTTATATTATATCGGAGATTGAAGATAAATTAATAACTAAAGTCCGGACCCGAAGCAGGAAGAAATTCGTACATTGACTTGTTATTACCTGTTTCTGTCACTCCCGTGGAAATATAATGCGTGCTCGCTCGTATAGTGCAATGGCCGCCGTTCTATGCGAGCGAGACGCATTATATTTACGCGGGAGTGACAGAGACAGGTTTTAAAAAGTCAATGTAGGTACGAATAATTTCTTCCTGCTTCGTGTCCCGACTTTAGCAAATAACCTAAGACATGAATTAATCAAAACTGCCTATCAAAGTCTCGAGAGACCTTATTGCTAACTATTCTGTTAGGCATTAAGAGTTATAATAGAAAGTAATATCTTTATAGAAATTAATTGCATGATAATATTATTATAATGGCTCTTATTATGATTCCAAATACTACTTTATATTGATACTAGTTTAGAATAATGTTCTACAAAATATATATAAAAATCAGCCATGTGAATTTAAGTAAAGTAACTCTTATTTTTAGTTACCTTTCTCACCTGGTACCTGCCCAGGTGCCACAGGGCAAGCTTCATAAACACGCAAGGTATTCAAAGTACACTAGACGCTACTGAGTAGTTAAGGTTTCATCCATGTGAAAGTAAGTTATGTCTGATCGCTCTGGGCTCTGGGTCCATATGGTTGCACGAAAATAAGTTAATTAAGAGAGATTGTCTACTTATAATATAAACGTGCCCCTACAATATCATTGATACAAACTGCAAGTGTAAATATTTATCTATATTTACTTAAAATAAAACGCATGTTCACTTTTAAAGTAGACGGTCTCTAGTCTCATCTCATCAAAATTACTCAAAATCATGCAGTTATAAACGGTTATTTTAAATATTGCTAGTAGGTATTCATATTTGTTAATGTTGTAATTAAAAAAATATTTCTGGCAACCCCATTAATGTCTCCTGTAAGCCAAGAGCATAGTTAATGAAAAATTCCATACAATACAGTTAAATAATAATTTAATCCCTCATGTATTGTGTCGAGGGGATTGTTAGAAATATTTATTGTTTTCGTGTATATATTTTGTCATTGCAATCAACTCAAAGAATAGAAAGTGCCTCTTAAAAGTTATTATGAATGTCACATAAATCTAAGTAAATAAATTTTATTATGACGATTTCAGTGTATGTAATTATTTTCTCTTTTGACGTTACTGGTGTTTAGACAATCTATTATTATTTGAAAAAAGTAGTAATGTACGAATTTTAGTCCATTTACCTTCACCGTTGTCGCTATTTATCTTAACGGTCTGCTGCAACAGGAGTCTATAACAATCGATCCCTCCTGTTAGACTCACTAGGCTTTGTACTACCCAATTTAATTCCGACAATACTCGTGCATGATGGTGTGGTAAATTATACATAGAAGCTAGCTAGCATAGAAATTAGAAACCACCACTACATTAAAATCAGTAATGTCGGAGAACCAGAAATAAAGAAAAAAGCGGCCAAGTGCGAGTCGGACTCGCCCATGAAGGGTTCCGTAGCAGCAAGTAACATAATATAAAAGTTCTTGTACTTCATTGTAACTTTGATCGATGTTTTTTGCGGTTTACGATTTATGACGTGTTAAAAAAAAACTACTTACTAGATCTCGTTCAAATCAAATCGTTGGAAGTTTGTACGGTAATGTACCTACATCATATATTTTTTTTAGTTTTTATCATTCTCTTATTTTAGAAGTTACAGGGGGGGGGGGGGACACATTTTACCACTTTGGAAGTGTCTCTCGCGCAAACTATTCAATTTAGAAAAAAATGATATGAGAAACCTCAATATCATTTTTGAAGACCTATCCATAGATGGGTTCCACACGTATGGATTTGATGAATAAAAAATATTTGAGTTTCAGTTATATGGAATTCAGTTATGGGGAACCCCCAAAATTTATTGTTTGTTTTTTCAATTTTTGTGTGAAAATCTTAATTCGGTTTACGGTATAGGTACATCTACTGACCAAGTTTCAACAGTATAGTTCTTATAGTTTCGGAGAAAAGTGGCTGTGACATACGGACGGACAGACAGACAGACATGACGAATTTATAAGGGTTCCGTTTTTTGCCATTTGGCTACGGAACCCTAAAAAGCCAACGTGTCCGATGTCTTAACGCGACTCATTTAGCGAGCTTTCCGAAAGCGAGACAGTATCCGTTAACGTTGGACTATGTATAATAATATGCCAATCACCCAATAATTTTAATACGTGGCAAACTAGAAGCAGGTAAAGAACAGTATGATTGAAATAAGTAGCCCTTTAAATATGTGATATATTAAGTATATTATATTTTTATTTAAATTCAGATGTGCTTGGATGATCTGCATAAGCGATATCATTTACTGATTTTTTTGTGCTATGGTCACTTCCAGTAGATAAGCTGTATTCAGCGCTGCGGTTAGGCAAATCTAAAATTTAAAATTAAAGTGAGACGACTAATAGGAACTGTTAAAATATCAGACCTCGTATTCATTACATTATTGATTGGAAATTGGAATGCACGGACAGGGAGGGGCAGCTGAACTAGTAAAATGGTATCAATAATAGACGCGGCGAGTAAAGCATGTACTATTACCGTATAAGTAGGTATAGTTTATTATATTATTAGAGTTTTATTTAAATAGATTACCTAGTTGTGTTTACTTCGAAGTTCGAAACGTTAGTTAAATGGGTAGGTGGTACTCACTCGAATTATTACTGCCCTGATTCATTTCTGAAGAAACTGAATTACTGTCTTCTGATAAAGTTTCCAACCATTTCTAAGGGCATCAATTAGATAAGTATATAATTATCGGTTCTTATGAATAGATCAGATACGCGTACGAAAATATCATTCATTCATTTCTACCAGGTGCCTACATACACAAATAATTCTAAAATAAAATTATAGCTATTATTGCCTATTTAATTGTAATCCAACCTTATCGCTCGGTATTAGTCTGTTCACTTTTTTCATCAGAGAAAAATCAGCTTTTTGTCCCAATAAATGCCTGGTTACGTCAGTTGTCGACATAGTTTTGTTTAACATATCTTCTAAAGTCTGAGGGTCTTTTTCCAGTAGGCCAGGGAACATTATAGTTAAAGGCTTCATTTCAGGTCCATCTTCACATTCCACCTAGACAATGTAAGCAGGTAAACATTATACTGCAGTGAACATAAAGATGATTGTGAGTGAAGGACGACCCTGTAGCCTAGTTGGTAGAGACTCTGCCTGCGAAGCGAGGGGTCGCGGGTTCGATTCCCGGCTGGGGCAGATATTTATGTGAGAGATAAATATTTTTACTCGGGTCATGGGTGTTATTGTGAAGTGTTATAATAATATTGGGTCGTCCATGCCACCCGCGATACAGGTAAAATAACCTACTGTGGGGTACGAGTGTGTAGGCATATTTTAAAAGCGTAACAAGCGTATTGTGAGTGAATCTAGAAACTACAAACAGCTAGTCAGTGGCGTAGCGTGGGGGGGGGGGGGGGGGCGGGGGGGCCCTGGGCGGCACATGAAGAGGGGGCGGCTAGCTACTCGGTTTTTAAAGAAGAAAAAAAATTTGACATTAAAATTAATTTCATTTAAATTTTAATGAAAATTGTGCTATGAAAAAACAAGAAAAATGCATTTTTAATTAATAAAAAAACAATTTAAATAATATGGGAGCGGCAAAGATCACTTCGGCGGCAAATTTTCGGTCGGCCCCGGGCGGCAGAAGCCCACGCTACGCCACTGCAGCTAGTTACATGTTTTACTTCTTGCACCATAAATCTGCATCAAAATGGGAATGTATCCATGTAAAACTATCCTAATTCCGTGGTTTCTCCCTGTATGAAATGTTAAATTAAATGATTTGGTATTATAAATAATTTATCTACTTATCCGAAACGATTTTCAGTGTACAAAGCTAAGCCCTTCTAATATTTTTTAAGTAGGTACTTTAAATTGTAGGTTTATACAATTTACAAGTTGCAATACTTCTTCCTCGTCCGAAACATTATCGGTCGTTTTGGAGGAATCGACTGAAGTTGTTTGCAGCCCATCAAGCCATTCTGAATCTTTGGCCAACAATGGACATCGAGGCTGTGGAGAATTTTTCTTTTCATCGTCTCTGTTGGTTTTCTTCTGAAAATTGTAAACGGTAAACTATTATATTTTTGTTTATAGTCAAATTATTAAAGGACTATGAACACCTTTAGGTACAATTTTTTTTGAAAAGGATTCAGATTGTCACATATTTTTTTTTCTAATCGATAAATTATTGCTAGTGGCAACTTAACTTTATCCGGGACTTGAACCCGGAGGAAAAAGGATATCTGTATTCTGTTGTGAACGCAGGTCGCAGTTTACATTAATTAGATAGACACTTGATTAGAAATCAAAGAGCGTTCTGAATTGGTTGAACGAAATTACTATACTTTACTGTGGCCTGTGGATTTGTAGTCCCTCCGGTGTTCCGTTTTGGTTTTTTATACTTCCTGTTGGAGTTGTTGCTCATGTCGAGATAAACATTTTTTTTGGAATGCTGATTGCACTTTGCAGGCGGTTTTGGAAATGACACTTGAGAAATGCCACAGAGTACTTAATCACTATGAGAAATGCGAGTTGTCGTTGATGTCAATGTTTTTTATACATGTGACCATTGTGACTGACTGAGCCGTCTGACGTCTCGTTTATACCTCATATACACTGATCTGTCATAGAACCACGGACCTAAAACATGACGAATCTATAAGGGTTCCGTTTTTTGCCATTTGGCTACGGAACCCTAAAAAGAACTTCCTTTTTTGGTCCGTGCAAAAACACAATGATCAGTACCTAGCATAGCACTGACGAACTTTATCAATTCATACTATTATGGGCTCCCAAACAACAGTTTTTGTCCAGCCTATCCTATAGTGCAATACAATCTCGTCTCGTCGAGATCGAAAAGGGTATAGCTGGATAGCTTTGGGAAAAGTGCCCCCAAAGCCTGGGGTTCGAAACTATGTCCAAATCCAAATGATACCTTACATAGAGATAACATGATGTGCAAAATTCCACCCCCCCCCCCCCCCCCCACTACCCCTCAGGGGGCTACGGCACCCAGTTAAACCGAAAACTTTTTTATTTTTTTTCTTCAAATCTATGTAACTGACGCACATCAAATTTTGCACAAATATTGTGGTGACATAAAGTAATAATACAAATAATACAAAAAATCCCGTCCATATTTTACGAGACTCTCATAAAGATTGAGGCGGAACGTCGTACGGAACTCTCGGTTTACGAGACCGATGCTCACATGGCCGAATAAATAATTTACTTAATATTAAGGAAACTAAGGTAGGTATAATAAAAAAAATCCTTTATGCCTTAAGCCTCGATCACAGTAACGCCGATATAATTATAATAGTTACAGGAGGTTCCTGATATTATATACATTTCTCAATAAATAAGTGGTTGGCATCTATGTATATGTTAAAAAAAAGTTGAAAATGTTAAAAATAGTAATTTTAAATCAATTTGATATTTAATAACAAAACTATAAGTTATTGAGTTTTATTGTATTTAGCAGAAAGTTTAAGATAAACAAAGTTTATGGCTGTAATAGAGTAACCGAAATACTTAACAATTTTTGTACCATCAGAGTTTATACAATTCATTAAACATCACTATGAATAGTCATCATCTTCATCTTCTTGCTTGGGTCCTGTGGGAGGAGGGATGTAGGGTTGTGGGGCGCCCTCAACTCCAGCTAGACCCTGCTGCTGCAGTAGTAGCCATTGCTGCTGCTCCTGTTTGGCTTGCTCCTCACGTGCCTGTAATAAAATAACTTTTAATTAATGAGAACAACAAGGTTGAAGTTTTTGCCGACAGATAGGATAATTTCGTCAGTAAATTCGATCAGTAACCACACAAGTAATGTCACAATATTGTAAATATGTCACAGAAGTTGGCAGAACCCGCTAGGCGGCATTACGGAGTGTACGGAACAAAGGTTATATTAAAATGGATCATTACTATTTTTGCTTTTAAATATTCTTCTTAGATATATATATTACTAGCTGCCCGGACAGACTTCGTTCTGTCAAAAGTTTTTTTTTATTAAAACCTTCCATGTGCCTTAAGGAACATACCTATAAGCTATACTATCTTTCAAGTTGGATCAAACTGCACACGGTGTGCAAATTTGATTAAAATCGGTTAAGTAGTTTAGGAGTTCATCGCGGACAAACAACGTGACACGTAATTTATATATATTAAGATAATCTTAAATTAAAATAAAAAAAACCGACAGTTTGATTTACACTAAACTTAAACATAGCTATGAACGCTGAATTAAGTCACTTTTCATTAAAAAAACTAGATCAAAATCGGTTCATCCGTTTGGGAGCTACAATGCCACAGACAGACATACAGATACACAGACACGTCAAACTTTTAACAGCCCTCTTTTTTCGTTGGGGGTTAAAAATGAAATATATTAAAAACCATTCTAATGGTGGTCACTCACGGTCATTCCATCGCGTCATTTTTGGAGCCACGCCAAGCGACATATGTCAAAATGGCGCGATTGGACATACAAATTTTTTAAATCACGCCATCAGTTTTTCACATTCACGAATCACGATCAAATTTTGGCTGTATATCACGCCATTTGACGCGATGGACTGACCGTGAGTGGCCACCATAATACCTTTAAACAAGCAATTCTTGTATAAATATACCTATAATTATATATTCTCGGAATCTCAGAAACGGCGACTACGATTTTCATGAAATTTAGTATGCACGGGGTTTCGGGGGCGATAAATCAATCTGGCTAGGATTTAATACTAGAAAATGTCGTTTTATCCGTATTCCTGACATCTACTGGCGTGTAATAATACTATTATTGAGAGCAACTAACTGCTTTAACGACCCAGAGCTACTTCAGCAGATGGCGTTGTTAAGCAATATTAAAAAACTGAGCAAAGCTCGGTCATCCAGATATTTCACATTAATATGAATACAATAAAATAGGGTCAAGTAAATTAATGTGCCTTTTTATTCATTCATTTTTTGTCATCATCATTACACAACTTTATAATTTGAATATTAAGGTTAATAGGTAGGAATATAAAAAAATTAAATGTGTGCAATTCACACGTGGTAGAAGTGAAACCTTCAAAATTTTTGTTTTCAAGATAATGAGACGAATGTAAAATTTCGGGAAGATGATAATTGCAGGTTTCACCACTCCACTCCACTCAGCACTACTCAACTCTACTCAACTCCACTCAACTCTACTCAACTCAACTCCCCTACCCCTGTACAATGCTTCCTATCTCACTTTAGAATTTATGTGTCTGTCTCTTTTTACTGGACAGTTTCGTTTCATCGAATTTCAAATCACCCCCGTACTAAAGAAGTTTTCACTTCAAAAGTATTATACAAACTTATTATAATTATACAAACCAAAGCGCTCATAGCCTGGCGGCTTGTGTCGATCCTATGTGATCGACAAAGTTAAGCAACAGCGGGCGCGGTCGGTAGTTGGATGGGTGACCGCTAGTGGCAAAAATTTCTTGAGCGTTTCCGTGCTTCGGAGGGCACGTAAAGCCGTCGGTCCCAGTTGTTATCATAAGATAACAGTCGTTAAGCCATGTCGGAGGCCCTCGGGCGGTTTGAAAACTTCCGACACTTGGGTTGGCCACTAACCCCTCCACCAATCCGCACTGGAGCAGCGTGGTGGAGTATGCTCTATGCCTCCTCAAGAGGAGAGACCCGTGCCCAGTAGTGGGCCATTAATGGGTTGAAGCCATACAAACCTTAGCAAATAATTCTTGTTGTTGCCTTAATAACTCTTCCTCTGGTATTCCCAAATTCTCCAATCTGGTACTTTGTCTTCTTCTCTTAGCAGCCACAGCTTTACAATCTTTCAGCACTGCTTCTGCCTCAATTGTGTAGTCACTGAACCCTAGTCTATCAAGTGCTGTAGATGAAAACATTTTTTGTAAATAACAAGTCCACATATTTACCGCTGACTATCCAACTGATGGTAAGTGGCCAGTGTTGCCTATGGACATTAGTAAAACCAAAGTTTAAGCCTATTTTTATAAATGAATGTGTAGCGATGTGTGTTTGCACATTGTAGATGAGCAACCCTATTTTGGTTACCATAGTATTTGAAAATAGCACCATTGTCATTCAATGTCAAGCTAAAAAAATAGCAAAATATTGTATTACTGGAAATGTTGAAAATATAAACTTGCAAAGAGAAGGAATATAATTGTATTTTTATTGTAAACAATCTGAGATCCCTGGGACTAAGAAAGTCTTAGATCCCAAGCCCAGAAATTGACGAGCAGCTGACTCAAGCAAAAAGGAAGCCAAGGAGGCTTCACAGTACTACAGTCTGTACCACTTACTCAGGCAGTATCAAATATAAAATCATAACACATAAATTAGTTCAGTTAAAATTACAATTAAAGTTACTCATACAATAACTTTAAACAACACAAAAAACGAAATGTATGCCCCAACGCATGGCGGGTATCCATCCCTTCGTTGTTAACATCCCCCCTGTACGGACGAAGCGTTTCTGTCTTTATCATTTATTATACATACAGCGAAGGATTGGAATAAATTATCCGTGCCGGTGTTTCCGCTCGATTATAATGTGTCTTCAAGGCAAGAGTGAATAGGCTTTTACTAAGTTAATGCGTTTTACCACCCATGACTACATCACCACTTACCATCAGGTGGGATAGTAGTCAAGCATTATCTTAAAAGATATAAAAAAAACAACCGAATAAATATTAATACAGAGGAAATGTGACCAATTTGTTATTACTTATCAATTTCCAATTTTTACTTTATCATTTTCAAATGTAATTTTATTTTTATATAATATTTTTTCGTCGTTTAATCCATAATTTAATGATTTGTACAAAAGTGAATGCAGTATCTGAAAAATTGACAACAGAAGTCTTCACATAGTTTGATGCAGTTTATATGTTCACAAGCATTGATTGTAACTTTACTTACCTGTAAGGACATGTTCAGCGTTGATTGTTTTCTTATTACTCTGATTACAAACTTCATTAGCTTCTGAACTTAACAGATGGATAAATTCAGTACAGCAATTTAATATTAATTCCCTTGATTCAAAAGCGACTCGGACTGAGGGTACCAACTCCTTGATCATCTTATTAATACTTGCTCTAGGAAGTGTTAGCTCATCCTCTTCTGACGGTGGTGGACATAATTCACGTTCAGGACTTGCCATGGTATAAACCAACTCAGTGGTATGAACCAATGTTAATACGCAAATACCTTTTAAAAACAAACCTGAATGTTTGTTTCATTTAGTTTAAGAGAAAAAATATTTGAAACGATAACAATACAATACAAAATTGAATAATGAAAAATAATTTCACTATTTTGCTTTGCTTGAAAGATTTGAAGTTGAATGAATGAATCAATCAATATAATGACATATATTTTGATTTCATGATTTGACAAATTACTGATAGTCCTTAGGTTCCACTATAATCCGTTCACAAATCATAGAGACTAAATTGAGGTTTCATGGGTGACCAGTTTCGGGTGCAAATTAAATAGTGATGACCATAAACCGAAAAGTAAATCGGAAAAATTTTCACAGCTTATAAGGAAGGTGGACTATTTGTGTGATTATTGAAGAGTCCCTAAAACTAGTATAAAAACAAGTTTAAGCAACCATTATCATTCATACAGGGTTTTTTTGAGGTTGTGCACAAACTTTACCAAATGATTCTATAGCATTTACTAAACATATCTTATACAGGTACTAGTGCATTATAAAGCTTAGTTTTTAAGTTATTGGTAATTCCATTTAATATGGGTTTACATTGTAAAAGAGTCTTTATTTGTGCTATGTTGCCGGTCAGTACGGTCATAATCATTCAAACTATTGTTTCATTTTAAATGTCATGTCATTATTGGCTTGACTTATCAATAAAGGCCCATTTTGACGGAGAGCTTCTCGTCTCGAAGAAGCCACGATCGAAATAATAAAAAAATCTTTCTTACATTTACACCTCTCGCTATTTGACGACAATTTAAAAAATAAAATTTCAAAAATAAATTGAAAAAATAAGATACAAAAAAAAAAAAAAAAAAAAAAAACAATAATGAATCCATAACGAAAGATGACCAATTTAATGGGCTGAATATCAGGCCGAAGTTTGTGCACAACGTCAGGAACACGGTGTATATCCATAATATATTTGCCGTTACTTACTAAATTAATAAGTTATTTTGCTTACAAGAACGAGTATTTGGTTATATTTACATTCGGTATACAGCTAATTTTATACTATTTAGCCGAATACTAAATATCTAGGTAGATATAAGTGTTGTTACTAATATTTCACTATTCTTACGATATATTTTACGATTAAAAAAACCGGAAAAGTAGATCGCACAAATTTAGCTGGTATCATTATTTCGAACTTTGACATTAGTGGTTGTCAATTTAGTCTCTAAGATTTGTGAACAGGGTATAGACGATCACAACGACCATGGTCCACGCTCACGACCGCGATTTTTCCGTTCCACTAGCTTGTGAGCACAATCATACACCCAAGTAGAGGTGTGTAACTCAGATCTGATCTGATTCAAAGATTCAGGTCCCACGAAAGTGACCTGTTAACCTGCAGCTCAAAAACAGATCGACCAGGTCTCAATTCAGCTCAAAGGACCTGAACTGTACGCGTCGACTAAGATAATATACCCTAATGATAACAGTATTATGGTTGAAATTTGAATGTCGCATCTTAAGAGTGAATCAGATCAAACGACCTGCGAGCCGTACCTGGACCTGAAATGTTCGCGTCGATTAAGATAATATACCCTAATGATAATAGTAAGAAGGTTGAAATTTGAATGTCGTAGCTTAAGAGTGAATCAGATCCCGCGACCTGCGAGCCGTACCTGGACCTTCAGGACGCGAACATTTCAATGTTCGCGTCGACTAAGATAATATACCCTAATGATAATAGTAATAAGGTTGAAATTTGAAATGTCTTGTCGGCTCTTATGAATCTTTCAGGTCCTTGAGCTGATTCACGAACCGCTTTACAGCTCCAGGTCACCTTCGTGAATCAGGACCTGTTTTGCAGCTCACGCGTTTTGGTTGAGTTACTCATGTCTACACCCAAGTGGAACGGGTATAGTGAGCGACGTGAGCGTTCAAGCCACAGAGTACTTACACGTTTTAGCCGTTGATACAAAATGTACTCTATGATGTTGAGAATAAGACAAGTCTGAAACTTAGATTGGAGGTTATGTTATAATTTTTAAGCTATAAATAAACGTTACTTAATTAATTATCAATTGTATTTTTTACTAGCAAAAAAGTATATCTACAAACAAAACATTTTTTTTATGAAAAGACAAATTAATATAATAAAAAATTGCATATTAATTATGTTAATGATATTGACCGACAAGGAAAAATGTATACCTGGCTATATGTATAGTGAATTAAACATTAAAATTATTTACATAATTTAACATATTTATATCTACTTGTGACCCCACGTCGAGCATCTGCTGGAGAAACTACTATAGTCTATAATCAACTAAAGTATCTCTTGTCGAATCGTATACAGTAATTTTTTTCATCACCATCGTTATCTTTTATAAAATTGCGCCTTTCTATCACCATCCATTTCTACCCAGTGTTGCCAGGTCTAAAAACTGGCGAGAGTACTAACTTCGTCGTATCTGGCAACACTGCAATTCGACCACTTCGACCCACCCCATGAGGGGCGCGTTCCACTAGACGCTCACAACGCTCACAACGATCAAAATCCCTACGTTCCAGTAGACGATCACAACGACCACGCTCACGACCGCGATTTTTTCGTTCCACTAGCTTGTGAGCGTTACAATCATACACCCAAGTGGAACGGGTATAGTGAGCGACGTGAGCGTTCAAGGTCAAGCCACAGAGTATTTACACGTTTTAGCCGTTGATACAAAATGTACTCTATGATGTTGAGAATAAGACAAGTCTGAAACATTAGAGGTCTGAAAAATTATCAATTTTATTTTTATACTAGCAAAAAAGTATATCTACAAACAAAACATTTTTTTATATGAATAGACAAATTAATATAATAAAAAATTGCATAATAATTATGTTAATGATATTGACCGACGAGGAAAAATGAATACATGGCTATATGTATAGTTAATTAAACATTAAAATTATTTACATAATTTAACATATTTATGTCAACTTGTGACCCCACGTCGAGCTGCTGGAGAAACTACTATAATAAACTAAAGTATCTCTTGTCGAATCGTATACAGTAATTTTTTCCATCACCATCCTTATCTTTTATAAAATTGCGCCAAATTTCTATCACCATCCATTTCTACCCAGTGTTGCCAGGTCTAAAAACTGGCGAGAGTAACTTCGTCGTATCTGGCAACACTGCAATTCGACCACTTCGACCCACCCCGTGAGGTGGGTTGTTTTGAGCGTGCCGTGAGCGAAATTAATGACGTTTTCACCGCGACCATGACGACCGTGGTCGCCATGTGGAACGCGTTTTGATCATTGTGAGCGATGTGAGCCTCTACTGGAACGCAGCCAATATCATACTAATTTGATCGTTGTGAGCGCGTCTAGTGGAACGCGGCCGAGGTGGGTTATTTTGAGCGTGCCGTGAGCGAAATCATGCGTCATCAATGACGTTTTCGCCGCGACGATGAAGACCGTGGTCGCCAAGTGGAACGCGATTTTGGTCGATTTGATCGTTGTAAGCGTCTAGTGGAACGCGGCCAATGTCAGAGATAAAATAACTGTGAACGGACTATACCGTCACCCATAAGAAACGTCAATTTTGTCTCGATTTGTGGACGGACTTATAGTTTAATCTGTGTACACTGACGTCTACCATAAACAAGTTTGGCAGTTTTCAAAATTAAACTGACATTTGTACTGTACATTGACATTTCGTTACAAAACTAAAAATTCGTAAATTTTGTAAGCCAGTTATCCTGATTTAATCTAATAATTGTTACAGTTGCAACAGATGAAGTGAATATTCTCTCTAGGATTATTATAATAGCTTTGTCCTATTTTTACAAAGTCTAAATACATGAATCAACATGGTATTCTACTTCACAAGTGACGTTATTGCACCTCCTGTAACTTTATTTATGGGTGCTGATAAACATGAAAGTAAGCTAGAATTTATACTAAAAAAACGGTAAACCTAAAAGTATGTTCCACATTATTAATGTTGGATTATTTGTATCATTTGCAGATGAAGATTTAATAAAATGGGGCTGGCCTGAAGATGTATGGTTTCATGTTGACAAGGTTTCATCAGCTCATGTGTATTTACGATTGGCACCAGTAAGTACAAAAAAACTATTTGTACTCTTTATTGCCTTTGTTAATGTTTATTTGTTTCTTGATGTAATCCTCGGATGAATAAAAAAGTAGATAAATAAATAAATAAACACTGTCGCTTATACTCATACCCCCACAGTAGGCTTTTACCTGTGTCTGGTGGCACAGACGACACATTTAACACATCACAATAACACCCATGACCTGAATACAAATATTTATCTGTCACATAGATATCTGTCCTGGCCAGGAATCGAACCCGGGACCCCTCGATTCCCCAGGGTCGTCAATAACTCTCGATAACTCACAAGATTGTATTTGAGTGTAGCCAGTTACCTCTTACCTGCCAGTACCTACTTGGTTTACGTGATTAAATACATGAATTTCATAGACCAGCTTGGTTGGTATTTTTCAGCTCCATTAATTTCAAGGCGGTGACTTATCTACTTTTTTCTATGATCTGAGATGCAATCATTTTAATCCTTAGTTAAATAACATAGGTATTTCATTTATATTTTTCATACCTACTTTTTTTATAGATACTGACGCAAAAAATAATTCTACATAATATTAAAAAAATATGTTTGATATTTTTAGGGTCAAACAATAGATGACATCCCAAACTCTGTTCTTGATGATGCTTGCCAGTTGGTCAAAGCAAATTCAATAATGGGCAACAAAATGAATGACATTGATATAGTGTACACTATGTGGTCAAATCTCAAGAAAACAGCCAGTATGGAGGTATATATTTTAGCTCATTCAGTGTCATATTATTATGATATTCATACTACTTTTTTCTTTTTGGTCATATATAATGTTACCAACTCAAAATTTAAGTAGTGAAGACAATTTAGCTGAATATTAAGAATAAATCCAGACACTTCTTAGATTTCTTTTTCATTCATCAAAAGTCATTAAGTTGATTATATTTTGTGTTCGAACTGTTCATGTGATTTTACAATGATATAGTCACAGAGTACTTAATCACTACGTTGATATAGTCATAAGTTGTTTTTTTTTCACAGATTTTTATAGCTAATCTAACTACTTCTTTCATTTTAAAGCTTTTTCATAAAGATTTTTTAAATATTGGGACACCTAAAAAGCCGTCAAATTACATAGGGCCAAAGTTTTTGTTGTTAGGGCCAAACAAATCCGGAATGTTGGTAGCTCTATTGTAAATCTACTTTGTTGCTATGAAGATGATATTATTTATGCAAATCTATTTGTGATAATCATAATATAATAGGAGTTTCTTGTATCATAATTTTCAGGTTGGTCAAGTAGCATTTCACAAGGATAAAGATGTAAGAAAAGTGAGGGTAGCCAAAAAAAACAATGAAATCGTAAATAGGCTGCAGAAGACAAAAAGAGAAGCTTTTCCAGATTTAAGACAAGAAAGGGAAACCAGAGACAGGTTAGAAAGAGAAGACAAAAAGAAAATATTGAGAGAAAAGAAAGAAAAAGAGAAGGAAGAAGAAAAACGTAAGAAAGACGAAGCGGAATTAAGGAGTTATTCTACTCTGATGAAACCTGAAAATATGTCTACTAATTATGATGGAAATGATTCTGATGATTTTATGTAAGGACCAGAATACATAATATACACAACAATTCATTTTCTATTTGATTTTTATTTATGCAGTATTCTAAATAATTTACAATATTAAATATCACATTTCACTAAGATCTATTCTGACAGAATTTAATGAATTGACTACCCATGTTGGATAATTGCCATCTGGGTAAAGTTCACTGACGAATTTTTTAACAAAGTTTGGAAATGTACCATTACTAATATTTTCCCTCATAGCTTTCATAAGGCGCATCTGAAATAGATACAAACAAATTGTTTTTTAATATAAATGCACATAGTCTCATAATATGCAATTTATGAATACCAAATAATTTGTAAATGATAATCATGATTACCTGAAAAGCTACATTATGTACTGATAATAAATGACAGCCAACAGTTTCAACTCCAACAAGGCAGTGCAAATATGCTCTTGTGTAATTAGTGCATGTTGAACAGTCACAGTCTTTGTCTATAGGATTAAGGTCAACTTCATATTTCTTATGCTTTAAATTAATCTGCCCTTTGTTGATCAGTGCACAACCAAATCTCTGAAAAAAAAGTATAAATAATTACATTATGACTAAATTGTTGAAGACCCTAATCATTTCAATCAATAAACCATGAAAATTATTTCCAACTAAAATTACCTACCGCAGTTCGAGTGGGATAAACACAATCAAACATATCTACACCCAGAGCGACACAAATGACAAGATCAATCGCTAATCCAACTCCCATTAGATATCTTGGTTTATCTCTGTCTAATAAGCTTGTTCCTAAGCTTACCATAGGCCAAAAATCATCTTTGGCTTCACCACCACTGAAAATAATGATTAAAATATAATCTATACTAATATTTTATAGAGGTAAGATTTGATTGTTTGTTTGCATTGAATAGGCTCTGAAACTACTGAACCAATTTGAAAAATTCTTTCACTATCGGGAAGCTACACCATCCCTGGGTGACACAAGCTATATTAAATTTTAAAAAATTAGGGATCCTTAATAAAACTCCAATAACGTAACCCAAGGTGTAAAAAATAATAAAACCGAAGCAAAGCGAGGGTGGCTACTCATACAATTATAATTTTGATATTAATTCAATGTTCTTAAAATGCATACATAATAAAGAAAGTTTAAAGCTTGGCAAAAATATACCTTAATCCTCCGATAGCAAAACCATTTACATCCTTTGTCATATGCTCTCTTGCACTTTGTTCTCTTAATTCACTATTCAATAAACCCTGCACTATTGGAAATATGCTTTGTTCTGTTGGTCTTGTGTGAGCCAAAATGCATCTGTCTAGCCAACGACTCGTCCTTTCTGTGGCTTCTTTTATCCGGTCATAGTCTTGGAATGTTGTTTGAACCACATCATCCAGTTGCATAATTATATCAGCCCCTAAATAACAATAACAGAAAGAATAAAGTATATTATTTTTTAATTTCTCATACTCGTCACTGTTCCCATCAGAGACTGTTACAGATATAATACAAATAATGCAGATCAAGTGATTACTTATATCACTTTGTAATAAAAGTAACTATAGTGTCAGTTAATATTGTCAATAATCGTTGGGCTGTAAGAACTACATTATAAATAAATAAAAAATATGATACCTATACAATTTTGAATTTCAATTGACTTTTCTGGTGTTAACATAATTTCCGAGCCATCATAAGGGGATCTGAATTTAACACCCTCTTCAGTAATTTCAGCTAACTTCAATAAGGACACCATTTGGAAACCTCCCGAGTCAGTTAATAATGCTCGGTTCCATCCCATAAACTTATGAAGACCACCTGCTTTTTGTAATACTTCAATCCCAGGTCTATTTCCAAGATGATATGTGTTTCCAAGAATAATTTCACAATCTAACTTCTCCAATTGGTCTGGTAGTAGTCCTTTCATAGTACCCTGTGTGTAAGAAATTTATTAAACTAAAAACAGAATATAATTATGTACTATCATTAAAGTTATAGAACAAAGCCACTTTTTGATTAAATTATTTACATAAATGTAAAGGTTAGCAACTTAGCACCAACAAATTCTTTTACCTGGGTGCCCACTGGCATGAAGACCGGTGTTTGCACCTCATAGTGTGGTAATTTCAGGATACCCGTACGAGCTCTAGTCACTTTGCACTCCGATTTTACGTTAAAAGACAAAGCTTTTGATTTCGCACGCATTGCTATTATTGTTGAATTATAACTATACAAACAAATCTAAAAAATTACATTGTATGTATGTACGTTGAAATCCACAGAGTACCACAGAGTACTTACTGTACTGTACTTAATTATTCACTACGTTTTATGAGACGCCACATAGAACATTGTCTATAGCTAAAAATTTTATGTAAAATTTTGTACCAACATTACAGGATAAACGATGAGCCATAAGTGTTTTAAATACTCTGTGCGAATTTAATTTAATCATATCTGTGGTAAACCGGAAACAAGACCGCCAATATAGCTATCAAATGACATGGACAACTAGTGATGAGCTTAATATTGTATTATCGATAACTAGTGTTGTGCTTTTATACTGCTCATGGCTGTTAGGCTTTAATCCTATACCTTTTTATCCTTAATTAAAAATTAAAATAAAAGCCACACTTGAATAATATTATAATTTTATTTAACAATTCCAAGTATTTGTTAACACCTACCTATATAGGAGCTCACAACAAGGTACAAGATCTATCAGATCAACTACATGAAATAATTAATTGTTAAAATACTGTTACTTATTACTCAAAAAAATCATTATTTATAATTTTTTTACACAATATAACAAGGTTTCACCTCTTTATTTCGTAAGTTCACATTAGTCTGTTGCTTCAAATAAGACTGGATACAGGTACTCACTGTTTGTTTCTTTAGGAGAAGTTTTGTCTGATTGTGCTGTACAGTTAGCTCCTGAAAAAAGAATTAAAATAATCGGTATATACATTGAGCCAGCATCCTCTCAGGAGCCCCTTAAATATATTTTTATATGGTCTATCTATAGTTGAATTTATGATAAGTTACTTACCAGATGATACTTTTTCACTTCCTATTCATAATGGGAAATTGGATAATTGGTTGTCTGCTAGAGCCTAGAGGTGGACGCGTCAAGTTCATGGAAGGCACTGCATTTTTAAATAATCTGCTTCCTTGGGTATTAAATGCTGAAGTGACGTCCACACACAAATTTTAATTGGTGTAACTTTTCAATAGGCAAATATACCAAATCTTCGTCTCCAATGGCCCATTGTCGACATCTAAAAGAATATGAAAAGAATATAGCAATGTAAAGTTCTAATGAATAAAGTATAAATTCAATAATTGTAAGCTTCATACATTACTTTAACATAGTATGCTTATTCATATCAATAATAGTCATGAAACTTAACAATCAGGGTCTACAGGGAAGGACCGCGAGAAATAAATGTGGTGTTGATAGGGGTGTATAATTAATTTTTGGTATTTTTTGTTAAAGAAGATCGTATATCTTGTCTATGCTATTCAACAAATTGACATACATAGAAGAACAGGGGCTACTCACTTTTGTTTCAACGTCAAATATGACTTATGTAAAATTTTTAGCCAATATCTGTCATATTATGTCATAAATGTTGGTAGTAACTTTTGACATGACAAAAGACAAACAAATGTAATGATGTCAAATTTCCGTGTCAAATTCTTCTAAAATAAAAATTTTGTTATGGGGAAAAATACCAAAAATTAATTATACACCCCTATCAACACCAAATTTATTTCTCGCGGCCCTTCCCTGTAGACCCTGATTGGTAAGTTTCATGACTATTAATGATATGAATAAGCATAGGTACTATGTTAAAGTAATGTATGAAGCTTACAATTATTGAATTTATACTTTATTCATTAGAACTTTACATTGCTATATTCTTTTCAAATTCTTTTAGATGTCGACAATGGGTTAAAGCCATTGGAGACGAAGATTTGGTATATTTGCCTATTGAAAAGTTACACCAATTATTTGTGTGCGGACGTCACTTCAGCATTTAATACCCAAGGAAGCAGATTATTTAAAAATGCAGTGCCTTCCATGAACTTGACGCGTCCACCTCTAGCAGACAACCTATTATCCAATTTCCCATTATGAATAGGAAGTGAAAAAGTATCATCTGGTAAGTAACTTATCATAAATTCAACTATAGATAGACCATATAAAAATATATTTAAGGGGCTCCTGAGAGGATGCTGGCTCAATGTATATACCGATTATTTTAATTCTTTTTTCAGGAGCTAACTGTACAGCACAATCAGACAAAACTTCTCCTAAAGAAACAAACAGTGAGTACCTGTATCCAGTCTTAATTGAAGCAACAGACTAATGTGAACTTACAAAATAAAGAGGTGAAACCTTGTTATATTGTGTAAAAAAATTGTAAATAATGATTTTTTTGAGTAATAAGTAAGAGTATTTTAACAATTAATTATTTCGTGTAGTCGATCTGATAGATCTTGTACCTTGTTGTGAGCTCCTATATAGGTAGGTGTTAACAAATACTTGGAATTGTTAAATAAAATTATAATATTATTCAAGTGTGGCTTTTATTTTAATCTATAATAAAATTAAGGATAAAAAGGTATTAAAGCCTAACAGCCATGAACAGTATAAAAGTACAACACTAGTTATCGATAATATTAAGCCCATCACTAGTTGTCGGCCTTGTCGGTATGTTGGCGGCCTTGTTTCCGGTTTACCACAGATGGTATTAAATTAAATTCGCACAGAGTATTTAAAACACTATGGCTCATCGTTTATCCTGTAATGTTGGTATCGTTTATACTGAAATGTTTACCTGAATTTTTAGCTATAGACAATGTTCTATGTGGCGTCTCTTAAAACGTAGTGATTAAGTACTCTGTGTAGAAGAATAAATGTGTGAAGTAGAATGTCATTGTAAAAGAATGAAAAACGTTCGTTAGAAAATTATATGATTGTAAAACTAAAGTACAAGAATAAAACCAGTGTTATTAAAGCATAGTATTTATTCCCAGTTCCATTTGTGCTCCACTCGCTAAATTCAGACTCTACAAGAGGTTACGGACCCGCACTAAGGCTAAGTTCCACGCTTAATAATGGAGTGTAAAAAAAGCAAAGCAAAAGCAAAGCAACAACCCATAATTGTCCCACTGCTGGGCTCGGGGTCTCCTCTCAGAATGTGAGGGTTAGGCCATAGTCTACCACGCTGGCCAAGTGCGGATTGGTAGACTTCACACACCCTCGAGAACTTTTTATGGAGAACTCTCCGGTGTGCAGGTTTCCTTACGATGTTTTCCTTCACCGAAGCATGTGATAATTAACATGTAATACGCACATAATATTTGAAAATTAGATGTGCGTGCCAGGATTTGAACTCGGGCCCCTTCGTTCGGGAGACCAACGTTCTACCGCTAGGCTATCACTGCTAATAAAAAATAATGGAGTGTATTACGGGAAAAATACAAATTGGTCTTTTAGAAGGTAAAGAAAATTGGGATACATGGAAATATAAAGCCATCTGTCTTCTACGCACAGTTCCGCGAGCGTTAGAGGTAGTACAAGGCTCGTTCTACAAACCCATAGAACCAGACGTAGGTGCTGGAGATGCAGTCTTGGCGACATACAACGCGACTCTCGATAGTTTTGTCAAAGCCGACGCAAGCGCCCTTCTAATACTGACGACCAATATGCATGAAGAGACACTCAGGAAAGTTATGCGGTATACTGGTGCACGTGATGTATGGCTTGAACTGCACAGACTTTTTGACGGTACTGATGAAGATAGGAGTTACAATCTTTGTATGAGTTTCTTTGGCTACAAAAAAGAATCGGTAGATGATATGGCGACACATATGTCCAAGTTAAAAAATGTCTGGACACAGCTGGAATTTAAGAAGGACAACAAGGAGTTACCAGATCTGCTTCTGATATGCAAAATACTGGACACCCTAGATGAAACCTTTTTATCTTTCAAAAGCAGCTGGCTTTTACTACCTAAAGCTGAAAGAACAATAGAAAACCTAACTAGTCATTTGTGTGCGTTCGAAAGAGCACTGCGGAGTAACTCAGTACCCCAGCAGGAGGTTCTAGTATCCAACTCAAGCACCGGAAATAAGAAGGATAAGAAACTAAAATGCAATTACTGTCAAGTTATAGGTCATAGAGTCCGAAACTGTAAGAAATGGATACAGGATGGGAAACCACCGAAGAACAGCAATTTGCAAGCAGTGCCTTCAACATCCAAATCCGCAAACATAGTCCTAATGTCCATAGAAAATACTGAAGTTTTTTCAATCGAACGTGACGCTGAGAACTGGTATGTGGATAACGGCGCCACAGGCCACGTGACTAACCGAGCTGATTTATTCCAATGTTTTGAACTGTTCCATGACACCCGTACTGTGACGACTGCAAATGGCAACCCTATTCGTGCCAAAGGCAAAGGTACAGTAATTGTCGAGGCGAAAGTTAAAGGGAAAGTATTCCGAATAACCCTGCAAGACGTTTGGTATGTTCCGGATATCAATAAGAATTTGTTCTCAGTTTTAGCACTTCATGACAAAGTCCCGAACAGCTTATTCTCATCGAAGACAAAAGAATGCACCGTCTATGTCAACGGAGAAGAATGTTTGATAGGGAAACGACAAAAGCAAGGTGGTTTATACAGACTAGACGTATTAAACGTACCACCTACAATTCCCCCCGAAGTCTATGCGACAGATGCAACGATGCAGCTTTATCATGAGAGGCTTGCTCACCAGAACAAGAGGCACGTAAAAGCTACAGTTAAACGTGAACTGGGGCTAGATCTACCACTTGACAAGGAGCATTGCGAAGGCTGCGTATATGGGAAAGCTCATAGACTTAAGTTCGGTACGAGAACGAGAGCAACAGCGCCAGGAGAGCTCGTACATAGTGACGTTTGTGGCCCGTTTCAACTAAGTTACTCGAAGTTGAGATATTATGTACTGTTTAAAGATGATTTCACAAGCTACCGTATGGTTTACTTCCTGAGACACAAGTCCGAGGTCAAGGATAAACTCGCTTTGATGTTGGCTAGTGCGAAGAGAGAAGGACACACCGTAAAACGACTGCTGAGTGACAACGGTGGCGAGTTCGACAACGAATCAATTCGGAAAGTATTAGACGCACACGGAGTGGAACAAAGGCTTGTGACTCCATATACACCTGAACAAAATGGTGTAAGCGAGCGTGAGAACAGAACCCTCGTTGAAACAGCACGTTCAATGATGTACGCTCATGAGCCAATGCCGCAGCAACTGTGGGCTGAATTGATAAGCACCGCCGCTTATATTTTAAACAGGACAGGTCCAGCGAAAAATGACAAATCTCCTTATGAACTTTGGTTTGGAAAACGACCAATTATTAAACAACTACGAATAATTGGATGTACCGCGTACGTCCACGTTCCAAAACAAAAGCGGAAAAAACTTGATAAGAAAGCCATGAAAGGCAGACTTGTCGGATACGATGAAGATGGTTTTAGAATTTGGGTCACGGATGGAAAAAGAAACACGCTCGTCCGTTCGCGTGATGTCATTTTCGATGAGAAGCCTCTTCCGATAAGCAACAATTCAACGTCACCTTGGAAAGAAGTTGACACTAAGACGTTTGAATACACCTTAAGATTACCGATGGATAATGCCATTGAAAGTAAAACGTCATATCCTATTGAAATCGAGGGAGAAAACCCTGTTGACGTTGCGGCAGGCAATGCTGCTACTAATGACAACGAACATGAACGTGGTCGTGAGGGAGAATATTTGGAACCAGTCCAAGTACAAGACCACGTCCAAAATGAAAATATGGACCAATTCCAGGAAGAACCAGTCCAGGAACTTGATCCACTAGGTGATGAAGACGAGTTTCATGACGCTGAAGCTCCGTCACACAATTTTCGCGATCGTAGTCAAATAAGAAGGCCTGAAAGATTCAATGATTATATTTGCGTCACTGAATCGTACCCAACAATTTATTCAGATGCCATGAGTAAAGACTATTGTGATAAGTGGGGTAAAGCGATGGATGATGAAATAAAAATCGTTGAAAGATCTCAATGTGTGGACGCCGTGCATTTTACCAAAAGGCAGAAAGGCTCTTCCCTGTAAATGGGTTCTACGCAATTTCGTGGCTGAGTCAGCGACAGACATCAGTCGCTATTTCAACGACAGAGGCCGAGCTCATAGCAGCCAGTGAAGGAGCCAGAGAACTCGTTTGGCTTACAAGAGTCATGCAAGATATGACGACTCTTGTGAAATTACCAATACTGTATGTGGACAACGAAGCAGCCGTTCGACTTGCCCACAATCCTGAATTTCACAAAAGGACTAAACATATCCGCATACGGCACTTCTATGTGAGAGAGCTAGTTGCTGAAGGTGAAATTGAAGTGGAGAGGATCGGTACAGCACATCAAGGGGCCGACATCTTAACAAAAGGGCTTCCCCGGCACACTTTTACCTCCTTATGCCGAGCACTAGGATTTGTTGATTATGGGAAAGTGTTAAAGAAGATCGTATATCTTGTCTATGCTATTCAACAAATTGACATACATAGAAGAATAAATGTGTGAAGTAGAATGTCATTGTAAAAGAATGAAAAACGTTCGTTAGAAAATTATATTAATGTAAAACTAAAGTACAAGAATAAAACCAGTGTTATTAAAGCATAGTATTTATTCCCAGTTCCATTTGTGCTCCACTCGCTAAATTCAGACTCTACAAGATTTTTCCCCCTAACAAAATTTTTATTTTAGAAGAATTTGACACGGAAATTTGACATCATTACATTTGTTTGTCTTTTGTCATGTCAAAAGTTACTACCAACATTTATGACGAAATAATATTGGCTAAAAATTTTACTTATGTCATATTTGACGTTGAAACAAAAGTGAGTAGCCCCGTGCAGAGTACTTTAATCCAGCTTGACAATGACAACAGTGTTGCCAAGTCAGTGAACCAAGAAATGGCTAAACACTCTTGAAAAAGTGGCTAGAATGCCAAAATTTCGTACCCTTTAAAGTGGCTAGAAGTGGCTAAAAATTGTGTACCCTCTTTTTGGATCCGGATTTAAAAAAAACAGCATTAAAAATTATTTTTTAACTTTGAAACACAATATTAATTGTATACGAATAAATCAATAGTCATTCGACGTTGATGGTTCTGGTTCTGGTACAAGGAATGAATATTTTTCTTGTTTACCGGTTTGGCTAAAAATTCCAGCAGTATTTGGTAGGAAGAACATGTTTGCTTATTTTTTTAATATTCCTATTATAGAATTTAATGTGTATTTTTCTATGTTTTGTCAATGGAGTATTGAGATAGAAGGAGAGCCATCTTATGTGTATGAACTATGAAGGGAAAGTTGAAAAAGTGTCCAGCTGTTTACAGAAAATAGAGGTTCCTATATTGACCATTTCTGAATGGCGCTAGTGTGATACAAATAGCGATATGAACGAGTCATGGTTCATATCGCAGTGGTGCGGTCTACAACAGCAATGTTCAAACTTCGAATATCTATTTGGCGGACAATTGGGCCATTCATAATTCATTACGGGTGGCATAACTCAGCAAACTTCACTCCGTTTCATACATAGCTGTTGTAGACGGTGTGAAGTTTGCTGAGTTATGCCCATAGACATAATACTACTAGACTAGACAAGCGAGCCTTCTTTGCGTCACGCTATTAGAAAGAGAAAGAGACCAAGGAGACTCGCGTAACTCGTAAGTAAGCAGTGACGGATTAACCCTTAATCAAATTAAGCAATTGCCTAGGGCATCACGTCTGGGGGGGCACCAGAAGAAGCACAAAAAAAGCACAAAAAACCACGTTGACATACGGATAGGGGGGCCCACAGGCGTGGATTGCTTAGGGCATCAAGTAGTCTTAATCCGCAGTGGCGTAGCGTAGCGGGACTAATATACACGTGGGCGAAGTCGCATCAGCGAGGCCCCTTTTCTTTCGTTCCCAAGATGTACTCACTAAAGGGCTTCCAACATTTTTCGATCGCGTAAATCGCGTAAATCGCAATCGATAGAGTAAATGATATGATCAAAAAATATTCAGTGATAAAATGTCGTAAGTAAGTAATGTCGTAAACTTTCTGAGATATTTGAATTCAAAACCGTAGAAAAATAAAGTAAAAAAACTTTGTTTTGGCAAATATTGATAAAACATGTGTCAATCGATAGACTAAGTGATTACGATCAAAAAGTATTCAGTAATAAAATGTCGTTAGTGATATGCTTTCTAAGATTTTGATATTTATTACAATTTAACACAAGTCAAGTAGTAAATGTAAATAAAATTAATTAAGTATTGTTTTATGATGTAGTCTCAATAGCACTTACAATGAAATGATGAAATTATGACGGATGTAAGCGAGACTCAAAGAAAGTTCATTTTTGTTTTGCCATTATTTGTAAAATAATAATTATAGACCACAAACAAACACGGTTTTAAAAAAGACAAAATTTTATGGTACTTTAATCTAAAAAAAATAAAACCAACGAAAAAAAAACTGAAAAGCAAAAAATAAAATAAACCATTTAGTATTATAAATTAAGATCCGAAATTAACAGTAAATAAATAATTTTGAGACCGTGCCAAACCAACCAAACTTAATTACATAAAGTTCATATTATGAGGGCAGCGGCATGCGATGCACACGGCAGCAGCAGCGCGGCGCACATCTTTTCGCCGTTTGTTTTTTCATTGGTTTGGCACCGCCTCAAAATTATTTATTTACTGTTAATTTCGGATCTTAATTTATAATACTAAATGGTTTATTTTATTTTTTGCTTTTCAGTTTTTTTTTCGTTGGTTTTATTTTTTGTTAAAAAGTAATTATTTTTTAATTTTTAGTTGCTATAATACTTATAATTAATAATAAATTATTGATTTTATGAATTATAGATTCAGTTACCAGGTAAAAATGTAGTAGGTGAAATATCAATCATCCCCTATTTTCGTACCTATAGGGGTAAAATTTTGTTTTGTTTCGAAATTTAAACAAGAGTAACTTCAAGGTATACACTATTCAATAAAAAAAGAATCATCGAAATCGGATCATCCAGTACAAAGTTATTGGGGTTTAACGTGTAAAAATTCCGGGTAAAAAACGGGTGAATAATCAATCATTCCCTGTTTTCGTATCTTTAGGGTGGGAATAAAATTTTCAAAAAAATATGGGACCAACTTCAGGACGTACCCTATCCTATTGGAAAAAGAATCATCCAAATCGAACCACCCTGTGCCGATTGCTGCGTGATCATACATAAAAAATAAAAATATATATACGTGTCGAATTGAGAACCTCCTCCTTTTTTTTTCGTCGGTTAAAAAAAATACTACAAGTTTCATTGATATACCATTTGAAACAGACGAATAACCTTTCTTATTCTGATCTGAACTATCTACTTCTAGAATTTTTTGAATCCTCCCTTTTTTCCAAAATGTTTACCACCTTCACTGTTTTGTATGAAGTAGACATGCGTGTAAAGAAACTTCTTGCAAAGCTAAGCTGTGTTGCCAGTCTGTGACGAGTGTGGCCAATATTTTTTAGATTTTAATTTAATTTAGAAATAAACGGGGATTTTATGTCTGGTGGCATCGCATTTGAAGAGGCCTCGCGAGGCCCCCTTCGGTGCGAGGCCGTAGGCGAGGGCCCACTTCGCCCACGCCTAGCTACGCCACTGTTAATCCGTCACTGTAAGTAAGACAAGGATAGGTCTACCTGTCTACCTCCTGCCTTTCTTCGCAGCGTGACGGTTTCACTTACATATGCTCAGATACCTTGCCTAGTCTAGTAGTATTATGTCTATGTTATGTTATGCCACCCGTAATGAATGGCCCTATAGGCCGCCAAATAGATACCTATTCGAAGTTCGAACATAGCTGTTGTAGACCGCACTACTTTTTCAACTTTCCCTTCATATGAGATGGCGATCCTTCTACCTCAATAGGTACTCCATGCTTGTCAAGTCAAAAGTTGCTAAAATTATGGCTAAATTATTTAGCCAAGAATATTTGACATTTTTGTTAGAATCTTAAAAGTTGCCAGATCTAACCAAAAAGTGGCTAACTTGGCAACACTGGTGTGGGAGACCATAGATAATACTATGTATACCTACTACTATCACTACACGAAGGTTCGAGGTTCGTGCGCTTTGATGTGCGACAAAAAACCGACACAGCTTGGAAAACTCCGAATGCCTCGAAAACTTCGCAGTTCGCTTAACCTTTTGACCGCCACAGTCTTCTATGCTAGACAAGCACTTGCGGGCCCTGTACGCCAGGGTCTTCTATGCTAGACAAAAAACCCGTCCCACAAAAATATTAAATAAAAATTTTAAAGAAATATAATTGGTGTTTTAATTCAATATTCCACAAAATAGAATATCCCAGCAACATATGAGTATAAAAAACATGTTTATTAAAGCCACCAGTACTGAAAAATATGTAAATAAAAAATATGGATTCACAACTACGAAAATACCATGTCCAAGACGCCACAGTCTTCCATACTAGACCGCTAGTGATGTGGTGCACGTGACACAGATTTCTAGAAAACTATTTAAAATTCAACTTAAAAATGTATAATTTCTTCTAATATGAATAAATAATACAAAAGAATGAATAATACAAAAGGCTAGAAACATAAAACTATCATTAGCTACACGAAAAACAAATTTCATCCAATCAACTTCGCATAATAAATCTCTGGTATTGGAAATCTGGCGCATCCCTAGCGCGTCGTCGACAAGCCGTGCACTTCATTTACTGTGGCGCCACAGTCTCGAATAGAAGACATCCTTCCGAAAAGTAGGTAGGTACCGTGAGTAGACTACAAATTATAAAATCAACCTAATGAAAAAGTACTCGGGCCTAAAATAATATTATCGAATTACGAACTTTCGGCATTACAATCGTTCCGAATAGTAGTGTGAGTAGACTAAAAATCTACTGATAATCTTTTAATGTCAAAGTTCGAAATAATGATACCAGCTAAATTAGTGCGATCTACTTTTTCGGTTTTTTGAATCGTAAACTATGTATGTCGTCCGTCTCATATCTACCTAGATATTTAGTTTTCTGCCAAATCAGTATAAAATTAGCAGTATACCGAATGTAACCATAACCAAATACTCGTTCTTGTAACCAAAATAACTTTTAAATTTAGTTAGTAAGGGTAAGTATATTATGGATATATGAACGATAATGGTTGCTTATACTTGTTTTTATACAACTTTTATTCAAGAACTTTTCAAGAACGGTCAATTTGAAGTTGACGTTTACTTGCCGTGACGTGTGAGCAAACGAACGACGTGAATGCGTTTCGTTCTGAAATTCCCAATGCTGCGTGATCCGTTCCAGTCACAGTTAAAAAAGCTCGACAACTGAATTACCGATGAAAATATAGTATTATTCGTACTATATTATTTTCCTATAACATATAGTACAATTGACTGAAATATAGCACGATACTATACCTATAATATAGTACGGGTGGCAACCCTATCTGAAACCTCCATTGTCATTTATCATAAGAGCGTAACGTTTTTCTTCTGTGCTTAACTTTGCACACACCTCCACCGAATATCGATTTCGGAAGCGATACACAACGCGCGACACGGCTACATCTCTAAGGAAGTTTCAAAACGGTATGCCCCCGACGCCACAGTCTTCCATGCTAGACAACGACTTCATAACGATGAAAATTAGTGCTGTGCTTTACTACTATTTTGTTTGTAATGTTTTGTTTCTTATTTATGTTATTGTAAGTATATTAATTACTATAGAGTGGGAGGTAGCACAAAATTAAATGAACCATCACAGATTATAGGTGAGTAGTCATTTATTGCATAAAAAACCAACAAAAACAAGTCACTGTGGGTTATCGATATAACGACACTTGGCAACACTACTGTTTTCGTAGGTATTTTTGTTAAATTTATGCCTTGGCGTACATAATTCGGCGCACGGTTTGAGGCTTGGCGGTCAAAAGGTTAATCATTCGCGAAGGTCGTCCCACGTTTGTGGGTTCGCGTATTCGCGCGACACTCACATTCGCGCGACGAGTGACTGGCCGCTGGCGACGGTTATGACCTCAAATGAAAAAATGTTGCCAGGATAGGCATTTCGGATGTTGCAATAAAAGTTGCATTTTAATTTTTCAATGTCGAATGTTCGAAATAACCATGTGCATTTATTACTCTATGGTATACCCTATTTACAGTCTATGTAAAAATGTCAATTGTCATGTCAAAATGTCAATTCAACAGTGAAGTCAATCAATGCAATATATTTTAAAAGAAGAAAATCTATGTTTGAAGAATGCATGAATAACCTATCTTGAAAAAATCCAATAACTTGTGAGCTCAAAATCGTGTTTCAACTTTCTTTTATTTAATCAAACTTTTTTTTATCAAATTAATTTCCTTCTAAAAGTGTTTTTACATTGACTATGTGTATGGTATGTGTCATATATGTACGGAAGTAATTTCTAACGAAATAGCTACGCAATTTGTAAGTAGATAAGTTTAAATATTAAATCAACTTTGGAGATTTGTTAAATTTATATCTTCGAAAAAAGTTATACCGGCACTTAATCAATCGAATGAATAGGTACCTATGTTGATCACGAATACGGTTGAGGTTTCTGTAACCACGTGCCATATTCCGTGGATTTCGGAGTTCGAGTCTCACTGAAATTATATTTTTTTAGAAGTTTTTCGTGTTTGCTTTTTGCTTTTGTGAAAAATGAAATTTGTTTTTCTTTTATTAAATTTGATACGTGTATTAATGTTTTAATCTATTTATATCTTAATGTTATGTCAAATTTCCAAAAAAATATTTTTTTTTTATAAAATATTTTCAAAGTGAAACAACACTTAGTATTTTCGACCAACAGAATTAGAGTCTGGGTAGCTTGGGTGGCAGTGCGTTTGACTTGGGCTTCCTATGATTTGCATTGATCATGGTTCAAATCTTGATGCATGTGTTTTATTTTCATTTTTATTTTAATAAATTTGATTTATTTTCAGTATCTTAGACAATATCAATAATATTATAATGGATGATTTTTAAATACTACATACATTTTTTTTTTGCCAATGAATTCAAAAGAGCTTAAGTCGCAAAAGAAATTGAAAAAAAGTAAATCAAAATTGAAAAATGGAGGACAACAGGTATTTGTTTTGCCACCAAACTTGCTGCAAAAGTTGGGAATTAATCTGGGAAATATGGAAAGCTCCACCAACTTTCCAAATGCAGAACGCCAAATGTCAAGTAAGTTTCCGTTAATAACATCACTAATTAGAAATTAAATATAGTTGGATAATTATATTTGTGCTCATGACACTTATGTATATAATAGTATCTAGTGTGTGTTATTTTATGAGAAAAAAAATATTTAGAAGTTGCCAGGTACCTACATACATATTAATATGTACATGTAATTTTTTTTAGGCTTTTTAACCTTCTCAAAACAGGTTATATTTTTTTGTTTGTTACTGAATCAATTTGGAAAATTCTTTTTTTTATTTAAAATGTATACTTCCAGTCCAGATTGGTCCCATATTTTAAAAAATCAGTTCTGATAATTTGGTCTATGAGACTGAGCAAATTCTTCAAATAGGTAATATAGTAGGTATATGCATAAATCAATTTTGAAGACTGTTCCTCTGAAGTTGGTTATTCTTATGGTAAAATTATTATATTTCTTATGTATTTGGTGTACAAACAATAAAGTGTTAAATAAATAAATAAAATAAAATTTTTATATTGATAATAATCATAATTAAGTAGTATTGCGAGGGTGCAGATCCTCGTAGTAAAAAGTTACTCTCAGGGCGGGGTAGTTAATGAAGTATTGCACAATTCCGATTTTAAAAAGTATTTTTAAAACACAGTATCCAATTAATAATAATATTAAGCACTGTTGAAAAACTGTATAAAGTAAAACTGTAAAAAGTAAAAGTATTCCAAAATAACAAATAATTATTTACATAGGTAATCCCAAAATAAAAAATAACATTTGTACATATGTACATCATTCCCCGAAGGGAACCCAGCTGACAGATCCATTTGAAAATCAACCTAATTGTCAATATTTAAAATTTTTGAATAAAAATGAATCTGCCAGCCACGGAGTATTGAACGAGGTATTAGTACACCTCGTTACAGTATGTTATAAATTAATAATATTATGTAATATATATATGGGGTATCGTTGCAAAGGTCTTTCAAAAATATTATGGATCTTGACTATTTTTGGAATTAGGGGTCAATTTTGGAATTACAATGCCCGTGGCCTGACACACACTTGCCCGGTTTTATGTTGATTTCTGTGAAAGAAAGTGAAATTAAACATTTTTAATTAAATAATAGATTTTTATTGAAAACATCATTTGATTTAAATCGTGATTTAAATCATGATTTAAATCAAAATGATTTAGTCATGCCAACCCTGGTAGGAACTATAAACCGCGATACCTGAGTTCAAAACCTGGCGAAGTGATAGATTTATTTATTGTTAAATTCGAGAACAATAACTATTTTTTGTTTAAATGCAAATTACTATTAGGCATTAGCTTTTTTTAGATTTAGTGAATTTTACTTTCATTTATTAATGTATTTTTGAAAGCAAAAATATTCTCAAATATTTGTATGCTTGTTATGATGTTTTCAGTGGCGTAGCTAGCCCTTCCGGGGCCCCGTATCAAAATTTTGCAGGGGGCCCCCTCTCGACTCGAGGGTAAAGATCTTTCTCAAAAGAAATAAAAAAGCTAGCGTGAATTAAAACAAATAAAATATACCTAAATCGATTAATAAACCACTTAAAATCAATACTCTCAAATTTTAATCTGGAGGCAGCTCCGTTTCGTTTCGGGAGATCCGAACGCGAGCGCAGACTCAGTAGCCGATGTGATACGACAAGGCAGGGATTTTTTTATTCGTAACTCATATTCATCGGTGGTAAAAACCAGCTCTGGTATAGCAGTCCCTGCATCTAACCAAAAGCACGCCGCTTACCAGGCCTGGTCATCCTCGTGCACGCTTATAAATCTATCCACCCCAGGGCTTAATACAAAGTTCAACGCTGCCTCCTGGTTAGCAAAGAAGCAAATGACTAAAAGGAAGTCAATTTAAAGTTCATCGGCAGAATTAGCAAGCGAATGGTCGATTATCCACCCCTCTGGTGGCTCTCAAGCTGCTGAGCGTAACTTCAGTAGGTCATCTCTTCCACAACTGCGTAAATCGGACGATTCCGTGGTCCATATGGCAAAAGGGAAAGCCGAACTTCTTGGCTTGCTTTTTGCCGCCAACTCAATTCTTGATGATAGAGAGATCGCCTCCGCCTAAAAACCTGTGAGAGCTCGTTGAATGATATCATATACTTTTCCCAAAAGTCTGTCAGAGAGCTCTTTATAACCCCTTGATACCAAGAAGTTGAGAGGACCAGACGGTATTCACGCAGTGGTGTTAAAGATGCGTGCTCCCGAGTTGATTCCAGCCCCGGATCTAGGGGAAAACCGGGGCACCCACCGCGGGCGGCAATTCAAGGGGCGCCAAAATCATAATATAGTATGATTAAAAATAAAAAAAACTTGCTCCATAAAGTGCCTAACATACGGAAGGCTGGTTGGGAGAACAAATAAATTTGATAAAAAAGAGTTCTTATTGTACCATTCACGAAAAATGCCAACTATTATTTATTTCTGAGTTTTTTTATCTTATCTTCATCACTATCAAGTTTCTGCCCCGGTTCAAAAAATCGTAGATCCGGGGCTGGTTGATTCCGCATCTTAACATGCTTATTCTCGCTATCTTATGCCATATGATACGTCTTTGTGGATGGTTACCCTTTTTGATCCCATCCCCATAATGGGCGATCTCAGTGACCCAGCTAACTGCAGGCCTATAGCGATAAGCCTATAGCCTCCCTGCTTGCAACGGTAATGGAGCGCGGGATTAACATGCAGCTCCTGGGATATCTAGAAGATCATCAGCTGATCTGTGATCAACAATATGGTTTTTGCGACGGTCGTTCAGTTGGTGATCATCAAATTTATCTTACGCACCTGTAGGCACCGTCAGGCTCTTGATCGCAACGGGGAAGCACTGGCAGTCAGCCTAGATTTCGCTAAGGCCTGTGACCTGGACTGGCATAGGGGGGTCTCACGAAGTTAACATCTTACGGTCGCTGTGAGAGGTTATGCAATTGGGTAGCCAGCTTTCTATCAGAGCGACATATCAAGGATGTACATAGTACATGATTGTTGTTCAGATATGAAACCTATAAAATGCTGGTGTTCCCCAAGGGTCTGTGGTATCTCCTACGCTGTTCATTCTGCATATCAATGACATGGCATGAGTGGCAACTGTTGCTATGCAAATGACAGCACAGGGGATGCCTGCTACACAGCCCCCCTTAATTCCTCTCAGTTGCAAAACTTGCAAGTGGCGGATAGCAGGCTTAAACTTGTGTCTGAAGTCGAGAACTTTTTGGAGCAAGTCTCGGAATAAGGTGGACTTAATTTAGTCGAGTTCAACCTCACGAAGACACAAATTGGCGCGTTTACACTAAGAAAACCCCATTTTTCATAGTGCCTCAATTCCAGGGTACCGCGGTCACCGTCACTAAAATTGTTGTAAGAGTAAGATTCTGGGAGTTGACATCTCGAGTGATGTGTAGTATCAGCGTCATTTGGAAGCCAAAGCTAAGTTGGCTTCCAAAAAGCTTGATGTTTTAAACCGGGCTAAGGAGTACTTCACTGCGAGGGAGGCACCTGCTCATGCTTTATAAAGCTCATGGTCGTTTTGAAATTTCATCCACCTCGATGAGACTCGTGGAGAACTTCTACGGTCCGATTCTCCCGATCATTTTTACCACGCACATGCTGACTGTAGAATGAGCTTCCTCTTGAAGTATTCCCGGAGCGCAGTGTCATGGGGTTGCCGCTGGCATGGCCGCGCAGCACTCATTGCCGGAGGGCATCATGAGTCGTGTAGAACGTATTTTTTAACCGACTTCAAAAAGAGGAGGAGGTTCTCAATTCGACTGTATTTTTTTTTGACGTGATAACGTCTATTAAAATGATGAACGCCGGGCGCACGCACGAAAAACCATGACTCATGGTCCCGTTCCGCGCGAGAGAGAGCGCGGAACAAGCGATAGAGAGGCACGATCGGCCTATCGTAGCCGATGCCGTAGGCGATCGTAGTTGAGTGGAGCGGAGTGGGGCGGGGCGGGACGGGGCGGAGCGGAGCTTTGTCATGACGTTGTCACGTTAAACTACCGTCCGTAAACCGACTTTACAGACAACCATTTTTTTATGTTCGTTACCTCAGAACTTTGGACTGGGCGAATCTATTTTGATGATTCTTTTTTTAATCGAAAGCTGGTGGCTGTCATGTGGTCCCACATAAATTTGAACGAGATTTGACAAGTATTTTTTGAGTAACTTTGAAGTCGGTTAATTTTTGTTAGTAAAATTTAGATTATTTGTACCTACATTAAATATTTTGTTTAAAATTTTGATTAGGGCATTTAAATAACTGATTAGAAGTTTTTTTTTATTATTATCTGTAATGCCTGTTTGTCTTCAATTCGTTGTGTTTCCAGATTTAGAATCATGGCCTCTTAAAAATAAATCGCATGAAGCTAAAGTAATTAATACGATGTATTAATACGATGAAAGATGGTCCAGAAAGTAATTTTATTGTTGATTTCACTTTTCGATGAAGTATCGATGTTTTTTGGAATATTTTTCGAATCATAATTTTGATTTCCGAATCATTTTACGAATTTTTTCTAAGGCGCTTTGGGGGCCCCCTCAGCCCCGGGGCCCCGTATAATTGATACGGCTGATACGGCGGTAGCTACGCCCCTGGATGTTTTGTACATTTTGTATAAATTGGTATATTTAAACTACCGTAAAATTTTTGTACATTTCCACCGGAGATTAGCAATGTTAATTTTTTTATAAAAGTGCTCCATCTTGCTGGTTTTACTCTCTTGGTACATTAAAATTTATATTGCATACTAGCTGCCCGGACAGACTTCGTTCTGTCAAAAGTTTTTTATTTGAGATGTAAGCTATCCTATCTTTCAAGTTGGATCAAACTGCACATGGTGTGCAAATTTGATTAAAATCAGTTAAGTAGTTTAGGAGTTCATCGTGGACAAACAACGTGACACGTAATTTATATGTATTAAGATAATTAAAACAAAAAATTAAAATGTGTGCTATTCACACGTGTAGAAGTGAAACGTTAAAAAAAATTTTTTCAAGATAATGAGACAAATAAAATTTCGGGAAGATGATAATTGTAGGTTTTACTACTCCACTCCACTCCACTCCACTCCAGTCTCCACTCCACTCCAGTCTCCACTCCACTCCAGTCTCCACTCAACTCCAGTCTCCACTCAACTCCAGTCTCCACTCAACTCCAGTCTCCACTCAACTCCAGTCTCCACTCAACTCCAGTCTCCACTCAACTCCAGTCTCCACTCAACTCCAGTCTCGACTGGACATTTTCGTTTAATTGAATTTCAAATCACTCATCATCATCACATGACACATGTTGTCATGGCAACATATTTATTTTGTCAGATAAATAATGAAAATAAATAAAATGCTATTTTAATGCTGTATGTCAAATTGTAAGCACATTTGACAACAACAAACGTGTGCGATGGTCTTCGTATGGAGAGAGCGACTACGAGCAGAACGGCCAATTGCCTCTTCTTACGCTCTTCATCGTCGGCGAGCTAGTGACATAATTATCTACCTCCTTTTTACATTGAAATGAAGTATTTTACAGGGTATTGCCATACTAAAATGAATTGTACCGTTTTAATGTTAATAACGATTTCAACCAGAGCCAGATTTTTTGGTTGTGTACCAAAAAATTCAACACGACGAAAGAGGCGCGTAAAATTTAAAAATATGTTAATGATAATAAATTTAGTAAAAGATTTGACATTACATACTTTTTTTTAACTTCCGTCTAACGGTATGACGTTTTGATTTACGCAGATACAAGCTAAACATTGCCATAGAAAAAAATATGAAATCTTTTACGCAACTTCAAAGTTACACGCATGTTCAAAGTTACCCAAATTGACTATTGTATTTAATATAAAATATACCATAATATTGTTATATGGATGGATATTTCACATTACAATTCATTTTTTTTTCAGCTTGTATACCAAATGATGAGTATGGGCATAGTTCATCTAATACGGAACATGAATTAAATAGTAATATTATCAATAAAGAAACTTCCATTGTAAAAACTGCAAACTTAATGAAAGAATCTGTGTTTCTTAGTCCCACATTCAACACTGCAATATTAAATAACAGCATAAATACTCTCATTGGAGGGTATATAGATAATTCCAATGCTCAAGTTAATTATACATCTGAGAAAAGTAAAAATTTTTTTGATGAAAAAGGTAACTCTACTACTATTATCTCAGAACTTGACCTTCTTAACAATAAAAAATTGGAGGAATGCAATGATAGTGACTGTGAGGTGGGTTTAACAGTTCAGAATAATTCTATACAAGTAAATAGAACTACATCTATAGAAAAATCTGTTTTGCAAAATGAAACAAAAAAGGTAATCAATATTATATCTGAAGAAACTGTTTCTGTAGCAAAATTAAATGAATTAAAAGTGCTGCAAATACCGGCATCAAATATAATGATTCCTGCCTCACTAAACACAATCATAGGGAAAAAATACAAATCCTCCCTCTCCGAGGATATTACGGATGATATCAACATACAGCCAAGTGAGTGTAATGACAAAATAATTAATGAAAGTAATGACATTAAAATGTCCACGGCAGAAAATAATGATCATCTAAAAGTATATTCCAATACTGAGAACTTCTGTAACTCTGATACCATTAAAAAGCATATGGTAAATAATAAACCAATTAAGGAAGTTTCTGAAAATAATGAAGAAAAAATAAACTTAATAAAATCTTTTGATAACAACCTAAGTCAAGTAATGTTAAGTAATACAATTAATGAAATGAGTTTAGATGATCCAATTGTTGAAAGAAACTTAGATAGCCCAAGTCAAACTCAGTTTGTTGTTGCTGGTAAAGAAGTGACCTTGACCGGTAATGATGTTATTGATGATTTGAAATCTTCAACATCAAATAATATCAATCAAGAGCAGAATACAAATGTTAATTACCCCTTACTTAACAACCATGGTAATGGTGTAAAACAAGTTAACATTATTGAAGTAGATGATATTACACAAAATATAGAATCCTGTTTATCTGATTTTATTAATACCAATAATAATAATACCCGGAATCATAATAAATCAGATGTTCATCAAAATGACATTTTGATGCTTGGGGACTACAGCGTTAATGATGATGAACAACAGAAGAATATTGAATCAAATAGTTCAAGGAGCGATAAAGAATTAGTTTTTAAATTTGATGAATGTGAACCTTCTCATTTTATTGAAAAACCGATGGAAAAATGCGCTAGTATCATATTAACAAATAACCAAGGGACATCTGCTAGTGAACAGGAAATATTATTTGATATAATTGATGATAATATGTCTCTAACTAACGGTTTGAAATTAGTAAAAAATCAATCAGTCTGTGATACTACTGATAATGAAGGTATTAATAAAATGAACCTTTCTTTAAATCCCATGAGAAAAAATGTTATGTCTAAATTATGTATACAAGGAGTAGAAAAGCCTGGTGGAAACAAAACAGATAAACAAACAAATGTGTCTTTAAAAACATATTCAAGCAATAAGAAACATAAATTCCATGTGAAATGTTTTTCTACTGAAAAAACAAATGTTAATGTAAAGCTTGACCATAATTCTAATATAGATTTAAATGAGACAAGAACTCATTCATTTGATTGTCAGCAATTTTGTAAATGCTGCGATTATGGTAGACTGGATGATAATCAATTTGAAGACAGCTATGAACATATTCACTTCTCAAGGAAAAAACCCCTGGATTGCAGTCTTGACATAATTTTTGGTATATATGATAACGACATAATACATATTGAAGAAACCAGAGAAATTGTTGATCACATAGAAGATAATACTGATCAATCAGATACTGACTATGATATTTGCTGGTATAATGCTGAAATTGAGAAATCTAAGGGGCAAGAAAAATTGTTTGACAAGGATGAAGATTTTGTTGATCAAGACATAAAAATCAATATTAACCATGTCAAAGATTACAATGTAGATGAAACTCAAGCATCCACAGTAAATAATCTTCAGCATCATCCAGATTTTAAGTCTGTAAGTATAAACAGAGTGGTGACAATAACAGTGTGTACATATATTACAGCAATATATTTTTTATTACTAATAAATAATGTTTACATTTACAGTATTCATATGCTTCACCGGATGTCACGAATATGACGATAAGAAAGGATAAAAAATGTTGCTCAAAAAATAGTAATAATGGCAACAAGAACTTTCACAATCATTCAAGGGTAAATTGAAAAAAATAATGTTTTTTTTTGGAATGTGGTCAATGTTAATAAAACATTTTATGGTATTTATTTATGTAATATTGCCTACAGAAACGCAAAACATCTAATAACGGCGCTGAAGGTTCTGGTAATAAAAAGGTAAAAAATCATGAAGTTAATAAAGAAACGTCAACACAGATTCCAGTGGAAGATGAAGTCGTAAAACAGGGTTTTAAAGATTGTAAGGCAGGGAATAACTCTGTAAGTATTTGTACAGAAATGTAATTTTATACATGTAATAAAACTATTGACTGGATGTCTTTCCATGGAAATAATAAAAAAATGAGGAAAAAATTATTAACGCAATAGATCCCGTGCGTGTATTTCTACTTGTCTCAAAAACGGATTAACTAGTTTGGATGCGGTTCACACTCGCAGATTGTAGTAAGTTTGAGGTAACATTTACTGTGCTTTAAGTTTTCCGAAACGAAGCGAGGGCGTTTACTGGTTTTATAATGCTAGTATTATATTTTTAATAAATAATAACAATATTAATATTATATATTGTTATTAGAAGGAAGAGGAACATCAAGGTGACACAAATGATCAGCAGCTTGTAAAATGTGCAGTTTGTGGCATGGATGTGATAAATGCTGAATGGTCAACACATATTGCATCGAAACATGATTACATTGCATGGAAGGAGGGCGAGCCTTCTGTGGTGAGTAATGAAAATAAACTTTTCGTTTGAAAATATCTTTTAACCACCTTTTGGGTTGAAAGGACTCTATCTATCCTTTAGTTCAAGTGAAAGTTTCCTGCTCGGCGCACTCTGTTGAACAACGTACGGAACAGGGACGTACATAAGTGACGTAACAAATACTCGCGTGTACGCTAGTGTATTGAGTAGGTACCTACGTACCTGCTACCTTCCTTCCTGATCGATCATAGTTTCTGCTGCAACTATACCTAACTGTGTTAATAGGAATCTATAATATTAAACTCATCTCACCGTGGATTTTGCACATTTTAATATGAGACGACGTTATTTACCCGCAGGTTAGTCATGATCGGGTTCCATGCAATTGGATAAAATTATTGGCTTAATAAATATGTAAATAAATATCAAATAAAAATGTATCTTTACTTGTTGATATTTACAGAATCTGGAAGACGAAGATGAAATCAAAGACCATTTGAACCAAATTGTTCAAGAGTTGGGACAATTGCAGTGTAGCAATTGTGGCTTAATAAGAAAGTATGCAAAAGCATTTTTGCATCATATAAAAAGTTGCTACAGTTCTTCGGTATGTCTTGCATATCTATTTGTTTATAGTGTGTACAGTAATTACATACTTGCGATAAGAGTTGTAATACAGTTAAGTACCTATCTACATTTCGATAGCAGGTTAGTAGGTTCAGAATATAATAATGTTCCATATTTATTTAAGTACTTACGCAATGTTTGATTAGGTTGATTGATTACTTTAATCACTGAATCACAACTGAATCAATCCGTGGTGTTTATCTCTTTTATAATTATAAAATGGGTATGTGACAAAAAATTACTCAATCCACGTTGTAGGTATGTTCATCTGAGATTCTTATCTATCCATAATTCTCATTCTCGTTCAGTCAGGCACATTATAATGTTAGTTTTTATTACTTTAGGTAGCTACTAGCTTATTATAACAGAGATTATGGATCTATCTGATACACGGAACGGCCGTAGGATAGACGCTATAATTTTTAACTGTCACTGGCAATAGCACCCTTGATTTGGCGTGTGTTTACTGTCCATGAACTAGGAGTGTATGGGTTTTTAGAAACGCTCGTGGAATGGTTATATTGTGACGGCATCTTGACGATATCCTTGCCCAATGCATTACACAATATGCGCAAGTTTCAACTCAACCCATATCATAACGACCAAGCACGTTGACTGAGAATTTCTACACACATTATAAAAATAAATGACGGATTCATTACAGGACGCTGGTGCACAAATTCCGGATCATCTTAAAAAAATAATTGAGGCTCAAAATGTTATAAATTGTGATAACTGTGGTCATAAATGCAAAAATGCTACGGAACATGCTACACATGTCAGAAATTGTGTTAGTAAACCTGTAAGTTAAAAAGTCGTTTGATTAATGTAATGTTATTTAGGTTATTTAATTTGTCAAAAATAACATAAAAAAAATTTCAAAAATGATACCTGTATGAAATACAGAGTTTACCTTAGAGGACAATTTTAAAGTAATATTTGCTGCATAAAGCTATTGGAATGGTTATAATCCTTAAAGCCAACTAATTATAAGTTTACTACCTTAATAAATAATTTAAAAATCTTTCTAGGGACTGAGCACACGGACATCCATTGATAATTCGCCTGATGTATCGACGCCGGTGACGTGCGGAGTTTGTCAGGCGAAGGTGATGTCACATCAATGGATCGAGCACATTCAGCGAGAGCACAGCTACCAAGCGTGGCTAGAGGGGGAAAAGCCGTTGGTAAGCTACGTTTTTATTTTATTAATTATAAGTTAATGCTTGTTTACAATCCCACCTGATAGTAAGTGGCAATTCAATCTTAGGGCCTGCGCCCACTCGCGCCACGGCATGGCATGGTATTTTATTTTTTATGTGACTAATAGAAATAAATAAATCCTTACTCCCTAGTAATATTATAAATGTGAAAGTGTGTTTATTTGTTTGTTTGTCCGTCTTTCACGTCGCAAAGAAGCTGTTATATGGTATGGTTTTTGTGTGTAGAGTTAGTGAGGAGGGTGGAAAGTAACGTAGGCTACTTTTTAACGCGGTAAAACATCCCCATGGGGAGATCGATATTTTGTTAGTTACTAGATATTTAGTTCCAGATTTTGTTAATAGATGGCGTTAGTAAAATTCCGCGGGCGAAGCAGCGAAGCTGCGGTCAAAAGCTAGTAATAAATAAATAAAAAAACGCTTACACACTCATACCCAAACAGTTTTTATGTGTTGTGGGTGGCATGGACAACACATAATTATAATACATCACAATAACACCCATGACCCGAGTACTAATATGTATCTGTCACATAAATATCTGTCCCGGCCGGGAATCGAACCCGGGACCACCCCTTGTTGCGAAGGCAGGGTCGCTACAAACTAGGTGAGGGTTGCACGCTCTACAGTTCTTTAGGACAAGACAGAGTTGGTGTGTTTGGACTTTATCACTATCAGGTAGGATTGTCAAGTGTTTCAAGCAATAATTTATGTTAGTAAAGAAATGGCAAAAATAAGAAATTAGGAGAAAGGGATAAGATTTGCAAGATATGCACATTAAGCACATTTGAAAAAAAAAATGAATTACACACAATACGGCGTCCTTATCCCGCCATAATTGTTTTTTTTATCGTTACTTATTTTCTTGAAACTACTAGTTGTAATATTATCACTCTTAAAATATTAACCTATTAAAATGATATATTTTTTTTCAGGACCTTCAAGACGAGGAATCAATTCGGAAGCACCTATATTCTATTCTACAAAAGCACGGCCCACTTGTGTGCTCAAAATGTGGCAAGGCCCGCAAATATGTCAAATTGTTTCTACAACATGTACAAAGTTGTACAGGACCAAAGGTAGTTGTTAATTAATAATACGAGTACATATGCTTCTATTACAAATTCATATACAACAAATATGATTTATTGAAATAGCTATGGGATACTGTTTTCCATTCATCATGATATCCTTTGATAAACATAATATGGAAACCTCTTAAGTATGCAGGTTTCCTCATGATGTTTTGTTTTAACGATTGTTTGAAGTATAAGATTCAATTTTGTTAATATAGGAAATCGAAGATCCTTTGGACACCTCATGTGCGGAATGGGAGTCCGTTTTAGATGTATCTTTAGATGACACTGGTACTGAAAGTAGCAAGTTGGTAAAATGTGGACGGTGCCAACAAGAGATGGAGTCCAATCAATGGATTGATCACATAAAGGAAAATCATAAATATATGTCTTGGCAAGAGGGAACAACTCCCCTCGTAAGTAACATACATTTTATTTACGTTATTTCATGAAACTTACGATTATATGAATTTTCTATGACATACTAAACTCATAAATAATGGAACAACAAGATCCACAATTGACACTTTAAAATGTGTTTGAAAACTATGAAGATTCGAATAACATACCTATTAGAAAAGTTTCCTTTTTTTGTACTTTTTTGAAAAATACCTTGATTCGGATTTTTCTTTTTAATTTTTTATTTAATTGTGGAAAACTGAAATCAATGATGATAAAATCTTTTAGGATACTTCTGACGATGAAATCGTACGACGTTACTTGTACGTTGTCGCACGGAGACTGGGGTCTCTCGTGTGCGCCAAGTGTGGGCTGGCCCGCAAATACGTCAAGAGTTATATATCACATGTAGAACATTGTACGGGGCCACCGGTATGTACCTAGTAAACTTTTGTACAACTATTTAAAAAATAAATATTTTATAGTTAACTACATTGCGTATTGTGTGTGTGTGTGTCTAAAACTATAATTAGGTACCTACCCTGTGTACCTAATTGTGCAAAGATTCAACGTAGTGGGTTGCTCAAGATAAAAAATATTTTATAGCAATGTCTCCCATTTTTTAATGATATGTATGTCTAATTTATGAATATACATTACACAACATAATTATAACATTATATTGCGATCAAATTTCTCATTGCAGGAGTCCGATGTTAACAATACCATTAACACTTCAGAATTGGATAATACAGTGGATGCAAATACCTCTCAACAACTGGACGTCACCTCACCTCTGCCAACAATGGATTTACAGGTTGATGTTTTATTTTGATTTGTAACTTTAAATGTTCTATTTAGATATTCTAATCATTATAAATAAATTGTGCACTAATATTAATATAAATATTTGTAGCTCGAAGGACCAACTAGTCATTAAAATGGTATTTGTTTTGCAGGTTCAACCAGTTACAAAAGTAAAATGTGGCGTCTGTAAAAAGGAAATGAATGATTCGAGTTGGATCACTCACATAAGTTTGAGTCATGAGTACATCGCCTGGAAAGAAACAGATACACCAATAGTAAGTTTATTTACAAGTTAATAAAATTTAAATATTTTCGTATATATTTTAGGAAAATATAGTTACTAATTTAAAGTGTTACTCCATCTAGGACGTAAATAATTACGAGGCGGTTTGGCAACATTTAACGAATGTTATAAATGATATCGGTTCCTTGAAGTGTGCTGAATGTGGAAGAAGGAGTAAATACGCCAGGGCATTTCTGTTGCACATAAGACGTTGCTATGGAAAAACAGTGAGTATGAACATGAACACAGGTATTTTAGAGCGAAATGTGAATGTGAGAGGGAGCATGTTTTAAAAGATTTCTCTGAATTTTCAGTATGTTGTCATTGAAGATGAGAATCAAAGCGATTCCGATATGGAGGCGCCAGAAACGACTCTGGACCCGAATAATGAAGAGAAGAAAGATGATACGAGGATAGTGAAGTGCGGCGTGTGCGGTCAGGAGATGGAGGGCAGGCTGTGGACTGAGCACATACACACACAACACAACTATTTGGCCTGGAGAGACGGGGATACAGCTCTAGTAAGTGTCTTTTATAAATTTAATTTATTTTAGGATTTTTATAAAAAGAAATAAACTTTAAAAGAGCTTAAAATATTTTTCTATATTAGGTTATATGCTATATTACAGCAATTCGAAGTCTGTAGCTCTTGAAGTATTTGTTTAATTTAATGTTCAATATTTCAGGATTTGGAAAATGAAGAAGTAATTGCAACTCACTTAAAGAGTATACAGCGCAAGATTGGACGGCTAACTTGTGCCAAGTGTGGTTTGCGTAGAAAAAAAGTTATACAGTTTTACTCTCACATAAAAGCTTGTGAGGGTCCGGCAGTAAGTATTTGATCGATTAATTAAACGAGTCAAAGCAAAACGACTTCAAACATACAAATTATATGGTAAAATCAATGAAATACCTACATTAAATAAATATAAGAATTTATGATTTTGTGGCAAATTTAAATATTTATTTATAAATTTTTTAAGGATTCCTCAGTAAATGTGGAGCGTCAAAGTGAAGATAGTGCGGGTCCTGTGAAATGCGCGGTGTGTGGCGCTGAAGTTTCGGGCGTCGCGTGGATCGACCACATTGCCAAAGAGCATGGCTACATGGCTTGGAGAGACGGCGATAATCCATTGGTAACTTATTTTTTTCTGTAAAATTTTACTGTATTAGCCCCTATCCCCTTAATACATTAAAAATATCGTCTTCTTTTAGGATATGAATGATGAAACTTCAGTTAGAGATCATTTATACAAAATTGCCCAAGTTGCGGGTGAGTTGATCTGCAGCAAGTGCGGGCAGACTCGCAAGTACGTCAGGTCGTATCTACAGCACACACGTGCCTGTACGGGCTCTGAGGTAAGTGTCTCAGTCAAACTCAAAACATTGTAGCTCCTACCATCGTTGTAAGGTATTCCTTGGAAAATATTGGGTAGTAAGTTGGTTTCAGTACTTTCTATCTTATTATATTACGACTAACCGCCCTCGCTTTGCTTCGGTTTTCTTATTTTTTTACACCTTGGGTTACATTATTGGAGTTTTATTAAGGATCCCTATTTTATTTGAAAATATAATATAGCCTATGTCACCCGGGGATAGTGTAGCTTCCCGACAGTGAAAGAATTTTTCAAATCGGTTCAGTAGTTTTGGAGCCTATTCAATGCAAACAATCAAATCTTTCCTCTTTATAATATTAGTATAGTATAGTACAAAAACTCGGCGACTGTAAATTTCGTAAAGGTAGTAAGTGTAAATTTACTCTGTAATCATTGTTATAACATTTAACAATGCGGATTTTAATATAATGATGGTTAACAAATTTAAGGTATCAACTGAGGATACCCCAGAAGCGCCTGTACTAAAAGATGAATCATCAGAAATAGTGACGTGCGCACTCTGTCAACTAGAAATGGAGGAGTCCATGTGGATGGACCATATAGCCAAAGAGCACAATTATGTATCCTGGAAGAAAAATCACCCTCCCTTGGTAAGTTTATATGTTTTTTTCCACTTAAAAGTAAAAAATTATGACGCATTGAAGATGAAAAACAAAATGGGCATTGATGACTTCCAAATCTTGTAATGTTAGTTTAACAATGTGAATTTAAAATTTGATATGATGGTGTATGGAATAACTTATAAATGTTATGTTTTTTATATATTTTTTTAATGTACTTTAATTTAAAATTTCTTTATTATTTTAAGGCATTCAAGGATGAAACAGCATTGAGGGACCACTTGTACAATATCGTACAGTCAGTCGGCAGTCTGACGTGCATGAAGTGCGGATTGGTTCGCAAGTACGCCAAGTCATATTTAATGCATATAGAATCATGTCAAAGAGTTACATGGGTAAGTTTTTATAGAAATATTTAAATATAAACATATTACGAAAAACGGAAGAATGTAATATTCATGTAAATATAATTTGTGTTAATTTTATTTTCAGAGAAGTATAAATAAAATTATAACGAAATTGAAAAAGGAGAAAGGCGATATAGTGCGTTGTGCCGTGTGTTACGCTGAGATGGACGACACGGTGTGGACGGAGCACATCGCGCGCCAACACAACTACCTCGCGTGGAGAGACCGCGACCCGGCCCTTGTAAGTGACTAGATTTTAACAAGTCAACCTAGCCAACTAGTCAACATCCGTTTTATTGGTTTGTCATAAAATTATAGAATAGAATACACCTGGGTAAAACATGCGTATCAGAGCGTACACCATACTGTTTGACCTACAAAATATTAATATGTAATATCATCGGATTGTGTAACCATGTAAAACTTATAATTTTGTCTTAAAATAATATAAGAACTAAAACGTAATTACATATACTTGAGTCAAACTCGCATCAGAATCCTTGTCAACAAGCCATTAAAATTCCTTTATAGGGTTTTCACAAACTGATTTGTATTTCGCACACCAAATAACTATTAAAGAACTAAATAATCATTATAACGTTTGTGACATCTTCATTATTTTACTATTGGCCTATAACAACAACACACTAAGAGAAAACGACGTAAAAACCAACATCTTAAAACAATTTTCATCATTCAATAACTCACGCTCGCACATCCTTAATTTCGTGAAGCGACTTCAAACCTTTGCACAAAATTATTGTTTTAAGGTCTGCCTGCCTATGACTATAAATAGAAATGACTACGAAAACCTCACAGCTATAATGGCGCTTACATGCTTTGCAATTGCAACTTGGTCGTATATTTTCGAAATACAGTGAAATCAACTTATCTGTGACTTTAAGGAGGGCGCTGTCGGACGATTGGACCAATCATAGTGCGCAATTCGAGACGTATTAGTAAGTCATGAATGGCGCGGCATTAGTTCCAATTTTCGCCACGTCACAAATAAGTTCTTCAGAGATGGCACTGTACAGATTATACAGATATTTCATTCCACTCAATATGCATGAGCATAAAATTATTTATAGGTTTAATTTAATTAAACAAAGCCGAATAACATTTTATATTTATGTTTATGTATTTTAAAACAGTCTATATCGATTTTATATCTTAGCTATGCAGTGTTATTTTAAACTTTTGCCAAATAAATATTATGTTTAAAAAGAAATTAAATTATAAAGAGTGGAACGGAACGCGACTTGCGAACTCCAGATTTAGTTCAAACGCACTTTAAACGACCAAAAGTTTCAAGCACCTGTTTGTTTGTGGTTGCTAGGCAACACAATGTGTACGTAAATTCTGATCCGAATGTGAATATAGTGTAGTTATTAAATTATCAGATTTTTTCTCATTATTTCAGAATCTAGAAGACGAAGACGATGTTCTCAGACATCTTAGAAAAATTATACAGGAAGCGGGTTACCTTGAGTGTCCCAAATGTAACATTCAACGGAAATACGCCAAGCTGTATCTGCAACACGTGAATAGTTGTGACGGGCCCGTAAGTGTTCAAATATGACAATAATCATCACTAGCTCTAAGTCATCTTTAGCTTTACTTCTTTAATGTAAATTTTTTGGTGGAGCCCTCATGTAGCCGTGACGATAAAACGTTACACGAAAACTTTTCGGTTTTTTGTTATCTCGTTTTCATTATTATTAAACATAAAAATTTACCTTCCAATCATTGTAGCAAAATGATGTCGAAATGGACGATACAGTTGAAGAAACCGAGTTGCCGGCTGACGATGTTGAAGAAGAAGATCCTGATGACTCAGTGGTAGTGAAATGTGGCGTGTGTGCCCAAGAGGTGGTGAAGTCGCAGTGGATCTCTCACATACAGAAGGAACACAAGTACCTTGCTTGGGAGGAGGGTCAAGAACCTATTGTGAGCATTTTATTAATTTTTTATATAAATTAAACACAGACTAAGCCCGGCTATGTTGTTATGGCTCAAAATTACTGTCATCAGTTAATTGGATACGTTATGGATGGACAGTACTAGTTTAAACTAGTAACATTTTTTGTTGTTGTAGGATGTAAATGACAAGGAAGCGATATATAATCATTTGGGCGCAATCAATAGCAAGTGCAAGGGGCTGATTTGTGACTCGTGCGGGACGGTGCGCAAGTACGTCAAAGCGTATTTGCACCACGTGCGTGATTGTAAGGAACGCAACTACGTTCATTCAAAAGGTATTAAACAAATAATACGTTTTGAATCTCTGTTTAACTTGAAATGTCTGAATTTTAATGTTTTAAAATATTGTTATGTTTATGCAGAAACCGTGGAATGCGGGGTTTGCCGAGAGAAGGTGGCGGGAAAGATGTGGAAAGAGCACGCAATGCAGGTCCACTACAACATAGCGTGGGTCGACGGGGACACGCCGATAGTAAGTTATATCATATTCCTGTGATATTCCACTCCTATGGCCGATTCTAATTGGACCACACGACAATTTAATATTATTTTTCTTTTAAGCTGTACTTTAACTCGTATTGTTTATCAGAAAAATCCATATCCATACTAATATTATAAATGTGAAAGTGTGTTTGTTTGTTTGTCCGTCTTTCACGTCGCAACGAAGCTGTTATATGTTATATGATATGGTTTGTGTGTGGAGATAGTGAGGAGGGTGGAGAGTAACGTAGGCTACTTTTTACCGCGGTAAAACATCCCCATGGGAAGATGAATATTTTTTTAGTTGCTAGATATTTAGTTCCGGATGTTGTTAATAGATGGCGTTAGTAAAATTCATTTGCAAGTTCTGAATTACACTATCAAATGATACATGTAAATTAGTTAAGTCTTAGGCAACTAAATCTAACTAAGAAAAAGTAAGTAGGACTTGTAAAAAATCGATCTCTACCGCGTCAGAAGCTGCGGGCAAAAGCTAGTAATTTATAATTTAGCTAAATACTTTTATTTTTGTTTACAGGATGTTAGAAATTTCTTCAGCGTCGATAAATTTTTGAAAGAGTATCAAGATGTCAACCACAAGTTGGTGTGCAATATTTGCGGCCTGTCCCGGGCTTCGCTGGCGGGATTTTATGCGCACATACTTATATGTGGCAAGACTGATGAGGTACACTCTCACTTATTACAAGCTTTTACCGGGTTTTTTTTACAAGGTTTTGTTTATTTTGCCTTGTTCGTAATATTTCTTTAGTTCGGACTCTTCGTCCAAGATATACGCCAGAGGATGGAATTTAGAGTAAATAAATTTCTCTAAGATGATTTTTAAATGTAAACCAAATAGATAATCTATATCTAATGCTTTAATAATGTTTTACAGGAGATCGACAAATGGAAAGACGTTTGCGACATTTGTCATCAAAAATACTTATGCATTTATAAAACGCAGCATTACTGGACGCATAGGGTTCAGGAGATGGCTAAGGAACGTAAAATTCAAGAAACACTGAAGAGAGAAAAAGAGGAAGCGGAAAAGGAAGATATTAATTTTACACCTGGAAAAAGAAGAGCCGCTGAGAAGTATATACTTCTATATTTTATTTTACTTATGTTGTATGTTGATGCTTGACAATCAACAATCTTAATATAATATCCAATAAGAATAATATTGTATTATAATGCGAACTGAACACCTCTGCACTTAAAGGAATCTTTTGCTCTTTGTCTTTACAAAGAGCAATACCTACAAAATTGTAGGCTAAGTAACTTTTTACTTAGCCTACAATTTTGTAGGTATAAAAATCTAAACAGACGTTTAAACACATTTAAAATGCATTCAATATTAAATTTGACGACATTTTCAGGGCTAGGAGTGTCATTGGAAATTATGCGGCGAAGCTTGCAGTGAGTATAATACAACTGTAATGTAATTTTTATCAACATAAATTTTTTACACTAACACATTGAATTTTATTTGGGAGCTATGAGCTAATTAAACTGGCTTCTATTTAATAACATCATTCTCCTCTAAAAATTTACATTGTCCTCCAAATTACTAAGTCAGCCATCATCAATGCGCGTTGGAAAATCTATCTTAGCCACTATACATATATCTTTGATGTAAGGTACTGTAAATACAACTAAGCATGGTAGTTATTTTTTAGCATCTACATTTGTAACATAATTGTCGTTAATTTGACGCTTTCTTTGGAATATTCAGGTAGCATTTAAAAAAAGGCGAATTAGTTTATTAGAAGTCCCGTGGCTTAGTTATAAAATCATAGGTTGGTTTCCGTGGCCAAAAAATCTGTTGCTTGACTTATAATTTCCCATTTTATTTCAGTGCTATAAATGCAAGTCTTGTCCGTTTGAAACGGACAGTAAAGAGGACCTGGCCAGACATCGTTGCCTCAAACGTGACATGTACGCAAACGAAGACAGTGATGATTCCTCGCCAATAAAATATGAGGATTTCTCCTCGGAAGAGTCAGATGATGCAGACATTGATTCCGATCTGTCTAATGACGAGGAGCGGGAGGTTCGTGTGTCCACAGGGTCACATAGGAAAATTAAAATCGGTTCGTATAAAACTACTAATGGCAGATTGATTACCACAGTAATCCATACTATACTTACTTACTTACTAATATTATAAATGCGAAAGTGTTTGTTTGTTTGTCCGTCTTTCACGTCGTAACGGAGCGATGTTATGGTATGATTTTGGTAACATAGGTTTTACAGTTGGTTCCTCTTAGTATCTTTTAAATTTTGTATCTATTACTTATTTATGAATTATTATTATTATGTTATTATATCTAGGAATGATGCATGTTAAACAACTCATTGTTACTTCCCTTTGAACACGCGGGCGAAGCCGCGGGTAATAGCTAGTTACCAATATAAAACTACTAATGGCAGATTGATTACCACAGTAATTACCCATCGAACAGAGAGAAATGAATGAATATACCTTTGTAATCCTAGCATAGGGAATTACAATAATTTACAATAAAAATACACCGATAGTTAATATTATCAGTCGCTAGTCGCTACTGTACAGAAATCCATTGGATTCGATTGGTTATTAAATTAGGCAATACTTTAAGTAAATAATTGAGCAAACAGCTGTTATATATTCATAATATTTATTACAGAATCGTCAGGTGGCAAATATGCAGCTAAAAATTCGAAGTTTCCTTTCCAAGTGAATGATGCGAGACCATATCTACAGGAAAGCAAATCTCATTAGTAAGTAACTTGTTTACGACAGTTCTAATGTATTGTAAACAAAAAAAATACCTTCAATAAATTAAATTTTTTTTCAGCTTCGACCTCTTCTACGAGAAAGACACTTTGTTTCCTAATTGGAGAGAAAGTACCTGTGAGGTAGTTCCAGACGAATTGGTACCTCAATATATGCCTCAGTTGAAAGAATCCTGTAAATTGTCAATTGGAAATGGCGGTTGGACGACGTATAAAATATTTGAATCTAAGAAAGAAAACGGTACTATAATTTTTGGCTTTATTGCTTTCATATTTCTTACTAGATATCGTAGATCCACTTGATGAAAAGTAGTCAGTACTGTTCGTGGATATATGTAACACTGGGTCCATGGTCGTGGTTCCCTTTAATTGCTGAACAGTTGCAAAGTCTATGGCGCCAGGTCTACAGTTGGAGGTTTCTAGGCTCATTACCATCCAGTAATCCCGTGACATTTGTGCAACGTGAATCAGGGCATAGTGGATTACCATAATGGCGGTTTTGTGTGGTAGCCTCAGCTCTAAACTGTTTTTAAAGTCTTTCGGTGATAATGTCGTCGGGGTTTAAAAAGGTACTGCTTATTAAAACAGTAAATCGTAACTGTTTTAGCCCAGTTAATAATAGAAGTTGTTACCCTCGTCAGGCTGCAAGGTACTGTTCACGGGCGGCAGTATCCAGTGCATGGCGTGGGCCCCGGAGCCCGCGGGCGGCGCGGCGGGCCCCGCGCTGCTGGCCGCCGCCACGCACCGCGGGCCCGACTGCCCGCGCCTGCGCCCCACCGACACGCCCAGCCATCCCGCGCTCATACAGATATGGGATTTTCAGAGTTTTAAGTAAGTTTTTCGGGGATTTATGGGGTTGTGCTGGTTGTAACCTTAAACATGCCCTTCGATATTCTTTTTATAAGCTTTTATTTAACTTGCTTGCTAAGGGTTAAATCTTGCATGCTGAATTAGAACTACTTCCTGTCATTCTACAGAGTGGAAATTTCGCATATTGCTTTGGTTACAATGACAATGCATTTTTATGATAAGGGGTCATTAATTTATGATGTAACCTCCCCTACCCCCATGTACTATAGGTATATGTGCTGTACATAAAATTCCTCTCTTGGTTAAAATTAAGCTTATCTTAACTTGTATAACAAAAATATTAGTTGAAAGTAAAGCTTATCACGTTATTTTTTTCAGAACTATACCTAAATTCGCTTTTGGTTTGGCTCACGACTATGGAACGGTTTGGGCGATGGATTGGTGTCCGTCTGGCTCGAGAGATGTGTCGGATAGTGGCCGGCTGGGGCTGCTAGCTGTGGCGTGCTCCAATGGCTCCGCATATATATTTTCTGTACCCTACCCGGATAAAAGTCAGACTAGGTATGTTAGCTATGTTGGGATAAAAACTATATATTTATTATTCAGATTTTTGCGCTTTATGTATGTGTATGAATGTAATGGAGCCTTTTTGTTTAATCGATATACACTTCAAATGTTCATATTGTATAAAAAAATATTCATACACAACTGATGAAATCTGATGAACTGATGAAAATTTCGTGGTATTCTCATTATGACATGTTATCATTCTAAGCTCATATTAAATTGACTAAATTATTTGTTCAGTCACTCGTAAGTTTACTAGAAAGTATGTACTGTCTATTATGAGTGTCGTTTTCTAATTAAGACTACAATAATTTAACATTGATTGTTGCAGTGAACTAACATTTTACAAAATAAAACCATGCGTGGAATTGAGGCTGACGAGAGGAAATAATAAATATCAAGCGACTTCTATAAATTGGTCTATGGTATGTATTTATAAATAGTTAATTTTAATAATTGGTTATAGAAATACTGTTTAAAATAACGCACCCGAAATTTAATACCTTACAGCTATTCGTTTTTTTTCTATATATTGTGTAGTATGATAATAATAATAATATGATGATCGCATAATTCCGATTTTTTTCCGAATTCTGTAGTAATTTTGTTCAACAATTTTCAGTTCAAAGGGTACACAAATGTATCAGTAGGGTACGGCGACGGTACTGTGGCGTTGTACGACCTGGCCACCGAGTCCCCCCTACTGACCGCTAAGGAAGGCGACCTCAACATTCTGTACCCTTACCAAGACGAGAGGGTCCACAACTCCTGTGTTACAGGTAATAAATTCGGCCGTTATTCTATGTGCTAAATGGTGATTTCATATTGTCACTTTTTAGGGTTCTGAAGAAAAATCGGATCCCTTATAGTTTCGTCATGTCCGTCCGTCCGTCCGTCTGTCCGAAGCAAAGCGCCGAGACCATTAGTGCTAGAAAGCTGTAATTTGGCATAGATAGATATATTTATCAAAACTCCAGAATCGTAGAATAAAATATTGAAAAATGATGTACATTGGCGACTAAGATCAGTTACCAACAGGTGGGTAGTCGTTTCGAATGTCAACTACATTATAATATTACATTATATACGTTGTTAGGGTTAACATCGTGCGTGCTGGGCGCGTGGTGCAGCTCGTCAGCGACGGGCTCCACGGCGGGCGTGGCGGGCGCGGCGGCGCGCGCGGGGCGGGGCGCGCGGCCGGTGCGCGTGCACGCGGCGCTCGCGGCCAACGCGCCCGCCTTCATGCCGCACTGGCCCAACGTCATGTTGGCTGGGGATGATACTATTGGTAAGAGGGGTTTGTTTACAAGCCATCTATTACCACTAAAATATTTATGTGAACTCGTAGACTCCTAACCACAGATCTGGAACATGTTTGAATAGGGTTCAAAATACAAATTAAAGCTATTTTTTGACCCAACCTGATAACCCCCCATTATTTTGTCGAAAATAATCATAAGTTTTGGAAAATAAATAGGGGGGGGGGGGGGGGGGGGGGGTAATCATTTTATCGAAAATAATCATAAGTTTTGGAAAAGAAATAAAATTTCATACAACGCCTATATTGACTTGTCAAATATTTGTTCCGTCAAGTCATGAATTATTTCTGTCAATGCTAGAATTAGCATTATACAGGTGTATCAAAACAACAACAACAACAACAGGTGTAACAAAAATCACAAATGTATTCCCGACGTTTACATCAATAAACCGTTTCTACTCCAGTGGGTCTATCCCCGAGCGAGTTAGAGTGGGGCTACATGGGGCGTCGCATGGGCAGCGTGCGCGCGCTGGCGCCGTGCGTGCGCCGCGCGCGCGTCGCCGCGCTCGTGCCGCCGCTGCTGCAGGTCATGAGGCCGCATCCCGCCGCATTCAAGGGGCACAAGACTATTCACAAAAAGGTATAGATATATAACTCTTTATTTTACTATGATACTTATTTATACTGACGATATTTATTTTGTACACCGATATTTCGACCCAGTTGCATGGATCGTGGTCACGGATAAACTGCGGTGCCGCGTAGAAACTTTTGACAGTATAACAGATCTCAGGTGACAGATGACAGGCCTCTATTGTTTGCACACCACGGGTGCGTTCCACTTGACGTTCACAACGGTCAAAATATCCCTTTTGCCGTTCCACTTAACGACCACGGTCGTTATGGTCGCGCATAGATAACCTCCAATAGATTCCGTATTAGTGAAATTTTCTTAGACTTCAAAGTCACAATTTTGCGGAAGGTGCGGTTTGCGGGGTACGAAACAGATGCGCTGTGATTGGATATTTAAAATTCAAACTTGGAATTTATCAAGCTCAACCCGTCCATAGTGATTGAGTATGTACGAGTATGATCGATTAATCGTACGATCGATGTTTGTTATTATCATTAGGTATTTACTTTCAGGACAATTATAATGAATAACAATACAATGAAAATATCGATACTTTTAATAAATATATAATATTATATTCATATTAAACTGGTAGGTATAACGATGATACAACTGAATCCATCAACCTTCGATGATTATTTCTTCATATAGTAGAAACTGTCAACTGAAAAGTGTGTTATTTTATTATTTATTTATTTTTTATTTTATTTTATTAGCACACCAACAGCAGTACACACATTACATTACAAATATAAGTTCTATAGAAACTGGAATAGTGTGAGTGCCAATATTACAGGCGTGAACAACATTCTTTAGTATATTTATCAAGAAGAATAGAAACGCAAGTCTTGAAACTCTGTTAAACAAACGACACTGTATTTGGTAGGAAACCATCCCTCTCCACGGTGCATTGCTTCTATACATTTTTCCGTCCTCTCGGGGCATCTAGGAAATCTATAAAATCATTACCACAATGTTTTTTCGTATAATAAATAATGTTATCCTTGACTACAGCAACCTTTGTCCCACTTATAACTTGTTAGAAATTATCGATTTCATAGCAATATCCACAAAATTAATATCGATACGCGTTTAAAATGAAAAATTCACTTCCCTAGTATTGTCTTTAGTCAGAAACAAGATAATTATTTTGAATTAGGAATGAAATTTTTACAAAATGTCACTCTCAAAACCAGCATAAGTTGAACTCTGCTTCATTAGAAGAAAATTTGTAAAATAAATATGAATTACTAATTTATGAAATTATATGCCATCGTTTTGGTAACTGTTTTTACGCACTGATTTATCACACCATTTCACTCTGCAGTAAGCCATGGTTCCATCAGCGAATGCTTTTTTGAAATTAATTAAATTCTGAAAGATCCGCGTGTATACGGGTCAAAGGTCTTGGTCGATACTAATGTCGTGAATGCTAGTACAGTTTCATATGCATAGCAAAAGCACTGCTATGTTGCCGCGCGTCAGTTGCCTTGTATGCGGTATCTTGTGGGGGTAATCTATGTGGTCGCGGCAATAACGTCACTGATGACGTCATTAATTTCGCTCACACTGAGCTCATAATGACCGACCTCATCTGAAGAGGTGTGTCGAAGTGGTCGAAGTGGACGGTGCACAAGCAAGTGGAACGGGAAAATCCGCGGTCGTGAGCGTGATCGTTGTGAACGTCAAGTCGAACGCAATGCACATGTCTATGTATCATACAAAGATAACATAAATAACAATTACAAAACAACAGGCGACCTTATCGCCTTATTCCAAAGGTCTCCGATATGACTGATTGCTAACTCTCGAGTAATTTTATTTGCCATAATATTGTGTTAAGCCACTTCCTTCTTCAATTAACATGTTTTATATTTCATTGTAGAATGTGGCGATGCTGGATATGACTCCGTTAAAAAAGCGATCTAAGCACTCCAACGACGAGTTATCGATGAAGGTGGAACCCATCACCTATGAAGATGCAATAGCCTCCTATGGGATTGAGTTTAAATACGAAAGAGACTTTGATAAGGTAGGTTTACTTATTATATTTATGATAGAAGTCATGAGACACCCTATACATTATCATTGCGCGTAATTTATCAATTTCTTTCGGCGATTTGCATGTTAATGGGGATTTACTCCTTTGAAGATTAGATGATAGAAAGAAAAAAGGTTATTATGATGATGTATACTCGTTCATCGGCGAAGGGAGCGTTCACATGTTTTCAAAAATTTGAAAAAAAAATTAGTAATACTCGAGAGCGTCAGATATACAAAAGAAATGTTGAGTGAACATTAAGGAACCCTTTCAAAAGACAGACGATTAGGTCAAGCTAAATGGCTTGTATAAATAATCTGACGCGCTCGAGAATTAATACTGAATTAGCACTACAACTACAAATAATTACGTTCCGTTCAGGCATTTACATCGCGCATGCAACAGAAGCATCGCGTGTCGTACCCGGAGCGGTTCCCACTGGCGGACGTGCCCGCGCTCGCGTACTGCCCCGCCGCCGCGCACTACACCAAGCTCGCGCTCGCCACGCACGCCGGCCTGCTGCTGCTGATTGACGTGTAGACCCTAACACTGACACACACACAGAGACACTGACACATACAGAGACAGTAGACACTGACATACACTGAGGCACTCACACGCACAGAGACACTGACACATACAGATACACTGACACACACAGAGACACAAATACAGAGACAGTAGACACACAAACATACACACAAACAAACTGACGAAACTTTTGTATTGTAATAAGAATGGTGTTGCAGTCGATAAAACTTAATGTGACGTTATACATATAAATTATATTTATACCACAAAGTCCTTACGAATGGCAGTACATCTGACCAACTTAAAGATTTGTTTGGTCATGAGTGTGTCAGTCACTGCTCATTTAACACTTCAGTTAAAGTCGGGTAATCCGCCGCCTAGCTTACTATATTATGATTTTAGATCTCAGAGAAACGCATTTATAGGTGTTTCTTAAATATTGCTAATTAGTTTTTAAAATAATTCTATCCGTTTTAGTCATCAATTTCTTTCGATACATTTTGTAAAAATATCTAAATTTACGGAATATTAATTAAATAAAAAAATACCTGTATAATGTATCTAGGTCTATGGAATGTGTATGTCACATTAAAAAGGAAAGTAATAAAATTATTGGTCACTTAAATTTTGTAACCAGATAAGTTGTTTATTTTTTTTAATTAAACGAATTTTACCTTTGGTCAATAGATGTAAATCTAAATTGAGCATTTAAATTGCTACAAAATAGATTTGTCGTTATTGTGTCATATTTTGTTATATTTTTAATATTTTTATTCGTTTTACAAAAAAACATATTGTAAATAAAGTGTATATTAAAAATAGTTGTATAAATATGAAAAAATATGTTTTTTAACAATTTGTATATAATATGCAATGTTTGTGTATGTCATTTAATTTGTGTCATAAATAATATTAGATTTTAGATTCAAATTTGTGGCAATATTAACTGAAATATGTATTTACTTTATATTATTTGTGGCTTTAACGCACATTACACTCTACACCTCTTTCTACCAAACAAATGAAGCCAACATAAGAGTAAATAAATACCATTAATCATTGTATAATTTGTCTGCAACGTTCCACACGAAAGGTAATAAAATTATTATTTTTGTTGTTGTAATGTCATTTGGCAGGTCTATACATTCCTAGTGCACATTAAGGCGACGTGCATACATATGCGATACAGTCGATATGGCGCAAGATAAGCTCCTGACGTCTCCAGCCACGAGAACCATTAAGCGTTGTTTACCACCGTCGGCATCTGAACTACGCTCGGCATTCGGTATATTTGCTATTCACAATCCGCTGTTGTCTTGCTCCGTAACGATTTGTCTACCCATATATGGTGAGCTGCAAGATATAAGATCAAAAATTAAAACCCGATTACGTAAAAATCGCGCTGGTGAAAATTTTTGTATATATTTGGAATGAACTTATTATAAGCCCTTTTCATTTGATACTCAACAAAAGTACCCTTTCCGATTTTTTTTGTTTATGTTTTCTAGGATGGTGTATATTCAATTAGGTGTGACCATGCCAGTGGACGATCAAGATGAAAAGTAGTTTAGAAGTTCCATGGAACAGATGAATATTAATAGGTGGAAATTATAATCTCTCTTTTGGTTTTGATAAAAAGACCTAGTCTGTAACGTCACATTATTTTCCAAACATCAAGAGGTCGACGAAGTCTGAACGTTTTATTATCTCCACCAGTGAAAATAGACGTTGAAGTTTGAACTGTATCTGAGTCCGAGTTTTAGTATGTTTATATGTATTTTATTAGTTTATTATTCTAATGTCTATGCTAGCTCTGTTGCCAAAACGATTTAAATTAATGACGTAAAGAATCAAAGTCACCCACCATGATGTATGTTACTTGTAGGGTAGGTACTGCGTTCCTTTGTGTTATTTAGTAGCTGTACACGAAAATATATTTATTGTTTCGTTTTGTTCCACAAAAATGCATTTTGTTACGTTTATGAACTAATGTATTGCTAATTGCAAAATTATTAGTTAACATCACAAAGGTTATAATAACTTTCATGATTTTGTTATTTTTCGTTATGCCAGTGAATACATTTTCATTTTGTGCGTATGTACCATGTATGATAATCATGTTTATCTATAGTGATGTAAGATTACCTTAAGCGTATTATTTATTCCTAGATGTAATATTTTAATCCAAGAAAGCATATATCGGATTTCAGTGATATTAAAATATTTTAATTTTATAATTAGACCTACTTGTTCGATTATCATGTTTGTGATATGCTTTGTTGCCTAATAAACTCTCAAAATTCATAAGTTTGTATCATTTCAAATGTGTTTAATACCAAATATGGAGCTATTTTGTATAGCCAAAATTTTTCAAATATGTAGTTAAAAAATATTAATGGTTGATATCCAAGTTTTTTAAGCTGTATCGAAATTATTACCGATTTTGCTCCAATTTTTTCTATAAATCCCCTTTTTGCGTAACACCTGAGCGTCCTGAGCCGAGTTTTTCATATCTTCTCCCCCCCACAAAAAAGCTCCGGCCACATACGTAAAGCGTCGGGTCGCTAGCCACCCGAAGTTGCTTCGGCCTGACGCGTCTGCTATTTACAAGATCCCGAAATTCCACGTAAACAGGCTATCTCGTCAGTTATCTAGTTGACGTAATGGAACTATAATAATAGAAAATATAAATGGCTAATGGATTTAGTAGGGGGCTTTCACCATGAAAAAAAACCTCTGAACTCAAATGGAATCGGTTAGGTTGAATGATTTTATTTTATGCGAAAAATAGGGACCCCGCGAAGCGGGGTTCCGACGACATCTGTGAGGTAGTCAAATTAAATATATATGCATAATAGTGCGAGTTGTCAAATTGTCAATAAAATAGTATTTCAAACTAATCTGAACGAAACTTTGTGTACCAAATGTTTCTAATAGGCGTTTGGTAATTAGCAGACGCGTCGGGCGCCCTCTTCTCTTGAAATTTGACGACTTTCATTTTAACTTACATTAAAGATTTATCGCAGTTTTACTAGGGCTGCCATAATGAGCTCTTACAAATTAGTCTTTTATTTTTGAACACTAAATAAATAATATAATAACATTAATAATTAATTAATAACTTATAATATTATAAAAATAATTAATTATGTGCCTTTATGAACTGCGCCTGATAAAATCTAGCGAAAGTGCAGCGAAGATCCGACGGCGAGACACCGTCATTATCCTGAAGAAAAGCTCTGACGTAAAAATAAGCTTTTCATCATATTATAACGCGTGCTACTGAATCCACACTGTTTCAGTGTTTTTATTTGTGTCCGTTTGTATTGTGTCGTATGGTTCCGACTGGCAGTCTCTCGGCGTAGAGTGGTCGCCGGCGAGCCGAGTATCAGTGAATATCAAACCGCGTCGGAGAGTGAACGCGTTGCTTCACAACAAATCTCGGTTCGCGCTCCGCGCTCTTTCAAACCAGTAACAACGCTTCAACATCGCCTGAAATACATAATGATTTTTTTAACGAATCATCGTGTTGTAACTTATTTCTAATCGACACAAAAAAGCTCTAAAACAAATCTGTTCGTTATTTACAAAGACTAAAATATTATATCTGACCGAAACTTAAAGTTCCATTAGATACATAGTGACAGACATTTATAAATAAGATGATGATGGCAAGTGCGAAATTAGTGAGGGATTGCAGCTCGGAGCTGAGCTCGGACGTGAGGTCGTTGTCGGTGGCGTCCTCGACGGAGGAGCAGGAGTCCATCACCACTGCTACGGAGTCCGACTACTCTGAAGAAGAGAAGGAATACGAATTAGATGATCTTCAAATTCTAAAGACAATTGGTATGTATACTTATATTGCTATTACTTTTAATACTATTGGATTCTATTGGAGTTCCCGTCAAACTAAACCACAATTAAAAGTTAGATGAAAATTTATTCAGTGGTTTAATATTAATTTACTGTTTAATCCAATGATTTGCAAATAATTTATTTAAAAATAATTAAATGAAAACGGTTGACAGGTTCTTACATTTAATTATAAATATTGTACCTACCAACTAATAAATTAATTAATGAATATTGTCATTAGATATTTTGTTCAAAGACGATAACAGTGAACGAACTTTTTAAAATTAAATTATGGCTAGTCATCACAGTAAATGAGCTGTAGTTTATTTATTTAGAGGGAAAGTTCGCTTAACGACCCTTCCGCTGACGCGATGACGCCACGCTCATTACCGAAACTTCACACCTATCTCCTATAATCATTTCCATATTGAAAAAGACTATGCTGCTGCAGTAATAAATTAGCGGGTCGACGTTAGATATAAACATAGCACTAGGTGTACCGTACTTACACTGTACAAAATGTGTACCTACTAAAGTACAAACCAGTGCATGCAAAAAATAGAGTTGGTTTTGAAACAGCTGAAGCGGAAAACATATTGTTGAAATAAAAAGTAGTAAAAAACATGACTGAGTTACCTTTCAACTCATTTGGTCCAGTAGTTTCAGAGTAAATTGGCTGCGAAAGGAGGACAGACACACGAGTGATCCTATAAGGGTTCCGATTTTTGTTTTTTCGTACGGAACCCTAAAAAGAAATTGAAAATTAAATGACGGGTCTCACTTTCACACAATGTGCGACGGTTGGTATGGAAACGTATCACAAAATACAACACACGTTATTTTATCACATATATCTGCCTCCGTCCGCCATAGATTGCACGGGAGGTCAGGGTCTTTATAACTGGGGCAACCGATTGTAAGAGACATAAAATGAATTTCTTCTATCTTTTTTTCTTGGCCCACTACGCGTCGGTGATGCATTTGCGGTTGCATATTTTATTGGCCACGGTTTTGCCATCCTGATCGTTTGTCGGCAGTTCGGGCATAAATAACTAACTATAACGCATTAACAAAACACACTGGTAGCTTACGAGCCGAAGTTCTGAAAAAGTTGTGAAGTCGGACCTGTACGCGTCTGTGACTTACACTATCCTTAGTTGTGCGTAGTTGTATCAATAGGAACACTTAGTTGTGCCGTACCACTTGTGCATACTTAGTTGGTCCATCAGGAAACCGCGATCCCTGAAGTTGTTGTCAGATGCATCAAAAATTCAATTTGGTATTTTGAGCGTATTACGAACGAAAGTTCTGTGGTTAGACAAATCGACTATAAATTAACCCTATCACAGCTGTTGATGATTAAGGTTACAGGGCTACGAAGCTACGATAGCGATTAATCATAATGGGCCCCATGTTATCTTCGTCCTTGGCTAAAGCGTTGACGGGCATAATTGAATGCAAAGAAGGTATCGCTCCCTCTCAGCCCCGTCATAACCCAATTGCGAGATATGGGCCAAGGGCGCATCGAACCGACCTAGCAGTAGGACATACTGACCGGGTCGCATTTTCTGAGTTATTTTACGATAAACCGCAAAGAATCTACAAATTGAATATGAATATTTTATTCCTTAAACACTTGCATTGCAACACATTATTTTGGATTCCAACTTATTGTTAGGTTCACGCAAAGGATGTCTTGAATTTAACACAAAAAAGTAGGTAATCCCATCATAGCATTGACGAGAAATTTTCGTTTAATAGACATGAACCGTAGAAGAGGTCCATAAACTAAAAAAGATGAATAATATAAATCATATGAAATATTTTGATAATTTATTTTATTTAAAAACTAGCCACAAAATTCGAGATGTCTATAAATTGGTGGTCTTTCATGAATTGGAATAAACGAACGAACACTGCGTATAAATGTGAAATAGCTCTACAAAATCGATTTTTAAAACAAGATATTATCTTGCTCTGATAACATATCGAAATAAGATCCCGAAACTTAATTAATGGCAAGAATACATAAAAAAAAATCAAATCTATGTAAAGTAGTGAAACGGATCGATACTTAACGAATCAATTTATTGTCTAGCGCTTTAATGTCCATTAAAAGTAGAAATGGTTTGTGTGTTTTAATTATGTAAAGTACTTTTTATCTTCGTCAAATTTGAATAAGCTATATAAATCTATTAAAATTTTCTGAGGAAATCTGTGTTGAATTTCATTCGAAGCGAATACAGCTGTAGGTATATACAGAATAATGCTTTGCACTACAAAATGCTACTTGCATTGCAAACAATAAAGTTGTAAAGTGAAACAACGCAGAACGTCTCCGGTCTCAGTCACACGCTCGCAGATTGTTCTTTATCCTCTGGGTGTCCCACTTTACGTGCTTTAACGATACATCACCATTAACGACACATTTACGTCCGTGCGGAAATACTGTCCACAGAAGTCCGGGAAACTACCAATTTCCTGTTATTGAATACTTTTGTATTATACGACTCTACTATGCTAAAACTTTTAAATGGTAGCAAAAAAATCAAGAATGTAAGATAACCCTCTTTTTATACATACATTATCATTAATGTTATCCAACCTGTCCAACCAATGTCTTGAGGGTTGCTTGCACTGATCTTTTGAACTTAAGTATATAAAAACTTAATTGAATTGTAACCAGGAAAATAGCTGGTATTAGTATATATGGTATTATATAGGTACATACTAAAAATTATTACATGACTGTTAAGCCCTCTAAGGACTTTTTTGTTACTTATAATGGTAAAAATTACAATACAGTATGAAAAACAGGCATTTTACATGCAAGATAATATACAACTTACTAATGACACAAAGGACTGCGCCTAGTAAAAGCTGTTGGCTTGGTTACAAAGCATTTATTTCCAGTACAGCCTAAACTAAACCGGTGTTGTTAGCTCAGCTTGTTGCACTACAAGTAATAAGTATAAATATGTGTTATGAAATACGCATAACGCAATTTTAAATACGAACCGTTACAAACCAACAAAATAAAATTTTACTGCGGCGAATGTTTAATTCAATATAATAGATTCCAAGTAGTCCAAGTCCACAGCATTTTAGGTCATCTTATGGGGCTATGGGATATATATGTATCTATGTTACGGTATATGATAGTAATGTTGTGTGGTTATATTTATTTTATAGAAACTGCAATAGTTATAGAAATTAGTTGCTACTTAAATTTTCATTTTCGTGATATTAGAAATTATACATTTAATGGAGACTAAAAATTACGTAACAAATGTAACAACGTGTCAAAGAACAATACTTAATGTTATGATGTTATCGCGTTGACGTATCCTTTGTCACGCGTGATTAGCAACAGAATCTGGGTCAGTATATCAAGCGAACTGCGGCACAATTACGATAGTCATTAAGTCCATACGTACGTATATCAAGATAGCTCCTGGCGAGACACTGATTGTATTTAAAGATTACTGTAAACATGAGTTTCTATTTCCTACCAACGAGTTTGAATCTTTTTCAAAAAGAAAAAGATTAAAATAGTAAAGCACCACGTCTCAGATCCGTATGTCATCACTGGCAACACACACTGCTCGAACACTTTTGACTTCAGGCACTGAGGAAGTGTTTTGGACGACAAGATATGACGCAGTTTCCCGAAAGCAGCCCATCCGAGTTGGATTCTACAAGTGACTTCTTTCTCGAAGTTGGACTTACCCATCTGGATCACTTGTCCAAGGTAACTGTATTCGTCTACAATTTCGAGAGCAGCGCCGTCAACAACAACGGGTACGGGTGTGACATGGACATTCGACATGATTTTCGTCTTGTCCATGTTCATCTTAAGACCTACCCGTTATGAGGCGCTCTTCAAGTCCCCGACTACTGTACCAAGTTCTTCCAGGGAAACCGCCAGGATGACTATATCATCGGCATATCGCAGGTGTGTGATGATTTAATGCCACGTCGTTTCCACTTCATCAGCTTGAACACGTTTTCCAACGCAGCGGTGAACAGTTTTGGTGATATGAAATCCCCTTGTCTGACACTTGCAGTTGGATGAGGTTCGTTGCTTTGTCGTGTACTCTGACGCACATGGTGGCAGATGAGTACAAATACAAACACTTCAATACCTCGATATATTGGTAGTCGATCCGGCACCGCTGGAGAGAATTTAGTACCGCCCAGTTCTCGATAGAATCAAAGGCTTTCTCATAGTCCACATAGGCAACACAACGGCAGATTATACTCCTCGGTATTTTGTATAATCTGCCGCAGTGTGTGTGTGGTCTATGGTATGGTACTATAGCCTTTTCGGAATCTTGCTGTTCGGGAAGCTGGATGGAGCTAATATATTTTTAATTATAATTTTTATGGATGAATTCACGAGCTAATCAAATTATTTAGGTTACAGGTAGGTACTACGTCATTGGACTTCGTAACATTTTATAAACGGAACGTATTTGTTCAAAACGTAACTGATATTCGTTACGGAATATTTTATCACCTTAACAAATGTTGAAATGCATATATATGGAAAATTTCGTCATTTCGTTTCATTGTTTTATGATTCTCGTTTGACGTATTCTTAAATTTCTAATAATAACTTACCTAATAATAATTTAAAACAAAAGTGTTCAATACATAATTTGAAGCTTTAATGAAACTTTTGTAAATTAAAATATGTAGGTATACGACAGTAATAATAAACAAATAAAAACGGGGTTTGCTGATAAATGTTAAAAAAATGTAATATTTAGCTCATCTTAGCTTTTTAGCGGGATTTTGATGTATTACGTTAGCATCTAATCTTTCAAGTAAAAGCACAGAAGAAATAATAGTTGGTAAAAGTCAAAACGAGTAACGTGTAACAGTAGTCTTGCACGTCCGCTGATCCACTCGGATGAGTGTCATATTTCACAGATAAAGTCGGGATCATTATACTGAAACTAGTTTAAGTAGAATTAAGAAAAGAAAGTGGTGGAAACAATGCGTGTGCGGAGAGTGGTACGGCGGCCGCAGCGACACACGCGACCACGTGGAACCGGTCACACATTATACCCACGTGTTTGTCCACCGTTTCGGTTAACAATTATTGTTTTAAGAGCTTTTGTCACTTAAATCTTTATAAATGTACGTTGGTGGTCTTCGCGATCATTAAAAACAGAAAAATTCAAAAATAATTGACGTAGTTTTAAATTAAAATTCAGTTTGTGGATTGATCGATAGGGTTTTTTTTCTTAGAAACTTATATTTTCTGTGATATTACCGAGATTAACCGTCATGTATATTGGCGCCGATAATGAATGCCAATAATGAAGGTTATAATATAATAAAAAGCGGCCAAGTGCGAGTCGGACTCGCCCATGAAGGGTTCCGTAGCAGCAAGTAACATAATATAAAAGTTCTTGAAGTTCGTTGTAACTTTGATCGAGGTAAACGGTTTACGATTTATGACGTATTAAAAAAAAACTACTTACTAGATCTCGTTCAAACCAATTTTCGTTGGAAGTTTGCATGGTAATGTACATCATATATTTTTTTTAGTTTTATCATTCTCTTATTTTAGAAGTTACAGGGGGGGACGGGACACACATTTTACCACTTTGGAAGTGTCTCTCGCGCAAACTATTCAGTTTAGAAAAAAATGTAATTCGAAACCTCAATATCATTTTTGAAGACCTATTCATAGATACACGTATGGGGTTGATGAAAAAAAAAAATTTGAGTTTCAGTTCTAAGTATCCCCCAAAATTTATTGTTTTTTTTCTATTTTTGTGTGAAAATCTTAATGCGGTTCACAGAATACATCTACTTACTAAGTTTCAATAGTATAGTTCCTATAGTTTCGGAAAAAAGTGGCTGTGACATACGGACGGACGGACAGACAGACAGACAGACATGACGAATCTATAAGGGTTCCGTTTTTTGCCATTTGGCTACGGAACCCTAAAAATGGTACTTTATAAATGATGATCACTTAAAGGAAGCTCTTTTTTGCAATTTATTGATAACAAAGTATTAAATAAGTATATCATAGTATAAAAAATGTTTTTACATCTGGTCAATTTAGCTATCATATATTTTACCAGCGCAATATTAGCGCAATATTACCTACCGATAGGTATAATTGAGAAAATTATATCTGCAACTAATATGAAAATGTAGTACTGAGTAAATTTACATTTAATAACGCGGTTACCTTCCTGCAACCTGCAACCACTCCAACCGGTCGGCTAAAACTAAATCAGTAACATGTTAAGTAAATTTGCGTTAAACTCAGTCTTCCTTGCAGCGTTGGGGACTGATTTAGGTTAAGGCAAGGACGTTTTAAAACGTTCTTGGGTTCTGGTTAATAAAGATTTTCGATAAAATGCAGATATCTGCAAGTTGTTATCAGTGAATACATCACGTCACCTTGCATCGATGCACTGCTCATGGTCGTTCCATGTTCTCTTCACTTATCGTTTTAATATTAATATTCATGGTTAAGGGATGCGGGTGGCGAGAGTAAGCGATTTATCGTCTACTTAAGACTGAAGTTTATGACTTTTGCACTAAGCACTTTCAATGGGCTTAAATGGGGCTTAACTTATGGTGTGATAGATTAGTTTCTGTCTTCCTGATCACATATCAAATATACCTTAGATATAGACCTATGTTTGACTCTTCCACATTATGTAGGTACCTCTAAGGCCCGTAATATCAATAGCAGTTTAAACTAAATTCTGAGTTTAAACTATCATTGTTGGAAGCAACAATGATAGTTTAATGAGAGTTTTGAGGACGATAATATAGTCGCATCTTAATATGTAGGTATTAATTAGGTACGTAAACTAACAAAGGCATCTTAGGCAACGAGATGTTAATAATTGCATTAAAATAAGACCGCAAATAACATGACAATATGAACGTATGTAGGTATGTACTTACTGGTGTTAAATACATTATGCCATTACGCCTATTTTATGGACTCAATTTCCACTACGGCTTTGGTGGCCTTAGGGCGTTAATGCATATTTGTAATAAAACTAATGTTAAGAACCATCCGGATATGCGAAGTACGTACTATTACTTACGCAACCATAAAAAGTATGTATAGGTAGGTATATAGTTAGATGACATGATAGTGGGTCAAGTACTCAAGAATGCTTTTACTAGGTTAGTTTTAGATTTAACTTGTTTATCGTAATTATTTATGTAGATAATGTAATTTATTCATGCCCAAAATATTTGATATGTTTAAAATAATTGTCATCCAAAAAAAATCGAATGGTTAGCTATATTTAGTAAAGTCCAAAGACATTTTTTTATTACCATAGTTATTTTTGGTCTCTATCAGCCTTTAGACTTATGTGACGAGGTTGACAAGAACACAAAAGCGTCATATAGGATTGCATAGGTGCGACAGATAGCCGAGGTCTGAGTCTGGGGTCACTTAGCAAATCTGAGGGGGTCCCAGAAAGCCTAACCATGAGGTTCGAATCTCTGTTTGGGACATTAAAATATAAATTACAATTCTTCTATTTTCGATCTCTTAAAAGAAACTTAAAGCAATAATTTAGCCGTTTTTGTTCTTAGTGATGTCAACGCGATTTATTTCTCAAACGCATTTTATACGTGGTTTTAATAGATTTTTATTCTTAGTGTCTAACTACTTTGTAGTATTTCAGTGTTTTTCTCAAAGTCTATCGGCTGGATCGGCTCCAATTTTCAGGAAATGTGCATTATTATACAATTCGGTTAGTAATTATTTGAACTGCTACAAAAACATTCACTTAACAGAAAGGCAGACAATCAATTAATTTATATGTAATGTACCTAGATCATTTAAAAAATCTTTATTGGAATCGAGAATCGAGCGGTTTCACAAAATACGAATAGAAAACTTTTTTCATTCGTTTGGTATCTCTAAGGCTTAGCACGCATTACGACATTTCAACGCGCGATTTTTTTCGCAAAATTCTGTGAGATATGAAAATTGCATGAAGCTGCACGCACGCACATGCGAAAAAAAATCGCGTTGGTTATGTATGTAGTACGCGATTTAAAAATCGTTAGAAAAAAAAATCGCAGCAGTAAAATTCGCAATGCGTGCTTAACCTAAAATGGATATTTGTTATTTACTCTTTATCTATTATTTACTTTTTATTTATTATTTGTCTGCGTTTTCCGGGATTGTAAATAAGTAGGTACGCTGTATCTTACTTCAGGCCATGGTCTACAAAATTTTCTGAAAATGTTACTAGTTTTTGGAAGATTATTAAATAGGTATCCTCACAAAGTGTCACATTTACAATATTAGTAGGATAGTACGTAGGGTTAGGATTGCCAGCTGGCAAGACTGAAATATCTGGACAAAACTTCAAAAAGTCGGGATTTGTCGGGACATTTTGTATTTTGTCGGGCCTTGTACCTACTTGTATTTTGTAGGGACTTGTCTGGATATCATGTGAAATGTTGGGACAATCCAGACGAATCCCGACCATCTGGCAACCCTAAGTAGGATGTATTTATTCCCTTTTTCATGAACTTACAATTAGGAAGAAAAATACATTCGTCTATGAAAGTACTAGGTAATTTGTTTAAAAAATTTATATAAAATTAAATGGCTAATGGTTGATATAAAATAACATTAAGTAAGTAAGTTGCGATGTCGATCATGTTACGTAAGACGGCTGAAGCAATCGAAGATGATGTTCGTTTCTCCGGACGCGCAGATGCCGCTGCCGCCGCCGCGCCGCGCCGGCCAGTGGGAAGTAAAGATAAAAGTGAAACCTTTTGGATTGTCGATAAACTCGTTAGCCCTGACGATGACGAAATCATTGATTGTTAAAGGAAAATTCGTAGGTACGCAGATAGCCGACATTTAACAATATTTGAATTAATTTACCAGTCAATAATATAATATTTCGTGTTGCACCGAATATTTATTATGAAATAAATATATAATAAATATATTTGGAAGGTTTTATACTTTGTAATTATATTTTTTTACGAGCCCTTTTGGCTACGCCTGATGACAAGATATTTACCACCTACGGAAATCGGTAAAATAAACCGGCATGGATGTATTATCAGCTGAAAATATTGTAATCCGTTTTTAACAACTTCTCTTCTCTGGTATTGCAAACGCTACGAAACACGTTAAAAACAATATTACCTGCTACACAATTACATAATGTATCAATAAAAAAAGACTCTCTGAAGTAGAGTAAGGTATACTTACTCGTAGATAGGTAGGTACTACCTACATAGTTTACTTGTCCTGTTTTTGTCTGCCATTTAAAGACACTGAATAACATATAAAAATATTTTTTTCGTTCTTACGTAATACTCAGTCCTCAGGTTATTAACCGAGGATGAAAATGTAATTAATATGTCAACATCAAATTCGTCATTTTTAAAAGTAAAACGTAATGTAAACGGACTCAATAAATCCTATAATTTCCTCCACCCTGATGTTCTATTTAATATTTGTAAAATAAAATACCCACTGCAATTTCAGGGCGTTACTCTTCCGCCGAAAACGACCTATTTACTCAGGCTCCCACCTCGTGTTCGGGGAAACACTCGTTAAGAGTTTTGACAATTTATTTTAATATTAAATGCCGTGATTTTCTGGAAAACTGAGCGAATCGTACCAGGGCATGACACATAAAAATGACAGGCACTTTTTAATAACTGAAATTTCTCTGTAAGAACAATTTTCGTTCCGATTTATCTTATTCTTAATTTATCAGTGAATCATACAAATTTTGAAAGACTACCTATTCATATTTCTCTTTCAAATTTAATTTATAGGTTTAATATGTGAAATAAAACATAGCCAATAACTCTACATAATTAAAGACTTCTCACATATTATGTAAATGTAGGTAGGTACTTTAATATACATATACCTACCTTATCTACGTAAAGTCCCACGATACTTTTTATATGTGGAATGTTACATTCGATATTGTCTCGCATGATTTCAGTTTTGCGTGGAGATTAATATCTAAATCATGAATGTACACGCAACTGCGAGTCACTTCGGTATTTTGTAAAGAAAATATCCGTCGACTTTCTTGACAGACCCATTGTTATTGCGTATCATAATAAACATATATGTATTTTATAACAAAGTCAAGGCCGTACGAGTAATTTATATAAGGTTATGAATAATACTTACAAAATTTTACTAACAAAAAATAACCAACTTCAAAGTCTCAAAAACTACATAGTTGTCAGATCTCGTTCAAATTTATGTGAGACCACATGACAAGCGCCTGCTTTCGATTAAAAAAAGAATCATCGAAATCGGTTGGCGTGATATTGAGTTATTCGTCAATTTGTCGCGCACATCTTAACACAAATTTACGACTTATGTGGTTTTCTCACGGATGCCATTGTCAGATCTTAATAAAATTTATGTGGGACCACATGACAGCCACCAGCTTTCGATTAAAAAAAGAATCATCAAAATCGGTTCGCCCAGTCCAAAGTTCTGAGGTAACAAACATAAAAAAAAATACAGTCGAATTGAGAACCTCCTCCTTTTTTGAAGTCTGTTAAAAATGAAAATATTCTGTCAAAATCTTAAAAGTTTGTAGTTTAAGAGCTCTACCATCCTTAGGTCAACGTACTTTGCCTTTATAGTGTATCCTTTACAAATAATTAAAAAGGACAAATCAATGTTACCTATTAAACCGTCTCTAATATGGTGAATATTACGAAGAACTTTTCAGCCTCCATCCACCTTCGTTTATCGCACCACCCGCAAACCCGCTGTCTTCTTGGCTAGCAAGTGACGCAAATGACGCTACTGGTAATCCATGTACTCGTATGCGGTGACCACTGACCACTCTGCCATGCGGCTCGTTCGATCGTCCGGCTATTTACATAACAGTTAACAATTTATTTACAGCCTAAGTTTTAGTATCAAATATGGTTCGTTTACTGACTTTTAACGTAACAGTTTTTCGTTTAAGATTAACAAATTGTACATTATCGGTCCACTCCACGTAATAGCAATTATATTTCCTACAGTGATCTAGATGTAGTTACTTTTGAACACGATAAATGGATAAATGTAAAACCGGTATGATTAACGTTGTTATGAAAGTGGTGACCGTCTATTAAGTAGCCCGTCGGACCGTTTGCTGTCTTTTACATAACAATTTTTCATTTAAGATTAACAAATTGTACATCGTCATTCGTCAATCAACGTCTTACCAATTATGATCTACGGTTATCTAGACGTATTTTTGGATAAATTTAAACAATAAACGTAAAACATTGTTATGAAATTACATATAATCGTATCGTCGGCTGCCAACACGTGCCGAATGTGGATGGAAGTGTGTAATAACTTGTGTTTGTTTAATTTATATTATCCCTTTCCGACTTGAGTTATTTATGCGAGATGTTTTTGTTTTGTATCCATCTGTTAAAATGGATTATGATTTAAAACGATTTCGGATGATTCCCATCCTGTGCGAGATTATTCTTTCGATAACGTGTAACGTCGATTGCGATAAGCTTTTAATGTCGAATAGACTTTTTATTTTAATCATAAAACATTTTATGACAAAATGAACATTTGGTGCATGTAACTAGTTTCGAGTTTTATTGACGGAAGTAAACTGTAAATAAATGAATGTAAATTTTGTAAAGCTTTGATTGTGCCTTTTGCGTGGAAATTTTTGGAATAAAATTTATAAAACACAACGCAACAAGTTTATTAAGTATTAAATTTCGTTTTAATGGAATAAATTCCAATATAAAATTTTAATTATCCCCATCAACTAATTTTCGAATTTTTGGGGACATAGACATACGAAAGATGTTTTTTTTTTTTATACATACTCGTACGTGTAATATTTACGGCGGCCTATCATGCAAGTTTGGTTCAGCATTTACCGGTTTTATTCTTTTACGTCGAACACGTATACTATCACGATTTGCCAATTATATGTGAATACTATTACAAGTGCGTCGTCATTACGTTCGCTTAAACAGTTCGTGAACGGTTTATGTCAGTCTTCTTTCTTACGCAATAATAATATTTACGAAAGAGTCAAAAGAGAACTGTTATTACGTATTAAGTCTTTCCTGTTCCTCTGGTGTACCTACGCATTAAGTGCCTATAACGGTTGTTGTCAGTGTTTTTTCGTATTTAATTAAACTTTCTTTGGACTGCATTAGATTATTGTTGGATAGCCATGGGAGAGACCATTGTGCATTGAATTGTACTAGAAACTTTAAATTGATAACGCCAATCCCAATTAGATTAACTATTCTCATTTGTTGTTCTAGGGATAGTGTGTGAGCTGAACTGGTGACGTGTGAACTGTGACCTAGAGGAACTGGTTGAAACTTTATTTTGGATGGAAATATATTTGTATCGTAATTTTCTAAATCTTTTACTCTGGTTTGTCTTAAATCTGCTGAAATAATCATGTTTGTTTAACTATCAATAACTGCATCCGAAACAATTTTAAATACTTTGTTATCTGGCACTTTATAATCTTTCAGTTTCGCAGCTCAGGTTCAGGACACATAAACACTATTTTACTAAATAGAGCAGTTAGCAGTTTTCATAATAATATCGTGTTTAAAGAACAGTCAGAGACTTTGTTTTATGTTATGTAAAAATTTTGTTACATGTCTTCTAGTTTTTTTTTTGATCTAGTTACTTTGATCTAGTTTTTTTGTATGAAAGGTGGTATAATCGAGTGTTCTTAGCTATGTTTAGTGTAAATAAACTCTCGGGGGTTTTTAAATTTTAATTTAAAATTATACGAGTATTAGGTATCCAATATTTTAAATTGCGATAAATACCTATATTATTTATTTGCTTTAAATTAAATGCTATCCTATTTTAGCTACAATTTTTTTTTACAACAATCACGAATAACGAAAGTAGCTATAAAAGTATTTCTTTATGGATTATAGGTATACATTGAATGCGGGAAGTATTTACGAGAAACATGCCACCATGTACATATAATGCTTCCTATCGGCATAACAAAAGCGTACAAAACATTAAAGCCGGATTGAATTTCCTTCGGCGACAGTAGGCTGAGCCTGAGAGATACCACATTGTTCTGTAATTGTTCAACATACTGGCTACGCACGGAAATGTGCACGTTACTATAATAGTGTTAAGAACTAAAAAACCTAATTGAAACTTACGGTTATATTGCTGTAGTACATTACCTATTACTTTCACAATTAGAGATTTGTGGATCTAATTACTAAAACTAATGGTACTAAAACTGAAAAAATGGCGAAAGAAACTCTTGCGACTCTTTTGAATCAAATGATAACTAAATGGCATTCATTAGCTTGTCTTTCGAAGAAATAAAATTCCTACGATAAAATTTTCCAAAACACGAACCATAACATAACCCTATAACATTGTTCTTAATAATGAAATTTTTAGAGTATCAGCACTTTGTATTTTACTTCAAAAGTCTCATGATCGAAATTCGTTAAAAGCATTATGAAATGTAATAAATATAAAGTCTCGCCGCCAACGAAACGATCAAAGACCAGTGAACCTTTTGAACTTATGCCCGCATGAATATAAAGTAGGCTACAATTCCACTGCACAGTCCAGTCACATTCACAGTAGTGCCTAAAGTCGGTTTAATATTATAATGTCATTGTTAGAAGCAAGTGTTTTAACCTCACGTACACTGCTAATGACTTTTAATTTAAATCAGGAAGTCCTACTGGGAATATGACTGACAAGTGTATATTTTGGCAATGGTCGCCTAGCAGAAGATATTAATGGAGAAAATGTTTATTTTAGTCGCACGCGGGAACTCCATTTAGTTTGGTTCTGTATGAGTTCAACGATGAATTAGTTTGGTTCTGGAATCCTGTGACTGAGAAGAGTATTTCAAGAGTGTCTTGAGTTTCTGTCACTATTTTATAATTTATTTATCAGCAGCTTTCTCCAAAACGCAACGGTGAAAGCATCTTCAAAATCTGTTAGTTGTTCTATCGAGATCAACCATAGAGATTCAAACTTTTTACATCTACTTATTTTTTATTATTTTTTACCTATTTATATTGGATAGCATTAATATATTCTTTAAACATAAAGTTCTTCAATTATTTCCTCGTAATAAAATTTTCTTAAGAATTTAATCTTCATAATTACCTAGGTATATTTGGTGTTTTTCGCATTTTCATTAAAAGTTTTGTCATGTTCTGCACGCGATGTGTTTGTGACAAACATGTTTAGAATTAATTTAGAAACCTTCACCTTCGCGTGAAGAAACTTTTTTCCGCATACAAATTCGTCAACATGTTTTTTTTTTACTTTTCTAACTAGAACTGGGTTAGAACTTAATGTTTGCTTATCTTCTAATGTGCTAATGTATCTACCACCTGGTGAGCTAGGTGTCTCAAGTTTGATTTTCAATGGGCGCAAATGTATTATGTGACAGATAAATGTAAATGTGTCTTGCAATACATATGTATTTCTTCGTAACGTCCAAGCCGTGCGCTCTAACCAAGATGTAGGGTTTGTAGTGTAAAAGCTTGTAGAGTCAGGAGTTTTTTGCTACCTGATGAATTTCGAATATCCAAAACACAGATGGCTATAAATAGCTTAACCAGAAACGTGTGATTCATAACTTTATTGTTTCAATTAGTTTGCAACTTCATTTGCAGTCACCTTCGGTGTGAAAATGTGTTCAAGTTCCGGTTTACGACGAGCCATTGTGATCGTTAGCTTGTACAAAACTGACAATGGTTTCTTTCAAGGACTTTAATAATATACCTACAGGTAAATAAACTTATTATTTAAATTTGAAAATGTTACTTTTTATAAGAAGCGTTATTATAAGAAGCGTAAGTGTGAAGCGTTATTATAAGAAAACAATACATAGTGCTCTCTTAAATAATAAACCGATTGACGTTTTTTTTTTGTATCGCGAAACTTATGCCTGATTGTGAAAGTTAGTACTTCCAACAATTTAAAAAGTAATTTTTAGAAGAATTATTCAAATTGAAATATCCTTTTTATTCGTGAACCGAATAAAAATAAAACAAAACACTATGTAATGAAAACCGATTCAAAATCTGTTTAGCCGTTCTAAGATTAACAGGATCAAAGGCATAGGTCAAACACACAATCCGAGAAATTGATAAAAACCCTTAAAATCAATACCCTAAAGCTAAACCATAATTTGTAGATAATAAAAGATAAATTAAAATGTGTGCAATTCACACGTGGTAGAAGTGAAACCTTCAAAATTTTTGTTTTGAAGATAATGAGAAGAATGTAAAAAAAAATATAAAAAAAATTCAGGAAGATGATAATAAAATTGTAGGTTTTAACACTCCACTCCACTCCACTCCACTCCACTCCACTCCACTCCACTCCACTCCACTCCACTCCACTCCACTCCACTCCACTCCACTCCACTCCACTCCACTCCACTCAACTCAACTCCCCTACCCCTGTACAATGCTTCCTATCTCACTTAATAATTTATGTGTCTGTATCTTTTTACTGGACAGTTTCGTTTTATCGAATTTCAAATCACCCCCATACTAAAGAAGTTTTCACTTCAATAAAAGAATGACGGACAATGCATAGCCCAAACCAGTAGATCTATAATAATTATAGAATCATGAAACTTTGCACAGACGTTTCTTAATAGTGTGGAGGAGCACTAAGAACAGATTTTTGAAAATTCGTCCCCTAAGGAGTTAAAATATATATCCGCGGATCAAGTCACGGGCAACAGCTTGTAAATGTAGAATCCTTCACGGTGCGTGCGTTGATATGCGCTTGGTTATTTTTAACATGTGAACGTATTTATAACTTCAGAAGAACACGCAAATAAAGTAATAGAAAATACGGGATATGACACAAGCTCTGGCTGTAGTAAAATAACCACGTTCCGATATATTTCCAATTGATGGATTGTTTATTTACTGTTCAACGTTTTATGGGCGCTAAATATAGATGAGCTATTTAAACAGCGTATTTTTGTGTTAAGAGCTTGAGAGAATGGTGATTGTGCTGAATAGTTTGCCTTGAGCAATGCAATGAGTTCTAGTTGCGATCAAACGTTCCACAGTAATTGTATCACTAGATTAACATTTCACGACGAGAAATATGGTGAAATTAAAGAGCGACAAAAAGACGGACTGAAAATGATGAAACTTGCAATAATTACAGTATCGGCAATAACAATATTCTCGTTACGAAATTTAAAATCAAATTACATAGTATCATATCTAGCTATAAGATAAGAGTTTGTAAATTCATCTTAAATTTATTTTTACTTCACGTAATAATTCACGAAGGTAAAGATTATGTTCCCAAAGATAAACTGTAATAAATATTTAGGGTATTTTCCACAAGGAAAAACCTAAAGTGCAAATAGTAAATGCACCGCACTGTTGTAAATATGTTTTGAAGGTAATATACACGAGCATAATATTTGTGCAACATAAATTGTATCATTTATCATTATTACATCAATAGTTATATTGAATTATTGTTTAACTTGGTTTTTCCATATTTTGTTTAAGCCTACAACGTTATTCTTTTGGAATTCCAATTAAGTAACTGTTTTTATTTTTTGACCTAGAGCTACAATTCTCAAGCTAGCTCTAGCTAGAGCAATCGGCATACTTAGATATTAATTTTAAAATTAGCTAGTCTGGAACTAAATTGGTCTATGTTACAATGTATACCTATTAAAAATAATGTTAGTATGAACACTACTTTAAAAGATTCAAAAAGTAAAATAGTTATTGAATTCTAGTGTCGGTTTAGAGATTAAGTTGTATTGGCTTATATACCACTTTTGCATGGATACGTTTATTATTTTTAACCGACGTCAAAAAAGGAGGAGGTATTCAATTCGACTGTATTTTTTTTGTTTGTTACCTCAGAACTTTCGACTGGGTGAACCAATCTTGATGATTCTTTTTTTAATCGAAATCTAGTACTTCTCATATGGTCCCACTTGCTAGATCTGATGAGTAGTTTTTGAGTTATTTTGAAGTCGGTTATTTTTTGTCAAGAATTATTAAGACCAATAATTATAAAATTAACCCTGTGACTGTATTTTATCAAAAATATCGCATTTTAGTTCCAGGCTAGGCAATTGTTTTTCGAAACATTCTCCGGGGCATGAAATTTTCTTCTTTCTGCTCTTTTAACTGAGCTAACGCCCGTATTGCAATTCGTGCTCTATCACTACTTATGGATTTATTTCAAAATGTCTGTAAAAGTACTTTTATAATAATTTTTATGTTTATCACCCTCAGATTGAAGTAACCTTGTTGGGAAGGTTATAAAATATACATGGGTTACAAAATATCACCAAAAGTCCAAAAGATTTTCTTTTATTACTATGAAGATTAATAGGTACATGAGATATACATAGTTTAAAAATACATCGGCGTAGACGCGAGGACAGCTGCGTGGGGACTTCACTGTCTGGAAAACTTGTATCTTATTATTTATTTTAAAGTTTCTGACCGCATATACGAGTAATTATATTATTATGTTTGGCCATGACTTTCGTGAAAACTCAGTTTAGATAACATGACTATATTATCAGAATTGTTTTTGTCGCAAAACAAACACTGACGCGTAAATCTGAATTCACAAGGGATCTTCGCAAATAGAAAATTTGTTTTAACCTTGACAGTGGCTGGAAAAGAGAAACGCATTTTACTTGTAATAAATATAATTTTCAAACATGTCTTTGATGTCGGGTTTTCTGTCTTGTGTATGGGTGATTAATAATGAGCAATATGAGTTATAACTAAAAATAAATAAACAAATACATACTATAATAATTCAATAATTACAGTGAACATTATCTGTGGCTCGTGGATGCATTAAGCTGATAATTAAACGAGACAATAACATTAAATCACCAGTACCTACGTGTCGAGATTTTCGTGCTGTGGCAGTTGTTGGAGATATATGACCAATGTGGGCAGCTTACCACCATGTAACCACCTCGTGTCACCGTATGCTCGTTTAGCAAGATGTACAAAATAAGGACAAAGTAAATTCTACCAGTTACACAACATAGGTTTTATTCTTCTTGGCTGGAAATGTATCGGTGACACTGGTATTCTCTAATTTATTCATTTACTACCGCTCTCACCGCGGCTTTTCCTGAATTTTCCGGGACAATATGTACTATGTCTTTTTCCAGATATGGTCTACCTGTGTGCTAAATTTCATGAAAATCTGTTCAGTAGTTTTTGTGTGAAAGAGTAACAAACATCCATACGTCATCTTCACAGACTTTCACATTTAACTGAGTGTTCACACTGAACTCGCGGGCGCGGGCGCGGGCGCGGTCGCGGGCGTGGTGGCGGATTCGTGTTCATACTGGCCGCCAGGCGTTTGCGCGGTTGTGACATGTTGTCAGAGGTTGAAAACATGGACGACGATCTTTTGTTAACCGAAAATTCATACCTAAAGTTCCATTTAGATACTCACCCTCCATATCAGGAAACAATTCAGCAATTTCCTTCCATAGTTTATTAAGAATGTTTCTGTTCATAAGATGCCTGTGTTTACTCTGCCAAATCTGAGTTCAAATCAAATCAGTTCTAGCCTGAATAGTACTAATAAACTCTTCTGTATTGAAGGACATGATCTTAGATGAAAGAACAACCCTTTAATCTGGGGACATAATGAATTCATATGCTATCGTTTCTAGCGACAAGTTCAAAATGGTTGAACTTACCTGACATCGCGAGTGAGTCGCGCGCTCCGCCGCTAGTTCAGTGTGAACACACTCATACATTCTCATGCGTTTGATATTGCCGCTAGCGGGCCGCGCGCGCTTTTCGCTAGCGTGCCCGCTACTTACACCGCACGTGCGTTTTGTATATGAACACTTTCATAGTAGTTCATATGTTTGAAATTTCGCGACCGCGCCCGCGACCGCGCCCGCGAGTCAGTATGAACAAGCACTTATACTATTAGGCGCTCCACCCACTGAAGACGCGTCCCGCCGCGGTGCGCGGAGCGACGGATAACGCCACTGCGCGCGGGGCGATTTCCCGCGCGTTTCCCCGTCGGCAGTGTGTTGTGCTAGGCGTGATTTCTATATAAATTGAGATACTTGCATACAATGGTAAAATCTGCCATCCCGCGCACCGCGGCGGGACACGGTGCAGTGGGTGGAGCGCCTTAGTAGGATAGTAGAATTGATAGGATTTCCATCGTCATCTCTGTCAATTTCTGGCTTTCAGCATACTTTATTTCTATAAAATGCTACAAGCTTAATGCCGTTTTATACTGTCGTCTCCGAGTGTTGCTCAAATATTTGCCGACATTATTACCAGTGGCACTTGAAGTTTTCGAGAAACTTAAGGAAAAATTTCTGTTGAGAAAAAGGTACTGAGTACCTACATTTTAGAGTGAAGGTTGCAATTTCTCCATTATTTTAAAAGTTGCAAAATTTTATATAAAATAATACCTATGTATATTAATTTATCTTACCTATGTTTTATATTTAATTATGAGATGTTGTATCGACAGCGAACGGTGCTCATTTAAAAATAATAATAATACTTGATAATATACATATAATAAAGCATATATAAATAATATCTGACGCCAAAACCATCTTAAATAACTTGAACCTCGGATTATTGAACAAAAGGCATAACAATAATTCTTGACAAAAAATAACCGACATCAAAATTAGGGATAATTCAAAAAGTACTCGTCATATCTCGCTCAAATTTAAGTGCGACCACATGACAAGCACCAGCTTTTGAATAAAAAAGAATCATCCAAATCGGTTCACCCAGTCGAAAGTTCTGAGGTAACAAACATAAAAAAATACAGTCGAATTGAATACCTCCTCCTTTTTTAAAGTCGGTTCATAAATAGAATTATTGCCTAAGTTATCATCACCGTAATTCGAATTACAGTTACGCCTCTCTAGGTCTAGGTCTGTCTAGAAACGTAACATTATTAAAATTAGTAAAAGTACACTACAAGCTTTTTTTTGTACACATAATGTCGTCGATACACATAATGTCGTCAGTTATAGTTTTATGAGCCACTATAAATCACATGTTTGTGATTTGTTGCAAAATTAAAGTAATACATTTAAACTAATTACTACGTTTTATGCATAATACAATTTTACGAAATTTTATGGACAATAAAGTTAATTTATATCACAATTATCGTTTTATATTTAAATACTTTTAATTATTTAACTGAATTAAATGCGACTTATATTATTTTTTCTCCTTATTTAGCGGTACCTAATATATCGAAACTGTAATTATTATTTGTATGATATTGTGTTAAACAAAACACCTATTATGTTGTGTCGGTCGTATAAGACATAAGTCGTTCGAATACAACTGCGGGAGCAAACTATCGTTGAACGTATAGATTGAATTTGTCGAACTTGCCTCGGCAACAGGAATGCTGAGTTCATGGAGATTTACGTCATATTCGTACACTTTAGCGAGTGAAGTCATACTTCTGTAACATGATCTGAAATATCGTTTGAAAAATTTAGAATAAGCACTCAGTGTCGGCAGCTGGAAACTGGTTTCTAAAATAACGGTACAACTAAGTCATATTATAAGAACATGTAGTAGACATGGATGGATCAACTCATATAAGTGCAGAGCTAAAGTTAAAAGAAATAAAATTAAAATGTGTGCAATTCACACGTGGTAGAAGTGAAACCTTCAGAATTTTTGTTTTCAAAATAATGAGACGAATGTAAAATTTCGGGAAGATGATAAATGTAGGTTTCACTAATCTACTTCACTCCGCTCCGCTCCGCCCCGCTCCGGTCCGCTCCCCTACCCCTTGCTCCCCTACCCTACCCCTGTACAATGCTTCCTATCTCACTTTAGAATTTATGTGTTTGTCTCTTTTTACTGGACAGTTTCGTTTCATAAAATTTCAAGTCATCCCCGTACTAAAGAAGTTTTCACTTCAAAAATCAAAGTAAAAGTGGAACAATAAAATTAGTTTTATTACAGTAGGTACCTACCAAGTTTTTTTTGTTATGATTGTCCCAAAAATTCTGCAAAACTTGAACTTTGCTTTTTTATGGAAACAGCCGACAAACGTCCACCTGACGGTAAGTGACTATCGTCGCCCATGGATGGACATCAGCTTCACCAAAGGTTCTCGGATGCCTTGCCGACCAAGGCAGCTTATTTACTGTACTACTATACTACACTGAGAATGAAAAAATCATAATAATATTAATATGAATATTGATTTTTTAATAATCCAATGATGCAGTGTTAGTTTTCATCAAAATCGGCCGAGACCAAGAGTCATTTGAGCACTTTTCATGAGTCATTTGAGCGACGACTGCGCGACTCCAAGGAGGGTAATGTGTTTATCAGTCTATGTACATATTACATAGACTGTTGTTAATCCTTCCATGGTGTAGTTGATCAGTATTACTTTAGCAACATCCTGAACTATTGGGCTTGGTTTTTCTTTTTAATTTTTTTACGCAGTCGGGTTTTTTATTAATTTTTTATTGCTATTCCTTATCGTTTCGAATGTGGCCATCCACGCCCACTTGAAAATTCAAATGATGACTCAAATCATCGATTTAGAGTTTAAAACTATTTGCATGTTATCGGAAATATGTATAATCCGGTATAATATACAATACCTAGGCAATGTATAGAATACCTAAAACGTTCAGGTAACGTATACAATACCCAATGCGTAGTAGCCGGTAATGTATGGATAAGAAAATGTTGGAGTTATTCAAGGGTCCGTTCTCAGTGTTGCCAGATTGGGCTATTAAGCGCCAATGGGGCTATTTTCGTTACCGAGCGGCTATCATATTTTACTCGTTGGCTACGTGTAGCCGAGGGGCTATATTTCAACGCTCGGACTAAAAAAGAAAAAAAAGTCATTGGGCTTGGCTTTCTCAACAAAGTGATATGAAATTGACTGCCGATTCGAGAAAAAATTATCTGGCAACACTGTCCGTTCTCTCCGCCACTCTGTTCCTGCGGGTCCATCCCACTAGTCACGTTGAGTTGTTCCGTGATGGGATAACTAGCAATGTTTAGCACATCTGAGTCTCACAGTAAGATTCTCACCTCTCGTGGGGCTAGTGAGACTCATATTTTTATTATTTTTAGTGCCAGTAGTCCCGTTGTCAAATCTTAGACCTCGTCAACACCACGGAAATAATGGGATGGGACAAATTATTTTCCTTTTAGGGAAGTTAAAAAATCAAACAAAACTATTCAGTAACAGATTCTGTCCCACGCGAGCTAATCGTCGTAGATGTTTTCAACGCTCATCACCGCAGCTTCGGCTTGGTGGCCGGCGAAACTCTAGGGGTAAGGCAGACAATAATACGTGGAGTTGGTTTTGCAGCGATTCATTTCTGTCACTAAAGTTAACGTTAACATGGGACCGCGCACTGTGAACAGCCGAACTGTTTATCGAACTGCCAATACATTATTTTTTTCACGGATTCAATTATTGCACAGCCTGGACAATTTTTGAACTCATTGAAATAAATAGCCAATCTTGTTCGTGTTTTACTGACACATTGAACCGACGAAAATTCATTCATTCAGTCATTTTGAGGTAGACAGATAATTAATAAGATAACGTTGATCAAAACTATTAACTTTATACATTGCCGGTGGACCTGCAGTTGTTTTATAAAATCCCTGGCAAAATTATACATTACCTAGGTAAAGTATGTATTGTAGCAATATATTCATATCATTTCATACATTGCCCGACCTGTAGCCTAGTTGGAAATGACCTTGCCTGCGAAGCGAGGGGTCTCGGGTTCGATTCCCGGCCGGGGCAGATATTTATGTGACAGATTAATATTTGTTCTCGGCTCGTGGGTGTCATAGTGTCATGTTACAACGTCCATGCCACCCGCGATTCAGGTAAAAGCCTACTGCGGGGGTTTGAGTGGGTGAGCGTTTATTTATTATTTATATTATTATTGCCAGAACGACCCAGGTATTATATACATTGCCTAGGAATTGTATAAAATACCACAAACATACAGATTACCGGTAAAATATACATGTAAAATAATTCACAGTTGGTATGTAAATATCTGTCCAGAACCCCATATGAAATGCAATCAAATGTTCCAGTTGTGTAGGAAATTATGCGACATGTTTATTTATTATTTACACATTCTACTCTCAAAAGAATAAGTGGACATTTATGGAGAGGAAAGTTTGGAGAAATGACGTGATGAGATTTTAAATGAAAGATTAAAATATATTATCATACCGAGACAACTTTTATTTGCTGTTTAGTAAATCCTTATCATTTCACGATTTGTGATAGTATGAAAATGAAAAAATCTGTACCTATTTAAGTATTAATTTAAATTGTATTTATTTAAATTAATATGGTAAGGTTAATGTTATTTATCTGTAATAGAATATTGAGTACGTATTGGTATGTTCATATCTTAATCTTAATATATATAAATTACGTGTCACGTTGTTTGTCCGCGATGAACTCCTAAACTACTTAACCGATTTTAATCAAATTTACACACCGTGTGCAGTTTGATCCAACTTGAAAGATAGGATAGCTTACATCTCAAAATAAAAAACTTTTGACAGAACGAAGTCTGTCCGGACAGCTAGTAGATGTATATAAATTACGTGTCACGTTGTTTGTCCGCGATGGACTCCTAAACTACTTAACCGATTTTAATCTTTGCACACCGTGTGCAGTTTGATCCAACTTGAAAGATTTTGAGATACCCTAGGATAGGTTACATCTCAAAAAAAAAAAAAAAATTGACATAACGAAGTCTGTCCGGGCAGCTAGATACATAAAAATATTGTGGAAGAAATCGAATAATTGCTGGTATAATCCACTTTATAATGTTAACTAAGCGAAGAGGGACAAAAGTACTTTACATTTATGATTATTCCATTTTAATCTTTAATATGGAAGAGATTAAAGATTAAAACTTTAATCAGTGCAACAATAAATAAAATTAGGCCATATGAATACAAACAATTAAGATATAATTTATTGTGTCAGTGGCAGTTCGAACCAAAATATGTATCAAGATTAACATAAAAAATCTCGTAGATTACACTAGCCTCTTTTCGTTATCACTGACTAATAATTTTACTCTGCTTATAAGAATAAGCTTTGTTTTGGCTGTAGGAATGATATAATTCTTGTTGAAGTTAAGTGGGACAAGGAAAATTGTAAAATGTTCTTTATTTGACACTTAAATATACGAAAATACTTCGTCACCCGTCAACGTACGACTTTTATGTTTAATATTCAGGTTTATGGCTGTAGTAAAATAGCCATGCAACTTACATCTTTCAGTTTTAATTACATGCTATAATTCGATCATCGCAATCAATATCATTTTATGACTGTTTTAATATTGTTTGACAATTATCAGTAATATATGCAGTTGAAAATCCTTGTAGCTTTAAGACACGTATTCAGCGCTTATCAGAATTAACTATTGTAACTACTAGCTTATCATGACATGACAAGAATGCCCATGAAATAAATTACGTCGTAAATCTGATATAGTTTTCTATCGCAAAAATATATTAGCTACGTATTTGCTTTTACCTATACAATTTATTTTTAAAGTTTCTCGATGTTATTAGATACTTGTTATCTTGTACCTATTTGTCACAAAAATATAAAACTATTCTATATTGGAAATATTGACGCATACAAATACATAGATGGCTGAATAATTTTTCTAATCTCTATCCTTATTTTAATGGCAACGACATCGATATCTAACGATAGCTAATAAATATCCATGTTCTAGACTTCAGAGAATAAACAATCATCCATTTTTGTTTTCGAGATAACTTTCGCTCTATTAGCATTCAAGACGTCTTTACGGACTCATTGAGCTGTATTATTCATTCGATTATCGAGAGAGGAAACTATTTACTTTTCCACATAATTTCTTGAGCCTGGCGATCATAGTTATTGAAAAATATTACCGAGATTGATCTAGATTTCTATTTTTATTCTATTTAAGTAGGTATGTTTATAGTATTCACGTGCAATAACAAGAATCTCAGTAGTAGGGCAATTGACTAATTCATTTTTAGATTTCTTTCTTACAAATTATTTAATAGGAATAGGAATTCAATACCGTGACCTAAAAAGTAAGCGTTGAAATTATAAGGATTAAAACGTGACATAATTATAAGTATCTAGACTTTCAATGTCAATAATGTAATGAAGGCGTGAAATTGTGAGGATATGGTTATCGTACTCAGTGGTCGGAACAAGGCCAGATAGCTCTTGTAAGATACATACAATTTTAAACACTATGTGAACTGAACTAAGGATAGCGGAAAGCTCGATTTTTTTCAGATTTATAGATACGTATAATGTCTTTTGGTTGCCAAAAACCAAAAGTGTAGTCATACGTCATACACGTAATCAAACTTCAAAGTATAATCGCCTGCGCCGGCGCAGTTGTGACGTAAAACTAAACCCGTTGGGTGCGTTATGCGCACCAGTGAAAGTAGTCAAACTGGTCATCGGCTACACTTTGTGAGAATCAATGCTTTTATTTGTTGTTGTCTTTGTTCTCCGCTATATGGCTGGACAGAGAGGTTAGGGTCATAGCAACATGATTGTAATAGTGATCAGCATTCTGATTCTCACGCCATTCACTAAACGTATGATGTAGTCTACTCGATAAGTTCAAAATGGTTGAAATTAGAGATACTGCTCTTAAAAATACGTGCGATAGCTCATTCTGTTCGGAATGATGTCTAGAAAAATGTTTCGGAAGCGTTTACCAGCACGTAAAAAATTGCAAAAGTTATTGACAAAATAAAGTTGAAAAAAAAAAGTATTTTGTTTTTGGTAATCACTTCGAAACTATTAATATTTAAGAAATTTTAAAACAAGATTCTTAAAGTAGAGGAAATTTCCAAACAATGACTCGCGACTCTCGGAACTCTATCTCCATTATTTATAACTTTAATTTAACGCTGAAAATGGGTCTCCACGTTGCATTTTTAGGTTGCGCGTGCGGCGTCAAAACCGAGTTCGTCACACTCAATAATTTTTTAAGGTATTAATTATTAATTTAAAAAAATAAAAAAAATATGATGTATTCGAAACACTTCAAAGAATTTGCTCCCGTAGGAAATTTTGCTTAAAGTTAATTTTTCAACAAGTTAGACGATTGTTAATTAACTAAATTTTCTCGAACTTCCATTTTCATTGTACATTAAAAAAATGTTTAAGTAATTGTCCTATAAATTTTTCGCTTCGTGGAGCCCTTCTTATATACATGCTTAACGAGATCACGTCATAAAAGTTTAAAAAGTTTTAATACTTTGTGTATAATAATTTTATAAGTTGAACAAAAAATGAAAAATCCAAATAATATTATTGAAAATATTTTTTTCTCAATTTATTATTACATAATCGTTTTGGCATTCATAAAAGACATTTAATGACTTGAAAAAAAAAATTCCCTCATTTTTTTATAATTTTTTTTTATAAACAAATAGACTATTTCAATGCTTTCAAGAAAAAATTTCTTAATATCTTATTCTTTACAAAACATTATGATTTTTGAAAAAAAAAATTTTTTCTTAATAATGATATTTAATTGTTTATAATTGTTTTTTAATATTTCTATTGTTTGAATAATTAGTTAATAATTTTTTTTTCTTAAAAATTATAATTAACCATCTTTAATAGAAATGTAAAAAAAAAAAATTTTTATCAACAATTTCATTGTTTTTTAACTTAACAATTTTTTATAAACAAATTCTCAACTTTTTTATATATTTTTTCTGAAACACCTAAAAATAAAAAAAACAACGATGTATAACAAAGTACAGATAAAAACATTTTTCAATTTTTTAATTTCGATTCGATAAAAAAACGAAAAAATTGTTTGTTCAACTTATAAAATTATTATACACAAAGTATTAAAACTTTTTAAACTTTTATGACGTGATCTCGTTAAGCATGTATATAAGAAGGGCTCAACGAAGCGAAAAATTTATAGGACAATTACTTAAACATTTTTTTTAATGTACAATGAAAATGGAAGTTCGAGAAAATTTAGTTAATTAACAATCGTCTAACTTGTTGAAAAATTAACTTTAAGCAAAATTTCCTACGGGAGCAAATTCTTTGAAGTGTTTCGAATACACCATATTTTTTTTATTTTTTTAAATTAATAATTAATACCTTAAAAAATTATTGAGTGTGACGAACTCGGTTTTGACGCCGCACGCGCAACCTAAAAATGCAGCGTGGAGACCCATTTTCAGCGTTAAATTAAAGTTATAAATAATGGAGATAGAGTTCCGAGAGTCGCGAGTCATTGTTTGGAAATTTCCTCTACTTTAAGAATCTTGTTTTAAAATTTCTTAAATATTAATAGTTTCGAAGTGATTACCAAAAACAAAATACTTTTTTTTTTTGAACTTTATTTTGTCAATAACTTTTGCAATTTTTTACGTGCTGGTAAACGCTTCCGAAACATTTTTCTAGACATCATTCCGAACAGAATGAGCTATCGCACGTATTTTTAAGAGCAGTATCTCTAATTTCAACCATTTTGAACTTATCGAGTAGACTAATGAAGCTTCAATCAAATTTAATGGATTGTATAATAATCTGCGTTTAAGTATTATATTTAAAAAAAGGTATTGCTATTTATTCTGTCTATGATACATAATGTGAGGAAAATCAGGCCAAAAATTTTTTTAGAATATTTTTTTAGAATTTAATGACATATTTTTAAACATATAATTATTTCCATTAAGTAGCTCTACACAAAATAATGCTTTTATTTTCTATCCCATTCATCTATGTAGGTACGCCGACACATATTTTTCTGATGTTGATTGCTTTAACACAAGCCGATATCGTAGTATGCTTTATCAAACACATACATACCTATCTTGCGCAAGATATAGCCGAAATAAAGTCCCGTGTAGAAACTTACGAAAGACTTGACGTCACGGGCCGCCCCGAATTAACAAGTGTTACGCAAAATTACTCCTAGTTAACATAGGAGGTTTTAGGTCATGGTGTATCTTTGGTTTCGATTAGTGTAACTCATAGCGAAAACAAACATTTAAAAGTGTTATTCGGGGATGCTATTTACATTACCACTCGATCGATTTAGTTTCAATTTATTGACGGTGGGTACGTAATTTTTTTAGTGAACATTAAATTGAAAAAGTTTTTAAAGTAAAGGTAAGAAGATTCGATGAGTTACGTAGAAGTGTTACTTTACTACTATATAATTACTTTTTAACAAAAAATAAAACCAACGAAAAAAAAACTGAAAAGCAAAAAATAATATAAACCATTTAGTATTATAAATTAAGATCCGAAATTAACAGTAAATAAATAATTTTGAGACCGTGCCAAACAAACAACCAAAATTAATTACATAAAGTTAATATTATGAGGGCAGCGACATGCGGTGCACACAGCAGCAGCAGGGCGGCGCACATCTTTTCGCCGTTTGTTTTTTCATTGGTTTGGCACCGCCTCAAAATTATTTATTTACTGTTAATTTCGGATCTAAATTTATAATACTAAATGGTTTATTTTATTTTTTGCTTTTCAGTTTTTTTTTCGTTGGTTTTATTTTTTGTTAAAAAGTAATTATTTTTTAATTTTTAGTTGCTATGATACTTATAATTAATAATAAATTATTGATTTTATGAATTATAGATTCAGTTACCAGGTAAAAATGTAGTAGGTGAAATATCAATCATCCCCTATTTTCGTACCTATAGGGGTAAAATTTTGTTTCAAAATTCAAACAGGAGTAACTTCAAGGTATACACTATTCAATAAAAAAAGAATCATCGAAATTGGATCATCCAGTACAAAGTTATTGGGGTTAACATGTAAAAATTCCGAGTAAAAAACGGGTGAATAATCAATCATTCCCTATTTTCGTACCTTTAGGGTGGGAATAAAATTTTCAAAAAAATATGGGACCAACTTCAGGACATACCCTATCCAATAAAAAAAGAATCATCCAAATCGGACCACCCTGTGCCGATTGCTGCGTGATCATACAAAAAAAAAAAAAAATATACGTGTCGAATTGAGAACCTCCTCCTTTTTTTTTCGTCGGTTAAAAATACAATTGTTACTTTACAAGATACGATATAATATTATAATATGTTGTGTTATGTTCATACCGTACATATCATACATTCGAGCAACTTGCTTGCTGTCATTGATCAAATATACCAATAGTTGATCGAAGCTTGCAGTAATATAAATAAATGGCTATGGCAAGGGTCCCTACCTAGGTTTTACCACATTCGTCATACACTAGGGTTGCTAAATGGCCGGGAAATCCAGAATTATCTCGTGTCGTAATTAGAGGTCTAGTATAATTGTCCCGAAAATGATAAACCTGCCAACCCTATCATATACACACACATATCTGTATGAGGCTAATTTTTACTAACTGATGACAAGCTTGAATTTCTAAAATTATGTCTTGCATGTATGGCGGAGAAGCTTCAAATTTTTTTTTTATTTTACAGTTTAATCGAACCCCATGACCTACTTTTATATTTATAACACCAAGGTCCATTACATTGAGTGGTTTATATTTATAAGGTTACTAGCTGCCCGGACAGACTTCGTTCTGTCAAAAGTTTTTATTTTTTATTTTGAGATCAAACTGCACACGGCGCGGCGGCGTGCAAATTTGATTAAAATCGGTTAAGTATTTTAGGAGTCTATCGCGGACAAACAACGTGACACCTAGTTTATATATATTAAGATTTAAAGTAAGTATTTAGCGAAATATAGTTAACAAAGATAAAAAGTCATGTCTTTTTACTTAAATGAAATACCTATTTTGAATTAATTACAAAGATTTTTTTATAACAAGGTGTGTTGTTTGAATAGTCGCAAGATAATGTAGAAGTGGATTGATGATGGGTACAATAGTTATTTACGTACAAATAGATGTAGATGGAAGATGTAGAGAAATAGTGAATCACTAAATATTGAAAGATTACGAAAATCTGCGTATTCCGCGTGAGTGACGACTGTTAACTCGTAATTTATTTTTTACTCAATGTTTATATTTTACTAATCGTTGCCAAAAACATTATCTCAATACTCTTAAACAAGACTTCCAGACAGTGTTGCCAATGCTACGGCAATTACCGTGTTCTACGGCTTTCAGGCCAAAAAATTACAAAATCCACGGCCTACGGCTGCAACCCTGTGGCCGTAGCAAATTCTACGGCTTTTTGCAAATTCTACGGTCTTTCTTTTTTATTTGTTTTTTGTAAAAATTTAACAAATGTCAAAACCCTTAAAACAGCGCCACTAGGCAAATGTTGAAAAGTGTTCCTTTTGTTTTTTGGACATCAAATTCACTGCCAATGACCTTTTTTTTAGTCCGAGCGCTGAATCTATTGTAAATAAATATATTGGCAATATTGGCAGCACTGGACACGGCCCACAATTATCTATTGATTTTTTTCCATATAAACACGGCTTTTTTATCTAATGTACACGGCCGTCTAAAAATTAGCATTGGCAACACTGCTTCCAGAATGCAGTATTTTAAAATCAATGTTGAAATGTGTGCCTGACTCATTACACGGGTTTATTTCTTAGTATCTAATGTTTTCCGACCGATAATGTTTGTCTACAATGTACAATAAACTAGCCAGACTTTACATAAAGATAGTATCAACCTGATTGGAAATTTATTCTCTTTTCCTTAAACATTATACTCTGTATTTAGATAAGATTGCTTGTTCCATTCTGTTCCTACTCTTCGATGCTGCAACTTTAGACATTTGTGGAATTAGTGACCAACACAAAAGGGAGTTCTTTTGCCGTATGAGTTTAAAAGCTATCCCATTTTTGCCTGTAATGCGTTGGTGACGCCCTTTTCAGCAGATATGCAGGTATGCAGCATGAGCGGCAGTGACTACTGACTACTCCTACGCCTTTACTAAGTTCTCCTTCAGTATACCTAAGCATAACGGTCCAAAACGGCTGTAGAAGTAAAATTCATAAGAGTGATACATGTTTGTGATAAAAAATATAGTTTAATTTGGCTGCGTATTGGCCAAGGCACGTCGACAAAGCATTGTTAGTTTACAATTGAATTTGTTACAGGGACAGGCACATTCGGGCGCGTGTGCCTATGTCGAGACAAAGCGGCCGACGAGTATTTGGCAATGAAGATTCTGTCAATGGCCGACGTGATACGGCTGAAGCAAGTCGACCATGTTATGAACGAGAAAAGTATATTAGCAGAGATCAACCATCCTTTCATTGTCAACTTGTGAGTAATAAAAATTTATGCTTACGAATTTTGAATTGATTTTTTATGTAACTAGTACATATAAAAACGAGCAGATGAGACATCCGATGGTAAGTAATCAGATGGACTGACGATCTGAAGAAGACAGCGGGCATCCGCTGGATTCAGAAGACTCAGGACAGGTCAGAGTGGTGCAAGTTAGGGAAAGCCTTTGTCCAGCAATGGACCTCCAAAGGCTGATGGATGGATGGATGGAAGTGATCAGTGATCGCCGTTGAACGGTGTCGCCATAGGCATCGATGATGTATTGCCGGCCAAAAAAGATCAGAAAAGAAGGAAAGAAAAATATACTGGCTTTCGAGTTCCAGCCGGAGCACAAAGAGTCGTTTACCGTTTAAGTGAAAGGGTGGTATCAAGCTTGTTATGCTTCACGGAAAGATAATAATTCCATTAGGTAATCATATGAATTTTGAACTTTAGGTTTTTTAACGTCTATGGCATATCATTTCAGAAGGTATACGAAAAAATTTGGATAACTTTTGAAATTGTTGGGAAACTCATGTCACAAGTACGTCGATCGATAGAGAATCATTTTAATTTTGGAAGCTATATTTTAGCATTACCTACTGGTTTATTATTGTACCTAATTCATAATAAAATCTAAATTTTACTAACAAAAAATAACCGACTTTAAAGTTACTCAAAAACCACTTGTCAAATCTCGTTCTTTGTGGGACCACATGACAGCCACCAGCTTTCGATTAAAAAAAGAATCATCAAAATCGTTTCGCCCGGTCCAAAGTTCTGAGGTAATGAACATAAAAAAAAGAAAAATAATACAGTCGAATTGAGGACCTCTTCCTTTTTTTGAAGTCGGTTAAAAACACGAGCAATCTCAATTATTAGACAACCTTAGATGTAGCTGTATGTTCTGTTGATCTGTGCTGTCCTAATGCTATCAACAAAATGTTATCATTATGTAAACCACTACAAAAATGTTTTTAAAAAATAAAGCTTTAAATTTTATTGTTCTAACGACATAGTGAAAGTTATGTACCAATCGATTAATTAGAACATTTTTATTAAAAAAGAAAGTTTACCTCACTTTAAAAATATAAACAGCAAACCAAGAATAACAAAAGTATTTCTCCTACGTCCATTTTCTTCGTGCATTTTTTTTGGATTTCGAGTGCATTATTAGTGGAACTGCGGTCATTTATTATAGAAATGGGACATTCAGTCAAAAGTGCATAGAAAATGTGACGCACATCGTTGCGGTAACGACAACATCGGCTGCGAGCCAATTACACGCGGCGGGTTTTGAAATTTACACATATTGTGCTACATAAACACATTGAGTGACGGTTTCAGTGGCTTTACTACTGATTGTATTAGGTTTCACTACGGTATTTTTTATTTCTACGGCTGTAGTTGAATTGATTATCATCCATCCAATCATCAATCACATCGTTCGGTCTTTAGAAATCTACTGCCAGAAATAAGGAGGCTTTTGGTCTTTTTGATCCATAGAAGGCTAACTCACATCAGTATATTCCTCTGCTTTTTAATCAATTGGCATCTTTAGCTCTTTTGCGTCGTGGCCATTGGAGGAATTTTTTAAAGTGAAAACTTCTTTAGACGCGTTGGGCATTTTTGAGATGGGATAAAACCAATCATCTCATCACACCGTAATCATTTAAATTGACACCTACCTGTAGCGTCATCTCTGAGAGAAGTACAGAACTATAGTTACTTAATTTACAGCTCGTATTAATATCAAGATTGTAATTTTCATTGGCGTTGGCAGCCATCCCCTAAAAATGTAATGAATAAAAAAAATAAAAGTATTTCCTGCACAATAAAATATTTCCTGACGATTCCAAAAATACACTCGTAGTTGTTAGCTAGCCCATTGGTACTTTAGTCAAAAAAAATCTGAGCCATTTAGATATTGTAGTTGTCGCTAATGGAGGTCAATATCAGTTTGCATTTACTAGTCACGGTTTTATCTACTTAAAAGTATTCCATATCTTGGTCCTAAAACGTGAGACATAAAATGGGTAAAAACTTCAAATATGGTTTTTATATACTAAATTATTTGTCTAGAAAAAGTTAAAATAAAAAATACACTTAAATTATCTTATTATATCAATGTGGAGTATCGTAAAAAGGTATTCCAAAAATATTATGGGTCTTCTAAGACCATTTTTGGAATTAGGGGTCCGTTTGCGAAATATTTGACTTTAAAGTGCTAATTTTGGTTAGAGTCAAATTTTCCCCCCTGTCGGCCAAACGGTTGGAGTCGCCGAGTTGGACAATTGAAAAAAATCTCAAAAATAGGTTATATTATGCTGAATTTACAAGGAAAACTATCACGGCTATGTTAGCATAAGTGGTTAATGAGTAATAGTTGATAAACTTACTACTTCGGAACCCTACATTGCGCGTGGCCTGACAGGCACTTGTCCGGTTTTTTGCAATCTATTCTCATCATATTCTCCGCACCTTCCCAAATACGAAATATGAAAGTAAGAAAGAGAAGTTCTTAGATTTGCCTCATATTAAAACAAGGTAAAGAAATTAGCGAGTTCTTAACCGATATCGGCTTTAATATTATGTAAATATAACTATATTTGAAATTTAACTATTTGAAATTTTTAGTAAATAATACAATATGAATACGAAATTTGAAAAATAATCACAATTTTGTGTATATTAATTAACAAGTATAAAGTTTATATCGAATCCTCTACGACACGGACTCAACTAGCTTGCTAACTTTAGCCGAATAAGATTACAGAATACCACAGACATTATCAAGAATACATGACGTCTGTGCAGAATACACAATATGTCACGCTCAACGCCCTGCCAGTGCAGCTGGCAATAGTCACACCATCGTTGGCTTTATTGCTAAAGACTCTGATAAATTGATATATTGCATTTTCAATTAACAAACACAGCCGATCTATCACTGCGGTCATGTAAGTGCCAACGATAAACAATGTGTATTGTTTCAAACACGTTTAATAAATTCGAATTAAGTATATTCTAAAATAGATCATATTGTGATGTCACGTTGTCGATACTGTATTCATCCAGCCAAAAACATAAACGTGAAGGGTTTGTCAAGTTCTATAGGAGTTCCTTTAGTACCTTAAGTACCTACTTAATTACACTGTTATTACTACAGGAATAATAATGTAATAGACGCTTCTACTGCTAATTTAATATTCAATGCACAGAATTTTATATCTTTACTGTAATCGATTATATACCTACTTTAGTATTTACAGAAATAACAATAAACATTTAAATTTTCTGTACATTGAATATTAAAAAATAACTTGAACAGAAGAAAAAGGAATAGGTTTCTAATTTATAGGTAGTAGGTATGCACCTCGTAAATAATTAACAATAGGACCGTCTATTCTCCATTATTTGTTGATCGCTGATGCTCGCCAACTTTACCTGTATCCTATGTAATGGGCAATGTATTATTCGTCAATGTATTATATAAATATTATAATGCATTTTTATAAGTGTTTTGCTTGCAGGCGATGGTGGACTCACGACGACTCCTGTCTTTACATGCTCTTCGACTATGTTTGCGGCGGAGAACTATTTTCCTACCTTAGAAACGCTGGCAGATTCAGCAATACTATAGGTAAGAATATTTTTCTATTTAATTTTATTATAATTATTCTGGTTTTGATATCGCTGTGCGAAAATCAATTTAATTTTCGTCGTTTCATCGTTTTTATGTTACGTTCTTACAAACCTTATAAAGGTTTTGGAATGGAAAAAACCGGGCAAGTGCGTGTCAGGCCACGCGCAATGTAGGGTTCCGAAGTAGTAAGTTTAACATCATATCGTCACTTTGAAGCAAATTAAACAGTTGAATTTTTCTTAGCTATATCAATGATATAGCCAAAAAAATTCAATGATATAATATCATTTTTAACCGACTTAAAAATGTAGGAGGTTCTCAATTCAACTGTATTTTTTATGTGTCTTACCTCGCAACATTTACTGGGTCTACCGATTTTGATGATTCGTTTTATATTCGAAAGCTGGGGCTTGTCATGTGTAGTTTTTGAGTTATCCCTAGTAACAATGTGTATTTAATTGACTTCGACTACGTTGATGATGTTCTCATTTTATTACTTATTCGAAGAATGTTTCTTTGAAATCGGTAATTTTTTTGGGTAAAATTACTCAATTTTTTTTACGTTATACGTTAAACTATCCCCACTTATATCATCCGATTTTAAGTTCTTTATGATAAAACATAATGTTTGTTGTTTTCGTTGATGTGTTCATTGCTGTACATATTTTTAACTTTATGGTTTTTGTCTGGAATATGATATCCAAGATCATGATTCACTGTTTTTTATAAGCTGAGTAAACATAAGCACTATTAGCGTACGTCATGAGTGTTTAATACACTATTTTTAACCTAACGTTCAGTAGCAAAATTTAAAAAATGATAACTCATTTCGGTGGCGCGACCCGACAGGTCTTAAAACTTGATTCATATCATATTTCCGTCCCTCAAATCGTAGAAACGTGTCATTTAGATTTTACGTACATATCAAGAAATGTCTGAGTGTACACGTTTTTGCAGGTGTAGTCTGTCACTATGATTTCGTATTTATCTGATAAAGAAGACACTTCTGATATAGGTACAAAAGCTACACGTGATATGTTTATCTGTGTTATATAAAATTTCACCCAAAACATGTTTTGCTTGCGTCTGTGTACCGCCTTTTTTGGGGCTTCCCTTTAATATTTAATATTTTAGGAACCTTTATATCTACCTGTATTAAAAATTAGTATAAACAGACCCGTGAAACAGACTATATGCTACTTTTTTCTGAAAAGTTTATATCTTAATATATATAAATTACGTGTCACGTTGTTTGTCCGCGATGGACTCCTAAACTACTTAACCGATTTTCATCAGATTTGCACACTGTGTGCAGTTTGATCCAACTTGAAAGATAGGATAGCTTACATCTCAAAATAAAGAACTTTTGACAGAACGAAGTCTGTTCGGGCAGCTAGTAGTACAGTAATTTATTTTCAAATCTTATGTTTATTATTAAAAATGAAATTATTATAATTATTATACTATGTTAAAGTAGTTATTTGTAGATTATGTAGGAATATGAGGGTTCTATGATAATATAGGAGTAGTAGAAACCAAAACAGTAATTTTTAGAATTTTTGTCTGTCTCTCTGCTGTATACTATAGCCTACTTACGTGTATAAAGTCGCGGGTAAAAGCTCGTGACAATAATAAATTATTGAAATATAAAATAATAATAAAACAAACTAGGACAAATACAGTCAAATAAAATTAATACAACTATACAACAAAATCTACCTACTGGTATTATTAATGACTCAAAAATATTTCACGTTGAAACTTGCGAGTTCATCTGGCTCTTGCGTGGTATTTATTAAAAGGAGTAGAAAAGTTACACGCAAGGTGTAAAAGTCATAGAATATTATAGGGTTTGTTAAAAAACGGTTAATGATTAGTAAAAGATTTTATTTTCGTTTCGAACGTTATGTAATGTTAATTTAGACGTTATGTGTACTTAATGTAAGATTTAAATTCGTCATAGAACGTTTTTCGGGACGTATGTTGATGCCAAGTTCGATTGTTTGGACGAAAAACGCTATAAAACAGTACTATAGTGAATGTATGTTGTATATCAAGTCATTTACATTGTGGATCAAAGAACAAGATCTTAATCTTTCTGACTTTGTTTGTTTCAAAAGGACATGGTTCTACCACTTATTATTCAATAGGTGGGAACCTCCGCCACTTTAATTGTTTTGAAGCTGGTTCAAGTTTGAGTTCTCAGGCAGCAATGAATTTCGTACACTCGTTGCAAATGCGAAGGTTATAAATGTCCAGAATAGAATTGGCCAGGTAGGATTTGATAGACTCGCAAGAGCTTCTCTACGCGACTTCCGTATCTAAATGTACCTATAATAAAATAATTAAATAGTTTCTGAATGTGCATCTTTTATTTAACAATAGTTATGATACCCAAAACTTCAGTTTCTGCCGCGGGCGCTGGTACGAACCAGTTTACTTTTTAGATCAATATGCAAATTATTTACTTACTATGATAATTTCCTCAATATTCGGCACCCGACACTGGCACGGCATTTGCGCTACGTCTTGCATTTAGTTACGTATTTTTATAATTACGTTTACAACTGACGTAATAAAATTAAAAGTGGGAAACGCATTGAGTTTCAATTCCGCGATATGTAAATAAAATACTTTATGTATGTACTTACATTGGACTGTATTTCTGGAGAAAGGACATGAAGTGGACAGAAATAGGCGGTCAATGACGCTAGCAGTATAGTTGGCAGGTTTCGACATTAGAATATAGTGTTTTTATGTTGATATTTTCCATGGAATAATTTTACTACGTGTCAGTGGAGTTATCGGTGTGTTAGACAGAATAATGGGTCACGCAAATGAACTCTACCGGAGTAATGCCAGACATCACGACGCTGCTCTTGTGCCCGTTTCGCCTGTTGTTGTTGAATAGATAAATATTAATATTATGTATGTATCAATACACACTTACACATTTACACTTCACAAGGATTTCCTGTGTACGTAACATGGACACACAGAATCGAAAAGTGTTACGCGCAAAGCTCTAGAGCTTTCATTATTATTTATTGTGTAGGTACATATTATACATATAACATATACAGATGTCCTAGCTGGAAAATCCGCCTTTGCTCGGTAGACCTTTTCCTAACCCTTTTATCTTTTTGTAAGTTACCTACTAGGAATGCCGTATATAGCGATAAGGGCGAATGCGGAATATTCGGTCACTCACCCGGGTCACGTTATATTTGTCCACTGTCTTGACTGAAGTGATCGCATATTTAGTGCCTTTTAATATTTGGCTAGAATTCAGATTTTTGATCCCTTAATGTTTCAGCCTTACTTAACTCTGTATTTGAAATAGAGAGATAACCATGAATTCGTTAATTAAGTACCTACAATTAATTAATTAATTCAGCATACATCTTTAAAAAATTAGGTGTTGAAACATTTTGTTCGTGGGGTCCCGACCTCACTATCTTTTTAAATAAATAAGTAAGTAAAAAATTAAAAACAAAGACAAAAGACCCTAGAGCTGGCAGCTTTCTTGCTCAGCGTGTTGGCATTGCTATGCAGCGAGGGAATGCTGCCAGCATCTTAGGTACTGCGAAGGAGGGGCCTAGTTATATGTTTTAATAAATTTAACTTTTACTTTTAACTATTTATTGTTATATTATACAGTGTAAATATATAGTTTTGTATTGACTTGTTTTACTATAATATTTCCTAAAATTGGTTGCACAAGAATTAAAAAAGTACAAGTAATTGCTAAAGATACTGCATACAAATCATATTTTGGTAAGAGTATAAACTTAATACTTATATTGTATGACTACACCATTAGGGATCTTTATTCATGACTGTCATTTGAATTGCGAAAATATTTTTGCGAAACAAAACAGTAATGAGGTTAATTACGAATTAATATGACCAAGTTAAATTATTTTTCATGATAAGATTTTAAAAATTCACTTAACCCTAAGTAACACACGTAACACTAAACCCACTTTTAAAGCCGTTTATATTTTCTTAGAAGATGCTTGTTTACAATTTTTTTTCAGCGTAATGATAACAACTCAAAATAATTTGACATATTATTATCTTTAACATGTCGAGACGAAAGAAGCATCGATGACAAGTGATGCCATTCGAAATTTAATTATTAGGTATCTCGTATTGATAAGATGTCTGGGTGTGTCCTACTATGGGGGTTATCTATGCCTACTATCTTTGATAACTACGATTATGGTGAATTGGCACATTGAGATACAATAATACCTTTAAATCGCCTAAAATAAAGTCTTATTACCTATTGGTAGCTATGGTTGCCTTGATGGAGAGTTCCTTTGCTTAAACCTGATTTAAGTAACCTTACAAAGTTCATTAATTATATCTATTATTATTTTATTACTAGCTGATCGGGCAAACGTTGTTCTGCCAAAAATTTTTAGGGGTGGGGGGATGCAAAATAGATGTTGTCCGATTCTCCACCCTAGCCGACATGCACGCAAAGATTCACGAAAATCGGTTGAGCCATTTCGAAGGATTTCAACTTCAAAAAAGCGTGACACGAGAATTTTATATATTAGATATCAACACTACCGTATCATCGGACGAACGTGTACGTATTCCTGAAGCGAGCGAAATTCGCGAAATAAAATCCGTCTTTTGTTAATTTTCCGTGTTGTCCATCGGGCTAATCTGAAATTCTGTATTGCTTGAAATAGGTCGAGAAGGTGATAATATATTAACTTTTGAATCACTAAAAAATTATATTTTGATGAAACTCTGCCTTGTACTTTTTATGCCTTGCTGTAACTGAAACTGTGATAAATTGGAAAGTCTTTTCCTAAATAATTTCGGAACTAAAAAGCAACTGTAATTTTATTCTAAAAATAAGTATACGGATACAAACTTTGCTATTTATGATGTTGAATGACTATTCGTATTGGATTAGGATGGTTTGAAGAGATGATGTCATGGAACGACGAGACCTCCATAACTGACATGTTTTCGTCGCCCACTGCACTCTGATTCATTCCATGTCTCTACAATAATTTATTATGTTATCTTGCTGTCTTATTCTTAATGTTTATTGTTACACTGACTATATACAGCTGAATAATCAGCAGAACCTGAACAAAATATTCAGTTTTAACATCATAATCAGTTAAAAGATCATCGCACGTTACATGTTTTTTACGCGTATCGTAACTTTCGTCGCGTCACGCGTAGTCGTAGTTCGTTGTATGTTCACTCACGACATGTTTGATTGAAGCAAGTGATAAAGAGAAAAGGCGTAGTACCTATGATTTTTTAATTCTCTTAAAAGATTTGGTATTCATTGATTTAAATATGCTTTTATACATATATCTCTTCTTGCTATTTTAAGCCATGAGTATTTATACGTTCCGGTCTCAAAGCTTTTACATAAGGATAAAAAAAGTATGACTTGCGTTACGATCGTTTACTCTGAAGTCATTATGCTGCTCGGCGTAAGCGCCATTAGATCAATTTCATTATTTTATAAATACGTAATGAGTAGGTATACAATCCACCTCGTGTTCTGCAACCGATGATCATTTATTTGTAGCCGACTTATTTGAAGTAGGTTAGACAGCAGTTTTGCAAGTCTTTATGATGTTAGTGAAACCCCACTTCACGGGCTTCCTATTGTTGATGTCGTCAAAAAATAAGCATAAACATAATTGATTTGTATAGAAACCAATCAAATTTAACAAATGGTCCTTATACCTGTACTGCAAGTCAAATTAGCTAAGTCTAAAGTATGTCATCTCTCATCATCATCTTTTAAACACTCGCAGTGTTATTGGGGCCGTGGGAAATATTTTGATTATCAGCTGCGTTGATAGAGAAATATGTCACATGAACCAATAGATAGATTATGTAGCATAGAATTATGCAATCTTCAGTTTTCAAATGAAAAACAAAAATTGATTAGCGCAATGTGGTCGCCTCAGGTTGGAAACGGTCGCATTGTCTGCACACATTCACCTACTTTATAAAAACAACAGTTACAATATAAATTGCTGTAACGCTCTTGTAATCCATTAGTCTTACCGTTCCTATTTACTTATCGCCAAATTAAACTGGTTACGCTCTAATTATCAGAAGACCGATATACGAGAGGTATTTCTAACAGATGATTTAGCATCGTGTATCGTGGATATAATTGAGCAAGATTATGATTTTATGTAGCGAGCACGAACCGGCACTATATAGTAATAAAAACTTGACAAGTGCGAGATAAACTCGCTTGGAGAGGGATCCGTACGTTGATTATGTATCTATTAATTACAGTTATTTTCCTATTTTATTTGTTTTTGTCCTTTTTTAAGCCCATAGACTTCATATAGGTTTTCCTGTAATATATAACTAAAGAAATATTTTCTGTATTTTTCTCGAAATTCTAGGCTCAGTAGCCCTTGAATAATTTTAATTAATATTTAAAAGTATCCTATAACAAAAATATATTTGAGATCATCACAATAAGCCCTTTCATTTGACATGCCACACAATACGGTTTGCAAAACAGTTTTTTTTTTAAATTTAGATTTCGTTACAAAATTTTAATTTCAAATTTTATTTGTTTTCTTTATACCTTCGTCTTTGGGTCAAACATAGCACATGAGTACCTACCCAACTCATTTGGTCCAGTAGTTTCGGAGAAAATTGGTTGTGAAGGGCGGTCGCCCAGGCGCACGAGTTACACAAGGGTTCCGTTTTTTGATTTTTCGTTCGGAACCCTAATACCTGTACAACCAAGTGAAGCGTCTGCCCACCACCTACCACCGGCGGCGTTGGCAATCAACATTGACTTTATAAACACAAAAATAAACTTGATTTTAGACTTATAACACAAGCAGGATCTAAACGCATATTTCCTTATTTATAATTCATTTTGTGAGTTTTGGTGCGGTTACAGACTACGTATTCGCGGCGTGTATGTCATTTTTCATGCCTGCAAACGTCACAAGCATCGAGATTCGCTGTTGTAAGGCCATTTTAACCTTGGTGAGCGATAAGCCGCGACACGACTATTAAAATCGAAACAATTCAATATAACTTCAGGGGGCTTACCATGAACTCTTAAAACAGGTCAATATTAGCCGATAATTGGCCTGTCCTGCTATATCCTACCATGATCTGGCTAAAACACAGGGCAGCCAGCGACCACGTCACCGTAACAGGACAGCGGTCACGTGACTTCAAAAATGATCTTCTGCCCTGCAATTCGTGTACCATGACGCGATTGTTGACGTATTGACATCAGAAAGTGGCATATGTTAACGTCAAAATATTACAGCTCACCGAAAGTAATATTTATTGTCTTGTTTCGGCTATTTCGTTGATGATGATGAAACGCGACGGCATGCAGCCATGGCGAATTTCATATACACCATCATCACAAAATAAATACATTTCATTTGTTTGGAAAATTTTAAAAACATTCATTGTACTTATGCTTTTTAAATTATCGCTCCTAACCCCGGTCACTCACATGCGCGCAATTGTTTGACATTTTTACGAATGTTTGCACATATGTGAAGGGTGGTCAGGCAAATGGGTTGCATATGAGTATACAATACAAGCCCATTTCCGCTTCCTCCTACACTTTGTTCACGAATGTTCAATCTTGCTGTTGTTATTATGTTGTTGTCATTAAAATCCATTTTCAATACAGAAAATAAATGGTAGTACGATTAGACGCCACGAACCACGAAAAATTAAGAGATACATCGCCCTTTTAGTCGTGTGCGCAACTGGTCGTACGAATGTGTGGGAGACTACACGAAGGTTCGAGGTTCGCGCGCTTTCATGTGCGACAAAAAACCGACACAGCTTGGAAAACCCCGAATGCCTCGAAAACTTCGCATAATCATTCGCGAATGTCGTCCCACACTTGTGGGTTCGCGTATTCGCGCGAATGTGAGTGACCGGCACTACAAATCACACATTTTAATAGACATTTAGACATGTCACTGTGTCAAGTGTCAAGTGGCGTAAGATTACGTTCAAAAATGTAAGCATCACTTAGCGATAATTTTTTTGGTAATTTTAGAGAACGAAAGGTTATAAATCACAACACTTATGTATTTATAACAAATCTCAAAATCTTCAATTGAGATTGTTATTTTAAACTTTTAAAAACATCAATATTACGCATTCATTTGAAAACCGGTAAACCGATAAAACGCTCTATTTCAGAACATAATTAGTACAAATCAAGTACCTTGCATGTCATAGACTAAAGATGCAGGACAGAAGTAGAGGCATTGCAGGTCATCCGTAAACGTTCATGGTACAAAATACACTCCTGTCAGGTTTTAGCTACAAGCTGACCTGTCCTGAACATGACACATTTTATTAGAGTTCATGGTCAGGCACCAGGTCAGCCATGTAGGCACTACAAATCTTATTTTTGCTATTAATACAGGTAATTGACAAGATGTCCTTTCTGGATGATGATGATGATGATGATGATGCCACCTCATGTTCACGTTAGAAGCGCTTGTACTGCGGTTAATACATAATTAAATTATGAAAAAACAAACTTGTCAACATGACAATAGAACATACGGAATTACCTACAACTTGTCGAGTTCTCAAACTCCAGAAAGAAAGAGGGGTTTTCAATTAACCGATAAAATGCACATGATGTACATACGTATCCTATCACCAGGGAACCTATTGAAGGACAATATGAACCTCGTACAAATACAACATTTAACACGCGTCGCAGATACGCCCAAAATGTAACCGCATTAGGCCGAGCTTATACCGCGTCTTAAAGTTATAAACAACACAAGTACCAGCGTAAAGTCTGCCCTTAATTACATTTGGTAAGGGTTATCGTTAAATGAAATTAATCCCGTTCTCAAAAGAAAATGAGCTGCGAAAAAATTTGACGACTTGAAATAAACTGCTAAAGTGAAAAAATATTTAATCGTTTCCAAAACACGTGTGACTTCGCAGTAAATTTGCATAAGAAAACATATTTTTAACATTTTTACTACTTAGGGAAATGACCTAATGATTTTATATTACATTAAGTATAATAAACAACAAAGATTGAAGCCATAATGTTTGGTACATAATTTATAAATGTAGTAATGTACAGATAAGTATAGCAATGAAGATAAACATTGAAAAGGATTTCATTTAGTACGCAGCTTCGTCATTTTTAAAGTTAAAAACATGAAAATTTATATATTAGCTCCAGATTAGAAACAAAATTTGGTAGTATTACGTTTTCTTGGAAAGTCATCCCCTAAAGGGTTAAATAAGAGTTTGCAAGTTAGTATGCCAACTTCGTCAGTTTTGAAGTAAGAAGGGTGATATTTTGTATATATAAGCTTATAGTTAGACACAAAAAATAACTGTATCACTGTTTTCTCGAAATTTATCCCCTAAAAATAGGGGTTGGTAGTCAACCACATACAAATCAACTTCGCCAGTTTTAGAGTTATAAAATATATGAAATTTTCTATGTAAGTTTATAGTAATAAACAAAAGTTAACTTTAAATTTTTTTCGGAAAATCATTCCTTAAAGGGTTAATTTAGGGGAAGGAACTTAGTAGGCAACTTCGTCATTTTTGAAGTTAAAAATGGACAGGGATCAGGAGAGGGAGAAGGAGCGGAAGATGGAGATAGAGAGGGACAGGGAGTGGGAGAGGAAGAGGGAGAGGGAGAGGGATATGAAGTGGGAGAAGGACCTCAAGCGGGAAAGGGAGAGGGAGTAAGACAGGAAGAGGGAGAGTGAGGGGGAGAGAGACAGGGAGAAGGAGAAAAAGAGGGACAGAGAGCGGGAGAGGAAGAGGGAGCGGGAAAGGAAGAGGGAGCGGGAGAGGAAGAGGGAGAGGAAGAGGGGGAGAATGAGAGGGAGGGGGAGAGGGAGAGGGAAAAGAAAAAAGAAATTAATGTTAATGTTGTTTAATATTTCAAAGTCGCTCCCGGAGGAATGATCTGTGATTGTATCCTAAGTTTCTGTATGTAAATTCCTAATTATAAGTACTTCAATATAAATTAACCTGTTTTTAAATTTTCTTCTGTAAGGGGCACTAAATAATATGATAAGCATAATTTCCGCGTGCGAAGCTGCGGGCAACAGCTAGTACTCGTATACAAATGAAGCCATATAAAATATACGTCCTGTCTTATGCGTAATAAACTGCAACTTATCATTGTGCCGGGCGCGCGTTTTAAATAATTGAATATTAGTTTTTACAAACAAAACACATTTCGATTTCGTTGTTTTGTACCACCAGCTTAGTCTCAACTCAGCAACTGTACTCGTGCATTATGGTGTTCCACTCGTCTAGCTCTACTACTCTCCTTGTAGAATAAACCATTATCCGTAAATTTTTTTTGGAAGGTCTATAACATGGGTATAATTGAAAAGAAAGAACCAATTACTATCAAGTGACTTGTCTAATTTATCGACTGTATATAAATAATTTTAATAGGACTTTACTACACCTTTACCACACCTGATAAATTCGCCGTGACGTAAGTTCGATGCGATTTTGTTTTGGAAGTTGTTGCGGTCAGTGACTTTTAAAAATTAGGTGATCCATTTCTGTATTGAGAGGGAGCAATACATCTGTAATCGAGCTCAAATGAAGCACGTTTGAGAGGTCACGTTCTAATTGAGATTTGTTACGAAATATCCGTAACTGTAAGACAGACCGAGGAGAGTTGAAACATTTTTTTATTTTAGCCTAGAACTTTTCCAATAAGCGACATCATAGAAAGTGAATGAAACCTTATTTATTTGAGTAACAGATAGTCCGAAGTAAAATCGGAATCCTTATAGTTTCGTTATGTCCGTCCGTCCGTCAGTCCATCTGTCTGTCTTAAGCAAAGCCCGAGACCCTTAGTGCTAGAAAGCTGTAATTTGGCATGGATATACATATTTATTAAAACTCCAGAATCGTAGAATAAAACATTGAAACACATTTTTTCCAGGGTAACTCCCCTACAGGTAACGTGAGGATGAATTTTTTATTCGTCGCGTATCCTATAGTGTGGGATTTCATTGAAAAGGTTTTCCAAAAATATTAATTATGGGTCTTCTAAGACTATTTTTGGAATTAGGGGTCCGTTTGTGAAATATTTGGCTTTAAAGTGCTAATAAGAGTCAAGTCCTCTCCTGCTGGCTAAACGATTGGAGTTGGACAAGTGAAAAAATTCTCAAAAATAGTGTATGTCATAAATTTACAAGGAAAACTATCACGGCTATGTTAGCATAATTAGTTAATGAGTAATAGTCGATAAACTACTTCGGAACTCTACATTATGCGTGGCCTGACACGCACTTGCCCGGTTTTTGGTTTTTACTAATAAAGTCGATTTGAAGACAATTATTATTGTTGACATTGTTTCAACTCTCCTCTTACCAAGGTAAATTCAAACAATGGTCTAGGGCAGTTTAAACACTTAACACTTGGAAAGAATATGTTACTGAAAACGCAGATTTTGAAACTTAACTGTATTTTACTCGTATAGCAATCAATCTTAATTTGTTCTGTCAGTGTCACGAAAAATCGCGAATAAATAAGTAGCAAAGGAGGACACGGATAGATTAGATCTAGAATGTCTGCTTTTTAATTACTTGCCTAAAATTGATAGAGGTCGTAAATCACCCTCTATTAGCATGATCTTGCCATTTCGGGTTCGTATTTTTAGACTGCTTTCTACTCTATCGATAAACATATTCTATGCACATACATCAATCAGCATGCAAATCATAAATGTCTTTCTTTTTTAGGAAACTTCTACGCTGCGGAGATAGTGTCTGCGCTGGAGTATTTGCACACGCGGAACATTGTGTATAGAGACTTGAAGCCGGAAAATCTGCTGTTGGCCAAGGATGGTCATCTCAAGATCACTGACTTTGGCTTCGCCAAGAAGCTTACGGATCGCACTTGGACGCTCTGCGGAACCCCTGAGTACCTTGCACCTGAAATCATACAAAGCAAGGGCCACAACAAGGCCGTCGACTGGTGGGCATTAGGTTAGTATTATAAAGTGTCATAGTGTTGTATATACGATGAGTTTTATTGGCTCTTACTCGTAGTAGTTCGATTTGTGAAATGGAATGGCGCTAGTGGAATGCTTCAAAGGGTAAGTAAGCCGCCAGACCCACTTGATTAGCTTATCGTCAGCTAATTTTTCTTACATAAAAGTAGAGACAATTTCCTCCATATTATGCAGTTTTATGTTTGGTATCTGTGCACTACTCTTTGGAACTGAAGTCTATCTAGTTTATATTAAAAATAATTATGTCGAAGTTTCCAGAAAGTTAGGTTGTTAAAGTTTTTATCACGCAACTTCACTTGTTACAACTTTGCTTCCTGATACAATAGTTTTTTGTTGAGAACAAAAAAATATTTACACTTAATAGAAGTCTTAAATTGTGAAAAATAGATTACCGTACTAAGTGGTCTTGGTTAGAGAAATATTTATTGAAATGCTATGACATTGCATTTGTAAGATTGGTGAGGATCTTAAAAAGTAACAATAATGTAAATAAAGTTTCTAAATACTCCATTTAGAAAGTATGTTTCTGGCATATGTAAAACAAAAAAGATTATCACTCTTCGTTTTCATGAGACGAAATGTTTTAGAAATACACTTTTTATTTTCTCGCATTGTTGGATTTGCGTTGACTCTCACAATATTAAAGAGGCACTGGCGGATTGTAGTTTGGGAGATTTTACAATTAAACCTAACGTACGTAATCTTAGAGTTCTGCATTGAAAATAATTCTAGTTACCAATGCAGGAAATACACCACTCAATGTTAAATTTTGATGACAGCTTGTCTCAGGACTCTAAAAAAATCATAATATTATTAAATTACTTTAAGATTTATTTAACCCTCTTGCAATGCATGTATTGTAAATAATAAATGTTGTATGTTTAAAAATATGAATTAATTACTAATTTTATATTTTTTATCAATGAATTATTCATTCATTAATAATTTATTATTTTTATCTCAGATTTATTAAACCATCACGAACTGCACGCATTAAATGAGATATATTTATTTATGTATAAATATTATTGTTATGTTTACTTAAAAAGTAATAAACACGCTATGAGCTTTTCTTGGGAATATTTAGTTTCTTTGTTCAGAATATGAGCCGTGTCACGCCAGTTACTCGTTGTAGAGAAGGTCAAAATTATTATAACACATTATTCATTTCGCTACACTTGTAGTTATTGGAGTCTCAAATCTCAATGATGTCAGCGAACGTATGTTATCGTAATCACAGGAGTTTAAGGACATATTTTTTCTACTTAAGAATTTTATTTTAGTGTCGGTATGCATGTTTTGTTTTGATTATTTTAGAAACGGAAATTTAATAAATAAGCATTCAAATAACATGGATTGTACATTTGATGTCTCTATTGAAATAAAAATTGGTACCAGACGACATTAGGTACATGTTAAACTAACAAACAGTCTGTTGACATCAATTTTGCGAATTTGTTACAATATCGAATAACAGTAATTTCGTATAACTACTCTTGTGTTGTTTACTCAATCAACAAATTATACAATTACCAAACTATTTGCATTATTCAATTACCAAATATTGACAGTTCACTGTTATAAGCTTAAGACAACGCACGGGAATAATTAATTTTAGAGAGAGGAAGACTTAAATGTATATTGTAGAGCGCATGTTAAGCCGTCATTTCCATATTGTTAGATAGAAGTTGTGAACTGTGTAGTGTGTACACTCAAGTTGGTCACTGACGCTTCCACCAATTCACACTGGAAAAGCTTAATGGATTACGTTCTATTATGCCTTCTCAATGACTGGGTAGGTAAGTTGGAGCCTAAGTACTTCTATGATCTTAAAAGTTATTAGTATAATATCGCAATTATTTCTTTTCTTCTCTTCTTAACAACGTAACCTTTCCGAAACAGTGGTATATTTAAAAGATTTGACTTTCTTAATCGTGATTAATTCTTCTCTACATGAAATAAATGATTTGAGTTTAAGTTTTTGAAGACACTGATTCCTGGATCAATATTTATAAGTACTATTTTACTAGTGGATACCCGGCATGTTTCACTACGCTAAAAAATTCTGACATGATGAGAACAAGACGTTTGTGCTGACGTTGACGTTTACGCGCCATCTTTATTATCTTCGACATATTATTTTGACCGGCGACCGTATAATTTTGACTTATTTAATGGACCGATGTTTTGAGGCATATCGGTTGGATGGTTTCAGAGTCTTTATAGGACATCCGTACATTTTTTGTGTTATATATATATATATATTAGTATTATTTGTTTGCGGAGACATCTGCCGGACGTCGCAGGCGGCTGCAACCACTGGCCGGTGGCCATAGGGCCGCTTAATGTTTACAGCATAATTACTTTATGTTCTGGTAATATATTCTGCCGGCCGAATACGTATCGCCGCTCGGTGCCAGACGTATAAATGCGTCGCGATAATTTATAGCATGGAGCGCTGTGTATTGATAGATTAACCGCCCCGCGTACCCTTGACATCGGATTACTAACACAATATAGAACAACTGGTGTTCGCAAAGCTTAGCGCAGTATATTGGCATCTGGCAGTCGAAAGTAGGTTAAATGTAAAGAATAGGTTTATGTTATATTATATCTAAGACCGTTCATGGTTTACGCCTAGAATGAGTAATTAAACCAGTCGCGGTTAGGGTAAGCGGTCAGTAAATTTATGTAAACAGTACAATGAATATGTATTGATTGATATTTATAATTATACGTGATGTATATCTTTATATATTTTTCCAAATATCGGTCCTATTGTAAATGATCCTGTAACTTCAGAATGATCTTACCAGTGGAACTAACTATGAATCTACCGGTGAACTAATAAAATTGGATGAATAGCAATGGCCAAAAGAACACATTAGGTACATTTCTTAAAGATTATTTTTAACTTATAGTAAAACAAATGATTACATATTAGGCACGTCACTTATATGCTAAAGTACTTTTGTACTTCAATATAAATTCACTTCACCGTTTTTTAAATTTCCTTCTGCAAGAGGTACAAATAAGGTAAAACATAATTTCCTTATGCGAAGCTGCGGGCAACAGCTAGTAAATAATAAAGAAGTCTAAACTCTCTAATTGGAATATTTTTTGGCTTTCCAGGTGTGCTCATATACGAGATGTTAGTGGGCTATCCGCCTTTCTATGATGACAACCCATTTGGTATCTACGAGAAGATCCTCAACGGTCGAGTGGAATGGCCAAGACACCTGGACCCCATCGCCAAGGACATCATCAAGAAGTTGCTCGTTCAGGACCGAACTAAGCGTCTTGGGAACATGAAAGTATGTACACAAATCAAACGATATTACCCTAGCGTTTCTTAATTGCAACGAGGCTAATTTTCTTGTAATTGGCGTAGACGCAGAAATCGTTTCGAGTGCAGACCCAATAAAAAGTTTTTTTAAAGATTCTTAGTTATTAAAAGAATTGAGAAAACTAAACACTATTCGTTCTCTATATTAAGCTCTTTCTTCTATATTCACTTGAAAACTGATAGACGTATTTCGCACTCTCAAAATTGGAGACTGTCCAGCTGTTCATCCATATCTCTCCAACTAATACTGAACATCTTGCACATCATGTTAGATAGAAAACTTTACAAATAGTTACTTTAAAAATTTGATGGTTTCATAATTATTATCTTTCAAAGTTATTACCACAGACTCGCCTGTCTGTTACGAAACTATTATAACATGTCTCGTATATTTTCTCTTGTTATCTAATTTAATCATAAACCACAAATCGGTTGTAAATATTGGCAGTTGGTTTATTTACACTTCGTAATTCGTACACTTTGAAAGTTGAGCATATTTTGTCACCTGTCGCGCTCCATCTACTCGTAGGAGAAATTGACGTGTGTGCACATTATTCGCTGCGCATTACTAAGTAAAGTGGAGAGTTTGCCATGCCGGGAATGTGTATTTAAACGACTGCAGTTTCTAGTGGTTGCTTGTTTTCACTGAGCTTTTTGCCCAGACGTCGCGTAGATGTTTAGAAAGCCATCAGTCAGGTGTCCGAGCAGCGCGGCGACATCAAAAGTTCCTGTCCACGGCTGACTTTTATCGCGACATAAATACACGCCGCTTATTACCTCATGCCCACCCACTTTGAAACGACTCTCTTCTGAGATGCATGTTTCGCTCCAAATCAAATTCAGTATACGTATGTTGGATATTTCAGCTTTTCTCCAACATATTATTATACCGTGTTGTATTATTTTATTAATGTGAAAGCAATAAACGAGGTGTTGATCGGTTGATTTTAAGTGGCTTCTACAACGCTTAGATATCTGTGACAAATGTTACTAAAAGCTTATTTAGAGGTCGATAACAAATCTATTGCTAATCCAAAGGACTAAAATGGGGTGTCTAATTTTGTAAGCTTCGTCATACTGTACCTCAACTCATAGTACAGAAACACGAGATTGATCAAGGCAAGTTTCCTCTCTGTATAATTTGTAGTACATTGATCAACTTAATTAGGGATGCGAAGCAGGTGCACGGTTATTAATCTCTGATAAATTTAGCGTGACAAAGTTATCAAATTAGAGTAATAATTAATGACTTTAATAAGAGTAAGCGGTATAAACGATTGATAGTTTTGAATGTTCCAATACATGTCATAAAATTGAACAATTTGTGAGATTTAATTCCGTTGGTATGACTCATTGGTTACTATATCTAACAGTCGGGCTAATTTTGGTCTTCTAAATAATGGGTATAGAAACAGTGTAGCAAAAAATTATGCAGTCGCCACTGTTTATACATACTTCATGTTGCGGTGATGAATATGTATATAAAAAAAAAAATGATCCTAGAACCGTAGGTTATGGATCGTAAAGATTTTGTAGCCACGAGCTAGCTAGTATAAAAACGATTTGGTGTTTAAGTTTAAAGTCACGAGACAATGTAGTGTTTGTGGAAGAAATTCAGACTATTTTTATAGGTAGGTAAGCCGCATCGTATCTTAATTAAAGAACAAAATTTTTTTCTCTCCAAAAGCTTCGTTTTGTCTTGTGTGTTATGGTGGTTACAATCGTGGAAAAATCGGTGGACAAACAAAAATACATTCATAAATTTATGAAAGTATATTGGCTTGGAAGCCCTAGTAGATTCCTATGTAAATAATTTGCAGTTCGAATAATTTTACATACATACATACGTGTAGAATTTATTATCTTCTTTTTGAAGTTGGTTAAAAATCGTTGTATTTGTTGCAGTGTGGTTCAGAGGACGTGAAGCGGCACAGGTGGTTCAAACATTTGGACTGGGCTGACGTTTTTCTGAAGAAATTACAGGTTTGTTGTCTTCACAGCATCGTGTGAACTAACGAGCATAAATAGCAATTTTGGCGCCAGAAGAAATGTCTGCTATTAGACGTATTTGCATGCAAACAGTCTTTTCATCTACCTCAATAAATTTTACTTATTATGTTGCAGCTTCCGTTTGTAATTGTTTATTTTTAAATTATTTGTGATTTGAACTCTTTGTTTTGTTTTTTTGTTAACAACGGACAGCGAAAAAAATATCGCTGCATGGAAGTAAAAGCTTTGTAGCTTTGTATATGAAGTAAGCAAAATCTAAAAGGAAGAATAAGATTTATGAAAGTTTTATTTATTTGTACACCATACAGAAGTATGGAAAAAAGACGGACATTAAAACAAAGATGGAATTAAATTCTTTAGATCCCTTTTCACTCGCTAATTTTATAATAACAATGTATTTTATTTGAACAAAGTAATGAGATAAATTACTCCATGTGTTATTAAAGAGTCTTTATATCTCTCAATAATGTATCCCAATAAAGCATAAAAGTTAATTTCTCTTTATCAATGTTGGTAACACTGTCGTTTAAAATAGTAGTGGCTATTGCACTATCTACAGGAAAATTATTGTGTACAATGTTATTACTAACGACCACCTTGTTTAAGTTTATTTAGTATAAGTCAGTCGACAGAAATATAACATTAACTATTTTTTTCTAGCCTCCGATAGTGCCAACCGTCTCCTACGAAGGCGACACTTCTAACTTCGACGAGTATCCGGAGACGGACTGGAAAGCTGTGAGAGCTCTGGACCCAGATGAACTTAAACTCTTCGCTAACTTTTGAACTATAAAAATATCATTATATTTAGATATATAAGGGTAAACATACAAGTTACATGTAACTATTTAGACCCACTTAATACAATATAGTAATACGAGACGAAATGCGCTTAGTTTCAGAAATAATTTATCGGAAACTGTATTTCGTTAGTAACGTCTTCAATTTAAGTGGGTACCAATAATCCTATTAATGTTGTTATAAGTGTATTGTGTGTATTAGCTGAATGTGGTCAAACATTTAATGAAACTTAGAATATTTATCGAAATAACCTGAAATAACTACGGATAGCTGCCATCCTTTTGCTAGGTGCAAATAATCTGTGAAAATAATATTAATAAGGTTTAACATAATCTTGTTTTGTTCCTTAACGTATTATATTTATAAATACTTTCTCAAATATTAGAATTTGTTAGTAGATGTAATTGCTTTATTTATAATTATTACGTCACAAGAATCTAGTGAACTTAATGGTATAACTACTGACAAAAAAATGGAATAACGGCTTGCATTTATCATCAAAGTAGAGGAATTTCATATTATCTGTACATTAGAACTAGAAGAAAAACATTTTTCTATCTTTTTAATTAATATTACAATTATTTATATATTCTTGCGATAGAATCGCTTAAATTATAGAGATGTATTTAGATAAGGTTATATTGGTAAGCTTTAGTAGGAATTTAGAAAGGTAGGTAGCGAGTGTACTATTTTATTTATCTGTCAATCATTCTTGAGTCTTCTTCTTCATGCTTCTCTATCAGTTATTAAAAATGTTCTATCTATCCATAACCTAAGGTAACAGAAACCATGCTTGCCACATGTTGCATGCTTGCTTGCATGCTGCATGCTTGATTTTTTAACTGCCTACACGGAACGGCCAGTTTCATTTATTTTACTGCTCAATAATTTTATTAACTTACCCGTTTAAATATTTTACTACCCAATTTTCACCGTCCAACTTGTTAACAAACATGCATTTTTGATTTTTTAAACTGCTGAAATACAATATACCTACAACCGCCGCTTTAAATATTTTCAAACTAATGTTCTTCATACCATACATGCAAAAAAGTAGCGCCTCTTCGGATCTCTCTCTCGTTTGAGTACTACGTGAGATCAGCATTACAGCGTTGAATAATATATTGTAGCTAGCTACTGAGTTGCATAACATTAGACTTGCTGGTAGGACCAATTTAATTAGTGCTAGGTTTTGAACATGCGTAGGCCCTGTCTTCACGCAGTAAATATTGATATACTTATACGTAACTACATAACTCTATGTAAAATACATTTGCTTGTTAAGTTGTGGAGGGTTATGGATTGATAGAATTGAGGCTTTCCATATTTATGTGCATTAAAGATCAATATAATAAGAAGAAACATATCCTTCAAATCATCATAGATTAATAGTATGTTACCTTCTGCCAAGAACCATTGTTTGTGATTATAAAAGTAGTTTCGTAGTATTATTACTGTACTATTTGTACGTAGATTTAGTTTAAAGTATTTATTATTGTCGTAAATTAAGTGTTGCTAGTGTTATTGCTGGAAAAATACAAGTACAATTAAAAACAAAACAGTGTATCCGCTGTAGATTGTTTTTCTTTGATGAACAAAATTGTACGTCAAGAAAATGTTTTTTAAATTAATGTCTGTCATGTAAAGTGCACATATTCATTTGTTTTTTCTATATATGACAATAATCTGTGCACAAATCATTAAGTCTTGGCCAGTATTTACTAAGGACGAAATGAAATGGTATAAGTTTCCTTTGAGCGTAAAAAGGCGACCATTACTTCGTATAGGAATCTGGTACTAGTTTGAAGTAGTAAATGGCGGCTATACATTATAGTAGCGAATTATTGGATAAGGAACTTTATTTCAATTGTTTTAATTATATGTATGTTATGTAATAACTACTTCATGTCTTATCGATTATATCGGTCGTCTTAGAAATTTCCTATAACATTTAAGTAACATACCTAATAATATATTTTTGAATATTAGTTATTGTAGTAACTTAATACTTAGGTAGAAATATGTGGACAAGCCATCGTCTTTCTGTGATCTTATTAGTCAGAAAAAAATTCAAAATATATATTTTGGCGATTTTGAAATAATGTAACAATATTTTAAATACGCAATGTAGGTGAATGTAACAGGGTTATAAAGAGCTAAATATTGTAAATATTCATAAATAAACGTGTTGTTTCCAAATACTTGTATTTATTTTTACACGTACATGCTTCAACTGTATGTTTGTTTGTAACTTGTAACCGACTCCTTTGAACTTGGTCTTGACCCACTTCAAACGGTCTTTCAAACTTCGTAGACTTATCGAGGACCGATGACAATTCAATATATAAACAAAAAAAGAAAGAAAAAAAAACCTAAATTTCATTTCAATAAATCAAACTAAAAAATGAAAAAAAAAATAGTTAAAAAACACGTTTTTATAGAAAATCTAACTAAAAAATAGAAAATAAATTTGATAATTACTTTTTAACAAAAAATAAAACCAACGAAAAAAAAAACTGAAAAGCAAAAAATAAAATAAACCATTTAGTATTATAAATTAAGATCCGAAATTAACAGTAAATAAATAATTTTGAGACCGTGCCAAACAAACAACCAAAATTAATTACATAAAGTTCATATTATGAGGGCAGCGGCATGCGATGCACATGGCAGCAGCAGCGCGGCGCACATCTTTTCGCCGTTTGTTTTTTCATTGGTTTGGCACCGCCTCAAAATTATTTATTTACTGTTAATTTCGGATCTTAATTTATAATACTAAATGGTTTATTTTATTTTTTGCTTTTCAGTTTTTTTTTTCGTTGGTTTTATTTTTTGTTAAAAAGTAATTATTTTTTAATTTTTAGTTGCTATAATACTTATAATTAATAATAAATTATTGATTTTATGAATTATAGATTCAGTTACCAGGTAAAAATGTAGTAGATGAAATATCAATCATCCCCTATTTTCGTACCTATAGGGGTAAAATTTTGTTTTGAAATTTAAACAAGAGTAACCTTAAGGTATATACTATTCAATAAAAAAAGAATCATCGAAATCGGATCATCCAGTACAAAGTTATTGGGGTTACCATGTAAAAATTCCGGGTAAAAAACGGGTGAATAATCAATCATTCCCTATTTTCGTACCTTTAGGGTGGGAATAAAATTTTCAAAAAAATATGGGACCAACTTCAGGACATACCCTATCCAATAAAAAAAGAATCATCCAAATCGGACCACCCTGTGCCGATTTCTGCGTGATCATACAAAAAAAAAAAAAAAAAAATATACGTGTCGAATTGAGAACCTCCTCCTTTTTTTTCGTCGGTTAAAAATTGTAATAAAAGTGTGGGGTGGTACATGGTGTCAATGAGTATCCGTAGTATGGGAGTTATCCTAATAGCTTAATAAAGGACTCCCTCAATTCTCAATTTTCTTTATGTTTATTTTATGTACTTTTATTCGTGCTACGCCCGTGCTTTAAATATTGCCGGTAACATAATAATAAACATAAATAATCCATAAATATAAATATAATTGAAGTGTCTATTTGTGATTTCAAAATAACTGTGTTTTATAAAGTGCTTTACGGGTATTTACACGATACTAAAACACAAACATTCTTTAAAAAAAATTGGTCTGTCTATCGTTCTGTTTGTCCGGGCTTTGCAGGTTTTACTGGAATTCCCACTAATTCTACGATAGAACTAAGCAGTAGAACTAGTGGGAATGAACAGAAGATACAGGAGTTTATATACAACATTTTATATACTTTTTATTTCGGAATTCCTCGTGATCGGGATTGATGCAGGAAAAACTCCCATACAAATGAGGTCACAGGAACAGCTTACGATTCTTAAAATTTAATGACATTTACAAGCACAGATGGTCGCTCCGATACATATTTTATCTGGCAACCTCTCGTATTCAGGATGTATTCAGGGCTTTTCTTGAGAACTTGAGTTCGATTGCTGTTGGTGATCCTCTTTTCCCTTGTAGATACGCCAAACATCCCTAGTTTTTACTTTTTTCTTTATTTTTTATGTACTTAGTTTATTCAAAGAAGAAGAATGGACGTTCAATTGCAATATTAACATTAAATGTATCTTCATAGCGTTTTGCTCGATTTATTGTTTGACCGTCGTTAATTTTGTTACTAATAAATTGCGTTGTGCATCTTCGATACCTTTAATACCCTGAGTCAGATTTATTACAGCATAAGTTAGTTTTAGACTGAGACTTACGTAAAACGTTACAAAATTAGGTATAACACTATTGTGATTTACATTTTACAATGTATATTTTTACTGCGGTTGTTAAACATTTGGCTGCATGCAATCTTATCTTGGCATCCACGCAGAATTTTACACAAATTAATAACACACTTCAAGTGCTCCGTTATAATTTATTTTGTAAATCAGATAGAGTTTTTGCACCAGTAGTTTATTTTGAGTGCACTCATGTAGCGTAGACAGCACGCCGCCACTAGAGCAGAAAACTAACAGTCTGTTGCTAAACCGAAAGAATCATTATGCAGGTTTATGTTGGTAATCTATATAAATAACAAAAAAAATGTTTGTACGGATGTCCTCTATAGACTTTGAAACCATCCAACCGATGTGCTCCAAACTGATTTCATTTCGAAGGCAATAACGAAGATGATTTGAGACTACTAAAACAATGCATTAGGCACATTTTCGATTTTCGACTTTTCACATAAAAAACTTTTTAGCGTAGTGGAACACACCGGGTATCCACTAGTTAGGTGGGTATATTTCACAGCGTTGCACTCACGTTTTCTTATTTGACTTGGAAATGACAGCTTTATCAAGTGCACGAGATTATTTGGCATTAAAATTATACATGGAAAAATCTTTTCATAGCGTTAATTCATTGATTCCAAAAACTTGAGTTTTCAAAACAAATATTGGCAAATGATACTAATTTTGATATATTGTCAAGTGTATAGCTATCATACATGTGATACATGTAAGAACGGCAATATTCTATCGATAAGACACCTGAACAGTTTAAGGAAAGATAATTAATAAAAAACCGATAGGTAATCTGATATCAGTGGTGACATAATAAAGATTTATCGCGACTTCAGTACTGTGTTATGTGTGATATAGGACGTTGGTAAGGAAACTAGAGAAAACATGTCAATCCGTCCTTTATCCAAGGAACTGGCCGAGAAGGCTCGGCTGGAGTTAAATGAAGACCCGAGTAGAGTGGCGAGTGACATACAACACATCAAAGATTGGCTGGCGAAGCAACCGCACTTGAAAGCAAGAACAGGTCAGGTTTTGTTTTAATGTTATTATTATTTTGATAAAATTTAAGATAAACAAGAGTCTATTTTTAAATGGGATTAATTTCAGTAGCTCGAGCACGAATATTTGCGAGAAAGTATTCGTATGGTTAACGTAAGCAATTTGTATGGCATTTTTTCAAAAGCGCCCCTATCGTGCGTAAATGGTACTAGACAAATTGCTTACGTTAACCCTACGAATACTTTCTCGCAAATATTCGTGCTCGAGCTACAGACCACCATAGTTTAACTACACAATGGTACAAAATGCTACATTAAGGACACGAGCAACGCAATTATTATAATGTATTCTATTTTTCTTTAACTACATATAATTATGTTTTAATTTTGCAATGTGTAATGTGTTGGCATTCATTGTGTTATTAGACATATTTAAAACGTATATTCTGTTAGTTAAAATACAAAAACCTCTAGTGACTTTAAATTATCACAAAACTGTAAAGACTGTGGGATAATGATAGGGCTTGATTCACTCGCCTTAGTAAAATGAATAGCAACAATAGCCTAGCCCGTGCATTAGAGCTGATCGCGAATCACTGCAGTCTGCACGCATATTTGATTGTCCATAATTACGACGAGGAATATTTGATATCTGGGGGCACGGCAGTGCCCCCGCCAAGTCGAGCAAAAAAGCGGCACGGCCGTACCATCCTTTTCTCGAAGCAATTCAGGCCATTTTCGACCCCCTATAACTTCCTTGTGGATAAAGCTAGAAGTCTGAATTTTCAGCTACCAAGCAGTCATGGTATAAACACGCTATATTTCAAATTTCATTCAATTTGATTCAGTAGTTTTAGAATTATAACTAGTCAAAGTTGCTTAATTTCGTCACTCACTGACTGACCGATCATCAAAACTCTAAGGCACTTCTAGCAGACATAGAAGCTTCAAATTTGGAACACAATTAGTGTGTTGTGTATAGATCAAGGAAAAACTAAAATATTTTGCAATTTCGCTCCAGTTTTCTAGATATATCAACTGCATAAATAACTTTGTAATCCTATATAAAGGTATAGGATTACAAAGTTACATTTGCAGTTAATGAATCACTGTACCTGTATAACAAAGTTACATTTGCAGTGAATGAATCAGTGTACATGTATATAATATGTGTAGATAGGTACCTAGATATAATGGAATAATAGGTGTAGATAGGTACCTAGATATAATTATGTTCAAAGATAAATTGTAAAAGGAAAAAAAGTAGGACTATCTACAAAAAGAAATGAGATGCCATCAAAAACATAACTTGTAAAAAACCCAAGTCTCGCAACTCAGTTCTTCTACCGTAAAAACTTGTGAGATCCATGTAATACCAAGTCGGTTAATTTATTCAGTTCCTACTTAAGGTTCCTTCTGTCTTAGGTTATTACGTAATTAGCTAACCTAACAAGTAACAACATCTTATAGTGACCATATCAATATTGAAAATCTTTTATGTTTTAAATAAATAGATTGACTTGGCAATCGCACTAAACAAATATAATATGTACGTAGACATTACTTGTGAGATACATTGTGTTTTCATGCGATGGTCAAGTCGATCTATTTATTTAAAGCATAAAAGATTTTCAATATTGATATGGTCACTATAAGATGTTGTTACTTGTTAGGTTAGCTAATTACGTAATAACCTAAGACAGAAGGAACCTTAAGTAGGAACTGAATAAATTAACCGACTTGGTATTACATGGATCTCACAAGTTTTTACGGTAGAAGAACTGAGTTGCGAGACTTGGGTTTTTTACAAGTTATGTTTTTGATGGCATTTATTTATCATATTCTTTGATATCTTTACAAAATCATAATCATATAGTCACGAGGAAACCTGTATTTTTGATAGTTTATTTGCATTTTAATAATAAGATTGACTACGGCGATGGTCTGTCTAATTCTGAAAGTCAAGTCTAAACAATAAGTCAAGTCAAGACAATATAAAAATAATAATACTTTCGCAGATGATCAGTGGCTATTGACTTTCCTCCGAGGATGCAAGTTCAGTCTGGAACGAACTAAAGAGAAGTTGGATCTTTACTATACCGTGCGGACCAACGCTCCAGAACTGTACCGCATTAAACACACTGACCCTATGTTTACGGAAATATTGGAATCAGGGCAAGTAAATAGTTATACATACTATACTTACTTTTATATTTCCACAACAATATCGCGCATTTCTCTTTTATCAAATGGTTAGCTGGTAGAGAATGCTTTGATCATTAAGCTCGCCATTTGTACCGTGATATTTTTGTATATTGTGATCAATAAAGGTTAAATAAATAAATAAATAAATATCCATAAAAAATAGGTAGGTAAGTAATGAATGGGTCCAGTATTTCACGCTAGGCTTCTTTCTGTTATGGGCGGTACAGCCGCGGACAGTGTTAGTAAGATTAATATATGAGAATTATTGTCGAGATTAAACTGGGTCATATAAAGCTCAAATACCTTTAACAGGAGGGGTCTAGCCAGGGGCGTAGCTACCGCCGTATCAGCCGTATCAATTATACGGGGCCCCCAGCGTATAGGGGCCCCCACTAACACTCCCAAAAAAAAGCTCGCCAGCGGCCGCTACAGTTGGCACTCCTTTTATATTTTAAAGCTGACGTTAAGGGGGCCCCCCAACAAATATTGATATGGGGCCTCCTTAGGGCTAGCTACGCCAATGGGTCTCGCCAAAACCTCAAAAAACAAATGATTTTTGTTTAGATTAATATGGCAAGAACAACATCTCGACTGGCTTGTTGTTATTGTGTATTTATTGCCTTCCAACTTGTGCCAATTTCATCTGTAATGGCCCGATCACTCTGCAGATAGGTATCTCTCCACCACTGCGTTGTCGTCTGTGCACCCATGCGCATGAGCAGATCATTAATTGTATTGATTTTATGTAAAATGGTTTACAGAAACATACTGATACTTCCCAAAACTTCAGAGCCAGCGAGTCCTCGAGTGGCTATATTTCGGCCCGGTACATACGATCCGGACAAGTACAAAATAACCGATATCATGTCCTGCATGAGTTTGTTGCAAAAGGTAAATATTATAAACATTAAGCAAAGATATCATACAATATCATTGACATAAAGTAATTAAGTGGTGAAATACAATTGATTAAATTTGATTAACTTTAAAAATTAAGATGTAAGGAAAATAAAAAATAAACATTCTAATATAGCTACTATTCCGTAGATCTCGCTGATAGAAGATGACAATACAGTAGTAGCGGGTTCTGTCAGTTTATTGGATCTTGAAGGAGTGACGATGGGACATTTCTTTCAAATGACGCCGTCCTTGATGAAGAAGATGACTGTTATTACACAGGTTTATTACGAACTCATTTATTTATTCAAATCAATGACATTTTGTGGTACGGAATTACGGAATGCTTTAATAGAATTTGAGAAAAAGAAAAAACACCCCATGCTGTTACATTTATATTTTAAACGAATAATAAACATGGTTTAAGTACACTGCCTCTGGGACTCTAGAGGCTTGATACAACACCTATCTTATCTTTTGCTTATCAGTGCAGTAGTCGAAGCAGTAATAAAAATGTGTTTTTAACCCCCGACTAAAAAAAGGGGTGTTATAAGTTTGACGTGCCTCTGTATCTATGTGTCTGTGTATCTGTATGCCTGTTTGTGGCATCGTAACTCCCCAACTACTCCCCAATAACCAACAAAGGTTATAATGTGATAATGTGTTCTTAGCTATGTTTAGTGTTAATAAAACTGGCGAGGGTTTTTTAAATTTAAATTTAAGATTATTAGTTTTTTAACGACTTATTTTTCCCAATATATTTGTTTACCATATGTTTTAGGACGCTTTACCTATTCGTATGAAAGGTGCACATTACATAAACACGCCACCAAGTTTTGAGACGATATTTAATGCAATGAAAACCTTCCTAAATGAGAAAAATAAGCAAAGAGTAAGTATGTCTAAATTAGAAAATAGTAGTTTATTAACGAATAAAATTGAGTATTTATGACTCTTAAACGTACGGAACCGACATTTTGGTTAAAATTTAAACAAAAGAATTATATATTGATGTATAAAAATAGATATGCAAACATTACAGTCTAGTGGGAAAATAATATTCCACCTGATGGTAATTGGTAAACTTCGCATTCAGAAGTTGGCCGTATTGCGGCAGCGTACAACACTGACCCCAAAAATCATGCTGCTAGACCGGGGTACCAGATCAGGTATCAGGGGTATCAGAGACCAGGGTATAAGAAGCGCCAGGCATGAAACATGTACAATTTTAAACATGGAAAATTTTATTAATCGTAATTACTTTCCAGCTTTATGTTCATAACAAAAATTACGAAGAAATGTATAACTATATCCCTAAAGAAATCTTACCTGCTGAATATGGTGGTAACGCGGGAACTATTCAGGAAATAATAGGTAATTATTTTCATTTGTATACTAATGAACCTTTTCTCAGTGAATTAGATATCCTACAAATTTTTAAATAAAAAAACTAGGACTCTTGTGGGAAATTACAAAAAAAAAGTTTTTTTTACATATTCTCAAACGGACATTTACTTACAGATTTTTGGAAAAAGAAAGTAGAAGAATACAGTGACTGGCTGCTAGAAGACATGCAGTATGGTACAGATGAATCAAAGAGGCCTGGAAAACCAAGAACTGCCGAGGATATGTTTGGACTCGAAGGATCATTTAGACAACTTGATTTCGACTGAACAATCTTGAACCTCATGTTCAATTCTCCTACGTTTAAGACGAACATACTTCACATGTTTGAGCAAAATCTTGATAATAATGAAGTGACAGTTTTATGAGGATTTGTATTTTTACGACATACATATTATGCGTATGAATGTGTGAATCTGGTCATAAGAATTTATGTGTCAATGAAAAAAAACAAATCGTTTTAAATCACAATCCACAATAAATAACGATTCGTCCTAGGGGGAATGTGTTCATAAGTCTAAGTGCTTGTTCACACTGAACTCGCGGGCGCGGGCGCGGGCGCGGTCGCGAAATATCAAACATAATTATGACCTACTATGAAAGTGTTCACATCAAAACGCGCGCGCGGTGTATGTAGCGTTTACCGCGACCGCGACCGCGCCCGCGAGTTCAGTGTGAACAAGCACTTACACCTACGATTATACATGATTAATTAATGACAGTTAAGGTTGCTTAATTGACCTTTAAATAATAATCAGATGCCTTTGTTCTTTAATCTGAGATCAGATTACACAATTATTTTAGATACGTCGCCGCCGTTGTCATGCAATGCAAGATAGGAACATAAGTTTCTACGATAAATCATTTTTAGTATGCATTACCTGAGCCATGCAATAATATTATGATGTATTTTAAATCGTTTACTTCATTGTTGTTAATTATATTTTGCATATTTTACATACTTTCTCTATTTCCGCTGTTTGGAAAAAAAAATGTGATTAAATGTTTTTGAGAGCGTAAAAATGGTTGTTTGTTCTATCATTTTTATTCTTCATTATATCAATATCATCATATTCCTTAACTTATTTATATTATATTAACTAACTGTCATGTATGTACATGGAAGATATTTGAGCAAAACTTTTAAAATTTATTAAACTTTCGACTTACCGCACTAGGATTCCCATTATGTTTGTGATATGGATAAAATAAGACTGAAATATTATGGATATTTGAACACCCGAGAATAACATCAGTACATAGCATGTCTGCCTCGCCTTAGTATCGAACCCGGGTATCCTGGATTGGTAAGCATGGTACAACTACCAAGTTTGCTACAGGCCCATCTGAAAACTTCAATATTATAATAAGTAGAAATGCAACAATATATTATTGTACATTCATGTAACACGTAGTTGAGCCGTTTTGGGAAAAGATTGACAATATAAGTATTGTAGTTCTATAATATTACTTAACTAGTTCATAAAACTGTGATAAGCAATCAGATATCGGCGATACTCTAGTAAAGCCACAAAATCAGACACCAGTTCCGTGTACTGTTTGAGATAGAACACTTTGTGGACTAGTGAAAAAGTGAAGGAATCATGTCAATCCGTCCTTTGTCCAAAGAATTGGCTGAAAAGGCCCGTTTGGAGCTGAATGAGGATCCGAATAGAATCCCGAGCGATTACAGCACATTAAAGATTGGTTGGCGAAACAGCCGCATCTTCGCGCAAGAACAGGTGATTCACATATTTTTCAATAGATAAGAGGACAAGGTTCTCTATGAATGAGTTATCAGAGTATTATAAGCAAAATAATGATATAATGTTTACGGTAAGGTAAATACAGTCAGTATTCCATTCAATAACATTATGATGAATGAATAATAAAGTCGTTAATATGGTTGGTTAAACATTATTTTTAAGTTAAAACTATCGAACTACACTTACGGCCGCACTCAGAGTCAGAGTTAGGAGCATTACATTAGTATAAACATAATATAAATAAAATGTTTAGTTGTTTGTTAATGTTTTCCCTTATTGCTAAAAGAATATAACCTAATTGGGATAAAATAAGAAACAAATTTCAAATATTCAAGCGTATTTGAAATTTGTGCAAATATTTAAAATTTATTTGTTGATCCATAAAAATTCCGAAATTATATTATTTATACATGTCGTTAGTGTATTTTTTATAAGTATTTAAGATTTTTACACTCACGGATTTTGTGAACAGCGTTGTTTCGAAGGAAGTGCTTTATTCCATTTGATAATTTTTATGATGATTTTATTTTTATCATGCAGATGATCAGTGGCTATTGGCTTTCCTCCGAGGATGCAAATTCAGTCTGGAGCGTACTAAAGAGAAGTTGGATCTTTTCTATTCTGTGAGGACCACTGCACCAGATATGTTCCGCATTAAGCACACGGATCCTATATTTAACGAACTTTTAGAAACGGGGCAAGTATAGTTTATAAAATGTATAAACTATCTATAGACTTGAAAGTTTGTAACCTAACGTACTTTACTGGACATTACTTTTGACAACAGACAGACACAGAAAGACACAGAAGACACAGAAATAAACACATTTTTGTAATTTTTTCAATGTTTCATCATTATTCATAGAGCATAGCTGCAAATATAATTGCTGTTTATTTCCCGTATTATTTGAAGTAAAATATATTTTTTGTTCTGTCTACTAAAACTGTTTTTTTACAGGTGTTTATTGATACTACCTAAAACCCAAGGACCTACAACTCCCCGGGTGGTTATATTCCGACCTGGTGTATTTAATCCGGATAAGTACAAAATGTCAGATGTACTGTGTTGTATGAATTTACTGCAAAGGGTAAACATCATGAATGTTATATGTATAATTGTATAAAGTAGTAGTAAAACTAGTATCAACGGGAGGCATGTTAAATGTTAAACTTTATTTATTTATTTAATCTTTATTATACAAAAGACAGATGGTGTAAAAGGCGAGCTTATTGCTAAGAGCATTCTCTACCAGCCAACTTTCGTAGTTATAAAAATACGAATGTTAAAATAAGGTCAATTAAATCGCAGTTCACGGGTTTCTAGACGTAGTTGAGTTATTCCGATGCGGAGTGACGTAGATTGTAGGGGCTAGTGGTGAAGCCAGATGTTTGAAGATATCATGAATTTATTATAAGCCCATCAAAATACCTACTGATCGACGAGATTTCAGCCGCTTAATATTTTTGCTTCTCTTATTGTGGATCGTTCCAACCTGCTGGGATGTGAACGCTTAAATGTTATAAAAACAAAAGTTATTTCAAGTATTTTAGTGAACAAGACATTTTTAGTGGGAAATGTACATAAATTTTTGTATCAACAGATCCTGCTAGTGGAGGATGATAATACAGTAGTAGCGGGTACACTAACCTTACTGGATCTGGAGGCAGTGACGATGGGGCATTTCTTACAAATGACTCCCATGTTGATGAAAAAGATGACCGTTATCTCACAGGTTTGTTCAGGGTTTGTTAGACTTCTTTATACTAGGTCCAATATAATAATCTTTGAAATATTTTCTTATTCGTTTTCACTTGGTTGGTTAGTTCTTAAGACTATTTGTTTATAATTTAGCTTTAACTATGTCCCATCTTCTCATATGCGCGCTCGCCGTAATCCGGAACCAAAAATAAAAAGACAGATGTTACGAAAATATCGTAGCCTAAGATGAGACAGAAAATTACACATTGTTGTATCAATATGATGCGTTTCATTTTTTTTTAATGATTTAGGTTCCATTCTATTATAAAAGAATAGTTTTTTAGTAAATAAAAATAAACGTGTCTGATGAATTTGATGATACTGATTACAGACAATTACGCATTAAGTGGCAAAAACAATTTAGTTCCATTTCACTTCCAAGCAAGCGTAACGCATTCATAAAATTGTTTTAACGGAAAATATTCGTAATAGTGTACATTCGAAGATGTTTTCATACGGTAATTGATATTTCAAAATCTTACATATTTATACATATACTCTGTCCAATGGTAAAACATTATACGTATAAATAATAATTTATGCCCTATTTTAGGATGCTCTACCTTTCCGTATGAAAGGTGGTCATTACATAAACACCCCACCGGGATTTGAGACGATTTTTAATGCACTTAAAGCGTTGCTTAACGAAAAAAATCAACGAAGAGTAAGTAGTAAATATATCATACGAATATGGCTTCAACCCATTAATGGCCCACTACTGGGCACGGGTCTCTCCTCTTGAGGAGGCCTAGAGCATACTCCACCACGCTGCTCCAGTGCGGATTGGTGGAGGGGTTAGTGGCCAACCCGAGTATCGGAAGTTTTCAAACCGCCCGAGGGCCTCCGACATGGCTTAACGACTGTTATCTTATGATAACAACCGGGACCGACGGCTTTACGTGCCCTCCGAAGCACGGAAACGCTCAAGAATTTTTTGCCACTAGCGGTCACCCATCCAACTACCGACCGCGCCCGCTGTTGCTTAACTTTGTCGATCACATAGGATCGACACAAGCCGCCGGGCTATGAGCGCTTCACACAATCATATCATTACTAAATCATTACTAATCATATTATTATCATACGAATATATGGTAATGAAAATTTAAATATTACGTTATTGCATGAAAACCTTTGCTTTTCGTTTATCTGGAAACCATGAAATGCATTGATACAATATTGTGTTAGACAACGTACGTTATTAGTTTTAATTTTCAGATTTACGTTCATAATAGGGACTACGAAGAATTGTATAAGTATATTCCTAAAGAAATCTTACCTGCTGAATATGGTGGAAATGCGGGAACTATTAAGAAAATTTTAGGTAAGAATGGTTTTGAGGTCGATGCAGTTGTACATTCAACAGCTTGCTGAGCACAAACTCAAAAAATCAAGAGATTTGTTTTAACTTCTTTGATGTTCATTAATTTTATATTTTTACAAATTATTATGAAATCATATAATATAATTTAATCATAATTATAGTTTAAAATGTAGTAAAGTGTTGTAAAGTGTTGAAGTGTGTGTAGTGACAATGACTTCACCGAGTACACGAACCTATTACCTTCCACGATTTTTTTCAATTTCTATTTATTACAGATTCTTGGAAAAAGAAAGTAGAAGAATACAACGACTGGCTGCTAGAAGACATGCATTACGGTACAGATGAATCAAAGAGGCCTGGAAAACCAAAAACTTCAGAGGAGATGTTTGGACTAGAAGGCTCATTTAGACAACTTGAATTCGATTGAACAACATTGTTAAACAAATAATTTATGGTTGTTTGTACCTTTAAATATGTATAAAGAAACCAAATAAAGTCATGTTGACACAAAAAAATTGTAGCAAGTATAGGTAGAAACAAGTCCATTTTCGCCATTCGATTCTTCGCCTAGACATCTTGACGAATTATTGTGAAAAATTATGAAAATGAAACTTATTTAAAGAGAATTTCAGGGTAGAAATATAATGCTAATATTTTGTGTTTCATTAGGTATACTAGTAAATGGTACAGGTAACAAACGTTCCTGCAGAGTAGGGGAGAATGCTCAAAAAAGCCCATCGCGCCCAAAATTCAAAAATTAAAGCATTTAATTATGTACAACGTACATACACCCATAATCTAGTTCCACGCTATGTCTAGGGATATTTTTGTAAAATTATGAAAAGAACTTAGTACTGGAGCCTTCATAAGTTGCGATTTTAAAGGGTTCTACAAGCCGTCAGCTGCATAATCGTTTCTTCAAACTTGAGTGAGATTTCTCTGAGCTTACTGCCAGCTTCTCTGGTGCCGATTGGTGGAGGGGTCTAGTTGTACGAAATATTTTCAGAAGGCAATTTCAATGGGTTTTGTTTTGTCATGACTGCTTGACTTCCTTAACTCACATATTCCAGATGTCTCACTCACCGTGAATTCAGCAGTGAGCTAAAATGTGAGATTAAATAATCACTTGTAAAATTCATACCCCAGCGACGTTCGTGTTTGATACTCGCATGCTAGAATTGAAACCCAACGCTTGCAACAAAAACAGAGTTTCCTCTGTTATTGCACAAATATTGCTATTGCAAATAACGGGTTTAGTGCGTATGCCTGATTTATTTTACCTGTATTCATTTACTCGTAGTATAGACAGCAGGGTGCCGCGTACTACTACAGTTTTATTATACCTACCTGTATTTGTAATTATAGTGTAATAGGTCCTTACGAAAGTGCTCATTCTCGGTGAATTTGAAATTAAATATGAAATTTGTATACTGCATACCTTCAGGGAGCCCCATCAGCTCACATAGTTTTTAATAGGGACTTAGGGTACTAAAAGTCGATTCTCAATCCTAACCTTACTTGTGATTAAAAGTAGTTGGAAGTGTAAAAGAAATCGTAAAAACCTGGAGAACCATACACTAATTGCTCTAAGTAAAGGTTGACTTAAAAGGAGATACTGGTGAGTATTTGAGGAATCTGTGTCGGAGTTATTCACAATAAGCCGTTCCTAATATTTAAAATATCCAAATTCTATGTTGCAAAAGTGCAAAATTGCTATGTACATTGGTATAAAGTCCTATCATAATTCTTACTAGGATAAAAGATAGATTTTAATAATAATAACATTTATTTCAAAATAAACAAATATGTTACAAACATTTTGCCGAACTTAGATGGTACGTACAATATTTAAGGATATACATTTTTTATTATTTATTTATTATTATTTACATATTTTTGTCACCTCTTAAAAAGAAGAAACAAAGGGCAAACTTAATGCCTAATGGCATTGTCCACCAATGAACCCTGGGTGGATGTGGAAATAGCTGATGGCAGGTGTTAACACAGAAAATATATACTCACTCTAGAAAAAATACTAAAATCAAATTACATAACTAGAATACATATAAATACACATACATACATAAATACCTATAATAACATAAATATTTATTAAATAAATATATAGGGAATATATACATACATAAATAGGGGGTTTTTACACATATATAGGGTATTTTTTGTGTGTGTGGTCGGCAATGATTCCCTCCGTACTAGTTTGTACTGTATGACGGAAGGACGGTTTCATTCGCTCGCCTTATCGTTATGCATCTTGTTTGTATGTAGTGTTAGGGTCAACGCACATTTATTCGGCGCCATTCGCGTTTCGCCGAATGATTTTGGTTACACTTATTCGGCTCGGCTTCTATCAGCCGCGTACGGCGTCGTAAGAATGCGAACGACTGCTTACGGCGTCGTAAGAATGCGAACGGCTGCGTACGGCGCTGAATACGCTGCGAAGTCCGTCCGAAGACGTTAGTAGGTATAATCTATACGGGAACTATGAAGGTCGCAACCTGTCGACAAGGCCAAGGAGTCAAAAATCTTCCATGTACCTACCTACAGCGCGGCGCTGTTCCGCCGCATTCGACGTCGTACGCGGCGTACGCCGCCGAAAGATAAAACACATTTGTCGTCGTTTCCTACTTGTTTACCGCGAAAGCGGAATCGGCGCCGAAAAGCCAAAAGGATGCGTACGCGTCTCCATACAAAATCGTTGTTTACTATGGACAAAAGCCTGGAGAATGGAGCCGAATAAATGTGTTTTGACCCTTATGCGCGATTTACATTTCAATAAGTACAGTAGCGAGTTAAGTAATCAGACAGTTAAGTAATAAGTAGTAAGTTGTAAGTAGCGTCCAAACGTAAGGCGAGTGAGTAATCATAAGTTGCCGTTCCAAAAAGAAGACTGGTCGTGCGCGTGTGTTATTTTGTTCCACCGAAACCGTTGTTTTAATCCAGAAAATGGACGTTGAATTAATTAATACCCATTTACTAGATATAATACGAGATATAGTACCAATACTTTTACAAAACATTGAAAATGAAATATTAATAGAAATGAATTATTATACCTACTACTACTAATTATTATACTTTTTATTTTCGAGAGAGCCTCCTTCGGTCCGAAACCACTTATATTCATAACCTCACAAAATATTAATAATAGCTGCATCTCTAGCTTGTTTTATGCGGTAACTGTAGCATTTTGAATTATATAAACATTCATGTTTCAAGTACTCTTGTACAAAGATAAACGTAGTACCTAATATCAGACCACTTCATTTTTCATTAAATTTACCTACACGTGTCTGCGGCCGCAGTGTACAAACTTATGCACTGTACTAAACTCGCCCGTCTAGGCCGTCTACATGGCGGCCAGTTAAGTTAGCGGGGTGCGGGAGACGCGAGGGAGGGGCCTACTTCGCACTGGACTCGCCAAAAAATAGGATCGCGTTCTATTTGAATCAACTTAACTGAACCACTTACTACTTAACTCGCTCTTGCCGTTCAAACGACATTAACAACTTAACTCGCCGGTGTCGTAAGTTAACTCGCTACTGTACTTATTGAAGTGTAAATCGCGCTTTTGTTGATTAATTAGACCCAGATCCCAAATTAAAGTTAGTGACATGTAAGATAATAGTTTACTCATATAGTAACGCTTATTATACCTAAAGTCAGCTTTCCTTCTCTCAGAAGAGGGCTCAGATTAGGATACATGAAAGAAGAAATAAAATAAATAATTAAATTATATTTATTTGTATGATGAGAGTAGAAAAGTGTATGAAGTTAAAAGAAATGTAAAATAGTTAAATTACACTATTGTAATGGATAAATTCTTCAAATATTTATGTATGAAAAGATATAATTAGGTATACGAGATACAGATGAGAGTCAGACTTTATATCAACAGATTTTTCCTTTATCTTAAGTAATTTCTTCTTAGGAAAAGCACTCGCTTTCGATGATGTAGTCAAAATCGCCTTTAATTTTTTCATTATTAAGCTCTTCGTAAAATGTTTTAACGCTTCAATTCGCTTACGGGAATTAATAACAAATGTTAATACTTGGTAATAATACTTGAACTCAAATATATTATTCTCAAATAAAATGTATTTCTTTAAAGACTGAATTTTTGTTATGTTTCCCTCTTGTTTTAGTATAATCTGAAGTTGTTCCTTACAATAGCATGCAATGCATTTTCATTAATCCTTAAAATAATGATAATTATGATACTTACATACCTACTGACTACTGTACATGAAATGTAATGATAATAGATCGATACCCATAATAAATTATAAATTTGATATGATAATGATCTTCTTTAGTGACTTAAACCTTCCTTATCGTATTTCACGAAGAGAATGAGGATATAAATTATTATTATGGCAACCGTTTATATAATCGACCTTGATTTTATTTGAAATGCAATTCATAATGACAACGCTTAATTTTAAATGGGTAAATGATACCAATTTTATACAATAAAAGCTTAGCACTGAATAAAGAACCAAATTCTGTAAGGAAAACTGTACCTTTTGACCTAAATTATCATTAAAAGTTAAGTTGGTCATTATGTAATGTAAAGTAAAAGTATGTACGGTAAAGCAGAAGTGGCGATAGGTATTATTGTAATGTAATCCGTAAAGCCTATATTTTTATTTATGTATTTCAAAATATTCCAATTTCATGAATGGGTAGTAACTTAGCTTGTAATATGCAATCTTACTCCGTCAAAAGATTGGATGTATGTGAATCGTCTTTTTTTTCAGGAGATTCACTCTTTGACGACCAGAAATTAATCAGTGTAGGTACGTGTGATTCGTTTCGTTTTATGTTATCGTTATGTATAAAAAGGCTTAATAAATAATAATTAATATAACCCTGATAGGTAATCAGATATCAGTGGTGCCATAGTTAAGACATATCGCGACTTCAGTTTCGTGTGACGTGTGGGACTGGATGCTTAGGTGAATTAGTGAAACGAATAGAGGAAAATGACGATCCGTCCTTTATCCAAGGAACTGGCCGAGAAGGCTCGGTTGGAGTTAAATGAAGACCCGAGTAGAGTGGCGAGTGACATACAGCACATCAAAGACTGGCTGGCGAAGCAGCCGCACTTGAAAGTAAGAACAGGTATGTGACAAATTTGATATTATTTTTTTACTTACGATAATTATGTAAGGCGATACGTATCTAAATTTGGGCAATTTTCTTTGTAGATTAGACTAGATTAAGTGATCCCTTAGTGCGAAGCGACCAGGATTGTTTGTTGTTCTTTTTACCGACTTCAAAAAATGAGGTATTCAATTTGACTGTATTTTTTTATGTTTGTAACCTCAGAACTTTCGACTGGGTGAACCGATTTTGGTGATTCTTTTTTTAATCGAAAGCTGGTGCTTGTCCCTCTTAAATTTCTGTTTTCTTTTTAATTCTCTTTCTTAAAAATCTGGTCCCACTTAAATTTGAGCTAGATCTGACGAGTAGTTTTTGAGTTATTTTGAAATTGGTTATTTTTTTTCTTGGTAAAATTCAGATTATTATGAACTTATCATACTACATGTAACGTCGCCAAGTCAACTTATTTCTTAAATAAGTGTATTTCTTCGTGAGTCTACAATACATTCGTTCAATTACAACGAAATTTTTGAACTATAATTTTACTTATTTCTAGTCGTTTCGTCGTTTTTGTTTTGGTTTGTATGCTATATGCTTGTATTAATACTTTTGCAGATGATCAGTGGCTGTTGACTTTCCTCCGAGGATGCAAGTTCAGTCTTGAACGCACTAAAGAAAAGTTGGATCTTTACTATACCGTGCGGACCAACGCTCCAGAGCTGTTCTGTGTTAAGCCCACTGACCCTTTGTTTAAGGAAATCATAGAAACAGGGCAAGTACATCATATACATAATTACATCACATAAATACACAAACACACACACACACACACACAACAGGAATTACAAAACACAATAAGACGCTCAAAGAATGGTCCCAACAACTGTAGGTATATTATGTACTGTTTCTGTAGACGACCAAACTCTTTTTTTTTTCAAAATTTGATATTTTGATTGATTTTGATCACATACATTCACATATTATGACTTTGTCCCTATTTTTAAGAAGAAGAAAGACTGAAAGTAGGTTCTCACCAGTCTGCGGTAATCCTGATAGTTTACGGATACAGATACGTAACAATTTCCAATGGTGGTTGATATCAAACTTTACACACACTTTTTTGTGAAAGCCTCTTTGACGCCATTGTCCCGACTCCATCACTTAAACCACGCCACAGCGATAAGATGCGTGACTGCTTTGTATGAAAATGCATAGTTTCATTTACACGGATTAAACGTTACAGGCTAAGTATAGATGTGTGGATGGAAAGACTAATATTCGAGCCAAAATGATTGTTGCACGTGTTGTCATGATGTGGTATCGAAAGACGAGGTGGTGATACTTGGCGATGGCTTAGCTATTACTAAAAATTAAAGTGGCAATGTTGTGATCGCAGTGGGTTTTGGGAAACAATAGCTTGTATTACTCCTTGTACCTAACATTTTAGGTACTTTATTCGCAACTACAGTGAAAATCTTTATAATTTATTACAGAAATGCATTGATCCTCCCCAAAACTGAAGGGCCAGTGTCTCCCCGAGTGGCTATAATGCGTCCAGGTTCATACGATCCAGAAAAATACAAAATGTCAGATGTTATGGCTTGCATGAATTTGTTGCACAGGGTAAATATTATATGATTAATAAAACTATTGATTGAAGGATTAACGCCCCAACTCAGAGTCACTAACGGTTACTTTAATAGCTCCATAGTAAAGAATCACCATACAAATTCTGTACTAAGGATCAATTTAAGTAACCGTTAGTGACTCTGAGTTGGGGCGTAGGTCTTATAACTAATCAGCCTTAAATAAGTCCAAAACGAAGTTGTAAATGTATACATCGATATTTTGAAGCTATAACTACTTCGGACCGCACACTTACAGCTCACTTGTGTAGGTTTTTAATTCGGAGAAAAAAACAATAAAGTTTAGTAAACATGAATGTTACACATGTATGTATGTTTTTTTCAAGTGCGGATACAAAGAAATATAAAGAGAATCTCGTAATACAATTTAAATATTTTTTTATTTACAGATCATGCTGATAGAAGATGACAATACAGTAGTTGCAGGTTCAGTCACTATAGTAGATCTTGAAGGAGTGACGATGGGGCATTTCTTACAAATGACGCCGTCTTTGATGAAGAAGATGGTCGTTATCTCACAGGTTTGTTACAAAATTTTGTAGGGTAAAATTACATTACATTACAAAACACAGTAAATTAAGTTGTACCTGGGAACAACTCGTTTGGCTGAACAATATTTTGAAAATATTAGCCTTATGAATTTGTAATGAAAGTTGGTTACTTTAAAATATAATGTACAGAGTGACTCTCGCAAGTAAACTATTAATGTTTTAAAAAGATTCTACAGAATTGAAGGAAGTCATAATACATTTATCTTGGAGAAATTCTTGTTTAACTTTCTAAGCATTTATACTTACATGAAATGGATTGACAATTGAGACCCAATAATATTATTCTAAAATAATACAAAACCAGTAATGTGATGCGACAAATAAGATACTGGGTGATCTTTGTTGGTAAAAAATATTAAGATTTTATGTTATTTTAGGATGCGGCGCCAATTCGTATGAAAGGCGGTCATTACATAAATACACCACCGGGTTTTGAGACGGTTTATAATGCAATAAAGGCTTTGCTAAATGAGAAAAACCAGCGAAGGGTAAGTATTCATAAACAGTTTTAGATTGTTACTTTGATATTCAATGAAGAAGTACGTAATATAGCTTTACGAGTTTCAGTGAACCTCACTTTATAACCTGCGTTCTAAAAATTATTGCGAGCACAGTGTAAATATTTACCCAATTCAAAATACGTATATGCATTTTCAGATTCATGTCCATAACAGAAACTACGAAGAATTATATAAGCACATTCCTAAAGAAATTCTACCTGCTGAATATGGTGGTAATGCGGGAACTATTCAGGAAATTATAGGTAAGAATTTTGATTTGAATAAAGATTATATCAACTAATAATAAAGAATAAAGATAATATCAACTATCTACCCTCTAACGTTTCAAGTCTTATAATAAGATACTGCATAGGTGCACTAGATCCTATTTAAATCATATGCGATAAAGATATTAAAGTAAGCAACAAATATATTAAATTAGTTTGTCTGCAGTAATTCTACATTATCTCTCACAGATTATTGGAAAAAGAAAGCAGAAGAATACAGCGACTGGCTGCTAGAAGACATGAAGTATGGTACAGATGAATCAAAAAGGCCTGGGAAACCAAAGACATCCGAAGATATGTTTGGACTAGAAGGCTCATTTAGAAAGCTTGAATTTGATTGAATTATTGATATATCGATTGATATTATAATACTTGAAAATATAGAGTTAATATCTACAAGAAATTTTCTGTTATAGCTACATGATGGTTTATTTAAATAAAACAAGCCTTTCAACGAATGACACACATACCGAACAAATGTATTTTATCAAAGAAAATATATAATTTTTACTCTTCATATAATTTATGATGATATTCTTGTTGTTATTCAAATGGCAATATCTAAGAACATTGACTGTTACATTAATACTTATAATATTTTGCGATTTTTTACTCGTTTTCGATCCCACTCATTCAACTACAGGTTTCAATTTTGTAATATAATTTTTATTTTGAAGTTTAACTGTTTATTACTTATTTTAACCTCGTATATAAACCCTCTTTGAGTCCTCAATGTTCTGATACAACCTTTAAATAATTTTAACGGATCAAATCATCCACTGATTCTGTACTGAAAATTTTGCTATGTATTTTGGCAATGTTAGGGCGATGCTAAGCAATTGCTTTTTTTAAAGCCCGCAAATGAGTAGACGTGCCACCTGATATGCAGTCATCGTCGCTCATGGGCATCAGCAACACTTTAGGCATCACCGATGCGTTGCCGGCGAAGAATGAAAAAATAAAGAAGAAAGAACTGGCTCTCATATCACAACCGGAACAAGACCAGTTGCCTGGCAGCTGACTCTAGCAAGAGGGTGGTAGCTAGCAAGGAAGGTCTCACGGAAAGGTATTAACTAATTCCAGTAATTATATTAATTCATTAAAACTAATATGTATTAATAATACGAGTATAATCCTTAAGCAGAGCCCTACCACCACTCCGGCCGGCTTCATCACCCATTGGGGTCTGTAAGTATTCTTGGCTGCCCCAAAACGGCCAAAACGGTTCTCTACTTCTGTTTGCGGTTGAGGTGTACCCTCTACCAATCAAACCAAATCGATTTGTGTCAAATCTGTACCTAATTCAGGAAGTTGGGCTTGCAAAATTTGACCCTTACATATCACATGACAACAAACTAAAGAACAAAACAAGTTAAAAAAAGCCTTGTTAAAAATAAACACAATTCAGAATAAACTAAAACTCAGAAGACATACATAAATTTTGGGTTTCATATAAATTGGCGCTGTTACGAATTAGTTTTTAGCATGGTACTTCATAGGTCGACAATCCGTAATCGTTTAATAGCATTAAGAAATCGATAGATAACCAGAGATAAAACTGTAAAGTATCGGTACGGGAAATACAAAGATTATTTAGTTCAATAATCAGTTCTGTGTTACGTGTGATACATCGATCTTGGCTGTTGGCAAGAATTGAGGAAGATCATTTTAATAGTGGCAAAATCATGACAATTCGACCTCTTTCCAAGGAGTTGGCCGAAAAGGCTCGCCTGGAGTTGAATGAAGACCCAAACACAATCATAAGTGATTTGCAATATCTGAAAGATTGGTTGACAAAACAGCCGCACTTAAAAGCAAGAACAGGTATGTATCAATCCAGTGCTAATCGATTGCAGAAACATAATTTTTCTAACCTTGTTTGGTATCAATAAGCGGGATAATATACGTCGTTAGTATACATAGGTATATCAAAGACTGACATACTTAATCGTAGGTTAGAAGTAAATTTCGATAAATAAATTATATTATTATTAAAATGAGATCAATGCCATCTTAGTTGAGAATTCTATTTAGTAGACAAAATGCTCTATCTACGATTGTATTTTAGTAAAATAAATCGCTATAAAACCATAACCTGATATCTGTTAGCTAAAGTTAATTAGATAACAGTTCTTCGTTTCATTGTGTTAGCTCTTGTATGGTTGACGACGGACTTGACGAGTATTTTTAATAAGTTATATAAACTGTTTTAGATAGATGAGATGCTGGTAGTTAATCTTTTGGTTTGACGCCGCAGATATTTTTATTTTTGACATAATCCTTTACGTGTGGATATCTTGTAGGTAGGCACGATAACAAATCTTAGATATTTTAAGTAAGGTTAATTAAAATGATGCAATGCAATATGTTTTTACAAATTATTTCTACGAACTTTTTCGTTATGTGGATGTTATTTTGTGTTGTAAAACTGAACAAATAGTGCAGTAGCGGTACACTAAATAATAAATTTATCCTCTCATTGATATTAAGTTAACAAAACGTAATGCATTATTCTGTATGAGACTGCCATTGCAAAAGTCCCTAATAGAGAAACACTAATGATACTGGGTGACTTCAATGCCAAAATTGGAGAAAATTCTCACCAGCTTAGCCATTGTGTGGGTAAATTTGGACTTGGAGCTCGCAACGAAAGAGGTGAACGTCTCATACAGTTTGCTAATGAAAATGACCTAGTGATAGCCAATAGCATGTTTCAGCACCATCCTCGCAGGCTGTATACCTGGACGTCGCCAGACGGTAAATACCGCAATCAAATAGACTATATCCTAATTCGATCACGATGGAAAACATCCATTAGAAATGCACATACACTACCTGGTGCAGATTGCGGATCCGACCACCAACTTCTGATTTCGAATTTTAAACTTAAGTTAAAAGCGGCACGAAGTCTTCGAAAACAGAAGAGAATTGAAGTTCAGGATATACCAAAATTTTACACTACTGCAAAACGAAATTGGATCGAATGGGCCAACGCAGACTTCATCGAAGAGACACCTGAAGTGTTGTGGGACCGAACCAAAACACTAATAAAAGAATCCGCTTCAGCCTCTGCATCATCGGTTTCAACACATAAGCGAAAACACTGGATGTCAGATGATACCTACAAACTAGTCGAACGGAGACGTGCACTAAAGGCAACGGGGGCAGGCATTAATGACTTGAACAAACTGTCAGCACAAATTCAAACAGGGTGCAGGAGGGACTATAATGCGTACCTTGGCAAAATATGTGAGGAAATCGATGCTCATGCAAACAGACATGAGTCCAGGGATCTCTACCATAAAATTCGTACCATCACAAAAACACTCTCTTCTAAAACTTGGGCTATTGAAGACACTGATGGTAGAGTCGTTACTGACCTAGATCACATATCTGACGTTTGGAAGAGATACTGTCAGTCCCTGTTTCAGGACAATCAGTCTAACAACTTCCCTGATACAGAACCCGAAGGTGAAAACCAAGAGCCAGACATTCTTCGATCTGAGGTAAAAGCCGCCATAATGCATCTAAAAAAGGGGAAAGCCGTAGGAAAAGATGCAATCCCAATTGAAACCATACGGGCCTTAGGTGACATAGGTGTCAATATTTTTCATAATATTTGTAACAAAATATGGTACACAGGGAAATGGCCGACAGAATGGACTCACACTGTTTTCATTCCTTTGCACAAGAAGGGTTCAACTAAGAAGTGTAACAACTACCGCCTTATAGCTCTTATATCTCATGCGAGCAAAATATTGTTACATATTCTTAATGAACGACTGAAGAACTTTCTGTCCAGAGAAATTGCACCAGAACAAGCCGGTTTTGTAAAGGGTAAGGGTACACGTGAACAGATCCTCATAGTTCGTCAGATCATAGAGAAGGCACGAGAGTTCAACAAGCCCATATACATTTGCTTTGTTGATTTTTCAAAGGCGTTTGACTCAGTGAAATGGCCCAAACTGTGGAAGGTTTTGCTGGACATGGGTACCCCAAAACACTTAGTCCATCTTCTCAGACGTCTTTATGAAGATGGGACTGCGTCCGTGCGTACAGAGGATGTTTCATCAGAAAACTTTCATCCTAGCGCAGGAGTTCGCCAAGGATGCATAATGTCACCGCTCTTGTTTAATGCTTATACAGAACTAATAATGCGCGTTACACTTGAAGACTGGGATGATGGTGTTACAATTGGCGGAAGTAGGATAACGAATTTGCGTTATGCAGACGACACGACCTTGTTTGCATCTAGTGCTCGTCATATGGAAGAATTACTTCTCAAAATGGAGCGTACAAGTCAAGAGTTCGGATTAAAGCTTAACCGCAGTAAGACCAAGATGATGATTGTAGACCGTGGCAAAAACAACTCGCCAGATGTCACTCAGATTGCGAACTGCGAGGTCGTCCAATCCTACATTTACCTTGGAGCTTTGATATCGAATAATGGCGGTTGCGTAGATGAAGTTAAACGACGTATGGCGATCACAAGAACTGCAATGGATAAACTGAAGAAAATATGGAAGAACAGAAACATCACCAAAGCCACAAAGATCCGGCTCGTACAAACGCTAGTTTTTCCCATATTTTTATACGCTTCGGAGACGTGGACATTGCGTCAGGTCGAAAAAAAGAAGATAGATGCTCTGGAAATGTGGTGCTGGAGACGAATGCTCGGAATTTCGTGGACCGAATTTCGCACCAATGCTTCCATTCTTCAAGAACTCGGCATTAAAGAGCGCCTTTCAGCTCTTGTTCACAAACGCATATTAACATTCTTTGGACACGTCTCGCGGCGAGGGAATGACTCCATAGAACGACTTGTTGTCCAAGGCAAAGTAGAAGGCACCAGGCCTCGCGGAAGGTCACCCATGCGATGGACCGACCAGGTTAAGTCGGCAGTTGGCGGTCATTTACATGAGTGTACAAGACTCACTACCAACCGAGACAAGTGGCGATTGCTCGTGAGGCGCATAACATCTGCCCACAGTAAAGATACTACGTGACGACCACGACCGCTCTGACAAGAGTGATACGACGAAGAAGAAGAAGAAGAATGCATTATTCAGAAAATTCAATAGTTTTTTGAGAATTTTCGTATGGTAAATTCCTATCGGATATAATAGTTTGTTGCTAAATGAAGCGTTATAATGCAATATTGTTCATTATGTATTTTGCAGATGATCAGTGGCTCTTGGCTTTCCTACGAGGAAGCAAGTACAGCCTGGAAAGAGCTAAGCAGAAGTTTGATCTGTATTATTCAGTGCACACTACTGCGCCAGAACTATTCCGCGTCAAGCACACTGACCCACTCTTTAATGAAATCTTAGAATTGGGGTTAGTAAATTATACAATTCAGATATGAAAAAAATATTATTTAATTTATTGCTTTTTTACGTGGTTAATATAAATTAGGGTAAGTAAATATATTTTCCCTTGAAATTGTTTACAGACCCATAGTAATACTACCCAAAACCCAAGGTCCGGCAACTCCGCGAGTGAACATCATTCGCCCTGGTCTCTACGATGCTAATAAGTATCAAACTTCCGACGTCATGTCGGTTATGAATTTGTTGCAAAAGGTAAACACGCTTATACCAATAAGTTCAATTATTTAGCGACGTGAAACTTGTAATCAACGAAATGTGCAGGAAATTATATTTTACAAAAACAGCTGGTCTTAAAACTAAACTCCTATTCAAAATTACCATATTCCTTCTATTGATGGATAAGTTATGTGCTAATGCATTAGAAAATTGACATGCATCATCAGGATGCATTATAATTAGGTACAATATTACAGATTAGGTAGAAACTTAATCTAAATAATCTAGGTACATCTTAGCTTAAATTGGCATTATTTCCTTTATGTCCTAACAGTGGCTCAGTTAAGCTATATTCAGTACTAGCTTTATATGTAGAGATCGATTTTTACAAATCCCGCGAGAATTCTGAACTTTACCGGGATAGAAAGTATGTAATATGTTAATCTAGGGTATAGGCTATCTCCATTCCAAACAGCCAAATCGGTTTAGTAATTGTGACGCGATTGAGGAACAAACATCCAAATATCTAAACATCCAAACATGTTAACAAACTACACATTTGTTTCACATTTGTAATATTAAATAGGATACATAAAGCTGTTATATTCCGACAGATACAACTGGTAGAAGATGACCAAACAGTTGTGGCCGGGACTTTCACTATACTGGACCTGGAAGGAGTGACAATGACTCATTTAATGCAAATGACACCCATGCTAATGAAGAAGATGACTGTTATCACACAGGTTTGTTAGCTAGACGGAATTCTCTATTTATATCAATAACAAAACCGCAACGGTACTAAAGTTCTATGTTGACCAGTAATAATTTATTAATACTCGTATATCATGTACATATAAACTGAATGTTTATTGATTTTCGTATGATGAATTATTAAAAGACAGGTATTTTTTCAATAACATACTTTGGTAAAGTTACACTATATGTTAGAATAGATAACTAATAAGAAATGTAGTATTCACTTTCGGTCAGATAGTCAGTTTAAGTGAACTATTATGGGCTTGACATATTTTTAATATTATGTAGAGATATACACAATTATATATAGATTATACAGTAGGTAAGTACTAAGTATATTATTTTGATATTTAAGTTTTTAGTATACTTTTAGGACGCCACGCCTCTTCGTATGAAAGGTGTTCATTACATAAATACCCCCCCAGGATTTGAGACTCTTTTCAATGCAATAAAACTCCTGCTGAATGAGAAGAACAGAGAAAGAGTGAGTATTAATAAGTTTCTTTAACGAAAATCTTATAAGGTAGGAATTTGCATAGATTTAATTGGTTTCAGAGACCTAACAAATTGTCAATAATAAATATAACCTTCTTTAATAAATATAACCAGCCATAGTAATGTGTGGCGAAGGGTGTTCAAAATAAATACCTAATTGTAATATTTTCCATCAAACACTAATTTATAATTTAAAAAAACTTAATTGGTGTTTATTTTAAAATTTAAGCTACCAAGTAGTCGCATATATTTTTCCAGAGTTATCAATCTATTCAAATTTTAAAAGTAGGCATCTCAATTTTTACAGGAGAATTTCACATCCAACCATGGATTGGAAACCTAAAACCGATAATAATACTTTTAAAAATATATTCTTATTATTATTTTAATTTTTACAGGAGAATTTCACATCCAACCATGGATTGGAAAACTAAAACCGATAATAATACTTTTAAAAAAATATATTCTTATTATTATTTTAATTTTTACAGGAGAATTTCACATCCAACCATGGATTGGAAAACTAAAACCGATAATAATACTTTTAAAAATATATTCTTATTATTATTTTAATTTTTAGCTTTACGTCCATAACAAAAACTACGAAGAAATGTATAAATACATTCCCAAGGACATTCTTCCTGAAGAGTATGGTGGAAATTCAGGAAAAATAAGCGAAATTATAGGTGAGAACATTAACTTTAAATAAGGAACATTAACTTTAATTAAAATTAACTTCAAATAATAATATTTTAAATAAGGTAACATCACTAATTGCATTGACTAAAATGATAGGTGAATGAAGTCTACTTAAATCAATTCACCTGCGGCCAGTAGATTTAAATCACCTGGGTGCATAGGTGAATAAAGTACACTAAAAGTAGACTTAAGACACCTAGGTGAATTAACTCAGGTGAATAAAGTCGACGTCACCGTATTTTCCTGATATTTTTGGTTATGTTTGATTAATCGTAAGATAACAAGAACTCATAATACCTATATATTTGGGTTGTAAGAAGCTCAGTCCATTATGAGCCCATTGGAAGCTAATATCCCCTGGTCCTGGTGTATCCTACGTGGGTGATGGGCTGTAGATGGTGGCTATTCTCTTCATCACACAGTTTAAGACGGTGCACTTATACATGCCGAGCTGTTTTGTCTCAGTGATGGAAACCAGAAATAATGCGGGGTTCGTTAATCACTCGGTTGTTGGCTATTTCGATAAAAATGATTAGGGATAATTGCAAACATGGAGATAGACAGCTAAGAATAATCGCTTAGACATTGTTGTTTCTTATGTTTATCAAATTCATGTTAATTAAGTATTAAAGCAAAGCAAAAGCAAAGCTACAACCCATAATTGTCCCACTGCTGGGCTCGGGGTCTCCTCTCAGAATGTGAGGGTTAGGCCATAGTCTACCACGCTGGCCAAGTGCGGATTGGTAGACTTCACACACCTTCGAGAACTTTTTATGGAGAACTCTCCGGTGTGCAGGTTTCCTCACGATGTTTTCCTTCACCGAAGCAAGTGATAATTAACATGTAATACGCACATAATATTTGAAAATTAGAGGTGCGTGCCAGGATTTGAACTCGGGCCCCTTCGTTCGGGAGACCAACGTTCTACCGCTAGGCTATCACTGCTTTTTATTAAGTACTAGCTGTTGCCCGCAGCTTCGCACGCGGAAATTATCATATTATTTAGTATCCCTTACAAAATTAAAGAAAATTTAAAAACAGGTTCATTTATATTGAAGTACTTATATTTAGGAATTTACATACTGAAACTTACGATACAATCACAGGTCATTCCTCCGGGAGCGAAACAACATTAACATTTTTTTTCTTTTCCCTCTCCCTCTCCCTCTCCATCTCCCTCTCTCCCCTTGCCCTCTTCCTCTCCCGCTCCCTGTCTCACTTCCCCTCGCTCTCCCTCTTCCTGTCCCACTCCCTCTCCCTTTCCCGCTCGAGGTCCTTCTCCCACCACATATCCCTCTCCCTCACCCTTTCCCGCTCGAGGTCCTTCTCCCACTTCATATCCCTCTCCCTCTTCCTCTATCGCTCCCAGTCCGTCTCCCGCCCGCACCCGCACCCTCTCCCGATTTCTGTCCCGTTCCCACTCCCTCTTCCGCTCCCTGTCCCTCTCTATCTCCCTTTTCCGCTCCTTCTCCCTCTCCTGCTCCCTGTCCATTTTTAACTTAAAAAATGACGAAGTTGCTTACTTAGTTCATTCCTCTAAATTAACTCTTTAAGGGATGATTTTCCGAAAAAAAATTCTAAGTTAACTTTTGTTTATTACTATAAACTTACATAAAAAAAATCATATATTTTATAACTCTAAAACTGACGAAGTTGATTTATACGTAAATGGCTTCCAACCCCTATTTTTAGGGGATGAATTTCGAGAAAACAGTGATACAGTTATTTTTTGTGTCTAACTATAAGCTTGTATACAAAATTTCACCCTTCTTACTTCAACACTGACGAAGTTTCCATACTAAATTAAATCCACTAAATCAACCCTTTAAGGGATGATTTTCCGAAAAAAAATGTTAAAGTTAACTTTTGTTTATTACTATAAACTTACATAAAAAATTTCATATTTATAACTCTAAAATTGGCGAAGTTGATTTGAATGTAGTTGACTACCAACCCCTATTTTTAGGGGATGAATTTCGAGAAAACAGTGATACAGTTATTTTTTGTGTCTAACTATAAGCTTATATACAAATTTTCGCCCTTCGTACTTCAAAACTGACGAAGTTGCCATACTAACTTTCGCACTCTTTATTAACCCTTTAGGGGATGATTTTCCAAAAAAACATAATACTTACAAATTTTGTTTCTAATCTGGAGCTATTATGTAAATTTTCATGTTTTTAACTTCAAAAATGACGAAGTTGCCTACTAAGTTCAATTCAGTAAATTAACCCTTTAAGGGATGATTTTCCAAAAATATATATTAAAGTTAACTTTTGTTTATTACTATAAACCTACATAAAAAATTTCAAATTTATAAATCTAAAACTAAGAAAGTTGGTTTGTATGAAAGTGTCTTCTAACCCTTATTTGTACCCCTTAGGGGATGAATTTCCAAAAATCCGTTCTTAGTGGACGTCTCCTTAGCATAAACTATCTCCCTGCCAAATTTCATCTTAATCGGTTCGGCAGTTTCTGAGATTTTTTGTTTAATCAGCGGTGTGTCGCTTTTCAATTTTATATATATAGATTAACCAGTAGATATATTTAATGCATTGAAAGAAAGAGTATCGAACATGTGTTTTTTCCCGTGGCATGATGTGAAATAATGGAATAAAGCATCTACCTGGACACTGGTGCCTGTTTTAGCGGTGGCCGTTGGGGGTATACCAAGTTAAACCATGCAAAATTATTTTTCTATTACAGATTCTTGGAAAAAGAAAGTAGAAGAATACAACGACTGGCTGCTAGAAGACTTACAGTATGGCACAGATGAATCAAAAAGGCCTGGAAAACCTAATACTTCAGAGGAGATGTTTGGACTCGAAGGATCATTTAGACAACTTCAATTCGACTGAATACAATATTTTGATATTATTTAAATTTTCCTTCTTCTCAAATAATGTCATCATTTTTATATCCAATAAAAAATAATACATAATAATATCTTGTTAGTCATTCAAACAAACATTCCGAAAAATTCCATTATAGGCATAAGATTTATCCTTGTGTAATAACAAAGATAAAGTTTTGTAGCTTGTTTTTAGTGCATAATTAAGAAAACTAGAAACTCGTTCTGCGGTCAAAATAATTGGACCGTAAGCGCTCTTATGGCCGGAACTAGCGGCTAGGGCGGTTCGTCAAGCACTGGAACCGCATGACGCGGTATGATTAATAGTCCATTGAAATGTTACATTTTTTAGGCCTAACCTTGCGTTTTTTAGAGGACGCAATGTTATTTTTTTGATGTGTAGGGGGGGTTAGTGTAAAGCTAAAACCAAGTTTGTGGGGTCGCCACCCTTGTCCCACGGCCGCCATCTTGAAAATAGGGGTTGAAATGGTTTTTACGATATATCTCTTAAACTATTTATTTGATAAAAAAAAATTGTTAACATTTTTTGTTGCAAATTAAATTCTCTACAATTTTGGTCCAGTAACTTTTTGTCGTAAAACTATAAATAAAAAAGTTATAAGTGAAAATGTTCAGAAAAATAACGTATCCTTCTATGCATTATTTCAAGCTCTTGCCTGCTTTTGATGTCATTTAAATGTATAGAACTATTGTTTTATCTTACAGATCGTACACTTTGGTGAAAATAAATTTCAGTATTGCCATACAAAAAATTATAATTTTCATACAAATGTATCCTTCTATGCATAATTTCAAGGTCTAGTCTGCTTTTGATGTCATTTAAATGTACAGGACTATTGTTGGATCTTACAGATCGCACACTTTGGTGGAAATAAATTTCAGTATTGCCATACAAAAAATAATAATTTTCATACAAATGTAACCTTCTATGCATAATTTCAAGGTCTAGTCTGCTTTTGATGTCATTTAAATGTACAGGACTATTGTTGGATCTTACAGATCGCACACTTTGGTGGAAATAAATTTCAGTATTGCCATACAAAAAATAATAATTTTCATACAAATGTAACCTTCTATGCATAATTTCAAGGTCTAGTCTGCTTTTGATGTCATTTAAATGTACAGGACTATTGTTGGATCTTACAGATCGCACACTTTGGTGGAAATAAATTTCAGTATTGCCATACAAAAAATAATAATTTTCATACAAATGTATTCTTCTATGCATAATTTCAAGCTCTAGTCTGCTTTTGATGTCATTTAAATGTATAGGACTATTGTTGGATCTTACAGATCCCACACTTTGGTGGAAATAAATTTCAGTATTGCCATACAAAAAATAATAATTTTCATTTATAACTTTTCTGAACATTTTCGGTTATAACTTTTTTATTTATAGTTTTACGACAAAAAGTTACAGGACCAAAATTGTAGAGAATTTAATTTGCAACAAAAAATGTTAACAATGTTTTTTTATCAAATAAATAGTTTAAGAGATATATCGTAAAAACCATTTCAACCCCTATTTTCAAGATGGCGGCCGTGGGACAAGGGTGGCGACCCCACAAACTTGGTTTTAGCTTTACACTGACCCCCCCTACACATCAAAAAAATAAAATTGCGTCCTCTAAAAAACGCAACCCCAAATGTAACTTTTCAATGGACTATAACGGTTCACCGCCAAAATGCCGTGCAAGGTTTCTATTGTAGTACTGAACCGCGGAGCGGCTGCTGCTTTCCGTTCAACTACCGCGGTTGAAATTTTGTGTGCGTACAATCACAAGCGGTTGCATATTTATCTGGAAAAGCGGCTAGCCACGCGGTTAGCTGCCTACACGGCGTAAGAGCGCTAATTGTCAAATTCAACTCGAATTGAGATTGATAATGGCAATAAAATTCATAATGACATTTGAATGTAACCTATTAAATTGTATATCTAGACACGCGGAGCGTGTCAAGTCAATTTCTTAGCTAACAGAATTGACGAGCAGCACCGTGTGTAATATTACACGAACCATTTGGAGCCACTTTTGACCACCTCATAACTCAAAAACTATTCAACATAAACCTGTCAAATTTGGCTCATTTATTAAGACTTGCGAAATACATACGTCTTTCAAATTTCATAAACACATCTCAAACGGTTATTTAGATATTAACGTCCAAAAATCGAGAAATTTAACACTGACTGACCTATAGATCAAAACTATATCCAACTTCCAGGTGACCTAGAAAGTTAAAATTTGGCATGCAGATAGGTAGTCGGGTGAATACAAAGGAATAAATCTGAAAGTAGTAAATTTTTATCAATTTATGATAATTTTTCAAAAAATTGATTCTATTAGGAACACTCACTTAAAATGCCTGAAATTTAAGAGTAGCGATCAAAATTGATGACATCTGGTCATTATGTGGATTCCAAAGTGAATACCCAAGTAGCACTCGGGGCTGAATAAGAGTTCACATTTAGCGTACAAGTGAACTTAAAGCATTAATTCACTCTTATATGAGTTCACCTGTGATGTATTAGCTGTATAAAGGCGGAAAATACGCTTAAAGCTGTTTAAGGTCTGTATAAGAGTGTAATGTTAACCTAATATACAGCTAAGGTCTGTATAAGAGTGTAATGTTAACCTAACATACAGCTGTAGGTGTTATAATGCGATAACGTTACTGTTATAATGCGAGAAGCTGAATAAGAGCATTATAAGAGGGTAAATATACGCCAATAGCTGTCTAAGGGTCCACAAATACGATGTTATAATGCTGGAGTTATAAAAGTTCACGTGTGGGCACTTATTCAGCTTAAAGCTGTTTAGTTTACCCCTTTGAGAGTGTGGCGATTAACTGGCACTTTACTAAAAGTGTAATAAAAAATGAACGCCCCGTCTTGTCAATTCTTGTCAATGCCAGATATATGGGAATAAAAAGTGAGAACTGTTTAAACAAGAAATAGTTGTTTTTTTTTGAGAAGCGTGATCTTGAGCCTGATACTCCTGAAGAAAGTCTGCGGTCTGTGTCAACAGCCCTCGCCACAATCTCCGGCACGAGTGGGGTCATAGCACCCACATTGGTAAAAGTGTAATAAAAAATGAACGCCCCGTCTTGTCAGTTCTTGTCAATGCCAGATATATGGGAATAAAAGTGAGAACTGTTTTATACAAGAAATAGTTGTTTTTCTTTGAGAAGCCTGATCTTGAGCCTTAATACTCCTGAAGAAAGTCTGCGGGTCTGTGTCAACAGCCCTCGCCACAATCTCCGGCACGAGTGGGGTCATAGCGTCCACATTGGTGACTTCCGACGTTTCGTGAATATACATATATCAAGAAACATTGCTGAATACGGTGCGCCGTGTTTTGCTTTTTCTACTGCTGGAGACCACTGTCGTACCTTTCTGCGAAGGCCTGGAAGACCCTGCAGTGGAGATTGGCATAAGATTTTGCTAGTGTTGTACTGTGAGTTGTGTCAACTTGTGCATAACACCTACTTCTCGGCGTGCAAAGTATATGTGTTCGCGTGTCAAGCAAACGCGTGTTGAACGTGCTGACGGCTTAGTAGCTGGCGTGGTGGCATCGGTAGCGTGCATAGTGTGACGCTCCCCTCTGCACGTTGGTGAGAGCACCTATATATTTTTCAAGTACAATGGAAGAGTGGGAGGAGATGGTGAAGAAATTGAGCCAGCAAATTGCAGCGCTACAACATCAGGTGACTGAATTATTAAATTCTATAAAGCCTTTAAAAGAAGAAAATGAAAACTTAAAATGTTCTAATATTAATGTGTCTAGGGTCTCTGCAAAACTTCCCCCGTTTTGGGCTGACCGGCCCGCTATCTGGTTCGCACAGGTGGAGGCACAGTTCTCTATCTCTGGTATTAAGTCGGACCAAACTAAATATGATTATGTGGTGGCTAGGCTGGACACTCATCATATCGCTGAGGTGGAGGATATTATAACCCGACCCCCGGCGGAGGACAAATATGAGCGCCTTAAGGCGGAGCTTATCCGTCGCACATCTTCGTCTGAGGAACAAAGGGTAAGGCAGCTTATTAGTGACGAGGAACTCGGAGAGAGAAAGCCCTCTCAATTTCTTCGCCACCTTCGGCATCTGGCTGGCAGTGCCCTAAGTGATGAGAATATTTTACGACAATTATGGATGCGTCGACTACCGCAAAATTTACAGGCAATTTTAACAGCCCAGTCTGAGCTCCCTTTAGATAAAGTTGCTGAGCTAGCTGACAAGATCATCGAAATCCCTGGGGTGACTCCCATCCCCTGCCAGCAGGCATCGGTGGTTGCTGCTTCTACTAATGGACTCGAAGCGGTTATGAAGCGACTGGATGACCTGTCCAACCAAGTTGCAGAGTTGCGACTGAAACAAGGCGCATCTAGACGTAGGAGCAGGAGTCGTGGTAAGAGTCACGACCGTTCTGATGGTTTATGTCGCTTACATAAGAAATATGGTGACAAGGCGTACAACTGCTACAAGCCTTGTTCTTGGGCTTCGATGCCGGAAAACAAGAAGGGCGATCAGTAGAGGCGGCCTCCGATTGCCTTCCCATTGTTAGCCGCCGATTATTTATTACCGAGCAGGTAACTAAACGGCGCTTTCTCGTGGACACGGGCTCTGATATTTGTTGTTTCCCTCGCATTTGGATTTCCAAACGCATGCAAGATACGGATTATTTTCTTAATGCAGCTAATGGTAGTCAGATTAAAACGTTTGGCTCCATCAACTTACGCTTGAATTTAGGGTTGCGTAGAGAATTTACTTGGACCTTCATCGTAGCTGATGTGGGTTCCGCAATAATAGGCGCCGATTTTTTAGCGTACTATAATTTATTACCGGATTGTGCTGGAAAGCGCCTTTTGGATGGGAAAACGGGATTGTCTTGTAAAGCTGACATAGCTTCAGTTGAGCAAGCAAGCGTTAAAACTGTGGATTTTAAAAATTCAAACTCACCGTTTTCTAATGTCCTTTTAGAGTTCCCCAGCGTTGTACGCCCTCCGGGAGCTCCCAGAGATATCAAGCACTCCACGGTCCACCACATCTTGACAACCGATGGTCCACCGGTCTCATGCCGCCCGCGCCGCCTTGCTCCTCATAAACTCGCCGCAGCGAAGAAGGAGTTCGAGGATATGATGCAGTGTGGTACTACGAGACCATCTAGCAGTTCCTGGTTGTCACCTCTCCACATGACCCCCAAAAAGGACTCGACCTGGCGCCCGTGCGGCGATTACCGCGCACTTAACCAACGGACTATTCCTGACCGATATCCAGTGCGGCACATTGGAGATTTTTCGCATCGCTTAGCGGGATGCACAGTCTTCAGTGTACTGGACCTCGTCAAAGCGTACCATCAAATCCCTGTAGCTCCAAACAACGTTTGCAAAACAGCAATTACAACGCCTTTTGGACTATTTGAATTCCCATTCATGACTTTTGGCTTGCGCAATGCAAGCCAAACTTTTCAGCGCTTTATGGACGAGGTGCTACAGGGCCTGGACTGTTGTTTTCCGTACATAGATGACATACTCGTGTACTCGCGCGACGCGGAACAGCACGCTGAACATCTGCGCGCCATTTTCAAGCGCTTGGATGACTATGGCGTTGTCCTTAATCCGTCGAAATGCGTCATTGGCGTCAACAAGGTGAAATTTTTGGGTTACGAAGTTAGTGCGGAGGGCACGCGACCTCCATCTGAGCGCATCCAAGCCCTGAAGGATTTCACCCCCCCCAAAACCGTCCAAGGTCTTCGTCGCTTCTTAGGGATGATTAATTATTATCGGCGGTTTCTTCCTCGCGCAGCTGAACTTCAAGCCCCGCTTGTTAACATCATCGTAGAGATAGATGGGAAAGGTGCCAAGCCTGTTCCGTGGACTCCGGAATTGTTGCAGGCTTTTGAAGCGTGCAAGGAGAGCTTGTCCACAGCGACCTTGCTAGCTCATCCGATATGCGATGCTCCGCTTGGATTGTTCACAGATGCGTCGAGCACGCACGTAGGAGCCTGTTTGCAACAACGTGTGGAAGATTCCTGGCAGCCGTTAGGTTTCTTCAGCAAGAAGCTGAGCGCTCGGAAGTCACAGTGGCCGGCGTACTACAGGGAACTGCTGGCAGTGTATGAAGGTGTGCAACATTTCAGGCACATCCTGGAAGCCCAACACGCCACCATATACACCGACCACAAGCCGCTCCTGTATGCCTTCAAGCAGCGCCGTGAAAAACTACCACCAGCCCAATTGAACCAGCTAACGTTCATAAGTCAGTTTACAACCGATGTTGAATACATAAAAGGAGTGGACAATGTTGTAGCCGACTCCCTCTCTCGCATCGAGACGATTTCCCTGGAAGAGGACTACACAGCCTTAGCGAGTTCTCAGCAATTAGATGACGAGCTACGTGAACTACGTTCCAGCACATCCCTGCGACTCGAGCAGGTCCCTATACTAGGCACCGACCAAAGCATTACATGTGACGTGTCCACGGGGAAACCACGTCCATACGTCACACCGCCATTTCGTCGGGCAATCTTCAACAAGCTGCATAACCTAAGTCACCCCGGTGCGCGATCAACCGCACGTCTGGTGTCAGAACGATTTGTGTGGCCGTACATGAAGAAAGATTGCCATGCCTGGTCGCGCTCGTGTATTCCTTGTCAGAAGAGCAAGGTAACCAGGCACACTGTTACGCCCTCAGGGCACTTCAGCAGTCCTTCCGCCCGGCTAAGACATGTCCACATCGACATTATTGGTCCATTGCCTGCGTGTAAAGGATACTCCTATTGTTTGACTTGACTGCCATCGACCGTTTCACCCGCTGGCCGGAGGTTTGGCCGATGGTGGGCATTACAGCTGAGGAAGTAGCGAATACCTTCTTACGCGGTTGGATTTCCCGTTTCGGTGTGCCCAGTACCGTTACTACGGATCAGGGCCGGCAATTTGAGTCCGAGTTATTTAACCGGCTCCTCCAACACTGTGCGACGAAAAGGACGCGAACTACCAGTTATCATCCATGTGCCAATGGCATGATAGAGCGAGTCCATCGCCAACTAAAGGCGGCGTTGACATGCCATGACACATCATGGCTCAATGCCTTGCCTCTCGTGTTGCTGGGCATGCGTGCGGCTTTAAAAGAAGACGTAGGTGCATCATGTGCGGAACTTTTATACGGTGAGCCTCTTCGCTTACCTGGCGAGTTGATTGAACCGTCACCATCAGCAGGTCGTGTAGAAGATGTTACGGATTTCGTCGTCCAGCTGCGAAAGAAAATGACCCAGCTGAGACCCATAGCGGCGTCGCATCACGCTCGTTCATCGACATTCCTCTTCAAAAACATGGCAACAGCTACTCACGCCTTGCTCCGTGATGACTCCGTCCGGCGCCCGCTCACTCCTCCTTACAATGGCCCATACCTTATCTTGGCCAGGAGAGATAAGACTATCGTGCTCAATATTAACGGTAAGAAAGTAGAGGTCAGCATGGATAGAGTTAAGCCAGCGCATGTAGAATCGCCATTGCCGCCAACTTCATCAATTGCTCCGTCCTCTGAAGCAATGCCCACGCCTCATCGATATCCTCCGACTTCACCACTACCACTTAGTCGACCGGTCGGAGCTGTGCCTTCACCACCAAAATATACCACTAGGTCAGGTCGACAAGTTCGTTTTGCAAAGCCCTTGGATTTGTAGCTATTAGTTTTGGTTGACACAATTAAGTTTTTGTTGTAACCTGTGTTGTTAATTACATGTGTAGTCATCTAATATGTTTAACTACTTGGGTTGTTATGCTCACATAGTGTTTAAGTTGTGATGGTATAATCTACTAACATTTTTTTTTCTCAACCATTGTATATATCTTTATTATATATTTAGATTTTGGTTCGTTTACAGCCAGTACAATAATATCGATTTGCTTATGTGTGGTTTAACATGTTTTTATATGGTTTGGTATGTTTGAATATTTGTTTTGTTCTACTGACCTGTATAACTTTTGGTTGTTTTATTGTATTAACTAACTAATATTAGTTGCACGGATACACTGTTTATCTATTTGTTGCATGACTTGCATTCATGTTCATTTAAAAATTTGTTGCATTGGGGTTCCTTTAACAATTTGTTGCATTAAATTTGTTTAACTATTTGGTGACAGAAATTTTACTGACAGTTGTTCAAAAACTTGTTTAGTTCACAGACCTAGAGACTAATCATCTTGTGATGTGGTTTATGCTTGTTTCTTAGTTTTTAAGTAGTTTTTGTTCTCCCTAGGGGGGTGGTGTGGCGATTAACTGGCACTTTACTAAAAGTGTAATAAAAAATGAACGCTCCGTCTTGTCAGTTCTTGTCAATGCCAGATATATGGGAATAAAAGTGAGAACTGTTTTATACAAGAAATAGTTGTTTTTCTTTGAGAAGCCTGATCTTGAGCCTTAATACTCCTGAAGAAAGTCTGCGGGTCTGTGTCAACAGCCCTCGCCACAATCTCCGGCACGAGTGGGGTCATAGCGCCCACAAGAGTGTTATTCAGCTAATTGCTGTAAGTCAAAAGTCCAGCAAGGTTTATGTAATTGGGACTAGGGATTCTTAAGGGGGGTTGGAAATCGTGTCAAAAATCGTCTAGGACGCACCGTTTCCGAGATATCCGGGATTTCCGGTTTTTCCAAAAAAAAAATTGTTGAAAATTTGGGTGGAGGTTAGCGATGGGTACAGCAAGGTTATGTAATCGGGACTGGGGTATGTACGGGGGTTGGGAATCGTGTCAAAAATCGTCTAGGACGCACCGTTTCTGAGATATCCGGGATTTCATTCATTCACATCTAATTTCATTTTTAAAATAGAAGATGTAATATTCACAATTACAAAACTACAAATAAACTCAAGTCGTTTGATAAAATTAAAATACTGTCAGTGGACGCGCGCGTTTAAGTACCGTGCGGGTGTAGGCAATTTTTTCAAGGACAGGGCCGAGTAGGAATATGGCTTATTTGTGCTGCAAAGCCGGCGGCTTCAAATGTTGCCAGTCACGCCAGCGGCAAAGTGTGTAACATACAGAAGCGGGCTGAATAATTAGCCACATGTTACTCCCTATTACACTCTTGGCTGTTTATTGGATCACATCGGGTCCCATATACTGCCATTAATCAGCTTTAAGGTAACGTGTTACCTCTTATACTGCTATTTAAATGCTGTTATACTGCTACTGTACAGCTATGTGAACTTAAGGCTGTATAACTTGTGCCCAAATCAGTCGTATAAGGGCTGTAAAGCGTGCTCTACAGCTCTTATACAGCTGACTTACCGCTTATAGTTCACGTGTGAACCATTAGACAGCCCTTATACAGCCCCGAGTGCTACTTGGGTATATAACGAAACATATCAGTTTTAGTACTTTCTGAAGCTTTCAACGGGAGGAAGATGTTCAGTATCCCAAGTGCCTGTGAGAAGTGCACAGCACATATACATTTACGTGAAGATCAGTGGTTCGTCAGGAGACGTTATTTCCAGTGTATTACGTCGTTTTATTTTTAATGTGTGGAAAATTATTTTTCTCTAATCTACAAGATTACACCACAAAAATTTGTATTATTTCCGTAATTATACCAGTTTAAAGTAATTCGAAGTATTTTTTCAAAATTTATTGTTGCACGATGTCATCGAACATAAACAACTTATCTGTACTAATAGTATAAAGAGGAAAGATTTGATTGTTTGTTTGCATTGAATAGGCTCCGAAACTACTAAACCGATTTGAAAAATTCCTTCACTATTGGAAAGCTACACTATCCCCGGGTGACATAGGCTATATTATATTTTCAATAAATTAGGGATCCTTAATAAAACTCCAATAACGTAACCCAAGGTGTAAAAAAATAAGAAAACCAAAGCAAAGCGAGGGCGGTCACTCGTAAGTCGTAACTAATAAGAGTATAGTCGACTTTCGTATTTATTACGATAGTATAATTGGGATTTAGTATTAATTATTATTTCAATATTTAGCGGACATCAATAGTGGAAGATCATTACTTATAAATAATGAAATAATAGGTACCGTATTTCGGACCACGGCGCACTAACTACAGATTTAGTTGAAGAGCACTATAACAGTTCATGTATTAAAATTAATCAGTAACGTTATGAATAAGTACTTACTAATAATTTCTATACAAAAAGTAATGATATCCCATCAAAAACATAAATGTAAAGTGAGAGTCAATTTCAAAAAAAAAAGAATTGAGATCTAAATGGGTGCCAATTTCTGTGTAGAAAAGCCTAAAATTTTAGTCACAAGAACATGTAATTCAAGCTTTACATTTGACTTGGCTAGTTTTCTTTAGTTAGCAACCAACAAACCAAATTAGAGAAGAGTGTCATAAGCCATCAACCTAACAGATTTGACGAAGCTAATTACATAGATATAATATTGCCTAGGTAGGTACGTGAAAACTAACCAAGTCAAATGTGGAGCTTGAATTACATGTTCTTGTGACTAAAATTTTAGGCTTTTCTACACAGAAATTGGCACCCATTTAGATCTCAATTCTTTTTTTTTTGAAATTGACTCTCACTTTACATTTATGTTTTTGATGGGATAACTATGTGTCAAATGCTTTCTTTCTTTGTTTCTTTAAATACGTGGTAGTGTGTGTAATATTCATTTTACGTGTTTCTAATGCAACATCAAGTGAAGTAGGTACTCTGTGTGCAACATGCATTATACATACAACATCATTGCATTAGACGCAAATATTAGCTTTGTGTACTCCTTCTCCACAGAGTACCTACTTAATCACCACGTTTTCCTTCTCCATGCAATCTTTAACCGTGCCAAACATACTCCTCCGTTCACGTCATAATTGTCATAATATACCTAATGATAAAATTTTTTATAAATAAACTTACCAAGTGGTTTAGTGCTCAGTTTCATATTATACGTCTAAACGCCAGTACGTCTGTCAAAAGGGAAATAAAATTTTACGTAAAAATATTGTGTTTGGCCAATGTTTGTATTTGCGAATTTTAAGTACCTACCTAGTCATGCCAGGATATTAATTTCGGAATTAGGGTGAGTCAATGATTAAAGTTTATATTTTAACTTCAAATATATTATAATCATAATGCCAACATTTAAATAACAGCATAAGGAAACTCAAGAACAAGAACTCGCAAGATTCACAAGGCAAGATAATTATGGAACATTCCGTTCTTTTTTAGGATTCCGAAGTAAAATCGGAACCCTTATAGTTTCGTAATGTCCGTCCTACCTTCCGTCTGTCCGAAGCAAAGCGCCAAGACCATTAGTGCTAGAACGCTGTAATTGGGCATGGATTTATTATTTTTATTAAAACTCCAAAATCGTAGAATAAAACATTGAAAAAAAAATTTTTTACACGCTTTATATTAGCTTCAACTGTATATTTGTTTGTTTTTTTGTAACTTCTCTTTGGACTTGATTTTGACCCACTTCAGATTCAGATTCAGAGGTCAGATTTCTTTCAAACTTCGTGGACTTATTGAGGACCGATGACAATTCAAAATTTAAAGAAAAAAGAAAGAAAGATAAAACTTAATTACACGCTTTATATTAGCTTTTACGGTCAGATTTCTTTCAAATTTCGAAGACTTATCGAGGATCGATGACAATTCAATATTTAAAAAAAAAGAAAGAAAGAAAGAAAAAAAACTAAATTTCATTTAAAAAATCAGACTAAAAAATCAAAAAAATAAATAATAGTTAAAAAAAACTAAAAAACACGCTTTTATAGAAAATTCAACTAAAAAATAGAAAATAAATTTGAATTAAAAATCGTGTAATTGTAATAAAAGCGTGGGGTACATGGTGCCAATGAGAAGAAGGGATAGTATCTTTAAAAGCACCCCACGCTTTTTTTACAATTACGTGACTTTTAATTCAAATTTATTTTCAATTTTTTTAGTTGGATTTTCTATAAAAGCGTGATTTTTAGTTTTTTTTTTAACTACTATTTATTTTCAGAGTAACGTGAGGATGATATTTTTTCGTTGCGTACAACGTACCCTATGGGACCTACCCTACACTATGGTGTAGGGTATCGTTGAAAAGACCTTTCAAAAATATTATGGGTCTCTTAAGACTATTCTTGAATTTAGGGGTTCGTTTGCGAAATATTTGCCTATAGAGTGCTAATTTTGGTTAGAGTCAAGTGTCCCCCCTGCTGGGGAATGATGAATTTACAAGGAAAACTATCACGACTATGTTAGCACAAGTAGTTATTGAGTAATAGTCGATAAACTTACTACTTCGAAACCCTATCCGACCTATCCTGTCGATCCGTTTCAGTGGTCAATGGACATAGAGCGTATCATGTTGCTTTCCGTGCTTAAAATGTTCATAGCATGGTCATGGTGTGGTAGTATTTGTTTTGTGGGCTGTGTTGTAGTTGTAGTATTGTAGGCCAACTAAAATAAATAAATAAATACATACGTAACTAAATATTTATTCGGAACACGATCCAACGTATAAAATGATAAGCGCCTGTAGACAACAAAAATGAATGAAATACCAGTTAAGACTAGATATACAAAAATAAAAATATTTATCAATTCAAGAGTAGGTTAGTACAGTCGGCCGCAGAAGTAGCTTAACATTTTAGTACCTTGTCACACTACATTTCTTGAATTTGTCATAGATGTTGTTAGGAAACCGTCGAAACAGTTACTATTACAAATACTATAATGTTAAGCTACTTCTGCGGCCGACTGTACCTATACGAGTATATCAATGTACGAGTATATCAATATACGATTATATATCAGGTCATTCTTTTAATATATTATTATAAAACTACAACAATATTACAGATCAGTCGCGAGTAATGATGCAAATCAGGCCATTGAGTGAAGCCCTCGCGGAAGTGGCTCGGGTGGAATTGAACGAGGAGCCCAGACAAATCGAAGAATGTTTAAGCAATGTGAAGGACTGGATTCAAAAACAATCACATCTGAAGGCTAGAATAGGTTTAACTGGAACTGATGTATTCGTTATTAATAGGCTGTTTTAATCTGATTCGATTTTTTTGAACGGTTATGATAAGTGAACTCGCTTCTTCGACTAACCTTTTATTATGTTTCGTCTAAACCTTTTTGACTTCAGCTGATAAAACTTCATTTTACAATAGAAGAGAGGAGAGTCTTTTATTCTACATACCTACCTACACTTAAGCTATTAATGTAATACGTACATAATTACGTAATGTTTAATTGTAATATTACAGATGATCAGTGGCTGATTGGATTTTTACGTGGTTGCAAATGGAGTCTGGAACGGACTAAAGAAAAACTTGATATTTATTATTCCTTGAGAAGTTGGGCCCCGGATTTGTTTTGTCTTAAACACACAGACTCAAAAGTCATGGATATTTTAGATAAGGGGTAGGTATCATTTCTAGTTTTTGTCATATTTAGGTAATGGTTTTTAAAACTTGTTTGAGAAACCTGTTTGTTATTTGTTTGCAGGCTGCAAAAAAAATAATTAAGATCATTACATTTTTTGTGAGACCACAGAAGAAATAATAGTAGGTACTGGTGAGGCGTACGAACGTTTGTATGTAGTAATCCACAAAGCAAATATGCCAATCACCAAGTAATGACACTATAATGCTATCATAACTATTTGTCAACCAAGTGAAAGCTGTGTGTAAGCCTCATTTTATTTATAATTTTAGAGTAGGGCTGTACTTGCCGAAAACAGCGTCTCCAACCTCCCCGAGAGTAATTCTCATCAGACCTGGAAGCTATGATCCTGACCAGTATAATATGATGGAAGTAATGGCAGTCATAGCAATGCAACACCAGGTAAGTAATTGTAGACGTTCAGTCTACAATTCCAATTGCCTTCAACCCAATAACGGTCTATTACTGAGCACGGGTCTCCTTAAGACCTATAGCATACTTCACCATGCTGCTCCAGTGTGGATTGGTGGAGTTGGACAATTCAAATTAATGTGCTGTGAATAGAAGGCGACGTACTAGAGGATATTGATAACCATATCACTATGCGAAAGCAGCTAAAAGGTGTTATTAGTTCTAAACACTTTTGTGAACGTCGATCTTCGTTTGATTTCAGATATGTTATATGGAAGATGATAATCTTATGGTGAGCGGGTCGGTAAACATCATGGATTTGCAAGGAACTAAACTGAGTCATTTCATTGGTGTGACTCCGCTGCAGATTAAGAAAATCATTACTATGAATCAGGTATCTATTAGATAATTTGTATAACCACGTTCCTTACGTACACAACCTACTTATTTGTCTGAATGCGAGTATTTTCTGTAAATTTATATCTCCAGAATATTCATACGGTTCTTATAATACCTACAGCGAAAATTCCAAAAAGTACACGTTTCATTTCGAAGGTTTAAATTGCTGTGCAAAGTCATATATTTTTTTTATAAAAAAGTGTTACTGTTTCACTAAAATGCATCTTATTTTTTATAGGAAGCAGCACCCACAAGAATGAAAGCAGTCCATTTTATTAATATGCCGTCATTTTTCGAAACATTCTTCAACATCGCAAAATCATTTCTTAAGGAAAAGAACAGACAAAGGGTATTTACTAATAATATTACTCACTCATCTTGCAATGCTTAAATACACAAAGTGCTAATCTAAAATGCATAATACGAGGATATTAAAAAATACATTAGTCAAAATAAAAAAAAATACCATGTTTCAGATGTCCGTGCACAAAAATTACACAGATCTCTATAAATACGTTCCAAAAAATATATTACCTATAGAGTATGGAGGACAGGACTGCACTATACATGAAATAATAGGTAGGTAGGTACATATATAGTGGCCGTGTAACGTGTTGGTGTGGCCTAGAATACTGACCCCTATTTTATTTCGGCAAATTCAACAGGTAAATGGAAATTAAAATATCAACAGTACCATGGATGGCTAGAAGAAGATTTGCAGTACGGAACGGAGGAATCCAAAAGATCTGAAGAATCCAAGGCAGGGTCAATTATCGGAACATTTGGTATTCAAGGATCATTCAAAAGACTTGAGTTCGACTAAACTCAAAATTATCATTCCATCCAATTATCTTGATATGATTGTATTAAGTATAATACACTTATTTGCTATCTAAATACAATTTGCATAAATCTGATAACCTTGTCAAGTTATGATGTTATGAATTAAGTATTTACCTAAAACATTGTGTTATGTCGTAGGTAAATAGGTATGTAAAATCTGCGGACTTTTGACTTTATAATTAAAACATTTAACCTGATGTTGGCTTTAATTTGGATACAAAATATGACTGCTTTAATCAAAGATATACCATCTTATCATTCATTACCCAACTTCGTACAAAAAATATTAAATGCAGCATTGCTATTATATGATCTAGGCACTTTACCTTCGCTGTTCGGATCCACTAGAGATTAACTTACGTAATTTGAAGTATAATTACAGAACTAAGTTACAATTTTGATATTATTTTTGTTAATAAAAAACAGACATACTTAATAGCTCTTTCTATTCCCAAGACCATTACTAATGGAAGTTTACAAAAGGTAAGTGACGCGATACATCAACTGTGATATCGATGATGCATGGTATTGGTGTACTGATAGCGTGATAGTAGTGGCTGGAGCGACAACGATAGTGGACGGACAGAAAGTGCGCACTTTATCGTAAATATCCTAGGTTACACTTCTTAATACAGATTAATATTATTATATAGCCACGGCCAAGTAGGTAGGTACTACTCTTATTATGATATACATTTTTAAATCTGTTTTATCAAATAATGACTCTTTGTTTTTAAACTATAGTGTAATGTTGACCCAACTGTACGAAATTTTAGAACACAGCAATGATCCGACAGTTATCTCCAGAATTGGCGAATATTGCCAAAAATGAGTTGAACGAGAATCCAAATCAAGTCGCCAACGATTTGCGCCATCTAAAAGAATGGATCGCGAAACAACCCCACTTGAGGGCCAGAACAGGTACGAAGTTGAAGTTACTTTTTTACAATTTAACTGGTTAGCCGGCGTTAGCTAAAACGCAATTTGTATGGAAAGAGTTGAAAATTTAAAATGTGCCTAATGCATTGTTTTAGTGTTCTCAAGCCGTCTTCGCATTATTGCCTTTCAAATTAAACCATTTTGGGGCATATCGGTTGGATGGTTTCAAAGTCTTTAAAGAACATCCGAACAAACATTTTTTGTGTTTTATCACAGAAGAAATAATAGTACTTATGTTTTATATAAATGTATTAAAAAAGTAAACTTAAAAAAATTCACCTGCATTAAAAGGAATTTAAATAAGGTAAATTCACTAAAATTACATGCACAAGAAAAAAATGCAATAATAATAAAAACCCATCGAAATAAATTAAACAAGATCATAAATTAACTGCAAGGATTATAATTATGTGGCTTAATTTAATAAGCTAATGTAAATTATGTATAAGTACCTACTTCTATTTATATTTATTTTTTGTTTAATGTAATATAATTTTTAAGGTTGTCTAAATGTAGGTACATTTTTAAGTTTGTCTGTATTTTTTTTCCTTTGTATTATAATAATTATTGTCTTTGTAATATTCTTGCCTTTGTAACATTGCCTTTTGAAATGTAAACGTGTCAACACAACTGGTCGTTGAATGTAAACTTATGACTATACTAGCTGTTGCCCGCAGCTTCGCACGCGGAATTTATGCTTATCATATTATTTAGTATCCCTTGCAAAAGAAAATTTATAAACAGGTTCATTTATATTGAAGTACTTATATTTAGGAATTTACATACTGAAAATTACGATACAATCACAGATCATTCCTCCGGGAGCGGGTTTGGAATAGTAAACATCATTAACATTTTTTTTTCTTTTCCCTCTCCCTCTCCATCTCCCTCTCTCCCCTTGCCCTCTTCCTCTCCCGCTCCCTGTCCCTTTTCCTCTCCCGCTCCCTGTCTCACTTCCCCTCGCTCTGCCTCTTCCTGTCCCACTCCTTTCCCTTTCGCGTTCGAGGTCCTTCTCCCACCAAATATCCCTCCCCCTCTCTCTTTCCCGCTCGAGGTCCTTCTCCCACGTCATATCCCTCTCCCTCTTCTTCTATCGCTCCAAAAACAAAGCGCTTTCCAAAAACACGTAATATGTACATCCAAATTTTGTTTCTAATCTGGAGCTAATATATAAATTGTCATGTTTTTAACTTTAAAAATGACGAAGTTGCGTACTAAATGAAATCCTCTAATTGAACCCTTTAAGGGATGATTTTCCAAAAAACCGTGTTAAAATTAACTTTTGTTCACATCTACAAACTTACATAAAAATTTTCATATTTATAAGTCTAAAACTGACGAAGTTGATTTATACGTAAATGGCTTCTAACCCCTATTTTTAGGGGATGAATTTCGAGAAATCAGTGATACAGTTATTTTTTGTGTCTAACTATAAGCTTATATACAAAATTTCACCCTTCTTACTTTAAAAATGACGAAGTTGCATACTAAATTAAATCCACTAAATTAACCCTTTAAGGGATGATTTTCTGAAAAAAATTGTTAAAATTAACTTTTGTTTATTACTATAAACTTACATAAAAAAAATTCATATTTATAACTCTAAAATTGGCGAAGTTGATTTGTATGTAGTTGACTACCAACCCCTATTTTTAGGGGATGAATTTCGAGAAAACAGTGATACAGTTATTTTTTGTGTCTAACTATAAGCTTATATACAAATTTTCGCCCTTCGTACTTCAAAACTGACGAAGTTGCCATACTAACTTTCGCACTCTTAATTAACCCTTTAGGGGATGATTTTCCAAAAAAACACAATACTTCCAAATTTTGTTTCTAGTCTGGAGCTAATATGTAAATTTTCATGTTTTTAACTTCAAAAATGACGAAGTTGCCTACTAAGTTCAATTCAGTAAATTAACCCTTTAAGGGATGATTTTCCAAAAAAATATATTAAAGTTAACTTTTGTTTATTACTATAAACCTACATAAAAATTTTCAAATTTATAAATCTAAAACTAAGAAAGTTGGTTTGTATGAAAGTGTCTTCTAACCCTTATTTGTACCCCTTAGGGGATGAATTTCCAAAAATCCGTTCTTAGTGGACGTCTCCTTAGCATAAACTATCTCCCTGCCAAATTTCATCTTAATCGGTTCGGCAGTTTCTGAGATTTTTTGTTTAATCAGCGGTGTGTCGCTTTTCAATTTTATATATAATAATAACTAGCTGTTGCCCGCAGCTTCGCACGCGGAAATTATGCTTATCATTATTATTTAGTATCCCTTACAAAAGAAAATTTAAAAACAGGTTCATTTATATTGAAGTACTTATATTTAGGAATTTACATACTGAAACTTACGATACAATCACAGATCATTCCTCCCGGAGCGGGTTTGGAATAGTAAACAACATTACATTTTTTTTTCTTTTCCTTCTCCCTTCCCATCTCCCTCTCTCCCCTTGCCTTCTTCCTCTCCCGCTCCCTGTCCCTTTTCCTCTCCCGCACCCTGTCTCACTTCCCCTCGCTCTCCCTCTTCCTATCCCACTCCCTCTCCCTTTCCCGCTCGAGGTCATTCTCCCACCACATATCCCTCTCTCTCCCTTTCCCGTTCGAGGTCCTTCTCCCACTTCATATCCCTCTCCCTCTTCCTCTATCGCTCCCAGTCTCTCTCCCGCCCGCTCCCGCGCCCTCTCCCGATTTCCATCCCGCTCCCACTCCCTCTCCCACTCCCTGTCCCTCTTCCGTTCCTTCTCCCTCTCCTGCTCCCTGTCCATTTTTAACTTAAAAATGACAAAGTTGCTCACTAAGTTCATTCCCCTAAATTAACTCTTTAAGGGATGATTTTCCGAAAAAAATAATTCTAAGTTAACTTTTGTTTATTACTATAAACTTACATAAAAAATTCATATATTTTATAACTCTAAAACTGGCGAAGTTGATTTGTATGTAGTTGACTACCAACCCCTATTTTTAGGGGATGAATTTCGAGAAAACAGTGGTCCAGTTATTTTATGTGTCTAACTATAAGTTTATATACAAAATATCACCCTTCTTACTTCAAAACTGACGAAGTTGGCATACTAACTTGCATACTCTTATTTAACCATTTAGTTAGGGGATGAAAAACCAAAAAAAACGTAATATGTACTTCCAAATTTTGTTCCTAATCTGGAGCTAATATATAAATTTTTATGTTTTTAACTTTAAAAATGACGAAGTTGCGTACTAAATGAAATCCTCTAAATTAACCCTTTAAGGGATGATTTTCCAAAAAAAACCATCGAGAAAACAGTGATACAGTTATTTTTTGTGTCTAACTATAAGCTTAAATACAAATTTTCGCCCTTCATACTTCAAAACTGACGAAGTTGCCATACTAACTTTCGCACTCTTAATTAACCCTTTAGGGGATGATTTTCCAAAAAAGCATAATACTTACAAATTTTGTTTCTAGTCTGGAGCTAATATGTAAATTTTCATGTTTTTAACTTCAAAAATGAGGAAGTTGCCTACTAAGTTCAATTCAGTAAATTAACCCTTTAAGGGATGATTTTCCAAAAAAATATATTAAAGTTAACTTTTGTTTATTACTATAAACCTACATAAAAAATTTCAAATTTATAAATCTAAAACTAAGAAAGTTGGTTTGTATGAAAGTGTCTTCTAACCCTTATTTGTACCCCTTAGGGGATGAATTTCCAAAAATCCGTTCTTAGTGGACGTCTCCTTAGCATAAACTATCTCCCTGTCAATTTTCATCTTAATCGGTTCGGCTGTTTCTGAGATTTTTTGTTTAATCAGCGGTGTGTCGCTTTTCAATTTTATATATATAGATAAATGAAAATTTTTGCAAACTAAATACGCTAAAACCATTATAAGTCAACACGACCTATATTATGAGGGTGATACAATATTTTTAAAAACAAACGAAGTTTAAATTGATGCGAATTGAATGTTATATCTTTGTATTAACGTGCAATAATACAATCCAATGTATCTAATTCTTGCAAAAAAAAGTGCAGTCTTTGTAAAGATTTCGATTATTTGGCTGGAAAAGTAATCTCATAGATAAGCGTTATCATTATCAATGTACCTAATTAATCGCATCTCTAAATATAACATACCTACTGTATTAAATTGTAATATAATACAAACCTCCACAATATATTTTTTATGTAAATAGCTAGCAAACGAGCTGACGATGCACCTGATGGTAAGTGGCTATCGTCGCTCATGAACATCAGCAACACCAAAGGCATCACTGATGCGTTGCCGGCCAAGAAAGAAGAAAAAGAAAGAAAGGCTCTCATGTCCCCAGCCGGAACACGACGAGTCGTTAGGCGGTTAGGGGCACTCAATAAAGTGTTAGAGCACAAAAAAAATTGTCTACCTGTCTATTTGTTTGTCTGTCCGGGCATCACATGAAAACCCTTGAAATGATTTCGACGGCAATTAGTTAAGTTTTTCCTTATACTTTGGTTCATGTTTTAGAAAACTTTTCATCCCGAAAAAATTAAAAGTATTTCCCGGAAACAAGATGAAATTTTGTATGGGATATTTTTAAAATATATAAACGATTTGCTTTAAATTTGCAACAAAAGTTCCTTCTTTAAATTGATGAAATATATTTTTTCGAGTTTTTCAAAATTTTTCATGAAAAAGAAAAAAAAAACAAATTAATGTTAATGTCATGTAAATTTTCTTCTGTAAGGGGTACAAGTATGATGAGCATAATTTCCGCATGCGAAGCTGCAGGCAACAGCTAATTGCTTATATGTATCTAGCTTTTTAAATGTGGCCTACTCTTCCCATTTCGTATTTCGTCATTTTCATCGGGGCCCATCCGGCAGATTTTGCGCGCTTTGTCGACATGAGTTGGTATGAAACTTCTGACTTTATCGTTGCGGATTTATCGTGTTAGTATTGTGTTACAATAAATGTTATATTAAATCAAAAATACGATAAAAACGTATTAAGTAACATTACAAAAATATAATCGAATTACAAACTTCTACATTTTTAAGGCAGTTAAAATTGTTTTATTCGGTCGCCGGTTAAAAGTAATAACTAACGTAACATAAATCCTGTTAAGTGTTTCAAATATACATTTAATTTAATAGATGGTTTCAACAGTTTATCAAGATATGACAAGATATGATTATGAGTTATGAGTATGCTTACTGATCCGATGTTAAAATGCTTACCTACTGAATTCATTGATTTTAAAGAGACTAATGCATAAATACTTATACTATAATAAAATATATATTTTATTATAGTAAAATTATAGATTGAAAATAAAAGTAGAATAATATATCGGAATAGGACGATAGGGTCAAGCCTTGTTTTAGCTAGGTATGAATGAACTTGCCTGCGTGGGCAAAAACTATTATTAGAAAAAAAATAATTAAAGAATTGTAATACCTACGAAACTAAAGAATTAGGTAATTAAAGAAATATAATATCTTGTATAATTATAATAATCGTGTTAAATAAACCATTTTATTATTATAATAATTAGTTTATTAGTTAGTAGTTTATAGTTATACACGACACGAGGCAATTATATCTATTGTATATATAGCTATTTGTTATTTTGTTATGATAATTATGTTTCATTGCTGCGCCTAAGTAATTTCAGCATTTATATAAGCAAAGATATATTTATGTATATTTTATTGTAGAGATCCAAAAGATAGTTTTTATGAGATATCCAACGAAATATAATAATATCATAAATAATAAATATATCTGTTATTAAATCATTTTTATTTCCGACTAGTTCCGACTAGACTTCGCTTTAGATCAGGAAACTTATTCCTTAATCCTTAGTAGGTACGATTAAAATATCACAAACAATAATTAAACCTTACATAATCTATTTTTCAGATGACCAATGGTTAGTTGCGATTCTAAGGGGCTGCAAGTTTAGCTTAGAGCGTGTCAAAACCAAACTGGACCTGTATTACACTCTTCGGACAACCGCTGCCGATGTTACATTACGAATGAAACCAACTGAGGCTGACTTTTTTGAGTTCTTTAAACTTGGGTAAAGAATTACTTTCAGATTTTAAATACTCATTATGTAAATATGAATACGTCGACGTAGTTTGTCTTCGATAAGATCTTTGAAACATGACTAATATAACCTTTATTTTACCACTGTTTGGTCAAACTAGAGGACTCTTTACGAGCCTTTGCACACGGCTTTTTCTGCGCGTTTTTCGCGCTGCAAATGACAAGGCGGACGAGGTGTTTCCTCGTACGATCGCGTTTTCGGCGCCGTAAAAATACGCCGTGTGCAGAGGGTCTTATGTGCTTCGAAATGTATACTTTGTTGCATTATACTATAGTTACGATGGTACCGGCAAGTTTTGTATCAAAACCACGCTATCAAAGATTTCACAAATGTTAGCTTAGACATTTGGAGCAGTGTTGCTCCAACTGATAGTCTTATGGGAGAATTTAGTTTTTAAGCCAAGAATACTCACCCCAGTCTCATGCCGGTAATCCAGGGCCTTGACAGAAACCAGCCGGTTTGGTGGAATGGCTAACATAAGGATTATAATATTATTATCCTTATCTACACGTATATACATATATAAAACACAAAAACGTAGTGGAATACGCTGGGTTTCCAATAGTTATTAATAAATAATTAATATCATTACTTATCTTATTATCTTTCCATGAAGCCTGAAGCATGAAGAGTCTCTATCTTGAATTAGCCGCCACACGTCTCATCGTGTTCCATTTCGGGAGCTAGTTCTTTCTTTCTTTCTTCTTAATTTTACATGTGTCTTCTTTATGTATCTTCCGCTATGAGTTCGATGCCGTTAGTTATCGATAATAATGATGGTTATACAAACCGAGAATACGATAATGTCGATAATGCATATTATTATGTTTGCTAGTATTGATAACATATTAGAGATAGAATAGTTCTAATACCTATAATATTTTGCTTTGCCCTAAAATTCATAGAATGTGTTTTGGTTATCGTTTAATAGGTATAGCAGAACCGTTGTGTTGTGTATTGTAAGTTGTAAGATACTAAGTTATATGTACATACATATATTTAGATATTATACTGATTCATACGAAGTAGAACAATAATAGATTCGTGTAGGTAAGGTGATAACCGTAAAAATTCGAATTAATCCGATAAGAGATTATACCTAATTGATAGAGAATATTCATTGAAAAAGTATGAAACTAGCCGATATATTTATCTAACATACCGCTTTTTCTATAATACTATAATTAGTATAACTATAAAGTCAACACTTCTTTAGTGATGTAATTTGCGAAGTATTTCCATTGTAAACTTTAGGGGGCAGGGATATCTCCTATTTCCTTCTTTAGTTTTTGTTTAGTCTGCTTATTATAATTTATGTACACTACACATTACTGAACTAATATTGAAAGGATTTTCCGTGTAAGTGACTATAAAGTTACATCAAAATCGGTTAGATAATTATGTTTACCTACTAATTATTTAATTCAAAATTATTTTTGTTTTCAGGACGTGCTTAATCCTCCCACAATCTAAAACCAAACTACATCCTCGCATCCTTCTCATACGAGCCGGGGAATACAATCCAGAAAAGAATCATGTAGCAGACATAATGTGCATTTTGTACTATTTAGTGCAGGTATGTATAATGTAAATCAAATCGAAAATCTTTATTGAGATGGGAAAAATACCATTGAACTCGCGACATTGTAACTGACACCTCTGTTCATATAATTATGTATCACTTAGGTACACTGTAACCGGCACCTCTGTTCATATATGTATCACTTATAATGTGAAATGTGCTTTGTCATGGAGGAGAAGAAAATCCGTAAAGATATTCAGATAGATGGCCAGAAAGATAGGTAGATCTTATGAGTGTTATGGCGTAGTACACTGCCCGGTTAAGTGGGCCAAATATAAAAATAAAAAATAATACGCATCGTTAATTATAATAAAGCCCTTAGTCAAATTTATGTAATTTGAGGAAATAGGATACTCTTAGTTACATATACCTAGTTATACAGTCACGTGGAAAACATAGCCACAGAGATATTTAAAATCATATGTAAATCCTAGGCTTTGGCCATTACACTATTTTGTCTTATAGTTGCAACTTCAAAAGAGAACGACCTTTTGAACAGATGGGCCACTTGATGGTGAGTGGCTGTTCATGGGCGTTTGTAACTTCGTGTAAAAAATTACACTATTATTGATTCTAGATATCTAGCAAGTAAAAAAGAGACCCTATCAGGATTAATCAGAGTAGCACTTAACCTGCTTTCATTAAGTTGCTGCGCTTACCATCCTGAAATTCATCTTCACTTTCCATTTCACTAAGCATTTACTTTAAAACAAGTTAAATTACTTCACAAAAGAAAGCTAAATACACACGTAGCGTGTGTGTAGTAATATGAATCCTGCTTGTTCCCTTCATTCAGCCCATAAAATTTCCCTCTTACATACACAGAACCAGTTACAAGTGTCATTTCCGTACCTCATTATCTTTTGAATCAAGGATATTTTATTAATATCATGAATTTATTATTCTTTTTAGATATTATCTATATGAATTTATCTATCTATACTAATAATAAAATTGAAGAGTCAAACTGCGATTTTGACATATGAATTTTTCAAGTGCAAATCGTTACTTGCACGATACCAACACCGAAAAATGAGTTTTTAAAATTTTTGTCTGTCTGTCTGTTTGTTTGGCTTTGCAAATCTCTGAAACCACTGAACGAATTTTAACACGACTTTCACTAAGATATTGAAAAGACTTCAACTTAGCATTTAAGCTATTTTTTATGGTTCCACATCAAAGGGTTCCTTAGGGATATTTTGTATGGAAAAATAAAAAAATGTCAGCTGATTTGTTTGAAATAATAAAAAACGTTTTCTCCGTACAAAAAGAGTAATACATGCATATCTTAGTTTTTACTTATATGACATGGAAAGACCATAAAATGCCTTTAAAGGTTATTTTTTTCAATAATTCAAATCCCTATTACTGAGTGGATATCTATTTTCTTATTTTGTTTTTAAGAGCATGTTTTTTGCGTATCTATGTGCTCCAATATAATTTCAGGATTTTATTAATTTCACCTTGGAAGTGGTGGAAAACGCAAATTAATTATGTATGAGTAACCGAACGATTACTATCTTGGCCACTAGATGTCACTGTATTTGTTCATTCACGCCAACGATTTTAGTACATACATTTTTTACCTACAAATAAATAAAATTGAAGAGTCCGTCTGTGATTCCAAAATAACTGCATTTTTCATGTTGTAAATAGTTACTTGCACAATATAAAAACTGAAAAATGAGTTTTTGATAATTTTTGTTTGTCTGTTTCTTTGCCGCCACTTATCTCTGAAACCACTAAAAGGATTTCAACAGGACTCTACTACGATATCGAGTCTTCAACTTAAATTGTAGGATATTTTTTTGGGTTCCATAACAAAGCGAGAAAATAAAATATGAGTCGATTTGTTTTAAACTTACAAAACCTTTTCTTCATTGATAATAAAATGCATAACTCCACAGACGTAAAGCGTATTGCGACGTGTTATATATGAAGCTTAGGATTGTTATTTGAAATAATTGTTTCGTGTTTTTTTTATGGAAATAGCCGACAAACGAGCAGACGTTCCACCTGATGGTAAATGGCTATCGTCGCCCATGGACACCAACACCAAAACATCACTGATGAGTTGCCGGCCAAGAAAGAGGGAGAAAAAGAAAGAAAGAACTGGCTCTCAAGTGCTCAGCCGGAACACGACGAATCGTTTAGCGGCTGACTCATGCTCAAGGGTGTTAGCTATCCAGGAGAAGCCCATGGAGAAATAATAATAGTAATAATGGTATTAATTAACAATTATAATGCATAATATCCTTAGGAACATCGTGTTGAGAGTGGTGAGTGCTGAATTTTCTCTTTTTATGTGAAGCAATATCTCCCCTTTGCCGTATTATTGGTTTGCCAAAACTACAATGTAATAAATGCGAAAATGTGTTGCCTCCTTTATTACCATTCACACATAACTCATCGAATTAACCTTAACTCTCTCGCACCGCTGAACCAATTTTGATGTGTTTGGGTAGATAGACATAGATTGTACGTTGGAGAAGGATTACTACTATTTTTAAAGTCTGGGTACCTATGTATGTAATATGAAATACTGATGGCTTAGCCATACGGCATCATACAAACTATTTATTCAGTGTAATTTACTATGGGTTAAGCAGGAAACACAAACATTAGAAAATAATATCATGAAATAATAATAATAAGTAAAAGCAACCGGCCGAGTGCGAGCTAGGGTTGTTGAACCTAACTTAACTATTTAGTGAAACTTAACGTAGCTGTGTAACGACAAGATAAATGGAATAAAGAAACAAACATAACTTTGCCGTTGAAAAACTTTCGTCCCCATACATCGACATAGGCCCTGATCAAATGACCAAGTTCTGCAAATAGGTGTAAAATCATGTTCTTTGTGATACCTACTTACAAAACAGTTTTCAGATTTTTTCTTTAACCTATGTTATACCTGAGACATTTCTTCTAGCCGAGTGTCTTTTGATTACGTTGACGACACAGAATATTGATCTTTTCACAGCTCCTAGGGATTGCAGACCTGAGTATTGGATATTAATTTTAAATTGTTACCTTCACGCGTTCCTGCGAAAAAAGGTTTTGACAAACAGACGGGCCATTGCCGAGTGATTGATCTTATGGGAACCGTGTTTTTTCTTTTGCGGTAAGGAACCCCAAAAATATCGAAACGTTAAGTCGTGTATTGACCTTTCATTGTAATGCGGTTCTAATGATCATGCTGCTGTTCTGTAAGTTAACTAAAGTACCTACTATTTTTGCCGAAGCGAAGCGAGGGCAACTGCTAGTACTATAATAAAACTCAAAGGGCAAATTTACTGTACATTAAATATTTTTTTAAAATTTTGATTAGGGGGCACTTCAATAACGTGTTAGAGTACAAAAATATTTTTTTTTGAATTATTGTCTGTCTGTCTGTCCGGGCATCACATGAAAACCCTTGAACGGATTCCGATGAAAATTGGTAAAGTTGTTACTAATACTCCGGGTCATATTTTAGGATACTTTTTATCCCGGAAAATTAAAAGGTTTCCCCGGGAAACGGGATGAAAGTTTGTATGGAATATTTTTAAAGCATCAACCGATTTGTTTCAAATTTGCATCAAATATTCCTTGCTTAAATTTATGGAACCCATATTTTTCAATTTTTCAAAATTTTGCAAAATAAAGAGAAAAAAATATAAATTAATGTGAATATTGCTTATTTTTCAAAACCCGCTACTGGAGGAATCCTTTGTGAATTTATCGTGGGTTTCAGTATATAAATTACTAAGTAGGTATAAGTACTTCAATATAAATTCACCGTTTTTTAAATTTCCTTCTACAAGAGGTACAAATAAGGTAAAACATAATTTCCGTATGCGAAGCTGCGGGCGGTTCATTAATATATTATCTTTTAATATCATGGGGTTTAATTGTTTCCAGATTCTAGTCAACGAAGACGATGTAGCTTCTGTTATCGGCACAAAAATTATGGTGGACTACAGGGGTGTAACTCTAAGTCATTTTACACAGATCAGTCCTAGCTGGCTGAAGAAGTTCGTGGCTGTCAGTCAGGTATGTTAAATAGTATTTTTATTGCTAACTTGTTAAAATGAACGTAGTTATGTAGATAATTAAGAAGAGTTATTATTAATTATAACTGTTCTTCATTCTCTGCCTCTTGAGTTTTACGTTCAGAAACACGTGACAAGTTGTCTGTTTTGCGGGTAGCATTGAAATGCGCCTATGACCTACTAATAAACTTTTAATTTGACACATTAATGTCTACCTCCACAGAGAACCGAAACCAGGACCTTTGACTCGGCAGGCACTAGGCAGGATCATCATCAGCTGGTTACAGAGTCATCATTATTAATATTGGGTTTGGTTTTCATTTCAGGAGTCTCTACCTCTTCGCTTAAAAGGCAGCCATCATATGAATGTACCATCGGGAATAGAATTAATTTTTAAACTTATTTCTGGTTTCTTAAACGCAAAAGCGAAGGAAAGGGTCAGTATTATCGTTGATGAAATTTCGCGACTTCATTTGAGAGACGTATTCTCGTATTTTTCAAGTCATCGAAGTTTTGCTGAAAAGTTAATTAATTAATTAGTTTGGTAATATGGCTGGCTGGCTTCAACCCATTAATGACCCACTACTGGGCACGGGTCTCTCCTCTTGAGGAGGCCTAGAGCATACTCCACCACGCTGCTCCAGTGCGGATTGGTGGAGGGGTTAGTGGCCAACCCGACTGTCGGAAGTTTTCAAACCGCCCGAGGGCCTCCGACATGGCTTAACGACTGTTATCTTATGATAACAACCGGGACCGACTGCTTTACGTGCTCTCCGAAGCACGGAAACGCTCAAGAAAGTTTTGCCACTAGCGGTCACCCATCCAACTACCGACCGCGCCCGCTGTTGCTTAACTTTGTCGATCACATAGGATCGACGCAAGCCGCCGGGCTATGAACGCAAGCCGCCGGGCTATGACGCAAGCCGCCGGGCTATGATGAGTTTGGTAATATAGTTACTCATTAATATCAAGGCAGAAATTATAATAAAACTGTAACGGAGCGATGTTTGCTCCCGGTAATCTCAAACAGCTTAACTGATTTCTATGCAGTTTTCACTGTTGTATTTCACTGTTGTGTTGTATCTTATACTTATATTCGGTGTTTGTTTTGTTCGATCAGTTCACAAATTAATAGATATTGTAAATTTCAAGAATCCCGTTACTTAATTTTTTTATGTGTATACTTCGAAACGAGGCGAGGGGCTAGTATAATAAAGATAAATATAGTCATCTCATTAGGGTTCAGCTAGATAATATTTTGTCTTTGACTCTTGAACTATGATGTATTTGATACTTTTCTTGAGCGTTATTTTTATCTTCAAATTGTCAATATTCTGTTGTAGCTAATGATACACAAAACCCATGAAGACTTGCTTCGCTTGGTGCCTGCAGACTCTTTGCCCGAGGAGTATGGCGGTACTGCTGGGACTATAAATCAGATTATTGGTAGGTACACAGTTTCCATCAGTAATTATAGGGATTTTTTAACAGACTTCAAAAAAGGTGGTATTCAATTCCACTGTATTTTTTTTGTTTATTACCTCAACTTTCGACTGGGTGAACCGATTCTGATGATTCTTTTTTAATCGAAAGCTGGTGCTTGTTAAGTAGTCTCACTTTTTGAGCGAGATCTGACGAGTAGTTTTTGAGTTATCCTTAATTTTGAAGTCGGTTATTTTTTGTGAAGAATTATTCTTTGATGAGGCCATGGAGTAAATTATTTAGTTGGCTGAAATTATGGTTAATTACAGAATACGTAGAATGTACAGTAAGTAGGCAGCGAGTCAAGCGTAGGGCATGGTACAAAATGTTTTATAACGTTTATATTACAGAATGTTTGTTCTAAAAATGTTAATTTCTACCTACAGATTAACACAATTTACACTACAACACACTTAACAAAATAGTAATAATCGGTTTCAGTAGTTTTTGTATAAACTTCTTATTAAATAATTATTAGAGCTTAGATTTATCAAAATTGGTTTGATGGGATAGATGTTTATACATACACTACACTATCATTAGGTTAATAATAATTTCAACGTTATCTAAAGTTTACTGTGATAATAATATTAATAATATAGCATTATGGTACGATATGAATTATCTAGGTAGGTACTTATGCTGCAAAACCCAGCGGTCTAATTTCAATGAAGATCCCGTATTGTATTTAACATTTGTACTTATCTGTATCTTTACGTGAGTGAGTATTAAAAAAATGTTAATTTTCAGAACATTGGATCGCTAAATTCCATGATTATCGGCAGTGGATGGAAAAAGAACTGACATTTGGCACTGATGAGACTCTACGGCCCAAAGGCTCTAAGCAAGAAAAAGTCAAAGGATCTTTCAGACAAATTGATATAGACTGATTTTTTATATCACATAGTTTTATCAAGAATAAAAAGTAGTAAAATTATTTGCCTGTATCTATTACCCATGAATTTTTATCTCAAATAATAAACTAACAAAAAAAGCTTAGGGTAATAAACTTTGAAATCTTTGAACTCTAACTTTCATCTTGTCATTCTTTGAAAAATCTTGAAGAATTTTTAAAAAAGGAGAAGAAAACAATGCTAAAGTATTATTAATTTCAGTAATTTGAATGTCTGTTTTGATTACTCTTTTTCTGGAATCCACCGTAAAACGGTAATGTCAAAAAGATTTGTCGGTGGCATGAGACACTTTTGCGCTACTTCAACGGTGTAGTTTAATCCCATCAAAAACATGAACGTAAAGTAAAAGCCAATTTAAAAAAAAAGAATTGAGATCTAAATGGGTGCCAAGTTCCGTGTAGAAAAGCCTAAAATTTTAGTCACAAGAACATGTAATTCAAGCTCCACATTTGACTTGGTTAGTTTTCACGTACCTATCTAGGCTATAATAATATTATATATTTATATTTGCATACCTAATTATCTTTGTTAAGTCTGTTAGGTTGATGACCTATGTTACTTTTCTAAAATTTGGTTTGTTGATTGCTAACTAATGAAAACTAGCCAATTCAAATGTAAAGCTTGAATTACATGTTCTTGTGACTAAAATTTTAGGCTTTTCTACACAGAACTTGGCACCCATTTAGATCTCAATTCTTCTTTTTTTTAAATTGCCTTTTACTTTACGTTCATGTTTTTGATGGGATATCATTACTTTTTGTACAGAAATTATTAGTAGGTACTTATTCATAACGTTACTGATTAATTTTGTTACCTTATAAATGAACTGTAATAGTGCCCTTCAACTAAATCCGTAGTTAGTGCACCGTGGTCCAAAATACCTATTACTTCATTATTTATAAGTAATGATCTTCTACTATTCATGTCCTCTAAATATTAAAATAATAATTAATACTAAATCCCAGTCTGTTATAATAATAATAAATACGATACGATACGATAGTAGTAATAATAATAATAAATACGATAGTCGAATATACTCTTATTAGTTACTAGCAGTTGCCCTCGCTTCGCTTCGGCAAAAATAGTAGGTACTTTAGTTAACTTACAGAACAGCAGCATGATCATTAGAACCGCATTACAATGAAAGGTCAATACACGACTTAACGTTTCGATATTTTTGGGGTTCCTTACCGCAAAAGAAAAAACACGGTTCCCATAAGATCAATCACTCGGCAATGGCCCGTCTGTTTGTCAAAACCTTTTTTCGCAGGAACGCGTGAAGGTAACAATTTAAAATTAATATCCAATACTCAGGTCTGCAATCCCTAGGAGCTGTGAAAAGATCAATATTCTGTGTCGTCAACGTAATCAAAAGACACTCGGCTAGAAGAAATGTCTCAGGTATAACATAGGTTAAAGAAAAAATCTGAAAACTGTTTTGTAAGTAGGTATCACAAAGAACATGATTTTACACCTATTTGCAGAACTTGGTCATTTGATCAGGGCCTATGTCGATGTATGGGGACGAAAGTTTTTCAACGGCAAAGTTATGTTTGTTTCTTTATTCCATTTATCTTGTCGTTACACAGCTACGTTAAGTTTCACTAAATAGTTAAGTTAGGTTCAACAACCCTAGCTCGCACTCGGCCGGTTGCTTTTACTTATTATTATTATTTCATGATATTATTTTCTAATGTTTGTGTTTCCTGCTTAACCCATAGTAAATTACACTGAATAAATAGTTTGTATGATGCCGTATGGCTAAGCCATCAGTATTTCATATTACATACATAGGTACCCAGACTTTAAAAATAGTAGTAATCCTTCTCCAACGTACAATCTATGTCTATCTACCCAAACACATCAAAATTGGTTCAGCGGTGCGAGAGAGTTAAGGTTAATTCGATGAGTTATGTGTGAATGGTAATAAAGGAGGCAACACATTTTCGCATTTATTACATTGTAGTTTTGGCAAACCAATAATACGGCAAAGGGGAGATATTGCTTCACATAAAAAGAGAAAATTCAGCACTCACCACTCTCAACACGATGTTCCTAAGGATATTATGCATTATAATTGTTAATTAATACCATTATTACTATTATTATTTCTCCATGGGCTTCTCCTGGATAGCTAACACCCTTGAGCATGAGTCAGCCGCTAAACGATTCGTCGTGTTCCGGCTGAGCACTTGAGAGCCAGTTCTTTCTTTCTTTTTCTCCCTCTTTCTTGGCCGGCAACTCATCAGTGATGTTTTGGTGTTGGTGTCCATGGGCGACGATAGCCATTTACCATCAGGTGGAACGTCTGCTCGTTTGTCGGCTATTTCCATAAAAAAAACACGAAACAATTATTTCAAATAACAATCCTAAGCTTCATATATAACACGTCGCAATACGCTTTACGTCTGTGGAGTTATGCATTTTATTATCAATGAAGAAAAGGTTTTGTAAGTTTAAAACAAATCGACTCATATTTTATTTTCTCGCTTTGTTATGGAACCCAAAAAAATATCCTACAATTTAAGTTGAAGACTCGATATCGTAGTAGAGTCCTGTTGAAATCCTTTTAGTGGTTTCAGAGATAAGTGGCGGCAAAGAAACAGACAAACAAAAATTATCAAAAACTCATTTTTCAGTTTTTATATTGTGCAAGTAACTATTTACAACATGAAAAATGCAGTTATTTTGGAATCACAGACGGACTCTTCAATTTTATTTATTTGTAGGTAAAAAATGTATGTACTAAAATCGTTGGCGTGAATGAACAAATACAGTGACATCTAGTGGCCAAGATAGTAATCGTTCGGTTACTCATACATAATTAATTTGCGTTTTCCACCACTTCCAAGGTGAAATTAATAAAATCCTGAAATTATATTGGAGCACATAGATACGCAAAAAACATGCTCTTAAAAACAAAATAAGAAAATAGATATCCACTCAGTAATAGGGATTTGAATTATTGAAAAAAATAACCTTTAAAGGCATTTTATGGTCTTTCCATGTCATATAAGTAAAAACTAAGATATGCATGTATTACTCTTTTTGTACGGAGAAAACGTTTTTTATTATTTCAAACAAATCAGCTGACATTTTTTTATTTTTCCATACAAAATATCCCTAAGGAACCCTTTGATGTGGAACCATAAAAAATAGCTTAAATGCTAAGTTGAAGTCTTTTCAATATCTTAGTGAAAGTCGTGTTAAAATTCGTTCAGTGGTTTCAGAGATTTGCAAAGCCAAACAAACAGACAGACAGACAAAAATTTTAAAAACTCATTTTTCGGTGTTGGTATCGTGCAAGTAACGATTTGCACTTGAAAAATTCATATGTCAAAATCGCAGTTTGACTCTTCAATTTTATTATTAGTATAGATAAGTAGTTTGTGTTCGATGAGATAACGTGCCATAATATATTTGGAAACAATACTTCGAATCACTTTAAACTGGTATAATTTCGGAAATAATACAAAATTTAGTGGTGTACATGCCATACAAGATAAGAGAAGAATAATTTTTCACACATTAAAAATGAAACAATGCAATACACTGGAAATAACGGCTACTGACGTCTCACTAATCTGTACGTAAATAATACGCACGTAGACTGAACATCTTCCCCCCGTTAGAAGCTTCACAAAGTACTAAAACTGATATGTTTCGATTAAAAAAATTAAGGGTGGTATTCCACTCCTTATATATATTCCACATAATGATCACCTGTCATCAATTTTGATTGCTGTTCATAAATTTCAGGCGTTATAAGTAAGTGTTCCTAACAGAATCAATTTTTTTAAAAATTATCATAAAATGATAAAAATTTACTACTTTCAGATTTATTCCTTTGTATTCACCCGAATACCTATCTGCATGCCAAATTTTAACTTTCTAGGTCACCTGGAAGTTGGATATAGTTTTGATCTATAGGTCAGTCAGTGTTAAATTTCTCGATTTTTGGACGTTAATATCTAAATAACAGTCTGAGATATATTTATGAAATTTGGAAGACGTATGTATTTCGCAAGTCTTAATAAATGAGCCAAATTTGACAGGTTTATGTTGAATAGTTTTTGAGTCATGAGGTGGTCAAAAGTGGCTCCAAATGGTTCGTGTAATATTACACACGGTGCTGCTCGCCAATTCTGTTAGCTAGAAAATTGGCTTACACGCTACCGCGTGTTTAGATTTTAATTTATGTAATTTGTTAGCATTCTCAATAATTAAAAGTTTTATCTAGTAGATATTTATAACTTTTGATGAGCTAGTATGCTCTAGGTATATCCTATAGTTTTCAACGAATATGTAAAAAACTAAACCATGGTATCAGTAGTCGGTTAATTAGAAAACATATTTGACCGAATAAGTGTGCAAGCTTTAATAATATAAAACAAGGAATAATTTAAACAAATTATAAATACTAATTCAAACTGTTTCTTCAAAACATACGCAAACCTTTTTGTTCTTTAATCAGAGCGCAAATCGTACTCAAGCCGACATAAAAAACTTGTAACCACTATCGGAAATCGGAATGGATTGGTATTTTATTGCAAACTAATGGATACCCAGCGTGTTCCACTACGCTAATTTTTTTCTGATGAGAATGACAGATCAATTTTTTAAGCCCAATGCATACGTAACGGGTTTTTTCCCCTTACGGGGCGGGGACGGGGCATAAATATACCTGCGTGCCCGGATTCCGCTGCGTATGCACTATCGTGTACGGGACGGGAAAAACCCGTACGTAACGACGTATGCAATGTGGTTTAGTATTGACTTCCTCTTTTTAAACATACAATATCATTGCTTGACGTTGACGTTGATGCGCCATCTTTACAAACTATCTTCAAAAGTGGAGAATCGACTTTATCAATGGACCGATTGTGCCTAGATGCATTGTTTCAGTGGTCTCAAACCACTTTTGTATTTTTTTTATTTATTTAACTTTTTGCACCATACAATTTGTATAATAGCAAAGGCGGACTTAATGCTAATAGCATTCTTTCCCAGTCAACCCTCGTATAGTGAGAACATAACAACAAGAGATTATTATTGCCTTTCAAACGAAACCATTTTCAGGCGTATCGGTTGGATAGTTTCAAAGTGTATAGAGGACATATCGGTACAAACATTTTTTGTGTTTTATATAAATAGATTCCATATTCTTCAACGCGATTGTTATATGTTACTTTAAAGATCGATTAATGTTTATAAGGTTATACATTTTATGGTCGTTGCACCTTGTTTGTATCTTGTTGAATACATACAATATCATTGTTGAAAGCTATCTATCGTACCGCTATCTATCCGCCATCGCGCGTTGTTCATGATTTTATCAAAGGTTTATTGACATGATGTTTGCTCCTATGCTAATTACGAAACTAGGTTACGGATCGGTGTTTTACTTTTGCTCACTGTAAAATACCACAAAGTTCTGCAAAACTAATTTATGTTTTTTTCTTAAATTTTACTTATCGTATATTTCCTACTTAGGTAAAAATAAAGAAATTTTTATATTTTACAGATATTTGAAAATTGTAACAAGATGGGCTTAAACATTTTTAGTCGTGAAGTGACACGTGTGTAACTAAATGACTCACATTCGGCTTTCACTACTTTCGAAACACTAGTTTACAATTCTAAACAAATACATTTTATGTAATCAAATTTTGTAGTTCTATTTTACATCATTATTGAACTTTGTGTCTATGCATTACGAGACATAATTTGTTTTGTTACACCTAATAATAAGTCAATTCACAAAAAAAACGTAATTTAAAGATTCTAATCTAATTCCTTTTTACTAAACCGGAGACCGCTTTGTAAATGGTTGCAAGGTCATTTTTTCTGAAACATTAACTAAAACTTTTCATTAGCGATGTGAGTGATGTATTGTTCAAGCCATACTTATGGCAGGGAAAACGTTATCTTATCTACCGAGTGTATTATAAAAGTGAAAAATTATCGCAACACTCATGTAACTGTTCAATACCGCAAATAAAGAGGTAACTCAGTAACTATTACTCAGATTAACCTAAATAAACCTCTTGAAGTTTGTTGTATAATATCAAAACAACAATATTTTTTCAACGGACTTACATCAGGAAAACATGAAAATATTGTTAGGTATAATTTATTCCTATCTATATTTGGACACTTTTAAATAACAGTTTCAATGTGGCTAACTGAGCGAGGTTAGGTTCTAACTATTGTTTTATATCGATGTTGTGTTGTAACTTGTAAATTAGTGACGAAGCAGATAGTGTTCGCAACCTTGTTTTTGTTCAATTCGGTACGAACGCGGTTACCTTTACACCGTTTACTTGCTTCAGGTGGAAATAAATTGTGAATTAAATTACTTAACGTGTTTAATGTTCTTTGAAGTAGCTTAATATTTCCGCGTAACATCAGATTAGTTTTTACTATATCACCATGGAAGTAAGACAGCTACCTCCGCATTTGCTCGAAATAGCAAAAAAGGAACTCGATGAGGATCCCAATCGTTTACCGTCTGACATAAATGCTCTAAGATCTTGGCTGGCAAAACAACCTCACCTGCAGTGTGTGAATCCCTGTAAGTTTTTTTGTTTATATAAAACCAATACCTTTGATTTGATACGAATACAATAATTATGAATACACAATGATAATATTAAATAATATTAAATATTAAGGAAATATTAAATCGTCTTCTGTATCATCTACAATTTTATTAAAACACCAATTGCAGAAGAAATAAATTGTGCCTAGAGTATTTTATTTATTTATATTAGGATGTACCCTCACTCATGTTCAACAATATCTTATAGATGGGACTTTTAAAATATTTAACATATTTTATTCCTTGTTTAGTTTTACAAGATTTCTTTCTGTAAAATATCTGTAATTTTATGTGGATAATTTTTTATAGAATCTAATTATTTATTATATCATTTTAATGAAATAATTTTTGTATCTAACCTATGTGGTGGGGTGGGGTGGTCGCAGTGATTTCGAATGTGTATAAATATACGATTTTAAAAGTTTCCTACGTTTCGTAAAGAAAATAATAAAGGTGAAATCAAATTAATGGTTTGAGCTTCAGGAAACCTAAAAAATATAAATAAGATATTGCGACATCTAGTGCCATTTTCCCTTACTATTTTGCATTCCTGCACACAAGCCGAGATAGTCTCTGTGTTGCGTTACTTTATACATAATATATTTCACGTTGTACCTGAAAAGTTCTACAGATGTCACTAATATAATTTTTTGCATAATTTCATATTTTTTTCATTGTATTGTATTGTTTTCATTACAGCGGACCAAATGTTAGTTGCATTTTTGCGTGGAAGTAAATATAGTTTAGAAAGAAGTAAAGAGAAACTGGATTTATTTTATACATTGAGAGCATTAGCACCTGAATTTTACGGTAACAGAGACCCATTACAACCTAAAATTCAGGAATTGTTAAAATTAGGGTAAGGGCAGAATTCTTTTGGGATTCCAATAAATTAAAGAACGCCTAAAATGTCTCAATAAAAATTATTTAATTTGATTTTCAGATTATTTCTACCTCTGAGGAAATGTATCAATGAGAATTCCCCGAGAATATGTCTAGTGCGATGTGGTTTAGTGGATGCATCACGGTACCATTTGTCGGATCTAGTTAAAATTACTTTCATGATCACAGAGATTTTGTTGCTGGAAGATGACAATTTTACTGTAGCTGGAGAAGTAAGTTATTATGCTAAAGGATCAATCATGGATTAAGTATATTATTTTGTATAGTATAATTATGTATATATGTATTTATTAAGGTTTCGGAAAATGATAAGACAGTGGGCGATTATTTAATTTTAGTCAGAAACTAATTAACACAGGTTTTTCACTCGTTACTAATTTAATACGCGATTACCGCTAATACACACGTTCTTTGAACATAATTATTATTGTGACTCGAATAAGATAACCAATCACTAATTGAATGCGGTGAAGACGGATTTACAGTGCGGTACGGCATTTAGGATACCCAACAATAATTCACACGTTGCGTGCCGCCCAGCTCGGAGGCTGTTTCCAAATATACCTATGCCCGTTGGTGGCTGGCAAGTCAATAGCTCTCCTCGGTTATCACGCGGTAGCGTGTACTCCAAAAATGGCAGCAGACAATTTGCATCTTCAAAATCCGAATACACCCAAGCTTGTTACGGCTTGACGTTCCATTGTATGATCTCCGACATATACATAGATAGCATTATTTGTATAGAATAATCTGTACAATTTTCAGTACTAATCTGTACACTGTCCAGTTTTACGGAAGACATAATTATTATCATACATTATAACTTTCAATTGCAGGATACTTTAGTGGATACTAAGGGCACAAGCTTCGGACTTCTGAGTCAATGGACACCGACACTAGCCAAGAAAATCATAACATGTTTTGAAAAGGCGATTCCGCTACGTTTAAAGAGCATACACCTGTTGAATATGCCACCGAGTCTAGAGACAGCGTATGGCATTTTCAAGACATTTCTTGGTGAAAAATTAAAGAAACGGGTAGGTTGAACTCTAGTTGGTCCTAAGTTACTAACAAAAAATACCCGACTTCAAAGTCTCAAAAACTACTTGTCAGATCTCGTTCAAATTTATGTGGGACCACATGACAAGCACCTGATTTATTTATTTATTTACACAGGACCACCAACAAGATTACAATGTAATACATGACTTAAGATTATAGACCTTAGGTAACTAAAAACACATTTTAGTTTCGATCACATTTCGATTAAAAAAAGAATCATCGAAATCGGTTGGCGTGATATTGAGTTATTCGTCAATTTGTCGCGCACATCTTAACACAAATTTACGACTTATGTAGTTTTCTCATGGATGCCATTGTCAGATCTCAATAAAATTTATGTGGGACCACATGACAGCCACCAGCTTTCGACTAAAAAAAGAATCATCAAAATCGGTTTGCCCAGTCCAAAGTTCTGAGGTAACAAACATAAAAAAAAATACAGTCGAATTGAGAACCTCCTCCTTTTTTTGAAGTCGGTTAAAAATATAAGTAGGTTGACGTAGCACAAGTAATTAAGTAGGTAAATTATATAAACGTGCCATACGTTACATACATTTTTATCCAATTTATACATATAGATACCCAGGTTAATAATTTATTGTTTTGGTGACAGTATCAGTGAGCCAGTATAATAAGCAAAGCGCTTCTTTTTCACCAGTGCAAGATAACCACATCATCAATTGGCAAGTTCAGTTCTTTGTCGGCTATTCATATAAAATATACTTGCAAATTTGCTTTTGCTCTTTGGACTAGTCTCACATTATTTTATTAAGAAAGAAATTTTTAACTCATCGTCTCCATAGACATCATCGATGCATTGCCAGCTAAGAATGGAAAAAAGTGAAGAAAGAATGATTTGCGATGTCAGGAGTTAAAAATTTCTTTCTTAGTAAAATAATGTGAGACCAGTCCAAAGAGCAAAAGCAAATTTGCAAGTATATTTTATATGAATAGCCGACAAAGAACTGAACTTGCCAATTGATGATGTGGTTATCTTGCACTGGTGAAAAAGAAGCTCTTTGCTTATTATACTGGCTTAACACCATTGTTATTGATGCTAATATGAGCTAAGGTGATCACTTACCATCAGGTGGCACGTCTGTTCGTTTATAAAAATATAAGATGGGTTTTAATGGTCGCTAAATAGTTTACATTTAGAATATCTTGCACGCATCAAAATCTCAAAGGATTGAAATTTTTCTTTTGCCAATACAATCAATGTATGTATATTGGTCTACCTAATGTAACTATAATGTTTTAATTTCCAGATATTTGTTCATAATCAGAATTCTCTTTATACGGAACTCCCGAAGCGCATATTACCAGAGGAATATGGAGGCGAGGATGGATCTCTACAAGAGTTGACCGGTAAAATTCCTTTCAATTACAGTTTGAAGGGCTAAGTGCATTATCGTAAAATCGGTGATTTATTTGTCATACATTGCTCTTTAAAAAAACGCTGTATCTTTTTTCTGGTTTTTATACAGAAAATTAAGTATGACGAATTAGTAAGTGAAGGATAAAATAATAAGCCCAATGTTTTCCGCATATAACATTTCTATAACAAGTTTAAGGTAATAATATTACCAGGAAAATTACAGTATTACCATATAAGTACTATTGTTTCTTTCAAATCAAATCATTTATTCTTTGCTTCAAATACGGTTACAAAGGATGTTATAAAATATGTTGTAGTCCATTCATATTTGGCTTTCATAAGCATGCAACAACAAGTAAAATTAAATTTAAATACAATTCTTACTAGGAAATTAAATAAATAAATAAATAAATAAATAAATAAATTCTTCTGTGGTATTACTAGAAACATCCCTGCGAACAAATCGTTGATGCTACATGTTGATGCTGATGAAAGTCGGTTATCAATGTATGTGCCATTTATATTGTAAAAGACTACTCCGAAGTCCGGTGACGTCGGTACGTCAGAACCGGCGCCGCGGCGGTAGTCGCCAACCAGGCGAGTCACAAGCCTATCTCCAATGCTCTACTTGCAAACATTGAGTATTTGCATCTTTAATTAATATTGCATCTAAGTAATGCAAGTGCGAAGTGACACATTCTTCGTCGTTGAATTTTATATAGCTTTCTTTGCTTACAATTCAGCGGGCCTAATTCGTAGACCAAGATCTTGACCCAGCGTGAATTTACACACAAAGTGATCTTACTTTATTCATCGTCAACTCTAGTATCTGAAGTTCTTCAGCTGATCGATTTCAAGTAGATATGTGTGATACAAAATTATTATATATTTTTTCAGATTTTTGGAAGGCGAAAGTGGAAAGTTATCGTGAGTGGTTTATACAAGAAGAAAAGGCTTACTCTGACGAAGCCTCAAGGCCTGGAAAGCCAAAAACAACATCTACCCTATTCGGCGTGGAAGGTTCCTTCCGTAAATTAGAAGTCGATTAAATACTTGTCTTATAAGAGCACAGAAATTTTCTTTTTAATTAATGTTATAACACATTGGTTCAAACTGTTGTCTAATTTAGTCGACGACCTTTTCAATGCCGGATCGCTGCGCCAAGGGTCTTGGTTTCGATTTCCAACGAGGCAGAAATTTAAATGATGAGTATGTATTTCTGTTCTCGGGCTGGCTGTGAGTGTTCTTGTGTGTTGTCCATGGCACCCACGACACAGGAAATCCTAGTGTGGGGGCTATGAGTGTGAAGCGTTATAATTTAGAGTTAAATAAAATGAATATCACGATACTTTTCTGTAAACAAGTAATTAATTTAAGTAAATATAATGAATTAATATTAATAAATGTTTCTTATGAATCATTATAATACTTAAATAAATGTCTGTTTTTAAAAAGCGTCTTGTATGCTATTGTTTTTTTTTTCCAACTACTAAGTAAGTAGTCTGTGAAGTCGGCGTGGTCATTTGATAATAATATTGGTGTCCCAAAAATTTCGCAAGATTTGAATTAGAAAACACATATTTAATTTAATAATTGGAATGTAAAACTCATAGGAATGGGTTATTATCATAATTATAATTATTATAACATTTTTCAAATCTTGCGGAAGGAAGGAACAGAACGCAGATTTAACACTGGTAGCGTTTAAATTGCAGCAAAATATAAAAATTATGATGATTTTGACTAAAACATATTTGCTAACAGATAATTAGTTTTTTATTCATCATATCAACATTATAAGAATGGTCGACCTTAGCCTTTGCGCCGTTTTGGTGCAATATAAAATATCATCTTGGCATTGTCGATATAGATATAAATATTCTATCGATATAAATATTCAAAATCGTCTTTGAGTGTAATCGTTAAATTTATTAACGTTGAAGTTTCATTTCAAATTGATAAAAACAAAAGTAAGCTGCCTGAATGTCATGGAATACAAGTATAATTTCTTTAAAGGTTAATCCTATAAATACATGAATAATAAAACCTTACTCAAACTACACATTGGAAACTAGATTGGATAGGTCCAAAGAATACGGCACAAAAAATACAAAATAAAAAGGAGCCAAGTGTGTACCAGACAAAGTATTGATAGTATAGTAAAGGTTTCCGTATTTGAATTTACAAACAGGATTGTATCAACCACTAGTTTGTATTGCATATAATTATTATAAAAAAATCATAATTATCTATTCCTTGACATGCTAAACTTCAAGAAGAAAATAAGGAAACACATGCCGCTTTTTTGTTTTAAGATAAACAAAATATATTAAAATAAAAATCTTTTTCATCTAATTTCATACATTCGCCAGAATTAATAGGACACCTATAGGATTTGAAACCCAGATTTTTAAAATTTATCTACCATTACATAGACATTTAGAATACCTCAATTAATATAATCAATTTTGGAGACTCCGCGGATTTTCCAAATGCCTGTTTATTACATTTTATTAATAAATGGTGTTTTCAACATGTGTACCAATTTTCAGCTCTATGCGTATTATTGTAAATCTAATTTATATTTCGACTGGACTAAATGACGTCTTGAAATCTTTTCGTTACTATTTTATAGACACACAGAAGACATAATAGTACTCATAATAGTACAGTCGGCCGCAGAAGTAGCTTAACATTTTAGTACCTTGTCACATTACATTTCTTGAATTTGTCAAAGTACTATAATGTTAAGCTACTTCTGCGGCCGACTGTACTAGAAACTATATCGTTCATAGAATGACCAAGTAATGTCATCGAACTTATTGCATAACTCTTGCGGTGACACATCAGCGTGTGTACAAACACTTGAGTTAGTGCATGCTTGCATGTATACGCGGATACTTTCGTTTATCTACTTTAGCAGCTAGTTTAGCAGCCTTCTTACTCTTTCTAGGTTTTTCTTTCTATCAGTCAAACAGTAATTTAAGAATGCGATATTTATCTAATACAAATCTGTTTTACGCTCTATCAGTTAGTTTCAATTCCAGTTACATTTTCTTTGTTCTTTTTCATCCCACACATTTCTTCTGATATATCTTAAAATATGATTCGGTTTGGTTTTATATTTTGTTATATTGTTTAAATTAATTTTTAATCCGATTCTTTCTTTAGGATCTGGAAGAAGGCAATTCATATTATTTTTAGCAGAAATCAGAATCTGGCTTCTTAAATATAATTTTAATGTTTTCATTAACCCGTGTTATGTCTCTGATAAGAGTAGAGATAGCTAAAACAATATTTTCAAATGTTCAATGACTTTAATGTGCCTTTTTATGATATCAGTATCATTATGATACTTCGCATTTCCTGGGTAATTCCCTCTGGTAAAAACTAAATCTGTTAACGGATGTTTCATTTTAGTAGTTTGTATTTTGTTTTACCAATTACACCCACGACATAAAGCTTGGCGATATGCCCTGTGAGTGTAATACTCATAATAAATTGATGACTAAAAAGTGATATAAAAAAAGAAAAAAATAATAATTAAAAGACACGTGTATCGTATTTAATAATAATAATAACAATGTTCAATCATTCTTAATCACCAGATTTTGAAGTTAACGCACTTTGTGTTTTTTATAGTAACTAATCATCAAGTCTAAAGAGTAAGCGCATTAGTCAAAGTGTAGGTATAGTTGCCATAATGCAATATTACAATTAATATTTCGTTAGCGTACTCGTAGAATGATTATGTTGACTGCGATTTACGTGTGTGCGGCCAGTGTGTCTCAGGGGCGCGGGCGCCGTCATACCGACCGTCAGTCGCGCTCAGTAATCAAAGCGGTCGCGCGTCGTCGGTGCGCATTTTTACTGCGACATGATATGAACTCGTTTCTCGGGAGTGAGTGATAGTGCAAAACGTAATTTGCCGTCGCTCCAACATGACTGAAGAGGAGCTCGGCAACCGTCTCGATGAAGACTTCCATTCGTCAGGTCACGAGTCCGATAATGACGAAGTTGTCATGAGAAAAGACAGAGCCACCGTCAAGGAGATGATTATGCGCTTTGAAAGGACAGCTGTTACTAGCTACGGAGGATCTAGTGAGTCGCTGAACAGATCGAAGGAACCTAGCTTAGGAAGTTTAACGAGTATCGTTAATCCAATACACGTGCATTTCCAACACCTGTGCCCCGTGACTTCAATTCAAGATAGGAATTCTAATGTGTCAGTGAACTCAATATTATCAAATGTTTCGGAAATTAGTTGTGAATCTAGTTCTTCGGGTTTTGTGTCCGATAGGAAATCTTCAAGTCTCAGACCGCATCGTCCTGCTCCTCCACCTCCCGAACCTTTTAATGATGATTATTGTGAAAATACAAAATCACCAGTTCCAGAGGAGAAACCAACAAAAGAGAGACGCTATTCTTTTACAACTCCCTCTACATCACCGGTGGTTTTACGGCGTACCCGACAACCTCCGGTTATACGGCGAAAATCTACGATGAATAATCCAGGTCCTTTAGGTGAGACACATTGGTCGTATGGAGTTAAACAAAGTGATTTAGAAAAATTATTGAGACTGAAATCATCTGATGCATCAGACAATGAAGAACAAACAAAGGAAAATATTAACGCAGAGTCATCGAATGAAAGTACTAGCAGTGATTCCAACGGCAGTGCTAAATTACATGAGGGTGAAGTGTACGTAGTTAATAACGATGACGCTAGACTGGATACGGTATCCACAGATCAGTCCACCGATACTTTAATAAACGATTATGAAAGTGACGAAGGAGACAATTTATCGGTAGGTTCTGGTGTGTCTCGTGAATGTAGTAATTATGACAATGTTAGTATTAAGTCCATATCGTCCTTCGATATGGTTCCGTACCAGAAATATGATAGTATTACGGTTTCCTCCGATGAGTTTGGCTCGGAGGTGTGCCACGCGCCGGATACAGAGTTCCTTACAGTGAGTGCAGTGAACGAGTGGTGTGTTTCAAAGTCCGTAGAACCGGTATTGATGCCGGTGGAATCAAAAAAGGAAAAATATCGCAGGTGAGGTCACTTGAATATTTCTAGATATCTAGTAAACATATTTGCGATATCGCTGCGATGTATTGTCTTACATTTATATCTGATAATTTATCGCTTTGGTTATTCAGTATTGATAAGATAAGTGCAACTCTATTCCATTTATTTTACGAAACACGATGATTTCTTTCGGATAACAATTTCGTTTTCATGCCGTTAACATTGGTAATTATGTTAAAATCCAATTAGGTGCGTTCTGCTCTTAGGGATTAAGGATCGCCTATTAGAATCAGATGTTATTAGTAGATTAAGGTAAATAGCGTTTTAGTAGATCGTTTGGATACCTGTCGTATTGTTATTATGCAATTAGCATCAAGCTGATTCATAAAACAATTAAGGTAGCAAATGATACTTGCTCAGTAGCGCACACAGCTGTGACGTTAGTGTGGACGAGGTTTCACCTTGATGTTTATTCATATGGTGTGTCGTAGGTAGCTAGTTAAAATGGGTTTGTTTATTTATCTTCGGATATATTTCACGATAACGAGCAACTTTCATCTAGTTTCTATCATCACATTATGCAGGCACTACTGTCTATGTTGTTAGATTTAAATCCGCGGAATCACATGGAGATTTGTGAAGAGTATGACAATTTTTAATTTTTTTTCAGTGAAACTTTTAGTTTGATATTAAGTTTTGTAATCTGAAACAATTTTCAATTTTATACTGAAAATAAAACGATTACATTTTATGGCCTTTTATAGCTGGCATAGCTAATAATCTAACTAACCTACGTCAATAAAAAAGGAGGATGTCTTCTATTTCGTTGTATCGTTTTTTTTTACCTCAGAACTCAGAACTACTTTATTTGTTTAGTGATCCTTATCGAACGCTATTTAGTTATGTGGTTTTTTTGGCAAATATAATTTTTATCATTAATATTCCCTTTTTCTTGATTTTCGATCCCATATCATTATACGTATAAAATAAGCATACGCAATAAAACATCGAAAACATTTATATTTTTCTGGAAATTTATAACAACACTTATAATAAGACTTGAGTCTCAGAAGAGACATCGGTTCTCTCTGCGTGTTCCATCCACATCGATTCGACTTGTGGATAACCTCTTCGATCTTGATTCTCACGATCCTTCTGGCCACGCACTCGCAAATGTGGATTGAGCGTCCTTCTGAGGTTTTCCCGGTGCGCTATGAAGTGGGGTTCTTCAAAAACGGTGTAATTAAAGTTCTCCTTCAGCCGGCGTCGCATTCACGATTCCTCTGGAATTGCTCATGTCCATAGGTCACGATGACTACTTACCATCAGGTCGCTCGTCTGTACTAAGTAGGGACTATAATATACTCTTTGACGCCTGAATAAAACCTTGCTTTTCTTGTCATAAACGTGAAAGTATGTTTAAATGTTTGTCCTTCAATAACGCGTGCTCGACTAGACAAATTCTAAAGAAATATTATTTGGAAGTAGATTAAGCTGCGTCATTACCATGATTAATTTGGTATTTCTTAAGATTATCACAAATACAATATTAGATAAGTGTTACATTTTTTGTCTTTTCTAAGCTTGAAACTCTCATGTTGTTGAAATTTCAGCATCTAAATTAAAAAATGAAAAAGGAAATTCTCTATCATTCGGTAAACTGTATCTGTATCTATATCGGTAACTGGTGTATATCTTCGGTAAACAGAAGAATTAGTTATTGATTACAAAGAAATATAATTCTATAAAATCTAATTAATCATCTCAACTATAATAGGTACAACACTTCGAAATATAATTACAAGTACTTATAGTACTACTCATGCATATAGCTAATTACATGCAAATGCATATTTAAGTAAAGCCAAACATGCACAATGGGTCATTATTACTGTAGCAATATTACGTTAATTAGTAGACCAGGCAATCATTCACTAATTGTAAGTTTACCAAATCATGCATGTAAATTTTGTGTAAATCAATGAGTCATTTAACCATAAATTTAGTGTTCAATTAAAGGCCGAGGATCATTTTACTCGATATTGTTATCACCATTTAACTCGAAAAGTTGTAATTTATTGAGATGAAACTGAGATATTGGAATCTTTGAACGAATAACGTACTTGAGATTCCTATTATTCAAGTATTAGGAAAATTCAATATGTTCGCAAAATTTTAACACCATCAGGATCGGATGTAAGGATGTAATGGACTCTAACCAAAATTAGCACTATAAAGCTAAATATTTCGCAAAGGGACCCCTAATTCCAAAAATCGTCTTAAAAGACCCATATTTTTGGAAGACCTTTTCAACGATGGAGTACGCGACGAATAAAAAATTCATCCTCACACCTGCCTGTAGGGGAGGTACCCTGAAAAAAAAATGTTTTTCAATATTTTATTCTACGATTCTGGAGTTTTAATAAATATTATAAATCCATGCCAAATTACAGCTTTCTAGCACTAAGGGTCTCGGCGCTTTGCTTCGTACAGACGGACAGACGGACAGACGGACAGACGGACAGACGGACAGACGGACAGACGGACAGACGGATAGACGGACGGACGGACATGACGAAACTATAAAGGTTTCGATTTTACTTCGGAACCCTAAGAGGTAACAGAAGTTTTCAAAATGTTTCTTTATCCTTTTTAATTAAGTTAAATCAGGAAAGTAAGGAACAATATAATATTGTTATACTCATGTGCCTAGATATGTTAGTCTGTGCTCGTTCATTTATCATTTAATGTTAGTTGTGGTTTACAGATGAGGGAATTATTTTTAAATTCATAAAGGATACGCACAATGGTCTATTGTTATTGCCTTATTTCTTGTATTCATAAAATAAAAATAATATAACATCGTTAAGGATGACACATCCGATATATGTATACCGTATGTAATAATATAATATTAGTATTATTTTTCTGATTGCTTAAATATAAAATTTATATTATGTTGTATAATATACACTCTGACTGAATGAACTGAAATGTAGAAGCTAAATAATAAAATATGTATGTAGCACGCAACCATGTCCTTGCCACGAATATCAAAACTTCTAAAATAATATGAACATTTCTAACAAAAAAGTGATATCAACACATTATTACGGAACATAATTATTACCTTTCCTTGAAGTATTGTCGACTAATAGAACCGGTTTTTCTTTTTCTTCTTCTTTTAGTTTAGCTGCTAATATGCTTTCCAACACTACCAACCAATTTTTTTTAACTGTTTATGAATTATTGGTAATGTGTTATCCATCTGCAGCGCTGGTGAAACAACAAGTTTGAAGCTGCGTACTGTGCTGGTAAAGTGTCAGTGACATTCTTGGTGTTGTGGATGTTCAAAGATCGTGATGACTACTTACAATCACGTGACATTTCTGTCTTTTGTCGGTTGGTACCATAAGATGTCCATACAGGGAACAAGTATAGGTCGGTATTGTACGCTTGCCAAAATCCACGTCATGGGATCTGTTGAATCAAATGAGGTGCGAAAATATCATCTGTACATATTTTGAAAGTATTTGTCGTAGACAGAAATTGTAACGACGCGACGGTTTAATTTATATCTATCGAATCAAATCAATTAAATTAATACTAACTATGGTATGTTTTCTTAAGTGTGGCCATGTCAATAAACAAAGCTTAGTCATGTCATTGAAGTATAATGTCATAGAATAGACATCTCGAACAAAATGTATGTCCCCGCCGGGAGGTTCTATTTTCAAAATTGAACCCCTGTTCTCCTTTCAAAATCGAACGAATCCATTGGTAATTGAAGCCGCGCTTCAATTCATTGGAACATACATTGTGTTCACGGTGTCTGTTCTATACGCTAGTAATAATACTTCAATGAGTCATGTAGTATTTTCAAAAGTGCTAAGCGTACCTAACCTGTAAAAGATTCCAGACTCGTAACCTCAAACAGGATTCCCTGTTTTAGCATAAAAAGACGTCTCTAACAACCACGCAACCAATTAAGCTACTACCAAATAATTTTTATACTTAAATGAAACCATAATAATTTGTGACACAATACTCACGGAATTATGCATTAGTTCTATTTATGTGTTTAAAACAATGTCACATGGTCGTCATCGTGTTCTTATTAAACATAGTCCAAACAATAGCAATCATAATATTACGTCATTAAACAAAAAATTATACTTATTTGATAATGTCCGTGGGAAGAGATTCATGGAACTGAGATTCGACATTGACTCAAGTTCAAGCATGTAGGACGTGAACGAATTAATCTTAGCAGTAAACTCAATGTGCAAAAACGTTTCCAATCAATTTGTTTTAAAGAATACAAAGCGGACTATTACTTTGCAATGGATACAGCTAGTATATCTTTTAAATTAATAATAAACGCTGACACACTCATGCCCCCGTAGCAGGTTTTTTACCTGTGTCGCGACATGCCGATGTGGCATGGACGACAAATTTAACATAGCACAATAAATTATACCCATGACCCGAGTGCAAATATTTAACATTATTTAACAGTCGTTAAGCTATGTCGGAGGCCCTCGGGGGCGGTTTGAAAACTTCCGACACTCGGGTTGGCCACTAATCCCTCCACCAATCCGCACTGGAGCAGCGTGGTGGAGTATGCTCTAGAAATAGAAATAGGAATGGGAATGGGAATGGGAATGGGAATGGGAATGGGAATGGGAATGGGAATGGGAATGGGAATGGGAATGGGAATGGGAATGGGAATGGGAATGGGAATGGGAATGGGAATGGGAATGGGAATGGGAATGGGAATGGGAATGGGAATGGGAATGGGAATGGGAATGGGAATGGGAATGGGAATGGGAATGGGAATGGGAATGGGAATGGGAATGGGAATGGGAATGGGAATGGGAATGGGAATGGGAATGGGAATGGGAATGGGAATGGGAATGGGAATGGGAATGGAAATGGGAATGGGAATAGAAATAATCTTTATTGTTTCTGTTGGTGCACGTAAGATGTTATACATGGATGAAATATTCTCAACACGGACCCATTACGGGTGTACAATATTATAATCGTAATAATTTTAATAAGTACTAATTTTAATTTATCTATTACATTAAACATTCATTGCATTTTATCACACAATATAAAATATCTATTACATTCATATTAATTAGTATTATAATTTGTCAATAATTTTCTAGGCATTTAAATTTTATTTTATAATTTATTTATCATGATCTAGGAAGAAGTCCGTCACAGAGTAATAACATTTTTTTGTAAGCCAGGTTTTCAATTCGCTCCTAAATTTTGGTGTCGGTAAACATACTAACTAGGCCTATTCAACTGAGACCCGTGCCGAGTAGTGGGTCATTAATGGGTTGAAGCCAGCCAACTCCCGATTGGTCCCATATTTATTAAAATTCAGTTTTGATAATGGGATTCAGGGAACTTCTTAAATACCGTAGATATACTACGCGTTCACTCTAAGTTTGCCCTTAACTCCCGTCCCGCTCCTCATACCGCAGGCGCAGCTCATTTAGTACGGACAGCAACGCTACCCGCGTATTCATGAGGTCCCGTGCGGCGCGTGCATTCTTGAGTTTGTTGTTGATTTTGATGTTACTTGCGTTAAATAATTTTTCTATTGATTTATTTTACGTTCGATGATTTTTGTCGCTACAATGACTAAAATAGAAAATATTTTACACAGTGGCAAACGTAATTTGTTATTTAAGTTAGTGCAATTATTTTATTAATTTTTTGTCTACAGTACCGTTAGCTGTTAAATCGTAACGGTCGACGAGGGCAAACTTAGAGTGAACGCGTAGTACATTAAACAATTTTGATATAGGTTTTTCGAAGGCTGTTTAATTAAAATCAGTTATTTTTTTGGTAAAATTCAGATTATTGCTATGTAACTAAATCGATACTATGATGGTTTTCGGTTTTTACTTTACTTGACAATTCTTCTTGCTCTATAGGTTTTGATTCCCTTGTGAATGTCATAATACATATACCCCATAAAAGGTATAAATTTCTACTTCTCTTCACGCGTTTCTGAAAAAAAAAGATCTTTAAAGATCTGACGGATGGACAGACGGACAGACAGGCAGCGAACCTTAAAAATAATGAAGATTTCTTAATATTCTTTAGGCTACTTATAAAGAGTCAGGCAGATGTTCTAGCAACAGTTTTAGCCTTATTAGAGGTTAGTTTCCAAATAATTTAATCATTATTTAGCACTAAACTTTTTCATCAGAAGTAAATGTCATTGCTTGTATTATTTTCAACTGATGCAGCAATAATGTATAAGTTGTCAGTCACGTTTTGTTAAGCGAACTGTAGAGACACGTGCCCGTATTATATTACGTTAACGTTGGTACTACTTGGTACTGATGCGGACAGCTTCTTAGTATTTACTCTTACATTTACATACTTATGTAATCAGATTATTTTGTTATTCTTATTCTTATAATTTGAGAACGCTAATCTGTGTAAATTTTAGGTAGCGTAGCTGTATATTTTTATTATCTACGAGTACGCTTTCAAGGTTTTGTTGTGAAATCATAGTGTAAAGATTCTTCGGTCCAAACTTAAATCCAAAAGTAGGACTTTCAAAACGTATTACAAATTTGATATTGATATTATTGTTATTATTTGTATCATCATGAAAGTAAATTACTTAAAGAAATCATTCAATTCAAACAATAAGCAAACGAATAGTTAAAGATGAACACACCTTCTGTAATGTAATTAGGTACAGTGAATGAAATGGAATAAAGCATGTTATTTTGTAAATCTATATTTGATTTTTCTCTCCAATGTATATAAACAAAATTATCGTGCAAAATAGTTCCGAGCCGTACATTAAAATAGGTATGCAGTGACGTCACAATGTGTAGGTTGCGTGAACGAAGCACGCGTCAAGGCCAATATCGTTGATATTTTGATAGTACTAGTAAATTACGTTATAAAATCGAAATTATATAACTTTTTCACTGATCTACCTATACCGGCTGATAAAGCAACTGCTGTATTTCAACATTGTTGGGTGTAGGTTTTAAATAATTAGCAATCTATGCATTGAAGGTCTTTGATGAATAAAATGGTGTAGTCTATCTATACTATAATAAAACTCAAAGGGCAAATTTACTGTACATTGAATATTTTTAAAAAAAATTGATTAGGGGGCACTTCAATAACGTGTTAGAGCACAAAAATATTTTTTTTAGAATTATTGTTTGTCTGTCTGTCTGTCCGGGCATCACATGAAAACCCTTGAACGGATTTCGATGAAAATTGGTAAAGTTGTTACTAATACTCCGGGTCATATTTTAGGATACTTTTTATCCCGTAAAATTAAAAGATTTCCCCGGGAAACGGGATGAAAGTTTGTATGGAATATTTTAAAACATCAACCGATTTGCTTCAGATTTGCAACAAATGTTCCTTGCTTAAATTTATGGAACACATGTTTTTCAGTTTTTCAAAAATTTGCAAAAAAAGGAAAAAAAAATACAAATTAATATGAATATTGCTTATTTTTCAAAACCCGCTCCTTTGTGATTTTATCGTGGGTTTCAGTATATAAATTATTAAATATAATTACTTCAATATAAATTCACCGTTTTTTAAATTTCCTTCTGCAAGAGGTACAAATAAGGTAAAACGTAATATCCGTATGCGAAGCTGCGGGCAACAGCTAGTTTGAGAAATAAAATCATTTAGACTAAAATTAAACTTACAGTAGCTACTATTTCAAATAACTTCTCTATGTGTTGATCATTGTTATCGGTTTATTTTGTTTACTTCTTTCTATATCTTCATTCTTTTTTTCTCTTTCTCCCTTACATTTATACTATGTTGCTTCTTACAAATAACTTTAATTATTCCAGTAATATCAATGAAATCCTGATAGAGATCACTGTGTTAGTGATAAGGTTGTCAATTTTACGTTTGTATTCTTATTTCCATGTGATAAGTAATCTGAATCTTGTAACAATTTAATTTGAATAGTACTTATTGTATTTTTTTCCAGACGGCTGACGGAAAGGGTTAATGAGTTGATCCATACAGAAACCGTGTACGTGGAAAGATTACGGCACGTCGTCGAGGACTATATTCCAGAACTGGCACGAGAAGACATTCCAATGACACTGCAAGGAATGAAGTCAGACATCTTCGCCAATATCGAGCGCATATGCAGATTTCACGCGGAGGAGTTCCTTCCGGCATTAAGAGACTGCGAGAATGATCTTAGGAAATTAGGACAATGTTTTAGAAGATTTGTAAGTATTTATTGATGTACATAGGTATATTTAACTATACGCTTCGAACATAAGATTGCACTTGCTAAAGTAGAACTAGCCGATGAAGGAAGATGTATACAACTTTTGAATACTACTCGTTACACCGTGCTAATATCTTAACGATCAATCATGCTGCTTCTGTAAGTTAACTAAAGTACCTACCTACTATTTTTTCCGAAGCGAAGCGAGGGCAATTGCTAGTATCTTAATATTGTCATTCCTAAGGAAACATAATATCATTCGTCTGTAACAAGTGTAGGATAGATAGATGTTTATTATTCTATGTATAGATGTAGTTTGTGATTGCGATGTTGTGTTATGGGTGTTCATAAGTTCACCAAGTTTGGAACTGTGTGTGGATGCTGGTTGAATATGTGATATGGATAAATTATTATTTTTCTTTATGCGTATGCATAAGAGTGATCAATGCCAGTGTTTTACTTGAACTAAATAGTGAGTGGCGATTATAAAAACTTGTTATGAAAATTTTGGTGTCACGGCCTGATGTCGAGCGAGTTGCCATGTCTTGATAGGATTTGCGATGGCATTCACTATAATTTATGCGATTTCACTTCTTCTCAGTCGTATTTCTTCAATAACAAAGTCTACTTGCAACTTGATTAATATTGTTGACTATTATTTATCCATATCACATTCAATTGTCAGTATGACACTCGACTAAATTTTTATTTTAAGATCTCTGTTTGACAAAAGTTCCGAATATTTTATCGTTTGCCTAGAATTTGTTATGAATTATCATTTCCGTGTAGGTTTAATTTTAAGTAGAGAAAAATAAAAAATATGTACGATTTTTAAACAAAATACACAAAAAAAATCTTACATGTATCTATCGCATATCAACTGGTTGTATTATTTAGTATCATTATGTTCTAACCGTCACATGTTGAATCATTGTTATTTACGTTTATTTTATTATAGCACTTTTGTTTTAGGAACAAAGGTTTAATATGTACGTAATGTACTCTAGGAATAATAAAAGAGCGACCAGACTGGTGTATGAACATAAGCAGTTTTTTCAGGTAAGTTAGCCATTACAAATATTTCGTTTTGGTATGTACCTACAAAATATTTCATTGTTGTTAATTCTATAATAATCATGCAATAATAACACTGACTTTGACAATGATCATTGAACACTAAACCTATTATTGGTCTTTCTTCCAGTTACTAACTAATGCCATTTATTTTTCGTCAAAACTCAGTTGAAATATTCTTTGCTTCTCGGTCTCCTTCACCAGTTATTACCAATTTTACTACATTTAAAATTTTTAAACGTTACAAGTGTGTAGGTTAGGTACTCTGCATCTTTTATATTATTTTAATGACAACAATAGACAAGTGAGTGTCAAAACTAAAGCTAGTCGCTGCTGGTTCATACCGATAGTAGCGAAGAAGTTTCCGATGAAGGAAAAGAAGATGAACTTATTGCTTAATTTAGAACATGTCAAAAACACGAAAAAGTTGTTTAAATACAATTTGTTTGGATTATTCGGTTTTGCTCACATTATCTGATATTGTAGGCACATAGTGTAGATTTCTAGTTATTCATTATCTACTTTCATTATCATTTTTATTTTTCGTGGTATGGGCGATACGTGGATAACGAGACGATAATTGTAGGCATAGGTATACATTAATTGTCTGTTATCTAAATGCATAACTGGGAAAATCTACTTTAGTATGAGTTACCTCTAAAACAAAGATTTGTAATAACGCCTTTGTTAGATAGAGGTAATCTTGTAACATCAATAATTTCAGCCAGTGTTATTTTCTTTTGTGAAAGTTCTTATGTCAATATTAAGCCTTTTTTCGAGAAAGTATACGTTATACTATGCTACCATTAATAATTAATCAGCAGTTGCCAAGCTTGATAAATAAAAATACGGTGATACTTATTAAATAAATTAATGTCAACTTTGCAATGCGTACAAAGCGTAAAATATAATAGTTTCAACGGGATGGAGTGATGCCGGAAATTAATAAATCGAGTCAATAAAAGATAAATAATTGCATTGTCCCCTTCCATCGATCCGTCAGCACCGAGATCCATTGCTGGACATGTCTCCCATTCTGACTGATCCTTGGATTTCAGAATTCTGTCCGCCCACTTGAATCTTTTGGTCATCAGTCCACCTTTCTCCGCTAAAATATTATACAAAAAAATATTTACAATTCATTGCCTTGCTAATATCATACACATATATGTATCAGTATCAAAAACAGTGTTTGCAAATTTTTAAGTTTAAATTAAATTAAATTTCATTCCATGATTAGCACTCATGAATATGATGCTTATGTGATCTTCCGTACATGTTTGTGAGTCCTACATAGCGACATTATACCCCATTAGTATTTATGGCCGTTCAGTATCACAAGGCGGGAGAGACAATTGTCATAAAAAGCAAATTGATCGTCTGCATTATCGGTTCCCGCGTGTTTATACGGCGATGCGGTGCGTGTTCAGTATTATTTCCTCATTTGTGTAACTTACGGCGTGTGGAATGGCAAGTGCTGTTACATGTATATAACTGTTGGTAGCACCGTTATGTGGTCATACATTAAATGCCTTGGGAAGTCTATGATCTACTGCTGTATAGTTACTTATACATATGTATGTATGTATTAATCACCTGATAAGATTGCAATAGTTGATGTCGATTAGCTGATTAGTTAATTCCAGCCATTTAAAACTAGTTCAAGCAAGTCTCAATTTCTTCGACATTGTAGCGTTATTATGACAGACAATTACTACAATAAGGGTAACAATTCCGAGCAACTGTTGCCATTATTGTAGTTTGGTAATTTTCGTTACGATTATTATTAAGTATGTTTAGCGAAGTGAAAGTTTAAATATTGTCATGCGCCATTTCCTAACAAACTTCGCATTCGCAGCCTACTTGTTCATATGAAATTCTGCTCCAGTAATCCTACTCTCCAACGTGATCGTATATCATCTGACCCAAATATCCTACGATAGCCGGTGAAAATGTAAAATGGCATTCGTTAATCTTACCTATGAATTTTACAGGTGCAAAATATCTTATACAATATCAAATAACATTGTAGTAACGACCTACATTTCAATCTATTCAGCTATATGAACCGATTCTAGCAGTGCCGTGAGGCTATCTCCGATCAACCTTAGATTTAAATCAGCGAAATTTATACGATGCAGCATTAACAGTATACTAGAAAATTTTGTTTATTCGGGTGTCTAAAAAGTTTTAAGTTCAGTTCAGAGAACTTTAATATTAAAAAAATCGTCATTAATTCCTTTGATCTCATAATTTTATGGCTAGAACTGAGTGAAATTTTGATTGACTATTATAGTTGTTTCAGCATGAAGTTTAAAAATGATTTTAAATATGTATATATGTATGTCTTTGTCAGGTATATTAAAAATGTTCTAACAGTAATTTTAATCTGTTTCAGGGAAGACAATTAGAATTAGGTGATAGATTAGATCTCTCTAGCTACCTCTTAGAGCCCGTACAAAGGATACCGAGGTATAAACTATTCCTGGATGATCTCGTGAAAACGTATACGAATTATGAAAATGAAAGGTGCGAGTCAGATTCAAGAATATCTAAACTAAGCGTGGATAGTGACGAGACCGGTGGCAGCAATGGAGAGTTTTCCGATACTGACGAAACGCCATTGGAAAGTTTGAAACTAGCAAAAACTATGATTGAGTGTGTGCTGACAGCTGTTGATGGCATAATGGCACTAGAAAATATCAGAGACTGTCCGGTAAGTGAAATGAAACGTGACTTATGTGTTTATTTAACCACTTAGCTTAACAACAAAAATGGAAATTAATGCTAGTAAATAAAACGCAACAGAATAAAAACTGAAAGTATGTGTGAACGAACTTAGTGATGTAATAGGTTTATAAGGAATTTATCATTTTGAATCATATTGTGATTTATCATAAACTAAAAAAATTGATAACATTTGTGGGTCATGGTTATACCGTATTATTTTGCAAAACTGAAATAAAAAGTCTTGCAAGAGACGTACTCATAACGTTTTGTGACTTTGACTAGGACGTAGAATTAAGTGGATAGTTTCACAGAGGCAAAGAGAAAGAGGCTGCCGACAATAAGTCTACACCTCTTTCCTCAAAAACACGCTAACTACTTCACTATGATAAAATACGATATTTCTCGTCTCCTCTGTGACATTTCTTATGAAGCAGGGCTAAGACGTCTTAGTTCTAATTCAAAGTTCTAATGAAGTCAACATACATTAGTATTTGTTAGATATTAAATTAAAGCACTTTTTACAGCCTGGCTTAAATCTACTGAATCAAGGTAGATTGCTTCGTCAAGATGAGTTCTACGCGATGGACAACGCCCGAAGGAGGCGGCAACTCATGAGAATCTTCCTCTTCGACAAACTCGTACTCATCACGGTGGTATACCGAAAGGTTAGTACCTAAATTAAACGTTTAAATGCTTACCATACTCATACCTCCGCAGTAGGTTTTTACCTGTGTCGCGGGTGGCATGGACGACACATAATTATAACACATTACAATAACACTCATGACCCGAGTACAAAAAAAATATTTTCCCGCCGGGAATCGAACCCGGGACCTCTCGCTTCACAGGCAGGGTCGCTACCAACTAGGCTACAGGGTCGTCCAGGGTCGGCTAGGTACAATCATCCTCTTTTTTCTATAGGTACTTACTAGAAACAAAGAAACGAATATTTCTTTCTTCTCTTTTGTAACGCATACATTTTCTAATAACTTTCGGAGTGCTGAATTATCACAGTGCGTCATAATGTCATGATTTACTCAACATGAGTTTAAAGTGATAACTTATTTGTTATGTACATTACTTTGAATAGAGATGTACACATGACACCAATCTCGGTCCCTTTTAAACACTGCACATGTTCACATTCATTATGACTACTTATTTATCGTATGATTGAATTTGTTGTAGTGATTATACAATCACTACAACAAATTCACGTAACGTAACAAACAAATTACTTCCGGATGTTTTGTAACTGTATCTTCCTTGAGATCAGTTGCGTATGCGCATATAAAATACATACATACATACTTACCCCCGCATTACAAAAAATAAAAAGTTTTTAAGGATAGGATATGCCATTTGCCGTGATATGTTTATTGTAGTCAATGAAGGTTAAATAAATAAAATATGTAAATAAATAAAATATGTAATTAAGTAAATACAATATTACATAACCTTTTTATGTAATATTGTATTTACTTAATTACATATTTTATTTATTTAATTTGACAAATAGATTGTTATTATTATCATATTATGTTAACAAAGACAAAAAGTTTTGACGTTCAAAGAAACTTTCGTAATAGTTTTAATTAAGATGTAGTGTTAATTTAACAGGTATTCAAATTGTACAACCATTTAAAATTCATATCCATGTATTTAGCTATATACCCACGATTTATTTATCAAGTGCTTTCACAAACAAAAATGACAAACTCTACCAGAGTGGTGATAAATTTTTGGAATAAACTAAACATTCGGGTATCTTAAAAACTTCCGGTAGTTGGTCATTAATCTCCTTAAGTACCTAGTCGTATTTGAGTATACAAGGCCCCTAGGCGCAATTACGTAGAAAGACCGTGATTGAGCTCCCAACGACGTTTGGACCTAACTGATTAATTATTTACTGTTTATTTAATAAATTGGTTATGATTCATTTTTCAATGACTCATCTTTTATCAAAGTACAATAAAACCATTATTACTGTGCCTACTGTAGTGATAAGAGCGACGCTAAAATATAATATCAGTGTTAGACTTACATACTAATTATGTTTTGTTATTCATGAGCTGAACCGACATTTGTGCCACTAAAATAAAGCTAGGCGCCACATACGTCGTTATACATAATTATATGACTATGGGAAAGTGTAATTTATAGCCTGTTAATAAGGTGTTAAATCGCTTATACGGGTGGCAAGGAAAGTTTATTACTGTAGAAGGCGCATTGCCATGCAGTCTTCGTTTCACATATTGATACCATCTATGGTTGTCACATTGTATATTTCGATAAAATATTTTATAGAATACCCTAAAATTTTTCATATGACACAATTTTCAATGTTCACTTGTAACTTAAAAATAAATTGTACTCTTTGACTATTGCCTTGCTATTTGTTATCAAAACTATTTTAAAGTTCATTTATGTAAATCAAAAATTTTTTTGAAGTAATTTCCTATAAATACTTTAAAACATTAAACTATACCATCGCTTCATAATAATAATTATTTAGTCTCGATAAAAGAGATGATAAAAAACGCCTATATCTATGCTATGTAAGTTTTTATTTTTCCTTGTTTAATTGTGGTTGTGGAAGGGCTAAACAATTACTGATCTGACTGGATGGAATTTGTAAAAATGTATAATTTATTTGTTTGTACAGTTCAAAGACAAGTTCCTGGCATAATGAACCTGAATAAGGGGCCTGGAAGAGGACTCCACGTATACAATCATTTATTGTTTATTTATATCATATATCCTAACGTGTTCGCTACAGAATTGTAAAATTAATAAAATGAGAGAACTTGCAATTAGGAGAGAAATTGTCAGCCCTGAGTGTATATTTTCAGCTCGCTGATTAGTGTTAGCATTTTCTCCGTGATAAAGTAACGCAGTGCGATAACAAACCTACTTGTAAACCGTGCCTCTGTTGTATACAACTCTGGGGATTGTAATCCCTCACTCTTTACTTCCCGATTGTCTTGTTTTGTATCTAGCACTATATCTAGTTATTTTTACTATTATTGTTTAACGCTCATCCGTCAGTACAAGGGAACTGAATGCGAAAACCGCACGTACAATTTTTTTTTAAGATACGTATTCGAAATTAATTACATGTTTTATCACTTAATCTGTGAAATATAACTTGTATTATACTAAGGCAACTTGACAAAAACCTACCTTATAGGTCTGCTTAACACTCTCAAACGTGTGGAAACTGGAACTTGGAGAAATATACATACCTTTACCTATCTTACCCATTTCATTGAATTGCATTGTGAATGAAAAGCCCAGCCCAGTAATTGAACGACTTTATAGAATTCTAAAAATATTTACATTTTGCTACTACTACAGGCATTCATTAAACTGCTGTAGCTGGGAAAGCCTCGTGTATGTAGATTTTTATCTGAATGGACAACCTCTCTAATCTTGCGTATAATGAAATAGTAAAGAAACATTACAGCCCCCTTAGCCAAAACACAAACGCTTCGTTTCTAATCTATTTTTACGATTGCGTACGCTTAAACGTTCGCGATCGGAGAAAGCGATAATTTGGTAGCCAAGAGCACTTAATAGTGTCTGACGCTCATTCTACAGTGTCGAGAGAAAAAACCATGGGTATAGTCTATGGTTAGCGTTCTTTGTGGTGTCAAAATGTATGTCAAACGAAGACCGTCACATTTGACATTACGTCACAGCTCCGCTGTGTCGACTGTGACAACCATGGATATATACTCTAGCTGGATCGACTGTGTCAACCATGGATATATACTCTAACTGGATCGACGACTTTGTAGAGGTATCTGACGTTCGATGACGTCTTTTTTATATCTTATAAGTTAATGCTTGACTACTATCCCACCTGATGGTAAGCGGTGATGCAGTCATGGCTGGTAAAACGCATTAACTTAGTAAAAGCCTATACGTCATAGTGTCATACCCTAATGAACATTTTTCATTTCATTGATGCATTTGATTATGATTTTTTTATCCATACTTCCATACTCAATATTATAAATGTGAAAGTGTGTTTGTTTGTTTGTTTGTCCGTCTTTCACGTCGCAATGAAGCTGTTATATGGTATGGTTTTTGTGTGTGGAGATAGTGAGGAGGGTGGAGAGTAACGTAGGCTACTTTTTACCGCGGTAAAACATCCCCATGGGAAGATCGATATTTTGTTAGTTGCTAGATATTTAGTTCCGGATGTTGTTAATAGATGGCGTTAGTAAAATTCATTTGCATTTCACGGTATCAAAGGATACATGTAAATTACTTAAGTCATAGGCAACTAAATCTAACTAAGTAAAAGTAAGTAAGTAGGAACTATAAAAAATCGATCTCTACCGCGGGCGAAGCTGCGGGCAAAAGCTAATAATGATATAAAAACATCTAAGATGAATGTTATAGGTACCGTAATTGTGTGGTAGCTTGCAACACTGCGCCAAAAAATCAATGCAATTTTTCAGAGTGGCGATTATGGTCATCGGGGATTTGTGAAGATTGTGGTCGTCGTAGGTACTCGTCGTTTTTGTTTGTGTTGCATAAAATGTGGTGTTGTCTGTTGTCGATAAAATCAGTGATAGTCGTGTTAATATCCTTTCCTAACTGAATAATTCCCAGTCCCTTCCCGAGTCTTGTTTATAGGTAATCAGTATTGTCATGGGCAGCAGAGGATCGGTGGGTTTGTTATCGTAAATCTAAAAACACGTAAAGCAACTTAAAGTGGAGAATAATAACATAATTCTGTACATTAAATATTACTCATTAAATTTCATTAATGAATAACTGGAATCTGCAAACTTGAATGTGCAATCTTTTCAGGTTTGCTCTAACTGCAATTTAAATTCGGTAATTTTGAAGAAATTTTAATAAAAAGTATTATTAAAATATAATTTTTAACTATAGAAAAATTATCTACAAAAAACATTTTGACGAACTATATCACAATAGGACATAATCTTTCTAAGTATGTTAGTGTGGATACCCTATAATTATGAAGGACAACCTCAATCTGGCCTGTGATTGGTTCGAATGGTTCATTAGGATATGATGTCATCGATGACGTTTTATCAAAATTGAACGTCATCGCGTCAGGTACCTCTACAAAGTCGTCGATCCAGCTTGAGCATATGTCCATGGTTTCAACATTCCGCGATTGGAAGCAAAGTTTCAAAATTACAAGTTACATTGTAAATAATGATTATTATAAACAATATACGCTGGTAGGATCCAGTGGCCAAGAAACTAAGAGTGCACAACACCTACAATACAAACTTACAATTTATAATGTGCATAAACACTGACATATGTATTACAACACGTAAAGAGGGAATCTAGCTTTTAGCTTCTAAATTATCGTAGTTTCTTTTAGTTGGCCTATTTCTCGTAACTCTTGACCTTGATGACCTTGTTTAGACGAAATCGCTATTCAAACTACGTATCCCGCATTTCCTCTATTTTCTACAAGTACATATTTGCGATTTGTTTACCGACCTTATTATGAGCTTGCCACAACATATTTAAAATCACAACACATTTAAACTGTAAAATTTTACAGCTCAAGTTACTCAAGCTCACCAAGCACTTGAAAGTAAATAAATAACTTTCAAGTACTTCGTAAGCCGAATTACGAGACGCCATTTTTTAGCGTTTCTATCGCATTTCTACTGGGTTCTAGTGAACGATTGATAAGCGTACGCAATCGACGCTTACAATCGTAAGCAAATGTCAAAACTAGCAACATGGCTAGCATGTAGCGAAAGACACTGTAGAAACGATAAGTCCCATTCTATCCGCTCGAACGCTTCGATAACCTTGTGTATTTGGCTACGACTTTTCTATTCGTTCATTTTGATCACGTGACTTATCGTTCGCTCCATACATTTTTCAAGCGTTAGCAATTGTAGAAAGGTGTCTTGGCTAGGCCCTCAGAAATAGTTTATTACGCAGACGCGCCGAACTGGCGTCGTCTCCACTGATTGTAGACGGAGAAATTACTAGCGAACTTCTGCCTATAAATAACTCATTCAAACAATTGTCCTTAGTCATTTAGGCGTTCTGTAGACTTAATCTAGAAAAAGGATAAGTAAATTAAATAAAAGGAAGCACGCACACACTCACGGCACAGTACACACACTAGAATAAAATCTAATCTAAGACATACGAGGCATCAAAATCTATCACGATCCGAGAACAAAGTATCTATTTGTCACAAAAATGTCTACTCGGACCGAGCATCGAAGTTGCGACTCCTCGCTTAGCATGCAGTCTACCGACTACATACACACACTCGTCAAATAATAGAGCTTCATTTTGTCGACCTTCTGTCACGATCATAAATTAATCAATGGTTTAGTTCAGTTTAGGGATACGAATAATCAAACAAACATGCTATTTATAGCCAGCCATTTAGATTACTGATAGGTACTGTTTCATTATTTTTCCTTCTAAAGACTTCGTTTGGTTGGATAAATGTATTTTTTTAGAACTTTTCTTTACATATTCCGTTAGCAAAATCGTTATTAAACCCAGTTTGTCTTGTTTTACCTGTCAAGTGATAAACAGTTCTAAAACAATGAAATGTACTAAGTAGACTAGCATAGTATGCGATGTGTGACGAGTAATGACCTTGCCAGTCCACAGCACGGCTAATTATGTATTTGTAGATGAATGCTGTTCAAAATAATGAAGATTTCTCGGTACAGCATAGCTTTAAAGGGTCACGTAAATCACGAGAACTACTGACACATAATTATGTGCTATTATAATGAACCTAACACTAATTAATAGGTAGTTATTACCAATAAAATTAATGCAGAAACATTTTTTAATACTACGCTAAACCTACTCGCAATGTACCGTATTCGTTTCCTTTTTAAAACCATCATTTTTGTGATAAAAAATGTTTGTGAACTTTTTCACATACTAACATAATAATAAACTATTGTTAACTAACAAACTTTTAGTGGAAAAAATGATCGGAAAACGTTGCTGACCACTTGCATTTTCTGTATCTTAAAAAAAAAAACAGAAAATAAAATTAACAAGTGAAAATGCTGGGTAATTATGAGCATTATAACTTTAAAAAACTATAGGCTACTAGCTGCCCGGACAGACTTCGTTCTGTCAAAAGTTTTTTTTTTATTTTGAGATGTAAGCTATCCTATCTTTCAAGTTGGATCAAACTGCACACGGTGTGCAAATTTGATTAAAATCGGTTAAGTAGTTTAGGAGTCCATCGCGGACAAACAACGTGACACGTAATTTATATATATTAAGATGTATTGGAAAATGACGTCTAGCGAAGATTTCGTGACGGAATGTTTTTTTATTTTGCTCTTATCTTAGTGAGCATTTGGTTAGTCACGCGGGAGAAAGTGCAATTCCCACCTAGTGTGTTACGGTTTGAACATGGCTAAAACTAGGATGTACCTGGTTAGTTAACAGGCACTTTCTACCCTCATTGTTTTAAAACTATGAGAACCACTTTAGAAATAATAATAAATAAAAAAATATTATTAATATTTGAAATATATTCTGTACTTGTGTTACATTGTAATTTTCGTATGACTATTTAAGTCTTTGTAATTTAATTAAAGTCATTTTTAAGCGCTGATTTTAATTTTTAAGTAAATAAATTTAAAAATATTAAAATAGATTTTATATTTAGTCAATACAAACGAACACATCTTATTCTTTTTAAGTATAAATAGGTTATATTTTAGTAATACTCATATGACATAATTCAAACCAAATTACACAGTTTCTATTCGTAAACCGCAAATGCTCTACTTTACACAGCAGTTCTAATTTTGAGGCAGTGCCGAATTTCGCTAAGCATATAAAATTGTTTCCTACTTATTTTTACATTTGGGTCGTACCTCATAAATCTCTAGTGGAAGTATTTTTTTATTACACTACTTACACTAACACTAGACTGAAAGCCTTAGATATTTTACTGGAAGTAGGCTGACCTTATAGCTGTAATGAGTACGAAATTATTTAAGCACATAATTCATATAACTTCTTTTTATATTTATGCTGCTTGTTCTAAGTCAGTCTTACCTTCTTTATATTGCTTGTCTTGACTACTGTCTAGGCCGGCAAGTGGCAACGCGTCGGTAATGCCTTTAGTGTTACTTATGTCCATGGGCAGGCCTGGCGCACTCCGCACTTATGGTATGATGTTACAAGTACGTGCCGCGTTCGACGTGTCGGGCCAATTTCAGAAGGGCTGCCATGCGTCGCCGCGCCGGCCATATTATACATTCGTAATCTAGATTACACATGTCATCACCAAAAAAAGACAACCCTGACGTTATCAGAGAGGTTAAGAGTTATGATTAGAAAGAGAGGCAAGATGTCGTCTAGATGTCAACGTTTTTGACGATTAGCGCTGTACGACCGGAATTACACTTTATTGTGTCGGAGCAAGAGTCGCTATTTATTTAAATGATTTTGTGGAGTGAGTCTTCTGTACCAATTGCTACTATTATGTATTCTGTTCTGTACCAAGGGCAACGATGACCACTTACCATCAGGTTGCTCATCTGCACATTAGTTTTGATTAAGCCTTACAACAGATTTGATTGACGAACGCGTAAACAAAACTGTCACTTACATAAATTTAAAATTCTCTTATTTCAGCAACTGACGGTAGAGTTTTTCATCTACAAAGACCACATTCCCGTCGATGATCTCGGCATTACGGCAAAGGAGCATGATCAACACAAGTTCACGATTTGGTATAAGAAACGGAACCTAAAATCGTACAAGCTGGAAACTAGAGACCCTGTCGCACGGAATGCGTGGGTCGAAGAAATTACTTCATTGCTGTGGGAGCAGGCTATGCAGAAGAAAGGTGAGATTTATAATTGTTGCGGTTAATTAAAGTACGCAAATAAAAAGTATACATTTTAATTAATTGAATTTGGAATTTTTGACCTTGTTTTGACAATCGTTAACTTCAAGAGATACTGATTCAACTGTAGTTTAATAGATAATTATTAATCGCAGTTTTTCATATCTGGCATTGTATGTACCTACTACATCTTCTCACCAGCTCCCAGGGTTGACTGGCAGAGAATGCCAATAGGCATTAAGTCCGCCCATTGTACTCCTTTATATAAAGGTTGTTACAATAAAGGATACATAAATAAAAATTTTAGAATTTAAACACAGGGCCGTAATATTTATTTTCTCCCGTCCAAAAACTACTTAATTCAAATCATAGTATGTTCAGAGGCCCTATCTACGAAATAAACGAAGATATTTGTATTAAGACAAAGATGTCTATAAAGTTTCGTCGTGATTACGTCTGAATATAACGCCAATGCTCCTGTATTTCTGTGGCTTCTATTGACGATATGGCCATTAACTGGAGTGGCCACATTTCTCAAAGAAAGTTGTTCAGTCCATCTGGCACGCAAGCCCGCCCGTAATTCCCGCATAGTTAATACGGACAAACTTTTTAATTGGTCGTCATCTGCTCCCGTCTTTGTACGTGACCGAATTGTCACATTACAAGCGATAATTGTAAAAAGTAAAAATTAATATATTTTCACTCAGCAATATTATTTTAGTCAAATGTTCAATTAATCTTTTAAGCCGACTGAAATTAAAAATCAAAATTGAAAATTAGCTTGGCAACTATTGGTTTGAATTATTGTATTTTATTGAAAATTGTTTGTCAATACGAAAATTAGAAAAATATTAATTTTATTAGCTGCATAGCCAATTTTTACCGATTATAGTTACCAGTGCAATTGACTTAATAAAAAAAATATAAGCTTTTTTGCCTAGGTTTCTTTATGTTTTTAATATAAATAATCAACAAGATCGCTTTAGTTCGAATTTTGAATTGTATAACTTAAGTTGCAAAGTGAAATATTTATTATGCGACCTTAGATTCTATAGCTCAATAATAATTCGTTGCTCGTCAGCAGTGGGAAGAGGGTACGACGGAAGGAGTGTAAGGCTCTTTATCGTCGGCTGACGCACGCGGGGTCGATGACTTAAGTTTTTTATTAGGTGCACTTGCATGTGCAGTGCGCGTCTGTGTCTGTGGGAACGTCAGGAAGTCGACGCTTTTTCTGACATCAATCAATTTCGTTTTGCTCGGCGGATACCAATGCAAATAAACTGTAACGGTTATCCTCGTATACGTATTCGGATTGCGAGTAATCGACCGAGTAAGTACGGACCGGTCGGTAGTGGGATAGGTTATAATAGTATGAGCAGGTGTGATCGTGTCTCGGAGGGCACGTAAAGCGGTCGAGCCCTCTTGCTTTATTAGGTTTTATTCTTTTATCGGTATTGTTCGCCAAGTAGTGTACTCCTTTTCTTATCAATCCGTGCCATAGTTGTTAGGTAGGTCGGTAAAAATAAATCGCGTAGGTAATAAATACTTCCTAAAAGATATGTCGCACACCTATTCCTGTTTATTTATAGTTTATACATTCTAACATAAAATATATTAAATTTATCGTGCTTGTATTGAAAGACGGAATTAAATTCCGAAATGCTATCTTGGTACACAACTCTCGCGGAGATTACATTGATAAGTTGGGTAAGCACCGTTGTAACAACGCGTTTTGTTTTAGTCTCAGTTACCTATAAAATTATTACTACCTCTATTTAGTTTATTTACAGATGTAAAGCCAGGCATTGTGTTTTGTTTATCAAAAAATACATACACATAGAGTATCGTTGTTTAATATCCAAATTTTTAGTCGCGATGCGATACAATGTAATATGTATTTTAAAAACTAAATAAATACTTTTATTTTATTTTAGTCAATGTGTATAGGGTACTAGGGCAAAAAAATGTGCCTGAGCTATTTACCGTTAAGGAGCCTCGTCTGGAGCCAAATCTGAGTATAGTACCGAATGCTTATTACAAAAAAGTATTGTCATCAGAATCAAAACAATATGTATTCAACTGCTTAGGGTACGTGAGAAGTTAATTGCAAGATTTGACCCATACAAACAGGGTAAACTAAATAAAACCGTTTAAAAAGTTTGATGTTGATGCATAATGCTGATGATGATACGAGTAAAACACTTAGTGTTATTGTACTCTCAAATAACAGGGGTGATGTGACGGTGACGGGACGGATTGTAAATCTGAAAACCATAAATCTACTCTCTCATTTAAAATTTTTCAGTGACCTCTTAATGAAGACGCTTTCAAATCTACCCTAAAGCATACTATCCTCATAATTTGAAGTAGTTACTTCTTGTAGGTACAATGCATCCTCATTTAGAATCGTGAATCTTCTGAATATTATTTCGTTAGGACTACTGAACCGAAAGCATAATGCAATTTATTCACGTCGTACTAGCATGTAGTTTCAATATCATTTTCGTTGTTATGATAATGACATTCGGTTAGTTCATAACATTAATTCAGTATGCACTATCCATCGTCGGACAGTCGGCGGTGTTGTGTTTCCATTTGTAAACATGATCCGTTTTCCGTCTTAGCGTTGCTTTAGCAAATGTTTGTTGAAATGATTTTCTGTTAATGTACTCGTATGCAAATAATATTGTTACTGCGAATGGTATTTATTAGGTAACAATGGCGATTGTGTAAAATATTGATATATAGTGAATAGATTTATCGGTAATAATAATCGAGAATTAGAGATGTAGGTGGTGTATTGGTAATGTAATTTAAGCACTTACGCATCAAACAAAAAATTAACATAATCAATAAATATTTCATAATAATATGCATATTGCATACTGATATTGTATCCTGCAAAAACAACGAAATTGTCAACCGCCTTCCGTTCAATCAAGATGGACAGGTTGAATTTAAAATTATTTGCTTGTCACTTATCAAACCTTGCGTATTTATTGTAAAGGCTATTGTAATGTGTGTTACAAAAATTCTATATTTAGGTAACTTTAAATAAATCAACCTTCTACGTGGTACCTCGAGAGATACCGAGCCGAGGCCGCACCTGACTGAATAGGTCCCGCTGATAACGATAGCAGATAACATTGATTATGTTGTAAACGCGCACGAATTTTAAACTATTCTGTATAACACAGGTACTGATACACAGATACTCTACCTGTACTTTACCTAAAAAGAAAGAAAAAAAAGAAAAACAGAAACATGCACCACATTACCACATTTAGACCTCCAGCAATACAACTGTAATCCCTCATACGATTTCTTCAATTAGTTTTGCCCGACGACGCGGCGACGCGGGAGCAAATATGCAGACAAAAATTCTAAAAAATACTGTTTTGGCTCTACTGCCATAGCATGACTATGCAAAGTTCTGCATATGAATAGATGGAATATGGTGATATTTTTTTCTTTACATATTTGTTATGGATGTACCACTGTTTAACAAACTTATGCAAAAAATAATTTATTAAAAAGAAAAATACACGTTTTACGTTGATTTACGATAGTAATAGAATATCTTTTTATTTTTAATAAATAGAAAGGGCTATCATCGTAAGTATGTACTTACTGGAAAAAATTGTAAAATAAATTCTTATTTCTGAATCTAAATATACAAGAGGCCAGTTATTTAATTTTATCTTCCACCGTCCAGAAATTATATGAATATTTATAAATAATTTACAAACACACCAAACTTTATAATTGAGTGGACATTTCTGTATTATGTTCTGAATTATTTTAACAACAACAACAACAACAACAAAATACTCTTTATTGTGCACACACTAGGTAACAAAGAAAAATAGTACGCAATTTTATAATAACTTACAAGATTTTTAAAAAGAGTTGCAAAATGTAGTACACTATTTTACAATCTATGATAGATAGTAACCACAAAAATATTATGAACACTTCTTTTTCATTAGCTCAACAAATCGAATAGAAGATAACAGAAGTAGCGTAAAGTAAAACAAAATCGATTTTATCTGGTGTATTTGTAGTAAATAAAGTAGTAACTTAAGAGGAATTTAAATATTTGCCTCTCAATTAAATACCAAATCGGAACAATATTTAAGATAACAAAGGGTAACATTTATCTGGAAAAAACTATTGACGTCAACAATTGATACGAAATTCGAATCGACCCAATGCTACTCGTAACATTATCAGGCTGATTTTTTTTTCGGAAAATTAAATTCTGCATACCTATGTATTTTATAAAATTGGGAAATTTCAAAGGAAATTAATAAGAAAGTTTAGAAAATCAAAAGATATAGGGTACTAATATTTTATAATATTGCAATATTCGGCTTATTCCAGAAAAACGTCGGAGCAACTCCGTTATGATTTATTTATTTAATTATTAAGCCAACGACATTTATTGGTATATTCCAGAATTGTTACTACAACAACGCTCAAAGAGAATATCAATGGTATCCATGAACAGTCAGGATTCGACAGAAACTGAAAGAAATGATGATAAATGTAAGTTTCCTTTACGGGTGGTGAAATACAATTTTAATTTTGTGTTAGCGCAATGTACACCTTTAAATCTTTTTAGGAAACATTCGACAATTTTTATAACAATAATAATAAAAGTTTTTCTTAAACTCAAGTCTATTATAGAATTATTAAACGAACACGAAACGATTTCATTAATTTTGCCTATAAACAGACTAGATCTAGTAAAATATTGAATGTAGATGTATGATTATATCATGTGTGATTATATCAGTGATTATATCAGAACTACGATAAGGCTTCTTCAAGAGAAGAGATTGTATAAGAAAAATATTATGAGACGTCTAAAAATGATTTATAGTAATTACGATTAAGGTTACTTAAATATTTACGTCGAATATTTCCTAAAAATTTAGGATCGGAAGGTGTATTGAGTCTTACACATTTTACGATTAACAATAATATGTAACTAATACATATTAATAAATGGTGATGTTGGGAACTAACTTAAGTACTTCTACATCAAGAAGGAAACAGGTTGTTTGTGATATTAATCTTGTTTCGAAAAAGAGTAATTAATCTTCCTTCTGGTTGTGTCTAATCTTGAAAACAATCATCTCTTACACATAATGATATCTTTCTGCAGGTCAGTTAGGTGATTTTTCGTGAAGTTGCACCCCTGAATAGCTTTGTAGGTTAGTAACTCAATAGTTTTAGGCTTGCTTTCGGATTTGGTTTCTACTAAATTAATAACCTTTTAAATTCTTCTTTCTTATTTTTCTAGTACGGTATTTCCATATTTCTAATCTTCTTCATTTAAAAGTTTGGGAATTGGTTTGTGGTCTGTAATATAAGTTTTCCTGATGGATTATTTATGGATTTTCATGTATAATACAGTGTAATGCAACTTTTTATTCGCAATAAATATTATTTCCCAATTTTTGGTTTGGGAAAAATATAACCTTCGACTGCTGATAATGGTTGTACATTAAAATATTTATTTAAATAAAGGAAAGATAAAAGCTTAGTAAAATGTTACGTTGAAGTAAATGATGAAGAATCGACCAACTTTTTAGTACTATTTAATATTGTAGACTTTAATGCATGTAATAAGATCTTAAATAAATATTACAAGGTTGACTCCAAACTAAAAGACAGATATAAAAAGTTTTATTACTCTGTAGCTCTACTATAATGCAACTAGATTACGTGTGTTTGTGAAACTATTAAAATTTATTTAATTCTATCAATAACAATTTTTCCCTTTGTATAAACTTTAAATGCCATATGTTTCAATTGCGATGCAACTGGTGCAATTTTTTTTCCGTTTACGTTCAATTGTTACACAAAGTGCCTGCAACGATAGCATAATATTATATCTTATTTGAATAAAACTATACGTCACAGTTGCTAATTGAAATTTATGGACTGATAAAAGGAGAGATATGGTGCAGTTTTCAGAACTTATTATGTTATTTGCAGATAATTCCCTCCGAGGCGTGCCAGGCGAAGTCCGCAGATCATGTGACAAGAAAGTGCGTCGAACTACGTGGTACTGCGAATGAAAGAAGTTTTAGAGTCAATGAGTAGGTAAACGTATGGAAAATATATCAGGATAATTCCGATAGTAGCTTATTCCGATAAATTATACCAGTTATAATTTCATTAAATCATATGCTGATCGAAATCAGAACAGATTCCGTTAAAACTAGGTCCGTTTTGTTATTCATCATTGTCATGATAATCCACTCTCTAGAATATACTGGATAGGAAGTGATATTTGTTTATTAGCAAACTATTACTATTACTCTTTGCAGAATATTGCTGAAGATATTAAATTATTGTTATCTACTTTTAGTATTTGCCTCATCTATAGGTATAAATATTGCTTCATAGAGAATTCAATTAAAAATTATGCAATCAAGTAGGTACAAAATGTTAAACTGATGATAGCTTATTCACTATATTTTAATATAGATAACAATGTCACGAGTTTTAAAAATAACTGTGGCTGCCTTACACGATTATATTAAGTTCAATCAATATAACTGTTTGTTATTAGCTGTTTCTCGCAGACATTTGGAAACGTTGCTCAACAAAATTAGTAACTGTTGTGGACGCACCGTTACGACGGAATATTCCCACTATCGGAATTGACCTAATAGGTATACTATTTTATACAATTGATTGGGTTTTATATTTGTCTTTGTAAGCAATAATTTTGTGTTAAATAAATAAAATTGTAAAACTCCACATATATGAAGAGGTCTAGAGCGTACTTCACCACACTGCATGTCAAATTAAGCTTTTTAATGACATGACTAATTTTAATTTCTGTCCGGTCACGGACCTAAAAAAAAGACAGACGTAATCTCAAGAACAAATTCAGTGAAGCACCCATCGGAATTCCAACTCTCTATTCGTACAAGTAAACACCCACACATTGACACAATCGGTCGTCATTCCGGCGCCGGACCACACTCGAGTCATACGGACAACGGGAGTTGACAAAGAATAATAAAAATGCCTTTGTGTGCTATTAAAAGTTGCAAGAACAATTGTAATTCAGTTAAAAAACATAAAGGGATCACCGTTCACAAGTAAGCTTGTAATTTAATCACTTTTTTCCTAAAGTTATTAACAAAACAAACCAGAAAAATTTGTAACCACAAAATCAGCCAATGTTGCCAACAATATTGCTTAAGCAAATACCCAGAATGTGTGAGAAAATTATAGTATGTATAATGCTCTAGTTTCTTACTTTAGTTTAAAAGTATATATTTTTGGGGTTCCGTACTAAATAACAAGGAACCCTTACCTATATATTTGCCATGTCTGTCCGTCTCTCCGCGGCATTGCTTACAAACTAACAATATTAGAAAGCTGAAATTTGGTATCGATCAATGTAAGTATGTATCGTATATTAATTACGTTAAGATAATGGTAGAACAAAATTGGAGAAATTTTAGGTACCTCCCCTATAAGTGAAGTGGGTAAACCAGTGTATTTAATCTGTCGTCAATTAATAAAATTCATTAATCTCATCAAATATAATAATATGCATTTATTGAATGTAGATTTGACTTTTTTTATACAAATTTCTAATTTCATAGACGTTTTGAGAGTTCAGAGTAGCTGAAAGATAGATAAATGTACATTCATATTGTGATAACTGGTAACCCCAAAATTACGCACACGTAGTAAGCGGTCGGCCATTTCTATGCTTCACTCTCGGTTACACAAGGTTACGTCCGTATTTTTTTTTAGGTCCGTGTGTCCGGTATAAAGTGTCTGCTTATTCAAAATATTTTTAATAGGTATGTAAAATTACAAATATTTTGAAATATGCAGTAATATGTAAAATTACTTACAACATATTTCGAAGGTATTATTTGAGAAGTGTTAATAGACATAACATTTTTACTTTTCATACTTATTCTTGCAATTAGATAATCTGACCGTTAATGATAATTATGTTTAATGTTACAATTATGTAAGTAATTCATTGTACGATTACAGGACAATAAGATTGACATTAACACTCAAAGATATTAAATAAATAAATGTCTTTGTTTGTACTATATTCCCAAAGATATTGAATTAATTAAGAAATTCATTAGAGATAAGTTATTTAATTTTGTATGTATATTACGATATAAGAGTTGATATTTAAATGAAATGCTGTATAATAATTTGAAATATTGTTAAATAAATGTATTTAAATATGTGATAACATTAATGCTAATATCTGGCAATTAATTCAGTCAAAACTTATGTTATTAAGTCATTGTTAAAGTTTTTTTGTAAATATGGTCGTTAAATTGCCAAATAAATACTATTATAGTTCATTGATCAAGTTTAAATAATATGTAAAATTGTTTAATTTTACATATTAATACTAAATATATTCATTACCAACAGTGACTTTTATCTTTAACTGGTTGTATCCAATCTATTAACGTATGAAAAAATGAGAAAATGTAAAATTAGGCGGTATTATGTTTTGCGAATTGCTATTTGAAAATTCAGAAAAAATCTCTTAGATATCTTTTTGTTTAAAAATTCTTAGTTAGTTTTTGTTTATTTTCGAGAACTAGATTGTTCAAAGTATAAACATGGTATATACTACATTTTTTCAAATTGGGAACAATGAATTAAAAATGAATTTCACATCACTAAACATGGCTTTAATTATTTTAAAAATATGTAAGTACTTATTTCTTTTAAAACCTTTACAGAAAACACCTAATCGTTTTACACGAACAGCTTATTTTATTAAAGGCGAAGTGAATAGTGCTCGAATATTACAAGGATTCTTGTTTAATCTTTGTATAAATTCGAGCTTGGAGCGGTTAACCATAATAGCTTGAGGGTGAGATTTGTTCGAGACTCGTACACTCAATTTCAATACTGTTACACTATTCCCAACATCTGTTTGGCTATAGCGTTCTATATTAAGTTTTCCTATACCATGACAGTCAAAATATGTATGTAATAGGTAATGGAATTCTCGAACACAGAATTACATTGTATGAATATTACCTACTTGTATTAATAATATTTAAATATTAATTTAATGCCTGGGGCCTAGGTGGTACTTGATTAAAGTTTATCGAAAGGAGGAGGAAAAATAAGTTATCTCTACAGTAATCTTTGACTAAACAGTTTAAATTTCATGTGTCATTATTATCTATTAATATTTATTGCTCAAATTAAAATATTTCCTAAAATAGATATTTGTCACTATCACTTCATTAAAAAAAGATACTGGTATAAATCAATGCAGTCAGGTACCTATTAAGTCCACCTGTGATATCATTCCATTATTTTTATTCTTGAGCAATCAAAATTACAAATTAGAAAATTAAAAATTTAACAACTCCCCGGACATATTGAACATTATATTATTATCGCAAAGAAAACAATTCAAGGTTAAGAAGCGGGCTAGCTTAAAATCCGCATTGCGAAAAATTATAGCCGAGGGAGTAAAGTGGGGCGGATTCCACCTGAAGGCTAAATTTTATTGCCAGACTGTTTCCAACAGTTGCATTAATAATGTATCAACGGAACCTTGCCTTTAAGACGATAACGTCTGGCTTACCTACCATTTTATTGATGCTAGAATATTAAATATTAATACACGTTGTAAACCAATGAACTGTCGTAATAGCCGCCAGTCTAGGCTTGTTTTCCGTCACGACACTAGTTTATACTTCGCCGATGCAAGAGGTAATAAATATATCTAATAATAGTATCTAGAGTTCCATTAGGTTTAAATTTCAGAATCCAAACAATGTCAATATATTAAAATGAAACACAAAATACTAAAAACTTAACCCAATTTTGGCCACATATTGACAGTTTTTGGATTCCAAGGTTTAGCCCTTTTTATGCTAATGGAACTCCATTTTTGTCTCAACTTTTTGGAGGAAAAAACTTTTAAAAATTAAAGGAGAAGTTCGTTTGACCTACGTGCGGAACGTCAAAAAGGTTCTCATTATAAAAATAACAAGTATCAAAGCTAAATCTACCTAACCCCTCTCTTTTAATCTATTTAATTTCCATCGGAAAAAATCATATTTTTATGCGTCATTCGTGCAAGTGAAAATGCTGCATTAGGCACACAACAAAAATCATATCAATTGTGTTGAACTGGCCATTCTATCAGACCGGTATACGGAGAATTCAATAGAAAGGCAAATTTGCTTAAAATTCACATAGCGAAAAATTATAGCCAAGGGAGTGAAGCGATGTGAATGTTTGACTAAATTTATACATTTATTTTCATTTGTGTCTTTCATTTAATGACTAACCATTCATATTGATGTAATTTTAGACTTGATCTTCGGTGAATGAAGAAAGCTATGGTGGCGAACGGTGAACGGTGATGTATGAACTATGCCTTCATGATTAGGTACTAGCAACATCTTGCTGTCGCTTAAACAAATAAGTATAATTATTTAAAAGATCAGTGCTTTACTTTTTTTAAATATGCCGTTTTCTCCGCCGGGACAGGACGAGTTGTTTCATAGGTGACTTATGCAAGATTGTGGTGGTTGGTCTGCAATCTTCATGAAAAGAATAATAATACCTACTAGTAAGGATTATATTGGTAATCATTACTAGTAGGTATTATTATTATTTTCATGAAGATTGCAGACCAACCACCACAATCTTATACTACTTTTATGGATTACTAATATAATCCTTACGCTGAGGAATTACCAAGCAATCTTTCTTTCTCCAATGCATTTCCGTTAGAAAATTTGGCTGAATTAAAATCCTAAAAAAATGATAATGGTATGAATAAAATCAGTGTTCACAGGTAGTAGATACTTGTCAAACACGTGGGCCTCGACAAACAAAATACGGATACAAACGTTTACAATGATCAAAAGCCTTTATCCGAACCAGAGCGATTTTACACATCGACTGTGTTCGATTGGGTTCGATTGTTACGATGAATATTTGACCCATTTGTGTTTTCTGAGTTTGAATCTCACGCTGTTTTAAAACAGAAGAAAGAAATGAAAAGAAGAAAAGCTAGTAAGTCCGAAGCAGGCATTGATGATACTATACCATCAATAAACCCTATAAAAATAAATAAAATAAAATAAGACTTTATTACTGTCCCGTAAAGTTCAAAAATAGGTTTTTTTACTATAATTATTTAACTGCAATAGTAAGAAGTTTTAGCAACTGATTACACCTATTTTTATTTATCTATTATTATCGACGATCGGTTACAATCAACAGCTTGTGCTTCGACATAGGCCTCCTCTAAAGTTTTTCACATCGATCTGTCTTTCGCTGTTCTCATCCACACTGGACCAGCCACTTTTTTCATGTCATCTTCCCAACGTTTCATTTGTCGCCCTTTGTTACTTTTTCCAGTACTACTGTTATTATTTTTGTCCATTTCTCATTTGTCTCTCTTTGCATGTCCTGTCCATCTCGATTTTAAAGTCTTGCATGTCATTTTGCATCTTGTTTTTTTATTTCTTCTAACTTTATTTTAATTAAATTCAAAATGTGTTTTATACTGTAAATACCTACTAACCTTAACCTGCGGCTTCGCTTCCTTTAAACTTTTCTGGATAAAATGAACATCTATGTCCTTCTCATACAAAAGTTTGACCCTTATTATTCACCCTTAAGGGACGAACTTATTAACGTTTTTTCACCCACCCAACAATTTTGTTCTGTTCAGAAGTAAAAAAAATCATATATTTAATTATTTACGATACTTAAAACCTTAGCAGTAGCAAATACTAAATTTTCCTTTCCATTCATAAAAAAAAATGTTGAACTTTTTAAGCAAGCAACTTAGCTTGTTGGGGTGGCAGTTTGAATAATGTACAACTCTTATTATTTTTCGTGTTCCAGACAGTACTTCACGGCGCAAAATGACGTTTCAGCGGTGGGAAGGTTTACAGCGTCATTTCTGTGAGCCCGACTGTTTCGACACGAGTTCTTTGGCGGCGTCTTTAACACTCCCTTGAGGGTTCATTTATATATTCGCAACTCGGAGCCGGCAATAAAACTGCGTTATCCCGGTCATTATTTAGTCATCCGGCCTCTGCCCCCGCTGAGAAATAAAATGCAACCCAATGACACTTGGTTCTGCCTGCAATTTAATGCATTTTAGCTGTCATTACTAAGTAATAAGTAGGTACATATTTATGTAATAGTTTTTTTGAAGTGAATAGAGTAGAAAAGGATATTTATTTAAACTTACAGTCCTATATTAAAGGTAAGATTAAGATTAAAGTGTGTTTCGTTTTGGTTAAAGGTCTGTCGGTAAACCTTTACAATACAAAATACAGTTAGCGTTACCTCACACTAAGAAATGTTTTCATACAATTATATTTGTTCTACCTTATTTTTTCAGGGATCGCTAATTTAAAGAAAACTTATCCGGAGTTGAGGCACATATTGACATGAATAATTGTAACGAGATGAACACATTGACTAAAAAAGTTATATTTACTTAGGAAAACGTCAAAAAGTTTGCCATCGAGAACGGTTAGTAAGCTTTATAAGGTCACCGGTCAGCCGGGTCTAGCTATTTTACGAGGCGGCCCCGGGCACCGCCGCTAAATCTCCTTATTTATCCGGGAAACATAAACCTTCTCAGCAAAAATTAATTGGCTTCCGGGATTTCTTGTCGCATTACGTTTAGCCGGACTTTAGCTGCTAACTGTTTACGGGTATTGATAAACAGGGTGATGGAATTAGGTTTTATTAAGTCTCTGTTTGAGGATAGTTTGAGGATAATGTAATAAGCCAATTGCACGATTATATCGAGTTTTAATGTGAGTGTTTTGAATACTAGGAGTAATCTGTTGTTATTGTAACAATTATTTTTAGAAATTTTGCCTGTTGGTGTGTGCGTTTGTTCCATCTAATCTTACAAACGGCTTAACCGATTTCACGGGCATCTATGCACACCTGAAGAATTTAATTTCCAACACACATTGCCTAGCAATGACGCGTGATTGATGAAGTGATCCTCATTTTTACCACAATGACTAAATTCATGTAGGTAACACTACGAAATATTATATTTTAGTTACGGTAAAGAATAAAGGTGTGGTATAAAACCTCTTTTATTAATAATATAAACCCAGAAACACCACTTCAGACGGTAATACAAGTTTACTTGGCATAATGTTTAAGGAAAAATCATAAAAGTTACGATGTTGGCTGTCTCGAACGTGGTTTAAACTACATTTGGTGGCGTGGCTTATAACATGTCTCTTTGCTTTTTATTTTTATGAGCGGACCAAATTTGGCATGATACTCAAATGAGGGATCATAACATCGGACGCAGCAAATATTTGCACTGTGATTCGTACTGGCATTGTTAGGTTCCGTCTAAACGAAGTTTGGTCCTTATTACATCCGATTAGGGTTTATTATCTTATTATTCCAGTCGCTGTAAAACATGTTGTTCTCACCTGTCACGTCGTACGATACTCAGACGGACGCTTATTAGTATCTCGTATCTTTCACGTTCATAAACTCTGAAAGAAGTATTTTTCTTTTCTCGCAAAACTAAAAGTGGCGTTGAGTAAAGCTGAAACCTAAAGTAGAACCGTTCAAAACAAACGAAAGGTATTGTTTACTTGAACAGCGCTAACACTTGTGCTTACATGACACGTTTCGTATAGGAAGCACTGGAACAATGAGTCTGCACCAAAGATCGCACATGCGGCCTCTTTCTATTGCCAACAATAGAACTGATGAGATTGGAGATGCTCCAGCTTCGACCACCTGATTTAGAAAGCTTAAGATTACAATGTAGGTTTTGTGCTGTTTCCAAAATTTTGAAATGAAAATAAAACACATCAACGAATCTTTATTCTTTTCCACACAAAGGTTTTAACACATGATTTAACATAAACTGTACTCTGCATTACTGCCTGAGTCTGTTTGCCGAGCGAAGTGTTCCAAGTTCGTGTCCTGGCTGGGGCACAGATTTGAAATGAGCTACTTTACGCATGGAAAATCGTGATCTAATTCCGCATTTAAGTCACACTGTGTTGTAAAAATAACATTGTTCAGTTATAAAGTACTTGATGTAAAAACCTTTCCAGGGTCTAAACCCGAAGTCATAAGATACTTGTCTTGATAAGTGACTAGTAAATAGTATTTTATCTACACAAATAAAGCCAGCAGTTATATTTTCTTATCATAATGCTATTGAGTGAACTAGCAGCTAATTCGTACAATTAATCATTTCCTCGTTATACACCTCAGCGCACTTCTGTCCCAATTTCCATATGCATGCGTCATACCAAACTGTCGTAATTAAGCGCCCTTTGTCCAAAGGTGGTCAATAATACATAGCAGACCCAGTTAGTCAGATTCCTTTGTTTAGACTCCATATCATTCTGGCGTTGGCTGCAGTGATCCATAGATGGCCGAGTAATCCCGGTTAGAGGCTTAGTCTCACGTCCAGATTACTTTTATTACCGCGCCGGCATGGCAAAATAAAACAAAATTGGCGGGAATTTATGGCCCACAACCCCAGTACTAGTGGGGTGGAAAGTTTTCAATTTGAAACGAATAACTTGTTTGTCTCCCGTAATAAGGAGGGTTTTGTGGTAATAAGGGGTCGCAATGGCTGTCGCAGGGTTACTTAAAACTGCTTTCTTCGTTTTATTGCCCAAGTGCTGTAGGAAGTGTTTGTTATGTGCCTGGTGTCGATACCTGCATTATTATATAGCATTGTAAAACTTCAGTGATAAATACTGTATAAGTATTTATTGAAGTTTACAATCTTAGAGCGAAATAGTGATGAATACAAATTAAAAATTCCATATCCGTTTGTAAGTGAAATATTAAAATTTAAAAATTCTTGGATTGTCTTCAGTTTTTCCACAAAATGAAATAAAGTTACGATAAGCAATTGCGTCTGGGGCATATAATACCGGGTCGCATTTGTAGTCGTGACGTTTACAGGAACATAACGCTTCTTCAGGTAGCAAATTGAATGTTAAAACGCGTTACCTGCCCCTAACTGAATAAGTTATGAGGGAGGAGCTATTGGTAATGAAACTTGAATGACCTCGGGCGTGTAGACCGTCTTCGGGATGGAATTTCCGTGTTTACTTTACTCCACCGACGGTTTATTCTGTAGCCTTAAGTACCACTTCTGGGCGTAAGCAGCCTTTAAAAGAACATGGGTATCACTTCAGTGAAAACCCGCGTGTAGTTTTTATGACGAGGCGTCCTACCCTACGTCCTTTCATACCTTTCATTACATAACATAGTTGGGGACTTGAAACTTCATTTTGTTTTAAGTCGATTATATGATATTTCAAAGTAATTTTTTAAATGTGTTTTATATGTAAAAATTATGTGTGTTCAAGACTGTTTTAATTGATTAACATTGACCATATTATTTACCGTTCGAAATATTATAATTGATCAAAATATAGGCGAAAGACACATTATGATTTGCGTAATTTATGTGATCTAACAACAGAGTCAGACTTAAATACTAGAAATAGCCTAGAAATAAACAATTCGTTTTCTATTCAAAGTTGTTTTAACATATTTGTATATATCATTATTTATATAAAAAAGAACGAATGAAGAGAAATATAGACAAGCAACTCAAGTCAATAGGTTCTCCCCATGTTCGCTGTTAGAGTTAGAAAATGTGGGACGGTTTCTATTCAACGTAAGTGCGCACGTCTTAGTACGTCGCTGTATACACAGACCACTTCAATTTAGATTCACCAACAACTTTACCCACACATTTTTAAGCTCAACTCGTTCACGTGAAAGGAGTTGATTCTTGATTATATTGTCCAATACATGATGGAAGCGAAAGCATTTTTATAAAACATACTTCAACTCATTTTAGTTCTTAAATAATGTGAGGATTTTTTGTAACAGAAATAGTAAAGAGTTTCTTGTGAGTGAGTTATAAATAAAGGATGACAACAGCGAATTCCTACAAATTACGCGTCGGCAAAACAAGAGGATCCAGAACAAACTGAACTGAATACATTTATTGAAGAAACTCTCACCTAAACTTAGTGAAGAATGCCAGTTACACAGTTAGCCTCGATCCTGGCTCCGGGAGGAACTTTCTATTTTTCGATTGCCCGCGTTAGTAACTTGGAAAATGAAGTTTCGCTACTAGTTCACACGCCCGGCGTTCTACGACAACTCAATTTTGTAACTTATTTTGCATCCCGCAAATGTCCTTAAGTTTGAACATTCGAGACACTTTGTTGCATAACAATAATGTGCAATAACAAACCATTCAAGTTTTCACCGAGTTATAGAAATTTAAAGAGTACCCTAACGTCTCCATGGGAAAAATCTGAAATACACTTCCAACACTTTTACGTTTTATTTAATTTTCATTCATAATTTAAGCCAATTCTTATTAATCATAAGAAGTCATGATTTAATAGCTGTATTCGCATTTCTGTTTTAACTAACAAGAATATTATTAAAATAATAAATTAAAACTTATAATTAAAACTTTCATTTATCTTTTCATTAGTCATTAAAATTATTTAATAATGAGAATAAATACGTTAATGAAAAAGAAAAGGAACATTAAAAGTTAGGCACAGACCAGACCGGCTATGGGAACCAACCATTAATTATAATAATTTTGAAACAATTTGAAAATATGTAAAACCATATCACAAAATAATTAGGTACTTAAATTAATTCTGTTTTGTTTAAACCAAAAAAACTGACGCAGTCAAATACTTGCAAGTACAAATTGTTTTGCTTATTTATAAACAAGCAGTCTAAATCCTTATATTAGGTAAAGGAATAAAAATTAAAATGCGAATTATTTTCTGATAAATTTAAATCAATGTAATTTTTTTTTCTTAAAACCTTCGTACTGAATTTTCTTGGGTCGAGAATGAATCCGAAGAAAACTTTCTGAAGGTCATTTGGAACAGGATCAAGATTGTTCTATTACTTCGACGTAGCCCTTAATGATGTTATCTCGAACTTGGTCCAATGTGCAGGAGTCATTTGTAACAAACATTTGCGTCGGTTGTTATTAAAGTAATCAGCTACTTGTGAACTAGTGTTGTGAAATCTTGTCGATAATAGGTACGTTGTTTTTTATGACGGTACACACTCATACTACCACACTCCCAGCCACTCTGGGATTACCTATGTCGTGGGTACCACGGAGAACACACAAAGACAAGAACACACACACACACACACACACGTGTGTACACACACCTAGACTGAGAACAGAAATTTAAACCATCATTCATATTTCTGCTTCGCTGGGAATCGAACCCAAGACTCTTTCCAACCATTACGCTACATGCCTTTTTGTGTTTGACTAAATAAATTTTAATAATGAGGCGATGAAATTAAAACTAAAACCTTATTGAATGAAACATTTTTTTATATTAATTTTAATTGCAACGTTATAAATTGACAACTCAGAGTCAAGTTAAGTAACCCTTAGTGTTTACTTAAATCGCTCCTTAGTACAGAATTTGTATGGTGATTCTGTACTAAGGAGCGATTTAATTAGCCGTTAGTGACTCTGAGTTGGGGCGTAACAATTGTATTTAAGTAATAAGATGATCATTAATTACTTAAACAAGTCGAATTTTCCTTCCTCTCTATTCGGTTTTGTTAAAGAAATCGCTTGTAAGCTTTATATTGTGCTTATCGGATATCCACCAAGTCGCATCCTATTCGGCCAACAACGAATTATCTGTAACAAATAAAATGTATTGGTGATGTTACTGGTATCAACTATATTAAAAAATCTTGTGTTTTTTCTGTATGTGCAGTCAAAAAGAGTATTAAATAAAAATAAATATAATTCTTGACAAGTACTCGTCAGCTCAAATTTAAATGGGTGGTCCCATTGACAAACACCAGCTTTCGAATAAAAACAATCATCAAAATGGGTACCACCCAGTAATTTATGAAATTTATACACATAAATAACCTCCGTTTTTTGAAGTTGGTTAAAAATAAAATATTTTACTTTAATATCGATGAACAGTACAGTTGTGTGGTCTTCCCTAGAGTAATTGAGGAGAGTTTGAGTTTGGTTGGAGGCAGACGGAAGTGGTCGAGCGCTCTTAGGTATTATAGTTAAACTGTTGCGTCGCTTGATTGTCGCCTGAATCGTCTCGCTCGTCGACGCTCTTTAACTTGCTAGGAACTGTATATGACAATTCAATTGTCTACTAACTGTGAAAGTTTATATTTTATATATAGGAAGTGCCAATGCTGTGCGTATGGTCGAGAGAGCTTTTGTTTTCAGCCTACATACCAAAATATAATGAATGATTTGTATTATTTTTAGTGAACAGAATATTCAGTAAGCAATCTGCAACACCTACCTGCTGAAGTGGCAATGGGCAGGCCACATCGTTCTTTCGAAGGACAGATAACCGGTGGGGTCGCAAAGTCTTCGAATAGCGGCCACTTCTCGGTAAAAGAAGGACTGGTCAAGGTGTACTGACGACCTAAAGAAGACAGCGGGAGCCGCTGGGTTCAGAGGGCCCAGGACCGGTCGGAGTAGCGTTAATTAGAGCAGGCAGTGGACTTTTAAAAAGCTGTAGATAGACAGTGCTCACAATTTTATTATTGTTTTTCTGGCGCGGTTTGAGCGGTTGTTGGCGGATGGTGAACTGTGCGCGCGCGCGGCACACCGTTCCAGTCGCAAATTGGGTAATAAATAATTCTAGATGAACAATATCTAATTTCTTTTTGATAAATAAACATCTTATTTTCTTAAGCTTATGCCGAGTTATTTGTCTGCATTTCAATTACGTTATGTAATAGCTATCACGTAACGACGACAAGTCAATAATTATCGCAGTGCAAAAATAAAGTATAAAAGCACTGTAATAATAAAATAGGTTCAAGGTTTTCTGTACGATAAAAACTAACATTAAAGAAAGATTACGGCAAACCAGCGAATATCGGGGCAATGAAAGTGATTTACATTAAACCAAGATCGACGAAGAATATATATTTCGAATTACCAAAGTAATTTGGTGTTTAATTCGTAGGCCAGGCAAGAAAGATGGGCGGACAGGATCCAAGCCCTCGCTACGCGGTTTTAATTACAACTCAGGTTCATTCAGTCTAATTTCAGAAACTTTGCATTCCCCGCATGAGCCGCGAAAGGGTCCGGCCAAAAGAAAATGACATTTCGTTATTCTATTACGTCGGGCAAAGAAGAGTTGCGGTTAATTACTTTTGTGCGAATCTGGGGTCCGCATTTGATTAAAGTAGTCCGGCTGGATTGTCCCAGGTTTGACAACATAGAAACAAATGCAAAACATATCTACTTCTGTTATTAACAAAGAGAACTGCTCCGTTCACGTATTCCTATGATTAGAATTTTATGGTTTTATTTGCACGTTAGGTATTTCGCAAAACATAAACATGTTTAGTATGCGGTCGGGTATGTGTAAAATTTCATTACCCGCCATGCTGTTGTTTATCTCAGTGTTTACAGCTATGAGCTAATTGTGGTGGTTGTTAGGCGGTATTAATGGAATTTATAAAGCAGTCGTGGCCTAAATATTGTTTAGTTTAATTGCTAGTAGGTGTGTGATGTGAAATCACCTGGATTAGGTATTATTCACACTAATAATCCTATACCGCTACTCTTCAGGAAATAAAAATAATTAATATTTATGTACAGACACACAACATAAATAATTTAGTCTTTTTTACAGCTTTAATTTACATATAGAATCAAGGATAGCCTATATAATTCTTGATTCTATCTGTAAATTAAATTATTTAAATAAAGAGGTGATCATACAATGGATACCCTCGAATGTCAGTACCTTATAACAAGGAATGAGGAGGCCGATCAAGCGGCCAGACAAGCTGTTAGCGATGGCATTAGATATGAGTGTTTATCAGATCCCAATGAATTTTTGGGCGAGGAAAAATTGAGATGAAGAAGTTTATGGCACGAATACTTCGATGAAAGTCACTCAAGCATTTGGTACAAGACGATTCAAAGCCAGCCACTTCGTTATCCATGGTTTGATCAACCACATACCAACAGAAGGGACATCATTATTATTATTACGGCTTTGTTCTGGATATATTCCTTCTAACAAGTTTAAGTTCTTGATGGGCATTTCAGAATCACCGAATTGCCCGGATTGTCCAGGAAGATGTGGAGTGTGTCCGGAATGAAGAACTTAAACATAATATTAATTTATTTCTTACTAAAATGTAGGAATTTGTAAGGCAGCGGACTATACCGCCGCCTTCCTGACCGGCCATCAAATACGGAGGCCGAGGAATGTCCTCACGGACCCTCCAAACAAGCTCTCGTCTGACTTGGAACGCCTCTAGGCCGCCTCCAAAGACACGGACGAATCGATTCCAGATGGTGCTCATCCTAATGATGGCACAAGTTCTCCTTCTACAACATCCAGTGTATTCACCCAGTGGTCGCTTCCTAGGGAGCGCCGCTAGCAACCCGCCTCTCCAAGCGGGGTCGCATCCGACGAAGGCTTGGAGGTTACAGGGCCGAAGCCAGGCTCAGTTTCGGGCTCAGGTTCAGCCTGAGTTTCGTGGGTCAGAGCCCCACATAACTAGCACAGACGGCTGTGCTGGTATGCATTACGCATTCTCAGCCTCCCTCCCGTGGACGGAAAAAAATGAACGTTGTTCACTTTGTGACTAACCATCGTAGAATTAACTTACCCTGATGATGCTTCGTTTCGGTGCGAAACACGTGTTGATGCAGGTATGTACATATGTTGTATACCTATACTTTTAATTATTGTAGTGCATGTTTCCGTTGTGGGAGGTGCCACGCATGTCTTAAAGTATTTAGTTGCAAAGTAGACTAATAGGTACAAACTTTTCCACTATTATCATCAGTCACAGTCATACAGTAGTTAGGAGCAGTTCGTTCACTAATCACCCAAGAGATTAAATTCTATATCTGAGTATAAACCAATTGCCATACGTTGGAAAGTACCTAACTGTGTTCAGTGTTTATCAGAGAACAAAGTTATCTAAAAAACCTGTGTCTATTTTGTGCAATTCGCCCTTAATCAGTGAATAAAAGTTTTAAAATCTTCGCTTATAACTGGTGTGTGTGGGTAGAATTGTGTAAAACCATCCATAGTTACCCGCTCTTACTCTATACTAAAATCTGGCGTAAGATGGAAACGTAATTTTCGACTTACTTCTACGCACCGGGGCGGCACCGTTTGCAAGCATAGGACTTCATAGATCAAACGCTACACACGCAGGATCGATCCCGAACTGAGGCAATATTTTTCTTTTATAATTTTTTGTTTTTTTAATGAAGTAAAAAAGAAAAATAAATATTTTTTTCTTCATAGAATATTCCAAAAAAAAAAAAAAAATACATCAAGATGAAATTTGAATGTTGCAAATCAACCACAGAGGGCACCACCGGTAGCATCGTATGTACAAAATGTAAACACAACTACCATATACACTGCCTATATCCAACCGAAAAGAAAAGTGTAATAGCTGAATTTAAAAAATCGTGGTTATGCCCGGAATGCACGGCAAAACAACCTCGGCAGAACAGGGATAACACACCAATACGAAGCTCATCTAGCACACAACATCACGAGGCAGTCAATATTACTACGCATCGTGGCGGCTCTAGTACAGTCTCTCCTCCTTCGAGCATGCTGGATTGTAATATATCGGCAGAGATGATAAGAAATATTGTGGCTTCTGAGATATCAAAAATGAAGAATGAAATTAGTTCTCACTTGCATAAGGTATTATTACAAGAACTTAAACCTATTAAACAGGAAATCGAGAATGTTAAGTCATCTTTAAATTTCTTCAATGAGCAATTTGATAACATTACTAAAAGAATGGATACAATTGAAATTGATTTAAAAGCTTGCAAAGAAGCTGGTCCGGAATTAAATAACCTAAAATCGTCCATTTCGAAGCTCGAAAATGTTAATAACAATATGGAGCAATGGTCCAGGCGCAATAATATCGAAATATACGGGATCCCGGAGAAAAAAAGTGAGAATCTATTTGATATTCTTAAACTGATATCTGATCGTGCTGAAATTAAAATTGATCCAGTGACCGACATCGACTTTATAACTCGTGTTGCGCCGAAAAGATCGGACTCCAAGAACATCAAACCTATTATAATTCGATTTATAGCGCGATACAAAAAAGACGATTTTCTCTCTAGAGCCCGCAAACTGAAGCTAAAAGCCGGTGACCTTGGCTTTGCTTCGTGCGACAATCCGGTTTTTTTCAACGAGCACCTGACGCCCTTTAACAAATCCCTGCTTCATCAGGCTAAAACCATTGCGAAGGAGAAACAATATAATTACGTTTGGGTGAAAAACTGTACAATCTTCGCTCGTCAGAATGACACTAGTCCTATGATTACAATCACAAATGAACAAGATTTAAACAAGATCAAATAAATGAACTGTGTTGTCTATGTTACTGTGCACTAGGTTTTAGTCAAATTACTATCTCTCAGTCAAGGATAGGGGCAGACCAACATTTAATTTTAAAAACTATAATGTTACATATTATTCCATTGTTTAATCATCATTTAATTAATCATGTATGGGTTAAGAATCGTAATTATGTAATTTTAGAGTTGGTGTACATATGTAATATGACTTCTATTATTAATAATGGCTATCTTTGATAAACTTCATGTGTACTACCAAAATGCACGCGGGTTGCGCACCAAGACCACTGTCTTTCTTCGGAATGTTTTGTTGTCTAACTATGACCTAATATGTATTACTGAAACTTGGCTTTTGCCGGGGATTTATGATTCTGAGCTGTTCGATACGCGCTATAATGTGTACAGAAGCGATAGAAATTATGACAGTCGTGGCGACAATATGGGTGGTGGAGTTCTTGTTGCGGTGCGTCGAGAATTGCCTATTGTAAGCTCGGGATCGATAACATTTACACATGACTCCGCTGAAGCTATCGAAGTGGTCATTGCTGATAAAGTATCCCACCACCTTCACATATTGTGCGGTTATTTTCCACATAATCGCCATCACAATGATACATTAGATCAATTTTTAGACTCGATCACCGACGGGTTGTTGAACAGTCCAGACGACGATTTCTTGGTAGTTGGTGATTTTAATATCTCTAATGCAATTTGGTCTTTGGACACAACCAATAACATAACTCTTATTAACCACTCTGTCAATGATATCTTAGTCAATAAGCTTCATAATTTTATATGTTTAACAAATCTTACACAGCATAACATAATCCCTAATATCAATAATAGGCAACTAGATCTTATTCTCTGCAAAAATGTTTGTGATGTAATCCATTGTGTTGCACCTCTCGTCAAAGAAGATCCACATCATCCTGCGCTCGAATTTTTTATGCAAAGATTACACGATAACAGTCTTAAACCTAAAACAAGGATAGCTAATTTGTTCCATTCTGGTGATTTCCAAAAAATCAATAACGAACTTGCTGATATCGACTGGTTAAGTATTTTTAACTCTAAAAATATAGAACAATGTGTAAATATTTTCTACGAAATAATTAACGATTTAATTCATAAGTATGTTCCAGTTAAGCATATCAAAAATACCAATCGATACCCTATATGGTACTCTAAAGCCCTAATCAAAATTACTAACGAGAAACTAAAATACCATACAAAATGGAAAATTTATGGGAGATACAGAGACTACGATACTTTTCAACTCTTGCGCGAGCGTGAGAAACGGGTTCAGCAAACTTGTTATGATAAATTTATTTCTAATACCGAATCTAATATTAAAAAAGACAGTAGATCGTTTTGGTCTTACGTTAAAAGTAAAAAAGGTAGCTCTGACTTGCCGGATCCGATGTTCTTGAATGATATCAAATCGGGGGATACTGAAGAAGTCTGTAACCTATTTAATAAGTTTTTCCAATCAGTATTTGAAGTTGACGTTAACCCTTTAACTACATCCTCAGAGCTACCCAGTTCCTCTTCGGGGGCTACACTAATTAGTTCCGTTAAAATAACTAAAGAAACTGTTGAAAAACGGTTAAAGAATTTGGATATAAAAAAGGGATGTGGACCCGATGGTTTACCCCCTATATTTCTAAAAGAATGCCATAAAAATCTTGCTACACCTCTCACTATCCTTTTTAATTTATCTTTGAAATCAGGTGTTATGCCTACTATTTGGAAAAAGTCGTATGTAGTCCCTATCTTCAAGTCCGGAGACAAGCATAACATTTTGAACTATAGGCCAATATCGAAACTAAACACCATAGCAAAATTATTTGAAAAAATTATTTACGACTGCATCTTTCCGTTATTGAGGCCTTCTTTGATCAGTGAACAACATGGGTTTGTTAATAAAAAATCTACTGAAAGCAATGTGTGCGAATTTGTGCACCATGTGGCATTTACAATGGAATCCGGTTCTCAGTTAGATGCTATCTATACAGATTATTCGAAAGCCTTTGACAAAGTCAGACATTCGGTCTTGGTGCGTAAGCTTGATGCTATTGGTATACATGGGGATCTTTTACGGTGGCTAATCTCCTACCTTCGGGAGCGTAGCCAAGCGGTCACCATCAAAGGTCATTGCTCCTCATTTCTCCCGGTCACCTCGGGTTTACCGCAAGGATCACATTTGGCTCCTCTATTATTTAATCTATTCATTAATGATATAAAATGTATTTTTCAAAATTCTAATTTCTTATTGTATGCAGATGACATGAAGATTTTCAGAAAAGTTAAAACTGTTTCAGATTGTCTTGAATTACAAAACGATCTTAATAAACTTATAAATTATTGCAAAGTAAATCACTTACAATTGAATATTAATAAATGTAGTGTCATCTCGTTTTCAAGGAGCCCGAATTATATCAAATTTGATTATCAGTTTAATAATGTTAATATTACTCGTGTTTCTGAGATAAAAGACCTGGGAATCATCTTAGATAGCAAGTTGACCTTTAATGAACATTTAAACCACATTATCCCCAAAGCTTACCGTATGCTTGGTTTTATCTTAAGATTATGTAAAGACTTTAAACATAGTTCTACCCTTACTCTTCTTTATAATGCATATGTAAGATCAATATTGGAATATGGCTCTGTCATTTGGAACCCGCAATATAAAACTCATCAAAATAAGATAGAAAGAATCAACAAATTGTATAACAGACATCTTAAATATAGATTTAAAACTGTACACCCAACCACACCCCTATCTAACCGGCGAGCAGAACGAGACCAAATGTTTTTATTTAAAATATTGAATAATTATGTCGATTCGCCCTTTCTGCTACGCCACATTAAATTTAACTGCCCCCGTATACATTCACGCTGTAGATCTCTGTTTTATACCCCTCTTACAAAAAGAAATTATACAAGGAACACTTTTATATCACGGTCTTGCAAGTTTTATAATAAATACCTTCAAAATATGGATCCATTTAACGCATCTTTAATTTCTTATAGGAGGGGTATACGACAAATCTTAGCTGATCTTGATTAGTCCTATTTTTGCACGTTTTTGTTTTTTTTTTTATGATTTCTCTTGTTGTATTTAAAATTACTTCTTGGTTTATAAATTCCAGTAATGCTCCAAACTATTATTATGTTAAAATGTTTCAGTGGAAACTGTTATGCTTTATGTTTTTTGTATCTGTATGGTGGAATCTGTAATACGAATGCTGTTTGTTTCCCAAATAAAATAAAATAAAAAATAAAAATAAAAGCTCCAGAGGATTCCATGTAATATGGTTTTATCTGTTTTGTTCGTTAATTAAGCTTGCTTACCTACGGTGAAATCATTTGAGTTAAAATTTAGAACCACACTGGACGTTAGAAATATTCATTCTGTTTCGTTCCGCTTATCACCAATTGAATTTTTCAAATTGACTGACATTCTAATTAAAAGCGTCACCACAGCTTAAAAAAGGGATAGCATGAATGCGTTTCGCAATCTATTGCCACCATCCGCTGTCCCAGCGCCGGCCATCCTGCTTACAAACTGGGGAAGTTTTCTCAGTGCGGTCGTTACGAGGCGCGAATTGCTCGCGTTACAATTACAGCGGCCCGCCATATTTATGCTGGCGGTAACCAAATTGCCTGATATTATTCCATCCCATTGAGTGCGAAAAGCGCAAATTAAACCGATTTTATATTGGATGATTTTCCTCGAGCGGGGGCAAGATATGTTCCTTGGGAGATAAGAAGGGAAGATTGCGCTATGAAATAAGAAAGGAATTGCACACTGTGAAGAGTTGCCTTCACACTTTACGCATCAATATTTTAATTGAATGTAAATATTTCATTTATTTTAAACACACAGAATTTTGAATATTGCAGCTAGTAACAATTTTTTACCGTTGTTATGAAGTTTTTAGTTTTGTTGGAATCTTTTGATGAAGACCTTAATCGATTATTTATTTGATAAAAATTATTTAATTTTTATGCAATTTGAACATATCAGATGAAATTTACATCTACTATAACATATATTTTGCAACATTACAAAAGCTTCTTAAGAGTAAGTAAATCAATAAAGCTGACCAGTTTAATGAGTTACACAGAAGGAATTTACAAGTCTGTTATAAGTGATGAGAAATCCAATCCTTCTGCAATGACGGACTCTCGAAGGAAGGGAAAAGTAACAAGAGATATATTTTTGAGGGGCTCAAATATTCGGGAAACTATATAGCGTAATGAAAGAAAATGAGGGCGGCCGGGCGCTAACAACTAATTGGCTATTCCGAAAACTCATTTGAACACAAAATGGATTCTGTATTTAAATTTCAGTATTCCGTAAAACAACGGCGAAAGTTAAATGCATAAGGCATTTTGGTTTCGATGGATTTACTCTCCCTCTCGTTTGTTTATTTGTAATCGAGATTTTAGAGGATAATTAATGAAATGAAAAGTTCTGTTTAGGTTCAAAATGAAGTTGAAGGAGTTAATTAACTGAATTATGAGTCGTTTTTACACAATAATGCAAATATTTTTCTTGTTACTGGTCACATTAATAAATGAGTTAAATTAAGTTGAAAATCACCTACAATATAGCAACATATAAAGGGTTAAAATAAAAGCAGCATTTGACAAAAAGTTGTAGTCAAATCTGCATAAACCACTGATCAGTAAATAGCGTATCGCGCTAAGCCATTCTTAGTTTTATACAATGCAGTGATTTAACTGCATGCTAATATAACACAAAATACCAATTCCTCGTCGTGGACAGGGCCTGAGAATCCCAGTGTAATTGAGTTAGATGCCAATCGTGTTCCAATATTGATCATTACCTTCTGAGCATCCGCTGGGATCAGGCTGGTGGCTGTCTGTCGCCTGATGAAGACTGCGCGTTGAATGTTGAGTGCCGTCTGTGTCTTGCCGCTGCGTACGTTGCCAGACACGATCAACATAATAATTCCAGTGTTTCAATGGTTAAAAACAATATTGATATTTAATTGCGTCGTTGTTCTTATGTGTCAATGAACTTGTTCAGTACCTACTTTTCTATATGATTACTTTAAAAATGCAACAATCCTATCACTGAATCCACTCAAAATTAACAGGTTTTTCATCAATCATTAGGTACCTACGTCCTACACATATAATTTATATACTAATAACTATAAAAGTTGTACATAGACCAAGCACTCATCAATACAGACAACTCATAACAGTAACAATATACTTCAGTATTTCTGTAAAGCAATTAGCAATTGCTTACGTCTCGTCGTCTGGACAGCAGCAACTAATATACATATGATTCAACTGTATGAAACGTGCCGTAGATAGCCAAAGTGAAGTAAAAGTAAAACATAATAAATCAACGAGCTCACTTTCTACGTTGGGGTAAATTGTGTTTTGTTTAACTCGTCGGATCTTGTGCGTTGCACGGCACTCGACATATTGTCTGAGAGCCCCGCCGACGCCTCTCCAATAAATAAGCAGGTCACATATTGAAGGGGGTGGAGGGGGAATACAATTGTAACTTTCATGCCCCCAGCTTACGTGAAGGCAAAAGTTTAAAAAATACAAGTTTCCTTGCCCCGGACTCGCGGACACGCAAAGGCGATGTTCACACGTTCAAGCGACACCCAGTGGGACGATTCGCAAGTGCGCACAGATTTTCGCAACGATTTAAAAATTTATTGCTAGGTTCGATAGAAAATCTGAAAGAAATGCACAGTTTTTATTCTTCTTCTTCTTTTTCTTGTCCTTTACAAATACGAGTTTGGAAATAAGAAGTAAAACAATTGATATTCCTTACTCAACCACGGGCTCCATCCACCGTATTCTAAGTCAGAATAATAATGAGGCTCCATTAGCTTATTAAAGATATAAGCGTATAACAAGGAGGCACTCTGTTAAAGAGTTCCTTGTTCACGAACTTCGGTCAGTGCTAATATCGCTTTAGATGTTTTCGGGATGATCTTCGGTTTATAGAGTGAAAAGATTAGAGCAGGATTGAAAATGAAGTTTATAAAAATCGGCAAGTGTTAAGTGATCGATGGGGAATAAAAGTTGCTAATCTTGTCTACGTCGCCCAAAGTTCGCGGCGAGTTGGCTGTAGCTACTTAAGAGACGACACGCAATTAGTATGCAGGGAGGTCGCGCAACATTTTTTTACATTATGCTAAGTCCCAAAGAAAAACTGTAGGAAGTCACGGAGCAGGAGGGGGACACTCCAGCGATTCCCAATAATTCATTAGAGCGAGCGCGTCACGGGGTACGAATTAAAATTAATGATTCGCAAGGACAACACCGCCTTTGGAAAATCTCCTTGCGTTATTGAGTCGATTTTTATCCATTGTGATAATGTTGTTGTATTAGTTGCGACTGGCAGGTGTTTCAACAACTTGTCTTCATTACATTAATACATTTGAATCGCGGAGTAACGCAGGTTTGAGTTTAAGTGAAGTTTTGTTTGGTGCATGTCTGTATTACAAATTATAATATGTACGTATCCCTAACTTCAATTTGGCTTTAATGCTGTTGATCCCGTGTAGGGATTTGCGCCGACATTGTCGCGGGATGATTTGATGAGAATTCGGGCGACGCGCCGCAACATACAGCTCTCGTTTCCAGTTTCTCGTCACGCTCGCTCGGCTCAAATAAGGCTTACTTACCCCGCTGCCGTCTCGCCTATCCTAACGCCCTCCATGTCTACAGTAAACTGCGGAATACCTAATGTACGCTGTTGATATTAGAAAATAATGTAGTAACGTTTAAAAAAATTCAGAATTCCCTAGATTACATGTCATAGTGTATTTTTGTTTGGAACGAGTACCTACTTTCTTATTTTCGAGTAGATACATATCATTGAGAGATGTAAATATGAGAGTATTTGGACTTGTTTTAAGACTTTTTAACATATCGCTTGTATGAGAAAACTTGTCACTACGATAGCTGGTAGGATTTGCCCTTCTGTTGCAATATACTCACGATGTCGGATAAATGTGAATTCGAATAAACTTTTAAAAAACAGGTAAAGCGTACAGTCTGATTATTTAACACAAATTTCTCTATACCTTTGAAAATACCTACCTTCGTACGACTTTTGAATGCTAGAAATAAGTTTTTCATTGTGCAAAAAGAGATGGCGCCACGGTAATCTCTGTGCTCTATATTTAGCTCTATATAGTGTTGCCATTCTTTTGCGTATCAAAAAATAAAAATAAATCGAGTAATGCAATATGGGTATCAAATTAAAGAGTTCACCATAAGGATTTCAGAATGGTATATCATGATAGGTTTTTTGATAGCAAGCGGGTCTTTTTTAATTATACTAGTTACTACTTATATGTTGACATACTACAACACTAATGTTTTTTTTCTATACACGCACTATCCTGACCTTTGTATGTGTAAGTTCAATTATTCCAGTCAATGGATGCCTGGAAGAGATCGCAATGTAGGTAACTATTTGCATTTGTAATTTTATGTGTACAATAATGATAACTTGTAAGTATTTGTATTGTATTAAGTTGTATTTAAGATTTGAAATACAGACAGCAGGACACGAAAAACAATTATGAATCTACCTATCCGACGTGTCCGCAGACTGACTGATCTGTTTCTGTTGCAAAGTAATCCTGACTTTATTAATAATACCAAATTAACGCCAACATGCAACTCTTTTAATTCACCCTGTCGTTACTCCCTTGTCCACGAAGGCACGTACAGGACCGTGTATCAAATTGATTGCCCAAGGTGCGAGTGCCATGTCATATCTTTACGCTGTAATTGTGTGGCGTTGTTACTGAGGCCGTCCCTAATTACTCCGATGGCTAGCGTCACGTATTTACTATGACGGGTAATAATATGGGATTCCCCCCATTTGTGTCGTGTGTGAAGACTATGAATTGAACAGTGTTTCCACATTCCCGATTGCAATGTCTCCAGTCACGACAGAGTGAAGGAAATGCATAACATATCGTAGTCAAAATTTATAGCGAAACTAGATTTCCCTGAAATGCAGTTTCGAACAATGGCACCGATGCTTGCAAATAATGTAGTAAGTTATCGCCAGTGGATCAAAATATTAGTACGATTGGTAGGACATTGTTATGAAAGTTCTTATGAAACAATAAAATATGTAATAATATGAGTCTCAGATGGTCTCAGATAACAATATAGTTCCTCATCTATAAACAAGAAAACGTAACATACTGAAATGATACGCTTGTTGTTTTTTCAAATGTTTCCCAACCAATAAAAAAACCTAAACAACGCATAAAATATTTATATAAAATAAATAAACGCCTTATCATAACCCTACAAGGAATCCTTAAGTGATAGATGTTACGGCTCTATACAAACCATCAACTATAACCGCGATCCGAAGTATTATAGTTGCCTAATTATCGTATAAATGTATGCCCCAAGCAGGAATCCGGGACCTCTAGCTCAGCAAGTACTCGTAATTCAAAATCATTTATTCATATAGGTATCATTGATACACTTATGCACATCATTTTTTAATCAACCAGCTTTTTGCAAAGGTGCTTTGTGATGGAGGAGAAAAAAGCCGTAAAGAAACTCCTCAGCACATACATTGGTAGATATATTTATTACAAAAAAATATCACTAGCTTGTACGACACTACAGGGTTACTGAAAAGGAGGGTTCACATTGTATTCCAATTTCAAACATAATCGTATAGCCATATTGAGGCGGCTTAGAATACTAACTCAAATCCCACGCCGGATGGGTGTCGTAAAAGGCGACTTACTCCGATAATAATAATCTTCAGCCGACAAACGACTCATCGTGTTCCGGCTGGGAGCTTGAGAGCCAGTTCTTTCTTTCTTTTTCTTAATTTCCAGTCATTGTGAAGTTTAAATTTTTCCATTGTAAGCCATCCGTTACAACCTACTATCGCCCTTTCTCTACATTAAAATTACTTAAGCGTATGAAATGTAGACATGTTTAATAATACTTGGTCACAATCATAACACCCAAGGTATTACGAGCATACGATAATATTAAATTTAATTGGGTTTTATAAGTTACTAACTTGATAACGCCCTCTTTGCTAGCGGTTCAGAAATTAGGTTTTGCTGAAGAGTAGATAGATGTCGCTACTATGAAGGTTTTTGTTTCAAACGAATTAAAGCGACAAACTGTACATTTGATTTTTTTTCCAAACTGATCATATTAAACTACTTTTGAAAGTCTGCCACGTAATTTAGCAAGTTTCTATACCATTATATTTGTCTATTTTCAACCTTAAACTTTTACCAGCCCTTTGTTTATGATATTAAGACTTCGGTAAAAAACTTATTAAAAAAAATATTAAAGGATTCTAAGACACGACCGTAATCGACATTAAGTAGAACCCGATTTATTGAATAGGATATCAATAAAACATAATCAGAATAGCTATAGGGTTTAAGCTTTAAAAAATATATGTGCGTGACTCGACAGGCGCCGCGAGGTCGCCTTGGCGTACAATTGTGTAGGTAGTTCTACAAAATACGACCAAATAAATGAGACCTCCATGAAATATGACAAGTTCCCCTTTTCCGTGCGATTTAAAAGAAATGGAAGAGGGTAGAAAGGTTTATCTAAAGCTGGTGGGTATAACGTTGCTAATACGAACGAAGCACGCGTATGGAAATTACAGTAGAATCAATCACGAACGGCCCAAACATGCCCCCCAGACAGCACAAACAATGGCTTTCTAACCTAATGGCTCTTCCATAAAGATTTTATCCTTAACAGTTTTCCAATACACACGCCAATAACTCATATCTGTTTTGCCATCAAAGGTCAAGTTTGGCATTATAAATTATTCTTGTAGTGTTTTTATAACCTCATTAATAAATTAACGAGGGAAACCTAATCTGTCCTTTATATTATAGTTGTACGATTTGTACGTTAATGACGACGGCAAATGGGTAAAGAGGTGGGTAGGGATTCTGAACTTATTAATCCATTCATTTCTAATTTTCTGTGCCTTTAGTTATTTGGCGTACCTAATAGTAGTATTTGGCGTTTTGGAATTTTGAAGTAGGTACCTAATTTACGTTTTGAGATAAAGTATTATGTCATATTATTGTAACTGATTTTTTTGCCTTGTATTCATAGTGGTTCATTCTCTCAAAGTCTCTCCTCAAAATTTGAGCGGGCCAGGCAGTACAACCATGTGGCTCAAGTGTGGATTGAGTGAGGAATTAATAACCAAATAATATCTAAATAACCGTTTGAGGTGTGTTTATGAAATTTGTAGCACATACCTGTGTTTCGCAAGTCTCGATAAATGAGCCAAATTTGACAGGTTTAAGTGAAATAGTTTTTGAGTTATGAGGGGGTCAAAAGTGGCTCCAAATAGTTCATGTAATATTACACACGGTAGCACCGTGTATAATATTACACGAGCAGCAGCTCGCCAGTTCTGTTAGTTTGAAATTGGCTTGACACGCTACCGAGTGTCTAGATATCAGAAGATCTATGCAACCCAAAAACCTCCGACATGTCTATACGCGGAGGTACTTAAGATTTTACCACTAGTGAGACACCGAGCTAAAAGTGCTTCGTTCAGCAAGGATTCCTTTTCAAGATAATATGTTAAAGAGGTATATTAAATGCATATTCTGAAAAAAATATGGCAATATAAATCCAAATTATGTTTACCTATTATCATTACATGGAAAAAATACGTATAACATTACACTTGTATACACTTTGAACAAATACGTGACTAAAATGTTTTTCTTATGGTAATCTGTAGTCATATTGAACACACATAAAATCAGATAATAAAATACAGATCAGAAAATTCAAAATCACTTACGTTTCAGGACGCAGCCGGCAGGCGGTGTTCTAGCAAGCCAATAAAAATGTAAATGTTCCCAATAAAATTTTGCTTTGAAGTAGTCACTGTGGCGTCCACGACTTTGATGTCCAACTCGTATGTTATAATCCGAATGGCTTTGTTAGTCCAACGGAGATCTGTGAATCAATGTCAATAATCAAAAACATGTGTTCATGTAGGGTTACGCGTACGTTCGTTTTCAGTACAGGTAGCCAGGGATTATAGATTTGTTGTGACTGTTTCAACGATTTGAAGTATAACGTATCTACATAAAAAGCTGAATTTTGCATTTAGCAAAAACATAATAAGTATTATAGTTATCTGTTTTCTTATGTTCGGTGATCTTTTCATCCACATCGGTGATTCCTTTGGTGTTTCTGATTTCCATGGGTGACGGTAGCCATTCAACATCAGGCGGATTGTCATCTCGTTTGTCGGTTAGTTACATTAAGGGTGCGTTCCACTTGATGTTCACAATTATCAAAATAACCTTATAGCCGTTCCAATTAACGACTACGGTCGTTATGGTCGCGGCGAAAACGTCACTGATGACGTCATTATTTTTGCTCACACTGAGCTCATAATGACCCATCTGAAGTGATGGGTCGAAGTGGTCGAAGTGAACGGTGCACAAGCAAGTGGAACGGAAAAAACCGCGGTCGTGAGCGTGATAGTTGTGAACGTCAAGTGAACGCACTATAAAAAATAGATTCGCCTTATCTAAAGAAGTGGACAAGTTACCTCATGGTACGGTCGTCCATAGACATCCGTAGATCATAAGCCTAATGGACGCGTTGCAAGCGAATGTGATGTGGGGAATCAGCTGATTCCGATATTAGTTACTGGGTCTTCAACAATTAACAACGAAGCGACATAAGGGGATATCTAAGACTAAACGGTGGCATAGATCCCAGCGACCTCCAATAAAATCATAGTTCCAAGCTTCAAGCTATATCCTTGCTTGGTTCCTCCTTAAATCTCATTTATAGCATGAATATACTCGTATACACATAAACTTACAAACACTCACGGTTAGTTAAACGGCTAGGAATCGAGCTAGAGTCTTAAAGGCCAGGCTAATAAGGGTAAAATTGAGCTATAAATAGATAAAAAAACGCTCACACATTCATACCCCCGCAGAAGGTTTTTACCTGTGTCGTGGGTGGTATGGACGACACATATAACAAATCACAATAGCACCTATGACCCGTCACCCGAGTACAAATATTTATCATTTTTTATGGAAATAGCCGGCAAACGAGCTGACGATCCACTGGATGATAAGTGGCTATCGCCGCCCATGGATATCAGCAGCACCAAAGGCACTACTGATGCGTTGTCGGCCAAGAAGAGAGATGATAAAAGTAAGAAAGAATCTGTCACATAAATACCTGCCCCGGCCGGGAATCGAACCGGGGACCCCTCGCTTCGCAGGCAAGAATGCTACCGACTAGGCTACAGGGACGTCTAAACATCTTAATATATATAAATTACGTGTTACGTTGTTTGTCCGCGATGGACTCCTAAACTACTTAACCGATTTTAATCAAATTTGCACACCGTGTGCAGTTTGATCCAACTTGAAAGATAGGATAGCTAACATCTCCCTTAAGGCACACGGAAGGTTTAAATAACAAAAAACTTTTGACAGAACGAAGTCTGTCCAGGCAGCTAGTATAAAATATAAATATTTGTACTTTATTTGTTTAGAAATTAATTAAACTCATCGAACTCGATAATATTACTTTTATTTTACGCAAGATTACCTGCTCATGATTTACGAGTATAATAGGCATTTTTCATTGTTGGTTGTAAGGATTGGATTTCCCATTTTAATAAATTAAATACGTATTCTAGTCATCACTTCATTTTCTATCCTGTTTACGAAAGCCCAAAACTAACTAGTAAGTGTTAGTACCTATAGCACAAAACAAGATCATCAGAATTCTAAAAACATGTTTGGGAATGGATACAGCCTATACCTAATACCTATAGTATAAATTAGTATGTTTTTTAAATCGTCTTTTATGTATAGACATTTTTTTTATATTTTAAAGTTGATCGGCCCGCGCTCACAAACGCAAACTATTATTGGTATGCATTTCAAAATATAATACTCAAACAGATTACCTTATACAATATGATATTGGTATGTGTTAGAATATTTATATGTGTCAGTATAAAAGAAACAGCGAAGATTTTATCCGTATTTTTTTGATGTCGCGCGGAATAGAATCTCGATTCCCCAAAGACGGGGTTACACGCTATGGCTTCTTCAAGAACATTTTTACGACTTTTATCGAACAAGGGCTCCCATTTGACCTTAATCACTAGGAAAAGCATAAATGTAAAACAATGTAGTTGGAGATGTAGTCTTTTTACGGCCTTTTTTCTCCTTTGATGTTATTCGAGTTATAAACACAACGATTACAAAGATTTGGCGATAAAACCTGTTATTAGAAGAAAGTTCGATACAAAGAAATAAAATTTGTTAGTAGTAAGCATTTGCATCGTATCCTATAAACTTATTCATAGAATAATATACAGAGGTTATTTGAGGGTGGAAGAATTTCAATATGTATAATATTATGCAGGTTGATTCTTTGAGCTCGGGTCGGACACGGAGCATTTGAATAAACCGATATCGCGGCAGTCGAGCAAAATATTGTCCACCGAAGGTCGCTGTTTAGCCGAACCCCTGAAAATATATATGTTTTGCTAGCAAAGCCACTGTTATTACTTCAAGATACACTAAGGCGCGCGCTATGAAAAATGTAAAAATCGGCCATGTGCGTGTCAGGCACGCAATGTAGGGTTCCGTAGTTATAAGTTCATTGTCTATTGCTCGCTACCAACTTAGCTAACCTAGTCGTGATAGTTTTTGTTTATAAGTCTTTATACGTATGTATATGCTTCTGCGGTGAATTTTTTCACATACACTTACCGTTTTGCTAGCGGGGGGGAGACACTTGACCAAAATTTGCATTTTTAAGTCGAATATTTTGCTAACGGATCCCTGAATTGGAAAATTGTATTCAGAACTATAACGGTTTTGAAACACTATGCGGTACACTAAAAAAATGTCATTTTAAGAGCCGCGTGGAACAGGTATTGAGACGACACAAATTAGGTACTCCTGAAAAACGCAATTTCAAAGCCCCATAACTTTTCTATTTCTAAAGGTAATATTTTGATAATTCTTTCATAATTATTTTTCTTTTTACCATAATTTTTATAATCGTGGAATAAAAAATGGTAACTTCTCAAATCTAGACACACGGCAGCGTATCCAGCCAAGTTCAAAGCAAAAGAACTGGTGGCAGCAACGTGTGTAATTACGCGAGATGAACCATTTCGTGCTACTTTTGATCCCATCACAACTCGAGAAATATTTAACCTAGATACATGAAATTTGGCATATATATATTAAATCCCCTGGCTAATGGTTAGTAATTAAAAGTAGCCACTTCAAATGTAGAGCTTGAATTACATGCTGTTGTGACTAAAATTTTAGGAGTTTCTACGCAGAACTTGGCAACCATTTAGATATCAGTTCTTTTTTTTTGAACTTGGCTCTCATTTCAAATTTATGTTTTTGATGAGATACATTTTGTTACAGCAAACTTTTTAAAACACTGACACATTTCGATACGCTGTATAAAGTTGTTTATTATAGAGGCGTATTTTTAGTGCACGAGCGTAGAAGAAACAATTATTATAGACCAGTGAAGTCATAAGTATCGTATAATTTTAAAAGCACAGTGTGACTAAAACTAAAGTTCCGTTTCCACCTTGCGAAGAAGTGTGAAAATATACTCGTAATAAACCACTTATATTTTCACGGCGTGAAGTTAGCGACCGAGCGTAACAAGGGTGCTATACGCCGTGCATTAATAGAGAAACTCAGTCACGTGTTTTTGCAATGTGTAAAAAAGGGCTACGCACGGAAAAACGTGACCTAAGTGCAGGTTTAGGTCAGAGTGTGCTACAAAAACATTACAGTACTTAATTCAAAACCCCGTATCAAACCTTAATAAATGTTTGTATACCTAAATATAAAAGACCTTAATATTTCCTATAAATTTAATTAAACAAAATATACACATGCGTACCTATGTTCAAAATTCCACATCAGTAAAAAAATTATATCTATTTTATCAAAACCGATATTCCGCATGTGAAAGCTAACCATTTATAGTATTGCATTCAATATAGACCATTAGGCAATTGCCGATTTCGATGACTGATAATATTAACACGTCATCCATCAATATTTGAATTGATATTGCCTAGTCGGCGATTTTCAATTTTAATATTCTAATTATCATGAACCTACGTCCCATGTTTCTAAAATATAACTACGAGCAACTCAAATTAAATGGTTAAAGTCACCCTTATCAACGTTAAGACCAAAGGCTCACCGATGACTTGCCACCTTCCAGGCAAAAAGAGAGAAGCAAGATAGAAATTAATTACGTAAAAGAGCAACTTAAATTAAATTAAAACATATCCTAATATTGGTACGTGAAAAGAAGTGTAATCTGAACAGGCGTTGCCTCATTACCCGTGATTACAGCGAACTCAGCGAATCTATCGAGCCGTCTTCCTCCATTACCATCTGTACTCGCACTTACACTAACGCCGCCAGATGAAAGATAAACATTTGACATGAGGATAGGGTAAATCCGTATTCTCGTCACACGGCCGGGGCTAATTCAATAGCTGATTGGATTTCGGGGCGCTGATCTGGAGGGCTATTTACAACTCGCGATTCTGTAGAGCTAATATAACTTAGATCTGTTGTTGAGCGCGTTGTATTGTGAATTGTAAGCGAAGGATTTCAAACGATAGTTTGTGTTGGGGAATATTTAGTTATGTGAAACAGTTTCGTTGGTCACTGAAAAATTGCAGCATAACAAAAATATCGAATACTATGTTATCTATACTAATATTATAAAGAGGAAAGCTTTGTATTTTTATATTTTTGTATTTTTGTATGTTTGCAACGAATAAACTCAAAAACTACTGAACCGATTTTCAAAATTCTTTCACTATTAGAATGCTACATCATTCATGAGTAACATAGGCTACATTTATTACTAGAAAAAATTAGGGATCCTTGCTGAAACATCAGTAACGTGAACCAAAGTGTGAAAAATTTTTCTTAAAAATTTCTTTCATCGCATACGCTGCGGAAACTATTCATGATAGAACAAAAAAATGTTCTACAATATTATAGAACATATCAATATCTACAAAAAACCTCGCGATAGTATATGTCCAACTATTGTCGTTACGTCACTATAACCACTTTTTACATTTTAAAAGTTATTAAAAAAGATGACCAAAATCAGATCATGAAAACCATACCTTCGTATTAATCCTTATCCAAATAAATCATTTCATATTCAAAACTGTTTCAATACCTATAGATAACTTTTTGAATTACTCAAATCGGACATTCCATTCAGAAGATATTACGTAGTAAAGGAACTACGTGTACGAGTAGCAACAATCATCACTGGCCCCGCGGCCGGACAGCTCGCGCATGTTCCGCGGATCCCGATTATGTAACACGGGGAGGGGAGTGGGAGCTTGAGCGGGAGAGGGAGAGGAAGAGAGAGAGGGAGAGGGGGAGGGGAGAGGGAGAGGGAGAGTGAGCGGGAGAGGGAGAGGGAGAGTGAGCGGGAGCGGGATCGGGAGCGGGAGCGGAAGAGGCAGGACACGGAAACTATAACGGCTAGGAACGGCTGTACCGATTTTAATGATCTCTGATTTGTTACATTCTTAGGCGATACGAAGTTCGCCGGGTCAGCTAGTCTATACTAAAATACGTATTACAAAGAGGAAAGATTTGATTGTTTGTTTGCATTGAATAGGCTCCGAAACTACTGAACCGATTTGAAAAATTCTTTCACTGTCGGGAAGCTTCACTATCCCCGGGTGACATAGGCTATATTATATTTTCAAAAAATTAGGGATCCTTAATAAAAGTCCAATAATGTAATCCAAAATGTAAAAAAATAAGAAACCCGAAGCAAAGCGAGGGCGGTTACTCGTTCAGTCACCTGCAGAGAAAAGTAACCCATTTGTTTATAAATATACGAACAGCAAAGTTTCCGTTGCCTGTTGCGTTGTTAACAGATGGGTTACTTTTCTCTGCAGGTGACTGTTCGTGTATTTATAAAATAGTAAATCTTAACGTTACTTAGAAATCCATATTTTCATATGAAGATTATTAACACTTAAAAAGCTGCTTAACCACTTTGAGAATTGTGTAGATAAGATGATAAGTAAGCATGGGTATAATATTATAATTTAACGTTTGTTTCTAGTCTAACGTTTGCGTGCCCCAAGTGTGTAACAACAGTAGATGCTGCAACATATTTAGTGGCATTTATTAAGATACTGCATCAATTTTGCCGCAGTAAAGTTATTAAACTACGAGTATCAAGTTATTGTTCATGGCATATTGGCCACGTTTCAGGCCAGCGAAGTTTAGTAACTGATAATTAAGTTGATTCTAGATTATTTCTAAGAGATACATGTTTTTGTTACGAATTGATAAGGTATACAAACTTGACGATATTAATGCTGACTATGATTATAATTACTTAGTGCGTACCAAATTAAATAGGCATAAGGCAAATTAGGAATGGAAATTTTTTACTAATCTTTGCACATTAGGTATCTTTTTCATTCCAAAACCACGTCTGTATGAGTGATGCATAAAGTTTGTTGGAAATATACTTATAAAGTTACATAGCAAACCCAAACAAATCAGTATTGTTTGCAGAACATTGAACACAATTTGGATTGTGGTTTCGAGCGGCGACGGTGATAATTGAGATGAGAACTGCGATTGCAAAACGATGTTAGCTACAGCGAATACTGACAGTGGTAATAAACTAACATATTCATTTAAATTAAGTTTCATAATTACTAGAGAAATGGCTAACTTGTTAATACACAGATTTCATTTAAATGATATAGAATGATGATGGTGATGTTTGATCAACGGGTTTTAAAGTTAATGATGCACAAATATTTATACCATGCCTTCAAAGTTCAAACACAAGGAATTCATATTCTGTTTTATTCTATTCCATTTTATTCTATTATACTAAGTGAATCTGTATAACAGGATTAACTGTGCGCACCTCTGTTAGAAAATCTTCTGCGACCATATTAATATACAAAATATACAGTCGTATGTGATGGACTAATAAAATTATTGCATTTTTTTATCGATTCAGAGCTGGTAAAGCTACAAAAAAGAAAGAAACAAAAAACAGACTTGCAAAGATAAAATTATAGAAGGTCCATTCTAAACCATCATCACAAACATTATATCTACATACCAAATAAATGTTCCCAAAATTAAGGAAGTAACGGTAATGACACGGACGAATATTAAGCGCAATTAGTTCCAGAAGCCAAAATTCCGTACTTAATCGTAGCTTAAATCCCGTACAACGTCTGAATAAACGAAAAAAGCGAACCTTTTACTAAAACAAATTAGGCGGATGAAACCTCGGAGGCACACTTCAGGATCGACAATATGAAAATACGTACCAGGTGAAGCAAAATTTGAGCGATATATTCCGTAGCAAAATATGTCAATGCGGAGGTTGTGGCACAGAAAGCTGTGTGGCATAAAAATCCCCTAATCTAGTAAACAGGGGCCAAATGACTCACTTCACGGCAGGGGCGCCACGCGTTTGGGGAACTTAATCTTTACGGGATAAAGTAAAAGGCGACATGACCCAGGTGGCAGCACCAAGCGTATAAATTGCAAGACCCTTTGTCTTTTTGTACCGTTCCTACGCCGGGCTACCCGGTAAATATGAAAGTAGGGCTAATTTTAATAATATTATTCTTCGTGTTCAGTAATTACACTGAGCCTTTGTCTTAATTTGTTTTTAGATTGGTAGTCGATAACAATTATACGCCGATTTTGAACCCGATCCCCAGTTTATATTACGTCATGTTTGTGTCACGCTCCAAATGTCTTTGTATATTTTCTTTAGAAATTAAATCCGTATTGTGACATCAACTTAGCATACGGAACTCTTATTATTTTGTGTGATCAATAGTTTTGGCTTTAATAAGGAAAAAATATTGTTTTCCTATACTGAAGAGACGAAAACTCTTGGCGTTAAACCAAACTGGAATAAATTCAAACGTATGTACGTTTATAGCATTACTGGAACGGTTTTTCGTGTTTATAACAGAGCCACCAGTGGGCTGCACAGTCCAGTGTAGTCGTAGTACCTACGTGCAGTAATCGGCGGGCGTGGACGTCTGTGAAACACGGAAAACCGTTCAGACGACTCCCCGACCTCCCCCGGCCCCACGCTCGCCCACCACTTTTACGATGAATCTTCGTTTCTCCGCATCAAGAAGTAATTTTAGTGTTCCTTTGCCGATTCAATGATAGCACTCGCTCTGATTGGTTAAGCCCTCTTTGATTTAATTTTGGGTTAAGTTCCGCTGCGGTGGCCCCCCTGGGATCTCGATACTTCGGACCCATCCACATTTGTTGTTCTAGTTCCATTATGTTAATATCCCATCTTTAGCACTACCGTACCATTATGGACTATTTATTGCATGTTACAAAGCTTAATGAAAGATATTATTCTATCTTAGTTAATTTTAATTGGAATTAGTTACTTAACTCGTAAATATTCCTGCTAAGTAAATTACTGTGTTTATCATCTTACGCGAAAGCTAGGCAAAACGACATGAAAGACTTTATGCCTGCTGGGTTTATTTTTTTATTTATTTGCTTTTTTAATAGGACACCTACTCTTAAAATTTTTATTAAATGAAAGAAGGGAAGTAGTGTTACAAAATAAAATAAATTAATTTATAATTACTTAGTTACATGCTCTTGCTTTACTTCGATAAAAATAATTTGACATTTGCTTTCTCCGATACTATAGTTACATGTAATAAAAGATAATAATTGATTTTACATCTAAAAATAATAATTATAATTACAAAAATAAAAACGACTTCAAAAATTTTAACTCAAAAATTAAAAAAAAAATATTAAACTGTATGAAAATTACAAATTAGGGACTATCATTTCTTCAGCAAAGTCCATGGAAATAACTTATAACATCATCGCATTCGCATTAGTTATTAGAGTTCTGTATTATAAATGGGAAGTTAAACAGAATATTTATTTATTTCCACTAAAAAACAACACTATCGTTTTACTAGTATTAATAGAACTTGCATTCTAGCTTTTATCCCGCGGTAAGAGCTCCATTTCTTGGGATAAAAATTAACCTACGTACCTCGAACATATAAACTATACATATACTATCACCTTTGTTTTGTGATTTTAGCGTGATTGTATTGGGGTGGCTTAAAATAGTGATCCCAAACCCATGCTGGCATACTAGGGTGGCAAAAGAGGCGGCAGAAGCGCATTTTGAAGTAAGGCTTCACATAAAAATTATATTTAAATTTTATTTTTAAGTAATTTAAGTTATTACCAGTATAGTTAGTTATCTTTCCGTGAATAATAACTAGCAAGCTACTATCTCCTTGCTATAAATAGTACGAGTAACCGCCTTCGTTTTTCTTATTTTTTTACACCTTAGGTTACATTATTTTAGTTTTATTAAGATTCCCTAATTTTTTGAAAATATATTATAGCCTATGTCAACCGGGGATAGTGTAGCTTACCGACAGTAAAAGAATTTTTCAAATCGGTTCAGTAGTTTCGGAGCCTATTCAAAGCAAACAAACAATCAAATCTTTCCTCTTTATAATATGTATAGAATACTCGTCGTGTTCTAACGTAAGGGCTTAGGTTCTTTATTTTTTCACTTTCTTCCTTCTTAATTCTTATCAGTCTTTTGAACCTACCAAAGAGCTGAAGAGACACCAGATGGTACGTAAGTGGTTACCGTCACCCATGGACATAAGTAACACCAAGCGTTGCCGGATATAAAAAATGCGCACTACCTGCAACATTATTTCTGGCTTTCCGACACTGCGATCAAAATATACAAAAACATTTTCGGTTTTGTTACTGTTTTGCAGTCTAATGCAAACATTAACAAGGTTGCAACGAGGTGTAATACCTCGTTCAATATTCCTATTATCCATATCTACTTCATTAATTTCGATTCTACATAAAGATGGGTTAGTAAAATTTAAATATAAAAAAATAGGAACCCCGTGCAGTGGGGTTCCCGCGAGTTACGAACGTTGTCTAGCTGTAAGGGCCCGGCCACAGCTACTAGCGGCGCGGATTGCGGCGCGGTGAGCGGCGCGGCGGGCGGCGCGATTTGCGATGGTATGCCACAGCTAGATTAGTTGCGACCGCGGCGGCGTCAGCGGTGGACGTACTTAGACTACTATATAATAATATTATATATAATAATATTGATAAGTAATCTGTAGATAAATAGTAACATTGTTTTGTGTTCCTTCCTTGTGCTCTTTATGTATATTATGTTTTGGTGTGCAAACAATAAAGTGTTAAATGTAATAAATAAATAAATAACATAACAATGTAAGCAGGTAATTAAGATACCGGCCATGTTTGTCATTATAAGAAAAACGAATACAAAAGGGTATGATGGAATGAGCTGTCACATGGATTATTAAGAAAATATGATGAGAACTAGTCTTTGAAGCAACCGATTGTTTTACTATTGTTCATGAAATAAAGATAAATATAATACATCAAGAATAAAAAATAATAAATAATAAGAAAAATATAATACATGCTGAGTTCGTCCACCGATACGGCCGCGCGCGGCATTTGTTTCACTCGCGCACCGCGCAGTCCGCCGCCGCCGCGACTCTCACCGCGCCGCTCACCGCGCCGCAAAACGCGCCGCTGTAGCTGTGGCACCCTCCATACATTGTCTACCATTTGTTCTCGCCGCTCACCGCTTGCCGCGCCGCTCACCGCGCCGCTAGTAGCTGTGGCCGGGCGGTAAACGTTGTATTTAGCAACTCAACAAATCGAATTTCAACAAATCGTCGAGTGAAGTCAATAAAAAGGTTTAGCCGTGTAATTAAATGTCTTTTGACCTATTTAGTGCGACATATTATTGTTGGGAGGAACTTTCCAGGAGATTCATGTGAAAGACTTTGGTAACTGTGAAACGTAAGATCGTATTATAGGACTGAAAACTTTTTTAGACGCATTCTGTTCTGAACATTGATCAAGTATGTACCATCTTGCTCAGATCCGTGACGGTGATTGGAGTAGACAGGAGTTTACGCAATTTTTGTTTTTCTGGCGCGGTATGAGGGTATCTACAAAAGCGGTTGGCGGGCGCGAGGAAGAGTGCATTGGGACTTGGGAGCATCACTAGAACTTCCGATCAGCAACGCCGGCTCCCGCCTCCAGCCAAGGTGAGTGGATACCTTTTTGCTGTGTTGGGAGGCAATACTTGCCTTGAACAGCTAAGTAGAAAAACTAGGTGTACGGCGTAACAGGTACAATCCGGAGGTTGGTGAGTGCAGGAGCAGCATGGCCGCCGTGAATGTTTCCGCGGGGGGTTTGCGAGTAAAACACGTGACTGAGCTGACTGTAGATGTTTAATGCACTAATTTTATATTGCTAATTGACAGGGTTTTATTGGTGTCAGACGCGAGCTAAGTCACGTCTTGTACATGCACATGCGCCCAGCTAGGCCTCTACGTACTTGGCGCAAGGACGCTGCACCAGCACAATGTACGAGTACTCGTACACTAGGATCAGCGTAACTCAACCAACTAACTATAGAAAATATCAACACCCAAACAACTGTTCATTACAATAAGCAGTTTTATTTCTTATAAAATATGTAACATTATTCTTTTGGGCTCGTGTATGTTAAGCGTGAGCGATGGAGCATGAACCGAGAAGAAACAGACACAGGTTTTATGCGAAGCGAATTTAACGACGGTTCTCAGTTAGTTAGCTACGACAATTGACAAGGTCAAGCGTGAAGAGCCGCCATTGCACATACATACGACCGGAAAGTATTCTTGAATAGTCACTAGTGAGAATATGAAAAATCACACGGATATAATTATTATAAAATTTTATTATTTAATTAGCAGAAAAATATTTTTCAATATGAAATTTCCAAGTTAGTTTCCATATTCTTAGAAACTTTAACTACATAATTTAATCTCATTGTGGTAAGTGACAAGAAACCATGTCATATGTTTTTTATTCACAGTTACAAAAAGGCCTGTTACTTTACTTGAATACTGTGGTAATCAAAGTCATCTATGTAAATGCTGTCTTGGCTTAAAAATTATCAACCAATTTAAATTTTTCTTATAACTTTAAAAATACTTATGACCAATATATAAAAATAGCCCCGAGTTTGACTAATGTACACTAAATCCTTGCAGTTTCGTTCTGTTACATCCGAATCCCAAAAAGCCACTATCAGATACACGCAAAGCACTCTGGCAACCGGCTGACTTGTATTGCACAGAACAGATGTGTCTCGTGTTGTGTCACTTTGCCAGTCGTCCACGGGCCAGCCGTCATGAATACATAATACAAGGGCAGGACGTGAATTCTTTCGTTTATTATTCAATCATTCGTTCGGCGCGAGTCGGCTTTAATTTCATGGCGGGTGGGCACAGTGCCCCGAGCGACAACTGAGTCTGCGAGTATGGAGAACGTCCTTTACCAGCTGGAATAACATGTGAAAAACAAAATCCAAGCTACGTTTAAATAAAATACTTATATTGAGCTAGTTTAACGTAGACTAATTGCATAATCCTTCAAGAATAAGACAAACGAATCATGCACCGTGGGTGCATCATGGGGAATCATTACTCGTTTTTTTTCATTTTTGTATAGTAGAAAGTTTTTGTATTAAATAAAGTATTTTATATATGGTAAGTAAGATCTAAATATTATTTAACTAAATTAATTACATTAATAATTAGATCATTAATTACACTAAATTAATAAACAATTACCTACAAAGAACACCACAAGAGAGTAAAACTAACAATGACAAGTGAGCTATTTTTTACAGTGAACGAATTCAGTCAAAACGACTCATTAGACGTAAAGTGTTTTCGGCAGTTTATGAAAAGATTTTCAGAAAACTGACTGATATAGACTGAGGTGCAGAATTTAATTTGTTTTGGGAAAATTGTCAAAATTAATGAAAAATATTTATTAAAACAAATTTTAAGCATACTGGATAGCGCATATCACTATCTACCATTAACAGTAAATAAAAATACATCTGTTTTTGCTATTTGACATAAAAATGCAGTTACACGAGACCTAGTAAAATCGGCTAGGCTTAAAGTGATAACACTATGAACCTTACTTGAACGCGAGATTAAAATGAACTAATGTGTAAATAAAAATTTCTCATTAATTTAATATGCTTGCAATATATTTCATATAAATTTTGCCAAGAGCTTTCAAACGACAAAACGTTCTGTTGTTTATTTACCCTTTCGCAGACAAGCCCATTCCTTACTTGCCGAGCGTTCACCGCTGAGTACTGCGAAAAAGACAATTCTTATTCTAAAAGGCGAGGCTGGTGAGGATGTGGAGCGAATGCGTGCCTGTTTTGATTGAAACCGCCCGCCACCAGCGCAACCGACACCGAATTGAAAACGCAAATTTAGTGACACATCTATTAACGAAAATGTGAAGCCATCACCAGAAAATAAGATTCAAGAAAAACGTATAATGTACCCATGTTTCAAATGGACTCCATTTATATTTTTTGATTGAAATCAAAGGAGTAAGTTACGATTATTACAGAAACACGTAAAGGTAATGATACTATTTCCGCTACACAGTATTCCACACGTAAAACGCTCGTCGGCACATAGTTGATACAATATAAATTTTCTTTTCTTTAAAACTACGCAACAAAGTAAGTAAGCCCCAAGATATTGTTCGTTCTTATTCTTTGTGAAACTCATCCGCAGTAACGTACCCAAAAGATATTCTCACGTAGAGGTGCATACATGCAGCACGAACGCATCAAGGATTCGGGAAACTATCTCGTTACATTATTTTTACAACTATCAAAGGGAGTATAACATTAAAATTCAAGCAACGGTCATGCAGCTACGTCCTACCGACTTCTAACTCGATGTACGAAAGGGTCCCGTGAATACCGTCTATTCTAAATAAAACATGAAAATGTCTCATAAAATGCAGGCATGTACACCTAGTTTGTTTTTTTGGGTTCCGTAGCCAAATGGGAAAAACTCTTATGTTTGAATACTAATACTACTACTACTACATATACTAAATACATATATTACTACTCTTATATATTATACTACTAATATACTATAGTTCTGTCATGTTTGTTTCTTCGTCTGTCCGAAACTTACGAATCGCAACACAAAAGTAGGTATTATTAGGTCCGTACCCAATAAATGGGAATGGGAATTCAACTGAAAATAAATTCAACTGAAAATTACATACTATCTTATAGTTTATAAAAATGTTGTCAGTCATTCAACTTACTATACTATATTCTATACTACCATGTAAATATTTTCATCCAAATTGGTTTCGTTTAATATGAGTAGGTATAAATTTAGTGCAATAAGATGTGCGACGTCTTTGTTTACTAAATTGTTTTTAGCTATCCAACTATTTTAGTTTTCTCACTATATTTTACTACATCATTACATGACTGCCGATAAAATAACATAAAATCGGTTACTACGGAATCATTCCTGGTACGTGTTTCAAGACGTACTTAGATGTTTTTTGTCTACGCTGGGGCTCTGAATAAATGTGTTTTATTCCTAACTATTTATTATTTAAAATGATTTATTGTCTTATGACCTAAGTTAGTGTGACATGCGTATGGTATCTTTCCTATGCTGAGAAGAATTTGATTCATTCACTTTTAGAAATAAAGGTTCTTGAATAAATATTTTATTTGTCTATAGAAAATCTTGATATCATTTTAGCTCTTTGTTTTAAAAGTCCGACAGCAATGATATGTGTAGCAACAAATGTCTGGACGGTCGCATTCGCACACGATTCAAATAAAAAAGTCCGCCATCACTCAAGTATGCGTCGCCATTCAATCGCCGGCATAGAAATTTGTTCGCCCGACCCATTGCGTTGTTATGGACACGCTTCAAATATAATTTTATTGCGGCGCGCATGAAACGGAAAGATTGATTTTCCATAGCAAATAATAATACACCGGGAACTACGTTTGGTTCGCTTTACTCTTTTGTGAGACGAGATGAGGAAAATATGCAGTTGATAGATGCGTTTTTTGGAATAAAATTTTGTAACTAACAACGCTCTAATTTTAAATTAAGATTTACATAAGCATGTAGACTGCCGCCATAAGGTATTTCCGCGTGAACGGTCGGCTCGCCCCGACCTCCAGCAAGCGACGTCCTAAGTCGAGTTCTGGTGCCTTACCATGAACTCTAATAAAATGTGTCAAGTTCAGGACAGGTCAGCTTGTAGCTAAAATCTGACAGGAGTGTATTTTGTACCATGAACGTTTACCGATGACCTGCAATGCCTCTACTTCTGTCCTGCATCTTAGTCTATGACATGCAAAGTACTTGATTTGTACTAATTATGTTCTGAAATAGAGCGTTTTATCGGTTTACCGGTTTTCAAATGAATGCGTAATATTGATGTTTTTAAAAGTTTAAAATAACAATCTCAATTGAAGATTTCGAGATTTGTTATAAATACTTAAGTATTGTGATATATTAAGCTTTCGTTCTCTAAAATTACCAAAAAAATTTATCGCTAAGTGATGCTTACATTTTTGAACGTAATCTTACACCACTTGACACTTGACACAATGACATGTCTAAATGTCTATTAAAATGTGTGATTTATAATGCCGGTCACTCACATTCGCGCGAATACGCGAACCCACAAGTGTGGGACGACATTCGCGAATGATTATGCGAAGTTTTCGAGGCATTCGGGGTTTTCCAAGCTGTGTCGGTTTTTTGTCGCACATCAAAGCGCGCGAACTTCGAACCTTCGTGTAGTCTCCCACACATTCGTGCGACCAGTTGCGCACACGACTAAAAAGGTGATGTATCTCTTAATTTTTCGTGGTTCGTGGCGTCTAATCGTACTACCATTAATTTCTGTATTGAAAATGGATTTTAATGACAACAACATAATAACAACAGCAAGATTGAACATTCGTGAACAAAGTGTAGGAGGAAGCGGAAATGGGCTTGTATTGTATACTCATATGCGAACCCATTTGCCTGACCACCCTTCACTTAAGTGCAAACATTCGTAAAAATGTCAAACATTTGCGCGCATGTGAGTGACCGGGGTTAGGAGCGATAATTTAAAAAGCATAAGTACAATGAATGTTTTTAAAATTTTCCAAACAAATGAAATGTATTTATTTTGTGATGATGGTGTATTTGAAATTCGCCATGGCTGCATCCCGTCGTGTTCATCATCATCAACGAAATAGCTGAAACAGGACAATAAATGTTACTTTCGGTGAGCTGTAATATTTTGACGTTAACTTATGCCATTTTCTGATGGCAATACGTCAACAATCGCGTCATGGTACACGAATTGCAGGGCAGAAGATCATTTTTCAAGTCACGTGACCGCTGTCCTGTTACGGTGACGTGGTCGCTGGCTGCCCTGTGTTTTAGCCAGATCATGGTAGGATATAGCAGGACAGGCCAATTATCGGCTAATATTGACCTGTTTTAAGAGTTCATGGTAAGCCCCCTGAACGTTATAGGAGGTGTTCTTAAGATGCCCGCAACCCCTATTTCTCGAAGAGGATGAGCTAGATTTATCTTTTCGCAAAAATTGTCTTTTTGCTTGAGCCTTCCCAATTCCGTTGGAGATATTCAGGTCAGAAAGATCTCTTCTTTACTCCGGTAGGGCTCAGGAGATCAATTCGTCCTGGTATTACAGCTATCAGTGTTCCTTCAAATAGTTGGCCATTGCTTGCCAAAGGATCATTTTGAATCGTCACAATTCAGAAGGAAAACCTTGAACGGTCGGGATTCTCGAAAATGCTTAAGGGTAATGGAAATTCGTGGGCTATTGTGGACTATGATCATCGTCCTCATGTGACTCCTAATAAAAGCCCAACCAAAAACCCAACTAACAAGCTAACCCCAGCAACAGTGATGAGTAATCGTGAGAATGATAAAAATGTATATATTTAGGAAAAAATATTTTATTCATGCATAATCATTCAGTCGTTAAATTTAATACGAAAGCATATCCATTTTACTTTATCGTAGCTTAGAGGCGTTAGAAGCGAGATGTGACCCCGGGTTCTACACGGCCCTCGCAAATGGACAGGAAAAAGACGCGACAGGAATGCGTGGGTGCTTTTAAATTAATATCGACTGACACCGAATTGGAATCGAAAGTTCGCCACGACGTGCCCTGATGCTTAATCTTCATTCGAACGCTTTATTATTTACTGCCGAATAACATCGATACTTGCTTGTACATAAATTTGACTGGACTTTGAATTGCCCTCAGCAATTCCATAATTTTAATATGGCTTTAAATTAAAAAGGTAATTGCAATTTTTGTCAGATTTTTAAAAATAGTTTTTGAAATATGCAATTAAAAGTTATATTATTTCTCACTTTTGTTTTTCATTTCTCTTTTATTTATTCAACAACAATGCTCATAAATTCCTCTCTCGATAAGATCTCGATTTCACGCTTGAACGATACTTATACTATATTGCAAAACTTTCAAAGACCAATTGTAATACAGCGAATCCATAATTCACATATTAAATTTAGCGTGCAATGTGCAATCACAAATTTCATAAGCAAAGTAACATATTGCAGTTACGTCGCGTGGCCTCGCTCCGTGTAACTTTATACACAAAACTTCCTTCCAACTTAGCTGAGACTCTTTCATGCTAGCCAGTCTTCAAGAGAGAGGTTTTGCGGGAAATATGCATTTAAAACAATATAAACACAGTCGCATTTTTTGAAGGCTCTTATGCGTTTTAGTACAACAGCACTTTACAGTAAGTAAGAATATAAACTTAGGTCGCACTTATGAATGCGGCTAAACATACTTACAGCAAGAGGCTCAAAACAACAATTGACTTCAAAAATAGTCAAACGTTAATATTATAAATTAACAATTAAGTTAAACATAAATAAAATCTAATAACATTATGCGTCTTTCATATTTGGATAATATTCATTTTCGTATTGAAATAATAAATATCTAGATACATTTGCTACAATACGCAGCCAAGCGATTCTATTACTCATTCTACTCAAATCTAGGGATGATGGATCTTTTGGCTAAAAACCCTCAGCTTACACAGGCTCCAAAACAATTTTATTTTTGATATTTGCAAAATACAAAATAATACAGATTTATGATGTCGGGCAAAGCATAGCACAAAAACATAGGACAAAGCTCAAGAGAAATGTTTCGCTAAGTGAGAACTGTCATAGTTAAGAGAATAAAGAACACCTGGGTGCTTTACTTATTTTCCGTCTGTTCCGTCAGTAGGGCAAATTTCATTTAGCGGAGGAGCCCCGCCACAAACTTTGCCTCAACTCGGGAACACGTGTTAACTTGTCTTTGAAAAACTGTATAAGGACCTTATTTATATGGGATCAGCGTACGACGCGACAAAGAAGAGAACTTGATCATATTACTGCTCGCCGGCACACGCTAATATCATGACGTACGCGAACATAATAATTTATGCTCGGGTTTTCGCAAAAATATGTTGGTATTTTTGTATTTTGCGGTTATTACATACACTTTGATGTGGGATTTACCTAGTTGTAAAAATGTGGAATTTTTCGTTTTCAGTACGATTAATAAAAATGAAAAACTAGTATAATCTTGTGTGTTTGTTAGGTTATTGATTTGTTTCAAAACTATTGGAAAAAAAGTAAAATATATTACAGATAAATACTACAGATAAATATATTTAAGTCACACAAAGATGGATGTGTACTGAAGATAAACTAAATTTCAATTTAAAGTTTACTTTGAAAGGTGTATGGGAGTTTATAAAAACTTTTTTATATTTAATTACGTTTTATTTCCAAAACTGGAGCAATTATAATTATGATAAAAAATATACTGGTACAAGAAATTGGTTTATACGAAAACTAATAAGCTCAAAGGTACAAAATCGTATTCTACGTGAGGTCAACTCAGACTTGACTGATTAAATTATATACTGTTTGGACTCATGTTAACTTAGGGTTAACTTAGGATTGACATAATATAATTTAATGATAATGAGTAACGCGACAGTATGCGCTAGTATCATTAAATCCATGATATCCTGCAATCCATCGGTCCAGAGCTGCCTCCAAATAATGAGGGTTATATCAGTTTACGCGATTTAGGAATGTGTCTGCGCTATGTATGATATGTAACTAATGAACGTAAATTATCATAATTAGAGATGCGCTCGGTGGTCAAAATTCGACCCTAATTCTATGTGTGAAACGGAAACTTCAGTTTTTTTTAAATATTATGCGTGTATGTGTCACAAGGATGGTATAGTGTGTGTAATGTTTCTTTTTATTAATTTTAAACGTAATACCATGTTAAGGCTTAAAAAATAGGGCTATCTAATGGGATGATTTGGGTGTTTATAATTTTGTAAAAGAACTGTTTCGCAGGCGAAGCCGCGGGCAGAATGTAGTTGCTGATAAAAAAATAATAATTTAGCGATAACCTTTTTATTTATGTGCTTTAAGACAACCATACTATAATTTCACTACGTAACTATTAATATCTCGCCATGTTTCAGAAAATTACACCTATTTTAAAAAGTTTTTACAAATAGATAAAGTAATTAATTAGGAAAGTTTACGTTTGTGTCTATTTAGTTCACACGAATGAGAGAGATGCGACAAATGTTGGCGGACGCAAAGCACAGTTGCGACATTTTTGACGCCATAAATTATGCTACTTATGTTAATTGTATATCTGTACACCAATATTATCAGTATCTTCATTTGAGTTTATCAATAAAGTATGTATAAAAAGCACTAATTTTGCACATTTTGGCGGGTAAAAGCATAAATTAATTACTTCTGTTTTACCATTATGTAAAAAGTGATGATGTAATAAAAATGGTAAAGTAATCTTGACATTATAAGATTACCCGCAAAATTAAGGCACAATAAAACTGAAAGTAAATGTATGTTGTTCCCCTATCGGCGTCCCACGTCTCGAACTAAATGACGTTAAAAAGGAATGACGGACATAATTTTGTTTTCATACAAAAAAGTATGAACTATTTTAGTGTAGAAACAGTCTGTTACTTATATATTATTTGATTTATTTTATTTACCCAGCGAGTTGGTTTTCTCCTCGCACGTACTAAACGATATTTGGCGATCCCTAAGACGAGCCGTTTGTCACGTACGTGACGCAACGGACAAAATGGAAACTTTATTGTACTGCCGAAATGGACAAATAAATACGTAACCGTTTAGTGAAAAGTAGATAAAACATTTAGCAACTTTCGTGTAACTTATAGACATTACCTGTCAAATCTTGTACAGTGCGCCTTTTGCACGTTTTTGTAGGAAATTAGCTAATAGAAAGCGTAAGGGCATAGGTGCTTACTTCATGTTAGAATCTGACGTCCCAACTTAGAGTCACTAATGCTTACTTAAATCGCTCCTTAGTAAAGAATCACTATACACATTCTGTACTAAGGAGCGATTTAAGTAACAGTTAATGACTCTGAGTTGGAGCGTGTGAGACTTTTATCTTAAAAAGTCTTTTCTTTAAAACGTTATCGGACTTTGTTGAATACAGCTGAGTTCGACTGTATTATATGATTTTTTACAACTGCGCCTAGTTTTCGAACCCCGGTATTTATTTGGCTTCAACTCATTACGGCCCATTACTGAGCATGAGTCCTTCTTTTTGAGCAGGCCTGGACCTACTACACGATGCTGTTCCAGTTTGTGAAAGGGTTACTTATAATCATTATACATTCTCTTTGTCTTAAGATTTAGATACGATAATTATTCTCGTAAAGGACAGGTTAAAGCGCATTATATGCCGCTATGACCTTTCTCTTATTTGCTATCTTCTACCTCTACTCATCATTCCTAATTAAATTTTAATCCTTTATAATCTATCCTACCACAATCTTACTCTATTAATTCCTTTCTTCACATAGTGTTAGTTTCGCAGACCTCATGAACATCATACAATAATATCAATAAAGTCAGTTATAAGATATACGGGAAAGAAAAAATAAGAATTGCCATATTTCCAGTTTCATATATTTTATCAACATATTTGATTCAGTTTCAAATAGATTATTTCATCTATGATTTCAATTAGAAATTAACGTTACCAAACTTAGAATCAAATGAGTTAAATTTATAATATTTTTATAAAAACTCATTTGATTAATTTATAATATGCTATTTCTGTTGGTATAATACAATATATCGCATGGTTCAGTGCAGAATGCAGAACCTCATGTAATTTCTGAGGCAGGCACATTCGAGGGAAATTGCAATCTATGCAACGTCGCAATCCATTTCATCCGAAGGTCCCATATGCATGTAGGTCTCAGTTGTTTTCTTGCAGCTCCTCATATCGATAAAATACTATTTTCAGTAATCTTGCGAAATATAGAAAGAATACGGAATGAATATTTCAGTTAAAGGATGATAGTTGTCTACGACGTAGCTCGTCTACGGCGTAGAAGCTTGTGAGTACATAAGAAAGGTCAGTGAATGGTTTGGTAGAGTGTAAGCTATGAAGGAATGTCTTAGGCCTACTATCCACGGTTCTTTATTTGACGAACGCATGCAAAGTTGCATAATAAATAAATAAATAATAAATAACGCCCCACACTAGGATTCCCTGTGTCGTGGGTGCCATGGACAAAACACATAGACAAGGACATTCACACCCAGACCGAGAACAGAAATTCAAACTCATCATTCAAATTTCCGCCTCACTGGGAATCGAACCCAGGACCCTCGGTGCGGCGATCCGGCATGGTAACCATTGCGCCACACGGGTCGTCAACATAATGAAACATAGCCAAATGCGACGACGCTGCTACGTGGATATATTTCGTACTTTTCCTTATTTTTTAATTGATCCCACTTAAAGATAAATTATTATATATTATCACCTACTATGCCGAAGATTTAGCAGAAAAAGGAAGTTAAGTTTTCCTTCATTCCAGAGGTTTTTTTTAAAGTCTAGTACCTACTTGATCGGTCAGATATCAATGTGATAAAGTATTAAAACAATTTAGAAAACTAGCCAAATTACAAACCCATTTTATCGTTAAGAAGATAATAGCAGTGGTATGGGTTGGTACTGTCACGTTATGGTGAACAGATGCAATTTGTGCACGTCAAAAGGCACAGGGATCTCTTCGCTCGTCATTTATCATTCCAATTTGCTTCTATTTTACGTTAAGTATTACTACGCAATTGACGTTACTGTTCAGAGAGCTTCGAAGTATTTTATCGGCTTTATGTCATAGCTTTCATCATAAATGAAAAGTATAATTTATGATAGCAGTCGGTGTAAAACTTCTAAGAATATTATTTAGTAAAAATAATCTTAGAATATCTTAAAAGCACGTGAGTTCAAGGATATTATTGCTTGTTAAATTATAATGATATCAATCGTTATGTCATCTCAAAGCCCTCCGCAGCACTGAAACTCCCAAAACTTGGACCTGAACTGATCTCTCTACCATTCCACACCATTATAAAATGCGTTGAACCCATAACCACGAACGATGTGTTTTTCCATGTAACCTACTGTTTTTATAACGAAGAAATCAGGTCGCCTTGCGATATGTTGGAGCATTAATCTTACCTCTGGCAGGCTGGATTAACGTATGTAATCGCGAGATTAATATCGCCACCATAATGCGAACAAAGCCAATTAAAATACATACGAACACGAAGTATGTGTACAATACAATATTATCGACATTAAATGCTTTAAAAGCCTGGCGAAATGACTGGTTCAGCCAACTTAAGTATTTGCGAAAGCAAAATAAAGAGATGCAATCATATATTACTCGTAATTTGAAGAGCTTTTTCAATTGGTTATAGTCAAGATAGAAACGACAGATACTGACAGACAGACTTCGATTCGAATCCATTCTGTAATGTATTATTGTACATGAGATAATACTCTTATTTTTACAAACGGTAACATTCTAATGGAAATATAAGTGATATAATTATAAAATAGTGTGAATTTTTATTGGTCAAATGACTCTACTAGTGCTTATGCTAGGCTAAACCCTAGGGTTCTTTCTGAGGTTTTCCTGAACTCTTTTGTGTCATAAGTGATTTTTCAAATAAAAATGTTCGCATTACATTACATATTTTTCTAATGATACCCCATTATATATCCGTTATTAATTATTGACTGTAGCCATTTACCGTTAAGAAAGTTCCTACAAACATTTTCTTCAGTTTACAATTTCACTAAAATATTTCATGAAAAACATTCAACAAACATACAAGGTAGCTACACATACACATAATACTTTACACATATACACATTAAAAAAAATTATTGCCTATTTCTCGTTGATTGAATACAAATAAAAGAACTCCGCTTATAACGAAGCTTACCCTTCTAAATAATTGCAAATTATGCGTTCACCATTACGTGTCAACTAAAAGGGGAGAATGGGGAAAGGCAATCGGAAAATAAATCATAACTAAATGAGATATTGTACCACTGCGACGCGCCCCCTCGGATCTGTGACTGAAATGGATGTGATGACAAAGTATGCTGAAACGTGAATTAAATACACCTTCCCAATTTTCCAGCATAAACAGGGAAAATGCGAAAAATATTTAGAGACTATCTACAATTTATTAGACTTTATGCCTAAATAATTAGGTAGCCAATACACTCGCAAATCGCTCTGATCTATTCGCTTTGTGCTATTAATTGGACGACAAATTTAACGGTAGCGCGCTGACAGTAACGAACGATTTTGTGCTTTAAAGAGGACGTGAAGTAGTCCGAACCAATTGTTAGCGACCACTGCTTGTTTAGTTGTGTCAAACTTTTTATTTTAAACTTTATAGCACTTTATGAACTACGGTATGAAAAAAAGGATTTAATGTTAAAAGTGTTCTGTGGAAGTTCGTTTCTGGGCGTTTGAAATGAGTTGGCTTCTTGACTTGTGTAATGTTATGTACATATGTATGTGTGTTGTGTAATGTTATGTCATGTTAGTATGTTCGTTAGTATCAATATAAGGACGAAATGTAGACCCTCTAGATTATTTATTTGTGAAAATAGATCAGTGCTCTGTAGACATAAGTAGAAGGTGTTATTTATTGGTAGTACACGATTGTACTTAATTTTTAATGTTACTTTATCCATTAGCAGCTCATGACTGCTTTCGTTTGACCTCGTAGTTAAAGAGGCATAAAGCAATCTAACTAAGCAACTACTCCAGGTTCTCCAAAGGACTAATGATTAGGTGAACCAAGTATCGTTATACTGTCACTCACATACTTTCGACCGACGACAAAAATTTTGTCAATAGCGATCGTTCAAGATTGTAATAAAATGCGATATTTATTTAAAATCCTTGACATACTGCGGAAGCAACAAAAAAACTTCATATATAAGGCTGCATGAGGAACAGCTAAAATGTACGTAGTTCAATACTTGTGCTCAATATACGCAGATTGGTTTGCAAGAGCAATATTCTCTTCTCGGCAAGAAAATCGCAAATCCGACTCGGATAGTTTGTGACTGTTTATACTGAAAATGGTTTCGAGTTTCGTTTTACAAAAATATTCAACATTTTGTGTATAGGAGAGTAACAAAGTTGGTCAAATATGGTTTGGACGTTCAACAATCATTTAAGTAATCATCATTTCATCATAATCAATCATATCAAGTAAGTGTTGATCCTTGTTAGCAACACTATCGAATGGTGTAATAATAAAGGATGTATTTTTTTTTCAAAATCAACGGGCTCGATGGCCAGAAATATTAATTTATCAAAAATGTAATGATGCAGTTTTAGTTTTCGTCAAAATCGGCCCCGAGACTCCTTTCAGCATTTTCTCTATTCCTTATAGTTTCGGATTTTGCCATCCACGCCGCACCCTGTATACAAGAACTGCTCCTTTAAAGGTATTATTAGATAAATGTGAATGATTGTGAAGATGTTTGTTCCTCAATCAAGCCACAACTAATTAACCGATTTGTTATATCATACCTTGGATTAATACATAGGCTACTTTTTATACATTATTTTTATCCAAGTTCAGGGTTCCCGCGGGATTTGTAAAAAATCGATCTCCACCGCGGGCGAAGCCACGGGCAAAACCTAGTGTTTTGATGAAGTTTTGAGGTTTTCAGTAACTTTATTTACATATAAAGGAAGGCATTTTCGAGTTACTAAAATATTTAATAATCATTAAAAGAAAAGAAATATCAATCTCCATTTTTATTTACAAAAGAGAAATTTTGCATTTTATTATGCTTTGCTTTCACTGTCTTGTTATTTGCCTACTTTGTGCTTCTCATAATCTATAGAAGAGACACTATTTGCTTAACTGTATCTTTATTCAAAGTGCATCTAGTGGTTTCTTGAGTGCTTTGGATTTTCAATATTCGCCTGTTGGTTGCATCATAAATCTCGCGCGCGCAGACGCTTGCTGCGACAACCTGTATTCCCGGTCTGGCCTGACATGATATTTAATGAAAATGTACGTTTAGTTTAATTTTACTCTAACAGTTTCCCAGATGAGTTCTTTTAAATAATTTACAAGAATTGCTTCTTAGATTTATATTTACGTACTAACAATTATTATTGCAAGAATTGTTCATTGTATGTGACTGAACAAATATTTCTACTTTGTTTTGCCTGATTACTTACTCGTAATTTAAGAACGGATCAAACCTTTCGATCGGAAAGATTTTATTTTGATTGTAGATATCTTTTCAGCTGCACATCAAACTACGTGCTATTATTTCATTTATGGCTTCGTTATTTTGCGTATAACAGTCTGTATTCGTGTTGACTATATTAAATTTTAAAACGTTACAACCACTTGCGTTACAGCTCTTCATCTACGAGTGTGCATGCGCAATAATTGAGCGGGCGGCGTCAATGTTTAATCCGGCACGGACGAAGCGAGCCGTTTATCAATCGGCCCAAAAAACAACATATTTCAATATTCACTGATTAATATCCGCTGCCAGTTCGCCCGCCGAGGCAAACATGAAATTTATGTACTGCGACCGAACGGTTTATTTCATTTTGCTTTTTAAATTACGAATGTTTGGCGCGACAATTGGCCGGCGACCGGCGACCGGCGACCGGCGAGTCGCTCCCATCTGTTGCGGCGTCCAATTAACATTTGCATTAGGATTTCGCTTTAATGGACCGGACACTGAAAACAAGCCAGTTTTGTCTACACTCAGACTTATGTTTAGATTTACAGCGCTATAAAACTTTTGTTCGAGTTTTAATGAGGTTTTTATTTTTAGCACTCTGTCCAAAACTCTGTCCTCCTAGATTATTTAGTGTTTTTGTCCCTAGAGGCTTAAACTTTAAAAATAGTTATCTATTATTATTACATATTATTAATATAGGTATATTTATAAAGTTAATTTACAGTAAGTGTATCTCTGGGTCACCTAATTAATCATGTAAGTCTATGGGCACCCAAAAAAAAATGCACTAGGTGAGTATCCCATGGTATGATAAAGAAACCATATTTATAAATCTCATAATACTCAATTGACTTCCCAAGTCATTGACAGCCAAATTTTTCAAGATATTTAATGAAGAACAACATAATATTTGTTGTAGATACAGCTACGAAAATGTTTACTTCGCCGTTCCTTACTCTCCATCACTGATAGGTAAATTAATGTTCAGAAATTATGCTAAGACTGTATGGTTTACGACATAAAATGTACTTCCGGCCCGAGACTGCACCGTAACGCAGCAATACCAGGGTCATAAATTAGAATAAGCAGTTTAGTGGGGGCGCCACCGTCGCTCGCTCGATATCACGCCCGTTACATATTTTGTGTTTATCTTTGTTTTACGTAGGTTTAAGTAAAAGTGTAACGCTTCGAGCATTTTGTGAATGATTTATGTGGACACTATGTCAATTTAAACGGTTTTTAAAGGTTTTATATAAGATTCACTTGTTAGTGTGTTTGTGTAGGCAATGTTATAATATTTGATAATGTGAATTGCATACATTACTATTTAGTTTCACTATTTCAAATGCCCGAAGTATCTGTAATCTATAATCGATCACTGCTTTGAAACATTATAATAAAATTTAAATGAAAGTACTTTTACCCAAATTGTAAGAATATTTGCAAGTACTTATGCAATTGAATATAAGCGATTACTTTGACAGATGGGTATGCAGAATAGAACCGGCGACCATTGTGTATTTATAACGTAGGTCTAACGTATATAAACGTAGTAAACGTTTGACAGATTGAAGTTTGGAAGACTGGATATGATTTAACAGACCATACAGTAAATGGTATCCATGTATGTTCATATTATTATGTATGTAAAGTTAATCGTGCATCTGTGTTCTCTACAAATGATATCAATTATATGTTTTTTATCCTTGTTATCTCGGACACAGAGCTACGGTCAATATGTAATTTAAAAATGAAAAAAAAAATCATTATTATGAAATCTATTGACTGACGCAATATAAAAAAACTAGTTAATTTTAAGTAACATCGTATTTGTGTCCGTTTTGCTCTAGATATGTACAAACTTTACTAGGGCGGGTATAAGCGTAAACATTGATTTACTTAAAATAAGTGTTACGTCAACTGAGTACTGTAGCTCGAGCACGAATATTTGCGAGAAAGTATTCGTATGGTTAACGTAAGCAATTTGTATGGCATTTTTTCAAAAGCGCCCCTATCGTGCGTAAATGGTACTAAAATGCCATACAAATTTGACAAATTGCTTACGTTAACCATACGAATACTTTCTCGCAAATATTCGTGCTCGAGCTACTGGTATCTAACGAAATTAATACGATCCAAGATGACTTAAGTTTAAAATCATGTGATATCTGTATTGCCTGTTGTTCAGGGTTTAGTTAGACAAAGTTAAGTTTAATTTTAAACGGTGAAAGTTTCCTATAACTGCCTCTACAGTGTACGCCAAATGGCATGCCGTGCAGTCAAATGCGGTTTCCTATACACCGAAATATACTTGTTTGAGGTGTCCAGACTCCAGAGTACTTAGATACACTGGCCATTGAAGTTAGGCTTTGGGCTTTGTATTCCCAATGTGTTTGCAAATTGCAATTTGGCTGAGTGTTGCTCTATAGTTTGGAACAACGAATTGGCTCCTTTGAATTGGCATTTTGTTTTTAATTGTATTGTTAGACATGTATGTTATAATTTTCCTGCTGTTTTTGTCAATACTTAAAGGGTTAAACGAGATGCGTTAAAATATCAGTCGAATGCCAAAAATAATAAAATCGTTTTTGTTTTTTACACTTAACTTATGTACTAAGTAGGTAATTTGTTTCATCATATTCAACGTGATATTTAATATAACACTCTTAATCTTGCATATTTTATAAGAAAACAAACCTACTTGAATATTTAGAAGATAAGTACAAAGGTATCAACGTTTATGCATAATTTTAGAGAATTCCACCCGGAACAATAAGACGTGTTGGATATTTGAAAACATAAACAACGCCGCAACTGTAATAGTAACAGTCGTAAAAACTGAACTCCGGGAAACTTAACAGTGAACTTTTATTAAAATAACAACATTAAGCCGTTAATTTGTTTGTAAAACTGCGCAGACGGTAAAAATTACTTATTCAGCAGGGCCGGCCGCGACGGAGTATACACGCCTTTCTTCTCCTTGGCAAGTATCGTTACAGATTTCTATAATTCAGACCCCATGTTCTGAGCCTTACCGCAGGCAACCGAATTACAATAATTATCGAAAACTTGTTTGCAATTGTAACCCCAATTACGTCTTCATAAGAGTGAGAATGGTGTGCATCGTAGTAATGTAAATTCTCAAGTAAAGTAAATTATCTCCCGTGATCCATTGTGCTTTATGTACCGTAATTAAGTGTGAGACAAGTCAGGAAATACACTTTATTGGAACGCTAACAGTGTCTACTGTCATCTATGGACACTGTCTTATACGTTGTTAAGATTAAACGTACCTGATAATGGTGTCAAAAAAAAGTTAATTAGAGACATGAAATGTGTCCCTAATGTCGTTGATAATCATAAACTAACCTCTTTTCTGTTGCAGATAACATTCAGAACTTGTTTTTAGAAACCTGCATGAAGCTAAAAAATATTTAATGAGATGTGCCTGGGTGCTGGCTCCATCTTTGAGTACAAGTCTTGGGTACCACCTGCGGTCGCCCGGTGTGGTGAATCCTATTAAAAACGGACGAGTTTATGGCGCTAAGGCCTTCTTCTTAGGAGTAGCTACATGGATGCATGGTTGTAGGTTTCTTTACAAAAAATTATATAGAATATTTTACGTATTTCAATAAGCCGAGTAAAAGAGCCAAATTATACTAATCCAAATTGTTTGCCAAGATTGGTGAAATCTATAGACTCTATAGCAACCCATACCATGGATGATAGCGACCAGTTAAAACAGTGAAGCTCGTCTGTTTGATTCTCAGATGAAATAAAAGGTGGAACATTCGCAAAGAAATGTAACGAATGACGTGAAGTCACTTTTTCGCTATGTGTGCGTGACAACCTTAATGTCAACTAGCAGTGGCACCGTATGGACACGTAATTCTTTGTGTGTGTGAGGATGCCAAGTGAAAAGTCACAATCTCCCGCAAGTTTGTAAATGTTGTTTGACATATTTCCAACTTAACACATTATGCACAATTAAATTGGCAAATTATTTATTACTAGTGAACGCCCTTGCTTCGCTTCGGTAAGCCCACAGTCGATAAATGTAGGGATGGTATTCTTTAAATTGTCGTGATTTTTTTATTTGTGAACCGATTCAAATAAAACAAACACTAAATGTTAACCCAAGCTCATTAGAATACGTCAGTGAAAACCGAATCTTTTATTAAGCCGTTCCTGAGATAAGGTGGAACAAATGCATAGAAAAACAGTCAAAAATTTAAGTTGTATTATATGTGATACCTAATCATAATTGATTTTAATTTCATCACTAGTTATCAAAAAGTACACTTATCAAAATATATGTAAATGTTCTTTTAATATAAAATAATACTTCAATATATTTAATTGTTTTAATTAACCTATGGACTCTTTTTATGCAGAATAAGTTAGTGTTTGACCACAAAACCACCTGAGATGGTAAGCGGTAATGAAATCGTGAATGGTAAAGCACACTAACTTAGTAGAAGCCTATTCACTCTTGACTTGAAGACACCCACATTATAATCTGACGGGAACACCCACGCGGACAATTAATTTCAGTCCTTTGTGGTACGCATAATAAAAGACGAAGCAAAGTGCATTTTTTTCTCTTGTAATAGCATCTGTCGGCAATCTGCAAAATTATAATTGAAATCATTTTAGTGAGTAGGCTAAACTAAAAATAGAAACTAAAATATTATAACATAATATTTTCTTTCAATCATGCATATTATCGTGGGCAAACGTGACATTTTCAATTAACCCAGTTTGCATAATAATATGTTTTAAAATGCTAATTTTATCCCTCTAAGCCTTTGTACTATCTATCTTGTGTTTATAATATCCCAGCGTTAGGTGTTTATGCATTGGCTGTATTTCCTGATTTTTAGGTTTAAATAAATACAAATATTTACTTTTTTAATAAATTTTTTTCGATGTAAATTTATAAATCGACCACTGTTCAAATAGCTCATGCATATTTCCCCAAATTTAGGGTAACCGATTTTCACATAAAGCTGGTATAGAAATGAATAATTGTCGAGGTTTTGTGTTCCGAGTAAACCGCAAAAATATTATTATAAATAAATAATAAAATAATGAACAGACACCTCTGAAAAGACATTCCATCTTCTTTTCTTTGATTTTGCGAACTACTTTTACATAGTTTAAAAATGCAAGACGGCATTTTAACTGATAAAATTATTTAATAAATTTTGACAATTGCGAAGTTCATGCAATTTGATGCTTTCTTTAGTAGTGACACGAGATTGTATTAGTTTTTTATTTTGTATTATTCGTGGTAGGCTTACGTCATATTCGAACGACGTTATCTGCCTTTTATTTCATCTGAGGTTTGATTTTCGGTTATTATTATCCTAAGTTTTCATATAGGAACTATAGATCAGGGATCTCAGGGATCTCAGATTATTTACAATAAAAATACAATTAGGTATATTCCTTCTCTGTGCAAGTTTATATTTTCCTCAGATTAAAGAATTCCTTTAATCTGAGATATTTTCAATATTTCCATTAATACAATATTTTGCTATTTTTCTAGCTTGACAATGAATGACAGTGGTGTTATTTTTGAATACTATGGTAACCAAACTAGGGTTGGTCATCTACAAATGTAGGGTCATTAAGACTAAATATATATAAATTACGTGTCACGTAACGTTGTTTGTCCGCGATGGACTCCTAAACTACTTAACCGATTTTAATCAAATTTGCACACCGTGTGCAGTTTGATCCAACTTGAAAGATAGGATAGCTTACATCTCAAAAAAAATTTTTTGACAGAACGAAGTCTGTCCGGGCAGCTAGTATTCATTTATATCAATAGGCTTTCAGTCATAGATAACCTCCAATAGATTCCGTATTAGTGAAATTTTCTTAGACTTCAAAGTCACAATTTTGCGGAAGGTGCGGTTTGCGGGGTACGAAACAGATGCGCTGTGATTGGATATTTAAAATTCAAACTTGGAATTTATCAAGCTCAACCCGTCCATAGTGATTGAGTATGTACGAGTATGATCGATTAATCGTACGATCGATGTTTGTTATTATCATTAGGTATTTACTTTCAGGACAATTATAATGAATAACAATACAATGAAAATATCGATACTTTTAATAAATATATAATATTATATTCATATTAAACTGGTAGGTATAACGATGATACAACTGAATCCATCAACCTTCGATGATTATTTCTTCATATAGTAGAAACTGTCAACTGAAAAGTGTGTTATTTTATTATTTATTTATTTTTTATTTTATTTTATTAACACACCAACAGCAGTACACACATTACATTACAAATATAAGTTCTATAGAAACTGGACTAGTGTGAGTGCCAATATTACAGGCGTGAACAACATTCTTTAGTATATTTATCAAGAAGAATAGAAACGCAAGTCTTGAAACTCTGTTAAACAAACGACACTGTATTTGGTAGGAAACCATCCCTCTCCACGGTGCATTGCTTCTATACATTTTTCCGTCCTCTCGGGGCATCTAGGAAATCTATAAAATCATTACCACAATGTTTTTTCGTATAATAAATAATGTTATCCTTGACTACAGCAACCTTTGTCCCACTTATAACTTGTTAGAAATTATCGATTTCATAGCAATATCCACAAAATTAATATCGATACGCGTTTAAAATGAAAAATTCACTTCCCTAGTATTGTCTTTAGTCAGAAACAAGATAATTATTTTGAATTAGGAATGAAATTTTTACAAAATGTCACTCTCAAAACCAGCATAAGTTGAACTCTGCTTCATTAGAAGAAAATTTGTAAAATAAATATGAATTAATATGAATTTGTAAAATAATTATAAATTTATGAAATGATATGCCATCGTTTTGGTAACTGTTTTTACGCACTGATTTATCACACCATTTCACTCTGCAGTAAGCCATGGTTCCATCAGCGAATGCTTTTTTGAAATTAATTAAATTCTGAAAGATCCGCGTGTATACGGGTCAAAGGTCTTGGTCGATACTAATGTCGTGAATGCTAGTACAGCTTCATATGCATAGCAAAAGCACTGCTATGTTGCCGCGCGTCAGTTGCCTTGTATGCGGTATCTTGTGGGGGTAATCTATGCTTTCAGTACTTATTTCTTTAAAATGTCGTAATAGTTGACGTGATACAAAAGCGTGCCGCTGTCTATGAGCCGACAAATGATATTTTATACGTCTCTCTAGAGAAATGAAATGTCATTAGTTTACCCTATCTGTCTCTAACTCCGCCGATGTTATTGAGATAATGGTGTTATTATCAAATATATTGAGTTACGTGAATCTTTTCTAAACAACTTGACGCTAAAGTTATACATATCGCTACAAAGGAAATTAATCTGTATCTCTAGAGAAATAAAATGTCATTAGTTTGTTCGATGAGGCCACTCCGGCTTGTGGGTCCGTTGAAATCGAGGCTTTGTATATTGGTTTTGATTAAAACGTTTATTGCGTTACGTAACAGTATTTTATAAAATGACCTGTGGGGTTTTAATCTAAAATAAGGGTAACTTGTAGGATATGATTTAATAGATCGTTTTCTAAATTTTATTAATTTTATGATTACGTCTCAGCGATCAAATATTATCGAAATATAAGTGTTATTGATATTGAGTGAATAAAAAATTACTTTATTACATTATTTGCCGACAAACGAACAGACGGGCTTCGGAATTGTTAGCGTTTACTATCGCTTACAACGTATACGTTAACTATCTCTTATGTACGTTTAAGATGAGTTCTAAAATAGAACGAATAATCACAAAGCATTAATAATATTATGATGTTGTTTACTGCGAAATACTTTATGAAATAATGAGGCTGTTACCGGGCAGTTTGAAATAGAACGCAAGGTTCTCTAAAGATCAAGACAATAAAATGTAAAGTATATTTTTATAACATACAAAGTGTTATATAACACAAATAAGAAATAGTTTTATTTTCCTGTAGAAATACTTCGCAAATAATGAGGCTGGCTATTGGGTAGTCCGAAGCCGTATTGTGACCTTATACAATGATCACAATAGAAAAGCTTATGTGGAGATAATGCAGTATTTTAAGAAAACGATGTAAATTATGAGTTGAGCCAGGATGTACTATTACTGAGGCCCGGTTATGTCTTATTTTATCTAAATCCTATTCTGTGTCCCGGGCATAAATCGGAACACACTGCGTGAACATTTTCTTATTTTCTCACAAACGTGCCGAGAACTGTAAGTACGATGCTCACCCTTTTACTTAAAAATATTTACAGAACATTTTTTCTGTACACAACTGGAAATATAATGACGGGAAATGTAATAACATCTGGTCACCTTTGACTACTACTTACTTTGTTTTTCTGTTAAAACCCAAAGAAAATGTCGTAGTACAGATCGAAATTCAAGCCACAACTGCGACATAAATGGGAAGGAATAAATGCATACAAGTCTTAGTGCTTGTTCACACTGAACGCGCGGGCGCGGTAAACGCTACATACATCGCGCGCGCATTTTGATGTGGACACTTTCATAGTAGCTCATATTATGTTTGTTATTTCGCGACCGCGCCCGCGAACGCGCCCGCGACCGCACCCGCGACCGCGCCCGCGAGTTCAGTGTGAACAAGCACTTAGACATAAAAAGTAAAAGTTACTATTAGGGGCTCCATCTATCATAGGTAACGCAAGCAACGCTATAATGCCAAATCACTCCTGTTAGATGTCGCTGGGATCTGTGCCACCCAGTATAACCTGACGGTAAGTACTCAAGTATTGTGGTAGGCCGTGCTACTTCAAAAATCGTCAAATTAATTTTATTGCATGTTTCGGTAGCAGTATTGAATGGCTAGTAAGAACGTGTGCTATTTTGGCCGGCGATGCATTGTTGATGGCGTTGGCGTTGTGGATGACCATGGGTGATGGTAACTAGGTACTTGTCATGAGGTTGCTCGTTTGCTTAGCTACCGTTCTTCTTCTAAAATCGCGAAATATTGGCGCTGTATTGAATAGTTAGTAATAATAATGCTCCTCTTTTTGGCTAGCAACGCATCAGTAATGCCGTGTTGGTATTATGGATGTTACTACGTCTAGTATGGGGTTGCTCGTTGCTTGTCAACCCTGATGTTGCCCTGAGAGAACTTTAAACCATTCTTTGATGGCCAGCAGTGTCATACTACATTTCAAGATTGATTAAAACGATTACAAGTAGGTACTTAGTATTAAAATATTATTGAAATCATAAATGGTCCTTTGGTCTACTACCTAATTTATGAAAATCAAATCAAAGATCACAAGTTGTCATCCAAAATATCACAAACTAGAGAGAGATAAGATGACATCTAGCTCGCGATGTTATCAACCGTTATCGCATCAAGCAACATCCTTTAACTATTTTTATATACGACGTCACCCATTAAGTCTAATGTAAATCCTCTCAAACACAAAGTGTATTCACAAAGCGAGTTGGTGAATTTTGAAAAATGTGTTTCTCTTTTACGAGGTAGATTGTGAATTTGGACCATTGCCACTGCAGTAAAAGTGGAAATAAATCGACGAGGACACATTTCTCGGGGAATGACCCAGATCAAGAGACGGTGTAGTCCTTGTGACTGCACCCTAAATCTTGATTTTAGGATTGTAAACGAACTAGGAAGTTAATGTAGGCGACTAGCGACGTTTGTAAATCTTCAAAGACTTCGTAAGACGATCACTATTCTCACAAATATGTTTACTATCTACCGAGTCAAACCGAAACATTTATTATTTAATTCGTTCCATGATCAAGGCAGTGAAGGATTAACCGTTTGTAGAATGTCAATTATGTTTGTGATTTATTGAAATAGCTAATAGTGTAAAATATTATGCTCTGTTGATAAAAGAACACCACCAAAGAGTTGAATACTAGTTGAAACCTATCGGTTTGCAGTTGCTGTTAACAAATGAAAATACTCAATATTTTTGTTTTTTTTTCATGTAGTGAATATGTAAACGTAAAATGATGGTTTGTTTCAGCCAAACTAGATTTTTATAAACAGTCTGCCTTGTTTGATTGTTGCATATATTCGAGCATTGATTCCAGCCATGAATTTAAGCTTTATTGAATGTGAGATATTCCAGTGAACAAATTTAGAATAAAATATTATACATAATATTATATTATGGATATTTCCCAATGGAATAAAATCCCTTCCTTTGCAAAAGTAGGCGAGCCACCAGATGGTATATTATATGATCGCCACCCGTGGATCTCAGAATACTAAATCCCAACTCATTACCTACCTATAGGTAAACGGATACGAAGAACAGCTTAACTATAAAACAACTAGCAACCCACCCCGGCTACGCACGAGTAGAAGAAATACAATTTATACAACCCTAAACTTTCCCAATTTTTAGTGAAAATTGTGTAAAATTCCTTTTGGTAGTTTTTGAGATCTTGCGTTACAGGAATGAAAACAGACGCGGCACTTTTTTTAATACAAATGATAAAAAATGATTCTGGATGGATGATAATCTCGTAGTAGTAAGCCAGGACAGTAAATAACCGTACCATTTAGTTCAACTGCCGTCAGTTCGTTTATTGTTTCATAAATACATACCTATATATAAAGAAGAAGTTTCAAGACAAGCGTTAAGGAGCTTTAATTAATTGCATCATATTTGTTTCACGCTGCTGCTTAAGGAACTATTTACCGGCCGGCCGGGAAGGAGTAATCCTCCTCTGTACTTCATAAAATATTTAAAAACTTCCGCTTTTAAGAAAATCTCTGTCAACTTTTGTATTATAAATTTTAAACTAACTGAAGGGAATAAACGTATTCATTTAATATTTTATGTTGTCGTTTAAGTCTCAGTCGTTAAAGAAACTTGAAAGTAATTACCTATTTACATATAAAACGCCATGGCATTCCTGAGGTTGCGTGTAAGTTAAAATTGTTAAATTTTCTATGTGTAGCATTGTTATTCGTTAGAGTTTTATGGTTTTCATGGTGGTACAATTGGTAGCCTACGCAATTTAGCCAGCTATGTCTATTGCTGATACCAATGCTGATGCCGAACCTTGTCTTAGAAATTTAAAAAATATTTTAAGGTAAATTATGAACAAAATGTTAGCTCTGCCAATATATAGATACCTAATAGAATATTTATTTAATCACTTTCGCAAATTAATACACATGTTTATTTATTTTTATTTTATGTTTATTTTCTCAAGCTCTTTAAAGACGAAATGGAGCTTTATTGCTCTGAATATGATCGAGAGTTTGGTAATACAGAAAAGTGTTACAATACAACACTGAGCAAGTATTGATTTATATCCTTTCAGTTCGCTTAAGGGATTGCCGTAGCCTTCATCCATCAAATGATAGTAGAAAAGTATAAATTCATGTGAGTTTATACATGAAATGAGTAAGAAACAATATTTTTCCTAAAAAATAATTATATTAATATTCACAGAACTAAATCACATAATGGACAATGACGGTGTTAGTAGATTCGCAAATAGAACTCAGGACCCTTGGCATGGCGATCGAGGATGTTAACTATTATGCCACACCAGTCAAAATTACTATTCATAGAGTACCTTACCACACTAGAGTAACTTAGTGCAGTACGCCGTAAGTCTTCTTAATTACAAGAAAAGACCAGCCTTGACTTACTCTGCGCTTCTAATGCCCCGATTTAATGATGAATACTCCGACAGATGCCATGAATACTCCTTCGATAGGTATTGTTTTCCTCGTGCATACAGAGCAGACACCAGATTGTAATCGGCAGCGGAACGTACGGCTCTTAAACAATGACAAGACGCGAAGCTTGAATAATCTGCTTCCAAATAGCACGACTATATTCATATATCACTCGGTACCGACAACAATACAGATTGCGGACTTTATTTTATCTGTAGGCCTTACCAATGTTTCGGCATTTACGACGAAGCAATTCTTCTAATCCATTAGGTCGTCTCATGTTCAACTTTTATGTGAGTCCTACCACTGAATGACTCGCGAAAAACGAGTAACATCGCTTAAATTATTTCTAGTGGGGTTTTACGAGAGCCGTATCTTTTTACACGCACATTATGTTTAGATACGTGCACATAATGTTTAGGTGTACTTCAAAATACGAGCGAAGGGTCCATAAATCGAATTCGTGCGTCGAATTGAACCATACTTGCGGTGGTACGATTATTAATATCATTTTGTCGTAGCAATACCGTTGTCAAAGAGTTGCTTAATCTGTTTTGTTTGTCGGTTTATTGTTTATCTGTAAAATTGTAAATAGATAAAAGTTTCAGTTGGAGAACATCGGATAAGTTGGACAAAATTATAGTATAATGTCGTAGCTGAGCGCCGCCGAGTCTAGCCTCGCGGAACGTTGACTCTTCTCCATCCAAATAGCGCAGTCCGTTTAAAAAATGTAGTGTTTGGTTGGTATTTCAGTAAGGCAGTGAAGTTCTAAATTGTACCAATATTTCTAGCTGTACACTCTTGTGTTTTCTACGAAAATTTCGATACAGACTTGCAATTTATTATCGATTTTAGAAGCGTTTTCGCTGAATCTTTTTCTCAGAGATTTTATACTTTTTGAAGCAATAACAAATTTGTTAATAATTTTAAATGTATACGTCGGTACCTTTATAAGAGCTTAATATTGTAGTGACTTATAAAGAGCTGTTTTTATAAACTTTATGTAAGTATGCAAATGAAATAATTTTATAAAACCGAAAAAAATTATTCGTATACAAAAATTACAAACAAATTATTTGATAAATTAGTTGTAGGCATTGAGCTGCTAATTTGGGAACGATTTTCAATTGTCATCACTGAACTAATTAGAGTGGCGAGAACAGATAACATTCATAGGTTAGGTAACATTTTGGCAAATCACAAATCCGTGTGTGTTTGATCAACGCTTGGCATTTCAATAAAGTTTATATTTAGCGAACATTGTACACGAATCCATTACAACGAACAAAATATAAATTATTTTATTTGACGCGAGAAATCGAATATTCCCCGTGCATATTGGCTTTTATTTTGATTTACGCGTTCCTCCATTCCGATGTGGAAACGATACATAAGCAATTTTTAGTCAAAGTTAATTACAGAAATAGATTTTAATGAGGTGAATTTGAACATTAAATGTAAAATGTATATTTTTATGGAAATACTCGACAAACGAGCTAACGATCTACTTGATGGTAAGTGGCAATCGTCGCCCATAGATATCAGTTACACCAAAGGCATCACTGATGCGCTGTCGGAAAAGAAAGAGAGAAGGAAAAGAAAGAAATAACTGGTTCTCAAGACCCCAGCCGGAGAACGACGAGTCGTTTGACGGCTAACTCAAGCAAAACGTGGTAGCCATCCAGGTGAACCTTAAATAAGTTTTAAAATTTAATTATTACCAATATAGATAATCCCTCCGTTAGGCCCTACCACCAACGGGCCTTTATTCGCTGCTTACGACAACCCTCCGACGTGGGATTGGGATTAGTATTATGGCGAAAAGATATATTTAAATAAAGTTATTATCTAGACTTAGGTAAGAATAATACTCAGACTAACTTAGTATCTATAGAAAAGAGGCAGGAAAATAATAAAGTCGAGCACACGCGTACGTACTTCAAAATTTAATAGAGCCACTAAGTATTAAAGACGTTGGCCATACAAAAACCAGCCTTGAAAACGTAGCGTGTCCGCATCGCTTGCGTTCCGGCGTATCCTAGTCTCCGTACTCGTAATAAAGTCTAGTCTAGCTTCGCTTGGCTGACGTCACGTTCCATATTTTACACACTTAAAGCTGTTTGTCGTGTCATACCATTATACGCCATGTAAAGCTTGGACTTATTGCCAGCGAAGAGGAATAACTCAGTTTAAATTGTCTTCGAGCTAAGAGCTGCTTTATTGCATTACGCTTTTTCATTGCAACGCTATAGCAAAGTTAAAATTATATTAGTATTAAGAATTATGTCCCATTTCGATAAAATTTTGCCAATGGGTTTACGCGTCGTGTCTTAATGGCGGCCATTTATTACAAGCGTATTTCAACGCTGAATTACAGTAGTTATGGGACAGTGGAATGAATTTACCTATTAATGTTACGTACTCGAAATGATGCTCAAGAGAATATCGAGAGTTATATTTTGTGTCGATATAGTAAAATATTAAAGCCCTCGTACTAAAAGTTCTTTAGAAATCTTTTAATGTCACCATATCGACTAAGTTGTAAGTAAATGGTAGGATAAACAATAGGTACTTAAATCTAAACCTCATTAACCATGATTAATGATTAAAGTAATTTTCTTCCACTTGACTGAATATCGCGCATATATTGTGACGAAGAATAGTTTACATCAAAGTTTACGTGGATAATAATAATAATAATAATAATAATAAATCGTTTATTTCCACCACAAATACAATCAGTGTTACATATAGACTCTTTACTAATCTAAGTTATAATACTACAGTATTTGTGGAAGCTGGTCCCTATATTAGGTTTAAAAACCTGTGTCACAGGTACATAATTATAATTATATATTTTTTTTCAATAAAGGATAAAGTTATCACGATAGGTCTCTTTTTCGTTCATATGTGTTCTAGAAAAATATCATTACCTTCTTTCATATACAATAACGTAAATCATTAATTATTAAATAAATAAAACGGTGGGAAGCATTGTCTTTATAATGATATCGATAATGATATCGACGTGGCCAATGATGTGTTCAACTCACATTGGACGATTATCGTCCAGTGTGAGTCTGCTATCATAGCTACGAACCATTGAAACCTTAACTTTTGACCGAATCAGCAGTCAATTATATTTCAGAAGTGGTTTTATCAATAGGTGTCTATTAATTCTAAAAAGCGAAAGAATCTTTAGCTCTTCTGATTCTAAAGACACTTGTGCATCTCCCAGTTTTTCAATCTTGCTGTCAAGAGCACTTATAAATCCTTACAGTCCGCGAAATCAATTGAATCTCATTTTATTTCTGAATAGTTTCTTTGTTCGACCACGTCTGCATAGTTGGTGTAATTTTAAAATCTATTAAAAATCTTTCCTATCACGTTCACTCATAATTGAATACGTGATTCGCAATCGTCAGATACTTATTATGGTTGTGTGCGTTTCTTAATAGTTTTCCACTTTGCATTTTATGTTAATCTACGATCGTTGAGCTATTGTGCCAGAAATAATTGTGAAAATACCGCTGCAATATTTAAAATGCTTGCATAAACTTGTTATAATAAACGTTTTCATGTTTGCTTAGAAGATAATAATAATGTACTAAGGTTGTTTTCAGGGTTCTGTTAATACAGTAAATATAACGACGTAAAAGTAAATGTAAGGATTGGAAGCCGTATGGCGTATAGCTTCAGATCCTATGTATGCATGTCTGTGCGTTTATATATTTTTCATTAACTGGTTTTTAGTTGCTATTTGATACACATTATTTTGTTGACTCTGAGGTTCAATAGCGTAAAGAAAGCTTAACATTCGATTTTTAAAGAGGCGAAAAGTTTGCATATCCCTTTTCAATCGGTGTGTGTGTGTGTGTGTGTGTGTTCTTTGACTTTTGACTTATAAAAAGGTAGGGTAGATACTTGTAGTATCTTAATTTGTATAGTGTACATAATTAGGTATAAGCGGCACTACAGCAGCAGTACTTGCAGCAACTGAAAAATATTAATATCAGACCGAATATTTCTTGGATAGAAAGAAACCGTTACTTAGTTCTGCTGTAGTTTTGTCATAAAAGCGACATACACAATATAGAGTTTTGTGATTTAACATTATGAACGCTTCCGTCTTAAAGATTTTTGAGTATTTATCTGTCGAAGAATTATCTTGAAAAACCCCGTTGTATTCTTAGTTTGGATAACTAGTGTTCAAACTAATGCGACTTGGACAAGCAGAAAATATGCTGTGAAGAGTCTGGGTGCACACATGTTAATTTATAGTACACGGCAGGATACATATGCTAATTAATAGTACACGATCATGTGCAATGCAATGCTACCTGAGTTGCGACAGGCCTGGCGCACTCCGCACTTTTGGTATGATGCTAAGTACGTGCCGCGTTAGTCGTGTCGGGCCAATTTCAGAAGGGCTGCCACGCGCCGCCGCGCCGGCCGTTTCTTACACTCGTAATCTATTACACATGTCATCACAAAAAACCGGGCAAGTGCGTGTCAGGCCACGCACAATGTAGGGTTCGGAAGAAGTAAGTTTATCGACTATTACTCATTAACTACTTATGCTAATATAGCCGTAATAGTTTTCCTTGTAAATTCATCTTATAACCTATTTTTGAGAATTTTTTCACTGTTATGGGTTTTATTAAGATTACTAGCTGACCCTGCGAACTTCGTATCGCCTAAGAATGTAATAAATCAGAGATCATTAAAATCGGTACAGCCGTTCTTATTTCCGTGTCCTCCCTCTCACTCTCCCTCTCCCCCTCTCCCTCCCCCTTCCCCATCCCCCTCCTCCTCCCCCTCTCCCTCTCCCTCTCTCTCTTCCTCTCCCTCTCCCTCTCCCGCTCCCGCTCCCGCTCCCGCTCTCGCTCTCGCTCCCGCTCCCGCTCCCGCTCCCGCTCCCGCTCCCGCTCCCGCTCCCGCTCCCGCTCCCGCTTCGCTCCCGCTCCCGCTCCCGCTCCCGCTTCGCTCCCGCTCCCGCTCCCGCTCCCGCTCCCGCTCCCACTCCACTCCCCTCCCCTCTCCGTGTTACATAATCGGGATCCGCGGAACATGCGCGAGCTGTCCGGCCGCGGGGCCGGTGATGATTGTACTACTCGTACAATCACGTTGTCACGTAGTTTCTTTACTACGTAATATCTTCCGAATGGAATGTCCGATTTGAGTAATTCAAAAAGTTATCTATAGGTATTGAAACAGTTTTGAATATGAAATGATTTATTTGGATAAGGATTAATACGAAGGTATGGTTTTCATGATCTGATTTTGGTCATCTTTTTTATTAACTTTTAAAATGTAAAAAGTGGTTATAGTGACATAACGACAATAGTTGGACATATAGTATCGCGAGGTTTTTTGTAGATATTGATATGTTCTACAATATTGTGGAACATTTTTTTGTTCTATCATCAATAGTTTCCGCAGCGTATCCGATGAAAGAAATTTTTAAGCAAATTTTTTCACACTTTGGTTCACGTTACTGATGTTTTAGCAAGGATCCCTAATTTTTTCTAGTAATAAATATAGCCTATGTTACTCATGAATAATGTAGCATTCTAACGGTGAAAGAATTTTGAAAATCGGTTCAGTAGTTTTTGAGTTTATTCGTTGCAAACATACAAAAATACAAAAATACAAAAATATAAAAATACAAAGCTTTCCTCTTTATAATATTAGTATAGATTTAGATTTAATATAAGTAGGCATAGCTTACACATGGCTAAATTCTAGTGATATCGCTCACTTAACGTGATACGTATAGAATCGAACAGATCTTTAGCCGGCTAGACCGCCACCATCCAAATAGGCTTACTGGAAAGTAGCCAAGAAAAAGGAGCAGTATTCAACTATAATATGGCGCCATTCACTTCTAAGAATGGTTGTTTTGGCTTAGATACCTAGAATCTAAAGGTTGTTCTTAGAACAAATAATTTCCTTTTAATAGACATATATAGCAAATATACTATATTGTGTGCAAATTATATATACCTAGACTAGATATTAATGGGTAGGTACCCAGCGTGTTCTACTACACAATTTTTTTTCTGATGACAATGACAGATGAAGTTTTTTTGTGTTGACGTTGACGTTGATGCACCATCTTTACATAATATTATTATCTTCAAATTGTTGTATGGGAAAAGTGCAAAATCGACTTTATCAATGGACCGACTGTGGCTAATGCATTGTTTTGGTAGTCTCAAACCACCTTCGGATTATTGCCTTTCAAATGAAACCATTTTGAGACATACATATCATACATATCAAATAAATGAATTTATTATTATATCAGTTGGGTGGTTTCAGAGTCTTTAAAGGATATCCGTACAAACATTTTTTAACCGACTTCAAAAAAGGAGGAGGTTCTCAATTCGACTGTATTTTTTTTTTTTTTTTTATGTTTGTTACCTCAGAACTTTGGACTGGGCGAACCGATTTTGATGATTCTTTTTTTAATCGAAAGCTGGTGGCTGTCATGTGGTCCCACATAAATTTTATTGAGATCTGACAACGGCATCCATGAGAAAACTACATAAGTCGTAAATTTGTGTTAAGATGTGCGCGACAAATTGACGAATAACTCAATATCACGCCAACCGATTTCGATGATTCTTTTTTTAATCGAAAGCAGGCGCTTGTCATGTGGTCTCACATAAATTTGAACGAGATCTGACAACTATGTAGTTTTTGAGACTTTGAAGTCGGTTATTTTTTGTTAGTAAAATTTAGATTATTGTGTTTTATTATAATACTAGCTGTGCCTCGCGGTTTCGACCGCGTTAATATAAAGAAAAACTAACTACTAAAATATATGATGTTATGTTATAGCCTTCCTCGATAAATGGACTATCAAACACAAAAAGATTTTTTTCAATTCGAACCAGTAGTTCCTGAGATTAGCGCGTTCAACCAAACAAACTCTTCAGCTTAATAATATTAGTATACCTAGATAGAAGATTATTTCCCCACACGCACTTTTCTTAAGGATAAGAACATCTCAGATTAGTTTACTTCGATTCCTAGATACACATTGATATTAGAATTTTCTTTAATATTTCTTCGGTGTTTGTTAAAATCTATTCAAGTTGTAAAATGTTACCTACGAGTGCATATAGAGAGTCCTAGTAGTATTATTAAGCAAATTAAATAAAAGAACATTCGACAAAGTTTATCCATTCCATTAGGTAATATCTTTATAAAAGGGAATTGAAAAGAAATATGAGTTACTCAAACTTATTGAGTGAAACTCTTCGGAATGCCGACGATATTACAAGTTCGTTGTTGGTAAAAGTATTCTGTTAAATAGCAGATATTATAGTTAGGTCTTGCTAAGTACTATATCCATATTAAAGATGGTAAGAAAGATCCTTAATAAGCAATAAAAGCAAACATGGGATTCGGACATTGTTTTTATGCTTATCTTAGTGGACAACAAGACGACTATGTTGTCTTACTATGACACAGAATCTCTCTCCGCCACTCTATTCTTGCTACAAATCTATGGGTACGCAGATGATAGCACAGTGGTAGAGAGATACCTACTCTTTCGTGGTGAACATCCCACCGGTACGGACGACGCGATTTGCGTCGTCATTCATTATTCGCACCGCGAAGGATTGGAATTATAGCTTGCCTGCGTCTGCGTTCCCGCTCACCTACGACGCGATATCTTCAAGAAAAGAGTGAATAGGCTTATATTAAGTTAGTGCACTCACCATCCTCTTACCACCACAGCTCCACTTACCATCAGGCGGGATCGTGGTCAAGCATTAACTTATTTTAAGTTAAAAAAACTGTTTAACAAAAATATGGATAACTAGTGGATACCCGACGTGTTCTACCGGTGTTTCTATGTTGACGTTAATGTTAATGCGACATCTTTTTATATTATCTTCTATTAATTCTATCTATCTATCATAATTTTTGTATGGGAAAAGTGGAATATCGACTTTATCAATGGACCGAACGTGCCTAAGCATTGTTTTAGTGATCTCAAACCACCTTCGGATTGTTGCATTTCAAATGAAACCATTTGAATATCGATTGGATGGTTTCAGAGTCTATATAGGACATCCGTACATTTTTTGTATTTTATACATGTATATAGATTTGGACCTAGACTTAAAAACTTTATACTTACATCTATTCAACATTAATTATAGAGAATGATTTTCCAGAATTCTTCACTAGTAATCTATATCATCATAAACAGCTGTATCCTGAAATGAACATGATATACGTATATTATAGTATTTTTTGTAAATACCTGTCTGCCAACGAACTGCACCAATTTGGTAAAATTTTCATTTTTACTTATAGGTATTGTTATGTATAGAGTTGTGCGGTGGTGTCGCTAGATGACGCCTCGCTTGATGATCGAATGAACTAGTCATTCGATCATCCATTCGATTATTGTATTAACCTAACTCGGTACAAGATACTCAGTCTATGCGGAGATCTCGGGGCGGACGGTTGTGTCTCTATAGTGTTGTGCGTACTTACAGTGAATATTATAATACTTATAATATTGATTTATTATAAATTATTATAAATAATAATACTCGTGGTTCGTTGAACATAACATTGGCGACGAGGTGAAGAACGACCAGTGGATTAAATTCGATTCGCTGTTGTACCTAAGGTAAATAAATACCTAAGGTATGCAATTTAATCAAAGAATAATAATATTAGCGTGTGAACGTGCGTGATTATGTGATCGCGCAGATATGAGCCACAAACATGTAAGTACCTGGAATATTTTTTATAAAAAATCTAAACTTCTACAGCGTTCATTATTACAATGTAACGGTCCAACCTTTATCAGGTTTACAGCAAACAATTAAGTCTAAAAAGTATAAACTGTTGCAATTATTTACTGGTAATAAAACGATAATAAAATATTTATTACTAAATACATTTTCTAATTCTTGCTCCCGAGTAATGCATACCAAAACAAATATAATTATTGCTTGGATGTAAGGATCACCATTAAATTTTTATTACGTCTGAAATACACTTTTATAAGGACAAAGATATTATTATTCATTGCACGTGTATAGGACGTACACAAAAATATTGCAACTAGATTTCGAACAGCAAAATATACCTGTATGCATTAGTCTAGGAAAACAAAGGAATAATAAGATAAAAAGTGAGCCATCCATATTATTTTGGTGTTATTTGCGTTACACTACAATTATATTCACCTGAATAACATACTTCGTATTCAGTAAATGCAAATTAATATACTATTAAGATCTCAGAAAGTAGGGCCTATTACAACAAATTATAGATAATAATAATAATATAATCTTGGAGACAAGAGGTCTATACAAATCAGTACACTGTGCATCATAAAAATACCATATATTCTAATGGCTTTTACAAAATACAAATAACATTAAACACGCTATTTAATTGTAATTGAGATAAACAAAATTATAGAGCACATCATTGTGCAAGAGTGCAAACTTACAAGTAATATATCACAATATTTCGTCCACATTGTCCTCAACCTATTTTATGCACTGAAAAGGGAGGTTATGCATATAATGCCTATCAATGGAATCAAAGATAATTATCATTTGTTGTTATTCCACACCAAACCATGACTACGCTATTGTATCTTAATATCCTTAAATTAGAAGTTATTCTCATAAACATTTATTTAAAGGAATAAAAGTGTCTGGTGATGCACAGATACCTACTTCTGCTACAAAAATGATATAAAAGGTCAAGTACCAAGAAATTAACAAATTACATCATACACATCACATGACATAATTATATATACGTCATATAATGTACCACTTCGATTATTCGAAGACACGCAATTTCAAAAAGGAATATGCGAAGAAAGTACATATGTTATAATTTAACTCCGGTTGAAACTAACAAGTGCCCTAAACTTCATTAATGTCACTGAAAAACATCAACAAAAACATGTAGAAACACGCAATAATTCGAATAATTCGAACAAAGCGCCACTTCGCTTCCTAAAGATGCGATGTAATATGTTCCTGTTAAAACTAGCAAATATTACTAGTAACATTAATTAAGACTAAATAAAATGTGTCGATTTGTTCGAAGCTATTTCACAATCATCGTCATGTTAAAACTGTTTGAAGATCTATTGGTGAGAATTATTGTTGGAAAAATTAAATCCAAAATTCACACGAGCTAATTCACTTGACAGTTTAAAATCTATTCACTTTTAACATGATCTTTCACTACAGAGAGTGTATTTGAAATTATATTTGCTAGTCTTAACAGTGACAAAAAATGTACTGAAAAATAGTATCTGTTTCCTCTAACTACATGCAACTGGTGTGACAGTTGTTAATCACACGAACTAAGGCATACCTAAGGGACAATAAAAAGGAATTGACAAACTGAAGTGTTCAAAAGTACTAAAGTATACCTATCATAAAAGAGATCTTTTTTAGGATCCAACTACTTCCAACACACTAAACAGTGCCATATTAATAGAGTAATGCTCACCGTGGCCAAACTACAAAATGGGACATAATGGAACACGACATCATTTGGAACAACATCATAATGAGACAAATTATATTGAACAAATATTTTGATAGTTTGTTTTGTAAAATAAAACAAAAATAAGGAAAATTATAACTTTATTGCACTCCAACATTACTCATAGCATAGGTACAATAACTAATGCTAAAACAGCATTCCCTTCCGTGGAACCGACGTAAATATTAAAATACGACAAAAGCTGACTGTTTAACAAAGTTTAAAGTAATAGTAATCTCTCTCTCTCCTGGTTATTGCGCTGATATGACAATGTCAGTTCGTGCTGGTACTAACGAGATACTATAACAAAACAATAAAATATCCCACGTTAGTGGTAGCGGTGGTAGTACGATGTGAAGATGATTCCCATCATAATCGACCACATTATGTAAATCTGTTCTATAATGATTCGTTACAGACGGGTAGGTATATGTTCACAAATTCGAGTCAGATTATGACAAAGTATGACAAACGACAGCGGTTATGAGTTCATGTTAACGGACTCGACTTTTATGATAATTATTTTTACAATTCATACATAATATCATGCACAATAATTTATTGGATACATTATTATTGGAAAAATAACGATTCATCCATGTGGCAATGAGCATAAACAGACTCAGAAGATCGTAGTATTTTCATCTTATATTTAATCTTTTTGAGCTGCCGGAAAATAAAGGAAAATATGTGAGGTTATGATTTTTCTCCATAGTAAAGAAACAATGAGACACTACATCGAGCTCAGTAGTATCTACTAACAAAATATAAAAATTAGGTAACCATCTATTATTTCATTACATTCATTGTAATATATAGATAAAGGAAAAATAAATGCTAAGTAATCTACGGGAGATGTTGTCTAAACTAAGCTTTGATTGATACAAATACCTATATTGCTCAAAATATTTATATACATTAGAAAACCAATCTAATTTTAATTGTTGCTACGCAGATCGTGTTTTAAATCAAAAACAAATAAAACGAATGTTTCCTATTTTTGAAGATTATATTTAAAAAAAAAAGAGAACATAATATATTATGATCTAGTTGTCCAATAAACACAAATATTAATATATTGAAAGGCAATTTTCAATCAAAAAACAAATATCAACAAAATAAATTCTACCTGCACTCGATGCAAGTCAATTGTTCCAAGTTCCCAAGAAGTTCTAACGATCTAATATCCTTAATCCAATGACCGAAATATTGTTAATCAAGAAGAAACATTAACAAAATAATATTTTGTTTTAAGGATATCCTTGCCTACTAGCCTTCCAAGTGCAAGTAAATTGTTATATGTTCCAGCGATTGAAATATCTTTAATCACACACAAATTTTAACTCTGCGATCCGTGTGGCGCAATTGTTACCATGCCGGATCGTCACGATTCCATTCAAGTTTACATTTCTGACGCTGGTGAAGCTGGCGTGGTGACGACGACTTAACGTAGGTTTTAATACTATGAATACTGAGATACCAACTCTGCGCCTGTGCTTGAAGCTTTGTAGTTGGTCTCAACCAATTTTAAGGTCAGCAAAAGGCATTTGGGCATGCCTCGTCATTGAATCCAATGCTGACATAGGACTTTGGCAGCACCAGCCAAAAGTCACAGCAGTACTCCACACAACGCCGAACATGTGCTTTAAACAAGGTTAAAAGCGTTTTGCTAGGATTCCAAGCGTCCTAGCAGGACCATAGCTTAGAATTCAATGAACCGCTAAAGCTAAGGTTCGAGGATATCTCAACGCCCAATAACTAAAGGTGGCCGAGGTATTTCAGGGATACAACATTTTGAAAAGCAGCAGTCAAGATGACGGACGTTGAAGTGAATGAAGTGGCGTTGAATCTCACAAGGTAATCAAGTAAACAAGCAAAAAATTGTAAGCAGAGTAATTAAGTTTGGTGAATTGATAATTTATATGGGTATTGGGATAAATAAACCTTCAGCCATTTTGTGTGGACCAGTATGATAATGCTTGGTGGTCAACAGATTAATTTACTCAGCCATTCGAAACGAAAATGTCAACAAGGGACAATAATTAGCCGTTTATATTATGGGTAAAATTACCTTAGTTATTTATCAACATTATGATTTGAAATTCCACCATCTACGAAAACAGATTAACCGAACATCAAGTGGGATAGAGATCTAGACTGTGTTTAAATTTAAAAGCCCGTTTAATTTCCTGACCAATAACCGTTAAGTAAAATATAATACATAAATAACAGACTAGGTTAGCATCAGGATTCCACCAGGTTCACTCCAAAAGAGAAGCTTGCATTGTTTCGTAAGACACAATAAAATTGGAAATGAGCAACTCGGTGTAATTACTATACATTTCTGTACGCTATGAAAACATACCATGTTAATGGATCAAAATAATGATAACAAAAAAAAAAAATCTTATTAATTAGATAAATTTCAATAAAAAACTGTCAGTCTCCTGGCTGTTTGTCCTCCATTGCGCATCGTTTCCCGCTTAGCACCTGTGGATGTGGCGTCTCGATGATGGTACACATCCTTGGTAACAGCAGCAGTGACGATGTGTTTCCAGGTATGGACTTGTGACAATATGTGAATACTTTACTATGGAACATCCTGTGGCAGACTTAACAGCATTTTTCCATCGAGCAGATGACCTTCCACTTTTCATCTACATGCCTTATATCACTAGACGTTCTAAACAGGCGATCTTACTTCGTAAACTAATAACTTTCTATGTTACAGATTTCGAGCAGTTTAAGAGTGTTTTCTAATGTGAAAACATGTAGTTGACAATGATATTATTATCATTAGATGAGGTTAAAGAAACTTTATTCTCATTAAGAATTTTACAATTCACTTACATGAGAACTATGTACTTATTCTAAATTACTTTACTTACAGTATAGCATTAATCCAAAGTTTCACATAATTATCACAACACTTGAATTTGATGTTATTTCTTTTTCTTATAACAATATAGTCAAACCGAGAAATTCACGAACACTAAGTTACACAATTTTTAGAAACAATTTATACGATATTTAATGCGGGTACAAGAAGATAAGTTTGTCATACAGCCGGTGGTTGAGCGTGGAGCTGTGTATGGATCTAAGAAGACTAGATGTGCCACTACAGGTAAGGTAGATCATTGACACATATGTGCATTAGTCCCTGGTCAAAACCTTTTACATAAAATATCTTTAAACAGTATCTATTAAGCTCTCAACCAAAGCAGCTGTTTATTGTTAACTTTTTATTATTAAGTTCTTACTACTACTAAAAAAAAAGAAAAAAAAAAAGATGATAATATGATTGGGGAACATTCAGGTATTTGAAAGTATCTAATAAATGAAAATGAGTTTCAGGATTTCCAGCGGAGTAACATCAATACCCAGGCACAAGACCCAGGAAGAATATTGTACATAATATTATAAGAACATAAGCAACGGGATTTGGAACGTTGGAAAATAAATTATAAAGCTGTGTATTGTTTAAATATGTCGAAATTACTTCTACTATATGTTTGTTCAATTATGCCAATAAATTAATTACATATAATTATAGTCACATGTATTATGAACAAAATAAATTAAAAAAAAGGAAGAGATGTTATGTATAGAGTTGTGCGGTGGTGTCGCTAGATGACGCCTCGCTTGATGATCGAATGAACTAGTCATTCGATCATCCATTCGATTATTGTATTAACCTAACTCGGTACAAGATACTCAGTCTATGCGGAGATCTCGGGGCGGACGGTTGTGTCTCTATAGTGTTGTGCGTACTTACAGTGAATATTATAATACTTATAATATTGATTTATTATAAATTATTATAAATAATAATACTCGTGGTTCGTTGAACATAACAGGTATATAAGGGGATAAGAAATCCAAATCCACAGACGTACTTAGACGCTAAACATTTATGAGAGCTACACAGGAGTCGTTGAAGAGAAACTTTACTGTACCCGGTTTTATGTTATGAACACACAAACGTGTTGGGGGTGTCTTATTTACGAATAATAAAAACAAGGAAGAGCAATGAATCTCTGGCCACTTCATCTCGTCTGTTTAATATTTTACGTGACCCCTAAAATTTGGTAACACAGCGTCTGACGGCCGAGCGCACTTTTCATTAAGTTCTGATTACCCGAGACACGGTCCCGGCAAGAATCTCGAGGTTTTGCCTGGAGTGCAAAAGTTTTATGATGTTATGATTACTTGCATGGCGGTCGTGACGGCGCGGCGGACGTGATGTCTCACTTTGTTTTTCCTATGGCGATTAAATCTTCTCCCCTTAGAATCATAACTTGGCTATTAGAGGTACACGAGTAAATAAGCGTAGATCTTATTACCTATTCGTCAACATTCAACAACGAATTGATACAAGGAAAATTCAGTCACTGTGGTGCAAATCATCATCATCCACAGTCGAGTCACGATTGTCTCATTAGTATTGAATTTGAAGCTCTCTAGAAGAAGTTAGACGTGCCCATTAAATATTTTTCATGTTACATTTTGAAAGTAAGTGAGAAATAATTTTGAAATATACTTACCTACTTACCTCTGAAATATATCTCGCTCAACACAAATTATTTTTAACTACGAACTAACTTCTCAAAAAAATTACATGCCACAAAGAATTGATTTCATTTGGTCAATTTATTCAAAATATGCCGTAACGTTTATACGAGAGTTACATTATTGTACTTGGCAATTAGAATTATTGGTGAGTTTCTATGCGTAGTTTCTGTCCAATTTTCCATACTTCTTACGAAACTTGCGTACCTACAGCAGAAATCCATTTTATATCTCAAATGATGAAGCGAGATGCAAGGGAGAATCTAGCCGCCTTGAGAAATGTAAAACAACGCGGTTTTGTATTACCGGCTCAAGATACGTCTTGAATGCATTACTCGCAATTTTATGCTTTACGAGTTGATCTTCGGTTTCATTAGGTACTTACCTGCGCAATGATTGTGGGGCTTTTTTTCTGATTGATTTCTTTCTAATTTTCTGTTTATTGCTGTGGGAAATGTAAAAGAATCTGTTAAATGGAATGACTGATTTATTTAGCTACGATTACGCCTCTGGTTGTTTTCTTTACAGTTGTGTTAGATCACAGTTCGCTAATTTCTACGAGTATCATGAGGTTTCTTATTGTTATTTCTGTTTCTGTAATAAAACTGTAAGTGATGGATGTCCGTTTATGGAAAATGTATGAGAAACAGTATTAGGTACCTACTAAGAGTATTTACCTAGTTCCAACAAATTTTATCGAATTTATAAAGATCACGCACGTGTCCAATAATTAAAGTCAAATGCATTAGGATAATTTTCGATGTAAGTAGGGCTGTAATATACCGCACCGAACGATAAATCTATATTCTTTTCTAGAAATCAAGTGTATAAAAATGCAGACAGCACTCCAGACACAAAATGTTCCACCGATATGAATTTAGATAGAGCGCAATGTTAGGGAAGTTACGGCTAGAAATATTCAATAATTTATCCTTTTTTGTACCATATTAACGACAAATACTATATTTGTGTCCTTTGCCAACCGATCAGACCAATCTATTGCTTTAATTGACTATTAATTTTGGAAGATCTTTCGCCACTCAAAAGTTTTTAAAGGCGCAAAGATTGTATTTAAGACTAAGCTTTACAGATTAACCGTGCCCAGCCCAACATTGCTTAACTTACTCAATTTTATACTACTGATATAAGCTTTCAGGCTAAAGCAGTTCTGATTTTTCTTTAGATATATAAAATATGATTAATATGATGATAGATGTATAACAAAACAATAACAACTCTATAACAAAATCAACGCTATGTAGTGTCTACAAAGAAAATCCTCGGGATAAGGTTGTGGCATTAAAATAAATCTTGAAGTACCAGGCGACATTCGGTACTTCAAATAGTGAACAAAAGCATTGAAGTGCTGCTTCAAATAACGATAGTAGTTCTATTCCGTGGAAGGTAAAGAAAAACAAGAGCTGGAAATATTTAAATATAAATTGTTATTGTATATTGTAAGGACGTAACAGCCCTTATAAATTCACTCGTCTGTTATACCCGATGTTCTAATACTTCTTTAATGAATGTTCATTAATTGTTGAATTTTAATACCTTCCAAATTTGGTGAACCCATATAACCCATTTAGGTTGTATTATTATTATATCTTAATTATGACTTTATATTAAAGTTAGTGTTAGTCTACTTTATAGTTGACTGTGGGACAAATAATACAAAAAAATAATAATCGTGGGATACATAAAAATTCTTTGTGAGAGGCACAAACTATTACCCAATAAACATCTTAGGTAACCATTACCTAAAAGATAAAACTTATTATTTTTTATATTATTGTTAAACTGTAAATTAGATATGATTCGCTAGTATATAACAAAATATTTTTCTGAAATATTTTCAGCCACAAGTTGGTGAGTATAAATTAGCGAACGGGCAGCCGCGCGGGCCGCAAAGGCGTCTTGATGCGATTTCCGGACCACTTTTAACGCGTTTCCTGCACGATATAAATCCCAGTTAGCTCGCACCGCCCTCGTTATCTGAATCAAGAAAGATCTTTTATCTAAAAAGTAAAATCAAGAGGTTTTATTCTTAAATACATGTAAAAGTTATATGCCTGTAACGTCGCAAAACTGGGTTGCTTGCGAGTAATAATAAATTATAATTTGTAATGCTATAACTTAAAGGTGCAGGATTTGAACTTGGTTGCCCATTGATGGATTCAAATTACTTATGAACCAATTATCTATGCAAGTTTTCAAACTAACGTATATCCAATATTCACGATTCTAATGGACGTTGAATTAATCCCATCGGAAAAAGTTTTAGCGACGATCTATTATTTCAATTAAACTAAATATGAATTTCACGGTACTCTCAGATTAACTTTTCAAAATAACTGAAACGGGAACGGTGTAGTTCATTAATGTTACTTTTGTTAGCTTATTTTTTGAAACACAATTAGTGTAACAGCGCAACGTGCATGAACAATAAATTACTTATCACGATTCGGTATTGTACCTCCCGGAGCGCGAGTATTTTGTTAATCACATTTGCACTGAATGAAGCGAGCTGCGTATTTTCAGTGCTGTTTTGTCCGGCAAAATTTATTACTGCACTTAAACTTGATTGTTAGTTCCACGTCATGAAGCGTAAATAATTCCATTTTGTGCACATCTCCCACACGACGTACATTGCCAGGGATAGTGACCTAAGCTAACCCTCGTTAGTTGAGTGCGCATTTTTTGTCGAGTGTACTTACGTCGCGAGACTAAGTAATTTAACACTCCCCAGGTGCGACGCCGGCTTGTGGCTTATAAGCAAATCGGGATTTTTAATTAGGAATGTCTGTCATAATACGCTTTTTATATTAATTTTGCTCCGCTATTGTAGCTCCGGTATTACTGTAACGTTCTCTCGCGAAATAATTTCCTTAAGGCTTGATTAAATGGAACCAAAGAAACAATCTCGAGAGCCTGGAAGCAACAATTCATAAAGTTCCTGAGAAGCTCTTCATAATTAAGCGTTCATACCTTTCGGACGCGGGGAAAGATTGAGCTCAATCAAATATGTACGAGTAACGCGGGTTTAGCGTCAAATCCTTTTTACATTCGCGGCGGACAGTTTATACGCAAGTCGGTGGTAGTTGGGGCTTAACGGGCTTATAAATTAGTGAAACTCTATTAGCAAGATGTTGGGCAAAACGAATTTGCGTTATCGCCTCTGCCAGCATCTCGTGCATCGCATACTAATGAGGCAGCCGCACGATCGCCCGAACTTGCCGCTCGAATAATTACCTATTTCTTTAAACGGAGCTCCCGCTTGATGAGAATACAACCACTTCTGCTAAAGTGAGAATTGGTACGACGCTCGAATTGCTTATGCCCTTTTATTTCGATGATAATAACATCCGATTATTATTGCTTTATTCGTTTCTAACTGTTACACGCCTCCGTTCCGCTTCATGAAACATAATTTTTATAGTGTACCTGAAAAAATATATTATGGGCTTATTTAACTTTTTAATACAAGACCATACATTAGATAACACAATACTTAGACCATCTATTTAAGTATGTGTCCTTTATGTCTGCACACATACGAGTACGTATTATATTTTAGCGTTCAAATAGAAAAATATTTAATTTTCGCAGTTATTAGCCACTCAACATATAATTCGAGTTGCGCGTATCTTCAAAGATTAACTTCAAATAAAATGCATATAATTATTATAAAATATTTTAATTATTAAGCTGATAAACGATTAGGCAAGCATGACAGATGGGAGTCGCTGCTTGCTGACATAAATAACACCAAACATACCTATTGGATTCTGATAATCTGAATTTTACCAAGAAAAAAATAACCAAATTCAAAATAAATCAAAAAGTACTCGTCAGAAGTAGCTCAAATTTGAGTGTTCCCACTCACAAGCACTACATGAGTAGCACCAGCTTTCGATTAAAAAAAGAATCATCAAAATCGGTTCACCCAGTCGAAAGTTCTGAGGTAACAAACATAAAAAATAAAAAATACAGTCGAATTGAATACCTCCTCCTTTTTTAAAGTCGATTAAAAAGAGATCAGCTGGACAATCCATATCATTCATACCTCTACTACCATTCATTGACCACAGTTGTGAGGTACAGAATCCAGGAAACTTCAACAGGAAGAACTTTCCTCGTTTCCTCGTCTGTTCTTCATGAGGTTCTTCAGCATAGTTTAACCATTAACGCTTACACAACAAGAACAATAGCTATGATCCTAAGTTGTATTAGTGTACTTGAAATTTAAGTATTTTCTTTAAAATACAGCATCTCATCTTTTAAAAAAGAATCATAATTAATAAAGGTGTTTTAAAACACTGGGCATCGTCCGATGATCCCTATTATAAAACATTTATACAAATATAGTTAGTCATTTACATTCAATTATGATTATTTTCTTTGTATTAAAACAATTGAGTTTCAAATCCAATGGATTTGTACAATATTTTCTTAATTTAAAAGAAAATCTTCGTGCTCAACTAAACGTCACGGACCCCAACTATCATAAAAACAAGCTTAAGGAATACTTTGTTTCTTGTTTAGATTATTACGAAGAGTTTAGCGACAAGTACATAGCGACTAGTAAAAGGCTATAATAATATGTATAATGAATTGTACCTAAATATGATTTTATTTCTGAATAAATGTAGATTATATTTGGTTTGCTTTAAAAAGGAGAGTAGTGGTATTAATCATAATAAGTACCTAAATTAAAATATAGCATAATATTTTAATAGCAGTTCTTTTTAATTGAATTCAATTAGAGGGGACCATACAAAGGGATAAAATCTATCCTATTTCCTAATCCTGGATATGGCCTGTCTGTGTGCCAAGTTTTGTCATAATCGGCACAATACGCGTCACTTATTTTTTTATTATAATAGGTATTATGCTGAACCATGCCGTGTTATAATCTAAATTTTACTAACCAAAAATAACCGACTTCAAAGTCTCAAAAACTACATAGTTGTCAGATCTCGTTCAAATTTATGTGAGACCACATGACAAGTGCCTGCTTTCGATTAAAAAAAGAATCATCGAAATCGGTTGGCGTGATATTGAGTTATTCGTCAATTTGTCGCGCACATCTTAACACAAATTTACGACTTATGTGGTTTTCTCGTGGATGCCATTGTCAGATCTCAATAAAATTTATATGGGACCACATGACAGCCGCCAGCTTTCGATTAAAAAAAAATCATCAAAATCGGTTCGCCCAGTCCAAAGTTCTGAGGTAACAAACATAAAAAAAAAATACAGTCGAATTGAGAACCTCCTCTTTTTTTGAAGTTGGTTAAAAAAAGAGAATGAAGCATCTTGGTCCTAAGTGTTAACGGTATAAGTTCCTGGACACAAAAAATATTCTAACTATTATTATGATATGCCCCAAAATGGTTTCATTAGAAAGGAAATAATGCAAAGATGGTTTGAGAGCACTAAAACAATGCATTAGGCACATTTTGGATTTTCAACTATTTCCATACATTTTTTTTTGCATAGTAGCACACGTCGGGTATGCATAAGTGATGAATAAAGACAAAATTATATAACATACTACAATAGCTGCCCGGACAGACTTCGTTCTGTCAAAAGTTTTTTATTTCGAGATGTAAGCTATCCTATCATTCAAGTTGTATCAAACTGCACACGGTGTGCAAATTTGATTAAAATCGGTTAAGTAGTTTAGGAGTCCATCGCGGACAAAAAACGTGACACGTAATTTATATATATTAAGATTGTACCAACTCATTCTAACCTTTATCTTACTTTCATCTATTTTACACCTCAGCAAGGTACCTGAGGATAATACTACAAGGTAATCACTTGAAAACAGCTTAAACAATAGACAACATAAGACGCAGTGTCTTAGGAATATTCTTTTTTATGGCTCTGGCAGTCTCCGTCGTAAAGCTAGAGGCATCGGTCGTAAAATTATACAGGCCTAGTGCACTCGCGGTCTGATCCTCTAACTACTGACTTATACATGTTTTAATTCTACTATTTTAACTAACTTTCATAGCGAATCTATTATACCCAAGGAAGTTAAAGTAGGTTAATCTATAAATATAATTTAAATAAATGTATTATTGATCTCTGTCTATTCATGAATTAAGTTTTTTTTTATTAGGAGATAGATTTTTGTGTAGCGTTTCTATCATTAAAATAATAGTGGCCTTCTTGTTATTAGATTATCTATGTAAATAATACGCAAAAAATGTTTATACAGATGTCCTCTATAGACTTTGAAACCATCCAATCGAATTGCCCCAAACTGGATTTATTTGAAAGGCGAAGATGGTTTGAGACCACTAAAACAATGAATTAGGTACATTTCCGATTTTCGACTTTTCCCATACAACATTGCTTAGCGTAGTGGAACTGGTAATTACAGAATTTATGTGCATAATCATAAGAGAGAGAGAGTGTGTTTGAAAGAAAGAGAGAAAATACATTTATTTTATAAAAAATACACATACAGTTACAATTAGTCAAACAACAAAAAGTTTAAAATAGGTATACAATATAGAATACTTAGGTTTATGTGGACATAATCGCTCTATTACATTCCTGCATTACTTGTTCTATTGCGTAATTGAAATACAACCACAGAAGAAATACTAATGATCCAACGATATTTTTCAATGTTACTGCAAAATTAATTCTAGTACTGCTGAAGAATATGTTGTATTGAATTTTATTAAGGAGTAATTTACTATTAAATGTTTTACAATTCGTAAGCAAGTTTTATATCCAGGAGATTTTATGCAGAGAATTTATATTTCCGGCGCTACAGAAGTTTGCATCGTAAAGCTAGATGGTCGTAAACTTATACTGGCTTAGTTTACTTGCTGCTTGTTGTAAGTATGTCTGACCTTGTTGGCTTATAATTATTTGATAAATAAGTTGTTTATAGACTTATAGACTTATTAGCGGTAGGAAGCTAGGAAGATCGATTTGAGTCGGCTTTTTGTGGGACTTCTGTAAAAAGAGTATTCGTAGTTTCTTTATTAAAACTTAAGTTTTGTATCCAAGATAAGGTTGGACGGGTTAAAAGAGTTAAGTAAATATATAACATTTTAAAATCTAGAGAATTATTATCGCTGTAGATATTGTAACAATATAGTTTTAATTAAATTCATGTGTGTCCTAAAGTTTCTCATGTTTAACTAGGAGTTGTTAAGACAGTAATTAAATTGCGGACTTAATCAGCCTTCCAAGTATCGTGGCTTGCCGCATAAATTTTACGCTTACTATTTAGGACTTTTCAAAGTAAACTTGTAACTGCGATGATCTCCAAAACTACTTAACATACTTTTATTATATTTCTACCATTAGACAAAGAATTTCAGCAAAAAGGGATCTGGGATGAATATAAAAAAAATATAAAACGACTGATACAGCAAACCAAATTATGTTAATGGTGTGTTTACTATACGTTTGTTATTCGTTTTGCATTAAAGTACTGTGGTACTAGTTAGCCATTAGCTTATATTATTATTATTTATTTGAACAAATTTTGCACATACAGAAGACATTAATAAAGGTTCCAAATCCTGCACATGATCTTGAAATCTTCCAATCTTTAAATGTGGATGAACTTTGGCCTAAATTGCATCTCATTTTGAGAGAGAATGTGTCTCGCATTTATTTTATTTTCCAGTCTATACAAAAATATTCAAATTTCAAACGGATTTTATATAAAGTTTCAAAACGTTAAACTTGAAATTCGAATATTATATTTCACTCATGTACAGAACGTAAGCGCTCATGAATACTTCGATAGCGGACTTCTACGCTTTTTAAATAACCGCAGTTGTAAAAGTTCCCAAAAACATTTTCATTGCATGTTAAAACTTTCGTATTTTCGCAAAATCGGCAAAAATATTCCTGCATTACCGAACTAGCCAATTTCGTTGAACGTCGCAGTAGGAAGCCGAATAAGTATCTTAATATGAATAATTTTCTTACCCCAGTCGCTTACGTGAAATGGGCACGCATTAGCTGGGAAATAGATTAAGCGATTCAAACACTCAGTATGAGTGTATTGATGGAGGACACCCGCCGCGATCTCTCAGTGCTCCCTACAGTTTCTGATAATGATACTAATAAAATTTTCCTCTCAAAGGCGATTATCAGTTAACGCTAAGGCGAACCACTTATGCTTTTTCGGATAAAACGACTGAAGTTAACAATGTTTTCAATGTGTTCTTATGTTTATTTTTGTTTGTTTTCACTCATATGCGACTCAAGAACGAAAACCGACCATTGTAACCGACCACTATATTGCCCTCCTAATGATAAACAACGTATCTGACATTTTTGACGAAAACGAGTTATTAGCATATTCGTAATCAGTGAATTTCGCAGTGAATGCTAATAACTCGTTTTCGTCAAAAATGTCAGATACGTTGTTTATCGTTAGGAGGGCAGTATACCACGCTGCTCCAATGCATTTTAAGGGTCAATAAAATGAATGAGAATGCTTTTAGCATTAAGTCCACCTTTTGTACCACATTGTACTATATGGTATAATAAAGTTTAAAAAAAAATAGCTAACTCAACATGTTAGTTGCATGTTAACTTTTGACATGAAGTTATTATTTTTCAGTACAAAGCACAATACATTTAAGTTATGCTAAAGTATAATGCGGTTTTTCCATTAAAAAGTTATGACTCAAAAACTATAAGACAGCTTCGTGAAATTTGGTTTAAAGAAGCTTTCTCTTTATGTATTAAGACTGAGAATAGTTTAGTAATGAGTCATAAGCGAGCAGCTTCACGCCACTTCACCGCAAGAGCATCGGAGCACGGCACACCGCACCGGGTGCGGAGATAGAATACAGTAAAACTCCTTGTTGTTAGTTGTATACATTTCTGTCACTGTAAAAGGAAAATATTTTGTTTTCAAGGAAAGTGCGGGCACATCATCATTACGGGCGTAATTTTTTCGTATGTGCCATTCCGGTGCCTGTACTTTTATGCCTTCCCTCCATAAAGACAAAAGGGACTTTGAAGTAAAATCACGTATATTTTTTGCAACTTACTTAGGAGAGATTCAGCCCCTTGCCTTCCATGTTAATATTTTCTGGGAAAACATTGCGGGGACAACGCATGGAAATTACATTTAGATATTTGCTCGCTACGCGTACACTCAGTGCGGGTAGGGATATTATATTTTACGTGCTACGAATGTTATAAAATGTTTAGGACATTCCTCGTGCGAACTCGCTCGGGCTCACAACGGAACCCCTGTCGATTGATGTAAGGGTGAAAAACTCAATTTAAAAATATAATTCAAAATTATTCTGGACTTAGTTTATATACCGGGCACACTACAAAAAAAAACATTAACATTTTGTATCTCAAGTCGAAAATTTCATCTACGTACACATTGTAGCAAACTACATGCAGCATATTATTCTAATTACTATTCGAGTGGTAATAGTATGTGTAATAATTATTTATTTACTTATGCTTTATTGGCCACAATACATTATCGCAGTGCAAATATTATGGATTAATTTTGATTTGTTTTACGTTAATAAAATACACACATTAATAAAATAATTTTGAGCCAATAACAAATAAGCGAAACGCAGGTCGTGGTGTTTTCTGCTATTTAACGAAAAGATAACAGTTCAGCTATTGATAGCTGGGGATGGAGAATCTGGATTAAATCACTCTGTACATACCTAAGTGGTAGACTATCTGCCTGAGTTTTAGCACAGAATAGATAAATATGCTTGATTTTCGGCCGGCAACGAGTTGGTGATCTCTACACCACCATTTACAATCTGTTGACTTTAATTCAAGACCATTATATTGAAACTCCGAACAACTTTTCCCCTTCATATCAATGTGATTAATATTTTACGTGAAACTGTGAGAATATTTGAACATTACCTTTCAAATTATCACCAATTTGTGCAATATCGCACAAATATATCATTATCATTTGTGCGATATTGCAGTTGATACTACCGATTTGTTGGACCCCATCAAACTGCATTATTACTTATCTAACGCTGACCATTCCATTCCGTGCCATCGACCATTAGGAGATAGTGTGCATATCAACCATGAGTGAAACAACTCATAGCTATCTACAATAATTGTGTCATATGAGTAAGTAATAGTATTATGTATTTAAAATTTTGTATAATTTGCAAACATGTACCTACATAGGCATAAAATGTAAAACTAATGTGAAAGAAGGTTGTAACGTAAATATTGTTTATATTTTTATAGTAAGTAAAAAAGTGGACCGAAGATTTGACAAAATTGGAGGTGAAATTAAATGTTGATACACTATAAATCCTTAAATACTCGACGCAGGATATTGCGTTTGAGCGGCAATTGGCCTTGGAGTGGCCAATAACTGTTCAAATGGAGCTTCGAAGGATTCATAACGTTGTATTTGAAGATGTATTTTATGGTTAGAAGTGAAATATGTTACGGAGTTTGAGGTGAAAAAAAACCTTTATTGATTATCATTATCGTGATGATTATCGAGAAAATCTGGAAATTAAAAAAATTATGAGTATCAGGTGTCAAATAAATAAAATATGTATTGAATCTTTTCGTAATGTTAATTCATCAATGATATTTACACGCTTATATTCTTCCATTTTAAAATAGCCTTTTTGCACTTTCAAGTGTGCTACGAACAAAATTGATTGCAATTTTATATTTAGAAGCGTTTTCTAAGAAGTTTATACAAAGTTTTTTCTTAGATGTCGTTTGAGCGACATTTCTCTGAATATCAAACTGGAATGACGTTTACTTGATGTGGCAAGAATAGACCATGAGCTCATCGTACTTCGTAAAAGGATGATTAAGTCCTGAGGGAGTAATAAAAAGTATTCTCGGAATTCGCAACCCTCACATGTAATAGTTCTCTCATTACTTGCAAGAATAGTTCTCTCATTACTGGCAGTATTTGCAACAATCGGAACCATTTAGGTGCCCATTATGTTTACTGTCTATAACTCGTTCGATACTGCTCATCACTAAATATGGTTGTCAAGTTGGTCAAGTGCAGATTGGAAATATTCAATACACTTCAAAACATTGTGAAGAAATTTGAAACATATTAACTGATTTCAAACGAAAATTATCACGAAAACTCGATTATCAGGAACATAATTTTTAAAAATTCACGTGATTGCAGGATTCGAATCTAGGGCTTTGATGAGGGGAACAACGCTAAAACTAAGCTACCAGTGCCCTCACTTATACTGCTCTTACAACTGTAAATTCCTTAAAACTATATACTTAGCAAAAACTGAAGTTAGGAAGAAGATAACATTTCAATTAGGTAGTGGAAAGTTTCTCGAGAAACTCGTTTCAGATTACGGCGTACTGATATCTCAAGCGTGAGTCATAGCGCTCGGAGAACGGCGTAATTCCAAAGATGAAATCCGCTGGGAGCAATAAAAAGTAACCAAACCGTGACTCACTATTAATGGCTCCTTGACATTATCAGTCGTAGTAGTTCTAATTGGTTCACGGAGTAATAGGATAGCTCAATCATTAGGGGTGTACTCCAGGGCCCTTGATTAAAAACACGTTGCTCCAGTGTGAATTAGAAGTTCAGACCTGACTATAGTTAAGTTTTATGGTGACCTAAAGGAGTAATAGTAAAATCCGTCCTATTTATATGGCTCTCAATAATTCGTTTTCATTTTATGATGTGTTAAGGTGTTATCGTGTTAATGTACAGTCCCCTGCAAAGAAAAGTAACCCATCTCCTAATAAACACAAAGTAAAAGATGGGTTAATTTTCTCTGCAGGTGACTGTACTTATACGTTACAAGTTGATAGAAAACTAAATACACGTCTTTATACGCTGTTATTCGTCAAAGTTCTAAAGCAAAAAAAAAGTTGACTGAGCTGTGAACAACGGTTCCCTCGTCTGGAGACAAACTTGAGTGTAGTATCTGTCATGCTTATCACAAAACTTTCGGTGGTAGTAGTGTACTTAGTAGTGTAATGTACTTGTTAGTCTAACTACCAATATAAAATTGTTATTATGTTTCCAGAGACGTCCGAAGACCTAATAATGTATTCCTGGTGTTCCTCTCAGCCATTTCTCATTATGAGCTGAACAATGAAAAAATAATATCGTGGCTCGTCGAATGTTATTTGAATTTAAATTATTAGATAGAGGGCGCTTGTGGCGTGATTGAGGAAAAAACATCTAAAAATTCCATTATCTTCACAAACTTTCACACTTATAATATTAATAGGATATGAGTAGATGCGCTAAATGTCTTTTTACAACGATTTCTACCGACTGAGTTATACATATTGACGGTAGAATGATGGAGCTGTGTACGGATCTTCTTATTTATTACAGACACTCTTGAAGTATTATTTATTTCTATTATTTTAAAAACTAAAGATAATTGAATAAGTTTTTCATTTCTCTAGAAACTAAATTTCTGACTACTGATTATTAAGTACGTAATAAGATATTGGACGTGAATCACGACTCTCCGGAGACTTTGCTCGACCAAGGCCGCCGAGTGCCCTAGCTAGCAGATATCAATTATCTCGAGATATCACTATGGTAATATTAATTTAATACTGCCCTTTTCGTGTTTCATACATCCAGTGAAAAATACATTAACTAAATTCTATCGCCTCTAGCAATCCGTTTTCACTTAAAAACTACTGTCTTTCTTTTTCTTCTCTCTTTCTTGGCCAGCAACGCATCATTAAAATTGATAATATTACAAATAATCTAATAATATAACAATTATAGAAGGTTTTAGAATCATGCCCTGCATACCTAATTCTTTTGCCGACAGTCCATGAGCGACCTCGACTACTTACCAACCAGACTGATCGTCGGCTTGTTTGCTAGATTTTTACCTTTGTGGTAAAACCTTATAGCTTCACCAAGCTGCCAAGTAAGCCAGATAAGCACACGATTATACTCGTACATCTTTGAGGACTTTGCAGAGAAATTTAGACTTAAGTGATAAATTAATTCCTAATATGCAGCCTCGAATGAGTGATAATTAATTCCTAATAATAACAAACGAATGGCATTTATACAAAATACATTTAAACCACTATCACTTCACTACAAAAAAATACTAGAAGTAATTTACTGTAACTGAAGAATTGGTGAGTGTGGATGTGAATTCACTCCAGACCAGACATGGAAGTTTAAGGTTCTGTTACTTCTTTAAATTTAATATTTTAGCAGTGTCTAACTTTAAATATTATACAGAAATTCGCCCCCGCATATATTTTTATTAGTACAGAAATGATCGAGATAAGTCTATTTATTGGTACAGAAACGTGTCAGACTAATCACTGAACATGAGGCACAAACTAATAAAATTGTTTGTTACGTAGGTACCTATACTAATAAATATAGTAAGAATTTTCAGTATGACTCATGAAACTTGGGCGGCTTAGCGTCAAAGACCAGTATAATTGGTCATAAAATATAATAAAATGTAAGACGATTTTTTTCATTATTGTGAAAGCCTAAGTGAACGGACTGAAAAAAATGTTGAGACAATTTTTTATAATTGATATGTAATTTTTATGTGTAAAACAATATTAAATGTTACCTCATATCCGTCTATGATAAGTGGAAACAAACGCGGAGACAAACATAAATAGATAACAATTCTTACAATCATATTTATGGGAGCTATTGCTTTGATAAATAGATACCTAATAAAATTCTCCTTCGTGCATACATCGAGCAGTTATAACTTTATTATGACACGTGTACATAATAAGTAAAAACATGAATAGCTGAAGAAGAACCGCCCAAACCACCCAAACCGCCCTCTCAACAAAACTGTCTAATATTGTTACGTAAGTACTCAATACAAACAACACACTGGGTCCCGTGCAATAACATTTTAGGTAAAACCATCAGGTATCCGTTTCTCATAAAGCCTACTCTCATTTTCGTTACAATGTTAATAAAAAGAAATGGAAAAGTTCTCCGTGTACGCGTCAAATGAAAAAGTTATGGAACGTGATGATACTGCAAAGACAGCAACACCTGCTAGGCGCTACACCAAACTAATTACGAACTCACAATTTCCTCAAACACTAAAATATTCTCCTAAAATGTCACCTCGAAAGAAACTCTCTCGGAATCTTAATGTTCACTGTTTATTATGAGGTACATAATATGAAGCCGACGGGCCCATTACACTTTGTTAGGTTTCAAAACCTAATTCAACAAGTACGAGGGTGCGTTTTTAAGTTCGCGGAATGAGAGGGTTGTAGGGGGTGATAAGGCTCATTAGCATCGTAACGTGTTTAGTGACTCATAATTAGTATAAATACGAAGTTTCATTGTTATTAGACCATTGGTCTTTGAGATATCGTCAACCAAACAACATAATCGGGAGTGAAAAGTGAAATATGGAAAAAATCGAATATCGTGCCGTTATAAAGTTCCTTACCAAACAAGGAAAATCGGTTGCGACCATAATGAATGAGATGTCATTGGTTTACGGCGACTCTTGTCCAGGAAAAACCATGGTGTACAAGTGGCACAGTTTATTTAAACAAGGTAGGGAATCTCTTGAAGACGATCCGAGGCCGGGCAGGAGCACAGAGGTGACCACGCCAGAACTTATCCAAAAAGTTAAAAAAATTGTACTCGACGATGCTCGACTAAAACAACGACAACTCGCAGAAATGGTTGGAGTATCCAATACAACCATTTTTAAAATCCTGCACGATCATCTTGGCATGACTAAGACCAGTGCAAGATGGGTGCCGAGAATGCTCACGCCGCCGCAAAAACAACAGCGCGTAGAGTGTTCAAGTGCATTTTCGGAGCTCTGTAATGAAGACAAGGATGGTGTATTAAGTCAAATTTTTACTGGAACCGAAACTTGGGTTCATCATTATGAACCTGAGTCGAAACAAGACTCCATGCAGTGGCATAAAAAGGGCACAGCACCTCCCAAGAAATTTAAGGTGTCACAATCAGCTGGAAAACTCATGGCAACGGTCTTTTGGGATTCAGAAGGAATATTATTGATCGACTGTAAAGAAAAAGGTGTTTCTATAACCGGAGAATACTACGCTTTAATATTAGAGCGACTAAAAGAAGCCATCAAAGAAAAAAGATGGGGAAAATTGACAAAAGGTGTGCTGCTTTTGCACGACAACGCGCCCGTCCACAAGAGCCGCGTTGCGCTGGCTGCTTGCATAAGGTGGGCTTCGATATTTTAAATCACGCACCCTACAGCACAGACCTGGCCCCGAGTGATTATTACCTCTTTCCAAAAATTAAAAAAGAGCTACGGGGTAAAAAATTTACGACCGATAATGAAGTCAAAGAGGCATTTTCGACGTATTTTAAAAACATTTTTTTATGAGGGTATAAACGAATTAATTGAAAGATTTGAAAAGTGTATCCGTGTTGCAGGTGAATATATTAAAAAGGAAAAATAATTTGGTTTTTTTATTTCCACCCCTTATAGCCCATTCCGCGAATATAAAAACGCTCCCTCGTATGAATAAACATGAGTTTAACAAAACGGGACTTATTTTATTCATTTGGTGGTACATAAATGCAATAATGAATGGAATACTGTTAACACAGTTGAAAAGCTGGATAATAATGGAAATATATTTGTTTGTAATAAAATTAAGCAATCTTCTTTATATAACGTGTACATAATTATTATTTAAAAAATACTTTTAAACACAATCTTTTCAAATGTTGTATGTTGCTACTGAGTAGTGAGTCATTAACGGGTTGAAACCAGTAGAGACCTCACGGTAATTAGACAGTGATAACGTGACATCGCTTTTACTAATGGTAACTAAATTAGCTGTTGTAAGGTGGCTTGCCAGCTTGATTTTTTAGTAAAGGTGATAATGGAAACCGAATACCCCGACGTCGATGGACTTCTACGAGAAAAATTACGCATTCATTTAATTAGATGTATGTATTTATTAATAGTAATATTGTTCACGCACGGCCAAACTCCAGCCGTCCAAGGCGAGACGCCTCGTCACTTCGAGGATTTTTTATTTTACTATCATTCGTTATTTAAATCGCCTATTACTTTTTTATTATTCTTTTTTTGTTTTTTCTCTCTGTCATTACTTTCTGTGTCTAAAAATGTATTAAAAATCTTTCACTCCTAAACGGTTAAAATAATTATTTATTTACTTCACCGACCATCCCCGTCATTAACATTTTGGTCATCTTCGACCCGGATTTACGGATTTTCTGGATTTACTGGAAAACCAGCAAATAACTGAAGTTGAAATCATAGCCCCGTGTCCCGTACTACGTGAAGGCTATAGGTGGATGGGAGGTATCGTCTACGGAGTGAGTGGTATAAAAGTCGGTATAATTTTATTCTTAGCCTTTATTTATAGGATGTTTTGAGGACATTACCTTAATGTAACAAAATTACTTACTATGTATCAATTACATTATAATATTTTACTCAATTAAGTGCAGTAATAAATGTACTGAATGTTATTTACTAACGTATTATTGAGGTGATACATAAGTTTATTTTTGTAACTAGGAAACTATTTTCATAATCCCTTGTACTTGTGAATTGTATAATTTCAGTAACTGGTCTGATGTTACATATAACTTAAGTCACATAAGTTCTTCACTTTGCTCGTATATTTGTGAAAAATAGTACCTAAGCAACGTTCCTGTTTAGTAGTATTGGTGAATAATTGTATGTCGATTTCAGGATTGTGCAACCGACTCCCAAAATGACTGAAAAAGCTGAAATCTTAAAAGAGATTGTAGAGTTGACTAGGAAGCGTAGCAGTTATAAAGGTCGGATCACAATTTTTATTACATATTTGAAATCATTTCAATCGTCGGACGTGAAGAACATCGGTGAGTTAGAATTGCGTTTAAGTAAGTTGGATGCATTGTATGCCCAATACGATGAAACCCAAACCAGATTAGAGTGCATTTCTGATAATATAGATCAACAGCTAGCTGAGCGGGAGGAGTTTGAGAGTAGGTATTATAGTGCATTGAGCCAGGCGCAAGAGACTCTTAGTAATTATAAAATATCTCAAGTGCCTCTGCCTAGTGATTGCTCTCGTAGTGGTAGGCAGAATCCGGTCAAGTTACCTACTATTCAAATCCCTAAATTTACTGGTTTATTTAATAATTGGTTGGAGTTCCGAGACACTTTCACGAGCCTCATTCACGACAACGACGAGATAGACGATGTGAACAAGTTTCATTACTTGCGCACATCCTTGGAGGGCGCTGCGGCGGTGGTTATTTCATCTATCGAGTTTTCGTCTAGTAATTATAGTGTCGCTTGGAAAATCCTATGTGACCGTTTTGACAATAAGCGGTTGTTGATTCAACATCATGTTGCTTCGTTATTTAATATCGAACCGGTCACACGAGAGTCCACCAGTAATTTGAAAAACATTTTAGATCAGTTTAATAAAAACATCCGTGCACTAGATGTGTTAGGTGAGCCCACTAAGCATTGGGACACGCTTCTCATTCACCTGATGACTAATAAGTTAGATAGTAAAACTTATCGTGAGTGGGAAGAGTATAAGGGTCGCTTGGATACCGAGACGCGCGTGGAGCTTCAACATTTTATTGAATTCATGCGTATACGAACTAACATTCTGGATACGATTGAGTTTTCACGGCATTTTCACCATACAACTACTATTAATAATAATAAACATCCAAAAGCAAAGGCTATGGTCATGACTGAAAATATATCAAATAATTTAGTTTCAAAGGACTCATGTCCGAAGTGCAGCGGCGAGCATAGACTAAATAACTGTCCTGAGTTTTTAGTGTTGAGTAATGAAGCCCGCCTGCAGTTATTACCGACTTTAAAGGTTTGTTTCAATTGTTTTGCAAAATCCCATTTTTCAAATAATTGTAAGAAACAGGGATGCAGAATTTGTAAGCGTAAGCATTCAGTTTTGGTCCACGTTACCAATAATAAGCAGATATCAACTGTGCATGGAGAGCGCACTGACGAAGTCAGCGCGACTCCCGCCACCGATCATAACAACTTAACGTTATCAACGAGCGTGTCGTCCGCGAGTCCCGAATCAAACGGTTATCACGGAGACGTTATATTAGCGACTGCGTTAGTTAAGTTATACGATTCCAACGATCGCGCACATATAGTACGCGCTGTCTTGGATTCCGGTAGCACATCCTGTCTACTGTCGGAGAAAATGTCTCGACAGTTAAATCTGCCTTATAATCATATTGATCAGTCTGTTCAGGGTATCAATAATGCAACCACGCATATTAATAAAATGTGTAACTTGCGTTTGCGTTCATTAGATGATACTTTTATGCGTAACGTAAACTGCTTTGTTTTGCCTTCCCTAACAGATAATGTACCGAGTCGTACAGTTAATATATCACACCTCAACATACCTAGTAATGTGCGTTTAGCGGATCCTCATTTTTATAGGTCCTCGTCAGTAGATTTAATAATAGGTGCTGATATTTTTTGGGACATAGTAGGATCTCAAAGAATTAATTTAGGTAATAATAAACCGATCCTTTGCGAGACTGCTTTAGGGTGGATAATTTCTGGTCCGATGAATAACAGATTTACATCTCATTTGCCAAAGCCTATTAAGTGCAATTATGTAAACGGTAATTCGAGTACCTAGTGATATGTCTAATCAAGAAACACAAAGTAAGCTCGCACGGTTTTGGAATTTAAAAGAAATAAATTATTCAAATAATTCTAGGTATTCACGGAACAGAAGTTATGAACATTTTATGAACACCAAATGATGGTTTTTGTGTGAAAATTCCTTTAAAAAAACCCTAGTATTTTAAGACACTCGATGCAGCGAGCTAAGTAGTGTTTTTTATCTTTAGAACATAGGCTCTTAGCACAACCCAAACTTTATGCAATTTATCGCGAGTTTATGTCAGAATATCAGTCGCTGGGTCACATTATAATTTAATAATAATAATATACTGAGCTTCAGATGGTGCCAGTGACCAGTTAGTCCACGCACGATTTATATTTTGGGGGTAACGGGTCAAGCATAACTTTAGGTTTAGGATGGCTACCTGAATCGGATCTGCTGCATTTTCCTATAGGTACATCCGTTACGTATACAAAGGTAAACACAAATTGTGACATCCTTTCCGTTATCTCTCAGAACTTTGATTCGCTCGGTCTTGTCTCTCCAGTAGTGATCAAATTTAAAATAATAATGTAGAGTCTATGGTTGTTAAATTTATCATGGGATGATCCCCTGATTAATCTTAAATATTATATTAAATATTATTATTGATTACTTATTAAATATTTAAATATTATCTTAAATATTTTAACTCAGTTATGAGTACCACGCCGCGTGATAATTGATTATTTCGTTCAATTAGAATTTCACTTATTCTCTGACAGTTCGGAAAAAGCATACGGTGCGTGCCTATATACACGTCCGAAGTATAGATAATAGCGGTAGGATTTTAGTTAAATTATTACTTGCGAAAAGTAGAGTAGCACCGATTAAAGTTACGACAATTCCGAGACTTGAGCTTTGCGGCGCGGCGCTCAGGTTGCTGCGAAGCTGTATGAAAAAGCATGCAATTCCTTAAGAGTAATGGTAGCGAGTACTGTGTTTTGGACGGACTCCACTATGATCGTTTTGCGTTGGTTAAACATGTTACCAAATAAATTACATACGTTTGTTCGTAATCGTGTCGGAGATATTTTAGAAAGGACTAGTAATTGTGAGTCATTATGTGTCACTTGGAGTCAGTGTTGACGCTATTCAGTCTCTCGACATGTGGTAGTCAGGACCACATTTTTTAATGCAGAACTATAGTAATTGTCCTGCTATTTTAGTACCTCGCGAACCGTTACCTGAAATACGTACAGAAGTGTCGTTTTAGTTAAGTCAGATAATAATAGTTCTTCTGTATTTATTAATTTTGATCGTTTTTCGAATTTTAATCGGCTTAGACGTGCAGTAGCTTATGTGCTACGTTTTGTAAATGTATGCACAGGACGCCGTGATTTTCTTTCTGAAAGTGAATTAAATTATTCTTTAAATGTTATTATTCGCACAGCTCAGAAATAATTGATTCCGGAATACGATACTTTATTGAAAAAGAAATCCTTGCCTGCCAAGAATGCTTTATTGAAATTTAACGTTTTCCTTAATGATAATGATTTGATGCGTGTTGATGGTCGAATTAATTATTATTCTGAATTTTCGTATGTCAAAAACTTTCTTTATTATTACAGTCCATTCATCGATTAACAAAGTTATTATTTTTACATATGAACATACGAAGCTCATGTATGCAGGACCAAAACAATTATTATTATTAGCATCAATCAGGGAAGTTTACTGGCCAATAGGTGGACGTAATTTAGTAAAGGCTATTTACCAACACTGCGTTAGGTGTGCAAGAATAAAGTGAAGGGTTGAAGCTCCTCTGATGGGTAACTTACCGCGGCAGCGTCTTACTCCAGGTGGTTATCCAGTTGAAACTGTCGATGTTGACTATGCGGGTCCCATTGCGTCCGCAAGTCGTCAGAGTCGTGGTTGTCGCATTGTGAAGGTGTACATACATTGCAATTTTTATATGCCTTACTACAAAGGCTTTATATTTGGAACCAGTAGGTGACTTGACCAGTAATGGATATATTCTAACACTACGGTAAATTCATTGCACGTCGTGGAAAACCACGTCATATTTACTTTGACAACGGGACTTCGTTCGTTGGGGCATGCAATGAATTAGCTAGCTTCTTAAAAACGAGATTCTAACTCACTATCTAGTGATATTTTTAATGAAGGGTTAAACTATACCAGTTTACTACATTTTGACGTCATTTGGGAGGCGGCTGTAAATCTACTTTCATTTGTTACGTGTGTTAGGAAAATGTCATTTGACCTACGATGAATTGTATACCACTTTAACACAAATTCAGGCTATTTTAAACTCGCGACCACTCACTCCTTTATCATCGCATCCAGAGGATTTGACCCCATTGACACCTGGCCATTTTTTGATTGGACGTCCACTGACAGCCATACCGACCCAAAACTATGAGGGACGGAAGGAAACACACCTCACGAGATTTCAACGAATTGAGCTTATACGTCAGCATTTCTGGACAAGGTGGAGCAAAGAATATATTTCTGAGCTACAAAAGCGGACCAAATGGCAGAATCCATCGAAATCATTAGAGATCGATTCGTTGGTTATTATAAAAGAAGATAACTTGCCGCCCATGAAGTGGAGACTGGGAAGAATTGTGACTCTCTTTCCTGGTCAAGACAACATTAGTCGAGTAGCAGACATCAAGACGGCTATCGGGATTATCCGGAGATCATTCGCTCGAATCTGCCCACTTCCAGCTAATGAATAAAGTTGGTTGAACACACAGTGTTCAACGCCTGGGGGCATGTTCACGCACGGCCAAACTCCAGCCGTCCAAGGCGAGACGCCTCGTCACTTCGAGGATTTTTTATTTTACTATCATTCGTTATTTAAATCGCCTATTACTTTTTTATTATTCTTCCTTTGTTTTTTCTCCCTGTCATTTTTCTTTCTGTGTCTAAAAACGTATTAAAAATCTTTCACTCCTAAACGGTTAAAATAATTATTTATTTACTTCACCGACCATCCCCGTCATTAACAAATATTGTGATTTCCTTTGTAGACAAGTTTAAGCAAAGGCAGTATCATCTATAGTTTTTTAGGGTTCCGTAGCCAAATGGCAAAAAACGGAACCCTTATAGATTCGTCATGTCTGTCTGTCTGTCTGTCTGTCTGTCTGTCTGTCTGTCTGTCTGTGTCTGTCCGTCCGTCCGTATGTCATAGCCACTTTTTTCCGAAACTATAGGAACTATACTGTTGAAACTTGGTAAGTAGATGTATTCTGTGAACCGCATTAAGATTTTCACACAAAAATAGAAAAAAAAAACAATAAATTTTGGGGGTTCCCCATAAGTATGGGTTCTAAGTAGAACTGAAACTCAAAAATTTTTTTTTCATCAAACCCATACGTGAGGGATATCTATGAATAGGTCTTCAAAAATGATAATGAGGTTTCTAATATCATTTTTTTCTAAACTGAATAGTTTGCGCGAGAGACACTTCCAAAGTGGTAAAATGTGTGTCCCCCCCCCCCCCCATAACTTCTAAAATAAGAGAATGATAAAACTAAAAAAAAATATATGATGTACATTACCATGCAAACTTCCAACGAAAATTGGTTTGAACGAGATCTAGTAAGTAGTTTTTTTTAATACGTCATAAATCGTAAACCGCAATTTACCTCGATCAAAGTTACAACGAACTTCAAGAACTTTTATATTATGTTACTTGCTGCTACGGAACCCTTCATGGGCGAGTCCGACTCGCACTTGGCCGCTTTTTTTTTGTTTTGAACTTCCGAGAACAAAATGTCAGAGAATGGTGACTGGAGACTTAGAATAGAACTAAGATCATCAACTTAAGATTAAAACTTGTGATTGTAATCGGCTAGCTATTTTAATTTTGAAATTTATTTTAATTTTATTAATATATTGTGATATTTTTATGTAAACTAGGTATGTATTTCTAAAAAAAGTTTTATAAAGTTTTATAAACTGACATTTATTACTGGTACGTAGTGTTCACCTACTTGTCGAAATTCAACCATGATCATTATTTGTACTTTGGAAAAGATATAGGTTGCAGGTCATTCGTTACTCGAAGCGAAGCGAGGGCGAGTTATTATATGTAGTATAGAAACAAAGTTATTATAACCTGCTAGGCTAGATATTTGTAGATAGAAATATTCTTTGTCGGGCTTTAAATTCATTAACAGTTTTTCAAACTCAGAGCATACTCGATTAAGTTTATCCATTGCATAGAGTTTCGTGTAAAGTGAATATAGGGCTTCTGTAAACAAATTATGAACGCGGTACGAACACAATATGAACAGAATTATTTTCTCTGTTATTTCTCTCATTGTGAAAAGTAAATAAAAACTCTTTGAAGTAACATCACGTGCCCCAAAGAAGTTGCTAACTTAGCTTACATTACAGTCTTTGTATCATTCTGTAAATTATTAATCATTTTCCAGGGCTGCGTCAATCTTCTAAATATAAAAACTTAGTTACATGACGTAATAACTTAGGAGGGGTTCAACATTTTTGGCACTAACTGCGAAATCTCGTACTCACGCCGACATCTTTTAATTATTATCAATGTAGAAATGACAGAATTTACTATTAGAAAATTAATTATTTTTTACGCTGGAATAACGCTTTGAAGTGGATTTTTGTAATACTATTTATTTTCTACATGGCAGTGTTAATTTCCATACTTTTACATATACATTCGGTAAAGATTATAATTTCTTATGAAATTCACGAAAAAAGTTATGTTTTTTCATGAGGCAAGGAGGAGCTGAATTTTGGTATGATACGATCAAGACTCTATACCAAACTTAAATATTTTACATTTTGTAAATAATAATTATTAATTAATAAACAATTCCTTACATATATAAATTATCAATAGCTAGCAAACGAGCAGATGTGATATGATAGGGAGTGGTTGATGTCATCTACGGACATCTATTACAAAGGGTTTCAGCTTAACCCGTTGTTACCAGGACAAATATAAGCATGATAGCGTTTAGTCAATTAGCTCTGCGAAATTGCAAACTAAACATATTGCAAATACTTCACAGTTCACGCTAGTTTCCGTCGCAGCGTGGTTTTCCAAAACGAATTCATAAACATAATTATTATAAACGTCACAATCGGTTGTATATCGGCATTAAAAAAATTATTAGTAAAATGTGTTCAGTCCACGATGAGTTAAGTTTAAAAAACACTTGTTCGTCATCTGTTATATATATATTATATTTATATATTATATATGTATTATATTATTTATAGTTATGTATGTATGTAATTTATATTTATATGTATGACTATATATTTTGTTATTGTATCGTATTATTATTTATTCAGTTGGTTTGTATTTTGGTGTATTTTGTTTTAGTTACTTTTTTTTTTTAAATATTATTTATATCTTTTTCTTTTTTTTTCTTCTGCTTAATGATACCGCTCTTCGTGTGTTTCTGTTTGGCCTGATGGTTAGCTGGTAGAGAATGCATTATGCATTAAGCTCGCCATTTGTACCGTAATCCTGTATTGTGGTCAATAAAGATTAAATAAATAATAAATAAATAAATTAAATAAAATAAATAAAATAATGCTTTATTGCCACACAACAATAAAAAAAGAAAAATAAACTAAACAACTACATCTAGCAACTTACATCTAGTTATTGTGGGCAAAGGAAGAGTCTCAGCAAACTGCATCTTGTAAATAGTCAACATCCCTATTATACGACTACATTACACTAAAGAAATACGAAAATTGTCGACAAACATTAATAAATTAGACGTACTGTAGTAGTTGTTGTGCTTACGTGCTCACGTAATATTTGGATATAGTGATATGGTTGACTTGCATTAGCTCGTTACGTCACCAGTGGTAGGGAAACACGTCTGCTCGCGTCTACGGTTCTCTCGTGACTGACTCAGTGTTGCCCCACTACCCGTGCTCTCGAGATAACATGATTACTGCTATAACTATAATAGCAGTACAAACACTACACGTACCTAAACCTAAAGTAGATTACTTAACTTACCATTAGGTACGTTTCCAGTATGAATATGTTTTATAACATTTTAATGTACCAAGATCCAGTTTGAATACGACTTCTGACCTCAAAATCATTCCAGAGCTTTATACATATAACGTGTTTTTATATTGAAGCGTACGTGCTCCCAGCTCATCTCTCCTTTCCATCACGCAAATTGAAGTCAACGTAAGCACGTCAATAAAAATGCATGTCAATTAGCGATAAAAAGGCATATTTAAGCTCAGGCGCCCTACTATAAAATGAGCGATAAACGATAAATTTTAATTGGTCGTGAATAAACAGTTTTTGAAGTTGATCCTCACCAGCCTTCGATGTAGTTATAGTTTTTATAAGTGAAATAATTAAAATTCCAATTAATTTAATCACAGTCATAGTTATTATGGATACACTTATGACCTGTTATTTTCTACCACCATTTCGGAAAGGTGGCTTGTCATGGAAGAAAAGAAATGGCGAAAGAAACTCTTCAAATAATAAACAAGCTTGACGGATTATGTTGAGCGCAAGTTGATGACTGCGTAAAGTAACGTAATAAGCTTCTATGACCTTATAAAGACATCTCAGATACATGTCATATCATTGGCCAATTTCGGACTAAAGTCAAAAGCTAATCTATATTAATTAATTTTTTTTCAATTTCAAAAGGTAAGAGTAAGATGCAGATTTTCATTTTATATTATACAGGAATTCATATAATAGTTTATCGCTTCATCGTTATTGTTCGTTTCACCGCGCAAATTAACGACTTTTAAATTTTGCTTTCCTTTTTTCCATCATCCGTGATATTAAGTAATTTAAACTTGGCTATCATAAAAAAATATTTTTGACTGTATTCCAACTGCTTGTTAGTCATAATAGAACAGGTGACATTCATTACGTCAAAGTATAGAAATGGTAATGAGTGTTCTAAACGAAGTTTTGTATTGTAGTAAACTAATTGCAAGTAAGCTGAAAGTTTTTAGTACTAAAGTAGGTATTCTACCGCAGTGCGCCTCAGTATGCAGTGTTCGCCGTTGACATCGGCGCCGCGAAGCCGGCACGCGACCAATTATTTAATAGTACACAATTCGCATATTTCCCCTTAATCTAATTCACTGACCTAAAATGGAATTTCTATGCGCTGTAATTCAGTTCAAGTCTTGCGCTATTATAAATAATTTTGAATGGATCATCAATTGAGATATTCAGGTTGTTTTGACTTATACAATAAATTAGATCTTTTGTTGTCTAAAGAAGAAAAGAGATTAATCAGACTGTTCTCGTAAAAATGATCACTAATTAAAGTTTGCAATAGCGAATAATAAATCGCTAAACTCGTGAACGCTTTGATGTGGCAACTGTTGTTATAGACACGAAAATAGCAGCTACACTTTACATGCCTGTGATACCAAATTAAAATGCAAACCAAAATACTTTTTATAAAACACTTTTCTATTAAAATACTACCTTTTGTAAAAATATCAAATCGTTCCATCAGTAACTTTTCCAGTTTTTCGGCCATAAACGTAAGGACGTATTTTTTTATATTATTCATAAATAACCAATAAACTAAACTAAACACTTACATCTAGTATGTACGACAGGTTTGCGTATTTGTATTTGTATATGTATAGTATAAATAAAAGAAGATAAGACTTGGCTTTAATATTATTATCTATGATAGCCGGAATACAACTTACTTTTATACTCCTTCAATTTTTAAATCAGGGCCTTCTCCATTCTGCTATAAACATTATTTCCTAGCTTAAAATGCTATCTCAGACTAGTTATCATGTCCATTTTTAATAAGATAAAGTAGAGAGTATTAACGAAGCGAGAAGTATCGAAAAAAGATTACATTTAAATAATATTACCCCAGCGATCACTTTCGCCTACGCGTGAATGGCAATTGCTCGAAAATCTGGCCTCTCGGGCGCTTAGTAATCAACCCAAAGAATGTCTATTGCATTTCCTTTTTAGAGGTAAAAAAGTCAAGAACGAATAAAAGATTCAAGAAGAATTCCGCAGTTATAAAATCTAGTGAAATAAACTGAAAAATCGTAATAACTGCAGTTCAAGACACTGTCTGCCATATGAGTAGTGGTTATTTCAGTATTTCAGTGTGTTGGTTTGATTTCCGGCCGGAATTAACGTTCATTTAACAAATTAAGTTCCACTCATTTTTTTTTCTTGGTTATTGTATGTGAAATCAGTTTACAAGTTCAGAATTGTTTGTTGTAGACGGGTATAACAAAAATTAAGTTTATATTTGGGTCGTAAAATATTTGTAATCTATGTAATTGTATGCAATGTATGTGTCTATCTATATCATTGCATTTGATACTCAAAATTTTTTATTTTGGAAATGCGAATAGGTAAAAATCTGTGCCTCCTGTGATAAGTGATACGAGTGAAAAATCGACACTTTACAGGAGAACGAAAACAAGTTTTAAAAAAATCTAGTTCATAAACTAAGTGAGCTAGGTGTAAGAAGGTACTCAACCTTCTTTTGTAGATAAAAACATTTACTGTCACCGTGCATTTAGTTTTTTGTAGTAAATATTATAATATTAAAGTAATTCATCAAAAACCTGTGAGTTGTACCTTTTTTATTTCAAAAGTGTGCTGTATAAATGACACAAGTAGAGTTAAATTATGTTACACATATAAATTGTCTTTGTGTAAAGTGATATAATAACTGATTCGGGTACAATTCTCTATAGATTCATATGTAATTGTACCCTAATCAGTATTGGTTTATAGTGATATAACTCTAAATAAATCAATATTCACGATAAATATATTGAAAAATAAAATGTGAAAATTGATATAAATCGTAGTTATAGCACGAAGCACAAAAAATATCCATAGAGCAATTATTTATAGGGCTTACAACTTTAGATATATCTATATTCACGTTTTTTTGCCAAAAACCTGTGCACTTATATCAGTTTGCACAAAATTATCTCCAAAACTATAGTAGATAAAAGAACGTGGGTAAGACCAAAAAATCGTAATTTTTTCTTATATATTTCTATGTTAAAATCACAAAAAGGATACAACTCGACTTAGATCTTTTATCACAGGAGGCACAGAAATATATTTTTACTAGCTGTTGCCCGCAGCTTCGCATACTGAAATTATGTTTTACCTTATTTGTACCTCTTGTAGAAGGAAATTTAAAATGTGTACTGAATTGGCTATTTGACAGTTGTCACGGTAAAATATGAAATGTGTTACATATGGTTGCATATTGGTTAACATTAATTAAACAATACATTTTTTGCATGAAAATAAATTGTAAATATTTTTATTTTTGAAAAATAGATTTGAGTTTTTTTACCTGTGGACACGAGAACCGAAACGCGGGCGGCCATGATTGAGCATGCTATGACGTCACACTTCCAAAAATATAGCTTTGTTTATTACTAACTACATCGATTATCGTGTGCAATTTACTGAGAAAATTAATAATATATATTTTGATTTGTGCTTTTGAGAGGTTTTGTAAAATGGAGTCAGGCTATACAAAAGCTGACAGTGCGAATTTGCCTAAAGTTGATTCATTGATGGTCGCAAATTTCTTTGCGTGTAACCCTGACTTTTGCTCTACCGAGTTTCGGAATGCAAAAACCTCCTTGTAAGTACTGAAATTAATAAAGTAAAATTGGTTAGTCTTGCTAAGTGGTCACAGGGAGATTTTTTTGTAAGTTTTTCCTCAGCGTCCCCTTAACGACACCATATTACTAATGATTTTAAATTACTTATAGGTTATGTTTATGAACAATATTAGGTTAGGTTTAATTTGTTTTTTTAGTAAATCAGAGGCTAAGTTGATTTCTTCCAAATACTTACAACAAAGTGGTCCTCGCAAAAGAATATTGCAGATTTATCAGATGTTAACTGTTGGTCTCGACGTGCTAATTGTAACCACTGTTTTCGACGTTGAAGGCATTTAGGAACGTGTATAAACAATTTTTTAGGAAATTTAATTGTAGTACACATAGGCACTGCACATGTCTTGTAGCTTGTCATTTTCACAATTCCAGTGAAAAAGGTGTAAGTTTTTCACATAAAATATCTTCAGAGTTAGAGCATAAACTGTTGTTATTTGAAATGTGACGTCACAGCCAGCAAGTGACAGATGGCAGACTATTTTCGCGCGAATTTCAAATTAATGGATTAAAAGTTATTTTTATTCCTACTAAATAACACTTTTTTGAAAAAATAAATATTGTAAGAGGTATAAAATAAACCTACGAAAATTTTAAAATATTTTTCCAAAAATTGTCTAATAGCCAATTATGTACTGAAACCCACGATAAAATCACTAAGGATTTCTCCAGGAGCGGGTTTTGAAAAATAAGCAAAATTCATATTAATTTGTATTTTTTTTTTCTTTTTTTTGCAAAATTTAAAAAAACTGAAAAATATATGTTCAATAAATTTAAGCAAGGAACATTTGTTGCAAATTTGAAGCAAAATGGTTGATGTTTTAAAAATATTCCATACAAACTTTCATCCCGTTTCCCGGAGAAATCTTTTAATTTTTCGGGATAAAAAGTATCCTAAAATATGACCCGGAGTATTAGTAACAACTTTACCAATTTTCATCGAAATCCGTTTAAGGGTTTTCATGTGATGCCCGGACAGACAGACAGACAGACAGACAATAATTCAAAAAAAAATATTTTTGTGCTCTAACACGTTATTGAAGTGCCCCCTAATCAAATTTTTTTTAAAATATTCAATGTACAGTAAATTTGCCCTTTGAGTTTTATTATGGTATAGATTAATACGGTTACTATAAATTTAAATAAATAATATTCAGATGCAGAAGTAGTGAACGCATATTATTTTATATGGTGTAAAGTAGCCACTGCAAGTTATGTTTTTTTAAATCAATGCGGAAGGAATACATACCTACTTCATCAAAATTTGATTGAAATGCTCCTTGCATTTGCTAAGTCTTTTTGTAAGTTTTATTTTCAATGCTTGTATTTAAACACCTAATTATTTTATTAAGCTCTTGATGAAAACCACAAGTAGATAAAAAAGCCTTTAAACAAACAAAACATTAAATTAGCATAAACAGTAGCGTTAACTAACATTGTCAAGGTTTCCTTTGTTTTGATAGGGAACCTTGAAAGATCTTTATCTGAAAGTAGGTGAGGGTGAAAGGAGATTTGTGATGATGCCACTTTAGAATTAGCGAGGTAGTGTTCTATTTTATAGTTTCAGAAGCGTATCTTCCGTATCAGGAGCCTTAACTTGGTTAAAGAGAATCGGTAATCCCGTGGCCGAGTGCATCAATTGGGGTCGGCTAAATGATTACTGCAGCTGAACTTTCAGCCTGTAGACGAGCAAAAAACGAGTAAAAATGGCAGTGTTTTAAAAGAATTGCACTCTCAAAATGAGTTAAGTGCTTAGTGAAATTAAACAAACTAAACATTAAAAATTTTGTTCTTTGGATAGAAATCTAGAATGTTGTTAGGTAGAATGTTTAAAAAATAAATAAGTACGTATGACAATAAATAAATAGTCAATGTAATTTATTATGATAAGATTTTAAATTCAAAATAAAAAGAAATTTGCTACAATTCAAAACTCAGCTATAACTGTGAACTTGGAACTCCTAAAAAGTATTTTTGGCCTTCGTATTCGTAAGTGATCTTAAATGGATTAGTTAGTCAGCGATATTCTTAAAAACGTGGCGTCGTTATTGCAATATCTAATTAAAATCCAGTTACGAAATGGAATCGATAAGAAAATAAACATGAACAAAAAGAAAATCTGTAAAATCCCAAGACCGAAAGGAAGCAGGAAGTTAATCGTCCAGTTAGCTTGTAGGTTAACTTATCTAGGTTAACTTGACTCATTTATTGTAAGTAACGAAGAAGAAATGGTCTGTTTAATCTGAGGATTAACTTTTTTAAGAATGTAGTTTCTAAGTAATAATAGAGAAAGTAAATCAGTTATTTAACCTCAAGGATAAACAAAAGTTTCTTACTAAATTTAGGAAAATTATACTCCAGGTAAGTATTATCTTTCCCATATTTGGGAATCAAGCATCATAAATGAATCTTTCTTATAAGGTACTTTCTCTTTCTTTAAATCTAAGATACATAGTGCATAAATTAATGAAGTCAATAAATTTTCCTTTCTCAAACCTATCACATCAGATCGCCCATTTAATCAGCTATAAAACCGTGCCTTAATTCTAAACTTTAAATTATTTAAAATCCATTACCATTGTCCGTACTTCCATACCCCTCCCATTGAAACTGTTTCACTAAAATACGAGTATAACCAATATTTATTCTGGCCATTTTGCTATTTATATTGGACCGCCCTTAATTTCCTATAACGGCACCACAACCCGTTTATGGACTAATTACTGCACACTGCAGTATCCATACACGTTACGTGTTTAGTGGTGGCTTTATCCGGGAACCGCATAATACTAGTCGGTAGTTTCGTTTTAGGTATAGGTGCTTATTTTAACCGATACTGAAAACCAAGTTTTTTTATATTGGCTGTATTTGCTTTGTTAATTAATATAGATTTTGTGTTTTTAAATTAACTCAAGCGTATTGTCCGCATTAGCCACAGTGAAGAAGTTAAGGTTTCATAATGCTGACTAACAATAAGTTGGTAGACTTTACATGTTTTTGGGGCCATTATAAATAGGTAGGTACTTCAGCTACTCTGTTTGTGAGTAAATAAAATAATATAAATCTTAGGACTTGGGAAAATAAAAAAGTACTTAATCTCCATCTCAACCAACTACTATTTAAAGCTGTATAGAAATATAAGTACTATTTATACTATAAACGGCGCATATATCCACATTTTTTCAACAAAATAAACCCAAAATTACACAGCCCTAATTTAAAAACTGACTTAACAATATTGTGTAAAAAGATATTTAGCTGTTTGCAAACGTAGAAAGTGCAAATGGCAAACATTTGTCAAGCGATTTACGGCGGTCTCACGAAACAAATCCCGGCCTGTGGCGGTTTCATAATTTCATAATCTTAACGGCGGGCTTGCCGCGTAAATTGAAGGCATTTGGCGGTCGAGACAACTCGTAGCTGACCATATCTTTACATCTTAGCAAACACTAGCGATTGTATACAATACCGTTATGATTTTAGTACTGAATGGCGTTTATACGCTGATAAATATAATAAGGAGACATAACTAGGAGAAATAGTAGTAGCCAGATATTAATAATAATGTTTAAAAATACAGTCACATTTTTTAAATATGGAGAGGCTTGGTTCCAATATAACCAAATTAAATGCATTTTTTTCTGTCTCCGGTAGTAACAAGCCAACCATACCATGATAGTCAATCTCTTGCGATTGATAAAGCCGAGAGCCTTTAGCTAGCTCTTTCATCTTCTTTAGTCCTCAGGAGTGACATATAAAAAAACTCAAACACAGTACTCGAGAAATTTGAAGACTAAACTTGGTGATACAGAACGACCTTCAACAGGAGTTTTGTACTGTTCAGAAATGGACAAAAAAATAGTAGTTGGCTCGTATTCTTTGCATAATAAAATACATGATTGAGCCCCTTACACCCAAAACACTTACTCAATATTGCAAATTAATTTATCAACAGACTTATTGGTTCGCTCAATTAAGCCAATACTAACTGCAGTAATTAATTAACTTATTGCTAGCCGGTAAGATACTGACACAGAAATGTTTTCGCAGGCCTGCGTATCGTACTTAATTACATTTATTGATAGCCGTAATTACAGAAAGCTTAAGTGTTAAATTATTACTGATCATTATATTAAACATATTAAGCTACAAGGGAGTTTACCTACTGTTCGTTTTCTACGATAGCTATGATGCAGCGGTGCTCAGATGTTTACAATAAGTATTTAAAGTTAAGGCTATGTCTTCAACTCAACACAAGCCTTTCGTTAGCCAAGCCGTAGAGTTATGGATAAGGAAAACTATGTAAATATAATAACCAGGAACCGATGACTGAACGTTAAGAAGCGGGTGACTGGTTGGGCTTTTGTAGCACTAGGTCCTAGGCTACTTAGCTTATTATGATGTAGATAATAACTGGTTGTTTAATTGTGCAATGGTCTTTAGATCAAGAATAATGCTTCTGTGACGTGCTCGGTGTTATTGCACGCGGACGGAGCGGCGCTGGGCACGTGTACGTGCTATTGTAATGTATCACGTGGTCAGTCTGCTCGTTTCTTGGGAGTGACAATGAAAAATAAGTAGGTATCTTAGGTAATGAAACATTAAATTTTTAATCACTAGCGGTATCATACATTTAAAATCATAAAGAAATTAATATGTTACGAGTTACGAACGCTTCGACAAGTGAATATAATTATTTCATTTCTGTTGACATTGATAAATTGAATAATGTTGATCATCATGTTTATTAAAATGCTTTTTACCTAAGCTTTTAAATATAGGTATAATATGTGTACGGCACACGTAATTTCCAATGCATAATCATAATAGATAATATGCTCCATGCGACAGATAATCCCGAAATAACTTTTCAACTCTGCAACTCTGCAACAGATTATATTCCCGAAGGCAGCACAATTTTAATATGTTGTTTTTTATTTAAAAACGTTTGTGTGAGGTTTAAAATTATGCTTGTCAGCATATATATCTAATTTCTTTACAACACTTCATGTTTGTTGTTCTGATTATTGGAGTTTTCAGTAGATATACATAGTTATATATATATATATATATAGTTATATATACTTTTCAGGACATACATGATTTTGTAAAAAATCAATATTTTATTATTTATTATACCAATCAACAACTCTTCTTACAATATGAGGCCTGGCCAAGTAGGTATACCTATATGGGCCGACTTGACACAATATATTAACATTATAGAGAACTTTAGGGGAATAAATTTCCTCCCAAGGTTTTTCGTCACCGAAGAGAAGTTATAATAATTACTAATGAGCACATAAATTTGAAATACAGGCGCGTGCTGGATATCAACCCAGACTTTCTGGACAGAAGATCAAAATTTAAATTATTTGGCTTTTATTGCTATAATATTATCCTACTATCACTTTAATTTCATAAGATTTAGGTAGGTACTCCATAAGTTTTAGCTGAATTACAAGAGATTTTTCTTTTTGTCTTTGGTAACTTAAGCTACCCAACTTGCTCGTTTTTTATATCTTTTAAGTTAATGCTTGACTCGTTTTCACAAATTATTCGTTACCGCAACTAATAATAATAAAATTGTCATAATATAGTCCTTTTACAATGTTCTTTAACCATCAATATACACCGACAAAATAGTCGGTGGTTGCGTTGTGGTCACTATCTTCCACAAGGTTGACGCGGACTGCAAAATATGGTCCGTGTGAATTTAATGAGCTTTGTCATGTAGAATTTTCATTCGCCCGTATATTAGTATCATGTTAGTATGTGCTTGTAATATTCAGATATAAGCAAATTCTTTGATTTAGTTAAGTGGAAAAGTTATGAAGTTTAAAAAACATGGATTTTCCTAAAATTAAGTTATTTACTAATTAGGGTTTATTTATTAATACAGTTAATTTAAGAAAAAGATTCATATTTTTTAAACTTTATAATTTTTCCTGTGCTTATCAGAATTTATTCAAAAAACCCAAATAGGTAGTTGGTAATTTAATAATCAAAATTTTACTACCAAAAAATAACCGACTTCAAAGTCACTCAAAAACTACTTGTCAGATCTCGTTCAAATTTATGTGGGACCACATGACAACCACCAGCTTTCGATTAAAAAAAGAATAATCAAAATCGGTTCGCCCAGTCCAAAGTTCTGAGGTAACAAATATAAAAAAATACAGTCGAATTGAGAACCTCCTCCTTTTTTTGAAGTCGGTTAAAAAAATATTAAAACTAACGAGATTTCATAAATCATTACATACGTTTGATTTTAACGATGTTCTAATATACTGTAAAAAAAACTTGAGAGGTCTCAAGGGACACCCGGATGGAACGAAGTTCCTTGCAGTCAGTACTAGGATAGCAAAAACATGCAAGCGAGTGTGCCAAAACAAATCTAAGGTATTAAATTTCTCATCGGCTTTGTTCACCTAGGTGAACGAAAATATCTGGCTTGCTTTCTATGTAAAAAAACTACGACGGCAAAAAGTGTCGTTACAACTTTTCGTTACAAAATTTTCCGCCTAACCCCCTTTCGCAACGCGCGATAAGGAACTTCGTTCCAAAAACTACGACGGCAAAAAGTGTCGTTACAACTTTTCGTTACAAAATTTTCCGCCTAACCCCCTTTCGCAACGCGCGATAAGGAACTTCGTTCCAAAAAATTAAATAAAAATTTTGTTTTTACTAAATATACAAATCCAGCCGCTCGCTCAAGTCATGACAGTTTGTTTTTGAGATTTAAAAATAACCTCTTTACACAACGGTCGCATTCGCAACTGTTGACGCGTCCGCCGTAATATTTTATCGTAGTGCTGAACTGAAAATAGACTAAAACACAGACACTAGAGGTGGAAGCGGGTGAAATCAAAATTCATAGCTACGCTAGGTCGTTTTTGAAATATAGCACTTTGCATGTGACGTCGCTGGCCGAGCGCGGCATTGAAATGGGATCCAAATGGAATGAAAACAGTAGTTTCGTTTTCAATTAGCACTGGTTTTAAGCGGCCGGCGCCGCGATGTCGCTTTGCAACTCGCCCGTGCACCATACATTTAGATATTGTATTCATGAATAGCTTATGCTCCGAACCGGTAGCAAAAAAGATTTTGTAAATCTCAATAGATCCCATAAATGGAACTATTGTCCTGCTCTGAAATCGTGATGTGATTGGCACCGAGGAAACCTTGACAACGCATCAAACTTCGTTGTTATAGCTGTTCATTAGTGGCCACTCTTCATCGGATGGTCGTCTGTTAGTCATCGGTTTTACTTCATGGAAGATAAATATCGTATGAAACTCAATAACAATTAATTAAGTAGTGCTTCAAATAACTTTTTATATAAAATTCAACGGATATTAAAAACTGAACAACAATTTTTATTTTCCGAATAAGAATGTATTTTAAAAATGAAAGTTCGCAACCAACATTAAACAATTTTAATTTAACCTGTTTAAATTATTACAGTCGATGCATACAGAATGCGTCGTACGATCTGATATTTTCCAGTTTTTCTGAATATACGATACGATTCCCATGAGTTTAACATTGAACGAGTTTCCACTAGTTATTCGCAGACAAATTTACCGGACAGCAATTCAAAATTAAATTCGGTTATTTGAAGTAACTAGTTTAACGTAATTTTATTTTTGACTGTTGGTTTTGGATGTTTATAAAGCCTACCTTTATTATCGTTTTACGGTCGTTCTCAGATCGTAGCAGTTTGTAGTAGGTACTTATCATATTTTTGTATTTTATTAACATATTTCTCTATCCGTGGAATTGTCAAGTAAAAAAAAGCCTAATAATTTCATTAAATCTATTTAATCTAGGTATGTAGCTACTTCTTTTACAATACGCAGAAAAAGAATTTACAATGGTTTTCAATTTTATAACTTCATATACACAATTTAATCCGTAAATATGTTGGGTATAATAAAATCTACGTTCCAGTGAATTCTACGAGGGGAATAAAAACTTGGTAAAAAGATGAAAATGCTTTGACCTCTAAAGCTTGGAAAGGGAACTGAATTTTTAAGAAGAATCCACGGTGCAAGGCGGTCTGCCTGGTACAACGGTAGATGAAACTAATCCATGGTGGAGTATATTTAATCCATATAACAGATTTGTGTTTTAAGTACGTTTGTTTTAAGGAATTAACCTTCCGTATACTTTATACCTACTAGCTTTTGCTCGCAGCTTCGCCCGCGGTAGAGATCAATTTTTTACAAATCCTACTTACTTTTAGTTAGATTTAGTTGCCTATGACTTAAGTAAACATGTATCATTTGATAGCGTGATTCATAACTTGCAAATGAATTTTACTAACGCCATCTATTAACAACTTCTGGAACTAAATATCTAGCAACTAACAAAACATCGATCTTCCCATGGCCTGGGGATGTTTTACCGCGGTAAAAAGTAGCCTACGTTACTCTCCACCCTCCTCACTATCTCCGCACACAAAAACCATACCATATAGCAGCTTCGTTGCGACGTGAAAGCCGGACAAACAAACAAACACACTTTCACATTTATAATATTATATATAAATATATAATATGTATATATAAGTAATATAAGTATATAAGTATGGATATTAGTATGGATGTTTCTAGTAGGTTATTCAGTAGTATTACAAGTCACGGATTAACCCTTAATCAAATTAAGCAATTGCCTAGGGCATCACGTCTGGGGGGGGCACCAGAAGAAGCAACAAAAAAGCACAAAAAACCACGTTGACATACGGATAGGGGGGCCCACAGGCGTGGATTGCTTAGGGCATCAAGTACCTAGTCTTAATCCGTCACTGAGTATTACGAAATAGGAAATGTAGAAATGCTATTTTATTTGAAAACAATATTGTAAAAGAAAAAGAACTGATACTTCTAAAGTAAATTAGTTTAAAAGAAATATTTTATAAAGAATTTTATAATACTAACGCCCCAACTCACAGTCACTAACGGTTACTTTAATCGCTCCTTAGTAAAGAATCACCATACAAATTCTCTACTAAGGAACGATTTAAGTAACCGTTAGTGACTCTGAGTTGGGGCGTCAATTACATAATTTTATAAAATTGTTAGGTATTCATTTATTTCTATAATCACTTCTGTCTATTTATCTTAATTAAATTTACTCCGACATTCTAATTGCGTTTGCTTCTAATGTTCATTTGTTAAATATTTAGAAGAAATGTGCAAAGTGCAGTTATATGTAGTGTGCATATAACTTAAACTGTTTCTTCTGTCATTACGTTTTCCGGCTAATTAGTAAAAGCTGACTGAGTCAGTTGCAATTCATCTACATAATACCAGCTCCAGTGCGATATGCGCAGAACCCATTTATGTTGTCACGTCAGCATACTGAATTTGCATACCTTCATATTTTCAGTATAAAATAATTTTCGACTTTACCAAAATTAATTTACTTTTTTATTTCTTCACCCATCTTAAGTATTTCTATAATACGTCGATTTCTTCACCCGTCTGAAGTATTTCATACGTCGTAGAAGAAGCTGATATAGGAAAAGATTGACTATTTTGTGGATGGCAATCACTATTGCAAAACCGTGGATCTGCGACTCATAACCAGCAGCAGTCGTTAAGCCATGTCGGAGGCTTTCAAATACCATAAAAACTTCCGAATCTTGGTTTCGCCCCTGCACCAATCCCCATTGGAGCAATGTAGTAGAATAGGTATGCTCTAGGCAGTTTCAGTTATTAGGAGAACCCATACTAGGTAGCTTATGGCCTTAAGCCAATGAAGTAAAGTGCTGAATGGTGGTGATTTTCACCATCATGCACGAGTATATTACTAGACTGGATGGTAAAGAGTTCAGTTGTTACCAATAGGCGCCATAGCCTCATTCGTTGCCTTATCAGAGAAGGCTTGAACTCAAAAATGGCCTTCTCCATACACTCCAAATAACCCAAAATCACCCAATAACATGTCTATTGCAATCCGTTAAGTGACTAATTACTCAGCGCTGACTAACAGCTGCAATTTATCTACATAATACCGGTTCTATATCGGTGTTACTCCGTCACGTTACAATGGCTACCATGCTATGACGTCATGGTGTTGTATTATTATAATTTAATCAAGACTACGTTATCATATCAAGAGCGTAATATATCTTGACGTCATTGCGTAGGCAGTTCTCCGTTTCACTGTTTGTTGACAGCTGAATTAAATCTCTATGGAAAATGTGCTACGTTAGTAATAAGTAAATAAATATCTTTTGTCAATCATTTAAACGATTAAGAGTTTGGAAATCGGTTCTTACAAAACAATTGTTACACTTGTAGTTTTCAATAAATGACTCGTGTAATATTTATTGGCTTCTGACATTGATAATTATAAGTATTATGTACCTATAAAAATATATTTGGCTTCTCACATAAGACAACTTTTAAAAAACTTTTTAAAGAAATTTATCCGTGGTCGAAAATCAAATCTATCACTAGTTATGCAAACGTTTTTCCCTTTGCGATAAAACAAGACAATATTACACTATATTGAGTTACAACCGTGTGCTTTCGATTTCTTAAACTCAATAACCCATTCAGTTTGTTCTCGATACAAGGGTGCTTTCAAGAGAACACTTCCAACGCAAAGCTTCAAAATATGTTAAAATAATATTAATAATGCATTGTTGAATATTTGTGTACTTTACAATACATTTATGACATAAAAAATTTCATGAAAAGGTATCCCTTTCACAACATGTATAACTATAAATATTATTTAAATTTCTATTTATATATTTCATCTATAATTTCTTTAATAATCGGCATTCGAAACATTCGAACACATCTGTTTAAAAGTATCCGTGTATTGCATGACGTAACAAACACATTGCATGAATTTTCAAACAAATTTTCAGTGTAGTGTTTTAGTCGTTATGAATACAAAAACAGCCGTATTTTCAGTATTTCCTTGCAGTATGCTAAAATTATATTCCGTGCCGACGATGGGCGTGTTCTGCCATGCCGCAGAGCTATTGATGTACCACCATGAAGCCAGCTCCTAACAACATAAAATTTTATGGCCGCGAATATTATTCTTTATAGTTTCATAGACCTGCCTGACATCGATTCGCTACCCGATTTCTGTGTAATCTGTCAATTAATATGTTAATGCGATTTGTTAAATTTTGTTATGTCTATTTATATACAAGGAGTCATGTAAGTAGAGAATCAACCTTAGGGAGAAGATAGCTTGAGGGTTGAATTACTAGATGTCAACGTAAACAATATGTGTAACTATCACGTATGTTAAGTTTGATTAAATCAAATGTGAAATGGTACTATTCTAGAACCAATGGGACGAGTTCTCAAATCTCTAACAGCGTTTGGGGAATTGCATTGAGCGTTGCATATTGTAAAAATTATATACTTTAATATTATTATGTATCATGACATAATCCTGCTGAAATGACGCAGTGATACTGCCGACCTGATAGTAAGAGCTTTGGACTACTTTAAGTTCTTACACTATGGTTTTATACTCTCGTTTCTTTTGAAGTGATCTTTTTGATTTTACAATTTTTTTGCGGAAATATAACATACGATGTCTAAAAGTATAAAAATGGTAGTTCAGAAAGCTTGTCACTATCATTAAAAAGCGAACGGTTCGAGTGAAATGCTTAAGCGTCAGCGAAAATGGTATTTTAATTCAGCCATCGATACCTGGCATCGGCAGTGGGATTACTCTGGTATCTCGCAGCCGGCCAGCGCAATATTTTTTAAAATACTCAGCTCAATTATACACATCCATATAAAACTGCAAGGTTACTGTTATACGGAATTCTACGACTAAAACCATGTAACTAACTGACGATATTTTGAATATCACGTTATATAAAGATCTATACCATTTTTAAACAGTTATTTCAAATCTAAAGGGCTAAAAAGTATGAAGTTTTAGCTAGAGAGAGACAGTTGTTCACAATATTCAGGTAACAATTCCCTAATGTTGGTGTGTAGTTGAAGAAACATTATTGATTGCTGCTGAGATTCTGACGACTATTAACCAATACCACCACATTCATCCAATGCACACAAAAGAAAACATATGAGCCCATTAAACTTTTTGCAGCAAACGCTGAAGTCAGTCCAGAGCTTAGTGTTGAGCGAATCTGTCTTCAGGTAAGAACTGGAGTTCTGCCAACTACCTGTAGACGTTGTACAAGGACACTCTTTGAATGCTGCAACAATTTGTTTCTTACCATGTAAGTGTTACAATGTAACAAGTTTAGAGTGTGTGAAAGAATACAAAAGGGGAGTAGCGAGTTTCGAAACTCATCTTCTATCTGTCACACGTTTCTCGTTTATTAAATTTATTAGGGCTGTGTTCGGTAAATAAGTGGAGCGAAAAGTAAAGGCATCCGCGTCACTGGGAATCCCGCACCTCCCTAAGGTGGTCGGGCGAAATGTTAAGCCGATTCAGGTTATTGTTGCAGCCGTTTTGTGAAGTTATACGGGAATGCCAAATAATAGGGTAGTCACAAATAGCTGAGCTGGCATCATTTGCTCTCTCAACTTCCTTTATAGACTGCCAAATGAGATGCTAAACCTCTTACCTATACGAGAAGCATAATAAGGTAGTCAGTTGAATAAGACTTTTAAAATTGTTTTATTTATTTCTCCAGGAGTTTTAGTAATAGGTATCTATTTTTCTCTATTTATCAGCATTTGAATACGAGTTTTATTAACTTTTGCCACTAAGAAAAAAATAACTTATTGCTATATTAATACTTATATTAAAAATATTATTGCATATAAAATACTTAATAGTTTTAGCAACTTTTTAAATATTTGCTAATAAAGTGGTTGAAACTACCAATGTGGACTGATAAAACACAAACGCACAAATACACACACACACACACACACACGCACACGCACGCACACAACCTTGTTACATTGTTCTAATCTTCTCTACCATGACGCAACTTTCCAAATGAACATTCAAAACGTCCGAAAATAGTTACATCGTAGCATTATTTGCCATGAAGACGCTGCATTCAATTTTACTACCCTGTTCGTATTTAATAAATATGTCGCTGTTTTCCGACCCCCAAATTTTACGACTCCACAATAAAACATGTCTCGGCATCGAAATTTATATGCGTACATAAAGTTTTATATCTGCGCGACTTGCACTGGCGGAGGTTTTCCTAATTGTTATCGGTCATGGACGAATGAAAATGGAACACGATGTTCGTGAATACCCTTGATAGTGACTATTAGACTAACTTTATCCTATCAGAGAAAACGATTTTAATGGTTTGTTTACATTTGTATCGGCTGCAAATCGAGCCTACTGTAGTGTAGTCTAATTGAAAATATAATATTCATTAAAACGAAAGCGTGAATTAAATTAAGAAACAGCGACCAAGCTCATAAAAGTGTCGTTACAAATAGAAGCTTACATAAAAATGTGATTTCTAATGATGTACTTCGTAGCGTATAATTTCTACGTTATCGTTCAGTTGACGGCCGTCTGAAAATCTGTTTATTTATAAAGCTGTCCTTGACAGTTATTAAAGCTCGATTTTATACAAGAGCCTTGCATTTTGGTTAATTTTGTTCTTATGTTTTCCTCGTTCGACTTTTTAACTTCCTACTAATCCTATTGAACGTTATAAGTGTGAATATTCTTTCGTGTAAAAGATACTGAACAGATTTTCATGAAACTTAGCACACGGCTAGACCATAATCTGGAATAGGATATAGGAGTCAGTTAAATGTAAAAGTATTGTCAAATGGTTGTTAATGTTTTCAAATTCATGATAACAAATAGCTACTATAATAATGTTAGAAATATTAATATAATTATTATATTTCATCAATTTACCCACGCAGCATAATTATGTAGATATTATCATCAATACTGTCATATCCCATCAAGCATATCAAATGAGTGAACAATTCGACCGAATATGAACGCGTGCACATCAATTCGCTTTTCAATTCAGTAAATTCACAGCTAAACATCATTGTAAAATACTCACATAGACGGTAAATCAATAAACTAATGATGAGCATTGAATTTCGTTTGTTGCTAAACCAGTTCAGTGTTCGGAGCAACTTGGGCTCGCCATTGGCCGCCGACAAATGTGTTAACGATCAAATGAGTCATGTTTATCGACCTTTTGTTGGTTTAATTAGTCATCGGTCCATAACTCTTTCAATGGCCAAATTTCATTTACCTAATAGCGTTTTCCTAATTACGTTCGGTAATTATTCTGCCTGTTTTAACGGTTATGGTTGGTGCTGTAAGTTATAGTCTTAATTAAAATATATTTATTAGGTAGAGAAAATGTTTGACGACAATATTTTTGAGCTTTCAAGCATGTAACAAATGTCATAACAGGTGATACCGTACCGAGTAACATGATTTACCTATAAATTATTTATGTTATCAAAGGACTGCTTACTTCTTCCATTAATCTATTTACGCGCGGTTGTTATCACGATTGCAATTAAATCAAATGTAATGCGATACATTTAGACAATTCTTCTGAAGTATGACTCAGGATTAGTCAAGTCTGTAGTTAGGGAAGGCGTATGACTAAATTTCGGTATGTCGATGTACTGTTGGAGAACTAGGTATACCACTAAATGATAAAAAGTTGCTTTTTTAGACGAACTACTTACCGGAAATATACATAGCAATCATTGGCAAATAAATTTCAATTTTAATTTCTTATTTGATGAGTTGAATACAACAGCTTTAAGCGTATGCATAGTTCTCCGTGTAGTAGCAATCCCCGTAGTGCTTAGTAACCATTAGCCTTCTAATAAATTACTATCTGGGCATGTGCCAGCCCTGATGTTCTAAGAGACCTTACTGATATAATAGAAACTAAATGTTAATTTAAGTCGCATCTTATTACCAAAACTATAATATTATCTGTATTTATTGTTATAAACAAATTATTGAACAACAAAACAACAAAAAAAGGAAACTTTATAATTACGGTTAATAAATTTTAAGTATACCTATCTGCTGTACCAAGATATTATCTAAATTTTACTAACGAAAAAATAACCGACTTCAAAATTACTCAAAAACTACTAGTCAGATCTCGCTCAAATTTATGTGGGACCACATGACAAGCACCTGCTTTCGATTAAAATAGGTTTCAAAAGAATCATTAAAATAGGTTTACCCAGTCGAAAGTTGTAACAAACATAAAAAAATAAAGTCTAATTGAGAACCTCCTCCTTGTTTTGAAGTCGGTTAAAAATAATCAAATACAATAAAAATTTAAAGTAAAATAATGCGTTGGTTTGTTTTACCTACTGTAAGTTATGTAAGGCTACTTGCACACCATAACAGTCATAAAAATAAAGATGATTAATTGTGATATAAAATTAATGAAATTTAGATTTTTTTTGCCCATAAATTCCTCTCAATATGTTCAATTTCATTTTGGTATATGAAATCGTAGTGAGAGACTGAAAAGGCTTATTGCATTGCATAAAAGGTTCTTAATAGAAACTTGTAGACGAAATATTTAAGTTCAAATTCGGGATTCGAACAAACTTTCTATTAAACGAGGGAGCTCTCTTTCAAAATCAAAGGTGGAAGGCGAAAATACCGCCCCATGCCGTTACTAAAGCCTTTTGATACTCTTTTCACAAGTGACCTGATACGAATGAATGTCAGGATTTCCTACCTGACATTCTCAGGGATATGATTTTTCGGGATACGTAGCAAAAGGATTAAAACGGAACTTTATACCTTCGTTATGTCTGTTTGTGTGTATGTAACTACCGCTTTTTAGTTTGTTGATATTTCTTAGACATCTTAAATCGCTACACAAACATACACACAATTTTAATTGTTTCAATAAGTCAGTAGGTACCTATTCGGGAAAAATCACTCAAGTGATGTTTTATCCTTACCACCGTAATTACAACAACGATGCCAAATCGCCCGAATTTTCTTAGTTTTATGGGACCTTTGAACTGAAATGAACAAAAAAAAATATTCAATTATTTTTTAATATATACATTTCAAGTCAAATTATAGATATTTTTTTAGTATAATTATGTTCATACTTAATACGGAACTCTAATGTAACGGTACGATTCGGGTTTTTACATACCTAAGAGACTAACGAGGTATCATGTTTTGAAATAGGGATGGAATTGGTTAGTTATGTGTTATTTCTGACTGGTAACATATTAATGTATAACGTTTATAAAGTGTTCTTGGATATTTTTTCCTGAAAGATCCTACTAACATTATAAATGTTGAAGTTTGTGAAGATGTTTGTTAATATTTTACGCAAAAACAACTAAGCGGATTTTTACGAAATTTAGCACGCAAGTAGACTATGATTTGAAATAATATATATATAGGGTACTTATTGTCACGGAAAACGTGGGCAAAGCCGATTGCTAGTGTAACATAATAGTCCAGTGCCGATAATTTTTGAAACGAAAAAAAATTATAGTAGAATGAAACCTATTGCAAAAGGAAGAAAATATAACGAAGATTATAGGAAAAATAAATTACGGGCGATCTGAGGTCGGAAAATAATAGTTGTTTCATTGCATATTCTGAGAACATTTACCATAGTAGTGTATAGGTTTTTATATACCAGTAGAAAGTAGAGATTCTAACGAACAGAAGGACTACCGACTTTTTTAAAAAATCAGATATTTTGACGTCAGATTTTTCGACTGAAAATAAGGGTGTTTTTTTGATTTAAGGTCAAAATAAGGTGAAAAAAATATTTTTTGAATCAAAAAAATTACAGTATGTTAAGGACATACAAAGATAAGTTTTCACCAAATTCCGTGAAAAAAAAAATTTTTTTGTAAAAGATAAAAATAAAAAACCAAAAACGTGGTTTTTTGAATTTTTCACATAAATTTTGAGGTTATGTAAAAAAGTGTAAATACAAAAGTTGTAGATCTTTTTATTGCCTACAACTTTGCCATTCAACTTTTTTCTATAGGACTTGTAGTTTTTCCGGAAATCGAGATAAACCATTTTTTTTCCTTAAACCCCCCCTCTCCCCCCCCCCCCTTCCCGACCTCAGATCGCCCGTAATTTATTTTTCCTATAATCTTCGTTATATTTTCTTCCTTTTGCAATAGGTTTCATTCTACTAAAATTTTCTTCCACTTTTTACCGATTTTAGAGCTATCGGCACTGGACTATAACGTCGTTGCGACTTTAAGACCTCTTATGTGTAAAAAATCAGCTGTTTGAGGGAATCGATTAAAATCCATAGTTTTGTTTAGCAAGCACATAGGTGATTTTGAATTAGGTGAATAAATTACGATGAAAACGTCGTACACACATGAGAGTTTTTGAATTCGATAGTGCTTCAAAATGTAGAATCATTTGACATAAAAAAGTGATTTTGTCAAAAGTGGCACATAACACATAAGAGGTTTCAAAGTCGCAACGACGATAATAAAATAATTTTATGAAGCCCGCTTTGTGTTAATCGTGAGTAACAAGTAAGTGCACTTCTCTGATCCGCAACAGTGCAACATTCTCTGCGTCTGTGGTTAAAAAGATTCCAGCAAAGAGTGACAATGTACATAATTGTTTAGCCAATCCTATAATTCAAAATTTATGGTGCAGTGTAATGTTCAGATACACAGAATTTAAACCGTATTAGTTCGTACTATATAATCCTTGATCATATTATATTAGTACCTACCTACTTACGGAACACAATATTCTTTAGGGTCCCGTACGAAAAAACGAAATACGGAACCCTTATAGGATCACTCGTTCCTCTGGGCGACCACCCTGCACAGCCAATTTACTCCGAAACTAATGGATCAAATGAGTTGAGGTACTCATGTACTTTTTTGTGACCCAATGACGAAGGTATAAAGTAAACACACCAAACAAGTGAATTTTGAAAAAATAATTAACAAAATCAAAATTAAACAAAAACTGTTTTGCAAACTGTATCGTGTAGTATATCAAGTAAAAGGGCTTGTTGTAAGGATCTCAAATATAAGCCTCTTGTAGGTATCATTTATCGAAAATGTAAGCTCTGAGTCTGAATAAATATATGTGATATAGCATACCAATAAAATGTAAAATAATTATCTAACTTTGCATCACTATGTTTATTACTAAAACCTACAATTATCATCTTCCCGAAATTTTAAATTCGTCTCATTATCTTGAAAACAAAATTTTTGAAGGTTGCACTTCTACTACGTGTGAATTGTACACATTTTAATTTTTTCGTAAATATAAAATTCAAGAGATGATAAAGCTCTTATTAGTGTCGCAACACTATTTGTTGGGGGTATCGTTTGATTTTAAAAGACCCACGATACCACCAGGGGTATCGCCAGGGGTATCGTGGGTCCGTAGTGGTATACATTTCTGTTATAGTTCTGCAATGGACAATTTTGAAATTATTCAAGAAAGAACAAAAATTAAAGCCACAAATTGACCATTCCACAAACAACGACAATTTAACATTTCCATTTCCATATTTGATACGTAGCGGAATAAAAATAAAAAGTGTAAAAAAAGAGAAATCTTTTTTATTCCCCTATTTCTTATCTGAGCTCCACGGAGATTTTTCGTAGATGTCATTTAGTGCTAATGCCAGTTGTGGGACGAGTCGCCTACGAATTGTCGCATTTCTTGTGATGTCCTCTCGAACCAACCTCAAATCTTTGTGTTTCGAATGAGCCAATGCATCTTAAGCGAGAGATGGGGCTTTAAATTGTTCGGTGACGAACGTTTACGTTCCGGGTTTTGCCGGCACGGAGATTCGTTGATAATTGGGTACGAATTTTGATGTTTGTTACTCAGAAGTGTTACTAAATATTATAATTTTCATTATGTATGTGTATTTATGTATGTACACATGAAATATACGGTACGCAGTATGAAATATACTTTACTACCTATTCTCATATCTACGAAATATACAGAAAAAATAATCTTAAGAATCGGTTAAGCCGTTTCAGAGGTGTTCGACCACAAACACACACAGACATGAGATTTTTATATATTAGATAATAAAAACAACGATAAAAAGTGTATATTTATATTTATTTGTTATATCGAAAATAGCTCAACGTGAAATAATTTAAGCTGCAAAGTTGCTACGAGGAACATGACACGAAATAATTTCGTAGCATTCATTAGATGCTCCCCTTCAATATATAATTATTACGTGATAATACATAACATCAAGTGAAACTGCTAGACGAAAAGTGACTCAACGCAGCGCCAACACTAACCCAGACGTTATTCGAGGAAATAACCATGGGAATACCATGCAATTACTGTACAATGACATTGAAAAATGACTCAAAATATTCTTTCGAATTTCAGTTGCAGCTTCTTGTGGTTACCATTTTTCTGTGCTAAGTACTTATATTTATATGTTTTCAGAACTCATATTACATAACCGGCACCATATTATGTTACACCGACCACCCCTTTTGTCAGCCGCCAAACGACTCCTCGTGTTCTGGCTGAGGCCTCGATAGCCAGTTATTTTTTCTTGCTTCTTTGTTCTGTTTTGGCCAAAAACGCATTGGTGATGCCTTTTGCGTTACTAATGTCTATATGTCTATGGGTGACATGACCACTTACCATTGGGTGACTCGATGAAATGGCATCATTTATTTTATCGGCTATGGGCTTCTTCATTCATTAACTTTCTTTCTTTTTCTTATCTTTTTCTTGACCTGTAACGCATTAGTGATGCCTTTGGTGTCGCTGATGTCCATAGGTGACGATAGCCACTTAGCATCGGGTGGATATTCAGCGAATTAATCAGCTCTTTCCATTAAAAAAACTTAAAAAGCCTAATGTGACAAGTTATGATGTTTGACAATCATCAATTCAATATGATGATAGCCTTTACGACCATACAAATATTTAAATTCAGCAAAATAGTCTGTCAAAGTTTGTATACTTTATCGAGGACCACAAGATGAGTAGTGCACTGAATTTTACGACCACATTTATACGTCGTGCATGAGAGTTTTATTTGCGTATATAGGCTTTTAATGGGTTGTTCGTACCAGAAACATTGCGGGTAAACGCTGCAACGTAACTTTAAATAGACAAGTTTATTGCATTATTCCACACGGTTCGTTCGCTCGTTCTTTTACGATCGAACACACACACTTACACACGTAACTATTGAATACAAATAATGTGTTAACACTTGCGTGCTTTCTATTTAATTGGGGAAGTTGTGATGCAATTCGTAGTAACAAAACATGTTTTTATTTATAAAGTAATTTCTTCGCCGCTTCGGTGATATAAATTTAAAAATATGTTGATTTGTTATATTTAAAGAAGATTTTAGAGCATACTTTGACTATGGCCCAAAGACATACATTATGTAACCTAAACAGACAAACGTATAGACTTCCTGATCTTATGAGGCATGGGGATTGAGACGCGTTCCCAGATTTCTAAAAGCTTTTGGATCTCCAAATGCCTCATCATATTACTTTATATACCTTTTTCAAATTAATACCTACAAGAGCCAACACATCATTAGCTTGGTCCGTTAAGTATCAGACCAAATATAGATTTCTTTTGTACAATAAAATTCCAATATAACTCAGGCGTCGACGGTAAGCAGTATACTTAATTATTGCTTAACGCCGGCTTTGCAGCTCTAGCGTTTAGCTTTCAGGCAGAGTTTAGCTACTTTCCAAACGAGAAATAGAACCTAATAATTGTTTTAGGTTAGCTAATGTATTTCAGAGTAAAATAATACTTATCTGTAACTTTGCTGCGCTGTAGTTAGGAATATTTTTGTATTGATGGATATAATAATAATATATAGATTTTTAAACCAGTCTATAATACTCGTATTATACGAGTATTATAGACTGGTTTAAAAATGTATATGCCATATTTCATGCACCAACCTGTGTTTACATATTTTATTAATAAACGGCTTCATAGCAGTATGTAAAATGTAAATGTTTAGTTTTCCAAACGAATATTTAGGACAGGTACTTGTGCTCTCCCTGCTATGTAGAGTACATAATTACGTGTACTTCTTTGACACGAATGAAAAATCGTCATCGTCATCAAACGTTTTTTTCTTTTAGCTACCAACTTTTATTAGTAGATAGTATTTTTATTAGCTTAACAAATACAAGTACTAATCATAAATTCACAGACTGTGCGCCAGAATTTTTGATTTGCTAGCATTATTTTATCTCTAATAATATATAAAATATGTTTACGACTGAATGTTAATATTCACGAAATAGATAATATAATAAGACTTATTATACTATCCTAACAGTTCATTAGATACAAATACCTAACGAGGTTAATAAATTATCCAATATGATCATGCTGGCATAATTTATTAATGACTGCAACACGTTTACGGCGCACATGCATTGTCTGCATGGGTGAGTAAAAATTAACTAAACTGTAAATTCTTATTCCGTCCTGGCGAGCAAATTAAAATAAGTGTTATTTAGTACCTAGCGCAAGAAATAAAGCTGTAAGAAAGAACTTATTAACTGCTAAAGAAAAAAAACATCAATCTTACTTTGAGGTTAAAATACACCCTTTCTTTGTACAAAAACTTTTTCTTTGTAAGGGAAATTTAGTACAAATATTTTACATTAAGAAATTGTAGGTGAATCGATCACAAATATTTCTACCTAGGAGTCTATAGCTTGTATAACATATTTGGAGACCGTTGACTTCAGAGGCTCTTTATAGTGGCAACAATTGAAGAATGGAATTGATTTGGGGGTTGCGAATCACGTTCTTATTGAAGAATGGAAAACGTACCAAATTATCATCATGACACAACAGATTTATATTCTTTTAACTAATCTGAAGTCGGAGCATCGTAAATTCGAGAAAACGAGCAATCTTGATCATTTACCATGACCGTGAGTATATAGTATACGTATTATCATGCTATAACGCTACGCTACATGTGTGTAGCGTAGTTTTGAGCTGTGGAGTGTGTGTGTGAGAGTGGGCTATGAGTTTGTACTCATGGCCCACATTGGGATTTCCTGTGTCGTGGGTACCACGGACAGCACACAATGACAAGAACACACACACCCAGACCAAGAACAGAAATTCAAACTCAGTATTCAAAATCAGAATTGAACCCAGGACCCTTGGAACGAGGCGACCCGGCATGGTAGATATTACGCCACATTGGTCGTCAACGCTTTATAGCGTTGTTGTTGTTTTTACATACTCGTATTTATTAAGTTAACGTATTTTAGTTCAACGGTTTACTAAGATAACGTATTTTAGTTAACGTATTTTAGTTCAACAATAACATTTAAAGAGATAATCTCATTCTAAAGTCAGCTTGATTATTGAATCATTGAATGTTGTGTAAATGCAACTCAAACATTTATCTGAGGATTCAGAAATATCCTAAATATGTTAATTATTTTCCTGGTTATTAGGATTAGACTTTTTAATATAGATTAATAACCGCCCTCGCTTGCTTCAGTTTCAGTATAAATCCCTAATTTTTTTTTTAATAAAATAAATCGATGTTACGTAGAAACAACAGAGCATTCTATTGTTGAAAGAATTTTTTAAATTGGTCCAGTAGTTTTTGAGTATATCCATTAGGTACAAAAAACAAAAAATCAAAACCTTCCCTTTTATTTCCTTTCCCCTTTTCTTTGTGTGAATCTACGAGTAACACTCGTTACCGACATTCCGTATATCAAGTGTATTCTCGTGTGGTTTGTGATAGAGATTGATGGAACGTACCTAGTACTCGGAAATTTCAACTACCAAGTAGTTCTACGAGTTGCATTTCTAGATTTGCAGTAGTGTGTCTGTGACTGCCTATCAAGATTGAGGATTTCTAGAAATTGAAGGGAGATTTACTCCTTGGATTCTATTATGGATTGGCAAAGATGCTATATCATATCTAACTCTTTTTTTAATTAAACATATCATTACAGATGTACCTATTTCCTATCTTGAGCGGTATCGGTCGCAGAACAATCATTAGTCATTCTATTGGTAATCGACACCGCATTTACTTTTGTTCAATAACTTTGTTTTATCAGATATTTCTGACCACACATTTGGAAACGTAGCTCAACCCCTAGAAACTGCGGTATGGATGCACCATTGTACTCATCTACATTACCTACTAGTTGGGCTCGAAGTACACGGACAAATTAGCTTATAAAGCTACTTGATATCCAGATTTATTACCAGAATAAAAGAGGAGGCGAAATGGTCTAAATTAAAAAGCAATGCCTCGTTGAGACAGAGCGCGCGGAAACAAAGGGCTGGAATTCATCAAGCTCTTTTGAACCCAACGCATTGTGGTGCAGCATTCAGATACCATCGGAAAGAAAAATCTTCAAGTAGATCGCCACTCTTTGACGCCCCGATGAAAAAAAAGTAATCTCTTTTAACAGGAAAATTCAACTTCATTACTTTATACGACGGCTTCACATAAAAGTATTGAGGATTTTGAAACCGAGCTACTTGTTGAACGTGCCCGCTTCTGAATAGATTAAACCAACCTAATTAAATCATTTTTGTACTGAACACCGTTTGCATTCAGATCCACATTTTCGGACTTGAGTGTCGCATTATGTGAGTCGAACGCAGTTTACTTCACTTATAAGCCGCGCATTATGAATGGGAATATGGTCTCGTGAAGTAGAATAATTTGCAATTATTTTAGCTCTTTTTGTTTGGATGATTATAATTTCACTCATTTTTGCTTACTTTGTCTTACATAGTGATAAAAAAATAATCTTCGCAGAACGCCTGATATATCTTGAACATGAAAACTGCTTATTATAGTAGATAATAAGCTTGTAATAATTATTTATTTAATGAAGTAAATATGGCATGTAATGAAAAATAAAATAATGCGATATTTTGAAGAAAAATACTATAATAACAACCATTATCTCAAGCTATGCACCTTGCATTCAAAGCTTATTGTGGTAAAGATTTTGAAGTAAATATTATGCTAATGCAAAATCTAAAAAAAATATCTTTTAGCTTCCGCACAAACATCGTTCAATAGAGATGCAATTAGTAGGTACCAACTTCAGAATAAATATTTTTCTGTAATCTGAGATACCAACATACAATTTAGTTGTTGAGTGATGGATAAAAGTAATATATTTCATACCAAGTGGGCTAAGACATCAATAATCTCATTACTTACAATTTAAACCTCCGTTATATTATAAAGCCGTATCAAATATATATCTTAGATACCGTTCAGTGTTAACATATTATTGTATATTTAGCCTACATAATATGGCAAAGTTTCACGTCAACACGATGGTTAGAATTGATATATCAAGTAACTTACATTAAATTAACTCATTGCCTTCCCAAACTTCGGGTGTCGCACATCACTAGATATGTAGAATAGAACAAAGCCCTGTCGATATTCTTACAAATTACTGCATCTGTTTTGATGCGGTTTATGCCAACAATCCTTAAATTTATCATGTAAGACTTTTGGTATTTGGTGGCTGCACATTAACTCATTTCTCATGCTATCTTCTAGAATATCTAGAATATAATTGTATCAAAAATTAGAACCTTTTTAAGAACGTGGCAATCATGACATATGGTTGCACAATCGGAGAACCAGTCCTAACAAAACCTATCAACCGAATTTAAAATCTTGTTTATCATTCACTGTTTTTTCGACACTAACAAATCCCTTTTATACAAGCTGCGACAACGGCATTTAAAACTAAAGGGTTTTCAAATGTCATTGGTTCCCGGGAGAACATTTCACCGACCTCGTTTTCGATTTGTGCCATCCTCTGTTAAAAACCGTGTATCATTAAGACGAGTACGCGCACTTGCAAGTGCACGGCGCTTTGTTGCGCCTGGCGCGCGTCCAAGTCACTCGCCGCCACTTATTGACGCGCACAATTATCGCCGAGTGACGTCTTGTTATCGCCAAATCGTGTGAGAAATTTTAATGACAAAACTTGTTAAGTATTGTTAAGTAATGATGCGGTTGCTGCACTTCGAACTGAAAGACCTTGGAGTGATTGTTACAAGACTTTTAGTCAATCGTTTGGTGCACTTTTGGAATCGGCCAGTCTTTTCTTTTAAATTTATTATTAGTCGAAATTAGCAGATGAGGTAAGGTCCAAAAACTAAGACACGCGTGTACGACCAGTAAACTATATAATTTGGAGTGTAATTTAGATAATTAAAGAAAAAATTGACAAGCGGTATCTAATCTTACCGATAAATCTCACCAGTTGTTTTGTGTCCTTTCCTTACAATCTTCATAGAAAAATGATGCTGTGAGTTATTTGCGACAATGACGTGATTTGAGCGGTGAGGTCAGAGTTACACTCATAACGATGTAGTGGAAGTAAATAAATGGTTACAAAGGGAACTCCATTTGCATAAACAAATTAAGGCGATCGTATATCTCATTTGGTTATACACCTGTCTGCTAACCAAAACGCACTGGGTTCTACTATAATATAGTAGACATATTATGTCTACTTTATTATGATTATTACTAACAATAAATTATGATGTTCCATAGATAGATCACGCCTTATCATCCTACTGACCGATCTACTATTCTACTAGTGATCTTATGTTCTTAGTCCCACTCGCATTTCTTTGGTAACTGTAAGATAAATAACACTCGAAATAAGTAAGATCAGACTACGTGGAAAGAAAAAAGCTGTTCTCAGAAAACGTATAAAAAGAACGTTATTTCATAGGTAATCAAATTCCAACGGTGATGGACTACATCAATTACGAATGTCTCGGTGTTGTACCACCGGATGTCGCTCAGCCACCATTTCTTGGAACCCACGTCGGCGAACTCACTTCCTTTGTCTGCCGCACACTCGGATTATGTTAATGTTGTCTCAAAGACATTTGTCTTTGCGTAAGATATTTTCTTGCCGGCTCTGTGTTACTTTTCGATGTTTACCTATGTCTACTTTATTTTATTTATTTGCAATACTACACTGGAGCTGGAATACATAAATATACATGAATGTCAGTGGTAATGCTACGTAATGCTTCTACCAATGTAATGCTTACCTGTGTATGACCTAACTAGGTCATTCCTTTTTTGGTATCAAGTGGATTATAATAGTATGAATGCATTAATAATATCAAACATTGATAACAATATAATCCTTGTGAGGAGCTCTTCTACTAAGCCGGCCAGCTACTGTCGTATCTTATGATACCCTGGTATCATTGCATAGAAAGGGTCAGTACTCAGTATCCTAGACTTATAGACTTAGAGACGCCCCAATATGGCCAAAAATATCGTAATTAATAATTATTTAGTCAGACTAAGTATGGTAAGACGTCACAAATGAATGATTCGATGCTATTTTGCAATAGTTTTTAATTTACTTATTTCGAGATATCTACGCAGTCTGGAACAAATTTCAGTCAACATTGTTTTTTCCGTACATAAAATATATGAACCCGTCGCAAAATAACCTAGATACGCGACATATTGCACACGCGTGTATGTCGATGTATGTATGCGTACCAATATAAGTCAGCTAAGCCCAGAGCGGCGCAAATATTTGTTTCCTACGCAAACGTTTGTCCCCGCCGATTTGTCTAATTAAAATTCGATTACTTGCTTTGTTGTTGCGATGAAGTTGGCAACACTGCATTAGTCCATGCACATAGCGAGTGTTTATTGGAAGTTGAAATATTGTTTCATTTTAATCACGCGTTAATTCTGTCTGTTAGGTTAAATTAAAAGCAAAAAAGCAAAGCAACAACCCATAATTGTCCCACTGCTGGGCTCGGGGTCTCCTCTCACAATGTGAGGGGTATTAGGCCATAGTCTACCACGCTGGCCAAGTGCGGATTGGTAGACTTCACACACCTTCGAGAACTTTATGGAGAACTCTCCGGTGTGCAGGTTTCCTCACGATGTTTTCCTTCACCGAAGCAAGTGATAATTAACTTGTAATACGCACATAATATTTGAAAAATTAGAGGTGCGTGCCAGGGTTTGAACTCGGGCCCCTTCGTTCGGGAGACCAACGTTCTACCGCTAGGCTATCACTAAGCAAGTGATAATTAACTTAGGTTAAATTAGTTAGGTAAAATCATAATATGATCTTTGACTTAATTAATTCAACGTTGATTTTGCACGTTTTATAACGATACTCTCCATATAATTTTATTATACTTTTTATCCAATATTTCCACCCACTGATAGCTAAACAGTTTATAACTTACCTTTTGTTGTTACTCCTGGGGGTACATGTCCTAGTAAAATAATATAATACACACAATACCAACAGAAATATGTCAATATTCTTTTGCTTAAAATATTTATTTCTTGTCCCAGTGAACATAAAAGTTTAGAACTATAAAGTTATTATATTTTCATCGGAATTCACAACATTATTGGAACTCCTTGAAAAAAATATAATGTTAATAAAAATTCAATACTCACAAAAAGGGAAAGTTAAATAATTTAAACGTGTGAAAAAATTGCTGGAAAGATAACACTGAGGGTCTGAATTCAATACTATCGTATTAACTATTCTAATATGACAAACTATAATAATAATTATACTTAAATAGAATAACAATTTAACACAAACAGACCAACATTCCTCTCCGTACAGTTACAGATCAATTAAATACTTTGAGGGGACGCATATTCAGAATTACTGATCCCGTCATACCGTTATAATACAAAGCATAATGAAGCGACAATAATAAACCTTTGACGAAAATAACTCCTGGTGTAATAATTATTAGCCTTTGAAATAAAGCAATGAATAACACACTAATCTACACGTCAAATTCCCATCAAAGGGTTTTTACGGTTAACAAATATGACAAAGTAAGGGGAATTCCGCTTTTTATATAAATTCAGGTCAATGCATTAAGTGCAGTACAATGACTTGGCTTATTCGAGGAATAGGGTCCGCAATGGCTCGGTTTATCCACGAACCATTAATGACTTTGTAACTAGCACAGATTATATTTTATTCATTTGGTGAAATTTGCAGTCGTAACTATTCCCATACCGCTATATTAATTATTAGAACGAATAGGCTTTTCGCAAATAACCTTATTTAAAAAAACTGTCCTATTTGTTACGTTGAGTATAAATAATCGTGTAAAAAACAAATGCCTCGCGAATAGGATTTCAATGGTTCGAAATTGAATGATGTGTATATTTCTATTCTTCTTGCAAACATAACACAATATTTCACATGTATCCATAACAATACATTAAATTATGCGTCATAAAAGAGTTTATTAGAATTTTGAATTTTGAACGTAGAGTTTTATTTTTAAACGTATAACATACTATCCTATTTAAAATTCGTTCGGAGTGTACATACACATTACATTCATATTATTATTTCATTTAAATACATGTGCAATGTGCATTGAAGTGTTATAAAATAGTTTCTATAAATAGAACTCTGTAGAGAATAATGTAATTCCCCGGGTGAGAGAAGTGGAATAATAAGTTTTTTTCGAGTAACAAAGCAAATAAAAGCGTTAATGCGGCTGCATCGAGATTTTCCTACTGGGAAAAATTCCCCTTTTATGTAAGGTACTGTAACGGAGGTTTTAATGAAAATCCTGGGCTATCTTATATAGACAAAAGTTGCGCTTTCTGTTCAAAGTAAACAGTACTCAGTAGTTAATAGGCAAATCAAATTCCATGAGAAAATAGCACTTTGCTAAACAAATATAAAATATTTAAGAGGATATCGGAGCACCGTTCGGCCCATACAAACGTATTTTTCTGTTTCCTCCCTGGATATTAACATTAGAGCCAATATTTTTTGGAAATCAATACATCTCTACGTCTGCCATGTCGGTATGTTTCGTTTTTTTAAATAAATTAATTACTATAGAAGTTATGAAGCTTCAAAAACGACAAATTTTACCAATAAAAATGATCGTTTTCAGACGTCGATCAAACCAAATAAAACGCAAATTAAGAAAAAAATAAAAACATACCGACATAGCCAAGATCTTTATTTATATTATCGTGCAAAAATTTTCAAAATCCGTTCAGATTTCGTGGAGGAAACAGTATAATGCGTAATGCCGATTTCATCAATTTTGTGTAGGTTTTATCAGTCCTAGCTGCAGTTGTCCCGCTCACGTTATAAGGGGTGAGACGGAAGGGTCAACTAATACGTACACGCATACTGTTCGCTCACTCGCACTTAGGTCTAAGGTTCGCGATACTTTTCTTTACATTTAATAATAATTGATAAAAAGTACTTTTTATGTGGTAAGCAGATGGGTGAATTCGGATCGTCTACTAACTGAACTAAACTATACCTTCTCATTTGCAACGATGTTTCACGTTTGGTCAGGTTAAATAAAAGTCAGTCACGAAGTAAATATTTTTTTTGAAAGTAATTTATTTTGAGTATGAGATGATGTGTCGCATAGTTGTCATCGTTTTCGCCTATTTTATTTGCTCTCTGAGAGTTCTTCAAATACATTTTGTTCAAGTTTGTTTCTCTAGTTTTTGCAGTATTGTACGAGTATTTGCCTACAACATAATTTATTTATTTTGAACCACACAATTTAATGTTGCCATTGTGACTGTTCCTAAATTACAACAATTAATTAATTGTATAGGAAATCATAATATCATCATATTATATCATCCGTTTATTTCAAATTTTACCGACCTAAAACTTGCATAAACTAGACGATTTTTTAACCGACTTCAAAAAAAGGAGGAGGTTCTCAATTCAACTGTATTTTTTTATGTTTGTTACCTCAGAATTTTGGACTGGGTGAACTGATTTTGATGATTCTTTTTTTAATCAAAAGCAAGTGCTTGCTATGTAGTTCCACATAAATTTGAACGAGATCTGATAAGTACTTTTTGAGTAATATTGAAGTCGGTTATTTTTTGTTAGTAAAATTTATAGTAATTATAATACGCGTACTTACGATATATCTACTTATGAAGTCACATATCGATAGCGGATTTTAGCAAAATAGTTTTATTATGGTTTTTGATCTACTTGGTTACAACTTACAAGGAATGAAAAATTACCAAAAGTGATCACTGCAGAATGAATCTTACGCTTTATCCGCGCAATGTTAGGGTTCCGAAGTAGTAAGTTTATCGACTATTACTCATTTACTACTTATGCTGACAGACGGACAGATGGACAGACGGACAGATGGATGGACGGACATGACGAAACTACGAGGGTTCTGATTTTACTTCGGAACCCTAAAAAGAGGTTAATTTGTTACAAATGTTTTTAGTTAGCTACCAGCAACAAATTAATGAACCTTCAATTACTTTTTACTGATCCGAAGTAAAATCGGAACCCTTATAGTTTCGTCATGTCCGTCCGTCCATCTGTACGTCTGTCCATCTGTCCGTCTGTCCATCTGTCCGTCTGTCAGCATAAGTAGTAAATGAGTAATAGACAATAGTCGATAAACTTACTACTTCGGAACCCTAACATTGCACGTGACCTGACACGCACTTGCCCGGTTTATATTTTATTATTACAGTCGTTATATCCGGAAGTCGTAATTAGCAAAGGTAAAGAGATGCATTGTTTTACACTTTTTCTTAATTTTCAAGGATTTTGATTCAAAGCATTCTAATATTTTATGACGATTTTTCCACATCGTAGGTATTGTTTTATTGGAATCTGTATGTTTTGCACAAATCAGCATTGTTTTCACCATTTTCATCCAGGAATATCGATCATCGAATGTGCGTCTAGGAACCATACTTAGGTACCTATTCAAAAATTTACTTAACACCCACAATTTTATTTCACTTTGTATCAATGAAAGGAAAAGGTTACCACAGTTGCTGACTATCTGTGTGGATTTAACAAAAGATAAAAAAGCTCTTTGTATCTCTGGCAGCCAGCTCCGGTCGTATAATATCTGCATGGGATTTCTAGGGTTTTTTTTACAAATCAGTCGTTACACCCGAAGTCGCCGTTACATCCGAAGTCGCTACAACTGTATGAATTTTGTATTAAAGTATGCTTTTAAAAACGGACTAAGATTTAACTTTGCGATATCATAATCTAAATTTTACTAACAAAAAATAACCGACTTCAAAGTTACTCAAAAACTACTTGTCAGATCTCGTTCAAATTTATGTGGGACCACATGACAAGCACCTGCTTTTGATTAGAAAAGAATCATCAAAATCGGTTGGCGTGATATTGAGTTATTCGTCAATTTGTCGCGCACATTCTTAATACAAAACGACTTATGTGGTTTTCTCATGGATGCCATTGTCAGATCTCAATAAAATTTATGTGGGACCACATGACAGCCACCAGCTTTCGATAAAAAAAAGAATCATCAAAATCGGTTCGCCCAGTGCAAAGTTCTGAGGTAACAAACATAAAAAAAAATACAGTCGAATTGAGAACCTCCTCCTTTTTTTGAAGTCGGTTAAAAATGGTCGCTATATCTATGGTCGTAATAAATGAAATCCATTGTAGCTACAAAAATAATAAGATAGGAATTTAGTACTTATATGTACAATGTTCCTTCAATATATATTTAGTTGGTACAAGAATTCACCAAATCAACAGATAAACCAAATCGAAAACGCTAAATCCAGTCCAGTAATGAAATCCAGGGTCAAACAGCATGGTTGTGGTGCAAAACAGAAAGATATAACGACGAGCGAGCCATTCGAGCTCTCCCCGCGTCCCCCGCCGAGGCGGGCGATCTGCAATACGCACACACGCATAGCTCGCTCACCCACACATAGTAGCTCGTCCCGCGCGGGGCTACGGGCCTACAGCGCGACGGCAATAGTTTCGATTTTTAATGGCTTTCGAAATTTTTCGCCAGTGGTATTTCCTCTTAACGCTCTTAATGTAAGATCTAAATAGAGATATCAGAGTTTAGTGACTGCTTCCGAAGTGAAGCGCGCCGGGTTTGATACCCGACAGAGACAGACATTTTTGTAACAGATAAAATAAATTTTAGTAAATTTCTCGTTTGTCCATGTGACGCGCTGAATGGTGAACTATGGCCTATACCACTCAGGTTGTGAGTGACGACGCAAGCCCAGCTCTAGGTTAGCTGCTTTACAATGATGATGATGAAAATATATCGGTTCGATGTGAAAATTCTCCCAATATTATGATGACAGATAAAAGGTGCATCGTGTATTTTTTCGCCTGAACGCACATCCAAACCCTTGTCAATGTCACGGCGTATTATCTACGAGTTTCATATTGAACTGCACCAGATACAGCTTTTGCTTTTTGGAATTTCATTGCGATATTTGTTTTTTTATTTCTAATATCAATCCGGGAAAATCTGTGAGGTTTCAAGCATGTTTTTGTGCATTGTATAACTGAATTTTATAATCAGAAAGGCTTGAGAGCTTTCTTGTTTTCTCTTTTTTCTTTCTTTTCTTCTGTTTTTCTTGGCTAGTGACGCATCAGTGATGCCTTTGGTGTCTCTGACGACCATGGGCGACGATAGCCATTTACCATTAGGTGTATCGTCAGCTCGTTTGCCGGCTATTTCCATATAAAAAAGAACAATCTTCAAGTAAGTTTGTGCTCTGAGATTGGAAACTAAACATTTTAATAATTAAAACCATTTCACTTCAAGGGCTTTTTATTTTTAAAATAGTTTACAAACTGAGATCCAAAAAGTGTATAATCTGAATTTCACCAAGAAAAAAATAACCGACTTAGAAAATACTAAGATTATTCGTCAGATCTAGCTCAAATTTAATTGGGGCTACATGACAAGAACCAGCTTTCGATTAAAAAAAGAATCATCAAAATCGGTTCACCCAGTCGAAAGTTCTGAGGTAACAAACATAAAAAATACAGTCGAATGTAATACCTCCTCCTTTTTTGAAGTCGGTTGAAATGAGCTAAATTTAATACATTTTATTCGTCACAAAACTGGCCGGGAATCGAACCTATTGACCGCAGGGTCACTGGACTTATGGAGCCGACGGGAAATAGGTATTAATAGGACTTGGTAGAACTACGAGTTTTACTAATCTACTACTAAGACTAGGAATAGGTAGAAACAGGACTTGACGCTATGTAAATCTTTAGACAATTTTCTTGATCCTACTCCTAAACTGATTCACTCAAATATTTACCAACGCATATTACAGAAATACAGCAATATTTACCCATATTCTCACTTTTGAACTCATCAGCCGTAACTGTAACGGTGACTTAGGCGCGAGCCACACTTTCCGAAGTAAATCCGATTTTCGGTAACGTTTCCCCATCTTTTTTGGAATAATCCTTGCTAATAGTCACATAAAAACGACAATAGTACCCGAGCCCAAGAATTGGAAGGTGTAGATTGGTTCTTAGTTATTACAAGAATCCTAACATTAAATTCCCTAATATTTAGTTCTGTTTTTAGGGTTTCGATTTTACTTTGGAACTTATAGTTTCGTCATGTCCATTCGTCCGTCTGTCCGTCTGTCCGTCTGTCCGTCTGTCCGTCTGTCCGTCCGTCAGTCCAAAGCAAAGCCATTAGTGTCTCGGCGATTTGCTTCGGACAGTCGGACGCACGAACAGACGGACGGACCGACATGACGAAACTATAAGGGTTCCGATTTTTCTTCGGAACCCTAACAAACTTGATTCCCAAGGCTTCATTCCAAAGAGTGTTAGGATCGTTTGTTCGGAATTCACCTGAATCGTGTGATGTCAAACATGGTTCAAGATGGTTTTCTTGCGTATTGTCCGACGCCGATCGGACACCCTCGTCACCGTCATGGCTCATTGACCCTCGCCGAATATTATTTGGGAAGCTATTTACTTTATATGAAAGTTCCATATCCTCACGTTGTCATGAAGTGTCTATAGGGATGTAAGCTGGCTAATGGTTGGAATGTAATGTTCGGTAAAGTGCAAAAAATTTAGTCGAGGAATGTAATAATATCCTTGTTGACAATAATCTCAGTGCCACACTGTTAGGCCCCGATTTTTATGATATTTATTTTATTTTGCGCAATTTAAAAATATTAATTTATAGATGGAATAATACTTTCCTTTTTTCAGCACTGAGATATATTTAAAAAAATATTCAAGAGCTTGTTTTTCATGAAAAGTTAGTGCATTATTGAATAGAAGATAAAAACTTACTGTTGGACATACTCGTACCAGTTAAGTGGCATCAACGTGATTAAGTCATTACACATAGCATGCAATGTTAGTGAGGGGACACTCATGTTATTGATATTAGTCGGTAATTTTATTTCGCACACCGTCTTCTACCGTGTTTTTATGCAAGATTAAGCTAGCCTCAATATATCACTATCGCTTATAAACAACATCGATGTTTATTCCAAAACACCTTTTTCTTTGAGAAAACGTCGAGAGCCCTATAGTACTTTATAATGTAGTTAGGTGTAGTTCATTTAATTTTTATGACGATGTTACGTAATAAAATCATAGCGACTGCTGTTATCGTCGCCCAACGGAAGATTGTTTTACTTGGCAGGACGCCATAACGACGTAAGGAAGTACAAAGTATAAATACATTTTGCATGCCACTTAACAGTCCGTATAATATATCAAAGACTGAGACAGTTCAGACTTATGCCGCGTAAAGCAGTTTGAAGTACGATCACACTTTGGAATAGGGCTTTTTAAGTTTCTGCGCCAAATGTTTGTGCCTGAAAAATAATATCGTGAATTTATTCCGACGTGTATGTACAGTGCGGAGGAAACGAATATATGCACCGGATTTTCGCTTCTTTTATCTTTCGCTTGGAATTTTGTTCTTTTCAGTACATTTATATATTTTATTTCATAAAATTTTGTTACATTTCTAGCGATAGTGTAAAGTTAACTCGGCTTCAGTGCATACATGTGTTTTGCGTACACCGGAGCCGTAGCGACACACGCAGTTCATTTAGATTTTTCTACTACAATGCAACCTGCCGGTATACGCAAAAAAAATTGCACGCATCTGGTTAAATACATTACATACAGCCCAGAATTCATATAACTGCCTTGTTGTTGGATATTTCCTTGACGGTCTAGGTTAATGTAGTAGACCAAGTAGTTTGAACATCATTTCGAATCCTGCTCTCTAATATATCGAGTGACGTGAGTGGTACAAATTAACTATCAATCGCTTTGGTGAGACAAATCACTGGGAGGAATGCACACCAAAAATTTTCCATAGTGATCTATGTGAAGCAGACGGTTCACTTAATGCTAAGTAGTCACCGCCACCTATGGACTCAATAACTAAACTTATTTTTGTTTACGACATTTACCCCCCAACTCAGAGTCACTAATGGTTACTTTAATCGCTCCTTAGTAAACAATTACCACACAAATTCTGTAATAAGGAGCGATTTAAGTAACAGTTGGTGACTCTAAGTTGAGGCGTTATTGTTTACGATGACCCGTCTGGCGTAATGGTTACCAGGCAGGAACGTCGTGCCAAGGGTCCTGGGTTCGATTCCCAGCGAATCCTTGTCTTTGTATGTTGCCCATGGACCTAAGACACAGGAAATTCTAGTATTGGGATATGAGTGTGAAGCTTTATTTATTTGTTTACTCTTTTTTAAATAAATAATGTTCAATAATGTGTAATGGATACAATTTTATTATCCATACCAGTTTTCAAATCTTAATAACAGCTGAGGAACTGAAAAACACAATGAAGCATAAGCATAATTATTTCAATATCCGCTATAATATGTCGGTATTTAGCTAAGTTTGTTACAAAATGGTTACAAAATGCGTATTTCCCGGAGCTATTGTCACTCGTGTCACCAAATGTATTACAGATTTTACAAACGGCGCAATGTTCACTAAGTGTCAGTAACGGCTGCGGCGCGCTGCTGCAGCCCGCCTGAATATCGCACGAGTGTTGCTAAGCGGGCTTGTTTAATTTTCAACGTTTTAGCTTGTTTCCTATTACGTACTTAGCTTTTACCATTTGTTTAATCCAATAGCCCCTTGGTAGTGTAGCGGTGAGTCCTGGGATTGATTCCCGGTGCAGACGTTAGTTTGTTTTTATTTAAATTGGCAAATGATTACCAGTGGTTTGTTGCCAATGGATATCCAAAACACTAAATATCCGACCTAAACAAAAAACAGGTGAAGTTTGTGTCAGGCCACTCAGGGTTGTTGTTAATCGACTATTACTCACTTTAAGCTTGAAAATAAAAAATGTTGGTTTTTTATGGAAATAGCCGGTAAACGAGCTGACGATCCAGCTGATGGTAAGTGGCTATCGTCGCCTATGAACATCAGCAACACCAAAAGCATCACTGATGCGTTGCCGGCCAAGAAAGGGTGAAGAAAAAGAAAGAAAGAACGGGTTCTCAATCTCCCAGCCGGAACATTTGGCGGCTGACTCATGCTCAAGAGTGATAGCTATCCAGGCGAACCGTGAAATAATAATAGTAATAATCGTATTCATTAACAATTAAAATCAATATTGCCAGTATAATCCCTCCGAGGGCCAGCTACCAGCGTGCCTAAATTAGACGCCTCTTACGACACCCATCCAGCGTGGGATTGGGGTTAATATTCTAAGCCGCCCCAACACAGCTAAAATGTTATTTTATTTTTACCGGGTTTGTAGCAATTGGTACATTCGTAAAACAATTGGTTCGCATTGTAATAACAGCGGCCTGCTCATAATATGGACGTCAATTTCTCCGACCCAGTTACATCAGTCATGGCTCATTGCTATGAAGTTAATAAACGTTAACTTTCTCATCGATCCTAAACAGCCACACCATATGAATACATAACAGGCCTTATTATTAAATTAAATTATATTCTGAATAATGTACCGATCCATTATTATTTAAAAGGAGAAAATCTGACTCACTGACTGACCCATCAAATCCCTGAATGAAAAGTACAGAAGTTTTAACCACTCTATAATTTAGATATTTTTAATTTGGGTGCGTGAGCTGGAAATTCTTATGGGTCAAAAATTTAATACTTTGGCTATTTCTTCTCCCCATGACAAACCTTTCCGAAATGGTAAGAGACTAAAAAAAATGACGTTCTTAAGTGTTTAGGTCACACTGTATTAAAATAATTATACGGTACTCGTTACTCGATACTTTATTATTGCACGGCATTCAGCATTTTTCACCTGTGCAATAATATAACACTTTACGCCCCGTACCGTATTGTATTACATACATAATAACTTTAACATTCGATTATCTACAAATATGCAAACCTTTCCTTTAGATGTGTTTTAACCGAGCCAGAATTTATCTTCTAGTACATCAGTGCACGTTACTGAACTGCTACTGTGCAGTCATTTAGATTCCGGTGCCATCCTCCTACATCCGATGTTAATGCCTTTGAGATCACGGCGAAGGCTAGATGTGTGAACTTACCTCACGTGAAAGTATCTAGATTTTAAAAATCCCCGTTGATAAATTAGACTCTTATCGTTTTGCATGACAAGTATGAAGCCCAGTGTCCCGACCAGAAAATGCATTATCGTTTTTGGTACGCTTCTAGCTTTTTAAAATATTTGGTGTGACAGTTTTTTATCTATATAAGTATGAATCATATTATCGATTTGTAAGCCTAGTTAAAAGATTGATTCAATGATAATGTCAAATAATTTCAGTGTCAATTCTACAAGATATCGATAATAGATATTTAATTGTTCATTATATAACTTTTTTCGTCGTTATTAATATTGAGTAATGTATGTAATTTGTTATTTTACTAACGTGACTTTAATAAAATTTTTCGAGGCCCTTAAGTGGCACAAGTAAGTTCGTTTAGCATACTGTATTTGCCATCTTAATATACTACATGATTGTAATAAATTAATTTGATAGTAGCCAAACAGGTGAAATTCCTCTCACCAGGCATGAGTACCATCGGAAATAAACTGGGCGAGTGAGGTTATTTAGCTCAGTGCACCAAAATAGAAGGAAGCCTTTTATACTTCCAGCTGTGACTAATTTAAATTGATAAGTGGTCACTTATACGGAAATGAAAGTCTATTTTAAATGTGGTCCCCTAATTACAACGTTAACTTAATAATAATTACTACACTGACTTTCGCTACAAATGAAACCATATTCCATTTTATCCTGAGAGAAAGAAAGTAAAGTTTCGTTATCCTTGCGTTGACAGTAAGTCATATCATAAACTACGTGAGTTGAACTAGTTTAAATTTAATGCCCCTACTTGATTACAAGTTATGTATTTGAAAAGAGAAGTTTGCTCCGAAGTCAGTTGAAAACAATGAAAAGTGCGAACGTTGAGACAGAAAGTTGGTTGGAAGTCGGTTGAAGAAGTGGTTGTTGGTTGACGCAGCGACGGCGCGACGGCGGCGGCCGTTCCGACGGCGGCGGAGGCGTGACCCGGCGGGCCAATGGCGCGCCCCCGCTCGCCGCCCACCCCGCGCCTCTACACCCAGCTCGCCAGTAGGTTTGTGTCCTTTTGGCTGACCGCATGACTCCGTATCTCGCTTCGTCGCCGTACTTGTAATCCGTGTACGTCACGCGCTTCGTCTCCTCGACGCTTCCGCCAGATCGCTTCGACGTCCCGGTCGCTTCGATTGTGTTAACGAACTTTAAGTTCCGAGTGGGCAGTGGTGAAGACGGCGCAGGTGGTGTGCAGCGGCGGCAGTGCCAGGTACTGTGTCCACGCCGCCGACCCCGCACCCCTCCCCGCCCGCGATCACCCGCTATCACCCGCGCGTCGCCGCCTCCACGGCGACCGACACGCGGGAATCTTATCTATGACCAAACAGAATGATAAACTTTCCACAACAACTCTCCGAGCGCAAACTTTAGCCGTATCAACAAATGAAACGTTACACATGAATCTTGCATCTTACGTCATAAATACCATCACATTCTCGTTATGAGATACACACGTACTTTACTCCTTAGTAAGTAAGCTCCATCAAACTTTTCGATAAAAACTTTTCATATAATGTTGTTATTATTAAGAGAAATCTATGTTCACACATATCTGAGACACCTGCTATGTTCATGAATCATTTCTCGTAAAATACTAGAAAAAAAGGAACTACCCAAATTCCTACAAAATCAGCCTGATATGCATATTATTCGACGCTGTTGCTACGTAGCTACGATGGTCTACGCAGGCTCTACGAAAATCTAATCCCATTAAAAGGTAGAAAATACATTAAATTGTAGCAATGTATACGATTCCGGGAATAAACATAACAATTTCCGCTTCATCGCCTTCGAACGCAGGCAGACAAATTAAAGAACATTTTTCCCGGCCAACTCTCTCCCACTTAGAGCCTCCACAGGCACCATAAAACTTAACTACACGCCGTAACCGCGACTAATTATTAGGGAGGGTTTACATAACGTATTTATGAGCTCGAGATTTAACGCCAACGCCGGTCTCGGGTGGTCTGTTATCGCGCCATTAAAAAGTTGTCCTCTGCGGAACCGTAAATAACATAATATGAACCGACGCTGCCCATAGCGGCCATTGAATGTACCACAAGCGGCGCGTACGCAATTATTTATTCTTGCGTCCTCGTGTCTGAAAAATTCGCTATAAAGATATAAAGGAAGGTTTGACAGGCGTTGTTCATGTTATTCTTAATAACGACAGAGAAAAATCATAGTATGAAAAGGAAAACTGGATTATGTTAATCATCTTTGGAGCAGCGTAGTATGCCTGACAGATGTGAAAATAGTCTTTAAGGTATAGAAAATAAGCATCAGAGCATAGCTTAGTACAGGAAATTAATATGACATAGTGAAACAGAAAATATTCAGATTTTTTTATTTATTCTTTTTTTAAATAATCTGAATTTCACCAAAAAAAATTAAGGACTTTAGAAACGATTTTCGAAAAACCAATAGCAAAATTACGATATGTAGGCATCTATAATATTTAAGAAATCCCTCAATTCCTCGTTAATCCCACTAACAGAAAATACAAAAAAAATATGGGACCAATCATACCTTTCAAATGAAATAAAAATCTTCCAAATCAGTTGAAAAATTACAGGGTACTGATTTAAAAAACATTAATAAAAATAAAAATATAGTCGATACTTTATAATCAATATACATTTTCAGAGTTGCTATAACAAATATCTATGTTTGAAATAATTTTATTTGCAAGATTTACTACTATACGTAGCAAGTGTGGAATTGTTAAAACGCGCGCCTCTGTGGCGACCCCCCCCCCCCCCCCCCCCGTCCTCCCGCGTCGCTTGCGCAGACATGAGTTTATTCTCTACATACGAATTTTCGTTTACTGGGCCAATATGGAATAAAATTTTTGCACTTACGTAATTCTATATCTAACTTATTTTAGGTTACTTAGGCCCAAAAACATGTTTGAGCCCAAAATAATTTTGTTCCCATAAATTTGCCAAAAAGCTTCTTTGCTTATTTTAAGCAAACCAGGCAATTATCTGATGAAATTTTTCTCCCAAATATAAATAAAGTTTGGTGACCCAAGTACTTCCCTCATTGGGTCACCCAACTTTGTGCAGCACATTTTATTTCAGAAACACGTTGTTTCTACAGCAGTTCTAATTTTTTGGTTCATTTTCCGTTTGACAACAGCCGGCCGTGCCGCAAGGCAGCTACGAGCCTACGACAGAACGCTACGAGTATGCGGGGTGCCCGTAGCACGTGTGCTACGAGATCCTGACCCAATTCGTTTTATCACCACATAGTATAGAAAAAAGACGATATATAATTCTATTTTTCACCACGATAATCTGTTTATTAGTAGATACAGTAATATATTTATATTATGTGTATCTTCAAGATAATAGTGAATAGGCTTTTGTATTACATATATACATCGCCACATACCATCAGGTGGGATTGTAGACAAGCATTAAATTTTATTTATAAAAAAATACAAATTTTCATATAGTTTTACCAACATATACTTATGATACTTATACTTATGAAATTCTGTTAAATTTAGTCTGGGTTAGAAGAAAAGGCTAGTGTTAAAAATAAAGGGCAACCGTTATTTTCTGGAAATATTTTGCAGTTTACGCCTGAACAACGGCTTTCCTTAATTGGTGCAACTCCAAACTCGTGTTTTGCATTTGGACTTGCCTACGTGGATGACATTTTATTCCAGGTTGTTTTCCAGGAACATTTTATCCTAAATTTTGTATGAATCATTTCTTTTAAAACAAATATTTGCGATCCCTTTATTGTATCTATTAGTTTCAAAGTTACATACAGAACAAGAATTGTGGATTCAAACGCTAACAGATAATAATTTTAATAGTAATTCACGTAGTACAGTATTTAATTTACCCGCTCTCATTCTGAGATTGTAATGACTCTATAATATAATTAATACTAGCTGCCCGGACAGACTTCGTTCTGTCAAAAGTTTATTTTTATTTTGAGATGTAAAGTATCCTATCTTTCAAGTTGGAGCAAACTGCACACGGTGTGTAAAGATTGAAATCGGTTTAGTAGTTTATGAGTCCATCGCGGACAAACAACGTGACACGTAATTTATATATATTAAGATTTTACAAATCTTAATATATTTATTTGAATTTTTGGTCTTTAAATCTACAGAGACACTAAAGCTTTAAATTTTATTTATACTTAGATCAGTCTAAGAAGACACGAATCCGTTACGGTATGATCAAAGCTACTAGTAAAGAGAGCTTGACAGCATAACATAAATTTTTAGTCTAGACCAATAACAAAATCCTAGAATATAAGAAAAATATATTGCATTGAAATGGAATTTACTCTGCTATTATAACTACATTTCACCGCGACGCATAATATCTGATTCATTGATTTATCATCAACATTAAACCCATTATTGTTCCGATGCTGACTCACGTTCCCTCTCCCAGAGAAGATTAAGGTCAATAACCCGCTGCCATGTACCGTAATTTGTAGATTAATATCTATACTTTGCATTTTCGAGAGCTTTATCGAGAATTTACAGATAATATACAGGTTTCCTTACGATGGTTTTTAACAGACTATAGAAAAGAAGGAGTTCCCAATGTTTCTTTTAATGTTAGTTACCTCGGATCTTCTTCATTTATAAACTGATTATTTTTATTTCATATTAATATCTGAAAGGATATACGTCAGATTGGTTCTATGTCCATGAAAAGGTTTCTGATGTTTTCCGGAATCTATTTATGACAAAGGCTGAGGACAAAGGGTTCACATTCAAAATGTTTTGTTTCAAAAGTTTTAATTCAGTTTTAAGCAGGAATTTGATCATTAGAAGAAGTAATTAAACAGAAAATTTGTTAGCACCAATAAAAATATTTCTTCAACAAAGTAACTATACAGTATTCTTTATTCAGGTAGTAGAAAAGCACTTGAGTCAGTAATGAACATTTTGTTGTAGTACCACTCAAGGAAAGTGGGTCCTAGAGACTGCGAAATTCTTGGAGTACTTAGTTATCTCTATAAAAGAGTATATTTTACTCGTAGCAGTCCATAAATCTACCGCCATAGTTTTATTTATGGCACTACGTTATTAATACGAATGTATTTTTGCCGAACTAAGCTAAATAAACGGGTCCGATAACTTGTCGGTGATGTCTTTAGTATTGCTGTCCTTGATTACGATGATACGACGACCTTGTAGCTAGTTGGTAGCGACCTTGCCTGCGAAGCGAGGGGTCCCGGGTTCGATTTCCGGTCGGAACAGATATTTATGTGACAGATAAATATTTGTATTGGTCATGGGTGTTATTGTGATATGTTATATGTGTCGTCCATGCTACTTGCAACACAGGTTAAAACCTACTGCGGGGGTATGAGTGTGTAAGCGTTTATTTAGTTTGTTTATTATGATTGACGGTGACTTACTGTATGACAGTTCAAAACCTAGTATTAGCTAAAGATAAATAAAACAAAGTTATCTGTACTATTTTCTTAGTAGTTCTGCTATGGCGAAGAATAGGAAAATATTGAGTCTAATATCGTATCCTACAAAGTTCTATTTGAAGTAAACATAGCTCCTTTCAAACTTCAGATGTTTACACGCCACCGCGACGATCATACTTCAGCTAATTCTGGAATTTACGACAGTTTCTTTGATGCTAATAAGAAAAAGTTTCTTATCTCGCTAGTCCCTGGTGAAATTACTTTGGCTATCTTCGTACTATTTGGTTTTAATATAAACTTTTGCAGTCTATTTTGTATCGATACTTTAGTTTTATGTTTTTATATTATTAGTTACGCTTTAGTGCTTTTAAATTAGAATCATAATTATCTATTAAAAATAATAATACTATTTACCAGATCATTAAAACATGTTAGTGCATATATTTTCTTACTATGGCAAATTTTTTTTTGTATTTTTGATAATTATAATTCAACAAAAATTATTGACCTTTATTGACCTTTTTTATACACATAAATTAATTGATTTTAAATTAGCCATCAATAACTTTTCACTATCAATTTTTGGGCCATTGAAAACATCTATACATAATGAACAGCTGATAATTATGATGAATGTATCCAATTGCGTATATACTGGTTAAATTTTATTATAAAAGGTTCACTAAATACTAATTTAGCGTGCTACTCAAATTTGCATGAAAATCTAATAATCGTTATCGAATTGTGTTTAAAATAATTATGTTATTGACAGAATGAATTATGGCCAAATGCAGTTTGAATTAGAATATTTATTTAGTTATAATAATTATACGATTAATACAGTCTAATAAACTGGCAAATGAAACACCATAAGTGGTGAATGGTCCATGCCTCATATTTGAAGTGAATGTAGAAAATTAAACCATAAGGAACATGTTATAAGGCTTAGAATCAATGCTTTCTTGAATTGAGTTGGAGTAGAGTTGACATCGAGTTGATGTTATATCAGACCTGAATGCCATCATTGGATGACCGTTACAGCAAAAGTAATACCGGCACAGAAGAAACCGGAGAACTGCTTTTTAACTGACACCAACCAGTCAAAAAACAAGTCAGGATTTATTCTTGTTGTTTTAAGATTAAATTAGACAGGCAAGTATAACTAAGAAGTAGACAGAGTAGAATATATACCAAGGACGAGAACTTATTTAGAACAAAAAGAAAAAAATCTTTAGCTTAGATTAGAAGTAATCCAATATTACTCATCTAAATGTCGTCAGTATAAAATGGGAATAACAAAATTTTGAAAATTATTGTTTCAGTAGATTACACATAATAATATGTATACGGTGAAATCACCTCTACACAAATTGTTTATATATGCTTGCCACAAATCCCTTCACTAATCTGCAATATAACCTCGTGGTGGAGCTCTTGTAAACACTGCACATGTGCTGCAACAAAACTCAGGTTAAGGCATATTTAAAAAAATATAGTAAAAATTGTAAGACTAATTTTTTTCTTTTTTGAGCTCGGCATAAAAGTTTTCAATATTGCAATCACATAACACACTCATACACGGACACATAAATCATTACTCTAAATTAGTTAAATCTAACTAGTTAGATCACAAAATCTTGATACCATTGTAAATTCTAATTTATAAAGTTGGACTAAAACAACTTCCTGATTGTTTGAAAACTTTGAATTCCCTTAACGAAAAGTTCAAACAAATAAATAAGACTTCTTAACTCAGAAGACGGTTACGACTCGTATTTACGTCAAAGAACTTCAACAAGGCCTCTCAGAAAAATTACAGTGGTAGAACTAATCTACAGTAAAAGTATTAGCAAGAGATGGAAAATGTTTTACTAAAAGACCTAAATTTTCCGCTCGATGAATCGCGAACGGCGCCGGCCTGTCTGACTAATCTACATATCTAGCAAATAAGCTAATTCTTGTGAAATATGGATTCGATAGCCTTATTATGGTAGTGCTTTTCTTGATTATTCCTGCATTATCTAGGTTTACATAAAATATGTAAGAGAGTCTTCATATTATATAGTATCTATTGAATATATCTTTCAAGATACTAATTATCTTGAAACCTATAGAAAAAACTTCAGGTACTTTCATGTGTTAAAATTTCGGTTTAAAGAACTTTATTGTCTAAAGAAATTACAAATTTCACTTGTTAGACAAACTTAAGCTAAAGTTATTATATAATTATAATTATAGTGAGCGTGCTAGAAATCTAAGATTTACAATACATAACAACTATTGTAACAACTATTCATAAATTTCTGTGTTTTTACCTACGCTCGTGGCGACACTCTGGGTAAAAATGTGTAAATAAAAAAAAATTCTTCAAACATTTTCTTTAGAACGTCAGCTTAGTAAAAATTTCTGAAAAAGGAATGAAATAAAAATTATCAATTTGTGGATTCTTTAAAAAAATAACAAAATAGTAAAAAAAAAGAAATAAAGGTCTTTGGATACCAGTATGCTTCAAATCTGTTTCAATAGATGAGCTAATTATTTCATAAACAAAAACTTTAAGAAAAATACCTAAAACCTTTTTTAAAAATATGAAAATCCTAACAGAACACATCATTAAGCAGCTTACCTTGATTATTACTATTCAGAACCAATTCATATAAATAACTGTCTATAAATTTCTTTGATCTGTCAATTATTCCACGAAATCTGTCCTAAACAAACAAAACCTCTCGGGTAAGTCGGCTTGAGGTATAGCGGACTTTCGTAGTGAGGAATAAATATTATGTGTTTGGTTTGTTTAGTCGACGCCCTTAATTTAATAGCAGTTTTGAACGAGGTCGATGGTAATTGACCTGATTACCTATGACAAGCCCTGGGCAGCAATTATCGCAACCGAGGCTTATTATTATGAAAATTAGTATTTTGTGTAGGTATGTATCTAAGTGTTGTTAAAGAGTATACAATGTTATTATTGTTACTGAAATATTTTGCTACAATATGGAATAATCCATACTCCATACTAATATTATAAATGTGAAAGTGTGTTTGTTTGTTTGTTTGTCCGTCTTTCACGTCGCAACGAAGCTGCTATATGGTATGGTTTTTGTGTGTGGAGATAGTGACGAGTGTGGAGAGTAACGTAGGCTACTTTCTACCGCGGTAAAACATCCCCATGGGAAGATCGATGTTTTGTTAGTTTCTAGATATTTAGTTCCGGACGTTCTTAATAGATGGCGTTAGTAAAATTCATTTGCAAGTTCTGAATCACGCTATCAAATGATACATGTAAATTACTTAAGTCATAGGCAACTAAATCTAACTAAGTAAAAGTAAGTAGGATTTGTAAAAAATTGATCTCTACCGCGGGCGAAGCTGCGGGCAAAAGCTAGTAAGCTAGTATATAAAAAGACCACTCGTGTCGTTTGTATGCGCGACTCAGTCAATTGCGGATGCAGTTGGTATTTTTTAGTACCAACAATTACATAATCACTTCTGTGCCTCAGAGGACACGTTAAGCCCTCGGACTACACAGTAATCACTACGCCTTGTTTAAAAGTTTGCTAGTATAAGAATTTGAGCTACTCACGTTGTTATAGGAGGCCTTGAGTGTTATCGACTCTCTAGCAGCCTGCTCTATATTGACTTCAAGCTAATTTTAGATTGTAGTAAAAATATAGCTATATATCTGTAGAAAAAAAGATGTAAGAATTACTTTTTAACCGACTTCAAAAAAGGAGGAGGTTCTCAATTCGACTGTATTTTTTATGTTTATTACCTCAGAACTTTAGACTGAGCGAACCGATTTTGATAATTCTTTTATTAATCCAATGCTGGTGCCTGTCATGTGGTGCCACATTTTGAGCGAGATCTGACAAGTAGTTTTTGAGTAACTTTGAAGTCGGTTATTTTTTATAGCAAAATTTAGAGTTATGGAAAGAAAGGAAAATAGTGAGTAGCATCACCCATGGACATCAGTGACACCAAAGGCATCACTGATGCTTTGCCGTCCCAAAAAAAGAAAAGACGAAAGAAAGAAAGAACTACTAGAAATATTAGTAACATTATATTCATCGACTTACCAGTCGTCTTCAAAACTAATTCACCATCGAATGTTTACTCGATCTTATTAAAATAGTGACTAGGATGTAAAGACCGTAGTGATTTCGTAAAATATTTGGCTCTGAGACAGTATCACAGCGAAAAGATTTTTGTCCCTGCTCTGACGCATGACGCAAACAAAAAGCATTTTCATTTACAAACTGGGAGCAGGGACGTCGGTTAATGGACGAATGGTGCTCCGTAACCGGTTTATCACGATCACAATAAATCGGAGCTTAGCCTAGAGCCGACGGTTCTTACATTCGACGTTCCATGTTAAGAAACTTAAACGATAGCTGGCTAAACGTTGCAATACATTGCTGGGAGTATTCAGTTTTGAGATGCTTTTTTTTAAGTTAATTAGCTGTGTTTTTGAAGTGTTATTAACTACGTTACAGTTATGGCAGTATGGCAAACAAGTGTGGTAGTTACAATTTATATGGAGTTTAATTATGTTAAAATGGTTACTAGTACCTATCAATGTATGATATTGTATGACTTAAATAAATAGCAGGTACTCTTTGATCGTCCATCTGTACTATTTATTTATTTTCTGTACTATCATTATATGAATTATCATTTATAAAAGAAGTACAATTTTTTTTAAATAATAATGCGTTAATTTACATTATGATGAATAGAACTGATTATTAATTTTGCAAGGTCTCAATTCAATGAGAACTTGTACTACAGAAGCTTATAATATACATATTACAAGTAAATAATTATTATGGTCATGCATATTGCATTAGGTTAATTAATATAATCCAATGTCACATATGCGATGTACAAGCTTCAGTTGAATCTTAATAAATATGCAAATTAGTACAACATCTTGAAATACTTGTATCTCATGATTTAGAGCCTAAATAAGTAGCACCTAATACTGTTACTTTGCTCACGGACTAACTTTTTCTGCCAATTATGCAATCCTAGAGTTTTTTCCTCGTGAAAGTTTGAATGGGTAACCATTAGTGGCAAAATTTCATAACATCTAGGATTATAACACTCTAAGAAAAGCTAATTAAGAAATTCTTCGAAATCCTTTCTCTTTTGAGAATTATTGGCTTACCCGTTGTCCTAGGTGAGCGATGAGGGACAATTTGTTTCATATCGCCAAACAAGCAAACTGTTGTAAGCGCTTACAGCTTATATCAATTTAGATTATACAAAAGCGTCCCTATTTACATTGCTCTCCAAACGTATACCCCTTAAGTACGATAGAAAAGCAAATACTAATAAAACTTCTTGTATTACCTATACCAGACGACGCGTAAAATATTCATAAGCTAGGGGAAAGCTTAGTTACTGCACTGCATCCTATCTCGCCTGACGTTTGAGCTCATCAGGTGTCACTTAGCTGTATTCCCGCTCCAGACGAGTGCATGCAGTAACAAGACGAGACATTGCGTTACGACGCGTGATGACTGCGACGAGATAATGGCGGGCTCTCACCTGGAAGCGTCTGTTTTATATTTCACAGCTGTGGCTGTTGCGGCCAACGCATCCAATTAACTTCAGTCGTTGTTGCCGGCTCGTGTAATACGCGGTGAAATATCGAGAGCTTGATGAGCGCACTTTGTCTTTATAACGTCACCGATGCATGACGTCATGCTGCGAGTGATGTTTCGCTGAATAGAGTAAAATATGCTTGTGTTGTATGTCTGTATGTTGTTTTAAAATGAAAGGTTGCATTTAACCATTCAGTTAATCTTACGTGCGTATTTAATATTCATAGATTTGAAGAATTACCTATGACTTCATGGAGCTAAGAATAGCCTCGCAAACAAAGCTTATAAGAAATATATTAAGACAAAAACCCTTACTGAAATATATTTAGAATTGATTCTTAATTGATTTTACTTATCAGCTAAATTAACAAGAGTGGTTCCAACCCATTAATGGCCCAGTACTGAGCAAGGGTCTCTCCCCTTGAGGAGGGCTAGAGCATACTCCACCAGGCTGCTCCAGTGCGGATCGGTGGATGGTTGTGTTATATATATGGTTGTGTTATATACGCATTTCCGGCTGGAAGAAAGCGGAAGACTGTTGCTTACTGGCCTTTCTAATACTAAAACACATCACAATGTTTCCTCCAACCCCCTATCAAGAGGGACGCCATAGCCTTCTTTATTCAGTTGAGCTTGAACTTAGGGACGGATGAAGCCCGTAACAACAAGATATTCTCATCAATATAGGACCAAGATAGCCGGAATAGTCATTTATCCATACGTGTATCGGGTGCACTGTTATCGACATCTAAGTGAATCTTGGAGCGAGCTATCGCATTTGATGTCACCTGACGATGTCATTTGTCCTCGTCTGAAGGGATTAGTGACGCACAGCCCCATGCAAATCGATGGAAATTTACGCTCACGAATTTTCAACAAAATTATATTAAACACGGCTATTACATTGCAAATACTGTCATTACTCTGTACAGAAACGGATTTAATCGGCTCACTTGCATATTGAAACTAGAATATCATTCCAATTGGTACCGCTTTACCAGCTTTGTAGTTTGCATTGAAATCGGCTATTATAGTTTGGTTTATATCCGATTTTCATTTAGACATCCAAAAACAAACAAATTCGTTATCTCCTGTATATATAAACCACTAATATTATATAGAAATATCACGAGTAATTTTTGAGTGTAAAAAGATTGTTTTTTTAGAACAATATATTATGAAATAGACAATTTTATTTAGTAAGCGATATGCTTCAATTATTTACATTTGAAATTGGTTGCTGCCAATAGGCTACATTTTAACCACTGTACAAGCTTGCCAGAGGATAAGACAGGCACAAACTTAAAAATATGACAACAATTTTTATTTTTATTTCCGCAGCCAAATGTCTGCTTTTTACTTACTAATATAGTTTAATGATAATTGGGGTTAACCCAATTCCACTTGATGATAAGTGGAGTTGAAGTACATACATACCAACTTGTAGAAGCCTCACTTATCACTCATAAATCAATCAAGATTCGGTTTGTTTACTTAACATAAATATCCTCCGACGTCTTCAATGTCCAGAATTCAAAGCAAATAGTCGGTCGATTTGAGTGTATCGCGTTGCATAGCCATCGGTCTGTAAGTAAATCTCGAAGCGAGAGTTCGCAGCTGCAACTGATATCACCTGTCGATGTCGTTTGTCCCCGTCCGAGCGGATTAGCCTCCGGCTGTGTGTGCAAATCGACACAAATTTACACTCACGGATTTTCAGCAAATTATATTGTGCTATTTTGCTGTATCCTAGCCTGATTAATATGGCTTAATTCATTTGAACTCCAGTCCTTAATTTATTGAACGTTTGATTTTATGTTAGAGATTGGTGTAGAAGTTTTATTTATGCAGGCTTGTGTGAGCAAAACTCCCACGTTAATTTAGTTTTTTAAGCCTGCGAGGCTGACGATAAAGTAGATGATTCATCTGACGGTAAGTGCTCTCCTAATGGTGATAAATAGTTCAAATTTCACTACATAGACTATTTATATTTCGTAGGCGTCACAAACATCAATAACAAATGCAATAAGATTTTGCGTGAGCAAAATACTCATAGATACTACGCGTTCTCATTCATGGGTTAAAACTGATTTTAATAACTCAAAACTATAAACTGCTAAAATGCCGTCAATTTATAGGCGATGAGACTTAATAATTTCGCCTTACTTTACCTTTCAATGGAATGGAGAACCTTTCACAAAAAATTGCTTTAAATTTTAACGGGTTTCCAATCAATCGCTTTCGTATTTGCGTCAATATTTCAGAATTCAACGAAAGGCATCGTTTGTTTACGATGTTGGCCGTCACTCGTGTCCGAGACTTAGGCTTGATGATCCAATCCTATCGAAGTTTCCCTTTATATCGGAGTTGAAAGCGGATTGGAGTAGTATGGCTTACAATCTTGTCTGTAGTACTTTATTGCTAATACAATTTGCTGGAGAAATACTCTTTGTGAAGTGCTTGAGCTTTGATATTACAGTTATAACAACAGATATATCTCATAAGACATACCTACGAAAGACTATAATGACAAAATATGATTATGTAGGTATGTTACGCTCAAAAATCAAAAACGCTGATAGAGCTAAATAACAGCTCACAGCGTGTTGTGGCATCTGTAAAACATCCACAATGTGAAATTCGTGTCGTGGCTTTCAAAAGCTATATATGGTAATTTCGCGTTGTGATGATTCGTTGTGATTGCAACGCGTCGTGGGCGTTTTCATTTGGGGCCACAACGCGAAACGTTTTGCGCTCAATGAGCGTTTTCGGTCTCTAAGTATAACACGGTAGACACACATTAAACTAAGTACAAATACAGAATATTAAGTTCAGTTCCCACTTAGCCTACTTAAGAACAGTTAAATATGCATGGTACTAATTAACTGTAAAACAAACGACCTAGTTTTACATAGTAATCTTTAAATTTTTAATAAGTTCGTAAGGAACTAATGGTTAAATTAACGAGCTACCTAGGCTCGGTATTTTAACGCACATGTAGTGCGTTATTTGTGTGAGTTATAATACTCGTAATAATAACTGTAAACTCATTCATTTTACTCGCGTTGAAAAAAAGTGTTACCGAGTTGCTGCAAACTATAATTTTTAATGCAGCATATTTCTTTAGCATACATTATTTGTAAATAAGAAATAGGTATAAATAACATTTGTAGTAGAAATAATATAATTTATCAGTGTTGTAAAAAAAAGTTCTAGACTTTCCAATTGGCTATTAGACAATTTTTGGAAAAATATTTTAAAATTTTCGTAGGTTTATTTTATACCTCTTACAATATTTATTTTTTCAAAATGTGTTATTTAGTAGGAATAAAAATAACTTTTAATCCATTAATTTGAAATTCGCGCGAAAATAGTCTGCTATCTGTCACTTGCTGGCTGTGACGTCACATTTCAAATAACAACAGTTTATGCTCTAACTCTGAAGATATTTTATGTGAAAAACTTACACCTTTTTCACTTGAATAATTGTGAAAATGACAAGCTACAAGACATGTGCAGTGCCTATGTGTAGAAGTACTACAATTAAATTTCCTAACAAATTGTTTATACACGTTCCTAAATGCCTTCAACGTCGAAAACAGTGGTTACAATTAGCACGTCGAGACCAACAGTTAACATCTGATAAATCTGCAATATTCTTTTGCGAGGACCACTTTGATGTAAGTATTTGGAAGAAATCAACTTAGCCTCTGATTTACTAAAAAAACAAATTAAACCTAACCTAATATTGTTCATAAACATAACCTATAAGTAATTTAAAATCATTAGTAATATGGTGTCGTTAAGGGGACGTTGAGGAAAAACTTACAAAAAAATCTCCCTGTGACCACTTAGCAAGACTGACCAATTTTACTTTATTAATTTCAGTACTTACAAGGAGGTTTTTGCATTCCGAAACTCGGTAGAGCAAAAGTCAGGGTTACACGCAAAGAAATTTGCGACCATCAATGAATCAACTTTAGGCAAATTCGCACTGTCAGCTTTTGTATAGCCTGACTCCATTTTACAAAACCTCTCAAAAGCACAAATCAAAATATATATTATTAATTTTCTCAGTAAATTGCACACGATAATCGATGTAGTTAGTAGTACACAACGCTATATTTTTGGAAGTGTGACGTCATAGCATGCTCAATCATGGCCGCCCGCATTTCGGTTCTCGTGTCCACAGGTAAAAAACTCAAATCTATTTTTCAAAAATAAAAATATTTACAATTTATTTTCATGCAAAAAATGTATTGTTTAATTAATGTTAACCAATATGCAACCATATTTAACACATTTCATATTTTACCGTGACAACTGTCAAATAGCCAATTATCATTCGTAATTCAATTTTACAGCTAGCATCATAACTTTTGAACTTGGAAGATATACAAAATCATAATAATATCGATTTTGATCCAAATATATAAAATACATAAAAGCGGCCAAGTGCGAGTCGGACTCGCCCATGAAGGGTTCCGTAGCAGCAAGTAACATAATATAAAAGTTCTTGAAGTTCGTTGTAACTTTGATAGAGGTAAATTGCGGTTTACGATTTATGACGTATTAAAAAAAAACTACTTACTAGATCTCGTTCAAACCAATTTTCGTTGGAAGTTTGCATGGTAATGTACATCTGATATTTTTATAGTTTTATCATTCTCTTATTTTAGAAGTTACGGGGGGGGGGACACACATTTTACCACTTTGGAAGTGTCTCTCGCGCAAACTATTCAGTTTAGAAAAAAATGATATTAGAAACCTCAATATCATTTTTGAAGACCTATTCATAGATACCCCACACGTATGAGTTTGATGAAAAAAAAATTTTTGAGTTTCAGTTCTAAGTATGGGGAACCCCCAAAATTTATTGTTTTTTTTCTATTTTTGTGTGAAAATCTTAATGCGGTTCACAGAATACATCTACTTACCAAGTTTCAACAGTATAGTTCCTATAGTTTCGGAAAAAAGTGGCTGTGACATACGGACGGACGGACAGACAGACAGACAGACAGACAGACAGACAGACAGACAGACAGACAGACAGACAGACAGACAGACATGACGAATCTATAATGGTTCCGTTTTTTGCCATTTGGCTACGGAACCCTAAAAATGTTTGCACAGATGTCCTTTATAGACTCTGAAACAATCCAACCGATATCTATGCCTCAAAATAGTTTCATTTGAAAGGCAATAATCCGAAGGTGGATTGAGAGTTGAGACCACTAAAACAATGCATTGGGCACATTCAGTCCATTGAAAAAGTCGATTTTCCACTTTTCCCGTACAACAATTTGAAGTTAGGTAATATATAAAGATATACAGACTGTCAACACAAAAACGCTGATCTGTCATTGTCATCAGAATTTTTTAGCGTAGTGGACCACGCTGGGTATCGTTCATATCTAACTTCAATTTTACCCTTGTGTAGCTCGGGTCACATCGCAAGAAATTTTTTTTAACAGAAGTCGCTTTTTATACATACACAGTCATCGGGCATCATACATAGTCATCATACACAGTGTATGTATAAAAAGCGACTTCTGTTAAAAAATATTTTCTTGCGATGTGACCCGAGCTACACAAGGGTAAAATTGAAGTTAAATATGAATGATGGCAACTCTAGTACGAAAACCGCCCCGTTGCGAAAACATTTTTCATAAAGCCTCTACACATACTTAATACGTAATTTATGGAGACAGCGCCGTACCGACCGCTTCTTGAATGTTGATTAGAAAGTCTTCAGCGAGTGGCGTTTGAATAAGACGTGAATGCGTCGATATATTCATGCGAATTTAAATTTTCTCAAGTATTTTAACACATTAATATATTCATATTGAATGCCATAGATAGAAGAAGAAATAACTACTTACACAAAATATTATACACGTTAAGTAATAAGTATGCTTGCTAGGTGACCCACACACCTAGGCACAGGTCACAACCTGTGCTTATGGGTTGAAGCCATCCAAATATTTTGATATTAATTAATTGTTTCCATAAAAAATGTTTAAGACTTGTTTATTTCAAAATATAAAGCTGTACTATGCATTACTTATGCATAAGTAAGGAAACTACGTGTTATAAATGAAATATAATTACTGTAAATAATATAACAGATTTAAAAACACAAAATCTTATTCTTGATCTTTCTTACCAGTTTAATATAATTACAATATTATTATTAAATGTACTGTATAATATAATTGAAAGAATGAAACGCCACTTAACACTACTTTTGAAATAATTAAGGTAATGTAACAGTTATAAAAACTTCACACTCATTGTTTGTGTAGCTCAATTCCCCATGCACCTAGAATTTAATTAAGTCGAGACGCCGGTTCGTTGATAAGGAAATCAAGAGCCCTGCATCGCATCTGCTAAAAACCTCCACGTTATAGTTAATTAGCAGAGGAAAATAAATCTTACTTAAGACTAGGTATGTTGTCAGGAGTGAAATTTATTTCATATAAGTTAGAGAGGTGGCTTGGCTTTAACAATGTTTATACTAAAGAACTCGTAAATGAAAATAGTTGTAAAAATTGTTATTTGAGAGAACAATACGCACATTATGTGCCTAGATTGAATTTGTAAACTATTTATAAAATGAAATAAAAATTTGTTTTTAATTAATTTTACATTTACTTTTAAGTATTGGTTTTTATATTATACAGTGTAATATATGGTTTTATATTGGGCTGTGTTAATTGAAATAAAATAATATTTCATAGTCATAAATAAATGTCATGGAAATTATTACAATTACTTGATAGTAATAATTTTCATGTCATTTGGACATTTATATCATTAGTTATAAACATCATGTGTGGTGTTATTACATCTTTAGTTATGTTTCGAACGAGTTTCGAACAATACTTAATATATTTTTATCTCCTTATTCTTACCTTACGTTCTTTTCTTGTGTTGAGAGTCGCTCGTAAGCAGGAAGCTGCATATTTTATTATGCATAAAGTATTTTTATTAAAGTATCACAGATAGTCAAATCCACGTTTATTTCATAGCTTTAAGCTTACGATCGGATTTATATTTCTCAGGTGAAAATAACGCAGATGAATTAAGTTTATAGCACTACGTCGTCTAAGCTACCTCAATATTGATTCTGTTATAGGTGTACCTAAAACCGTAACTCAAAACTTGGAAAATAAAATACCTTAACGAAATAATCCTCTTTAAATCTAAGCATACAGTTTAAACAAGAGTCTTATTGTATCTTTAAAATACCTACAGTTAATTAGAAGACAAAAAAGTAAACCTCACTCGAGCGTATATGAGTAAAACGACTCAAGAACGTAGATTTAATTTAAACTTTTAAACTTCTCCAGCAATCTTGTGATCTCTCAGAAAAAGTATAAGAGGAAAGTATTTTTTCTTAATCAACTGCAGTGATGGATCTTGTGTGAAAAGTAGAACACTCCTTGAATATATGATAATTAGGTTAGGTGTAATCTTCACATTGCATTTTAACATCACATCTCCAGGTGTCACGAGGAAGTGGCAACGGAAGCTAAAATATGCTTATTAAAACTGCTTTCTATTAGATCAAGTTAATGGCTCTAAACCAATGATGAACAAACTACGGTGCATAGGACAGTTGCAATCCGGCCCAAAATCAAGACCACCGTAAAAACTAGTGAGATTTTTGATGTGAAACATCTTTACGCGAGGGGTAAACCTGATTTTTAGCGGGGTGATATAGGCCGTGGCGACGCATCGCCGGCAATATGAAAATATAATAACACAATGTGGGTTATCGTAAATAAACTTGGTTTGATAGGCTGTAGCATACGGTAGGACAAATTCGCAACTTCAAAATGAGAAACGGTGGATTTGGTAGGAACTATAAACCGCAATACCTGAGTTCAAATCCTGGGGAAGTGATTTTATTTATTGTTAAATTCGAAAACAAAAAATTGAAAATTAATTCTTAATTTATTTTAATTTCATTATTTTAAATTTTATTTTTATAATTAAAGTGTGCATTTATCTGCATTAAGCACGTGTATAGTGTATACTATGTATGTTTCACATCTGCCAGCCGTCCCGTGATAGCTGACATTTTTTTCATTTAAGAACCACACTTCTAATCCATTGATTTGATTAATCAAATTAAATTAAATTAATATAAGTACCTACTACTTTAATGATAAAATAGTAACTACGTCGTTCTTCATATTTTGTTCTTAAATTGTATTTAATAAAAGTTAAAAAAAGATAATATTCAATATCACTATTTCATCCAAAACTATTTCTGGTGTAATATGCAATGCTAAAAGGTACAATCGAGCTCAGTAGTAAGCCAAAAAAAAGGTTAGAGCCAAATCAACACACAAACACAGATTTACACCAAACTTGAGCAAACAAAACATATACCCAGTTAATTAGTAATCCGTGAAATAAACATGGAAACACAAACGTTGTCTCAAAAACTTAGATTTAATTTAAACTTCTTACACTACACTCGGGGTACGCTCTTGTGTCGTTGTTAGTTAAAGATTGCGAAACAGTTTTTAGTGCGGACTCGTAGAGAATCCTAATGGAAATCGGATGAAGCTTTTTGTTTCCAACAAGCACATTGAATAGCAAACGTAACTGGTAACTTTGAAAATTCAAATGAATACATCTTTAAAGAATTGAAAAAACTGTAATATTTAAAGTAATTTCTTTGGTTCTATAAATCCTCGCTATCTGCTTACAAGATACTGTAATTTCAGAATACATTCTAAGTTTATGCTAAAATTGAGAAATTTATATGTGCCTTTAATTTGGAAAAAAGATCCATTTTATTTTATGAAATCAGAAAATGCAAATGGTTTTATGCTTACAACTCAAAGGACAAATTTTCTGTACATTGAATATTTTTTCAAATTTTCGATTAGTGTGCCCACTTCAATAAGGTGTAAAGCACAAAAATATTTTTTTAGAATTAGTGTCTGTCTGTCTGTTTGTATGTCTGTCTGTTTGTCTGTCTGTGCATCACTTCAAAACCCCTGATCGGATTTCGATGAAAATTGGTGAAGTTGTAACTTATATTCTTTGTCAAATATTTTAGAAAACTTCTTATTTCGGAAAAATTTAAAGTTTCCCTGGAAAATAGGATGAAAGTTTGTATTGAAAAATTTTAAAACATCAACAGATTTGCTTCAGAAACATACGTTCCTTGGTTTAATTGATGGATTACCAGTTTTTCAAAATTTTGATTGTATCTGTATATAAATTCCTAAATATTAGTAATTCAATAATTATAATTTCACCGTTTTTTAGGGTTCAGAAGAAAAATTGGAACCCTTATAATTTCGTCATGTCCGTCCGTCCGTCTATCCGCAGCAAAACGTGTTGGACGAGCGAAAAAATTCACAAAAATAGGTTATATGATGAATTTCAAGGAAAACTATCGCGGCTATGTTAGCATAATTAGTTAATGAGTAAAATCGGATAAACTTACTACTTCAGAACCCTACATTGCGCGTGGCCTGACACGCACTTGCCCGGTTTTTAAATTTTCTTCTGCAAGAGGTACAAATAAGGTAAGACATAATTTTCGTATGCGAAGCTGCGTGCAATAGCTAGTTAATTATAAAAAGGCATAATAACAATTTTGCAAAATATAATTTGACTCATTTGATTGATACGTGATCAGTGATCACGTCGTAAGAATACCATTATACACAAATATGACTAAAACTCGCTCTGGTACAAATTGACTATGCTGTGCATAAATTTAAATGTATGTATGTAAGATACAGTTCATTAGTAAACTGACGAGTACTAAAACGTGTGTGTTGTGACAAAAACTTTGATTTAATTTAAACTTCTTACACTACTCGAGTCTTGCTTGTGTTCTGTAGCTCAAATATTGCGAAATAGTTTTGAGTGCAGACGGAGAGTAACTAATGAAAGTCTATTGGTATAATTTTGTTGCAAATTAGCTTTAAATGCGTATTTCGTACTGCATAATAGTTCAATAAAAACAGGCCAAGTACCTACGCATGGGACCACGCACAATATTTCGTACTTATAAAGCCTGAGCAGCCGTGATAGTATTTCGTTTAAATTCATCATAATAAACTATTATCGTTATTTTTTTTTTCATGTACATGTACTCCTTAGTCAGCAGTCTAAAAATGGTGTCAACAAAATCATAATATTTTTGAAACACCTTTTCAGTATGGAAAAAAGAAAAGAAAAAAAAAATATCCCCACTTGAAATAAAAAAATTAAGATTTTATCTAACCGAAGTTTTTAGACGTAATAAATATGTATATCCATGCCAAGTGACGCTTTCTGGCGCTAATCGTCTTGGCGCTAAGCTGGAGACGGACGGACGAGCGAATGGACGGACGGACGAAAGAACGGGTGGACGGATGGATAGACGATACTATACCGGTTCCGTTTTGACTACAAAACCCTAAAAAATAGTCGAATATTTCAATGTATCATTTTGTTACGAATTAGTTTTTGAGAAATAATACACACATATTAATACATATATATTTACTACAGTTACTTAAAATAAATGTTAGTCACAATACGGGTACGCTATATTATTTTATATTTTTTATCCAAAGAAACATAAAATACACGAGTTACACAAAACCGCAATTTTTAATACAATGCTTTAGTAACGACGTCAGAGTGTGCTGGAGAAAGGCATAATATAAAATACTAGCTGGCCCGGCGAACTTCGTATCGCATAAGAATGTAACAAATCAGAAATCATTAATATCGGTACAGCCGTTCTTAGCCAGTTTCTGTGTGCTCCTCCATCTCCCTCTCACGCTCCCGCTCCCGCTCCCAAGCTGACCCGGCAAACTTTGTACCGCCTATCAATCTCTCCCTCTCTCTTTTCTTCCCACTCCCATTCCCTCACCCTATCCCTCTCATATTCTGTCAATCGCGCCAACTGTCAAACGACTGAATATTTCTAAAAAGACAAAAGGTATGACGAAACTATAAGAATTCTGTTTTGACTTCGGTAAAAAAAGGAGTCATAAAAGGCGCTAATAATAATGACTAATAGCTATCTATCAACTATAATAACAAAATGTTACCTTATCCCGCAGGAACAGGTCTTTTTTCCGGGATAAAAAGTATTCTATGTCCCTCCCCGAGCTTTATTTTATATCTATAGGTATAAATAACTAATCTATCAACTACATACATATAACAAAATTTTATCTCATCCCACAGGAACAGGTCTATTTTCCGGGATAAAAGTTTATCCCGCAGGAACAGGTCTTTTTTCCGGGATAAAAAGTATTCTATGTCCCTCCCCGAGCTTTATTTTATATCTATAGGTATAAATAACTAATCTATCAACTACATACATATAACAAAATTTTATCTCATCCCACAGGAACAGGTCTATTTTCCGGGATAAAAATTATCCTATGTCCGTCTCCTGATTCTAAGCTACCTCCTCACCAATTTTCAGCCAAATCGGTTCATCCGTTCTTGAGTTATAAATAGTGTAACTAACACAACTTTCTTTTATATATATAGTTTGACTTCGGTAAAAAAAGGAGTCATAAAAGGCGCTAATAATAATGACTAATAGCTATCTATCAACTATAATAACAAAATGTTACCTTATCCCGCAGGAACAGGTCTTTTTTCCGGGATAAAAAGTATTCTATGTCCCTCCCCGAGCTTTATTTTATATCTATAGGTATGAATAACTAATCTATCAACTACATACATATAACAAAATTTTATCTCATCCCACAGGAACAGGTCTATTTTCCGGGATAAAAATTTATCCCGCAGGAACAGGTCTTTTTTCCGGGATAAAAAGTATTCTATGTCCCTCCCCGAGCTTTATTTTATATCTATAGGTATAAATAACTAATCTATCAACTACATACATATAACAAAATTTTATCTCATCCCACAGGAACAGGTCTATTTCCCGGGATAAAAATTATCCTATGTCCGTCTCCTGATTCTAAGCTACCTCCTCACCAATTTTCAGCCAAATCGGTTCAGCCGTTCTTGAGTTATAAATAGTGTAACTAACACAACTTTCTTTTATATATATAGATGTCGTTATAGAATTTTATAAATAAGAACAGTTTTTCAAACTGTTTCATCTAAAGTAAGGAACTTTGTAAAACAATGGCACATTATTAATCGTTAAACAAAAACACTTTTATTTATTTAAGAGACACATCCTTAACCTTCCTACACATTTGCGTTGGTTTGTGAGACTAACGAAATACCTTTTCGTATTATTTTTTCCAAAGTGCTAAAATTTCAAGATCCAGACATTTACCCACACAAACAAGACCGTATTATAAGAAAAAGTAATACAGTTTTTTTACATAGGATCTTGACAAAAAACACTACATTTATAAGACCTAAATAAGAATTTCATAAGGACACTATCATATTTGCATAAGTAGGTATTGCGTACGCATGCTTGTACTAAACTGTGATTGGAAAGCTTTTTCTCCGGATCTAATGTTATATACAACGATTATAGTGACAATACCGATTTAGGAAAAATGAAGGTTACGTGTATCGCAGTAAATATTGCCTAAACACTGGTAGTAAGGATAATGCTCGGGTCGGTACTAATATTATACGAGTTTATTCCACATTGTACTGAATTAAAGATCTTTTGCTCGAACTACTGTAACTGTAAAGGCTACACAAATTCTTTGGGGTTTAATAATAATACATAACTTTATCCTTCTTTAGATAATATTCTTTGTGCACTTGGGACTGCGTATTGAACAAGGAGTTTCTGTGAGATTTAAAGTACGCGCATATGGTTCAGTGATTGATATTGTAAAAAAATGTGGCAGCTCCTACATTATATCATTGAACTTATATTTTATGTTCATTCCATACCTTGATGTAGGTTTTACGATAGTTTCGTTTAAAACTATATTTTGAACTTATATTTTATGTTCATTCCATACCTTGATGTAAGTTTTACAATAGTTTCGTTTAAAACTATATTTTTCTACATACCATAAAGTTACAATTTATTTAATTCTACCTCTACAATCTACCACTAAATCTTCGAACTTTTAAACGTACTTAAAGTAGCCATTTACCCATAGACAAAATCACTGAGCCTCTATATTTAAACTAAAAACTTCACCTCAAGTAACTTAATACATAGCATGTTACTTCTAAAGTCACAGTAGTTTCCCAAATATACATTACACATAACTTCGAAGTTTCAATTAACATAAGCTGTAACAGAACATAAATATTAAACTCCAATAAACTAACGTTGTAGAGACATTTCCGCGTTTCTCTCAAATTACATTTGAATAGCGAATATTCCTTGTTATTATTATTTGCCCAAATTCTCATTGCCGTGCGAAAACTTCGCGGTTCTGTTGTAATAAACATAGTTTTGGTAGGTGAGGCACAGGTAGCGTCGGACATACGGATGCTTGTATCACTACTTATTATAAAAATAAGTCCTCGGCGGCGTCAACTTTATTCCTGTAACGCAAGGTCTTAGAAACTACTAAACTGATTTTCTTACAATTTTGACTTATAGATGGATTGTTTTATGACGAAGGTTTAAGGTAGGTATAAGAAGGCTGCACACAAGGGTAGGTAATATTATCAATATTATTATTAAATCATTATCATTATTCATTAAGCTATTCGGTTTTGGAACTCTCTTTCCAAAGACATCAGAAAATAGTAGGTACTCTAAATTCTCTTTCAAGAAAAATGTTCATGCTCACTTTTTAAAACGACTCTCTTACTAAAATTATCTTATGTACTCTTTCCCTTTCTGTCCTTATGTTTTTAATGTAAGTTAGTAACACTTACATTAAAAAATTCATTTTATCTAGCTTCACTTTTCAGCTTTATTTTCTCTACTGATGGCTGGGGATTGAGAAAGAAAGAACTGGCTTCTTTTCTCTCTTCTTCCTTATTTCTTGGCTGGCTATAAGGGATGCCTTTGGTGTCGCTGATCTCCATGGGTGACGATAGCCACTTGCCATAAGGTTAATCATCCACTCATTTTTCAGCTATTTCCATAAAAAATATAACTAGCTAACGTTACTATAGTATAGGTATTAAAATTTACTCTTAACTATCACTCTTCTAGGCAAATTTAAGTAACAGTTAATTTTTGTTCAATATAATGTACTCGTATCATGCCCAAACGTCCGTGTGTCTCGCATGTCCATATGGAATCTCCAGGAAACGAGCTCGAATTCCATATCCCTAAATCCAGTAATTCACAACATAATATGTTTATACGTATGTAGATCTATTCAATGATTTTGTATTTCACCACAAAATAATTTGTGTGTGTTATTCGTGATCTCTCGGAATCAAGTTTGAAATAAAATATTTTCTTTTACAATTTACGAGTTATTACACTTATTACTTAACCGTTATTATTCAAAATTTATTTAACCTTACCGTCATACAATTAATATAAACTTATAGTCGAATAAAAATGCTTAGGCATGCCGTGCCACCAGTCAATGCAAGCCCTTACATTCCTCAGGAGCGCTACACATCGGGCACGGTGTCTGGAAATCACGAACGACAGTTGAGCGTACCATGCTATTATGCCTCTGAAGTAAGAGAAACATGCACAGCAGTATCAAAATGCGGGGCAATGCTCACAATGCATATTGGTACATTTGGTACGCTCGACTGACATCCGCGACCGACGTCAGCGTAGGAATAATTTGAGACCACCTCGAATCGTGTCCGGTATGCAATAAACTATACAGCCGCGGTGCAGCGTCAATTCTTGCTCTTCGTGTCAACGCACTTCTACTATATGCATGCTTTATCTACAGTTGACGTGGATGAAGTAGCTTACAATATTTAATTATTTATAGATATTTACAAATAAGGATAAGGAAGACTCCTTAGACTTGCAATTAAGTGAAGATAGACGCAGTGACAACATTATTGCAATTTTAGGATTGATAGGCAAAGTTAACGATATATAATTTAGTTCATAACATGAGCTACGTTCAACAGTTAAAGCGCAAGATGCGCCGGGTGCTTAATTTACGCTGTGTTCACTAATTAACGCGGAGATTAATTAGTGTTGCAGTCAGGAGCTCTTCAATTTTGCGTCCTTGTCCATCTTTCGTGCCAATTCTGATGTTAACTTGCTCATTTCTTCTTATCTCTACTATTTTCTTAGCATACTACATGAACTCCTGAGACTCTAGAGAAGGTATTTGACTGTAAATAATAGTGTCAAATAGTTTTATCTACATATTTTCTAGTATCTATCTTTTTTAGGAACGTAATGAAGCTGAAGAGTTTTTACCCGACTGCCAGGAAGGCTTATGTTTTTCGCGCGTATCTTGTGTGTATGTTTGTATGTATGTATGTATGTTTGTATGTATGTGTGTAATATTCTTTATTACTTCGTATCTTCCAAACAGCTGAACGGATTTATATAATTAAGTTATCATTAGATTCAAGTGAAATTAAAAATACAAATATGGTGGCATTGGCTGTGAGATGCCATTGTTTGAATTATCAAAAAATAAAAATAAATAAAATAATACAATATGAGTGTCAAATTAAAGAGCTTACCATAAGGATTTCAAAAATGTATATATGTATATCATAGGTTTTTAGACAGCAAGCGGGTTTTTTTTTAATTTTTTAATTTATACTAGTTTTATTTTGTTTGTGTAAGCGCTTATCTTTGGAACTACCAGTTGGGTTTGAAAGATTATTTTTGTCCATGATAATCACATTAACGAGGAAGGCTATGGTTTAAGATCCTTCACCCTTCAGTTTAAAGGATAAAAAGTGTTTTATATCGCGTGGTGTTCTACCACAACAAGCTATAGGGTACGACTAATAAGAACTTAAGTACTTGGCCTACTCTTCCATCCATCCATCAACCTTTGGAGATCCACTGCTGGACTTGGCTTACTATTATATCTTTTGCACTTCTTTTGCATTATTATTTAAAAGGGGTAAAAGGATTTATCTTCTCTATCATGTTCTGAAAGTCATGAAATTCTCAATTAGTATTGGCCCGTGATAGCCTAGCGGTAGAACGTTGGTCTCCCGAACGAAGGGGCCCGAGTTCAAACCCTGGCACGCACCTCTATTTTTCAAATATTATGTGCGTATTACGAGTTAATTATCACTTGCTTCGGTGAAGGAAAACATCGTGAGGAAACCTGCACACCGGAGAGTTCTCTATAAAGTTCTCGAAGGTGTGTGAAGTCTACCAATCCGCACTTGGCCAGCGTGGTAGACTATGGCCTAATACAGGGGTATTATTTAATCACATTGTGAGAGGAGACCCCGAGCCCAGCAGTGGGACAATTATGGGTTGTTGCTTTGCTTTTTATTGGCCCGTGAACACGTACCTATAACCAAATCTCTTATTGTGAGAATAGACCCGATCTCAGTAGTAAACTTAGTTAAACAGTTCAGTATTGGGTTGTGATAATAATGACGATGGATTGCAATATAGTAATATCATGGATTTTGTACCCTTTTCTTGCTTTCATAGTTCAATGCTTTTGAAACCGTTTTCATTCAATTACTAGTGCTTCATATATGCAGCAGATTTCCACTTAAAGTCGTAAAGTAATCATAAACTCAAGTGCTTTAGCAATAATCTTCGTAATCATAAACTAGGTATAATAAACACTAGGCAACAACATTAATTTGTAACAGCTTACGATAACATTAAAATCCAGGGAGAGATATTAAGCAGGGCTTATATGGCTTAATTATCTCGCCTCATCCACCAATAGACTCAAGCCTCGGATTACAAGCCGCGCCAGCTGTTTATCACGGGAGCGATCAGTTTTCGCATCATATCCCCAATTCACGGCCCACGTAGATAATAGAGTGCTCATTCACCTGGAAATATCCCAATATATTTTGTGGAGAACGTAAATATTTTCATCCCGACAAGCTCGTGGTCGGTGCATCCAATTAATGCAGGCGCGAGCGAAATCGCGCCGCTTGTAAAAATCGTTCGTTGTTTTCATCTGAATGAAAACATATTGTTCGGTCTCCGCCATGCGCCCCGGCTGCGTGGCAGCGTCATCGTGACGTACTTAATTATAACGCTATGGTCTTTTAAATGGGCTTTGTTTCGTTGCTAAATGATCTTTTGCGGGATTCGGAAGGATTTTTGGTTACGGTTTCAAATTGCACGTTGCTATTTTTATCCGTCTTATTCTATTTTCTTTCATTAAATGTTACTCTTGTGTAATTATTACCCTACTAATATTAGAAATGTGAAAGTTTGTGAGGATATATTATGGAACATCCATCCGTCATTGTTTGACACAAAAACTACAGAACGGATTTTCATGAAATTTTGCATACAGATAGAGCATGATCTGGAATAAGATATAGAGTTATATATTATCACGGAAAACGCGGGTAAAGCCGCGGGCAGACTGCTAGTAATCCATAATGAGCGCTAGTTACAAATGAAAAAAAAATTACTGAGAGCGTATCTCCGTTACAGAAGTGATGCATATTGTTGATTTTTTTTCAGATTGAAAGATAGATTTAAAATAGTAGAATATCAACGATCTTAATATAATTGTAATACGTGATCAATTAATTGTAGCTTCGTTTCTTCATAATTTATATTGAATGCAATTATGTAATAGAGTTCGTTAATTAAATTCTTAGGTAGGGGCAGGCACAAACTTAGTTTTTAATGACGTTTCAACCAAGTTTGAACTTTATTGATTGATAGTGCACGTCCCAAACTTATTTAGGCCGATATTCATGAAGATTTGCTCAAACAATATTTGTAAATCGTCCGTTTTTCCCTGCGGCGAGCGTGTTTGGGTAGGCTGACAATATTTGCACGAGGCGTCGCCGGCGCCGACCATTCACGCCCCCGCATAACCACTAATCATATTTTATGGTGGTTGCTTAATTCGACCGTTCGATTCGGATTAAACAGCACAAAGGAAAATTGTGTCTACTTTTTCAATTTATTACTCGAGAGTCATCGGATTTTATCTGGTATCTTTTTGACCGACCTCAAAAAAGGAGGAGGTTCTCAATTCGACTGTATTTTTTTTTTTATGTTTGTTACCTCAGAACTTTGGACTGGGCGAACCGATTTTGATGATTCTTTTTTTAATCGAAAGCTGGTGGCTGTCATGTGGTCCCACATAAATTTTGTTGAGATCTGACAACGGCATCCATGAGAAAACTACATAAGTCGTAAATTTGTGTTAAGATGTGCGCGACAAATTGACGAATAACTCAATATCACGCCAACCGATTTCGATGATTCTTTTTTTAATCGAAAGCAGGCGCTTGTCATGTGGTCTCACATAAATTTGAACGAGATCTGACAAGTAGTTTTTGAGAATTTGAAGTCGGTTATTTTTTGTTAGTAAAATTTAGATTATTGTTAGTAAAATTTAGATTATCGATATAGTGATTACAATAAATTGAATTTCACCACCATTAGGTATGCGGCATTGCACGCGTTTTTCGGAATGATAAGTACCTAAGGTATGTGTTATTCCAGACCATTGTCTACTTGTGTGCTAAATTTCATCTAGTTTATGCGCAACTACGAGTATATGCGTGCAAGGGTTCGTTCTTCTACTCTTTGCAAAACGTTTCGTCTCTGATTTCCTGGTATGGCGACCATAGTTAACTCTTGTTTACACGTCATATCGAGACTAACAGTTTTTCCGTCATTTAAATCAATCTCTCGACAAATCCGTACCAATATACTCTCTGATATTACCAAATGCCTTTATAAGTCCCATAAATTCGTAACTGTCTAGCCCCGTTTGATTTGTTCGCGCGGCGCACGTCAGTGACGTCACGCGGCGCTGTCACGCGTCCCACGGCTGACAGCTTTAATATAGTCCCGTTGATTATCCAGCGCAGCGCAAACGACATACGGTAATCTAGATTTAATGCCCCACGCCTCCCCTTTGGCCCTATACTCAGCGTAGCTATGTAGCAGCTGATGGTAGGTGTCGTGGACTCATTACTATGTTTGTACTACAGATAGCAGCCTATAGTAGCCTATGTAGATGAGATTAGGAATGTACCAATGTACGCATTACCGGTATCAACGTGGAATAATTTGAGGAAATAATATCATCGTTAAGAAATAATAAATAATGTCATTGCAGCTTGCCAAGTAACTAAATTAAGGTGACACTGCCCTTAAAGCCAGGGCCGGTTTGTTCTATTCAGTATTTTTATTTTTGTGTAAAACTGTAACCACTAAAATAATTGGATTGATAAAATTCATCTGTTCATAATTTCACCATAGTGGAAATTTTTATTGCCCAACACGTTTTTGTGTAATTCGACTTTATATTTACAAAAACAAACATAACATAACAGTTGAAAGTCGTTATTGTACCCATTCATAAATGTTAAACCTACATGTAACGTTATTGTGACGTTTAGATCAACTAAGTAATAATTATGTAAACATGAACATTATCATTAAATCGATGTAGAATGCTAATTGATGTAGATTTTGATTATCGTACTTCCCATGTAGGTAATAGTTATTGCTTGTGAGCGGCTTAATAAAAGATTAGTTATGTGTAACAATCAATAAAACTGAAATTTCATCCGAAGCCTTCATTATAATAAGCAGTAATTTAGTTCTTCGACTCAATTAAATAATTTTAATTTGTAAATAACAATATCATTTTTACATTTTCACTAGTGCAGTCTGTTTTAAGGAAAGAAGAAGTGGTATATCGAATGATCCATACTGTTGGATATTGCAGATCATTTTAATAAAAATAGTTGAAAGATGAAAAGATGACCCTGATGGCAAGAAATGGTCGCCTTCAACTATGGATAGAGATATTATGAATCATTTTATGAACCATCATGCTTGCAGTAAAACTTAAATTAATTGTATGTTTATTAAGATATATAATAAAACATATAAACATAATTGGTAAACACACTTACTCATTAGACGTGGAAATACCAGGCAGTGAATGACACAGGATAAATAATAGCAGCTCATTCGTAGCCATTATTACTCGCGTGAATCTCTAAAAAAGTAATTTAAAATCATTTCAAAGGCCAGCTAAACATTGTGTCAGCCAGAATAAAGCTGGAAATAGCATTGTAATGAATGATATTGGTACTCCTGTGGGATTACAAGTTAATCCTCTTGAAAGAGAACCAAGGGCTCGGACTAGGGGACGTCAAAGTAATAAAATTCTTACGTCATCGCCGGACGCCGCGCCGGACGGATTGTAAACTGTAAGAGCGTTTTCACAATATCCAGTTTTCTTAAATTAAGATAAATCAATATCAATTTATTTGAAGCAAGTGATGCGATGGCATCAGAAAAAAACAAAAACTTAACAAATAATATTCTGATTTTAAAGTCTTTCACATTTTAAAACGCATTAGGAATTGCAGTATGAGACGCTCCCTAATTAATCGATTCTCTTGTATTCAAAGGGCTTAGAGGCGCTAATTAACTAGGCAAAGGTATGTCCGTATCAGCAGTGCATCTCTAAAGGCGGATGAATAGAATACCTACTAAGATAGATAGATTGCATTGTAAACATCGCTGTCCTCAATAAATATAAATTGATATTGATTTGAGGAATGCGAACATTCTTGTATAATAGATTAATAAACGGACCATAACTTGATCCACGTCAAATAATTGGTTTTGTTAAGAAACTTTTATTATTGATGTTCAATAAAATATAAAAAATAACGTGTATACAAAATATATTATACAAGCGATTAACTGATATTCAATTTGAATTTGAAGGTGTAAATTTAATAATTATTGATTATATTGTTACGGACCACGGAACCTCGTGCGGAAAAACTGAACCCCGAATTGTGTGAACACACGCGGAATTCCTTTGTGCCTATTGTTATCGCGGGCGAATGACCTTCAGTCCTTTTATGTCTGTCCTTGAATGCTATTTTTTATGAGTGTGTTTTGTTGTTTGTCTGGATTAGTGCGGAACATTCTCGAAAACCCGCGAACTGAGTTCGGCCAAGTATAAAATGACGCAAATTAGTCGCCGTGATTGATTCCAGTTCGGGATTCCGGTTGGGAATCGCGAAGCGATAACAGCGATACGAGCGATAAGAAGGGAGTCAGGGTGAAGACTCCAGGTCGGGACGATACGAGCGATAGTAGAGGAGTCAGGGTTAAGACTCCAGGTCGGGACGATACGCATCCAGGGCGAAAGTAAGAGTGGTGTTACGCGTTCGTGAGCGAGTGAGTGACTCTTACGCAGTTTTTAGTGTTAGTGTTAGTTCGTAGTAGTTTTGTACAACCTTCTTAGTTTAATAAAGTACTCATAGATATCAGTCAGTGGTATCCTTTACGAACCCACCCACGGGTAGGACGTATATCATACTAGAAACATTCACAATGCATATACATAAGTGTATGCATATCCAACATAATACATTTCACAGCGAAACAGAGCATAATTATTAGGCTAAGTTAACTCTAAGATGGTTGCCGTACAATCATACCTATAGCTGTGTATCTGCAGCCATCTTCCCGAGATTAGATTAATTATACATCAATGTATGTATGTAATATATGTAATGTACATCATATATTTTTTTTAGTTTTATCATTCTCTTATTTTAGAAGTTACAGGGGGGGGGGACACACGTTTTACCACTTTGGAAGTGTCTCTCGCGCAAACTATTCAATTTAGAAAAAAAAATATGAGAAACCTCAATATGGTACCCACACGTATGTATGGGTTTGATGAAAAAAAAAATTTGAGTTTCAGTTCTATGTATGGGGAACCCCCAAAATTTATTGTTTTTTTTTCAATTTTTGTGTAAACATCTTAACGCGGTTTACGGTATACATCTACTGACCAAGTTTGAACAGTATAGTTCTTATAGTTTCGGAGAAAAGTGGCTGTGACATACGGACGGACAGACAGACAGACATGACGAATTTATAAGGGTTCCGTTTTTTGCCATTTGGCTACGGAACCCTAAAAAAATGTATATTTATGACACTGACACAATTTAGAAATTTATCTCTTATCGATTGCACAGCATTGGTTGATACTCAAAACCTAACCCAAGTGAAGCACAGCAGTGGACTTGACGTCACCATTTACAAAGAAATCCGAACGCAGTAGAGTTGCAAAAAGTGTTATGTAAATACACTCTTATACCGACAGCATTGAGTTTAAAATTCACAGAATACATACTAAAAGAGCGTCATCGGAAGCTACGAGATAAGCATCTCCCGTTTCATTAGATCTCAATAGAAAGTATCGGTGCCTACAATGCATGTTTTCAAAGGTTGAAGCTCACGTTGCATTTACCTTGCTCGCTTACTTTGTCAGCACTTTAATAGATTTTCAGTGGATTTATAGCTTACGTAGCAAGTAAAGAAGACTTTTTCACTTGTGAGAGTGAGCTAAAGTAACTTATAAGTAAGTGAAGAGTTAATAATAAATAGATTTTGTATTTTATTCCCTCGTATGGTTTAAAATGTCGGTAAAAGAGCGATCACGATGTGAAGGAATCTGCTTCTGTTTTCCTATCGCCACTGCGTTTTTGAAAGTCCATCAATCCATTACTTCAAGGCACTTCCTCATCGCTGTGCACCCTGTTGAACAAAGGAGAAGGTAGTGAAGACGGACCCGATTAAATGCCGAAACTTTTGGGTTTCTTTACCCGGGTTAAATCTACCATTGTGTTTAATGGATGGATAGTATTTTTTTACATGTTTGAGTCGCAGTATTGGACACACAAGTTAGGATTTTCTTTCAGAAAACCATAAGTTTCTAAATTTGTTTTACATTTTAAACTTAAATGACCAAAAACTCTACAGTAAACTCATTCATTATAGATTTATCAACAACTTTTGTCATGCTAAAAGAATTCATTATCATCAACTATATCAACATGATCAGGAACTCTATTGAACATGCATAGGTATATTTTATCAAACATGTTAACTTCACATTTGGGAAAATTTTCGTACACTTTTCAATTCGCATCGCATAAACACAAAGGAGATTCTAGTTTAAAACTAAAACTACACTTATTGTAAACTACTCTTATTGTAAACGTTCTTGTATTTTCGTGACCTATTTCGAAACAAGCTTTGCTGATTCAAACAGATTTTGTTACGGGTGAATATAGTTTTCATTTCTAGGTATAAAATGCATTATGGGATAAAATATTTTCGGTATTTTGCAGATATAGGATTGATATGCCGACTATACTTCTTGAAACCTTTATTGAGTAGAGAGTATGCTTCGATTTTCTTGCAGAGAATCCAAGACACCAAATTTTAAGCTCCTGACATGATGACAGACAATAGTCATTCGACTTTTACAGTCCTATTTAGTAAACAGACTAAAGGCCAATGTATACGTAACGAGTTTTTACCCGTACGGGACGGGACGTGAAGTTTTAGAAACATCGTTTCATAGAAAATGTATACGCTGTGGAATCCCGTACGGGACGTGGCACGAAATAAATAAATTACAAATAACGATAAATATTAACGATAACGATAAATATTATTTAAATTACAATTAACGATAAATGTTTTTATCATTATTTGTAATTTGAAAATAAGTTAGACACAAAATGATAATGATTTACAGATTAATAAAAAACTAATTTTGTTTCCCATTTCTTTTAATATTTCCATAAACAGTAATGCTAAGTTTGTTTACCAAATATGTCACGTCTGAAAAAAATGAAGTATATCTATCTACTTTGTATACAAACATAACCTTATTACAATTCTGCACACAGACACGTCATTCTAATCACGAAAATATCGTATGACCTCATTGTTTGTTTGCTTTCAGTCGACTCATTACTTATTAATGTTTTATTAGTTATTTATCCAACCTTAGTATTGCTCTGAAGATTTTGAATTACTCCTGTTTATCCTATTCAACCTTCCAACTATAAATATAAAGTTATATCACAGAAGAAATAATAGTACTTATATGTATATCAATATTTATATACATATTATGTTAATATTTTTAACTATAAATTGATTCATATCAATCCATAGATCCTTTACGAACATATAGAAGGACCAATACATCGTTATGTTTAGTATGGAGTGGTTCAAATACGCATCTTAATGGATCTTCCAATGAGAATGAGAAGTTTTATCGCGGTAAAAAGTAGCCTATGTCACTCTCTAGCCTCCTATCTCTACACAAACAAGTAAAAGAAAAGCGGCCAAGTGCGAGTCGGACTTGCCCATGAAGGGTTCCGTAGCAGCAAGTAACATAATATAAAAGTTCTTGTAGTTCGTTGTAACTTTGATCAATGTTTTTTGCGGTTTACGATTTATGACGTATTAAAAAAAACAACTTAGGTACTAGATCTCATTCAAACCAATTTTCGTTGGAAATTTGCTTAGTATTTAGAAGTTACGGGGGGGCGGGGACACACATTTTATCACTTTGGAAGTGTCTCTCGCGCAAACTATTTAGTTTAGAAAAAAATAATATTAGAAACCTCAATATCATTTTTGAAGACCTATCCATAGATACCCCACTCGTATGGGTTTGATGAAAAAAACATTTTTGAGTTTCAGTTCTATGTATGGGGAACCCCCAAAATTTATTGTTTTTTTATATTTTTGTGTGAAAATCTTAATGCGGTTCACAGAATACATCTGTTTACCAAGTTTCAATGTTATAGCTCTTATAGTTTCGGAAAAAAGTGGCTGTGACATACGGACGGACAGACAGACAGACAGACAGACAGACATGACGAATCCATAAGGGTTCCGTTTTTTGCCATTCGGCTACGGAACCCTAAAAATCATACACAACATCGCTCCGTTACGACGTGAAAGAGGGACAAACAAACAAACACATTTTCGCATTTATAATATTAGTTTGGATAGTATGGACTAGTATGGATACCTATTATGTAAACTTACAAAGACTATAAGTTTTCCATTTCTTAACGTAACTATTTTAAAAACTAATTTATGAAATGTTTTCTTCCAAACTATTCATAAGTGAACCATTAATTAGATCGTATAAATATGTATGATATATGTAACATGCAGTAAAGAGAGTAGCTATTTACATAATGGTAATTCTTATACATATGAGGCTCGAGGATGAGACTTAACGACTAATGCTTTCGTCACGTTTTATCGTACGCATCTTACAACTTAAAACCGTAAAAAGACAATGTACGAGTAATAGTTGACACTACTAAAAGCTTTCGAGGTTGTGGGGAATAAAAAGAAAACAATATTACTACTGCGGTTCGGATGGCACATTAATATACATTTGGCTGGCGGAGGGTGCGTCGCATTTTCATCGCAAATTGAGCTACAAAATAATTGAACTCTACTTATTTATTTCATTTATTCAGCTTTCATATTTCGAATTTTGAGTTCGCAGAGTCATTCGTTCGTGTTTAGTGATGGGCCCTCAGATAATTTGATTGAATGAAAATAATTGCGGTTTTAATTATTTCTCCTGTTTGTAATTTGTGGATTGATAAATTAATAGAATGAGTTAATAAGGTATTCAATATGTTACATGATGACAATATGTTACCACTGTATGACTTATGATTGACCTAGAAAGGGTAGAAGAGAGTTGAAAATAAAGCGTTAGTTCTATAAAAACATAAATTCAAATTCAAATTCAAAATCATTTATTCATGTAGGTATCATTGATACACTTATGCACGTCATTTTTTTAATTTACCAGCTTTTCGGAAAGGTGCTTTGTCATGGAGGAGAAGAAAAGCCGAAAGAAACTCCTCAGCACATCTTTTAAAAATAAAATACATTGGTATATTTCTTACAAAGAAGTATCACTAGCCTGTACGGAACTGGTTGCAGATCTGGTCATTTCCATGCGTCTTTGTCATTTATGTACTCATCTACAGTATAGTAGCCTTTCCCTAAAAGTTGAGATTTTACATGTTTCTTAAATAATTCCACTGGCAAATCACGTATTAACTTTGGGATTTTATTATAGAACTGGTGCCTTACCATGAACTCTAATAAAATGTGTCATGTTCAGGACAGGTCAGCTTGTAGCTAAAACCTGACAGGAGTGTATTTTGTACCATGAACGTTTACCGATGACCTGCAATACCTCTACTTCTGTCCTGCATCTAGTCTATGACACTTGATTTGTACTAATTATGTTCTGAAATAGAGCGTTTTATCGGTTTACCGGTTTTCAAATTAATGCGTAATATTGATGTTTTTAAAAGTTTAACATAACAATCTCAATTGAAGATTTTGAGATTTGTTATAAATACTTAAGTGTTGTGATTTATTAACCTTTCGTTCTCTAAAATTACCAAAAAAATTATCGCTAAGTGATGCTTACATTTTTGAACGTAATCTTACACCACTTGACACTTGACACAGTGACATGTCTAAATGTCTATTAAAATGTGTGATTTATAATGCCGGTCACTCACATTCGCGCGAATACGCGAACCCACAAGTGTGGGACGACATTCGCGAATGATTATGCGAAGTTTTCGAGGCTTTCGGGGTTTTCCAAGCTGTGTCGGTTTTTTGTCGCACATGAAAGCGCGCGAACCTCGAACCTTCGTGTAGTCTCCCATCTCCCACACATTCGTGCGACCAGTTGCGCACACGACTAAAAAGGTGATGTATCTTTTAATTTTTCGTGGTTCGTGGCGTCTAATCGTACTACCATTTATTTTCTGTATTGAAAATGGATTTTAATGACAACAACATAATAACAACAGCAAGATTGAACATTCGTGAACAAAGTGTAGGAGGAAGCGGAAATGGGCTTGTATTGTATACTCATATGCGAACCCATTTGCCTAACCACCCTTCACATATGTGCAAACATTCGTAAAAATGTCAAACATTTGCGCGCATGTGAGTGACCGGGGTTAGGAGCGATAATTTAAAAAGCATAAGTACAATGAATGTTTTTAAAATTTTCCAAACAAATGAAATGTATTTATTTTGTGATGATGGTGTATATGAAATTCGCCATGGCTGCATCCCGTCGCGTTTCATCATCATCAACGAAATAGCCGAAACAGGACAATAAATGTTACTTTCGGTGAGCTGTAATATTTTGACGTTGACATATGCCACTTTCTGATGTCAATACGTCAACAATCGCGTCATGGTACACGAATTGCAGGGCAGAAGATCATTTTTGAAGTCACGTGACCGCTGTCCTGTTACGGTGACGTGGTCGCTGGCTGCCCTGTATTTTAGCCAGATCATGGTAGGATATAGCAGGACAGGCCAATTATCGGCTAATATTGACCTGTTTTAAGAGTTCATGGTAAGCCCCCTGTACACCACGGCCCATAAAAGATCGCTTCACTTTAGAAAGACGGTAAGATGGCGTTACTAACTGGTGCATTTTTCTTGTTTGGCGATTAGTGATATCAAAATTTTGTTTATACGCGCTTATATTATTCCGTATAAAAACCACGTTACTATAGATATATTGTGAGGCTACTGTAAGTATACCTATTTCTTTGAACTTGTCACGCAAAGTTTCACGAGATCTAAGTTTATAAATAGCCCTAATAGCTCTTTTTTGTAGTATGAAAATTTGTTCTATACTGGCTGCTTTGCCCCACAGCAAGATGGCATATGACATAATACTGTGAAAATATGCAAAATAAACCATCCTAGCAGTTTCGACGTCAGTAAACTGCCTTATTTTCCTAACAGCGTAAGCAGCCCTACCGAGTTTAGTCGCGAGATTTGTTATATGTGGGCCCCACTGAAGTTTACTATCTAAGGTCACCCCTAAAAAGACCGTGGATTCCTCCATGTGCAATATTTCATTATTCAGTCTGAGAGATTTGTTAACTTTTTTAACATTAGGTAGTACAAACTCTATACATTTAGTTTTTTTTGCATTTAAAAGCAAATTATTGATAGTGAACCAACGCGACACATGCGAAAGAGCACTATTTACGTCGTCAAAATTTACTTTATTCCTTTCACATTTAAATATTAATGATGTATCGTCAGCAAATAGTACAATATCCGCTTGGTTCTTTACATAATGTGGTAAATCGTTAATGTATACCAGAAAAAGAAACGGACCCAAGATCGAGCCCTGCGGTACACCCAACACAGCCGGTGACCCCGATGACTTAATATCTTTTATACTAACTTTTTGTATCCTATCACTCAAATACGACGCGATCAAGCTAAGGGCCTTGTTTTTTATACCATAGTGGCCAAGTTTAAACAGCAATGTTTCGTGCTGAACACAATCAAATGCCTTAGATAAGTCACAAAATACACCTATGGCATTTTGTGATGATTCCCATGCTTCAAATATATGCTTTAAAAGCCTAGCCCCTGCATCGGTTATACTACGGCCTTTAGTGAAACCGTATTGATCAGGATGTAATAAATTATTATTGTTGAAATGGGACAGCATTTGATTCAATATTATTTTTTCAAAAATCTTACTAAGAGTTGGTAAAATAGAAACTGGTCTATAGTTATTAATATCGGTTTTTTCGCCTGTTTTAAAAAGTGGTATAATTTTGCTGCATTTCATAAGATCTGGAAAGATACCTAGATCTATGCATTTATTAAAAACTATGACCAAATATGGTGCTATAATATCTATAATATGCTGTATTATTTTTACCGAAATGCCCCATAAGTCACCGGTATTCTTTACCTTCAGAGACTGAAATGCGCTAATTAAGTCTCTAGTGGTTATATGTTTAAATTCAAATAAAATATTACATTCATTAACATGATTTTTTAATATAGAAAGTGCTTCCGTCGGCGAAGAAGCTAATGAACTAGTTAACGTTATAGGAATATTACGGAAGTGATTTTCAAACTCACTTGCCACGTCTTTATCAGCAGTGATTGTGTTATCATTAATCAACAGTTCGTAACTGAAATCACAGGACTTTGCGTTACCATTCTCACTACTAATTATATTCCAAGCCGTTTTTATTTTGTTATCCGAGTTAATAATCTTGTCCTTTATGTACATTGATTTCGCCTGAATGCAAACTATTTTAAAGATTTTTGAATAATTTCTTACATGCTCCTGAAAAGATGGAGAAAAATTGTATTGTTTCTCGGCATAGAGATCGTACATCTTGTTCCTGCTTTTATAAATACCTACAGTAGCCCAATCACTAAATTTACTATTTTTAGCTATATCTATATACCTAAACTTGAAAATTTGATTAAATTCATTATTTATGTTATTTGACAATGTGGTATATAGTTTAATTGGATCTCTTTGTTGTAACGTTAAATGCGTTTGTAGTTTTGATTGAATTTTCTCTTTAAAAGTTGAAATCTTTTTTTTAGTTATTGGTCTACATTTTATTAATTGTTTTTTCTTATTAACAGAATTATACAACGAAATTTTTTGTCCGCAGTGGTCTGACCTCAACTTACTGAATATCTCTTTATTTAAAATCTCACAATTGCAAAAGATATTATCTAAACATGTAGCTGTAGTGTCAGTTATTCTGGTTGGCTCATTGAATATTGGATTTAAATTAAAGCATTTAAACAAACTTAGTAGCCTAGTAGCCATAGGACTATCTAATAAGATGTCTACGTTGAAGTCACCACATATCACTACTTCTTTTTTAGAGACTAACCGTTTAAGTACATCCTCCAGTGTATCTTCGAAAATACTAAAGTCACCAGAGGGGGGCCTATATACACAGACTATAAAAAACCGCTCCAGTTCCACACATGCCAGTTCAATAGTGCGTTCAACAGATAAACTAACAATGTCTTTTCGGTCTTTAAAAGAAATATTATCTTGCACTAAGATTAGAGAACCCCCATGAATAGCAGTCCTTCTAAAGAACGCACTTGACAATCTATAATTATTCAAACTAACATGACCTTGTAAGTATGGTATCCAATGCTCTGTTATACATAATACATTAATATTGCTATGTTCAGCAAATAATTCTAATTCTAATTCTTTGCCGGTTAAGCCTTGTATATTCTGATGAACTATATTTAAATAAGAGGGCTTATCCATTGTCTTTTTATCTAGTTTAAATTATTACTTGTACAAATATTAGTACATTTGTCTAAAATAGAAATAGTGGTACTACTACCACACTCAATAAATGTGTCAATAGACTTTGTTACCCTATTTGTAACAGCATCATTCAGATGGTAAGCTAATAATTTAGCTAATTGTTTTTTATATTTTTTTGGCAGATAAATAATATCCCTAGATACCCTACATGATGAAATAAATTTATTTATGTCAAAATACAATATAGCATCCCTATGATCATTTGTCAAGTTGTACAAAGATTTATTCAGTTTATATTTATATAAAATTACATAATTAATATAAAATATCTACATTTTAAAGAAAGTTATCTAGACACGCGGCAGCGTGTCCAACCAAGTTCAAAGCAAGAAAGCTGGTGACGCAGCGACGTGTGTAACATTACACGAACCATTTCGAGCTACTTTTGACCCCATCACAACTCGAGACATATTTATACTACATACATAAAATTAGGCGCATTAGCATTAGCCCCTTAGCTTATTTAGAATTCAAAATTTCATAAATGTTGCTCAACTAATTGATATAGAAACGTTTAAAAATCCGCATTTTGGTGGATGGCTGACATAGGATCAAAAACCCAACCTACTTCCAAAGACCTAGGAACTTGAAATTTGGCATCAAGTTAGATGCTACTTTTAGGTGTTTACAAAGGAAAAATCTAAAAACTGAAAATTATTGATAAGTGAAAGAAGTGAATTAGCGGGTCCACTGTATAAAGTTATTTTACAAATAACAATAGGTCTATTAATTATTATTAATACATACAAAAAAATTCTAGACAAAAAGTAATGTTATCTCATCAAAAACATTAATGTGAAATAAGAGCCAAGTTAAAAAAAAGAGTTGAGATCTAAATGGATAATAGATGATGAATAGATCTAATGAGTGTGAAGCGTTATTTTTATTTTTTTATTTAAATGGGTGCCTAAATCCTAAACTTTTCCTCAGAATAGTATGTAATTCAAGCTCAGCATTTGACTTGGCTCTCATTTCACATTTATGTTTTTGATGAGATATAAACTTATTCAAATCACACCAACATTCATGTTTTGCTATCAGATTTTATTTTTTTGACAACTAAAAATATATGTAAGCTCTACGTAAATACGAAATAATAAAATAACATTTATTTCAAAAGATCTGCGATGCAGATTTAGCTACTAATTACCTTAAACAAAAACACACAGAATGTAAGAGATAAAACATTTTAAAAGTAGCACGTGAGCTTTTGTTTAATCTTTTCATTATTTTGTCTGCCGTCGTAGCCGTCACAATTAGCCGGTTAATTACTCTTAATACCAGTGTTTCGCCAGACGCGCAAACAGAGACCGTTAATTGTAATGAAGGCAACCAATTCTCCGGCCTGAACCGAAAGGCTCTTTCATTTCGGCTGGAAGGCGGAGGGCGTAGCAATACGACAGTCAGTTTGCCAAAAACAAGCTCAATAACGGGCTCGCAAACAGTACAAATGACGCGTTAGTGACAAAACAACCCTCCACCTTCCCTTTCTACACCCGAACATGGAACAGAGACGGCGCTTGACGAACACAACGGGAAACAAGACAGGTTATTATCTCCCAAAGACGCCGCCTCTGATATTTTCCACACGTCCACAGTAATTCACAGGAGACTAGAAGCGAAAATTAGTTACTGGGGATTTCTTGTTTTTGTCTGAATGCATTGCGTGATTTTTTGTTAGGGAATAACAAATGCTACCTTTGAAATTGAACGACGCGCTTTGAATATCAAGAAGACTGTAAATTCGTTCGTTGGCGACAGTCCATGCTAGTGTTTGGTTAGTGAGAATCTGAAGAAGGTTACTTTATTAGAGTTTTAGTCGACATATTTTTGTAGCAAAACGAAATGCACGGTAGTGAAAACGTAAAAATGTGACAAAGTCGAGTTAGCAACACGTTTCTGTATACTCTGTACACGGAATAGTCTGTAATGTTATCCTCAGTCGCATATTTCGGCGCGGACCGTTGTTCGCGCGTTGCCGCTTTGTATTCTTTTGGTTATTTTTGCTGGATTAATTTGTCTGCGTATTCAAATTGCAAATTGTGAGATAAAAGGATGACCTTTTTACATTTTTGCACAGATTCTCCATTTTGGGTACGTACATTACGAAAACAATATGCAACGTGCAGACTAGCCGTCCTAGCCTCTTGAGTCCTGAAGCTTAGGTCGTAGACAGCAGGGCACAAAATATACGACATCATTGTGTTTTTGAAAAATTGCTCGCTAGAGTTTAAAAGAACCATCACTATTGACGACTACCGTTGGTACTAAATTGGTAAATATAACGACTAGAAATTCCCTAAATAACACCATGCCTTCGTCTTTCCCTCGGCATGAAGATAAAGAGATTGATTAGTACACATTAGTAGTAGTAGTGTGTGTACACATACAAATAAAGAGATCTTGCAACTTATTTCTGGAAAAACGTAAAATGCATCCTACAAATGATATAGAATAAGTTAAAATTATTGTATTGCCATTTTTGTGTAGCGATTTTGAACCTAAGCTACTAATACACTATAAACTGCACACAAGTCCATACCCAAAAGTATATGAAAATAAAAGATAGCAGACACTTTAAGTTCATTGTTGCAGAGATTATTTTGTTATAGAAGTGAAACCTAAACTCAAGTATCAAGATGGGGTGGAACACAAAGCAACACGTAGATGGGTGATAGAGGGTGACATTTTCTTAAGTTACGGCATTTTCTTGCCTATTCAATATCCTTTTTCTATTTTGTTCGAGAGCATATCGCGTCTACTCCGTGCCAAGGTTTCAGCTATCTCAGCTCACAATCCGGGAATAGTTGATACAATGTTATTTGTTAACTTCCCTGTTTCTATCCACTGTTTTGATATTAAGGGATAGATATTATTGCATATTGGTCTATCCGGGCATAATTGATACGGATTGTTGTCCTAATATTTTTTTTTGTACTCGGAGATAAGTTATTCTGCCTTTTTGCTGAGATAATTGTAAAATTAATCTAGAGTCCCTTCTGACATATCGGAAGATCCCAACATATTCCAATATGCTGCTCCATTTCATAATGTTGAAGCCTTTAGCTGTAAAATATAGGGTTGAAAGATTTCTGTCGCCAAAAAGGTAACATTTAGATACACAGAAATGCACCGGAACATGAAGTAGTGTGTTTTAATTTACAATAATGGCTTTTCAACATGATCTCTGACATTATAAGCTGGCTTTATATATAAAATATTATATTATAAAATTATTACTGATTGACTTTTTGATAAGATGTTTATAATAGAATCTATTACAGCAACGCACTCTTTTCCGAATTGAGTTCATGGTTCAATGGTTAAGGAGGGTTGAGGTTATAATTGTGCAGTTTCACGAAGGCTCTGCGATAGGCGTCACGTGTCTGCCTTGTATTTTCCTGTATATTTTTTCCCCTCTATAAAGAAGTCATAAATCACGTGAATGTAAATCTGTAGCATCCAGCAACGGATGAGTGACGCACCATTATCCGCTAAGGCCACATCGACCTAAACTTGCCTAAACTTTTATATTCCACCGATACTTTTAATGTCCTCCCGCTTACAGTTTTATCATTCTATTTTTCATTGTTTGTGACTAGTTTTATATACCCGCAACCTCGTAAGCGATATACCTAATAAAAATATTGCTCGACGCCGTCACGTCCGCCCGAAATAGGCGTATCTTTTAACACTGAAATTGTTTTTATAAAACGAGCGATCCAAGTCGACGTTTTTAAATTTGATCTTAGGAACATTCAACGTTTATAGTCTAATGGCTTGTGTCAATTGTTAGTGATCAAGTTCGATAACAAGCTTAAATACAGTAATATTAAAAATAATTGTTATTTAAAGATTTACACCTGATATTTTTAAAGAACACATACAAAATAGACAAGTAGAATAAAATTAACAGTATTTTAATGTATTTAAAACCAAAAACATCAATCAAAGATAAACAAAATCGAAATAAAAATCCTTTACAAATGTAATTTATAATCTCTTAGCCTTAAACACGTTTCTCATAAACCTTAATATTTAAACAGAAACATTACGACACTATTATAATCGTACATATTATACACCACAACAGAAGCTATTATACATCACAAGCCGAAGTACTACGTCAACATTTGTCTTGTAAAATAATGAAACGTCAGTTATACGGCGCCGATTCCTGTACGTAATAAGCCGACATCTTCCTTCTCATCCATCACTTAGCCGAGATTCCACTGTCTGTCACACACGATGGACTCTTCCCATTTTAATATGATTATGTCTGTGTTCTGAAACAAGAGTACTTACAATGGGAATATTGGTTTGGCATTATGTGAGAGCAATAGTGACTGTTGAAATTTCTAGTTTTTTATTTTATTTCGAGGCTTTCGACTTCTTTTAAGCCAAGGTTTTGAAGCTCTTGTAAATGTACCAAATAAGTAAAATAATAAATTTTACACTTTTTTCCGCGTCTACTCTACCCCATAGTGTGGAATATCGTTGATAAGGTCTTTCAGAACTTTACTTAGGTTAAGGTTAATTATTCAAAATTTTAATAATCCTTCTCTTTTTACAGGTACTAACTAAAACTACCCTTTATCTATCGAAGCACATCGAAGTCAAACAAACACACTTGGTACGTATTATGAAAGATGAACTGCTTTTAAACAACTTCTCTAAACTTGTCAGTCATAAGGAATGCATCAAATGTAGCTTATTTTGACATAACAAAAATAAACTTTTTAAGGTAGAGTGCCTCAATTCATTTGTATTTTTTTAATGTTTGTTTCCTCAGAACTCCGAATTGTTCCCATATTTATTAAAATCTATGAGGGCTATAAGGAATGGAGAGAACTCCTAAAATATAAAAGGCGGCGATTTTTACATCCGTTCATCGATAATTTTACTGGTCCGTATCGAACGGTAGTTTGTTGAATTCGGTTATATTTTTTGTATTGTAACAGAGGTTGGGGACTTTATAATCATACGACTGCATCTAATAAAGTGACTTGCTTAGCAAAATTTTATCGTACTACAATAACTATGACAATGACGTCTCCAACTATGATGTCAAATTAAGTTTTGTCTGATTTATTTAAATTTAAAATATTTTATCCACTTTTTAACAAGAACCGTTTAAAAGTTAAGTTAAAGATTTAACTTAATCAGAGATGTGGTCGCGACTAAATCTATTTTCTTAGCAGACTTCACTGTTCCTAACTAAGTTATAAGTTGACATTTAATTGAAGAAAAGCTAACGTAGATTGTTAGTCAGAACTTGACTACTAAGGTAAAAATCTTAGTTCTACTATCTCTAGTAAATTAATTGAATGTATTTTTTGTTCTCTATGATTTTTTTCGCAGAATTTTACAAGCATAAATTTACGGCAACGTTGTTTATAAAATTTTACACTTAAAAATGGCTAAAGCTTGTGTAATACGTATGTATACAAATATGTTTCTAGAAAGTTGTATGGAAGATTAATTGGTTTTACTTCCGTAGTAATAAAAGTAGAAGTAATACTTGCATATTGTAATTTAAACTCCAATAGTTCCAGTACCTTTTCGCGTTCGATAAATAGCTTTAATATTTTGTTGACTTTAGACCATTACACTGAACAATAGCCGTGCATACAACAAGTTGTTCATAACTTTAGTTACGTATTTGTAGCCTAGTAATTAACGTTTCTAGTAAAAGTAATACCAGTTATTTACTCACGACTAAAGATTTCTTACAGCGACAAGTTTTATCTCCTTTCAATCCGAATGAAAACGTATAACCCGTAACAAACGAAGCAGGTTTATAGAGGTAAATTTTAAAGGGGTTAATGATATTTCTTAGCAGCAATAAATAACTTACAAATTGTTAAAGGTATCCCGAGGGCACAGACTCGCGGCAGACTGGGGATTCGCGGAAGAGGAATAAGTTTTTCCACTCAAACTTTATTTGCACCTCAAGTTGCGCCATCTGTCTGTTACTCGCAACTTATATTCTTGCTTCAAATGATTTAGTTTTGGAGTGCTCTTTCAGAAAATATTTTCTTTTGAACTTTGTCAGACGTTTGAATATACAATGGCGCGAATGTCGTTTCAGTTTCAAATAGCTATTACGTTAGGGCACAAGTTCCCAAACTTGTTTCAACCGCAGGAATGTTCTAAAGCCTCCTATGATATAAAATTTTCAAGTAAATATGTTAGGGGAAAAATAATTTGTACAAAGTAAAACAAGTGTAAATCCCCAACTATACATGATAATTAAGTAAGTTACAGTGGAAATTATTGTATACGTAGCGCATAAGATCGAACAATTTTAATAATATAAAAACAATATTAATTATTTATACTTACTCTGATTGAGTGAGGGTTTTTAAGATGCTATAATAATAATATAATTAATTAGGAGTTATACCTTGCAATAACATACTAACACTTTGCCTTTTTTTGTTGGATCACCCATAATGCCTCAAATGTTCTTACTTTCTAACGCTCCCTGAAAGTTTTCAGCGCCCATAAAAGTTATCGCCCTCTTTGAGAATAACTGAATTTAGGCAACTATAACGATATTGCTTAAATCGTATTTACGATCAAAATATAATGTTTACGGACATAAAGGAATGTTTTAAACGAATACATAAAAAAAAACATAATAATATTTTTTATGAATTATTATACCATGCAATAGACGCACACCTATTTAACACTTAGATGTAATATGTAATATACAAAATTAAGTGAAGAGTAGTTTAATGCATTTTGTACGTAAAATATAGTAGCTAATTATTAAGGTTTTAATTTTCATATTACTTTGTGTATAATAAAGAGGATTTAGTTGTGTTCTGCGCTTTTTACCATTATTTTGGAAATAGTAAATTATACAATTGAAGAGGGTTAAACTAAGGTATAAAATTTCCTCAGTAAAGCGGGGACGGGTTACTACTCGTAGTATAAAATAATACCTACTGAGTTGTTAAATACCTACTGTATATCTCCATAGTCTCAAATGACGTTTCACCTAGAATAGTTTTTACGACTACATTTCAGCCGAAACTTTCGCGGGTTAATGGCAGAAGTTTTGGCTCCAAATCTTGATTATTATGTATGCAAGTATTTGCTTAAGTAATGCCGTTTGGATTTTATTTGATATAAAAATACTCAAACTTTTATAATATGTACCTCTCTAAAATTTTTTTGAAAAATCTTCGATGTATTTTTTAAAAAACATTTATCGGTTATCACGACTACCCAGGGCTCAGACGTAGACAATAATAGCGTGTGATAATGTAAAATAAGAAGCATGTACCATTATGTATGTATGTATTATGTATAACTACAGCTAGCTTACGCGCACTCCAAGTACCTACCGTGGAATTACTCGCGTCACTGAAAAATATTTAATTAATCACATTCACTGGATTAAACCTTTAAAACCAACAAAATATTTGTCATGACTCAACTTGTAAGTAACACGCTTACGGCGCTAAATGTGTACCTAATACCGAAAACAAAATGATCCCACAAACTTTGTGCCGAGCCCAATAAATTCAGCCGCAAGATAAGATTCAATAAAGTTGCCGGTAGCTCAGGGCTGTCATAATTTTAAGAGCGTTCATAAATCCATCAATATTTAAGCTGTGCGACCACAATATTTTTCTTCGAGCCAGCCGCCCCTATTCGGGACAACGGAGGTGCGTCACACACGTGCCACATAAATTCCGATAATCCCTGGACTGTGCAGATCGTGTTCGTAGTTTACTATATTCATGGCTATTATTCATGAGTTTGCTTTGGGGGTGAACGCCGCCAAGACTTAATAATTCGAGTGGAGTATCGCTGTAAACAACAGTAAGCGAGTGAGTACACAAACAGCGGATACAGCAAACAAACTATGTTTAGTCGATCATTCGTTAAAAATACTTATCTTACAGAAAGTGAAAGTGAATGGCGATGCAATATGTGAGTAGCAGACACGAAGAAATATACAAAAAAAAGACAATCGTTACATAATTATGTATCTTTAAACTAGTTTTTAATTACTCAGAATTACTAAGGAGAGACGTGTGGACCAACGCGACGACCTGAAGAAGACAGCGGGTATCCACTGGATTCAGAAGGCTCAGGACCGGTCTGAATGGCGTAGAGTAGGGGAGGCCTATGTACAGCAGTGGACCTCTAAAGGCTGATGGATGAATGGATGGAGACGTGTATCGTATTTTTGACCTATTTAGATATTTCATGTATTTAATTTAGTAAATATGCATACTGTAAATAGTGTAGGTACTTGACCAGTTTTTAGACTTGGTTGTTGATGCGTGGCTTCTCGTGGCACCGACTCTGGTCCTTTGTAACAAACTTGTAGTATCTAAGATAACATCTAAAAATCCGCGAGTCAGAGTACCTGTTAAGTTATCTAAGGTCACCTTTGCGCGCCAAAGGACACGGCAGCTAGCTATAGCCTGAATTGACGTCAGGTAGCTCAAATAGTGGTGACAGGGAACCAAAATGTTGTCGAAAAGTATTTCCAGGAAGAGTCTCATTCTAACTGTTGCTGTTGCTTTCTTACGAGATTCCGGTTTTCTTTGAAATGAATGGCTTGTGAGATATGTACATTTAGATGATGACTAGCGATTACGTTGCATGCAGTCTTGAACATTATCAACTTTTCCTTAACCCTTCACCAATGCGTAGGCTCTCCAGATTGCATTGAAAAAGCAATTTACTATTCACAGAAAAACAATATGTTTTGAAATTTCTTTACCATAATTATTACCTACGCGTAAAATGGATTTGCTAACAACAATGATGTTGTATGTATAGGGAGGCTAACAAGCTAAACAGGTTTTAGTTGTTAATTCCAGAATATCATTTAAATTATTTTTACTTTGGCTAAAGCATGTAACTTATTATAATATAGAATTCATTTATGCAACTTTACATCAGATCTTACATCAGTGATCAGCATTAATTTTAAATATACTTAACTGGAAGTTTGCTTGTACCAGTTAGGTCTGAGTACTTTGCTAGTACGAGTAAGTCTACTTGAAGAAATTCTAACTGGCCTACAGAGTAAATAGCGGGAAGAGAACTTTCGATTCAATTGCTTTAGCAACAGAGCAAGATTTTATAGATTTCACGTTGAACGTGTACTTTGAAATGAAAGTCATCCAATTGCTTCTTTTTATACTTACTTGCTTTATAAATATAAGATTAAAGATCTGATGTCGTTTTATATAAACAACTATTAAACTTTTTCAGATCTCTTGTTGTTGTTTTTATATTGACTGTTGGGTTTGCCTTCAAGACTCTTTAAATATCGTCAAGTCAGTAAATTTTAATTACAAATCGCTCATATTATTCAAAATTGACAGTTCAGTTGCAGATCGGAATCATCACATAAGAAATTATAATCTAAATTTTACTAACAAAAAATAACCGACTCCAAAATAACTCAAAAACTGCTCGTCAGATCTCGCTCAAATTTATGGGGGACCACAAGACAATCACCAGCTTTCGATTTTAAAAAAATAATCAAAATCGGTTCACCCAGTCGAAAGTTCTGAGGTAACAAACATAAAAAATACAGTCGAATTGAATACCTCCTCCTTTTTGAAGCGGTAAAAAATACATCAAGCTTTACCAAAGAAAAAGAAGATAAAATTGTGTTAATATACATGATCGAAGGGTTTATTAGAATAATTTTATTTAAATTGCCAATAAGCCATTAGGGACATGTTTCGGGAACAAATTGCGAATAATCGACGTATGTTATGAAGTGCTTGTTTGCATTCCGCGGACGGCGCGCGTCTCCGAACAAATTGTATTAGAGGGAGCCGATACGTGACCTCGCGAGGAATTCGCTCACAACATGTGTTCAACGCTACGACGAAATTGGGAGCCACCTACGCCTTTATTACCCAGAATGTAAAATACATTACATAAACGCCTTACCATAAGTACCTATTAAAAGTGACGCGAGCATTGTTCTTATTATGAGAGAAGACAGGCAAGGGAAATTAGTACTACATACTGATGTTAATAGCTGTAATATAATGATCAAATGAAGACGGTAGGTACGTGAGCGATCAAAGACATGCTCATAGAATTCACCACTTAACCTAGTCTACCGATAAATGACGCGTTGCAATAATTGTATAATTAGTTACCTATTACTTAATTAGTAATAAAATAAACAAAGTAACTTCACTAACAATTAGCTGAAAGCTATGTAGGTACTCGTATTATACCATTCGTTAATTAGGCCGCGGGAGGGCACTGGTGACCTGTAACTCGGGTACTTAAACCTACACCAGGCTTTCACAAAGCACTACTTTAGCATGTGTGTATATTCATAGGCGTCCATTTTATGTATAATGTGTAATAAGTATATTGTGTAATTATTTTGTTATTGTTAACGCGTAAATAAGTCGTTAGTGTTGTTTTTTTATGGAAATAACCGGCACACGAGCTGACGATCCATCTGATGGTAAGTGGCTATCGTCGCCCATGAACATCATCAATGCCAAAGGTGTCACTGATGCGTTGCCGGCCAAGAAAGAGAGAAGAAAAAGAAAGAAAGAACGAAGAAGAATAAAGAAAGAGAAGAAAAATAGAAAGAAAGATGAAGAAGAGTGTATTGTAATATGGGGCTTATGAAGGCAAAACGATCGAGACGGAAAGTTCACAGGCTTTCCCAGTCATTAGTGTGTATTGTCAAGTCTCATCAATCAAGAGTTTCTCTCCGCCACCACAATCTCGCTGCGGCCACAATCCTACATGGAATGTGTCTAAATATCGGTGTAAAGTAGTCGTAAATACCATTTATATAATTTAAGTTTAAAGTCATATCGATATCAATGTTGTTATACCGCCATGAAGGGAGCTCCATCATAATAGTATTAATTTTCGATCGAATACCTTGTTTACACAAAGCGTACTAATTTAGCAATGTCATCCTTTATTTAAGTGTTGAGTGAGATTTCGCGTACGCCGTTGATTTATGTCGTTTTTGTGTAGGTACTTCTCGCTATACTAGCTTGAGTTGAATCACAAAACAACTAAAAATCTCTCAATACAATCAGTTCTATGTTTCTAAACATAGAAGTGCGGAAATTTTGTGCAAATATACCGCCGAAGATGTGCTGAGGAGTTTCTTTGCGGCTTTTCTTCTCCTCCATGACAAAGCACCCTTGCGAAAAGCTGGTTCATTAAAAAAATGACGTGCATAAGTGTATCAATGATACCTACATGAATAAATGATTTTGAATTTGAAGATAGAAGATTATCTGCGTCCGGGCATATTTTCATCACAAAAAACTTGTATTTGATAAAACCAGTAACTTAAGTAAAACAGGCTACAAGAGCTAATTGTATCCACGGGGATAGTGTCCAATTATCACCAGGAAGCTCGCTTGCTTGTTGCCGCTATTTATTTATTTATTTAAACATTTGAACCTTACAAAAAGTAAAAGGAACAAAAGCGGACTTAATGCTAAAAGCATTATCTGCCAATCAACCTTCGGGAAGTATGACAAACAACGATGGCTATTTATGAAAAAAAGTGTTATTAACTCATCTCTTTCTACACCGTTTTTACACCGTTTTTAGGGTTCCGTAGCCAAATGGCAAAAAACGGAACCCTTATAGATTCGTCATGTCTGTCTGTCTGTCCGTCCGTCCGTATGTCACAGCCACTTTTTTCCGAAACTATAGGAACTATACTGTTGAAAATTTGTAAGTAGATGTATTCTGTGAACCGTATTAAGATTTTCACACAAAAATAGAAAAAAGCAATAAATTTTGGGGGTTCCCCATACTTAGAACTGAAACTCAAAAATTTTTTTTTCATCAAACCCATATCTATGAATAGGTCTTCAAAAATGATATTGAGGTTTCTAATATCATTTTTTGTAAACTGAATAGTTTGCGCGAGAGACACTTCCAAAGTGGTAAAATGTGTGTGTGTCCCCCCCCCCCCCCCCGTAACTTCTAAAATAAGAGAATGATAAAACTAAAAAAAATATATGATGTACATTACCATGCAAACTTCCAACGAAAATTGGTTTGAGCGAGATCTAGTAAGTAGTTTTTTTTTAATACGTCATAAATCGTAAACCGCAATTTACCTCGATCAAAGTTACAACGAACTTCAAGAACTTTTATATTATGTTACTTGCTGCTACGGAACCCTTCATGGGCGAGTCCGACTCGCACTTGGCCGCTTTTATTTTCTATTATAACGTCGTATAGAACTCGAATAATTGTAGCTCTATAACTCTATAACAATGATCCCAGGATCTGATTCACGTTCTGAGTAGACATTTATGTGACAGATAAATACTTGTTCTCAGGTCATATGTGATTGTGGTGCACACTTTGCGTATGTTTAGAGTCCACGCCAATTTCAGACGCAATCCTCGCACGTATCTGAGCACTAACGTTCTTTTCTTGCACAAATACCATTGGATATTATGAAAAATTCGCTCAATTTTCAGCATGTGAGCTCTAGGTGCTAAGATAGGATAAACACGTAACGTTAGCTAGTGTGGAATATTTATCGCAGGCTCCAAGTTATTGGACTTGCCTTTTCGCCGTTTAAGCGGGCGCTGATGTGTTTATTCAATTTGTTGCTACGAAATATTGTTACCTGCCGTGAAGCTCGTTTATTGTTAAAGACAGTCTTGTTTTACTAAAACTAACCTGAGACGTATATGGAATAAAAAATGGGATACATTACTTTGCAATTAGTAGGGGGTGTGTACAAAGGACTTTACAATATACTAGCTGCCCGGACCGACTTCGTTCTGTCAAAAAATTTGCAATAAAATAATATTGCGACTATAAATTGAGATGTAAGCTATCGTATCTTTTAAGTTGGATCAACCAGCACACGGTGTGCAAATTTGAATAAAATTGGTTTAGTAGTTTAGGAGTCCATCTCGGACAAACAACGTGACACGTAGTTTATATATATTAAGATTAACGAAACGAATTGCCGGTAAGTCGTAGTAACAGTAAGATGTAATTTTATTTAAATGAAGAAAATTCACTACAAAATTAAATAAACAAAAAAAAATCCTCTGCTTCAGTGATACGCGGCAACTTTTTGTATTAACAGCAGTAATAGGGAAAACTAGCAACACACTCGCAACATCACAATTTTGTAACAATAACAGTTGTTATTTTTATTTAATAATAATCAATTTATTTCCGATCGTTTTTATGGAGCATACTTTCAACAAATACGCCAATATAGAATTCAATACGAATGCCATTCTGTAACGAGCGACGTGATGAAATATAAATGAACATAAAACAAATGTTGACTAAAGTGTCAACAAACATTTTCATGATGGATGCGGTGCATTTGTAAACGATATTCATCAGCAGTCATCGGGGAATATGTCTTTAATATTGTGTCATTCAAAATGGTACTTCATTGTTTGAAAAAGAGTGAAGTGCTTCAAAATATGGTAGATCCCTAAAATTTTCTGTGGCAGGAAAATATATCCATCGCAGTCTATATTATGTAAATTGTAGGAAAACTATAAGTGTATTTTTTACGAGGCCCTTGCATGAATTGCCTGGGAGAATACGTAAATACTTAATCATCTATATCTCACCTTTATTGGTGGATTTCCAATTTATTTTTGTGATTTATTACTTTTGACTTATGATTTAATATCATTAAATTAAAAACGTATTTTCAATATGATGGAACTTCTTTATGAGGGTGTAGTTTACATAAATGGCCATTAATTGTTAAGTAATGAAGAGCAGTGTACACAAACGATTCACCTGACATGGGCTACGTACGGTCCGCTGCGCTTTACTCCGCCTGCGGACGTGTTCTGTTGCAATGTCATGTTTACCTGCAAAATGTACTCCAATTAACGAGTAAAATAAAACCAAACGTAACAAAACTTTTACTGGAATTCTTGGGATGGAAAAATGACAAATAGTAATACTTTATTGTAGAAGATATTCATTTTTTTATTAAGCAACTGCTTGCTCAAATATCAATTTGAGCAAGTAATTTTTTGCTGGCTTAATGACGTCATAATTAAATAAACTCACTTTAAATTAAATATTGTTTTATAAATATAAAGTACGTATATTTAAGAATAAAGATTAAAATAATCACGCGTGATGTTTAGCGTCAAATAACGCGTGCACATCTTGACGACCCTGTAGCTTAGGTGGTAGCGACCCTGCCTACGATACGATGGGTCCCGGGTTCAATTCCCGGCCGGGGCAGATATTTATGGGACAGGTTAATATTAGTACTGGAGTCATGGGTATTGTGATGTGATATGTTTCGTCCATACCACCCGCGACACAGGAAAAACCTACTGCGGTTATGAGTGTGTAAGCGTTCATTTATTTATCTGATGTAACACTGAGCGATACTTATTGTTACAACACACTTTACTGAAATACAAAGTAGCTAATAGCAACTTATTTTATGATAGACCTGGGAAATATGAAACCCAAGAAATCCGGAGAAATCTACAAAAGTTATTAGTTTCACAGAGCGACTCAATGTCACCGAAGGGTGACAGGGTTTTTAGGAAGCTAAAAATCCACATAGTGCATGCAGGGTGGTGCAGACGATTAGGTACATAATTAGGTTAGATACATAATCTTCTTTAACGACATCACGCAGTTCTATTAAGAAGATTTCATTTTAAGTTCTACAAAGTCTTATTGCGTATTACATTAACTTTTTTTCATCATATCGAGATTGACAAAGTTAGGCTATTAAAAACTTATATTCCAACACAAATGTGCCATGTTTCACAGATTCTTCTTAAACGACGAAATTACGTCGAAACATATTCCGTTCAATCCAAAACTCCTCACATAAAGAACATTTAACGAGACCTTTTTCGAAGCTACTAAAACATCGTGTGCGTCCGAATGATCCATTATCTTCTCACGAGGACAAGTTAGCGATCTCCGTCCTTCTATTTTCACAAGTAATAACTAAATTTATCGTCAGAGTTTCGTTGGAGGTGGCGGCGTCTTCCAATATGAAGCGGTTGTTGATTCTGGTCACGCGCGAGGGCTGGCTGTGGGCGGAACGTCGAGTGACGTTGGTCGACGACGCGTCATTAAAATTAAGCATCATTACTCTTGTAAAGCGAGGCTCTGCGTACCGAAAAGCGGCTTATTGGGAAGTTTGTCGCGAATATTCCGGCGGGTGCTAATCTTTCGCCTTATTGCTACTGTAACAAATGACTCGGCGTCAACAGGGTAACAGTGCGGCGAATTTAGCACGTAGGATCTATTGGATGGATCTTGGATAATGTGTTTATCTGGGGCCTGGATAGATGTTAAGGTCTTGTTGGACACTAAGTCTAAAAAGAACCTTAGTTTGTAACGGTCATACGGGTTGCGACTTCGAGTTATGGAATAATTAATAAGAGGCAACTTTGTACCTAATCATTGCGATTGTTACAAAACTACAAATATGACAAGACAAATGTTTGTATCGCTGTTATGACTAGGTTTATTTTATTATTATCCGCTGGCGGCGTTCATTATTTATTTATGAAATTGATAAATTTTCAACAAACAAAAATCATAAAAAATGTTTTAGCCAAACGACTCCTACTGTACGGTATAAATAAATAAAACCCTGTTTGCCAAGTATGGAATAGAGATAAATAACGCAAACAAAAGTATAAAATATTCATTGAACAAAGAACTCGCGTAGTTAAATAACTTTTCTTTCACTTCAACATTAGTAAACTGGAGAGTCCCATTGAAAATTCGACTTGCGACTTCTAATTAGGGAAGACATACGATATTCTTTCTCCCTGGAATCTTTTATAAATGGAAAAGTCCACTGAAATTGACTTTATGTTTCACATCTTTTGGAGTTTACAAAGGGTTATTTTGGAATAAATTTTAGCGAATTTTGCGGCGAACGTAGTTTGAATTGTGTTCGATTTTTTCAGGTTTCCTCATATCTGGCAATAACGAAAACTTTAGATTAGAGGATCACTCACATCTTTCTGCTCTCTTCTGACTTAGCCGGCAACGTAACAGCTGTGATGCCCTTGGTGTCATTGATATCCATGGGCGACGATAGTTATAGCCTTACCATCAAGTGAATCGCTAGCTCGTTTGTCACCTATTTCCATAAATGAAGGTTGGGTTAGGAATGATATGAAATTACAATAAAAATGGTTCCCACATTTAATTTCATTAGGTACAAACATTACATACTTTACAGTACACCGTCCAAGAATATAATATTTCTAGATACGACAGAACACTAGTCCACTCAAGTCTGATTCGAACTTAGCCGGTTTCATTGTAGGAAATGTTACTTAGCTCCAGTTTACGTGAAATTACATTTGGAATGCGTCGCGTGAATCGCCATGAATTACGCATGAAAACGGACAATGAGCGCGCAATGTAGCGTAATACTAACAAACGTCCTACACTGAACAACTTGTAACGTCGCTTTTTATGTTAATACGTAAACAAGAAGACTGCAACTTTTTTTGTAACTAAATCTCGGGATATTTACACAGTAATATTTAATGCTTGTTTTCCTCATTGGTTTCTAGTACTGGGGTGAGGCCAAAAGAGCGTATTTTTTACCCGACAGCGCGACGCAAAGGAGGGTAATGTGTTCAAAATTCATCAGAACGAAAACCAGACGCCATATTGTCGAAATTAAAAAAAGATTATATCGACGAACTAAGTCAAGTGGGGTATCGTTAAATAGTTATTTAAAAATGATTTTTAGGTCCCTTTTATCATTTTTCATTTTAAGTAACTGTTTAGGATATAATTATAACGATTTAAAGTTGTTTAAACAACCCTTCTTGCATATACCTAGATAAAGTTTCTTTTTGGTTTCAGTCCCATTTTTTTCGCTATGTCCCAATATTCATTATTAGTAATATTCATTAAATCCCAATATTCATTAAAGTCTATACAGTATACAGTGCACTTAGGTTATAATTAACTTTTCTCTGTGTGTTCCATGTGTATGTGGGTATGTTTGTTTATGTATAATGTACTACAAGAATCGAAAAAGGTACCTCCTATCAGACACTATATCGCAATTTGATCATAACAATAGCCGTGGGAGGAAAAGCATTGTATTTCCATCCTTATCCACTTCATCTTTACAATAATCGAATGAGATTATAAACATAAGCCCTTAATATAAAACGCAATGTTTACCACGTCAAAACACCGGCATCGCTACGCAAAACAAAATTGATTATAACCAGAGCTGGGAGCAACAGGGCACAGGTTAACTAAACGCCAAGAAAAAATATTTCAAATTGCCATTACCTTAAAAGGCACATTTTTCCGCAACTTTATGAAAACGTTCCAGTAGATTTATGAATAAAACCTTTCAGGGCTGCGAAGCCGCTGCGTAATTTAAGGCATATAGGGAGGAGCGTCCTACAAAATCAGACCGTTATCATTCCACCGCTGTCGTCGTACAGATCACCAGTTATGTGAGCCAATACACCGAGAGAACAGAATAAATTTGCTTTATATCAGACGTTGACCTTCATATCCAATATAGTTGCTCTTACAGAAGAAAATATTTCGAAAATCTTCCTCATCTCCGCCCCTTCCTATCTGAGCTTTTTCCCGGCTACGCTTTTTTTAAGTTATTTATATGGCTCGGTGAATTGGAGCGGATTACAATGTAGTAGATTCTGTTTACCGCACCAGTACCTGAACAAAAATAAATTCTTTTGTACATAAAATAGGTTTGGCTAGCTACATAATATTTGTTTCATTGTAGCCTTTGTTGATTAAGCAAGTGATTACATAGTACATTAATGTTAAAAAACAATCCCTTTTTTTTCGAATGAATAGTTGCTTTTGGTCCTACTGGCCTTTATAGCTTCACGCGGACTAAAAAGTTATTTATACTGTAGTATAATATTAATGTCCTATCCCGCCCGCAACTGTAATATTTCGAAAAATGTGTGTAGGAGTAGGTATTTAATTTTTTAACTGCCGTATAATAGCCGTATTGGGGCGGCTTAGAATACTAACCCCAATCTCAGGCCGGATGGGTGCCGTAAAAGGCGACTAAAACCGGCCCGCTGATGGTGCGGCCCCATCTGGATGCGGGGTGCGGATTGATTTTAATTGTTAATTAATACCATTATTACTATTATTATTTCTCCATGGGGTTCGCCTGGATAGCTACCACCCTTGAGAATGAGTCAGCCGCCAAACGACTCTTGTTTCGGCTGGGGGCTAGAGAGCCAGGTCTTTCTTTCTTTCTTTTTCCTCTCTTTTTCTTGGTCGACTACGAATCGGTGATGCCTTATCAAAATTGCTGATGTCTATGAGCCACGTTAGCCACTTACCAACAAGTGGATCGTCAGCTCGTTTGCCGGCTATTTCCATAAAAAAATGCAGCTTGGTTATACATAACCAACTTACTACACCCAAAAAAGTAATAAGATTACCTACAACTCATTTGGTCTCTGATCTCTTTAGCTCTACTGGTTCAAGCTGTCTATTGCATAGTCTGTCAATCAGTCATGGTCAGCTTTTTACTAAGTATATTTTTAGCCTTGCCTCACGTAAGAAATAAGTTGTAAATAAAAAGGAGTTCTTCAAACAGAAGTAACCCAATAAACAGATTGACAGATTGATTCATCCTTATTGGAAAGCTAAACATTGACTGTACTAATTGGATGCGCTAACGTCGAAATTTGCCTAATGAGGAACGACTCCCGTCTAGCCCAGGACATTATGCTAACTTGTGTTTGCATTAGAATCCCAGCTTTCTTAATCGCAAATACAACAATTCAAGATATGATACTCCCATTACACGGATTGGGTCGCCTGACTAATGGGACAATTGAATATTTTAGCACCCACTTTGTCGTAATGTTTTAGTGTGAGTTGTCGGGATCCGTATTCCACTATTGTTTATGTTATGTTATAATTCTATTTTCTTATTTTAATCCTGTTTTCTTAAATTAAATTTTAACTTAATTATACATACGTAAGTTGAAAAATTTATTACTAAAACGTAGTAGGTAACTAAGCATACGATAAATATTGTAGGATGCAATAGAGTCTATTGGTATCTACTAAATCCATGGACGCCGTTGACTAATTGCTATTAAAAAGCTTGCCTGTCATACTTCCTATGTCAACAATTCACAAAAATTGTATAGAAATATCTGTACAATATTAAAATGAATAAATCAAACGTAAACGCAAAACGTAGCGATTAAGTACTCTGTGGAATAAACCAAATGTATTCAAAATTAAACCTTATAAATAAATACCTATAGGTACCTATGCAACAATGTGATTTACAACAAAGTATCAACAAATCACAGAATCGTTTTAAAAACCTGGAGAACTATCGAAAACGATAAAGTTTGTGACTTTGTAACTATTTAAATTCATTTCTACTATCTGCAAAGTTTTCTTTCTGAAAATATTTTCTTGTTGTCCCGTAGTTACACGGGAAATATATTTGTTTGACACGCCGCCGTAAAACGTACAGGTTTTACGGTCACCCTAGTAAAACTTGATAACATTACTATGTTATCTTATTACGTACAATAAGTAACGTACTTACTTTACTTTAAGTGCTTACTTTAAATAGCAAATTGCAGAGTTAAGAACGAGATTGGTATTAAGGTTCTCTGCGATACAAAGGCGATAACTGAATACCAGTTTGTATTATGTTGTAAGTCTTTTAATTAAGTAAAAGAAATATTTATTTTGCTAGTTATGTAATATGCTTCCTGCAAGTAATTGAATACTGCGAGAATTGAATCCCACGGGAATTCAAAACTACTCTTCTCATGAGCTATTAAGTTTATTGATCGAACTTTGCACATATAAATTGTACATCATTAGTATGTAAACCCTTCAAAACACCGATAAAGGGTATTATTTTGTCGTAGAATGAAGCGGGTTTTTGAGCGAAACATGAAATCTTTAAGTTTTCTACTTTAAGTTTCAGTTTGATAAGCAATGCAATCAAGTAACTATGTATTTTAAATGGCGGACAGATTCTTTGTTAGTCATCAAAGTGTCGGCAACCACTCTGTGCGGACAAACTGCGACGAAAATTTTCTGTCATCGTTCCCATTATTGCCGGTAATTGCAAAAAGTCGATGTTGCCCAAATGCTTGCCAAACGTAAAAAGAACCTTACGTTTATCAAAAAATGGAACCCAAACGATGATGAATAAACAAAATTTGCCGTCATTTAGAATAAGAATTTCTTGTTACTCAGTGAGATAACTAGGGAAAGATTATTTAATAATGACAATGAAAAAGATAAAACTTTAAAATTCATTTGTTTCTTTTCCACTATAAATGCATTGATCTGCTTCGCTTAATCTTTTGGCAATCGAAAGAGGCGTGCTTAAGGAGTTGTCGCAGATCCAATTGAACAATTAAATGTTGGCTTGATAGTTCGTTAAAAGTTGCGTTAATGAACGCTTGGAACTCATTGATGTAAGTTTTAAGTATCATTCAGAAGCGAATATTTAAGTTTACAGTTTTAAGGTTAATACGTGACTTGCCAGTGGAATTGTTTAAGAAACATGTAAAATCTCAACTTTTAGGCAAAGGTTACTATACTGTAGATGAGTACTTAAATGACAAAGACGCATGAAAATGACTCTAGCGAACTTGCATCGTATTGATATGTCATTATCTAATCATCTAGTACGCACTTGCGAAGTGAAGTGATCCTAGAACTCGAACGTCAATTTTGAAACTCCGCTGTCAAGTTACAAATCTGAATAGCCTTCCTGTTCAGTTCAAGTTAGTGATTTTTTTTTTGTAATAAATATACAAATGTTTTTTATTCTTAAAAGATGTGCTGAGGAGTTTCTTTACGGCTTTTCGTCTCCTCCATGACAAAGCACCTTTCCAAAAAGCTAATGATTAAAAAAATGACGAACATAAGAGTATCAATGATACTTTACTACGAGTATAATAACACTAGTTTACAAAATTTAAAAAAAATCATGTCCTTCCAGTGAATGTCATATGGTTTTATTTAGTAACAAGAGCTAAACACAAACATATTTTTCTTTTATTTTTATCACGTCAAAAAATCAAGTTATCATCACATTTTGTTTTAAGACTATCCACAAGTTGATTCTGAATTTATTCTTAAACTTTTGTGCAGTGTAGCGTTTAGTTACATAACTATTTGTTTTTAAAATGTCAAAAAGGTTATGTAAAGTACATCCTAACAGTTTTTGTTACGTTTGCGGCGAACTTATTATATCTAATAAAGGATATCCCATAACGGAATCACTTAAAAAACCATATTTTTGTTATTTCCAAATTTCGCTGTCACACCAGGACAAAAAGTGGGCTCCTCATGTATTTTGTGAAAGATGTAGAACAACTAAGCTCCTGGACTGCAGGTAAAAACAGATTTTTTAATTTTAATATGCCAATGATATGGAGGAAACCATCCAACCACGAAAATGACTGTTATTTCTGTCTCACTAAGACATTTGGTTTTAATCAGAAGAACAAAGATAACATTGTATATGCGGATGTTACTTCGGTTACTAAACCTATCTACAGTTCGAATAAGGAACAAGTTCCAGTACCTCGCGGTTGTTCTAGCAAAAAATTGTCTAACACAGAATGTGATGAAGATCAAATCCAAAGTGACTCAAGTTCAAATGAATTGGTAAATTTTCATATAGAACCACATATGATAACTCAGAACTGAATGATCTAGTACGAGATCTTAACCTATCTAAATTCAAAGCTGAATAACTAGGTTCACGAATGCAACAATGGAGGTTACTTGCCCAACACAAGAGTTACTATGTATTGTATGCGAAGTGAATGTTTTTCAACATATTTCAAGAAAGAAAACCAATTAATTGCTGACTTATTACATAATTTTCAGCGAATGTGTGTCCAAATGTCTCTGTAAATTCATTTCCTTGACTCGCACCTCGACTTCTTTGTTGAAAACCTCGGACGAGTCAATGACGAAAATGTAGAGCGTTTTCATCAGGATTTGAATTATTTTGAGCAGAATTATCAAGGTTTCTGGGACCAGGTGATTATTGCTGGTCTATTATAAGAGACACAGACACAAATAAATACAAAAAAAAGCTAAGACAATTCATTTTTAATTTTTGTAAGTAATTTTTTAAACAGTTTTATTGTAAATTAAAAATAATAAATATTTTGGAAACGTGACGTGTTGGATTTTTTTCATATTTTTTTTTAAACTCAGTGCACCTCAATTGTTAAGAAAAAACACTTTTCATTTCAAGGACAAAAACCTTGTAAACTAGTGTAATTAATCAAGACGTAGATAATGTAGTTATTAATGGAGTTATTATAATTTTACGACGACGAAGACGGAAAAAAATATTCATCCCCACTTCACCAGTAGAAGAGGTAAAAAAGTTTTAATTTTAGTTGACCACTTTGTTTAATAAATATTATGTCCATGCAAAATTACAGATTTCTAGCATTAAGAGCCTCTGCGCTTTGCTGCGGAAGGACGGACGTACGGACATGATGAAACTTGTAGGTACGTTATGACTACAGAACCCTAAAAAGTTACCAAACACTAAGCAACCATCGCGCTGGCAAGTCACATATCGCTAGACCCGACGGTTACTTACTACTTTCAAACCTAATGAATTCCCAAGGCGCTCGGTTCCGTTAAAAATAATACAAAACTCGATTCCTCCAAAGTTTTCCAAGTTTAAGCGAAGTACTTTCCGTTACCGAACATTAATCTAGTTATTGGTAAGTACGTTTAATTTTAAAACTCTAGTAATAAGTTTTAAACTGTCAATGTTTTGCTTCCAGTAAAGTTTTCGCTTGCAAGACCCAGACGCAGTTCTTACTTTTCAATGTTTTGTGTTGATTAATTCTGAATCTAGGCTTGTGTCACGTATATGCTCAACGGTATTTTTATGGTGCCCATATATTTATTTACTCAAGATTTTTTAATAAAATTTTTTTCAACCTAACCTTCAAGCTATCCTTCCAAAATTAACCATAAAAGAAGATACTATTTTAGTTAGTATTTTTAAATTAACGAGCCGACAAAGAATCATAATCATAATCATTTATTTTGCCAGAACATAGTATCATAATAGGTGTTTACATTAAAAAAAATTCTTATGCTCTGCCTCCATAGGCGTGCAAAAGAGTAACATTATTCTATTATTTTAAACTTAATTACAAATTAGCTATTATTATAATTCTAACATTACCTACTAACTTATTCTATTATTATTATGTTAATCACAGGTTCCATTTTCATTATTTTGCCGAATACAGAATTAATGATGAATGTCAGTTAGATTAAAAAAATAAAATTTAAGAAGATGTCTACGAGATAGTAATTTGCCTACAGTCGCTCATGGATATCAACATTAAAGTTATCATCGATGCGTTGCCATCCAAGAAAGAAGATAGAGAAAGAGAGAAAGAACAGGGAGACTCCAAAAGATTATTTATAAAAACCTCCTAAATTCTTTACGCTGCCCATAAAAAAAATTCCAAACATTTCTTTCTGGATACACAAACGTAACTTTCCCTTTATTTGAGTCGTACTCGCAAGTTAAGTGAGTTAATCCAGCTTAGTGAATGTCAACATAGATTTCTGCACAATATGAAGGTCTTAGTAGTGGTCCATCGCTGGTACCAGTAGTCACGTTTTGCCATATCTAACCTTCCGAAAACATTCGCATCCAACTGTGTCAATATAATAAGCGATCAATTTGATCGGATTGCGTAAGGCAGCTCTCATACCACGAAAGAAAAAAATATTCGAAGTTTATATTTTTCCTTAACCGCATTTAATTTGATAAGATAAGTAATGATAAGTATGATAAGTAAAGTTATAGCTAATAGAATCTAAATAAGTATCTTGTTTTACCCAATTAAATATTAGTTTAAATTTACATAATTATTTGGTTGTATGTGCTCAAATAATTTAGTTTATTTATTATAAACATTATTATGTTATATCATTATTTTCTTCTATGATAGCCCTTTTAATCAGAGGCATTATCTGCCACTTTGTTATCTTCGATAGAGTGCTTAATCGCTTCTCGGCATTTTGGCTAAGATCAAAGTGTAATATCTTCCATAGCGTTACCTATTTATTAGCATTTAAGCATTTACATCTGTTTTTAAGCTGAATGTTCACTCTTCTCTGATTCAAATTATTTTATTTTATAATATTAATACGTGTCCGAAATAACCGGACTATATTAAATTCAATTGAAATATTTCATTACTATTCCATGATAAGCTGAAAGTGAACTTATGCATCACAATAATTATAATGTTATGTACATTAGTAAACCACATATGAATTAATATTTTCGGCTTACGTGCTGTTTCACGTACTAGAGATTATTATTATTATTGCAGAAATAAGTATCTACTATTATTTCTTCTGTGGTTATACAATAGATTTCAAACGGTCAACTAAAGATAGTCTTTTGTTTTTTTGTCAGACAACTTTTGTGTAAAAGAAAATTTACTAAAATGTTTTCTCGTTTAACTTCATTTACCATAGATATCAGTGTATTAGTATAATAATAATATGTTAACCGACAACATTTTTAGATTAACAATGACATCTAAAGCTCAGGTGTTGCACGTTTTTTCCAAGTATTTTACCACACCGAAGCAATGATGAACTCATGTTATCATATGAAAAATCGATACAAAAATTTAATCCAAGCTTCTTTTATCAGTAAACCAAGCAGCCCAAGTTTGCTACGCATAATTAAACCGTATAAATTGGCTCATGGCAGTACTAGACTAAGACGGCGCGTATCTTCTTCTCCTAAATCGAATGAACACAAAATTAGCATTTTATCTCAAGTTATTAGTAGCCCCGTGAATATCATCACCGCCCCCTCTTGTTCAATCCCCCTCCCCCCTCCTCTCTCCCTTGTCCAGAGTGAGTCCGGGATCGCTGATTGAATCGCTCCGATTATGACGTTAATCTCTTCAATGCAAATTGGACGAGTAGTCATTTACATCCCTTTATACGGAATTCGGCAACAAAATATTCAAATATTTGTCGTTTACCAGGTAATATTCTAAATTACTCCAGCTCTTAGCCGATGAACCCGTTACCAACGCTGAATTTTTGTGTTTATTATACTTTGTTGACGGGTTCGATCGCTAATAATATTTATCAAACACTTCTTGTTTGCAAATATTTATTTTTGTAAGCAATAAATACAATCAATTTCGAATTTGGTATTCCACGTTTTAATCAATTGTCAACTAATCAAAAAAGTTCGTTATAATTATTTTAGAATATTAATATGAAAATGAATCTTAATAGCTAAATATAAAATAAACATTTAAAAAACCATTTTTCATAAATTACATTAAAATGTCTACCAGTAGATCTGGTGCACAGTATTAAAATACTTACAAGAGAGACCATTTCACTAGCGAAGGCTTATATAACGTCTAGTTATAATATAATACTTTTCTGGTATATTACGCTTTCAATCAAACCTCATCATCGAACGTTTATAAGCTGGAAAGATGATTAATTAGCTGTGTACATAGACTCAATTGGAAGCCCTATTAAGAAAATATCTTTAGTCTCTGCTTCGAACGAAGCGCTGGGGGTGAAAAACGTTGAAAATATACCTTCAAATCTCTAAAGTGAACGCTCATTCTATCAGCAAGATTTAAAGTAATAACAAATCGCTGATGTCTAAAGTGGGTACACAAGTTAATGAGCAGATATTTGAGAGCGTCTGAAAAGATTAAATGCAAGCACTTTCTCAACCGACCAGGTACTATAAGGAGCAGTGATCTATAAGAACTCGATCGCTGAATGGAATATTTCATTTGATGATGAATTATTACGATTGTTACAGGATTTGTCTGCGAAATGACTAGGGTGAAAAGGTTTTTGATAATATTCCTGGTGTTTAGTCAAATTATTGACATTGAAAAATAGAAGATATAATATGCATTTGTTTAGTACTTTTTTAAGAAGTAATAGAAAGTTACACATTTCCTGCATGTAACTTAATACGTTATAAAAATTTTGAGAATAATTAATTGTTTGATATATAACGCAAATTTTACTGTGGAACGCTTTCAGTTTACTTTTTCAAATAACTATTGAACCTATTCAACAATATTGTCTCGTGCCATCTTTTCTTAATTATAAATTAATAGATCAATTTCTATCACGACAAAGTTGGAACATAACGAGCGAACATATATTATTCGCCTTTTTATCTGACCTATTACATGACGTAACATAGATCTTCATAACTTGAGCAAAAAGTGAAACAAAGTGACTCCGCTGTGAGTGGGGCTAAGTGAGTAAAAGAGTAAAAGTCCAAAGTCAATGTTTGCTGTCGTGATTTCAGCTCCCCTTGCCAGTGACGTCACCCTCTCTGCGAGCTACTGCTATCCTTATCTTTGCTTCTATCTATATTGAATATGCAACATTACCTTCATACAAGTATCATTACTCTGTACATTTTATCACTGCATATTTGCTAGGGTTCGTATAGCTTCGTAGCAGTATGAATTTATTGAGGTGTTTATCCCATCAAAAACATGAATGTAAAGTAAAAGCCAATTTTTAAAAAAAGAATTGAGATCTAAATGGGTGCCAAGTTCTGTGTAGAAAAGCCTAAAATTTTAGTCACAAGAACATGTAATTCAAGCTCCACATTTGACTTGGTTAGTTTTCACGTACCTATCTAGGCTATAATATTATATTTGTATAATTATCTTTGTTAAGTCTGTTAGGTTGATGACCTATGTTACTTTTCTAAAATTTGGTTTGTTGGTTGCTAACTAATGAAAACTAGCCAATTCAAATGTAAAGCTTGAATTACATGTTCTTGTGACTAAAATTTTAGGCTTTTCTACACAGAACTTGGCACCCATATAGATCTCAATTCTTTTTTTTTAAATTGGCTTTTACTTTACATTCATGTTTTTGATGGGATATCATTACTTTTTGTACAGAAATTATTAGTAGGTACTTATTCATAACGTTACTGATTAATTTTGTTACTTTATACATGAACTGTAATAGTGCCCTTCAACTAAATAATAATAATAAAAAAGTTATAATAATAATAATAAATACGATACGATACGATAGTAGTAATAATAATAATAAATACGATAGTCGAATATACTCTTATTAGTTATAAGTACTTTGTGTTCGATGAGATAACGTGCCATAATATATTTGGAAACAATACTTCGAATCACTTTAAACTGGTATAATTTCGGAAATAATACAAAATTTAGTGGTGTACATGCCATACAAGATAAGAGAAGAATAATTTTTCACACATTAAAAATGAAACAATGCAAAACACTGGAAATAACGGCTACTGACGTCTCACTAATCTGTACGTAAATAATACGTACGTTCACTGAACATCTTCCCCCCGTTAGAAGCTTCACAAAGTACTAAAACTGATATGTTTCGATTAAAAAAAATTAAGGGTGGTGTTCCACTCCTTATATATATTCCACATAATGACCACCTGTCATCAATTTTGATTGCTGTTCATAAATTTCAGGCGTTATAAGTAAGTGTTCCTAATAGAATAAATTTTTTGAAAAATTATCATAAAATGATAAAAATTTACTACTTTCAGATTTATTCCTTTGTATTCACCCGACTACCTATCTGCATGCCAAATTTTAACTTTCTAGGTCTTCTGGAAGTTGGATATAGTTTTGATCTATAGGTCAGTCAGTGTTAAATTTCTCGATTTTTGGACGTTAATATCTAAATAACCGTTTGAGATGTGTTTATGAAATTTGGAAGACGTATGTATTTCGCAAGTCTTAATAAATGAGCCAAATTCGACAGGTTTATGTTGAATAATTTTTGAGTTATGAGGTGGTCAAAAGTGGCTCCAAATGGTTCGTGTAATATTACACACGGTGCTGCTCGCCAATTCTGTTAGCTAGAAAATTGGCTTACACGCTACCGCGTGTTTAGATTTAAAAATATTGATTAAAACTGTTATATTGCTTAGTATAATTATAAGTTAGTAGTATAAGTAACAGAATCATTTAATTTGGATAGCGTTGTCTTTATAATGTAGACAAGGTTTCTAACCATCTAAAAGACAAGGTTAAATACCTTATATAATTTTGTAAAAATATACTTTTTCAATTTATTAGTTTAAAATATATATTCATTCTTTACTAAATCACATTAATTTTGGTGAGAGTTGCTGTTATTTTCTATTAGCATTTTTGTGAACATAAATTATTTTTTTGTAATTTGTGTTAAATTACAATATATTTCAGTGATTTGGAATCAAAATTTTCAAAACAAACATAACGATATATGTATTATGTACTTACTACGCTTTTTAAAATCCGTAACGTAAGCACTTTATTTTTTTATATTTGTGCACTGATGTTACTAGCTCTTTTTATCTTCTTAATATATATAAATTACGTGTCACGTTGTTTGTCCGCGATGGACTCCTAAACTACTTAACCGATTTTAATCAAAGCACACCGTTTGGAGTTTGATCCAACTTGAAAGATAGGATAGCTTACATCTCAAAATAAATAAATAAAATTTTGTCAGAACGAAGTCTGTCCGGGCAGCTAGTATATGTATATGTTTATGAGAATACAACATACACAATAAGCTGCATCAGGAGGTTTTGCATGAATTAATTTATTGTTACGGCGTTAATCCTCAGCTTAACTACGTAATTATTTTATCTACTCACCATTCGCATTATTAACCGCATGCTTAATAGTAGACATATTAATGTACATAATGTAACAAAATATGATTTGAAATGATGTTGTATTTAACCAATAGCAATATTTCCGTTTCATACTATTTATGATGGTCCAAAGATGGTTGTTACGGGAAGAAAAATCGAAATTCTTTATCAGGTAATGTAGTTCATCAAGGGATCAGCCAAATTATTAAGGGTTTTGAAATATAGTCATCGTCATAGCAAAAGTTATTCAATGTCATGGACATATTTCACCTAATAAAGGAAAAGTACTTAATTAAATTGAATTTTCAATGGAGCACGTCTATCAGGTCAACTAGTAATACATAATTTCCAAAAAAAAAAATAACAATAATACTTCACCGAGCTATCAGGTCTCGCCAATCATTTAATTTCATAATACCGCCAGAGTTTGGAAAATGGTGGTTGTTTGATTAAAACTAATTTGTGTTAAAACAGCGAGCAAACTAGTAATTAGCATGCAAATTGATCGTTCGAATACTAACTGTAATAAAATTATAAATACCTCGATTATTATAGCTCTCGTCAACCAGAGCTCCGCGGTATTGCTCGCGCTGATTGTATGAATCTCACACTGTATAATGTATAATGTATCACTGTATATGTACTCATTTACAGTAGCTGATCAAAATATTATGGCGTGTTCAGACAGACAATTCCTGAAAGCCTGAAAGTATATTTTATACCTGTGATAAGCCTCAAATACTAAAATATTCACTATATTAGTCCTAGACCTGATTTAAAAATTCGATTGATTACTTAAGTAAGTTCGTGATTTTTAAATCAACATTGATAACGTTCATTTGAACTTAATTACAAATTCAATTTTATTTTCTAAAAGTTTTGGCAGGAATAAGCTAGAGTAAGCTGTAAAATTTTAATTTTAATTATTTCTATAGTTTAGTTTTAGAAGAGTGTCCATATTCCTGTCATAATTATATGTGAACACTACATAATTATTACTTTCTATCTCAAAATACAATTGGAATCTTAAGTATTTACATACCTATTTATATACCAATACAAATTTAAGTTTCAATTTATTAAGTTTTAGTTAAGTTTCCATTCCAGCAAAAATAAAATAATTAGTAAGAAACTATAGGCCCCTTGTAAAAATAACAGGCATTAAACAGTGCAACGCTTTGAGAAAGCGTCGATTAAGCTACCTTATCGGGACCCTAAGTGTACCTAAACCGTAATTACAATTCAGTCCGCAAGCATAATTGACGCGCAAGAGAATTCTTGGAACGTAATTCCCATAATGGACGCTTTTAAACAAAAAATATATCGTCTATTTAAAACAAAATTGTACTTTAACAAAGGTAATTCAACAAGTAAGTATTACGAGTGTAAATGTGTACGGGCGGCACGCGATTTGCAAATAAAGCTAGGAAGATAGCAAATAGCAAACGTTTGCTACATGCGATAAAAGACCTGCGCCGTTCCAAATGGAAATAACAAATGGATGTCTGATTTTTTCCGTTGCGGCATCGCCGACGTGGCTCACGTCAAATTTAATACTTCATTCACCCTGCGAGTGGATTTTTATTACGTTCAATTGTTTTCGAGTCGAACCATCGTGTTGAGAAGCACGAGGTTTCCACATGATTGAACTCCAAAAGACCGAGCTATTTCGTTTACAAACAAAACTTTTCTTCGTCGCTTACGATATTTTACTCACTAGAAACATCGTATCGTTAGTGTGGAAACATTTTCTTATCTCGTCGAAGTACGTATACCTAACGGCAACGACATTAAGGGTACCTATCACCACATTCGAGGTACTGGCATTCGATAACAAAGGAAAAACACCGAACAAGGAGCAAGATGCTCTAAAAATACTTTCGCAATCTACCTACCTGCCCAGGTGCTGGCCATTCGGGCCTCCCATAAAGAAAAGTAGACGGGAAGCGTCGGGAAGGGTTTATCGTTCCTGAGGGAACGGCCGCCAACCCGACACTTTATCATTGCCGCCTCTATCTCTCTATGTACTCTGAGTCCTTTATACTCTAAGCGTTAAGATCCCAAAACAAGTTAATTTGCGACGTCTGATAGTTCGGTGACCTTCGTAGCATAGGAACTTCAATCAAGTATCGAATTTAAATGCTTGTAAATCCTACTTGTATACAGGGTGTCCAGCAACTAAGTATGATATAATTACAAGCGATAAAATTTAAGGGCATGTAATATACCAAATTTTATCAACAACAATACCCACATGTGGGGGTCTAGCTCTCTTCCTTTTGGAATGGCCGCCATTTTATTTTTTTATTATTTTGTTAGACGGCTTGCCAAAAGACTTCGATTTCTCTGGGCTTAAAGGTCCCATAGATGTAAAAAACTCTAGATGTAAATATAATTAGTAAAATATTGTCGTATAAGAAAAACAATGAGTTTAAAACTTCGGCGTGTCATCCATTGAACAAATAGTATACCACATTGATAATCACCTGCACACATTTAAGGACATCAATTAGTGAAATTAAATCCGTAAATTTCAATGTGCACTGTTCAAATTGTTAAATAACGATGTGTTTTTGTGTATCCCAATGAAATGTATCGCCGATGCGTGCTTGTCGATGTGTTTGTAATTAAATGCAGCGTTCATTCTGCGGTCAACATCGCGACGCCCGACAACACTAACAGTTGTTTTGTACCAATAATGGACTCCGTTTATACATTTATTGTGATTCAAGTGGCATATGAGTGTGTAGTTATAATTATTGTCATGTCATAAATTCATACGATTCATCATCGCTTGTCAATTTGTAACCATTTATGAAAATGAATGAATGTGGTTTCAATTACATAATATTTCCTGTTTTACTGTACTTAATTTAATGGCCTAGCTGACCAAGCAGATGTTTTGAGTTTTAAAATAATCTGAATTTGACCAAGAAAAAAAATAACCGACTACAAAATAATTCAAAAATTACTCAGATCTAGCTCAAATTTAAGTGGGACCACATGACAAGCACCAGCTTTATTATTTGATTGACAGCTTGATTAAAAAAGAATCATCAAAATTGGCGTCTGCGGAAAAAATATCGAAAACATTTCATCGAATTACAATTCGCCGAACACAATAAATCGAAAAAACATTTCGTCGACTAACAAAACGTAGAACAAACAAGTCATCGATTGACATTTCTTCGAATAGCATTACGTAGAACAACCATTTAATCGCATGACAAATAATCGAATTACATTTCGTCGAATGTCATTTCATCGAATGTTATTTCATCGAATATCATTTCGTCGAATGTCATTTCATCGAATGCCATTTCATCGAATATCATTTCATCGAATGGCAAATCATCGAATGGCGATTCATCAAATGGACTGCCATTCGATGAACGGTCATCGAATGGTAATTTTTCTCGTTTAAAATATTTTATTATTAACAGAAACAATTTTAAGCTTTTTATAACTTTTTTTTATGTCTTTTTTTTTGATCAATAACAATTTAATATTTTTCTGTACATAAAAATTTTAGGCTTACTTTCTTCCTTGAATCATTTTTTTCAAAACGTTTACGTTAGTGACAGAAACGAATTGCTGCAAAACCGACTCCACGTAGTCTTGTTTGCCCTACCCCTAGAGTGTAATGTAAACCCGCGTAGGCGCGGAGGGGCGAGGCGGCCCGCGAGCTAAGAAGCAGGTGGTTTTAATGCTCGCCGCAGCAGCTGAGGCTGGCCGGCGCAGCCGGCCAGCAAGCCGAAGCTGCGGTGGTGAGCATTAAAAGCATCTGCGACGATAAGCTCGCGTGGGACCGCCGGAGCCCCGCAGCGCCGGAGCCGTGACAGAAACTGTGCTTGCTGCATGTTGCATGCTGCTTACGTCTTAATGCTGCCTTTCAAGGATGTGTGACGTTTGAAATAATAAAAAAATATTTATTAATGATCATATGAAAATTATATCATTCGATTCGGCCAATTGTGATTCGATATATTATTGTCATTCGATATATTGTAATTCGATATATTGTCATTCGATATATTGTAATTCGATATATTGTCATTCGATATATTGTAATTCGATATATTGTCATTCGATGAACTGTCATTCGATGAAATGACATTCGATTAATTGTTTTCGATGAAACGTTAATTCGATTAATTGTGTTTTCGATGAAATGATCATTCGATTTATTGTGATTTCGATGAAATGTCGATTCGATTAATTGTAATTCGATGAAATGTGTTCGATTAAATGTAATTCGATGAAATGTTTTCGATGATTTTTCCGCAAATCCAAAATTGGTTCACCCAGTCGAAAGTTCTGAGGTAACAAACAAAAGAATACAGTTGAATTGAATACCTCCTCCTTTTATGAAGTCGGTTAAAAATAACGCTACATGGTAGATATGTATAAAAAATACACCAGTGTGTTGGGAGTTTATAAGTACGAAAGCATTTTACCTGTGTTAGCCATGACAGTATGTATGCCACAATACCAGTTTTAATCATTTATATTTTCAATCCTTTCGTGATTTAATCGCAGAAAACTTCAATATTTACTCGTATGTTCTATTAAAATTCAATGCCCTTTACACGTGGTATTGGATTCCGAAACACTAGAATGTCATTTTCAAACATAAAAAGAAGGCAAAGACGTTGATATTTAAATAAAAATGTTCAGGTTTCATCTAGGTTAAAGGGAGTTTTTATGGTAAGATCTGGCGAACGAGCTGTCGAGCCTCCTGGTGACGATCGGGTCTGAAACTTCATAAATGTCACTGACGTGAGTGTTAAAAACGTCAATGCAAAGCTTCTATAATCTACTCATATAGGACTGTAATTATTCTGCTAGAATCTTCAAATGTACGGGCATGACCATCTAACATTCACATGTTCATTTACACCTCTAGAACAATGCAGTGTAAACATTGTGAGTTACTACCGTAAACGTGAATCAGTTGCTCCCTTACAATCTAATCAAATAACTCCTTGTAGAGGCGTTTCTACTCGTACACATATTCGTAGAGATAATGCTACTAATTACAATGGTACTATCGCTCTAATACTGTAAAATACGTCGTTTAGGATAGTCAAGATAATATTGATAGAATGTAAAGGCTTAAACCAAAACACAGCCTATAGTATAGTAGTTACGCTACCTGTCTTTCAGGTTTGATTACTCAAATTCAACACACTTATGCTTCTTTCAACACATCCTTGCTTCTACCACCATTGTGGAAAGGTGCTTTCTGTTTGGTGACGTTTTGTAACTAAAGATTTGTTTATGTGATTGTGTGGGTTGCTTCTGTTGTCGTAATATACTTATACGGCAGTGTTTATGCTAGGTACAGCCGATTCTTGTGGAGATTCAAACATAGCAAAGCAAAGCTTCAAAATACTTTTGTCTTAGATGATCAGGGAAATGTCGTCGATAATAATTCAATATTCACGGTTTTTTTAACTTTTTTCCGAGATGTCTAACAAATTATATTGGAGTTACCTAATGGTTGACAGATGTTGGGTAAATTACCGAAGCTTGCTTTACTTGTACGAACAAAGTGGCTAAAAATAAGCAAATAAAATATACTTTTGTGAATGAACACACATACAATATCATTGGAATGAACATTGGCAATATTAAATTTTACCGACTACATCCACCTTGCAATATTGTCAAGTGTCTTAAAACTGTCATGTGCTATTAATGTCTAGAACGAAATAAAACAACTAAGTGGCCACCAAAGTCTCATGAATCATTAATAGAGGAATATGGTTCGAGTTGCAATAAATATCCGGACGAATATAATATTATATTTATATGGATTTTTACGAGTTGGTATAAAGATGGATGAATGTATGGATTATATGCGTTACATTCAAGCAATTCTTTGTACTGAAACATTGTAATTATTTTATCATACAATTCTAAATATTACACTTTAAAAATATCGCTTAGTTTCCACCTACAACGCACTGGAGCAGCGTGGTGAAGTATTTTATAGTCCTCAGGGCTTTCAACAACGAACTTTTAGTTTTGCATATAAAATTTGATTTCACGAAAACAAGTCTATAAAAATTACATTGTAATAGATTGTAATAGATCAATGCATATTCCGTATTCGAAGTCTGTTTATAAAATCCATTATTCCTATTAAACGATCCAAAGTTCATAGTTCAGAGCAATTCAGTAATGGTTTTATTTGTATTCCTGTGGCAAAATTCGCTGAATGTAATAAATACTGGAGCACCGAGCTAGCAAAATAATTACCCTGCTTCAGTAATACACTGCACGGCGTACATTAGGTTCATAGGTTTAGTATCAAAATGTAATTGTGTTTTGTTATTTTAGGACTTCCGCAGTTATTTACAAACTTTGGTCATTATTACTACGTTTATTTTTAGCGTACATTTTTTGTGGTCAATAAGTTTTAAGCAAGCATAGTCCCCTAATGTTAAGTCGCGTAAAATATACATTCAAACATCAAAGAATCACCGACGTGTTGTGATCAAGAAACGTAGAAAACCGTTTGTTAATTAATTACTTAAATACCATCTAATATATAAAATTCTCGTGTCACGCTTTTTTGAAGTTGAACAGGAGTTCAACTTCAGGAGTTTCGGAGGACCGAAACGGCTCGACCGATTTTCGTGAATCTTTGCGTGCGTATCGGCTAGGGTGGAGAATCGGACAACATCTATTTTTCATCCCCCTACCCGTAAATTTTTTTTGGCAGAACAACGTTTGCCCGGTCAGTAGTAATGATATAAAAAGTCCATAATATGTATATTTATTGATAGCACTAAAGCTCGTCAATAGCTATCAACGTGTCATTCCACTTGCCACGCCACGCGAATAGGCGCTCCATACAAGTTACATTGGATGTTGATCTGGGGGCACGGCAGTGCCCCCGCCAAGTCGAGCAAAAAAGCGGCACGGCCGTACCATCCTTTTCTCGAAGCAATTCAGGCCATTTTCGACCCCCTATAACTTCGTTGTGGATAAAGCTAGAAACCTGAATTTTTTGTAACCAAGCAGGCATTGTATAAAGACAGTATATTTCAAATTTCATTCAATTTGAACCAGTAGTTTAAGAATTATAACTAGTCAAAGTTTCTTAATTTCGTCACTCACTGACTGACTGACCGATCATCAAAACTCTAAGGCACTTCTAGCAGACATAGAAGCTTCAAATTTGGAACACAATTAGTGTTTAGTGTATAGATCAAGGAAAAACTAAAATATTTTGCAATTTCGCTCCAGTTTTCTAGATACATAAACTGCATAAATAACTTTGTAATCCTATATAAAGGTATAGGATTACAAAGTTACATTTGCAGTTAATGAATCACTGTACCTGTATAACAAAGTTACATTTGCAGTGAATGAATCAGTGTACATATATAATATAATGGAATAATAGGTGTAGATAGGTACCTAGATAGTACCTAGTAGTAGGACTATCTACAAAAAGAAATGAGATGCCATCAAAAACATAACTTGTAAAAAAACCCAAGTCTCGCAACTCAGTTCTTCTACCGTAAAAAGTTGTGAGATCCATGTAATACCAAGTCGGTTAATTTATTCAGTTCCTACTTAAGGTTCCTTCTGTCTTAAGTTATTACGTAAATAGCTAACCTAACAAGTAACAACATCTTAATATAGTGACCATATCAATATTAAAAATCTTTTATGTTTTAAATAAATAGATTGACTTGGCAATCGCACTAAGCAAATATAATATGTAGGTAGATATTACTTGTGAGATACATTGTGTTTTCGTGCGATGGTCAAGTCGATCTATTTATTTAAAACATAAAAGATTTTAAATATTGATATGGTCACTATAAGATGTTGTTACTTGTTAGGTTAGCTAATTACGTAATAACTTAAGACAGAAGGAACCTTAAGTAGGAACTGAATAAATTAACCGACTTGGTATTACATGGATCTCACAACTTTTTACGGTAGAAAAACTGAGTTGCGAGACTTGGGTTTTTTTACAAGTTATGTTTTTGATGGCATATTATTGACAAGTTACGGGCCAATTCACGAGTAACTGCCCTCGCTTTGCTTCAGCTTTCTTATTTTTCACACCTTGGGTTACATTATTGGAGTTTTATTAAGGATCCCTATTTTTTTGAAAATATAATATAGCTTGTGTCATTCGGGGATAGTGTAGCTTCCCAACAGTGAAATAATTTTTCAAATTGGTTCAGTAGTTTCGGAGCCTATGCAAACAAACAATCAAATCTTTCCTCTTTATAATATTAGTATAGATTATGTTATAATTCACATCTAGATATTATTATATACACGCTCCAAAAAGAACATCACTATTGGTCACCGCAGAAGTACTTCGCAATAAAATACACAGGAGGCAGAAGTACTGTCTGTCTGTATTACCGTGCGGCGCTTCGGGGAGTTTACTACGCCCCGGAGACCGGGGGCTACATTGCGCACATTGATTCTATAACATGCCACTACTTATATCTTACATAGTAAAGGTATTTTGGAAGGTAATGCAACATAAGCACTCATCCGACGACTTGTGTTAGTCAAGTCATCGACAAAGTAACAAAACGGGTTGCTAGCGGGTGGGCTGCTAGTTCGATATACGGTGACCAGTGTAAGAAATTGTTAATACCTTTCTAACATTGTATAACTGAAATGTGGCTAGCTGCAAAATAAAATACATGACATTTTTGTAAAAAAAAAGATTAGTATTATCTTATCATCTAACGCAATTCATTGAGTGAGCTTAATCATTAGTGGCCTTAGTACTTAGTACCGTTCTAAAAAATGTATCCACCATGTCTTCAAAATGGGGTATTTCTCCTGAAATGGCCACCTTAATTAGAAATCATGGGATAGACGTAACTTCTAAAAACTCCATGAACATTGACCCAACCAAATACTTATTATCGTACATACAATTTTTACCAGATACCTATTCCACGTGTTTTTATTGTTTCACACAGAACCCTCACCTTACCGTAGGAATGTGGGTATCGCAATAAAATATACTAGAAAGGCAAAAGGTACAGTCGGTATTACCGCGGCGCACCGGAGACTTTACTGCGCCCAGGGGACCCAATGCGCACATTGATTCTACATGGACGCGCAAGGAAAATTACTACAACACAACTACAATGTACGAGTATAATGTTAGATATTCATAAACGTATCACGAATACACATAGTCCACACGTCAGATGAAGGAATAAAAGGGTCCACACGAATAAATACAATCATTTTCATTTTAGTTGAAGGATTTGTTCTTAAAGTATCCATGGTAATACAATATTTACGCCAAAATAATTCTTTATTCATTGATCGAAATTAATAATAGAAAATAATATTGATGTCACATGACTTCAAACTCCATTTTTCAGGCTTTGACGTCTTTTTTCGTATAATATACCTACCTCGAGTATTATTTATCGGTAATTGAAGTCATGTGAAGATTTTTCCTAGGAAATATCATAATGATTTTTATTTGTTTATTTTTTTCTTAAAACTTGCTCATTTTAATTATTTTTATCATGAACATTAAGGTACTATTAAAAAAACTGGTTCCGAATAAGTAGGTACATTTTTCTATCGTGATAGCGATGTTAGAATTGATGATGATGATTATCGTGATAAGGTTCATGCATTTAGTTGGTTTTGAGTAGCCATTTTAGGTCAGAGCACACTACGCAGCATAAAATCTATGGCCAAGTCAAGTTCCTTGCGGCTAAACGCGTATGTTGCTATTGCTGTTGGTGGTGAACACTATTATTGCTGCTCAACGGACGATGCAAAGACGTCACTAAATGGTAGAACATTAGGCCAATAGATAGTGGTTCTTGTATTACTCTTGCTTTTGATGATAATAAGTTTCGCCCCAAAACTTACGTCAAGAAATCGATTTTCAACTGAAATAAATTTCTAATAACTAAACTTTGAATACCTGATGTTGCTAGTTTGTCGATTTTTCCTTTGCTTAGCTTTAGCTAACATGACATGTCGTGGACAATCTTGGTGCAAAACATATAACAAAACATAAACATATAAACATACAAAACATATATTCAATCCTTTCTCCGTGTTTGCATCTACTTCATAAAAACAAAATATAAGAAGATAAAAAGATATTTTGACCTTTTGTCGCGAGATGTCACCTGTATCCTGCTCCCAATTGTTTCCCTAACACCAAAATATGTCCCGTAAATAACAATATTCCTGGATAATAAGAGAGATTGTGCCGATTCCAGTCCCTATTGAGCTAGACAATTAGGGTGGCTTTATTAAGTTACAGTATCTCATGGCGTCCATTCAATATAATTAGTGTGGGTGCGTGACAAGCATATTATGTTACGATAGGATAGTTGTACTGATAACGACATCATATAAATTAGGACATAGTGACTGATTTTAATGACTAGATGTGACATTTGAGTACCTACGCATAGTCAGTTCACTTTATAATAACTATAGAAAAATCAAATAAAATGTCTTAATTAAAAGTGAATCAAACCTCTGTCAAATATCGTTGACCTTTATTAAGTTCAGGTATCTTGAAAATTGTCTGCTTAATTAGTGTAGGTACAATAATTTGCGAATATCTTCATAATCTTCAAGTTCAAGTTTCATATTAATATTATTACAAGAGTGATTAAATACTTTACCTTACATTCTACTTTACATTCTAGTTACCGTCTCGTACGGATGTATATCTTTGGTACAAATCTGCGACATTTACACCTGAGCCGGAATGTGCATTTACAGTAAGTCATGCAATCGTAATTATCTGATAAATGATCATCTTAAAATCTACTTAAGTTAAATACCCAATGTCAAGTGTCAAATATCTAGAAATAATAATTATCTCTAATAATTATTAATGTATAATGATCATGTCATCCTACGTAAATCATCCTACGTAAATCGTCCTACGTAAATCAAAGACTTAAGAATTCCTTTTATTTTGTTGGTTTTATCAATATTATCAATTTAGATACTTCTTCTCGACAATTTTCCGCTTACTTCAATATTGTCCATAAACAAAACGCCAGCAATAGTTCTCGTCATTTTTCCACGTACAAAGTGACTCAATATTTTATAACAGGATAAAATATTACCCTATCCAATTCCTTTTCTTTCTCGTATGAATTCATAATTTAATTGAGTACAATATATTACAAGTTAGGTAATCCGAATCTACATAATACATTTATCCGGTTTCATACGAGTAGGCGGTTTCTTGCAAGGGTCCACAGGAATACATGAGGGTGAAGTGGCAAGGAAACTTTTGGGTCTTTATTTATTGTTATTGCCTCATTAAGGTACCTAGCAGGCGATATCCTACAAATTGCAAATAAATATACCCCACCACGAATGCTCGTGAAATTAGTGTAGGAAAATAATTTCTAATGTGCTAAATACTATTAAGTTTACTTAAGCACTTGAACAATCCTTAATTATTTATAGGAATAAACATGAAATAATGAATATTATTTAATGAGAAGATAATAATTATTTTAAAGAGATGTTTACTTTTTATAATATTACACAATATTATAAAAAATATTGTGTATATTGTGTAATATTATAAAAAGTAAAAAAATAAAGTCCATAACAAACAATATTGGCAATTTAGTTATATGTATACGTACTCATAGACAAAACTACCGAAAAATGAGCTTGCAAATGCACTCATCGAAACCAAATGACTCATGACTAAAACTTAAAACTCAAAATAGAGTGTAGCACAAACATCGTTCTATTTCGACAGTAGCACTCAAGGTAAATTGCGCTCTATCTCATATGTGGAGCGTAAGTATTTTGAACTTATTGAGCGCAAATTTTGAAGACCGCAACCCTTTGAATAGTCAATGTCGTGTACCCTTATCTCGCCACAGAAAGGCGACACCACATTACCGGTATTATGCTTCTGCTCAGTGCTTCCCCAGGCTTCCCCAAAACGCGCTTTCGTGTTTGGTCTTACGGCCGCGAATTGTATACAGAGCGGTGAACTACGGGACATTTTCAAAGTGCAATTTATATTGTATTGGAAGTTAGAACGCATTTACCCCGCCTGCACAATATTTTGTGTCGGGCCGATGTGGTGCGGTTGGGCCTTGTTGCATGTCCTTTGCGAAAGCTAGCTTTACATTTTCTTGTGTCCTTGTAGAGAATATTTAATAAACATAAGTGGAATTCTCGCAAACTGAACCTTTATAGTCTTATCTAGAAATAAATAAAAAAAACATTTGCTCAGCCACCTTTGCACTACGATTCCCCGTGGTGGGGACCGGATGGCATGGACTTAGATAAATGAGACTTAACCAATACTCAAGAACAACATTTATGTTTCAAAAATGTTATTCCTGGCATTCCTTAAAATCGAACCAGAACCTCTCTCTAGGCGGCAGGACCACTATTGGGCATCAGGTCATCCAAATAAGTATAAAGGTAGGTACGTAAGTTGTTAATTACCTGATCAACAAAGTATAATAATAATAATTACTTAAATAGAAATATTACTTTGCAAGTTGTGTTCTCAAAGGCGAGTGAAGTCTGCCAATCTTAAGCATGTTAATTATAAGCGAAGATTTAAATTAATAATTCACTTATTTAATCATAAGAGTACAGTTGATTCCGTGATTAATTAAGTGAAACTTCATTTAGGAATCTTTTCTAAGTTTCATCTTAATACATTCAAGATAATTCGATTCCGAGATTTAAACACTTCACTTATTTCATTAGGTATTAATAATATAATTATTATAAAAAGAACGGGTATAAAAACGCAAAATTTAAAAGTGTTCTAAGCTTCATAACAAAAACGATTTGCGATAGATTGCACTGTACTTTGGCATTCAGACGGCCTTTCTCCATAAACCATGTGCTTAGTGTCCGACCGAAGGTGCAATTCTGGCCGAAGCCGAAGCCGAAGCCGATTAATCGGTATTCACCAAAACCTTCGGCCGAAGCCGAAGCCGAAGCCGAAGGTGTCATTGACCTTCAGAAATACGATAGTTACTTTGATCTCAGAATATACTAGATACATATTGTGAGAGCTTTAGAGATTTAGCCCAATAACGAGCAGAGTGACCAACATATACAAGTAGGTAATAAAATATTGTCAAAAATAAAAGTTTCAAATATACAATGTTAATTAAATATGTATTTACTTAAAGTAATTTTAACAAAAATAATCAAATAATCAGTCACATTTTTTTAATTATCAGACGAACACAAAATATTTCTATAAAATAATTGAGCAAAGTTTAACGCTTTTTCAATATCTATTTTTTACATATAATTTTTTGGAATTTTTGAGAAAATTAAAAGTAATTTCTTAGGATAATTAAGTTAAACATTTTTGGTAACAATTGGAGAAAATAAAAAGTTAACAAGTTTTGGTAACAATTTGAGGCACCTTATTAAAAAATAAACTCACTTTTTTCGACTAGTCTTAATTAAAAATAGCTCTTTATACTTAATTATATGGCGAAGCAGTCATTTATCAAAATTATCAATAATATACCTATTTGGGAAAACTAAACTAAACTATAATAAAAACTTACAATTAAAAGAAAATATGAACATTTTTGTTCACTATTTGGAAAAACCTTAGGTAGTAGAAGAGACTAGACTTAAATTTATAAATGCACTTTAATCAGCTAATTCTAAAGATTCTCTAAAATAAAATAAAAAAACATATTTTTTCGATGAAAGTATACATAAAACAATAATTTCAGTTTGACAATAACTTCAATAGTTACTGTTTCTAATAATTAAATCATCATTACAAAATCAATAGAAAAACACATTTTGCAATTATTATGCAAGGGTTAAGTTTTTTTTTTCAATTGTTTTGACTCGTTTAGTTTACTAACTGCGATTCGTTTGGGCCGGTGCGGCGGCGCGGCGAAACTCTGCTGCTCTGCACACTCTCCGTCTCGCTCTAGCATCGTTCAGTAAATTTCAATATTTGACAACTAGCAAACCTTCGGCTTCGGCCAAACCTTCGGCAAATTTTTGGCCGAAGCCGAAGATTTGGCCGAAGGTGCTTTTTTGGCCGAAGGTGGCCGAAGCCGAAGCCGAAGCCGAAGCTTCGGTCGGACACTACATGTGCTACACTGTTCGCACTCACGCCAACTCATCTGTAGGTATGGCGTGCAATCTTGTCAGGCGGTGCATCATAAATTTCGTTCCCTACAGTATCCTCGTTACGCTCACGTGCAATATGAGGTAGTACATCGATGCAGAGCGCCTAATTTGACAGCTACGTGCATAATTTCCAAGCAATATTGTGGGTCTTACGGACAAAGGACTGGTTTAAAAGAACCGAAAGAACTAACTACAGTAGGAAAATCCTTTAGGGTCTTTATTCTGACTGTGATTACAGTTAATATTCTGTATTCGTTACGCTGTTTCTGAACATATTATAAGAATCGCATATCTATTATCCGTATTTTTTGTAAAAAAAAATTCACTTTTTCTTCTGAATTAAAAATGTTTTAAATAAAAAAATGTTTTAAGCTTTACAGAGTTTTCATATCGATACCTCATAAAATGCTAAACCTTAAATAACTTAGATAATTCCTCATATGCAAGTGTAAATAAAACCAAAATAATCAGTTACCATAAATATAATTTTTTACGACCAAATTCGGCGTCGAACCGTCCCGTCGCGCGTCGCTCATCTCAATAATGTTGCATGTGAATCATCCCGTATTGTTTACGTAAGCGAAACCCGAAACAACTCGTGACGTCCAAAAATAGACAAACCGTACACTTCGGTTTCACCTGGACATGGATGACAAAACAGATGCAGGAGAAACATTTTTTAAACGTTTTATATCAACTTCACCTATGGTATCTACTTTTACAGTTAGCAATAAGTTAGTTACTCGTCCCTTCCACGTTACGTATGCATCGACCTTAAAACGTAACAACACGATAGAAGACTATGAGCGCTTCACGAAGACTTAAACCCTATTTAGGTGCAAATCGGAAATTGTCACAATTGCGCAATGCCACTTGGCTAGATTTCCTTTTTCAGGAAACTTTTCTTTGTATTTTTCATTTAAGTGCAAATTTCTCGAGGTGCCAGTTACTTGGTTGAAAAAATATTTCCTTTTCGAGGTCAGATTTCTAAAGTAGCTATGCAAACCGTGTTTTAGTAGGAAGGAAGTTTTATTGTGACTTAATACAGAGCTATAATTAAATAATTGAAATTGGAAATGTCGCTTGAACGGCCCCGTACATTTTGAAGTTCAAGTCAACATCCCAGTGAACAATGGAAAGGTAAAACGCCAAATCCTATCATTTAGTGGTGACTAGGTTCTGTACTATTCAGTTTAAGCTCGATGGTGCTTGTGCATTGTGGTAAGTTTACCTTTGACGTTCCAACATCAACCACTAAATTATGGAGGGTAGAGGAAGAGTAGACCCGTCTCTGTGTAAAAAAAAAGTGTCCAATAATCTGTAAAAACGCGTCCAATAATGGTGGCGCTGCGGTAGCCTAGGATGAATTATTATTCAGTAATATAGTAATATTTGAACTTAGCAAATCCTACTAATATTAAATCTAATGCTACTAATATTAATCCTACTAATAGGAATCCTACTAATATTATAAATGTGAAAGTTTTTATGGATGCTTGTTACTCTTTCACCCAAAAACTACAGAACGGAATACATAAATATACCTACACTAGCTGCCCGGACAGACTTCGTTGTGTCAAAAGTTTTTATTTTGAGAAGAAAGCTATCCTATCATTCAAGTTGGATCAAACTGCACACGGTGTGCAAATTTAATTAAAATCGGTTCAGTAGTTTAGGAGTCCATTGCGGACAAACAACGTGACACGTAATTTATATATATTAACATAAGACATAGGGAACTTACCTACCCTTCCGCAAAACGTAGATAAAACCGTGGGCAGAGAGCTAGTTTTTCATATTCAAACGTTCCAATAAACCGATATCAAAGTTCAAATTAAATTCGAAACGACAAGGATCGGTTAACATCATCGGATATTCATCAGAGCCCTGTATTTACATGTAATTAGACCAGCCGGTGGATGATCGACGACGGACATCCGCGTCGAGGTAAATTCAATTCAAAGCTGTCATACTCGTATGACTTAAGGCGTGTTCACCATGCCTATTTGTAGTATGACGATTGAAAGACTTAGGTCATTAAATGCTAAGTTGAATAGAGTTTACAGGTGACTAAAAATCAAATAAAATATATGTACGTCATGTATCATGCATATAAGTAGTTTAACTTTTTAAACGAAAATATCTTGTTATATGTAAAATAAAACATTACATACAAAGATGAAACCGCACCGTCAGATAACTACATCTTAATTACGAATTACGTTTCTTTTAAGTAATGCTCATAATTATATGAGAAACGTCTAAAATACCTGATAATATAAAATTTCCCAATAATAAAAGAAATTCTTTGTGTTTGCGAGGAGGTGTGCGGTAGCACAATTAAACGAGTCGGTGTCTTAGTTGCTACTGTTTATTAAAGTGAATTACGTTACAATATATTAAGTTATGCTAGCTATAACTAACGCCTTACACCACCAATGGTAGGGTGAAAAAAAAAATAGATTGGATATCTATTTTTTTTATAAGTAAAAGACAAGTAGTAGTACTAATTTCTAAAATTAGGCAATAAGTAGTAAGTATAGTAAAATAATATACATATAGTATGTTGAGAAAGTAGTATAATATAGTAAAATAGCAATTATAGGTCTATTAAAGTAATTATGTGGGTTTCACATACAACTTAGTCCTATTCTTATGTATTAATATTGTTTTACCATTTACTTCTATTTCTAAATTAGGAGACAAATCTCTTAAAACTTTATATGGGCCCAAATAAACATTGTCTAACTTATTTCCTACTTCATTCTTAATTAACACATAATCGCTAGGTGTATACACTATAGGGTTAATTTTTGTATCGTATTTCATTTTTCTATTAAATTTACTTGACAATAAATTTTTTCTTGCGTCTTTTTGTGACGATTGAATACGATATTTCAATTCACATGGGTAGCTGTCGTAATTATATAATGGATCTACCATGTCACCTAATAAATTACTGGGAAGAGAACATTTCCTACCATATACGAGTTCAAATGGCGTAAATTTCGTCTCAGAGTGTACAGACGTATTAAAGGAAAAGCTCCAAAAAGGTAACCATGAGCTCCACGTACCTGGTCGGTTTTCAGACTGGATCCGAAGGAAAGCAGCGAGGTGCTTGTGAGTGTTCTCCAGCGATCCGATGCTCTGGTGGTGGTATGCAGTAGAGTTTAATTGCTCTATATTTAATAACTTACATACCTCCTGGAATGTTGTTGACAGGAACTCGGTGCCTTTATCTGTAGCAATCTGGCGCGGTACCCCATATCTAAGAATAAAGTTATCAACGAAGGCTCTGGCTACTTCGTCACTTTTCTTGGACACTAAAGGATACGCTTCCACATATTTACTGAGTTCACATTGTAATGTCAAAACATACGAGTAATTATTATTGTCCCTTTCAAGAGGTCCTACAAGGTCAAGAAAAATTTTTTCAAACGCATAATTCGCTGTTGTTGTAATAACCATCGGCTCTTTGACGGGGATAGAATACTTGTATTTTTGACATTTCTCACATTTACTAACAAATTGCCGGATATCGTTTTCCATACCTGGCCAAAAATAATATTTTCTCACGTTATTGTACATCCTTCTCATGCCCGCGTGGCCACTAGTGGGCAAGAGATGGAAATCATTCAGTATAACTCTTATTTGGTCTCTATCACTTATTCTTTTTACATCCTGTAATACACAAAAACTTAGTTTTGATGTACATTTTGGATCTTTAATTGCTTTTAATAATTTCTCTATGAATATATTATTATCCTTATTTTTCAATATATATATTTCTTTTATTCCTACGTCGACGTTTTTACAAAAATTTTCTAGTTCTTTCACAAATTCGCTTGGCGAGATATGCGATAAAGAGTCTAGATTTTTAAAGTAAATTATCTTTTTATTCAAAACATAGAGAAATCTTTCATTTTCACAATCTATCACTTGCATATTTCTATAACGTAGTAAATCACGTTTATTTATCATTTTTAATTCAACTGATTCATTCGGTTTACTATATGTTTCCACGATCCTCGGTTGTACGGGCCGATCATCTTGAGAAACTATAGGCTCCGAAGAATTCAGAGAATTAAATTGTTTATATTTAGAACGAGTCATGATGTTTATTGTTTCGTTCATTTTTTTTAATTCATTCAAAGTTAAACTAATACGTGACATGGCATCGGCAGGTGCATTATCTGATCCTTTTACATATTCTACACTAAAGTCATATTCCTCAAGCAATAATCTAAATTTAATTAAGCGACTTGAAGGGTCTTTCATGCTAAATAAATAAATAAGGGGTTTGTGGTCGGTTCTGATGATAAAACTGCGACCGTATAAGTATGGACGAAAATGTTTTATCGCCCAAACTATAGCAAGAAGCTCTTTTTCGATAGTTGCATAGTTTTTCTCTGATTTATTTAAGCTTCTACTTGCAAATGCAACGGGTCTGTTATCTCCGTTACTCAAGACTGCTCCTAATGAGTAGCCTGATGCATCGGTTTGAAGAATGAATTTATTGCTTTCTGAAAAATTAGGATATTGTAAAACAGGGGGGGAACTTATACGTTCTTTTAATAATTCAAAAGATTTTTGACAATTTGTGTCCCAGACAAAAGGTACATTTTTACGTGATAAATAATTCAAAGGATAGGCTATTTCCGCAAAGTTACGAATAAATTTTCGGTAATAATTAGCAAATGCAACGAATCTTTTTATTTCATCAGAATTTTTAGGTATTGGGTAATTTTTTATAGCAATAATTTTTTCAGGATCAGGTAATACACCCTCGCTCGATACAACATGTCCTAAATACAGCATTTCCTTTTTCAAAAAGTCGCACTTCTCCGGGTTTAATTTGAGATTAACTTTTCTTAATCGTGTAAATACTTCCATTAGATTTTTATTGTGATTTTCAAGGTTGCGGCCAAAAACAATTAAATCGTCTAAATAAATTAAACACTTTTCAAATGTCAATCCAGACATAGCAATATTCATTAACCTAGAAAAAGAATTAGGGCTTGTTTTCAATCCCATTGGCATACGTTTCATTTGATACTGGCCTGAACAGAACGCAGTATATTTTCTACTATCGGGATCAAGTTCACACTGATAGTAGCCATTTTTCATGTCCAAATGACTGAAATAAACACAACCTGAGAGTGAATCTAAAATCTCAGTTATGTTGGGTAGAGGATATTTATCCTCATAAATACAATTATTTAGTTTGCGATAGTCGACAACTATTCGCCATTTTCTTTCATCTGAAATATTACTTTTTTTGGGCACAAGTAAGATCGGGCTCGACCATTCACTTGTACACTTCTCTATAATGCCTTCATCTAACATTTGTTGTAACTGTTTCTGAATTTCATTCTTCTGGGAGTGAGGTAGTCTATATGGTTTGATGTATATAGGATTAATATTAGGTTTTAAAGAAATACTATGTGTATAAATGTCAGTCGTAGTCAGTTTGTCACCTGGTAAATAAAAAATATCAGAAAATTTTGCACATAAATTTTGAATAGCTACACTTTCCTCGCTGTTAAGTGTTTGTAGTCGTAACCTTGAAAATAAAGTTTTTACACGGTTTTGATCTAGCGAATTACATTTATCGAAGGTACAAATATTATAGTCAGTGACTCTGTGTAAATTTAATGAAAGCTTATCAAGAGTGATGTCATTTTCCGTAGTATTTAAAATTTTTATTGGTATTTTACCATATCGGGGTCGAACTAAAGTGCTTGCTACAAAAATTCCTTCCTCTAACTGAGTAGAACATACCAAAAAGTCTTCGACTTGATCAGTGCACACGAAGTGAAATGTTTCTGATCTAGCCGGAATGAAAAATGATTGTTTGCTGACTAGCAAAGGCAAGATAACTTTAACATTTTTATTAGAAAATAATGTTAACGTATTATTCTGAAAATTCAATGTCGCGTTATAAGTAGAAAGAAAATTTTTTCCTAGAATTCCATCATATTTACATGGCAAATCATTAAAAATGTAAAACTTATGACTAAATCTTTGACCACATTCGAAAATATCTAAATAAACAAAACCGATCGCTTTTAATTTTCCACCAATTCCGTTGATGACTAAGCTACTTTTATGTATTGGAACTTGCAATGTTAATGCGACGCGTAACTTCAAGGCTGAAATTGATGCGCCGGTGTCAACTAACCAAGAATGCACTTTTTTATCCACGTGTAAGTTTATTGAGCAAGTATTATCGCAGGTAAAAATTACATTATTGTTCACGAAAAAACTGGTTTGGAATCTCAAAATTTTGTTCATCAGATCTAGGCACTGTTTCATTTATGATGTGAACGTCAGGACGATTAGGGTTAGCGTTCCTTAGGTTTCCTCGAAAATTATTAGATTTACCTCGAAATCCTCGGAAATACCTGGTACCGGTCGCTCGGTACTGGCCTCGACTGGTACTCGGTGTCCCACGGTAGGCTCCATGTCCTCCAGGTCGGAAGGTCCGCTGACCATGGTTGTTGTAAGATGTCGGGTGCACCGGCCGAGTAAATGATGGACGTCCCCTATTACTGAAATTGTAAAATTTTTTACGTTGATTATACGTAAATATATCAGCTGAGCTTGGTGAAGACGTTATCTCTTCATCCATTGCTCCTTGGATAGCATCTTTTAGTGAATCATAGTTCCGGGCTGCAATAATTGTGCTAATCCGACGATTGCGCAAACCATCCGAAAATCGTTTTACAGCCTGCTTTTCATTTAATTTCCTTAAAATTTTGTATGTTTCAGAATTTCCTTCAGACTGCGCAATTGTTAGATTAACAAACATATCGGCTAATTTCTTACCGTATTCGTCGGTAGGGTCGTCACCTTGTCGAATACTTTGCATCTGGAACTGGATTGCAGTAGCGGATTTTTTAGGCAGCAGCTCTTTTCTCATGTCCTGTAAAAGTTCCTGAACAGAGGAGTATGATGGAAGCAGCTTCAGTTTAGCCATCTGCGACAGTCGGCTCTTTAAAACAAAAGAAATTAAATTCGGTTTTGATTCTGATTTTATTATAGAATCATAATATTCTATGTTATCGATGAGCTGTTTAGTAGTTGCTTCCTCATCGTTCATACAGGGCAATAGGGTAAGGGCAACTTTTAAGTCAAAACTTTCCATGGTTACACTCTTTGACTCGATCTCGCTATTTGAACTTGTATTATATGATTTTGAACAAAAATTTTCTATTAATGCATAAATTTCCTTAATACCATCACAATAAGATTGAATATCGATTAAAGTTTGACCACTAATCTCTTTTTTATTTATTTGTTCCTTTATTATATTTGTAATAGATAAAAATAAAGCAAAATCCAAGGATGCCTCTTCTAATTTCTTGTTTAATAATTCGGTCGTTCTTCTATCGTAACTAAGTTTATATAAATTTTCTTTAATAGATTTTAGTTTGAGATAAACATATCTTAATTCACTAGTCATATCATTAGTAGCATAAAAAATAAAAAAATATTCAAAAAACACAATTTCTATCAATTAATCATAACGCATTATATTGTCTCAAAGATTTACTAAATTATAAAAGTCACATCACGCTTATCTGTTATTACATCACGTTACCTCCTTGTTTTTTAAAAAATGATTTATATTACTCGCGCACACACACACTAGAAATTATTATTTTTACACTTGCACTGCACTTTATACTCGTACGCTCGCGGGCTGTGGGGCTCCGGGGGCCCGGGACTCTGGTCTTCTTGGCGCTCCACATCATCAGGCAGCTTCGAATACTTCCGCAACAGGATTTTTAATTATTTGCCACTCGGTCCACGGTGGGCATAGCAGCTTCTGGGCGGCGGCAGACCACACATGCGTCGGTCACTCAATGTTCCTCCTGGGCAGCACTGCACTACAAGCTCATTATTCCAGGATCTGCAGTATATTATTTTTTAGCGCTGGTATATTTAACTACGTGTATTTACGGTGTATTTTAAAGATTCCCATCGCACGACGCGGCAAGCGCAAACGCGGCGAGCGCTCTCGTATTTCGACACCATGCTATCCTGGCAGGGTCGCCATGCGAGGAGGTGTGCGGTAGCACAATTAAACGAGTCGGTGTCTTAGTTGCTACTGTTTATTAAAGTGAATTACGTTACAATATATTAAGTTATGCTAGCTATAACTAACGCCTTACATGTTCTAGAAATGTAATTGGAGTTCTTGAGGGATAATATAATAATATACTTATTTACTTAAGTTGGTTTCGCGGTCAAGGCCAAAACATAAATATTTATCTTCATTATTTTTCCGAACACAATAGAAGTCCCTTTAGGTGCCTATAGTATTACAATGTTATTAAGAATAGACATTATTATTATTACATCACTTTATTGTGATATTATTACTTTGATGATTAATAATAGTTTATTCAAAATTTTAATAAAAACCTGAAATATCAATTCCACCTCAATTGATGTTCTTTATGTTTAACGTAAAATGTTATTATCTATGAATGGACCCGTAACAACAGCCTAAAACAGATTTTTTTCTATTGTATGACATTGTAATGTTATCTGCCCGATCCAGCTGCACACTGCACACCACATGTAAAAATACACAAAACACAAAGAACAAAATATTACTTCCGACATGTGATAAAGACGGATTTTCTCGCAATAATAGATCAAAATGGTCTACAACAAACCAGACATTATTGCTGTGACAACAGAATAGAATAATAATAGGTATGGCATGAATACGAGTAACATTGTATTAACAAATTACTGGCTAGCCAAATGTAATTTTCCAGCTTTATAGTTTCGTCCATATATCGTTATTATATCCTCCGCATATTGGACCGTAGTAGATTAACTTTTAAAGCGCCTATTTTAGAACGTATAAAAGCGCATACATTTTACGAGTAAACTTCCTTAAAGTAGATGCGGTGAATAGACGAGAGAGTGTGCACGCGGCTTAAGCCAGCTCATGCACAACGTTCCAATATGGAGGCAAACACTGAAATTTAGACTTCGCTATCCCCTAATATAAACATTCTTTGATTGATTTTTACACAGAGTTTGTGGACAAGTTTTACAATTAAATGCTTCATAGCTACCTAAGACGTAAGGTTCATAGATGTACTTGACTGAGGTCCTGCTTATAGGGCGAAGAATTCCAAGGCTGAACATCAGCAGGGAATATATTTATGTGACTTATAAATATTTAATTCTTCGATACTTCGTTTCGCAAGCAATGTACTTTGACCGTCACTACTCACTGAATAACAGCAGGACCACTAAAAGAGACATATAATCATACATACATAGTCAATAACGAGAAACATTTGGATTGAACCCATTAAGGGTGTTGAGCATGGTCTTTTCTCTTGAGGAGCGTAGTCCACCACGCTGCTCCAGTACGGATTGGTGAAGGGGTTAATAGCCAAATAAAGTGTTCAATACACGAAGTCCTCCGATATGGCTTAACAACTGTCTCTTCTTACGATGCTTACTATCTTACGATAAGAACCGGGATGGAATGTGCCCTCCGAGACACGAAAACGCCCAAAAAAATTTTTGTCACTTAGTGGTCAGTGGTCACCCATCCAACTACAGTCCGTACCCGTTGTTAGACCAACCCAAGCCGCTGGTCTACGAGCGCTTCAAATTCCGCCAATCCAAACTATTGCTGCAGAGGATTAAGGACCATGAATTTTCAATTACGACGACAGAGTGCAGTGGCCTGCAGTAGGCTTATTCGTTGAAGGCATGCCTTTAAGTATTAACGAACATAAAATAAACTAACGTAACCTTAACTAAAAAGACAAAACCGTAGCTAACGGTTACTGTAGTACTCATATCGTATCTCTATAAAAATGTTTGTGGTGTAAATTACTATTTTTCTGTTTAAATAATCATACGTTAATTGTGAACACTAGATAGATGAAGTTATCTTTAGACAAAAAATCAGACTTTTTTGAATTTGATTTTAAATATTCATGTGAGGTAGCAGATGAAACATTCGTATTTTACGAGTATATACAATATCGATAAACAATTTCCAGAATCAAAAATCCACAATAAATACGAAACACTACAATAACATTATCGCTCCATGTGCTAGCACCCGTGAAGTGTATAAAACAGATCGTACAACTAATCCGTTCAATGCATCACAATATTCACTATGCAACTTGTACGCTTATCTTGCCACGGGAGCCGCGGCAATCCGTTACCAATATTTAGGTAAAATACAAATTCGCTGTCCAAGCATTCAACATTGTACTCTATTTCCTAAACTATAAGATCACATTTGATGCGGGAGACGGCAATTTTACAACGTTTTACAGCGGATAATCCCCATGATATTGGAAGGCCCGTCGCTGCATTCACTGGGCTGCACAAAATTTTCTATAAGGATAAAAGCAAACAAGATAGCCATCGAACTAATGTTAGGAAGCGGAGCTCCATTTCTCCGTATTAAACTTACCGACGGTGATTTTTTCTTCCATATTTGTTTGTGATATGTTGTCTGATGTTAACCAGTGAACTTGATATTAATCTAGAGACACAACAGTGCCACTGCCAAGACGAACAGCACTGCTTACTTTTTCTCGAAGTGTTTCGTCGTATTTTAGCCTACATAACTTCAGGTTGGATAATGCTAGAGAGCTTAATTTTTCAAAAAATAACGTGGTCAGCAAACTCATCAAATATACACAAGAAAATACGTCTTGTAGAGTTAAGGGCTTGGCGCTTTATGAGATGGCAGTCTATTTTACATGGAATATTTTTGCTGGGAATATTTATTTATATTACCGGATTTGCGGTTCATCGTCCAATAAAGTGGAACTTCAAAGAATTACGTCACCCATTCCTGATTACCTCTGAGTATATCAGTTGAAATTCAGTACATACATACGTATGTATTATACGTATGTTAAAAGACTCAATGAAATTCTTCACAGAGTTAGACGCAATTTTCTTTAATTGCAATGTGTAGTTTTATTTATTGTATTTCTTGAGATTTAATGAGACAACGTTATGAACTGCTATTGCGCTTGCGCTGGTGCCAAACGATGGGCTTCGGATAAATGCTTTTTTAACTCCGATCATGTTAATATTTTGTAATAAAAATAAGTTTCAAACGAACGCTCAAGCAACAAGAAAACTCAAGATTCTTCATACTCCTTAGTATACAAACCATATTATGATGAGAAATGGTCATCATAATAATTACCTTGACTTTTATTATGATATCTTTGAATCATCGACGCGCCGCGCCGCCGACGTAGAAGGTAGCGGGGTTAAAACTTCGTAATAAGAAGTCGAAAGCTGCAACTTATATTAAAATACGTCATTATATAAAAATATTAAATCAATCAAACTCAGTAAATGAACTGCGACCAGAAATTAAGGGATTAATCACTACTTGCAAAACAACTGAAAATTCTCGCCAAAGAATTTCAATTCCTCATTTTGTTACAAAAACTGGACAAAGCCAGTAGAGTGTGCCAAGCGAATAAATTCCAAAGTACATTCATGATGTAAAGTCCTCAAAAAAACTAGCAATGCTTCGCTAGTAAGTAGGTACGATACAAAGCGGCAATACGGTGGCCGCGGTGGTATGAAACGTTAAAATGCTTCCGTTTTTGGCGTCCTCTCAAGTTAGTTAATGCTCCCAAAACAACAGCAACAACAACGCACAACGCTGTGAACACGACGATACGTATTTGCGGCGTAAAGTTTGGACACCGCTTGCTCTCTGCCCTTTATTGCTGTCGTTGTTAGTAATAAGATTATGTGTTTTTACCTTTAGCATTTGAGTAGTATTTTCTGGATTTATTAATTACTTAAAATCTTATCATTTAATTTTAATGCTGAACGTATATTTGTCCGCAACGTCCACGCTGCAGCGCTGGAGGCATCGCCTTTGTATATAATCTGAATTTTACTAACAAAAAATAACCGACTTCAAAGTCTCAAAAACTACATAGTTGTCAGATCTCGTTCATATTTATGTGAGACCACATGACAAGTGCCTGCTTTCGATTAAAAAAAGAATCATCGAAATCGGTTGGCGTGATATTGAGTTATTCGTCAATTTGTCGCGCACATCTTAACACAAATTTACGACTTATGTAGTTTTCTCATGGATTCCACTGTCAGATCTCAATAAAATTTATGTGGGACCACACGACAGCCACCAGCTTTCGATTAAAAAAAGAATCATCAAAATCGGTTCGCCCAGTCCAAAGTTCTGAGGTAACAAACATAAAAAAATAAATAAAAAAAAATACAGTCGAATTGAGAACCTCCTCCTTTTTTGAAGTCGGTTAAAAATCATATGAGAGCCCGATGCGAATGACAGATGCGTCCAACTTAAAACGTCATAACGCTACCTTGGTAATTTCATGTCCTACCATTAAGCTGCTTGAGAATAACTTCAATCCTAATCACTACTAATCTGATAACCGAAATGTCTATGATGATGTAAAGTTACATCTCAACCGAATGATGCAGAACACGTACACACCTAGTCTGAGAAACAAGAAATGCATTATCCTTCACATTAATCAAGTACTGATCATAACTTACACTTCAATAGTTTTTTCCTTAGTATTAAAATGCAAAAATAAATATCTACTTGCTACTTTACAATCTACATAAAACTTCTGGTATTAAAAATATTTGACACGCCGCAGCGCCGCATCAGTTACAAATGACAGCTAGTAATTACAAAAGCCTTGCCTAACGACAGCCACTTTATACTACTCCTATATACACAGTAACTGGCCCCAGAATTGGTGAATGTTGACCTGGTTTACATTGCAGGTTGGCTCGGGCCGTAAATGAAACCAATCAGTTACCATTTAAGACAGCTAGCTTGCCGTCCTGGTCTCTAGGCCGATGGTGACCTAAATGATCACTATCTGTGTAAAAAACAATATGTTTTAAGCACTTTCAGGAGGCTTTCGTGAACTTTAATATAACCCTTGTGTTGTCTTACCTACTACAGTAATTTCAAATATACTGGACTTTACTTTAGTAAAAAGTGGTTATTTTAATATTACACTCCAAGTTTATTAATTTGTATAGATGTATAAATTGATATGTCCTAACTATTTTGTTTCGTAATCGCTCACACATTTGCAACTGCAATCGAGTTCACTGCTATAGTGCTATTCCATGTATTGCATATAAATACACCAATTAAATATCACAAATATACAACAAATTCACGGCGAATTAACCTTAATTTTATCTCTCCCGTAAACGTTTGCATTGCATTTATAGTATAGAGATTAATGCTTCGACCTTGTACAAAAGCTTAGCGTCCAATAGCACTCAGCGGACTATGCTCGGCATTTAGCTACGCGACCGAATCCGTAGCGAAATCCGTAGAACACCCTTGTTCTACGTTCTATGTCAGTAGCCCTCTACTGGCATATTTCGCAGAATTTCATTTGAAGTGACTCTCGTTTGCAAGAGATCTTGCTTAAAATATCGATAATGGGTGGAGAAAAATGCCATCATCTTTGACGTCTATTGGTATGCTTTAATTTAAGCTTACCTCAAAATTTAAAAAGCGTGATGGATTTTGTTAATAGCTAAGAAATGAGCAGAAGAGTCATCTTATGGTAAGTGATTAATATAGCCCATGGACATCAGAAACATCAAAAGAGGTTTAGAAGCATCACCATTAGCAGAAGCAGGGGACACGCAAATAATCATCTGAATCAGTCTCGTTTATTCTAATAGTTAATTTGCTTTGTTATATTCTCGCACGATAAATGTGTCCCATTAATTGCTGCGAATAAAAAATAATACGGCGTTACACACACACTACGCAGCAGTGAATCACATTTTTTCTTTTGTTCGAACGATAGCTCTTTAAATTAGAAACTTCGACGTATAAAATTTTCTAAGACGTAATTTCCTTATAAAGTCTCCAATAAAAGGATATATTTGCCCGATGGTATTACAAACATTATTAAATTAGCTTCTGAATACCACCGTAACACCGGTCCAGCCCTGACGTGGCACTGTTTGTAATTTAAATCTCAAATTTACATAGTTTATAGCAACTTAAGAATGCAATTTGTTAACGTAGGTAAGACGCCTGACCACGATTTATGTCCGGGGCTGGATTTTGTGTGAAACGCGCTTTATTTATGCTTCAGATGAATACACAATTTATTTTTGAATCACTACAAGATTTATTGAGGTCTGGTGTTACGATGTTGGAACAAGGTCTAACAAATGATTGTTGTCTGAAATTAAAATATCACAACATTGTTCTATTTTTTGAAATGTCAAAACTCTTGTACTGAGTTGCTAAATTTATTTCAATGCTTTTAGTATTTTACGTTTGAACGTTTTTCATAGTAGTGTTATGTAAAATGAACTGTATCTAATGTTAATAGAAATTGTGATAAATTTAAATAAATAAAATGTAATATCCTGTTCTGTAAAATTATAAATATTGATTTATGAAATTATTTGATATTCGTAATTAATGAATGAATAAGAGTATATTTTGATTTTCTAATTGCAACGATTTACTTAGGTACTCAGATAGTCGTATACTTAATAATTTTCCGATCAAATTATTATAGTGTGAAGTATAACAGTTAAGTTAAGCATAAATTTAAATAAAAACATTGTGAATTATGCGGTAGTTAAAGAAGAATAATTGTTCTAAACATTACTAAAAAATTAAGCGATAATGGTGAGACCGCACAATAGGCAACAGATATGACTTGAAAAAATTTATAAAACACATTAATAAATTAATATTACTAATAATTATGGAATCAAATTCTATTTGTGAACGTAAGTAAATATTATTCTTCCGCTCTTCCCAAATCTTGCTAAGAGTCAACGACTATGCTTTATAAAAATCCGTCTACTATAACTAATTGCGTTTAAAACGTTAGCCGTTGTAAATGGACCTCATACTCCTAAGGGTCTCTTACCGCTCCAGCGTGATACGGTCCCATAATCTCATTAATATGTTACACCCACGTTATTTCGAGTGAGCTTGCGAAAATTAAATGAATTGTTCCCTAGATTATCCCACGGATAGTTATTAAAACATCGTTGGCCGGCGGCCGGGATACGCCGTATTTACCCTCTTCTCACCTGAATAGTTCCATGGAAGGCAATTAATTCTCTCAGTCTAGTCACGAAAATTTTTCATTTTAATTAAAACTCCAACCGGTGGATCGTCGGCTAATTAACCCATTAAAACACAGACTCCTTTCATTCTGTCTTTTTTCCCCGCAGCGTTCACTTTCTTGTGATTTTTGAAATGAAAATAAAACGGAAGGACCGAGATCGTTTCCGATGAAATGTAACAATATTTCGATGCCCCACTTGAACGTTTCCTTTAACCAATCAAGGGGCTTAAACCGAGTTCATTAATTAACCCTTTGTGAGTAAGGCAGAAGTTACTTTTGTGCATTAAAGTGTTTTACGGGTCCAACTGGTATCCACGACGCCACTAAAGAATTTTCTTCCACCACCAAATAAGAAATTATTCGTTAAACGTATAGGTCAACAAAAAGCTGTAACAGAACTAAATATTTTCAGTATTTAATTAAATCAAAATATTGCAATAACTCTGAGTAATTTGATATGCACTGTCCGCACAAAATTAAATTCAAGTTCGTTTGTGCAACATCGCAGTGAATAGTCGAGATTTAAACAGCTACAAATGTATGTGTGTTTGCCGGTTATCACACAACCAGTGTGTTTTATGTCTAATTTATTTGCCTGTGTGCCTTAAAATATTTTAATATTTTCAAACAGATGGTAATTTTACGTTACGTGAAAGTTATGAAAACCTAATCCTATTCCTTGTGCCTCGAAATTTATGAGAGCATACGAGAGCTTTATAAATCACGTTTATGATAAAACCAGACGTGTGTAGCAAAAATATAAATAACAAGTTTGGTGCTAACATAATAATATATGTTTTTAATGAATGTTAAAAACTTCAAAGAAAAATTGAATAGCCAGCTAAATGAAATTTCTTAACGAATAAAGTAGGTGTCGAGTTCCTCATCAAAATAAGAAATTCGGCGCAACCTCCTCAGTTAATTAAGGTATTAAAATTTTTCACCAGTTTCACTTTTTTCTTTTTATCGCGAAAACATGGGCAAATGTTTTTAGAATAATTATCTACTCGTTTTCGAGTGCTGCTTTGTATGCAAATAACGGTCTGGAAATCATTTGTCGTGTATGAAAAAGCTTCTAGTCAATGAGAATTAGGCATTATTTTGTGTGGAGCTCGTTGTGACGTAGAAAAAAATATGACAAAAAATGGTTTTGTTCACATCGAATGGTGAAACTTGTTGCCGTCATAAAAGCAGCGTCGAAACTCCCTAGACAATGGTTCATGTCAGTCGAGGTAAGGCCGCTGACAGTGTACCAGCGGAAAGCAGGAGCGGACTTCAATAAGCACCTTGCAGGCTCTTTGTCACTTTGTCTAATAAGTTAATGACGTAATTTGTCATTCTAATTCGATTACAGCAAGGCTATTCTGTTTTGTAACTCGACAGCGGAATCCGCGATGAGTGTCAAAATTCCTTGCCAAAATTGACACTCATCGCGGATTCCGCTGTCAAGTTACAAAACAGAATAGCCTTGCAGCTCATTAAAAATTATATCTAGTGCCACAAACTGGCGTGCCTTATTATTCACGGTGCGGCGAAAAATGTATAGTGCCTAGGCGCGCACTAAGAGTACCTACTTGAAGCAAGAAAGGAATACAGTAAACAGATTAAATACCCAGAATTAACAATGTTAAAGGGATAAGAAACCTCTTTTTTACCTATATAATATCATTGATAAGAAAGGAAACATTTTTAAAATGATCAATTGTTTTTCTATCAGTAGCCTTAATAACAAGTTTATTTTAAGAATTTTAAAACATTTTAACAGTCAGTATGTTAACCATTTGAATATCAAAGCCTTCGTGCCTTATGTCATTTTCATAAATTTCCACGATGTAACTTCATGAGGTGGATTCACTTCACATCGCTTTTCGCGTCGCTTTTATATTGGCGGAGCCCTAAGGCCGCGTGTACAAAGCGAGTGCCTACAAGTACAGTCAACAAGACAAGCGGGTAAAGCTGCGATCATCTGAATGACGAAGCAATTACGTGCATTCAGCCTGGAGCGCAGCAGTCGGGCCAAGTGGTGAGATTGGTTTCAATAAAAGCGCAATCCCTCCCCCATGTTTTTCTTTCATCACTCAACTTTGAACGGTGTTATGCAGTACCTGTGTATTACTCGGAGATTCTTGATGATAGCACACTAAATATTCTATTGTTTGTTACAGGTACCTTTCAGCCTCTTTACTGAGCTTCTATTAAGTAAGTAAAAGTATTATGACTATATTCAAACAGGATTTAGCTCATCCGTTTTAAAATTAAATTTAAACTAGATTTAAATTTTAAATTAATTTCGTATTGCAAGACAGCAACATTCGTCTCAATTGAAAAGACGTACATTGTACATTCAGATTTATTTATAAGTTGTAGTACTTGATATCGTAGTCGCAGTACGTCCAACAAAACGGACAAGTTATCGATAAAAGCTTTGATATAGCTCAAAGAAAAATCCAGTGCCTGAATGCAACTAAGAAGCTTACACTTGGGCTAGAAACTCGCTCAAAAGTTGTATCGAGATGGGTGTTACTTACATAAAAATGTACTTATATAAAGAACTGTTGCATGGAATCTTTTAGTACTTTTGTAGTCTAAAGTATGTATTAAAAGAGATGTATGAGCGGAAGAGATCTCTGAAATGTTATCGAGACGCATTTTAACGTTTTCCTTCTGAAATTCAGTTAGAATTGCAGTAGATATTTTTTAAAACAAAATTAATTTGATGGGAGTCAAGCTTCCGACTTTTCTTTTTAATTAAAATTTAATGAGAAGTTACAACATCTCACTGAATAGTTACAATGGCAATATAAAATCGTCAATGGTTAAACAAACTTAAGAACCTGTCCCGCCACGTGCCTTAGAAATATACTATTCGACAAACGATTCATTAAAGTCTGTTTTATCATCTCATTGATTAATAGCGAATAAATCTGAGCTTCTTATTTCCACAATTTTGATAATGAACCTTAACAGACGCAATTTACATTAATCAGTTAATGATCCAATATTGCATTTTTTATGTAGCGTATGTATTTGTAAAGAGCTACAACTTTATTATCCTATACCTACTCACTCAGTCGCAAAATTGTCACTTGGATTCGTTTGAATATGAAATGTTTGTGATCGTATTGTATTCTATCTTTGATATCCAGTCGTATATTAATAATATAAACTAACTTCATGAATTAAATGCTACAACTACAAAAAACGAGGCATAGAGCTCACTTCAGAATATTCAAAATTCACGACAAAAACGCCTATTCGTTTTTGTTTGGCCAATAAATGTTCATCAATGCAAATAACAGAAGGAGACATTATAAATATACCTACATAAGTAATAAGTTATAAACATTTAGAAACATTTATTTTACGTTTAAAACAAAAAAAAAAAACAAATAACATTTATTGTAATGGATTTCTATATCTTTTAAATATTACTAATTTTAAACAAGTTGTTGAAAGAACACTGAAAATTTTAACAGATTGATAGAGGACATAGAAGATGAAAATAGTACCGATTGCAATCTTTCCCTTATTTTGTTTCCTGCGAGCAATTTTCGGGAATATTTTACTGCGTGGAGCAAACGATCCATTTTCTTCAAAGAGTTTTGTGTTGTTGAGGCTTGAAGTTAAACAAGAACCTTAAGTAATGTTTTTGCTTTCTTGCGCGTAATTTTATGATTTATACTTATTATTGCTTAATTTAGAATGTATCTGTCAATTAGTTATACATTATTAAACAGTGGAATTAGCTAATAATATTGATGTAAGTAGTCATTTTAAAATTTTGAGATTGGTTAAAGAGATTAATGGGCTGCAATTGCCATTTACTACATCTGTATTGTGACCATAGGAGACCACAATGTGACCTTAGCATAGGACGCCCCCGACCAGGTGGACTGACGACCTGCAGAAGACAGCGGGTATCCGCTGGATTCAGAAGGCTCAGGACCGGTCTGAGTGGCGCAAGTTAGGGGAGGTCTATGTCCAGCAGTGGACTTCCGAGGGCTGATGGATGAATGGATGGATGGTAGTGTGACCGTCTGTGCGCATGCATAATTTACATATTTTCGAGAAGTCATATTATTCTAAACAGCGTAACAGGCACAAATAATAGGTAATTTATATTAGCAATATAAACTGCTTGAACCCGCGGCGTATATCCAAACCATCAAAACATTTTCTCAAAAGCCACGATAAAATTGTGATGCAGCACAACCAATATCATTTGATTTTATTTTCTCCTCTCAAGAGTCTTGAATCTTGATACCATTTTAGTGAAAAATCGCAAAAGTACATAAACTTAATTATTCACGCGGTCGGCATTAATACAAATGAATGGCCTTAAAGCACTGCGGTTGAGACTCTAGTGGGAAACTTTTGCAATTATTGTGATTATTAGTCGACCGAGAAGCATCCAGTCTCGTCATATTTCCTACTTAATCGCGCAGAGTTCGCAACAATGTTATAAATACATATATTTGTGAAGTTTACCGTGAGTTATGTGCTACAATATGTTTGGGAACTCACTGAGCGAGTTGACACCCTGTTAAATTAATGCAATGGAATATGATAATAGTAGGGTTGGTTTCAATCCATTAGCGGCAGTGGGTGCAGGGTCTCTCTTTGTTGTTCTTTCTGCCTAGTCTGTTGTCTCATCTGGTCCACCAGGCTGTTCCAGTGTGATCTGGTGAAGAAGAATAATATCATGGTTAACCCACGTATCGGAAATCTTGTAGTGCCCGACAGCTTTCGACAGCACTCAACTACTACTTGAAACGATAACAGTTTTGGCCAAAAATTAGACATTAGTTGTAACTATGATCGCTCATTTTATGATTACGTGAAACTACACTACACTAACACTATTATACATACAACCAGTAGTTGGTGTACTGATTCTATTGGCACATAACGATTAAGTACAGTCGAGTAAATCGACCGTTTTGTGAGACAGAAGGAGAGAGAGTAATCAGTTTAATTGATAGAGGATATATCATAAAAATACAGACATTTTAGGGTTGGCAGTGACTCACGAGCAGTTTGGGCGAACTGTAAATCATCTATCTTACAAACGACGTTTTAAAAATCTCCCCTCAGTAATATGAGTAACGGCTTATTCGGGTTTAAATTGTAGGCACACTCGCTCTAAAATGACTTCAATGAATGATGCAATCAGTTAGAGTATATTTTCCTCTTAACAGCTCTGTAACTGTGTTTACAAACGAACGTTCGAACGAGATTGCCGTCATTATAGCGGAGTCAATCCACTAGTATGTCTGTATTACTCAGTTTACACTCTAATTACTTAAGCTTCATTAATTTAATATTTGTTAATGGAAGCACAACAAGCAATGTTCATTGTATGATTATGATGCATTATTGTAATCACTCTGAGTGATTTTTGATTGTAAAATGTTGAGGATCTCTCACAAAGCGATATATGGATTCGACCCATTTATATTCTAGTTATAAAAGGTGGATTCGACCATTGCAGGAATTCAAATTATTTGAACTTGTGTGTGTATTTAAAAAAATATTTATTTACGAAAATTAATATCAGAAATTGCTTGGAAATATTTTAAGCGTAATCGTAATAAATCCTTGATAAGGCGCTCACTTAGCGTATGTTACAAATAGATGTTCAAACGAGATAGAATCAATCCGCTATTAGCTATCCGTGCTACACAATTTAAACAGTCTAATTACTTAAACTTCATTAATTTAAAAATGCGTTCATGGATGCATGTCATGTTGTAATTGATCATTGAATAATGATGAGACAATATTATCACTATATTATGTTGGATTATAATATCATGATTTTTGATTTTCATAAGCAGAGTTCTTTAGTTATGAAATCAGTGGTAAGAATTTTAATAGAGGGCTCTAGATTCGATAAGGTATTTAAATAACTCTTAAGGTTTGAATGCAAATGGGTACTCATGATTAGTGTATGTAATACTGTTATTTCGACACAGTTGCCTCGATCGTGGTTACGGCAGGACTAACTTATTCTAAGTTGTTTTAACCCAGACCCGGCGTTAGGGTGGGGCGCGGTGGGGCGCCACATTTGGGATGAAGAGGAAAAAAAAGGAAAAATAAAATTCTTAATAAACATTCTCATAGGTTCAGTAAAAAATTTTTGTAGCAAAAAAAAGGTCGATTTTTTCGTATCTTATGGGGGCTCCAGTATTCTTACCTAGGGCGTCAGTGGCTCTAACGCCGGCACTGTTTAAACCAATACAGAAAATGAGTAAGGGTTTAATTTTAAACTTGTAACCACACTCGCTGTCAAATAACCTCAGTAATGATGCAATTAGTCTAAGTATTTCAGCTCTGTAATCGTGTTTACAAACGAATGTCTCCCAATCGAGATTGTCGTCGTTATAGCGAGTCAATTCACGATTAAGATCCGTATTACTCAGTTTCCACTGTCTAATTACTTCAGCTTCATTAAATTAATCATGCCATGTGTTGGTGGATGCTTAATGGGTAATCTTCATTGTAATTATAATTGTGATGTTTGATTGGTAGGTAAGGCAAGTTTAGTTAATTTGGATGTAATGGAGACTTAGGGTGAAATCCATAAAGCGCACTTGGACTTTAACTTTGCTCAAACAACAGTAAATAGATGACTGTCTGTCCGACACTGAGCAGACACCGCACTCCGCACTTTTGGTTTAATGTTACAAGTATGTGCCGCCTTCGACGTATTGGGCCTATTTCAGAAGGACTGCAACGCGCCGCCTAGGACACAAGTCATCACAAAAAAAGAAGACAACTCTGGCATTGTCTGAAAGGATAATGCGCGCTCCACACTCACGCGAGAATCTCGCGAGAAGGCGAGAAAAACACGAGATACGTGAATGTGGAACCGATTCACATAATCTTCGCAGGTTCTTTTTTCAGGCGCCGAGATTCCTGCCGAGATTCTCGGCGAGATTCTCGCGTGAGTGTGGAGCGCGCATAAGAGTTATGATTAGAAAGATAGGCAAGGTCTAGATGTCAACATCTGTTGACGATTAGCGCTGTGCGACTTTATTGTGTCGGAGCAAGAGTTGCTATTTATTTAAATGATTTTGCGGAGTGACTCTTCCGTATCAATAGGTACCTATTATTAATATTCTGTGCACTGAGCTAATACGAAAAAATCAATAAATCGTATATAATGGCAAACAAGTTTGATTTAGGACCAATATTTTTGTTTGGTTAGTTTTAAGTCTGAGCAAAGCCTCGGTACGGTTTATAGACGTATTTTCGAATCCAATTTCTTTTTCTTAGTGCCTAATTATCACATGTACATCGACAGTAAACCTACGAAGTTAACTTGAAAACATAATGCAGTACGAGTGGTGGTTCTTAACTACAAAATGTGGATAATTAAGAAAGTTTTTACGAGCGGCCCCAAGTCCTCGCATGTTGCCGCCTGACACGGCGCCCTTATGTCCGGGTCCGGATTATGATTTTAGCGCACAAATTATTTACATTCCTTTATTTTTAATCGTCTTCGTTATTTAACAAGCTATGAAACACGGGCATGTATTTGTGTAGGTTAGTTATTTCCGTTATGGGGATTGGTGAAGTTGGGATGAGCTTATACGGGCAGACTCTGCGTGGAGTCAGCACTAGTGATGATAGGAAATTCAGGAAATTCAACGCAAATATTATACGAATAATAACCAATTAGACCATCCAAACTAAATAAATTCAGGCTAAAAGGTATCTTTTTAGGTGATCCTTAATAAAACCAGTTTAAACCAGATCTCATTTGGAACATTATATTAAGACATTATTTTAAGCATTTTAAGTAACATTTAGTAAACGTGCAAATGGACCATTAAATGATTAGTCCCTGTCACCCACGCACGAGAAGTGTCGCCCACACGTTTCAACCAAAATAGAAGAGGACAACCCACTTGTTTACTGGATTACGAACATTACAACCATTGCACGTGGAAATCATTTAATGCTATCATCACAAATGTCATGTAATGCCTTATAAAGTTTTTTACCGACTTCAAAAAAACGGAGTAGGTTCTCAATTCGACTGGTTTTTTTTTGTTTGTTACCTCAGAACTTTCGACTGGGTGAACCGATTTTGATGATTCTTTTTTTAATCGCAAACAGTAAAGTTTTGTTAGTGAAATTTAGCAGTTACTACGCTTATTATTTATTTTAAATTCAGAGTAAGAATGTAGCCTATTGGTTCGTTCGTCCATTTACCACTCGGCAAACCCGAGTTCAAATCTCGCTCGAATCCCACAACCCACTCGTTCGTCTTGTAATGGTATTAAGCAAGACGAAGTAGTAAATTGTAAATATTTCATCTTATTTTCGTTATTTATGTAACCACTTTTCAAGTTTTCAAGATCGGAAGGACTGCGAGTTTGGGAGGAGGTATCTCATGATTTTCAGTGACGTACACGTATCTACTCTATTATTTATCAAAGATTAAACTAACAATAAGTTCGTAGATCGTAAGTCGCCCTCTGACATACACGGATACAAATATTATCTGAGAGTATGATATTATTATCATTATCTCAACTTATTAAATGACAGTTCACTAATATACTAAATTTTCAAAATATTCATTTTAAAATTAATAAGTAGGTATATACATAAGCCACTTCCACTACTAATGTTGAAGTACTTAATTTTCATATAGTCACCATTAACACATCAATATGTCAAGGTATCAAAGTGTATCTACGAAAGTATTAAACGCTCTCTAAGTACTAGAACGGTACTGTTTAAACCCAATACCGATTGTCGACAGTTTGCAGGAATTCCTAATTCTAAAAGCTTGTAATTAAGAGATTAAACGGAATTCGATACCTATATGAATTTTGCTAGATTTATTATAAAATCTCCTACATTCCGTACAAAAATAAGCTTTGATTACTGTTTATTTTAAAAGCTTTTGCTACAGTCCTTTTGTTCACATATAGGTTATTAACAGTCAATCAAATTGATTAATTAATTGATATTGATAGCGACTCCCGTTTAAAATACAAAACCAAAATTTTGGTATAAACATTACCGGTGTTAAATCAGAATAATCAATCCATAAGTCGATCCTGTAGCCTAGTTGATAGCTGAGCGAGGGGTTACGTGTTTCATTCCCGGGGCATATATTTTTGCGGCTATTATTAGTAGTATAATACGTTATGTTTATTCTCGGGTCATGGTTAAATAGGTATTTGTGATATAATTTATTTTGGCACTCATTTAAAGCAACATATTGCATTTTAGCAGTTAAAAAATTCAAAAATACTGGTTTGTTAATAAGTTCAACGTTAAATTCGTATAATTACATCAGTCGACACAATTAAACATAATTTTCTTTAAAAAAAATTCGTGTTATACAATGCCTCTTGAAGCAAGTGTTCTCAAATTGTTTGTACAAAAAAATATAAGCGCCTCTCAGCTATGAATAAAGATTTAGAAGAACCGCTAAAGGCATAAATTAAAGTACTTAGAGTTAAGAACACTGCCGTGGCTGCTAAATTATTCTGTCCTTAACTTATTCTGAACATTATTCTCCTATTAGTTCGAATTAGCTCACATTATCACGGTTGATATGACCGAACCTGAATCGTATGATTAATAACTATCTATTTATCTATTAGTTATTTATAATAATTATACCTACAGTATTTTTAGTACTACTTATATTGTACATTATGTTTAGTCGTTATAGCCCTAGCGTTACAATATATAAATAACCATATTTTCTGAGACTTATTATTGTTTAATCACATGTTAACTGATGAATTTTCAAGGGAAACTATTACGGCTACTAAAGGTTTGCAAGTTAACGAGAAATACCTACTCGATTAACTAACAACAGCTACGTAACCCTACATTACGCGTGGCCTGACATGCACTTGGCCGGTTTTTTTATCTTCTACAAAAGTAACAAGTATGAAACACAATAGGGCTTTTTGTAATGGACATTTATACAAGACAGTATATTATTGCTTTTCTGACTGGACTGTACTTTTATAGCAACATTTCCTACCGCAACAATCTAAGAAAACAAAAACGTACAAAACTTTACGACGCGAGCAGCCCCGCTACGCCACTGCACCGTAATATTAAAGAAGTAGTATTTTTAATACCGTGTTTTGTGCTGAAAATCTATAAAGAGCCACAGTCGAAAAGTCTTGAAGAAGTTAGCAAGCTTGCTGCAAAAATATTAGCCGCTTTGGCACGACACCGCGTCAATGGCTTCCTTGCCCTAAATGAGTGTAATTACAAAAGTTTTTATTACTAACTGCGCGCCAAAACGCCTTCTGCCATCGTTTTCCGACCATTCGGCGGCGAAGGCAGAGGCTCGACACCAATGTCTTTTAATGTTATGCATTTCATAAAACAGTGGTGCAATATCCAGTACAAGTCATTAGTTTGGAGGAATATTACAGTTTTGAGATTCATTTTCGGGTAATTACGTATAAAGAGGATTCTATGGCTTCAATTATCATGAGTCCAACTGTCCATACTGTTACAGGAAACAGAGCAACAGTGAAATATTTTTACAATTTTCAAAGTAATAAATTCGTGTTACAGTATATATTTTCAGTTTAACAAAACATTCCAAAGTTCTATTGTGTAACATAGCAGAAAAATTTCCACAAACGTGATCATAATAAAAGGTATATTGGCATGATTATGAGTCGTTTTTTCGTCGTCATGACTTTGCTTTAATGTCAGTATAGGTAGCTAAGAATCTTGACAAATCAATAATTGTGTGAGTATTAGTTTCATAAGTCAAGACGTCACCATTCATTAACATATGTAGCAAGGAATTGCAAGAATTTTAAATTGACAGACTCATTACTTCGTTAACGAAGCGCAGGAGTGACGCAGCTGAGAACAAAACGAGGAATAAAGGAAACTATCGGGAAGTTGAAAACCTCTCTCACGTGTTCTTGGAAATAATGAAATGAAGGTTGCTCTAATGGTATTTTATTAAACCGCGGCTATTTAGCTATTAACGACTTTTAGAACTTCGCCCTTACTTGCTACAGCTTCAATAAGTCAGTTAATCTACAGAAAGCTACAAAGTAACAAAGCGAGGGGCTCTTTGTTTTTCATTGCGATTATTGTGGCCCTAGATTTTGTGAAATTTAGACCTCTTGCATAAGTGTATTTTTATCATCTTTAAAATATTTATTTTTCGCGGAGTTTTTCGATTTGCAGTGGAGAGATGCATGTGTGTGTTTATTAATAAATTAGTTATTAAAATTACGAGTACATTTCTATTTAATCAGTAAATCAAGGTTCACTCTAATAGTGTTTAAAGTTGTCTGCAGATGCATGTATCAGAGTGGAGCTAGCAATATCCAATATATAGAAACAGCTCTACAAACACAGGTAAGACGTTAGAGAACTGAAATACCACGGACCAGAACGCAATTGAGTGATATTGCGATCCACTGAGATTCCCAAGTGTTTAGTTAGTAAATAAATAGGACTCCAAGCGACGGAGTATCTAGGTGTTGTACACAGCTCGTTTACTCAGCGTTATAATGTGATAGCCGGTGTTCTAGGAAGCAAGCGACGGAATGCCTGCGGGTTGCATACACTCGCATGTGCTCGCATGTCGCCACGATATGCCACGTCCTCCAGATGTATGGGACGCTAACTTACATGTTCTTCGTCTTGCTTAACACCGCGAACACTCGCACTGTATAAATTTCAACTTAAACCTACAACTTTAGCTTAGAAATTTGCGGAATTCACGGAACGAAGTTTTTACAGCCCGACCAACGTTTTCACCCGCCAACTCCCAAAATTATTGCGTTTCAGACTCCTTTGCCATTGTGCTTCAGATACATTCTTGACGAGCTCAAGCTTTATGTGCATCATTTTACATGTTGAATAAGTTCAAGTAAACAAACCGTGAAACGGAAAGCGAAGCGGTTGCGGTTGGAAATGATTTTTAATAAATTCTCGAGACGGGGCGATTAAAAGTGAAGATAAGAGAGGTGAGGAGAGAATTGCAAGTGCGAGGAAAAATCGAAAGGGAAGCGAAATGGAGACGCAATATCAGAGCGGCGGAGCGAGCCGGCTTCGAGACATTTGCATCCTTCTAAATGAAACCATATTATCGATGTTGCAATGGGAATTGGACGAGTTATTGTGGCAGCGCAACTGATAAAATCTGTTCCGTCGTCCCCGAACGAACGTTTCATATTAATAGATTGAACGTCGCTAACTATTTCTATACATATTTAATATTCCATTTAGCATTTAATATTTCAGACGAAATATTTCTTTGATTAAAACGTTTTTCATTCATTCACTTTATACCTCATTTTTCTGTGAGGTGATATCAATAAAACAGAGTGATTGCTCGGGTTTTTTTATGATCATAACGGTTTATTCCTGGCCCAGTGTTGGGTACAAGGATTGAGAATCATATGGTACGGAGGCCAATGATACGTAGTTTGGTACTTTTTGCCCAGTGTCATGCAACATGCACCAAGAGTTTCAGACTTCACAAATCAATGAAAACTTTATAAAAAGTTTCGGTTTCTTCATATAATTTCCCTTCATTAAAATGATAAAAGAGTGTCTTGGAACACCCGGGGACCTGGTTGGAAGGATAAGGATTTTCGAATAATAATATAACATTGAAATGGAAATGTTTATTTATATTTATTTAATAAAAGAATGTTTCCTAAGTTTCACACACACGTTATAACAATAAAAGAACGTGCCCCCACGCTCATTTTTAGAGACAATCTCTTCATACTACTGTATTATTCACGCTCATAAAAAAATATCCCCTGTCCTCAATACAAGTTATCTGTCGTTAAGACCTACAAGTATAGCAACACAAAACCGCAACGAATAAGATTTTATGTTCTAAATACTAATGGATACGATCCGAAGGAATGACACGGGCAGGTTACAAGAAATTCACTACACGTATTCGATTCTTGATTTCGTTTCCGAAGAAAGACGCGCGGCGAGATTCGGTGGTGCTCCGCCGCAATATGTATGATAAATAAATTGCTATCCAATATCAAATGGAAGCCATGCCGCTGAAATGTACAAAGCGTTTACTCATATTACGTGTATGCTATGAATGACTAGTATGAGTACGTTGGCGTTTTCTCAGGAAAATCACTCCACTCAGTACACGGTGCCATAAATATTTACTGCTATCTCAAATTTTCCAATCGTTTTTATGGACCCACTAACATTTATTTTTCTTCGCTATAACAAAATATTACTTGTAAGTGAATGTATGAAAGTCGCAGTTATATTTTCACCGCGTAATTTCAAACAATAAAAAAACGAAATTAACATTTCGAGGGCTCGCGCTTTTCCGGCACTCGAGGGCCATTTCTGTAGTGCTTCATAGCGGAAATTTACACACTTATAATGTCTGCTCACTGGTTCTGATTAATTTTCTAAATAAACAAATTAAGGCTGTAATCCCATTGAAGACAACGTTGGAGTTTCAGTTGGAACTATGGTACGAGTACGTTTACGTTGCGTTAGTAATGTTAATTGTACTTTAGTATTATTTACGTTTTTTTTTACTAAAATAAGGTGACAATAATTTGGAGCGAGAGTATACTTTAGAAATAAACGGTTGCGTTATCCATACATCCATCAGCCTTTGAAGGTCCACTGCTGGACAGAGGCTTCCCCTAACTTATGATACTCTGACCGGTCCTGAGCCTTCTGAATCCCGCGGATGCCCACTGTCTTCTTCAGGTCGTCAGTCCACGTGGTCGGGGACACCCCCCGACCAGGTTTCTTTTTGCCTTCCCAGTTTTCTCTTTACCTTCGTCTTTGGGTTACAAAAAAGCACATGAGTACCAAAACACTCATTTGGTCCAGTAGTTTCGGAGAAAATTGGCTGTGAAGGACGGTTGCCCAGACACACGAGAGATCCTATAAGGGATCCGATTTTTGTTTTTTTATGTTCGGAACCCTAAAAAGTGTTATTCGAAGGTCACACGGCAGTGACCACTTGTCAAGTGATCAGCTCGTTTGCTTTCTATTGCTTAGTAAAAATCTGTGATAGACTAATACGTACACTTTCGCTACAACGTCGGTAGCACGAGTGAACATCGTGAGGGAAGTTGCATATCTGAGAGTTCTCCATTATTTTCTCCATGAGTGAAATCTATTAATACGCCATTGGGCAGGGTAGCATACTACAGAGTTACCCTCTCACATTATTAGAAGGGACTCAAGCCCAGTAGGAAGTGACTTTAAATTCTAATTCCTCACCAAAAACCGCAACAAAATCTAGTCTAAATCCAAACATATGTACCATTACCCTTTTGTCATTATGAGAAAATATAAACTTCACTTTCTACTTCATAATGATAGTTATAAGCAGGTAAATGTCAAAGTTTAATAGGGAAAGTACGCTCCTACACAAATCTGGAACTTTGTCATAATAAAGTTCTCAACTTGTGACGTTTCGCTTCTGCAACTTGGGAGTGCTTCGTACTAAACACCTGAAGACTGCAAATCTCATCTCATAAATCACAGAGTTCTCTGTTAGCTTAGAGTAATCAGCAAACCAAGAAAATAAGTGTATGTTTATACTAAGCCAATGTATCGCGAGTTAGATTAGTATAGGGTTACTATGTATTGAAGCAAATAAAAATAAAATTAAAGTAAGGGGTAAGTATCGACATTTCAATGTCGACGCTCAATCCATCGTGAAAGTCAGTCGACATTAACGAAATGTGCGTTTGTTTAGTAGTAACTTATAAACGGATTAATCGATTTGAATGTAGTTTTCATGTAGGTATATATATTATTATTATTAGAATTAGCCTGGAGTCATTATATTTAGCTTTTCCTTCTGTACATTTCTTCGAGTGTGGAACTATGTCATAAATTACCCGAAGCAAAGACTTTTTAATAAGAAAATAATTAGGAACTTACTGAGGAAAATAGAAACATAAAAATGTCCGATAATAACGCGCCATACAATTCCCTCGGGTAACGATATGTCGTTCCGACGTCATAATATCGCATATTTCCATAAAAGTACAATGGTTTACATAAACTCAACGTGTGATGGAGCAAACCCATATTAGGCTATCTACTGTTTCACTACTGACGTATAATCGGGAAACGATTTATATCTATAATATATAAAACACAAAAAATGTTTGTACGGATGTCCTCAATAGACTGAAATCATCCAACCCATGTGCCTCAAAATGGTTTCATTTGAAAGGCAATATTCCGAAGGTGGTTTGAGATCACTAAAACGGGCCGTTACCCGTCCACCCACTGGCTTAACCCACTGGTGGGTGGACGGGTAATTCGTGTTCACCCGTAAAATGCATTACGCACATTTGGTCCATTGAAAAAGTCGATTTTCCATTTTTCCCATACAACAATTCGAAGATAATATGTAGATGGTGATGCGCCAACGTCAACACAAAAACACTGATATGTCATTCTCATCAAATTTTTTTAGCGTAATGAAATACACCAAGTATCCACTAGTGATTCATATAAAATTTGAAAATTTTCAAGGACAATTTTAATTAGCAATTATAATCAAAAATCTTGTTATGTCAAATGATATTATTGTATTGTTTGGATATCAATACGTGTGCAAACTATAAATTTTACTTTTAAAGTCTCCAAGGTAAATAAAATAATAGATTAAATAAATTATTCATGCATACATATTTGAATTCAAAGCTGGGCATGGTGTCCATCTAGCTTACATTGCTTTTATTATTTTACAACTTGTGAAGTTTACTTGTAAAACTTAAATGGAAAAGGAGGATTAAATTTTCTATTACTCAAGTATTACAGTCTAAGCATCCAGATTTTTTAAACACACAATGTATGCAACAAATAAATTATTTATTGGTTGAACAAATCATAAGTGAATATTAAAATTATAGTCCAATTAGTAAAAACAACTATACCTATACCTACAATATGTTAAATTTTTAAGCTGCGATGCAATTTAGATTCAACGATCCTTTTAATTCGGAGAAACCTCTAAATTTTTGTAATTAGTATATAAGTAGATAATTTAGCTTCTAATACACGGAATAGATCATTAGCGTAATCCAATATTGCTCTTAGTTTCTTGTCTACGGTGAAACAAACGTTCCATGTATAGAAATCGTCTTGAAATTCGTGTCACGTTTAATATTTCTTATTTCCTTTGTCTCATTTGTCCTCCAGTCACAATGGCATCAAGCATGTATGTATCACAGTGTTTTTTGTTCCAATTCCAAGCGAAGACTTTTTATTTATTCTTTAGTTGGTGCAATAAGATTTTATTGGGCCATTCAGCTTTCAATCATAAACATTCTCCGTTATTGAGTTGCCGAATCGTAATAAATGGCAGAAATATTACCACAACCTTCTTTTATTGCAAATCACGTACTAGTTATACTAGTAAATTCGGTTTGATGTACATACATTGTACATCTGTGCCTCTGTGAAGAAAGAAGCTATCCATCTATCTTCTGTCAATCCTCGAGTTAAAGGCAGCCTACACTTCTTGTGGTGATACCATATAACTTACGAGGTTTTGGTACTAAATTAATCCTCTTGAAAGTCGCCTGACTCTGTATGACACACTTGCATGGTGGCAGGAATTTTTACCTAGCTGGCTATGCAGCCAAACCTAACCCTAATCCTAATCCTCTTTCTTTAATCCACCCATATATGCCCTGGCTCCATGAGACTGCAACATACATATATGATCTTACGATTACTTGTCTTTTAAAGACGAAACCTATGGCGTAGTGGATCATTAATGGATTATAGCCAAAAACACAATAATGATATTGAAGTGGTCTATTCTTACGCAATCTTAATCATAACTTGAATTTGATTGTATAATACAAATAATGAAAGTCATAATCTTAATCTATAAAGAGCTGTGAAATGTATGCTTCTTGCAATTTAAAAACAGAGCTCTCGAGAGATCTGCAGCAAAATTGAGTTAACGTCTCGTTTTAGTGCAGCTTTTTTCGAATAACTGAATTGGGCCTGTTTGCACTTATATTTTCCAATTTTTATTTCCGCTTTCAGAGAAATTGATGCTAATTCAATGTACATAATGGTTTTAATTAACTTGAATAACTAAACGTAAGTTTTTTTTAATAATTCTAATTTCAAATGTTCATCAAATGATGCAGACGACACCTATCACCAACGTCTTCTGTATTTTTACACAAATCATTTTATACCCTTTTACGAAGGAAGGAAGGCCATAACTGGTACGAGCCCCCTTTTAACTGGACAATACGGGTCTAACAGAGCCCACGGACCTCTAAAAAATGGAAAAGTTGTTGACGTCTTTTTCTGATCGAGTGAACAAAACAAACTGACAAAATTTCTAAAACTTATTATTTTTTGTCTCTATTTTAATCTACTTTGTAATAGAAACTAATACTTATTCTCAAGTTATTGTTTATGACAAATGCTACTTAAATACGTAAGGTACTCAGATTAAAAAATTAAAGAGTAAGGGTATGATTAAATATTGATTGTAACACAAAAATTCTGTAATAAACATGATGTAAACATAATCGGTTTTGTGTCTCTTTTGCTGACTACTTTATGTACTATCACAGAAGACTTATTAGTACCATTGAAGTATAATATCATAGAATAGAAATCCCGAACAAAATGTGGGCCGCGCCAGGAGGTTCTATTTTCAAAATTGGGCCCCCTTTCTCCTTTCAAAATCGAACGAATCCATTGGCAATTGAAGCCACGCGGCGCCAATTCATTGGAACATACATTGTGTTCGCGGTGTCCATTCTATACGCTAGTAGTAATACTTCAATGATTAGTACTTATAATGTAAAATGATCCAAGCAAATTTACGATTAACTACTGCATACAGTGTACGCATAAACAAATAATCCTTTATAGTAAAGGAGACTGTGTTTCCAGAATATCTTGCAAGGGAAATCTAATAACGACCACGACCGTATTTTATAGTAAATAGAAGCGATTGTACGCCCGTTGACCCGAATAGACGAGAAACAAAAGAAGCAGAATGTACGTATCTAGGCAGACTTAGGTATCATTCAGACTGAACAGGCTAATGCATTCAACAACAACAATAACAACAAAATTATCTTTACTGTATACCAAAACGATTTATAGATACTAGGGCAGGCCAAATCAAAACTTTCAATTTGGCAATACCAAAGGAAAATATACGAGTAAATATAAAATTAAATTAAATACAATACATCAGTTAATGGTTCTTCTAAGCGGTATTTATTTTGCAGCACAATAGAAACACACTTTACTAAACACCAAAAGCAAAACATGATTTTTGTAACAAGAATATACTTACCTATCATTCTGAAAGTTTTATACCGTGTATTGATAAAAAAAATCGAGTTAGAACAATAGACCAATAGCTGCTCTACAGTCTACAATATATTATTATGCTCTCAGATACGATAATACTACATCTAATATATCTTGGTGCGTCCGATATAATTTATCATGTTACTTCTGTATGACTTCATGGGCTAAGTTAACGTTCGGTATAGGTACTAGATATTTCTTTAGCCGAGAGTATTGTTCATCATCTTAGCGCCGCTAAATTGTGCAATGAACAAAACAGGAATGTTGCAGCTAAATACATTGAAATATAAGCATTTTATGCTATTGCTAAGTCGTCACCCAACTAAACACTGATCGCAATCGAAGTTGCTTTACTCAATCATCCACTATTTTTGGGTTAAAAAGGAGCTAAGGGCTCCACTAAATATGATAACTTTGATCAGCTATTTTCATACAAATAGACCGCCCTGTATGGACGCTACCTTAGGCATACTAGTGGAGCAGTAGCAAGCTTATTAACGTCAACCGGGTGTGGAGTAACTAGGAGGGAGGGGCAGCAAACAGCACGATTTATTGTTAATGGCCTTTAGCCAGACATTAAACGCGATGAATTCCACACAAATAACATTTCACTATTATATTGTTCAGTACGTTACTACGTTTGGATATCTCGGAGCTGTCGCGACGCTTTTGTTTTGCTCCTAATGAAAACGTTTATATTACGATTAAACATGTGGCGTTTCGAATAACAAAATTCATAGATACATCTAATTTCCATTGTTTGTTCCATGTAATCCTGTAGGACCTTTGAAAACATGTTTATTTATGAAAAAAAAACAGTTTTTCATTACGTTGTTTGTTCTAGATAATTAATAATGTTTTTATGTTATACTTAGAGAGCTTGATATAACAAAATTCATACATCTAATTTCCGTTGTTTAAAATTCCATGTAATCAACAATTTTTCATAACGTTGTTTGTCGTTGATATACATATATTAAAATCTCTATGCTGTACTTACAGATCCTTATCAACGAAAACAAACTATTTGCTAAAGTTAAAACTACTATAATCAACAAAAGATATTTGGCTCCCCATCTAATGTCTACTGATAATGGTTGTTGGAAGTTAAACTCAATTCAGCGAGTAGTAGAAAAAGTTTAGTCATTGCCAAGGTTAACGTACACTTAGTGAGAAATCTAGAAGTTGCTGTGTCAGGTTCTTTTGGCCCGGGCCCAAACCTAAGCAAAAAACCGATTTAAACCAGTACTTTTTAAGTTTAAAAACATGTACAAACTATACACCGATTAATCCAATCCAATCCATCCGATGCTAATATGATGGTAATAGAGTATAAAAAACTTAATATTTTCCCATGTTAAAAACACATCTCACTCACCATATCATAAACGAGCACATATCTCCATAACGTTAAAATAACGTTTTCAAAAAAAATCTCATGAAAAGCTTGATAGTAACTATTAATTGAATAATAAGTTTAATTTAACATTAAACTAACTGCAGCCTTGAAATTACTACACCCTACTATTAATTAATATTTGATGTAATTTAAATAAATAAATAATATCAATGTCTTCTTTAACAATAAAGTACGGAGATTGTAACAAAGTTTAATAACGGCTCTACTCCGTATCTAAAGTAATATACGCCGTAACTGACGGCTGAAGTAAAATGATCAATAAAGCCCTAATCACGTATGTAAGCCGCGGCGTGCGAGCTTTTGTTCGGTGTTGAAGTTTCGTCTCGCATCTCGCAAGTTAGTCTGCTGCACCAGGCTTGTTGTCGTGACACCCGTATGCTTCGTTACACCATACATAACTGTGGGATATGAAACCGGAGAACTGCAATGTAAGACTGTTAGCTTCTGGGGTACTTACATTTTTTTGATATGAAAAATGTTCAGGTTTTTTGTAGATCTAGTCATTGACATCAGTAGAGTCTTCATTTTGGTCTGTCGTGTATTTTTGAATTCATATGAAATATCTAATACGCCCTAAAAGTCATGAAATTGTTACATAAAAGTAACGTTTTAGATTTAATTTATCAATGAACAATTAAGTAATATTGTAACATTAATAACAAATCAATCTTGTAGTAGTTTCAATTGTATACACATTACACAGACATATCATTTATATTAATTGTAATCAATGAGTTATGTAGAAATTATTGGTCTGCAAGAAGGATAAATCCTCTTTTTAATATCACAGTCCTATTAATTATACCTACTAGTATATTATGTTTGGTTGCACAGCACTACAGAACTTTACGGTGTCCGCTTTCCAGACCATTGTTTACCCGCGAGAATATTCGAAAATACGTTCACCGCTGTTTTTCCCGCGGAGAAATTAGAAAATACGTTTCAGTGAGTTCTCCACCGATTTCCGGTTACGTATCGGTAATTGTCCGTGAGCCGGTCCGGCGCACTGCAGTGCTGCTGCGCTTCGTGGACGTGAGCTGAATCCAAATACCTGGGCTACTTTTTTACTTCCCCCGGTCTTTATTTCACTGCATTTAGTGAAAAAAAAACACAAATAAGACGCCAATTAAGCTGTTTAGAAAACTTGCTTTTAGTTAAAAATTGTTCTACCTACGTATATACACATTATGCACTTGTTAGATAACGCAGCTAAACGAATCAACTGCGTAGGTACAATGCAAGGAAAAAATTAAAATCAGATATTAAATGAAGTGATGGAAATTTCCCCGATTTTCTCATTACGACTCTAAGAGAAAAAAAGGTACCATTTCGGTTTCCATATCAATAATTGTCCATGAGTCTGTAGGCGCACTGCAGTGGCCGCTCGCTCCTACGGGACGTGCGCCGCATCCCGATACCTGTACTGATTTTATTTTTACTTCCCCCAGCCTTGATTCCGCTGTCTAATAGCCTTCGAGGAAGTCGATTCCGCTACTGAAGACGTATTAAGTTAAAGAAAATCCGTAATCTTGCCAGTTTTTCGGTTGATTTCTCTTCGTGAATGCAATGTGGGTAGGTACGCTGGACTATTCGGATGTGATGAAAAACGAATGGGATAAGCCATCGGTAGGTACGCTTTAGTCAAATCTTTACCAATTTCCGTATTTAAAAACCTAAGTATTTATATTTAAATATACTCGTAAATAAATTTTACGAAGAAATTTGATGTAATCATTCGAATTCATTAAAACTATGTTGCGGATATTTAAGGTAAGACATTTTAATCAAGGATACTAATTATATATTTTATAACTAAAGCAACAATCAAAATTTAATTAATTATTAGCAAGATGTTTACTTGATTAAACTTGAACAAATATCACTGCGTAAGCGCGTTACAAGCCAATGCTTTCGGAAAACAATAGTTCAATTATGCAAAGATTGATCTTTGAAAGATCAATTCGCAACAATTACAAGGAACCTGCTAAATAATTCACTAATAGCGGTCCCTGTGAGGGTCAGGATATAGGGAACTTAAATGTTTTTAGGATACGTTGTTAAACAGCACGATCTTTTCCTTTATCTTGGTGTAAGAATCTTGTCTTACATTGTATTCCCGATCCGGGTCGAGATATCTGATTAAAAATCTTCACATTTACATTCCCGAATGGTTTCGTTTCTTTGTTCAGGGAGCTCGATTCTTTTATACCGTTTACCTTTCAGGTAATAAATACCATAAAGAGGGGAAACCGTTTATAAAATAATAATGTAAACACCAGGTACGCTTTGCTCTAATGTTAAATTAAATCGTTGAATCAACATAAAATGTTTCTTGCAAACACTGTTCATGTATTGGTCCATTAAAAAAGAAAACTTTTATACAGTCTAAGTAAAGAAAATCATAAAAAATACTATGTTTTATACCCCATCCATCAGACAAATTTTTAACTTTTGTTTATCCTTACAACTTGAATCCTAACCCTAGGTCGTAAAAGGAACCTATGTAAAAATTTCGTAGCTCTATAACAGTGGTAATTTCCACTTAACCTTGATGAATCAGTCAGCAAACGAAGCCTAATCTCTTTTATGTATATTAGTAGTGAAACAGTATCTTGAACGGGCTTCTTGTAAGCATGCATAATGTACATATTTATGTGCCGTAGCGTAGCATATTATGTGTGTGACGTAACATATATATATGCAATGCAGTTATAGGCTGACAAGTCGCCCCAACGGCAAATAATTCTATACGTCGGCTGCAGCAACCCTAATACAATTTTAAAGTCACGTGTTAAAGTGAAGACGCGGCGGCCAAATGAAATCGCCGGTGCCTGCTCTGAATTCCGCCCGCGTCCTAGCACTGTCCACCGTTCCAGCTAAATTTAATTATCTGTTTAAAATAATATACCTTACTAGCTTAGCAGAAATGAAAAGTTTCATCTTGTCCACTAATTGTAAAGTTCATCACAACTTTTTACCGTCTCGCTCCTGGCTCGGATCTCCTCTCAGAATAAAGAGGTTAAGACTGTAGCATATTAATAGCTAATCTGCATTATAGACTTCAAGAGCCTTGGACAATATGACTGAGTACTTAAAAAGTCTTGATTTTTTTCACAAATTACGCCACTGACCTCCAAAAATCGGCACAACAATATTAGTGTTAGTATCGTGGCGCTACGGATTATAACGAGAAATTAAATGAAATAATAAATCAATGTAATGAGCCTAACTATCAAATATTACAATTAATAAAATTTTACAGACTTATATAGCTTAATCATCCTAGTTACTTTCTTCTAATATTTTAAATGTGAAAGTTTGTGAAGATTTTTTGATGATTAATCTTCTCAACACGCACTGACCGTTGTACGGAATAAGATTAAACTTGGCACATAGAATATATTCCTTGTACAGGACAATTGCAAGGGAAATTCGCAGCCGGGAACTAGTTCAAAATAAAAACATTGACGCACATGATAGTTGCACCGTAATCAACGGTCAACATTTTAAACAGTTATTTAAAAACTAGTAACAAATAACAAAATCAAAAACTGACTAATAAAAACATAACATACCTTTTTGAAATCCTTATGATGAGTACTTTAATTTAATACCCATATTCGATTATTATTAGTATTCGATTTATTTATTTTTTGATAGGTCTACCTACTACCTACTATGGCCTACTTCAAACAATGGCATCTCACAGCCACTGTTGTTTAATTTCATTTATCTAAAAACACTTGGACTGTCAAAATGCATGTAACGATATCTGAATTATACAAATCGGTCCAGTGGTTTGGAAGATATGAGGTAATAACGAATATTTTCTTCTTCTTTGTCGTTTCCTCATGACTGAGGGTCGTGGTCATCAAAAGTTCCAACTAGGATCTTCCATGCTATCTTGGGAAAGTTGAATGGACGCGTGAACGGTGGTTTTACACGCCTGTTTAACAGTAGATATCGGTCCGTCGGGTCGGTGATCTCCCTCTACTTCTCTTTCCTTCTACTAACGAATATTACATGCATACATATGTAAATACAAGATCTGCGCGAAAAACATAGCCGTTTCTGTCAGTCGGGTAATGACTAATTTTAAATTAACCTCCAAGTTACAATTAGGTACCTGAACAAAAGCTTAAGATCACGTTATTATGTTACGAGATAATTAAAAGGAAATCTGAATCTTGGAGCTTCGAGAATATTATCAATATTAAATATCAGTTGCCTAATAAGCTTTTACTCGTATTGATTACTTGAAAATTACTAAAGTGTTTACAACAAATTAATTATTTAATGGTTGAAGAAATTACCTAGCTTTAGGTAGATAGCTATAGATTAAGAGAGATTAGAGGTTTGTTTATGAGTTCATTTGAGTTCATTATTGGTTTGTCAAAGATTTATGCAATCCTGCTCGGAAACGGCTCCAACGATTTTCATGACATTTAGTATGCAGGGGGTTTCGGGGGCGATAAATCGATCATAGCTAGGATTCATTTTTAGAAAATGTCATTTTATCCATGTTTTCTGGTTAATTAAAAACTGCTACAATAGACTCTTCTTGACATCTGTTGGCAAGTAGCAACACTAAAGCTTCTTCAGTAGATTGAGTGAATGTTTGGTTTGACGTTAGACTAAAAAAATCAATTGTATTATTGATAAAATATGTCTTTATAACTTACGTATTCACTTAAAAATCCCTAAAAGATCTGTAAAAAAAACGATTATTCATATTTCATCAGTATATAATTCGTATAATATAATTTCCAAAAAACACGATTTACCAATAAAAAATACCAAGCAAATCTCGGTCATCCAGGTACTTAAATATTATTCTACGTACCTCACTGAAAATCTAACCGGCGCGGGCGGCGCGGGCGGCGTTTACTTCGCTTACCTAATTCATATTGTATGTACATGTGTAGTACGCTTTTATAAAATACAAACTCTTTGTCGATCGATCCGTACTCTTCTCGAGAGCTTGAGAGCGATTTTACTCGATCATAAATTAAAAATAAAACAGGTTTCCTTTCGCTGCGAAAAATATCGGGTTCTCGGCTTTAGTTAATTACCTCCTTATAAAAGACATTCTGTCCATGGCAGCACGTTTAACAGTACAAATATCCTTAAAATTTAATCGCTTTCCGCCAAGATTTTTCCATGAAAAGTTTTCCACTTGAAACTTTGCCACTTCGCCGAAGCCAACTCGCATTTAACAAAGCTTTTTCATACTTACATTTTTATATCAGGAATGGAGCGTCACGCTCGGCGCTCGGTTTCATCGTCGCTCGTCCGCCCGACCGCGAAAAGAACGCGCATAGACCGGTAATAGGTGGCGCCTTAGTCGATATTCCAGTCACGTTTAGAATTCCTTATATTTCATCTTTTTATACGGCCCCGAAAAATGTCATCGAATACGCATTTTCTTGTAATCCTCATAAGTCTCATAGCTTAAGACGCCCGGGGTGTACGAACTACGCGTCGTGTCACCTTGAACCCGCCACTACTCTGTATGCAGTACATCATATTCTTAATTTTAATATAATTACTATTCTGAAGTGATGGCAAATTTTCTTTTAATATAGGACAGAAATTACCGGTTTATTAACGTTAGTGTCGGAAAATATAGAGACGTTATTTATAGATCAACTACATAAAAATAAAACACTCTCCAAATCAACATTTAGGGAAAAAAAGAAAAGAAATGGTTCGTTAACCAAAGAATGCGGTATACGACACATAAAAAGAGAAAAGTAAATTCAAGAAATGGGAGCGAATCTAATTACACACTATAATAAAACTTACTCACTACAAAACTTACAGAAAATACACCACAGCTTTCTCCACAAAAATGCAAACATGTTATGGCCACTTCAACGAAACTTCCGAGTCGGCGGTGATACCAAAAATATAAAATCTCTAAGAAGTGTTCTGCGGGGAAACTTTTAATTGCCTACAAAATGCACGAGCATTTCGCTAACCTAGACAGAGTAGAGCGCGTGTTAGGATTTAGAAGCGAATCCAGCTCCTTATCTGAACAAGTCGGAACATGCACCTTGCACTGAGTGTCGAAAGTTCCCGACAACAGGCAACTAGTTTGGAAGCTTGGAAACTCCATCAGATACGTGAGCGCGAAGCGATTACCTGAAGCAACTGGACATACTCCGAGCGAGTGACACGTATTATACATGCTCTCAGTTTTCAAATTATCAACCAATATTTATACTTTGTAATAGAATGTACCTAGATGATGTAAAAGTATCTTTATACCAGCAACTTTTTCGTTTAGCGGTAACTTTAAATTCTCGGAAAACTGTTTAGTAGTTGTGTAGAATTTTAGTGATTTATAGTTAATTTGTTAAATCTCTTACAATTTTAGGAGGTGTTTTCTTAGTTTGAAACAGAGATGTCTGTTTAAAAATACTTTTGAAAGAAAGCATTTTAAAGCGGTAAAAAAACGCCAGCACTCATTATTTGAGGTGGTAAATAAGCAGCCGCTACTCTTATTATGTGCAGCCATTTCTTTTGTGTAGTTCCTACAAATGTAAATACATGAAGACGAATAAGGCACCATATTAGGGGTACATTTATTATAAAATCACAATTAAAGTAAATACAGACTTAACCAATAAAGTTTTATTCAAGTACAAAGCGCTACTTCTTCACAACTAGACCCTAACGCTAACCCTCCTAACGACATTGTAACTATACCATAAACAGTAAAATATAACAAGGTACAGAATTTCATTGAACACCAAGGGCGCAACCTTGTTTACGCGACAACAGATATAATGAATTCGATATCGTCGTCTTGGAGCTAAGCGGGCAATTCCCGCCGTTTATCGATGAAGCGTCGAGCGCCGCGACGCTACGGCAGCGATATTTCAACGCATAGCGTGTCGTGTGGGCACTAACTAGCGAACACAGCTGGAGTTGCGGTGCAGTGACAATGTTTGGATGCCACATCCTTGGGGCGGCCGGGCCGTGCCTCGCATCCACAATGAGCTCTCCTCGTTTCTCGTCGTTTCTCCTCGCCTCTCCGCGTCTCTCCGCGCTGCTCGCCGGACACCGCTCGCTCGCCGCTTGCCCGTTTCGCTCTAATTTATAGCAACGGTTAATTACGTACAGGAATCTGACTCAGCTCCTAACAAAGGGTGCAACAGAACAAAGTACCCAATCAGTCCGAGTAATAAGTGGTTCTGCGTAACACAAAATAATTTTACATGGTTTCCTCATAAGCCAATATCAGCATCTAAAATCTCCTGTTTACTATAAGTTTCGACCGTAAATTATAAGTTTAATTATTGGCGGCGCGTATCAAAACTTATTCTGGGAAAGTGATTTACTCGTAGTTAATTAAATATTGTCATGTTTATCTTAATTTTGCCGAGTCCTTTGGAGAAATAACTAATTAATATGCGCAATGTGTATCGAGCGGAATACTAGCAAAAGTTATGTTATTTACGAGACTTTGGTTAGGACTTGATATTCATAAAACGCATTTAATTATTATGTTAACGAACCTGCTTTTGAATAAAATATTAGACGCGGACTGTCAAAGAGAATCAGTTGTTCATTATTTCGAAATGAAAAGTGAGGAAGGTGAGATTAGAAAAGTTGTTTAATTCAGGATTACGCGGGGAGAAACACAAACATTTATGAACATAAAAGATGCATTCATTTATTCAAGGGAAAGTAGTAAAATACAGACGAATGTTTTCTTTTATCACAGGCAAAGTCCCAGGGAGGTGTTTTCGCTGCTAAATTATGCACAAATCAATTCCTTTCCCCGAACGAAGACCTCGTGCTGTGCCCGGTAAATAAATAATACATCTGTAATCGTAACCGAGTCTGGACTGGTGAAATTTTCACTGTATTATGTACACCGTGTAAATTTAACCGTTTCAATGTTTAAGTAACAGAAAAAGTTATTAAATTCGGTGTTCTTGGAAATCCGTTACAAGAAAGTGTTGGCAAGTATGAACAGTATTTGTATTGATATTTAAACATATTTTCTAATGTTATAGAGTAGAACCATCACTTTGCAGGATCACTACTACCTCGGCTACAAGGTCGTCAAACAAAAAGTAATAGTAGCTGCCAAAAACACTACATCCACTGGCCACTATGAGGTAACCCGCACAGCATACACACCTTGAAATTATTTTTCATTGGAAGCGAATGATAAATTACTCGATGCGGCTTGTTATTCTGATTTAAAACCTTAACGGAAATATAAAAAACCCCGCATGAGTCGCTTCGGAATGATTTATAATCCCTATATATGCAACAGTAGTGAAATAATAGTTCATATTTATTGCGACAGTAGCGGGTTGCTTTTTAATTTTAATAATGCGAATATGTTTCTTTAATCCATTTTTAAATAAATGTCATTTTAATCATTGTAATTAAGTGTTTTGTTAGTAAATTTACCCGCGACTTTGCTCCCGTTTTCCGGGATAATAAGTACTGTATGTCTAATTACAGTTCATGGTCTAGCTGTCTTTTAAATTTCATGAAATTCAGTTGAGTAATTTTTGCGTGAAAGAATAACAAACACTCATAAAAATACAAACTTTCACATTTCAAATTCAAATTCAAATTATTTATTGAAATCATGTAGTCTATAAAGGAAGTAGATACAATGCTAACCGAACTTACATGTGCCACTTAAGGGCGTTGCAAAATTTTTATAAGTGTCATATTATTATTAGGAAAATTTAAAATTATATACATTACTCAATATTCATAAAAAAGCAATTATTTATCGGACATTTATAATATTAGTAGGAAGAACATGAATGGTTTTAATAGAAGTACTATTTTATGCTCTTGTTCCAACAGCCCATAGCTATCTTTATTACACTTAATATGAATCACCTTCATTCATAGACTATAGTGGAAAAGTCTCCAAGCGCGTCAGTCTATCTAATCACAATAAGTGCTTAAAAATAGCGTAACTGTGAGGCATCTCGCCTTTATAAAGTCCTTTGAGGTTTTTTATGTAAAAATTAGTAGGCATAATCTACTAATTAATACGTATGTATGTGTCCTTAATTGGACATTGAAAATGGACAAATTGACTAAGGATAAAAACCCACGTATCAATTAAAGGGTGTTTTTATGTTGTATCTAATATATAAAATTCTCGTGTCACGGTGTTAGAAGTTGAACTCCTCCGAAACGGCTGGACCGATTTTCGTGAATCTCTGCGTGCATATCGGCTAGGGTGGAAAACCGGACAACATCTATTTTTCATCCCCCTCCACCCCTAAATTTTTGGCAGAACAAAGTTTGCCCAGTCAGCTAGTAATATTATAAAAAGCTCTCTCTATCAGAAACAAATGTTTTATACCTTGTCACAATTTTGCCGCTCAAAGAGATCTGTGGATTTTAAACCCACTTTAAACCATGGCAATTTTATACAAGTACTATCAGTGTTGTTCCTGAACAGTGTATATCTGTATCAGCCAGTCCATACTGTAAAGGAAAGTCCCCGAGCGCGTCTGTCTGTGCCCGCTAATCTCGATAAGTGCTTCGAGGGTCTTAATGTGGTTTTCACTAATATTATCTGTGCTTGGTAGCTCCAATGGCAGGGCTGGGAGTAATAACTAGCATTTTTAGATTACAAAGCCTATAGACTAGATAATAGCAATACTATAATTAGTTTTAAATTGTGGATGAATCCCAGGCAACGGTTACATATTACATTACCGAAATAGGAACGTTTGGAATTATTAAGTCATGAATCTACAATTCCCATACAGATTCGCGACAAATCATCTGTAATAATTAAATTATGCTTATTACCTAATTAATATTTTAATCCACTTTGTTAACTGTCTAAAATTAAACATTTCTTTGACCAAACTTCATTCAAATTAAAATCAGAACATTAGGTATACTTGTTTAAATAAAAATACCCGATTTTATGTATTATGAATTGAATGAAACAATTGTAAATTGAAATTTTTATTCCTATAAAAACTTGTACGGTAAACGAAATACGTGGGAAATATCGAAACCACCAAAGAGCTATACAAAAATGTGTAGTAGAGACAATAGTTCCATCTGGTGTATCAGAAATTGTTTGAGTTTCCGGATTGCAGCGTGACGTGATCGGTGCCAATATCGCAATCCAATCAACGCAGCGAGATTGACGGCCGCTGCCGAAAACAACGTGCAACCAAATAAATACATAGTTAATAACTATAATCGGTTGTAAACGTCATAACGTTGAAGGTAATCTTTTGATTATGGCTGTATGCGAAGTTAACAAGAGCAGATCCGTCACAGATTGCTGGAATTCGCTGGAAAAATTAAAATATATATATTTTTTTTATTATGATTAATAACTATTTAAGAATTGGGAAAATACGAATCTCATTAATTTAAGCAAGGAACTATAATATACTACCTTTTGCCCGCAGCTTCCCTGCTTCACCCGCGGAATTTTACTAACGCCATCTATTAAGAAAATCCGGAACTAAATATCTAGTAACTAACAAAATATCGATCTCCCCATGGGAATGTTTTACCGCGGTAAAAAGTAGCCTACGTTACTATCCACCCTCCTCACTAACTCCACACACAAAAATCATACCATATAACAGCTTCTTTGCGACGTGAAAGACGGACAAACAAACAAACAAACAAACACACTTTCACATTTATAATATTAGTAGGGATAGTAGGGATGTATAGTATTTTCTATAGCAGTGATAGCCTAGCGGTAGAACGTTGGTCTCCCGAACGAAGGGGCCCGAGTTCAAATCCTGGCACGCACCTCTAATTTTCAAATATTAAGTGCGTATTACAAGTTAATTATCACTTGCTTCGGTGAAGGAAAACATCGTGAGGTAACCTGCACACCGGAGAGTTCTCCATAAAAGTTCTCGAAGGTGTGTGAAGTCTACCAATCCGCACTTGGCCAGCGTGGTAGACTATGGCCTAACCCTCACTTTCTGAGAGGAGACCCCGAGCCCAGCAGTGGAATAATTATGGGTTGTTGCTTGCTATAGTATTTTCATCCTGTTAACGAAGTTACATTTCCCGCTATAATTTTTTTCCAAAAATATGAATCGGAATATGAGAAATAATTATGACAATAAAATTTTCATCGAAATTCCTTCACGTGTTTGCAATACAAAACACGTCTATACTACTAATCTAATACTCTTTATTGCATGAAGGACTCAGCTGTAAGAGGCTCTAATTTTGGGAAACTTTCTCCTAGGATAAATTCAGCCTTACCTACATTTATAAGCCCTGAGCCCTACCGTATTCAAGTCCTCATAATTACCTAAACTATCGTCAAATGACCCGGGTCCGACAAGAACTCTCATACAGAACAGAATGAAGTGGAACAGAATTCCCGGATAAAGGCCAAAGTCCACAAGCTGACATGGGTTACTCGAAAAAGATTTAAACTGGATTTGATTTTCGATTTCATCTCGATTTTGGTTCGTAAATGATTTTTATGCTGTACATGTATTTTTATATGCATATATTACAATTTAATTACGTAATACTAAACACAAAATACACTAATAACAATAAACTCAACTCCATTAACCGTCCGTACAAAAACGTGCTTTAATTAAAGAATCAACTATAAATAATGCATGATTCTATATTTTATTTGTAGAATTAACAAAATGTTTCCTTAATTTGATTGAAGTTTGTTTGTTAAAGCAACCTCAAAACAAACCAATCCAACGAAGTCAATAATACCAATCTGAATGACTTCGTATCAAAATCGATTCGATTCACAACTCGACTTTGTCGGGTTAATCCCCCTGGTTTCGTATTCAACTCGGCCCGACTTATAACTAAATAATGTTGCCGGAATATAACGAACTATCAATTAAACCCGTGTTTGTATGCGAAACGAAATTATGCGCTTTTTAAAATGCTGCGCCAGTAACAGCGCTAGTTAAATTATGATTAGCGCAGCCCAGTAAATGAATCTTGTTTTATTTTTGTGTTTCGCTACATTTCATTAAAACTGGTGAATTAACAATATCCTACCCGTTTTTTTTAGTCGCCGAGGAAGAAAACTTATAACGTGATGTTTTTAAAATAGAAGTAAAGATGTCCATATTTGATTACTATTCATGTTTTAGTTTTTTTTACACTTTAAAAAAGACAATAAAATATTCCATCTCCTTTACACATTAAACAATTGAAAAGGTTTGGCCACAATGAAACAAGTTTCACTCAATATGTCTTTGTTCTTTTTCCTATTTAACTAATAAACAGTCATTTAGTGAGGGAGCCCTTTTTCCAATAAAGATTGAACGGCAGAGTTAGCAACACCGGGGATTCTTGGGCAGTTGGAACAAGTTGGAGCGTCCGTCGGCAATATCGGCAACTTAGACCGCAGCTGGCATTCCCGACGATGTCTCAATAATCCTCAAGGTACCCTAATCGACTCTTCCTTACTTTGCCGCAAGTGTGACTAACTGATTAATTCTGCGACTCGTACGTGCCTGGCCGTCCTCGTCCATTATTGTTTTCCCCACACTTGCTATCCCACTTGCCACAGCTTGCAAGATTATTGGACAATATTTGGACTATCATTGAAGAAGTATGTCCGGAATGTCATTATTTTATTTATTTATTCTAAGACCATTACAAGTAAAGCGTCGACTTTTAGATTGTGCCACTATTTTGTTGGATGGATTCTTCTAGTTCCAGCCGAGTTACCTCGCGCGCCAAGTGCAAAATACAAGTATTAATAAGATTTATAGTGATGTATTTTTATACATGACGGTATAACAGATAAATTAATTAACTAGAGCGGCTGCTCGTTGCGAGCTGCGCGTGCGCAAACTCTCCGCACACAATGATTTACTATGGCATTAGTGGAGATACTTTGTGTCGCTCCAATTAATGTTTCTTAAGTTGAAAGTATGATTTATTAGATATCTCGATCATGATACGCCTATGATTATAATATAACGTACATACAAATAACAGAACTAAGTAAGATTAGGTGCATCTTTCTCTGTATATACCTACGTTTGACATAGTAGGTAAATTCTCTGTTGTATGCTTGTTATAAAGGACAAATTGCATTTTCATTCATCATTTAAAACTTAACAACAAGCAAGGATTAATATTTCCATTCCATCATTGATATGGGTGATGGTGACTTAACCATCAACTGGCCGAACAGCTGGTTTACTGGCTGGTAAAAAATCTAAACTCAAAAAAATCAACAGCATTACTATGAAACACCTATTCAAGTTTAATTTGATTTGGTATGGTGAATTTAATGTCAAATATAATGTCCAAAATACTATTTCCTTGGTTGTAAAAACTTAATGTATTTAGTTCCTTTATAGTTGTGTGAAGCCTGTGCAAGGTTGTTTCGTTCCAAAGTTCAGCTGCGGCCCGCTACAAAATGCAAATCGAGTATTATCACGAAACCAGAAGTTACGATTGAAGTTCGCAAAGATTGCATCTTTACGATTCGCTATTGCAACAATAAACTGTATTGTATGTGATAAAATGCTGCTTATAAGTCAAGGAATTTAATATGGTTTTATAGTATAAATCCTGTGGATATTATGCTTGGTATTAATAATAATATAACGCAATATAAAGCTTTATAATACGTAATATACTTGCCCTGAGGCTAAACGAAAAGCCGAAGTACAACTGACGCAAGCACCAGTCTTCGTTAACACATCTTTGAAGACTGGAAGGTTTCAAAGTCATACGGCATCAAGATCATTATTAATTTAGTCATCAATATTATTGCAGGAATTATTAGATAATAACGGAAAGATTTCCGCGAATCATTCGCATTCCTAGCTAGCTACTACCCTCTTGTTAGTCAGCTGCCAAACGACTTATCTAGGCTCGGTTGGAAACTTGGGATGGGAGCCAGTTCTTTCTTTCCCTATTCTTTGTTGGTTGGTAACGTATCAGTGATGTTTTTGGTGTAACTAATGTCCATAGGCGAAGGTAGCCACTATCAGGGGGATCGTCAGCTCGTTTGGGGGCTAGAAAAATAATACACATCACTTAATTCGTCTTATTAATATTAGAATTTAACATGTTATCAAAAATGTTAAATCATCTCAAGATTGTTTAAAGACTTAAAATATTTAAGTATAATTATGATATTAACGACAACTTAAAAAACCGATACGCCGTCCACTAAACCCATCGTTTCAATACCGTTATCCATGGGCAATCAGTGATTGTTCTCTGCATAATGGGTACACAGGGGAGAGTGGGTACATGGGGTATGTAAGGGTGGGTATAGATCTTCAATAACTCTGAACATTGTTTGTTGGCGGCTGACTTAATAAGTTCGCCGAATTTATTGTGATTCATATCGTTGCCTGTCTTATTACAAGCGTTATATGTACGCAAGCCGAACAATAAACTTGTTTCTGGGGAAAGGAATAATTGTTCATATTATATTATATTGTTTTATCACAAGCTAAACTATATTGTGATAAGCTTAAAGTGGTGTAATATCTTCTAGAGGAATATTTGGGATTTTATCCCAGCTCTTAAACAATTATCATCTTTTTTCACTCACTTATTCTCCTTTTATTTCTGTTTTTAACAGTTTTGTATATTCACGCAAATTAAGTATACACAAAATATTTAAGTGCAATCTCAAAGCGTTTACATTCGGTAGATACCTACTAATTGTTAGTTTGGTATTAAAACCTGTGCTGATTCTCTGTAGAACCTTTTTTTTAACCGACTTCAAAAAAGGAGGAGGTTCTCAATTCGACTGTATATTTTTTTTTTATGTTTGTTACCTCAGGACTTTGGACTGGGCGAACCGATTTTGATGATTCTTTTTTTAATCGAAAGCTGGTGGCTGTCATGTGGTCCCATATAAATTTTATTGAGATCTGACAACGGCATCCATGAGAAAACTACATAAGTCGTAAATTTGTGTTAAGATGTGCGCGACAAATTGACGAATAACTCAATATCACGCCAACCGATTTCGATGATTCTTTTTTTAATCGAAAGCAGGCGCTTGTCATGTGGTCTCACATAAATTTGAACGAGATCTGACAACTATGTAGTTTTTGAGACTTTGAAGTCGGTTATTTTTTGTTAGTAAAATTTAGATTATTAATATTGATAAAATAATCAAATCTCTCATTTTCACAATTTGATATTTAGTTAATTAGTTTAATGTAACAAAACAATTATTTATAAACAATTTATACATATAACAAATACTTTAGTATCATATACAAAACATGTTCGATTGTATACCTATTTTTGAAACTAGGTCCAGAAAAGTGCAATAACTATACACTAAAATCGCAATAAGTAGATCTTCAACGAAAATTCACTCTGTTATTGTCACTGACAATTTATCAGTTGCCTCGCATTTGACATTACACGCCAGTCCTCATAACCTACCCGAACACTAAAACTGAAACCACTATTAAAAGCTCCCACGCATCACCGCAGTGTAACATTGAAATTGTACAAAAATATTCTTGTAGTGCGTTGGCGAAATTGCCGACTCGTTTTACATCTGTATAACAAAATTTCTAAGTGCATTTTATCATTAGTCATTTTATAATGTTGCAGCGAAATATATTGCAGCCATTCAATAATTGGGTGCAGGTCAAGTTAAATGGATGCCGCGTAAGGCCAGATCCTCACTATAATGCCGCTCACAGTCCGTTCTCGATCCGATCTCGGTCTGGTAAAGTGGTATCACGTACAAATTATACAATTGGAGCGAAACTTGACTGTCACGGATAGTATGAATGCACACATATATTTTATACTTCACAATATTTTATCAAACCGAGAACGAACTGTGAACGGCATTATAGTGAGGATCTGGCCTAATACACACAAGCAATAAGTGGTTACACAAATTTATTAGCGCACAGAATAACGCACGAAGTTTACCTACTTGGATCGAGAGATGGACATCATCAACCATCAGAAACTTCTAAGATCTGAGGACAAATAGATCTGTCACATAAATTTCTTGCACACAAATAGTACTTGTCACATAAATAGTAGTTACTCGAATGCATGGACCATATAGCAATGATACGATTACACTATACATAAATCATTATCACGACGATAAATCCCATAGTGATTCAGTAGAAGCTAGAGCAAAGAGTGTAAAAAGAGTTGACTGTATTCTTAAGTAATTAACAATTACTCTGTTATACTCTGGCGTAATGAAGATAATTTACTAGTATACAGAGACGTAGCGGGCGAGATGTCTCGGACTAATTGAATTTCACAACATCGGGAAATAACTACAAGTGCCGCGACTCTAGAGCAACTCTTTCCCTGAATCATGAACTCGCTCCAAGTTTGATTACGACGTTAATTGGAGCATTGGTACATCTTGTAACTAAACTAATTGGAGAATAGACATTGCAAAGCAACACTGATTAACGAATCATCAAGATCTGTCACAATATTGATCGTTTGAGGGGTGAAGATGCAACAATCCACGTTGCACCCAAAAAAGTCTGCTCTATTCTATTCTTCTTGTAACGCTGAATAATTAGTTCATCCTTAGAGTAGATATATTCTTGGATCTTGATAAAAGCAAAATGCTTAATAGCACGCATAATAAATTGCGTGCGCCAGCTTTTCCACTTTAACTCTGAACGGGACAACTGATATTACAGTTCAAAATTCCCTAGTGTCATTAATTGTATTTCGTAAGTAGCCTACATCACACTGTAGATGCCATGTTAATACCTTTTAAACGAAGTCATAGTGAATTCATGACATAAACGTTGCAAAATGTTTAAAGTACAAAACATGTCATCTCCATTGGGACCTGAAACGGACGACCGTTTTCAACCAACTTGAATTCTATCAAACATAACAGACCGTTGGGAAAAACTGAAAAAGGAAGCATATTTTACAAGAACAGATGTATGATATCCGTAGCATAGCATATGATCGGCGTCCAGAATAGAACAGTAGCAATAAAGACAGAAAGCAATCGCTCCATTCTCACTGTTCCCTGTTCAACGAAGAACGGGTGCAATTTCCCGAGTTCCGTATCGCGGGCGTCGTACAAAAATTGCTTTTCTGAACGTGAAAATATAGAGAAAAAAAAACTCCCGCCATGCAAATTTTTTTAAAGTTATTCGGAGGCGTGCGTTTGTATTTCTCGGGTGAGGGTAAGAGGGTAAAGAAGGCGTACAATTGTCGTCGCGTGGAATTCCTTTATTTTGTTAGAGGGATATTGCGCGTCGGGTGCAGACGCGCAGCCGGTTCCGATAGGGTTCGTTGTTTACCGGCTATACGGCTGTTCGCCCGCATCCACGCTCGATGCACTGTCAGTACTGTCACCGAGACGGCCTCTGATTACAAAACCCATCGAATTAACTTCCCGCTCCCTTTAATTCAATCGAATCGTCTATCGACCTCAGCTTGGCCTGATATCATGATGTGAAGATAATTTTCCGCGAGGCCAATCGACATCGGGTCAAGGCTGGCTTGCTCGTAAATGTAAATAAATAGGAACCGTCTTTATGTTGATGGACGTTTAACAACCACAATAATTGTAACATTTATTTTATCTTTTATTGAATTGTAGCTGTTTAAGTACAAGTACTTTATGATTTACGCACAAAGATTAAAACAATAGCAACTTTCAATTAATGATTATCATAGCTTAAGTTCCGCGCAATCAACCATGTTGCTCGAGTGAATTAATTAGAAGTTTGTAGTTCCCTAGGAAAGATTACTCTAACGCATTTAGTCCATTGAAATGCTACATTTTTTAGGCCTTACCTTGCGTTTTTTAGAGGACGCAATTTTATTTTTTTGATGTGTAGGGGGGGTTAGTGTAAAGCTAAAACCAAGTTTGTGGGGTCGCCACCCTTGTCCCACGGCCGCCATCTTGAAAATAGGGGTTGAAATGGTTTTTATGATATATCTCTTAAACTATTTATTTGAAAAAAAAAATTGGTAACATTTTTTGTTTCAAATTAAATTTTCTACAACTTTGATCCAGTAACTTTTTGTCGTAAAACTATAAATAAAAAAGTTATAAGCGAAAATGTTCAGAAAAAATATATATCCTTCTATGCATTATTTCAAGCTCTTGCCTGCTTTTGATGTCATTTAAATGTATAGAACTATTGTTGGATCTTACAGATCGTACACTTTGGTGGAAATAAATTTCAGTATTGCCATACAAAAAATAATAATTTTCATACAAATGTATCCTTCTATGCATAATTTCAAGGTCTAGTCTGCTTTTGATGTCATTTAAATGTACAGGACTATTGTTGGATCTTACAGATCGCACACTTTGGTGGAAATAAATTTCAGTATTGCCATCCAAAAAATAATATTTTTCATACAAATGTATCTTTCTATGCATAATTTCAAGGTCTAGTCTGCTTTTGATGTCATTTAAATGTACAGGACTATTGTTGGATCTTACAGATCGCACAATTTGGTGGAAATAAATTTTAGTATTGCCATACAAAAAATAATAATTTTCATACAAATGTATCCTTCTATGCATAATTTCAAGGTCTAGTCTGCTTTTGATGTCATTTAAATGTACAGCACTATTGTTGGATCTTACAGATTGCACACTTTGGTGGAAATAAATTTCAGTATTGCCATACAAAAAATAATAATTTTCATTTATAACTTTTCTGAACATTTTCGCTTATAACTTTTTTATTTATAGTTTTACGACAAAAAGTTACTGAACCAAAGTTGTAGAGAATTTAATTTTCAACAAAAAATGTTAACAATTTTTTTTTTCAAATAAATAGTTTAAGAGATATATCATAAAAACCATTTCAACCCCTATTTTCAAGATGGCGGCCGTGGGACAAGGGTGGCGACCCCACAAACTTGGTTTTAGCTTTACACTGACCCCCCTTACACATCAAAAAAATAAAATTGCGTCCTCTAAAAAACGCAACCCCAAATGTAACTTTTCAATGGACTAATTTCATATGTTCAAACTCTAGATTCAAAAGCACAAGCCTTTCTTGGCCAATTACCAACAGTCATTAACATCCGAGTTCCGAAACAGAGGTCGACTAATAATACCATTGCTAAAACACATTGAATCAGCGTGATAATAACAATGACTAAGTAGGTATTATAATTTTATACTAATAATTCTAACTCATATATCGTATAATATATGTATTATCATGCCTAGAAAATTACCTTACGAGGCAATATTATGTTGATTCAAGGGCAAAATAGGGAATAATCAGCGTAATAATAGAACAAAAATAGCTCAATTATATGTGCAAAGTTATAATCGAATAAATTATGTACAGAACATAATAATCAAAATGTATGTAATAAAGTTTTCTGATAGTATGTTGCGACTTGCGAGGTATTTTTTGGAACGAAGTTCCTTATCGCGCGTTGCGAAAGGGGGCTAGGCGGAAAATTTTGGGATGAAAAGTTGTAACGACACTTTTTGCCATCGTAGTTTTTTTTACATAGAAAGCAAGCCAGATATTTTCGTTTCTTGCAGTAAGTACTAGGATAGCAAAAACATGCAAGCGAGTGTGCCATAACAAATCTGGGGTATTAAATTTCTCATCGGTTGGTGGGAAAAGAAAAGCACTGCAAGGAACTTCGTTCCATCTGGGTGTCCCTTGACACCTCTCAAGTTTTTTTTAAGGACGCAATTCTAGCAAAGATTTTTGAATTAAAATTTTGATCTGGTCTTGGAAATATATTTGTATCTTACCAACCTTTAATCCTCCATTAATTACCGTTTCCAATATTCTATCAATTTGTTGCTTGTTTGGTTAGACGTTTTAAGAACACATACATATTAATTATATTATAATACATGTCTTTGTTATTACCATTTTTAAATTTCGTACACAAATCCATCGCAAACATTATACTGAGGTATCAACTAAATAACTTATCTGTGAAATCTTGTTTTCAGGTTACGTACCCGTCTTGTGCCCAGAGATAATTTGCGAAAAGGTAAGTCGTAAGATAAAACCTGCAAGTCCTCCAACCGTCACATATTAAGCAGGACTTTTCCACATAACGCCGGAAAGCTTTATGTTAAAATTATGAAAGCCTTAAAACATAATTAAAAAATAAATTAAAATAAAAAACAAGTTTAACTATCATTTTAAAAAAGGAAGTCATAGAAACATGTCAACAGTGGCAACAGTTTATGTTCCTGTTGGGACATAGGAATCAAAGAGCTACCTTAAATTGTGTTCCACTTAATAAGTGGAACCAAAATAAGATAAAAAAATGCACTTTCTCATTCGCGCAAACACATTAAGATGATGCACTGACGGTAAATAATTCTAAAGCTATGCATCGTCATCTTCCAGTGTCCAGTGATCCTAAGGATAGACGTATGTATGAGCAGATGAATAATTTAGATAAAAAAAATATCCAGAGTTCGCGTACCGTGCAAATTGACACCCTCGTGTTAAGCGTCAATTTGTATTCAGAAGGTTGTCATGAAGTCTCCGCAACTATTGGTTCTCGATAGAAACGTAATCGTCTGATAATTTAGGTATCATTGGTGAAGGTGAAAGCTTAAAAGCTTAAGAGTAAAGAGTAAAGCCATTAAATGTTACCTACGTATGTATTAGGTACTATTTGATAACAATAACAATACCAGCTGTTAAACTTATTAATAAAAAAAAATTAGTTAATAAAACTAAATTACATGTCAACTATGTAAATCTAAATTAGAATAAATACATTTATTTCGTACTTCCCCTATGTGTACTGTATATTTTTCTATTGTTAGTATTTTTATACTTGTAATAAAACGATAACGTGGCCGACTCTGAATACAAAATATGATTAAAAATTTTAAGATTACATTCCGTCTCCTAAAATAGTAATATAAAATAGTAATAATAGAATAGTTTTACATTAGTTACTCCATATATTATTACGTTAAAATTAGTATTCCAATCCTGTAGGATAAAGAAAAAGCAATTCAGGAATAATCCCTTTAATGATACAGAAACTATCGATAATGATCCAACCACATTTAATTTGATTCGTTCCGCAGTAATACTCGTACGTAATTCATTAATTTTATTGTTCAGTTGCGGTAAAGGCAACGAAATACCAGGAATAAAATATTTTAAATAAATAACCGCCACAAACTTAAGCCTAGGATTCTTTGTCAGTGAAGTGGACGCACGCAATAATCACGAACAAATACTACCCGTGTATTAAGTAATAATTACTTAAGTAATAATCAATTATTGATCGGTCATGTATCTATCTGCCACTCCCGGGACTCGTACCTGAGAGATTTTTACTCGGAATCCGCTAAAAAGAGGTACGGAATCTTTATATTATAATAAATAATCTAAATTTTACTAACAAAAAATAACCGACTTCAAATTCTCAAAAACTACTTGTCAGATCTCGTTCAAATTTATGTGGGACCACATGACAAGCACCAGCTTTTTATTAAAAAAAGAGTCATCGAAATCGGTTGACGTGATGTTGAGTTATTCGTCAATTTGTCGCGCACATCTTAACACAAATTTACGACTTATGTAGTTTTCTCATGGATCCTTGTCAGATCTCAATAAAATTTATGTGGGACCACATGACAGCCATCAGCTTTCGATTAAAAAAAGAATCATCAAAATCGGTTCGCCCAGTCCAAAGTTCTGAGGTAACAAACATAAAAAAAATACAGTCGAATTGAGAACCTCCTTCTTTTTTTGAAGTCGGTTAATAAAACAAGTAACCGCCATCGCTTTGCTTCGGTTTTCTTATTTTTTACACCTTGGGTTACATTATTGGAGTTTTATTAAGGATCGCAATTTTTTTGAAAATATAATATAGCTTATGTCACCCGAGGATATACACTATCCCCAACAGTGAAAGATTTTTTCAAATCGGCTCAGTAGTTTCGGAGCCCATTCAATGCAAACAAACAATCAAACCTTCCCTTTTCATAATATTAGTAGGTATAGATAAAATACATATCATCATCACAACCCAAATGACCCATCATTGACCTCGGTATTTCATTAAAAAACTACACAAATAATCTTTTCTAGCTGGTAACAGTTGTAACGGAATTGCTTAATAACTCGGCACAACTCATCCTGATTTATACCGACTCGTTATAATTGCTCGGTCCGTTGCGCGGATACCGACTACCGGCTCAGGATCGCTGTTGCATTACGTGCAACCAATCCGAGGATGAATTTATTCATTCTATGTTCACGACGTCCTTGTGTGCTTTTAAAACTATTCATTTTTAATGTTCCGTACACAAGTCTCAAATCTTTTGTGATAAGACCCTCTGTCTTTATACGAAACTGCTTTTTTACTGCAGTTACTAATGACATTGACTTGTGACAAGTTTTACAGCGTAGGTATCTTTGTTTTGTTTTGAAGAATTAAAACTACAGTCGACTCTCGATAATTCGAAACTCGAGGGACTCTTAAAATATTACGAATTATCGAGTGTTTGAAATATCAAATGGTTCGAAATTTTTGAGAGAAAATAAATAAAACTTCGAATTATTGAGTGTTATTCATTATTATTTATTAATTGCTATTCTTTAATTAACAGTAACAAAATTTTAGAGGTACATACGTGTACATAATTAATCTTTCGAAAGAACTCTGTTAGGACTCATAACTAACACAAACTTTTTATCTGTATACAACCAAGGAAACAGTCACAGTAACTGAAACTTAACTAAACAAACCAATTCGTGCGGAACTGTGTGTCAAACTAATCATAACAAAAACATTTTATTGTCCTTTTTTTGTGCTTTCTAAATCCTACATTAAATCTTGCGCATAAGGTTGAACGGTTGTTAATGGATGTTGACCGGTCGTAAAAAAACTTTGCTTTTTGTGCATGGTTTTGTGAATTAAATTTCATTTCAACCAGATGTGCATAAACGCAGTTTGGGACAGTTTTCAAGCCAATTTTTGTCGAAGCCCGAAAATGTGTCACTGCGCAGTGCGCACTCAAAGACATAGTTCAACTATGACAATGTATCTATCTAGCTATCTTTCTGTCTCTTTTTCTGCAACTTTGAATTATCAAGTGTTTGACGCCGATGAGTTCGAATTAACGCGTCGTTTTGTTACGTAGCAATGATTTTTTCGTTCGAATTACCGAGTGCATAAAAATGTATTGATTTGGTTCGAAGTATAAAGAGATTTTCTAGGGAACTCATGATAACTTTGAATTATAGAGAGGTTCGAATTATCGCAGGGTTGAATTAACGAGAGTCGACTGTATTTTGTTTTTTAAAAAGGAGGAGGTTTTAAAAAAGGTACGGTGCTAAAGGTACGATAATCTAAATTTTACTAACAAAAAATAACCGACTTCAAATTCTCAAAAACTACTTGTCAGATCTCGTTCAAATTTATGTGGGACCACATGACAAGCACCAGCTTTCTATTAAAAAAAGAATCATTGAAATCGGTTGACGTGATATTGAGTTATTCATCAATTTGTCGCGCACATTTTAACACAAATTTACGACTTATGTAGTTTTCTCATGGATTCCATTGTCAAATCTCAATAAAATTTATGTGGGACCACATGACAGCCATCAGCTTTCGATTAAAAAAAGAATCATCAAAATCGGTTCGCCCAGTCCAAAGTTCTGAGGTAACAAACATAAAAAATAATAATATATACAGTCGAATTGAGAACCTCCTCCTTTTTTTGAAGTCGGTTAAAAATAGAAGATGATTGATTGTTCGTCCACGGAATTTTACCCGTTACCAAAATAACTTTGTACTGAATGAACTGATTTCGATTATTCTTTTTTATTGGATAGAGTATACCTTGAAGTTATTTTCATTACAATTTGGAAGGAAACAAAATTTTACCCCTAAAGGTACGAAATAGTTATTCAGGAACTTCTGATTTTTTCATTATCTCAAAATTATTTATTTGCAGTTAATTTAGGATTAATCAATTTATGATACTAAATGGTTTAGTTTATTTTTCTCTTTTCAGTTTTTTCCTTGGTTTAATTTTTTGTTAAAAAGTAATTATAGGTACAATTAGCTTCCTGTGAACCATAATTACTCTCAAAATACTGTACTTTTTGGGATTTACTTAAAACTGCATTTGCATCGAACCGTACAGGTACATAAACCCCAATTCGGATTAGTTAGATTCGGTATTAGCGGCCAATCAGAATATTATATTCGGATACACGTAATCAATCAATCACACCTCGAGTTATATGTGCTTATAGGTATGTCGAATATATAGTATCACTTGCATCGTTGACTCAACCCAAAAGCCTCAAGCCTTTCAAAGTTTCAATAACATTAAGTACATGATACATTAACAAAGGCCGAAAAGCAAACGCGCTGCGTGCGTACGGCTCTCCTCTATGGATTTACGCCTCTTCGATCCTAGCAAATGTTTATACGCGAAACAAACACTTTTCTTCGTCGAGAGTAAGTGAGTGGCATCTTAGACCGAGCTCGCTTATATCTCGACTTTGAGTGAAATTGACCTAATTAAACAAAAATAGATCCACAACTCCACAACAACCACTTTTACAGGTTAATAAAATTATTATGTACCTACTCGTACCTATCTATTGACTTTTAATATAATTATATCTTTATTGGTTCGAGCGATTTTAAAATTAGTCAAACAATTATTTTAAGTGAAGGAAGACCTAAGTAGTCAATATTAAAGTCAAATCAATTTTATTTTGTCCTTACTTAAATATTTGAAATTAAGTATTTTTATGGCTTATTAAAAATATTTAGCATTCAAGCCAAGTTCACAGAGACAACGCATACAATATTGAGCTCAAAGTAAATATTTTTAATAGACCTGAGAATAATTTTATTACCGTCAGAGACCTATTACAGCATAGTATAATATCGGAATAGAATTTGGCTTAGGATCATGTAATTTCCAACCACGTTAATAGGCGTCTGAAAACGTAGGAAGGACATCTTAAAATAGTGGTCCGATTTAGTACGGTGTGAATCATAGTATGTTTTGCAACACTCTGTATTTAAAATAGCTATAAAATTTGTTTAGACAGATGAGTCAAAATTTACTCATTCTGATATGATATTCGCAGATACCTGATCAAAGATGAGTATAAGATACCTATTGCTAATATCTATTATGTTTTGCTTTACTATTTTAGTCACAAAAATATGTTTTGAATGTAAATAAATAAATATGAAAAATTCTTTGGTCATCAAAGTGTACCAAAATTTACCATTAAATACACCATATACCATTACCAAATACCATTAAAATATTGTTATTAGGCATGAAAATGACAGTACAATTTAAAGCTAATTTTAACTTTAAAATAGGTTTCGTTTCAAAAACTGCGTTTTCATTAACATTTTCTTTCCAGGTAATAGGTGTTTCAAGTTTCAACTCTCCTAGGACCCAGGTCATTGTTTCAATTTACCTCGTAGGAGGAGAGTTGAAACAAAATCACCAATTGTCTTCAAATCAAAATGGGTAAAAAGCAAATAGTGGCGGTTTTTATCTTCAGCAAATGCATTAATCAAATAAACAAGATTTCACTTAGTACACACTTTACATACCATCGCTTATTTAAAAAGTTATGGGTTACAAAGTAACAACTGTTTCTGTTAACCCTCCTCGTTCTTCCATAGGAGGAGCGTGTAAATAGCTCCTCCAGGGGGAGGGACGAGACTAAACTAAGTCGAACTTGATGCCTGCGGAGCGTTGCGATGTGGAGCAATACCATCCATCCATCCATCCATCCATCAGCCTTTGTAGGTCCACTGCTGGACATAGGCCTCCCCTAACTTCCGCCACTCTGACCGGTCCTGAGCCTTCTGAATCCAGCGGATACCCGCTGTCTTCTTCAGGTCGTCGGTCCACCTGGTCGGGGGGCGTCCTGTGCTCCTTTTACCGAGGCGTGGTCTCCATTCGAGGACCTTTCTTCCCCAACGGTTATCGGTCCTTCGAACTATGTGGCCAGCCCATTGCCACTTCAGCCTGCTAATTCTCTGAGCTATGTCGGTCACCCTCGTTCGTCTACGGATTTCATCATTTCTAATTCGATCGCGTAGAGAAATACCGAGCATAGCTCGTTCCATAGCCCGCTGGGCGACTCTAAGCTTATGCATAAGGCCAATAGTGAAGCACCACGTCTCGGATCCGTATGTCATCACTGGCAACACACACTGCTCGAACACCTTCGACTTCAGGCACTGAGGTAACTTTTTGGACGACAAGATATGACGTAGTTTCCCGAACGCAGCCCATCCGAGTTGGATTCTACGAGTGACTTCTTTCTCGAAGTTGGACTTACCCATTTGGATCACTTGTCCCAGGTAAATGTACTCGTCTACAACTTCGAGAGCAGCGCCGTCAACAACAACCGGTACGGGTGTGACATGGACATTCGACATGATTTTCGTCTTGTCCATGTTCATCTTAAGACCCACCCGTTGTGAGGCGCTGTTCAAGTCCCCGAGCATTGTACCAAGTTCCTCCAGGGATCCCGCCAGGATGACTATATCATCGGCATATCGCAGGTGTGTGATGTATTCGCCATTGATGTTGATGCCACGTCGTTTCCATTCCATCAGCTTGAACACGTCTTCCAACGCAGCGGTGAACAGTTTTGGGGATATGACATCCCCTTGTCTGACACCTCTCTGCAGTTGGATGGGGTTCGTTGCTGTGTCTTGTACTCTGACGGACATGGTGGCAGATGAGTATAAACACTTCAACACCTCGATATACCGGTAGTCGATCCGGCACCGTTGGAGAGAATTTAGTACCGCCCAGGTCTCGATAGAATCAAAGGCTTTCTCATAGTCCACATAGGCAACACATAACGGCAGATTATACTCCTCGGTCTTTTGTATAATCTGCCGCAGTGTGTGTATATGGTCTATGGTGCTGTAGCCTTTTCGGAATCCTGCTTGTTCGGGAGGCTGGAAGTCGTCAAGCCTGTGTGCAATGCGATTCGTGAGCACCCTCGAAAACAGCTTATAAACGTGGCTCAGAAGTGCAATGGGCCTGTAGTTCTTCCAAAGGGCTTTATCCCCCTTCTTGAAGAACAGCGTCACCACACTTCTGCTCCACGCTTCCGGGGTAGTTCCAGTATTAATGACGGAATCGAACAGTTTCTGGAGCGCCACTAGAAGGGGTTTACCTCCAGCTCTTAGTAGCTCGGTTGTGATTCCGTCATCTCCCGGTGCCTTGTTGTTTTTAAGCTGTTTGAGAGCCTCTCTAATCTCATACAGGCTGACGTCCGGGATATCCTCTGTGTAGTGTCGGGTCAGTTTAGCTCGCTTGTCGCTCTCCTCGCGAGGAGGTGGAGCTTGAGAGGAGGTATACAACCGTCCGTAGTATCTCTCAGTCTCTCTCAGAACTTCCGGTTTCGACGAAACCACGGTGCCGGAGTCGGTCTTCAACCTCGTAAGCTGACTTTGCCCAATAGACAGATCCCTGGCGAAAACTTTGGAGCCCTGGTTTCGCTCAATTGTGTTTTTTACACGATTTGCGCTGTGTTTTCGCAAATCGCGTCGCCTGCACTTGGAGATCTGTTCATTGAGCCGTCGGTATTCCCTCATAGAGGTTGGAGACTGCACACATAGTTCTCGTCGATCCCTCATAAGACCGAGAGTTTGTTCTGAGAGTACCTGAGATCTACCACTGGGGTGGGTCTTGAAATACTTCGACCCTACCTCGTGGACAGTTGTTACCATCCTGGTGTTAAACTCGTCCACTGACGTGCACGATTCTAGGCACGCAAAACGATTTTGCAGCTCAAGTTGAAAGTTTTCAGATCCCTGGATTTGGACGGATGTTGGGCGAAGCGTAGACTTCATCAGGCGTGACCGTTCCAGCTTCAGGTCGATATTTAATGTGCCTCTTACAAGTCGGTGATCGCTCCCGGTTTTGAACCTGCTGATCACAGAGACATCATTAAATATGTGCCGTTTGTCTGCCAGAATGAAGTCTATCTCGCTTTTCGTGGAACCATCAGGACTTATCCAAGTCCACTTGCGTTGTGGCTTCTTTCTGAAGAAGGAGTTCATCATGAAGAGATCTTCCTTCTCCAAAAAGTTGGCCAGCAAGTGTCCTCGGTGGTTCCGTCGTCCAATTCCGTAGGGACCCACTTTCGTCTCGGCGCCGCTCTGCGTGCCCAGTCTCGCGTTGAAGTCCCCCATCACAACATTGAAGTGAGCTTTAGAGGTATGTATAGCCCTACTTATGTCCTCATACATAACCTCAACCTCATCGTCGGGATGTGTCGAAGTCGGCGCATATACCTGTACAACCTTCAACGAATACCGTTTGGATATTCTGAGTGTAAGGTACGCTACCCTAGCCGACACGCTCCCAACTTGCACAATGTTGTTGACGAGGGACTTGTGAACGAGAAACCCGACACCACCTTGGGACAGGTGTTCGCCCCCCCGGTGATAGAACAAGTTTCCGGATTTGAGTATTATCGTGTCCTCCCCCTGTCTTCGGACTTCAGATAAACCCACAATACTCCAGTTTAACTTGTCTATCTCTTCTTCCAGCTCTTTTAACTTGTCGTCGGTCCTCAGTGTCCTGGTGTTATATGTTGCCAGGTGCAGAAGTCGTCGTTTGGATTGGTAGCCCGATCTCTGCCGGAGATTCTTAGCACCCCCTGCCCCGCCGTTACCATAGCCGCTACCGTAACTAGGAATAGCGGGGCTGCCGGGGACTGGGGGCCGAGGCTCATTCGTGTCTGACATGCGGGGGTTTTAGCCGATAGTCACCACGCTTGGCTAGTGCGTGTTGGTGACCGCAGGAGACCTGACTGGTATTCGTCATACACAGAAAGATGCTGCTGCCCATCTTCTGGATTTGTCCTATTAGTCGCCTTTTACGACATCCCAGGAAGAACGGAGTGGTGCTATTCTACAAAGTGAACCCGGACACCACACGGGTGGAGCAATACACAAAATAAAATTATTACAGCTAAGCACATCAAACGACTCACCAATCCCACACGAAGCTGCAATATTCCGTACAGTCGCCACAGTCGACACACAGCAACACAAAAATCCAGCCGCGCGGCGGTATGTTAACAACACAAAGTTCTAGTCTTTGATAAGAAGCGGTTAAACACAATAAGCGAAACGGAAGCGGTTAAACAAACATATCACGGAGCGGTGATGCGGACGAGACAAAATTCTTTCACCAGCTCTCATGGATGCTTGACAATCTTGACTTTTTCTTCTTGACTTTTTTCTTTTGAAGTTTCTCACTAGCCCGTAGTAGCGCCGCCGGGTCGATAAATGGCATAACTATTAAAACATATTTTGAATATCGCACGCGCAACCATTAGGTACAAGTCACCTGCAGAGAAAAGTAACTCATTTTTTACTGTGTTTTTATTAAGAGATGGGTTACTTTTCTTTGCAGGGTACTGTACTATTATTATCTGTAATACTCGTTGAAATGGATTTTCGAATACAGTCATAATCTCTGAATGAAAATGGCAAATTTGATTTTATTTATACTTTTAAAATTACCTTTATACTACAAGTATGCAGGTGCATTCGGCAAAGTGGTGCGAATAAAAAATGTCTCTTCTAATTGCCATATTGTACATACACAGTATGTTGATTCTATTTTGGAACGATTCGTCTTAAAAATAATAAACGAATCCAGAATATTGCATGTAACAAAACAGAAGTTTCTAAACGTTTTGAGAACAAATGAATTCGAAATAACAATTCATTGCAGCGTTCTTTATCCAAAAATATTTTCTCCAATGAGTGGGCACCGGTTTTAAGCAACAAAGTCGCCCTTTGTGAACTAGTGAGGTGAAAAATATGTTCAGTGCTTATTTACGTGCATATTACTCGCGAAACTGCTTGCATTTCGGTACCGGGACAAAAACTAGATGTAACATTAACTGGTTTATTAAACTTCAGTAGTTTTCGTAACGATGCTGAGGCCGAAAACTAACTCAGCCTCGCCGTATAACAACTTTCCCCTTGTAATTACGAGCTTTCGTACAATGCAATCAATCGTCAAGTTTTATTTGAGTTATCTTAGAGATAAAAAACAAGCAAACAACGGGAGGTTTGGATTTCATTGAACGCAAAGTTTGAAGGTGAGCGGGACCGTCTCGGTAATAGAGAAGAAAAATACGTTAATATACCCTCGAATCCCAAAGACAAATAAAGCGGGCGGACATGGACGAAATATAAACGGGGAGGTACTGAGATAAATAACAATGATTTTGAAAGAGGCAGCCCGTGTACCTAGCAAAGAAATCCTAATGCTGAACGCACATTTGTCCGCACCGGACGCTTCGCATTTGTATGAAATCATATGAGAGCCCGATGCGGATGACATATGCGTCCGCACAAATGTGCGTTCAGCATAAAATAATGTCAGTCTCACAGAACCCAACTCGCGTAAAGTAGATTGCTTCAACACATAAAGTAATAAGGAGAAGATGAAGACGATTTCTTGTATCGCGAATTGGACACATAGTCATCAAGTCAAAATAAACACCTGTCACCTAGATGAAAACAGTTAAATGAACCCATTTCTTTCCGGGATACACATTACAATTTACCTAAATTAACAATGGGATGGGACTACTACTTACAATACAAAACGTATTAATTGAAAATATATTCCTGAACATAATATCTTAAAAGACTAATAAAATATAATATAATTCCTGAGAGTTACTCAAGCTGATACACTCTTGGCACTTGGATGAGCACAGGAGAATTAATTTCCAGCAGTTCTGTACCGGAAATATCTCATTTATTAGAACTGAGATGACGCTTAAGCTATTTTTGCTGCATTACATGACATCAGTGCAGTTGTGCGAGTTAGAATTATATCTAGGTATTTGAACTTGGTATTGATTTGAGACATTTTTAAATCTTCGCTTGGTTTTCATAGAATTGCCGAAAATAGTGCAAACTAAAATTATATCAAATACTAAATGAGACACTTCTGCTGTAAAAGTAAGGTAAATTTTTCGTCTTTTAAACATTTTTATCTAACAATAAAAAATTAAACAGCCGAAAAGTTGATAATTTTTTTACATGAAATCGATAACGCGTCCACAATGTTTTTGTTGTCACAGGTGTCTAGAACGGGGATAGAAAACTTTTTTAAATTGCCTACTGTACCTACTACCTACTACTACTCATATAGCTGCAACCAAATAACCGACATTAATAGACTAATTTTAATATTAATAATATAATCTAAATTTAACTTACAAAAAATAACCGACTTCAAAATTACTCAAAAACTACTTGTCAGATCTCGTTCAAATTTATGTGGGACCACATGACAAGCATCTGCTTTCGATTAAAAAAGAATTATCGAAATCGGTTCACGCAGTCGAGAGTTCTGAGGTAACATACATTAAAAAAAATACAGTCGAATTGAGAACCCCCTCATTTTTTTGAAGTCGGTTAAAAACTATTCTATTTCAATTTTAACCAAAGACCACCTATCCATTGTACGTCATTTAAGTAACTATTTTAATACAATAAAATACGTCATCGCTCCGAGATATAAATGTGAAAAGTATTTCTGGTGCTGGTCGAAAATGACAAGTCCAATGCAATTCAATGTGGATCCACTGAAGTGTGCAAAATGTTAGCTTTGTCGTGTTATTTCATCGGTAAATCTGAGAAATTTCTTTTTCTTCGTCAAACAAAAGAATTTAAAGTTAAACAGTCCTTACCCAGGCAGCATTGTTAAAAATTCGAAGGCTCAAATAAAACGTGGTTTTCCTTAAACCCTTTTCTTGGATTGTTGAATTGTTCATAAGATTCTTAAATTCTTAAGAAACGTTAATTGAGGCAATATAAGGAATTTTATGAAAATTAAAATGTAGAAACTTTGATCATAATGGTACCACGGATTTATTCATGTACGTGCGTTTTTTATTTCTAACTACTTTCGAAAAAGTACTTTATAATCAAAATATTTTCTTTTCATTGTTCCATGTTCCATCAATACGATTGGATAAAAAGGTATTTTATTTTAGCCGACTTCAAAAAAAGATGAGATAATCAATTTGCACCGTTTTTTTAAATATTATTGACGGCTGACAAAGAAGCCGATAAAACAATTGATGGTAAACCACCACCGTCGTCTGTGTTCAACTGGAACACAAGGCGGTTAATCATGGGTAATCCCACTAATACTTATACGAATTCATATTTATCAACGTGAAAGTTTGTGAAGACGTTTAGACGCTGGAATATTGGTCTCTTTGCTTTTCTCAAAAGTTTCTTTGAAAGATGCAAATCTATATTTGTGAGAATATTAAACATTAGACTCAACCTTACTTTTCGTATTTTTAACCTTTAGTAGTACCTTAACCTCGGATCCACTTCACTGGTATCGCAATCTTGACACCGCCCACTACTATTCAAGACGCTATCTTTGCACTTAGGTTTAACTTGCGACATTTATAAAGAATATCCTTAGGTAGTTACAGGAAACTCTTAGAGGAATCACGCACTAAATGCTTCGAATAAATCGATCTATAAGTACATAATAAATATAAAATTCGATTTGATTTTGAAATAGAATTAAATGTTTAATATTTGCAACAGATGAAGGTAGCCATCAAAATTTATTACATAATGTAATAAATTTGTTCAGATCATGTTTAACTTTTTCTTTGCTAGCAATTGATTGCAGACGGAAACCTACATCAGTCTACATAGGTTGTATAATGTATATGTTATCTCTTATACCATCCTGAACTTCATCGCCACTTATTTACCATCATGGGTCAAGCAACTTATCGAAATTAGGTATAAATAATCTAAATTTTACTAACAAAAAATAACCGACTTCAAAATCTCAAAAACTACATAGTTGTCAGATCTCGTTCAAATTTATGTGAGACCACAAGACAAGCGCCTGCTTTCGATTAAAAAAAGAATCATCGAAATCGGTTGGCGTGATATTGAGTTATTCGTCAATTTGTCGCGCACATCTTAACACAAATTTACGACTTATGTAGTTTTCTCATGGATGCCGTTGTCAGATCTCAATAAAATTTATGTGGGACCACATGACAGCCACCAGCTTTCGATTAAAAAAAGAATCATCAAAATCGGTTTGCCCAGTCCAAAGTTCTGAGGTAACAAACATAAAAAAAAAAAAAAAAAAAAAAAATACAGTCGAATTGAGAACCTCCTCCTTTTTTGAAGTCGGTTAAAAATACAGTTCTTTTTCTTTTTTCAAAGTTGTTAAAATTTTAAATATTCCAAAGGTAGTAAAGTTTCAAAAGCCTTTGGACCTTCCACTTTACAATCGTTATCTTGGGAAATCTTATCTTCAACGTTGTCGGGCTGACCCTCATGCGATCTTGACTTTACTAAACTTTACACAAACACATACGAGAAGTCAAAAGGTATTCTTCAGAAGTTTGCTTGAACATAGCTCTGATTATACATACATATTTTCAATTATATTTTTCTGTCCAATGAAATATCCAATTTTCTTAAAATGTAATGGATTATAGAGTATTTTAAACATGAAAATAAATTGAAAATAATAATGGCGATAATAATGGCGAAGGGTTTATATTTACATTTTATTTTAAAGTGCGTAATTCAGAACGTAGAAAGATTTTTATATACTAATGATTTCGGTTTCATTTGATCCGATGACAATGTATTTTGATGATACTCTCCAGATGAAGGAACGCCTCAGCGGCCAACAGTACATTTTAAAGAGTATGTTTAAAATAATTTTTAAACTATTAATATTTGTACTTATGCACAAAATTTCTTTTTCAAGTATTCGAAAAATTACTACAAAAATATGTTTTAACACGAAAATGTTGGAACCATTTCCGTCGTTTTTCCAATTCGGACTTGAAATAATGTCAAACGCAATATTTATGTATTGTATATTATAATCATAAATATCCAAGATACGAAGCTATGTTGTCACTTTAGTTAATAATAATATAATAACTATACACATTAATTCCGAATCGCTAGTTCAGGCAATGAAAGTCGACCTACTTGGCATCTGTTCACGAATTAGGTAGTTGTTTGAGAAAACAACTAACTCTAAATTTTTTTCACAATGCGGAACAAACTCGGCATAGCCAGAATAAACAACTCTTTCAGCATTTATTACGTAGAAAAATTTATTATAATTTATGAAGATAGGGACGGTGATCCCGTAGATAATCCCAAGATAATTAATATCTTGGGATTACCGGTGTTTAGATGTGTTTGATTATTAACCCCCTACCCCCATGTAAGGATACGTAAGATTTCTTGGACATTCCCTCCTCCTTCTTACGTAAAATTTTACCTAGTTTTGGAATGGAATAAACTGCATTAAATTCACAATATGACAAAAAAAATTTAGGCGGAGAGTATCTTAGAAAATATTATAAGAATATCTTTATGCCCCCTCCCCCCGAAGTAAGGATATGTAGAGATTTTGAAGACCCTTACGTAATTATTGAATGCCCTTATTAGTCTAAATAATTATATAATTTGTTTCTTTTAATCGTATAAATATTCTAATAACAATTTAAGTTTTCACATAAATCATTATAACATTAAATGAATCACTAGGATTTTGCAATGAGATATTATTCCTATTCCTAGCCTTTTTAAGAGTCTGGTCTGCATTCTCTGTTAACTAATATCCTGGGAATAAAATTTCGTGTCTGATGTCATATAGTTTCATGCCAACACGTATAATTCACATTATACGTGGTGATTATTAATGATGATAAGTAAATCTTAAGAAATAAATTGAAAATTATATAAACTAGCTACTTCTAGCTAGCTACATTAATACGAACCTGGGCAATTACTTAATTGGCCGATTAATATCAAAATAATTAACCTTGGCCAAACATCATTGGGCTAAATCCAAAACGATTTGCCCACTCATAACGATTCTGGAGATTAGTGTTGAAACTCGTACTCAAAGCCCGTCAAAGCCAAAGTGCAGAAAGTGTCAAGGGTAACGGTTACTACGGACGGTAAGTTGATAATGACCGCTTGTGCCAAAAATTCTTGAAGGCGTACTTGTTTCCGAGGGCTCGATAAGCCGTCGGTTTTGTTATTGTTAGCAGTAGTTAAACCTTGTCGTGAGACAATCATGTAATCACGTTAAAATTCAGGCGTGATTCGATTTGTCGTGTTCCGGTTTGGAAGTCAGTTCTTTTTTTCTCTCTCTTGTTTCTTGGTCAGCAACAAATCGGTTATGCCTTATTTGTGGTGACTGTGGCCACCTGGCCATCAGTTAGGTCTTTAGGCGGCATAAAAATATACCCACACAAAATAATGGGGTCAACGTCGATGAAAGCAACGTGCAAAGTTTTAACGTGCTGCAAATGATTAAACATATCCTTCAGCGTTCATCAATTATGAAATAAGCACTTATTCATAGTTTTATAGCTTTATTATATGACCTACATCGAAATACCTCTGGAATGTGGCGGATGTATACTGGTTTCTGTTTTTTAAAACTGCAACGTAGCTGTGTTAAATGATGCAATAGAAGCGTGGTACAATTTTGTGAAACATTTTTCGTTACGACTTTTACGTATGTGGGGAATTAAATTACGTGTACATGTAGTTATTTTGTGTACACTACTAGAATTTTATTGAAGCTATAAACGATTACTCAGTGTACTACAAGTTACCTATGTTATAATTATAATAGTACTAAAACAAATGTCTGTTTATAGTTTTAAAATATACAAAACTCTTTGTTCTAATTAGGTAACTGGCTGGCTGAGTCAACACCACTGAAGTTTAGCTTCATTACTGCCGGTACTTACTGTATAATAGAATTAACGATTAGCAATTTCACTTTTTAAGTAACAAAATGGAGAATAAAAAAAATATGCTGATTTTGAGAATTAAAATAACGCTGCAAAAAATAATGAGAAAGCTGAAAGGTTTTATAGATTTTTCGATATTCTTCCCATAGGATGAAATATAGGGAATTAAATTAGATCTGATTTCGACAGATATGATAATAAGATATTATGTAGGTATTATATATCAGAAAAGTGTAATGAATATTTTTTTTATTTTTTTAGAACCCTATTGAAACCTTTTTGTAAATAGAAGTAAATACAGACTAGTATTTTATATGCAACTATCAACGGTAAGGTAAAAATGACAATGGGTTTTATTTTATATTGCCTGCTTGCTAGTTACGCGTTTCTCCTGCCTATCGACACTAGCTCATTGTTACCACCAAGATTAGTTAAAGAAAGATACAAACAAAATTAACTATTTAAAACCCTTACTATTTTCACAAGAGATGTTTTGCAAGCGTATACAATAAGAGTCAAGACTACACGGGCATCCACTGTTCGTCTCCAAGGTAACATGGCCTCCGCAAAGTTTGTTCTACGTCTCGTAAACACTGAAAAAGTACCAACCAACATACAATGACAGCTGTTTCGGCCGTCCAGGATATTGACATCAAACGACCGAAGTGTTTGTAGAAAATGCGTATAATTTAAAGTTTTAGCGTATTACAATGAAAATTTACGTATCGTGTTAAACAGTTCGTTAGCGTATTCAAGTAGCGAATGATGAGTAACAATTAAAATTCAAAATTGCGTGGTCATTGTGTCCAGTAGCGGTCAGCGGCCACCCATTGGCTAGGCCGCTGAGCAATCACCGTCGCCGACGAATCCGTGACCGGCAGCTGCCACAGACTATTTTAATTTGCACAGACGCGTTAGGGTCGCGACTTCTCTGGACCATAGTGTAACGCCGCAACATGCCCCCGGCCTTGGAGCTACTGGCATCCAACATCTTCATCGCCATCCATTGTCACAGGTAGTGGACAAATACGTGGGAACGCGCGCCTGATAACTCCGGACGCAGTTTGGATGTCCGCCACTCTGGACACACCATCTTTACCAGGCTTCGTGGAAATGATGCGACCTAAACTCCATTTCAGTGGAGGAGAATTGTCCTCCTTGATAACCACGAGAGTGTTGGGCTGAAGATCCGGTTTGTTTTCTCGCCATTTGGTTCTAGTCTGCATTTCCGATATGTACTCTTTGCTCCATCGATTCCAGAAGTGTTGCTTGATCTGCTCCAGTCTTTGATAGCGCGTCAACCGATGGGCAGGAATATCAGCCAGCTGTTCCGTGACGGGCGCTGTTAGGGATCGACCAACCAAAAAGTGAGCAGGACTTAAGGGAAGGAGGTCGTTAGGATCTGCAGACATGGGACTAATGGGACGGGAATTAAGAACGGCTTCTATCTGTGCTAACACCGTGCTCATCTCCTCAAAAGTTAAATGTGCGTTTCCAACTACTCTGAGAAGGTGATGCTTGCACGATCGAACCCCGGACTCCCACAGACCTCCAAAATGAGCCGCGTATGGAGGAACAAATGTGAATTTAATATTTTGACTAGTTGCATACTCTTTAATATCGCTAGAACAAGTTGATATAAATTTTGAAAATTCATTTGCTAGGCCTACAAAATTTCTTCCATTGTCGGACATTATTTCAACGGGTTTACCTCGTCGAGAAATAAATCTTTTTAATGCGAGCAAATAACTTTCAGAAGACAGGTCACTGACAAGTTCGATATGTACCGCGCGAGTTACAAAACAAACGAATATACATATATAGCTTTTAACTAATTTCGAGCCCCTGCCCTTACGGTTCAACGTGAGTACCGGACCAGCGTAATCGACTCCACAACGTAAAAATGGAAAAGTTGGAGTTATTCTCCCCTGAGGTAAGTTTCCCATTATAGGAGACAAGGTTTTCCCTTTGAGACGACAACAAGTGACACACTGATGTACGGTGCTCCTGGCAAGGTTCCTGCCGCCCACTGGCCAGTAAGACTCGCGTATGTTGTACAGCAACGCCTGCGGAGCCGCGTGGTGCAGTCGGCGGTGCTCGTCGCGGAACAACAGTACCGTATACTGATGTTTCGATGATATCGGATGTTTTTTATCGAAATCGAAATTTGATGAATAAGTTAGCCTTCCGCCAACACGTATAATTTTATCATTATCCAAAAATAAATTTAATTTAATAATATTATTAGTAGATTTTAAATTGCGATTATTAGACAATAAATGGAATTCCTCTGAATAAGATTCTCTTTGCGACAATTTAATTAAAGTACGATTCGCGTTCGTCAATTCATCCACAGAAAGATTACCTGTATAGCGGTTATTTTTATTACGTGTGTTGTGAATAAATCGTAACATATATGCACAGGCCCGTTTCATACGAATAAATTGAGAAAATCTTTCAAAGGGAAAGAAACAGTTACTCGACTCGATAACAAATGAAAGTAATTTATTTTGTTTTACTTCGGGCAAATCTACCGTCTGTTTTGCGTGAGACTGATTAGAAATGGCTAAATTGCGATCAAAATTAGGGTCGTTCAGAAATGCTGGTCCATTCCACCACAGGTCACAAGATTGTAAGTCTTCCAGCTTGACGCCACGAGACACTAAAGACATGTACATACAATATTTAAGGACATACATTTTTGTGTGTGTGGTCGGCAATGATTCCCTCCTCCGTACTAGTTTGCACTGTATGACGGCAGGACGGTTTCATTCGCTCGCCTTATTGTTATGCATCCTGTGCAATATATCCTGTGTAATATGTAAATACTGTTTATTTCTTCCACTATTATTTAAAGGCAGAGACATTTATTTCATCAATTTTCAGACACTACACGTCTGAATGTAATCTTAATTTTACTCACAAAAAATAACCGACTTCAATATTACTCAAAACGTACGAATCAGATCTTGTTCAAATTTATGTGGGACCACATGACAAGCACTTGCTTTCGATTAAAAAAGAATCATCACAATCGGTTCACCCAGTCCAAAGTTCTGAGGTAAGAAACATAAAAAAATACAGTCGAATTGAGAACTTCCTTTTTTTGAAGTCGGTTAAAAATTCAACTAATAAGTAATGAGATTATATTTTGAAAGTGCACGTTACATAACAATTACACAAATCTATCCTTTCATGCTGTTCTTGTTAATCACGCTACGATCTCATCAACCGTGTCGCCCCACAACTTGAAGTAGGTACGTATACATATATCTATCTACATTGCAACTTGCAATTTCTACTTTGGTCAGATAATAATAGACCCGGCCCGCTTAGTCGAACCCGAGCAATCTAACTCTTGTCACTATCATCTCCCAAACTATTTGTCAAAGGAAAACAAACAAGTACTCAAATGGAAACAATCAGGGCCTTTTGTCCAAGATTCCCCTAGAAGTTGGGGTAAATCTTGTCTAATACGAACGTTAGATTCGAGTAGCATTTTAAAAGGGCACTCTTGCATTTACAGATTTTTAAATTATCGTGATATTTATGTATATTTAAACTAGTATACAAAATATTAAAAAAGAACCCGCCTGCTATGATATACCTTTTTGAAATCCTTATGTTGAGCTCTAAAGAGCTAAAAACCTAAACGAAACTAAAGTTTGATACTCATATTGCATTATTAGATTTATTTTTATGTTTTGAAACTTCAAACAATGGCATCTCACAGTCACCATATTTGTCGTTTTTAATTTCACTTATCTAAGAACACTTGGGTTATCAAGACAAATCTAACGATATCTTAATTTTATAAATATTGGTCCAGCGATTTAGAAGATAATTATGAGGTAATAAAAATATTACACATAGGTATATACAATATACATAAAAGATACGCGCGAAAAACATAATCCTTCCTTGGCATCAGGTAAAATGAGAGATGTCATGGGACTGGGACAAAGTTCCCTTCGCTATTAATTATGTATTAGCTATTTGAAAGGCATAATGACATAAATTAACAACATTTGAGTATTTTTAACTGACTTCAAAAAAAGGAGGAGGTTCTCAATTCGACTGTATTTTTTTTTATATTTGTTACCTCAGAACGTTGGACTGGGCGAACCGATTTTGATGATTCTTTTTTTAATCGAAAGCTGATGGCTGTCATGTGGTCTCACATAAATTTGAACGAGATCTAACAAGTAGTTTTTGAGAATTTGAAGTCGGTTATTTTTTGTTAGTAAAATTTAGATTATAATAAAAAAAATTACATTGACCATCCGTGATTGTGACCATCCTGTTAAATACTTAACATTGAACTAGAACTGTTCTTATCGATTCCTTGCCTCAAACATCTCTAACTTGTAATATTTGTGATTTACGAGAAACCAATTAAATACATACCTATACAAGAAATGCTCCTACTCTACCAGTCGCCGAGTTAAGGAATTTCGTTCCAAAATGTTTCCTTTAGCTGTTAGTGATGTCTTAATTTTGCATATCCAGGTCACCCGGCATCGCGGCACAGGTAATCTTAGCAGAGGTGTGAGTGTGTAACGTTTATTTAATTGGCTCCATTTCATTAGCAGCCGTATGCATAGAATCCCTCTTTCCTCGTAGCTGAGGAAGTCTAAAGCTTTCGTCACTACTATTTTAGTAATTACTTTAATATAAATGGTTAAAGGATATTGGTAATGGGGTTATGGCTAACTAGCATTTAATTCTTTGTGTATTCATTTTAAGAATGACACAAATAGGTTTACCTGACTTGACCTGTTTTGCATTATTCTTTACATAGCCTATTTAGTTTTTTATGGATATTTTCGTGAGATGTGCAAATAACCTTACCTCTTGGCCTCCAAAAATACATACTTAACCATAGTCAAACGTGGAATCAGTTGAAAACAAAGCGAATACTTAGAGAGTTCGATAGTACGATTGTCGGTGCATAGTCGTAAACTTTGTCTCGACTTCCCACGTCCGTTGTTGCAAGCGTTCATTTTTAAACAAGTGATTTAGAATCTGTAAAGTTTCACTATTTTGCTTCTGATTTAGCGAGCACTTTCTACTCACAATCGCGGAGCTTAAGTACGTTTCTATAAATACGCTATCTCAACCCAGCTCCGGGTCGCAAAGAAAAAGTTTCGGATACGAAACAGCTACATCGGAATCGATATAACGTGCACTGCGCAACGCAATAGGTTTTTTGGGGCAGCTAAAACGCAGCGTAGTACGGGCGGTTTAGTTATTTTACTCTTTGGTAGCGACTAATCTTTTAACACGTCACAGGCGCACGCACATAAATTGAGGTTGAATTACGACCCGCCCCGAGCGAAACCGATGCTACGAACTCACCTTCCAACCCCACTGTAAATTGTGCTCCGTTCGCCGAGTAGTCGCGACTAAATTATTAATTTTGCGCATTATTCCACTGAATTGCGCCTTTTATTACTTCAGCGAGAACATTATTACGTCCAATTGAACTTCGCTGACACTGCAATTTGCATCGGTTATGCAAAGAATCGATACAATGTTAATGCAACGTACTTTGCTTTTGAAATGACTGCGTTATTTGAAATCGAACGTTTCAAAGAATATCTCGGATGCACTTAACTTGAAAAGATAACTTTCAAAGTTTCCTAGAGCTCGCGTTTCGAGGAAAAAGAGATTAATCTTTTGAGTCTTGTACTTACTCCGTTCTTGACTCATTTCTTCATTATTACATTTCTCTGTTTCCGGTCGGGAGATTTTGATTTATGACTTTAATTTGGCAAGGTTGCCGACGACAGCCCGAGACATGGAGTGTTTTCAAGGAGCCATCGTGCAATTGTTTAATTAATCTTAAGTTACGGAAACGCTGGGCGCCACATTCGCTGCGGGTGCACTACACTTGCCCGACTTTAAACTCGTTAAAAGTTCCTTTGAAACATTTGGCGCCAGATAAGCCGCAGTCAGACTTGCTCTTGAGATTGTTAACTTATCTAGTGTTATAATTAAACGTCCTTCATGACTTTTCTCTTTGATTTATCGCTGATTTCTATCTAGGGTAATGATTGTTTTATAAGAATATTTTACACTGTAATATATAATTATCATCACTGTAATGTATGCTAATTAGTAGAGACCCTAGTTGTTTGTAAAGGGTTTTGGATTAGGCAAGAGTGAGTAGGTTTTATAATTTTGTAACAGATTCGTTGTTTGATCGTGATATTTACCGTGATATATACAGCAACTGCACCAAATTATATTTTGAAATTGAGTTATTATTAAATATACCTAACTCAGTTTCAAAATATATTTAACTATCGCATGTTTACTCTAGAAGTCAAGATGGGTTTCATTTCATTTCACTTCCTTTTTGTTGAAAGTTAAGCTAAGTTTTGATAGTTCACGAAAATGCAAATGTCAGGTGCGGGTTTGCACAGACGTTAAAGTGTATGCACAAATGGCACTCGGTTGCACTATCACCGTGGACGCCGAAAGCTTGTACATAACAAGCGGCATTGAGTGAACAAGGCTCATTCCTCCCACACAAGATGGCCGACAATGGCCCTTAGCGGATAATTACTCAAATAGATTGCCCATTGGGGTATTGTCTCCATGCGCACCGTAATATAGGAATGTTTCTGACTCGCATACTAACTATCCGAACATATTTTCTCTGTAATACGGCCTGTTGTTCAGTAATTTTCCGGCTCTTCGTTGCTCCGAAACAAAGATGAAATTAAGCCTGAATCATGCTTCAAGCTCATGGTAAAAGACAGTTTGCTTTTTATATTGGTTTTGGTAATTCGATTTTTTGTGTTTTGTCAATCTTTTGATTTAAGTAGCATATTGCTTAATTCCACTTTGATACTTTTATCTGTAATTGTACCTATATCAATCTCATCATTGACCTAACGGTAATTTGAGACCGAAAATAAAATGATAACTTGACTTGCAATTTTTATACAAGTATTTTAATAGAAGTGTTTTTAAATACGGTTTAACCGACCTAAAAAAATGAGGAGGTTATTATTCCTAAGGTCTAACGGGAAATGCTATTGTGATTACGTATTATTACAAGATCTGTAGCCCCGATAGAGGACTGTGTAAATATTCAATAAAAAATAAACTTCTATTGTCATATTAACATTAAAAGACATTTTCACGCAAATTGTTGCAAATTCAGAGCAGAGCACCTTACGTAGTGTAATTTCATTTTCAGCAAAGAAACGTTCGGACAAATTAAAGAAGTTTATATTTAGCGGAGCAATAAGTCTTGTTCTTGCTTCGTTTTAAAATTATGCAAACTTTTTCACGGCGCATTAAAATGTTATTTAAGTCGGTAGCGTCGTAATTTCCAGCAACTCGTGACGGGAGAATTTTTCTCGGTTCGCATCACGGGTATTTAATCAGACATTTTGATCAACACGTCCTCGCTCGGTAATATAATTACAGTTAACAGGAGTAGGGTGACGTTATCGTGCATATAAATTAGAGCGATTTACATTTAGCATCGCGACATGAAGCCGGCTATTACCGTGAGTGATGCGGGAATAGGTGCGGGCCGAGATCTGCGTTGAGCATCGTTGCCCGTCCGTCGCACGATTGTTATGCCACCTTTATGCCGGAGATATCAGGCTTGGGTCATTTGAGGATCATTTTCAAGGTGGCTTATTTTTTACGAAATCTACCAGTGCGTTTTTGAAAGGAATTTTCTGATAGGTTCAAAAACGTGTAGATGTTTCCTACAACCTTCTTGAAAGCTCCGTTAGCAAACATTATTATGATGTAAAATTTTAAACAATTTAAATGTTTACCAACACCATCCACAACTGTCCTCCTAATAATGCTGTGGTCTCCTTAGACAACGTTAATAGAATACATATCGATATCGAGTATGCTGGCACAGTCACTGTGAATTGGCCCGTTCAATAAGATTTTTTTCTTACTTAACAAATTAACATTTACACAAGCAGGATTCAAACATGAGCATGCGTTTTTCCATTATTCCCAATTTTCAAATCTAAAGCTGTTTCTATCAGATCTAAATCATTAAATCTTCGATATGATATCAAATACCTTTATTTTAGTTTAACATAGATAATTCCCTTACCGGATGATTCACCTTATGATCAGGCCGCATCGTTGAATCTGATTGGCAAACTAAGTTTATTATTCATGTTCATTACGCATTGATGCGTGATGGCGTTCTAACCCTGCGTACGATCCACGGATTAAGTTTAATTCCGCATATGGATTTGTTTTAATGCCTACTTCGATATAATAATATGCCCCAAGCATATACACTTAATACTCCCTGCGATGGTAGATATTAAGGGCTAATTAAACATTGTGGTAGCAACATTAAAGAAACTTATACATATATTATAATATGACACTTGTTGAAAATACGGAATCGAATACATATCCATCTATTTCATTGTCCCATTATATTGAAATGGTATCTGGTAACTTCTAGAAAGCACAGGTTCGGCCTTTTGTGGAGTACTTACTGCTGTCATATTTGGGCTGGTGCTGCCAAATGTCACCTGTCAGCATTAGATTCCATGGAGAGGCATGCTAAGAGGCTTATTGGTGACCCTAAATTGGTTGAGACTAATCGAGCACAGGCGCAGAGTTGTAAGGCCTCTCGGTATTCTACAGGGTACATTTTTATTTTATTTTATTTTGGAGAGTGTGCGCAGGAATTACATGATCCCACGTTTACCACTCCCAAAAGCCTAATTGGCACGAAACTTCAATTCCAAGAAACCAATATGAAAATGCGCTTGCAGCTGAATATTGACGTAGACGTCGAATAGGTTCAAACCAATGGAAACACTCAGAATCAATAAGCGTGAAAAATACCCAAGAACATTATGAAGAATTCTCGGATCTGCGTTCTAACGATGATCTGTTGCAATTATGAAATTCAATTGAGCATACAAATTGGACAATGGAATTGAAAGCAAACCCGAAAGCTGAACGTAACACGCATTCCTGTCACCAGTAAATGGGAAAGCCAGGATCGGGTTGCAATAGCTTCGTCGTAAACTAGATTTGTACCTTGTGAAATTGTAGCCGCCTGGCCTTAGCAACGTTGCGAACATACCACTTCACAAGGTATACATTAACTATGCAGATACTGTATAGCCTTACGGTCCATTTAAATTCTGTGTAGATAAATAAAAATATTAAAATATAGCGATAAACTTCCTTTTAGCCCATAACCCCGATTGATCTGAATTTTGGTATACCCATGTATTTCGACGCGCTGCAGCGCTGATAAAGAATATCATGGGCAAATATTTGGTGCGTAAAATACCCTGCCACTGCTGTTTAAACTACCTGGTACCAGATTCAGCAACCTTCAACAGGAGAGGTCGTTCGCCGTAGCCTCTCTGTTATTTAGCAGGTTCTGCAGGGTGCACCGAGAGCAGGGCAGGTTGACTTGGGGTCCAGAATGAATGGAGACCTAAATAACAGTTCGCCATATTAAATAATATAGATTAAAAAAATCACGCGTAATGTGCAACATAAAATGATAACCCTTGACAAAAGATTATTACGGAAGTAAAATTTTCATACATACATTGATCTACACCGCCTATAAGAATTAATATTTTACCAAATAAAGTAATCAGATATAATTACTGTAAGCATTCCTTCGATAGCGCTGAATGTAAAATCAAATTAAAATCATTCATTAAGCGTTCACTCAAATTACTTCCGTCACCGTTCATAAATTTAATTCCCGCAATTCGTAGCAAAACCTCCGCAAATTGGTCTTAATTTACTCGAAACGTATAGCCGTAATGATAAGCGTATAAGCAATATCTTCATTGTTCGAGGGTGTGTGACAATTATTATGTTACTTAACACTACCTGGCTGGGTTTGCTCTGTTTCTAACAACGATATTATAATGTAAATAAAAGGATTTTTAAAATTTTTGAAGTGTATTTTTTTAAATATCATTGGTTTCTATTTTTTCTATAGCCTGAGGGGCTGATGAAAAAGCAGACGGGCCACCTGATGGTAAGTGGTCACCGTAGCCTATGGACATGAGCAATACCAGAGGAATCGCCAATACACCGCTGACCCTGAAGGAGAACTCTTCTTACACCTTTTTTGTAGAACCCCATGTCATAGCACTCCGGGAATACCTCAGAAGGAAGCTCATTCCACAACTTACAATTAGTGCAAGTTCTATGATAAAATATATATAATTTTATCGCTCTTCTTGAATATCCTTTTGACGTTATCCTTTTATCTATTAACTTATTTTTGATTATATAAATACTAGCGCTCTCCCGCGGCTTTGTCTGCGTTTTCCGGGATAATACGTTTCCATATCTTATTCTAGATCATGGTCTACGTGTGTGAAAATAAAAAGATTTTTGGGAGTTCACAAATTTATTGTAACTAAAGAATAATTTTCTTTACCCACAAGCACCAAACAAGCACCTAGTTATTAATCATTGTTTTAACATAAACATGTAGAAAATCACACTAAGCTATCCTTAGATTACCTACATAGTATACTATATCACACGCAGTAGTCGTCGGCACAAATTATACATACTCGGTTATAAGACTTATAAGTAACTTTTCTTGTGCCCACTTAGCTGTTAACAAGACGTTTTTACTGCGAAGCGCAAGGCCTTATTTAGTTATAAGTAGTGCTATTAAAACTATATGTTATGATAGAAAGTTTTTTTTATGATATCTGTTAATATTTTTGGTTACATTAAACTATAAAGTTTGTTTTGTGGAATTTGTAGTTTTTTTTCCGTAATGTAACAATGTGAGTCAACAAATTAAATCTAGTATAAATTTAAAAATTAAAAAAAAAACCCGCTTGCTATCACAAAAGCAATCATGATATGACCTTTCTGAAATCCTTATAGTGAGCTCTTTAATTTGATACCCATATTGCGTTATTCAATTTATTTTTATTTTTTGACGCTTCAAACAGTGGCATCTCACGGCCACCATATTTGGTTTTTTTTTAATTTCACTTATCTAAGAACACTTGGGTTATCAAGACAAATCTAACGATATCTTAATTATATAAATCCGTTCAGCGGTTTGAAAGATACGAGGTAATAAATACTGTTACATGCATATATGCTTTCTTGCAGAAGTGACGCAATAGAAATAGAGATAAATTCATTTTTATTCATTATACAGCATAGAGTTTTGTTTGTATTATGTAAAATACATTCAATATTATCTATAATTTTGACGACATACCTACTGATTTAATTCAATTTTCATTCAATAGATGGCAGCAGAGATTGACTATCGTCTGGTTGTATGTAATATATGCACCTGTACATATATGAAGTTGCGGAGTACTGCGACCAGATAGTAGATGTTATAGATAGATTATAATTTATAGCCCTATTGTTAATGACACATTGCAGGTACACATATTTCACTGCGTTATCATCATAGTTTATGACAAAATTATTTTTACAACCTCTTTGATATCGTAATCATCTTAAATTTTAATCGTACATGTATTTTTGGCTAATTTAATTAAATAATAAGTACTTAATTTTTAAAAATACAGTCGAATTGAGAAACTCCTCCTTTTTTTGAAGTCGGTTAAAATCATTTCAATTCACCTGTTTTATACTAACTTGAAGTAATTATTTTACATTCGATTTTAATGAGTTGTCCATTTTATTATTTTTATCGCTGTTTCTTGGAGCTCTTTAAGATTATTAGGTGTTACAATTGCAAGGTTAGATGTTAGTCTTTTTGCCTTTCTAACGTTATTTACTTAGTGTTCACTTTGTTGGTACCAATGATACAAAACCAAAACAAAAATATTTATAAGGACTTTATTATTATGGCTCAATTTCAAGTTGTGTTTCCTTTATCTGTCCCTAAAGCAAGAAAAGATTTCTGTATCGACCCAACTAACTCCACCTGTCAACCCTTGCATACTTTATGTGTACCTTTTTGTAAAAGTTTATCAAATCAACTCGAGTTCCCGACGTGTACCCATTTACTACATCCTACATAGGAAAGTAAAACGAGAAAAGTTTTGTGTTCGTACCAAAATCAACAGTGCAAATTGTTTCATAGTGATACTTCTGTGAAAACATTACGTAGTATTTTTAACCGACTTCAAAAACGGAGGAGCTTCTAAATTCGGTTGTATTGTTTTTAGCTTTGGTACCTCAGAACTCAGTCATTAATTCTATTTGTCATTATGTCTATTTGGATTTTTTTATAATTATGGAACGATATTCCATATTTATCAAACGTCAGTTCTAATGATCAGCAAGGCTATTCTGTTTTGTAACTTGACAGCGGAATCCGCGATGAGTTTCAAAATTAAAGTTCGAGTCCGAGATCTTGATATGTGATTCTCTAATCATCTGGTACGCACTTGCGAAGTGAAGGGAGTCTCGAACTCGAACTTCAATTTTGAAACTCATCGTGGATTCCGCTGTCAAGTTGCAAAACAAAAGTGAACTTGCATCATATTGGTATGTCATTCTCTAATCATCTAGTACGCACTTGCGAAGTGAAACTCATGGCTGATTTCGCTGTCGAGTTACAAAATAGAATAGCCTTGCTGATGAGGATTCGAGAGAAATACTCAAATTTTATGCGTACCTTTGCTACGTATACAATACAAAACATAATAATAATGTGAAATTTATAATATAGATATGTGCAGCGATCAATTTAGTGGACCTTACTCGAACACTTATTTGGTTGAAATCGATTATAAATTTATTTGTTATGTAAAATTTTGATTAAACAATCCAAAACAGTAAAATTCCCACAATTTTCTCACACCTCTAATAATAGTTAATTAAAAACACTGAACCGTTCGACACTGAACTCCAAGAGTTCTCCATCATCCATCTAAGAAACCTGATAAAACATGAAATGAAAACTATTTAAACACGGAACGTAATGCTTCCAGTCTAATTAGCGTTTTATTCATTGGATCTTAGTTAGAAGCAATTTTATTTAGAAGCTTGACGACCAATACCAGCAATAGCCGCTCACAATAGAACGGACAAATTACAATTTTGTTTGGTGCTTTCATCGAGAAATATTTCTACATCCAAACTTTTATGAGCCCAGCTCGAACCGCGGAACTCGGTCAATGTTTTGTAGCTGAAAACATTAAATTCTGGTTTAGTGCGACTGCACAACATAACCGCAACCAGAAAACATTAACGATATAACAATTGCAGTATTGAGTTTAATTTTTATTCAAGCATCGATATGAAAGAACGTGCTGGAATTATTTAAATAACCACCCTACGCGGGAATAGTTCCGCTCCCCCGTTCGTCCTCTTTTAGTGGCTGAGCAATTTAACAAAAGATTGACGCTTAGTCATTTCCCATTTTTAAAATGTTACTAGAAGTGCACGTCTATTTATCCCCGTTGAATAAATGCGTTGTTAAAAATGGAACATGTTTCACAATTTATGTAGGTACTAAGTACCTACGATATTCATCATCATGCATAAACAAGTAGTCATTTGTGGTAACAATGGGTCTTAGTTGCTGAATTGGCACAACGTGAGATCGTAATATTATAGTATTAACGGTGTCAAAGCGTTAAAGCTTAGCGTTTATCGCAATTAACTAAAGCGTATATGGAAATCAGGTAATTAGGTAACAATAACTACTTATTGTAAAAATAAGTCCGTATCCGCATAAATTTTCGTCCCTGTAACGCAAGATCTCACAAGAATGGATTTTCAAACCATTTTGAAAATGTTGGAGACATCATACCAATTCTTACCACCACGTGCGTTGCATAAGTAGTACAAGTTACACGAAAATAATTGGCTGAAATTGTTCCTCCTACTGAAGTGTAGTAAAACTTACAAAAAGGACAGTATAAATTAATTATGACTAAATTAACGCCATTCACCTGCACTATTAGGCGCTCCACCCACTGCACCGCGCCCCGTCGCGTAGCGCGGGATGGCAGATTTTACCATTGTATGCAAGTATATCAATTTATATAGAAATCACGCCTAGCACAACACACTGCCGACGCGGAAATGCGCGGGAAGGCGCCCCGCGCGCAGTTTCTGCCAATCTGCGCGGGAGCGCGGGGAGTGCCGCGGGATATGACAGACAGTGTTGCCAATGCTACGGCAATTACCGTGTTCTACGGCTTTCAGGCGGCTTCAGGCCCAAAAAAATCACAAAATCTACGGCCTACGGCTGCCCTACGCCCTATTTAATTAGCCAATTCTACGGCTTTTCGCAAATTGGCAGCTGTGGACACGGCCCACAGTTGATCTTTTTCCATATAAACACGGCTTTTTTATCTAATGTACACGGCCGCCTAAAAATTTGCATTGGCAACACTGATGATAGATCGCGCGGTGAACAGGCCGTCGTAATCTGCATCACCGCGCGGGGGAGCAGATTACACCGCTAAGTAAGGGTCAAAACACATTTATTCGGCTCCATTCGGCTTTTGTCCATAGTAAACAACGATTTTGTATGGAGACGCGTACGCATCCTTTCGGCTTTTCGGCGCCGATTCCGCTTTCGCGGTAAACAAGTAGAAAACGACGACAAATGTGTTTTATCTTTCGGCCGCGTACGCCGCGTACGACGTCGAACGCGGCGGAACAGCGCCGCGCTGTAGGTAGGTACATGGAAGATTGTTGACTCCTTGGCCTTGTCGACAGGTTGCGACCTTCATAGTTCCCGTACTACTAACGTCTTCGGATGGACTTCGCAGCGTATTCAGCGCCGTACGCAGCCGTTCGCATTCTTACGACGCCGTAAGCAGTCGTTCGCATTCTTACGACGCCGTACGCGGCTGATAGAAGCCGAGCCGAATAAGTGTAACCAAAATCATTCGGCGAAACGCGAATGGCGCCGAATAAATGTGCGTTGACCCTATGGCATATCTGCGCCTCCGTCGCCGCGCGCGTTATCCGTCGCTCCGCGCACCGCGGCCGGACGCATCTTCAGTTGGTGAACCGCCTTACTTACTTCACCTAAATTATGGACATAGACAAATGAGACAAACTAGATCCGAGAGCAATAATTTATCTATAACATGAAATAAAAGCCTTGGCTCCGTAAGCAAGATCACCATTATATAAGCTACAATAATCCCAGAAATCATGTCATTGTAATGATTCGTTCCATTTGAATTGAAGATACCTATTCTTTGTTTGTCATTTATCAACAGGTGAAATTCCGTTTGCTACATTCATATGAATAAAAAAGAAACGGAATATTCAACAAACCAGACGGACGACAGCCGGCTATGGTTCATGGTTTGAAAAAGATACTCCTATATTTTCAGCTTACGCGCACACAAATAACGTACCTACATCCTATTCCAACAAAGCCTACTGGTTTCAACTAAATGAATATTGATGAGTCTGCCATTCAGTCAGGAAGAATTTGTTTGTATATAAAATTGTAAAAAAACGTGACATAAATAAATTTGCGTCTAAAATGAACGGCATCGATTTAATCGTGTTCGTTTGATCTCAATTTGTCGACTCGTAACAATCGAAGCAAATTCGGATTTTAAATATTCGACGAAGCAAATGTTCTTCGCGAACGAAAAGGCAGCGTTAAGCAGTTGGTTGTTATTCTGTTTAGGTTTTTCCACATTTCTGTGTTATTCTGTCAAGATGAGAATCATGCTGAATGATTACGGATTACAAATTCTCACACGGTGTCCGAGTGACAATAAGTCACTTAAAAATAACTAATCTAAACAGGAATTAACCCTAAGTATGAGTAAAAGAAAGAAACATTTATTTCGTCATGAAATACAACATGGTACAATGCTGTAACAAAAAGTACTAACAATATGTAAGCATACTACATTATTGCGTGACAAAACAAAATACTTGTATGTGGATACCATGTTACCTGACGAAACAGGACTACCCTCAGCCTGTGCCATGGAACGGCTAGGAACCACGGCTGCTGGTTTACAGTGTAGGTATACCTACACTTTTTCGTGTAGTTCAAAAAAGCAAAACAAAAAACAAAACAATCCTGTGTTGAAGATGATTTACAAATTAATAATTACGAATTTTATGTGTTTATTCATATATTAGGGATATGATATTATAAAGTGGGTGCTAAATAATTACACGAACTATAGTACATATAGGTAGTATACTATAAAACATGATAAAGAGTAGGAGAAACTAGGCAAAGGTCAATCAAAACCATCAGAGTCCCATGAGGCATGTTACAAAGGAATCATGGATGTATCAAGAACGGTTATGCGTGTAATTTTATACAATCCGGTCAATTCCACGTAGATACCTAATACCTTTAAACGGATCCCTTCATTACTTGATACCACAAACAGGTTATAACTGCTAATTACTACCAACTCACCTTGAATTGTACTGTTGAAAAATCTTTTGAAGAAGAATACAAAGGGCTCATAAAATTCTACCACGAAATAAGGATTTTAAGCTCGCTAAATAAGATCCTAATTTCATGAAGAGCCATAAAAGATAAAAGCTTATAAAGCAGAAGCTTTCTTAGAGAAAATGAAATATTTACATTTGCGAACATCCGTTAATGACATTTTGTTTGTCTCTGAAGATGAATAACACCTCCTTTGATACATAAGTTACATCATATTTCTTGTTATTAGTAGTTATATAAATGTTTAGATTTTGGTTACTTTTTTCGGAACAATTTATTAAGCGAAGCCTTTTTTCTCTGACGTCAATACGTCCGCGTCGGTGATGCCTTTGGATGATCATGGTCCGCGGTGACCACCTTCAAACCACTCTGATCATTTATTAGCTATAAAAAATAGAACATCACGATACGGTGCGTACAGTGGTCTTTAATAAACTATCAATTTATAGCATATTTTGACTGACCTAAGTCATGCTTTATTGGTCCTTTTTACACCATGCGAAGGTTTGACTTGTTTTCAATTATTGCACGCGAGCGTTTTGTTTAAGACAAAAATAGAATAAAAGTAAAAATAGATATTTTAGGTAGATACCTATTACCTATAATATAATTAATTAATACACAGCGTCACAAGACAGGGATTGAAGTAGCCAATAGACATAAAAAATTGGCTCTAAATCATAATATCAAAGGCCAAAAGTCCTAAACTCCTTGATGCCACTCACAGTGAAGCACCGATGAAGCAATCTCATTTTTTCACCGCAACAGAGTCGGGCGTCCTCAAAAGATTACTACATATTACATTCATTATTGGAGGATATCGATGAAAATCTCCAGCATCCAATCTCGCGGGGATCGCTGGCGGTTCACGTATTCTTGTAATTTCAGAGGCATAATTTTATTTATTAGAGTGTGCCCTCATCGTAGAGGCGAGAACACCCCATTTGCCGCTTCATTGACTTACAACGGCACTCCATAATACTTCACACATATTTCTGTAGCGCCTCTCTCGCAAATGTTAGATCCCTCGCACCTCATTATATTGCGGATGACATTTAATAAAACATTATGGTTAGGTATCTGAAAAACGGCTTTCGATAACCGCCCGACATGCCGTAGACGTTCGGAAATCTATTCAGAAAACTCTGGCGACGGCGCACTTGGAGCTTTTATGTCACTCGTAGGATAATGAAAATTTAGGTGTGTTTGAGTATCACTTCAAATAATAATAAAATTTTAGTGTAATAATTATTTGCTTTTAACTTTATTTGGGCAGAAATTAAGTTCTATTAGGTAGCTAAAAGAAATATAAATACTTCTTTATAAATAATCTAAATATTAAATAAATCTTTCTTATCCTTTTTAAGAAAAATAATATGTCCCAAAAATTTGGCAGGATATTACTTACTTAATTATGATAAATGTGAGAGTTTGTGAGGATGGATGAATGAAAAAACTAAAAACTTCCCCAAAAGCTTCTGAATGGATTTTCACTAAATTTAACACACAAGTAGGCTTTCTCCATCTGAGAGTTAACACGATCAGTAGCTCTTTAATGGATTGTAAAAGAGCAGAGGAGCTCCCTGATGATAACTCAGCGTCACCTCATTAACACCGAAAGCATCACCGATTCATCGCCAGCCAAAAAGGAAGCAAAGACTCGCATTATTCACACCAATACACAATATGAATAAATAAAGTAACCACAAAACAGTCTGTTACCTGCTACGAAATATAATTGTACCATACAATAAATTACGATGAGTGTGATAATATTTGAACTCGTGCTATAATTGAGTACCTACTCACCGAGAGCCCACATTACCTCCGAATTGGTGACAAATTGCAGCCCATACTCGTACCACCGCACAATTGTTTTAGCTCTCCTACCAATACCACATTTGTATGAAACAAATAAACTATTAAACAGAATTGAATTCTGTTTATAATTAACCCGAGCGTGGGGGACGGTAATTGCAATATCATTCGGGCAGCTCATGTAAAACTGGACTGGTAATGTTCTCTATACTTTAGAGTTCTTTGAGTTACTCTACTCTTATTATTTTATTAACGTTGTGATAAATAATACGATATTGTAAACAAATAATTTAACCCTTGGCTATGGTTCTAATGCGCTCGAATATGCAATATTCATACCTAAGAAGTTTTTATTTGCCTTCATAAATCGCAGCTACTCCACATAGTTCTATGTTTTCGAAAATCAACGCTGTTTCATTTATGTAATCAGTTTAACTGGATTGACTTTACTTGACTTTTGTTGACAGTGAACAAAGATCCGCCCGCCCATGCTCCTTTAACTTTAAGTTTTAACAACTGATACTGTAATTTTTATCACAGCTGCCCCGGACGGTATAGATAACTCGTTCAATACAATATGGTCGCACGTTACAGAATAAATGTTTATAATACGTGCCTGCCGACCGGAAATAAAGCTTTAGGTTCGCGTGCATTGCAGCCAATAGCGATTTTTGAAAACACCTGAGTCAATGCACAAATTCTCACCCTACTGTTATTTACAAGTGCAGGTGCGTTTTTTCGTAATATTGCTGTCAAATAGCTTTGTAGTCCACAGTGATGCATCCTGTAAACGACCATAACCCATCTCAAATGCAGCTGCACTCTTAGCATAGTGGAAATCCATTAGCGACCTAGGTTTCTAGCGGCATAGGTTTCGTCTAAAGGAGTAGATGTAAATAGTTATATTATTGGAAGAGGCCTATATCATTGTAAAGTTTGTATTTTATAGATTGTGGTTCTTTTAAATAAAAACGTGCTTGAGCGTGAACGGTAGTTTAATTGACATACCACAGAGTACTTAATCACTACGTTTTATTGACATACGAACATAAGACATTAAGACATTGGCGATCGACAATAGAGTTCAACAGAGTTGACAGAGTAGTAAAGAGCCGCCTACCACAGAGCACTATGATAAGTAGTCTATGCCTACTTTACAATCATGTTGCACAGCACTGCTCGCTGATGTAAGGATTATGGGATTTAGTTTCTTTCTTTTTCTTCTCTCGTTCTTCGCCGGTATTTTAACGCATCAGGGATGCCTCTGGTGTTGTTGATGTCCATGTGCGACGATAGCCACTTACCATCAGGTGGATCGTCAGCTCGTTTGCCGGCTATATCCATAAAAAAATTACCTGTTCACTGATATACCTGCCAGCGACTACTAACGGGTTTGAATTTGGGAATTGCCACAATTCCTACACCGTGGCAAAACTTTAGCTTTCTAGCTTTCTAAACTCAATCTATATATCAATCAATCTATAATAAAACTCAAAGGGCAAATTGGTACATTGAATATTTTTTTTAAATTTTGATAAGGGGGCACTTCAATAACGTGTTAGAGCACAAAAATATTTTTTTTTAGAATTACTGTCTGTCTGTCTGTTTGTCTGTCCGGGCATCACAAAACCTTTGAACGGATTTCGATGAAAATTGGTAAAGTTGTTACTAATACTCCGGATCATATTTTAGGATACTTTTTATCCCGGAAAGTTAAGAGGTTTCCCCGGGGAACGGGATGAAAGTTTGTATGGAATATTTTTAAAACATCAACCGATTTGCTTCAAATCTGCCACAAATGTTCCTTGCTTAAATTGATTAAACATGTATTTTTCAGTTTTTCAAAATTTTACAAAAAAAAAAAGAAAAAAAATACAAATTAATGTGATTATTGCTTATTTTTCAAACCCGCTCCTGGAGGAATCCTTTGTGATTTTATCGTGGGTTTCGGTATATAAATTACTAAATATAAGTACTTCAACATAAATTCACCGTTTTTTAAATTTCCTTCTGCAAGAGGTACAAATAAGGTAAAACATAATTTCCGTATGCGAAGCTGCGGGCAACAGCTAGTCTCTACATAAGATTAAAAGAAACTGCATTTATCAATAGTAGTCTTCGTTTCGATTTAAAATTATTATCTCAGTATCTTGTTCAAATAAAAACACAAAATTCAAAACTGACCCTGTTGTACATAAAAATAAAACAAATTACGCTTGTATTTTGCTGAAAGCACCTATTATTTGATAAAAGACATGCTATTATTACAACAAGAAATGCTTCCATGGAAATATTTCGCAATTGTTTCCGTGTAATTTCAAAATTAACTTTACTGCAAGGTTTGTGGGTAAAATTATTAAATTGCCCCACTTTGAAGCCGATGCGGCTCCCGTTGGGGCGAAAAATAAAATATTAGTAAAGGCTTACGTACTTTTAAATTATGAGGTAATTTCATCAAGGGAGATTGCGGTACGCATTTTATTTTCCAACATCTCAAAAGCCGGGCTTTCATCAAGACGGTAAGACGTAATGATTGCTATTATTTATAGCTAATGACGAGGTAACAGGGGAGGATTTTACGTTTATCAAATATCACTGTGTAATAAAATAAGATTAACAAAAGCAGTGGCTAAAAATGCTAAGCTTCCGTTTAATGATCGCACGTGCAAGCACTTGGGCAGCGTGGTGGAGATCACTTTAGCTGCAGCGAAACCCGTATCCTGCAAGATGGCCATTATTGGGTTTTAAAATCAATTTTGAAATGAAAGTATACGATCCTCGGTCTATTCTTACCTTCACTTCAAAATTCACTTTATTGCACATTTTATAAAACCCAAAATCCAAAACCCATAAAAGTTCCTTAACATTTCAGAAATTTTTATCATCGTAGTTCTGCTTCTACTTATTATATTCCTACTTAAACAGAAACCGATCAGAAAGTATAAAGCAAACGTTGAAAACACAGCAATAAAAGTTTCACAAGTTGTGGGAAGTTCAGTTCGTTTTATATTTCTGTGCGACCGCCTGACGGATTTTGATTTATCATTTTAATTTGGCGAACGGCGAGTCGGCGAGGACGCGCCGTGAGGTGAGACCCCTCGGGATTCCCCCGGACCCCTACTTTAAATTTAAACTCATTACATTCAATCACTATCCGTTGTTACATCCAATACAATTATGTTTATAAGCTTATCTCCCTCGATAATGAACAATTTGGTATTTAAGTTAAGTACTAGCAATACAATCAATTTGATAAATTTTCTTCGTTTTCCCGTTCGTTTACATCGTCTGAGTGAACTTTTTAATTTTACGCATGGACATTTCTTTTACTATTTTATTAGATTTTATTTCTAGGCTCTATCCCTCTTGTTGCTAAAGACATATTTTAGTCGATGTTAATAGATTATACAAACTATCATTTTCAAAAAGTCCTCAATCAATCTGGCTAAAACTAAAATTATTTACTTATACCTACTCGGAGCAAAGTTAAAGAGTTTAAGTAATAGCTTAGTCAATAATATTATTGTCTTACGTGGAGTGGACGGATAAATAAATAAATTTTCGAGTGCCCATGCACCGTGTGTTATTGCTTACAATATGAATTGAATTCTGTGTATCCGAGTTGACCTACTTTTATTGTTTTCATCCTATCCTACGGGACAACCGCAGCTGCCAGTAATAAAGGGACCGTTCTCCACAATATGTCTAGAATGAGGATACGCAATGCTTATAATTTCCAATAAAGAGTAATATGAGCACACATAGTAGCTGTATGATAGCTAGACAGCAAAAATCTGTTTGTATTACTTTTATGATATAGTGATAAACAGAACAATAAATTCACAATGTATTGTTGTACAGCCGAATTTGGTCTTAAGCTATGCGTCTGTAGGGCGACCGAGTGGTTAGCAAGCAGCTCAAGGCGAGTGACGTCACGCGCGGCGCGCCGTCGGTCCTCCCCCCCCTCGCACCCGCCGGCTCCCACCACCACCCCGCCTTCATTTGTTTTCTGGTGTCACTTCTTATCTCGTCTCGCAATTATAACAATTTGTCCGCTCCTCCCCTTATCTTAGCGAGTTTGCCACTTCAGCATAAAGGCAAGCGACTTCAGCAGATTCGCGAGATCATATTGAGGAAGAAATCCGCATTTTTTCTAATTTTGTCAGCAGTTGTGGATTTTTCAAAAGTTTGAATAATGACAGCGCCGTAAATTGCAGAGGTGGCCACGAAACGCCGCAGACAGCCCGCCGTTGTTTGTTGTTTTGCTAACTTTACTTTTTCATTGCCCGTTGTTTGATAGGGCTGTTTTACCCGACACAGATTTTTACAATCCACTTCTTCCAGCTGCTTCAAAATGCCAAGTTCATTTTCATTATGATGCTTCAGTCTTACTTAGCTTTTCGATTTAGATTTTATTCTCCTTTTCCTGCCACAGACAAACAATTGCTATTCTTCAATGTTATAGAAACTTTTATTTTCTGACAAAGTAATTTATAATTTTTCATTTGCAAGCTGCTCACCTGTGCAGATATAAAATGTCAACATGTTACGCTAAGTTGTGGTCCTTTGGGATTATTTATAAACCGCTAAAATGATATAGGTAACTAAGCTTAATACTTACACGCACTCGTACTCTCGCAGTAGGTTTCCCTGTATCGCGTTTGGCATGGATAACACAGATTAAACATCACTATAACATCCATGACCCGAGTACAAATGTTTATCTACCGCCCCGGTCGGGAATCGAACCTGGGAACCCTCGCTTCGCAGGCAGGGTCGCTATCAACTAGGTTACAGAGTTGTCGAATAGATATTAAACAGGTTACATGTTTTCAGGTAACCCGGTATAAGGGTACAACGATATAGGTGTTCGCGAATGAAGAACTTCTGATGTCATTAGTGAGCATGATTACCACACGAGTGCGTTGTCTCCGCATTTTTATCGCTCCTTCGCCGAAGGGGAGCGCCGCTCTCGTTGTCGCGACAAAATGTTCAATTTTAGATACAAATAAAAAAGGTCGGATGCTTCGCGCAGAATATTAACGGCTCACAATATGAACGTAGGCATCCGGAATTCGCGTCAAAAGTGCCGAAATGATGTTATTCTTTTCCGCGCGGAGGTAATAAGCGAGGCGGCCCCGACCGTGCCGCGGATATGAAATCCAGAAATGTTTATGGTAGACGATAATGGGCCGGTTTGTATCCGATCGGGCCTCACAATGAAAGGATCGCTTGTAATTAGAATCCTTAAGGCCTTTTGTAATAGCGTAATTGTTTCCCGTTGTCGCCTGCGCGCTCTGTTATCTGTGTGAATGGAACGTTCTAATACAAAAAGGAAACTACGGCCGTGACGCGCGTTGTTATGCTTGCTCGTCGATTAGTCGTGTTGTATTTTATTTCTTGTTAGTAGAGCTCAGATTGAAGAAGTTAGCCGCACCGCATGTCTGGCGAGATGGTGATTGAGAGCCGTCAGTTGTGCACAACTCCTCGCATGCCGCCGTCGACCTGTACCCCGCTCCGACCGCCAAACATCCACGCATCTAATTGCATGCGTAATTTACTAATTCATCTTAACACAATGCTACTGCCAAATGGTACACTGTAAAAGAAAAGTGATTAACTGTCTCAAGATGCTTTTAACCATAACGTTAAATTAATTCGGATTGATATTAATAATGTCATAATAGATATACATCGCGACGGAGATGACGATGAGTTATGTAACCTGTAGGTATGGCTTAATTAACTAGGCCGAGCATAACGTGGATGTTTCATTCAAGGAGCCACACAAATAGTTCATACAAAGTCAATGAGACATACATAAATAGCTGAATATGCATATAGGTAAGGTGGTTTGGCCAGTACATATTCAGACACGTGAATCGGTACACCGCAATAACCCTCGAGCCGTGTTAACACGCTTAGAGTAGATTTGCCTGTGAATTGTCGATTCTGCAATTCGATTGATCAAATGGTCATTAGACCATTGTTCTAAATTGTGGTCATGATTACTGATTTATTTCAATGTTATCTTTTATACTCGTCATACTATATAAGCGTAGTAACTGAGGTAGGTAATTGTAGTTTGTCCATATCTGCTAATTCTGCCGTGAAAAGAGTTGCTTCAATAAACTTTAGTAACAAGAAATTTTTGTTAGGAAAGCGTTGAAGCCAGCGACGCTTTAAAATACTTTTTCCAACTAAGACTTTAAAAGACTAAAAAAATCTTATTAGAATAGGGAATCTAGTTCTATTTAATGATGATCACAAATATAGTTACAGCATTAACCCGGTCCAATATTTTACTGAGAAAAACAAACCGAATGTTTTCTTGAATTTAGTAAATGTTTACGACGATATAACGTTCCCAGTTGATACAGCTAGTAGTACAGAAGATAGATACTTGGGCCCAATACGAGAGCTCAGTGTGGTCCTTCAATAGACTCCTGTAATAATATTTGCATACAAAGACGATCCCGCCAGTGCTTTGCGCTTTGTACGCAAATTTGCAAATTTTCTACTGTTGCTATGCTTAGAAATGAAACCTTTGGATGTGTTCATAAAGAATAAAGTTCCTAACGTGATCTCCGGAATATTACGGCGAAGTTCTTGCTTGCAATGGTAAATAACCTCATCATAATCCTTTGAACTCTTAGAGGAAAGAAAGTCAAAGAAGTTGATAATGTTAAGCTAAATGATAAAGACCTGCCCCTGCAATTAAGGTAGCCTGAATCTAGTGAATCCATTTTTTTATGAAAATAGCCGGCAAAAGAGCTGATGATCCATCTGATGGTAGGCGGCTATCAAATAGAATATAGAAACACTCTCAAGCCACATTGATCCATTGGTCAAGAGTTGACTCATGAGCTTATGATTGCTTAGATTTGCCTAAGGATGCATGGAACCCTGTAAGTTCCACCATGTCATATTAAAATGCTTCTTAATCAAAAAAACAATGATCATCAAATCGAATAATCGAATTAAACACATTAAGCTGACTATATGTACCTATACTTATATGTCGACCCAGTTAAACCAAAACTTACAGGAACTTAAAGGGAAACCAACATTTTCTAAATATGGAATAGGGAAGATTAAATCACGAATACGCTGATGTATTTATAGCCGATCCGGGGACAACGTGTGTTGGATAGCGCAGTTATGAGAATTCATCGAATTGCACCGAGTACAAATCATCCAAAATGAAATTCTAAATTAGCTTTCCCAAAACTCTATACCTAATCCAATAATTTGATAACTGACTTCCTAAATAATCTTTACTGTCTAAAATATCCCCCTAATATTTTCTCAAAAGCATTTAAGCAGTACCTTTCACGGCTTTTTAACCTAGCCTCAGGCCTAAAACAAAATCCAATGACGGGAACTATTAATAAGTTGTCGGTTATTCTATTCCTTGACTATGTAATCTTACTATTAAACTTCCAACAAGATTGATACCTCCAAATTCTGATTGGTTGATCGAAGAGTGAACACGAATTTGTACCTGAAGTATTTATAGCCAATGGGGACAGAACGTGGATCCATCGTTATTGGAATTAATGGAAGTGCACCAGCAGCCTCACACTGACGTATTGTCGCTTCCAGGCTGATTAATCCCGCATTCAAGAGTACACCGAAACTTGACTATTTTCTTATACAGAGACAGGTTAGATCCTACAAGACTTGCCTTTAGGATTGTATTAAAATATCTCATAACCATTAATACATTTAAGTTTGAATTAAAAAATACTCTCATAACTTTCAATGGCTGTACTATAATATCATACAGTGAACACTTATTAAATTCGATTAAAACAATGGAACAACACGTCCACAAAACCAAGTAGTTAATTATAATGAATGATACACGTATCATTACTCTAATGACTACGAGATAAATAGTACAAAAATAAAAATTCTGTTTTCAGCAGAGAGAATCATATTAAGTGCAACGTTTCGGAAAAGCTAAACAGAGGACGGTGACGTATTTATGGCCGGAGCGAAACGAGAGCTGATGGACCCGGCTCGTTATGGGAATTAATCGAACTGCGCCGGATAGGACACCTGTTTTAGCACTGAAATACTGCTCGTTCATCGTCTATACATATAAATGTCTACGTTTAGCTGGGAATTTTCTTTTCAACTTAGACAAATGCTTTACGTGTAACTCAAGATTTTTGTGTGCTGTAATTTCGCTCCATTACTAATATCTAAATAAATAATAATAAATAACGCCACACACTCGAAGGCCTAAAGTAGGATGCCTGAGTCGTGGGTGCCATGGAAAACACACAAAGACACACACCCAGACCGAGAACAGAAATTCATACCTACTCATCATTGAAATTTCCGCCTCAAAGCAAAAAAGCAAAGGGGAATCATACCCAGAACCCTTGACGCGGCAATCCGACATGGTAACCATTACGCCACACGGGTCGTCTGGGCATTGGATCAAAATATCGATGCAAACTACAAAGACCTAACCATTAAAATGTTAAGTGTCCACGATGAAACATTTTAATTAAGTATTTGGTACAATGATAATTATCTATGTATATGTTCGTTCTATTTAAGTAACTTCGAGCGTGGTCAGTTAATAACTTTGTAAAAGTAGTGATGTTAAATGGCAAAATTTCGAGAGCGCTTCCGTCCGTCAAAGGCACATTAAGATATTGTTCTAAGTTGTAATCGTTAGATAACCGTCATTAATCCAAGTAGAGGCCTTTGGACGACATATAAACTTTAGATACTACAATGGGGTTGACCGTTTCCCCTTCCGCAATGAAGCCGCATGCTCTAAGCCTCTAACACTGGTGGTCCCCTGAAAGTTTACTAATAGACGAAGAAATTGAACCCATCATAAATAAAAAATTTAGATAACTGTATAACGAATTATTAACGAATAACTAAAATATAGCATTCAAGCTTTGACAATAAACAGAACTATTTACTACAGTTTTTTAGTCTACCAGAAAATCATCATAAAATGGTGCATACATAGGTACATATTATATCCCTACATTATGAAATGTTTAAATTATACACACATTCACATAAATTTATTTGGCTTTCGGCCTTTATTGTCCTTATACGGTCATGTAGGGAAATCTAGCTAATGCTCGCGTTTGTTTACTTACGAGAAGTTACCTAGAATTCTCAATTTCATAACATAAATTTTTCTGAGCATACCGACCTACTCACTCGTTACATACATACAAGTAGAAACTAGAGACGTAATGCGTAATGTAGAGTAATTTTGTCGTGACGGTCTCACCTGCTAAGCCCTTAGATTATGATACAATTTATAGATCAAATTAGAAAGATTGTATATCACACCATACTTGGTTATGGTCATAATTACAGGGGTAACTAATTATTCGTCATTGTATTTTCCTTCCATCCATGTATACAAAGACTAATCAGTAAAAAATGACGATAACGCAACTCTGTTTAAATTGAATAAGACACTCCATTTAGACACAATGCCGTCCTCGTCTTTCCTCGGAAGTAAGACATTAATTTCCATTTCAGACAAAAGCAAAACCTATTGAAAAAAGAAGAATAAGTACATAAGCAGAAATTTGCATCACAATTTATACTTTCTTTTAATTTTCCTTGTCGAATTGTATTGTTAAGCCGGACATCAATTGCGAGTGGAATTGCTAAAGCCTGAGACAAAATATTCTGAAACCATTACAAAGCGTTGGCATTTTAAAGTTAGGTAGGTATTTCGTACTCGGAGTTAAATAATAAAATAGCTTCGCTCGCACTGTATTGTTCTGTTTGATTATTACAATTGAAGCCGGCACCTGCGTCTCGCACGGCCTATATGAGCTAAAATAACCGCGAAATCGAATTATTGAACTTACTTGAAACACTAACCCCAACAGGATAACCTAGTAAATGGATCGCTAGATGCACTAGATAGTGATTATTTGCTCTTGGTATATTTCCAAAGAAATAGGAAAAATTAAAGAAAGAAAGAAAACATTTTTATTCAGACTAAATACGCAAGGACTTACATCTAATTTAGTTAAGCTAAAGTATTTAAGTTTATTTAGTTAAGTTATAGTATTTAATGTGAATGCGCAATCTTGTAGTCCTTAATCCATTCTCTAGACCTTGAAAATAGAATGACATTCAAGAATACAATTTTAAGACCGTTTTAATGCCCTTAATAGTTCAGAAATGGAAAACAAAAAGGTAGTCATAACGTCTTTGAACGAGGGGGAGATCGTTGGAATGGGAAATATAAGTGCACCGTTGAGAAATAAGACAAAGGGTACGTTGATTCGCGTACAATGCGGCAAACGGGCGTATGGTGCAACATTGAATATTTACGGTGTCTACAAACAAAACTTGAAGAAATCAAGAGGCGTAAGTTGGCGCTAATTTAAGAGACGGCGTCGGAGCGCCTCGCTGGCGAGCCCGTGCCTCCGACGCCGCTGAACTCAATCTGGATGGTCCCGTACAAAAATTTAAAGGTTCATTTGCAATAATAATGGTGGTTCATTTGCAAATGTGAGCATAATTTTAATGTACTCAAATGTTCATTATATTTTGATCGTATAATTAATATAATATTTATATTTTAAAAATGGGAAAAGAATTAAATCATAAAGTGATTAAAATATGGTTTTGCATGCATATTTGCCCAGCTTATCTATTTACTATTTTGTAAACTAGTACCGCCTTTTAATAACAAATCAACAATACTATCTCTACACGATTGTAAAGTTATTTCATGTTGTAGTTTCCTACGCAAGTAATAATAGTACTTTAGAACATTCCTAAGACACGCCTTACCCGACGCTCCGTGTTTCGGAAAGCTAATCTGAACGTATGTTCACGTGGGATATATTAAACGCAATAAGGTTCCGCTATCGCTCCTAATCTTCAAAATTACGATATAATACAACTCCCTGATCCTATATGAAACCCGCCACGAAATGGATATTAATATCTATCATACAGTAATCTAGGATCAAAAGAATGCTAGTATGATTATTTTGTTACATAAAACTTGATATAATATGTTTTATTCTGGAAGTTGTATGTAATCTTATAAAAATCTCAACTAAGAAGTTATACTTTCTATTGTTTATACGTTCGTACAGGTCGCTGAAAGCGCTTTGTTAATGCAATGCATTATATCGGGGCCGCGGGGGTACGAATGAGGTAAGAGTTTATTTAATTACCCTATAGTAATACATATGACTGACAAATAGTTCATTTATTACTAAGGGTATACCAGTATCTATTAACCAATGGTTTTTTTCAGGACAACCTACAGAACCCTAAAAAATTTATCATTTCATTAAATAAATTAACGCTTGCCTACTACTATACTGAGCTCAGCTACTGAACCAGGTAATATTTTAACACAAGATTTGTTTTTTTTAGATATGAGTAATAAGAATATTTGAAAGAATATTTGGAGGACATTAAATTACTATTCAATTATACATTTACAAAGTAGGATTTTTTTAATAAACGACATTTTAATCCAAGTAGGTATCTACCTACAGACGTTTTTACAATTTTACTTATGACTCGACTAAAGATATCGATGAAAAATAGTTTGAGAAACCACTAGTGTGGATTTTTGTATTATTCGTTTATTTTTTATCACATAAACTACAATATTTCTTAAAATATAAAAATTACGATTGTCGAAAACCAAACCAAAACCATCGCACATCGGGCTACTGTGCCACAACCTGAAATAGCAAATAATAATAATAAGAAAAGCCGAATGGTTTCAATGTATAATTTTGTTACTTATGTTTGTACATAAAATCATCCAAAAATATTCAGTTATTAATATTTTTTATTATACGTTTTAATTATACGTTTAAATTTCGTAACAGTGAGTCTCACGCGAGTTCAAAATTGGCAAAAGTAATATTTAAAATGCAACATTATTCCGCCCTAAAAAAAGACGTTGTCGGCAGCAAACAAGACGGCCAGTGTAGATTAACATATTTTAAAATTCAAAACTATGTGAAACAGTCCATTGGTGAGGGCGCGAGTAAGAGGCAAATTTAATTTTTTCAACGACGCTCCACTGCGTCTGAGCGTTTAAAAATCCTTCAAGTATATGAAGTACTTGTGTTGTGTTTAAAAAAGAAAAATACGGGTGAAAATAATAAATAACGGTATAATAGCGATCTTCACGCAAAAGATTAGCCACAAAAGCTAGGGGCTTACGAGTATTTATAAGGAGTGTTAGCGGCACGCCACAGGGCGGATCTCGCTACGTTCCGGTCCCTACGTGGATCTTTCAAGAAAATGGTACTATATTTTCTAAGACATTGTTGACACAGCCTACTACAGTAACGTGCCACTTGACGAAACAGTGTTAAAAATATTTCAAATAATTTATTTTAAACAGGTTTCCCCGTTTCATGGATGCCATGGACAACACACAGAGACAACACAAACGCCCAGAGCGAGAGCAGAAATAAAATATAGCCGAGAAAGCTTTAAGGTCGATGCATACGTAACGTGGACGGAAAGGGGACGGGACGTGGACGGGGCATAAATATACGTGTGTGCCGTCCGTGCCTCAGTGGCGTATGCGCTAGATATCGTTTACATTTTCTATGAAACTGTTAAATTTGTAACGAAATAACTTAATTAGTACATAGTAGCGACATCTACTTGTAAACATGTCAACCCTATTAATTATCTGTATTCGTGTATGTCTTTAATTCAAATAAAAACTGTTTAGTCTGTGACAAGTCAACGTGCGTTTCAATAGGTTATGGGCCCAGACCCGGCGTATTTTATAAAAAGTTTTATTAAGTTTTCTGCAGTGAAATGGCTGGTAGTTACATCGTAAATGTTCCCAAACTCAAGGGACGTGAAAATTACTACGAGTGGGCATTCGCGGTCGAGAATTTCTTGATTTTGGAAGGCGTCGATATCAACAAGAAAGTCAAAGATGACGGAGCGACAACTAGCGTCGAAGATCAAAAAGCAAAAGCGAAATTAGTAATGACCATTGATTCATCCTTGTATGTGCATATAAAGTGTGAAAAAACAGTGTATGGAGTCTGGACAAAACTAAAATCGCTATTTGATGATTCGGGATTCACACGCAGAATTAGTTTGTTGCGGAGTCTCATCTCAATACGGCTGGAAAATTGTGAATCAATGACAGCGTACGTCACTCAGCTTATAGATACGGCGCATAAATTGAAAGGAACCGGATTCGATGTAAACGATGAATGGGTAGGATCATTGTTGTTGGCGGGACTACCTGAAAAATTCTCGCCGATGATAATGGCCATCGAGCATTCCGGCATCGCCATTTCCACTGACGTCATCAAATCTAAATTGATGGATATGTGTGACAATGTTGGCAGTACTGAAACAGAAAGCGCATTTAGCGCGGCAAAAGGTTGGCAACGGAAAAAATGTGGCAAGATTGGCAAGACTGTAGATACGTCAAATCGACCTGTCAAAGTCATAAAATGTTACAAATGCAAACAAATCGGCCACTATAAAAATCAGTGCCCACAAATGAAGGAAAAACCAGTAAATGCATTTAGTGCAGTCTTCCTTAACGGTAGTTTCAGTAAAAACGAGTGGTATATTGACTCGGGAGCCAGCAGTCATATGATGATAAGTCAGGAAAACATAAAAAATACGTCACGAAACTTGACAACAAAGGAGATTATAGTTGCGAACAAAACAACTATGCCAGTGTTGTGCACGGGAGATGCACAGATTACAACTGTTGTTGAGAATTCGGAACACGATATTGTGGTCAAGGATGTGTTATGTATACCAGATCTTACTACTAACCTGTTGTCTGTCAGCCAGCTGATAAAGCATGGTAACAAAGTAAGTTTCCAAGAGGAACATTGTTACATCAGAAATCGGCAGAATGAGTTGATTGGCATAGCACAGTTGGTGAATGGAGTGTACAGACTTAACACAAAATCAGCATGTGTGTTAGCAGCTTCAGCTACAACAACCTCAGATATAATATGGCACAGACGACTAGGCCATATTAACAGCACGGACATGAATGCAATGAAGAATGGAGCTGTAGAAGGTTTAGTGTATGATAACAAAGCCGATATCAGCAAATACAATTGCACAGTGTGCTGTGAGGGTAAGCAGAGCCGAGTACCTTTTCCACGGAGCAGTCACAGAAGTGAGAGGGTCCTCGAGATTGTGCATGCAGATGTGTGTGGCCCGATGGAAACCAGATCAATAGGTTCATCCAGATATTTCTTGCTATTTGTAGATGATTATAGCAGGATGTCATTTGTTCATTTTTTGAAAAATAAAAGTGAAGTTTTTACTTGTTTCAAAGAGTTCAAGAGTATGGTTGAAAAACAGATGAACTCATGTATTAAGACTTTAAGGACTGATAATGGCACAGAATTTTGTTCAAATGAAATGAAGAATCTTTTGAAACAAAGTGGCATAATTCATCAGAGAACTAACCCTTATAGTCCGGAACAAAATGGAATGTGCGAAAGGTTCAACCGAACTATAGTAGAAAGAGCAAGATGTCTACTGTATGATGCTAAATTCGAAAAAAAGTTTTGGGCAGAAGCGGTTCACACAGCTGTGTATCTAAAAAACAGAACTGTAGCTTCAGGATTGAATCAGAAGACTCCTTATGAACTTTGGACTGGTCGGAAGCCGAATGTCAGTCACATACGGGTGTTCGGAAGTACAGCAATGACACATGTTCCCAAGGAAAAACGCTTGAAGTGGGACAAAAAGGCAGAGAAACATTATCTTGTTGGATATGCCGATAATGTGAAGGGCTATAGACTGTACAACCCTGTGACCAACAAAGTTATAACAAGTCGAGATGTTACCATCATGGAGCCAAATGATAACTCGGAAATGATACAAGCGGTGGTTAATGATGACCCAGAAATACCAGTGAGTCTTACAGAGCAGCATGGAGACTTAGATAGCTCTGACTTGGATCAATCTACTTGTACAGTGATATCAAACGACGATAGTACCTATGTAGAAGAGGACGCAGATGCTACGTGTTCCTCAGAAGAATTTTTTGATACCATACCACTGAGGGAGTTGAAGAACATTACTCAGACGGCTAAACCACAGACAAGCATAAGAGAAAGAAAAAAGCCAAACAGATTTGGTTATAGTAATATGTGTGTCGAAGCAGATTTCAACATGTATGGAGACCAGATTACATATGAAGAGGCTGTAAGTGGTCCGGAATCACAAGAATGGTGTAAAGCTATGGACGAGGAGCTAAAATCTTTCGAGGAGAATAAAGCATGGGAAGTGGTAGATAAGCCAGATCAAGCTACAGTGGTTAAGTGCAAGTGGGTGTTTAAAAAGAAGCTAGATAAGTGTGAAAAAGTGAGATATCGTGCGCGTTTAGTGGCGAAGGGCTTCACCCAAAAAGCAGGAATAGACTATAAAGAGACATTTTCTCCGGTGCTTCGTTACTCAACCTTAAGGCTTTTATTTGCATTGAGTGTTAAATATAACTTGGATATTACTCACCTTGACGTTACCACAGCATTTTTAAATGGCTATTTAGATGAAACTGTGTATATGAACTTACCAGAAAATTTTGTGTGTCATAATAGAGAAAATAAAGTACTCAAGTTGAATAGGGCAATTTATGGTCTGAAGCAATCTGCTCGGGCATGGTATAAGCGTGTAGACGATTGTTTACAAAGTTTAGGTTATAAAAAATCTTTGTATGAGCCTTGTTTGTTTGTCAAGCAGGATGAGAAAGGTAAAACATTTATAGCTCTATTTGTAGATGATTTTTTTATTTTTTCTGACTGTAAGAATGAAACGGAAAGTCTCAAGACTGAACTAGGTTCCAAATTTAAGTTAAAAGATTTAGGAGAAATTAAACAGTGTCTAGGCATGAGGGTTAGGAAACAAAATAATGCTTTATTTGTAGATCAAGAACAATTTGTTGAACAGTTGCTAAAGAAATTTAATATGGAGAATTGTAACCCAGTAAGTACACCAATGGAGGTAAATTTAAAGCTTAAGAAGGAAGATATTTGCTCTACTAAGTATCCTTATCAACAATTGATAGGAAGTTTGCTTTATTTGTCAATACTCACCCGTCCAGATATATCTTATGCAGTTTGCTACCTCAGCCAATTTAATAATTGTTTTAGTGAAACCCATTGGAAACATGTAAAACGAATTTTAAAATATTTAAAGAAAACAAAACACTTTGCTTTGAAATATGTTAAAGATAATTTAGACTTAATAGGGTATGTAGATGCTGATTGGGCATCAGATTGTTCAGATAGAAAATCTTACACTGGATTTATGTTTAAAATGTCTGGCAGTATAATTTCATTTGAATGTAAGAAACAATTCACAATAGCCTTATCTAGCACAGAGGCAGAGTACATGGCCATTTGTGAGGCAACCAAAGAAGCCATATATTTGAAAAATTTGTTGTCAGAATTAAAATGTAGGAATGAGTTACCTGTGTGTTTATATAATGATAACCAAAGTGCTCAAAAATTAACTAAAAATTGTGTATTCCATAAGAGAAGTAAGCATATTGATGTGAGATTTCATTTTGTCAGAACAGCTGTTGAAAATAATATTGTAAAAATAGATTATTTGAATACAAATGATATGCCCGCTGACATATTGACTAAAAGTTTGTGTTCTCAGAAACATCATAAATTTATTGAGCAATTTGGTATCACAAGAGTTTTAAGTTAATATGTTTAATTTATATGATGTGATGTAATATCACTTTAATTTTTTTTTTTGTGTTATTTCGTTAAGGGAGTGTGTTAAATTTGTAACGAAATAACTTAATTAGTACATAGTAGCGACATCTACTTGTAAACATGTCAACCCTATTAATTATCTGTATTCGTGTATGTCTTTAATTCAAATAAAAACTGTTTAGTCTGTGACAAGTCAACGTGCGTTTCAATAGAAACGATGTTTCCAAAACTTTACGTCCCGTCCCGTCCCCGTCCCGTCCACGTTACGTATGCATCGACCTTAAGTATGCTGTATCTTGAGAATGGTTTTCGTGTTCACCGAAGCCACTAGCTGCGGTTAATTAATTTCTAATACGCACATAACTTAGTACAACCAAGACGTGCATCCAGAATTTGCACTAGGCTACTTCTAGTTGTTTAATTTATGTTGTATTATAATAAATACGTATATATACAGACTGGTTGGATTTAATGATCAAAATATTATAACTTCGTGATAAAACCAGTCAAATTTTTAAATACACGGTATTCAACGTTCGTTACCTTTCCTTATCATTTCGCGTAAATCACCAGTCATTAACCTCAGAAAACTCTTAATTGCCCCAAACTTATAAAACTGAAAACCTTTGTCATTAGATTTTATAAGAAAAGCTAGTTCAAGGTAAATTAACTAACACCATAGTCAATTAGTCACCCCTCCCAATGTTCGGCTGCCTGTGTGAAACCAAATATTGCAAGTTAATTTTGAACTTTTCCTCGGTGTTTGATTGACTTAAAATCCTGCAAACATTATGCAGGGGAATTAAAAATTAAAATTACATTATGTATGATAAGTCCGAATTATGGGTACAAGAACTTTTGAATAAAACGACGAATTTGGGCTCGTTTAATGTCTTCTAGATAGTACGTAGGTACTATCTATAGTACAAATACCTACAGATGAGTTAATGAAATGCAGAAATAAAACCAGACGGAAAGTGAAAGGGAAATACTTACTACTTCACTTATACAATTCCTTTAGTTGTCTCAAAAGTCAAAAAATTATTATTTCTCTTAATACCTCCCATTAAATCATTGATTTGTAAAAATCATTGACCACTGGAAAAACAATGTATAATATATAGCATATTAAAACATAGAAAAACCTAAATGTAAACTGATTTTCATGACCAATAGTTCAAAATACACAATTTGGTCTGTAAACGTTTATATTATTATGTCGACTCGTATATAAAATTCCGAGAGAAGAAAAAGTGAGGATCGAACGAGTAGGTCAAACGCACAATCCATTCTTTTCGTCGGGAACAATAAAAGCGATAGCCACATTAGTTGAGCTACAAACAAATGTCGCTTTCAGGAAGGTCCTGTAAATATTGTACGCTCGCTACGAAGCTACCCACGGTACGCAATAAAATAACTCCTAACACCATCCAAGCATAATTGCTTCATCATATATCCCCAGATAAATAATGCAAACTACTTCGCTCATTTTGGGATTCTAAGGGTCAGTATGTTTATTAGAGTCGGACAATAACGATTAAAAGCACACAATAATATGTCAGTTAAATTAAAGCTGCTATATCCCATCTAGGGGAAGGCCGGGCAAAATGGACACCTTAACCTTTGGCAGGCTATAGAAAGGAAGTTGATACAGATAGATAAAAAATAATGACTGAGTTTGAAACAGTATTTATTAAACTTTTTAATATAATCAACTAAAACAATGTAACATCAGTACTTTACTTAAAATTTTTAATCACACTAAACTTGGTACCGCTATCCGCTTTGCCCAATCCACCGGGTAAAGTGGATAGGCTCATAGGGTAAAGTGAACACACGGTTAATTAAGGAAAGATTACCGAATAATATAAAAGAAGATATATGTAATTAAAGGAAACAATAATAAAGAATACAACTAATCAGTCATATCTAGCAGTTGTCACAAAGAAATATGCCATTTCCCTCGTAAGCCGTGCCGTATTTCTCGTGATTCCATTGCTTGCAGGAATTGCATTGGATTCAGTCATCAAACAGCTGTTCGTTAATCTTCCCATAAAATCTTCTCCACAAAGAAAAACCACGTAAACTTTTCATCATTTTCTTTGTCCTTAGATCCTTTGGCTTTAATATTTTTGGTCGTTTTTTTAATTTCAGTTGTTTTGGTTCTTTTGGTTGCTTTAGTCATTTTTAGGGTTCCGTAGCCAAAGGGCAAAAAACGGAACCCTTATAAATTCGTCATGTCTGTCTGTCTGTCTGTCCATCCGTATGTCACAGCCACTTTTCTCCGAAACTATAAGAACTAAACTGTTAAAAATTGGTAAGTAGATGTATTCTGTAAACCGCGTTAAGATTTTTACACAAAAATAGAAAAAAAAACAATGAATTTTGGGGTTCCCCATACATAGAACTGAAACTCAAAAATCATTTTTTCATCAAACCCATATGTATGGGTTATGGTGGTCTATGGGTAGGTCTTCAAAAATGATATTGAGATTTCCAATATCGTTTTTTTTCTAAACTGAATAGTTTACGCGAGAGACACTTCCAAAGTGGTAAAATGTGTCCACCCCCACTGTAACTTCTAAAATAAGAGAATGATAAAACTAAAAAAAATATATGATGTGCATTACCATACAAACTTCCAACGAAAATTGATTTGAACGAGATTTAATAAGTAGTTTTTTTTAATACGTCGTAAATCGTAAACCGCAAAAAACATCGATCAAAGTTACAACCAACTACAAGAACTTTTATATTATGTTACTTGCTGCTACGGAACCCTTCATGGGCGAGTCCGACTCGCACTTGGCCGCTTTTAGTATCTAATCTCAGCATTTTTCTTTCGCGTGGTCTTTGTTTTGGTATCTAAATCTTTCTCCATGTTTCTCAATAATTTGCACTTGTTTTAACAAAAGTTTTCTGTTCTTTCTGTTCTTCCTGTGATGGTAAGATGTAGGCATAGGAGTGGAAGATTTTTGAGTGGCGTTATATCTGAGTGGATCTTCTTTGCCAGGTTTTGGTATATTTGTTGATAAAGTGGAATCAAGAAAAGTGAACATTTCTAAATCTGCGGACAAAATGAACGCTGTTGGCCAAAGTGGATACTGTGTCCACTTTGCCCGTGTTCATTTTGCCCAACGGGTACTTGTTTAATTTAACCTAACCTTAAATGAAATCCAGAAACAGAATACCAATAAAACTAGCAGTATTTCTGCAAGAAAACATGCACTTTGAAAAGAGAATCAAGCCAATACAGGAATACTATATAAACATAAGTAATTACAAAATTACGTACTTTGAAAAGTCGTAAGCAATGTTCACTTTTTAATTTTTGTTATTTTTTTCGCAAACGACGCGTGACTATGCGTTAGCTCAGTTTGTTTACGATTAAGGGGCACGGGGTGCACCTCGTGGCAAGACGGTAGCGCGTTCGGGCCCACCATTTTAAAATAAAAGAGGGTATCCGCTTTGTCTGGGCTGTTCACTATGCCCGGCCTTCCCCTATATCCCCTGTTTTCTGTTCAAATTCTCACTAGGGTTTATCTTTTAAGCGTATTAGCGCATACATACTTAAATCGTATTTCTTATTATTTTTACAGATTCAAAAAGGTTAATGTTGTTGAAATAATCAAATTAAGCGTCTCTTCTACTCCAATTCTGGCAACCTCTTTTATTTATTAACTATTCGATAGCCAGCGTGTTCCACTACGCTTAACAAACTGATAACAATGCCAGATCAGTGTCTTTGTGTTGAGTTCACAGCCTGTTTATGCGCCATTTTTACATAATAACTTCAAATTGTTGTATGGGAAAAGTGGAAAATCGACTTTATCAATGGGCTGAATGTGCTTAATGCATTGTTTTAGTGGGTAGTGTCAAACCACCGCACGATTATTGCCTTTCAAATTAAACCATTTTGAAGCATATCGGTTGGATGGTTTTAGAATCTACAAAGGACATTCGTACATATTTTTTTTTTGTTTTATATTGATTCTACCAAGAGCTCTTGCGGAATACAGACCTAAAACCCAATGCATACGTAACGGGCTTTTTCCCGTACGGGAAGTATGCATTGGGCTTAGTTAATAGAAAACAACTACAGATTTCAGCGATTAATTAATTACTTATCATCGGGATTAGTTTTAGCCATCCCATACATATGGGATATAAAGTTCTTCAAAGAAGGAAAATCCCAGGTCCATATTTAGTTTTATTTGCAATCGATCATATTCGTAAACAACTACGAAGTCGAGGTTTGCAAAGCCTTGGCTCTCGTAATAAGTCAGTTATTTCACCTACCACGATCAAACCGATATTAGGACCTTTCTAGGTCTAGACCTTGCATAATTTTGCTCGGAATAGGCAAAGATTACGTACCACTTTCAAAATTTAACTGACCTATTTATGTTAGTCATTCAAACATTCTCCAAACCTCTGAGAAATTACGTTGGGGCGTCATATCTCGGCAATTAAATAAATATTTGAGTAGTGGTAAATGAGAGCCACGATACAAGAGGCATTAAATCTCTTGCAGCGGGGTGGGAAGGTGGGTAATGAATACGAACTGCGGGGCACGTGGTTAGCACCGCAGTAAATTAGGGCGGAGCGGACCGCGACTTCAGAAAACCACTGGATCGAGAAGGCACCGTTCCCGGCGAACCGTTTCAGAAACAATCGACTTTACACAACCTACCCTAATAAACAACGAATAGTTCCGTTTTGAAAAAAACTTTCGCTCCATAGGGAAAATAACATTCACGCACACACGCTCATGTTCTTGAAACGGGTGAATCAGTTTGTTTCTACAGTGATTAAAGTTCACTGCAATTCTGAAGTAGTACGTAAATCTTAGCTCTAAGTTTGTAAACTGTTATTTCTGTCGACCAGCAACTTACGGACATTTGGGTGAATAATATATATCGCCAAATCTTGAAGTTCCTACCCCGTATAACTAGATGTTCTCTTTTTGCGCAGAAAACTGAACATTTTCAATAATTCCGTAACTTAAAGTTTTGTAAGAGTTTTGGGAAACAATATTAGCGAATGGCTGTGTAACGTTAATGTAAACGTTATGAAAGCTGTAAAAAAATATCTAAACCTTATTTACTTTTTGATGTAGGTACTAATATAACCAAATTAAGCAAAGTCGCGCGTTAGTTATTTAGTTTGGTTATCGGTATCGTGGAGGGTGTTATCATTAGATATCAGTCGTTCTATGCCATTATACAAACTCTCGAAATCCAAATAATTACTTCAATAAAAGTGTTGGCGCAGCGTAGAAAATAGTTGAGGATACTGGTTCATATTATTATAAGATGCAAATAGGTATACTATTTAGATTTTATATATTAAAAGATTTGAAAAAGAAAATTATATCATACATTTGGACGTCATTTCTGAAAAACGTTCCAATCCACACTTAAGTGTATTACTTAAGTATTAATCCTTAATAATACTTCCTTAGTATACTTACTTATTATTAATACTTAAGTATTAATTACTTAAGTATTAATTACTTATGTAAGTATTAATTACTTATGTAAATATTAATTACTTAAGTATTAATAATATATAAGTATTAACTCAATTTCAACATGAGTGTGGATTGGAACGTTTTTCAGAAATTACGTCCATTTAATCTGGCTAAAATGCTAAAAAGTTCCCACAAGTTTTATTAAGTAACATCAATTAAAATACGCTTCCAAGCAAACGGTCTGGAGGTATTTATGAGGGTAGCTGGTGATATAGCAGCGGACCTTGAAACAAATTAAGCTTTACATCCAATTACACTACTCTTCGGGGAAGGTTAACTAATTTGATTTTAAAGGAATTGTGCTGTTTCTATAAAATAACGTTCAGCTAAAGTAAATTAAAACTGCATTTAAATTTAAAATCCTTTATTAAAATTTAAAGTGAAGCATTCATTGTCCGATACATTGTATATACTATAAATCGATTTACAATCCTACTAATATTATAAATGAAAAAAACGAAAGGTAAAATGTATTATGTGGATGTTTGGGTCGCAAACCATTTCCGGTTAAAAATACGATAGATTTTATCCCGGTTAAACGTTCCTGTGGAATGATATGTTTGTAAAATCATTTTCCGCAGGCGAAGCCGCGGGCGTAATCTAATACGTCAATAATTACTTACCTGTAAAAATATATCGATTCCATTAACCAGGCACCCATTATTGTAATTAATATGTTTGCTGTACTGGCCACCCAAATCGCATTTAAGCCATTTGTGAACACAAATCGATAGAGGTCAACGGCACCATAGGCATCATCCGAGAGCTCGAACCCTAGGAAGGGCGTCCACCACATAATGCCCCCATCTCACCCCATCGAAATTCCATAAAAACATCGCGTGTTCTATATCACCTGGGACTAATATCGTCTAAATTCGTAGAACCCATTAGCAAGTTCAGGTAAGATAGATATGCTCGCAAAATGCTCTTACTAAAATTGCTTATCAACGTTACGATAGTTTTACTAGTTTTGACAAAACATTTATATTTCACAGAATGTAATTAAATTTTGTGTACGTGAATTACATTCCCGGGCTATTTTCTCTTTAAACAAAGACGTTTTCTTAGTAATGGTGAAAAGCAAATACCGATATAAATAAACTCTGTAATTATACTCTGTGAAAGCTTTAAGGGTTCTTTAATCTTAGTCAATCGCGCACACGTTGGCAACATACAAAGCTGGTTGCCGTTAATGGGATGACAATCACCTTGCGGCAGACTTGTCTCCGGCGAGAGCGAGTTAATCTGCAGACGCCGTGAGGTGGGACAGCATAGGTCTTAATATGTCCAACAATGTTGGAGCTTCTAGTGGCATAATAAATAAGCTGCTGGAAAATGTTTGTTGCTCAAATGAATTGCTTGTTGTCAATTAATTTCATTACAGCTATGCATCTGCTTTGTACTTAAAATAGAAAATTTCTTAAAAAAAAAACAATGAAATTTCTGTGAAGATAGGAATACGAACTAAATTGATAATAATCAAAAAGACAAAGTTCCGTCCCAGTAAAGCTTAATGTTGTTTGAAGATTCAAATCTGATACAATTCGGTTTCAGTAAAATGGTTCTATCGAGCAAGCTACAGGAATAGGAATGCGGACACGAAACTTCTTTTCCAATTTTCTCCCAATGGCCATTAGGATGAGAAATGTAAAGTAGATTCCCGGATGAAGTCGAGATATGTGTTCGAAAAGAATGAAATTTCAAACTAAACCGACGAAGCTACGGGACTACGATCTTCTGCCAGGAGAATGACTTCAGGATGCAAAGGTTATACGTGCCATAGAATTCATATGCTTTCAAATGTTACCTACATGACTATCTGTTTTTAAATTGACTTCATCTAAATTCAAAATCGTATATGAATTCATAATAAGGGTGAATTGAGTATTTTCCGTGCAAGTACTTAAATCTGATCTAACAACTAGATAGATTTTAAGATTGGGATTGCGGGGTATTGGTCTTTAGACTTTAGAAATAAATAATTTTCTGTTTGATCCTAAAGATTCATTATTTGCTTCAAATCTTGCAAAAGCTTTGTCAACTTCTACAGTTCTTATGAAACATTGCATACACATTGATATCCCGTGACTGATAGCGGAGATCTGACGAAGGAATCATGGTGTTAATTTTTGGGTATAAAATAATATAAACTAAAAAATATTTTTAGTTAGTAAACTGAAAAGGGTAGCTTAATGCCTGGATTTTTTTTAAGTTTTTTAAATAACTTGTTCTATAAAATCAATTTTATACAAATGCTCATCTCACCAATCATCAAATGGTAAAATTCTCTGGGTAACAAATTTCAGAGTGACCGGAAATAGAAGAAGTAACTATTGTTTGTTCTGATGACGTTACTATAAGTTGTGTCCATGTCAAACAAAGCCACAGAGAAATATCACAAGTTAACAGTGTCAACAGGTTACTTGAGGCGAAATGACAGTCTGTAATTTGGCGCGGGCGGACCAACTTGCGGTCGGGTTTCCCGCATATTTGCAAGCTCACAAGTAACTTTAAATTGCTGGGACTAATAAATAATATGGCTTGCATTAAGTTCTTAGGTTATTAGATAATCTATCTCCAGAAACTAAACAGTATTATTATTTTCGGACTGAATTAAATTTTTCTCTCTACGTTGTTTATAAATATTATTTTCTAGTAGTGCCAAAAGTAGATTATCATTACGTACTTCTTTATTTACGACGGTAAAATTAGTTATTTAAAATATTTACGTCACTAGCTAGTATTATAAGCTTAGTAGTAAATATATGCATCTTTCGTCTCTTTTCTTCTGTGAAGTGAAACTACTTTTAAGAAAAAATCTTCAATAATACTCATAAATAGGTTCTGAGGATAGTTCATTCGTACACGCTATTTCGAATTTAGTTACCAAACCTAGCTAGGTTTTTACCTTGCCTTTGAGAAATACTATTTTATTATTATATAAGTACTACTAATGTCCGTTCGCACTTAGCCTCTATTTGCTACTCAGGCAAACAACTAAATTGTAATTTGCTACACGCTTTAATTACTTTAATATTTTTAAGCGTAGGTTACAAATTGCGCTTCAAAAGTAATCTTAATGAGCAATTAGTGTCATGAGTATGAAAAACATTGCCATGCGTTTATTGCACAAATGCGTTTACCGATGAAAATTAAATGGGCGATTCTTTTAGAAAGCCATAATTTCAAATTAAACGTACGATACCCTGCTGGCAAATACAATTTCTTAGAAACAAGATGAGGGTGAGAGCTAGGGGTGGCCTCATTCCTACAGCATTTTTAACCCACCGACAAATAAAGCGGTCGAGCTACAATGTATAAGTTCACGCAAGTTTTAATTAGCGGTTACAAAACTGTTTATGGTCTCCTAAGCCCGCTTTTAATGCTGCCGGTTGTAAAAAGGAATTATTTTGTTATAAGAAATCCGGCACGAATAAAACCAGCTCTTTATCGTAACTTAAACCCAATTGCTTGTCTCAAATTACCCGCCATCCACGTCTGTAAGAGTGTTAGTCGTTTTAAAGAAAAGTTCATAAATTCAAATTTGTGCAGTGGCTGGCGGAGCGCCTTATAATTTGCTCTGCATATCTGAAAGAACTGCCGCACTCCGGCAAGCGTTTGTTCAGAGCTAGTGAGTTTTCACCGTTATTTCTTTAGCTGAGAAATCCCCTCGCACAACTTTAGTTAGAAATTCCGTACACCTATCTTCGTATCACGCCACATATTTTGTGTAGTCTGAAGATAGGGGAAGTTTTCTTTTTCTCTTGAAAATTCGTTATTCATTTTCCAAGACGATGTTTGAAAAAAACCGCTGCCATAATTTAAACGCCGTAAATTCTATTTCTGCAATTTCTTTCCTCCGTGAAAATAATTTGAGCGCGAAAACAATAACCGAGTAGTATTGTCTGAAGACAGTTACTGATACAGTAATCTCAAATTAAACGGTACCCTCGCAGCCCGACGGCTTTTGTCACTTGTAAGTGATCGATCGACTTGCAAATATTGAGGCGTAGTCTGTGCTTAGATAGATGACCGCTAGAGGCAAAATGTTTCAAGGCCTTCCTCACTTCCTATGCACATAAAGCCATCGTAATCGGTAGATAGCAGTCTTAGTCATAGCTGAAGGCTTCTGGGCGGCATACAACCTTTCAACATTTGGGTTTCGTTCCACCTATCCGCATTAGAACAACAGCATTGGGCGAAGTCATTAGTTTCGTGGTGCAATGTCATGTTCCTACATAAAACTTTACCCTGAGAGAAAATTAAGTTGATTAATAAATTTATAAAATAAATTACATAAACTAGACGTAAAATAATCTAATCCTGTGCAAAAAGTTATTTACCAACAGCTTGATCAAAATAAGGCAATCTACGAGTATACATACATAATTTAATGTGTAGGTATATGACAATCTTTCAGTAAATTCATTGTTATTGTCACTTCTAGCACTATCAATAATTTACATATACGAATATAAAGATTAATGTAGAATAAACAAATTACAGAAGGACATTGCACTTATTGTGCCACGAATACCGCTCCAGTGTAATATCGGGAAAAACTTGCGAAACGACGGATAGTTGCGGGGGTCAAGTTAATGATATCGCCGCCATTTGTGGACGAGACCCCGCTCCGAATTGCGCCCGGGCACGTTAATGGGCTCAGCTACAGCACTCTGAATATTTTAAAGGACATTCGCTGAAATTACTACAAAAATAATGTCGCTTTGCTTGTACCGAATTACCCGAGAAACGGTTTAGAGACCGGCAATAAATATGCACGGAATCCTCTTCCTATTACCTCTTCGGAGATTGCTTTTACGGATTAAATGTTTTCACTCGCACAGTTTGGAGGATGTTATTCTGTAAGGATAGTTTCAACTTTCAGCGCAATCTGGAGAGAGCATCGATTTGTCATAGAGAGAAACACTTTGAGAAGTCAGTTCCACGTGTGGCTGTAAGTACGTTTCGGTACGGCAGGTCTTAAATAATAAACGAGGTTCGGTGATAGAGGCAAGCGACGGCCGCAGCGGGCGGAATTGCCTCGCCGCGACGCCGCGGCCGCCGCGCCGCACCGCACCGCTCCCGCGCCGCGTTTCGTGCAGACAGCGGTACGTGCGCCGCATAATGCACCGCCCCGTGCAAAATTCACAACTACCCTCAAGCCAAATTTACTGGCGCACATCTCATTTGCTCTAGTTTGCCTTCGGGTTTTCAAACTGCCGGTATTCTTCTGGTTAAGGTGAATCCTGTTTTCCAAAATCTGATTTGACTGACAAATACCTAATGTCATTTATTTTTAGCCCATAAAAAGTAGTCGTGTGAGCTACACTTTTGGTTATAGGTAGTACGTAAATACGTTAGACTTGCTTAACGTAGGTATCTGGAAAAAAGTTTTACAGATTAATGGAATTATTAAGATTTCCAAAGCAAACTTTTGGCGAAAAGCGAAACTTTTAAAGCCGACTGTAAAATATCATAAGTACTAATTATGGTAATTATTATTTTAATAATTACTATATTTCATTAAATTATTTATTTACCAATACATTTTTTTCGAAGTCGTATTTCAAATATTTATTATCGACAATAAAGCATTGACGAAATAATCAAAACCAGTAACACAGCCTGTTCTTATTAGCTCCACAATATAAAGGATATCTCAAAAATTTCCATACTCAGACGTGTTATGAAATTCTTATACATTTCGCAAAGTGCAAAAGTTTGACGCGCAACGTGGAGCGTGGGGCATGCACGCGGCGCGACCTCTGCAACTTTGTCGCTTAGAGATTCTCTGTAGAATAAAGATTCGTTTTTCTTATACGGCCGGTGATTTTAACTTTGCAAATAAATATCTTCTCTAGCAAAGCCTAATAGCTGGTAAAAAGCTGGAGAGTACATGTCATCATCAATCTTTGTGTCCTTATGGATGTTTTTCAATCTGCATCGCTATGAACGCCATGATCAATCCTTAAAAATTGAAATGTCGTCGTTTCGCTCCGTAGAATAAAAACAAAAATATGACGTGTTTGAAGTCGGATAAAAATAATATTTTTTAATAATTATTATACTTCACACTCATAGCCCCACACTAGGGTTCCCTGTGTCGAGGGTGCAATGCGCAAAACACACAAGACAAGGACATTCACACCCAGACCGAGAACAGAAATTCAAACTCATCATTCAAATTTCCGCCTTGATGGGAATCGAACCCAGGACCCTCGGTGCGGCGATCCGGTTTGGTAACCATTGCGCCACACGGGTCGTCAAAAAAACTAAAAACACGCAGGTGTATTGAAATGCAAAAAATAATAAACAAGCCTCACACAAGCAACACTCTATTTATCAAGTAGAATCCTAGAGTCATGATTATAATAAAATTGTTTAATGTCCTGTAGAAGGGTAGGATACTTTTTCTTAATAGGGATGTTGACTAATTTTAGGATTAAATTTTATTTAATTAATAGAACCATAAGATTCACGAAAAAAAAATTATAAAAATAATAATCTTCAATTTAAAGACAAAAATTGATAAATAAAAATCCTTTTCAAATTTCCCACCAAAAACGTCACGTGACGTCACTAGCCGATATTCAATACTATCTGTCGACTGAAGTTAGTCGCACTTGCATATAAAATAAGAACAATGACGTCATAAGCTCAAAATGACGTTTGTGGTCACGTGACAGTGAGTACTATTTTTAACATTTTAAAATAATTATATTTAATTTATTGTGATTGATTTTGACAAAAGAATAATATTTTAGGTGTTTAAATGTTTTCCTTGATACTTTAAACATAAAGTTATTTTAATTTACTGATAGTGTCAACATCCCTATTCCCAAATCATAAAATTACGTTGATTTGATATGAAACGGGTAAAGTGCGTGCGTGGCTCGACCCTTAAGTTCATCTACTACTTATTACTAACTAGTTAGTCATAAGTAATAGGGTATAGTAAGGTGCTACTTAAGCTAAACTGGCTAAATTTTATTATTAGGTTAATATTATTTTATTATGTAAATTATTTATACTTTGGTTACAATAATTAAGTACCTTACAATATCAAAAGGTTCAACTGCCGTTAACGGCGCTATCGCTGAGTGAAAGTAGTAACTTGCACAATAGTACCTAACAACTCAAGTTAGTTGCCATTCAATGCAAAACTAGATTATAATAATGCATACTGTTATTAGAACAATCCCACAGTTTTCAACTTACAGATACATTCAGCTCAACTTGTGATAATATCTGGGTATCCCTAGTCGGACAATGAAAACAAACTTTTGACTGTTTAATTACTGCATCAATCGAAACTGATCCTTATTGTTCGTCCGTTTTGTATGACAAAGTTCGTGAGGTCTATATGTAGCCGTTGCGCGTTGTATGTTTATAAGGTGAGGTAGGCTTTGTCTGCAACTCGGCTTCTTATTAACGTGCATAAATATCAGTTTCCACCGCCACCCTCCCAATTTAGTACTTGGGGAGGCGACAACGCTCCAAACAAATCAACTTGTCCAATATAATTTACTTACTCTGTAGTGTTTAAATAGATATTACTTACTTGGTAGGTACTGATATGAGGCTATTTATCTCAGTCATGCGTTTGTGAACAACATCAAACCCCAAAAATCAACTCCAGCCTCTAGCAAAGGGATATTATATATATTTATTTTGATGATTACCCCGCATCTTTTTGATCTGCAACGCGTCGGTGATGCGTTGGCATTACTGATGTCCATAGGCAAGGATGACCACTTAATATCTGGTGGATATTCTGCTCGTTTGTCAACTACTAACTTAGGTACATACATAAAAAAAAACTTAGAATCACTAAGGCAATGCTATTTTTAATTCATGTTACAACGTAATTTTCTTTTTCTAATAATAATAGTTTAAAAAAAAAAACTAAAAAAAAACACGCTTTAATAGAAAATCTAACTAAAAAAAAAGAAAATAAGTTTGAATTTAGAATTGTGTTATTGTAAAAAAAGCGTGGGGTGCATGGTGTCAAATGTCAAACTATTATTAACCGACGAAAAAAAAAGGAGGAGGTTCTCAATTCGACACGTATATTTTTTTTATGTATGATCACGCAGAAATCGACACAGAGTGGTCCGATTTGGATGATTCTTTTTTTATTGTATAGGGTATGTCCTGAAGTTGGTCCCATATTTTTTTGAAAATTTTATTCCTACCTTAAAGGTACGAAAATAGGGAATGATTGATTATTCACCCGTTTTTTACCCGGAATTTTTACATGTTAACCCCAATAACTTTGTACTGGATGATCTGATTTCGATGATTCTTTTTTTATTGAATAGTGTATAACTTGAGGTTACTCTTGTTTAAATTTCGAAACAAAATTTTACCCCTATAGGTACGAAAATAGGGGATGATTGATATTTCATCTACTACATTTTTACCTGGTAACTGAATCTATAATTCATAAAATCAAAAATTTATTATTAATTATAAGTATCATAGCAACTAAAAATTAAAAAATAATTACTTTTTAACAAAAAATAAAACCAACGAAAAAAAAACTAAAAAGCAAAAAATAAAATAAACCATTAGTATTATAAATTAAGATCCGAAATTAACAGTAAATATGCGATGTTGGGACCAGGGAGTGTCGACAATACAAAAACGGGTGATGCTTATGACTGACGTTTATTGACTAATGAGAGTAAAGAAAGGGTACATAGATTTGCTTATATGCTAAATATGTCTATATTGTACGGGTGAGGTGTGTGCGTACACTACAAATAAATAATTTTGAGGCGGTGCCAAACCAATGAAAAAACAAACGGCGAAAAGATGTGCGCCGCGCTGCTGCTGCCGTGTGCATCGCATGGCGCTGCCCTCATAATATTATGAATTTTATGTAATTAATTTTGGTTGTTTGTTTGGCACGGTCTCAAAATTATTTATTTACTGTTAATTTCGGATCTTAATTTATAATACTAATGGTTTATTTTATTTTTTGCTTTTTAGTTTTTTTTTCGTTGGTTTTATTTTTTGTTAAAAAGTAATTTATTTTTTAATTTTTAGTTTGATTTTTTTAATGAAATTTACGTTTTTTTCTTTCTTTCTTTTTTTAAATATTGAATTGTTGTGTAAGAAATCTGACCGTTTAAAGCTAATTAAAGCGTGTAATTAGGTTTTTCTTTCTTTTTTTCTTTAAATATTGAATTGTCATCGCCGTCATCGATCCTCGATAAGTCTACGGACTACGAAGTTTGAAAGAAATCTGACCGTTTGAAGTAGGACAAAATCAAGTCAAAAGAGAAGTTACAAATAAACAAACAAACAAACATACAGTGAATAAAGCATGTAAAAACCAGAATACTTCATGATTTTGTAAACCTGTATTATTAGCAATTTTTTTTCCTTGTAAAATAATTTGTTTTATTTATTTACTAGCGCTCTGTCCGCGGCTATGCCCGCGTTTTCCGGGATATTAAGTACCCTATATGTTATTTCAAATCACGGATTCAAATCATCATCTACCTGTGTGCAAAATTTCATGAAAATCTGCTCAGTAGTTTATTGCGTAAAAGACAAACATTCATACATCTTCAGTAGGATTTAGGTAATAAACGTTAAAAATATTTTTCGGAATATCGGTTTTATTTCTTTCATTCATTCATTCATTCAGTTCTGTTTACTTCACTTTCATAGTTCACTGAAAGCCGACCGCGCTAAATTTGAATTCATGTTACGAACCGAGCAACATAAACCAATTACAGAGCGGAGCCAATAGCGGGTGGCGGCGCGCGGACAATCGATAATTCTCAATATGCCCGCTAGAGGGCCAACGCCGTCGTCGCCGGTGCGCGCCCACACCACTCCTCCACGTTGCGCATCCAGACGATAAACTTTGTAAGGGCGTAAATATGCAGTTATAAAATTGTAAGATTTAAATGGGCCTACGCGCATTCATTTCATCTTAAAAACTTACAAAACTCTAACATTAAGCATGTCAACCAATAGCACAAATAATAATAAAAGAATAACTCCGACTCTGACCAAAAGTTTATGTGTTTACTCATAGAAAATTTAATAGACCTATGTATTGAAAGTCTATTTTGTTTATGATAATAGTTATATTAATTATTGAGCATTTTAAACAATACATTTTTCATTAAAAATATGTTGTAAGCGAATACACGTTTCAGAACAATCAAAACACGAAACGTCAACTCCCTTGCAAAGTCATACTAGGCATGCGCATGTAGTCAGCTGCTGCTTAGCTTGCTGTTTCGTATCGCGCTTCTTTCTTGCCCGCTTTCAATGTTTTCCGTTTTATTTTGTTATTTCTGTGATGCAAACCAATTTTGTAACTAATATTTGTATAATACGTTAATGTGAAACATTTTGTGCGTCGTTTTATTGTGATCCTAGCAACCCAACAGCAGTTGAAACAAGGTAAACGCCTTATTATTTTTGTTTGTTGCGGACATAACCTCTATTACAACTCGTAAACGCTGTTCTGTTTAAGTCTTTTGGTAGATTTTTGTTATTGTTGTGTGTTGTAAAAGTGTTTGTGGTGCTTAATTACCTCGTCGTGTTAGTTCCTTGACTTAGGATACTTAAATAGCTGGAAAATCGCTGTATTCAACACCGTAATATGGTCGTGTTAAACGACTTTAATAACACACGGAAAGTGTTTGTATTAAAAAGATATTGCTTGTTATTATAACGTAGGTACTTATCGGTACTTACTTATTTAGTGAACATTTAATTTAAATGAAACAAGTGTGGTAAAATGTTGACACTGAAATGAATCACCATGACAATACACTGGTTTGGCTGTTGGTATGAGTGCTAGTAAAATGCCCATAGGGGGCGTTACTTGCCCAAAACACGTACTCTATTGACAACAAATACTACAATGAGTAATTTAGAAAATGATAATACTGTTATTATCAATAAGTAAATGCAGAACTAAGCACTATTTATTTTTGTTTTTAATTTATACCTAAAAGATAAAATAAAAATAGTAATAGGTAAATATTAACTTCTGCTTTCCTAATAGCGTTGAATAGTAGTCAAATTTTATTAATTCCTGTTTATAATTTACTTAATAATTAAATTAACCCCACATCCTTAATTATGCGATTTCAAACCTTTTCACAAAATTATTGTTTTAAGGTCGCCTGCCTATGACTATATATAGACATGACTACGAAAACCTCCCAACTATATTGGCGCACATGCTTTGCAACTTGGTCGTATTATTTTTTGAAATACAAACTATACAGATATTTCATTCCACCCCTCAGATTAAAGAAATAAAAGGTTCCACCCAATATGCGTGAGAATTTTATAAGAAATGATATAATAAATAAACAAAGCCGAACAACATTTTATTTATGTTTATGCATTTTAAAACAGCCTATATCGATTTTATACGCAACTATTCCATATTATTTTAAACTATTGCAAAATAAATTTTAAATTTGAAAGATTGAATTTATAAAGAGTGTAACGGAACGCGGCTTGCCTGGTAGTCTTATTTCAATGCTACCAACATTATACCGAGCTGCGAAAATATGCTCCATGAATGTCCATGATTCAAACGCACTTTATTACGACAAAAAGTTTCATTCACCTGTTTGTTTGTGGTTGCTAAGCAACAGTTTGCTTACAACGAGTCCAAACCGAATGTGCAAATGTGCCTGGAGTTTAAGGAGATGATTAAAAATTTATTTCCTAAGATTAACCGTCCTTTTCCCTAAGAAAAACTTAGAAAGAAGTTAGTACAAATTTATTCACTGAAATCAGTGAAGCCACGTTCTGTGGCAACCATAAAAAATCTGTATTTTTAACCGACTTTAAAAAAATGAGGAGGTTCTATTTGTTTTAATTGATGTTTGTGTCAGTTACGGCTAGTGTTTTTTTGTGCACGATCATGTTTGTTTTTATTGGTTTGATGGGTGTTTGGTGGCCGCTACCGCGTTTTGGAGGGTGCTAGGTGGCCCTCTTGGTCCTTTGGTGGTATCTTGGTTGGTTGCCACCTGTGGTTGCCAGTTGCCACTAATCGATCCATATTTGAGTATGGAGCAGCGTGGTGAGCGCAGTGGTAAGAAACAGCTAATTCATAAAAAGAGGGCTGACTACACCTACTTTTATGAATTATTATAATTGATTGATCATAATTTTATTAAGTCAACGAAACATACATACGAGTACATCCATTATACCTATGTCGTAGTATCATAATATTCGTAGCTTCTCAGAGCTGGAACGCTTTACAAACTGGATGGCTAACAACTTGGATGTTGTTTATAAGCAAATTTAATTTTGTTTCGGCTCCAGCAGACCAAGTTTGCAAGATTCAGGTAATTACAAACATCAGTGGTTGAGTTCACGGATGCGCATGTAATGCCTTTTCAAAATAGGTATTAAATTATGACTGTTTAAAAAATGGCGCAATGTTGTTTTTTATTTTTTTTTATATTTTTACTTTACATTAGTAACCCGCCCTCAGTTCGCTTCGTATACTTACTTCGTAATATCTGTCCCTCCCGAAAGCAACTTCTCTATAGCCTTCTATAGAATTTCTTTTTACAAATCCGATTGGCAGAACCCCACATTTTAGCGCTTCCAAACAAACATTAAAAACCAGCCAGTCAGGCCACGCGCATTGTAGGGTTTCGTAGTTATAAGTTTATCGACTATTTCTCACTAACTATAATAATAATAAATAAATAACGCTTCACACTCTACACTACTTATAGACCAGTGCCGATATTTTTGAAACGAAAAAAAATTATAGTATGATGAAACCCATTGCAATAGGTTTCATTCTACTATAATTTTCTTCCACTTTTTACCGTTTTTACAGCTATCGGCACTGGACTATTATGTTAACATAGCCGTGATAGTTTTCCTTCTAAATTCATCAAATTATAAACAATTTTTGTGAAGTTTTCACTTGTCCAACTCCAACCGTTTATCTAACCCCTCGTTTGCCTGTAGGGCAGGTACCCTGAAAAATAAATACATCAATATTTTATTATATGATTCTGGAGTTTTAATAATCTAAGTATATCCATGCCAATTACAGCTTTCTATGACTTAGGATCTCGGCGCTATGCTACGGACAGACGGACGGACGGACATGACGAAACTATAAGGGTTCCGTTTTGACTATGGAACCATAAAAACGAACAAATATCTCTTCAGCTATTTAATATCAGCAGGTATTAGATATTAAAATGTACGTTCATTATTTTATACAATACTATGTTAAATCAAATACGTACGAAATAAAAATGTATTAATAATTTTAATAATGTATTTAATAACAATAATAAAAATGTATTTAATAACATAGAAAACGCCTTTACCCTTGCGTACAAATCGCCTTATATTGTATCGTTTGCTCAGGCATTTTTATGTCTTCTAAATGTAACAAGTGATTTTATCATAATCTGTACCGTGACATGTAACAATAACAACACGATCGATGTCGTATTTATCACTAAAGGTTGACATTTCTTATCTTAATCTTAATCCAAAATACTTTATTAATTCATACATAATGTATTATTTAACTTATTACTAAATGAGTACAAGTGCATATTTAATTAAATAATAGTGACAAAAGTAAAACACCATTAGGTTTACATTAATGTATGTTGCTGTAGTTAAGTTATATTTAAAAATAAATACTTGTCCTTTCAAAGCCTTTGTTAACTTTGTGTACGACAATACCTTAATGTATTATTTTGTATGAACCTATTACTATGAAGTAAAAATGTCGAAATTAAATAGAAATAATAATACAAAATATTATAAAAAGATGAAACTAGAAAAAAATCATTGTTGGAAACAAAAAAGTAGTATTTATAGGGTAAAACAGTTGTCGGGGTACTGCTTTGTCGTGTTAAAAAACAATGTTATCTGTAATAATTTTGAATGATGTACTGTTAACGCAATAAACATAACCAAAACAAAATTTCTAACGTGTTGCCTTTTGCGTAAACAACTCTGTGCAATTTTCGACTTTTGTCGAAAATGTCTCTTCAGCTATATTCCATGTAATGTCGCAATATTGCGATCGTCGGCGGCGGCCCGGCCGGTCGCATGCATTTGCATATATTAATGAGGTGTCCACATGCATGCACGGCGCACTTCGCTCTGTGTTGTGTGCATGTGTGTGCGTGTGTGTTGTGCATTAACTGTTATTGAGCCATTTGGACTTGCTGCTATGCTCAGATCTGCAGCCTATTTTACGGGGAAAGTCGGAAGCTGACATGCAATTAGACGTCTATATCTCTCTTACCCATTGATTTGCCCACTTTATTCTTTCTCACTTCGCCATGCATACATAAGTAATACCTACAGATACTGTGACAAACTGTGCGTTAAGCTTCATTCAGTTTTCCTGGAGAGTTATAACTTGGGGTAATTAAAAAAAGAGACAAAGCCGACGAAGCAATGGCGACTCCGTGGTCAGTCAAGTGGTCGTCAGTCTAACGAACGTCATCTTAACGTACCTATATTAAACTATAACGAATTATGCCTGGTGTACGGGTGAGACTTGCTCCCGAATCTACAAAAGGGTTTGGGGAAATGTGTTAAATATGTGCTATGAAATTTAAAAAATGTTTTTGACCTATATTGACGACCCTGTAGCCTAGTTGGTAGCAACCCTGCCTGCGAAGCGAGGGGTCCCGGGTTCGATTACCGGCCGGGGCAAATATGTCACAGATAAATATTTGTTCTCGGGTCATGGGCGTTATTGTGAAATGTGTCGTCCATGCCGCCCGCGACACAGGTCAAAACATACTGCGGGAGTATGAGTGTGTAAGCGTTTAAAATTATTTTAAATCTATTATAATACTAATTACTACCGTATTATTATTAAAATACTAGTTAAAATATTTTTAAAGCTAACTAATAATAGATATCTATTGAAGTAATTAAATAACAATATTTTATTATTTGGATTATTCCCGAATTCCAACGTTTTAAGTTCATTTAGGTACATGTCATGCTCATGACATTAACATTATTAACCCAGCTATTACATTATCTATTGACAGGAGTATAGATCTTCATTACATTATCTTGTATGTAGAATTGCAAATTGGAAACGCCAGAGATGAGTACATTTACATACATTTTATTAAATGTCCACGTGCACACACGCATGCTTCCCGCACTGCGAATGTGAACATTATAATGTGTAATCGACATTCGAACAACGCTGGTCCGATTTACATTATAATCATTCATCGGTTTGTCAGTCCGTCAGTTTGTATGAGTTTAAATATCTAAACCCAATAGCCTACATTTTTATCACATTTGTAAAATGCCTATCTATTTTTCATTATATTTTATAACTTCTTAAAAGACTCATTATTGAGTGTTCTAAATTAATTTTATAAGCGTTAAAATTAAGCGTTAATCTTAAAGATTTATAAAATAATAATTAATATTATGGTCTTTTATTTTTCATATCGCATGTTTTTATTTAGCTACTTAATTTATTAAAATCATTAAGCCAAATAAATAAAGAAGGCAGATTTTGTATTATAGACGACCCTTTTAATATTCAGGACGTTTGTAATTGACTCATTCATATTTTGCCTGTTTTTCGAATTAGTTCCAGTCAATTCTGTTACGTAGTGGATTTAGTCAGCATAGTTGATCATAAAATATATTAGGTATATTTATAAGATCAATAATACATACAAGACCACAGATACCTATTTGCGCCCATTGAAGATTTGCTAGTGTAACGAATATTATTTGGTCACTCTATTTTGATCTGTGCCTTGATGTCGAATAAAAATATGTAACCATTCAGATATTGTAGATGCATTATGGAAGTCATAATGAAATATTTGAATTTGTAATAATTTTTAATCACCTACTTGATTTCTTATAGCGAATAGTTTAAATAGTATGTTGCTAAACTGGCAACTTAAAGTACAGAGATATATTTGAAAACCTGAACCTAGCTATATTTGTTTTGAGATGTTTATGAGGAAACTTTCAACAAATTGAAATAGGGATCGTGTCTTTTGATGTTCACAAGGCATCTAAGATGCAATCTCGTTCCTGCAAGTCCGAGCGGGATTCCGCCGTCGAGGCTTTGTTCATGAAGCATTACCAGATTTTCATTTGAAATAAAGCATTTGTTGTTTTTGGGACGAAGTAACGTTTTAGAATATTCATCTTCACCCCTTTCTGGAGGAACAAACAGGGGCGTCGGAATTTTGTTATTAGCGTTACTGAGAGGGTAGGTAGTGCCGTGCCCGTCGCGCACCTGACTGATTGATAGCACTTCTTTGCTCCTCGGGTCGAGGTAGTAATCGAGCCATTAATAAACTTTACTGCCTCCAAGTTTATCCTGCGGACTCGTTATTTGCTTAATGGGCTGGCAAACGGCTCGACCCTAGCCACCTGTACTAGTAATTATTATGAATCTTAATTGATATAGACGTATTCAAATCGTTTGGTAACGTTTCTTTGCTGTTCAAATTTCAAGGGCTATGCTTAAGATCCCAAATATTATGTCAAGTTCTACTTACATCTGAGGTGAACCGAAACTCGGAATCGCTAATTATAAATGTTATTGTTTGGATGACTGCTTTCATTCATCCACAATCACACAACTAGATCCGCGGTCTTTGCTTAATTTGATCAATCACTTATGATCGGCACAAGCTGTTGACACATAAGCGTTTCGGTGCCTTTGTTTTACAAAGCTTGTTTTTATTCTCGTCGGCAAAATACCTTACATCTCGTAAAAGTAAAGGGTTTTGTTCGTTATTCGAATGTCCTTTGAATCCTCCAACATCCCTTACATTTTTAATGCTCTGATCCCTGACATTGTAGGGACTGAAAATAATTCATGGCGGAGGTAACAGATTGCGCATAATGTGCTGCTTATTACAATATCAGGTGTGTTTAGAATTTAATGTTTGCTTATCTGAATCGGCATTTCTTAATCTAATCTGAGGGAAATTACCTATGTTTTGTTCATTTAGGTACTGTACTGAATACACGGTTTTGGTAAATTCTATTATTATGTAGCAAATGTTATCTTTGTAAGTCTATTTAAATGTGTTTTAAAGTATATTGCCCTTTTTCATACACTTATGTTATACTAGCTGCCCAGACAGACTTCGTTCTGTCAAGTTTTTTTTAGATGTAAGCTATCCTATCTTTCAAGTTGGATCGAACTGCACACGGTGTGCAAATTTGATTAAAATCGGTTAAGTAGTTTAGGAGTCCATCGCGGACAAACAACGTGACACGTAATTTATATATATTAAGATGGAACAGCGAGTATTTATCTATTAGTAAATCTGTAGATTAGACCGCCGTTAGTGGTTTGGAAACGGTAATTTATATCTGTTACGCCGCGATCATTCGGGTTATAAAGCTAACATCATACTACTGCTAGAAATTAAAATGTCACTAAATTAAGAACAGACACTGAGTGTGTCTAATCGAATATGGTTTTAAGTACATATAACAACTACATATTTCAGTCACCAAACGCATGATATATCTCCGATTCGTATGACTTGGCGACGTATTTACAACATGACTCCAATTCCAATTTCCTCTACCCATCTGATGTGCCTTTAATAGTATGCAAAGTAATTATTTAGAATGCAGCTTTCATGGCATAAATAAAGCCAAGAATTATTTTATTTTGTTTCCAAATTATCTGACAGTGGGCCGAGCTAATGTCACTCGACGGTTGACAAAGCGACTGCTGGCACGGAGAGGCTTTGCGCAGCTATGCAAACAGAGGGCAAAAATTTTGGAGCAAAAAGTAATAAAAGTTTTATTTATATTTCAGTTTATATTGTAAAGAGGAAAATAACAACACCGGTGAACGTTATTTGAATTAGCTCGCTTTAACGTCTTTTTGTTGAATGTGATGTGGTGTGTCTATCAAATATTTTTTGGTTGAGTCGGTGTCAAAACTTTATTCGTTTGTAGGGTTCTGAAGTTACATCGGAACCCTTATAGTTACGTCATGTCTGTCCGTCCGTCCGTCCGAAGCATAGCGTCGAGACCGTTAGTGCTAGAAAGCTATAATTTGGCATGGATATATTGTACAAATAAAATTTATTAAAACTCCAAAATCGTAGAATAAAATATTGAAATTTTTTTTTTCAGGGTACTGCCACTACAGCTAACGTGAGAATAAATTTTTTATTCGTCGCGTAACCCATAGTGTGGGGTATCGTTAAAAAGATCTTTCAAAAATATTATGGGTCTTCTACGACTATTTTTTGATTTAGGGGTCCGTTTGCGAAATTTTTGGCTTTAAAGTGCTAATTTTGGTTAGAGTCTTTTTTCATTATTAATCTGCTTCAAAACTGTCAGTTCATTTATTTGTGTATTTAGTTCTACCTTTGTTTTGCCATACAATCCTATTAATATTATTTATAAATGTGAAAGTTTGTGAAAATGTTTGGATGTTTGTTCCTCAATCGCGCCGCAATTACTTAACCGATTTGGCTGAAATTTAGAGTGGAGATAGCGTATACCCTGGATTACTTTTTATTCCGGAAAAGTTCAGGGTTCCTGCGGGATTTGTAAAAAATCGATATCCACGCGCGCGAAGCCATGGGCATGTAAGTCAAAAATAATTAATTAAAAATTTCGTTTCGAAACCACTCTTACCGCGGGCGAAGCCGCGGGCAAAAGCTCGTATTATACAACTTTATTTGAAGTAGATATTACCGGAAACAGATGCGCTTGCGCAATAAATTGTCGTGTCGTTGATTGTTTAAATCTGTATTGGATTATTTACTATTCAGGTCATTGTGTACTGACAAATTGAAACCAATTAGTTATATGCCGTTTTACTTTCGATCATTAGATAAATTAGATTTTCTGCTTTTATTAACCGATATACTGTTGGCTGTTAATAAAAACTATAGGTAAATGTCTCATCAATTCAAAAATATGTTTGACTCATATCTTAATAATTGGTACATTTGTATATTATGTTTTTCGAATTTCCTAATAAATTACACGATTTTGGATCTTATTAGATCATCGACAATAGACCACTGAAGCTTACTCTTTGGTCAAGATGTCTCACAACTCACAAGGAACAATACATGTGTAACTGAGACGGGGCTTTCAGTTTCAGTAGGGCAAATATGGCACGCGCCGCTTTCCTCCTTCCGCCCGCCGCCCGTGATTGAAAGTTGACATTGAGCGGAGCTGAGCGAGCGGGGTGGCGCCAGGCACGGCCCACACTACGCTATTTTTGACCCCGCGATCTATCGTGATGGCGATCGGCCTTGCAAAAACTTACCGTTTTAATCGCGTGTAGCCGTGTATATGTACTAACCCCCACCGCTTTCGAATGCACGGAAACAACTTCCCCAGTTTCGTGTTTTGCCACAAATTAGCGTCACGTCTGTGCTCCACTACCATAATTAACAGAACGTTCAATTTCCCGCAGTAACGTTCAGTCCCTCGTTATTTATAATATTTTCTTTGTTTGGTATTTTATTATTATTTGTTTTTTTTTTTCAATATTTTAAGGGTCACGTAGAAAATTAAGTAAGTAATATTTCAAATTATAGAAGTAATAGTTCATGGCATTTATGTACTTTCATACTGTATTTGGATATTAATTAAATATGAAAAGAATGTAGTGAATATTGACACCTATTTCTATGAGTCAGAAAGAGGTTTATGCGGTCGTAGCTCTAAGTGCTAGTCAAATTAGGTCAATGACAAAACCGACAAAAGGTGTGTCGTCAGATAAGCGACATGGATAAGTCGGGATCGTTGACCAGCTGCCGTCTGACGTTCGGGTCCACTGAAACAAAGCCTGTTGAAATATCTCATTTATTTGCGTAAGCCTTGTGTTTTAGGACATAGCCAATACACAGATAATAATCATTACGCGCCGTTTGCCCGTTCTTTAATGTGTTTGCGTTCTCGACAATTTGATACCGCGCCTGTTTGCATTGTTGCTGTTTTACTTCCCCGATTAGGGTCGGATTCGAGCCCCATATTTATTAGAGCGTACGACTCGCGACACGACTTTCGTTTTATACCGATAAAACATTCTTGTATGTAAGCGTAACGTAAGACATGAGTACCTACATAACGATAAGTATGTTTGTTTGTTTTCGCGTTCATTGGATTAGTAGAAACATGAGAACGATGACGAGTTGGTGGCGTCTTATTCACGCGCTTCCGAGATTTGTTTGAAATTTTTATTATAAGGCGAAGGCGAGGAGTGATTTTTAACGACGCGGCTGTGACTTAATCGTATCAATATTCGTCGTAAACAACTCTGTTAACCTCATTCATAGTCTCACACGATGGTCATTTACATAAAGTTATTCTTATACCTACTCGTAGTCCATATATCCGAATGGAATAAGTTAATAATAGTTCTATGGAGTTGCAGAAGATCAGTTTTCTGTTTTTCAATTTTAATGTGTTAATAGGCCACAAATTAATGTACTAAAACATTACATTCTTACACACTACAGGTATCATACGGCTCATACGGGTGAAGTTGATAGAGAAACGTTTAAAAACAGAGGTCGTTTGTTGTTCGCCAAGTTCGACCACTTTCTGATAGTAACCAAATACAAGGTGTTGGTGAAAAGTATACTGCGACGTGTCTGTTCACTGTTGTCTGTGTCGCGGAACGGACAACGGACGGAAGGACGTGTCAGTGTCTAGCTGTAGCGACGGCCGGACTGGACGCTCTGACTGTGTGACACCCACGATATTCCACCTCTCCAATGTACTTCCATTTACATTGCGATGTTTACGATTCCAGAACATTTCAGTATTTAAGGTGTTTCTCTGGCTTAAAGGCGTTTACACTGAAATGGAATTACAGTTTGGTTGTTGAAATTATGCGAAAATTTTCATAAGCACATTATTATTGTTATAACAATGATTTTGTTTGGTATTATAATAATTATATGACACACATTTTTATGTAAATAGGCGATAAACAAGCAGACAAATGGTGGTAAGGTCGCAGTCACAATCGACTACCATCAGCGACACGAAAAGCACCACCCCTATAGGTAGAAAAGTTCACAAACATCAACTTCAATCTATTACATATCCAAACTTAAAAAAACACGTTTTAGAGTTACGTATAAACTAGAAAAATTCAGCTTCGCAGCCACGCTTGTTTTCATTTTGAGATTATTAAAAAAAACACCGCAAAATGTAAAAAAAAACAACGCTACTCAAATTAATTCACAGTCGCTGCTGACTTTCGCTCGTATGGCGTTCATTCCATTTGAAATGAACATGTACACGTTATTTAAGTTATGGCACTGGCTTTTTGTTTTAATGGCTCTTTGAATGGAGTTTTTTACGAAATTGTACTGTTTGTGGTCTAAACTTTATAAATTACTGAACCAATTGATATCGTTTTGAAATGCTCAAATCATTGTCTGTTTTATTTTAGGGTTTTTACTTAGCGTATAAACATTATATTATGAAAGAAGATCTTTCTCTCTCAACTCCTCTTCCTCCTATATTATTATCTACCCTCACTCTTAGCTTGGCGTGAATGAAACTTAGCAATACCGTTGGGTATTATATTTGGGTACCGTGAGTATTGCAAAAAGCCGTGATGATAATTTCATGGCCAAATATTACGTACTGAAATGTATGGCATCTTGGCGACATAATATTGCAGCGTGCGTCGTGCCCCTATTCTATAACTAAATCGACTTCCAGACCGAATTCTATGCGACAATTCAGACAGAATTTCGTGAAAATACGCCGAGGCGTCCGAGCATTATTGTAGTCTTACTGTGCCATCCTACAAAAGTTAATTCGACTCTTCCGTAGAAATATGGCTCATTATTTAATTATTATCTAAATATTATGTACTCGTAAATTCGTAATACAACAGCCTCTAATTCTAAAGACGATCTTAAAGACTCCTAGAAGGCGTTACATTACATCTAAATTATAAAATTAATAGAATGAGTTAGGTTTAATTGTATGGGGCAAATACAAAATAAAAACACGATAAAAACGTTGATGCCACATGATATTTCGATATAAATAATTTCGGGTTTTACATAATGAATTTCTTAATGGATTGAATGCGCGACCATCTACCGTAATCTAGACAACTATGAATAATTTTGACATAACAAATATTTTGATTTAATTTAATCAATAGGTCAAGTTCAAATGTTACACGACCACTTACGACAACGATTGTAATACCTACCTGTGATAATAAAGTAATTATGGCGATTAAATATTAAAAATAGCAATATATGTATTTTACAATCTCCGTTGTTAAAAAGGTTCCCTCGATTTAGGTCTTTACACGTTACGCACTGTTTATCGCCCGAGCCCTGTGGATAGTGGTAGTATATCACTCGCGAACCGGGTCGCCAGTTGCCTGCGACAGTGACTTGCGGCACTCGCTAATGTGCCTCATCACGCGACTCCGACACGCCATTTGACAAATTTGGAAGTATATGTCGCCGAGACTGCCGCGGAGACGTCTGCCGGTGATACTAATGAACTGGATCATCACGGCATGCGGCATTGGCAAGCCACGTCGCGTAATAACAAACAAAACAACCAACTAGGAGCCATGTTAATGTCGCAGTGAATCGTAGCTTCGAGACTGAACCGTGTAAAAGTAATTCTTTATAATGTTTGTTCATTTTACTATTATACGGGTGTAATATACATGTATGTATTAAGTTATATTTAAATCTTTATTTCGACCCAGTTGCATGGATCGTGCTCTCATGAACTTAACTAATCTATACTATAACTAGCTGCCCGGACAGACTCCGTTCTGTCAAAAGTTTTTTTTTTAGATGTAAGCTATCCTATCTTTTAAGTTGGATCAAACTGCACACGGTGTGCAAATTTGATTAAAATCGGTTAAGTAGTTTAGGAGTTCATCGCGGACAAACAACGTGACACGTAATTTATATATATTAAGATAATAATACTCAAAGGGCAAATTTACTGCTCATTGAATATTTTTTTTTAATTTTGATTATGGGGCACTTCAATAACGTGTTAGAGCACAAAAATATTTTTTTTAGAATTATTGTCTGTCTGTCTGTTTGTCTGTCCGGGCATCACATGAAAACCCTTGAACGGATTTCAATGAAAATTGGTAAAGTTATTACTTATACTCCGGGTCATATTTTAGGATACTTTTTATCCCGGAAAATTAAAAGATTTCCCCGGAAAACGGGATGAAAGTTTGTATGGAATATTTTTAAAACATCAACCGATTTGCTTCAAATTTGCATCAAATGTTCCTTGCTTAAAATTATGGAACCCATATTTTTCAGTTTTTCAAAATTTTTCAAATAAAAAAAGAAAGAAATACAAATTAATGTGAATATTGCTTATTTTCCAAAACCCGCTCCTGGAGGAAACCTTTGTGATTTTATCGTGGGTTTCAGTATATAAATTACTAAATATAAGTACCTACTTCAATATAAATTCACCGTTTTTTAAATTTCCTTCTACAAGAGGTACAAATAAGGTAAAACATAATTTCCGTATGCGAAGCTGCGGGCAACAGCTAGTAAGTTAATAAACTTATAATTAATGTGGGTAACAATAAACACCTCCCTCGGCTGGGAATCAAACCTGGTATAATACAGTTTGTCTCCTTCATTACCAAGAGAGATCTGTTCTTTGAATAAATTATTTATAGGCTGTAGCTGTAGCTGGTTTACGACTTTGTATTTTCAATCCTAATTATAATAAAATCGCCGTTAAATAAAACAAACCAAATCCTCTTTTCAGTAAGACAGACATTATCTTTCTCTAATTTTTCCTTATCTACATTCGACTCTCTCGAACGCCTTAAATTCAAGGTGAAATATTATTAAAACCAACAGACATACATGTCTGTGATTAAAACATTAAAGTATGAACAGCTCGTACAATAACCTTTAATAACCAAGTATGTTATTAAACAAAATTAGTAATATAAAGATTGAAATTCACGAGATGACGGCGCAGTTTCAAACCGGAGTTGTTTAGTATACGAGTGTTATGGGGCGGCGCCCATTGCCGTACGCACATAAATGTCATGCCACATGCCATAAAGCTATCGCTGCTATTTTATAGTGCGCAACTTAATTCCTTGCTTAAGGACATTACATTGCTTCCTTGGTGTGGCGCAACTTGCTATCCAGATAACGTCCCGAATTAATTACAAACTCAAACTGCTTCGCATATCAAAGTTTCAGATACTTACCTAAATACTTAACTAGTCCCTGTTGTTTTTAGATTGCAATTTATTAAGCTTAGACACCAGTAACAAAATATATTCAATGAATGTGTTTTGAAAACTTTTTACGTGGCATATTCGGGAAATAGTTTTATGTTGCCATTTTGACTTTTATTTTATTTTTCGTTTATTTTCCCTTGCGCGGCCGTAAAACGTACCTGGGCTCGCTGGCGGGGAATGGGGATAACGGAACAGGCTCACGAAAAATTTATTATTGAGACCTTTTCGCTCGAGCTCCATCGACAGACATTGCGAAGGCGAAAGTTATGAATGACACATGTTTTGAAATATTACCTGCAGTGAACTGCTTCCCGGGGAGAAAATTTCATAGGATGAGAAGTTTATTTGTCGTGAAATATGTGGGAGTTTTATGGTAGCGGGTGACTTTTACAATGCTACAGATCGACCAATTTTCTTACTTTTCAGACTGTATTGCACTGTAATAAGACTGAAAGGTATGTTTTGTCGAATAAAAATATGAGGTGCGACAAATTGGATGGGACAACTTCGTTTTCGATATTTAAGTATACCTATGCTTTTATTACAAGAGATAAATGACTTCGCCCATGAATAAAAGAAAGGGCGATATCTTTCGTATGACAGAATTTTACTTAACCAGTAGCTCGAGCACGAATATTTGCGAGAAAGTATTCGTATGGTTAACGTAAGCAATTTGTCAAATTTGTATGGCATTTTAGTACCATTTACGCACGATAGGGGCGCTTTTGAAAAAATGCCATACAAATTACTTACGTTAACCATACGAATACTTTCTCGCAAATATTCGTGCTCGAGCTACAGTATTTCCTTCAATGTGAATTGTGATGGTAACTTATCTTTGTAATCTTAAATCTGTTTTAAAGTGATATACGATTTAATTATTATAAGGATCCGTTTTCCGTTCATTACTACTTCAACAAACTAGTAAATGGATAGAAATATTTTAATTTAATGCTGAATAATGTATGTTCGAATTGCTGCTAAATGACAACCTTATTACCCACCAGTATGATTCGTATTTTACCTTTTTTATTTAATGAGCTACTAGTGAATATAACAACAACAAACAAATAGAAGTATGATTTGAATTTTTCTTGATGCTCTACATAAGAATCTTAAATAGTTTTAGTACTTAACCGACGTCCGAGTTAAATAATATGCAAAGAGAAAAGCAAATTTGGTCACAGCAAACCCGTAACATTGAATAAAAAAAATTCGTGAAATGTCAAAAATGTTTGGGCGTTAACATACGCAACACAGTCATCGCACGTGCGGTAATTGGTTACCCGGTAAAATTAGCAGCGACTTTCTACGTCCCAAACCTCTGGTTTATTCACACCCTTCATTTACACCGTTGGGAATAAAAATTTTATATAATTTTATTGTCCTTATTTTTTTTCTAATTATAAAAATTTGTGTACCACGTGCTATTGCCGACCTTCCGTGAGGCGGAGGTCGGCTGCTATACCCATGGGATCTAGAGCTCCATATTAAGAGTTTGTTTAGTTTTGGGTCATTGACTATTCGGCTGAAAGTTTGTTGATTTAATTATTGTGTCCCGCTACCCTTTTACTATTACAAAATTATGTTTAATGATTTTGTAGCCGTGAAGTACTGTTTTGGTATTATCGTTATTCGAACATCCTAATGTTATTTTAACCAAATTACATTCTTTTAGTTTATTAATCGCACCAAATTTTTAGAAATTACACAATTTCCTTTTATTTACATCTAGCTATAATCAGCGTCAAAAGTTTCTTCCCGCCATGACAGTCTAATCGAGACCATGTGACCAGGAAGGCTATTCAGATTTGTAACTTGACAGCGGAGTTTCAAAATTGACGTTCGAGTTCTAGGATCACTTCACTTCGCAAGTGCGTACTAGATGATTAGATAATGACATATCAATACGATGCAAGTTCGCTTTTGTTTTGTAACTTGACAGCGGAATACACGATGAGTATCTAAATTGAAGTAAGAGTTCGAGACTCCCTTCACCTCGCAAGTGCGTGCCAGATGATTAGAGAATCACATATCAAGATCTCGGACTCGAACTTCAATTTTGAAACTCATTCATTCCGCTGTCAAGTTACAAAAGTGAATAGTCTTGCAGGTTCGGATGAATGTCTATATTGAATAATGTCTACCGCTTCCTTTCCGTTCGGTGTCAATGAAGCCTTTGTTCTACTGATGTCGATGGGTGATGGTGACCACTTGCAAAAGGTATTGCTCGTCGGAGCGTTTGTCTGCAAGTTAAATAAAAAAATACAAACATCGTGAGCTTAGTGAAAGGAGGAAACTTTCATAGCTTTTACTTTATGAATTGTTGTAAATTATTCGCTAATTTTATCCTAACACCATTAAAAGAACAATTATGTGATATGCTATATGATATTCAACCACTTTTTCTCGAGCATAGCGCCTTAGTATCGAGCTAACGAAATTTCTTGTTGAAGGCACGTCAATCGGAAACAAAGGGTCGAGAGCTCGAGACGTTTATAAAGACAAGGGTTGCTGTCTATAACGTTAATATAATTACCATTTGGCAGTTATTTTATGATTTTGTTATCGACTTACTTGTTTAAATTCGTAGTTTTTTATGTGAAATTTAAAATAGATTCATCGCGTTCATCTTCATTGAATGTTTAAAAATAGTAAAGCGAACACGGTCTTATAAAACATTGAACGCTTAGCGAGTAATGTAATTACGTAATGCATGTATGTATGGGGTACGGTAATGTCGGTAATACGGTTTGCCGTTTTTGTAAGCGCAGTAATCACGTCGCATCGAAAGCGGTCGGTTAAATAACCAGTGGACGGTGTTCCCCAGTTCCCCAGTCTGGACTGAGTCACCATGGAGGCGCGGTTCGCAGAATACGCGGAACCCTCCGAGGGGGTTCGCTAATGACTGGCGGACAACCGTCCGTCGCACCACCGAAATGCACCCAGACGCGCAAATGTACACCCTCGAAACTATTACATTGAACCCTTAATTCCACAAACCTCATCCCCAGCTTGCGATTCGGTGCGTGTTTATATGCAGACTTTCAATCGGCACTATTATTTTGATAAATATGCATGAGCCAGAAACCGCCTGCGCAGTGGGTAACGCGAAACTCCGTCGTGAAAATTTAATATCGTTTCCTGGTAGTCGTTTAATGAGTCACATCCGTCGAAGGGTTAATTTTTTTGTAATATCGCAACTAAAAATCTCCAATTTCCTATCTGGTGCGATTGACAGGGATAAGCCGGGGAAAGAAAATACGACAGTATAGCCTGCTAGTGTTTTAAAAAATACGTAACTTAAAAGAATTTATTTATAATGTACTTTTTACTAGTTTACTAAATAGTAATTTTATGGATTGTACACAATGTTTAAATGTGTTTTTTTTCTAGAATTAAAAATCAGGCATAATCTTCGTCATCCGAAGCGGCCGTCCAATTACTCTACATAATTATGTAAACGAACAGTAACTTGATGTGTACTTGCGCAATGTTAACATCATGTTAAATAGCCTTATTTGCTGAACCGGTGCAGATACTATACTAATACTGCTTAGTTTATTCATAGGACAAGAAATCGTCTACGCGCTTGTTCATATACCGGAGTAACTAAGAATATTAGCACAAAATTATTCAGCACTCGTAAAATTAAATATTGAAATGTTAGTCTTTCAACCTTGGACAGAATGACCCACTCAACCAGAGTATAAGTATATACATATATTGTTATATAGAACAATCGACATAGGTACATTCACTTTGTGAGCTGCCTTGGCCGACACAAGGCAATTCAGTGATATTATAACATTTAATCTACCAATGACGCCTTCGAAAGTACCTAGGTACGGTTCTTTCAAATCCGGTTTGACTGCAAGTGCCAAACAAACTCGCTTTATTTTAAAAGACCTGCGCGATCAGGGTATAGTTTTGTGTTAAGAGTGTTCGACTTCCGTGAAATTTACTCGGTTATCTGTTTAGAGCGTAACTAAATGTAACTAACATAGAAACAAAACTCGTGGCTTAGTTGCATTAATTATGTTAATGGTTAAATGACGCTATGATTTTAGCATTACCAAGCTTTGCAGTTACCTTTTGGTATTAATATATAAATCACGTTATTTTGCAAACCAAATAGTTTGTTTGCAAACTGCACGTTATTTTGCAAACCAAGTAGTTTGAAATCTCACAAAAACGTTGTTTTTTTGTGAATTGAAAAAACTATTGGCTAAACAGACTGTTGAACTGGTGGTAAATTAGTTGCTGTCGAACCTACACTAATATTTTTGCCGTTCAAAAGCAAACTAGTCTAATCTTTATCAAAGTCGCTCGTTCACATTTATTAACACACAGTTAAGATTTTCCATAGAGATCGACAAGACTTGAAAAAACTTAAAATCTTACAATTTGACCTGGAACTGGCAGCTGGTTCACTGTGCGATTTTATTGACCACTAGCTGTTGCCCGCGGCTTCGCCCGCGGTAGAGATCGATTTTTACAAATCCCGCGGGAACCCTGAATTTTTCCGGGATAAAAAGTAGTCTGTGTCTTAATCCAGGGTATAGGCTATCTCCATTCCAAATTTCAGCAAAATCGGTTAAGTAGCTTTCCCGTGAAAGCGTAACAAAGAAACTTACATTCACATTCATAATATTAGTATGATACGACCAACTCTGCATGTAGAATGTAACGAGTGATGTAAATACATAATATCATTTATTTTTATACTTTTACGTCCCAACTCAGAGTCACTAACGGTTACTTTAATCGCTCCTGCATAAAGAATCACCATACAAATTCTGTACCTACTAAGGAGCGGTTTAAGTAACCGTTGAGTTGGGGCGTCAGTAAATCATCCTCGCTTAGCTTCGTTAACCATAGTACCTATTTGTGTGTCATCATGACTGCACAGAAACCGCATTGCAATATAATTTTATGCACATTTAAATTCGTTACCTTCTTTCTTTTCATAACTATTTGAAATTGGACACATAGGGTGATCTGATCATGTATAAAAATAATAATTAAGACCGGAGAATTGAGTCACGGAGTCATACTTATGTAAGTAAGATTAAGTAATGAGCTTAATGCAAATATTTTATTCAAGCTAGCAAAAGTCCACAAAAAGATATCTATGCAGTAATCTTTTCAACATGCCATAACTTTGAAATAATTTTAAACACAGAAAATGATATTTTAAGTAACATTTACTCTAACTTACACTTACAAAAATAAAAAAGCGGCCAAGTGCGAGTCGGACTCGCCCATGAAGGGTTCCGTAGTAGCAAATAACATAATATAAAAGTTCTTGAAGTTCGTTGTAACTTTGATCGAGGTAAATTGTGGTTTACGATTTATGACGTATTAAAAAAAAACTACTTACTAGATCTCGTTCAAGCCAATTTTCGTTGGAAGTTTGCATGGTAATGTACATCATATATTTTTTTTAGTTTTATCATTCTCTTATTTTAGAAGTTACAGGGGGGGGGACACACTTTTTACCGCTTTGGAAGTGTCTCTCGCGCAAAATATTCAGTTTAGAAAAAAATGATATTAGAAACCTCAATATCATTTTTGAAGACCTATTCATAGATACCCCACACGCATGAGTTTGATGAAAAAAAAATTTTTGATTTTCAGTTCTAAGTATGGGAAACTATTATTTATTGTTTTTTTTCTATTTTTGTATGAAAATCTTAATGCGGTTCACAGAATACATCTACTTACCAAGTTTCAACAGTATAGTCCCTATAGTTTCGGAAAAAAGTGGCTGTGACATACGGACGGACAGACAGACAGACATGACGAATCTATAAGGGTTCCGTTTTTTGCCATTTGGCTACGGAACCCTAATAATAGGCAGCCTCTTGAGATTAGTTTGCTCAACACACATATAAGCTTCTCGTAACATTATAGTGGTCGGTGCGTCTGTGTTTCTATTTTGCAATAGACGACATTTGATCCAATCACATCCGTCTACGAAGTTACAAACCTGAAACCCTCGATCTGCAGGTAAATTCACACCAACTTGGCTAAAGGTCCTCCTTTTTCCAAAACATTTAATAGCTAATAAAGTTACTGACAGTGATATAACTTCTTAAACCAATTCCTTATTTATAAACCGAAATAATACATACTAATATTGAAAACATATTTGACAAGACAAAGTATAAACATCAATTTAGCTTTATATTTACTAAATAATATTTTTATTCAGTTCTGAATAACACATTTCCATTTCAAATTATTTCCTATATTAGTTTTAATGATGCAAGTATTCCTTTAATAACGTCTAGACCTAAAAGCCACTGACCATTTGTTATTGTCGGCGACCTGTCGTCCTCAAAATTCATTCATCTTTACAGTTTTCTGTCTAGGTTTTAATATGTAACTGCCCATACCGTATTGCTCGAATTTAATATTAATGCGCTCATGGCTTCGAAATACAATTGTAATCATTTCTATCAGTAAAACCAGACAATATTTTAAAATTTATATCAGTAAAGCTTAATAATATTTCTTTATGTTCACGAAAAATTATTTGTATGCCCCTTACAAAATTGTATCTAGTTTTAAATTCACAAAAAAATATTTCAAAGCCACATCAAAATGTATTGCCAGTTTTCAAGAATCCACAAAATATTTTATCCACGTAAAAATTTATCCACAATATACTCATAAATTGCAATAAAATATTGATACTACTAGATACATAGTAATGTACGTACTTATGTGATTTTTTTCGTTGAACAATATTAAGCAAATAGGTATGCCCATAAATTGCCAAATTAACGATTTATTGAGAATTTTGACCTCGTGAAACCACGTACAGAATATCTCCACCTACAAAAATGGATGAAGTCCATAAAAACTGAGAAAACGCCTCAGGTCAATAACACGCAACAATGTGCAGATTTTTTGCGCATTACTCGTGTCACCTCATGAAAGAAGAGAATGTGAACGTTATTTTACTTTACTGTAACAAATTATGCAGTCTTAAACGATATTATTGAAAGCAGAGGTTAGGTAGTTCCGTGGCTTAAACATAGGTCCTGTTAACAAGGATGACCTGAGTTCCAGTTCGTTATTATTTATTCAATTACCTACATTTATTTGCAACCGGACAAAACGTGAGCTTTCCACAAACTTGAATGTGTAATGTCTGTCAATATGCATTTAGACATTGGGGATGATGAAGGTGGACTTTCGCAATGCGAGTTCGTCATCATGGTTATGATTTTACATTATTATTATCATCTAAAATGTCATTCTTACCAGTGAATTTTTGCCTGCAACTCAAAATCTGAAAATTAGAACAGTTAAGTAATCGTTTTTGAATATCAGCATGAAACTAGTCCACTAGTTGTGTGCACTAGCTGTGTATTTAATGCCTTCAAAATATATAATTTTGCTTTATCCCTTAATAACATAGACAACGACTCTTGGGCGATGAGCGGCGATGGCTCGGCGACCGACTTTGGACGAGAGCTCTTTCACAAACTGGTTTACGAGCGCACGCGATTCGAGTGCTCGTGCCGGCGTCTATGTGGCCCTTTGTGCACATGTATGCCCTGAAGACTGATAACGAACTTGGGTACACTTTGAGATCGTACTATTCGTTTAGGACATTGAATTAACGTTATCATACATTGTCTATTAGTTTTCAGTATTGCCTGCATTAAGTGTGCAAGGTATTACATATACCTATAGAATGAAATAAAAGTTTGTCTCATTGTGAAACAGTCAAATCACTGCATGTAATTTCATGCGGTTTTTACTGTTGTTAAGTAATTTACGAGGAAGGTATGAGAGTAAAATACGAGTAGATGATCAAAAGCCATATAACTGAAATTCAAAAAATAATATAGTTTTCGTTTAAATTACCAGCCGTTTTTAAAATGAAGGATATGAGTCCTCGTTCTTTGATACGATAATTTTGCAAGTTATAATTTGAATAGGTACTATAGTTACAGTCGACTTCAAGATTCTTAGATTTCTCAAGGTATTCCACTATGTTTGGTCTATTTCAAGCGTGACTGAATTTAATATACACATTTTAATCAGACAGCAGACTTCTTCTGTACCATATGGTTTACTTGTAATTCTATTTTAGCTGCTTACTTACATATATGGACTTGGTTGGTTCGTAATCAGAACGGATTATGCGCAGTCTCCGGCAAGAGAAAGTACACTACCCGCTCCACTTTCCACTTCAGACAAGCGTAATGATTCAAACAGTATTCTTTATTGTTACAGCTAATTAAAAATTATTACAATAGTGAACATTGTTTTTGGTGTATAACATTAATTCGCTTTATTAGCCGGTATGAGGACCCAGCACAACTCACTAAGTACTCAAAACAAATTGTGAATTTTCACACAATTTGTCATATGAACTTACTTGGTCGCTCGGGAGATACACAGCTAGTAACGGACGTTACTATATTAAAAATTAAGTAATGATTTTGCACGTCATTTTCGTTTTTACACAGTTAAGTTTAAATTAGTTGCTTTCATGAACGAAGAAACGGCGAAAGGAAGTAAAATAAATCCCGCGTAAGATGCGCTTATATTTTTATTACATAATGTTGTTTTTTTATAAATCAGTGTGGAGTTTATTGCACTTTATATATTATTTTCAGGTGGTTTCAGTTTGGGTACTTAACTTGTATAATAAATTTAATAGTAAAACGTCTGAAAGGCCTGAATTTTGATGAAAGTCAAGTAAAAGAAAAGTTGTTTGTTAGATTATTCTTGGCTCTCAATATTGTAATTAAATGATTTGTTTAAAGGTCACGATGCGGATTCATCTTTGGCCAAATTCTATTAATATAATTTTTGAGGAGGCGTTAAGTGTTTGAAAATACTCTGTTAATAGCACACAAACCTTGAAATAACATTTAAATAACACTTATTGAAGAGTTTAGATAATAATGTAAATAATTAGATTTTTTAAATTACATAGTAATTAAAACTTACTTTACTATGGTAATAACCTTTGTTTATATATATCACGGATTGATTTGAGTTTTAATCTATAATACTGAAGAATTCTCAATATACTCAGACATAAGTATGTAGGTACACTCACTTCAACATGACCTTTATTTACTCAGAATGAAATACATATCTATTACAAGATTTGTAGACGCGAGCGAACTAATAGAAAACTACGCATTGATTTGCGATTTTAATCTGTGACATTCGAGGTACCATTCACGACTAATTACACTTCCTTCACCATGACCTTATACTTTATACTTGATACTTACGGTATTCATAATGAAACATTAGAAACATTTGTAGACCAAAGCGACGTAGACTGTAAAGCCTAGATAGTGTGTTTTTGCCCAAGTTCGATTTGCCGTGTATGGATCGGTACAGTCGGCCGCAGAAGTAGCTTAACATTATAGTACTTTGTAATAGTAACTGTTTCGACGGTTTCCTAGCAACATCTATGACAAATTCAAGAAATGTAATGTGACAAGGTACTAAAATGTTAAGCTACTTCTGCGGCCGACTGTACATCGTATGGCCGTTACGAGTATGTGTGCGTGGGGGCGCCTGAAGTCTGCTGCGTGGGTGAAATGAGAACTGATTTCACTAGTTTTATTGCTTCCATGCAATTCCATTGTATGTTAAGTTATAAATTCATGCGTTATGATAATTTTGTCAAGATTTACGCGCTAGAACCTGTAGCTTGCTCTTTGACCGCTTTGCATTTACCTATGATCGTATCTATATTTAGAAGTATGCTAAGTAATTGCTTTGTGTGATATTAAACTATTATTTAGTGTCAACTCATGAATTTCCAGTTTGCAGTATATCAAGGCTAATATTTTATTCAACGGTTATCGATCTTTGTTTATTGCTATCATAAATTCAACACTATTAATTGATTTTAACTAGTCTATTGCATGTTTCTTTTGATTTTTGTGTATGTACTATAGTAGAAAATGTTACTATAGTAGAAAACATATATCAGGACTATTTGACTTAAAATAATATTCTTCATACCTAACGACTTATTGAAATAAATTTTGAAGGAAACATCTTTTAGACGAAACTTTTCTTTTTTCGTGAAACTAAATCTATAATATCGCAACTATAACTGTAGGTAACTAAGATTTTTAACATAACTGATATTTAATCACGGGTATTCATGATTTAAATTTAATTTTGGTACAGTTAAAACATTACTAGACAATTTCAAATTTCTACTTAGTGTGGTAATATTAATGTGGTTTAATAGAAGGAATGTGTCCGGTTATGGTAAGGGCAATTAAGGCTTTTTATAGCATGCTGCGTAATAAAGCCAGAGCCCACAATAAGCTCGAGTTATTAATAGATGACGACCCGTGTGGCGCAATGGTTACCATGCCGGATCGCCGCACCGAGGGTCCTGGGTTCGATTCCCAGCGAGGCGGAAAGGAGGTGGCCAACATCTGTATGGGCATTTGCCCCATTTGTGAAGTATAATGTACACATACTATTTTTACCTTACATTAAAGCTTACAATATCTACTTTGATAATTTTATCAATAAAAATCTCTAGAACTCGGGATTCTCCTTTTACGGGCATTTTTAGCTTTTGTAGTTTGACTTTCTGCAAAACATATGTAATCGTGAAAAAGTGTTTTAAAGAGCTATTTTTGTATTAAATAAATACTATTTATCTTTTAGATAATTAAATTAATATATGTCTTTTACTTTAATTATGACTTTATGACCTTATTCCTACAAAAAGAAGTACCAGCAGTACTAAATAAAATATACGTATTAACTTGTCACCTACCTATCTGTAAATATTCAGAAGCAAACGTAATAGGTATAAATAAAACTGCATATTGATATTATTAAGTGTTTCATTATATACATTTAGGTACACATATGTAAAAATTAAGGAATAAAATATAACAATAGTACCAAATAAGGCAAATAAGGTGATGCATTCAATTTTTTTTCAAATTCAAAATCATTTATTCGTTTAGGTATCATTGATACACCTAAGCACGTAATTTTTTAATCAACCAGCTTTTCGCAAAAGTGTTTTGTCATGGAGGACAAAAAAGCTGTAAAAAATCTCCTCAACACATCTTTTAAAAATATAAGATATAATATATTTATTACAAAAAAATATACAGCTTGTACAGAACTGGTTGCAGAGCTGGTCATTTCCATGCGTCTTTGTCATTTATGTACTCATCTACAGTATAGTAGCCTTTGCCTAAAAGTTGAAAGAAAAAATGTTAGGACCTATTATAAAATAGAACTTATTTTCTAAACGTATTGCAAAAAAAACAGGAATATTGTACATTGCCGCGTGAACCTAGTCGTAGTAATCACTACTTACCTAATAGTAAAGAAAAATGCTATACCTGTACTTCAGTGATCCATTCTACCAATATGGATTGCAGGTTTCTTGCTAAGGAATATATGGAGTGTCGTGCCATGCGCTCAATATCAACCGCGCAATTAATGCACCTCATGGCAAAAAATCAACTACAATTAATATTTTGTAGAAATGAAACTGAAAAATATTATTTTGGCAAATGACAATATAGTAGACATTCGCACTTCTGTCAGCCAATTGTCAACCTCCAGTGATGCCGGTCACTCACATTCGCGCGTATACGCGAACCCACAAGTGTGGGACGACCTTCGCGAATGATTATGCGAAGTTTTGGAGGCATTCGGGGTTTTCCAAGCTGTGTCGGTTTTTTGTTGCACATCAAAGCGCGCGAACCTCGAACCTTCGTGTAGTCTCCCACACATTCGTGCGACCAGTTGCGCACACGACTAAAAAGGTGATGTATCTCCTAATTTTTCGTGGTTCGTGGCGTCTAATCGTACTACCATTTATTTTCTGTATTGAAAACAATTGGATTTGAATGACAACAACATAATAACAACAGCAAGATTGAACATTCGTGAACAAAGTGTAGGAGGAAGCGGAAATGGGCTTGTATACCATATGCGAACCCATTTTCTTGACCGCCCTTCACATATGTGCAAACATTCGTAAAAATGTCAAACATTTGCGCGCATGTGTGTGACCGGGGTGATAGCAATGGAGGTAGTAAAAGTATATTTGTATACAATACAACTTATTATTATTGTTAATTTATTATAACTATTCACGGCGGAGTTCAGAAGAAAATTAAAATTCTAGTTATGTTATAATAAATGGAAAATATGTCTTTTCAGAGAACTAAAACCTTGTACAAAAAAACGTATTTTAACCATTTCCGGGGTAAATATTGGCCACCTCCTTTAAATGATGAGTTTGAATTTCTGTTCTCGGTCTGGGTGTGAATGTCCTTGTCTTGTGTGTTGTCCATGGCACCCACGACACAGGGAATCCTAGTGTGGGGCTATGAGTGTGAAGCGTTATTTATTTATTTATTTATTTATTAGATTTGCTGCGACTTACGAGTATTACTATGTATTATTAAGTGAACTGCTGATATACGGTTAATAATGACCCTTATGTATAATGTATGTGCGTGCGATAAAACTATTGTCAGAAGTTTTTATTGACTTGTAAAATTTTTGATCGGTAATTCTAGCACTGCACGTAGGTATGTGGAATGTTCATAGACGTTTTAGGGAACTATTTTACTTGGGTATTTTGGAATCTGTTAGCGTTTTACTTGAATGTACCTTCAAAGTAGGCAAACGAGCGGCTTGATTAGGTACTTGATGGTAGTTAAGTTACCACCGACGCATCTGAAAACTCAGGGGAGTCGCTAAAGCGGTTCTGGAAGAAGCGATTTAGAATATAGATCTTTTGATATGATTCCCGTCATAAGTTCTTTATAATAAAAAAAATTTAATGGTTTATTAATAGACGTATCACTGATATTTCGAATTCTATCTTTAATCTAGACTAGCGTTACTGGTCTCTACACTGCAACTTAACAACCTATAAAACATTTCACGTTCGTTTTTAGAAAGTTGGTTGCCACTTGCCAGCCGGATAAAATAATCTAACACCAAATAACTTCGGGATAAAACTAGACGGTAGAAAGCCCAGCGACCTTCAGTAACTGATGTTACTAAATCTTGCAGATGATTTTTATGTCAATGTATCAGCTGTTATAGATCTTTCAGGAAAATAAGTGCATTTATTTCGTTATAAATTCCCGTTTCAAATGAAATAAAACCTGCGTTTTTCAATCCATAAGTGTTATTGAAATAGCGTAGTAATTGATGTGAAACCGTCCAGCTACTTAGATCTTCAATATAGTGCGCTGAACGTTTACACCAGGTTCCGTTACAAGTGGTGGATAACAGAGTTAAAGTCAAAGGCGTTGCTAGCTTTCTGTTTTGCAAACATAAACCTATTATTTAGGGGTCTGTCCCAAAATCCTTGTAACCTCTGTTAGTAAATCCAATTAGTTTAATTGTTTTCCTGGAATTAGATTAAGTTATGGAACGTTGGTTTTACTCTCTATTTGCCATTAAATGTCTTATTTTGTAAAGAGACCCTTATTATCCTTTAAACCTTTTATAAAATTTATATAAAAGAAACAGATAAGTGGATAGCTCAAGTCATTAGACCCAATGAGCCTTAGTAGTTGGTGCCTGGCACCAACTTGCCACGCTCTTTAGGTATTTAGTTTGTTTTTAGTCGCACCCCTGGCGAGTTGTATGCTTAAAAACATAAAAATGCCAAGGCTTGGGGGATTTCATCGACAAAGGTAGAAAAAATATGACATACATTGATTGATTATGATTTTCAATAGGGTCATTGTATGATATTTGCATCAAGCTATATCTATCTTACTCTACGACTCATGTAGTCAAGACTAATCAAAAGGCCACAGAAACGTGATGTATTTTCGTCTTGAATATGTCAGCTTTCTAAAGTGATACTGTTAGATATTTTGTGGCGAATCACTCGGGATCTCCCCTCTGTGATACCTTGACGTGTGTTGCAAACTTGTGAATCTTGTGATACAGAAACCCATCGAATTGATTTTTATACCTTGTAGAAATAATTAAAAAAAAAAGTTAAGTTTGACTGTTTGTTTGAAATAACTATGAAGCATAAATAAAAAAATGAATGAGATGCGTTTATCTCGATAAGTTTGCACTAAGTGCGAAAACTGAGGGCAAGCCGGTCAAGTACGGTGAAGTGTCTCAACTTTAATCTTTCGGTAAGCACCAGCCGCGGCACTTCGCTTCAATCGGGCCATTTGCATGCGACTCATGGCCACAGTCCGCCTACCCACGGTTACACGGATCGTAAATTTTGTCCTTTACTTCCAACTTCCAAGGAGGGATTTTTTCCAAAGGAGCAGATGTCCATTTTTCCGTAAAGGGCTAATTTATTGCATGTTGCGGCAAAGGTCGTAAAAGGAGTCGGAATTAAAAGACAACGTCCGATGTGATCGTTGACCTCTTTTGCAAAAAACGAAAAGTTGAAGTTTTATTCGAACAAGTCACTAACATTATCCGGGGTCCGGGTAATTTGGTACCTCCTACACGGAGGTTGTATAAGACCGTCGTTCGTAGAACTGTGTCTAGTTCAATTGTCTATCGAATGCAGAATAATATCAGTATTATATACATGTAATACATGTATCCATATAATTGTGTCTCAATCGATAACGAACCCCAATCTAATATGGTAGGGAATTAATTCTAAAATGCTTCAAGTAATAATTTATAGCTACTTCGGTACATTTTTGTGCCGTGTCTTTTTGCGGAAGTTTGATATACAGGCAAACGACAAAGACCTAACCTATTTGGTTACGCCCAGTATTTTTCCCTGAATTGAAAAACGGTTTTAGCAGACCCATAATATTTTTGAAAGACCATTACAATGATACCCCACTACGGGGTACGCGACAAAAAACCTGTAGGTATATGAGGTATAAAAAAATATTTTTCATTATTTTATTCTACGATTTTGGAGTTTTAATAAATATGTAGATATTCAATCCAAATTATAGCTTTCTATCACTAAGCTTCTCAGCGCTATGCTTCGGACAGACGGACAGACGGACGGACGGACATGGGTTCCGATTTTTCTTCAGAACCCTAAAAACATGTAGTTTTCATTTACTATAATGAAGGTGCCCTTTTCACACAGATGTTAGTTATTGTTCCATTTTATGACAAATTGTATCAAATAGCCGCATTACAAAACGGAAGGCTTTTAAAGCATTTTGTCAAAAATAAAACTGGCCTACTTAAACCATTTAACGTTATTAATACAATGGAAAAAGAAACAGACAGACCTGACGCCATGTTTCGTAAGAGCGTTACAAAAATTGAATGCTTCGGTTTTAAAAACACGCTCGTGCTAAGGAAAGACCAATAGGTTCGAAGTGGTTACCGATGTTGCAACAGATGTTTTGAGTCACACTTTTAGGCTATTACGAATATGAAGGCCAGGCGAACCGTATAACGATATCGATCGACTTAGATAGTCTCAGTTGGAGTCCATCTACTCCATTAGACAGATCCGATTGTAGCATTTACACGTCCGTAAACGTCTCGAATCTAATCTCCCTCGTCAGCTGGTTTTATACTACTGAACTTGAATGAAATAGTCCCAATAAAATTGTCTATCTTCGTTTATACTAAACTTGTTTCCGAAATTCGTTTTCAAAGTAGCAGATAGGAAGTAAAAGAAAGGTGCCCTTGAAATTTTCTAATTAATTAAACAGATTCAGGGTTTTATTTGAATATAAAGATATAGTGCTGCCCCTAAGAATATTTATTTAGAATTTACGGTCAAAAAGCTTAACAGTTCATTTGCCACACAGCAGAATTAGTTCAATGAAAAGCAAACCCATATAGCGCGGCCCGAATGAATTCGTCTGATGACTACTCAGCGTATAATTTTGTCCACAGAACCATTAGGGGCTCGCTCCATAAGGAATAAGTCTATCAATAAATATTTAAAGAAACATTGTCAGACGATACGCAACGCTGAGCATTGTGGCTGAACAATGCGATGTTAAAATATTACAAACCGTCTTACTCATCGAGTTTATCGTTGAATCAAATAGGCGTGTAATTTGCTCACTTCGACTGTTGTCTTTATATTTAAATCTGGCTTTGATATAATTGTTCTGATTTTATTATATTTAACCTATTAGATATTACCAGAATAGAGAATAATTATTTGCGTACTACTTCCAACAGCGATATTCAACGTATGTATTTACAAAAAAGCGTATCTAATTTCATTGTACGACATAAATTTAGACTTAGGTGCGAAGTCTACAATATGGATAGTTACTATCTAACGATAACAGCTGGAACTCTGAGACCACTTCTTTAACGTGCCCTCCAAAGTCCGGAAGCTATCAAGAGAGGTATTTACTAGTGGTGATCTATTCAAACGCACTCAATGTGGATAACTCATTCGATCACTCCAAATCTACACAGCCCGATGGTTAAGAGACATATACGTGTCTATGACATAAACTAAGCTAACTTTACCAAATGTTTCTAGCAAAGTGAGTCAAAGCTATAAATAACTGCATATTGTTTTGCAAACTACTATACAATTTGCGTTTCAATAACTAATCTTGTAAAACTTTTGCTGTTTAACAAGATGAAAAAAAAACTGGTTCAACTTGAATAAAATGCAGAAGTAAAGAAAAGATTGTTTTACAGTAACTTCGGGAAGTTTTCTTTTAAAACATCAATCATATTTTCTGTCGAGATAGCTGTAACATCAAAAGTAGAGTTAACTTCTTTATGCCAAACTATTTTAATATTTAACAATTTTCACTTTTTACCTGACTGATGTCTAATAATAATTCTTATATTATTGCAAATATCCAGGATTCATTTCTAAAAGATTTTAAGCAATATTTCGAGTTCGATAAACTTATAGAATATTAATTTGTTGTCAAACGCTAGGAACAAATCGTAGGCGTGAAAAGATAGAAAGGTGTTCCCAGTTCATTAGCACCTTATTGTTGGCAAAGCAATCGATTGCCACCCAAATCGGTAATGCGATGCGTTCACAAACAGATTAGTTGGCCTGCAATTACACGGTGGAGCTTGCGGCGCGCGCTAAGTGCCGCCACTGCCGCCCGCCGGATTACGCCTTCTTGTTTACTCACCGGCGAAGTGGACGTTTAGCGATCGCTTCACTAATGCGCTTTGTTCGCTTATCGATCTCTGAATCATTGATTAGCTCTCGCCACTCGCGTGAATCGAAATCACTGACGTTATCAATTAGCTTGCTGACGTCAACTGCGCGACCGAATTTTAACCGGGTTGAAATCTTTAAGCAATACAAAATACGAATTAACACAGATACAAATACGAAATTAAAACTACCTGGAGTTAGTAATAGACTAAGTAGCTCACTATAGCAATTATGGAAGGCAGTGAAGTAACGTATGACGTTTCAAATAGACGTATAACCGGTCGTTCGCAATATAGTGACTATTGTGTAAGGAATCCTTAGACTCTTCCATGAATTTGCATTTTACACTACCGGTATTCGCAACTAACCGTAGTGCGTAGGTAAAGTTAGTTTTGAACCTTATCAACTATGTCGTACGTAAATTAGACGGTTATAGTTTGTGTCAGAACTTCAGAGAAATATTGTGTTATTTTTTCCATACTTGCAAACCTTTTGTGTTTTTATTCTTTAATAGCCTGAAGAGCTGATGAACCCCTAATGGCAAGTGGTCTCCGTTACCTATGGAGGAGTCGCCAATGCAACGCCAACCAGCTCTTAAGGAGGACTCTTTTTTTTGCCTTTCTTTAAGGACCCTGATGTCATGGCGCTCAGCACGCAAAACAGATATTATTTATTCTACACAAGTTACATGCATAAATAAACATTTGTAGTTTCAAGTAGTTTGTAAGGTGAGTTTATCTGTGAGGTGAGAGAGATCACCGCCCTGCATAAAATATAAGAATTATTTTATAAATTTAACTAGTAACTCGCTCTCGCTTCGCTTAGGATACCCCTGTAACCCTCAAGTAACTATTTTTTCCGTTATAGCCTATGGGCTATAAGAATATATAGAATGCTATGGCATTCCTCATGAATGTGGCTAAAATCACAAAAAAAGATTTTTTCGAATCCGACTGCCAGTTCCAGAGATCAGCGCGTTCAAGCAAATAAACAAAAAAACTTAATTTAAGTTTAATTTGGATAATATAGGAAGGTTCTTCAATTTATTTTTAAATCGTATCTACTTTCCTTATAATGGACATTTTTCGCTAAAATGATTCTTAGTGCATGCGAAACACCTAATGGAGGTAGGTAATGACAGTTAACCGTATAAGTCTTAATTAGCTACGTATAGAGTCAGTCACCTTGGTGCAGGCGGGCGGACACGTGGGTTCTGCCATTGAACTTGAGTCCAACGACAGCCGACGAATACTAATCCCATAGTTACATGTCGTGCAAATAAACAATCATCGCCCGACACCCCATCAGACGCAGCGTTTGAAGTTTCATAAGCTACTTTTCTTTGGAGCTAATACATATTGATGTTTGCATAAATTATATTCAAAAGGAAGGCTTTGATATTTGAATTAATGTTTATCGTCTTAATTTTTATTTCAATCATAACTTAATTTGGAGTTTTTTAATAACAAATATAATATTCGCATCTGGGTGATGCCGTCTATCTATCTGCCTGAGTAGATATATAAATAATTAGGCTCAAAATATGACAATGGCGTAATTCTTTCATAAAATTTATGGTCGTAGAAAATTAATTTGCGATACTCCAAAATCATAACTTTCAATCTAATGAGACCAATGATTCGGGTATAACTATGATACATTAACTAGTCCTAATTAATTTTCAGTTCGATAATGAAACTCTATTCTGTGATTGATTTAGTCGCGGTGCATTGGTTATTCGATTGAATGACAATCATCGATTGCTGTTTGATAACTCCATTCTCAAGGTAATATTTTTTGTAATATATTCTGTCACTGTAGAAATCGTTTGAATTTTATTTGCTATTTAGTTACACGAAAGCTTTTGTAATTCTTTCAAGTAAATAACCCCTACGTTTTGTACCGTCATTATAAGTTTAATCTGAGCAGTGAAAAGTTCAGAATATTCAATTTTGTTAGTGAAATAAAAATTCGTAGCAATTGTAGTCGTTGCGCGTTTTGTTCGAGTTTTATGGTCTCATGTCCAAACTGAATGAGGATTTAATAGTTTCGCGTGGGCACGTGGCTCCGTGGTTCGAATTGTTCATCTATTCAGTGTTGTTTATCGATTAGCTGAGAATCCGCGCCCATGGGCCAACTTACTTACGAGTATGTCATTTGGCCGGGAGTCAAGGACGACAACGCGTAGCTCGTCGGAGCCGCGCCGGCCTTATTTGGTGATTGGTGGGCGCCAGTTTTACGACTTTGCCTTTTTTCCAACGTTCCGTTTCCATGGCGGCTAAGCTTTAGGTACCTACGTCATGTTCATTTGTGTTCCGTAGAAGTTCAAGTTTATATAGTCTATTGTCATGAGACTACAATGTGTTTAAGCAAACCTCGTCACGTGTATAACGCGATTGTTCCATATCTTGATAAAATCTTAACGAGACGGGCGCGCAACTTCACGTTTCTTTTCAGTTTGTAAGTGGGGTGTGCGTAACAATTGGAAGTCGGAAATATTAACAGTTTGGGTCGGTCGCCAGCCATGTTGGCTGGAAAAATGGAACGTGACATTTTAAATGTGGTGCAAAGCTCGCTACATTAATCTGGCGCGTCGCCGCCCTCGCCGTGGCGTGCGTGGCTTAATCCGCCCGTATCCAAACGATCCCAGGAAGATGGAAAAATCTCGAAAGACTCACATCAAATTACCAGCTTTAAAACATCCTGAACTCCCCTGGGCCCGGGCCGACACACCTCGCCTTTCAGAGGCGCCCCTAAAATAACGTCCCCGTGTCCTTCGGGAACTTTGGAAAACTGGGCATACGCTTGCTTTTGTCATACTTTTCTTGAGTTTTGCGTACGACGTGTCCCGCACTTCGATTGAGTTTTGTAGGCGCACGTTCCTCACTAATTCTTGTTTTAAAGTTTTCCCACGATCACAAAGTTTGATCTTCTCTGTCGTTTCAAAGTACATGTACTGTATTACGAGTATGTGTTTGTACTAGTTTATGAAAATACTGACTGTAATAAGAAAGCCGAAGTTGAAGTAGTAAAAATCCTCAAGTACATATACATATTTTAATTTTAATATTTACGTTTTTTGGTTGATCAAATCACCTTGGATATACTACACATCCAACCAGTTTCACTCATCAATTAGCTACTTAACAATAATTCTCATTGAAGTGAAGAATAAGTTCATCCTGTACTACATCTGCGCGCAACTTATGATTCTTTTGGAAAAATTCACTCTCATCTGACGCCGTAAGAAGTGCAACCTTTATGACGTTGACAATCACAGTTTAGTATTAACCTATAGATTTTTTCCAGTAACGTCAGTTTTAGCCGGCTTTCACCTTCATGTGACGAATTTTAAGATAACAATGCTAATAACGGCTGTTGATTACTAATTAATAATTATGTATCACTTAGTTCTTTCTACGACGTATTGTAGGAATATACGCAGAGGTGTAAATGTACAAGAGTTTTTCCAAGAGAGTACAATTCGCTGAAGGCGGATGTCACAAATCTAGCCGAGGGTCGGGCGTGTAATGCAAACAGTGGCGTTTACCTGTTCCGCCCATCCTCGCGATTCATAATAACGGCTCTTATTTCCGTAACTAGCTACGACGCTCTCATTTTGTCGGCTAACGCGTATTGTGACACTGCGAAACGAATGCCGCCCCGTAATGGAGTTTTTAAGCGCAGCCTTTTCGCTTCGCACTGCAAAAGGGGATTATGTAACTAGAATAGCGACGTGATTGCAAGGCAAATACTACGGGGGCTTCGTACAGATTTATTGTTTTAACTCTCGACTTGGGAATTTGCAACAGAAATACGCAGATAGCTATGTACGAGTAGTAAATTTGCAAGGGACTCTAATACAGTGATATTGGAATTCCCTGTAGCTGCTACTTAGTTTCTGATGGTGAAAAGTTGTTCATGTTGAAAAACCCAGTACTATTAAGTATTAGAGCAGAGTATCTTTAGGTAAATAATAAGAAATACGGGATAAGAAATCTTTGTACCCTTTTCGAAATATTGCATGCATGTAGAGGAGTGAGGGATTTTGTATAGCTAAAGTCTAAGAATTACAAAAAGTAAAATTTTATTTCAGTAAGAATAACTTGTGACCGCCCTAGCTTCGCATCGGGTACCTAGGTCTTAATATCAACGCCAGTAGATTAAGGTCTTAGTAACCGTTCACCTAAGGCAATTACTTTTTGTCAGGAATTATACCTAATAATAATTCACGAATGCATTTCACATGAAAATGTCTACCTTATACAAAAAAAAAAATTTCAAATCCTACTGGCAGTTGCACGTACATATTAAGCTCCTTCAGACAAACAAAAAACTGTTCAGCAATATAATACTAGTATAGATAGGAATTTGTTACAAATGAAAATAAAACATTAATTGTTTTCGGTTACAGTGTATAGAATCTGTGAATTAATTTTCATTCGAAACATTTTTACGATAAAGACTTACTAGATTAGTTAGCTAAAAGTTTCATATTACGAGTATGTATGTTGAACTGAAATATGAAGCGAAGCAATATTTCAGTGTTTTCCACGTAAGTTTCATTACGATTTCCAATTAAATGTTTTTCTTGGAAATACCATACATAGACATGCAGACAACTGTATACGAAGAAATGAATTAAAGCTTTAGAAATAAAGCTTTTATATGATCTGTTAGAATCAGCATTCACGACCTTGCGAAACTTGCTAAATAAATGAGGCTGCCTGGAAATAAATATCTTAAAAGTTTACAATCTCGAATTGAGAAGACTTGAAAGAATTTAGCAACAAGACTGCAGAACAAAGTTTATAGATGTAGTAATCATTATCATGATTAAATTGTTTTCTGTTTATTGAAAAATATACTTTTCCGTGTATTGTTTTACACAGGTAACCAACTGCTATAATATAATGTAAAAGGTATCTTACGCTAGTATTTATAATATAAAATTTATATTCGAGACTTACTTTACAATATATAATTATTGGTATTATCACATCTTGGTTTAATCCCAGTTCACGCCAAACATTTTCACAAGTTTTTTAACCAACTTAATACTTACTGTTCATGTGTATTTTTTTGTTGTAACATCCCCTGACTAACAAATGCTACAAGGTTCTGAGAGGTTAAATTATTTATTTATCTGATGCCGCGGTACAAGCTTTCTCGATTTACTCCCTGAAAACTAAAGAAAAAATAATTTCCATCAGCAAAGAACTTCCACCTACGTCTAGTAAACAGATTTTCAGAGGTTATCACAACCTCGAAATATTCTTTAAAACACTGACCAGATAATACTCGTTCTTTTTACCATATCCATATTTTTCTTGCTCATATTTAAGCGAAATTAAATTACTCAGGTAGATATTACGGCGCTCCGAACTTGACTTAATCCTCGCAAAGCAGTAACAAGCCACCCAAGATAATTGTAGATAATAAATAATTGAAGAAAACTCTTGTCGTGTTTTAGTACGAATTGCCATTAGGTATTTAACTACCAACAGGATAGACGATAAAATTGACATTATTTCTTCGATATTGTCACTTGGAAGATTTTTTTGCTTCATTTGACCTTCTAGTTTTACTATGGGTCTATATTTGTTAAAAGGTACTGATTACGAATCATAATCATAATGTACATATGTATATTTAAGAACAGCACGGATTTTGATTGCGGTGAACAACAAAGGGTTGAAGAATAAGCAGACGGGCCACCTGATGGTAAGTAGTCACCTAAGGACATGAGCACACCGGAGAAGTAGTCAATGCTTCGCCGGCTTTGAAAATGAGCACATTTTATGCCTGTTTGGAAAATCCTCATGCGCTCCGGGAAAACCTCGATAAGAGGCTCATTCCTCAGTTCACACGTATTTGACAATGACGTATAAAATGTTTTGATGTAATCATCACAGGGAGCCTTTTATGTTTATGGCCGATGGACCTAGTAAAATTATGGGAAGGCGATGACGTATTTTTTGTTTTAATTATTAAAGGAAATGAACCCTGTATGGAATAACACTATACAAAACGAATGGAGCCGTGAATTAAGCTTGTATGACTTCGAATAGTCACAGTTTCTGTACCCTACTTAAAAAGTACTACTCTAGCCGGCACTGAGATTTCGAAATGAAGTGATTTCATCAAGTAAGTTCATCTTACTTTGGCGTTTTTAATTAAGACGTGATCGCTATTCGAGGCTCTTTCTTTCGCAATGGTAATCGGACCCACGATAAGTATGAGGTCTGCCAATTACATCGACGAATCCTGCTAATAATGTCAGTCATTTAAGTTCTCTGGTTCGTCCAAATCAAATTATATATACCATGAATAGAAGTAGAAATTTAAATTTGGCATGTGCTTATCATCGTTGTGCGTTGTAAGTTGTACAAAGTTGAATCCGAGTCGATTCGAGCGAAAAGCCGCGTGGAGGACTATTGCGAGTATAACATTGGTATAATTTGCCGGGCATATTGGAAAACTTGTAATTGGTTTAGTTTTATATTCGCGCGGCAATGTGTGCTCAACAAACTTAAATGATATCACTTAAGAATTGATCTTCTCCGCACCCACCTACTGTCCTCCCCTTCGCTGTTATTGAAACCATTTGTTGTTTATAGCCAACAATATTCCGTATGATACGTCTTCTTTATGCTGTCATCTTCTTTTATTGATATAGAAGTAGAGAAGGGCCTGTAATCTACAAAAGGAGTGTAATTAAGTGTATGTTAAGTGGCTAATGCAATGCGAGGATATCCATTCCATTAAGATTCTATTTGCGTTTATTTTCTTACAATTTTCATCACTTTAGCCTCCTAAAGATCTACATTTTTCTATTAGAGATCAATAACAGATGTATCTATTCTATATATCTATAATTATAGAACGCTTCGTAGCTCAATATGAAGTGATAGTGTGAAAATTAAAGTTTTTACTAATGGACGTTTCTTTTTTGTTTCAGATTTTGGCTCGGAGTCATACCTTCATTTCCAGAAGCTATATATAAACGTAAGTTTCTAGTTGTAACATTTAGTCTTACATCTATTGTATATTAAATGCTCATATTCTAAATATTTATGACGCAGTTCTCACATGTACAATGTAAGCTTCCATATACTTCTTCGTTATAATTGACGGTCGGTCCTTGGATAATACGAGTAATTCGATGAATTGCTGCTCTTTACAATTATGTTTTTATATAGTTACCTTTTACTTTCAATGCGCCAATTTGAAGTAATAGTTTTTTTACTTCTGAAATCCAATATCTTGTCATAGTAGTTTTTTATGCAATCAAGTATTATATCAGGAAAATATTTATTTTGTATTTTTAATATCGTGCAACGTACCTGTCATATTTTTCATGATTATTTTTCTGGCGAGAGACCAACATCTCTCCGGCTTATCTTCAGCAACTTTGTTCGGTAGACTACCTCGATTTCTTTATTTACCAACACAAAAAAGTTTTATTAACCCAACAATCATGTTCTAATCTTGTCACATAAACTACTAAAGTCTCGAGTATAGTCCACAAACTTTTGAGTGGACTTGAAACGTTTGATTCTTGCGGCGACAATACTCAACTAAATACACAGAACAAGCAATGTTAACGAAATAATGTCGTCTTGTAAGCAGAATTTCAAGATAACTCTGATGGTATTCAACACGATCCGTATCTATTCTCTCGGTTGAAATATACGAAGCTTTATCTATCGAAGTTAGTTTTCAACATTACCCGCTCTATTCGCCATTCAACATTGTTCTCGAGACGTTTACGAAAGAGAAAGTAGTTGTTTTGTTCGCTCTTACCGGCTGAATTACTAATGCAGCTCGTCATTTACCTATGGTTCGTTGTGCACCAAGGTTTGCCATAACGGACTCGATCCCCAAGAAACATGGGCCATTGTCTGAGCCTAGCGAACCAATCCGCATTTATAAATGCCAGATTGCTTCCATGGAGCACACAATGCAAATAGTGCATGCGTTGATTATATTTTGAATAATTAAGATTTTGTGCTATTCAATTAAATCATATTAGTTTTAGTGTGAATTGTATTAGTGCGAACTTTGGAACATGTTTTGAAGTCTAAATATTCATAATTTTATTTACCAGTAAACAACTAGCCATTTCTTTCCCTGTTCCTTAAAAATATATCTGAATAAAATTTAAAATTATTAATAAAATCAATAACCGCCTTATATACCTTATATATTCAATCAATCTGTATGAATCTCACTTCAAATTTCCCTACACTTCGTAGAATATCAAAATCGAATGCAACAGCAGATTGGACTCACTATACGGTGCTGTAAACATTGTTAGAATTGAGTCATATAGTAGAATTCATCCCAAACGTCGTGGTGTCGTTAAAATCTAAAATGCACTGACACAATAGGCGTTCCAACGTAGTCCGACGGAGATTAATGCCGCTGTGATCGACATGAAAATAAGAAAAACAATGCCCAGCGTTAGAACGCTTTGGTTAAATAAAATGTCCCTGTATGCGTAAATAGCTTACTCGTAATAAATTGAAAATCCAGTTGCCCTAGGGCAGCGTCAGCGAGAGCCCCGGTCTGCGTGAGGCAGCTGCCTGCATACGGGAGATTGGAGTCAATGGTGCGGCTAAGACCTAAGGCTTAAGATCAATACGGTCCAGTGAAAGACTTGACTTCACAATATACATTATAGTTTCTATTCTACCATTATAGAGCGCAATATTAATAGGCCGAAGTTTTAGTAGAAGGAAATAATTACTACAATTCAGTATTATAGTAGGTACCTTGTTAAAAGTTAAACATGCATTAAGATTGCCATTTGCACGGTAACATTGGATAAATATTATCTGTCATGTTTTTATAAGCAGCTTGTATAAATAAATAAATAAATAAAATAAATAAACATTTTCATCGTGGTAAAAAATAAAGGAAATATATATAAATATATAAATATAATATACCTAGTTGTATATTAGGACTTCACTGAATTGTTAATATAAAAGCAGTATTAATACAAGTACATATTGCCCACCTAACGTAGAACGGATATAGTGACACTATCTCGATAAAATTTTAATGGCATGATAGATTGTAAAGTTGCGTAGGTGTTTCTCGGCCATGAGCTCCATAATTTAAAAGATTATTATCATTCAGTAATGATAAAATACGTGATATTTGATATGACACCGTACTATCCTTGGCTGCGATTCCGAATCGAATTAACTTAGTCACATAACCTAAAGTTAGACAACTTCCCCACAAACTTCGCACTCGCAGTTTCCGGGACGATTAGTCATAAATAATTGAACACAGTCGATATTCCCCGTTAGTAGACAAAAGAGATGACATTCTTAAAACTTTGTCAATTTACGCAGAAACCTTTAAGCTCCTTGTTCATGTCCGTAGTGGGTGGAAAAGTAACGTCATGAGAACTTTCCAGTCGAACTTACCACGTCTAGAAGGGGATCAAACTGTGGTGCATTCGCTGCAATGTATTATGCAGTCCTGCAGCGGGTGCCTGTGTAAGCGGCTCGGAATCACTGCCGCTTCCCCTCTGAGAACACTACTATTCCTCTGAAGTATTCCATTCCAAAAGTTTACGGAAACCTATATCGCTCCGAATGTATTCCGAAATTACCGCCACCTGAACTGATGATAGTGAGTCACTGCAGTGCTTTTTACATTATGCAATCACGCCATCGGCAATGAGCTGTGTGTAGTCTGTTAAAAAAATATCTGCGTTAATTTCGTTATTCTGGCGGTAATATATTTGCATGTAGGAGTCTCGTTTATTTGTCGACTGGTTTCTTGGTAATGCCCAATTATGGATTAATTAACGTGACCGATTAAGCGTTAACAGTGAATGACGAAAGTGTTGCTAACACTTTATTAGCAGTGCTATAATTCTATGAATGAAGAATGATTGCCCAAATGAACATTGCTAGGTTTTTTTTGTTCTATGGAAACTGGTCAGCGCTGCCCATAGATATCGGTGCCACCTGAGTCATCCTCATCACTGACGCTTTTTAACTGACTCTGGCTTGCTATACACTCGGAATTAAACTGACAATGAGTTATACAATACAGAGCCTAGCAGCTTGATTGATAGTATGTTGTTCAAGATGTATCATGAGCAAAAGGGGATAACTTAACCGTTTCCTTTTTACATAAATAATAACTGTTCGACCTGTTCAATTTGTGTATTACAAAAGTATCTTTATTTAACAGCTAGTGACTTGATTTGATGAAATGTTACAATACCAGTCTACCGAAACATTGTGTAACAAAATTTTTAGGCAATCTTAACTTTCTTAATTTAATTGACCTCTGATAATATTGTCTTGCACCGCCGACGCTCGGTTTCGTAATGTGATTTCTTAAAGTGTATCAAAGTTTTGGCTTAAAAACAAAAAAAAAATCCTTAGCTTTTGTTATTTCAAGGATTTGTTTGCGCTCTTCACACAAAACTATTCATATCAGTTTTGCATTCCAATACCTTATACCTTTTGATCTATTCCTATACCTGATCGAAGCGTGTGGGATAGGTAATCGCTTCTAATTTCCTCCGCGTCGAAAACAGTGGCGAGCGAAAATGAGGTTGTAAACTGACTAGTGCATTTGACCTAACAGTCACTAGATAAGTACCTAATATGTAAAGCTTTTGGAGACACCTTTTTACAAGATATGCGTATACTTGTACTTAATTGTACTAATACGAAAAAATCAAGTGATATATTTATCACTTCAATGTAAGGTTTATAGTAATACATTTAGACAGTTTCATATACCATCTAAAAGTTTCCCTTAATGTGAAATATGATTTCTAATTTTCTATTTTTGAGCAAGAAGCTCGAAGTAATTTATGTTTATAAGAATTTTATCGACTCGAGATTCTGTATTATTATTTTAGTAATTTAGGCGCCAAAAGAAAAATACCTTCGGATTGAAAAGTGTACATATTTTATCAGTATCAATTTTAGTGAGGCAAAATGTAAACAAGATGGAAAGCCATCCTAATGTCATCCAATTTCCTTCGTGTCGCTTGCCGTAGCGGCGAGTGCAAATGTGATTGTGGATAGACTACCTACATTGATACTATTCAAAACTTCTCCCGTGATATTTTACTTCTCGTAATTATTTTTCCGTGGTGAGGCATTTTTTTTCCTGTCAGGCAAGCTATATTCATCTGCAGTTCATGTTGTTAACATTCGTCAGAATTAATTTATAATTATTACTTAATCATGTCTTTACTTGTAAGCTTCATTGTCCAAACACGGTCAATTGTATTAGTCTAACTGAACAAAGGCGACAATCATCTGGACAAATAGAGGGCTTTAGTCGTATTACACGCAAGTTTCCTATCGACTCTCCACTTACATGATTAATTTGAGTCGATAAATCGGCATAAAAAGCCAGGCCATGGTCGGCCAACCGCGTCGTTCTGTAAGTATTCAGCGTTCTTTGTTCTCGTTCGTTCGTTTCACCTCGTGTTTCATTAGTGTTGTCTGTCTTTTTATAGGTTTCAACCCATTAGCGGCCTATAAAAGCACGGGCCATGTAATTGTCAAGGCCTGTGGAGTGTTTTCCATAACACTGCTCCAGTGCAGATTGTTGGAGGAGTTGAAGGCCAAGTGTCGAATGCCCTTATGTCATTAAAGACATCCGACATATCTTAACAACTATCTCACGTTAACGACTAGGACCGATTGTTTAATGAGCCCAAACGCGGAAGCGCTTAACAAATTTTGCCATTAGCGCTCACCATTACCGACGCACGAAGCTGTTTAACTCGGTCCATTACGATCGAAACAGGGCGTCGGGTGGTGAGTTGTTTTTAAAGGTACACACTTTGGTAAGTGTCTATAGGTCATGTAATGTTTTCGATGTCAACGATCGATCGGGGATCGGTAAGGACGATAAGGTCTAGGTGGTGGTTCGGCTCGGCACGGTCTAGCGGCGCGGCGTGGCGCGGCGCGGCGGCACACGTCACTGGCCGGCGAGACAGACAGGCAGCGTGCTCGGCGCCTGCTAGCCCATTAGACGTCTGCCCGATGTGGAACGCTCGATAAACTTGTAAAAACGCCTTCTACCCATTTAATTTTATATCCTCGCTTAAGCGTTGCTATCGGCAGATTTCTTCCTTCTTTTTTATAGGTCCGTCATTAACTGTATCGTTTATTATTTTGTTCGTTTTATAAGCTCTACCTACTCGTATAATTGTTCTTTAACGTTCAGAGATTAAAACACTTTGGTCGTTAATAAATGAAAGTTGTGAGGAAATGTTTTAACGTCTTTCGGGAGGTGAAGAGACTCTAGTGATATAACATTTTGTATCTTATAAGTACATCTTAAACGGATTAATAATTTATAACCAAGTCTTGGATCATTTCCTTCGCCTTGATCATGAAACACGATACGCTCTGTCGAAAGTAAAGTATTTCCAGGAGTGATAAAATTTATATTGCGGCAAAAGTTTTATACTTGGAACCGTATTATTTCTTCAATATTACTTTCAAAATATGAAAAATGTCTGAGGTAGATAATAATTATATCCATTTCCTTCCTTATAACTGGCATACTTGCCTTCGGATATGGATAAAAAAAGTAAGAGATAAATAAATTTGCTCAAATTGTTATTATTTCATTTGGGTAATCTAAATCGGTGCATCCGTGTTACGCAAATTTCATTTGTCACAGGGAATTTGGGCTATATGATACTAAAGGTCGTAAATGGAAATCCAAATTACGGCATGAAGGTTCCTGAAACCAGGACGTAAACCATCCTAGCTCTTAATTAAAGTTTAAAGGGAGACCTTCAAAAATACTTCAGCTGTTGTCGGAGCACGTACGCGAACTTTTATTCAGCGAATTTGGTTATGTAATTCTTTGGAAATATTCAAGTTCTCCCTTCGGCAAGACGTTATCGTCGTGCCCTCTCAACGCTTGCGCGGGCTCGAGTTATTCCACTTTGGACCTACTTGATTTTGTCTGCAGTGAACAAAGTTTACTAATGATTGAACTCTACGTGTACTTCTTGATTAAATTGGCGTGAACAAATTATAATTTTACTTTTACAGTTTCCCGCAACTTTCTTTGCATCTTCAATCCACCTATTACTCAGTAGAAAGAGAGCACACTGGGCTTGAACCAGACTTAGGTTGCATGAAAATGACAAAGAAAACGGGACGTGGCATTCGATTCCTTATTACTTTCTGATGAAAAAACCGTTCGAATTAAAATCCTAGCTGATCCTGTTGCGGAGGTATGTATACTTTTCACTTTTTATGTAGTCTATCTCGGGTGCTGATTAGAAAATCACTATATATTACTATATACCCATACATACATACATGCACACAGAAATATATATATATATATATGGATATGCTATATATGTGCACTATATATAATATATATAGATATTGTTTCCACACCATCTATGAGATAAATATCACGGCGCGTTTTTTTTAAGTGGTCTCCCCTGTAGGCCTAATCCACTGCATATGCATAAGCTAAAATTCTCATTTAGTTAAAGTAATAACCGTTTACAAGTGCTGGGAAGAAAACGTAACCACTGCTTTAAATAATCGCTCCACAAAAGATGGATTATTGATTGCGATTATTTTAAATCTTTCCCAATATATTGAAAATTCTCGGTGGACAGATTCCCCTGCTTGCTCAGACCATAAGCCCAACCCGTGAGAATGCTCTGCTTTGGCTGAAAAAATTAAAATTAGTTGCTAAAAATTACGACGGTGAAATTTTTGAGGGTAATGCGTGCAGAAAGCTCATAGAAAACGTTGATGGATTGAATGACCCTGAAAATAAGAAAGTTGGACCTTTCCGATTGCAGCCATTCATTGCCACGTTTAAGGCAATGAATAAAATTGTAAAATCTTGTTTTTCTATAAAAAAGGCTGATACGAGCGAACTGGATAAACACTTGAGAGAACTACGCGCAGCTTTTGATAGTACACAAGTATCTAAAACTTTAAAAATCCATGTTCTTTTGGATCATTTGAAGGATGGCCTTCTGTACTTAAATAATGATGGTTTGGGCTTATGGTCTGAGCAAGCTGGGGAATCTGTCCACCGAGAATTTTCAATTTATTGGGAAAGATTTAAAATAAACGCAATCGGTGATTCATCTTTTGTGGAGCGATTATTTAAAGCAGTGGTTACGTTTTCTTCCCAGCACTTGTAAACGGTTATTACTTCAACTAAATGAGAATTTTAGCTTATGCATATGCAGTGGATTAGGCCTACAGGGGAGACCACTTAAAAAAAACGCGCCGTGATATTTATCTCATAGATGGTGTGGAAACAATATCTATATATTATATATAGTGCACATAAATAGTATATCCATATATATATTATATATATTTCTGTGTGCATGTATGTATGTATGGGTATATAGTAATATATAGTAATTTTCTAATCAGCACCCGAGATAGACTACATAAAAAGTGAAAAGTATACATACCTCCGCAACAGGATCAGCTAGGATTTTAATTCGAACGGTTTTTTCATCAGAAAGTAATAAGGAATCGAATGCCACGTCCCGTTTTCTTTGTCATTTTCATGCAACCTAAGTCTGGTTCAAGCCCAGTGTGAGAGGCACCTGCCTGTCAACAATAAAATGTGAAGGTAGTCAAAGGTAACGAAGGTATGTTAGGACCTTGGCAACTTCAGCACTTTTTGCTAGCTATGTCGGTAACTTATGGGTCTGCAGATGAGAAATACCCTAATTAAGTGATACTAAAAATAGCTATTAATCCGCTGAAGCCCATACACGTAAAGAGGAAGTAGACTTCTCAGGTAAATAAAATTGGAGAATTTAGCGGACTGATAGCAAGAGCGGGCGCGCGGGCGTGGGCGTAACATTCCCCGCGGGGACTTAATTTGTTGCTCTCCTGGCGCCTCGCGTCTCACTTTCAAAGCGTAATGCGACCTCCCGCGGCCCCTAGTACGTGTCATATTCGCTCCTCACTTACCGCGGCCACCGTAACTGTTATACTACAATTACTTTGACTTTTTGCGAAAACGATTACGCGGTGGCGGACAGCCACGCTGTTCTCTGCGACCCCTTTCCGCCATGTTGGCACTTCCACAACGGCGACAAAGAAAAGAATAGAAAAGAAAGGATTTTCTCGTAACTTTGTAAAGATGAGGCACTACGTTCATAGATATACATTTATTATGCGGAATTTATAATGCTGCATAGTATACAGTCAACCCTGGTAACTATAAAATATCGGTTTTATGGCAGTAGCCGACATAGAGACATTGTTGTAAACAGGACACTTAATTGACTGTGGTCTCTGACGCCCATCCCAACATCATAACACTAAAAGTATTTCCGACCCATTGATGGCCATGAAATTAGGAAGAAAATCCCTCTAATTATGTAACAGAAACCATGTAGCAAGTACCTTGCTTCTTACAATAAACGTCACTCACAAAACGTTAAGCCCTCGTAACCAATTCTCATACACTATTTTTTTTGTTCATCTCTCAGATTGTTCTATATTCATATTGACGGTCGAGCTAACCCGTATGGACTTTTCTCCTAGTTAGTTCTTTCTTTTTAACCTCCGACGAAAAAAGAGGGGTGTTATAAGTTTGACGTGTTTGTGTATCTGTATGTGGCATTGTAGCTCCCAAACGGATGAACCGATTTTGATCTAGTTTTTTTTTGTATGAAAGGTGACTTAATCGACAGTGTTCAAACTCAAATCAACGTGTCGGGGGTTTGTTAAATGTTAATTTAAGATTATCCAAACTGGACTTTGTTTACTCATTGCTGCTTTCCATCGTATCGATACACTCTCACAGAATATTGAAGATATAATATCAAAATCTTTCACATTTTCCTTTTAATAACACAATACACAGTAATAGAATTCGTGTGACTCTATCACGACGCGAATTCAACGTCTACAGTAATGAAAACATAATCAACATCGTGCTAAATTCGGAACACGCAAATTTATACGAGAGAGTCGGATATTATTGAAATATTGATGCGAAATCGATCCGTGCGGAGCTTGGAGCGCTACGCGACAATCTGATCACAATACCATAAAGGAGTGCACAGTAAAATATTTATGGGATCGGGAGTACTCGGTAGCAGGCACGCCTCGATACCCACCGCCAACATCATGACTCTCCAACAATATTTCAAATACCACTAACAGTTACATAATACCTTAGCTCTCTTTAAATCTTTACAACTGCAAACAACTTGGAAAAAGTTAGTCGTAAGTCTGATAAAAATTTACTCCTATGTTTTGTTCTCACTGCAAAGTTTCGTAACAGTATTACCGTCAAATTGTTGTCGAACCTCGTACGTTTTTGAAGGTTCTGAAGGTAAGGTATGAATATGATATGAGGCATTTATAATTAGAACGATTGTGGACTTTAAAGTGAGCAGCTTTTGAATAATAAACGAACAACTTTTCTAGTTGGTTTATGAATGCTAAAAAAGTGTAAATTATTTATGAGCTATTTAATTTGACCTCACTAAATACTTTATTTCTAGTTGTGTAGTAGTAGTTTTTTCTTGTGATTGAATTTAAAAAAAGTCAGAACGTGTATACATAGTTATGTTGAAACGATCTAATCTATGTTTATTTGTAGTCTAACAACTTCCATAACGTTAAGAGATAATAAAACAAATATGCGGTTGTTATCTCTCTCTCTCTCTCTCTCTCTCTCTCTCTCTCTCTGAATGTATATCGTCTAGCGGCCTCAAGATTTACATAATGAAATCCATGGTTTAATTAATGGTGTCTAGGGACCGCGACGGCTCGCAACTCGTTCCACACTCGGACAAATTGGCGCCAACCGCTGAACTGTAACGATAATGATACCGCGCGAGCCCGGCCCCATACGTCCGCTAACATAACCTAACATCTCTCATGGGAACTCCTAAAAGCCTCTCCATATGAAGTAGAGTTCCGCATTTGGCAGTCATGCAAAACTCGTTGGCTTTTGCGGTACATAAACAACTAGCACACGTGCGCGACCGACCGCGAATCGATTGATGTGACTTAAAATGCAATACTATTCCGCTGCGGTGTCGATCAGTTTCCGCCAAATTTTCCGCTGCGGCCCGCTCGCTGACCGCGCGCCGTACCTTACAATCAATCGACACCGCTAAAATATTAATGCTAGCAATTCGTTTGCCAAAGAACATTTCGCCGGTTCATTATAATTGAGGATCGGCTAGAATGACTCACATTTTTCACATTTACCTCTACGATTGGCGGACGACTATTGGCAACACTCATAATCGTAGCGAGCTCAATCAACCACTGAAAGCTTTTTGAAAGCTAGCAACGGCGACGCGCGATGGAACGTTCATACGGTGATTACAAGGGGAGTCATCGCTGCACAACCAGTGCGGATAGCTGCCATACATTTTATTGCTGTTTCAAAACGAACATTATTTCAGAACAGTTCAGATTTAGTGAATAAATCTGTTTATACTATTTTAACGCTAACGTAAACATTTTATTAGTTGTAATTAAACTAAACTTTCGCCGTTTCTTCTGAACAGTAACACAGCACCTTTCTGAAACGATAGCGGAAGCAAAAGAAAAACGTTCCTAAGTGAAAAAATACCCACATGAAGTTTCATATGTTTTGTCTCACGTTTCTTTGTTATATGAATAGAATCTAATCTATAAGACTTGTAGAAATAGTACGTTACATCGTTTCATCATATTCACAGGATCGTATCTCTACCCTAATATGGCTCATATTATTATCAAATGACCACTTTTAATAAACGTACAATGACGGTTTTTTTGTTCTGTAGTTCGTTTATCTAACAACAGCAACAACGGACTACTCGTATCATTGTTGACGCCAGTGACACCAATATCATTGAAGGGATCAAAGTTGTGCATTAACTTATTTTAACAAAGTAACTACATATAATTCTTTCATTACGGTGAGCATAATCCGTACAAAAGATGGCTGCATTCACGCAGGGGCTTAACATTGTCATGTCACATACAGAACATAGTCGGTCTGCTTATGCCACAGTCATCATAATTTTGTGTATTATATGGTGTAATGGAATCGTCGTTATTGCATGTAATGCTGTAAATATTTTGTCAAATTTCCGGATTCCAAAGGCATATATATATAATAAGCTAATCTTGTGTCTTTTAATTTCTTCAGGATATTAAATATATTCCTAAAAACATTGAGGTTTTCATCGCGACGTTACTTAGATGCTCCCATTTCTCCCTTTCTGAAAAAAAAAATCAGAAATCTTTTCTTAATGCTTCACTGTCAATTCATATATTAGGAACCCCTGTACAAAGTTTCATACTTGTGCACTTATACACTGGTTCATGTATTGCATTTGTCAGAAAACCCCATTTTTTAGCGTTTAGCGGTTCATTAACCTAACCATTTATTGAAATCCGTAAGATTTCAGTATTTATTTCGTCTGAGATATACACACCATTTTGTTCTACGAGTATATCTATCAAGAGTAGAATTTTTCGGTTCGAATCCGGGTATGTGAATAAAGTTCTTGCTCTGCTATCGGTTTCGTGATAAATTGCTAAATAATGCGCCCTTTGCCGTGCCCCACCCCTAATGTCTTCTTAATGCTGCATGGAGTTGTCACATTGCACATTCACGACTCCCGTTGTCCTTTTCATTTCGAACTGCTGCGATTTCGTTATCCATTCAAATTTCACTCAGTTTCAGACACACCTGTGAGTACGCACTAACGATGCAACGAACTGTTTCATAATTCGCGTATAAGCACTGAATAGGTAATGGTTATTTGGAACTGTAGAGCTCGGCAGCGTCGTTCGCAAACGTTTTACATCGCGGAGTTTGTTAAGTATGAAAAGCTCCATTTGAACGGGGTTTTTTAGTTCGTTTTGCCGCTGTCGGCTCGCCGCGCTCTCCTTTTGTTCCACGAACGTGATCTAGCCGAGATGAAGCAAGTCCGCCGACGTTATTGCTACGCGCTTCAATCTAGTTTGTTTCAGTTCGTCACACTCCTGCTTTGCGTATTATCATCGGTAAAATGATTTCCCGTCTCGCTATCGGCGATGCTCTCCCGTCGACTGAAAAATTCCACTTCCATTTGTTTCCCTGACGTATGAGACGTAAGCGCTTTACATTTTCGTGCTGTTAGCTCTTCTGCCATATCTCAAGGTTCCGGAAAATTGTACGTCCAATATGGTTGTATTGGAAGCGAATCTTGAAATAAGCAATGGCTTTACGACATGTGCGAGATACAGGATCTATCGAAATTCAATATAGATATCTGTAGAATGAACGTGCAGTAATGGAAACTCAAATGATACTTTAGTTAATATCTGCACCCACGGAATAGCTTAAAGTTTCTTTAGTGCTTAGAATTGTTTTTCTGCGTGCCTGAACTCGAATAGCGCGCTAGGCCACATAAATTATCGGATACTGCGAAAAACTTTTAAAGCTATTACAAGTCTCTTCCATAGATATAAATCCTTGCGATCAGTACTTTTGTTCTTAATAGTACCTACCTCGCCGAAGCTTCGACAATTTCCATTTTGTTGGTAAAATATTTTCACTCCCACGGCTCTAAGTAATTTTTTCTAAAAATAGAATTTTTTCAATCCCACATGGAATTGGAATATGACGTGAGATAAATTGAACAGGACTAATTGAGTGTACATAGCGAACACATATTCGCATGTGACAAGCGCAAGTGGCTCATGGCGTGGCGCATGGCGCCGGCAGCCGGCTCGCGAGCACGAGCACTCGCCAGTCGCCAGTTATCTCAGTATCGCTTGGCTACGCTCGTTGTGGCCGTGTTTATTTTTAGTTTCGCGTGTACATTCACCATTGCGATGAAATTTACAGCGATCGCCGCGGCTCGCCGCCCGCCGGCCCCGATACCGACGCCTCGAATGACAAGCTACCGCTATTTCATAAATGTCTGCTATTTTACGCGAGAATTCCTCTCGGTCGATGAGCAATAATTCTTTTGTTTGTTGCTCGAGGATTTTAAGAGAATTACATTTATTACTTAGCGAAAAGAAAATTTGTAGCGTTTTCTGGTTGGCATGATCTGTTTAATCGGAAATACGATTACCGATGTGGGTATATTTATTAAAAATATTCTTTGTTATGTGTACGATACATCGTTTTATGTTGCCCTATCTATTGTGTCAAATTAGCATGAAGTTACTTGTACTGTTACATGTTGTAGATCGCGACATCGTACTCATTATTTGTTACAAATTCAATAGCCGCACGTCAATAAATCTGCATATAATTTTAAACGGCAAAAAGATAGATAAGTTATTAGTATTTAATCACCTAATTACATCCAATAGCCGGTGATAGCTCGATGTATCTTTAATTAATCAATTACGATACTAGTAATTTGACGGAATGCCGTGTGCATTCTAAGCAAATATTTCCACTTATTACGAATAAAGGAATTTCTGAATTATCCACGGTATGCGATGCTGTCACATAGTTAGCACGTCGTGACTTCTAATACCCTTGTTCGTCAAAATACCATTACGGGGCGCGAGTACCGTGTGGCTGCTGTCAGACTGAGATTTGCGAGACTCGGTGAGTGATTAGCGTCGTCGGGGCTGCGCGACAGGTGGTCGGGAAGCTGACCTAAGTGTCGAGGAAACTGGTTGAATTTTCAAAGGATTTTCATTAACTATTAGGTACTTTTGTCTTGCTATATCCTTAGCAGCAAGCGGGCAAGCTAAATGGCGTGAAGTTACCTGTAACCAACTGCAGACTTGACTACAGTCCTGTATTGTTGGTCGTGTCGTGTCTCGAGTCGTAGCGTGCGACATTGCGACACTAACACCTCTTAAAAGCTCATACACCTACGCTGCCTACGCATAAGCTAATGCAATACATGCATATTAACTCGAAATATTTACCTTTACCCTTTTGTTTATTAGTTACATTGTGATCTTTTTCTTTTTATCATTAACTATGCGACGTAGTCGCTCGACGACCAATGGATGTATTCCAGTGTAGGTGAAAAATGGAAAATTTTTAGACTGCTATGTGACAATTGCAATGTTCTAGTTTTCAAATGAGGGAACTGTAGTGGTGTGTTTGAGCTGAGATTTGCCGACTGGGTGACTGATTAGCGACGGCGGGGCGGCGGGGCGCGCGACAGGTGGTCGGCTGACCCGCCTCGCTCCTGATTGATGGCCGACTCAAGTCGCTGGTTTCTTACTGCGAGTCCGCGACTCAACTCAACCCCTTCGCACATACAACCTTACAACTCGTTTGTGTTGTTTTTTACAACACATTAAGAGCTGTGCTTTTGGCATCACTCTTGTGCAAGGATTGGACGCGATTGTAATGTTTGTAACATTAACGTGTTATGAATTAAATAACTCGTTTGAAGGAAAGCCTATGCGACAACTCTCTATAAGAGTTGTCGTGTTCAGTTCTAATGCGTGAAATCTATCTATCTACATTTAGCCAGGTCTCCTCTCAATATGAATGCAGACCAAAATGCAATAATAGAACGTTATGGATGTTAAAAGGAATGTTCTGGATTGTTCTGATGATACTCGTACTTTACATTTTAATATTGTCACATTTTCAATAAATGTATTCACGATGGTAGCTTCCCCAATCTAATGAAACGTGGTAAAATAATCCCTTTATTTAAGATAAATTGTGATAAAAGCGACGCTACAAATTTCAGACCCATCTCAATGTTACCAGCCCTTAGTAAAATCTTTGCAAAAATTATTTATATAAGCAGCTGTTTCATTTTTACTTAAACAAGTTGTTTCATCTTAATCAGTTCGGTTTTTCGCGAGGACTAATACCACTGATGCAGGAATAATACTTCTTCAGTTAAATTTTTAATGCGTGGGAGTGTAAACAGGATACCATTGGTATATTCTGTGATCTCTCTAAGTTCTCTCTCGCGTTCGATTGCGTTGATCACAGTATACTGATAAATAAACTTAGGCATTATGTTGTCTCAACACAATCAGTTGACCTTATAAAATCCTACCTATACGAACGTATCCAAAAAGAAGTTTTTAGTGGCAAGGAGCACACATTACTATGTGAGTGCCCCACGGATCAATATTAGGACCACTGTTATTTTTAATACATATCAATGATCTTCCTTATTTCACAAGGGACTTATAAAGAGTTATAAATAAGAATGTACTTGACCTTGTAAATTCAAGAAAATTCCTTGGCCTTACTATAGATTCACGGTTACAATGGAGTCCTCATACTGAAGCCTTGTATGAGAGACTGAGTTCAGTTGCTTACACGGTTAAAAAAGTACGGCTCTTAACTGACGTAGAAACAGCAAGATTAGTTTATTTTAGCTACTTTCATAGTGCTATGTCCTATGGTCTGTTGTTGTGGGGCTCAGCTGCAGATATTGAGTCTATATTTATTTTACAGTGGCTCTTTCATGGGTACATGTTTAAAGATTTATAATAAAATTCCATTTAAAATTACAGAAATACCTTACTTACTTGAACATGAGTTTTATATATATAGATAGATAAATGTAGTAGGTAATAACTAACAAGCGCCATCTGTACCTAACTGTGAGTGTGAGCAGCAAAAGAAACCCCGTAGTTTTTTTGCTGCTTCGTCTCCCGGGCCCTCTCATAGTAGGGCCTTGTTGAAGCATTGGCTTAGCTTCCATAACTTCCAAAAAGTGTTTGTAAACCAAACCAATTTTAAATTAAAACATTTGATTTGATTTTATTTGATTTATACTTACTGAATTTCTTCAGAGTTCTTTGAAATTCCATTAACTTGAAAGCTTAAGTTCAAAAAGAATGCAGAGTTCAGTCTCTCTTATCTACGGACTAGTTTAAAGTTTTAGAATAGAATTTATACCAACGTAATCTTTGGGTAAATGTGTATAACTACGCATTTAGTTGTGATATTGCGTTCTGAACTTCGTCATAACCTGACTGCCACTCTAAGGGTTTATTTCAGACAACAAAACCTCACCAGACCATAGCAGTCATTAAATTTTTTGGGCTATAAAAGCAGGTTTTAATTTATTAAAAAGATTTTGGAATCTTTATTTATGTATTAAATGTATTGACATTTGCATATATTACATAATGCAGATGCAGGGTGCAGAATTGTGTTATTTTATACACCTACCTATACATACTTCCTTTGTAGCTTCGAAGTTGAATAACTGCAACTGGAGTTGAGAAAGAATCGCTGGAGTTTGGAGTCTCTTTCCTTCACAATAGAAAGTTTTAGAATGTTCAGTACTAAGTACAGTAAGTAGTTAGAAGTAGAACACGTTCGTTAAAGTAATATTTGATCGATCACAATACTTTCATCTACAACATTAATCATGTTCCCGTACTTTACATACGACGTACGAAGTGTAATTAGTATCCGTTTCTGGTGTCAACATGGAATACTAAATACATTTGCGGTTCAGTATTTTCCCGTGGGAACCCTAATTTGTTTTAGGGCAATTAGCAAAATGTGAATGACGGGTTAGTAATCAGCTTAAACGTATTATTTTATTTTTTATATAATTTGTTTAAAAAAATATGAATTATGAACGCTGACTCATTTGAATTTGAATAACTACGAATGCGTTGCAAAAAAAATAACAATTATTTTGTGCACGCAAGAAACTGAGCCAGGGTGTAATGAATATCCTGAATATGGGTTTGACGTACCAATGGTACATTAGCGAAAACGATACAAATGTCAAACGATTCTGCCGAAAGTCCAATGCGGGTCCCACGCTCGTCGCCCGCGGTCTAATCGTGCGAGGTCAAGTCCGGACCTCATGCATATTCACATGGGTCGGACACCGCGCGGCTCATCTGTAACGGTCCCGCGACCGGTTGTGCTAGCTCATTGTTGCATGTATCCGTCCATATGGCTTGGCGCCGGAGTGGACTGAAAGAAAAACAGTAGGTTATCTTAATCTCTGTGGTAGTTTGGATGTGTTGATATTGCAGATCTTTGAACAGGTATTTTTATTTAATTATTTCTTAAAGATAACATTATCTACCTCAAAATCGGCTCTGATTATATTATATCCACCGATTACAAGGAGTAAAAAATGTACGAACTTGAAGAGAATAATTTTTCAAGACAATATTTTATCGCTTTACATTTCAAATGGTATGCCAGTACGTATTTCTTATGATTAGGACAATGTAAAATCAAATCAAAAGACACAGCAAACTAACATTACTTGTACTATTAGTCAACGCTTGCAACACTTGATTATCCTAAAAATGAGTGACCGTGCGCGATGACAGCTGTGCAACCGGTTCGCAGTTTTATTGCGGAAGTTTAGCTTACGCGAAAAACTTAAGGCGAGCGTATTCGACCGTTGTAGGCATTTTGTTCACTGCCCTTTACCCCGCTCCCCTGAGTGTAAACTCGACCGCCACGCCGTGAGCCGGCCGCGCGCGGCTGTGAGGTTAATGACCCCGTGCGTAGCTGTAGATCCTACATAGCCTAGTTGGTAGTGGACCTGCCTGCGAACTGCGAAGCGAGGGGTTTCGGGTTCGATTTCCGGCCGGGGCAAATATTTATGTGACAGATAAATATTTGTACTCGTGTCATGGCTGTTATTGTGATGTGTTATAAGTGTAGTACATGCCACCCGCGACACAGGTAAATACTTGTAACCTACTGCGGGGGTATGAGTGTGGAAGGGTTTTATTATTATTATTATTATTATTAGTAACTGCTCTGAGTTGGGGTGTAAGTATACTTTATTTTGATTTATTCATTGGAATTTTAGGTGTAATAAAATAAGAGTAATGATAATTTTAGCTTATCCAGTGGAGACTAGAGGTGAGTGGAGACTGACTTGAAATTTTATGATACGAAACTGTCCAATGGAGACTAGAGGTGAGTGGAGACTGACTTGAAATTTTATGATACGAAACTGTCCAGTGGAGACTAGAGTTGAGTGGAGACTGACTTGAAATTTTATGAAACGAAACTGTCCAGTGGAGACTAGAGGTGAGTGCAGACTGACTTGAAATTTTATGAAACGAAACTGTCCAGTGGAGACTAAAGGTGAGTGGATAACAAATAAGTAGGTACTTACATACAAAATTGACTAATATCATCTAAATACTAACAAAAAATAACCAACTTCAAAATAACTCGAAAACTACTTGTCAAATCTCCCTCAAATTTATGTGGAACCACATGATACGCACCAGCTTTCTATCAAAAAAAGAATCATCAAAATCGGTTCACCTACAAATAAGTAGGTACTTACATACAAAATTGACTAATATCATCTAAATACTAACAAAAAGTAACCAACTTCAAAATCGAAACGAGCTTTTTTTTCAAAATGGCGGACTTGTAGGTATGCCAGGTTCCGTACAAAAATCTTCAAACCCTTTGGATAAGATATTTTACAAGTATGTTGAGAATGATAAAAAGTATAAGAATAATTTAAAATAAAATACCTAAAGATACGTAAAAAATAATAAAAACAAAAAAATTAAAATGTGTGCCATTCACACATTTTAGAACTTAGAAGTGAAACCTTCAAAAATTTTGTTTTCAAGATAATGAGACGAATGTAAAATTTCGGGAAGATGATAATTGTAGGTTTTACTATTCCACTCCACTCCACTCCACTCCACTCCACTCCACAAATTTTGACTTTTGACTTTTTTGCCTTTTTTGACTTTAGACTTTAGACTTTTTTGACTTTTTTTGACGTTTTTGACTTGACTGTTGACTTTTGACTTTTTTGACTTTTTTGACTTTGACTTTTCTTACTTTTTTCACTTTATTGACTTTTTTGACTTTTTTGACTTTTGACTTTTTTGACTTTTTTGACTTGACTTTTTTTACTTTTTTGACTTGACTTTTTTGACTTTTTTGACTTTTGACTTTTGACTTTTGACTTTTGACTTTTGACTTTTTTGACTTTTTTGAATTTTGACTTTGACTTTTTTGGCTTTTTTGACTTTTTTGACTTTTGACTTTTTTGACTTTTGACTTTTTTTACTTTTTTGACTTTCTATTAGACTTTTGACTTTTGACTTTTGACTTTTGACTTTTGACTTTTTTGACTTTTGACTTTGACTTTTTTGGCTTTTTTGACTTTTTTGACTTTTGACTTTTTTGACTTTTGACTTTTTTGACTTTCTTGACTTTTGACTTTTGAGTTTTTTGAATTTTGACCTTTTTGACTTTTGACTTTTGACTTTTTTGACTTTTTTGACTTTTTTTACTTTTTTGACTTTAGACTTTTGACTTTTGACTTTTGACTTTTTTGAATTTTGACTTTTTTGACTTTTTTGACTTTTGACTTTTTTGACTTTGACTTTTTTGACTTTTGACTTTTTTGACTTTTGACTTTTGACTTTTTTGAATTTTGACTTTTTTGACTTTTTTGACTTTGACTTTTTTGACTTGACTTTTATGACTTTTTTGACTTTTGACTTTTGACTTTTTTGAATTTTGACTTTTGACTTTTTTGACTTTTTTGACTTTAGACTTTTGACTTTTGACTTTTTTGACTTTTGACTTTTGACTTTTTTGAATTTTGACTTTTTTGACTTTTTTGACTTTTGACTTTTTTGACTTTGACTTTTTTGACTTTTGACTTTTTTGACTTTTGACTTTTGACTTTTTTGAATTTTGACTTTTTTGACTTTTTTGACTTTGACTTTGACTTTTTTGACTTTTTTGACTTTTGACTTTTGACTTTTTTGACCTTTTTGACTTTTTTGAATTTCGACTTTTGACTTTTTTGACTTTTTTGACATTTTTGACTTTCGACTTTTTTGACTTTTGACTTCAAGAAGTTTTCACTTCAATAATCATTTTTTCAAAACAATTTTCCATTTATTTCATAACGCGCCTAAATAAGGTATAACTTCAAAAAAGAAAACTGTCTCTCAAGCTCCCAGCCGTCACGACGAGTCGTTTGGCGACTGACACATGCTCAAGGGTGGTAGCTATCCATGCGAACCCCATGGAGAAATAATAATAGTAATAATGGTATTAAATTTAAAATCAATATTACCAATATAATCCCTCGAGGGGCCCTACCACCAGCGGGCCGGATTTAGTCGCCTTTTACGACACCCATCCGGCTTGGGATAGTATTAGATAATAATTGTGTAATTAGCACTTGACTTATACCAATACCCAAATACTATAATAGTAACTAAAGTATAAAAACGAAAAATTTTTATTATTTCAAATTACAGCAGTGTGGATACTTTGGACAGTACCTAATACGTAATATAAGTTCAGAAGGCGCGCGCGCCAAATTCGAAATTAAAATTAGTGTCGGAAATTCGACAACGTGCGGCTGCGATGCCGATTAGCACAGGTCCTACCTCGAAGGCGACTGGCGCGAGAGTAAAATTGAGTAAATTAACGCGTCGGGCGTTTCGTTGCTCGTGGAAAGGGAAAAAATAGAAATTGAAAGGGAAGTTTTTCAAAATTTCAAATTATGATCAGAAAGAAATATTGGTATCTATAGGACCTATACTGTGGTATATTTTTTATTATCTGGAAGCGATTAAAACGCGAATAAAACGCCATTTTTATGCCAGATTAGACCCCACTTTGTGATTTATTTCTATCCAATGAAATAATTGCTATCGTGTATCAAGTATGAGGGAACGAAAGAACAAAGACTGTAAAATAACATATATTTTTTTTAGAATTGTATTATGTACCATTTATGAACAAAACACCTTCAAAAATACCATTTCTTGGGATAATATCGCCTTAATAACCTTTATTAAAACTGCATGTGCTTGCATTGTGTGGGTGATTACGATTTTTGCGGTCCGTGTGGTAATTAGGGTAGATTGATTGGTATTGTTTGATTGGCACACGTGTCCTGCAGTCCCCATTCTCCCCACCGAGTACACTCACCCTCGATAATTTAAGCTATGCCCTTTTTGTTTCCCAGACATGCGATTTTGTTTGTTGTATAGGTAGGTATATACCTAAACAAACTTGCTAAAAATGGAAACATTATAGGATCTCATATACAAATCAATACAATCCTTAATCTTGCAGGAAAATGAACGCATTTTTCTGAACCCTATCTCACTTGGAATCGTCCTTTATTACCACGATCACATCCTTGTATTATCGTGCGAAACAATAACACTAATATTATAATTATGAACATTGTATAATTAAAATTCCAATTATTATTCTGCATTTAATTATTTTAACTGCAAATTGATTTTAAACGGAAAAGTAGAATATGATTGTTATTACTATAACATTTCGTCGCAAAATCTTCATCCCAGATACATACTTATGTAGACATGCTCAAGACAGTAATCTTGACGTATAATTTAAGTGTACGTACGTACAAAGCTTCATTAATCTAATAGACGACGCTTACACAAATAAACTAACACTGAAAGAGAAGGATGTTTATCGAAGGATCCACCTAATAATCCAATTGTCACTTGTCAGTGCGCTAAGAGGCATTAACGAGATAAATTAACAGCTACTAATGTTATGAATGCGTATCGATTCAACTAAATCGGGCGAAACATACATAACTGATAGCTTTATACTGTGTAATTAATCTTCACAATTTACCACCTATAAGATTAGAGGCTATATTATAAATCAGTTGTGAATTATTATTCTTACCAAACATGAAGCTTGTATTATTGCCAGTTATGATTATGCAGTAAATACAAATACGACTATGTATAAAGTTATGGCCTTTTTAGGCCGAGATTCATAACGAAACTTGATAGGCTCATCTGTCATTTTCTGTCAATTGACACCTGTCCAGAATTTCTCCCCTCCATCGCAGTCTCGTATCCTGTCTGAAGTGCCTGTCTGGGGATTGAAATACCGATATAAAATAAATACATCTTGTATACATCCTACGTGTTAGAGTAAGAGTAAGCAAAATTAGATCTTGAAGCTTGGTCTCGGAAAATTCTTTTAAATTAATCCTGAAGGTAAAATATTAAAGTACACCTCTAACAGACTCTTTGCTCTCTTATTTACTCTGTTTGCTTTATTTTTTGATACTTTTACTGTGATTATAATCATTAAGAGTGCTTAAGAATAACACCAGTTACTCTAACTGTTGCTAGACTTGTCTCAGACGATTTTGCATGGGATTGTGATGCCTCAAGTGGCTCTGATGTTCGGCCACATACTCGTATGCATCGTTTATCTTGCGGTGTGCGGAGCATCGGGGTCCATTAATATATCAAAGGTTTATTCTAGACTAAAACGAAAGCATAGATATACGAGGAGCAAATCAAATACCTTCATGTCGAAGATGGCTTAAATTCTTGTAAATGTTAAATACAACCTTGATTTAATTGGTAAATATAGTAGTTTATGGTCCCAACTCAGAATCACTAACGGTTACTTAAATCGCTCCGTAGTAAAGAATCACCATACAAATTTTGTACTAACGAGCGATTTAAGTAACCGGACTCTAAGTTAGGACCATTCTCTCAAATTCGTTTCACTTTATTTCTATCTCATTTTTAAATTACAAATTACGACAAAAAGGTTATCTCAGTTTATTTACAAAATAAGACTCGTTGAAAAAATTTACTCTAGGACCTATAGCCAGCCATGTATTACATATAACGTTTACATATCGATTTTACATTACCGAAAGACAAAACATTAGCATTTTTGTGCTTAGTAATGAGTAATGACTCAACAAAAATATGGACATGATGTGATGTGATATAATATGAATTGACGTAATACTTGTCTTCAAAAAACTTTGTAAAAAAATTTTTACTAACTGATAGTAAGACGTGGTAAGACGCCACCTAGGTACTTGAAGCGTGAGATCATCTTTCCATGCAGTAAAATAAAGATGGCGCAGTAATGCATTTTACATTTTGAAGCATCATTAAATTGCGCATTACACTGCCGGGCCCGTCAAGGGGCAATTAAAAAAGAACTGTTAAGACGCAGCTCATAAAAAGAAGTCGTGTTCTCGACTGATTAAAACTGCTCTTATCTTACTGAACATTCAATTTTTAATCAAAATCTTTTATTGCCAACTATCTGGGGCGACACAATATTTTAGCTTAATGCGGTTACAGTGTTTCGGAGTCTCGTTATTGCGTTTTGTGAACCTTCTTAAAAAGTGTCCTATTTTGTTACTAGTTTGCTAGAGATGTATTAATAGAATTTCCGATCAAATTTCTACGTTCGGTTATACTGTCAAGATTTATCAATTAACACGCAAACTCGATCGGCTTTCAGGAGCATCAATTAATATCAAATTGTGAGGAACGTCGCCCTCGCCGAGCGTAAACGGAGAGCCAGTCTTGATAGACCACTAGTTGCCAGTGCACACTTCATTATGTATTAATATGAAGTGCGCTTCTGCAACATTTATTGTGCATCATTAATTTTTCATAAGTCGTCGACTAACGATGGAATTTTAGTTGGAAGCTTTTCAATGTATGTAATGACCTGATAAAATGAACTTGCTACTTTTATTTCCCACTGCTGGACGCGGGTCTACTTATGCTGGTTTCTTTTACAATTGCGGATCGATAGACTTTAACACAAATGATATTCTCGACATTATGAGAAATATTCAGGTATGTAGCTTTTCTCAAGATGTTTTCTTTACTATGCACGTTATTCTGAAAAATAAGAGGTATCTGAGCACCTCTTTTGCAATATGATTTGACTTTTTTTTATGGAAATAGCCGGCAAACGAGCTGACGATCCACCTGATGGTAAGTGGCTATCGTCGCCCATGGACATCAGCAACACCAAAGGCATCACCGATGCGTTGCCGGCCAAGAAAGAGAGAAGAAAAAGAAAGAAAGAACTGGCTCTCAGGCCCCCAGCCGGAACACGACGAGTCGTTTGGCGGCTGACTCATGCTCGAGGGTGGTAGCTATCCAGACGATCCCCATGTAGAAATAATAATAGTAATAATGGTATTAATTAATAATTAAAATCAATATTACTAATATAACCCCTCGAGGGGCCCTACCACCAGCGGGCCGGATTCAGTCGCCTTTTACGACACCCATCCGGCGTGGGATTGGGGTTAGTATTCTGAGCCGCCCCAATACGGCAAATATTGACTTTTCTAATCCCGGTGCTACATATCACAGCTTGGTCTTTTTATTGTTACAAGCTTTTATTTAACTTGCTTAATACGTTAATTTGTTAGCATGTAATATATATCCCACCAAAAACATTTTCATGTAAAATTGCCCAGACGAGACCATATGACTCTACATATTATTATATCAAAAAGTTATCAGATCTCATGTAGAGCCAAGCTTCTAACTCTACACGCCCTAACTCTACAAGTCCTATCTTCACAGACGCTACACCTTAGTAAAAATATGTGGCTTAGCCTTTTCGTTACGAAAAGAACTAAAAGCTGAAACCATGTGGTGAAACGTATTCACTTCCGCGAACTTCAAATGTATGTCTAAAATATAAATTTATTTGCAAGTAAGACGAAAATTAATTGACAAGCCAAAAGTAAAATATCTTTTAGACGTGAACAAAAATAAGACTTTAAGGATTATGAGTTCCAAAGGAATGTTTATTTACTCCCTAGCTTTTGCCCGCAGCTTTACTGCTTCGCCCGCGGAATTTTACTAACGCCATCTATTAACAAAATCCGGAACTAAATATCTAGTGACTAACAAAATATCGATCTCCCCATGGGGATGTTTTACTGCGGTAAAAGTAGACTATGTTACTCTCCACCCTCCTCACTATCTCCACACACAAACACCATACCATATAACAGCTTCTTTGCGACGTGAAAGACGGACAAACAAACAAACACACTTTCACATTTATAATATTAGTAGGGATAGTAGGGATAATAGTACATTATGATACAAGTGTGGTATATTGGTCATTACACTCGAGGTGATATTGTACAGCGCGAGCCGAAGGCGAGTGCTGCAAGAAAACCGAGAGTGTAATGACCAAACCTCACGTGTGTCATACGACGTTTTTCAACACACGTACGAGTAAAAAAATAAATTTTATGGTTATTAAACTGAAAGTTTGTTAAAAATGGAGCGCTCCGCGCTGATATTTTTTTTTCTGCGCGCGGCGTGTTAGCTATGCGCGCGCAGATTGGAGCGTAGGCACGAACAATTATGCTAAACAGCCAAAACGCAAAATGTAAAAAAATCTAATATTTATGTATTTATGAATTAGTTTCACGTTGAATTATTAATTAAAGTAAATATAAGTTGTTGAAAATTTATCATATTCAAGGTGGTACACTTCTTTTTTTTACAAAAATAGTGTTATTTTTAGTCTTATGTTGAAACGAAACGTATCTAAGTCAAATCTTTTTTCCGAAATTTAAAAACAAAACTATAACCCGGCTAAGTTAAGAGCAAATAGAATCGCTCATAGCCCGGCGGCTTGCGTCGATCCTATGACAGCGGGCGCGGTTGGTAGTGGTCCGTGAGCTAGCGACAGATTTTCATGACCAATTTCCTCTCAAGCGAAAACTCGTGAAATACTTCAGAGAGTTGCATTATATAGCATGGTGAACGTCAGCTGCCGCTCCAAGGGTGGGTAGGGGGGCGGCAGCCTTTCAAACATGTAAAAAAAAATTGTTTTCAGTCATTTCCTCCCGACTGAAAATTTGTTAGATGATAGATAACGTAATTATTTAAAGGTAAAAAAAAGTCAGCTGGCCATACCGTGGTGGATTATACGTCAGCTGGGCACGCGAACATGCAAAAAAAATTTTTTTTTTCAGTGATATCCTCTCACTTGAAAATGCGTCAGATGATACTTTACATGTTATTTTGAGTAAATAAAAACGTCAGCTGGCTGTATGTTGGTGGAAAGGTCGTCAGCTGATGCAGTGAAAGGTGGAGATCGCTTATTTACATTCGTCAGCTGACGGGTTTTCCACCAACTTAGAGCCAGCTGATGTTTTTGTTTATTCAAAATAGCACGTAAACTATCACCTGACACATTTTCAAGTGAGAGGAAATTACGTAACTACAATTATTTTACTTTAGGCTCTATGCACGCGCTCTTATATGTACTAATCGAATCAATACTCTCATATCTATTTTGGATAGGAATCAATTACGTAAAAATTGATAAATATATAAATAAAAAAATGAAATTTAATAATATATAAATGCAGTTATTTATTTTCAATGAAACTGTAGTGTATAGAACGATGTTTATTAATTATATAAATATTTAAATTTCGTTTCAAAAATAATCATTCATTCACTTTGACTCGTGCCACTCTCATCTTTTTCTGATTCACTATCACTGTCATCAGAGCTGTCCATTGTGGCTATTTCTTCATCGTCATCTATTTAAAGATAAAAAATGAAGTATTTATATCATTTGTTATTTAATCAATATAAATAGAATAAATAAAATGTTACCTTTTTCTGGTTGGATAGTTATTTCAGTAATCGATGATGGTAATTGGTTTCCAGAAAACCACCTGAAGTCATATCTATTGTCGACTTCTTCCCATCCATAGTCTATGGTATGGGTATGGTCCATAGACTTGAAATCTATAGACTTGTATTCCTTGTTCTTTACACTACATTTTGTGTAAGTTTGAGCAAGACAGAAACAGACTATGACGCACAGTGACATTAAATGTGGCGCGATGAGGGAAATACGCTTTTAAAGATCATTAACATTTCACGGAAGTTTTTTCGATACGCTTTTAAAGCGTATTCACAGATGAGGGGACTTGGACGAAATAAAGAAGGGGGCCCAAGTACTTTCTACCAGTGGAAAATTTGAAAGGTGGGGCATATTACATTCTGTTTGAGAATGTACAAGAAGCGTTTATTTTGAGCAGCTACATTAGATATAATATAATACTATACATCTACAAATACCCACATACACATGTTACGTATATCAATCAATCAAATATTTTATTTGTGAAATAAGGTACATAAGGATGGTAACATTAATAAATAGCTCTCTTACTCTGCCAATTATTGGCGTACAAAATTGATTAAAATTATTCTAAAATTTGATTTTTCATAATTATTTATTAAAGTAAAATAACTGTAGTTACGTAATTTCCTCTCACTTGAAAATGTGTCAGGTGATAGTTTACGTGCTATTTTGAATAAACAAAAACATCAGCTGGCTCTAAGTTGGTGGAAAACCCGTCAGATGACGAATGTAAATAAGCGATCTTTACCTTTCACTGCATCAGCTGACGACCTTTCCACCAACATACAGCCAGCTGACGTTTTTATTTACTCAAAATAACATGTAAAGTATCATCTGACGCATTTTCAAGTGAGAGGATATCACTGAAAAAAAATTTTTTTTTTGCATGTTCGCGTGCCCAGCTGACGTATAATCCACCACGGTATGGCCAGCTGACTTTTTTTTACCTTTAAATAATTACGTTATCTATCATCTAACAAATTTTCAGTCGGGAGGAAATGACTGAAAACAATTATTTTTTTTACATGATTGAAAGGCTGCCGCCCCCCTACCCACCCTTGGAGCGGCAGCTGACGTTCACCATGCTATATAATGCAACTCTCTGAAGTATTTCACGAGTTATCGCTTGAGAGGAAATGACTGACAAAAAATACTATCTGGCTCACGGACTATAGTTGGATGGGTGACCGCTAGTGGCAAAAATTTCTTGAGCGTTTCCGTGCTTCGGAGGGCACGTAAAGCCGTCGGTCCCGGTTGTTATCATAAGATAACAGTCGTTAAGCCATGTCGGAGGCCCTCGGGCGGTTTGAAAACTTCCGACACTCGGGTTGGCCACTAACCCCTCCACCAATCCGCACTGGAGCAGCGTGGTGGAGTATGCTCTAGACCTCCTCAAGAGGAGAGACCCGTGCCCAGTAGTGGGCCATTAATGGGTTGAAGCCAGCCAGCCAGAATGCATAAATAATATCTTTCGGCAAGGTACAAACTTAATTTGATGGAATATAAAATAAAACACTAGTGCGATCAAGAAAAAAAAGCACAAGTGTTTAATACCATGGTTTATGAGTGTAAAAGTCATGTGATAAAAACCAATTTATGAGCAAGGGTCTTGAAAAATGCATTACGGTACCTAGTGCGTTCATTACTCATTAATCATAGAATCAGGCGTCTCACGATGCGGTCTTTATTAATTATTATTAATTTATTATTCTAAATTTATTATTATTCTAAGATTACGGCCGGTTGCCGCAAAGGCACGTATCGCTTATTTATTGAAATCACCATGAGCAGAATTGAATACCAAGCCATAACTCTTTCACTGTAAATGAAATTCAATATGAGCTCTGGACATGCAATTAATCCGGTACGTACGATATGATACGTTCTCAGAGTAAGTGACAGACAGTTCATGATTGCATTCGAAATTTAATGATAACACACTACTAACCTGTGCTACTAACCAACTAAATTACACTTATTGATTCTAAGGTTCCGTAAAGTTTCAAATAGCGTACCGCATGTAAAAACTGTCGTGTCTATGTTTTTCTGTATCTCTTATATTATCAATTAAATTAAATCTCAAGGATACTATTATACTTTTGTGCTTAATTTAAAATACATTATAGGAAAAACAATGTTTGACGAATTATGTTAATCGCAAATGGTTAAGCGAATTATACAACTGAAGGCGGGTTTGGTTTTTTAAAGCTAGGGTAAATGGTAAAATTTCTTAAACGCTTTCTTGACTCGCTAAGCTTGAGTTCGGTCCCAATTGTTGTCATTAGACACATAGCAATTGTTAAGCCATGTCAGAGGCCGTTTAGCGACTGACTGCTAACCGCTCAACATTAACAGAGCAGTGTCCTGTGAGCCGTTAATAAGCTGACTCCATTATAAAACTGCATGCAGGCATACTACGTCGTTCAACTAGAATGTGGAAACTAATTTATACCGTGTAGAACTAATGTCGTTTAGTGTCCGAGCATGTGTCGCGTAGACTCGCGGCTCGAAGCCTATCACGGCTGGCTACAACGGTCGTGCGTAGCGGGCGAACGTTAAAATTGCTACGACATTGCACTGTGTAAACACGAGGTACAGTGCACGTAATAGAAGTTATACTACTGTAGTTGCATATGTATGCTTAGAGAATAGCATAATGAACATAATATGCGTCAGAGTCCAGACAGGTAGTGCTAGCTTTGCGGAGTATGCGATCCCGGAATGGTAACAGCATTCAGGGACGAGCGTTGAAATAGGCGTATTTTATAGTTATACACTAAAGGTAAAACAAAATTCACAAATACGCACACCCTAACTATTGAAACATCACAAGCAACCACTTGAGATCAAACATGTCGCTTAATTGCAATAGCGGGGCATGAATTCAGAACATTTCACTTCTTAGATGCAGTCTTTTACCAACTTCAACACCCGTTATTGTTTAATACTGTACTGTATTCACTCATACCTGCACCACAAGCCGCAACCTTGTAATCCATTCCGTCATCGGTCATACGTCCTCGTCTCATTGAACCGACTCCGCTTAAATTCGCTGTTACTTTGGCCACAATCTTACTGACGCCGTGACACAGGAGTTACGAAATATCACCTGCGGTCACAATTGTATCGGCATGCACATATTTAGAAACCTGGCCAGATCGAACCATGTCATTTAATACGCGACCTATTTGCGGTCAATCAAGCCTCGACTATGTCACTTAGGTATACGCTTTAGCAAGCCAAACTTGTTTTATACTTTGCACAAACTTGTCATGTATATTTTAAAATGAAATTTGTATTCGATAAGACACTTAGTGTGGGAGTAGGATGTTAATTTTTAATGAGAATTATGTGTTCTGTTCAAGTTTCTGTTGACACAAAGGTCACGCATAATTGATGTACGTATCAATAAAAGGCGTCAACGAGCTTCCATACGTATATTTTATACATATACAGGGTTTTTTTGAGGTTGTGCACAAACTTTACCAAATGATTCTATAGCATTTACTAAACATATCTTATACAGGTACTAGTGCATTATAAAGCTTAGTTTTTAAGTTATTGGTAATTCCATTTAATATGGGTGCACATTGTAAAAGAGTCTTTATTTGTGCTTTGTTGCCGGTCAGTACGGTCATAATCATTCAAACTATTGTTTCATTTTAAATGTCATGTCATTATTGGCTTGACTTATCAATAAAGGCCCATTTTGACGGAGAGCTTCTCGTCTCGAAGAAGCCACGATCGAAATAATAAAAAAATCTTTCTTACATTTACACCTCTCGCTATTTGACGACAATTTAAAAAATAAAATTTCAAAAATAAATTTAAAAAATAAGATACAAAAAATAAAAAAAAATAAAAATTTCAATAATGAATCCATAACGAAAGATGACCAATTTAATGGGCTGAATATCAGGCCGAAGTTTGTGCACAACGTCAGGAACACGGTGTATAGCGGGTTATTAGTGATGTAGATGTCTAAGCAATCCGCTGAAAAGCATAGTAATAAAATGTTATACACTTGAATAACAGTAAAATTTTTCAAGAGCAAATACAATTTGTAAATCTAATAATATTGTCATATGAAGCAGAAAATTGATTAATAGATATAACGTATAATTAACGTATCTTAATTAGTTACACTATGTATTGAATTCCATGAAAGATGAAGCGGATGGAAATAATGCGGACTGCATTCTTCATAAAACACAAACATTCATAAAACCAAATAAATTACTGAAATTAAATTATCGCTGTAACCAAAATTACTATTTATATTGAAACTGACATTCGGCTTAACCATTGAGAACTCAAAAATTAATTGTGTCATGTGCCGAAAAATAATTCACGTTTACCTTAAATTAATGGCTGTCAGCGTTGGAAATTAATTTACACTTCAATTCGCCACCTGCCTCTACGTTGTAGTAGCATCAAAATTATTTCGGCATCCATGCCAGTCACGTTTTTGCGATGTTCAAAATGGTGATATTGTGATTACTATTCTGGAACTAATTCATTAGTAATTAATTCATTCATTAAAACGCACAACTAACTTTCCTGGACTAGACTAGGACCTTGAAAAACCATAATTTGCAACTAATGCCTTAACGTTAAAGACTTATAACCCTGAGCATCCACAATAAATGCTAATGATACACGCGAGTACCACTATTATAATGAAAATGACTTTCACTTTGGCCTGCCCAATAATTGGGTCAAGTAACCCCTTAGTGTGAGAATAGTGAGCAATCACACACGCCCGCTTGCTTAATTGAAGTCCAATGTCGCGGCGCGCCCACGGAGATTGATACCGACCGACGCAGCTTCTAATAACTCGATTGTGACAGTGTTTGGACGCACCGGCGTATTTTCACTGAAACGGTGACGTGAGCAACGGAACCGTAGATGTATGAGTGTCGTAAGATGAGGAATAGAAAAATAATAATAGGTCAAGCATGTCCACTTACCATCAGGTGGATCGTCAGCTCGTTTGCCGGCTATTTCCATAAAAAAATAAAAAAAAATAATTTAAGTATTTATTTTATAAATAAAATATTTTTATTTATTTAATCAATTATTTTTAATATTTTGTTTCTTTCTCAGGTCCTCAGTAAAAAGTGATTTCTTCTTATCTGTTAAGATTCAGTTCAAAGCTCTAAAACAAATCTGAAGTTTATGTACGGGGTAGTTAATTTGTGATGTTTTAATTGTTCACAGTAATAAAAAAAAATAACATGGGTTGATCATTCTGTTGTTGGAAATTTTAATGTTCATTTAAAAATTTAAATCTTCTTTAATATTTCATCAATATAGATTTTGAAAACTCTGACAGATAGAGTTTATACCTACAACTCCTTCTCTACTACTCCAAAACTGTGGAAGAATGAGATATTTGTATACCAACTATTATTTTTCTACACTCCATCTCTTTATACTCGTCCGTCTATGTAGGGTATGATGTCATCACTTGACAGTAATCGGCGGATCCGGTACGCCTGGCCCTTCAAGATACGGCCGCGATTGATGACTGAATATCGATTTTGTTATTTGCAAAACCGAATTGGTCGCTTAATGACACCTAATTCTATTATGAAGTGGCAAACGAGCACGCAATCCATTTGATTAATTGTTTTGTGTGTTCTCACCCGGGCGACTTCGATTGCATCAAACGATTGTGTGGTTTATCGGAGTGAATCGAAGTTTTAGACTATTAAATTTTTTACTCTGTACTTAGAGAAATTCCTGGTAGTGGTCTTTACCGCTATCAAAAATACACTAGGGAAATAGCATTTGGTTCGCAGGTAGACGCCGTAGAAAGCCTTGATGGGGCACCGGCGCCTAATTAGTAGCGCCATCGCCATCAATATCCATTAGCGGCGCCACACGCGACGCTGCCGTCCTCGGCGCACCACCGCCGCACCGTCGCGTCGCCGTACCGCCACACCGCACCGCCTACCATCTACATGACGATTACCGATTTGCCATCACAATATACGATAAGGGTGGTGCATTTCCGTACCTCACCGCAACGCGGTCGTCACAAAAAAACACCATAAAACTGCAATCGACTCGCTTCCATGAATCGGACGGTTGTAATAAACAAAAAGGGTGGTCCTTTTATTAAATTTCAAATTGTATAAGCGTGCAGCGCGCCGAGTCCATCCGATTTAATTTAAAACTTCTTCACCTCATCAAATGTAAAGGGTTGGCCGTTGCCCTAATCTTTGAACTATGACTTGACCGTTAATACGCATATATAATTTGCTGTTCGATTGCTCGCTATACGGGTATACTGTAGAGATTGGAATAATTTAGTTTAGAGATGGGGAACAAAGCCGGTCTGAAGTTTGCGTAACGGTCACCGGATCGTTGTAAGAGTTAAACTTATTCCACTATCTGTCTATTGGAGTGCCTTTTATTTGAACTTGACCTAATAAACTTTGCACATTATTCTAGTTCGGTTTTATTACATTTTGATGTTAATGTATTTTAATTTAAAAATAAACAAATACTTATTTGATTCAGATTTAGGTATGGCATAATTTTTCTCATCTTTATAGAAACGTAAACGATTTATAATCATTTTAAAATTTCTGAAAATGGAAAATATTATACATGAGGAATATTGTTTTTATTTTTGTATTCAAATGACCGTTTGTCTTTAAGTATTGTTAAATTTGTTTCCGTGGCCTTCCTCGCCCTTTCTATTAAAGGGGTCAATGTAAGGTACGCGTTCGTTTGAACCGTGACCTGGTCACAATCGCCCCTTTCCTTGCGTTCCTCGAGCAGATAGATATACGCCCTTTCTCTTACCAAACTCCACGGTTCATTTAAATAGCCAAGGTATCTTATGCACTCTGTATGCACTCGCGTCTCACTTTATAATTCAAATCACCCTCATGAATACAACGAGAATTCGAGGAAATGTGAGAAATAGTAACGGAATTTTTAAGACACATTTTAAATTGAGAATTCCTTCTGCGTTCATGCGTTCTAAAGCTCATTAACAATGGAAGCGGCTATTTAGCTTCGCTGTAATTTTATCTTTTCCTCATTTTCCAGCGATGTTTCTCCGTCTGTGAATGAATATAACAGCCGTTGCGAACCACTGAGACAACTTGCCAGGTTTTGTAGAGCGCCCTTTTGGAATGTTTTTCATTCATACGCCATTGATGCTTGACCTAGAAGCCTTTAAAAATAAAGTGCTACTTACCTGATAATTGATTAAGAGGATATAGATCACATTTAATATGAATATAAGGTACCTACTTACAATAGTTTTCAGGGCTGGTATTGCATTAAAGAATCCTTTGTTTGATGTCCTTCAACGTATCATCGGCAAACTATTAAAAATATTAAAATCCTGCTTACGAGTTTTAAAAAGATTTCCCGACGAAACAATCTGAAAACGCAAAGTCCATAAGTAATAACGCTACACAGTACACACGCACAGTAGGATTCTCTATGTCGTGAGTGCCATGGACAACACACAAAGAACAGAAATTAAAACTCATCATTCAAATTCCGCCTCGCTGGGAATCAAACCCTGGACCCTTGGCACAGCGTTCCGGCATGGTAACCATTTACACCACAAACTCTTGTCATCGACACGATTTATTATCAGAAAGTGCGTTCTTTTCGTCGTCAGTTCACTTCACACTGCCTTTGTATGTTTGGCCCGGTACAATTGATGGTAGTTTTATTCGATAAGGATGGTTAGTTAGCGCAATGTTTGGGTCCGGCATGGCGAGACGGCCGATCGGTGGCCTTGCCCCGGTGTAATCAAATTAGACGCGTGACGTCACCAACATCACGCTAATTTACACGAACGGCAATCATAACCTACCTCCGAGCTATAGACTCGACGAGCGAGCGGGATGGAAGCGATCTAGGGTAGTGTCGTGAATTAGGTCGAGTTTTTATTTACATAAAATAAGTTTTTCCCTTACATTACGCAATTTATGAGTGTATAAGCGACACTATTGCTAGAAATTAATTTAAAAAAAGCGCGCTAATTTACTGTGTTTACTCAATTTTTTAAAGTTATTTTACTTGATACTAAATGGTTTCTTCTTTTTTTAATTTTAGAATAAATATTAATTATTGAAATCCAGAAATTTTATAACCCATATATTATAGTTGATAGGGACCTGCACGACCGAGGGTCTCAGTTTCGATTCCCGGCTAAGATTTTTGTAACAGATAAATGTTGGTTCTGGGATCGTTAGTTTTTGTTGATTCATTTGTTTATCTAAGCTACTTGCGACAGGGAATCCAGTGTGGGTGTCTATTTATTATGTATCTAAATACAGAAAATGATTTTGTGAAAAAAAAATTATAATGAGATGAGTTTGCTAACTAGTGGCTAGTTCATTCAAGTTTACGAAATAGTTTAATTGTCACGATGCCCTGCGCTACACCCATCGCAAACGTTACCCAAGCCGATTAATAGAGCTGTATGCGCGGGCGTGACTCTCCCACACAAGTGGGCAATACCCATATACTAGCTATAAAATATCAAACCAATTCGGCCATCCTGACGCCGCTGCGTAGGACGTGGCCACGCAAATGACAATTTCCTTCACTCTTGCGTCACCGTTGAATGAATCAACCGCTCCTGTGTTTGGATCATGTGGCTGCTATTTTGTTTATATTATTATGTTTAAAAATGTTAAGTAATAATGATTAACTTTTAACAATTTGCCGTCGTCATGCTGCTTATGAGTGGTTATCATTATTGCTGTAAATATAGCACGTTCAATACGTCTTGTTGATGTGACGCGTTGCATCTTTGGAAAACATAGTCTTTAAAATATAACCTGATGGTTTATATTCAAGTATAATAATCGTTGTATCTCTTTTCGCGCCTACATACACTGTTAAGTTTAAACTAAATACAATGTCTTTATTTTTCGTGCCTAACAATCATGACTATCATCAGTTGGCCCTTTCGTTCGTGACGCTATCTTGAAACGAGTTTTCGAACAAAACCTACCGCGGCCACTGGCTGAATACAGTCGTACTGTGGCGCAGCCATTATACAATGCTGATTGCAGAGAAATATGAACACAAATTCAAGCTCGGAACAATATTACGATTACGTCATTCATAAAGTAAGTGCATTAATGTAGGTAGCGGAGGCGCCATCTTTGTGTATCTCCATTGCGGGCCGCTGCTCCTGATATGAAAAGCAGTTTTCCGAGAAGTAAATAATAGAGCGCCCCTCGCACACCCTCCCCGCGACTTAAACAACTAATGTGTCGTCTATGACGGTGGGCTCTGCACTTTTTGCAACGTCAAAAGCGGTAGGCCGTTGTAAACTTGCAAAACATTTTACTGAGTTTAAAAAAAAAAAACATTATTTATGTTTGAAAATGAATTGTAATGACAGTATTTGTTCAATATTTAATAACCTAGACTTTGCTGATGCGCATTGTCTGTTGAATTGTCTTTTGTTTCTCAATAATTCTATTCAACGGGTTGCTATTTGATTTGGCCGATTTGTTCTTTTGTTTTATCGGCGGAGCGCAACCGTGACAAATATTTTTAATAGTGAATGAAGTAATAGTACCTACTCTTATCTCTTACTAACTTAACTTATGGGTCCCCGAGACGATCAAGCGCACTTGACAAGTCTTACGTGATTGAAGGTTTCACTTGATGAGTGACTTGACGCCCATTGACGGTTCTGTCAAGTCCGATCAAGTGTACTGCCACAGTCGCCTACCAATTTGTGCCCATTATAGTCGTCGCAAAAAATGGTTTCCAACGCAGATATGGCATTCCTTGCCATAACTCTAGCGGTACCTAACTATAAAAAAAAAAGAAAAAAAAGAGACGATGGTGTAAGGAATGGTATAAATTGAGATATCGATTCACTCATGAACATTTGCAAAGAACTCTTCAAGCAACTGAGCCGGACGATTATAAAAATTTTCTACGAATGGACAACGATTCTTCTGAAGCATTGTTGGAGCAATCGACCTTTTATTTTTATCGGCGTACTCCCTACTTTTGGCTTTCCATAGTACAGGAAAATCCCTGTACAGAGATATCAACAAAAGCACAAAATCAAGCTCTGTAATAATGTCGGCGCTTGTCGCCGAGGCCACGTCTAGGTCCTGTTCGTCATCCGCCATCTTCGATGTTCCGGCCGAAAATGAAAAAAGCTTGTCAAGTCACGTCAAGTCGCGTCAAGCGGAGCCGCATCAAGTGTCGTCAATCAAAATTTCTGTCAATTATGGTCAAGCCGTAGACCGCTTGACGGTACACGTCAAGTCAATGCAGTAAACGATCAATATTCGGTTCAATCACGTAGACTTGTCAAGTGCGCTTGATCGTCTCGGGGACCCATTACCACTTTCATTTTGAAGAGTGAGATAGAATATTTTACAACATCGCGTGTTCGCTAAATATATATTAACCAGTATTCCTCTACGAAGTTAAAGAGCATCGTTGAAAAAAAAGGATTTTAGTCAAATACTAATTACAATATCGCTTTAATCTACATTCATTCTAAACAAGGCTATTCACGGAGTCGAAATTTCATGCCCAATTCGAGCATCATCATCGCAAAGTAAGTGTTCCCAGACGGCTAATGAAACTTCACAAAGCCAACGAGACCGCGCTTATTTAGATACGGCTATGTCGAGCAGATGACGCCTAAACAAATCTCAATAACTGGCATATGGTATGAATATTTAGAGCGAGAGAACGCAACGAGAGTTCCCTGAACAGTTATAAGACATCGAAAATAGATTGTGCGAACGGGGTTACACGCACCTGTTATTTAGCTTCCGAGCGGGTGATGCTGGCACGGGACGGGAGAAGGGTGTAGCAGATTCATTAATAATGGCCCGCAATGAGACGCCCTTATTTACGAGCTGCGGCTACTAAGTCGAACCGCACAACACCGCATACATCCCGACGCACGCTGCGCTCCGTACCACCGGGAGAGTCCTCGACTAAACTATGTAATTTAACCATCAAAAGAACTTACTGTTACCCGCACAGGTTGACCGAGCGTCTGATTCGAGAAAAGCACGCTTTTCCGATTTTCTTGAATATTTGTAGTTTAATATGCAGAGCATGTCTCGGGAATCTCGGGATGGATGAACTCTGTACCAAAAAGTTAAACATAATGTTATTTAATGTTTACTTATAAGTATAAAAAATATTAAATGTAAATTGTTTTGACCCTACACTATAGTTTGTTTTGTTAAAGCATCCAGTTTAACTAACAGGATTATTTCAATATGTTCGCGAGGATGAGATACACGGAAGTTTTGTACACCGCTCCATATTTGGTTGGCTTTCAATCAGCATAATTCTTTACAATTGGTCACGTAATTGAGTTGATTTGATTCGTGTCTGGTTCGTAAAAGACGGGTCAGTACAGTTTTAGCGGTAGAGAAGTTCAACAGACTGTTGAGTGAAGCTCCTTTATTATCCTCACACGGCCAGTCGTGTCTCTACGACAAAGGATCACAAAAAGTCGTGATTTTAATCGAAACTCTACGGTACAACTCTGAATTTGTACAGCTTAAAAGTTGCACGAGTTGAAGACCGTTGATCATCGAATGGAAGTTATTTGTCTTACAAAATGTTAATTTAATAAAACTTTTTTGGGATACATGAATAATCTCGCACATAAAACAGAAACTGTTATTGTACATGAATAATCGTAGGATCAAATAGCAATTAAAACAGCAGCAATTAATGACGTTGATAGATAAAACGCAAATGTTAATCTTTTGTTAACATGCGGCTTTTATCTACCGGTAGCATTCGCAATTAAACATTTCATTCAGAAATATCATCTGTACGTCCTGCTATTTGTTTTCAATGGAAAACGTGAAAGAGGAATATTGTATCTTTAAATTTTTATCATAGGTTTCTTGAGTTTTAATATGTTTTCGTCGTTCTCGGAACGATAGTGCTCGTTGATTTCTTTTAATTCTGTAGTATCCACAGAAACATACCTATTAAGATGTTTTCCTTATTCCTCTTATATTTTCATTCAGTGTTCGACTCCCTCACATATTGATATGCAAGCTATATTTTAAACACATTGTTATGATTCAGTGTTTACTTCTGAGGTTCCGAGAGACACGATGATTGGCATTTTATTTATGTTCTAAATCCATTGTGTCTATGTATTTAATATTATGACTCAAGTGTTTTTTACTCGACGCTCCAAAATTGTTTCTTATTGTATTGTATGTTAATAACCACGAAATGGAACGCTGTTTTTGGACAACGAATTGATATTTCGGTTAAAGGTTTTTCTTTGCGCAAAAAGTATAGCTACAGGGGTATAATATTTGAAGTTAGTTGTTGATACGGTCACACATGATTTCCTACATCCGTAACATTAATATTTGAAGCCATGTATTTTGTAAAAAATAAAGCCTTTGAAATAAATATTATCGAAAACATAAGTAATGACATGTAAAAACTAATAAATAAAAAGTCGAACCGCCTTCAAACTTGAAAATATAATTGAATGAAAAACTGAACTTCCTACTTATTCATGTACTTAATTTTTTTTATTTTATACGCTATCTATTGAATTTTGTAAGTCGGTGCCTTATCGGGCTTGGCACCGTTTTTAGTTTTTCCCAAAATTCATACCTTAATATAAGTATCGGTCCATTATGTACGTATAATTTTGAAAAAAAGATGATTATCAGACGCAAATACTTGAACATCTTTAGAAAATATATGAAAAACGTAATAAGTGCCTATAAAATTTGAGGATTGCCCTCGATTTTCCCATCATCAGATCCTGACTTGGTGACAATGAGACCAACTTGATAGTAAGAAATTTTTGAAATCGGTCCACAGTTGGCGGAGAAATCGGTAAACGAACATAAAAATACAGTGGAGCATAGAACCTCCTCCTTTTTTGAAGTCGGTTAATAACTATACTAAACTTCGAAACTTATAAAGCAACAACAGCACAACCCGCATCCATTCAGAGAAGACAGCAATCAATAACCATTGACTGATATACCTATATATATTTTAGATTCACAAGCCACTAACTAAGCTCTACTTGTGTTACATCGAGATAGTCTGACTATGAGGCGGCGATGAGGTAAGCGACCTTAAAAGGCACTTAGCACACGGTGCGCTCGGTCGGCGCTCGCTGCGTTTCTTATTACTTAGCTTATAATTCGGGTAATAACATCGGGCCAAACATGTTACGACACGCCGATTGAATGCTATTGAAAACCCGGATGGAATTGTTGTCGGCGGTTACATTGTGCTCGCTAACTGGCGCTTACCTACTTACAATAGGATTAGATAGACTACCTATCTTGAGTGTCGAAACGAGTCTTACTGTTAATGACTGCCTCGTAACTGGACAAAACTACAGTTAGGTACCTAATTGTCGACGAGGTTTTAATTCGAATTTACTTAATAATCTTTGGAAGTTTTTAAGGTGCCGTAGTAAAAATGGAACCCTTATAGTTTCGTCATGTCTATTATTCCGTCTGCCCTTCCGTCCGCGTCCGTCCGTTCTGCAGTATATGTAGGTATATAGCGCAGAGACTTTTAGTGCTAAAAAGCTGATTTTTTTTCAGTGTTGATTTCCTATGATAAATTAAAAAGGAAAACTATCACGGCTAGTAGCACTAGCCGAAATTTTTATTTTTGTACAGGCTACTTGCAACATTTTTAAAGCGATTCTTTCTATAAAGTAATATCTCCCATCCAGATGGCATTGAAACGATTAAAATAAGTTTTCATCGCCATTGTTAGTCAATCTCACTCAAGCCGTAGGATTAAAACAGGGAACAGATTAAGCCAGTTATAAAAAGTTATAATTAGATGTCTGTCATAGGGAAACTTGTGGTCTGCATTTAAAAGTGTTCGTACTTTGAAATTATTCGCATTTATGTAAATTGTTTGCCTTGCTCATTGTCACCAAGTTAGTTAATTTGACGGTTACGAATTTTCATTCATGACTTTACAAGCATTTTGTAGATACTATTTTGTATCGTATTCAATGCATCTCTGTATTTTAAAAAATTGTAGGGTATGGAAAATTAGGCACTTTGTTCGTCATGTCATTAACATGCAAATGCGTTATCTTTATTTTTAGAATTTGAAACCACCAACGCACCTAATTTGTTTATGGATGAGGTTAACTGAACCAAAACAATAAAATTATAAAAGGGTATAAATGATTATCCAATATCGTCCGTGTGAAAAACCACTCTTCCAACCGTACTGTAAGCTTTTTCAGATTGTTACGTGATAAAAAACGTCTATGGTTGGCAGCAGGAGTCTTTCATTTCCGCGCCCACGTCACAGATCCGGAATCCGATTCAATACGTGAACCATCCGACGAGCAAACTTGCAGCATTATCGGAAGACGGAAATCACACACGTGAAAATTCCAAACACTTCGTATAAAGCTCCCACTAATGCCGTGTTCCTGTATTCAACAAACCGACGTTTGTCATTTGTGAGTTCTGTAACCGATCGGTTTTAGTTGAGTTATAAGTCGTCATCTCTTCATATTCCTATAAATTGCAAAGGCTAGTCAGATAAAAGTCAAATAAATATTAATACATAATTTACGTATTTTCAATCTCTTCGATAAAATATGATAAATAAGCTGTTAAATAAACGAATATAGAAAGCACAAACGCAACGACTGCCTCCAATCTCCTCGAAGGATCGAATATTGGAACATCTATCATTAATATAACATTAAGGAGCTCCGTGCTCGAACTGCTCGCTTCTTATAACTAGTTGGCATCTTAGCCCCACTAACAAATTACTAAGTCATAAATATAAAATCCATTCCATCTTTTAAATAATGTTTTTTACTTGACAAACATTTGAGCGAAGCAATTTTGTTCTTAATAACTATTACAATGGCTTTAACGGACATGCAGAAAGGATTTATACCCATTTTCTCTCGACACTTTGGGTATTTTTAAATGGGGTATTACAAAGGCAATGCCAAAATTGCTTAAAATCTTTCTCGCCGTCCTTCTGTGGGTTCACAGCAAGGTCTGCCAAATAAGTTAGCTAAATTTAATGGTTCTGTTTGTATAATGGTGACAAGAAAAAACATATTGATTTACTGTAGCCTTCATCTTGAAACATAATAATATCATTTCGCTTGAAAGAGCGAGCTTATACTACTAAGTGCATGCACATACGAAAAATTAAGCACGCCGAGTAAAAAAGTCGTTGAAATGTTCTGATTCACTAATTATACCAATCGATTCTATCAGCAATTTATTTAATTGTCATTCAGGAATAAAGCTCAACAATTGTATATTATCATTGAAGTGTGACTGTCGGGTTAACGGAGAAAAAGTAATAAATAAATCACAAATGATGCCTTCGTGCTTCCAACGCGGTAAGCCAATTACGTCGATGCGCTCCAAGGAAGCTAACCAGTTTCTAAATTCTCCGTATATTTAATTCAGCTTAATTGGTGTGTGTACACGGCGGCAGTCGACCGAGAATTTGAGCATCTTTGTTGGTGAAATCGCGTTTTAAACTGTATCATCCATCCAAAATGTAAATTGTAATGTAGAACAAGTAACTCGCCTGTCTTATAATGTTCTAACTCGTTAGTGTTGGTGAGTGGTCATTTCCTTGTTTCTTCTTTGGTAATAATTCATGAAACACTCTTGTCTCTAAGTAAGCTGCTACTGAATATTCTGAATCTTACCAAATAAGATTATAAAATAAATCGTTTAAAAGTACTCTATATAGAGTAAACGTTTGAAGACGTATTTACAATAATGATACAATAATGGCTTCAACCCATTAATGGCCCACTACTGGGCACGGGTCTCTCCTCTTGAGGAGGCCTAGAGCATACTCCACCACGCTGCTCCAGTGCGGATTGGTGGAGGGGTTAGTGGCCAACCCGAGTGTCGGAAGTTTTCAAACCGCCCGAGGGCCTCCGACATGGCTTAACGACTGTTATCTTATGATAACAACCGGGACCAACGGCTTTACGTGCCCTCCGAAGCACGGAAACGCTCAAGAAATTTTTGCCACTAGCGGTCACCCAACCAACTACCGACCGCGCCCGCTGTTGCTTAACTTTGTCGATCACATAGGATCGACGCAAGCCGCCGGGCTATGAGCGCTTCCGATGAATACAATGATACAATAATAAATTAGATATAATATAGCTACTCGTATTAGCAAATTTTGATAACATTTTTAAACGTTTGTGATTAAACTTTATCGCCATGTCAAGCTGCATATTATATTTTTATAAACCACGAGCACTTAAAGAAATGGTCAATAATTTCGTACCATTAATTCTATGATTGCACCACAAAACAATAAAACGAATGCATTTTCCTAGAACATGAGTAGTTTGTCGTGTGGTACTCAAGCTGATTCAAAGTTCTTGCGATATTTTTTATTAAACCGCAACTTAAACATTTAACAATCACTTCTGTTTACGTAGATGATGTCTTCGATGACGTGATCATGCGACGTGATTTGAGCCTCGTAGGCATGGATGGATGGATTTAGTGGGTGCTGGGCTACTTGTACTAATGAATGATACAGGAAGCGAGACGCGTGCGCGGTGAACTGATGTGGAGATGAGTCGCGTGGGCGCACCCCCGCCTGCTCGTTCATCGTCCAACAATTGCCTATTTAACTCCTTAGATAAGATTGCGAACAACTTGTCACGAATGAGATATGACGGATCGGAAATGCGACAAGCGTACAGTGTCACGTTTGAATCTCGAAAGGCTAAATGCATTTATTTATGTGTGATTCTCTTCAGTTAAAATAACGGTAAATGTGGTGGCAAGTTATTCAAACGAGATTTTCGATTTCTTGCCTCGTTGTTGTTTCACGTTAGTGCTCTGTGTTAGTTCAAAATGTCTGTATTTTTTTTTCATTCCATGTATTGCCCTATCACGTTTTACATGGAGCTTACTCTTGACCTTTTGTAATTGAATTTCAAATAGACATTACCATCTCATGAGAATGGCGGCGTGAACAACGGACATCGGTACGCCTGAACGTAATCTAGTGCATATACACGGAGAGGTATGCTATACGGATACACGTGCTCTGATTGGTAACTTTGTTCTCGGCAAGTGTTCGTACACAATAATAATTGCATTAGTGTGAGTGCTGCGTTCGGCGTGGGACGAGCCAGTGCATTTTTTGCGGGTACAAGATGAACAGGTCGTTGAACTCCATCGTGTGTCGAGTGTGTCGAGGACACTGAATTTGCCAACAGAGCGCATCTTCTAACGGCTAACAATAAAATGCATTTTTGGTACGGATAAAATCTTCTATTGCGGCAATTATGATATAATTATTTTATACCTGAAACGAAATAATTGTTTCGTAGGTAAGTGACCTATGGGTTTGACAATCAGACGCAAACACGTGTAGATTTTTAACATTTTCCTTCTCGCAAAGCATCGGTGCCTGTTGTGTTGCTGGTCCATGGGCTACGATACCCACTTACAAGAAGGTTGCTCGTTCGCCGGCTATTTTTAGAAAGATATTAATTTTTTTGATAGTCCTAGCGTAAAAATGATACGAATTATTTATCGCTTGTATATACAATCATATAATGGCGACAACAGGCACGCCTTGGTGATCAAATGACTCGCGGCTCGACAAACAGATGTAAACATGATTGGCTCGTCATTCGATTCATAATATAATAATATCCCAGATGAATTAACAGTTGGTGATAGCCGAGAATGTTCGCCTTTCATCCGGCAGGAATGTGTGACGAACGAGTAATAGGTTTATGAAGCGCAGAAGCTCAGACCGCTAACTTCCGACCAAGATAATGGTGTAATATAAATTCAGAACGATGCTCTTGTTCGAACATAATATAATGGGCGCGCAACAAAACTGTAATGATCTTTTTAGATGTTAATTTATTTGCTTATTGTACGATAATAAACCTTTCTTGGACTTTTGACGAGGGCCCAAACATTTGGCTTATCTGGAATGAAATTATACTCGTACCTACCTAACTTATTTAGAATTAACTTGAAAATTTTTAACTGAATCCTGAGCAAATAAAAGTAATTACATGGTTCTGGTGGCACGTACATTATAATCCTAAAGAGATCTTGGGGTAAAAAACGTTGTATTTCGAGACCGTAAAATGTGTATAAATGAGCTTTTAGTCGTCACGCGTCGAGGCTCACGCCGACAAAAACAGGCGCAAGCCGTCTTCGGTGAGGTGCCGCTGGTGAAGGCCCAATCAGGGCTTTTATTTATGTATTACTTATTACTTAATACAAGCATTACAGAAATATTCGCAGTTGGGCAATATACCAGCTTTTAGTGTATTCCCATGAAATCCTGCGAGATGAAACAAAAGCTCAGAATTCCGATGCCTGAATAGAATAGATAGGTAAATCTTAAAATTCGTTATCTTTTTACTAATTATATTAGTGAGTATTAATCTCAGCTACAGCTAGTTAGCTAAATTTTTATTCGCAGCTGGCTTTATTCCATTCCAACCAAGAGCATAATATGAAATATGAATAAAATAATGTTAACATCTAAAAAAAAAGTTGTCAACTTCAGTTAGTATTCATAATGATTGAATGGTGTTTCTTGGTACGGTACAGTACAATCTTAACGCTCATTTATAGGTCTTTGCTCGTCAATCGTCATAGATCTTCTTGAGCCTAAAATGTTTGACTCGTAGACTTGCAATCTCCGTCAAGTGTGCTTTAAAGTCGCAGTCAAATGGACTGCAAATCTCCAAGTTACGTAATGCGCTTACCACCCTTCTCTGGTTTCATAATATCTTCGTTTCCTATTCTGACTGTGCCGGCTTTGTCTATTCGATGCACTTACAAGCTAGGCTAAGGGACACCCGATACTGTAAGTTATTTTCCTTAGTCTCTAGCTCTCGAGTCTGTCAATTTGATATTCTGGTTGTTACAACCATTACTTAATAATCCTAACTTGAGTAGATAAGGTAGGATCTTAATATTTGCTTTTTTTTTCGGAAATAATTTTGATAAAGGCAACACCAAACGAGATTCTGAATCAGAGGGAACGTCGGGCGGGTTGTTCCCATTTTGGATAGAACGTTGCGGGCGAAGTTGTCTCGCCGTGTCCTCGGACGGGTCACGCGCCGCAAACCAGTTCCATGGCGCACTTTCACCGCTCGTCGTTGCGAGCGCCGTCTGCGCTGGCGCCAAATTCGCTCACTCTCTTGCACACACATACCCTGTACCGGCTGTAACCTCTCCCTCCGGCTTTGCTTCCCCCACGCGCAAATCATATAACACTGCCCCGATGCGCATTATTAATCATGAAGTTATCAGCTTCATATAAATATACAATTTATTCGCAAAAATAGCTACGGCTTCAGATATTCCAGTCAAAGAAATGGATGTTTCATCGAATTTCTTAGTTAAGTGAACTAAGTCACTTGTAGGTTTCGTTAAATCGGAGACAGTTTAGGTTGTTCTGCCTCATGAAGTGGAAGCGAGTGGTGCAAACACATTGACCGGCTAAAACTCGACAGTCGACACAATCGACGAGGCGGGCGGAAGTGTGGCAGTGGCGAAAAGCTCCCAACTGCATGAGGAGAAAGGAAGCGGCGCGCCGTGCGGTGTGATAAGGCAGCCGGCTGGCGTCGGGGCGCGGGGTGCGGCGGGGAGGGGGGCGAGCGCGGCGGTGCGGGGCGAGGGGTGCGCGCGCAGCGACGCCCCGCGCCGCGCCACTTGCCTCCCGTCAGTCGCCCGCCGACTCCGCTTGTGCTTGTGTGACTCGCGCCGCTCCGTGCACCGCACTCGTGCCCCGAACACGACGCGTGCCGCCCCGCTGTGGCCGCGAACGCGACCTCTACGCTACCGGCGAAACGTTTCTCCCGACTTTCGTGCGACTTGCTATGATTTGACTTTTGGACTTTCACACTCCCTTACCCGGCTTGTTTACCCCTCATCATGTAAGTGTACCGCTCATTCTATTAGATGCGATGCGATACGTAATCGTCGAATTCGGAACTCGCGTCGAAGTGCACCGTGAAAGTTTTTGTGAATTAAAATATAGTGTTAAATTTTTCACATGCATTACAGTTTGGTGCTGTCTCGTATTCTTGTGTTTCCAATTAGTGGACGGGGACGAATCGCTGGCGATTTCCGAAATTCGATGGAAAGTTTTGAGTAGCCGGGGCGAGCGGTGTGATTTGAGCGGTACGTGCTAAGTCCGCCAAGTCGGCCGTTCGCTCCGGAACGAGGCACGGTGGTCGCATGCCGCGGGCGCCAGTGGCCAACCTGGCCGCCGCATGCGAGCTTTCGCATTATTCCGTCTCTGTGGGTGCATGGCCGGCAGCGACGTCCGCGCTTCTTGCACGACCCCAGCGTTATAGCTTTCATCCATATTACTCGTAATACTCGTAATGTAAAAGTTCCTCAAAGTAGAAATCTTCCGTAATCCCCTAACAAAACTTTCCTCCCTCATTACCTCACTTGTAAGAATATTCCTTTATTAGTTTTGTTGTTTCCTTGCGACGGAGTCAGAGTAATAAGTATAAACCTATAGGAATTCACTTATTATCGCTACTTCAAGTTTCTCATCTCGTCAATCTTCCTTTGTAAAAATACTTCATGCGTGCATTAATATCACTCTGTAAATAATGTTTTAACAGGCAATGTGAATCCCCTATCGATCGACAAAATGTGGTTTATGAATAAAAATATTAAAACTTGCGCATTCCATTTTTATCAGTGTGATAAAACAGTGTCCACTGTACCTATAACTATTTGTGGTAGGTATAATCTTATCTACCTTGCCCGCGAGCCGTGTAACCTCGCAGTGATCCGGTAAAAATAAAATTAAAATATCAAACTTCATTACATCATCGCCAACTGTTAAAAACAATTTCTGCAATGTGCTAAACCCGCCAACTAATAACAAGATACATTTGAATCTTTATTAAAAAGTAATAAAGAATTAACCAAGCTACAAAAAAAAACAAGTTGCAGATCTTAAAGTTATGAGTTTAATTTTTGTGATAAATTTCACGGAATATCACGGTGAGTAAAGTTAAACATTCATCAAATTCTAATAAAGAAACTTAAGGAATAACTCCAGATTAGGCAAAATTTAGTATAACATAATATATGAAGGTCCTATTTTTTGTGTAATAAAATTGACTAAACTGTAATACAGAACTGTCCATTAAGTCCTAGTGACTGGATCCTGGTGCAGAGATATTATAATATCTCTTCTTAGATCACAATATAATTTATTTCGTGAAAGTTTTACCAAAATGCTTGTACGAGAACAAAACTACATAATATATGAAACTTAATAGAATAATTTTAACGTTCAAATCTTGTAGGTACTTTGGTTCAACATTTGGTTAACATTGTCTAAGAGATTATTATAACAATAATGAGTTGTAAATTGTAACTAGTCACCGTGACGAAAATAACTTTTAAATGTTGTTAACAAACGCATTATATCAAACTACAAAAATTATGAATGTAGAGTCGGTAGAGCTGCCCAATCCGTAAGAGTCAGTGTACATTACGATAGTAATAAATATAAAGCTCTTTCATACAAAAGTGACTAATTCCAGCGACGCTTATCCCTGACAATTCGGTGAGTAACCTCTGCAAGATATATTTAGTGTTGTTTCATACTTTGTTAGAAAAGAGAAGATATTACAAGCGGCATAAGACTAAAGTGAAAATATTATTAAAGTACACACTTAATTGAACAGTATTTGTAAAGGAAAATCTTGAATTGTGACTGTTTGGCAGAATGATTCTCGTATTGTAAAAAGAAAATTAAGCTACCAAATTAAAATCTCCGCCGTCCTAAACCTTCACGGCTTAGAATAAATTATTCAAAGACAATTTCGTTTATCATTATTAAGTCTTACGGTTAAGAAACATGTAAAGTCATCTAAATAAGTTTGAAAAATCTTAAGCACAAGTTAGTTCCGCTACGTGTTTTTGATCCTGATAGGGTACTTTAATACTATCGGCGTAACAGAAATAGTTTATAAATAAATCCAGCTGCAGTACAACGAGCTACACGACATGTCGTTTTAAAAATTCGTCGGTACATTATTCGGCTAAGTCCACAATGGTTTGTTTGCTACGTCACTGCAACAGCTGCCTCACTACCTGCCCGAACAATGAAACTCCGGCGATAGACTCCGACCTCCGTTATTATTGTTTTATTTCATTTCCTAGCGAATAGTGAAACGCAGCTTAAAGCTATCGTCGAGTTTATTATCGGATGAAATTTTAATTGCGTCGATTCCATGAAACTGTCGATGCCTATGTAATGAGATAATAATTCTATTAGAATTTAGAAGTATTAGGCGTCTAAAAATGTCGCTGGCTAAATAATAAAATGTATTGTTATTTATTGGATTAGGTATTACTTGCGGATTATTACTGAATTACCAAAGTAATTGTAAGTTCCCCTTTGTTTCAATTGGCTTGAAATACAACCGTTACAAAATGTTACAAGTATAATTAGGTACAAGAGTATTTATTATAGATTTCTCAACTTTACTGTTAACTTGCCTCCGTAGAGCAATCTAAATAAAATTATAATACATTTACTACCTACCTGTTTAGTCTTTCTAGTTTGGGCTAAGATGTTTTATATTACAATTAACTCGTTCATTTATCAGATTATATTTTTATTGGCATAATCTAATTAGTTACGGCACCTAAACTCTATCTTAATATTAATATTCAATTCAATGTTTTAATTTCATTCTTTGCCACCTCAAGAAATGAAAAATATAAAGCTGTAAGAGTAAGAAATAGAAAGAGAACCAAGTCTATAAAAATAGACGAAATAATATTTTGTAATTTGTTGGAACATATTTTGTAAATATTCATTATTACGTATTAATTAAATGTTGAATTCTAATGACACGGCCCGAATGATTCCCCAGCGAAAAGTAAACGTAGCTTTTAAAGCTGCGATCAAATTTATCACGAGTTTGAGATAAATTGCGTTCTTTCTTTGTTTATTAAATATTTGCTTTTGTTATAATTTTTTACCTTCAAAATTGTCCTTTGTATTATTCGTAAAGCTATTGGTCTTGTTACTATTATGTATAAGGTACTCTTGATCATGTAGGACATTAAAAATAAAACGTTGAAAACCAAACAATTATTATGGACAAAGAAGCACAATCAAATAATAAAATTGTTCAAGACAGAAATCCACCAAATCACAATATATGTACTAGGATTTAATTATAAAAGTAAAAATCCGAACAGTCACAAAATTTACGTTGAAAAATATTGTAATACAAATACAACTCATTTCATTTAATACGCAGACAATCGTTTTAGACAAGCAGGAGTCGGGTTACCGAACTCTGGTACTGAACCCTTGTAAAAAGTTCGTACTAAGAATATTCCAAATAGATTTCTACATTCAATAATACTTGTTCTTCGCTTAATTTTATAATTATGTCCATAATTCATCTTAATATATTATTTCATATTATTGTAACTCGTTACTCTATAAAAATAAAAAATCTTACTCAAAACTACAATCTAAATCGATCGAAAAATGCATCTGACACCGTTACACAGTTAGCTCTATGTATCGTTGCTTCAAATATATAAATCAAAATGATATACATACTTATTTAATAATAATAAAATAGGATCGCACATTCTGCACGCTTATCGTTTAAGACCGGCGAAGGTATTAAATTCTTCGATCGCACGTAATTTGAAACGCTGCCACTGCGTGGAAAGCATTTCAGTACGTTTGCAAAGTGGAAATACTTGTTTTAAAAATATTCTTGGACTTGTTTTTATTAAATCTACAAAGTAATGTCTTACGGTCTTGCCACTGTATACAGATACCGTCTATACAGACTAGTTTTCAGACTTGGTAGCGATATGATCTCTTAGCGACTTATTTATTTCCTTGAATTGTGTTTTGCTGGAGTTGTGATGAATATCGTAAATTAGATTTTGCGATAAAAACTTTTACATCCGTTTTGCACCCCTTATTTGGAAAAATATAAAACGCAACCTAGTCTTTTGTTTTGATGTATATGTAACTATGCCAACTTTCCAAATGGAAACGAATGGAAAACAATTTTCAAGCAAACATTTACTTATTGAATTTTTAAAATCCTTTGTTAGTAAACCACCTGTCCAAATGTCATATTTCGTACTAGAGTTGTTTAGGCCCTGGCTTGATCATCTACTACTCCGTTTACCAACATTACATCTTTGCGTACAGGGTGATTTCAGCAAAAAGATATTAAAGGAGAACCCCGATTTCCGGCCACGAATTATATGTGTTCTGTGGTAGGCATAAGAAAAGACAAGAGTAAACTATATACCAAAAAATTCGTCTTATTTACTAGATAAACACGTTTAAATCTGAGCCTCATCTGCATTTGCTAAATGAACAAAATAATACAAAAAAGTTTTCATAGTATTTACCTCATTACAAACGATTTTTTAATCGATTAAGTCGATTACATATATCGATTAGGAAACTTAATAATATATTTTATAAATTATTTATTATTCATTGTAAGTACAAGATTAATTCCTTTTTTCCTTTTTTACATGTTTTCTTATTCATTGTATAACTAAACTATGTAATATATTTATAATTACCATTAAATCGTTACGCTAATTAAAAGACAATTCTAGTATTTTGACATCGATTTCGAGACATTTGAATCGATTGACAACAAAGATCTCTGTTGTAATCTAACCTATCTAATGACATTTTGGTTACCATAGCAATTATAAATAACACCATTGTCAATAATCTTGCATCTTTTGTGTATTTTTACTATTAAATTAATATTTTCATCGTATTTGCAGTCCTATTTACTATTGAAACATATCGAAACGCACACAGTTATTTTAATTTTCTATTGCATTCGCTTTCGTACTAGTGTTTTGGTGAATGTGTTTTCGCTATAACTTCTGGATTTGTTGTTGTTGTTTTTTAAACAAATATTGCATGAATATTGGACTCCGAGATCGCCTGTTTTGTGACTGACCTTTTTCTGAACACTGGATGATGTACCCTACATACCTCTAGAAGAACAGTAGGATGCAGACGTTGCAGTACCCATACAATACGTATACCTACTGCACAATTTCTAGACGAAATATTAATATAATATTATGATGTGATGATAACTAATAAAATCCCTTTAAAACATAAAATAGCTTTTATTAATAATAATATTCACCCACCTTTGTAATTCAGGTTTCAACCATTACCTACTGTTTAAGTAGTTGTATTTTGTTAGTGTTTATATGTAACTTTAATTTTTACTGCGTCTTATGATCATAATAATTATTCCTAATACTGTCAATATTAGAGTAGGTGTTTGGTTTGAGGTAGTAAGTCCCTAGTAACAGGCATAATATATTGCTGTGAGTGACATGAGTATGACATAACCATATTTAGGTGGAAATTCTAGGATTTCATTAGTTGGCCATTGCTAGCAGACGTGAAAATTGGAGAAATTAAAGCTTTTACAATGATCTAATTGACCACCAATTTTCATTCTTGTCTAATCTGGGCCGGTGTCTCTATGGAAGATGGGGTTCTCCTTTATACTCGAGTTACCTTTAAAATAATTAAGATGACGTCATAATCATTGCACATAGATCTTAACGTATTTTAATATTCATGAAGCCGTGTCGTTTGATCCTTGAACTTTTATGCTTTTGACATCAATATCCTGTAACATGAAGTACCCTGTAACTATATTGACCAATCGTATAAGTTATAGGCAGGTAGCATATTTCTTTATTCATGTAGGTATGTAGGTTTGCTGTTGCCATATCAAAGGCATCGATTTTAGGAGGAATGACTAACAAGCAAGGCTTGTAATATACCCTACCGCATAAATACTGTCGAGATTAAACAAAATGATTACAAGCTCAACGAACAATAACATGAGGACCTAACGTCATTACCTCTTCCGTTAACCAGGATGCACCGTGGGCAGGAGAGGAAGACTTGGAGTCATGTTTTTCATGTCATTTCCATTGAGAAAGTCATGTCATACTTAGGCCCGTATTAATAAATCGCGATATCAGATTCACATATTTCAGCATCTCAAACTGAATCTTGAGATCGCAAAGATCTTAGATCGGTTTATTAATACGAGCCTCATTAAAGAAGTCAGCAATTAGCTGGTCTTCTTTATTCGGCAACACATTTGTAATGCCTTTGGTGATACTGATAACATGATAGAGGTGTTCAGTCTTTTCGCTTGTTGATTATAAAAAGAATAAAACAGATTCCTAATATCAGCATCGTACTATTCGTACTGTTATTAAATACCGAGTAAGCGAGCCTTATATTAACAAATTCAGTAGAATGCATCTGATTTATGTTTTTAAGTCTGATGCAAAGCTTTGTGTTAATTTTAATAAAAATACTTGTGAATCATTTGATAAATGTTGTCTCTTTCAGAATGTTAATTTGAAATTAGAATCAGAATAAGACAATTTCAAAATAATCATAAGTGTAAATGTTTGTAACCGACTTCAAAAAAAGGAGGAGGTTCTCAATTTGACTGCATTTTTTTTATGTTCGTTACCTCAGAACTTTGGACTGGGCGGATCGATTTTGATAATTCTTTTTTTGATCGAAAGCTGGTGGCTGTCATGTGGTCCCACATAAATTTTATTGAGATCTGACGATGGCATCCATGATAAAACCATATAAGTCTTAAATTTGTATTGAGTATGTGCGCGATAAATGGACGAATAACTCAATATCACGCCAATCGATTTCGATGATTCTTTTTTTAATCGAAAGCAGGTGCTTGTCATGTGGTCCCACATAAATTTGAACGAGATCTGACAAGTAGTTTTTGAGTAACTTTGAAGTCGGTTATTTTTGTTAGTAAAATTTAGATTATTAGATGGCTAAGTCAAAGAGTTTAAAAACCTCCGGATTTTATTTTTATTTTCAAAAAGATTTTCAAAAAGATTCAAATAGATTTTCAAAAAGATTGCAAAGAATAGATAGACGCCGATGGTTTTCATTTAAGACATTGCAAAGTTGCACTGAAGTGGACCAGTAATGGGTTGAAGTTATTACAAGTTTAGGGCTGATTAACGCCCCAACTCAGAGTCACTAACGCTTACTTAAATCGCTCCTTAGTAAAGAATCACCATACAAATTCTGTACTAAGGAGCGATTTAAGTAACCATTAGTGACTCTTGATTTGGGGCATTAGACAGTGATGAATATTTTTTATTTAATATTGATTTTACTCATCAATATCATGCGTTGCGACTTGTACTCGACATCCTATCAGAAAACGACACGATTTATTAAAGTCCAAATCGTTAAGTGAATTTAATTGTCCAAATTCGAGCTCAATAAAATAAGTCAATACACATCACAAAGCTTCACCAGTTCGGACTGGTTCACAGTTCAAATACCAAACGTTTATGACTCCCGCCCAGACGCTTCCGACAAGGCTTAACGACTGCCAACTAAACATTTTATGCGCGCTTCACGACTTTTTAAGCTGTTTAGAATAATTTAAATTAACATGTATCAGGATTCAGGCGCAAAAACACTTCGGTATGACTAATTGCTTGAGCCGCAGTTTTAAATTGAATTAATTTTCCTTATAGATCACCATTGCAGTTGTAAGGCGAAGTGATAATGTATTTCACGAAGAATTTCCTTATCTTTGTAAAATTAAACGGATATGACAGAACCCAGCGTAAGATTACGCCGCGAAATTAATCACTGATAAGATATTGTTGACAGTCTTTTATTTATTTAGGCTTTATGGCCTTTAAGTGGAAAATTTTGGGACTCTGCTCATTTGCAATATATTACAGGTAATTCCTTTTATCCCATTTCAGTTACCGCTGTAGAGTAAATTGTTTTGACGAGCTGCTGTGTATTGGGGCGTAATACGCTCACGTATAATTTTTCCTCAATTGATAAATTGTAATTCCATAACATTGGCAACTTCAATTAGGGGCTTACGTAATTATGTATTATTATTATATTTTATGTCATAATTCCTTAATTTGTTTTCATTTATACGTATTCGTAACTTCATCCAGGTGTGGAATTTTATAAGATAAAAATTTAATTTATTACGAATACATTTGGCCAAATATTATCCTAATAAAAGGTCAGAATCCTTCGCTTGAAAGTTGTTCAAAATTAAGTGGTAATATAATCTTTAGTAACGCTATTTATTTGTTGAATTTCATTCATTCATTTTAAGTTGGCTTACATGTTCAATCATTATTCATTCGGCAACTGTACAAGGGATAGTTACTCACACATTCCATGCCTCGTTTGTCTATAAGCGGTTTATTTTCTTACATGGTATGTGACAGAGCTATGGTTTGACGTCTCTTCTGCCAACATTAAAAGATTTGAACATCAAGTTAAAATGCGTGGAACTGTACTATGTCAGTCAAAAATAAACATCATCAGTATGAGATATCTTTAATTTAATAACAAACATAGATTGATATTACAAATAGTGCATCCGTTTTAATTTATATAGTGGTAATGAAAAATATATTCAGGAACATAAACGTCTGCCAAATTTTGCGAGTGGGTGGGTTGTACACCATACCTACTTGTGTTGTTTGATAAAAAAAATGTTCAAAGCGAAAACGCGTCCCTGATACGTATTGGTAGTATATTATTAGATATACTAATACCGGTGAATTGTGAGCACAGTAATCAAGTGGAAAATTTCGAAATTCGCATGCAGCAGGCACGGCTGTAGTCACCGTTGTTATGTTTTCCCTTAGGTTTGTTGTATTAATACATTGCGCAAACAGTCGCTCGTTTTCCTCTTTCGGCTCGAACGTACAGTCCCTGATGCCCACATTGGGCGTTGTTTTTTTTGTCATGTTTCACCGATGCGATCAGTTTAATGTCGGCGTGCTCCTCGCTCCATGTTCGATAAGGCGTGCACATTAACGGGGCACTGCAGCGATAGCGACGGAATCGTGTAATTTGCGCCTCGTAAATTTTAAGCCGTCGCAAATTTTTCGCCTCTCCCGCTAATTACCAGTCCGCCGGCGTCCCCGGAGGCTGCTAAATGTGCCTCGTGCACGTCCCGAATGCAGAACAGCACTAGTTGCGATCTGCTCCCCGCACGTTAACAATAGCCTTTGTTTTGACTGCCGGAACTGACCTACGTGCTCGAATAATCATTTGGTTCGTTTTGCAAATTATTTGCATCACTATTTCATATTAGCAAGTAATCAGCATACACGTATTGTAATAAATTGTCTCGGTTGACTCGACGCGCCGCATGTACAGATACGGTACGGCTATTTTAGGAACGAATTACCATGCTAAGTGTTATTAATTATCCTTATACAAGTATTAACTAACATTTGCACTAATGTTAATTCGGCTTTGGTCGTTATGATTTAAACAAAACGCTTCGGAGGCTGAGTTTTTAGTCATGCAGACGTGCAATAAAAAATATTTATTATGACAACTTATTTATTGCTGTACGTAACGACTCTACATTGTACCAACATCTGTACAAATACTGTATACCGGTATTGCTTATTAATATAGTTCAAACAAACTACTACTCTCACATTGGAAATATTATGCGAGGAAGTGCGGTTACGATTCAAAGCACATGCAAAATTTTTAATTTGAATGTAAAACTCTGCACCTAAACTTTTATCCTTATAATGCGCCCCCAATGCTGTCTGAGTCAACAGCCACGCGCGGCCAGCGAATATAGGACCGTGCGCAGAATAACGAATGGTAAATCGGTGACATCACTTGCTAGGTACATTCAGATTAAACCACCTTCTCATAAACACACCGCTTGCAACCGTATGAAGCGCACATTATAACTCATTTTCCCATAACGTCAGTTAGCTTGTCCCTGAACATACAACAAACACGGCTCGTTTCGACAGAAATATCACGTTTAAAATTTTGATTTAACTCGTTGGCAACATTTAACATTTAGAGCAATTTGTGTTTAATGAAATTGATTCCGTGATCGAATTAAAATTAAAGCTCGGATCGCGATGTCTAACTTTTTTTCAATCATAACTAATTTGAACGTTTCATTTGTCGGGGACATCGGTTGAAGTACGTATATTTTTTAGATCGAGGCATTAACATTTCCTGGCGCAGCTAGATTCCAATGAAGTGTGTCGAAGGTAATCGCGGTGGTAGTTTTTGCAGCGGTCTCGTCTGCGGCCGGCGAAGCGCGACACTGCCAAGGTCACCTGCTGCCCGTGTCTGCCCAGTTTTCCGCTTCTCTGTCCAGCGAGCCGGCCTTGCCGTCTGCGCACTTTTTATCTAAACGTTGGACACCGCTCTACGCTCCATTTGATTACAGCGTAACCGTAGAGATAAGACCGGTCACTGATAAAAAATAGGGACATTGCGTCATGACACAACACAAAACTTAAAACTTTTTAATGGAATGGACCCCATAATGTTAAATGAGATTAAACGTTAGATATTAAACAAAGACTTGCTTCACCCATGTTTTATTCTGTGTCTTGTTAAGCTGTGATCCAGTTTTGGACATCTAACTGCTTGTAACATGTAGTGTAATTGATAAAACTATCTAGTGACTGTCTCGTGTCCGTCACGACTCCAGGCTGCCTGCACCACGTGTGTGACCTTACCCCGATTTGTGTTCTACTAATTCTATCGATTATTGCGACAGAACCTTCAAGCGTAAAGTACATTCACTTTTAGTTAAATCACAAATTGAGTAGGTAGTTAGATTCCGAATATAGAAGTATCGCGGTGAATAACATTTCCGACGGTCATTCAATTATTCATTCTTAAAATGTGATTTTTGTATCTCTTATCTATTTCTATACATATTGCATGACTAATGTATAAAGTCGTTACGATTCTTGATATTAACCAGTTAGGTATATGTCAAATCAGATATCGGCCATAGGAACAATTCCTGCATACACCTCGATCTTTGCAATCTTCCGAAGTTATAATTATGTGCATTAATTATCACTGCTTCAGCGAAGGAAAACATCTTGAAGAATACTAGATACCTGAAGCTCCCGTAATGAGCTCATTCCTGTGTCTGCCTCTGCACTCAGAATCTTGATGCAAATAAGTGTAAATTGTTGGTCTAAAATACAACAAATTATTAATTATATCAGTAAAATAACACTTTTTTTTAACTGACGCATTGCACACGTTTTATATACGAACACAATCTCATTCTTTTAGAGTTTTAATATAGATATGTGCTTTTAAAAATCTATAAATCGTTATAATCCGTTTGCAATATTCAACGGAGTCAATACTGCAACATATGAGTTTGCTCAGCAAACAGAGACAAGTGCAGCTAAGCTGGCCAGAATAAAGCCTTGAAATGAACAATCCGCTCCCGTAGTGCGCGAGGATTTCTACTTGAAGCCTTTTTGCTCCCTAAAATTCCAATATCGGGTAATATTCGATCTCACATTATGAGTTTCTATGTGGCTAGTGAAATTGTTGAATTATCGTCAGAGCTTCCACTTGCAAGGGTAGGTTTAACAGTTTCTCTAGCTGCCATCGTTCGATGAAATAAGGCGTAAAGGTTTTTTCATGTATAGGAGATGGGTCCATTGTTTTGTAGTAGCAAAGCATAATATGTGATTTGGTGGTGGCGTGATGTTGATAACAATTTCTTGGCATTAGGTGGTATTTCTACTTCTTCTCTAATAACATTTAGCAAACCGAAAGGCCCGTGAATTTATATTAGTATCCGATTGCATTCTCGCGATATTCTGTTACCTATAGGACATAGTAATAAAATCCGAAGATGATTACAGGATGACGCATCCCACTGGTATGAACATTCTCTTTTACATTTTATATTAAACTTATACTTAAACGTTGATGCCATGGCAATATCGTGGAGCGAGTATTATAATACATTCGTCGCAACACCGTAATATCCTCAATACAAATGTCAAGTAAAGTTCAGCAATAGCGAGCGAAAGGTGCGGTTGATTGAAGAAACAATATTAATGTATCTTAAACTTTTGATGTTAAAATGTCATGACTGTTCGTAAATGGGGTTTTTAATGGGGTATTATAAATTAAGTTGCAAAATAGTATAATATATGTAAGACCACGAGAACTGTACTGTAAACTGCCGACAAACTGGCTTACAGTTTGGAAAAATTAAATGTTTTTGTTTTGTAAGTCTTCATTGGTAAATTAAAAAAAAATTAACAGCTTAATTTTGTAATCAAGAATCAGGTGGTATTTATTGAAGCTGTTCACTATCTGGCTTATTCCTCGCATTCTGTTTGTCTTGATAGCTCAGTTGGTGAGAGCGTCTACCGTCACGGTGGAATACCCAGGTTCGAGTCCTGGTCAAGACCATGGATGCGAGGGAACGGCTAGATGGGTGACTCTATTGTTGTTATACATACCGAATCATTTGTAGACTTCACAATGGTAGAGATTGAAGAATTAAGATGACACTTTAGCTTTACTATTGTAGATTGGAAATAAAACAGCGATCTCTCGTTTTGACTTTTGAATTATTGTTACAAATTATTTGAGTAATTATTCCAGCTGTATAAGTAGTAGGCTGATAAATTTCTGTACGGCAACTTGATCGAATCGCCGCCTATCACAAAAGCCGGGGCCCGAGTGTTTTTTCTCCCTCCCTATTCTCCGCCCGACCGCTCTCACGAGATTCTTATTTAGATTCGCTTCCGTCTGATTGCTCTTGGTAATCTTTTCACTGGGTTATTGAATGTCTTCTCCGTGCGTGCCGGCTGCGACGGAACGCACGACAACTAGTCGACACTGAAATCGGACGACGATAACCTTTTGATTCCTCGTGGCAAAAGGTATCACACATTAACAGCACAAAGGTTATGTTGGTATATAATTTTCCTCTACGCAATTCGTGAACGCGTCTTTACAATTTAGGTACCATGCAGTCTATTTGGTGTTCCGAATCATCGTAACAAATTTCAATAGTTCAGTGTCACTATAGTCCTATCTGTCCTGTCCTATAAATAATCATTGGAACCTACTACCGAAGACTAAGATGGACCGCCTCGTTTGTAACTCTCGCTAGTTCAAAACTACTTATCCGAACAACGCTGCTTGAATTTACTTCGCGGTAAAATTAGCAGACCAGCTATTAATACCGGTACAACAATTACAACTTTAATAATACTTTTGAATTTGAACCTCTCTTAGTGGAATGCAAATGAAAAATAAACGGCCATTGTTTTGTCTCTGGTAGTTGTAATTTCTATTCAAGTGTCTACAGCGTTTATAATAACGTTTATGGACGCATGTCTGTATGTGATACTGATATACTAAAACAACGAATAGATATTAAACTACTTAGTCATTGTCTTCAAGTTTTGAAATTCTCTAGTAACCTTCACCAAGCTTTCATCCTTCCAACGTTGTACATCAGTGCATGAAATTGCATTACATAAATGTAAATTGTATCCAATATATTTATTTAAAAGTGCAACTTGAGCGTCTTGCGCTAACACGGTCGGGTACAAAAACCAACTTATTACTTAATCATGCGATCGCGAGTTTCAGATTTATGGGAGACATTTATTACTTTTGTACATATGAAGATAAATTTCTTCTCTCCTAAACAGTTTATAGCCCAGTCATTTTAGTCAAAATTAGGTAAGAATTGCGGAATGAGAGATACCCAGCTGATTTTTTTGTATAAAGTTGTATTTTGACATTCTAAAACTTGTCTCAAAACCTGCATATGGTAGGGTGACCGCGTCTATTAAAAATTTGAGGACAAAGGTCACAAAAATCGGTTTTTTGCAAATATCTCATTTCCTATGAGTTTTTCGCTATTTGTATCTTCATCAATATTGTAGAAAATTCAATTCCCTACAAATTTTGTTTCTAAAAAATTTTTATACGTTGAATCGTTTTCGAGATAGAGGGCGGAGAGCGCGCGGTTTGAGCACAATGTAAAGTCAACCGGTACAGTCCCGACAAAACATGCTATATTAAGTTTATTAATTCTATCTATCTAACAGCCTTTTAAAGTCCACTGCTGGACATAGGCCTCCCCTAATTAGCGCCACTCCGACCGATTCTGGGCCCTCTGAGTCCACATCGTTCGAAGGACAGATAACCAATGGGGTTGCAAAGTCCTCGAATGGCGGCCACGTCTCGGTAAAAGGAGCACTGGTCGCTCCCCGACCAGGTGGACTGATGACCTAAAGAAGACAGCGGGAAGCCGCTGGATTCAGAGGGCCCAAGACCGGTCGGAGTGGCGCCAATTAGGGAGGCCTATGTCCAGCAGTGGACTTTAAAAGGCTGTTAGATAGATAGAATTAATAAACTTAATATAGCATGTTTTGTCGGGACTGTACCGGTTGACTTTACATTGTGCTCTAACCGCGCGCTCTCCGCCCTCTATCTCGAAAACGATTCAACGTATAAAAATTTTTTAGAAACAAAAGTTGTAGGGAATTGAATTTTCTACAATATTGATGAAGATACAAATAGCGAAAAACTCATAGGAAATGAGATATTTGCAAAAAACCGATTTTTGTGACCTTTGTCCTCAAATTTTTAATAGACGCGGTCACCCTACCATATGCAGGTTTTGAGACAAGTTTTAGAATGTCAAAATACAACTTTATACAAAAAAATCAGCTGGGTATCTCTCATTCCGCAGTGAATTCCTAAGATGACTGGACTATTAACAGTAAGAAGATCAAATAAAGTTAGCAGCCAAGGGAAATTAAGCGAACAATATCTATTTAAAGCGATTGCGTTGTTTCACGTGACGAAACTCTGTCTTGTCGCTGGTAGCAGTGGTAGCCGATCGATCTCACCTGGCCAAACACGCAAATCAATTACACGGGTCAAGACAACGGACAAAGGAATAAACTAATAGTTTTACTTGCAGCAGAATAATGTAGCTCCAACAAAGGTATTCTATCAATTTAAAGGTTTTTGCAACTAACCAAAGTCAATGCTCCCGCTAGATAAAAGTGATTGCTAGGTAGAATCACTTCAAGGACTTTAATACTTAACAAGCTTTTATGCTCGAATAGATAATGCTTCAGTTTATTTTATTTCGTTACTAAGTAATTAAAAACGTTGCACTGAAAAAGGCATAACGACAGAAAGACTCAACTTGAAGTCGTAATTTATTAACTAGTCAATTTGCAGATGTCTGCGCGGCGTAACTAATGCCCTATGAAACCACTCTTTTCTCATAAACAAGCAGTCCAATGATAGTCAAGAGCACAATTATGGAATGTCACTAGCATCGACCGAAGAAAATGAGATTTGTTGTTCTCCACTCACGGAACCCGCCGAGCAATTGACGTCTGAACAGGCAGGCGGGCGCAAGCCACAATAAAAATTCTGTTGCATCTATATCGAAAATAAAATTTGTAGATTTATGCACGATGGAGAAGCGCGACGTTGCGTTGCCGCACAACGAGCTATTTTCAACTGGGTTATGCTTTAAATAGCACATTACGATAGTATTCAGTTTCACGAGTTTTTCCCTGTTCCCGGCCTCACACCGTTGCGTTTCGACTGGCGGCGCCCACACAAAGAATTTTTCCGCGAGATCATTCCGCTGACACTCATTGGCTTTATAATTATGAAGCACCCGCCTCGTATTTCGTAAATCTCTCGCTCCCGTTCTACTTTATGACTGGCGTTTTATGAACTCGTGTGTGTTAAAATGGCAGTGATTTTCGTGATTACATTTGTGTTATTTTGCTCAAACGCGTCATGGATTGCAGATAGGCAACAGCTGGTGCAAGCTGTTTATTATTGGAGCGACACCTGTCCAGTGCACGCAGCACGTTCCCCGACTCACCTGTCACCGTCCTATATCTACCCGAAATTTAACACGAGCCGCCATGTTGTGAACTGCCTCATACTATTTATTGTGTTATAATTTAAAATATTGATACGTATTATAATATTTGATCATAATATTTATTATGATAAAAACTTTTCATCTTGAAACGAAAGTTCGGCTGTTGTAAAAACCACAGAACACCTAATAATTAGTTAGAAAGGCGTTGTGGGCGTGGCAGGCGCGCCAATATTAGGCGCAAACGAGCACAATCCTCAAAAACACGCGATCGCGCTGTTTAGTGACTCGCGAACTCCAACGGAGAAAAGTACTGCGAAATACTGCGACTAAATTACTTATAAATGCCTACATGTACGGTAATTACTTGCCGTACAAGAAGCGAAATGCTTAAAATAAACATAGGAAGCGTTTCTTTTCATCGTTAAGTAAAAAACTAGGATATTTTAGTTTAAATCTTTAAAAATGTCCTTCAAATGATTCTTTGCCCACAAAATATACATTGCGGGCTTCATGCGCTCGTCATTTTTAACACATCAATGAGAACGCGTAATGTATCACGTATGTACGTTAGTATATTAGTTCATTGATCACGTAGCAGTAGCTCTAGCGTTGGGCGTAGTAAAAGATGACATCGATATTCGATAGATTCTTTCGAAGTTATAATAAAAAACAACTTTCTTAAATAATGTACATGTGGCCAGATAAATTTAATATTTTATGCATTGAAATATAGTTTGAAAGAACATTAACGTATTTTACATCCTATTTTTTATATACCTATATATTTTTTTAATCCTATTTTTTATATCTTATAAGTTAATGCTTGATGGTAAGTGGCGATGTAGTCATGGGTGGTAAAACGCACTAAATTAGCAAAAGCCTATTCACTCTTGCCTTGAAGATAAGTATATTTAATAAAATAAGTATGATGAAGAACAAATGAATCTGAATCTGACATACGTAGCAAGTTTCCTATATTATTTTCCAATAATTATGATATTTTACCTTTATTTTACATATCTGTCGACCTTACGACAATAAATACCGATAAAAGTTTACGTCAGTCAATCCTTAGCTACAGTGTCACGCCTCTCACGCACACATAACGACCCTCGTGCGTATTTGTTCATTTTTGTAGGAGTAAGCAAATGGAGGGGATCGGAACGGCGACAGTGGTTCCCATACAAATTACGCGCTATGCCCTTTCTAACTAATTATTAGGTGTTCTGTGGTAAAAACTGTATATTAATTTGTTCATTATGCTTATTTCCTTCAACCTTTCATAAAACTAATGGTAAAGCTGTATATTTCTCTTAACATATTCCGCATCTTCTGAACGCTAACCTTAGTAGGCTAACGAAACGGCAAGGTCGAGGCAATGTCTGTTTTTAATATTTTTTAGACTACTATTATCATGTTTGTTGTCTCGAACTTGTTGTGTTTAGCCGCGTTGCGTCGGCCTGTGAGCGGCCGCCGCGCGCTTGCTAACCCGGTAGCCGCTTGTGCTTGGCTCCGGGGCGGACCGCCCGGAGAGTAACCAGTGTGTTTTGTTGTTCGCAGAGTTGAGCCCCGCATCGCACCGGCTTGCTCGCTGACCGTCGAGCCGCTAATCTCGCTTTTTCCGCGCCCCACCGTCGCCGCCCCGACCCGCACAGGCCGCCGCCGCCATGCTCGCGCACCAAGCACCGCTCGCCCTCTACTAAACTCGACCGTCAACAACGATACGAACGCGTGTGATAATAATATTTTAATACTCGCCTAAAATAAGCTTGCAACGTCGGTGTCTTTAATTCTAACTTATTTGTAAGATTAATAATTTATTAGTTAGTACCCGCTGCCGTTGCAATCGCGCGAGTCCCAGTGACGTCGCGTGTTACCTCGCGTGTGTAGTTGTGTGTGGTAGTGAAGGGTGTGCGGGCCCCGACGTCTCAGCCCCGTGTGTGAGAAGTGCATGCTAGGAGCGCGCGGGCGCGCTTCGCCCTCCGCCGCCTATGCGCCGCACTCGCTCAGCGTAACTGCGCGCGCGTCCTCCACCCTCGACTCTTGTGGCAACGATGGCAACCATGGTGAACATGAATAGCCTCCTCAACGGCAAGGACTCACGCTGGCTCCAGCTCGAAGTGTGCCGCGAATTCCAACGGAATAAGTGCTCGCGACCGGACACCGAGTGCAAGTTCGCTCACCCCCCGGCGACCGTCGAAGTGCAGAATGGAAGAGTTACCGCTTGCTACGACAGTATCAAGGTAAGGCATTGCATTTTTTTAACACTTCACTTTATCGATTCTAATATCGAAGGTCAGGAGAAGTACCTACGTAATTTTCCAGTTGAGTCGGAACCATTAGACAACATTTTCGCCGCCGTCGTTTCGACCGCCGACCTCAATTCCAAGGCTAGGTCCGAGTGACGTCAGCCGCCCCACCGTAGCCGCTGTCTACTATTGTATGGGAATTGGCATTGCGCTAACATAATGAACAGGACGATGACTCGGCGGCGGCGCCTCCACTTGTAATATATATCCCAAGATATCTGTCTATCTTTATTTTGCTCAACTTTGAATCATGCGGTAGAATTAGTTTAAATCATGTTTCCACCACCCATTTGATGGCTTAAATCCTTAACAAACTAAGCATTTTTAAACCGCTCAGAATGACTCAATAAGCCTTTATAATAACCAGTTTGTAGGCATATTACGCGATACAGTGTTATCAGCTCGGTTGGATAACGTGATAACGCGTAGGTATTTCGGGCGAATGGAGGGTGATAAAAATTAAAATCGAAATGTAAACACGCACCTCCGCCATTGCATAGCCAACGGCCCAGTCAGATAAGGCGTCGAGTCGCGCGGCTATCTACTGTGTTACACGTAAACAAAAAAAAATTTATTCATTCCGAAGACCGCTGGTGAATCCACATTTTAAACTTTACAAGTATTTCCGTCGAACTAAGTCCCACAAGATTATATTCGTTTGCTAAACAACAAAAAAGTCTGAGCATAAAAGGCTTTCTCGTTTCTTAGTATTTCCCTTCATATTTTCCTTTGATGCTCGGCTGAATAACGCGATCAAGAGATAAAACGCACTGGGAACGGGGCTGGCCCGTTGGTTCGGCAAAGATTTCTGCTTCTAGCGTCTCGTTCCGCGCTCGAACGCTATTTCAATATGCTGCACCGAGCCTTCTAACGTTACCTTTGCGACGCGGGCAACGTCTTTGCCTGTGCACAGTCGTTTATCCCCAAGGTCCCTTCAAAGATTGCTCTCGTCCCGTATTAAAGTTTAGTATAGATATCAACGCAGATAACCCCGTGTGATTTACCGTACTATTGTTGCTGTAAATTAAACGAAATTCCGACCACATTTTCCGATAGCTGATTCGGGCGCTTTTAAATAGAGAGCAGACTAAACGGGGACATTGAAAAGAAATACTGGAATTCACATTCGTGCATTCGGACGTGTGCAGAGACCCGTGGAGTAATTCGCTTAAAGCTGGCCATCACGTATATCCCGAGACGTTAGACAATGGACGATCGGCGTGCATTGTCCCGGCTTTGTGCATCACCGTATCGCACACGTTGGACAATACAGCCGGCTCTGCTGACACGCCAGCGATGTCTTATCTCACTCCTCAGGCTCGATGCCGTTTATCTACTTAGTAGACCCCTTCTGCACTTTACACTATTAGTGTTAAAAATGTTCCAATTCTTATCTTTTCTATTGTTAGAGCCGTGTTAGGTTGTGCAACGCATGTTGGACAACAAAGGCACTACGTAACGAAGCAATGACAGTAGGTGCCTCACGATACTTCCGATTTTCACCTCCCCGCCTCGTATGCCGGTGCGCGGGTATTAACTATACTTAGTAAAACAATTTACTCTGTTCCATCACTTCGTTGAACCAACTTCTGTGTATTGTCAATATACTGGAAGTATAGCTAAGCAATAACAAAGTTCTTCATTGCGGACTCTGAATGTAATTATTTTGTGACCTACAATTTATGATGTCCAGGCTAAATTTACCGCACTCCGTAATAAAGTTGCGAAGGGTTTAGACCGAATAACAGTAGGACCCATACATAAAATAAACTCAACATTTATTCTAATAATCCTGAAACAGCTTGTGTATGTACGGGTTGTGATTGTACGGTCTCTACACATGTAGAGAAGGAACTCGTTCTAAAATAGATAAGTACTAATAAGTGTTTCCTTACTGCTTTATAAATTTCGCATATTATTTTACCAGAAGTCCTATATTGCTGAAGCTATTTAATGTAAATGCACATAATCTGCCGTCCTCAAACTAAAAGACGGTTAAATGACAAAAACAGTTTTTGAGGTAGAGCTAAAAAATGCTGGATTATTTTCAAATTGATGCTAGTGATTTTCTATAAACAATTGTTAATGTTGTCTTATGTCAAAAATAGATGTTTTTTGAACTTTAATATTAATAAAGTAAAAAAAATAAAAAAATAAAAAAAATATATTAATAAAGTAAAAATTGGCCAGATGTCATTTAGCCGCCTTTTAGCTTGAGGACGGCAGCAATGTGCGTTTTAGAGTCGTCGTTCAGTTTCATTCTCCAGAAGCATTATTAAAACGTTTTAACAATTTGATACCACACTAATTTCCTTACTTGTATTTTCTTAATCACAAATTATGTTAATTGTCGTGGTATTGACATGCAAATACAAATAGTACTTTAAATTTAATCAAAGTTGACCCACTTTTTCGGATGTTAAAACCACGACTTCAAGTTCTCTACGTCTATTTCAGTGGATCGGAGTATAATTTATTTCAATAACAAGTACATCATTTTTATCCCAAAAAGTGGGACAATTTTGATTAAAAAAATACTAGCGAGCAAATTGGAATAGGTAACCTAGCCGAACCATATTGCCCCTATTGTAATTATGTATAAAACATTGATTTTGACTCAATAATCGATAAACGTAACAAACTTGCAGCGGGATATTAATTAGACCAGTAGAGAAGCTATACTACGAGTATTTTCCACTCATCGATCCGCTCTACGCGAACTATGTCGAGTGTAGTAGAATCCTAAAGGTAAATAAATTTAAGCTGTAAGTCAGACCTTGTATGTAAGTAATTAGTTACCACGTTTTGCCACAATGAGCAACATTCATACGTTAAAACATGCTTAAAACACTGACGTCAGCATAGCGCCGTACTTGCCGAAACATGCGATTACTTTTAATGGCTTATTGAAAACCACTTCGGCCACTTTGTATTTAAAATGCGAAAAGGGTTTTTGACAAAATTTACACTATTGACCGTTAAATAGGTACTACAAAATACGAAACAATTCTAATAGGTTGCTGGTAATTTAAAAAGCATTGCACACGTAACATCGTCGATCGTTCAGCGCGTTTTTCCAAACATGTAGCGTTACCCTAAGCTCTTTAAAGTCTGGCCGGCAAGTCAATAACGTCACACGGTATCTTGTATAAGGAAGATTTATATTCCGTTTGCCAGTGGATGCGTCTGTTGCTGAAAACACAGACTTTATTGTGTATACCGTAGCAGTATCTGCGAATGTCAGGGCTATAGCGGACTCTGACAGCGAGCGAGCGGTTCGGATGAATCAGATCGTATGGGTAATAAACAATGAAGGCGCAAAACGTAGATATAAACGATGTATAATATATTGCAAACAACATTACAGTTCGGCCTTCTGGACGAAATGGCAATTTGTGTCAATCGTTATGACAGCTACGACGTAAATGTCCCATTGAAACACCTAGCCTATATATCAGACACAAAAACAAAAACTGTAGAGATCTTATTGGTTACATTGTTATCGAATTCATGCTAGTAAAAAAGAAAATATCTGTGTCGATTTTCCTGTTCAGTTGTATAAATTCGTATGAATAAATATGCCAAACATGAGTGCCGTTCAGTTTGTAGTAGGAACAGTAAGAATAGACGGTGCGTGTGTGTTTCACCAGCAATTGAGTGTCGATCAAACGCGCCCGTAGGCAACCGACCCGCATTCCGCGCACCGCGAAACGTCTCCCGTGCTTAAGCATTCAATTACGCGATATGACGAGGGGGTCATATTTGATTAGGTTACTCGTTGTGTTGATTAAACCGAGCTTATTGCCATATTCACTTAACCCCAACTTCTTACCCACGCACCTCATTACCCCCTCCGAGAGATTCGCTCCTCCGCTCGTTCTCCGAAACCGGATTTCGGAACGTCTCCAAATGTGATTATCCATTTCGCCGGTTGACATTAAGACGACCATGAATCACCGGTCAACGTGCGTGTCGCAAGGATTATGGGCACGACGAGTGCGAATTATGTGGATATTTCAACCGCCTCCTTCCTTTAACGGCCGAAAACGTAGTTCACTGTGTGTGCGCTTGGAATGAAACGGGAATTACTTTTATTGCTATTGTCCCCTTCATAAAAATAACGAATGAATCGGCAGCGTAATATTTTTGCGGCCATAACGACCTAAACATGCGCTAAGCCCCGGACATGCATAGCTCATCGAGATAGTACCGTGTGAGCTATAAAGCTTTCCGATATTCAGCGGGCTCCCGGGAGGCGCATAAAGCCAGCAGCGCAGACGGCGCCGCGGGTCACAGCGGTGCACTAAAACGTATATGCCGGCACGTACAATATGCGAAATTAATAATTCATTGTATCCTACGCTGTATCGGATATTTATTTTTTATGCAAATTACTGGCTGGCTTAGAAATAAGTTTATTATTTACGCCGCTACGGAATTTGGATAAGTTTGTCCTTTTTCGGCTTGATTTAAATCAAAATTTAATTAAGGTACAAATAAATAATTTATAGACATAAAATACAAGAAGGAGATACTTAAATAATAAATATAGTTGATAAGATATAAATTAATAAATGTCACAGTTTATCTGTAACTTCACCTCAATGCGTCTCGATGCTAACTTCACCATGTTTTTCACATACATTTTTATCATCCCCCAGAAGTATGTCAGAGGAACTTTAATCTCTTGATTGGTTCGCAATAGGCTGCAATGACACTAAGTATTTTTTTGTTGTTTGGCGATGGAATTGCAGCAATGAACATCATCCAAGCTTGTGTCACGCTTAGACTCGACCGCCGAATCTCCGCTCGCTGGCCAGACAGTGACATCATCACCGTCAAGTGTTTACCTCGGTCTTGTTATACAACGCCCATTAAAATTTCGTATCGTGCGTTTGTCGCGTCATCTTTGTAGATTGCTTCGTGTTTAGGTGATATGAAAATTGCACAAAGACTATCTGTTATTTGGGTGTATGATTTCTTTTCCGGTATCCATTTTCGTTTGTGTAGTATCGACATTTTCTACCATGTAATAGGTAGATATCTATTGACCACAGTTGAATTTAATAAAAGTGAACACTGTTTCACTAAGTTTAGTGCTCTGTACCTTCTATGAATTGAATACATTACAATTAATTTTTACTGTATCTGGCAACCAAATTCTTTAATCTCATAAGCATTTAGTTATTTTCCCAAAAATTTTAACCTTTACTAAAGAAAATGATAGGCATCCCAAATTATTTGTGACCTTTCAAAATTACGTACATATTATGTGGATCGCTAGATAACTTTTCAGGGGGAAATTAAACGCAATAATTACGTTAATAACGCTTTCCCGTAGTGTTCGAAACAAACCGCGTTATCCGAACAATGTTTTCGCGAAGGCTTATTTGATAAATTTCGATACACCCCACCAATTTTAAGATGAAGTCGTTTCGGTTCAATTTGGCTCGATTACACCACTCTAACCAGAATTATAACATCACTTCCCGCGGATTAACTTGGAAGTGCTTGTTTAAGATACGGGGATTGATTTATTTTTACACAGCTTTAAAACTTAACAGGTTTAATGGAGAACACGTGTAAAGTTGTTTACGCCGGTACTTACTGTATCAACTTAGCTAATTAAAATTTAATTACTACAAAGCCTCCTCTCGGTAGGTACTGTTCTTCTTCACACAAAGAATTAATAAATTAATCTATTGTCGTATTAATACAACATAAGATCTTGTTTAGCCACCCTTAAAATAAATCCTTCTAAATTATTGTAGTAAAGAAGCGAATGGATGAAATGTTGTTCTTATAATGGATAAAGTGAAGGGTCGAAGGGACCAGTAGAATTGAGCGTGGGTGTCTCTTGCAAGGAAGAAATACGGATTGTACTCGGTATTCACTGATACAATACTGTTTGAATACAATCATACAATAAGGAAATCATATATCACACTAGTACTGCTCTTCTAATGAACACATTTTTAGAAGCTGTCAAAATTGTATCTTCTCATTTGCTCATATATGCACTTAACACATTTATGACTTAACCATTCCTGAGATGAAGGCTGAGCAACACTAACAAACTTACAAAAATATGTCTTATGATGACTTTACTGTTTTATATTTACAGCGTGGGTTATAACTGCCATATCAACCGTGGAAATACTGGTTTTAAAAATATTTTAATATACAATCTAGTCCTCCCACACTTCTCACTTTCACATGGGTTATTGAAAAAGTATAACGCCTCCGTTCGACACTCGGCTGTCACAAGCTGCTTATGTTGAAACGCTCAATCATTTTGTTGTCATTCTTCTATAATAACTCAATCAACTTCCAAGAAACCGCTACGAATTTTGTTATATACATATAGAGCTATATTTCTATAGTTACACGCGAATAATAATTCATATTTGAAATAATCGTAATTCTTATATTGCAATTATATTGCAACGTCGAATACTGTCGATATGTATGTAAAATTGCGTCGATAAAATGTTATTTTGTCTTTAACTTACATAATATGTGAAAATGCAAAATTCACGTACGTAAACATATCGCTGCTCCAAAATTGAATTAAGTACTCGCTTTACCGCAGAGTAAATCAATTTTATTGTTTGTCAAGAGAGGCAACAGATGGGTAATATTCGAACACTGTGACAGATGAATTTAGTAGAGATTCAGAATGCAACTGGAGTCTTCAGTCGAAATGTAGACCTATCTATGCGGTTCTCTAAACGAATAAAAATCCGAAGCATAAAAACACGCCGATAAATTTCTTAGCCAATTTAACTAGTTTCAAATTCAAATTCAAATTCAAATTCAAAATCATTTATTCATGTAGGTATCATTGATACACTTATGCACGTCATTTTTTTAATTTACCAGCTTTTCGGAAAGGTGCTTTGTCATGGAGGAGAAGAAAAGCCGAAAGAAACTCCTCAGCACATCTTTTAAAAATAAAATACATTGGTATATTTTTTACAAAGAAGTATCACTAACCTGTACGGAACTGGTTGCAGATCTGGTCATTTCCATGCGTCTTTGTCATTTATGTATTCATCCACAGTATAGTAGCCTTTGCCTAAAAGTTGAGATTTTACATGTTTCTTAAATAATTCCACTGGCAAATCACGTATTAACTTTGGGATTTTATTATAGAACTGTACACCACGGCCCATAAAAGATCGCTTCACTTTAGAAAGACGGTAAGATGGCGTTACTAACTGGTGCATTTTTCTTGTTTGGCGATTAGTGATATCAAAATTTTGTTTATACGCGCTTATATTATTCCGTATAAAAACCACGTTACTATAGATATATTGTGAGGCTACTGTAAGTATACCTATTTCTTTGAACTTGTCACGCAAAGTTTCACGAGATCTAAGTTTATAAATAGCCCTAATAGCTCTTTTTTGTAGTATGAAAATTTGTTCTATACTGGCTGCTTTGCCCCACAGCAAGATGGCATATGACATAATACTGTGAAAATATGCAAAATAAACCATCCTAGCAGTTTCGATGTCAGTATACTGCCTTATTTTTCTAACAGCGTAAGCAGCCCTACCGAGTTTAGTCGCGAGATTTGTTATATGTGGGTCCCATTGAAGTTTATTATCTAAGGTCACCCCTAAAAATACGGTGGATTCCTCCATATTCAATGTTTCATTATTAAGTTTAATAAGTTTATTGACTTTTTTAACATTAGGTAGTACAAACTCTATACATTTAGTTTTTTTTGCATTTAACAGTAAATTGTTAATAGTGAACCAACGCGAGACATACGAAAGAGTACTATTTACGTCGTCGAAATTTTCTTTATTCCTATCACACTTAAATATTAATGATGTATCATCAGCAAATAGTACAATATCCGCTTGGTTTTTTACATAATGAGGTAAGTCATTTATGTATACCAGGAAAAGAAAAGGACCTAAGATCGAGCCCTGTGGTACACCCATCACCGCCGGTGACCCCGATGACTTAATATCATTTATGCTGACTTTTTGTATTCTATCACTCAAATAAGACGCGATCAAGCTAAGAGCCTTATTTTTTATTCCGTAATGACCAAGTTTTAACAGTAATGTTTCATGTTCAACACAGTCAAATGCTTTAGATAAGTCACAAAATACACCTATTGCATTTTGTGACGCCTCCCATGCTTCGAATATATGCTTTAAGAGCCTAGCCCCTGCATCTGTTGTACTACGGCCTTTAATAAACCGTATTGCTCAGGGTGTAATAATTTGTTATTGCTGAAATGGTTTAGCATTTGATTCAATATTATTTTCTCGAAAATCTTACTAAGTGTTGGTAATACAGAAACTGGTCTATAGTTATTAAGGTCGGTTTTTTCACCTGTTTTAAAAAGTGGTATAATTTTACTACATTTCATAAGATCTGGAAAAATACCTAGATCTATACATTTATTGAACACTACGGCTAAGGATGGAGCTATAATATCAATAATATGTTGTATTATTTTTACTGAGATCCCCCACAAATCACCCGTATTCTTTACCTTCAGAGATTGAAACGCTTTAATTATGTCTCTGGTAGTAATATGTTCAAATTGAAATAAAATATTACATTCGTTTACATTATCTCGAGGGGAATTTGCGTACAAAGGTATTTCGAACTAAATACCTTTGTACGCAAATTCCCCTCGGATATATCCTGTTGTTTATTTACAGTGCAAAAATTCTTCTAATATTTTCCTCATTCGGGCGGTTAACGCTACAAAACCATTCACTGTTTTGTCGCCAAAAATAAACGCAAATAAGTTTTTACAAAACTTTGGCTTGCGACGGAACCGTATCGCTAAAGAGGAAAACTAATTGAAGTACTTCTCGCAAATCAATAGCAAAAGCTTTATTTAGTAGTGCGGAGGAGTTTTCTGAAGCAGTCCACCGAGTGTTCAGTTGCAGACCGTTCGGAGCGCTCGAGCCTCGAAAGCCGCCAGTAATCTCGACTCGATTCGCTCTTTGTTCGCCGCGTACGAGTTGTTTCACAGGTTGTGAACTTCGTGCCGCCAGCGTTCATCACTCCTCGCCTATAAATTAACTCTTAACAACCGGTCTTTACCGCAATTACAGCTAAAGAAGATTTATTTGTCGGATTCACGTTTATAACTGAAGCGGGATGAGGCAGTGACGCGATTTGATGGATGGTTTCGGATCTCAATAATTTCGCTCAGTCATATTAATTCGCTGGATAACATTTGTTGTAAATATCAATAGAGAGACGAACAAGGCCACAGCTACAGCGCTCTCGAATCGAGCTGTGACTGTCAGTACTCGGTAAGCCGACACGCACCGGAGGTAGATAAATAGACGCGACCGAGACGGCGAGCTCCGGAATATTAGGCCGCAGTTACGTGATTCACTCATCATACATATGTCAGTCCATCTATTCGATCACTGAACTAGCTAGCCACAAACTAAAATTAACACCATTCAAAACACACTGGATACCCATGAAGGATTCACGTTTAAAGAACAAATTCCATTACGTAGGTGCCTGAGGAATTTTGATCGTTTTATTCTGCTCTAATTCCAGTCGTCTAAATAAGCAAGATCCATTGCAAACGATTGTGTTTCGCTTGCGAGCGTTCATTAACTTTGTGCAACGCTCTCTGGCCGCTCTCGTCGCATGCTATCGTTTGCATTAGTTTTAAAAATCACTTAATCTGACCTGGATTGAACGCCAGCCTGCTTCAAATAATTGCTGCATAAATTGTCGTTCTCCGTCATAATTGTGCCACCTCTCGGTTCCGTTTAACCGAAAACTATTTTTTCGACGCAAACGTCCACATCGACGTCATCACTTGACTTAATTTTGTTTTCAATTTCGAACGATAACAACTGCCGGTTGCCCGCGGACGAAACAAAACAATGGAGCGTGTATTGTCGTTGTCGTCTCGTGATTTGTTCAGTGTGTCGTGTCACTCGTGTCCGTATCCCTTTATATATGTAATAATGAATAACAAAATTTAATAAGATGTCCAACTTTCACATTGCGTGATAAGTGGCGTGTCACGTTTCGTTCGCTCTCAGATTTCGCCATTCCCCGCTCAAATTGCACGGCGATTGGCGTCGTGCACTCCCTGCACTCAGCCGATAACTCGCCGTTACAACATGCTGAGAACAGATTATTTAATTATCGTTCGACTAAATGCAACTCGACTAGCGAAATACAGTTTGGTAACGGTTGTTAAATATTTTTAATCAGTCTCGCAAAAGTAAACTAGCTGTATTTTATTTAGACGGCGCATTTGAATTCTGTTTATATTAACGTTCTTATAGCGGTAGTATAAATTGGAATGCAGACGTGATTTCTGAATCCATTTCCATGCATTCTAAAACCGTCGAGTCCTCTATATTTAATCTTCCATCGAGAGGAGCGGAGATAAAAAAATACTGTCGTGCCGTGTCCATTAGGTAAAGCATATTTTTAGATAGTGCTCTCGAGTTCGTAAACTTTCATTCTACTTTCAGTTGATACTTTCCAACGTACATTATCGCGACGTGGAATCTCGGAGACGTACAATGGAACACCATTTATCTCGAGCTCGAGCTCGACCCGTGCACTTCCTCGCGCCTCGAAACCTTCAATCGCCCGCCAACCTGTCTCGCCGGTATTAACCTCTCCGAAGTAAATTGTGCGCTCTAAAGATGTTCCCGAGTCAATTTTCAATTGTATTACTCTATCAGGTCGAATGAAAATAGCATCGACCATTTCTACTACAGCGTTTTCAGAGTCGTCAATAAAAAATACCAGGAATGGTTCGCGATGAGGAGTGGAGGGGAGGCGTGCGGCGCATTCCTACATGCCGCACATTTCCATCCGATATTGCGCCGCCATTATACCCTGCTCCTCAAGCCCCGTCCCTCGCCGCCACCCCGCCGCCCTTTAATTAAACGGTAAGGCTCGAGAGACACGTCGCCACCACCAGTGTGGAAAATCATAAATAGCTCCTAACTTACCATACTTCCGGTCCAAATGAAAAGCTTTTACAACTTCCTCTTTGTTTTATTTTTGGTTTCTTTACCGCATACACTTCGCATTACTTTTTTGTAAAATGTGCATTGATATGAAAATAAATCTACTCAACCAGCGGACAAGTTCAAGCGTATTAACTTGGTTCTCTAATCGCTGCAGGCGAATGCTAATACAAAGCTGCCGTGGTGTATCAGTCGCACCGTTGTCATGGCTACGTCTAGGTGAAACAATGCGTGTAATTTAACAGTATTAACCTCGTTTCACACACATCCGTAATAAAATAAAGGCGTCTCGAACAGGGCCTGTAATGGCTCCGACGAGGCCTCGGCGTCGGGTGTCGGGCGTAATGAGCGGTACTTTATCTCTACTCATTTGCATGCGGGGTGTATCAGCCTCGACCTTGGCACCTTGCATCGCGATCTACGCACCGAATTCGACGCAGGACTGCTTACGTCATGCTTTCGTCACAAACGCCATTAGACTATTAGAACAAAAACATCAGGATGTGAATCATTCGTTGCTTCATGTTACATACATTATATTTATTTACTACCAACTCTTTTATGTAACTTCAATTTACTTCATTGTCTTTGAAATATGAATTTGGATTTGTAAACTTACTAAACTTCGACTTTTTATAAAGCCATTTTAAACCGGTTTAATATTAAGAACTGGTTGTTGAGTTCACGATCATAATATTTTTATTTTTATTTTAATAGATCATAATGTGATGGACACAAACGTGACATACATGCATTATGTCAATTTATTTGTTCTGATTTGGTGATTATTTCTTTTAAAAACACGTTCGTAAAGCATAATTTGCTTAAATCAATCTGCATCGCAAGTAATGTCCATGGACTACTTACGAGCAGGTATTATGTTTAATCGTCAATTATACTACCAAATTGTCGACGCGAACAATTACGAATGTTGTAGCGAAAAATATTTTTCGTATTTAAAATGTTATAAAATTAATAATTTGCATTTCGTGTCATCGTCATTTTATCATTGCATCGTCGTTATTGGTGGTTGTTCTCATTTTGTGCCATATTTTCGTCTTCAAATATTTCGTAGAATTTAAGTAAATGTTTGAATTAAGTACATCTAAGGCAATATTTGTCCCGCTTTTCGTAATTAACAGGCTCTTTTGAAACAGATTCACTTTAATAATGATTCCAGTCTAAATTTTAACTAACACCTTGGCTATTTAATTTTGAACACAAAATTTTAAACAATGGACTTTAACTTATTTTGTCAAAAGTCATGGAGTGTTACTATAGTTGCAAAACAATAACATCAATCATGGCAGTGTTGCTACCTTGCTATTAGAAGTCACCCATACAACAACAGACCGTCATTTAATCGACATGAACCGTCGATGTCAAAGCAAATATCAAAACCATACTAATATTATAAATGTGAAAGTGTGTTTGTTTGTTTGTCCGTTTTTCACATCGCAACGAAGCTGTTATATGGTATGGTTTTTGTGTGTGGAGATAGTGAGGAGGGTGGAGAGTAACGTAGGCTACTTTTTACCGCGGTAAAACATCCCCATGGGAAGATCTATATTTTGTTAGTTGCTAGATATTCAGTTCCGGATGTTGTTAATAGATGGCGTTAGTAAAATTCATTTGCAAGTATTTTAAGTAAAAAAGTAGAATTTGTAAAAAATCGATCTCTACCGCGGGCGAAGCTGCGGGCAAAAGCTAGTTTACTCATAAAGAAAATACAATATCAAAATATTTCAATATTTACTAATGTTTTGTATGGTGACACCTAAACAGTTATGGTGACCTACCGTTTTATGACGCACAGTCCTACATGTCATGTACACGCATATAAATACAGTATAAATTACTATTTAAAGTTATTCTTCAGTAAAACTACTATAATATATTGTCATTGTGGTATAACAGCTGCGACATAAGTTTTTTGTTAAGTTTGCTAACTTGTCTGCCATGCAACACATTATAAACAGTTTCCTGTTTCGGTGTGATATATTATTATAAAAAATATACATATTATGCAGGTTTGACTCTGTTAAAATTACACAATTTTAACATTCAAGATATCACGTATCACGATTCACGATCCACGTACACCAGAATACCGTAAACGGCGTAAAATAGTTGTCGCCGACGTAATATTTCACCCCTACCAAGCCTACAATACTTATTGCTAGATTTAGAATATTAATTACATAGCTCTTTTACCCTTTGGCCGGAAGAGCGGCGCATGCAATGCCATTATTGCATGCACTCCTGTTCGCCGGCATAAATAGTTAAGAGGGTGATAGCTATTCAAATTAACTTGCACAAAGAGTCCCTACTCGTATCGTCGGCAAAATATTTGCACTATCAAAGGGCCTCATCTATCAGCGCACGTATAGTTTTGTAATCGTTTTCAAACTCAATAAAACGTGTTCTGTTTTGTGAAGTTAATAGATTACGATGCGGTAATGGCTAATGCGAAGTATATTCGATTGTTCTGAATTTAATATACAGTTACGTCTATTAGAACGTATGACTTTGTTCGGTTATGAATATTCATTGGAATTACTTTGTGGGTCAACTTGGATAGAACAGAGTTTTTATAAAGTTCAGTTAAGTACGATTATTGTTATGTTTAGTGTTCAATGTATCTAAATAAATAAATATGTGCATCTGTTGTTGCATTTAACACGAACGTATTGCACAGAATAATCTTACCTACCCTACACACACAAAGTTAGGTGGTCCAAAATTCTGCCGTTTCAAAACAAATTGAAAATAATGATTATGTGAGTCTTGCAATTCGCAAATCAATACTGAAACTTTTACGTTACTTCTCTCTTTGATTACCACCCTAGACAACATCGCCACTTCGCCACTAACCGTCAGGTAGGATTGTATTTTTACTACTTTCGTTACCATGGTAACCGATGATGAGATAATTTTGAGGCACAGCGAAGCATGGCTAAAGGCAAGTTATAAATTAAGAACCTTTTTAGACCTGTAGTAGAAATAATCTAAATTTTACTAACAAAAAATAACCGACTTCAAAGTCTCAAAAACTAAATAGTTGTCAGATCTCGTTCAAATTTATGTGAGACTACATGACAAGCGCCTGCTTTCGATTAAAAAAAAAATCATCGAAATCGGTTCGCCCAGTCCAAAGTTCTGAGGTAACAAACATAAAAAAAAAATACAGTCGAATTGAGAACCTCCTCCTTTTTTGAAGTCGGTTAAAAAACAACAGTGGGTACTAAGTACTTAATTTATAAATTATTTTGATTAATTAGATCGATACGTAACATGTCAAAAGTTTCACATTTATTAATGATTTACTATTTAGTGATAGTAGGTGTTTATCTAAAAGTTGTTAAGTAAATAAGTTGTAAATCAATTTTTATATGCAGGATACATTGTTTAATCACTTGTTTTACAAGACATTAATCACACACTTGTCACGTACGAATCATTTCGCTATCAATGTTGTGAGTAAGACTTATGAGTCTTCTATTATTTTTAAATGTAATAAATGTACATTAATCTGAATGTCTGCCTTAGCTATTAATTATTCAGGAGCTCTATCATAACTTGTAATTTGAAAGTGATAAATATTCATTGTATTATTGTTTTAAAATTTGAGCGATTTCGTCAGCATTTACAGACTTTAAACCTTTTTGTTGAAACATCACTTGTGTTTAATTTATTCGCCGCATTTAGATAAGCGTTGCGCTGCTGTATTAAGGCATGTACACACGTAGTACCGTTTATGAGCAATTATTATGTGCAAACATTGAACATAATCAGCAAACGAAATGAGCTAAGGCGATTAATTTGACATTAAATAACTCGCCGAGCGCTACCGTCTCTACCCTTCGCGTACAATTTCACTTACTTATTTGCATAATTTGTATCGATAATATATTAAGTTGAGATTGCTAAATAAAATATGTAAGGTACCTACTAGTTGACCTGATAAAAATTTGCATTGCACACTACATACCTTTGTAACGGTAGATTTACAGTTCCGTTAATGATATTATTATATTCAACTGAAATAGCTGCTGTCGTTTAATTTAGTTAAACAAATTGATAATAGATGGCGCTTTTACATTAATGTTGATGACCTAAATAAATTATATAAATAATGCATTTTTAAACATAATTTCTTAACGGAAGCAAACTTTAATTTGTCTTATAAAGTTAATATTATAATTAAGTGGATAATAATAAAACTGCGAGATATAAATGATATTGTATTACCATTAGATATGTTTTCATTGCTTCGAATTATATGACGATGAGTGTGTAGACTTCCTACAGACACATCAATGTCAGCGTTCGGGATGATGGTTGGCGTTAACTGCTCTTGTCTGCTGCTGTGAACGCATTAGTTTTAACAAATCTGGAAAGTGATGAAGTGGTCTTGAGAGTATGAAAAGTTTTAACGAAATACCTGATTTTTTAAACTTTAATATAGTTACTTAATTTTAGAAAAGTTAGATTGACGGTATAACAAGTTCTTATTCTTTGTGACATCATATTTGAGTAAAATCGCAAAATAGACCTGCCTGGTAGTAGGTGTAGTTAGTAGACTCTATACATTAAGCAAAAAGTAGGATTATCTTTAATACGTAACCTTCCTTTTAGTTATAGGTATGTGAAAAACTAATCATTAGACCTTCAAGATCTCGTATATGTTACGTACACTTTCCGTAAGATTAGATTTAGGTGTGACCTGAAAAATTAACGCGACTCTTGAAATTTCCCTAGAGGACCCCGTAGGATGTGACCGTATTCACATTAAATGTATCGATCAGGGTTACCATGCGGTTTGCGTACAAGGCTTTACAAATGCTTAGTCTAAATCGAGTTAGTATACATCAACAGAACAGTTCAGTATAGTAGTTATTGAATTATTGTACACTGTTATTATTATTTAGGATATCGGGTTTGGGGCAGCCATCCCAAGGGCAACTGTGACCAAGTTTGATATATTGTAGCCGTACACGTTTTGGAGTTTAGATTTGGACACCAAGTCTTACTGTTCTAACAAACTGTAGGATGTTCCTGGGTTACAGTTCGTTAATTGATTGAGCGGGATTAAGTGGCCTTAGGTATAGAATGCGGCTCCTGCAGTCACCTACGGCAAGGCATTCACAGAGTTTGTGGACGAGTTTTTCCTCTGCCTCACTGCAGAATCTGCATGTTATTGTACACTGATATTATAATATAAGCTATTAATACGTTTACATTAAACAGTAACGGGCGTTGTGCGATCCAGTTACATGGACATGGTCGCGGCGAGTTTGCGGTGGTGACTTGACCAACTTAAATGACGGATGACAGTTGTCCGTTCTTAGGTAATCCTAACCATCACCATGTTTCTGCATATTAAATGAATATTAGTACCAATAATGATACCAGTTAATATGTTTGAAGCTAGTCTTAGTTGCAGTTACTCGGCAAACAGTTCTGCTCCCGACCCATGCTATTACTTAATGCCAAATGTAGCGCTGATTTCCAGTGCAACTAACATTGTGTAGTTCGGTCAAGCTTGGACTACCTAATACATATTTAAGAGCTCCATATTCAATTCCATAAAAATAAAGTGTGTTTAATGTTTGCCTTCTATTTGAACTTAAACCTTTAGTAATAAATGTATGAGATGTATCTATTTATTTTTATTTATTCGAGGATTTTATCATGTAGGAATAAAATACGTTCTGTCTTTACATAGATGTGTGTGTTTGAAAGACAATAGTATCCGATTCAACTGCGATTCAATTTCGATGAATCAATGATACAGGTGCTATAAAGGTAAGATAGCGTTCGATAGTCTGCACTCGCACCAGACACCATCATCGCTAGGAACTTGAATCAAGGCTCAATCGTTTCGCGAAAGTGCATTTTCTGCCCGAGGCAGCACTATCGGCCGGCATCCCTAAGCGTTCTGTCACTCTTGTGCTATCTGAAAGAGATGTTCTACTTTTATGAGAACCTGAGAACTTTAAAAGGTCACCATTTGTTTTGAAATTAGACCAGTCTTTAGACAACAGACTAAAGTAGAGCTCTTTATTCATATCCAAACCATGGTTGCTTAAACAAACTTTTCTGTAGGTAGATGACAGTCACAAAATGTATCGACTCATAAAGATTGAGAAACTCCTTTTCAGTGTTATCAAGCATTCCACTCTTGAATTTAGTCAGCAATCAACGGATACATTATCAGCGGCGAAATATATTCTGGATACATCACTTCAGTAAGCCCATTATCAATAGTGCGTGGGTGCTAATGAGTCTGTTATTCGCATCGACCATATAAATATTCGAATGACGTATACGTCATTTACAGGACTGTATGGCACTTCAATGGCGGCCATTAAAATCCTGGCAGTTTAAATATTTTCTTTTAATGCAGCTTTTGTACTAGTGTATGTTAAGTATAAATTGCACTGACAAGTGACAACTGTTCCGGTCAACGGTATTATTGTTAAGTGAAGTACATTTTGTTACGTGAAGTGAAAGTATATATTCTAGGTATATGATCTGTACGGTACGATTTTTTATAGTTGTGTTCAAGGTGAAAGGCGCGAAAGTCATTCCGAGATAAGAATACAATGTGTAGCACCGTCATATTATAGCTACATTTAATACTGCTGTCCGTCATGCGTCACTTGCGTTGATGTGAGAGAAATGCAATAAATAAATACCTACCGGAACCTACTCATGTGAAACTTAGCTATAATATACCAAAATGTTAGACGTCTCGCCCACGGTTTAGGTACCGTAAGCCAAAATAGCACCTACACAAACAATCGACCTTATTCAAGCTCACCTCGCTAATATCGCTGCGATATTAAAGTAATAATATGTCGCTGGAAGCTTTATTAATAACAACTTTAGATTGCAATCTTGTGCAAGGCTGCATTAAACTCCCTCTTGTCAACTATCTGAAGCAAAGTACATAAAGCCTTTTAAGATTCGTAAAAATTACTAAAAACTACCTTGTTATTAAGATGTACTGGCCTTTGTCTGTGAATTAGGTCAACTAACTTTTTAAAGATTCTTGGAATCTGAAAAATCATGCATCCACAAATCCAGATTATTCTAGATGTGACTTTGAAAAACATTTCTTATAAACACTACGAAGGGTCAACAAGAGCGTGTAACGCAGGGGTAGCTACTAGCTAGGATGTTCTTTTGCTATTCTGTTTGCATAATTGAATACCTACATTTACAAGTCGCGTCACGCGCGCCTCTTCCCGACTCAGCATCCTTAATTGCCCTACGTATTATTTGCCAATTAAAGTAAATTCTCATCGCGGACGTGACGCGAAACCAGGATTGCTTAGCAGCTAAGAGATTCCCCTAATAAGTCTCTCAATATATGTAAATCAACGAGACGATATGCTGACGAATATCAGCATCTATTACATGTACGAATTTTACGTATGGATCGTAATTTCGTGTTTTGGGTAGGATTAAATTAGGTATTGTAATGATGGTTCTCAAAAATTTGGAAAAATTTTCAGCCTTCCACATTTTCAGTAGACTTAAAGACGGCTGATCTATGAGATTAAAAGAAAGACATGAATCATGATGTTTTAGTTAGAACATGTTTATAAAACAAAGTAGGTAGGTATAGCAAAATTAATCCAGGCAAAAGCGTGCACAAAATAACTATCGCACGGGAAAGATTTTGAAAGTCGGTAATAGAAACCAAGGAAATTTTTATGAAGCAGTCGAACTGCGCTCTTTGTTTCGTTACATACACTATTCCTCCATTAATATTCAAGATGATCGTTATTAGAGAAATCAATAGTGTGAGCCTTGGCTAAATGTCACAGTATACAAAATTATTAAATGTTCTTAATGCAAAAAAACCAATGAAGCCGAGGACATTATGACGCAGTACCAAATGGCCTATTAAGCCAAATTCGTTTCCGCAACCATAAGACAATTTTATTTATAACGTTTCGGGCGCGGCGATCGCGGTAAAGCGTTTGGAATTCAAGGCCACTTTTGCCGTGTAGAAATCGAGTTCCTGATCCGTCCGGGAATGGCTCGCCCGCTCCCGGCTGGCCGGCTGGAATGCGTGCAAAATAAACAAGTATAACCGGTTTCCTTGCGCATCGTGCTCTTTGTCCGGTCGAAAGCAGACACAGCAGTGTCCCGTCTCGCTCGCACATGCATCTTTTAGTTTGGCACATTACCATATTACAAGGATACGAGGCTGCCTCGTAAGATAACCACAAGAACGTCGATGCTGTCACCCGAATACCCGACACACGCCGCGCCGTGTACCTACGTATTGATCCAGCGTTGAGTAGCAACGGTATGCAGACTATGCAGTTGTGGTATCGAAACTACATATCGACACATTCGATACTCAATAGTACCTACCCTATAAGTTGAAATTACCTGAGCTTCACTGAGGCGATCTATTGAAAATATGTTGTTTCAACAAAATCAACGCATAATAATTTGATTACTCACTCGTATAGGCTTAAAGGACTGATTTATTGCGAAGTTATCTACCTTTCATTGTTGAGCTTGTTAATATAAGTTATCGTTGCAAAAAGCTTGACCTGGGGCCGGCCGGCGTGGCGAGGCGCGGCGACCGATAGACGACAACGCCCATATATCTTGTGACGGGCAGCGTGATGTATTACCGCTGATCAAACCCCACTACAAACTATCCGAGCCTTTATACCGGACACTATCTATAATAAATAGGGCTCAAGCATTTATGTTGGCTCGTAATACAAATTAACGTTTGCGTAATTTTAAATCATGAACGTTATTGGCGTGGAAATTGACTGTCTACGCTACATTGTTCTTTTATTACTACTTTACGTTCTTTAGTTACTATCATGGGCTGTACAGACACACAGACAGTAGGCTGAAATTGTATAATGTAATAAAAATACAAATAAAACATTAAATTTGTATTCATAAACGTTAGGACCCAAATACCAAATAATACCAATGATCGAATACACAGAAATCAGTTTAGTTCAAAACACAAATCACCCTACAGCTCGCGAAAATATTTCCCTCGCATGTATATCAAATAAATAACGCTGGCAACTTACGTCTCGGGTTAACTTTTGCCGAGGGCTGTAACAAAAGATTTATCATCTCATTCAGCGTTACGAGGCCGTTGAAACTCAAAGCAAGAATACGAGGAGTCATTAACCCGCGGTTTGCTCGTTAGCCATGCAATTTTGTCGGATAAGTAAGGTGTGATCACGTGTAGGACAATCATGGGACGAGTGGCCTGCATCCGCATGAGAACCATATGAGCTATCAACTATACTGGGGATTATTATAATGGATTTCATAGCGTTGTGGTTTGGAAAAAAAACTAAAGGGGAAATTTTTTATTGGTACAAAAAATTTTGTAAATAATATTACACGCGTTTGTAATTAATAACAACTCTACGTTAAGGTGGATCTCTGCTAACTATGAATAATATTTCTCACAACTAAAACAGCACTGATTTTTAGTACATTCCGATTCTGTTTTGTTCAGACAAGCTTGAAATTAGTATCGCCAATTTTTCCTTGCGTGTTGCACTATTTAGGAAAACAGTGGGTTGTTATTGTTGGAGCCATGACTCTGTAAATTCACGATTGAATTCATAGTTTAAAATCCGATGTGTTTCGGACAGATTTCATAAAAATCGCTTTACATTTACCACGTTTTACTCGCGTGGAAATCCACCGACTCTTTTTTTCCGAGTACTGGATATCAACTACCTAAATTATAATTATGATGGAATTTTTAGGTTTTAGAATTATTTTCACTTATATTACTATTGTATATTAAAATTCAAATAACATGCATGATGTCTTGTCTCTACCAGCAGATAATTTTGTACCTTTAATACTTAAATAATCGCTTCGGCCGGGTACGAACTCAGGATCAAAGGAGGCATAATCATTAACCACTAATTACTAAGATCTATTGGTATAGATGCCAATAGATCTTAGCAATTAGTAATAGAAAATTCTTAAATTCACACTAGCGCGATAATGTTCCACTCTGCCTCCCACAATATATAATTTAATTACAATGTTAAAATTATATACGGTCATCGTTCTCCTGTTAATTAATATTTTAAGATTCATTTTATACCGCTACACAGGATTTGAGTCATAAAGTTGATTCCAATTAACGTGTGGTTAACATACTTCAAAAGTACTACCCTGAGTTTATGTAAGAGTAAACATAATATTATGTGTTTTATCTTTACGACGAACAATATTTAATTCATAGCAGTAAAATTTACCTGGATGTACTTTACTATAATTAAAATTAAAATATAAAGTTTCAAGTCTTTTTTTAAGATTTTACCATGGGTAAATAAGAAAGTTTCTTTACAGCAGAGAGCACATCAACATTTATGCTTGTTTTAATTAATCCATAATTCCGTATTAACATAATCTAAACAGCAATTAAGACAATTAACGTACCTGTGTAAAGGACTAAAGTTTTCCTACTGGTCCTAAGTTCGTATTAGTGAAAAATGTTTAAGTACCAGTTACCATTTAATTGTTGAAAAGTTGGCTACCTTCTTTATGGAAATAATGGATGATATAGATACGTAACGTAGTATAGAACGAGTCTCGTAAACTGCTTCGTAATAGGTCTCTATATTAATCTCTTGAGCTCGAGACTACTTACAGTTACATAATATAATTGATAATTTGTCTTAAAAGTTCCTATCGTAGTTCATAATCTTACTTATAACGAAAAACAAGCATTATTCTGTTCTTATTTCCTCATCGATTTACAACTTTTACGTAAAGCGAAAACGTATTAGGAGCGCTGAAAGGAAAAATACTTCTTCATTAAAAGGTGTTCGAACGCACGTGAGCGAGTTGAAAAATAACACGAATACGTGCCCGTTAATTATTTAGTGCGCTAACTATGCAAGTGTGCACACTATATTAACTCGATGAGGTTTTATTCTCGAGTACAAAGAGTATGTAGCGTAGTTATTACCGCGGAGGCGCGTGGTACGGCGGCGGCGGCGCGGCGCGACGTGGCGTACGGCGTACACAACAGCACACTGTGCACAGCGAAGTACAGTGGCGTGAGTTTTTGTCGGCAGGTTCGTTAGTACTGTTAGTAGGCGCGAGGTGGCGCCGCTACAGTACTCGTGCTCGAGTGCGCTCCTCCAACTCTTTAACTGCCTACATGAAGGACACTCCACGGTGCACTCTCCTATTATAAACTGCTCTTTTAATGGTTTGCGCCGATTTTAATTATTCTCTCGATTTTATTTCAGATTCGTTTTGACGCGAGGCACGAGGCACGCGGCTCTGGCCTTAGTGACAGTTAAACATTTATTTTTTATTTTTAGGCCCTCTTTCGCGTGAAGTGAAGCGTTAAGTTTACGGCTTTACGCTTGACATGCGGTAATGAGGCATTCAAAGCGACACGCGGAAGACTTAGACCGCATCTCAAGTCTATCCGGTGCCGATGACTAACGAAGGCATTCAGGGTTCGTCTAACGTTACTCTTTGGTGTACAACCGCCGCTTCCGATAAGACGGTCGGATTGTTCCATGTCTTCTTATTAGATTATCGACGCAAACAACGTGCGCTCGATTAATTCAGCATCATATCGGGAACGCGAATTCGAACGATAATCCCGTTAGTTCGCAATAGGATGACCACGCCGGTTGCTGCACCAACAAAATCTATTAAGTTCGCCAGCTCGCTCCATTGCCGCATACGATAATACCATCATTGTAGGCTGTAGCTTTCCATGCAGCTCGCAACTAAGCGCTCGGATGTGCTCCACGGGCCCTTATTACCACACGCACAATATCCACCAAATTGGATAATACACTTAAAATACAATCGCGCTATGAACGATCCGTAAGCTACTGACGTTCCCACCGATGAGCATATTAATTTGTCGCGGAATAGGATTAAGGCGGGGACGCGGCGCGCGTTCAGTGCGTGATGCGATCACAGGCTTACTGTGTTCCTACAAAGCGACGTCGCTCATATAATTACAGCTTTCTACTCTCTTACAACATTATCAATTTTTATCTATTAAAATGTGCTTTTTAAACAAACATTTACTGCTCTCGTGTGATCTCTACTGTATTATCAAACAATCCCTTAATAGCTATCAACGAGGCAGTGACCGACTTGTTATATGCTGCGCCTCAGAAATTTAGTGTCTTGTTTTTATTTATGCAACGGGATATATCCAGTTGCATAAATCCTTGTCGTTGTTATGTTTAGTCTCAAGTTTCAGGCTATCTGATCGTGAATACAAAAATAAAAACCAAAGCCACTTGAACTAGCAGAACTGTTTGAAAACCTCTACAGTGATAATATCTCTTAGTTTGATGGCAGTAGGCGGCGACTCCGCTCTGCCGCCGGCTTCTTTCTCCAACTTTCCAGGCGTCGCCGTCGCCTCGGAGTGTTCTCCTCAAAAGTTTTAAGCGCACGCTTTAGGTTCTTTATTGTCTTCGCGGGTCTCCTCTCTCTGCGCAAAATTTAAACATGTACCACTCTCGACTATCGCTGTGTGTGAAGTTTACCCCTTTGAAGTTTCCGGAACATAAACTTCGATAAACGCGCAGTAAACAAGCGAAATCTTTTAAAGATCTCATAGCAACGACGTGACCGTTATGTGTTTAACCTTCGCACCGTAGTACTGGTTTTTGAGAACGCTCCGCCTTTTGATGATCCTCTGTTCGCTCCGCCCTTTTCTTTCTCTCTCGGCCCTCCGTATTCTTGAATAGGCAGCTGAACAATTATGTGAGTGACGAGCCCCATGATTCGTCGCTCATCTCGCCGGCCGTGACGTGCCATACGAGTTACATACAAATTTACGCACAAGGACGTATCTCGTAACAATCGGTACTAGGAGACTTTTTATAAAAGTAGAGAATAGTCGAGCCGTCAAAAAAGGGCACTTTTATGGAGTGGGCTACTTGGAAAGTGTCGTAGAAGTCGACAAGAAAAGCCCGGTCGCGAGCGGTTTATACCCGTGTCAGCTTGAATCGAAATTTCGCCGTTGGCGCGTCGGACACCGCCAGTTAACTTGTAACTCACTTTTGATGTATCGTTGTTTTTGTATAGTTGGAAACATTGTAAACATCGCGCAGCGAAACTTTTGGGTCGAGTGCGCCATGGGTGTGAGGTGTATACGATACGAATAAAACTTTCCACTACACCTGCTCGAGTTATCACTTTGAGCGTATCTTGCAGTTCATATGAAACATATTTAGCTACGTACATTTTATATGAAGTGCAAGATAAGCTTAAAGTTGTGTAACACATGACCTGGGTTTCAGGCAAATTTGTCGCGGGCGAAATAGTCACGGTCATAACTTGCACGGCAAAGAGGATCTACGGATAGCGCTCTCCAGTGAAAATCGTCGCGTTGTGGGGATTACTTACACTAGTTTTACTAATAGGTACGTGGTGCAGTGAAGGGGAAGATCGTAGTATAAAAATTAAAATGTGTGCAATTCACACGTGTTAGAAGTGAAACCTTCAAAAATTTTGTTTTCAAGATAATGAGACGAATGTAAAATTTCGGGAAGATGATAATTGTAGGTTTTACTACTCCACTCCACTCCACTCCACTCAACTCAACTCAACTCAAGTCAGTCTCCACTCATTTCTAGTCTCCACTGGACAGTTTCGTTTCATAAAATTTCAAGTCACCCCCGTACTAAAGAAGTTTTCACTTCAAAAGTTACTTGCACGTACTTCATCTGAGGTGATATTTGTTAAAATTGTTTTAAAAGAATTTTATTATCTTCGTGAGTTATAGTAGTAAGGATAGCTTAGCTATTTAAAATGGCAATAGGTATATAATGAATAATTATGAACACGTACGAGCTTTATGGTTAACAAGCACTGACCAATATTATTAGAAATTAATGTAAATAATTAGAGATGAAAAAGTTTGCGGTGCGTTCCAACCGCATTCCAATTAGATTTGTGCAGTACTGCCTAATGAATGGCGACACATTGAAGAGCGGCGTCATTGAGCGGAATTACAAGAGGGGAGGGTAGTAAAACAATGGCGGCGCTCGGTTTACTGCCGATCCCGAGAGATAGCGCCACTGCAGCGAATAAACAAGGTGATAAGTCACCTGTGATGATAAAGGCGTACGTGTTCTTTGTCTCAATGTCGAGCAATCGATAGCACGTTGAATTATGTTAAATTCACGATGTGATTTATTTAGATCTAAATACTATATTGTATATCTAGATTCATCATCAGTTAATTATGATCTAACTAAACTCAAGCTTCTCGTAAGCTGGTCTCTTAGCATACTCTAGGAACCAACAGTGGTACGTTTTTTAAGCACTTCGAATTTGAAGATAGTTAAATTATTGCTACTTTTTTGGTAGAATTTCTACAACCAAACAAACTTATAACTTACAATTAGTTTTTGTTCCAGTAACTGTACTTTTAACCGCCATTTGTATAACAAGTTGGCAATTTACTCGTACAAGGGAAACAAGACCAAAACATACGTCATCGTGGACAACGCAATTGACACGGCAACATGTGACTTGCGTATTGCATATGCGTACCTGTTTATTGAGTGTCATGTTTTAACCGAGTCACGTTCTCTATCGGTAACTGTCAGTTTGATTTTAACTGATTCCAAGTTATTAAAAGCAAAACCCTCGGCTGACGAAGTTTTCTTTAATTCGTTTTAGCTGAAAAAATCTGAAAAAAATGGTTGTCTGTAAAGTCGGTTTATGGACGGTAGTTTAACGTGACAACGTCATGACAAAACTCCGCTCCGCCCCACCCCGCTCAACTACGATCGCCTACGGCATTGATCGATACGATCGGCTTATCGTAGCCGATAGTGCCTCTCTCTCGCTTTTGCCGCCCTTTCGTTCGCGGAACGCTACATTTTTTCATAGATGCGCCCGGCGCTCATCGTTTTAATAGACGTTATCACGTCAAAAAAAGTTTGTCACGATATAATTAAAAAATTTGTTCTGCTAGCGACATCTGCATATAGCATCAATCATTCTGAGTCACATAATTATGTATACCCAAAATAATTGGTTGTCTTTGTGTACTTAAAAAGATGTTAAAGGAGAATGCCCATAGCCAGTACTCTCAAAAAAAATAATTGTGTCACAATGACTTTTGTACTAAAAATTAAGTTAAAATATTTTAAATATTTTACCGTATTTCCTAAAAAAATCTTTTTGGGCTTAATTTTCTTAAATTAATAAGTAACTTTACTTCCGTTTTACAACACAAAAGCATTCGGCCATTTATATTGGAATTGGAGCCAATCAGGGATATTTTAAGATCCTTCGGGCCAATAGGTTGCGTTGATTCGATTATGACTGTGCTACAACAAACTAGATGGTGTTAGTGGACTGTCAAATGAATTTGATAATTATTACATTAAAAGTTAGATGGCGTTTGGGGACTGTCAAATGAATTTTAAACTTAAACGTATACGACTTAATGCGCCTGCATAGAGTTCATATTACTGTGTCTACTATAACCTAAATACAAAATAATTTTGTTGAAAATCTCATAACTCCTACGATTAAAATTGACTAAAGTTGGTTTGTGTAATGTATTAAGATAACTTATTCAAATAAAGGTATTTTTATCAGGACACAAAAATATTAATGTCAGTACATTTCTCCATACAAAATGGGCATTCTCCTTTGGACTATCCTAATGCTGGACGTTTTCTCGTTTAGAATACTTTATTAACATGGTTTCCATTTTAAATATTTTTATTTGAATTTTTCTTTTAATTTAGACAGCGATCTAACAATAGGACGGCCTTTAAAGTCGCAAAGACGTACCGTGTAGCAACTACTTCTTGTCGACTTCTTGAATTAATCAGCCGACGAATCGACACTGTCTGCACCCCAATTAGAAGCGAACGAGTATAGAGTTGACACGTTCTGTTCGGCTAGAGCAGCATTTACAGCTGACAATAGCCAAATGCCGTAATATCAGCCGCCTCCGCTCGATTAGTGCTAAATTAAGTTTAGCCGGAGCAGACGGTCGACCCAGCTCGGTCGATTCCGTCTCTCTGCCTAAATACGGAAACCCATTGTTACGTAATCAATCAACCAGGCCGTACATATACTTTGTAGCGTTTCCTATTACGACAAAATCTCATCGCTCCATCGAGCGTGCAGCCTTTACTTAATCGCTCATTACGCTGAGCAAATATCAAATTGAAATGTGTGCTCTTAATTATGTACGCTATCGATGTTAAACTCTCTCGAGTGTTTATTCATTTCGTTTCTATTAAGTATTAATAAACGTTCTTAATTTATGTCTATATGATTAACTTTTTACTTACTGTGTTTCCTTATGAGTTGAGCATTGTAATTGTTGTAAAAGCGTTGAGCATTTTCTTTGTTTATTAATCGATGAGGAATGGCAAGGAAATATGACGAGTGCGTCCGTTGGTCGGTTTCTAGGGTTTTATGTAAATGTCCGTCGATAAACCGAGTCGGGGGCGCCCGGGCGCCCGGCAGCGCTCATTTGCATTCATGGGCTCGTAACCCTTGCTCGGTCTTCCTTCGGCCGAGCTGGTTCATCCGCAGCGTAAAACTTGCTGCCTCGCCTTTGCACAATAATTTACGACTCCTCATGTAATACGGCCACATCCAGCCGATATGAGTTCGCCGATGAGTAGTGCGACGTCGCGGTGTTGCCGTTCGATTTACATATTATATTAAACTCGCCGTCGCCTGATCCTCCGTCCGACGTCGCCACCGGCCGTTACGCTCCAACTTTTCTCAATTTTTCCACCCATAAAACGCCCGAAACGAAAGTTTTTCCCGGCCGCCGCGTGAGGTCGAGTGTAAATACACTTTTTATAATGTACTTAGTCACTCTGTCGCCCCCTGACGAAATAACCTTCTTTAATAAGGACGTCATGTTTCACTATAGGGACTCTCGGAAGGGAATCTACTTTGTTATTAATATTCACGGGTTACTTGTGTAGGAAGCAAAAACTTAATAGACGGTGGAGGCACACAAACAAAACAAAACCGGGAAAATGTATTTATAAAACATAAATTAAACTTTTGTTGTATTGTAAATAGAGACATGTAAGTGCGAATTTTGTTTTTACATTGTAATGCTGCAGCTGCGTAAACTGATGAATATTATGAAAATTGGCAGCTGTATGAAATATAATATTTAAAATATAAATTCACTTACAAGTACCTCCCATAAACTGTTACAATTCATAAAAAAAATAAGCAAATATCATTGAATTCGCAAGATTATGCAGGTGTTATCCTATTTTGATTTTTACTCCAGTTATGTTACAGTTATACCATACCATGTTCATTGTTCATAATGCAGTTTCAGACGGTTTTCGAGTACATTCATATAGAATTATTGATTTGATTACAGCACCACCTTAAGGCTAAAGAAATATAATGACCACATTTTATACCGTCTTGGTCGTATGAGGTTATCCTCATACGACCAAGACGTTCAAAATTCAAATACGACAATCAATGTCTTAAGTTATAATTGTAACGTAATGTAAGTTGAAGTGAGCTTAAAATTGCATTTTGTTCATGCATTTGCCTAAGAAAGATACGTAGATGGTACGAAGTTTCCCATGTGAAGCTTCAAGCTTTGCGCACACAAATATCTCACCGCGAGCACTGTCAAAACGAACGGCACTATGCAATATCACGTTCAAAATTTTCCACAAAAGTGCACATATATTATGATACGGTGTTACGTGTTTATCACACGAGTAGCCGGTGCGTCAACAGAGAGGTTGGGAGCTGCTTGCGGCAAACAAACTCCGGCAAGACTTGGTTACACAACCATAAAGCTAGTACACACACGACGCTTTTCACTCGGTGAATTGGTGCTTTTGAACAGCTAGTTAGCTTGTCGTTTTGGGATCTTATCTACCTGTGCATCATTTGTGTTAACTTGGTGCTCAATACGGAGTCGTTGGTTGTATAGTAGATATCTTAGTGATGAGCAGATATTAGTATTAAGTGTTTTTTTTTTGTCAAAATATTTAAAGTAGCGACATAAACTCCACGTTATCGGACGTTGTCTGTCCGTCAGGAAATGGTCAAAACAACTTGGTGAAAACAAAGATTAATGTGTAATCGACGGAAAGCTTTTAAAAGATTTCGACAGCACTGCTTGGATAATAGCTTAAGAAGACAATTGGTTTGTGTTACTGAAGGTAATTAATAACGCACAATAAGTCAAAGCTTTTTATTCAATTAAAAACATTACTAACTTAGTCAGTAAAAACAATTGCATAAAACTGTTGTAGTATTAAAACATGAAAACTATAAGTTTTTGATATACGCTAGGCTTAACGACTTGGAAGTGCACAGGACCGGATCGCTTGTTACATCCGTGTGCGATGCATTAAAGCAATATTGCTGGAGGCGTTGTACACACGTAATTGATAGTACAATATAGTGCAACACGGCACAATATGGTTCAATATGATATTCAAGACTATATAGTCGGTTTACTGTTAGTGTGACGTGTTTCGTAGCGTCTACGGTGTACTTGCAACACCTGTGCAAATGGCTAACTGCCTCGACCTTCAAATCTCTCTAATGCAATGTCGTTTGAGCCTAATATAAGGCACGTTGAACATGGAGTGACTTACTGACTCGCCCCTTTCACCCGAGCCGTTGTAATAAGGACCCAGAAGTTCGAATCAACTTCGAGCGAACGAGGTTCGAAGTATTACAATATGCCAAACTTGTGTCGGTACATTTCATTCATTATTTTGTACTTAGATCGTAGTTATTAATCGAATATACTTTTTCTAACATCAAGTAAACGCTCAACAATCTTTAGTATTGGTAAAAATATTTATGGTTTTTATTTTTAATATAAATTAGAATATAATAGATATATTATCATAACAACACCGCATTGTAATTTTTAGATGAGATTTTAAATAGTTTTCAATAATAATAATTTCAAAATCAATAATATCATAATAATAATGTACCTACTGTTAAGTTGATGTCGTTAATTTATTAATTGTTTAATCTCCCGTACAGTATTTTTTCTTCTACCGTGTGCTTCTATTAACAAAATGTATTAACGCCAAAATGCAAATAATATTTCTTTACGGGTATGAACTACATTTAATTTTGTAAGTATAATAATAGTACATAACTACCATATCATGCGACCGTTGACAGCTAAAGTACATTGATGTGAGCTCGCGTGACACACTCCTTCCCTTCTCGGGGTGGTCGCACCTCTCGTTAAAACTTTCCCAAATTTGACGCACGCTCGCGAGCCTTTGTGTTATCTTTCTACTGTATTGTGCCCGTCATTCGGTTGCCGGTTTCTGTCTGTTCTGTCTGTCCAGTGTGCTCCAGTTGAGATTGTTTAAAACATCCTTTTGGCGCAGACGTTCGCGCGGGAGTTTGCAACCATCTGTGTTGGTGTATTGTAAGATTCAGTATAAACGGGTGGATCAGTGAGTGCCTGAGCGGCCGATGCGAGGCGCCTGCCGGCCGATAGCGTCAATCTAACGCTCAATTAGCCGAATGCGATTATCCGATTCGGATCCTGACTCGTTCCACTCCTCCGCACGCCGCTCTAAGACGAGCGCACAAACTTTATTAATTAAGCCGTGTCTTATCTCTTGTTAGCACTAATTCTATTATTTGTCTTTTCACCGCTCATTTCCATAATTTCATCGGCGGGTAATTACTTACCACTAAAGCTGAGAATTTCTCATTGTGTTTGCATATTTTGTCGCCGTTTGCCTTGTAAAGTTTACCACTCGAAGAAGCCGAGTTAATATTGACGCACATGATACCCCCACTCCCGGCTTATCTGGCGCGACAGCTTTTACTCGTAAAAACCGCAACATTTCGTTTATAAAGGGGTGCTTTTGCGAGCTTACGTCCGTCTACGCGAATATGGGCCGGAGCGGTAGTTTGACCATTGTTTTCCGTTCCTGCGAGAAATGGCTTTTGTTGTTAAAATGATGCGTCAGTTAAGGGACACGAAAGGGTGAGAGTGGGTAGCGGGAGTGCGGCGTCCAGTCTCCCCCACTGTGTGTTTAATTAGCTTAATTGACATCGCGAGGCGCGGTGTCCGACCGTTTGTTTGCGCTATCGCGTTACCGTACCAGACGACGCGACACGCCGCCGCCATCGCGCCGTGATCATCATAGTCGACAGCCCACGCCATTACCGAAGGATTAAATCTACCACCATCATAATGAAACCTCCACAATGCAATCAATATTCATTATATTTGATATGATCGATACTGAAATTTTTGGTGCTTATAATATATATTACGATCAAGCGAGCAAAGTCGTCTTGAGGGTAGGCCACTTGGAATCGGTTAAATGTGCAGTCAGCACGGTGACAGGCGGCGCCACCAAGTACGCTGACTCCACTCTTCCAACGCTCACGTGAAACGGTAAAACTGCTACGAAAATTTTATTCTTTAAGTAGTCCCGAATAAATTGTACTGCGTACGTGTACTGCCTTCCGAGAACCCTTTATGTTATGGGATTTGGTAATTTGGAAAGGTACTGTTGAATTTCTATTTTATGTGTTTTCATAGCACTTAATCAAATGAACTTTTAGTTGATGAGGTACTTAGGTACGCAATGTAGCAAAATTTCGAGTAAGTGTTGTGTTATGATTGTTTTTGTGAAAAATTTTGCGTTGATAACAACGTCCCGTTCCTTCATCGTTAACTTATCTATCAAGCTGGTGAAAGTGTTAAGGGGAAAGTATACTGATAGGTTCCAGCTAATGAATATCTCCACTCAGAGCCCGTCATACGTAGACGCGTATGATTAATCTCGCCCCGAACAAAAGAGTCCGATTCTGCGAGCCCTCCACGCAATCGATCATCCACCTCCTCGAATAAAAATAATAATAAATAATAGGGTGCCAACGCCATTGTTCAAACATAGCTCGCGTGTCAGCTATAGTTTTGCCGCTCCTCCCGATGCGATGCGATCGAAATTGTTAAACGAATTTATTAAACACCATACCGCGCTGTGCCGGCTTGCTACACCGACATCGATTACCTACCATTGTCACAACTAGCCATTCTGAAAACGATTACGAACACTATCTGCAACATTTACATACCGGGCATGAAGTTAAAATACTGTTCGATGATTGCTTACACGAAATATGTTATTAAAACTAGAAAGGGCCCTCATTCTTGAAATACTCCTTTTAAAGCTGCCAGAGAGCCACAGCCGCGCAGGAGTCGCTTTCTGCACATAAATAACTTTATATGAACGCTCTAAATCTCATTATACCTACGGTAATAGCTTCCATGGCTCGGCTGTCTGCTGTGACGGGAATATAAAGTAAGCTTGATTTATTCCTTCAAATTAACCGCATCATTGTACTGGGTACAGCTTCTCGAGTGATAAAGTCTAAAGGGTTCGAACATTGTCGACGCAATATCGATATGAAGCATTTCTTTGAGATGAGGTGACGCGGAAGTCGTGAGATGTAAGAATATCCGAGTGCCTTACGATTTTTCATTTGTTCGACTGGTCGCTTCTAGGCGGCCGGTGAAAAATATAACGGACATGAACCGAGAAACCGCCTCCGCCCCCAGGCGCCCCTACCGACGCGCGGCATCGCCGCCACCCGATAGCGTAATACCAAAACAAATGGCCTCCTTTGTCGTCTTTTTATTTTAGAGTGAATTATGTTTCAAAGATGGTTTTACACGACATTCTGCTCTCAGATCGATGCGAGTAGTGGCACAAACTTTTAATTCCTTAGTGCATATCGACTAGCAACTGTTGGCAACCGAGAAGTTTCATCAAACCATTAACTTTTTCTATTTTTCAATTCTCTCAGTAGTCGCCAGGGGATGGTTCCCAATCGAAGCCTTTTAATTGGCGGAGTCTAAACTCCGCGAACTCGGAACGCCGCATCGCTTTGACCTATTCATATTCCACCGACGGTCTCTTTAGCAACAGTGGCTAATGAAATAAAATATCGTGGCCGCGATGACCCGTGCTCGCTCCGAATGAATAATAAAATACTTGTACGAGAAATTAATGGGACTGGAATAAAAAATGTTCCAAGATGGCCACAATTGCAGAGTTTAAGTAGTAAAGCGTGTTTAATTTAAAACATTCACATTTTAAAGCTGGCTGGCGCTGTACTTTCTAAAGACGGCAGTGGATGGATTAAAGTGAGTTAGTGCAGGAGAAATACAGCTCATGTCCGCAATATATTGGATATTTGCACGGTCTGAGCAAGTGGATTTAGCTCTATTCAAGCAGCTTCTGTGTTGAACCGTGTACGAGGCCTAATTTTCTTAATTGTGCCGTAGCATCGGATTCTTTGCTTATTTGCTAAGTAATTTCCATTCATTTTCCTTTTTCTCGATACAAGGATGTTACGTTAGTGTTGACCACGTGTAATACCATGGACGGAACCAAAATCTTGAACCCAATTCAAAAGTATCGCCCACCAGCGTTATTAGTCCTTATTATTTGGAAGTGAGATAAAGCTTCCGTTCCGCTCCAAACATTCATCGGCTTATGTATATAACGAATCGATGAATTCAATTTAGATCGGCGGCGTTCCGTGCCGGGGCATTAGCAGCGCACATCGATCCGTTATCTCTGTTTCCGAACAAAGAGAGATGAAATTTTAATCGGTTGCGTTGTCAAGCATCGGAGAAGTTGGGCGGCTGGCCGGCGCCGGCGCCCGTATTGTAATGAGAGGACTTCGGTCGAGGGTACCTACGCTGGGCGTGAATAAAACATGTGGCCGACTGCCCCAACCACCGTAGGTGACCCGCACATCTGGATACCTGTGGTGCCGATCAATCTACTAAAATTCGCCTCAACGTGAAGCCTCATGCATAACACATGACTGCCAATAAGGAATAAAGCTCACCTTTTAAGATGTCTGCTTCTTTGGGTAGTACGTCTCTGCCGAAATCAATTCGCGACGTACCGTTTGTTGTAAAACGATTTAACTATTTGTAGTTTTAATATGACTCACTGTTGTCATAGGGAATTATTGCTAACAATTTGCAACTAATTTTTGACTTTTATATTCGCAGAGTAACTACTCTATCTACATATAGTCTCATCTATCTTAAATATCTATAGTCGGTTTTGCCTTGAGCGTTTTTCCATTTATGGGAAGAGAATTATGACCACATGACTACAGAGTCAGACAGAGACAAGAGAGTTTTTGAAGCGAAACTATTATTATTTCAATACAAAGATATTATGGAGTGCTCACGCCTATCATCCGCCAAACACAAAGGCCCCCGGACAAAATTGGTAGTAATCCTATAAAGTTTATTCCGCGGTCGGCTGATTTTGTCCGAAAAATAGCTTCAGGCGAGTGCATGATATGTCATGTGTGATATTCAAGTCACGTTTGCAAGCCCGACGTTTAATTGAACGAAATTCAAATGCATGAATATAGCGTAAACTATCCGGCGAGTTTTCAACCTGGGTATAGGTTTAAGTTATTTTTGGGGTTTGGATGTGCGCGCAATCACTAAAATTGTCCCGTGGAAACTTATTTAATAGTAGAAACGTGTATGCAAGCCGAATTATAAAAGTTTGAGTGGGGAAAGAAAGAATCTACCCGGGATTAATATCAAATGTTAGAGATCTGGTTTAATAAGTTGTAAAGTTGTTTTGGAGGGTTTTCGCCAAGAGTTCGATGGTACGGCAGCGGCGACTGCCGGCAATCTCGTTAAAATCTACGACGAAACTCCGCAATGGCGCTCTCCGACCATCCATGAAATCATATGCTACGATTAATACGGCGCTACGTACATTCGCCTAATTATATTGCATGAATGTGAAAACTTGCTGCGACTTAAATTGTATTCAGGGCCTTTGTGCGTTTTCGCGCTATACTGCAGGTTGTCATAGTTTTTTATAGCTGAAGCTACGAGTATACCTACTTTTGTTTAAACTTTCGTTTAAAATAACTCGGATTTAAATTAAATTACAAAAATCTTAACTATTTCGATACTTTAATAACTGTTTTCATGACTACTCGACCGCATACATTTGGTTTGATTTCCCTGATTGTGGAGAGTACGTAGCTGTCCACTTGGCGCGTCGTTTGGATGGCAGGGAGGCTCCTTATCGCGTACCGCGAGTAATGACGCCTGCGATCGCTAATGGCCTCCGCGGGGCCCACTTAGATACGCAAATGAGCATCGACGAACTACCTCACACCGATCACACCGACATGTTCGCGTCGCTTCGCCGAGAAACGCAGCGTATGTAGCCAAACGTAATTCGCTTCGATGCCGAGATCGGTAAAGTTTTCGCAGACCGTACCCGAACTTTTCTAAAACACCCCAGTACTCGGCGATCCGTGAAAGAATATTAATGTAAATGATACGATCGGTGTGTGAGTGCATAATGTAAGAAACTTTACTTTCGGAGCCGAGTGAAGTTACGGACTTGACTCTGAGCTAGATGTCAAAAGATGATAAATTTTCATGCAAACATCTTTCTATAAAGAACCATATTTTTTCCTATTTGTTTTTTATGATAAATAATAAATATTACATTTTACGGAATTTATTGTTCCATAACAATAGTCAGTATTATGTTACATGTAGCCAAATGGTTTAACAAGATACGAAACGGCCGGGTAACAGCACCCTTAAGGGCGATCGTCGCTAACGATCGCGGAACACTTACCGCGCCGCCGCGGACCTCCTCGGGCGCGGGGCTCGGCCCAAAATAAATCTTGAATATTAATACGCTATGCCTCAATCTTCTACTAAGGTTTTTAGTTTTAACGCTACCGCTAAATGGGATCTCTTACTATCTAAATAAATCAATGTTTAATGTGTTTTTTATCGCAATTTCCAAATTCTTAAAGGGTTTTTTTTTAGTTTTGATAGTTTACAAAGCTTTCGTCCTTTGTTACTTTGACAGAAATGTAAAACGTTTTTGTTACGTGACACATGGTAAAAACAGTCCCCTATTCCGTTTGACACAATATGGTATGTCCTCTAGTGGATTTAATTTAACTAATCCTCTTGTCTAGCATCGGTGACAGGGCAATACGTTCTGTTTACTAAATGCCACTCAAAATCTAAAACAAATATCATCGAACATTACTCGAACTGCCCTAACGAAGAATAATAATTTTGCGGGTTGATTGTGATAAAGTAGAAATAATATTCAAACGATATTGCATAAATCTGAACGTGAACAGGCAGCTACAAAGCTCCAAGTATTCCTTGAAGGAAAATCGTCGTGTCGTTCGCGTCGTTTGTCACGTATAATGTTCGGATATAAAATTTTATTCCACTTTAGAGCGGGGACGAACCAGACGCCGCCCGTCGCTGTCCGGCCTCGGGCCTCGTGGATACCATTGTATTTTTATACGATGTTACCCCAGCTTTATTGTACCCATACTGATGAACGCATGCCACTACAATACCAAGTTATTGTTACTTTGCAATTTTCCATCCTAGCTTGCTCACAGCAGCAAGCTGGATATTGTGATGTTTACGTTTTGAAAACTGGCTCGGTTTAATATCGAAAAGTGGTACAAGAACTGTAAAACGTTTTTGTTACGTGACACATGGTAAAAACAGTCCCCTATTCCGTTTGCCTTATACTTTGTTAACATCAGTTATTTTAAGGGGGCTGTAAAGTATTTTTATGGCTATAATTTACAATTATTTAGTGACTTTTACAACTATTGCAGTTCCTATCATTGGTTAATAAATGGAATACCTATTCAGTAGCGTTTATTTGTTATGGTAGTCAATATGTCGAAACGAGCATTTCAATATGCATAACTTGTAATACGAAGTACACAATACAGCAAATAATGCCAGTGTGCAATCCGCTTTACGTTTGCTCTGTGATAGACAATATTTTCTCTTTTTAAAGAACAATGCCGAAAAATTATTTTTAGTTTTTGTAGCGTCTTAAAACGTCAGTTACACCGAAGCAATTCAATATTTTTTTACGTATTTTAAAATGAATATCTATACCCGTATTACCCAGGGTAAAATAATTTTAATAATAAGTGATGAATTGACTATTATAATAACAATGATGTCGATATTGTCCATTTTCATGCGGTAAAAATGTTACCATTTCATACTTTTTTCCTTTAATGGTAGAAAATATTTTGATAGTCGTACATATTTTCTGATTATAATTATTTCATATTGTATAAAGTGAGTAATTCGGGCAATCTTTAATAAAAAGTAACATTCTGCTTGAACTTTTTTATTTTTATATTTAAAAATATTTATTTTCGTCATTCTCATGAAATTCTTTTAAGTAATTTAATCTTTCAGTAGTAGTAAAATGGCAACTTCTGAATCGTTTTTAAAATTGACGTTGACGTTTAGTGATCAAATCTTGTCATCTTGACATCACTTATTCTTCCGGCATCGTTATTTTGTTGTGTACCAGGTACTCTATGTATAATATTTCTATGGTTATAAAACATTCAATATCAAAATACTTTGGTTCTGGGGTGTGCCTGCTGAAAATTCTTATATATCTAAGCTCAGAAATTAATGCTGTATTTTTTTGAATTTATTTTATTTTAAGACGCTTAAGTTGAAAATGAAATAAAACTATGTATGGCAGTTGGGCATTGTTCTTTGTACGAAGAACAATAATAACTTACAATAGAAGAGTTCGCCATCATCGCTTGATTTATGTTATAAATAAGACAACGCGCGAAAAGCAACTGCAGCTCAAAAGATGAGATGAGAATGGAAACAATGGAGGCATACCCGCCAGGGCGCCCGGGCGGCGCCCACCAGCTCGTAAACTAACTGTGCACTAATATGTAACTTCGTAATGTAATAAATGTTATTGTTTGTCGTAAACTTTGTTTATGAAGGTCGCCCTGAGGCTGTCAATGCTTTCGGACTTCTCTAATAGACTTACGATACTCGAAGTGATTTTGATTCTGTAGATCAATTGTTTATTATATTTTAATACATTTCTTCTGTTTACTTTATTAATTAGTTTATGGATCAATTTTATTGTGGTATTATTATTATTGTCTTCCGTGAAGCCTGTTTGGCTATGAGGGTTCATTCTTGAGCCAAATGACTCGTCGTGTTCCGGCTAGGGGCTTGGGAACCAGTTCTTTCTTTCTTTCTTATTTTTCTTTCTTGGTTTGTTTTCCTGGTGCTATCAACGACCATTGACAACTTGAACCACTTTACTAGAGGATCCGACCTCTATTAGCCTGCTTAATGTTAATAAAGTATATATTTTTACATTCGCGTTGTACACGCTACAAAAAAGCAAGACTCTTGGCAAAATGTCATAGTTATTATCTCTGCTACACTAAAGAAGCAAACACAAAAACGAAATAATCTTATTTTGATATTTGAAGAAGATACGGGCGATACCGGCAGCGCCGTGAGTCCGCCGCGTCATGAGAAAACTTAGCTTAGCTTTCCAGTAATATTTTCTTCGTTGACCTTTTTGTATCCGCTCTCTTTCTAAGATTAGCGAATATTATACGAATGTATTTAAGAAAAGGTAGATAGATGTTGAGAATTGCAACTACAAGTCACATTACTCTGGTCTAGTTAGCTAGTTATGCTTGTTAAATGGACAATAGATACAGTAGGTAAGTTATTCCAGCGGCTTCTACTAGACAGCTTTAAGTTAAGAGAACTTAAGACTTTAATAACCGATACGGTATACATTATTACGTTAGACGGAAATAAGTGTAGTGGTGTATGCTATAGGCCTCCTCAAGAGGAGAGACCCATGCTCTGTATACCTACTTGACCGTTAATGAGTTGAAGCCAAGGCTGAGATTGAATAAGATTCATTATGTATACCTAGTTGTTTCTCGTTACATAGCTATAGTATACATAGCTATAGCTATAGTAACTATATACCTCAGTGCCAGTCATTATTTGTTTACCAATCTACGAGTAATATCCGTTAGAAATTGACACTGAAGTAGACTGTAAACACAATGCGAGGGCCGTTAATAAATCAATTTGAAGGGCGTAATAGCTGTATCGCTAATGTACATATCTGATAGTCGACACATAAGTCGTATGTCGTCCATTAGCCAAGCTTCAATGCTTCCGTAATTAATGCATGTCGCTGCAACTTGCCAGGGCTGAACTTGTAGTTTTCAATACGATAGTTAATTAAGTCCATCTCGAGGCCCCTACAAATAACTTCTTAGCTCGCTAAAGTCTACCTAAATTCGACTATCATTTTATTCAACCGTTTTATCAGTCTCTGTTTCTTATGTTTTAAGGTAATGTGAATCGTAAGATAAATTTTCACTCTAGACATTGTTTGAATTTTACTTTGAAATTTCTATTGTAGTCAGCTGATATATTTCAACTAGGATTTGCACCGTACACCTGTTTACTTCAAATAATAGATGGCTGAATTTATTTATGGCCCACATAATATGGTATCGACTTTTATTGTAAATGTAAATTCTAAGAGATTTTGAGTGTCATAAATTAGGATAGAAGATAAGATACATATGAATATATTATGTATTAAAAATATTAGTGCTTTCATCATGGGCGTAGCCAGGGGGGGGTTTTGGGGGTTCAAACCCCCCCCCGAAAAGTTAAGGACTGACATTTTTATGTGCTAATAAACCCTTTAAAACATTTTTCTAGACGTCATTCCGAATCGAATGAGCTATCGCACATATTTTTAGGAGCTTTATTTCTATTAAACACGTTTTTGAACTTTTTGACTAAACTAATAATAGATGGCACTACATACGTCGCGGCGTTCGTGAGAAAAAATAAAGTCTCAATTTTCTTTAGGGTTATTTTATGTACTTTTAGTAGTTGTATTTTCTTGAACCAAAACGAAACTTGAACCCCCCCCCCCCCCCCAAACTTGAACCCCCTCCGAAACTTGAACCCCCCCCGAAACTAAATCCTGGCTACGCCCATGGCTTTCATCTTATTCTTTTACACTAGTTCTTATAGTATTTATTTTAGTATCACAAAAGATCTATTATAGCTTTCTCCATCTTCACCTATCCGAATCAGAGTAGCATGTACCTTCCATTACATGCCAAACGGCCTCAATTATAGGCAGACATTCATGCTATGTAGATTAAGCCGTGGCAGATTAACCTAATAATCTAAAATTATAGTTTACGACCCTGATTATATTGATATTCCATAGACTATGAAAGACGAGGACGCCAAGATAGTACGAATAAACGGCATTACTAAATTGTAGCGCTTTGAAAAATGTTATCGATTTAAGGCATTCAACGTGAATTGTTGAAAAGTTACACGTTAGTTGATTACACGGCGCAGTGCCGCGGCGTGGAAATAGCGGGCGGCCGCGGCTTATTTGTATGTGGATCGGCTGCGAGCGGTGCAGGGGGCGTCTCCAAGACGTTCGCCGCAATTTTTCAACGCTTCGACTCCGTGTTCGGCAAGCCGATGGAGCCGCACTGCAGCCCTCGCCCCCGCCCCGCGCCCCCGCCGCACCTGCTCCCGCGCCGAACTACCCACTGAAACTTTAATCCCCCAATCCGCCGCCGCACGACCGCGCACCGGCGCGACGCTATATTTCAATTAATTCGACCATCCATTCCCCGATGTGAAACTTCGCACCGTTTAGCTCATAACCCCGCCGCCGTCAAACGTACTCTCCATGTCACTCTGGTCGCTTCGATCGCGTCGCGTTTCGAACGCCATTGACGTTATTCCAAAATCTCTACATAATTCATGTCAAATGTCCGACTGAAAATGTTATCGGCAGGGAACGAGTCGAATGCCGGTTTGTGGAACCGATGTTGTTTTTAAAGTAAAGCACTATTTTTACACGCGCTCTCACCGTGTGAGGATAAGTTTTGTCGAGTGCACGAGCGTCATATGGAGCGAAATAATCGTCAGCGCTTCGGGTTCATTTGTCGCAACGGAGCTAGGGGCGTCGGTATTCGGATGATTGTCGCTTAGCATCGCTTAATGAACGTTCTCTATTAACCGTGATCTCGAGGGAGCTTAATTATTCTAACAGGTACGTGCAAAGTCCATATTTATCAGGCTTGCCAATTTTTCACGTTTTGTTAAATGAAACGTATTGCCATACGTTCGTTTTGTAATGTGTTCTACGGTGAATATTGGCTTTTTAAAATAATTCTATAAAATGCGTATAATGCCGTAGAAATAGCATTGAACCAATGTATTGTTATAAATTCGCAATGTTCGCGAGACAACCCTGTAGAGAATTTATCGGTTCATTTCTTATTCTTATTGCGAACGAGCGGAGTCGGGCGGCGCACGTGTCCGCCGCGCTGAATCAACTTAACCCGACTGCCTTCCCGCAACTGAATGAACTTAATTCGATTCCGATTGTATTAAACCCCGACCACTCCGCCGCTTAATGACCGAAAAGAAATGAAGTAATTTCGAACCGACCACCGTTATTCTACCGACGTCGACTGAAAATGTTTCCCGATAAGAATCTTTGTCTAACCTATTTTGTTTCAGCACTCCCAAATATTTGCGGTTCACTAAAGTTTTTAAAATTTACTTCGGAATGGAGTTCTCAATTTTACAGAATGAAAATGTTACACGTCCGACACACGGACAGAAAAGTTTTTGTTTACTTTTGTCTGACCAACACGGAAAGACTTTTGATCGCTTTCTCACTATTGTATGGCTCATAATTCGGGGAAGGTTTTATTTGCGCCCGACAACAGGAAATAACGAACGCGGCAAAATAAATGTACATTTGATATAGGATTTTTGAAGTCTATTCGTATAGAGGCACTTTTTACAAAAATAATACAGTGGAAATATGACGGCGAGCTAAAAGTGTTTAGTTGTGCTCGCAGTATCGCACTCGCACAAACAATAAACAGCGCTCCCATGGCGTGGTTCGGGAATGTGACTCATCAACTGGCGCTAATTAAACTACACGCGTTCGGGGCCAAACATTCGATCAGATAAAGTTGATGCGAGGCGGCGGTGTTTACAAAAACCGCAAGTAACTTTGCAAAGTGAGGTCACGCCGCCGCACCACGGCGCCGCGCCGTACTGCGGAGCAGCAGTGGTACCGCGGAGGCACAAAGTAATTAGTTAGCTGTTGTTCTGTTCACTTGTTCAGAGCTTTTCCAATGAACGACTGTCCGCTCTCTTGTTTAATTGCGGCCCAAACCGTAAAGGACAGCGGTGCGATTCCGAAAAGAACCAAACCGCGCATCCTTTAATGAGCCCCCTTCTGTTCCTGGCTTTGACGTAACTTGCTACATTTCCATCTAATATGGATATCTCAAGTTTCACCTGCCACCGAAACTCGTCATAACTATAGTGAAATTATTTTAGTACCTAATAAATTTAATTAAATTACTCAATCATTGACCTGCGCCGTCTTTAGCTAATGATTTTTCGAATTCCACATAAATATTATTTCGAGGTAGACGCGCTTTCGATTTTGAACTTGGTCGATATAAATGTTAATTGCCTTTTTAATATTCATCATCGGCGCAGTATCCGTGCTCGCAATTTAAATAATAATCCATTTATTTTGTATGGAACTATAAAATAAAACGTACTATGTTTATGTATCATAAGCGTAATGCAGGCTTAACTCGACAACGCGCCTCTTATTGATGTGAAATTTAAAGTGCAAACAGTGTGTGTATTCCTATTTCCTTTACTGATTCTCGTGTAAACAAAAAGTTTGTCTCTTCCTTGATGTGGAGGTCTGTGTCTCACCCGCATTTTCCATCGCGTGAATTATTCACACTCCCCAAAACGAGTCGGCCGATTCCGATACCGCATGTAATTTCGCACTTTCGCACCGCCAGGGAACGCATTTAAGTTTTTGCCCGCGGCTCTTGCCTATTCACGTTTAATTTTCCGGATTCAATTGTACAACCCATTCATTTGGAGGGTGTGGCGCAAATACTTGGCTTAATTGACACCCAAAGTCTCCAAGTTTTCTGATATCGATTCTGGGAATTATTCATTCATTCGATGCAGTTTAGGGGCATTGAGTTTGTGCATATTAATTAGTTGGAAAATGCCCTTATAAAGTATAATGTATTTATTTTACCTTAACTCAAAAGGCAGTGATTCGATTTTCCGCACAGGGGCTCCGGATTCAAACCCAGCACGCTCCTCTAATTTTTCAAAGTCTTGTGCATAATAAAATTGCACTATCACTTGACTATATACCTCACCTCTAAACTATAGCAACTTTTACTATAGGTATTTTAAATAAAATTTTATATTTCTTGAACAAAATATTTAAAGGAGCCAAGTAATGTGTTTTGAAATATTCCACTTTCACATGTTTCACATGATTACACATATTTACACATACTGCGTCCATTGAGATTGATTGTCTCGATTCGGTGATAATTAATTAGTGTTTGTCATTATTACATTTACAAGTGACGCTCACCGTATCACTGTAATATCACCGTAGTGTATCTACATAGTGCGATACTTAACACGTGTAAAAAAACATCTTTTTGCACTAGATATTATAGAAACTAGAGGCCTGCTTATAATGTTTAGCTTTATGCACTTCTTCTCCGTGTAAACTTTTACTATATCGATCAGCCTCCTTCTTTCTAGTATTATTCTTCAAAAGGTATACAAATAATCTTTATCCTTAAAAAGAAGCCTTATTAAACAAATTTTGTAAGCAAATTGATTCTAACAACTTTCACATAAAAAATGTTTGCCTGATCCTTGAATTCCCGTATTAAAATGTCTTAATAAACGCCAAACGAGTGGATAAACCACTTAAGTGGCCACCGCTGCTTCTGGATTACTATAAAAACATTGTGGGCCAATAAGGAAGCGTCGAACACGGTGTTTGATTCTCCACCTTTTGGTTTTTAAAACAAGTGAAAAATTTAATATTATTATGATTTTGTTGTATGGAATTATGACATGATATTCAGATAGTTTGCTAAAGATATCATTGCCTTAAGGTCATCTGCAATTACGGATTTAGTGCCTTATGCGTTTAACTTTAGAGTTGACAGGACAGCAAAACCACAAACACGTTAAAACCCACGGTATAGCGGCCGGCTTCATTGTCATTTGTCACACACGCTTTTCGCATTCGCAGTACGCCGTCACGCCGCACGAACTAGCGCCGCGGGGCTTTGCAAGCAACACGTCAAACGTTTCAACGCTACACGCCGGCTACGAGAGATGTCGATGTTCACTAAAAACATCCCACGGCTATCCGAAATCTCTGAGATCGATCCCCTCTAATCTTATAACCCACTAAATCACAGGCGTGAGCTTTTAAAACGGTAGACTAGACATAAACATTAATATAAATAAATACGACGCCTCCGTTTCGAAATCAAAAGAAGCCCGTTGTTAATATAAAGTTACTTCGGACTCACTGACTGCACAAGAACATCGACCCCGATACACTTAGAAGCTTTCCGTCAAGGTGTCAAACATTACTTCCCTCAGTGCGCTCTTGCCTGTCATCGTCGGCGGCCGTTCCAGCTGCATAATATTTTTTTTACACCGAAATCGTGACGCAACGAAATTCTCGTAGACGCGAGCGAAACGGCTTTGAGAGGCGTCCATCAAATATCTCCGAGGTAACTCGCTCGTAGGCTCGAAACAAAGAGGCGTAGTTCCGAAACAATCAAATTAATTTTCTCCGTTGTTGTTTAATTAGTGCCGACTCTTGGATGGCTCGGTGGGCGGCCGGTGTCTATCATCAGAAACAATCGCAACACCCCGCGCCCGTTTCCGCGGAACCCATTATTATCAGAGTCAAGAATTTACACCAGAGTAACTTTGATTCGTCACTCTAGACATTATTGTTATTAGAGACATTGTTTTACTTAATTGACTCGGTGGTAACAAATCGCGATACTTTAACTAATTTTATATTGCTTTTGTTTCAGGTAATATTCTATTGGGGAGCGTATTTGTGATTTGCGAAATGTTTAGTAATCCGGTCGTCACAGGTACGTTTCATAATATGTTTCGACACGGGTTCTTACGTACCGGAGGGATATGGTTACACATATACCGTTTATAAGTTGTTGTAAAGGAAAATTATGAAACGCTATAGTTTGCGTGAAGCCGTACGAAGTTAATCTGAAGCCATATTTAATTAAATTGTAGCACTGGGTGGACGCAGTCGCGAGCCATTCCCTAGTCAACTGCGAGTCCGTGTGGACGAGTCAAAATGGCATAATTTAAGTAAAATTTAAAATAATTGTTCTCAGTCAAGTGCCATTTGGGATTTCAGAACTCGGTGAGAATAACATTTAATTTCTTCTAAAACATGCACTAGCTCTTGTAACTCGACCTTTTGTTCTTTAATGTAATTAGAGAGTTTGTTCACTTGGCTCGCTCTTTAAGGCATTATACAAATAGTAGAATATCATTTTAACTTATTCGTGCTTGTGTTGAAAAAGAACAAGCTCAACATATTTAAATTGGAAACGCGTAATTTATATCATACAAGAGTGACGGAAAATGTTTATCAAATTTTGGTTTGAGTAAGATTTAAGTATTTCTGCTTGTTTCAGTGGAAAGCGAGACATAAATGTTTTGTAGAAAAAACGGGCGTCGGTTTACACGTTGACTTAAGTCTACAGCGGCATCTAATCTAATTATCCCTCGCGCTATTTAAAAACTTGCAAGTGTGGCGTAAGGGGGCGCGAGGGCGAGAATTTCGCTTCGTTCTGTTCCTTTTAAGAAATTTAAAAATTTTCCACTGAAATATACGAAGTTAGTTCGTACGTGACGTGAATTGTAGATGGGAATGTGCTTTTCTCTCCTTTGGGGTATCATTTGTGAATGTTTCAGCTAGTTAAGTTGTACTTGAGCTGTATGAAAGCACAATGTCATATTGGACCGCATTTAGTCCCACGACTTTGCGACCCCGCCCGCCCACCAAGTCACCGCGAGCCTTGTAAGTGTGCACCCTTATAAGAAGGGAGGAATAACACTTCTCCCCAGACGATAATTGCGTTTCTTCATTTTCATTAGTTATTTTATGTTATAAATATAAACGGACGGGCCGAGTTATGGACTCGGGAGGTTTATTTTTGTTGGTAACGAAACTCTAGGGGTTTGCACTTTGAATACAAATTTCCAAGTGTCGTCGTCCTAACATTTATATTTTACTTGAGTTTCAAATAATTATCGCTACAAACAAACGAAAGAATGGACATGATTCAAACGATTGCAACATTTTTTAAATCAACTGGGTAGTTTCAGATTCATTCTGATGTGTATTGTGTATGAGTATGATATAAAATCGCGTGGAGATAGGATAAATATTAGGGATGTTGTTTACCGAACGAAAGTAAAAAATATCCGTAAATATATTTTTTTCTATAAAGTAGATACGTCGCAAGGTTAAAATAACATATTTTTATTTCCGTCTTATGCCCATGTCTGAACTGTCAACTTTTTTCGTTTAAAACAGACCGTAGACCTCGGCCGATTGAGGTTATCTCATCAAATTGATTGCTAACACGTCTACCACTTTGCAGTTGGAAAAGAAAGGCGATTCTTAATGTGCCCTAAACGAAGGGGATTACTTTTAGCGGTTGACCCGACTCAACCTGACCCCCGGCCTACGACCTCGCGATGATCCATCCCCTTCATTCGGCTAACCTGTTTTACAAGATTTATGCGATATTAAACACGGTTACTGCAGCTCCTTGAAAATGTAAGAATTAAACCGTTGAGTTATGTTAAACATACTCTAATTATCAAAACGTTAGGCAGGACGTTTTAAGTCGCTGACAGTTGCGTTGACTTTATTACACTTTATTGAGATTCATTACAAATCGGTATTTCATCTTCGGTCGCATTTGAATGATCGGTGTTTTCAATCGCTTGTGTTAGGTTATTCCAATATAATTCATTTCAATTCAGGATATCGACAAACGTAGCGTTGTTGACAAAATCGTTTATGATTTGATTATATTGTCAAACGACAAATTTAAATGATCATTTCATGAAACGTGACCAATTTATGAAATTGCCGATTATATTATGGGAAGTTGTAAATATTACCATCAGACCACGACATAATATTTCGTTGCTCGTGTATTGTTTTATAACGTGTTATATAATGCGTTATACTTATTATAATATCTAAACGAAATTAATTGTGTTTTTGTTATGTATATATAAACATTTCTTCATCGATCAATAAAATAATCTACTTATAAAAATACTCTTTTCGTCGTACACATATATAATCACAAAATTTGTTTGTCTTTTTACCACTATAAATATTGATTTCAGTGTCTGCCACCCTTCGCCATTTCTATTCGGTGCAGAGCTCGCACCCTCGCCGCACTATGGAATAATGATTACAATGACATAGCTTTATGTCTAGTACTGCTTTGGAAATGTTGATTGGAAGGGAAATGCTGGGAAAGGCTAGTTTGTGCAATAAAATTATACATTATGTTATCGTCATTTGTCCTGGACTTCGATGCTGATTGAGATCCAATTGATTATTAGCGGGTCTTAACTCTTAATATAGCAATACTATTCAATGTACCTTCCCTTTTGTATTTACTAATAATTAAAAAAAAAACTTGTCACCTACTGCAGCAAATACGCTGTGCTACTTCACAGTTTTCTAAACCCTAAAGTACCTTAAAGTCTTTGCGTTCATTTTCTTCTATTATGAGAAGTGATACATGTTTGTAACACGCTTCCTGTCTTTAAAAGAATAATAAGTGCACTGAATTCGAACCTCCAAGCGCGCGGAAACCCGACACTCGAACCACTGATCTGCCAGATTCTTTAATCGTTTCTTTTTGAAATAAAAACCATCGAAATAAAACATTTTTCTTGGTGTTATTACAAACTGTAATCAAGAGAGTTTTATCCGGATTTAGGTTCATCGCCTATGAATTTCGTTTCAAAACTAATTAAAGGGCTTTAAAGGGATTCGTTATACAGTTAAAGCTGTGTGAATTTGACGCTCGTTTATTATTTTCTGTGCGTGTTCTTTTGTTATTTTACGTAATATAATTTTAACTGATTTAATTTAGATTCATAGCGCGTTCTTCCATTTATCGCTATGAATGCATGAACTATTTGTACACAGCGTGATAATACTAACAAAGATGCGGCATGCGATTTTCGCAATTAAAGACAAAAAAATGTCACGCGCCTTAATGAGATAAAAAAACTACTATGTAGGCAAAACAATAGAGTCCGACCGAAACTGGTTTTTCAGCCGAAACCGAAACCGAAACCGAACCTTCGGCCTTAGGTCCAGTTTCGGCCGAAACCGAAACCGAAACCGAAACTTAGGGTGGGGCCAAACGAGCGTATTTTTGGCGCTGTGAGTCACGTGAAATGAGCTGGTTTCATATAAAAATTCTAATTCAATTCTTTGAAATTTGTATTTTACGCGATTTTACGATTTACGCTCGTTTGGCTACCCCATTAGGGTATTTTTTGAGCTGCTCATTTGTGGACTCAACAGAAAAAAGTAGGTTAAAGGAGCCGAATTTTTTAAATTTTACAAAGGTCATTTTTTGACGTTAGGTAGGTCACCCCTCAAGCTATCTGTCCCCTAACGTTGACCCACTACTTACGGGACACCCTGTACAGGTACTGAAATCTAGCGTGTTTTTTTACACATTTTTATTTGTATTAACTGCCTTCATTTCGGTAAACTTATCTAAACGTAAACGACAAAATTCAAAAAAATGTGGGTACCTATGGATGAACGCTGTTTTTAACCCCTGACGAAAAAAGAGGGGTTTTATAAGTTTGACGTGTCTGTGTATCTGTGTATCTTTATGTCTGTCTGTGGCATCGTAGCTCCCAAACGGAGGAACCGATTTTGATCTAGTTTTTTTTGCATGAAGGTGACTTAATCGAGTGTGTTCTTAGCTATTTTTAGTGTATATCAAACTGTCGGGGGATTTTTAAATTTTAATTTAAGATCATTTAAATCTTAGCCCCATTTTACTAAATACGTCAGTGAAAACCGCATGCAAATCGATTTAGCCGATTTAGAAATTACGCTGAACAAACGCACATACACACAAACAGACGAAAATTCTAAAAATAATTGCTATGGTCTCTTTTGCGTTGACAAATACCGCTCGTGATAGATTTTCTCAAATATATTCCATGTACAGACATATCGATCAGTTACCGTTTCATTGTAATGGATGATTTGGGATTTAGACTTCAAAAATACTACTACTGAATGTCCTCGCTTTGCTTCCGTAAACCTTTCGGTAAGCCCTCACTCAATAAATGTAAGTATGGGTGAAATTGACATAACGTAATTTATTTATTTGTAAACCGTTTGAAATAAACCAACCACTAAATGTTAACCAAAGCTCACTACAATACGTATGTATTGTAAGTTATAAGGGAGTGGAAACCGCAGGTAAATCTGTTATGTCGTTCCTAAGACTACTTTTTATATAATCTATTACGTCTAATTAATACCCCTAGTAAAAGTTTTACTTAAATATCTTCCATTTACAATTTCATTACCATGCTTGGATATGAATTCCAAATCATTATTTATACAGAATTAGACACTATACTATGACCTTTTTTCTACCTGTTGCCGTTATTAATATCGAGCAAAAAACGGCTAAAATCAAGCGCCAAAGCACCCTGTCAGACGCTCTTCAGATTAATGAACAAATATAATAAACATGTTAAATCAATGACTTCACTTGGAAAGTCAGCGCCCACGGGTTGGACACGAACTTAACCGAACGGCGCACGAAAATTCACGAACACAGAGTTTCGGTTTGGCCGAAAGTTTCGGCCAAATTTTTCCAAAACCGAAACCGAAACCGAAACTAGATTTTTTGGCCGAAACTGGCCGAAACCGAAACCGAAACCGAACCTTCGGTCGGTCTCTACAAAACAACCGCGCCGTACAAAAAGCGTTCGCATCGCAAATGTTTTTGAAATGTATTCACGTCGAGTCTTTTTTACGAGTTCACACTTAATGGGCGAAATATTCTGAGACGAATTGATATTAAAGTGTTAATTAAGTAGCGAATTGCAAATTTTAGAGTCTCATGTAAATCCGACGTGTGCAATAATTGTCGAAATGGTAATTCCGTTGTTCGGTTGCTAAGTTAACACAATCGTAAGCTGATCCTTGGTGTTGATAGCTTTCACGCGATACTTCCCTTTCTTGAAGATAATCGTTATGAAACTGAGTTATGATCGATACTAGTACCTTCCGCCCTTTCTGGGCTTTGTACCTCGGTTTTACGATTAGTGTAGTACCCCTCCATCTATCCAACGATATTCTTCGTTTCGTTATAGCTTCTTCGTAAAGCAATTTTACCTTTTCAAAATTTGATATTTGATCATCAAGAGAATGTACCTGTGTTAAGTCGACTTACGTATTGTAAGTCAATATATCGGATAAGAAAGTAAGTCGTTTAGGAAGCCGTAATTAAAGTCAAATTGTAGGTACTTTTGATCATGCTAAAAAAGTCCCATTCATTTTCCTGAAATGGCAAAGTAGGTTAAAGCACTAGCGAAAAAAGTTACTTATTTTAATTCCTTGCAAAAATACTATTTGTTATAAAATAATGGACCTTTCGTGCTTCAATTACGACAATTACAAAATTAAAATTGTATATCTACTAGGTATGTCATGCTCATGTACTTATAATACGTATTATCGACATGCAACGAGAACTAGTCAAGTTTGCTGTTCCTCTATAAATAGGGTTATCACACTTTAAACCAATTAAATTTATTAAATATTTTAAAACTTACAAATGAAGTTGTACAATGGGCGGACTTAATGCATATAGGATTTTTATTTTACGTTATACCTATCAACCTAGTTACTTGCTTTTAAACTGGCAAAAAATCCTTGAATATTAAACATTTAATTTTAAAATGTGACGTAAAACGAAACGTAATGTGATAAGTATCATAATCAGGCAAAATGTAACTAGGACAATCAATTTATTTTAAAATATTTGTACCTTGAACTTTATTTATAAGAGATAAAATTCTGTTAACATTCCGATAGAGATAACATTCCAATAACATTTAACATGCATTTTTTACTAAGCACAGTTGCCAACCCTACCTATAAATAAACTTGCTAAAGTGATGCACCACTTGCTAATCCGGTTTATATAGTGATTCTACATGTGCATCACTTTACATGTTCTACGTACCTACGTAAGATAGGTTTATGTTTATTTTGATACTCCAGACAGACGCTACGGTCGTGTTACGAGTATACAGCATACACGGCAGTGCAGCGCCGCATAAGATATCCATTACACGGCCTTATCGCATCAATTTTGCAAAACGCGTAATACCTCTCGCCGAGCATAAAATAGTCTACCATACTGCTAGTTTATTTCGCCGTCGCTAAACGCTCGGCTTCGTGCCTCGTCTGTGGTGTTGCCATGCGTTTCGTTTGGCAAAATGGGACTGGAGCGTTAAAAATAGTCTTCCTTTTTAGGGTTCCGAAGAAAATTCGGAACCCTTATAGTTCCGTCATGTCCGTCCGTCTGTTTGTCCGTCCGTCCGGCTGTCTGAATCAAAGTGCCGAGACCCTTAGTGCTAGAAAGCTGTAATTTGGCATGGCATATTTATTAAATCTCCAGAATCGTAGAATAAAATATTAAAAAACATTTTTTTTCAGGGTACCTCCCCTACAGGTAACGTGAGGATGAATTTTTTATTCGTCGCGTACCCTATAGTATGCGGTGTCGTTGAAAAGGACTTCCAAAAATATGGGTCTTTTAAGACCATTTTTGGAATTAGGGGTTAGCGAAATATTTGGCTTTAAAGAGCTAATTTTGGTTAGGGGCAAGGAAAAATTCTCAAAAATAGGTTATAATATGAATTTACAAGGAAAGCTATCACGGCTACTCTTATCATAATTAGTTAAAATGATGAGTAATAGTCGACAAACTTACTACTTCGGAACCATTGCGCGTGGCCTGACAGTTGACACGTAGGTACCTACTTGCCTGGTTTTTTTTAAATAAAAATTTTGTCACAATTATCACAAACAATACTAGCAAAGGTGACAGTTTGTATACTTTTCTTGTTGTATACAATTATGTCTTTTCAAAATTTTATATTCGACTATGTAGCGACGTAATACATAACGATATCGCTCCCTTGATATTTATTCAACACAAAGTATTCCTTTTACGCATTGAAGGTTATTACTAATTTCTAACACGCGTATGGCTTCAAAAATCGATTGGACTTAGCCCGCGGCCCACCACGAACCACTGAAATTAAAATCTTTAGCCCGTGCTTGTTACATTGTATATCGGTGTCTCAATAACACCAGTGTCTTAAACTTACCATTGAGTAACAAGTTGTTTTAAAGTTTCCTTGACAGCTACTATGTCGCGTAAAGACGTAAAAAGATACGTGAGACAATACGGCGTATTTTGTTATATTTTTTCATTTATCTACTATTTACATTTTCAGATACTCTGTAAAACTCTGTTTTAAAATCAACATAATATTAATGTCCAAATGTGCAAGTTGCAGCATAGCTTTCGCAAAATTTAAAATTGGAAAGGTAGTTAAGGTGCATATTTTAATCACAAAGGCTTTTCATTTTTATCGGCAATCTTCCTAACATCGTGAATCGAATGTAACAGGTCTCTTTCTAATACTAATGAAGTACATAAAACGTTGAGCTTAACATGCGTCGGTTATTAAACGGCATATTTAACACGATTTCCTAAAATGAAATGTCCCTCCAATTTCTATGAACACAAGAGAGTTGGTGTCAGTAGCTCCGCTCGGTATTTGTAACGCGGTGGGTTATTAATAGCCGCGATAGCAGGTAGCCCGCGGCTGTACACGATATTTGGGAAATCCGGATTTGCATAGGATAATGGGAGAACGGAGCACGGCGTGCAGTTCGCAATGCCGACGGACATACTGTCGTTTCACGGTGCTTTGATTCTGCCGTTGTCGGCCACCCCACTTGGCGAAATGTCGGGAATTTCGGGAGGCCATTGATGGTTGGCTTACGGTGAATTTAGAACTTAGAGCGTTTAGTACGTCTAAACAGGCTTTTGTCATCTGGAGCGGCTTACTATTCTGACAGTCATGTCTGTCAGTATTGTTAATGAATCTTTAAAGTTTAAGGCATTAAAGATTTTAGTTTGTCGCTAAAATTGCTATTATTATCGAATCTGATATATGTGATGATTGAATTCTAGTTGGCAATGACGTTTTCTAGGATTGAAATAATATTTATATTAAACTAGTTTTTACGTAATTAAGTTAGTATTTGTTTACGATGTTAGTCTCTGTGACTAACTGTTCGCTGTAGTGTCGTGGCGGCGACCCGACCTGCACCTAATGTTCAACCCGCGTCGTGAGTCCCTTATCTATAGATTAATGTTGCCATTATTAAGACTTACGTGCTCCTAAAGCAGAAAGCAGGTAGATAAAGAACATGCCACCGTTAATTTGCATACTAGGCCTTGCTTGTACTTAAATTTAAATGTCTTGTATCCATTCATATAGGTCTTATAGTCCTATATAAATGGATCGTCTCATACTCGTAGTCGACTCGACGACATTTACTTATGTTTTCGCATGGTATCTTACTTATTCAAATATAATAACAAAGTCAAACAAAACAAACAAACAAAAAGTCGGTATATAATAGCGCCATCTAATTAAAAAAACGTTGAGAATTCTTGTGTTGTTCCCAGCTTTTTACTTTTACAAATATTTATGTTTTGATATTCGTCGTAATAACACACTTTACATAATTCTTGGAAAGTATCAACTATTAGATCTATTGCGATTAAAAATATAAATCACTCTTATAAAGACAGTAGGATGGACGGCTTATTAATGAAATTTCTATATGTAACGGCTTAAAACTGATTATGTTCATATAAAATTAATGCCGTCAAAAACATAATTTGTAAAAAAAACAAGTCTCGCAACTCAGTTCTATCGTAAAAAGTTGTGAGATCCATGTAATACCAAGTCGGTTAATTTATTCAATCCCTACTTAAGTGTCCTTCTGTCTTAAGTTATTAGTGTTATTACGTAGTTAGCTAACTTAACAACATCTTATAGTGACCATAATAATATCAATATTAAAAAAATATTTTATGTTTTAGATAAATTCTTTTTCATTCACTGCATACATAACTGTGTAATCTTATATAAATCCTAATATGGGATTACAATTACAAAGTTATTTATGCAGTTGGTGTATCTAGAAAACTGGACAGAATTGTAAAACATTTTAGTTTTTCTTTGATTTATACACTAAACACTAATTGTATTTTTTTGAAGCTTCTATGTCTGCTAGAAGTTCCTTAAAGTTTTGATGATCATAATTTTACAAACAATCACAAAATTATGATTCTTAAACTACTGAAATTTGAAATATACCGTGTTTATACAATGCCTGCTTGGTTACTGAAAAAACAAGCTTCTAGTTTTATCCACAACGGGGGGTTGAAAATGGCCTGTACTGCTTCGAGAAAAGGATGGTACAGTCGTGCCGCTTTTTTGCTTGACTTGGCGGAAATTTTATTCAATTCAATTGAAAATCGCAAATAAATTAATAATTATTATTAAATCTTATCTAATTGCACACATAAAGTCACATTAGGAGTTTCCGTTCATAAGTTACACTTTATATTAGCTGACAAACAAATAAAAAACAAAATTCACTTCCTTTATTGATCTAGTGGCATTAAAATGACATCTTGTTGAAGATAAAACCGGTTTAAGTATCCAACGCATCCTATACGATGTTATGAGTCAACGATTATTCGCTAATTATACTATGATGTCAGATTACGATTGCGTCTTGAAGATTCGTCTCGTCTAGGTTTTAATTATAACAACCTTGGATGTGTTCCATGTCTATGCCGCCCAATGTTCTCATACAAGGACGTAGTATAAATAATGACCAAAAAAGAACAGACAGGAAAAAAAATCTCTGCAACGTGGGAACCTTACTTTGTGTTTTTCGTAAAGTTACAGTAATTTTTAGTCCAGTCGTTTTAGAATATAAAGTTTTAAACGGTTGCATGTTATCTAATGATAGTAACATCTAAATCACCAAGTCATGTAAAAATTTAAGTAGCATTACTGAAGCCCAAATTGGTCTCCGTGCTGTTGACGAAAAAACTTTTGGATAAAATTCCTTTTAGCCCATACCCGATTGATCTGAATTTTGTTATACCCTTGTATTTCGACGCGCTGATACGAATATCATAGGCAAATACCCGCATATTTCATTTTCAAGGTCACCTTGAAAAACCATTTTTGATTTTTCACGCTTAATTGGCAAAATATTGATTTACAGAAAAATGATTTTGTTGTAGCCCGGAGATTGACATTTTATGTCCAATACATTTTTTCTTGTAGAGCCAGTGGTTTGGGAGAAAAATACGAAATTCGTTCCGGATAATTTCATGGTACAATTTCACTTGGCGTACTATGAAGATGGCAGATTTTTATTTGGAATATTTTAGTAGGCATATTACCATTTTTATACAATTACAAAAGCATACCTTCTGTAGTAGTTATAGTACTTACGTGCACAAGTATAAGTATAGGTATAGTATTTAGATATAATAATATAGTTGACTTGCATTAGCTCGTTACGACACCAGTAGCTATGGTAACACATCCACTCTCGTCTACCACTCTCACGTGACTGTCCAGTGTCGCCCCTCTACCAGTTCCCGAAATAACATTATTTCTACTACTACTATAATAGTAGTACAAACAATACACCTTCGTATGGGCTAAAAGGACGTACAACCCAAACTTTTTCCTACATAGACCCCTTATAATATTTATCAACATTCGTATGACCTACGCAGTATTCATGAGTATGACAAACGGGTTAACAAAAGTAGTTTAATAGTTTTATTTGTGCTGAAAAAGTTATCTAGAATTAGAATAACACTTCGCGAGGTTGTAATAAAAAGTTTATTTATGTGTTCCAAAAGCAGTTTGACTGCTGAAGGTGCCCTGATATTGTTAGTCACCTACTATTTATTACTCTAAAACATGTTTGGAGATAAAATAAAGTGAATTGATGGATCATAAAGATATAAATTAGTAATATATGTATTTTTGATTTGATTTTGTGTTCTTGTTTGCTGTGTATATCATTATGTATGTAGGTACTACCTCCCTTTGTTTTAGGATGTAAACCTAACGTTTCAAGTAACGTGTTTTACTGTGTTTGTGATGGTTAGTATTACGATAGTTTCTGTTTAAGTAGTAGACAAGAACGTATGGAATAACATCGTTGAATTAAGCTGTACATATAAAGCCCAGCGACTAAAGTGCACTGAAGGGACCAAATGCCACGTTTTCCTGCGTTGTCTAGAAGGTTGCGCAAGAGCTAAGAATATTCGCTTGGATTCACTAATGGCAGTTATTATCCGTTAAATTTCTTTGTAACATTTTCTGGTACTGCAAAACAATTTGGCGGGGTTTACGACCATAAATATTTTATAGTGTTCAAATTCACATGTGAAAGTACCACTGGCCAGGAAATACATTGGAGGTTGGAGCCTAGCTGGTAACTCCAATGTTGGTAATTGGTGGGACGGGTGAGGGTGGTCGGGTGGCGGCGGGAGGGGGGAGGGTGGCGCGGCCGTCGCGTGGCTGATGTATGCGCCGCCGCCGCGACGCCAGACTTGCCGGCGCCGTGACGCCTTCAATGCAGATATCGTGCACTCTGTACACCCACTGCTTGTTAGACCTACATTTTATGGGGGATGGAAATTTTTACGTGAAATAAAAATTGGTTGGTAATTAAAGGCGGTGATTTTTTAAACAAACTTTTTTCGTTAATAAACATGTCGTAGTTTGAAAGCTTAAACGCTTAACAGTCCAGCACCCTAATTCACGTAACTTTAAGACGCATCGATTGAGTTGCAGTGACGCTGCAATCAAGTTGCAGTGACGCGGCAATCAAGTTGACGTTGGTTGACGTTGTTTGACAGCGCTCGCGAAAGCTACGAGAATACCGAAAGTGTTATTTTGATCGGAACGTCACTGCAACTGCACTGCAATTGAACTTCTTAAATTACGTGAATTAGGGTGCAGGAAAGTTGTTTCGATTAAGTTAGAGCAGGTGACGTGATATTTGACGTCGGGTTTCTAAAGTTGAAATTTTTGGCTTGAAGTTTAAAATAAATAAAATTCCACAACCAGGGTAATGACTGAGGGTCTGTTAATGTGGGCTTATGCCGATATTAATGTATTTACGGTATTACCAATTTTTTTTTATTCATCGATGTGTCCAATGATAGAGCCGTTTTATTTTCATCGTAATATGCGCATAGGAATTGAAGAAATGATATGTTGATCTAGGTATCCTAGGACGTACTAGCTAACGCCGTACGGGAATTATTATAGGTAATAATATATTTTTTTCTTATGTTAAATATACCGCCATCGTTGTTTTATTACTGCCCGAAGATTGACTGGCAGAGAATGCTTTTAGCATTAAGTCCGCCTTTGTTTCTATACTTTTGTATGGTACATAAAGAAATAAATAAAATTATTCCGCGCAACGAACGCATCCGTGCTCATTTAATTCCTTCTTCCTAGGCATGTTTGAATGTCGGTTAGCTATATTTAATTGATACAAAATTTATTGTAACCAATGAAAAAATAACACAAGCTGATATAGTAGAGCTGCTAGAGCATGATAGCGTTATTTAAAGTATTTTACTACAATTAAAACTAATTAGAGCTCATAAAATATTCGTCGTATTATAACGTAGTGTAATCGAAGGTATCGAAACACCTCTGAAATCGACCCACTTGATACATTTTCGAAATGCGGGCCCACTGCCGACTGCCGACTGCCGAGTGTCCCTTGATTGATGTCTGGCGTAATGATTCGGGAAACTATTTCCTTCGCATTTCCCTCCACTCAATAAAACATCGAATATGCTTATTTATGTGTCCGCGTCAGTTTATTGGGGGCTTTGTCAATGCGGCCCGTAGTGCCGACTACACTTGAAAGACCGTCATTTGTCAAGATTACTGCTGTTTGGGGATTGAGATATGAAAAGCGGTTATTGTTTTGAATATTTCCCTTTTTATGTGGGCCCGCGGGGCACGAATTTCGAAATATAGACCCCATTATATTTCCGTATACTATATATCATTCGTAATTCCGTCTCCTCCGTGAAAACATCGTCGACATCGCGAGGTGTTATCGCTAATACCCGTGCAGAGGAGGCGCGGATTCCTAAGGATCCATTCGGCGCGCCCGCTGCTAGTGTGATACACATTTTCCCGAGTCTGTTACGCGTGGGTATTGTATCAAATTTGGTGAAGTTACATAATTTGCGAGTCGGCGCCCGTCGCACAATTAGCACGTACAAAACTCGTCAGTCACGGCTCGGCGCCGAGTGGCAATTACGGTATTTCATCCTCAATAAAAGTGCACTCAGGCGCCGCTAACGTCGGAGAAAGCTCCCCGTCGCCTATAAAGCTAATGTGGACGTATAAAGATTTAAATGACGGACGGACGCGCGCGGCCCGCCGGCCAGTGCCACTCAAACCGGCGCAATCCGGCGTTACGACCGACCGCCCGCCCGCCGACCCGCCGACCCGACTATTCGCTATGATTACTCATTATCTCCTACACACTTACCTTGCCGAATTCAAAACTACCTTACTTTTACGCCTGCCTGGTGCTCATTTTCGTGAAAGATGATACGAGCTTGTTATATTTGTAAATGTATTAAAAGTAGCTAGGTACAGTAGATCTAATCGGTAAAGTAAACTTAAATGGTTTTAAAATCACTTATTTATCATTGAATGTTCATATTTTCTGTTTCCTTAACAGCTGTAGGTAGATATAAGATTTTATGTTGTTGTACTGCATACATACTTTCCATCAAATGCGTATTTTATGTGCATTTTTATATTCCAAGTAAAATTTGAACGGTAATAAAAGAAGAACAGTTTTCAATACTTGTCTCGTTAATATGTTAAGATTGCGAATAATGGCAGTCGTGTAGCGGGAGAGTAAACATTTCGACGCTATTAATCTGCGCACATTGTGCTATATCGAGGCGTCGGGGGCGGCACATTTATTTTATGTGCCGGCAATGTTACATACGCCATAAAAGTCGTTAGGACGGCGTAACGTCTCGCCATCGTCTTGCCCGCTTTAATTATACCTATAGGGTTCCGCGGCGCCGAAGTTCCGACTGCGCCACGTCATGCTAAAAGAAAGTGCCGCAATTTTCTCACATAAAGGGGTTTGCCACGTACTCATATCTGTGCCGCGATGCGTAATGCACCCGCACGCCTTAGCGCCAACACTATTGTGTTCAGTAATCAGTTACGGCTGAAGCCACACTGGCGCAGGTATTTTTTTTTTCTAAACTACGGGACCAATTTATAGATCGTGTAGCTAAAGACATCAAGTAATAGACTTTTCACAAGCTAATTTCTTGATTGTGAAGCGCAAAACAACAATCCCTTGGCATTAGGGACCCGGCGAGCACCCCTCGTCGTAGTCTCAGTTTCGACCGCCTCCACATTACCCTAATACGGGCAATAACATCCTGACACTTCCTAATGTTCCCAGCCGCTCTAATGCCAGTAATGACACATTTTACAATAACTATCATTAGTATCATTGACTTATTTTTACTGGATTGACATTAGTTCGTGATCAAATACTTATTTTTGTTATTATGAATAAAATTGTTCCTGTTGTCGCTGAAAATATGGAAGTATAGTCATTCATCTTATTACATAATATAGCCCACATCATGTTGCTATTTAAAACCAATACACAAATAGATTTGTCGCAAAAAAATTCTGGCCTAGCCTAGCTGGGGATCGAACCAGAAATCTTGCGTTCTGCGGGTTAGAGCGACTGACTCAATTCAGACAACAGCGCTATGGCACCATTGTGCTTATTGTATAGTACAACAAAGCTCGAATCTATCAAAAGTTTACAAGTTTTCCCGTAAAGGCCACAGATATATTTATTACAGTGCGTATAATTACATAAGGCGAAACGTAAAGTTAGTTGGAAATTAGTTCAATGTCAACGGGCAAATGAAGACGGGAAGCAAAGCGGGCAAACTTTTGTCTTTCGCCGTAAATCACATCGGCTAATAACTCGGCGGTACAAAGAAAATTGATTTATGTGAACATTTACTAAGTTCTCGGATTTTAGTGAGTGGAATACGGTGTAGCGTGGGAACGACCGCGTGTGTACTGGAGACCTCGGTCGATGAGTAGGAGCTTTGTCGCCAATTCATTCTCCACCACACATATACCGTACCGTACATATACGATTAACATGGCGACTCGGCCCTCGCTAAGCGATCATAATACATAAATACAGTATTGTTAGATAATCCTGCAGCACAGGTGACTATTGATCTTGCAGAAGATAAGGTCCCAAGTTCGATTCCCAGCTGGGGCAGATTGATCCTCGTGTCGGCTTGTGTTGGTAGTTTTTATGGGGAGGTGTTAATGCGAAAGCATTCATTGTTTATTATTATAGGTATTTTTTTGTGTATAAATATTTATTTTTATACAACTTTTGATAATAAAAGCGTGTTATCTTTTTCATTATTGTAATAAGAAACCGAAACTTTAAATACATCGCCGTAGCAAGTTTCGTAGAGCCGAGGATGTTTGGTAAAGTGCTTCGTGTAGTCGTGTTATTTCGGTTTAGAATACTGTATTACGGCACTGTAAGTTGGAAGTTTTGCGGTGGGAGCGAGCGACGTGCGAAACGGCACGCGTACTACGGAGTTAAGGTGTACAAATTAGACGGGAGTGTGTCGGGCCAGATTCACCGAGCGGGCTCCTGGAGGGACCCACGGGCTCGGGGGCCGCGCGGGGCGCAGATGGAAATTTATCACGCCCGTCGGAGCTGAGACTACAAGTTCGCGCATTAAACGACTCCGGGACATTAGCCGCTTGCAAGATGCCGCCCGAGATCATAATTAAGTGCCGCCCAATTTATCGGTCCGACCCGTGCCCGAAAACTCCCCTTAAACTTCCCTTATCGTACCTACTAAAAGCTCTTTATTTTGTAGTTAGCCGGCCTCGCAGTTATCGCCTTTCATCTGCCACAGTACAATTTAATAGGAATCTAGATGTCGGAGCGTTTGTTTTGAGGATAGATAAATAAAAATATATTGCTAAACTTGAGCCATGATTAAAATTTCAAGATTAATCTGCGGGTTGGTATTTCAATCTATAGTCTACCCTTTCTTCGCAATAAGTATAAAGGAGGTTATGTTCACGATAAATTCATGATATTAATTTTTAGGAGAGCCGATTAAAAAAAGGTTTTTTCAGAAACGCGTCGGTGATACCTTTGTTGTTACTGATGTCCATGGGAAAAGACTGTCACTTACCGTCTGCTCTTTTGTCAGCTCTACAATTATTGGCGTAAAACCCTGTATTCGTATTTATTTTTCAGTAGTGGCTCCGAGTCTGTTCGGAATCATCAATTAGACTTTAGAGGAACAACACGGTGAAACGCATTTGTCCCGCGGGATAGTTGCCGATGACAAAACTCGAGAATCTAGTTCATTCCGCGACAGAATTCTCCTTTAAATCTGCGATACAAAAGCAAAAGATATACCGTTGCGGCTTCGTCCTAGAAACCTTTGTTGCGACGGCATTGTCACTCGGAGTGGCGAATGTAGGAGATAGTCTGTGTGTGCGCCGTGCGGTCTAGACTCGGGTCTTAAAATAAGTGTCTAATACGTTCTAGTTGAATGATGAGGCGAATGTGTCACTGAATCAAGTGAGCAAGTGAGTTAAAGTATGTGAGGCGAGGCGTGGAGCGTGAAGCGGGCGCTCCGTCTAGTGGTGCTTAGACTAATTACTGCATCAGTGTGGCTAAACTGGTTTAGCGGCCCGTTCGGCCTCACGGAGGATTTCGTTCTGCTCTACAACTAATGGCACATCATTTACACGTAATATATTCTCGTAAGCGAGCAAGCCTTACCACTAATAAAGATATACTGCCAATAAAAAAGTACGGACCTATATCGAACCCAATGAGTTTCATCGTTATAAATTTTTGGTAACCACTTGACAATTTTGGACGTTTCTTGGAAGTAAATTTAGACCGAAATTAATTAGTTGCGTTATATTATATTGAAAAAGAAAGTTTCTGGCATTTAAGGCTGTGGTTATGATGAAAACGTCGATCTCTACTGATATTTAATTCTCATGAACTTTAAACAGATATGAAAGAAATATACCCTCGTTTCTTGAAAATTCCCACATCAAAGGCGACTAACGCTGAAGCGAGCGAACTATAAGCCTCTATATCTATCGGCGGTGGACGATAGGGGCAAAGTCGAAGCTCACGCGTCTAAACTCCAGTCACGTAAACGTTAATGTGACACGAGTTTTCGTCAACTAATTATGTACCCACTGAATGTTTCGGTCACCTTCGGTCGGTGGCCTGCAGAAATAGACCGGCGTGGTGCAAACTGGCTCATACAGTGTACCTACTGGATGCGGTGTGGTGTGAGCAAGTCTCCCGTTCACTGACCCAATGGTTTTTAAATACATTTCAAGGAATATTTATATTTAAAGTGTTGCAAGAATTTGCGTTCAAAAGTGTTGTGATATACATATGTCACTTTTTTCTTTTTAAATATACGAAAGAGGAAATTGAAAGATTGGCGAATATGACACACAGGAATCCTGACGTACACTATGCGATGCACTAAGTAGTTTTTATATAACAACTAAAGTATAAAGAAAACGAATAGATTTTTCAAAGTTCATTAGTATCATCACATCATGATTGTCCTGAAAATACGTTTCCATCTAACTAAAGCGAGTGTCGAGCCGATTATCTAGTAATTTTTTAATAATATATAATAAAATGTTCAAATTCTAATTCACTCGGTATATTGATCGTTAAATTTTACGTATGAGAAATGAAAAGGATCTTAGAAGTGGCTAAGTGCGCCCCGCGGTGAGTGAATTCGCTTTTTACCGTGTAAAAATCCAGTTAAACCAGATTATGTGTACATCTTTAACCGTGGAATTTTCAGTAGGACTAGTATAATCCAGAAGTAATCTAGAACAAGATGTAGTTTAATTAAGAGAGTTATGTAAAATAACGTCCATGTACATAACTTGCAAAATTTATTACTATGATACAGTGTGCGTGCGACGCTAGATTGATACACATCCGTACTAATCCGCTCCGTAAAAATTAATTCAAAACGACGGTTTAAACCAGTTAACTTGTGTAGAATTTATACATTTCAAACATTTAAGAGTAAACCCTAAGTTTTGGTTCAATTGTTGCCCAGAAACTAATTTGAAATGAAAAACTATTAGTGTTCGAAATTCAAAAACAAATAATAACGTTCATCCATTTCGATTACGCGTACGAGTGTTGTTGTGAGTCATCCGCCGTGCTGCGTTCGAACGAGCAAGTGAACTTTCCTCCAGCGTGCCTCGTTTACGACCTACTATACCGCAAGTACCTCAAACACGTTTATTATGCCGCAGGCGAAAACTAAGTTGGGATGTTGTGATCGTCTGACATCATCACCAAATATCTTAAGTTGTAACTCCTGCAAAAAAAAGTTTCACTTAAACTGTGTTAATATAAATAAGCCTCTAAAAGACCTTGCTGAAGATTTTAAATCAAAATGGACCTGCCATTGCTGTTACTCCAAACTGCCGAAATCTGACAATAGTGACACACCAATAGAAGGCGCAGATCAGCACTTGTTGTATCAAGAGGAAGACGAATTTTTGTCACAGGTAACTACAAGAAGAGGAGGCCAAATCGATAAAAAGTACACAAACAATATACCAATAGACACTATTCGACAAATAGTCAGAGAAGAATTCGAGAATACACTACAAGCCTTTAAAACAAGTATACTAGACCAATTTGAACTTAAAACAAAAGAAATTCTTGACAGCTTTGGACTTGTATCTGATTCCATATCGGCGATAGAAAAACAACAAGATATTCTCAAGAAAGACGTTGAGTCCAACGCTCTTCAAGTTCGTCAATTAGAGGCCGAAAATACCACCCTCCGAGCTACAGTTACTGATTTGAGTTCAAGAATCTCACGCATGGAACAGCATTCTAGGGCTAGCAACCTAGAAATACAAAACATACCTGAACATAAGACTGAAAATTTACTGACTATTGTAAAACAAGTTGCTTCTGTTTCTAACTTCAAATTAAACGAATCTGACATCCACATTTGCACAAGAGTTGCAAAAATAAACCGCGAAAGCCAACGTCCCCGTTCAGTAATAGTTAAATTTAGTTCGCCCAAAATCAGAGACGAACTTCTAGCAGCAACTCGAAGATTTAATAAAAAAGCTAGTAGCATCCAAGACAAACTAAACACTTCTCACATTGGTTTTAGCGGTACCAAGCAACCAGTTTTCGTAGTAGAACACCTTTCGCCCAGCCAAAAAGCTATTCACGCTGCTGCTCGTATAAAGGCGAAGGAGCTCAATTATAAATTTGTCTGGGTAAACGGTGGACGAGTATTCATGAGAAAGACTGGAGTATCCGATTATAAATTGATTAAAAGCATTCAGGACCTATCCCAACTTAGTTAAATATAAATTGAATTGTCTCATTTAGAAATTAATATTTATAACTTATTTTTTATTTCTTTTTGATCTCATTTTCTCAAAATATTGTGTATGTTAATTGATCATTTAAGAATATATTATCAGAATGTAAGAGGGCTAAATTCAAATGCGACACAGGTACGTCAACTAATATCAATTAATGAATATGATGCTTACATCTTTACAGAAACTTGGTTAGGTAGTGGCTGTTTCGACTCGGAAATTTTTGACCATAGATATGTTATATACAGGCGTGATCGCGAGACCTCTTCTGTTTCAAATTCTTCTAGAGGAGGTGGTGTCTTAATCGCTGTAAGAAAACATCTTGTTTCAACACGAGTGCAAGAGTGGGAAAGCGAGTGTGAGGACCTCTGGGTTTCCATTACTATCGCACCCAAATTAGGTAAGAATCCCTCAACTATAAGACTTTGTGCAGTTTATTTGCCCCCACCTGTAACAATCTATACGTGGAAATTATTCGCAGATAAGGCTACCTCAGTCCTTGAATCACATAGCGATCATAAGTACACATTGATTGCAGGTGACTTCAACTTGGGTGGAATTACGTGGCAATATACTAATGATGTTAATTCAGTAGATAATGTTAAATGCACGATCCCGACAGGATATGGGAACCGTGACCTTCTATGTAGATTCGTAGATTTTTTAACACTGAATGATTTACAACAATTTAATAGTGTAACGAATGTACAAAATAAAATTTTAGATTTAATTTTGTGTAACAAAAGCGGCTTAAATATTACCGAATGTCTTGACCCTGTAAGAAATATTGACAAATTTCATCCAGCACTTGAAATAAAAATTAATATTGAATCTTTTCCGAATGCAAAAACTTACCTCCCTTCTCGTCCAAACTTTTACAAAGCAGACTATGAGGCAATAAGGTTATTTTTAAGCAAGGTGTCTTGGTTGGATGAATTCAGCACCTGTAATGACCTCAATGATATGGTAATTAGATTTTACGACATTTTATATAAGGCTATTAGACTCCACGTTCCGTTGACATCAACCAAAAATGGTTCTCAACCCATCTGGTTTACTCCCCATCTAATATACTTATTACGTCGAAAAAAGAAATTCCATGACAGAGTAAAAAAATACAAAAATCCTCTGGATATATTGGAGTTTGATTATTTAAGAGACGACTGTAACAAATTGATAAATTACTGCTATAATAGATATATAAATGACATTGAAAATGAACTATTGCGGCACCCAAAAAAGTTTTGGACACACATAAAAAATTTACGTAAGAATTGCTCATCTTATCCAAATACAATGACCACACAGAATGGTTATACAACCACCGATAAAGAAAAAATGTCAAACATGTTTGCGGCCCATTTCTCTTCTGTGTATGAAAAAGATGACGATGACAAAAGTAAATTAACATGTTACGCTGAATCTCTTGATACAATAGGGGACATACAATTTACATCAAATGAAGTTGAAAAAAAACTTAAAAAACTTGTAATTTCAAAAGGGACTGGACCAGACAATATACATCCACTACTGTTAGTAAATTGTGCAGACATATTGGCTTCTCCACTTAGTTTTCTATTCAATCGATCTCTCCAGATAGGTGTATTCCCCGATAAATGGAAAGAGGCTAGGATACTACCATTATTCAAAAATGGTAAAAAGGAGCTGATATCGAATTACCGACCAATATCAATTCTATCCACGATATCAAAACTATTTGAATCATTGGTTCATCCCGTTATGTACAATCATTTATATAAATATATTATTACTGATCAGCATGGTTTCATGAAAAACAAATCGACTAATACTAATCTAGCTCTTTTCACATCTGAAGTTAAAGAAGCAGTTGATCAAAATATTCAAGTTGACGTTGTATACACAGATTTTTCGAAAGCTTTTGACAAGGTCAATCACAGAATTCTTCTTGCCAAGCTGTTTGCGCTCGGAATTACTGGTAGCATGTGGGAATGGTGTTCATCATATCTCAAAAATCGGACTTCTAGTGTAGTAGTAGATGGTAAACAATCTCTTTCTTTTCATGCTTCTTCGGGAATTCCTCAGGGATCAACTTTAGGACCTCTATTCTTTAATGTCTTCATAAACGACATCAAGGAAAAAGTAAACTGTAAAATTTATCTCTTTGCTGACGATCTCAAAGTTATGTCTCCAGTGACTAATACCACAGACGCAAAATACCTTCAGAAAGATATTGACAAAATTTATGAATGGTGTAATGATAACAAAATGTATTTAAATATTTCAAAATGCTTTCATATTAAGTTCACCAGAAAACGTAATTACTTACCCTCAGAATATTTCATAGATGGGGAAAAAATCCAAGAAGTCTCTACCATACGTGATCTTGGAGTGTTGATGGACACCAAACTTAAATTCTCAGACCACATTGACAAAATTATAACAGAAGCAAACAAAGCACTAGGCTTTATACTTAGGTCCACGAAAAACTTTAAAAGACCAGCCACTGTCATTCAGCTTTACAACAGCTTCGTAAGGAGTAAGCTAGAGTATTGTAGCATAGCTTGGTGTCCAACGTATAAAACTCATATAAACAGAATAGAACGGATTCAAAAAAAATTAATGCGCAGCCTAGCATATCGCTTCAGGCCACCTAGAGATGTAAAGTCCTACGCAGACAGACTAAAGCATTTTGGACTGGAACAACTTAACATCCGTCGAAGTCAGTTAGATTTATTATTTCTTTATAAATTAATAAATAATATCACAGATTGTCAGTCCCTACTATGCATGGTGCAATATAATGTTCCAAGCAAAATACCGAGAAATCCATGTACTGTTTTCCATAATAGGCTGACCAGGACAAACCTTGGTCGCTCTTCACCTGTGGTCCGTGTTTCTCGCCTGTATAACGAGTGTGCCAAACGTTACCCAGATCTTGACATTCATTTCGATAGCATCTCGAATTTTAGACTCAAGCTCAAAAAGTTGACATATCCTGATTCTTTTTGATAAACTTATGTTTGTGTTGTGTTATTTCTGTTTTGCTTTAATTTAATTTTAGTCTTAGTCAAATACTGAATTTGAATATTTTATTTTTGTTGTGTGCCTTCAATCTTTAATTTATATTTTATTATTGATTCTGAATAATTTTAATCTGTCGTTAACTATTGGACGAAAATTTTGATTCCTTGCTTGTATTTTTAATTTACTGTTTTAATTTTAATGTTTTATAATATGTTATTAATTTAATGTTTTAATTTTTTTTATTTAATTTTAATTTTATTTAATTTTTTTGGTTTTTTTAATTTTAATTTTGGTTTTTAATTTGATGTTAATTTAAATTTATTTGCTATGATTTTAAATGTTTTTAATTTAATGTTTTATCTTGTTTTTTTTTTAATTTTTAAAATTTTAATTTAATTTTATTTCATATTTTAATCTTGATTAATTTGATGTTAATTTGAATTTTATTTTTACTCTTATTTTAAATGAGTTGTAAACACTATTCACAAAGCATGCTGTGGTTACCTGTTATAGTAAGAACAGTTTGATAGTTGTAATAAGGGAAAAATAATGTTTCAGAAATGTTAACGCTGTATCTTATGTTGGTAATCCAAAAATAAATAAATAAATAAATAAATTTAAGCAATTAACGGCCGGTCTCAATAATGTACTAACAGATGGAAGGCTGTGAATAGGGCTACCATTAGTATGTTATCTGTCATATTTGTCAATTTTTGCCTCTGAAAAATTTACAAATATGACAGATGACAGCCCTATCCACAGTCTTCCATCTGTTAGTACATTATTGAGACCGGCCGTAAAACAATAGCTGTACGTTTCAAAACGTCAAGTAACTGTAGAAGTCGCATGGCCTCCATAAACGATTCCCATTAAACTACGCGAGCATAAGATTCACGGCCCATTTTCCTAGGCTCTACAAAAACTAGCTTTTACTAGCATCGACTCTTTTCAGTTGAACAAGGTTCCGTCGGCGACGGCGGCACGCTAGTGAAACAGGCAATTTACGCGAGCCTATAAGTAACAAGATTCATTAAGAACGTTACAAAGTGGCGCGGGCGTTCTTAAAGCGAATGGCCCTAGAGCTTACACCGTTCATAATGGGCGTACGGGCTCTGAGCTCGGAGCCGGCCGAGGCACCGCGCGCGATTTAATGAAACACCTGGAGAGTGCCGCTTCCGTTGCATTAATCTCGCACCACTTACTTCTCACACCTCGTGCCTCGCGCCTCGCACCTCGCACCTCGCGCCTCGCACCTCGCGCCTCGGGCCGCGCAGTCAACCCGCGGCAGCCGCGGCGCGCCCTCCGAGCCTCATTACATCCTGCGATGACCTTGTACGAGCTTGATTTGATCCACCGCACCAAAAGTATGGTCCGGTCAATTCGTTTGCGATTTGTCCGTCGTTTTTTCAGTTTTTTCGCCCCTCGTTGAAAGTGTTCTCTGTTGATCAGCAAATCCCTTTTCACAACAAAATCATGCCCCTCGGGCCAACTGAATGCATATGAAAATGGCTTTCAGAAAAGTAGCAGTTTGTTTGCGCCCGGACATTAGCGCTAAAAGTGGGTAACTAATATTCAAGCCGGGATAAACAACGGCTGACCGCCCGCCCGGCGGCAACGGCAAGAGTGGCCGAGATAACTCCGCGCACGAATGCATATTTTAACGTTAAGCTACGGCACGCCGATGCAAACTTGTCGGGAACTTCACCTGAGTGAATAATTCTTGGTTTAAGACTTCTTCAGTAATGTGGTTTTTCTTTTTAGTCTGCTAGTTTCGAGCTCGGCCGCAGTGTGTGCGTTCCGAGGTATAAACATTAGCTTTGGGTGGCTAATTGTTGGATTCGGTCGATGTAGACACTGTAGACGGTGTAGCACCGATGTCGTACCGTCAGGCACGTGGCACGTCACGTATGCCGGGCCGCGATGCCGCATGCCGGCGCGCCGCGGCGCCGCGCCGCCCAGAGGCCGAAATAAAAATGCGGCGGCGATCGCAAGGCGTAAACACGCGCCCCTCTTGCGTGACGGCTCATTAGCCACTCCCCTGCGTCTCTATAAATCATTTTAAATTCAAATTCTACTTACTTTCAGAATTTACTTTGCTTACCTAATTCTCTTCGTAACCACGAAATTTTGCAAATTGGATTTTACCTTTCCCCCGTTTCGGCTTGTCAGAAAAATTATTTGCGGCAACCGGGATCGGATCTTGGCCTATGATCGTGTTACCTGCTTCTATTGCGTGATTCGAGCGCGGACCCTTTGAATAATCTGCTCCATTGCGGATAGATTTGCGAGTGCCTTTTATTAAATTGCCGATACTTTTATAGATAATGGGGATACGATCCCGGAAAATACCTTACGTTAACGATATACGTACATACCATATCGTGAAATTAACTATTTTCATCTTTAACGCACAGTTGCGCTACTCTTTTTTCAGTCTGAAAGAACCTTACCTGTAATATTTCTTTTATGTATAAATAATAATGTCACTTTCAGTAAAGTGATTCTGAAATCACTAGATATTGGGAAACTAAATCAATAAATATGTGTCAATACACATTGATTAAATTAGGTTCTGTTCACACTAATGCATAATTAAGAAGACTAATTCACCATACCAAAACAAATGTTCTAAATATATTTCATCAACCTAAAATTGTAGAATTGGTAGATATTGGGAAACTAAGTCAATAAATATGTGTCAATACACATTGATTAAATTAGGTTCTGTTCGCACTAATGCATAATTAAGAAGAGTAATTCACCATACCAAAACAAATGTTCTAAATTATTATGTAGGTAAATCAAAGTTATGTCTATCAAAGATCGCCCCTAACTAAACTAAATGTATCGGAATTATACGAGCTTCGGGACGGGACTGACAGTATCGTACACTTCGTACGCGCCTACTAATACGATATAATACGTATCTGTGTGAGTTACGTAATCGAATTATCTACGTATCTTCCGTTGACAAGTATAGGTCGTGTTCATTAAACGTCAGGACTATACAGCATTAAAGATCGTCAATTGGAGCACGGTCAAGAAAATCGCATCGGTAATATACATGCCTACGTGGTGATAAATACCTCCAATCACAGATTTGTCAAACAGGCATATTGTTGAACCGAGTTGGGCATGCGGCCACGCGCCTCGAATACCCACACGCACACTCGGACACACACGGCAACATCACCTACTCAGTGGAAGAGTTGGCAACTGCCGCCGGACCGCTGCTATTCCCGTCCCTGTTTGACATCATGAACATTTTTGGCGCCCACTCTCGTGCGTACAAGTGGGATTCGGTGCTCGCCGCGAGCGTGTCATTCATCTAATCGTTAGCTCATTGTTTTCCTCGAGTGTCGATTTGTCCCGACACGTGTCGTTTGGGCCAATAGTAAAATAGTGTAGCACGAAACTACGTATGCGTAGACCGGCCGCGCTCCGACGGCGCGACGCCAATCCATCAAACGTGATCGATCTATCGATCAATGGGCTACGCGCGGCACGCGCTGCGAATACTATCCGACATCCGCACGCAACGGTCAACAAGTAAATAGTTTCAATCACATTAATTCAACTCGCACGCTACGTACATTATTGTTAAGACAAATCTATTTACTAGGTGTAAGTTAATAGATACAATTAAGTGAAGTATTCAAACGGGAAATACTATGTTTAGTTAGTTTAGTAATAATATATTTAGTTCAATAATAGTTTTACTTGGTGTGCGAAATACAAATTGGTTGGTGAAAATCCTACAAAGGAATTTTAATGGTTTGTTTACATCGAGTCCAAACCGAATGTGGACTGTAGGTTTATAAATTAATTTGAATATTTACGGAAAATCACGAATTATATTGCTATTATCTCTATAATATCTGAACAAATCGAATCATACTCTACATCAGCTCTATCTTAATACTTAGTTTTGACTTTTTAAATGACACGAACGATGAATAAAGATGAACATTTAGTATGTGCGTTTGATGTTCCATAGACGCTGTAAAATGCTTTAGGACTCTCCTAACTGCACAAAGTTTAGACCTCAATTCCCGCGACGTTCGGCGTGGCACTCGTTACGGCGGGCGTGCCGGAGCCGTGGGCACCGCACCCGCTGTAAATACAAGTACCACGCTGTTCGTTATACCCGCAAGACTCCCAGACCCGAGTGCACTCGCCCACTCTACCGCTTACTCGACTTAACGAGACACGAACGCCTCTCCTCGACACTCTTTGATGTCATTTTTGACAAAATTCACTGAACCGATTTGTAACCATGACGCATCCACCAGGTGAGCGACATTTTATTCAATTTCGTGTACGAGCTCCCACGCAAATATTCTTACGGCACATTTATGCCTCCCCGGAATATAGCGAGCCGATTGTAAGGAAACTGACACTCTCCTAACCCCTTGTATTGCATGTGCGCATTGTTGTGCCATAAAAGACGTGGAAGGGAAACTCGCTCGGTTTGCTCCACTATCGCAAAAATGTTATTAGTTTTGGGCGGTTATTGCCCACCCCGCGACCTCTCGGTCCTCTACCCTTCGTCGAAACGACCGGCGAATTTTCAAAGGTCTCCCTTCATAGCACCTATTGTAATCCTCGGAGTAATTTTCCCTAATTTTCATTATTGCGAGTTAACTTCGTGGATGGAGATTATTATGATGTGTTAAATATGGAGCGTTACTTGGTTATTATTAATATAGCGAAAAGCGTAATTGCAAGTGGCTACGAGGACGTTTTTAGCGAATTCGACCGTGCGATTGCGTCAGGGTTGGAAAAAATCATGATTTTTTAAAAAAATCGAAAAAATCACGATTTAAAAAAAAAATCCTAATTAATCACGATTTTTTTGATTTTTTTCATTTTATTTTAAAATATTTTTGCGCAAAACAGTACGCGCCCTCAAGGGATTGCGCAGACACAGCGCGGGAATTTCTCTTTTGTCTGACATGTGAATGCCAAGCAAATGTGCAAAAGCAAGTGAATGCAAATTCTAAATTTGTTTTTAGGGTTCTGAAGTAAAATGGGAACCCTTATAGTTTCGTCATGTCTGTCCGTCTGTCCGAAGCAAAGCGCCAAAACCCTTAATGCTAGAAAGCTGTAATTTGGAACGGATATACATATAAATTATTAAAACCCCAGAATTGTAGAAAAAAATATTGAAACACATTTTTTTTCAGGGTACCCCCCCTACAGGTAACGTGAGGATAATTTTTTATTCGTCGCGTACCCTATAGTGTGGGGTATCGTTAAAAAGGTCTTTCAAAAATGTTATGGGTCTTCTAAGACCATTTTTGGAATTAGGGGTCCGTTTGTGAAATATTTGCCTTTAAGGTACTAATTTTGGTTAGAGTCAAGTGGGACCAGGGGGGGACCCCCTCTGTCGGCTAAACGGTTGGAGTTGGACAAGTGAAAAATTCTAGATTATATGATAGATTATATGAATGATGAATAATAGATTATATGATGAATTTATAAGGAAAACTATCACGGCTATGTTTACATAAGTATTTAGTTAATAAGTATTAGTCAATAAATGTACTACTTCGGAACCCTACATACATTGCTTGTGGCCTGACACGCACTTCTCCGGTTTTTATATGTGGATTTCTGTGAAAAAAAGTGAAATTACACATTTTTGATTAAATCATTGATTTTTATTGAAAAAATCATTTGATTTAAATCGTGATTTAAATCATGATTTAAATCAAAATGATTTATTCATGCCAACCCTGGATTGCGTAAATGTGAATATCCGTTCTATGTCGATAAAATGTAGTATCAATCGGAGTAATACATAGTACATGCGGGACGTGGCCGAACAGATAGATGGAGGTGATGGAATAGCAATTAATGCATCGTAATGCGCGTCGATGTCGGCGCGGGCCATCCGTCTCAGGCGACGCGGCCATTTGTATCGGTGGGGTGTCCGTCAGGCTAATCGCTGCGTGCACCTGCAATCCCTCCTCCCCCTCCCTGCCCCCCCCCCCCCCCTCGCCTACACCCGCGCCTGCCCCGTGACATGCTCCAAATTGTCCAAATCGGAAACAATAGCTTTTTCTATTCGCCTTTATGTCGGTACTCACTCCAAACGCTGATCGAAATGCATCCGGAAAGAGTAGCCAATTCGGAAGATTGACAACTTTTTTTTCCTGATACAGTATCGGTTTCCGCAGCCTCTTTCGACATATCAAGTTTTATATACCTAACTAAGTAAATCACTATAACAGTTAATTTAAGGTCAAAAGTAATGTAACATACAACAACAACAACAAAAAAAAAATTATAGAACTGATACCACAGAAGACATAATAGTACATAATAGTACTAATACTAACAAACTATAATGTGCACCTATATAGTTACATAAAGTAGTTTTGATTCATTGCATTAAATATTAAAATACTCTGGGGCTGATAAAATTGTATTTTTTTTATATCAGGCAGCAGGTTGTAATTATTACTCCTAATAAAATTGATTGTATGTAGCAACAACGCTACATTTATTAAGTACACGAAAATAAATATTGACACAATATTTAACGTTACGTTGACTTTTAACAAACAAAAGCGCCACCAAGCTATTAATCTATAAGTGTAATTAAATATAAGAGCTTTTCTATACAATTGATCATGAAACTAGTTACAAAGTTTCAACGGTTAAAAAAGCTCGATTGCCCACTTGGTTAAAGGCTTATATTGTTCACGGTAAATCGTGGAGTAACACTTAGTTCAAAGCGAAATATATTAACTCGTAACAAAACAAAACAACATTAAAATCCACTTAAATAACCTCCTAACATCATTGATATTATTCTTTATGTTAATGATAAAAGTTCTAAATCGTTTATCCAAGTAAGTCTTAACTTCGGGAAATATTCTTGTTACTTTGAATTGTCGATTTATAAGAGGAAAAAAATAATATCAACTTAATCAATCCAATCACTTAATAAAGATACTTCCGGTTAACTTGACTAATATATTTCTCGGAGTTAATTAGTATTTTAATATACTGAAATCAATTGGTGTGAGAACATGATCACTGATCACCCATTCAAGTTTGCAGATGGTCCGCTTCCATTTGGATGTTTCGAATGGAAACTCGGCTAAAGTAGACGTTGCCGAGTAACAGGAAATAATAACTTTATCCCGAGCTTAGCGCCGAGGACCGTCCAACTAACATTATGCCTGCTAGTAACAAGTTAATCTAAATGCAGCCGCCAACTCGTGGTACGCATCGCAAAGTTTCATAACAGAAATTTTGGAACAAAGCCTGTAAGTGAACTGTTCACCGACAGAACATTCAATTGGACTCGTTCTCGACTGTCGACTGAAACGTGCTAGTCCTCAGTTCACTGTTTAATGAATGCAATGATAATAAACAAATATGCGATGCGATGTGCGATGCTTATGTAATGTCTGCTGGCCGATGACTCAAGGGATTGTGGAAATATTGAATTGTTTTATGATAAACAAACTGACCAGGAACGTGATTCTAATTTTAGCTCGATTATAGATCGATAGACGTGAAAAGTCGATGTTGAGGTTTTGTTTGCCGGGGGGAGCTACGATTGAATGATTATAATACTGACATAATACTTGACATGAAAAAAGATCTATCAACTTATCTACTCTGAGTGCATTCAACTCTTCTTTATTAAAATTCATGAGCTGCTTTTAAGAGTAAGTTAGAGTAGCTATCTACACGGTAAGAATTAAATTCTTGTATAAAGAAAATCAATTTAATTTATTCAAGCACTCATAAAACTTTACTCAAGCCGAACAAATTAAAAAATGTTTAATCATTTTGTTATTGGATGTGATTTTTAAAGTTTAATAATGCTAAAATGTTTTTGCAATTAAAAGCAGATTTTGCTTGTTTGCGCGATACTCTATTTAATTAAACTCTTTTAGACGCACCATTACCGCCAGTGCTTGTTACTGGATCTATTCAATAAATCACTGGAAGACTGTTCCGCGGACATTATCAGTCAGCGGGCCCCCAAGTTAGCGAGTGTTCAGATGGAGTTTGTTTGTATATTTTCCTCGGAGGAGCGATAAGCGCTTTTCCTCTTTTTTTTACATTGAATAAAATATAGGCTGAACGCGACGCGATAAAGCGTCCACGAAGCGCCTCCCAGCCGGGCGCGCGGGCAGCCTCCCGTCACGTAGTGCGACAGTTAATTACGCGGATGTAAATAAATCATCATAGACGGGTGCGGCGAAGGGCTTCGATTCCGAAAGGCAATTATCTCGCGCCTCATTGACGCCGAAAATGAACAGAGCGAACCCGCGCCGCGCCCGCCGCCACCGCCGAGACATGGATATTTGACGCCTAACGCCGTGTTTTATAAGGAAAAATTCGGAAGATTTCCGAGGGCGCGTGCTCGGCTCTGTAAATGAATTCAATGCGTTGTTATGCGCAGTCACTGTTGAGCCGAAAATAAAAGAGAACACTATCCGAACGTATAAAATAATCTCTTAGTCGCGTACGGCAAGCGGACGGCCGTTGCGAATATTTTTGCCTTAACGTACACATTTGCATATGAATTACCTACGTTTGATTTGCGCAAGTTGCGGTCGCTTATAACCGCTACGCATATTGCCAATATGCTGAATGGTATCGAATGTTATGTGAATGATATAATGATACCGTATCCTTACTCGTGTTCCCTTAGTATCGTTTACATGCAGCGCAGGGATATTTATATTACATGGTTGAATTTACGTTCCGTTCGTATCTGTAACGTGGCGTTTTTATTCGATTCCAGGGTCGGTGTAACCGCGAGAAGCCGCCGTGCAAGTACTTCCACCCGCCTCAGCATCTGAAGGATCAGCTCTTGATCAACGGCCGGAATCACCTAGCGCTGAAGAACGCCCTCATGCAGCAGATGGGCCTGACTCCGGGCCAGGTGCTCCCTGGCCAAGTCCCCGCTGTGGTGAGTCCATAACCATGTCAACTAACACCATAACGCTTCGATTAGTAAGGGACGTAGCGAAGATCTTTTGATAGTATATTTATAACTGATCTTTAAGCAGTAGTTTAGAAATTAACAATCGGAAAAAAGATGTCGGTATTATCCGTGAGATACTCTCAAATGATAGAGAAAATCTCCAGCTTAAATTGGTCCTTTTTTGTATTCAATCTGCCTTTTATCGCAGCTCCGCTTACACTGGCTGTTCTCTAAGTATAGTGGATTCTCTGAACAGTATCAATGTAAGCTGAACTCCGTAAAAGGCAAGCAGAGCACAAAGGACTTTTTAATTTCACCGTGGATGCGACGAGTGGCTCCCTTTTTCTGATTTATCCGTCGCTAAGCTACTGTTAAATGTAGATATTGGTGTAAATAAACTACAAACAATCGAACGCTACTTCCCCTACAATGCTTCGAGCGATCGGTCCTCTTCCAGTAGGTAGGTGTGCACGCAACACGCAGCTTTCGGTGTACTCGCTCCCCTGTACTGCGATGTTTATAAAAACACGTAGAAGTTTAAACGCATCGCGTTTAAGTTGTGCCTAAATAATAATAAAGGATGTGCGTATATAATTCCACATCATTACTTTGTTATAACGTACATATGTAGATGTCTAGTTTATAATAATTAAGTTTTATTAAAAGTGATTCCTTTCTCCAGTTTTTTGTATTAAGTACGCATGTAATTTAGAGCTTTACGCTCTTGAATAATTTAGCTTTTATAGGATGTGGTACTTCAAACAGAAAACGAGTAGGTGATATTGTATTGTTTTAAATTAAGGTTATTATGGTAGAGTAAGGCACAACTTAAACTTAGCCGCCGATGGCCGATCGCTCCTCTCTGCTTGAGCATGTTTGTAATTTGTTCCTTAAGTGGCATGTTCTATCTGAACTTACATTTGTATGAAGTGGGTGCAAGCGGTATTGCAGATTTAATCACTGAAACATACTCACTCCCTCACTATTCACACTTTCGCTAACCTCGCGGCCCGTCGCTTCTCGAGGTCCCTCCCCGCACCGCACTACTCAACTCCGTCAGGAGCTTTCAGTTAGATTACTAGTTAGGGGTCGGCTATAAAATACTCGTACACTAACAGAGAATGTTTAGCCATTTTCAGTCGTAACAAGTTTCATTTTCTAAAGTTGATAAACAAGCGTTAACGTAACGTTGTCAAACTGTTTGTTGTGTTTTATATAATTGGGAATAGTTTGTCGTATAGTGCTCATAAACACTTGCAGCTCTTCTGAAAATATGGTCAAAGAACTATCCAATCCGGAAACGAAGTTGAAATCTCAAAAGTGCACACAGCTGAATTCGGTTCCACTCTGACACTACGACTATGGATTGGTTGCGATGCGATGTTAGTGCGAGTAGTTTAAAGTCCGGCCAGCAGAACGCGCTTTACAAGTATAGTCGGTGTTGCGGCGGTGTCGGAACTAGGAGGTGATGTCGAGGGCTGTCGGTGCGCGTTCCTCGCACGATGAGTAGCGTGTTTGTGTGGTTTTGTGTCGAGGTGGGCGGCGTGACGGGAGCGGCGGCGGCCGGCCACCTCACCGCGCTGGACCCGCTCAGCCTCGCGCTGCTCGCCCCGCAGGTAACCTCAACCACCGCCCTGGGTGGGAGACCTGACCAGCCGCCACCCGCCACCCGCCGCCCGCTGTTCACCTCCCTGCCTATCCGTAACACCACCTCCACCACCTGATGTATCCACGATAATATGTCCACCCTGCATCACCTCATGACACTGGACTTCGGAAATTCCACACATTAGATTTTGTAATCGCTGATTGTTAGGCTAGGAAATTATGTACCACCTCCTGTATCTTAAGTCCACTTTGCATTACTTGACGTACATTTGACTGTTTTCACTTGTAATAAGAGAGATTTTGTTTTTTACCAACTCATTGAATGAGTGGGATTTAACTAAAGCATAAAACGACTTTTACTGAATACACATAATGCCTTATTTAGCATAATTGTCATCATAACCTATGATACAACTTTCCCTACACATCTATATACACTACAGCATCCCTGCCCGCTCCCTTCTAATATAACCTCACGGTGGCCGGTGGGTGACTTGGCCTGATAGTTCGTATGCTTACTAATTTAATATTTCAATTCGTTCTCTATTGATGCATGATCGCTTATATTGGCTAATTTAATTTTTCTTTGTGACTAACAACCGGATACATGTACGGTAATAACTTTCGCTTGTATAACATGTGTAACAGCGCTTGCAGTGAACCGTGGCCTCGTAGGGGTCGTATGCTGGCAGCCGCAGTAGTGCGCCGCTCGTGAATGTATCAATATAGTCGGTGTCGGTGAGCGAGTGTTGCGAGTGATGATGTCAGTGTTGGACGTGTTCGCAGGCGACGTCGCCGTACCTGTCGGGCGTGCCGGGCGTGGGGTCCACGTACCAGTACTACGCTCCCCAGCTGGTGCCGGCCGTGCTGGGCCATGACCCCGCCGCCGCCGCAGCCTCGCCGCTCGGCGTCATGCAACAACCAGTGCTGCAGCAGAAGCTGCCGCGCACCGACCGTCTCGAGGTAAATATGCAACCGTCTTAACGACCACCCGAAAAAATCTCCGACTTCCGAATAGCGCTTTCTGATTCTTTCTGTTCATGTGTCCCGGAGACCGACTCACTTAGAACTCGTTCTGTCCCATTCTCCCCGTAATGTCACCGCCGAGCCAGTCTGGCTCGCGTAGTTTACCTTGCGTTGTGTCGGTCTCCTGTGCTAATGGCCGATGCGCCGTCCTCATACCCGTGTGTCCGGCGCGTGGGCGCACTGCCCCGGCGTCGCGTGCGCTTTGCGAGCATCACTCGCTTCACTCCCGGTGATGGGCCTACTTACACTGTTGGCGCAATGCAGCAACGACCGCGGTCATGACCACGCTTCGACTTTACATCCATACGTTCAGTATATATAGTTAGTGTTTCGTATCTTCATGCGGGTCGATTACTTTGGATCGCGATTCATACTTTCGCTTTCGCCTCTTCTAAGACAATCGGTTCCTGCTGTCGATGTGTGCCTACAATGTAGTAGCGCCGTTGCTTAACACTCGATTTTCAAGTAGCCCGATGTAGGAATCTCTCGTTTGAAGCTAATTGAAATTTTAACTAAATGAAAATGCGACGGATGCGTAGATCTGAATTCACAAATTGGAAGTGTAAATATATAAAAGCGGCGTCCGGTCGAGTTTATTTTCAAAATTTTCTCTTTCAAAAGCGGTCATCATAAATTTGATGTTAGGGTCTATTAACTGAACTGTTAACGTAATTTTGTATATAGATGATAAAAACATTTGGAAAGCTTCTGGACTCCCTGTGAAATATTCGGTCTTTGCCTATGAAATTGCAACTTTGAATGAGAATGGTATTTAAAATATTAAAATATCACATCATAAAACAAGTTAATACTATTTTTACGATTTTATTATGATATTTAACGATTACTTTCTTCTGAAATCTTTCATTGTTGGATTGGTACTTATCCAATCTTAGCTTCGTTGGATGACGATTCCCACAACACGAAACGATTTTGCGCAACACGAAATTGTGTTCAACAGAACGTATTCGTCAGATTTCTTTTAATAGTTTATCTTCTTTTCTTTCTCTGCCGTACCTACTTTCGAAGGTAACCACAGCAAAGGTTTAATATTTTCTTAAAGAACCATTTCCTATCACTTGTCACAAATGTTCATACTTCTATGACGATTTGTTGACATAATTCGATTCCGGCTTCATTGGTTGCTAAACCTGTGAAAGTCACCTTTTTAAAAATGAAACAGATACTTAGATGAAAACAAATGTAAAAGTGGAGATTGGTATCGGCAACGGTAAAGACCGAATATTTTTGTTAGGTGAGGTAGTATCAATAGTAGGGAGTAGAATATCGGTTGGTGAGTGTAGCGCGTCGGGCGATCGGCGGACGCCAGTAGGTGGTAGGGCGTAGGGTGGTAGGGCGCGGGGTGAGGGGCGCGCGGAGCGCGGGGCGAGCGGCACATGCAGCTGTGTGGTGGTGTGGTGGTGCAGGTGTGCCGGGAGTTCCAGCGCGGCGCGTGCAAGCGTGCCGAGTCAGAGTGTCGCTTCGCGCACCCGCCGCCGCCCGTCGCCGCGCACGACGACGGCTGTGTCACGGTGTGCATGGACGCCGTCAAGGGCCGCTGCGGCCGCGACCCCTGCCGCTATTTCCACCCTCCCCTGCACCTGCAGGCGCACCTTAAGGCCCAGGCGCGCGGCGCGGTACGCCAAGGCTGCACGCTCTCGCCTCGCTCGCTCGCGCTCGCTTCTCTTCTTCCGCTTTCGGTCTCGCTCGCCGCGACGCCGCTTCCGTTCGCAGAGCTTGTTTTGTTCAGTTCGCCGCGGCGTCACGCTTCCGTCGCACTCACGCTTAACTTTTTAATTTTTTATCTTTCGCATAATATCACCTCGCGCCGAGCTTTAGGTGTATTCTGTGCATCTATTACATCGTTATTGTTTCCGTCCCGTCCTGCGACGCTTCGCTTCACGTAGACGGCCGCCGCAGCGCAGCAGCCGGCTGGAAGCGCGTCGTCGGAGCCGGGCAAGAAGCGGCCGGCGCCCGCCGAGCTCGAGCCGCCACCGGTACGGCCGCCAGCTTTGCACGCTTCACCGTCCTCCCCTTCCCGCCCGCACGCTCCCGCGCCCCCGCCCTCGCCCCGACCCTCGCCCTTGGCCCCCGGACCCAGCGGCCGCGGCGCGCCGCGACGGGCCGCCCCCGCCCGTCGCAGCGCGCCGCGCCCGCCGCACCCCTCGACCACCTTGAGCCCGCGAGACCTCCTCTCAACCGTCTGTTTCTCGTTTCAGATGGACATGAAAAGCGTCGGATCCTTCTATTACGATAACTTCGTAAGTATCACTCTGCCGACGATCTCGCCGCCACCGGCTCCCGAATCGTTCCCCTCTAACGCGGTGACCTTCTCGTTTCCAGGCTTTCCCCGGGGTGATGCCGTACAAGCGGCCCGCGGCGGACAAGGCCGGCATGCCCGTGTACCAGCCGGCGACGACCTACCAGCAGCTGATGCAGCTGCAGCAGCCGTTCGTGCCCGTGTCATGTGAGTACCCCGCACCCGCGACGTCCGCCCCGCCGAGCGCGGTCACCGCCGCGCCGTCCGCACCCGCCGCGCCCGCCGCGCCGCCCGCGCCGCCGCCGCAGCCCGCGCCGCCCGCGTCCCCGCCCGCACCACCGCCAGACTCCGCGCCCGACGCCGCCGCCGTCGCCAAGGAGGTCGCGCACAAGAACTACGCCGCGGCGCTCGCGCTGGCCGCGCAGCACTCTGCCATGGCGCAGGCGGCCGCTGCATACACGCAGCAGGCGTTCAAGGCGCGCGCCGCCATGCCCGGCCTGATGCGCGCGCCACTCATGATGCGCCCCGGCTGGCCCACGCCGCAGATGCCGATGCACGCGTACTACCAGCAGCCGTACATGTACGCCATGCCGCCGCCCGCGCCCCCCTCGGCGGCGGCGGCTGCGGCAGCGGCGGCGGCAGCCGCGGTCAACCCCTACAAGAAGATGAAGACGACATAAGCGGGCGGGCGACCGCGCTCGGCGGGGCGCGGGGCGGGGTCTCCGCGTAGAGACTCATACGTGTGCAGTGTCGCCCCGGCCTGTCGGGACCGTTAGCGCTAGGCGTGTTGAGACGTGTTGTCACATTTGTATTGTATTGTAAGGACGAAGCGAGCGGCTTCTCCCTCGCGGATGTCTCGGTAGTTTTACGCTATATCTATTGTATATCTACTCACTTACCGTTATTATCTTATGCGTGTATATTTCTCGTATCTACGATCCCGGTAATAATAACGCTTGAGATGCATGACTGTACGTTTTTTATTACCTCTTGTCGATCGTCGTTTCTCGTGAGTATCGTCGTACTGAGAGTTGAGCGCTTGGTCCGTCGATCCGTTTCCCGCTACGTACACGCTTGTCCCGGAGGATCTCCGCACGGGTGCGCTTGGCCATTGTCGCCCAGAGCCTAGTGGTTACCGGCTTGCAGCAGCAGGCCCGCACCTAACACAACCGCCTTCTAATTTTCGCATGGACTAGAACCCACCACCCTATACGTTTGGCTCATCAGGTATTATTCTCATTATTCTAGCGGCTCCCGTGTGTGCTCAGTGTGCGGCGTGTCGACTGTAGAACGCGCGTTTTCTTTCGTGGCACCATCTTTATTTTTTATTTATTTTTAACGCTTTCTGTTCCATGCCTTCCGAATGACCGCTTCGGCTGTCGTCCGCATTGCAAACATTTTGTCGCTTTTTGTGTCGGGACGGAAAGGCTGCGCGCCTCCCAACGCCCCCTATGTGGTGTACACCGACGAGCGGGGACAGGTAACGTGTGCCGCGTGACGCCCCGCCACCTCCCACCACCACCGACACCACCACTCACGACTTGTGCCCGCCACCACCCTCAACACCACTTACACTTCCCTCGAAGCGATCACTCGAGGAGATGTCAACAGCACGCTTTACATTCGCCTGTCAATGTTAATCCTGTGCTCGTGTGCATTAGGACCATTTTATGACATTATGTCATTACTATTTGATAACGACGGCGTCTCACTTCAGCACTAAGTAACAGAAAGTTAAAAGCGCGATGACATCTCCTTTGATTTCAAGACGCTTCTCAGTCCTTTTTAATATAAGCATGTCGCTTGACCTCCGACAGACCTCGTAGGACATGGCATCCCGCTCCAACCTCCCGGGCTCGAGTATTCGCCGCGCTAACAGTAAGCTATGTTGACTGGGCTCTTCGCATATCGCCTCTTACGACTTGCAGCTTCAATCTTATCGAACACAAAGTATCACTTAAAACCCCAACTTTCTTACCAGCGTCATACGAGCAAGCGATCATTAGATAGATTCACTAAAGTACCGCGTCAAACGCTTCATTCTTTACCTAACATTACTTCCGTCGTCTGAGCTTGCTTCGTCACACCGCTTAGTAGACGTTTTTAGTTGACGCTTTAGGTTTTGTAGAATAAACGCTTCCGCATAGACGGTTATCGATTCAGTCTAACGAGCTACTACTACAGGTCGAGGTACGCTTGGTGAAGTAAGCTTTCTTACTGATAACACGCCGAGGAGGAGAGCCAGGTGGAGTTTAACGCGAGTGTGAATGTGATCTCTTCTATTTCCGCTTAGCAACGGGTCAGGACGTGTGTTTGATCTATACAAAAACGCAATGGTAGCGCCACTAGCGCCGCACGCGTTGCGTACAGTACGCAGTTAACAATGCGCGCGCGCGACACGGAACAACCGATCGCGTAGCTTATCAGGCTCATGCGTGTTAATGTCATCATCAGATCATCACAGACACCATTTAGTCATTGTGCTGTAACAGTATTGATTATATTGTAAAGAACAGTTGATGCTACAACTTATCTCTGTTGATAATTTTTAGTTTTGTATAGTGAAACGTACTTGCTTTCAAATGTGGAAGAAGTCACTCTACAGTTATTGCCTTGCTTACACCCGGTAAGATATAATGAGCTTTCTTTAATATCCTCAGTATAAGTGATTTCCTGTGTCGTTGCCTACACTGAAACCTCAGGCTTTTTGATTTGCATGCGATGAGCAATTTGCAATTTCTTATTTCCTAATCGAATAACACGTCACTTGGAAGTTTCAGTATAGGTGATTATTAATTGAAATGACGAAGCCAGTAAAATATGTATTGATAAAAAGTTGACTTTTGCGTTTATTTAATTTTTATTTTGTTATTTTATTTTAAACCTTTTTATCATTTGACTATGTAACTTTCAAAACTCTTGACTATAAAAGCTAAGTCGACTTCTTATCACCTAATGTTTTCTCACCTCTTTTCAAACTCAACTATCAACCGCTGCAAACCAAGGGGGTTTTTAGTTTTACACTCATTTTGACTCGAACGCTTTTTATAATTAGATTCAAAGTATTTTTTTGACGCGTAGTTGGTAGTTGAAATGATGGTGGTGAATAAAGAAAATTCGAAGTTGTGTAAAAAGTTTAGACCTTTTTTTGTTTGTAAATGTAATAAAAGTTGTTTGTTCCGATTGGTACGTTTCACTTCGAGTTTTCTTTAGTTAATGCTTAAAGTGCTTCGCCGACGCGGCTTCAGATCCCCGCTTCCTATCGAAGCCTCTGACGCTTACTCTGAATTATTCACCGTAGCCGTATATTAATCAACTTGGTTTTCTTTTGTTTGTCGTACAGTAACCGCACTCTCTAATGGTCATTATGTTGCAGTTTGTACTACCACTAACATGTCACGTCCAGAACTGTCATGTAAGCTAAAGGTATAAATTTAATTTGTCTATTTACATGTAACCATGCCTACGTACAGTACCTACCTACCGATAAGCATGTCCGCTCCTCCGCCGCGAACGTGTGAGGAGCTAGACTCATCACAGCCGACGTAACTCCCTCACAGCCTCTTAAGCTTTATATAGCAACAGTTGGTTTTTATGGGTACACCTTGGACGCTACAGAACCTATAGAACGCCCTCGCCCTGGTAAAAGTTGTCTAGCATCATGCTTTAGCTTTTTTGTAAAATATAGTCACGCTTAAATAAGATTGGCTGCGCAATAATGATTATATTTCAAGCGTTCTGCATGACATTTAGATATTATATATTCATACCTACTATGTGCATAGTGCAGCGTACTTAACACCACTCTCTGACGGTTACGGAACTTTTTGTTTTGTTGTTTCCACTACCGACGATTGACAGACTTGGCCTCGCCTCAGGCTCCCTCTCGCCGCGCCGTCTTGCTCCTACCACTACAATATAAACGTGACACACTCAGTGTAAATGAAAGAATGCTTGGAAGGACCAATCATATTGTGCACCGAATCTTGTGAAGTTATTGTAATATTGAAGCAGCAACGAGATTTAATTTCGAGCAATTTTCGCCTTCCGTGTGTCCTGTTTTGTTATCTATCTTGTAGCGGCGATTGAGAAACTACACACGCATTTGTTGAAGTAACAGTTCCTTGAGTAAAGTTCCAATCGTGGTAGCCGGTGTAGGTGATCGTGTTATCGAAGTACCCTCGCTCTTTGATATTACAACAACTGTTTCAGCGTTTTTTTCAGACAGGCTGTGCAAAGAGGATACTTAATCAATGTCAGATGTATGAATGTCAAATAAGTGATGATTTAGTACTAGTAATAACACAATTAACATACAAATCATAAGCCGTCAGGAAGTACTTAAAAAACCCAATTTATGTTCGTGCAACTAAAATACTTTGTAAATTATTAACTTAACCCGCGGTTATGTTACGTTACGTTGAAGGTCCTGACTGTTTATGAAGTAGAACTAATTTATCATTTCATTTGTTCGGTTGTGCCACAATGTGAAAATAAATTGATCGTCTCAGTTGTAGAGTCTCTAAATTGAACCTTATGGATATGAAAATACGATTTCTTTTTAACACGTTTTTGCACGGTTCTCTTTATATCTTGGTGTGTATTAACAAGTGAAACATTCATAAGAACGCCGATGAAGTAAGTTTAACTCTTTAAAAATTATCTGTAAAAAGAGGATGTTAAATTATTATTGAAGTGTAAAGATCCATAAAGGAGGACTGCCGTTTAACGGGACTCTTTATGAAATATTATTGTGGCGTAACTGTATGAATGTGAAATGTACAATCACAAGCAAATACTGATTGACCATTGTTATGTTTACAGTTACTGGACACCCTCCCGGTGTGCCAAGATTTTAATCGACAAGGATGTACAAGACCGACCTGCAGATTCGTTCATATTCGTGAAGGTACGTTCACCGCTCGATTGACACACTTAACACTGTTTGGAACGCGATTTAAAACTTTCAATACTAACCATATAAAATCGAGTGGATAAAAATGATTGTATCCACTACGTAATACTTTGTAATACGTTTTTAAATTAAATCGTCTTATATCCCCATATCCCTGTTTTGCATGATCACATTTGTCATATTAGAAATGTACTTAACAAATATAATCCGAGTAGCTACCGAAGTAGCTGGTAATTACTAATTAGTAGATTTTCTAGAAATCACATACACATGTATTACTAAAATTGTAGTGAAAATCTTAGAATTAGACCGTAGTGATGTTTTACATGGCATGTTCATTACATTTGTATATACCCACTTGTGAAGTATTTTGTAGTGACGATTTTAGTATGTTTGAACTTGTTATTCTCAATCTTTGTTTGTATGTATCATTATAACCTAGTCCAGTGTAGATTTACCCCAACTTTGATGTTCAGATTACATGATAGTTATCATGTTTAGCCCCCACAGTTAACTTCAGTCCCTCTCATCACATCCATTTAGTTTTCATTACTATGTAAAGGTTGGGCCAAAGAGAGGCGATTGTAGCATTCATTGACCTCATGCACGAATGGGTCTGGCAAGATAATGTTGCATGTTGCAATTTTGTTTTTACTTTGGAATTAATTAAAATTTAACAGCTATCCCGAGATTATAAGTATCGGTTTTGAGTTTACCTGAACTACAATTTTTGTTTTATAATGTCCTATCTGGAACACATTATAATGCAATGTATCTAAATATCAAATCGGATGAATCATTGCATTTTATAAAATTTCTTAATTACTCAAATACAACGCCATCTATTGAATCTCACCACAGTTACGAATCATTACTCAAATCCTATAATACTATTTTGCATAAAGATGTGAAGATCGCTTCTCGTTAGCCCATCTAACCAACGTACCGTCTAGGAGCCGTGTGGATGTTAATGTGTTGTGTGTCCTGGCAGGGTGCGGGCTGCAAGTGGTCGGGTGTCGCGTGGTGGTGTGTCGCGACGCCGCCGCGGGCGCGTGCCGCCGCGCCGCCTGCCGCTACTACCACATCCCCGTGCAGTTGCCGCCAGCGCTGCGACCCCCGTAAACACCTCCCCTGCACCCATCACACCCCCGACATCATCCCCCCTCGCCCCTCGACACACTCCCACGCCCCTCCTCACTCATCTCATACAACTCACCTCGCCCAGTGGCGTGCCGTCCATACATCGACGAATACGTTCGGACACCGCGGAATTGAAATTATCGTGTTATTCCATGGAGAATGTAAAGATTCATCGAATGACCTTTTCGAAAGGAGCGAGTTTGAACTTCGATTTTTGTTTAATATTTAATGGAATTGATAAGGTTTTCTTTTTGCTTTACCATTACCTTCACCTTACGACTTCCGCGGTGTGAGAACTTAACCGCCGATATGCACTTAGGCACAACCCACTAAGGAAGTCAACGTTTGTTACATGATTTTACTAGCATCGCGTAAATTATGGTAACTTTATTTAATGGTCTATTAATTATTTATTGGTATTGTTGGACGTTGTACGGTGCGTCACTGCCCTCCCTCCCCCGCCCCCTCCCGCCGGCCGGCGCCGCGGCGGTGCGAGCGCAGGTAACGGCGTGCACGTAGCGGGACGTATCGGGCACGGTCATGCGATTGTGATATGAATAGATTTCGAGACGCCGGAACCGGTCGAGTTATTTTATCGAGATCGTAGCCGAGGTCGACGAACGGTAGTTAGTGAGGTTTCAAATGTTTTATTACTATTGTATATTATGTTTTTTTTAAGATGCGATATGAGTTCCTGTAGAGATGGGCGCGCTCGCCTTTCGGCGTCGCGCAGACTCTGTTGTATATAAGCGATGTATCAGTACGGGCGGCGCGTGCCCCGGGGCCCGCGTCGCCCCACTCCTATTGTGAGCATTTTTTTGTGAGAATTATGTTACTTTTTTACGTACGTTATGAAATTATGTTTTTATAGATGACAAGATTTACATTAAATTAGATTAAGGGAATCAGTAATGAGACACCAATAGAGTAGCCGCTTCTCTCCTTCGGCACCGAAACTTTTGTCGTCGGAGCACAATTCACGTTCGGTGACGCGGCCCGGCGCGGCTCGACGCGACTCGACGCGGCTCGGCGCGACACGGCGCGACGCGAGCACGCACTCGTAGAGTACCGCGTCCGCCGAGAGTCGAGACACGCGATCGACGTTATCGGACAATATCGATTCGAAGAAGGCATACTTCCAAGCTATTTACCTAAAATTCTAGGATAGAACGTCGGCTTTTATTCCAGATAGATTTTGCTAGATAATCATTTTCTTTCCGGTCGATCCCCGTCTATCGAAGCACAAAATAGTGACCGACGATCGAGTCCGAGTTACCTCTCGATGAGTACAGACAACGGAACAGCTTCCCCTATTGTTTTGGACATAAGCAGTATTAACATTTTGGTCGAGTTTATCTCTGTATGTATGTAGAGGTGATATGCGGATAGAGAGAGGCGGCGCGTGACGGCGCGGAGTGCGCCGGCGGCTTGCGGCTGCGGCACGCAACCTGCCCGGCGCCTGCCGCAGCGACCGGCCGCACCCGCAAGCCGCACGGCCACGTCGCGTCGCCGCGCGCCTGAGGCGCTGAAGCCTGATGCCTAATATTATTCCTAGTCCATATCCTTTTTGTTGATCAGTCATGCGATTAATGTTAGAATAAAATATTAATAATTTGATTTATTCCTCCCATTTAGTGGATATTTTGATAATGATATATTAATAATGAAATATTTAAGATACATAATACATATTTGATTCTAAATCCTGATAAAGTGACACTACGTTAGTAATTTAGTCGGAGGGATACTTGTGCCGTGATTATATTTTTAGGTATATATTATAAAATAATTCCTAGCGTCGGAATTAAAGAAGTGATTAATGTGTAAGCGCGTTATATTTATTGTCGTATCGTAAGTGGAATGCCATATCGATAAAAGCTGACTAGTGGTTGCGGAGGTGGAGTCAAACTCGTTAGGAACTCGTTGCGTTATTTGTGTTGGTTGTTATAATCGGTTGTCGGTTGTCAGTGTCGGTGTCGGTGTCGGTTGTCGGCAAGTGGTCGGCAAGTGGCGCAGTGCGAGTGGAGAGCGCGCGCGCCCGAGGACAGTTCACTTTTATCAATACGGCACTATGTCTCTTATATGCATAAGTTGTCATATTATTTTTTGTTGGAATTTATCGTTTCAAGGATTTATTTGTTGCCTATAATTTTTAAAATCAAAATTTTATGATCTGACGCATTTATTGTAAGACAATCGATTACTTTTATAATTAATTAGTGTGATAATGATAATATGATTATGGTATCAAATTGCCGTTATGAAAGATTCGAACATCGAAAGTATCCTTCCTGTTAGAAGGGACTCTTCTGGCCCAACGTTTCTAGTGGATTTATATTTTTCTTTTGTTGTATTTTTAATGTTGCGTGTGTCTTACACATAATATATTTCATTTTGTGATATTTTTAACTATAAAGTACTGTTATTGTAAATCCAAATGGAATAATGGTGACCTAATTAAATATTCAAGAATTTATTTGTAAATCACAAAAAAAAATGTAAAACTGTAAATATATTGACAAAAAAATTGAACTGCAACACAATAATAATTGATTATTATAATATCTCTCATCGAGTATTGAGTATCGAGTACACTGTAAGTTCTTTGAATACCTGAAGTACGGTATGTTATTATGTAGTAGTCTACTGAAGGTAAACCGGTCCAGTGAACAAAGTATTGATAATATTGTGAACATTTTTTTATTCATGAGCAATCACAGAAAGTACATGACATTGTAATATTATTTATGAAATTACTATGTGATGTGATCTTCGGATCAATTTTGAGTACAGTATAGATAATAAACAACTGAATATGTGATTTGACTATTTTATTTCTATTCCTTTCCCAACAATATAATACCTACTAGACTTAACTAGATAAACATAATTGCTCACGTTACGTCACTTAGGTTACGTCCGCACAGACAGGCGGCTTGCTTAGCGCCTAGAGCCTAGTGGTTTGCATTCTGACTACTTGCTAGGATACAAGGTGGCCGCACTGAGAGGTGGTTTGCGTGGTGGGTCACTAGGTGCCTTGGTCATTTTGCTTGTCAGCACGTTGACGAAATGTCACTCTCAAAAATATCTTACAAAATTAATGAAATAAATGCAACAATTTCTCGTTTCAGCTTTTAGTTTATGCCATTGACATTCATCAATAATATTATATCCATGACAACCCGACCGTCAATGTCATTTTTGCTTCAAAAATGCCTAGCGCCTAGTGACAAAAAACCAACACGTTTGTTTACTTCGATACACGCTAAGCAACTATTTAGGCACCAAGCGCGCAGTGCGGCCAGTCGCGAACACTCTAGAACGTTCGTTATAAGAAGCTACTCGCTAGGTGACCAATTAGGCTCTAGGCGCTAAGCAAGCCACCTGTCTGTGCGGACGTAGCCTTAACTAGATAAACATAGTTGCATAACTGCTCATGCAGAGAACTTTCGTTCTAAGAGGCTTGTGTGTTTGAAGACTTTAAAGACACACAAAATATATATAGATGGAAAGTAAGTCATTGTCCAAAATGTATTGTAGTATTTTTAGTTTTTTAGTCTCAATTCTAAATCAGTCCAATCAGTCAATATTAAATATTTTATAATTTATATCTGTGACATATGAGTTCCATGGAACTATTGGGATTCAACGACATACACATACATACTCTGCTTGGAGCAAGATGTCTCATCTTATAATACACTACAGACCCACTGTACCTCTGGGCTCTGGTGATACGGTGGGTATTTTAAAGTTGCAATACCACTGTATGAAGTTACCGTAGTTGCTGTGCTGATGAAGATAGATAATAGGCGAACAGGAAATTATAAACAGTAGCTCGAGCACGAATATTTGCGAGAAAGTATTCGTATGGTTAACGTAAGCAATTTGTCAAATTTGTATGGCATTTTAGTACCATTTACGCACGATAGGGGCGCTTTTGAAAAAATGCCATACAAATTGCTTACGTTAACCATACGAATACTTTCTCGCAAATATTCGTGCTCGAGCTACAGTTGTCTCTCACATGTTAATGATATGTACTGTATCTGGATAAATTATTAGGAACAGTACTGTCATGTCTTGCTTTAACTGCGTTTTTAGAAACAAATCTGCAGTGCTGTAATAGGTACACAGAAAGATTTTGTCGTCAACAACTTTCTTTAGATGAGTAGGAAGGTTTACCTAGTGACACAGAGACACCAACTTTTAATGATCTTGTCACTTTTAAAGCAACTTTGGATTTATCACATTTGCATTATTATGAGCTTATAGAAAAAAGGTTTTAGTTAAAAATACCTTACTTGCGTTATAATTGTATCAAAGCAAGACCACACCACTGTAACTAACACTTTCCAACCAATTTTACTAGATTTTATTATAGAACACAATGACCCTTTTAACTAATATTACTTGAGCGAGACTTCGTTAGTGCCTATTTAAGCATACTTACTTTATTAAGTTTTTACTTTAGCCTTTTATCTACATAAGTGTATGTAGTCACGCGCTGCTACGCACTTCAGTGAAGAAAACGGGGCAAATACGAACCAGGAAACATCTTGACCTGGTTTCCGCAGCACAAAGCGCTCCCCTTCGTTTATAAAATGACATCATTTGAGAAGAATGAGACTTCGCCATTGGCCTAGATTTATGTGAAATTGTTTGAACAGTCTCACACTTAATTTTATTAAGCACTCTTGGTACTATGACACGGGTAAGCTGAGCTGAACCTTTCTTATAAAACTTGGAATTCCCGCATAAAGCTGTGTATTAACTTATTTACTAATTACATAATGATTTATTAATTCAAGAAGGGAATGGATAGCCTTTGAGTGTGGTCACCACCCTGAACTTCATCGCCACTTACCATGTGGCGGATTGTATTAACTTATTGTAGATAAACAAAACTATAACGATGCTTCAATGTTTAAAAATAGCATCGATCAGAAACACAATGTTCAGCTATTACGACCATAGTTAACCCGTGCATCGCTTAGTTCAGAAAAGCAGTGTGAGGATTTATAGCTCACAATCAAGAATAAAAAAGGACGGCTTTATCTATAAATTGCGATTTCTCGCAGACGACGTCTTAGTGCAATATGTCACACCGCGCCGCAGTGTTGCACAAATTGTATGTAGTGTGGCTTATTCTTGTGCGATGCAACATCGCGCGGCGAAACAACCCATAATGCGCACATGATAAGCTAATGCAGATAATATCAATCAGTCAAATAAATATCCATTAAAATATTTCTATTATGAAAGTTTTCTATAATGTATAGTATATGAAGTTAATTAAAACACATTCGTACTAAGGTATACTTTATTCTTGTAAAACAAAAAAATAACAATTGACTTATCAATTTTTAAATAAAAAAATATGGAAACAAACAATTAAAAATATATTGACTCGAAATAAATGTTAATGTTGTAAATATATATTTTTTATTTCGAGTCATTTCTTTTGATAAACTATGTAAGAAATAATTAAGACTAGAATAATACAAACGCATCGACAGATCTTGATTCTTAATAAAGCAAAAGCCAAGTAAGTCAAACTTAAGTAAGAAATTATATTAATTATCCAATTTACTAAGTGTAGCACTTGAATGACCAAATCAACCCATATGAATAGTTGTGAATGGTTTAAAGGTATGTTTTGGGCATGTAAAGATGAAATGATAATTACACCGCCCAAACATTGTTGTAAATATCACATCTCGATAAATGCGAATGATGAATGTGGCTGCGCCGCCATAAAGCGATCCGCTAAATGAAAATCACAACAGCTTTATAAATCGTATTATTTCACTAAATAATAAATGTAACCTCTGATTCATAACATCTATAAAAGGGCAGTGTCGTTCCAACGTTCCGTCGGCATAGTAACAACTAGTTGTAACATGTAGCCGATACACGAGAAAATATGCGCATTCTAAGTTCTCTGTATCAAATTATAACCATAGTATCAAAATTATTCAACCTCAATGATACTCTACAAAAAAGTATAGGTATGCATATTTAAATTAACTTATTGCTCTGTTACAACATTGCTGGTACATTTTGTAGTAACCTTTAAAATATCTTCACATTACATTGAATAATCTATACCGATAACAAACTATCATTTCTACACAGCCACATAAAATTTTTTGCTATTTCTCAAACTTCACAGTCCAAAATCACTTTATATCTCACCTTTAAAATCAAGATTCTATGTTGTAACAACTATAATGGTTTTATAGTTAACAATGGCAGATGGTTCATTTTCCGGGGAGTGATTTCAATATATGTGAGATTCGAGAATCAACATAGTACTCATACCATAATACTGCTTGCGTTCAAATAGTCTAATAAACTACGCATTAATTCTATGTAATGAAGCTATTCAAAATCTGTATAATAGGCACTATAATCATATTGCGTTTGTTTTAGTGTAAGTACTTTATGTCGCGCACAGAAAAGTATACTTTTCTACATACATTGTGGACATACCAGTTGCGCCGTGCATTATATTAGTCTTACGGTGTACAAACGCACAAACAGTACACTAATAAATCGTGTAAAAATGTATGTACTAAAACTTCATTTATTATCCAACTTTATCAGTTATTAATTCAACCATGCATTTACTTATTTTTATACGGTTAATGTAGCTTGCATAGATGATACTATTTATTTTTACAATAATTACATATATTATTCGGAAATATTTGTCTATCTATTCGTAATATCAATAAAGCCCATTTGTTGTCGAGCAGAGCTTATTAGAAATTATTTATAACACAAAGTAAATCAAAATGTCCATAAAGTTTTTATGACATAAATCGAGTATTATAATCTAATTTAAACCAAAAGATAAATATTACTTGTTTTAATGCAATAAATATAAATTATTCTAAATTGTATTTTTAACAGAAATAAGTTTATTTCTGTTGTTTCTATCGTTAGGGCTGCCAATGCAGAGTCTGATGCCGAAATATATTTTGTAAGTATTAATTATAATAGAAAGAAGAAATAGAAAACCGATAGTTTACAACTGCTAATATAGGTAGAATTGTATTAACATTAATATATGAAATTAGCTGTCAATTCAATTCCGTAGTATCTGGTCACTTAAGTGAACTGTATAATTTTAGTCGATTATTTGTTCATTTCATTATATCATAGGATTTTATTAATTTATAAGACAAGCTATATAAAAGAAAAACTGTTTATTGATTATAATATCTTTGTTATTAACAGAAAAGTTACAGCGTCAGTCATGGGCGTAGCCAGGATTTAGTTTCGGGGGGGGGGGGGGGGGGGGTTCAAGAAAATACAACGACTAAAAGTACATAAAATAACCCTAAAGAAAATTGAGACTTTATTTTTCCTCACGACGCCGCGACGTACATATGTAGTGCCATCTATTATTAGTTTAGTGAAAAAGTTCAAAAACGTGTTTAATAGAAATAAATCTCCTAAAAATATGTGTGATAGCTCATTCGATTCGGAATGACGTCTAGAAAAATGTTTTTTAAGGGTTTATTCTCACATAAAAATGTCAGCCCTTAACATTTCGGGGGGGGTTTGAACCCCCGAAACCCCCCCCCTGGCTACGCCCATGGCGTCAGTAACCAAGAACTTTATACTGAGGTTGTTTTACTCTGCCATGTAAATACTCGTAATTTGTTTTTAGTGTAGGTATTTCGTGTTTTAATATTTTTATAATCGACTTATTGAAACCTATAGTACATACAACATGCTTATTATAAAATTGATTTTACGAAACTAAATTTGAGAAAGAAACATTTATGTAACTAAGTTATTATTACTGTATTACTCGATTTTTTCTGCTATCATATATTTGTAATTAAAAATATTTTATTTAGAGCGTTCGGAATAATTTTATTATGATGTGGGTACTCACATAACATAATCATACACACATAAAATCTACATAATAAGCAAAATGTAGTATGAAATCAAGACCAGAATTAATTCAAGACCCATCGTGGTGAGTGAAATCGGGCGCAATGCTAGCCGATTCAATCAAAACATGCAGTTTGAAATAAAAGGGAAAACAATACTTTGCAATAAACCAGGAACGTAGCAACTGCCGTATCAGCTGATCGACAATGGGACCCCAAGCTCAGTGTGTCCGTAAAATGTCTGAATATTTTAGTCACCCCAACACAGTGGGGATCCGTCAACATTGATACAGGCCTGTAGGATACATGCATGCTACGCACAAAAATATAACCATACGTAAGCTGCTCAACAAACGTCCACTCAATCATCACTACCACTTTCACTCTAAACGCGGCACTTGCGTCGTATGCGTCACTCGCGGCACTCGCGGCCAGTGTCCGCGTCCGTCGTGTGTTGATCACGTGGTGTTGAGTGAGGGTAGTGAAGGCAGCCACGCGGCCAGGCCGGAGCGCGGCGGCAGCGCAGCCCGCAGCGCGGCCTCCTCGTGCGCCGTGAGCCGCAGCAGCGCCGCCAGCGCGCGCGTCAGCTGCCGCGCCTCCAGCTCGCGCGCCGTCAGGAAACGGAGCACCACGTGCTTTAGATACCTGTGGCGATCGGTACGGCATCTTTTATTCTCTTCTATAACTTCTCATTTGTAATATAATATTCATCCTCCTTGTATATAATAATATGCTGGCTATTTTCTACATTTATATTTTATGTTTTTATAATTTGATGTTTTGTAGATAGAGAAATTCCTACTGACGGAGTCAAAGAAAATATATTTTTCCTGAAGATGAAAAGTTCGTTTTTATTAATATATATTTTATAGCGAGGTAATCCATAATTAGCCTCCGCTATATACCTGCACCGCAGATAACCCTGTAGCCTAGTTGGTAGAAACTCTTGACTGCGAAGCGAGGTCCCGGGTTCGATTCCCGGCCGAGGCCAGATTTTTATATGACAGATAAATATTTGTACTCGGGTCATGGGTATTATTGTGATGTGTTATTTGTCGCGCGTGGACGACAGGGGGGAGAATAAGGAAGAAGTGCTTACCTCCTACTAATTTCCTGTTCCTCTGCAGACGTGAGGTCCGACTTGCTGCTCTGCAGCTCCCGCTGTAGCGTCTTCTTCATGTCCGATATCCGGTTGTCTAAGCTCTTAATTTTCTGAAAAAAAAAATAAACTTTAGGAAAAGAGATCAATAGAGGTTTTTATTTTGCAATAATAACTATGGTTACATGTTTACAAGGTCCATTGACGTTAAGTGCACTTCATACCTGATTTTATATTTTCAGTAAAATATTTAAAAAGTACAAACAAAACTTTTAAAAATAATTTTTTGCCCAACTCAGGACTGATTAATTATCAAGTCTAATTATTTCTTGCAAACAGCCAAAAAGTTAGTTGCGATTAAATTTGTTGATTTTTGCAATTACTATAAGTTTAATCAAAATGAATTAATTTTAAAGCGCTACTGAAGTAGCTTAATCTATATAATTTAATTGCAAGGTGCAATTCATTTTTAGTTGTGACTAATATAAATCGCAATTAAATTAATTGCAATTACTTTTTAATCAATTATAGGCATGATTGAATTTTTAATTGATTGATACCCAACTTTGGCTTGTGGCGCCATTTTGAGCGTTCTCGTTGTGCGTCGTGTTAATGATGATCTTCATTTAACGGAATGAGTGGATTTGAAGAACTGAGTTCAAGTTCAAACTAAAACTTGATGATCTTACTTGTTTATTGAAATAAACATTTCTTTTTTTTACTATCCCTACCTTACCGGCGACAGACAGCGGCTGTGACGTCACAATATAACGCACTCATTCCTATTCAGAGTTTAATGGTATTAGTATACCTTATTTTTATCACAGATTTCAGTTTCCAAGTCAGTCACGGTCTTCCGCAGTCCGCTCTCGCTATCGGCGAGGGACTCCAGTCGGCTCTTCAACTCCTCGATCTCAGCGATACGCGACGCCTCGTTCTCTTTTATTAACATACACGCTGCTTGGTTCTGCGAACGATTATAATTTTTATTATTAACACATTATAAGAGACTGCTAGCCTGTTGTCTAAAGCCTGATTTGTACTTGCTGCCATTTGCGTGGTCGAGTGTTGCCGACAAAAATATTTAAAATGGACACGTTAAACCCAAAAAATTTGAAAAAAAAAGTGGAATTTTGTGGCTAAGGTTCGCTTCTTTTGATCAGGATATGGACCCTCCCATTTTTCATTGGACGACGCGATTATGGCATGTTATTTATTTATTTATTTAGTCTTTATTGATCCATACAAAGTTATGTATGTATTGTATAGTTATATATAACTGTCGTCACGATACCAGTGGGAGTGGGGACCTTGCTGCCAACGATATTAACTGTCGTCACGACACCAGTTAACCAGGAGCCCAATTCTCATTTCGTAGAGATATGTACATGTCTAACAGAGATATGTTGAAAAAACATGGCCGATTAGCCTCGTTTTATTCGAGGTCGGCCATGTTTTTTCGTGATATCTCTGTTAGACATGTATCTCTACGAAATGAGAATTGCCCCCCAGGAACTTTGCTGCCGACGAAAACAATATTATCGTGTTGTCGTGAGACAGCGTGCAGTACAATTTCATAGAAATATACCTCCACTGATACCGTTGCCGGTGTAAAAACATTTAATAAATGGTGTTATAAAATATGACGTCACACAACTAGTCAAGCTATAAGTTCCCCCCTCCCCCATGACGTCACACTTCAAGACAAGCGAGTAAGCGACCCGCAGCAGTGACACGTATGACGCACCTCCTTATGCTGCGCGACGACGGCGTCCAGGTCCGCGAGCCGCGCGCGCAGCTCGGCCAGCTCGTCTTGCAGGTAGCGCTCGTTGCAGCGGCTGAGCTCCATGTCCTGGGACATGTGCGCGTTGCGGAGCAGCGCCTCATCCTTCTCGCGCTTCTCCCTGACATTCATTTATCAAAAAAAAAATCAATCAAAAAATCTTTATTCAGTCTAAGATACTGTAACTGTGATAATGTACTATTGACAGTAAATAAAACTAAAACTTAGTACATAGGTACTTATGGAATGCGCCAATCTCTGTGTGTGTGTGTGTGCGTGTGTGTCTGTGTGTTTATTTATTTAATTTTTGCAACACCTTAAGCTAGGGTATAAAAGGGCTAAAGCCTAATGGCATTCTGTACCAGTCAGCCCTGGGTGCTGGTGAGAGAGTAAGGTAAGCGCAAATTGCCCATTAGCCATTAATTTTATATTATCTATGTTAGGTATATAGATGCCATTTTCAAACAACGCTACACACTCATAGCCCCACACTAGGATTCCCTAACAGTAAGCTATGTTGACTGGGCTCTTCGCATATCGCCTCTTACGACTTGCAGCTTCAATCTTATCGAACACAAAGTATCACTTAAAACCCCAACTTTCTTACCAGCGTCATACGAGCAAGCGATCATTAGATAGATTCACTAAAGTACCGCGTCAAACGCTTCATTCTTTACCTAACATTACTTCCGTCGTCTGAGCTTGCTTCGTCACACCGCTTAGTAGACGTTTTTAGTTGACGCTTTAGGTTTTGTAGAATAAACGCTTCCGCATAGACGGTTATCGATTCAGTCTAACGAGCTACTACTACAGGTCGAGGTACGCTTGGTGAAGTAAGCTTTCTTACTGATAACACGCCGAGGAGGAGAGCCAGGTGGAGTTTAACGCGAGTGTGAATGTGATCTCTTCTATTTCCGCTTAGCAACGGGTCAGGACGTGTGTTTGATCTATACAAAAACGCAATGGTAGCGCCACTAGCGCCGCACGCGTTGCGTACAGTACGCAGTTAACAATGCGCGCGCGCGACACGGAACAACCGATCGCGTAGCTTATCAGGCTCATGCGTGTTAATGTCATCATCAGATCATCACAGACACCATTTAGTCATTGTGCTGTAACAGTATTGATTATATTGTAAAGAACAGTTGATGCTACAACTTATCTCTGTTGATAATTTTTAGTTTTGTATAGTGAAACGTACTTGCTTTCAAATGTGGAAGAAGTCACTCTACAGTTATTGCCTTGCTTACACCCGGTAAGATATAATGAGCTTTCTTTAATATCCTCAGTATAAGTGATTTCCTGTGTCGTTGCCTACACTGAAACCTCAGGCTTTTTGATTTGCATGCGATGAGCAATTTGCAATTTCTTATTTCCTAATCGAATAACACGTCACTTGGAAGTTTCAGTATAGGTGATTATTAATTGAAATGACGAAGCCAGTAAAATATGTATTGATAAAAAGTTGACTTTTGCGTTTATTTAATTTTTATTTTGTTATTTTATTTTAAACCTTTTTATCATTTGACTATGTAACTTTCAAAACTCTTGACTATAAAAGCTAAGTCGACTTCTTATCACCTAATGTTTTCTCACCTCTTTTCAAACTCAACTATCAACCGCTGCAAACCAAGGGGGTTTTTAGTTTTACACTCATTTTGACTCGAACGCTTTTTATAATTAGATTCAAAGTATTTTTTTGACGCGTAGTTGGTAGTTGAAATGATGGTGGTGAATAAAGAAAATTCGAAGTTGTGTAAAAAGTTTAGACCTTTTTTTGTTTGTAAATGTAATAAAAGTTGTTTGTTCCGATTGGTACGTTTCACTTCGAGTTTTCTTTAGTTAATGCTTAAAGTGCTTCGCCGACGCGGCTTCAGATCCCCGCTTCCTATCGAAGCCTCTGACGCTTACTCTGAATTATTCACCGTAGCCGTATATTAATCAACTTGGTTTTCTTTTGTTTGTCGTACAGTAACCGCACTCTCTAATGGTCATTATGTTGCAGTTTGTACTACCACTAACATGTCACGTCCAGAACTGTCATGTAAGCTAAAGGTATAAATTTAATTTGTCTATTTACATGTAACCATGCCTACGTACAGTACCTACCTACCGATAAGCATGTCCGCTCCTCCGCCGCGAACGTGTGAGGAGCTAGACTCATCACAGCCGACGTAACTCCCTCACAGCCTCTTAAGCTTTATATAGCAACAGTTGGTTTTTATGGGTACACCTTGGACGCTACAGAACCTATAGAACGCCCTCGCCCTGGTAAAAGTTGTCTAGCATCATGCTTTAGCTTTTTTGTAAAATATAGTCACGCTTAAATAAGATTGGCTGCGCAATAATGATTATATTTCAAGCGTTCTGCATGACATTTAGATATTATATATTCATACCTACTATGTGCATAGTGCAGCGTACTTAACACCACTCTCTGACGGTTACGGAACTTTTTGTTTTGTTGTTTCCACTACCGACGATTGACAGACTTGGCCTCGCCTCAGGCTCCCTCTCGCCGCGCCGTCTTGCTCCTACCACTACAATATAAACGTGACACACTCAGTGTAAATGAAAGAATGCTTGGAAGGACCAATCATATTGTGCACCGAATCTTGTGAAGTTATTGTAATATTGAAGCAGCAACGAGATTTAATTTCGAGCAATTTTCGCCTTCCGTGTGTCCTGTTTTGTTATCTATCTTGTAGCGGCGATTGAGAAACTACACACGCATTTGTTGAAGTAACAGTTCCTTGAGTAAAGTTCCAATCGTGGTAGCCGGTGTAGGTGATCGTGTTATCGAAGTACCCTCGCTCTTTGATATTACAACAACTGTTTCAGCGTTTTTTTCAGACAGGCTGTGCAAAGAGGATACTTAATCAATGTCAGATGTATGAATGTCAAATAAGTGATGATTTAGTACTAGTAATAACACAATTAACATACAAATCATAAGCCGTCAGGAAGTACTTAAAAAACCCAATTTATGTTCGTGCAACTAAAATACTTTGTAAATTATTAACTTAACCCGCGGTTATGTTACGTTACGTTGAAGGTCCTGACTGTTTATGAAGTAGAACTAATTTATCATTTCATTTGTTCGGTTGTGCCACAATGTGAAAATAAATTGATCGTCTCAGTTGTAGAGTCTCTAAATTGAACCTTATGGATATGAAAATACGATTTCTTTTTAACACGTTTTTGCACGGTTCTCTTTATATCTTGGTGTGTATTAACAAGTGAAACATTCATAAGAACGCCGATGAAGTAAGTTTAACTCTTTAAAAATTATCTGTAAAAAGAGGATGTTAAATTATTATTGAAGTGTAAAGATCCATAAAGGAGGACTGCCGTTTAACGGGACTCTTTATGAAATATTATTGTGGCGTAACTGTATGAATGTGAAATGTACAATCACAAGCAAATACTGATTGACCATTGTTATGTTTACAGTTACTGGACACCCTCCCGGTGTGCCAAGATTTTAATCGACAAGGATGTACAAGACCGACCTGCAGATTCGTTCATATTCGTGAAGGTACGTTCACCGCTCGATTGACACACTTAACACTGTTTGGAACGCGATTTAAAACTTTCAATACTAACCATATAAAATCGAGTGGATAAAAATGATTGTATCCACTACGTAATACTTTGTAATACGTTTTTAAATTAAATCGTCTTATATCCCCATATCCCTGTTTTGCATGATCACATTTGTCATATTAGAAATGTACTTAACAAATATAATCCGAGTAGCTACCGAAGTAGCTGGTAATTACTAATTAGTAGATTTTCTAGAAATCACATACACATGTATTACTAAAATTGTAGTGAAAATCTTAGAATTAGACCGTAGTGATGTTTTACATGGCATGTTCATTACATTTGTATATACCCACTTGTGAAGTATTTTGTAGTGACGATTTTAGTATGTTTGAACTTGTTATTCTCAATCTTTGTTTGTATGTATCATTATAACCTAGTCCAGTGTAGATTTACCCCAACTTTGATGTTCAGATTACATGATAGTTATCATGTTTAGCCCCCACAGTTAACTTCAGTCCCTCTCATCACATCCATTTAGTTTTCATTACTATGTAAAGGTTGGGCCAAAGAGAGGCGATTGTAGCATTCATTGACCTCATGCACGAATGGGTCTGGCAAGATAATGTTGCATGTTGCAATTTTGTTTTTACTTTGGAATTAATTAAAATTTAACAGCTATCCCGAGATTATAAGTATCGGTTTTGAGTTTACCTGAACTACAATTTTTGTTTTATAATGTCCTATCTGGAACACATTATAATGCAATGTATCTAAATATCAAATCGGATGAATCATTGCATTTTATAAAATTTCTTAATTACTCAAATACAACGCCATCTATTGAATCTCACCACAGTTACGAATCATTACTCAAATCCTATAATACTATTTTGCATAAAGATGTGAAGATCGCTTCTCGTTAGCCCATCTAACCAACGTACCGTCTAGGAGCCGTGTGGATGTTAATGTGTTGTGTGTCCTGGCAGGGTGCGGGCTGCAAGTGGTCGGGTGTCGCGTGGTGGTGTGTCGCGACGCCGCCGCGGGCGCGTGCCGCCGCGCCGCCTGCCGCTACTACCACATCCCCGTGCAGTTGCCGCCAGCGCTGCGACCCCCGTAAACACCTCCCCTGCACCCATCACACCCCCGACATCATCCCCCCTCGCCCCTCGACACACTCCCACGCCCCTCCTCACTCATCTCATACAACTCACCTCGCCCAGTGGCGTGCCGTCCATACATCGACGAATACGTTCGGACACCGCGGAATTGAAATTATCGTGTTATTCCATGGAGAATGTAAAGATTCATCGAATGACCTTTTCGAAAGGAGCGAGTTTGAACTTCGATTTTTGTTTAATATTTAATGGAATTGATAAGGTTTTCTTTTTGCTTTACCATTACCTTCACCTTACGACTTCCGCGGTGTGAGAACTTAACCGCCGATATGCACTTAGGCACAACCCACTAAGGAAGTCAACGTTTGTTACATGATTTTACTAGCATCGCGTAAATTATGGTAACTTTATTTAATGGTCTATTAATTATTTATTGGTATTGTTGGACGTTGTACGGTGCGTCACTGCCCTCCCTCCCCCGCCCCCTCCCGCCGGCCGGCGCCGCGGCGGTGCGAGCGCAGGTAACGGCGTGCACGTAGCGGGACGTATCGGGCACGGTCATGCGATTGTGATATGAATAGATTTCGAGACGCCGGAACCGGTCGAGTTATTTTATCGAGATCGTAGCCGAGGTCGACGAACGGTAGTTAGTGAGGTTTCAAATGTTTTATTACTATTGTATATTATGTTTTTTTTAAGATGCGATATGAGTTCCTGTAGAGATGGGCGCGCTCGCCTTTCGGCGTCGCGCAGACTCTGTTGTATATAAGCGATGTATCAGTACGGGCGGCGCGTGCCCCGGGGCCCGCGTCGCCCCACTCCTATTGTGAGCATTTTTTTGTGAGAATTATGTTACTTTTTTACGTACGTTATGAAATTATGTTTTTATAGATGACAAGATTTACATTAAATTAGATTAAGGGAATCAGTAATGAGACACCAATAGAGTAGCCGCTTCTCTCCTTCGGCACCGAAACTTTTGTCGTCGGAGCACAATTCACGTTCGGTGACGCGGCCCGGCGCGGCTCGACGCGACTCGACGCGGCTCGGCGCGACACGGCGCGACGCGAGCACGCACTCGTAGAGTACCGCGTCCGCCGAGAGTCGAGACACGCGATCGACGTTATCGGACAATATCGATTCGAAGAAGGCATACTTCCAAGCTATTTACCTAAAATTCTAGGATAGAACGTCGGCTTTTATTCCAGATAGATTTTGCTAGATAATCATTTTCTTTCCGGTCGATCCCCGTCTATCGAAGCACAAAATAGTGACCGACGATCGAGTCCGAGTTACCTCTCGATGAGTACAGACAACGGAACAGCTTCCCCTATTGTTTTGGACATAAGCAGTATTAACATTTTGGTCGAGTTTATCTCTGTATGTATGTAGAGGTGATATGCGGATAGAGAGAGGCGGCGCGTGACGGCGCGGAGTGCGCCGGCGGCTTGCGGCTGCGGCACGCAACCTGCCCGGCGCCTGCCGCAGCGACCGGCCGCACCCGCAAGCCGCACGGCCACGTCGCGTCGCCGCGCGCCTGAGGCGCTGAAGCCTGATGCCTAATATTATTCCTAGTCCATATCCTTTTTGTTGATCAGTCATGCGATTAATGTTAGAATAAAATATTAATAATTTGATTTATTCCTCCCATTTAGTGGATATTTTGATAATGATATATTAATAATGAAATATTTAAGATACATAATACATATTTGATTCTAAATCCTGATAAAGTGACACTACGTTAGTAATTTAGTCGGAGGGATACTTGTGCCGTGATTATATTTTTAGGTATATATTATAAAATAATTCCTAGCGTCGGAATTAAAGAAGTGATTAATGTGTAAGCGCGTTATATTTATTGTCGTATCGTAAGTGGAATGCCATATCGATAAAAGCTGACTAGTGGTTGCGGAGGTGGAGTCAAACTCGTTAGGAACTCGTTGCGTTATTTGTGTTGGTTGTTATAATCGGTTGTCGGTTGTCAGTGTCGGTGTCGGTGTCGGTTGTCGGCAAGTGGTCGGCAAGTGGCGCAGTGCGAGTGGAGAGCGCGCGCGCCCGAGGACAGTTCACTTTTATCAATACGGCACTATGTCTCTTATATGCATAAGTTGTCATATTATTTTTTGTTGGAATTTATCGTTTCAAGGATTTATTTGTTGCCTATAATTTTTAAAATCAAAATTTTATGATCTGACGCATTTATTGTAAGACAATCGATTACTTTTATAATTAATTAGTGTGATAATGATAATATGATTATGGTATCAAATTGCCGTTATGAAAGATTCGAACATCGAAAGTATCCTTCCTGTTAGAAGGGACTCTTCTGGCCCAACGTTTCTAGTGGATTTATATTTTTCTTTTGTTGTATTTTTAATGTTGCGTGTGTCTTACACATAATATATTTCATTTTGTGATATTTTTAACTATAAAGTACTGTTATTGTAAATCCAAATGGAATAATGGTGACCTAATTAAATATTCAAGAATTTATTTGTAAATCACAAAAAAAAATGTAAAACTGTAAATATATTGACAAAAAAATTGAACTGCAACACAATAATAATTGATTATTATAATATCTCTCATCGAGTATTGAGTATCGAGTACACTGTAAGTTCTTTGAATACCTGAAGTACGGTATGTTATTATGTAGTAGTCTACTGAAGGTAAACCGGTCCAGTGAACAAAGTATTGATAATATTGTGAACATTTTTTTATTCATGAGCAATCACAGAAAGTACATGACATTGTAATATTATTTATGAAATTACTATGTGATGTGATCTTCGGATCAATTTTGAGTACAGTATAGATAATAAACAACTGAATATGTGATTTGACTATTTTATTTCTATTCCTTTCCCAACAATATAATACCTACTAGACTTAACTAGATAAACATAATTGCTCACGTTACGTCACTTAGGTTACGTCCGCACAGACAGGCGGCTTGCTTAGCGCCTAGAGCCTAGTGGTTTGCATTCTGACTACTTGCTAGGATACAAGGTGGCCGCACTGAGAGGTGGTTTGCGTGGTGGGTCACTAGGTGCCTTGGTCATTTTGCTTGTCAGCACGTTGACGAAATGTCACTCTCAAAAATATCTTACAAAATTAATGAAATAAATGCAACAATTTCTCGTTTCAGCTTTTAGTTTATGCCATTGACATTCATCAATAATATTATATCCATGACAACCCGACCGTCAATGTCATTTTTGCTTCAAAAATGCCTAGCGCCTAGTGACAAAAAACCAACACGTTTGTTTACTTCGATACACGCTAAGCAACTATTTAGGCACCAAGCGCGCAGTGCGGCCAGTCGCGAACACTCTAGAACGTTCGTTATAAGAAGCTACTCGCTAGGTGACCAATTAGGCTCTAGGCGCTAAGCAAGCCACCTGTCTGTGCGGACGTAGCCTTAACTAGATAAACATAGTTGCATAACTGCTCATGCAGAGAACTTTCGTTCTAAGAGGCTTGTGTGTTTGAAGACTTTAAAGACACACAAAATATATATAGATGGAAAGTAAGTCATTGTCCAAAATGTATTGTAGTATTTTTAGTTTTTTAGTCTCAATTCTAAATCAGTCCAATCAGTCAATATTAAATATTTTATAATTTATATCTGTGACATATGAGTTCCATGGAACTATTGGGATTCAACGACATACACATACATACTCTGCTTGGAGCAAGATGTCTCATCTTATAATACACTACAGACCCACTGTACCTCTGGGCTCTGGTGATACGGTGGGTATTTTAAAGTTGCAATACCACTGTATGAAGTTACCGTAGTTGCTGTGCTGATGAAGATAGATAATAGGCGAACAGGAAATTATAAACAGTAGCTCGAGCACGAATATTTGCGAGAAAGTATTCGTATGGTTAACGTAAGCAATTTGTCAAATTTGTATGGCATTTTAGTACCATTTACGCACGATAGGGGCGCTTTTGAAAAAATGCCATACAAATTGCTTACGTTAACCATACGAATACTTTCTCGCAAATATTCGTGCTCGAGCTACAGTTGTCTCTCACATGTTAATGATATGTACTGTATCTGGATAAATTATTAGGAACAGTACTGTCATGTCTTGCTTTAACTGCGTTTTTAGAAACAAATCTGCAGTGCTGTAATAGGTACACAGAAAGATTTTGTCGTCAACAACTTTCTTTAGATGAGTAGGAAGGTTTACCTAGTGACACAGAGACACCAACTTTTAATGATCTTGTCACTTTTAAAGCAACTTTGGATTTATCACATTTGCATTATTATGAGCTTATAGAAAAAAGGTTTTAGTTAAAAATACCTTACTTGCGTTATAATTGTATCAAAGCAAGACCACACCACTGTAACTAACACTTTCCAACCAATTTTACTAGATTTTATTATAGAACACAATGACCCTTTTAACTAATATTACTTGAGCGAGACTTCGTTAGTGCCTATTTAAGCATACTTACTTTATTAAGTTTTTACTTTAGCCTTTTATCTACATAAGTGTATGTAGTCACGCGCTGCTACGCACTTCAGTGAAGAAAACGGGGCAAATACGAACCAGGAAACATCTTGACCTGGTTTCCGCAGCACAAAGCGCTCCCCTTCGTTTATAAAATGACATCATTTGAGAAGAATGAGACTTCGCCATTGGCCTAGATTTATGTGAAATTGTTTGAACAGTCTCACACTTAATTTTATTAAGCACTCTTGGTACTATGACACGGGTAAGCTGAGCTGAACCTTTCTTATAAAACTTGGAATTCCCGCATAAAGCTGTGTATTAACTTATTTACTAATTACATAATGATTTATTAATTCAAGAAGGGAATGGATAGCCTTTGAGTGTGGTCACCACCCTGAACTTCATCGCCACTTACCATGTGGCGGATTGTATTAACTTATTGTAGATAAACAAAACTATAACGATGCTTCAATGTTTAAAAATAGCATCGATCAGAAACACAATGTTCAGCTATTACGACCATAGTTAACCCGTGCATCGCTTAGTTCAGAAAAGCAGTGTGAGGATTTATAGCTCACAATCAAGAATAAAAAAGGACGGCTTTATCTATAAATTGCGATTTCTCGCAGACGACGTCTTAGTGCAATATGTCACACCGCGCCGCAGTGTTGCACAAAGTGTATGTAGTGTGGCTTATTCTTGTGCGATGCAACATCGCGCGGCGAAACAACCCATAATGCGCACATGATAAGCTAATGCAGATAATATCAATCAGTCAAATAAATATCCATTAAAATATTTCTATTATGAAAGTTTTCTATAATGTATAGTATATGAAGTTAATTAAAACACATTCGTACTAAGGTATACTTTATTCTTGTAAAACAAAAAAATAACAATTGACTTATCAATTTTTAAATAAAAAAATATGGAAACAAACAATTAAAAATATATTGACTCGAAATAAATGTTAATGTTGTAAATATATATTTTTTATTTCGAGTCATTTCTTTTGATAAACTATGTAAGAAATAATTAAGACTAGAATAATACAAACGCATCGACAGATCTTGATTCTTAATAAAGCAAAAGCCAAGTAAGTCAAACTTAAGTAAGAAATTATATTAATTATCCAATTTACTAAGTGTAGCACTTGAATGACCAAATCAACCCATATGAATAGTTGTGAATGGTTTAAAGGTATGTTTTGGGCATGTAAAGATGAAATGATAATTACACCGCCCAAACATTGTTGTAAATATCACATCTCGATAAATGCGAATGATGAATGTGGCTGCGCCGCCATAAAGCGATCCGCTAAATGAAAATCACAACAGCTTTATAAATCGTATTATTTCACTAAATAATAAATGTAACCTCTGATTCATAACATCTATAAAAGGGCAGTGTCGTTCCAACGTTCCGTCGGCATAGTAACAACTAGTTGTAACATGTAGCCGATACACGAGAAAATATGCGCATTCTAAGTTCTCTGTATCAAATTATAACCATAGTATCAAAATTATTCAACCTCAATGATACTCTACAAAAAAGTATAGGTATGCATATTTAAATTAACTTATTGCTCTGTTACAACATTGCTGGTACATTTTGTAGTAACCTTTAAAATATCTTCACATTACATTGAATAATCTATACCGATAACAAACTATCATTTCTACACAGCCACATAAAATTTTTTGCTATTTCTCAAACTTCACAGTCCAAAATCACTTTATATCTCACCTTTAAAATCAAGATTCTATGTTGTAACAACTATAATGGTTTTATAGTTAACAATGGCAGATGGTTCATTTTCCGGGGAGTGATTTCAATATATGTGAGATTCGAGAATCAACATAGTACTCATACCATAATACTGCTTGCGTTCAAATAGTCTAATAAACTACGCATTAATTCTATGTAATGAAGCTATTCAAAATCTGTATAATAGGCACTATAATCATATTGCGTTTGTTTTAGTGTAAGTACTTTATGTCGCGCACAGAAAAGTATACTTTTCTACATACATTGTGGACATACCAGTTGCGCCGTGCATTATATTAGTCTTACGGTGTACAAACGCACAAACAGTACACTAATAAATCGTGTAAAAATGTATGTACTAAAACTTCATTTATTATCCAACTTTATCAGTTATTAATTCAACCATGCATTTACTTATTTTTATACGGTTAATGTAGCTTGCATAGATGATACTATTTATTTTTACAATAATTACATATATTATTCGGAAATATTTGTCTATCTATTCGTAATATCAATAAAGCCCATTTGTTGTCGAGCAGAGCTTATTAGAAATTATTTATAACACAAAGTAAATCAAAATGTCCATAAAGTTTTTATGACATAAATCGAGTATTATAATCTAATTTAAACCAAAAGATAAATATTACTTGTTTTAATGCAATAAATATAAATTATTCTAAATTGTATTTTTAACAGAAATAAGTTTATTTCTGTTGTTTCTATCGTTAGGGCTGCCAATGCAGAGTCTGATGCCGAAATATATTTTGTAAGTATTAATTATAATAGAAAGAAGAAATAGAAAACCGATAGTTTACAACTGCTAATATAGGTAGAATTGTATTAACATTAATATATGAAATTAGCTGTCAATTCAATTCCGTAGTATCTGGTCACTTAAGTGAACTGTATAATTTTAGTCGATTATTTGTTCATTTCATTATATCATAGGATTTTATTAATTTATAAGACAAGCTATATAAAAGAAAAACTGTTTATTGATTATAATATCTTTGTTATTAACAGAAAAGTTACAGCGTCAGTCATGGGCGTAGCCAGGATTTAGTTTCGGGGGGGGGGGGGGGGGGTTCAAGAAAATACAACGACTAAAAGTACATAAAATAACCCTAAAGAAAATTGAGACTTTATTTTTCCTCACGACGCCGCGACGTACATATGTAGTGCCATCTATTATTAGTTTAGTGAAAAAGTTCAAAAACGTGTTTAATAGAAATAAATCTCCTAAAAATATGTGTGATAGCTCATTCGATTCGGAATGACGTCTAGAAAAATGTTTTTTAAGGGTTTATTCTCACATAAAAATGTCAGCCCTTAACATTTCGGGGGGGGTTTGAACCCCCGAAACCCCCCCCCTGGCTACGCCCATGGCGTCAGTAACCAAGAACTTTATACTGAGGTTGTTTTACTCTGCCATGTAAATACTCGTAATTTGTTTTTAGTGTAGGTATTTCGTGTTTTAATATTTTTATAATCGACTTATTGAAACCTATAGTACATACAACATGCTTATTATAAAATTGATTTTACGAAACTAAATTTGAGAAAGAAACATTTATGTAACTAAGTTATTATTACTGTATTACTCGATTTTTTCTGCTATCATATATTTGTAATTAAAAATATTTTATTTAGAGCGTTCGGAATAATTTTATTATGATGTGGGTACTCACATAACATAATCATACACACATAAAATCTACATAATAAGCAAAATGTAGTATGAAATCAAGACCAGAATTAATTCAAGACCCATCGTGGTGAGTGAAATCGGGCGCAATGCTAGCCGATTCAATCAAAACATGCAGTTTGAAATAAAAGGGAAAACAATACTTTGCAATAAACCAGGAACGTAGCAACTGCCGTATCAGCTGATCGACAATGGGACCCCAAGCTCAGTGTGTCCGTAAAATGTCTGAATATTTTAGTCACCCCAACACAGTGGGGATCCGTCAACATTGATACAGGCCTGTAGGATACATGCATGCTACGCACAAAAATATAACCATACGTAAGCTGCTCAACAAACGTCCACTCAATCATCACTACCACTTTCACTCTAAACGCGGCACTTGCGTCGTATGCGTCACTCGCGGCACTCGCGGCCAGTGTCCGCGTCCGTCGTGTGTTGATCACGTGGTGTTGAGTGAGGGTAGTGAAGGCAGCCACGCGGCCAGGCCGGAGCGCGGCGGCAGCGCAGCCCGCAGCGCGGCCTCCTCGTGCGCCGTGAGCCGCAGCAGCGCCGCCAGCGCGCGCGTCAGCTGCCGCGCCTCCAGCTCGCGCGCCGTCAGGAAACGGAGCACCACGTGCTTTAGATACCTGTGGCGATCGGTACGGCATCTTTTATTCTCTTCTATAACTTCTCATTTGTAATATAATATTCATCCTCCTTGTATATAATAATATGCTGGCTATTTTCTACATTTATATTTTATGTTTTTATAATTTGATGTTTTGTAGATAGAGAAATTCCTACTGACGGAGTCAAAGAAAATATATTTTTCCTGAAGATGAAAAGTTCGTTTTTATTAATATATATTTTATAGCGAGGTAATCCATAATTAGCCTCCGCTATATACCTGCACCGCAGATAACCCTGTAGCCTAGTTGGTAGAAACTCTTGACTGCGAAGCGAGGTCCCGGGTTCGATTCCCGGCCGAGGCCAGATTTTTATATGACAGATAAATATTTGTACTCGGGTCATGGGTATTATTGTGATGTGTTATTTGTCGCGCGTGGACGACAGGGGGGAGAATAAGGAAGAAGTGCTTACCTCCTACTAATTTCCTGTTCCTCTGCAGACGTGAGGTCCGACTTGCTGCTCTGCAGCTCCCGCTGTAGCGTCTTCTTCATGTCCGATATCCGGTTGTCTAAGCTCTTAATTTTCTGAAAAAAAAAATAAACTTTAGGAAAAGAGATCAATAGAGGTTTTTATTTTGCAATAATAACTATGGTTACATGTTTACAAGGTCCATTGACGTTAAGTGCACTTCATACCTGATTTTATATTTTCAGTAAAATATTTAAAAAGTACAAACAAAACTTTTAAAAATAATTTTTTGCCCAACTCAGGACTGATTAATTATCAAGTCTAATTATTTCTTGCAAACAGCCAAAAAGTTAGTTGCGATTAAATTTGTTGATTTTTGCAATTACTATAAGTTTAATCAAAATGAATTAATTTTAAAGCGCTACTGAAGTAGCTTAATCTATATAATTTAATTGCAAGGTGCAATTCATTTTTAGTTGTGACTAATATAAATCGCAATTAAATTAATTGCAATTACTTTTTAATCAATTATAGGCATGATTGAATTTTTAATTGATTGATACCCAACTTTGGCTTGTGGCGCCATTTTGAGCGTTCTCGTTGTGCGTCGTGTTAATGATGATCTTCATTTAACGGAATGAGTGGATTTGAAGAACTGAGTTCAAGTTCAAACTAAAACTTGATGATCTTACTTGTTTATTGAAATAAACATTTCTTTTTTTTACTATCCCTACCTTACCGGCGACAGACAGCGGCTGTGACGTCACAATATAACGCACTCATTCCTATTCAGAGTTTAATGGTATTAGTATACCTTATTTTTATCACAGATTTCAGTTTCCAAGTCAGTCACGGTCTTCCGCAGTCCGCTCTCGCTATCGGCGAGGGACTCCAGTCGGCTCTTCAACTCCTCGATCTCAGCGATACGCGACGCCTCGTTCTCTTTTATTAACATACACGCTGCTTGGTTCTGCGAACGATTATAATTTTTATTATTAACACATTATAAGAGACTGCTAGCCTGTTGTCTAAAGCCTGATTTGTACTTGCTGCCATTTGCGTGGTCGAGTGTTGCCGACAAAAATATTTAAAATGGACACGTTAAACCCAAAAAATTTGAAAAAAAAAGTGGAATTTTGTGGCTAAGGTTCGCTTCTTTTGATCAGGATATGGACCCTCCCATTTTTCATTGGACGACGCGATTATGGCATGTTATTTATTTATTTATTTAGTCTTTATTGATCCATACAAAGTTATGTATGTATTGTATAGTTATATATAACTGTCGTCACGATACCAGTGGGAGTGGGGACCTTGCTGCCAACGATATTAACTGTCGTCACGACACCAGTTAACCAGGAGCCCAATTCTCATTTCGTAGAGATATGTACATGTCTAACAGAGATATGTTGAAAAAACATGGCCGATTAGCCTCGTTTTATTCGAGGTCGGCCATGTTTTTTCGTGATATCTCTGTTAGACATGTATCTCTACGAAATGAGAATTGCCCCCCAGGAACTTTGCTGCCGACGAAAACAATATTATCGTGTTGTCGTGAGACAGCGTGCAGTACAATTTCATAGAAATATACCTCCACTGATACCGTTGCCGGTGTAAAAACATTTAATAAATGGTGTTATAAAATATGACGTCACACAACTAGTCAAGCTATAAGTTCCCCCCTCCCCCATGACGTCACACTTCAAGACAAGCGAGTAAGCGACCCGCAGCAGTGACACGTATGACGCACCTCCTTATGCTGCGCGACGACGGCGTCCAGGTCCGCGAGCCGCGCGCGCAGCTCGGCCAGCTCGTCTTGCAGGTAGCGCTCGTTGCAGCGGCTGAGCTCCATGTCCTGGGACATGTGCGCGTTGCGGAGCAGCGCCTCATCCTTCTCGCGCTTCTCCCTGACATTCATTTATCAAAAAAAAAATCAATCAAAAAATCTTTATTCAGTCTAAGATACTGTAACTGTGATAATGTACTATTGACAGTAAATAAAACTAAAACTTAGTACATAGGTACTTATGGAATGCGCCAATCTCTGTGTGTGTGTGTGTGCGTGTGTGTCTGTGTGTTTATTTATTTAATTTTTGCAACACCTTAAGCTAGGGTATAAAAGGGCTAAAGCCTAATGGCATTCTGTACCAGTCAGCCCTGGGTGCTGGTGAGAGAGTAAGGTAAGCGCAAATTGCCCATTAGCCATTAATTTTATATTATCTATGTTAGGTATATAGATGCCATTTTCAAACAACGCTACACACTCATAGCCCCACACTAGGATTCCCTATGTCGTGAGTGCCATGGGCAACTCACACCCATACCGAAAACTGAAATTCAAACTCATCATTCTTTCCGCTTCGCTGGGAATCGAACCCAGGACTCTAGGTGCGGCGATCCGTCATGGTAACCATTACGCGACACGGGTCGTCAAAAAGTTTCTTCTCTCTTTCTTGGCCGCAACGTATCAGTGATGCCTGTGCAATGGTGTTGCTGATATTCATGGCCCATGGGCGACGATAGCCACTTACATCAGGTAGATCGTCAGCTCGCTTGCTGGCTAAAAAAAATCTAAGGAATCCTTTTTAGTATCGAATGTATGTCAGACGTGTGTGCAAAACAATATTTGGACAATAAGTGAAACTGTATTATTGTAAATAAGCACTAACTTGTCAAACTTTCTCTGTATATCAATAATGTCGTGCTGGATGTCGGTCACGACGGAGTTGAGCAGGTTGACCTCGGCCGTCTGCTCGTCGTACAGCTGGCTCGACTTCTCCACCTTCTCACGGAGAATCTTCACCAGCGTCCGTTCATTCTCCAGAGCCTCTAGCAGTTCCTTGTTCTCCGCCGTCAGTGCTTCGATACGACTCTCTAGACTCATTGTTATATCCTGAAATACGAGCATTGTGAGATAATACCGAGACGTTTACCGTAGATATCGATATTTGGGACACCCTTATCGAATATCGATCGGACAATCGGATCATCACTCGATATCAATGTACAGCCTATGTATTATATTATAATAATTTATTATTAATGATGCATAATAAAAGTTTCATGTTATTCTATGAATAAATTATTGATGAACACTCCTTTCTTTAAAAGTGCAATTAAATAAGTTATACTATTATGTCATCATTTCTATCCAGGTAAACAATATAAATATAAATTATACACTACATAGTACTGATCTACAAATAATAATAAAGTATTACCTACCATGAAAATAACTTTTTGTTATACAATACCTGAATAACCTATAGGTATACCATAGAAACCCAGTTTGAATAATTAAAAGCAAGCATGACTACAAATTATAGCGTGCATTTGGGAAAATTAATTCTATACAATACCCAGGCAATAAATATGCATTCACCGTGCACACAAAACAAGCTCTAAAAACAATATAATATTTTATTGTAGGTATTATTCACGGTCATTCATCACACTTGTTTGTTTTACCTCGTAAGGTAAAATAAATAAAATATTATGATTATGTATGTAGGTACTTAGTTATTAAAGTAAAGTAGGTAGTAAAAAGTGGGTAGTTATTGTTTTAATAACGAAATTATTAAAGTTCAATTGCTTTACCTGACTATCTAGGTTGATATTTAATTCAAAGAAAAGAATATTAATATTATTAATACTGTCCAAAAATAAAGTTTATACAAAATCAAAAATACTATTATAATAAGTTAGAAATAAGAAAACCGAAGCTGCAAGCACCATGCATGATCGGGGCAAAAAAAGAAAAAATAATTTAAAGTAATATAAAGTTTATTGCGAAAAAAATGCATAATAAAATAAAACACGTGTAACAGAAATAATACGGTGTAAAAATAAAAACTATGAAAATAACTATAAATAGTGAAATAACCTTATATGTAACAAAATTGTGTACGTAAATATTATTACCTCAATGATAATATTCATAAACAGATTTCTAAAATCTTACCTACCAGTATGTATACCTATACATATAAGTACGCGCAACAGAAATTATACTTCTTGGGGTGATAAAACTAATTTATTAATGTCATCACCACCGATACGATATTCACATATGCACATGTGACAGTAAATCATAATTATCTTACAGTTTGATTAATAAAACTAAACTATAGAATGTAACTCAAAAATATTGTAAACACAAACAAAACAAATCTAAAGTTCCACTACCTTTACACTAATAAATTCTTCTAAATTACTTCATGGAATGTACAGCACAAGTAACGTCTTAACCGAACTAAAATAAGGCGGTAAAACTATACTAAAAAAAACAATGGTATAGAATGACGCATTACTTGCAGATGACGTTTCTCCGAATAACGTGACATGATGTTTACATACAGCTCACGTGATCAATATCTAGTACAGATATGTTCCGATAAACGATTATTCTGATAAGATAGATGGACTACATTATTGTTATCTTAAATCCATCGCGAAAGCTAAAGCCGGGTGCTCACACTGTGCAAATCTGTCTTGCAAGTGAAAAGTGGGTTTTAGTGTACACAATATAATTATCATTTCAAGCATATGTATAATTTAAAATGAACCCCATTACTGTAAAGAACAAATTTAAAATATTTTTGTTATTTGTATAAAGCAAAAAAAAAAAACAATAATAATGATAAAATAATAATATTGAAAAAAATCTATCATTATACTAACTAAATATATTAAGCATTTCATATTTTGAAATGCTTAAACATAGCATATTAGAATTACTTTGGATATGTAGCCACATCATAAATTTTATATTAAATTTTCAAAGGTTAACGATAACAATTTACGATCTGGTAAAGACTTTCGAGAAAGAAAATTTTTAATGAACCTGATGAATCGGGATTTTCCACATCAAATAAAGCTACACTCACATTTGTCAAGTTCATTTTAGTCGTTAAATATTGACGACATCAATAACTCATTAGTATTTAAATTAATATAAGAATATACACTTTACATAACAAAACGAATTTATCTATCGATAATGGAAAATTCTAGCTCGTTTTTTCTTTTACCGCGCTTTTATGTTTCATTACAGCTATATGCAAATTCTTTCAATTCACAGAGCGGCATTTCATGCATTAACAGAGTATGTCTAACTTAATTATACACCTACATATAAAGAATGTAACTAAATATAGTCTGCTGAATCAATATCACATAGAACAACGGCATACTTACATATAATTTATTAATTGTTTTTCAATACCCTGAAAACTGCAATAACTTTAATATTTTTTGGTTATTTCAGACAACTTTGATTAGTGTTCAGACAACTTAAAAAATGTTCTCAGTTAAATATTTTAGATTTTTTAATATATGTATGTAATGTTAGAAAAATATGTAAATAGCTCATATGTAAATGGTAATTTGATGGCAAGTCACCGTGGACCACCGACCAACAATTATTATATTATATTGCCGCTGTTCTGTAAGCACCAAACACGCACCTTAACAAATTATATAAATAAATAATAATAAGATGTATAATAGCAACAATAATTCATAATCAATGTAGACTTAGCTTAACACCAGGAACTTTTTAAAATAATGTTTCATTTTGTTACATATTTCCTATTGTATTATTATAACATTAATTGTTATTATTTCCGTATGTAATACATATATGTATAGTACCTACAAATATCACGACGCAAAAGCAACAGCTGCATAATATATCAAAATAAAATTCAAAGCACTCTTTATTTTAATTCTCTACGGTATATTCGACACCGGCAATACATAGGCCTGGTTGGTAGGCATACCCTAGTTGCAAGTTAATCGATTATAATTCGTTGAATTGTTAAACCTGGTTACCTAACCAGGTTTAACAATTATTTAACCTTAAATAATTCCTTTTAACTTCAGTATATCTTACAGACTTTATTTTTTCAACCACCCCATACAAACTTTCAACCTCCGTTTTACATTCTTAGAAGTTAAATTTTCGAAAATTCTTCTTTATTTCATGCCTAGACATTGAAAGGATCCTACTGACCAAATGTTAGCCAATAGTTTTAGCGTCCTTCCTCTTCATTATATCAGTAGTGATAATTAAAAATTACACAAAATGCATGTCAGTCCAATGTACATTGCTCATGTCGATTTTAAACCGTGTAACTACAGATCAAAATATAATAAAAAAAAATAACTATATCGTAATACTAAACACATTTATACTACTTCATAACAAAAATATTGCACTTACATTGAACCACTACAACTCATTGCATCTATTTTTTTTTATTATTATTTATTTATTTAATTAAGGACACCCAACACAGATAACACAGGAATACTATATAGACTGATAGCTGTTTTCTCAGCGAATTAGTTTTTTTGCTAAATATTTCGATACGATTATCGCTACGATATCGATTAATATGAAATATTAATATCGATATCGCGTTTGAATAATAAATGAAAAAAAATACAATTTCATGTACAACGACGCGAGTGACTTGTCTATTAGTCTACTCGATATGTTCAAAATGGTTGAAATTAGAGATACTGCTCTTAAAAATACGTGCGATAGCTCATTCTGTTCGGAATGATGTCTAGAAAAATGTTTCGGAAGCGTTTACCAGCACGTAAAAAATTGCAAAAGTTATTGACAAAATAAAGTTGAAAAAAAAAAGTATTTTGTTTTTGGTAATCACTTCGAAACTATTAATATTTAAGAAATTTTAAAACAAGATTCTTAAAGTAGAGGAAATTTCCAAACAATGACTCGCGACTCTCGGAACTCTATCTCCATTATTTATAACTTTAATTTAACGCTGAAAATGGGTCTCCACGCTGCATTTTTAGGTTGCGCGTGCGGCGTCAAAACCGAGTTCGTCACACTCAATAATTTTTTAAGGTATTAATTATTAATTTAAAAAAATAAAAAAAATATGGTGTATTCGAAACACTTCAAAGAATTTGCTCCCGTAGGAAATTTTGCTTAAAGTTAATTTTTCAACAAGTTAGACGATTGTTAATTAACTAAATTTTCTCGAACTTCCATTTTCATTGTACATTAAAAAAAATGTTTAAGTAATTGTCCTATAAATTTTTCGCTTCGTGGAGCCTTTCTTATATACATGCTTAACGAGATCACGTCATAAAAGTTTAAAAAGTTTTAATACTTTGTGTATAATAATTTTATAAGTTGAACAAAAAATGAAAAATCCAAATAATATTATTGAAAATATTTTTTTCTCAATTTATTATTACATAATCGTTTTGGCATTCATAAAAGACATTTAATGACTTGAAAAAAAAAATTCCCTCATTTTTTTATAATTTTTTTTTATAAACAAATAGACTATTTCAATGCTTTCAAGAAAAAAATTCTTAATATCTTATTCTTTACAAAACATTATGATTTTTGAAAAAAAAATTTTTTTCTTAATAATGATATTTAATTGTTTATAATTGTTTTTTAATATTTCTATTGTTTGAATAATTAGTTAATAATTTTTTTTTCTTAAAAATTATAATTAACCATCTTTAATAGAAATGTAAAAAAATATTTTTTTTATCAACAATTTCATTGTTTTTTAACTTAACAATTTTTTATAAACAAATTCTCAACTTTTTTATATATTTTTTCTGAAACACCTAAAAATAAAAAAACAATGATGTATAACAAAGTACAGATAAAAACATTTTTAATTTTTTTAATTTCGATTCGATAAAAAAACGAAAAAATTGTTTGTTCAACTTATAAAATTATTATACACAAAGTATTAAAACTTTTTAAACTTTTATGACGTGATCTCGTTAAGCATGTATATAAGAAGGGCTCCACGAAGCGAAAAATTTATAGGACAATTACTTAAACATTTTTTTTAATGTACAATGAAAATGGAAGTTCGAGAAAATTTAGTTAATTAACAATCGTCTAACTTGTTGAAAAATTAACTTTAAGCAAAATTTCCTACGGGAGCAAATTCTTTGAAGTGTTTCGAATACACCATATTTTTTTTTATTTTTTTAAATTAATAATTAATACCTTAAAAAATTATTGAGTGTGACGAACTCGGTTTTGACGCCGCACGCGCAACCTAAAAATGCAGCGTGGAGACCCATTTTCAGCGTTAAATTAAAGTTATAAATAATGGAGATAGAGTTCCGAGAGTCGCGAGTCATTGTTTGGAAATTTCCTCTACTTTAAGAATCTTGTTTTAAAATTTCTTAAATATTAATAGTTTCGAAGTGATTACCAAAAACAAAATACTTTTTTTTTTCAACTTTATTTTGTCAATAACTTTTGCAATTTTTTACGTGCTGGTAAACGCTTCTGAAACATTTTTCTAGACATCATTCCGAACAGAATGAGCTATCGCACGTATTTTTAAGAGCAGTATCTCTAATTTCAACCATTTTGAACTTATCGAGTAGACTATATTCTATCGTAGTCTATAGTATTATCTGCCATAGCTGATTCAATAAGACGATGAAATTTTCAATTCATTTGCTAATAATAATGTGTTAATTTCCACGATTATAGCTAATAAACTCATCCATCACAGTTACATACTTTTGTACTAACTAGTCTTAGTACTACTTTCTAATAAAAATATAAGGTATACATATTATGACAAAATTTGCAGAAGATAGGACGAGATTATTAGGATTTTTTTACAATTAATGCTCAGCTTATGCTACATAGTCGTCGATCAATTTGTATTTAGAGGTGATTAAATCAAAAGGCACATACTTTTACTATAATACAAAGTGACAAACCCTACAGCACTAGAGTGTAAGTAAAACAAGCAATATCAAAATAAAGAATATACTTGGCGATTAAAATTTTTTTGTCTTTTCATATACAAAAAAATATATAAAAATACATGATGTTAATTTCTGAAATAAACATAGTTGTAATCTTTGACTGAACTAATGGTAAATGGTGATAAATTATAGGATGCTAAGCGCACTAAGTAAAAGCATTCATTCTTAATGCAACTATGTATTTTATATTGAATTGGTATTTTATATTCACAGTTTTACACGGTGTAATACCGTTTGATCGAAGCCATTGTGATATTACAAAAAAATAATAATATAGCAATATTTTTATAACCTGTAATCAATACATTTTTTATTTTTTTTATTTTTTTATGACACAACATATTCATCGAGTAGGTACCTACAGTAGCCGCGCGAGTTGACTGCAGAGCTTAGGAATGTAGCCAGTGTTGTGACCTAATTGGTAATTATTAATTATCGATATGTCGATAAATTGGAATTAGAAATTTAACATAATTTAATCATAAAATATGTGAATGTCTGTTACCACGTACGTGTCCTCGTAACTACTAAACCGATTTTGATAAAAAATAAAATCCAACTAAAATGAGTTGAACTGATTGATCTGATGTTTGGTATGTACGTAAATTAAATCCTGTAACAACACAGAGTGTATGAAACAAAGCTAGTTTTGATTAAAACATAAGGTTTATTTTCAAGCACACTAAATATAACATAATCGATATTAACGAACGCGCACGATAATTATCAAAGACAACACTACTTTGACACTACTTTGACACTACACTTCGCGCGTCGAGGCAAGATGTAGCGGGTAGCGCGGGCACGCTCCCGCCCCTCACTTCAGATCTCGACTGCATTCAACTCGCGCGCCTACTGTACTAGGGTAGCATAAGCCGAGCACTGGTGTGGACGGCGCATCTATACACAAAATACTAGGGCTAAATGCTGTAGAGTGTGTCACTCACGGCGGCGCGGCCCGCGGAGCCCCGCAGCGCCTTCGCCTCCATCGCCAGCGAGTGCACCTCTCCGTTCAGCCGCACCACCTACACCACCGGCCATATCAGTCATACCAATTTCTACCTTACGTCGCTTACATTAAGGTTTACTCACGTAACTTACGTAACGTAACGTGATTAACAAAAAATGCAAATACAACACTTTGTAAGTAGCTTATCACAATTTCACAAGACTTTTGTATACTTCCGAAAGTTACTTATGTATGTTACGAAAGCAAGTTAAAAGTGTAATTGCGGCGTAACGTCTCTTACGTCAAGCGTTGAAAAGCGATTCAAATAAAAAGCGGATTAGGGATGTATGTAACTGTGTAGCAAAGTAACTACGTCAACTAAGTGGGACGACAACAACAAAGTTTTAGACCTACCTTCGCTTCACTATTAGCTAAGTTCTGTTTGACTTTCTCAAGGTCAGCGGACATTGCGAGCAGTTGGTCCTGCAAGTCTCTCTTCTCATTCTCTACCCGCCGTCGCTCCGCCCCCTCCTCCCCCGCCTGTCGCGATAGCCGCGCCACCTAGCGATACAACTTCATATGACTAGGGACGCGCTCGGAAATTACTAAAAATGTATACATTATCCTGCAGTCACATCACTATATTTCAAAGTAGTTAGGATTATAGGGGTGATTGAATATGGTGAGTAATTGATAGTTGTTAATTAATGAAGAATTCAGGCCAATTTTGTACATAGCTACAGATTCCAATGTTATATTGAAAGTGGTAAGGAAATCAAGACATGCATCATAATCTGACTCATGCATAAAGCAATCATATGCAAATATTCAAAATAACTATAATACAAATTGTAATTTACGTGTAGATGTCTACTTACTGAAAAAAAAACATGCAACGTATCAAACACATTTTTTTATATCTTATTAAAAATTAAAAATAAATAAATAAACATAAATAATATGGCTTACTTTTTGCTGGGTATTTTTTTTTATTTAAATATAAAAAATCCTAAAGGATCACAGCATTTGAAGTTGGTCAAATGGCCACAGTATGTATAAAATGGTAATCTATAACTATATTTTAAAATAAAATGTTACATACAACATAATACGGTTTTTTTTAACAAGAATAGGTACCTGAAAATTTTATTTTATAAACATAAAATTATTAGATAAGTTTCTAGTGTGCCGACTTTAACACCTGTAGTTTGGCGTTGATACAATCATGTAAGTAATAAATTACAAGGAATTTACTATAAAACTAATCAATAAAAAACAATAAAAATATAGAAAAACCTTTCCTACTAAACCTAAATCCTATATATTAAACTCTTGTACAAAGTTCTTTTATTCTTCTAAATCAGTATGTAGTTCAGTCTGCCACTTTTACCATTTTATATAATAGATCATTTTTAAACATTTACGCCCCAACTGACAGTCACTAACGGTTACTTTAATCGCTCCTTAGTGAAGAATCAACATACAAATTATGAACTAAGGTGAGATTTAAGTAACCGTTAGTGACTCTGAGTTGCGGTGTTACCATGTTTGTGTGGGTCAAATCCTTGAACTGACCACTTGCAAACATTTTTACACTTACCCTCCATATCTAACTAATGTTGTTCGTTGAATTATCTTATGAATTATTGTATTATTATAACTATAATTTCTCAGTACGTGATTTTTTGTAATTTTTTTTTAGAAAATAAATGTTTTAAACCATAAATCCTACGAGCTTAGTCGCATACTTCCTCTTATCCGTATATAAGGGTTTGAATTTATACATAGGGGCCGTTCAAATATTACGTAAGCAGATTTATTACAATTATTTACCCCCCATCCCCCTTGTCAGCAAATCTAGACTCCCCTACCCCCATGTCATCCAAAATAAGCAAAACAAGGACCCCCCCCACCCCCTATAGTGCTTAGTAATACTTGAACGGCCCCTTGTGAGTTTATTCATTACAAACAAAAAATAAAAATTTCCTGTATGATATTTACAATAATAATTATTTATTATAGTACCTGTGTCTCGAGCGAGGCGATCTGTCCGCTCCAGGAGGTCTTGACGTCAGCGAGCGCCATCTTGGCCTCCTGCAGCTGTCGGGTCAGCACGGCGCGCTCGCGGCTCAGCCGGTCGAACTCCGCGCAGCCCGTCGGCTTCACTTCACGTTTGTCTGTTAGACACGTTTGTTATAGCACAGTAATAAAAAAAAGTTAGGTAAGTAGTTAGCAATCCCGTACAATATGTTTTTAGAATTAGAAAAAATCTTTATATCATTTATTAGTGTGCACAATAAAGTAATAAAAATTGTATTGTATTGTGTGAAGACTTTTGGAATGTTCCGAACAATTCGTTTACCCGATCCAAGGGGCTTTAAAAACCCATGTGACATTATGAACTCAGCTCTACGCTGAGCCAAATGAATCAATCAGTCTTACTTTATTTTTATTATGGAAATAGCCTTCAAACAAGCTGAAGATCCACCTCATGGTATATATTATATGTTGCTATCGTCGCCCATGGACATCAGCAACATCAAAGGCATCACTGATGCGTTGCCGGCCAAGAAAGAGAGAAGAAATAGAACAAAAAAAACCACAGATATAACCGTACCATCGTCATGCATGTGATGGTGCGGGTGCTCCGGCGGTAGCGCGGCCCTCACCACTGCCAGTTGGTCGGCGAGGTCGCGCGCGCGCGCGTCCGCCGCGCCCAGCTCCGCCGCCAGCCGCGAACGCTCACGCGCCCACTCGCGACGGGCTTGCTCTAACTCCTCCTGGACAAATATAAATAAATAAATACACGCTACATACTCATAGCCCTACACTACGATTCCCTATGACGTGGGTGCCATAGACAACACACACACACCCAGACCGATAACAGAAATTCAAACTCATTCGTATTTCTGCCTAGCGAGGCAACTTCTTGATTCCCAGCGGGGAATCACACCCAGGACCCTTCGAACTGCAGTCCTGCATGGTGACCATTACGCCACCCGGTTGTCAATAGTAACTAAAAAAGTGCTATGACTTCAAACTCTGAATAGGAAAATCAATGACCTCGAAATTAAGACTGTCTCTTATATTGTACAATTTGACCTTTGTGTCTTGTTACTGATACTTGAATTTTATGTTTTTCGAAACTTAGGCTTGTTGCAGCTTACTATGAAACTAAATAATTTCTAGGTAGCATATTGTTATATACTTGTAGCTTATTGTTACACTTGTGTTAAGGTTTCTCACCGGTAAGTATTATATTATTAGTTCAAAAGTTTACAGTTTTACAGACTCCTAAACTACCTAACCGATTTTAATCAAATTTGCACACCGTGTGCAGTTTGATCCAACTTGAAAGATAGGATAGCTTATGTCTAAAAATAAAAACTTTTGACAGAACGAAGTCTGTCCGGGCAGCTAGTAATAATGTATGTAAATCTTAATATATATAAATTAGATGTCACGTTGTTTGTCCGCGATGAACTCCTAAACTACTGAACCGATTTTAATCAAATTTGCACACCATGTGCAGTTTGATCCAACTTGAAAGATAGGATAGCTTACATCACAAAATAATAATAAAAAAACTTTTCACACGACGAAGTCTGTCCGGGCAGCTAGTATATAATATAAATTACGTGTCACGTTGTTTGTCCACGATGGACTCCTAAACTACTTATCCGATTTTAATTAAATTTGCTCACCGTGTGCAGTTTGATTCAACTTGAAAGATAGGATAGCTTACATCTCAAAAAACCTTTTGACAGAACGAAGTCTGTCCGGGCAGCTAGTAATATATATTAATATGAAGTAATATGTGTTTGTTGTTATTGTTCTGTTGTCATAAATTTGTGATTTTTTAAAGATGTGCTGAGGAGTTTCTTTTGGGCATTTCTTCTCCTCCATGACCTTTGCGAAACGCTTGTTAAAAAATTACATGCATAAGTGTGTCAGTGATATTTACATGAATAAATTATTTTGAATATAATTATTCTCTGTAAATGTGAACAGAATATAAGTCAGTATTAAAGTTTCTTATTTTTTTTTACCACTTTCTGTACTCTTTGAAGTGATGTCACAGTACATAAAAACCTTTGAACAATAGCATACAATTGAAATAAGCAACAATGGGTAAGACAATACTTACTGTGATAGCATCGACCCTATCCTGTGCATTTTCTGCAGCAACTAGCCTAGTCCGGAGCTCACTGAGTTGCTTCACAGCCGCGTCTCGTTCACTAATGGCCTTTGATGCTTCCGCCTGGGCTGTTCGTGCTACTGACTGAGCTGCCGCTGCTTCTTCACCTTAAACCAGATTATATAAAGACAATTATGACCATGTTGCCTCCCATATCTAATGAGCATGATATCTAAAAATAAAAGGCATGTGAAAACCACATTTTATTAGAGTTTCAGTACAGTCTTAAAATATCTGAATGTTTTTGACGTGATAACGTCTATTAAAACGATGAGCCGGGCGCATCTTTGAAAAAATGTAGCGTTCCGCGAGCGAGAGAGCGGCAAAAGCGAGAGAGGCACTATCGGCTACGATCGGCGTATCGTAGCGTAGCGAGCGGCGTAGCGAGCTATGGCTCGCCTACGGCATCGGCGAGCCGTAGGCGATCGTAGTTGAGTGGAGCGGTCATGACGTTGTCACGTTAAACTACCGTCCGTAAACCGACTTTATAGACAACCATTTTTTTTATGGAAATAGCCGGCAAACGAGCTGACGATCCACCTGATGGTAAGTGGCTATCGTCGCCCATGAACATCAGCAACACCAAAGGCATCACTGATGTGTTGCTGGCCAAGAAAGAGAGAAGAAAAAGAAAGAAAGAACTGGCTCTCAAAATGTTTAGTATAAGATTAAAAATCCTCTATATATTAATAATTTAATTAATAATCAACATAAATATTATAGCTTATTAACATATTGATTTTATAGTTTCTAACCTTCATTTCTTGGACCAAAAGTGATAAGATTGCTTAAGTTATATAAATGTTATGAGTAGACTGAGTAAGCATAATTTCAGCATTTATTTACATAGGTATATTGTGGTATAACTAAGTCTGAATACTAAAAACTACTAATATCATAATTTAATACTTGTATTCATTTAAAAAATGTGCTATTCTGTTAAAATGACTCATTATATTTTGTACCAGTGACAATCCTAATTAGTTCCATAGCATGGTTAATATAATAATATCTTTTGTCAAACATATTTTTGACATTGCTAAACCAAGTTCACTGGCCTGAATTTGTTTTAAAAACAAAAAGCTATTGTCTTAAGAGCCAATACTTTTTTAAAATGGCAAACATAACCCATGTCTATAGGTGATGCTGATGACTGATGCCAATAGGCAAAATGGTGACCACTTACTATCAAGTTACTCGACTGCTATCTTCTTACGAAGGTATGAGGTATCTCAATCTATTGTATGGTGAGTTTCTGTGCAAGGAAGGTCTATCACACTACAATAAGTTACCCTTACTGATCTTTAGGAGCAGTAGCATGAAATCCTTTTTACAGCAGAAAAAGCTGTAACCCCTATCCACAACTACATGACTCTATTTGACATTTGATGGATATAATTGTAAGAAATTCATATATACCTTGCACAGAAGCCAAGGAAAGCTTCAAATCCTCAATCTTCTGTTCCCAGTAGACATCCCTTTCTCTCAGCTTCTCCTCCAACTGTGCTGTATATTGCTGTTGCAGCTCTGACTGGTCCACACGCCCGCCTGTACGCTCTGACAGGTATGAATGCATTTGGGGAGATATTGACTGGAAAAAAGTTGGTTAATTTTTAGATGGAAAATACAACAGTTAAATATAAACTCATGTTGACTGAGCAATTTAGTAATTACTTACATCAGACGTAGTGTCTCCTTGTCCTGCTGAGCTAGAAGGACTGGTTGTAGACTGAAAAATGTATTGAGTGTTATTTAGGGTTTCTTATTTAAATAACAACAAAACATTTTAATGTTTTTGGATATATTTACGTTACTTACGGAATCATCCCTTAGCGCTATTCGCCCTAGAAAGGCTCCGCTGCGCCAAGTACTGGTAATTTTGCTTAAATCGCTACCAGTCTCTTCTTTAATCTTGCTTTTAAGGCTCGCGAACATCGTTGTGACACGCCAGAGGAAACGAATAAACTAGTAAAAAGACGGGTTTGCAAATTACTGTGTTAATGCAACTTGTGTAAATGAAGATTAGAATAACCACTTTTCAAAAACGTAGCGGTACCTCTACTCCCGCATATCACGTAAATGTAATCCCATTTTCAAATGTGACTTCAATTATGCCTCAGCAGACGTAAAATCATTTTTACCAATAAAAACTACAAAGTACAAAGACTTTCTCGCAACACAACACTCAACACCCACAAAAAATTCAATTTGACAAGTGACTAGTGAGTACTCTATGAATTTGACGTTATTTAAAATGACAATCATGACAATTTGACAACATAGAGAATTGTCTATGGTTACGATCAGACGCAGAAATCCACAGAGAATAAATACTTTTCGCATGGCAAAAGGCATGGAGTATAGAAAGAAGAGCCATCTCGAGAGGAAAGTTGAAAAAGTGTCCAGCTGTTTACTGAAAATACAGGTTCCAATAATAGCCATTTCTGAATGGCGCTAGTGTGATACAAATAGCGAACCATGAACATAGCTGTTGTAGATGGAGTGAAGTTTGCTGAGTTATGCCTAGTGCATCCGCAGCGTTACCGTAATGAATGGCGCTAGTGCCGCTAGTTTCTGCCAAATATGTATGTAGATACGGCACCACAGCGCCACCCGTAATTTTACGCGTTTTCACGGACACAGATGGCATTCCTTCTCTTCTATTTTTCACGAGGAGCCCGTACACAAAACTGCGATTCGACGCGATGCGAATTCGCAACGCAAAAAGTTGCGACACGAATTGTTGCGATGCGATTTCGTGCGACAAGGCGTGTCCCTTCGACGATAAGGTGACCATTCCTTTGACGACCGTTGAAAACTAGGTCGTGATATGGATCGTAAAAAGAAGTGTGCACTTTTGTTACTGCATATGAGATACAGGCAAAAGATACAAAGAAGATTTTGGGTTCATCCATTTATTACTATTATGAATGCCGAAGGGAACTATTTTCATCGAAAATATGAATTTGTTATTAAAAGATTTGATTTTTTAATGAAGAATCTTAGAAGAAAAAGAAAAAACGTTTCATTTTAACGTAACAAAAAAGATTTCGTATTTTCAAAGTGATCTCAAACTTTATTTGATGTGTGTACGTCTTGCCAACACGCTGTCTCAGAGCCGACTTAAAAGTGTTGTCAACAAGTATGACGTAACATCGCAGGAATGCGCGATGCGAATCAATTCGCAAGTTCTTGCGACGCACAGTAGATCGAAAATCGGGTTTCATAGACTTAGGATTTTTATGTTAAAAGGAGGTGGCCAACATCTGTATGGGCATTTGCCCCATTTGTGAAGTATAATGTACACATATTATTTTTACCTTAAATTAAAGCTTACAATATCTACTTTGATAATTTTATCAATAAAAATCTGTAGAACTCGGGATTCTCCTTTTACGGGCAGTTTTAGCATTTGTAGTTTGACATTCTGCAAAACATATGTAATGGTGAAAAAGTGTTTTAAAGAGCGATTTTTGTGTTAAATAAATACTATTTATCTTTTGGATAATTAATATATGTCTTTTACTTTAATTATGACTTTATGACCTTATTCCTACAAAAAGATGTACCAGCAGTACTAAATAAAATATACGTATTAACTTGTCACCTACCTATCTGTAAATATTCACAAGCAAACGTAATATAAATAAAACTGCATATTGATATTATTAAGTGTTTCATTATATACATTTAGGTACACATATGTAAAAATTAAGGAATAAAATATAACAGTAGTACCAAATAAGGCAAATAAGGTGATGCATTCAATTTTTTTTCAAATTCAAAATCATTTATTCGTTTAGGTATCATTGATACACTTAAGCACGTAATTTTTTAATCAACCAGCTTTTCGCAAAGGTGCTTTGTCATGGAGGACAAGAAAAGCTGTAAAAATCTCCTCAACACATCTTTTAAAAATAAAAATACATTGATATATTTATTACAAAAAAATATACAGCTTGTACAGAACTGGTTGCAGAGCTGGTCATTTCCATGCGTCTTTGTCATTTATGTACTCATCTACAGTATAGTAGCCTTTGCCTAAAAGTTGAAAGAAAAAATGTTAGGAGCCTATTATAAAATAGAACTTATTTTCTAAACGTACCTATTGCAAAAAAAATAGGAATATTGTACATTGCCGCGTGAACCTAATCGTAGTAAGCACTACTTAATAGTAAAGAAAAATGCTATACCTGTACTCAGTGATGTTGTATGTATAGAAATCTTTGCCTGTACTGCAGTGATCCATTCTACCAATATGGATTGCAGGTTTCTTGCTAAAGAAGATATGGAGTGACGTGCCATGCGCTCAATATCAACCGCGCAATTAATGCACCTATTGGCAAAAAATCAAATACAATTAATATTTTGCAGAAATGAAACTGAAAAATATTATTTTGGCAAATGACAATATAGTAGACATTCGCACTTCTGTCAGCCAATTGTCAACCTCCAGTGATGCCGGTCACTCACATTCGCGCGAATACGCGAACCCACAAGTGTGGGACGACCTTCGCGAATGATTATGCGAAGTTTTGGAGGCATTCAGGGTTTTCCAAGCTGTGTCGGTTTTTTGTCGCACATGAAAGCGCGCGAACCTCGAACCTTCGTGTAGTCAGTCTCCCACACATTCGTGCGACCAGTTGCGCGTTGTATCTCCTAATTTTTCGTGGTTCGTGGCGTCTAATCGTACTACCATTTATTTTCTGTATTGAAAATGGATTTGAATGACCACAACATAATAACAACAGCAAGATTGAACATTCGTGAACAAAGTGTAGGAGAAAGCGGAACTGGGCTTGTATACTCATATGCAAACCCATGCCTGACCGCCCTTCACATATGTGCAAACATTCGTAAAAATGTCAAACATTTGCGCGCATGTGAGTGACCGGGGTGATAGCAATGGAGGTAGTAAAAGTATATTTGTATACAATACAACTTATTATTATTGTTAATTTATTATAACTACTCACGGCGGAGTTCAGAAGAAAATTAAAATTCTAGTTATGTTATAATAAATGGAAAATATGTCTTTTCAGAGGACTAAAACCTTGTACAAAAAAACGTATTTTAACCATTTCCGGGGTAAATATTGGCCACCTCCTTTGTTTGTTTCTTGTCGCAAACTGACGTAGAACCGTTTTAGAAGCCACAACATTATCATATTTATGCACCTCGGGCGACTATAACTCGAAAAAAATTTTTTTTCATTAAATTTGTATGGAGCAAAACAGAAAAACCGATTTTATTCAAGACTGAGGAGAGTGCCCCTAATATCCTCTGGTACGATTATTGCCACTATTTTTCTCTATTTTATGACATATCGCACGTTGCGCGCACCCGCTAGATTTTGGGTGAAAAAAAATGAAACATTTTTTTATTTTTTTTTCATTTTGTGCACGTTACTTGTTATGCTCAAAAACCTTCAAGGCCCTATTTGGTACTTGGCACGTTGTCTAAAACGAGCTACTGCAATACCTTACCAATTTAATAACAGTTAACCGGCTAACCTGCCCTTGTATCATAGGTTGCATGTTTATTTAATCAGTTCCTAATGACGATACCTGTGTTTATTAATTTAGTCAATGAGCTCGACTTAATGTTGTCTTTACCCGGCTCATTATAGTTACTATTTTAATTATTATGGCACCTACTTATCAACCCTTAGCTCATAGTCCCAATTTATGATGGGCATACCCACTACAACAGGCTAAATTATGTATGGTTATTTAAAGCTGAAGATATAAAAGCCAAAAACCGTAGTAACGACACAAGTGACTATGTTAGAAAAAAATAATAAACACATTGATACAACTACCCATCCATTTTGTATTCTGAGTCGGTATCTGTTTGAGGATCAATGTTACCTACATCGAAAAATTTTATATCAACATGTTTTGTACTAAGTTTTAAAAGTCCTAGGGCTCCTGCACTTAACTTCTTCCTTTGAGCTGTATCGAGTACAGGTCTAGTGGAAGAAATTAATGGGTCAGATGAAAGAAGCATCATGTTCAAAATATCTTGGTTAGTATTAACTCTGCTAGACTTCCGAGAATGAAACTTCCTGTACCTGCGGAAATCTTTATTTCTAGCTTCTGAGGCTTCTTCGGAAAGCTTTCCGATGGGTACAATTACTACATTGGCTATGTCAGTACCATGCATAAGGATCTTATGTACCGTTGCTGACATATAGTACCAATTGTGCAGCTCGATATACCTTTCCGCAGTTTTTCGAGTATATTCTTTGAATTTTTCTATGTCAATAATTTCGCCCGATGCTATCACTTGTAAAATTGCTGCAAATCTTCGTATGAGCTCTTCATCCAAGCCGGTAATAGCAGCAGTTTTTTCTTGCCGTGTTCCCATCGTTTGTTGTTCCTGATCCTTGTTTTACTTTATCGACCAGCAAAACTAATTCTTCCCGGAATTAAGATTGAATTTCCTTTTTCTTTGCCTCCAATATGAGCTTGTTTTCTCCTCTTATAGACCATGTTTTCAAATCTAGTCTGTATGAAATATGAATCAGGCATTCCATACAATTGATACGAGCGTACAGAGAAGATAATCCTTTGTAGAGATCATTAATTTGCACTTGTCTTTGCGCAACTGTCTCCAAGTCATTCATTTCGGAAGGTTTTGCGAAGCACAAATAATAAGTTGCAAGAGATTTGGCATCTGAAAGATAGTTGCATACCTTCCCATTGATCATGGTGATTAATAGACTATGATTAATTTGATTATTATCATATTGGGTAACTTTAAGGCTCCTTGTTTAGTCTTCCATTTTGGCCAATTGTTCGTGCACTAGAACTTTAGACTCTTTTAAGAAGAGGACGGATTGGACGGTAATACAATGCCGAACACGGTCTCGGGTTTTCCAATATGATTTCTTCCGCAGCAGTAAGTTTTAGTGGAACTAAAGTTGTCATAAAAACTGATTCATTACTGTCACCGCTGCTTTCTTCCCCTTCGATGTTTTGTTTATACCTGCTCGGGCTTGAAGCTCCATCGAATCCCCACTTTGAAATGAAAGTCATACACTTGCCTTTAGTTTCTTGTGTTAAACTTTGTACAATTCTAGCAGCAGTAATATCTAAAAGTGCTTGAAGAGACACTTTGGCAATTACGCCTGTTATCATTATTGCTTCTTTTGAAGGGTAACAATCCATCTTAGCTTGTTGGACTGTGTTAATACGAAGGATATCTATCTGTGATATCTTCACGTAAAGTAGATTCGATCAAAGTCATATACTGCCACTTAGATAATTTAAGTGATATTAATAGGCCGAGTGATTTTGCAGGGGCAAGTGTAAACTTCTACGTTCCTTTTGTCCGTTGAACAATGTTATCAGCCTCTTTTGGGTTTTAAGAATATCTGTTGCTGCTGCCAAATTAACTTTACCTTCTTGTTTAAATTTAGCAACAGTGGCATACGCCAATTTAAAGCCTTCTCGGTCTTGATATTGGAAATTTTCAATCCTTCGTATCTTCTGTGTCATTCCAATATCTGTGAATGGTTTACGTGGACTTAGAGTTGAAGTTGATGTTCCAACTGATGCACTGTTTTCGGAAAGTGTTTGTGTTAAATTTCGCCATCTTCCATTTTTTTCAACACAAACTGACTAATCTTCGACAGATTTCGTGGAGAATGTCTTTATCTTCTTCTGACAAACTTAGACTCAACTGAAACCGCATAGTCTCGAACATTCTTAAATAGTTTCCAAGCTTTCCACATTGCTTCAGTATCAAATATAGGTCCAAATTTGTTTTTATAGAAGTTTCCATTTTCACAATTATTACTGGCACAGTTTTGCAGAGAGTAGTTATTTAACTAAAGTAAATATACAGTGCTCCCTGTATTTATACTTGCTTTACCAATCATAATGGGACTGGGACTATGAGGGGATAGGTTGATAAGTAGGTGTAATTAATTATTATATGATTAATTATTATATGAATCGAGTACAGACATCATTAATTAAGTCGAGCTCATTACTAAATTGATGAACACATGAATCGTCATTAGTAAGTGATAAAATAAACATGTAACCTATGATACAAGGGCAGGTTAGCCGGTTAACTGTTATTAAATTGGTAAGGTATTGCAGTAGCTCGTTTTAGACAATGTGCCAAGTACCAAATAGGGCCTTGAAGGTTTTTGAGCATAACAAGTAACGTGCACAAAATGAAAAAAAAAATAAAAAAATGTTTCATTTTTTTTCACCCAAAATCTAGCGGGTGCGCGCAACGTGCGATATGTCATAAAATAGAGAAAAATAGTGGCAATAATCGTACCAGAGGATATTAGGGGCACTCTCCTCAGTCTTGAATAAAATCGGTTTTTCTGTTTTGCTCCATACAAATTTAATTAAAAAAAATTTTTTTCGAGTTATAGTCGCCCGAGGTGCATAAATATGATAATGTTGTGGCTTCTAAAACGGTTCTACGTCAGTTTGCGACAAGAAACAAACAAATTTTAACATAAAAATCCTAAGTCTATGGAGACCCCATTTTCGATCTACTGTGCGACGCGACGTGCGAGCTCGCAGGTTTTTGCGATGCGACGTCGCATCGCAGTTTTGTGTACAAGCCCTAAGAAAGAAGGGAAAAAAAACATTTTAATTTAAAAATTATCGACAATGTTTATCGATATTTTTAAAATTCCAACTTTGTTACAGTGGGTGCACGGGTAAACACGAATTACCGGGCCGTTACCCGTGCACCCACCGGTGGGTAAAGCCAGTGGGTGCACGGCCCGTTCTGATGAGTGTTTCCCAGTGGCCAGATTGATGGTCAGAGTAGTCTGGAACTACAAAAACGGTTTTTGAGAATTTTTCCCTTCTCTTTCTTGTCGTAGGTTAATTTCAGGAATTCAACATTGGGGTCCGGATGGGCAATTCAACTTTTTACGAATTCTACATTTTCAGATCCAACATTTTGCTTTTTGCTCCAAAGACAATGCCTTTGGGCCATTTGATGTTGCTAATGTCCGTGGGCGATAATTATTTCACTGGTGGAGTTAACAGGAAAAAAATCTCCATCAGTGGAAACATCTTTGTGTTGATTCCGAAGTAGGCAACCTGTTCGATTAATTGTTACGCTTTGCAAATTAGGAAATAAAATAAAAACAACAATTTTTTGATGTTTGGAAAGTGTATATTTACAACATAAACATTCGCATAGAATGAGTAATTTCGATATGATAAAGCACACCTCGTACTAACAAGGCCAAAAATTATTAACAAAATGTATAAACGCATGACATTCAATGTTATTCGAGAAAAATTATTGAAGAAGAATTCAGGCATTCGTCATATAGTAGCCGATACTTAGTATATTTAGTTTAATAAACAGGAACGCTAAATTAAAATAGGTATCTTAATAGACTAGACTGCGGAATGTTATCTACAATAATTTTACTATAGAGGTAAACTTTCTAATAAATTGTTTTGATTATTTTTCGGGCTATACATTTTACTAATGTGTAAATAAGATCCAGATAATGCATGTAAGTATAACTACGTATATTTTAAATTTCCTAACTTATCTTGCATTAAATTATTCAGCTGTAACGCAGAATTATTTTCAATATTAACCTCAAGAATTACTTAACCACGAATCAGCTAATCCATAATTTAATTTGTTTATTAACATTTTCTAAATTTTTCCTCGCGAAAAAGTGTATGTCTGGATTTTCATTTTCCTACCCTGTTCAATAAATGATTTTTACACTACGCTTCTTGTCACACTATAAAATTTTCAGAATAACCCACTCTACTAGCTCTAGGTAATTGCTCTAGGTTCAGTATCCACCACGATCTCTCAATTAATCGAGATGGGAAAATTAAATAAAAATAGATAAGTCGCTCGCCATAAAAATTGACGTTAGAGTAGGTATACTTATTCCAATGAATTATAGGTTTAAAAAAAATGCTTTTTATTCAATTATAATATTACAGTCGAAATAAATCAAGCCAGCGCGTCCAGTAGGTATCATAAACGAGTAGGTAGTTAATATAAACCCGACTTTTTGTCGCACTCAAGAGTCTCTGAGTCACTTAACGGTTAGGGTTACTTAAATCGCTCCTTAGTACAAAATTTGTATTGTGATGATTCTGAGTACAGAATCATCATCCATAGTAATGGAGCGATTTAATCTCCGAGTGCTGCAGTTTGTAAGTTAGTCGCATGCCAGTCTATATCCGTGACCGTGAGATCATAATTATTTATTTTACCCGTACCTTAAAGTCACCGCGGTACCAGTTTTATGCATGTAAGGCGACTTTTGATGACTAGCCAGTGGTATCGTTTTACGATATTTTTGAATCTGGCGAATGTGGAACCACCATTTAGCATGTAAGGTATTACGTGAATAATACCTAATAACACCAAGCATTACATTGGTATGTACGTGTACCTAAATCGTTCAAGTAATGTTATAATTTAATAGCAAAGAGGACCTTATAAAGTGCAGGATATGGGATGTGCCTCAAGATGTCCACAAAGACAATCAAAAGCTTCAAACGATGCACGAATAAAGCACCTACGATATGCCATATAAAAAATTGACTCCTACGTGTATTGTCATATCATTCTGTTAAATTAAACCGTTAGATCTACATGAAATAATCGGCCCATAATAATATCAAGGTTTGGACATTACCCCAAAAAATTACATAGCTTTCATTGAATGTATATCAAGGCCCTTTCAAGGCCCTTTCAAATTCGCTAAACATAATTTACATAGACTAACGATACATAAAGTTACGTAAATTAGGTATACTCCGTCACCCTATATTGGTCTTAGACCGTTCTATTTTATTATCACCACTTTAATATAACCAACTCCATCAACAAATTAAAAATCCTAGAATAATGTATTACATTCAAGGGCCGTAAGTTACACAAAAGTCAGTACAATTATCTCGTCTATATTACACAAAAAGTAAATTTTGAGGAATCTCACGATTCTGCCATGATTGTGTAGTGAATGAGACCGGCGTGAACTGAGCCGGCCGGCCAGTCTTGGTGCGGTGCCAACTCTTTCCTATAGTTTAACTTTTCCGCTGCAAATATCGCTGAACAGTTGAGAGGTGATCGGTACGAAGTCCGCTCCCGACCTGAAGTACAGGGGATCCTTGATCACGTCCGGATCAAATCCTTCCTTTTGATATTGCAGCTTCTTCAGCTTGAATGTTGCTGAAAGACCAAACAAATTGCTTTGACTCGGTATTCATAGTAAGCAGCTACTGACCGAGTCCAACAGTCTCTGAGTGCTTCATTTCGTAATAAGTTATTAATAGCAAACCATAATTTATTTTATTTCCATTATTTTCAAATATTATTGAATTGTAGTCTCCAATCAATAAAATATCAGCATAATTATTATTATGTCATAAAAAGTAACTGTCACATATTGAAAAAAGAACAGGACCCAAAACCGAACCCTGAGGGAACCCAATCAAAGCCGGTATTTAACTACTTACTGGTAATTTCAATGTCGTTGGTGATGCGCAGGAAGAGCGGGCGCGCGTACGACGGCAGCGAGTGGTCGAGGTCGCGCGCCAGCTGGCTCAGCGGCAGCGAGCGCGTCGGGTCCGCGATGGCCGCCATGCCCGCGCGGCCCTCCGTCATTGGAATCTGAAGTCAAATACGTGCGAAATAGAGCTTCAAATACTATTTTAAATCGAACACTAATCTATGTGTTTACCAAATCTATACAATAACATCTGTTGAAGCCCAAGGGTGTTTAGGACTTAAATGAATAAACGGCAACGTGTCAACAAAATATGCAAAATATGTCATCATGCTCGGGTAAAATATGCAAAACACCCTGTAGAAACATCGGTTGAAATAATAATATAAAATTTGAAAGTTATGGATGATAAGTTAACAGTTAAGTTATTTTTATTCCATTGTCTATCTATTGCATATGGAAAATAGAGGAGAAGGAATGCCGTCTCTGTATATGAAAAGTGTCCATGAAAACGCGTAAAATTACACTAGCAGCTAGCGGCACTAGCGCCATTCATTACGGTGCCGCTGCGGATGCACTAGGCATAACTCAACAAACTTCACTCCGTCTACAACAGCTATATTCAGGGTTCGCTATTTGTATCACACTAGCGCCATTCAGAAATGGTCATTATTGGAACCTCAATTTTATGTAAACAGCTGGACATTTTTTCAACTTTCCCTTCACATGAGATGGGGCTCCCTCTATTATATCAATGGTCCATGCTATTGCATACTTATTATTCCTTATGTCTCTGCGGAAATTTCCTTTTGTGCTGGACTTGTATTGGATAGAATACAATAATAGAAATTTTTCACCCTTGTAAAAGTAATGGTAGATACAGAAGGCCTACTCCAAAAGCAAAGTAAAATAAGTATATGAACTAGTGATGGAAAATATCGTTACTTTTATTTCACTATCATGTCCGTGAAGTTATTTATTTTTGTCACTGTTATATCACCCGTGATAAATCACGACCGTTATATTTTATCAGTGACGATATTGTCACAGTAGGTGCATTTTATTCCGTCCGTTACATGTCGCAGTGAATTTCAAGTACCTACATAGTTCAATCAAAACCTTACCCTGTTTGCAATAAGACTTATTTTCATTTGAAGTTTTTGTAACGTAGCGTTATTTAATTAAGCAAATTGAAAAAATTCAGACAAACTAAAGTCTAATGACGTTGAGAATAAGATGCAATTTCACTTAAACAAATTCTCTCTTCTAGCTGGTGGCACTGTGTCGCTCTCGCTCACGCACGGCTCAAGTCACAAATGTTGCTTTCTCTCTTTCGCAAGATGGAATTCTGTGAATTATAACGTATCTAGGCCGGTGGCCGGCGTTAAGTCACAGTAAAAGGAATACTGTGGTGAAATCACGTTCGCGATAAATGTAACGGACGGTTTCGATGCATGTCACGGGCGTGACAAATGAAGTATATTGTAACAAGTGATAGGGTCGATGTGCCGGTAGCCGGCCATGCGCCAGTACTCGGCCACCTGACGGACTACGTTTCTATAATTGAAGACATGAGTGGATGAAGGGGATATGATACAATATTTAAATGTGGAGAAAACGGACGTCAAAGTTTTGTTACTTATTTTTGAGATAAATATTTTTTCTTGTTATTTATTTACTAACTATATATATCAAATTGTAGTAATTATACACATCTACTAATATGGAGTGGAAAAATAAAATAAAAGTTTAAGAATATGTATTTATTAAAAAAAATATGTACATAACTCCTTCATTCAGCGTTTAAATAAAAAGAAGTTGCATACTTAAATTAAAGATGAATGGGTTAACTGTAAGTTAACGACGACTTCTGCACCTGGCAACATATAACATCAGGACACTGAGGACCGACGATAAGGTAAAAGAGCTGGAAGAAGAGATAGACAAGTTAAACTGGAGTATTGTGGGTTTATCTGAAGTACGAAGACAGGGGGAGGACACGATAGTACTCAAATCCGGAAACTTGTTCTATCACCGGGAGGGCGAACGCCTGTCCCAAGGTGATGTCGGGTTTCTCGTTCACAAGTCCCTCATCAACAACATTCTGCAAGTTGGTAGCGTGTCGGCCAGGGTAGCGTACCTTACACTCAGAATATCCAAACGGTATTCGTTGAAGGTGGTACAGCAGGTATATGCGCCGACTTCGACACATCGACGATGAGGTTGAGGTTATGTATGAGGACATAAGCAGAGCCATACATACCTCTAAAGCTCACTTCAATGTTGTGATGGGGGACTTCAACGCGAGATTGGGCACACAAAGCGGCGCCGAGATGAAAGTGGGTCCCTGCGGAATTGGACAACGGAATCACCGAGGACACTTGCTGGCCAACTTTTTGGTGAAGGAAGATCTCTTCATGATGAACTCCTTCTTCAGAAAGAAGCCACAACGCAAGTGGACTTGGATAAGTCCTGATGGTTCCACGAAAAGCGAGATAGACTTAATTCTGGCAGACAAACGGCACATATTTGATGATGTCTCTGTGATCAGCAGGTTCAAAACCGGAAGCGATCACCGTCTTGTAAGAGGCACATTAAATATCGACCTGAAGCTGGAACGGTCACGCCTGATGAAGTCTACGCTTCGCCCAACATCCGTCCAAATCCAGGGATCCGAAAACTTTCAACTTGAGCTGCAAAGCCGTTTTACGTGCCTAGAATCGTGCACGACAGTGAACGAGTTTAACACCAGGATGGTAACAACTGTCCACGAGGTAGGGTCGAAGTATTTCAAGACCCACGCAAGTGGTAGATCTCAGGTTCTCTCAGAACAAACTCTCGATCTTATGAAGGATCGACGAGAACCATGTGTGCAGTCTCCAACCTCTATGAGGGAATACCGACGGCTCAATGAACAGATCTCCAAGTGCATGCGACGCGATTTGCGAAAACACAAAGCAAATCGTGTAAAAAACACAATTGAGCGAAACCAGGGCTCCAAAGTGTTCGCCAGGGATCTGTCTATTGGGCAAAGTCAGCTTACGAGGTTGAAGACCGAGTCCGGAACCTTGGTTTCGTCGAAACCGGAAGTTCTGAGAGAAATTACTACGGACGGTTGTATGCCTCCTCTCAAGCTCCACCTCCTCGCGAGGAAAGCAACAAGCGAGCTAAATTGACCCGACACTACACAGAGGATATCCCAGACGTCAGCCTGTATGAGATTAGAGAGGCTCTCAAACAGCTTAAAAACAACAAGGCACCGGGAGATGACGGAATCACAACCGAGCTATTAAGAGCTAGAGGTAAACCCCCTCTAGTGGCGCTCCAAAAACTGTTCGATTCCGTCACTAAGCGGAAACGACGTGGCATCAATATCAATGGCGAATACGTCACACACCTCACACCCGTCACACTCATACCGGTTGTACCATTTACCTGAGACAAGTGATCCAGATGGGTAAGTCCAACTTCGAGAAAGGAGTCACTCGTAGAATCCAACTCGGATTGGCTGCGTTCGGGAAACTGCGTCATATCTTGTCGTCCAAAACACTACCTCAGTGCCTGAAGTCGAAGCTGTTCGAGCAGTGTGTGTTGCCAGCGATGACATACGGATTCGAGACATGGTGCCCTAATCCACGCTCAGAGTAGCGCAGCAGCCTATGGAGAGGGCTATTTTGCTCGCTATTTCTTTACGTGATCGCATTAGAAATGAGGAGATCCGTAGGCGAACAAAGGTAACCGACATAGCTCAAAGAATTAGCTGGCTGAAGTGGCAATGGGCTGGCCACATAGTTCGAAGGACCGATAACCCTTGGGGAAGAAAGTTACTTTTGTCTAAGATTTCGAGGTAAGGATTGTCGTACTTTAGGAAATCATAATTTAAAGTTGAAAGTTTTATAGCAGCGTCCACAAGTCTTTTAGCTCTTGAAATTATTGTAATAAAAAAAATCAAAAACACTAGTTTTAATCAAATAAACAATAAACAAAACACTCGTGACATGCGTACGCGACCCATGATCCAGCACAATTGAACACGACGCGAAATGAAAGAAAGAGACAAGTACATCACATAACACCTTCATCCAGAACAACGCAACGCACCCGCGCGTTTCCTTGCACTTATCTCGTTCATCCGCGCAAGAAAGACATAGATTTAAATAATTTTAAATTAAAGAACATGGCTAAGTGCCCATGTCACTTTCATTCAGTGAGATTATCATTTTATGTTGGTACATAACTCCTTCATCACTTGCTATTTCTAAAACTAAGCCTAAATGGCATTGTTTGAAGGTTTAATATGGTTTATAGGCACATAACACCTTCATACAATGCAAAAAATCGTTTTTGAATAAAATGTTACATAACCCCTTCATCCACTCATGTCTTCAATTATAGATAATAAGATTTCTACATGAGTTAATAGTAAAGTGTAAGTTTTAAACGTATTTCAGATAATGTAGTAATAAGAATTTGCAATATTTACAACTATTCACTTAACCAGGAAGCTAAAAAAATCGAATCAGTTTACCTCTTGTCTAAATGTTGTGCGCATATGCGATAAACAAGCTAAAAAATACGAAGCAGTGCGGCGTTCGAAGGGAAGTTTTATTATTTTGTATTAGGTATTTACGTAAGTTACTGGTGTTATTACTTTCATCATTAACTGATCTTTATTATTAATGTGTATTTTTTCCAATTATAATATTTAATTATACAAAAATGAGGTGGCCGGATACTGGGCTACCAATTTATGTGAAACGCTAGTATACGGCCGGGTGGCCGGGTACTGGTTCACCCAGTCATAAGTGTAAAGATGCCGTAAGCCAGTATTCGGCCACATGTTTTCTTTACATTTCTGATTCACTCACAAATAAACAGGTAGGTACTTACTAAATAGGTCTCCGCTTAGGTACTAAACTAATATAGTTAGCTATTTGGTATTTTGCGAGATTAACATTTAGTAGGTACTTAAATAAAAATTAACTGTGGGTTTCATTTAAAAAAGCTGGCCAAGTGCGAGTTACACCTGTGTCGAAAGAGTTCCGTATGACCAATAATATATGTATAGGTAATAGGTTACTTCAGTTTTTCATTCATATTCCTCGCCTGTTACAAACACTTTTTTTTCGAATATTTGGCTTGGTAGTTTTGGGAATTAGTGATCTATAATAATCATACGGAACCCTAAAATATTATATATTTATTGTTATTAAATGTTTTTGACGAACCTCCAAATAATTATATATGAAGATAAAAAGATTTCCCAGTTCTCCTATGAAGATCTAAAAAAAGCTCTTCATGATATTCGTAACAAAGGGAATGGCAGAAGAGACCTCTCTGGCATACGAACAACAGAACAAAATTTTACAAACACCTACTTTTTAGGGTTCCGTAGCCAAATGGAAAAAAAAAACAGAACCCTTATAAATTTGTCATGTCTGTCTGTGTTTGTCTAGCGGGGGTTTCATACATGGAACTGAAAGTAAATTTTTTTTTTCATTTATGTAACCTGTACGTGCGTGTCTGTAGATAGGTATAAAAATGACATTGAGGTTCCTAACCATTCTTTCTTAAAGTCAATCATTTGAAAGATAGACACTTTCAAAGTGGTAAAATGGGTCCCCCCCCCCCTCTAACTTTTATAATAAGAGAGTGAAAAATCAAATAAAAAAAAAAGATGGAGATCTCAATGAACACTTTAAACGAAAATTGGTTTGAATGAGATATAGTGAACAGGTTTTGATATAGCACATTTTCAACGGAACACTTGAAAGGCAAGTCCGACTCGCACTTGGCCACTTTTTTAATAATAAGATGTGAGTAAATGTTTATAATAATAATAAATATTGTATATCAGTAATAATTCGTTGTATTCTGAGCCTATTATTAATTTTTAAGGGGTGGCCGGGTACTGGCACACTAGGGGCCGTATACCGGCACAGAGGGCCGTATACTGGCACAATCGCCAGTTTTTCACTTTATCCGTTATATTTTGAAATTTATACATGGGAGCGCACTGGTTTATTTTTTATTTCACATCTTGACTATATTAGGGATCCAAATAAACATAGATCGACTATTTTGCGTGTAGATAACATATTTTTTCACTCGCCCAAAGTGGCCAACTCCGCTAAAAGGCCGTATACTGGCACATCGACCCTATATCCAGTGATACGTGAATTATGCCATTCCTAATATGAACATATTAAGCTAAACTCACCGAGACTCCGTACACGACGCAGTCGCGCTTGCCAAGCGCTGTCGTCATGGCGTCCTCAACTTCAGCGGTGGCGACATTCTCTCCCTTCCACTTGTAGGTGTCCCCGGTGCGGTCGCGGAAGTACAAGTAGCCGAGCTCGTCCGCCACCAGGATGTCGCCGCTCACGAACGCCGCGTCGCCCTTGCGGAACACGTCGCGGATCATCTTCTTGCTGCTGTCGCTCTGGTAGCGGGGATACGATAAATTTAATTATTTCAAAACGATAATTAAATTTTGGAATATTTTACATAAATGTTCGTTATACAAGCAGTAACGCCATCTCTCTCTCTCTCTCTTTGTCTCTCTATCTCTCTCTCTCTCTCTTTGTCTCTCTCTCTCTCTCTCTCTCTTACTTTATGTGAAAGAAGCGTCGTCATGTTAATTGAAAAATAAGTCAAATAATACAAACCTTATCGACGTATCCATAGTATTCTCTTGAAGCGTTGCCCTGGGCGATCAATCCAATGAACATGCCGGGTTCATCTAAAATAATAAAAAAATCTAATATTGTCAAAGAGACAAGGACTAATCTTATTACTTGTGTTATTCAGATTACTCATATAAAAGGCGTACTTTCAGTTTCAATTTTTATCCGTGAAAACATCATGTAAATCCATAGATTATCCCAATCGATGTGTAAATCGGACCGTAGAGGATTGCCATGATTTCAGATGATATAGACAGACAGGTACTTCATTCTTCAGAAAGTGCAAATAAGATACGAGATCGTGGGAACCAACTTCAATAACTCCTTGGAGCTCTCGTCGTTTCCAAAATATTGATAGTTAAAAACGTAAAGAGAGCTAAATGTTAGCACAGCATGCATCGGTTCAAGATTATTAAGTTCTAAAGTATTTCCTTACTGGGAGGGCATCTGATGCACAAGCCATCGGGTCCTCGCAGGGGATTACCGAGCTCGTCAATGCGGATCAGAGCGATGGGGTGCAAGGAAGTCGGCACCAGCTTCGGCATGAATCCCACTGCGCCCACTGTGTTGTCCACGTTAACTAGAAACACATTTTTTCTATGACAAAATAGCGCAGAAATTGAATGTCAGCATGAAAAATGTTAGATAATGAACGCTCTGCATAATGTTTTGCTATGTCAGCTGATCTATTAATTGCTATGTCAGCTGATCTATTAATTGCTATGTCAGCTGATCTATTAATGTACATAGGTACCACTTGTGAAATTATCGTTTGTAGTCACTGATTTACAGTATAGCTGTTTACCATAGTTCACGAATAGGTCACGCATAATGCATTGTCTAGACAATTAAGTATCAATTGTTACAACTTTTAGGTACCTACTGACATAATTGTTGTTGACCTACATTTATTAGTAGGTAAACATAGCAGTGATAGTTTATCTCTCATGCGACGGGCTTGACTTGGAATCCCTAATGTACCTCTATATCTTTACCCGACTACAGCGAAGACAAAGAAAACCCGTTGTTAAAGTAAAACCCTGCGGGCAGTAATTGTCGTATTGCTACTTCTTGATATATTTTAATTCTAATGTATCTATTGTAGTCACGTAACAAATCTACTTAATAGAGATATAAACCTTCAAACGAGCAATTCTTATATTCTGAGTCTCAGAAATGGCTCCAACAATTTTCATGAAATTTAGTATGCAAGAGGTTTCGGGGGCGATGAAGAATTCATTTTTAGAAAATTTCATTTTATTCGTGTTTTCAGGCATTAAAAAACTGCTACAATAGACTATTCCTGACATCTATTGGCGAGTAGCAACACTAAAGCTACATCAGTAGATGGCGTTGTTAAGCAACACTAAGCCAATAAGTGAAAAATCACGATTTCCCAAAAAAAATACCTAGCAAAGCTTGGTCATTCGGGTACTAAATAATATTACAACACATACTAATATTGGCGTTGCCCTCTGTTGCTCCATAGATCTCATTAATCTGCGGCACCTTGAATCTGCAACAAGTATAAATATCAAAATGTTGATTGTATTTAATATCGTCTAAGCTCATAAAATCTACAATTTTATTTAGAATCAATCAAAAGCACAACATTTGTCTTTTCCGTGAGAAAGGTAAGTAAGGTAACCGGATACAGACTCAAGAATTTACCAACCTTTAGGTAATAAGGGCCCAATCATAAGATCTTAAACGCATCCTAGCACCTATTAACTAGTTATTTTTTTATTAACTCTCCATTTGATATGAGACTTGTGCTCAGTATTAGGCCATCAATACCAGACATATAATTATGTAAGTGTAAACACCACACTATAACAACGGAGTGAATAATATGTTTAATAATACTGGACTCAGAATTTAAATTCAAATTAATAGAGGCCTTTGTCCAGTAGCTCTCATAGTTAAGACCATTCGATGTCTTTATGACCAAAATGTTGAATTCGTAAAATTCTGAAATTTTTGGGCTCACAATATTGAATCCATAAATATTGAATTGCTAATATTTGGGTTTCAACATTTTGGGAAGTCAACATGATAAGTTCAACAATTTGGTCCTGGATGGATGGATGAAACAAGCGATCACCTGTCGACGATCTGCTGCCAGATGGCGGGGCGCATGCCGTTGCCCACCATGATGCGCACGCGGTGCTGCACGTCCGTGGGCCGCGGCGGCTGCACCAGCAGGTAGCGGCACATCTCGCCGATGTACTGCGCCACCTGGGGACATGGACAAATGTTCATACTATTATAGTTAATTTAAGTTAACCTCATAAAGATTGTTACTAGTACTTTTTCTTTTGTTGATAGTATGTACCATGTTATATTTTATGGCGACATAAATGGTTTTTTTTTTCTTTATACATCCTGAAAAATTATGTCAATGAACAGAATGAATAGTAACTATTATAGGACTGCTTCTCAAAACTCGCAAAAAACCTTTTAAGCCTAAACCGTCTCATTCACTCACCGTGCACCCATGCTTGATACAATCCGTCCAGTAGTTGGACACGGAGAACTTGACCCGCAGCACGGAGGGTATGCCGTCGATGAGCGCGGCGCCCGTGCCCACCAGCCCGCCCGCCAGGTGGTACAGCGGCAGCGGGTTGTACAGCACGTCGGATGACCGCAGCCCCAGCAAGTGGACCGTCGCTAGCATCACTAGCAGGTACCTGGAGCAAACAATACCAGGTAATGTCAATATGAGGTTTCGGATCTGGATATAGATTACAACAAACAACTATTTAGTAACAAGGAGACGGCAAGGGTGTGGGGTACTCAAATCGAACTGTGGTTACGCAGTCAGTGTATCCATATCCTCAAACCGTAGAGCGCACTACTTGGTCATTGCCGAGAAAAACACCCTTGCCGTCTACTAAGTATATGTCAGTAACTATCAAGTTATTTTAAGTAGATAACCAACAAAGTAGTAGAGGGACCACCTGATGGGAAGTGATGGTGTTGCATTTTGACATCTGTAGGTACCAGATAACACCAAAAGCATCGGACGCCTTGCCGTCGGAAAAAGAAGCAGGGGCCCGATTTATTACTGGCTCTCTCCCTCTCTCTCTCTCACACAGACACACACACAAACACACACATGTGCGTAGTAAGTTAAAAATTAGTTGGGACTCACTTGGAATTTGGAATAACCGCAGCTTTAGGCATTCCCGTGGTGCCCGACGTATAGATGTAAAGTAAGGTGTCCTTGTACTGGGGTTTTCCCGTAATGATCGGGTACTCCGGGGGGTGCTTCGCCATCTCAGCGTTGAGGTCGATGACCCCTGGAGCGCAGTTGCCGTACAGCTGGAATTGCTTCAAGTCCGATGGCAGTTGGTCGTTGATTTCTGCGATTGCTGTAAGTAATTACGACAGGTCTGAGTGCTGGTATTTTACAACGAAGGTAGGTAATTACTGAGTAAAATTTCTAGGAAACCACGACGCATAGCAGCGTATAAAATGGAACCGAACAACCCACTAATAACCAATTGTGCGGCAAGGATCTTCCTTCGAGTGGTGAAGCCTAGAGCATACTTCACCACGCTAAATAATGGAGGAGATGAGTTAGTGGCCAACCCAAGCGTCAAAAGTTTTTAAGCCGATATGGTTTTTAACGGTGAGATAGCTATCTCCCGATAACCGGGAAAGGTGTCTTAGGTAATGTGCCCTCCTATATCGCACTCAAGATTTTTTTACCACTACTAGTAACATGGGTTAAACTGGGTAGTTTATACTGACCACTAGCATAAAACCAAAGTAATATTATTTCTTCTGTGATAAAACGCAAAATCAAAAGTACTAGGCTGTCATAAAATCTGAACAATTTACTTTATACTGACCACTAGCCAATGATTCAGAGTACACGATAGCCTTCGGCTTCGCGACCTGGATGCAGTGCAAGAGCGGCTTGTGTCGCAGGTTGCTGTTGATGAGAGCGGACACCGCGCCCACCTTGGCCATGCCCAGCCAGGTCCACACATACTCCGCGCAGTTGGGCATGAACACGCACACCACGTCACCTAGCTTCAGGTCCACGTGTTGCTGCATCACCCTCGACACCTGGTTCGATCTTTCTGCCATCTGTACAAAGATAGAAAAATATTTTTAGCAAATAAATGCGAATTCGTAGTTATGTGAAACGGTGGTCTAGAAACGCATTGTTGTAAACAAAGTTAGCAATTTATACTCATTGAACTATTATTACTAGCGTATTTAACGTACTCTATTAATTTATGCAGTAGGTACAATTGGTTCGGCATAATATGGACCCCAAGCATATGCCCATAGGAGCACAAGACCTACCTCTCTGAAGGTCCAGGTGCGATCGCCAACGACAATGAAGCAGGGTGCATCTGGGTACTTGAGGGCACGCTGTGTAAACAGCTGGGCCACTGTGGCGTTCTGCCGCCCCATGCGCTTCGACCGAATCATCACGCACGCATACCGCCATAGGAATCTGCAACAATCGACAATTTGTTTTATATTATTGTAACCAGACTACGATAAAATTAGAAACAGAATAAATCCATAGCAGGTAGGCGTTGTACTCGTAGCCTATCTAGATACATACAATTAGTATTTGTAGTGTCACATATAGTATGTTTATTGAAGTGTATTCACGCACGTATCACTCACTCGTTGTTTAGATTACAACCTAATCGCAATAATTTACTGTACAATTGGAGGAAACCTATATAAATGTAATTAATCAATTACTGTCATATTACTGTGGTAAAATTATTTAAGGAATTAACTAATTACTATCGTTAATACTTATATCTTATTAGCATATAATGTTAATTCTGAAGGTAAAATTAAAGGTTAAATTACATATTATGTAAATAAATATCGTTAGTGTTTTTATTAATACTTTTTAATCGGCTTCAGAAAGAGGAGGAAGTATTATAATACCGCCGCGCCCTATGCAGCGGTTTAGAATACTCTCGGTCGGAATCTTTTTATTTTACGAAAATTAAATTCGATTCTTTGTATACTACGCGTTTACTTCAAGTTTGCCCTCGTCGACCGTTACGATTTCACAGCTAACGGTACTGTAGACAAAAAAGTAATCAAATAATTTCACTAACTTAAATAACAAATTACGTTTGCCACCGTGTAAAACATTTTCTATTTTAGTAATTGAAGCGACAAAAATCAACGAACGTAAAATAAATTAATAGAAATATAATTTAACGAACAACATCAAAATCAACAACATAGTCAAGAACGTACTCGCCGCACGGGACCTCAAAAATACACGGGTAGCGTTGCTGTCCGTACTAAATGAGGTGCGGTACGAGGAGCGGGACGGGAGGTAAGGGCAAACTTGAAGCGAACGCGTAGTACGTTGCGTAGCATCACATTGTTTAAAAAGAAATGTAGGTAGATACCTACCTACCTACAGTGTTATGAGAAATACCCAAGTGTTCGACCATAATAACACAATAATAACGGCGTACGTGAACTTTCCCACGAGAAATCGTCCTTCTGTCTGTCTGTCAATCGTAGCATTCGAATCAAATGTACGAGTAACTATGTAGATTAGCAGTCCACCATTTTTATTTTTATCGATTTAGCATTAGCGGCATACGCTGCTTGGGTACAGCATTGCGGAAAGTGTTAACACTAGACGTATTTTTAGAGTCTATGGCGAATCCAACTTGTTATTACATAAATTTGAACAAGATCTGAGTTTTTGAGTAACTTTGAAGTCGATTATTTGTTGTTGTTGTTGTACAACGATTATTTGTTGTTGTTGTTGTACAACAAATAATCGACTTCAAAGTTACTCAAAAACTCAGATCTTGTTCAAATTTATGTGGGACCACATGACAAGCACCTGCTTGCGATTAAAAAAGAATCATCGAAATCAGTTGGCGTGATATTGAGTTACTCGTCCATTTGTCGCGCACATACCTACTTAAGACAAATTTAAGACTTATATGGTTTTCTCACGGATGCCATTGTCAGATCTCAATAAAAAAGTGGGACCACATGACAAGCACCAGCTTTCGATTAAAAAAAGAATCATCAAAATCGGTTCACCCAGTCAAAAGTTCTGAGGTAACAAACATAAAAAAATACAGTTGAATAATTGAGAACCTCCTCCTTTTTTTGAAGTCCGTTAAAAATAGTGCCTATTTACCTAATGAAACTAAATCTCAATCTGTATTCTGCAGTCTGCACCTATATAAAATGGGGATTTATAGTTTTTTCCTGTAATCCTCACCAGCTAAAAATTCATAGCAATACGTAACACAAAAGACATCAGATACGTTGTAAGCCAAGAAAAAGAGAATGGAAAATCCGAAAATTTAGATTTATAGTTGTATCCTAAATTAAATTTTAACTTATTTTCAGTTGGTAAATTGACCGCGACCTTCCTATGTCTATGACAGTTTTCCAGTGGCAAAGTTAAGTTTGTTATTTATGTGGTGGAGATTTCAGGAAAAATCTATAAATGTCCTTGTCTATGTTGTGTGTTGTCCATGGCACCCACGACACAGGGAATCCTAGTGTGGGGCTATGAGTGTGAAGCGTTATTTATTATTTATTTAATCCCCAGCAGTGGGGACATCTTGGTAGGGATTTCAGGAAAACCCTGTTTACCTCTAGCCTGGCGCTTTCTAGCCTGGTATCGTAATTTGTTACATTTTTTTACGTAGGCATTGTACAGTTACCGTCGTCAACAAATCAATAAATGACAAGCCCAGTAGTAATGAGTAATGACCTTGTCAGGCACGTTACCGGCTATTTAGTTTATGAGATAGGCAAGAGGCATGTCAAATGTTTCTTCCATTATAATATAGTAGTTTTGCTTTGCTTTTTTTTGCGTGTCAGGCCACGCGCAATGTAGGGTTGCGAAGTAATAAGTTTATCGACTATTAGGTACTCTTACTCATTAACCATTTATGCTTATACAGCCATGATAGTTTTCCTTGTAAATTCGTCCTATAACCTATTTTTGAGAATTTTTTCACTTGTCCTACTCCAACCGTTCAGCCGGCACTGGAGGGTCACTTGACTATAACCAAAATTAGCACTTTAAGACAAATATTTCACAAAAAAAAAAAAATCGTTATTTAGTCGGGGGTCAGCTGCTTTGAGGTAAGCCAGTCGCCAAGCTGGTCTACTTTGGCAATGATGATGATGATGATGATATGAGATATTTCACAAACGGACCCCTAATTCCAAAAATGGTCTTAGAAGACCCATAATATTTTTGAAAGACCTTTTCAACGATACCCCACACTATAGGGTAGGTACGCGATGAAAAAAAAATTCATCCTCACGTTACCTGTAGAGGAGGTACCCTGAAAAAAAATGTTTTTCCATATTTTATTCTACGATTTTGGAGTTTTAATAAATATGTAGGTATATCCATGCCAAATTACAGATTTCTAGCATTAAGGGTCTCGGCAATTTGTATCGGACAGACGGACGGTCGGACATGACGAAACTATACAGGTTCCAATTTTACTTTGGAATCCTAAAATTTGAAGAACATTTAAATAACTAAATCGAATTATTTTCGTCACTAATTCGTTTATTAATTGGTTTCAATAACTAACTAACTCTAGCAGGCTTATGTTAAGTGCAAATCGGATGAAGGGGGTTAAGGGGTTAACTAACAGTGGTGCGAAAATCACGTGTTGTGTAGGTAGACCAATGACGCAAGTAATCCTTATAATTTAATAAGGTGAGCACGCGGCGCTGCGCCTCCACCCGACATACCCTCAGTCTAGACTATGCAATAAGACCATTAGCGAAAACTATGAACATCTAGATACAATATGCTTCAGATGTCTGATTTATTATTTATATCACTTTGATAATATTTTTGAATGTTGACGGTCTTCATGAAATATAGTATGCAGGGTTTCGGGGGCGATAAATCGATATAGCTAGGATTCATTTCTAGAAAATGTCGTTTTATTCGTGTTTTCAGGCAATGAAAAACTGCTACAATATCATTGACTTTTGACTTCCTGTCATATATTGGCTGCTTTAACAACACAGATATACTTCAGTAGATGGCGTTGTTAAGCAATATTAAAATACCGAGCAAAGCTCGGTCATCCAGATATTTAATATTTATAGCTAAAAAAAGTCATCGGGCGTAATCCCGTAGTTTAAATGCATTTGACAAGTAAATAAGTTTATACATTTGTTACAAAACGGGACATTTGGTACAAAGCGGGACGGGTCACCTTAAGCATACTATACCACGCTGCTAAAGAGCGCATTGATAAGGAGTACTTATCCAACCCAAGTGTAAGTACGTAACTACAATATGGCATGGGAGTTGGGACGTCCGACGTAGGTAAGTACGTTGACAATCAGTATTACTATTGCAGTACAGTCACAGACATTATGTAGGTGCTTCAAACACGCTATTCTAATCTAATCCATATTGATTTAGTTTATTTACTCGTAGTCCGTCACATCACATCATTCAGAGCACACACCGACTGCGGCACCGCTAACGTAAAGTTCGGACGTACAGTACACATTGGGTAAAGTTCAACTCAAAAATAACTCTCGGCATCTGGATTGAGCATCCACGCGTTGTTAATAAGAAACATGATCGACAAAGCTCACCTACGCTTTGTAGCTGATCGCAGAAGAATGGATTAGTAACATTAGGTTAGGTTATTAAAATATGCTTCCATATTCAAAAATTTAAAAATACGCACAAGAGAACTGTATTCATGGATCCAAAACAGGACCTTCGATTTGGATCCTAATAAAATATAAGATCAACATAAAATCTTTTGATGAGACAATTCTGGCAAAGAGGGCTTGACAATTTTATAAGGTAATTATAAGGTAATTAATTGGTTTGCTCAAAATATCCACACCAAGGAGTAGAAATTTTTTTTTCTTCAGATTATACCACCAAGGGTCTATAAATTAGGCGGGATTATAGAGAAAAAGATCACCAGATTATGTTAGGGCACTTCGTTATGAGGTCGAACCCGTGAAACTTAGGAACTTCTTTTCCTAAAATCCCCACTATGCTGTGTATTCGCCTGGTGAACATTTCTGAAAAACTAAAAATTTCCACCAGTGGACTTTTTGCTGTAGAAATTCTGACGAAATGTATTGTATTTTCTGTGCGCTCTAAAACCAGGTTTCTATACTTACTTAGCAGAGTTAGCTAGTGAACAGTTTGATGTTTGTAAATTCCCGACTGGGTTTAATCACGCTGTCGTTGATCTCGCTTGGTTAGTTGGTTTTAAGGTTCGAAATTGTGGTGTTATAAATAGTTTGTGGCGAAAGGTCTCGGTGGTCGCAATGGTCATGGCGAGAGGTTCAGTAAACACAATTGCAATAAAGTCAAACGCAAGCTATAAACCGCGAACCTGTATCATTAAATTCTAATTTCCTCTGTTTCCCTGTCTATAGCAATCGTGATAATCGTAGCAATGGGCTGGCCATATAGTGCGAAGGACCGATAACCGTTGGGGAAGAAAGGTCTTGGAAAAAGGAGCAAGGGTCGCCCCCCGACCAGGTGGACTGACGACCTGAAGAAGACAGCGGGCATCCGCTGGATTCAGAAGGCTCAGGACCGGTCAGAGTGGCGCAAGTTAGGGGAAGCCTATGTCCAGCAGTGGACCTCCATGGCTGATGGATGGATGGGGGCAATCGTGATAAATTCCATTACTGCTACAAGATTTAACTATTCGAAAATTCAATCAATATGTGAAAAGAAAACGGAAAATACAAATCAATGATAAGTGCGCCTGAAAATAATGCTCCCAAGATCAGTGGCGTAGCTAGCCCTAAGGGGGGCCCAATATCAATATTTGTTGTGGGGCCCCCTCGGCTGTCAAATATTATGTAAAAGGAGTGCCAACTGTAGCGGTAGCTACGCCCCTGCCTAAGATCTTTTTAGGGTTCCGTAGCCAAATGGCAAAAAACGGAACCCTTATAGATTCGTCATGTCTGTCTGTCTGTCCGTCCGTATGTCACAGCCACTTTTTTCCGAAACTATAGGAACTATACTGTTGAAACTTGGTAAGTAGATGTATTCTGTGAACCGCATTAAGATTTTCACACAAAAATAGAAAAAATAACAATAAATTTTGGGGGTTCCTCATACTTAGAACTGAAATTTAAAAAAAAAATTTTCATCAAACCCATATGTGTATCCATCTATGGATAGGTCTTCAAAAATGATATTGAGGTTTCTAATATCATTTTTTTCTAAACTGAATAGTTTGCGCGAGAGACACTTCCAAAGTGGTAAAATGTGTGTGTCCCCCCTGTAACTTCTAAAATAAGAGAATGATAAAACTAAAAAAAATATATGATGTACATTACCATGCAAACTTCCACCGAAAATTGGTTTGAACGAGATCTAGTAAGTAGTTTTTTTTTAATACGTCATAAATCGTAAACCGCAATTTACCTCGATCAAAGTTACAACGAACTTCAAGAACTTTTATATTATGTTACTTGCTGCTACGGAACCCTTCATGGGCGAGTCCGACTCGCACTTGGCCGCTTTTTTTCTAATGCAACAAATACAGAATAAAATAAACGTCTAACCTCGCGTAGGAAAAAAGACGTGTTAGTTTCTTTCTCGGTTTCTTTTCCGCAATAACAAAGCATCTTTCCGAATCGTTGGACCTTAACCCACAAGGTTAGTTATTTATGAATTATATTGAATTTGGCATGATTTTGGTTGTTTAAATTACCGAATTTACACGTCCGATTTGCCAATAAGGTTGTTTTCATTTCCAGGTACAAAGTAAGTACAGTTACAGGAACATGCTGTATTATTTTATAGTATTTCAATGTATGGATTTAATTACGATATAGCTGTGATATAGCGCTTCCGCACGAGCGGCGCATGGCTCTGACCGATATTGAAATCCCGGCTTTTCAGCCGTAATAAAATCAGAATGTAGGTACAATTGTTACAGCAAATCTGAAATAACACAACACATCAAAATATGAAAAAGTATTTTGTATCTATCTTAAAATACAAAATACTAATAGCTTCATAAATGCGAGTTAATAAAAAAAGGAATACCATCAAATTCTTTTCAACGTTCATGAGTGCAATTAAAAAGAGTTGATTCGATCGTTTTGGCGCAGGCTGCATGGCGCTAGCCGCTTTGACATGATACTGGCACTGGGTCTAGGTCGGTCGCCATTGGCAGCCCCAAGATATTCGTATTCCCTCGGCCGTACCGAGCACGAATGACACGCAACCACAGACATAGTTAGAAATATGAAAAAATAGCTTAATATACTGATGATGAATTTAAAAGGAAAACTATCACGGCCAGGATAGCTTAAATGGTTCATTCCCACTAGTTCTACTCAGTAGCGTAGCGTGGGGGGGGCCGTAGCCCCGGGCGGCACATGAAGAGGGGGCGGCAAGCCACTCGATTTTTAAATAATAAAAAAATACATTAAAGTTAATTTTATTTAAATTTTAATGTAAATTGTGCTATGAAAAAAACAAAAGTGCATTTTTAATTAATAAAAAAATATATTTTAAATAATGTGGGGGCGGCAAAGATCACTGGGGGGGCGGCAAATTTTCGGTCGGCCCCGGGCGGCGGGAGCCCACGCTACGCCAGCGCCACCGGTTCTATTAGTTCTATCGTAGAACTAGTGGAATTTTTTTTAGTTATAATATGAGTAACATTTACTCGTACTGCATGAACTTTCAACACGGGACCCTATTATCCGACTACAAAACAAAGTGCAAACAAAAACTGCAATAAATATTTTGTGGTATTTAAATAATGATATATTTAATGGTATTTAAATAATGATAATGTTAATTGAACTGCGTGATTAAGGAGATAAATAATATTATGTGATTTTATTATTTACTTTTTTGCAAATTTCCTAAAAAATAGGAATAACCATGGTATTTTTTGTATTTATTAATCTTGTAGGTACCTATTTAATTGTCTTGAAATCCGTTCTTCATACATAGGTAATAGTTACATACAAACAACCGCGATACGATGAATTTACTTAAACTTTCTTATTTAAACGTGATATTGATCGATCATCTTTTTTTACTTTAGAAACTCTGGACTTATTTTTCTGTAATCAATCAATGTATTCTATTGTAAACATTATGGTTTTAAAAAAGACGTGCTGAGGAGTTTCTTTAAGGCTTTTGTTCTCGTCCATTACAAAGCACGTGTATCTGTGATACCTACGTGAATAACTAAATTTGATTGATTTGAATTTTATTAGGATGAATCTTGGCACAGATAGTCCATGTCCAGGAGAAGAAAATAGGTTAGATTTACTCGGCTTTGTTCCCTTGGGATGATCGGGAAATTGGTACGTTTACCTATAATTAATAATTATGTTTATGATTTTGTTTTGTGAAACCGCTCTTCCGAAGGGAAACCCGCGACCGGAAGCTATAGTACCTAGGTATATAGGTATAATATGAAATAATATGAATTATTTTATTAATTTACACCTTGGTTAAACAACCATCTGGCAACCCTACGTGGTAACTATAATTGATAATTAAGAATTAATTTAATTCAATAAGAGCAAAAACATCATCATCATAAAAATAATTAAAATAAGTAAATGAATTACAAATTCAAATATGAATAAAAAAAAAATTCAAAATGAAATATGTAATTAAAACATTAAATCACATTGATCTAGGTACCTACATGAAAATTAGAAAAAAAATGCAATTAAAATATTAACAAATTGAAGAATAATTTTATTATGCAAAAGAATATACAGATAAGTTATAATAAATTTTGTGAATATTGAAGATTATGAAGTTAAAGAAGTTTAAATAATTTAAACCTTAATAATTCGTAAAAATATAATCTTAATATATGTATATAAATTACGTGTCACGTTGTTTGTCCGCGATGGACTCCTAAACTACATACCTACCCTACCTACTTAACCGATTTTAATAATCAAATTTGCACACCATGTGCAGTTTGATGCAACTTGAAAGATAGGATAGCTTACATCTCAAAAAAACTTTTGACAGAACGAAGTCTGTCCGGGCAGCTAGTCTAAATATATATGACGGCGAGCGACCTCTTTGGTTCTACAATGATCGGCCGATGCAGAGCTGTCATGTCATGAAGAAAACTAAATATTTGGAATAAGGAATGTGTCAATCTATTTAGAATAATATGTGTAGGACATTCTATGGGGATTCGAATAGTGATCACGGACTACTACAGATTGTTATTGATGTGAACGGAAAGGAAAACTGGAAATATATCATGGAGCAAAGTAAAAGGAATATTATTGAATAACCAACACCGTAGAATAACCCCTTCTTCGTCATATATAAATTACGTGTCACGTTGTTTGTCCGCGATGGACTCCTAAACTACTTTACCGATTTTAATAAAATTTGCACACCGTGTGCAGTTTGATCCAACTTGAAAGATAGGATAGTTTACATCTCAAAATAAAAAAACTTTTGACAGAACGAAGTCTGTCCGGGCAGCTAGTAATATATAAAATATAGTAAGTAAAGGTCGATTTGCAGCCGACCATTAAAATCGTTTTTTAGGGTTTTTCACCAACTGACATGAATTTGTACACCAAATGCGTTTTATTTATGGTATATTTTGTGAATTCTTAAATAAATACATATTGATCGATAACAGTTATAAACTCCGAGTAAGTGTGGAAACAAATAAAATTAAATAACACTGTCATCATTCAAACACTTTGCAATGACAACCTTATTTCCAAGAAGCAATTTGAAAGCTTTAACATAATGTACTCTTTTGCTTTAATGAGTACCTAGTTTGTCTAATAAAAACTTAAAAATCTATCGAGTTGCAAATCTGACCAGTTGGAAATCTGTCGAGTTGGAAATAAGGGTGAAATTAAAAATAATTTCTGTCCTTCTTTCTTCCTCTCTTGGCCGGTAACGCCTCAGTGATGACTTTGGTGTTGCTGATGTCCATAGGCGACGATAGTCACATACCATCAGGTGGATCGTCAGCTCGTTAGTCGGCTATTTCCATAAAAAAATGAAAATCGCTAACCCACAAATTTTCAGAGCAATTCCTTCACAAATCAGAGTAAGTATACGTAATACATCACGGCACATACTTACCACCCTTAAAATGGATTGGCAATTTTTTTACACTTAAGCATATCTAAATTAGAACCTATTAACAATATAATAACATAACTGCATATAAACAAAATTGTGACTTATCAAATCGGCAAACAAGAAGGATGCATCAATTGGCTACCTCTTCGTACCGTCTTGCTAAAGTGCAGCGTTCTTTTATGGGACTCGGTGTAAAATTCTATAATAAAAGTCCCAAAGCAAATACGTGACTTGCCGGTGGAATCTTATAGAAACGTGTAAAAATTCAACTAGTAGGCAAGGGTTATTATAACATAGATGAATATTTAAATGATAAGGATGCTTGGAAATGACCAGCTAGGCAACCAGTTCTGCTCAGGTTAGTTAGAGAATACCTATTTTTGTAATAAATATAAGTTTTATTTTTAAAAGATGTGCTGAGGAGTTTCTTTACGGCTTTTCTTCTCCTCCATGACAAAGCACCTTTGCGAAAAGCTGGTAAATTTAAAAAATGACGTGCATAAGTGTATCAGTGATACCTACATGAATAAAAGATCATTTCATTTCATTTCATATTAAAATTGTAGCAAATCGCAAAATGTACAAAATTTAAAATGTACACAACACGCAAAATGTACACAACACGCAAAATTAAGTACAAACCGTTAAATGTGCAACAAGGACTAAGGCCTCTTTCACGGCGACACGCAACTTAAGTTTTTGAAGGGCTTTTCTTATCGCCTGAGTGCCCGGGCCAGGACAATGTTTAATAACATCATAACTTAGAATAATAATAAACCATAATAATCAACCGCAACATCTGTCGCATCAGATTCCCCAACCGGGAATCGAAGATGGGACCTCTCTTACAATACAAGGTCGCTATTAGTTTAGTATCAATTTGATGTCAAATACGTAACAATAAGCTTGTTTTTGATATTACAGTAAAATGACGTGGCCGAAACACACGGCGCTAAAGCTGCGTCATCGTCAGTCAAAACTTCAACAAATACAAATTCCAAAAGTCGATTAATAAATGTAAACACATTCAGTCACTCAGCGCAGTCATCGCGTTCTCTATCGTATGTTGTAGTAAGTCATTAACTGGAACTTGGAAGTAACTGTACAAACGGGTCGGACGGCTGCCTGCGTGCAGTCACTCTATGGATTCTTTAGCGTTATTATGACAAGTGTCTGAGGGTGTGTCACACACCGCGTGTGTACGCATTGAATTCGTCGTCTTCTAACCAAACTCTCAAAAGGGAGATCATAATATATTGTTTGAGTTTGATCGATATAAGTTTTGGGATATTCAAAGTTCGAGATCTGTAGGTACGTACTCTACTACTAGATCTGATGAAGAACGGAATATATAATGGAACCTGTGCGATGAATACCTATCTAATATATAAAATTCACGTGTCACGGTGTTAGAAGTTGAACTCCTCCGAAACGGCTCGACCGATTTTCGTGAATCTTAGCGTGCATATCGGCTAGGGTGGATAATCGAACATCTATTTTTCATCCCCCTAAATGTTAAGGGTGGTCCACACCTAAATTTTTGGCAGAATAACGTTTGCCGAGTCATTAATACAATATGTCATGCATAATTCATTGTGCATGCTTACATTCTTTAAAATTCATTATAATAATTTAGCAGATATTTTTTCATTAAGTAATTGATATTTTACTGGTAAACCTAAACCCATACTATAATATATAATATGGTGACTTCTTATTACCTACGTCAGTCTAGAGTGTCGTGGCATGGCATAAGATAATGAGGAGGTTCCTATTTAATAAATATTCAATAGCGATTGTAAGTGCTCACGTGACACTTTTATGTATCACTAGGTTGTAACTTTGAGCGATATGTAGATAGATACCATGAATATAATAACTAGGTAATAATTTTTTGCTTCTACCATTTCCTTGCATGCATTGTCATGGATAAGTCACGGCGAAAGAAACTCCTAATTTCATCTTAAAATATTCGTCATAATATAACCGTGTTTTTACAGATTTACGCGTACGTTTTTTGCTGGTGCTGTAGAACGTATGCAATAGTTTAAACAAACTATGATAACAATATAATACGAGTAGATAAGATACTTAGATCTATAAGATAGAAGACGTCTTACTAACCTATATGTTAGAAAAATGTCATCTAAACATTTTGTTTCATTGAGTGAACGTAAGATAAGACTTACCGGCACCAGAAGACAAATTAATTTTGTCCAGGGGGAACAAACTCCTCAGCTCAGACCCTGATAACGCATATGTAAGTAACTAAGTAAAGTAAGTATGTAATAAGAACTTTTATGGACAAAAGTGGGTATGTGCTGGTAAGCTGTCGAAAAATTTAATTATGGGAGTGTATGTATAATCGATAATACCTATGTATGATATCATTGTATGTACCGTATAATAAGGAAATCTCGAAATTACAACAATAAATAATTTATAAGCTTATGCTTAACAACGCCATCCATGATCCAATGTTATGGAAAACATCATACGACCATATAAGTGCATGTTACATTTTACAAATACTTTAACGTAACAAGAACTTAATTAAAATCGAACTGGATGTGGTCCTTATGGCTACTGACCGTGACGCATCATAGACAGCTTCCAAGACCTTTATGCAACACAGACAATTTTTTTACTCCTGGTACAGTACTGTACTCATGGCATCTCGTATTCCTTGATGAATGTAACTAGGTAATTGTACTTTATCAAGCTTTTCAAAGAAACGATGGCTTGCCGTTTAGCAAACCACTTAAAATTCAGGGAACGCTTTGAATTTAAATATCGAATCGGAACAAAGGCCTATCAATTTGTTGTCCGTAGTTAACACCGTTCGTTTTAATATGAAGGAAGCGGTGGCACACGTTCCCAGTGGGACATAGGAAACGCTAATTGTTATTATTCCACACTTCCAGTTAAATATAACAACTCCACGCATATCGTGTCTATTGTTAGTCTACACACAAAACGACAAACCTGGACCCAAGTAAATGACTACACAACCGCAATTTTTTTTGTTGACTATTGTACTTGGTTAGGTAACACCATGTTTACATATTTCGACCGCAATTTACATGTAGTCCGCATCGACTTTAAAACATATTAATTACGTGAACTGAAACTAAATGTAATTGATGTCTGTTAAATTGTAACACAGAATCGTTCAGATGAGACTCGGGAGACATTTTTGTTCATTTCATAATCACAATAAAATTCAATGTATGAAGTCTAACTAAATGCGTATTTAGATAAGTACTTACATCAATAAGAGCAAGAAAAGCTGAATACTCATTACATAGGTACTCAATTAGCCTGAGCGTGTTTGAATCCAACCCTTCAGTCAAAAATGTATGCAAGAAGGTAAACTCACTTGGTGTCTCTGGGCAATGTTTTGATGATCACATAAATACACTTCCTGTATCGATAGACGCAAGGCGCGATCGCGAGGAGGGCGAAAATTGCCGCTTTCGAAAGCGTGCTGAGCACGGCGGCCATCGCGGCGGCTAATGCCATTAGAGCCACGAGCGCTGCCAGGATCGCGTCCATGTTGGCGGCCGGCCCAGTGGAGCGACAACCGGTCAGAGATTGGCTGAGCTACGCGGACGACGCGACCGAAGACTTCGCGTGTTTTTCTATAAATGCGCGAAGGACGTGCGTGAGTCGTGAACTCGTGACGCGGCGGCGCGGCACCGGCCCCCCGAACCCCATGCACATGCGCGAACAGCTGATCCCCCGGCGGATAGCCCGCTGCCTGCGACGCAAAAAACACCCGGCGCCTATTTCATATAAATGTAAAAAAGGTTTCAAAAAGGGGCTGCGGCACCGGCGCGAGCTTACGGCGTTGTAGTTTGTTGACAGTTCATTTTAGAAGACTTTCGAAATTTAAAAGAATTTTAATCGTTCGGGCAATAGAAATAAAACTCCTTTGTTGGAAGTTCGTTTACATTATTTTACATCTTTTGCTGTGCTACCTACTGTATTAACATTTCCATACATATTGCTAATTTATTTTGCATTTAGTAAGCTTAGATTAGACTGCAAGAAAAAGAAGATAAATGATCACAACCTTTTATTTCATTCGTTTCCATATAGTCGTTTTTCAGCATCCTACATGCTAATGTAACACTAAAAGTTTATTTGTGCATTGCCCCTAATGCATACCGAAATGTTCTGGTTTTATTAGCTTTTAAGAACACGCCGCGCCGTAGTTAAACTGGGTCGTATTAAACGAATGATAAAAAGGCCGTCCCTAATTTTAGGATCAAAGTCTAACTTTATAAACGATAAATACAATTTTGAAGCATTTAGATTTTAGATAATAGTTTTGTTTTTCAATTAGAAGAGAAGAGTCGTGAAGAGTCCCAGGTTCGATTCCGGTTGTCTACCATTGTCACCAAAAATGTCAAGTGACAACGGGAAATCCTGGTGTAAGCAGTAAATATTTAATCAAAAAGGTAATTAAATTAAATTTCCTTTGACATAAAAGAAGAAAATCGAATTCTTTAATCATTAAAAGTACCTATCTATCTTAAGTACTTTTTTGTACTTTTAAGTACTGGCGCTATTTTTTTATAATAACATTAGACTAAACAAACAAAATTATTAATTATTCTACATTGAATTTCAGAATAGCCACCGACTCTGATAACAGCATGACCCTGGTATATTTTTGTTGATTATGTAAAATATGTAAATAATACAATATGCGTTATTAAACAGTTAATTCGCTGACAAATATGAACCTTGGACTTGATATATACCTCCTTTCCTGTTGACATACCGCGCCAGAGTATCTCAAGTGGAAAAAAATCTATATTGTTATCATTGTTTTAGTACTGATGTGTTAGTCAAATAAAAGATATTGGTTGTATTCAAAATACCTTTATTGTATGTATCAAATAGTCACTTTGCAACATTACCCAATGCCTTAAAAAGCTTACAATTAGTGTAACATGTACAGAAAATAAAAATATTCTGGTCAGTCTTTACAGTTGAGACTGGAATGACTTTTTTGTAGTCAATACAAAAAAATTACAATGCGGCAAGTTAAAAAAATATATACATACATACTCGAAATTGAGTGGCGGAGGGCCGAAGACTGAGTATATTATGTCTATAGCCTTAAATGGATTCACAGATAAAAGATTCACAAATTCCTTGTCATCTTTTCATTTAAAGATAAATGTATAAAATAGGAAGTACATATTTTAAAATCATCTTTTGACCCAAACGATCCGCCAATTCTGATGGCTATAGACATTATTATTTATTATCTTATAGTTAAAACATTTCCGCCCTGAATTTTATCCTTACATATTTATCTATCTATTTATTATTAGATATCTTTACACAACAAAAACAAGATCTAAATTGATATTCTAAATACAAGTAAATAAAATTATATACACCTCAACCGTTAGTAAACCCGCTGATGTTATTATTAAGTACTATTAGGTACATAACACTATTCACATCACATTCTCATGTTATTTTAAATTTGATGTAGTTTGTTATTCGTTGTAACTGTAATTAGATATGGTTTCTACTGCCAATATTAATTGTAACTATATTTAAATTCTAAAATTCTATTTTACTTTTTCTCGGTTATGATTTTATGTACCTATTTAATATAATAACTTTGTTATGGATTACATAATATTTTTCTACTTTATGTAGGTTTTTAGTTCAAATGACTTATAATACTTTCAAATTTTGTGACAAACATTAATTTTCAGTCAAAAAGATCAAGTAGTATTCGAGTATATGTGATAATAATTTACATTATTCTTACACAATAAAAAATAGCTTCCTTCATATAATAACACATTAATGACATTATAAAATAATAGTTACTAATAATAGGGTACTGAAATGCATTAATAAATTAAATATATTTTTTTCTTATTGATATGGGTATGATAAGTATTTATAGACACAACTAAACGCATGCGCATACTGTCCAAACTATTACACGGTAATATAAATAAAAATATTTAGATAGATATTCTATCAATTAGTAGTAGATAATGTAACCGTTCGCATTTTATGTAGAGTCATAATAAAATTATCAATGGATTTTTTTCTTTTTGAATATTAATTTATACTGCTCTCTTTTAGCGCAACCCATGATAAGTTAGCCTATCCAGTGTTGCAATGCAAACGCAGAAACTCAGAGCAATTAACTTCATGCATTTTGGTAATCTTTGTAAATCTATGTATGCTTATATCGTTTAATGTAAAATCAATTCCATGGAATTTGTATTTTACTTGTATTGTAGTGGCACATTTTCCGGCATAAATAGTTTGTATAGCATTATATTTATTTATATATGTTTTACAATAACCTCTGTGTAAATCGACCGATCCCAACGGACGGAGGAGACAATGACGGATTAAAAAGAAACGATGATTTAGATACTTACTATAGAGTATAGACCTATCGCCTCCAACGCCGGGTTTGCCCTATTATCATTAGTAACAAATAAATTACTTTCATTGTTTTTACTTTTAGATATGAAACTCTTTTACCGACATAAAAAAACGTTTCCGTGCGACATGTTCTTGTAACATTAACGCCCCAACTCAGAGTCACTAACGGTTATTTAAATTACTCCTTAGTAAAGATTCACCATACAAATTCTGTATTAAGAAGCGATTTAAGTAACCGTTAGTGACTCTTGAGGTGGAGCGTAATAGAATAAAGTTAAGTAGTGTTTTCTTCGTACATGACGTGTTGTATACCTACTCATATAGTCATTATTTGTTTTTCCTAAAAGATCTGTACCTAGTTATTGTTAAATTACTTATTTTAAGTAGAACAGATAAAATAAATTTAATTTAAATTAATAAGCAGATCAACGAATATATACATTACACGTTAATACTTTCCGTCTGTACCTGAGAACTGAGATTATTGACGTCACAATTGACATTCTAGTCTAACGCACCAACTCAGAGTCACTAACGGTTACTTAAATCACTCCTTAGTACAGAATTTGTAAGGTGATTCTTTACTAAGAAGCGATTTAAATAACCGTTAGTGACTCTGAGTTGGGACGTAAGTGACTCGATTGAATGGTACGTTCTATACATCTGTATAAGAAAATATTCAGTGTATATTGGGTGCATTCGATTTTACAATAACAACAATGAAATTTATCTAACACACACTGCCTTAAGTGTGTACGTTGGACAAGGACGGCGCTATACAAACACGATCTTTTTCTTTTTCATTATTCTTCTTGTCTTTTTTGCTTACCTTAGTCGTTTCAAATCCAGGTTGAGATTCAATGATTCAAATCACAGTCTAATCTGTCCGTTGTTGATTTTTTGATACTGTTCCGGTCCAAGAGGGAGGTACCTAGCTTGCTTCACGTCCAAGTAGTATAGTTTATCATTCTTCACCATGCTCGGGTCGAAGCCTTCCTTCTGTAGATCAATCTTCTTCATTTTGAATGTACCTGATAGAAAAATTACTGTATAATAGCAAGGTTTATATGGTTAATGAACGACCTTGGCTAAAATATACGCGGTCAGCCAAGTAACTTATTGATTCTAAATTTTTTGCACTACTTTGTATACTCGTAGTAATTATCTTTTTTGCATTTTTATTTCCTTTATATTTTTGAATTTCATAATTTATTATCATCTGGTCACTTAATATTATTCTGAATCATCCATCCATTCATCAGCAAATGGAGGTCCACAGCTGGACTTAAGTCTGTTCTAACATGCACCAATTTAACTGGCCTTCTGAATCCAACGGATACCCGTTGTCTTCTTCAGGTCGACAGTCTATTTGATCATAGGGCTTCCTATACTCTTTTTTCCGAGACGAATGATGAATAATTTTTTGAATACATAAAATTACTTGCATTTACATATATATAATGGATAGGATTAGGATATCATTTGTTTACTGTTTCTAAGATACACCTAAATAAATTGAATTATTCTCGACATTTATTCAATAGATCTACAGCAGATAGTATATTAAGTTCCGAGGTCCCAACATTTGTCAAAGATAAGTAAGGATACCTTCCTGACTGACTATACATATATCAGTAGAAATCGATAGAAAATTTGTTAAGAAAGTACATGGAAACGTCAGTGATCGCAAAACGATCTACATCTTGTATCATTTACAACTACTTAACTTATTGAAATGTTGCCCTAATCTGTTGCCTCATTACATAGTATTTAGTGATTCAATGAAGTGACACATCAGAAAATATAACAAAAAATACAAATCGATGTAAATGATCTTTCTTTCTTTTGTTTTAAGAAATTGTAATGGACGTTGCTCTAGTTGCAAGGAAAACGTGCAAAAAAGGTTTAACGTGATACATTGCTAAAGTTAAAAAATATGTCTTCCCCTTCGGTAATTTAGTGACTATTAAGGTTATGATGAAGAAAGGACTGTGGCCTTAGTGCGAGTTTTACGTGACATAGGTAACAGTCTCGCTACGTAAATGCGAGTTGGCTAAAATTTGTACGGGACCGAAGCAGAGCCATCTAGCGGCAGTGAAAAGAAAAGCTTCGGTCCCCATATAAAAATTGTAGCCAACTCGTATTTACGTAACTTGCACTAAGGCCACTGAGATAAGCGAAGAATAAATACCGAATGTCGTATTTACTGTTATCTTTAGGTACAATATCGTTATTTTCACTATTTCATTATTGCTCCTTCATAGTTGCAATGTGGGACCCTTCGCTTCTTTCTAGGCGACTACTCATCGGTGATGCCTATGGTGTTGTCGAGATCCATGTTCAGTGGCCACTTACCATCGGGTAGATCGTCAGCTTCGTTGTCGACTAGTTACATAAAAATATAATATTTTAAAAATACTTCAAACAAGCTTATAAGCCGGCCGTTGAGTTCCCTCGTCTGGAGCCAACCCTAAGCGTAATAATATCTATGTCATCACTCTAAGTATATTTTCACTGTCATCGAAAACGAACCAATATGTGAATTTTCAACCTCATAGGACGAGAGGAAGTAGTTCTAAAGCCCAATGCATACGTAACGGGGTTTTTTCCCGTAAACCTCGTTTCACAAAAAATGTATACGATAGTGCATAAGCAGCGGAATCCTGTGCGGGATGGGAACGGGGCACGCACATATATTAATGCCCCGTCCCCGTCCCGTACGGGGAAAAAACCCGTTACGTATGCATTGGGCTTAATTCAGCTAGCAAGATTTGTTCCAAATAAGATACATAAACTGCACGTTAAATAAAAGCTTGTAAAAATGAAAAGTGTCACCTGTCATATCGACGCTGGTCATGACCCGCATGAAGACAGGTCTGGCGTACGCGGGGAGGTCCCGGGTCAGGTCCCGGGCCACTTGGTCCAGGTCCAGCGAGCCGTCCGCGTCCACGATGCCGCACATACCTGCCCGCCCTTCTGTGTTTGGCACCTGACATAATATACGAGTACATGTACATACATTGTAATGTCCGCAAATGATTTAAGTATACAGGGCGTGATAAAAAACATTCTGTAATGCTTAAATTAACAGAATGTTTGTGTTCGAAACAGAATGTGTGAGCCCCGAGCGGCAGTTTCAGGGGGCGCCAAAATCATAATATATGATAGTACTAGCTGCCCGGACAGACTTCGTTGTGTCAAAAGTTTTTTTTTGAGATGTAAGCTATCCTATCTTTCAAGTTGGATCAAACTGCACACGGTGTGCAAATTTGATTAAAATCAGTTAAGTAGTTTAGGAGTCCATCGCGGACAAACAACGTGACACGTAATTTATATATATACTAGCTGCCCGGACAGACTTCGTTCTGTCAATTTTTTTTTGAGATTTCAGCTATCCTATCTTTCAAGTTGGATCAAACTGCACACGGTGTGCAAATTTGATTAAAATCGGTTAAGTAGTTTAGGAGTCCATCGCGGACAAACAACGTGACACGTAATTTATATATATATACTAGCTGCCCGGACAGACTTCGTTCTGTCAAAAGTTTTTTTATTTTGAGATGTAAGCTATCCTATCTTTCAAGTTGGATCAAACTGTACACGGTGTGCAAAGGAGAATGCCCATTTTGTATGGAGAAATGTACTGACATTAATATTTTTGTGTCCTGATAAAAATACCTTTATTTGAATAAGTTATCTTAATACATTACACAAACCAACTTTAGTCAAGTTTAATCGTAGGAGTTATGAGATTTTCAACAAAATTATTTTGTATTTAAGTTATAGTAGTCACAGTAATATGGACTCTATGCAGGCGCATTAAGTCGTACGTATACGTTTAAGTTTAAAAATCATTTGACAGCCCTCAAACGCCATCTAACTTTTAATGTAATAATTATCAAATTCATTTGACAGTCCCCTAACACCATGGCTGCGTTCCAGTAGACGCTCACTTCGCTCACAACGATCAAAACGCGTTCCACATGGCGACCACGGTCGTCATGGTCGCGGTGAAAACGTCATTGATGACGTCATTAATTTCGCTCACGGCAGTTCACGGCACGCTCAAAACAACCCACCTCACGGGGTGGGTCGAAGTGCCCGTTCCACTTGGGTGTATGATTGTAACGCTCACAAGCTAGTGGAACAGGAAAAACCGCGGTCGTGAGCGTGATCGTTGTGATCGTCTAGTGGAACGTAAGGCATCTAGTTTGTTGTATCATAGTCATAATCGAATCAACGCAACCTATTGGCTCGAAGGATCTTAAAAGATCCCTGATTGGCTCCAATTCCAATATAAATGGCCGAATGTTTTTGTGTTGTAAAACGGAAGTAAAGTTACTTATTATTTTAAGAAAATTAAGCCCAAAAAGAATTTTTTAGGAAATACGGTAAAATATTTAAAATATTTTAACTTAATTTTTAGTACAAAAGTCATTGTGACACAATTATTTTTTTGAGAGTACTGGCTATGGGCATTCTCCTTTTATTAAAATCGGATCAGTAGTTTAGGAGTTCATCGCGGACAAACAACGTGATATATTAAGATTAAGAAAGATGATTAAAAATAAAAAAAACTTGCTCGACAAAGCGTCTAGCACACAAAGTTGAAGTGTTCTTTCTTATTGTCCCATTCACGAAAAATGCTAATCATTATATATTTGTAAGTTTTTTAGTATTTTATCTCAAACGCTGAAGTTTCTGCCCCGGTTCGAAAAAATTGTAGATCCGGGGCTGATTGGTCGGCCGGGAAAACCTCTTTGCTCGGCGAGATAACCGAGTTGAAGACAATAATATGAACTACAGGGTCATTACTTAAAGATACCACGCACGTTACGTTTAGTTAAGAAAGGTTTATGTGATCAGGCGAGACACAAGAGATAAGAATTATCGGATACGAATATTACGGGGAAAATATCATGTTATTTAACTAAAGAAATGCCGATGCCGATTTCCGCTATACCTGTGGCTTCGTTACAATGCACTGCATACCGCTGACTTGCATTTCGCGGCATTCAACATTCAACAACAGTCATTGACTAATATTTATGAGAAATCTTGTGTCATTAACCGATAACTGTGTTTTGTAACTCTCATCATTTTCATCATTAAATAAGCGGTGTGTTTAGTGCGAACTATTGGTGTATGTTATAATGTTTTGTTTGATTTTGTTCTATAATCGCAAAGCCGGCGTTGGGGGTTGCGACGGCATAGGGCGCCAAATTTGGAGGGGCGCCACAATTGGGTTGAGGAGCAAAAAATAGGAAAAATAAAATTCTTAATAAACGTTGGTTCAGCAAAAAAAATTTCGAGCAATAAAGAAAGAAAGAAAGAAAGAAACACGTTTATTTCTGTGCCAAAGGTACACACATGAACATACATACATAGATAAAATTTAAAGCTCGATTTTTATTTTCTTATGTGGTCGTTACAATATTCTTTGCTTGGGGTGTCAGTGGCTCTAACGTCGGCAATCGTATGAGTTTCAAATCATAATATGTATCCGGTTCTTGTTTACTTTGTACACAAATAATATTTCCATTGTTATCTTGGTGTTATCTTTGGCAACGAACCTGAGGGCCAACATCTCGGGGCACACTTAAAAAAAAGGTGTTTATTTTATTTCAAAAAACCACATTGATACATTGATACCAGATTACATAGTTATGATTGTAAGTGGTGTGAAATAACACATCCTTTGAAAGGGAAGTAAATGTTGCAATCACCGAGATAATGCTTCACTTTGCCGTTGGTCACACGCGCAAAATCGAAAGTTTGCGTGTGTGTACACAATACAAACATTTGATATCGTTGTCGACACGCCAATAAAGAAGCGATCATATAGTCGGTTCTTATAGTATTCAATAGTACGTCGCTGCACTCGTTGACATAAAGTCTCACACTTTACGCTACATAAACGCTTCACACTCATAACGCTATAAATATACACACATAAAGCTTGACACTGCTTCACATTCATAAACTAACTTCTACATATATTAACTTAAAAGTTCTCACAAAAAAATAGCGTTTCTGAAACGCTGAAAGGAGATCGCCGAAATTTGGCCAGCTTCATTGTTCATTACAGAAACTTCCAAAAAAAACTAGATTATTGCCTGATTAAATAGTACCCGGATGACCGACCGAGCTTTGCTCGGTTTTTTTTTTCTTTTTTGGTAAATCGTGTTTTTTGGAACAATTGATTTTCTTGGTCTAACCTCAAACAAAACACTCATTTGCTTAGTGTTGCTTAACAACGCCATCTACTGAAGTAGCTTTAGTGTTGCTACTCACTAATAGATGTCAGGAAGACTCTATTGTAGCAGTTTTTCATTGACTGAAAACACGGATAAAACGACATTTTCTAAAAATTAATCCTACCTAGATCGATTTATCGCCCCCGAAAGCCCCTGCATACTAAATTTCATGACAGTCGTTGGAGCCGTTTACGAGACTAAGATTATAGTATATAAGTAAATACAAGTTTGGTCGTTTAAAGGTAAAATTATTACATAGATAGATAACAAAGAATAAAGTGAAGTTACAATAATTGGAATGTGTTAAAAATTTAGGTTATTCGAATGAATAATAAAATTTCAATGATCGATTTTTACTACAAAACTATCGATTTTATGAAAAAGAATATTCAGTGAAAAATCTAAATATTTTACCATCCTTCATCACTTTCATAATTATAATTGTTATGATATTATGCAAACGGGGAACTATCAAATAACAGGAATATGTAAATATTTAGTTGAGAAACCAGCTATTTAAGCCCAGTGACGGATTAACCCTTAATCAAATTAAGCAATTGCCTAGGGCATCACGTCTGGGGGGGGCACCAGAAGAAGCACAAAAAAGCACAAAAAACCACGTTGACATACGGATAGGGGGGCCCACAGGCGTGGATTGCTTAGGGCATCAAGTAGTCTTGATCCGTCACTGTTTAAGCCGTAGACTTACCAGGACGCCATAGACGACGGCGTCTCGATGCGCCGCGACCCTGGACACGGCGGCCTCCACCTCGGTGGTGCTGACGTTCTCGCCGCGCCACCGGAACGTGTCCCCGGTGCGGTCGCGGAAGTACAGGTAGCCCAGCTCGTCCGCCACCAGGATGTCGCCTGGGGACAGTACAACACACGTCATTAATAACCGGTAAGTATGTAAAGTTAAATAGGTAATAGCCCTCGCGAAGGTGACCGTTAGTGGCAAAAATTTCTTGAGCGTATCCGTTCTTCGTATATCAGTCGTTGAGCCATGTACAGTGAAACCAACTTATCTGTGAAGTGAACGAGGGCGCTGTCTGACGCATTGGACTAATCATTGGAGGCAATTCGAGAGGTAGTAAATGACAAATGTATGAGCACAAAGAACTTATAAATGACGCGGCATTAGTTCCAATTTTCGCCACTTCACAGATAAGTTGCTAACACTGTAGCAACTAGCAGGCCAGGAGGCGGCATGGTAACTTCCGACACTCGGGTCGGATACTAACCCCACCAATCCGTACTGTGGAGCAGCGTGGTGGAATATTTTCTAGGCCTTATTATTGGGTTGAAGCCTGCTTCGCGTCGGATAACCCGATCGTGTTTCGCGCGAATCGAAATACTAGAAACTACTTGTGGCATCCAGTTAACGCACGAACAACAGAGAGAGGTGTACGTAACGAGGGAAATGAAGCGCGAAAATGATCGTGCGTTGGTACGCTCCTTCTGGACGCAACGGTCGCGCGTAATACGCACGAGAGAATCGCGGCGAATTCCCCCCTTCTGGACAAGCGCCCCAACTCAGAGTCACTAACGGTTACTTTAATCGCTACTTAGTAAAGAATCACCTTACAAACTCTGTCCTAAGGAGCGATTTAAGTAACCATTAGTGATTTTGAGTTGGGGCGAAGGTCTCTGCCATCCTTTTACAATCCATGCAGCGATATTTACCGGATATGAACGCCGAGTCCCCGTGCGCGAACACGTCTCGGACAACCTTCTTGTCGGACGCGGCCTTGTCGACGTAGCCGAGGTACTCGCGCGTCGGGTTGTTCGCCGAGATCTTGCCGATGAACACCCCAGGCTCCTCCGGCTGGGCTAGCTGAGGAGAAACAAACATATATAAGTAACTAGACAACCCGCACGAATGAGGAAGCTATAAGTAGCGTGGCTACGTAACCCCCCCCCCCCTCCCGCTCAACGTTTGTAGAGAAATTTGAATTTTAAAACCGAATTCTGCCGTTGGACACCCTTTAGTTTAGTATGGAGAGCAATAATGTAATTAGTATAATTTGATCACTTACTTGGCAGAGTCCTTTGGAATCCCTAATGGGCTCGCCGGTCTCCTGGTCCACCTTGATGATCGCGATGGGGTAGATCCGGGGGAAGATTCTGGAGACGAAACCAATCGCGCCCGGAGTGCCATCCGTGTTCGCTGTAAATAACATTCAAAATATATTTAATGAGAAATATCCACACTTTTTTCGTAATCCATCGGCTTTTATGTTCGGTTTACACGTATTAAGTATTTAACTAAATAGTAAGTAAATTAATACGAGTAAACGGACAATTTAATAGTTAAAATTTAGTAATCAAGTAGGCAAGTAATTTAGAAATTTTTCTATTTTCGGTTAAGTAGGTGGGCGGGGCTTATCACTTAAAACGTTTGGACAGGCACTTTTTAGTTAAAATTTAGTAAAATGCTTAAGTAATTAATTAGAATTGTATGAACTTAAGAGCTTTTTAATAATAATAATAATAATTTATTTGTTGCATAAAAGTACAAAAATATTTTTACAGGACACGTAGCTTTACTAAATTATTACGTGTGGACGCGCATTAAAAATTATTCACTTAAAATTTAGTTAACTACTTAATACGTCTAAACCGAACATTAGTTCCGTATTAATAAACCAATCTCGGCTCAAGAGCACAATCTCAGATCATTATGTCACTTTTACATACGATCTGATATATTTCAGCACCTTAAACGCAGAGATCTTAAATAACATACTCATAAACTAGATCAACACACTAGGCGCAAATTCCAAGCCTACTCAAACACGAGTTTGGGGAACCAAACATCGCTATTAATCAGACTAAACCATATAAAATAATATCGTGTCTATCCCAAAATAAAACTTCAATAAAGGTCATCAAAATTATGAACCTATTTCTTAGCTTGACCATCTTTTATAGCCAGTTTTTTGCATATTGCAGACTATGTAATATATTTTTATGCAAACGCGAAACTTGGTCATCTGACAGTAAGTGAATGTCACCGCCAATAGATTAGCAACACTAGGGGTGACACTGTGTGTTGCAAATGTAAAAAGCGATTTATTTCTTGAAATACCCTGTATCACAGCACTCACAACTCTACTTCAAACATTTATAACTTACCTATGTTAGCATTCCCTTCAGTAGCTCCATAGAATTCGATTACGTGTTTGATGTTAAACCGTGTAACGAACTCCGTCCAAATCTGTAACAATAGAGTATTCGTATTTAAGACTACATTTTATTCAATTTAATTAATTTCCGTAAATAAATTCTATTTATACTTGACAAAATTTACAAACAAAAGATAACTATTAACATAAATAATTAATTAACTGCTGTCAGTAAAAAAGGAATGTTTTAACTTAACAATTTGAATATAAAGGGGACTCCCGATTTTCACTAGTTTCACTGTGACCCATATGATTGTGTATTTGTGTCAATATATCGATATATCGCAGGGAAATAAAGGAATCCGTGATTTGATCAATTCCCTAAGGGATTTGATCAAATCCCGCAAGTTGATAAAATGACGACTTAAAGACATTCAAGGGTTTCCTTTTCCACCTTCCATTTCCATCAACAGATCCTGAACATCCGGTGAAATAAATACAGCTAATAAAGAGGAGTCAATGAAATGAGCCCAAACAAACCATCTGAACAATGTTATTTAACTAAGTAAATACATTTCATAACTAAATAAAGCAACACGCGAAACATGCAACTGCTAGCGCCGTTACCAGTTTATTTAATGATTTCCCTAACATAGCTTAGTAATTTTCACTGAAGTTATCTAGTGAAATGACCCAATAGACGTCATTCCATCAACTTGCGGGATTTGATCAAATCACGGATTCCTTCATTTCCCTGCGACAGATACAAATGATCCATGTAATTGGGTTAAAATATCGACACAAATTACAAAGATCGTGATGGACATTGATCATAATGATGATAGCTTATATAGTAGCTATGTGGCAGGCAGCAGCCTTGGCTAATTGGCTTGAGAGCCAGTTCTTTCTTCTTTTGACCAACAATAGATCGGATATGCCTATGACGTTACTAATGTCCATGGGCGACGATGACCACTTTCCACCAGATGGCTCGTCTGATCGCTTATCGGCTAGATACATAAAGAACCATAACATTACCTGCGGCCTCAGTCCATTGCCGTAAATGACGCGCACCTTGTGTTGCCTGTCGGCGGGCGAGGGGGGCGTGGCTAGCACGTAGCGACACATCTCGCCTATGTAGTGCGCCGCCTGATGAGAAAATCAATTATAAATGGTAAGTGGAATTGTAGTCAAACACTAATTTATAGAAATTGAAAACCGGAATATCATCACAACCTGTTTCACATTCACATAACCTGCTCAAAACAAATAACCTGACCGCAGAAAAAGTAGATTAGGTATAGTTCACTAACTAAGTGGGATCCTGCATTTATAAGAGGTAGTTTAGTTTTATTTGACGCTAGTTTAGCACTACATATGAGGTTGAGAGACTACATTACTTTACAACCCACCGCATTATTGTTTCTTCATATGATTTTGTAATAAATTTATTTATATAGTTTTTATCATTGTTGTATCTAACGCTTCTAACCCAACACTAGTTTACTCAACAATTTTCGCATCCTGACATTAAACTCGTAATTAATTAATATTTAAGCGGTCATTCACATAAATAGATATGACATTATAAACACAAAGTTTTTGTGGGTGCCCTACTTTTGCTATTGAACATAGATACTATTGAAGTACGCGGGCACTCCACTTAGAAGTTATCAAACAATTCAAATTGCTACAAACGCATTGCAGATAGAATAAAATTCAAGTTCAAATTAATATGATACGAATAAGAAACAATATTGTGGTCTTATAAAGGGAGAAAAAACGGTGTATTTTTTTAATTCAATTTTAAATTTTAATCGAAGCTTTTGTTACGCAGTTTCCTCTTGGACCAACTACGTATGCACAACTTTTTGTTAAAGGTATACCTAATCGGATAGCGATAAACGAGTAATTGCTTAACATTAAAGATTGGATATAAAATACTTTATGTTCTTGCATAAATTTTTACAAAAACTAAATATAACTATGAGTACAAAAAATTACAAACAAAGTCAAATGCACTTCGCTTTAGACTTTAAAAACCACTCACGGTAGCATTATACTTGGCGCAGTCAGGGAAGAACTGCGAGGCCGAGAACTTGGGTTTGAGCACCACCGTGCAGCCGAAGATGAACGCCTGGCCCACGCTGATCACGCCGCCCGCGGTGTGGTACAGCGGTAGTGGACAGTACACCGTGTCGGACGAGTTGAGGCGCATGTGGTGGATGCCCGACGCCATGAATACGAACCTGGATACATTATAAACATACAAACATTTCTATCCATCTTATCTAATATATAAAAATCTCGTGTCATGGTGTTTCAAAATCAAAATCAAAAATCAAAAATCGTTTATTATTCCAGAATTTACATTTTATTACAATATGTGTGGGATCTTTCCATTTAAGTATATAAAACTTGTGCTTGGAAAGTCCCCTCTTCCGTATGTGGTGTACAATGATCTGGGATAATGCACTATAGAATAATGTTGTTTATAATATACTTATTATATTAGGTGTTTGTGGTCGCACTCCGGCTCGACCGATTTTTATGAATTTTTTAACCGACTTCAAAAAGGTTTTTTTTAGTAAGTATTTTTTTGTTTTATGTTTGTTACCTCAGAACTTTCGACTGGGTAAACCGATTTTGAAGATTCTTTTTTTTAATCAAAAGCTGGTATTTGTCATGTGGTCCCACATAAATTTGAGCTAGATCTGTCGAGTAGTTTTTGAGTTATTTTGAAATCGGTTATTTTTTTATTGGTAAAATTCTGTGTCAGCCTTATTTCGTGTATGTTTGCTAGATATGAGAATAAGTCGTAAAGTATATTTCATACCGCTAAGTGATTAAGGTGTCCAGTCCCTATCCAGAAATTTTTAGCAAAACAACGTTTACCGAGTCCAATAGTTATATTAGTATCTTACTGAATTAGTGCGCTTTACCCCTCTAGAATAGATCTTCACTCAACATCAGGTGGAATTGAAGTCAACGGTTGCTACCGTAATCGTGGCCAAAAACCAGTTGTACCTACTAAGTGACATTTAGAAATACATATTCCAATTCAAATGTTCAAATTTAAATGTGTGGACAATGGACATACCTAGTCAAATCGTTACGATTCTAATGAACTATGTGATGCGGAAATTCTATGTTTATAGAACAACGCACAAGCTCTGGGTGTATTATCTATTCAGGCCATACCAATCACCGCGTTCACTTTTACAAAAAACAAATTCACACTGCAGACAGCGATTACTTGTGTTTGTTCTATAAAATTATTGTTTATTTTCATTTATTTATCGAAAAGTGTTTGTAACAAACTTAGGGACGGGACGTGAAATTTTGGAAACATCGTTTCATAGAAAATGTATACGATAATGCATACGCAGCGGATTCCCTTACGGGAAGGGAAAAAGCCCGTTACGTATGCATTGGGCTTAATATTTTATTGTGTGAGAGAGCGTTGAACTAACACAGTTCATTCACACTTTTAATATGACATCCTTGTTGTGTTCGGCACAGTGATAAAGACGATGAGTTTGTTGGTCAGGTAAACACACGAGGGCAACAAAGATCATTGCTCTTATGTATCGCGAGACACTGGTTGCAAGAGATTATTACATGGGCCCTGAAAATACGACGATACAAATAAAAACGCTTACACACTCATACCCCCCGCAGTAGGTTATTTACCTGTGTGATGTGTCGTGGGTGGCATGGACGACACATACACGTATAACACATCACAATAACACCCATGACTCGTGTACAAATATTTATCTGCCACATAAATATCTGCCCCGGCCGGGAATCGAACCCGGGACCCCTCGCTTCGCAGGCAAGGTCGCTACCAACTAGGCTACAGGGTCGTCATGCAATCGACATAGTTGTATCATACAAAAATTTCCGGACAGCCACTGAGGGACAGCGTTTGTATGCAAGCGAAGACTGTATGACGATGATGATAAGGCCATTCGACATACCAAATAACACTCCTAGTATTTAAGTATTCAATTTTTCGTATGTTACGGATTTTTCATGAGCCCCTTTGTTCTTCGAGACAGCAATAGATTAATTCGAATGAATTCAATGAATTCGGAAGGCTGCATTAGGTAGATCGAATTTAAAAGTGTTTATGAGTTCATCTCATCACATTTTATGAAGAAATAGACATTTTATTAGGAAATAAATTAATATTTTTAAAATATCTTAAGCTAAGCGTAATATCAATGCATTGTCATCGGAACCAAATCTATCCGTGAAACTACTCCGTAGGATAACAAGACGTAGTTCTGATTTAGCTTGCAAGATTTGACCTATTATTACATGATGCTCACAAAGTAACGAACAAAGCAAGTTAAATAAAAACTTGTAATCAAAACTGAGCACTTAGCATGTTGAGGAAACAATTGCACAATATTTAGATACATGTTTTTGCTCGTAAAATACGGATTACTTTAAGTTTATTAATTTGTTAACCTTAAGAGATGGAACTTGAGAGAAACTTAACCTTAAAAATCTCAGAATTAGGGCTAAAATATGACTTTCCCTGTTACTGAACTGGTAATGGTAATGTCAAAAGGATTATGACCTCAGTGATTACCAAGTCAATGAAACAATGGTACTACCTCAATTTTTATACCGTTCTCATTAGCTTCCTCGACGGTCGAAAGTCCATGTTATGGTTTAGACAAAACCAAATCATAAAAAAGTGTAAAATGAGAATATAATAACGCATCTGAGTGCATGGAAAGTCAAAAGAAGGTCACGAGTGAAAGTAGACCCAGGAAAGTATGACGCCGAAGCTTCAACAATTTGTTGACGCGAAAAGTTACAAGTAAGAGCCATTAATCAATTGTATATAGGTATATTTTTGTTTAATAGCACTTTATCCGTCTGGTTGGGATAGTTTGTGATGCCTTTGATATCATTTCCATAGGCGACGGTGACGACTTACTGATCGGTGGGTCGTCGGCCCATATTTTGTCGAATATTTACATACAAATATTTTATTTAAATAACAAAACAAAAAATAAAAATAGGATATTACACTTTGCACCCTACCAACATCCAATAAATTTTCCTTCGTCATCTTCCCAAAGGTTATCTGGAAGAAATCGCTATTTAACGATAAGATTGCCTTTTGCGCATAAATTATATTATTATTAACAGTGTAAAACTTTTCTATCTTTGTAAATTTGGTGTGCAATAAAGTGTAATAAATAAATAAATAAAACAAAATCATGTAAGTAGTAACTAAAACGGAAGATTGGATCTTTTTATATCCGGTGACTTTCGGCATTTTCGCGTAACCGAATTCTGTTTCGTTTTTTTGCGACTATAAGTTGAAGGTCAGGTCAACTGAATTATAATTAAATATCCAAATCAATCAAACCACTATAAATATAAGAAATAGAAAATAAAAAAAATATTAAAGGAAAACCTAAATTTTACCTGGAATTAGAAATGACAGCAGCCTTTGGTAGTCCAGTGGTTCCAGAAGTGTATATGTAGAGCAATTTCCCCTGGAATCCATTAGCATCAGCCAGGGTCCAAGGAGCCGGTTCCGTGGTCTCCAGGAGCGTCGTGAAGTCCACAAAGTCGTCGCCAGCGCCGCGACCCTCGGACTTTGATACATCAAGTGGCCGGTGGGTGAATTTGAACAACTTCATCTTTGGATCAAGCTGGCTTGACACATCTTGAATAGCTGAAGTAGGTATTTGTGTTTATTAACACCATTTTCCTTAATTATCGCAACAAAAGAATCGATATCAAGGTATTTGACATTATAATATTGCGATTAAGTAATGAATAATTTAAACGAAAATTCATTAGGTAAACCGAATATGCATTTGGCCATGGCCTTTACCCCTGACATTGTGTGAGGAAAACCATATCCAAAAATGTGAAAAGTTGAGACGATTAGCCGGAGCAAGTTATAACATTGATGGTTTGACAAGCAGACCCCTCTTTCGCACTGGGCACGTGCCCAGGGCCCCGTGATCGAGGGGGCCCCCTAATTACTGGCAGATCACTAAACGATAACCGAAATTTTTTAATTCGAATAAATCGAACCTAAAGTACTGACTACAATAACAATTTGCTTATTACAAAAATGAGGCTTTCCGATTTCTGCATGCTTAGATAAATGAATAAAAATAAGTCTAGAAGCTGGCTTGTCTACTTTCTTTGTTTAAAATAAAAATAAAAATTGTGTTCTGTCAAAGTCATAGGGGTCATAGGCATTTTTTACTGAACCAGTGGGAACGTGTGCCCAGGGCCTCCAATGGGTTAAAGACGGCCTTGTTGACAAGATCGAATGTATTATGATATACGAGGTGCGACTCATACAACTACAATATACATATATCTAGATAAACTATTAAAATCGAATGTATTATGATATGATATACGAGGTACGATTCATACATATATCAATACAATACAATCACGGTAAAATCAAATGACAGTATTTAAAGGCCATATCCAGTTCTAAGTTTATACTTAATTACTTAAGTTATGGCAATATTGGCAATGATTGGCAATGACGCCGTAAATGGACGAAACTCAACTTGTAACGTAACACATGAACTGCCAAACAAGTTTGTCTAGTCTTGTCGGTTATTGACCAGTCAAGTTATTCAATATTAATGGCACTTTAAATGTTAAATTCGCAACACGTAATCCGGTATCGCTGACCTGACTGATATTCATCGGAGAATATTAGGACGTCACAATTGGCCACCTGGATAGAGTGGACCAAGGCATTTCCTCGTTGGTTCGTGTTGATTAGAGGTGTGATGCCACCCAATCGCGCATTTCCCAACCAGAGAGCTGGCATCTGAGGGCAGTTGTTAGTAAGAAGGCCCACGATGCTGCCTTTTTTGATGCCCTGCTTCTTCAACACTGCTGTGACGCGCAAACTGTAATCTTCCACCTAAAAAATAATCTTTCTTTATTTTTCTTCTCTCTTTCTTAGCCGACAACGCATCAGTGATGCCTTTAGTGTTGCTGATGTCCATCGGCGACGATAGCCACTTACCATCAGGTGGATCGTCAGCTCGTTTGCCGGCTATTTCCATAAAAAAAAACATTTACTTACTATAGTACGTAACTATGTACACAGGAACAATGTAAAAGACAAGGTTTACAGAATCAAAATAATTTAACAGATAATTTGGATATTTTGTCAATATTTAAGCCAGCGTTTACAGGCAATCAATGTAAATAATATTAAAGAAATACCTACAATAAAATGCTTCATTTACAATGGATATGAATTCAAAGATGAGGAAAACAGACATAGTCATAAAGACCTTAAAAAATCTACCAATTTATACAGACCTCTTTGAATGTCCACACTTCGTCTTGGTACAGGAAGCATGGCTTGTTTGGATGCCGCTCCACTGTTTCGTGAAATATGTCAGGGAGGGTCCAGTTCTTTCCCATTAACTTCCGAGACAGCAACAAAATCTTGATATAGCATAGAAGGGCCCTAAAACATTAAACTTTATTGGAAACATACATTTGATTTCAACAAAGGGTATTGAAATTACTTGGAACTAAGATGTATTTCCATTGAGGTGAACAGATGCGGAGAGGTGAAGACACTATCTGACTGCTGCAAAGGTAATCTATCAAAAAAATCAGCCAAGTGCGAGCCCGACTTACTCACGAAGGGTGCCGTACCAGTACCACCAAAGTGCAATATTTAGGCCGAAAATATAAAACCATGCATATAACGTGTTTTAAATTGTCAACTTTATTTTGCTTTTGTTGTTTATTGTTATGTGGCAGTTATAGTAATAAAAAAATTACTAGTGTCAATCAATTATTACAGTTTTAAAGATGTGATGAGAAATGCCAAAAAAAAAATTTTTTGTATGAAATCCTCATACAAAACCTATGTACAAAACCTTTTTTAAGTTTAAATTTTTTTAGTATTTGCTGTTATAACATCTAACACGTACCCAAATGGTGCCCATTGTGCCAAGAATATAAAGATATCTCGTATTATGTCTCGTGAACTTACATGTTAGTCCATTACAGGATATGGACCTAACCAAAATTGAATAGAGCACTATTACTTTAAGGAAGAATGACTAGGGATTGGATTGCCTGTTGTTGGTTGAATTGTATAGATTGTACGGTCATTAAAGATGAAATACTTATATTACAGTTATCTGTCACGCAATGGAAATTTGTATGGTCTCATAACTTTGATGTAAGAGACCTACGACATAAACTATAGGAATGTAATAAATGACAGTTGATATAGATTAAATAAATAAATATGATGTAAATTAATAAGTACCAAATAGTCTGTGACTATATTATATCTATGTGTGGAATCTTGAAATTTCCATTATTAATATCTCAGTTTCTAAAGTTTAGTAATCCCTAATAATGAATAATTATTATCTTGGAAAATGTTGATGATGTTCTCATTTTGAAGTTTGAACTTGTTTGAAGACTATTTATTTGAAGTTGATTATTTTCTTAGTAAAAGATTATTAAAAGTATTTTTATTTGATGCAAAATTTACAGTTAACAGAGAATGAATAACATCAGGGGTGGCCAACTTGATTAGACATAAGATCTACTGTTTACTAATGAAATCCTGTGCGATCTACCAGTTACAAATTATTAGGGAACGCTGAGAAAATAGCGTCTACTTTGGACATTTTTGTTTTTGATTTTAAAGGAGCCGAATTTTCTAAATTAAAAAACATTTCAATATCTCGAAAACGGTGACACTTTTACAAAGGCAATTTTTTGACATATGATAGTTCAACCTTCAAGTTATCTGCCATCTTCGGTTGAACATCATGTGCTCTATTTGAAATGTTTTTCTACGATCGACTGGACTAATAGTCGCGATCGACCGGTTGGCCACCCCTGATATACATTATGCTCACTTTTTTAACAACACATATCATATTATTTAATACATAACATTTATTATAATATATTACAAACACCAAGTTATAATGCAATCTGTTATAATTGTGAAAGTTTCAATGACTGAACTGAGCACACATCTTGAATACATAATCTAGCCTCATAGTATAATAAAACTATGTTAACAAGATTTAACATATGCTTCAATAAATAGGTATAACTAATTTAATATCATAATAAAATTTTATTGAATAATAAGTAAAAGTAATGAGTTCTATTTTGGTGTTCATAAATTAAAAACAATAAAAAATGAAGTAATTCATCATTTTAAAGTTGTGGCATGTTGGTGAACCTGCTAATCATCTACTATTACTAATTACCTAATATTACTAATACATATCACCAAGGTCATTGAGACTGCCCATTTTCTAGAAATTATTTCAAGTTCAATATGTCACAACGATTATCATAATATTTTAAATTTTAAAACTGTGAGGATTTAATTGTAATTGATTAGAGACAATGGACACACAGGGCTTTAATAGTACCCAAGTAATAGATAAAAGGTTGTGATGCAACAATATTAAATATATTAATAACTTAGCGCTTTACCATTCAAGATTCTAAACGTTCCAACTTTCCATGCGACAGGTTTGTAGTCAAGCATCAAGTTAGATTTATAAAAAAATTAAATTAAAAAAATTATGTTATAAGATCCCCTTAAGTGCTAAAACCCTTAAGTTTATGTAAATTCAACTTACATGCAAACATATGTATTTATAGTTCAAACTCTGAAACAACCTTTGCTCTTTTACTGATGTAATGTAACACATGAAGTACACTTTTGTATGTAACGTGGATAATTTTGTAATAAAAATTTACCTAAATATCAAAATTCGTAAAAATGTGACAGATTACATTTCCAGCAATTTTTATAATATAATTATTGTTATAAGAATTACTTAGACAAGTTACTATTCGGTATTGTGAAAAAATATTTGAAAGTCAATTTATGGGCTTACAGCAGTTTAGAATATTTATTATCCAATTTCTTCAAAACAAAGGTTAAAAGTAGCTCATAAATAACTTATTGCTATTGGTACACATGAATAGTCATTGAAGAATAATAATGAACAAGTTAGACAAGATTTATGCCTCACTCCAGGTAAATGACTTAGTTTACCTCAGATCCCTCGGAGTCGTCTTCAGTGCTACGTAACACCATCTCGAGTGGAACAGGAGTGCGTAGAATACAACGGCTGCTAATGATAGCCACACAGCATAATAGAACCCTACGCCAATAAAGAGCGCGACGAATGCCGCCACAACACTGATAATGAATATCATCTTCACTAGCGTCTTGCGCCACGAAACGCGGCTAACTGACAAACGGCAATTACGGCAACGGCGACCCACTGTGACTACTGTGGTCTACGATCAACGCAAATACGACTTGCTGCTTTATTGCTATTTGCTATCATACAATCACGTCAACAAAAGGATACGATTTTGTGCTTCGTGTTCTGAAGCCGCTCAGTCGATTTTGCATTTAACTTTAGCTCAAGTCGATTTTTGTCTCTTTAAGTAATGTTTAAATGGGCAAGTTATACTTTAATTATGCTTTGTTTTAATATTATATTAAAAAAATACTCGTTTCTGAATCTTTTGACATCACATCACGACAAAAAATTTAACGTCACTGTGACGTGACTGACGTGAAACGTGAAAGTTATCAAACCCTACGTTCCACTAGACGATCACAACGACCACGGTCACGACCGCGATTTTTCCGTTCCACTAGCTTGAGAGCGTTACAATCATACACCCTAGTGCAGAGTTCCCCAAACTTTTTTGTGTCGTAGACCCCTTGCCATGTTATTCCGTGTTGGGTAGACCCCCTACTTACCTGATATTGATTTCCTGTAAATTTCTAACTGTAGTGAAGTTTAGTGTTAAAAACTTAAAGTAAAAACACATGTTAATTCATAAATTTATTAATTGAATTTAAATTAAAACTACTCAAAATAAAATTTTGTAGGTATCTGTTATGTAAAATATACGTAGCATTAAATAAACATTTTTACAAGTTCAAAATGTTTTGCGACCACAAAGCGAATACCAACATCCTACAACTTAAACAATTTTATAAACATATAAAAAAAAAATTTTACTTCATAGGTACTTTTATAAATAATGTATATGTTTTGATATTATAAGATAGTATGATGTAAATACCTAGGTACTATCAGTGTATGTGTTGAGATCCACTATCGTGGACCACCATTTTCATTTCATGGACCCCCAATTTTTTTTTTCGCTGACGTAGACCCCTTGCAGGTTGTCATAGACCCCTAGGGGTCGATATAGACCACTTTGGGAATCACTGCCCTAGTGGAACGGGTATAGTGAGCAACGTGAGCATTTAAGCCACAGAGTACTTACACGTTTTAGCCGTTGATACAAAATGTACTCTGTGAAGTTGAAAACAAGTCTGAAACTTAGATTAAAGGTTATGTTATAATTTTTAAGCTATAATTAAACGTTACATAATTAATTATCAATTTTATTTATACTGGCAAAAAAGTATGTCTCTACAAACAAAACATTTTTTTTATGAAAAGACAAATATATTCTCAATTGTAATGAAAATTGCATATTAATTAAGTTTATGGCTATATGTATCGTGAATTAAACCTTAAAATTATTTACATAATTTAACATAATTATATCAACTTGTGACCGCACGTCGAGAATCTGCTGGAGAAACTACTACGAGTAGTTCCACTAAAGTATCTCTTGTCGAATCGTTTAAATTTATTTTTTCCGTCGCCATCCTGAACTTTTATAAAATTGCGCCAAATTTCTATCACCATCCATTTCTACCCAGTGCTGCCAGGTCTAAAAACTGGCGAGAGTAACTTCGTCGTATCTAGCAACACTGCAATTCGACCACTTCGACCCACCCCGTGAGGTGGGTTGTTTTGAGCGTGCCGTGAGCGAAATTAATGACGTCATCAATGACGTTTTCGCCGCGACCATGACGCCCGTGGTCGCCAAGTGGAACGCGAATTGGTCGTTGTGAGCGTTGTGAGCCTCTAGTGGAACGCGGCCAAAGTTGAAACTTGCTTAATGTCAATAATCTGTCAGTATTAACCTAATCAAATCAGTGTCAAGTATCAATATCAGTGTTGCCAGGTCCAAAAACTGGATTACGGTCAAGTAAAACCTTTGATTAAAGAAAAAGGATTATTATCTTTCTTTCTTTTTATTTTTCTTTAATCAATGAATAAAACTCAGGTACGAGTTTTACTACTAAGCACACCGACAGTCATGTGAAGTCACGAAGACGGTGAAATGTTGCCAGATTCTAATATTTTTGATTTGCCAAAAAATATGCATTTACCTACATATTTTTGGGACTTCAATAACTATGAACAAACCAAAGATAAGAAAAACTGTAAAAACTGTTATAATTATTGTCAATTTTGACTATTAACTAATAAACATACATAAATTTGTATCAAACGATTTGTTGACAAACATTTTTTTACATATAAACTGCTTGTCCACTTGCCATCGCATAGGAAGGATTGTATTGTTCTTTCAGTAGATCTACATTTCATATATTGTGATACTTAATGCTTAATTCTACGCAAAAATGAAAGTTAAATTAAAATCTGCACAAAACTTTTAATGAATTCCTTATAAGTGAATACGTATAAAAAAGATTGATAATCAAAATGAAACTACAGATTTTTGGTATTTTTTTATTGTATTTCCCGCTTACTTAATTTAAACATTAACACAAAATTTTAAAATCGTGGGTCATATAAAAACTTATCAGTAAAAATTATCATATCTAACTTATGTTAACGTGGTATCTACATACACATTATAATAATATAAATATTTAAGAGTTGATAAAATATATTATGTAAAAAGTTTGTTTTCGTCAGTCCAATAAGGGAGATACCCTTACGGTTGTGCTACAATCATCACGTCCTTTGAATTACAAACCTGTCTCAACCTACAGCTCTAGTGCCAATTGATATATTGGAGAGTATAAAACGATTAGTTTTTACACTAAAATACACCATGAAGCCAGTTACACATATCTCCAACTCTTTAAGCTAGTAAGTATGTAATGTAATCACTCGCTGACTATACTATAAATATATTTACAATTTTATTACTACATTCTGAATATTAATAAGTACATAAAAAAATAATTGAGCATATTTTCCTTCCGTGTAAATAACCTGTACTCCGTATCTATCTAATATTAACAAGTATCTCTAATAAAAAATATCATTCATTTAAAAATCTATGATTCAGTGATGCAATAACTTCAAATTATGAAAATTCACTGATTCTTGGCATATCGTCAATAGAGTAAAAACACAGTATTTGTCATCAATTCATTTACTTATCAGGACTTAACTAAAACTTATTTAATAATAACTCAATATCTAACAGTCAATATTAAAGTCTAATTTGTATTATTCTGATCTATTACTATTTTTTTTTGGTGACTTGTGGCATAGGAATTATAAAGATATTCCGCATTGCTTTAGAAATCGACCGTTACCAATTAAGAACCTACTGTTGGCAAATTAAGTAAGCATTTCTATAGTAACTTTAATTTCATTAAAATGTCACACTTCATTGTCATAATTTAATCTTAACTATCGTTTTCACGTTTCAAGTTTTAAAAAAACATCGATTTTTTTTAAACACAATTTCAATAAATAGGCACCAAGTTTTTTTTACTGTTACAAACTAACGTTATAGTCTTATTTGTCCTGATTGTATCTTCCCGTATTCTTCATGGCCTACGCTAACATATTTATCTAATTTGGGGTCTAAATAATAGATCTTATCCTTTATGATTGCTGGATTATATCCCTCCTTTTGTAGATCCACCTTCTTCAATTTAAAAGTTCCTAAAAAAAAACAGAATATAATCAATTGAGTAATTTCAAAATTGGAAAACGCGCCCTCGTTTCACTTCGGGATTGTGTGTGTGTGTGTGTGTGTGTGTGTGTGTGTTATAATTTTATTTATATTCTAAAATATAAAGGTTCTCATTCTCACCATTCCATTAAAAATACAAAAAAAAAAACTAAAGTAAATAATCGTACACTCACCAGTCATGTCGACGCTGGTCATTACTCTAATGAAGACGGGTCTGGCATACTTGGGTAGATCCTTCAACATGTTTTTAGCTAATTTGTCCAGATCCAAAGTGTTGTCCGTATCGACGATTCCACACATACCAGCTCGACCTTCTATGTTTGGTATCTAAAACAATTTTATTAAAATACACATTTTTGCAAGCATTGAGTTTGGTTTAAAAAACCAAGAAATGTTTTGGAGAGTAAAAAAGTAAAGTAAAGTAGTTTCTAATACTTGTATAAAAAATTAAAAAAAAAACCTGCCATCAAAAAAGCTATGATATTATAATTTTTCGAAATCCTTATGTCGAGCTCTTTAATTTGATACCCATATTGCCATTATTCGATTTATTTTTATTTTTTGATACTAGTTATTATTATTATTCAAACAATGGCATCTCACAGCCACCATATTTGTTTGTTTTAACGCATAGATTAATCTATGTTTTAACGTCACCTATTTAAGAGCACTTGGGTTATCAAGACGAATCTAACGATATATTAATTAACGGTTTGGAAGATACAAGGTAATAAAGAATATTACATGCATACATACAATATACGCCCGAAAAACAACCATTCCTTGGCAGTCGGGTAAAAATAGTTTTTTTTCTCAATCTATGATCAATGATCAAGTTCAATCATGTCACCCTCTTTTATATTTTATCTCTCGTATACACTGCGCTTAATTGCAAAATTCTTCTCTTTGGACGTTAAAATTAGTTCATTTTGAAACAAACCTCAACTCCATAGACAACGGCATCCCGCTGGTCAGCAAACTTAGATATGGCAGCTTCCACCTCGGTGGTGCTGACGTTCTCGCCGCGCCACCGGAACGTGTCCCCGGTGCGGTCGCGGAAGTACAGGTAGCCCAGCTCGTCCGCCACCAGGATGTCGCCTGGGAAAAAAAAGATAGAAGAGTTCAATTAACCATTTGATCCTTCCTGACTCTGTTATGCTCCATTGGTCGGTAAGGGAATTTAAATTTGTGATAATACGGCTCAGTGTGTAGCGTGGACTTTAAATATCTATTATATCTACCTAATAAGACATCACGAAACACCAAGATAGTTTCTTTAGGTACTCTTAGGAGAAAATTGTATCATAATATAGCTGAGTATGTTACCAGATATGAACGCAGAATCGCCATGTGCAAGGACGTCTCTTACAATTTTCTTCTCTGATGCCTCCTTGTCAACATATCCCAGGAAAGCTCTCGAAGGATTATTCGGCTTTATTTTACCGATGAAAACTCCTGGCTCGTTGGGTTTTGCTAGCTGAAAATTCAAAATATTTTAAAGACTTCATATTAAATAGGTACCCAGTAATTTTATAAGCAAAATTTTTTAAAGAGTAATATCAATAAATAAACGCTTATACACTCGTACTCCCACAGTAGACGAAACACAACACAATTACACCCATAACCCGAGTACAAATAGTTATCTGTCACATAAATATCTGCCCCGGGCGGGAATTGAACCCGGGACCCCTCGCTTCGCAGGCAGGGTCGCTACCAACTAGGCTACAGTGTCGCCATATCAACAAAATTTTAAATGTAAAAGACATTTTGTCGTTTGTAAATACTGCTATAACTTCATATATAGGACATTAGTTCTTCTATTTTATTATTGTATGCTCTGCAAAAATTCCTAACATGGCAGGCAAATTCTTGTCATCTGGTAACCCTAATCAATATGGAATAAAATACATGGTCAATTTTAGAAAACTCTTTTAAATTTTTTTTACAAAGTCCCTAATCTGAGCTAGCCAAAACCTTTCCAACATAAATACCGTCGTGATTGAACATTGTGATACAGAGCCCATTCGACCAAAGTCATCAGTTTTTCGGCAGAAGGTTGGCTTGAGCTCAAGCCTGGTTGGAGCTCAGGGGCGTAGCTATCGCCGTATCAAAAACCCCCCCTCGTCATGTATAAACAAATGTTCGTAAATTTTATATATCACGTTGAAGCGGGGGTCCCTCAACAAACCGTCAAGGGCCTCTAGGGCAAACTACGCCACTGATGCACACGGTGCACACCATTTACCTATGTTTATGTTGAAACCAATACATACTTGACACAATCCTCGTCTATCTCTGATGGGCTCGCCGGTGTCCTGGTCCACCTTGATGATGGCAATGGGGTACACGGCCGGGATGATTCTCGACACGAAACCGATGGCACCTGTTTTGTTGTCAACGTTCACTGAAACAAACGTAAATATTACTGATGAGTTCTTACTACCAATCTTTGAGTTACGGTATACGGTATACGGTATTGCGGGCTATTGCGGTTTGTATTAGCTATCAATATTGAAATCGAATACTTATCAAAAAAAAATCTTTAAAATATTAAAATAAGGCCATTCCACCTTATCAAACATGTACAATGTTATGTACGTTAAGGTTGATTATGGAGGTAAGCCATCAATATGTAGATTAAAGCCTTTTGTTGTATAATCTGAGAGTTTAAGTATGTTTATTCAGGAAAGTTAGTACTTATTCAAAATTATTTACGTATTTTTTTTTACCTATATTTGCGTTTCCTTCCGTGGCCCCGTAAAATTCCACAACCCTCTTTACACCGAAACGGTTGACAAAGTCGGTCCATATCTGAAAATTAGATTATATTTTATTGGATATTGCGCTGCAAACTATGCAAACTGTTACTTCTAATATATAAAATACTCGTGTCACGGTGTTAGAAGTTGAACTCCTCCGAAACGGCTCGACCGATTTTCGTGAATCTTAGCGTGCATATCGGTTAGGGTGGAGAATCGGACAACAACAACCCCTAAAAAAATTTTGGCAGAACAACGTTTGCCCGGTCAGCTAGTTTTTATAGAAAAAGCCGGCAAACGAGCTGACGATACGTATACATAAGTGGCTATTGCCGTTGCCGCTCATGAACATCAGCGACACCAAAGGCACCACTGATGCTTTGTCGGCCAAGAAAAGAACAAAAGAAAGAGAAAGAGAAGAGAGAAAAGTGAAGAAAAAGAAAGAAAGATAGAAATATTGACTATAATAGTTATGATGAAACATGAAACTTACAGTCGGCCTCATACCGTTGCCGTAAACTGTGCGGACTTTGTGTTGTCTGTCTGTGGCAGCAGGGGGCGTTGATAGCACGTAGCGACACATCTCTCCGATGTAGTGAGCCACCTAAAAATATACAAAACATAAAATCTATTAATAAAAACGAAAAAATAAAATGTAATATTGTATCAAAATATATCAAATATTTTATGTAGTTATACTAGCGGTGATGGGCCGACTATGGGTTTTGCCCCCTAGCCGACTAATCGGTGAGAAAATTGCCGAATAATCATAGTTTGGTTATATCTGCTACAAGTTGGTACGGAAGAGTAGAACACTCTCACATAACTATTGCCCTTTTGTAATACTTGTGCATGTGTGCATAAGCACTAAGCACATGGGGTGATGTCGCATGCACATGCATCACGAAAACCCGATATGTCTGTCTTGCATGCGCATAATCTTATGTGTGAGAGAGGGACTGTTCTCTTTAGTTTAAGTTTTGTTTATAAAAACTCGACTGACGTACATTCGGTACATCGCAAATCGCAACATTAGATTAAATAAAATTGTTTTCTGAAAAAAATCTGGCAAGACATTAAGAGGAGTAATTTGGTTAACACGTAGGTACAAAGTTTTTGAGTATTTCACGCATTAAAATAAAAAAGTAGTGAAACAGAAGTACCTACTTAATCTTTTTGTGGAGGATTTGGACAATTTAACATCACACGTGCAAATAATTTTGCTCCAACTAAGTATATTAATTTAAATTAATTTAGTTTTTAGGGTATTAACAAAAAAGATAAAATAAAAAGGTAAATTAATTAACATATAAAATATGTTATTTTAAACAAACAATAACCCTCTATTATATTATCCAATAACATTGGTATGAGTGCCTACCTGCAACACGTACTAGTACGCCTGTGGGTACGTTCTTTAGTTATCCGATCTAAAGAATGTAAAGTATTTCTAATCAGTTTTATTCTTATTTACTCACCGTGGCATTAAATTTAATGCAATCTGGGAAATAAGCAGAGGCAGAGAACTTTGTCCGAAGGGCCACAGTACATCCGAAGATGAAAGCTTGTCCCACTGTGATGCAGCCTCCCGCAGAGTGGTACAGCGGCATGGGGCAATAGATGATGTCCTTGGGGCTTAGGAACCCAAGGTAATGGACTCCAGAAGCCATGAATACCATTCTGTAAGATATCATCATTATTTTATCAAACATGGATACAAAAACAAAACGGCATAACTTTACGCTCAGCAAAATTTATTCATAGGATAAGAGCAATAAAGAATACAAACGAAACAAAAAATGTATCTAATTTATACTTATTAATTACGGGTAATTTATTCCAGTATTATAAAAACCGGCCAAGTGCGTGTCAGGCCACGTTGAATTTAGGATTCCGTAGTTGTTATTAGATGTAACCTAGCCTAATAGTTCTCTTTTAAAATTCAATATTATGCTATCGTGAATTTTTTCACATGTCTAACCTAACATCAATGAACCCCTAAAAATTCTGAACTTATGTCCGTCTTTAACGTCAGTTACTTACGAAATAGTGACCGGTTTATATTTATGATAATGATGTTGAAATAGGTGCGTGTGTGGTAGGTTTATGATTTATCATCAACTGATTGTAATCTCCAGGCATACTAATTTGAATTGCATTTGGCCTTTAACTTTTCATCATACGTACCTACGTATTAACATATTTTTAAATTAAATTCTTAAGAATCAAGTAATTTAAGCTACGTAGGTAAGCCTACAATTTCTTTACAGTATCAATTTTGAAAAATGCCAAAAATTATATAATTATTGCAGTTTGTTATTAGGTGAAAAAGCCCGTTGCTAAAGGCAAGTTTATGTATGTTGAGCATTTAAGAAAAAAAAAACAATCAAACTTCACGAATAATAAACATCAGAGATTCCAAAAATATAACAACAAAACATCGAGTTCAGTCATGTGTTATTTTGAATTCACTGATGAGTTTAAAAACCCATATAGGTCATTGCTCTTACGTTGCGTTTGCGTCACATGTAACTTTCATGGTCTGCGCGCGAGTATTGAAATAAAATTGTTTGTGGTTACGTTACCTTGATGGAGAAATGACTGCAGCTTTCGGCAGTCCCGTCGTCCCAGACGTGTAGATGTACAGAAGTTTTCCGTTAAACCCTTCCCCATCAGACGGAAACCATTTAGCTGGAGGAGTACTTTCTAACATGGCTGTGAAATCATTGTTTGTCTCCACAACTTTCACCGTCTCGTTCGATGTGTTGAGCGGGCGACGGATGAACTTGAACAGTTTCAAGGATGGACTTAGTTCCTTCTTCACGTCTTGGACGGCTTAAATGTAAAAAATATGACATTTAAGACCTAGCAAAGATTTTAGGATAAGCGATTATCCTGACGTGACGTGTGTCGAAAGACTTAATAGCTTTACATTGGCGTCTCGTAGCAAAAAACGCTAAAGGAAAAAGAGCTAATTTTGATTTGGACAAGATAATTTACTGCTAAAACCTGCGGTCGAAGACAATGAAAACGAATGGCAGTTTTATATCAGATATATTTTTGATTCTGACTGCAAAATATTAACATTGAGGAGCTAAAGCAATAAATCTGTAGCTGTAAAATGGTATAAATGGTATAGAATAGGCTTATTCATATTATTTTATGTGATGGATTGGTCACCTCATCTCACAAACAGTCGATTTTCCAATACACAGCACTCGGCCTTGCTTATTCTCGTGATTACGACAATCGGACAATCGCTGCTCACCAGCTCACCATTCACATTTCACATGAACATTAAAAAACCACGTCGTCAATGACGTACGTAGAACTATTAATTATTTTGTGGTCATTTATTTACCTCCATCGTATTCGCTTTCGTAGATAAGCGCGTCACATTTCGCTATGTTGATGGAGTGGAGTAACGTGTTTCCTGTTTGGTTGGTGTTGATGAGAGGCGATATTCCCCCGACACGAGCTATGCCGAGCCAGATCGCCGGCATCTCGGGCACATTGCTACATAGGACCGCCACTGTATCTCCCTTCTTTATACCCTGAGCCTTCAAAACCGCCGAAACTCGCAAACTAAAGTCTTCCACCTGGAATTAAATAGCTTAATCAAATACGTGATAATTTATTTTTGTATTTTTGTAAATTCCAATTTAAGGCTGTAGGGTGAAATAGGTAATTTCAATAATCATGAACACCTAATCAGTGTAATTTTATCTATACCTACTAATAATAGAAAGAGGAAAGATTTGATTGTTTGCATTGAATAGGCTCCGAAACTACTGAACCTTAATAAAACTCCAATAATGTAACCCAAGATGTAAAAAATAAGAAAACCGAAGCAAAGCGAGGGCGGTTACTCGTAAGTCATAAAATTATTTATATAGGTACCAAGTAATATGGTGTTATGATTTGCAATATTATTTTTGGCGGAAGACAAAATGCATAAAAAATAACAGTAGGTAGGTAACAGGCGATGAATTTAAATCATTGATCTAGAAATAAATTTTAACTATAGAGTGCATGCGTCACCGTCCACATAATGCAAAAATTAAATATTCAAATGAACAGGTTACGTAAATACCCAAAATTCTACTACACTTAAGTAATTAAAACGACAGAAAAAATAACCTGTTGACAAGTTGGGTTCGTGGTTTCACTAATGACAAATAAATGGTTTGTTTACCTGTTGGAAAGTCCAGGTCTCATTTTCGAAGAGGAAACAGGCTTTGTTTGGATGTCTCTTGACGACGTCATGGAATATCTCGGGCATTGACCATTTCTTATCGTTGAACTTTCTTGTGAGGTAGAGAATCTTTAGGTAACACCAGACGGCGCTGAAAGTAATATGCCTATACAATAGTTGATTTAATTTCAAACATAAAAGCTCAGAGTGTTACCGCTTGGTACTTAATACGTATTTATAATCGTGTTACATATAATTAATTAGGTAAGTTGATTGATCATTTTGATCAGTAAGGGCTTGTTTCACAATCTCCAAGTAGAGTCCTGAATAAGCTATTCGCCGGTTAAAGTGACATTAAAGTGTCATTTTACATACACGAAATGTCAACTTAATCAACGAATAGTTTACTTCGGACTTACTTGAAGATTGTGAAACAAGCCCTTAGTGTCGTAAGTGCTTAATTATTATTTGATGTGTTTATTAGGCATCAAAAAACGTAAAACAACAAATTAACCCAATGTTTATGTCCTCCATAATCCAGCAAGTTGCTGGATTGTGTCGATCGTTATTCGTTAGTGATCGGATACGGTTGCTAGCAATGCTAGCTGAATGTGTGCTAGTAGCAACATTTCTTAAACGCTTCGAAGGTCAGGTTAATTGTTAAGCCATCGGTCTTGGTCACTAACTCTTTACATATCTGCACTGAAGCAAACATCCAGGCCTCGTCTATTGCGACACCTATGGTTAGTATTACCATACTAGCTCGGTTAACGAAAGCTGGCGCGTACAACACAAAGATAAAGACTAGCCATCTTTCGTTAACCAAGCTATAATACTATTATGTGTATAATGCATGAAAACCAAAAAGTAAAACGCCTTACGAGAAATCTCTAGGAGCGGTCCTCGCGGCTACGCACAGCCATTTCCAGTAGAAAGCGATGCCGTAGACTATGACGAGGATGGCGAAGACCATCAAGCTGGCCTGCCAGTCTTGGAAGACCCACGCTATGGTGCACATCGCGATGAGCACGGCGACTGCCAGGACAGTCCCTATGATCTTTCTCCACGGAATGTCACTCGGTAGCTTGCTGGATCTCCCGACTTCCACGTCTCTATTCTTTTTCTCCAACTACAAATATTAATCCAATACTAAATAAGTAAATAATAAATAAGTAAATACACAATTTAAAAACTGTAATACAGGGCTTACTAAATAAGACAGCGTTTCATATTCCGATAAGATAGTGCCGAATAAACAATGTTATCGACTATCGTACAAGTTTGACATCACACAATTTTGCGTCAATATTAATACGTGTTTTTCTGATTGAGAGGGCATAAGAAAGAGACAGCAAACCAAATAATAACGATTAACAGTTTTTTTTAAATTACAATTAAAATATAACCTAACGAGTTGCTGTAGAAAGTAAAATGTTATGTTAATACTGGGTTAAATACTTAATTTTGATCTGTTGGACGTGCAAGGAGATGCAGATTATTCCTCTTCTTCGCTATTTTCTTTTGTACTTTGTTACTATAAAATGAGCTTTTATTAAGATCTCATAAAATCTAAGCTTTTAATATTATCGTTTTGTCAGAGAAGAGATGATATTTTTTTTATCGAATTTTGTCGAAGTAAAATTTAAATACCATTCAATTATATTTTTTTACTATGTAGAAGATAAGATTTACTTAATGTTATGAATTTAGAATTCCACAAAGTTGAAATAAATCTTGGAAATTAATAGGTCGGAAAGTTGCAACTTCTGAGATAATGTAAGTTCTCTTACGCCACGCCGCGTCATGTGGTAACATGTATACGATAGTAACATGAGAGAGACGTTACAGAGTTTTATATCACTTTACGACCAGCTTCCAATCTTCTTCGCGAAGACGTACGAGTACTTATAACTTGCGAACTTTGTTGTCACATAGTAAATCAATAATATGGGTTCTCCATTACTTACTTCGCTTTTGGAAAAGTATGTACCTATTGAAATTTTATATTTGACATAAATTGTAGCTAGGGAGGTATGTTTTATACCTTGAATCATATTTTGTTTCGAGTGTTGATTACCTAAATGTATTTTTGGAGCATAATCAATTATCGCGAATGACGTGGTGACTTTAAATCCCTTTTCATCGTGACATTTCGCTCTGAGCCCCCGACCGATAAGTCTCGTTGGGTTTAATATCAATTAAAAAATCATTTTGCGTTCAAAAATATATTTTTTACATAATGTATATCGGAGCAGCAGGTATTATCAGTACCAATTTCTGACAATTATAGTCAGGAATGAGAGCTGAACCCCCCCGGTGGCCTCCAACCTCCCCTTAATCAGCCACCCCAAGCCTCGCATAACCCCTGGTCCGATTCTGTTATTAAAACTTCTGTTTGATTTTTTAATATAATAATAATATGAATCCCGAAAATATTTCAATTATTATAAACTGATGTTTAAATAAACCGAGGCGTGAACCATGTCACGCTCAGACGTCCGTACGGTTCGGCCGCTCAAATCGAACTGAGCTCTCGGCAGTCTCGCAGCTGTCAGTTTGATTCATCGAATGATCTTACTAGGGCGATATCGAGTATCGAGTATCTTATCGAGTAAACAAATGGAAGTAAATTCGTAATCGAATTATAATGAAATATCGACTTACGCGCCGATACGGCCATTCTGCAACAAGGTCGCCCCGACCTTAAAAAATAATAACAAAACACTTTACATAAGAAAGGAAAAGTAGGGAGGCCCCTGTCCTCAACCTATCCAACCTATCCATCACATAGTAGAGAGGCCCCTGTCCTCCATCTACTAGTGAATCCTATCTAGGGAGGCCCCTGTCCTCAACCTAGTCAACACACAGTAGAGAGGCCCCTGTCCTCAATCTACATAATCTACAGCAATTTTTTTTTATTATTATATTTTTTTTTTGGAAATAGAAATATCTTTTTTTTTAATGGGAATAGAAATAAATTCTCACTGATCATTATAATAGAAAAATAAATGAATATTATTTTGTAATTATTCAATGTTTCACCTCATTCGTCACAATCGACGTCTCAATAACTTCAACTTATGTGAAACCCTTCTAACTGGCTGTTTAATAACCTTCAACTCTGCGCCGATACGGCAGCATCCTTGACACATTCACCTGATTTGGATGTTGCAGCGTTTGCTGCAGTCGACCGCGAACAAAGCTTCATACCTCTGCTTCCAACTGGAGTGAACTGGCAAAAGCCATCCATATTATCTGTGGAAATCACGACGGAAATCATTATGAGAAAGTGTTGCCAATATAGGAGTTGTAGGACAACATTGTAATAGAGAGAACCAACTTTACAACAATTCGTCACGGTCGCAGTTCATCAATATTAGAGATTTCGTCCTCAAGGGTCCTTATGTAGCAGCAGTAAACCTATAAATGATGGCGCACATTGTAATAATTCTTTATTTTTTACTATCAAACAATTTTCCATGGAATTCGCCTATCTAACGTTACTCATTTAAAGCAAGACTCGTGGCCAGTTTCCAACCATCTCTTGTTTTTGTTTCAACAATGCCACGCATCATTGAAATGTTGTTTATCTCATCTTTTGGCGTCTTACTCCCCACTACTTAGGGTCGCGATTCCCTAGTCGTTGCACATCTTCTGTCCGACGATGTGTTGCGCATCCGTGCATACTCAGTCCGTCTACGACACTTAAAAGCCGTCTTTGTTTCGACTCAGAGCGAAATGCTTTGATGTCCATATACTCGCAGTAGTTATTTTTGCCACTTTCATTTCCAATCTTCTTTAAATCCGTAATTATATCCGTGTTTATATTGCCTTTGTAATAGATAAAATCTTCAACAATTTCAACCCAAATACATTCGCAAGCCGTGGTCTACCGCCACGGTCGACCACCGTTAGTTTAATTTTTCTTTGTCTGAATCTAAGAAACATCTCTTATCCAATTCACTCTGTATGGCAGAAGTAGACTATTTCAACTTCACTGGTGACTAGTAGATTAGAATCGTTTGAGTATCGAAGATGAAGAGATTTTAATGCTAGCTATAGTTTCTCCACCATTCCAGTCTTCGTAAGTCTCTCTGACAGAAAGGTCCCTCCATAAGCGTTATGAATGGATAAAAAGGATACATCCAACAGCTTTTCTAAAACTAAAGAGTTCCGATATTGTTTTCGTTATGGCTGCTTGTAGTTCTCACTTACACTATCATCCTCTATTCCACAAGTCATAAAAACGTCTTCCATGGTGAACATGTCGAACCTTCCATACAAAATTGAACACTGAATAAATTGAAATCGCTGTCCAACTGCGCCGCAATAAAAGCAGTAAACGTGAGCACTCGAGATGGATACTAAACCGTGCGAGAACGTAGGCATCACTTAAGTATTCTCTATTTGGCCATCTATTCCACGTGTAATTTTTCTTTCCTTTCTTATATCGGCTAATCGCATTCTCATAATCTGTGTATTATTATTGTGTAAATTTTGTAAATTAACAATCCTCCTGCAATCCCCTGAAGCGTCTTATTACTTCCACAAAACGATGACTTTGTAATGATTTGAACAAGCAACATTCTTTCTTCTTTTGCATGAAATAAAGATTTAATAAGTCTTCAAATTCTCCAGCACTCCCTTCGCTCAAAAATTTTACAGAATCTTAATCGAACGAATCAGCAAAAAGCGTTGAACCCATGTGATATGGCTGTGGCATCTGATAGTTCAAAAAGCGATGAATCCCGCTATTCACAAAATATCCAACTGACCTGGGATATAAAAGCCATGGTTTCATAATTGTTGCATCTTGCTGGTGCTCCATTTATAAAGCGGAAGAATCACAGACCCTGTCCAATCGTCAGGCCACTCTCCAGCAAACCAGATGTGGTTACATATGAACATTTCAGATATCCATACCTTGTCCCCAAAGCATCCGCCACAAACAGGTCAACAGCGGTCAAAGCAGCGATGACGACAAATTGAATAATTAGAGCTCCATGGTCAAACACCTCGACGCCGCGCCGTCGCAATGCGTGACAATAATTTGTTCGCTGGAGTTCAGGAATAGATCTGCGTACAATAGTTTCACCACTGGTCAGTCACTGCGCCTAATTTCGAAGTAGCATACTGGTCCCATCCTTAATCATTTAACTTTAAGCCTCAACTATTTAGAGAGAAGTCTGATTTTCTTATACAGTTCTACGGCTCTTATGCCATGCTACTCGCATCTTCAGAGCGCCAGAATGCAGATATTTCCTCGTGTCTTATTACTGGGCTCATTTCTGAGCATTCTTCACAATCCTCATATTTTGATAGAATGCTGGTATTGAAGGCCCTTTGTAGATGATGATTCCATTGCCTTCCACCCGCAACAAACACAACCATCGATCGTATGCACCTTCGATACGATGCATAATCCATAGGTTGGCGTTTCACGCATAGTTAGCACAACGTTTTATAAACTTGAATTAAACTCAGACGTTATACGCACTCATATTCATGGCCCCATGGATTTCCTGCGTCGTGGGCACTCGAAGCCAGGACCCCTGGTGCGGTGGCAGCGGTCCAGCATGGCAACCATTACTCCACAGGTCGTCACGTTGTAATCAATTGCATTACATTTTTCACTATTTCATAATATGCGGGTTCTCTCAAGTGGATACCGAAGTACCTCTATGTAACTCTAAAAAACGATTGTTATCACTCACCATAATCTTAATTAAACGATGATTTTGTGATTATCTCCAACAATATTCCAGCGTTATAGTAGTCAATCATGGTTCTTGGAGTGGTAATACGCTCAAAAGATCAGCCGTTGACGTGTCAAATCAGATATTTTCGGATAACATCACTTAGGCGTACGGCCACATACACTAACACGCTCCCCTTTTTTACAACGGTCCTCGCATCTTCAACCATAGGGCGAGACGGGAACACAACCTAATACGCTAGATGACCTCGAATCGTATTCTCCTTAGACGGTAGATTTCTTGAACTGTCCGCGTTTTGCTTTCTGTGCAAATAAATCTCCCGTTGTACAACTGACATCCCATCAGTATCTGTAATACAGATTTATTAAGCAAAATTGAAGACCTTTTAAAACATGAATCGCTTCTGGCACCGTAGCGCCATGAAACGTTCCACTTTTTTTTTTCACACCACCACGTTCATAGAGTTGGAAGTCGTTGAAGCCAGAGAATCCCACGCGCGAAACGTTCCTGGCCCGGAATCAAGCTTGTGGCTCCGCAGGCAGGGTCACTACCAACTAGGCTGCAGTACTTAATTACTTATGGTATATTTGTACCCGCAGTTTGCCATTACTGTGCGACAATGCCGTCGCATCACTTTATTTCACACGTTCAACCTTCATGGTGACCGTGCCAGGAGCTGACACTCATTACCCCATATTTATCACTACCAATAGGTATATAATAGAGAAGAAGAAAAAAAATAACGTCTTACCAATATAATCGCTATAGCACTTACGCTCCTTGCATATTACCACAATGCAATCCCAGGATGTCGCGTCTCCAATTCCTAGTACATATTTTCATTATCAGGGTAGCCTTCTGAAAATCCTGGATTACGTATCCCACTTCTGATATCGGAGCAGCAGGTATTATCAGTACCAATTTCTGACAATTATAGTCAGGAATGAGAGCTGAACCCCCCCGGTGGCCTCCAACCTCCCCTTAATCAGCCACCCCAAGCCTCGCATAACCCCTGGTCCGATTCTGTTATTAAAACTTCTGTTTGATTTTTTAATATAATAATAATATGAATCCCGAAAATATTTCAATTATTATAAACTGATGTTTAAATAAACCGAGGCGTGAACCATGTCACGCTCAGACGTCCGTACGGTTCGGCCGCTCAAATCGAACTGAGCTCTCGGCAGTCTCGCAGCTGTCAGTTTGATTCATCGAATGATCTTACTAGGGCGATATCGAGTATCGAGTATCTTATCGAGTAAACAAATGGAAGTAAATTCGTAATCGAATTATAATGAAATATCGACTTACGCGCCGATATGTATATACTTTTTTTACTGTTTTTTTGGTTAGTCAATTTGAAAGACTTAACGAAAACCAAAATTTTACAAAATCCCTAAAAATATTCACAAGTTTAACTATTTAAAAAACTTAAAGATTCCCTAGTCCCCTTGTCCCCTACCATTGTAGCACATGCAGCTTTCTAGTACACTATACCACAGTATATAGATCTATACAGTAGTCGCTCTTCATACAAACGGTCGAAACGCGCGTCATACCTACGCAAGTCGGAATAAGTGTAGTAAAGGGCAGTATCTGTGGCGAACGAGCGCGGGTTGAGCCACGGCCGAGGCCGAGCGGCCCACGGTACAAATAACAAATTATTTTAGTTTAGTTCCTTACGGCGGCTGTGGTGACCGTGTGCGGCGTGTGACTATTTAATAAGTATGGCAAACAGGAATACAAGATATTGTGCGGTTTTTGGGTGTTATAATACGACATTAAGTCACCCAGGAATATCATTGTTTAAATTACCTGGAGACTCCCAAAGGTAAGACTATTTTTATATACGTACCTACAAGTACGTATTATATAGTATATATAATACTATACAATATAATATAATATGTAATACGTACTTATAGGTAGATATACATATATACTTATTGTAGGTAAGTAACTTGTAGGTAAGTAGGTATTGTATAATTATTGCGTCATTGATTAATATCAACTTTATTATTGTATTGTAATTATTATTAAGAAATCAAATTATTATATTCAAGGTCTTTGGTCCTGCCGAAGGAGATCAGTGCATGTAGGATAAATAAATAAAAACAAGTACGTATTGCAATAAGTAGGTACCTATATTGTTTATAATGATGAATCTATGAATCTCGTCTGGAAATAATTGTACCTAATATTGTAATTTGTAATAATTGTAATTTGAATATTTGCGTCTAATTTGTCATTTAAAACGTTATTGCTACTTGCTACTGTAACTTTGATTTCAATGTTATAAATTAATTTAGCAATAGGTATAAAGTTTATAGAATTGGACAGTTGTACCTTTTTTATTTACCTTAACCTGCAAGAAGAACTTACCATGCCCTAAGAGTCTCTGTCTCTAATACAATACTGATGGCTTACGAACCTTCACAGTACTAATAAAAACACAACATATATTTTTATGGAACACTTCCTTTTTATTCACAACTAGCTGACCCGGCGAACTTCGTATCGCACCAAACTATTTTTTTTTTAATAAAAGTAGCCTAAGTTACTCCTTTTTATATCAGCTATCTGCCAGTGAAAGTCCCGTCAAAATCGGTCCAACCATTTCAGAGATTAGCCGGAACAAACAGACAGACAGACAAAAACTGTGAAAAATGTTGTTTTGGTATATGTACCAAGTATACATCCAAATGCACTTGGTAAAAAGCGGTTATTTTAATATTACAAACAGACACTCCAATTTTATTTATTTGTATAGATATAGATGTATAGATATAGATGAATTGCATTTATTAAAATAGAAAATATAACATTTTTAAATACAAAACTACAAAGAAACTCAAGTCGTTTGATAAAATTAAAATACTGTCGGCGGACAGCCCTAGCGCGCGGCTACGCTCCGCGCGGCTGTAGGCAAGTTTTTCAAGAATAGGGCCGAGTTAAAGTACTGTATGTACTGTGACTATACTGCCGAACTAATGGTCTCTCAGCTAAGCTGCGGACTTACAGACTGTTAATTAAAGGTTTAGTTTTGACTAAGGGACCCTAAACCAAAGTATTCTAAAAACGGTTGATTACGATGAGGTATGCTTACGATGCACATTCTAGTTACATATTAGTTAGTATTAATTCTTCATTTGATTGATGTACTTGTACGTCCATTAATTACCATTAGGTATATTATTATATACCTGAGGATAAGTATGTAGTATCAACAGCTATCTACACTGTATAAAATCGGGTGTCGAGCATAGCCTTACAACTCACAGAACTAGTAAGAATTTTTTCCCACTAGTACTGTCAACATTAACAGGATACTCAACAGGACAAGTGGGCTGCCGTCCTCAAGCTAAAAGGCGGCTAAATTTCATCTGGTAAATTTTTACTTTATTAACAGTTTTGATATTTTTTTGACCTTTAGTAATATTTAAGTTCAAAAAATATACATATCTTTTGAGTTTGACATAGTATGACAACATTAACAATTGTTTTATAGAGAATCACTAGCACGATTTCAAAATAATCCTGCGTTTTTTGGCTCTACCTCAAAAACTGTTTTTGTCACTTAACCGCCTTTTAGTTTGAGGACGGCAGTGGGAATAATCAATAAACGCAACCGACCAATATGTTTTTCCACGGCAACAAAGTTGACATACTACGTAGGCAACTAGGCACCTCAGTGTGTAACAACAAAAAATGTGTACTTTGTGATCTCAGTACTCAGTAATGTCTTCAAGGTAGTAATAATAGTCAGTAACTCAGTAACTTTCCGAATTCACTTCACTTGAGTAACCACAATCGTTGTTAGTTCACAATAATAATTATTTATCCCTGTTGTTTATATTTTACACCACCACCAAAAATATAACGATGGCGATAAGTTCCCATTTCTACAAAAGTTTGCTGTTTTTGTCAAACAGACATGGATTCCTTTTGGAGTGTTGTGCTTCATGGAGTGCCTAAGGGTTCCTATAAAATTGTGGGAGATGATTGACACAACAATAAAGACGTAATGACACTAACGACGCTATAATTTTTCTAGAAACATACTATTGAATTATTTAATATTTGCTTTATACCGATGCCTCTGTGTAGTCTGTGTACAACTGTACACCTACCTCTTAAAATATCTGAATTACCTACTGCATTAGGTAAGAACATTCTTACCCGGTAAACTTCGTAGATATACGACTGATTGCTCAATGTTTACCGTTTGATGTTCATTTCTTTCTCCAGTTGGTCGACATATTATTCAAACAAAAGACGTTTATGATCGCGAGATTATAGGTAGGTGGTTACTACATTACATATAGTCATATACAGTACTGAGGTACTAATTAGCAGCTACCTACTCAAAGAAGCAACTTAACGTGAACAGCGGGCGCGGTAAGTAGGTAGTTGGATGGTTGACCGCTAGTTCTTGAGCGTTTCCGTGCTTTGGAGGGCACGTAAAGCCGTCGGTCCTGGTTTTTATCGTTGATAATAGTCGTTAAGTCATATCGGAGGCAGGTAGGTATGTAGTATGTACAACAAAGTACCTAAATCTTTACTTACCTCTATTTTGTGTGTGTCTACGTCAGTCTTATTCATGTTCTTGTCAACGTTAACCTCGACATTTGACATCGTTGCGAAGTAATTATACCTATATGCTTGCAAATAGGTACCTCCGTATTATACGAGTAGCAACTTAATTAATGTGTTCCGCACATTTTATTTCCGTAGTCAGTAGGTAGGTACCTGAAACAAAATAAATAATAATGCATTTTAGTTTTTCAGTGGGTAGGTAATACCTACCTGCCTACCTTAGCTACCTACTTAATCGTTTTACGACGTCCATACAAGTAGAGTTTAAGTAGGCAATAAGATTTATATCTTCATGGACTTTTTGCTACGAGGGCAATGGGTCGCCCCAGTTCTACGAAAAGTTTACGAATTTGACCTCATTTTTGATTTTGGGGTTCAAAGATCGCTTGAATTAGTTGTAATAATGAAATCAGGTCACATCGATAAAGAGGTCGATTTACGTTTCCTCAGACCACAAGGTAATGCACAGAAGTAAAAAAACTAAAATAACTAAAACCTAGGTCACCTATAAAACTGGAACATAATGATGACCAAAAATTACAGTCAACGGTTGACGAATACACTTTTTAAACCACTTTTAACTAGACTTGCAACGAATATTCGGTTACTATTCGGTATTCGGCCTATTCGGCAGCTTTTATTATATTCGGCCGAATACCGAATATGTATAAATTATTCGGCCGAATACCGAATACTTATGAAATATATTTTTTTATAGGGAGATAATTGGTAAAATGAAAAAAAAAACGATTCATTACGTATATGTTCATCTTTACATTTCTCTTATAATGATTTAAGTAGTTATTGGTACATAACACAGTTACATAATCATCTTCTGTATTAGAAAAGTTAAGGATTCTATGTATTTGAATTATTGTTGTAATCAAAATTTAGAAGGGTAAGGTTTTCATTTATTTTATAATCATTAAGGTAGTCATTGGTACATATTAGAAAAGTTGAGATTTTTGTAATGCATTTGAATTATTTTCATAATTAAAATTTAGAAGGGGAAGGTTATGGTACAGAAAGACTAATTTTTCTGCATTTTTAGGAAGTAGTTTACTTCTTTTTTTCTCGTAGACCATCCCAGCTTCAGAGAAAGGGCGCTCTGAATAAACACTACTTCCTGGCGCCGACAAATATTTTGCTACAATCTTGATCAAACACGGAAATTTAAATTTCCTTGCTTGCCACCAAGTATACGGATTGTCATGACGTGATATATTACTAATACATATATTACTAATACTAAGGAAAAGATCAATTTCTGTTGAAACTGCATTTTATACCGCGCAGAGCAAAGTTGCGGGCGCGCGGGCGGTGAGTAGGTACAGTCGGCCGCAGAAGTAGCTTAACATTATAGTACTTTGTAATAGTAACTGTTTCGACGGTTTCCTAGCAACATCTATGACAAATTCAAGAAATGTAATGTGACAAGGTACTAAAATGTTAAGCTACTTCTGCGGCCGACTGTACATTAGAACAAGCGAGCGCGAAACAATCACGCCTGTACTTACAAGTTTTGGCACTAAAATCCGGCCGAATACTTTTGCCTAATATTCGGCTATTCGGTCAGGGGGCTCGCCGAATATTCGGTATTCGGTATACTGCCGAATATACTATTCGTTGCAAGCCTACTTTTAACTAAATAAGTATAGGTAGGTACCTATAGTTTTTCTTATTGAACATACACTACAAGTCAACCTTAATAATTATAAAGTTCAATGACATGACGCCAAGTTCGAATGCAAATTTAATTTACTTATTAACGGTTGGTCGAAGTACCGTAACAAAGGGACCTTTAGTCAGAAGTGTAATCAAGGAACGCACGCGATGTTGATTCTGACAAGAGAAGAGAAAGAAAGTGAAAGTCAACGACCTTGCTCAATTTCATGGCGTCGTCGTAGAGAGTGAAACCAAACGTTATATTCTCATATTCACTTTACATATGATTTATTGATTGGAAATCGGATTCGAGATAAGTCGTGGATCATTTATTAAAATTATCGTTCAACTATGTAATCTTTCGGTTTGAATCCATCAATCAACTTTGCCATTGTAATGATGCCTGATGGACAATAATTATCCCATCCAAAAACAGGATTGTACCTAACATAATACATATTATATTATGTAGGGCACATAATATAATTATCTATACTTAATATTATAAAGCTGAAGGGTTTGTTTGATTTTTGACGTGATAACGTCTATTAAAACGATGAGCGCCGGGAGCATCTATGAAAAAATGTAGCGTTCCGCGAGCGAGAGAGCGGCAAAAGCGAGAGAGAGGCACTATCGATCGGCTACGATCGGCGTATCGTAGCCGATGCCGTAGGCGAGCCATAGGCGATCGTAGTTGAGTAGAGCGGAGCGGAGCGAGCGGGGCGGAGCGGAGCGAGCGGGGCGGAGCGGAGCGAGCGGGGAGGGGCGGAGCGGGGCGGGGCGAAGCGGAGCTTTGTCATGACATGACATTGTCACGTTAAACTACCGTCCGTAAAACGACTTTACAGACAACCATTTTTTTTGTGTTTGATACTCCATTTATCAAGAAAGGCTATAGGTTATATATAATATAACATCATAATTATATTTTAGTAGTTAGTTTTTAGTTAGTGAAACCGCGGGGAACAGCTAGTTTTGTATAAAATGTATTCAAATCGTTTGGTCAAGCCAAACGATTTGAATACACTACGCTTTACGCTTTTATATACGCTTTTCTAAACAATCCATTCGGTTAATCTAACATGGTCGGTGCCCGGTGGTGCAGGTGGTGCGTTTTGATTTTCAAAATGTATTATCGTCATTTATCTCACCACTGCAATGGAATGTCGCAAATGACGCCCAAGGTAATTAATGAATTTATCTTTGTCACTTTGCAGACAGGAAATAAGCTAAAGTAAATATTTATTACCATTGTTGACTCATTAACATTTTTTCTCTTTGCAGTAGGATAAACATTGAATTTCAACCGGAATGTGGTAATGTCCTGTGTTTGTAATTATTTAAAAAAACCTTTAATAAAGGCCTATTAAGTTTCAGTTAGAAGATTAAATCCAGGAAGGTAAAATAAAAATATAATGGATTTAAGTTGGAAAATTAACAATAATAGGAGGCAGAACCCATTGATTATGACGATGATGAGCGTTTGGTGTTGCCGGTCTCCATCGATGACATGTCTGTGATCACTTACCACTTACCATCCGGTAAAAAGTCAACCTGCTTGTCGGTTTATTCGGTATAAAATAAATAAAATATTAATAACCTAGGTAGCACGGAATAGATAATTGTAACTAACATTAAGTACATACATTGTAGCTTTTCTTTCCCGTATCGTAAATTTTCGACTTCATCATTTGTATTCTAAGCTTGTTTAATTTTTAATTCCGCATGTAACAGGCAAGATAGATGACGCAAATGGAGTAACGAGGCACAAAAATATGTAAGACTGGATGTCATCTAAGTGTTAATGCGCAGTTCTTATTCTAAACATGGATAACACCAGGGCAATATTTTAAAAGCTCCCTAATTTATGTCTTTCGATTTACATTGATTTACTTACAATCACTTTTTGTATCTTCAACTACTAATACAATTCAATGCGTTATTTCAAATTAGTTGCTAACTGAACCTTTTTAAAGAAAAACTTATAAAAAATACTCGAACCGCCTTCAAACTGAAAAATAAAATGACTTAAATAAATAATAGTTAAAAAATAAAAATACGCTTTTTTAGAAAATCCAACTAAAAAAATTTCAATAGAAAATAAAATTTAATTTTGAATTAAGAATACTTAGTATAAAAAAAATTGTAAATAAAAAGAAAAAAGGATTTTATTGTAAAAAAAAGCAGGGGGCATGGTGTCAATAGTTTAATAAATATTTTATTGACAGATATTAGTAGAAGGATTATCATTTTGATAATAAGTATCTTAAAAAGCACGTCACGCTTTTTTGCAATAAAATACATTTCTTTTATTTACACTATTCTTAATTTATGTTTATTAAAAACTTTTACACTATTCTTAATTCAAATCAGGATCCTACTATTCAATTGTACAATAGTATCGACTAGTCAAACAACAAGCAGATTCACGCTTTATTCTGACTTTAAAGTTCAAAGTAGAGCGGTGTGTTCAAAGTAGAGCATAATACCAACACCCTAACACGACTTTTGTATAACTTTCTTAATATTTCTTCTTTCTTTCTTGGCTGGCAACGCATCAGTGATGCCTTTGGTGTCGTTGATGTACATGTGGGACGATAGCCATGCGTTATTATATATATACCTAGATAATATGTTGCTAAATAATAAAAATTATGCTAAAGTGTCAGCGTGATTCCGTAACGAAGTTTGCCATACAGACAAAAATAATGAAATAAGGCGCTCCACCCACTGCACCGCGCACCGCGACGGGGCGCGGGATGGCAGATTTTACCATTGTATGCAAATGTCTCAATTTATATAGAAATCACGCCTAGCACAACACACTGCCGACGCGGAAACGCGCGGGAAGGCGTTCCGCGCGCGTTTTCTGCCAATCTGCGCGGGAGCGCGGCGCGTGCCGCGGGGTATGGCACACCGGCTCCGCGGTACCGGGCGTGATTTGATACTGTGTGACAGACGTGATGTACGTAAAGCGGGGAATTCACTGGCGGTACGACCGGGCATGTCTGACCTTTACCGGAATTTTGAACTTATTGCTTAGGCTACAACGACAAAATGAGATCGCGCGGACTTGCAACAGGCAAGTCTGCCAGACTGACTGCAACGGTCCTACACTAGCAAACATTGCACGGACCTATAGTAGCGTGGCCCGGCGGACATGTCTGCAGACTTGCCCGTGGGTATGGCCGTCTAATGAATTCCAATAAGTTTTTCTTCCGGCGTAATGCAAGGACGAAAATTTGTATCTGTTCCAGTAATGGTCGCTTGAATTTTGCTAATTAAATAATCAAAAGATGCAGTTGACATACGTGTGTAGCTAAAGAATTTATCTTCATATTTTCTTAAGTCTTTGTAATTCAGTGCAAATGATCCATTTATAGATCTCGATCGTAAATAGGGATGTATCCAAAATCTTCTATGGACGCAATGTCTTTTAATTCTTGTATACAAAAACCAAAATGACAATATAACTGCAACATCTTGAAATTGAATAAGTTCGTCCATTCTCCACGACGATCGACAACACAGTGAACACATGAGTTTATTTAGCGCGAGGCCGTCGTAATCTGCTACACCGCGCGGGGGAGCAGATTACACCGCTAAGTAAGGCAGATCTGCGCCTCCGTCGCCGCGCGCGTTTTCCGTTGCTCCGCGCACCGCGGCGGGACGCGTCTTCAGTGGGTGGAGCGCCTAAGACTGACAATGGGTTGGTAGGTATACATTGTCTGTGACATTGTTCTGTTAGGTTAGTATTAATAATATAATAGTTAACAATAAGCTGTGGTTCTCATCATACTCATGTAACTCATAATTATCATTAAACATCCTCCGCTCGTTACAAAGAATGGTTTAATGAGTAGGTAATGAACAGGTCGTCATGTTCTTTCTTATGCACGAGTTTTACGACCTTCTTTTTCACGAGTTTTCCGAAGTAAAATCGGAACCCTTATAATGGCATGGATTATATACATACCTACCTCCTCTACAGGTAAGGTGAGGATAAGTTTTTTATTCGTCGCGTACCATGTAGTGGGGTATCGTTATCGTTAAAAAGGTCTATCAAAAATAGTGTAGGTCTTCTAAGACCATTTTTGAATACATATAGCGGTCCGTTTGCGAAATATTTGGCTTTACGGTTAGAGTCATTTGCCCCCCCCCCCCCCCCCCCCCCTACCGGCTAAACGGTTGGAGTTGGACAAGTGAAAAAATTCTCAAAAATAGGTTATTATGATGAATTTACAAGAAAAACTATCACGGCTATGTTAGCATAAGTAGTTAATGAGTAGTAGTCGATAAACTTACTACTCCGCAATCCTATTGTACATTGCGCGTGGCCTGACACGCACTTGACGCACTTGCCCAGTTTTTTACCCATTAGCTGCCCACCGTAGAGTCACTAGATTGTGAGTCTCATTTTGTAAGAAGACTCAAGGAAAAATCAAAAATATTATGTATTATTATGTCACAGTCCCTTACACTTATACGCTTATACCCCACGACACGACACGGTAGGGAGAGACGGTCGGGTTTGGCTGGTGAGATAAACGCTTGTACCACACGACACGGTAGAGAAAGATGATCGGGTTTGGTTGGTGAGGGAACACTTATACATAAACGCTTATACCACACGACACGGTAGAGAAAGATGATCGGGTTTGGTTGGTGAGGGAACACTTATACATAAACGCTTATACCACACGACACGGTAGAGAAAGATGATCGGGTTTGGTTGGTGAGGGAACACTTATACATAAACGCTTATACCACACGACACGGTAGAGAAAGATGATCGGGTTTGGTTGGTGAGGGAACACTTATACATAAACGCTTATACCACACGACACGGTAGAGAAAGATGATCGGGTTTGGTTGGTGTGGGAACACTTATACATAAACGCTTATACGCCACGACAAGGTAGAGTGGGAACACTTATAAAACACAGCTATTTTATGTTTTAAACTGTCTTAAGAATGATATATTAATAAAAAAGCCGGGTGTTTATCTCTAAGACGGTCAGCATCAGCTTAGCACGGCCTGGAAATAACATTCACCACCATAACATAAACACATAAAAATTCGTATGCTGATCCCCGCTCTCCTCTTACATGGTCGAAATGTGAAGGCACTGAAGTCCATGACGTGGAAGTGGTCGATTAAGGAATGGTAGACAAATAAAATCACATTGAAATTTTTGAACTCATAATACCTTTTTGGAATTGCTACTAGTGAAGTGCAGGCGACGCGATTTGCGAAAAAACAACGCAAATCGTGTAAAAAACACAATTGAGCAAAACCGAGGCTCCAAAGTGTTCGCCAGGGATCTGTCTATTGGGCAAAGTCAGCTTACGAGGTTGAAGACCGAGCTCGGCACCATAGTGTCATCGAAACCCGAAGTTCTGAGAGAGACGGAGAGATACTACGGACGGTTGTATGCCTCCTCTCAAGCTCCAGCTCCCCTCGAGGAGAGCGATAAGCGAGCCAAACTAACCCGACACTACACAGAAGATATCCCGGACGTCAGCCTGTATGAGATTAGAGAGGCTCTCAAACAGCTTAAAAACAACAAGGCACCGGGAGATGACGGAATCACAGCCGAGCTGTTAAGAGCTGGGGGGAAACCCCTCCTAGTGGCGCTCCGAAATCTGTTCGATTCCGTCATTAATACTGGGACTACCCCGGAAGCGTGGAGCAGAAGTGTGGTGACTTTGTTCTTTAAGAAAGGGGATAAGACCCTTTTGAAGAACTACAGGCCCATTGCACTTCTGAGCCACGTTTATAAGCTGTTTTCGAGAGTGCTCACAAATCGCATTGCACGCAGGCTTGACGACTTCCAGCCTCCCGAACAAGCAGGATTCCGGAAAGGCTACAGTACCATGGACCACATACACACACTGCGGCAGATTATACAGAAGACCGAGGAGTATAATCTGCCGCTATGTGTTGCCTATGTGGACTATGAGAAAGCCTTTGATTCTATCGAGACCTGGGCAGTACTAAATTCTCTTCAGCGGTGCCGGATCGACTACCGGTATATCGAGGTGTTGAAATGTTTATACACATCAGCCACCATGACCGTCAGAGTACACAACACAGCAACGAACCCCATCCAACTGCAGAGAGGTGTCAGGCAAGGGGACTTCATATCCCCAAAACTGTTCACCGCTGCGTTGGAAGACGTGTTCAAGCTGATGGAGTGGAAACGACGTGGCATTAACATAAATGGCGAACACATCACACACCTGCGATATGCCGATGATATAGTCATCCTGGCAGGATTCCTGGAGGAACTTGGTACAATGCTCGGGGACTTGAACAGCGCCTCACAACGGGTGGGTCTTAAGATGAACATGGACAAGACGAAAATCATGTCGAATGTCCATGTCACACCCGTACCGGTTGTTGTTGACGGCGCTGCTCTCGAAGTTGTAGACGAGTACATTTACCTGGGACAAGTGATCCAAATGGGTAAGTCCAACTTCGAGAAAGAAGTCACTCGTAGAATCCAACTCGGATGGGCTGCGTTCGGGAAACTACGTCATATCTTGTCGTCCAAAAAGTTACCTCAGTGCCTGAAGTCGAAGGTGTTCGAGCAGTGTGTGTTGCCAGTGATGACATACGGATCCGAGACGTGGTGCTTCACTATTGGCCTTATGCATAAGCTTAGAGTCGCCCAGCGGGCTATGGAACGAGCTATGCTCGGTATTTCTCTACGCGATCGAATCAGAAATGATGAAATCCGTAGACGAACGAGGGTGACCGACATAGCTCAGAGAATTAGCAGGCTGAAGTGGCAATGGGCTGGCCACATAGTTCGAAGGACCGATAACCGTTGGGGAAGAAAGGTCCTCGAATGGAGACCACGCCTCGGTAAAAGGAGCACAGGACGCCCCCCGACCAGGTGGACCGATGACCTGAAGAAGACAGCGGGTATCCGCTGGATTCAGAAGGCTCAGGACCGGTCTGAGTGGCGTAGATTAGGGGAGGCCTATGTCCAGCAGTGGACCTCAAAAGGCTGATGGATGGATGGACTAGTGAAGGTTAAGTCAAGCCCATAATCGTTTGCTGACAGATACTTAAGTTACATATCTTGCGCTGTGCGACTGGACACTCTAACCTGGTGAATTGAGTAATACCTATAATGGTATTTCACACAGATATAAAAAAATTATATTGTTTATATGTATGCATAAAATGTGTGTTAATAGCATGCAGATACCAGGACACGTACAACATCGTTTGTTAGGGCTTTCTTTATCATGGCCATAAGCAATATCAAGAGCGTCAGTAAAAGTGATTTGAAGAAAGTTCTCTCACCATTCAAGAATTATGATTGGGATTTCTTAAAACTGGGTCAATGTATTGTCAACTTGGAGATACTCCAAGGATTGCTACTGATCGCATTTTCTTGTTCAACAGGAGTAATATACATACATAGATATTTCTAATTCGCATGAGCGTTTTAAAGGCATCACGATAACAAAAGAAGTGTATGGAAGAGTGTTTAAAAATTTATTTCATACATATCGTGTTCTTTTTTATACCCAGTTGTTAATTTCATAAAAACTCAATTAAGTAAGTAGGTCTCTGAATTTCTCAAGATCAAGTCAAATGGGCATTGGAGATCAAGCTGCAATTTTGACTTTCACCACCTGTATTTCAAATTATTTCCGGGTTTATATTTCTTAAGACTGCATGTTAAATTTAACGATGCATCATCAGATTAGATTCGGTTTAACGGTTTTGTAATAAAAAATTGTATTGAACTTTGTTTTTTTTTTTTATACAACTAGGTATCCGGCAAACGAGCTGACGATCCACCTGATGGTAAGTGGCTATCGTCGCCGATGGAAATCAGCAACACCAAAGGCATCACTGATGCGTTAAGGGCCAAGGAGGAGGAAAGAAAAGAAAGAAAGAAAGCCAGTTCAGAGCCATCTCAAGCCCCCAACCTTTGTTTGGCGGTTGACTCAAGCAAAACGAATGACGATGGGTAGCTAGCTATTCAGGCGGGCCCCACAGAGAAATAATAATAGTAATAATTTAAGACTTAATTTTTAGCAGATCTATGTGATCAGAATAACATTATTTCAAAATAGGTACGATGCCTCATTACTCATTACGATACTAAGTACCTCTTGTACAAAAATAAACAAGACAATTATTTTACACGTTGTTGTTAAAATAAATATTGACAAGTTATTATTGGTGATGGTGTCAAAATTTACAATGCCGAACCCAGTAGTACACACCTGTGGAATTAAATTTTATTGGACAAAAAAAATATATTTAGATAACGGATTTAACATCCGTTGGACATTTGATGGCGTGGTTGTTATGTCAAACGGTTTTGATACTTAGCAATTTAGCATTAACATACTTAATATCTTCTTACCCTTTGTTTAATCATACAAAGATAATCATAAGTTCAAATACCTACTGGCATTGTCCGTGACACATAAAGTGTACTTGACAAAGACTTAACCAATGCCTTTGACTTGAGAGAAAGAGTCGTAGCGAGGCTTGCATACAAAGCGAGTTTACCGTTTGCCGAATGTGATTAATGTATTGCCTTGATAGTTAAGTAAACACTGTAAAAAAGGAATGTCATAATGTTTTGCGGCTTGCGTAAACAATTTTCTTAAGTAAGAATTTTCAATTGCTGGATCCTTCATTAACCTATTAGTATCTATTAATAAAGATGTAACGTTGAAAATGCTTGGGTTTTGCACAAGGATCGTGAAGAAGAAAATGAAGTAGCTACTGATAGTAAATCTGGGATCTAAAATATACGAATAAGCTTTATTAAAAATTAAATTTCAGAATCATCGTCAATATCTCGTATAATTTTTATGCAGATGTAATTAGATAGTCATACCTAGTATACTAGAACCTGCTCTCGATTCGCTTCGCTTCTAATAATAATTCCTTAAATATAATAGAGCCAAGATCCAAAAAAACAATTTAACCGCAATGAAACCAAGATCCGTTTACAAATTAAGCATTAAGTATAGTTATTATATTCCATATAACTTCTGTGTCCTATTCCGCGGGAATCGAGACTTTTCCTAGGTTGAAAAGTATCATTTTTACTAAACCTGCAAACCGACCAGGTTGACTGAGAACCTGAAGAAAGCAGCGGGCATCCACTGGATCCAGAAGGCTCAGGCCGGTCAATGTGGCACAATTCAGGGGAGGCCTATGGACGTCCTGAGACTGATGGGTGAATGGATGGAAATCGGTAAGAACGCTGATTAATAACTAGATGTCAATATAAACAACATTAAAATAAAATAAATGCCACCACACGGGCATGTCGCCAAGCAGCAGTTTCGCAGTTGTAAGACTTGTAATGTGGTCCACAACTCGTTATTTCGGTTAATTTTTAAGCCACAACGCCTACACCCTAGCTGTGATAGTTATCCCATCAAAAACATAAATGTAAAGTGAGAGTCAATTTCAAAAAAAAAAAGAATTGAGATATAAATGGGTGCCAATTTCTGTGTAGAAAAGCCTAAAATTTTAGTCACAAGAACATGTAATTCAAGCTCCACATTTGACTTGGTTAGTTTTCACGTACCTACCTAGGCTATATTATATCTATGTAATTAGCTTCGTCAAATCTGTTAGGTTGATGACTTATGACACTCTTCTCTAATTTGGTTTGTTGGTTGCTAACTAATGAAAACTAGCCAAGTCAAATGTAAAGCTTGAATTACATGTTCTTGTGACTAAAATTTTAGGCTTTTCTACACAGAAATTGGCACCCATTTATATCTCAATTCTTTTTTTTTTTGAAATTGACTCTCACTTTACATTTATGTTTTTGATGGGATATCATTACTTTTTGTATAGAAATTATTAGTAAGTACTTATTCATAACGTTACCGATTAATTTTAATACATGAACTGTTATAATGCTCTTCAACTAAATCTGTAGTTAGTGCGCCGTGGTCCGAAATACGGTACCTATTATTTCATTATTTATAAGTAATGATCTTCCACTATTGATGTCCGCTAAATATTGAAATAATAATTAATACTAAATCCCAATTATAATATCGTAATAAATACGAAAGTCGACTATACTCTTATTAGTTACGAGTGACCGCCCTCGCTTTGCTTTGGTTTTCTTATTTTTTTACACCTTGGGTTACGTTATTGGAGTTTTATTAAGGATCCATACTTTATTGAAAATATAATTATAGCCTATGTCACCCGGGGATAGTGTAGCTTCCCAACAGTGACAATTTTTTTCAAATCGGTTTAGTAGTTTCGGAGCCTATTCAATGCAAACAAACAATCAAATCTTTCCTCTTTATACTATTAGTACAGATAAGTAGTTTGTGTTCGATGACATCGTGCAACAATACATTTTGAAACAATACTTCGAATTACTTTAAACTGGTATAATTACAGAAATAATACAAAATTTTGTGGTGTACACGCCATACAAGATTAGAGAAAAATAATTTTTCACACATTAAAAATAAAACGACTTAATTCACTGGAAATAACGTCTCCTGACGAACCATTAATTTTCACGTAAATGTATATGTACTGTGCACTTCTCACAGGCACTTGGGACACTGAACATCTTCCTACCATTGAAAGCTTCAGAAAGTACTAAAACTGATATGTTTCGTTATATATTCACCTTGGAATCCACATAATGACCAGATGTCATCCATTTTGATTGCCACTCTTAAATTTCAGGCATTTTAAGTAAGTGTTTCTAATAGAATAAATTTTTTGAAAAATTATAATAAAATGATAAAAAATTACTACTTTCAGATTTATTCCTTTGTATTCACCCAATTACCTATCTGCATGCCAAATTTTAACTTTGTAGGTCACCTGGAAGTTGGATATAGTTTTGATCTATAGGTCAGTCAGTGTTAAATTTCTCGATTTTTGGACGTTAGTATCTAAATAACCGTTTGAGATGTGTTTATGAAATTTGGAACACGTATGTATTTCACAAGTCTCAATAAATGAGCCAAATTTGATAGGTTTATGTTGAATAGTTTTTGAGTTATGAGTTGGTCAAAAGTGGCTCCAAATGGTTCGTGTAATATTACACACGGTGCTGCTCGTCAATTCTGTTAGCTAAGAAATTGACTTGACACGCTCCGCGTGTCTAGATCCTTAACTTCGTTACCTAATAATATCTTGATATTTTTACAAACAAAACACTATAATTATTATCTCTACGAAGAGTAGTCTAGACGAAGTCTCTACCACATTTTTACTCATTAGGTCTCTACAACCACAAGCTCTAGGCTTTAGTAAACTTTTTAGTAGATGTCATAACTCTATATTTACTCTTAAATGGACTTACACAAATTATTATACTTTCTATTTCTCACAGATGTACTTTCTCTTTTTAGTACTTGTTTAATATCCCGTTAATATGTTTAATATCGTTAGTTATTATCTTATTAACCATAATCCGCATTAAATTAAGTCTAAACATCGACCCTTTTAACCTTACTACAGAATTAACTTTATATCCAGTTTAATTAATATTATTATTACATTTACTTAAAATTGTATGTTTTATTTGTGAATTTCTTCAACACGAAAAGTTGTAATTTATTTTAATATTATTTGTTCTATTTCATAATAGTTAATATTATTTGTTTTATTTTTGCGAATACGAGTACAGCAAAGAACATCAAGGAAGTGAGAGGTGTAGTCAGACCGCCCAAGACCTTTAATGACATTTACTTAAAACTTAAAAATACTATTATTTCGTTTGTGCTTAAAATTACGAAAACGTGACGTCATGAATATTTATTTACTCGAGATAATAGCCCCTATACTGGTTTCCGAGTTCCATGAAGTGTTAGCCGTGGAAATTCCGCAAAGAAGATTGTATTGTAAATCATATTATGATAAGATTTGCTTTAGACGTATAAATAACTATTGTATAAATACTAGCTTTTCCTTGGATATTCGAACATTTGGCCCATTCTTAGGATAGTTAAAGATTTTAAAGATTTTGTTTCTGTAAAAAACAACTCTCAGGTCAGCTATATATGTAGGTAAAGTTATGATATATATTTAAAACAACAACATAGCAAAGGTAGATTTGCGAAAAAAATATTTTGTAAACTAGCTGACCCGGCAAACTGTACCGCCTAACAACTCCCCCCTCTCCCTTCCCCTCTTCCTCTCCCTCGCTCTCCCTCTTGACTGAAGGTTATAAAGTTAGATATTCACATTAGAAAGTTAATATTAGGGTCGTTAAGTTTTTTAAAGAGATCGGACCTCACACTACAGCTATGAAACAGACAAATTATTTCTGAACGCACCTCAAATATTTGACAACCAAATGACAATTTGACAAAAGACATTAAAATGTTTCATAGCTAGGAATATTTTGTATTGGAAAATTAAATCGTCGTTTTTTAGTATTCCATCAATTCCATGTAGGTATTCCATGAAACCTCATCAATTTTAAATAAAATCAGTTTTAATTTTAAGAGATCTACAGATTAATTTGACGACCCGTGTGGCGCAATGGTTACCAGCCGAATCGCCGCACCAAAGGTCCTGGGTTCGATTCCCAGCGAGGCGGAAATTTGAATGATGAGTTTGAATTTTTGTTCTCGGTCTGGGTGTGAATGTCCTTGTCTAGTGTGTTGTCCATGGCACCCACCTACCATCAACCTACCATAAGAATGTGGTTTATGCCTACATAAACCATCCAGTATCCAATACCTTTAATTAAACGAGCTATTTTTGTATACTTATAGTATGAATCTCAGAAACGCTCCAACGATTTTCATGTTTAGTATGAAGGGGGTTTCGGGGTCGATAATCGATCTATCTAAGATTCATTTTTAGAAAATGTGGTTTTATCCGTGTTTTCAGGAAATTAAAAACTGCAACAATAGACTCTTCCTGACATTTATTGTAGCAACACTAAAGCTACTTCAGTAGATGGCGTTGTTTGCTAAAAAAAAATACCGAGCAAAGCACGGTCTTCCGGGTACTGTTTATTTATTATTATTACTCATCCTCTTCAAAGTGCCACACATTTTTTTTTTTGTTTTCCTGCTTTAGGTTTCGTCAAGTTAATAAAAATAATAAAATGTACGTCAATATTTATTTGGCAATTCACACATACTTGTAAATTGTAAACACATCAATCGACATTATTTAGGAAGACATTAAATTAGAAAATTCTGTCAATCATAAAATTGCCGTATCATAAAGCCGCTCCAATACGGCTTAGAATACTATACTAACCCCAATCCCACGCCGCGCCGCGCCGGATGGGTGTCGTAAGAGGCGGCTAAATCCGGCCCTCTGGTGGTAGGGCCGGTTGGAGGGATTATATTGGTAATATTAATTTTAGTTGCTAATTAATACCATTATTATTATTATTATTATTATTTATTGGGCCCTTGGGCCTTTAGCATGAGTCAACCGCCAAACGACTCGTCGTGTTCCGGCTGGGGGCTTGAAAGCCAGTTCTTCCTTTGTTTTTGTTCTTTCTTTCTTGGCCGGCAACGCATCAGTGACGCCTTTGGTGTTGCTGATGTTCATGAGCGACGATAGCCACTTACCATCAGGTGGATAGTCAGCGTTTGCCGGCTATTTCTATAAAATAAAATACACTTAAATGGCTATAACTATGCATATTGCCTCTGAACTCAACAACTTAATATATTATGTTCAGCAGTTTATATTATAGTTTTCATATTATTACTTTTTATTATGTATCTATTAATTTTTCTACATTCTGCGCATTTGATAACATAATAAAATTATATTGACCACTATAATATAATATAAACAAATATATGCGAGCTGATTCTAATACAACTTATAGGTAAACATATTGACATCATGTAGTATTTAAATACGTAGCTAGATAGATTTCTAAGTAATTAGTAATATTATTAGATGTCACACATAAAACAATACCGACTTGTTGCTTGCGATCATTAACTATAAACAATAGAGCTAAACCCCGATATGGAGAATTTAATGGGGGTCTTTCAAATCGTAGTACGAGTAGTATCATTGAATCTTCATTGTGACGACTGACGAATCAACAGAGCCTTGGGAATACACTGGCACAATGGCAGGCACGTATGATTAGCAGACGATAATCGATAACACACTCCCACATAGTAATAACAAGTACAAATAATACTGTATGCCAATTGCCAGGCCAGCTGATGTTTGGACAATCATGCCCGATGTGGGGGTGAGAGTTTTCAGATTTCTAAAAGCATTCAGTGAAGAGTTTTGGAAAGAAGCATTCCGCGTTTAATTCCCAGCCGAAGCAGACGTTATGCACCTAGTATGTAACACACAAGTAACTTCATCTTCAACTTCCAATCGTATTTAGATATCTTAATATATATAAATTACGTGTCACGTTGTTTGTCCGCGATGGACTCCTAAACTACTTAACCGATTATATTCAAATTTGCACACCGTGTGCAGTTTGATCCAACTTGAAAAATAGGATAGCTTACATCACAAAAAAAACTTTTGACAGAACGAAGTCTGTCCGGGTAGCTAGTTTTCTATATTTCCATTTACGATCGAAATCACTATTGCTACAAAGATATTGAGTTGGTTCATGACTTCATGTGATATGTACAACAAAATATTGTATGGAGATGATCCATCTATTCTCTAATTACATACAACGCACTACGTTACAAAAAGCCGGTAGCAAGTAGGTACAAGAAATGACTGTGTATTTGTAATCTTACCACAGTCTCAATTAACAGCTTGCATTGTTTATAGCGATTGTCTTGATACTCAGAGATCAAAGAGGTCTTGATATTATAAAAATACATTTGAGTTGTAGGTATGAGATTTTTTCATACCTATTACATTTTTGCATTGCATATTAAATATTATATGTACAAACTTACAAATTTTGTATTTAAGTTATAATTAGATGTTTTGTTAAAGTCTGAACTTTTTGACAGATATTTTAATGTATTTCCTATTTATCCATAACTTGTTTATTTAACGATCCATAATAAAGATACCATTCCGCGGATATGATTTGTGCTTTTTTTTCCTTTTTTGATGACAAGTTCGGTAGGTATTGTATTTTAATTCGATTTGAAAGTGAAATTGATTCAGAATTCAGTTAAAGGTGACCTGGGTGATTTACATTAAGGATGTATTGATAGACAACTCACCTCCGCCGATACGATACAGATACCGATATTTTAAAAAAAATTATCACCAGATACATAATTATTATGGTATCGGTACCTAGGTGGAAAAACATTGAGGAACAAGTGTAAAAAATAAAAACCTTGGATTGGAGTGCACTTAAAAAAGTATTTAATTTACTGTATTATTATGCTCTTCATAGTCTGTCATGGAAGTCAGTAATGGTTTTGAATGTAAAATTATAGATTTATTTAACTAGACAGTTATCTTCCGTAGTATTCAAGTCTACAAATCGCACGCTGATGATGTAGGTAGGTGGATATAGATTATATAGATAGCGTTGTGTTAAATGTATGCTAATTCTGTCTGCTACTCGTGGCCACGCTCGAAATAGCGTCACGAATATCTACAGATCTGTAAAAAGTAGGTTACGGTTGAACCACAGTTGAACTATTCTGTTTATATGGTACTTCACTGTTTTTAGGGTTCAGTTCTCAAAACGGAACTTAAAGTTTCGTCATTAATTTTAATTAGTCTGCCAGCTAAATGGTTGGTGCTGAACATGACCTAATCACTGCGCGCTGCCTTAATATTGACGCAGTACCAGTAAAAGTATTTTTTGTTAATATAAATACTTAAGGCTCTTTTTTCATTTCCAAAAATATTTTTGACAGGGGTCCGTAGAATTGTTTAAATCGTGAAAGTGGTCCGTGACTGCAAAAAGTTCAAGAAACCCCGCCCCAGGGGTAAAATAGCGGTTACAGTCTTAAATGTAAGGTTACTAATCGCTTTTATAAAAACCACTACTATTAAATAGTTAAACAGTAGTACCTATAATAATAAATATCAAAAAATACTACCTCCCACAGGTACTTTTGTGTGTGTGTTTATGTAAATTGTATGATTGTGCGTGTGAGTGTATGTGTGTGCGCTTGTGTTTGTATGTGTGTGTTTGTGTAAATATAAAGTTTAACATGTGTAATACAATCAATTTTCAGTTTCGTCGTAATTAAAAGTACGCAAACATTCTATGATTTTTTCTTTGATTTTGTTATATTTTTCTTTTTTTATTTTTTATTTTTTTATAATTGGATAAATTGTTACATTAGCTGTTGAATTTGTTATATAATTTAGGGGCTAAGTAAATAAAGTTTTGTCTGGCTATTTTACTTTTAGATGGTGGTATTGGGTAATGCTGTCTTCTTTTGTCTGGTAATTTAATACGATATTTCGGACATAAAGTTTGTGGTATATAATATGCGTAGGCTATGGAAAATGAATAATCTGCGTCTTGAGAGGACACTAGCTTTTTCATAGACTGCTTGTGTTGGGTGCCGAAAAGTTAGGTAAAACGTAACTTTTAATATCGCTCTCTGCGCTCTTTCCAAGTCAAGAAGATAATGTTTTAGCCGACGATCCCCAAGAGCGAGAAAATGACAATAAAAGTGCACTTGTAGGTAGCTAATGCCTATACTGTGTTTTAATGCGCTTGCAATGCAACTGACTCTAACTGATTATAACCACAAATAAACAATACAGCGGCCAAGGACTCACGCATAGGTTGTATTATTTTAGATAACTATAAGTAGGTATTACATGTACCTACCTTGCACACACATAATTATCTCTGCTGTAATTGGGTACATTGCTGTATCATCGACCGTGAAAAACACGATTAATTTATTACACAATGCTACAAAATGTAATTAGGTAGGTATCTTAGTTCCTTATCACAAAAATATTCATGATTATGCCAGTTGATAATTGAATAAAAATAATAAAATACGTTTAATAGTGATCTTAAGGCTAATTACACGTCATTTTATGCTGGTTCATTACACTGTTGCAAGGGATTCAATTTTTCAAATCCCACACGGTTAAAAATAAAGGTTCACAGCATTTACATTTTGCAAAGACATGCATGCCAGCATGCGCCATGCTAGGTATACAACAATAGCCTTCGGAGACATTTCATGTCTACAAGATCCTCTACATACGAGAGAAACTGCAGCCTGACATTCACACACCGTATTATGACTGCTATGGGGTGATGAACCCGGAAATAATTGATTTGTTTCTTTTCTCGATATATTTATTTTTTGTTTTTTCTTTGCTTACACCACAGTAGCGTTGCCAGGTGTCCCAATTTGTGCGGGATGTCCCGATTTTCAGAGGTCTGGGGACGCGTCCCGATTTGCATCTGATCGGGACGCTAAATGTCCCGATAAATCAATAATTATATCAAAAACCATTATTATTCTAAAAACAAATCAATTATGCACCACATCACTATATCGAGTGCAAAAATGTGTTCAAAGTGGCTATATCCTCGTATCACTAACGCTATCCGTCTCCACAGCGTGAATACTGAAAAACTGAATGCACCCATCCTACAAGATTGGTAAACCTTACCGGTATATTACATTTTACCTATTCTTAGTAGGGAGTCAATTTTCACTGTGAGTATTTTCAGAGAAAAAATAACAGTGGTCGTTATTGCTCAATGGATTTTAAAATCATGAAGTGATATTTTTATGACGGATGACGAGTTCGGTCATTTTTTTATAAAGTTAGGGAGAAGTAATTAAGAATTGATAAGTGCTTATTATTATCGCAAAATTATTTTAATCTAAATACCATAATTCTTAATTAATTTATGAAGATAATTATACTAGGTAGGTACCTGCATACATAACACTTTGCGAATTAAAAGAGTAGGTATAGGTACTTTTCCTCTTTTCCCTAGCAACAAGTAATGTAGGTACATACCTAATCGAATATATCTTATAGACATTACACAGATACCTATACCTACATTTTGCCAAAACATTATTTTTACCTATATGTACATATACTATACTAGACAGGTTGTTCAGTATGTACTAAAAGTTTGGACACCTACGTTGACACCAAATGGTGCCAACGCATTTTAGTCGGCTGCGAGCAAGCGAGACAAGTAGATATCATTTTTGAAAAACCCCGACTGTTCAAGAACACATATTAAGGTATATTGTTTAATGTGCATAATTAAAACCTCTTCATTATTTACGTTTGAACTTTATTAGAGTTTATTTAAATTCTAATTGGTAAATAACTTTATTTAGTGCAAAATATTTGATATTCGCTATTTTGAACCGAACTTGACCGAACGAAGCTCTGTCACAGAGTATGAAAAATGCTTGAAAAATGTGACATGGATTTTGTTTAGAACAGCCCGTCTATCTATATATTTAAGCCTATGTTTTTTACCCGCCGTTGTTTATTATTATATGAGCTGCAGCCATTGAAGTATTTATTACTAGCGTATAGAACAGACACCGCGAACACAATGTATGTTCCAATGAATTGACGCCGCGCGGCTTCAATGTCCAATGGATTCGTTAGATTTTGAAAGGAGAACAGGGGCTCAATTTTGAAAATAGAACCTCCCGGCGGGGTCACACATTTTGTTTGAGATGTCTACTCTATGCATAATGACTCTATGTATATACCTCAATGGCTGCAGCGAAGAGTGTCAGTGAAATACAAAGTTCCAAAATTTCCAAACAATCATAGTAAGTACTTTCACATTATGATAATGCAGGACGTCATCATCATCAATCATTGAGTTTAGAATATTGCTCGCCGTAATTACTAGATAGAAAACTGGCTTATTTAGTACTAATAAATAATAAATACTTATGATACAAAGGCGATAAACTTACCTATAAGTAAAAGTGTAAAACTAAGGTTTTGGTTTTCTTCCCAGTTTTAATTAATATTAATTATCTGGTCATTATTAAAATAATTCAATGCATTACGATTTACGAACTAAAATTCTTATAAAATAAATAATAAAATTAGCGTCTTTTATTTTTGTTGTTGCAATATGCACTATACCTTATTAAATTTGAAAAATATCAGTTATTAAATTACTAATAATATAATTATAACTTTGATACACTTACCACAACATTAATTATCAATTTCACTCTTTTTGGCGGGAAAACTGCGAGTGATTTTTTATAAACTTTAACTCGCGGGTGGCAAAGAAATAGCGACGTATTCTGCCAACATGAACGTGTTCGAGACTGCCAGTATGGGCGTTGGGCGACCGGCGAGAACGCTTCCAACAGCGGATACGACGCCCGGTGGGGTGTAGTGATAGTTTCTTGGTGCTTTATCTAAAAGGTATGAAGCGAATGGAATCTGTACATTTCTGATAATTTAATCAAAAATGCCAAGCATATCGTCATGGCCTATACGATAATTCTACGGGGATCTAGACGTAACCAGTGAATAACGCAGGACGCGGGGACAGAAATTAATTATGACTCGAATTCACTTGACGTAATGACTACTGTCGTAATAACGCAACAATTAGTTTTTACTGTCACAGAAAACATACATAGCTGTACCATAAAAAATATGTAGGCACAGTCTACTCTACGTAATTTTATTTAAGTCACACGACTCACACGGTTCATTCATACGGGTACGTAGTTCGATACAAAACTTATACATATGTATTTTTAACAGACTTCAAAAAAAGGAGGAGGTTCTCAATTCGACTGTATTTTTTTTTATGTTTGTTACCTCAGAACTTTGGACTGGGCAAACCGATTTTGATGATTCTTTTTTAATCGAAAGCTGGTGGCACATACATTTTATTGAGATGTGACAATGGTATCCATGAGAAAACCACATAAGTCGTAAATTTGTGTTAAGATGTGCGCGAAAAATTGACGAATAACTCAATATCACGCCAACCGATTTCGATGATTCTTTTTCTAATCGAAAGCAGTTGCTTGTCATGTGGTCCCACATAAATTTGAACGAGTAGTTTTTGAGACTTTTAAGTTGGTTATTTTTAGGGTTCCGTAGCCGAATGGCAAAAAACGGAACCCTTATGGATTCCTCATGTCTGTCTGTCTGTCCGTCCGTATGTCACAGCCACTTTTTTCCGAAACTATAAGAGCTATCCCATTGAAACTTGGTAAGTAGATGTATTCTGTGAACCGCATTAAGATTTTCACACAAAAATATAAAAAACAATAACTTTTGGGGTTCCCCATACATAGAACTGAAACTCAAAATTTTTTTTTTTCAACAAACCCACACGTGTGTGGTATCTATGGATAGGTCTTCAAAAATGATATTGAGATTTCTAATATCATTTTTTTCTAAACTGAATAGTTTGCGCGAGAGACACTTCCAAAGTGGTAAAATGTGTGTGTCCCCCCCCCCCGTAACTTCTAAAATAAGAGAATGATAAAACTGAAAAAAATATATGATGTACATTACTAAGTAAACTTGCAACGAAAATTGGTTTGAATGAGATCTAGTAAGTAGTTTTTTTTTAATACGTCATAAATCGTAAACCGCAAAAAACATTGATCAAAGTTACAACGAACTACAAGAACTTTTATAATAAGTTACTTGCTGCTACGGAACCCTTCATGGGCAAGTCCGACTCGCACTTGGCCGCTTTTTGTTAGTAAAATTTAGATTATATTAGAAAGGAACAACATGGGTGACAACTGAAAAGAGTATAAACAGTGCTGAAAATTAAATACCTTGAAACCGGGAGAAACTTATGTACGAGTATCACATTCTATAGCATAAAAGCATTCGAAAGTGCGCATTGCATGTCATAATTATATTATTCAGCTTTAAAGGTAATCACATCTGATTTCCGTTCTCTTAAATATCATAACGAAAGTCACTCATTTATTTAATTGAAATAAAACTATCGATAAGCAACACTCTTAATTTGATTCAATCAATTTATCACTTATTCTCGTATCAAAGACAGGGATAGGTGGTCTTTGATAAGAGAACAGCGTGACCAGCGTGACGTACAAACCTTTAATCTTTAATTAAAACATTTATGAACGTCTACACATGAATCTAACCTAAAATTAGCCCTATAAAGGCAAATATTTCGCAAAAGCAAAAAAAAAAGTCGTTTTGGTGTCCGTGTTACAAAATCTTAAAACACTCTCATCATTTTTTCCATTTATTTCATAACGCGCCTAAAGAAGTATAACTTCAAAAATCATCCTCACGTTAGGCTGGGTTTCCGTTGACGCGGAGCTGGACGGAGAGGAGCGGAAAAGAGGGGAGAAGAGCGGTGAAAACTGGTGAGTGTTTCCACTGAAGTGGAGTAGAGCGGACAGGGTTACCAACTTAGGGGTTTTCCCCCCAAATTTAGGGGGTAAATAATAAATATGTAAAATGGGATTTTTTTAGGGGTCTAATATGTTTAGGGTTATTTTTAGGGGTTTTTTGTGACACTTCATATTTGTTATTTATTGATCAAAATAAAGATGTAAGAGGCCCTGGAACAAATTAGCCAATCAAAGGAGACTGGGACTTTTGGCATTTAAAAATAGGATAGATTAATCTGCAATCTGGAAAAAGAGAAATCCAAAAATGAGTATTTGTGAATTTACCTTATAAAATAAATCGATATTGTACTAGGAATTGATTTATTACTAAGAATTTATCAGTCCAATTATTGAACCAAATGGCAATGAATGAAGAAACAAAAAGTTTATTATTATCACCGTATTTTATATTACAATTCATTTTACTAAAGGCATAGAAATACATGCATAATTTATAAATAAACATATATTTTTTAATTAATACTTACTATTTTTCCAAAAAAAAAAATTTAGGGGGATTTCCAAGAAATTTGGGCGATTTTAGGGGTTTTTGAGTTAGTTTTAGGGGTAAATATTTTTGAGAGTTGGTAACACTGAGAGCGGAGTAGTGAAGCGGAGCAGAGTGGAGCGGAGCGGAGTGGAGCGTAGGTAGACAGTCGCGTATTCCATAAACACGGAAATTGTTTAACACTTTCAATGAACTTCTCATCCATTTTGATACGTGTTGCACCTAATTATATACACACCGGCATATTTAGCGGAACACAAAAAAAATGTCCATAATTAAAAAAATATGGTTTTATTTTAAAATCTACTTACTACACTTCTTTTGTTAATTAAAGTTTCATTTGTTTTACTTAAAATGAGATCACATTAAGAACAGATTTTGCGAGTAAAGGCTATTTGTGAAAAATGGTACATTTTTGAACTTTTCGTGTAAACGGGAAAAGTGAAAATTAATATTAAAATAACAACTAATTAAATTAGAAAAATGGTGATTAATATCGCGTATTTCCTCCACGTGCTCTTATTAAAGTTTCTACCCGTCTAGGCATACTGAGAATGATGTTATCGATGGTCTCCTGGGATAGTCTCCGCCATTCCTCTTCTTTCATCATTCTTCTCTCAGAGATCTTCGTCGACCAGTTTCAATGATCCATCGCAGTATCCAACGGTTCAGGGAGACCGGAACTTATGTGAGAAGAGCAGGACAAGGCAGAAAAAGACGCACTTCGATTAGGGATGATCGTTTCATTCGGCTTCGTGTACGTAGGAACCCCCGTTTGATGCCCATCCAAGCCCAACATGAGTTAGAAGCAGTGCGGGGTGTAACCGTAAGTGAGCGTACGGTACGAAGACGGTTCGAAGAAGCTGGTTTGGGTTCATTTCATTTGTGCCCGCCAAGGCTCCAAGGCTCGAGGTAAATCATCGTAGAAACAGGTTAACTTTTGCTCAGGAACATCGACTTTGGAACGCGGACCAATGAAGTAAGGTATTGTTTAGTGATGAGTGCAGAATTCTCTTAAATCAAATTGACGGCAGGCAAAGAATATACAGACGCAAAGGAGAACGATACATTTAGACAAATTTTGAAACTACAGTTGCATACGGTGGTGGATCAATAATGGTTTGGGCGGGCATTTGTTTGGGAGCTCGCACAGACTTGGTAGTGATTGACAGAGGGAGTCCGACTGCAGACCGCTATATCAGAGAAGTTTTAGAAGAAAATGTCGTACCGTTTTCCCCATATATCGGTGACGATTTTGTTTTTATGCAGGATAATGCTCGGCCGCATACCGCTTGGGTAACTCATGATATGAATATCACTGTTATGAAGTGGCCGGCGAGATCACCGGATATGAACTCAATAGAGCACGTTTGGGACTTGCTGAAAAGAAAAGTTAAGTCCAGAATTCCAGCTCCTGCCAACGTGGGTGAACTGCGAATCGCCGTAGTTGAGGAATGGCGGAGACTATCCCAGGAGACCATCGATAACATCATTCTCAGTATGCCTAGACGGGTAGAAACTTTAATAAGAGCACGTGGAGGAAATACGCGATATTAATCACCATTTTTCTAATTTAATTAGTTGTTATTTTAATATTAATTTTCACTTTTCCCGTTTACACGAAAGGTTCAAAAATGTACCATTTTTCACAAATAGCCTTTACTCGCAAAATCTGTTCTTAATGTGATCTCATTTTAAGTAAAACAAATGAAACTTTAATTAACAAAAGAAGTGTAGTAAGTAGATTTTAAAATAAAACCATATTTTTTTAATTATGGACATTTTTTTTGTGTTCCGCTAAATATGCCGGTGTGTATATTACCCATATGAGATACCCTGAAATACAAATTTTTTTAATATTTATTTTCCGATTTTGAAGTTTTAGGTAAATATCTATACCAAATTACCTCGGTGCTATGCTGCGGACGGACGGACAACAAAAAGTAAAAGAGTTCCGTTTTGATTATGAAACCTTAAAAAGGTCGTCGTGGTCGGCGACGTCGACGTGGAACAGGTCTGCAGTTAATTTGTAAAAAAAATGTAACGTTATCTTATCTCGAACAGCATAATAGGTTTATCCAGTAAACAACTTTCCGACAACCTGTTCTTACTAGTTATATGTATTATTATACATTATACGCAAGTAAAGGGTGACGGCATTTAAAAAAAACCCTGACGAAAATTGTGTGGCGAACGCACAGGTATTATATCGGGTATTTTGTTCATACCAGCTGTTGGAACCTCGAGTCGCAGTCAGAGAGCTTATTGGTATCCCCACCAGTGGAATCTTCTTGGTGAGGATTTCAGGAATGGATCGTTACAACGTCCAGCCTCTAAACTTTTCTTGGAAATAATAAAGATTCTCCAAAAAAAATTATACACACATCAAATTGATTAGTTTTCTTATAAAAGATTGATTAGTTTTCTTTGAAATAAGACATATTTGCGTAATAGTAATCAACCATAACTTGGTCTCAGCGCTGAGACCGGGCAGATTCGTTGACGTCACGGGAGTGTCTCAGCCCTGATATCCAGCAGCCTATAAGTTTGGAAGTTTAATACGAATCCCGCACGCGTTGCTATTTTTTCTAATTCATAAAAACCTGCAAAGATCCGAGATAAAATAACTATGGAATGTGGATTAAGACATGGCACTTTGAGTTCGAACTTCGAATCGTTCGAACAATGCATTTTATGATGACGACTCAGGTTTGGCTCCAGATGAGGGATCGAAATATCGGCACAAAATGCAACAATCGTTAGTACCCTTTTGCATTTGAAATATGTTTAAGCTTATGCGCGCTCCAGACTCACGCAAGAATCTCGCGAGAAGGCGAGAAAAACACGAGAAACGTGAATGTGGAACCAGTGGCGTAATTATACCATCTGGGGCCCGTGGCAAATTCTTTTGATGGGGCCCTATCAGTAAAAATTGGTTGAAATGCTTAACGATTAACTTGAAATTGTGTTATGGTCTTTAAGTCAAAGTCAAAATATTTTATTCATATAGGTCACTGATACACTTATGCACGTCATCATTTTTTTATCTACTAGCTTTTCGGAAGGGTGCTTTGTCATTGCGGAGAAGAAAAGCCGTTAAGAAACTCCTCAGCATATCTTTTTAAAAAAATATTACAAAAAAGAAAATATTATTGTACAAAACTATGTAATAATCTGAGCGGAACTGGTCTTTGTCATTTAAGTACTCGTCTACACTATAATATCCCTTGTCTAACAATTGTGCTTTTACACGTTTCTTGAAAGATTCTAATTGGTAAGTCACGTAGGTATTGATTTTGGAATTTTATTATACAAACGTACACTAAACCCTACGAAAGATCGCTGCACTTAGGCGGAACGAAGGTGTAACCGATTGTTGCATTTTTCTTGTTTGGCGATTATGAATATCACAATTTAGTCGCTTATATCACAATTCACTCGCTTATATTCTTCCGTATAAAAACTACATTACTAAAGATGTAACTACTGGGCAGCTACTGTAAGTATGCCTGATATATTTGCCTGAACTTTTCACGCAAAGATTCCAGAGACTTAAGTTTATAAATAGCCCTAATAGCCCTTTTTTGGAGTATGAAAATTTGTTCTATACTGGCTGCTTTGCCCCACAGCAAGATGGCATAAGACATAACACTGTGGAAATAAGCAAAATAAACTATCCTAGCAATATCGACGTCAGTGTACTGCCTTATTTTCCTAACAGCATAAACAGCCCTACCGAGTTTAGTCCCGAGATTTGTTATATGTGGGCCCCACTGAAGTTTACTATCAAAGGTCACCCCTAAAAAGACCGTGGATTCTTCTATTGCATTCCATTCAAACATTGCATATTTCATTATTCAGAGAGATTTGTTGACTATTTTAACATTAGGTAGTACAAACTCTATACATTTCGTTTTTTTGCATTTATAATCTAAATTTTACTAACAAAAAATAACCGACTTCAAAGTCTCAAAAACTACATAGTTGTCAGATCTCGTTCAAATTTATGTGAGACCACATGACAAGCGCTTGCTTTCGATTAAAAAAAGAATCAACGAAATCGGTTGGCGTGATATTGAGTTATTCGTCAATTTGTCGCGCACATCACACAAATTTACGACTTATGTGGTTTTCTCATGGACGCCATTGTCAGATCTCAATAAAATTTATGTGGGACCACATGACAGCCACCAGGTTTCGATTAAAAAAAGAATCATCAAAATCGGTTCGCCCAGTCCAAAGTTCTGAGGTAACAAACATAAAAAAAAAATACAGTCGAATTGAGAACCTCCTCTTTTTTTGAAGTCGGTTAAAAAGTAAATTATTGATAGTGAACCAACGCGACACATGCGAAAGAACACTATTTACGTCGTCGAAATTTACTTTATTCCTTTCACACTTAAATAATAATAATGATTTATCATCAGCAAATAGTACAATTGGTACCGCTTGGTTCTTTACATAATGTGGTAAATCGTTAATGTATACCAGAAAAAGAAACGGACCTAAGATCGAGCCCTGCGGTACACCCAACACAGCCGGTGACCCCGATGACATAATATCGTTTATGGTAACTTCTTGTATCCTATCACTCAAATATGACGTGATCAAGCTAAGGGCCTTGTTTTTTATACCATAGTGGCCAAGTTTAAGCAGCAATGTTTCGTGCTCAGCACAATCAAATGCCTTAGATAAGTCACAAAATACACCTATGGCATTTTGTGATGATTCCCATGCTTCAAATATTTGCTTTAAAAGCCTAGCTCCTGCATCGGTTGTACTATTGCCTTTAGTGAAAGCGTATTGCTCAGGATGTAAGAAAATTATTATTGTTATAATCTAAATTTTACTAACAAAAAATAACCGACTTCAATATTACTTAAAAAGTACTTAGTCAGATCTCATTCAAATGTATGTGGGACCACATGACAAGCACCTGCTTTCGATTAAAAAAATAATCATCAAAATCGGTTCACCCAGACCAAAGTTCTGAGGTAACAAACATAAAAAACCCCTCCTTTTTTTGACGTCAGTTAAAAATGGGTTAGCATTTGATTCAATATTATATTTTCAAAAACCTTACTAAGAGTACTGGTCTACAGTTATTAAGATCGGTTTTTTCTTTTAGTTTAGTTGTCTCACTTTGGATTTTAAGCAGAACGTATAAAAATAAAATTCTCAGATACAATGAAAAAAAATATTTTTGAGCTCGCGGCCTCTTGGGCCGGGGCCCTCTTGGGTCGGGGCCCTCTTGGGTCGGGGGCCCGTGGCATTTTGCCAGCCCTGCCACCCTATTGTTACGCCACTGTGTGGAACCGATTCACATAATTTTCGCAGGTTCTTTTTTCAGGCGCCGAGATTCTTGCCGAGATTCTCGCGTTATGTTAAAAACGTTCAAACAGTGTCACTGCCAATGACCTTTTTTTCAACGAGCGCTGAACCGATAGTAAATAAATTGGCAGCACTGGACACGGCCCACAGGGCACAGTTGATCTTTTTCCATATTTGAGTACACGGCTTTTTTATTTTCCCTAAACAGAGCCACCAACTTATCTGTGAATTGACGGAGGGCGCTGTCAAACGCATTGGAGTCATTGGACCAATCATTTTACGCAATTCGAGAGTTAGTAAATGTCAAATGAATGAGCACAAAGAACTTATGAATGGGGCGGCATTATTTCCAGTTTTCCCCACTTCACAGATAAGATGGTGGCACTGTAGACACGCCTTTTTTAATGTACGTGGAGGATAGAGTAGAAGGAGGACCATCTATGTGTATGAAGAGTGTCCGTAAAAACGCGCCCAATTTCGGTGTGCTTAGTGCGAGTTTTACGTGACATTACGGGCTCGCTACGTAAATGCAAATTTGTATGGGACCGAAGCAGAGCCATCTAGCGGGAAACTGAAGAAAAAAAATGCGCGAGTGCGAGTTTCATGCGCTCACGTTCACCCGAGTGAAGTCTTACTGTCAGTGGTTATTGTATTGTTCCTCGAACATTGCGCGAGTGCGAGTGGCTTTATTTGACAGTTCCAATACGTAGCTTGCGAAAACTATGGGACCACGTGACCGAAAAGTTTTCACGTGAAATTTACAAGTGAAATCATAAAAAGATGGTTTATTATTTTAATTACACTTTTTTTCTGTTTCTTGAAAATTATGACTGGATATTTATAATTGCTCGGAGCATGTTTGCGGCCACTAAAGCTTAAAGTGAATAAAATTATTGATAAGTAGTATTTGTATTGTTCATGCAAGAAAGAATTTCCGGTAATCCAATCACAGAGTACTTAAACACTACGCAATCACAGTCACAGAGTACTTAAACATAAACACGAATCCAATGGCGAATGTCACTAAGTTTTTAAAAAGTTTAAGGAGATATTTTTAAAGACAATACCTTTTAATCTACTTGCAAGGAACTCGATAAACCTAATATTATTGTGTCTTGACTTGGACTCTTGGAATTAAAAGGTACTTACATTACCTACTTAATTAAGATTTAAATAAGTTTATTTAAAATTGTCTACAAGTATGGACTCAATGAATTATTTTATTATGCAATTTAATATTGCCAAAGGTGATAATATTGTTTGCATACGAGCCCTCAAGGATCAAGGAAAATATTTATTAAATAATTACATATTTGATAAACCCATAAACTGAATACCCAGCTGTGAGCTTAACATTCAATATATCTACTTGGGACTATATTATCATTATGTATCAGTACCTACACTTTAGAGATACTAAATTATATCTATGTTCATAATGTTTAAAATTTCTTGCCAAGCCAATATACCCAGCAAGATCTGTTGATAGTACTTCACTATATTATGCCATGCCATTGTAATGTGCCAAAATGATATGGGCCTTTTTTATTTCAAAATAGACAGTGACGGATTAACCCTTAATCAAATTAAGCAATTGCTTAGGGCATCACATCTGGGGGGGCACCAGAAGAAGCACAGAAAACCACTTTGACATACGGATAGGGGGCCCACAGGCGTGGATTGCTTAGGGCATCAAGTAGTCTTAATCCGTCACTGAAAATAGATAGAGAATAATTTAATAAGGCATAATATAATAAATAAAACATAGATATTTATGTATTATGTTTTACAAACATACATATATTTAATCCTTGTTTTAAAAGATTTCAATATACTGCTGAACACAATAAATTTGTAATATAATATTTTTATTAAAGGAAAGGTGTTGAAGAGCAAATAAGAAGAATACAATAACAAAAGGGGAAGATTGAATTACAACTAAGACTATTGACATACAGCTGAATACTGTTGCCCGGAGAAGAATTACAAAAATATTATATTAAAAATTATTTACCGTTCAACGTTTTATTTCCACTCTTTAAATCAAAATCACATAATAATTATGCTGTAATGCCTCATTAATTTAATATTCAACATAATATTCCTCCTAAAATAAAATTATCAAGAAAACCACAATCTGTCTTTTAAAGTTTTATTTCTCCCACATCACATAATGTTATACCTTCAATTCCAATCTCAATAGAAAACCAATGAGTAAATTACAATGGTCATAGACTTCACATTTCATACACTGTAATATAAATTAATGAGTATATATTTTGTAGCGATCTTATTCTGACATATCTTCTCAATTCTCAAATCCATGTTGCTGTGTTTATACTTTTACTTTATATATGTATTTGTTTACTCGTTTACTCTTAAATCACAATGGGGAAAATGTTGCATTGCTGTTGTTTTGTTGGAAGTAGTAGTCTCCGCTAGTGCTGTTGAGACAAGTTTGATACTCTGCCATCTATCTTGAATTGTACCTTAAATATAAAGATATGAATAAATACTAGGAACATAACATTTCTTACTTTGTACACTTCCTGATATTGTAATATGTTAGGTATCATAAAAACTTTCATTTTTCAAAATAGACATGATTTGTCCATTTGTTGTTTATCGTGAATAAGTATTTACAGCCAAAGGTCACTGTGCCTAAACATATAAATCCTATTAAATAAATATTACACCAATCGTGAGCTTGTTAATTATTGATCTGAGCTTGATAAATAAATAATAAATTTCATTCACATAACCTCACCACACAAAAACTTTTCCATATCAAATTTATCACTGTAGCTATGTTCCATTATTTAATATTGCCTGTTTTCTCGCTTAAAATGCCACAGTATAAGATGATTCTTAAGTAAGTACTGAAAAAAATTATATTTATTAATATGAAACAAACAACCAAAACACTAATCTATAGCACGATAGCAAGTAAACTACAGTATAACACCACTATTTTAATTGTAGCTTGATACTATTGCTCCAACTAAATAAATGTATTATTTTCAATTTGGTTGGGTTCTTTCACGACGTTTAACGAGATTTAACGACGTTTTTGCTGCCAACATAATAATAGATATTTTCAGTGAACTAACGTGGAATTACACACGTCACGTTTTGAGACTGGCACTCGCAATTTCTCGTTAGTCATGTATTGACATTAACGAGGTACGTAAACTCTTCGATGCAACTCGCACTAAGCACACGGGTGGCATGCACTCATAGACATAATACTACTAGACTAGGCAAGGTATCTGAGTATATGTAAGTGAAACCGTCACGCTGCGAAGAAAGGCAGGAGGTAAACCTATCCTTGTCTTACTTACGAGCTTTGAGTATGTATTAGTACATACTCTAAGCTTACGAGTTACGCGAGTCTCCTTGGTCTCTTTCTCTTTCTAATAGCGTGACGCAAAAAAGGCCCGCTTGTCTAGTCTAGTAGTATTATGTCTATGCATGCACTGCGTTGCGGTCTACAATATGTTCGAATATCTATTTATTAGACACTAGCGCTATTCATTACAGTGGCATAACTCAGTTAACTTCACTCCGTCTACATTAGCCATGTTCATATATCTATTTTTCACACACTATTATAGTGCTATTCTGAAATAGCCATTATTGGAACCTCTATTACATTTTCAACTTTCCCCTCATATGAGATGGCTCTTCTACCATTCAATTCTCAATGCTAATGTAAGGTAAGCCGCTAAAAATGTTCATTGGCAACACTAACTGTCAGTCAGTCGGTCTGTCAGTGTCAAGATTTTGTATTTGTGATTTGTCATTTCATTAATTTCATTTCACCGGAACTTGCCGGAAAAAGATAACTGTTTTGAGTGTTTTGTTGGGTCATTGTTGGGTGCATTACGAATTGATTTCAACAAATTGTTATAGTTTAATCATGTCCCATTTTAAATTAATATCCTCAACCAAAGCTTCCGATGTTATACCGGTAAATAAATATATATCTGAAAAAACTGGGCTTACAGTAATTATAGCGAACGTCGAAGGACCTGTTGTAAATGGATATTTTATTCTTGGTAAGGATATTCAAGATATCTTGTATTATTCGTTTATTTTGCAAACTTATTACCTTGTTAACTAGATATTATCACATCTTTACAGCAACGGAGGCGCATGATGATGACGGGCTGCCTCATACTTTGGAGCACCTGATTTTCTTGGGCTCGAAACGGTACCCTTACAAGGGTATTCTAGACCTGCTGGCTAATCGTTGTATGGCTCACGGAACCAATGCCTGGACGGATACTGATCACACATGCTATACTATACATACTGCAGGTAAGTTTTCACTCGACTGCCACCCAGTACCCTCCTAATTAGGAATGCCAGATGGTCGCGATTCGTCTGGATTGTCACGACATTTAACATGATGTCCTGACAAGTCCCTACAAAATACAAGTACAAGGCTTGATAAAATACACAATGTCCCGACAAATCCCGACTTTTTGAAGTTTTGTCCAGATATTTCAGTCTTGCCAGCGGACGGTCCTACTGCTAATTGATTAACATGATGTATATTAACATTATTAGCAACACAGTTTTATCTTCTTTTCGAGTTGTAAACTGCAAAATGTGCAGCTCTTGTGTTGTTATATTTTGATTTATAAAATCTGATAGTTATCTACTTTAAACAGAGATTTAGCTCGTACACATTACATACTTATGTAATAAATCAATGTTTAATTTTCAATTTTCATTCTTTTCAAAACATAAATCTTTCAGGCGATGAAGGCATGTTAACACTGCTACCTATCTACCTGGATCACATTCTCAATCCAACCCTGACAGACGAGGGATTCATCACCGAGGTTCACCATGTAGATGGGGATGGCGAGGACGCTGGAGTAGTGTACTGTGAGATGCAAGGACGTGAGAATACCTCTGATAGCAGGTTTGTTTATTTTCCAATATTCAATCTTCTACAATTTTGATGAAAAAGTTGTTTTGTTCTTAACAGATGGTAAATTATTGTGAATTTAGTTCTACATTTTTTTTAACCAACTTCAAAAAATTAGGAGGCATTCAATTTAACTGTTTTTTTATGTTTGTTACCTCAGAACTTTCGACTGGGTGAACCAGTTTTGATGATTCTTTTTTTAATCAAAAGCTGGTGCTTGTCATGTGGTCCCAATTAAATTTGTGTGAGATATGATTGGTAGTTTTTGAGTTATCCCTAATTTTGAAGTTGGTTATTTTTTGTCAAGAATTACATTACACATTGTTTTCATTCCAATTTGATGATGTATAGGTGTGAGCTGAAGCTCCTGAGAGCTATGTACCCTAACAGCGGTTACTCATCAGAAACTGGGGGCATTATGAAAAACCTCAGAACTTCTACCAGTAATACCAAAGTAAGTCATATTTAAAAGAGATTTGTATTCAAAATTTGTATTCATAGATACTTAGGTATTATTCAATTAAATTTACAATTACTTGACCTTGGAAAATACCTCACTATACAATGACAGTATATTAGGTATATTTAAAATAGAAAACTTTTTCTTTTTTCTTATAAACCAATATTTAACAGACTAATTTTATTATTAACTAATTTATCTTTAGACTATGAAATCAATTATTGAATGGAGTTTCATATTTTTAGGTGCGTGATTTCCACAAGAAATTTTATAGAGCAGAAAACTTAACAGTAATTTTAACAGGACAAATTGAGGCAGAAAATGTTTTCAAAGCGTTAGCCACAGTGGAGGATGACATCATAATAAAGGTATCATCTTACAACCTTATTAGTCAATAACACATAAGAAAATTATTCAATGCATCATCATGCATTATCTAGTAATTTATAGTACAACTAAATGTAAAAAAAAATATTACAATCCATGCCCATCTTATTATTTAAAGATATAACGGAAATGTTATTTAAAAATGAATATAAAGATATAATTTATTTACATAGCGGCAGCAGGAGCCGCAAGAAGAGTGGGTGAAGCCATGGCAGGCCATACCCGACCCTCCCCACTACGGCGAACTGAAGGAGCAATGGCCGGCTGATACTGAGGACTGTGGACAGGTTGGTACAACAACAGGTAAAGGTGTGCTGAATGTCCCATCGATAATAATATTTTGATAATATAACCACCCACAACATAAAGTGGGTAACATCCTCTTGAAATGCATATAGAATGATCCGCTAACCCAATAGATCAATATTTATTCCCGGGTTATGGATGATTAATTTTTCTAATGTATGTCCATCCCCTCTGAAAACGAAGAGAAGACCGATATACAACAATTATTATTAGTGATATGTAAATACAATACCAAAATATTTTGTGACAGATCTAAGGTTGGCACTGACATTAAACATTTCAGTAGAAAGAAAGTAATGTACATTATTGCGTATTTGCATATTATGACACCGGTACATTGTTGCAGATATCATTCGGGTGGCGCGGACCGACGCTGACGGAGGAGAGTGCGCTGAAGGAGCTGACGGCGTGCGCCATTCTCCTACGTTACCTGTGCGACACCGCCGCCGCGCCGCTGCAGCGCTGCCTCGTCGAGAGGGAAGACGCCCTGGCTGGAGATGTTAGTACTTATACTCCAGTCACATTCGATTCGGACTCGATGTAAACAAACCATTAAAATTCCTTTGTAGGGTTTTCACCAACCGATTTGTATTTCGCACACCAAATAACGTTTGTGACTTCTTCATTATTTTACTATTTGTCCTATAACAACCATACACTAAGTGAAAACGAGTTAAAAAATCTACATTTTAAAACAATTTTCATCGTTGAATAACTCACAATCCTACATCCTTAATTTCGTGAAGCGACATCAAACCTTTTCACAAAATTATTGTTTTAAGGTCTAGCTGCCTATGTCTATAAATAGAAATGACTACGAAAACCTCACAGCTATAATGGCGCTTACATGCTTTGCAACTTTGTAGTATTATTTTTCGAAATACAGTGAAACCAAAATTGAAGGAGGGCGCTGTCGTACGCATTGGACCAATCATGGGACGCAATTCGAGAGGTTGTAAATGACAAATGAACGAGCACAAAGAACTTATGAATGACGCGGCATTAGTTCCAATTTTCTATTAATTATAATAATAAAATTATTTATAAGAAATTGAACAAAGCCGAATAACATTTTAATTACTTAGGTTTATGTATTTTAAAACAGACTATATCGATTTTATACGTTACTATTGCGTGTTATTTTTAACTATTGCAAAATAAATAATATAGAAATTATATTATAAAGAGTGGAATGGAACGTGACTTGCCGGTGTTGCCGTCTTGCCGGGTGGTCTTATTTCAATGCTACCAACATTATATCAAAATCCAGATTTAGTTCAAACGCACTTTATTACGCCAAAAAGTTGCATGCATCTGTTTGTTTGTCGTTGCTAGGCAACAGTTTGTTTACATCGAGTCCGAATCGAATGTGACTGGAGTATAGTTACCCCTGCCCCTCAACGCTATTAATAGATTAGTACCAGTGCTTCCTCGTCAAGAAGAAAGACGCCTGGGCTATGTTAGTACTGTTGACGGAGTAAAAAAAGTAGGAGGTTCTCAATACATTGGAATCTTCAAAGGTTTTTCCCTTCACGCATTAACATGAAGTCTATTTCCACTTTCAGGTATCCTACAACTTAACAGAGAACCTGGCGTCGCTGATCAAGATCGAGTTGGACAACGTACCCCTGGACAAGCTAGACGTGGCGAAACGGACGGCGCGGGAATGCCTGGCGGGGGTCCGTGGGGGGTCCGATCCCCTGGACATGGAGCGGTTGCGGCGGCTGCTGCGGAAACAGTTGAGAGAGACCCTCGCCAGCCTGGAGTCTGACCCCCACCACGCCGTTGCCTTCCGCTGTATCGGAGATGCGTTGTATTCGCAGAATGAACGGGATGTGAGTGTATTGTTCATGTGCACAAAGCAAAATGGTTAGGTTAGGTAAGGTTAGGTTTGATTTGATATACGTAAGTTATCATGATGTTTTTGTAACAAGCTAACTCTTTTGCTGACTGTACAGTACACACATGAGAATGGCTAAATTCTTGTGCTTATTTTTTAAAACCAACGTGTTCGATTTGTATCTAAGAATATTGATTTTTCAAAAATCCAATGATGCATTTTTAGTTTTCATCAAAATCGGGCCCGAGACTCCTTCAAGTACTTTTCGCTGTTCTTCAGAGTTCCGGATTTTGCCATCTATGCCTTCTTGAAAAATTCACTCTGTATAATATCTACCTACAAACTTTAATACTTCTAGGTTCACTGGTTTAGCGTGTCTGTTGTCAGCCAGTCATTGTTCGCATTTTATTATAAGGATATCTTCAATTGGTGATCAACCAACTACTAAAACCGAGATGGAAACCAAAGCTACCATGTGTATTGCAGTTCGTGTCTCGTATGAACCCTCAACAAGGGCTGCACGAACTCATGGAGGAGGCCGAGCAGTACTGGCGCGGGCTGCTCGAGAAGTACTTCACTGATGACCTGGTCACTGTTGTCGGCTCGCCCAGTATACAGCTACAAGCTAAGTAAGTTAGCCTTTACAAAAATAAATACAAACTCCCTTGAAGGTTGAATTTTAAAAAATCCTTCCTTAGTGGATATCTACCTCATAAGAGAAATACGTGTGCGAAATTTTAAGTTTCTAGCCCTAAGGCTTTGGCCTGTGCGTTGATCCTCTTCCTCTCGGACCGCACGCGAAGTAGACGTGTCTTTCGTTATATTCAATTGAAGTACCAAGTAAAACCAGTGCTAAAATCTAAAAGAAGTGATACCAACTTATTATAAGGAGTTTCTGTTTGTGTGGGCACCTGTGTGTCAAATTTAAACAGCAAAAGAAGTCATTAAATCACTAAATTAAACTATTAAAACCGTTTGTAAATTACAATAATTGTACCAGGTGGCCAGTGAACATTAAACGTGATTCATCGTATCTGTGCAGTGTGCGTAATGTTATAAGTTAGTGTGCATGCGTTTGTCATTGCAAACCAATTAACGCTAAGTGACCATCACGTGAAACCCCGCCTCCTACGCGTGATCGCTCAGTAGCTCCACCCACCTGTTCTGCGCGTGCTGCCGGCTATTCATCGGACTACGAAGATTTAGGCCTATTTCATTGCGAATCGTTGCGCCCGCGCCGCGCAGTTTTAAACAGGTCGTAACGCGTCTTTCTTCCATAATTGACTTAAACAAATGCAGAAAAATCTAAGGAGCCCATCGCAGGACAAGAATATGTCTCCCTCAGACAATGATGTATCGAGTAAAGTCACACAACGAGACATTAAGCGCCGTAAAGTTGATGACGTCGTGGTAACCACCAAAAAAATGGACCAAATTTTTGATTCCTTCCGAGAGGAAATTAAAGATATGCTTCAAAGCTTTACTAAGACTCAAAATGAAAGATTGGATGCTATGGAGAAGCATTTCTCGGAAGTAAAATTGCAAAATCAAGAAATTCAATCGACCAACTTAGAAATTGAAAAAGCCATTGATTTTGCTACCTCAAAAATTGAATCTCTCGAGCATAGTGTCCAGCAAATTAAAGATGACCGTGCAAAAGTTTCTCTCCGGTTGTCATCTCTTGAAGAAAAATGTGAAGAGCTTGAACAGAACATGAAGAAGTCTTGTATTGAGATTAGGAATGTTCCGAGACAAAATAATGAAAACAAACAGGCGCTACTGAACATGGTCACTTCTCTGCATACTTCTCTAAAATTAGAACTAAATGCACGGGATATTTTTGATACGTATCGCCTTCCGGCCAAACCTGGCCAGTCCCAATCAACGATTGTAGTAGAATTTTCGAACGTTTTCACTAAAATAAACTATTTTCAGTACTAAAATAAAATAGACTATTTTCAGTCATCAACCAACATTATTTCTTTTTTTGTACTATTCTTAGAATATTAGGTATATTTTATTTTCCAAAAATAACCATTGTAACTTTACCATATAATTTTTGCTGTACTTTTACTACACCTGTTGAATTAACTATATTTAACAATTACTTTATACTGACTGTTCTACTTAAAACATGTTGCATTGTTATGAATTTGCAAACAGTTGTCAATCGTATTATTAAGAACAGAGCTCAAATACCAAAGCTTGTTATAATGGCTCAAAGTAGGTTTATTCTCAAAGTACTGATAATTTTTTTTTTTTTATCATTTAGTTAAAAACATAACACCTATAATATTTGTGTATGTTAATGCAAATACCCTAATTATTAATGAGATATATTCTATAACACACTGGACTTACTTGTATTTTTATATAATTAGCAAATCAAAAAGTTTTCACAATCACACTTACGTTGACATTGGTAGTTATGTAAACATATACTTAAACTTGTTCTTTTTTGTAAACAAAAACTCAATATTTTTATTTTACACTTATTTCATTTTATTAGGCCATTGTTACCTAACGGATTACATGAGTCATACATCGCAACCACTACTTCATGGTAATAGACACAAAACCTTTATTACAACTAACTTACGTATTCCAAACCAACAATATAAAGACGTCGTCCCTTCACCTATTTTTGTTAATCTTTTTAAAGTAAACAAATTGCATGACACACTGTATCTTTCAAATTATTATTTTTATCTAACCAACACCTGTAAATGTATACTTATACTAAATACAAATAATTCTAACACAATCTTAACATTTTCTTGCATAGCATCCGTGTATTACTATTACAGTACAATATTGTTTTTGTCATGTAACTATACAAGTTCCACTTATGTACACAACTCGCAGGAACAATTCTGGCAACTACTGTTCAATTACAATGTATTTTGTAAACAACATGTTACTGCATCTTCAACTTTAATTACCTCACTATTAATAAGACATAAACGTATTAGCACCCTTTGTAACTTGTTTTTTATAACACACTCTTTTGTTACCAAAACCCGACTCACTTTTTTCCTTTATTATAAAATTCGATAATTTAAACTTAATTAACAATTTAGATGATACTGAGCTTTTTCGGTCCGGTAAAATATCTAGCCCGGAGCTCAGTAAAGAATTCATAGGAGACACTAACTCTCATTTAATAATTCTCACACAAAATATCAGAAGTATTAGAAAGAACTTTAACCTTCTTACTTTATTTATATCAAGACTGAGATTTTATCCAGATTTAATAATCCTAACTGAGTGCTGGCTTAACGAGTATTTTACGCCTATTCACCTTGAAGGCTATAATTGTGAATTCTCTAAGCATTACTTGAACCAAAATGATGGTATAGTAGTCTATTCAAAATCTAATCTAACTGTTAACTGTGTTGAACCTGAATTCCAGGACGCCAATTGTTTATTATTAACTGTAAATTCCAAATATAAAATAATCGCGATTTATCGATCGCCATCTTTCTACAATATTGAAAACTTCTTAACTGCGCTTGAAACCTTACTAGTACAAACAGCAGCGGACAACATTGTCTTAATTGGAGACATCAATATAGACATTAAACCTGAATCTGTTGATCCGAAAATGTCTCGATACTTAGAATTGACTTCTCACTTTGGGCTAGCACTGGGTCATCAGTTACCTACGCATGGTACAAACTGCTTAGACCACGTCCTTATTAAAACTGAACAAAATACCTGTGTTGGAATCTGTGATGCAGACATTACGGATCACGACACTGTCATGGTAGGTATTAGTCTTCAGGAGCCTATTCGTAAAACACTTCCGCGATCATTGCTTAGGATGGAATGTAACAATGTGTTGGAAATACTTAAACAGAAGAACTGGTCGGAAATGTATAGTCTTGAGAATGTATCAGATGCTTTTACGTACTTTATTACCTACCTTAATTCTGTTATTAATCAAAATACAAAAAACTTTATTATCCCAAATTCCAAATACCTAAAATGCCCTTGGGCTACCCCTAACCTACTCAAATCTATTAAACACCGTGACGCGTTACATGCTAAAGCAAGAAAATATCCTAATGACATAGACTTACAAACTACTTATAAAAATTACAGAAACAACTTTAATAATTTACTTGAAAACACTAAAACTAACTACGATAGAAAACAATTGATAAACAACAAGGATGATACTAAAGAACTTTGGGATACAATTAAAAGCATTTGTTTGGACAAGTCTAGTAAAACAAAGGACTGTGAATTAATCCATAAATCAGAAGATCCAATAGATTCAGCGAACAAAATGAATACCTTCTTCTCAGAAATTGGCAAAAATTTAGCAACTAAAATTCTAACTGATCTCAATACTACAGAACATGAGTTAGCTAATAAAATATCAGTACCGAAATCCCCTTTAAACTCATTGTTCTTAACTCCAACTGATAGCGCTGAAATTGAAAAGATAATTCATAACTTAAAAACTAAATCAGCTTCTGGCCCTTCGAATATAAATAACGAATTTCTAAAAAAATATAGTACTATACTTTCTACTCCAATCGCCCATCTCTGTAATTTAGTTTGTCGCAAGGTATTGTACCAAATATACTTAAATTGGCACACGTGTGTCCAATTCATAAAGGTGGAGACCATATGGATCCTAATAACTACCGGCCTATTTCTCTTCTTAGCGCACTCTCGAAAATTCTTGAAAAGATCGTTAACAAAAGACTGCTGTCTTTTATAGAGAGAAATCAAATTCTGGCCGAGAACCAGTTTGGTTTTCGTTCTAACAGATCCACAGAAGATGCTGTCGCTTGTTTAGCTGCACAGGTTACAGAGAACCTTGACAGAGGCCATAAATGCATCGGCGCATTCTTAGATTTAGCAAAAGCATTTGATGCTGTTTCTCGACCTATACTGCTAAAGAAGTTGGAGCTCCTTGGAGTGCGTGGTACTGCCCTCAATTGGTTCTGCTCATACTTGTCTGATACACAACAGAGGATTAGTGTCAAAAACCCAGAAGTTCTGAGCAACACCAAAACTATTTATTATGGAGTTCCTCAGGGAAGTGTTCTCGGACCGACACTTTTCCTACTTTTCATAAACGATTTATGCCAGCTTGATCTTTTTCATGGTAGGATAATTACTTTTGCTGATGACACAGCTATTGTTTTTCACGGAAGAGACTGGGATGAAGTAAAATCAATTGCTGAGGAGGGCCTAAGGCGCGTTTCACATTGGCTACAAAATAATTTGTTATCTCAAAATGTCACGAAAACAAAATTTCTGTCCTTTAGGATCTCTCAACATTCTGCACCACCAGAACCATTATCTCTAAAGTATCATACATGTCAGGACTCTTTTCAAGATTGTAATTGTTCTAATATTAATCAATCAAACAAAGTAAAATACTTGGGAATAATTAAATTGGGACGAAAAATTAAATTGGGTTGACCATATTAACTCACTATGTAACCGGATGCGTAAATTACAGTACATTTTTAAAAGACTGAGTGCAGTCGCTGACCCTACAATAATAAGACTCGTTTACATTAGTTTATGCGAATCTATACTACGCTACTGCATAATTGTGTGGGGCACTGCAAGCAGTACCCATTTGCTGAAACTTGAAATATGCCAACGAAGTTTACTTAAAACTGCCTTTAGAAAACCTTTCAGATACCCCACTGATTTACTTTATAAAGACTGCGATGTCCTTAGAGTTAGGCAGCTTTTTATTCTTGCCACTGTTCTTAGATTCCATAAGACAGCCGCCCAAACGCTTAAATCTACATCTAAAACATATCGCTGTCATTCTTGGAGATTGCCTACTATTAAAAAATATTTTTCACGTAAAAGTTATATTTTCTGTGGTCCGTACCTTTACAACAAAACACATAAATTGCTCAATTTAATCTACGACACAAGATATAAAGTCAAGAAAAAAATTATCGGTTGGCTTCGAGGTCTAAATTACTCAGAAACTGAAAACCTGCTCAAAAAGTATCTCTAAATTTTTTACTTATTTTCTCTTAAACATTTTTATCTTAACATATAAGTTACTACTTAATATACACAAATACTTAAATTATTCGATTATACTAATACTTAAATACATACACTATAAACATAAACACAAATATTTAAATTCATACATTATATATAGATAAAACACACATTTGCATATATGAATTATATTACATAATACCAACATACAATCATATCCTACCTTACTACCGATTTCTGTGTAACTCACCCGCCTTAATTTATCAACTTATAATAATATGATGAACACAGGTGTATCACGCAATTATAGCTTAAACTACCTATATCTAATTCTTTATAGGGTCATGTTGTAATATTACCAGCGAAATTGTATTATACCAGTGTAATTACAGTGTAATTATTGTGTAACAGTGTAATATTAAAAATAGTAATTAATATGATTATGTAACATTCCGGAAGAGTGTAGTTACCCACAACACAGGGTATCCTAGTGTGGGAACTACGTGTCCTGTAAAAATATTTTTGTACTTTTATGCAACAAATAAATTATTATTATTATTATTATACATCAGTCAGTTGAGGAATACATGAAATGTTTGACAGGATGGCAGAAGATGAGAAGAATAGATTGGAAGAGCAGCGAGCTCAGCTGGGGGAGAGTGGGCTGGCCAAGAAGGAAAAACAACTGGAACAGGCCATGGAGTTCAATGAGGTATAAAAAAAATTCACTATGACTGTTTTAACTATAATATATCGTATTAGTATCGACACATACGAAGTAAATTATTTTTCATTTCTTTTTTTTTGTATTAATTTAACGACGTTTACTGTTTTACTTTAATCTTAATTTTAACTTTAATTTGTTACTCATTCGGGTCTAACACAACGGCTGAATATCCGTGACGCTAAAACGCTACAAGCAAATGTTGCATGCAGTCTCTTCTATAATACAGAACTTTTACCTATAGCTATATGTTTAATATCGTAGCGCGAACCGCCTGCGGGTACAATAGCCGCGGTGCCAGTGCCATCTTGCGACAGATTGAAGTGTCACAGCATCGCTACCTGGAGCAGCGGGGACCAGCCGTGCCCACACCTGGACCTCAAGGAGATCCCCCTGTACGCTAGGGTGCACAGCCTTAAAACCAACTTTGTATATGTAAGTATAATGTACTATTTAATTGCGTTCATTTCCCTTCCCCGCTTTGTAAGTGAGGGCACGCCGTTCCAAGTGTTTTGCAGAGAATTAAAGTCTATGCATACATAACATACCTTATACACAGTTTACATAACACATGAATACAGCAAACACATGAAACCGTAATTTAAACTGCAAGCCTGTGCCAAAGAAATACTTAATAACCGATAATAATTCAAAATTAGGAATAACTCAAAACCTACTCGTCAGATCTCGCTCAAATTTAAGTGGGACCACATGACAAGTACCAGCTTTCGATTAAAAAAAGAATCATCAAAATCGGTTCACCCAGTCGAGAGTTCTGAGGTAACAAATAAAAAAATACAGTCAAATGGAATACTCCTCCTTTTTGAAGTCGGTTAAAAAACTCATAATGACTTCCCAGATAAACATGATCTTCGACACGTCATCGATGGACGAGAAGTATCGTAAATGGATCCCAGTGTTGCTGAACGGTCTAGCGGAGTGTCCAGTGCGTCGTGGAGACACCCTGGTTCCCCACGAGGAAGTCATCAGCACCACGGAGGAGCTCACCGTCTCCTTCCACTACGAGTTGGGGTTCAAAAGACCTGGCCACTTCTCTACGGGGTCCTTTTGCAATCTGGTGCATGTGGAGACAAAGGTAATTGTCAATTTGATTGATTTATCGATACAATTCTGTTCTGTGTAATAGTGATTGTTTTTGTAACTTAAAATTAAACAATGGATTTGATAAGACAGTAGGTATGATTTTACAAGTTTGGAATATGACTGAACAAGAAAATTAGTAATTGGATGAAATACTTGAGTCTTAGGTTTAATTCCTGGCCGGAGACATTCATAAACCAGATGAAATGATTGGTGCTATAAAACTTAATACAATCTAAACCTGTATTTGTATTTACCATAGCTGTTATTTGCTAAAATAGTGGGATATTTTATATATCTTTTACAATTTCCAGTGTGAACCAGAAGACTATGTAGCAGTAGTGAATCACCTGTATGAAGTGTTGTATGCAGCTGAAATCACGAAGGAGAGGTTGTTGGTGTTCGCTCAGCGGATGGTCAATGATGCAGCACAGGTAAGCTTGACATATTATGTTTGTATGAAAGACTTAATTTATTGGCATCTTGTGATATTCTTGTGATTTCTCACTTACCTCAACACATTACACATCTACATCTCTGATAAAATAGTCATTCCGATAAACAACTCGAAAATATGGATTTTCTGTGAAGCGAAAATAAACTTTACGGATTTTTTATGTAAATTATCTTCATGTGTTTCTTACCATTACCAACCTCATCCTTTACCAAAGTGTGGTCTCTATTCGTAGACATTTCTATACACATTGCTTCCAATTATTTTATCATCCATCCTCCTCACCTGAAAACATTATTATTACAAATCCCCAGGTGCGCAGGAATGCATACAAAATGGTGCAAGACATTCTCCGGGACACCCTGTACAGCAAGAACAGCAACTTGCACTGGTGTTCAGTTCTCCGGCAACAAAAGTTCCTCAAGGAGCTGATAGAACGGCTCAACAGCGAGAGTGAAGCAGAGCAGGCCCTAGCCGAGGCCAGGGAGGTCTTCAACATGGTCACGGAGAACGGATGGCTGCACCTCGCCACAGACTTCGAGAGATACAAACTCACCACGGAGCCTTGGAAACGATTTGCAAGGGACAACGAGATTACACCAATAGAGTATGTTAATAAATCTTAACTCTACTTTATCTATTTTTTATTTATTGATTTATGCAAGTGTTATGTTATGGGTAAAGAATTCACAAAATTATGTGATATTTCTTAAATTGTTTTAAAATATAAAAAAAAAAACAAACGTCTACTTATGTACGCGCGTGAGAAGTTATAATTATGTACTTCTTTGGCATGAAAAAAAATTTGCAAAAAAATTTTCAAAAAATTTAACAAAAATGTCAAAAAAAAAAATTAAATAAAAATCCAATAAAAGTATTTAAAAAAAAAACATTATAAAAAAACAATATAATAAATATTATAATAATCATTTTTTCATAACGCGCGTTTTTAAAAACGCGCGTGACCTTTCTCGTTACCGTCTTTTTGTACGGCAACAATCTTCTTTATACACAAATACCAACCGATCCACAGACCGAAGCTGTCCCTGGACGCGTCGCTGATCTCGTGGCCGGCGGGCGGAGGGGGGGGACTGGTGGTGGGGGTGGGGGGTGCGGAGAGCGGGTTCCTGCTGCGGCTGGCGCGCGGCCCGACCGGCTACGCGCTGCCGGAACACGCGCCGCTGCTCGTCGCGCTCAACTACTTTACACAGCTTGAGGTGAGGAGACAGGGTTTTCTAAAGCACAAAAAAGGTTTCCACCTATGTATTCACCTTAATATACACTTTAAAACCGTCTAACTGATGTGCCCCTAACCGATTTCATTTGAAAGGGAATAATGCGAAGATGGTTTTAGACCACTAAATGCATTGACACACGTCAGGTATTCCCTAGTAATAAATAAATAATAAAACATAAACGTGTACATACTTATGTACGCGCGTGAGAAGTTATACATAATTGGCTTCAAAAATTCAAAAAAATAATTTAAAAAATCATTTAAAAAAATACATGTTCAAAAAATTTTAGACATAATGTCAAAAAAAAATTCAAAATAAATTAATTAAACAATATTCAAAACAAACTAAATCACAATTTCATAACAAACTAAACTGAAATTTCATGTTACAGGGTCCGATGTGGCGGCTGATCCGCGGCTGCGGGCTCGCCTACAGCTACTCGGTGCGGACGGCGCCGGCAGAGGGCGCGCTCCTGTTCTCGCTCTACCGCGCCACCAACACCGTCGCAGCGTACACCAAGGCCCAGCAGATATTGGTCAGTTGGTTAACATTTGCTTCATATATGACCCACTAATGAACTCGGGTCTCTCCTGAGGAGGCCTAGCTTACTCCACGAATTTAAAATAGTAGAATAAATAACGCTCCACAGTCATAGCCCCACACTAGGATTCCCTATGTCGTGAGTGCCATGGACAACACACAATACATGAACTTTCTCATCCAGATCGAGTATAGAAATTCAAACTCGGCATTCAAATTTCCGCCTTACTAGGAATCGAACCCAGGACTCTTGGCGCAGCAATCCGGCATGGTAACCATTGCGCCACACGGGTCGTAAAATTTAAAAATAGGTGTATATATAGGTATCCCTGAATGTATAAATGATTTCGCATTTTGTGTGTCATGTATATGATTAGATGTGCTAAGGAGATTCTTTCTCCTCTTCTCAATAAACAAGCACCTTTCTGCGACGTCAATAGAACCAGAAATGAGGTGCATGCATAACAAAATATTGGAAATTCGGACTTCCAGGAAGGTTTCTCCGGCGAGTTTGATAGTGAATTGTTCCTGTCGGCGCGCAGCACGGCGTTGTTCGAGGCGGTGGACGAGGTGAAGTGCCCGGCCGACGTGGTCGCGCAATCGCTGCTCAACTATTGCCGCGGGAACTCGCAGCACTTCAATAGGTATTAGTGATAGTACTGATGGGAAACCTCGATAGATTTTATCGTTCCACGCGTCGTGTCAATGTCAGTCCGCATACAATTTCAAATGATATCGCTGCACGTGACCTCGTTAGGCCGAACACATACATTGTATTTGTCCAGCTCTTAATAATTTAATTGCACCAGTCTTGTTCTCGGCTCCTACAGCTTAAAAAATATTGTGGTTTTGAACGAGCGCAGTATAATTTCATCTCGAAGGGAGTGACTAATTCTCCCTCTTTGCAAAAATCGTCTTCATATTATACATATTTTATAAGCCCGGGGTATGAAAATTTATGGGGAAAAAAATAAAATATTCTCCGTTACGTTACGTTATGCGTTATGTTAGTGCGCAAAATATCTTGCGCACCTCCCACCACAAAGTGCTCTCGGCTGCATGGTAACATTTGCGGCATCTAGGAGTAAACTCCAGTCGTGCATCGGGGCTGAGACACAATTTTTTTTTTGCAGGGAGCTGGTGCTGGCGATAGGGGCGGTGAGTGCGGCGGACGCGCAGGGGGCGGCGCGGCGCTGGCTGGGGGCGCTGTTCGCCCCCGCGGCGGGGCGCCTGGCGCTCGTCTGCCACCCCACCAAGGTCAACGACATGCAGGCTGCGTTCGCCAAGTTAGTACTAAACCACACATTACATTATATGAAGCGAAACTTCTAATGTGAAACGTTTTACCGTTTCAGTTGTAACTTGTAAGTATAGCATAACAGCAAAAAAAAAAAAAAAAAACAAAAAAAAATATAAAACTAGCTACCCGGACAGACTTCGTTCTGTCAAAATTTGCAATAAAATTATATTGCGACTATAAATTGAGATGTAAGAAGCTATCCTATCTTTCAAGTTGGATCAAACTGCACACGGTGTGCAAATTTGAATAAAATCGGTTAAGTAGTTTAGGAGTCCATCGTGGACAAACAACGTGACACGAAATTTATATATATTAAGATAGCCAATTAAAAAAAGACTAAAACGTCAAAAAACATCTTCGTAGGTATTTATTTTAAGTAACTTACGGGACACCTCTTGATAAGAATATGAATTAATGTTACTTGTTAATTTTTAATAAATTATAACATGTGAATATAACATAAATCCTTAGTAAATTTTTACGTGTATTTCTGAACACCGTTTTGGACAATTTCAATAATGGTTTCCCAAGATCTATGTCATTTTACCTGTCCATCTCCATATAAGTAATGACTAAGAAATTTTTCATTACATGTAATACAAACAATACTAATTTGCTTTTAATTTGTTTCAGAATAAACATCGATCTGGAGGCGTTCGAATCTATGGAAGCTTCTAACTTTAATAAATAAACAAAACTCTGTAATTGTTAAGTATTAAAACATTTATACGGATTTTTTAATATCTTTTACACTTGTTTGTATTCTTATTATTAATTGTATTATTGTAAGTATACTTGATTACGTTAACAGCATAATGTAAATATTGATTTTAATTAAACTGCTTGACTGTGCCCTAAGTTTATGTTTATTTTTATTTGACAATATACTCGGCTAGCGATCGAAAGATACTTTCGATACTGAGTAGGTATCCATACTTTGTTCGCGAATCTCGATGCTGAGTACTCGATACTCGTACCTAGTATTTATTAGTAAGTACTCATATGAAACGTCGGTATCGAGTACTTTTATAACTGTTTAATACATAGATCATTTTATTTTCACACTGTGTTTTGCTATTACCAACATTTTTGTTATGCAAAGGAACTGCTCCAGAGCCAATTGCACAAGAGATTCGGTGCAGTTGAGCACATGCCAATTGCAGCAGTAAGCAACAGCTCGACCCACGTTTTAAAAATTTACCCTTTAAAAATGCGGAAGTGTGTGCTAGTGCTATGAGCATTGTATGTAGGGCCATCGTGGAAAGCCCACAGGATGCTTCTTCAGAATTGGATACTGAGAGTATTCCCGATGCCGACGCATTAAACTTTTGGCGCGCAGGATCACAGCCTAATCGCTTAAACGAGTTATTGTTTTTAGCCGGAAGCCCAGAAGAAGAATGGCTTTAAAAATGATTTCTGATGGCATTTATAACAAGTAGAAAAATGTGTTTTTAATATGGCAATGAAAATTTAAAAAATATAGTTCAATTGTAAACTTTTTCATCATGAAATAAATATTTAACAATAGCTGTTTTGGCGAACTTTTTATCGCCTAAAATTAATGATTCATGTACTTTGTTGTAACTTTTATAGTTTTAGTAGGGGGAGGGCCCCCTCCCTCTTCCCCTGCCCCTCCCTCTCCCCTAGCCCTCACCCTCCCCCTCCCTCACCCCTGTCAATTTGCCATAGACAATTTTCACGATTGAATAGTTGTAACTATCGAATTAATATCGATTAACTGTTAACGAACACGATTAATTGATTTAAAATTGGATAAATTTAAATTAAATCTTTCATATTTCTTAAATAAAAAATAAATGATACAAGATTTTGAAAAAAAAATATTTCGAGAATTCAGGTGATTCATCTTCGCTGTCTGATTCTGGCACGTATATAATGTAACTTGGAGTCGGTTCATCTGATACAGCGACTAAAATTCATTGTCTGTTAAACAAAATGAGTATGCGTATTGATAAGTACCTACATAAATATTTCTGTTTAAAATTATTTTCCATTAAACGAACGAAAAATCATTGAGTAATAGAAAGAGACATAAATAACATTACACAGTTTTAAAAACATGTCTTTAATGTTCAAGCGTAACGTTAAAATACATATATGGATCAAAAGATCATTCAAACGATTTAGAAAATCGATTTCTCTTTCAATCCTTACGAATCAACGACAATCATTAGGTTCATATTACTGTCAAATTGACAATTTGTCATCGATGACATCATTGATTAAAAGAAAGACATCGATAGTGATTAAGTACTCTGTGACATCGATTTAATGTTTTCTGTGCAAAGAAGTTTTGACAATATTTAAATTGGAAATGTTTTTTGTTTTAGAGAGTATAAGTGATTAAACGGTGAATTTAAAGAAGTTACAGTGTGATATCAATAGTTATTTGTGTAATAGACATATCAACATTCAAAGCGTGTGCGTGTCGTGAAACTAGTAAGATTCCCGTATGAGTGTTTTAAGTTTTTTGTTTATCAGTTTAGACTCCGCCAAAAATTGGACATAAACAGCTGTCTTTTTTTAGCCTACGCCAACTTGACATAAGTCTGAGAAAGACAGATAGCGCATAGAATGTTCAACTTATTACTACGTACCTCTCCATGTTTATCTTTATCTTATCCTCAGATTAAAGTTCTTTAATCTGAGATCTTATCATTCCTCCAAGGTGACTGGAGTCTGGCGGAACACATCAACTCAACATACCGGATGTAGTTTAGCTGTTTTGTTGGGTGCAGTACGAAATGGATTTGAACAAATTGTTATAGTTTAAACATTTATTTCTTGTTTTAATCATGTCCCATTTTAAATTAATATCCTCAACCAAAGCTTACAATGTTATACCGGTAAATAAATATGTATCTGAAAAAACTGGGCTTACAGTAATTATAGCGAATGTTGAAGGACCTGTTGTAAATGCACATTTCATTCTTGGTAAGGATATTAAAGATATCTTGTATTATTCATTTATTTTGCAAACTTATTACCATGTTAACTAGGTATCTCATTTTTACAGCAACAGAGGCGCATGATGATGACGGGCTGCCTCATGCTTTGGAGCGCCTGATTTTCTTGGGCTCGAAACGATATCCTTACAAGGGTATTCTAGACCTGCTGGTTAATCGTTGTATGGCTTTCGGAACCCATTCCTGGACGGATACTGATCACACATGCTACATTATACGTACTGCAGTTAAGTTTTCACTCAACTGCCACCCAATAACCTTCTAATTGATTAACATGATGCATATATTGTTGTTGACAATTTAGTAGTTCAGTAATTTAGTACTTTAGTAATCAAGTAGACAAGTAATCTACAGTAGAAATATTTTTATTTTCTGCTAAGTAGGTGGGCGGGGCTTATCACTTAACACATTTGGACGGACACTTTTTAGTTAAAATTTTGTTAAAATTTAGTAAAATGCTTAAGTAATTAAGTAGAATTGTAAGAACTAAAGAGTTTTACTAAATTATTATGTGTGAACGCACACTAAAAATTATTCACTTAAAATTTAGTTATAGTTAACTACTTAAGCAAAAAGCAAAGCAACAACCCATAATTGTCCCACTGCTGGGCTCGGGGTCTCCTCTCACAATGTGAGGGGTATTAGGCCATAGTCTACCACGCTGGCCAAGTGCGGATTGGTAGACTTCACACACCTTCGAGAACTTTATGGAGAACTCTCCGGTGTGCAGGTTTGCTCACGATGTTTTCCTTCACCGAAGCAAGTGATAATTAACTTGTAATACGCACATAATATTTGAAAAATTAGAGGTGCGTGCCAGGGTTTGAACTCGGGCCCCTTCGTTCGGGAGACCAACGTTCTACCGCTAGGCTATCACTGCTTAACTACTTAATACGTCTAAACCGAACATAATACTTATGTAATAAAAACATATATGAGTAAAAAAAACTAACAGTTGTTTATTGTATTTTTTGCTGTTTGTGGTGAGAAATAAAGTTTCATTTATTATTATTATATTAACATTATTATTCTAATTATTAGTAACACAATTTTATCTTCTTTTCGAGTTGTAAACTGCACAATGTGCAGCTCTTTTATTGTTATATTTTTATTTATAAAATCTGTACTTTAAACAGAGATTTAGCTTGTACACATTACATACTTATGTAATAAATCAATGTTTTACTTTTCAATTTTCATAATTTTCAAAACATAAATCTTTCAGGCGATGAAGGCATGTTAACCCTGCTACCTATCTACCTGGATCACATTCTCAATCCAACCCTGACAGACGAGGGGTTCATCACCGAGGTTCACCATGTAGATGGGGATGGCGAGGACGCTGGAGTAGTGTACTGTAAGGTGCAAGAATTTGAGAATACTTCCTATAGAAGGTTTGTTCGTTTTCCAATATTCAATCCACTACAATTTTGCTGAAAAAGTTGTTTTGTTCTTAACAGATGGTAAATTATTGTCAATTAATTTATAAATTGCATCCCTACAACAAATTCTTTTGACACATGAATTATGAATAACACAAACAATTGAATCAGTCATTCCAAAAACCACTTAAATCACATTTTATTCCAATATGCTTTTATTTTGCTAAAGACATTCCCTAAAGGTAACTATTCTGGGTATACAGCAGTGCCGGATTAACCACATAGCAAGAGTAGCAATTGCTACGGGCCCCGCGCGAAAAAATCGTGCCAAAATTTCGTATCCTTTCTTTAAAGTGGCTAAAAATTTTGTACCCTCTTTTTGGTTCGGTATTTTTAAAAAAAACACCATCAAACAATTATTTTTTAATAAAATTAAACTAAGAAACATAAAATGTTACTTGTATACGATTTAATCAATAGTCATTAGACATTGATGGTTCTGGTTCTGGTACAAGGAAAGAATATTTTTCTTTCCTTGTATCAGTCTGTTGTCTTGTTTACCTATTTGGCTAAAATTCCAGCTGTATTTGGTAGGAAGCACATGTTTGCTTATTTTAAATAGTCTTTTATTTTTAATATGTACAATTTAGTGCTTATTTTTATGTTTTGTCTTTACCACACTATCATATACTAAATAATTTGTATTTATTCGCTTGTCAAGTCAAAAGTTGCTAAAATTGTGGCTATAATATTTAGCCAAGAATAAGGGCATTTTATTAATGCAAATTAGCCTGTTTTTAAATTTACTTCTGTTAGGGGTACAAATATAATAAGCATAATTTCCGCGTGCGAAACTGTGGGCAACAGCTAGTACACTACTTTATATTTAATTCCATCTTTGCTACATTTCAGCAGATGTATAAATTAATGTCAATAATCACTAAAATAGAAACACATATACATACATTTATTCCAATTTGATTATGTATAGGTGTGAGCTGAAGCTCCTGAGAGCTATGTACCCTAACAGTGGTTACTCATCAAAAACTAGGGGCATTATGAAGAACCTCAGAACTTCTACCACTAATAGCAAAGTAAGTCATGTAACGGTTGTTACCTTTGTAACAGGCACTACTGAATTCTTACAAATTAAAATATAAATAAAACTTAATTAAAATAATCAAAAAGAAGTAAAGTTTATTGCATGGGCGTAGCCAGGTTTTAGTTTCAGGGGGGGGTTCAAGTTTTGGGGGGGGGGGGGTTCATGTTTTGTTCAAGAAAATACAACGACTAAAAGTACATAAAATAACCTTAAAGAAAATTGAGACTTTATTTTTTCTCACGACATTATTATATAGTGCCATCTATTAATAGTTTAGTCAAAAAGCATGGACTTAAATATAAAGTTCAAAAACGTGTTTAATAAAAATAAAGCTCCTAAAAATATGTGCAATAGCTCATTCGATTCGGAATGACGTCTAGAAAAATATTTTTTAAGGGTTTTACTAGCACATAAAAATTTTAGTCCTTAACTTTTCGGGGGGGGGGTTTGAAACCCCGAAACCCCCCCCCCCCCTGGCTACGCCCATGGTTTATTGTTACACTAATTCGTCAATCCGTAGAAGTTTTGTCCCCTCCCCCCCTCAGTGTCACAGTTGGTCACATTTGTGAGACTTCCCCCTCCTACGAAATTTAGGATCCCCTCCCACCCCTTGTCACACAATGTCACACTACATCAACCCCCTCCCCCCTAACGTGTGACGTAAGTTATGGATGGCCCCTTAGTCAATTAAATTTATAATTACTTGACCCTGAAAAATACCTTATGAATCTCATGATAACAGTATATTATATTTAAAACAGAAAACTATTTTTTTTCTTATAATACATACTGTATACATACATATAAATCACGCCTCTTTCCCGTAGGGCTAGGCAGAGACCACTTCTTTTCACTTGCTACGATACTTACATACTTGTTTCGCTTCGTCCACTTTCATTATTCTCTTCATACATGCTCTTCGGTTTAATATAAACCTATATTTAACAGACCAATTATGTATATTATTAACTAAGTTATCTTTAGTCTATGAAATCAATTATTGAAAGGAGTTTTATATTTTTAGGTGCGTGATTTCCACAAAAAAAATTATAGAGCCGAAAACTTAACAGTAATCCTAATAGGACAAATTGAGGCAGAAAATGTTTTCAAAGCGTTAGCTACAGTGGAGGATGACATCATAATAAAGGTATCATCTTACAACCTTATTAGTCAATAACACATAAGAAAATTATTCAATGCATCATCATGCATTATCTAGTATTTTATAGTACAACTAAATGTAAAAAAAAAATATTACAATCCATGCCCATCTTATTATTTAAAGATATAACGGAAATATTATTTAAAAATGAATATAAAGATATAATTTATTTACATAGCGGCAGCAGGAGCCGCAAGAAGAGTGGGTGAAGCCATGGCAGGCCATACCCGACCCTCCCCGCTACGGCGAACTGAAGGAGCAATGGCCGGCTGATACTGAGGACTGTGGACAGGTTGGTACAACAACAGGTAAAGGTGTGCTGAATGTCCTATCGATAATAATATTTTGATAATATACCCACCCACAACATATAGTGGGTAACAATATGCGTTTGCGGAAAAATCATCAAAAATATTTCATCGAATTACAATTCGCCGAATACAATACATCGAAAAATCATTTCGTCGAATAACAAAACGTAGAACAACCAAGTCATCGAATGACATTTCTTCGAATAGCATTAAGTAGAATACACCTTTCATCGAATGACATTTAATCGAATTACATTTCATCGAATGGCAAATCATCGAATGGCATTTTATGAATGCGATATTATATTTTCAGAATTTGGAATAGCGGAATTAATAAGATGGGCGGAAGAATAGAAATAGCGCTTTGTCTCGAAAATGTTGTCTATAGCGATTTTGGGTGACGCAGGTTTTAAATCTGAATGAATGAAATGATGTACGATTTTGATCCAGTTAAGATTAACACCGAGAAATTGTCATTCGTCGAAACAAGTTCTATCGAAAACACGAATTTGTCAAAACGTTTACGTTAGTGACAGAAACGAATCGCTGCAAAACAGACTCCACGTAGTCTTGTTTGCCCTATCCCTAGAGTGTAATGTAAACACGCGTAGGCGTGGAGGGACGAGGCGGCCCGCGAGCTAAGGAGAGAGTGGTTTTAATGCTCGGCGCAGCAGCTGAGGCTGGCCGGCTAAGCCGGCCAGCAAGCCCAAGCTGCGGTGGTGAGCATTAAAAGCATCTGCGACGATAAGCTCGCGTGGGACCTCCGGAGCCCCGCAGCGCCGGAGCCGTGACAGAAACAGTGCTTGCTGCATGCTGCATTCGATTAATTGTTTTCGATGAACTGTCATGAAATGTTGATTTGATTAATTGTGTTTTCGATGAAATGTTGATTCGATTCATTGTGTTTTCGACGAAATGTCGATTCGATTAATTGTAATTCGATGAAATTTTCGATGATTTTTCCGCATATCAACATTATGATCCTCTTGAAATGCATATACAATGATCCACTAACCCAATAGATCAATATTTATTCCTGGGTTATGGATGTTTAATTTTTCTATTGTATGTACATCCCATCTGAAAACAAAGAGAAGACCGATATACAACAATTAGCGATATGTAAATACTTACAATTCCAACATATTTTGTGATAGATCTAAGGTTGGCACTGAAGTTAAACATTTCAGTAAAAAGAAAGCAATGTATATTATTGCGTATTTGCATAAGACACCGGTACATTGTTGCAGATAACATTTGGGTGGCGCGGGCCGACGCTGACGGAGGAGAGTGCGCTGAAGGAGCTGACGGCGTGCGATATTCTCCTACGTTACCTGTGCGACACCGCCGCCGCGCCGCTGCAGCGCTGCCTTGTCGAGAGGGAAGACGCCTTAGCTAGAGATGTTAGTACATAGTTACTCCTGCCTCTTAACGCTATCAATAGGTTAGTACCAGAGTGTTGCCTCGTCGAGAAGGAAGATGCCTTGGCTATGTTAGTACTGTTGACGGAGTAAAAAAGTAGAAAGTACTCAATTCGTCGGAATCTTTTTTCTATAACTATATACCTGTGTGTAATACACTAACTTATTTTTTTAACTATGTCGAAAAACGAGCTTAACATCTATCTGATTTTAAGTAGCCACCGTCGGCCACAGACATCCGTCATACCAAAGGCATCGATTAATGACCGACAAAAAAGAAGAAAGAGAAAGAAAGAACTAGAAACATATTAACGATGACTATTGTCACTTGCAGGTATCCTGCAATGTAATAGAGCACCTGGCGTCGCTGATCGAGATCGAGCTGAACGACGTACCCCTGGACAAGCTAGACGTGGCAAAGCAGATGGCGCGCGAGTGCCTGGCGGGGGTCCGCGGGGGGTCCGAACCCCTGGACATGGAGCGGCTGCGGCGGCTGCTGCGGGAAGAGCTGCGGGGGAACCTCGCCAGCCTGGAGTCCGAACCCCACTACACCGTTGCCTTCCGCTGTATCGGAGATGCGTTGTATTCGCAGAATGAACGGGATGTGAGTGTATTGTTTATGTACACAAAGCAAAAGTTAGGTATCCAGGGCATGATTCAAAATGTTCCGTAATGTTTGATATACGTAAGTTATCATGATATTTTTGTAACAAGCGGAAGTAACAGTGTACTGTACACACATGTGAATGGCTAAGGGCTTGTACACAAAACTGCGATGCGACGTCGCATCGCTAAAACCTGCGAGCTCGCACGTCGCGTCGCAAGAACTTGCGAATTGATTCGCATCGCGCATTCCTGCGATGTTATGTCATACTTGTTGACAACACTTTTATGTCGGCTCTGAGACAGCGTGTTGGCAAGACGTACACACATCAAATAAAGTTTGAGATCACTTTGAAAATACGAAATCTTTTTTGTTACGTTAAAATGAAACGTTTTTTCTTTTTCTTCTAAGATTCTTCATTTAAAAATCAAATCTTTTAATAAAAAATTCATATTGTCGATGAAAATAGTTCCCTTCGGCGTTCATAATAGTAATAAATGGATGAACCCAAAATCTTATTTGTATCTTTTGCCTGTATCTCCTAAGCAATAACAAAAGTGCACACTTCTTTTTACGATCCATGTCACGACCTAGTTTTCAACGGTCATCAAAGGAATGGTCACCTTATCGTGGAAGGGACACGCCTTGCCGCACGAAATCGCATCGCAGCAATTCGTGTCGCAACTTTTTGCGTTGCGAATTCGCATCGCGTCGAATCGCAGTTTTGTGTACGGGCTCTAAATTCTTGTGCTTATTTTTCAAAACCAGTGTGTTCGATTCTTGACTAAGATTTTTCAAAAATCCAATGATGTATTTTTAGTTTTCATCAAAATCGAGCCTAAAACTCCTTCAAGTACTTTTCGCTATTCTTCAGAGTTCCGGATTTTGCCTTCTTAAAAATTCACTCTGTATAATATCTACCTACAAACTTTAATACTTCTAGGTTCACTGGTTTAGCCTATCTGTTGTCAGCCAGTCATTGTTCGCATTTTATTATATACTCGTAGATATCTTCAATTGGTGATCAACCAACTACTAAAACCGAGATGGAAACCAAAGCTACCATGTGTATTGCAGTTCGTGTCTCGTATGAACCCTCAACAAGGGCTGCACGAGCTCATGGAGGAGGACGAGCAGTACTGGCGCGGGCTGCTCGAGAAGTACTTCACCGATGACCTGGTCACTGTTGTCGGCTCGCCCAGTATACAGCTACAAGCTAAGTAAGTTAGCCTTTACAAAAATAAATACAAATTCATTTACATATTTGCTCAAAAGTGGGCATGTAATAGTGTCGTAGAATTATTGTATAATACATCCTCCACAGTCCACCAATTAAGGCATGCCTTTGTCAATTTCTTGATCCGGCTAATATTATAAAACGTCCTAGTTTGTGAGGATATAATATGAATGGATATTTGTTATGTTATAATGATATATAGATAATATACGATAATTTAATATTATGTGCGCTCTTATGATATTTATACTCGTAATCAAATATGGGTTGAGGAATACATGAAATGTTTGACAGGATGGAGGAAGATGAGAAGAATAGATTGGAAGAGCAGAGAGCCCAGCTGGGGGAGAGTGGGCTGGCCAAGAAGAGAAAACAACTGGAACAAGCCAAGGAGTTCAATGAGGTATAAAGAATGTTCACTGACTATTTTAACTATAATAAGTACCAATGTGTACGCACTACGCGCATTAGTATAGACACATACGAAGTTAAATATTTTTGAAGTGAAAACTTCTTTAGCATCGTTGTCATTTGAAAGTCGATGAAACTAAAAAGGGACAGTAAGAAGGGACAGTCATATAAATTCAAATATTAACGTGGGAGAAAATGAGATAGGAAGCATTGTACAGGGTGAGGGGGAGAGGGAGGGACAGGGGGGGTCTAACACAACGGCTGAATAGCCGTGACGCTAAAACGTTACAAGCAAACGTTGCATTACCCTGTCTGCACTATGATACAGAACTTTCACCTACATGTTTACCTTTCCTTTACTTTCACCTACATTTTGCTCTTCATTATTTTCACAATACCGCCATCGATGTTTCTTTTACTTTCCGAAGGTGGACTAGTAGAGAATGCTTTTAGGATTAAGTCCGCCTTTGTACCTTTTACATTGTTGTAAGGTTCAAAAGTTGAAATAAATAGATGAATAAATGTTTAATATCGTAGCGCGAACCGCCTGCGGGTATAATAGCCGCGGTGCCAGTGCCGTCTGGCGACAGACTGAAGTGCCACAGCATCGCTACCTGGAGCAGCGGGGACCAGCCGTGCCCACACCTGGACCTCAAGGAGATCCCCCTGTACGCTAGGGTGCACAGCCTTAAAACCAACTTTGTATATGTAAGTATAATGTACTATTTAATTGCGTTCATTTCTCTTCCCCGCTTTGAGAGTCAGGGCACGCCGTTCCAAGTATTTTGCAGAGAATTAAGGTCAATGCATACGTAACATACCTTATACACAGTTTACATAACACATGAACACAGCAAATAGCATTAGAGGGAGGGGGAGAGGAAGCGGGAGTGGGAATTTAATGGTTTCTGATTTGTTAAACCTACCAAAACTATAAAAGTTAAAAGTAACAACAAAGTACATGATTATTAGGCGATACGTAGTTCGCCAAGACAGCTAGTGTTAAATATTTATTTACTATTGCCCAAGAAGTATAACTTCTCACGCGCATACATCAGTATACGTTTATGTTTGGTACAAAATAGTTTTTGAAAGATAATTAAAACTGATACATGTTAGTAAATTAATACCTTTATTTTTGAAGGTTTCACTTCTACCACATGTGAATTGCACACATTTTAATTTTTTATAAAGAAATACTTTAAAAACCCATAATAACTTTACAGATAAACTTGATCTTCGACACGTCATCGATGGACGAGAAGTATCGTAAATGGATCCCAGTGCTGCTGTGCGGTCTAGCGGAGTGTCCAGTGCGTCGTGGAGACACCCTGGTTCCCCACGAGGAAGTCATCAACACCACAAAGGAGCTCACCGGCTCCTTCGACTACGAGTTGGGATTCAACAGATCTGGCTACTTCTCTACGGGGTCCTTTTGCAACTTGGTGCATATTGAGACAAATGTAATTGGCAATTTAATTGATTTATATATAATTCTGTTCTGTGTAATAGTGATTGTTTTTGTAACTTTAAATTAAACAATGGATTTCATAAGATAATAGGTATGATTTTATAAGCTTCGAATATGACTGAACAAGAAAATTAGTAATTGGATGAAATACTTGAGTCTTGATTTAATTCCTGACCGGAGACATTTATAAACCAGACGAAATGATTGGTGCTATAAAACTTAATACAATCTAAACCTGTATCTGTATTTACCCTAGCTGTTATTTGCTAAAATAGTGGGATATTTTATATAACTTTTACAATTTCCAGTGTGAACCAGAAGATTATGTAGCAGTAGTGAATCACCTGTATGAAGTGCTGTATGCAGCTGAAATTACGAAGGAGAGGTTGTTGGTGTTCGCTCAGCGGATGATCAACGATGCAGCAGAGGTAAACTTGGATTTGCGGAAAAATTATCGAAAACATTTCATCGAATTACATTTCATCGAACACATTTCATCGAACACATTTCATCAAACACATTTCATCGAATTACAATTAATCAAATCGGTGTGCCTACACTCAGCGGGACCCCCTATCCTAAAACGATATGAGTATGTCCAGGATTTAGTTCCAAATTTGTTCTATCAAATGCAGTCAAAATTAGATTTTGTTCCGTCAAAATGAACGAAGGGCGTTGGTTTTAAATCAACCTCCTGACCTGTGACCTATAAATAAAAAGGGTCCCGCTGGCTGGAGATTCTTTTAAACGCGACGAATTTTTAAGAATAAAATAATTTCCGAACTAATTATTAAAACATTAAAAATAAAAAAGAAAACTATTATAAACAATAAAAAAATTATTTTAGAATTTTTTTTTTTCAAAAAATCATTATTTCACCTATGCAATAAAGATGGTAACAATTTTTTTTTAAAAAGTCCCAATATTATAGTCTATTTGTTTATAAACAATTTCTTAAAAAATGACGTAATTTTTTTTTTTCTAATGTTGATTGATACCTTTATTAGATGCAAAAACAGCAATAATAAGATATTACTAAAAAAAATTTTTTTTGATAGCGTTTCTTACAAATTTCATTTTTTGTTATCTTAAAAAAATTAGAATTAACAAAATAATAAACTTTAAAAAAAATTTTTTGCATAACTTTATTAAGCACCTAAATAAGAAGAGCTATACGAAGCGAAAAATTTATAGACCAATTATTTAAACTTTTATGCCGTAATTTATAAAAACAGAGATTGGAAAAAAATTAGTTAATTAACAATGGTGTAACTTTTTGAAAAATCGACATGAATTTGTTTTTTCACCGAGGTTTTGTTTGTTCAAGTGCCTAGATTACACCATAATTTATTCAAATTTTTAAATAGTTATTTGATACTATAAAAAAATTATTTTATGTGATAAACCGGCTTCTTAGGCAGCACGCCTATGCGGTAACGACCTCGCGGAGCCATATTTTCAGCGTTAATTTTTTTTTATAAATAATAAAGATAAAGTTCCGGGAGTTGGGACTTTTTTATTGGAAATTCTCTCTTCTTTTAGGACCTTTTTTCAAAATTCTTTAAATATCATTATTTTAGAAGTTATTAATTTAAAACTATGTATAATTTTTTTTAAATCTTATTTTGTTAATAACAATTGCAATTTTTTATGTGCTAATAAACCCTTCAAAAACATTTTTCTAGACGTCATTCCGAATCGAATGAGCTATTGCACATATTTTTAGGAGCTTTATTTCTATTTAACACGTTTTTGAACATGTTGACTAGACTATTAACTTATCGTACATCGGATTCAATATCTGCGTTACCCAAAATCGCTATAGACAACATTTTCGAGACAAAGCGCTATGTGCTATGTCTGTTGTTCCGCCCATCATATTAATTCCTCTATTCCTAATTCTGAAAATATTATATCGCACTCATAAATCGCCATTCGATGATTTGCCATTCGATGAAATGTCGTTTGGTGAAATGTAATTCGATGAATTGTCATTCGATGAAATGGTTGTTCTACGTAATGCTATTCGAAGAAATGTCATTCGATGACTTGGTTGTTCTACGTTGTGTTATTCGACGAAATGTTTTTTCGATGTAGTGCATTCGGCGAATTGTAATTCGATGAAATGTTTTCGATAAAATTTTCCGCAGACGGTAAACTTGACATATTATAATTAATTATGTTTGTATAAAAGACTTATCTGATGGTATCTTGTCATTTAATTCTCACTTACCTCAACACATTATTAGTCCCTGTGATTAGTCCACATTATTAATATTTGAAAATAACGCGTCTCTGACAAAATAGTAATTCCGATAAACAACTTGAAAATATGGATTTTCTGTGAAGCGAAAATAAACTTTACGGATTTTTTATGTAAATTATCTTCCTGTGTTTCTTACCAATACCGACCTCATCCTTTACCAAGGTGTGGTCTCCATTCCATTACATTTCTATACACATTGCTTCCAATGATTTTACTATCCATCCTTGTTTATCAATATTAATATATGATACTGTTATATCTCACATGAAAACTATTATTATTATTGCAAATACCCAGGTGCGCGGGTATACATACAAAATGGTGCAAGACATTCTCCGGGACACCCTGTACAGCAGCAACAGCATGTTGCACTGGTGTTCAGTTCTCCGGCAACAGAAGTTTCTCAAGGAGCTGATAGAACGGCTAAACAGTGAGAGTGAAGCAGAGCAGGCCCTAGCTGAAGCCAAGGAGGTCTTCAACATGGTCACGGAGAACGGATGGCTGCACCTCGCCACAGACTTCGAGAGATACAAACTCACCACGGAGCCTTGGAAACGATTTGCAAGGGACAACGAGATTACACCAATAGAGTATGTTATTAAATCTTCATTTTACTATTATTATCTATTTTTTATTATCATTTACTATCTATTTTTCATTTAATGATTTATGCAAGTGATAAAGTTAAAGAATTCACAAAATTAAGTAATATTTCTTAAAATATATTGTTTTAAAATATAAAAAAAACTTAATATTTAACTTAATATTATTACTATTTATTATTATATAGTAGTTTCTCTTACTTCCCGAAGGTTGGCTGGTAGAGAATGCTTTTAGCATTAAGTCCGCCTTTGTACCTCTCACATTGTTGTAAGGTTCAAAAGTTTAAATAAATAAATTACCAAATTACCAAAAAATGCTATTGTTGTTTTATGATAAATTAGTTATTAGACATTGGCGTTGGACGTCAATACAATTTTCTGAGAAAAACGTAAGTAATCCAGAAATTATTTTTAGGACTTAAGAGATTAAAAAATATGAGATTAAAGTGTAAATGACTTAGTTAACTATTTACCTAATGTGTACATCGTTTTAATAGAACGCAACTTAATAAAAAAAAACAAATTAAAGGAGCGCTGGTATTTTTTCGTATATATACGAGTCTGACGGAATGGGCCCGAAAACGTTTGTCGTATATATACGACTTTGGCGGTGAAAAGGTTAAAACTAGTGATGGGCTGACTATGGGTTTTGCCGATCAGCCGACTAGCCGACTATTCGGCGAGAAAATTGCCGACTAATCGGCCGACTAGTCGGCAATGCCGATTATCCTTACTTTGGTCGAATATTTATGAAAATAAAAGGAATCAATTGCTTCCTGATAAAACTGAAAGTCTGACGTTTCTTCAGCTTCACCATAAATTACTTTTGCTTGATCCAATAAAATTAAAATACTATCGATAAAATGTAATTGAAAATATGACTAAGTACGAACTTGTATTATTATTGCTACATGCTAGTAATGCAACGAATATTCGCATAATTTTTGACATTGGCATTCGCAAAAATCACTTTATAAAGAAAAATAATTATTTCTAACATTAAAATCTTACTGATACCTATTATGTAGTGTCTTTTGTTTAAAGTTTTAATTTTGAAGTAGCTTACTGAAATATAATGTCCTCAAGTTTTTTTTGTGTAGTTTCAAGTTACATACGTATTTTGTTTCCAAAACACATCATCAGTACTTGAAATGAAATGGTCACTGTTTTTGGAATATTATTATTACCAGCGACTATAGTCTTTGAACATGGATCAACTACTCCCATACATTGAGGAGTTAAATATTATATCGCCAAGGCATAGGACCCTAATATGGTTAATAATGTTCTGCTTTTGCAAAGTTATTGAGAACAAATATCAACACGGTTGAATAGAATTGTTGAAGAGTTGCATATTTTGTCTCCAGAACATCTTTAGACCCTGGGATAGTCAATAATTGTATTTTGTTACTATCTTCATTTCCTTTATTTATAGTAGCGAAAATTAATGCCGACTATTCGGCGATTTTTGCCGACTAGTTGCCGACTAGTCGTCGACTAGAAAACCCGACTAGTCGGCGTGTAGTCGGCCCATCTCTAGTTAAAACAGAATACACTTAAAAACGACCACCCTGAAAAGCATGTTTTTTTTCGTCAACTAATTTACTACGGCACTACTAATACGCAATACTACTACTACAATACTAGTACGGCAACAATCTTCTTTAAATGTTAACGAAAAAAACAAGAACCGCAAAGGAGAACCCCGGTTTCCGGCCACGAATTATATGTAATCTGTGCTAGCACATAAGACTGGACAAGAGTAAACTATATACATAAAAATTCGTCTAATTTACTAAATAAACATATTTAAATCTTAGCCTCATTTGCAATCGCCAAATGAAAAAAATAAAGAAAGAAGTTCTCATTGTATTTACCTCATTACAAACGATTTTATAATCGATTGATTAAGGAACATATGTATTAAATTAACTATTTATTAATTATAAAAACAATATTTATTCCTTTCTGATATGTTTTCATATTCTATATAAAGCTAAACTATTTAGTATATAATAATTACCATTAAATCCTTTAACGACATCGTTACGCTTATTAAAAGACATTTTGAGTTTAACTTATCTGTGTAAAAAAAGTAAAAGAATATTATGATGACATTTATGACAATTTAATTTTTGCACAGAGTACTTAATCACTATGTTCTATTGCATTCGCTTTTCGTTTCGTGCGTTGGTGAATGTGTTTTTGATACAATTTCTAGATTTGCTTTTCTTACTACCACTGCCTGAATATTGGAAATAGGAGTATAGCGCCTCCTGCACAATTTCTTGACGAAATATTGATATATTTTGATGATAATGAATAAAATATCTTTAAAAAATTAAAATGCCTTTATTACACAACCTTTTTGACATTTTTTTGGGTAAAACCCATTAAAGTGGGTAGGTAGTAGGTAGTATTCTACCCACCAACTCAGTTTTAACCATTATGGTTTAAGTAGTATTTATTTATTTATGGTCTTCATTATATTCCTGACATTGTCTTTAAACTCGTAGGTGTTTGAGGTAGTAAGTGCCTAGTAAAACGCATATTCAGTAGATAGGTACTCACCAACCGGTGACCAACCGACCTTGCGTTACCCATAATAAACGAGAACTTTATCAAAAACATATTTTTTTCATCAGCACTGTGACACGAGTGTGACATAATCATAACCCATATTTAAGGTGATTCATTAGGATTTCATTAGTTGGCCATTGCTAGCAGACGTGAAAATTGGAGAAATTAAAGCTTTTACAATGATCTAATTGACTACCAATTTTCATTCTTGTCTATTCTGGGCCGGTGTCTCTATGGAACATGGGGTTCTCCTTTATAAATTTCCTAGGAAATTTATAAACCTTCGTAGGATTCTAAACAAGAGATAAATTGTATTATTTTACGCCCACATTTTTGCAAAATCAACTTGCGACGTCTCGTGGTTTTATAAAGTAACGGATATCCATTCGTAAGATTCTAAACGGTTCGACCAATCACAGAAGAGTTTTTAATTTTACGCTTCTTTAAAATACGGCAAATAACACACTGCTCTCTGATTGGTCAATGTTGCGTCTGCGGAAAAATCATCCAAAACATTTCATCGTATTACAATTTTACAATCCGATATACGATTTTGACCCAGTTAAGATTAACACCGAAAAATTGACATTCGTCGAAACAACTTCTATCGAATACACGAATTTGTCAAAACGTTTACGTTAGTGACAGAAACGAATCGCTGCAAAACCGACTCCACGTTGTCTTGTTTGCCCTACCCCTAGAGTGTAATGTAAACCCGCGTAGGCGCGGAGGGGGATTTATAAATTTCCTAGGAAATTTATAAATTTGCGGTTCTTGTTATTTTCCGGTGACATATACACAAATACCAACCGATCCACAGACCGAAGCTGTCCCTGGACGCGTCGCTGATCTCGTGGCCGGCGGGTAGTGGGGGGGGACTGGTGGTAGGGATGGAGGGCGCGGAGAGCGAGTACCTGCTGCGGCTGGCGCGCGGCCTAACCGGCTACGCGCTGCCGGAATACGCGCCGCTGCTCGTCGCGCTCAACTACTTCACGCAGCTTAAGGTGGGGAAGCAGGGGTTTTATTAATAATGTTTATCTTATAATACTTATAATTTTTGTTATTATTTTCCTAATTTATTCAAATATTGTGATTATTCGTGAGATCTCGAAATTGGCGAGATCTCGCAGTATTGTTATTCATAAACTCGTGGGATCTCGCTTGAGCCCCAATCTCGCGAGATTAGCATTCCCTATTCACTAGTAATAAATAATAATAATAACAATAAAACATTTTTTGCATCTATCGTTATCGTCGCTCACGCAGGACACCGTGTAAAGGCTCGAGCATATTATAATATGACTCGTGAGCCCTTAGGGCTCGAGCTTTGAAGACTCAGTAGCTTCGACTAAGAGCACAAGGCATAACTTAGCAAACTTCACTCCGTCTACAACAGCTATATTCATATCGTAGTCATTCCGATGCCAACGCTATTGTCGTAGGATGATAGTAGGTACTGGAACTTCTATAGAGAAATAAACAACCGACCAATTTCCGCTTGTTTTTGGCGCACTTTTCAAACAAAATATTAATTTATAACGTTTTATAACTAACACCATTGTAAAATCACTAATTTTAATTTAAAAAATCACACTACTAAAAACATCATTACATTTGACTACGTAAAGAGTGGAAGGTTTTGTATACTGGCATTATGGAGGGTACCATGAAATTTTTAGATATTTGAACTCAGCAAACTGCACTCCGTCTACAACAGCTATGTTCATGGTTCATATCGCTATTTGTCAGAGACTAGCGCCATTCTGGAATGGCCATTATTGGAAGTATTGGAACCTCTATTTTCAGTAAACATCTGGACACTTTCAACTTTCCCCTCATATGAGATGGCCCTCCTTCTACCTCAATACTCCATGTTACAGGTATAAGAATTAATAGAAATTACATTTTATTGCTTAATAAACTATACTTATGTACATTTCATGTTACAGGGTCCGATGTGGCGGATGATCCGCGGCTGTGGGCTCGCCTACAGCTGCTCGATGCGGACGGCGCCGACAGAGGGCGCGCTCGGGTTCTTGCTCTCCTACGCCACCAACACCGTCGCAGCGTACACCAAGGCCCAGCAGATATTGGTCAGTTGGTTAACATCTGCTTCATATATGACCCACTAATGAGCTCGGGTCTCTCCTGAGGAGCTTACTCCACGAATTTAAAATAGTAGAATAAATAACGCTCCACAGTCATATCCCCACACTAGGATTCCCTATGTGTCGTGAGTGCCATGGAGTACATAAATTCAAACTCGGCATTCAAATTTCCGCCTCGCTGAGAATTAGGAATGGCACATTTCACCTATCACTGGATATTTCACTTGTTAAATAAACTTCACCTTTTCACACCTGTGACATGCATCGAAACCGTCTGTTACATTTAACGGGACGGTGAATTCACCACAGTATTCCTTTTACTGTGACTTAACGCCGGCCACCGGCCAAAATTCACAGAATTCCATCGTGCGAAAAAGAGAAAGCAACATTTGTGACTTGAGCCGTGCGTGAGCGAGAGCGACACAGACACTAGAAGAGAGAATTTGTTTAAGTATTTATTTATTTATTTTATTTTATTTATTTATTTATCATTTAACAAAAGTTACATGCAATCATAGGTTAGCATTATAAAAACCACTGAGGTTTGTGTCATAATGCTATAAGTTTACATCAATTTTTCTTATGATCTAATACATTAATAAGTGAAATTGCATCTTATTCTCAACGTTATTAGACTTAAGTTTGTCTGATTTCTTTCAACTTGCTTCGTTAATAATATCGCTACCATTTGTAATCTTTACTCTGCGCGCCCGTCTCGCGCACGGTTTCGTTGATATTTTAAACATACCTAGTGATAATAGTTAATGAATGAATACTGTTAGTTAGTAGTATAGATAGATAATAGTCAGGGTCCTCAAACTTAGTACAATGAACAGGGAAAGATGACAGATATTATGATACTAAATAAAGACGCATGTTCATTACAAACAGTAAACCATTGCAAGAGGTTTTTTCGGTTGAGTAGCATTATAATTGTAGTTCCATAATATTTATACATGAGATGGACGCAACGCAGATAAATATTTATTTTTAGCTTAATAGCAATATTGTTTTTAAATATTTTTTATATGTTATTCAATCGGAATGCTGAAAAATAAATGAATTAGATAAATGTTATTAGACATATTATTAAATACAAAATATAATGTTGTATTATAATAATGCAATGACCATAGACAAGAAAAATGTTTTAATTTTGTCTTTGGTCTCTCAACGTCAAGTTTAATGAATTTGACATTGTTGTTGATTGCGTTTTTCCGTGGTTTTCGCCTAAAAATATAATTTTAAGTGAATTGTGTGTAATTTGAGTCGAATGCTGCTGTAATAGTTCCTCCAGTTATTATCATACAAAAATCCGAGATATTGTGTAGTGTTGTGCGTGGTTTTGAGTCAAGATTTTTTTTTTCCTTGTGCACCTTGATTTTACAATATCTACAAATTATTATTAAGCATTGCTGTGTACCTGGATGCTCTGAAAGAAAACATAAATAAATTCTAAAAATTATTCAATTTTTTATTTCCAATGGTTCCTCCTTCAAAATACCTTAAAATAAACTGTAGTATAGACTATAGAACTAGGAACATTTTCTATTGGCTAGTGTTGCCAGGTTGTAAAATTGGATTTACGGTAGATCTACGTAATTATGTGCTGCCTGGCAACACTGGTTGACTTTTAGTTCCAGAACACTCTATAATGGCGCCACTGACGCACATTTCTAATCTTAGGCGCGAAGTTTGGTCTCTATTTCAGTATATTACAAAGTACTCTGTGATAATAGTGTACTCGAGTATTGACAAGCCGGTTGACAGTGACAATTGTTGATTGAGGAGTTTTGACGGGCGGCAGTTTGACGGCTTGTCTGTGGTAGTTGCCAAGGACGCTGTCAGACAGATGGACCAATCCTCGGTCGCCATTAGAGTGACTTTTTAAATCGCTGCGTTAGTTTCTGTAGTCTGTGGTCTGTTCAGCCTCTTGTCTCTGTCAATTTGTGGCGAGTATTTATTTTTTCGTTAGATGGGACTTCTGAATTTGTAATTTCTTTAAGAAGGTTCAGGACTTGTTTATAGAATAAAATATTAAATCATTCCACTCCCTTGATTTTGAGTCTGTGGTTGGACCATAGCCGGAGGCGATATAGTCTGTGGTAGTGGGACGTGTCTGTGATTGATGGTTTTTCAGTCGGGGTTAACAGCGTAGAATTTTTCCCAAATATCGGGGTCTGCTATATTGGGAAATTGATTGGGCATATATATTGTTTTTTCATTAGGCAGGATAAAGTAGTCAGAGGTCCTGGGACTGACTGGCCAACGGGAGTTTAGCCATTTAAATTCAAAATATTGTATGGGTCAGCCCTCTGGAAGGGGAGAGGTCAAGGTGTGAGTGCAGGTCTGTGAATTAGTTTGCAACCTTGTTGAATTCGGTTCTCGAAATTGGTTGGGTTGTGGGAGTTTATAATAAATACATTTAGAGGGATGTCTGTGAGATTTAAGTCATCGTGGGTTTTTGTGTCTAGTTATGGGGAAGGAATAATTTTTTGAGTAGGGAATCCCCTTTTACAACGTCAACAAATCGTCGCCGGTAAGTTGACCGCTGAGCTTTGGTAATGACTGAATCAAGTCACTATCACTGCGAAATGTAACGGACGGAATAAAATGCACCCACTGTGACAATACTCGTCAATAATGAAATATACCAGTGGTGATTTTTCACGGGTGATTTAACAGTGACAAAAATAAATAATTTCACGGACTTGATAGTGAAATAAAAGTAACGATATTTCCCATCGCTACTGAGAATCGAACCCAGGACTCTCGGCGCGGCGATCGGGAATGGAAACCATTGCGCCACACGGGTCGTCAAATTTAAAAATAGGTATATATAGGTATCCCTGAATGTATAAATGATTTCGCATTTTGTGTGTCATGTGTGTTAGCACATCTAATGTTGAGCTAAGGAGATTCTTTCTCCTCTTCTCAATAAAAAAGCACCTTTCTCAGTGACGGATTAAGACTACTTGATGCCCTAAGCAATCTACGCCTGTGGGCCCCCCCTATCCGTATGTCGACGTGGTTTTTTGTGCTTGCTTCTTCTGGTGCCCCCCCAGACGTGATGCCCTAGGCAATTGCTTAATTTGATTAAGGGTTAATCCGTCACTGACCTTTCTGCAACGTCAATAGAACCAGAAATAACGTGCATGCCCTTCAATCTTGTATTGAGCAAACAAATAACAAAATATTGGAAATTCTGACATCCAGGAAGGTTTCTCCGGCGAGTTTGACAGCGAGTTGTTCCTGTCGGCGCGCAGCATGACACTGTTCGACGCGGTGGACAAGGTGAGGTGCCCGGCCGGCGTGGTCGCTCAGTCGCTACTCAACTACTGCCGCGGGAACTCGCAGCACTTCAATAGGTAACTTGTGACAGTACTGAAACCCCGCTAGATTTTATCGCTACACGCAATTTATAGAATCGCAAATCGCCGAATCGAATGATATAATTTTCATATGATCATTAAAAATATTTTTTATTATTTCAAACGTCACGTCCTTGAAAGGCAGCTCTAAGACGTAAGCAGCATGCAGCAAGCACAGTTTCAGTCACGACTCCGGCGCTGCGGGGCTCCGGAGGTCCCACTCGAACTTATCGTCGCAGATGCTTTTAATGCTCACCACCGCAGCTTGGGCTTGTTGCCGGGCTCCGCCGTCCAATTTCAGCTACTGCGGTGAACATTAAAACCACCTGCTCCTTAGCTCGCGGGCCGCTTCGCGCCTACGCGGGTTTACATTACACTCTAGGTGTATGGAAAACAAGACTACGTGGAGTCGGTTTTGCAGCGATTCGTTTCTGACACTAACGTACAACAATCTTTCATTGTAAGAAAAAAAACGATTTAAAGAAGAAAGTAAATGAACAAAATCAATAATATGGACGAATACGGAAAAATGTTAAATTGTTATTGATCAAAAAATCAAAAAAATGTGAATCATAAAATGTTACCTATTGATCAAGAAATAAAAAAAGTTATAAAATGCATAAAATTGTTTCTGTTTATAATAAAACCTTTAAATCTTTTGAATAAGAAAAATTGCAATTCGAGTAATTGTCATTCGTTGAAATATAATTTGATTAAATTGTTATTCGATGAAATGGTTGTTCTACGTTTTGCTATTTGAAGAAATGTCATTTGATGATTTGGTTGTTCTACGTTTGGTTATTCGACGAAATATTTTTTCGATGTGTATTCGGCGAATTGTAATTCGATGAAATGTTTTCGATGAATTTAAGAATATTGTTGTTTGGGGTGAAGCGGAAATCCATCTTGATTCTTATGAAAGCAGTATAATTTATGAGGGTGAGCTATAGGGCTTCCAAATATTCGATAAAATTTATATTCGAATATTCGAATATTTTTTGGGAACTATTCGAATATTCGAATATTATTCGAACATCAAAAAAACTTTAAGCCATGATAACTATATCATCGGCACATCGCAGGTATGTGATGTATTCGCCATTGATGTTGATGCCACGTCGTTTCCACTCCATTAGCTTGAACACGTCTTCCAACGCAGCGGTGAACAGTTTTGGGGATATGACATCCCCTTGTCTGACACCTCTCTGCAGTTGGATGGGGTTCGTTGCTGTATCTTGTACTCTGACGGACATGGTGGCAGATGAGTATAAACACTTCAACACCTCGATATAGCGGTAGTCGATCCGGCACCGCTGGAGTGACTTGTTAACGAGAAACCCGACACCACCTTGGGACAGGTGTTCGCCCTCCCGGTGATAGAAGAAGTTTCCGGATTTGAGTATTATCGTGTCCTCCCCCTGTCTTCGGACTTCAGATAAACCCACAATACTCCAGTTTAACTTGTCTATCTCTTCTTCCAGCTCTTTTACCTTGTCGTCGGTCCTCAGTGTCCTGGTGTTATATGTTGCCAGGTGCAGAAGTCGTCGTTTAGATTGGTAACCCGATCTCTGCCGGCGATTCTTAGCACCCCCTGCCCCGCCGTTACCATAGCCGCTACCGTAACTAGGAATAGCGGGGCTGCCGAGGACCGGGGGCCGAGGCTCATTCGTGACAAACATGCGGAGGTTTACCTACGTGTCATAGCTTTGAGTATTTACGAAGTTCTGAATCATGTTTCCAGAGGGCGACTTTCCATGTTCTCATAATTCGCGCTGAGATAGACCTCTATTCCCGTATATACAAAGTTACTCTATGCAAGTGATGTAACACGCCAATGCCGGTTACAAACGCAACGCGACGCCGACCGACGTCCCGGCTATTTCCGAAGTCCGAACACTTCCATATTTTGAAGAATTGCGCATTCTCACCGCTCAAAACGACATTTTCAAGGTCACGCGCAACGGCGTTAAGTTTAAAATTGTATTTTGACTATTTGGTGCACATTGGAATCCGAATTTGGTGGCGAGTTAGGTTTTGTAGAAATTGATCGAATATTCGAATATTCGGTCCTTGTATTCGAATATTTCAGCGAATTTATTATTCGAATTATTCGAATATTCGAATATTCGATGAAAGCCCTAGACTGAGCTAGTCCTTCCTCTGCAAATATTATTTTCGGCTGAGTCTTTCCTAGCTCGCTTATGGCCGCTGTCCATTCCAAAAAATGTCCTAATAAAGTTTTTTTTTTTAGGGAGCTGATGTTGGCGATAGGAGCGGTGAGCGCGGCGGACGCGCAGAGGGCGGCGGAGCGCTGGCTGGGGGCGCTGTTCGACTCCGCGGGGCGCCTGGCGGTCGTCTGCCACCCTACCAAAGTCAAAGACATCCAGGCCGCGTTCGCCAAGTTAGTACATTACTAAACATTTCATTTGTGCAAGTGAAACTTCAGTTGGCGAATATATTTGAGGAGTCACGTTACTTGTGAAGCTTTTACCACCACGGCAGTCTAAAATCTGTAAAAAAAGACTAAAATTTCAAAAAAAAGTTTTAATTTATTACACATACTTGACTTTACGTGTGAGTGCATCATAAATTCAAGCGTTCCGTCCACTTTGACGCACGTCATACACACGTGCGTTTAAATGGACAGCGGGCCATAGTTGTTTATGTGAATTCCTGAACATTCTTTTATTATCTTAAATGGCTCCCCAAGTATATTATTTTACCCGTTCATCTCAGTATAATTAATGTCTAAGAAAATGTTATTGCCGGCATATACTAGAGTCGACAGTTTAATAAACATCTTTACATAACTAAAGTTTTAAAACTGGAAAGCAATACTAATTTGCTTTTAATTTGTTTCAGAATAAACATCGATCTGGAGGCGTTCGAATCTATGGAAGCTTCTAACTTTAATAAATAAACAAAACTCTGTAATTGTTAAGTATTAAAACATTTATACGGATTTTTTAATATATTTTACACTTGTTTGTTGTATTCTTATTATTAATTATTCTTCGAGTTTCGTTCTCGATATTAGCATAGCAACACTTGTAGTAGCCACGTACCGCCCGCCATTTCGCACTGAATTTTAGATAAAAAATAAAACATGAAATTATCAATTTTTGTAGGGTAGATTTGTAAAACCTCACTTAGTTGGGGCGCTCTCCTCTTCGGTTCGTCATTCACGTTTCAGTGCTTCGCTGTTTCGCACGGGCGCAAAATTGAAGTTAAAAGCAAAAATGCTTAAATTAAAGTTTAAATAGTTAGGAAGAAATCAATTACTTGTGTAAAATAATAAAAAGGTTAAAAAGAAAAATTAACCAAAGTAAAAGTGATCTACAGTGTGTATCGTTGGATTCGTACAGGGAATCGTTGGATTTGATTGGATAGCGATTTATCAACGCTTATAATGAGCAGGTAGGTGAATTCCAGTATTCAAATACAGATGAATACAGCAAGTAACTAAAAATCATAACCCTACTTTAGTCGGTTAAAAATTGCTTGCAAATGTAATTCGCAAGGAAATTACACGTAATTACTAAGCAGAAATCTGTTATATATCAGTGAATATATAATTTTAATATGAATACCCTCAGGGATTCCTCTTTTATTCTCTCCATTACTAGCACGTGTTTTCCGTATGGAAAATATATTACAATATTATTTAAATTCATAACTGGATTGTCCTTTGGGGGCCTTCCAAATAAATACCTGCTAACCGGAATTACCTGGGGGGTTCTTCCAAAGCTGATAAATGTATTCCATAAGGAATTTATCAATTTATATGCAACATTATGTAATACAAACATACTCGGATTATTCTTTGATGGATTCCAAATAAAAAAGTACCTGTTAATTGCTAGTACATGTATTCTGTAAGGAATTGATATTGCATTAGTGTACAAATACGACGTGCATAATGATGACGTGCATAAGTGTATCAATGATACCTACATGAATAAATGATTTTGAATTTGAATTTGAAATACAAAATATAATCGCGTTTTCTTTTGAAGGCCTTCTAAATAAAAATAAAAAGTGCCTTCTAACAATAATCACCTATAAGGTTCTTCCATCGCTAGTATGTACTAGTACTAGTTTTCCGTAATGAATTTATATCGAAATAGCATATAAATACAAAACATAATCGGATTGTCCTTTGGGGACTCCTGTGGGGTTCACTGCTGGCATTACTTTTGAATTAGTTTTACGCAGACAACTGCAACAAAAAGTACTCGCTAATCGGATCTACCTGTGGGGTATTTCCTCCGCATTGTACATGTATTCCATGAAGAATCCTCACCGTGTTACGGAGACAACTGAAACAAAAAGTTCTTGCTAATCGGACCTACCTGAGGGACATTTCCTCTGCATTGTACATGAATTCCATGAAGAATCCTCACCGTGTTACGGAGATAACTGAAACAAAAAGTTCTTGCTAATCGGACCTACCTGAGGGACATTTCCTCTACATTGTACATGAATTCCATGAAGAATCCTCACCGTGTTACGGAGACAACTGCAACAAAAAGTTCTTGCTAATCGGATCTACCTGAGGGATATTTCCTCTGCATTGTACATGTATTCCATGAAGAATCCTCACCGTGTTATGTAGACAACTTCAAAAAAGTACTCGCTAATCGGATCTACCTGGGGGGTATTTCCTCTGCATTGTACATATATTTCATGAAGAATCCTTACCGTGTTACGCAGACAACTGCAACAAAAAGTACTCGCTAATCGGATCTACCTATGGGGTATTCCCACTGCATTGTAAATGAGTTCCAGAAAGAATCTTCACCGCATTATGCAGCTGACTAGTGTATATTCCATACGGAATTAATATTGCACGCTTCGTTTTCGTTGAACTACACAAAGTACTTGACAACGATTGGGATTACTCAAACAAAAAAGAAAAATATAAATATATATATATACACGGAGATTTTGTGGGCGTTCTGGAGCCGAAACATTTTGATTTGGAATTATCTATAGTACCAATAAAAACGGATAAATCAATTGTAATGTTGACTAAAAAAAAGTTTCAGTTTTAATATTCATTTATAATCGATCGACTTGGAAAGTAGTAACGCACTGATCATTCATTCCGCGCTAACAACAGCTGTGCCGTTGGTGTCACTGACCTACTGAATGCCAAGGTCCAAGGACGCCTGACGATTACAGGCGATTCCCGCGCATTCGTATACGGGCATACGACTCATTGCAATGCCGTCATTGGTTGGACGACTCCGGCGCAACTCAGTAGCTTTGTTTTTATTGGCGAATACGATTTTATGTGACTTGATAGTAAAACGCGTAGTATTTCTATTTGTAGTATGTATCTACGTGTGATTGAATAGCGCTACTACTGGTTCTCACTTTTTCTCTGTAAACGATATGAATATCGACTTTGATGAAAAAAAAATATACATATTATTAAATTAACGTTATATATAGCTTCTGTTATTGATAAATGATTCAAAATCTTCGGCTCCAGAACGCCCACAAAATCTCCGTGTATATATGTATATATTTCTAAAGGAACTCACGTCACGCTGCACAGCACACGGTGAACTGAAACAAGTACTTATTTTTTCGCATGAAACTGCGAAGGATTTTTATTCAACGAGCAAGGGCTGTATACGAGCAAGGGCTGTATATTATTTATTTATTCACAATAAAATGTAAACGTAACAGGTTCATTTAAACCTAACACCGTTTACAATTTACACGAATCAAGGGTGATTCTCTCGCCATCTGCAAAATTCCATCTTGTTACAGCAAACAACGTTATAATAATATATTCAATTACCAGCAATAATGACAATGAAAATTGCACTACTTTCATCCATCCAGAACTTTGAAGTTCACAAGTAGTGTGAAGTTGTTATAACAATTATTATAGTATCAACTTTTAAAAGTTTTTTGCTAACCGCACCACTGCAACGGTGGTACTCAATACCGACGGTGATACCTTAACAACAGTAGCTGTCTATTCCGTCGACAACGCATTGGTGATGCCTTTTTTTTCGTGGGTTGTGAATTAAATTCACTTTGATCATAAAGTCTGCGAATCAATAACCAGCTAAGCCTGTCATCAGGCCCTTAAGCAACAGTAACTTTTCAGTAATATTTCTGAAAACCGCCGTAAGGAGCGTAAAAATTGTTCGACCTGCTGGTCGAACTATGCATATGTGACTCTCACACAAAGGTAGCCAATGCTGACAACAAAGCCAGCCTAAGAAAAACAGCCTTAAACTGTCAGCCGTAGACGTAAGTTCTAAAACGTTCTCACGATACGGATTATAATAATAATAAGACTAAGATATTTTATCTATCAAATCTATTATTGATTCACGAAAGATTGTCTTGTTGATAAATTCGGGAACATACCATTCTTATGTCAGCGTAGAACAATTGGCATAAATGTACCTAATTATACAATAACATCGCACATGTTCCAATAAAAAAGAAAATAACAATTCAGACATTGAAGTACAATGTAGTATGGACTTAATTAGATTGAAAGTAAACTAATAAATGTATGTCTACAAATTGATACCTATACCTATTGGCATATGAAATTATGAGTACTAATTCCGAATTTCAAATTATATTTCAATATCTGAGGAAAACTTAATTTAAGTTCTTATAAACTCTTATAAATTGATGTGATCAGTTGTTCAATTTCAGCCGAATTGAAGAAAATAATAAGCTATATCCTGTTTGTACACCGTATGTACATACCGTTTGGCTTAATATAGCTAATATTTTTAACGGGTTTTTAATTTACTGAGGCGTACGGAATACTTGTCTTTTCTAAATAATAATAATAAACAAATAAACTTAATTGAGTGAATTATTTTCTGGTTGGCCTGCCGGTCAATGATAATGAAATTACAAATAGTAGGTATACTACTGTATACCCCCTGTATATGTACGATTAATTGTATTATCCATTGCTTAATGTATTAGTAATTTATTTATTGCTCAATTAAAAGTAAAATTTTTGAATATTGGATATTTTTTGATTAATTCCGTGCTAACGGACGATTGATTAATTTTTGCCTACCAGGCTAGAGATACAAACATCTTCTATACATGCAAAACATGCATGTATACCGCAGATTGTATAATTATACAATATTATGCTCCGTATGTGCATGTCTCAACAACGGGGTTCCGCCTCCAAAGTAACCAGACATTATCACTAAGGCAACATTATACTCAACAAATGATCGTTTAAATTTGCCATCGAGTGATACTGTAAAATAAGACAAACAATAATGTGTTTATTATTTATTTATTTCAACAAACAAGTACAATTGCATGCTTTACACGTCTGCCAGTAGCTCTCGTGGATTACAATATACGAGTACGTACTCCCAACGTACTTATTTTTTACTTACTTGTTTTTAATGTTGCAGGTGTCAGTTCTAGGACGGAGGTACACTTAGGATATTGTGGTTTGATTTAATTATATGCGCTATGACTGCGCGGCTGCGGTCCGCCTATATATCTGTCATCCTATAAACTTAACAATGAGATTGTTTCTTAATGGCCTCCACCCATAATTTTTTTTAACATTGAGTAATTTTATTTTAGGTATTATATGTATACTTAACTAATCACACTATCGTTACCAGATTCAAGTCCGGATATTGTTTCCCTTATAAAAACATCCCAACTGCTTACGCATAGTACTGCATATGTGATGGAAAACAGAAGTTTGCGTATCGTCAATTCCCCACGAAAACAATTTTATCCTTACAATACTTTGTAATAGAATTTCTCTTATTGTTTCACACAAGTCTTAATTCTACAGATCATAAGGTTACAACAGTTCACCCAGGTCCTTGGTAATTGGTCAAATCAGTCTAGACAAATAAGGATTATATTTTATATATTTTTCTACAGAAAATATTTTCATTGCGGCCTACTACTTAAATACTAATTAATTTGGAACATAATAATATCCAATGTTATTCAATTTAGTATTTTTTACAGCACATATATTTCATGTGATTTTCGGCCGCAAAACTCTAAAAGAAGTCAATACATTGATTTCGTTTTTTATACATGACTGGTGGATGCTCTGTGTGTTCCATTACACTTATAAAATCTCTGATAACAATTATAGATCAGTGTTTTTTGTGTTAACACTCTGTTCAAAATTGTTTTATGGGAAAAATGGAAAATCTACTTTATCAATGGATGGATTTTAGTGGCCTCAAACCACTTTCAGATTATTGCCTTTCAAATTAAACCATTTTAAGACATATCGGTTGGATGGTTTCACAGTCTATAGAAAACATCCGTACAAACGTTTTATGTTTTTATATACATTATAGATAGATAATGTTTTAATTAAAACAGTGTTTTTATAGAAACTTTTAATTCTACTTACAGGTTTGGAATTAATTGTGGTTGGCGACATACTTGCTGCTTTCGTTGCTACACTCGCTGTAGTAGTGTGACCAAAAGCTACAAAAAAAAAAAAAATGGTTCTTTCGGGAAAGAACAAATTTCAGTCAACACAATTATCATCAAATTACTTACTCTCTTAGTACTGGCAAGGGTTACATAAAAAGGATACCATATATATTATCGATAATATTGCCAAATCTATATTTACCTCATTTAAGTAATTTACTTATTATCCTTAAATATTTTAATGAATATTTTACATAAAAATTTCAGAATTCAGTGGATATTCCACTTTATTCGGTTAACATTACACTCGTCATGTTCATAGCAAATACAGTTAACTACTTATCAGTAGCATAATTACCGAGTGTGTTTTAAATACGGTATTACATATATACTGTTGTCACCAATATATTGTTCAATAGATTGAAATTAAAGAGAAAAATATTGCTATCATATTACAATTAAAAATAATATAATATCATTAGTTTCACGACTACCTTCTCTAAACGTCTACAAGTGTTGCTATGCTAATATCGAGAACGAAACTCGAAGAATAATTGATGATTAAACGAACTTACCTGTAAGTGAAGTTCAATCCCAATTATTCGAGAGCTTCGTTCGAAGATATTAGCATCCCTCCCTCCCTAGTGTAAATGTCATATACACTACACCCCTAGTCGTGAAACATGAAACAGCTCAGCAAATCTCTGAACTGAATGACGAACCGAAGAGGAGAGCGCCCCAACTAAGTGAGGTTTTACAAATCTACCCTACAAAAATTGATAATTTCATGTTTTATTTTTTATCTACCTCTAAAATTCAGTGCGAAATGGCGGGCGGTACGTGGCTACTACAAGTGTTGCTATGCTAATATCTTCGAACGAAGCTCTCGAATAATTGGGATTGAACTTCACTTACAGGTAAGTTCGTTTAATCATCAATTATAGGCATTAAGTCCGCCCATTGTACCCCTTTATAATAAGGATGTTACAATAAAGGATAAATAAATAAATAAATAAATTATATTGTATTATTGTAAGTATACATGATTACGTTAACAGCATAATGTAAATATTAATTTTAATTAAACTGCTTGGCTGTGCCCTATGATTTTATTTGACAATACACCCAGCCCTAAAATACACAATTATAATCCTTCTTTATTATTTCCGACGATAGTTATTTTAATAAAAAAATAATGTTGTATTAAACAAAGTCACCACCTGTGTTATCGTCAAAGAATGAAGCCCTACTTACATTTCTGATGAAAGTCTGGAACATCTGCATGTTAAAATATCTGTTTGTTTTAGGAGGGTTAGGCCTTCAGTCCAAGTCATCCGCCAATCATCAATTATTTGCACCTTGCGTATAAGTATGAAATCGATTCACGGAGTGGCATCGTCGCGTTTGCCGACCTATGTTTTACTATGCAGCTTGCATGCAATCGTCAAAGGAATCACCGTAGGCAGTAGGCCTAAAGTACTATGCACGCACATAATCCGCAACGCATGCGTCGTAAATGGTAGCAAGTTAAAATCTTGCTTTATTTTTAGGACACTATATTAATTGCTCTTAATTTGAAATGAAAGACAAAATAATTAAGATGATTTATTGCAATCACCTTTGACTTAAAACTAATATCTATACAAAAAATATTACTTAAATTTAGTCTGATATTTAGTGAACATCATAATATATAAATCATCTCACAACCGCTGCAACACCACTACATTTTGCAAACTCATTCATAGAATATAATAATTTCTTTAACATATTTCCATCATAATTATCTAACAACCAAAACTCAATTACGCATTCATTAACTAGATACAGAATGTAAAGGAAGGCTCATTTGTTTTTAACTTCTTTGTATGATAATAAAGATTACTCTACTAGCAAATGATTCAATTTTAAATTGAGCCCTGCGATATATTCTACGAAATATCTTAATACAATTCACAATAATATTTTACTTTTCTTTGATACATTTTTCAGATTACTAAAAACCAGAATTTTGAAATTGTTATTCATTAAACCTCAAGGTATCTAATATTAAAACTGGCCTATTTTAGTGAAATGACAAGAGCAGCGAAGTTCAAATCACTTGTATTTAGGCCATAAACCTATTCCTACCATATTTTCACTTCGACTGCTACATAGATAAGTTACTGATACAAGAATAAGAACTATATGCGGAAATATATATTTAGACTAAAAGATTATCCTTAAATATATAATAAAGTTTCTTTACAAAGTAGCATATTTTATATGCATTATACAATGCATTCGGAAAGCACCAACAAAGTATTCAGATTTTAAAAAACAATGTGACAATAACATTCTCCCAACAGGAATTCGTTTTGTTATTTCTGTGTGTTGCACTATGTATCTTCATTTGCTCGGTATGAGTTGTTGTCGAAGGACAAGAAACCCGTCTGCGGAAAATTCATCGAAAATATTTCATCGAACTACAATTCGCCGTATACAATACATCGAAAAAACATTTCGTCGAATCGAATGACAATTAACATTTATTCGAATAGCATTATGTAGAACAACCATTTATTTCATCGAATGACAAATCATCGAATGGCGATTTATGAATGCGATATAATATTTTCGGAATGTGGAATAGCGGAATTAATATGATGGGCGGAACAACAGAAATAACGCTTTATCTCGAAAATGTTGTCTATAGCGATTTTGGGCAACGCAGATTTTGAATCCGATGTACGATTTTGATCCTGTTAAAATTAACACCGAGAAATTGTCATTCGTCGAAACAATTTCAATCGAAAACACGAATTTGTCAAAACGTTTACATTAGTGACAGAAACTAATCGCTGCAAAACCGACTCCATGTAGTCTTGTTTGCCCTACCCCTAGAGTGTAATGTAAACCCGCCTAGGCGCGGAGGGGCGAGGTCACTCGCGAGCTAAGGAGCAGGTGGTTTTAATGCTCGTCGCAGCAGCTGAGGCTGGCCAGCAAGCCAAATGTGTTCGATGGAATGTTTTCGACGATTTTTCCGCAAATCCAAGAAACCAGCTTGCTTCAATTGACCTTTCAAAGAAGGTCACAAAAAGGTATAGACATTCTACATTACATGATTTGTATGCTAACATTCTAATAATGTTAATTCACTACGGACATCAAATCGACAATACAAATTACATTTATTTAAGAGTAACTTCTAATCTTAAAATTTTAAAACTATGTAAAAATAGAAGAGGCGGCCCCATTTGCTTTTTCCTAATCTGATTGCGATATATAATCAACAATACTTTCTTTTCATTAAACAATTGTTGATGTAATCAATACTCCCCACAGTAAACAAAGTCAACTCAGGGGCTGCTTATCAATAATTACTACTATAGGTACATCGTCACATACTACAATACCCCTGGCCATTGTAATTTCACTTTTAGTCCTTAAAAATAACTAGCGTACTAGTTTGAACGTTATAAATATAATAAGGGACTACATTAAGGATACTGTCACATATATAGAATCATAAATAATAAAACATAGGTATAGTATACAGTTATAGATACAATTTACTAAATTGCTCTAGAAGCTTAAAGTTATGTTACACCATACAGAAATCGCCAATTTATCATTCGCGAACCAAGCCGGGAGCAACGTGAAACTACCAATATATCATATAAACACACCTTTGGTTAGTCTAGGTTCAGTTTAGAATTATAATTTTGGAACGCTGGCAATAGATATTCAATTTTGCAATATTATTAAAAATTGTTATTGCACTTTGCTTATCACCAATGTTTTTCTACCTTTATAATGTAAAACTGTATGTGACCTCTGAATTTAAAGCTTTACAAAAAATATAGCTCAATTTAGCGATACAAAAATACTTTTGGAGCATCTATATATTTATGCATTCAAGGATTTATTGGATATAAAATCATTACCTTTACAATAGTTGGCCCATGCCTCAGAATCTTGTTAATAACTATATAACATGATTAAAAGATACGCGTAAATCTAATGTTTATAATAAAATAATTAATTAATCAGGTCAACCATTCGTTTAACAAATTAATCTGTACACGATAAATAAAATATCTTATAATTAATTAATTGGACAACCCAAGCATTTTTCTAGTAAGATAAGCACGGTGACTTTTAACTAGTATAGCTAAAACAAGACTTGCTAAATCTCTACCAAGATGTAAGTCAGTATGAATGGTACGAAAGCTAGACGTGCCTGCAAATGACCGTCCAGATAAGCCGAAATCTCCGATGAATAAAAGACTTACGCAAGAATTTCAGCTATGCGCGCTTGCACGTTGAACAGAAGTTTAAGCGTTTAAGCGTGCGAATATTGCTTAATTGAAAATCTTCAATAGTTTTTATTCTATCATGTTGGCTACACTGGCGATCAGGTTGTCTCTTCAGTACTGGGACGCATCGATAATGCACTAACAGTTCGTTCAATCGTCATACAGTTCGTTTGACGGCGTTGAAAGTCGGTAGCTACGAGAAATGGGGATAGGTACCTTATCTTATGATGCACTTCGGACGAATCAGTGACAGAATGGATTCAGTAATAAAGGAGAATGCCCATAGCCAGTACTCTCAAAAAAAATAATTGTGTCACAATGACTTTTGTACTAAAAATTAAGTTAAAATATTTTAAATATTTTACCGTATTTCCTAAAAAATTCTTTTTGGGCTTTATTTTCTTAAATTAATAAGTAACTTTACTTCCGTTTTACTGTAGTGTGTGAATGTTATAAGGTGCGATACATCGTAAATTAGACAGTCTAAATAAAGTCGTCCTTAAAGTTACACGTCTTTGAATCCAAACCTAATTTCATACGTCACTACATGGCGACCCTGCCTGGCCGGTGCGCTTGTGGCGATGCCGCGTCGCTTGCGCACCGGAGGGCATTACAAAATTAATAATGAAGAAAAATAAACTACATTTAAGAATATGAAGAACATAAACAGACAATACTATGGATTATGTGAACGAAACTTGGACCAGTGACGAAGAAAGAACATCGAAGAGTAAGACTCCAGCATACCAGAATTATTATATATTATCTGCACAAGATCGCATCTCATCATCTGTCTGCGATTATCTTCACAAATTGATCGATCCAGTTCAGCAGAATGCAGTTGGAGAAATTAAGGAAAATACAAAACCAGCTCGAGACCAACACCAATGGTAGTGACGTTCACCAAGAAGAAAATTGTGTGACAGTGAATATAGTGTTCATAAAATGGTACGTGATTATTTAGTAGTATGTAAACGATTTTTTTACATTATTTTCTAACTTTGTTCTGAAAATTTCTGTAGTAAATTGATATAAGTAATGTTTGCAAAGTAGCATTTAAATATTTTTATAGGAAAACTTATTACGTTGTTGTTTTTCAATCGTTTAATTTTTTCATTAGTGAATTATTTGAGTTACTATTAATAAAATTTAATTGGGTATACAAAACATTCTTAATGTGAAATTATGTTTAATCCATTGAACTTTGTAACTTCATTTTTGTAACGATAGCTTAAATATAACGTAAATACTAATGTAAATTCATAGTAAGTACTCATATATTTGAAATTTTAGCTTAACTTTAATGAAGATGTTCTTTGTTACAATTATCATTACTCATCCTTATCGGAATGTGGATTCGGATTGCACGGGTGATGCAACGCCGATATCGTTTCAGATTGCAATAACTTTCCATAAACGTAACTAAAGATGACGCCTATTGTTTTGATTAACATTATAATTTTATGTCATCTTGTGCATTGTATCTTCGAGTTTGTAAAGTAATAATTTTGACATTCAAATTGAATATGATTGAAATTGATGATTTTTTAAGAAGATTGAATTATTTTAAGACATTTATTTGTGAAACAATTTTCGCAGAAGTAAAATGACTAGAATGACCAGAATGAAAGTAAAAGCATTATGTATGGATTTCTTCAGTAAATTAGTATTTTTGGTAATGATTGGACTGATCCCCCAAGAGTTAAGAGAATATCTAAAATACTGACGAAATATTGGTTATGCATTGTCAAGTTATTTTTTGTTGGGTTTTATAAATGTGAAATTACTTTATTTATAATGAGACCACTCTCTTGATCATGCTGTACGCGAGACGTCTGTGTGAAAGAAATGGCTCAAGGAACACTTTAATGTATACGAGTAAAAGTATCAGTGTTCAAATATTGTTTTAACATGTGTGTTAAGGTATATAAATGAAGATATTAATGAGATGTAAGGTATATTAAATAGCCTTGAAATGAATAATGAAAATGAATAATGAAATGAATAATTAAATGAAAGGAAAAAGAAAAGTAAAATAAATGTTTATAAAAGTATTTACGTTGATAGAGTGAAATGTAGATATAATGTAATATGAGTACAATAAAGTACAATAATGAAAATGATGGAATTAATACTTGCTATGACTAAGTTTTGTAACATGGATGTGACAAAATATAATACCCTGATATGACTTATAATACTAATTGATTGATTATGGATATTATATCTCTAATGTTTATTAATAATTATACTTTTATTTCTTAAACTTTATTGATTTACACACACAAAAGCATTCGGCCATTTATATTGGAATTGGAGCCAATCAGGGATATTTTAAGATCCTTCGGACCAATCGGTTGCGTTGATTCGATTATGACTATGATACAACAAACTAGATGGTGTTAGGGGACTGTCAAATGAATTTGATAATTATTACATTAAAAGTTAGATGGCGTTTGGGCACTGTCAAATGAATTTTAAACTTAAACATATACGACTTAATGCGCCTGCATAGAGTCCATATTACTGTGTTTACTATAACCTAAATACAAAATAATTTTGTTGAAAATCTCATAACTCCTACGATTAAAATTGACTAAAGTTGGTTTGTGTAATGTATTTAGATAACTTATTCAAATAAAGTTATTTTTATCACGACACAAAAATATTAATGTCAGTACATTTCTCCATACAAAATGGGCATTCTCCTTTCTGAATTAGATAGTTGGTGCATAAGCACATGAGAACTTTCTAATCTGTACACGATCTCAGTACGGAAGTCTTAAAGTCCGTCTGCCATTTTTATTGTTCGGCGGTTGTACTGTTTATGTATGCTACGGAATTGCAAGCATGTAACATATTGCATTGATCCGAATTAATAAGATCCAATATCGTCTTCTTGTAATACTGAAAAGAACGGAAGAAATATTCTGATCACCGTAAACAAAAGACGATCTTTGTTGCTGTAGAAGCGAGCTCTACAAGGCTGCAGACTATAATCACTCAATATTTAGGCCACAGTCGAAACACAATAATGGCGTAGACTCCGTAGACGCTTAGTATAGCCGTTATTGGTCTGTGAGACGATAAGTGTATCGTGAAAGATGTTTGCGAAGAAGGTATCATCATCAACCAACTGACTTAAGGTCTAGTGTTATATATGGTGGTGCGCTACGAGAGCCCATTTGATTGACTAATTCTACGTCATATTATTCCGACAGTGCATAGTAATGTATAATATCTACTGGTACTGTACTACCTCTCAATATGAAATTACACACTACGGTAACGGTCAAATATTTTAACACAGGTTGTGTAGACTGTAGATGTATCTTAGATGGTTACCAACTCTTCTGCGACAAATAAAAATAACGCGGAAACACTACCAGTCCTCATTGTATTGTTTGCGTAGTCAATATCAAAAACCAGTCCCACTTCACTCATCATAAAAATATACTTGATTGTGATGACAGAGGTCGCTACCAGTCCTTTCCTGCGTTAGACACAAGACACTTGCGATGGATAATAGATGTCGCTACAAACCAGTCCACGAGTTGTCGTTCTCGCGCGCACAGTTTGCAAAAACACTACTGTATTAACGATAGATGTCGCTACCATGCCGTCGTTTCCCGCGCACTTCAGCAGATACTAATATACTGATAATAGATGTCGCTACCAGTCCGTCCCCGCGTACCACCGTTATCACACACTCGCAGAAGACACTAGTGATGTACTGACGTCAAAGTTATCTGGACCTAGCAGAAGGCACTAGTGACGTGTTGTGCACTGTGCAATTACAGTATGGAGTTTGCGTCGATGGCTGGCACGTGGTTGCGCAACGCGTCTCGGATGTACCCGCTGATGCTGCCGTCAGCCACCAGGTGGAAGTAGAACAGGTGCTCGAAGCTCTTGAGCGAGATGGACCGAAGCGCCGGCAACCGAAGCAGCAGCGAAGCGAAGCGGCCCTCCTCGCCGCCGCGCGCGCGCCTACAGTATTCGTCTAGGCAGGAGAACATCTGAAACGCAATTGTTCAAGGTTAAGCCATTGTTCGGTTATATTCTTTACTAAAAAGTAACTAAATTTAGTAAATTAATTTTAATATATGATAATAAAATTTAAAAAACAAACCTTTTCTCGCAAAACATCAACTTCTTGTCGATTTTTCAGTCCTTTCACATCTGAAATATTCAAAAAAGCTTTGTTTAATATAACATAGACTAACATCCCAACTCTGAGTCACTAACGGTTACTTAAATCGCTCCGTAGTACAGAATTCTTATGATGATTCTTTATTAAGGAGCGATTAAAGTAACCGTTATTGACTCTGAGTTGGGGCGTAAGACAGACGGCGGTAAGCTGAAGGCGTTAGAGTTTTAACATTTTTAACGTCTGGCAATAAATACTGCCTAAGAAGGTGACTGGCAGTATTAATTTCCAAACTGTTTACAATATTTCCTACAACAAACATAAGAATTAGTCCTCAGACAGTAAGTAAGGCGAGTACAATTTTGACGCACCTTTAGGACCTAGTACTGAGAATTGGCCCTCGGCGTAAGCTAGTGGGTATGTGTACGTTCACTGGACACACTAATACTACTCTATTGTACATATTTTGTCCATCAGAAAATAAGTATGGTCTGGGATCTTGCTCTATAATATTATAGTAGAAGTATGTAACATTATATTTTTTCGTGAAGCAAGCCTGCCTAGCTAACCTTCTGCTCGAGTCTACCACGGGTCAACTCAGTACAGTACTACTGTATAACGCGATGGCCACGTACCCGGGTTGAGCAGGATGATGGCCTTGAGCGCGACGTACTCGGAGTGGTCCATGCGCAGCGAGCGCATCTTGAGCGCCAGCTCCGACAGCACGCGGTCGAAGATCTGCCCCACGCCCGCCTGCACCGCCGAGTTGCGGTGCAGCGTCATGCCTGGGGGGGGGGGAAACATTTTTTTTTAATAAATTCAACTTCACTTTTTTTTAATATTTTGTATTTATCAATAATTTCACTTACAGTACAAAAAGTTAAGGTCATGAAAATTGTAATCTTTTATTTAAGTTAATATTATTAAATTCAACCTTTCCGGGATGAGAGCCTGGAGATCTGTCATACAGGTTACCCTTGTACGGACTCCAGACTCTCACAAAGCAATAACTTTACTTAGCACATAAGATAGAATTACTTAATCCTAAGTGTGTTTGCTTTGTGAAAAGAGAAATAAAGATATTATTATTATAGTTATTGTGCTTAATATCGTCGACTTCACTGAACCTAACTAACAATCTCGCTCGAGTCTGTCACCAAACGACTCATCGTGTTCCGGCTGGGGGCTTGAGAGCCAGTTCATTTATTCTTTTCTTCTCTTTTTCTCGACTAGAAACGCATCAGTGATGCCTTTGGTGTTGCTGATGTTCATGGGCGACGATAGCCACTTACCATCAGGTGAATCGTCAACTCATTTACCGGCTATTTCCATAAAAGATTACGTGGTGATAAAATATGTTTGCAATTACCGGGCATGAGGCACATCAACTGCGGCGGCGCCACCGTCCGCGTGCCGTCCATATTCTCTCTATCGTCTTCCAGGTACTGGAATTGGAAATAAATATAAAATTAATCATTCGTTTATAAGTCGTAAATTAAAAACATAGTGGTACTGCAAGCTCTTTTTCTATCTTCATTACATAAAAAATCCGTTTGGGTGCGTATGATCTAGGCCACTTCAATGAGAAGACTAGAGGGAAGGGTAAACTTTTAATGGTGACTACCTGAATTTTACTTAATATAATATGTGTATTGTCTTACCCAGGGGTATGTAAAAGGTATCTTGATGCAATTTTTCATTCCTCCGAAAAAAAATTGTAGGGGGGGTTCCTTGCATCCCCCCGCATTCCTCCATCACTCCCCCCCCCCCCAAATTCAGGTAGCTTTTGTCTAAAGTTTTACCAGAGGGAATACGTTAGTGGGCCACAAGTTGAAACCATTTGAAGCCAGTGGAAGTCTCACCTCCATGGACCGCCAGGCGATGGCGAAGAGCAGCAGCTCGTTCCAGGAGCTCTTGATGAGCAGCACCTGGTCGTCCAACTCCAGCTGGCCGAAGTGCGGGATGTCGCGCGCCCACACCACCAGCGCCGCGATCTGTTTGTTGCCTGACAACAATAACACGTTCATTCAACTATAACTAGCATTTTGATTCGGGTATCTGTATTGGTATCAACTCATTTTTGTCAGAAATAATAATAACATAGTTTTATATTATGTTTATGTCATCTATACGAATAAATAAAATTGGAGTGTCTGTTTGTGATATTAAAATAACCGCTTTTTACTAAGTGCATTTGGATTACGTATTTTTTTTACAATTTTTGTCTGTTTGTCTGTCTGTTTGTTCCGGCAAATCTCTGAAATGGCTAGACCGATTTTGACGGAACTTTCACTGGCAGATAGCTGATGCAACATAGAGTAACTTAGGCTACTTTTATTTTAGAAAAAAAATAGTTTGTTAGGCGATACGATGTTCGTCGGATCAGCTAGTACTTATTACATGAATTGACCTATGTTAGCGAGTATCGCACGTCCATATCATATCCGCCACCAAAAACACACAAAACAAAGATTATATTATTATCTACGTAATAATAATAATCAATATTTTATTCCAATAATCAATGGATTTATCATTTGCATTTACATAAATTAATTTTATCTAGTAGATGTCTTAGTAGACAAACATTTAGAAACCAGTTTGAGAAATATATGCATACTTATCATTTTTAGACACGACCAGTGTTATTATCGTTGTAAGTATGAAGTTTTTGTGCTATGGAATTTTGTATATATTAAGGTTGCGTCGTAAGACTTATAAGGTGACAAGATTAGAGGTGAACAATAACAATTAATTATAATCGTAATTCGGAACCCGCTGTAGATAACACTAATAGCCCTAGAGCTATTGAACCATTTGACCATCCCACTTCCCACAAAGCTAGAAATTTATTAAATTATATTTTATTATCAGTCATTTAAGAAAGTACCGTTCTGGCAGGCATCTCGCGGTTGCGTCATGGTCCCTTAAATTTTTGAAAATGCAAAAAATATTTTTTTTTCATCCCACTCCCACAAGGCTACAATTTTAATATGTTGCAATTTACATATGTTTAAGTGTAAAAAAAAATTGCCAGAACATTTTGAGGGTTGCAAGTATGTGCCAGAACATAGCAAAGTTGTCATCGGGAGAGCAATTCATAACCTACTCGCACAAGGCTCAAATTTTCAGGGAACATTCTTTCAATTGTTTAAAAAATATATGTAAACAGCCAGAACATTCTAGCGGTTGCAAGTATCTGCCAGAAGAGTATACAGGGTGAATTTTTCAAGTGAGCGTGGATGGACAAATCCAAAACTATGAGGAATAGCGAAAAGTGGTAAAAGGAGTCCTGTACATTTAAAATGACATCAAAAGCAGGCTAGAGCTTGAAATTATGCATAGAAGGATACATTTGTATGAAAATTTTTATATTTTGTATGGCAATACCGAAATGTTTTTCCACCAAAGTGTACGATCTGTAAGATCCAACAATAGTCCTATACATTAAAATGACATCAAAAACAGGCTAGAGCTTGAAATTATGCATAGAAGGATACATTTGTATGAAAATTATTATATTTTGTATGGCAATACCGAATTTTTTTTCCACCAAAGTGTACGATCTGTAAGATCAAACAATAGTCCTGTACATTAAAATGACATCAAAAACAGGCTAGAGCTTGAAATTATGCATAGAAGGATACATTTGTATGAAAATTATTATATTTTGTATGGCAATACCGAATTTTTTTTCCACCAAAGTGTACGATCTGTAAGATCCAACAATAGTCCTATACATTAAAATGACATCAAAAACAGGCTAGAGCTTGAAATTATGCATAGAAGGATACATTTGTATGAAAATTATTATATTTTGTATGGCAATACCGAATTTTTTTTCCACCAAAGTGTACGATCTGTAAGATCCAAAAATAGTCCTATACATTAAAATGACATCAAAAACAGGCTAGAGCTTGAAATTATGCATAGAAGGATACATTTGTATGAAAATTATTATATTTTGTATGGCAATATCGATTTTTTTTCCACCAAAGTGTACGATCTGTAAGATCCAACGATATTCCTATACATTAAAATGACATCAAAAACAGGCTAGAGCTTGAAATTATGCATAGAAGGATACATTTGTATGAAAATTATTATATTTTGTATGGCAATATCGAATTTTTTTTTCACCAAAGTGTACGATCTGTAAGATCCAACGATAGTCCTATACATTTAAATGACATCATAAGCAGGCTAGAGCTTGAAATTATGCATAGAAGGATACATTTGTATGAAAATTATTCTTTTTTGTATGGAAATACCGAAATTTCTTTCCACCAAAGTGTACTATCTGTAAGATCCAACAATAGTACTGTACATTAAAATGACATCAAAAACAGGCTAGTGCTTGAAATAATGCATAGAAGGATACATTTGTATGAAAATTATTCTTTTTTGTATGGCAATACCGAAATTTTTTTCCACCATAGTGTACGATCTGTAAGATCCAACGATAGTCCTGTACATTTAAATGACATCAAAAGCAGGCTAGAGCTTGAAATTATGCATAGAAGGATACATTTGTATGAAAATTATTATATTTTGTATGGCAATACCGAATTTTTTTTCCACCAAAGTGTACGATCTGTAAGATCCAAGAATAGTCCTATACATTTAAATGACATCAAAAGCAGGCTAGAGCTTGAATTTATGAGTAGAAGGATACATTTGTATGAAAATTATTATTTTTAGTATGGCAGTACTGAAATTTATTTCCACCAATGTGTACTATCTGTGAAAACCAACAATCGCCTTATACATTTGAATGATATCAAATCAGACTAGAGCCTGAAATTATACATAGAAAGATAGAATTGAAATCCCGATGACAACTTTGCTCTGTTCTGGCACATACTTGCAACCCTCAAAATGTTCTGGCAATTTTTTTTTACACTTAAACATATGTAAATTGCAACATATTAAAATTGTAGCCTTGTGGGAGTGGGATGAAAAAAAAAATATTTTTTGCATTTTCAAAAATTTAAGGGACCATGACGCAACCGCGAGATGCCTGCCAGAACGGTACTTTCTTAATTGACTGATAATAAAATATCATTTAATAAATTTCTAGCTTTGTGGGAAGTGGGATGGTCAAATGGTTCAATAGCTCTCCAGCCATAACTACTTTCGCTATTTTTCTCAATTGATTTACCAAACTGCATATTATCCTACAAAATAAATATTATTTGTTTACATGGACATTCACGCATCAAATTAGTAAAGTATAATATGGTTGATGTTTTGGTGGATCTGTAATTGAATTTTTATATTATTTCCAAACATATCTATGGATCGACTGACCTTTTATTAATCTTGATTGCTTACTGTCAAAATGTTTTTATACCGTTTTGTTTAATTGTAATTATTATAAATTACTATAGTGATAACAGAGTTATAAATAATTATGGTATAGGGTAACCTATAAATTAAGATATGGCTGAATGTCGGAATAATAAATGTTACCCCTTACCGCTTTATAATACTTTTCTTTTATAATACTTAATACTTTTCTCCTAAATAAAAGGCTCTCTCCGCGTGAAGCAGTAAAGTTGTAGGCTGGCGCCACTATATGGTTGCAATTTTTTTTTTACTTTCCTAACTAAAATAAACACATCTCCTTTTGCAAAATCAATACAGGCAACCTTAGCAGAACAGAAGATATTCCTTCATTCCATCACCCTAAAATTGAAAACAAGCTGTTAAAATTTGAACTGTATTACGGTATTAATAAAGTAGCAACTCGCGTGTCTCTCGCACTCACCTATCTGGCAGAGGCTGGAGACGGGCGCGCGGTACCGCGGGGGCACGCTGCTCTCGGGCCCCACGCGCAGGAACTGGAACTCCTCGCTGGGGTCCGCCACCAGGGACTCCATCTCGATCAGCCGCTCGATCGATAACTCCTGGAAGAGTACATTTTTTTGATAGTAGGCGGTTTTTTTATATATTTTTTGAATTTTTACTACTTATCGTTATTTGTAATTTAAAAATTAGGATTTTAACATTGAAAAATTGAATTTCGACTAACATTATTACGTAAAATAATTTAATTTAAGTACTTATAAAAGACGAAATCGAAGACTGAAATAAAAATACAAATTTCCGAGATTAAAAATCAAAATATCGAGACGTTTTTTAAAAACAGCAAATACCAACGCATAAAATAGTAACAAGTAATAAAAATATTATACTAATATTCATAGAATTAGAGACTTGGCAACTGACAACTAAATTCCATTTATATTATGCATATTTGACCAATCTCGTTTTTTACATATTCATTAATAATAATTATAACCATAGAAGATAATATCAATTTAATTTATAGGTTTGTAAATAATATTCGATTCAATAATACAAATATTGTTTAAAATTTCAAGGAAATGTATTTTTATAGACAGGTGAATAAAATATGCATAATTAAATGCAAATTGTGTATCCCTATATCCTGGTTTATTATAGAAATTATTAATCTCATATAAATAAAACTAAAATGCATTAGCTATTGTGGATTCTTAGTTCTTACATTTTAGGCGGGCGCATATTGCGCAAACTTTGACGTCAATTTAATAGTTATTCTAATGTGTGTTTGCAACAATCTGAGGCAGTTAAAAATTAAACTAGGTATGTGTTTTTATGACTTTTTAAGCAGCCCAAAAAAAAGGCTAGGAGTTTGTCAATTCGATTTTCTTTTCTTGACGAGATTGATATGTGGTTCGAAGACGATTTCTTTAAAGTTGGTAATGTTTTAAATAGAATTTTGATTACTACTCGAGCAACATTCGGGATAGTTTGGTTGTATTCGCAGGTTGCGTATGTTCATACAATACCATTTTACCATAAACTGAACACATAATTAGTTGTTCAACATGTTCAACCGAAGGTTGTAATTTGTACCTATGTATGTGCCTGGCCTTATATTAGAATTCAATTATTCTAACATCGTGGCTGTATTTTCAAGGTTTTTTCATACCTTGACCCTGAACTGTCTGATACCATAATAATTATGGAGATTATTTATTTTTCGCCGGAAATTGTTGTACGATAAAACAGCTCCATAAATATTCGCCGTCCGATTTCGCCTCATATAATATTAATTGTGGCTCGTGAGAGCTAATAATTATTATGTCGTCGTGGATGTTATCGATGGTACCTAGAACACAGCTTAATACATTAAGAAAAAACGTAAATAATTACACTAACTTACAAATTTTAAAATAAACTACCAAAGAACTTGCCTTGAGTTTTCTTGTTAATTTATATTTTTGCTAATTATGTACCTACTTAAGGTGTGGTTTATAATTTACATGTTTACAAGATACCTAAAAATTAAGTGAAGTTTATGGCAGGTACCTCCATATATTCTAGATAATAATTAGTTTACATATACCATAACTACCTATCTACTGCCTAAATTCAACAACTAATAATGTAACACTTGGGTATATTGAGCGGTTTTACAGGTAAACTTTATTGTGGCACTTGGTGTAATTTTGAAAGCCTTACAATAATATTTACGTATTTCTAAATATAGCGAACCTTTAACCCTTTAAGCCCGTTTGACATTATTCACAACGAATACAAGATCCACTTAACAAACATTTTGCTTTAGCTATGCCCCGTTTGATTTACAAAATGTTGTTTTATACTGAAATTCCTTTGAAATATGTAGAAGCAAACGGAAATTAAATTTCCGTTTTACCATACAACAATAATCAATAAAATGTTAATCAGTTACATTTTGTTAAGCAAACCAATTGAAAGTGATAATAATAATAATAATAAACAATTTAACGTTAGCTACTTATTAATTCTGTTTATACCAATGTCCTGTCTGTTGCTGTAAAATACAAATCAACATATAAAACTAATTGAAAAACTATTTGTGTCGTAAAATGAATGATATCGGCTTTCTTTTATTTCGTTAAAACACGCTTGATACGTAAATCGCATTTACTTATAAACAGGTTAACACCGCGGTAACAGCGCATTATAATTTATAACCCTATAAGATTCATATCTTAATCTATGGTGTCGTATTTAGGCTGACTGTCCACCAGAATGTGCGAGGTAGCGACGCGTGAAGATTATTTTTCGATTGGACATTGGACAGGTGTCCTAGCGGCCTTTACAGCGTCACGCGGACAGATAGGCGAGTGTGGAATCAATCGCGAATACCTGTTTCTGCGAAGAGAGAGGACTAGTTCACCTTCTTACGAGAAGAAGAGGGCTGCGAACGTCCTAAGGGAATTTGTCAGGTTCCAACCTCGCTTAGGAAGTCGCTTCGTGGTTGAGGACATCTGAGCAATTATTTATTTATTTATTTATTTACACATTATTATACCGTTAAAGCTAAGTGGTACAAATTGTGGACTTAGTACTATAACCATTCTCTGCCAGTCGACCTTTGGTTTTTAAACAGAGAACAGCGAAGGCGAAGAATATGTAAAAGACTAAAAGTAGAAATAGAAGAAGGAAACGGAATACTTACGGAAAATACGATAAAATATGATAGTGATCATAATGGAATGTATATGTTACCGGATATCTGTATAATGCAGGTATTCAGCACAATCCCTAGGTAATGTGTATAATACCTGGGTCGTTTTGGCAATGTGTTAAATGATATTAATATTATTCACTATTACATACTTTACCTAGGTAATGTATACGTTTCCCATCTACTGTACAGAATACCTGCAGGTCCACCGGCAATGAATAAAATTAATAGATTTGGGTATGTGTAGTCAACTTGGTTGTAGGTTGGAATTAAGAATTTACTTATATGAAATGAAATGAAATTTTTATACATTTTAAATTAATGCTTGACCGAAATCCCACTTAATGGTAAGGGGAGATGCAGTCTAATGGCTCCTACACACTAGGTATGCCGGCATCATCCCGCGCGGTATGAAGCCATGGCGACATATTTTGCGGATATCTTGCCGGCAGCATGTGCCGCAGAAATCGGCTCAGTGCCGGATAGCAACATCAGTCTTGTATAACGCATGGTGATAATGATACATGTGCATTGTGCACGTTTTGTTTGTTTAACTCACTATATTATAATAAAATGCCTGCCCTCACGTTTCGCCGCGTTTTGCCATTCTGTTCAAGGCCAGAACGCAGGAACTAACTTTTTTACTAAGTTCTTCCAATCCATACACGAGCAGTACGCAAATAATCGCGTATACTTCGTAGAAGACGTAGAAGTATATCTTGTTCCATAATGTACAGCGCCATTACGCATACGGACTAATCGTGTGTGTATCGGAACCTCCGTGACAGGGGGAGTGGAAGGCGGATAATTTTTCAAAATTGGTGACAGAACCGACTTAGTCAACCCCGACCCCACGTGGTACTAGTCTGCCCTACCCCTAGAGTGAATGTGAACCCCGGAGGCGCGGAGGGAGAGCAGCCCCCGCCCGCTGTAACAAACTGCAGGCACCATGTGAGCCGAAGCGGCTAAGGCTGGTCGCCGCAGGCGACCAAAAAGCCGAAGCTGCGTAGGCGAGCATGGAGTGCCTGCAGTTTGTTACGCAAGGGCGGAGGGGCTGCACTTCCCGCAGCGCCGGAGACGTTTGGAAGCCTGTTTGTGTAGGTATCAAAAACCCCTAAATTCTCCGTAAAGTGCATATAATGCAACTTTGTAAATATAATGATTTTTAATTTTACTTTACTTAAATACATCATTTGGTAAACAATATACAACTAAATGAATAAGTTGGCCTTTTGAAGTGTCATTATAAAAGGCAGACCAAACGTACAATTGGCAACTGTTAGGTTGGGAAATAAAACAACATTATGTGATAAGTTGGCAAATGATTATTCGGCGAAATAAAATTCTGCGAAACGTTAGTTGGCAAGTGATAATCTGCCAAACAATATTCGGTGAAAAGGCAGAGATCCCAAAGTGTAGTATAGTTTGGAACGACGACGATACAAAATATACACGATCAATACGCAAAATTCGTGTATGCATTGTAACAATAAATTTAAAAACAGCCTTACAATATTATACGCGAGCAGTTTCCTATCGCTGCGTTCTAGCGTTGTATAGAAGGAAAAGACGCCGTCTCGCCCCTCTCCCACTTGCTTGTTTTTGTCTTTTACACATATTACCAACTACGCATGGAGTATAGTATAGAATGCCTGGGTGAAGTATGAAATAAATAATATTCAAAGCGTTACCTGAACGTTTTAGATATTCTATAGATTGCCTAGGTATTGTATAGACTGCTGAATTTTATAGATATCCGGTAACATATACATGTAATATGAGCGTGAAAATAAATCACAATATTATTCTGCAAAATAAATTGAATTACATATATACAATGTAGAGTATTCTATAGAATACATAAGGTAAGGTAAATACGGTAAATAAGTTAAGGTTAGACAGAGTACTTCATTGAACGTTTAAAATAATGTAGTAATCCCATAGGTATTTTTTTTCTTCGCACATCGCCTCGCTCATTCGCACATTTCTGGTGGACTCTCAGCCTAATAAGACACGCTATAATCAAAATCTGATAGGTTCGCCCTTGACCACACATGCGACGTCCCCGGAAACGCCAGCTGGGGATCAACAAAGGGCGTTTTTTGCAAGCCCGGGCACACGCCAAGGGCAATCATTTCATAGATTATGAACAACTTCGTGGTAGCGACATACGATCCTATAAATTTTGTCGAAAAACTCTACACCGTGCAGTAACTTTAGCTATCGGAAAAAAATGTTGTCCTGAAAATAAAAATATTTTCCACTTCTGTAACTTTAACGCTGTAAAAAAGATTTACTTTGATGTTAAGAGGAATGGTGCTTTTCTTGTTTTTTAGTGTATTTTTTCTTATTATTGTTTTACAAGTTATTTTTTTGATTTAAAATCTCTTGTCAAATACAGAAATGACTCATCACATTCACACTTCATGCGTTGGTATCTTTCGCAAGCCGAAATGCAAAACAAGTTTACTTGAGGAAAATGTTGAACAATTTCTTAAACACTATATCAGGAGCCCTTGACACTATGCAAAATATCAACAGGACTCAGAATTTTATTATATAGCCTTATAATTTTTGAGAGGAAGAAGTCAAATGATTGATTAAAATACCTAATATACATATTTGGGTGAACAATTATATACAGCCATATTTTCATTAAATTTAACAAAGGAGGTTTATGATCGTCATGGACAGCCCGCACATATTTTTGAGATTTTTGTCCATCTGTATGAATAATAATAATAATTTTTCCTCATGGTCCATCTACATTTATAAATATAAAAGTAGGTACCTCAGCGTCTACGACGCCAAACATCCGAGATGTAACAATATCTTTTAGACAAGCTTTGGGTAGAGAAAAGTTTGGAAAAAGTGAGGAATTTAGCGTACATACAGTAGGTAGGTACATGACAAATTTTATTTAATGAGTGCACAATGCACATGCATATCAGAGTCATTCAGCGTTAATCTGTACTTACAAGATATCTCTCACAACAACATTAATATTTAAGTGAGCCATTGAAGATTTCGCTAAGATTAAGCTTTACATAGTGACTTTTTATTGATGACAGAAATCAGCACGAGAATAAAAAAGGCGTTAGTGTTCATTTACTCCGACATTGCAGATCCCAACAATAATGGCTTGCATTTTGCAATGACTGCACGTCTTCGCATCATTTACCTTTACAAAAACCGGTCAAGCCCGAATCTAACTGAAGATCGGGTACCGTATTATAAAACCTATTTCAAATTGTGTAAATATAGATAACATTATATAATTATTTTACTTCCCTCACCCAGAGAGGTTCCATTGGATTTTGAACCATTGCATTATTTACCCGAAAAATAATTTGTAACTTTATAAAATGGGCTCTAAAAAGTGAACGGCAAAATCAGCATTCCATAAAACGGTAAGCATGAACTCAATTGATACATTATAGGAGACAATAGCCGTCAATAGCGTGCGACTTACAGTCAGACACATAAATTTACACGAAAAATATCAAAGCTTCTGCTAATGATTAGTTGTGCTTTGGTTGTACCGAACCCTAAAAACAAATACGCAGCTAAAATAAAACCAGCTAAATACGCAGGCCATAAACAAAGAAATCTATGCGCGTCACAGCTCATTTTATTTCCAGTGCAGTCACTGTAATTAATTAGTCTTTTATTGGATGAGCTCAATGCTTAATTAGTTAAGAGTAATGAAAGACGGATCGATGTACAGTAAATCCAGGCGTTTCGGCTTTTTATTGTGACTATGTGACTTCCCGTGGATATTTTCATCTTATTGGTATATACGTTGTTTGTTTAGGAGCCTGATATTAACTTAGGGGTTTGCGAGGTTGTTGCCCCATACATTTAAATAATGTCTGATTAATTTCTTCTATATCATCTTAAATAATAAGATCGTGAAACTTTGGTTTTATTACACAAATATTTTTTATTATAATCAAAAACTTAGATGTTTAGATAGATAGAAACTTCCCAAACTTTACTTATTATGTTTATAAACAGAATAATTTTGTATCAAAATTTCGATTTAACATTAGCGACCATTAGCGTTCAATCTTTCGTAGTAATGACGAATCACGACTCAGCAAATTAGATTTTCAAGTTCCAATAACTTCCCTAACTTGTAAACATCTACACAATCAAAGTTAGGGAACAACAACCTTACATTATGTTGTATACTACAGTGTATAGTATACAGTTAGTACAGACTATACAAACGGTTATCGTGTAATAATGGCGCTAAAGAAGTAGCTAGAGCAAACAAAGATAATGTACTTGGAGTCTTTGTATTACTTGAATGGATCCGGCACAGCGTTGGCGGATAAAATGTTTCATGGCAAAAAAAACATTGTGTGATCACTGCGTAATACGAGTAAACCACCTAATTATGTATTATATTTAGATCCATTTTGTTATTTATACAGACATACTTTGCAAGAAAAGGCCCGTCAAAATATGCAGACGCATAACTTGAAGATTTGTCCAAAACAAAAGCTGCACAGGGTTCTTTCTTTCGCCATTGCTCTTCAATGAAAAAGCATATTTCCGAAGTAGTGAATCGCGAATATAGAATCAAAAAAAAGTGTGTGTGTGTGTGTGTGTACTTATGTAAGTTAAAAATTACCTATTTACCGTTAAAAAATCGAAATTTTCTTTTCAATGTAACGAGCCTGAACATGGCTGTTTCAAACTTTAGAACACTGAGACATGTCTTTTGTAAAGATGTTTTTGCTCACCCTAAAGCAGGCGATCATTAATTTCTAGTGAACAAAAGGTTTCAGAAAGTTACGAGCCGTAGAAAGTTTAATTAATGAAGATGAGTAACAGAATAACCTTAAGAATCAATAAAAAAAATTAGGCGTTCGTGAGTATATAGAAATATACCAATTTAGGTATAATTTTATATTTTAGGCTTTATTAGGATCTTTAACATCATGACTTCATGTCATGGTACCTATGAAAAAGTTAAGAATTAGAACTTATCAACTAAATTCATATCTGTTTGTATCCAGAATAATATCGAAACTTCCGAATGGCACCTTGGAATCAGATTGTCGTAGAATAAACTTAAGCTATAGGTCATACGGGATTAAAGTTTATAGATATAGGTAGTTGGATTTAGGAGCATTTTGGCTAATGTGAGATTTAAGTTATCGCCAGATACAATTAGAAAACTAACGATGATAAGTTATACGAATTATGTTGATTTAGGGCTCCTTCATATTAGCTGCTACAGCGTAAGGGCCGGTTTCTAACAAAGGAAAGAGGAGCAGAGGATATGTTTTGTAGACAACCAATCCGTATCATTACGTTAGCCTAGTTAAGGCTAACTTCACCGCTACGGAGGAGATACAGAAGTTACAATTGGTTGGTTACCAGTGTTTTCGCTCCGATCTGCCTGACACCACTTTGGTGTAAACCGGCTTTAAACGTTTGATATACGTAATGCAAATGCCGAACCATCAATTCCAATTTCAATGTAGCTTAACTCATTACGTGCCGTTCGATTTAATTTGATTATAATTATGTATTTTGGGATTTTACACAGATGAAGTCATAGGCACCTTACTTTAGGCCATGCGCAATTTCTTTCTTTTCATTGTATCCTCTACCCATGTCTTAAATAAAGAAATCACTATCTAGCAATAAGACCTCATTTTGTACTATTGTTAGTTCGTGTGTACAATAATGAGCTTATTTTATGTATAAAATATGCAAATGATGTGTAAATTCAGTACCTAACTAATTTCTTATGAGTCTAGACGTTATGTTTGCAATTCAGTGCAAGTGTCATTGTAGATCTAACAAATATGCCACTTTAAAATAAATACATTGTTAAGTTGTTATTTAAGCATCCTAGTTTTATTGAGTGATTGCAATAACATAGTTGGTCGAAGCATCAATACTAGTATTAATGCTACTTTATGTAAGCAGTAGGTTTATGGCATTACAATATTTTAAAAACAATAAATATACATTTTACATGAAGAAAATTAATAGACCAGAAACAGAACTTTAACAATATAGAAAACAAAATACTATTAGGTACGTCTTATTTTATTTATTTATTTATTTATTTACTCTTTATTGACCACAATATTAAATTACGGTACAATTGGCGAGCTTAATGCTTAATGCATTCTCTACCAGCTAACCAAGTACAAGCAAGCCAAACAGAGACAACACGAAGGGCGGTATAAATACAGTATTTATATAAACGCAACATACATATAATATGATAAATATATAATATATACCTATATAGCATACATACTATAATATACATACGTACATAAATTATATATAACATTAATAAATACATACATGAAAGATGATGAACATGTGACTTATGGATGACGGTTCAGTAGATGAGCCTTTAGCTTATTCTTAAAGAGAAGCTTAACAGAGGGTCTTCTGATATCCTCTGGGAGTAAGTTCCAGAATCGAGCGGCCAAAACTGTGAAAGAGTTAGAGACGAAGCCAGACCGGTGCAGCGGGATGGAAAGCAGGTAGGAGGCACGAGAGCGAAGCTGCCGATCATGGGAAGAATACAAGTACTGGAATTTGGATTTCAAGTAACCCGGTGACAAGGGATCAAAGAGAATAGAGAAAAGTGAACAAAGCGTCCTGAATCGCCGTCGCTCGCGGATGGGAAGCCATTTTAGCTTAGAGCGATAAGAAGAAATGTGATCATACTTGCGAAGGCAGAATACGAAGCGAATGGCATTGTTTATGAGACGATCCAGCTTGTTTAAGAGAGCCTCATTCAGGTCTAAATAGCACACATCACCATAATCGATGATCGGGATAATGAGTGCCTGAACCAGATAAGCCTTAGTGTCTGTAGGAAGAAAATTCCTGAGCCGATTTAGCGTGGACAGTGAGGCGGTCACCATACGGCAAACTTCAGCGACCTGCGTGTTCCAGCTTAGGCTGTCGTCTATAAATATGCCAAGGTCTTTAACGCTAGTGGCATAATTAATGCAGTTATTTTCAAACTTGACAGGTGCCACCGAATCAGTCTTGATTTTGACCAGCTGGCGTGGGCTACCGACAAGTATAGCTTGGCATTTTCGAGTGTTTCGAGTGTTTAGGCGAAATTATCGTTTAAAATATCCATATTACCCACAATCTTTTAATTATCTCAATGCATTATACGATCATTTTGTACTTCAGTTCTTCGTTTTAATGTAAAAGAAGGGTCATGGAAGATCAAACCTTAATGTCACACATAACTTTGAAAACTCTCTGGAGGGATGACCACTAGGCTTAGACTCCAGGTAATTATAGGTAGGTAATTATCCTAACATGACTCACCTGCACGGAACTACTGGGATGTGCGTCCTCAGCTCCCCTGGCGGCGCGCTGTCTCTCCTCCTGCACTGCCTCCCTCTTCATCCCACAAGCGAGGCACTTCTGGTACCGGCAGAACTGACACCGGTTCCTCTGCCGCTTGTCGATGATGCAGTTGCGGTCCTCGCGACACGCGTATGTAAGGTCCTTCCGCACCGTCCGCTTGAAGAAACCCTTGCAACCTTCGCAGCTGTGAACGATATACGTTTTATATCAATAATTGATTAGTTGTTATTATTATCATTACTTGAGTCGCAAAATGAGTTGCCTGCCGACTCACGCGGAATAAAAAAATTTGATAGGTACTTTTGTCTTATTTTTCACGATATGACTCAAAAAAATGCGTTCGTTCGTATCACTATGAACATAAAAGTTATGTACATACGAAAAGTTATAATAACTACCTAGTATTATCCTTTTAACAATTTTTATTTATGTAATTAAATGCATTATACTAGGTACGCCCACTGAATAAAGAGCAAGATTTCTTTAGCATCATTTATAAGTAAGATGGTAGAATTTCCGAAAGAAATACTTTGAATAATTAAAATCTCCAGCAAAGAGCCAGCATCCAGGGAATTGTGAAAAAACAACGGACAGAAATAGATTTGTTGTATTTCATTCATATTATAGGAGTGAGTACCTTACATGGAGCTGCTGCTCTGATAATGAGGATCAGTAAAGTTGTAGCAAATTCAATAGAACTATTATCCACGTAATTCTTTATGGCGTAAGAATGATATATCTTTTTGAATTATCCAAATCGGACCATTACTTGCGAAGATATTAAGTAATGAACATTGCCGTTCCGGCCGCTAAAATTCAAAGTACGCGGGTCCGTGTGACGTCATGAAACCCGACCGAGCGCAGCCGGCTACCGGCACTCCTTCTTCATGATTCGACGGAGCCGATTTGACGCAGTTGGTCACTATAGTCGGCAATTTAATTACATGAAGGGCTGTTATTTTTTCATATTAAGTATAATATATAATATAATATAATATATAATATAATAATAATAATATTATAAAGAGGAAAGCTTTGTATGTTTGCAACGAATAAACTCAAAAACTACTGAACCGATTTTCAAAATTCTTTCACCATTAGAATGCTACATCATTCATGAGTAACATAGGCTACATTCATTATTAGAAAAAATTAGGGATCCTTGCTAAAACATCAGTAACGTGAACCAAAGTGTGAAAAAATTTGCTTAAAAATTTCTTTCATCGCATACGCTGCGGAAACTATTGATGATAGAACAAAAAAATGTTCTACAATATTATAGAAAATATCAATATCTACAAAAAACCTCGCAATAGTATATGTCCAACTATTGTCGTTATGTCACTATAACCACTTTTTACATTTTAAAAGTTAATAAAAAAGATGACCAAAATCAGATCATGAAAACCATACCTTCGTATTAATCCTTATCCAAATAAATCATTTCATATTCAAAACTGTTTCAACACCTATAGATAACTTTTTGAATTACTCAAATCGGACATTCCATTCAGAAGATATTACGTAGTAAAGGAACTACGTGACAACGTGATTGTACGAGTAGCAACAATCATCCGGACAGCTCGCGCATGTTCCGCGGATCCCGATTATGTAACACGGGGAGTTGAGTGGAGTGGGAGCGGGAGCGGGAGAGGGAGATGGAAAAAGGGAGGGGGAGGGGAGGGGAGGGGGGAGGGGGAGGGGAGGGGGAGAGGGAGAGGAAGAGGAAGAGGGAGAGGGAGAGGGAGCGGGAGCGGGAGAGGGAGGACACGGAAACTATAACGGCTAAGAACGGCTGTACCGATTTTAATGATCTCTAATTTGTTACATTCTTAGGCGATACGAAGTTCGCCGGGTCAGCTAGTTAAGTATAAAACGTACATAATATACCTAAGTACTAATAAAGTAGAAGCTGATTTTGTACAAGCTCAATCAGATAAACTTCCAAAAGTGGATTCTTTCATGGTTTTTGATTACCTATGTAATCATTCTAAGTTCACCAGCGCTAAATTCGTGGTTGGAAATGGAAAGCACAAAGGTAAAGGTGCTGTTTATTTATCTACGTGTACGGTCATCATCAGAAGTAGCTTAACATTTTAGTACCTTGTCACATATTTCTTGAATTTGTCACAATGTTGTTCGGAAACCGTCGGAACAGTTACTATTACAAAGTACTATAATGTTAAGCTGTTTCTGAGGCCGACTGTTGGTAGGTATTTATTAGGAATCTTTAGGTCTAACTTCTAAGCTGTTAGTAGTAGGTAGGGGTAAGAAAGAATGAATGTAAAGTATACGTACAGGGATGTAATCAGAGCTTATGAATGAAGTCTTTATAGTTTACTAGCTGCCCGGACAGACTTCGTTCCGTCAAAAGTTTTTTTTTATTTTGAGATGTAAGCTATCCTATCTTTCAAGTTGGATCAAACTGCACACGGTGTGCAAATTTGATTAAAATCGGTTGAGTAGTTTAGGAGTCCATCGCGGACAAACAACGTGACACGTAATTTATATATATTAAGATTGATAAACGAATGTTGTTTTCGGTATAGGTATGTAGATCATTTCGCGGATGACTTTTTAAGTTTTTACCTACTTGTTCTTTATAGTGCATAGTTCCCTACACTTGCTGATCTATGACAGAAACCTTAATATTGGTTGTCAATAGCTGTTTTTTTTTAGGGTTCCGTAGCCAAATGGCACAAAACAGAACCCTTATGGATTCGTCATGTCTGTGTGTCTGTCCGTCCGTCTGTATGTCACAGCCACTTTTTTCCGAAACTATAAGAACTATACTGTTGAAACTTGGTAAGTAGTCTGTGAACCGCATTAAGATTTTCACACAAAATAGAAAAAAAAACAATAAATTTTGGGGGCTCCCCATATTTAAAACTGAAACTCAAAATTTTTTTTTCATCAAACCCATATGTGTGGGGGGTATCTATGGATCGGTCTTCAAAAATGACATTGAGGTTTCTAATATCATTTTTTTCTAAACTGAATAGTTTGCACGAAAGACACTTCCAAAGTGGTAAAATGTGTCGTCGCCCCCCCGCCCCCCCCCCCCCGTAACTTCTGAAATAAGAGAATGATAAAACTAAAAAAAATATATGATGTAGGTACATTTGATTACCATGCAAACTTCCACCGAAAATTGGTTTGAACGAGTCTAGTAAGTAGTTTTTTTTAATACGTCATAAATCGTAAACCGCAAATTACCTATCATTATGTTACTTGCTGCTACGGAACCCTTCATAGGCGAGTCCGACTCGCACTAGGCCGCTTTTATTTCCCTCTCACTCATCGTTACAAATCATCCGTTGAGTAGTAGTAGGGGCTCGACCAAAATTAGCACTATACAGGCAAATATTTCGCAAACGCACCCCGAAATCCAAACATGGTCCTAGAAGATCCATAATATTTTTCGAAGACCTTTTCAACGATATCCCACACTACAGGGTACGCGACGAATAAAAAATTCATCCTCACACCTGTGTAGGGGAGGTACCCTGAAAAAAAAGTTTTTCAGTATTTTATTCCACGATTCTGGAGTTTTAATAAATGTGTATGTCCATGCCAAATTACAGACGGACGGACGGACATGACGAAACTACAAGGGTTCCGATTTTACTTTGAACCCTAAAAAGTAAAGCGTATTTTATTTATTTATTTATTTATTTATTGTATTGCTGCTGGACGGTTGAGAAGGTGGATTTCCATTACTGTACTGCTCAAAAAGGAGGCTGCAAACATAGCGTAGCATTTTTGATGTGGCTCCATAGACGCAGCGAGGAGCCATCTTCCACTGAAAAAAAATGTTACTGAGCCGAACCACAGCTGGCTATACATATAGATACAACTACGAAATTTATATAAGTTAAAGATATGGTTCCCAGCCAATGTTCCCAGCTCAGTTACTATCGAAGATAAATATTATATTATCTCTTTTTACAACGGAATACCATTTTTTACGAAGTTTTGGCTTTTTCGGCACGTTAAAAAATAGTTTTTTTGGCGTTTTCATAGAAGTGTTTGAACGTTTAAGCAATATACAATATTGATACATAGTTAAAAGGTGAATTAGGCACAAATCGGACACTTAATTTGTTTCAAAGTCACAAATTATCCAAACAAAACATTACGCGCCGTATCGCTGCCAGCGGCTAACTGGCGGCGACCGATATCGTGACGTCACAGCCTACCGCGGCGGCCCGCAGTGAACTTCGCTAGTAATTTGGTCATAACTTCGTCAATTTTTGTCGTAGAACAAAAATTTTTACACTGTCTGTTAAGGATTTCTTAGCTCTATAAATCTGCATTCTCAACTAAAAACGTTACGGATCCTCATTTAATGATTAATATAAATATTTAATTTGCATATTTTACTGCGAACTATGTTACTTCTGGTCAGTTTAGTAGTAGTATAAATAACAAAGTATGTAGTATAAATATTTATAATTTTTTATACTATGTGATTATATCGTTACCTACATTATGTATATTTTTTACAAGAAGTTATGGTTAACTCTTAGATAAATTTATTTAATAGTTTTGGTCACGCTTCACACGAGGAATCAAATTTCTACACATCCATTTTTGTTGGACAGCGTATCGACGTCATCTCTTAATATAGCACATCATACTCAAGGAAAATGTACACAAATAATGTGAAATGACTCAAAATACCACCGAGTTAACCAGGTCATGGATTTTAGAGACATGTTAATATGTCACATCACAAAGAGTCATCCCATCACAAAATTACCCGGACATTAAGTTGTCAAACACCGACGTTACAATAATGTATCGCGCAATATAAATTAATGTGTATAAATTTATATGTTTTCATGAATGACTAAAACCATAAAGTCGAAAACAAAATTATTCATCAAGTTTTAAGTCCTCTGGTACCGCATAGTTTAGTAATTTGACCAATTTAAAAAGTCCAAAACTAGATGCTGATTTATGAAGTGTATTTAGTAAATTAGCCTTAATTGTGTAGCATTGAAGAATTGGCGTAGAGTATCAATAACATTGTCTATTTAAAAGACGACTGGCCTAACAAAACATTTATTCCAATGTGTAGTTATCGCAAATTATTCGGTTGGACTTAGTACCGTTGCGCGTTGGTACACAAGTACAGCTGAAATTGATGTCACCGTCGCGTACGTCTGTAAGAAAGTATGCACTTAAGCAATTCTCTCTGATGGGGTCATTAATAACGTGATTACCCTTTAAGAGGATGACACCAGTCCAGACACGGTTGTAAGTTTAAATCAGCTTAATAAGTTTATATCCGGTTTGCGATCGAGCGAATCGGACTTCAAGTTTACTGGTTATTATCAATTAGTTAAGATTGATTCATTCCGTCGGTTGCGATGTGGGATCGACGCGAGTCACCTGACTCAGTGTTATACTCGTACATACTGTCGCGGGTATCTTTATGATGTCACCTGACCATCAATGAGAGAAACATCAAACTCTTGGACATGACAGCTTATAAACATCACATAGAAAATATATGTTGTGAATCGACACGAATTATTATCGACTCTAATTTAATTTTGTTTTGTCAAAAGCCTTGGTTGAACCTCAAAGAGCTTCACATCTCTCGTTTTTCTAAGATTTTTCAATAACCTGCGTTGATTTTTCTCCAGCTATATGTCATTATCTAGGTAGATTGAAGGTACGATAATAAGTTATTTGTGGTATGGTAATAGTCTCATTTACGTAATGGTCTCATGGTTGTCATAATTATGCGCGAAGTGCATGGATTATGTTATGGCTCACAGGTAAAAGGATTTTTAACCTCAGTGTAAATAAATTATAACAGATTAAGGAGTAATTAGTCAACCAAAATATTTTCAGAACCAAAAATATGATAAACTAATAGACGTTGATAACCGAGGAGCACGCACATAGAAAAATGTTTAGGAAAATATAACAATAAATAATAATTGTGGTATGAAGGAAACACGTAAGGTTCCATTCTAATTTATAGCCGGCACCCATGATCCATTTTACCTACACGAAATGATTGTCAACGTAAACGTGCTCAAGGTGAAAATAAAATGTCTCTTGCATGCCATTACAAGCGACCGACGATCGATAGAATTGTAAATCGTTTTAATAATGTATAGGTTCGGATTGTATACTATGGACATGGAATAGTTTTGAACACATTGAGCATCTCCCACGCTAGTGGCAAAATTCTCTCTCACACACACACATGCACACACACACGCACACGCACACGCACACGCAACCGCACGCACATCATACGAAAATCTCAAAATCCCCTCTTGGGCTCCCCTACTATAAAACTAAAAAGTGAACTAACAATTATTAGTGTCTGTAGTCTACCTGTTTTCAGTACATCCTATCCTATTCTGTTCTTAGACTCTCAGTATCCATGTTTGTAGTACATGAAGTAGTTCATATTATAATAGGGGATGAAACGCTCATAGCTCGGCGGCTTGTGATCCTGATCGACAAAGTTAAGCAACAGCGGGCGAGGTCGGTATTTGGATGGGTGTCCGCTAGTGGCGAAATTTTCTTGAGCGTTTCCGTGCTTCGGAGGGCACGTTAAGCTGTCTTTCCCGGTTGTTTCAACGTGGCCGAGATGGTTCATAGCTCCAATTTATGAAGATCTGTTCAGGCATTTAAAATCAGATCTGTCGGGGGTTTTTAAAATTTTAAAATTTACAGTTATCATACTCTTAAAATATTCTGAAAATTCTTGGTTTGGTGTTACTTGTTATCAAGGTAACTTTAACCCACAATATATGTATTTATATTCGCTGTAGACGGGTCGCTGTCTAGGAGTCCAGACATGTTTATTTATGTACACCTACTTATCTATGGATTTCAAATTATGTATCGCAAAGTATCGTTTTATACTAGACACTTACACTACATATCAGATTATTTAGCAATTATTGCTTTAAAATATCGCTAGTCATAATATATCTAGATTACAAATAGGTTATTATTTTAAAAAATGAGTTTCGTTAACAGATTAGGTACCTACATCTGGCTAAAGTGGCAGCTGGTAAGATAATCCTCGCCCATCCAACAACATCCAACAAATTGCCTAACCGTAAATAAAAAAATCCACATGTTGGTGATTATGTAAATTCTTAACGAAGTAACATATTGAAGTCATATTATTATATTGATTATATTGATGATAAGTCAAGTTTTATTAATGAAAGTCTGAAGACAAAAATTTTATATTTACTTATTTAGATATTTTTTATATTTACACAATATGAAAAAAATATATCCTACTATTATAATCCAGAAAAAATATGAAAGATAAAGTGGAGGATTATTTGTCCACATTAATTATGCAAAATGGAACCACATGACAAACGTTTTTACTTTTTTTGAGGAATACTTATTTAAGACTGGTTTAAATTCTTAACACAAAAAGAACCACTACTATGTATTTGACATACACGCACCCACGCATGCACGCTCGCACGCACACGCACACACACACACACACACACACACACACACACACACACACATTCGACACACATTTGTTTAGTGTACACAAATTTAAAATAAGACATTCATTATGATGATAATTATTATAAATAAACAATAACAACGAAGTTACGCACTTGTATGGGAGCCTTTGCTTTACACAATGATCCCCTTGCGAATTACACGCCAATAATCTCGTCTAAGCAATAAATATCGTTTATTGAATTTCCACGCTTTCATCTCACATTCAAAGCGTACAGAAGGCTATTATGTTACGGAAAAGTATTTCATTTCACTCTGAAATAAATTGTAAGTGAGCAGCTCAATAAAGAGCAATTTATTACACGTAAGCAGTTAATGCTCGTACATTTTTCATAACACAACACAATCTTTTTTTCACTACCATTAATATAGCTTCAAAGAAATTCTTGATACTAACTAATTAATTTACTCGGTTCGAAAAAGTATTTGTATACAAAGTGATAAGCTATTTCGATAAATAATATTAAATTCAGAAAGTACCAAATATTTAAAATATGAAATGTAAATAAATAATTAATAAATAACGCTTCAGACTCATATCTAGAACCGGTGATTTCATGGTCATGGACGCTCATCATGACCAACATGGCTAAGCAAATGCCTTAATAAAAAATAGTATCGTGGTACGTGTTGTTTAAAAATTGTGAAGTAATAGAAATCATCGGACACTAGATCAAGATCACCTTATTTTTTTTTACATTGAGGTAATTTAATGTAAAATTAGTTTCTGTTAATTATTCTAAACTCGCTTATTTCAACTTAAGCACTCAACAAATATTATTTTCACAAAGTTAAAACAATTTTGCTTTTGATCCAAATTTTTGTTTTATCATTTTCATGTCATTAAAAGTTATTTGAAGTTTCCAGTTTAATACGACAAAGACGTGTAATTACTTTTTGACCAAAATTTATTCTAAAAGACACCTCTGTAAATTCAATACGTGCCTGTCAGGTTTCGCTAAATAAGGTGTTATAAATCCGGTTTTCAGTTTTCATATTAATGCAAAGTTCGTATTAATCTGAGGTTGGTTATTCGGAGTTTCCAAAGTGTATCAGACGATGCTTAGCTTAGCAGCCACCAGCCAGACGTGCTCAAAACTGTGAAGTAGACGTGAGTCGCTAATGGAATGGGTTTGGCGCGTCGCAAATGTTGCGACTCAATTTGGAAGTTTCCGCACCGTCTGCATATTCCTCCAAAAGCAAAAACATACATACATCGATACATTTTCAGAAAATGTTGTTTTTTTAATAAATAAACATGAAACGTTTCCTTTAAGCGACAGGAGAATGATTTTCTTACAAATGAAATTTAAGAGCTGAGTTTGTGCTAGAATAGAATATTTTGATATCATTCGGTAAATCAATTAAGTGTACAGCGAATTCGATCAAATATCGTGTTCTATCAGAGTAACCTAACACTGGATCTTTACTTTCTGTCAATACAATAATAATGAATGTTTTTTCTTGGATTGTGGGAATTTATAATGTTTCATTTGTCTGTCCATGTCACCAGTAACGGGGAATCCTAAGTCCCAAGTTGTGATTGTGAGAATTTTTATTTATTGTTTAGGCATACCACACACATGGGATGCCACTACCGGCTAGAAAGTACTACTGGCTAATTTGAATTTTGACATATCAAATTATGGGCCAGGTACTTGTACATTGGCCAATTGAGGGACAGCTCTTGTGAGTCTTGTGCCAAGGTACAAACTGTCATAGTCTACGCACCTGTAAACCCCGTAATGTTTCCCCGACGCCCTGTCGCCACATATCGAGCAGAGGTGCTTGGAGCCGCTGAGCGGATGGTTCGGGGGGTAGCTCCTCAGGGCCGAGGGGGAGGTGGCGTCGTCCCGCATGCCGTCCAGCATCGCCGTGTCCGGCTTCATCTCCGGCGGCGACATCGGCGACATGAACCCCGCCTCTATGTTCAGCCCTGCCAACAATACAACTTTATTGTATAAATGATAAAATCTATTTATATAACAGTAGTCCGGTTGCAGGACTCTATTGTTTTAAGGCCTTTTCATACTATCGGTTTGCAAGCGTTTTCAAAGCGGAACGGGCCGACAGCGAGTGCGCAGCGAAGACGTCGCAGATGCGCAACGCAGACGTCGCGTACGCGCGGCGAACTCGCCGTGGACACCATTTTGTAGTGTGCGTTCAGAGAGCGTATTTTACAGGCACTACAGTGCAATTACGAAGTGTCGAAAACGCTGCGTATTCGCTGCGCGTCTGCAACGTCTTCGATACGCGCCCGTTCCGCTTTATAAACGCTTTAAAACCGCCAGTATGATAAAGCCCTTACAGTTACCTAGGTACATTGAAAGCTGACGACATGGCCATTAGCTAGTTTCCTCATAAATTATTTAAGGTCTACTCCATATTAGGCTTTCGTCAATCTTCGATTTTTTATGGCCGCATATATTTGATATACATATCTAATACGCCTTCCAAACCTTTAGAAAATATTGTGACTTTAAACTCAAAGTAGTCAGAGCATCATCTTCATCATTATAAATACTCAATATCGTGATAAGGATATTACTACAGAGCTATCCATCCCCAATTTCCCATTACTCGTCAACATGAAAACGGATTCTAATTGATCGCAAATTGCTTACAGGCGTCTTCGTTTAGTCGAATTAATTCCGCTATCAAATCGCTGACGAAAAATAATTTGATTTCACTTAACGCAATAACAAAATCGACCTTTCAAAACAAAGTGTGGAACGGCAAATAGAAAATAAACTAAAACGTTGTCTATTTAGAAAAGCAGACAGAACAGGCTGGCCATTAGTGTCGGGGGTGCTTCGGACAACAAACTGAGGAATCATCCACCCGCCAAATACAATAATATAGTATTAGCCCATTGAACTATTATTACTAGCGTATAGAACCGACACCGCAATCCCGATGTTTGAACTGTAGCCAACTGGCTACACTTTTTAGTGAATTCAGTTTGATTCGATTTAGAAAATACAACCTTCCGGCGCGACACAAATTTTGCTTGCGATGTCTGTTCTGGTACTTTAGTACATTATACTTCCATGTATTAGCCTAACAAACTCTCATTCATAGTTCAAGCTGATAACTGAATTTCGTACCGTCAACGAAGCCTTCTAAACAGGCAAATCAATCATCTTCTTCATTTAATTAAGTAGATACATTGTAGAACAAGAAATTTGTCATCCATCGATTCATTTATGCCATTCCAAACACCAGAAAAATTCCAAATAAATATCATCATTGTCGTTCATGCCCCTAACAATAGGTACATGCGAGAGTGAACTAATGCACTAATACTGATTGATGGTTACTTGCCAACCCACAAATTCGATAACGTTTATTATAGACCATGTCAAAAAGATCTGCGCATTTTATGGACGTCTTGCTCATAAATTCACATCGTAAAACTTTGGCATTCCAGAGTTATCGACAGCGAAATGTATTTAAAACCAACTTTAAGGCTCAGTCCATTATAACTGGATTATGGACCCTAGTGGCTACACTGGCTACTATATTCTACACAAGTTTTGAGTAAGTGCTAATAGTTATTTGACATAAAACATGCAGTTCATTTATTGCTCACTAAGTTCTATCTATCTAACAGCTTTTTAAAGTCCACTGCTGGACATAAGTCTTCCCTAATTCGCGCCACTCCGACCGGTTCTGGACCCTCGCTCACTATTAGTTAGTGAGTCACTAACAATAAGTTAATTATCAATAAATCTGTAGTCCACTAATTTAAGTAAAACATCCGTAACTTTGCCAAGTGATGTAAATTCGATATTTATCTTGTTAATTTTATATAAATTACTAGCTGCCCCGACAGACTTCGTTCTGTCAAAAGTTAACAGTACCTAAACCTCAACAATAAACGACGATTACTTACAAAAATAAGTTAATATTTACTATTTCTTAACATTATGACTACCGATCCTACTTTGCATTGAAGATTATAAGGTGTCAATCCCGGAAAATTTAACGATCATCAGTTCACATACAGTTCACATACACATACATCATTCACATATATATAGTATATGTGAAATTTGTATGTCTTTAATTCACCGGCAATTTCATTTAAAATTTTGAAGTTTATTTCAGCTACATCCGTAATTTTGCATGCAGCTAATATAGCACGAACGCTCAGCCACAAATGATCTTTGTAATTTTGAGAGACGTTTGGGAACACGTTTTGTATGAGCTCGATTGTTTTTTCAGTAAACTGACAAAAATATAATGCAGCCAGTCGAATCATTAACAGGGATTTTGCCATTACCAAGGTCAATGAGTTGCTAGATGAAGATGTACCACCTGGAGCATCCAAATAGTAAATTCCTCCAGATCCATCATTTACAAATTTTTGTTGCTGGTTCAACAGCGGAACATTCATTCTGATTCTATGTTCGTATTTGCTGAGGTTTAAAAGAAATTACAGCATCATTTGAGGTTTAAATCATTTTCTAACAGCTGCTAACGCTGCTAAGTAGCAGTGTTCGGGCAAAATCATCATTCTGACACATACCAAAAAAACTGGTCAAGGTTGTATATAGTGGTTGAATAAGTCGTTGTAGTACGTTCTGTGCAGTGAAATATACTCTTTGGGCAATTTCTAAGTTGACTGCTTAATGAACTACAGTGGGGTATCTTTCATGAATGGGAAGAGAAAAATACCCAAAATTGCTTCATTAATACTAACGTAACGGCACATTTGGTATTGGTTAACTTCATCAACAGAAATCTCAGCACTAACTCCAATCACAGCCATATCACGATATGCGCCTTGAAAGTCTTTGATAGGATTGGTGAATAAGGAACAATGCAACGATTATCAATTTCGATATTTTGTTGATTTCCTTTTACAACTGTTGATCTTCTTTTATCTGCAGTTGATCGGCGACGATATAGCGGTTAGCCATTACTCCCGGTAATGTTTTTTATGTGAAAAGAAAAGTATTGTTTTAGTATTGTCCGCGCAATTTTTTTTTTTTTTTTTTTTTTTTTTTTTTTTTTTTTTTTTTTTTTTTTTTTTTTTAATATTATAAAAACCTTCCGTGGACTCCAAGGAACATACAAAAAAAAATTTAGCCGAATCGGTCGAGCCGTTCTCGAGATTAGCGCTTAGCAACATCCATTTTTATATATATAGATGATATACCAACGAGCCATATTTTTCAGTTTCACAGACCATTAACATGCTTAGTATTTTTTTGTGAATAAATAACATAACTCTTTCAATCACGAACAAAAAAAAGCGTGTGTGTCAGCTCCGACGCACGACTGGAGTGTAACGCCATGATGATAATGATGATGTTTCTCATCATCAGAATAGGATGTAGCAAGATTATTATTATCATTAGGTGGCGTTGTTATTGATCAGCCATCCAACGCCATCTAGAATCTGTGTTACGAATTACAAATATAAAGCATAAAGTAACGGAAAAAAAATTTTACTCCCCATAAAATCTCATACTTAAATGTGTGTGGCTTAAATGTGAAATCGGAATGAAATGAATGTGAAAATGAATAAGGAGTTAAAACTTAAAACTCCAAAAAAAAATAACGATTGGCCAAACATTTTTACTGAACAGAGTAAAATTGCCTTCGTAATACAGATTTTAATATTGAGCAATTTACGCAGTTGACAACCAAAGGCAATAACTAAAAACTTTACAAGAAAGCAAGTCAAGGAAATTTATAGTAAAATTATACGAACTCCGCTCAAGTAAGTAGACGCCAATCCCGGTCTAATTTGAAAGTTTTTTTTCTTATAGATAATAGAATCACAAATAGTTCAGATTATGGTGATTTCACAAGGAAGCCATTTATGATAATAGTACGAAGTATCATAAATTACTATTACGAGGGGAAAAACACGATTTAGGTTTAAGAAAGGCCACTTAGCTTTTAAATTGCAGTGCAGACTGATAAACTGTTTCTAATGTTGCAGGCAATAATAGAAAATTTGATTAAAAAGTTAAAACTGTCAATTTGCTTCATAAGAAATTATAACAAAGTATGGATTTATTAAATTTAAGGGACGAAACAAAAAAAAATCTTAACTTTTCACAAACATATAAAAACGTATTTAATTATGCTTACGAAAGATCTTTTAAGAACGAACAAAGAAGAAAAAGATAATTAAGGTTTATTTATATCTTTTTCGAGTAAAATAAGATTAGTAAATATACGCCTACATGAGAGGATAGGAGGTAGCAGTAGTGAGTAAGATCAAATAACTTGTTTACACGTGCCAGCGATCCTTCTTGAACTCAGTAATCTTATATGAAAAGATAAACAGTGTAATGGAAATATAGCCCAACGATTATTTTAAATACCAATTCGGTGTTTTTATGTAAATTTTTATCGACAAACGAGCAGAGGAGTGACACGGTTGTCCATGGATATCTGTAACATGAAACGTCAGACATCACCGATACACCAACAATGATATTAAAAAAATATAGATACGTTATACCCTTATAAATCAACCAAAAAATCTGTTCCGAAAAAAGCAACAGCACACACACGTTTATCTTTTGTTTCGTTACACTTTAATGGTATTAGAGCCCGTACACAAAACTGCGATTCGACGCGATGCGAATTCGCAACGCAAAAAGTTGCGACACGAATTGCTGCGATGCGATTTCGTGCGGCAAGGCGTGTCCCTTCCACGATAAGGTGACCATTCCTTTGACGACCGTCAACCGTACTGGACGTATTTTGAAAACTAGATCGTGACATGGATCGTAAGTGTGCACTTTTGTTATTGCTTAGGAGATACAGGCAAAAGAAACATAGAAGATTTTGGTTTCATCCATTTATTACTATTATGAACGCCGAAGGGAACTATTTTCATCAAAAATATGAATTTGTTATTAAAAGATTTGATTTTTAAATGAAGAATCTTAGAAGAAAAAGAAAAAAAACGTTTTATTCTAACGTAACAAAAAAGATTTCGTATTTTCAAAGCGATATCAAACGTTCTTTGATGTGTGTACGTCTTGCCCACACGCTGTCTCAGACCCGACTTAAAAGTGTTGTCAACAAGTGTGACGTAACATCGCAGGAATGCGCGATGCGAATCAATTCGCAAGTTCCTGCGACGCGACGTGCGAGCTCGCAGGTTTTTGCGATGCGACGTCGCATCGCAGTTTTGTGTACAAGCCCTTTACGCTGTATGTCAAATGTCAAACACTTTAGACAACAACAAAAGCGTGTGTAACGTCTTGTACATATAATATTGACAGAGCGACTACGAGCAGAACGGTCAATTTCCTGTTCTTACGCTCTTCATCGTCGGCGCGCTAGTGACATATTATCTACCTCTTTTTATATTATAATATCATTGCACACCAAGGATACCGATTGATGAAGGAAGTGGTGAACAATTGGATAAAAGCTTTTGATGATATTAAAAAGTAAAAAAAATAAAGCTTTCACCCAAACTGGGAAAGAATGCGTTTTTCACAATCAATAACATAGCAACTTGTAAGAACTTAAGTAAAGTCGACAAGTGTTAGTTTATACAATGCAACCAAAATTTAATTTTCCGTCGTATTATTTTATTTTACGTCTGTGGCAGTGCGCACCCATTTCTAATATCTGGGTGGTAGATAGATTATGATAGTAGGATCTGTGAGTTGAGGCAAATAAATGCACCTATATCAACATAGTGTATTATTATACTCGTATCTATATATATAAAAGAAAGTTGTGTTAGTTACACTATTTATAACTCAAGAACGGCTGAACCGATTTGGCTGAAAATTGGTGAGGAGGTAGCTTAGAATCAGGAGACGGACATAGGATACTTTTTATCCCGGAAAATAGACCTGTTCCTGTGGGATAAGGTAAAATTTTGTTATATGTAGTTGATAGATTAGTTATTTATACAGATATAAAATAAAGCTCGGGGATGGATATAGGATACTTTTTATCCCGGAAAGTAGATCTGTTCCTATGGGATAAGGTAAAATTTTGTTATAAGTATGTAGTTGATAGATTAGTTATTTATACCTCCTACAGATATAAAATAAAGCTCGGGGAGGGACATATAATACTTTTTATCCCGGAAAAAAGACCTGTTCCTGCGGGATAAGCTAACATTTTGTTATTATAGTTGATAGATAGCTATTAGTCATTATTATTAGCGCCTTTTATGACTCCTTTTTTTACCGAAGTCAAAACAGAATTCTTATAGATTCGTCATACCTTTTGTCTTTTTAGAAATATTCAGTCGTTGGCGCGATTCACAGAATATGAGAGGGATAGGGTGAGGGAGTGGGAGTGGGAAGAAAAGGGAGAGGGAGAGATTGATAGGCGGTACAAAGTTTGCCGGGTCAGCTTGGGAGCGGGAGCGGGAGAGGGAGAGGGAGAGGGAGAGGGAGAGGGAGAGGGAGAGGGAGAGGGAGAGGGAGAGGGAGAGGGAGAGGGAGAGGGAGAGGGAGAGGGAGAGGGAGAGGGAGAGGGAGAGGGAGAGGGAGAGGGAGAGGGAGAGGGAGAGGGAGAGGGAGAGGGAGAGGGAGAGGGAGAGGGAGAGGGAGAGGGAGAGGGAGAGGGAGAGGGAGAGGGAGAGGGAGAGGGAGAGGGAGAGGGAGAGGGAGAGGGAGAGGGAGAGGGAGAGGGAGAGGGAGAGGGAGAGGGAGAGGGAGAGGGAGAGGGAGAGGGAGAGGGAGAGGGAGAGGGAGAGGGAGAGGGAGAGGGAGAGGGAGAGGGAGGAGCACACAGAAACTGTAACGGCTAAGAACGGCTGTACCGATTTTAATGATTTCTGATTTGTTACATTCTTAGGCGATACGAAGTTCGCCGGGTCAGCTAGTATATTATAAAAATTTGATTATCTTATAACAAAGTCTTCATCTTTCTAGCTTCCATTAAGCTCATAGAAATTAAGTATGTAAGACGGTATGTTTAATTTACAAAGTCTAATAATTTTGTAGCAAATCATTTCTTTCTTCAATTCTTCTTGATAAATATTCAAAGGCACAAGCCAAAAACAGATTGGAAATGTTAAATTATATAAGAATTGTATTCTAAGAAAGTAAAATTTCCACAGAGTATGATATCTCTCACCTTTTGTTTACTTTCTTAAAATGGAGTAGGTGTTCTTACTCCTAAGTCCTGACAAAACAGCTGATCCGTAAAATTAGTTGTGAGATTCAAATTAAATTTTCGACTCAAATCATACTGTCTTTTACATTAAAACTCGAGTACATAATGAAATTTTAAAATTTCATTTCTTGGTCAGTAACTTTTCTTATTTTGCCAAAGTTTTTCCAATAAATAATTCATCCCACGCTACTAATTTCAAAGGGCGTGGCAATGTTCTTACATGTCTCAATCTTTCTTACATGTGTTTATTATAATTAAAGTATTAGATCATAACATAATGCATTACATCATCGTCAACATATTAAGAAGAGCATACGTATCATACGTGCCGTCCACATACATAGGTATAGATTAGGAATGACCTGTCAATATTAGCCATCGTTATAAATAAATTTTCATAAATATACGAATTTTAAAAACGGAATTTTATTGAAGCATGTATTGCAGTGTTATAATGGGGCCGAGTAATAAATAAGCCGAGTAAATTTACATACATTACTGTCGCACATAAGTTATGATATGAGACCTTCGCTATCTGGCCGAGTGTCCGTGTTGAAATATTATGTATTTTCATTTCGCTATACACCGTGTGACTGGATCGATGCAGAGCTGTCAGTTAGATTAATCAATCATGAGTCGCTTTGCTCGGCGAAAAACATCGTGACAAATGTTCATAACGAATACCTATAGTAGAGTAACATCAGAACATGCGCGGAATGATCCTTTATTATTGTATTTTTGATGTTGTTGGTACTTATTTGGTAAAAATACTACAAAAAGTTTGAAGACGAAAGTATGGTTTTGTTGATACATTACAGTTGACGACTTTTCGGAACATTGTAGAGCAAAACTATGAAATACAAACAAAACTACTAAGGCAAAATCAAAAGTCCCTACATAGCATGAACCAAAAAGTTTTTATTTTTACTGATTATTATTGTTAATATTTTATAATATTTAACACACTTAAACATGTATAATAACTGTCAAAGATATTATAATAGTCTAGACTTGAGGATATAAACATTATAATACAACACCATGTCATGCCATACAAATAAAAAGCGATTCATAAATAAAGAAAAACTCTTGTGGTTTATGCGCACTGGGTTTCTTGAAACCCTTCGAACCTTCTCGATGGAAGAACTTCTAACCGCAGTTAACTTTTTCTTGAAACATGAGATTTTCAAATGTGACTTTACTTATATTGGACAATTTATAGACTGTATAAAGGTTGCCATGGTTCACAATAATGACATATTGGCTCATGTCATTTTTAAACGAGGATATTTGACTTGAAAGTGCCTTTTTATGCAACAAAAGAAAATTATCCTTTGAATGTATCTGAGTGTTGCATAATCAAGAGATGAATAAGCCGCCAACTTTAGATCTAAGCTAAAAAGAAAACCAAGAAAAAGTTAACTTCCGCAAAATTCCATCCGACACAAGATTTATGTATTTATTTTCATTCTATTATTATTATTAAGTGTTATTATTGTTTGTAATCCAGATTTTGATTTATATTTCTCTAAACATAATTATAATTTATAACAACAAGTTATTTCTCGTGCCAGCCGTGAATTTGATGAAAACATACAGAGTCAATGTTATTTTGATCGATTTACAGGGCAAAGTCCTTTATAAGGCCTCTGAATAAACATTATACCGTTTCCATTGACGTAGATTATATAGACAGGCTGTTCAGTACTTACATTTTGTTCACCTGTGTTGACCCCAACTGGGGCCAACTCAGTTTAGTACTTTAGTCGGCTGCGAGCAAGTGCTGTCACCATAGCTGTCACTTTCGTAAAACTCCGACTGTTCAAGAACACTTATTATTCTGTATTGTGCACAGTTAAAACTTTCTCATTATTTACGTTTGAACTTTATTTCACTTTATTTAATCATAATCGGTAAGTAACTATATTTTTATTTACAGTCTTAAAAATTATTTAGTGTCAAATATTTATTACCGACATCTTGAACCAAACTTGACAGAACGAACACAGAGTACTTAATCACTACGGAACAGGGTTGCCAGACGTCGCGGAGTGAGAGAACAAAAGGACAAAGATGCGGAAATTGTGGTAGAAACTAGAAAGTGATTTCAATACGTGACTTTTATATGAAATTGACTTACTTTATTTGTTTTAGATATTATATGTACCTATTGAATTAACGAAAATGCCAACTTGTACATTGCGGTATTGCAAAAATTATGAGCAAAAAACGAAAACATTACCTGAAAGAATAACTTTCCACAGGTAAGTTTTAACGCTTTATATTACTTCACCTGTATGTTTGTTTGTTGGTTTGTTTGTTTGTTTGTAACTTCTCTTTGGACTTGATTTTGGCTCACTTGAAACGCTCAGATTTCTTTCAAACTTCGTGGACTTATTGAGGACCAATGACAATTTAATATTTAAAGAAAAAAAAAGAAAGAAAGAAATTACCTACATTTCATTTAAAAAAATCAAACTAAAAAATTAATAAATAAACTCCAAAAATTGTTGTTTATCCTATATATATGTTGTATGTCTGTGTATATATAGTTTTGTGTATAACTATAAGTAATTGGGTAAATAAATATGAGAGATGTGTGCAATAAGGTGAAGTACTTAATGTGATTATATATGACAATCAGTCGGGATTTAAAGAATTGATAATAAACTACGTGTTGCTCTGAAAAACAAAGTTTTATTTAAGCTTAACATACATTATGAGTTACACTAAATACAACCTAAATCACACAAACCTACCTGGAAAACAAAGAAACGACAATTAAAGTATTTAAATTGCCAATTCCTCTTTTTGATGTTTCTACAAAAATACACTATAATATTTCAATGAGGCTACAGTGTAATTTATTAAGATACATTTATTTTATTTTAAGTGCACAACACACATAAAAATATTTTAACACAATCGAATGATATATCCTGGGACTATAGATAACACAAGTTTTATATACTTAAATGGAAAGATCCCACGCATATTGTAATAAAATGTAAATTCTGGAATAAGAAACGATTTTTTGATTTTTTTTTTGATGAATGGATGAACACTACAAAAATGGTCATTCCGTTATGACGTAATTAATCCTCAGGTACCTCTACAATGTAATCCAGACAGAGTAATATATCCATGGTATATGTCCAGTTATAGTAATGTATCCATGATCTCTTTCGGAGTAGGGTGTTGGCAACACTGGGCGCATAGTGACTCTGTGATTGAGTTCTCTGTGGCACGAAAGTGTGACACGAAATTTCTTAGAAAGAGCGCGTCCATATAATTCATGTCAATGACCGTTTCTTAGAAATTGCTTTTCATCTTTCGTTATAATGCTTCAAAATATCGTTGGATCACAACACGATCACAACTTTACATTTTTGTATACCTACTTATTAATATGTACATAAACGTCAATGAAAGTATCTTCTGTCACATCTACCATAATATTCATCTCTGTATAACATGACATTTTAAAATAATTTTACTACTCGCTCGACTCTATGCAACTGCTCTACCAGAGATGTTTTACATATTTTTCGAGTATTATTTCACATGTTAAACATCTACCATTTAGATGGCAGGTTGCGGGGGGACACTTGACTCTAATAAACCAAAATTCCTCTGAATCAAAAAACACTGCAGAGTCATAATTTTTCTGAAAGACCTATTTAACGATACCCCACCCCACACTATGGACTAAACGAGGAAAAAATCTTCCCCACTTTACTAGTAGGTAAAGTAAACTGATTGTTTTTTAAGATTCTATTCTACAACTTTGCAGGCATAGAGGTATTATTATTAGTATAGAGGGAGTGTAACGAAGTGGGAACAGTAGGCACGGGTGAGAACAACACGACGTTCCCGTCGCGAGCGCTTGTAGTCGTGGTTGATTGCTAGCGGTGTGCGGTTCTAGAGAGATTTTTAAATATTTACGTATCAAAATGGTCAAATGTGCAGTTCCATCTTGCAAAAACGATAGTAGGAAACACACAAAACTGAAATCCAGTATCACATTTCATCGGTAAGTTGATTTTTATATTTATTTTTAAGAAAACAAATCACGCATCGCGGGTGTGAAGGAGACGTGAGGGGCGGGCACGGAAAGACCGCCCGCGCACCGCGCTCTCCTCGCGAGACAGCAGTGATGTGATGCGACCAACGCTGTAGTCGATATTTAAAATATGTTTTGAAATGTTTGCTATGAGAACAACGTATTATATTTATGTAACTTTAATAAAAAAATCAAAATCTTATAAATATTTATTATAAATCATTGTAGTGTGTGTTTTGTATGATATACTTTGTAATATTTATAACGTTAGCTAGGAATGTAAATATAAGGGCGTATTCACGTAGAAAGCTGGCTACCGGCGCCGATCTGCCAGCGCTTATCGGGACCGGTTCGCCCAGGTAGTCGGCGCAGGTAGTCTATAGTCCATTTTTTTGGTCGAGTCTAAAGTCGTAAACAAATATGGCCGACTTCTAATGTCAATTTGCCATAGACAGTATATATAATGAAACTTGGAGTCGGTTCATATGATACAGCGACTAAATTTTATTATCTGTTATAGAAAATGACTATGGGAATTGATAAGTACCGACTTAAATATTTCTGTTTAAAATTATTTGCCATGATGCGAACGAAAAATCATTGTCATTGTAACCTTGAGTAATAGAAAAAGACAAAAATAACAATTCACAGTTTTAAAAATATGTCTCTAATTTTCAAGCGTAAAGTTAAAATATTATTATATCGATCAAGAAATCATTCAAACGATTTGGAATATCGATCTGTCTTTCAATACTTATGAATCAACGACAATCTTAAGTTCCTAGCTGTCAAATTGTCATCGATATATTGTTGCTGTGCAAAGAAGTTTTGACAATGTTTCGTGATAAATAGAAGTTTAAGTGAAATTAAATTAAAACAAGATTAATATTAAAATGGATGATTTATTTAATTGAGTCTATGTCTATATTTTCTTCGGTTGTTTGTACCATAAACATTTACTATCTAAATAACAAGAATACTCGTGTAAAACTAAAAAACTGAGTGACTTTCGTATTTTAAATAACCAACAATATAGATCACACTAACAGCTCCATCACTAGGAGAATCTGCTATTATGGGTGCCATAGGTACAATTAATGTACTGTAGTACAACAAATGGTGTAATAAGTACCTGGGCAAATGAGCTTGCTCAAGTGAAAATAGAGAAAACAAATTTTCCCAGATATGAGAACTAGCTAGATCGATTAGTCGCCCTCGTAAACCATAACATTCTAAATTTCATCGAAATCGTTAGTGCTGTTATCGAGAACGTGGTAACAAACAAATATATAAATAAATATACATACCTATTTATATAAAGAAATTCTCGTTTAATAGTAGGAAATAAGATAAGTTATCGAAATAACTTATCGATACCTCGTTGCCGATCGGCACGTAATTGATACATCCCTATCCGTCATACACGTATCGATATACGTATCTATAGATCATCTGCCTACGATGCGTACCGTTCCATTTGTGTGATACCCGCACTCTATACTAATAATAATACCTCTATGTTTGCAGGTTTCGTAAATATGTATGTACATAATTCTATGTTTCTAGCAATAAGGATGTCTGCGCTATGCTGCGGCCGGACGAATGAACACGGCGAAATATATAAGGATTCCGTTTTGAATACGAAATCTTAAAAAATGCATTAAAAGATATCCATAGTATGCAACGAAAAATTATTCAAACCCCCTAAAAAGATTCAAACCATACCATTACGGAACGCCATCGCAAATAAAGTTAATTACGTTCACGAATAAGACGTTCGAACATAATAACCATACACTCATTCAATTCCCGGCATCGCTCATATCGTATTACGTTACTTTGTGAATCAGTATCGCCTGCAAGCGTAATGACGTCTCATTAGATCACATCACTGGATTTATTCAACCTCTGGTATTTTCACCGATATCAGTTCTTGGGCTTGACGCTTGAAACAAAGAAAACGAAATATTTTTACAGCCAATCAGTCCGTACGACTGCATAGATAAAAACCAAACAAAGTACAAAATAATCGAACCCGTTATCACTACAGGTACAGACAGAGTTATCGCATAAAACATTCAATTATTAACTTAGGCTTTGATCATACTAGCGTTTGTCACAGTCAAAACATAAAGATGTGTTACCTTAAACCTCATTCTGAGAAACAGATTAGATTAGATAGAGATATTTAGTCCATCGAAGAGCCTCGGTGCAGGACAAATCAGAAAATGCGTGCTCAAATGCAAGCATGGTCGGGGCCTAAGGGTTCCCAAATACAACCGAAAAAAGTGGCTTTGTCGCCGTCGACACGTGCCGACAAACAAAATCGTGTAGGTACTCGCGATTGTCCCGTCTCGCGGTTTAAATTAACATATTATTGAAACAAGGTTGCGATCCATTGTTATTATTCGCCAACAAACGCCTATTCATCGCATTGAGTTAACATGACAATCATTGTCGCAACGAGGTAGGCAATCACTCCCTATGATAATTAATTACATAATTATTTAAAAGCTACCTTTACACAAAAATAAGATCTTTCCAATGCTAATCAAGTTGGAAAATTTCGACGCAGGATGTCTACTTCTGATAATGGGATATCTCAAACTTGCTTATTCTAAATTTTTGGTTTTTAAAACGGATTGTCCATTTACATATACAAATTCAGGGTCTAATTCGTAAAACATACAAATTTCACTGCTGATGATGCGGATGGGCTGCTCGCGTCCGTAGGAGATTACTTTTTATACACAATACCCTACACGTGTCCCCTGGGTAGTGCTAAACGAGTAGCAACTCTGGTGGTAGGCCATAACATCGGCTGCCGGCTTTCAGTTACCACCCACCGGACAAAGCCGTGCCGCCAAACGATTCGTCGTGTTCCGGCATGATGTCTGGTGAAGCCGTATGGGGAATGGGTCTGAACAGTTGCGCTGCGTAGTGAGACCGGTTGTGACGAGTTTCTGTTGCTGTGTTGGGAGCTTAGCTGTGGAGGGCTGCGGGATCCGAAGCACGGTGCACCGCTGGCCGACCGTAGACAGTTGGGGGCCCAAGTAGTGGGACAGCCACCCACGAAAGGCTGCCCCGCCATCTGCGAAAAATCCCGGAGTGGCTCCATCATGCCGGTTGGCGACCGGATGAGGGGACCTGATGGCGATCTCCGGGGGGGTTCGGGCGTCCCCGCGGTCTCCAAGCTAAGGCCCCAATGACATAGCGACACAAATTTTTTGTCACTTGGTTACCTTCGCAGCGCCTCGTTCAACTGCCATTCCCCATCCTATTCACTCCGCGATCAGTTTTTAAATGAAAGGTAAGAGCAAAGAGAATGGGTTTTCACAGCGGCTGCACTTCCCCTCACTTAAAGTGCACCTCACAAACATCCGAGGCTTGCACTCTAATCTCTCATCAGTCCACCACCATCTCGAGACTGCGCAGCCGCATTTGCTCTTTCTGACGGAGACGCAGATTTGTTGTCCGTCCAGCGTGGCGTACCTGGACTATCCGGGATACACCATAGAGCACAACTTTCATCCTCGTGCTGGAGTCTGTTTATACGCTCGCAACGACATTTGCTGTCTGCGCCTCCGTCACCTTGAAGACTCCACCTTCTCTACTATCTGGGCTTTAGTAGACACAGGAATCGACAAGATCTTATATTCTTGTGTCTACCGATCGCACAGCGGTGACCAGGAGACAACTCGGCTATTTGAATACCTCAGTGTGGCAGCTGATGAGGCCCTTCGTCAGCACCCTACGGCTCAGTTAGTCTTTCTGGGGGATTTTAACGCCGTTCATCAGGACTGGCTGTTCCCATACCAGAGGACTGACCATGCAGGGAGAGAAACGTGGAAATTTGCCACGTCGCTAGGCCTCTCCCAGCTGGTAAAGCAAGCGACTAGGGTGCCTGATGTCGATGGCCACACAGCCAATTGCCTGGACCTTCTGCTGACAACTGATCCAGACAGGTACACAGTTGAGGTCTCTTCCCCACTGGGTACCTCTGATCACTGTCTGGTGAAATCTGTATCGTCATATTCCCCTCCTGACCACGATTGCGGTGGTACCCGGCGAATGTGGCATTACAGGTCAGCAGATTGGGATGAGATGCGGCACTTCTTTGCATCCTATCCTTGGCGGCAGGTCTGCTTCTCTTCGGATGATCCGTCGAGCTGCGCGGATGCTATAACCGATGTGGTACGTCAGGCGATGGAATATTTCATCCCTTTCTCTGACGTCCCCACCGGTGGCAAAGCTCACCCTTGGTTTAACGCCGAATGCATTCAGGCTGAGAAGCGCAAACATTCGGCGTACCTATCTTGGGTTGACGCTCGAGACCGCAAAGCTCCGGATATCAGTTCCAAGAAAAAAGCTTTTAACCAAGCCGCCAAGTCCTATAAAAAGGCAATACAGAAGGCTGGTCTTAACCGCATTCAACGTATTGGCGCAAAGCTCTCTGACCAACCGGCTGGCAGTAGAGCTTTTTGGTCACTCGCCAAAGCGGTTGAGAATAACTTCTGTCGGCCTACACTGCCTCCACTGGTAAAACCGGATGGCTCCCTGGCTCACACGGCTAAAGAGAAAGCAGATTTGTTTGCATCTCTGTTTGCCGAAAATTCGCGTCTAGATGCTGGCAACAAAGTACCACCTATAATACCTCACTGCGGTACTTTTATGTCAGAAGTCCGCATTACTAACAAAGAGGTTCTCAAAACTCTGCGGTGTCTAGACGTGAATAAAGCCAGTGGACCTGATGGAATTCCAGCGGTTGTGCTAAAGGCTTGTGCACCCGAGATGTCTCCTGTGCTGACGCGTCTGTTTCGACTCTCAATTGAGACTGGATCAGTGCCTAAATCCTGGAAGCTTGCCAACGTGCAGCCCGTGCCCAAGAAAGGCAGTCGTGCTGACCCCACCAACTATCGGCCTATCTCAATTACCTCCATACTCTGCAAGATTATGGAACGTACATTGAATAGGCGCCTCATGGCATACCTAGAGCAAAATGATCTCCTTAGTGACCGGCAGTACGGGTTTCGCCGAAACCGGTCAACAGGGGATCTTCTAGCGTATGCCACACACATATGGGGCGAGGCCCTCGAGAAAAATGGGGAGGCGCTTGCTGTCTCCCTTGACGTCTCGAAGGCCTTCGATAAGGTCTGGCACGCTAGCCTCTTAAACAAGCTTCCAGCGTACGGCATATGCCCTGGCCTTATCAACTGGGTAGAGGACTTCCTGAGCGACCGGTCTTTCCGGGTTGTAGTCGATGGCAGTTCATCAGAAACGATGACTACAAATGCCGGAGTTCCTCAGGGGTCCGTTCTCTCTGCTACTCTATTCTTGCTACACATTAATGACCTGCTCATGCCCGGTATCTATGGGTACGCAGATGATAGCACAGTGGTAGAGAGATACCTACCGAGTTCCAAGGCCAGTAGGCATGAAATTCAGTCAGAAAGAGAGGCGATGGTGGAACGTGTGAATCTCACACTTCGGGCTGTGTCCGAATGGGGCGAAGCCAACCTTGTGAGATTCAACGCCACTAAAACACAGACGTGTCTCTTCACCGCCAAAAGGAGCCCGCTCACCTTGGCTCCTACTTTTCAGAATGTGCCCTTGGATTATACCGACTGCCTTCAGTTATTAGGAGTTGAGATATCCTCCAAGCTTAACTTTGGGCGGTTCATCGAATCCAAAGTTAAAGTTGGTGCAAGGAAACTTGGCGTCCTTGCGAAGGTCCGGCGGTACTTCACACCAAAGCAACTGTTAACGCTATACAAAGCTCAGGTTCGGCCGTGTGTGGAGTACTGTTCTCATATTTGGGCAGGTGCAGCCAAATGTTACCTTTCTGCTTTGGATTCGATGGAGAGGCGTGCGAAGAGGCTCATTGGTGACTCAGATTTGGTTAAGACCAATCTGCAAAGCCTCGAGCACAGGCGCAGAGTAGCCAGCCTCTCGGTTTTCTATAGGGCACATTTTGGAGAGTGTGCGCAGGAATTATTTGAATTAATTCCCCCTTCCCCGTTCCTCCATCGAACGTCACGACGCACGGCGGGTATCCACCCTTTCGTGGTGAACATCCCACCGGTACGGACGAGGCGGTTTGCGTCGTCATTCATTGTGCGCACCGCGAATGATTGGAACAGCTTGCCTGCGTCTGCGTTCCCGCCCACATATGACGTGGATGTCTTTAAGAAAAGAGTGAATAGGCTTTTATTAAGTTAGTGCGCTCAACATCCTGGACCACATCTCCACTTACCATCAGGTGGGATTGTGGTCAAGCATTAACTTATTGTAAGTAAAAAAAAAAAAAAAAAATTCTCTTTGAATTACCTGTAAAATTGCCCAGTTCATTTAATCAATTTTACCTAAAGATTGTATGACTAGTTCACCAAATTATTCATTCAACAATAATGAATTTGATGACATTTAATAGATCTATGCTTGGGATTATTAGACACAGTATATGACATAGTGTATTAAGTGTTGTGACGTCGGGGTTAATGATGTATAGCAGCATTAGCAGCAGCTATAATACCGAAATGTACACAAGCTCAGAGGGCTTCGGCCGCACTTAAATTGAGTTTTAAACATTTCGCCATTCAGGCCGTAAACTAGCGGTAAACATCACTTTTAGATTAGCGCCATACGCAGACTCAAGACTCTTTAAATCGTAAGACACCAGTAAAACAGAGCGATATAAATCCTTTTAGACCACTTTTTGTTGGGGTAATTAATTAAATACATTTTATACAATAATTGAGGGACTGACGTAACGCTTTACTTATTTTAATTGCATTCAGCACTTTGTTCCTACCTACGTCGCGTAATTAGAATTTACTTAAGTTAGAATTTGGCATAATTAAATTAACGAATATTTACTAAGTGCATAAACATTATAAATAGCAGGCTGCCAGCAATATATTCACTGAATGGTTTTCGTTTATAAAAGCGAATTTCTCAATATAAACTTGATTAAAGCGCCACCTCAGAATGTAATACATTTACAATTAAGTTAATTGAGAAAAAATATACTAACCCGTTTAGTATTTGATGGATGGGCGTAACTACCCTTATTACATCAAAGTGGCTAAGCAATAATTGTGTATTGATTATTAATTATGGATGAACCTCTCAGCTTGTTTACATAATACTTCACGATTACGGAGCATCCAGAAATAAATTAACCCAGGGGGGGGGGGTTTCGGGGGTTCAAAGCCCCCCCCCCCCCCCCGAAAAGTTAAGGACTGACATTTTTATGTGCTAATAAACCCTTAAAAAACATTTTTCTAGACGTCATTCCGAAACGAATGAGCTTATGAGCTATCGCACATATTTTTACGAGCTTTATTTCTATTAAACACGTTTTTGAACTTTTTGACTAAACTAATAATAATAGATGGACTTAAATACGTCGCGCGTCGTGAGAAAAAATAAAATCTCAATTATCTTTAGGGCTATTTTATGTACTTTTACTCCTTGTATTTTCTTGAACACCCCCCCAAAAACTTGAACCCCCCCCCCCCCCCTGAAACTTGAACCCCCCCCGAAACTAAAACCTGGCTACGCCCATGAATTAACCCATTAATTAAACCTCCCATAGCCAACTTTAAAACGGTCTGTTTATTGCAAATAGTATTTGCCAAATACATACTTATTATTTACAGGCTAAACAATATTCGTCCTTTTAACCATGTAAAAAATAAAAAATCGACAGTTGAATATTCTGATAAAATAGTCTAGGATTTAAATTCGTCATAATTATTCGTCATAATAAGACATCACAAGTCACAAAAAATACGCAATAATTTTCTAAAACGCGACAAAATCCTCAAACTTGGAACATCCCTAGCTTAATGTAAAGGACATGTCGTTTTTTCCAGCTACTCGTTTGAAACGCAAAACGAAACTTATTAAAAACGGTTCACAATAAAGCTTGTCAGACGGCAGACCCGACTCGCCAAATTGAGTTAGGCTGTGAATAATATGAGTTCCAAAAATTGTATTATTAACATCCAAGACGGAGCCCGCTTTTTACCTCTTTATCGATTTGCTGAATTTCTGTGAAACCATCCCTCTATATTCCGTGGTCTGTCCAGTCCGTCCCGCGTCTGTCCGCAGCATAGCGCAGAACAGAGACAGAGTGTTAAAAACTGTAATTTGACATCGATAAAAATACAAGACTAGCTAATAAGTTTAGTATAAGGGGGCGTCCATAAATTACGTGAGGTGTTTTTTAAAATTTTCTGACCCTCCCTCCCCCCCTGGTGAGATGTCGTGAGATTTTATTCAACCCCCTCCCCCATCCCCCAATCTCACGTGAGATTTTCAAAATGTGGGTTTCTTACGTAAACGCGTTGGATTGTTATTGTAAAAGGAAAAAAAAATTGCTTCGTTCTTTTATTTAGTGAATGATCTTAATCGTATTACGATTACACTTAAGATTAAATCTTAAGCATGTACAATCTGAATTAAATGGACCAAAATAGTATTTTGTTTTGTTTCAATCAGAAAAAAAATTGCGTGATATTTGCCGAGACCCCCCCTCTCTCCAACGTAAGATTAGATGAGATTTGACTCGACCCCCTCCCCCCCTTAAACACCTCACGTAATTTATGGACGCCCCCTAATGCGTGTAAATCAAGTCTCAGAAAAAATTGCTTGTCTACTTGTTTTTTCATAACAGTCATAATAACAACTAAGTAGTCTAATCTCGTACAAAAACAAAATATCATCTAATAAACTACGTGGTATTGCGTATAAAGTAGGTTTAATCAACAACCTACGACATATTCACGTACATTATTTAAATCAATTCACATACAAAATGTTTGCAAAGAGAAGATTGATGTCAATTATTAGGGTTCAGAAAATATTTCAGACTTATTTTCTTGTTAAAATCATAACAGAACTGAACGTTTTATGAAATACGAATTGTTTCGTTTTCAGTATAAGGGACATTTATTCATATGAAACTGAGAATTTAATTATAGAATATAATTTTATTAAAGGATTGAAGCTTCAGTGATTTTAGGTGTACCTGCGTAGATTCTCAAGCTAAAGACAGATGTTACCTTGAATTACAATATCCACTAAAGTTTGATAAACATGTTACGCTCAAATCGCTCATTGAACGAAAAACCAAACAGCTCACAACGTGTTGTGGGGTCTGTAAAACATCCACATCGCGAAATTCGTGAAATGGCACTGGTATGTACCTCATTTATAATTTATAATACTATGGATACGTGGCGTGTTCCACTACGCTAAAAAAATCTGGTGAGAATTACAGATCAATGTTTTTGTGTTGACATTGACGTTGATGCGGCATCTTTACTTATTATTTTCTCCAAATTGTTGTATGGGAAAAGTGTAAATCGACTTTATCGATAGACTAAATGTGCCTAATGAATTGTTTTAGTAGTCTCAAACCACTTTAGGTTTATTGGCTTTCAAATGAAACCATTTTGAGGCATATCTCAGAGTCTATACAGGACATCCATATAAACATTTTTTATGTTTTTATATATATATGTAGAAGATAAGAAATCAAACATATAGATTCTCTTTATCTCTAAAACATTAAAAACCAATTTTTTTTTTATTTTTTATAACTGAAAACGACTTTTTTGTAGTCGATGCCAAGCCGTACTATGCGATGCATTAAAAACCTTTCTTTAGTTAATTATAGCATGTAGCATTTTGGCAACAACTACAAAAAATAATAAATACTAGCTAGAATTCCTAAAAATAGTCCATCTAGGACCTAGGTGAAAGAAGTATTGATTATTGTTGACATGATGATATATTTTGTATGTGTTTATTTATGTACATTGCATTGCGTTGCTTAAGTTCGGCATTTGATATACCTATCTGTAGTGATATTTTTATATGGTCCATTAAGTATAATACCTTTAAATAAAATAATGATATACTTAGTTATCAGATTTTTTCTGGAATCTGAAGTGAATTAAGACATTAAAAATTTTTTAGACGTAGAACATATTAAAACAGGAATAAGTGTTTCATTTCGGTTAGAAACATACCAAGGACCGCCAAGGGGATAAACGACGAAGGGAAGCTCTTTAAATCCTTTAAAACATACCTACAAAGTCTACATTGTATACTAAATTATAATGCCAAAACCAGTCTGAGAGAACAATAAAATAACAATCAGTCATTAGTCAGACATGTCATCTAAAAACTATTTAATTTTATTATTAGCCTTTCTGGGAGTTTTGTTTTTATGAGTGGCTAAAAAATATTTCGCATAGTAGAATAAATTTTATCTTCAAAATATAGCCTGCTTACATAGCCATACATACAAGAATACAAGAAAACAGTCAACCCTATGAATGTTAACCCAACTTTCTAACTAATAATGTAGGTAACATTAAGCTGGACCAATTCTATTTACTGGGTTTTGAATCTTTTATTGAAGTATGCCAAGTATCGTCTATTCTGTCCAGTGTTTTCCGTTTAACGAGTTATCAGACAGACTCAAAAAAAATATGTAACATTAAAATAAAATTAAAAAGATATATTTCACGCGCAAGATATCTTTCGTCCTTTAATTTTAAGTTTTATCAGAAGTATACATACAATTTTGAAAGTTGTTGTAGTTACAAATTTAAGACTTCGGGTGGTAATTTGTTGGAGAAACGCCCACGTTACCGTAAACGAATTAAAAACTTCGCAGAGACGTAATTACTTACGAAATGAGTTTATCTTCGGTCAATTATTTACATCAATTATGTGTAAATAAAATGAAATATAATCATAAATTTTATAATTATAAATTATTTGCCGATACATCCTACTCATGCATAAGGTTGACACAAACGCGGAGTGTCAAATATCTTGGTGTGCAATTAGATAGGTTGATGACATGAAAAGAACAGATAGATTTAATTATATCTAGATTGCGAAAATTAATTTATATATTTAAAACTTTGCGGGGCATTACAGACCCATCTCTAACGCAATCAAATTTATGTTATTGTGTAACCGCTTGGGGTAGATCTGGAATAATCTAAATTTTACTAACAAAAAATAACCGACTTCAAAGTTACTCAAAAACTACTAGTCAGATCTCGTTCAAATTTGTGTGGGACCACATGACAAACACTTGCTTTCGATTAAAAAAAGAATCATCGAAATCGGTTGGCGTGATATTGAGTTATTCGTCCATTTGTCGCGCACATACATAATACAAATTTAAGGCTTATATCGTTTTCTCATGGATGCCATTGTCAGATCTCAATAATATTTATGTGGGACCACACGACAGGCACCAGCTTTCCATTAATTCCTTTAAAAAAAGAATCATCAAAATCGGTTCGCCCAGTCCAAAGTTCTGAGGTAACACACATAAAAAAAATACAGTCGAATTGAGAACCTCCTCCTTTTTAGGGTTCCGTAGCCAAATGGCAAAAAACGGAACCCTTATAGATTCGTCATGTCTGTCTGTCTGTCTGTCTGTCTGTCTGTCCGTCCGTCCGTATGTCACAGCCACTTTTCTCCGAAACTATAAGAACTACACTGTCGAAACTTGGTAAATAGATGTATTCTGTGAACCGCATTAAGATTTTTACACAAAAATAGAAAAAAAAACAATAAATTTTGGGGGTCCCCATACTTAGAACTGAAACTCAAAAAATTTTTTTTCATCAAACCCATACATGTGGGGTATCTATGAATAGGTCTTCAAAAATGATATTGAGGTTTCGTATATCATTTTTTTCTAAACTGAATAGTTTGCGCGAGAGACACTTCCAAAGTGGAAAAATATGTGTCCCCCCCCCCCGTAACTTCTAAAATAAGAGAATGATAAAACTAAAAAAAATATATGATGTATATTACCATGCAAACTTCAAACGAAAATTGGTTTGAACGATATCTAGTAAGTAGTTTTTTTTAATACGTCATAAATCGTAAACTGCAATTTACCTCGATCAAAGTTACAACGAACTTCAAGAACTTTTATATTATGTTACTTGCTGCTACGGAACCCTTCATGGGCGAGTCCGACTCACACTTGGCCGCTTTTTTTGAAGTCGGTTAAAAACCAGCATCCTTCGATTGGAAAGAGCACAGCGAGCTATCTTCAAAGTGATGTATTCGAAACCAATTCGTTTCCCAACAACAGATATTTATTCCATAGCTAAAGTTTTAACAGTTCGACAGCTATTTAAACATAATAACTACCATCTATGTAACCACTATGATTGCAATAAAAGTATTGAGTATTTATTCGACAAATCATTTTGCAAAAATCCACAAATGATTAAATACTTATCCATACCCTTTGTTAATAATTATTATGTGGTATTATCGCCTTCTTTCTTTGGTATCACTCGGATTTGTCAAGTGCCCAGATGCACTACTACGGTTGCAAGGCGTCAGTCACTATGAGTATTTAGCCAGTATCGTTTAAAATAAAAAGTAAATAAATTGATAAATATCTATCCACTCTCATAATATTGCGAATGCAAAAACAAATTGACTAAGTTCTTGCAGAATCTTAGTGACTACGCGGTAAATAAAATAAAATCTAGGGCTTATGTAGATTGTAAATAGATAAATATGACAAACTTAAAATTAAACCTATGTTCTAGTCTAGTAAGTATCTACCCATATTCTAGAATAGGTATTTATTTGCATGTGTTGATATCAACGTAGTTAATATATTTCGGTTGTAAAATTAGGTAGGTACCTACCTACATACCATAGATGTGCAGTTTATTATGACAGAAGCGTTATGTAATTTATATTAAAGATATCAGTCACCTAAAACGTAATAAAAGAAAAACAGTTACATTGCATGCTGTCGAAGTCAATATTGGCAGTGTTGGAGGGTATCCCGAGGGGCTGGAGCATGTTGGCAGAAGGCGCGGGCGCCGCGGGCGGCGGCTGCTGCGGGCCCGGGGGCGCCGGACGCGCCCAGTTGATCAGCGCAGTCACCGACATCGTCGGCTTGTCCTTCTTCGCCAAGCTCGACATACTCACGCACTAGCATCCTCACATCACTACCGAAACACTGCGCAGCCGCTTCACACTTACGGATCTATACAAATTCACAATTCAATACAGATCGTCCCGATGCGCTACGCCTCCGTCACGATCGATTTCACCGGGTTGCCCGTTTGCGAATTATGACGAGTTTTGTAAATAAATAAAGCGTCGCGTCGCAGAGAAGCGAGTCCGCGCGGATGGCAGCCAGTCAGCGGCAACAGTGCCGACCGCGCCGGGGACAAATCAGACGTTGTGACATTGTGATAACGGCTGTTATTGCACCCGCGCGACACGGTGCGGCGCGACACTGCGGCGTAGCGATGCGGTCGTGCGGCGCGTCGATATCGCATGCAGCTCGTCAACAATGCGCCGCGGGCTTCGCCGCCGAAGGTTAGCTTGTGACTAATGCGTGCTAAAATTCAACGAGCTCGAAATTGACAAAAAATGTACCCGTCAACTTCCGCGCGGTTACCGGCATGAAGGTCTCAACAGGCGCGCTCAAGGTCCGCATACAATCATACACGCGAATAAATCCGATTTTACGTCGGAAAACGAGTTATGTTATAATCGATTTTTTGCGTATAAAAGGCGAAGGATACAATACAGAGCTGAATTTAAAAGGATTTTAGATATTTTATGACCATGTGAGAATAGGATCATCATCTGAATAATTGGAGTTGTTCGCCGGCGGCCTTCGTGATCGTGGCTGCGGCGCGTTTCTGTAATTAAGTTTTACGTCACTCACAGACCGAACACCCTGCGCTAGCCTCTACCATTAAAAAATTCGCTATGTCACTGGCTGAATATCGACGCAAGCAACCTTCGTAGTACAATATTAAGATGCAATTTCGTAGCAAACAAAAAACCAGAGACTAGTTTTAAAGTTGGCAATATGACCAAACCAAACGAAAACACTTCTGCTAAAACAATATCGGTGGACGTGACGTCAGCATTTAGCAGCCGGGCAGCCGCATCTCTACGCACATCGCAAATTACCGAAACCTAGGTTTCTCGTCCGGCAGGGTGGGGCTGGTAACAAACGCAACTTAATTGCATAGAACTAATGATCAATAAAAAATTATCGACCTAGAATTACTGTTTAATTTGCGTTTTCATACATTTGTACGGGCAACTACAGGAATTATGTATTTCCTTTTCCTTCGTATTAAATTATATAAAATTATTTCCCCGATGCCCGAAAAGGTTTCCCCGATGCTTCAATCTTTATTGACGGCTTCCACGGTTAACTTAATAAGGGTTTAATTAATAGTTCAATAAATTATTCATTTTACAATAAGGATTTGCATAATGACTTAAATACTTTTACAGCTTGTTACGTTCCAGTTCATCGAAACAGTATCCCTAGTTATCGCTTTTATTGGGTAAACCAAGGACTAATTTAGTTTAGTTTCACAATGTCTTCTCTTCACCGAAAATTCCCGCGTTTTTCAAGCATTTTACCATATTAATAATATAATAATTATAAGAAAAGAAACACATTTGGGGTGAGTCCAAGGTACGTGGTACAGCTCGTGGGTCAGTTTGCCGGTCAACGAACGAGACAGTGGCGTCAGGTGCCTTCCACTGGAGGTCATTAGTCTTTGTACAAACACAATAAATTTTGGGGTCTTACTACGACTTATGTTTGGTATATTTTTTTTTCTTTTCCATGCTAGATTCAACCAATACAACTCCAAAAAGAAATCAAGGATATCATTACTTTTCCGAAGCTCAAAGCTCTCCTGTTATGTTGAGATTATTCAGATGCACGTTGTTAGTATTATAATACTTATGCCCCAACTCAATAGTCATTAACGGTTATGGTCATTAATAAGGGGAGGGAGGGGGAGGGGTTAAATATTTTTTTAATTATGCCAAAGAAACAAACTTCTCACGCGCGTACAAAAGTACACGCACCCTTTTTTTAAACAAATGTAAGGCTTAACACGCATTGCGAATTTTCACCGCGCGATTTTTTCCGCAAAATTCTGTGAGATATGGATGTTGTATGAAACTGCACGACCTTGCGAAAAAAAATCGTGTTGGATATGTATGAAGTACGCGATTTAAAAATCGTCACAAAAAAATCGCGCGGTGAAAATTCGCAATGCGTGCTTAGCTTACCCTTATACTATACTCAACAATGATTTATTTGTAACAAGTGCTTAATACAGACTTAAATCGGATTTAAACAAATTTTATGGAGATCGTGTTTATCTGACTGAGCTAATCTTATGGATATAACGCTATGCCTAAACTAGTGATTAATGGGTGGATGATTACATTTAACTGAATATTATACAAATCCGTGCGCGACATTTCATTCGTCTGAGACTTGGATTACATACTTAGATTATGTAGCTCTACATTTATTTGAATATACTTATGAGTAAACGAATGCGACTATTTAGTAACAGTATACAACAAAGTAGGTGTACCTAGGTCCATACTATTATGTAGAAAAATTCCCAAGGAAATGTTATAAGGATATTAATAACTATTTACTTTTGTCAATTACGATCGAATCGATAGCGGCTTGTATCCATCCCTATTTTCGGAGCTTGAATCGGTGAAAAATGTTCTTACTTTGAGTAGCAAATCACTATACTATATTGAATGCTGTATAAATATAAAGCGTGAAGTAGAAATTCGAACTAACATTAATTATTATTAATTTAGGAAGTCAATGATAGACAGAAATTCATCAGCAAATATATTGTACGATATTAACCAACCTAAGGACTGAAAAATTCAACGGCATTTTATAGGTCAATGGGAGCAAATAAAATTCTCAATAATAGTAAGATATGCATTAGAAATTTCTTTACGTCTAACCAAGCGGATGATAGTATCAAAACAAATAACGACAGGCATTTACAACAATATATATACATACATATGTATGTTTCGTAATATAAGACAAGCACCGTACATTTGATAAATGGGGTGTTCAATATATTACCCGGCAGGTCGGTAATACCCTCCCACAATGAAAGTGTCAATCAAGTGGACGGCGGCTGCTATCACACCTATCACTGACGTCTTAAGTCTATGAAATTGATAGCTTGGGTGAAGGCTTTTTATATGATCCTATGGTTGGGGCGCAGTAACACGTGTAACTTGCTACAGTTTGTACTATTAATAGCAAATCTAGAAAAACCCTTTTGCCTACGCAAGTAGTTAGTGATCCTCCCTGTTATGGGGAAATGAGTTGAATGAGTTCGAGTTTCGATCAGGATAGATACATATTTAGATACTAGAAAGGATGACAGCAATATTTCCGATATGTCCCGAACTCCGGAATTTTAGCTCTCTGCAGGGAAGCGGAAAAGAAACTTTCAGTTGAAAATGTCATAAGTAATGTAGCACTGACGCGAATTTCAGTAAAATTGCGTAGTCTGGGATTTTGTCAGTCTGTCGGATCTGGTTCAGGGTAAGCAGTTATGTCACGTTTAGTTGAATCTATCGTGCAGACCTCAGATTATGGACCTTTTATTTTTTAATCTGAGGTGCAACCATTTCAGAGTTTAGTTAGACTATGCAGAGAGACTAGACTACACCCGTATACCCCGACCCCGTACAAATAGCCGTATACGATACGAATTACGATACGATACAAAAAATCCAATCAAAGATCGATAACGAGAATTACAACCACAGATGAATCCGAGGAGAATACGCGAAATACATAGCTGAACGCCATAGCTACAAAAACATCTAACCTACGAAGTTCTTTACAAGGACAATACGATTTAGTATTTACATCACAATAAAGGAATCAAACCGCAATGAATAAGCAAGAAATTAATCGACTACCAGTCTACGATAGTGATAATCAAAACAAAGGAAACCAAGGTACTTATTGAGTATTCGCAATGTAAATGATCTAAAACAATGTGATAGTATAATATATGTATGAATTTAATCTATTTACATACATACAATTATTGTTTATACCTACTTTGAGGAAATCAAGAGGCAAACGGGTCATTCTACTTTTTAGTGCAGGTTTTTGGCACTCATAAAAATAGGTTTCAAAAATTTAATGGTTAAAGATAAATGAAGTAATTTAATTGTATTTATACGTCATTATACCTACACAATTGCAATTTACTGCCAGCAGTGAATTTTGCACATATTTTTTTCTGATAATAAAGGTTTTGTCGACCAAGGTAAAGAAATCATACCACTTTGTTACCAATCAAAATATTTTTATTGAGTACCTTTAGTCACTTATTACAAACAAACAATTAACAAAACGTAATTTACAAACATAACTCTTTCTCTTTCATAACTAAAATAAGATATTATTTTTTATTAAGCCTGATAAATGACATTTAAAAGACAACTACGTTACTGTGGTGCATTTTTGTCTACAAAAATTTGACATAAAATGTATATTACGTGTAAAAATATCTTAGCAGCGTATTTAACATTGATAAATAAAATATATCTTGCTTCTCATATACCTGTAATATCTTTTATAAGCCAATTGTATAACTCAAGTTGAAAAACCTTTACTTAGAATTAGGGACATATAGATAACACAATTGATAAACAGTAACAAAGTTCTTTCAGTAGAAAATTATTTTCTACTAAAATAGTTAATAAGTCTTTTAGTTGCCACAAAGGTTGATTGCAATGATGTAATCCTATTACTATAATCATTTTACCAAAATCACAGCCCTTACACAGGTTAGATTATTTAAAAAATAATTAATAATTGCAATCATTGTTCGAACAATTCCAGAGGATTAGAAAATTCGTAGTATTCCATTCCACATTACTTTTACGTATCCATCTTTATTTAGGAGTATTTCTTATAATAGATTGCAGGGCGCGAATGCGGTCCCTTCTTTTGCTGTTAGCAACCTGCCATTTTTTTGGTTTAGCGATGTTCACCTGACGTTAAGTCTTTGAAGAGGCGTTTCATTTTGTAGTACCTTTCCAAAGCCTTCTTTCTTGCTTCTTCTACTTCAATAGGGTCTAATTTTGTTTGTTTCGCTACCGACGTTGTTTTTCGGCTGGGATTAACGGCATGATGTTCTGTAAAAGATAAAAACATCACATTATTGTACTAACTTTACCTTCAGTAATTATAGTAAGCCAGTAAATAAATGTAAAATTGTTAAATACAAACCTACGGGTCGATACGAACAAATCAAGTTAAATAAAATTGGAAAGAATCGTTAAGTAAAATTGGAAAGAGTACATTTACAACTGCGTTACCACAGCAAAGTAACAAAGTAGACCGGTAACACAGCTGTAAAGTAACATGATACTACCTCATATTTACGAAATGGCCATATAATTTGCAAATCCAACAATAAAATACAATTACGTGACATAAATGCCGCGTCTCAATTGTTAAAACATAACGTAAAAGTTGAGAAACTTACCTTTTCGCCGGGTAACAAAGTGCACACCAAATAAACATACGCATCGTGATTCACAACATGACAGCGACTAAAGTGGCGTCGCGCGGCTTGCTAACTTTCCTCGCACCCCGCTCTTGTCATGCACAACCTACCGATCTAGCAAGTGACCAGCGGTACTCTGCGTCTTCTAACGGTTTTCTCGAAAAAGCGGTAACATAGTAGTACTGTATTTATCTTGTTCATTAGGGACAAAATCCAATTAATTATTAATAAAAAAACTAAACCGTTTAAAAATATATGATAAAAACATAAATAACGCTCACAAATTAAATTAACTTACCAATTTTTTGAAACAGGATTGCATTGCAAGAAGCATAATTTTTTTTGGTTAGGTTGTCCGCGTATTAGATCGGGGACACTTTGCAATACTATGGAAAACAACTATGTTACCATAAAACTCCACTTTGTTACAATACATATCTTAAAATAGGTAAAATATTCAAATGTAAATGCTAACTGAAGTTAAGCAAATAATGCGGCAGTTTCATGTATTGCGCAAGTTTTTTTTATTTTATTAGTAAAATGGCAGATACAGATTTTTTTGTCCGCGGGGACACAAAGACCTGCACTAAAAAGTAGAATGACCCAAACGCTGAAACTTTCAAGGATAATTTGATTATAATCATGGGATTTGGTGGGCTTCAGTGTGTGTCGGAGTTTATCAGTTATCTCTAGAACCAGAGAACTTATTTGAAAACCTAATGAATAACGGCTAATCTGCTATAAGTATTACATTTATTCTCTTAATTCCATCATTAATAATAATCTTCTTGGAACGTAAGTTTTATCCCTTATAATACACCACCCAAGAGTGACGATTGTTTGTCATGTCAGTTATTGTTTTTCACAACTCGTCGGCGACGTTTTTCATGTTTTTGTTGTTCATAGGAGACAATAATAGATTTTCCAATTTATTTTATTAAAAAGTAAAACTGAAAGGTGTAACTGTAACGCTAAAAAACAAGTATTGTATATAGCTGGAGAAACATAATATTAATTTTTTATTAATATTAATACGCCACTTTATTTAATATCAAGTAGAAAAACAAATGAAAATTCAAAATAGGAACAATTCACATGAGTAACGGAACATCTGTTTTCCACGTGCACGCATTCCGAAATGTGCTGTGTACACTACACCACACAAGAATGCTGTAACTTTCCTTCACTTTCATCTGCGCGAGCGTACTGAAAACGCGAATGTATGCATGCGTGATTAGGGTTGCCAACTGCGCAGATTCGTCCGGACTTTTAATCCTCGATCCAAATTTTTTATCTGTCCGAGTATTCGATAAGCTTTAATGTTTTCATTTACCTATAAACATAACTTTTGAGAGTTATGAGTCTTACCGTTTAAATATCTAAGAACAAACGAATAAAAATATCCCTATTTTAAACCAAGGAAAATAAAAATATTACTAAAGTGCCTGGACTTTAAACGTAAACTGTACAGACTACAGAGTACACTTGTACTCTGCCGTCTGCTCATCACTCGTATCGTATACATCGATCTCAGGCCTCAGCCGACCTTGAAGCGACGTGCCTGCAGACCACAATTTTAACATTGACAATAGCAAAGTTTGCGCACCATACAGTCCATACGTAAGATAAGTACTTTAAAATATAAGCATCATCGGTCTTGCGAATTACAGCGTAAGATATGTAAGTTTACTACTTACTACTACTTAGTAGTAAAAATTCCGTTGACCGCTACTGATCTATTCCATGTCCTTCTGAGTTCTGTCCACTAGACCCAAGTCATACGCAAGCTATCATCAATAAAATTGTCGCTTGCTTGCATCTTGCGTAGTAAAAGTACGAAATCTGTCCACGGAGTGGCATGTTTGTCTGTTTCAATGCAGCTTGCATGTTATCGTCAAATGAAGTGCCGTGGACAGTATAGATCTTATTATACAACTGGGTAGATAATTTTGATTTATTAAACTAGTCACCGTTGATATTTAAGAAAAAACAGAATACACAAAGTTGGATTCTAATGAAAATTATTTTTTCTTAAATATCTAATTTATATTTAATACTCAAGGATTTATTTTATTGAGGTACTTATTTTAATTTATAGTCGTTATTCAATAGCGTCTGTGTTAAAATTCTGCGACTCATAGCGATATTCTCTATATCAAGCTCACATAAACCAATTAATAACATGACATACCTATAGCTATGTCATGACATGAATTTTCTGAAAATCTGAAAATCAACGCTGATCCAAATCGATATCCATCTTTCCTCTCTATACAGATTACGATCATATCGAGGATACTGTTACAAAAAAATACATAATTCGACGGACCACTTTGACACTTCAAATGAACAAATGTTGCCAGGACATAGGCATTGCTGTTCTTATCGACATTATAAAAATGTTCTTATCGATATTTTGACTTTTAAAATCAAATGAATCTTACAATTTAGTCCATTTTTCGTAATAAAAATGTGATGTGACTGAATTTGGATAAATCTTAATTGATTTTAGCTGGCATCGAATAATTAAACGGAAGATATTTTCACTAATTAAGAAGTACAAACACATTAATGGAACACTATTTTATCAACGTAACTAATTTCCCATTGCACACCTAAACAAACGTTTTTTCAGCACTCATTTGCTCGGTGAATCAAGTGTCGTCACTGAAATATCGACACCTACCTCTCACTATTAATTATTTTCAGCAATAGGTAAGGTAGCAACTAGCAACACTCTATTTGTCAAAGTGGTCCGTCGAATTATGGATTCTACTTTAGGAGTCCATCAACAACACGCATTATTGATAGTGATAAGACATTTATCTTACGAATTGCAATACAAGAAGGATGGATAAAAATTTTCTTTTGGAAATGTAAACAACTCTACATCATGAGCTCGATGTCACGGATTATTGATGACGTCAAAGAGCGACGCCATTTTTCGCTGGGCCGCAACGTGCCGCAACCTCACAGCGATGCAGAAGTAAACCAACAAAGTCAGACAGACGTTCGTCCTAGACTTGACCCGAAGAACGCGTGCGTCGCGATTCGCGAGCGCGGCCCGAGCGGGTGGCGGGCTGGCATGGCGCGGGCGGGCTGGCGGGCCTGGCGGGTGTGGTGAGGAGCGAGGTGAGTCAGGGCGAGGGGCACGGGGGCGGCGGCGCGACGCTTGCACTCGCCGCAAGATATAGGTAAACGGAACGCAGAGAAGCGCGCCGCGGGGGCCTGCGACCTTGGCGATTCTCTGACGACTACAGGTGGTTTTTGTTTGCACTTTGTTAATACGAGATCGCCGAGAGATTCTCGCTGGCCACTGCGATGCGATGGCGCGGGGGGAGAACAACCGGAACTCAATCAGAAAACAATGCTCCTTCATTTTCGACACAAACACATAACCGATCTATTTATTGAACTAAGCACGTATGAAGATGGTGTGATAAAACCATTTACACGCTCGAATGCGCGTAAAATTGAGGCGTGATTCTTCCTCTCCTCTGAATGCATTTTTTAATTTTCAAGGCCAGAGAGCCCCTCAGTGCTATAAAAAGACGATGAATGTTTACTTTATCAGTAACAAGCAGTTGCGAAAAACATCTAGGACATCCTGAAAACGTTTGACCCAGTAACTATTGAACCTACTGACCTAAATAGTAAAACGGATGTTTTACTGTGAACGTCAGAGATTCCTGTTACTTTTAGTAGTTACGAAATTTCCGATAGGTTTATAAATTTAGTTGAAAGGTTTCCAGAATTTCTTATACCTAGGTGTAAGTTACTGGTATAAAAAATAATAAAAGTGAGCATCGACGGCTTCTTACCATCGGGTGATGTATCTGTTCATTTACCTGCATAACACACAAAGATAATAGAGGATTTGAAAAAACTCAACCAAAAAAATAGCATCTAACATATGCGGCATAGGTTTTGGTTTTTATAAGGTTCAGGGACAGAAACACATAGGTATGTAATAATATAAGGGCGAACGTGACGGTAGCCTCGCGAGGGCTGCTTTTATGTTTTGTTTTGCAACTCCAAGGTGAACTTCATAGCCGGTTATAGATAGCGCATGACATCACCGAAAGTTCAATAATTAGCGATTTACAATGAAATCCATAAAAATATTTAACATTCGATTTAACATTTACAGGTATTAAGTTACACTACTTACACCTCAATACTGAAGTATTTTAAGACAATTTTTTGCCTGGAATTACCATAACATAGTTGACTCCAGGCCTCACATTTAGGGATATCAATGTATATTGTATACCCAACTTCATTTTCAAAATCATTTTTTACGCTCAATAATATTATACTAATCTAATAATACACTTAAGTCGTATATCAGTATCACAGGTTCTGAGCTTAATTAAATCTCAATTCTAAGCTAACTTTTCCCGTTCTTTTAAGCTCAACAATAGTACCAGGCTCCTTTTTTTGAAATCGCTGGGCTTTGTATCTTCCTAAATATCCTAAGTGTAAATCCAGCTTGTTGGAAAATAAGAAATAACCTTTTAAAATCAAAGTAGCAATTTCGTTAACAATGATGGAGAGTCATTTATCGCGTCAACGATCTTGGTGCTACGGGTATGCATGGGCAACGACGACCTTTCACACCATATGGTCAGTTTGCTAGTCATTGTCATAAAATAGTAATAAGTGGACCCACAAAAAACCGAATTGACTTCATTTTGACAAATGTTTCCTGTACAGGTATTTAACATAACGAAGAAATGAAAAATAAGTCAGTCTGGATTGAGGTGTAAAAAAATTGGTTCACCAATATTAAATAATTTTTTTGCAAGTCACATTAAGAAAGTGTGGCCTTACGACGTGACTCTGTACGAGGCACTTGTCAATATCATCGCCTTCCTTGATAAATCGCTTATCAAAACAGAGATATTTGCCGAAATCATGATAAAATTTCACAATGAAACCATACATTGTCCACGTCTAAACGTCAAAAGCACCCAAGAGTAAGGAGCAAGATTGGAAGTTCCCGTTACAGACGGTACATCGGAAACAGCGTCGCCATTTATCAAATCCGGGCAGAGGGAGCGATAGGAAGACGAAAGTTTATCATTTGGCAAACGATTACATAATGACGAGCTGCGCGTCAGCGAGACCTTGGCCGTGACCACCGCTTCCCGAGGCGTGACGCTATGTCCGCACGCCACCAGCCTCCGACGATAACGATTAGCGTGCCATTCGATTGCGGTCATTTAATACATTTGGTTAATGCCAATTAATGAGAACGACAACAATTTGGAAATGTTGCTCGGTCGGATAGGACAGTGACACCAACACCTGTTAATATAGCATCAACAACTCCTGTGTTTAACGAAACACATGAATGATGTAAGTTATCGTAGGAACCAATTGCATGATTCGTGGCGCTCTGACAAGCTATTATTTTGTAACAGATTTGAAATAAGATCACACAGGTGATTCTAGTCGTCTAGTGGCTTAATCCACCTAAATAAGTATACAACAATGGCATAAAATCCATAAACCTAACGAATTTACAAGAAAGATATGATAATTCCTAGAAATTATGTTCTCGTTTAGATAATAAGCAAACGTGTTTACTCGAAATAAAACATTAACAAAAAGTAAAGTATCGTATTAGTATTCTAAAAGAGTGTTAGCATGAGGGCGGCAATGAATTCTAATAAACTAGAAGACCTTGACAATGATACAATAGTCATGGATAACTACTTCATAAAATAACAAACGCAAGCCTACAGCAATCACTAGAGTGATATAATGCACGGCTTGAATAATTATGTAATGTTCGTTAGGTACCTATTAAATTTACATTTAAATAAGCTCACGTAAAACTTTATTAAAACAATACCCAAAAACGTATTAATTGTAAGGAAACGACCATGAAACGACAAACGATAAAAGAAGCTCCGAAACAGGAAAATTTACAATCAAAACTAGTCCTGATTAAAAGCGAATATTTTAAAAAACACCGAAGTCTAATATCAAGGGAGATTTTCAAATCGATGGTAAAGCCATATGTAGCCAGACATCAACCAAGTCCAAAGATTGATAAATAAACAAGGATGAATGGATATTAGGATAACAGTGTTGCTTGTTTTCTCCTCAGATCAATAAATAGAGTTTTCTCATAATCGTTCCGTCCACGGCTGTCATGTGCTTGGTAATTTTAGTTGACGAAAAGTCTCTAAACATAGGTAAAAACTAAAAATATCAACAACAGAAAATATCTCCACTTCTAGAAATATCATTGCAGTTATCGTGAAATATTCGATGCAGCTGTTGCAATCTGAATGTAATATTTATCTGTATCCGCGAAATCTAAACATTTATCTACCTTATCTACTGTAGCGTGGAAAACAATGTTTTGTATCATAAATGATTGTTTATGCCATGACACCGGCGACTGCAGAGGTACCCGGTCTCATCAGAGCTCGCGGTTGGCACGCTTTCGACAGCCGTTACATCACCCTGACGTCAAACTATCAAAAGAGGAAACTTCGGCCTTATATTTTTTAAAAACTAGGATTAAACATCGATGGAAATGCAGCGGCTAGAGCGATAGAACATTGAGATAAACATATTCAACACATCGGAGTCAATACACTTGCAACCTTGCAATGCTCTTTACGACTCGTGTCAGATAAAGACATAGGGCATAAAAACATTACAACTTTATATGCGCAAACCAGCAAAAATACAAAGGTCTTTGATTTCTACACCTATCGCGAAACATGATTCTCGAACGACACTTTACCCGATATAATGTACCGGCTTTATCAAATGGCGTGTGTCGGAGTTTCATAAATAACAATAATTTTATTGTTTTAAATGCTACCGATATTAAAGTTTATCGACGCAAAGATATCTATCTTGGTTAATATATCACGACAGGTGTTATGCATTACCCAAACTATTTGTAAACTTACACAAGTCCTCGATATAGTTATACATAAAAACTGCTCTTGTTTTGTGTGCTTGAAATTAGTGTCGCACATAACAAAATATCACATTTCTCGGTTCATTTACAGATAGTCCAGGTAAATGATTAACGAGGACACCGTTTACCTTTTACCAGATGCCTTATTAAAATTTAAAAATGCAAGCAATAAACTTGACAGGAATGTATATTAAGAAACAATTTGTAGCGCATTGCGTGGTGCGATTTAATGCAAAATCAAAAGTGGCGAGGGCGCATCGGGACCACTATTCGCACGTCGGTCATTATGATATTCGATCGAAATTACGATGTACGGTTTGTGTAGAGAGGTTTGCGGATCGAGCATCGATTTTTGAGTGCGTCGCGATCGCGCCGGGCACGCGACGGATACGAGCGGCGTCGCTGGTCGGACTGGCGCGCCGCGGCCCCGGCCCCCGCAGCTACCCGCGCCGCCATCGTTTGTTTTGCTGTATTTTCGTTGTTAATCATTCTCCTTGACCTTGTGCGACGTGGAGTGGTCCACTGCACACGACTGCGCACCCCTCACCCTGCGGTCCGCCCGCGGTGCCTGTCGCGACGCATCACACGTGCTTCTCCACAAACTGCATAGTAATTTAGCTTGGGGACACTTCACTTTTTGAGATTCTAGCAGGAGCAACAATAATTAGTCACGTTTAGACATATCATAAGTGGTTACAATTAGTCTACCTAAAGCAGTAAAGCAGGTAGATGGAATTTAAAGACTTCGTTGTTCTCTCATTCCGTCTGTCTAGCTATTGGAGCATTTCGTTTGTATTTAGCAATAAATAATGGTGACCGTTTTCATCTGTTCTTCACAACATTTTCCATGTAATTCCACAATTTCTCCTGAAAACATTGCAAACCGAAGTTGGTCTTCTTGAGATCACCGAATTAGCAAACTCATTCAGATTCTTTACTCGAACTGCAATCATCTGACACTTTAGTTAGCAAATCTTCAAAAACAATTAAGACTCAAATCAACATTTTACAAGTGCAATTTCTAATTATTATTCAATAGTTATTATGTATATGGCAATGACAAGGAATGGCATGCATAACTTAAAGAAAATAAGGCGAAACCGAAAAATAACAAAAGGTATCAAATTAAGATTCGTTCATGCGCTGCTGTTCCCTATTTTTCGATATGTTTTAGAAACGCTTTAGACATTGCGCAAAATTTAAAAGAAGAAGATACATACTAGGTCCTAGATTCTTTAGAAATGTATGGGTTGGAATTGGAAAAGGATGCTTGGAGTGCCTCGGACGAAATTCAGGACCAATACCTATACTCAACATTAAAATAATATCATCTGTCATCTATCGCACGAAAAATCATCCTCAAATTCTTCGGCAGAATTTGTGGAAGGCAAAGTTGTGGAAGGCAAGGTTGTGGAAGGCAACGTGAGGAAAATCTGCAGTGGGCGGCCTGTTACTCCCGCTACATGAGAGCATATAAGGATAGTGGCCAATAGGGAGGGATGGCGAAACATCGTGAGGCGAGTGACATCAGCCTAACGGCTAACTACATGATAAACCACGACTGTTCTGACAAGAATACATCGATTGAGTAGAATCCGTTTTCTATCAAGCTAGCTAAGGTTCTCTGTACTATGCTGCGAACGGACGTACGTACCTGACATGACGAAACTATGAGGGTTCCATAGTCAAAACGTACCTAATAAATTCTGCTTAAAATGTGGCACAGGCGTTATCATTTTCTTTGGAAGTAGGATACTACAAATAAAAGTACTAATGTTCTAATTAAAATTTTGCTTAACCATGTTACCGCTTAATTGAAATACCGTATCTAAAGCAGATTTGGGATTGGGACATTTTCAAATGTTGCATGGTGCCTGCAGTCGCCTGAATCCAGACGAATAGTTTGATAGACTTTAAATGACATTTTACAATTTATTTATTTGACAATTTGTAGTTAAAGTCCCTTTTAAGGCGATATTATCCCAAGAAATGGTATTTTTGAAGGTGTTTTGTTCATAAATGGTACATAATACAATTCTAAAAAAAATATATGTTATTTTACAGTCTTTGTTCTTTCGTTCCCTCATACTTGATACACGATAGCAATTATTTCATTGGATAGAAATAAATCACAAAGTGGGGTCTAATCTGGCATAAAAATGGCGTTTTATTCGCGTTTTAATCGCTTCCAGATAATAAAAAATATACCACAGTATAGGTCCTATAGATACCAATATTTCTTTCTGATCATAATTTGAAATTTTGAAAAACTTCCCTTTCAATTTCTATTTTTTCCCTTTCCACGAGCAACGAAACGCCCGACGCGTTAATTTACTCAATTTTACTCTCGCGCCAGTCGCCTTCGAGGTAGGACCTGTGCTAATCGGCATCGCAGCCGCACGTTGTCGAATTTCCGACACTAATTTTAATTTCGAATTTGGCGCGCGCGCCTTCTGAACTTATATTACGTATTAGGTACTGTCCAAAGTATCCACACTGCTGTAATTTGAAATAATAAAAATTTTTCGTTTTTATACTTTAGTTACTATTATAGTATTTGGGTATTGGTATAAGTCAAGTGCTAATTACACAATTATTATCTAATACTATCCCAAGCCGGATGGGTGTCGTAAAAGGCGACTAAATCCGGCCCGCTGGTGGTAGGGCCCCTCGAGGGATTATATTGGTAATATTGATTTTAAATTTAATACCATTATTACTATTATTATTTCTCCATGGGGTTCGCATGGATAGCTACCACCCTTGAGCATGTGTCAGTCGCCAAACGACTCGTCGCACTGTGGATTATGGTAGTACAAGGCCTGATCATAAATACATTTTGGAAATGTTGCAAATTGTACATGTTTTTGGTTTCATTTTATAGCTAAGAAGTTGATCTATACTAATCAAGCACGTTTTATGAAGTTAGGACTGTAACTAAAAAATTATAACGTTGCGAACTGACGTTATGAAAATTCTTTAAAATTCGACTCCAAAATTATCAACTTTCAGAGGTAAATTTTGAGCACTAGTTCCAAAGAAAGTCATATAGTGTGATACATATTTAGAAAGGAAATATATTGAAGATTTAGAATTTAATATTATTGTTGAATTTTTGTAAAAAATATCCTCATGCACAATTGTTATGATGAAATGCAGGAAAAATGCATATTTACCAATTTCGGCGAGACTTTTAACTGTTACCCAAGCTTCCCCAAGCTCTATATTTTATTTTATCTTATGCGCATAATCCCAATATAAAATATATAAGAAAATTAGCTGCGATAATTTGCGGTCTTGGAAGTTATCGGACATACTGCGTCACAACGCAACGCAACGCTTCAAAATGAAATTTCATGGGAACTCAACAGATAACGGATTCCTTTGATTTTTGTTGTAATATTTATAATTTATATGTTGACATCATTCTCCTGATGTGATAACCAAAGAGGAACCTAAAAAAAAATCGGACTGTTGTGGCTAATATACAAAGCCAAATTGATAATTTTCAGTCATGTTTAGTTAATAGGTGCGGCGAAGGAATATAGGTGAAACATCAACTTTTCCTTACTATGGTAGACGGAAAGGTAGCTCAGGTATTAACTGACACTCCGTCAGGTTCAACATATTATACTATATGTGGTGTTACTCTACGTCTCATGAACGATATAGAGAAAGTCAGCGATGCCAGAAAACGAAAATTGCTTTCAATATGGATTCTCTACGTACATGCCTGGATTAGGTGTATGGAAATGATTCCATACAAACTTTCATTTGAAAAGTGGTCAGTGACGACTGACAAAAATAAACGAATGAAACAGGAACAAAAAAGTATTGTGCAAAAACGATTTCGTGAGAAGTTGGGTTAAATTATAGATAAACCACGGCAAGATAGTGGCAACTCCGATGATGGTAAGCAACAAGGAGCATTTTTTACATTGCCCGTTGTTCTACTGAAATAACAGGTTTTTTTTTTTTTTTTTTGATGAAATACTGATACGCAGACTGTATATTTTACAAGCTTTGTCGTCGGGCATAATGATTGATGCTCAAAAATTTGGCGCCTATGCTTTAGAGTTTAGAGTCAGCAAGAATATATGTTAGCAAATATAACTGGTACCATATACCATCATGAGTACACAAAATTTTGATCCATGGAGAAACTGTCATACGATATTTCACAGTGTCACCAAATGGTCAGCTGTCAGAAGTTCTTCTTCGCAAGAGTCTCGGCATAAAGTCTACAAAAATTTTAGACTCCACCATGTCAGAAAATGTTCGAGGTCTGCAACAAACGAAGACGTGTTGCAAACATTACTGTATACCTCGGACCCCAACATAACAAGTATTAAGAGAACTCATCTCGGACCCTGAGATTGTTTGAATACATATACTTACCTATAAAATTTATGCTGTTATGATTTTAATGTTTGTTTACCGTAGTTATATAGATAAATATACAATGCATCTCTTATTTTTAGCGATAAGTTATTATTAATTGATTTTAATAAGCTTCAACCTTTATTGTTTAAAATATACATATTAAAAATATATATAAAACTAAACTGTATCTTATATCTTTTTATTCATTCCTTTTTTATTTACTAAGCCATAATAAAACAGAAAATTACCGAAACTAAAATATTGATAGGGATTTTTGAGCGAAATGTTAATTTAAACTCAAATAAAGCCGCGAGCAAACCTTAGTTTTCAATAATAAAATAACGTATACAGGGTGGATTTTTGAGACGGGTCAGTAAGGGCAGGTACCTTAACCGTTATAGTTACAGGAAAACGTTCCAAGGAGACTATCCATAACTTTTTTAGATATTCTGAACTGCATTCACAGATTTTTGAAAAAATGTATGGTCAGCGAAAAAAGTGCTAAATTCCAAAAAAAAATATTTTTATGCCTATCGATCCTACTTCTTATGGGGATCAAAATACTCTATGGGACCATTTAAGGTATGAGTACTAGAAATGTCAGAAAACGCTAAAATCATTTTTCATGCATTTTGTACTGAAAAACGATAAATCAACTCGAAATATTCTTTATCGCCAAACAATCCTATTTCTTACTGCGATTATTTAAGGGCTATTGAAATTTAAATACAAAAACTACGGTAAGACACAACATATCACACAAACTTAAAAATAGGTTATCTATTATTCAAAATGACCGCCGTTTTCACGAATACATAGTTCACTCGTTTTTGTACTGAGCAAGTAGCAGCGGAAAGTTTTCTTTGATGGATATTATTTAAAATCCTCGTTAATGCCTCTTTCAGCTCCTGAACACTTTCGTACTTTCTTTTGTAGACTTCATTTTAGGTGGCCCCACAAAAAAAACTCGAGAGGCGTTAGATCGGGGCTGCGAGGTGGCCACTTAATTGGACCATGTGTTGGACCATGGACCACTAACAGCACCTCTTGCAGCGTGTTTTCGTGAAAACGGCGGTCATTTTGAATAATAGATAACCTATTTTTAAGTTTGTGTGATATGTTGTGTCTTACCGTAGTTTTTGTATTTAAATTTCAATAGGCCTTAAAGAATCTTTTAATCGCAGTAAGAAATAGGATTGTTTGGCGATAAAGAATATTTCGAGTTGATTTATCGTTTTTCAGTACAAAATGTATGGAAAATATATTTAGCGTTTTCTGACATTTCTAGTACTCATACCTTAAATGGTCCCATAGAGTATTTTGATACCCATACGAAGTAGGATCGATAGGCATAAAAATATTTTTTTTTGGATTTTAGTACTTTTTTCACTGACCGTACATTTTTTCAAAAATCTGTGAATGCAGTTCAGAATATCTTAAAAAGTTATGGATAGTCTCCTAGGAACGTTTTCCTGTAACTATAACGGTTAAGGTACCTGCCCTTACTGACCCGTCTCAAAAATCCACCCTGTATAATTCACATACTATCTACTACATCTATGCAAAATTTCAAGTTTGTATCTATAGAAATAAGAAAGTTATAGATTTTTGATCAGTAACAGACTCATATTTTCTATAGTGCGTCGTGACGGCTGGGAGCTTGAGAGACAGTTTTCTTTTTTGAAGTTATACCTTATTTAGGCGCGTTATGAAATAAATGGAAAATTGTTTTGAAAAAATGATTATTGAAGTGAAAACTTCTTGAAGTCAAAAGTCAAAAAAGTCGAAAGTCAAAAATGTCAAAAAAGTCAAAAAAGTCAAAAGTCGAAATTCAAAAAAGTCAAAAAAGTCAAAAGTCAAAAGTCAAAAAAGTCAAAAAAGTCAAAAAAGTCAAGTCAAAAAAGTCAAAGTCAAAAGTCAAAAAAGTCAAAAAAGTCAAAATTCAAACAAGTCAAAAGTCAAAAGTCAAAAAAGTCAAAAAAGTCAAGTCAAAAAAGTCAAAAAAGTCAAAAGTCGAAATTCAAAAAAGTCAAAAAAGTCAAAAAAGTCAAAAGTCGAAATTCAAAAAAGTCAAAAAAGTCAAGTCAAAAGTCAAAAAAGTCAAAAAAGTCAAAAAAGTCAAAATTCAAACAAGTCAAAAGTCAAAAGTCAAAAGTCAAAAAAGTCAAAAAAGTCAAGTCAAAAAAGTCAAAGTCAAAAAAGTCAAAAGTCAAAAAAGTCAAAATTCAAAAAAGTCAAAAGTCAAAAGTCAAAAAAGTCTAAAGTCAAAAAAGTCAAAAGTCAAAAAAGTCAAAAAAGTCAAAATTCAAAAAAGTCAAAAGTCAAAAGTCAAAAAAGTCATAAAAGTCAAGTCAAAAAAGTCAAAAAAGTCAAAGTCAAAAAAGTCAAAAAAGTCAAAATTCAAAAAAGTCAAAAGTCAAAAGTCTAAAGTCAAAAGTCAAAAGTCTAAAGTCAAAAAAGTAAAAAGTCAAAAAAGTCAAAATTCAAACAAGTCAAAAGTCAAAAGTCAAAAAAGTCAAAAAAGTCAAAAAGTCAAAGTCAAAAAAGTCAAAAGTCAAAAAAGTCAAAATTCAAACAAGTCAAAAGTCAAAAGTCAAAAAAGTCAAAAAAGTCAAAAAGTCAAAGTCAAAAAAGTCAAAAGTCAAAAAAGTCAAAATTCAAAAAAGTCAAAAGTCAAAAGTCAAAAGTCAAAAAAGTCAAAAGTAAAAAGTCTAAAGTCAAAAAAGTCAAAAGTCAAAAAAGTCAAAAAAGTCAAAATTCAAAAAAGTCAAAAGTCAAAAGTCAAAAGTCAAAAAAGTCATAAAAGTCAAGTCAAAAAAGTCAAAAAAGTCAGTCAAAAAAGTCAAAAAAGTCAAAAAAGTCAAAATTCAAAAAAGTCAAAAGTCAAAAGTCAAAAAAGTCAAAAGTCAAAAAAGTCAAAGTCAAAAAAGTCAAAAGTCAAAAAAGTCAAAATTCAAAAAAGTCAAAAGTCTAAAGTCAAAAAAGTAAAAAAAGTAAAAAAAGTAAAAAAAGTCAAAAAAGTCAAAAGTCAAAAGTCAAAAAGGTCAAAATTCAAAAAAGTCAAAAGTCAAAAAAGTCAAAAAAGTCAAAAGTCAAAAAAGTCAAAAGTCAAAAAAGTCAAAAAAGCCAAAAAAGTCAAAGTCAAAATTCAAAAAAGTCAAAAGTCAAAAGTCAAAAGTCAAAAAAGTCAAGTCAAAAAAGTAAAAAAAGTCAAGTCAAAAAAGTCAAAAAAGTCAATAAAGTGAAAAAAGTAAGAAAAGTCAAAGTCAAAAAAGTCAAAAAAGTCAAAAGTCAACAGTCAAGTCAAAAACGTCAAAAAAAGTCAAAAAAGTCTAAAGTCTAAAGTCAAAAAAGGCAAAAAAGTCAAAAGTCAAAATTTGTGGAGTGGAGTGGAGTGGAGTGGAATAGTAAAACCTACAATTATCATCTTCCCGAAATTTTACATTCGTCTCATTATCTTGAAAACAAAATTTTTGAAGGTTTCACTTCTAAGTTCTAAAATGTGTGAATGGCACACATTTTAATTTTTTTGTTTTTATTATTTTTTACGTATCTTTAGGTATTTTATTTTAAATTATTCTTATACTTTTTATCATTCTCAACATACTTGTAAAATATCTTATCCAAAGGGTTTGAAGATTTTTGTACGGAACCTGGCATACCTACAAGTCCGCCATTTTGAAAAAAAAGCTCGTTTCGATTTTGAAGTTGGTTACTTTTTGTTAGTATTTAGATGATATTAGTCAATTTTGTATGTAAGTACCTACTTATTTGTTATCCACTCACCTTTAGTCTCCACTGGACAGTTTCGTTTCATAAAATTTCAAGTCAGTCTGCACTCACCTCTAGTCTCCACTGGACAGTTTCGTTTCATAAAATTTCAAGTCAGTCTCCACTCACCTCTAGTCTCCACTGGACAGTTTCGTATCATAAAATTTCAAGTCAGTCTCCACTCACCTCTAGTCTCCACTGGACAGTTTCGTATCATAAAATTTCAAGTCAGTCTCCACTCACCTCTAGTCTCCACTGGCCAGTTTCGTATCATAAAATTTCAAGTCAGTCTCCACTCACCTCTAGTCTCCACTGGACAGTTTCGTATCATAAAATTTCAAGTCAGTCTCCACTCACCTCTAGTCTCCACTGGACAGTTTCGTATCATAAAATTTCAAGTCAGTCTCCACTCACCTCTAGTCTCCATTGGACAGTTTCGTATCATAAAATTTCAAGTCAGTCTCCACTCACCTCTAGTCTCCACTGGATAAGCTAAAATTATCATTACTCTTATTTTATTACACCTAAAATTCCAATGAATAAATCAAAATAAAGTATACTTACACCCCAACTCAGAGCAGTTACTAATAATAATAATAATAATAATAATAATAAAACCCTTCCACACTCATACCCCCGCAGTAGGTTACAAGTATTTACCTGTGTCGCGGGTGGCATGTACTACACATATAACACATCACAATAACAGCCATGACACGAGTACAAATATTTATCTGTCACATAAATATTTGCCCCGGCCGGAAATCGAACCCGAAACCCCTCGCTTCGCAGTTCGCAGGCAGGTCCACTACCAACTAGGCTATGTAGGATCTACAGCTACGCACGGGGTCATTAACCTCACAGCCGCGCGCGGCCGGCTCACGGCGTGGCGGTCGAGTTTACACTCAGGGGAGCGGGGTAAAGGGCAGTGAACAAAATGCCTACAACGGTCGAATACGCTCGCCTTAAGCAAAAATGCACTGCGCTTTAAAGAAAGAAAAAGAAAATATAATTCAAAGAGTGAAGAGGCGTTTACTACATTAGTGATCGTACGACATCACGACTTACCATCAGGTAAGATTGCAGTAAAGAATTAGCTTATCAAATATAAAAAAATATAACAAATTACGCGCAATCCACTCTTAAAGTTAAAGGAGTTGGAGATATAATTGGTATTCCTTTACGGTAGGTACACTAATAAGAAGAAAACGCACTAATAACAAAAAGTTCGATCGAATCGGGAAGCGACCAAAAGATTTTATTCGAGCAACTTCACGTCTCGTGTGCAAGAACAATAATCCTTTTGATGCTAAAACTCACCGATTTTCAGAAACAGACCTGTGTGAAATTAGACAAAATAGTGCCAAGATAATGGGCTACCGCTAGTGGGATAGACCTGAAATGACGCCGTAACAAGATTGCTAAAGTTTAAAGCTCATCTGTGATCAATCTTATCAGTCCTACGATCTAGAAACGGAGCGTCAGTAGATATCGACTGACCAAAATATGAACCAAATGTTTGCCACTAGTACGAGTATACCTACAATGTTGCGAGCAAGGAGCAAGCATACATTGAAAACACAATAATTTTGTCATCCAAGGTTTTTTTTGTTGACATCAACTGTTTCACAACAACAAAAGCAAAACCATTTGGTATTATAAACTTGATCCCTGATGAATCAGCCCAAAATGAAAATACCGTATTTCAATAGACTCCAGAAAAGGGTGACTTCAATCGAAAAATGTTTTGAAAATATTATGTATGTTTAAACACATGGAAATTTGTAGCAACAGACGCTAGTGAGAAAGACAGAATTGTCTACCATTAGAACAACTTTTTTCCTTAAAAATAAAATAATTGAATGCAGTCGAAACAACTAAAGTTCAAACAAGCTTCAAATCTTTCAGCAAATGTTGTTGTATGATGTGGACATGGACTTTGAATATTTAAATTTACAGACACTTGGTAAGACAATTTGGCATTTTCTACAATAAAATTGACGTACTCTCAAATTTACGAGTTTGACCTTTGGCGTAAGTGCCGTAAGTAAAGTCCGTATTCTCATTTTGGTAAAAAATTAATAACTTAATTACCTTTGTGATAAAAATAAGGTCCGAACAAAAAATCCTCGAATGGGAGACAAAATTTCCAACCTAAGGAATAAGTTTGAACATATTGATTGAACAATTAATTATAATTCTTGACAAAAAATAACCGACTACAAAATTAGTGATAACTCAAAAACTACTCATCAGATCTCGCTCTATAAGTGGGACCACATGACAAGCACCAGCTTTCGATTAAAAAAGAATCATCAAAATCGGTTCACACAGTCGAAAGTTCTGAAAACATAAAAAAATACAACATAAAAAATACAGTCGAATTGAATACCTCCTTCTTTTTTAAAGTCGCTTAATAACGAGGTTATGGCGAACGGTTAATCCAATGGTACTCGTAAACTCATGAATCGTGGGTAGGGATTTTGACCGCGAAGTTTTCGGTCGCAGTATCGGAGAACCCCCACATCCTTTTTGCCTGGCAACGCATTGGTGATGCTTTTACAATACTTTTTAAAATTTGCCAATTAAATATCTCCCTATTTTACTACATTAGATTTGTATTGTAGTATTGTAGAAAATTAAACGTAGACCAAATCTGAGAACAAAACCCCTAGCGCCATCTAGTAGCAGTTAGTTGAACTTTTGAGTATACCGCCATCTATGTATGTACTTAATGGAGTTATAAACTTTATTGTCTTATTACAAAATTACTATGAAGCATTTTAAAATAAACATCTATATATTTTAAGATTAATGAAAATAATAATACTTTTAACAACAAACAAGAAAAAAAATTAAAGAGAAAAAAATTTAAGTAATTATTTGTTAAGTACTTTGTTTTTTTTACCTACGACGGAACGGAGCGAAAGATCAAATCTACATAAAAAACATTTTTACGTTTATTATCTCTAGTTACATAAATTATTTAAGTCAGGGATTTTTTAATTATTTTATCCTTTTTCAATTACATTTCAACCATCGTGGGTTTTTTCAAAAAATTTATTTAATGTTGATCTCCAGAGAACGAGTATCTTTGGTGTAACATAGTCCGGGATAGAGTGATCTTTGGATTGTGATGTGACCTCCAGCATTGAGGATATGGCATGTTCATCATATTGTAAGCTCAGGTTTGGTAGGTGTTAAGCTCTTTATATAATTTGTATGGGGCAGAAATACCATCACACCAGCCAAGTTACTAACTCTGTCATGAGGTTGTTAGGTTGCTAAAGTCATTTTGTGTTGAATGAAGCAACATTCAAGATTCGCCTATATCACCTACAATGGTTGATCTCTTACAGGACCAAATATTATTGAAATTGCCAACCAAATTATATTGGTTTCAGGAACTAATGAACATTACAAACATGGGCTTGCTTTTCATGTATTAATGATTGAATCCTAGGCCCTAGCTATGGACCGCTATGTAAACAGTGGCGGTACAGCCATACAAGCCGAAAAGCCCAGCTTACTATCATCACTCTGCAACTGTTAACACTCACTCATATTATTTGTTGGTCAATAATATTATATGTATAGAATGGAGTGCTCTGTGTTGTCGGGCTAAAGATACTGACATCCTGGATTGTATGACACAACTGGGCTTGCCTCGTTCAGATGACCTAGGCAAGCCACTGTACGTAAGTATTACTTAAACTGGTCAAATTCTTTAGACTTTAGAACTTACACAATTATTCCTATTATCCTGCTAATATCATAAAGTTTGTTTGTAAGGATGTACTTAATTACTCTTTCACACAAAAACTACTTAAGTAACAGAATATTAATTAAATTTAGCATACAGGTAGAAGGTAGATATTGCCAAAACAAATCTATTACTATACTAGCTGCCCGGACAGACTTCGTTCTGTCAAAAGTTTTTTTTATTATTTTGAGGTGTAAGCTATCCTATCTTTTAAGTTGGATCAAACTGCACACGGTGTGCAAATTTTACTAAAATCGGTTAAGTAGTTTAGGAGTCCATTGCGGACAAACAATGTGACACGTAATTTATATATATTAAGATTAAGATATAATTTTTTCATATATTCCAAATATTCCAATAGTAGTAGTAAAGTAGTGCTTGCTATTAAGAGTGTTAACCAAAAAAACCTTATCAAAAAAAATTATGTGTGTATGTAGTACTTTGTACTAATGTGCTGGCAATCTGCCGTGAACCCCTATAGTAATGCACGCCAGAGCCACATAACAATATATACGCCATAACACCTCAGTCTAATACCATAATAGAGGGAACTGATGTACAGATACTGTATGTATGATGTAGCTTATCATTGTGAATGAAAATTCTATAGCATCGCTCAGAAATATCTGTTATGTGTATTGTTGAATTGGTTGTGTTTATTAATTTTTTTTATGGACATAGCTGGTAAACAAGCTGACGATCCACCTGATGGTAAGTGGTTATCGTCACCCATGAACATCAGCAACACCAAAGGCATCACTGATGCTTTGCAGGCCAGGAGAGAAGAAAAAGAAAGAAAGAAAGAACTGGGAAAGAAATTAATGAGACATGTCATGTTTCTAGTTCCTCAATGTTAAATAATGAGGCACAGGAATTTTATTCCTGATGACCTGATTGATATGTGGTATTGTTTGAAAATGTCATATATAGGAAGATTAAGATACATTTTCATTCTTTAATACCTGGGTAACACTGAAAGTGTTTAGAATATGAAAAACGGCTTAATGTAGAAAGTTGCCAATACTTTTATTGTTTTTCGAAGTAATCTCCGTTACTCTCTACACATCGTCCCATTCGATGGAACCACTGAGAAAAGCAGTGGGCCCATTCTTCCTTAGGGGTTTCTTCTATGGCATTTTCGTACGCTTTCACTGCATCTTCAGGGCTCGTAAAGCGAATACCTCGAATTTTATCTTTAGTTCTTGGGAATAAATAAAAGTCGCAGGGTGCCAGGTCAGGACTGTATGGCGGATGACTCATTATCTCGACACCCGCCATAGTCAAATATTCAACAGTCCGTTTTGCGGAGTGCGCTGAAGCATTGGCGTGGTGAAGGAGGATCCTGCTTCGAGGGCGCTGCTGTCGAATGTTTTCCAAGACAACAGGCAAACAGCGATTGACATACCAGTCTGTAGTAACTGTCCTTCCATCTTTTAACACAACTGTCGCGAAATGACCTTTCCGACCAAAGAATGAAGCAATTATCTTTTTTCCTTGACTTCTTCCTTTCTTTACCTTAGTTGGCCGATCCTCGAAAGGAAACACCCACTGAGCTGACTGTCTTTTGGTTTCGGGTTCGTAGCAATATATCCAGCTTTCATCACCTGTGACGATGTATTTTTTGAACTTGCCTCATACCAATGCCTAGGCTTGCCCGTATCTGCTGATAGGTCACTCTCTTATCTTCCTCTATCATGCGTCGTACATCACTGATGTTATCTTCAGTAGTCGCTGTTAAAGGACGTCCCTCACGCGGATCATCACTGAGATTGCTACGTCCACGCTTAAACTCGTTAAACCAATTGTAAATAGTGGCACGAGATGGGGCTTCATTAAGAAATGCTAATCGCAGCCTATCATTGCTTTGTTGTTGAGTAAGCCCACAACAAAAGTCATAATAAATCATTGACCGAAAATTTTCTCGCGTTAGGTTCATTTTCACGTGTAACAAGAGTTTTAGATTTGCCGCCAATTCACAAAAACAAATGACAAATGAATGCAATATACTACATTAGGTTACCAAAGAGTTCTAAAATTGAAATTCAAAAAAAGTTTTCATTAGCTATGATTCTAACTGGCCAGTTCTAAACATTTTCAGTGTGACCCACGTATATGGATTTGAACTCAAAAATATAGAGTAATGTTCAATTTTCATACCATTATCTAAGGTCTAAGGTACTCCAACTACACACACTTTACATGAACACCACACATCTAATTTTCAGACTTGTATCCATGCTACACGTATAGTGAAGGGTTGAAGCTTCACTGGCGTCATTGACCACCCCAACATTAAAACAGGTAATAGTGTAATACCTATTCAGATGAGGTATTGTCATCAACTAACCTAATTTTGTTTGTTCAGCCACTACAGTCAGGGACTATAAAACTTATTGGTTTAAATGACGATATGAACTGGTTGTAGTATATTCAATAGAATATTGTATCATCTGTTAGTATGAACAGGAAAATTTATCAAGACTTGTTTTAAAATTGTTAAAAAACTATTTATTGATCCTATATCTTAAGTATTATATAGAAAATGATATTGTTACTTGCCTGATTCTCTCGAGGGCTCCATCCTCAGCCGTAATTTATTTATCGTCTACAATACCACTTTCATGTATTACTTTAGTCACACACAACGATGAACCTGTCAGTAACAAGGTCGTTGAACTAAATATACCTACAAATGCAATTATATCCAATGGAATAACTTAAGTATTTGAAGAAACTTTGTAACACACGTAACATTTAACTCGTTTTTGTCTAGGAAAGAGAAGCAATGTAATTCCCGTATACGATTTTAAAACACCAAGACTTCGGCCAAAAGTATCTATTTCCGCACATACATTACATAGACGAGAGAAAACTAAAAACATACATATAGCGTCACGTCATCTAAACGTCACTGCATCTTATTTTAAACAAATTCTATCAATAAAACGATTAAAATGTGATTATTGAAATAAGTAAGTCGTTCATTTCTGCAATAAGCATGTTTTATAATAATTATATTATACAAAACAGGAACTTAATTAAGCATTTGCAACAACCAGTTATTTAAAGATAAAAGTAAAGTTGTTATAAGCAAGTTACTGAACGAAAATTTATTTGAAACTGTAATTCATCCGTACTCTGTGATTAGCAGGCGTGTCGTGTTGTGGTGTGTCGTGTAGTAATAGGCCGAGCCGAGTAGCACTTTAGATTAATATACTCCTGGCGGAGCAAGTGGAAGCAAGTGACCGCAACCGTTTACTCGAGTTCACTCGATGTCAAAAATTTTGTGTAAGAGCTGAGTAATTAAGTATGTTCATCGAAAGGACTCGAACTCAAGCGTAGCGTACTCAAGCTAAACGAACGACAAAATGAGCTTATTATTTTCCGATTGATCTGAGTTTTCCGATTACTAAGTGTACTAAACAAAATATGAAAATGTGTGCAATTCACACGTGGTAGAAGTGAAACCTTCAAAATTTTTTCTTTTCAAGATAATGAGACGAATGTAAAATTTCGGGAAGATGATAAATGTCGGTTTCACTACTCCACTCCGCTCCACTCCACTCCGCCCCGCCCCGCTCCGCTCCCCCCCCCGCTCCGCTCCACTCAACTCCCCTACTCTATCCCTGTACAATGCTTCCTATCTCACTTTAGAATTTATGTGTTTGTCTCTTTTTACTGGACAGTTTCGTTTCATCAAATTTCAAATCACCCCCGTACTAAAGAAGTTTTCACTTCAATAACTTCACTTTCCTAATTGAATTAGTAAACATACTTAAATTGATAACCATTTGCTACCGACCAATTACATATTACACAACATTTCACTGCAAACTGAAACTTTATTTATTGAAATGTTTACTCGACCATCTAGCACAACTCGGCGGCTCGAACGAATGAGGCTAATTCGATTTCGAATTGAATATATCACACAGGCGCGGTGAACCGACGCGCTACACCAAGTCCTCAAAGTTGGCTTGGCTCGAGTTCATAATAATCTAAATTTTACTAACAAACAATTCACACATGGTAGAAGTGAAACCTTCAAAATTTTTGTTTTCAAGATAATGAGACGAATGTAAAATTTCGGGAAGATGATAATTGTAGGTTTTACCACTCCACTCCACTCCGCAACACTCAGCAACATTCAGCAACACTCAACTCTACTCAACTCCCCTACCCCTGTAAAATGCTTCCTATCTCATTTTAGAATTTATGTGTCAGTCTCTTTTTACTGGACAGTTTCGTTTCATCGAATTTCAAATTACTAAAGAAGTTTTCATTTCAAAAATAACCGACTTCAAAGTTACTCAAAAACTACTTGTCAGATCTCGTTCAAATTTATGTGGGACCACATGACAAGCACCTGCTTTTGATTAAAAAAGAATCATCCAAATCGGTTTGCGTGATATTGAGTTATTCGTCTATTTGTCGCGCACATACTCAATACAAATTTAAGACTTATATGGTTTTGTCATGGATGCCATTGTCTGATCTCAATAAAATTTATGTGGGACCACATGACAGGCACCAGCTTTCTATTAAAAAAAGAATCATCAAAATCGGTAATGAGGTAACAAACATAAAAAAATACACTCGAATTGAGAACCTCCTCCTTTTTTTGAAGTCGGATAAAAAATGTTTCGAGTTGCCCATCGCTAGAGTCGTGACGGGATGCTCTTCTCGTGTCGTGTTTAAAGTCAACATATGTAGAAGCATAGACAAGACATAAACATAAAGCTATTTATGTACTTCTGTAGACGTCACATGATATTAATGACATTTGACATGCATTTGACATTGACAATTTTGACTTCGACTTTTCCTCATCGTCATCCTCACCTTCTATTATAAATTCTTTGGTTTCCTTCCTCGGTCCCGGTATCTTGTGTGATTGTTTTGTGCCGCATTTTCCGGTTCCTATAAGTTGTTCAGTTTGTGGTCGGCGGGGAAGGTTGTTTCTAATTAATACCTATATTTTTTATATTGCTTCATTGTGATATAACTAAATACACGATGGAAAATAAAGGAGACTTTGAATATCCACATACATTTGTACTTCTCGGAGCCTCCGGAGATTTAGCTAAGAAGAAAATTTATCCTACAATTTGGTATTTATATCGCGACAATCTATTACCAAAGAATACTAAATTTGTTGGATATGCTCGCACTAAGATGACCATAGCTGAAGTTAGAGAAAAATCGAAAAAGTACTTAAAAGTTCGAGAAGGTGAGGAGGAGAAGTTCGAAAATTTCTGGGAAGCCAACGAATATCTGGCTGGATCATACGATAAAAGAGTTGACTACGAAATGCTTAATCAATTGATTCATAAATACGAAAGGGGGCCTGTTGCCAACAGAATATTTTATTTGGCTGTTCCACCTACAGTGTTTGAAGATGTGACGGTGAACATTAGAAACGCTTGTGTGTCCTTAAAGGGTTTCACAAGGGTCATAATTGAAAAGCCATTTGGCCGAGATGATAAGAGTTCGGAGAAGTTAAGCATTCACTTGGCCAACTTGTTTAAAGAGGAACAAATCTACAGAATTGACCATTATCTGGGCAAAGAAATGGTTCAAAACCTCATGACTATAAGGTTTGCTAATCAGATTTTCAGCCCCTCATGGAACCGAGAAAATATAGCATCAGTACTTATTTCATTCAAAGAACCATTCGGTACAGAAGGCAGAGGTGGTTACTTTGATAGTTTTGGCATTGTTCGAGATGTGATGCAGAACCATCTTCTTCAAATATTATCCCTTGTGGCTATGGAGAAACCGGTCTCCCTGAACCCTAATGACATCAGAGATGAAAAGGTTAAAGTTCTGAGGCACATAAGGCCAATAGAGATGAATGATTTTCTTGTCGGGCAATATGTTGGGAACCCCAGTGGCCAGGGGGATGAAAAGTTGGGTTATCTGGAAGACCCAACTGTCCCAAAGGATTCTATAACTCCTACATATGCTTTGGCCGTTATATGGATCAATAATTCTAGGTGGCAAGGGGTTCCCTTCATCCTACGCTGTGGTAAAGCACTTAATGAAAGGAAGGCAGAAGTGAGGGTACAATACAAGGATGTGCCAGGTGACATTTTCAATGGCCACACAAAGAGAAATGAATTGGTCATTAGGGTCCAGCCAGGTGAAGCATTATATTTGAAAATGATGAGTAAATCCCCTGGGATGCGATTTGACTTAATGGAGACGGAGTTGGACCTCACCTACAGCATGAGATACCGAGAAACTGATGTTCCTGATGCATATGAAAGATTAATTTTAGACGTATTCACGGGCACACAGATGCATTTTGTGCGTAATGATGAGTTGAAGGAAGCTTGGCGTATCTTTACACCCATCCTACAAAAGTTGGAGGACGAGCATGTGAAGCCTCTTCCATATGTGTATGGATCCCGTGGACCACCAGAAGCAGATGCAAAATTGGCTGAATGTGATTTTAAATACTCTGGCTCATATAAGTGGCAAAAGCCAACGCCTCATTAATTAAAGATGCTCAGAAGATATTGTTCCAATGGTGAAGGTAACTTATTATTTTTTGTTACATTTATAAAGGCTTTAACTTCAAAAGTTGTGCTTAGCATTATTCTTTTCAATAATTTAATAATAAACATTCCAATTTTTCACTAAGTTAGTTAAACTCAATGAAGGTCATTTTGAGGTCAGGTGTAGGTTGTGTGCACTGAGGTGGTTTATTGTACTTGTTAAATGAAATCTTTTAAGTATTATTGTTTTGTGATGTTTTAGATGTGTAATTTAAAATTTTGAATCAATATGATAACAATTTATTTTATGGAGCAAAATATCATCACAAAGTTTATTTTTAAGCCAACTTTATGCAATTTTAAATTTTGAATTAATAAGAATCTGGATTAATATTGAATTATTCAGAGGTCAAACATTTCACCTTGAATTTCAAATTCATTCTAGGTACCTACTTAATTCAAAATTTTCTCAAGTCACTGCGTGGAAATGCAGTATGATTAGAATTTTAAATAGAAATGTTCAAAATGTTTTAAATTCAATAATATATTAGATATATTAAAATATAAATTACTTTTAAACATGATTTATTGGATAAGTTTGTTATTGTGTAAGACAAAGTGCACTGATATATTTTTGTAAGTATTTAATGTTATCTGAAGTAATAATTCTATCATGTATGATGTTATTGATAATAATAATAATGTGATGATTGTAAAGTGTCACTATTTTGTTAGAATTCATAGTTTGCTTGGTTGTTATACAATATACATAATAATAAAATTGTGTTAAGAAAGATACATTTTTACATGTTTTAAAGTTACATAATGTATTAATAATACTTAGGGACCAAATAATTAAAAGTGTGATACTGCATTTAAGAAGAATGAGGCCTTATTTTTATTGAGTTAACTAATTTATACAGAATTCTTAATTGTAACAATTTACCCATACAGACCTAATCTGTTCTTAATTACTTAAATGATTAAATATTCAGAATGCAATAATGATATTACATGAGGAAAAAAAGAATGGAAATAATAAATCACAAATTAAAGACAATATTCAGGCTTTACAGATATTTGAACTGTGTTCCTTGAATAATAAAGTTAGTTTTTATTAATAGATGTAAATTAGCAAAATCTTGCAAGCACATTTTTGAAAATTATTATTAATTTGCAAGAATACTGTAAAGTAAAACAGATGACATATTTTAATTGCTGTGTCTCATGATAATGGCAATAATTGACAAAATAATATTAACCTATGGCTGCGTTCCAGTAGACGCTCACTTCGCTCACAACGATCAAAACGCGTTCCACATGGCGACCACGGTCGTCATGGTCGCGGTGAAAACGTCATTGATGACGTCATTAATTTCGCTCACGGCAGTTCACGGCACGCTCAAAACAACCCACCTCACGGGGTGGGTCGAAGTGCCCGTTCCACTTGGGTGTATGATTGTAACGCTCCCAAGCTAGTGGAACAGGAAAAACCGCGGTCGTGAGCGTGATCGTTATGATCGTCTAGTGGAACGTAGGGTATGTCATTATCTTAGGTAGGTCTATGTGGGTTAAGCATATCAATAGAATAATTTTATCATCTCCACTTTGATATTCATTTATACTTTTATAGATATACAATTTTATTTTGTTGGTCTGAGGATTTACAATATTTATTTTTATGAGGGAACATTATAATTTTTTAATTAAATTTATCAAGAAAATTGTATTATTTTTTATTCCCTAATATTTCAATTTGGGGCAGCCTACAATAATAACCTGCTGGCATACTAAGATGTCGTTAGAGGTGACAGAATCCGGCTGCTGGGTATTTTTATGAAGCTTACCTGGCTAGTTATACCAACCTCTTTCTTGACTCAGCCACCGACCGACTCGACTTCCGGATAGGGATCTCGCTTTTTCTTGGTCGGCAACTCATCGGCGATGAGTTTGGTATTGCTGATGTTCATGGGGGTGGTAGACCATTTACCATCAGGTGGATCGTCAGCTCGATTGTGGGCTAGTGTTACACAAAAAAATACAAATCCTATAGGTAGGTACCTATTTAGTTACAAAGTAATCGTATGAAATAATGTAGACAGTAGACACATTGTTTCCCAATGTTGTTTCCTATCAAAAAACTAGCAAGTGATTCAAACCCTGTGTTGAAGTATCTAGCTAATCTGTGATTCAGTAAATAGCCTAGTTACGGTAAAATTGCAAAGATTTTTTAGGTGGGTAGGTATGTAGGTAGGTAGGTACCTATTTTAAAGCCTGGTTACCACCAGGAAAGGAGCGGTAGAGCGGCGGAACAGACTTCGTGTTTAAATAAAATAGTTCTTTTACTTTACCACCAATACAGAGTTCTGACTTCCACTGCAAATGGAAAATGAGAAGGAGAAATGAGCGGATCGCGCTGAACGGAAAATAAAAAAGGAAATGAACAGTATGGAATATCCACAGAAAGCGAGTTTAGTTGCAGTGTTGAGTTTTGCGATTTTGTCGAGTGATGGGGAATCAAATAAAGACAGAGATTCTGTAAACAGAAATAAAAAGTACCTATGTTATTGAGAAAGAAAAAGTAGGTACTTATAAGTAGATGCAGAAGTAAAAACGCACCAAACAAAAGAAACAATGAGAGACGAGAGTCCGTTTTAAATTAGCCAGCGTGACCTTGCTACAGCGGACTCGCTTCAGCCTTCGCCCTTCAGCATTGAAGTATAATGTCATAGAAGAGACATCTCGAACAAAATGCGTGTTCCCGCCGGGAAGTTCTATTTTCAAAATTGAGCCCCCGTTCTCCTTTCAAAATCGAACGAATCTAATGGAAATGCAGCCGCGCGGCTTCAATTCATTGGAACATACATTGTGTTCGCGGTGTCTGTTCTATACGCTAGTAATAATACTTCAATGCCCTTCAGTAATTTTTTAAGCCCGGTTTACACAAGGGGTTTCTAGCGCGAGCGGCGCTACGGCCGCGGATCAATTTTATTATATTGGAATGAACTACAAATCAAATGGAATGTAATAAATAGACAAATAGTCGAGCGGAAATGACTGAGCTACTAACGGCCGGTCTCAATAATGTACTAACAGATGGAAGACTGTGGATAGGGCTGTCATCTGTCATATTTGTCAATTTTTCAGAGGCAAAAATTGACAAATATGACAGATAACATACTAATGGTAGCCCTATTCACAGCCTTCCATCTGTTAGTACATTATTGAGACCGGCCGTAAATAGAATAAGATAAAATGTACTCGCTTGACAGCTCTCTAGCCTCTTTAGGAAGCGGAGTTGAGTCATTACGGAATCCGTTAAACTCGGAGTGGCAAATATGAAATAACATACAAAATAGGTAATATTAGCGTTTCACTAAGAAAGAGGTGTCTCGCTTAGTCCTTTCCGCTCAACTATTTGTTGTAGGAAAAGAAACACAATATTGAGGCTTACACGTGCTATCGCTCCGCTTTGCTTACGGTGGAAACCGCCACCGGGCATGGTTATGTTTTCAGGTACCTAATGCACGCGTTTTTGTAATGCGATTGCGATGGAACCTTGTCTCAATAACAACACAACACACATGATAAAACCACAGTCAGCAAAACAAAATATTTTATTAATAGGTAATTTTAATAAAATTTTGTATGGAACTGTGCACTTTTCTATGCATTCACAATTTTATTCATATAAGTAAACAACATTAGCTTTATTTTCGTTCTGAAGACGAAGTACAATTTATTTTTATGACTTCACTAAAAGGAGGCTAATTTGGTTTTATTTCGTTCAACTTTGTCCGCGGGTATTATTACCTGTATAATCATACAAACTTTACCTCCTCATTTTACCCCTTTAGGATATTAATTTTTAATAATCCTTTCATATTGCTGCATTTGAGGACAAAGTTTCATGATACATACTACATACTAGTATAGCGAGTAGCGAGGCGACATCGTACTCGTCACACGGATCAGCAAAGTTACATATCTACAATCATGAGATTATTAACCTCAACATGGACATTGGACCAAGCGAAGACCGTGAGAGACGTTAAATATCAGGTTACATGTAGACATACGCTCTTAGCAGGCCCAGGGGGATGATATGGAGATACCACACTACACGACATGCTGACTTAAATCACGTTAACGAAGTTTTCTGCATTATATTAATTATGTACGTTTGATCGGGGTCCGGCTAACTCCAGGCAAAACCACCTCTTGGCTTTTCCAAACTACGTCCAGTGGTTACAGCAGTGGGGGTTTCTATAATTTAATTATTATGAATACCAGTTTGCGTTTTAGTATCTTTATATTGTGGTTTCCGGAACTCCTCAATTAAAAGCATTTTACGGGCGATAAGATATCATTGATCAAATTCAAGATACAAATGTGAACAAGTAATCATGACGAAGCAAATCTAGGTGTAGGTAGGTACCAGCTGTATGTGGGTACCTCAAAGAACTAATATACTTTAATATATTCGTTTACCTAGGTACCTACGTACTTGTATTAGGCAGTTTTCCCCTGTTTGTCAACTGGGGTCTATAATCTTAAAGCCGGGTTTCCACCGCGAAAGGGTAATGAGCGAGAAATGGTTAGGCGGGACGGACTCCTTTTAAATGAAATAGGTTTACATTTCCACCAACAAAGAGATTTGTCTGTTGATTTCCACTGCAAAAGGAAAATGAGAGAGAGGAATCAGCGGAGCGAGCTGAACGGAAAATGAGAAATGGAAAATGAACAATCAGTTTACACAGAGAGCGAGTTCAGTTGGAGTTTTGAAGTTTTTTTCAGTTTTTTTGAAGTGAAAACTTCTTTAGTACGGGAGTGACAGTGGAGACTGAGTTGAGTGGAGTGGAGTGGAGTAGTAAAACCTACAATTATCATCTTCCCGAAATTTTACATTCGTCTCATTATCTTGAAAACAAAATTTTTGAAGGTTTCACTTCTAACACGTGTGAATATTACACATTTTTTTTTCTGCCACAACCACAACAATGCGGGTGATGGAAACAGCGAGCGAGTCCGTTTCAAACTAGTCGGCGAGACCTTGCCACAGCGGACTCGTTTCAATCACTTTTTACCAATGAACTAATATACTAACGTACATGGAAGCATCTTTGATGCCTCAAAATAGCGCAACGAAAACTCAACCGCAGTGGGCCGGGCTTATATACTCAACCAAAACGCAAATCAGTCAGTTCGGTGTCACTCGTTCGGACGGTCGTTGGATTTAAGTGTCATAAAATAGATTTATATAAAAAAAATAGTATCAAAATGCCTTCATGTGTTGTGAAATGGTGCAAAAATCATACAGATCATCGTTCCAAGGGTTCCGAGAATCGTGGAATCACATTTCACGTGTAAGGGAACGTTCCCAAACCACGTGACCCATTTTTTAGCATTTTTACCCCCCTCCCCCCCCTCGGTGACCAACCGTGGTATATGAGAAGACCCCCCCCCCTCCCCCCTAGTTTTCACGTGACAAAATTTTTTTTGCAGACAGTTAAAAATATATGAATTACCTATTGCAGAACTATAATAAAATAAACTTGACAAGAGGGTTTCGTCCGTTGATTATGTATTTACCGTTATTTTCCTATTTTATTTATTTCTGTCGTTTTTTAAGACCATTGACTTATTTTTCCTGTAATATTTAAGTAAAGAACTCTATATTTTTTTTTAATTCAAGCGTCAGTAGTTTCGGAGATAAGGATAGTCAATTTTTGGCTTTAATTTTCATTCGTTCTTGAATAATTTCAAAACTTTCCATTGTAGAACTATAACTAAAATATATTATTTGAAATCCTGACAACAAGCCCTTTTTCCCAAATTAAAAAAGGAGGAGGTATTCAATTCGACTGTTTTTTTTATGTTTGTCACCTCAGCACTTTCGACTGGGTGAACCGATTTTGATGATTCTTTTTGTAGTTGAAAGCTGGTGCTTGTCATATGGCCCCACATAAATATAAGCGAGATCTGACAAGTAGTTTTTGAGTTATTTTGAAGTCTTATAAATGTTATTTTGAAGTCTTATAACGTCTTATAAATCGATGAACACTGGCTGCACGCACGGAAAAGTGTCACGTTCCGCCTGAGCCTGAGCGTGCAAGCGAGAGCGCAGAACAAGCGATAGAGAGACACGATCGGCCCAAGCGTTGGCTTGTGACACATTTATCTCTCTTCTCGCGCAAAAAATTGTAATTTTCAATTAACTCCTTTTTAGTATTATACAAAATAATGATAATTCAATGATAATATTTCAATTCAATTCTTAAAAGTATGCAATTTTTCATCAATGTTTCTTTACGACGTTATCACGTAAAACTATCGTCCGTAAACCGACTTTACAGACAATTTTTTTTTTTCAAAATTCATTTGTTTACTTTATATACCTTCGTCTTTGGGTCACAAAAAAGTACATGAGTACCAAATTTCAACTCATTTGGACCAGTAGTTTCGAAGTAAATTGGCTGTGAACGGCGGCCGCCCAAACACACGAGTGATCCTATAACGGTTCGGTTTTTGATTTTTTTCGTGTCGGAACCCTTATAATCAAAATTTTACTAACAAAAAATAACCGACTTCAAAGTTACTCAAAAACTACTAGTCAGATCTCGTTCAAATTTATGGGCAACCACATGACAAGCACCAGCTTTTGATTAAAAAAAGAATCATTGAAATCAGTTGGCGTCATATTGAGTTATTCCTCCGATTGTCGCGCACATACTTAATACAAATTTAAGACTTATATGGTTTTCTCATGGATGCCATTGTCAGATCTCAATGAAATTTATGTGGGACCACATGACAGGCACCAGCTTTCGATTAAAAAAGAATCATCAAGATCGGTTCACCCAGTCCAAAGTTCTGACTTCTGAGGTAACAAACATAAAAAAACAGTCGAATTGAGAACTTCCTTTTTTGAAGTCGGTTAAAAAAACTGTTTTGTAAACTGTATCGTGTCGTGTCACTTGTGGCATGTCAAATGAAAGGGCTTGTTGTAAAAGGATAGCAAATATATTTTATTATTTGATAATTTTAAAATTATTCAAGAAGAAGGTGGCCGAGCGTTATGGTCTGTGATCAAAGCCATTCAAGGCAATTTCTGTGCATTGTCATCGTCGCCAGAATCGCGATACCTTGAAAGTGCGGTGCCAGCTCAAAACTCGCGTTTTTTGGATTTTCTCTGAAAGTTTCATTCTCAGCCCTATGGCGTTTTGGAACAATGTAGAATAAACCTAGAACAACCTTCAAAATGTTTGTAACTTCAAAGTGTGGCACCAACTTCCTGTAGGTGAGTAAGTATAGCTCGAGAAAGTGGGAGATTCCCTTAGTGGACACTGACCACGTGACAAAAACCTAAACCCCCTCCCTCCCCCCTGTGACCAAGCGTGGTGTTTTGCAGACCCCCCTCCCCCCCCTAAATGTGTCACGTGGTTTGGGAACGTTCCCTAAGTATAACGAAACCTAAAACTACAAAAATCTATTTAACTTTCATATGGATGTTTTTATGCAAAATGTAGTTAGTATATTTTTACTAACAATTTATTAAAGGAATAAAATTCGTTTTATTTTTAATTTAGATTCCCACAAGACCCGAGACGTAAAGATCTGTGGATAAAAGCAATTAGAGAGACAGGAAAATTACTGGATACCTAGCAAACATTCGGTAATATGTTCGATTCATTTTAAAGAAGAAAATTTAGATTTATCGAAGAAAGGATTCCAGATGATTTCTAAAAGCGCTGTACCAATTTATTATTTCATTATCCTATTGATACTTTACAATATAAAATGAAATTTAAATGATTAAAAAAATTATATTGATATCTGAACTCCGATAATAGGATCAAATATGAAAAATCAATATCGAAATTGAAAACCTTCCGATATTACCAGCCCTAGTGTGTACTGTGCAATGTTTTTACAGTGTTTTCGACAATCTTAATTTGAATTGATTAATTTGTAGAATCACTGTGCAGTACAATAGTCAGTACTCAATATATTGTTTTGAGTTTTCACTTCTGTCGGCAGTCCTTATAATTGCCTATTTTTTACTATTGCAAATTATATTGTTTTGAGTTTTCAATATATTGGGGTGAACTTCCTTTTAGCCCATATCTCCGATTGATCTGAATTTTGGTATATCTATGTTAATATGTATATTTCGACGAACTGATAACGAATATTATAGGGTAAAGTAGGTAACTTTACCTTGAAAAAACATTATTTTTAATTTTTCACGTTTATTTGGCAAAATATTAATTTTAAAGAAAAATGTTTCCTGCAAAATTTGTAGCACATTAAAAGATTGACATTCTATGTTCAACTAAAATGCGAAATTAGTTCCCCATAATTATGCGTAGTTTGCTTAAGATATTCGTTATCAGCGCGTCGCAATACATAGGTATACCAAAATTCAGATCAATCGGGGGTATGGGCTAAAACGATGGATTTTTCACTTCCGTCGGCAATCCTTATAACTGCCTATTTTTTACTATTTTAAAACAAATAACGTGTACAAATAATTATTTTTGTAATTAAGAGTAAAAATTGGTATTATTAATATTTTATATTATATAAAACCATTTTTATTACTGTTTTATTATGATTGGTTCCCTCATACATAATAACATCCACGGAACTGACGACCTGACTGACAATGCGACAACGCATTAGACAGTACACTGAGGCGCAAACCAATTGCCGTGATCGGGTCAAGCCGAGAACCAATCCCGTTTGGCGATTTCGCATGGTTCGACAACTACTTGACAATATACCAATTGATGAGTTTGTATACCGTAGTGAGTGGTTTGTGCATGTATACTTCGTATTTGTGTGAGTTTTGGTGCTGATATTTAACGTTAGAATGTATTGAGAGGCTTATTCCATAGTATATTCGTTCACTGCTTTTTACTCGTTCGATCCGCCCCGCTCAGCACTTTCTGTGTGGAAACGCTACTATGTAATTTTTCACTGCGAGTTGAACGGACTCCGTAATTACTCCGCTCCGCTCCCTAGAACTGAGCGAGTTCCTTTCAACTCTTTCTGCTCGCTCAGTCCTTTCCGCCCGACTATTTGTTGGTGGGAATACAAGTATGCAGTTTACTCTTGCGAGTTAGACTGAGTCCTTAATGGGTCCGTTCCGCTCACGGTGGAAACCGAGCTTAATATATATGAGGTTTTGTATACTGGCATTATGGAGGGTACTATGAAATTTTTTAAATATTTGAACTCAGCAAACTTCACAATGTCTACAACAGCTATGTTCATGGTTCATATCGCTATTTGTATCACACTAGCGCCATTCAGAAATGGCCAATAATATTGGAACCTCTAATTTTCTGTAAACAGCTGTACCCTTTTTCAAATTTCCCTTCGAGATGGACAGGTTAAGGCCAGATCCTCACTATAATGCCGTTCACAGTCCGTTCTCGATCCGATCTCGGTCTGGTAAAGTCGTATCACGTACAAATTATACAATTGGAGCGAAACTTGACTGTCACGGATAGTATGAATGCACACATATATTTTATACTGCATAATATTTTATCAAACCGAGAACGAACTGTGAACGGCATTATAGTGAGGATCTGGCCTTATGCTCCATGCACAACACTAAACACAAAACTTTATTAAAATCACAGAAGAAATAAAAGCATTATTATTTCTTCTGTGGTAAAACATGAGATCACAGTTAACCAAATCACAACACACACAAAACAATATTACATGGATCTCACAACTTTTTACGCTAGAAGTATAGGTGTACCAGCATCTCATGGCATTTTTGACAAGCAGAAAAATGGGTTTTTAATATGGCAATGAAAATTTTTATTGCCAAGCGGCTTGTCAAGTCAAAAAAAGAGTTGTATGGAATTTTTTTCTTTTTCTAAAATTATAATTATTTTAGATTTACCTCCGAAAACAACTTTACGATCACAAGCCACAAATATTATTTTCAATGTTTATTGAAAAACATGTGAGGAAAAAGTTGTATTTAAGCGACAATCTGCATTATTAATATTATCCATCTTGTAGGATTAACTCGTTTTGATACTTAGTTTTCGTGATTATATTTTATTAGTAAATAATCTACATAATATGATTTCTTTGTATGTAAGTAAGATTAGCAAATGATATTAAATTAATTGAAATAAATAATACAAATATTGCTACAAATTAAAGGTAGCAAAAATTTTGTGAATATGAAATGAAAAGTTACATCATACAAGTTCACGTAACTGAAACGGTGGAGGAGCAATTTATTAATTATCTATTTGTTCTCTTCATGAAATGAATAAAAAATACTAGTATGGAGATGGCAAATTTTAAATTATAGTTGCATAAATTATTGTTAGTCACTGTAATAATTAATTATAATATAAAAAATATGTGTTTGTCTAATAAAATGTGTAGCTTTGTCTTTTATATATTTTCATCTGAAGTTAATAAACCATACATACATAATTTATATTGCCTACTATGAAACTAACACTGTTAAAAATATCAAGGATCAAGAAGTTTTATTCTAGTTTCCCCAACGCTGGGGAGTGTGTTGTCTCCAATTTTAATTTCCCCATTTTGCCATCAGATTCTGGTACACCTATAATAGCCGCGCTGAGTTGTTAAGCTGCAAACATACTATAAGCCGCGGCTGACCGGACGCGGCTGACAGCCGCGGCTGATAGTGTGCACAGTCTTTGAGACGTGGCTTCCGGAAGCGTTCCAACGCCTATTCCAAACGCCTATTTTCTCACAAACTTCTTGTTTTTTGAAGAATATTTGTTATCCTTTAATTTATAATTATATAGTAATTCCCTGTTGCGAACATACTCAATAATTCGTTCGTCCATTTTTAATAGATACGTACGTTCTTCCTTCTGACACAGAGTACTAATGCCTTCTGACGCATGGACGCGTCCCGCACCCCGTGCATACTATGAAATACCGTCCGCGGACGTTTTCGGCTGACAAAAACATCCAGCGCGCCAGATAGCTCTCGGACGTCAGAACGCCTCAAGGTGCCTCAAGGTCACGTCCGCGACTTACCTCCGATAGTTTGCACAGCTCAGTGTACATTCATTAACTAGATACCTATTAAGTCACTTCCTTCAGCCGCGTCCGTCAGCCGCATCCGATAGTATGTTTGACGACCCGTGTGGCGCAATGGTTACCATGCCGGATCGCCGTACCGAGGGTCCTGGGTTCGATTCCCAGCGAGGCGGAAATTTGAATGATGAATTTGAATTTCTGTTCTCGGTCTGGGTGTATATGTCCTTGTCTATGTGTGTTGTCCATGGCACCCACGACACAGGGAATCCTAGTGTGGGGCTATGAGTGTGAAGCGTTATTTATTATTGTTATTTATTTATGTTTTCAGCTTAAAGCTGAAAACCGGACCTTGAGGCGTTCGGACGTCCGAAAGCTATCTAGCGCGCTGGATGTTTTTGTCAGCCGAAAACGTCCGCGGACGGTATTTCATAGTATGCACGGGGTGCGGGACGCGTCCATGCGTCAGAAGGACACGGACTATGCGAGAGCTTGCATGTCGTGTACGTATCTAAGTAAAAAAGTACGAATGAATTATTGAGTGTCTTCGCAACAGGGAATTACTGTATAATTATAAATTAAAGGATAACAAACATTCTTCAAAAAACAAGAAGTTTGAGAGGAAATAGCTAAAATATCCTTTCTTTATTTATGTCATGGACCCAAACGCTTCTTTTTATTTTCTTTCTGAGTGGACAACATATACTGGGTAACCAATTAATCGAGAAAATCGTCCTCACTTTTACTACTCGACATCTTTCTTCGTCTACAGTTCTTTGTGGAATAGGCGTTGGGACGCGTCCGCAATCCACGTCTTAAAGACTGTGCACACTAATCAGCCGCAGCTGTCAGCCGCGTCCGATAGTATGTTTTCAACTTTAGTTATAATATATAATATAGTGTTTTTTTACAAGTTCTTGGTACAAAATAAAAATATTGACATTTCAATAAAAGTTACTTACGGCAACACTACACTTCTGTCATGTCATCTGTCAACTAGCTGACAGATTGCAGCTGGCTGAGTTGAGTGATTTGAGTCCAGTCAGTTTATGTCTATCAATTAAATGGTGGTATTATGACCTCAACAAATTAAAATTTTGTGTGTATAATATTGTGTCTTTAGTCATATTACTGTAAATATCATTAAAATGATCTCAGTTCATAATATAATCGATGTTACTGTAGTGAGAGAAGTGATTTAAAAGTATTATTATGTGACGTCCATTTGTGTAAGTGTCGGATCTTTGTTGTTCAAACGCAAAAAAAACAACACGTTCCATTTTGATTCAGTTACTAAAATTTACCACATCTTCATCGAAAATTCGAAATTTTAATAGTGATTTGCATTTATTGCCTGCTAATTAAATATACCACATTAATATTAATAATTTTGACATTTGTGTTTATTTGGAGAGAATGTATTTATACTTGTAATAATATGTTTAAGCTCATTCTGCCTCTATCATATAGTTTAAGAATTATTTAACGATGATCAATACGTTTAATAATTTACAATAAACAGATTAACACTGTTCTCACTAATAAAGTATGATCTATTATTTGAGGTCATGAAGATAGTGATAAAATTGCGCGTAATAATCGTACCGAAATCAACAAGAGACTACTGCACATTGATTCCTTTTTGAGATAGTCTAAAAATAACAAGTTTTTAAGGTTCAAAATCATTATAAAGTGTATTTTATTTCAGTTCCATGGATTTTAAAAGCTAATGTAATAGTTACTAGCGATTTGTAAAGGCTTGTTAATTAAATAACGCCAAGCAGTATAAAAAGTTCCAAAGATGTTGTATGTGTTTCATGTGGATGCTGGTCAAATGACCACATATGACATGAACCTCACTTTGCAAAGGTATGTATCATATAAGGATATTACGGTGATAAACATTCAGTGACTTATCATGATTAGTTTTGAGGTTTTTACGCCCCAACTTAGAGCCACTAACGGTTACTTTAATTGTTCCTTAGTAATAGTAAAGAATCACCATACAAATTCTGTACTAAGGAGCAAATTAAGTAACCGTTAGTGACTCTGATTTGGGGCATTAGTCTGTTATTTGAATAATATGTTCACTAAAACTGTGTCAAATAGAGTATTATGATACAGATAAGTATTACTAGAGATTGCATTCGGAATATAAATCAGTTTTCATGTATTTGACTTTGTAGCAAAAACATATCTTAATAATACAAATTTTTCTTGTATTTATTCAAATGTACGTAACAATGAATTATAATTTTAGTGTTGCAAGCTTAAAGGCAGCAATAGAAAGAAAGACAAAGATACCAGCAAACTCTTTGGTGCTTCTTGTGAGTGGGGGAGAGGTGTTGATGTCCGACCACATGGTATCCTCATATAGTGCTGGAACTGATACCAACCCTATATACATGTTTAGCAAACCATCTGTCAAGGAGAGTCGGCTTAAACCGTCCAGTAAGTAAACTGCCATATTTAGCCTGTTTTTAAACGGTTTTATTTAGCTTACACTGTTGTATGGGTCAAATCTTGCAAGCTGAATTAAAATAAATATTGCTATGGTTTTGATAACAATACATTTTTAGGATAAGCGTGACCTGATAATACTTTTAGGGTTGGCTCCAGACGACGGAACTCCTTAACGGTTAACAGCATGATTACAAGTTTTTAGTACTTGCAATACAATGGCACTATAAAACCATTAATTTAGTATTAAAGTATTAACTTGTTTCAGATGAGATGATGTCCCATATTTGGTAAACAATCTTGGCACTACTTTTAATTGAAATAGGGGCCAGGCCATTCATAAATAAAGTCACACTAATTTCATGACTTTTTGACACCTTTCCCCCTCCTTGTCACAGCTGGTCACATTTGTGAGACCCCCCCCCTAGTGTGACGTCAGATATGAAATTTTACACCTAGAAATTATTAAATTAAAACAGCAGTTCTGAAATTAGTTTTATTTTCATTAAATGTTATTTAATATTTACCTATACATACCAATTACATATTCGATTTTGAAATGTGACGTCAAACTTAGGACCCCTTCCCACCCCTTGTCACACAATGTCACACTACATCGACCCCCCCCCCCCCTAACGTGTGACGTAATGTATGGATGGCCCCTTATAGCAATATGTATTCAGTCCACAATCAGTTAAGTTTAAAACCAGGAAATTTATATTGGTTTAAAAAAAATCATAGTAAATAGAAATGAGTTTTATTTCAGTGATAATTTATTTTTAAATTACTTTCATTCTGTGTCTGTTATTTTTAAATTACGAATTAAGAGAAAAAGTCTAGGATTATTTGCTGAATAGGACTCATCTAAAAAAACGGATTTTACATAATTATATTGCTCAGAATTAAACTTGTACTAAGATTTAATATTGTTAGTATGTAATAATGCAAACTTTTTACTTTGCCTGCTTATTCCTGTATTTAATATTATATTAAATAAAGAACACATTAGGAGAAAACTCAAATAATTTCTTCTAAAATCTGTTTATAATGTTGGCCATGGCACATGGCCACAATAGTCATTTCACTCTTGACGGCGTGGTTATGTTGTCTTGTAATTGCATTTCTAGCTGATGTATTTACGCCTCACAATGTCTACTAATTTTGCTCTGTTAGTCGTAATTTTCATTATTCACTCATGCAATGGATTTAATTTGGTTGGTTTATAACATGGCTGATATACCACATGGCCTGGTACTAACCACTCTGCCCAGTGATCACAATAAAGTGAATAAAACATACGCATATCAACTTTTTGAATACTACTAACTACTACTACTACTACTAACTAGTAATAAGAAAGCGCGGGGCATCCTGACACAGGTATATATTTACTTAAAAGGATGCCCCCACTGTGTATTTATAAACAGAATGTTGTATGAGAGAAATAAAAGTATTTTTGGTTTGAAAAAAAAGTCCTGTTTAATTCAATAAGGTTCCCCTCGTAATTATTAATGTAGAATTCACTTAAGCCAATTGTAAAAAGCTTTATGTCTATGTCTAAGATCAATGGACGCGACGTCGTTGTACGGATACGGGCGGGTGTAAGGTACTTAGACATAGAAATAAAGCTCTTTGTAATCGGCTTAAGTTGATTCCGCATCAATAAGCATTAGTAACCTTAACTTTTTGTTATGCTTTTAGTGTGTGGTGATTTGAGTCCAATTGTGGAGTTGAGTACGGGCGAGTTTCGCAGCGACATTCGAAGTGCATTTGACAGCAAGTCGGTGGCAGAGCTAAAGAGTGCTGTAGAGGTGTGTTGTTCCTCAGTAGCGAATGTGCGCACTGTGATATCTTGCGCAAGCCTGGCACAGCAGTTCAGTGATTATGCACATGAAGTCTCTAGAAGCTGTGAACAACTTGTACATGAACAACATCTGCAGCATCAGGCAAGTTATCTATACTTTTATTGACTGTACTGCATCCAGTTCCGCTTAAGTTAGAATTGATTCTGTAAATGTATCAATTTAAAAGTTATGCTGAGGAGTTTTGTTTTTGCCATTTCTTCTCCTTGACAAAGCAACTATCCGAAATGGGGGTAGAATCTAATTTAATACAAATTGACATCCGTAAATGTATGCTATGTCTTTATCTTAATTCACTAATCCTTTAAGTTAACAATAAGTCTATTCCAAATTTTATCGTATTTTCGCTAATAATATTTTAAAAAAGAAACATATACAGGGTGGAAAATGAAGACGGTAATTGGAGGGAAAGTACCCTGAATATTGATGATAGCAAATTTTACTAAAAGGAAAAATTCCTTTGTTTTCAAAACAAAACTGCATTCAAAGATTTTTGAAAATTCAGTTGCTTGAGCCGGGTATTGAACCCGAAAAATGTAAAAAAAAAACATCCTGTATTTTTATGATGCCAACTGAAAGGGTCATACATACGTACATAAGGATCAATTTCTGTTAAGCAACATAGTATCTTCAATTAAGGGAAGAATTCGAAGGTTAAATACGAGTAAGTGGACTATTTACTTTGGATTAAGTATACTCGTAGGAACTTTACACGAGAAAATTTTCAAGTAATAGATTATTCTTGGTCTTCCCATAATTTAAGATACTATGTTGTTTCCAAAACATGTTCTGGATGTCATGCTCCAATATTTATTTTTACAAAAAATTCCGGTTAAATATAATAGCAGATAAAGGACAGTAAAATAGATCTTACTTTGGCCAAACACATCACTGTTGACAAATATCTACTATGCAATCCATATGTAAATATTTGGCCAAGATTTGCATACACATTGCCTCACAATAAGGTTATTAAAATAACATGCAGTGTGTTTGTTGTAGTTGGTGGTTGTTAAAAGTATTTATATACCAGCATACTCTTATACATATAAGATACCTATATAGGACCTACATTCATTGGTATATAATATAAAATTTACATTCTGTTGTAGACAACAGATTTTTTAGGTACAGTATTTCAATCAGAACAATTCAGTTGGGTGATAGATGATGGATTGAATGACGCCATTCGTTGTGATCTCCATGATGCTCTTGGGTTGTTTATGTATGTATATAATGAACCATACATGAACCAAAACAAAAATCCTCAAGTAACAAGTACCCACATACAGGTAGTGCTATCTAGTGACAAGCTCCATGCTCAAATATTTTTTATTACAGTGATTGGACAAATTTTATTTATGTATCTGTCTTTGTTTACCAAAATGAACATTGCGAAGCAATAACCTATAGATAGGTTATAGAAAATGACTGTTAGCCTATTAATCATGATCAGACATACCAAGCTCACTAATGTCCATTTTTACATTTACATATTAAAGATATTACCTAATATAGCAAAGGTTACCTTTTCCTTCCAAACATGGTTAAAGCACACTGCCGTATGTCGCATTAAGTATCTTTACACGTGCAATAATTTGTATTCTTATTCATGTGTAATTTATTAACGCCCCAACTCAGAGACACTAATGGTTACTTAAATCGCTCCTTAGTACAGAATTTGTATGGTGATTCTTTATTAAGGAGCGCTTAAAGCAACCGTTAGTGACTCTGAGTTGGCGCGTAAGATGATTTGTTATAAGTTATCTAATAGGGTCTTGGACTGTTTTGTCGAAATTGTATAAACGTGTTGATTAGATAATAAAATGTCTGTAAAATATGTTTTCCCGCAGAAATAAATCGGTTTTTATGGAAATAAAAGCAAAAATATTTTACACTTTTTAATTTCGCGCTAAAACGCTACTGTCCTGTCATTGATGTGCATGACGTCACTTTCCACTGTCATACACACTCATGGACTTAAATATATCCATGAAAGTGATAGACTGACAGTGGAAGATGACGTCACGCGTCGTAATTGGCGTTTGTGGTCACGTGATTTTGACATACAAAATAAATATTTTAAAAGCATAAAATAAAATAAAATCCTAATTCTTTATTACTAATTCATATTAAATATGTATTTTAGGCCCATAAACTAGCTTTAGACGAAATATCACATCATTTTAACAATACAGTCCAAGACCCTATTATAACTTATTTGTAATGTCACTACAAAGTACCTACTGCAATGGAATTTATTCCAATACGAGCTACCCGCGACGACGCCATCGACTGATATTTACCGATAACGATCAGGATCGACGGATTTATGTGCTTTTAAAAGCACGGAAGTGTCCAAAATCTGTCCATTGATTTATTATTAACAAAATATCTCCTGTAGCAGTTGTTGTACTTACGTGCTCCGTAATATTTGGATATAGTGATATGGTTGACTTGCATTAGCTCGTTACGTCACCAGTGGTAGGGGAACACGTCTGCCTGCGTCTACGGCTGTCTCGTGACTGACCCAGTGTTGCCCCACTACCCGTGCTCTCGAGATAACATGATTACTGCTATAACCATAATAGCAGTACAAACACTACATCCCTTCCTTATTAAAATCTTTATTTAATATGGAGCCCGATCCACAGTCGACTCTGCAGTTGATCGCAACTCAAGCCTTCAAAGGCCACTCCACGTCTATACCATTCAATATTCCAGTTACTTAGACAAACACATTTGTAACACGCACTATATGTATGAAGCAGGCTACGGTTTGTAAACTTGAGCCTTCTGGGTGCCTTCACTAGCCTCAACAAACTCAAACTGTCATATGCATGCTTCGTATAGAATTACTTATGTAGATTATACTTTCACTGCAATTATTTTAAACATTGAAACAACACCTGAGACTTTTTTCGTCTTACACCTTTCCCATTCACACCCGTTCTCCTTCTATCTTTATTAAATAATAATTATTTACATCACCTCTTAGCTTTTCATACTTCCCTCTTTCTTCTCTCTTTGATCAAGATCGCCAAGTTATTAGGTTTCATACCAACATTCAAACAAACCTCGTCATTTCTGTCTTTAAATAGACAACTTACTGGTAAAACAAACACAGGAAATATGAGAAACTCGATGAAAATTTATATTATTACTAAAAGTGGTTTACTGTCAACAACAGATTACGTACAGCTTACAACCTGCTTTCGTTTTTTAAAGACTAAAGTTTTACTTGCGAGACAATCCTCTTATATACGTAATATAAACTAGGTCCCACCGACGACCATAACACGCCAACCATGGCTAGACTCGCAACAGGAATTTCCTTTATTTAGGCGTCCTTCCTGAATGGACGGATCCAACGGATCCCAACGGACCCAACGGTGTCACATATGAATCAGACACTGCCGATACCAATCATTCACACACCAGTCATTCATTGAAATACCTCGTCTATTCATTATCTTTATTCTACATCTCAACTCCATCACGCCAAATAACTAATATGTTTACAAAATAACTACATTTTGTATGGTTTTCAAAGTTATGAGGGCCCATACTGCTGTCTAGTCAGTAATGATTTCAATTTCAAGAGGTCCATACACACTTTAGTTACTATGATTTCAAATCATGGGACCTATACTGCCGTCTAGTCAAGTAATGTATGTATGATTCTAAATTTCATGAGGTTACTACTTCCATCAAGTCAATGTATCAATCTCAATTTCATGAGGGCTCATACTGCCGACAACTCAGTAATGTATGATTTCAATTTCATGAGGGCTCATATTGCCGACAGCTCACTTCAATTCAGTAAAGTATGATTTTCAATTTCATGAGGGCTCATACTGCCGACAACTGAGTTGCGTATGATTTTCAATTTCATGAGGGCTCATACTGCCCACAACACAGTAACGTATGATTTTCAATTTCATGAGGGCTCATACTGCCCACAACACAGTAACGTATGATTTTCAATTTCATGAGGGCTCATACTGCCCACAACACAGTAACGTATGATTTTCAATTTCATGAGGGCTCATACTGCCCACAACACAGTAACGTATGTTTATGTTAAGCAAAACTAAACTTCATTATTATTGGTTGATTTTACTCTGATTTCTATGACTCTTCGAGATAGAGTGCCTTTTAAATTTTACTTTCATTGTAACTTTAGCTTGAATACAATTTTTTCTTTAACTCTGAATTTAACTAAAAACACAGAATAAATAATAGTATTTATAAATAATTATAGAAGGTGCACTAAGAAAAATTCCGAAAAATCATTTAAATAAATAGTGACTCTGGCTCCAACGCAATAAAGTGTAATTCTGATCGCACAGTGCTAATCAAAACGCGTAATGAGTTGCCTTCCTTTCTAACACTGTCGCTTATCCTCTCTGGCAATGTCAGGGTTGCCTTTTGTGAAAGAATAAAATTAATCTGAAAGTTTATCTTTATGTGTTACACATGTATTATTATATATGTGTAAACGATAATTAAATATATATCAGTCCGGACTTGATTATTTAACATCTTACCGAAAAACACGCATCAATAATAATACACACACATGTAGTACTCCGTGTCACAAAAGGTATGTACGTTAATTGGTATCGTAAGGCATTTGCTGCCTAATACACAATCATTTACGATTTACGATTTCATGTAGGTTCGTACTACCTGACACACACAATTATGCACGATTTACAATTTCATGTAGGTTCGTACTACCTGACACACACAATTATGCACGATTTACAATTTCATGTAGGTTCGTACTACCTGACACACACAATTATGCACGATTTACAATTTCATGTAGGTTCGTACTACCTGACACACACAATTATGCACGATTTACAATTTCATGTAGGTTCGTACTACCTGACACACACAATTATGCACGATTTACAATTTCATGTAGGTTCGTACTACCTGACACACACAATTATGCACGATTTACAATTTCATGTAGGTTCGTACTACCTGACACACACAATTATGCACGATTTACAATTTCATGTAGGTTCGTACTACCTGACACACACACTCACGCACGATTTACAATTTCATGTAGGTTCGTACTACCTAACACACACATTATAGTTATTGCAATAAGTACATTATGCACCAAAATTTATGACCTATCAAGTCCATCAAATTACTCACGTCAACAATCCTTCAGGCAGGTAAGTACTTAATTATGAGTTTATGACCCCGAAATCAACCTAAGTAGATCAATAATTGGTAGCGCCATTATAGCTAATTAGATTAGATTACCAAACTTTAATTGTAATCTATTAAAATTATTAATTACTAAGGTCATAGCATTGGTATAATCTGCTTAATAAATATTTTTTGGACGTCAGGAGAGTTTCTCCTTCACGATTTTTGTGGAATTCTGTCAAAACCAAGGCTCGGCTTCTCCAGGGCTATGAATTTACTACAGCATATCAAATCGTGCGTCTTCAAAAGGGCGCTTTCCTCAGGCTACAATAATAAATAGCAACATTTTAAACATTGCTGCACCCATTCGAACAAATACAATTATTGTTCTCAATTTAAAAATAAAAACTTACTCCTTTTGTGCACGAATAACTCAATGATAAATATATAATATGATTTCCGTGACAAAACTTAGTTTAATCACAGTAACAACACAAGAACGCGTCTAGCTCGCAAGCGCTTTTGACCCTCACTGCCTCAATAGATTCTATAAAATTCAACACAAAAACTAAATTAGAAAAATAAACTTGTCTCATCGCGAAGATTTGAATTTCGGTGTCGTGGCTTGTATAATGGTTCCTAATAGGAACGATGATAGGAACTTCCTATCATCTCCCAATACGCAATGATATTCAAAATATAGATACGTTATGCCCTTATAAACCAACCAAGAACTCCGTTCTGAAAAGAGCCACAACACACACACACGCCCATCCTTTGCTCCACTACACCAATCACATTGGTACAATACACGAGGGCATTCTAACGCTGTATGTCAAATGTCAAGCACGTCTGACCACAACAAAAGCGTCATGTGTTAACAGAGCGACCACGACCATAACGGTCAATTACCCGCTCCCGCGCTCCTCATCGTCGGCGCGCCAGTGACACATCCACCATAGAACCCTAACGATGTTGCTATTCTTATGACGGAATAAATGTTTCTTTCCTTCTTACGCTACCGCCCATCAAACCGACTTTATTTATGATTACCCACATTATGTTATTATATTTTCAGCCGTGTAGTGCAGCCGTGATAGTCAAATACCAAAAGGAAAGACTGCTAAAGAATCACAAAGAACTTACAAGCTGAAATAGGGACCCGGCGCCGCAACGTTAAATTACGTTAACCGTATTACAACAGCTTGTGATAGTTTATGTATATTATTTTCAAAAGAAATACAAGTGCATGGCTGCATGTATACCAAGGCGGCTAGGCATGTATGTATGTTTGATACTGCCAATGCAATACTTTCATAACAGATCATAATTTTTATCAAACAACTTCAGTTCCGTTTTTTATCAGAATTCATATCAAAACGACTGCAATTATTTCAGTTTATCATACCTACACATGTACTTTGTAACTAAAGCAAAACTACGTTTGAATGAAACCCAGGACCTGCGTAGAATATAACTAATAGTCATAAAAACAGCTAATTTTATTGACAATTACCCTTACTGTTATAGTTTTATGGCCGTGAAGAAGCAAACTCACTCTCAACAATTAAACTTAACTTGCATGTGCGGCCATCTATAATGGTAGTAAAATCTATACTTTATAAAGCCGAAGAGTGCTAAATAAACAGCTAGTCCTAAATAAATTTCACTAATTTAGGGAACCCTTTTATTCTTGAATATTTTAAAGTCCCTACTCCTTTATTTAAGTTCATAATTTGTATAATGTTATCTCCTTTTTAGTACTAAGTGTTGCTGTGCAACACACACACGCAAGAGTGGATGCCGGACACCATTCGCTCATTTAAAACAAAAAATGGCGCTTTACAAAATAGTAGTTTTTCAGTATAGCCATTCAAAGTTTTCAACTCAACATTGCGATCACTATCTATGAAGAAAACTGAAATATATCGTTGCAATTAGCCTCTCTCGTCAGTTCGCCCAACCTACTTTTAGTTAGGCACTAAAAACATGCTAGTAAATAAGTAGTTATTCAAAAAATATATTCAGAAAAAGTTCCGCATGATGCCACTTTTTCTCATTGGCACACATACGCAACCTTAACCAAACACGCGGCACCACACGCAATACTCCATTTATGTAGCAATCCCTCCAACAGATCGATACTGTGCATTGAGGTATAAGTATACATAGAGAAGACATCTCGAACAAAACGTGTGTCCCCGCCGGGAGGTTCTATTTTCAAAATTGAGCCCCTGTTCTCCTTCCAAAATCGAACGAATCCATTGGACATTGAAGCCGCGCGGCGTCAATTCATTGGAACACACATTGTGCTCGCGGTGTCCGTTCTATACGCTAGTAATAATACTTCAATGATACTGTGTATTATATTTAAAACGACACAGCTAAACACTAAATATCACTTCTTATTTAAAAACAAAACCTGCCTCGCTATCACTTTCAGCTAAATAAGTGACACTATATCCAAAATGTCATTTATGTTATTATTACTTCAGTAGCGTGAATTACGCTTATAACACAAAATGCCACTTTTTACTCACCGCACAGTTGTTTTTACAATGTCAATCAATGCCATTTTTCAGAAAACAAAGGGAATTGTGTAGGTAGCGGTAATGGCGGCAATTTTTATACCTAATTAGAGAGAGAACTTCGATAATTATGATGATTTTGCTCAATACGTTATTTAAAGTTACAGCACACCTAAACAAATTCTCGAGTTAACTATTCGGCACTAATATTAACATTCGTCTGTTGATTATTTCTTGCATCGACGTGTTATTTTCCCTTCAACTCTTCCTTTATCAACACAAAATAAAATATTTATTGCACTGACCTTTTGACCTCGTCGCCATTATGTAGCAGTTGTTGTACTTACGTGCTCCGTAATATTTGGATATAGTGATATGGTTGACTTGCATTAGCTCGTTACGTCACCAGTGGTAGGGGAACACGTCTGCCTGCGTCTACGGCTGTCTCGTGACTGACCCAGTGTTGCCCCACTACCCGTGCTCTCGAGATAACATGATTACTGCTATAACCATAATAGCAGTACAAACACTACATCTCCCTTCCACTCTTTACCGCTTTGGAGGAAACCGGCCCTAATTCTATCGTAACCAGCCGTCGAACTATGAGTTCAAACTCTTCTTGTTAATGTATAATTAATTATGAAAAATTATCTTCTATACACAGGGTTGGACGGCAGTTGTAGCCAATTTGGAGGACATATACCATGAATTTTGTGAGAGATCAAGAAGCTTTAAGGAATCATTCAAGAAACATCGACAAAAAAAGGAGGAGTACGCTGAGAAACTTAACACGTAAGTCAACAATAATCTGTTACGCTTAAATTAGTTCTGCTCTATTTTTATTTCTGATATCGGATTTCCTGGTGAGATTACATATAAATGTAATTCAATTTTGCCCTTACATTTAACTTCAAGGATATTCCGATCTCTTTGTATTTAAACATAAGTCGATATACATTGCTACGTAGTGATGAATAATACATTGTTCTATTTAAACTTGAAACTAACTTAAATAAGGTGTTAAAACATATTCTAAATAGAGTGTGTACCGAAACGATGTATCTGTAGTTGTATTGCATTATATTATGGAAGGTAAGGTAAGATACATAGTTGAATAGCGATTTCGATCTTACAAGTTTTAAACTGTCACCATACCAAATGTGAAACAAAAATATTTTATGCCGTTTTATTACTGGCATGCTGTCATGATTTATATAATAATAGAAGATACGGAAGGAAAACGTGTTTGCAAAGAGTGCGTGAGCATTCGCGGTCGTGTCTAGTCTAGAACTGCTAGCGTAAGGCGTCCGGCGCCTCGGTAGGCGGAGCTTGTCCGATCTGTCACGCAAAGAAAATTCAAAACGTTACCATATAAGGTCGGCGACGCGATGACAGAACGTTCCCTCATAAACAACGCTCTCAGCTCGGGTTTGCTTGCGAATTAATTTTGTGCGTAAATATTGAAAAATCATTATTTTTACTTGAGTGTAATGGCACCTACATTTACTTGTCCGGGATCTTACTTAATGCATTAAATATTAATTTATGCAATCCACATAGTTATGACTTGAAAGCCATTAACATATTATGTAAAACCGCTTAATTTGTTTGTAGGCTAAACAAAGTATTGGAGTCGCTTGGCAACATCCCTATCCTGCCGGCTCTACAGTTGAATGCAGAGGCGCACAGGTTCTCCGGCTTCGACGTGTTCGAAGACACGGACTTTGAGGGACCACATTATAGGAGTCAGCCGCTGGAGAGCAGTTCTGAGAACAGAGGCACCCAGGACTTTGGTGTGGGGGTGTTCAAGTTATCCGATGAGGATGGTCAGTATTAAGGAGTTAATAGCCGAACGTAGTGTACTACATTATGACCTACAGACGTGTCATACCAAAAAAAATTGTTTTAAAAAATATGACACTATTCCCTCTAGACCTTTCCGTCACCAGCAAACATCGTTGCGTATCATGCATGTATAAAAATTGACGATAATAATCTAAATTTTACTAACAAAAAATAACCGACTTCAAAGTCTCAAAAACGACTTGTCAGTCAGATCTCGTTCAAATTTATGTGGGACCACATGACAAGCACCTGCTTTCGATTAAAAAAAGAATCATCGAAATCGGTTGGCGTGATATTGAGTTATTCGTCAATTTGTCGCGCACATCTTAACACAAATTTACGACTTATGTGGTTTTATCATGGATTCCATTGTCAGATCTCAATAAAATTTATATGGGACCACATGACAGCCACCAGCTTTCGATTAAAAAAAGAATCATCAAAATCGGTTCGCCCAGTCCAAAGTTCTGAGGTAACAAACATAAAAAAAAAAAAAAAAAAAAATACAGTCGAATTGAGAACCTCCTCCTTTTTTTGAAGTCGGTTAAAAATGTATAGATTTGGGTATACAACGCGCGCGAATACGATCCGGTTTAGATGGTATAGTAGAGCGTATCATTTTTCGTGTTCTGATACGATCACATCACGATCATGGTACGGTACGGTATAGTGGGCACACTCCTTTACAATGCCTGTATTTTATTATTTTTAGTAGTAAACAACTTGGCTAAAACATTTGTCATGACATTAGACTATTTGTAAGTAGGCTGTGTTCTGTATTGATATGATTTATTATTACAGTATTTGATCAGAAGAACGCATCATCAAGCAACGAAGGCGCCGCGTCATCGGAGGCAGCCCCGCAAATCGAGGAGTCGGACGAGGGAGTGGCTTTCAAGGCCACGTCCACGGATAGCAAGGAGGAACCCACGCTGCTGCACTGGATCCTGGCGCAGGGAAACAAGGCCTCCTTACAGGATATCATAGATTACTGTCAAAAAGGATTATCTTTGGTTTGTTTGATGTTTTTTTGAGTTTTTAATAAAAGTGTGAATTAGTTTCTACTAAGTTACAGTGCTCCTCATCTTATATTTCATTTAGTTAATAGTATCAGGCGTTACTTTGCGGAAATCCATTGTTATTAAGTTAGTATTAGTCTACTTTGCAACAATCCGCGTTTAACATGTATGATGGTATATACTTTAAAACATGCGTGGCACCTCCCTCCCTCCCACAACGGAAACATGCACTACAATAATTAAACGTATATACCAACATACATACCAGCACCAACACGTGTTTCGCCCCGAAACGGAGCATCATCAGGGTAAGTTGACTCTACGATGGTTAGTCGGAAAGTGAGCATCGTTCACTGAGCGTGGCGTATTTATACCCAACTCGCCCACTGATTATCTAATGATGTTGTAATAATTAGTAATTAGTAATTAATTAATTATTCAATCAATTAATCAATCGATTAATTAATTAATCAATCAATTAGTGATTCACGCCGGCAGGAACCGGGTCTGACGTAATCTGGTGATGTGTACTGTTGAAAATCCTCAGTAAAGGCGAGTTGGATACATTTATTTGTTCATTCAGCAGTGTAAAACTTGGATTATTATTATTATGTTTTATTATTTCTAACTGCTCTAGTATACTTAATTTAAAACCCTTATCAGATTTATGTAATATATTATATGTATGGTTACTAGTTAAACTGTGACCTGATTCTATTAGATGTTTAGCGAAATTAGACTTATCCGCGTGACCATTCCTGTACGCGGCCATACTGGTCAAACTGGTAGAAATTTTGACACACGTTACCGGGAACATATGGCCGCGTACAGGAATGGTCACGCGGATAAGTCTAATTTCGCTAAACATCTAATAGAATCAGGTCACAGTTTAACTAGTAACCATACATATAATATATTACATAAATCTGATAAGGGTTTTAAATTAAGTATACTAGAGCAGTTAGAAATAATAAAACATAATAATAATAATCCAAGTTTTACACTGCTGAATGAACAAATAAATGTATCCAACTCGCCTTTACTGAGGATTTTCAACAGTACACATCACCAGATTACGTCAGACCCGGTTCCTGCCGGCGTGAATCACTAATTGATTGATTAATTAATTAATCGATTGATTAATTGATTGAATAATTAATTAATTACTAATTACTAATTATTACAACATCATTAGATAATCAGTGGGCGAGTTGGGTATAAATACGCCACGCTCAGTGAACGATGCTCACTTTCCGACTAACCATCGTAGAGTCAACTTACCCTGATGATGCTCCGTTTCGGGGCGAAACACGTGTTGGTGCTGGTATGTATGTTGGTATATACGTTTAATTATTGTAGTGCATGTTTCCGTTGTGGGAGGGAGGGAGGTGCCACGCATGTTTTAAAGTATATACCATCATACATGTTAAACGCGGATTGTTGCAAAGTAGACTAATACTAACTTATATTTCATTTACTGACTATCTGATGGGTTTGTGGTTAAGCAGTAACTTTATTAACTATAGAAAGACATTTTTTTTTTGACTTGATGACGTCTATTAAAACGAGTAGCGCCGGGCGCATCTATGAAAATATGTCGCGTAGAGAGGGGCAAAAGCGAGAGAGAGGTACTATCGGCTACGATCGGCGTATCGTAGCCGATGCCGTAGGCGATCGTAGTTGAGTGGAGCGGAGCGGGGCGGTGTGGAGCGGAGCGGAGCGGGGCGGAGCGGAGCTTTGTCATGACGTTGTCACGTTAAACTACCGTCCGTAAACCGACTTTACAGACAACCATTTTTTTGTAATTTAAAGACACATAATTTCATTATGTGTTAATCTAAACGTCATGATGGGCGATGAGAATTAATGTAAATCTTAAAGTTCTATGCTACTAATGATCAAAATTTTCTCTTCAGATCGATGCAGAACCTCTCAAAGAAAGAGAAGCAGAGTTGTACCACATACTGGAGTATGCCAATGTGCACGGCTTGAAGCAGATCAAAGGCATTGAGGACAGACTGTACGGGCTGGACCAGCTGCTTAGTGATGTGAAGAAACTGGAGAGGGATCAGAAAGACCAGGCCGCTTCAATCATACAGGTTAATAGACATAATATTCAAACTTTGACGCTATACACAAGCGCGCGGTCCGAGTTGTCAACGACCCACGATTCACTCACAGGTTAGAACACCTGAGCTTCAGAAGAGATATCGGTTCTCTCTGTGTGTTCTACCGACTTTACAATAGTGAGGGCTCCGAGACACTTCTAAGTTGCTTCCGTAGAATTTACGTGAGTAACATTCGGAAGTATACACTATTAAACAAGTATTAAGAAATTACGATAAGCTACTTACAAACTTTACTAAGTGTGTTTACATTTGTAAATTTAATAAATTAATCACGTAAGTTACTGTACGGTCGATGAATCTTGGCGCGTCTGAACTTCGCGCGGAAGGCTGCGCAGTAACACAATTAGGCAACGCTCAGTACGCAGCGTATTATGTCTCAGTCACACGTTAGCATGTTCGTGTCGCTATCTCTGTCTTACATGCGCTAAAGTTCGCAGAGCTTATCTTCAGACGCACCAAGATACGTCGGCAGTACTGTACCTTGAGTAACACTCGAGTTAATGTTCGGTTTACAAAATTTTAACAAAATTTTAAGTTAATTAATACGTGTAAATGGACAATTTAGTAGTTAAGTAATCAAGTACACAAGTAAGTAATTTAAACCATTTTCTATTTTCTGTTAAGTAGTTGGGCGGGGCTTATCACTTAACACGTTTGGACAGACACTTTTTAGTTAAAATTTAGTGAAATGCACTAATTTAGTAAAATGCTTAAGTAATTGAGTAGAATTGTATGAACTAAAGAGCTTTATTTTAGTAAAGCTCTTACGCGTGGACGCACACTAAAAATTATTCACTTAAAATTTAGTTAACTACTTAATACATGTAAACCAACAACAACAAAACAATTTTTATGTGCTCTCACAGTACGATACAATACAGTTACACATAAATACGACGTTACAATAGTAGTACTTCTGTCAGTACACATACTGATCGTGCTATGTGGGAGTAAACCGAACATAAAGGCCACCTTAACCGTGCTGCGTTCCAGCACCGCGAGCGTCTGAACGCGGCGTGCGACCCGTCCGTGCTGCCGACGCTGGTGCAGTCGCACGGCCGCCAACTGGAGAAGCTGCTGAAGGGTCACCAGCTGCTCGTTGACATCCGCCGCCGCATCGCCAAGTCCAAGGACGAGCTGTCACATATACTAAAGGCGCGGTTGGAGTGAGTGGAACAACTTTTGATTGGCCCCATACCTCTTATAAATTTTACTTTAGTTGAAATTGATATGTTTGCAGGTATTTGGTTAAAATATGGTATTGGAGTGTATTGTGTAAGCAACTTTAAAACTACTATGACAATTTATGACCTCATTAAGTTCGTGTCGCTTCGCAGAACAACTCCCTCGTTCGATTTATACTTAGCTGAAGAAGTAGCGGGATTTGCTGGATTCAGAAGGCTCAGGGTAGGACAGATTAGCGCATGTTTACGGGATGCCTATATCCAGCAGTGGACCTCTAAAGACAGATAATAATAATAATAACCGTACACACTCATGGCCCCACACTAGGATTCCCTTTAGACAAGAAATTTAAATTTCCGCCTTGCTTGGTACGCCGATCCAGCATGGTAACCATTACTCCAAACAGATCGGGATGTATGGATGGATGGCTTACAGTTGAGTGTCATGTCGTTCCAGGGCCGTGCTGATGATCGAGAACTCGATGTCGGTGCAAGACGCGCACGCGATGCTCTCGTTCCAGTGCTTCAACCGGCTGGCGCGGTACTTCGGCATCGTGGCGCAGCTGCACCGCGCGCCCGCGGTGTACGTGCGCGCGCTGTATGAGGCCGCGAGGCGACGGGCGTTCTCGCGGGCGCATTTGCAGGTTCGATGGCAGGTTTTAAAACCCCGACGCTAAAATTTGTATCCGACTATGATGCTTTTTTTTTGTTTGAAAGATGATGTGATACAGATGGTAGGGAGTTTTTTTTTTTAATTTATAGTTATCGGATTAGGGGATTCTATCATAGAACTTATCTAGAAAGTAAAAAAATTGTTAACTTTTCATGCTATAACATGGATCGTATCTGTAGCTTACAAAAAGAGGCACCCAATTATGCCCATATATTTTTTTTAATAAAATGAAAAGTTGATTGAAATAAATTAATATTACAAATTCAAAGTCGAAAACCTTACTCGCAACACGATTTCACAATTCCCAGTGGGCGACAGACCTAGCGGAGAAGTTGCTTAAGATCCACGACGAGGAAGTGTGCCGGCGCCAGGAGTTCAATGTCCTATTCGAGGGCCACTTCCTCCGGACCCTGTTCCCTGGTATGACGGAACTGCCCCCGGCCTTCGCCACGCAGGCGCCGTCGGCGTTCGACGCGAGGTTACCAGTCATCACGAATGAGGATATAGAGTTCATAGCAAATGCCTTTCCCATGCTTGCTGAGGATGTCCCAAAGTATAATATGGAGGCGACCGTCAAGTTCTTTCAGCAGAGGTATGTCCGTAGAACAAGGATTAATGTTGTTGTTACTAAAATTATACTTTGAAAATATTGTTTTTTATGATAACATTACACAAGGGTTCAATTTAAAATTATGTTCTTTTATGCTACAAAAAGGAAGGAGTGACAACTGAAGCTTCGCGATGTGGACGCTTTAGGCTTAGCACGCATTGCGAATTTTCACCGCGCGATTTTTTCCGCAAAATTCTGTGAGATATAGACATTGTATGAAGCTGCACGCACTTGCGAAAAAAAATCGTGTTGGTTATGTATGTAGTACGCGATTTAAAAATCGTCAAGAAAATAATCGCGCGGTGAAAATTCGCAATGCGTGCTTACCCTTACAGACACGACAACGCGTTGTGAGCTGTTTTTCGCTCAATGAGCGTTTTTGGTCTTTGTTTGTAACGTAGTACATTCTGAAAAAAAAGAAAGGATTTTTCGAACTAACTTATATTGCTATACTTTTAATGTGCGGTGGACACTCTGTATTTAAAATTGGTTTTCGTTTTCAGGCTCAGTGCATCAGAACACGAAGAAAAAGATGCGGATGTTCAGGTTGACCGTGATAAGTAAGTTTAATTAATTAATAACTTATCTTGGTGTAAATTTAAAAATTAAAAAATCTTATAAAGATAATAATTAAAGTAAATTAAATTAAAGTAGGCTTAACGTTAAACCGAATTTTTTAAAAGTTGGTAAGCATATTTGCGGATTAATTAAATTATTTATTAACTTTTGAACATGATTGATACCGTATAGATTAATTATAAGTAAAATTAGTTATACAGTACAAATGAAAGTGCTGCACAAAACTCATAATAACCCGTTAATTGCAGGGAAGACTTTGAGTCAGAGACGGACACAGATTTCGAGAAGCTGAGCAGACAGAGTCAGCCGCAGAAGCAAAGAGTAGACACATCGACTACCTGCGCTCCGGAGACGTTGGCCGTGTCTACAGTGACCGAGGTGCGAATACCAGTAGAGACGCCGGTGACGGCAAGTCCGCACGAGTTTGTGCATTCCGAGTTTTACATCGAGGAGTCGCTACCGTCCAGCTTGGATTGGGGCCGGGACGATCGACAGGTGCACAACGCCTCTCGTGTCTAGAGCGCCGCTCGCTTAACACCTTAGTCAATAAAAAAAGAAAAAAAAAGTCATGCTGCCAGTATTTTGTTTAGAAATTACTATAATGATTTGGAATTCCATAAAATACGAAACATTAATTGGTCGGAAACAATTGGTTTTAATTCTAATAATGCCATGTAAATGTCGCTCACCTAGTAATATAATGGCACATCTGCAAAAAATGCGAAATTGAGTTTATATGGTATACGTGTAAAAGTGCATAATCTACATAGTGGTAAATATGTATTAAAGTCTATGCTAGTAACCAAACCCATACAATCTCTAAAAAACGTAAAAAGAACCCATAAATTAATTTGAAACATTTTTATAAAATTTTTGATCCTCGTTTCTGTAAAATATGACAAACATAGATGTGCCGTTGTATTACTGGGTGAGCGATGTATGTTAGAGGTTTAAACCGAGCGGTCGCTACACTAGTTATTTTTCGTTGCTCCTGTCTCACCGGCCCCGTATAGATATTAGTTTAGTGTTTTTGTTTGGCTGTGTTCTACTGCTTTTGTCTAATTGTATCCTTGCTCTAAATCTTTAATTCTATTGTAATCCTGTCGTTTATCATTTTAGGACAATATGAGTATCGATAAATTAAACATCGAAAGGCTACAAGACTTCTTGGTGAAGCTGTGTGGATTGGTTAGAGTTAGCTTGTATTTTATTAAAGAGGAGTTGGTGAAACTTAAGAAAGATGTCGAAGAACAGAATAAGTTAGTTGAAGTAAAACATATAGAAATTAAAGATACGTGGGAGAGGAACATCGAGGAATCAGCTCTCAGGTTTCGCGAACAAACTCAGAGGCTAACGGTTGACCACGAATTAGAATTAAGTGATATGAAAGCGTCTCTAAGTGAAAAGGACGATATGATAAGTTCATTAAAATCTGAAAAAGAGGACTTAAAACTAGCACACCAAAAAGATATCGAAAGATTAGAATTGGAACATCAGGGTACTAAAGATTTATTAAACAAGGAGAAGGAGGAGATTAAAAAGTATGAGAAGAAGTTAGAAGAGGCAGAAGTACAAAAGCAGAAGGAATTGAAGGAGTTACAGGAGAAGATGCACCAGGAGTACAAAGCGGAGATAGAGTCTTTAAGGTCGAGGTAAATTCTTTTGCGATGCTTTATACTATGGTTTTAAGGGAAACAATTGGTTGACGTGAAACAAAAATATAAAGTTTTTTATTATTTTGCTCACGCTTGATATTTGTCACTTGGGTATTTTTACTGATCTTTATAATATAAACAAGTGCAGGGTAGATTGGACTACTTAATACTCTTAATAACATGTAAATCTTGTCGCATCGTGGATTGTACATATTTTTATTATGTCACGGAGCTCATCTATATTGTATGCCGATAATTTCATCGAATTGCGTGAATAGTCACGGACAAACACTATTAAATTGAGATCCAATTAAATGGTCAGATAAGGGCCAGATATATACGAAATGTATTTATATTATAAAGATCAGACTGGTTAATGTTTAAATATATCTGGAATCCGTAATTCTGAGTATTATATGACTCAACAATTGCTATACAACAGGTTCAGGCTAGTAGCACTAACGAACATGGACCGATCGCCCTCCGAGTCCAGTTTGGAGAAGATAGAGCGAACAGACGTGATAGAGATCAGCAGTCACAATGCTATAGTGATGCAGACGAAGGAAAACGCTGAGGTCGAGAAAGAAGAGGCTGTTAAGGACGCTGTCGAGAAATGCAAGGCAGAGTATGAACAAAAACTTAACGCTGAATTGGCATTGTTGAAGGCCAAATATGAGACGGATAAACAGGTATGTTAAGAACTTGGTATTACATACTGATGCGTAGATAGTTTGATAAATAGGTTGATGTCTTGTATTGCGGCCGCGGGTACCCTTACATGGGGAGGAACAGCCAAAACAAAACTCCTTGAATTAGAAAGAGCTCAAAGATTAATACTAAAAATCAGTCTTAATAAACCTAAATTATTCCCAACAATTAAACTATACGAAGAAGCTCAAATATTAACAGTACGACAGACATACATACTACTGACCATGATTAAAAAACACAAAAGTACATCATTAAAGATAATTAATGAAATGGCCAAAACTAGGAGACACTATACAGTATGTGATGTACCTACTGTTCGCACAACCTTTGCCAAAAGATTCTTTCTGTATCGTGGTCCTATACTGTACAACAAAATTAATAAATTATTGAACATAGCGAAATGTCACAAACGTAGACTGAAAAATAATGTGACCAAATGGCTTTTAACTTTAAATTACAATGAAACAGAAAAACTATTAATAACTTACATATAATACAAATAAACATTGAATGATTATAAATGATTAACAATGAACATACAAAACAAACAGATTAAATAATACACAGATAAACAGATAAGCAGTATACAATTTATAATATAGTCATTCATATAAGCTTCACATAAGTAACATATAAACAGTCAACAATAATACGCCATTACTCATATAAGCGCTATATAATGTAGTTTACACTACATAATTATGTTATACAATCTAATACAACATTGATGGATATAGAAGGATCGAAATAGGATAGGATAAATATTTATTGCAAATAGCATAAATATACATATAGATACACATATAGATAAATAGTATATATATTATAAATATGGTAAATAATATACATAACAATATTACTGTATGAAACTACATTTTTCTTTTTCTTATTTCAGAAGATAGGCACACATATACACTCTTTTACACACACACACACACACACATATATACAAACACACACACACAAACACACACACACACACACACAAACACACACACACACATGCACAGCATACACATAATTATACAAAAATACTTACATACTAACACACATAAACTTGTAATTTAGATGATAAATTGGATATTAATATCATCTAAATATGTAACTTTATTTCATAAATTGAACAGGTAACAAATTATATTTAAATTCTTGTAAATTAGCTTGTAAGTTTTTTTTTTTGTAAAATTTAAACTTAGTGTTAACTTAGTGTTACAATGAGAGAGGGACCTGGTGTACTATGTCACAGGCCTCGGCTTAGTTTAGGCACCAGATCTCCTACAAATTGCAAACACCTTACCTAAAGTATGTTACATAACTGTTACATAACTGTATTTGTGGAGATGAAATAAAAATTATTATTATTATTATGATTATATGTATCCGGTGATACGCAAGACGAGTAAAATGTCGTTCCGTAACAAGACGACACTTTACAAGACTTGCGGCCGACCCGTTATGACCTGCTGATATTTGATTAAAAGAATAAATTAAAAAGTCATTTAAAACGGCTTACATTAAGTTAGATTTTTTTCCATTATTTTCGTTCGGATAATTTTAAGTATGCATGGTTTGTAGTTCTCACGCTAACTGTTCAACATCGTCAGGTGACGATAAACGACGTGAGCCGCCGCCTCCTGAGCGAGAAGGACCGGCAGCTGGAGCTGCTGCGCGAGCGCGAGCAGCTGCTGACGCGCGAGTGCGGCAAGTACCGCGACACCATCCAGCAGCTCACCGACCCCGAGACCAATGACCTGGACTCACTGCTCAGGACACAGGTCAGTGGCTCCTCGTTACTGGTAACCTGACCTTATGTCTCGTTTACATGTATTAAGTAGATAAGCACGAGGTTTCTCAAAAACTCAATAGTCAATTCAATGTTTCAGTAACTCGATTTTATTTGACGGAGCTGTTAAGTTACGTACTGTTCGGCCGCTGTATCTTGGCGCGTCTGAACTTCGCGGCTGCGCAGTAACATAATTCGCCAATACTCGATACGCGGTGTATTATGTCTCAGTCATACGTTAGCATGTTCGTGTTGCCATCTCTGTCTTACATGCGCTAAAGTTCGCAAAGCCTATGTTCAGACGCGCCAAGATACAGTGGCCAAACTGTACTCGTACTTAATACGTATTAGTTGTTTTTCATCAGCCTTTTAGAAACCAGTGAAGTCTTTAGTACAGTGTTTTACTCTTTTGAATTATGTTTTTGTATGACATTATTGTAGCTGGCGTCATTAGAAAATGAGAAAGCAGTCCTGCAACAACAGGTGGCAGACCTGAAGAAGGAGTTGGAGAAGAAGTCCGATGAAGGAGATAAGAGCAAGGAGGAAGACAGCGATGGCAGGTTTGTTACATTACTAAGCAATTTGTAATAAAACCTGTACAAGCATTCACAATATGAATATATTATGCTTCAGTATACAGTGCATCATTTAAGTTCATGAATGGATATCTTCGTAGTCTTTTAATATATTCTCGGGTTCGATCACCGATCAGGGCAGATATTTAAATGTCATTGATAAATATTTGGACTAGGGTAATGGGTTAGTGATATAATAAAGAAAGTGTGATATAATACAGAAATAAGCCTATTTGTCTCGTCCATGCTATGCCATACAGAAAATCTTCTTCTTTCCCTCTGAGGCATTGATGATATGGGGAGATGAGATGATATGGGGTTCTTTAAGAAGAGTGTATTATCGTATCCTTCAAGGCCGGCAACGCACTTGCAGTTCCCTTGATGCTGCATGTGACAATAGGTGACGGTGACCACTTACCATCAGGTGGGCCGTATGCCTGTTTGCCCGTCGTTAGCATAAAAAAATCTTACTGCGGGGACGTAAATGTGCAAGTTTTTTGTTTATACCAAGAGAACCTAAATAACTAAAACTCACGTGATGACATTAGATCATCACCGAAGCAGCAGGCGGAGGGTGCGGGTGTGGGTGCGGGTGCGGGTGCGGGTGCGGGGGGCAGCAAGCCGCGCTCGCGCACGCACACGCCGCTGGGGCTGGCGGCCGGCACGCTGAGCCTGTCGTCGTGTCTGCCCGGCAACACCGTGCTGCTGCTGTGGGATCCCGCGCACCGCAACTACACCGTGCTGCAGGTACACACACCATCCACCATCACCATCACCATCCACCATCCACTACCATCCTGCCTGCGAAACGAGAGGTCGATGCTTGTTCTAAGGCCCTGGATGTTAGTGATGTCTTATCCGTGGCACATGGTATAATATTAAAGGTCGCTGGATACGTAACGTGGACGGGATGGGATAAATATACGTGCGTGCCCCGTTCCCCTTCCCGTCCGTGCCTCCGTGGCGTATGCGCTTTCGTTTACATCCATACTAATATTATAAATGCGAAAGTGTGTTTGTTTGTTTGTTTGTTTGTTTGTTTGTCCGTCTTTCACGTCGTAACGGGCGATGTTATGGTAAGATTTTTTTGTCCGGAAATAGGTAGGAGGCTGGAGAGTAACGCAGGCTACTTTTTACCGCAGTAAAACAACTCATTCCTATGGAAAGATCCATTATGATGCGTACTAGCTATTACCCGCGGCTTCGCCCGAGTGTTCGAAGGGAATTAACAATGAGTTGTTTAACATGCATGACTCTTTCCTAGATATAATAACATAATAATTAATAATAATCCATACTAATATTATAAATACGAAAGTGTGTTTGTTTGTTTGTTTGTCCGTCTTTCACGTCGTAACGGAGCGATGTTATGGTATGATTTTTTGTGTGGAGACAGGTAGGAGGCTGGAGAGTAACGTAGGCTACTTTTTACTGCAGTAAATAACTCATTTACATGGAAAGATCCATTATGATGCGTATTTGTCCATACTTCTATACTTCCATATCCTTATAACATAAAATAATAATAATTCATAAAGTAACAGAAATAAATCACGCATGTTAAAAAACTCATTGTTACTTCCCTTTGAACACGCGGGCGAAGCCGCGGGTAATAGCTAGTTTTCTATGAAACGATGTTTCCAAAACTTCACGTCCCGTCCCGTCCCGTCCCGTCCACGTTATGTATGCATCGACCTTAGGTCATTTATATTATTACTCAAACGACTTTTCGCGTTCGGGCTGGGGGCTCAAGTAATAGTACTGTTTTCTGGTATTTTATATCCAGCAAGTGGCAACACATCTGAAAAGACTTATTGATACTGATGTGAAATCTCAAAGGGCTGATGTCATGATAACCCACGTTGCTCGTCTCCTTATTTATTTTGTAAACCAACTAATAGAAATAATTAAATGTATAAATTTAAAAAATAAAAACGGAAAAAAAAACTTTTTGTTTTCGTCTATAAATCATGATAGAAAATATTTAATCCAAATACATTCAAAGTAATAGGATTCCGAGGCATTAATCTAACGGAACTCCAGTTATGTGTGTGTCTTACAGGAGGCGAACATAATGTACTTCGTGCACAGCGACTGTCTGTCGGCGCTGGACCTCAGCATCCAGATGAAGTGCGAGGGCGAGCGGCGCCTGTACGCCGTCGCCACCGTCGACTCCAAAGAGTATTGCTACGCGAAGAAGGTAAGGTTAATAATCTAAATTTTACTAACAAAAAATAACGGACTTCAAAATTACTCAAAAACCACTTGTCAGATCACGTTCTTTATGTGGGACCACATGACAAGCACCTGCTTTCGATTAAAAAAAGAATCATTAAAATCGGTTCATCCAGTCGAGAGTTCTGAGGTAACAAACATAAAAAATACAGTGGAATTGAGAACCTCCTCCTTTTTTTTGAAGTCAATTAAAAACTTTTATATCTTTAGTCAAACAGAATGGTATTTTGTCAAAATCTATTTTTGTCGTATGGTCCAAGATCCGAACTAGAAGCGACCTTCACTTCACCCATCTGTTTAATGCTGTAGTTTAATGGATGAAGTGTTTTATATCTAATTTACTAAACTAAAAAAATATAACGAGTGGTTTGGCTAAAAATTTCCAGGCCAGAAAGCTTTTGCCCGCGTTTTCTGGGATATTAAGTATCCTATATTTCTATATTCCAGAACGTGGTATACCAGTGTGCAAAATGTCATGAAAATTCGTTCAGTAGTTTTTGCGTAATTTCCTAATAGAATAACAAATACCTATACAAACTTTCACCTTTATAACACTCTACCCCCACCTCGGTACTCACATTTATTTTATTTATTTATTTCATTGACAGTAAATAAAGTATGATATATTAATAGGGTGTGAACATAAACTCTTTAGTTAGAGTTTTACCGTACACCCTGCGCTGTCGATATACATACTCTTAAGGTACCCACTGACGATAAGTCCCTTTGGTAGACTTCCAAATGGATGCACTCCAAATTAAAATGTATCCTGATAAGGTACCATTGACTATACTTCCGTTTGGACGCATGGCATCACTTCGATCTTTGCAGTCGTGGCAACAGCACAGCAGTGTGTATTTCAATAAAAAGACAAAAAAAAAAACTTAAGAAGAAGTGGATGAAGGGTTGGTTGAAACAAAGAAATACATATACACATACCAACTTATTGTCGGAATTTGACGAATTTGAATTTGACGACCCGTGTGGCGCAATGGTTACCATGCCGGATTGCCGCACCAAGGGTCCTGGGTTCGATTCCCAGCGAGGCGGACATTTGAATGATGAGTTTGAATTTCTGTTCTCGGTCTGGGTGTGAATGTCCTTGTCTAGTGTGTTGTCCATGGCACCCACGACACAGGGAATCCTAGTGTGGGGCTATGAGTGTGAAGCGTTATTTATTTATTATTTATTATAATTATCTTTAGAGCCCATTGATTGGAGAAACTACTTGAGAATGGACGAACAGACGTATTACAAATTACTGGAACATGTGACACCATTAATAAAAAACAAGATACTAATATGAGGCAAGCCATAAGTCCTCATGTGAAGCGCAGACGTAGGCATTATATTATTATAATCCAATAGATAGGTACGGAGAAATTTGTTTGTTAGATACAAATGACAGATCCAGCACATGTACCAAGTACCACCATCGACACCAAAACATAAACTGAGACAATAAACACAAGAAAATGGATGCCGATTTGCCCATTCACTGACAATTCGGACTGCTTCCATATGGCGTAGCGCACGTTTTTTACATTGACAGTCGGCCGCAGACGACGTCCATTTAGACTGGACGCGTGGATTTCAATCCGTTTGGAAATCCAGAGCTGGACGACGTCCATCCAAATGGAATATTATTTTACCATTCACGGAACGATTTTGGAAGACGACCACTCCATTTGGATTGATGGACGTATCGTCAGTGGGTACCTTTACATTAATAAGATTAAAAATTCATATTTATAAATATTACGTGCTACACATTTCTACAAGAAGAAACAATCTTAAGCCAGCTACACATTTTACATGCCATGCCACTTGAAAACTCGAAAAGCCTGAAATGCCAATCCAATCCGCACTCACTCACGATATATCCGTAGAGCGGTAACCGGTTCCACATGCCGCGCGGCGCGCGCTTCTACCGCGTGCGCGTGCGGCCGCTGCGGCAGCACGCGGCGCCGCCGCCCTGCTGCGACGCCAGGCACAAGCCGGGTGAGTCACAACACAACTCACACCACACACTAGTATATAGTACATACCGGAACGGACCGGACCGGATCGGATCGGGGACTGTTCTGTGACTTCTGTGAGCGTTCAGGCCATCCGCCAACTTCGAAATGTATGGAAGTGACATTAGTGCGTTTTGAATACATTTTGAAGGCAGCGTTTGGCCGCTTTTTCATTAGACGACACGATAAAGACACAATTTTAAATGTTTTCACTGTATTTCTAAGAAATTTTACTGCACGCTGTCTCATTGAACAATAACGACACAACATATACAATTTGTAGTTTTTACGGTAAGTGTTGCCAGATAGATGTGCGTTTGGTGCGAAATTAAGTGTACATACTGTACAGAGAATATTTATTTTTTATAAGTATTGTACATGAAATATATCTTTATAAAATATTTTTCAAGTGTATTTTTCTGTTCAAAGTTTTATAAAATATGATTTAGTGACCTAAATCACCAGCAGATTAAAATCAATACGTATACTGTAGTATTAAGATGCTTTCTAGTTTGCACCTCGTTGTACACCCTTGTAGACATTATAAATAGATCTAACTTACTACCAGCATTGCCATATAGATGAAAGCGTTCAAATCAAATAGATGCACTGGACCCAGTTCCATTTAGTTCACAAACCTGTACCATGTTTAATTCTAACCCCAACCCCTACATGGCCATCTTGTATCGTCGCTGTAGATGTTAATAAATATTATAACATTACTAAACTAGAATAATATAGTCAATTAGTTGCAGATTATGTACCTAATTAAATTTCTAGATCTCAGTTGGATTATTGAAAGATTAAAAAAAAAAATATTCATTAATGTTGTACAAATTTATTATTGTGTAATTCGAATAGAATTTTAACGATAAACTTCTGAATAAAATAAAAAAGTAATAATTCAATATACCTAGGTGAATTAATTCAGGTGATTAAAGTCGACGGCACCAAATATTACCAAGCTACGTTTATTTCTGGGGCACGTTCTTAACTTTTACAGCGACGATATATAAAAAAAGGAAACAACAAATGTGTTCAAAACACCTTGCGTGTCCGCTTGTAGACGCCATAAAAATCTATTTGTGTATTAGTACTTATAAGTACTATTATGTCTTCTGTGGTATTAGCAACTTTGGAATCGATTTTAGTTGTATAATTTGTGCATGCATTCCAATACTGACCGATGCACGCGCGTTGCTTTGCAGATGCGCCGAAGGGCAACGTTCTGTCCGTGTTCGGTGACCGACCGCTCAAGAAATGGTTGACCTACATGCATGCTCCAGGTCTCGCTTTCACTCTACACACTATCAATAATATCTTCATACCCAATTATAGATATTTGTTTTCAATTCTCCATCGATGGACTTTTTTCATGAGTCTTTTAATCATTGGAAATTAACGTTAGTTTTTAGTCTGGGAGTAGAGCGATTTAGATGTAATTACAATCAATAAATGATAAAAGCTTGATTTTACATTTTGTTTATTTTTTTAAGTGAAGATAAATGTAACGGGACCGTCGTTTAACAGATATCCAAAGGTCAGTGGACACGAGTCAGTCGACGAGCTCGAACACGGAGGAGGGTAAGGCGGCGGAGGTGGTGACGGGGACGTTGATCAACCTGGAGTCGCCGGTGTCCGCTAGCGAGCCGCCGGACCCGCTTGACCTGCCGGACGGCCCGCCGCCGGACGCGCCGGACGCAACCGACCCGGCACAGGAAGACCAGCTCGACTCCATCGAGGCCAGCGAGCAGTGGCAGGTGGCTGCGACCTCCAGGATGCAGGCTTCTACTGTCAGCGTTCTGTGAGTTTCTTGATTTTGTTATTATTTTAGTTGTCCATAAATAAACCATGATATCCATAAAGTTAAATAAACTTCAATATTTACTATCAAAAACGTGTAAAATTATCTATCACTTGGTAAAAATATAAACTATAGTAATTCTTCTCGTAACATATAGTTGAGGCGTTTCAAGCTCTGCATTCTTTACGCATTTTTTACGCATGCGTTCGTTCCAGTACGGACATGGAGTGCAGCGTGGGGCGGTGTGTGGGGGCGGAGCCCGGGCTGGCGGGCGAGGCAGAGGAGCTGGCTGAGGAGGCTGCGCCCTGACCTCACCACGCACCGACCACTCCACCACCGACACACATCACAACCACCTCGCAAGGAAACGAGCTTGAACTTATTATACATTTGATCCAAATCAAAATTTTAGTTTATTAGTTTATCCTCGGCAATACTTTTATCCCCTCTCAACTTCGTCGCTTATAATCTTTGGATCTTTCGACTTCGCACTAGTTTCGACTAAGGAGTAGTAATTTCTTACCTAGTCCTATAGCTATCGGTAATTGTTTTGTCTGTATACAATTCTTTTAATATACATACAAATTTCGGGCTCAGGAAAACAGAGTAAGATAATTGTTAAGTAGTTGTGGCATATAATCGTTTTCAGCTGTTTTGTAACCAATGTTATTTAACCAAGTTGTCCTCGTGTAAAACCTGTGTAACATTCACCGACGAATGACAGATATCATTATGAAAATAATAAATTATGGACATACACCAAATAGTTTGGTGACAACAGATATCGGTTATTTAACTATTTGCCATGATAGTGATTTATTTGACAGCTACAGTATCAAATTAGAATTTTTTTTTACAATATTATGCGCATCTCGTCCATCTTAGAAGCTTATAGAAAAGTAGAGAAATCTAAATCATTCAAAGGATTAGGTAGTATCGGAAAGTTTAAATCGTCCAGTATTTTACTCATAATCATTGTTTTTTCTTTCTTTTATTTTCCATACGAGAGTAAAATGACAGAGAACGATTATTATAAAAAGATCTGTATGCTAAAAAGAAGAGATATGTATGCTAAAATATGAAACCAAATATCCTAATTGTTAACACCTTGTGTCATGAAGGAATGAACTTGGGTTGAATATCTCTTAAGTATGGATATTGAATACTCGTTATGGACACCCGTAATAATATAGCAATGTAATAAATTGACCCTTTAAATAACTAAATTAATTCTCTTCCCTAAATTCTTCCTGTAAATATATAGTCTAGGTATTTTATTTATCCTTGCATGTTTGGCTAAAAATTCATATTATTACTAGCTGCCCGGACAGACTTCGTTCTGTCAAAAGTTTTTTTTTGAGATGTAAACTATCCTATCTTTCAAGTTGGATCAAACTGCACAAGGTGTGCAAATTTGATTAAAATCGGTTCAGTAGTTTAGGAGTCCATCGCGGACAAACAACGTGACACGTAATTTATATATATTAAGATAAGCTTGCTAAAGTCATCGTAAATATATCCTCTTACAATCTTATGAATTGCTCATTAGTATATCCAGTTATACACATTATTATTTCATTGATAAGTCTTAAATTGTGATATAATATATAGTGTGGGATGATTAAATACGCCCATCGTGTAATGAAATGGAATGAAAGCAGCATTATGATTTAAAACAATACCCTCAAAATTTTGATAAAGTTTGTGTCTGTTGTTACGTAAGTGTTGAATTATACGTACTGCAACAGGGACATGAAAGAGTACATTGCATTAAGGCTTCAATGGGTAATTTATGTATGTAAATTTATGGAATGTAAGTTTCCGCATATCTTCTATTTGCATTGCATGACATCTATTTCGATTTTAATCAAAACATGGTATACACCATTTCGAAAAAAAAGTGTGGCCTCATATCATTTATGTAATTCCAGATTTAATCTTATTTACAATTTTCTAAAGTCCGTTTTGTTTAATTTGAATTTGGTACACCTGATGAAAGAAAGGCAAATTAAACTTTATTAGTAAATGTGTAGAGCTTATTTTTGCAAAATGAAATAAAAATGTAGAATATAACAAAGTGTAAATCAGTGATCATCATTTAGTGACGATCTATAATACTATATTGTGATTCAATGTCTTGTGCCAGGTTTTGAGTGATTTAGAAATTCTGAAATGAAATATCAAATTATTTTTAGATTAGTATAGGTAAATTAATTTGTCATCTTCACAAATGTATAGTGGGTAATAATTATTACTTTTTAGCCAGTACTTAATGTCACATTAGTTAGTCTAACATGGTTTTATTGCCAAGAATAAAAAATAACTTTCGCCTATTTTCTTAGGCCACTAAGGCGTTGGTCTGATGTCTATGGCGTTAGATGATTAGATGTCAATAATATCGAATTTTTTAATCAGTCTACCCTTATATTTAGCCGATTTGGCCGATACATACCGGTGTCGTTAAATAAAAAATGTAGTACACTTTTCCACCTATTTAATATTATTCCACCTATTATAGTCTTCCATGAGTATATAGTTTTACATGGAACACAATATTTGGATTTTCAAGCTTCGTTTTCTGCGCTATTCAAGTAGGCCACGCGCCTCTTTTCAATTTAAGACGTTCGCTTCTATTTCGAGTTGATAAATTCTAAACTAGTTTTCATTATTACAACTTTTTTAAATAATTCTCAATTAAAATTAGTCACTTACGTTTAAACGATTAGAATTCCACTATTCTAATATGCAGATATCACGAATGGGCGGTGTCCGCCGAATGCCGTCGAATTACCTTACTCAGGAGTGGATTATGTTCTCAACAGTACAAACTTGTATATTAGTCGTTAGCTTTATGTGAGAAGAACTCTCAACCTTTTACTCGTTTTTCGCGTTAATCAGAACTAATTTTAGTTATAACGAATTTGTTTTATTACGAATTTGGTGTCATTTTGTGTTTCTATTCCAGAGTTGTATATTATTGTATTATAGCACAAAATTATTTTTGATTATTACTTTGCTCATAGATACGATGTTAATATATTACTACTACACATCAAATTATAATATTTATATATGTGTCTAAATATTGTTATACTTACGCCCCAACTCAGAGTCACTAACGGTTACTTAAATCGCTCCTTAGTAAAGAATCACCATACAAATTCTGTACCAAGGAGCGATTTAAGTAACCATTAGTAACTCTGAGTTGGGGGTTAGTTAAATTCAACCTTAAGATTTGCCCTATCTTTAAGTCTACTGTCTATACCTAAGTCATAGTTGTTATGTATGGAGCCGTCGTCCTTTTATTCTAGAATTTTCTCTTAAGAGCGCGTATGCTTCTACGACGGTATCACTTGCACGGTTGTTCTCGCTTCTGACTTGTCCTTCTGCTTCCTAAATAGATTTGACACTTACTGTTAGTAGGTAAAGGGACTATTGCACATACTTACTTATCTCTTTTAGCGTTGAATAAAGGATATTTTTCAAAATGTATGGAGTCCCGGCTAGATCTATGATCACTATGTTCAAAAATAAAGATACACTTGTTTCTAAATATATGGACAGTTCCATATAAATAAAATGGCTGTTTGATGGCATGAAACAAGAGTTGACAATCGGATCTATGTTAACTAAATTACATTACAACTTACAGTGATTCCCAGTATTCTATCTTCTATTTATAATCCTCGGTAAGCTACATAGCAGCTGTCAAAAAGCCATATACATTTTGAATTGCAAGAAGCAGTTTATTCTAAAGCTACGGATTTTTTGAGAATAGTGTACATTGACTCAGTCCATTTTGAAACATTTCTTTTATATTTTACTAAATCTCCGGAAAAAGGGTTAAAAACAATAACGTAAAGAAATATGAATTATCTTTTTAATATAGCATTATCAGCTGTCTTCGTCGTTGCAGTCGACAATATAATTGTAACAATCTTTCCGCCTGTGATCAAATTGGTTATTTGCTACACATAATAAGTGAAAATAGTCCCGTAAAACAACGATCGAATGTTCTACTAGTAAAGCTTTTCAGCGAAAGTCACTGACTTGGTGATTGGTACGTCTGTATCGAACTGGAAATGTAAACTTGCTAATTATAATTATATTTGCAAGCTACACTACTGTGGTACTGAGTTGTAAAAATATGAGACTTTGCTTCGAGTTGAAATTGTTTTGTGGCCTTAAAATAGCACCCAATGCGGGGCTGCGTGTCTCTAAACTTGATAACGAAATGAAACTATAAAATAATGCTCCAACCATGACTTACTTTATCGTTTCCATGCTTAGTCGTAAAATTATTATAATACTGGTATAGCGTTTAATTCAATGTGCACGTGCACAAATGTGCACGTTTCGCGCAAAAAATATACATACTTGTTTAGGTAATTTGAACGTTTGTTTCATGTTATCACATAATGTCGCTAATACATAAATATTCTTACTATTTCATAACGCATAGCATGGGGTTGCGAAATGCACAAATTGTTGAATTAAGGAATTAATATAATATTGGCATTTAAAACATTTTTGTCCATGTTAATATTACTTGAATGAATTGAATGTAGGACGATAGCATCTCATGGTTGGAGTTACTGAACCTAAACATGTAAGTTTAGAGGCATTGGTCGGCTTCGCCGACTGCTGTGATAGTACGTGCTGTGCTCTCCTCGATCCCTTGTAATAAATGTTACTATTGAAAATAAATGGATGGCAACGTTTTAAGCTAGATACGAATAGGGCCTATTGTTAAGAACGTTAAGTTTAATCACAAGGTTTAGAGCTAGACGTAAGCCTGCTTTACTGGTAAAATTGTACACATTAAAGACTCTGTTGATAAATTGTTGAAAATAGTACATGCGTAATCTGTTAATGTACGTCGCTTTGTGATACTACTGTAGAGCTTGTTATGATGACTAGAGAAAGCTTACGATTGGTTTGGACAAACATGGGACAAACTCGTGTCGATGGGGGATTGATACCAGCTTGCGCGACATACGACTTTTTGGTTTCGGGTATTGAAATCTGGTTGAGTGTTGTTGTTGTAAATAATTGTTTATCGTAATCAGGTTATCGATTTTTATGTGAAGACTAAAGATATACATTGCCGCCCGGCGCTGCGCGGGTCGCGGGCGCCGCGCGGTTCTCATGGCGGAGTTAGTTTTTGGGCGATTTACTATTAAGATACTATGGTGTCGATGACGTCACGTGGACAGTTTTATGAATGTTTTGCGATTGCAAAATGCATAATAAATTTATCGTGTGATCGCTTTACGGACTATTTTGTAGTGACCAATTTTATTGTTAGAAATTAAAAGTGTAATATTGACAATTTTAATGTAATTTTTATATACAATAAATAGACGATTTTGTAAAAAATGTGTTTTATTTATCGTTTTCTTGTTCATTAGAACATCGTCGAGCGGGCGCCTGTCGAGCGCCGCGGGGCCGTTCCTGCAAACTTTATTACATCGAAGGAACAATATCACTGTCGTCTGTACCTACGATATAGTTATTTTCTTACATTATTTTTGGGATTTTGCTTACAAACAACTCTCTTACCTAAGATTATTTACAATTTACAATTTAAAGACAGCCTAAAAACAATAACATTATAACAGGGTACTGAATGCGTTCATTCCTTGAGAGTGCTGGACGTCGTAGTACTGCTTGCACTCCGGCGGCTCCTGCGCGGTGAAGGCACAGTCTGAGTAGGTCCAGCTCTGCATGTCCACATTATTTTGTGCGCAGTCTTGATATCTGTAGTACCGCTGCTCCTGCGTGTCCGTCACGGGGGAGTCTCTGGTGTTGTCCACGGGGTAGTACTGCGCCTCCTCGGGGTAGTACATTTGATTGTTGTACGTCTGCTGCTCGCAGTACGCCTCGGCTTGCTGGTAGCCGTTGCCGAATAGTTCCGGGGAGGGGGTGTCGCTAGACTCCGACCCCCCGGGGGCGCGCTGCCACTCCAGCCAGTAGGAGTCGTCGGGTCGCGAGTTGTCGCCGTTGAGGTCGGCGAACGTGGGCGGGGACTCGAGGGTGTTTTCTTCGATTGCGATGTCTAATCGGAACGGTTGGTCGAGCTGGAAGATTTCTTCGGGATGGAATATGTCGTCGGCGGGCAGTCCCGCGGGGTCGTAGGCCGGCTGCTGGTGCAGTGGCGGCGCGGGGTGCGCGGAGGGCGCGGGAGGGACGTACGAGGTGTAGTGCGTGTCGGCCGGCCAGGTGGCGTACATGTCGGGCGCCGGGTCGGCGCGCCATCTACACGTGCACTCGAATGGGTCGCAAGTGCATGTCAGTCCTGGCGATAGGAAACAATACAGATAAGTCACATTGATAGCTATATGAAAGTAGGTTTGGGATGTCGTGGCATCTACCTCGAAACGTTTTTTTTTCGACGAAACCAACTTTAGGTATATAAATTATAAAATACAACTTTGGAGCATTAATGGCAAGTGAGGATATTTTTCTCAGTTTTTCGATTCCTAAACAAGCTAGAAAACGAAATTAACACAAAGATAATGTAGATTCTTTTATGTAATTTTTTTGAAGTAGAGAAATAGGTGGACGAACGATCAGACAAGCCGCCTGAAGGCAAGTGGTTTCAGAAATATGGCAAGTAAAACAAATGATCTACACGCACCTCTTTGGCTATCAGGTATTAACGGCGGTGGCTGTGGGTGGACGTTGCTAATTTTCGGTGGCATTTGTTTGTCGGGTTTGACGGTGAGAATTTTATCGGCGATGGCCGCCTCTCGCGCCAGTATCAAGGCAAGCCCTCGCACCCTCCTGCCGGCGCCCAGCGACCGCCTCACTTCGCTGGCGCCCTTAGCCTCGGGTCTGGGGTGGTCGTGCGCCCCCTTCGCTTGGAAGAAGATCGCATGCTCCGTGTGACGCCAGAAGTGTGTGACTGGGTACCCGCAGTGGCCGCGGCACGGTTGGACTTCTAGACGTCCCCCGTTGCACAGACGGTTGGGACATGGTTTACCTACAACAATTTGACAGACAAATATAAGATTAGATAAATTATAAAAAATAGGAACTTTATTACGGGTAGATATAGGAAAAAGAAATTTTAAGAAACTTAGGTACATTAGTTTTTCAACTTAATAAAAAATATATTAAAAAAATGTATCTACCTCAAAAAAATTTGCTCAAAATTAGGAAATAAAAATATCAATAGGAAATAAATAAAAATATTTAATTAATATTTTTGAGGTCGGTGCTAGCAAAGCTGTCCAATTAGGGTTGCTAGAATCAGATGGTCGGGATTCGTCTGGATTGTCCCGATATTTCACATGATGTCCAGACAAGTCCCGACTTTTTGAAGTTTTTTCCATATAATTATTTCAGTCTTGCCAGCTGGCAATCCTAATTCCAATATAGGCAATATACCTAGGTACCTATACAACAACATTTTGTTTTAAAAAAAATCCTGCACTCTTTAATTCCTAGGGAAACTTCAGGTAAACAGGTAAAATTACCTTGCTGCTTTTTCCTTGCTTTATCGCATATCGCGGGCCGCAAATGCACACTCGATCCATCTGGTAGCCGGCACCGTGTCGAGCACACCAGGACACCGAGGCAGCTCTTCTTGAGGATGTGGACATTGTGGTTGTTGGTGTTCCGCATGGCCCAGCCGGAGGCGTGGCGGCGGGCTTCCTCGCAGCCCGGGGGGTACACCTTGCGCACGTGGCCGTCGCACCACTCGCTGAAGGTATCGAAGCTGGACACCCGGGGTACCACCGCGTCGTTGATGTCCCATTCCGGTGTCGCAGGGCCTTCCGACATGTTCGCTCGACGTGCGCTGGAACTGGATAACGAGTTTTGGTTAGTTGTAGGTATGTTTTATTTTCGAGCTGACGATCCACCTGATGGTAAGTGGCTATCGTCGCTCATGGACATCAGCAACACCAAAGGCATCACTGATGCGTTGCCGGCCAAGAAAGAGAGAAGAAAAAGAAAGAAAGACCTGCACCAAGTTTGAATCTTATTACTTATGAATTAATAAATTATTATCTAGGTAGATTCCTAACTTTCTACCTATCCATTAGGAGAGCGATTTTTTTCATAGAATGTGTAAAGCCCCTAGTCTTTAATCATTGCCTTTTTTTATGGAAATAGCCGGCAAACGAGCTGACGATCCACCTGATGGTAAGTGGCTATCGTCGCCCATGGACATCAGCAACACCATAGGCATCACCGATGCGTTGCCGGCCAAGAAAGAGAGAAGAAAAAGAAAGAAAGAACTTTTGCCTGAATAATTCGTGAAAAAGAAGTTTTTAAGCCATCTTACTACGATAATTGTCAGAAACTAAGATGTGTGAAATCATGATCTATTAGTCCCTCTGAACCTTACCTACTTAACGTAATAACCACATACTAGAATATATTTAACACAGGCTTTAGGTTCGGAACCAGTATCTACCTATGATTTATAACTAACTAAGAATTGTTGGGGCATATACAATTACCTATATTTTTTTTATCAGAAAAAATGAGCATTTTGCCGCTGGTAGGTATACCCAAATTTGTGTGTTATCGTAGTTAGTAGAGATGCGAGTAGTATGACAAGTTTTCGAGAAGAATCTGAATAATTCTCGCTCATGGCGTAGTATGGTGATGTAGAGCTGCCGATTGCGGGAAAGCTCGCTCCCCTCATAAAGCTCTCGTTGAGCCAATTGCTACAAAATTGCTTTCTAAAGGGGCGGGCTACGTCTTAATTGAAGGACTTGTTACCGAATGCAATCGTCCTGTTTTTATGAGGTAAGACGGATGAATTGTCTTTTAATAATTCCCAAGAAATCAGTTAGATAAACCCTTTTTTATAATTATTGATCTCAACTAACGTTTAATTCTGTACAATATTGTTACTAGGAAGATATCTGATTATTTATTATGGAAATAGCCGGCAAACGAGCTGACGATCCACCTGATGGTAAGTGGCTATCGTCGCCCATGGACATCAGCAACACCGATGCGTTGTCGGCCAAGAAAGAGAGAAGAATAAGAAAGAAAGGACTGGCTCTCAAGCCCCCAGCTCTATTCGTTTCATCTCTAATATTTACCCTAGCTAAGTACAACTATTTTCCTTGCAATATTTTTACCAAAGCATACGATTCGTATTCGTACGTATTCGATACAGGGGTCCGTTTGCTAAATGTTCGGCCATTAAGTGCTAATTTTGCCAAACGACTCGTCGTGTTCCGGCTGGGGGCTTACGAGCCAGTTTTTTCTTTCTTTTTCTTCTCTCTTTCTTGGCCGGCAACGCATCAGTGATGACTTTGGTGTTGCTGATGTCCATGGGCGACGATAGCCACTTACCATGGTTGGATATAGGACATGTAAAAAAATCACGGCTGAGGACTATAATGATGAATTTAAAAGGAAAACTATCACGGCTAGGTTCGCTTAAGAAGTTACCTAGTCGATGAACTTAAACTACGAAACTACGAAACTCTACTTTGCACGAGGCCTTGGCTGGTTTTTCCATATCAACGTTGTGGAGACGGGGTAAAAAATCCTTTTACATTTTACCTTCTTTGCATAATGTATATCAAACCAACAAGAATAAAGTAGGTGTCTCCTAGGCCTACAGGATACTCCATTAATTAACACCTAACATATCCTCATAAAGATAAAATTATGAAAATCACTAGATGGGTGCAACGTAGGTACGTACCTATAGAAGGTTTAAGTAATAGTAGAAAAAAATCGTAGAAAACAATAATAGTAGAAGGTAGGTATAAATAACAGTAGGTATTACAGACTTAGGTAATCTGTACTTCCGTAGGGATTACGGAGGGTTAAGATACAGAAGATAGATAGTTATGAATATTTCACGAGTTTATTAATAAAACTTTGTGAGAATAGAATTCTATCACATTAAATTCCTATTCCGAACTATTCTATAGTCGAATTAAATGCGTTGTTCATGGTTTATCTATAGGGATTTATGAATCTCCATTGGCTTTTTATTACCGAAGAGAGAGCGAGGACCGTGCTGGTCTCAATAAGTTTCAATTAAGTTCAATTAGCGTCCCCCAACACCTTCCGCGACCTACCCCAGCTCCGTCACTACGAGTAGGTATGTGTACGTTTATGTACAGATTGTACACTCAGCAAAAGAGAGACATATAGCCGGGCAAGATAAGAAAACTTTCCTCAATGTTAAACTACAGAATTTATCTATACTAATACTAGCTGCCCGGACAGACTTCGTTCTGTCAAAAGTTTTTTTTTTAATTTTGAGATGTAAGCTATCCTATCTTTCAAGTTGGATCAAACTGCACACGGTGTGCGAATTTGATTAAAATCGGTTAAGTAGTTTAAGAGTCCATCGCGGACAAACAACGTGACACGTAATTTGTATATATTAAGATTATAAAGAGGAAAGATTTCATTGTTTGTTTCCATTGAATATGCTCCGAATCTACAGAACCGATTTGAAAAATTCTTTCACTATTGGGCAGCTACTTTATCCCCGGGTGACATACGCTATATTATATTTTCAAAAAAATTAGGGATCCTTAAAACTCCAATAATATAATCCAAGGTGTAAGAAAATAAGAAAACCGCAGCAAAGTGAAGGCGGTTACTCGTGTGTTATAAATGCTACGTATCTACTTTAATACGTTAGGTATAATTTAACATCGATATAAAAAATTAAACACACAAATTAATATCCTCCAATATTATTAAACATTATGGAAAGTTTTAATTTTAGTTTTAGTAGTTTTTAGGGCTACAAAGTAAAATCGGAACCCTTATAGTTTCGTCATGTCTGTTCGTCCGTCTGTCCGAAACAAAGCGCAAAGACCCTTAGTGCTAGAAAGCTGTAATCTGGCATGGACATGGATACACATTTCATATTTATTTAAACTCCAGAATCGTAGAATCAAATATTGAAAAACATTTTTTTTCGGGTAAGTAACGTAACGGGAGGATGAATTTTTTATTCGTCGCGTAAAGTTCTTCCAAAATCATTATGGGTTTTCTAAGACCATTTTTGGAATTAGAGGTCCGTTTGCGAAATATTTGGCTTTAATGTGCTAGTTTTGTATAGAGTCAAGTGTCCCCCCCCGCTGCTGGCTAAACGGTTTGAGTTGGACAAGTGAAAAAATTCTCAAAAATAGGATAAATAATGAATTTACAAGGAAAACTATCACGGCTAAGTTAGCATAAGTACCTAGTTAATGAGTAATAGTCGATAAACTTACTAGTTCGGAACTCTACATTGCGCGTGGCCTGACACGCAAGGCAATTTTTACTAGGTGTACCGATTTTGATGATTCTTCTTATATTAAATAAAACTTAGTAAATGATTAAAAGGTGATATATTAAAATAAAGGGAATATGTGAGAAGTGGCGGCTATGTCACTTATAATGTAAATATAAAAACTTGAGACGTGTCAAGGGACACCCGGATGGAACGAAGTTCCTTGCAGTCAGTACTAGGATAGCAAAAACATGCAGCAAGTGTGCCAAAACAAATGTAAGGTATTAAATTTCGTGAATGTTGAGCGAGATGTGACGAGTAGTTTTTGAGTTATCCGTAATTTTGAAGTCGGTTACCTTTTGTCAAGAATTATTCAAATAGGCATAGGTATGTTCATATTGGAATTTATTAAGGTATCGTCGGTATCGAATGCTTTGATGAAAATATTGTGAGGAAAATAGTAGTATTTAGGTAGGGTATATAACTATTACAGATGAAACGGATAGTGATTTGGCCGGATACCGGATACCGGATATTCAGCCCTTTAGTACTGATTGTCGCGATCAAGAAAAACAAAATCCAATTGCTAACGATACTGACTTGTTCTTTTAAAGACATCTCGAATCGATCGCAATCACGACCCATACATTTGGTGGTCACTTAATTCGAATCAGTACCTGCAGTTGTCAAAGTTTGCTAGAATTTATCTTTCAGCACCTGGTAGTAGCGTTTACAGCGAAAGGCTATTTTCTGAAGCTGATCTGGTATACGAAGCCAAGCGGAGTCGCCTTAAGATTTGGCTCACCAAAAAATGCAGATTTGGTATTAATTCACCACAATTTGCCACTTGTTAATTTTCAGTACTAAACTAATCAGTAAAACAAACATTTCTGACGTGCGATATAATAAATAAACGGTGTCCATAACCTATTATGGTATGATTTACCTTGTGTAAAATAATGAGAATTTTTTGAATTTTACTATCCGGTATCCGGCCGGATACTGAATTATTATCGGGTATCCGGCCAAATTCAGAGGCCGAATCCGGATATCCGTTTTATCTCTAGTAAATATTAAAAATGTGAAACTACTTTTTTGAAATTGGTCAAAAAAGTTGTGCGTCGCACCGACACGACTGTGGGGATCCCAGAAGAATGTAGAGAAAAAATAAAAAAAGTTGTTAAATGGTTGTAGGTATCTACTTAAGTATAAGCTTATTAGTGCTAATAATAGTTACTGTTATTATTGCCTCTTAAGAGGATTATACGATTTTTAGGTATAGTTAATACACTACGGGTAACCACCTCATGTGAATCCCAAATGTTTAATATGTAGGTAGGTAGACAGGTAGTTAGCTGATAGGTGGGTATAATGTATGTATGTACCTACTTATGCAAATAATTCAATATATATGTACCTCAGTCAGAAAGGGGTCCCTTATTAATACAAAAAAATATATACTTACAGGATAACCATCTCCGAAGAAAGCAGCAATCAGGAACATAAACACTTTTTTCTTTCAAAATAATACAATAACAATTAAATAAAACAGTCACAATTCACTCAATCACTAGTCTGTTGTTTGCACAAATATCGCGATATAAAACTGCCCGTAGCGTGTAACACACGCATTGAAAGCTCTCAGCTCACTGACTTTAACAACAAAAATAAACATGGGGTTGATTTCTCCCACCAAGCTCCAAAGTGGGCTACCGAAACAACCAATCAGAGGACGGGATTCTTCCGACGCCGCCTCCCGACCAATCGGAACACATACCGGCCACGCCAATAGCAGTTTTCCGTATTGTAAAGTCAATATTTTCAGGAAAAATCGCAATGGGAAATTTCAGTGATGCATTGAATTTGTGCTGTTAAATGATATCTACGTGCGCTATCGCTTTAGAAAGTAGGCATCGATTTATTGCACATCGACTCTATGTAGAGCCATATTAACGTACCCAGGTACCTACAACTAAATTGTGTTTGAAACGTTTTCAAGCCGATAGACGGAAATATTGATTTTACTATGTAACTGATAAGTCTATTGTCGGTGACTAAAGTGGATTATTTGGATTATCTTTAAATCTTTGGGTATTTAGGATTACCTTATTATGGTAGGTACCTACCTATGGTATTTTCTTTTTCTGTTATTGTTATGTCTTGTTTGTAGAATTTCCTTAATAAGTACAAATATACATATAACAACAACAAAAATACAGTATTGTCAGTATCTTAAATGTAAATGAAAATGGAACCTGTGATTGACCTAATAATAATATAATAATATAACTAGTTAGTACCTAAGTAATGTTAGAATTAATAGAAAACACTGCACTATACCTAATATGGATACTCACGATAGCTATTTTGTAATTAAGTTTAAATTAATAGAATAGACTAATGTTACTCTTTTGCACGCCTCTATGGAGGCAGGGGTTAAGGAATTTGTTAATGTAAACACCTAACTATATGATACTATGATCTGGCAAAATAAATGATTATGATTATTATGATTAAGATTAAGTACAATATCTTTAGTAGAATATCTTAAAGGCGGGTTGTTCGTATATTTTTAACCGCGGTTAACTTTAATCGAGTTAAATTTTACCTATTTAAAATACGCTAGTTTTTTAATACAAAGGTAACCTTGTGTAATGATTGCAATAACCTTTATCGTTAAGTTACTAGGTTTTCATAGTAAAATTAGGTAACTCACATAACCTAAAAATTTTCATTAATTTAACTGTAGGTTCCGACCTACCTACATCATATAGAGGCCCTCTATCATCTTTCTTGTTGTGTTCTGTCTCTACCTAGTCCTACTACGTCGAAGTAGAGTCGTAGTAGAGTAAAACAATCGCTTCGCCTTACAGCGTGTAATACAATTATCCTTGGTACAACACTTACAATCATACGACTATTTCCACCTTATAAAAACACTCCACCAAATAGGTACGTAGCGGGGCAACCAGCTGCGTGTGTGGCCTGCCGTATAATGCCCACATTGCCCACCTATCGCTGTTATTTCTCGGTCAACCATCTTTCACCGTAGCATTTGGTACTGTCACAGACTACTTATACACTAGGTTTTTAGAGTGCGTGATAGTTTTCCTTGTCATTCACACTTCTAAAACCAAACGCGTCGTCATAAACAATATTAAAATCCCTAAGTGTGTTTTGCCTTAAATTCATGAATAGCCTACTCAACTACGAGCTTTGCCACCTCTTGTGAGTGTTTCGACATATGAATGCGTTTTGTCGGTTATTTTGTTAAGGTTATTCTAAGTATTGTTTAGTGCGTATTCAGTGCAGGTTCTCTAGGCTGGGGCGGAGGGTGAGAGATGCGGGCGCGTACGTTACTCACACCGTAAACTGCGCGCGCGCCGTTTGGATACGCACTAAGTTCCATGTACCTATTGTTGGCTGTTGCTGTTTCAGTAATAAATTGTTAAAAATATTTTTATTTTTATATATATTTTTTTAATTGGTAACTGAATATCTGGTGAAATATATTTGAAGAAAATAATCTTAAAAACGATTCGGTATAAATTATTATTAGTACCTATTATCTATTAGCTATTAAGTATAAAATCCAAGTTTATGTCTAATAGCTATACCTCGACACTTTTATAGGGCATTTTTGGTTAATATCAGGTAAAAATTAAAAGAAAACTACGACAGAGTACTAGTAAAATCTCTCATGAACAATATCTGCCTAATTGAACGCATTACATTTTATCTTATCTTCCTTAAGTATCGGGGACCGAGAAATGATAATCTTTGTTTTTACTGCTACTTCCTTCCTTTGTCGCCAAGCTGTCAGTACAGTCCTACCTTTCAGACTAAGTCCAAAATATTTTGTTACTTACATTAATCTTTAAAGGAAAACAGCTGCAATTTTTTTATTTCAATAAATCCGCGTGTCAGGTTCTAATGGACGATCGCGATGGTTAGATGTTGGCTGTCTTCTTAAATCCTCGCCGATAACGAGGTGGGTAATCTATCACACTTCGGTGTTCGGCATGACATGTGAGGAGCTGGAGTTAGTTTATAAATATCAATAAATGAGTAAATAAAAGCGTATAATTTATAATCACACACACTAGATACCTAAAAAAACAATAAAGTATACCTACCTATAAATAAAATTATAATAATGGAAAACAAGATTATTTCTGTTGACGATGGCACGGATATGTTAGTATCATTTACCTACATTAGGTATATTTATATGTAAAATGCTTAATTACAATTAAGTCTCTAATCCTAAAGATCTCTGAGGTAGAATGCCGACAGACGGACGAATGGACAAGGGTTCCGTTATGACAACTGATCCTTAAAACCAAGGCAATAAATATTTCAACCATTTTAGTACCTATACCTTTACCTAATAATGATTAAGAACACCCAAAGAAAAGCTAAAATGAACAGTATCTGCCGTTTTTATTGTTGGGAGGAGCTTAATTTTTACGTTGCAAATTGCCTGACTTAAGATAAACCTAGGATTAAATCTTAATAAATAGGATTACACATAGAATTCTAGAGACAATGTTTGTATTCTTAGATAGTTAAGAATTTGGACCAAATTTTCGTATTAATCTGATTTAAATTTTAAGACGCATCGTTTCATAGATCTACGCAAAAGAAAATCGAATGCTATTACATAATCTATAATCTCCATCAAGAATCAAGATACGTTTAATGGCACCGCTTCTTCTTTTAAAAGATTATAAAACACTTTGCCTTCCAAAAAAGTACCTACAGTAGGTACACTTGTGTTGCTTCATTATAATTATGAAGTGCTTATATGAATGATTTCTAATTAATTAATTAGTAGATATTGACTAATAATTATAAACCTACATACCTATAAAGTTTATGGTAGTAGGTAATATTTTAATAAAAATTTTACCCTAATATTTTTTTCCAAACGCCCCATGAGAAGTATTTATAACTTCAAAAACATTCCTATTTGTAGGTACAGAACGAGACTGACAAATAAGAGTCCTCAACATTGTAGTTGATAGGTACCTAACCTACAAGTTAAAAGTTTTGCGTAACCAGGTTGGGAATACTACAGAGGATGATTGTCGCGTGATTGCTAAATTGCGTGCGTTTTTCCATTGGTCGAGAGGAGAGCCCTTCCGTTCTCGCCTTCATCATCAATTGACGCCCAAATAAAAAGTAGTAACTCCACTACCAATTTGCGTTCCCCCGGGCTCCTCGCGGAAGTCGTCAATTCGCGAAATTGCCAGCGATTGCGTTTCAGCCAAGATGTCCGACCGACGCCGACGGCCAGTCACATGGAAATCGTTCAACTTCTGATGAGTATCCGTTTAGCTAGTTAATTAAAGGGTCGATAACCTGGGCGGACTTACAGGCGTCGAATGATAGGTTACCACTCCAAGAGTACCTACCTATTACTCACCTATATACGATAGTGCATTAATAACATTGGATAATACAAAGTGGAGTGGACATATTAATTTTATAAGAGATGCTCATTTAAATATTGCGATGGACTAATGTATGAATGTTAAGAAGAAATTCTCTGTCATGTAGATATAATGTGAAAAAGCACAAATAAGTAAATACTGAGATGGACAAAATGTAGGTATTCATGTTTAAAAAAATCTCAATTGTGGTAAGGATCGGTAAGAATTTGTTTCCACTCACAATAAGAATGTAGAGTACCTTAATACTTCCGTAAAATTTTCAGAATTACACTTGTTTCTAATTCTGTTTCCGCAAGTTCATATCTAGAAACAGCAAGGCTATTCAAGTTTGTAACTTGACAGCGGAATCCGCGATGAGTTTCAAAATTGAAGTTCGAGTCCGAGATCTTGATATGTGATTCTCTAATCATCTGGCACGCACTTGCGAGGTGAAGGGAGTCTCGAACTCTTACTTCAATTTAGAAACTCATCGTGTATTCCGCTGTCAAGTTACAAAACAAAAGCGAACTTGCATCGTATTGATATGTCATTATCTAATCATCTAGTACGCACTTGCGAAGTGAAGTGATCCTAGAACTCGAACGTCAATTTTGAAACTCCGCTGTCAAGTTACAAATCTGAATAGCCTTCCAGAACGGACACCGAAATGGTGTATTACCTGGGTAGATATCCGTATTCAACCGCCTGTTCATTGTCCGTGAGTCAAGCGCAGGTTGCGATCTGTCATTGACAACAGAGATAACCCTTTACTGATACCAAATCTCCATACTCGGCTCCATTGAGCGCTCCCTATAAGCCTCACACAAGCGGCACTCAAACAAAGGATCAAATTAAACAAATCCGCAGACAATCGCATTTCAACGAACACCGACATGAAAGAGAGTTAATCAAACAACTATTTGGAACTCCGAACAAATACACGCCCCCGCGTTTGGCGCAACTGTCATACAACAAATACGTTTGTGATTGACCTCCGTTTTGATTTTCCAGTTGTGATTCTCATGCAAGGGTATAACTAATCCGGTCGTTTTAAAATGCGCAATCGATGCTTCAGCTTGGCCGGGTGTGGAGGTAGGTAATGGTTTTATGAAGTAATTCGCGAGTTTTCTATTATTCACTTTGAGTGCGATCAATTCATCTTATACACATGTAGTGACGCTTCATTTAAAAGTTGCAGTTGCGTTGACATTATTAAACTTTGTGTTTCATGAATGCTTTGAAAATTGTTTTTGCCAGGTAAGTACACAAAATAATACAGCACATCGGTAATTCTTCCCTTTTATGTGCGTAAATTCTGAATATTAGGTAGGTATTTAGATAATATTAATTAAATATTTAGGTATTTATAAACTATACATTTAGATATCAATAAATCGCTAATTAACTAATGTAACAAAATGAGCTAAGAGTAATGTCCATCACGGCGGAAAAGTGAGAATATTGAGAATTTACAAACAATCTCAGTTATTCTAGGTTTTCACGATGTTTTCCTTTACTCAAGCAAATGATAATTGATTTTAAAAAGTTCTAAACTGAAATAATTCCTTGGGGTGATGATAGCGAGTGGCAAGGTGAAAAGCAGCGGCGTGTTGTGGAAAGTGGCTAATTTATGTGCGACGTTATCGGCGATGCGGGCGCGTGCGCGTGCGCAGCCATGGCGACCGGCGCTTAACATGCAGCACGCGCTACCGACAACTGTTTTTACTTTTTTTTACATTTTTGTATCCATCGATATTTATTAAATTAAATTTTGATAAAATGTTGCACAGATTCTCTTTTACAATATTCATGGAGGATAGAGATTAAGATTAAGATAGAGAGAGAGAGAGAGAGATACGTTCAATTAGTTAAATCTAATTGGATAAAATTGAGTTAAGTAGGTACATATTATTACGCCCCCCACCCAGATGGACGGACGCCCTGAAGAAAACACCGAGCATCCGCTGGATTCAGAAAGATCAGGTCAGGACCGGTCAAAGTGGCGCAAGTAAAGGGAGGCCTAAGTCCAGCAGTGGACCTCCAAGTGCTGATAGATGGATGACATACCTGATGATAGGATTATATTCATCTACACGGTATATGTATCTAACCGCCTAAAAATAGCTTGTTTGTTCGCAAAAATTGACGACGTATCTACGCCCTTGTTAAATGATTCTCATTTAAATATTTGAAAGAATTGTTTTGCATAAACATGGGTTCAACGAAATATATTCGCGTTAATTCTAAAGCTACGATTGAATTATAGTGGAATTATACAAATTGCTTTATGTCAAGCGTTTAGTGTACCTATTGTCGTGTGATAGCATGAAATTTATACTTATTTTTGATATCGCATTTGCTTTACAGAAAATAACACTTCAATCATTTGATGAAATGAATGCAAACCTATTGAATCAAAATATCACTAATGAATGTAGTTAATTACTATAAAAATAATTATAATCTTTAATCGATACAGTGATTGTAGGTTTAGTGGCAGTAAATATTAGTTTGTTTCTGAGGTAGGTGCAATGCCACTGCAATGAAGATATTATTCCTCTTTTAATATAGTACGATTTATTTTATGAAGAGCAGACGCTAGCTGCTATAATTTCTCTATAAATTGGTAGAGCAAAGATTCTAGGAGCAAATATGTAGGAAAAAATTTTCTACCCTGTTTTTAAACTGACTTTAGTAAACATGTGAGCACATGCGTGCCTCAGATTGGTAAAAAAGGAAACCTTTTTAGGCGTATGCCATAGTTCTCTGATAAGCCATTCGAGATTTATGGGGTTCAAACTTATCAACTCTACCTGAAACCAATAGCAATCATATTAATAATGCTGATGATTTTCACACGTAACGAACATTATCGTTATTTTTTGTTTATTATATTATAAGGAGTTAAATATAACAATGCGTTTGTGGCGAGTCCATTTCACGCCGACCCTAAAACAAAGGGTGGACTGGCAGGGAAGCGATGGGGTATAATCTAATATAGGAATAAAGATGTTGCGTGATTTCGAGATATCATGACTGGCCGTGGGAACGCACCTTGATTGGTAAATTTAATTAATTGACGCCTCTGTTTCATGAAGCGTGGGAATGAGATCGTTTATTTTGATGAGATTGATATTATAATGTTTTTAATGTATTAGTTGTAACTACACTCAATGATGAGGGCTGTGGTTACCTTAAGTTCTGAATGTGACTGTTTAGTAATAATGATATCCTCAAATCCACATTACATTAATGTGTTTCCAATGAGATGAGTGATACACTCATCTCAAATCAACCTTTCGTCTGAGTTATGAAAAACAGACTAGGCAATAGCGCCTGACCTCCTGGTTTTGTTCTACCAGTTAAATGCAGTTTTTTAACCTGCCGGATTGATTACTTACCGCCCATCTTCTAGAATCAATTTTTCGCTATAGTGTTGAGTGGACAAATGCTTGCCCCCGAGGCCCGAGTCACGCGACTTCCATCTTTTCTAATAGTAATGTTACCATCATAAATGACGTAACACTCATTTCATGACTTTTGACCCTTCCCCTGTCCTTGTCACAGCTGGTCACATTTGTGTGACCCCCCCCTAGTGTGACGTCACATATTATGAAATTTTACTTACCATCAGGTGGATTGTCAGCTCGTTTGCCGGCTATTTCCATAAAAAAACCTAGAATAAAAATTATTAAATTAAAACAGCAGTTCCGAATTAAGATTTTTTTCGTTACAAAACTCTATGAAAGTCAATCAAATAAGAAAAATTTAAGATTTTGTTATCTAGTTAAACTTTGTTAACCCTTATGTGAGTGACGAGGTACCCGGGTACCTTTAGCATTTTCAAATTTAAAGAAAAGTGTGTTTTACGCCCTGTAGGTAGCTGTGATTTTCTGAGAGCTCTTAACTTATTATGAATTATGTATTTTTTAATGTTTTGACCCAGTCAACTATTTATAATGTTTTGTGGAAATTAAAACATATTTTAACCTCACAATAGAGTGACAAGGTACCCGGGTACCTCTTTGTGTTTAGTATGACTATGAGCAAAGTATTTATAATTTCGTACAATAATGAAATAATAAACATTTATTAGAATGTTTTATTTATATAAAAATTACAAATTCTTTGTTTATACAGTATTAGCACAGCTCTGGAAGCAAGTGTTACATGTTGGACGAGATATTGCATGTTCATCACAAACTAGTTTTTTTGCAGTTTGTGCAAGCTTTTCGTGTCTTTCTTTGCTTGCGTTTGAGTTCTCTGCATAGGTAGCAACTTCCGACGACTGCAATACGCCCTGTGGAATCTCTTCTAGTAGGTATGACTTACCTATAGAAGCTGTATTCGTAGATCCAGAAGAAATCGAAAGGCTTAGTTCTTGGCCAAGCACGTCCTGTATTGCAGATCTTACATGTAACTTTGATATCACAATGCAATTTTTTGATCTTTGTTCTATATTTTTATCACACAGCTGTAGACTCAATGATTTCAAAAACTTTCTACGTCTGTCACTCGAGATAAGTTGTGGGTTATGTTCCATGTAAATGATATATGCTGCCAAAGCTGCGATATCAATGATGTTGAAAAGTAATGCTAAAGGCCATCGATTCGTTCTGCGTTTTACGATATATTCTGCTAACAGTTTATCCATGTTGTCCACTCCACTTTTTTCCCCGTACGGGACGGGGATGGGGCATAAATGTACGTGCGTGTCCCGTTCCCGTCCCGCACGGGATTCCGTTGCGTATGCACTATCGTATACATTTTCTATGAAACGATGTTTCTAAAACTTTACGTCCCGTACGGGACGGGAATAAACCCCGTTACGTATGCATTGGGCTTTTGTTTAGAAGGACTTGCTCCAATATTCATAATGAAATAAATATAAATTCACACACAAATGTCACAAATACAGTCAAGTGTCACTATCAAGCACAGTGCATTGAATGGATTCAGTGTTTCTTGCGCGCCGATAACCATGTACCGCACTCCAGTCCTCCTCTACTTTGGTCGCCGCAGATCTTCAAGTGTTAAGCTTAACTAAAACAATAATATTCAAAGTATTTGAAACGCAAAACCAGACCTTGATTGTTTACATTACGTATAAACTGTATGAAGGTACCCGGGTACCTAGTCACTCTGATAACGGTGTTTTATTTGTCACTCACATAAGGGTTAACTAGTTAGATGTGTAATTAGGGTGTGATATTTGCAATTTTTAAAAGTTGTTTACAATTATCCTAATAATTTCTACATTTATATGAGCATTAAACCGTTTTCAATAAAGCCGGAAATCCGATAGTGCAAGCGCCCGGCGGACCATTAAATGATTTCGTCCCGCGAATTTTAAAGGGTGGCAAAACGGCGGGGCGTTCGCGTCTCATAAATAATAAAAAAAACATATTGCGTTTGTTGCTCTACTCATTATGCGCAATTAGCTACGATTGTGACAGTGCAGCAGTGGATGGTATGTGAACGGATTTCATTTCAAATGATTATAGCCTGGTCCAAAAAGCGGATGTCGCTTGCGTTATGTTCATTCTATTTGTTTTTTCAAGTGTTCGTTCCCACTTATTTGACCATTTATATTAAAAAAAGGAATTTAAATAAAAAATATAATATGTTGTGTGAATTTTTGTAAAAATTAAACATTGGAAAATATGCTCAAAAGATTAAATTATGATTGAAATGAACCGTGTAGAACTGTAGAGTTCACAATGAATAACAATATTTTCTATGACTTTATGAATTAACGATAAATAGATTAGTATTTTAAGTGCAATAAATGTTGGTAATTTGTAAATCTATAGGTTAAACAACGTTTTAATGCGTTTATTTAACCCAATACATTGAACCCCTGTTAACCGAACGCATTAGTAAAATTAGAGCGGTGGGAAAGGGTTGGACACAGCCACCGCGAATACTTTACGTTTATTGTTATTAGAACAATATTTGTACATTCTAGATATATGGTTATTGTTATAGCCAACTACGTACTACCAATTGTTGACTTGTGCCTCATGAACGATATCAAACGTGTGAAAATCGTTATTGGGAGCTAATAGTCTTCATAAACAGCTTTAATTGCTCAATGAGAATTGATATCTACAGTAAAAATAGTTTTTAAGAATAACACGCGTACGGCATTAACAAAGACTTTTATTTATTTATGTCCGGATTTGTGAAAATTAAAGGTGTATTCATGAGCATCAATGATCAATCACGATTTGCGGACCCCTGTGGTCAAGTAATATGAGAATAGATATCATTGTGAACGTTGTACTGTCCACTTAGTTAAAGAATTTGTACAGGACACACACTTTGACACAGAGAATAAACACAAGCGTAAACTATTGCTATAAATTATGTGTTTCTCTCCTGTTTATTAAATATTATTTTTATACTGTACTGTCCACTTAGCTAAAGAATATTTGTATACAAACACACTGACATAGCGGGTCTATCCGAGCGTAAATTATTGCAATAAAATATGTGTTTCTCTCCTGTTTGTTAATTATCCCTTGTGTTCAACTGATAGTCTTTTACGTTTTATCACGTCACGATAGCTTTTAAACTAAAAAATCTATTGACAGTCAATCAATAATGTAGCGAGTGGCAGGGGGATGATTGGCTGCGGTCATAAAGTGCACGGCTGGCATTGCGATTACCCATTACCGAGTAGCGACTGTCGGCGCTAATGATACATCTAAACATTCATTACGGGTATTCTGTTAAGTTCGATAAACATTTTGACTTTAGAAATCATTAAACACTAGATGAAAGGTAATGGCAGTTGAATTACACATACGTTTTAGAATCTAAACTTGTAAGAAATGTAAGTACCTACACGCACAGGCATCCTAAAATAATTTGAATAATTATTGTAGTTTAATCATAAAATTAATTATTAATTAATTAATAATAATTTTTTATTTTTGTTTTAAATTGACGGGTATTTTCAATGGTATGATTAAGCTTAGCTGTAAATGCAACGTGCGTAAGAGCGGTAAAATTGGACACTTCTGCGCTTTTGGAGACAACTATTGTAAACTATTGTTGCCGCTTCAAATTGAGTCTTATTATCAGATCGAAGGCTTACAATTGGTTGAAGCTATCATAGTACCTACCAATAGAAGATGATGAGGGATTCTACAGATTTAATATGACCCGACCCGATACGTTATTTGCAAAAGGTGCCACTTAATTCTATATTTTTTATTTGTCCCAAAGTCTTAAACGCCAAAACTTATGAAAACATTCAAGTTACCACTTATACTGAACATGGTTAACGTGCCGTGTTCCTTCCGATAGTTCCGACACGCGCTACGAGTTAGTGTACAGAAAAAAAGGCGCTTACCTGTGATGCGTTTCACGCGACCACGTCGGCACGTGGACTCGGTAGAGCGTGCCCACACGTGCCCACACGTGGTCACATCGCACCATGACCACCGTCAAGTGACTTGTCTTGTCGGAGAATTGAGCCGTGAAACTTGACCCCTAATGCTTCCTTCGTAGTTCCTTGTTATTTGAATGTTTTAGAAGTCATATTGTGTTTTCTATTCTACAGAGAGATAGGTTTATGGATCGTTGCTTTTGGATAATAGATATATAAAAGTATTTTTAGTTACTAAAAAGCCGTATTTGTAGTATATTAACAGGCTGAAAAAGGCAGCTTCTGAGCACAGATAAATACTTGATGGACGAATGGAAGATCATCACTATTTTGACCTGTTCTTATATCAGTCGCTACTTCTAAAACCTGAGTTACCCACTACTTTGCATGCAATTAAATGTCCGTGGGCCAAGAGAAAACCTATATATCGATAGAAATAGCCGTGGTATTATGAACGGCCACATTAATCAGAAGTGGATCATGTAATAATAATGCAAAGTTAAATGGCAGATAGAGCCAATGACCTGCATTAATAATGTTTGCTGGACTTGAAAATCTATTAAAAATATTTTGGTAATAATTTTATTTTATAATTAAGTACCTAAATGGGTAAATCAAAAATTTTTTTGTTTCATTCATTACATCACACAATCTGTAGAGTATTTTTTTTAGTTTAAATTTTGATGCTGATAATAAAATTATACCCTCTCACTTTGTTATTCCATCCATCCATCTTTCAGCCTTTGTAGGTCCACTGCTGGACATAGGCCTCCCCTAACTTGCGCCACTCTGACCGGTCCTGAGCCTTTTGAATCCAGCGGATGCCCGCTGTTTTCTTCAGGTCGTCGGTCGGGGGGCGTCCTATGCTCCTTTTTCCGAGACGTGGTCTCCATTCGAGGACCTTTATTCCCCAACGGTTATCGGTCCTTCGAACTATGTGGCCAGCCCATTGCCACTTCAGCCTGCTAATTCTTTGAGCTATGTCGGTTACCTTTGTTCTCCTACGGATCTCCTCATTCCGAATACGATCACGTAGAGAAATATCAAGTATAGCCCTCTCCATAGCCCGCTGCGCTACTGTAAGCTTGTGAATTAGGAATTCACTTTGTTATTATTAACGTTATTTATTTATGCAATAGATACATCTTGAATCTAACGCGAACAAGGCGTCCTAATTTGAGCCGACGCGACGCCGCGACGGCCCGACGTGCAGGTTAACAATTAGAACACACTGTTTGCGGTTAAACATTAACTTTAGTCCTGAACAAACAAGATGAAGCTTAACACTTGACATTGACGAGCTTAACTACTTGACATTTGTCGCAAAACGTCACTCAGGTCTCCGTTCCACAAAGACGGCTTCGCGGCTAGTGGCGGCTAGGACATCGTAGGGGATGCGTCAGCGCACAATGTTGTACGTCAAACCAATGCGTTTACGTAAATATAGACCGCCTTTATTATCTGCGAAGTTCAATTGTGGCTCACCCCTCCGCCCATTCAGCGAGGATGATTGATCTGCAGCAGATTGACAGATTTTTTATAAAACCACCCGAGGGTCGGTCTCGGTACCGGCGAGCGAATATTAAAGGCAATTGTTGTTTAATTTTTACATTGGAAGGGCGCTGGTTGGAGTGTTGTAATAATGTTTTGATAATAGCAGTATCCGTTCAGCTCATATTTCTTATTCAGAGTGCGTGGGACCCGCAAGCCGCCCGGTGATTTTATTAAACGATGGGTGCTCTGTTTGAATTTAAAGCGGTTAATGAAGACCGTTGTTTACACCTTGCTTGCTGTTTGTCTAAGCATTAGATATTCGAAGGGGTTACTTCAACTAATACGGACAAATGATTGGGTTATGTTTCAAAGTAAATATTTTACGATCTACTTTATTCGTTAGAGTCCTTGATGAATAACGAAGACTATAGAGAATTGTGTTTTCTGTGGAAGTTCCATATAGCTTAATCTTGACGATACTTGCACATGGTAAGGTATAAATCGGCCTGGGTCTGCTACTCTACTTCTAGAATCAACATCTATCTTCTCATCAAGTTTTCGAGACTGCCCGAAGTCCTTGGGTGGCGATAACTACTTACATATCATATGGTGGCTCGTCTATAATCGGGTATTTACATTAGAAAGACACGACGGTGATTTTTTACGAGTTTCGTGTAAAATTTCTTATTAGGTATATTGAAAAAATAATTTCATCATTTAAAGATGTAAAGAGACGCATTACTTTTAGCTTTTATACGTATTTGTAGAGTAGAGGTGACATTTTTATTAATCTAACGCACATTAAAACTACTCACTGGCTATTTCAAAAGTTTAATCTGGCAACTTTCGACAGCTTCGTATTGTGAGTGTGACGGGTGCTTGCTTGGTTTTTTTCCTTTTTTGATCACAATTCGGACAATGGTTATTCGATATTAAACACAATGTGCCCACTGATCCTTATTGATCGCCAATTACTGGACATTAAGTACCTTAAACGCTTTTCATATGAGCTATTTGTAGCAACAAATCAAATATGTTAGAAAAAAGAGCTACAATGGGCCGTTGAAGATTTCTATTGAAAGTATTTGGGGAGTTTTTATTCGTTTATAAGCTCATTTTTTCTGACACGCTCACAATGGTTTGTGGGAGCTTAACTTATTTCTTGTGTGGTGTGGTGATTGTTGGATATAATGTGAAGGTGAAATTATAGGTCAAGCTTTTTTAATATGACATAGTTTTAATAGATACGATTATTGCTAATGCATGCTCAATAATAATATTAACAATATTATGTGCGGTGTTAGACATGAAATAAAATGCGGACATAGTTGAAAACCTTTTTAGAAATTCATATTTTAGAATCCTCAGAGATCGGTATAAACTTATAAAAGCCAATAAAAGGTAGGCTGTGTGTATCTAAATGAACACGGCATTATAATTTAAATGATTTAATTATCATTAGGTGCTGCTGCTACTACAGTATCCATTGAATAGTTCATGTTGTCTTGAGGAAAGCTCGGTCTCGGTACAAAGTCTTTTTAGTCTCAGTTTATCACTGATGCAACTGGTATCATCGATTATTAAACAAAAATCTGACGAGAACTTACCGAAGGACTACTACATTAGTTGAAACTATGGCTTCGAAACTTTTGCTACTACCGTCCCGCGTAGCACAAACGCAGGCTAGAAGCTACAAGGTGTGTTCCGGGTGCGCACGCGCCGCTGCCTCCATTGTCGCGTCACGCGCATTGTCCCGTTCCGCTAGTGCGCACACAACAACGCATTATTGCATTTTTATTGCGCATCTTCAAAGCTTTGTTAGCTTTGTTCCGTCTTTTATTTGTTTTTTATCCACCAAACGTCAGCCGATACGATGTATGCCTTCACGCGGTAATTCGGTAGATTCGATACTTTTATTCGCTGTTTTATTGACACAATTCTGGGAAGTAGTGTAGTATACATAAAACGTTACTTATAATTTTTATTGTTAAAAGTTTACCTTAGATTTGATTACAATTTTAAGGTAAGTTACACTGTATATCTTAAAACCTGACTGTCTTTTTCTTCATTTAAATATAAATAAAAAAAAAAACAGAAAACAAAGAAACACAAATCCCTCTCACATCAAATACATAAATTATACCTACCTGCTCTGTTCCGTCGAGGGTTACGAAATACACTTATTTAATCTTTAATCTAATCAACTGCCTGTCAACTAATACCTATTACAATCATAGAATTATTATTACTAGCGTATAGAAGGGACACCGCGAACATCGGGTTCGGGGGTGTGCATTGCAGCCGGCCGGCTGCATTTAATTCTGTCACTCGGCTGTCACTCGGCTGCGCTCATTGCGGCCGCATGTCAAAATTGTTCACGAAAAAACTGAAAAAATGCCGTCGTGCGTTATAAGAATGTGTCACAATTGCACGACAAAAAACAAAAAAGATAATGTTATCACTTTATCATCAGTAAGAAAACAAAATCTTAACTTAAATCAACTAAAACGAATTTAATTAAATTATTGAGCAATGTTCCCGCCATTTTGAATGAAAAAATCATAAGGAGCGTTTGAACTTGGCAAGCCACTAGCTTGTTAATGGACTAAATAAGCTTGCCGACGTGACGCTTGTGACCAATTTAAAGTGTTGGATTTTTTGACACGAATGAATGGTAATTACGTTTGAAATCGTTTAAACGCTTTTGCACGTTAAATAAAGTTGGAGTAAGAGCTTGTAAAGATTTGGAGTCGGTGACTGCTTGTCTTGGTTCGACAAGTGTCATATACAAAGTTACTCTATGGCAAGTGTGCAAACGAGGCTTCTAGTTTGAAAAGAGAATGGAGGGCAAGCCGGCGGTGGAACACACATTTTGTTTGAGATAGCCTGTCTATGTATAGTACGTCAATGATTACAATCAAGAAAATTTCCAGATGAACGTATTACGGGTGCTTTGATGTAAAACATCACTTACGCTAATACGACATCCTCACGGAGCGTCTTATGAATGAAATAGGCACTCGAGACAGTCTCGTGAGCCGATCATGGGAACCCTCGAGAGCTGACCGCCGTTGGCGTCATTTCGTCTGCAATACATGCGGGTGAACTAGATTCCATTCACAAGCAACCAGAGACGTATGATTTATGTGTTTAATAATGAAATATTTGGGGTAAAACGTGTAGTTTCTTCATCGTTGACTTCTGTTTTGACCATGTATGTTGGTCATTCCAAAAATTATCCTCATTAAGGCTTGGGTTCCACAGAATCATCATCATGATGGACAAGGTTGTAGACAGGAGGTAAAAGATAGGGTGGAATCTAAAACGTTTGTAGAGGCTAAGAGCGATGAAAAGGTACTAGCAGTAAGAAGAAGAAGAAGGAAGAGAAAAATCACATCGTCGTAGCAGGAAGTCTAAATAAGAGACCTAAAAAGAAACTCACTATAAGTGCTTGTTCACACTGAACTCGCGGGCGCGGGCGCGGTCGCGGTAAACGCTACTTACACTGCGCGCGCGTTTTGGTGTGAACACTTTCATAGTAGGTCATAATTATGTTTGATATTTCGCGACCGCGCCCGCGACCGCGCCCGCGAGTTCAGTGTGAACAAGCACTAAGTCTTATATCATCAAAGCTTTGATTGTTTTCATACATTCTATTTTTTTATTTCACCTCGGTTATATTTTGGATGAACCTAACACGAGTGATCGGTTCAAGAATCTTAAACAAAACGAAATATTTTTTTATTCATTACCTGGTTACGTACTATTGGTGACGTGTCCATGGGAACTCTTGAGAGCGGTCAGAGCAGTGGGTCCGCCGTCTGCCCCCGAGACAGAGCGGCAGACATGCGGGCCGCGAGTAGGTCAAGATTTCTTCACGGCTGGTAATTGGTACTAACTGGCTTGATTCGGGGATTCCGATGCGATTATTAATATGATCATGACATTGGAGCTTGGAGAACTAGTTCGAGACACTTTACTGGCTTAAAATATTATAGGACAAAAATTTTTAACGCCTGAATGAAAAGAAAGAGCTTGTCGTTACGGTTTCCTGTAGATCTGGAAAATAATAATTTGACTAAATAACAGCGGAACGTGAATGATAATATCATTGCTTTATGATATTTGAAAAATAAATAAATATTAAAGAGATTTAAAGATCTGTTGTTCTGTATTAGATTTATAAACTGAAGCGAAAGCTCTATATTTTCTATGCAAATCTATTTGTACGAACACTACAGTAATACTTACATTGTTTTTAAAATGAGCACTTTACCTTACCTAAGAAAATAGACATACGCCCCAACTCAGAGTCACTAACGGTTACTTTAATCGCTCCTTAATCACCATACAAATTCTGTACTAAGGAGCGATTTAAGTAACCGTTAGTGACTCTGAGTTAGGGCGTTATTGCAATATACAGCATTCAGCTTAGTCGCGTGTTTTAATCACTGACATACTAATCTTTTTGCAAAAGATTAATAGATAATTGCACGCTAAACCTTACGTTTATCTGTGCATTGTCGATCACCGCATCCGCTCTCAACTTTCAAGCGTCGCCACACGACCACCGGCAAATATTGTGATAATCTGTCCGCTTTCCATTGTCACTCGATGACTCGATAAAAAGAGTATAAAATGATCGGCCGTGAATATCCCCCGGGACTGCTTGCCGCTGGAAAACAGACTTCTTCCCTTTATTCCCATAATCTATTCCAATTAACTGACAGGGCCATATTGTGATATTAACACAATACATTCATTGACCCTCTTTTGAGTAACACAATGTTAGATCAACGTGACTTATACCTTGCGTATATACAAATTAAATTGATTTTGAGTTTACTAGTTCAGTACGAACATATTGTTTAAGAGCCTTAACTTTTGTATTTTATTTGAATCATTGAATGTTTAATGTTAGAAGTTGATAGTTTTATGATCTTACGTTATATAAATATTTGTACAATACATATACCTACGACACTGAAGGTAGTTTAAAAGCAAATCCTAAGGTATTTGAAGGTGTTTAATATGAACAGATGATGAAAAGCATATGTTACATACAAAATTCATTTGCAACTCGAGACAGTCGAGATAAAATAAGTTCTAAGTTCTTTAGCTTGACGACATGATGCTTTTCTGGATTTTTTGCATAGAGATTCTTGTTCAGTGTTATAAAGGCTACTAATAAAATACAAGTTACAATACGTTTACTGAATAGCTGTTTAAAACCGGATGTAAATAAAAATTGCGGTGTAGGTAATCGATAACCATAAACAAGATTCTTCGAATTACACAGAATTTTGTAAGGTTACACCAAAGTTAGCTTCCTTAATACCAGTTACTTACTTACTTGTATCTTAGCATCATTACTTATTGGTTGCTAATCCTGACAGATAAGGACAGCCCCTGTCAGCCACCCCACGCTTGACGCTAGCTATTAACCGTGATATAATCGCCATTGTCTTTGCCCTTTCCCACAATCTCTCCATTAGGGACGGCATTAAGTGAGCTGCCGATGAACTTCGGGGGTTACACGGTATTAAAACATACTTGTCCACGTCCGCGTCGCCCTAAAAAAATATTATACGGCTAAGGTTAAAAGGTCATCGCTGAATAACTTAGGTTCAGCAGCATATTACGCACGTGATATACATCAAAATAAAGGTTTGTTAAATTCGAATTTACATCATGTATAATGTAGGTATATTCCTGAATAGGATTCCCCGTGTAGCGGCTCAGATCCGCCACGGCCGGGAATCGAAAGCTTCTTCTATCGCCGAAGTGCAAAAGGAAGGCCTTTTGCAGGAATATGTCACAAACTTCATTTCCACCAGTTAAACAGGGTCATCTGATATGATGATGTCATGAGTAGTACTACTTATGAAATATAATTTAATTTCATTTAAGTAATGATTTTCCATCTGCTGCAGACTAGGGAGATTAAGAATTTACGTTTTTTGCAGCATCGTCTGATATCATCGTAATCCAAATCTCGGGTCTTGGTTAGGTGGGTCTTTTTAATGGAAATAGCCGGCAAACGAGCTGATGATCCACCTGATGGAAAGTGGCTTTCGTTGCCCATGGACAGCAGTAACACCAAAGGCATTACTGATGCGTTGCCGGCCAAGAAAGAGAGAAGAAAAAGAAACAAAGAACTGGCTCTGGCAAGCCCCCAGCCAGAACACGACGAATCTTTTGGCGGCTGGCTCATGCTCAAGGGTGGTAGCTATCTAGGTGAACTCCATGGAGGAATAATAATAGCAATAATGGTATCAATTAACATTTAAAATCAATATTACCAATATAATCCCTCCGAGGTGCTCTACCACCAGCGGGCCGGATTTAGTCGCCTCTTACGACGCTCATCCGCGCCCCAATACGGCGAAACACATTACGTCAAAATACGTCTTTGCACATTGCGAGTCCATCACAGTGCTCAAATTTGGATTGGGAGGTTACATTTTTGATAATTTTTTGCATTTTAAACGCGAGAAAAAACTTTATACGAGAATGTATATTTTTTTAAGCCTTTAAGTAATTTTGGTTTATATGTGCTTCCGTTTATGTTAAGTAATGAATATGGTATGAAAAAGATACCAATATTCATACCACAAAGCAGATAGAACAGCCAGCTGTAGCAGCGTTCATAAACAATACAACAACTAATAACACGTTTCTACTTAAGTAAATCGTCAAAAATGGTGTTGTTTCCCACAATAACCGCAATCGATTATATCGCAGAGTCAATTGCGATCGGTAATCGGTAATTTTAAGTTATCGATATAAAGTTACCGGGTGTAATGAGTGACGTTCTCAGGAGCCAGCGGGGAGTTCGGGGGAGCGGTATCTTCGTGTGAGATCAACCGATTTGTACCGATTCGCTGTTGCTAGTGTTGTTACTGTAGAATGAATAGGTGAATGGTTATTGTTTACTTGGGATGCAGTGAATGTAAGGACCAATTAGTTAAGTTCGATGAAAAATTTGCTTGCTTTTAAATCGTACTTTTAAATACGAAAGATTGGATCACAGGGTTGTTACAGCATGTTAACTGTTTTTAAAAATTAACAATGTTAGGTACTTAGTATGATTTAATAACAAATAACCCTTTTTTATATTTGCCGTGGTAGTGGGGAAAATAAAATTTGTACGTATAGGTTGCCATTGATTATGTCTGCGATTCTTTTGAATTTTTGACAAAATAGGTTATTTAACTTTAAGATAACTGGTTATGTTTTCCACACTAGCTTCATTTCTTTTGAATAAACCAAATATGGAAATCTTTCCTCGATTTCCTTTATCCACAATGTAGGAATTGTTTTGTTTGTGCAGGTACCTACTAAAGTATATGGTCGCGAAGCGAATTTCGTAATAAAAGTAAGTAAATTAACTTCAGTCCAATCTAGCCAATTTCAGTATAACTATACCACTATAGATCACTATTAGACGCATTAACGATTTATGTCTAAAGCAACCTAGAAATTCCATTCTCATTCTCATTTGGAAGAAACTTTTAAAAACCTTAAAACACACACATACGTTATTTAAAATTTCGCAGATACGTAGAGCAAGAGCTGAGCGAGGAAGCAGCCGAAGCAGCGCATACTGCATCCTATCAGATGAAAGGCGGTCGCGCAGGTGGCCGATACACGATACCCCATTGATCGGGCCCACGCTCGCACAGAGTCTTCCATTTGTCTCCTCTCAAAAGCATTCCTGACAGACAACGCGTACTCCGCTACTAATTACGCGACGCCAAAGAATAAAGCAGTTCGCAGTGTTTAATTCCAAAAAATATTTTTACCTCTTCTATTTTATGTTTCTATTATATTTTCTGTTGTCGAAAACTATGGTTTACAGTCTAAGTTGTCTAAAGAAGGTATTCTTATTTAATTTATTTTGTAGAGTTCGTTGGTACAGTTAATCATAAAATTAATAATTAATGAATCTCCGATTCAATTTAATGCGTCCATTTTTCCATTTATCCATCCTGCAAATAATATTCCCGGTTCGGTTTAACAGGTATTGTGACGTAAAATGTTTTTGATCTCGGTTGCGCTGTCTCATGTCTCATTATTGTACGTCCGTGCCACCAACCACAGAGAAATATAGAACCTAATTGAGTATACCCGTGTGAGCATATATTTTAAATATACATTATCTTATAAATTAATACTTTACATTGCATTTCAAAATATTTTATACATGATTGTTAATTTTTTGTGAAAGAAAATCTTGTCCATACAATGGTTTTGTTAATGATATTTATTTTGTTAGCAGTCTGTGATTTTAGTCTGTGACAAGCTCTCCTGACTCATCTTGCGTGTGCGCACAAAATGCGCAAGCGATTCAAATGAAATGAAAAGCGTTTTGTGGGGCACGTCTACTTCACCGAGAGCGCGCATGTGCTTCAGCACAAAAGCTCTGCCATATTTTGAACCAATACGCTTTATTTATTGATGCCTGTCAATTGTAATTTGGTTTAAATTAATAAAACTTAAATTACAAATGAAGCAGGTATATAAATACCAGAAATCGTCATTTTACACGTTTCCCGCATGCTATTGCATTATGCAAGATGTCACATGTATCCGCCATTTTGATATAAATACAAGATCTAATGTGGATAAGCATTTCAAGCAACGCAAATTAATTTCAAACGTTCAGATAAAAAATATGCTGGCCACACACCAGCACTACATGACTACTCAACGCACATGTCTTGGCCCGTATCGTTAGCCGATGCGATTCTAACGTCTTGCCGGTAATTGCGTTATGTTTGTCCAAACGCTTGCATTTCCATTTTGTCATTAGCAATCGGCTATTAATTCCTAGATTATGAGTGGAGGAAGGTATAGGGGCTAGCAATTTTCGCACGGCAGCTGCACCTATCACTGCAAAAACTTTTCTACGAGGAAAGCCACCTGCGCGCCTGATTCATATATCTGTTTCTAATCATGGCACCACTTTGCGTGCTATTGACTTGTACGTCGATTTATTTACGTGAGGTAATGAATACAGGACAGGCTGCATCATTACGCACATCGGTGAGCCTTTAATTTACGGCTTGCTAAGCTTTTATAGTTTATAGATATTCTGAAGCTACCATATTAGGTATATATATATAATTTGAGTCTATAGAGAAATGTAATACGAGAAAAAGCCAAATATTGAAATAAGATTTTAATGTATTCTTCATAATATATAGGTAACCTATCTATCTTCATAATATATAGGTACCTAAGCATATCGCCACACAGGTCATCAAATAATATGAGGGGTACAAGCCATAACCCACCATGCTGGCCAGTTGCGGATTAGCAGAATTAACACACCTTTAACAATATTATTTATAAAAAATTAAAAAAACGTCACATCAACAAAATATTGTAGTCGCTAAAAATGCATAAGTAAAGTACCTAATAAAGGAAAACCTATAACTTAAAATTAAAACGCATCACAATAACAAAATATTGTAGAGACTCGAAAAATGCATTTAAGTCATATCCATAATAAAATTATTTTGACGTTCATAAGAATAATTATCACGAACCTAGCTGCGTTATTTGTTTACGTCACTATTAAAAGGCGTTGCGTTACAAGAAGCAAAAACCTATGTTATTATCACTAGCCTGCAAGTTACAAGTCTGTGGACGTATTGCAATTATCACATCGATAATCGTTATGCAATGTCCACTTCATAAAATCGTAACAACTGGTAAATCCAGTCCGACTTGCTAGTGCATTAGCGCAGGGTTGGCGATTTTGCTGCTTAGGGTCTTTTGCGGTCTTACGTTCTTTACCTATTTACATTCTCTTCATTGCTCGTTAACAATCAAAATAACTCTAAGCTAATGCCTAAAAATACGAATTATAATATCTACTTTTAAACACATATTAAAAACTAAGCTTACAATTAGAATAAAAACTGCTGACTAAGAATATAGATACACCAACAACACAACTTCAATTATATTATTTCGCAAATAAAATTGCTGTTCTAAACCGGTACGTGTATACAAACATTTAGCATCGCAGTTGATTTTAATTTTTAAATTAATTACAAGCTAATCCTAACATTATTAAAATACCTTATAATAAAGTAGCTGTAAAAACGACACGATGAATATTTCTGCGGAATATAAAATATCGTCTAATATTTCTGAATAATATTTAATAGCCGACGCGAACTTTGTCAAAGTCGTGTACAACCCTGCAAGCCACGTGGTCCAGCACCTGTTTGCTAAATATACCGAGTGCAATCATCCCGCACATCTGCTGGCTAGATTATTACGCAATAACTCTATGGTAATCCCGCTTGACTGTCCCCGAGTCCAGATGTCCGCACGGAACGTTGAACCTGTGATTTTATATCTGGACTGCTTTTTATCCACCTAAGTCATCGATGGAATTAAAAAACAAAACGCTGCTGCCATAACAGTGTAATAGCGCATAATAGTTCTTTGACTTGGATTGGAAAAAATGCCTTGATTAGTGATGAGACCTAAATGGTCCGTCATAAATATTGCGACAGTCGTTCTATCCGCTATTGGTAAGGGTGACTAATTACAGAATACTAAAGCTTTTGGCGGACTTATTTATGAGCTTTTGTACAATTATATTTTTATTTATTATATTATGTTATGAGTTCCAATGACTTTATTTTCATATCAAGAGTTTTTGGAGAAAAGGGTTCCATCCATCCTTAGAAGCCAATCTCTTTTGGTCTTCGTGGTCTCTTTCGAACAAGTCAACTCTACGGCCAAGTTCTTTCTTTTCCAGGTTATTTGTTCTTTCATTCTTGAGTTATTAGTGTCCGTGGTAGACCACATACTGGCTAGTCTATTAAGAAAGGAAATTAAATTATAGTCTGTCCTCTAATTATATTTTACTTGAAATTAATTTAAGAAAATTAATTAAATACCATAATAATATAATTAAGTAATCAAATAACATAATCATCTTACATGTATGAAAATAGTAATACAAATACAAATATATTCATTTGTTATCTATTATACTTTTCATTTTATCATCAACTAGCTGACCCGGCGAACTTCGTATCGCCTAAGAATGTAACAAATCAGAGATCATTAAAATCGGTACAGCCGTCCTTAGCCGTTATAGTTTCCGTGTCTTCCCTCTCACGCTCCCTCCCCCTCCCCCTCTCCCTCTCTCTATCTCTCTCTCTCTCCCGCTCCCTCTCCTCTCCCCTCCCCCTCCCCCTCTCTCACACCCCCTTCCCCTCTCCCTCTCCCCTCCCCATCTCACTCTCCTTCTTCCTCTCCCCCTCTCCCTCCCCCTCCCCCTCTCCCTCTCTCACACCCCCTCCCCCTCGAAATCCCCCTCCCTCTCCCCCTCCCCTCCCCTCCCCCTCCCCCTTCGCCTCTCCCTCTCCCTCTTCCTCTCCCTCTTCCTCTCCCTCTCTCCCTCTCCCGCTCCCACTCCACACTACTCCCCTCCCCGTGTTACATAATCGGGATTCGCGGAACATGCGCGAGCTGTTCTTCCTCTCCCTCTCCCCTTCCTTTTCCTCTCCCCCTTCCTCTCCCTCTCCCTCTTCCTCTCCCTCTCTCCCTCTCCCTCTCCCACTCCCACTCCACTCTCCTCCCCTCCCCGTGTTACATAATCGGGATTCGCGGAACATGCGCGAGCTGTCCGGCCGCGGGGCCGGTGATGATTGTTGCTACTCGTACAATCACGTTGTCACGTACTTCCTTTACTACGTAATAGGTATCTTCTGAATGGAATGTCCGATTTGAGTAATTCAAAAAGTTATCTATAGGTATTGAAACAGTTTTGAATATGACATGATTTATTTGGATAAGGATAAATACGAAGGTATGGTTTTCATGATCTGACTTTGGTCATCTTTTTTATTAACTTTTAAAATGTAAAAAGTGGTTATAGTGACATATCTACAATAGTTGGACATATACTATCGCGAGGTTTTTTATAGATATTGATATCTATATCTATACTAATATTATAAAGAGGAAAGCTTTGTATTTTGTATGTTTGCAACGAATAAACTCAAAAACTACTGAACCGATTTTCAAAATTCTTTCACCATTAGAATGCTACATCATTCATGAGTAACATAGGCTATATTTATTACTAGAAAAAATTAGGGATCCTTGCTAAAACATCAGTAACGTGAACCAAAGTGTGAAAAAATTTGCTTAAAATTTTCTTTCATCGCATACGCTGCAGAAACTCTTGATGATAGAACAAAAAAATGTTCTACAATATTATAGAACATATCGATATCTATAAAAAACCTCGCGATAGTATATGTCCAACTATTGTAGATATGTCACTATAACCACTTTTTACATTTTAAAAGTTAATAAAAAAGATGACCAAAGTCAGATCATGAAAACCATACCTTCGTATTTATCCTTATCCAAATAAATCATGTCATATTCAAAACTGTTTCAATACCTATAGATAACTTTTTGAATTACTCAAATCGGACATTCCATTCAGAAGATACCTATTACGTAGTAAAGGAAGTACGTGACAACGTGATTGTACGAGTAGCAACAATCATCACCGGCCCCGCGGCCGGACAGCTCACGCATGTTCCGCGAATCCCGATTATGTAATACGGGGAGGGGAGGAGAGTGGAGTGGGAGTGGGAGAGTGAGAGGGAGAGAGGGAGAGGGAGAGAGGGAGAGAGAGAGGGAGAGGAAGAGGGAGAGGGAGAGGAAGGGGGAGAGGAAAAGGAAGGGGAGAGGGAGAGGAAGAACAGCTCGCGCATGTTCCGCGAATCCCGATTATGTAACACGGGGAGGGGAGTAGTGTGGAGTGGGAGCGGGAGAGGGAGAGAGGGACAGGAAGAGGGAGAGGGAGAGGCGAAGGGGGAGGGGGGAGGGGAGGGGAGGGGGAGAGGGAGGGGGATTTCGAGGGGGACGGGATATGAGAGAGGGAGAGGGGGAGGGGGAGGGGGGAGGGAGAGGGGGAGAGGAAGAAGGAGAGGGAGATGGGGAGGGGAGAGGGAGAGGGGAAGGGGGTGTGAGAGAGGGGGAGGGGGAGGGGAGAGGAGAGGGAGCGGGAGAGAGAGAGAGAGATAGAGAGAGGGAGAGGGGGAGGGGGAGGGAGCGTGAGAGGGAAGACACGGAAACTATAACGGCTAAGGACGGCTGTACCGATTTTAATGATCTCTGATTTGTTACATTCTTAGGCGATACGAAGTTCGCCGGGTCAGCTAGTGTTCTATAATATTGTAGAACATTTTTTTGTTCTATCATCAAGAGTTTCTGCAGCGTATGCGATGAAAGAAAATTTTAAGCAAATTTTTTCACACTTTGGTTCACGTTACTGATGTTTTAGCAAGGATCCCTAATTTTTTCTAGTAATAAATATAGCCTATGTTACTCATGAATGATGTAGCATTCTAATGGTGAAAGAATTTTGAAAATCGGTTCAGTAGTTTTTGAGTTTATTCGTTGCAAACATACAAAAATACAAAAATACAAAGCTTTCCTCTTTATAATATTAGTATAGATGTATTCTGTTCCGACCATGACTATGTAATTAAATCCAAGATTTCAAGTTTATTTCCTTTTGTCAGAGTTAGCCTGACAAAAGGTCGTTGGTTACTCTTGGTACCAACTTTTTTATGTAAAGGATGAATAAGATAAACGGTTTACTACATTGATTTAACACTTCTCTGCAAAACCACCTCTCTTTAATTTAATAAAAAAATATTATTTTTAGGGTTGTTGATTAACATTATAGTATAAAATACTAGCTGACCCAGCAAACGTTGTTCTGCCAAAAAAAAAATCTGGACAGGACATACCTAGCGGTATGAAACGACTTTACGACCTATATATCTCATATCTATCAAATATACACAAAAAAAATCATAAAAATCGGTCGAGCCGTTTCGGAGGAGTGCGACCACAAACGAGATTTTTGTATTTGATTTTTTTGTGATTATTATATTTTTATCGTGTTTATGATATTTAAGAAAAAAGTTTATACTGAATTAAAATAAAATAATGATTATCTGATTTGGTACTGTATGCCTCTTGCCTGTGATATTATATCCATAACGAAGAGAATGGGCAAAATTTGTAACTGTTAATTACTTATTGTTTACAGTGAATTAGGTAATTTAATATTGAAGATCGTAACATTGAGGGTTTTTTATTTCCCTTATCTTTCGTCAGACACTAAGATGTTTTTCTTCTTACCATTTAACATTATTTATCTTTCAATGCTTACGATCCCAAGCTATGTTTGGTGCGAACGTTTACACACAATAAGCGACAAGAAAAAAATAATTCAATTAGGTGTTAGCTTCTGACTAGAGGTGTTTAACTGATTGCTAGAATTATAAAGCAATTTCCAGCAGATGTTCCGCGATAAAAAGAATTGGTTTCTGTAACCATAAATAAAAATGCGAACAACCGGTTGGTAGTGATGAAGGTTTATGCCATTTTCAACTAAAGATATATGAAGTGTAATCAATCACAGTAAACGTGTTATTATTAAATAATTAGTAGGTAATATTACTTTAATATCATAAACTTTTTTGAAGTCAGTAGCAGACAATAAGCAGCCGGTGCCGCACACAGTATCTGGTGACCGCTGTGAATGGATTGTGAACTTTCATGACACCAAGACGTCAGAGACGCGTTGCCGATTAAGCAAGAAACGCATCTCTTGCCATGTGCTGTGGGTGGCATGCCCACATAAATAAACATCATGAACACCCACGACCTGAGTGCAAATATTTATGTTTCACATATCTAAATGCCTAGCCAGGGATAAAACCCGGGACTTCCCGTTTTGCAGGCAGTAGGTATGTAGTGACACAGAATACATAGGGATCACAGTAGAGTCACAATATAGCAACAATTCGCTGCTGACGATGTAAATCTTTGCAATCGGTAATTTATTTATACCGCATATTGTTCCATGGAGCAATATCTTAAACGATTGTTTATGAAAATTTATTTGTATTCGCATTACTTTCTCAGGCCGGCACGTGCGACTAATTGTAAGCCCGCATCCACTGATTGCTAGACTCCAGACACCGTTACACTTATTACACCCCACCGAAATACAATATCGAATCGACAGCTCTTTCAAGGTTCAAGTTTACAATATTTTTTAAAGGTTTTTTGTTAAACCTTGAACTAGTGTTCTTGGAATATTTTATTTTATACATACAAAAAAAAATAGAGATTGTCATGAGAACAATCTAGAAAACATAACTGTTTGCAATTTATGTAGACACAATCATAATAATACAATAAATAATGTAAATCGTACCATTGATCTAATTTGAGAATAGCGTAGGTCGTACTAGACATTATAATAATTACAATGTAGTAAAATTATACAGTGCCTATCATTAAAGAGTATGCGACAAATTCTACATACTGTCTATTACGAACCTAATCAATATTAATAAAATTGTATGTTTTTAACCAACTTCAAAAAAGGAGGAGGTATTCAATTCGACTGTATTTTTTTACTGTTTTTTACCTCAGAACTTTCGAGTGGGTGAGCCGATTTTGATGTTTTTTTTTTTTTAATTGAAAGCTGCTGCTTATCATGTAGTCCCACATTTGAGCGAGATCTGACGAGTAGTTTTTGAGATATCCCTAATTTTGAAGTCGGTTGTTTTTTGTCAAGAATTATATTACATTGTAACGTTTAGAAATAAACTAAGTTTAATAGATTACTTCATCCATTAAACGGAAGGTGTTGTTAAAAGCAAAGTGGGTTTTTAATTTTATTACACTTTTTGTGTTTTGTGTTAGAAAAAGCTGTGTATTGTGTGACTGCGGCCCAGGTGGTCGGCTGGGTACCACCCGCTACATATCGTGTTCATCTTGTTTCCATACTGGGATGGACGACTCATCATTAGAGACTGATCTTTGCACTCTCCATTATATTTTATTTATATTGATTGCGTAGCACAAAAAAACTAAACCATGTTGATTTTAAAAAAGCTTGTTTCTTTTATTTTTGTACTTGGGACCACCTTGTACTTTGGTAGTATACAAATTGAAAGACACAGTGGCAAAACAAAATGCTTATATTGTTGACGACACTTTAGAAGATGAATGTGGAAGCTTTGAAAAATAATTAATCAGCTCTAACCTCTCGCTCTCCAGGCATTCTCCGACTTGGCAGAAAAAAAGCAAAAAATAAGCAAATCAGCTTAGCAATTGTGAGCAAAGTATTGATAGATTATCTTTATCCTATAAAGATGTTTAAAAATCATTGAAGTATTATTACTAGCGTATAGAATGGACACCGCGAAAACAATGTATGTTCCAATGCATTGGCGCCGCGCGGCTTCAATTGCCAATGGATTCGTTCGATTTTGAAAGGAGAACGGGGGCCCAATTTTGAAAATAGAACCTCGCGGCGGGGACACACATTTTGTTAGAGATGTCTATTCTATGGACACCGCGAATACAATGTATGTTCCAATGCATTGGCGCCGCGCGGCTTCAATTGCCAATGGATTCGTTTGATTTTGAAAGGAGAACGGTGGCCCAATTTTGAAAATAGAACCTCGCGGCGGGGACACACATTTTGTTAGAGATGTCTATTCTATGACATTATACTTCAATGTTAAAAATAGTTTTTTTTTTCACGGTATGAAAAAACAACGAGTTGAGTAGAGCGTGTCATTGTGGTCGGAAATAGCGTCGGCTATTAGCTAATGCTGCGGCGTTTCCTGCAAACCGCATGGAGACAACCTTGCTGCGGTCACTCGTAAACATAGCAGCTTTCACTACTCTGTAACTCCCTTTGTCTATTCCATGTTTATTATATAAAATTCACTTTTGCGGTAATATTGCGACAACAGTGCAATTGTATACGCTACTTGTTGATTGTTTTGTCTTATTTTGTTTTAAAACTTACATTTGAAGATCTATTTTGTAACGACTTAGAATTAAATTCAATAATACGTATACAGTCATGTGTCATCATTTCAACTAACAAAAATCGAATGGTCTCGACAAGTGTGACGCAATCAGGGTGTAATGTAAGGATAATTAAAGACGTCACGGTTGGTTTTTAAGTGGTTGCATTGCGTCGCCTTCCCGTTCCATCAGCTAGTGTTCAGACCATAAACAATACTCTTATAGCAATCGACTATGAATGGTCTTCTTTAGGATTAATATTATCATCAGCAGTGAACAGTTACCGTCATATGCTGTGATATAATTAGAGATTGAAAAACATAGCATGTCGAGTTCCTTATTAGGAATGATGACAGATTTTGAAATACTGTTCTATAATGCTGGGAAATATATTAATTAGAACGTAAATAAATCATACTTCCGCAAAAAATAAGGTATACTACAAAATAAATACATACACTTCAATTTATAAGTTTAAAATTCGCACCAAACTCAGATGAAAGAAAAATACTTTAGTGTCATGGCTGTGGTCATGGCGTCGCTTGTGACGTCACGCCTCAGTAAAATAATAGACAAGATGTCATTGTCAGTATTGTCATATTCGTTTGTTTACTAAGGCGTGACGTCATTTGCGCTGATTAAGACTAATTGGCGTTTTGCCGTATTTTGTTATTTTATTCAAAAATATTGTTAATCTCGCTCATAATATTACGATAAATGCGTCTTTTGTAATCCATTAAATGAATTCATAATTTTAGTGATTTTTACTTACTGTCATCATGCCTGTTATCATGTAGGTAAATCTTGAAACGTATCTTTACGAAACAAACGTATGTGTATCAGTTTGCGAAAGTCACGAGTGCTCAACTGCTCACGGTATCTGGAAAAAGCTTTCCTTAATTACTTGGGGTGTTTTGTTTGGTGCTATCGGTGTAACGAGCCGCAAATGGGTCTCCAGTGATCGCGCGATCATGCGGGCCGCCCGCCCTTCGCCCCCCCCCCCCCTGCCCCGCCCCTTTAGCGTACGTCAAAGGCCTTTGTGCGAATGTATGGCTACACGTTTGGTGCTGTGCGGAGCGTTAAGCATTAAAGTAAGTATAAATACTTTAACGCTCGCCGCTCAGTATAATGTGGTACTTATTACCATAATAATTATGATAAAAAGATCAACAAGTTTTTCTAAAATCGTAAAATTATTTATTGATTTGGCATTTATTAATACCGGTGTCACTGATAAGTACACTTATGCACGTCTCTATTGATTCTTCCACCAGCAAATGACGAGTAATTGAGTAATATCGGCAAAAACATAATTTACCTACTATTGTAGAATCACAATGTAAAATTTCTTATGACTTGTTAAATAAAATTAACGTATTGGTTATTATTTTTAAAGTTAACGTTTTTTTATATATTAACCAATACAGGCATATTATTTAGCTATTAGTTTAGGTAAGCCTTCTAATCTAGAACTACTACTAAATTTAAGGTTCATTTAATGTCAGCATTGGATTCAATGGAGAGGCGTGCTAAAAGCCTCTGATTGGTGATCCTACGTATAAATTGGTTGTGATCAATCTTCAGAGCCTCGAGCATAGGCGCAGAGTTGCCAGCCTCTCGGTATTCTACAGGATTTTGGAGAGTGTGCGCAGGAATTACATGATTTGATTCCGCCATCCCCTTTCTAACATCGAACATCCCGACGCACGGCAGGTATTCATTAACGCAATAAAAGATGCGCTTTGCTTCATCATTTATTATTCGTACAGATTATTCGAAGGATTGGAATAAATTGTCTGCGTCGGTGTTTCCGCTCGATTATGATGTAAGTGTCTTCAAGGCAAGGGTGAATAGGCTTTTGCTAAGTTAATGCGTTTTACCACCCATGACTACATCGCCACTTACCATTAGGTGGGATTGTGGTCAAGCATTAACTTATAAGATGTAAAAAAACATAACTTTTCGGTTCACTTTAACGCTTACTGGGTAACTAAGAAAATATTAAAATCGCTCCTGCTGTCACTGTGTGCGATACCGGAACAGATAAGCCCGACACAGTGCGAACAGCGGAATCTCGCGTCTATCCTTGTTAATTAGTTTATCTCATATGTGCAGTGCAATTAGCCTATTCAATCTGGCACAAGGATTATTTGGAGGTACGCTACCAAACTTCTTTGTCTGAGCTTCGTACTTTTGTTGTATGTCACGGTTGTTTCATTGATAAACTGGTATTTTGTGAAATTGTTTCAGGCTCTTTTAATATTTATAATCTAAATTCGCATTCAAACTTCACTAGAATATTTATTTTAATCTATATATATTATAAAACTGTAACTCGATAATGTCTGTACATTGAAGATATTTAAGAAAATTTGGTATCAGGGGACTATATAGGACCAATAGATTACGAATCTGTCATTTTTAAAAATCTTGTCTGTCTGTATGTTTGACACCGCATCACGCCAAAACCACTGAATGAAATTGAGTGCGGTTTTCACAATTATATTACTGGTGGTCTAACTTAAAATCTGGTGTATGTTTTATTGTGATACGTCGCTTAGAAGCCGAGATATCAATAAATAGGACTTTTTGATACGCCACATAACTGCAGGAAATACTGAAAGTGCCCGATAGGGCGATATAAAAGATTGTTTAGTATCGGAAATATACGTTATTTCTTCAAAAAAATCAATGTGTACCAATTTATTTTAATTTATAATTTTGCTGTGAATTAGTTCTGCTAATCAACAATAGATGTCAGTTTAGGTAACTAGAAGCCATAATTAAAAAATGTACGTAGGTCTGAGAACGAGTCAACAAATCTTTTATTGAAATTAATGTATAACTATACATATTTACAATATTTAAAACATTGGGTTTTTAAGAAATTAGTTACCCTACTCAATCAATAACACATAAATATGTTAGATTTTGCTATCAGATTCCTATATTCAATTCGTTGTATGATGGTGTGGGTCAGAGTTAGTGATAATAATATTATTATGACACAATTTAGGAAAATTTTATTATCTAATATTGTTTTACCTGCAGATGAATAAAAAACTTAAATTTTGACAAAGTATTACAATTTAGATTTTCTTATTGTAATGTAGGAAAAGAAAATAGTTAGATATTAAGAAAAATACAAATCACAATGAGTAAGAAATTAAAATATGTATTTGCGAATAATCGTCTACTGCTGTCACCTAACTGGTCAATGCGTACCAAGCCGGCGCGGCCCCGCATAGACTAATTATGACCGGATGTAAGTGCAATACAAATACATAACTAAAACACTTTTGAATTTGCGAATAGCCACGTAAAAGCAGATGAGCCACCTGATGCTAAATTGTCATCATCCTCCATGGATGACTAAAAGCATCGTCCGTGATCAAATCAAACTAAAGGCATATCACCCATTGGTTGTTGTCTAAGAAAGAAAACAAGAATGAAAAAATAATAAATTATGAAGATGATTAAATTTCCATATCAAGTTTAGAGTGAGTTATTTATGATTTAGCAGTGAGATATTTATTATTTAAATAGTAGTAAAAATAAACTAATGTTATGGTAATGCACGCTGTTTAATCCACAAATGGCGAATCAGTTTAAACAATGAGTTTCTTTTGAAACGTTTTATAGGTAAAAACGTCTGGTATTTGGGCCAGGTTCTTGGACGCTTAAAAATCCCAAAGTTATTCAGGAATAAACTCAGGAGAACTAGAGTCTCCCGGTTGAGAGGCGGACCCTGCTGTCGGGTAGGGGATCCTTTCATTACCGTAAATCTAGCTGGTACCGCGGTTGCGAAACTCCCCAAATAGTCGGGGGGGCTCTTTTGACTCTTCGCGCAGAAGCGTTTAGCTCTCAGGCAGTCAAATCCGGAGGGGCAAGACGTCCCTGAGCGACTCATGTAGCCCGTGGTCGGCGTGATCAAACATTGACCGATAAACCTGACATGGTACACCTCAGCTACCTGCTAAACCACCCGATCCGATCATGGAGACAGAGCGGCGCGGCGGCAGCGGCAGTTTGCGTGATCTGGTGAGCAGCATGGGGACCGTCTTACAGACATTACTTGGTCAGATGAAAACACATAATACGTCGAAAAGAAGGAAGAAGTAGTGTCAATAAAACACTACGTAATTAAAATGGAAGAAGAATTCGATTACTTTAGGTTTTGCTGTTTATACTTACGTGGAAAAAATTGTCGACGTCTATGAATAAATAGGAGCAGTCCAGTATTCCCATAGCCTGAATTAAACTGTCATTTTTAATCTCTAACTCCTACAATGTCCTGGTTTAATTTCGAGGAGGTGTAGTCGAAGTAAAACCTTTTTTTTCAGTTGTCTTTATTTATCTCTGTAGATATAATTATCTTAATTGACCAGGGCTGAAGCCTTTGAAAATGGTAAGTGAAAAAATAATAGTAGGATGAAACCCATTGAAAAGGGAAGAGAGTATAATAAAAATTAAAGGAAAAATAATTTACGGGCGATCTGAGGTCGGCAAGTGGGGGGGGGGGGGTGTGAGTTTTTAATGGTAAAAAACGGTTTATCTCGATTTCCGGCAAAACTGTTTGCAAAACCAAGTTTTTGGTTTTTTATTTTTCTTTTACAAAAAACAAATTCACGAAATTTGGTGAAAACTTAAATTTTTATGTTCCAAACACACTGTAATTTTTTTGATTTTAAATATTTCTTTTTTCACCTTATTTTGACTTAACATCGAAAAAGCACCCTAATTTTCAATCGAAAATTCTCAAGTCAAAATATCTGCTTTTTTAAAAAAGTCGGTGGGATTTTTTTCCATGAAATCTCTACTTTTTGGTGGTATAAAAATACATTATTATGGTAAATGTTGTGTGGTAGCTGCTACGAAATAACAGTATATTGTATTAGGGTCTGGGCTGAGTTGGGTCTGGTTGTGTATCTTAGAGATAGACTATGTAACTCCAGAATGGGTGGGAATAACAGTTTTAATAATATTTGTTGATGGTCACGTTGACATAGCAAAACCAGTACAACATTGACCAATTCAAGATCTGATGGTGTACGTATATAAAATCCCACTAACATTTCTTAGGCGTATAATAAGATATTTTTTACTCTCGCTAAAGATGCTAAATGGATTTAGATGAAATTTGGCTCACAAATATTTCATATCCCGCATCAAATAACAGTGTGCATGTCGTTCGAGGTCGGAGATGGATCTGCTTCTTCATCAGGTCAAGGGTATACTTTAGTTTGGAAGTTGGGTTTACAGGTTATTTATTGTTTTAGAGTTTTCCTCAAAAGAAAAAACATAGCCCTTATAGGATTACTTCGTTGTCCGTCAGTCTGTCTATCTATCGACCCTATTTTCTCAGGAATGCTTGGAGGTATCTTTCCAAAAAAACTTAAACTTATTTGTATTTGGTTACTTATTGATCGCTATGTCCATGCATAGGAACGACAGTTTTACAGCGGCAATGTTAAGTTTGTTACTGAATCATTTAATATTGCTCTTATGTTCGGTTCTCTAAATTTGTACAAAACCCTCGGTGCCAAAAAAACTCGCATTTCCCGGGATGTTTTTTAATTACTTTCATTTAATTCTCAAGTCCACGCAGACGAAGTCGCGGGTATAAGCTAGTATGAAATAAAATTGTTATGGGCGTGACATCAGTTAAAGAGGTGACGTCAATAATAATTCCGAGCTATTAAGCTCATTAAACACTCGGTGCATCCCCCTGTGCGGTGAATACCGTACTGTAACGATTATGTAAATGACATGGATGCAATATGGTCTGTGAATTGCACTATTATCAGCGGCCATCGACACGCGACAGTTTATTCGTATCTGATAGCGTTTACTGGTGCACATTTGAGCGCATGGGTTATTTCGAGTAGAGTTTAATGTTTTAACTTTAACAATGGTTATGTTTAAGCTGTTTTTATCCGATCGATATGATTTTTTTGGGATGGTTCATCTGATTGTCTTTCTTCGCAACTATTAGTAAGCCTGAGTGATAAACATGGTTACAGGTTCGATTCCCCGATGTTTATGTGACGGTTTAGGTTTCGATTGCAATTTAGAGAGCCAGTAACATAAAAAGTGGGTTCTCTTGTATTTCCCTGGCCGTAACTTTTCTGTGGACGAATATTAAAATTTATTGTCTTCTTTCTACTACGAAAAAAAATATCAAAATAATATAAGCTCGAAAACGTCCTACGCTTTGTTTGTAGTTTAAGGAGAAAATGCGGACGACCGCAAGGAGACCTTGACAGTTCAAGAAGCATCGCCTAGTCCACCAAGGGTCCTTGCTCCTGACTTACGGTCGCCAAAAACCACAGGGATTCAATGTGCCTTTGTGCAACACAATTTTATTGAATAATAAAATTTCTCTTCCAAATGGAACGACTTTATAGGTCATAATTCCCTTAACGCTTTCTGTTAACGCGTGTTATGGGCGAAATAAAGTAACAAATATTCTATGTTTGAGGTTTGGTGTAAGAAGTGTTCAGAGAATCCGCAGTACAATTTATTTCAGTAAGAGCAGGTGCAACGAAATATTATTACTTTTATTTTTACCTTTGCTGTTTAATATTATATTTAGGTAGGTAAAAAAATAAATAATAGGTAGCTCTGTCGAGCTTAGTTTGACACCGGTTTTAAAAAAAGTTTAATTTATTCGTAAACGATTAACTTCATATAATTAGTTTTTGATTGTTAAAGGGGACGGTTAGTATTATAGCACATAATAACGAAAGCTCAAGGAACGTCTGAAGCAGTTTATTGGCTAGAAGTCTCTCCATACCTACTTAGAACTTCACTTCCTGAAATACGACGAGGATTCTTCGGACAAGAATTCCGGTCTGCACGCTAGATCTAAATAAAAAATATTTTCTAATATACCTATCTGAAAAGTGAGTTACAAATACGTATAATTAACTAGAGTTACCTTGTGTTCTATCGGCTCCCCAGCAACGAGGTCATTCATTGATAGCGGTTTTTTCCGTGTAAGGATACATACATACCTATGTACATTACGTTACTAAGTTATTCAAAATCGATATTACATTGTGAATGCGCTCGTCATAGTCATTTTAGCAAGTGTGACACAATGTTCTGTTATTCTGAGAATTGTAACTAGGCTGAGTGATACTATCGATCTGGGTTAGAGCAATTGCAATTATGTTCATAACTTCATAATTGACTAATAACTGTATTTCATTTTGGTTAATGATGTTCATCTCAATAAGTTGTAATCAAAGACTTCTATGTAGTTATTCCACTCTATAGACGGGCTGTGCCGTAGTAAAAACCGGGCAAGTGCGTGGTGATACACATAAGCTAACATAGCCGTAATAATTTTCCTTGTAAATTCATCATATAACCTATTTTTGAGAATATTTTCATTTGTCCAACTCCAACCGTTTAGCCGGCAGGGTCCCCCACTTGACTGTTAACCAAAATATTTCGCAAACGGACCCCTTATACCAAAAATTCATTTAGAAGGCAAATATTCTATTCTTGAATAGCAGTAGCGTTGGGTTTTTAAAATATCACTTATGCTTCCTTTCGTCACTAACATCTAATAACTTTAGTGGCGTGACGATAATACCATAACAGTAAAACACATTCGTGTTTAAGATAACATCTCATCATTTTGGTAAAACGCGAACATGGAGATAATGACTCGATGAATAATAATGAGGTTTGTAAGTGTGAATCATCAAATATATTTAAATTGTTATCAATTAAAAGCAATATAATAGCGATTTGAGTTGGGTAGGTCGGGCCATATGGCGCGCTCGGCACACGAGTGCACGGAGGCCATAAAGTTAGCGTGTTACGTTACCTCACTGAAAAATCATAACAACAACGTCGGTATTCGACACAAAGCCAAATATTTTATTAGGAAAAAGCACAACTTTTTTGCCTGATGGCTCTGTAAAAATATTAGTTACCAAAAGTATTTAAATGTGCTTTAACATAAGCACAAACTTAAATGTGGAACAGTTTTTTCGTAATGTGTAACTACCACAAAAATGTACAGATTGTGGAATCGTCTTGGCCGCCCTTTTTGATTTTAAAATACTAAACCTTCATAAACAGTTTTACGACAATTTTTTATGACCCTATGAAAAATAATATATTCAAATATTATTCTTTTAATATGACGTACGTAATATGAAAAAAAAAATGATTTTTTCGCTTGTTCAGTGGCCACGTAGTTCATGTAAATTTGTCGGGCTCAATTGAAGTTAATAGAGAGCAGAGAGGGTGAGGATCGCCAGCTGACGCGAGGTGTGAGGGAATTTAGCCCTCCCCCATACGACCACGATGCGGAATTGATGATCAAAAAAATAGAATACTAATTGTTAACAGAGTTTCCCTGAAGAGTTGAATATTTGCTATTTTTTTTAGCTTGGAACTATTACCTAATTAGTTAGATATTCTTAAATTGTGAACAGTATCAGATTTACTTATTAGTACCTTTTTAAAGGTCGGCTCTACATACCAAAGAGGCTACTTATAAGCAATGGATAAAAAACTTTGTTCACTCAGAATACAAAACAAACTTATTCATGAAGCTAAATAACTAAAGTTGTGTCTGTCTGTAAAAAAATATAAAAAATACAATCGAATTCAATAACAATAAAATGACTATCGAGTGATAATGAAGTGCTATTGATTAATTTCTACTGAGCACACATGATTACCACAACATTAAAATTTTCGGTGTCGCAAATAACCGATTCGAGAAAAAATGTGTATCTATCACATGCATCTGCCTGTTACGGGAATCCAGGAATCGAATTCCGGATTTTCAGGTAGTAGGGTTACTGTCATTACTACCAACTCCAACTAAGCTACGGGCTCGTCTATTCTTTATGTGTAAGTAAAATACCTAATACCAGTGAAATTGAATACACGGATTTTAATTTCATCAGCCAAAGGATACCTACAATACAAAATATTCTTTATTGTTCACCAATTTTGACAAAATAAAAACAATCGCAGGTTTTAAGTAGCAAAAAATTACACAGGATATAAATAAGATTTTTTTTATTACAATTATTATTGCTTTAAATAAAATTCCAAAGCAAAGAGTGGCGTAGAGTGTTCGCCACGAGGAGGGTCAGCTCATGAATGTAAAACAAATAGATAGGGCTGCGTGCGAGTGGCGCGACCCTCTGTATGTCGTGCGATCGTTCACAATTGCCAAGATACATACTAATTTATTTGTATACGTAATAGGATTCGCTTTTAGTTCCTTCACGAAAATAATTGAGTTTCATTGCTTTTATGTCATATGCTATTCTTCCCCCATGGGTTTGGGGCAAAGTTTCACAATTTCAGAGCCAAAGTCGGCTAAGTGCACTTTAAAGCTTAATATTTTGCTAAGGATCACTAAATCCAGAAATCGTCTTCCCAAATCCTCAACATTTTTTAAAAGACCTATCCAACGATACCCCACATCATGGGGTAGACAAAATCACCCTCACTTCATGTGCAGAGAGAGATTTTAGGTAAGTACCATAAAAAATATTTCTAGATTTTATTCAGCCACTTTGTTTACATAACCCTTTCTAGTACTAAGGATCTCAACTCTCAGTGTTATGTTGCGGACGGACCGATGGAGATGATGAAACTATATAGGTTCCATTTTGACTACGGAACCCTAAAAACCTAGGTGTTTAAATCAATGAAGCCTTTTGAAAATCAATCACTCATCAAATGACAAATCATTGAGTGACTGCAGTCTATTATGTCACAGGAAAACAAAGGAATCCGTGATTTGTTCAAATCTCTAACTAAAATGTCCCTACTAAAAGTTAGATCTTCTGAAATGTTTTCCATCATCAGGCATCGAACACCTATAGTTTCTTTATACGTATAGATATTGTATTCGAATTCGCATAAATCTTATTATACTTACCTAGAGACACGAAGCACACAATACTTACGGCCAGGGCCCAGGTGCCAGATGTGAGCTGAACTGATTATATCTACAAGTACTTGTACTCTCTTAGTGCTTGCTGTCTGAACGTTTTTTGCTCCAACATCAAATACCTCATTGTCTTCATTAAAGGAATTTAGGTTCTTTACAAAAATTATGTGTAATAAACTTTTATGAAATTGATGAACACGTAATTTACTTTTTACTTATGAACGTAATTTACGAATGCACAAATTGAATTCAAATGACTTTCAAATTTGGAAACTTTATTTTTTCGAATAATAATATTGCAATTATGTATGCTCAGCCAAACACAGATTTTTCTTAATGTCTATCGTTTAATAATCTAAATTTTACTAACAAAAAATAACCGACTTCAAAGTCTCAAAAACTACATAGGTGTCAGATCTCGTTCAAATTTATGTGAGACTACATGACAAGCACCTGCTTTCGATTAAAAAAAGAATCATTGAAATTGGTTGGCGTGATATTGAGTTATTCGACAATATGTCGCGCACATCTTAACACAAATTTACGACTTATGTGGTTTTCTCATGGATGCCATTGTCAGATCTCAATAAAATTTATGTGGGACCACATGACAGCCACCAGCTTTCGATTAAAAAAAGAATCATCAAAATCGGTTCGCCCAGTCCAAAGTTCTGAGGTAACAAACAAAAAAAAAAAATACAGTCGAATTAAGAACCTCCTCCTTTTTTGAAGTCAGTTAAAAAGACATATTGATTTTTCTTTTGTATTAGGTACCTACATAAATTGATTTAGAGGTAATTAAAATATAACTAATTTTTTAAACAATAACCTAATTTAATTTATTGATAGACGATAAATAGGCATAACTATTTATATTTTGCGATGACTACTTTACCTATTTAATGATTAAAATTTAAATAAATACTGTAGGTATTTATGAATAAGGTTATGCGTTTAATACGTTTAGGGGGACATTATTTAAGTGTAGTAACAGTGACAGCTGTAACTGATACGCATCTCATGGAGGACACGTGGGCCGAAGGTGGATGCAGCACGCGCTCGATAACGACCGATGTTTTGATATTGACTTGTGGCCCTTGTAGGTCTGTGGTGGACTGTGTGCATTTTTTTAGTTTTTTTTTCATCTATTCGGTTTGTGGCCATATAACACCAACTTTGTGGCCATGTAACACCAAAATATTTGTGATTGTGAGTCATTATTTATAGTTCGTTTGGTATTCTATTTATGTCATTGAGATTTGCAATGAGGAAGCAATTTTAAATAAATGAAAAGTTGTAAAGTTATTTTTTGGCATTTCTAATGACGAAAAGTCACACACAAGTATTTCGTAATTTCTAATTTGGAACAAAAAAATATAAGCATTGAGTATTAAAAAGTAGATAATTCTGAAATTTGGCGCCAAAAATTAAATTAAGAATCATTATAATTTACTATGAGAATGTTTTGAATGTAACCGCTAGCATTTTTTTGTTGGTCTATTTAATATATTCATTTATTTATTTTTGATCAGCAGACTCAGAACAGCAGAAGAACTCTTAAAATTCGGTAAGTTGATTTGTAACAATATTCTAAATTATAAGTGCTGAAGTTATTAGTGTAACTCCTACCGTCGTACCTATGTTTCCTGCAGCCTAATTAGTGTTATTTACTAGTAGTTAAGTACTAGACATTTTAGGGCATAGGCAAACTAGATTTACTTTATATTTACCAATATGGTATATTTAATACCAGCTGCGCAAACAGCCGGCCGCTTCTAATGTAACTCACGTTCTATCACTGACTTTTACATTTACTTCTCTAATACACGCGTATCACATACTAATATAAAGTGCGGTAAGTAGGTAATCCTCTTGTTATTACAATTTTACTGCTTTTTGTGGAAGAATAGTGAGTGTATTTCAGACACCAAACGTAACTACTCGTTAAATGAATTTCCTCTCGTTTCGCCAATACTGAAAATCTATAATGATACGATAAATAACAAAATGTTGCTACTCTTTTAATACTTTATTGTTACTTTATTGTTTTGTTTGATTTGGTTATGTTTCGTATTGTATTGGTTAAATTATTTGTAACTACGCTTAGCGGCATATCATTGTACATTAATTAGTACCTATATATTTCTCTGTAAGTGAATTGTTGTAAAATTCTTTTGAGAAATAAAAAATCTTAAACCGTTACTTAATAATAGTTAAAAAAATATTTTTAGTCAAAAGTACTTTTGTTGCCTTTATAAATGCGTATCTTGGAGTACAACCTGTACCGTACAAGGGACTCAAACCACCTTGAGTTCAAGCCAACCTTCCCTACTCAAGGAGATTGATCAGCAACGGACGAAGCTATGATGGCAGACTGAATCCTTTAATCTCGGTAGGTACTCATGCATGATGTTATAGTTTTATACAAACCATAGTTGTTGTCAATGTTGTCTATGGGCGATGGTAGCACGACCCGGTGGCACGGCTATTTACAAAAAAAAATAGTTGATATTAATATTATTAACATATCGAATTTTTGTTGCTCGCTTGGTAACTTTATTGAAATTTTATTACTATTAATTACATAACACAAATTTTGAAAAATAAACATGTTTGATGAGTAAATATTTATGTAACTTATATTAATTATGAAAGCGACAATTGAATAGTTATTGTGAAAGATAAACGAAAGGTTATTGTATTGTTTTTTATGCGTATTGAATCACAAAACGTTTATAATTGCGCGTAATCTTTTTCATGGCATGAGAACTTTCCTATTAATTACCCCCTAAATGATCAACGCACTTCGTCGCCATTTCGTTTGTATTAAACAAAAGGGTTCAAAGCACTCTAGTGCTATTGTTTTTCGGCTATAAATCTAATGGATTGCATAATTATAAAGTTTAATATGTGACAGTCGCTTTGTGACATGTAAATTTATCCGGGACCATATTGCGGGGTTCCGTGGAGTGGGGTGGGAAAGACTAGTGCAATATTGAGTCGCGACGGGACGCCGCAGTACTTCAATGATGAATAGGGTCACTGTGTTATTAATTCTAATTTTGGACTCTACATCGTTAAAAAAGATAGTTTAGATACCTACAATTAACACTTCTTACTGTTTTGTGCTAAAGATGACTCTTTCCAGTTAGTAGTTAGTAGTTCCGGGTGCAATTTCCGGCTGGGGCAGATATTTATGTGACAGATAAATGTTTGTAGGTACTTGGGTTATGGCTGTTATTGTGATGTGTTATAATTATGTGACATCCATGCCACCCGCGATACAGGTATAATATAAACCTACTACGGGGGTATGAGTGTATTTAGAAAGCGTTTATTTATTTATTTATTTATTTATTATATATTACTTATTTATTATTTATTTATTTATTTATTATTTACAGTGTCGATGGGTCCGGCTCTTCCGGTTACAATATGTGACACATAAATGTAAGTTGGTACCTAAAAGTCTTGAATCGTGATGACTTAAGTGAAAAATCTAGATAAAATAACTAGTAATAAAAATGATCATCTTAGTTATTTATTTTATTTTATTTATTTATTTATTTATCATTTAACAAAAGTTACATGCAATCATAGGTTAGCATTATAAAAACCACTGAGGTTTGTGTCATAATGCTATAAGTTTACATCAATTTTTTCTAATGATCTAATACATTATGGCCATCTTAAAGTACCTACATATATGTATGTTAGATTAGTTAATGTTTGTTGTTAAATGTATTTTTTAAAGTAATTAAAACTGTTAGGTACAATTATTTAATAAAAATGTCTTTAATTTATTCTTAATATTATAAAATAAATACAAAATAAATATATTATAAGTTAAATACCCGACGATGATATCAGCGCGTTAATGTCGTTTGTATGGCGATGTAGAATGGTAACAAAAGCTAAAAATAATATAATATCTTGATGGAACCTAACCCGAAAGAGAAAGTAAAGTAAAATAATAACCTAATTGAATTACAATGAAGAAATCTAGATCATTGGCAAAGATTATTTATTTAACAAAGGTAGATAATAAGTAATTTAGAAGGCTACTTTGTAGCAGTTGTAGCTTGAAACCTACTATGCTGGCACTATTCTACTACACATATTGCAGTTCAAACAAAAAAATACTATAATATTATGTTTAAATTTGGAAAAATCTTAATAAAAAAAAGTATAAATTCATAACAATTTTAATAAAAAGAAACAAACCCTACTAACGCGCCAAAATTTCAAATATAGAACGATCGTTTACACAGGAAACAATAATTTAAACAAATGAACTCAGCCCTGCAGAGGCTGCAGACCACTTGAGCAATAAACAGCCGTATTCGTGAACTTACTTCCGCCATTGTTTAGTGCATAAAGCGAAGTGGTACTCTACGTGAGAAACTGTTGCGAATCTACTCGGAGATCGCGAGAATGTGGGCCTCTTTGTTTTTTCTGAATAATAAGTTTGTTAAAACGATACGATTACATTTATATTTTCTTTCTTCCTTTGATTGTGTTTGTGCTATAATAGATTCTATTAATTGTGCATTTTAATATGTTTTTTAATTGGATGCGGTTCTTCATTTGGAAGTGGCCAGTCTGATTAAGCCATCGGTTTCGGACTTGAACTGAGCAAGGCACAAACGAAGTAATTCCTAGTGATCGCTAGCTAGTGAAAACAAAATTTCCATGCTCTATTAAAATTAAACACATTTTAACAATTCTATATCGATAGTGTATTATCGAAATATCGGATCCCCAATTCAAATTTAACAACAAAGTATTAAAATAACGTTTGAGCAGTCAATTAGGCGGCAACGTATCGTCCATCGAGATAGCGCGATGGTGGCCCATTGTGGCGCGGCGCCCTGCGGCTAGGACGCCGGCACTCGCCGCACGCACAATGTGACCACTGTTTTATTCCTATTTAATAAATGCTACTTTTACTTCCGCTTCGATGACCATTCGAGAGGCGGATTTTGTGGGAATTTGGTCAATACACATTCAAACAATAGCAACGTCAACGATACATAGTAGCAAGTTCCTGAATATGCCACCATCTGTTAACAAATCGATACAATCCGATACATTGTGTTATGTCTTACCGTACGAATTTCTAGAATCTGATCGTAAACAAGAAAGCGTAAACGGCAGCTTTATCGCGATGACTTTAATTGTAGTGAGATCGTGACAAAAATAACGGGGAGCGACGGGGGCCATCTCGTGGAGACCTGCCAACCGTATTGTTCGATTGTTGCGTCACACCATCGTCAAAGAGTTTCACTCGCCTCTAGATCGTCTGATAGATAAAATAATTCTCACCTCCCCGGGCCGCGGTGTCGCGAAAGGGTTCGCCGAATAATTGCAACAATCAATTTGAAGGAGCCATCGAACAATTTGTATGGTATTTGTGCGGGCTGTCACCCGCTGATGCTATCGAGACGTTCCGGGGTGCCGCGGACCGGCAATGGGAACTCTTTTCGAGAGCTGGTTTCTCACACCTCAAGTGTTAATTTTTGCAACTTACGACACTGCTATTAATTTTAGGGCTTGCTTTCATCAAATATAAATTAGGTTGTTAAATATATTAGATCTACAGGTATAGCGATATTTTCTAGGCTTACAAGAAATTGAATAAAGCTAAAGTTAAGAGCAAGCTTGGAGAATTAAGCTCGTGAATTTCTGCGTGTTGCATTTTTCATAAAAATATATCTAATATATTATAATACGAACCTACATGATATTTCGTAATAAACGACGTAAAATAACTGCATGATTGAATAGATAAGCAATTTTCAATAACAACGAAAGCTCATAACATAACCGTGCATAACTTACGAGTTCTGAAGGCGGACCATATATCAAATCGGACTCCATAATAAGACATAAACATCACCTCGTTGCAATATGTCACGTATAACAAAGCGCTGCGGTAACGGTCCGCATCATTTGTCTGCCGTAACCCGGTAATTTATGATCTCCTGCCGAAGAAGGAGGACAAAAACGGGGCTGCTGTTAAATATTTGCCTGAGACAAGAGGGAGCGATAATTCGAGGCTATTATGACGTCACTTCACGCCTTTTGTGAGGTCGTCACACCGTGTCATCTGCTTCTCGAGACGCCTGCGTGGACTATCTCCCGATTATATCTATTGTGTGATTTTTTCAGTGCGCGCGAGTCGGATGCGCCACCGACGACGAATTCGTCCCGTTCGGTTCTTCGACTTCGTAAAAACGTTCGAGGATCCGACCTATTGTCTCCTGGCTCTTTACGAGCTCCGTTTTGTGACGGTGTTATTGTTTGCGGTTGATAAACATCTCGCCACTAGGTAGGTAGGGATCATCACTACTTTTGCCGGTGGTTTATTTTAATGGAGATCCATCGGATTTGTTTGTCAATTATAGTCGCTTTGAAGGTTTAAGACGTCAAACAGTTTTTTAGGATGGATTTAATGAACAAAGAGCCATTGACACTGCGCTTTGACGTCGAAGCAAATCCGGTAGCTGTTTTTAAACAAGACCAAAAACTTGTAGCTGCAATTAACAAACTTTATATTAATGGGCGAGAAAGAAATTCGAACAGTCTTTTGTTGCCTGGAAGGAAGCTGGATTTTGGAGAAGTTCAACAGCTTTTGAAGCAAACAGGGGAAGGAAATGGTATGAATATTTTGATATTATTGTACATGCATTAAAACTGAATAGGTACTTGAAAACTGTAATGTTTTTCACGCAGAACCTTTGAGGGAATCAGAATTACTCTCAAAAGTCCTACATGAAGAGAGAAAGTCTATCATAAAAAAGATAGAAGACATTTTAGGAAACATCAATGGGACCGCTGGCACGAACCAAGTTCCAAAGTTGATTTTAAGAAATCAAAGATTATGGAGTAATTGTATTTATGACTTAGACAGGTATTAATTAATTTATTTTTAAATTAATGTATTGTAGATTTTTTAAAGTAAAAGATACAATTTATTGTAATATTATAATACTAATTACATAGTTTGTATGCTTTTCAGAGTAACATTAAAATCTTTCAATGATGCTAAAAAGACAACTGTAGTGTACTCTGATACTGGTGATAGATCTAGATTTAATGCAATTGTTTTTGTATTATCTAAAGTTCACGAGTTACTTACTAAAAATCTAACTGTGACTAGGAGGTGAGTTAGAATAGTGTTATCAATTTGCTATGTTTTATTGTTGTTTATATTTTTGTCAACAAAGAAATAAATAATAAAAATAATATTGTCCTTTGTCAATTAGCAAGAAATTAGATAAATTTCGGTTATTCACCACCAAAAAAAACTAACTTATCTATTATCTTTCGCAGAGAATTGTTTTATCAAAACGTGGCTAGATTTCGCAATCAAAGCAATCTAGACGTGGCTGTAAGAGATGTGTGTTGTCTTTTGGAGACTCCACCTTGGGGTTTGGGAGTTATTGCCACAGCCAAGGGCTTGGTAGCAGGTCCGTTACTACTGAAGTGTAGAGATGGTAGCACGATAGATTGTATGACGACGGGTGGTAAGAATTATACAGAGATATCGATTACGTTTTATATTTAGAATGTGTGTACGTGAATGTTAAGACTTCATATATAGCGTCCTTGTTCCATTTTTTTTTTAATTTCCAATTATTATCCAAAATATTTAAAATTTTGCAATTTGATATCGGTCTGCTTCATGAAGAACATCAGTTTATAATACAAAAATACAAATGAATAGGTAGTTTGATGGAACTGATTTAACATATTACGTTTCGAGTGAATTATGAATGACGGTACCTACGCTATTCAAGTTATATGTGTGTAAGTTACCGCAAGTTATGAACACCTTTTAGTTCATCTTTCATCAAAATTGCTTATAAATTATGTATTGTTTACAAAACTTGACCTGATGATGTTACGACGATCATTAATCATCCATTATTCCTCCATGTAATCAATCAACCAAAGATAATAATAATCTATCCTGGGTTCCTGACATAATATTTAAATAAACTATTAGGTACCTTGCTTCCTCAAGATATAACTGGTATTCAAGAAGTCAAATCGTCAGCGAAGTATATTTTAGTTGTCGAAAAAGATGCAATTTTCCAGAAATTGCTCGATGAAGGAGCTTTGATAAGATTGGGTCCTGTTATCATATTAACAGTAAGTATGTCCTTGAAATACAATAGAAATACATACATACAACACGTAGGCACAAATATATTTGCACTACACTGAAATGTTACAAATAGCCACGACAGAAAGAATGATTACACCAATTTGGTAAAACGAGGATGGGTAGATTTCACGGACCTTTGACCATATTATCACAGAAAGGTTTATTTGAGATGAATTTTTCAGCGAAGTAATAATATTAAGCAAATAACTTGAGAAATTAGACGTGTAAGTAGGCTACAAATTAATATTTTACTATTGTGTCATAAATGTTAAGACGTAAATTAAATACATTTTTAAGGGCAAAGGTTATCCCGACGTGTGTACTCGGCAACTTTTGTGTAGACTTGTGAAGGAGCTACGAGTGAAAGCCTTGGCGCTCGTGGACTACGATCCGCACGGCTACGAGATATTTCTCACATACAAATATGGATCTCTGGTGAGCTTTTATTTTTATGCTTCCTTCTTTGCATTGTAGGTAGGTACTTTAAGTAACAAGTTAACGATATAAGAGCAGCTGTAAAGTAAGAAAACTAAAAGTTAAACATAAAAAAATAGGAATTCAAATTAAGATGTTCATAAGCTAAATATTAGGGTGGTCTTTAATACTGACCTCGATCCCATACCGGGCAGACCAAAAAATCGCAACCTAAGCCGTTTTGTGTCGGCTCAGAAAACTGACCCCATTCTCATGCCGGTAGATCAGGGTTTATGATGTCCGAAGCCATACTCTGTAGGTTCCGGGAAACATATTACCTTTATGTTAATTTGACAGATATATTTTATGGTCTCAAAATAGATTTTAAAAAGTTCCTTTTAGTACGTCGACGATATAAAGTTAATATAATTACAGGCTCAATCGCATCTTTCCTCATCCCTCGCGTGCAGTTCCTTACTGCTTCTTGGAACTCGTCACAGTGATCTCATGACTTTGGTGCCGCAAGAAGCGCGACTCATGCTGACGGCTCTCGACAAACGTAAATTGGCGTCGCTTATGAAACGGCCGTACTTGGATAATGTTGTTGGTAAATTGTTTTGTATTATTGTGGATTTCTTATTGTGCAGTTATTGCAATTCAGTCTGTTCTTCAGTCCAGTATGTACTATCCAGTGTAAGACCTTCGAAGCTGGCGAAACACTGGAAATTCCCAAAGAGTATTTATACAATAGTTAGGCGACGGCGACCATGTGGTCTGTATATTCCGTTTACCATAAATTCTCTAATACAGTTGATATTAAAAGATTTAAAAGACATAGTGATTAGTGTCTTGCTAACGATTTAATAACATTTACCCATTTTTTCAAGGTTCTAGTATTAAAGCAGAACTTCAGGCTATGTTACAAAGCGGAGTGAAGGTAGAGATAGAAGCCGTAGCGCCGACTGCTGCAGCACTTTGCGACTCATACATACCTTCCAAAATCATTCAGGCTGACTTCTTGGGATTATAATATTTTTACTTAAATATATTGTTTTTAATTACATACACAGTTTTAAGTAGTTGTAAATGTCGCTACATTCATCCTTGTAGCGGCATCTAGCGAGTAAATGAGAACTTATATTCACATGCTAGCGCCCTCTGTTGAAATATGTTCCATGCTTACATTTTCTCGCCATTGTTGTACTTAATGTTAAGCATTTAGTTTTGTTTATTTATCAGAGATGGAGTTTAAACTTTCTCCGTGAAATGAAATTGTATTTTCAAAATGATAAATTAGAATACAATGAATGTATAGGTAGATATAGGTGTACCAGAATCTGATGGCAAAATGGGGAAATTAAAATTGGAGACAACACACTCCCCAGCGTTGCGGAAACTAGAATAAAACTTGTTGATCCTTGATATTTTTAACAGTGTTAGTTTCATAATAGGCAATATAAATTATGTAGGTATGGTTTATTAACTTCAGATGAAAATATATAAAAGACAAAGCTACACATTTTATTAGACAAGCACATATTTTTTATATTATAATTAATTATTACAGTGACTAACAATAATTTATGCAACTATAATTTAAAATTTGCCATCTGTATACTAGTATTTTTTGTTAATTTGATAAAGAGAACAAATAGATAATTAATAAATTGCTCCTCCACCATTTCAGTTACGTGAACTTGTATGATGTGTAACTTTTCATTTCATATTCACAAAATTTTTGCTACCTTTAATTTGTAACAATGTTTGTATTATTTATTTCAATTAATTTAATATCATTTGCTAATCTTACTTACATACAAAGAAATCATATGTAGATTATTTACTAAGAAAATATAATCACGAAAACTAAGTATCAAAACGAGTTAATCCTACAAGATGGATAATATTAATAATGCAGATTGTCGCATAAATACAACTTTTTCCTCACTTGTTTTTCAATAAACATTGAAAATAATATTTGTGGCTTGTGATCGTAAAGTTGTTTTCGGCAGTAAATCGAAAATAATCATAATTTTTGAAAAAGAAAAAATTTCCATACAACTCTTTTTTTGACTTGACAAGCCGCTTGACAATAGTTAGTTTTAAAAAATTTCATTGCCATATTAAAAACCCATTTTTCTGCTTGTCAAAAATGCCATGAGATGCTGGTATACCTATAGATACTCTGTTATATCACAGAGTACTTGAACACTTGATTTATATTTGAGGATTTGAAGTAAAATTGACAGCGTCATTAAATCAAAATGTCTTTGATAATTTTTTTTAACGTATGTAAAAGTTCTCGCAATAATTTGAACTTTATTTTGAGGGAGATGTTGTAATCTATTTGTTCAAATTACCAAGTTACCAAAATATGGAAGTCAATACACCGAAGAAAGAAAAAGAAATTGAAAAAAAATGTGTGAGCAAAGCGAAGTCTCATTTATCTGGACCGCCTGTAAAGCTGAATATCGCACCTACGAAACGTAAATCTTTTAACGTGAACGAAGCGGTGCGGTCTTTGGACGTAGCTTTGGGTCGGTTGAAGAAAAGTAAGTTAGTAGAAGGTGAATATTGCTCGAACACGGCACACACTAGTCCAGTGAGACGCAGCTTGGCGTCAGCGCATATGTTTATAGACAGTCTGACGGAACCAAATTACAACCACGGAGTAGACAGCGCTTCCTTGATGTCAATGAATTTCTCTCATTACGAATTGATGCGGAACTTATCTTGCACTAATTCAGACGGTGCCTTTAGCAGTACCACGTGTAATGCTTTAAGTGCTTCAGATATAACGTCAAAAAATGAACATTTGGAACGGTACTTCCGTAGCGTCGACACATGGGGTGGGAATTGCAGCGATCAATATTCCGCCCGAACCAGTACCAGCGACGCACAACTTAACATCTCTGAAAAATAAGTTTTCCTACCCGGTTAAATAAAACAGTGCAATGAACGATTATGAAAATTTTATTTAATAAAAGAAACTTTACAATAATAACAGAATAATCTCAGCATTTACAAATAAAACGTACCAATCTATACAACACTGTAACTCTTAAACGAGACGATAAGATTTATAACACTGATTTAACAATAACGTAGAATATAATTATGTCTTCTAGGGCCATCAAATAGTGCGACATTGAACACAATATTTGTTAAATGGAAGTAATTCGTATCGTAAAAACGTGTTAATAAAATTACTAACGATAGGCAACATATTATTTCATTGCGAAATTTTAAGGATCAATTAAATAAACTGCACACGGAGTAGGTAGTTAGGTACTCCGTCATATATTATTAGGCATAGAACTATTGCTTTGTTCGACGATCGAACTAGTGAGAATTTTTTTCTTATTATGTAGTTCGACGTCCAAGCAGTAGGACAACAGGAATCACTAATAGGTATGACACACAATCAATACTAAAGATTAAGCATTTATTCGTTTTGAACCGTATTTTCTCTGCAGTCTCAAGTTCTTGGCTCAAAAAATATCAACAGCATGAGTTATAATAATATATTTTTTATTGTGTTCAACACCGCACCGCACACGCCATCAATCTAACCGCTACGGAGCAATCCGCGGTACTCTAAAGTTACGAAGGCGGACACTACTCTGCACCCTGAACTGCACTCGACAATTTAAGGTAACCAACAGTTTAATACAGGGTGTACATTGTACAGTCAATTTACAATGTTGTATTAGAACAAAAAATATGTCACAGTAGACGCAGTAAAAATCTGTAAATATCAAATTAGTCATACACAAAATTAATCTTCTAGAATAGTAGACGATGAAACACAAAAAAGCTAATTAAAAACTTTTTTCATGTCAGAGAGAAGGTATTGTATTTTAAATAATAATAAATTATAATTCACTATACGTTCCAGAATTTAATTTGATGAATGCTCTTGTCGAGTACAGAACAGACTATCGTTGCTTGCAGGATTACTAAAACACCGCAATACTGATTCACATCTATATACCACATCCATTGAATCTGAGAAAAACTAGAACAGTCTAAACTAAGTTCAAGAAATGTATTGAGGGGTAACACAATAATTGAACGTAGCTGATCAGAGTTGTAATAGGGAAATAATTGACATAGTCATCACATAGTTCCTACTTTCCTGCCCCAAGAGTAATTATAATTTTATTCTTACGGTATGGAAGCTTTCGCTACACTGGAAGACTAAAGGATTACAGACCTTAAAGGAAGTCGAGGAAGGGAGAAGCGGCGTGGAAACAATTCTATAGATCTCGTTCTAAGAATTAATAACAACCATTCACATTATATAATATTGTTCCTATACTACACGAATTAAATTGGTGTTCTCTGTTGATTGAGTAGTTTTCGAGATTAAATGAGGTTTAATATCCTTATTAATTAATTGTAAGAAACCTTCGCCTTCCGAAGGTGCGTTCTCTTAGTACGAGGCAGTACCGTGGCCCTCACACTCCTTTACACACAGGGCATTGCTTCACTAGCAAGTCATATGTATTTTGTATAACTACAGAACATTCTCTAAAGAAATCAATACATATAACATGATGTAAAGTTAAAAGCACCCGGTTTCCGAACTCTCTCGTTTATAATTACATTACTAGAAATTCTCAAATGTGGCGTGATGTTCACTGATATTGTCTATCTCGGTAACTATTTTGGATATCAAGCAATATTGTTAATGTTTTGTTTGTGGAAGATTTCCAAAACTCTTAAAATAATTATTTGCCTTAAAGGATATAATTCATTAATTACAACGAATTCCATTTGACTAGGCCCTACGTAATATCAAGATGGAGGTATCATAATCATCCATAAAATTTTATATAATATCGTTAAAATTATGCAATAGAAGAATCACAGCATCCTCAAGACCATAACGGCAATTGAAATCAATCTCATCGACGTATCGTATGTTTAAATTTATTGTAAAATTTAGACCAAATTGGCAGTCTTTACAAACATGGAATGTACGATATGCGTCTATGCAGGTATCCGATAACACTTAACAATTAATATCGGCAGACGTTATCTCTATACAACAACAACGAATTATCTAATTTTGTCTTAGAAATTAACAACAATCGTGCCATTCGTAGACATTTAGACATTTCCTAAGGAGCATTGCCTGGGGGCCTTGCTGTACATTAATGATTACGATAATGATAATTATTATTATAATTTTTATCAAGACAGAATTACAATACCTCCAATTTTCGAGGGAATATTACAATATTATCACAGCCTACTGAACTATTTACAGTCGGCAGGGAAACGCGGGTGAATCGTATGGAGCGCGCGGGATAAGACGCGTTCCCGAGTCCCTAACAACGTTTCGGGAAGAGCGTAACTATAGCACATTATAAAATTATACAAACTTCCATATAATTATATTTTTTATATTATTTTATAGCCCTGAGGCAATTCCTACAAAGTGTCAGCATATCTCCTGAAATTATAAAGGACGATTGTAAGTTCTTACACTGTGATAGTATTGCCATTCAATGCGAGTTTCAACAATTTCAGAAACTACCACAAAATAAGTTCACTTTGTATTGTACAGGCAGGCATACATTAGTTATATTAAATTTTGTAACTTTAATATTTCCCTATATTAATGACTGGCTGTATTTAAAAAAAACGCAATATTTAGCTCAGTTACTCTACTTTGTACATGATTAATTACTCAAAATACACCTGTTTCAGTTATGAAGATCAAGTCTGATGATATTATTGATTTTAACACTAGGTACGAGTTACGACGTAGCGTGCTATTTTTTATTTCTTTTAAGATCCCTTTACAAATACAAATTACACCTCTGTCTTGGCAGTGTGACATAAGGATAACATTTTTTAAATATCAAATAGTGGGTTAACATTGCAGAGTTAAGCCCAATGCGTACGTAACGGGGGTTTTTCCCGTACGGGACGGGTCGTGATGTTTTGGAAACATCGTTTCATAGAAAATGTATACCATAGTGCATACGAAGCGGAATCCCGTACGGAACGTCGCTGACTATGTTTTTCCCGTCTCGCACGGGAAAAAGCCATTGGGCTTTAAATATCTAATTGTCACAAATGTATCAATAATCCTCATTGATGTGTATTTTTGTAACAGGGTTCTTTTACTAGACTTTACTTTACTTTTTTACTAAGATTTATATCTTGCTTGATGTCTATACCCACATAATTGAAATAGGTTTTTAGTGATTAGTGATTTATATGGTTTAAATATAATTCAGATCTATGTGTAAGAGAACCTAAATTTGATTTCAATATTCTTTTTAGTTTTATTGTATTTTCCATTCATATATTTTCTTTAAAACGGAATTATTAATTCTTTTTTTAAAATCTATATATAACAATATAAAAGTTACTCTGAATTATATGAGATATGAAAAAACAGAATATGTTTATTAACGTTATCACAATGGACTTCATACTGATTTTAACAATGTGGTAAAACAATTATAATGAGACGACATTATTAAATATTATTATTATTAAAAGTGTTTAAGCCTTAAAATTAGTAGACCAAGTAGTGTATGCTCGAGTTTTCAACTAGAAAATACATATACTTATTCAATGTGTTTCATAAAATACTTACAATATTTATTATATAGGCCGTAAAATTATAGACTCGTCAGTGACATACATACATGTAAATGAGATAAATACAGATTATTATGTTGATGTAAATATTACTTTTAATAATGCAGACATATCGATATACAACAGCATAATTATCATAAAAGTGAGATTATGATAAATCATTACAATTATATATATATATACATTATACTTTGATTATTAGAAAAATAAACTCAAAAGTAATATTTTCTTGTGGAAAAATCGAGCACATAGTTATTTAATTATCATTATAATGATGGAGCGAAAGCGGCTAAGGTTAAGGATGATCAAGGTCACTTCATTTCTAAACATTAAAACATTATTTACTATGCTGATTAATCTGTCCATTTATTCGACTAGAATTCAATTTATATACATTGTCGCAAGAGGTACTTCAACAGCGCTATATTTTTATAAAACTTAACATTTCAAAAATCTGTAAATTATTTTCTGAACGAAAACTCTACGTTGTAAAAGGCCTAGTTTCCCTAAATGATAAGCTCTTCATTAATTTATTTATTTCAGTAACAATATCCACATAAATATTATTCAAGTTATTTAATTTTATATTCATCTTTTACATATTTTAACACAAATTGTACAGATAATTCTAGAAAAGACTCGTAAGTTCATTACTGTAAGTAGAGATTTAGAAAAGCTTAATATCATAAATAGAGGTAGTAAAAAAAGGGTAGTAAGCCTAGGGAAAGCTCGAAGTACTATGAATAAATATTATGATCACATTGAGAATCAACGGAAGGATTTATATAATTATGTATGTATACGTATATATGTATATAAGTACCTATTATTATTACTTGTAAAATGTATGGCCAATGTGAATCATTTTGTAATAAATCTTATTGTTAGTTTCTAGTATGTATACAGTTTCATCGTCTAGTTTTTAGAGTTCCGAAGTAATTTATTTTCTATCTAGTCTCTATGTTATATAGTATAGATAGGGCATAATAAATTTTTGACTTTTGTCAAGGAACGCAAACTTTAAATTCCATTAAGCTGGTTACTATGTTGGTAGACTCCCAAAGTAAATAATATCACTCAGAGAATGCTCAGAGACTTTAACTTTACTAAAATTCGATTTAAAAAAATTTTGTCGAGAAAATCATCAGCATGAATTTCAAGGACCATAACATGTTTTGAAAAATTTGATTCGAGATTCCATAAAAGATATTTTTGGTTTCATCGTTTATGTTTTAATCGATGTTACGTGCGTCGAGAACCCACTCAGTTCTCAACTTCGATATTTCTTAAGTGAAACTGATCGTTTCGGAGGCATTTAGTAAAAAATGGTTACAATGGAAGGGGAAAATCGCTGAAGCAATGTTTTAATATAAATGAGGAAGAGTTCAATTCGATTATTCTATACATTTTATTTAGCTTCACGTCGCGTTCACCTATCTAAACCTGTAAATCTATATCTAAACGTACATACGTATTAATACACTCATGCGAGTCCTCGTACTCCTCGTACAAACCGAATTTCATAAGACACGAACTATGCTAATCACAAGTAGCTCTCGCATAACAGTCAGGTGCCCGCCAGGGGTAAAACAAAAGGGAACACGTTTTAAAGCATTATCTTATAATACATATTTACAAGGAATTGTATAATTTGTTGATAATTTAGTGTGATGATTGAGGCCAGGAGGCGGGTGTGTGGCGGGGCCACGCGTTGCTCCTATCTGTCGGGGGGTGGCAGCTTGGTGTCCTCGGGGTCGAGGGAGAGGCACTCGCGGAGGAAGTCCTCCATGGAGCGGTACACGTGCTCTATGACGCCCTTTAGGTCGTGCCCTTCGTCCGCGTACGCCTGTAAATACAGGTTTAAATAAATAGTTAATAAAGTAACTTCCTAATTAATGTTAAAGTAAGTTACAAAATATGAAAGACGCGGTCATAATCTATCGGTTGTAGTGCATTAATCCCGTAATACGACATGCTGTGCAGACTTGGTTTTTGACATACTAAACAAAGCTCACATGGCAAATTTTCATCCGTGAAATATTATAAATTAGTAGTTGCAGTTAGGTACCAAGCAGCTCACCTGATCATCAATACGGTACGGTTAATATATAGAAGACTAGAGCTATGCCCGCGATTTCCGGGATAATAAATACCTATTCCAGATCATGGTCTACCTATGTGCTAAATTTCATGAAAATCCGTTAAGTTTTTGCGTGAAATAGTAACGAACATAAATATTTGCATTTATAATTAACCCCCGACGAAAAAAGAGAGGTGTCTGTGGATCTGTATGCATGTCTGTGGCATCGTAGGCCAAACGGATGAACCGATTTTGATCTAGATTTTTTTGTTTGAAAGGTAATTTAATCGAGAGTGTTCTTATCTATGTTTAGTGTCAATAAAATTGTCGGGGTTTTTTAAATTCTAATTTAAGATTATATTGGCAGAATGTGCTCAGACACTCACGCTTCATTCAACGCACAACTCACCTGGTACCGAAACAGCACGCCGGCGTCAGTGAGCGCGCGCGCGAGCTGCAACGCGTGCGGGTAGGGCGCGCTCATGTCGGCCATGCCGTGCACGAGGTACAGCGCGTGCGCGGGCACGTGGTGCGCGCGCTGCGACGCGTCCGCTTCTACATAGCCCTTGTAGTTGATGGACGGCTGCCCGAGGATGCGCTCCGTGAACGCTGCGTCTGGGAATGGAAGCGTTATAATGATCTTTAATGTGAATGTCTTAGCGCGTTAGGCCGCGAATGAGTCAATAGAATTGAAATTCTTTTGGGGTCGAATAAAGCGCCACCCAAGTTATCGTTTAATTTGTAATGATATTAACATGGCCACGCCCCTTTTAACGCGCTAACCATTGGCCATACCCGCCTGCTTACCCGCCAGAGTCACAAGGATATTACAATGATTTAAAAAGTAAGGAACATTTTACATAAATTTCATAAAAGCAATTAACAGCGCCTTCTCTCTCTCTCTCTCTCTCTATTACAAACATAATGAGATCAGCGTCACCATTTTGAATAAAGTACTGAGCATTGGTCCGACTGGACCAATTAAAATGCTACGATTTAGCGTACGTTGGCCATATGCATAATTCAATACATAATACAATTTTGTATAATTCAATACATTAGCCATATTATATTGTAACCTACTTACTATAATACAACCAATCAGTGATAGGCGAGACGGCGATCCCACACTTGAGCGTGGACTGCTGCGAGCCCAGCAGCATGGCCGTGACGTAGCCGCCGTAGCCCCAGCCCCACACCGCGACCCGCGTCACGTCCAGAAATTTAAATGTGTCTAATAAATATCTGGAAAAGACAGTTTATGAGTTAATTAATTATGGTTATGTTTGATGTTTAATAGAGTTTCAGGCTTTCGGGATACGCTACAGCGTATCTACGATACTAAACTATCATCTAAATAGACCTAAATAGATCTCAGATTCTTTTTCATCTGCGTTCAAAACAACCTGTCTTCAACCCATTTACGACCATTTACTAAGTGTCTCTCCTCTTGAGGAGTTCTAGATCATACTTCACTACGCTGCTCCTACTTTGAGGATAGAAGCTATCATCCTCCTCGGAAAACTGGTCTGCTCGGCTGAGTCTCTCCATGCTCACCCCTCTGTGCGCTGTAAAGGCCTCTAGAGCCAGCAGCAACAATCCATTCGAAAAGAACCGTGTGGGGTGGAGATAGGTAGATAAGGTTATCTAATAGCAGTTAACCTGTGCGTAGTGAAGATAACCTACCTAATAACAGCTAACTGATCAGCGACCTCCACGCCGCCGAGCCGCCCCCGCAGCAGCGCGCGCGGCAGTCCCCTGGCGCCCGCCACATCCAGCTTCACGTACACCACGTCGTTCCGTGACGACATGTACGAGCCCCAGTCCACCAGGAACTCCTCTGTCACCTGCTGGCTGCCGGGACGACCGTCCCTGGAAACAGGTATGGGGAACTGGTAATGGACTACAGACAGAAGACAGTCTGCTTGGTCAAAAGGCTTCACACTATGGCTTCACATAAGGATTATATTGTCAATATTATTATTTTGTCGCGTTTGATTGTTGCTTCTGAACAGCAGCTAAATCGCTGATGCTAAAAGTAGCTTGCGGAGTGTTTGCGGAGGCCCTACGTCGCTCCACATAAGTTACAGTAGATAAAGATAACATACACGTGCACGAGCACGGGGAAGGCGGCATCACGCAGCTCCTCGCGCCAGGAGGGCGGCAGCAGCAGCTGCACGCGCGCGCGCGAGCCGCTCGACAGCTGCACGTCGAAAGACCGCCGCGTCGGCAGCGCCAGCTCGCGGAGACGCGCTGATCTGTACAATGCACTTTCGTTGTAGTTGAGGGTGAGGGGAGGCCACAACACTGGGCTGTTGTGACGAGGCGTAAAATTACGGCGTTGCACAACGCATCGTGGAAGACTAGTGCCCGTTTTCCCATCATGGGGCAATTGAGTTGTTTCCTAAAATTTTTTTTTGTTATAAATGGAAAGTTCATATATAAGTTTTATAACAAAGTTATTTTAGTTTTTTTATATTCGCTATAATTTAAAAGTTACATCAAATCAAAAATACGTTTTTGAATCCAGTACCGAAAACACGCCGACAGTTCCCGAATAGACCCGAGCGCGCGTGTGACGTCACTTTGTTAATTGCTATTCATTGCAGCATACAGCTGATACTGTGATTTGACTTTAAACTGATAAAATCTTGATATTATCGTCAATATATTGATAAACATATTAAAAATGCTAAACCTTAAAAGTTATCGTGCTTGTTTTGTACCATTACGTGTGAATACTACAAAAAAGATAATGTTAAATGTGTACATTTATTCGGAACCTGTACATTTAATCCTACTTTCCTACTTAATGTTATAAATCTGAAATTTTGGATGTTTGTGACTCCATCACGCAAAAACGGCTGAACGGATATAGATGAAAGGCACACAGATAGTTTTTGACCTAACTTACCAGATAGGATACTTTTTATCCCGGAAATAGACCTTTTCCCGAGGAATAAGAGGTTAAATTTTAGTTTTCGTTCATAGATTCATTTTTAGGGTTCCGAAGTAAAATCAGAATTCTTATAGTTTCGTCATGTCATGTCCGTCCGTCCGTCCGTCTGTCCGTCTGTCCGTCTGTCCGTCTGTCCGTCTGTCCGTCTGTCCGACTGTCCGTCCGTCCGTCTGTCCAAAACAAAGCGCCGAAACCCTTAGTGCTAGAAAACTGTAATTTGGCATGGATATATACATATATTTATTAAAAAAATTGAAAAGCTCTTCCAAAAATATTATGGGAAGACCATTTTTGGAATTTTGGGTCCGTTTGCGAAATATTTGCTTTAAAGTGCTAATTCTGGTTGGAGTCAAGTGTCCAGGGGGGACAGTTGGCTAAACGGTTGGAGTTGGACAAGTGAAAAAAATCTCAAAAATAGGTTATAATATGATGAATTTACAAGGAAAACTATCACGGCTATGTTAACATGAGTAGTTAATGAATAATAGTCGATAAACTTACTACTTCGGAACTCTACATTGCGCGTGGCCTGACACGCACTTGCCCGTTTCTTTCATGAAACAACTGATGGTTTTATTTTATTAGGTTAGGAATTTTGCCACGTTGATCCTACTTCAATTCAATGAGGATTTGATGATGGGTTCTGGGGCTACAAAGTGGAACTCCTCAATGGTAGAGTAAAACGGAGCCGTGTTTAAAGATAACTACTACTACTATTACTATCATTAACATTGTAAAATCAGTAGGAACATCATTAAATAAATAAACGCTTCACACTCCTATGAGTGTGAAGCCCCTTACTAGGATACCCTGAGTCGTGGGTGCCATAGACAATACAAGGACACACACCCAGACCAAGAACAGAAATTCAAACTAATCATTCAAACCACCTCGCATCGTATCGAACCCAGGACCCTTGACTCAGCGATGTGGCGTGGTATCCATTCGCCACACGGGTCATTGACCAAGTTGGTGTATTTCGGAGACAAAAAAAATTATATATTGTACCAGTTTTATGTATAAAGCGCGTACAAACCCATAACGCCGCAGTAGGTTTCCCTGTCGCGGCTGATATGGACAACACGTCACTATAACACCCAAGACCCGAGTACAAATATTTATTAGATATGGCCGGGAATTGAACCTGGGACCCTCGCTTCGCAGGTTGGATCGAATCGCTATCAACTAGGCTATAGGGTCATCGTATGTATGTACCTACTACTAGCATAGAATTTCTGTAGCATTGCATTGTGCATTTTTTTTATTAATCACATTCTTCATTTCTCTAAGGATCCATATCTGAAATTTACGCAGACGAAGTCGCGGATAGAAGCTAGTTGTATGATAAATGAAATATAATTTATCATACACCCCTGATTTCATACCCCTAACACCCTGCCCTGATTCCTCCCAGACACGATTTACTAGTAAACAGTGTAACCTTTTCTTTTGGTGTAAGTATATAATCAATGGAGAGTTTTATTATATTTAATGAAGAATAAATCATTTAACGTTTAAATTTACAATAAAATTACGTGGAATATCTTTTTGCACTAAATTTCGGATATTTTTCATAGAATTATTATTACTAGCGTATAGAAGGGACACCGCGAACATCGGGTTCGGGGGTGTGCATTGCAGCCGGCCGGCTGCATTTAATTCTGTCACTCGGCTGTCACTCGGCTGCGCTCATTGCGGCCGCATGTCAAAATTGTTCACGAAAAAACTGAAAAAATGCCGTCGTGCGTTATAAGAATGTGTCACAATTGCACGACAAAAAACAAAAAAGATAATGTTATCACTTTATCATCAGTAAGAAAACAAAATCTTAACTTAAATCAACTAAAACGAATTTAATTAAATTATTGAGCAATGTTCCCGCCATTTTGAATGAAAAAATCATAAGGAGCGTTTGAACTTGGCAAGCCACTAGCGTGATAATGGACTAAATAAGCTTGCCGACGCGACGCTTGTGACCAATTTAAAGTGTTGGATTTTTTGACACGAATCAATGGTAATTAGGTTTGAAATCGTTTAAACGCTTTTGCACGTTAAATAAAGTTGGAGTAAGAGCTTGTAAAGATTTGGAGTCGGTGACTGCTTGTCTTGGTTCGACAAGTGTCATATACAAAGTTACTCTATGGCAAGTGTGCAAACGAGGCTTCTAGTTTGAAAAGAGAACGGAGGGCAAGCCGGCGGTGGAACACACATTTTGTTTGAGATAGCCTGTCTATGTATAGTACGTCAATGATATTTTTAGTTAATTTACGTGTAGGAGCCGTTGAGACCGTACTATCGTGAAATTTCTTTAACAAAGTGACGTCACAAATATGGCGGTCAAATTTGGCGCGTTCGTAGCCACGTGATTTTTTTTCAACTTTTATTTCGTTATTATTAATATTAAAAATAGTTTTTAAGCGTTTTTAACAATGCCAATCAATATAATTTGTGTTTAAGATTTAAAATACATTTAAAAAAAATATATATTTTTTAAAATGAACAACTCAATTAATGGGACTAGTGGAATAGACCCAAAATTTTCAACGACACCGCGACACTGCGACACACGATCCGTATGAATTTCGTATCGTATGAATTTGCAGTTTTGTGGCCTCGCCCTAACGATGATGGTGATGTCGAATAATATTATTTTTTTGCGATATACCTATCTAATAATTTATAATAATTTCGATATACAAGTATTATTTAGGTACCTATACAACGGGTAAAGATAAAACTTCATCTTACCTATAAGGCCTCGTGTCATACAATATTCTCTCCAACTTATGCGTCCTAGCGTCATGCAAGCCGGCTAGGGGCGGGCCGGGTCCGCCGCACTCGAGGACGTAATGCGTGATACCCACTTTGGGTTTCGGCGGGGAGAATGACGCTCTCCAGAACGAACAGTTGGCGTAGTGTAGCCTGGCCGGCCATACTGCTAGTTCACACGTGAGGCATCGCGGCTCTTCCCTCTCAGCTCGCGCTCTCACTGAGTTACTCCCGCCCCCGTAACTGGGATCCCGCACTACGTAGACTTGCCTTTGACCCGGTCTCTCTGCGCTACCTGTTGAGGAAAATAACTTTATTTCTTCGTAGATAAATGGCATTGTCTCAATGTAGGTTTACTGTCTTCAATCAATGTTTATGATTGGTTGAAAAAGTTTTTTTTTTGAGAAAAGAACTCAATTATACTTATTTACTTTTAACTCTTTATGATAATTAATTAATAACAGAGTGTAATGAAGAGGAGTATAAGGAGGTCCATCAATATGTTATGAGTCCAAAACAATCTCCCAACTCCAAGGTGCAACATTTTAAACAATAGACATAAGGCTATTGCCCAGGGTCTGTTCATTCGTCCGTAGGCTATGGATCATTTACCAATTTAATCCTGTATGTAGAACCCTCTTTAACAGTTCACGGTTACAGTGTTGTAGAACCAATACTTAATAATAGTAAAAAAGCAAACATATACTACACACAAGGTATATAAAGATTTTTTGGTTCATTAAACGTCAAATTACACATTGCACATAAACAACAATTGATTTAGATAGAAACTGAACACTTTTCATCACTAATGCTAACAATTTATGAAAAATAATACAAAAATCAATTGCTTCCCGTTTGTCTATACGAGCTTTCAACATTTTGTCATAAAAGTTGTATCGTGGTTATCTATTTTATTACTACTTACTCGTATATCTGATGCCTAGTAAAAAGTCAAGGAACCAAGCAGCAGGCAGTAAAATATGGGTATAACTACTAGGAACACATAGAACAATATTCTATTGTATGTTATGTATGTAATACATATGCCTTATAGGGCTTTTAACATCACGCATTCAGAGTCAAATTAGACTTTTTAACGCATGAGTGATGAAAGAAAATAATCGGGGAATCAGACAACGGGTTACATAACAGGTCACACATTTGAAACTTCTATTATGATTTCCCACTGGAACTATACGAATATAAAAAAATCTGGCGTAGGTATATGCAGCTAATGATGGGTTAGTAACATGAGGCAATTTCACCATTCTCGATAAACACAACTGCAATTAATCGAAATACTTAATTTGGTTTGCTTCCTTGACCATATCGGGATGTAGTGTAGGTATTGGCAATTTTACTTTGTCTAGACCTTAAATGAAAAGACAAAAATATTTAATTGATTATAATTGGCCATTATTTAATGTCCTGCCTTATACTTTTAAAAATTACTGGTGTTTTATTGAATTTCCAAGACTTTATCTATAGAAAAATTTGAACGACACGCCTGTGTATCTTAGGTATCGTTTACCACATAATCTTTTAAAAATTTGCCACATAAAATTACACAATGCTTAATAGTAAATATTTCAATTCCTTTCGAACAAAAATAGTTTCAATTGTAGATCTTTGTTAGTGACAAGATCACACTATGCTGTAATTATGCCGTCCATGGCTTTTTGTTGGGCCACTTGTGTGATAATTACCACTGAATTTAAAATAAAAATCTCTGTCACAATAATGCAACAAGCAACTGCAAAGTCTCCCTTAACCAAAAAGCTGTCCATATCAAAAGAACCTTACCTAAACTTGTTTTTAATTTATATTATTCCCCTGATTTAATTTTTCAGACACCTTGATTATTATTATATATATTTTTTTATTTATTATAAATCGTAAAAATATAAAATACTAAATAAATTATTATTATACCATAATTAATATTTCTGTTTATTAAATTAATTTATTTACCTAAATAATAAACTAAATGGTTATCCTGGTCCCAGGCCAGGATCTCGGCGACCTCGACCTTCCCGTGGGAGAGCACGGCGATGCGCTGGCGCAGCACGTCGACATGTTTGATGTGTGTGTAGTGCTGGCCGCCGCCCTCCTGCACGCCGGCCAGCAGCAGGAAGGCGCTGCCGTCCGCCGAGTACACCGGCTGCTGGTGCACCTCCAGCCAGGGCTCGTCCGTCGCTTTCTCTGAATGTGTCTGGAATAACAAATACTAAGGCTTAGTTGAAGATAGTTTATTGCGGATTGGGTTCATGATTTGACTACTCGAAGACGAGAAAAAATCATCTTCAATTAGGTGTTATAGGTAGGGTTGCCAGATGGTCAGGATTCGTCTCGGTTGTCCCAATATTTCACATGATGTCCAGAAAAGTCCCAACAAAATAAAAAATGTCCCGACAAATCCCGATTTTTTGAAGTTTTGTCTAGATATTTCAGTCTTGCCAGCTGACAATCCTATTGTAGGGGAGGTGCCGTAAATATTTTTTTTTTAAATTATGTAAACAGCCGAGTCGAGCCGATAAATGAATTGACAATTCACTGATGGTAAATATTCACCGTTAGGTACTCATGGAGATCAGAAACACCAAATACATCACCGATGCGTTGTCGTATTGACTTGTGTACTCTCTTGTCAAATTACTGCTTTATGCCACAGTTAAGTCACGGAGCGACGGATGGACGGACTAAACTATGGTTCCTTTAGGCTACCGAACCCCAAAAAGAAGAGTTACCTCTGTACACGTCCAGTTCGGTGCATAGCAACTGCTGTAGACGGTGAGGTTCTGCGCGCGATTCATCCACACTACTCCTACGTGGGAATTCTCCTTGCCCACCCACTGGGCTGATATGAGGTAGTATTCCCTGGAAAATTTCGACAATAATTAAGTTAGTAAAACAATATTGTCAATATAAAAATATGAATTCAATTGACGCCGGTGATCGGGGGATAAAAAGCAATAAGGCATTTTGGGCAAATTCTTACCACCTTGTATTTTATAACATTTATAGGTAAAAATTCGCCTATAATAATGGAAACGACCAAGATATGTGGAAATATTTTTACTAATCGTCTCTTTAGATAACTAAATATGTAAAAATAATGTCTCTGATGCCCTAACTCAGAGCCTCTAACGTTACTTAAATCGCTCTTTAGTACAGAATTTGTACGGTGATTCTTTACTAAGGAGCAATTTAAGTAACCGTTATTGACTCTAGAGTTGGGGCGTGAGACTTAAAATATTCTCTACAATGGGATTGCAAAGGCAAACATATTAGTTATGTAATTATATCAACAAGAGTGCGATAAAGGAATCACCCTTTTACTTACAAAAGTAAAAGCACCCTTTTACTTACAAAAGTAAAAGGGTGATTCCTAGTAAAGCTCTAGCTATGTTTTACTTACATTCCATCCAAAGTGCTCGGCGGCTTGACTTCCCATCTCGGCGGCGAAGTGGTGTTCTTCACACCCACGATCGATAGCGTCGCTTTAGGTATCGAGCTCCCGGGCTGAAACCATTTTATTGTTTAATTAAATTCCAATTTATAACATTAACATTTTTGTCATCGGCCATGTTGCAAACACCCTAAAATCAAATTCTTCATTTTAGACGCAGTATTATTAAGCTACATTTTTTCGGGCAGCGTGCCTATAAGTATTTAATACTATAATAATTTTTCTAATTTACTTTTCCGCCTTCTTTCCTTCACAATTTCGTTTAAATTATAAAAAGCCGAAGGTATATTTTTAGGTAGGGTATTAATATACTTACTTGTGGGTAACAAGTACCTACTCCGTAAACCTTATGAAAGAACAGAGTTCAAGTAAGTAGTTTAATTAAAAACATCGTGACGATTCCTACGGGACAATTGTACAGGATACGGTTGTATTGTATTCATTTGGCTTTAATTGCAAAGTGAGAGTCTGAAAGCACGAACCGCATAAATTTTACTATCGAAAGGCTGAATGAACGTGACGGCGGCCGCTAAATTTGGACGCCTGGAAATGAATGAATTTAATTGAATGTTGCGCTCGAACTCGTAAACTTAATCGAAGAATAAATTAATTTTGTTAAAACAGTACACTATTTATGTTATAAATTAATGAAAAGAAAACATTTTTCCCATTTATGAGAATTTTATCATAGCGCCTCGTGATATCCCAAAAAAAATTTTTTTTTAACCATGTATGTATAAAATTTTACTACTGGGATGAGAGTGAACTTACAGTTATAACATGATTTTATTTTAAACACAAGTTGCTAAATTATGTCTACTACGAGTATGTCCGCAAATTGTACACAATTTTTTTATTTTAATCGAACAAAAATTAATTATCCTGACATGCGCACCTACGCGTAAAGTAAAACATTTTACTTCGTACCTTACGTTAGGGTACCTATCTAATAGTGATGTGGTCAGGGAACACGGTAGATTAAAATAAACCTACACGTACGGTAATAGGCTATAACACATACCGTAGGGTATCGAATAGTGATGTGGTCTGGGAATACGGTGGGCATGGTGTTGTTGAGGGTGGGCAGGAGGAAGCCGGCGCGCGCGGCCCCGGCGCCGCCGATGCCCTCCGAGATCCGCGGGAAGCGGAGCTCCGAGACTGCGCTGTCGTCGTACTGCACGTACATCACTAGCGACCCGTCTGATGAGCCCCACGTCGATGATGACACTTTCGTCACCTCCTCTGTCATGTTAACAAACGTTTTCTGTTCATTAAAGGAAAAAATAACGCTACACACTTATAGTTCCATTGGGTTTCTGTATCGTGTTGTGGGTGCAAAAAACACAAATACAAATAATAAAAAAGAATCGCAACAGTCATTGGTGAATCTTATACGAAGAAAGTGATTGCAGACTGCACTGTGCATTGTGCAATCGTCAGTTGGATGTATGAGTTACTTTGGTTTTTTTTTCTGTTCTAACGTCCCGTACCTTAAGGCACGTTTTCCTTTCTTCTGATATTAAACGATTCTAATTATAAGCATATTACCAAGTTTAAATCCGCTTTTAAGTCCGCTTCAAGGTTTAAATCAGCAAATTTTCCTTTTAACATAATTTGGAAGTTGGAAAAATCTATCTAAATCCTTTATAACGTTTGTCCTAGGCTGTACCTATAATACCTGTAACGTAAACGGCTTACACGGTCAATCGTAGGATTATGCGGCTAAACCCGGTTATGTGGTACGAGTTCCATGACATGTGCTCAGAGAATATCTAGCTCATGGCTTTTCAATTATTTGAACGTCGTTGCAGTCTACAATTCAGCAATACAAGTATGTTAATTTTTTTTGTATTATGAACATTTTATTGTAGGTATTTTTGTCCACATCAAGCACAGTTAGTCTTTCGTGCGAGTGGCGAGCTTGAATCTCGAGTAGGTGAAGAATTCTAAACTTTAATTTACAAGTGTTGTCTGAGCATAATGAGAGATTTAAGGCCACAGACATAAAAAGAAAAGAAGAGACGGAAGAAAAGAAAAGACAAAAACACAGAGTATAATAAACGCTTACACACTCATACCCCCGCAGTAGGTTTCCCTGTGTCGCGGGTGGCATGGACAATACAAATAACACAACACAATAACACATATATTTATGCGGTAGGTATTGGTATTGCCGGCTTAAAATACTAACCCCAATCTCAAGCCAGATGAGTGTCGTAAGAGGCGACTGAATCCAGCCCGCTAGTGGTAGGGCCCCTCGAGGGATTATATTGGTAATATTTATTTTAATTGTTAATTAATACCATTATTATTTCTCCATGGGGTTCGCCTAGAATAGCTACCACCCTTGAGCACGAGTCAGCCGCCAAACGACTCGTCGTGTTCTGACTGGGGGCTTGAGAGCCAGTTTTTTCTTTCTTTTTTTTCTCTCTTTCTTGGCCGGCAACGCATCAGTGATGCCTTTGGTGTTGCTGATGTCCATGAGCGACGATAGCCGCTTACCATCCGGTGGATCGTCAGCTCGTTTACCGGCTATCTCAATAAAAAACCCATGACCCGAGTACAAATATTTATCTGTAACATAAATATCTGACCCAGCCGGGAATCGAACCCGGGACCCCTTGTTTCGTGGGCAGTGTCGCTACCAACTAGGCAATAGGGTCGCCGTCGTAATAGATGTTTGTTAATTATTTTTTCGTGACAAAGAGAGGTAAAAAATAACATTATGTAGTCTATAGGAGGACACTTGATTTTACATTCAAAGAAATGCATTGTATTGTGTTCGGATATACAAAGCGATTTTATGCGGTTTAAATTCACTTATAATTGATCGAATTCTGCCACGAACCATGATTCGAAACTCGCAAAAAACTCCATTACAGCCGTGTTCCAATTAAACAAACAAATATGAATCCTTAGCGGGCTATTAGCGGCACCTGCCAGCATTGCGCACAGTATGGGTGGAACGCGTTAACTAATTGATTTACTTAGCCTAAATGGCTTCTGTTGACACATTATGTTTCACCATCAACTATAATTTACATTCATTACTCAGAATACCGTAAAATTCATTGTGTACTGGTGATTCCTTTGCATTACTGTAATTAATCTAGTTTCAGTTATTTTAGTGTACATTTTGTTTTGGAAGCAATAATTGTGATGTGTTACACCGTTCAAATTAATTGGTTATTTAAGGAAATAACAGAAGGATGATGCAAAATTTTATTCAGGAAAATATATCGTTATCTGATGTTAAAGTTAACGACGTTGACGACAGCATCATCATAAAATTTAAAATTCAAAATTCAAAATCATTTATTCATATAGGTATCATTGATACACTTATGCATTAATTTACCAGCTTTTCGGAAAGGTGCTTTGTCATGGAGGAGAAGAAAAGTCCGAGAATTTATTGAGAATGAAATCATTATCTTCCAGATCTTATGTATTTGAAAAAGTCTGTAAGTTATAGGTTAAACAGGCCAATAAGTTATGTCGGAGGTCTCTTTTATCTGACCCGAATACATTAAAAGCAAAATTGTGAGTTACAGACGAATCTCTCAGTAGGTCCTCGCCATGTGTACAGATGTACAATACTAGTTATCTCAAGGATAAGTGAACCTGCTATTTATATTTAGCTACAAACGCTCTGTCTATTTCAAACAAAAGTTAGTAAGTCCCTTGTCACAATCTGAAAGCTTATTTCCTTTTATGTGCTCAATAGATTACGTGTTTGGAAAGAAAATTGCATAACAATGTTGCGTCGCGTCGGTTTTGGAGCAGTGCTGTCTCGCTTAGTACAAAAAAGAAAAATATTTGTTAAGTAACAGATGTAAAGGATCGATAGCCAGGAGAGCAGTATTTATTTCTGTTAAAACAGAGATCATACCAAATTATTTGGTATTATAATTTTAAATCAAGCTAATTTTCCTTGCTCGTCATAATCTCTGGTATTTCAGGAAGGTAATAGAAAGAAAGAAAGAAAGAAAGAAAGAAAGAAAGAAAGAAAGAAAGAAAGAAAGAAAGAAAAACATTTATTTCCCTCACAGGGCACTGCAACAGATAAAAATATGCTTAAGTCTAATGTAAAGATTAAAAATTAAATGGAGTGCCACGCAGATGGAACGGAAAAAAGTAATAGATAATAAAGGAATTAATATTATGTACTATCAACATCACTTCTCTTATCTAAGTTCAGGTATCAATAAAGTTTTTATTGGAACGAAGTTCCCTATCGCGCGTTGCGAAAGGGGGCTAGGCGGAAAATTTGGTAACGACACTTTTTGACAGGTAACGATACTTTTTGCCGTCGTAGTTTTTTTTACATAGAAAGCAAGCCAGAGAGAGTACTAGGATAGCAAAAACATGCAGCAAGTGTGCCAAAACAAATCTAAGGTATTAAATTTCTCACGAAATTTTTCCTGACTGCAAGGAACTTCGTTCCATCCGGGTGTCCCTTGACACCTCTCAAGTTTTTTTTTAACTAGCGGATGCTTATGTAATGTTAACGTGTCATATTACGATTGAGTTTATTCTATGTATTTTTATTTTTAAAAGATGTGCTGAGGAGTTTATTTACAGCGTTTCTTCTCTATGACAAAGCACCTTTCCGAAGCGCTGATAGATTACAAAAATGACGTGCATAAGTGTATCAGTGTTACCTACATGAATAAATTATTTTCAATTTTGTATGGATCGAATGTGCCTAATGCATTGTTTTAATAGTCCTAAACCAGCTTCGCATTACAGCCTTTCAAATGTAACCAGTTTGGAGCACATTTGTTAGATTTTAATATCCTCAGTCACAGAGTAAGTAATACTTGTACACACATACCTTGATACAACCAGTCAGATACGCCATTATACACGCGTCCCGGCACGGAGTCAGTAGTGAGTCGCAATAGGGGTGCCCGTCGCGCGGGGGGCCCGGGCCGCGCCAGCACCTCGTTGTCGGCCGCCAGCAGCAGGGACCCGTCGGGCCCCAGCCACGCTGCGTGCTGCCACTCCCAGCTGCTCTGGCCCTCGCCGAACAGCGGGATGTGGTGGCTGTGGACCGTATCAGAGATTTCAATTGCTAACTTAGCTAGAGAAAGAGAGTTAGAGAGCTGCTATGTTTCAGTTGATGGCGCGTTAAATGTATTTCTGATACTTTTCTGATACAGTGAGCTTGGCAGGAAATCTTTTTCTAAACTAGATAATGGGTTTGCATGCAAAAGCGTCTCCGGAAAATGGCGTTATTTCTATATGACCACTTGGTACTTAGGTACCATCAGGTAGATAAAAAAAACTAAAAGGTGGAAATCTAAAAAATAATACTCGTAATTCACTTTGTCTTTCTAGATCCTTGCGATTCAAATCAAACTTGTTCCGTTTTGTTACAGAGAGAGGAGGAACCACTATGGGAACTGCATTGCGAGGAAACACTTTTGCTGTAATGCTAGTTAATAATCTTCTTATAGATTATTAGGTTATCTTACGTGGTGAAAAGTTCTAAGTCCATTTCTGAAAAATTAGAATGAAGATATAGCAAAAATCTAATTATAGGTACCTACTAATACTATTGAGAATTAAAGCGATGACGAAAATTAAATTCGTATCATTCTTGAAAGAATAATTTATCGCCTTGATCTTAAAGCGTTGAAAAGCGTTTCCCAGGCACATTTAAATTCCAGTCGTAAAATTTCGAATAAATTTGGAATCGTATGCACGTATACATCGTCAAATCGATTTCTTCGCCCCGAAGACGGCTAGAAAAAGAAAATTGCAAAGAAGATATGATTCGAGTGGAGAAAATGTGGCGCGCAGAACTGATAGAGAGATGACTCTTTTAAATTTTCTTTTAAAAGCAATTCAGTTGAAAACTTTAAAATTGTTCACGCAGAATTGGTTGAACAACATAGATTTTTCCTTAGTTCTCAGAAAGTCTGTTCTGTCGACCCAAAAAGAACAAAGTTTCTGTAAGGTATAAATTGTCTCAGTATTCTATACTTAGAAGTCCGAAACCCATAAATCTAGCATGTAACTTACAGACGTATGCGATTGTGGTGGGTCACATTTCACCCCCGTGCATTGCATAAAACGTTTTCCTTGCGCTTGCTTACCCTTTTTAACGGAAACATTAAAAAATTCACAAATAAACATTGTTTTTTTAGCTAATAAATAAAGACGCTCGTAAAACAAGGCAAAGGGCTTATTAAAATTCCTCTCATCACAGGCAGATATACAAAGGAAAAGAAATTGTGTTCGTGTATAAATTTCATATTCTTTACACAGGACAAAACACAATATCTCGTCTGGTCCTACGTCCGTCGTAGCCCGTAGCCATTTTGTAGTCCGGTATATAAAATTATACACTTTTATCTACTGCTTACTGTCTTGATTAAAATGACATTGATTTTATTGTAGACACCATCAAGACGCTCAAGTATTTTAAAAGGAACATTTCACGTTTACAAAATTAAAAGTAGGTATTTGTAATATTTTAGAATCAAAGAAGAGTTGAGAGATGTCGATGGAGAATGAATTACAAAAGTAATTTCAAAAGTTGACCTGTTAACATCACTTCACACGTAACGAAACCACAACACCTCGTGTCAACAAAAGGTGCTTGTTGCACTGTTGTAGCTGCGATATGGCCGTTATCATCCGCACCGTTGACATCGACCGCAAAATGAGAACCGTGCGATTAGAGCTTGTTGGCGTATTAATTTGCGACCACCCGTGCATTTAATGTGGTTCACGTACGTGTGAATACTTCGTGTAATTAAGGGATGTATTTTACATAGATTATGGTGGGTTCTATATCTCTATCTATTTAATTATCTATCTTGTAGGAGAGGCACATGTCTAGGCTGATAGATAAATAGATTAAACTATAGGTATATGGTACTATGAAATTCCTGCTTAGATTAGCTTTAATGTATCGTTGCATTTTCTTTAGAGGCTAGAACGTGTGCACTTGTTAAGTTACGTGACTGAATTTTATAAGAACAGTCGAGAATATATCAGGAAGTATCGAAATAGATCTCACTGAGGCTATTTATATTAGTAATGTCATAGTATCTATAAATAAAAATTTCAAACTTACTCATTTGTGACGTCATAAACCGTGTAGTGCGCTGTAAACGTCCTTCGATAAACCTGTGAAAATAATAAAAGTTTTACAATCGTATTTTGAGCTAGCGCCCGAGTTTGCTACAACGGCCGTTTATATTAGAAAAGTCAATTAAAATTTTACGATACTATAGTACTTACCTCCTTGATATTGTGTTGGAATAGAACATATCGCAAATTCGGCGAGCACTGGTATCCGCGTACATTTAGTTGTCTCTGTAGGGGGAAAGATTTTATTCAGATTACAAAATAATATTTTATAGGTACATATGTACTTTTTTACATGAGTTTTAATATTACGATTAAAATAAACGTAATACAAGGTTAGACTAGTTCGAATGACACACAAAAAGTTTACGATTTTCATTAGAAACTTTAAATTAATACGTAATAAAACAGATTCGATCAAGAGACCGACATTGTCCAATAATACAGCCGCATACGTAAACGAACTACCGATTGCTATTGCCGGCAAAGAAAAAAGCAACCGGTTTTATCCGCAGTGGATGACTTTAATAAAAAAGATATGAAAAGAAGTATAAACTAGAGTGTACAGAGTAATAACTCGAGGAGAGATTGAGATTGATTTTGAATAGACAGATTTCCGTTTAAGCTCTTTTCAATCGAATATCGTTCAGCTGACTAAGATTACTTTCAGATGTTACATTTATATTTCGTCTCACATAACATGATTTTATATTTTCTTGATTCTTTGATCTTAAATTTTGTTTATGTTAAAATTAAGCCTTTAATTTATTTCAAATAGGTATTTGATATAGGTAGTCGGTGTTGGAACTATGGTGGTGTCACGCTCAAGTATAATCTTAGGTACTATTCCGGTAAGTTTATTTACAATATAAAGTTATATTTTGATATTCGTTATAATACTCGTATTATTATGTCCTCAAATTATCTACCAATGTTGCTGTATTATCAGGCAATTTTGAACTCAAATAATATCCGGCGTTAATTTTAAAATTACAAATTCAAATTTATTTCAAATTAAAGCTACAGAATTTCTGTTTCGAAATTGTTTGTTCATTTGTTTTGGCGTCATTTCATTTCGCTCAGACATGCTTCTGCTCACTATTATGGAATATCCCATTATTTTCGAACAAAAATAAAATTGTACTGGACATAATAATGATAGGTAGGTACATATTTTCACCAAAACGCGAATCAAATTTTTAAATTCATCAATAAAAAATAAATGTATATTGATTAGAAAAATGCGTAGGTACTATAGGGATTGCCTGAAGTCCCAACACTTTTTTTCGAATGGACAGTAACTTCACCCTGGCGGCTTTTACAACTTTACGCGGACCGAGCCTTATCTACACGTGTTGCGTGAGGTGTGTGTGACATTATTCAAGCGACACATTAATGATGGGAATCTGAATCATAATTATGTTATTTGACATAATAACGAATCCTGCATGATAGTTATAATCCAAATTTTACAGATTAAAATAATCGTCTTCGAAGAAACAGTGCTCGAAAATTGTACCTATATCAAAATCACCATATTTATTACCTATAGATAATATTTGGGAAGTTCCTACATACCTACATAAATATGGAGAATCAATATAGAGGCAAATAAAATAAATTAAAACGCTTGACAAATGACAAAGTTCTGATGTAACAAGCGTTTAAAAAAATCCAACCGAATTGAGAACTTCCTGTTTTTTGGAAAAGCTGGCCATTAAACAACCGAGAGGGATCAATAATTCTAGCCAACTGCTCCTTCAGGGACACGCTCGACCGCACACTTCACCTCCGAGTCTCCGACGGACGCCAAATTAGAGACGCTTTGACTGGAAACTCCATCTCCCTACTTTCCGGAATTTGCTTCAATATTTTTTTACTTTTGCAAATTTAGCTCTCTTGCTAAGGAAAATCAATCTCAGAGACGCAGTATAAACTGCTTTCAGAGACTTCATGAATCCTCACCTGAATTTTTTAGAAACGGAGTTAATGAATTTCCCATTAAATTGAAAGAAAGAAAGAAAGAAAAGATTTATTTCTGGCTAACAAATACAACTTATTTAAACTAAAGTAACATACGAGTATTAGTTTACCTAGAATAAATACGGGTAAAATTCAAGTGAATCATTTAATTAATGGAATGCATACTTCAATTGAATAAATGTATTATTCCAAAATATATGTTTAACCCTATGTAGAATGGTTTTTCTATCAAACAGCGACGATAAAATGGAGTTCGAATTTACATTAATCATAATATATTAAAAACTGAATGAAAATTTCAGGAAGTATTCGGTTTGAAATAATAATTTATGTAAAAATTATGAATGAAAATGGGTCCCGCAATTTTATTGATAAAGTTTGGTTGGTAAAGTTGTAAAAAACTGCCTTTGCTGATATTACGACTCCTGCAGGGTGCGGAGATATTTGGCCGTTCTATCTGGATAGTCGGAAACGTTAGCGTAACAGCCAATTCAGGAGGGGAAATTGAATTTGCATTGTTCCAAAGCCCCAACTTTGACAGGGCTCCATTTAAACGATTTACAAGATTATTTAAAGTAGCACGCAAATTATTTGTGAAATTGGGTCTATCCAAAATTTGAGAAAACTGTCTGAATTGCGCCGGTCTGAATATTGAATATTTATCGATCAGGAGAAGATAGGTAAATTAATATCGTCGTAAATTCACCTTATAATTTTGAGAAGGCTCGCAGTTTATTCTGTTATCGTATCTTTAATAATAATCATCGACATTAATTCTGAGCTGCGTTTGTAAAATTAGATATGTTGCTTGTGATGATGGTTAAAGGTCCTTATGTCAAAGCATCATGGTTGCTACCATAGTCGATGCTTCGACCAAAGTTATTATTCCATTAGTTCCTCCGATAGCTTACATGAACAAAATGTGCTCTTTGTCACCTGTCGTCTATAACGTAAGAGAAGCCAGTACTCACGAGTGTGTGATTGGTGACGAGAACAGAGAGGGTGTTGTTGAACGTATTGAGTGCTAGTAGTCCACCGTCGTCCGCTTGGTAGACCAGCTGGTGCGCACTGACCCACGTGGTCGGCAGTCGTTCCCCGGTCAGGTCGCCGCGCAAGAACTCGTCCAGACGCATGCGTCGACCCGACCAGTACAACAGCTCGTCCACATATCTGAGGAAATTATTGTGAAGATGTGAGTTCTGAACTAACTTTTTCGATATTTGTCATGAGTTTCGTAATCAAGGGTATTTTCGTGTAACTGAATGGAATAGAAAGTTTGGTTGAAGAAACGAGACGTAATGATGCACAACCGATGTGCTGTATAATTACTTTAGCAAGGCTGTAACGGCCCCTTACACAGTCTCTTAGCAGACGAGAAGATGGATTTATTAAAAGAAAGATGTCATTGTAAGGAAGGATTTTAATAATTATTAATATCCTTATTCTTATTAACTTAGTATTAGTCTACTTTACAACAATCCGCGGTTAACATGTATGATGGTATATAATAATTAAGACATGCGTGGTATATTCCATCATACATGTTAACCGCGGATTGTTGCAAAGTAGACTAATACTAACTTAATAACAATAGATCTCCGCAAAGTAACGCCAGATACTATTAACTATATCCTTATTCTCTTTAAAATTTATCAACTGTTAGTGTTTATTGTGGAACAGCTGTTTTCCTTAAAACTAAAAGCTGAGTTATAGTATGAGGCCTATTTCTTCCATATATTGGCGCCCAACGTGGGACATTTCTGCGACCTTGTGAAAATATATTTTTAATTTGTCGAAGCCGGCAAAATTATAAACGTGCAAAGTCAATGACATCTAAAACGCAAGAAAACGATGCTTTGGGAATAGGCACATTGAACGTACTTATCGCGGATAAATTGTTAATAACACTTTTACGATATTGTTTTTGGCCGTATCCTGAAGTAATTTGGCAATGAAAGCTTTGCCTTAAGATCAGGCTCATTTGGCCAGTAGAGCATAATGGAAGATGAAATGTTATTTGTAAAGTTTGTCTTATTTTATTGTAATTACATTTCATTTTTATAGGTACAAGATGCTATTTTCGTATGTAGTTTATGAATTAGCAGAGTGAAATATTTTTCCGGTTTAACTACAGTGAAACAATTATTGTAAAATGACAGTTTTGGTGAACGGAAGATCTTAAAAATAACACTCACCCTAATAAATAAATGGCTGTTACAATACCCGCTATCACAAAACTGATGACCATCAGAGAAAATATGATGCTTCTCCAGTTGTGCCCATCCGCTGGATAAAGATCCTACAAGGAAAAAGAAACGTGAGTAACATTAAGTTAAGAAGTAGGTATAGCGAAGATAAAGATTCGATAAAGACTTCAATACACCCATTTTCTGTTGGTATTTTTTGGGCACTAATGTTCACTATTCAATTCCTCGCGCACTTTTTATGCCCATTCTCTATTTCTAGGGTCTAGAAATTTTAAATAAAATTTTCCAATGATGGAAATAAAAAAAATCAAATTGTAAAAGTGTCCGAAAAATTTAAATGAGTGACATAAAACATCAAGTAGTTTTGTTGTTATGTTAAAAGTGATATCAAACTCTTTAAAGTTAACGAATTTCGTCATCACTAATTAATGTTGCATTCACTAAAATTCCCGGTAGGTTAATTAGCAGAGAGTGAAAGTAAAAAATATGTTATTTTTAAGAAAAAAACAGAAAATAAAAAAGAAAGTTGGTATTTAATAATCGATAATCACTCACAACCTTAAAATACTTAGAGAATTTTCAACTTTACTCCTGAATCGATTTTGATTGTGCAGTCGAAGGTTCAAATCATTAAAAAAATTGTCAGTGACGATAGACGTCAGTGCGGCCGATATTGAAACAGTCTTAGTATCGGTAAAACGTTATTCAATCAACAATCCGAATTAGGGGGCCATCCATAAATTACGTCACACGTTAGGGGGAAGGGAGGGTCGATGTAGTGTGACATTGTGTGACAAGGGGTGGTACTGGTCTTAAATTTCGTGACGTCAAAATCGAATAATTTGTACGTATAGGCAAATATTAAAAAACAATTAATAAAAATAAAACTTATTTTGGAACTGCTGTTTTAATTTAGTAATTTCCAAGTGTAAAATATAATAATATGTGACGTCACACTAGGGAGGAGGTCTCACAAATGTGACCAGCTGTGACAAGGACGGGGAAGGGATCAAAAAGTCATGAAATTAGTGTGATGTCATTTATGGGTGGCCCCTAAAACTCATAAGCCTACCTGGCAGCGTCGCAACATGTTTGCGCATCGTTTGGCAGTTGTTACCTATCAATGCGAAATTACTGAATTATTTTATGTATTTTAATCGATCGAAAACCAAATGTTATTTTTTCAATAATAATTTTGAATCATGAAAATAGAAAAATTTAAGTCGTGCGTCGGAACAGACACGCAATTATAAATGTAAATTGCCGTACTTTACAAAAAACATTGGCATGTGACAGTTAGAATAAAATTTATGATCGTGTATTGAATTAAAAAAACATGAAATCTTGAATTTGATTAAAATTAAAAATAGTTTTTATGCGCCAATAATATTATCGAGCATACTCTTTGTTCATTAAAAGCGCTCATAGCCGGACACGTTTGGTAGTTGGATGGGTGACCACTAGAGGCAAAAGACACGTGCCGTGTCGGGGGCATTCGGGCGGCATGAAAACTTCCGACACTTGGGTTGGCCACTCACCCCTCCACCAATCCGTACTCGAGCAATATGCCGTAGGCCTCCTTGAATGGAGAGACCTGTGCTCAGTATTGGGCCATTAATGGGTAGGATACTCTATTAAAAAACGTACCTCCTCCTTGGCGGACTTGGGGTCGGCGACCTGCAGCGTCTCGTCGGGCGGGAGTCGCCAGGAGCCCCCGCCGCCGCCGCCGCCGCCCGAGCGGTCCGTGTGGCCGGTGGCGTGCATGCGCCGCCGCCGCCGCCGCCGCCGCGCGCGCCGCCGCCACCGCGCCGAGCTACGCGCCCACGCCCGCGCCGCGCGCCACGCCCGCAGCGCCTGCGCACGCAACGCTAGCGCCTGCGCCTTCACTCGCGTTCTGCCGCTCTCGCGCGTACTGCCCCATCACTGGAGAGAAAAAGTTTGGGTGAGTTTGTATCATCACGTATATTTGCATTGAATAGGAAGGTCGGATAAATAAAAGATGGTTGGATTGTGGGAGAAACTTATGCAAGATAAGAGCAGTGTGAGATAACAGCTAAAAATAGTAAAATAAAATAAAATTGGGAAATGGCCAGGAGGAATGAGGATGGTTAATATGATGAGGATGATGATACAAAGATTTTGTATTGATTAGCGCTTATGCCTCTGATAGACCCATTGGATACCTATAATATGACGATTGCATCATAATTAATAATTAATGAAATACTGTTATGTAGATTAAACTAGATCAAAAGCAAGAGTAACTACGTGCTTAGTATGGTGATGAAGATCCTATAATTACGAGTACTCTGCTCGGGTAAAAATAGAGAAAATACATAGATTTTACTAGTATGGCAGAACTAGTAAGGTATCTTAAATATTTTTAATTGGGAATAATAAAATAATGCATTAAGAATGTAAATTGCCTTAACGAAAAGCCAAACGATTCCTTCGAAGTAGAACTATCTTAATATTCCCATTCATCTGAATGGCAGACCAACGCATGCATTCAGTTTTTATTGAGCTTTGTTTCATCTTGATTTTAGGTTGCGCTAAAACTTCAAACTCGTGCGGGAAATTTAATTAAAAAACACGATCTGCACTCGTTTATGTGCATGAAAGAATAAATTAAAATGCAACAGTCATTATTGTGGTATTTGTATAATGATATACACAAAAGGATGGAATAGGGATGCGCAGCGCTTTATACAAAAGTGTTTCATATTTTCACTGGTTTCACAAAAGGCTCACACTTTTAATTTATATTTTAATGAGCCGTCACGAGACCGAGTTAAGATTTATCAACAATGTAGTTGTTATTTAGTAGGAGAAACTTGCAAATTAGTGTAAAATATCGCTCAGCTAGAAGATAAACTGCCGTAAATCTATCGGATGGCTCGAAGTAGGAGGAAATATTTAGCTAGTACCCTTGCTATTCGTATGTCAGAATCTTGGTATCGCACATTTCTAGTTTGTAGACTTTGTAGCTAAAGTTGGATGAAGCATTGAGAATTTATTTGCCAAGCCATCGACCCGTGGTGCATGATTCGTTTCAAGAGAGCCTATCAAGACTCAGTAAATATGATTGAATTTTTCGTGAGGGTTGTTAAAACTAAATTCTATCTGGTTTTATTTGTATAAAAAGTTACATCTACATCTACATATAAAAAGTTAGTAGTTTTTATCAACGATTTATTAGCCGTTTTATTACACCCCATTATATCTTTTTCTACTGTTTTAACAAGGTACCTATTATAGAAAAAGAGCGTGTTCTTAAAATAAGGCCACCTAAAAAATGTGAACGACATGATGTTATGGCGTTATTATTTACTAATTTGTCAACGAATCATTTTATATCGTGTCTCATAAAAGGTCGTGCATCTAACGTACCTAGTCAGTCTATAAGAAAACAACTAATTATGCCTGTGATCACCCATTGAAAGTTCATACTAATTTTAATGCGTAAATTTTTAACTGCTGTCTTTAAATATTTCTCCAAGAGCTTCAAGTAAACCAAATAACAAGATTTGAATCAACATTTTTTGCCAATACAACACTAGCACAAGGAAGGGAAATATATTTTTAAGACATCCTTGTTCCTATTTAATTCTGTATTTAATATTTCGTAGTAAGTAGATCTTATATTTATTTTATCCTTGGGATAGGATACGACATTGGAGCACGTCCAACTCCGACGCGCCCCGCGGCGTACTTTATACATTCGTCAGCCGCGTTCTTACTTTACGACTCTGTAAAACTTACTCTCAATTGCTTTCTCGATGCGATTTTTAGATTGACTGCGTTTACTGCCAGAATATGTAGATCGATTAGTTATTACGTGGTTTATTCAGTGTACAATAGTACAGATATATAAAAGTAGATTAATATTGTAGCAGATATTAGTTATTTTATTTTTAAAATGCAGCACACCCACACTAAACCAAGGAGTATAATGAATTGTTCTGAATGAATAAAAAAAATTGCTAAGTAAAATGCTCTGCATCTATGTCGTAATCATATTTGAAATGTGTTAGTTATGCCCATTCATTTGATAATCTACATGGCACCTATATTATTTGACTTAGTTATTTGTGACATAAGTACAAGAGTGCACCACAATTTGGGACCAAACAAAGAATACAGGAAATCATAGAATATACCTAAGAACAGAATTAAATATGTTTTTATACACATAAAAAATAAAGTACCTAATGCATATTTGATGATGGAAATTCTGGCTTACTGCCTAAATCAATATTGCGGAAGTAATCTACATATTAATAATAAATTTCTACTGAAACACAATATACATTATTTTTAGGGTATATCTTACCTTTAAAAGAGAAATTATTGTATATATTATATACTATACGAGTATATAATCTGAGTCTCGGAAACGGCTTCAATGATTTTCATAAAATTTAGTATGCAGAGGGTTTCGGGGGCAATAAATCGATCTAGCTAGCATTCATTTTTAGAAAATGTCGTTCTATCCGTGTTTTCAGGCAACAATAGACTGCTACAATAGACTTCTGACATCTATTGGCGAGTAGCAACACTAAGGCCCGTAATATCAATAGCTAAATCTACTTCAGTAGATGGCGTTGTTAAGCAACACTAAGCCAAATATAATTTCCAAAAAACACGACTTACCAAAAAAAAAACCGAGCGAAGCTCGGTCATCCGGGTACTACGAGTATATTTACGTGTTTTTGTTAAGATAGTTTCGTTGCCTTAATTTATCCACCAATCTAAGTTAAAGTAATAGCTGGTAATAGCCAACTAGTTTAAACTTCGGATTCCACGGAAACTAGAGGTCGAATCTTGCAGGAAACTCTATAAGTACTTGTCTAGTTTTACCACACCGAGAGCATTCATCTGTAAGATAACAGTTCAGGTTCGAGCGCTACGCATTTTGGATTGTTATGTTACAGGCGAATGCTCGTCAGTCAATGAGGGTTATTGTAACATAATGCTCAATTCCAATCTTTCACTGTTACGGTAAAGGTGAATGCTCTTTGTAAATAAGCAATTTTAAAGCGAAATTGGAAAGTATTACTGTAATATTAATCATAATATGTTCCTCTGCTTGTCCTTTAATCTGAGAATACACAAGTATATTCATAAGGAATCAATGGCAATAACACCGTTACTAGTTCAAATGTAGATTAGAATTAGAAATGTAGAATAGAATTGCCTGCGCTGCAGAGCTATACCCATTGTAAAGAAAGACTTCACCTGTTTAGCATTTTTAGTTAATAATAAATATTAAAATTGCTTAGTTACATTGACCTACATTTAGTTACATAACTAAGCAATTTTATCATCGAAATATATATATAGGTAAGGTTTATCATCGAAATATATATATAGGTAGGTGTATATAGGTAATGTCAAGTGTAAATTGTGTAAAAAACATGTTATGTATTAAGCCTTATGTCTGCACTGCAGCGTATGGTATTGTAAAATAAGATGTATCTCTCTCTCTCTCTCTCTCTCTCTCTCAAATAATGAGATATAGTCATAATTGATGCATTTCAAACAACAAAGTTATTTTATTACTAATAATTCAAATCCAATTTTTTTTAAATGCTCAAAGCAAACTAATAAAATCTGAGTTACCAAACTCTATATTGGTTCCAGTAAATCACAAGTCACAAGGTGTTTACTAAACGTAAACTTTTAATTTACGTCCGTTACAGAAACTTGTGAAATGAAGCAAAATAAATAAATACTAACTTTTAGGCATGCATTACAATTTGGGCACTATGCCCATGAGTTGACTGAAAAGAGAGAGTTGCAAATTTGGCACTGAAATTGCTGACACACATTATCTGTACTTTTTTGGGCTCGAGCATACCAGCGTGGTAATTGTAGTTAGCCACACAAATGAGAGAATCCTTTTACAGGTGGATCTAGTCCGCAAGTGCTGGCAGTGCTGGCACTCTTTGTCGTTTTATTCGAAGTCCTATTCCAAATCCAGGTTGGCAAGTTTAACGATTGCAGCGATAATCGGGCATTCAATATGAAAAGATAATTTTGTATTGCTAAAATAATTGCAGGTTTTTGAGTTACTCGAACGATAGTGAAATTTTTAAAAGTCTTACTGTTAGTTTAGGATTTTGTTGGACTGTGTAACGCAACGACGATACTATTTTATTCGTGTTTATAACAAAATTTGGCTAACAAGACGGTGTAGGTACCACCGTCCTATCTAAGCCCATCTCAATCACTGACATCTATGAAAGTCATAATTTTTTAACAAAGTTAAATAATTGCAAGCGAATACCTATGCTTAAGAAAAGACATAAAACATTGCGTTGCGTAAATTACTTACCTCACTAATTCCAAATGTTCGTCACTATTACCACAGCGTCACTAACAATAAGAAGAAAACCTACCACCCTTTTTTAACCAACTTCAAAAAAAGGAGGTTCTCAATTCGACTGTATTTTTTTTATGTGTGTTACCTCAGAACTTTGGACTGGGCGAACCGATTTTGATAATTCTTTTTTTAATCAAAAGCTGGTTCCTGTCATGTGGTGCCACTTAAATTTGAGCTAGATCTGACGAGTAGTTTTGGAGTTATTTTGAAGTCTGTTATTTTTTTCTCGGTAAAATTCAAATTATCTCAGTGCCTACTTCTAAGGGTTGCCATGAACCTGCTCATTTGTAAGTCTCATCCTCTATAGGTCATTAAACAAACTTGAAGCAATTTGCTTCACTGTAGAGTTAGCTGGTGTTACAAAGATCCAGCGCCCAGGGAACCTCGTACAAACCTTAATTAATTAAATTTAACAAAGTTTGACCATAAGTAACTTAAATCTCTGTGGTTTCATCTTAATTTTTTTGTTTTTAATATTAGCTACAACTACTGTGTAAAAAAATGGTTACAATCTTAATATATTATATAAATTACGTGTCACGTTGTTTGTCCGCGATGGACTCCTAAACTACTGTATCGATTTTAATCAAAGGAGGTGGCCAATATTTACCCCGGAAATGGTTAAAATACATTTTTTTGTACAAGGTTTTAGTCCTCTGAAAAGACATATTTTCCATTTAATATAACATAACTAGAATTTTAATTTTCTTCTGAACTCCGCCGTGAGTAGTTATAATAAATTAACAATAATAATAAGTTGTATTGTATACAAATATACTTTTACTACCTCCATTGCTATCACCCCGGTCACTCACATGCGCGCAAATGTTTGACATTTTTACGAATGTTTGCACATATGTGAAGGGCGGTCAGGCAAATGGGTTCACATATGAGTATACAAGCCCATTTCCGCTTCCTCCTACACTTTGTTCACGAATGTTCAATCTTGCTGTTGTAATTATGTTGTTGTCATTCAAATCCATTTTCAATACAGAAAATAAATGGTAGTACGATTAGACGCCACGAACCACGAAAAATTAGGAGATACATCACCTTTTTAGTCGTGTGCGCAACTGGTCGCACGAATGTGTGGGATACTACACGAAGGTTCGAGGTCCGCGCGTTTTGATGTGCGACAAAAAACCGACACAGCTTGGAAAACCCCGAATGCCTCCAAAACTTCGCATAATCATTCGCGAAGGTCGTCCCACACTTGTGGGTTCGCGTATTCGCGCGAATGTGAGTGACCGGCATCAATGGAGGTTGACAATTGGCTGACAGAAGTGCGAATGTCTACTTTAATGTCATTTGCCAAAATAATATTTTTCAGTTTCATTTCTGCAAAATATTAATTGTATTTGATTTTTTGCCATGAGGTGCATTAATTGCGCGGTTGATATTGAGCGCATGGCACGTCACTCCATATCTTCCTTAGCAAGAAACCTGCAATCCATATTGGTAGAATGGATCACTGCAGTACAGGTATAGCATTTTTCTTTACTATTAAGTAGTGCTTACTACGACTAGGTTCACGCGGCAATGTACAATATTCCTGTTTTTTTTGCAATACGTTTAGAAAATAAGTTCTATTTTATAATAGGCTGCTAACATTTTTTCTTTCAACTTTTAGGCAAAGGCTATACTATACTGTAGATGAGTACATAAATGACAAAGACGCATGGAAATGACCAGCTCTGCAACCAGTTCTGTACAAGCTGTATATTTTTTTGTAATAAATATATCAATGTATTTTTATTTTTAAAAGATGTGTTGAGGAGATTTTTTACAGCTTTTCTTGTCCTCCATGACAAAGCACCTTTGCGAAAAGCTGGTTGATTAAAAAATTACGTGCATAAGTGTATCAATGATACCAAAACGAATAAATGATTTTGAATTTGAAAAAAAATTGAATGCATCACCTTATTTGCCTTATTTGGTACTATTGTTATATTTTATTCCTTAATTTTTACATATGTGTACCTAAATGTATATAATGAAGCAATAATATCAATATGCAGTTTTATTTATATTACGTTTGCTTGTGAATATTTACAGATAGGTAGGTGACAAGTTAATACGTATATTTTATTTAGTACTGCTGGTACTTCTTTTTGTAGGTCATAAAGTCATAATTAAAGTAAAAGACATATATTAATTAATTATCCAAAAGAAAAATAGTATTTATTTAATACAAAAATCGCTCTTTAAAACACTTTTTCACGATTACATATGTTTTGCAGAATGTCAAACTACAAAAGCTAAAACTGCCCGTAAAAGGAGAATCCCGAGTTCTAGAGATTTTTATTGATAAAATTATCAAAGTAGATATTGTAAGCTTTAATGTAAGGTCAAAATAATATGTGTACATTATACTTCACAAATGGGGCAAATGCCCATACAGATGTTGGCCACCTCCTTTGCACACCGTGAGCAGTTTGATCCAACTTGAAAGATAGGATAGCTTACAACTCAAAATAAATAAATAAACTTTTGACAGAACGAAGTCAGCTAAGTCAGGGCAGCTAGTTTAATATAAATGAAAGTTAAATTTGTTCGAGCTATTTAAGTTAATAAGTTATATCTACTATAACAGGGTTGACTAACCTATCAATATTATAATAATTATTACATCACCGCAAGGAAATGTTTTCTGGTTTATTTAAGTTGTATTGGTTAACATTATTTAAATTGTAATTGGTGTCTCACCAATTACATTTATCAGACACCGTATACCTATCTATGACAAGAAAATCCTTGATTTTATGGTATTTAGGGCGGATATGGAGGGCTTTCTCGCGTGAATAGATATTATTTGAGCATGATAAGCAAAAAAATAAAGTTAGTATTCTGTAATTATTATATACATACTAGCTGCCCGGACAGACTTCGTTCTGTCAAAAGTTTTTTTATTTTGAGATGTAAGCTATCCTATCTTTCAAATTGGATCAAACTGCACACGGTGTGCAGATTTGATTAAAATCGGTTGAGTAGTTTAGGAGTCCATCGCGGACAAACAACGTGACACGTAATTTATATAGATTAAGGCGCTCCATCCACTGAAGACGCGTCCCGCCGCGGTGCGCAGAGCGACGGATAACACAACTGCGCGCGGGGCAATTTCCCGCGCGGTGCCGCGTCGGCAGTGTGTTGTACTAGGCGTGATTTCTATATAAATTAAGATAATTGCATACAATGGTAAAATCTGCCATCCCGCGCACAGCGACGGGGCGCGGTGCAGTGGGTGGAGCGCCTAAGATATGTAATACAGCTATTTACCTAATAATCCTATGGAATAATTCAATCTATTATAGATATATTTGTCCACAAACCGCGATAAATAATGTGCTAATTCAGTAATACATAAACATTAGCTACTTATTCGGATAAATATACATCTCATTCTAAATAAATGTTGGTATTAGTTATATGTACCTAAATGTTTTATTAAATTTATAATCAGTCCCTAGTTTTGATATTGCTATTTTAGTAGGTACTTTTAGTGTTCATTTGGAGCAAAATAAAGGCGCGTAAAAAGAGCAAGTCGTACGGTAACTCAGCCATGTTACCTGCCGTTGCATGTTACCTAATTGTATCCGCTGCAATTTATGGTAAAAGAAATAAAAGTGAGTGAGAAATATCGACTTAATGGAACTGTGAGCTAGCGCCTCGACAATGTAAATTATACAATTGCATACTAAAATATTTCAAAGGCTGAGCCTTATGATTCAAGTCTGCTACTACTCCGAATAATTCCAGTTTTTATTACCTCAGAGCTTAGAAGGAAAGGCATTCTGGATGGCTTAACTGCATTGCAGATGTGGAATATCCATGCGCCATTATTCATAAAACTAATCCCATTGCTGGACGTGTTTCGAAACTAAATGGCTGGTTATTAAATATTTTGGACAGTCGCTTGCTTGGGGATTATGGATATAAGTGTTTCCGGCCTTCATGAGTGCTGGTAAATAAATGTTTTATAAATATAAACGACTACTAGTAATCTCAATAAAATGTAGATTTAACAGTTCCTGAGATCGATATCGCCGAAAGCCATTGTATGTTAATCATAGGTTCACGTCCTATTCCATTTGATAACCCGAATTGCATTCGGTGTAACCTGCGGTATTAGTAACCAATAGATTGTCGAAATGTAAAGGAACCTACTAGATACTTTCCTACTGTAGGCAAAGGACACTAAAGAATAAGATAAGGACGCTTACTCATCCTTAAGTTTAAAACAATTACAGTTGTACCCAAATGGTCAAGTAATGAATGAGGCAATAGCACCATCTATTTCATCCATCTATTATCCATGTATTATCCATCCTTCACAAATATAGGTACCTACTGCTTGACATAGACTTTTCCTAATTTACGCCACTTTTACTGGTTCTGTGCATTCTGCCTTCTGAATCCAGGGGATGCTCTCTGTGTTCTTCAGGTCGTCAGTCCATCTGGTCGAGTGGTTGCAATTTCAGTTGAACAACTACTGATATTCTTATTGACACCTAACACTAACTGACTAAAGTCCCTAAGTAAACGTTAGTGACTCTGAGTTAGGGCGATAGACATTAGACACACAGTCACACACATAGATATACCAGATTTTGTGTAAGTTGATAGAACTGGCGTGAAGCCAGGCTTAAATTCAATTGTCGAACCTACACCAGCTCACCCGTCCGCTTACATCGGCGATGGGGATTTTTATTGTGTCGTAAAACGATTTAATGGTAGATACAAATTTATTGCGAGTTTTTCAGGTGCCTCCTGGTAGTTAAAAAATTCTGAGTGAAACGTTTTGCATGCGGCTACTACCTTGCTGCAAGGCTATTCTGTTTTGTAACTCGACAGCGAAATCCGCGATGAGTGTCAAAATTCCTATCTTTAGTCATTTGAAGTTGGAATTCGAGACTCACTTCACTTCGCAAGTACGTACTAGATGTTTAGAGAATGACATATCAAGATGATGCAAGTTCGCTTTCGAGTCTCACTTGAGTGAGTTTCGATTTCAAGTTTGTATTTTAGAGTTGAGTGATCTTCGATTTCGAGTTTGTATTTTAGAGAATAGCCCTCCAGGAAAGAATCATCAGGTGCCTTGTCAGTGACCTAAAACAGAAATTAACTTTATAAACAAGCGTAAAATGACCCTAAAATTCGATATGAGTTGTAGTTTTGTAAAACGGGTATTAAAAGTTAGAAAGGAGGTAATTTGGGACCGCCATCTCTTGCCCTCAGCTACACCCGAGGGATCATCGACTGAAACTAATAAAACCCCCTTAAACCCGCAACGAAACCGACATCAGGCGATCTCCTGCTCTGCGGGATTGTTAAAACATTCTCCATAAAACGATGAGATGGCAATTTCTCGTTACATTTTCAAAATCTCATATCATTTTAATGCTCCTTATCTACTCCGAAGCGTTCTGTTCGAGTTATCGTTCATCATTGTTATAAAACTTGATCGTATTAATCTGTGTTGTTGAGTCTATTCGACTTTGATATGGCTTTTTCAACTTTATAACAATTGAACCAACAATTGCTAATGGGGCAGTGATATACATTTAATATGTTAAGTACTTACCTATATAAAAATCGAAGTTGAGGAATGTTAAAAGAACAAGTTGAGCCGTTTTTGAACCCACATCGCTGTATTTCATGTAGGTACCCGAATAAATAAATAATTAGTTAATTATCTATGAATTATTTGCGTTTCCAATAGAAACTTTATAATTTAACCCAGGCCGGGTTATTTTATTATAGTGAAGTAATTAATTCATTGTTGTATTCACATTTATTCTGAATACAAAAATTATTTTCTCTTTCAATGGAAAAAGGTGTGATTCTCACGCTGATCGCTGAACCAAACGTTTTACGAGTGGTAAAGGTAAAAAATTAACACGCTTTTAGCAGGAAATATATTAAAGAACATTATTATGATTGAAGCATTTCTCTACAGTAATTACGTTTCATTCGTGCGATGGTTTTCCTCTTTACTTCCACCACTCAACCACACCTTCAGGTTAGAACGTGCGTCGGTATTGCAAACATTGTAAACGCTACCGGTTGCGCGGTAAGAACCACTTACAATATTAATGAATACGTGAAAAAGCAAAACGGTGCCTATTGGCAAGATGCCAACTTCGTAATGTAATATTATACCAAAATTTGCTACCTTTCAATTTCTCATTTTATAGAGTGCGTTTATAGCTAGCCAATTTCCGAATAGCTGGCCGGTGCGATAGCGTATTCAATGAATAATAATTCTGCTCAAAATAGCACAATAACAAACGTATACGGGGTAATACAAGTAAAACTTTCTTTCCCAGTTTATCTTTTGTTTTTGTTCCCTATTGTACTGTAGATCTGATATTGCCCGATATTTCTACACCCCTTTTCTGTCTAGTTTGAAGCTTGAATGTTACTGTATTCGAAGCCAAGACCATTGTTATAAAATTTTAAAATTGGCTGGAACCCAAAACATAGTTTTCTTCTTAATATTAAACGATATTAAAATTGATTTAGGTGTTTAAAGCTAACACAATATAAATGGAATACTTAGATAAGTAAATTTTTCTTGTCATGCCTTAAGGACTTTCTTTGCGGTAAAAATTGTGTAGACGAAGTTATAAGATCTTTCATAACAGACTTACATTAGCAATCAAAAATGTCAAGGCGACTTGGTTGCGATAGGTATTCACTAAATAATGTTGCGTTTTATTCACATAAGTTTAGTTTGTTTACCATACTAAAGATGGATAGCGTGCACTGGTCACGCACAATTTGAGTCACGATACTCACGATGAAAGAGGAAAATTTCGTTCCATACTCCACTGAATTATTAGGATGGAGCAGGAAATTAAGTAGGTACGGAAAGACGCAAGGCATTTCCTCACTCAAGTCGTTTTGTCTACGTCACTCATCTGTAAACCTAATTTCGCAAATATATTAAATGTAAAATATTAGGTATTTTACGAGTACCTTCAGTAGTTTGTGTTTGGCTTTGTACAGATTTGGGGTCGACGACACCCAAGAGTTTTGTAAAAACATTTCATTCGACGTATCGTCTCTTTCAGTAGGTAAGTATTTACGACATCTATACTATAATAAAACTCAAAGGGCAAATTTTCTGTACATTGAATATTTTTTAAAAATTTTGATTAGGGTTTGGCAAAGGGAGATCTCCCGCCAGGCGAGGTGTGTTGCCTGGGAGGCGGCCGAGCCCCGACTGATGTTGTCGGAGCGTTTCTATATATACTAGCGATATTTGAAAACTTCGATAGCGTGATTCAGGGTGACGTCATCGTCGCCACATCACCCCCCTGCTCAGACCGGAGGTCGATACACCTTCTCGTTGATTCAGCCATCTGTGGTCCTCTATCTTCTGTGAGTCGAGATGTGAGGTCGATGTGCCCTTGAGATGCCCTCTATCCGCGGTGAGTCGGGATGGGAGGGTGGAACGACTGATGCGGAGGGCGAGCGGTGCGCGCTCAAGCCGTCCGTGTAGCCGTGGGTGGGGGCAGTCGCTGGCCGGACACAGGAAGCGTCGACACAGTACGCTGCGATGCGCCCGGTGAGTCAGCGTGGCTGGTGTGCGGTCTGCCGAGAGGTATCTGCAGTCCGTCGGGTGTGAGCGGTGAGGTGAGGGGGGAGAGATGCCTGCTGCCGCTATCGGTGCTCAGCATTTCAATAACGTGTTAGAGCACAAAAAAATTTTTTTTAGAATTATTGTCTGTCTGTCTGTCTGTCCGTCTGTCTGTTTGTCTGTCCGGGCATCACATGAAAACCCTTGAACGGATTTCGATGAAAATTGGTTAAGTTGTTACTAATACTCCGGGTCATATTTTAGGATACTTTTTATCCCGGAAAATTAAAAGGTTTCCTCGGGAAACGGGATGAAAGTTTGTATGGAATATTTTTAAAACATCAACCGATTTGCTTCATTGTATTTTTCAATTTTTCAAAATTTTGCAAAAAGAAGGAAAAAAATACAAATTAATGTGAATATTGCTTATTTTTCAAAACCCTCTCCTGGAGGAATCCTTTGTGATTTTATTGTGGGTTTCAGTATATAAATTACTAAATATAAGTACTTCAATATAAATTCATCGTTTTTGAAATTTCCTTCTGCAAGAGGTACAAATAAGGTAAAGCATAATTTCCGTATGCGAAGCTGCGGGCAACAGCTAGTTCATCTTACGATGAAACATAATATTACTACATGAAAAAAGTAATTTTAATTTTGAAGTTATTTTTCAGGAATGGCTACACATCTGCGATTGGTTTTCAAAAGTACTAGAGTTTTACATGAGTACTATAATTTCTTCTGTGGTTTTACCCGACAATGAGGGGTTGTAGAGAACCTTTTGATGGCAAGTAGACACTAGAGCACTAGACACCAACGAGACATCCTCCGAGACATCCGTTACACAAAAACCGTGACGCGAATGCGCTTACGGTCATAAAGAAAACGGCGAACCAACTTATCCTGATTTTTCAATCAAAAACTTTGATAAAATTAAATACTACTAACTCTGCATCGTCTAAAGTAAATTACAGCAAAAGATTGTCTTTCGTATTTCATTATTTATATTGTACTAGTTACTGTATTTTTTAATTCTACATTCCCTAGTTATAAACGAGCTGTCTTAGCAAATTCTCAAGCGATGAGCCTGAGTCGAGCGACTTTCATCGTCGTAATAATTTTACATTTCTTCAAGACTCGATTGAGATACGATTACACTTTGCTGAACTGCAAGTTCTCGCTTTGTATAGAATTTTTCATTTTTATGTAACTTGAATAAGGATGTTACAAAAAAGAAGTGAGTGGACTTAAATTATACTTAAATCTATTAATTTTAGAGTCCGACCGAAACTGGTTTTTCAGCCGAAACCGAAACCGAAACCGAACCTTCGGCCTTAGGTCCAGTTTCGGCCGAAACCGAAACCGAAACCGAAACTTAGGGTGAGGCCAAACGAGCGTATTTTTGGTGCTGTGAGTCACGTGAAATGAGCTGGTTTCATACAAATGTTCTAATTCAATTCTTTGAAATTTGTATTTTACGCGATTTTACGATTTACGCTCGTTTGGCTACCCCATTAGGGTATTTTTTGAGCTGCTCATTTGTGGACTCAACAGAAAAAAGTAGGTTAAAGGAGCCGAATTTTTTTAATTTTACAAAGGTCATTTTTTGACGTTAGGTAGGTCAACCTTCAAGCTATCTGTCCCCTAACGTTGACCCACTACTTACGGGACACCCTGTATAGGTACTGAAATCTAGCGTGTTTTTTTTACACATTTTTATTTGTACATTTATATGTGTATTAACTGCCTTCATTTCGGTAAACTTATCTAAACGTAAACGACAAAATTCGAAAAAATGTGGGTACCTATGGATGAACGCTGTTTTTAACCCCTGACGAAAAAAGAGGGGTTTTATAAGTTTGACGTGTCTGTGTATCTGTGTATCTTTATGTCTGTCTGTGGTATCGTAGCTCCCAAACGGAGGAACCGATTTTGATCTAGTTTTTTTTTGCATGAAGGTGACTTAATCGAGTGTGTTCTTATCTATGTTTAGTGTATATCAAACTGTCGGGGGTTTTTTAAATTTTAATTTAAGATCATTTAAATCTTAGCCCCATTTTACTAAATACGTCAGTGAAAACCGCATGCAAATCGATTTAGCAGATTTAGAAATTACCCTGAACAAACGCACATACACACAAACAGACGAAAATTCTAAAAATAATTGCTATGGTCTCTTTTGCGTTGACAAATACCGCTCATGATAGATTTTCTCAAATATCTTCCATGTACAGACATATCGATCAGTTACCGTTTCATTGTAATGGATGATTTGGGATTTAGACTTCAAAAATACGACTACTGAATGTCGGTAAGCCCTCACTCAATAAATGTAAGTATGGGTGAAATTGACATAACGTAATTTATTTATTTGTAAACCGTTTGAAATAAACCAACCACTAAATGTTAACCAAAGCTCACTACAATACGTATGTATTGTAAGTTATAAGGGAAAGTTATAAGTGGAAACCGCAGGTAAATCTGTTATGTCGTTCCTAAGAGTAGTCAGAACAAATAGACGAAAACTACTTTTTATATAATCTATTACGTCTAATTAATACCCCTAGTAAAAGTTTTACTTAAATATCTTCCAGTTACAATTTCATTACCATGCTTGGATATGAATTCCAGATCATATCTATACAGCATTAGACACTATATTATGACCTTTTTTCTACCTGTTGCCGTTATTAATATCGAGCAAAAAAACGGCTAAAATCAAGCGCCAAAGCACCCTATCAGACGCTCTTCAGATTAATGAACAAATATAATAAACATGTTAAATCAATGACTTCACTTGGAAAGTCAGCGCCCACGGGTTAGCCACGAACTTAACCGAACGACGCACGAAAATTCATGAACACAGAGTTTCGGTTTGGCCGAAAGTTTCGGCCAAATTTTTCCAAAACCGAAACCGAAACCGAAACTAGATTTTTTGGCCGAAACTGGCCGAAACCGAAACCGAAACCGAACCTTCGGTCGGTCTCTAATTAATTTGTGTACTCTTTGATAAGTAAAAGCATAGCTTAAACTTAAGCGCAAGTATAACTATGTAAATTATAAAAAAACTTTAAAAGAACAGAATTCTATAATAACTTGATTTTAAACAGTAAAAAAGTACGTAGTCAATCTTTCTAAAAATATTTTGTTGTTCATGTTTGTTTTATTTAACTTATCACGCATTCACCTATAGAGGGATTAAGCTTATGGAAACATAGATATCTATTCACGTAGAAAGGTATGGTATATCTACGCAGAGGTACCATACCATTAAGACGCCTTAATTAAGTACTCAACTTGAAATAACTTAGTTGACACCCGCGTGTAATCTCCTTCGATAACAGCACATGGATGTTGTTCTTGAAAATTACCTTCCAAATGAAACTTATATAGATACTCGAAACGTTGAAGGCGTGGCTCTCTGGAAGGCTAAACCGTGTATTAAACGAGGACATTCATGACGTCAAAGTTTGACTTTGTCTTTAACCATTAGCAGTCCTACAGATTCAGTATCTATCGTAGTATACTTTGTAACCAATTTATCAATGTGGATATAAATAGACACTTTAAAAGTTTAAATTAATAGAAGTGTCACAGCAAAGTTTCACCCGACATCGGGCAGATACTTTGCTATTGAACTGCGCTCCAATTCGTGCCTAGGGAACCATGATTTTAATGAAGAATTTGTTCGGTGATTTAGTATTGGTAGAGTGATATTAAAGTAACATAATAATATATTTTTTGACATTAAAAGCGCGGATCCTGACCCAAATGTCGGGGTCCAAGTCGCGTACTGATAACTCATTTCCATAATCTTATTGATAAATTAAATTGCAATCCCTAAGCCTGGTTTAATGGCATTGGATTGGTCAATATTGCTATTAAATGTTATATATCTGTAAATAACACTCGTCACTATTGTCCGAGTTCGAGTTAGACGTCAACGACGTACTGCTATTAAAATAGACATTGAATGGAAAGCAATACGCCATTTATTTGAATATTGTTAGAGGAGTAAACGATGCGTGAAGTCCATCTATCTGTGAACAAATTAAACTCGTTGACCGATATTTGTATCCGATATCTACATATGTATGTAACTAACTTTTGCAACTTGTATTCTCGTAATTTTTTACGTTCTTAGTTAATCTTAATTACCATGAGAGATGACCTGAACCTTGAAATGCCCATTGTTAATGGGTTAACCCCAATGTATACAAGTTATTTTTAAACGTCATCCATCATCACACGCTGTTATTGAATGAGATGGATTAAGGCCGTAGTCCCATTATGGTTAAGTGCGGGTCGGCCGGCATACTGCCCATATATTTGGAGATCTCACCTGACACAACTCAGTTAAAACATGTACTTATCAAGAGATATTGTATAGGTACAATGATATTTAAAAAATATAGATACGATATGCCCTCACAAATCAACCAAAAAATCTGGAAGGCTATTCAGATTTGTAACTTGACAGCGGAGTTTCAAAATTGACGTTCGAGTTCTAGGATCACTTCACTTCGCAAGTGCGTACTAGATGATTAGATAATGACATATTAATACGATGCAAGTTCGCTTTTGTTTTGTAACTTGACAGCGGAATACACGATGAGTTTCTAAATTGAAGTAAGAGTTCGAGACTCCCTTCACCTCGCAAGTGCGTGCCAGATGATTAGAGAATCACATATCAAGATCTCGGACTCGAACTTCAATTTTGAAACTCATCGCGGACTCCACTGTCAAGTTGCAAAAGTGAATAGCCTTGCTGTTCCGAAAAGAGCTACTACACACACACGTTTATCTTTTGTTTCACTGCACCAATCACATTGGTATAGGTAATAGGTACACGAAGGCATCTTAACGTCAATGTCAAATGTCAAGCACTTCTGACAACTACAAAAGCGTGCGTATCGGCTGCGTTCCAGTAGACGCTCACATCGCTCACAACGATCAAAACGCGTTCCACATGGCGACCACGGTCGTCATGGTCGCGGTGAAAACGTCATTGATGACGTCATTAATTTCGCTCACGGCAGTTCACGGCACGCTCAAAACAACCCACCTCACGGGGTGGGTCGAAGTGCCCGTTCCACTTGGGTGTATGATTGTAACGCTCACAAGATAGTGGAACAGGAAAAACCGCGGTCGTGAGCGTGATCGTTGTGATCGTCTAGTGGAACGTAGGGATCGTCTTGTATTGACGAGTATGTGTTCAGATTTCTGTCACCAATTATCACCAATAATCTCTCATCACAATGGTCATTTGGGGATATTATGCGTAAATTGATTGAAATGTACTTTTGTGCCAACATGTTTTGCAGATATTAACGTATTTGCTTCATTATGTCCTAAATGCGAACCTAGTACACGGCTCATGTATTCCATGTTAAATGTCCCGTATTGAATCGCTGACAGATAGAATACGCGCATTTTCACGGCGTTTTGGAATATCAGGTTCATTAAAACATAAGGGGCTGAGATTATTGAGGTAGTTCATTCGGAAATTGGTTATTAATATATAATTATATTGTATCAAAAATTACAACGCCAAATTTAAAATAGTTAATAATATAGTTTCTTGCTTTGCTTCTACTGCCCTTGCGGGAATGTGCCATTTAATACTAAAATATCACCTAACCTGAGAAACAACTCAAATAACTACTATACTTACTTAAGTTTATTATTTTTGAAGCAACAATGTTATTATATATGGAATCTTAAAACGAACCTATAACTCAATGAACTGTAAACAAGTAAATCTTTAGGTAAAAAATATACATCACTTTTTATATCTCTTCTCTCATAATATCCATTATCCCTAAAACCCTGATCAAAATTGCATCGGCAAGCTTTACGAAGAGTCAACCCGCCACGTAGTACGAATCTATTGTTCACGGTAGAACTTTATAAGATATTAAATGTCATCATATATCAGCGAAGTGCTTCCCACCTGCGCGGTGGACTTGCATAGCGCGCCGATAAATGGATTACCGGGGGCTTTGCGACACCCATCACGAATAGTAATTGTTGTCTCCTGGTGAATAAAATTTTCTTAGTCATGCTGTGGAAAATGCTTATACTTAGGTATGAGTATAAAGACTCAGGCGTTACTTTGCACATATCCATTGTTATTACGTTAGTATTAGCACAGAAGACATGATAGTACTTACCTATGGTATTAACCCAGAATAGATAATGGTATTAGGCGACTTTGGAACAATCCACGAATACCATGTAGGTATAGCATACTTTAAGACATGCGTGGTACTTCCCTTTCTCTAAATAAGGAAACGTGCACCTACAATTTTTTGTTGACCTACCTATATTTGCATAGAACTAACTAGGTACCGTTAGATATGCAGTACCGATTTAATAGGCCATATACGTGTCCAATTAAATTCAGAACGGCACCTTACTCCGTCCAATTATAATTACGGCATCCAAGATATTTATTTGGTTATTAAGCTTTGAACCGTTATTTGAAGCCTAATTAAACTATTTGAGAGTAGCGTGTTTGATTTCCGGTAACGCGTCGGTTTTATCCTCGAATTCTCATTGGTCGTCCCCCACTACTTTAGTTCTCAAGCTGTACACCAGGTGGCGTCGCGTGCCCGAGGAGGCTAGACTCGGCGCATTGCTTCATTGGCGATTTGTTTTTCGTAACAGTCGGTCGTGTCTTAAGAGACATCCAAGTAATTCCTAACCTTACTAGATTTCTAAAAATTAGAAGTGTATTACTGAAGAATTTTAACGATTTTATCGTTCGTATTTTATTTAAAAATTATTCATAATAAGAGTGACGAATTCTTCCTCTTATGACTCGAGTTCTCGTAACGTTGGGAATGTTGAGATGGTCATCAGTAGTAAGCGCGTTCGTCAGCTGGGCCGAGCGCCGCCTACCAGTACCGCCGCGGCACCCCGCCACGTGCGCCGCAAAAGGACAAATTCCGTTCAGGAAAGTACAGTAAGAAACTGCTTTACCTCTGTACATTATTTGGCGCATCAGGTATGTGGTTAATACAATACTAACTTACATTACTAATAGTAGCGTTGCATTTCAACCTACTTATCTACTGTAGTGCTATGTAGCAGCACAGAGACACGTGCATACGGCCCTAGTCAAATTGGCGAATTTTGCCGTTAGCCTAAATTTTATCCTACTGAATCAAGGTTGAAATGAAACCGTATACTACGACAAATACTCTTCACTTACATTTATGTTTTGAGCAGGGTTTCGCCCCTATTACCAAGAGAATCAAGCCACATAAGCGCCTTTACATCTTTGAAAGAGATCGAGCACATTTACTAACAGTAAATTCGAAAAAATTATGGTCATAATCATAATCATTTATTGTCAGAAATAGTAAAATCATATAGGTGGTTCACAAACGTTATTTCTTACGTTCCGCCTCTTTGGGCAAGCAAGTTTTCACACTATTAAATAATAAAACATAACCCCAAACTCTTAATATTTACTGTTGACATGAATGTATATAAGGTCACAATAAAATAAAGTTAAGGTAATACTAATAAGAATTTTATTACAATACAAGTAGTAATATTATTCGGTTGATACGATTCAAGTTCTTTATTATTATTAAGTAACGAAGTAAATGTCAATTAATTATTACTATGACAATGTCTAAATATAAAAGGCACTGACAGTCTCAATAAATGTTAAGTGAGTGAGGTTAATGATGTTTTTACAGCTTATCGGTACCAGTGCCAAATTAATTTGTTGCATTAGCATCAAACTCAATAACGTTTTGCAGTTATGGATAACTTTCTGAAGGTCAGTTTATGTAGCGAGAATATTGGAATCTTTTCTTGTTTCATAGAAGGTGGTGCTTAAAAACTTCTGGCTGCTCAGAGCGCCGACACAAAATAAAACTGCTGCGCAAGCACAATGCTATCAGCAGACTCAGGTCACTCCTAGTCATGCTTTAAAAAGTACAAATGTGTACATATGTATTACGTATTGAACTATAATTACCCTCGTTTAGATTACGTAAGTAAACTGCCTTTTCAAGGCGTTGGAAATGCATTCAACATTAAGTACCACGGGCGCGACTACCCTCGCCCCTTGAAATATCTAAAAAGTTCTGGCCGCTCCGAGCGCCGATACAAAAATAAAACTGCTGCACAAGCACAGTGATATCAGCAGACTCAGGGCACGCCTAGTCATGCTTTAAAGTACAGTACAAATATATTGTACCTATGTATTACGTATTAAATTAAAAGTATCCGCATTTAGATTATGTCAGTAAAACGCCTTTTCTTGGTGCCGGGAATGCATTCAATTTTAGGAACCACGGGCGCGATTACCCTCGCCCCAAATAACTTTTCGACAAGGATCTGGCCCTAAGAATTTTTATGGCTCCGAAATGCACCAATGCCTTTATGAGCGGTCAATTTACCAGAATTGGTAGAATAATATCAACTTCTTTCTACAAGCGCTACAAACTGGAAACTACAAATTCATATAAAATTTTTGCATTCCATTTTTAGCCAAGCCAATGTTAACAGTACTGTGCCGAACCGTACCTAGCTTTGTCCTCCTTCAAACGCCTACCTCGAAGGCCATGGATACAGGCTAATTAACAGAAAGAGGGCTTTCAAAAACCGTGCGATTTAGTCCCAACTTGGTGTTACACATATTTTAAATAACCTAAATTATGGTGTTTGTTGACAAGTCCAAGCTCATAATGATACATAGTAGTAAACTGTTTACAACCATGGGATCGATTATGCAAAATAGAGTTATCGAACGTATATTTCCATCAACTCATTAATACCAAGGCACATCGGTACTTCCCTGGAGAAGTTTACAGAGGTTGTCCTGCAAATGGCTTGTAACCACAAGCCACACGCAACCGCGTTTGGCGTATATGTAGGAGAAAGTGTATTCTACGGTATTGGTTATTCAATAATATTCATTTTACTTTGCATCATGATATATTTCCAGTTCTAACGTTCACATCAATATTCCAAAGTACTCGTACTTACCTCAACACAACTTGATCAATAAATAATCATGTATTCTACATTAATGACATATTCCTCACTCTAAATATTTAGTTTTTCTTCATGTTTCTTATAAGCAGCCACTGCATCGGGCGAGCGTTGCAGATTAAAGAGGTCCATCCCTGGACCTTCACTAAAGATTCATGTTCACTAAAGATTCATGGCCTAGCTGAAATATACACCAAACATTATTGGCATCTGGTAATTGTGTTACACAAATAACGGCAGATTATCCAATAAACTGCAAGGACCTTGTCCCCTAAAACATCAGATTTAGCAAGCCAGAATAATGTTTAAACCTTTTTGGTTGGCAAATGAACTTTGATAGTCGATTTTGTTACCACAGATCAACATTTAGTATCTAGGAATCGTTTAGGGTCGGTTGTCATGCAACCGAATAAGTCTTGCCTATTCTCTTAATAGGCTAACAGATAACATAATAAGTCAATAATATAACATAATAACTACGTCAAAAGATCCAAAGATCTTCAAGTAAATATTTTATCTTTGTTGAGGATTAAAACAGCCAGTCGCAAAGATATCCAAAGTATAATAGGATAAGTAACTTTTGCTATTTTTCCAATAGTCGGGAATCGCTTACGTTATCAAGCCTCCTAAGACAACGGTTTTTACCAAGATTATGTAACCACTACATAACATTCTCGCCATCGGTATCCACAATATCAGCGAGTGCCTTTAATTATTCGAATTGGTGGAATGCCAACCTATCTCGGTTGAAACTTCAACACCCTTCAATTCTGGATTGCCTAGTGATAGACATGAGTTGAAATAACATGCTAAACTGAAGAACCGGAGTTTGTAGTGACATTTTGGCTCTAAAAGAAGCGGCTCTATAGACTATAGTCCATAAGATACATGCGCCCTGTTTGTTATGCTCTAAGGTTCGATCCGTACCTAGTAGGTCAGTCACTGCTAACTCAGGACGTTAACCGAACGGTATGTACATACGAAAAGAAATAACATACCAAATCAATCAATGCCTTTGATGGAAATAACATACTCAATACATAATAAACAAATATTTTTATTTATTAAGGCTGTTCGATCAGTTTCAATATTCAAATTCAAGCTCATTATATCCACGGTCGCTACAACGGAAAAGCTGATCAGCTATATGGTGCTTGACTCTGCTGCCGGAAAGGCACCTTTTTCCCAGATTGCAAGTGATTTTTACCAGATGGTTTTACCACTAGAGTCCCTTTTTGCCTCATGAACAACTCGTGTAGACTAAGCTTACAGCACGCTGGATCTGACAGTTCAATAAAACCATCGCGAAACTTCACGATTCTATTATTAATACTTACAAACCTTCACGGTATAAATGAGTCACATTGGCGAAAGTAAATCCAATTCCTGTAACTAACCCAAACGAGGCCGATTTCACTAGATATTTTATAGACCGAAATAATATACTAAGTAGAGGGACTTTCGTATAGAACTAGACTATGTTAGTAGATAAATCTGCCATCTATTTTTGTGGCTATATTATTATAATCTAACGTTCATAAAATGAAACTCGTCTATTTGTGACGCAGACGTTCTTACCTATTAGTTGATATGACCAGAACTACTTTACTTTATTGTTCTGCACTATATAAAGCATGCCTTCATTATGCTGTAGTGGTCGTGAACACGATCTCACTTTACTAAGATATTGGTCAATAATTGCTTATTTTCCAAGAACTATAATTTTAGAGCCTAAATTTGTGTCTAAAACGGCGGTGCAAAACCACGTACCGTGTTGAGTCATCCATAAAACAAGAGTTGAGTTAACAATATAGACAGCTTCACATTCTAAGTAATATAGAAGGTTTTGCTTCGGCCGGGTATTAAGTTATGGCTTATACAGGTAGTCTTCGACCTGCGGTCGCGCCCGATAATCTGATCCGAGTTAGAAATTATGAAATGTTTTATTATTATCAGTTATAATAATTATATATGTATATGGATTTTAATTTAGTCATTATTAATAAGTATTTGATTACTAGCGTTCTACCGGCAGCTCTGCCGCGTTTTCCGGGACAATATGTGCCTTATGTCTTATTCCAGATCATGGCCTGTCTATGTGCTGGACTTCATGAAAGTCCGTTCAACGTCTTATGCCTGAAAGAGTAACAAACACAAAATTTCACATTTATGATTTTAGTAAAAATTACGATATATTTATGTAGTTTTCAATTGAAACTATATACTTACGTTATTTAAGTTTGCATGTATTCCAAGTACAAAACTTTTATACCTACAATAATGTATACTGCACTCATAGGCTAAAAAGGCCTTTAAATCATTTTCAGGATATCATCACATCGGCGATAGCTGTACACCAGGCGATGACAGACAAATCTCAAATAGTTTAATTAGGCTTCAAATAACGGTTCAAAGCTTAATATCAGCGTTTTACCTTACCAATAAAACGCTTATTAAGCGATAACCTTATTTGAAGCCTAACATTTTAACCCTGCCTGGTGAAAACATTTGTTTATATTTGAGATCCAATGAAGCAATGCGCCGAGTCTAGCCTCCTCGGGCACGCGACGCCACCTGGTGTACAGCTTGAGAACTAAAGTAGTGGGGGACGACCAATGAGAATTCGAGGATAAAACCGACGCGTTACCGGAAATCAAACACGCTACTCTCAAATAGTTTAATTAGGCTTCAAATAAGGTTATCGCTTAATAAGCGTTTTATTGGTAAGGTAAAACGCTGATATTTAAAAATACCCTTGTATCATACACCTTTGTGTAATTCACTATCTGTATGAAATTAATACTTTAAAACTGTTAAAAACATTACAAAATGCGAATCGGTAGACGGAAAAATGGCAAAACTAGTTTCAAGTCGGCCTTAAAAAGTTACACCTTTTAGATTTTTTTTAAATTTATTTATTTTACACACATTTTCATACATTTTTTCATACAAAACTCGGACCTTGCAAACCACGCAGGGTTTATATATGCCGGACGAGTCGTTCATGATACATTTTACGTAACTTATTTTAAATACATAGGCAATCATAGTGTACGTACGCTTTTAGTTTATTTTTATATCTTTCATTATTAATGTACCTACATAGTTTTTAAGGTATCAGGTAACTCATTTAAGTAATTTGGAATAGTACATTTTAAAATTCTACTTCCAAACCCTTACAAACCAATAGTTGAGTAAATAATTTTTGTACCACAATCCTCTCAAATCAAAACTGTACAAGTATGTACATGATACAACATTTATGTTGGTATTAAGAATCCGAGACACTTCGATACTCGATCGTAGCTTGAAATGCCAGAGACGGTATGTTACTAATGCTACTTGTGTTTGAAAGCTGCAAACTAAACAAAATGTATAATTCATCTGCTGTAGGTTCTTCAAAATTTATATAATTCTTACAGCAGAAGGTATTAAATTTAATTTTCATTTGTAAGTAAAATGCTTTCCCCCGGTTTTCTGAGTTTGCAATTAGCTTGGCAATAAGTATATTACTTGTGAGGCTGGCTTGGCGACACGGCTCGTTTATTATACTTACCACTTATGAAATTATTACATAGATTTCACAGTTCCCTTTGCGCTATTAATTGTTACTTGTAACGCGTAATCTATTTGTAAAGTTATAAGAAATAAAAACTGTAAGTTTTTAATTTAAGCTACAATAAAAAACCCATTCACTACAACGTTTTACTACGAGTCCATACTTCAAATTGTTCATGCGATTGTCACAAGCCAACCATAAAGCAGCCCAGCCATAAACAATTCCGGTAGTAGGTATTACATTTATGAACTGGACATCACAGTAATTATGATGTCGCACTACATGACATGTGGTAGTTTATTTTTTATGAAGTTGTATTCATTATTCATAAACGGATAAACCTTTCTTGTAATGCCTTGATCACACCTAACGAGTACAGTGGCGAGTCAGTGTCCTCGGCCGAGCGCTCGGTTGGTACAAACAGTTTAACGAGTGCTCGGCCGAGTGCTAGGTCGAGCAGAGAGGCGAGAGAGTCACTAGAATCCCAATCTGTTTACTAGGCCGAGTACCCACCTCCCCGCTTCATTCTTCTGCCCCCGCAGCGACTCGATATCCCGCTCGGCACGCATGAACACGCACTCGCTTGTCACTCGGCCACTCGCCACTCGTCGCCAATCGTTCAAGAAGCGTTGTTTTTGTTTTAAAATTATCCTAATCTCAATTAAAATGTCCGCTAACAAATGGAGCTTGGAAACAACAATAAAACCCGTTTAAATTCCTTTTTTTTGCGATCCATTGCAGTCGTTAAGCGTGAACAAAACTGAACTGACTCACCACTATAGTAATATGTGTGAACACCAACTCGGTTTGGCGACTCTCTCGGCCGAGAGCTCATTTACTGACTCGCCACTGTACTCGTTAGGTGTAATCAATCCTAATGCCTTGATCACACCTAACGAGAACAGTGGCGAGTCAGTGTCCTCGGCCGAGCGCTCGGTTGGTACAAACAGTTTAACGAGTGCTCGGCCGAGTGCTAGGTCGAGCAGAGAGGCGAGAGAGTCACTAGAATCCCAATCTGTTTACTAGGCCGAGTACCCACCTCCCCGCTTCATTCTTCTGCCCCCGCAGCGACTCGATATCCCGCTCGGCACGCATGAACACGCACTCGCTCGTCACTCGGCCACTCGCCACTCGTCGCCAATCGTCCAAGCAGCGTTGTTTTTGTCACAGAGTACTTAATCACTAGAGACGCCACTTAGAACAGTCTCTAGCTAGTTCCTCTGTGACGTTGACTGACTCACCACTATAATAATATGTGTGAACACCAACTCGGTTTGGCGACTCTCTCGGCCGAAAGCTCATTTACTGACTCGCCACTGTACTCGTTAGGTGTAATCAATCCAATAAGGTAAGTAAGGTAGATGTGCTTGTCCCACGAACGCAAGCCATCAAATGCACTATGCCCTTTAGTAATGTAGCAATGAGGTCCCACTGATATTGGTAACTTGCTATGTGAAATAATAGGTGTGGTACCAAGATGTTTAAGCCGTGCAAAACCTGGCCGCCACTTTAGAGATGTCAGAGCTAGAGAGTTGAACCGGGAAGTCGGTACCCTCAGGTTTCTTGCCCTCATAATATTTCCCTTTTAAAATTTTAATTTGTCTAATTTGATAAAAATTCAGTGCCTAACTACTACAGTTCTAATTCGACCATCGAAACTAAAGATATTCCATACAAAATAATTAATGTATCCACCATCTTGGATGATCCGCCATATAGGAATTAGAATGACGTCACATAGCTAAGCATGCATTGTCATCCAAAATAGGCGTTATACGAAATTTCAGCTCAATCGGTTAAAGATAACTAATTTAAAATTCAGTTGCAAGATTCCACCCGGACAAACATACATTGCAAGTTCAATAAAAGCTTGTAAAAACCAGTTAGTATTTTCATTTCATTTGACATGATGGTTTCACTATGTCCATATGAATGGAGCTTACCTAACGGCCATTCGCTTGGCCATAAACAACTCCAGGATTATTTATGACCTGGATACAACCACAGTGAATCATGTCGCCTCGCCATTTCCTATTGTTTCAAATTAAATGATAGCTTATCATGTCAGTTTACAAAAGATATCATTACGTTACATTTCTGAACAATAAACAATCTTAATTAAACATTACATAAATTAGTGTTACTTAACTGCTTAATATTCCGTGTAAGATTAACAAGATTAACGACAAGAATTAAAACAGTATCACTTTGTTATTTTAAATTATTTAGGAATTATTATAGTACCTTCTATAGGACAAAGTAAAGGTAAAAATCGAGGTAAAAATCGTACGATGACAATTTGAGGTAATTAGAAACGTTTCAGGGAAATTAATGATTAGTGTGTGATTATATTACTTTGAGTAAAAGAAAGTACTACCTATATTGATTTTAGACCCTAGTAGGCATGACCTGTAAATACTACCACAGAAGAAATAATAGTACTTATATTAAGTAATACATCTTACATTCTAAGAATTTCATGATGGATAAAAATATAATACTCGATTTTGGCCTCATTCGCTACGTGCTCTAGTTAAATTATATTTATATTTATTCATTTATAATCACTATTTCTAGTATAATTTATAATCATCAACAACATTATTATTAAGTAAGTATATTCATAGTGTTATTTATTATTATTACTTATTTATTTTGTGAGCTGAAATCGAAATCTTTTTTGTATAATTATTTAATTTTCTCTCACTTGTACCGCTTTCATTGTTCTCTGCACTTTTTTAAGGTTTACTGGTAGATAATGCTATTTAGCAATAAGTCCATCTTTTGTACCACATATGCAAATTTTTTTTTTTTCTAAACGATGGTTCATTATCATACTAGCTTTAGACACGTAAATCTGAACTTAGCTACTAGCTTTATAGCTATAAAAACCAAAATGATTTATATTTGACTTTGTAAAGTAAGGTCAGTAAAATAACCTATTAGCATAATTTTTACGTATATCTATTATGTAAGTACCTATACCTAGTAACCCACCCTTTGCTTTGGAAAACATCCTTAGGTTCACAAATAGTAACCTGATCCAAAACAATACTTATTCGTTTTTATCTTGTTTATGTTTGCCCAAAACACTTAATCTTTCTTCATAAATAACTCTCCCCATGAAGTTGTGAAAAAATCAGGCTTCTAAATCAAAGCAAACGAAAGGTAAGGCCGTTCATGCCGTATTTTTACTTCAAAAGAAAAACACGGAATTATAGAAACACTTTTTTGCCCGTCTTTCTGTCCGTCTATGTCGTATTTATCTATTTTTGAGTTATTTATTTATTTTTGAGTTATTTAATTATTTTTGAGTTATTTCTGGCACTCGCAAAAGAATCAAAGCCTATATGGTACTTTAAATTTATATGGCTTGCGATGCATCGAATACACATAAAAATATAATGTACACCATGTTTTAAAGTAGGGACTCCCCATTACCCACAAAGTGGTTCGGTTTACCGAAACGAAGCGAAAGCGGTTACCGGTATATATTGAAAATGTATTCAATATTGTATTGGACAGTTGAAAATCAATACTGGCAAGCGATCGTTTCATTAAACGAGCGTGATCCCAATAGGAGAAATAAATGCTTGAAATGGGCAGTGTCACTAAAACTGAACGGCGGGGCTTAGCCGGCGTAACATCACTACGCTTAATATCTAAACTGGATAGATACTTAACTTTAGCACTCATTTGGTACTATGCAGGTGGCAGGTGAAATAGAATACACCCATGCGTCCGAAGCTACTGTTTATGCGTCAATCATGCGCCGACTCGTTGTTGGACGGAAGGTAGAAAGTACTATAAAACTTCTGGCGGTTGAGGAGGATATTTAAAAAAGGATTTTTCAGATTATATTGTTGCTCCGTAAAAATAAATAGCAGCACAACCTTCTAGAGGGTTGTGTCGTCAATGAAATGGAGATGTTATTTATACCACATAATGTAGGCTATACTACTACATGGTATTACAGGCAGCGACAATGTGTTTTTACGATCTCGAAGCCTAATCGGCAAAGTTCCTGCGAAACGTGGGTTCCTGGATTCGATCCCCGGCCGGGGCGGATATTTACTTCATAGATTAATATTTGTTTTCATTTCATGGATGAGTATTAAAAATTGAAATCGAAAATTAATAAAAAAATATTAAAAAAAACCATTTCATCATGGGAATTTTTTCATATACCTATTTCTAATAATATACCTTCTAATTATCAAAGATTACCATTGTTCAAACTAGCGTAAATGTTAGCACGAGCCACAATACAATTCAACAATGCCACTGAAACGGACATATCGTAGTTAGACGAGGCTTAAGTCAGCATCACACTCGTTAACCATTTGCCACACGTAAACCGCACACACCGGTCAAAATGTCTTGACGTATAACTTGACGTTGTTCTGCGACTAAATTTCAGAATTGGACAAAACATTTGTTTTTTGGGAACGCATCCAAATTTTCTTAGTATTACAATATTCATATTGAATAGTTATCATACGATGAAAGGCAAAAATAAGGTAGTTTTTAATTGAAAATTTATAGTTATTAAGTTTTAAGAATGTTATGTGAAATTAGTTGGAACTGGTAAAAAATAGAACATTACGAGACGGTGTTTAAAGTGACCTTATTGCACGGGTGTAAAGTTAGCGCCTAAGGAAACCCAGTCACGAATTTTCGCACAGTGTAAAAAAAGATAGGTACTTAACGCACAGAAAAGCGTGACCTAGGTGCACGTTGTTAAGTCAGTGTTATAAAATATCGTTCATAATATTCAATAGGATCAGCCAAATCGGACCCATGCGCATTTTCCTTTGAGCCTTAGCTTTGAGCTTTTATCGCATTGATTATTAATTTGTATTAAATCTATAATAACAACAAAGTATGCCTGAATTTTTTTATTTTTTTGTGAATGTTATAGGCTCTATTATTAAATATAATTATCAAAACGCTGTTTGTATTTTTTATTTGTTTGACTGACTTTTTAATTTAATAATCATAATAAAGTATTCATTTTCACAAATGAGATTTAAATTGTGGTTTAATGAGGTCGGTCTACATGATGTTGGTTTTCCATGTCATGTGGTTTATGGTTAATTCGACTAAAATAATTATGAATATTAATAGGATGGATTACAGACCAATATCCGGTCATGTTTGCGTTATCTTTTGGCTTTTAGATACCGAGAGTACCTATATCTACTGAAATTGATTTCTTCACGCTATACCAATATGGAATTACTGAAGGGGATAATACACTTTGCGACTAACCATCGTAGAGTCAACTTACCCTGATGATGCTCCGTTTCGAGGCAAAACACGTGTTGGTGCTGGTATGTAAGTTGATATTCGTATATACTTTTAATTATTGTAGTGCATGTTTCCGTTGTGGGAGAGAGGTGCCATGCCTTTCTTAAAGTATACTAATACTAACTTAATAATAAGAGGATAATAGCCAGTTTGAGATCTCATCGGTGGCTTTATTAATAATGAATAATCGAGTTCAGACAATGTGTCATTTTGTGAACAACGAAATTCAAAAAGGTCAAAACATAAAATTATGTCATGTATTTGGCATTTAACTTAATTTATGTCATCAAAATACAGCTGAATAGAAACCCAAGACACTGCTTAACTTATCGACATTGCTTTGTATTCATAACCCATGCCATTTGGCCAGGACCACACCCGAAATTGCCGGACTTGGTCGATCATTTCCTATTGACTTAGGCCATAAGTTGACGAGTTTCAGTGGGACAGTGACTGCTTCCAAAACTTTCAAATAAAGAATCCAACCGAGTTCAAAATTAAAACAAAATTACTTGAAAAATTGTAAAATAATTTAATGATAAAATGAACTTCCTACTTATTCACGCTATCTATTGAAATGTTGTGAGACGGTGACAAGCCCGATATTAAAAAACAATTAGAGATATAAAGTTAGCGATGCATCCGCTACATAATATCTGAATCCAACTAAGGTATGTCTCGATGCTTACAAAATAAATCATGTACTACAGTATGTACACTGACATGTAACTCAAAGGAACAGCTATAAAATAACATGACACGACTAGTCACATCGATAACGACAGAGCTAAGTCGTCAGTCATATCGTCATCCCCCGTGTCATGTAAGATTTCCACATTCGGTCGAGCGATGTGTCGTCACTCGTCACGTCGAGTCACTACCATTTGAATGGGATATTACAAGTCAGATCTAAACATCGTACATCTGCATGACTTCCTATCATAGAATACCTTCATTGTCTTCAGTAATGTTCGAAGGGCCTTAAAATTACACTAGTTTACAAAAAACAAAAATTTTTTTGTTCATTAAATGAAACATATATTATTTATGCAGGCTATGGACGGTGATTAAAAAAATATTTTTTTATTTTTCGTAGCACGTCACAATTCTGAGATATAGAGGTCTTTGTTTTTATCTACCCGCAATCGTTTAAATACGTTTATCGTTCGATTTTGTAAACAACTGTGTGACTTAAAAATCTTATTTTTATATCAAAATGTCATCTACAGTGTGCAAACTACATCCAAATCGATTTAGTTATGTTTGTGGGAAAATTGTTCAGTTAAATCGTGGTTTGCCTGTAACAAAACCATTGCAAGAAGCCAAATTACATTATTTTGGATTTTCGGTGTTAAATCAAGATAAAAATTGGGTTCCTCATGTGATTTGCACTAATTGTAGATTGGTCCTTAGTTCCTGGTATTCAGGTAAAAATAGATCACTGAAATTTGGTAAACCAATGATATGGAGAGAGCGGACTAACCATGTAACTGACTGTTACTTTTGTTTAACAAAAACTTTTGGTTTTAACTCAAAAAATAAAGATAGTATAAAATATGCAGACGTTCCATCAGTAACTAAGCCGGTCCATGTTTAGTTGATCCAAAAAAAAAAAATTACCACCTCTTCACATTAAGTTAGGCTTGATGAAAAATTTTACCAAAGCTTTGGATAAGTCCAAGCCTGCATTTCAATACCTCTGTATTTAATTACGAATCTTTCTGCGGCTAAATTAAAGGCAGGAATATTTGTGGGTCCTCAAATCAGGAGAATATTGGAAGATACAAAATTCCAGAGCCTTTTAACCGAGGTAGAAAAAGCAGCCTGGAACTCTTTTAAAAGTGTCGTTACAAATTTTTCAGGCAATAAAAAAGTGATAATCACAAAGAGATTGTTGAAAATCTATTGCAAAATTATGAGCGTATGGGTGTAAATATGTCACTTAAAATTCATTTTTTAAATTCCCATTTAGATTTTTTCCAGAAAATCTTGGTATTGTGAGTGATGAACACGGCGAGCGATTTCACCAAGATTTAAAATCATTTGAGCAAAATTATCAAGGTTTTTGGGACCAAAATATGCTAGGTGACAATTGTTGGTCTGTTGTGAGAGATACAGATGAAAATATTTATAAAAAAGAGCAAAAATTCATAGAATTATTATTACTAGCGTATAGAAGGGACACCGCGAACATCGGGCACGGGGGTGTGCATTGCAGCCGGCCGGCTGCATTTCATTCTGTCACTCAGCTGTCACTCGGCTGCGCTCATTGCGGCCGCATGTCAAAATTGTTTACGAAAAAACTGAAAAAATGCCGTCGTGCGTAATAAGAACCTGTCACAATTGCACGACAAAAAACAAAAAAGTTAATGTTATCACTTTATCATCAGTAAGAAAACAAAATCTTAATTTAAATCAACTAAAACGAATTTAATTAAATTATTGAGCAATGTTCCCGCCATTTTGAATGAAAAAATCATAAGGAGCGTTTGAACTTGGCAAGCCACTAGCGTGTTAACGGACTAAATAAGCTTGCCGACGGGACGCTTGTGACCAATTTAAAGTGTTGGATTTTTTGACACGAATCAATGGTAATTACGTTTGAAATCGTTTAAACGCTTTTGCACGTTAAATAAAGTTGGAGTAAGAGCTTGTAAAGATTTGGAGTCGGTGACTGCTTGTCTTGGTTCGACAAGTGTCATATACAAAGTTACTCTATGGCAAGTGTGCAAACGAGGCTTCTAGTTTGAAAAGAGAACGGAGGGCAAGCCGGCGGTGGAACACACATTTTGTTTGAGATAGCGTCTCTATGTATTACCTCAATGCAAAAATTAGCCATTTTTAACTTTCTGTTGTTTATTTATATGTAGTTTTTTGTAAAAACGTTGTTAATAAATATGGCAAAAAACTGACGTGCTGGATTTTTTTAAATATTTTTTCCGAGATGTAGATACCTAAAGTAACTTAACCGTATGTATTCCATTTCATGAACAAAAGTCATGTAAACTAGTGTTATTAATGAAAGCTTTTAAAGTACCTACCTAATTATATTACTACATTCCTCATGAAGGTTGTTCCTATAGTAACAGAGAAATAGAATAAATTATGAAAATATAATACGATGGTTACGGATAAGTAGGTTGTTACTATTAGACTATAGTAATTAATTAACAAAACTAAACAGAACAAAATTAATTAAAGGAAGAGGTAATTTTTTTAAAGTATTAAATGTTTAGCCATTTAATATCGATAATAATTCTGTTCTAGGATAATGTATAAACATAATGACGTTTGTTTGAAGCGCGCAGTAAGCAATAAATTAAAAAACATAGGTAGCTTTATTTAGCTATATTATGTACATCTATGTGAATAGTAATACAAATGTGGTCAAAAACTAATAATGAACAAAACCGCCATACTAATTTGTATCTTATCGCTCGGAAACCGATCGTTCCCCGGGACGAATGGAGTCCCGAACAAAGACCCGTCATTTAACTTATACATGTATTTATGCCCATCAGATCTGTAGGCAGTGTAGAAAATCACCTGTGATGGTCTCGTACAGACAGATAAAAAATCCATTTTCATATAGTAATAAAATTGCGTGTACTTAGTTGAAGGTTACTTACTGATTTGACTCCATTAGATAAATAATAGATAAGACAACAGATTTTAAACATTATTCAGTATTTTTGAGTAATTCCTGTAACCCGAATGATCAACCCAGACATATTAGGTAATATCCCAACTTTTTGCTCCGAAGTTTTGTTTAAGTTCATTCTTTTCGTGGGAAAAAACTACCATACATAAAATAATAGCGGGACGACTGACTCCTTTATTCGTATATCCTTGAGCTGACAGACTCTTGTCCCATTTTTATACTCTGCTAGTGTTTGTGGAGTTGTTCTACACCTAAAAATTATCTTTTACGGAAGGCAGAGCATTGACCTTACACCGTATGTATACCTACCTACTTTCTAAGTTTTACAAAAACCCCTTTAAAAATCAAATTAAATCCGTTACGAATATTTTGTATAAGGAGAAAGAAAGCAACGATACTCTCTTTTATTTTTCTTCTTACTATGTTATCCTTAAAAAAATGTACCTATTCAGTACTGTAAAGATTAATTAATGCCTTTACAATACCTTTACTGTGACGTTTAATGCTTCCATATTTAGCTTACCCTGCTTGTATGTATGGGCCTTGCAAGCTTAATTAAGTTCTAATTATCCTAAGGAGTTGAAATTTTATATTGATTTAGCTCTAACGACAATTTGGTGACAAACATGGCCTGATGCTAAAATAAGGTTTGGCTCCAGATTACGGAACTCCTTAACGGCTAATAGCACAATTCCTATATTTTTGTGATTTAAGTAGTACATTGACGCTATAAAAGCGAGTATTAATAATCTAAATTTTACTAACAAAAAATAACCGACTTCAAAGTCTCAAAAACTACATAGTTGTCAGATCTCGTTCAAATTTATGTGAGACCACATGACAAGCGCCTGCTTTCGATTAAAAAAAGAATCATCGAAATCGGTTGGCGTGATATTGAGTTATTCGTCAATTTGTCGCGCACATCTTAACACAAATTTACGACTTATGTAGTTTTCTCATGGATGCCGTTGTCAGATCTCAATAAAATTTATGTGGGACCACATGACAGCCACCAGCTTTCGATTAAAAAAAGAATCATCAAAATCGGTTCGCCCAGTCCAAAGTTCTGAGGTAACAAACATAAAAAAAATAAAAATAAAAATACAGTCGAATTGAGAACCTCCTCCTTTTTTGAAGTCGGTTAAAAAGAAACTCTATACTTCTTTCAATAATCTATTAGACATAATAATAATTGTTTAAGTAGTTACCTACCAGCATGTTTAATCCACCTACATAGTTCTGGAGATCGGATAAAGTGCTTCACTAGCTCATCAGCTCATCCAAGATGACGCTGCCTTATTTCCGAATTCCGATATAGCTAACGTTCGGCTCGCTGACTCCGGATTGGGAAGGTGCAGTGACCCATACGATATCATGGGATTACAGCTGAGCCTGATTCCTGTATTCGTCTTCAAAAAACGTATTACAAAATAAATGCTTAGTTTTAACCCACATGTATTATTTTTGGGTCTTATTTCAAACTTCGGTTTTTGTGTATTCGGCCGGCCTGTCATTGTTAGTACTAAGGAATATTCTTTCAATGCAGCAGTGGTACCCACATTTGAAGAGTTACATTTTAAGAATGCAGTATTGAATGTGAAATATATTGATAATTAATAGAATAAAAATTACTTACAAGCAGAAGACTGAAGAGGAATCATAATCATGGAGAGATCAAACAGTTTACTATATCCATTTAATTTTCACGTACAGATGCAAAAAATTGTTAATTTCGTATTTTAACCTTGCCTTTACTAACCTAATTTACCATAGGAGTGTAGTTGACATAATGATAGGCCTTGATTTATTATACTTAGGTAAGGCCAGGTATTCCCACAAAAGTATTTCCCGTCGTCCGTAAGCGAAAGCACGCGACTAATCGGGCCTACCAAGCACCCGCACTCACGAATTTAGTAGTTAGGTATTTAAACATAGTAATTAACACAATCATTGTATCAAATCAAACTCAGCGAATTGACCTAGAAATAATTAGTGTCTTTAACTGGATATAAAAATAAAATGGAAAAGGTCAGTAGTTTAGTCATAACATTGAGAAAAAGACATTGAAAACTTTGAGATTTTTTTAAGTGGTGAAGTTCATTAGATTTTGTAACTGAAAGAGAGTTAAATTAAATTAAATTTAAAAAACCTGTTTTCTGTCTCAGATGTTTTTAAAAAGATCAAAAATTGGCCTCTACGGGAATACCTAGCCTTAACCTTAGCCATTTTAGGTCAGATTTCAAAGGGCATCTAAAGTTGTGGATCCTGTTACTAAAAGTGTCGCTAAGCCATGACATAGGCCTTTGGGCGTCATAAATATTTGCAGCACTTGGGTTGGCTACAAGTCACTTCACCAATTTGCATTGGAGTAGCATGGCGGAGTATGCTGCAGGCCTCCATAGTTATGTCGATATACCCGTGCAATGTATTGTAGCAGTAGATTATTAATATCATCACAACATAATGCCCATGCATCGACTGCATCGACATGTAACACAATGCCCATGCATCGACATATAGCCTTCACATTCTATTGTGAACATTATGGAGGGCCCTTACAGAGGTATGCATTAATTAATTCATGACAGATAATTATTCAAACGCGCACATAACTTTGATAAATTAGAGGTGCTTTCGAGATTTGTACTTTCGATGGGAGATCGATTGGTGACTGATTGGAACAATTAGTAGACTATGTACATATACTAGTGTAATAAGCAGTAGGTAATATATTATATTACTTCATTCTTCACACGTATGTGGCGACGTAAAGAAGCATATTCCTACTTAACATCAGGTGGGATTGAAGTCAAGCACTAATTTATATTATGTAAAAAAGGCTCTACTTTATGTGACGTTACATTAAATTTTGTAATGTCATCCTCTAGAAGTCTAGAGGATATACAGGCGTAAAACAAAAAAAATATTATTGGTAATCAAATGAAATGGCTTAATTAAATTAGCACGTTTCAAATATGTACACTTTTCACATTAGGTACGCTATATACGGAGTCGTGTTTCAGTTCTTAAACTTATGATCTTTTTAAACGACTTCATTTCAAAAAGAAGGAGATATTCAATTCGACTGAATTTTTTTATGTTTGTTACCTCAGAACTTTCGCCTGGGTGAACCGATTTTGATTATTCTTTTTTTCATCGAAATCTATTACTCGTCATGTGGTCCCAGCTTAAATTTGAGTGAGATCTGACGAGTTGTTTTTGAGTTATCCCTAATTTTGAAGTTGGTTATTTTTTGTCAAGAATTATTGTAGGCACGATCTGGGGGCTTACCATGAACTCTTAAAACAGGTCAATATTAGCCGATAATTGGCCTGTCCTGCTATATCCTACCATGATCTGGCTAAAACACAGGGCAGCCAGCGACCACGTCACCGTAACAGGACAGCGGTCACGTGACTTCAAAAATGATCTTCTGCCCTGCAATTCGTGTACCATGACGCGATTGTTGACGTATTGACATCAGAAAGTGGCATAGGTTAACGTCAAAATATTACAGCTCACCGAAAGTAACATTTATTGTCCTGTTTCGGCTATTTCGTTGATGATGATGAAACACGACGGGATGCAGCCATGGCGAATTTCAAATACACCATCATCACAAAATAAATACATTTCATTTGTTTGGAAAATTTTAAAAACATTAATTGTACTTATGCTTTTTAAATTATCGCTCCTAACCCCGGTCACTCACATGCGCGCAAATGTTTGACATTTTTACGAATGTTTGCACATATGTGAAGGGTGGTCAGGCAAATGGGTTCGCATATGAGTATACAATACAAGCCCATTTCCGCTTCCTCCTACACTTTGTTCACGAATGTTCAATCTTGCTGTTATTATTATGTTGTTGTCATTAAAATCCATTTTCAATACAGAAAATAAATGGTAGTACGATTAGACGCCACGAACCACGAAAAATTAAGAGATACATCACCTTTTTAGTCGTGTGCGCAACTGGTCGCACGAATGTGTGGGAGACTACACGAAGGTTCGAGGTTCGCGCGCTTTGATGTGCGACAAAAAACCGACACAGCTTGGAAAACCCCGAATGCCTCGAAAACTTCGCATAATCATTCGTATAATCATTAAATGTCGTCCCACACTTGTGGGTTCGCGTATTCGCGCGAATGTGAGTGACCGGCATTATAAATCACACATTTTAATAGACATTTAGACATGTCACTGTGTCAAGTGTCAAGTGGTGTAAGATTACGTTCAAAAATGTAAGCATCACTTAGCGATAATTTTTTTGGTAATTTTAGAGAACGAAAGGTTAATAAATCACAATACTTAAGTATTTATAACAAATCTCAAAATCTTTAATTGAGATTGTTATTTTAAACTTTTAAAAACATCAATGTTACGCATTCATTTGAAAACCGGTAAACCGATAAAACGCTCTATTTCAGAACATAATTAGTACAAATCAAATACCTTGCATGTCATAGACTAAGATGCAGGACAGAAGTAGAGGCATTGCAGGTCATCGGTAAACGTTCATGGTACAAAATACACTCCTGTCAGGTTTTAGCTACAAGCTGACCTGTCCTGAACATGACACATTTCATTAGAGTTCATGGTAAGGCACCTGTCCCTTGTGTTGGTCTAGTTGTAAGTAAGGCTACCCGCCTAGTGACAGATATTTTGTAGGACTCTTATAATACTCCCATTAGTGTTAGCAAAGATTTTTTACAAAAGATCGCTAGACTTTGCAGGATGACGCAACCAAACGGCTACTCGTGAATCGGTCATCATTATCCACTTGGTAACAATTGAATACCTACTTCACTTGGAAAACCTCGTAAAGAACTGCAATTTATTTTAAGGGATCCTTCGATCGAAAACTTTACGATCCAGTGTGGGATTCGTGGACTGTTAACCCGATCGCTCGTAGCGGAGATAGAGCTAATGAATCTTTTATGGGTTAGATTTAAGAATGTTGCCTTAAAAATACTATTTCGAACGTTTTTTTTTTCAAATTTTGATGCCGGTGTCGTTTTAAACTTCTTTTGTTACCAATTAGTTAGCATGTTTGTTGACTCGGCTCCTAATTGGGCTACCTTATGGTAGGTATATTCTTTAAACTATTTAAATGATATCTTTAAGAAGTTAAGAAGATGCATAGCAAATAACAAAAGCTGATGATGAACAATATTGAATAACTCGGTGCATGATTATTCGTACAATAATAATAATAAGAAGAAGATCCAACCCGATTGTTAAAGGTTTTTAGGCAAATTTAAAGTCTCATTGAATGTTCCCGAAAGCACGTAACGTTCATTGAATATTCCCTCTAAGGGTCAAAACACATTTATTCGGCTCCATTCGGCTTTTGTCCATAGTAAACAACGATTTTGTATGGAGACGCGTACGCATCCTTTCGGCTTTTCGGCGCCGATTCCGCTTTCGCGGTAAACAAGTAGAAAACGACGACAAATGTGTTTTATCTTTCGGCCGCGTACGCCGCGTACGACGTCGAACGCGGCGGAACAGCGCCGCGCTGTAGGTAGGTACATGGAAGATTTTTGACTCCTTGGCCTTGTCGACAGGTTGCGACCTTCATAGTTCCCGTATAGATTATACCTACTAACCTCTTCGGACGGACTTCGCAGCGTATTCAGCGCCGTACGCAGCCGTTCGCATTCTTACGACGCCGTAAGCAGTCGTTCGCATTCTTACGACGCCGTACGCGGCTGATAGAAGCCGAGCCGAATAAGTGTAACCAAAATCATTCGGCGAAACGCGAATGGCGCCGAATAAATGTGCGTTGACCCTAAAGGCTCCCGCTCAGGACCGACCGCGTTAACAGATGACGTATTATACGCCACTATGGATATTCTAATGTTCGCGTATGTTTAAAGTACATTTTAGTTTGGTAGCTTTATTATTCGAAGTATGGGTACGCAGGTTCGAGAAGATAAGTAGTATGTATCTACATATATTATTCACTATTGTTTTTTTTAGGTTTAGTTTGAAGGTTTTTACGCTTTTCGGAAGAGCTCCGCCATCATATCAGCATTATTCTGTATTATCAGGATTTGTTGGCTTCAAAACATTAATGGCCTACTACTGAACACGGGTTTCTTATTATAAGGAGGCCTAGAACATACAGCGCACCACGCGGCTCCAGTGTGGATTAGTGGAGGGCTAATGGAAAACCCAACTGTAGAAAGTTTTCATGACTCCCGAAGGCCTCTGACATGTCTTATCGACTGGTATTCTACGATAACAATCGGGACCGACTGCTTTAATCGATTCGGAATAGCATTATAACATCACTAATGGCATTGACTAAAATGATAGGTGAATTAAGTCTACTCATATCAATACACCTCGATCAGTAGATCACCTGGGTGCACATGTGAATAAAGTACACTAAAAGTAGACTTATGACACCTAGCTGAATTAACTAAGGTGAATAAAGTCGATGGCACCGGCTTTACGCGCTTCCGAAGCGTGTAATGTGTGTGAAACGTGCGTACGGATGCAACTAAGAAGTCTCTACCGTTGCTCTAGGACCCGTACTCAGTATCCATGTTGTTAATGTTTTCAATAGCAGTTTTATCTATGATTCTGAGTTTAAACTGTCGTTGTTGGTTCATAGACAGGTTGGCTCAGAATCATAGATTAAACTGCTATTAAGATTACGGGCCTTATTGGAGTACCTAATGTACTTTAATACGCTAAATGTGTCACCAATTGCCAGAAAAGAATGTGCTCCGCAGTGAGCTATTAAGGTGTTGCAGCTGTCTGAACATATCATTATGCTCATCATATTACAGAGACGTGCTTTCCTCAAGACTTTTAAATTCTCTCATTAAATACTCATTAGTGTCTCTCTCTGCATTACAAGTGTCTGTCTTCAGTACAAGTGATAGTAAATACAAACTAAATTACGTAGCCACGTAGAATAAAAAAGGTATGTGGTGTAAAATAAGGAAGTAAAATTAATTGGTAATCATTTAGTAACGTAATTTTGTCATCATTTAATTTTTATCCACGAATGTTTAAAATGAGAACAGGCAGATAGATTGTATTCAAAGGACCAAATGATGGACGATAGAGTAAAAGTTTTCAAAGGACACACATCGTCAAATATAGGTTGTTACCATACACTCGTGGCACCTCCCTGGCAAAGTTTAGTTTGCGAATAACCATCACAATCAACTTACCCTGATGATGCTCCGTTTCGGGGTGAAACACGTGTTGGTGCTGGTATGTATGTTGATATTTTTAGTTATTGTAGTGCATGTTTCCGTTGTGGGAGGGAGGGAGGTGCCACGCATATCTTAAAGTGTAGACTAATACTAACTTAATATTTCTATACGTTAAATTGTGATTAAGAAGATTTAGTTTATGAATAAGTTAGTCATTAACACATTTTGAATTATAACTTATTTTTTAATATGTAGTCTAATGAAAGCACGATATTGTTTAAGGAATATATTTTTTCAATAGTCATATTATTACTGCTGTAAATAATATTTTTTCTTGAAGCCTATTAAGCTAGCTACCACACTCTTAATGATGGGTCCGTCATGTTACTAGAGGAAGGCGTTGTTTTCCGGCTGGCACCTTTCTTTTTTCTCTCTCTTCTTTCTTGGTCGGTAACGCATTGGTGATTCTTTTGGTTTTGGTTATATCCATCGGCAGCGGTGGACACTTGCCATGGGGATCGTCGGCATGTTTGTGATCTAATTATATAATATACGATTTGAAGCAACAATTTTATACTCCAAGTAAAGTGTGTGTATTGAATACTGAAAGAGGTGTTTGCTAAGCCCCTGCGGATGTAGCCGGTGTGTCTAACGGGATGCAGGGTACCGGGTCGGGGGTCAAGGCACTGCGGCAGGGGACCCGGGTGGCACAAGCCTCCCGTGGGTCTTTTCCAATTTATTACAAGCACCGCTGTGAACTAAGTCGTAAAAAATTTACACGAATACCACTGAATACGGCCACTGATTTATTTGACACTTTCCGCTTCTGCATTATTTCATTGGCTTTGCGTTGGTTTATTATTGTTTTAAATTGGTATTTGGATTTTCACACTGTCGCACTTAACTATTAATCGAATAAATATGTTGCGTTTCATTTTATTACAACAGATTGCTTAACGTGGCTCAAGAAGTTTTGACTTTAATAAAATCTTAAACTAAAACTAAAAAAACCCCGATACTTTGTTTTACACTAAACATAGCTGAGAACACTCTGGGTAAAGTCACCTTTCATACAAAAAAAACTAGATCAAAATCGGTTTATCCGTTTTAGGAGCTACGACAGACATACAGATACACAGACACGTAAAACTTATAACATCCCTCTTTTTTCGTTGGGGGTTAAAAATGCGATGAAATTTATTTTTTCGCACGGGATATATGAACTAAAATCCTGCGCGCACCTCCAACTTTTTAAAAGTTATGTTAATACAAATTTTATTATAACACGTTTTGGTAAGAAAACATTGTGCCAGCATAGTGAATATTCACTTTCTTTTATGACAATGACCTTTCAACAGCGTAATGTAAGGTGTACTTACTTGTAACGGAAAACATGAAATCTTTTGATGATGTCGATTGGTGAAGATGATCAACAGGTGCCGACAGGTAACGTGTCTGTTCCTATCAGGGGCGGCTGTACTTTAAGTGCACTCGTGCGCCGAACTGCCAGATTTTATGTTCAGAAAAATAAAACAAAAAATGTTTAATAGTGTCTGATTAACGATCTATTCAATATTAACGAAATTATGATGAACCAATTTAAGCTCTTTGACAATGTATTAAGACTCATTATCGCGAAAATCGCTGTAAAATGGTTCACGGTGCGCTAGCCAAAGCGCACGGCTAATGCTCATACAACTTCTATGAGATGCAACCGAAAACGCCTGGCGCGTGAGACAGAGCTAGTTCAATAGAAAATGTATGGCGAATTATGACCACTCTGGTGCGCCGCACCAGCGAGCCGAAGATTACCGAGCGGAATTCACGAAAATCGCGCGCCGCGCGATACGCCCGGCCGCGGCGCGGCGCCGCGCTTTTACTCGTAGTAGCTAACATAGTGAATAAGTACTCTGTGGTAGCTAAAAGGAGTTGTGTTTGTTTACATTCTGCAAGGATTTTCAGTATTATAATATTAGTTACTGAATTGTGGGACATTGTGTGTGAGTAAATAGGTGTGAAAATGAGTATTAACTTTAACATCGACCATTTTGGAAACTAATTTATTTTAGAAAATAAAACTTTTCAACAAAAATTGGAATTAAAATCGGCAGGATTATTTTTCAAACACTCGTCTATTTATTTTTCAAACAGTCATCTAAGGACAATTTTAGGACGAATATAACTATACAAATCCATCCAGCCGTTTAGAAGGTCTACGCGCGACAATCATAATCGTTCTTTGGTAGTCGTTAAAAATAAAAATACGCTGATACAGTGCACCACCACTTCTAGGATCCACCAGCCGCCACTGGTTCCTATAGGTATTGATCATTTACATAAAAATACACTATCCCACAATACATGCATTTTTGTGGTACACTTTACTGAGAAATTATCACATGTACAGCTTTGGGCTTTGACATAGTATTTTCTATTTATGTCTAGATGTGGTATCAATCATAAAATATTATTTTATCCAAATTAAAAAAAATATAGGTATACAAGTTTTAACAATTTTCTTGTTTAACAGATTTAAATGTATTATCGACTATTTATCGACTATTACTCATTAACTACTTGCTAACATAGCCGCGATAGTTTTTCTTGTAATTTCATCATATAACCTATTTTTGAGAATTTTTCACTTGTCCAACTCCAACCGTTTAGCCAGGAGGGGGGAAACACTTGACTCTAACCAAAATTAGCATTTTAAAGCCAAATATTTCGCAAACGCACCCCTTATTCCAAAAATAGTGTTGGAAGACCCATAATATTTTTGGAAGACCTTTTCAACGATACCCCACACTATAGGGTACGCGACAAATAAAAAATTCATCCTCACGTTACCTGTTTGTAGGGGAGGTACACAAAAAATGTTTTTCAATATTTTATTCTACGATTCTGGAGTTAATAAATATGTATATCCGTGCCTAAAAACGATTTGTCGTATGAATTATTTACAGAAGCCTATGTTAATAATCCATACATTAAAAGTTAATTCTCTTTAAAAAACTGCCTTCAAAATTACTAGGTACAAAACTTCGCGAGCCCACCTAAAGTACACCTTTTTTGCTAGTTAAATATGCTATGATTCACTTTGTAAGGAAAAGTTCGAGATTTCTTCCTGCAAATACAACAAGACAAAGCTTTGAAGTATTAGAAACGATATTGTTTTTATTTTCTTTTTCACAATACTCAAACACATTCCAGGGTAGATTGTAAACGATTTCTGCTTTTTGCAGGATATCTAGTAGCGCGTGAAATAGAGCCCCAGTATTTAAATGAAGCGAACTCGCTCTTTCTGCTTTTTTGCAATATATTATTCACTATTCGCGGACAGTCAGAGGTTAAAATGCATGAATCCTGTATTTTATTATGAATTGTAGTACCTGACACGCTTCGGATTCGTACTTATGTAATTTTTTAATGAATAAAATTTTGTAGCGGTTTTTTATCGTCAAATAATTTTTACAAGAGCAATTATCTCTATCTATGTAATGAATTAGGTATACCTACATAAAAACTTAAATATGTATATACTAAGTAGTTGCAGTAAACTCGGCTTTGAATTTTAGTGTCACTTTGTACCTGGGTTTATATTTCTGTTTTTTATTTTAACCCAAACTAACCCAGTTTTTATATTTGTTAAATAAACGAATTTTGTTCTGAAAATTTACTTTCTGGGAATCTGAAAATTTATCAATTGTGTGTGTTTATTGTATCGTATTTTTATAACATTAATTAATGCATTTACACGACGCTATCCTACAAAGCCCACGAGAGTTTTAATGTATTTTTTTTCTCTCTTTAATTATATATTTTACAGTTTCCCATCGCCAAGTTGCTAGTTTTAAGTACGTATAATACACAGCGAAGAGGAACTCGGTAAATTAAACCACTCAATAAGCCGCAAAAAACGAATAGCTTACTTTTATGGTTGAATTAACCAGAGGGCTTTATAATTATAACTTGCAGAAAAAGACAAAAATATGAAATTTAATGGGCTGTTTCTGCGAGTTATTTAGAGGGAAGAGAAGTTCATCTTTTTGTTCATTAGACAGATAAGAGATTTTTGCGCAGTCGCATCGAAGTATTCGCATAATTTTATGGCATAATCTATTCAATTCCAATTTTATTTCGGCGCCTATCGCGATAGCTGTTTCTTAGGGAAAAATACCAATTACAAAATTGATTTATTATTGTCTTACTGTTATTTGGTTCTTAAGTAAGTATTGATTAATAATGAACATCTGATAAAACACTTTTTTTGCTTTTTAAGTGATATAAAATACTATAAGTCGTTGAGTACAGGACATCTCACATGCATTGTGAGTTTCCTGCCTAAACTTGAGACTTTCAATATGTTTAAGGTGAAATTTTATTTATTTTCAATATTTTACAAGAAATTAATTATACTAGTATATACAAAAAAAATAGTGGTCCAGTCATTATTGTGTAGAATATTATAAGTAATCACATGGATATTTAAATGTAATAAATAATTTAAGTAACCGTTTCATAATATGAGTATTGACGTTTAAACTGCTGTAATAAACTGTACTACTGAATTTAAATTGTTATGTAAGCGTTACTTAAGACTGAAAAGGCAGAGATAGGCAATTTCCTATTGGCTGAAATCAGAGCATTGCTAGATCATACCAAGAGTTGCCTCGTTATTGTTTCTCGCTAATTGCTATCGCATAGCAAGACTACAAGCTCCAGATAATATTAAGGTTGGGAGCTTTAATTCTGAAATGATCTTGACTAATTTTTTATTGATCAGGTAATTATTAGACAAGAATACTGCTCAGACATAATATCTGGAGACCTTATTTGTGACAGAGTTAGCATTAGTTAGTTTTATGAAAATCTTCCTTATACGAGAATAATACATTAAGTCGGAATTAACTTTTTTTTATACTGAATAAGTTAGTGCTTAATACTGCTTAAGACTGAATAACTTATCTTCATTCAATTGCATTGTATCTATACAAACAATACTGATGAAAATTACTCTTGAAATTTTAATTAGATGAAATCATAATAATAAGGCGCTCCACCCACTGCACCGCGCACCGCGACGGGGCGCGGGATGGCAGATTTTACCATTGTATGCAAATATGTCAATTTATATAGAAATCACGCCTAGCACAACACACTGCCGACGCGCCACCGCGCGGGAAGGCGGCCCGCACGCGTTTTCTGCCAATCTGCGCGGGAGCGCGGCGCGTGCCGCGGGGTATGGCACACCGGCTCCGCGGTACCGGGCGTGATTTGATACTGTGGATGTACCTAAAGCGGGGAATTCACTGGCGGTACGACCGGGCATGTCTCGAATTTTGCTTAATAAATAATCAAAAGATGCAGTTGACATACGTGTGTAGCTAAAGAATTTATCTTCATAGTTTCTTAAGTCTTTCTAATTCAGTGCAAATGATCCATTTATAGATCTCGATCGTAAATAGGGATGTATCCAAAATCTTCTATGGACGCAGTGTCTTTTAATTCTTGTATACAAAAACCAAAATGACAATATAACTGCAACATCTTGAAATTGAATAAGTTCGTCCATTCTCCACAACGATCGACAACACAGTGAACACATGAGTTTATTTAGCGCGAGGCCGTCATAATCTGCTACACCGCGCGGGGGAGCAGATTACACCGCTAAGTAAGGCAGATCTGCGCCTCCGTCGCCGCGCGCGTTTTCCGTCGCTCCGCGCACCGCGGCGGGACGCGTCTTCAGTGGGTGGAGCGCCTAACAATATCATTATAATAACAATAAAATTTAATAACATTTAATTTAATAAAATAATTTCGATGAACAAAATACTAATAAAATATTATAGATTATTCGTTTTCATCACATAGTCATTTTATCGTGACAAAAACGAATAAGTTTCATGATTTTATCAGAGCTATCCAAGTAGCTTTTCATATGGTTTCCCGTGGGCCATTTAAGTGGCAATTAACGGACCTCGAAAGCCCTTGCGCGCAATTTTACATTATGAAACGTTACGTGACCCTAGTACGTATATAGGGTTGCCCTACCCATACGTGCATTAATTTTAGAAGCGAATATAAATGTAATTAATATGAGTAAAAATAATTCTAAGCTATTATTTTGTATTTTTTCAATACAGGATTTATTAGGGGCAGAATACGAAATAAAATCTATGTGTATAAACAGGGATTTATAATTTTTTTTATACAAAATTGTTCTCCAATAGTGCACAAGACAGTTCTCCATGAATCACATTAATGGGTGATGTAAACTTATTTTGGTGACATTATGGTTACATATGGAACTATGGTCTTCAATCTAGAGGTAACCATCAATTGTGCGTTGTCATTATAATTAAAGTGACAATTATGTATAGAAGTACGAGGCAAAACAAATGATTATGAAGAGAGCGTGAATTAAATTTAATGTGTCTCTGATTTTATTCTTGGCTAGCGGTCTTCTTGCCATCTAGTAGTCGTAGTATTGTTCATGTATTGGTTATTTATATGTATAGGAAATAGGTTTCCCAAATCAAAAGCAAAGTCTAGTTATGAATACTAAAGGCGTGCTTTACAGTTAAAATTTGACTGTAATTCAATTTGTCAAAGGACAATTCAATTTCACAATGAAATTCTTCAATGTTGTATTTTTTTTGTGTATGTAATAAACTTCACCAAATATCAGACTTCTACGTGCTTGACCTCCATTATTCTTAACGGGTGTACAAAGGATTTTCCTTCATATATTAATATATACCTAGATGTTGTATAATGCGCGTATAATATTTACCATTGTATCTACATGATTGCAAACTTTTTGCTGACCTGAAACAAATAAATAAAGCATGTTAATTAAGCGTGATATAAGGCACATACGAGTACAACAAAGTAAACTCTTGCATGAAATGAGTTAAGTTTACCACCCGTCAGACAAAGTAATCTTGCCTGGGAAGTGCTCCTTTTGATTTGCTACAATACGGAATCATAATGTGACAGTTAGTTGCATGTGATTTATATGTAAAGGAAGTTTAAGAAAACAATTGTTATGTTTAGTCTCACGTTTGCATTATATGCGAGGATTTGGAAACGTTGATACCTATATCGTGATTTAGGTTTGGAGCGACGTCACTGTATTACTCAATGTTTTCATATAACAACTTTTTGTCGTCGTATAATAATGGCTCCAAAAATTACTTAAGCACTTCCGTGTTTCGGTTAATATGTGAAACTCTCCATTCCGACTACTGAAGTCATCAGAAGCAGTCAATAAGACATATGTAGGAGGCCATCATAAATAAGCCTCTACCAATCCACACTGAAGTAATTTAATGAGAGACCCGTGCCCGCTATAGAAGTAGTTTTTGTACATTTATTTAGTTGAAGCCTTGAATATTTAAAAAACTTCTTGCGTCTTTAGAAAAGTTAAGTGGTGTTCTAACCCAATTAAGGAAAGCTTGGCTAGTTTCTAAGATTTTCTAAATTAATTTCTTAAGCTAAGAATATTTCAAAATTAAACGTGTTCCTTTAAGCCATGTATTTGCTTTATTTATTAATGCTTGTTCTTTCAGTTTATATTCAAATGGATAAAAAAGCGAACCGGATTCTACTTAATTTAATGTTAATATTAATAATAACTTTAAGATTCATTAGTAGTATATTAATTAGAATTTACTACCTACTATTTTCAGTGTAGGTAATGTAGAATTTCAGGTAATTCAACTGATTTTTGCATAACATTAACAACAATTAATTCATTTAAAGTATAAAGTATTAAACTGAACAGTAAACTATAATTTTATACACTACACAGGATGTTCTATCGACATTATTAAAATTAGTAAGAGATACAGAAAAATAAAAATATCTTCCTTATGCTTTTCTCGATATGGCAAGTGACGTAAAATATATTGCGTTTGCCTTCCAGACATCCAATATCGAATGTTATCAGCTTACATTTTATTTCCAGCAGTAGTCAAACTTGGCTGTTTTTAACTTTAATATCTATTCTAATAATAAAACTGTAAGTTGACTAAATTTGTACATTCAATATACAGTTATGATTTTTTTTTCATTAACGTAGGTTTCCAGTACAATACAATAAAAGACAAAACTTTTTTTGTATTTTTGTCTAATTGTAATAAAATTCTCTTCTAACTCTTATTTGAATACAGAAAAAATAATTAAAAATAAATTTAAAAAACGCAACCTAAGAAAAACGGCGAGGGTCACTTGTATTGAGTCGCTACGCAGCCACGGCCTTTAAACGTCGTAGTCATTGTGAAATAATTTACACTAATATAAGTTTACAAAATATTTATCCATTTGAGACGATACTATATAATACGATTAGGTATGTTAGTTTTTCTTAAATAATTATAGATTAGGTACACAATTATAGATATTGAAAACATACAGCGCCTGACAAAAAATTGCATTTAGTTGCTGTGGGTATGATTTATAACGTAATGATATGTACTATATTCATGAAAGTGTCTCAAAACTGAGTGAGCTTGAGTTATTAGATTAAAAAATTCGAATTATTTCGTTCACAAATTCACATAAAATCTACTTGATTAAGGAAGATAGTTACTGTAACAGTTTCTAGTCCGTGAGTCGAATTGTTTTAATGAACTCATTTGTTAAGCTTCCTTCCGCTTACCCGGCCCCTTCAGCGATCCTTCTGATTCGATACCCATCTTAAATTAATGGCCTGCGTACTACCATTGCGTTACAAAACTAAAAGAGCCCCTTAAATAATTCGCTAAAACAGTTTTATCTAGTAAAGCGTCAGTGTTTTTTAGAAGTAGCCAACAAACGAGCAAACGATCACCTGATGGTAAGTGGTCATCGTACTCCTAACCAACCAATATCTTCAGGCATCACGGAAAGAATAATCAAAATTTTACTAACAAGAAATAACCGACTTCAAGGTCTCAAAAACTACATAGTTATCAGATCTCGTTCAAATTTATGTGAGACCACATGAAAAGCGCCTGCTTTCGATTAAAAAAAGAATCATCGAAATCGGTTGGCGTGATATTGAGTTATTCGTCAATTTATCGCACACATCTTAACACAAATTTACGTCTTATGTGGTTTTCTCATGGATGCCATTGTCAGATCTCAATAAAATTTATGTGGGACCACATGACAGCCACCAGCTTTCGATTAAAAAAAGAATCATCAAAATCGGTTCGCCCAGTCCAAAGTTCTGAGGTAACAAACATAAAAAAAATACAGTTGAATTGAGAACCTCCTCCTTTTTTGAAGTCGGTTAAAAAAGAAGAAAAAAGATCGTCAAATCAGTAACAACGCCATTTAGTTTGCGATCATCAAATCAGTATCAAGATTATTATTATCATTAGATGGCGTTGTTAATATTAAACTAAGTATTAAATTATTATCTGCGTTACGACTTACAACGACGATGACGATCATGATGATGATGATATTTCACATCATCAGAATAGGATGTAACAAGATTATTAATATCATTATACATATGTCATTGTTACTGATTAGTAACAACGCCATCTAGATTCTGTTATGAATTACAAATATAATGCATAACGTAACGGCGAAGGTTTGATTTTACTCCTCAAAAATTTTTCACAGCCCGGGCTTAGATATGAAAATCGACTGTAAAGGAGTTAAACTCCAAAAAGAACTGGCCCTCAAACCCCCGGCCGGAACACGACGAGTGTAGATGGAAGTGTTTTATAATTTTATTAATATTTCTTCGGTTAATATGATTATGTTATGAGAACATGCTTGACCGATAACAAATGATATGAATTGTGGAATCGAATCCCTTTTTAAATTGAGTTACAAATGTAAAATACAACAGCGAAATGGAAGTCTAGTCTCATATTATAGGTAAACTCACCCTAGAAAGATAACCTTATTTCAACCTACGTTATGAGTAACCATGAGTAAAATTTACTCAAATGAGGAAAGGTAATGAAACACTTGATAAATCAGTCAAATATCTTGTTATCTTAGTAATTCATAAAACAGATTATTATACAGAAAGGAGATCCAATCACCGATTGAAGATACCTGCAAGACGTTAATCTTTGATTACAGGTACGCAAGTAATTTTGACTTTTTATTATCAAAAGAGATTAGAATATAATCAATATTGACGAACAACATTCTTTCTCAATATTTAGGTAGATACTATGTAAGTATAATATTTGCTTACCTACTCTTGTTAAACAAAGATATAATTTATTTCCAGAGTCGGCCTTCCAATGAAGTCATTTGTTAAATCTGAGCTCATAGATCCTCATAGACGGCTGGCTACTGAACCGTGATCTCTCCGGATCAATGCTTGCTTTTAAATTAATCGCCTTTGAAGAACCATTTCCTTACAAACAGCTTACAATAATAAAGTAGGTGGTTCTATTTTTATCCTGTCGTAAAGTCTATTTAGTCTCAGGTAGATTTTATGTTGTTACAAAAAGTTGCTATCAGAGTCAGTGAACTGAAATGGCAATGGATTCATATCATTCGAAGGACCAATAACTGAAATGGATGAAAAGTCTAAATGGCATCCACGTCATGCTAGAGAAGTGGTAGTCACCCTTCAATTAGGGGGATTAATGATTTGAAGATAAATAAGATAAATTGACTTAAAATAACTACTAAAAATGAAAAATAACTGAATGAAAAACTGAACCCATTATAAATTAATTGAAACAAAATATTTTACATGTGCTAACCACTGAAATGTTCCCAGTCGGTGCCAAGCTTTTAATCTTTAGCTAACAAAGTATTCAGGTATTATATTCCGGTAATTAATGAAAGAGTTTAAATTGTTAAGTATTGTTGTGTTTCCGGCTTACCTTTTTTGATGTCCGTTAAAAATAGCGAGAAGCCGTCGGATTAACCCGAGGGCCAGAAGCAGCAACGCAACGATCAAAACAAATTCACTCTAAGCTGGAATCGTCAGCGTCGAACTCTCTCCAAACGAATGTATGTTCGAATGGTTCGAACTAATATGGCCATGGAAGGGCAATGTTTTATTTGAACAGGGCCACTCTTTATTTGAACTTTATTTTATGGGAATTGGTCTGCGAATTAGAAAATACAATTAAGCAAGTAAAAGTCTCTAGCGGGGCATGTGTTTCGTGCCAGTCATAAAAGTGCATCACACAGGTAGGAGTGCCACCAAATAGGGGAGGCATGTTTCCAATAGAAGACTTTAAGAGGCTAACTGTTGGATTGGACCTACAAGTATCAACAATTAACACATACTTAAATTTTACATTTTACAGAGCGGATTTAGCTAATTCGAAGAATCGTCTACATAACAGAAAAACTGACCGTTCGAACGTCTTCCTTATTAACTTTATTCATAAACGGCTTTTCAGTTGTCAATCATATTGTACTGCGATTCTTATTTAAATAGTTATGTTACTAATGTGTACGAGATGTTAATGCAACAGTGAACTTATGCCTATACTATATTTACTGTCTCCATTGCACGCAAATACGCAATTATGTTGATCCAATATCATTGAAGAACGTGCATGCGGATTAGTTTGAAAAGTCAGCAGTTGAAGCTCAACTTCCTATAATTCTATTCGATTGCGATTTGAATCGCGGATTTTATTTAAATTGCACAGTCAACGCGACGTGTCGAACATTACTGCATTGCAAAGTTCAATCGCGACCTCCCACTGTCATGTTGCATGCACATACGATTAAAACTGTTCGATCAACTATTCTGGAATAGCGAGCATACAAAGTGCTGTTTACACATATTATCCAAGTATTTAATCAACGAAGCTTACTGCTGGTGTCAAGGTACCAAGGTGTTGGGACAATGTTCGGTACGGTATATAAGGAGATTAATGAATTGCTTTTTTTTTTGGTTCAAGACCAAGAAACTTATACGTTCATCTGAAGACCACGCTTTGAAAGAGGTACCTGAAGACGGATCACACGATATTGGATGAAACTTCACACTATTTAACCTACAGTTTACAGTAGTGAACCTATATTTAATTTTTTGTCAAATTTAGACTTGTTTGTTTTTAAAGAATTTTCGTCAGTTTGTCTCTGTGTTTGTTCCCTTCTTCATCATCTTAGAAGTACTCGTAAAGCAGTTATTGATTTTGATGCGGTTTTCATTGATGTAGTTTAAGGCAATGTAAGTTTGGAGCAATGATATTGTATGTATATAACTTTACATCCTAAGCTATCAAAATTTAACACTGTAGACATATTAGCCTCGGAGCTTTCCATGCCTCATCTTACAACTTTTGTACATCCTAAGTATGTACTTCAAATTGACGGAGCACTAACTGTAAGTTTCGTAAAAACCGAATTGACGTCTTTATTATTGAACAATATCAATCAACTTAAACACTTCTCGTCAGATCTAGCTCAAATTTAAGCAGGACCACATGACAAGGACTAGCTTTCGATTAAAAAGGACCATCAAAATCGGTTCACCCAGTCGAAAGTTCTGAGGTAACAAACATAAAAAATACAGTCGAATTGAATACCTCCTCCTTTTTTGAAGTCGGTTAAAAATGAGGGTTTAGACTTTAGGGTAAGTAACATTTATTATTAAAGCATATTCAAATCGGTTGACATAAAAATCCCGTTGTTGTTTTTTGTTTTTTATGAAGTAGCGGCATAGCGTAAGGTATATTTCTTTCCAAGCGAAGCAAGGGCGATTTCTAGTATTTAAATATGGGAAATTAACATAGAATTAATATTACTAGCGTATAGAAGGGACACCGCGAACATCGGGCACGGGGGTGTGCATTGCAGCCGGCCGGCTGCATTACATTCTGTCACTCGGCTGTCACTCGGCTGCGCTCATTGCGGCCGCATGTCAAAATTGTTTACGAAAAAACTGAAAAAATGCCGTCGTGCGTAATAAGAACGTGTCACAATTGCACGACAAAAAACAAAAAAGATAATGTTATCACTTTATCATCAGTAAGAAAACAAAATCTTAACTTAAATCAACGAAAACTAATTTAATTTAATTATTGAGCAATGTTCCCGCCATTTTGAATGAAAAAATCATAAGGAGCGTTTGAACTTGGCAAGTCACTTGCATGTTAATGGACTAAATAAGGCTTGCCGATGCTTGTGATGTGACCAATTATATCTATATATTATGGTGTTGGGTTTTCGACACGAATCCATGGTAAACGATTGAAAATAATTCAAAAACGTACAAAAAGGCACGTTTTTTTTAATTTTGTTTTGCACGGTTAATATACATAGGTACATAGTAATTACGGCAGACAGACGTATGTGTTGATTTGCAGTGAATGATTTGTGATAAATTAGATTGCTTTTAATAAATTTTCGTTCAATTATTACCATTTAAAAATAATAGAAATACCGGTATTAATTAAATTAATATTAGAAGAATACCGGTTAAATATAAAAGAAAGAAGGTTTGGAGTCTGTGACTGCTTGTCTTGGTTCGACAAGTGTCATATACAAAGTTACTCTATGGCAAGTGTGCAAACGAGGCTTCTATTTTGAAAAGAGAACGGAGGGCAAGCCGGCGGTGGAACACACATTTTGTTTGAGATAGCCTGTCTATGTATAGTACGTCAATGGAAATTAATGACTTTATTTGTATAAAAATTGTTGCAAATATTTGAATAATATAATTAAAGCATGTATTCTGTTTTGAGATCTCTTTGTCTCGGGTAATAATCTTATAAACTACAGAATAGTGTCAGTCTCTTTTGCGTCGTTGTTAAATATTATTATGAACTGCACAAACTGTGTATAGTACAATGAATTCGTTTAGTGTGAAGAGGAATGTTGGAAGCTATGTTCGCTGCATGAGTAACAGTGTTTCAATTGAAATTGAAAGCTGGTGGGAAATTTTTCAAGTCAGGAACCTCTTTGTTACTCGCAACTTCAAAGCTAGTTTTCAAAGTAGTTGTTTCATAATGAAAATTTATGTTCTCGTGCAATAAACGTTAGGGCTTTCCTCGTACAACGAATAAAGTTACTGTTGTCTAGGTTTCTCTAAGCGTGTTGTACAGTGTAGCCATCAACAATGGCTTAGTGTAGCTTGCTAATGTATTTCTAACATTTAGCTCGTGAATGGAGATGGAAGTATTCGTATGAAGAGTTATTTTCCGTTGTTTTATGTTTCAGTGAAAGTTGAATTCTATCGTTGCTTGTTGTGTTGGTAATATAGAGCGATGTTTTAAAGCTTGTTTTATATGTGTTAGCTAATTAAAATTGTGTGAGTATCGCAGTTGATTGTATTGTAACATCCATTTTATTACCACAATCAGTCAGTCTGCCGAGCAAATACCAAAGTTCGATTACCACAATACCAAGCCGTACATAAAACGAAAATGTGTTAAACGAATTGATTGCACAGTCCAATTTCTCCAAATAAAGCCTCCGACTTTTACTACTTTTTATTATTTACGACGTTACATTGTGCATTCTGTTATGCAAAAGGCCAAAATGTAATTTAGGAATTTTAAAATTCTCTTTACGAGTTGAGGGTGCAGTAGCCTGTAATTTAATAAGGCGGCAATTTGCGCCACCGGCGGTGCGCGGACGTGCGTCGAATGCCGCATTCCACAACAAAATTCATTAGGCCCCATTGTATGCACGTCGTTAGTCTACACTTACCAGCTCGGAGCTTTGTCTTAGCACCGACCATTCAAAATACTATTCACAATCGTTTTCACGATTTCACGAATCCCCAGAGGAGCTGAGCTATGCAGTACTCCCCACGTTCTTGTAGCTTGACAACTAATTGTATATCTAACTATAGTAACTGACTCTGTAAGAGTTACCTAAGGCGCTCCACCCACTGAAGACGCGTCACACTCACGCCGCGGTAGCGGAGCGACGGATAACGCAACTGCGCGCGGGGCGATTTCCCGCGCGTTGCCGCGTCGGCAGTGTGTTTGTTGTGCTAGGCGTGATTTCTATATAAATTGAGATACTTGCATACAATGGTAAAATCTGCCATCCCGCGCACCGCGACGGGGCGCGGTGCAGTGGGTGGAGCGCCTAAGTGTGCCTCTGATGCCTGAATGCCATTACACGAATGCCATTAAGAATTCACCAATTAGCGAACGTTGGTGCGTAGTTTACTTAATATGAAGAATAAATCCTAATCGTAACTCTGTTCTTAACTAAGCCATACTGGCAATCAAGTATTTCGCTCGATCGTATCGTCTCATAGATGAGAAATCGAAACGCCAGCAGCCGAGTAATTGATTGAAGCGAGGCACTTTGTTCGTCCCACTATCTGAAAACGAGGTACGATAAGGGTCGTAAATCACGGTGATAAAAACTGAAACAATTGAGCGCATTTTGATGATAACGAGTTTCTTGGTGCAAAAGCTAATAATGTCTGACTGTCCATTGTTTGACGAGTTAAGTTTCAGTTGGACGGAGTGGAATTTATTTATTTTCTGTCTAATCGGTAAAGGTTTGCAGTCTGCATCCATTCTTAAGTCTAGGTTAACGCCCTCTGCTTGTAGAATTGCAGGAGAATGAGGCAACGGTAACGGATTCTTTCCGTTGTGTTTGGCTACCCTTAGCGTATTACGTAGCATATTACGTCACATGGCATGGGGATCCTTTTCGTCGAAGACCCCACATCACAACTCGTATGTGTGAGATTCCTCTATGAGAAGAGAATTTGCTAAGATTTGTATTCTGTTACGTCCAGTATAATACGCCTTTAGTTAATTGGCCAAATTAAAAATAATATATTAAATTAAATGAAATGAAAAATGATTTATTCTTAAATTAAAAACTTGTTCAATATATCATACTAATATTATAAATAAATGTGAGTGTATGTTTGTTTGTTACACTTTCACTAAAAACTACTCAACCGATTTGCCTGAAATTTGGAATGGAGATAGCCTATACCCTGGATTAAAACATAGGGTACTTTTTATCCCGGATAAGTTCAGGGTTTCCGCGGGATTTGTAAAAATCAATCTCTACCGCGGGCGTTGCCGCGGGCAACAGCTAGGTATCATATAAAGTGACATCAAAATCGTTTGACATTTTAAAAACTTTAATCTTTTGAACTTTTAAGTTGAAATTGATTTACTTTTACGTGTATGACATTTGGAAGAATTCCATTTTTGTATATTTGTAAAGCGTTTACCGGGAAGCTTGGAACCCATTCAATATCAAATTTTCTTGAAACGTCAACTTGACAAATGTGGAAACCATGTTGTCTCGGTTGTGGACATGGAAAGAAAAGAGAAAAGAAAATATTTTATCACAGAGAATTTGAAATATTGCCAAGTCCATGCGTCGCAGTACCAATTGATTTTCGCTGCGGCCTTCAACTGGACCAGGAGGAAATGTGATTGCAATTTGTTTTGGCTTCATCTCATTGCGTTCTTCAAACGGTATTGCTTCTGGTATATGTACAACGTAGGTATTGCTTCTCTTTGTCTGCATACATAGAATAATATGGTATGGTAATCATATTATCTAAAACAATCATTACCTAAGTACATAATATATTACTTACACTACATAGTGTAAGGTGGCCTAAGTCGTAGCAGAGCCTAAGTCGTTATTCACTGATATGTGGCTCCTCGCTTACACTACACATACACGATATGATGTTATAATATATCGGTTTGAAAAATATTTGGCTTTAAAATGATAGTTGTTGGTAAAATATTCACAGCAGTAGCATATATGATGAACTTAAAAGGAAAACTATCACGGTTATGTTACTATAAGTAGTTAGTGAGTATAGTCGATAAACTACTACGGAACCTTACATTGCGCGTGGCCGGGTTTTACTTGTATCCAATGGCTATGATACAAGTGGTACAACAACAGTTTGATTTTTCATATTATAATATATTATATTACTGAATAAGTAATGTAATAAGTAACCTAAAGTAACTCAATCCAATTTTCTCATCTAAAACATTATCAAAAACTTAATCCAATCTCATCTAAAATGCTAGGTATGTAATTCAACCCTTCCCAAATACCGAAAGCACGTAAATTTTCACTTTTATTTTTATGTTAATTTACATGAATCCTTAAAAGAATTTCAATGCGCCCGTCTCCAATGCAAACTAAGATTCATTTGAGCGCAACTGCGCTGATAAGTGGGTACTTTGTCCCCTGCTATCTTCAATTTGTATAAATGCAATTTTCTTCACCATGTCAAAATATCTACAGTAACGTTATGCAAGATGCAAGTCTCGTTGTTGTATCATGACGAACATTGGCTGCACAATATTGCATTATAAACAGAAATATATAGGGTGTTTGCTCCAGTGATGGACCACACAAATACTTTCGATATTAATTACGTGAAACATCAGAGTACAAAGTCTCGTGGTAGGCCGTGGTGGGTTGAAATAAATAAATTTCGGGCAGAATTAACTCTGTTGAGAGCTAATTATTTCGACAATAGAGTACCTAGTAAGTTTACTTATTGCTTCCGACTCGTTAACGTTATTTTATTGTTACACGAACCTAGCGGTATCATGACAGTTAAAGTTTATGACCGTGTTTAAATATCCTACTGAAATTGTCCATAAGCATGTGAGCGTTATGAGTAGGTGTTACACAGTTGGTTAGATAGACATAAAAATATGTCACTAAAAATATTTTTCGCGAATTCAAGTCAGTTATGTTGGTTGATGTTACCTGCACAAATTATCGATAAAGGCTAACATAATAATTTAGCAATCAGATATCGATCGAACATTATATTAGAAATTTGTGTATTTACCCTTAAGGAATCCTAACGTGTGGAGACGTGAGTGTTAGCGTGTTATTTTTAACCGACTTCAAAAAAAGGAGGAGGTTCTCAATTCGACTGTTTTATTTTATGGTTGTTACCTCAGAACTTTGAAATGGGCGAACCGATTTTGATGATTCTTTTTTTAATCGAAAGCTGGTGGATGTCATGTGGTCCCACATAACTTTTATTGAGATCTGACAATGGCATCCATGAGAAAACCACATAAGTCGTAAATTTGTATTAAGATTGTGCGCGACAAATTGACGAATAACTCAATATCACGCCAAGCAATTTCGATGATTCTTATTTTAATCGAAAGCAGGTGTTTGTCATGTGGTCCCACATAAATTTGAACGAGATCTGACAAGTAGTTTTTGAGTAACTTTGAAGTCGGTTATTTTTTGTTAGTAAAATTTAGATTATTCATATTAAAGACACGATTAGAAAATAACTGTGTAGCTTATTCGTAAATTGTATCTATTGACTGCATGTCGGTCGTCAAGATCAATCTTGTTAAGTGGGAACATTTTACATGCAGATCAATATTTACGCTCCAAAGCTGTCGATTCCGTTCCATATTTGACGGCTTTGCTAGCACTTTAAAAAAAATGATACTTTTGACTGATTTTCATATTCTTGACTTAATTTTTTTGAAGTAGATTTAATTTTTTCACATTATTATATGTTATGTAATATTAAAGTATTTTTTTACAATATGGCACATTTTAAATTTGCAACGCGAACCCAGATAGAACGATAAAATATTTCACGACATCATTTAAAAAAAATCATTAAAATATATTTTATCGTCTGAGCCGCAAGTTTATGATCACTGTATTAGATCACGGCTGGTTTATAAAGACAGCGGGAACACTAGTACTAGTTGTTTTTCGTCCTATTGTTTTTAGTCTGAGCGTATTGTTCCCGTGGCCCGTGAAATTGGAGTTTATAATGTTGGTTTTTGGACATAAAAATACACTGTTAAAATCTCAAAAGAACAAATTTTCTCTATCTACGACTATCAGTTTTGTAGTTAATGAAGTAACAATAGAATGCGACTATAGAAAGCTTTATTTATGGGAGTTATTTGCATAAATTCTATTTTATTTTTGTTTCAGCGTTCAAAAAGGAATATTAGTTTTTCAGCGTAGTCAACATAGTTTTCGATGTAGTGGTTGCTGTTAACGCAAATAGATAAAATAGGTAAAGTTACTAATACTTGACTTGAATGCCTTTACTAAATTGATTTTATTTTGAGATTAATTTAAAAGACCACAGTTACAAAGGAAAGAAAAATTCAAGTAGGTAAGTAGTAGAGATTTACGTAAACTATCATTGTAGGAACTAAAATTCGAACGAAAATCTCCGAAAGTCATTCGTTGATGGGAACTGGATGCGATTTGCGTGGATTGAACCACGTGATTGTCTCGTAATAGTCGTAATATAATAAAACGAGGAAATCCGGCCTCGCTTCACATTATTCATTACTTATTATTGTCCAAAAATACAAATCTTTCCTCTTTAAAATATTAGTGTAGATGTGCACAATTTATCATAGTTACGATGACTAAACTTTAAAATCGTAAAAGACAATGTTTTCGTACAATTTACTGGAATTTCCATTTCAAATAGGTACATTTTTCCGTTTGTCATTTAGTAGTAAAGTGGAGAGATACTACAAAAAATAAATTGACAGAAAATATAATCATAAGACATTAAAAATTAGGTAAAAAAAATCCACGTGGTAAGAGTATCTAGTGTCTTTAACTTTAACAATACATTATATATACATTATATATTATATTAAGTGTCCACAAAGTGTATTACAAGTTGACTGTTAACAAACAATCTGTAGTAGGTATAATACGTTCGTTAGTTATGCAGATTGCTGATGGGCGGAAATCAAATATCTTAATTAATTTTATGCAGCTCTTGTAACTTCAAATTAATTTTGAGCTGCTGTTGACTCAGGTTTATTTGTTTGTAGATGAATTATAGAGTTGTAAATAAAACATCTTTTTGTTAAGTGACTCACAAATATAATTAAGAATTAACAAATTTTACACGGTTTAACAGTTTACACAGTTTACGGTAAGAAAATAACTTTTTTGTGGGAATAGCCTGCAAACGAGCTGACGATCTACTTGATGGTAAGTGGCTTCGTCGTCCATGGACATCAGCAACACCAAAGGCTTCACTGATGCGTTGCTGGCCAAGAAAGAAGAAAAATAAAAAAAGAAAGAAGAACTATTTAATTTCTTATTTGAATTATATGATTAGTAAACTTAGTTTTCGTTCCATGATGCAGGAAAGGACTGTTTATTTATGTCGTGTGTCTATCGTAAAGCTGAGGCGATAGCAACAAAAGCGATGGGCCACGCGCTAATTTAGAACGTTTGTAAAAGCTAGTTGCGACCCCAATGACAGACTAGAGCGTCAATTTTATAGCAAATGGGAAAATAAAGCAGTTTGGTCAGGTCATTTTGGTCCAAACACAACACCTGAAAGGCCTTTATGCCTTTTAGGTATTTCAATGTGACCACATGAATTTAAGTTTAATTCTGTGGGAAGTATTATGAAGAGAGATCCTTGCTCAGTAGTGGGCTATTAATAGGTTGGCCTCACATGACAAGAGAGATAAGATGCAGTTCCTTGAAATAAACAATGTGACATAAACAATGTAACTAGTGCCGTAATTCGGTAAAAATGTGAACGACATGTCACATGTGAAATCGGCATAATAATCGCAACCGTATTCATTGTGGTTGCGGTCTATGGAAATCTAGTTTCAAATCGAAATCCCTCCTGAAATTATTGACAAAAGCAATTCCCATAATGGATAGGCAGCGACTTGAATAGGAAAAAAACGACTGCCACAATTCTTCGGCTTGTCTAACAGAACACCACAATAGGAGCTAAATCAATCGCTACTGGAAACCATGGCATTGGCAATATTTCAAATTCCTTTGATTCAATATTTTCCTTTCCATCTTTCCATTTGGAAACGGAAGCAACATGGGTTCTGCATTTGTCTAGTTGACGTTGCCAAAGTCGATATTGAATCCGATCCAACCTATAGTAAATATTTAACAAGACTGCAGACGGTTTGTACACAGATTACTGTATTCCAACTAGAGAGTCAAGAATTTTATTGTGTTACAAATTGTATTGTTAAATTTCGTTGTAGTTAGTTTTGCTCCTACCTACTCCTACCAGTTAATAGTGAACCGGTCTACCAAGTGGTCCTGGATTCGGTTACAGTGACAGATATTTTGTTCTCGGGATATGGAAAAAGCGTTTTGGCGAATTTCATTACGAAGCTTATAGGCGTTTGTACGTATCTCGTACGTCTGTAGTACCGTTTTTTGAAGTGAAAAGTTCTTTAGCATTGTTGTGATTTGAAAGTCGATGAAACGAAAAAGCGACAGTAAAAAAATATTAAAATAAATTCACAAGATTTAACGTGGGAGAAAATGAGATAGGAAGCATACGTCCTTTACCATTACAGTAATTCTAATAATTCATAATGGAAATCAGTTCAGCCAACGCTCCTTTTATTAGCGTAGTAATGATTTGCATAGGTTTAGGTATAGAAACAGTATCTACCTACGAACAGGTATCTATAGAACATTTGTCTAATTGCCTGGTTGTTTCAATTTGTCCTCATAAATAAACATATTCCTGTTGAATGTTTAATTGGTATCTAATTAGGTTGTCGTGGATTAAGTGCGAGATGATTGAATGGAATTTACAATGCATTAAATTATATATTAATGTTGTTTCAATATCGGAGTCCAGGACAAAGCTTTGTACAACGCACGTCCTTGAGCGCCTAGCAAGCAGATGATGCATGTGTGTAATGAAATTTGTCATCGGAAGCGGCATGCGACGTGCGATACACGTTAGGCTGCAAAGTGCAAAGTAAATTCTCGTGTCTTATTAATTAAGGCTGGTATCCACGTCTGTGCTGGTATCCAAGTGGAAGATTAAGAAGAAAGTTAAATTTTGGTAACATTCTTAAATCATTAGGTACCAATTTCATAATTTTTATGAGTGCTACATGATCTGATGTTAAGCTACAAAACATGTCATGCATGGAACAATAGGATGTATTTTAATGCTTTAAAGATTACAAAAGATAGATTCATGATAGAGAAATATGAAAAGGGAATATTAATAATAATGTTCTTGCCTATTAACGTATTAATTTTGATCGAATCCATGTTTTTCAAATTACCCTCATAGTGCTTGGAAAATTAAATTACAGTAGAAAGAATTTTAAACGAAGATTACTGCTATGGGAACAATGCAAACGCTGAGATTGCATACTCGAATACCAACCTTATTTGTAATATAAACGGAAGAATTGGTCGTAATTAAGTCTCTGTAAAAAACAAAGTTCAACTTATTTTTCAAATTCCGATTTAAATTCAATGTAGTAATTTAATGAATTAAACGTTAATTGTGAGTAGGTAATCTGTTCACATATCGTTCTGCGAACATGATACTTGATAATCGTGTCCGAAAGAGTTGTGACACAGTGTGTTTATAAGGTATTTAAATTTTTCTTTTCTTGTTTCAATACGGATGTCGACAATAAACTGTAATCCTACGAATATTATAAATACAAAAGTTTGTATGTTTGCATGTTTGTTACTCTTGCACACAAAAACTACTGAACGTTTTTTTATTTAGCACACAGGTAAGCCATAATCTGAAAATAGAACAAAGGCTACTTATTATCTCAGAAAACACGGGTAAAGTCGTGGTTAGAGCTGTAACTTAAAATTAACGGTATAAAAGCTATTTATGATCACAATATTGTAAAATAATATAAATTATATTAAAGTTTTCTATTCACTTATTAACATACAGTATCATCAAAATAATGCTCTCGTAGTCAACAAAGTATCTAAAAACTCTTTACAGGGCGTATAAATAGAAGTAAATGAACATTCTTACAGATTAGGACAATCTCAATTCGGCTTAAATCAAGAGCCAGGAAGTCCCGAGGAAGATTTAACATTGGCAACATACATACATTTCTCACTAAAGTTTTAATGTCGCTTCGTAATGTGAATAAGCGTGACACCAGGGTTATCTATGACCCTCTCATTCAAAATTTCTCTTATAAAGTGTAAATGAAGCCACGTTGTTTGAAGCGGGTTCTGGGGGCAAAGTTGGGCGGCTCAATTAAAGTTCATCAGTGCTCTCTTCCCTTAATGTGCGCGTTATTACCGGGCAGCATTCCTCGCGCATTTTTAGCTACATGTTACTTTACGTTACTTCAAAGACTGTTTTTATTACTCCCTGTTTGTTATTTTGAAACTTTAGAAAGATTTACAAACAAGAAGAGTATCAATAGTAGATATAATATTTTTTTTATTAGTAGTTTAAATGAACAACCACAGAGTTAAAGTATTATTAAATATAGTTAAAGTATAATTAATAAGGCATAATCTAATTTCTTTTAATTCCAATATGGTTGGTAAACGGTGTGCATTAGCGCTATTAGTCGTCAAAATTCTCTTCTAATTAACTCCTAAAAGGATTTAAGCGCTTTAACATTGTCATTCTCAATTTAATTCTCGTTTTCGTATAATTCCTTTTGGATAAGCGTTGAATAGCCGACTTTTTATCACTAATGAACATATTCTCTTCGTTGAGTTCCTTTGGCTTAGTTAAAAATCTTGTTTCACTTCAATCCGCTTCAAAGAGTCTATAACCAAGTTTAAGCCAATCGTATCTAAGTATGTATAAACCCGGGTGATTAACTTTGGGTACATTGGTAATCTGATCTGTAGCTCGAGCACGAATATTTGCGAGAAAGTATTCGTATGGTTAACGTAAGCAATTTGTATGGAATTTTTTCAAAAGCGCCCCTATCGTGCGTAAATGGTACTAAAATGCCATACAAATTTGACAAATTGCTTACGTTAACCATACGAATACTTTCTCGCAAATATTCGTGCTCGAGCTACTGAGCGCTGGTAAGTTAATGATGTATAATTGGTAACACCCATACTTAACCTGGGTATACTATGATAAACTCTCCGTTTTGGGTGGACGAAGACAAAGATGACGTTAATATATAAGTGTATTGGAAATATACGGGATTCCTATCGGATTCGTCCGGATATGTAAAAAATAATTATTTAAAGTACACTTGTTTTTGCCATCAGCCCCTCGAGGCTTCGACCATCGACTATTAGAGCGGGGTACAATATGTAGGCATCCTCAATAGAGAACAAAGAGGAAAAACGCGTACAGTTCATACACGTTCAAGTAGATAAATAGTACTTTCATTAATTTCATCAGCGTAATTGAACATCACAAACAAAGCCGGATGAATTATAACCCTCTAACGAGTACTAATAAGGTCTCTACGTATTGATGATTTCAGGGTTAATTGATAGGTTCTTGTAAAAGCCCATGTAGGACACCGATTCTGCATTTGCCGTGGAACAGTTGTTTCCCAATTAATTGAACAAGACTTTTCCATGATGCATCTATCACAAAATTTTGCTATAGGTAATGGTAGAATAGTTTTTGTGTAATATTTGAGAAGATGTCAAGGAATTACCGCGGGTGCGTTATAATACGATTGAGACTTGTACTAGATAGACTACTTTTCGGTATGCCTCTCAAAAATACCTATTTTATCAGTGCTTATACAAATTTTGTATAATTCTATTCGTTCCTCGTTCGGCAACATATACAGCCGTTTATACCGTATGCTTTAAATTAACACTCGCAAGGAATCATTTTGGTGCACGAGGCTTACACGAACTTGGCTGTTTTCTCTATTAAATAAAGTGTTTCTTCGGAGTAGTAGTACTATTGAATTATAGTTGAAACAACGCTTAGATGAATTAATAATTACTTGATTGCTACGACCATGAATGGTGCGAAAAGCAATAGCCATTACGAAGCAATTGTGTAGGAGTATAATGGCAAAACAGAACAACATTTGCAGCTAGCCCGATGCATAAGCATGTTATCATAGTATGATTGATAGCAGCAGCGGCCGTGTGATTGATTTATGTCGTTCGCCCTCCGCTGCGAAGATATAAATTACACGCCGTATACAGAAATAAATATCATTGCAATGTAATATGAGTATTGGGTATATCAGTTAAAGGATATGATATTCATTTGAGTGTTTATCGTAATCTTTTTGGTTAGAAGTATTCGAGAAACTAATAATCTGCAATAGCTTACATAAAAAAGCTGTCTGAAAGAAGATTAATATGTTTCCATAAATCTTATTTTGAGTATAATCCCAGAAGAAATAATAGTACCTACTTATAATAAGTAGTATAATGCAAGAAGAGCCCCGATCGTACCTAGTAGCTAATAATGGATTGAAGCCAAGGGTTAAAGGGTTGCCGTCATAAAACAAGAAAGGTTTTTAGGGTTCCGTAGCCAAATGGCAAAAAACGGAACCCTTATAGATTCGTCATGTCTGTCTGTCTGTCTGTCTGTCTGTCTGTCCGTCCGTATGTCACAGCCACTTTTTTCCGAAACTATAGGAACTATACTGTTGAAACTTGGTAAGTAGATGTATTCTGTAAACCGCATTAAGATTTTTACACAAAAATATAAAAAAATCAATAAATTTTGGGGGTTCCCCATACTTAGAACTGAAACTCAAAAATTTTTTTTTCATCAAACCCATACGTGTGTGGTATCTATGAATAGGTCTTCAAAAATGATATTGAGGTTTCTAATATCATTTTTTTCTAAAGTGAATAGTTTGCGCGAGAGACCCTTCCAAAGTGGTAAAATGTGTGTCCCCCCCCCCCCGTAACTTCTAAAATAAGAGAATGATAAAACAAAAAAAAATATATGATGTACATTACCATGCAAACTTCCAACGAAAATTGGTTTGAACTAGTAAGTAGTTTTTTTTTAATACGTCATAAATCGTAAACCGCAATTTATCTCGATCAAAGTTACAACGAACTTCAAGAACTTTTATATTATGTTACTTGCTGCTACGGAACCCTTCATGGGCGAGTCCGACTCGCACTTGGCCACTTTTTTTCTTGTAACTTTAATGCTAAGTTTATTCACAGCCCTTTCTGCATGTATCATGAAACTTTATAATTAGATAACTTACCAACATATTGCCAAAATGCTGAATAAACCCAGGCTCTCTCAGTCCACGGGCTTTGTATGCTATCGTTCGGCCTGAGGCTATGCTGCTTACTTTAACCGCCACTGTCACAGAGCGACGTCAATTTAAATGGTTTAAACCGAGAGAGAAGGTACACTCTATTATAAATGTACAAAAAACACAGCAATTTACGAAATTCAAAATAAAAAAAATATTTTTCTGTTGGGAAGCTACACTATCCCCGGGTGACATAGGCTACATTATATTTTCAAAAAATTATTGATCCTTAATAAAACTCCCAATAATGATACCCAATGTGTAAAAAATAAGAAAACCGAGGCAAAGCGAGGGCGGTTACTCGTAGCTAGATAAAACACAAAACAAATAATACAATGGTCAATACAACGGAATATTCTCGTTGATATTACTTTTCTATGGATTCAAGATTTTCAGAACTAGGGTAGAAATAGGGTTGATGAGTTTTAAAAGCTTGAAGCAATATAAAATGTAAAAAGATAAGAAAATAATAATCTTGTTAGAAGACAGGAAAATAAAACAAGATCAAAAGTGCACGTTTTCAACGTCTGGCGAAATAGACAAGTGAACTCAATCTCTGGAAAAACTGAAAGCAAAACAACTTGTAGCGGTTTTGATATGGTCCTACAGGCAATAACTGGATTCACACGCGACTTTTTGGGCGTGTTGTGCCATCTGTGGCGCAATATTCGCGGTGAAAGCAAAGTCGAGCTTTTTGCTTTTTAATTCACTTTCGGCAAAAATTGGATTTTAATATTTCAAATGCCTATTTTTCTGAGATTTATGATTAAACCATTGAAATGTACAAAATTTTGGTTACAATGTTTAGCTGCCTTTGAATGACACTGGTAGGTGATTGGTAAGGCTATGAACATTTGTGTAATCTAAATTAAAAATATATATATTGTGCGCTTACAGTACCCTTAAAATACTTTCTTTTTCTTCCCTCTTTCTTGGCCGGCAACGTATCAGTGATGCCTTTGGTGTTGCTGATGTCCATGGGTGACGATAGCCACTAACCACCAGGTGGATCGTCTGTTCGTTTGCCGGCTATTTCCATAAAAAAAACTTACTAACATAAAACCCTTAATTTTGGAATGACAATGCTTTTTCCCACCCCATACAAACAAGGATAAATCAACCCCACTGACAGCTGTCCGTTAACACCAAATAACCGGACCCATAAAATGTTCATACTTACATACATTCACGGTGATTTAATTTAAATTCAAAAGGTTTTAGAGCCAGTTCTCTTTGTCTTCCTTCTCTCTTTCTTGGCCGGCAATGCATCCTTGATGCCTCTGATGTTGCTGACGTCCAAGGGCGACGATAGCCACTTACCATTTCCATAAGAAATTTCAAAAAATGTATTTCAGATAACCTTGCTCCATTCAGTACATAGTCAAGGACAGGAGTGTACAGATCCTTGTCACCTTAAGAACCGTCGGAATTAAATAGCGATCGACTAGAGGGGCGAAAGTTAAGCCGCATTCGAATCAGAATTTGTAATATAAAGCCTTCAGACAACCTGAACCAAGTTGGGTTTATAGACCTGATAAAACAACAGGAATAGTTCAGTGTTATCTACAGCAAGCAAGATTTACTGTAATGGAAATGCTAATCAAGCCGGTTTTAGAACAGCAAGCTGGCCGAGGTTTATCATGGCAACTAAATTAACACCCTTTGTGAACTATTAGCTTCGCGTGTTTTAACAGGTCCAAACCCGGAAATGGCATTCGTTGTTGAGCCAGGGCCAATCTCAATGTTCACGTTTAGTATGAAATGTACAATAACACGCGACGTTAAATTATATGGGGCGACAGGATATTTTAATGGCACTGAGTATAAACTAATGTTTGGCGAAGGTCTCAATGCAGTGGTGGATACCTCGATGCGGTCAGCGTATAAATCAATGGCTTACTTCCTGCCCTATGATGTATATCCGTTGCTTTTAGCTGACTTTTGTCCAAGTAAAATTTTGAAATGAAGATACTAAGTAGTAGTAAGTTATAAACGCGTTTACTATTAAGTTCAAAATATAATACTTTTTCTTTTTTCTCTACATAAAATTTACTAATGGACATCTACGTCCATCTTATACTGGAAATATTACATCAGACGAAAAGAAATAAAGAGAAGCAATTAGAAAAAACTTTACTACAGAGCTTGTTGGTCAGAAATTGGAAGGCACATAATAAAAGGCATAGAGCTCTTTCAATTAGGGGCGACTAAGTCGATCCAGATAACGACGGGCTTAATCAATGTCACAGGTTAACTTTTAAGCTATAAATCACGCCACTCGAGTTAAAAGCACAATACCAGTACGTTATACGTAATATGCAGGTATACGATATACCTGCGGCGGAAACTAACGAAGAAAATTACTTGCATTGTTATAATTATGTCAAAATATTTATTTATTTCATTGGAAAATTTGCAGCTAATAAATCTAAATTTTACTAACAAAAAATAACCGACTTCAAAATAACTCAAAAACTACTTGTCAGATCTCACTCAAATTTATGTGGGACTACATAACAAGCGCCAGCTTTCAATTAAAAAAATAATCATCAAAATCGGTTCACCCAGTCGAAAGTTCTGAGGTAATAAACATAAAAAACAGTCGAATTGAATACCTCCTCCTTTTTTGAAGTTGGTAAAAATATGTGAAACATAGTTTTGTCAAATGTGAGAGAGAAGGCCATTTAAAAGTTTTCGCATCGCAATGTGTGTTAAAATGCATTTTTTTCTAGACAAAAGAACCTAGAATTTTGTAAATGTGACAAATATAATTACGATTGAACTTTGACTACCGAGCGGATCTCTTGTTGATATAATTATAAGAACGTACGAAACCTGTACACGGTAAGATGTAGGTACCTGCAGCATAGAAAATACACGTTGTAGTAATAAATTTGCTGAGCAACAATTAAGAACTGTAAATCCAATTAAAATCCAAAGTTTTCATTAAAAATCAGCTCATGGGAATCGCCTCATTAAGCGACTGCATCCACCACACTCATTGTTTACCGAACCATTGTTCGGAACAGACTCCGGCATCCAATCTCCCCGGTCGTTATTCACAAGTTTTAAGATCAGTTTGTAGAAAACTCAATTAGAATCCTTTATTGCATTACTTCAGTCGTAAGCTTGTGCAATGCAATCTTGCAAGAGTATTTTATTGCTAGCCTCTGCCCGTTTAATTTAGACACGCGGCAGCGTGTCCAGCCAAATATTTAACATATTAGTTTTCAAGATTTTAAACTTAACTCATCGTGGACTGAACACATTTTACTATAATACGAGTACTCACGATATTTATTTTGTATTCCGATATTTCGACCCAGTTGCATGGATCGTGGTCACGGATGAACTGCGGTGGCGCGGAGAAACTTTTGACAGGATGACAGGTGACATTTGACATTAGTACATAAGTCTATCAACTTTCCTTCAACTTTCAAAGTTGATAGACTTATGTACTAATGTCAAATGTCACCTGTCATCCTGTCAAAAGTTTCTCCGCGCCACCGCAGTTCATCCGTGACCACGATCCATGCAACTGGGTCGAAATATCGGAATACAAAACAAATATCGCGAGTACTCGTATTATAGTAAAATATATTAGTTTTCATTAGTTAACTCCCAAACAATCCAATTTTAGAAAAGTAACATAGATATTATATCAACTTAACAGACTTAGCGAAGATTACAACACAAATATATTATAGCCTGTAGGTACGTGAAAACTAGTCAAGTCAAATGTAGAGCTTGAATTACATGTTCTTGTGACTAAACTGTTAGGATTCTCTACACAGAACTTGGCACCCATTTAGATCTCAATTTTTTTTGAACTTGGCTCTCAGTTCACATTTATGTTTTTGATGAGATTTAGTTTTACAACACAACAGGTACACTATTTACAATTTTTATTTTCTATCAATTCATCTTTGCTTCGGAGATAATTTGGTTCAAGAATCATCTAGTAATAGCGATGACATCCAATTTTATTGTTTTGACTTTAACCCATTATGTAGTAGGCCAACTATAGGGCAAGGGTCTCTCTTCTTAATTGAAGAGGCATAGAGCATGAAGACCAAGCTATTCCATTGCAGTACGGATTGGTTGAGGGGTTAGTGGCCAACCCGTCAGAAGTTTTTAAGCCGTTCGATGGCCTTCAGAATGGGTTAAAACGACTGCTCCCAGATGATAAAAACCGGGACTGACGGCTTTACGTATCCTCCGAAGCACGGAAGTACTCATATTGTTTTTCCAGTAGTGGTCACCCATCCAACTATCGACGTCGCTCGCTGGTGCTTCACCCGCTTTCGATCGAGCGTCACCATCATCCGTCTTAAGTACCAAGCATGTGCAATGCATCATTTAAAAATGTAGATTAAAACAAGCAATTTTTGTAAGACCTAAAGTATCCCATAACTATCACTATCTCCGTAGCAATCGATCACAACTCGACGTCATGCGATGAATAGCGAGCGATAGGGATCTAGGTAAATCCGCTTCCACCACGAGCGAACATTATTAACGACCGACGCGGGAAGTTGTCTTAATTACACATGCCATGGTACAATATTTTAAGTTAATACCTACTTTATGAGTAACATAGGAGAATGAATGGATTTTATCGACACACGTGTGTCGTCCTCTAATATCAAAAATAAACATGGTAAACTTATTTATACATATAAATATGATTAATAGGCTTTTACTATGTACATTACAGTGTTTTGTTACCCTAGACTACATATACATATTATTTTCTTCATTACTAACTACATAGTGAATATGGTGGTATTACAATATCAATACATTCACTACAGTGAAGCACTAACTTTAATAAGTAAAAAGACAACACGAATACTTGGTCGTCCAACAAGAATGAAAAGTTAGTTTATAATTGAATCACGATGGTAGCGAATGACTCTAAGATAGAATCTAGAACGTAGTGAAGAGTCTGGGATCAGAGGAATTAAAATACAATACTTGTGTGTTACTAGTTAAATAATTCCATCATATCACTACAATGACATGTTCATATCAATTTAATGCGGATTGATTTAGTTTAGATAGTTTAAGTGAACGTGTTTTATTTTATTTGAAAACTTAGTTTATGTTGAAACCGTTGCAATATCAGCTGAAAAAGAAAATTTTCAATATTTCTCTGCGATGGTGCAGAATGATAAATAAATGGAGAGACTGTTCATCTTATTCTATCTACCTTTTGATTCCACAAAAAAACCTTTTAATGAGTAACTTTCATATAGTTCTCTATTTTCTAGTTCGTTTCTCAATAGGATAAATGAAGATAAGATTCAATTAAATCATATATGGTCCAAGATCCCAGGGCCACCAGACGTCACGTATTTTCTGACGGACGAAATGTGGACGATTGAGTAGTGTTAGTGTATACTACGGTCGTATGCCTACCTGCTAACTTGGTCAAACGGCCAATTTCCAGGTATCAGGTGATCAAGGTACATAAAAACATTATAAACTTCACGTGAATTCTCATGGCTGATTTTCACGATGTTCTAGATAATATAGTTAAAAGTAATTCGTCAATGCTCCCAGACACTTTCCGTTGGCCATATTGCTTTGTAGACGCTTTAAATCTCCCAAAATAATTAGTTATGTGCGCCTACACAAAAACAGACACTTTCACACCGCGCAATTTGAATGCTCCTCGAATTCTACAGGAGTCGATTAGTGTTGATACCTTATTATTTTGAGAGCTTTAAAGCGTCTGCAAAGCAATATGGCCGACGGAAAGTGTCTGGGAGCATTGACGACTTATTTTTAACTATATTTTCTAGAACATACGTGAATATCAGCCATGAGAATTTACGTGAAGTTTATAGTGTTTTTATGTACCTTGATCACCTGATACCTGGAAATTGGCCGTTTGACCAAGCTAGCAGGTAGGCATACGCTCATAGTACATACTAACCCTACTCAATCGTCCACATTTCGTCCGTCAGAAAATACGTGACGTCTGGTGCCCCTGGGATCTTGCTCTAATACAAGAGAATGCGCGACAACTGTTTTTTTTTATGAAACATGAGTACTATTATGTCTTCTGTGATGAAACTGCTATGATCAACCGTTCGTAGCAATCTTTTTGAACTCATTCCGATAATCATTCACAAAGTGAGATTGGAATAATGTTTTTAAGTGGATACGAAACGATTTACTTATAACTAAAAATCTTTTTTAGCAATGTGTTCACTGTTTATCGACTGTCTTGTTCTTGACTGTTAAATTTTCTGCATAGTTTACCAATTCTTGATAGTTTCAAGTTCTTATATGTGACCAAAAACTTAGGTATACACTTACAGCCAATAATACCTTTTAAGTACCTAAACATAATTTTTGTTATGTTTAGGTACTTAAAAGGTAAAAATATGATGAAAAACTATTCAGAATATTGAGTGGACGATACTTACTATTTAGAATTCTCTTAGCTATTTCTAATTTAATAAAAAAATATCACTAACTCTTTCATTTGGGTATTCTTATAAATTAAAAAATAAGGTTATCTTGTTAATACAATTTAGTAAAAAATATTATATAAAAATTACTACTACTATACTCCAGTGAAAAATAAAATAATAAATATATACTCCAGTGAAAAGTGACGCTATTTTACAAAGAGTAACTGAGTAAACTATAGATGGAGTTGGTTCAATGGCATTGTTTTAAACAAAACAAAACAGAATCGTTTTTAAGTAAACAAAAATTCAGTTGGCTTTTTACAGTAAAAAAATATTACGCCAGCATTGAACTCTTTTGATTTAAACAGCGACGATTTAAATGTGTATGAATTCATAAAATCCAATTAAGTTTTGAGTAAAGCAGACCATTATTCGTTGGTCTGTAATAATAAAATGGAAACAACAATTGTATTTTATTCTTTTTGAGCGCAATAATCATGAGGTTTTCATTGGTATTACCTAATATTAAATACCTTAATGATAGGTCTTAATCGGTCGTTATCTATATATATTATAAAACTGTAACTCGATAATGTCTGTACATTGAAGATATTTATGAAAATTTGGTATCAGGGGACTATATAGGAGCAATAGATTGCGAATCTGTCATTTTTAAAAATCTTGTCTGTCTGTATGTTTGACACCGCATCACGCCAAAACCACTGGATGAAATTGAATGCGGTTTTCACAGTTGTTTTACTGGTGGTCTAACTTAGAATCTGGTGTATGTTTTATCGTGATACGTCGCTTAGAAGCCGAGATATCAATAAATAGGACTTTTTGAATGCCACATAACAGTAAGAAATACTGAAAGTGCCCGATACAGGGATATAAGAGACTGTTTAGTATCGGAAATATACGTTATTTTTTCAAAAAAATCAATGCGTACAATTTTTTTTTTATTTATGATTTTGCAGTGAATTAGTTCTGCTAATCAACAACAGATGTCAGTTTAGGTAACTAGAAGCCATAATTAAAAAATGTAAGTAGGTCTGAAAACGAGTCAATAAATCTTTTATTGAAATTAATGTGTAACTATACATATTTACAATATTTAAAACATTGGGGTTTTAAGAAATTAATTGAGTAGGGTATCAATCAATAACACAACTATTTATGTTAGATTGTGCTATCAGATTCCTATATTCAATTCGCTGTATGATAGTGTGGGTTAGAGTTAGTGATAATAATGACACAATTTAGGAAAAATTTATCATCAAATATTGTTTTTTCTGTAGATAAATAAAAATCTTATATTTTGACAAAGTATTACAATTTAGATTTTCTTATTGTGATGTAGGAAAAGGCACATAGAAAGTAGATAATATTAAAAATACAAATCACAGTAAGTAAGAAATTAAAATATTTGCGAATAATCGTATACTGGTGTCACCTACTGGTCAGTGCGTACCAAGCCGGCCCCGCATAGGCTAATTATGACCGGACAATACAGACAGTAAGTGCAATACAAATAACTAAAATATTTTTGAATTTGCAAATAGTCTAAATTGTCATCATCCTCCATCGATGACTAAAAGCATCGTCCGTGATCAGATCAGACGAAAGGCATATCACCCATTGGTTGTTTTTCAAGAAAGAAAACAAGAATGAAAAAATAAAAAATTATGAAGATGATTAAATTTCCATTCTGTTAAGTTTAGAGGGAGTTATTTATGATTTAGCAGTGAGTTATTTATTATTTAAATAGTAGTAAAAATTAACTAATGTTATGGTAATGCAGGCACGCTGTTTAATCCACCAATGGCGAATCAGTTTAAAGAATGAGTTTCTTTTCAAACGTTTTATAGGTATAAAATATACGTCTGGTATTTGGGCCAGGTTCTTGGACACTTAAAAATCCCAAAGTCATTCAGGAATAAACTCAGGAGAAGTAGAGTCTCCCGGTTGAGAGGCGGGCCCTGCTGTCGGGTAGGGGATGCTTTCATTACCATAAATCTAGCTGGTACCGCGGTTGTGAAACTCCCCAGATAGTCGGGGGGGCTCTTTTGACTCTTCACGCAGAAGCGTTTACCATTTAGCTCTCAGGCAATCAAATACGGAGGGGCGAGACGTCCCTGAGCGACTCATGTAGCCCGTGGTCGGCGCGATCAAATATTGACCGGGAAACCTAACATGGTACACCAGGTACCTGCTAAACCACCCGATCCGATCATGGAGACAGAGAGGCGCGGCGGCGGCGGCAGTTTGCGAGATCTGGTGAGCAGCATGGGGACCGTCTTACAGACATTACCTACTTGGTCAGATGAAAACACATAATAAGTCAAAAAGAAGGAAGAAGTAGTGCCAATAAAACATTACGTAATTAAAATGGAAAAAGAATTCGATTACTTTAGGTTTTGCTGTTTATAATTAAGTACGTGGAAAAAATTGTCGAAGTCTATGAATAAATAGGAGCAGTCCAGTATTCCAGTAGTCTGAATTAAACTAGCATTTATAATCTCCAACTCCTACAATCTCCTGGTTTAATTTCGGGGAGGTGTAGTCAAAGTAAAACTTTTTTTCCAGTTGTCTTTATTTATCTCAGTATATCTTAATTGACCAGGGCTGAAGCCTTTGAAAATGGTAAGTGAAAAAATAAACAAAAATGAAAGGAAAAATAATTTACGGGCGATCTGAGGTCGGGAAGTGGGGGGGGGGGGGGGGGGGGGTTGAGTTTTAAATGGTAAAAAGCGGTCTACCTCGAATTCCGGCAAAATTACAAGTCCTATGGAAAATAGTTAAAAAATGGCAAAGTTGCAGGTAATAGAAAGATCTACAAGTTTTCGATTTACACTTTCGACAAACAAACAAATTCATGAAATTTGGTGAAAACTTAACTTTTTATTTTACAAACACTAATTTGTTTGATTTAAAATATTTCTTATTTCACCTTATTTTGAGTTAACATCGAAAAAGAACCCTAATTATTTTCAATCGAAAATTTTCAAAATATCTGCTTTTTTAAAAAAGTCTGTGGGATTTTTTTCTTTGAAATCTCTACCTTTTGATGGTATAAAAATACATTATTATGGAAGCTGCTACGAAATAACAGGTGGTAAGGCCCAACCATAGGCCATATTGTATTAGGGTCTGGGTTGGGTTGGGTCTGGTGGTGTATCTTAGAGACAGACTATGTAACTCCAGAATGGGTGAGAATAACAGTTTTAAAAATATTTGTTGATGGTCACGTTGACATAGCAAAACCAGTACAACATTGAACAATTCAAGATCTGATGGTGTACGTGTATATAAAATCCCACTAATATTTCTTAGGCGTACCTATAATAAGATATTTTTTTACTCTCGCTAAAACGGCTAAATGGATTTAGATGAATTTTGGCTCATAGATATTCCATATCCCGCATCAAAGAACAGGGTGCATGTTCGTCGGGATCAGGTCGTTCGAGTTCGGAGATGGATCAGCTTCTTCATCAGGTCAAGGGTATAATTTAGTTTGGAAGTTGGGTTTACAGGTTATTTATTGTTTTAGGGTTTTGTTCCTCAAAAGAAAAAAACATAACCCTTAAAGGATCACTTCGTTGTCCGTCTGTCTGTCTGTCTGTCGACCTTATTTTCTCAGGAACACGTGTAGATATCATTCCAAAAAACTTAAACTTATTGGATTTGGTTAATTGATCACTATGTCCAAGCATAGACCGACCGAATAGAACGACAGTTTTACAGTGGCAAAGTTAAGTTTGTTACTGAATCATTTAATATTGCTCTTATGTTTGGTTTTCGGTGCCAAAAAACTCGCATTTCCCGGGATGTTTTTTAATTACTTTAATTTAATTCTCAAGTCCACGCAGACGAAGTCGCGGGTAAAAGCTAGTCGTAAATAAACTTCAATTAAGACAATAGCGACACAAGGAAATGCTCAGGTCTCTTCTCATAAAGGTTGCCAGACGCCATACCAACCTGCTTATGGGACCAATCTGTAAGTGTACCCTTTCAATTTTTTTTTTTCAAAACGCTTGATGATATAGTTCAGAGGTAACAAACATTAAAAAATGCACAGCCGAATTGAGAACCGAGAGAATTTGAAGTTTGTTAAAATGTGTGTTCTACGCCAGTTATTTTTCTCTTATTACAAGTTCTTAAGCAGGTTTCCGGTTTGTTTACTGTCAAAAAGCTGGTGCCGTCGACTCTGTTATTCGTTGGGTAAACATAAAAAATGTTGTATAATCCATCATCACTGAGACCGAGGTTCAAAAATCCCCAACTTTAAATCCTTGAATCAGCTTTCAAACTTAACAAACACAAACCGCAATTTTTCCTTTTTCTTACATCACAAACCTAAATACGTACAAAACGCAAGCACATCAAAGAAAAACAAGCAACCAATTAGTTGCTTACTCATTCATTTTGTTGAGCAGGATATGTATTACAAGACCACCCTTTCGTACAAATCGGGCTAAACTACTAACCACTGTAACGAATGGTTTTAATGGATAAGAATATTCATTAAAAAAGCACAATAATTTAATTAACCTGAAATGTACCTCGTAATGATAACTGACACGCGAATTTGGTAGCGAGGACGTGGATAAAAAATTATTAGTTTAACATTATTTGATGAAGAAGTACAGATTGTACTATAACAACAATAATTTAACTAAAATTGTCGTGCTCCGTCAAATTTTTCCGTAGCCGTAACATTTTCCTGGATTTACTGTAATTTACAATACCTTATTGTATAGTATCATTAAACAAACCCAACTATTGAGGAACAATATTACCATAACTATAGTCCATCATAAAACTGCTAAAAGTTATTAATGAAATACGCTTTTAATTAAATCATGATTAATCCTAAATACCTACATTCCATCATTTAAAGTGACGTTTCTGTTCGTCAAGAATTTCACGTGACACATTATTTTGCAGAATAAAGTGCTATTGAGACCGTCGACCCCGCCCTCTGGAGACGAAGTGCTGCAAACAGCCGTCTTTATTATACCAACTAGACAACAGGTATCATGTAATGCTAATATGCAGAGTTCAACAACACGACTTTCTAGTTTTAGAATAACGATATGGAAACACTATCGTAAATTTCAATCTTGCGGGACCAAGTGAAGAACAAATAATAAGAATGTATATTTTCACCGTGAAATTTTAAACCTGCAAAGAGCAGATGGTTGTAAAAAAAAGGAGAAATTCCGAACTTTACGTCTCTCAATCGACAATAATTGTATTTTTCATTTCCATTTCAAAACTTTTCGAAAATTTTTCATTTCATTTTTATGGTTCAATATATTCAGATTTATTTTCAAAAAATTAGAATCAGTAAACTTTCGTATAATCTTTAATATCAAAAATGTATGTATGTAAAATATTTTACCAATGACGATGATGTTGATATTGTTTACTAGAACGTAAACGTTGGATATAATATTTTTCAACACCCTTGCTCATAAATTGGTTTTTATCACATGGCTTTTACACTCATAAACCATGGTATTAAACACTTGTGCTTTTTTTTCTTGATCGCACTAGTGTTTTATTTTATATTCCATCAAATTAAGTTTGTACCTTGCTGAAAGATATTAGTTATTTATGCATTCTATTTGCTCTTAACTTAGCCGGGTTATAGTTTTATTTTTAAAAATCGGAAAAAAGTTTTGACTTAGATACGTTTCGTTTCAATATAAGACTAAAAATAACACTATTTTTGTAAAAAAAAAGAAGTGTACCACCTTGAATATGATAAATTTTCAACAACTTATTTACTTTAATTAATAATTCAACGTGAAACTAATAATTCATAAATACATAAATATTAGATTCTTTTACATTTTGCGTTTTGGCTGTTTAGCGTAATTGTTCGTGCTTACGCTCTAATCTGTGCGCGCATAGCTAAGACGCCGCGCGCAGAAAAAAAAAATATCAGCGCGGAGCGCGCCATTTTTAACAAACTTTCCGTTTAATAACTATAAAATTTGTTTTTTTACTCGTAAGTGTATTGAAAAACGTCGTATGACACACGTGAGGTTTGGTCATTACACTCTCGGTTTTCTTGCAGCACTCGCCTTCGGCTCGCGCTGTGCAATATCACCTCGAGTGTAATGACCAACATACCACACTTGTATCATAATGTACTATTATTTGACGCATTTTCACAATTCAACCGTACTGGGTTACATAACATCAAGAGGGTAATCCCAAAGAATCTACGATTAAGCTGCCGCGGGAAATTACAGCTCACGCCCACACAACAATAATAATATGTCGATTAGTCGCTACGTAAGTTCCCCTTTAGTATAGTTTTGTAATACACCTGCGACACCTGAATTATCGCTAATGGCTGCGTCCGAATATGACTTAATTAGCGCGCTGAAAATTCACATGTTACAGGCGTGGCCACATTAACCGAGTTCTGCTAGAAGCTGTGTATCCCACTATTTCCAATATTATTTCCATTGATAGAAATACTGGGATCGTTTTTCTCACCATTTCCACTGTGATTGATCGCGTAATAATTCCTCTTTTTAACCCCCGACACAAAAAGTGATTAGAGAAGAGATATTATAAGTTTAACGTGTCTGTGTCTGTCTGTGGCATCGTAGCTCTTAAACGGATGGATCGATTATGATGCGGTTTTTTTGTTTGAATGCTGTCGTGATCCAGATAGTTTTTAACTTCTTAGGTACAATTAAAGATCTGTTCAGGCGTTACAACTTACAAGGTCATCAGCTGTAACTGTCGGGGATTTTTAGGGTTCTGAAGTTAAAATGCAACGGAATAGGTAATTTTAATTTTTAGGATTGATTAATTAATTAGAAGAGAATAACGCACCGTGTGTATTGTGAAAACGCCCTTATCATTTGCGATTTTTGTCATAATGGAAATAATGGGATATAATAAGGAAACAACAGCTGTTGTCCCACAATTTCCATTTTGTATTTCCATGGAAATAGTGGGATACACCCGAATGATCACAGCTTCTGTCCAATTAAATAACACTTTTAATAAATATGAAAATTATTTACTATCAATCCTGTTAAATATTTATTTTTAAATGAATATCTCCTATGAATATCTAATGTGGTTTGAGATCCTGTTTTACTATCAAGAATCAGATATAGAAGGTTCAGGTCTTTCGTTTCAGGTTTCGTTTATTTTATATAAGTACAGTCTGCGGAAAATGGTTGAGGAAAAATTTATAATCAGAATCATATAATGGTAAGAATAAGATATATATAGCCATTTTTAGGGTTCCGTAGCCAAATGGCAAAAAACGGAACCCTTATAGATTCGTCATGTCTGTCTGTCTGTCTGTCTGTCTGTCTGTCTGTCTGTCTATCTGTCTGTCTGTCTGTCTGTCTGTCTGTCTGTCTGTCCGTCCGTATGTCACAGCCACTTTTCTCCGAAACTATAAGAACTACACTGTTGAAACTTAGTAAGTAGATGTATTCTGTGAACCGCATTAAGATTTTCACACAAAAATAGAAAAAAAACAATAAATTTTGGGGGTTCCCCATACTTAGAACTGAAACTCAAATTTTTTTTTTCATCAAACCCATACATGTGGGGTATCTATGAATAGGTCTTCAAAAATGATATTGAGGTTTCTAATATCATTTTTTTCTAAACTAAATAGTTTGCGCGAGAGACACTTCCAAAGTGGAAAAATGTGTCCCCCCCCCCCCCCCCGTAACTTCTAAAATAAGAGAATGATAAAACTAAAAAACATATATGATGTATATTACCATGCAAACTTCCAACGAAAATTGAAAATTTACAACGAACTTCAAGAACTTTTATATTATGTTACTTGCTGCTACGGAACCCTTCATGGGCGAGTCCGACTCGCACTTGACCGCTTTTATTTAATTGCAATTAACTTTCTGTTTTGTTACCGTTTTGAGACATTATGTTTTGTCACATTAAATCCTATTCATTAATTTTATTGAATTCTACAATTCACACAATTGATGTACACCTGCGTTTACCACGTCAGTAAAATATTAACATAATCCATAAATTTTACAATTTGAAGAAAATGGGGTATGAAATAATGACATTAATTTTAAATCGCATAAGCCTAGTAAATTAATTCATTATACGCAACAATTACTCTCAAAAAACATTACAGGTTGTCGATGGTTTGTATTAAATGTTTTAAATTTTCACCCGTATCGTAATAAAAATATTACTACATACTTGCATTGTAATATTTTATATACTTCTAGTGTGCACAATAAAGAATATTGTATTATATTGTATTATTACTCCAGAGAGACTGAGAGGAAAGTAATGGTTAATACACAATTATAAAACTTAAAATGATGTACATTTTATTAGACCGGTTGCATAATATACTTTGCTTTAACTAACTTCGCGCTTTACTAATTGTGTGGAGAGTGCCGTTATGGTTGATCACATAGAAGAACAACTTACGTTCTTTAGTACGCAACGGAGTACGGTCATTAGATCTGATTGTGGACGTGAGATTTAGCGATACACTTTACTACACTAGCGCTCTGCACATGGCTTTGTCTGCATTTTGTGCGATAATATGTATGTTATTCTACTATATGTTTTTGTACTATATGTATGTTAGTCTACTTGTGTGCTAAATTTCATGAAAATCTGTTCAGTAGTTCTTGCGTTAAAGAGTTAAAAAACATCCACGCATCCGCACAAACAACTTGTTTATTTATAAATATTAGTATGTACCGTTATGTAAGTATACGTAACTATCATCTATATCATCCCAAATAGGACAAGAACTTCATACATTCTGGTTTGTAAAAGATCGCATTATTTCGCATTGGATCGGCCTACGGGCCTAGTAGCTTAATCCAAGCCTCCACAATTGGATTTGAATTGAAATCAATCTAAAAAATCTTTTGCGGAACTCGATTCAAGGTTTGACCACAAATATTTTAACGAACAATAAAATTTATGTCTGTCATCACAAGCCAATTGTTTTTCAATCGCAGGAAGCAAATTAATAGTTGGCATATAAATTATTGCAATTTAATCGGAATGACAAGTCGCAGTGCGCGCCTGGCAAATAATGACTATTGATTTTATTGAACTGGAAATAAATAATTTACATCGGACGTTAATCTCATTTAAAACTAGCGTCAGTCTGGTAAGTTACTTGTCCAAGTTGCTAGATTTATTTCCAACTATAGTTAGTTATTGTTATATTATATGTTAGTTATTGTTAGTTATTGTTGTATTAGCTACACCACGAAGGTCTCCGACGTCTTGGAGTATTTGGAGAAGAAGACCAAGTGCCGGACGCTGGTTGAGAAGTTGGACTCGCGCAACGCAGTGAACTTTAACTCGTTTGTTGTGCGTGTTCCAACCGAGCTCCTGTCGGACTTCATGAAGGAGGAGCTGTGGCCAAAGGGGGTCGTCTTCCGAAAGTTCCGTGGACGTCGACGACCACCGGGAGTCACCGGAAGCGCGTCTCACTTCGCGAATAAGTGAATTAGTTCTAAGTATATAATATTATTGTATGTATGTTAGTCTGTAAGGTATTTATGTTATGGGCCTCGTTGCCTGAAATAAAGATTATTATTATTATTATTATTGTTGATTTAGTTTAGTACTTTTGGCTACAGAAGTTGGCTTAGACTGAAAGATGGCTGATTTAGCCCTATGCATATTTTTCCTATAACAATGTTGTTTTTTTAAATATCCGTGTATTTTAAATTGAACAACACCTTCATTAGTTATGTTGTTATTCTATAACAATATTTCATAATTGATTGGTATCGAGCTCGTAGAAAGTGAAGAAGAGTAATTTTTAATTTTATATATTTAAAATTTAGTTACTTAAATGAAGGATCTTTAAATGTAAATATGAATAAAAAATAAATTTTACTGTAAATGGATAATCAAAATAAACCTATAAATAAAAGTCCATCAGATTATCTTTTGGTAATAATATATCAATTAACAACTCATCGCAAATGGATTGGTTCCCGCTAATCCGCCGAAGTTCGGATGAAACTCATTTGGCGTCGAAATTAAAAGGCGTCCCGACTATCTCATCCCCGAAGTGCATCTGCTACGTAAATATAATATTATTATGGAGTGTGAGTTATTGTGGCGCCGGCTCTCGTCCGCTTCGTATCGCTCGCTCCTGCCAATTTCCTCACTTCTATGCTCTTGTAATTTTTTCACCATTTTTAGGGTTCCAAAGTAAAATCGGAACCCTTATAGTTTCATCATGACCGTCCGTCTGTCCGTCCGTCCGTCTTAGGATGCATTTTTTATTCGTCGCGTACCCTATAGAGTGGGGTATCGTTGAAAAGGTCTTCCAAAAATATTATGGGTCTTTTAAAACCATTTTTGGAATTAGGGGTTCGTTTGAGAAATATTTGGCTTTAAGTGATAACTTTGGTTAGAGTCAAGTGTCCCCCCGTGCTGGCTAAACGGTTGGAGTTGGACTGGTTGTAATGTATAACATTAAATGTCTTAATATGTATAATATATACTACCTGCTAGCATAACGGCACGATTAAGAAAAAAATAGCATTAGTAGGCATTTGAAGCGGTTTTCGTTGGAAAAACTTAAGCAGTAGCTTACAAGGAATTGTGCTTATTTGAGTAGCGCAGCCGGCAGCCGCTACCGTTTATTAAAATTCGACTCGTAACTTGAAAACTTTGGCGAGAACAAATAAGATTTACGAGTAGCAAAAGGACCAATTAAAAGGAATAATAAAAAAACCGGTAAAGTTTTATTTGGATAAGGCCGACTATTCAGATCAGTAAATTACCAGCGAATTATTTCATTAATTGATAAATTAACAACACACCTACTCATATATTTACCTATGTTATTCGTACACACAAGTATTTTTGAAGATAACTTGTTATTGGAAAACAAAATCCTTTCTCATAGAAAGTTAGTTAATTTAATAAGCTTTCAACTACCTCAACCAAAACATAGGTAGCAAGCCTCTTGACTTTTCCAAATAATTAATTCCCACTCCCAATCTAGCGAACTCTTTCCAAACATATTCCATAAATACACGTTGGACTTCCTAAATAAAATACACAGGTTCACAATTTGGTGCACTCGTTACCACTTCATTGAAGGGTATCCAAACAAATAATATTTCGTAATATTATAATTCTCTATATAATAGTACTAGCTTTTGCCCGCAGCTTCGCCCGCGGTAGAGATCGATTTTTTACAAATCCTTACTTTTACTTAGTTAGATTTACGGCCGGTCTCAATAATGTACTAACAGATGGAAGGCTGTGAATAGGGCTACCATTAGTATGTTATCTGTCATATTTGTCAATTTTTGCCTCTGAAAAATTGACAAATATGACAGATGACAGCCCTATCCACAGTCTTCCATCTGTTAGTACATTATTGAGACCGGCCGTTAGTTGCCTATGACTTATGTAAACATGTATCATTTGATAGCGTGATTCAGAACTTGCTAATGAATTTTACTAACGCCATCTATTAACCACACCCGGAACTAAATATCTAGCAAGTAACAAAATATCGATCTTCCCATGGGGATGTTTTATCGTGGTAAAAAGTAGCCTACGTTACTCTCCACCCTCCTCACTATCTCCACACACAAAAACCAAACCATAAAACAGCTTCGTTGCGACGTCAAAGACGGACAAACAAACAAACAAACACACTTTCACATTTATAATATTAGTATGGAAGTATGGATTTCATAATAATTATCTCCACATCGAAAAACAGTTATAAACAGAAATTCCCAGTTTAAACACAGGAATGTACATGATTCGAACGAACATGAACTCACGATTTCATGAGAAAGATAAGGAAAGAAAAGAGGTGTAGGAATAAAATAGTAGTCTGATTGCGGAACTTCTATAAAGGCGCGAATAAGAAGACGGCACCACTCTCTTCACTTTGTCGCGGATTATCCGGGGTCTGGGATACGGCCTTTGTACCATTAAACCTGGGAGTGTAATTATTGAGCGCTTGAACCACGTTTGAACAGAGCAGCTAGAGAGCTGACGTAGAGACGTTGAGACGTGCAATAACCTTTTACGTTACGCACTTACGCATGGAGATGCAGAAAAACTTAACTATTTCATGAGTAGGATGGATTTTCTGAAGGCAAGGTAAGGTCAACTATATTATTTTTATTGTTATTAGAATTTTTATGCTATTTGCTATTAACTTAGAAGTAAATGAGGACCATAAATATGGTGAAATTTTCAGTTTACATATGAAAATATTTGATCCATTTTTAGATGTTTCGATTTGCTTTCCGTAAGTTTTTATATTTTACTGTATTTACAAGTAACAAAGTACATTCGTATTATCGTATTATTAGTAGTAATTAGGAAAACGAGAAAATGAAAATTCAGGAAAACAAAAAATCATTACTCAACACGTCTCGTTAACTTTGCAAGAAGTCAGTACTTCCATCAAAGTGGCGTTAGGTGTGAATTTAAGACGAAATTTAATTAATTTTGGCGTTTCGGCTCGTCTATTCGTCCTCTCGAGTGGAACCCATAAAACCTAATGGAGTTTCCCTGTCTAGCGGTAATTTTATATGCTCGGGACCTGCAATCTTGCTGGCAGTCACAAAAACGTATACATATCTTCATCTACCGTAACTGCAAAATTATGAAAGTGCTGAATTTTATAAGAGTCGGTCATGTTTCATTAATTTAAAATTTTTGAAATAAAAATATATGGAAAATTTTATCCCGAATTTTTTACGGTAAGTTTTTACGGTAATAACCAACTAATGAATTGGTGGCGTATAATATTCCGAAATTAGAATTAGTGACGCATTGCCACCAAAAAGAGAAAAGAGTTTGTTTATTTTGGTTTATTTTGTAGGTCCAGTGTGTTAAGATATTACAGCACGATGATGAACCATTCGCAGCTGTAAATTATGTAAATTAATCAACTGATTGAGCAACTTTTTACGGTCAATTGAATCGAACTTCGAGTTCACATCATTTATATTCAAAGAGATCAAGCTGGTTTGTTGAGGAGATCGCCAAAACACAGCAAAGGGAAAATTTGGATCAATGCTACAGTACCCAGGAGTGTTTTCACAAGCATCGTCTTATGAAATTTAGATTGGGTTGCGGTGAAGATCCTAAATTGCGATGATACTACTAAAAGAAACACGTTGACCTGCCTTGCCAGTCACTTTAAGCCATTTTGCTTTTACGTTTTTTAGGGGAAGAAAAGACGACTCTCGTGTCATTATAATGACAAATATGTACACATATTGGTGTGATGATAGAGTTTTTGTACCTGAAAGATTAGCTACCTTCTTTTGTCTAGAACTAAGCGTTGGAATGCGTTCGGTGTATCCATGGGACACGGTGACCACTTCAGTCACTAAACATAGTGAGGTGGGTTGCGGACACCTAACTTTCTCGGCAGTACGGAAATAGATTTTAATACAAATACAGATAAATAATATCGTAAACAAATGAAGTTTAACTTTAGAGCCTAGTGGAAATGATAAGACAAGTTTATAAAGAAATCTATGGTGCCTACAGATACGTAAAAAGTACTTCCAAACACTCGTGAAGCACAAAAAACTTCGAACATTACACGGGGATGTTCACGCAATTTTTCCACAGCGTGGTCGGTTGCGCACTGTCGCTGAGCCAAATGAATTGAATTCACACAAACTACTACATTGTTTTAAATTGCAATGAATTGGATATAGAAACGTGTGCACTGAAACTTTTGTTAATTTAAATGGTTAACCGTTTAATCTGGAAAAGGAACTAAAAAAGATGGTGAAGAGACATTGTTAATATAAATCGTTTTCCACGTTTCACGACGAACTTGGAGAATTTCCATTTCTATATTTACTCCGGTATCAACTCTAGAATCAATCCAGCTTTTTATACGTATTCAGTTGGATCACCACGTTCCGTCTTGCAATAAACTATGAATAATAAGAAATGTCTACGTCACCGATAGATACAAATCGGAACTTCGCTCCGAGCTTAGATGACATTTTGCGAACATACAAATAAAATTACCTTACCTAATAGAAATTTAATTGGTACCTTAAAAGTTAAAACATACCTAATCAAGTAACTTTGTGTTTTTATGATTTGTAAAACTTAGCTTCTAGACAATAAATCATTATTGTATCTGACGCAATTAAAACGTAAAAGTGTTATGTAGCGTGACATACAGCAATTTCGATTCTGCGTGTCTTCCTTATGTTAGTCTTATATACTTACCTTTAATAAAGGGAGAAACACATTCAAAAAGTTTCAATTGATCTACCAGACACCATTCATGAGACTCGAACATTTCTAAAGCTAGATAGCACGCGACGTTTGCTTGTTTATTTTGGGCAGGTTGTTTGCCACCGTTAGCGTAACTCACTTTTGATTTTATCTTCCTTGTTAACTTAATTCATTCAATTAATATGTTGAAGAAGAAATTAACTAAATAAATTATTATTGTAAATAAACGTTTCTCCTACAGTAAGTCCAGTTAGCATCTATTAGAATTAGTCTAGTTGTAATGGTCTGCTACTTATTTTGTAATACATTATATACTTTTCTTTAACGTAAATAATAGGTAATATAAAGAGAATAAGGACCTGGTTATATGTTATTACAATTATTAGTAACCAGTTCTTTATTCGCTTCATATAGATTTATATAAAGTTCACTTATACATCGACATCATGTGATATATCAATTTTCATAACCGTTCATATAATACCATATACCTATACCATACTCAATGTTACCACATCTCTACATTGTTCGGGAACTTAGTACATAATATTGCTTCATTAAATTTAACTCTATTCAAATTCAGCCTGTATTATGCAGCACGTACCTCTAAGGTTATGTTTAGTCAAGTCATAAATTTCCACCACGGCATGCATTAAACTTGTAACACCAAGGTTAAACATAATTAGGCTTCAGCTCCTCGAAAATTACAGGGGTTTGCTTTACTATATTGTACTACGAGGTTGCTACCGCGGCTGCGTTTTTTAAAACCTTGGCGTGTTTATCTCACCGTACGCCTCTAAAGCTATTTAGATGCAATCACTACCTTACTCAATGTTCTATTAACTACAGCACGCAATGTTGTTTATTTATAAACGATCTGGTTTATTTATAAATATAGCATCGTTAAAAAGATCGATTCGTCGAAGTTTATGATATCATACATATATGTGTTCTTAACAATTCTTGAGGTTATACTTAGTTTACATGCATGAGATAACATTATTTTTATTGAATCAGGAAATTGCTTCAAATCACGCAATATGGATCAAGTTACGATAAGGCTCTTGAAAAACTGGATATTGTAAAACACCGTGCCCTACTTTATACAATGTAACCTACTAGTTTCACGTTACGTAAAGGAAGAAGAGAATAAGCCTCGTTTTAGTACAATTTCATAATCAATAATCATCCTCAGTGAGGATACCATCATCATCTGGTATCCTCAGACAATGAGTAGGGCTAAAGTTGGTCTAGTTGGTTGGCTAGCTAAAGGTCGCTGCATACGTAACGTGGACGGGGCATAAACATACGTGTGTGTCCCGTTCCCGTCCCGTCCGGGCCGTGCCTCCGTGGCGTATGCGCTATCGTTTGCATTTTCTATGAAACGATGTTTCCAAAACTTCACGTCTCGTCCCGTCATCGATACGTATGCATCGACCTAAACACTGGTATTTCATTCAACTCATCTAGTACAACTTACACTTATTATTTTTCTAAACAAAGAAGGAACACCGGGTTTTCCGGTCAGAGTAGGTGGACGAATTATCGCTAAAAACATTTTCAACTCGTAAAGCATACAGCCTATGAGACGTGCAATTAAAAACAAAATGAACTAATTCACTGATAATCCACTGTCTGTATCTAAGCGCCACCTGGCAGCATAAAACCTACATAGCGCTTCATAAGTCCTTTTTTGTAACATAACTTTAAAATTTACTGTGAACGTTATTCAGAATAGCGGTTACCACGTAATTATGAATGTAATATTGGATGACTTTCATTAAGTCGGGGTAAATTTAAAAGGTACTTTTATGAGGAAGATCATTAATTCAAATTAGTTTGTAATGAGAATACGATCTTTAAATATTCGATAATTCGATTCTTCATAATTAAATTATTATTGAAGGTTTATTTATTTGGTGAATTAATTATGACGAATGGACCCGTAAAAATATTTTGATTTTTTTGCCAACAACTCTCAGATAGTTGCTTTACAACTCTCAGTTGCTTTACAATTACATTTTGTTGATATTATAATGGAACCCTGAGAAAAAAGCGTCTGATTTGGATATTTTTGATTTTGATTTTCTTCGACACAACTTTGACGCGAAGTGGTTGAAAAAAAAAATGTACTGGACAAGTATGAAACAATTTTAAAAACTTATGTGTTAAATGCAGATTTTAAAAACGTACAATACAGGCTATTTTGATAGGGAAATTTTTCAAGTAAAAGCCACTTTAGTGTCAAAGGAGTAAATTATAAACCAAAAATTATTTGATTGTTTACTGTTAAGGGCTGAACTTTTTATATCGTTTTTGCTTTAAATTACGTTTCCTTAAATTAATGATGTAATGAATATTGAAAATAATGATTATTTGCAGATTTTTCAACCTTTTCAAGAAATTTCCAATTTCTTCAGTATTACTAATAATAATATTTATTTAATAAATACTGCTATTACTGTCGTTTTAATAAAAGATGATCAGGAAGATTTATACCTTATTAAAAGTTATTTTTGTATGGTAACTAATTCATTAAAATACAGTAGCTAGATACTGTAGGTAACTTTATTATTCATTACTTAGTTGGCAGTTTCAACGGTATGTCTAGGTATTACTACCGCACCTGGGAATTTCGCTGCAACTTTGTGTCTGAGTCTGAAAGGTGCGGTCGAAATGACACTAATGAATGGGGTATTCCATATTACCCATAACACGTGGCTACTTGGTTCATCTGCTATTAAAAGGACTATAGTTCTGTTTCAGATTGGTTAGATTTTTATGCTATTTGTAGGTAGCAATCATTACTGTATTATTATTGCTTATAAAAGTATATGAACTCATTATCATATTTTTTTTCCATCGCAAGATGTAATTAAATTATAGCGTCAAAAATTGGTACGTTTGGTTTCATTAAATTGTCAAGTTTATTTTAGCAGATTACAGAACCCAAAGTCTTCTCATATACGACAGTTATGAACGTTTTTGTGAGTAGATACAAAACCCTTAACCCCCAAAAACGCCTAGTACCTATCTTTTAAAAGATTTCCACCAATAGCACAAAAAGACGAAAGCATTGTATAGATACGATTTCACGTTTTAGAAGAATTTGGCTCAAGATCCGAAGAAATCGGATTTGCGTTCAATTTTCTAGACTTTCGAGAGCTCCCGAATTCAGTTGAGCAATTCTTAACCCAAATACAAAGCAATAGGACATTCCTCGATACTAGTGACCCTTCTACTCGGACTTTACAGGATTTAAATATCCACTACAATACAATACGTGATCAATAATACATTCTCCGGTTTATTTACAACGTGTAACGTTGTAACTTTCAACAAACAGTTGAAAAGAGCAGAATGAAATACGGCATCTCATTTATAAAGCGCTTGAAAATTTTAACGGTGGCGTGTCATTTCATAACATAACAGAAAAGCCAGTTGGATATATTCAGAATAGCATCGTAGCGTAAAGACAGGAAGGATGGCTCTCGCAGGTGGATATAACCTGTCTTTGTAGCGGTTCCGTAGCTCTCCTTCTTGTATAGTCGTAGGCGTCGGCGTCGGAGCCCCCCTCTCACGCACATTTGTTACCTTCACAACGAACATTTATTACCCCTCGTAGCGCGCACGGCTCGACCCGTAAATATACTTAATTAAAATCACCATACGCAGCCCTGGAGGATTTTCGAGCACGAACATGAAGACGCGTTATGTGTTTTATCTGCGTGAGGTTAGCGCCAAATGCCACCTTTGCGTTGGCCAATTGAAAGAGGTGTGGATGAATATTATACAAACAACTATTGACGTTTATTTTGATGAATGAACTACCTTTGATACATGGTTTGATACTATCTAGGTTTTTTACTAATTTGGGTAAACAACATAATTTTTGACGAAAAATAACCGACCCTAAAATAACTCAAAAACTTCTCTTCAGATCTAGCTCAAATTTAAGTGGGACCACATGACAAGCACTAGCTTTCGATCAAAAAAAGAATCATCAAAATCGGTTCACTCAGTTGAAAGCTCTGAGGTAACAAACATAAAAAATACAGTCGAATTGAATACCTCGTCCTTTTTTGAAGTTGGTTATTTTCTATTGTTGTGAAGTCTGTGAACTGTTTCAATTTGGACTTGATTTGCTGAAGCTTCATAATTTTTCTGACTGTCCACACACTAAAAGTCATGTAGTTAAATAAATAGTAGTTGTAAGTTCCCAATGAGTTCCTGTGTATGACTAGTGATAAGTCTGACTGAAATTGACGTTATAACATTAGATCAAGACAACTATAATATTATATTATTGTTATTAATGATAAATTATATAATTAGTAAGTCCAAGGGATGTTTATTTTTAGATACATTGCATTCTGAATCTACATTACATATGTTTGAAAAATTAACCATAAATATTTAAGATTAATGAACTAAGATTCCGTACTCAGAGTAAAATAATCCCTTAAGCAAGTAAATCCAAAAGCTAGCCAAAACATCGTATGCATGTACTCGTAATGCACCGCGTTGATCCGAGGTCTAATGTTACTGTCGCAGTTTCGCCTGGAGCCCGTGAATGTTCTCAACAACGATATTGGAGTCGCTGGGGATTACAGCCGTATGAGGTAAGTTCAACAGTTAGGTGTTGCATCTAATTGCAGCCAAATATTTAGTTCTCAACTAACACGAGTTTGCATGGTTTCAGATAATGAATTTTAAGTTTTATTTGCGGTTGGCATGCACGTGTATATTATTATGTGGACGTGTTAATTTGTGTTTATTTTAAGGTTAAAACCAATGTAAGTTTTTTGTAGTCTGGAAGAGATTCTTCATGAGAGAATTCTAGATGATTGATGAGTATGGCACTTGGCTTCAACTCATTAATAGCTCACTACTAAGCATGAGTCTCTCCTCTTGAGGAGGTCTAGAGCATACTCTACCACTGCTCGAGTGCGGATTGGTGGAGTAGTTTTATCCATGATACCCACAACACAGTTTCATAAGAATAACATTTTTTTATGACATTTTATTCGCGGTCTAATACTTATAGAAGTTTTGTCGCGTCTACTCTAATAAAATATATTAAGCGCATTGAAGATTATGCGTACCCCTTTTACGAAAATAGATGGTATAGCAGTTAGCACAGCATCTGGCAATTAATTAACCGGGCGTCGTCTTGCTTATTGATTTCTCGCTATTAATTAGCCGGCGGCTCGATTGCCGTACAGCCAGGTGGATAAAGGCTGATTTATACTCCCTGATCTCCTCGTCCTATGCAAATGGGCTTCACCCCTCTCGCAAAATGATTGCCTTCAACGAGATTTATTGTCTATTGTTGTGTATTAATGTTGTGCGTCTGTTTTAGTTATAGTTCCCTGTTATAGCTTATTAAACTAGTTTTTTTAATTATAGGTTCTTCAAATAATTCAGCATGTGGGAAGAATACCCTCCGTCACTTTCTGCGTGTCAAACCTCGATGAATGGAGAAGTAACGCTTTACCTTAACTATATAAACATAATGCATTGCATTATTAAATACTACTTTTAATAAATTAGTTACTTTTATAATATGGTAGCTTTATTAAATGTTTCCTCGTGTAGTCTACTTTATGTCTTAAATTGTTATTTACATCACCTTCCTGTAATCTATAAATATATTACTTCAGATACCGATCCGATTGTGTTTTATTAAACTTACTTATCCTTATTTATCTTTAGTAAACAAGGGGCCCTGGAGCTATAGATAAATTTCATAATGTACAAATACGTAGGAAATACATCTACCGTTATTTGTCTAATATAATGAACCCAGTATATTGTGATTTTTTATTGGCAAGATAATATAGAGCAAAACAAGCCATTACTACCTATGTATCTAGAAAAATGCGAAAAACATTGAGAAACACTATTAAACAGATGCCCTTAAAGTTAGGTATATTCGCGTGAACATTTTCCTTGAATCTAGCTTCACCGGGAGTTACGGGCCTACTTAATACGTAGTAGGTTCACAAATATTTAGATATCTGAATAAGTTACAGTTCTGACACGTTCTTTATTATTCAAATATTAAAGACTAATGTCAAATATGAAATAGAAAAATTAAAGTTAAATGGAAATATGCTCTGATCATTATAACAGTGTTTAAGTACTCTGTGATAATTATTCAATATTAAAAATTAAAAAAAAGTTAAGTTTACGCCCACAGTCGAACTGGGAGACTCGTGTTAAAACACGCACTCACGGGATAATCACTACACCAGGAAACTATAACTTGGATCGAGGAAAAATCCCGTAACCAGTTGCGAAAATTATACGTATTAGGTTTTATTCCTTACTGTACCTGTATACATAATTGGTATGTCTCCGTTAGTAAATCACATTGTGTATATATTTTTGCTTTGAACAAATTATTATAGACGGACGGATGAATGAATATATTTATTAAAACTACAAAGTCGTAGAATAGAATCTTAAAAAAAATACGTTTTTTTATTTAAACAATTCTTTCCGCAAAGCGACATCGACTTCGGTACTTAATTATATATTATAAGTATGTATGTATGTATGTGTGAATATGAACGGTTTAATCAAACGTATTGCGAATTTTCGACGAGACATTGATTCGTACTTCGCTGAACATACCACGTGCTATGTGCCTTTTGAAAAACTGTTGGATGCTGTCAATTCATAGCGAGCGAGTGGCGTATTGAGGATTCCACACCACTGAGCAATGGTGTAGCTTGTCCCATACGAGCACTTTATAAAATCTGTGAAGTTATAAAATGTGTGAAAATTTTGCTTACATGTCAGACCCTGTACAGATAGTTTGGAGGCACCGTATCATTGATTGGGCTAAAACGGCGGTATATATTATACGCCCTAGTTATTTAAGTGAATTCTAGATGAAAAGATCAATAAAATGTACGTGATTTATCAATGACAATACTTGCAAAATAATCGGTCATGCTAGACTTGATTAATAATTTTGTTTCTAAATAAATTCTCGTCAAAGTCTCGTTGTAAAAAATGCTGAGATATTTCTTTTTCAGTTTTTTTGATTCTACATTAGTTATAACATATTAATTTGATACGGGAAGTAGTGTCAATCATTTAACGTTCATATACGTACTACTTATATCATGTATTATGGTTCATAATCTTCTGAAGTAGGTATAATTCATCTACACAGTACATTTCTCGTAAGAGTTCTCGCAAAGATTTTTAGGCAAATAAATACATTGAACGGTATGGAAATGTACTAGATACTAGCAAAGATATTTAATACATATAATATCATTGACTACTAGCTATTAAAATCCAAATAAAAAAAAACTAATTACTCTTTTTCAAGTATGTATTACTATAACGAAGAGTTCTGAAAATTGTAAATACGTATATCGAAAGCACTTCAAACTGAAATTGGATCATAATTAAAACCCTCATTGGTATGTATCTCGCTATTCGTACACCACATTTGGCCTCTTTCACTAATGGCTTAAAAGATGAGTTTTTAAGATAACATACAACTGTATAATTTTTGTATGTAATGTAAATTTTTAATTCCCGGCCATAGTTCTCCGCACTTTTTTTGTATTTCAATAATTGAAACCATACAAATTCTAGCGTCAATGTCAATAGTGTTATCACTTAAATTGTTTCTTAATTTGAAACTATAGCGAAAGTGCAGAGAGCTTTTAACGTAAAATAAAGCGATGTGGTCCTCGATATTACGGAAATGGCGATTTCGCGTGCCTTCGTTTAAGGCCGGGGTCGTATGGACTAGTAATTAAGAGAAGCGAAATAAAGATTTAAGTGACAATAGGTTATTAAATAACGTTTAAGGTTTTAGCGGTTAGAGATTTAAAATTTTATCGTAGTACTAGTAGCTTAGTTGGTAGCGACCCTGCCTGCGAAGCGAGGGGTCCCGGTTTCAATTCCCGGCCGGGGTAGATCTTTCCGGGGTATTATAGGTATCTGGTAAGATTGAAGTCATTCGTATTTCCTGAAGGGATGGGGAGACATGATATTGGATTCTATTGACGAGGCGGAAATTTGAATGATGAGTTTGAATTTCTGTTCTCGGTCTGGGTGTTTGTGTGTGTTCATTCCTTTGTGTGTTATCCATTTCCCTCACAACGCAGGAAATCCTAGTGTATATTGTTATTTATCTATTTATTTTTCTAATTGATTTTTTTTCTCTTAGATTTGGAGCAAATACTTATGGAAAGGATCAGTAAAATATTAAGTAGATATTGATTGTTTTGAGGCATTTGTTTTTGGATGCAATTCGCTTTCGCTTAATGGTTCAGCCTCATTCACTTCCATTGAATTCCAGATACAATTATAAAGTGGGTGTGAATTTTATATTGAAACAAAATTATTCATTCTGTTCACTCATTAAAATTTAATAGCATTATTGACAGATTGTACTATTTTATTTTTATTTGTAAGTTTTAATAAATGAATTTAAGTATTAATATTAATTAAACAATAGCTATGTACAGTATTAAAGTAATATATGTGTCTTACATTACAAAAATATCCTAAATTAATTTGGATGTAAATGTTACAGACAAGAATATAAAAAAATTCAAAATTAAACATATATATTTTTAAATATAACTGGTACCTACTTAGTATAGGTATACCGTAATATATATTATATGTATGTATAGTGCATAATATATTAATATTATTTATTAGTAAACCAATTTTCTCAATGGAACGAATTCGACATGAACATTTACTCGTAGTTAAAATGTATGCCATATGCATTGCGCAATGTTTTGGCAACTACTCCAACTACAAAACGATTTTCTTAGTTAATTACACAATAAAAAAATAAAACAAATTTGGACAATTTATTTACACACATTTTATTACACATTATAAATAAATAAACCCTAACACACTCAAACCCCCGCAGCAGGTTATTAGCGGTGTCGCTCATGGCATGGAGAACACATTATTATAACACATCACAATCACACCCATGGCCATGACCCGAGTACAAATATTTATCTTTCACATAAATATCTGCCCCGGCCGGGATCGAACCCGGGACCCCTCGCTCATTTCTAAAGTAGATGAGCTCTACCTGGAAGACATCTATCTGTACTTAGTAAATATACATAAGTAAATTTTGAGCCAAAACAGTAATTATTACAATTTTTGTCTGTTTGTCTGTACCGTTTGCCTATAATTTAAAAACTGGTAAATGTTTTTCTTGATATCTGTAAATTTAGATATTGTTACTTAGAAGTCGAGTTATTACTCATTTCAACATTCGACGCGTACGACGTAGCGGGCAAAAGCAAGTAGGTGATGTATAAAAACGAATAGATTATTTATGGAATATCGTAATCAAGACCGCATTTTATTGCGATAAGCATCAATAGACAATACAGGTAACAATAAAATTGGAAACGGCTGAAAAATACGTGACAATCGTAAAGATATAAATTACTTTTACGAGCACGCACATCTTACATAAATTATGTAAATAGAACAAACTTTTAAAATAGCCCAAATAAAACCAAGGTGTATGACATTATTCAAGTATGCTTTTGGCTTGCCTGCTAGGAGGAGCTTACGATAGCTAGCCAAGTGCGCCGCTGTGAAAACTTTTTAAAACGAAACATTTACAAACGGCCGGTTCAATGTAAGACTGAACTATTCTTAGCAGATACGAGTATAAGTAACAGTACCTAACAAGAGCGGTTATCTTTTATGTAAGACTGTAATAAAAAGATAATCGCTACATAAGTTACTAATAATTGAGTTGAAATTTTATTACAAGGTTACAAAAAATATGCAAACACTTTAAAATTATAAAGTGCATATTAATGTAGTAACATATTATCAATACTACATATTAATGTAGTAATATATTATCAAGATAATTAATGTCACAATCTACCAGTAAACCGTGGTACACAGATTTATATAACAAAAGGCTGTGGTATTACTAGATGTACTAAGGCTAGTTTATTTATATTTACCTATACTGGCTTAGCGAGCCAAGGAGAGTCTTGGCCAAATAAGAATGCGCCATTTCTTTAAATTTTTTTAGACGCTAGGTATTATTGCTCAAGAAAATGTTAAGGTCAACGATGAAATCGTAGGTACGTATAGTTTCGAAATAAAATTATCAACTTATCAATTTAAATTGTTTTCGCGAAGGTTGTAAAAGTCAGGCGCAGAACAAGTAACAAGAGCCGCTCGTTATTTCTTTTTAGCCCGAGATTTAAAGTCGGCAAACAAGAATTTAAAACAAAACTTGATGAAACCGATTTAGTGGACTGTTTACTCAGGATGTAATAAATCTAACCATGTTTTGTCCCACACACATTTTTAAAAACATACCGCGAAATATTTATTTCGTATCTGATTAAAAAAAGTATAATGAAATAAAGAATTATTTATTTATTTAACCTTTATTAACCAAAATAAAAATATTACGGTACAAATGGCGAGCTTAATGCTTTTAATGCATTCTCTACTATAATAATAATATACGCTTATACGCTCACACCCCCGCAGTAGGTTTTTACCTGTGTCGCGGGTGGCATGGACGACACATATAGGTAACACATCACAATAACACCTATGACCCGAGCACAAATATTTATCTGTCACATACTATCTGCCTCTTTATCTTCAATAAAGAATCATGCATGTGCCTATGTCCATATGTCAAGAAAATCATTTATCCTGCAAACTATACGAGTATAGTGAAACCTACAGGTAGCTGTAGTAATATAATTATAAATGGTAAAGTTGATTATATTTCTACAGCTACCTGTAGGTTTCACTATACTCGTATAGTTTGCAGGATAATAATTGCCTTAAAACGTTAAAAAGTCGATAATAATTGCCTTAAAACGTTACGTCATGATACTACGAGATAATCCTGTATATTAGCTTACTTGCATAATCTCTGTAAATCTAGTTACGAGTATAACCTATTGCACTGCACAATCATTTGTTTGGATATTACCTGACCCAGATTAATAATTCAAATACAGTATAAATAGGAATATTAAATATTCATATAAACATTGCATACATACCACAGAAGAAATAATAGTTTTACATACCGAATTGCGAAACTTGATTTTAGTACGTCATTAATATAATTATTATTATTTCTCCGTATTTTCATTATTATTTGCATTTAATTTTTTTATACATTCCGTTACAATCTTAAAAGGATCTAAAGCGCATAAGAATAAATCATAAATCGTCAAGTTAAAAAAAATAAGTGTATAGTTAATTTAAAATATTTTATGTATCTAAGGCCCGTAATATCAATAGCAGCTTAATCTATGATTCTGAGTTTAAACTGTCGTTGTTGAAACAACAACGAGATATTACGGGCCTAAGTACATTTTAAAGTCCTTTATTTGCTTACAGGCAAGGAGAAATGTTCTATTAAAAACAAGCAACATTGAATCAGTTTACAATTAAATAATTCGATTAAAAAATATACCTACGTCACTTATTATTATCTGTTATGAAATGTATCACTCGAACAAATCACAAAAAGAAAAGACAAAAATATTTAATCTGTTTCAACGGTTTATGAAGTTGGCATTGCGCTGAAAATGTTACTATTTAGCATATTTATGATTATTGCGTCCGTTATCCCTGCGGTAAGGTTTTCATTCCTTTTTCACAAAACCTTGCCCCAGATAGCTTCGCGAGAATTTAAATCGTATTTGGAAACGTACGCTATTGTCAAGGTATGAAATTCTTAAAATCTGTTCATTCAAACTTTGTGTTAGCAGATTCAAATAGACTAAATAGTAATTATTTTTTTTACAAGTGATAGTTTTGAAACAATAAATCCTTATACTCCTTTTCTTTTTTTCTTTTCTTTTCATTTAATTTCTTTTAACTATTCCACAGAATTGTTCTCACTACTAAAATATCATGCAAATAGTGAAGGTGTATACTTGTGTCTTGTACTCGTAGCTCCACAATTTCTCTAAAACGATATGTAAATAAACAGTTACGTTGCGAGTTTTGTATCTTTATGGCAAGTTCCTACCTGTGCATACTAGCGTAACAGGTGACAGTATTTCTTTAAACGAACTATGCAATGCTGTGTTGCTGATAATATCTGATGATTAGTATGAGCATTGTGATTTGATTTGTGCATGCATAGTTACGTAGCACTCAAAGAGAAACCACAGATAAGCCCTAACTAATATAGTAAATTATAACTTTAAATTTGAATGGAACATACAATGACATGATTTTTAATACAGTATCGAACAGCAGTAAACCTATCGCTACAAACTGATCATGTCTGTCTACCCGCGGCAGTTGCTACGCCGTAGCTCCTGGCTCCGTAGCTGGATCATCTGACGCTACGCGTGACGTAAGAGCCGCACCCCCGCCCCGCCCCGCACGTGCGTCACCCACCCCCGGCTATCGACACACAAAATTGGTCGCCAAAAATAACATCGATTTAATGTAGGAATGATGAACGTAAGGAATGTTTATTTTTATTTGATGACGCTTAGTTGTCACGTAAGTGAAAGCTAATTTTGTGATATTTTTTTATAAAGAAATCAAGTTGTCTATTTTTGACCAATTTATGTACCTAGGCCATCTGTGCATCGTTGACTTTTTCCATTTATCAAAGAACACCAGCTTACTGTGTCACATTACTATTTTGTTTCAAACATGTATTTTTTTCTGAAACAGTGTATAATAATTATTACTGTTATCAATGATGTTATAATATGTATTAAAAAAGAGGAAGATATGCCATAAGGGCGCTGAAATTAAGTCAGTCGAATGTAGTCAAGTGTAGCGGTTTCACTATGAAATTTGACAGCTGCCTTTGATGATTCAGTCTAAAGTTGTCATCAAAAACTGAACCTCGCGATGTATGAACATAACATATCTATAGTAAAATATCTTTGACTGTTATATATTTCTCGGTGAATTAAAACAATCTAAGTCAAACAGAAAGTTTAACTATACAAACAAAATGATGATTTGCTAAAACAGCTGGAGCGATTTAAAATTCATTGAACTATGTTCCATTCTGTTGTTCGAACATATTCGAGTGCCTTGCGCCAAGACGTCGCATACTGGAGTATAGATGGGCGCCCTAATTCACACTCCGTGTAGTACCCAATTTGTAGGTCTCCTCATAAGCAATAGATCTAACTTGAAATTATTTAGTTCACAGTAGTATAGCTTGTGCGCGTATTAGAATACACACACAAAATAACTTCTTTACAGGAAGTGAACACCGTCACACATGAACATAAGCGACACGAAAAGCATCACTGACGCGTAACCGGCCAAGAAAGAGAAAATGAAAAGAAAGAAAGAACTGGCTCTGAGGCCTCCAGCCCGAACACGACGAGTCGTTTGGCGGCTGATATGAGTAAGAGAACGGTAGCTATCTAGGCGGAAGTCACGGAGAAATAATAATACTAATGATGGTATTAATGGACAATTAAAATCAATATTAGGTACCAATATAATCTCTTCGAAGGTCCTACCACCAGCGGGCCGGATTTAGCGCCTCTAACGATACCCATCCGGCACAGCTTTTGGTACAGACTGTACAGAAAATTTCTAGTAATTAGCAAGCTTTGGTGATAAAACGCACAAGCAATTAACACATACAATTATTGATATTTGTTTTTCCAATAATGATGGTACTAATGTTAATTAATTACCATTGGAAAGATAAATCCATACTAATATTATAAATGTGAAAGTGTGTTTGTTTGTTTGTTTGTCCGTCTTTCACCGGAGGGTGGAGAGTAACGTAAGCTACTTTTTACCGCGGTAAAACATCCCCATGGGAAGATCAATATTTTGTTAGTTGCTAGATATTTAGTTCCGGATACTGTTAATAGATGGCGTTAGTAAAATTCATTTGTAGGTTCTGAATCACACTATCAAAATATGATACATCTAAATTAGTTAAGTCATAGGCAACTAAATCTAACTAAGTAAAAGTAAGTAGGATTTGTAAAAAATTGATCTCTACCGCGGGCGAAGCTGCGGGCAAAAGCTAGTATATTATATGACAACGAAAGTAGGAACTTTCAAGAATTGTAAGTCAAAATCCAAAACGTTTTTCATCTAAGATATTATCTTCAACAAAAACATGAACTTCTTTTGTAAGTTTTCTCCCGTAAACATATGTAATTATGGAAGATGAACAAATCTTCATTAAGATAGGTACCATACACATTTATTAATAGCAATCTAACACATATTGGTAAAACAGCATTTTAAGCCCAATGCATAGCATACGTAACAAGCTTTTTTCCGTACGGGATTTCGCTGCGTATGCACTATATCGTATACATTTTCTTAGTCTCTCTTTAAGACGGTTCAAACAGATTGTCAGTAGAAACCTTTAAGATATTAGTACGTGCAGGCAAGAGTCTTACTCGTATGTCTGTCATGGACAGAGGGATATACTACTATTTTATAATAAAATATGTGTTCCACAAAAACTGGGCGGTATGAAATCTTTCCACACATGGATTGGTTACTAACCCCTCCACCATTTCACACTGGAGAATCGTGGTGGGGTTTGCTCTAGACTTCTAGAGTCTAGACCTTCTTTAGAGGAGAGACCTATGCTCAGTAATGAGCTATTAATAGGTCGAAGCCAAAAATCAAGATTTAAAAGAGCGTTTCGTGAAAAATACCTATCACATCCTAAATACATTTTGTGTTCCCGTGTAATTGAATTGACGTGTCGTAATATACTCGTAAAGTGTGTCAGATGCTGACGAGATTACGGTGTTTGACATAATGAGCTAGTTTTATGATAGCTGTCCTACTTTCTTCATGGCATGTAAAACCCAAACTTTTGCGAGAGTCTTAGCTTAAAATATCGTGAAAGAAGTCACTTTATGACGCACGCGATACGAGTACAATAATTAAAATCCGCCTTACACTTTTATTTTCCTTCGTTGATTACGTACGTTTATAGTAAAAGAGTGAGCTACATCGCTGGGTAACGCGGTTGTTGAAAATATGCAAGTGTAATTTTTAGTATTATACTTTGAAGAAATAATGATTTACGCTTTTGAGCTGAGTGAAAACCGGAAACAACTGGAAATATAATAAGGTTTCACGGCGTATACACATCAAGTATTGTATCCTATGTATCGTACATTATACGTACATGCTTTACACCGAATAACAAATTTCAACGGCAACAACGGCTTTTTTGCCATCAGATGGCTCGTCTGATCGTCTTTCAAGTATTTTGACGACCCTGTAACCTAGTTGGCAACGACCCTGACTGCGAAACGAGGTGTCCTGGGTTTGATTCTCGACCGGGGCAGATATTAATGTGACAGATAAATATTTATACTCGGGTCATGGGTGTGATTGTAATGTGTTTTATATGTCGTCCATGCCACCCGCGACACAGGTACTACTGCGGGGGTATGAGTGTGTTAGCCTCTATTTATTTATTTATTTACATAAAAAGGGATGTTTGAACAATTCTACTGCTTTTGAGTTCTAATTATTCAGGTTAACCCGGGTTCACTCACAGTAGGGCTTTGTTGAAGCGATGGCGTAGTATGACTTTTAAAAAGACTGTAAACCAAACCAAATTGTGTTTAAAACATTTTTAATATTTTGAATTATCACGAATGCTGTAATATAAGCCACGTGTGATGGTAAGGCCTATGTAATCATTACAAAAGACACAGAGAGATCGCATGTGTGAAATACGTCATTTTGACGTTAGCAGTAATGAGGTCTTTAGAGACATTAGATTCATTTGTTCAATGATTGGAGGCATAACTGTAAAGGAAATGTACTAACATGTAATACCACATTTAATAGCTGGCAGATTATAATACAAAATTTCATTATAAATGATAGTAATATGTTAGTGATTAAAATAATTCTGGCAGCTTACCCTTCTAACTAAAAGGCGATTTGTACTCAATAATAATTTTTTAGATTTCTAGACTGCATGCATACCTATGAAATAAGTTTTTAAATTGATAATAAAATAACTTCGCCCACGGACATTAATAACCGACTTTGAAAAATAATTGATTTCTATTAAGGTGGAAAATATGATTGTAAATGAATATAACTGAATATATTATATGAATTGAATATAACTCGCTTTTCATTAAAGCGATTCTATTAAATCTGTCCTAACAACTTCACTATAATATTATAGTGAGCTTAACTCGCTTACAAAGTTAAATTTACTTTAAATATTCTTTTTTAATCTTTTATCATTATAGTATCAAATAGGCATTGAAATCATGTCTTCCGTAGCCAGATGGGTAAAACGGAACTCGTATAATTTCCTCGTGTCCGTCTGTCCGTATTTATAACATGGAGTGAATTGGAGTGCCTTGTTCAATATCCTTTCACTGACAGGTGCGTTCTTCTTTTTGAAAGCCGAAAAGAGACATTCCTACCTGGTAGGAGTCGTGGTAACAAATATCTAGGTAAATAAATATTACATCATAGTAGGTACAGCATTTTTAGATAAAACATGCGGTCGAAATATTTTACAGTGTGCCATTATACGTACAATCAATAGAAACTTATAATTTGTTTAGAGAGTCGTCATCGAGTCAAATTTTACGATGTTTGATTTTTTTCTTGCAACATAAGTAACCATTATTCGGTAGTCAATGTAAGTCATATTTTCACATGTTTCATATGAGATTAGAGACAGAGATGTTATTTCTATATTCGATCCATCTATTGCAATGCTATCATAGATTACTTTTTCACCACGGGACGCCATCGTGTGATTCGAGATGCGCGCACACCTCCGTGACAAGACAATCTTTAAGTCCCGGGTGAAACTGTCGCGAACAAAGGATACACTATTTTGTTGCTATTGAAATATGTAAAGTTTTTAAACTCTTTTCAGCATTCTAATAACTTTGCAGCTATAAACTTTAACAGCATGTGACAATATGTGTTTGTGTCATGGGGTTTACATTGTCACATTTGTATCTACTGGTATGAATAAAAATTTATTCTGAATTGTAAATATATCCTATTCCTTTCCTGCGTAATAAAGAAAGAGATAGGTTATGGAGTCTGATTTGTATCAACATTGTTATATTTTAGTCCAGCATTGGGAAAACAAATTAATAATCTGTCGTGACGAAATTGATACGTATGGAAAAAATAATAATTTGGAATAATACAACAGAATACATAATAATAGTACTTATTGGATAATACTCATAAAGTATACTCGTATTTTTCAATATGACATTATTACTCAATATGCCTGCTCTGAAGCTGAATACCTAATTATTTCCGCTCATTTAATTTTTAAAGCAAAAAACAAGCTGATTTCACTCTTAAATTGGAATTGTATTTCGTTATGTTCTATATAATAGTTACTTTTGTATTTATTAGAAGAACCATCACAAATAACATGTAATTTATAAATACAAATGTGGTCTTTGTCCTAATACCTATTGGACTTTCAGAATACGTAAAAGTCGTCTAACATTTCAAGTAGCGTTATAAAAGAACATTATTTTTTATTTAAAAACATTGTTTATGAATGTTAGCTTTGGTCTGTAAAATACAGAGAGCATTATGTATATTCCCGCCCCGTCTGAGAAAACTATCCCAGGCATTCCCGGGTATTCTAAAGAGAAAAATCCTGCAGTTCTTCTGTTGGTTTATGTTGTTAAGAAAATATCTTTGCACATGCTTTCATCCACTTGTTTCGGAAAAGGGAACGTGTTCTTGCATTAATGTTGAAGTATGGAGCCGATTGCTCTCAGAAGTACTGTGATAGGTGGTTCGAGGAATAAATCCCGATATTTTTTGGGCTAAGTTTGTTGGCCAGAAAAGAAACACGTAGTCATTTCGAGGGCACAAATACCTATCACATAATATAATAGTAGCAAATTAGGCATTCCATATTAATATTAGGCATTGGGTCTGTGAGGGACCGAAGGGTGCACTTTTGCAATAATTATACAACATTTAAAATACCTTATATTTTTTTCATTCTTCAAAATAAAAAGGAGGATCTTTATCCCCTCGATTGAATCACCTCTTATCTGGGTGCGAAAATGGTAAATCCTTCTGGAAATCTTCGTTTAAGGAAAAAAGAATTCGCAATTCGAGGCTTAGTTTGAGTGGGTCCTCAAAATGCCTTTGTGTCGTTTTGTATGCGATAGCAAGCGTCATCCAGTAAGTGGATGTAGTTTTATATAAATATTTTAAAGGCACTCTCGACTTACTAGGAATGTATAGGTACCCCATATCACCCCTCGTAAAAAGCACAGAAATTAAATGTGTTTTTCAAATTAATTTACTTGTTTATCTTTATAGCCATTATATTTTTTTCCGATGTTCTTATTTCTAATGAATAATGAGCAAAAATTTTGTAAAAAATATATTTTAATATTTTATCCTCCTCATAGAACGCCATTTCGTTGAAATCGGTGTTTTTTGTTGTAAAATTTTGTTCTACAAATTGACAGTTACACTGACCCAAAGGCAGTAAAAAGCAATAGACTTTATTATTAAAGTACATTTTGCTAAGCAACCGCCATGCTCAGAATTTCCAATGCCAGCAATATTATATCAGTAGCATAAATTATTTTGTAATATTTATTTGTTACTTGAGTGACCTTTAGAAAGCATTTACCCTTGGCCGCAAGTAACCGTCGAAATACATACCTTGAGGCTAATTTATGGAGCTTGCTGATGTCTGATTTATTACATAAGGTACTAGTAAGTAAGTAAAGAGTGTGCTTTTTTCTTAAAAAGGGGTACAAAGTTTTTGCCTTAACGTATATATATTCCAATTCCGAAGCCATGTATTTGCAAATTTATAAGAAAACCGGTGATATATTAATTTAATTTGTATTACTTTTATTTTTTACACGAGACCTCAAAAAGAAAGTGGGGGCACGTTCTCCTATATCTACATATTTTTTTGACTTATAAACAAAAAAATATTTAAACATTCATGTTGGTCACAAATGCCAATAAATTATTCATATGTTACATTATTACCTACTTTTAATTACTTATTCTATAAGATATCACACGCGCACATTGTTTCGAGTTTAAACTACCATCTACGCGAGTGTTCGACGCAGGTGTCATTAGCAGGAAGGGTTAACTGTAATGTAAATTAGGTTCCATTTCCTGTCGCTGATTGAACCCGCGCCACGCCCGCCCACAAAGGCAGTGCTTGAAACTTAAAAGCTCTTTATTCCACTTTTTTTATTCTATTATGATGTTCGAAATAAAAACTAACTGCTACCAATTTACTAGTAGATGGTAATTTGTGAATATCGTTTTCATTATTATTATTGCATTTTTAGGGTTCCGTAGCCAAATGGCAAAAAACGGAACCCTTATGGATTCGTCATGTCTGTCTGTCTGTCTGTCTGTCTGTCTGTCTGTCTGTCTGTCTGTCTGTCCGTCCGTATGTCACAGCCACTTTTCTCCGAAACTATAAGAACTATACTGTTGGTACTTGGTAAGTAGATGTATTCTGTAAACCGCATTAAGATTTTTACACAAAAATAGAAAAAAAACAATAAATTTTGGGGTTCCCCATACATAGAACTGAAACTCAAAAATTTTTTTTTCATCAAACCCATACGTGTGAGGTATTTATGGATAGGTCTTCAAAAATGATATTGAGGTTTCTGATATCATTTTTTTCTAAAATGAATAGTTTGCGCGAGAGACACTTCCAAAGTGGTAAAATGTGTGTCCCCCCCCCTGTAACTTCTAAAATAAGAGAATGATAAAACTAAAAAAAATATATGATGTACATTACCATGCAAACTTTCAACGAAAATTGATTTGACCGAGATCTAGTAAGTAGTTTTTTTTTAATACGTCATAAGTCATAAACCGCAAAAAACATCGATCAAAGTTACAACGAACTACAAAAACTTTTATATTATGTTACTTGCTGCTACGGAACCCTTCATGGGCGAGTCCGACTCGCACTTGGCCGCTTTTTTTTTAGTAGATATATAAGTGAATCTTCATTATTTAGGTGTTACCTTAAACTAGTAAAATTAGGTCAATTTAAAAAGAAATAAAGCCATTTGATATTCAAACAGCTTTTGTTTTAGGCTGAACAATTTGTTAACAGTTGCAACACGTACATGAAACCGAGTAGCAGGTAATTTTCCGGTATTTAATGGACGAAATGGCCCTTCAGCAGAATTTCACACAGAATGATTAAACGTTCAACGTGTGACATACGAGTAAGCCTCGTACAAATGTATCGCTATTATGTGAATTGTGTATAGTAAACAATTGATTAATACTATAATATTATCTTTTGCATCACATTTACAAAAATGCACAAACAAAGCAAGATTTAAATATTGTTTTATATTATTAAGGGATAAAAATTTTCGTCATACAATGAAATCTGAAGGTCATCATACGCAAACATAGATTTTCCCGGCAATGTAATTGTAATTTCATTACATTCTACTAATACACTTTGTTATAATTTGCGGTAACGGGCCAACAGCCCACTAGCGCTTGTTTCCTCATTTTGGGTTTGTATATTATGTAAAATGTTTGTATTTTTGGTATTCTGGAGTCTAAATAAATAAAACATATAACTTATTCAGCTCAGAAGAGCTTAGTACTTTTTTTATTATGAAAGCCGTGACACAGAGCAAGCGAACAAAGTATCACTTATTTGTTAGTGTTGAAACTCAAATAAAAAGTTTGGCTGTTTGGCTGAAAAGTAAAATATATCTGAGATATCAGTTTTCTGTCACAAGAGGTTCGGATCGCTTTGACGTAGAATCGTATAAAAGAGGAAACAAAGGAAGAAAAAAATTAATTGTAGGTATAGCATAAAGTTGGTAATTTAAGTTTAATTTTTTTTGTTTTGTCTTTTGTCTTTTTTACCACTTTAATTCCATAGGTTGATCCCTCCGGACCGTCTGACCACCAAATCTCACCACCGGTTGTCAGTTGGCACTCCAATTTCTCAACTAACTACCAGTTACCAAATAATACAATGTTACTACCATTTTTCAATTTTCTGATTCGATGTAATCCTTGATTAGCAAAATTCTATTTATGTACCAAAATTCAATTGAAAATTACAGTAGATTCATAAATAATCTGACTTATCAGATTATTACAGAATTAGATAGTCACGTGAGAGGTCCTGTAATAGTTTTATTTTTCACTGGAACTCTAAAAATGAACCTGTTATATTTGCTTGAAGTATTAAGTAGATCTTCGCTTCACATAAGAGGTCTCTCCAACCGACGCTCGTGATAGCACTCATCTGATGATGCTCCGTTTTTTTTTCTTTGCACAGAGATGAACTTTGCTATAAAGGTTAAATTAAATTACTTTTAACGATAAACAAGTACAAAAACAGAAATATTACCTTCATAGGCATTAACTTCATAGGTACGAATGTAAACAGTATGTATACAACATACTTTCATTATTATGTCATCAATGTTTGGCGCAAATTTTTTTTTACAGATATAATGCCTGGTCATAATTTTAACTTGTTTATTCAAGTTACTCCATAACTTATTAAAACATCCATAGTCTGCCCAGTCGAACAGTAATAAAGTCTTGTAAATTTTGCTGTTATGTTATGATTTCATTTTACAATTTCTCACTGCGTTACTCTTAATGTACGATAAAAACTCTATAGCTCGAATTGATTTATTGTGTATGCAAGTAACGAAATTGATCTTGTTCATGTCATTAACAAATGAGGTACCTATCCACTATTTATTAGGAAAAGGATGTTTGCCATAAACTGATGACGCTACTGATATTTTTAAAGTAAACATTAGTATCATGAAGTTTATGCAATTTGTGGTGTCATTAGTTGCCATGCGAGTAAATGGAAATAGTGTTTTACTAATTTATACATGGAAATACTAACACGATCAGAATAATTAACCTTTTCGAAGGCCACGGCGAATGTCGCGACAGTTGGAGTGTCGCCAGTGTAATAATAGATGAGTGTTTTATTGAGATATAGGAAGAGATTGATAAATCAACAGTTTATTAGACGAAAAAAATATATATGTACATTGATGATTAGGATATCTGATTGTTAAAAGTTCGGTACTGAATTGTAATTGGGTAATTATGAAGCCAGATTTTCTTTTTTTAAATTTAACAGACTTTTTAAATGTTTGAACTAAATCTCAATATAATATAATAAACGATAGTGCTAATGAACTAACACCATTTGCAACACAAACAATTATATTAAAACTATTGACAATCGTCCAATGTTTGCATTTCATTGCCGGCTGGGTTGCAAAAGCTGTCCATTAACTCCACGTATGTGCGTTTACGATTTTGTACGGAAGTCAGTTAATAATGTACTCCTCGCCAGATACAACACATAAATTCCAAAAATAGAGTAGTCTTACCTTTATAACATTATCGAGGAACATCCGATCCGTCTGTGAAGTAATATCTCCATCCACCGGTAGAATATTGTTCACTAAATATCGATAAATACCGCACAGTAAGTTATTTATTTAAAATGTCTTAATATTCTCGAACAATACCTTGTCCTATCTACGGCTAAAACGTAAGACGATGAGGCACTTTAAATTATTTAAAATATCGAAAACACCAACAATAACGGCAAGTACTAAATCCACTTTTACTTTACAACCTTTTGAATGATATTAAGGTTCAACAATACTCGTTAATCTTTATGAATTATCGCTCGATATCTGAAACAAAAAGAAACATTTTCCAATTTAAAATATTATTTACAAATAGGTCCGTCCATTATAAATACATATCATAAAAAGTGCATGGTTACAGTCAAAATGTAATGTATTGACACCTGTATTAAATCTATTGATGGTCTACTGTATAGTATGGGCCTCTGCTCATATTTGAGGAGCCCTGGAATTTATTCCAACCAGTACTCAAGTTCAGGTCGAAAGATTTAGGGGCTAATCCGTGGGCCGAAATTCAGTGACAGTCCAGAAGCAGCCGACGTGGTATCGGTTGTTATCGACAACAACTGCGATAGTTTTGATGACCATGAAATGTAGACTGAAACCATCCAACCGATACGCCTCAAAATGGTATTTAAAAGGCAATAATCCGAAGTTGGTTTGAGACCACTAAAATAATGCATTAGGCACATTCGGTCCATTGATAAAGTCGATTTTCCACTTTTCACTGTGTGCCACAGCTACAATGAGACGCTTTCTAGATCGGAAATCTCCATTACGCTTAAACTTTACCCCTAATTGAAAAAAATATTTAATACTATATTAAAATTTCCGTGCTTCGGATGGACCATTAAATCCTCCAGATTTATTTTATACCCTATAGATTAACGGCATTGTCCATAATTTTTTTATCAACCATGCTTTAAACCTTAATGCTTAATTATTATGATTATAAATATGCACGTGTAAGATTATTAAAATAGAATTTTAGTGAAAAAGAAATTAAAAAAAACCAATTGATATTTTCAATGCATAAGAATCTGAGTCAATCTACGTATTTCTATTTGATTTTGAATTCCTTGTTTCGTTTCAATCGACTAGGGGCCATACAGCGTCAAACTTGTAATTATGATCCAGTAAAATTTACAGCTAAAGTAACCAACTCCAGTGTCGGATAGTGTAATGGCGCCCGAAGGCCTATAAATCAACTACAATTTGTTGATAACAACCGGGAACCGACAGCTAAAAGCGGTCTCCAAATCATAGAATTCCGCCAGTAACAGTCAACTACCGACCGCTCCCAAGTAAATAGATAGAATCACAATAATATAAAGACAAGCCATCAGCTGCTTCGTAAAAAATAATCTACTATATACCTACATGAATGACAGTAACATTTCTCCTAATTACGGTATTTGAGATACACATCCCTATTTAATTACTTTCCTGTAGCGGATTACGTAAAACTCATATCCATGATTTAAAGGCACTTATAGAGGGACGTGACTGCTCAGTTTTACTGAGATACTCTCAAGATCATAATGCGATTGCCATTCCCATTAGTGCCTTCAGGATATATCAAACTTTGAATCTGTTCTAAATTATCAAAAGCCGAAGCGAGGCCTACTAATCTAGTGTTATTTTTTTTATTTCAACACTTTTATTGGCATGAAAAATTTATTTCACTTTTGTGTATTTTAGACATTCTTATTACATAAACTTGTCGCAAAAACTTTCTCATGAACTGAAGGTGAGATATTAAGTCCTGTTTGTCATGCAATAGTTCTACGAAATGGCCAAGCCATACGTTTTTTGTCCAAGGGGTTTGGCAACCTTCTTTTATATAATCCTCTGCTGCCCATGGACCTCGGAGCCATGGACTATGGAACAGGACTATAGGAGGGACTATTCAGTTAGAACGTCCTGTAAGTGGTGTTTATGAATATCGGCAGTTATTATTCGTTATAGGCCTGCGGCGCACCCCCATTTTTACCCCCGAACCGATCACAAAAAGGTAACCGCATGGAACTTTTTTTAATCCATTATTTATGTCTTGGGGCACCTTCAGTTAATTTTTACCCGTTTTTACACTTGCCAAACATGGTTAAAAATGGCAAAAACCTCTTTTTTCTCGATACGTTAAAATACAGAAATTTTGACTTCAACTCGCGATTGCTTAATAAGTACTCAATTTTATCTAATGAAATTTTTACACGATTATCTCCAACATATTCCTCGAAATGTAAGCCTAGTCCGAATTCTTCAAAATGCATATGAACAAAATGGCGAATTTTTGAAAAAATAAAGTTACTCGAAGGAGATTTTTTTTTTCAAAGTTACTTTGGACCTACAATTGCATATATATTTTTGTAATAATTCTAAAAGAACTAAAATACGATCTTTGTTTCGCTCTACTGGCTATACATGCACTAACTGGCTCCGACACTACATCTGCGATGTTTCGAATTGGAAAGCTTAAAGCCTACAATGCCGCTAAAAATGAGTAATAAAGAACTCAATGAAATCTCAATGAAGTAAATTGTTTAAGTGCAATGAGAAATGTTCCTCAAGTACTTAAGAAGATGAAAAAAATTGAATAAATATTATATAACTTACGAAATTCATGAGTCGTTTTTTTATCATTTTTCACTCTGAACTTCATAGTTAGTAACAAATATCAATGACAAATAGTCTATAATATTCTACTTACGGTCTAATACGAGTAGGTATATGTTTGCCTCGCGCTACGCCCGCGCCTATACTGTGCCCGCGCCACGTGCCGTGGTGAGAAAACCGTGCGCGTCGGAGTGCCGCGACGCGACGCAGTAAACAAACAGCTGTAACTTTTTAACCATGGTACTTGAAGAAATCAAACTTTACAGAAAACTTCTTCAAGTATTCATCTTTGATGTAAAAGTATTAGAATAATTAATTTCGAAAATTTATAACACAACTTTTCAGTTTGAAAAAAAAATCTCCTTCGAGTAACTTTATTTTTTCAAAAATTCGCCATTTTGTTCATATGGGTGAATTTCCCAAGTGCATTTTTGAGACGGCGAGGTTGAAAATTAATGTGTGGAGGTAAACTACAATAAAGCATAATTTTATATAGGTAGTTTAAATAGTGATCTACATGATAGTAAAGTATTCAGATGTATTTAATACATAGATTCTTAATAAAAAAATATCTAAGACCTAAAATCTAATTCCGGTGTACTGTCCGAGCTCCATTTATTTACATATTTTATTAATTTAATTTTTTTTGGTAAATAAATTTTATTGAAAAGGAATGTTTTTTAGAAATACATTAAATAACACAACTAATATATATTTACGGAGTAATTTAAGATAGTGCAACAGCTCTTAAAACATCTTTTAAAAATGTCCTACGAAAAAAAGCAATACCGGTGGCGCATTTTGTATACTTCATAACTTGATACGACACGATTTGGAAGACACCTTACTGGCTCTCCCCGCACCGTTTAGTTGTACTCTTGCAAACTGCGTGTTAGGATGACCGACTGGCTGCGTAATTTTCCTGTCAAACACGTAAGTACTCACTGCGGTGGCGCAGGAATACAAAATCATCCAATTCCGATGTCATGTATATTAGTAAAACTACAAAGCAGATTATCAAGAAATTTTATGGAGGTTTCCATTAAAGGTTTTCAGCCATAATTGTGAAATAAAAGTGAGCCTGTGAATAACCGTGCTCTTTAAAATTCAAGTTTTGACTCTAATTCTAAGTCCGGTGGCCTAATCTCGGTGGCTCCGGTGGCAAATCAAAGCGCATAAGGACGTGTATAGACCAGTCTCGATAATTTTTGAAACGAAAAAAAAATAATCGTAGGATGAAACCCATTGCAAAAGGATGAGAATATAACGAAAATTAAAGGAAAAATAATTTACGGGCGATCTAAGGTCGGGAAGTGGGGGAGGGGGGATTCAAGGGTAAAAAATAGTTTATCTCAATTTCCGGCAAAACTACAGGTCCTATAGAAAAAAGTTAAATAACAATGTTGTAAGTAATAAAAAGATCTACAACTTTTTTATTTACACTTTTTTTACATAACCTCAAAATTTATGTGAAAAATTCTAGTAACCAATTTTTTGGTTTTTTATTTTTATCTTTTACAAAAAACATTTTTTTTCACTTTTGGTGAAAACTTTTCGCAAACAAATTTGGGATTCGAGTTTTTAATTTTTTTTAATCATTATGTACAATTTAGAGCTATTTATTAAAATTTACACTTTAATGAATCGAAAAACGTAAGATTCCATGTTACTTTGTGAGACAAAAAAATTGCAAATCCATAAAACATAAAGATTGCAAAAAACATGCGAAAATAGTTGTCGTTTCATTGCATTTTCGGAGAACATTTACCGTAGTAGTTTATAGTTTTTTATATACCATTAGAAAGTAAAGATTCCAACGAACAAAAATCTCACCGATTTTTTTTAAAAAGTAGATATTTTGACGTGAAAATTAGGTTGCTTTTTCGATATTAAGTCAAAATAAGGTGAAAAAAGAAATATTTTAAATCAAAAAATTTACAATGTGTTAAGGACAAACAAAGGTAAGTTTTCACTAAATTTCGTGAAAATTTTTGTTTTTTTTTTAAAGATACAAATAAAAAACCAAAAACTTGGTTATTTCAATTTTTCACATAAGTGAGGTTATGTAAAAAAGTGTAAATACAAAAGTTGTAGATCTTTTTATTACATGCAACTTTGCTATGTAACTTTTTTCCATAGGACTTGTAGTTTTTCTGGAAATCGAGATAAACTGCATTTTACCCTTAACCCCCCCCCCCTCCCCCCTTTTGAAATCAGATCGCCCGTAAATTATTTTTCCTTTAATTTTTGTTATATCCTCTTCCTTTTGCAATGGGTTCCTCCTACTATAATTTTTTTTCACTGTTCCCCGTTTTTGAATCTATCGACACTGGTCTAATAGGCCACAGAAACACAAGCGTGTCTATTCACCGCCAAAAGAAGTCCATTCATCTAGACTCCTACTCTTCAAAATGTATCTTTAAAGTATTAGATGATCTTGCCTTTATTATTTCTCATTGGCATAATCAATTTCGGTGGATCAGATTCTAATTCCAGTGGTCCTAATTTTGGTGGCATTTGTTAATGTAATTTGAAAATATCTCCGAAACTACTAATTTTTTTCGATCTCTTCTATGTGACTAATTAAATTACTACTATTTACATATTATTTATGCCAAATAAAATGTATTAGAAACAGCAGGTTTAAATTTAAACAATTTCGGTGGCTCGGATTTTAATTCCGGTGGTCCTTTAATAATTTCGGTGGCATTTGATAATTTCAAATGGAAATATCTCATGAACTAATAAAAATTTTTCGATCTCTAGTATATGATTAAGTAGTACTAATATTTACCTATTATTTAAGCCAAAAAATTTTATCAGAAACAGCAAATTTAAATTCGCCACTGTAATTAGGCAAAATTCGTGTTTGTTGAAATTGACCCATATACATTTTAAAGAATTCGGACTAGGCTTACATTTTGAGGAATATGTTGGAGATAATCGTGTAAAAATTTCATTAGATAAAATTGAGTACTTATTAAGCAATCGCGAGTTGAAGTCAAAATTTCTGTATTTTAACGTATCGAGAAAAAAGAGGTTTTTGCCATTTTTAACCATGTTTGGCAAGTGTAAAAACGGGTAAAAATTAACTGAAGGTGCCCCAAGACATAAATAATGGAATAAAAAAAGTTCCATGCGGTTACCTTTTTGTGATCGGTTTTTTGATTTCTAGAGCACTTTTTAGGGGTGCGCCGCAGGCCTATTAGTAAGAAGACTGAAAGTAAGGAGGGTCAGTATTATGTATAGGGTGGTTCAAAAGTTGTCACCCGATGTTCTTTGACTGTAATTTTTTAACCGACTTCAAAAAAAGGAGGAGGTTCTCAATTCGACTGTATTTTTTATTTATGTTCGTCACCTCAGAACTTCGGACTGGGCGAATAGATTTTGATAATTCTTTTTTTAATCGAAAGCTGGTGGCTGTCATGTGTTCCCATATAAATTTTATTGAGATCTGACAGTGGCATCCATAATAAAACCATATAAGTCTTAAATTTGTATTAAGTTATGTGCGCGACAAATGGACGAATAACTCAACATCACGCCAACCGATTTCGATGATTCTTTTTTTAATCGAAAGCAGGTGCTTGTCATGTAATCCCACATAAATTTGAACGAAATCTGACTAGGAGTTTTTGAGTAACTTTTAAGTCGGTTATTTTTTGTTAGTAAAATTTAGATTATTTAATAAAAATGAAAAACAACTTTTGCTGCTTATTTTGTGATTATTTGATATCAAAATTTTTATTTTCAGTAAGTAGAAAAATGATATCAGCCAAGTGGCTGCCGCCAGAATCGATGATCATATAGGCCCGATTTATGGCATTTTCCATCACTCTTGATTTAATTTTGATGTGATATGATGACTTTTGCGCCCCCCTATGTAATAGGTCCAGTTATTAATTGTTAGTATTTTCTATAGTCTCACCCTAAGATGGTCACAGATACGTTGTTACTTTTGAGGACAAGGTAGTTTATTGGATAACTGTAACCTACACCTTTCCAACCGGAACACAATTGCTTAAAAGACAATTATTACCTAAGTCGAACTACACTGCGCGTAACTTGACACGTACTTGGCCTCTTTTATTGACTTAAGAATAATCTCACAAGAAAATAAGTATTAATTTTATAGAAATTATATTCCAACTGCATGATAATAAGTCACTTAACAAGACTAATTGTGAAATGTGCCATTATTAAGTTAGCCACTGGTTAATGTTTCAAAGCTAAATGTAAAAGCATGCAACGGCCATTGGTGTTAAAATAAAAGTAATAAAATAGTTTCAAAGGAATTAGCCGGAGAACTACCCATGCCTTTGTAAATAGCTTTCAGCATTAAAAAGTGATGCATTGCTGCATATTATAATGATTTGATATATAATGTAAGTACCATACCATATCTTATGAGCATGTAAGATTCTATCCATTTCTACACAGGAATTTACCACCAGGTACGATTGTAGTCAAGCATTAATTTATCAGTGATCTGCGCAAATAACAACTTTTGTCATACTTTACCATTACATTTTGTAAAAACTTATGATCATCAATCTTTTACATGCAAGAAGTCGGCAGGACTAGACACTTGATTTATCTATTTGAATATTAGAGCTCTTAGACGCTACGAGAAAGTGGGTCAAACGAGCATTTTGTACTGTAAATGATTAAATTATGATAGAATCTTCTTAATATTATTTTTCCCAAGTTAAAGAGTCATTTTCAGGCGAGTTTCAGGTGATCAGGTGAGTTTGAAAGTGTTATTTATTTCTGTTATTGAGTGATGGAATGCATAAAATATTACGATTAAAGCGGTATTTTAACCATTTTAAAGTTTCATCTTGCGCTATATCCTGCTGACGCTCACGCTCACATGGATTGGGATGGGATATTGCTGTAATATCGTTACGGAAGTAAGCCAATTTTAAGGGAAAAATATAAATCTCTTTTAGGTATTTCCTGTGGCCTCAATAGTGATAATGAAAAAATGTAATAAGTAACTAAGGTGAAAATATAAGCCGTCTCCTGTTCATTATTCCGTCGGAATTTAAAAAATGTAGCCTTGTCTACATTATAAAAGAAATGAAAAATTTCAGCTCTAGCATCAAGGGTTTATTAGGCTGGGCGTTGATAAGTCGGTCAGTTAGGAATTCTCTTTCAGTTTCAGTTTCTGAAATCTGATCTAAGTGTTTAAAGGTCTTTTACCAAGCAATTAAATTTTAATCAACTACAAAATATTTATTTGTGCCTCCTGTAATCGGACTTTGCCTTTGACTTCAGAATATTTTTATTACCTCCAACATACATCATTAATTGTCTATTTTTATAGCGTCTAATGAGATCAACAACTTTATTCCGAAAAATCAAACAGACGGACAGATAGAAAGACTAACACGTGTATTAAGTAGTATATGTTTTCTAGCGAACTTAATAATTCTCCTAAATATTTAAGTTAACTAAAGGCATTACTAAAATACAACTATTTTCTTAAAAAATTTCACCAGAAAATTAAAGAGAGCGCTTTGTGTCCTATGTTTTCTCAAGTAAAGTGGCAGTTGTTTGGCATGCTTTAAATGTTTATCCAACCAAAATATTTTAGGTTTTCTTGTTGGATTTAGTTGCATTTTTAAAAATATGTGTTTTAAAAATATTTGGAGTCAGATTTTGAAAGGTGCAGTAATAGTAGTAATGGTTCTAGGTGAAGAGAGAACTAAATGTACACTATTTTCGTGTAGCAAGTTCAGACGATCCTCAAGCGAAGTCGCCATTTGAATCTGCCTCAAGAGGAGAAATATTTGAACGTCTATAAAATCAGGTCAGACTGCCTGAACTTTTTTTATATTTATAATATGTGTATTCGAAATTAATTATAATTTCCACAAAAAAGAACAGCATAAGGAAATGTCAATTCCTCAGGTTTTCGTAATGATATTAAGGATGTGTGTGGTTTCTTAATTCGCATTTGGCTGGCGAGGTATCAACTTTAGATTATATTGTGAGGAGGGACGAGAATCTAGGTAATCAATAGCACAATAACGACAATGCATCGCAATTTTCGAATTCATCACTGCAGATTAGTATGAATGCCGAGCTTATTGAGATCGTTGTTTATTTTACATTAATTAATATCACGAACGCTATGATTATAGCCTTTATCTGATGAACATAATAAATAATACCTTAAGATATGCGTAGCACTCTAGCACGTCCCTATCTCCCACGAATGAAACATAAATAAAATTATATACCACATACGAGTAACAGCACCCCTCCGATGATAAGCCAAATATAACTTAATAACAATGAATATCCGCAAAGCTACGCCATATCCCTTTACTTATGATCGTGATTTTTCTTCTGAAAATATGAAATAGGCAATAATATAGGTTTAAATTTGGGCAAATGTTTCAGCTCACTGAGAAGCCTTGGGAGCAATTAGAGGAGAGAGGAAATTTCATCTCTAGGGATAGTCCACAAATTGCCACAACTTCAGCAGTTCTAGAATTGAACTGACAATTTGGCATGCCTATTAAAGTGTGTTCAAACCAGTTTCACATGAACAAGTTGATGTACATGCATGTGGTATGTATTTTACGTCATAATTAAGTGTTAGAGTTTGTTCTACAGGTTTTTTTTTATGGAAATAGCCGGCAAACGAGCTGACGATCCACCTGATGGTAAGTGGCTATCGTCGCCCATGGACATCAGCAACACCAAAGGCATCACCGATGCGTTGCCGGCCAAGAAAGAGAGAAGAAAAAGAAAGAAAGAACTGGCTCTCAAGCCCCCAGCCGGAACACGACGAGTCGTTTGGCGGCTGACTCATGCTCGAGGGTGGTAGCTATCCAGGCGAACCCCATGGAGAAATAATAATAGGTTTCATATTTTGCTAAAATTTAACCTTAAATTCCTAAATTAATAGTTTCTGAAAGATTACATTGTAAAACTATAATAAAAACTATTATTATCTTCAATATTATGATCCCAATAATATTATAAATGTGAGTCTGTGCGGATGTCTGGATGTATGGATGATTCTTGCTCCGGATTTTCATGATATTAAGCACACAGGTAGACATGATCTGGAATAACATATACTTGATGAAGCGTCAAGCAGACTTGACGCGGCATCCAGAATACTTGATCGTGTATTGCCACCATTGACACGGTACACCTACCATCTGCCATATATCTACATATTATTATCTCATGCACACTGGATGGCGCGTCAAGTCAAACTGCAAATTTGACAAGTCAAACTGCAATCTTAATCAAGTACACTTGACCGTGTATGGCCTCCCTTATCCCGGAAAACGCAGGCATAGCCGCGGTCAGAGCGCTCTAGTGATTTATGAATACTAGTCATTTGTGTACATAATAATATATTCGTTAAATAACAATGTAATCAAATTTTCTGGCTGCAACAAAGATACTGAAATGAAACACAAATTTAATATTGATCATAGCGAGTCATACGATTCCAAGCATATACATAGATCATCTGAATCGTTTGAAAGCCAATATAACTATGTAATTTGATTTCATGAATGATTCATTATTAATTATAAAACACATGTTTAGATATTATTAAGATAGGAATACTTGTTGTGTTTAAATCTTTAGACGTCTGAAACGACTAGCCTTAGAAACACGACTTAAAATATACCACGCAACTTAGCTTTAACGGTAAAAATACGTGCCCAAAACAAAATGCCAAAAAAGGTGAATTTTAACAGGCTATATAGTCTGGTTATAAAGAAAAGTATCATCATCTTTATAAGCCCAACGTTTCATTAATTTTTACATAAATACAAGCATCTAACATTGACGTAGACATACGAGAAATGAAACATTTTCCAAAATGTTTCTCATTCTACGCAATGAGCTACGAGTACGCCCCTTCAGTTACAATTTACGGGGGCAAAGTGCTACGCTGTGGCCACTCCTAAACATTTCACGTCGATGAAAGCGTAAATTGCGTATCTATCAAACTGTGAACGAATATAAATGAAATTATCAGTAACGTAACGTATCATAACGTTTTCTTATTAAACCACACCTTCTTCATAAATTTTAGTTTGTCGCAAAAGACGTAGTAATAATAGAAAACGTAAATACATACAGGTGGATTTTCTCATAAAAGACTGAACGAACACTGACTTTCGATGCACGTCTAAAATACAATAGATAATTCATTTAAATTTAATTTTCTCTTCGAATACATCTCTAATATTTCTTAAATATTCTCTTAGTAAAAGATGCGCGCGGTATTTGGCATGTGGCCAGTACTACTGCTCTTTTCTCTCATGACAATTTCTATGAGCTAAAACGCAATACATTCTTCCAGATTTTGTGAAAACACATGACAAACATTTTTCAATCGTATTTATTCCTTTTAAAATATTATTATCACGCGATAAATTCCACTACTCAAAATTCTCAATAAATACGCGTTTCTACCTTTAATTTTTTTAGTATATCTTATTATACACCGTAAATAATATTTATAATAATTATGTATATGATATCTTACCAGTTCTGAAAAAACACTGTTGCTTTGTTGAATACCGGAAGAAGTGGGATCACAATTTCGAACGTACGGGCCTCGGAGAAGGATCGGACGCGAATTCTAGCGAGTCGTACTGCAGCGGGATGAATGACAGTTGCATGTGTGCGAGTGGTCCGACACAGGGGGGCACGAGTACGGCTGCGAGCGTATCTGGCGGCTTTCGCGAGCGCAGCGGATCCGCGATGCACGAGTGAGGAGAGCCGAGGGGGCGAGGGGCGATGGCGATGGCGACCCGCGCCGGCCGCCTGCTGCGAGCGACTGCCGCCCGGGTCGCGCACTCGCGCCGCGCCACGCTCCGCCTGCACCGGCACCACGCACCGCGCGCCGCGCGCCGCGCCGCTGCACGCTACGCTCGCCCGCCCGCACGCCCGCACGCCCGCGCGCCCGGCCACCTGCCAGCGCTGCAGGCTCACGCACCGCACGAATATCGATGTTTTTTTGTGAGAAGTAGCGTCGTGGCGAGAGGGCGTAGCGGGCAGGCACGCACCGCGCGGGGGGCGCCGCACTATGGGAAAATCACGTATGTTTCGTCTCAAAACTTCATATCTCCGTTGTTTTAAAATGAAATGAGCTGTAATTTTGCACACGTATACCTGGATATATAAGGTTTTATATATTTTGACTTAATTTTAAATTTAAACTTTACTATTTAATTTAAAAATAGAACAAAAAAAATGTCCTGGTTTTTATGTGAATATATTTTTATTTCACGCATGATTTTTTTAAATTACATAAAAGTAACTTATAAATAATATAAAACAAAACCTAAATATATTTATAAAACATTTTGAAAGAAAGAAAAAAAGAAAGAAACATTTATTTTTCAAAATCCTATAGATTTTCGTTCATGACAGACAACAGGCCATCCATAAATTACGTCAAACTAATTTCATGACTTTTTGACCCCTCTTCCCTTCCTTGCCACAGCTGGTCACATTTGTGAGACCCCCCCTAGTGTGACGTCACATATTCTGTAATTTTACACATATAAATTATTAAATTAAAACAGCATTTCCGTTTTATTTCCATTAATTGTTTTTAATATATACCTACACATATCCATTATTCGATTTTGAAATGTGACGTCACGAAAAGGACCCCCCTCCTACCCCTTGTCACACTACATCGACCCCCCCCCCCTCTCCCCTAACGTGTGACGTAATTTATGGATGGCCCCCAAGAAGGGCTTTGGCTTCATCAAACAGTTCCTTTGATATCGTTTCCGAGGGGTTTCCTAAACTTGATATACTTAGATGGATCCCAAGTATAGCCATTCCAGTATAGGCATAGTTTGTAATATTACATACATTTGTTTTATAAGTTCTGCGTCTACACCTGTCATATTCGCAGATAGAGAGTAATCTTGAAAAAATCTCCGCGCTATGTTTCAATCATTATTACTTCTTAAGCCTTGTCGAGGTTTATCAATATGCAGTCCCAGTTCCTCCCTAAACCGCTCTTTTACCAGATTTTTAAACCGTTTTTATAAACTGAATCAATCAATAAAATATACGTGCCACAGTATGTTCTAACAAGTCCTTCAGATTGACCTTTGCACTTATGTCAGTAATGGTTATGCTTGAAACTTTATTATTAAATAAATTATGTCTGCCAAACAAATTCGAAGTTCAAAAAAATAAAAATAAAACGTATCGAAGAAATTTTTGATGCATTTCGTATCATATTAATGATAATAGCCTCCTCAGTTTCACCCATAGACCGTAACTCCTGAGCATATGCATTGAGCACACAGTCCAATCCGTGCTCTCGTGTGGTTGATAGATAGGTACTTGACTAACAAAAAAAGAACAGCTGAATATTTCTTAAGTAAATTAACTCTTGAAAATAGTTAGTCATAAATGCTACTCGTATTTTATAAGGAATAAAGGGCAATTGAAAAAAATACATTTTTATCTCGCGATATATTTTGGGCCCGTGCCAGAAAAGGCGCAAGTAGGCGCAAGTTTTTTTTTCTTCCGTAGGTAAAGTAAGGTATAAAGATTATAATGCAATAAATATCTCGACATCGGCAAGCATCGGCAACAGGTAAATGTCTTGTGGAAGAAAAATTTACCCTAAAAATATATATTGTTAAACTATGTCATTTAATTTTACTTTATTAAACTAATATGTATACTATTTATTATCAATCAATATGAGGAGATTATAAGCATTCCAAAAATACATAATAGTTATATATTAATATCAAAACTTTCGCGTAGCGAGGCATTGAAATGTAGTAACGTATTGCGTCGATATCATGTTTTCGAACATGAGTTAGATTTGATGCCCATTATACATTTGTTTAGTGAATAAAATAAAATAAAAATATCTGGTAACTAAACTTCATTTACTATAGTATATAAATTTATTATTTTTATCCCGTAACATTAACTTTCGTGTCAAAGAGTTTTGAGATGGCTTTGTATGGGGCTTTCCCATAGTGCGCCGGTCCTGCGCGCTGCGTCACGCATCTGTCTCGGCGGCTCCTTGCGTGCTCCGCATCCCGCCATCTGCAGAGACGCGCTCGCCGCCCGCTCGAATGCCGCTCGGTGATAGAGCCCGATATCTTTCATTTCTGACATCGATTCCCCTATTCCATGTATTGTGATTCAATTAAAATATCTCAGATTTTTTATTTCAACGACAGTAGTTTTATCGGCGTCTCTAAGCATTTGCTCTATGCCTTACGATCCCATATTTGTAATTAATAATTAACAGAATGTTTTTGTTGAATGTTTACATTTGTTTTGTTTATTAACGTTTGTGACATATTTTTATTCGTTGGCTAATAGCTATGATTATTACTTAAAAATCTATTTTTTTATTTAGATAATTTTTATGGTCTAGATTGTGACTATGATTTCGGAATAAACTTCGCAAATTGAATCACACTTTCGACGTTACAATTTTATTTTTTGTACATTTTTTAGCGAAAGCGTCAAACGCTTAAAGCTCCAAAGAATGTAAATATATGAGAGCTTCGATAAAATATGTTAGCTTTTATGGAACGAAATGAAGTTTTCACAATAATTCCAATAAACCACTTGCTCGTAGCGTCGGATATTAGTGCTAGCGGAACTATCAAGTTAACGACTAAGCTAAAGTATTAATTTATGCCTTAAGCCTTTTAAGATTGCCTATAGATAATTCAAATCAATTATGTCGAATATAATTTATTGAATCGCATCCAGCACGCAATTTGTCAGCTCTCGCTTAAGTCATTCAGTTTGAATGTTAAATGGAGTCAAATGAGCTTTAATAAATAAAACACTACATTTATTGTAACTACGGAAAGTTACTTTTTATAACTATGGCAATAGTTAATTATTTCCCCTTCGGAGCATAATGTACAAAACGCAAAATGAACACAAGTCGCAAAATGTACAATTCGCAAAATGTACAATTCGCAAAATGTACAAAACGCAAAATGTACAAAACGCAAAATGTACACAACACGCAAAATGTACAAATCGCAAAATGTACAACAAGGACTAAGGCCTCTTTCACGGCGACACGGAACTTAAGTTTTTGAAGGGCTCTCTTTTTGATGTTACCAAATGTAAAATTCGAACGTTTATTGCCCTTGGTCCGATCGCCGAGTTCTAATGGTCCATGGGCAATTTTTTTTGCCTGTGGTTCTATCAATCGGACCATCGTTATTTATAAAAAGAGAAAGTGTGGTTTTATGAAACCATGATGCAAGTGAAACTTTTTTCGGTTTGTAGACATTTAATTAATTTCTAGAAAATTATTCGATTTAGGGTATTAAAATTTCATTTGAATCTTAACTTAATTATTGACTAATACTCTATACACTACACGGTCAGCTTGCTACGAACTATAAGCGCCGCCATATTGGCCTTGGCTGCTCTGACGAGCGCCTTTCACTTTATCCCTACTCCGCGGCCGACCGTCACGCGACATGCAACACACAGACGAAAAAGTTTGAGACGATGTAATAAAAGTTTTACTTTAAAAATATAAAATTGTATTGGTAATAGATCGGATTGGTACTGGGCAGTGGCGTAGCGTGGGCTCCCGCCGCCCGGGGCCGAGCGAAAATTTGCCGCCCCCCAATGATCTTTGCCGCCCCCATATTATTTAAAATACTTTTTTTAATTAAAAATGCACTTTTCTTGTTTTTTTCATAGCACAATTTACATTAAAATTTAAATAAAATTAATTTTAATGTAATTTTTTTTGTATTATTTAAAAATCGAGTGGCTTGAGGCCCCCTCTTCATGTGCCGCCGGTGGCCACGGCCCCCCCGCCCCCCCTCCCCCCCACTACGCTACTGGTACTGGAAGAGTAGTACCAAGATAAATATTTTTACCCATGATACTATTAAGTGCCCTACCTCACCGCGACGCCATGTCGACGGGAGGGGGAGGGGGAGGGGTTTGAGGGTAGGGGCAGGGGGAGAGAGAGTAGGAGGGAGAGGGAATTTAATGATGCCAAAGATAGAACCAACTGTGTTGTAAGTAAAATGTGAACAAGGGAAAATATTTTGTGGAATAAATAAGAATTATTTTATCCCTAGTTTGTATTTCAATTGAAAAAATTCAGATCAATATTTTGTGTCATTTATGTGATCGATGTGATCGTGGGCTTTTTTGCACATTTTGCGATTTGTACATTTTGCGAGTTGTGTACATTTTGCGTTTTGTACATTTTGCGTTTTGTACATTTTGCGTTTTGTACATTTTGCGTTTTGTACTTTTTGCGAATTGTACATTTTGCGACTTGTGTTCATTTTGCGTTTTGTACATTATGCTCCGAAGGGATTATTTCTTTGTTATTTTATTTTATGTTTTGCATGGTATAGTTGTACCTATTTAATAATTTATAATGTCTGCATAAAGAATCAACAAAAAAATTGGATTTGGTACACAAGATTTGAATTATTTGGAAAATACAGTTTTTCAATAATAATAATATTTTATTGTTGCAACAAAACTAATATTGAAAATAAATTGTTCATTTTTCTCATTTATCATGGTTTCATGATATATCGCTATTACTTAATTTTATTTAAACGAGAAAACTTTAAAATTAGTGCGCTTTTTATTACTCAAGATAACGTCGCTACTTCCCATTAGTTGCGATTGTAATCAAGTCCTAACTTATAATAAAAAAAATTAGTTCAGCTTTATCATCACAAATACTGTCCTATAATTCACGAAATTATTTATAATGAAATGGGTTGTCATGGGGTTTAAATTAAATCAGGTAAGACTCAAATATACCATGTACGAGTATGTCAATTGTGCAGTGCTAGCCACCTTCCGATTTCGTCCACATGTGTTCATTAATTGAAGCAAGTTATAATAAAACAATATATCATAGAGAAAATTAAGGCAACGTTAGTTTACACTTACGTCACATTGTAACTCAAGAAAATTTATTTCCCGTTTAGAAATATGACTGGTAAGAGGAATCGTACTCTCGTACACTTTTGTAATCGCTTCGGTAAAGGGGTAGTCGTTCTCCCACGGCTCAGCTATAATTAATTTAGGGAAGCAAGATATTTGCTTTTACGCGTATGTTATACATATCTATACCTACAATGAAATCGCAAGAGACAAGGATTTTCTGGTCCATCGTAAGGTAGCAAATACGGGCGCGGTCATTAGTTAGATGGGTGACCGATAGAGGCTGAAAATTCTTGAGCGCTTCCATGCTGACCAATGCAGATTGGATGGCCAGTTAATGGACAACCAAATTGGGTTAATCCGAAACCTTACCTCATCAAACAGTACCCTGGTATGCTGGAATGGAATCATGGTCAGCATTTTATGCCACCCCAAACAGGCTAAAAAACTAGATCAATGAGGTAAGCTTTGATCCCGTTAAAACCTTTCAAAATGAGAGCAGATCTGAGGTGAGTTATAATGTAGTAATAGATAGTGAAGAGCATGGAGAGAGACGCGTTAATTTTGGGGGCTGAAAATACCGCATGAGCCATTTTGTGATGGCAACCACACCCAAACACAAATCCTATTTTACGCTAAGTCGTACGCTGTGTGGGGAGGTGCTTTATTCCCCTCGCTCTCATAATATATTATTCTCTAAATATTCCCAGTATATACAAGTATAACATACGATTCTACCAAAATCACGTTTGCAGTATAACGTGCACGTAGTAACGTTGTGAAAGTTACGGTAGAGTTGTATTAGGTTCCTGATTTATGTAGTTTTAAACATGAACCGAACAACAATTATAATGTACAGTTTACTTCATATCTTAAATTCATAGATATTGACTTTAGATAGCGAAAGTGCGTTAGGTAATTACATTATAATATGTTTAAAATTGCATTATTGCATTATAATCAAACTATTAAATATATGATATTGCTGCTGATAGTGTCAACGCAATTTACTATAACTCAACATCGCATTCTGGAATGTACTTTAGTTAATATGACTATGATTGTATAAGATAATATAGTTTGCATGTACAGGGCGATAGCAGGCCAAAACAACGAGGGGAATAACAGCAAGACAACATTTATGTGACGACAAACTAATCTTATAAGAATAAGTTTTTGTATTGAATTATACTGTTCTTTTGTAATTAGTGTGTTTAATCTGTACGGCTTTATAATGACTTAATTATATACAAAAAGTTCAGCGAATTAAATTCTAATGCTTTGAATTCTTTGACAATATCACGAATCATTTCATCTTGCTCATGTATAAGACAATTACAAAATTGAAATAGATAAGTCAGAAGCGTCAATAATATGAGGTAGGTACATTGTTATTTGTTTTTAGCATTACAAAGCTTCACATTGTAAAGAAAAAGCTGTAATTTAATTGCAATGCACAAAGTTAAGCTTATCTTGAGCTCAGTAATAAACATACTTGGTTTATTCAATTCAGCATTATACATGCGCGGTAACTTAGAAAGATAATGTCTTTTCATCTAAGAGATTCTTGGCATATTCCAAATAACTAATCCAAAAGAAAATAGTAGGCAATAAAAGGGCATAATCCTATTCTGCCGCAATATTATACAACGGCCATCCACGCCGGCATAATAAATAAACGGTTCCTCCCGGGAATTACATACGCAATGAGAAGTTTCATAAACAAATCCGCAGTACGGATAAAATACAAGCAAACCCGGCTGGGGCAGATATTTATGTGACAGATAAATATTTGTACTCTGGTCATGGGTGTTATTGTGATGTATTATAGGTTCATTCCCACTAGTTCTACTCGTTAGTTCTATCGTAGAACTAGTGGAAATATGGGTGGTCCATGCCACCAGCGTCACAGGTAAAAACCTACTGCCCCGCAGTATGAATTTGTAAGCGTTTATTATTTATTATTGTTTTATTAAAAATTATAAAATTTACCTGAGCTCTCAGAACAATTAAGAATGTCTCGTTTGCATTAAAAAAGAGCAAAAATGTAAGTACGGATAGTGTAAATGATAAGTAACGCAGAATGGAATTTATTTCGAGTCCAAGCCAGCCTACCCTACTTGTAGTGCATCCATCGGATTTCTAATAGAATAGAATTTTATTATTAAGATTATTCTTTTGTAGGTCGATGGATTTTTGACACTCACCATAATGATACCGGTTCTCTCGCTCAGCAGTGAAGAATATTCACCTGCATAGTGCCCTTCCCTTCTTTCTTCTTATAAATTTAAAATACAGTTCTTGCAGTGATCTACAGTGCATTTAAAGTAAAGTGGTTGCACATACCATCATGTGACCCGTCTTCTACTTTGGCAGATGTACTTAGTTACGAAAGAACATGAATATTTGTTATAAAATAAGTATGCACATACACCAATCTTTTTTCGGAATGAACAGTTGCTGTGGATCCATCGCCCTTTACAGCCTAACGTGGACAGAATCTAATGAATCCTTGTGTAGCTCCCTATGACATATTGTGTTCTTGCTACTTTCTACGCTCTAGTTACAAGTACGTGAAATACAGCGGTCAAGTTAAACAATCAAGAGTTCTATTTAACTTTGAAACAGTATGAGATACCGTTGAGAGTAGAAACTTGTGTCAGTATCATTTGACAATCAAAACTAACAACTGAAAGTTTCACCCGACTTACCGGAGATAATTTTCTCTTACAAAATACCAAATGGAAATGGTAAACATCAGAAATATAAGAGAAATGATGATTACCTTCAAATACATTTATTTTCGTTGTTTGAATAATACAACTGAATTTGAAATGTTTTCTGCTTGTTAACAATTTATTTAATGTGTTTTAATAACAAGTTCGTTGGGTAGGCATTTGTTGTACCGTGGGCAATGGAGGTCCTTTGAATCTTAATGTTAACTGAACAATCCGCTCAGCTTCTCTAACGCCGCTTAAACGAGCACCTCCTACAGTCGCAAAGTGTCCGGGCACAGTGGCCTCTCCTGCAAAGAGTAGAATAGGAGGAACAGGTTCACTGGGACCTGGCAATGGGCAGGCTAAAGCACGTTGAGCTGTTCCATCCTCACATTTTCTGTCGTAAGAATAAGCCCCGCAAAAGAATGGATCTGATGTCCAATGGGACCTGAGAATCGTCGCAGGATATGGTATACATGTATTTCCTGTCGATTCTCTCAATAGATCGGTTATGCCCTCTGCAACATCTCTGTCACAGAGACCTTCCATAGCCATAGCATCTTGGCCAACCACCCAAACACACATCACGTGCTTACTGCTCGGTACCGTTTCTATTGCAGTTATGCCACGGGTCCAGTCACGTCTACAACACAGTTCATTGCAAGTATATTTGAAATTCAAATTTCCTTTATGCCAAAACCAAAATGGACGGCAATACTCAGCATATATCTTGTTACAGTAACCGAAACCTAATTGTCGCATCGCGTCCATTTTAGATGCTGGTAGTGCAGGACAAAATAGTTTAGCCGAGTTGTGTAGTAATACACCTAGGGAAACTGTTATAATAACATAATCCGCAGGAAACTCTTCACCGTCGGTAGTGTAAACGGTTGCACGATAGCCCGATTTTTGAGATGTTCCCCAATATATGCAGTTCACAGGTTTACAGTAACGAATCGTGCCTTCGGGTACTTGTCGTAACAGAGGAGCTAATACTCCTACCAATCCTAATGGCACCCGCACCTCCCCTCCTGGCATATTCATAAAGCAACCCAAATGATCGGCGCACAGCAACGCTGTATCATCTCCGCACCGTGAATTGAGCATATGCGTCAGACCGAACATGATTCTTGCTGCATCATGTTGTTGCTCCTCCGGATATTCGTGAAGTTCTTGTTGAATTCTAAGGCTCATAAAGTTAATCAATGAGCCTTGCTGCTTGTTTCCTCCGAGGCAAAATATCTGGGCAGCTTCTTCTTCTATCTGACGAAACTTATGATAAGCGCTTATACTTGGTGGAAACGGCATTTTTCCGCCTACTGCTCTATTAAAGAGTCCTAGCGGTGGGTCCACCGCTGGAACACCAGGACGTGGAGGATTTTCAGCTGCGGATAGTGTATAGACTGGATGCTTGGCCCCACCTTCTGGTCTCCAATGTGCACCAAGTTCAGCAACTATGTCACCGATCCAACACGAATGGATACGCCCACCAGGTCTGAAATAATACATCTTAGGCTTTTGATATATTTTAACCGAGAAAAAAGAGATTTATGGAAAGTAACATAAGAACTAAAAATTTTGCAGCACCTATCTTATAACTTTATAAATTTATATAAACCAATATTCTAATAACATTTCAACACGAGTATTACAATGATGTATTAATTTAATATCATTGGAGTATTATAAAAAATATATCTCATATATTATAACTAATTTTATAATATGAATCTTTTTTTATTCAAGACTCAACCCTGACTCGACTAGTATGATGCCCTTTTGTTGCTGTAATTCTGAGACCGAGCCCAGAAGTGGGAAAGTTATGTACTGTGATGTTGATGAAGAATCAGTAATATCTGTGTAACATTTAACCTTTCATAAGCTTCCAGAACAACAATATTATTAATCCCGCGTTGGGACAATCTTGCGGCTGCAGAAAGTCCTGCCATCCCGGCGCCGACAATGACCACGCGTGGCTCAGGAAAACATTTGTCAGGGTCAAAAGGCTCGATAGCGCAAATTCCCCTGTCTTGTAAATCCGGGCCACATCCATACACTGGAGGGCATTTGTCCGACATCCTGAAATAAGGATAGACGCATAATATGTTTTGCAACTCTAATTTTAAGAAAATTCATGGTCGGTTATCCCTTATATTTATTATGATTATGTTTGGAATGACTCCAATAAAGCTGGATTTGGAACAAATTGAAACAGTAATGTGATTTTTTTAGTAGATATAAAGCCGCATTGGGGCGGCTTAGAATACTAACCCCGATCCCACGTCGGTGGGTGCCGTAAGAGGCGACTAAATCCGCCCGCTGGTGGTAGGACCCACGGAGGGATTATATCGGTAGGTAATATTGATTTTAATTGCTAATTAATTCCATTATTATTATTTCTCCATGGGGTTCGCCTGGATAACTACCACCCTTGAGCATGAGTTAGTCACCAAACGACTCGTCGTGTTCCGGGTGTGTGCTTGAGAGCCAGTTCTTTCTTTCTTTTTCTTCCCTCTTTTTCGGCAACGAATCAGTGATGCCTTTGGTGTTGCTGATGTTTACGGGCAACGATAGACACTTACGATCAGGTGGATTCCGTGGATCGTCAGCTCGTTTGCCGGCTATTTCCATAAAAAAAGTAATCCTTTTTATTTCATTTTATTTACTTCACTAGTGTTTGTGATGGACCTTTAGTTTTTAAACGATGTTCATTACCTAAGTAAACATCGTGTAAACAATTCCCAACGAAATCAAAAATCACGAATAACAAGATGTTTACGATTTAAAATAGTCTAAATATGTCCCATTAAACAGTTTAAAGTACTTACGTTCTTTTCGATAAACCTGACCATATTTTTGCTGTATATTTAAACACTAAACTGAAAATTTTCATATTTTAAAATACAAATATTTACAACAAAAAACCCTTTAGAGATGATTTGACATTACACGTGACAGTTGTCTTCTGTATTTTCCATAGATTATTCTGATGAAATTCAACAGATATGGATATAACAGAACACTATACAGAAATAAGGCGAGTCCCCGTTTACGGCAACGCATTGGTGATACCTTTCATGTTATTTACGATATTTCTATTAGCAACGATGACCTCTTATCAGTTATCTTGTCTTATCAGTTAGGAGGATTATTATTATTTGGAGTATTGGTATGTTTTCGTGAAGCCTGCCTGGCTGGTTACCACCCTCTTGGTTGACTCAGCCGAACCGATAGTCAAAGGATTAGTTACGACTATTCCGGCTGGGGTCTTTGGAGCCCGATTTTTCTTACTTTCTCTCTCGTCTGTCTTGGGCGGCAATGCGTCGGGTACCTTTGGTATTACCGTCCATGGGCGATGGTGACCATCAGGTGGACTGTCAGCGCATTGTAAACTAATTACTTACATAAAAAAATATTAAGTAACTTGAAATGTTCCTTGGGACGTAGCTCACCAAATCATACTTTTAATAAAATTAAGTTTTCAATTTTATTCTGTTTCGTTATATCATCTGATTCCAGTGGCTCTCTGCATTCAGTGATATATTCCGAAGTGTTCAAGCCTACGTACTATGCCATCAATCTCTGAATAGGAAAACCAATGACCTCGACCTCAAATTTGTTCCATAAAAAGTATCTTATGTTAAATAAAAAGCAAAGTTAGGTAAATAAAAAATATATTATCAAATCTATAGGTTATAGACTTTTAAACCGGTTTCACTTGAAAGGCAATAATGCGAAGATGGTTTGAGCCCACCAAAACATTAGGCCCATTTTCGATTTTCAACTTTTTCCATGTATTTTTTTACGTAGTAGCACACTCCAGGTATCTGTCCTAAATAAAATTCTAGCTACTTTTTAATTGAAACATAATAATTGAAATGATAGTTATGTAATCCGTTTGTTTATTTGACATGCAATAAATGTGTGTTCACAGCGTGATTAGTGTGCCCACAACGTGAATTATAACGCATAAACAATTAAATTGGGGCTAATTCACGAACGAACTGTGTCCGAAACTAACCACGCAATTATCGTACAAAGGTATTTGCACAGAAGAAATAATAGTAGTATTTGTTGATAATTTTAGATGTATTATTACTCCAAAACTACATTATGATAAAGACGTGACATTATGTATATTAATTAACGATTGCGTAGCTTAGTTGGTATCTTGCCGGTCGTACTTTATTGCCTGCATAGTAAAGGGTCCGGGTCCTGGGTTAAATTCCCGACCGGAGCAGACATTTAAATCACGGATAAATTATAGTTTCTGGCTTCATGTGTATTACCTTACAGGGTGACTCACCACTTCTCTGTATCATATAAAGGAATACGGAGAAACATTAAGCTCTAAATTCCTTCCCAGAGGACTCAGTTGCAACTAAGCTGTTGAAATTATGTATTATGAGGAAAAGCGTTTATGACGACAGTTTTTTTCGGTTATAAATAATAGAGACTTACAGAGAACGAGAGACTTAGAACAAGTGTAATTGCGGTAGGTATTTGGATAGTTGACCCTAATAGTGGTGAACTTGAATACTACGTCAAGTTATCTTCAGATAGCAACCGGAGTTTATATCGGAGACCATCGCAGATTATAAAAAATTCTGACACTTGGATTGGAGACACTTTCACTAACTAGGACGCACTTAAACGGTATGACATATAAGTACTTAAACTACATATTTAAGTTTTCTATTACACCAACAGAGACCCGTATCCGATAGTGGTCATGTAATGGAGCGAAGAGGTACCTAATAGAAATAAAAACAACAGAGCTTTAACTTAGTACCTAATTCATAAGTATTTTATTAGGCAAAAATTTGCTTTCCAACTTCACAAATTGAGTTATACTTCTTGACAAAATATCAGATTTAATAGAAATATTTAAATTATCCTCAATCCATGAACATATAAATTGATATAAATAACAGTCTTGGTAACACTGGTATAAATAAATACTGGACCGCTTCACAGATTAAAACATTCCGCCCAGAAATGGTCCAACGTGTGGTAAAAATGTCTACTGACGCCTCGTAAGTTATGATTCTCGTCGGTGTAACTCTGTAAAAAAGGAAATTAGTTTTATAACCGAAAGAAATTGGATAGGAAATATAATAACAAGATGTCAAAAATTACTTTAGTATAGGTGCCGTATTCAAAATTTTGACCAGTTTATCGTTCCCGAAATCTGGCTCCTTTACTCTACTTTTCATTATGTAGTTCACAAATGAGCAGATATTATATTCTTTACACCTACTTTATATACCTATGTGTGGGCCTCGGTTCGTTTCTTTTTTGGCCTGAGGTTATATACAAACTTGCTTATAAACATATTCTTACAAAATGTTAATTTTGTTGTTGGTTTTAAAAAAAGTGAACTTCATCACAGCGTCATCTATGAACCATAACAACTATCTATATCATAATTTATATCAAGTAACGATTATGAATAAGGACATTAAGGACTTACCATTTGTTCAAAAGGTATATCCGCATGTTGAAGTTGCTTCGCCAGCTGCAAGCTGTGCTGGAAGTGCACATTGTCGTCTCCAGTTCCGTGCACCAGGAGATACATGCGGCCTCGCAGCTTCTCGGCCTGGGCCATGAGGTCTGATCGCTTGTAACCTTCGGGATTAGCTTGAGGCGTGTCCATGAACCGTTCGGTATAAATAGAATCTGAAACATGTTTATTATTTGTAACCATTGGCTTAAACAGGGTGTCCTGTAGGTAGTGGATCAACCTTAGAGAGCAGATAGCTTGAGGGTTGACCTACTAGATGTAAAAAAATACCTTAATCAAAGTCTCATAAACATTAATGACATAATAATAATATAAGCCTTACCCATATGTAAAGCATAAGGTGAGTGAACCGGTTTCTGTCGCCTCTTACGATACCCTAGAATGCCTGCATGAGATTAGGGTCAGTATTCTAAGCCGCCCCAATACGATTAAATGATTTAATTACCATAATATAGCCAGGAAGTGACCGGCGCGACAGCAGCGCCACACGCCAGCGTGTGCAAGTCATCTTTCACCAGCATCATGGTGGTAGCAAACCCACCATAGCTCCAACCCCATGCCCCAATACGCTTCTCGTCGATGAACGAATACAATTTAATCAATCGCCTTAAACAAGAAAAAACTTTTGAGCAACTGAGTACAATGAATAATAGAACAATAAATTATTCTTACTTCGATTTATACTGGGTGAAAAAGAAATGGGTAGTAATACTCAAGAAGGTGGATCTGATCTTCAGCCGACATTGCCAACATTTCAGCTGATTAACGAGACTGGAGTGCTCTTCATAATGAGGAACATACTGCTATATTATATTATTACAAAAATATGTTTATATTATAGAACATCTTTTTTTTCCACTTTTCGCCTCTGTCCTTTGAAAGGTACATACATAAATCCGTTTGTCCTGTTGGTTGTTGTGTTTAGATAGCGGTCGCTGAGCCTTATCATTAACCCATCTACCAATCTGCATTGCTAGAGTTTTCATAACAATGCTTGTAAAAATATTCTATGTTAAACTTTGTTACGGTATATTGACAGTTTACATACCTAATAGCTTCCAAGGTGTCCGTGATCTCCACAGTGCCAAGAGCAGTATTAAGCGCATGCATTGCTTCCACGCCCATCGCTCCTGAACCTCTGACGTCGATGGATGCGATTATAATGCTTCTGTTCGTAGCCAAATACCAGTTGTCGTACTCTGAAATGATAGCCTTTAATCATCTACGATCGACAACACGTTGTATTATGGAAGCTAAAACGCCCATTAACCGCCTTCTAAATTCGGGTAGCAATACGTCTAATATTCCACTACAACATAGAGATTTAGCTGAAAATAATGTTACCTTTACCTAGACTGTAACTGTCCTTGACTCTCGTTGTGCCTGGACCAGAGTATACTCTTACAATCATCGGATATTTCTTTCCTTTCTCCATGTCTGGTGGTAATAAGAGTTTAATATTTGCTCTGGTATCTTCTTCCAAAGCAATGACGTTGAACAGCAGCATGGGCAATTTGTGCCGACCGAGTCTCTCACTTAAAGCAGCGTTATCTACGATCATTTTGAAAGAATCTTCCTAGGGAAAAATTAAAGTATCATTTATACCTTTAACGGTGTATGTCACAAAATTCATAGTAAATACGACAATCAACCACTGCCTCTAATTGCAGGATGACTGATTTTACACCTTATATCTTTGAACAAGCTTTTCAAACAAGTGAAGAAATGTGAAACAAATCATAATAAAGGTCGCAACTCGGCAAATAATGATTTTTAGCATCAAGTGAACAATTTTAAATACCAATAACGTAAAAATTCGATCTACGTGGAATTCGAAAATTTCCCGAAACTGAGTTTCAACTTACCTCAGTATCGTACAAGTATGATACCGGTGGCCTTAAGCTATTACTACATGTAACAAATGCGTAAGAAGAGCCTGATGAAAAGTCTCCATTTACATTATTACAGCCAGCTAGTTTACAGGAAACACAACGCGCCTTCCCCTGTGATGTAACCCACAATTGTCTCTGCCATGGCTCCGTTCCAGGCGCTACAATGTAATATACAGAATCTGTGGCTTCATTCCACCCTACGATTTCAGTTACAGTTGAATTCCCAGGACTGAGATCTTCAGTGGCCAGAGTATTGACATCAAAACGTGCTACATGCATAAAACGCTGATCTTCGTAGTTTAAAGGCTGTATTTCCACCAACTTTGTACCATTAGCACCAAAGATAGGTTCACGAATATCAATCCAACCGTTGGATTCTTTTTGCTCATTTAATATGCCACATTTATCTTTCTGTAGGTCACAGTTGAACAATACACTTATGCTCTGTCTCCTGTTTAACCAGAGAACAAAGAGGCTTTCGTCGGAAGCCCAGTTTACTCTTCCCAAGATGTGATCCAGACCTATCAAATCTACGGGTGCGGGTATATTCCATGGTTCACTTTTATCGTCGTCCAACTTAAACACTCGCAGCCCTACTTCTGGATTTTGCCGACCTGCCTGACAAACAAAGTTAGTGTCATTTAAACATAAGATTTGGAAATCCACTTCAGATTAAGCTTTAACAGTAGCAAATAAATAATACTACCATTTAATTTCCTATAAATTATTAGATAATGACATCTAGGATGGTAGATAGAGATAGTGTCAGCATTTTCTTTAACTTCGTTATTATTCAATGCCTTGATTAGATGGATTAGTAAAATGGCTTACGCTATTAATATAGATCATAATAACTAGATCAAATTGTTATGTTCTATGCAAACGATTAAGATGAGAGATTTGCCCCTTACCGGATGATATAACACAATTCAATCAAATTGGTATGCAATAATGTTTGCCCGAGATATTACATGGCTCTTAATTAGAAAGTGAATGGGTAAGTTAGACATAATATTATACTTGAATAATTATGCAAGGAAATGTTTGAAACGATCTATCGGTAGCCCATCCTCCGCTAATTTTAGGTATTCATAAATTTGGTGACATAAAAAAAAGTTTGGCATACGTGCTGGCTGTTTATCCATAAAATATTTTTATAGATTAGTTCATAAAGTTCAAGATTTCAACTTGAATAATATTATTTTACTTTAAAAAAAATTATGATTTAAGTTAATGTCACAAAAGTTATCGATGTAATTTTTGCTAAAATTCCATCTGACCGTGATCCAATTGAAAGTAAGTTTAAAAAATTGAGCCATGTAAAGAATGGTTCGGTATATTATCAGAATATATTGCAGCCTTAAATTATAGAAATACCGGAATAAGAAATCTACTTCTGGGGATCTCAATTACCGTAGCATTGCATATTTGGACACAATTAAAAAGAGATGGATAACGGTAAATGTACTCTAATAATATTTTTACCTTTGGGTACTTAAAGTGCACCAATTCGGGGTAAGGATCGGTGGTATTTCCGTAAAAGGGATACACAGCTGACTCGACGCTGGTATCATTAAACGAAGCAACCGCCAAGTAGGTCCCGCTCGGTGAAAACCACATCGCTTCCGCGCTGTTCAACACTTCCTCTGAAATTGAAACCGCCGATTACGTAATATTGACTTAAAGTAATAAAATACATAAACGCTTACACACTCATACCCCCAGTATATAGAGTACTGTCAACAGGACTACTCAACAGGACAAGTGGGAATAAACGGATTATACCAGCTGTAGGTTATTTTTACCTGTGTCGCGGGTGGCATGGACGACGCATATAACACATAACACATCACAATTACACCCTGCACCTCAGTACAAATATTATTTATCTGTCACATAAATATTTTCCCCGGTCAGGAATCGAACCCGAGAGCCCTCGCATTGCAGGCTGGGTCGCTACCAACTAGGCTACAGGGTCGTCGAACATATGTGAAAGTATCCATGTATGAAAGTGTGAGTAATTTGTTTTTTTGCGTAAATAGCTGACAATCGAGTACACGCCATTAAGTCTGCCCTATAAACGTAGACGTATATATTAAATTCATCAAATTTTACATTATAGAAGTAATTGCAATTAGGTCATAAATTTTTATGGGTAGTAAAATAAAAAGCATTCAATTAACCTGTCTCTAATAAAACGTTTGTAATTAACGTTACGAGTATAAAAGCGTAAAAATAAACACTAGACGCGTGTTTATGGCCGTCAAACAACATGTTATTATATTTTCCTTCCACGCTTCGTTGATATTCATAGAGATCGGTCTAGATTTGCTATGCGTAGATATTCTAAAATTACACTTTTATCTTCATATTTCCACATGACAATTTTAATGTAAGTACCTACTTATGCTCGGAATTTTTAAGTAAGCAAAAACATTTTAATAATAATAATGTAACGATTTATATAAGTAACTTTTAAATATTAATTTTTAAAGCTATCACACGAAAATATTACAAAGAGAAATTAGAATGTAGGTATACATACAAATATGGTGTAAAGAATACTAAACCGAAATCACTCAATCGGAGTTTTTTAAATCTACCATTATTCAAGTTTTGAAGATGATCGAAGCACAGCTAAATTATATTAAATTTTCGACTATCAGTGATGATTAGTATAATGAAATTATATTCCGTATTACCCTCATAAATCCAGTCCGTAGCACCGTAGTACATGTTACCCGGTACACCGGCTGTTGTAAGTGCGATGACGATATCCGGGTGAGCCACATCTGCTATGTAATACACATTGTTGTCCTTAACATAGGCCAAACCGTGTCCACTGTCCCAAATAACCACTTGCAGAGGTCCTTGGCCTATGCGAGCTATTGTCCTGTAACGCACGAGTAATTCATCAATTTGTAACTCCTTACAAATCGCTACTTAATTTGTTATTATAATGTTACTCTTACTTAGTCTCGAGGTTATGTACCGCGTACTCCGCTAAGGTCGAGTAACGATATATCTGTAAAAAATAAAAATAAAATTCAATTTACAATGGTATTGTAATTTAAGTCTCACGTATTAAGAGATCTTGGTTAGGACGTGTCTAATTTAAACTCATTGTCAGTATTTAGCAGCAATCGTGTCTGCATTGACCCATATCGGATTATGGTCCTGCAAATTTAAAATTCTAATAAACCGATAGCTTGCCTCGTAATCTTACTGCATATTCATATACGAGTAAGTTCCGGATTTTATTTCCCCTGCTTTGCATACTTGACTATTAGAGCAAATCTCGTACAGTCGTACGAATTATTAAAGTGAATGCAGTGGATGTTGCGTGCGAATAATAAGATGTTCTCCACTTTGGTCGAAATGTGAGAAGAAGCAAAAATGTTTATTTATGCTTAGTTTCGATGTGTTGTGGTAGATGATACTTCATGAATGACTTGAAACTATTGTAATAGCCCACAACACTTCCGACACCTTTACGTGCCTTCTGAAGCACGGACGTAGGTACTATCATTTAACTTCCTGCGATCTCACATAAAGATGGCTCTACTTTTTTGCTTGTATGACGATTGACGAACGAAGACAGACCTTCCTTCCTTATGAATTATTTCCTTATGTACGATATGTGTTTTCTGTATAGTAGGGAAAAAATCTCCTCGGAAGTATCTTGCCACTTCTTTTTTGAGCCTATTCATGATAGAGATTTGTTGAAGTGATGACGTAGCTTGTGTAATTGTGACTATCGAAGAGTATTTGTAAAACTCAGAAAAAAATAACCAATAAAATATACTATACAATATACTATATACAATAAAATAATACACATTATACTGTACATTCTCTGTTTAAACTAAACGTCGACTGGCAGAGATGAGAGAATTATAGCATAAGTCCACTTTTTGTACCAATTAGCTTTAAGGCTGAGCTCTAAGGATATAATAAATAAATAAACGTAAAATTATGAAAAAATATCTCATTTCATATATCTTGACGTTGTTACGCTCAACCGCGGACTTGCAGGCGATTCCTCTAACCTAATATAAAAACGTTTCCGATTACTAAGAATATTTAGTAAAAGTTGAGTGAAAACGAATGCTACCGTAGTTACCGCTTACCTCTCACTTAAAGGAAATGATTACCTCGACTTAGAATGCACACTAGGTATTGATATTACATACTGAACGTTTATTTTATTAATATACCTACTCTGACGTCTTGATCTTCGTATATCTAATAGCTGCCATTGTGTTGTTTTACAGAATTAGTAGAAATAGAATAATTTAATCATTCCAATATGTAAACTTAACCTACTTAAATTTACAATTTAACATAGATAGATGTAAAGATAAAAAAAAACTAAACTAAAGTGAACAAATAAATTATCATATTTACAAAAATCACAAACCAATAAAGTTCTGAATTTGTCAGACCCGATGACAAATTTTATTGATGCACCAACAAACGTATACCTATAGACGTCATTGCAAAAACTAAATACTAAAATATACACACCTTTTTTCTATTTGTTGCTAACAACACATATTTCTGGTCATTGGAAAATGTAGAGATTGAATATGGAGAAAGATTAAACTGAAACAAAAGATTGAGCAAATGACATTAGTTATATGCACAAAATAATTTGATTGACACTTTTGAAGGATGTGGCCTCTAAACTGCAAGGCTATTCTGTTTTGTAACTCGACAGCGGAATCCGCGATGAGTTTCAAAATTGAAGTTCGAGTCCGAGATCTTGATATGTGATTCTCTAATCATCTGGTACGCACTTGCGAAGTGAAGGGAGTCTCGAACTCTAACTTCAAGTTTGAAACTCATCGTGGATTCCGCTGTCAAGTTACAAAACAAAAGCGAACTTGCATCATATTGACAAGTCAGTCTCTAATCATCTAGTACGCACTTGCGATGTGAAGTGAGTCTCGAACTTGAACTTCAATTTTGAAACTCCGCTGTCAAGTTACAAAGCAGAATAGCCTTGCTGCTTAGGAAGTTGATCGAAGTGAGTATAGAGCAAATCAATTTGAATAACTTCGTGCCTCGAATAACCGATCAAATCATTGCGGTTTTTTGCGTGAGTCTAAGAGTGAGATGTATAAACCGTGTTTAGGTTTTGCTCAGACTTAAAATTATCCGAAAACAATAATGGTCCCAAATCAACCTTAACATGACTTTTTAATTTTTTCCTCGATACTAACAAAGTATTAGTCTTTTAATACATTTGACTGCTGTCTGAGCAAAGTCCAAGACTAAGTGCACTTTGTAGATCTCACCCTACGGGATGGATTCAAAACAACAAGACATGTATGTCATGACAAAAATGTCTCTTACCATATCCTCATGGGTTAAAAGTGTGACCGATGAATTATTTTCGACATCGTACAAATTGGCGCCAGTTGGCTCCATGGCAATGTACTTGGAATCTGAAAATAAACAATGATTAATATCCAATAACAATAAACCTTTCAACCAAACCAATTAAAAGATTAGATTCATAACGTCTATATGAAGCAACACCATATTTCACGTGTTAATATTATCGTATTATGAGAACGATTACATAAACAAAGTTACTCTACATCTTTTTGAATATTAACTATCTGAAATAAAAAGTGTTGTGGCGTGAAGAATAAAGAATAAACATTTTCTTTTAAAAAAGGAAGTAATGAAAAGACGTATAAGATGCCTGCATAAATAATTGAGTTAGAAATTAGCAGCTTTACAGCCACTAACTACAGCACATGTAATATGGTCCCAAAAGTCCTTTATATAAAACCATCGTGTAGAGCACGAAGCAAGTGTCATCCAAAGCCTATTGTACGTGTATTATGAACTTAGAATATCACCTGAAATCCATTGCCCAGATAATCTTTTAGGAAAAAAATCAAAATTCAGCGGGATCAATTCTTCTAAGGTGAAAGTTTTGAGGTCATCATGAGGCGACGGTGATGACTCTATGAGGCCGCTCAGCAACGCTAACGCGAGTATCTGATGACGTACCTATAAATAAAATTGATTTTTTTAAACAATATTTACAATTAAATTGACTAGTTTCCCAATTGTTTAAACTATAACGTTGGTACAATTGTATGGCTTTAAGTTGTCTGTTACATTATAGTATTGTAACTACATATAATACATTATGTATAGTTACTTGTGGCCGTTCTCTATCTACCCATAATCGAGGTAACCTCTATCCTCCATGCCTATAATCCTCAAGTCTGTTGCTGTTTAAAAAGTCACAATGTTATTACTAAATTTTCCAGAAAAATATACTAAAATACAAAATACTGAAAACAGATTAACGTAAGAGTATCGAGATGTGAGACGAAAAATAATAATTAAATTTGAAAATAAACGCTACTTATGGTTGGTATTTTTAAATTACGATATTAAATAGAACTTGTACACGAACTTTAGTGCAATTCTCTGGGAAGATATCACCGAATTTTCGTGTATCGTGAAGTCATTAAGGCCCGTAATATCAAAAGAAGTTAATAAAGTGTATGTACAGAACTATAATATAATAAAATTAATGTTGGACTTTGTGATCCCACTTACAAGCTCAAAGTCGGGCAGCGGGGCTATATGGAGAGAGCTATCTCGGAATTTCTCTACGTGATCGAATCAGAATTTCATAAAGGAACAAGGGTGACCAACGTAGCTCAGAAAATTAACCTGCTGAAATGGGAGTTGGTGCGCTTACATTGTTAGAAGGACAGATCGTCCTATTACTGCAAATACCGCCAATGTGACTTTCTGTCAAAATCGTTTTTTTTAGGCCTTAAGAATAAGCTTTTTAATACCTACAAACTGGTAAAACCAATATTTCGTTACGATCCTCCATTACAAAGATAGCTTTTACGTAACGTAACATATCACTAATTTAATAACATTTACGTACAGGCAAAAACTGAAATGTGTGTTATAATGCAACGATTCATATTTTTATGTCCATGTAAAAACTATAACTAGCCTATTATGGTTTTTGCATATTTAATATAATACAGATATAAATCTTAATATATATAAATTACGTGTCACGTTGTTTGTCCGCGATGGACTCCTAAACTTCTTACCCGATTTTAATCAAATTTGCAAAGATAGGATAGCTTACATCTCATGATAAAAAAAAAACCTTTTGACAGAACGAAGTCTGTCCGGGCAGCTAGTATAATATAAATATAATACAGTAAAAAAACTTCTACGTTCATTTTAATCAACCACTAACTGACTATTATTGCCCTTTTAGCCAGTAAATAACTAACGGTTAGTCTACTTTAACATCATGCAACAAGTTATATTTTTATTTGTATTAATTAATATACAAACTAATAAATTTAAAAATACCCCTGAAATCATTCATATTCAGCGGGGTTAAAGCACCATATGTAAGGAATCCCGAAATGTTGTGCAGGTAAAACCGTATATCTTTTCAATAAAATAAAAATAACTCGAAAACTTGCTATTTTTTTTAATTGTCCTGTTGCTTGTAGGTAAATTATATATCTAATAAATTCGTTTTAAGTTGGTTTTTAGATATTGATGCCTTTGGACAAGAAATAAACAAGATTATATTTGTACAGGAAAAAACAGTTATATGGCAGACTATATTTTTTTAACGTTATTTTAATGTATTTTAAACACAGTCTACATGCATTGTGCAATAAAATAGCAAACAAGATAACATAGGTTTTAGCTTTTTTTAAAATACAATGCATCTTTTTAACATCATAAAATATAAACAAGTATTCAAACTTTCAATTGTCGATTTCTCAGAACGCGTTTTTTGCAGATTGTCGGTATTTGCAGTAATAGGACGAGATAACCGTTGAAGGAATGTCCTCGATTGGAGACTATGCCTCGGTAAAATTTAGTATTTTAATATATACTTAATATAGTCATTAGTCTCCATAATATTTTCATAAGCTTGTGAATATTACAGCTCACATGTATAAAACAGCTGAACTAATGAGTGTTCACTTTTCTTATCACGAATTCATTATATCTTGATGTAAAACTTGCACTTTCGTTTCGCTAATTGTACCGATAATCGTTGATCAACCACCCGTTGCCAAGATGCCCAAGTAGGTATAGTTTTGAAAATGAAAATGAAAATGAAAATGTTGAAAATGAAAATGTTTTATTGATATTTTAGTTTTCCTTCCGTTGTAATATAGTAATGCACTGTAGAATATTTTATTTGTTAAAACTGTTTTAACATGAACAACATGATTTTAATATTCTGTAATAAGTCGAGTATCATTCCAAGTTGTTTATTTATTTATTTACATGTTTTTAAAGTTTTTTCCGACCTTGCTATCAGTATACCGTAAACCTACTTCCATTGTAAAGTAATGACAATCAGAAGGTAGCCTGGCTATTGTTTAAAGCTTATATTTCAATGAGATAATACCCGTGTAGATCTAGATAAAACACGTAGATATCATAATAAGCAAAGGAAACCAAAAAAACATCTGTAGAGTCATCGTCTCCGCATTATGACGAAGCTGTAACGATTTTATCAGGCTCCAACTTTCAGAACTATAAGCAATCATAATTTCAGAACTATAATAATTTTGTTTAGACAACTCTAATATCCCGATATTACCAATATATATGCACCTATTTTTAAGAGAGAGGTCTAAATTCTGAAGAATGATTGACGATATTGAGAAGCTAACAGTTAGTCGTCAAAATTAATTGTGATTGTATTGGGGCGGTGCGGCTTAGAATATTAACACCAATCCCACACCGGATGGATGTCGTAAGAGGCGACTAAATGAATAATATTGATTTTAATTGTAAAAAATAACATTATTACTATTATTATATCTCCATGGTGTTCACCTGGATAGCTACAACTATTGAGCATGAGTCAGCCGCCAAACGACTCGTCGTGTTCTGGCTGGGGGTTTGAGAGTCGTTCTTTCTTTCTTTTTCTCCTCTCTGTCTTTGCCAGCAACGCATCAGTGATACCTTTGGTGTTGCTGATGTCCATGTGCGACAATAGCCACTTACCATCAGATGGATCGTCAGCTCGTTTGCCGGCTATTTCCATAAAAAAATCTTTCTAATTTTTTCTATATATCTTGCTAAAGCACTTCTGCATATTAATAATAAAATGAATGTCACGGTACCTATTACCTGCAATCGCTCATTTATATTTAAACGCGATATCGATTCTCACTGAACTCGTCCAACACGAAATGCGAACTTTTCCTCAACAACACGTCATGTGTTTTATCAAGATTAGTAAGACCATTGTCTCATCAAAATTTAAGCGTAAAATATTTATTGAGTATGTAAATAAGGGAGGTTTTAGTAATTTTATTAACAAACGAAGAAGCATAATTTCATTGATCTTTTGTTATTGTTTTTCTAATCTACGAGTGTCGTAGAGTTGATCCTGGTTTGTTCTACGCTGACCGCGATCGATTTGTATTTTTTCCTTAGTCTGTTTCTTTAGCAGGTACCAATGCATAAATAGGTGCCTTCTTTATGACTCTCATAAATAAACATAAACAAAGAAAGCCTTAACGTTGTTTTTGTTATATTAGTTGTATTTAACGTAGTATATGTAAGGTTAAGTATCATATCGCAAAGTTGTTTTAAAAACAAAATTGACCTTAAATACTATCACATATAATACAATCACCTTTTTAGGTCGATCGTACGTAAAATTACTCATGGACATTGTAAGAGACATTATTTATTTATGTTATTAATTAAACAATTTCTGTAATAAGTAAGTAGATTATGCGTTTTATTCCTGTAGAAAAGTTACAAAATCAAACAAAACAAGACGGTTTGTTTTCAAAATATTGTCAATCCAATCATTATTTCTATTATATCTGCACACCATTATTAGAAATATAAAATATATTTTTAAATATCAAAAAAACCTGACAAGTGACAGTAGTTATAACACTCCTTTATATATAACAAAGCTCGTAATGTTGCTTGTAAATAACAAAACAGCGTGACAAAATTATACAGAAATATTCTTACCATCATAATTGAAAGAGTTAAACACAGTCACAAAGGTGGGAACCTCCCGGCTCCCGTTCCCTCAATGAGTTTAAGTGGTTCAATCAGACCGCATCACACGAAAAAAGACGCTCTCTTACAACTCACAAGGCACAAGCAATCACTTCGCCGGGCGCTCGACTACTACTTCTGACAGTACTGATTATTCTAACTCACTAAACGCTGACGCTGGTCACCAAAACCAAAGAAACTGGTTTTTGGGCTATTTTGATTTTAGGGCGGAAATATCTCTTTATTTCTGAAGGATTTCGAAATCATGTCCTTTCTTTCTTGAACGTCTCGTTATTCTGAGTTGAAACGAAGGCGCAGATAAACAATTACTGAATTCTGGTGGGAAATCCCTACTTACCAGGCAGAATCCTAATAGATTATTCCTTTACGAAGGATAAAATAAAACTGATGCGCCGGGGCTATTAAACTATGTACTTCGTTCTCCTAAAATAAACGCTCCAAACGGGAGCAGGTATTTGGTTGTTTTATTCACTGCAACGAAAATTGATAAAACAAATAACACATTCAGGAGAAGTTTATAAATATTTACGAGGTGCCTAGTCGCTAACAGACTAAAACATTCAAGAACTCTTCTAAGGTTGTGTATAGTCGTTAAATCGCAATTTTTTGTGATCAACACTTTAATTTTGTATTAAGTATATTACTCCTTTACTTATTAATATGTGGTAATATCAAAAGGTACATTAAACTGCATAATTATAATCGTAAAATGACAATTCAAATAATATTAATTTTAAATGAGACAATCCCCATAACTGGGTCTGGGACATCATGTAAAAACTTAGTCACGAAGCATTTTGCATTAAAATTAACATGTAAGTATTATATTCAATTACACGCCTCACAGGCCACCCGTGCCTTATATGTATGTACATGTAAAATCTAAACAAAGAGTTATTTATACTTTAAATTAAAATTTTTGAGTTTGCTTCATACTTTTAGTTATTAATATTGTTTATTTCTAGTTTCATTGTTATTGATATTACTATGTCTTACCTTACCTTATCTACTGAAATATCTGTGTGGATAAAGGTTATCTCTAACAAAGGTTATCTATCTTCGTTGTTTTCGAAAGAATTAGTTTATTATTAAAATCAGATGAATACCGTCAATTAAGTTTTGTTAAAAAATTGTGAAATTAATTTCAAGCCGTACATTATTTTTCCTTGCTACATGAATAATATTTCGTTACTAAAATGTGCTCGACTTTATGTCAAAAAAGAGAGATATTTGAAATATGTTGTGTAGTTAGAAGAACATTATTCATGTCAATTAAATTCAGTCTCGTCGCCATCTAATTAAGAATTCATTTCAACCTGTGCGATGTTAAACTTTTAGTTGGATTTTCGTTTCTGAATTGATTTCGTATGTTTCTCATAAATCCCACAAAACTGTATACGTTCACTGGGGTGGTAATTGAACTTTCTTTTCACCTGTTAGCTCTGTTAACAATAATCTAATATATAAAATTCTCGTGTCACGCTTTTTTGAAGTTCTCCTCAGAAACGGCTCGACGGATTTTCGTGAATCTTTGCGTGCATATCGGCTAGGGTGGAGAATCGGACAACATCTATTTTTCATCACCCTAAATATTAAGGGTGGACCCCTAAATATTTGGCAGAACAACTTTTGCCGAGTCAGCTAGTGCTATAAATCTACATTTTTCCAATAAAGAAATAAAAGTAAGACATGAAGAGATAAGACTACAGACTTTAAAGTTGTATTAAGATATGATAGGTAGGTACATAATTATCAAAGAAAGGACTTATTTTCCCGGATAGTCTAACTCTAACCTTGATAATTCGCTTAGATATTACTCAAGTTGCTCATGTTAGTAAGTAGGGAGGAACCTACTCATCGCCTTCACAACAACGCAACAATGGAGATAGTCATGACCACAGAACACCTAATAATTAGTTAGAAAGGCGTTGTGGGCGTGGCAGGCGCGCCAATATTAGGCGCAAACGAGCACAATCCTCAAAAACACGCGATCGCGCTGTTTAGTGACTCGCGAACTCCAACGGAGAAAAGTACTGCGAAATACTGCGACTAAATTACTTATAAATGCCTACATGTACGGTAATTACTTGCCGTACAAGAAGCGAAATGCTTAAAATAAACAAAGGAAGCGTTTCTTTTCATCGTTATGTAAAAAACTAGGATATTTTAGTTTAAATCTTTAAAAATGTCCTTCAAATGATTCTTTGCCCAAAAAATATACATTGCGGGCTTCATGCGCTCGTCATTTTTAACACATCAATGAGAACGCGTAATGTATCACGTATGTACGTTAGTATATTAGTTCATTGATCACGTAGCAGTAGCTCTAGCGTTGGGCGTAGTAAAAGATGACATCGATATTCGATAGATTCTTTCGAAGTTATAATAAAAAACAACTTTCTTAAATAATGTACATGTGGCCAGATAAATTTAATATTTTATGCATTGAAATATAGTTTGAAAGAACATTGACGTATTTTACATCCTATTTTTTATATACCTATATATTTTTTTAATCCTATTTTTTATATCTTATAAGTTAATGCTTGATGGTAAGTGGCGATGTAGTCATGGGTGGTAAAACGCACTAAATTAGCAAAAGCCTATTCACTCTTGCCTTGAAGATAAGTATATTTAATAAAATAAGTATGATGAAGAACAAATGAATCTGAATCTGACATACGTAGCAAGTTTCCTATATTATTTTCCAATAATTATGATATTTTACCTTTATTTTACATATCTGTCGACCTTACGACAATAAATACCGATAAAAGTTTACGTCAGTCAATCCTTAGCTACAGTGTCACGCCTCTCACGCACACATAACGACCCTCGTGCGTATTTGTTCATTTTTGTAGGAGTAAGCAAATGGAGGGGATCGGAACGGCGACAGTGGTTCCCATACAAATTACGCGCTATGCCCTTTCTAACTAATTATTAGGTGTTCTGTGGTCATGACTGTCATTTATTATACCATCCGTTTCACGTCTAAGTAGATTAGGTGGTGAATAGAATGCCATTAAATAATACGAACAAACCCTTTATATGGTTTTTACTGGTATGGTCTATGGAAGATATTTCTTTCTTTTTTAACATAGGTAAGATTTTAAATGTCCAGAATTTAAAATGTTCTGTATTTGGTTACATTAATTTAGTTGAAAATAAATAGAATTTATGACCGGTAAATACATCTCTCTCTATTAACATCTTATTGGTTAAAGGTATAGTAAACTTTACTCACTCCATTTCATATAATGCCCGAAATGACAGTCACGTAATCACGTTCGAAAATTTCGAGTGCATTATTGTAAATTGATGACGTAAATTATTAGATATTGTTTAGATTGGGCCCGGACTTACGCAATACCACAACACAAACGAATTTACCAGTGACGTAAGCTGCTGACGGTAACCGATGAGTGCGAGGCCTGAGGCGCCATGAAAGGCTGTTACATGATTACGTATTACACAAGCGCAAGACCTTTCCAACGTCTACTATAGGCGCTGGCCATTAATTTCCACTGGAGTCTGGTTGATTTAAATCCTGACTAGTAATAACAATAGCAATAGTGCTATAAAATAAGGTTAATTTTAAATATAAAATAAGGAAAATGGATAGTAGAAATAGATTAAGATCTTATTGTTTACACATCAATATAGCCTTAAAAGTCAATCTAAAACCTGATTATTACACCCATAGATAGTTCTGATAAATGATACAAAAATAAAATTGAAAATTCAAAGTTGCTAATTTTATGGGCATTATTACTCGTATGTGTATCATATTTTATGTTTAAAGTATTTGTTATTATATTTATCTATCTCCCTATTATTATCGCAAACACCTCTATGGGTATTGTTATGTAAAAAATACATCAATATATAAATCGTTTAGTTAGAGGTTACACGATCGGTAGATACATTCGATCGATCATGAAATATTTAGGTCCAAAATACATCCATCCATCATGCATCAGCCCTTGGAGGTCCACTGTTGGACATATGCCTCTCCTAACTTGCGACACTAATGGGTCCTGACTCCTGAACCATCTGAATCCAGCGGATGCCCGCTGTCTTTTACAGGTCGTCAGTCCACCTGGTTGAGGGACATGTTATAGGTGCTCATTTTTCCGAGACGTGACGTGGGCAATATTCCTGAATTTGCTTTCCGTCAATCGCCGGCTCCTGGTCTACAGTCAACAACAATAAAAGTGAATGACCCAGATGACCAGTTTTGCAAAGGGTGAACGAGCTCTGATCTGGCTTGACTACACCTCAGCGTGTATTACCTGGACCAATTCGTTTAATTATTGCTTTATATTAAAGGTATTATGATTAAAGCGATCATAGCCCAGGGGATTGTAATGATCATAACTCATAAGTGATCAATGAGAAGCAACAGCCGGCGCGGTCGGTGATGGGTGTCCGCTAGAGGTAAAAACTTGGACGTTTCCGTGTTTCGTAGACCACCTCATCCATCCACCAATCAGCACTGGAGCAGCGTGGTGGAGTATGCTCTAGGCCTCCTAAACCGACCTACCGATACCGGGGTAGGTAATTAGGTAGGAGCTTAACCCGACAGTAGAACTCTTCACCACACTTTCAGTAAGTAGGTACCTATTACGATCCGCACTTGGCCATTTGTAATTTTGGTACCTACCTACTCATATAATCATTAATATTTACACCAAAACTTATAATAGTGGCAACACAGTTGATACTATAGCCAGGGTTTACAAACATATAATTTGTAAAATTGTTTTTGTTCTAAATAAATCTTTAAATCTTTAATAGTCTGTTTTTGTAGAGTTCTCTCAGGAAAAATAATTAACACCTATTTTATTGATCTTTGTACTTAATTGTAAGTCTACACTCTACAAGGTATCTACCTACATACATCACAAAGCAGGCTATACCTCCCATACGTGATTGAGATTTATATGTAGGTATAATACATAGCTAAACGTAATAAAACGTAACTACACCCTCACCAGGAACCCCGTCAAAGAGGATTGAAGCGGAACACGGATATTAATGCGGAAACATTTACGATATTTGGTGCGTGAGTGTAATAATATGAATTTATAACTTGCTGTCGGTACACCGCATACGTTCACGAAGCCAGTCACTAATAACATTTCAACAAATAAATGGTTCTACGAGTGTAGTTACATAAGTATGTAAACATTCACCTACAAAAACGTTCTTAATTAAATTTAGATCATCATAACGTCATGACGGTAGTTAGATTTTAAAAACAAGACGATAGAGATCATAAATATTTATAACAATAACAAGATAGGTATAACTGATTAGGTTACAATTATAATTGTGAATTGTGTGAGTTGTACCTTTTTTATTTCAAATATGTGCTAATTTTACTTGTTAAATGATACAAGTAGAGTTATATTATGTTGCACAGCTACAAATTGTCTTTGTGTTAACTGATATATAACTGATTAGGGTACAATTCTATACATATAGATTCATATAGAATTATTGTACCCTAATCAGTACTGGTTTATAGTGATATACTTATCTCTAAATAAATCAATATTCACGATAAATATATTGAAAAATAAAATGTGAAAATTAATATAAACGCAGTTATAGCACGAAACATAAAAAACTATCTATAGAGCAATTATTTATAGGGGTTACAACTTTAGATATATCTACATTCAAGGTTTTTTTTTGCCAAAACCTGTGCAGTTATATCAGTTTGCATAAAATTATCTCCACAACTATAGCGTGAGTTAAACCAAAAATATATCGTAATTTTTTGTTATAAATTTCTATGTTAAAATCACAAAAAGGGTACAACTCTACTTAGATCACTAATCACAGGAGGCACAATAGTTTATGTACACTTATAAAATTGGTTACAAAAAGTTATAAAAGAAATTTTGCACATAAACCATGCTTATTTCTAAAAGAAATGTCTTCCAGCACACCTAGGAATGGAAAAGTGATATGAAATTAATTACGGTGCACTTGTTTAATTGGATACTATTTAAAAACACACATGCACATCACATATCTACCTGTAGGTATTACATTAATGTTGAGATACATAATGTTTCACTTCTTGTTTCGTTTGACCGCAGTAGACTTAACGAAAGTAAAAGTTACATTCCATTCTCGAACGCTAACTCATTCCAAGGACCTAGTAAATATCAGTTCTGGAAACAAACATTATGGTTTATTACTCAGTTCTCAATGTGTTTGAATTTTTTACTTTGTTCGCGGAAAACAGTTCCATGCGTAAGACGAGCCAACAAAAATCAGAAGCGTTAAATGGACATAGATATAAATACCAAGAGAAGGAAAGCTGCACTATCCAAAAACCAAATATCCGAAATAAATGCGATACACTATGAATACGCAACGAATATTTTCACAAGTTCTGTTTACAGAACTAGCACCTCATAACTCGGATTAGTGCCGATCAAGAAAGAAGAATGTTTTTTTTTCTTCTGTTCTTCTTCTTTTTTGTGTTCTTTTGAAGAAAATTGGCTCCCAAAACTCAACGACTCTAGTATCCGGATGAGATTGAGGTCGTATTCTAAGACACCCCAATACGGCTAAAAATATTTTACGACTTTGTTTATTAGATAGACGTAGGAGTTAGAGTATTAAAGAAGTCCGATGAAAAATGGCGCCAACGACTTCCTTCTATAGGTCATTATGTCACATTTCATAATTTATCTGAAACAGGTCTAATCTAAATACCCGACTAGTCTAGTATTTATGTAGGTAAATAAAACTTGTTCTATAACTCTCTCTGTTACACTTATTGCCGTTGGCTTAAAACGGTTGAGATCAATAGACCGATTTTGAAAATTAAAGAAGTAAACTGTGCCCTCCGTCAAATAAATGATGCAGCTTACATTACAGTGCCGACAAATACGAAGTGTACGGTCGAAGATTTGACGACCTATGTGGCGCGATGGGTACCATGTCGGATCGCCGCGCCAATAGTCCTGGGTTCGATTCCCAACGAGGCGGAAATTTGAATGATGAGTTTGAATTTTTGTTCTCACTCTGGGTGTGAGTGTTCTTGTCTCTGTGTGTTGTCCATGACTCACGACACAGGGAATTCTAGCGTGGCTATGAGTAGTGGCTATGCGTAGGCTATGAGTGCGAAGCGTTATTATTATTATTTCGAACCTAGGTTCTCCTATGGGAGGTCTTTATCATGTTTATGAGACAGATTTAATAACAAAAGCATTATTACTGTTAGTGACAACAATGAAACACGAATAAAAAATAACCGTGTTTTATTAGTTTTTATTTAACAAAAATATACAATGTGATCTAAATAGATCTTCGTGATTTTAAACTTAATTTAGGAACTCTCTTGAGGTATTTTGATGCACTCCTCCCAGTAGCGATTCATGGTGTCGTACCGGTGCAAGTTGACTCCCCTCAGGCTGTGAGCTTCGTCAGGATACGACTGAAAAATAAATAAAAACATTATAATCTACCACTTAACTATGAATTTAAGAGTAAGTGTAACTTTGAACACGATGTTTTTTTTAGCGGAGGTCAGGGCTCAAGTAAAATTACGTGTGCAAACTTAAATAATTTCAGTTAAGTTAGTCTAAGGTCGGCGGGAACGCCGACGCAGGCAAGCTATTCCAATCCCTCGCGGTGCGTATAATGAATGACGACGCAAACCGTACTTTTTGTGTCGAGGGTTGAAACACTGTTTGCGTCGAGGGTTGAAAACGGATAAAATGTTTTACATTATGTATTATTCCTCACCATCTGATGGAAGGGTATGTTCCGTTCTTGCAGCGCCGTGTACAGCTTCGCAGCGTTCTGATAGTGCACATTGTCGTCGGCGTTGCCGTGCATGATGTAGAAGTCGTGGCCTCGGAGCTTCTCCGCCAGTAGCGTGACGTCACCGGCTTCATAGCCTGCTAAGTTATCTTCGGGCGTCGGTAGGCCCATGTAACGCTCCGTGTACATTGTATCTGGAAAGATAAAGGATTGTTTAGAGCAGGGGCGTAGTTATCAATTATACGGGGCCCCTGCGTATAGGGGCCCCCATTAACACTCCCAAAAAAAAAGCTCGAAGCGGCCTACGACCGCTACAGTTAGTACTCCTTTTGTATTCGACAGCTGACGTTGATGGGCCCCCACAACAAATATTGATATGGGGCCTCCTTAGGGCTAGCTACGCCACTGGATTAGAGTAAAATAGTCGGTAGTTGAATTAGTGACCACTAATAGTAACGTGGTAAGGTAATAGACACTATGTCATGTCGGAGACCTAACGGGCGGTACAAAAACTAAACACTTGGGTTTCCACTACAAATCCACAGTGGAGCAGTTGTGGGCCATTTATAGGTTGAAGCCAAGTCTTTTTTTAAGGGGAGGCCGTATCAGTCAATATGGCATCCGTGGTATAAGAGGCTCCACCTTTAGTTCAACTCTAACCCTGCTCGCGAAGCAACCTGCTCAACAAAAAATAGGAATAGCGCTAGGTCTTTCGACCCAGTTTAATCTATGGTACTCGTACATGGTAATAAAGTAATTTACCATGTTACGGCCTGGTTATCTACCTTATAGTGTTATATTTCGTATTTATTTAAGTCACAATGGTGAAGAGTTATTATTTAGTAATTATGCTGGTCCCCCCGCACTTCAGTGATAATGAAGATTCTGCTATCTATGGTCCTAGGTGAAGGCCAACGCGGCAATACGTCTCGATGCTACACGCTAGGAAAATATTAAACAGTAGCGGTGCAATCTTGCGCCTACATTATCGCGTATGCTAGTGCTTTGCCATTGTCGCTTTTGTCCTTCATCTAGGACAATAAGTTATCTAGACAGCACGCCGGATAAACAGATAGAGAATGCCACTAAAATTTCTTTATTTTTCTTCTCACTTAGCCAACCACGCATCATGATGCCAGCGACGTTGCTGATGTCCATTGGCGACGATAGCCATACCCTTAGTTAGATCGTCAGTTCGTTTGCCATACAAAAAAAAACATTGAGAATCTATTGAATTCCTTCGTTCAAGTTCCAACACAACAAAATAAAATACATACTATAATACAGCCAGGAGGTGACGGGGGCAGTGGAGACCCCACAGCTGAACAGCTGCTCATCATCGTGCACCAACGTCAGCAGCGTGGCGTACCCGCCGTAGCTGTGGCCCCAGATGGCCACGCGCGACCGATCGATGTACTCGTACCGGTCCAGGACTTGTCTGGAAATTGGTCAATTGGTATTTTTGTCCAATGATAAAACATCCTGTACACAACGGATTGGAGGTAGGGTTAGAATATGATGAGGAGGTTTATGGAAACTTGAAAATAAACAACGCGGCAATGGTCTCGCTTAAATTCGATTTGGGTTTATTTATTTCTGCTCAGGTAACGACTCGTCGTGTTCCGGCTGGGGGCTTGAGAGCCAGTTCTTTCTTTCTTTTTCTTCTTTCTTTCTTGGCCGGCAACGATCAGTGATACCTTTGGTGTTGCTGATGTCAATGAGCGACGATAGCTACTTATCATCAGGTGGATCGTCAGCTCGTTTGCCGTCTATTTCCATAAAAAAAGTATTATTTAGTAAAGATATGCTTAACAATGAAAATGGTGAACATAATAATATGTTCATTATTATTTATAATTAATTTCTACTAATTACCTAAATAACATTTAAAATTAGAGATTTTCGTACAATATTTCAATACAATACACAATCACTTGCACCTCACTCTACCTCAGTATAACAGAGTGGTCCTCGATCTCCGCAGTGCCGAGTGCGTTGTTGACCGCGAACAGCATCTCCTGCCCGTTGAGCCCCGCGCCGCGCCCGTCCGCCAGCATGTAGATCGTGTTGCGACTCGTCGTCAGGTACGAGTGGTAACCTGACCACACATTTACATTATGTATTGTACTCGAGCAGTAAGTAAGTATTTATTTATTTAACTCTTATTTGTACACCTTGAACAATACAATAACAGAACTAGGATTACCTGTACCGCTAGGAGAATGGAGATCATAAATAAGATATCAATAAAACGTCAACACTCACGACCGAAAGAAAACAAATTAGCTTGAGAGCCAGTTCTTTCTTTCTTTCTTTTTCTTCTCTCTTTCTTGGCCGGCAAAATATCAGTGATGCCTTTGGTGTTGCTGATGTCCAGGGGCGACGATAGCCACTTACCATCAGGTGGATCGTTAGCTCGTTAGCGAGCTATTGCCGTATAAAAAAAAATTCATCTTTTACAAAATTAACTACGGCTACGGAGTTGTCACTAGCTAAATTGTTCGGTGCTTTATTTTAATATAATCTCAGTGTATTAAATACTTATAGTATATTTTACTAATAACGTGATTATTTTGCGACCTATAAATCAAATATTTATCTGCCAATCTTCTTCGGCTTGAGGGTGAAGCCCGTCCCCTAAGTTTGGTAAGTAAGTTTTATGTCAAGTTGGATAGTTAAGAGATGCTAAGAAAAAACATTTATAATGTGATTTTTAGCTAAGCAATAAGCAAGTAAGTTAGACAAAAGCATTAGATGCTGATATTCCATTGTACATAATAATAATGACAAAAAAAAACCGATAACTCACCTACAGTAAAGGTGTCAAACACGGTATTGGTGTTAGGTCCAGAGTACACATAGTAGACCAGGGGGTATTTGGTAGTGGTGTCGTTGACGTTGAGACCGGGGGGTAAGAATAGCCGCACGGGAGCCGGGTACCCATTCTGTAGGGGTACCGTCGTGATGATGCTGCCCGGACGGGACTTGCCAATCAGCCGACTGCGTACCACCGCGTTGTCTTCCCATGTGTATAACACCTCCCGTGTCTGAGCATTTAACATATTTTATTACAAATGACATGATAATTCATTACATTTATCCTAGTTTGTTCTTTTTTAACTATGATACACGTCACATATTGTATAAGTTTTTTATTTAAATATCTGACAAACACTTATATGCGCTCATAGTCTGGCGGCTTGTTAAGCAACAGCGGGTGCGGTCAGTACTTGGATGGGTAACCGCTAGTGGCAAAACATTCGAGTATTTCCGCGCTTCAAAGGGGTAAAACCTTTCCGTTCATCATAACCGTTCCGGTCATCATAAAATAACAGTCGTTAACCATATCGAGCTCGGAAGCCCTTGGCATGAAAACTTCCGGGTTGGCCACTAATCGCACTGGCGCAGCGTAGTGGATGCTCCAAGCCCTAGAAACCTGTGCTCAATAGTGGGCCATCGGTTGAAGCTAGGTACTCACAATAGGGTCAACCACGTATGTAGCAGACGGCTCGTCAGGCGAGGAGCAGGTGACGGTCAGATAAGACCCGGCCGTGCTGGCGGTGGCGGTGGCCCACGCGCACGGCCCGCCGCCCGGCAGCGCCAGGTCGCAGGACAGGCAGCCGCGCCGCGCGCCCGCCACGTGCACGCCGGACTGCCAGGGCCGCCCGGAGACTGTGCTCGTGTAGAAACTGGAGGGTTGAAACTGTTGCTTAGCGTTTGTAAGTTAATTATCTAAACTAATATTATAAAGTGAAATGTTTTGATTTTTTGTTTATGTTGGATAAACTCAAAAACTACTGGACCGATTTAAAAAATTATTTAATCAATAGAACGCTATATTGTTTCTGAATAGCATGGGCTATTTTTAATTAGAAAAAAAGGTTCGTGTACTTTTGTACAAACAGAGGAGATGAAGTCGAGCATTAAGGCTGTGTTCCCAGTAGGCAAACTGTTAGCGGCCAACTGAGTGAGCCGCAGATTTGTGGCGAACTGAAATGAGTTAGCTGCAAACTCAGATCAATTTGCGTGCGTCGCAAGCAAACTGTTATGAGTTAGCCGCTTATTTAGGTCTACCGACTGAATTTTCACTTTACTATTGTTGTACGAAGGGAGTGGTTGTGTTGGTCACAATGGATATTTTTGAAGTAATTGGTATCTTAGAGGCGCTGAAAGAGGATAAAAACTGTCCAGCTGTCCGCATGAACAGTTTGCGGCAAACGGACTCACTACGCCCGGCGAACAACCATGTCGCCGCCGCCGACTGGAACCGGGTTTGCTATGAGTTAGCCTGACTACTGAGACAGTCGGCCCACCTAACGCTGCAAACTGCGTATAGTGAGCGCAAAACTAGCAAACTGTGGACACTCCATTTCAAATATATGGAAGGGCGTACTAAACCGATACGCCGCAAACTCAGTCGGCCGCTAACAGTTTGCCTACTGTGAACATAGCATAACGTATTCAAGTTATTATGAAAAAAATATACAGAAGATTGCATGATAGAAATAAGTATAATGAATAATATAAAAATAATATAAAAAAATATATAAAAAATATAAAAATAATAGGTCTGTGGTTTAGAAAAACCACAGACCTATTATTTATTAATTATTATTTATTGTAATTTATTATCATTTTAGAATTTTTATTGACACAGTTGATTAATATTAACTTAACTACAGTAACATTGTCATAATAAATGTGTGATTTTAATTAAAGATAATGCTTGATGAATTTAATGCTTATGAATGATGATGAATTAATTTTTAATTTTTAATAAAATTTTAAATGCAATAATATTACTCTAACGCTTTGGAAATGTTCTGTAATGTTAGATGTAATGTGAATAAATAAATAAATAAAACTTACTACAACACATTAGCTTCGTCCATTCCGACGTAGTTATTGACAGTAGCTGCCCCAGGGGTGATGGAACTGGACAAGATCTGTCCGTTGAGCCGCATGCTGAGGTACAGGTGCTGCCAGTGCGCGCCGTCGGCCTGCTCGAGGGACCAACGGAGAGACAGGAAGAAGTCGCCCTTCGAGCTGAACCGCGGCAGGGCGATTGGCACCCAGCCGTTCGGTTGTTGGCGATGCTCTTCCTACGAAAGAGAGAGGTATAATGGTTTGTCAATTCCGTATGCGTGTTTTTTTTTGGTTCTGTTTCAGGTGTTTTCGAACTACGTTCTTTCGAATAACTCAAAAATGTGGTTGTCTTTGCAAAGGAATCAGAGCCATAAAAATATTAGCATATAAAACTTTTGTTTTAAAGTATTCCTAGTACAATGGCATTGATAAATAATCGTTTTAAAATATTCCGAATAAATCATCATTGTAGAATTATTATATTAACTTAAAAACCTAAACTTGGAAATTTAAAATTACTATTTGCAATCACAGTGCGCCTTTGTAGCGTAGACGTCAACACCAAAGGCTAAATTGCACGCCAAGAGTAAATCAGAGCACCTTATTATACAATAAGATTCTAGTTTCTACTGTCAGCCCTTCACCAAGGGTCACTTACCTCACAAACGCCATTATCCATATTACAAATCCGCAACACAGTATAGTTCTGTCTTCTGTTGAGCCAGTGCGCGGCGACCTCGTTGTCAGTGGGCCAGATGACGCCGCCCAGGATGTGGTCATCGGTGACGGATGGCGGCGGCTCCAGCGTCGTGAAGGCCGTCTCGTTGAGGAGTAGAGCGACCAGGTTCACCACTCGGAGCTGGACTGTAGGGTTGGTACGCCCAACCTGGTGATACAGGTCATGGTAAGTTGGTGACTCAAACCAATTTTCACTGGATTTTACATACTCTTTAAGAAGCAAATTATGAATATGAAAGATACTTCCAAGGAGATTTTCCCTACCCAATATGACAGAATACACATTATAACTACTTATGGCAATGATTTCAAATTGAAGTATAGGTAAGTCAGGGTAAGTCAGGGTAAGTCGGATATTTCACACAAAATTAAATGTTATTAATTATACAAGCAAAAGTAGCGCCATCACTCTCTACTACTCTAAGTCCATACTAAACCACACTACGTTAATAAATAACTTTAATGATATAGTTGGGATGCGAAACAGGAAGAAATTCGTACATTGACCTGTTATTACCTGTCTCTGTCACTCCCGCGTAAATATACCTAATGCGTCTCGCTCGCATAGAACGGCGGCCATTGCACTGTGCGAGCGAGACGTTACATTTACGTGGGAGTGACAGAGACAGATAATAACAGGTCAATTTACGAAATTTTTCCTTCTTGGCGTCGGGACTTTACCTTAGGGTATTTGAGATCGAAGAGCTTTGGGTAAAGGGGAGCATCCTCCACATCTTTTCCATCGACGTAATAGTAGTAGGAATATGTTTCCACTTCTGTATCGTTGAAGCTCGCGAATGCCAGGTACCTGCCGTCCTTGGAGAACCATGTTGCTTGACCCGTGTACATTACATCCTCTGGAATGTAAATGAAGTCAGTATCATAATAGTGCGCACTAATTAAGTCTTCAATAAAAGGGCAAATTGTTTAAGGGAATAAGTTTAATCCCAATGGTAGTATAGCAGTTTCTGCCTGCCTGAGATACCCTTCATTAGGGCCTAGCTATTCAATATTTTGAAGTGTTTTGTTTGCTTTGTAGAACAGGTCAAACTTTGAACTTTTTTATCAATGATTTGTAGTGAAGTAGATTGCTAGTCTAGCTGAATTTATGTGCCAAAATTTCCAATTGACAAAAACCCACCTTCATACACCCAGTCAGTATGTCCATTGTAGATAACACCCGGAATACCGTCATCAGTGAGTTGGATCGCCTCATCATAGTACTCCGAGAGGTAATACACGTTGTTGTCCAGCACATAGGCCAGGGAGTGGTTGCCGCCGAAGATACATAGCTGGAGACGTTGGTGGTTTGCAACCAGTGTCACAAACCTGTCAAAGAAACAAAATTATTTTGCTTGTTTGAGACATCCGCTAAATGACTTGTCTGTTCTGGCAGGGGCTTAAAAATAAATTCTTTCTATCTCTCTTCTTTTCCTTTTTTGTATTAGCTGTCGATGCATCAATGATACTCTTTGGTGTTTCTAATGTCCATGGATGACGCTGACCACTTACCTACTAAGTACTAGTAGGTACTAGGTATGTCTGCTCGTTTTTCAGCTGTTTACATACAAAAATAGCTAGAGGGTAAATCATTCGTTGGGTTGCGTGGGCCAATGACAACAGAGCATCAACGACCACGACCACTCTGTCAAGAAAGAACGACTGAGCTACAAAAATCACCTACAAAAAAAGATCGATCTAACACTCTCTCTTGACACAACTCTTGACACGCCTTTAAGCATATTTGGTACGGAGAATACCAGCTCATGTATGGTACCTACTCTAGTAATCTGTTGTGTATTGAAACTATTGAAATATTATACCTATATTATTGTACCATCCTTAATCTAAATAGGTACCTAATGCTGCATTGCTGTTATCTTTAAATCTGGTATTTTGACTTTTATCATCTCAGATCTTTATCGATTTAAGCCACAGACATAATTTCTTCATTTATTTTGCCTTAGGCAAACTAAACGTTTGTTCGCACTTCGTCGGATTCGCAAAAAGTCCGATTCTCATTTCGTCGGACTTTCTGTTCTGTACTGAATCATTAGTAATCAGTTACGAAAACGCAACGCAAATGGACAGATCTGATGCCGTAAGAGCCTTTACAGTTTCACGCGGACAGAATGTAGGCTTATGTTGATCTAGCTATCAAAGTCTAAAAAATACCAGATAATGACTACAAGGATAGGCAGTGACGTAGCTAGCCCTAAGGAGGCCCCATATCAATATTTGTTGTAAGGCCCCCTCGACGATAGCTGTCAAATATAAAAGAAGTGCCAACTGTAGTAGTCGTAGGCCGCTGGCGAGCTTTTTTTTGAGTGTTAGTGGGGGCCCCTATACACTGGGGGCCCCGTATAAATGATACGGCTGATACGGCGGTAGCTACGCCCCTGACGATAGGTAACTGCATATCCTTAAGAATAAATATTATTATACAAGTTAACGTTAGGTACCCAGTTTCGATGTCGTAGAGAGCGTATTTAGCAGTCGTCGAATAACGATATACCTGAAACAATAATAATTAATCATTAATTCTAACAATTTACGACAAAATATATCGTAGTATATATCTAACAATAAGATACCTACGCATATATTGATTACAAATATGAGGTTTACCTATATGAGTATGAAGATAACATTATCACAGCTGTTGTATTATGTAGGTATATAATTTACTGTAATAATGATAATACATATAATAAACAGTCTTACTTTATTATATGGGACAGTATTATTACCAGAGAAAAGGGTTTACCTTCTTATAGGTAGACCTATACTGTACATGCCTGTGCCTATCCATGACCTATCCCCTCAGAATACAGAACAAATATTTTGGACAGTGTACAAAAACCCAATTTAAAATATTTATAAAATTTTAAATTATATGTATAAATAGCAAACTGATATAGGTAAAGTAAAAGATTTCCATGTTTGAGTCCAAGCTGTCCAAAGCAATTTTCTGTGCTCATTGAGCTGGTACTCTACCCAATGACATATGAAGTGCCACCCTCCCTGTTGGATAATTATAATTATGTGAAATTACCAACTTACTAGGTAATGGTTATAACCATAAACCTATAAATAGGTTTCGAGAAATCGACAGTGTCACAACTTACCTCTGTAACAACTAGTCTGTCTCTCCTAGGTCTCCCATTTTTTTTAAAAAAAAAAAGGTCCCCCCACCCATAAAACTTGAAATCAGTTTATTGCAAAAAGATGTTCTTAAAAATAAATGTAGGTACATAGTGCTTACTTGTTCAACTTCACTAGGAGCTAGGATGTACTTTCCGTCTGGCGATAATATAGGATTCGTCGTATTTAGCTGTGCCTGAAAAAGAGAAAAATGATATTTTATTATTATTATCCAAACACACACTAGCTGCTTTACAATGTAAGTGGAGCTACTGACCATGAGCTCTCCAGATACAAGAACGGTGCTATTAAGAGTGGTGACATCGAACACGTAGATACCCGGCTCACCCGCCTTGGTAAACGTGAACTGCGTGTCTGCAACCCAAGGGATAAGGTAAGGTACTAAAATTATGTAAGGACAACAAGGCAGCACCTGTTGACATCTTATGTCAATCCTATGCAAAGGATTTTTGTCGATTGAGGTAAAAAATTATCCAAATTAGAACAGTGTTTTGACCATGCCCAGAACGAGCTTGTCTGTAGAGCGAAGCTACAAATTCTAAAAACCATTTAGGTATGACAATAGTGTAGGTACCTAATTTCTATCATTTTAGATAGTGGGCATACCTACTTAAATAGGTACTCAGGTAGTTATTTTAGGTACAGGTAGGTACTACACGTAAAATGAAAGAAACTAGTACAAAAATTAAGAAGGTACTTTACCAGATATCCATGTGCCGTTAAATCCACGTTGCGAAAAATCTCCTCTGACAAATTCTTCCAAGGTAAAAGGATTTTGTGCTAAACTAGGCTGTGTTACTGCAAATAGCGCCAGGCCTAAGCACCATAATAACGCCTAAAATAATTTTATAAAAATATTTTAGCAATTAAATTTTTATCAAAATGTGCTCTCGGGAATACAAGTTCTCAATTCTCATGAAACTCTTCATGATTATTATCATGAAAACGCACTGAAGCACAGGGCCCCTTTTCTTAGCAGTAAAGGCATTACACCCTACTCAAGTCTGACCATTATCATGAAGTTTCAGTACGAAAATAAATACTTAGTACTTACTGGTATTTTAACATGAACTTTGTACTTACCATATTTAAAAACTTAATAATTAATTACACGTGTGCTGGCACTGCTGGCGTTATAACCCGCCAACACAGCCGCCGCAACTAAGACTGCTTATCAGGAATAATCCTTATCCTTTGATAAAGTACTGCTCGCTATATCTTATGATAAAATAGTTGTAAAAATTGTTAGTTAAGATCTTTTTAATAGGTCGATAGCGATTAGATTCTTATTCAATAGGTACCTATGGTAGGTATATAGTCAGTCTGAGCGAGCTAACTCAGAATTAGACGAAAGCAGTTCTGCAGATAATTTCGCTTAATTTGGCCAGTATATTCAGATTCGAATAAGGGCTCTCCTAACCTAGAATCACAGTCTAGAATTATGGTGTGCTAACTGCTGTGCAATAAATAAACAGTTTATGTAACAGTGTATCTTTGAACTATTGTCAGTACTTAAGATCAACAAATTCCAATTTTCAGGTACTGCATGATTATGGGAAAAGACGCTACCAACACTATGATAAGAGATAAGAATTAGTTTAAAAATATGTTTTTGGTTGACTATACAGGATGTCCCGTAAGTAGTGGCTCAACCGTAGCGTTCATTCCCACTAGTTCTACAGCTTACGGCCGGTCTCAATAATGTACTAACAGATGGAAGACTGTGGATAGGGCTGTCATCTGTCATATTTGTCAATTTTTCAGAAGCAAAAATTGACAAATATGACAGATAATATACCCTATCCACAGTCTTCCATCTGTTAGTACATTATTGAGACCGGCCGTTAGTTGTATCGTAGAACTACCGTAGAGGGCAGATAACTTGAAAGTGGGCCTACCATATTATGTCAAAAAATGACCTAGTAAAAGTGTCACCATTTTCGTATCTTTTTTTCAAAAATTTCGAAAATGAGCAGATATTTTGATAATTTTTTTTCTTATGAGCTCTAGGATATTTTGCTTTATAAATTAAATAAACAGTATGTAATTTTGTTGAAATTATTAAGAAACGCTGAGAAGCATCTACATAATATTTTTGTTTTTGATTTTCTTTGACACAACTTTGATGCGAGGTGGTTGAAAAAAAATGTACTGGGAAAGAATGGCCCACAATTTTAAAAATGTATCTGTTAAACGCAGGTTTTTAAAAAGGTAGGTACAATACATACTGGCTACTTTGATAGGGAACATTTTCAAGTAAAAGCCATTTCAGTGTCAAAATTTTATTCACCATTTGAATCAAAAGTTATTTTGTGGGCCTATATTGTTTACTGAAATGGTTTTTGCTTAAAATTACGTTCCGTTAAATAATTAATGATCTAATAAATATTCAAAATAATGATTATTTTCCGATATTCCTCTATGGTTGAACCACTCCATACGGGACACCCTGTATAATTATTTTTGGATCGCTAAATAAAAAGAAATACTGTCTGTGAAATGTATATTAAACATCAAATTATTGGAAATTATTACATTTTAGACCATTTTCATATCAAATTCACATTGTGGTAGTCAGAACTGATGCATTTATCTTGAAGTTTTTGTTTCCTTTATTAGAAGTTACACTTTTTATAATATAAATTAACATGTCGATAACAAATAACGTTTTGGATCACTTTCGTCTTAATTAAACAATTATCTGTAACTCCAGTGTATGTCTCCGGTACACCCATAACGCTTACGAAACGAAGATTTTCCTCCAATTTTCAATTTGATGTTTACCAGCTAAGGTTCCATTTCCAGTCTATACTACATATAATTTAATTGTTCACGATTATTCTCAAACATCTCATCTTCATCTGATGCAAACTCGTGTCAATATTTCCCCAACATAGTTCATACTGCTTCAAATCTACAATCTCGTCGACGTGTCAAATACAATGCAAATAAAATCCAGAAGACTGCCTTCTTCAGAATGACGAAGTACAACATCGACAACATCATGTCATCATTCGTCGTCCAGTGCGGAGTGCCAGCTACATCCCCTTGGTGGCGACTGCATTACTCCGACGTTGAATTAAATCATAGGATTTCCTCCAAGCCTGCCTTTCTATAACATTTTGTATAACATAAATTCATATATTCCTTCCATGACGCTCTCGCGTACAATCTTGAGTATGTCGTCGCTAACCCTACTTATTAACAGCAACATGAAACTAAGAAATTCTTTAACTAATGCATTTTAAAAGTGCAGTAAAAGGATCTCTTAATCGCAACCTGAAAGAAAAGTCGGTAGCCCGACTAAATATTAGCATGGAATGAGTTGATAGATGATGAATGAGTCTGTAGTGTTGTTACATGATAACGAGTTATATTATGTAAAATTAAATGTGTTTGTGGTGTGTGGGTGTGAGTGTATGTGTGTGTGTGTGTGTTGGTGAGTATGAATGTACATGGGACGGACCATGCTAATGTCTGCGATGGGTGCGGCGCAGCTCCTGCAAGCGACGCTCGTGTTCAGCCATGTGTTGTCTACGCTGTTCTTCTTTCACCGCAATCTGAAATGCATCATAATAATTATACATTTCCATTTAGCATATTACTACCGCAAAGACAGATATAGAGTGAGAAATATATATATGTATATGTATATATTTTTAATAATAAAATACCGAAATTCGATTTAGCAATAAAACAAATTAAAATTTCTTTTCATTTTGTCTTCCTTATTCCGAAATAATCTTAAAATAATATTTATCCCCCGACAATTTTATTTATACCAAACATAGCTAAGAACACTCAATTAAGTCACCTTTCAAACAAAATAAATCACATCAAAATCTGTTTATCCGTTTTTGAAGTTAAGATGCCACAGACAGATATACGGATCCACAGATAAACAGACACGTCAAAATTATCACACCCCTCTTTTTTCATGGGGGTTAATAAAAAATTAGGATTAAAAGACACGAACATTGTTTATCGAATAGGATTTATCTTCACACTAGACTTTAGAGTAAACTCAAAACTAATATTAAAATACTAAAATGGTAGTTACCGTCTCAGCAGACAATGGGAGCCAATAAATGCATGGAGTGGCTTTAGTTTTTCTAAACAGGTCATCCAACAGCTTAGCAGGTGCCTCTTCTTCTTTCTTCTTAAACTTCCTTGCTATAATTTAATCAGTAAGGGTATTTTTAATTATATTATAGACGAGTAAACGCCCTCGCTTTGCTTCGGTTTTCTTATTTTTTTAAACCTTGGGTTACATTATTGGAGTTTTATTAAGGATCCCTAATTTTTTTTAAAATACAATATAGCCTATGTTCACCAGGGATAGTGTAGCTTTCTAACAGTGAAAGAATTTTTCAAATCGGTTCAGTAGTTTCGGAGCCTACTCAATGCAAACAAAAAATCAAATCTTTCCTCTTTATATATTAGTATAGATGAAATAATTAGTATTAATTATAAATAAATGTTAAATTAAACTACATACATTATACATCAAATTTTTCTCATACCTGGTTCTGGACTTCTCTCGGGGGTGCGATGACGCCTCTTGTCGTGTAAACGTTCATCTCTACTGTTAACTTTATCTTTGTCTTTTCCCTTTTCATTTTTACCAACATCCCACTCACGCATTGTCGCTTTTCTTTCCCATGGTTTTTCCTGAAACAGAAATATAATATTGTCATAATGCACAACTAATTATGACAAGAAATACAAAGATTAAGTAAAAAAACTTGATTTCTTTCAAAAAGTAACAACTAATATTGAAACATTTAAATAGATGAGTTTATTTTGGTTCTTAAATTATAATACTAGGTGCCATTCACTAATTTATCAAATCAGGTATGATAGCAACCACCAAACAACTAGTCTTGATCCAACTGGGGGCTTGGAATACCAGTTCCTTGTTTTGTTCTCTCTCCTGGTTGGCAACTCATTGTTGATGCCATTTACCATCAGGTGAATAGTCAGCTTGTTTGTAGACCAGTTTGTATAAAAAAAATTAACATGGCTAAGCTTAGTTACTTGTTGTAAATGAACTTACCAGTTCCCCTCGTTCTCTTTTGAGGTCCTGTTCTCTAAGCCAGTCCTCTACTGTGCCAGGAATAGTTGATACCTGGGCACTGTCTGTTTCTTCATTAGCCTTTGCCTTATCAAAGTCCTCTTTTGTTGAAAAATCTACATGCAGTGTCTTAGGATTAGACACTGGCCACGTCACCCCATGTAATGCATGTCTTGTTTCTACCGCTTGGCTGGAAAAAAATTAACACATTAGCTACGTTTATTTTTCCGAGTGAAGCAACAACACTCAATAACTAAATACTTACTCCTCAGTTTCATATTGAACATAACATTTGGATTTAATCCTATCTATCCAAAAGCCACTTTCAACAATTCTTCCAGTTCTTTGCAACAAATTCTTGAGCTGTGGTAAAGTGAAAGGTCTTACTAAATTCGTAATATACAGGATGTTTGACTGCTTGTGTCTCGGTGGGCTTGGTGGTCGAGCAATAATACTGTCGCTGTCTTTGACTATAGATATTTTCCTACTCGATGATAAATGTGATTCTCTTATCTTAATATTTTCCTTATCCCTCTCATCATTTTCGGTTTTATTTATTTCAACACTCTCAGTATTGTCAATGACAATTTTAGGCAATACTGGTCTTTCCAACTTTTCTGTAACTTCTACTCTTCTATGTTTCTTCTCTTCAATGACTTCATCAAACTCTACTGGTTTTACATCAGGTATAATGTCTTTCAGAACATCAGTAGATATTGTTATAGATTTCTGAGTAGTGATTCGACTGGGACGTGAACCCCATCTTCTTTTTCTATTTGAATGAGTTGTAGCTTGTCCATTGTGTACAGTTGCTTCTTGGCTGTCTGATGTCTTAACAGATTGCTTTTCAATACTCTTTTTTGGACTTTCTGGTTTCTCTGGTTTCTCTGTATCTGGTGTAATCTCACTTACTATTTCCTTTTCAGGACTCTGAGAGTTCTCTACAACATTTGGTTCATTAGTAGTAACTTCATTATCTCCTGCACTGTCGATGTTCTCAGAATTAATACTTTTCATTTTATCATCTGTAATAATACTTACCTCTGGTTTGTCCACTACACTTTCTGTATTTTCCTCTGATGATGGCTTTGGAGATTCCTGTCGTGGTGATTCTTTTCTTGGCGATTCTTTTCTTGGCGATTCTTTTTTTGGTGATTCTTTTCTTGGTGATTCTTTTCTTGGTGATTCTTGTCTTGGTGATTCTTGTCTTATATCCTCGGTTTGAGAGTCAATCATTACAACATCTGAGGACTCACATCTGCTTTCATCAGCATGTATCTCCAATATCTCCGACTTTTCACAAGATATGCTCCTTTTACGTGAGGTATCCTCTTTCTCAGATAAACTGTTTTGACTATCTTCTGTTTCAGATTTTGGAGAAGCAACAGTTGTATCAGCATCAGATTGTTTATCTTGTGTTTCAGGTTTACTTTCAGTATTTGAATCTTGACTTTCAGTTTTAGATTCTTCAGATGTTGTAGCATTTTCACTGTCTTTCTTTGATTCCTCAGGCTTAGCCTCACTCTCATCTGTGGTTGAAGGCTCTGGAGCTGCATTTGAAGTCACCTCTTGCGTCTGACAAGTTTGATTCTCTTCAGAACTTTTTTCTTCCTGTTCTTTTTCATTATCTGCTTCATCACCCTGACTATCAACACTCTTATCTGTTTCCTCCTTTGTTTCAGTACCTGCACGTTTAGAACGATGTTTAGTTTTCTTACGATCTTCTACAGGCTCTCCGCTAGTAGAACGCGAATGTTTACGTTTGCTGCGTGGTGATCTATCAGCTCTTTCCGGTGTAGATGGAGGCCGTGTCAGACATATCTTTAACTTTTGAATCTCGCCTGCATCTCCACCCTCAGCAGCTTTAACTTGCCAAACTTGATCAGTTTCTTCAGGGCTTTCCTCCTTAGTAGATGTTTGTGGCGGGTTAGTTTCAACAACCGCTTCGATTACCGCTGATTGCACCGGCTTAGTTTCCTCAGTAGATTCATTTTCAGAAGATGTTGATTGTTTTCTGCGCCTTGTTTTTGTACGCTTCAGTTTATCAGGTTTTTCTTTTTTTTCAGGCGACGCCTTCGTTTTTTTACTTGCAGTACGTTCACTCTTGCGACGCATCGTAACCTAAAATTGCAAAATATACATCCACGTTAAAGCTAAATCAACTGTTGAGGATGGAAAAACAAAAAGATAGTGAATCTATAATTTACCAAAATATTTGTAACAACTTCTGAAATAATTTAAGCGCGCGAATTAGATGCTATCACCACAAAATATTTTATGAAGGCGAAGCACAACCGGCGGCCATTTTAACCTAGTGTAGAGCACAGATTAGCTATACTAAATACTTGTAACTGTGTAGACTGTAGACCACAGAGTATGTATAAATAATGTATACACCACACCATAGACCATACATACATAACATAGATGATTCAACCGTGCGGCACAGCACAGCACATGAGACAGAGAATTTACGTTTCTTGGAGGTTATTTATAAAGAAATGTAACAAAATTTAACAAGCAGCCCAGAAAACTGCTAATTATTGTATTTTTCTAGAGGTAAAAAACTATATTATTGAAATAATAGATTTTACTAACTTCAAAATTACCGAATTTAAATAATTGCATTATGAGTAAATTTAAAAATGAGGTACACAAATACGGTACATCTATATTATAATAATATTTATTAAGCATCTTAGATGTATACCATTATAAAAAAATCACAATCGAATGATTATATCTTGAGACTATAGATAACAAGGACACAATACAAAAAAGGTCATTCCGTTATGACGTCATCGATCATTAGTTACCACTACGAAGTTACCCAGATATTATAATAATATATCCATGCACTCAATCAATACTTATTTAGTGTGCCTACGAATTTTGTTTGACATAACGGGGGAGTAAAGTAAACGCACCACGCACGTAAAAACTATTTGTATCGGACCGAAGCAGAGTCATCTAGCGGCAGTGAAGAGAAAAGCTTTGATCCCATACTTTTAGTATACTACACGGTGCGTTTGCTTTACGCCGCCGTTATGTCAAGTAAAACTCGTACTAACACAGTTGAAGCTTGCCGATATAGTTCTTGAACTTGACTACTATTAACGTTTTGCCTAATCTGTGATAAGTTACTACAGAGAAATAAGGTGGGTATTCTGTTGACTTTTAGTCTATACTCTATAGTTATTAGTGAGTGATTAAGTACTCTGTGTATTAGTGGTTCTGTCAAAGATAAAAGATGATCTCCGCTCCGATAATTCGTTTTCTAAAATGATTATTAATTTTTGTGATCAGAAATAATAAGAGTAAAAGGTAATCGAGACAATAATTCATACCTTTAATGAGGTGAGTTTAATACGTGGGTTTGGTAATGTTTTCATGCACTTCTTTTGTTTCAGATATTATGGGCCATATAAGTCATACTTGCGGTTTGGAGGTCTATATAAGTGTAACTAGAAGTGCGCTAGTGAATAGAGACTAATGATGAGTAATTTTTAACGATCGTCAACCAGTTTGTAAGAATGGGTAACCAGAACAGTTGTTGTTGTTACCAAAGTCCGTCGCCAATCAGAAAGGACATCGTGAAGTTAGAAGACTACCTTCCCGAAGGTGAAGTAAGCTCGAATAACATACAACATATTAGCGAACGAGAGCCTGACGATGGGGACATTGATCCATCCCAAGATCCAATTGCAGGTACAATATTTATGGAAAGATCCAAAGCATCTATTGAAAATGGTATAACCAGAAAACGTAGTCAACACCAAATAGCTGATAATAAGCTAAAGAAAAGCAGTTCCTGTTCTACAATTTATTTAGATGATAGTACAGTGTCCCAACCTAACTTAAAAAATACTGTGAAATGTGTCGCCTTGGCTATTTATTACCATATTAAAAACAGAACGTCTGAACGCAGGATAGATATATTCGACGAGAAGCTCCATCCACTGGTTAAAGAAGGTGTTAGTGATGATTACGACAGATATAATCCAGAGCATAAACAGATTTACAAGTTTGTACGTACGTTATTCAATGCAGCCCAATTGACTGCAGAGTGTGCTATTATAACATTGGTATACTTAGAGAGGCTTCTTATATGTGCTGAACTTGATATAGCTCCATCCAACTGGAGGAGGATAGTTCTGGGTGCCATTTTACTGGCTAGTAAAGTGTGGGACGATCAGGCCGTCTGGAACGTAGACTACTGTCAGATACTCAAAGACATCACGGTCGAGGACATGAATGAACTGGAGAGACAGTTTTTAGAAATGCTTCAGTTTAATATAAATGTTCCCTCGAGTGTCTATGCCAAGTATTATTTTGACCTCCGTACCTTAGCTGAGGCTAACGATCTTGCATTTCCCAGTGAGCCCCTGAGTAAAGAACGAGCACAAAAACTTGAAGCAATGTCTAGGGTTATGGAAGATAAAATATCAGCAGAAATTGTCAAAAATGGTATCAAAAAGTGGTCAAGTTTGGACAATGTCAATTCTGGTGCTGGCGTTAGACGGAGTGTGGCCATATTGTCTTAGCTGTTCGTCTCGAGCCAAAACTCAATACAAATTGGAATCACACAAATATAATATTTTGTAACTTTGTCAACTTTTTATGGCATTTAGAAACTTGCACTGAATTAATGATTTGTAATTATTCATATTTCATGCTTCAGTGTTTTATAATTTGACTTATGTAATTGTCCATCTGGTAATCTATAACTACATTCAGTAGGTATAATAAGGGGTCATATAATTCATTTCAAAATATGCAGTAATTACAAATATGAATACATCACCTATCAAGATTATATAGCATACAGTTTTGGTAACTGAAAGACTTGTAAATGTGGTCCAATATTTTTTGTATTCTACCCATAACTGATTTGCTACTTTATTCTCATTTACTAAATTGGCTTCCAGATAATTATTTTAATTTAGTTTACATCATATGAAGCACTAATATTGATAGTTTGCTTCGAAAACCGCGCTTTTAGGGTATGATAAATAAATTAGTCTTCTAGAATGTATAACTGCATTTTTGACTGAATTAAGAATCTTGTGATTGTGGTATGAATGATTTAGTCATCAGATATAATTTTTTAATTATTTTACCAAGTATAATGCATTTAGGGTTCTGACATAGTGTATATGAAATTATGCCAAATTATTTTGTAATAAAAATTAAGTATTATGAATTGATTTGTAAAAAAAACTATAGTTAGAATGCTTATTTCCAGTTGATTGGCAATTCAATTATTATTTGGTTTTAATAAATAAAACTTGAGGAATTGATTGTATTTGGTAATTTAAACTATTTAGATTGTGATTAAGTTATACAATCCATACTTTATGTATCTTTAATGTAATTAAGCAAGAATAAACATTTTATATGAGACTTTCTATGCTGTATTTTATTCTATTTGAAATAACATATTATAATGAGTCAATTGATGTGTTGTTATTTTTGGTATCCCTCTTTCAGCTGTAGTGCAGTTTGTATTTTTTAAATTGTTATGTAACAATAATTGCTAATATATAAATATAAATTTTATTTCAATCTGTATGACATGAGATAGGTTTCGGAAATGTATGAGAGCCTTGGATGTATGAAATGATTGTAATGTAATAAAACAATGAATATTCTTGTCAATCATAACTTATCTCACATATGTATTTGAAAGGAAGTTATGACAAAGGTTTAAGATCTTTTAAATAGGCACTATAATTTTCGAATATATCTACAACATCACTCTTCTTGTTGATTTGTTCATCATATTCAGGCCCCACAGACCATAGTGTTTCTAAATCATAAACCTGTCGAGCTTTGTCTGAAAATATGTGCAAAGCAATATTACCTGAAATAAAGTGAGTTTATTAGATTTTATTAAAGTTTGGCTCAGTATTGTCATGTTTTTTCTAAGGTAAATAAATATCACTTTACATGCAGATAATATGAAAGAATTAAGTATAATAATAAAATAAAATAGTTATAGACTAATGGTAAATAAATCAATAACATTTAATTTTATACTACCTAAATCTAAAGCCATCCACTCATCAGATTCTTTGCCTTCAATTCTTGGTATGGAATCAGATTTGAAGCATTTTCTTTTATAGACCTTTCTTACGAATTCAGCTAATGCTAAAATATGTCTCTTGCTCCTGCCACTTACAACACATATGTACTCAACATAGTTAATGTCCTTAGTTACTGCAGCTACAAATATATCCTTGGAATTCTCTCGCTGCAGTAATTCAACAAGGTCCTCTATTTCAAATACACCATTTTTTCCTCCTAAAACATTAAACCTTAATTTTACCATAAAGTTTAAGAGTAACTTAAAGATAATTCTATAATAATAAGTTATATTGGTATGGCTTTACGATTACATAAACAAAAAGAGTTGACCTTAGATTAAGCATGAGATATGCTTGAATTAAAGATTTTACCAACCATGTTCTAAAACTGAATTTCTGCTGAATTGATAGAGTTATAATATAATGCTTACTTTCTAAGTTTATTCCTTCAAACTCATCACTTATAATAGGATATCTTTCTTCTCTGTGAATCTCATCAGCAGTATTTTCAATAATTGGCGAATTAGCTTCCGTTATCACCTGGTATTTGCTAGATATCGCGGGAGAAGCAGGACTGTTTGGCTTTGACGTGTGCCTTGGATTTCGTAAGCAAACATCACAATGTATTTGTTTTGTATGTCGTACATTGGAGTACCTCAATAGTCGTGGTTTGTAAAGACTTCGTAATGCTATGTTTCTTAACATGGTAACCAGGTTATAAAACTTGCCTTTAACTAAATATAGATATTTAAATCGATAAAAGGAACTGGAAATTGTTATATGGAAAAATAACGAAAGTAATCAAATCAAACCACACCAAAATAAATATAAAACTTTGATTTCATAGCACTCATTTGACAAGAATTTTGAGTATTTTGACAATGAAATTAGGGATGTTCGATCCGGATCGATACTTGTATGGATCGATACAATGGCATACGATCCGCTCGATATTTGTATCGATACAACGGCATTCGATCCACTGGCGGATCGATACACATGCAGGGTGGATCGGATCGGATCAAAATTATTATGGAATTGAGGTAGATTTCCTTAGATCAGTGGTTGGCGCATCATTATTACACAAACAAGAAAGCTTCCACACATTTTTTAAGCAATATTTGTCCGAATTTTTGTTGGATAGAAAGTCTTATCCATTAATTAAAGTATTTGTTAGCTAGAAAAGTTATTTGGGGAAACTCTGCGACATAGCTCTTCGGTATTTATCAGTGGTAGTAACTTCAGTGCCGTCCGAATGGCTTTTCTCGTTAGCCAATAGCATTTTAAGTGAAAGTAATCGATTTGATCCTAGGCGCTTATCCAATTTACTATTCCAGCGTTCATTAAAATTTAAGGATTGGGGAATGTAATTTATAAGCTTTGCATGATATATTAATTTATTTGATTTATAATGAGTTTAAATACACGAGAGTTCTAAATCAAATATAGTGTTATAAAGTGAGATATTATTATTTATATGATGTTCCTACAACATACCACATTGTTTTAAAAAAACATTAAGTAACTTTTTCAATATTTATTTAAACAATATTTTGAATAAAATTAAATCTGATATAAAATTTAATCTAAAACGATTGATCTTAATATTGGCTTAATGATCTATCTTTATTTAGAAACCCACTGAATTAATTTTGTCGATAGTTTATATAACCATATTTAAAATATTTTATTCGATTCTGGATCGATACAAAACATCATATTAAATTATACGGTATATCTACATAAAATATCATCTTTTATTTATTAACATATTTCTTTCTTTTTTTCTCTTTTTTGGCCGACAACGCTTTGGTCGCTGACATCCATTGGCCGCGATACCCACTTACAGGTATATTTAATAATTACATGAATCGATATTTGGACTATTAATTATATTGGGATATTCATGACGATTTGGAGTATCGATATATAAAACACCCGGATCAAACATTCCAATTATTAAAAAAAAAAATTTTTTCTTCTTTCTTTTTTGGCCGGCAACGCATCAGTGATGCTTTTGGTGTTGTTGATATCCATGAGCGACGATAGCCACTTACCATCAGGTGGATCGTTAGCTCGTTTGCCGGCTATTTCTATCAAAACAAAAAATCATTTGATACCGGATCGATCCAGAGTATCGTATCAAATCACTTGGATCGATACCTGGATCGATACACTGCGATACGATCCGTATCGATCCAGAGTATCGATACAAGGGACCTGGATAGAACATCCCTAAATGAAATATGAATGACACTTAAAACTCATAAGACAGAGTTGACAGTGACAAATGACAACGATATTTACCTGTCACTTGCACCTGTTGACATTAATGTTTAGTTCAGGAATTTTATTACATTTTGTTATATGTATAACTCGCGAAATTAATAATCTATACTTAATATTATAAAGAGGAAAGCTTTGTATTTTTGTATGTTTGCAACGAATAAACTCAAAAACTACTGAACCGATTTTCAAAATTCTTTCACCATTAGAATGCTACATCATTCATGAGTAACATAGGCTATATTTATTACTAGAAAAAAATTGGGATCCTTGCTAAAACATCAGTAACGTGAACCAAAGTGTGAAAAAAATTGCTTAAAAATTTCTTTCATCGCATACGCTGCGGAAACTATTGATGATAGAACAAAAAAATGTTCTACAATATTATAGAAAATATCAATATCTACAAAAAACCTCTGAGGTCCAACTATTGTCGTTATGTCACTATAACCACTTTTTACATTTTAAAAGTTAATAAAAAAGATGACCAAAATCAGATCATGAAAACCATACCTTCGTATTAATCCTTATCCAAATAAATCATTTCATATTCAAAACTGTTTCAATACCCATAGATAACTTTTTGAATTACTCAAATCGGACATTCCATTCAGAAGATATTACGTAGTAAAGGAACTACGTGACAACGTGATTGTACGAGTAGCAACAATCATCACCGGCCCCGTGGCCGGACAGCTCGCGCATGTTCCGCGGATCCCGATTATGTAACACGGGGAGGAGAGGTGAGGGAGAGGGAGAGGGAGAGGGAGAGGGAGAGGGAGAGGGAGAGGGAGAGGGAGAGGGAGAGGGAGAGGGAGAGGGAGAGGGAGAGGGAGAGGGAGAGGGAGAGGGAGAGGGAGAGGGAGAGGGAGAGGGAGAGGGAGAGGGAGAGGGAGAGGGAGAGGGAGAGGGAGAGGGAGAGGGAGAGGGAGAGGGAGAGGGAGAGGGAGAGGGAGAGGGAGAGGGAGAGGGAGAGGGAGAGGGAGAGGGAGAGGGAGAGGGAGAGGGAGAGGGAGAGGGAGAGGGAGAGGGAGAGGGAGAGGGAGAGGGAGAGGGAGAGGGAGAGGGAGAGGGAGAGGGAGAGGGAGAGGGAGCGGGAGCGGGAGAGGAAGGACACGGAAACTATAACTGCTAAGAACGGCTGTACCGATTTTAATGATCTCTGATTTGTTAAATTCTTAGGCGACACGAAGTTCGCCGGGTCAGCTAGTATTATTATATGAAAGTTAACGTATAATAAATCATTGGTCAACTGATCGAAAAAATCGAATTCATGGAAATTGAAATAGAAATCTAAGAAAACGATTTCACTAAGTTCTAAAATCTGAGATTGTGAATTCTAGTAGGTATTATTTTGAAGAAAATATCAAAAAAATGAGCTTTACACTTCATCGAATTTTATATTATTTTGTAATTCTTACCTGTAGCCCTATTATTATTATTATTATTTGAAGTTTCGGGCCTGGGACAGTTGTCCCAGGGGCCACTGCGACCAGATTTGATCTATTGTAGCCGTACCCGTTTCTGAGTTAGATCTGAGGGCCTAGCCAAGACACCTTTCTACAATTGCTAACGCTTGAAAAATGTATGGAGCGAACGATAAGTCACGTGATCAAAATGAACGAATAGAAAAGTCGTAGCCAAATACACAAGGTTATCGAAGCGTTCGAGCGGATAGAATGGGACTTATCGTTTCTACAGTGTCTTTCGCTACATGCTAGCCATGTTGCTAGTTTTGACATTTGCTTACGATTGTAAGCGTCGATTGCGTACGCTTATCAATCGTTCACTAGAACCCAGTAGAAATGCGATAGAAACGCTAAAAAATGGCGTCTCGTAATTCGGCTTACGAAGTACTTGAAAGTTATTTATTTACTTTCAAGTGCTTGGTGAGCTTGAGTAACTTGAGCTGTAAAATTTTACAGTTTAAATGTGTTGTGACTTTAAATATGTTGTGGCAAGCTCATAATAAGGTCGGTAAACAAATCGCAAATATGTACTTGTAGAAAATAGAGGAAATGCGGGATACTTAGTTTGAATAGCGATTTCGTCTAAACAAGGTAATCAAGGTCAAGAGTTACGAGAAATAGGCCAATTAAAAGAAACTACGATAATTTAGAAGGTAAAAGCTAGATTCCCTCTTTACGTGTTGTAATACATATGTCTCCAACTATTGTCGTTATGTCACTATAACCACTTTTTACATTTTAAAAGTTAATAAAAAAGATGACCAAAATCAGATCATGAAAACCATACCTTCGTATTAATCCTTATCCAAATAAATCATTTCATATTCAAAACTGTTTCAATACCCATAGATAACTTTTTGAATTACTCAAATCGGACATTCCATTCAGAAGATATTACGTAGTAAAGGAACTACGTGACAACGTGATTGTACGAGTAGCAACAATCATCACCGGCCCCGTGGCCGGACAGCTCGCGCATGTTCCGCGGATCCCGATTATGTAACACGGGGAGGAGAGGTGAGGGAGAGGGAGAGGGAGAGGGAGAGGGAGAGGGAGAGGGAGAGGGAGAGGGAGAGGGAGAGGGAGAGGGAGAGGGAGAGGGAGAGGGAGAGGGAGAGGGAGAGGGAGAGGGAGAGGGAGAGGGAGAGGGAGAGGGAGAGGGAGAGGGAGAGGGAGAGGGAGAGGGAGAGGGAGAGGGAGAGGGAGAGGGAGAGGGAGAGGGAGAGGGAGAGGGAGAGGGAGAGGGAGAGGGAGAGGGAGAGGGAGAGGGAGAGGGAGAGGGAGAGGGAGAGGGAGAGGGAGAGGGAGAGGGAGAGGGAGAGGGAGAGGGAGAGGGAGAGGGAGCGGGAGCGGGAGAGGAAGGACACGGAAACTATAACTGCTAAGAACGGCTGTACCGATTTTAATGATCTCTGATTTGTTAAATTCTTAGGCGACACGAAGTTCGCCGGGTCAGCTAGTATTATTATATGAAAGTTAACGTATAATAAATCATTGGTCAACTGATCGAAAAAATCGAATTCATGGAAATTGAAATAGAAATCTAAGAAAACGATTTCACTAAGTTCTAAAATCTGAGATTGTGAATTCTAGTAGGTATTATTTTGAAGAAAATATCAAAAAAATGAGCTTTACACTTCATCGAATTTTATATTATTTTGTAATTCTTACCTGTAGCCCTATTATTATTATTATTATTTGAAGTTTCGGGCCTGGGACAGTTGTCCCAGGGGCCACTGCGACCAGATTTGATCTATTGTAGCCGTACCCGTTTCTGAGTTAGATCTGAGGGCCTAGCCAAGACACCTTTCTACAATTGCTAACGCTTGAAAAATGTATGGAGCGAACGATAAGTCACGTGATCAAAATGAACGAATAGAAAAGTCGTAGCCAAATACACAAGGTTATCGAAGCGTTCGAGCGGATAGAATGGGACTTATCGTTTCTACAGTGTCTTTCGCTACATGCTAGCCATGTTGCTAGTTTTGACATTTGCTTACGATTGTAAGCGTCGATTGCGTACGCTTATCAATCGTTCACTAGAACCCAGTAGAAATGCGATAGAAACGCTAAAAAATGGCGTCTCGTAATTCGGCTTACGAAGTACTTGAAAGTTATTTATTTACTTTCAAGTGCTTGGTGAGCTTGAGTAACTTGAGCTGTAAAATTTTACAGTTTAAATGTGTTGTGACTTTAAATATGTTGTGGCAAGCTCATAATAAGGTCGGTAAACAAATCGCAAATATGTACTTGTAGAAAATAGAGGAAATGCGGGATACTTAGTTTGAATAGCGATTTCGTCTAAACAAGGTAATCAAGGTCAAGAGTTACGAGAAATAGGCCAATTAAAAGAAACTACGATAATTTAGAAGGTAAAAGCTAGATTCCCTCTTTACGTGTTGTAATACATATGTCAGTGTTTATGCACATTATAAATTGTACGTTTGTATTGTAGGTGTTGTGCACTCTTAGTTTCTTGGCCACTGGATCCTACCAGCGTATATTGTTTATAATAATCATTATTTACAATGTAACTTGTAATTTTGAAACTTTGCTTCCAATCGCGGAATGTTGAAACCATGGACATATGCTCAAGCTGGATCGACGACTTTGTAGAGGTACCTGACGCGATGACGTTCAATTTTGATAAAACGTCATCGATGACATCATATCCTAATGAACCATTCGAACCAATCACAGGCCGGATTGAGGTTGTCCTTCATAATTATAGGGTATCCACACTAACATACTTAGAAAGATTATGTCCTATTGTGATATAGTTCGTCAAAATGTTTTTTGTAGATAATTTTTCTATAGGTAAAATTATATTTTAATAATACTTTTTATTAAAATTTCTTCAAAATTACCGAATTTAAATTGCAGTTAGAGCAAACCTGAAAAGATTGCACATTCAAGATTGCAGATTCCAGTTATTCATTAATGAAATTTAATGAGTAATATTTAATGTACAGAATTATGTTATTATTCTCCACTTTAAGTTGCTTTACGTGTTTTTAGATTTACGATAGCAAACCCACCGATCCTCTGCTGCCCATGACAATATTGATTACCTATAAACAAGACTCGGAAAGGGACTGGGAATTATCCAGTTAGGAAAGGATATTAACACGACTATCACTGATTTTATCGACAACAGTACAACACCACATTTTATGCAACACAAACAAAAACGACGAGTACCTACGACGACCACAATCTTCACAAATCCCCGATGACCATAATCGCCACTCTGAAAAATTGCATTGATTTTTTGGCGCAGTGTTGCAAGCTACCACACAATTACGGTACCTATAACATTCATCTTAGATGTTTTTATATCATTATTAGCTTTTGCCCGCAGCTTCGCCCGCGGTAGAGATCGATTTTTTATAAATCCTACTTACTTACTTTTACTTAGTTAGACTTAGTTGCCTATGACTTAAGTAATTTACACGTATCATTTGATACCGTGAAATGCAAATGAATTTTACTAACGCCATCTATTAACAACATCCGGAACTAAATATCTAGCAACTAACAAAATATCGATCTTCCCATGGGGATGTTTTACCGCGGTAAAAAGTAGCCTACGTTACTCTCCACCCTCCTCACTATCTCCACACACAAAAACCATACCATATAACAGCTTCATTGCGACGTGAAAGACGGACAAACAAACAAACAAACAAACACACTTTCACATTTATAATATTGAGTATGGAAGTATGGATAAAAAAATCATAATCAAATGCATCAATGAAATGAAAAATGTTCATTAGGGTATGACACTATGACGTATAGGCTTTTACTAAGTTAATGCGTTTTACCAGCCATGACTGCATCACCGCTTACCATCAGGTGGGATAGTAGTCAAGCATTAACTTATAAGATATAAAAAAGACGTCATCGAACGTCAGATACCTCTACAAAGTCGTCGATCCAGTTAGAGTATATATCCATGGTTGACACAGTCGATCCAGCTAGAGTATATATCCATGGTTGTCACAGTCGACACAGCGGAGCTGTGACGTAATGTCAAATATGACGGTCTTCGTTTGACATACATTTTGACACCACAAAGAACGCTAACCATAGACTATACCCATGGTTTTTTCTCTCGACACTGTAGAATGAGCGTCAGACACTATTAAGTGCTCTTGGCTACCAAATTATCGCTTTCTCCGATCGCGAACGTTTAAGCGTACGCAATCGTAAAAATAGATTAGAAACGAAGCGTTTGTGTTTTGGCTAAGGGGGCTGGTCTTCAAGTCCTACCGCTCGGACGAACAGTAGGATGTTCCTGGGTTCCAGATCTCTTACTCGGCTGGGTGGGATTAAGTGGCCTCCTAAGATTCGGCTTCTGCAGTGATTTATGGCAGGGCAGTCACAAAGTATGTGGATGGATGTTTCTTCTGCCTCACTGCAGAATCTGCACGCTGCAGTGTTGCTCAGACCTATTGTCTTAAGGTGTTTGTTGAGCCTGCAGTGTCCGGTGAGCAATCTTATAAGTACCCGTAAGTCAGGTCGGTTTAGGTTGAGCACTTTTTTTGAGTATTGTTGCGAGTAGCCGGTCATTAGGGTTTTGGCTTGTCTTGCCCCAGGTTCTCTTCGCCATGTCTCAGCTCCCCTCTTCAGGGCTATGGCTTTTAGGATGGTTCGAGAAACCGCTTTCGAGATGCCCACCATGGGCTCGGGGCCTATGGTGGGCGCCTCGGCCCCCCTCCTTGCCAGTTCATCGGCCCTCTCATTCCCGCGTATACCTTTATGCCCAGGTACCCATCCCAGGGTAACCTTGTTGCTTGATCCTAGTTGGTTAATGGCTTGTATTCCTTCCAGAACAAGCTTTGAGTTGACTTGCTCAGACTGTAGCGCCAGTAAGGCTGCCTGGCTGTCCGAGAGTATCGTGATACGTTTGTTGACATATTTCTTTTCTAAGTTTTCTTGTACGCATCTTATTATGGCGTATACTTCTGCTTGGAACACGGTTGCGTATGTGCCTAGGTTTTGGTGTATTGAAACTTTAGGCTTGTCTCCATAGGCCCCCGCTCCTGCTTTTCCTCCTTTGCGAGAGCCGTCTGTGTACCAGGTGACGTCACTTCCTCCCAAGGATCTAGGTACCGCTGCGTCCCATTCCTCTCGTTGCGGTATGACTACGTCGAACAGTTTGTTGAAACTGAGCTGTGTATGAATAGCGTCGCTTGGCATCGCCATTACTGGGCATGCTACTAGATCTTCATATAAATTCTTCATAGCACGGGATTTCCAGCCCCGCTTTCCTCCCTCTACAGCGCGGAGTATTGCCGCCCTTGCCTCTTTTTGAACATGTATGTGGAGTGGTTCAATGTTAAGAGCGGCCTCCATGGCTGCTATTGGTGTCGATTTCAGGGCTCCGGTCGTCATTCGGCAAGCTAGGCCTTGAATGCTGTTTAGTTGTCTGATGCATGTTGCCTGGGTGGTTTTTCTCTGCCAAGTTATACAGCCATAGGTTATAATGGGTCTCACTATCGCAGTGTATACCCATTTAACCTGCTTTGGTTTTAGTCCCCATTTGGAGCTTGCGAGACGGCAACATGTTCCTAGAGCAATTTTAGCCTTTCTTGTCACCTGTGAGAGGTGTTGATTCCAAGTTAGTCTCTGGTCTAATGTTATCCCAAGGTACTTGACTTCTGTGGAGAACTGTAGCTCGGTTCCGAAGAGCGATGGGTTCCATAGTCCTCCAAGGTTGCGTCTTTTTGTGAACGGTACTAGGACTGTTTTGTTGGCATTTACACTCAGCCCAGTGTTCTCGCACCAGCGTTCTACTTTGTGGAGGGCTGATTGCATGAGGTTAGACAATGTGTTCGGGCAGGTACCACAGATGGTAATGACTAGATCATCTGCATAGCCTTGTGTGTCCAGAGATGCCTCATTTAGGTCCTGAATGAGTGAGTCCACGACGATTGTCCACTGCAGGGGTGATAGCTCCTTGTGGGCACCCTCTTGTTATTCTTACTTCTAGAGTGGTATCGAAAATTGTTATGCGGACTGTCCTGTTCCTTAGCATTGATCCTACCCAGTTCACGGTGGTGTCATCAATACCTCGGTTTTCCATACCTTCAAGTATTATGTCAGTTGGGGTGTTATCGAAAGCCCCTTCTATGTCTAGAAAGCAGCATAAAGGTATCTCTTTGTCTTCGAGGGATTTTTCGATTTGGTCGGTTAGCTCAATTAATGCTGATTCCGTCGATTTCCCTTTCTGGTAAGCATGTTGCTTTGGATGTAGAGGTCTTACCTTCAAGAAGGTGTCTCTGATGTGATAGTCGATTACTTTCTCCATGGCTTTAAGGAGGAATGAGGTAAGGCTTATTGGTCTGTATGATTTGGGTAGTGATTTATCCCTGTCACCAGATTTAGGGATAAAGGTTACTCTCACCTTATTCCAGCTGTCTGGCAGATATCCCCAAGCAAAGCTCGCTCTCATTATTTTTATTAGTGCTGCCAGAATTTCATCTAGTCCTTCCTGAAGTAGGGCCGGGAAGATTCCGTCTTCTCCTGGTGACTTGTATCGCTTCAAGTTGTTCACCGCCCACTTTATTCTGTCGGGTCTGAAAACGGAAGCTGCCATCCTCCACTTCTCTAGGGTGGGTTTCGATGGCGATGGGGGAATTATTTGGTCGTCTTTTCCTAGCACTATGGCTCCTGGGAAGTGCGTGCTGACCAGTAGGTTTAGGGTTTCCTCTGCATTGCTTGTATAATTCCCGTCAGGACGTTTCAGTAGCCCAATCTGAGTGGCAGGGGATTTTGCCATTATCTTCTGTATTTTGGCGAGGTGTGAGGTGCTGTTTATTTCCTCGCAGAATTTTCTCCATGACTTGCGCTTGGCTTTCCTGAGTTCAGTGTTGAAGTCCGTGAGAGCCTCTCCATAGGCTTGCCAGTCGTTGTTCTTTTTTGCTTTGTTAAAGCGAGTTCTGGCTTTCTGTCTGAGCTTTAGGAGGGTGTTGCTCCACCACGGAACTTTTCGATTGGTAACAACTTTTTTAAGGGGGCAGTTGTTCATGTAGGCATTGTTTATTCCTAGTTCCAACGTCCTTGCTGCATGTTCGAGTTGATCCAAGCTCTTCACGTGTTTGTTGATATCTCCCATGCTGGTTTTCAGCTCGGCCCTGTAGCCTGCCCAGTCTGTTGCCTTGGGATCCCTGTATGATTCAACGTAATTGTTTTTGCAGTTGCTTATATTGAATCTTATGTGTCTGTGGTCAGACATGGATGCTTCTGCACTTACATGCCAGTTGTTGATGCGATCAACAAGCTGTTCCGTACATAATATGGTGATATCCAACACCTCTTGTCGTTGCGCTGTTACAAAAGTTGGTATAATGGAGTTGTTAGTAGTATAGAGGTTATTGGATATTAGAAATTCGTACAGTAACTCACCCCTGCTGTTGGTATTGGTACTTCCCCAAGTGGTATGATGGCTGTTACTATCACACGCAAGCAGAAGTTGCGCTCCCTGGTCCTGGCAGTACTCCACCAAGGGTGCGAGCTGTATTGATGGATCCTGCGTCTCGCCGGGTAGATAAGCAGAGCAGACAATTACTTTCGTCGACTCGTATCCCGGAAGAGCTACGTAGGCTGCTACCAAGTCGTCTGTACACAAACAAGGCAAAGGTAAGAATTTTAGATTATTCTTAAAAATAATGCAGGCCCTGGGCCTATTTCCTCCAGTGTTAAATAGCAACTTACCGGCTGAGGTTAGACCCATTACCATGTTTCCTCGGATCCAAGGCTCCTGTATGAAGGCCAAATCTAGTTTTTCTTCCAGCATCCTTTGGCAGATGATGGTGCTTGCAGCTTTCGCGTGGTGGAGGTTAACTTGAATGGCTTTTATCATTTTGAGTTTTTTGGGACAGATTGGGAGGTGGAAATGTTTTGGGATAAGGGTAAGGATGGGAAACTTGCTGATGGGGAAATTGGACTGTGTAGTAGTGTTTGTTGAGTGTCTAGTGTGTGTTTGCGTGTGTGTTGGAAGTATGTGTAGTGTTTTGTGAAGTGTTAGGAAGGTTTGTTTTTCTGTGTGTTGTGTCTGTTTCTTACTAACCGGGTTCTTGGTTTAGGTGTGGGTTGCGAGAGGCCTTTTTGCTGGAGTGTTCTCTTGTGAGAGTAGGGAGGTGCACAGCCCTCCTCCCTCTAAGAGCTCCAGCGCCTCTTGGAGTAGGCCGGGATCAGCCTCTAGTACTCCATTGAGGCCCCCGCGACACACCTCCGCTGCCCCTGGTTAGGAAGCGTGATTGTGGTGCAGTCGCGCGGACGGGGTCTGGGAGCAGGGCAGGCCTGCTCCCCTCCATTCCGCGCGACGTGCTGGGTGTGTTTGAGTATGTGTGAGGTACTTGTTTAGGTGGTGCACTTTCAGTGTTGACGGCAGCCCTCCCACACCGGCGCCAGAGGGCATTCCCACGCTTGGACAGGCAACCGCCCGCGCGTCGCTGGATGTGCGTGTGTTTGCGTGTTGTTCTATGGTCGCGCTGGTTGTCGGTTCCGCGGAGGTCTGCACCGGCGCCGCTGAGGTCGAGGATGTCGCTGTAACCTCCTCTCCGTCCTTCTTTGCCATCGATTTAATTTTGACGAAGATGTCCCGGAACCCGAAATAAAGCTTGAAATTCCGCTTTCTCAGGTCTTCCAGAGCATCCTCGTCGAAGCAAAAGGTTACCGTCTGACCCGTCTCTTCGGTTTTGCTGTTAACAATCTTCCACTGGCCAATGGCAATGTCGAGGTTTTGCCTTTCTAGCCTGTGGAGGATATTCCTTGATGCCAGATTCGGGTCTGGTATCCATGCCGTGGCGTAGTAGGGTTTGGGTAGATCTGCCTCATCTACCAACCTTAGGTCTGCCCCCTTCCACGGCTTTAGGGTTGGAACCCGCGACGCAACCCAGCCCCTGGAAGCACTGTCAACGCAGGTGAGTATCAAGCATCCCGCCCTGACAGCGTATCCCATGAACCTTGGTCCTTCGCCCCTGCCGGAGGCGTCTATACTGGTGAGTATCCCCTCCTGCAGTAGCTGGACCTCCTCGGAGCTCATGGCTCGATTTGCGTCGCGAATTCCAATCCGACAGGAACCAGCCACCTCACTGAAGCTAGCCTTAACCTCTTCTGTTTTGGCTGTCTTCTTTGGCTGGTTCCTGGGTGACTCGTCCTCCGAGCGTGTGCGTTTGGTAGGACGAGCTTTCTGCTTGGTTTTCAGCCATTCCTGCACCTCCGGGTGTTGTTGGAGGTCTGCGAATGGTTTCTGGCATAGGACATTGGCTTCTTCCTCGCTCCTGCCTCTGTCCATCCACCATGCGTGCCGCCTTTTGGCTGCACCTGAGAAGTAAAAGCGAGGCGTTGGCCTGCTCACTTCCTGATTTTGCTCGCAGCTGTCAGGGCCCATGGCGCCATCTTGCTGTTTGTTTGCTTCGGGAGGACATAGGCCTCCTTCGGCTGCGAGGTTTTCCACCTCGTGTATGAGCTCATCGAGCTTGATATCCTTTTCTTTATTATTAGCTTCTTCCATGTAAGTCCCACGAGTAGCTAGGGAAATGATTACACCTTCTGCAGAGCCCCGCATGCAGAAGGCGGGCTACTTACTCCCCGAGGGCGCCCGGTATCGAGGAGGACACCGTTAGTGGCCAGGTTATACCCCCTGACCCCGCGAAAGCGGATTGCTCGGCACGGCGTGAACACCTTCAAATTTGGGTGTATGTATTGTGTTGCTGTATATGTGGTGTGGTGTGTGTGACGTGTAATGTTGTGCAGGCGGGTGCTTGGCCGAGGACCCGACTCCACCCATCCGTAGATGTGTAGAGTCGGAACCCCAGCCAAGCACCCTAGTGTTGTGTCTTGTGTGTGTGTGCGGTGTGGTGTGTAGGTGTGGTGTGGAGTGTAGGGAATGCATAACTGGGGCATGAGTCCCGTCCAGATCCATTTCGGATCGAGACACGACCCAAAGCCCCAAGTTATGCATTCCGTTGCCCTCCCCATTTATCCGGACTTGGGACCGGCACCATATCTAAGACCGTGGCCTACAACATGATGGTTGGGTTTTCCTTCCTGTAGCCCTAACGTAAGGCTGTCAAACTTCCCCCTTGTCTTGTCCCGGAACCTGTGTTGGGGACATGCGCAAAGAAGCTGTTTTTTTTAAAATAAGGAAAAAGTAGGTAAGTTCTGGCAGTCGCGGGCTCTAATTATAATTAAATATAATTAAACGACCTAACTGAACTCCAATATTTTTTTTTCAAATCTCAAAGATTATTATTATACCTACCCGTATTTGTACGAGCAGCACTAAAATTTGCAAGCTTGTGAATGCAAAACATTTTTAAGTGTAGGTTTTTTAAGTAATTAGCTGACAAATGAGCTGACAAGCCCCCAGCTGGAACCAACATGACCACAACATGACAAATCGTTTGGCAGCTAACTGTAGGGTAATACTATAGGTACGTACCTACTCGTAGTTACCTACCTAGCAGTAATAATATTATTATTATGAAGTAAAAAAGAATATTGATCATAATTAAATAATCCAATTCCAGAGCCTTAAAACCGAACCGGCTTCTGACGCCTCTTACGACATCCTTGTTTACCAGCATGGGATTGGGATTAAACTGCCCCAATATGCTATTTATTTTGTCAATTGTATGTAACCTACCCTTAATTTTTCCTTTTCGTGAGGCGGAAAATCTAAGTGACCTACGAAAGAAAAGAGAAAATCCCAACGATATCAGTTCTTTGGAGACTGGGGACTATTTCTTTACTTCGTCCTTCTTCTAACCAAAATTGTTAAAAGTACCTAGCTGATCATCCGTTATTGTGGCACCAGGTCTATATTTAACATTATTTAGAGACATGTAGCTTCAATTAAAACTGACAATGAAATTTTCCTTTACAAAAGTATGCCAGGCTTAGTTTATCGCTGCATGCTAACATTCATTATCTTATCACAAATCAATGGGCGTGTGAGTCGCACAATGTATCACGCTTTTGTCCACTTGTATTCAAAACGATTAAACATTTTCATTTTTCGAAGTAATTATTGGTTTCCTCTCTAGCTAAAATTGTTGATAGGTACCGTCACCATTAATAATGTGTAGCGTTTATTATTCCACAATTAAAACTAACTGTGAACCCAGTGAGCAAGTGAATAGATAAATCATTCAGAGATGTTGAGTTAAAGTTAATGAAATAAAAGAGATGGTAGTATGTGAATTAGACAACGAAGTGTCAGGCGAGGTGTTAGGATGGAAGATTCCTGCGTGGCAGGCTCTGCTGCTACATCGGGTCCTGCCCTCTTGTGGTGGTTTGGTCGTTTACATCACTGTGATATGTTTTGATTTGGCCCTTATCTATGAATACTATCAGAGCGGTTCCAACGGGTGAGTCTCGGTTTGCAACTTCAGATAAGTGGTCTATGATAAATAAATATATTGACAATAATTATCGTAGAGTTAAAGATTTTTCCTGAAAACCCTGAAGTTCCATCTGGATGACGCATCGTTCGATTGTGCGCTTCCTTCGGATTTACTAGTTGGTTCTGAAATTATTTGACGGTAGAGCAACAGATGATCATAATACAACCTTCTTCATTGAACCATGCATGCATCTAGAGTAACTTTTCGGTTTATTATTTCACTAGCTTTTGCCCGCAGTAGAGATCGATTTTTTATATCTCCTACTTACCTACTTACTATTACTTAGTTATAATTAGTTACCTATAACTTAAGTAATTAACATGTATCATTTGATAGCGTGATTCAAAACTTGCAAATTGAATTTTACTAACGCCATCTATTAACAAATCCGGAACTAAATATCTAGCACTAACAAAATATCGATCTTCCCATGGAGATGGTTTAAACGCGGTAAAAAGTAGCCTACGTTACTCTCCACCCTCCTCACTATCTCCACACACAAAAACCATACCATATAACAACTTCGTTGCGACGTGAAAGACGGACAAACAAACAAACAAACACACTTTCACATTTATAATATTAGTATGGATATGGAAGTATGGATAGTATGGATATTTTAACGGAACCATTAGATACAGAAAGTATTTCGTCTCTCCTGAGCTGATTTGTTAGCTGTAGGTAATAGCTGGAGAGCTATTGAACCATTTGACTATCCCACTTCCCACAAAGCTAGAAATTTATTAAATGATATTTTATTATCAGTCAATTAAGTAAGTACCGTTCTGGCAGGCATCTCGCGGGTGCGTCATGGCCCATTAAATTTTTGAAAATGCAAAAAATATTTTTTTTTTATCCCACTCCCACAAGGCTACAATTTTAATATGTTGTAATTTACATATGTTTAAGTGTAAAAAAAATTGCCAGAACATTTTGAGGGTTGCAAGTATGTGCCAGAACAGAGCAAAGTTGTCATCGGGATTGCAATTCTATCTTTCTATGTATAATTTCAGGCTCTAGTATGATTTAATATCATTCAAATGTATAAGGCGATTGTTGGTTCTCACAGATCGTACACTTTGGTGAAAATAAATTTCAGTATTGCCACACAAAAAATAATAATTTTCATACATATGTATCCTTCCATGCATAATTTCAAGCTCTAGCCTGCTTTTGATGTCATTTAAATGTATAGGACTACTCTTGGATCTTACAGATAGTACACTTTGGTGGAAAGAAATTTCGGTATTGCCATACAAAAAATAATAATTTTCATACAAATGTATCCTTCTATGCATAATTTCAAGCTCTAGCCTGGTTTTGATGTCATTTAAATGTACGGGACTATTGTTGGATCTTGCAGATCGTACACTTTGGTGGAAATAAATTTCAGTATTGCCATACAAAAAATAATAATTTTCATACAAATGTATCCTTCTATGCATAATTTCAAGCTCTAGCCTGCTTTTGATGTCATTTAAATGTACGGGACTATTGTTGTATCTTACAGATCGTACACTTTGGTGGAAATAAATTTCAGTATTGCCATACAAAAAATTATAATTTTCATACAAATGTATCCTTCTATGCATAATTTCAAGCTCTAGCCTGCTTTTGATGTCATTTAAATGTATAGGACTATTCTTGGATCTTACAGATAGTACAATTTGGCGGAAAGAAATTTCGGTATTGCCATACAAAAAATAATAATTTTCATACAAATGTATCCTTCTATGCATAATTTCAAGCTCTAGCCTGCTTCTGATGTCATTTAAATGTACAGGACTATTGTTGGATCTTACAGATCGTACACTTTGGTGGAAATAAATTTCAGTATTGCCATACAAAAAATAATAATTTTCATACAAATGTATCCTTCTATGCATAATTTCAAGCTCTAGCCTGCTTTTGATGTCATTTAAATGTACAGGACTATCGTTGGATCTCACAGATTGTACACTTTGGCGGAAGAAAGCAGTGTTACCCTACAAAAAAAAAAATTCATGAGGCAAAATCAGCGAGTTTGATTCCTGGCTAATAATATTAATTTTTCAAAAATCTAGTTATGCCGTTTTGGTTTTCGTCAAAATCAGCCCTGAGACTCCTTTGACCACTTTTCGCTATTCCTCATAGTTTTGAATTTGTCCATCCACGCTCACTTGAAAAATTCACCCTGTATACTCTTCTGGCAGATACTTGCAACCGCTAGAATGTTCTGGCTGTTTACATATATTTTTTAAACAATTGAAAGAATGTTCCCTGAAAATTTGAGCCTTGTGCGAGTAGGTTATGAATTGCTCTCCCGATGACAACTTTGCTATGTTCTGGCACATACTTGCAACCCTCAAAATGTTCTGGCAATTTTTTTTTACACTTAAACATATATAAATTGCAACATATTAAAATTGTAGCCTTGTGGGAGTGGGATGAAAAAAATATATTTTTTGCATTTTCAAAAATTTAAGGGACCATGACGCAACCGCGAGATGCCTGCCAGAACGGTACTTTCTTAAATGACTGATAATAAAATATCATTCAATAAATTTCTAGCTTTGTGGGAAGTGGGATAGTCAAATGGTTCGGTAGCTCTGGGGCTTTAAAGAGTCGGTTAAATTACTTATGACTGGGGTCTGCGACTAGTATTTGTTGTGTGTCGAAAAAACCTATTCGCTAGATCCTAGATTTTTTTTATTACAAGATAATATTTTTTGTTATTTATAAATTACTATACTTATATATTTTTACAAAGCCAAACGACTCGTGTTCCGGCTGGCGGCTTGAGAGCCAGTTCTTTCTTTCTTTCTTCTCTTTTTCTTGGCCGGCAACGCATCGGTAATGCCTTTGGTGTTGTTGATGTTCATGGGCGACGATAGCCACTTACCATTAGGTCAGCTCGTTTACCGGCTATTTCCATAAAAAAGGTAAATATGTTAGGTAGCTAGGACTTATCTTAAATATTTGCTTATTGTGCTTTAAGTTTCTTCAGTTATGTAGGATTTTTTTTTTCATTTGCCAAGACTACTGCAGTAAACTTTGATATCTTTGTTGACAGGCTTGGTGCCTTCTGTACCATTCTGATGGTGCTGCCAGCGGTACTCAGTACAGTCTTCACGCTAGCGAGTCCTCCTCCAGGCTTAGAGACAGATCTCACCGCCTACTCAATCGACATAGAGCGCCATCATATAAAATGGATATTGATGCAGTTTGTCAACATGTTTTTCTTTCCTATCGCAGCGATAGGCAGGTGAGTTTATCCGCTTATTTGTACCAACTTTAATATCTGGATGACCAAGCTTTGCTCGGTATTTTAATATTGCTTAACAACGCCATCAACTGAAGTAACTCTGTGTGGTTAAAGCAGTTAGTTGCTCCCAATAATAATATTACACGCCAATAGATGTCCGGAAGAGTCAATGATATTGTAGTAATTTTTCATTGCCTGAAAACACAGATAAAACGACATTTTCTTAAAATGAATCCTAGCTAGACTGATTTATCGCCCTCGAAACCCTCTGCATACTTTTCATGAAAATCGTTGGAGGCGATTCCGAGATTCAGAAAATATATATAGGTATAAAATACAAGAATTGCTCGTTTAAAGGTATTAGATTTATAAATTTGCTTTTTGTACCGTTCCAACCGGGGTTACGAAAATTTTCAACCTTGTCAGACAATAATGTATGGAAAACCTTCTTATCTAAAACCGTCATAATTTCGTACATATATTACTTTTTTATTAGCAGGTAGATATAATATTTATTTAATTTAAGTTAATGATCTCATAATTTTGGTTATTCCAGATATTGTTACTTAATATTTTGGTGGGTGGAGGCAGTTTTTGCAGCCCGGTCCGACGATACGGATCGTATAGATGAGGCTCTATCAAATGCTCGAGCACCATCTCCAATGGAATTATATCTGTTCCTCCAATCATTCATACATTGCGCACCACATGCCATAGTCAACATCTTGAATGTAATGGGAAGTTCTTCGAATCCAGATTATGATAAAAGTATGGCACTCTATGAACATCTTTTTTTAATTTATATGTACAAATCAGGTACCTAAAATACTTTGATGAATATTTTTGTTGCAGTGACGCTACAGGCCGTAACGTTGGTTGCGTCTTCCCTGCGAATGGCTAGCACTGCTACCACGTATAGAAGGTTTGAAAGAGAAAAAATATGCGGTCGAAAGTACCCGTGGAGTATGAGAGAAAAGAAAAATGTAGAAAATACGGAAGAAAACGCTATAGAAAAGGCGGAAAATGAAGTCATCGAAAAGAAAAACGAAAATAACAACGAAAAATTTATTTACGAACCGGTACTTAAAAGGGAGCCTTCGCAAATATCACAAAACAGCGATGAAGGGTACGTTAATAGCGATCTAATACAATTTTCGCCAAAAGATTCTGGAAGATACCACTATTTATTTCACGATAATAGTGAATCAGATATTGATTCTAGTTCGGAATATTTACCGCCAGTCACTTTGCCAGATCGTGCTGTTGAAGATAGTGATGACGAAGAGGGAAGGCCAATGACCATTATAGACAGAGTAGCACCTCGTAGGCGCAATCCCCAATATACAATCCAAGAAGTTGAGATTCCCCCTCCACCACTAATATACGCTCCTCGACCAGGTTCCTTGGCCGTTTGGGCAGAAAAAATGGTGGAGAATGCTGAATCTATACCTATGTGGTTGTCAGCACCACCGAGAAGGAAGCATTGGGAAATAGTTCGAGACGAACCCGATATTCCCCGGAGGGTGCCAAGTACTCGAATTAGAGGACTCGAACCGCAAGATGTAACAGGTGGTTTAGTTCAGTTTTTAGGATGGTACGCCTTTTTTGTAGCACGTTTGCTCTCTATAGCAGCTTTTATAGACTTCTTTCCTTTTGTGGCGATAATAGTATTGTTTTCGCATTACCAAGTAATGCTGCTATTCTTAATAGTTCCACAGGCTAGTACGGTGAGACGGGGTTTTTATTTATTTCTAGCTTTTATTTATCTATTTTGTTTGATGGAGTTTAAGATTCGATTTCGTCATGTTCGGGTATGGCATGTGTTCTGGATCATAGTGTGTACTATAGAAACAATTATATTTATCAGCTTGTGGGTAAGTATTGGTAATAATTTGCATGTGTGGTGGACGCAATACGTTGTATTAGTGACGCTCGGAAGTCTATTAATAAGTTACATGCTGTTACTTGTATATTTCGTATTATTGCAACCTTCGGAAAAGGTGGTTAAGTTGGATAAAAGTAAAATAAAAACTAATATTAAAAATACTATTGTTTAGATAGTAGGTACTAGATATATAATGCTTTCAAAATAAACATAGTTAATGCAATAACGCCCTAACTCAGAGGTACTAACGATCATTAGCACATAATTTGTATAGTTATTCTTTACTAAGGAGCGATTAAAGTAACCGGTGACTCTGAGTTGGAGCGTAAGGTAATTATAACGGTAGAGTAAGTAAATGTAAATTATTATATTTTTTTATTGCGTATAATACATACTAAGGTAGGAACCTAATTTAATAATATTTTATCATTTACTGCAGTATTAAATTGATTAGATGTCTATTTATTATTTATTGCTAAGCTCGCCCCATGACATGAAACTATCAAACTACCGGACAAAAGGTTTTGTTAGCATTAATTTGTTAAAAACAAAGTGTACTTAAAGAAAGCGTTATAAATTAAACTGTTACCACATGCAGTTTGTCTACGTCATCGAGGAGAACTTACAACATGCATGCGTACAACATTTTCTCTTTAAGCAAGTGAAAATATAGCAAAGCCCAAAAACTTTGTTTTATTAGACTCTTTTCAGGGAGTTACTACATATGTACATTCCTTGAAATATTACACAAAATTTATATTTTAGCAATATTTTTAAATACAAGATTAAAAAAAAAATATGTTTATACCTACTGTTGACCGCTGAGGATGGCCATCCCTGGGGGCGGAAGAGGTTACAATGTAGTTTGGGACGAGCTATTGGCTATTCTTATAATATCTACCTACTTTTCTTTAACACGATGTGCTAATTATTGCTCATCTATTAATGTGAACACCGTTAATCTTAATATATATAAATTACGTGTCACGTTGTTTGTCCTCAATGGACTCCTAAACTACTTAACCGATTTTAATCAAATTTGCACACCGCGTGCAGTTTGATCCAACTTGAAAGATAGGATAGCTTACATCTCAATTTATAGTCGCAATATTATTTTATTGCAAATTTTTTGACAGAACGAAGTCTGTCCGGGCAGCTAGTGTATACATATATTACCATTTTGGCTGCCTTGACGTGTTAGTTTTAGTATATCGCTGTAATATAGTTGTGAATATAATACATTAAATATGATATAATATGTATTATTAGTTTGTAACCGCTGAGGAACTAACCATCTAGGATACGTTTAGGATATTTTAAGACTTACAATTAGATACTGAATAATCAATGAGAAGCTTTTACAAATATAGGCTTCAAATGACTGTAGGTTCATAAAAATTTGATTTGAACATGTCTAATTTACCTAATTAATTATATATAAGTGATAGATTTATTGTGGTAATTATAGAATTATTGTGGTTAAAAATATGCATATTCAAATAAGATAAAGTTGGATAAGTACTTAGATGTTTTAATAAATTCGTTAAAACCAAAGTAAGTTGTAATTACGAGTACGACTTCATCGTTAAATCTACTGTTAAATTTAACATTTGGAGAAATACTGATTTTTCATACGAGTATTGGTGACATTACTATATCCGATTCAGAGTGGATAAATGAAAAAACTCCCGAAGCCAGGAATGCCGCGACCGTGAGGTAGGTACTAGGTACCTATGTACATGGCGTAATACACCAACAGCAACGTTCTACAACAACAAACAATGCTTTGTTGCTTACTTCAAAGAAAATGTAACACGTCACGGCTAATGGGTGAAGTTGAAGTGTTCCTCTTGGTCGTTAATGCAGATACTTTTTTTGTTATTTACGTTTATTTACGTAAGTACCTTCTGGAAAGAGATTGCATTATTGATCTGATGATTCAACGAATTCGTGCGATATGTCCAAAGAGCAAATGCGATGCAAATCTTTCCTACTTACGTTGAGTTGTCTTGAAATAAGTAACTATATATTTTACGAAGTTTTGTTTTATAAGTTGGTCGTAAAATTATGCAACAATATGTAGGTATGAAAGTATTTAATTTAATAAAGTTTTAACATTTGTCATAGAAAATAGCCGTTTTCTTCGTGGCCGCCAACGCGTTGGTGATGGCACTTGGTGTTATGAACGTCTCGGTTACCTTACCGCAATAGATGTTCGCTGTTGTTTATTTGATGTTTGTTTGCTTACTCATAGAAAGTACACTTAATTAAAGAAACAGCATTAATTTGTAATTTTTACGTCGTAGATTAAAATATGATTTTTTCATAAATAAGAATTTATTTTTGATTTAGGTATATTATATTAAAAGCTTATCTTATGATGGGTTTGGTATAGGCTATGGGTCTACAGAGCTTATTATTCGAGAACATCAATAATGAAGATCGTGTCTCTACCTACAGCCAACGTTATACAGTTGCTGCAGGGATAGGCGACATGGACAAGCCATGCTTTAAAACATAAAAATATTGCATGAGATTACTAGCTAGATTAGGTACTAGCTAGCTAACTAGCAGATGAGGTGATGGTCACCTCTGGACCCTCTATCAACCTTGGAAATCAGCAGTAATAAAAAAACACCAAAAATTAAAAGACAAAGAATGAAGCAGGGGTCAGCTCAACTAAATATCCGAATAACTAAACTACCTAAATATCTAACTCTATCTATCTAACTAACTAAATATCTGAATCACTAAAAACCAAAAGTCATTAATTTGTTACTCGATGCAGATGAATAGCTTTTGTAAGTAAATATTTATGCTGTATGTTTTATGCGTAAAGTATTACTTAACATTATTGCTTACTTGTGGTTATTGCGTATAGAATTGCTAGAAGAAGTTATGTAGGTAGGTATCATAAAAATGTTATCTATTATTCGCATAGGTTACCTAATTTTAAATTAATTCAAAGGAAATTCTTTCAAAGATCACTTAGTAAAATCAGCTTCATTGTCTGTCTACCGGTCTGTCACAATAAGGTCTTTTTTGACTCTACAAAAGAAAAAATATATACGATTAACCAATTTAACTCAGGTACAAAGAACTTCTATTTTGTATTGTGGTTATATATGTACCTATATTGTAAAACGTATTCTGATTGACCCCAAGTACCTGCCTTCTCATAAAAGATAGATAGGTAAGTCATTAAATAATAATTATTTTCATCACGTTTTATTATGTTCACGCAGTTCATAAGGGCGTTCAAGTATTGTTATCAGGAATCAAAAACAAATTAAGTTAGCATTGCAAACTCCATTCAAGTAAACCGGAAAACTCATTATCAGTCGACAATCAGTATAAGTTACAATTGCTATAATATAAGTCTAGATTATTGGAAAGGTTATCGGCCCCTGGCTGAGTGGATCATGACTGTCAGGTCAGCAGCCGCTACACGAACCTCTTTGTATCGGATGCCTCACAGCCGCCATTCATTACGACTTGAGATCACAATTTTTTTGCTACTCGGATTAATTAAATTAGTCCTTAGATACAGAATTACAGATCGTCAGGCGATTTATCCGTTGTAGAACTTGCCACTTGCGCGAATTTTATTGCTGTAGTAATAACTAATACAGTAATTTTAGACTGAAATCATTTTAAATGTACTTACCTAAGGTAAAGTAGGTAGGTACATAATGATTACAAAATTTTATAATTTAGAGTTAGTATTTTATGGCTTATGTATGGGCTTCGTTAGGACTTCTAACACAATATTTTATTTTACACAAAGGAGAACCCCATCTTCCATAGAGACACCGGCCCAGATTAGACAAGAATGAAAATTGGTGGTCAATTAGATCATTGTAAAAGCTTTAATTTCTCCAATTTTCACATCTGCTAGCAATGGCCAACTAATGAAATCCTAGAATTTCCACCTAAATATGGTTATGTCACACTCATGTCACTCACAGCAATATATTACGCCTTACTACCTCAAACCAAACACCTACTCTAATATTGACAGTATTAGGAATAATTATGATCATAAGATGCAGTAAAAATTAAAGTCACATAAAAACACTAACAAAATACAACTACTTAAACAGTAGGTAATGGTTGAAACTAAGTAGGTGGGTGAATATTATAATTAATAAAAGCTATTTCATGTTTTAAAGAGATTTTATTAGTTATCATCACATCATAATATTATATTAATATTTCGTCTAGAAATTGTGCTGTAGGTAGGTATTCTTATTGCATGGGTACTGCAACGTCTGCATCCTACTGTTCTTCTATACTTGAGTCAAACTCGCATCAGAATCTTTGTCAATAAGCCATAAAAATTCCTTTATAGGGTTTTCACAAACTGATTTGTATTTCGCACACCAAATAACTATTAAAGAACTAAATAATCATTATAACGTTTGTGACATCTTCATTATTTTACAATTGATCTATAACAACAACACACTAAGAGAAAACGACGTAAAAACCAACATCTTAAAACAATTTTTATCATTGAATAACTCACGCTCGCACGTCCTTAATTTCGTGAAGCGACTTCAAACCTTTGCACAAAATTATTGTTTCAAGGTCGGCTTGCCTATGACTATCAATAGAAATGACTACGAAAACCTCACAGCTATAATGGCGCTTACATGCTTTGCAACTTGATCGTATTATATTTCAAAATACAGTGAAATCAACTTATCTGTGACTTTAAGGAGGGCGCTGTCGGACGATTGGACCAATCATAGTGCGCAATTCGAGACGTATTAGTAAGTTATGAATGAAACGGCATTAGTTCCAATTTTCGCCACGTCACAAATAAGTTCTTCAGAGATGGCACTGTACAGATTATACAGATATTTCATTCCACTCAATATGCATGAGCATAAAATTATTTATAGGTTTAATTTCAATAAACAAAGCTGAATAACATTTTATATTTATGTTTATGTATTTTAAAACAGTCTATATCGATTTTATACGTAACTATTCAGTGTTAATTTAAACTTTTGCCAAATAAATATTATGTTTAAAAAGAAATTAAATTATAAAGAGTGGAACGGAACGCGACTTGCGAACTCCAGATTTGGTTCAAACGCACTTTATACGACCAAAAGTTTCATGCACCTGTTTGTTTGTGGTTGCTAGGCAACACCATGTGTACGTAAATTCTGATCCGAATGTGAATATAGTGTAGAGGTGTATAGGGTACGTCATCCAGTGTTCAGAAAAAGGTCAGTCACAAAACAGGCGATCTCGGAGTCCAATATTCGTGCAATATTTGTTTAAAAAACAAATCCAGAAGTTATAGCGAAAACACATTCACCAAAACACTAGTACGAAAGCGAATGCAATAGAAAATTAAAATGTGCGTTTCGATATGTTTCAATAGTAAATAGGACTGCAAATACAATGAAAATATTAATTTAATTGTAAAAATACACAAAAGATGCAAGATTATTGACAATGGTGTTGTTTATAATTGCTATGGTAACCAAAATGACATTAGATAGGTTAGATTACACCAGAGATCTTTGTTGTCAATCGATTCAAATGTCTCGAAATCGATGTCAAAATACTAGAAATGTCTTTTAATTAGCGTAACGATTTAATGGTAATTATAAATATATTACATAGTTTAGTTATACAATGAACAAGAAAACATGTAAAAAAGGAAAATAGGATTGAATCTTGTACTCACAATGAATAATAATTCATAAAATATATTATTAAGTTCCCTAATCGATATATATAATCGATTTAATCGATTATAAAATCATTTGTAATGAGGTAAATACTATGAAACCTTTTTTGTATTATTTTGTTCATTTAGCAACAGCAGATGAGGCTCAGATTTAAATGTGTTTATTTAGTAAATAAGACGAATTTTTTGGTATATAGTTTACTCTTGTCCTTTCTTATGTCTACCACAGAACACATATAATTCGTGGCCGGAAATCGGGGTTCTCCTTTATATGTAACTTTGTCTACATAGCGTTGACTTTAAAGCCACTGGGCTCTCTAGTTAATAAAATTGGTTTATTCTGTATCTGACAATGGTTTATAGGTTTTACTACTTTCTATGTTTATGAAACGTCTGAAATGTCTGAATCATGAGTAAATGCGATTAAAAAAATAAATAAAAGGATTAGATTCTCAATTCCGTTGCTTTTTTGAAATATTCGTTTAATTACCTTAGAACTCCGTCAGTTAACAACCGATTTGGATATTTGTTTGCATACTTACTGACTGGTCCCATATTAAAAAAAAATCTTTTCTGATGATGGGAACCAGGTACATAGGTATACATTTCTCGATTTTGATGTAATTGTATCGAGCGATAAAGATTTTTTCCGAAGTCTCTATAGTAGAGACCCCTGTTTTGTGGAGGCCTCGGAGCTGTAGACCCGGTTGCCCTCTCCTAAATCCGGTCAAATAGTTCGTATGGTGGTTTATCGACTATTTATAAAAAAAACTGATTTCGCTTATGTGTGCTAAGTATTCGTCTCTCACTTTCCTATATATAAACTTTTCCTGGTTATCAGACAGAAAATATGACAGCGTTGCACTTTAACATGTAAAATAAAATACCCTAATAAGTAATTACTTAAAAAAATGTTTAACTTCTATTGCACGTACGTAAGTATGTACATATACCTACACCTACGCGTATTTTTTTGTTTTTGTTGACTGTAGTATGACCGTGTCGGTAGATTCGCGGCACGAGCTTTGATGGTTTTATTTTTTGCTAATTCACCGTGCCGTCGATGGAAGTCCGGAGATGAGTCCGCCCGTAATTACGATCAGACGCCACTGCAATTCTTGTATGAAACAATATACGTGTTGTTATTATACGTACTTCTCGTAATACCACAACAGACGGTCATTTCTGTTGTATTGCAAAGGAAAATCTTTGATTAAAATTACTTAATTAAAAAAGTTTTTCCTTCACAAACTTGACAGTTACGTAAGTATAAAAATGTTTTTCTTCTTTTCGGTCTATTTTACCTAAAAACAAACAATTGACCTTGATATAAGTGGTCACATAACTGTATAGGTACTTATTCAATTTTATTAGGTTGCTCATCCTAACCAGAGCGAGGTTTCGGCGTAGTAAGGCTTGAGAAGGGGTGTAACTGCACTCCCTCGATTTTTTAGGCTTACCAATAGGTGACTTTTGTCTACAAAAAGTGCATAATGATGATGCATTAATAGGGATTCTAATTTTCCTACGAATAGAAAGAACCTTTCTATCATGCAAAGATTATTCATGAAAATCATAACATAACATAAACTGTACGTTTCCTGGGCAATTCGCCTTTGCTTTTTCACGCACCCTCGTACGGAAAAATAATAATCTTTCGTTTTCAAACCCTTTATTGTGTAACTGTATTGGGTACAAACACAAACTATGGTTACACTGACAACTGTTTTATACCGTACATAATTGAGCTTGCAATTGAAATCGGCATATTGTGGAGACAGCCAAGATATCATTTATCAATTGCAGTAAAGTTCAATGGTTGCAGCTTAATCCGAGCTAAATTAGTGGCTTGTGCTGTATCGAAACTCGTTTTTATCCGGAGATAAAATGTATTGGAATTCAATGCAGAAAGTATTGGAGGTACATAAATTAGTGGTTGGTTGTAAGGCTGGCTGGGCCAAGGCCCTCGCCTGTCGGACGCTTGTAATCCGACACCTCTTGTACTCAATCTTCTCTACTAATTTGCGGGCCCCGCTGCACAGGGCTGTGCTTATGTACAATTACGCATATTTACTGGTAACAGTTAATTGATTTGCTTTCATGCTTTATTACGGCAAATTGCTCAAAACGATATATGAGACCATAACTTAAAACGTTACAATGCTGCAGTTTTATGTTGCGCGTGACTGGAATGATAAAAAATATGCTCTATTTTATTTATCCAACCTTTAAAAAGATCTATAAATACGAATGATGTATGTATTATGATAAATGCATCGTATACCTACGTACCGATGGTTGGATGTGTTATTACGTATCAATAATTATATATTGTGCTTCGATAATGGAAATTTATAAACGCAATTATAAATGTGTTCTACGCGCTCATTGAGATGGGAGAGCCGCCATGCGCCATCGCGCCAGTTAGTTTCATTCGAAGTTGTAATTACGTTCAACTATAAGTTTTGATAACTATCAACACCTCTATTCGAAGCGAGGCTTGCGAGATGTGTTCTTAAGATAGGAAATCATTCGTTATTAAAACGCGAATGCAATATGCTTAATTGCAAGTCAAACACATAGGGATGGGTATTGATGATGTAGTCAGAAGGTGGGCAGACGAGTTCGTTAGAGGTGGCAGGAATGCCATATCGCGTGTTGACATCCCTGGCTCATCCCGCCTGCGAGTAAAGAGGCGGAACCATACAACGGGTCGCGTTGTGCCAACCCGGCGATAAATCGAATTTCGCCGAGGACAGAGCCGCTGTCCGCAGAGATGGACGCGCGCGATACTCCCAAGATATTTTCTAAGGAATCTAGCACCATTTCAGAACAACGATTTTATCTACGACCGCCTTCACGTCGACTTCTAAAATAATATCCTTCCTATTGAATCTAAAACATCGTATCTCAGAATATGTTCTATATTAAACCAGCAATGGTATACTTAAATCGTTGAATTGAAATTATCACGAATACCAATTACCGTCTCCTTTAACTTTAACGCTTGCTTGTCTGTTACCGCAACAATACGCCTCGGAGCCTCCGACGCCCTTAGCGAACTACAAGCCCGTTAAATGGTTGCCATAAATCCAATATAATAGGAACCAAACTAAATTGTAACTATACGCACTGTTGTGTTCAATAAAATAAGATACTTTACTCCTTCCGACGTATGTCTATGGAGGACAGTTAGGTAACGGGCTAACGGGCCTGTCGGAGCAAAATGTTGTGCAACTATTTTCCATTGTGGCAAGCGTTTAAAGATGCAATAAATTATTTATTGTTATTCGATTACAAGATCAAACCTCGGAGAAATGCATTTGGACGAGTGGCGCCTGCATACATAATAATATCGGTCACGCAGATTAAACAACCCATCTCAGTTTATTAATAAAACGGCTTGACTCGAGTAACTTCATTAAACACTTATTGTTTGTTGTTGGAAATATTATTTCGTACGTAATTTTTAAGCAGCATAATAGGCACTTATGTCATTGTATTCTCTACATAAACAAATACTTTTTTTTATAAGTAACAACATAGGTAGGTACAAGCACAGAACATCTAATAATTAGTAGGTGTTCTGTGGGTACAAGCATGTTATTCAGTCAACAAGTTAAGTATTAAAAATTATTTGATGTCCTGGAAGTAATTTTTAACCGGTAAAATTAAAATTGCAGGACAAAATAATTACCTATTATATTATGCATCTAATTATTGCATCAAGTAAACGCAATAATATTCACTTAAACCCACAATTTATTAAGAAAGCAGTAAAGATAACTCTCATTACATGTAAGTTTACGCCACAAAGGTCAAGAAAGTTAATCAATAAATGCAGCTATTGGTCACATATGGACAATGCTCGCAGCTCCCGATAAGGGTATCTCCGAATGCGTCCCCGATGCGTTCCGAACGCCTCCATTTCTCCGCAAGGCATTATTCGAACAGAGTGATAAGGTAATGACTTTCTAGATTGACTCATGCACGTCTCGAACGCATGTAAACAACTACGTACATAAACAAACATACAAACAATTCAAGTTCTATGAACTGTGGACAAGGAGATACTAAATTTATGTCACGTGTTATCTGGAATGAATTTTGTAATGGCATTCGTTTTCCGGCACTGCACTGTTCTTAAGATGTTATCGGCTTATTTATTACTTTAAAAATCTTGCAATTTGCAAATTGTTAGCAAGCTGATGAAATACAAGTGTGCCTTATCTCTCGCATACACCTTGAAAGTTTTACTTTCTATGATTCATAAGGTCGTAGATAGGTTGTTTAGTAATCAATCAAACGTATCAACCATAAAAGCTTAAATCTAATTGATAATATCCAAATATCGGGCAAGTAACGTGCAAATCAAGCTATAGTGACACATCTACTAACTATCAAATCATAGATCTCTTTGCGATGTTATACCTATAGCCTATAGGTGTCGGTTGAAAGCAAATATTCCATAATATCAATAAATATATAGTGTGAGAAATCTTTAAGCCGCGAAATTCTAGCAGTGTGGGAAGCGTACGCAATTCTGGTAAGCACAGCATACCCGATGCCTTATTCCTAATGTATAATGTGCCCAAGAATATGTGTGACGGGGAGCCTCACCTTGTAAGCATGCGACGTGCTTGTAACATTAATGAGAAACTCTTTGTAATATCTAATTAGATCTGGGGGCACGGCAGTGCCCCCGCCAAGTCGAGCAAAAAAGCGGCACGGTCGTACCATCCTTTTCTCGAAGCAATTCAGGCCATTTTCGACCCCCTATAACTTCCTTGTGGATAAAGCTAGAAGTCTGAATTTTCAGCTACCAAGCAGTCATGGTATAAACACGCTATATTTCAAATTTCATTCAATTTGATTCAGTAGTTTTAGAATTATAACTAGTCAAAGTTGCTTAATTTCGTCACTCACTGACTGACCGATCATCAAAACTCTAAGGCACTTCTAGCAGACATAGAAGCTTCAAATTTGGAACACAATTAGTGTTTAGTGTATAGATCAAGGAAAAACTAAAATATTTTGCGATTTCGCTCCAGTTTTCTAGATATATCAACTGCATAAATAACTTTGTAATCCTATATAAAGGTATAGGATTACAAAGTTACATTTGCAGTTAATGAATCACTGTACCTGTATAACAAAGTTACATTTGCAGTGAATGAATCAGTGTACATGTATATAATATGTGTAGATAGGTACCTAGATATAATGGAATAATAGGTGTAGATAGGTACCTAGATATAATTATGTTCAAAGATAACTTGTAAAAGGAAAAAAAGTAGGACTATCTACAAAAAGAAATGAGATGCCATCAAAAACATAACTTGTAAAAAAACCCAAGTCTCGCAACTCAGTTCTTCTACCGTAAAAACTTGTGAGATCCATGTAATACCAAGTCGGTTAATTTATTCAGTTCCTACTTAAGGTTCCTTCTGTCTTAAGTTATTACGTAATTAGCTAACCTAACAAGTAACAACATCTTATAGTGACCATATCAATATTGAAAATCTTTTATGTTTTAAATAAATAGATTGACTTGGCAATCGCACTAAACAAATATAATATGTAGGTAGATATTACTTGTGAGATACATTGTGTTTTCATGCGATGGTCAAGTCGATCTATTTATTTAAAACATAAAAGATTTTCAATATTGATATGGTCACTATAAGATGTTGTTACTTGTTAGGTTAGCTAATTACGTAATAACTTAAGACAGAAGGAACCTTAAGTAGGAACTGAATAAATTAACCGACTTGGTATTACATGGATCTCACAAGTTTTTACGGTAGAAGAACTGAGTTGCGAGACTTGGGTTTTTTTACAAGTTATGTTTTTGATGGCATACATTTAACTGATTAGAAGAATCTTATAAATGTTTTATTACAAATGATCACATTACGTTTAGTACTTATTATCAAAAGATTGGCTTCTTGCCGTTTGGCTCACTGCAATAAACGAATATTTTCTTGGATGGAATGCACTGATTTTAGTACCTTGTCACATTACATTTCTTGAATTTGACACAGATTTTGTTAGGAAACCGTCGAAATAGTTACTATTACAAAGTAGTATAATGTTAAGCTACTTCTGCGGCCGACTGTATTATACGTACATATAAGTGGATCGGTGCAGTCAGGAGCCAACTGAAGTCTCTGAAACTTACCCAAAGCACAGACTCAGCAAAAACACTAAATCTGCTTCTTACAATAAATAACGTGGATGATAGCGTTATGTGCCCTCTAAAGCACACAAGCGCGGTTCTTTACTAGGTACTGGCCACCTAAGAAACTACAACTTTAATTGGTAACTTTAAACTGCTCCATTAATTACGACTGATGATATTAGCTATTTTCGTAAGAGCATTTCAAGTGAAAACATTTTCTTTAACTGTTTTTTTTTCAAGCAGACCATCTTAATAATATTCTGATCATAAAATAACTATATTTGTCTGTACTTAACACTATGGAAACAGTACTGTCTACGCTGTATAATAATATATTAAATTGAATTATATATATATCCTTTATATTTTTGGTGTTGAAAGCTGTGTAGGCTCAAACTAGCTTGTGTACAGTCTAGGGCCTAGGCGTTAATAATAAGCAATAATTTAACGTAGCGATGTAATTTCGCGTACGTCAATGAATTCTTCGTGTGTGGTCAGACAGTGGATTGATTTATCGACTCTATAACTTAGTAATGTCTCTCAAGAATGGATTGGTTAATCTTTCGTCATCATCACTTGCGTCATAGTACCAAAATGATTAGTACAATACAGTGTTTGCAGTTTTAATTAAAGTATAAATACATATATGTAGCTGAGATATTATTGTACCTGCTATTGAAAATACACTTTTCTTTTTTTTTTTGCTTTCTGGCGAGAAAATTGAAACTAAGTGTGTACACCTATTTCAATAAAACGTCGGCTAATATGCAATCAATGCTTCATGGCAATTTTAATAACCTGTTATATTTTATATTATCGAACCGCATCGTCTTAAAATAAATGTTTAGTTCTTATAAACATAGGCCTAGCCAAAAGGCAAAAACTGGTGTAAATGGTATACAAAGCCATTAGAAAATAAATATTTATAAACTCGTTGAAATGTTGTACAAGTCATTTTATTCTGTCGATCAGACGTAAGTACGTATCTTTATTGTAGATATATCTAAACTAAATTAAACAAACGTTCAACATTATCTCTGTAAAAATGTAATTAAATTATCATTGATAAAAAATTACGTTCCGCTTGAAGTGCTTCATATAGCTATTAATTAATTAACTATAAGTAAATATAAAGGGAGAGTCCTTAAAAAAAGTAAAATTTGTGTTTTATTACAAACTAGTAAGATGTTGTAACATCTCACAATTGTTTTGAATGACATCCTCATTTTACATATTGTAATTTTCCCGCCTCGAAGGTAACTGAATCTATTACCATCTTCAAGTTGTAATGGTCAGGCACGACGCCACTTGTAAAGCTATTATTGTTGGAATACAAAGGATTGACCGTTGAGAGAGCAATGCCGGTACCATGGAGAAAGACAACGAATAGGCGTGACAAGTACGACCCACATTTGAGTAACATAAGGAAACTTATTTATTCCAAACGTTAATGCTTCTGAATCTTAATATATTTAGATCATTTTTGGGTCTTTATAAACATAAAACACTTCATTTGGGAATGATTATGATTTTCACCCACCCTAAAATTTCATCCCCTTATTTTACCCCTTAAAGGATGAGTTTCCGAAAAACCGTTCCTAAACTGACGTCTTCTTCCCTTACCTGTCCAATTTCATCTGCATAGGTCAAGGAGGGTTTTTGTGATTAGGTACCTGATAAGTCAATGTAAATGCTTTCGCTTTTATTTATATGTTCATATCGTAAATCGGAGGATAATTATTAATTAGAAATTAACTACCTACCAGAGTTTTTTTATTTCACTTGCAGGTAAAACTTAAAAACAATTATTTCTGACGCGTTGAAAAAGCTCAGGAGTCCTATCGTTTCTATTGCTGTGAAATGTGATTTGTGACCATGGAAATTTGACTAGGTACATTAATATTATTTGATTCGATTTTAATTGAAATTTAACATTTCATTGTGTTACCTAAATAGGCACTTGTAGTTAGTATAATTTGTAAACACGTGCTAATCAGCAATACTTAATTAATTGAATTATTCAATCTAATGCAACAGAGGAACGGTGTGATAATAATACATATTATGTACCTACTATTATGTCTTGTGTAGTGATATTTCAGTAACTAGTGTTAGAGAGGATGAGAGTTTGGATGCCAAGTAATTGCATTGCATCCACTAAATCTCATTTAAAATGCTCAGGTGTGGAATATTATCGTTTAATTATTAACAGGTTAGCATGAAGCGATCGGGCGATGATCATCAGCATTCAGCCATAATTAGTGTTATTGGTAAATATCACGTGGTAAATGCTAAGATGTTGAAACATCATAGTTCTGTTTTAAAGGTGCTTTTAAAAGCATACATATCCATATTATATGTCGCTGATGATTGACGGTACTTCAAGCTAACTGGCTAAATTTCACGTTGGATTGTCGGAAAGTCAATATCGATTGAACGGCCCCTGCTTCGTTTATGGTCGGCAACGCGTTGGAGACACCTATGATTTTACTCTAACCACCTACCAACAGACAGCTATTCTACTCGTTTGTTAATTTTATTGACTATTGTCTATTGTTTGTTAATTGTATATTTGTTAAAGATATTTTTGAAGTGAAAACTTCTTTAGTACGGGGGTGACTTGAAATTTTATGAAACGAAACTGTCCAGTGGAGACTAGAGATGATGACTTGAAATTTTATGAAACGAAACTGTCCAGTGGAGACTAGAGATGAGTGGAGACTAGAGATGAGTGGAGACTAGAGATGAGTGGAGACTAGAGATGAGTGGAGACTAGAGATGAGTGGAGACTAGAGATGAGTGGAGACTAGAGATGAGTGGAGACTAGAGATGAGTGGAGACTAGAGATGAGTGGAGACTAGAGATGAGTGGAGACTAGAGATGAGTGGAGACTAGAGATGAGTGGAGAGTGGAGACTAGAAATGAGTGGAGACGAGTTGAGTTGAGTTGATTTTACATTCGTCTCATTATCTTGAAAACAAAATTTTTGAAGGTTTCACTTCTACCACGTGTGAATTGCACACATTTTAATTTTAATTTTTCTTCTTGACAGAATATCATCTAATCACACTTCAATCATCGAAACCGGTTGCAGTACCATAAATTAATAAGAAATTAATTCAAGCAAAACTGAACTAAATGCCGAGATTATAGTTATACCGTAAAAAAACTACGTCGAAACCGTCACACATGTTTTGCATACCAACTGTACGAGTCTCACTGCACGCTAGTAATCGTGTCTCAATCAATAATCTTGATTTGATTAATTGGAAAGCAGTCACGCGCCCGCAGGTTCCACTCGCGTACTCGATTAGACTAACTGTATCTTTTACTGGAAACTAATCAACATCAATTCTATTTATCTTCATCGACATTATCCAGCGCGGTGTCTCCAGCGAGTTGTAAGGTCTGTATCGATTTGTTTCGTTGTTTATACGAGTAGGTATATAATGGTAACAATTGCGGAATAAGGGCGTGATATAGTTTGGTGTTGGTACTTACTAGTCATCTTCAATAAGGCTCTCTCGTCAGTCTCAATAACTATGACATTGATTTACATGTGTTTTTTGATGACCCGTGTTTACCATGTCGCATCGCCGCGCCAAGGGACCTGGGTCTGATTCTTAGCGAGGCGGTTTGAATGATGAGTTTGAATTTCTGTTCTCGGTCTGGGTGTGAGTATTTTTGTCTCTGTGTGTTGTCCATGACACCCACGACATGGGAATCCTACTGTGGGGCTATGAGTGCGAAGCGATGAGTGTGAAACGTTAACAGTTTAAAGTGTCATTCTTGAGTTAATTACTTAAATTTTGTGGCAAGTGTAGATAGATCTTGAAAAAAAAGATACATAAATAAGTGAAAAAAATCCATGCATCTGAGAAATTTTAAATTTCATTTCGACTGGGTTTGATAACAGACGTAGTATATCAATGCTGATATAAATAATTAATCCATTGGTGTGTCTATTACTGATTGCGCTATTTCTGATAATGGTTAATAGAGAGCTACGTTAAAATCATAATAAAAAAATAGATTTGTTATTATACATATTATCTAAGTAAATATTGCGAAAGGTTAAAAGGCCCAACGTTTATTACGCTTAAATATAAATAATAAGAATAAAATAATAATAAATGTTTCTGTCACTTCATCTACGATGATGAAAAATATCCACGAAGAGTACCCATATGTATTTTTGTTATTCAAGGATTGAGCCACTGGTAACATTAAAAACTAAACGCTTCTTTAAAAATCTGACATCGTATGTTATCGTAGATAATATCAGAGATATTATTACCTTCATTGTTATAAGACAACAGGAGAATAACTTTAGTAGAATTTATTATTTAAGTAGCTACGTGACAGGTTAAATTTTATTATGATTTCAATGAGATATAGGTAGATTCTTTGTCCCTATCTCCTAAGTTCTCTGTTTACTAACACTAGATAACTTAATATGGGTAGGTACTGTAGTAACTTAAGTAACAATATGTTGTTAAGCGTTCCATCTTAATAAGGCGACAATCTTTATCTGACTTCTGCGTAAACGAAGACCATGTTTGTACAAGAATATTGTTTACAAGGGAAGATCGATAGATATTGTCAGTCGCCGCCAATGTACATTCATAAATCTTTATCTAATTAGTATGTAGTCACTTACTTAAGTACCTATTAAGTACGTTGTTAGATTGTAAATGAAAGCTGTGCTGTGTGCTAAGTTAATGTAATGTAATGTGCCTACCTACTCGTTTTTCGCAGCTACGATCAACGTAAATGAATATGTTATTGTCAGAAAGCTACAAAAATTACTTGTAAATTACCTTTATGTATTTACTGAAATAAAAGTTAGATATTTTAGGAAACAGAAATATAAAGAAAGAGTTGATTAAATTAAGAAATTAAAAATTAATAATTTATTTTAAGTAGGTATATAAAACTTATATAGACGCAAAATTCTCATGAAGGCATAAATATATAACAATCTGATTCAGTTCTCATAATATACAAATAATACAAGCTTACAATAATATAGTATAGCTATAACTTAATTTCAAATTAGATAATCTTACTTCCCGAAGGTTGACTGGTAGAGAATGCTTTTAGTATTAAGTCCGCTTTTGTACCTCTTACATTGTTGTAAGGTTCAAAAGTTTAAACAAATAAATAAAGAATCAATTATTTTAACGTTAGTATTTTTCTAAGTTATACTCGAATCCTTTACATGAAATCTATTATTTGTTAAAAAGTCAGCAAATACTTCATAAACTTTTAAAGTTCCAATAACTGTTTCGCGATAGCGAGTATGATAATACAATACGCATGCCCTTATTTGGCACCCATTTCCATAAACTTATCAGCCACCTCTTCATTACGAAACACTTGTTACAAAATTGAGTTAATAAAAGTCGCATAAACCTACCGTTTTATAACTGTTATCCTTATCGAACACATCTTGATTTTCAAAAAGATATGCCTAGAATGTAGTCAACACAACGAGCCATCTATTCTTCAGATGCAGTCCGAACTTGCACGTATAAATCTGTTTGAATAATTGACGAAAGGTTGTCTCATGAAATCTACGTGACGAAATGCATTAGGAACATTTCGTGAACTTTTATAGGTTTCACGGTTCCTATGCATTTACCGTAATATTTAAATTGGTATCCTCGCTAAACAGTGTACTGGGCGAACGCAGTTTGTATTCAGGTAAGCAACTAAGTGCTTGATTGTTAAACTACATGTTAGAGCTTTTTATGGGCGGCGCTCGTCCGAAAGCTACTCCAAGTTGCATAATAGTCAAATGCGTGAGTACCCTTAATGTATAATTTACAGTTAGTTATGTTACAGCGTATGGTCCTTTATATGCTGTTTCAATTGATAAATTTTAAATAACGAATAAATTGTGAGTTATTGTTGATATTCATGGTTAGGTACCTACTGAAAAAGAAACAAAGTTCCGTACCGCAAGCTAAGTTTATTTAATGTGACTATAGGCATCGTATCTATAGACTGAGCATTTTACAACGACAATCCTAATACATAAAATTATCCTATAGATTAGAATATATATTATAACTATAATCATTACCTATAGTGAGTAACTCGTCTCTCATTCGTTCGTAGAATTGTTGCTATTTTCCAATGTTAGGTCATTTTTATTTACTCGTGTTTTATACCAAAAATGAAATCCTCATTGTCTAAATAAAATATTTGTTAGTTTAAAAATAAAATTCTTAAGAAATATTGATGGTATCGTTGCAGCAAGAGTTTTAGTCGCTATAATTTTTTACGTAAAAGTATAATCTTTAGGACGTGTGGACGAGAAGAGCCGTGACGTAAGTAAAGCTCTCAGATTAGCCGAACTCAACATTAATCGAAACCAAACATTCAATCCAATCCAGATTGGCAATCACCCTGTTGGGCACGCTTTGCTCCGGACTGTCTGACACAAATACCCCACATAACTCGTCTTTATGACGATAAATACTAAATAACTAATCGTTTGCAACCATTGACAGCACCTTAATGGGTGCTAGCATTCATACCCGCGACGGTGGTAACCATTTAAACAATTTACGATCACTTTAATTGTAAGATACACCTATATATCTAGGATAAGTTGTAACGAATGCTAAGTTATTATCGTGACTTACATAAAATCTATATCCGCCCGCTAAATATCCAGCCCGCGGCTTTGCTGTTTCCCGGGATAACAAGGATAACATGTTATTCCAAATCATGGTCTAGTATGCGTGTAATGCGTGCAAAAGTTAATGAAAATCCGTTCTGTAGTTTTTGCGTGAACGCACAGAGTAACAAACATCACACAAACAAACTTTCACATTTTATAATATTAGTCGGAAAAAAAATAACCCACTTCAAAATAACTTAAAAACTACTCGTCAGATTTAGCTCAATTTTAAATGGCACCACATGACAAGCACCAGCTTTCGATTAACAAAAAATCATCATAATCGGTTCATCCAGTCGAAAGTTCTGACAAACAATCAAACATAAAAAAATACAGTCGAATTGAATACCTCCTCCTATAATGAAGTCGGTTGATAAAGTATGGAGATACCTACTGTAGTTCGATCACCTTCTTCGTAATCATCCTACTCCTGTGTCTGTTCATTTAATTTAGCATTCAAGCCATGTCCCACACAATGCGTTGTAATTAGAGAATCAATTTTTCAGTGTTAGTATTGATATTATCGGTCGTAAATCAATAAATCAGGGAGGTTGTTGTGCTTAATTATAAGTTACGAAAAACATTCATCAGCAATTCAATAAATAATTTTCTTTGGGCAATTAATTTGAAAGTAAAATAATGTTGGCAGTTAAACCGTCAACTCTGATTGATTCTATTGATCGCCATCAGATAAGGATGGTGATTTAGAAATCTAGGCTTTTGTCAGTTTGCCAGAGTAGGTGAAACAGAACTGAATACCTTAGTTCCGTTATGTGGGGCACTTGTATGAGTATGTCAAGGGAATCTGTAATACCTGTAATCTTTTATTAATTTTATTAACTAATGTTATTAAAGAAGGTTATGTTTGAGTTATAAAATATATAAATAGGTCATTACCTTACCTTATCAATATTTCAGGTTCAGCATTGTATTTATTTTATTAAAAAAACCGCAAATTAGAACCAAAACATATTATACCAAAAACCCATCCGGTTTTCCCGATGACGTCGACGCGAAGACGATAATACAAGAACTCTACACTCTGCTCTACATCGTTAATCATATTTATTATATTGAATATTATCTATAACTCGTAGCGTACAATAATAATATTAGCCTATTACTTAAATACCTTGCAGAGCTCGGTCTCTTTGATATTACTTAACCATATAATAAAAATGAATCCAAATTTCCCTTAGTCATGTCATGGTAGCACGCGTGAACGGCTGGACCAATTTCGCTAATTATTTTTTTGTTGTGTTCGTTAATTGTCAGGAGAAGGTTATTATGTAATAAAACGTATTAACGGCCATATTAACTTTGTAATGTAACCTTAGCAACATATCTTTTTTATTTTATAGAGAGGAAGGGGGGAAAGGAGGAGTTGGCGGTACAAAGTTCGCCGGGTCAGCTAATAAAGTTTAAATACACTTACATTCAATTGATTCGGTATGTGAGCGGATGTCCCATTTCAATCTGTTAGTACATAGATTTGACATAGAGAGGGTGAGCAGCTTAGAGTACACATCTGTATAATCTATGTAGGTACATCTAAGGATTGCAGGTATTTTTGATATGATACGGTGGATAGATTGAGTCCATTTAAAACTAGTGGTATTCGTATGAGTACCTTGTTCAGGACAATTTATTCAAATTCGATTTACTACTACATTACTCATTCTCCTATCCGCTATACGGAGCTGTTACGCTTAGAGTGTTTTACATAATTTATGATATATCCTCGTCGCAAGTCTTGCCAGTGATATTTTTCAATGACTGAAACCAATTTTTAATAATAGACTCAACTAACTAGTTTAAAGCAGCGGGATAATAGCACTATTAATGGCATTCATATTATTGATGTTTAACTTACGATTGTGAATCTTACGTCTAATTATAAAACGTAGGAATTAAGCAATAAGATTTTAAACGCTTAAAACGCTTAAACGCTTACATACTCATACCCCCGCAGAAGGTTATTTACCTGTGTCGCGGGTAGCATGGACGACACATATAACACATCACAATAACATACATGACCCGAGTACAAATATTTATTCGTCACATAAATATCTGCCCCGGCCGGAAATCGAACCCGGGACCCCTCGCTTCGCAGGTAGAGTCGCTACCAACTAGGCTACAGGGTCGTCCTGTCGTTTTGACCGTTATTGACCACAATCATTTCAAATTCTCAAGTTATCAAATGGAAAATAAAAAAATAAATGCGGTAAAGAGTCATTCATGCATCTACTTCATTCATCTCGAGTCGAAACCGATCTCCTGTGCTCAAGGTGAATTCTGCTGGACAAAACGAAGACGAAGGGCAAACTCTTAAGTCGTAGCTAACAAAGGGCTAGCTAACGGTCTTTCCCGTTGGATTTGGTGCTAAACCACCCCGTTCATTCCCTAAGGTACTCACGGATAGGGGTAAAACGTGGCGGAGCTAGGATTTTTGTTTGGGAATATTACCGATTTATGTTTCTGTGGTAGTTCTTAATTTTTGATCACAGATGATCGTAGATTGGGGGACTTCAGTGCCTGCCTTCAGTCCCATGCCTGGATCCATCAGTGGTGGTAGGTAAGCTAACTTATAATAAGTTTATAGTTAGGACAAATGCGGCCAAGGTTGTAAAACATTGTATATGCGATATATTCATACAAGTCTTACATAGATACTTCCATTGTACAGTTTTTACATTTATAGTATCTATTCGAATTTAAGACACCCTTTGTATTGATTTCATTACGTTAGCGTGGAAGCATTTCCAGTGAACAGAAAGGCTTGAATTGATTTGGAATAGTAAAAGCAAATTTTAGTTCATGCATATTAGATGAAATTAAAAAAAGTTTTTTTTTTCTTGAATATTATTTATGCGCATATTTATTTAGGAATTAGTTTGACGACGCTGTAGGGCCTGTAGCCTAGTTGGTAGCGACCCTGCCTGCGATGCGAGGGGTCCCAGGTTTGATTCCTGAGTGGGGCAGATATTTATAATATTTGTACTCGGGTCATGGGTGTTATTGTGATGTGTTATATGTGTCGTTCAGGCCACCCGCGACACAGGTAAAAACGTACTGCGGGGGTGTAAGCGTATAAATAAGCGTTTGTTTAGGAATACGAGTAAAAAACAGCAAATGGGTGGATAGTTGGCTATCATAACAAAAAAATACATAAACTTAATTTTGGCAATGTATTTACAAGACAAAAATGTAAAATTTTGTAAATATAAAAAGCCAGTGCAGTGTTTGTACAGAGTGTTTGCAATTACATACCTATCTTTTTGAATTAAATTGTTCTTGTAATCGGATTAGTTGTAAAATTCATTCTGTCTTAAGCATATAAACAGTGAAAGGTGAACAATAAATCTGTGGTACTCGTGTGGTACTAGGCTTTTATTACTCATAAAACGAGGCTGATATTTCGTCAAAGCATGCATACGAATTCGTTGCTCGACACCCGTAATGTATAGTAACTTCTCAGTGTACTTAAGTACTTGTGCGCACAATTTGTATGCAGCGTCAATGCGCACCGACGTTTATTTCTACGCGCATAGTCATTAAGTAGCTCAGCGATCGCGGAGTAAGCGGCACTAAGTTCAATATAGCGTCTCAGCCTCCATTAATAAGTAATTCTTTAACAGATCTGAAAGCCTAGTCCTATTACAAAAACAAATTGGCCGATAGGACGGATAGAAAAGTAACTGGATAAGTTTCTTGTTGGCTGTTCTTTTGGATTATTGGGTTTTTTTTTTGATCTCAGTATGATGTCTAATTTGTAGCTTAAAACAAAGTAAGATTTTACAATCCGTCATGAAACTATATGTTGTTTGATCACTAGTTGCACTTTTGATAAAATGTTCTAATTACCTGCGATCTGGACATTATAAAGTCAGTTTTACAAAAATAAAAATCAACATTAGTGTATCTACAAATCATGATGCTGTTAGTGTTTAATTTGAAATATTTTTATCGACATCAATAAATTAAAATTATGAAGCAAATCTGCAAAATTTAAACTAATTGAACATTACGTCAAGTTTTCATCACTATATTATTTCATTTTATTACCTATAATAGCAGTTAGTAAATTTTATTTGTTGTGATTCGTAAGGTTGAAAGGGTAAATAGTGAGAGTTAGTAGAGCAATTAAATTTTTGGAGGGCGCGGGAGGCGTGAGCAGAGCAGCGGGCGCGGTTGCGGCGCGTGTCGGCCGGAGGCGGGAGCCCTAGCGTCATGCAAAGGATGCCCACTCCGACACATGTTGATACCGCATCGAGACGCATCCCGCGCGCGATACTACGCGGGAAACACGCACGCAGTTTCAGCGGCCCTTGTGAACTTCAGTACTAATATGTACCAACGGTTATCGCCCATCTGGATCTCTCGAACCTTTCGAGCGAAATGTGTAATGTGCTGTGCTAACTTCAGTTACGGAACCTTTGATTTATAGACGTTGGGTTTGAATTACTAAGTTACTTGCAGTGTTGATAACTTTTGAACGTTGTAAAGACAGTGATGATAATATCTGATTTATGTGCTACTGGATTTAATATTAAAGTGATAACGGCTTATTTAAAATGTGTTTTTAAAAGTGTTCTAGAACAATGAATATACGAAAGAAAAACCACGTTCAAACATCGGAAAAGCCGAAACGGCGAAAGGTAAGGTTACTGAAATTATAATAATGCACCCTTTTTCACTACACTTTTTGCTATAAATAAATTAAATAGTACCTAAGTATGTAGCAATATTATTATTATTTTTATTTTATATAACTTATCCATTATTTTTTAATGCATAATTTAGCAAAAATATTAGTCAAAACGATTTGTTTCACTGATTGTTTTTGTTATCTACTTATAAGTACCTAATTAGAGGTATTTTATTATTGATGTACTATCTACGAGCGGTACTACCTATATCTTACTCGTATATTCTGTATTTTAATTAATTAACCAAAATAGAATAGTAGGTACATTATCATAATTAATAAAATTCTGTAGAAATAATTTTTTAAGCTCTAGATAAGTATTATTAATTCATCTGTGGCTCTAGGTAAAAATAATCTTCGTCGTTATTCTTTTTACAATATAGGGACAATATTTCTCAACAAGAATAGATTTAATATTCCAGTTGAAATTATTAAGATACTCGTATCTACTGTAGTTTAAACTGTACATTTTCACCTACCATTTCTACCATTGATGTGTACCTAATTTTCGAGGTGGGCGAGAGATAAATTAATAGATACTTACAAAAAATTAAACATCATTAATTTTTTACCTTTTAATTACTTATTAAAATATGATATCATTGTAGTCAAACATTAATGTATGTATCTACATTAATATATTAAAATAATCTTGACAAGTGCGAGTTAAACTTGTTTGGAGAGGGTTCCGTACGTTGATTATGTATTTACAGTTATTATTCTATTTTATTTATTTTTTTCTCTTTTTTTATTCGACAAAAATCGGCTGTGAAGGACGGTCGTCCAGACGCACAAGTGATCCTATAAGTGTTCCATTTTTCGATTTTTCGTTCGGAACCCTAAAAATCTTAATATACAGGGTGGATTTTTGAGATGGGTCAGTAAGGGCAGGTACCTTAACCGTTATAGTTACAGGAAAACGTTCCTAGGAGACTATCCATAACTATTTAAGATATTCTGAACTGCATTCACAGATTTTTGAGAAAATGTAAGGTCAGCGAAAAAAGTGCTAAAATCCAAAAAAAAAAATATACCTATCGATCCTACTTCGTATGGGGATCAAAATACTCTATCGGACCATTTAAGGTATGAGTACTAGAAATGTCAGAAATCACTGAAAACATTTTCCATACATTTTGTACTGAAAAACGATAAATCAACTCGTAATATTCTTTATTGCCAAACAATCCTATTTCTTACTGCGATTAAAAGATTCTTTAAGGCCTATTGAAATTTAAATACAAAAACTACGGTAAGACACAACATAATATCACACAAACTTAAAAATAGGTTATAGACTACGAAAAATTGTTCAAAATGACCGCCATTTTCACGAATTCATAAGTTCACAAGTATAAAACATGTACATATCTACTCAGTGCTGGATTTAGGCCTAGGCCCGTGAGGCCCGGGCCTAGGGGCGCCATGATATTGGGGGCGGCAAAATTTTCAGAAACCTAAAAACTTAAGAGTGGTAAAATATGAGAATTATTTGTACCTACCCAAAATATTTTTGTGAATTATTTTCGCTTCTTTTAATTTGTCGGTGCAATATGGATTCTTTTTAATCTATATTACTTTGAAAACAATAATTTTCAGATTTTTCGCAATCATTAATTTTTATAGCGGACAGTTAAAGATTATTTGCTATTTCTCAATCTCAAAGTGTTCAACCTATGTAATCCTAGAATTACCACCGTGAAAACTACCTAATTGTTCTCCCAGAAGGAAGTGAGATGGGATTTTGTTGTCTATGGCGAGTTTTCTCCTTCCCCTCCCATGACCTTGGGGAAAATCTGACATTTCACATTTTCAGGGTGGCGGCCGAGTTGAGATTGTCAACTTTTTTATTTATGACTTTTTGCCCAATATTTTTAGGGGTTTTCGTAAAGTTTGGGAGGAGAATTAAGAAAAAATTTGAAAAAATTTAAAAAACAAGATGGCCGCTGAGATATTTAAGTTTGATTTTTTTTCGATTTTAGAGATGACTGCGGGGTAGCATCAGGGTGGTTTTTCAACTTTTTTTCAATATTTTTATTGTGTTCGCTTGAGTGTATCCTTAATTTTAATATTTTGGATATTTTTTTTCGACAAGATCGCGGACCCCGTGGTGGTCATTTTGAAAAATGTCATTGTTTGTGTACATTTTCTTCAGGTTGGCAACATTTGAGCAGATCCCTTTGTTTCGGGTGGTTGTGGGAATCGAGGCAAAGTGTTGCCAGGTTGAGTGCCAGTTTGTTTTTCGTTCATACATTGTTTTGGACTTTTTATTCAAAAATATGAAAAATTTAAGGAGTTACTAACATGGTGGTTATGGGAAAAATATGACCTTTCAAAAATTCAAGATGGAGATCGCTCTGCAATAAAATTATCAACTTTTTTTTATTCTTGCCACTTACCCGACATTGGTATTGTTTTCGGCTAATCTTGAGTTGACGACTACGATAAAGTTGAAAAAATATAATTAAAAAAACAAGATGGCCGCCGAGATATTTAAGTTTGAAAATTTTCAATTTTCGAGGTGTCTTTGCGGGGTTACATCGCGGTGGTGTTATAACGTTTTTTTGTAAAATGTATGAAAATTGGCACTTTTGAGGTGAAATGTTTACATGTTGGCAACATTTGAGTGGGTCTCTTTGTATGAGGCGATTGTGTAACTTGAAGCGTTGCCAGGTTTGGTTTTTTTCTTCGTTCCAAATTTTTTTTGGACTTTCTATTAAAAAAATGTAAAAAGTAAATAAAAAACATTTTTGGTAAAAAAAAATCACACCGGATTATTTTTTGTGGATATCGTAATGATATTTGACCATTTTCATCTCAATTAACTGGCAACTATGAAGGATAATTCTATGTTAACTAATAAAACGTATTTAAGTTAATATTTGATACATAATAATTTAGGTTTTTAAAAATTGCATTTTTTTTTATATATCTTATAAGTTGATGCTTGACTACTATCCCACCTGATGGTAAGTGGTATTTAATTTAGATAATCACGTCCTCACAGAGCAAGAAGGGCGGCATATCTTAAGGGGCCTAGGGCGACATCAAACTTAAATCCGCCACTGTATCTACTTAAAATCTAGATCAACGTTGCCAGACGTTTTGATGTTCAACCGTTATTGTATGCGGGACAAAGTTAGTGCCGTTTTCTGGAGATTATTATCTGTCATCATGTTAACTCAAATAAAATAATGAGTAAAAAATCTATAAAGGTACCTACTGATTAATTAATTTGTCCTTTTAATCCGCCTCCGATTTCGCTTTGTACCCCAAAATAATCCATTGTAATGCTTTGCCCGAAAAAATTCAAGCAATATCGACTTAGATGTACGTGATTATCCCAAAAGACTTCATTGTGTTGTTTCGTCCGAAAAAAATCTTGACAATACCTTACTTATAAAATTATTAGGTAACTATCGGATCTATTATGTAAGTCTAAATTTTCGAAAAATAACTACAGTTAGTTTACAGGAAAATCTACTAAAAAAAGGTAAATTTCAGAACAAACGAAATATATTCCTGGGAGCAGTCAACAATATTAACATGAGTTCAATATAAACTTCATTGTATTAAAATTTATCAATTTACTTCTACTCCTATCTTTTCAAGTTAATTTTATATATTTAAGCGACGAAAATATTCGAGGAGAGTTGTTCTTAATGCTCTTAATTAAATTGTTAAGTAGTGCGGACATAATTTAAACAAAATTAAATTATTGAATCGCCAGATCGTGAACAAGAGAGACAAGTCTTGATATCTGTAGTAATCTGTAGTACTTAAATGGATAATGTTATTAACAATTATAAGGTTGTCTTCGAGATATTTCTTAAGATTTGTGACATTAATATTATTATGCGTCCGATTGGATTCATGTCAACGTTTAATTTTATTAACTGCAAGTTTCGCAAAGTTGTATAACATTTACTAATTTTAATTTTCTCCCAACTCCCAAGTCATGTTTTTGAAGGTTGTAAAATATTTATACAATACTAGCTGCCCGTACAGACTTCGTTTTGTCAATTTTTTCTTTTATTATTTTGAGATGTAAGCTATCCTATCTTTCAAGTTGGATCAAACTGCACACGGTGTGCAAATTTGATTAAAATCGGTTAAGTAGTTTAGGAGTCCATCGCGGACAAACAACGTGACATGTAATTTATATATATTAAGGTTTAAATCTCAGTTATAGGACTTACTATGATCATTATTCCATTATGCTAGGATAATGCTTCAAGTTTATGTATTTTTAATAAAAATTTCAACCTCTACATAACCAAAACTTATAATTATAATTTTTTTTTTGGTGTACTGATTATTTCGCATTAGGTTTTCCAGTGACGCGGGTTGCATGGTGTTGAACAACATAAATAAAACATTCAACGGGAATCGAACCCGCACCACCTCGTTTAGAATCACTATCAACTTTTAAACTTATGCCATCGCGGACATTTAACCCTTAGCTGGTATCGGGGGTCAAAAATCACCCCAGTGCCACATATTTTCCATCATAACTTTGCCGTATAATCACTCACACTCGTGCGCATCTATGTAATCTCATTACGTCGCGGTGTGCAGCGGGCGACGGACGCGCGTCGCTGAATTATTGTCGAGAGTGGAGGTACGTACACTGTTGGGGTCAAAAATCACCCCCGATACCGAAAGTAGTGGTATTAGGGTATTGCAATTTTATAGCCTTTTATCACTATATAGAGGAATAAGTATATAAAAAGTATTGGGATTCAGCTCGTGAAGGAGTTTGTAAAAGGAAGAAACATGGAAAGTTTCAATTTTTCAGCAAATTTCAAGAAAATAATAGAATATTTTTTTTAAAGAGATGCAAGACCAAAAGTTGGAACAAAACGTGCCTACTGATGGCGCTCAGGTAAATGATCGTAAAAGAGGCAGATGCTACTTATGCGACCGCAAAAAAAATTGAAATGTACCAAAAAGTGTAGCCAATGCTTACTTTTCATTATGTAAAGACCATACGGCCAAAGCGGTTACATACACTAGATGCTAAACTTATTGTGATAAAATAATATGCGTTTATAGAAGTGCTTTAGTAGTAAGATGTCATTTTTTTGTATTTGATTGATCTCAAGAAAAGTTCCTTATTTTTGTTTTGTAGACTATATAAGAAAATTATAAAAAGAAGATTATTTGTGTTATGTTTAAGTTTTTATTATAATAATGGCTCCTAAAGTCGACTCTTTGATAATTTGTTAAAAATATTAGAGGTTACATTATGTTCCAAGAAAGTCTGTTTTATTCTTAAAATGTTTCATAAATCATGTTTAAAACAAAGATTTTAATTTTTTAATTGATTTAATAACAAAATGATGACAAAAATTTAATATCTCTATGTTTTCTTGATTTATTATAAATGGGGTCACTTTTCACCCCCGACATCTACTACGTTACTGATTTTAGCGATACCAGCTAAGGGTTAACATTTTACATTCAAACAGGTACTCACACTTTCAGTATTTTATAACATGGATGATTATTGTAACTGGGTCGAAATGTCGGTATAAAATACCTACTAAAATCGTTTACATTCAATATACGGACCTAGTCCTCAATACGCTATTTTTAATGTAAGTAATCATTACTATTGTGCTGTGAGAAATCATACCGGCTCTTGGGTACCACTTTACAACCCAAACGGCAGGCATCCGGGAGCCAGTTAAATGAGTAATCTGGCATTGTGAAGTGTGAAGGGTTCCAAGAACCAAAATAGTTTCAAATTAAATGAACCGATTGATACGCATGTATCAATCAATTGAAATACTTAGATTATAAATTATCAGCAATGCTTAATGACATGCTCATTTATGAATCCTTACGTAATTATCATTTTGTACTAACGAATAGGTTTCTCAATATCTGATATTAAGGTCGGATAGGTCTCATAATTTATAAACGTACAGTTCAGCGTTGGTTGCATGTATCAAACATGCATATAATTAAAGATTATTGTCATAATAATTGAGTTCCAGAACATGGACTTGAGTTGGTAGATTAATATTAAGGCATTGCATTGCTTGCAAGTCAATTGCCAATGCACACTCCGTGTCCCAGTATAGATTTTTGGAATAATATTTTATTATAATTTTATTAGTTTAATTCACGTGTAAAGTAACAACCTTCTGCTCAGCAAGTTAAAGTCGTATTTTGTAAACAATTTAACAATGTGAATACAAAAATGCCACTATGTTAACTTTTCAATTGCAATACCTGAGTTCTGAAGCTTCAATTTGAGCCTACTCGTATCCACGAATTCAACTGTTTTGATTGTCGACGAAGCCGGTAGACCGCGAATGACAATTTTTATGTTTTGTTTTTCACTGTTATTAGTAGGTGCATACAGAGTCCAAAGGTTATTTTTTAATTCATTTTTAATAGGCATCTCGTTAGGCTTTTTTACTTGTCATAAGTTAATGCTTAACAACAATCCCACCTGATGGTAAGTGGAGATAATTAAGTATGAAGATTGGTGATATAGAGCTCAGCGACCACCAGCAGAAATCTACCTGCCGCCATATGCTCGTACCATCTTTAGCAGGATGTGCAATAAAGTAAGCTGATTTAAGGATATCCATCTTTTTCATGTTCACCTCATATAAACACCAAAATCTCGACATATTTTTTCTCTAAATTATGACCATTAAAAAGAGAGTTCAAACGCATAAACTTATATACGTCCATATCATAAAAAAGTAGTTTGAAATGGTCACTATTTAATTCAATTTTGAGTGTAGGTGTATTGCTACCAAATTATTACATTGATGTCCATAAAAAAACTGGTTGCTTCAAATAAATCGGTATCTTATTACATGCATAACTCTCTCTTGGCAATAAATTTTTATGCCGCTCGAAAATTCTCCAAACATTTTGAATAACATGAGCACACTTATATCGCTAAACACACTAAGATAACACTTTAAGACAAGTTTAACAAGTCATTTTAAAATTAAAAGTTAATTCATAAATTTAATTTACATAAACAAATTTATTCAGTATCAAATTTATGGCATTAGACGGCAATGAAATACGTCAACACATTATTTATAAAGTGTTGCGTTGTCGGTTTAAAGATGTGATTATTTAACCGATTCAAGTTCTTTTAATCTTAAATATTAATTTCGTTTGATTCTGTACCTCAAGCTTAAATATGGCCCAACATTGATGAAATGTGGATTGGCAGACTTTACATATCTTTGAAATCTAATAGAAATTCTTGTAGTTTGTGCAGAATTTGAATTCTGCAATAATAGTAAGTAATAATAATAAGTAAGTAAGGGAGACCGAGGAGAGATGAAACATTTTTTAATTTTACCCCATAACTTTTCAAATAAGCGACAGCATAGAAAGTGTATATAATAAATACACTGAATAAAACCTTATTTATTTGACTGAAAGATAGTCCGGTTAAAATCTGCCACTTTTCCTTTTTACTTATAAAAACTGGTGACTTTGTTTCAACTCTCCTCTTATCGAGGTAAAGTTAAACAATGGGAGTTGAAACACTTGGAAAGAATATGTTAATGAAAACGCAGTTTTTGAATCGGTTTTATAGTGACAACTAACTTTAATTTGTACTGTCAATGTCATTTCTTATTACGGTATTTTAGACGGAAAAGAGATAAAAGTAGAAAGTATTAAAATTTATCACAATTAAAGTAGAAATATTGTTCCGATCTTGTTTGTTTCCTGGCTACAACCCTCTTCAAATGAATTCCTCAAAATGAAGAAAGCTCAAAATGCGAACGAGGTAGGGTTAAAAAAATGGCCGCTATTACGGTTGAACTGACTTAACTTCATAACACAACATACCTAGTCATGCTAAATCTTTATTACAATTTAAATCTATGCAATATTTAAAAGGCAAAAATGATTGACAGATGTATCAACGCACAGGCCAAACATTTAGGGCTAAAAACTTAAAATTTCGCACACGTATTCCTCTTATGACGTAGGCATCCACTAAGGAAGGATTTTTCAAAATTCAACCCCCAAGGGGGTGAAATAGGGAATAAATATGATAAGTATACTTTCCGCGTGTGAAGCTGTGGGCAACAGGCAATCTTGAATAAGTAAGCTGGCAAATAACGTATAACATTAAGATTTATCAAAATTTCGATATGGATATAATTTAGTTCAAAGGTTCCTTTTATGCATTTTTTAACTTGACATTTGACAGTAGCGCTAGCGTCAATAGTGGCGTGTTTTAACTTACCTTTGTTTTAACCCTCCTCGGTCTCCCCTATATAATAATAGGGTTCGAACCCGAAGTGGGTTACCTTACTGTAATATGGAAAACCAACAGTCAACCCATACTATCACTGATAAGATCTATTGGGTCGAAATATTTGGTTATTCCGCGAATTATAGTAAACCTTCCAAAAACTTTTGACTGACGAATGTCTTTTACCGCACACTGTGACTTTTCCGTACGTAGCACAATGTTTAGCAACGAGTGCGCACTTTCGCGCTAACTTTATGCCCGGGCCGGGCGTCCGTGCAGTAATATAGACAGTATTTACAAATACAAATCCTCTTTATTTGTACACCAACACAATTATTACCTAAAACAAATACAAACAAAGTACGGTATACAAAGGGCAACCTTATCGCTAGAGTAGCGATCTCATCTCCCAGGCGGCCTTTGGATAGATGAGAAGAAAAACAGAATACCAATAATACATGAATATAGGATAGGGTGTATGAAAATAAATATTTTGATATTGTTGTTATTTTGTTATGACGATTGTTTATTGCCATGTCTACATCGTTTCCAAGGGAACTTTGTATTTTGGACTTTATATTTTCTACTTATTCGCGTCCTCAACAACATGGCTGAACAAACTCTACCGAGCCCGCTAGTTAGCAAACAGAGTCACATCAAAAGGTAAACATGAATGCCAATAATAAGTAGGTACCTACTATAAAAAATACGCATAAATTTTTATCAGGCCATAAAAGTCCAAAAAAATTAAACGTTTCAAAACATTTCGAAATTCATTAAGTTGTTATTGCGTAGACCATAAAGCGTTTTTTAGATAAAATCTGACTAGTTCCAGGTACTTACAGCGTAAATTATTGCTATATATTATTCACAGTAAAGGTAATATAAATAATAAACGACTGGGTTTAGTAACTTATCGAGATAGGTTTGTCAATGCACGCTTGGTAATAAAATATTCGAAATGTACACCTGAATAAAAACCTTTATAAACTGCGTATAGCAGCAGAGACCTCTGCTGGTGTTGAAAAACATTTGAGACTTTAAATAGGATTAAATATTTCATCAATAACTAATTATTTGTTATGGATAATAATTACTTAATTACAAATTTCATTACAAACAGAGCTATACGTATAATCTAATGATTTTTTTTATGGAAATAGCCGGCAAACGAGCTGACGATCCACCTGATGGTAAGTGACTATCGTCTATAACACTAATTTAGTTACTTATCAAAGATATTTATCGTTCTCATTACTAATGTTAGAAGTGACGGCAAAAAATAAGGAACATTTATCCCTGATCTAAAGTAAACTATAATGTTTAGTGATTAATATTAATAATATATTATGATCTGTAGCGTGGCTGTGTATTCATTCTAGAATGCTTTTTGAGCGCCGCACGTTTAGCCTTAGGGCGTTTAGATTTCAGATATTTAATAACTTAACAATTTAAGATCAAACGAACTTTAGGAAGTTCGATCGAAATTATGTAAACAGCTTCATTCGAAGCGATTTAACATGTTGTAGACAGCGCCATCTAGTAACAGCCTTGCACGTTGTTCAAAGGTAAGTTTTAAATACAAAAAAGGTGTGGCAACACTGTTTGTCGCCATCTTGTTCCGCCATGTTACTGTCACCCTACTCGATGTCAGGGGCGATGTCTCACAATTTTGCCCATTTTGTTTAAATTAGTAAATTTCATATTTTTTGACGTTTTCAGGGTTGGGAAATGTAGTGTTAACGTAATATTGAATAAATTCAGGGGGGGTATTTATAAATCGCTTCGAATGAAGCTGTTTACATAATTCCTAAAGCTTCAAAAGATCTAATTCCTAAAGATCAAACTTCCTAAAGTTCGTTTGATCTTAAATTATGTTTCACAGCTTCATTCTTCGCGATTTAACATGTTGTAGATGTTCAGAGGTAAAAAATATGAAATAGTTATGGGAACTCATATTTTAATATGGGTAGAAATCAAAGTAAACAGCAGGTAGGGTTAATGTTTTTATTTTAATTGTAATAAACCGTACATTGAACTTCTTAAGCTAACATCATCAACCAGTAAGTGTTTCATTTCACTGTTCTAAACAATACAAATAACATTTAATAATTATTTTAATATAGTTTACTCTGTAATCAGAATCGAATTAGCAAATTGATTACAATCATCTACAATTTCTTTATTGTAAAATTTGGCAAAAGTGGAAGACGAATTACTCCAACCTGCGGTTTTACGGATTATATCTATACTGACGCCCGACCGGCTGGCAGTGGAAGTGGCAGCGTGTCGTGTGCTATGTGAACTAAAAATGGATGTATCAACCCCACTATTATCTAAAGTTTCTTTAATCCAGTGACTTAATCGTTGGGCAGATAATTTAGCAAAAGGACGTTTGTAACTGATAAAGAGAAAGTCATTGTTAACTGATCGTAAACTATTTGTTACACTAATGTATGCCTCTATACACCTTGCTGGACATATTTCAGGACGTTGATTAAAATATGGAAGTCTCAAAACAGGTTGGTATGAGTTTGGTCTGGAGGTTTTTATCAAATCTGGTATTTTAATAATGATTATGTTTTCGTCATGATTTATATGTATATTACATAATTTGATTAAAGAAAATGTTTGTACACGGTGTGCAGTCACCAAAGCTAGCAAGGTCAGAGTTTTCTTAGATAGCGATTCAAGGCCGATGCTTTCATTTGGCCATTTCTGTGCTAAATAATCGAGAACTATAGATGGGTTCCAAGTCAAATTATATTTTGGTTTTGTAGGTCGTAGTCTATACACTCCTTTCATGAACCTCTTGATACTTTCGTCGTTACAAAAACTATTGCCAAGTAATAAGGACAAAGCTGATTTATGAGAATTGATAGTCCCATATTTAGCTCCTCTTTTGAATACATCTGTCAAGAAATAAATAATTACAGGAATGGATGCTTTTAGATGATTATAACCATGATTAGAACAAAAATTAAGCCAAGCTTTGATACAGCTGTCATACTGCTTATATGTGTTTTCCGATAATGAAGCCAGCATAATGTCTATTGATGCAGGAGATATATACTTTTTCAGGAATGTTTGCCTGACAATCTCGCGGCAATTAAGGTGAGAGACTTGTGAAGTTTGTGCGCGGACCTGAAAGGTGATTTAAGCAGATTAATATTAGGTTTAAAATAAATAGTTTCCAAACTTATTTTTTGAAATAGAGGGAACCAGGGTTGAGTGGGCCAATATGGTACTATCACAATACCCTCTGCTTTGTCGTGAATTATTTTTTGCAGCATTCTTAAAACTAAGGCAAATGGAGGAAAGGCATAAAAATTCATATTTGTCCAGCTTAATGTAAACGCATCTACAGCAGATGCTCCTGGATCCTGTTTCCAAGACACGTAAGTGGAACATTTTGCATTCTGTCGACTTGCAAATAAATCGATGTCAGGAATACCAAACTTGTTTTTTATTTTATTATATGCCCAAGTTCCTAATTCCCATTCTGTGTCTTCAAATTTTTTACGTGATAACAAATCAGCCTCTACATTGTCCTTAGTGTTAATGTAGGATGCGAAAACTAGGAGTTTTCGCCTTTCACACCATTGCCAAATTTCTTTAGTGAGGTTATTTAAATGAGGATACTGGATAGATCCCATCCTATTTATACATGAAATAGCCGTTATATTATCAAGTCTTAATAAAATTTCACAATCCCATAAATGATTTGCAAAAAACTTTCAACGCGAAAAAAGCTGCTTTAAGTTCTAATTCATTGATATGTAATAATTTCTCGTCATCTTTCCAATATCCAAAAGATTCATTATCATTACAAAATGCACCCCAGCCTGATAATGATGCATCTGAATATATTTCTAAATAAAAATCATTAAACCTAAATGGGCATACACCGGTATCTATATGATCTAACCACCACTTTATATCTGCGCGTAAAAATGTTGGAATATTAATTACTTGATTGTAGGTGGGGTTATTTAAAAGACTTAAAAATTTATGGCGTTCGAGCGCCTTTGTATATAACCAGGAATACTGTATGGCTGGGCATGCTGAAACTAAAAGTCCTAGTAGTCTTGCAAAATCTCGTAAGTTGCATTTTCGTAAGCTCATAAAGGTTTTCAATTTATCTTTTATTTTTATCTTCTTGTGGTCAGGTAAGGTCAGAATCATGTCCTTTGAATTAAAAATGAAACCTAAAAATTTGCATTGATTTTTTGGTTCTAAGCAACTTTTTTCATAGTTTATAATAAAACCAAGATCTTGAAGTAAATTAATAATAAACTGTACGCTGTGATTACAATGCGGGAGTGACTTTTCGATGCAAAATATATCATCCAGGTATATGACTGAAGTAATATTATGGATCCTTGTATATTCTATTACAGGTTTTAATAATTTTTTAAATACATAGGGGGCAGTACATAACCCGAATGGTAAACAGTTAAATTCATATAGAATATTGTTATATTTAAATCTAAGATATTTTCGATGTGATTTGTGTATAGGTATTAAAAAATAAGCGTCTTTTAAATCTATTGATGCCATAAAACAGTTTTTAACTATTAATTTTGCAGCCGTACGGTAATCTTCCATTTTAAAATGTTCTGTTTTAATGAACTTATTCAAACATTTTAAATTTAGTATGAATCGTTTATCACCATTAGGTTTGGGCACAAGAAATATTCTGGACAAAAACTCCCCCTTTTCATGTTTGCATTTTGAGATGGCATTTATGTTTAATAGGTTACAAATTGACTTATCAAAATCTAAAGCTTCTTGTTTCGACTTGGGATATACATATGGACAAATTGATTGTGTAGGGGCATAGGCAAAAGGTATTTTATAGCCTGCTATCCAATCTAATATGACTGGATCGGTAGTGATTTTTATCCACCTATCCTTAAATAATCTAAGACGGCCGGCGTACTGTACCTCGCAAGTGGTTATTTGCGGTAGGGTCTCCGTGTTGCAGGTGGCGGCGGCGATCGCTCCACTTGAGGCTGACGATTGAAGCTCCTCTTCGGCTGACGCTGACCTGCTGACGACGTCGATGGTGTCGCTGGCGACCGATAGCGCCCTGCATCTGGGTTGGTCGCCGGTTTCCGATGAAGGGCTTTGAAGTTTAAACGAAACGGTTTAGGATTATAATTTTTGTTATGTGTGACAGTAGATTTCTTGGTAATTAAACTTTGACCGGATCTTTGAATAGTTTTAGCGTTTTTTAATTTTTCCCCAATAATTTCCCCGAATAAATACCGGTCCCTCGCGGATTCGACAAGGGTGTCTTTTAGACTTGCGTCCACTACGGACGTAATAAAATTTCGTCTGGTTCTTGTATCAGTATAATGACTGTCACATAGAAGGCGACAAGCGTCACTGATAGGCTTAAGGAGTTTTTCTGTAGATGTCTCCTGATTAATAATTAAGTCAGTAACCCGGGTCAAAGCTGATATAGCAATACCAATTTGTTTTTGCTTCAACATTAAAGAAAAATCTCGTTTAATTTGAGGTTCGGCCAGTGCGGCCTTGGCTTCCGGGTTCAGAGTCGGGGGGATAAGTAGGTCACAATTGCTGGGAATGGTGTACTCCGATAGGATTTTTTCCTTTATATCTTTTTGCAAACCCTTTGCTAGAATTTCTTGCCACCGGCTAGCAACGTCCTTGTGAATTGGGTTTCCCAAAGGCGTATCATTTTTTGGTGCATCGCCCAACAAGGTTAAAATGTCACTATCAAGAGTGACGTCAACATTTTCAGAGTCAACATTATTTGACGTATTTAGCTCCGGTGGCTGCGGAGGAGCACACTCTTCTGGAGATTGTGCTGGGGGTTCATTTCCTTGAAGTGGACTCGACGCTGACGTCTCCACGACGTTTTTATTTATTTATTTATTCTTTATTGCATTCACCTTACACTAGGAGATACAAAGGGCGAACTTAATGCCTATTGGCATTCTCTACCAGCCAACCCAGTGTGACGGAGAGAAATGCGAGGTAGGCGTAAATACATAATTAAAAATTATCAATTTAAAAAAGAACATAAAATTTTACAGATATCTAACAATTAATAATAAAATGATATAAATAATATTATGCAACTTGTATTATATAATATATACATATATATATATATATATACATAAGTAATATATTATTTAATATACATACATATAATAATAATCATACATAAATATATAAAAAATACATAAAATACCATAAAAAGTGAAAGTAAACAAAACTCGACAGACTTAGGGGTTCGGTGAAGTTTTCAAAAATTGTTCCCGGACTAATCTTTTAAAAATGTGTTTGCTGGGTGAACTTCTGACAGTAAGCGGCAGGGCATTCCAGAGTAGTATAGCCTGAACTGTGAAAGATTTTCTGAAAAAAAAACTGTTATGTGGTGGAAAAGAAAGTTTTAAATTTCTCAATGAACGTAGTTCCCTGCTAGAGTTGGAGCAGAGATACTGAAATTTTTCCTTTAGATAAGAAGGAGAAGTTGGATCATGTAAAATAGAATACAGAACCAAGAGAATTCTAGAATTACGCCTTTCTCGAATAGTAAGCCATTTTAACTGCCTTCGATAACTGGAGACATGGTCATACTTACGAAGGTTGAAAATAAATCGGATGCAATTATTTAACAGGCGCTCTAGTTTATCGAGAAGTTCCTGTGTTAGGTCTGAGTAACACACATCTGCGTAGTCGATAATTGGCAACACAAGACTGTTTACCAGCATTAGTTTTGTCTTATGCGGAAGAAAATTTTTAAGACGGTACAGGGATTGAAGCGTTCCATTGACCTTTCGACAGACTTCATAAACTTGCCTACGCCAATTAAGGCAACTGTCAATGTACAGCCCAAGATTTCTGACTGAGTTGGAGAAGGGTATAAGAATGTTGTTATAGCTTAAAGGTGGCAAGTTCATTTCGTCAACCCCTGCTAACAGTCTTGAGCTACCAATTATGATGGCTTGGCACTTCAGTGGATTAACGGCCACACCATACTGCTCTGACCAAATTCTGATCGAATCCAGATTTCGATTTAAAGTACCAATAGCATTATGAATATCATCAATGTTGGAATGAACGTACAATTGTAAATCATCTGCATACAGATGGTACGAACAGTCAATGACAGAGGTGATTGAGTTAATGAATAACGAAAATAATAATGGAGAAAGAATACCGCCTTGCGGAACGCCAGCAGCGAGATGAGCCCATTCAGAACAGTTTTGTCCCAGACAAACTGACTGCTGACGATCGCGAAGATAAGATAAAAACCACATAAGGGCAGTAGGAGAGAAATTGAGATAAGATAGGATGGAAAGGAGAATTTCGTGGTCGACTGTGTTAAAAGCATTTGAAAAGTCAATTAGCACCACTACAGTTACTTTCCTGTTATCCATGGCGTGGCGGATATCATCAGTGACTTGAACCAAGGCAGTAGTGGTGCTATGACCAGGACGAAACCCAGACTGATAAATACTCAGTAGGTTATATTTGCAAACAAAAGAGGAGACTTGCTTATGTACACAGGCTTCCAAAATTTTGGAGAGGAATGGAAGTATAGATATTGGGCGGTAATGACTGGGAAGGGATGGGTTAGGGATTTTAGGTAGTGGTCGTACAAATGCCTTTTTCCAGAGACTAGGATATTGACCCGTCGATAAGGAACAGTTTATAATGTGAGTCACTGTTGGCAAGATGTTCCCCACTATTGGTAATAACATTGTTCTGCCAATATCATCGCAACCTACGGCCCTCGATTTAATAGATGAAATCACCTTCATTACTTCTCCCTGGCTCACAGGAGAGAAATGAAAGGTTGGAAATGGAAGCTGCTGCATCAAAGCAATGGTAGTTTGAGTTTGACGTTTGACTGCAGAATCTATTAAAGTAGTGGAGACAAAGTGCTTATTAATGGTATCAAGAGTCAAGGAAGGACCACAGTCGTATGATGGTGTATTAGTAATGCCAAGAGTTTTAAGGAATTTCCAGACATCTGCGGGAGAAGAATTGCTAATATTCTCATGGATATATCGGCGTTTGGCTGTTCGCACCATCTGATTACAGCGATTTCTCGCCATTTCGACGTTGTGTGGATGCGGCAGGGATGTTTCAGCCTGTGGTTCATCATCGAAGTCTAAGTCTGGCATACTTGCCGCATCTGCAAAGAACAACAGTTCTTACAAAATAATATTCCCCAAGGAATAAAGATGTAATTAAAAATTGTCCTGTTGGACGTTAAGCGAGATAACCTCAGCTTTTGGTTAAGCAATGACATTTTTTGCGTGTAAGCGTATGTATTCCCCAAGGAATAAAAAGATAACAAGCAGTATAACTTACTGCAAAGTTCTTCATCAGAACTTTCTACAGGTGTTCTATTATAATTTCTCCGTAATTTTTCTTCCAGTTTTGCAATTTTTCGCCGTATACGATCTTCTTTGTCTTCAGTTTTTCGTTTACCTCCCATGTTGAGAGCTCTAAGAACGGACAGTATGAGCTCTAGGCGTGCGAAGGCTTGAGCACGAAAGCGCTGAATGAGCAAAATTGTGAGACATCGCCCCTGACATCGAGTAGGGTGACAGTAACATGGCGGAACAAGATGGCGACAAACAGTGTTGCCACACCTTTTTTGTATTTAAAACTTACCTTTGAACAACGTGCAAGGCTGTTACTAGATGGCGCTGTCTACAACATGTTAAATCGCGAAGAATGAAGCTGTGAAACATAATTACTAGTTTTACGTAGGTACTAGATATTTAGAGATAACGAGTTAGATAAATCAATCGGCCACACCTTTTATGACAAGCAACACCAAGAGATTTGAAACTACACAAGTGACAGGTTTCAGTTCGCTTTTTTTTCCTACGGTTAAAAAAAATGAATACCATTCATTAATTAAAAGTTGATTACCGAATTCTTAATTCTCATCAAAGTTTTATTTTAAGGTAAGTAGATACTTTTAAAAAAGTTAATATAAAATGGTTTATTTTAAAAACGAAACTTTTCAATAATTTTTAAAAGCCCGTACCTAATTAGTTTATTTGTAAAATGTTTTGGTGTAGAATGCCAAATGTATTTATTTTTACCTCTAATAGCACTTTATTAAATAAAATACATCAGAAAGGTCAAGGGGTATTTTATAACGGTGCCCTAGGCAGATATTAAGTCGACCGTGCTAACGAGTATGTACTTATCTAGAAGATCTGTTTACAAAGACTTGGGCGTCAGATAGAATTAAAAGTAAAGATGTGATTTTGGAACAAATTAAACTTGATTCCAACTGATTGTTAAATCTGTCATGGCTTTACAATTCTTGCTACCTAATTTATAATTAATGGAATAACTAAGCAGTTAAATAAATTGTATGACAAAAAGGTTTTATATTTCAATACGCAGAGTAGACAGACCACTTGCTTGAATTGGGAGGTTTTCACCGTCGCCAATGAACCTCATACCAAATGAAACGAGCAAATCACAAAAAATACGCAGTCGTTTTTAGAATAACGGTGATAGCTAATCGGTGCTATCCTAAGATATGGACCTAACAACTATAACCATAGTAACTATACAAAATAAATTAAAGAGCTGAATTATTAATAATGTTTTAAATAATTACCCACATTCACGGCTTTTGTACTCGTATTATTAAAATTTAAATACGTTAGTCATTGATAACACTTCCCGGGAGTCTAAATATAGTAAAGAAGTGTAAAACACAATCGTCACCGCTGATAAGCGACATTTATATTTCCACAAAATCGATTTTTTCCGTTTATACGAAAAACGTTTCGTTATTTTTTCCTACTTTGCAACGACCCTTTGAACTACCGTATCATATCGACGAAACTTCGTACATACACAATACATACATACTATTAGAACAATTCTTAATCACCATGATGTAACTGTACATTTCATCAATGAAAGCCGACAATGTGTATTTGGCCTTACTGTGTATTTATTTACCTTCTGAATGAGTTCATCAAACAAATGTGCAAATTAGTGATAAGCTTCTCTATTTTATATTACACGTTGCGGTTTGACTGCTACTATAATAATAATATTACTTACTATAATCTAAATTTTACTAACAAAAAATAACCGACTTCAAATTCTCAAAAACTACTTGTCAGATCTCGTTCAAATTTATGTGGGACCACATGACAAGCACCTGCTTTCGATTAAAAAAAGAATTATCGAAATCGGTTGGCGTGATATTGAGTTATTCGTCAATTTGTCACGCACATCTTAACACAAATTTACGACTTATGTGGTTTTCTAATGGATGCCATTGTCAGATCTCAATAAAATTTATGTGGGACCACATGACAGCCACCAGCTTTCGATTAAAAAAAGAATCATCAAAATCGGTTCGCCCAGTCCAAAGTTCTGAGGTAACAAACATAAAAAAAAAAAAAAAAAAAATACAGTCGAATTGAGAACCTCCTCCTTTTTTTGAAGTCGGTTAAAAAGATATAAGGTTCTTAAATAAATCATTATGGTTATGACTTATGACTTATGAATTTATCCTATCCGTTGACCAGCAAATTCGAAGTCGAGAATGGATGATTATACAAATACGTGTTACATAAGGGGGTTTCGGGTGCGATAAATCGATTCAGCTAGGCTTTATTTTTAGAAAATGTCGTTTTATCCGTGTTTTCAGGCAATGAAAAATTGCTACAAAAGACTCTTCCTGACATTTACTGGCGAGTAGCAACAACTTCAGTAGATGGCGTTCTTAAGCAACAAACACAATACATTACCAAAAAAAATACCGAGCGAAGCTCGGTCATCATAAGTAACAACTTCGCAAAGCCCAAGTAACATCGAAATCCGATACCTACCGATGTGTTTTGAATTTTGAAAAGATTCGCAGAAGATGGTCTTGACTCTTGTCATTAAAGCCTCTTAAGTAATATTTCGGCAGAAACAAGACCATACAAAGGTAATAAGACCACAAGCAGTAGCAAGTAATGTGACGTCAGGTATAAGAGTTATGTAGGTATTCCGACGTATTACTGTAATCATAATCATGTCCCAGTGAGCCGCGCCGCGTCCCCTCCGCTTGTGTCCGGTGTTTGAACGTCATTTCGTTATCACTTGATTTACATATTTCGATAACGTTCCCGAGGCTGTGAACTGACTGACAAATAAATAACCTACTGGCTGAAATTTTCCTCCTTCTGATTTTCTTTCTCCTTCAAATATTAACTTAGTTAAGCTACTAGGTACTCCGAAAATAAATCAATCACTTTCGTTACTTAATTGAGTTATTAGATATTGAAAAAGATTTCTTGAAAAAGATTTCTTAGAAATGAATTATTAAACAATTTATACTTAATGGAAAAAGATTGCATTTATTGTTGCTATTTTGGTAGATAGTGGGATGTCTCATTCTGGGCCAGGACTGTTTTAAAGGTTTTTACTTAAATTTATTTCTTCTGAAAAATAATTTTCTTAGGTAGGGGAATCCCGAAATAGTGAAATTTTTCAAGTGACGTACAGCAGCACAGTGTCCACAGCAAGACAGCAATTGGCATATTATGTAATTATAATGCGAGCTAAAGGCGCTCATAGTTCGGCGGCGGCGATTAATTAGTCAATCTATTCAAGCATGGTTGGTAGTTGAATGAGAAACCACTAGTGGACACGTTCACTGCGGAACAGGCCCAATTCAGCCTGCCGCGGAATTTCAGCTGGTGCGGACGAAGAAAACTATGTCCCTCTCGCTGGTGCGGGACGATTATCTCAGGTGTTTGTAAAGATACGACAAAGACAAATATATATTTGAGATTGTGGTCAAAATTGTAGGTGTTCCCTATAAAAACATCACGGCAGGCCTTTATCGGCCTATCACGCACTGACGGTAAAAAATATCAACTCGGTGCGGGAGGGGGCCTATTGTGGCCCGCCGTCCCAACAGGCTTTTGGCGACCCGATACCGCACAGAGCGCCCGCCTCGCCAGTTAGTGTTGGGCAAGCTATCGTAACTGACGTACGTCGCGTTTTTTTATTCCTTAAAATTAAAGGCACGATGTCAGGCAACAAAAGGAAGATAAATATTTTGGAAAATAAATTAATTCGCGGTGCAGATAGTGATAGTGACAGCAGTCAGGAGATATTTTTTAGGGTTCCGTAGCCAAATGGCAAAAAACGGAACCCTTATAGATTCGTCATGTCTGTCTGTCTGTCTGTCTGTCTGTCTGTCCGTCCGTCCGTATGTCACAGCCACTTTTTTCCGAAACTATAGGAACTATACTGTTGAAACTTGGAAAGTAGATGTATTCTGTGAACCGCATTAAGATTTTCAAACAAAAATAGAAAAAAAAAACAATAAATTTTGGGGGTTCCCCATACTTAGAACTGAAACTCAAAAATTTTTTTTTCATCAGACCCATACGTCTATACATACGTCTATACCATCTATGAATAGGTCTTCAAAAATGATATTGAGGTTTCTAATATGATTCATTTTTTTCTAAACTGAATAGCTTGCGCGAGAGACACTTCCAAAGTGGTAAAATGTGTCCCCCCCCCCCCCCCCCCCCGTAACTTCTAAAATAAGAGAATGTTAAAACTAAACAAAATATATGATATACATTACCATGCAAACTTCGAACGAAAATTGGTTTGAACGAGATCTAGGAAGTAGTTTTTTTTTAATACGTCATAAATCGTAAACCGCAATTTACCTCGATCAAAGTTACAACGAACTACAAGAACTTTTATATTATGTTACTTGCTGCTACGGAACCCTTCACATGGGCGAGTTCGACTCGCACTTGGCCGCTTTTTTTTATATTATGTGCAGGGTGATATGAAAAACTGCGGGAAACCATGAGGAATTCCGAAGCAAAAAAGAAAGTAAAAAAAAATAAAGCATACTGCAGAATGTGCAAACAAAATCTTTGTGCAAAATGTTTTAAAGACATTCATTAATAAATAATTAAATAAACTATTTTTCATTTCTTTACTATAATTCTGTTTTATTTTCGATATCCCCTTATTTTGTCTTTCCCATCACTACTAAAAATACTTTCTAGTGCGGTTCTGGTCGATATCGACCCGCCACTTTCCCTGGCTTATTACTCATTTTCTGTTCGGCAGATCCCGGGGCGAATCAAATCTAAAGAAGTTGGGTTCAAGGTTGTTCCAAGAGTCCAAAAACTGCTCACCTACATTATGTTTTCGCAAAGTTATAGAAATTTAATCTAACCTTGTGCTGACGGGTCGAAAAAGGCCTACCACGCACTGGCGAAAAAATCATTGGGGGCACAATTTGGCCCGCCGCCGCACCAGACGAAGGTTTAAGATTTTACTTGCCGCAGCCAATGTGTTAAGTTTCCGTACCGCTTCCATGTTTCAGAGGGCATATTAAGTTCCGACTGTTTTCTTCAGATAGCAATTATTTAGGCTGGGAGCATAAAAATCCAAATAATTGGGTTATCCCTCCGCCAGACACATTCCCAACTGGGTCATATAATTATACCCCACATAACTGCTAGAATCTTCTAGGCCTCCTCAATTAATGACTTTATAATATAATTTTTAATTAGTATTAGAATTATTAGTATTTTATTATTAGTATTAGTATAGATTACGGAGCATTTTCCTACGTTTAGATAAATGACAGTGCATTCCTTTATGATTGCTAGACTTCAAGGTAAATGCCAATAAAAGACATGTATTGTTTATATCCCTAGTTTCAATTATAAATACTACCTACCTACAGTGTATGAGGAGGTTGGTGAGTGCAGGAGCCGCCTGGCCGCCGTGAGTGTATCCGCGGGGGTTTCGGTAGTGAAACACGCGACCGAGCTGACTCAAGATGTTTACTGCACTAAATTAGTATTGCAAATTGACAGGTTTTTATTGGTGTCAGATGCGAGCTAAGTCACGTCTTGTACGTGTTCACGGGTGCTGTGCGCCCAACTAGGTCTCTAGGACGCTGCACCAGCACAATGTACGAGTACTCGTACATACTGGCATCTGACACCGAAAGAAAAGAAACCAAACAAAATTTATACATAGTCGCTAACAACATAAGTAGAAAATAGTAAACTTGTAAAAATGATTGATAACAAAAGTAAATAACTAATGATCTTGTAAACAAAAATGTAAATAATGCACTTGGACGTAAATGTTAAGTTGCAATTATTGAATCCTAATCTAAACGTAAATGTGTAAAATATAAATGTAAACATAACATTGCAGTAGTAAATTATAAGCTAAAATATTGCAATCTAAATTCTAAGTTAAAACTGGAAGTTGCAGTGTCCACTCTCGCGGCCGACTCCCGTTGCTCGTGTCGTGGAGGTCCTACGGCGACATGACTCTCTGCTGCGTTCTTCTAGCGAGTCTCGTGGAACTGTTTGCTTCCTGCGGCGACGGTTTATTACTGCGATCTTCTTGATTGTGATGTTGCCACCAGTCTTCCTGCACTTTTGTATAAATACAGTCGACGTAATGCTTTAAGAAGTTCCTAAGTGCGTTTGTTTTATAGTAATTATCAACTTTGAATCCTTAGCAATCTTGACGTCACTCTTCAATGTAGACTGTTGTAAGCAGCCTCACACTCGCAGTTCGTTGCTGTAGTGTATTTAAGGATTCACTTTGAAAAGATTGATCTTGGAAGTCACCGTGCCCTTAATCTTGTTTTATATTGTCACCTTGAAAAATATTTGTTCACCTCGCAACATGTAATTGTAATAGGTGCATTCTCAGCAATGCCCACGGTGTCATTTTGCTTGTAATGCGCTCCAGCTGATCGCACCGTCATGCGATGACGCAGCTTTGTTAAAACAACTGAAGTAAGTAACACGATTTGCATGATACGTGTGTAAATTTGTACATATTCATCAATTCTTTAACGAAAGGAATGTCAATTGTAATGCATTTATATGTTTTGCGAGTTTTCAATCAGCTGTGATTAAGTTAAATCCCCTTGCAGTGTAGTCTGCGATGATCTTGCGAACTGATGTGTCTCCAGGACGATGCTGTCATGATGTTAGTTACTTCTACTTGCTGTATGTCAGTTTCTTCTTACCGGAAACTGTACAATGTCAAATTCTTCCATCAACAGCTTAAAATATGTTGTATGATGTAGCTCATACATGTCAAGGCTCCATCCATTTGTTTCGTAGATTGAAGAATGTCAAAATGTCAAATGCTGCTGCTGTACGGTGTATTCCATACAAATGTCATGGTTCTCCATCCACATGTCTCGTAGATTGAAGAATGTCAAAATGTCAAATGCTGCTACTGTACGATGCATTTCGTACAAATGTCATGGTTCTTCATCCACATGTCTCGTAGATTGAAGAATGTCAAAATGTCAAATGCTGCTGCTGTATGGTGTATTCCATACAAATGTCATGGCTCTCTATCCACATGTCTCGTAGATTAAAGAATGTCAAAATGTCAAATGCTGCTGCTGTATGGTGTATTCCATACAAATGTCATGGCTCTTCATCCACATGTCTCGTAGATTGAAGAATATCAAAATGTCAAATGCTGCTGTTGTACGGTGTATTCCATACAAATGTCATGGCTCTCCATCCACATGTCTCGTAGATTGAAGAATATCAAAATGTCAAATGCTGCTGTTGTACGATGCATTTCGTACAAATGTCAATGCTCTTCATCCACTTGTCTCGTAGATTGAAGAATGTCAAAATGTCAGATGCTGCTGCTGTACGATGTATTTCGTACAAATGTCATGCTTCTTCATCCACATGTCTAGTAGATTGAAGAATGTCAAAATGTCAAATGCTGCTGCTGTACGATGCACTTCGTACAAATGTCATGGCTCTTCATCCACATGTCTCGTAGATTGAAGAATATCAAAATGTCAAATGCTGCTGTTGTACGGTGTATTCCATACAAATGTCATGGCTTCTCCATCCACATGTCTCGTAGATAGAAGAATGTCAAAATGTCAACTGCTGCTGATGTACGATGCGTTTCGTACGAATGTCATAGCTCTTCATCCACATGTCTTGTAGATTGTAGAATGTCAAATGCTTATGTCAATTAATCTCCAGTAGCCTGTTTGGGTATAATGTTAAACTCTCCACTCCGACCTCAAAAGAGTTGCAGCAACGTGGTCGGCATGATAATGTCAATGAGGTCAGTATGTCAATATGTAGTAAAATACAACCACGCTGACTGCTTATATTTAGTTTTTTACATTGCCATTGAATAATTGCTATAAACAGGTGCAGAGTAGACAATGCCCCCGGTGTCAAATTTCTTGCAACCCATTCCAGCTGATCGTGTTTTCAGCTGACGTAGTTTTGTTTTAAAACAGTTGATGTTACACGGTATTTGTAAGATACGTGTAAACTCGTTGTATTTTGAAAGGCTTGAAGCGGCGTTACCCTGGGAGATGATGTGTCTCTTTTTATTATAAATGTAGTTGTTCTTGTTATTTAATTGCGTGTAACCCTTCATTCTTCTGTGTTCTGTTAGTTGTTGTGGCTTAGACTTGCCTTTGTACTTGAAACCCTTCTTCATCAGTAATCGTGATTCACCCCTTCCGTCGGGTACGTGATTACTTGTGGATGCATACAGTTGCTTGTTAAATTTTTCTTGAGATGTCACGTTATTGTTGTCAAGTGCGCTTTCCTCGAAGTTGGCTATGTCATTTGTGTTTTTTAATACGATGTTGCAATTGAAATTAGGTATCACAGCTCCTGATAATATCCATCCTAATTTCGTTTGTTGGGCTATGGGCTGGTTAGCAGATCCCTTTATTAGGCCATTCATAAAAATTTTGGAGTATATATTTGCATCTAGTAAAATGTCAATTGGTTGAGTTATATTATAATCAGGATCCGCAAGTTTAATGTGTTGTAAATGTGAGTAATTGTTCTTAGCAAAAGTATTGGTTGGCAAGTCGTTTACCAGTCTTGGCATAATTAATGCGTTTGTCGTAAAGCTGTAATCATCATAGATTGACTTGCATTGTAGTTGTAGTTTGCCTGTGCTTTTTCGGGTTGTTGTACCCACACCGGTTACTGAAGCATTAAAATGGTGTCTAGGGAGGCCCAAAAGTTGTGCTGCATTTTCAGAAATTAGTGTTGTTTGTGACCCCTGATCCAGAAGAGCCCTGAGTGTGATGTATTGTTTGTCATTTCTCTGGACACGTATTTTTACCGTTGTTAGTAAAGTTTCACTTCCGCTGCTCGTGACATTGTTTGAACTCTGCTGACTCGTAGTTGTATGTTGATCATTTGTAAATTCGTTGTTAATAAACGCCTCATGTAGCAAAGTATTGTGCTGTTCGTTGCACAGTTTGCATCGTTTATTAGATTTGCATACGCCGTATTCGTGAACGTATAAACAATTTTTGCATACGCCATGATTTGTAATTGCTCTCAATTTCAAAGTTGCTGACATCGACTCAAATTTTTTGCATTGGTAGAGTGCATGCTGATCGCTATTACACAATACACAATGAAAAGGACTTGAGACTGGGTATGCGACTCGTTGGATTGACTGTTTTCCAACTTCAAACGAAGGTCTTTCTTTGATGTTATTGAAGGAGTTTGATGTCATGATTTCCTCTTTTTTCTTCATGTCATAAATAGGCTCCAGTGCAATGAATTTGGCTTCCAAAAATGTTATAAACTCATTAAACGATGCTAATTCACGAGGCGTTTTGCGGGACTCCAAGTATTCCCTTTTTGTAATAGGGTCCAATTTCTTCAATAAAAGATGTACAAGTATTGGATCCCACGTAGTTGTGTCCACACCCAAGTTATGAATGGCGTATATACTTTCCATTGTAATGTCATGCAATCGTTGTAATTCAGCTGAACTTTGTTCCTGTATAGCGGGTTGGTTTAAAAATACTTCTATTTGATTAGTGAAAAGGATCTGCTTGTTGTCGTAGCGATGGTTTAATATGTGCCAGGCAGTATCATAGTTATCAGAGGACACGTGGAGATGTTGAACCAAACGCTGAGCTTTACCACGTAATTTACCCTTCAGATGCTGCATCTTCTGGCCTTTGCTAAGCCTCGGGTTGTCATGGATCCCGCTTTTGTATAAGTCAAGGAACGTAGGCCATTGAGTGTAATCCCCGTGGAATGTAGGGATTTCCATTTGCGGTGTGGCCTCGTAGTGCTGAGCTACAGTCGATATTTTTTGGTTAAGTGCCCTCTTAGTCACCTTAAATTTGTGCTCGTATGCAAAATATTGATCTTCGTACTCCTGGTTGCTGCCTTGTAGTATGCTGTCAATTTTTAAGTGTAAGGCGTCAATATTCTTCCAACGACTTTGTAAGCTTCGTAATTCGTCTTTTAATTCCCATTTTTCCACTAATTCCGCAGTGTTAATATCGTTGATTAGTCTAAGGAATGCTCTGAAGTTCGCTCGTTGTTCGCGTATTAATTCTTCAGCTGGAGAGGTACTGCATACGCCACTTGTTGTGTAGGATAATAGAGTTTTGCGGAAGTTAAGGTATGTATTTTTTGTCTCTTCATAAATGTTTTTTATAAAGTAGTCACCGGTTCTGTCAGGCAGTAACATTAACTCTTCGTTGTTCATATCAAACTCTTGGACTAGATCATCCAAACTTTGTAATTTCGTCTTTATGTACTCCTCAGTTTTTCTAATAGCAGAGTCCTTATTAAAATTGATTTGTATGTGCTGGATCAGTTGAATAATTTCCTTTTGGCGCAGGAGGGTTTGAGCAGCGTCCGCCATTGTTAATAAAATTTAAATGACAGTTTCTTGAAATAAATGTTCACCTTCTTGTTACGAAGGATAATGCTTCTTTCTTCAGCAATTGCTGGCAGTTAAGTTGAATGTAAATGTTTTCCCTGAGATAAGGACGGATTTCTTATCCCGCAGTTAACGTTGCTTGTGCTTCGTTCTTCAGTAAATTCTAGATTACTGGCAGTTAAGTGTTTCTTGAGATTAGGACGTGTTCCCTAATCCCGCAGTTAACGTCGCTTGTGCTTCGTTCTTCAGTAACTTGTAGATTACTGGCAGTTAAGTTTTTTCCTTGTAGATCGCTGCAGCTTGTAGATCGCTGGCCGCTGGTCGCTTTCAGTGCTCTCGCAGCTTCAGTACGGGTTTCGCGCCCTTCTCAACTCAGCTGGGGAGGTCCGCTTGTGGAAGGCCAACTGAGCCGATACGCTAGCCGCAAAGGAGCCGCTAAAACACCGAAAGTAAGGTTCGAAGGACCAAAATGTATGAGGAGGTTGGTGAGTGCAGGAGCCGCCTGGCCGCCGTGAGTGTATCCGCGGGGGTTTCGGTAGTGAAACACGCGACCGAGCTGACTCAAGATGTTTACTGCACTAAATTAGTATTGCAAATTGACAGGTTTTTATTGGTGTCAGATGCGAGCTAAGTCACGTCTTGTACGTGTTCACGGGTGCTGTGCGCCCAACTAGGTCTCTAGGACGCTGCACCAGCACAATGTACGAGTACTCGTACATACAGAATTAATATCTCAAAACATTGTCGTGCTGGCCGTGTTGCAACAAATCTAACTTTACCTTATGATCTATCTGTCTATTTGCTCATCATTCAGCGAATATTATAATCCAGCAATGAGACGACCAGTATTTTTGTATTTTTTTGTACATCATTGTCGTTTCCCATTGCCAGGTTGCCCGTGTTATCTCTGTTTCTAATTTCTATCAGTTAGAAGTGTTAAAACCCACTTATTTACGTACTCAACGTTATTTCAAGTAATCACAAACTTATGAATTGCACAATTATTGTACCATATTAATTTCAGTCTATAGGCCCAAAAATGGCAGCTACCGGCTATTTTTTATACCCATAAAGGCTGCCGAAAAAGCAGACGGGCCACGGCCACCTGATAGTAAGTGGTCAACGTCGCCAATGGACATGAGCAATACCAGAGGAATCAATTTTATGGAATGAGTTAAAAAATAACAATTTATTGCGGTGCGGTTATTATATCTGTGAACGTAAGGAACTTGTTTCTGGAACCGACGCGAGAGACTTAGTTGAAGATATTCTGTTATCTCTTTAACCCCTATCGAGTTTTTTTGTTTTGATTATTTAAGTTTCTTTGGTTATCTGTTACATGACAGGTTTTTTGAGTTTCATGCAAAATTTTCATACAAGGTGTTCATTATTCTTTTATTTTCATATTTCTTCTAACATTAGTATTATTTCTTCATTCTTGGTAGGAATTTCTTGAAGCCATGGCGTTTGACTTTAGAAGAGTTAGGATCCGTTAACTGGCACTTTCTATGAAAGTTATAAACAACCCCTAGTTGCACGAGGTCTGCCAGTGACATAATATAATTTTAAACTTAATTTATCGTAGAATTAACTCGTAGGAGCTCAATTTACTTTTATAAGGGTACTTGAAACAAATGTATTTCCTGTCAGTATTTCGAAATAGTTTGAGGAGTTTTGCCACGATCTATAGAATTATATGAAAATACGAACATGTAGGTACATACATAAAATATGCGTATGCTTAAAGAATGCTTTTGCCAGGACCTATAAGACAACATTTTACACTCAATAAATAATATTGCTACAGCCGAAAAACTGCAGCGTAAGTAAATCATTACAAGAAATTGCTTATCGAGGGATCAATTAATAAACGGACGAGGTGGTCCGACCGTGCGCCGTAAACAATCGGACGACAGATCGGCGTTCCTAAATTAATGGCTTGGTTGGGTGGAATACACTCCGAGTCATATTTATTTGCATTGAACTCAGAAGAACTGTGGGTGAGATGGGCGGGCGGCGCGATAGCGGGGTCACGTTTCCGAGATAAAACAAGAGATAAGGCCGACGTCTTCACTACTCGATTGTTTTTGTGTCGGAGCGTAAGACGTATTATTTCGGGTTTTACGTGTGTACTGTCGCGTCTGCATACGTACGAGTATGATTTTGGATTAGAAAGAACCGAACTTGAAGCAATATGGTTTGGACAACAGAAATATTGGGAATATTAATAATAACACAACTCTAATTTTAAGTTCTCAAAGTTAGTTACGTGTCAAGTATCTATTACTGCGCTTGCCTATAATATTTATACTGTGCCTAGGTTTTTTTTATGGAAAAAGCGGACATACGTGCTGGATTGCTGGCCTAGTTGGTAGTGAGTAGTGACACTGGTTGCGAAGTGAGGGCTCCCAGATTGATTCTTTTTTTTATGGAAATAGCTGGCAAACGAGCTGACGATCCACCAGATGGTAAGTAGCTATCGCCCATGAACATCAGCAACAACAAAGGCATCACTGATGCGTTGCCGGCCAAGAAAGAGAGAAGAAAAAGAAAAAAAGAACTAGCACTCAGGCCCCCAGCCGGAACACGACGAGTCGTTTGGTGGCTGACTTATGCTCAAGGGTGGTAACAGATTCTCGGGTGAGGTAAACACTACTACATAACCCTGGGTTATGTAGTAGTTTTAGGGGTAGAAATTATATATACAGTGAGCAAAAGAAAAAATACTTTTTTTAAGCTATAAAAAAACTTCTCTAACGAAATGTTGTCACACAATACAAATAATTATGTGAAAATTAACATAAATAACCAATTTAATCATTATTAAATTCAAGTATAAAATTCAATGTATTAAATTCAATATAAGTATTATACTAACATAGTTTATATAACATAGTAATTTTTACTAAGTCTGTGGGCTAAAATTGCCTGAAATAAAAAAAATGTGTATTATTATTTATTTATTCATTATGTGCAAGAAAATTTTCCCCCATTTTTAATTAACATAAAAAGAATACATACATTATAATACTTATTTAAAAAAACATACAAAAGTATTTCCATTACTCTACAAGGGGATGCCCTGGTGGGATTTGAACCCACAATCTCCGGCTCTAGGAACCGGGCCTTTCCACCTTAGGCCACAGGGATTGGTATTTGTAGCAGCGAATATTTCGTATCAATGTTATGGGGTATCTATGAATAGGTCTTCAAAAATGATATTGAGATTTCTAATATCATTTTTTTCTAAACTGAATAGTTTGCGAGAGAAACAATTCCAAAGTGGTAAAATGCGTGTCCCCCCTCCCCCCGTAACTTCTAAAATAAGACAATGATAAAACTAAAAAAAATATATGATGTACATTACCATGCAAACTTCCAACGAAAATTGGTTTGAACGAGATCTAGTAAGTAGTTTATTTTTAATACGTCATAAATCGTAAACCGCAATTTACCTCGATCAAAGTTACAACGAACTTCAAGAACTTTTATATTATGTTACTTGCTGCTACGGAACCCTTCATGGGCGAGTCCGACTCGCACTTGGCCGCTTTTTATTAGCTCTACGAATTGACTGTTTATTACTGCAAATAGACGCTTGTGGACTTGTGTTTCATATACAATTTAGGATATTGAATTTCAATTTTGTCTGAAATATTTAGTCTGTGTTATTTTAGGGGTAGTTTATTATTTAAATAAAAAAGATTTCTACCCCCGCCCCGTAATTAATTGAAAACTCAAAGATGTGTGATTTTAGCTTCTTACGCTTATCAAAATTACTTATGTCTAAGTTGCTCACTAGCCAATACAAATTAATCCATGACGATAAATCATGGATTGCGTGGTAATAAAGGCCCTTATGTGAACATCACTTTGAGTAAGTATTCACATACTTTATGATAAGGGTCTTTAGACATTTCATTTATTATATTGACATTCTATTTATTTAACAACATAGACACCGATATTCTAAGCAATATTATTGAGTTATGATGCTAGTGATACTACTGACTCTAAGCTAATCTTTACATTTTCTTTATTTCCAAAGTTTGTCCCATGAGAGAGGATAAGATAATAGAACAACCATTTTATGACATATATTCTTCATTATCCCATCTGGGAACCTATCCCCCATCACTCGTTTCGTAGACAGTGCCTCTACCAACTGGTTTGGTTGCAACCTATCATGACCCACTACTGAGCACGGATATCTCCTCTTGAGGAAGCTTACAGCATACTATGATGCTTCAGCACGGTTCGGATTGATGACCAAACCAACTGGTCTACTAAACAAACGTCTTTGTAACTCTTCATACTTGCCCAAACATATAAGTATTATACATCAGAAGATCCGTCTTGATTTGCTCTCTTTAACTATCTAATTACTTTTTGATTTCCACCTATATTTTCAAAATTTTCACCAAATTTCATTTTCTTTAAAAATAACATAAGTTTTAACAATAGTTTTTCTCAAATTTACCATCGACCGTCCACTGCGTGGTGTCAAAGGATAGGTAATCGCTTGGCCCACTCGTTTTTATAAATATCTTTAAAATTATTCTCTGTATTTTCCAAATTTTCACCGAAAATCACCCAAAAAACCTCTATTTTCAGATTTTCTTTTTCTCACTACGATCTATATTAAATTTTCTTTCATTTCTGAATAGCGCTTGTCGAGACCTATCTTTTGGTATCACTCACGTCGCGATCCGACCGCCAAAACTGGAAAAAAGTCGCGGAGCGCCCTTCCCGTATATACGAAACCACCTTAGGTCCGAAGTAACTGAATTTAAATTACTAAACAAACGTCTTTGTAACTCTTCATACTTGCCCAAACATATAAGTATTATACATCAGAAGATCCGTCTTGATTTGCTCTCTTTAACTATCTAATTACTTTTTGATTTCCACCTATATTTTCAAAATTTTCACCAAATTTCATTTTCTTTAAAAATAACATAAGTTTTAACAATAGTTTTTCTCAAATTTACCATCGACCGTCCACTGCGTGGTGTCAAAGGATAGGTAATCGCTTGGCCCACTCGTTTTTATAAATATCTTTAAAATTATTCTCTGTATTTTCCAAATTTTCACCGAAAATCACCCAAAAAACCTCTATTTTCAGATTTTCTTTTTCTCACTACGATCTATATTAAATTTTCTTTCATTTCTGAATAGCGCTTGTCGAGACCTATCTTTTGGTATCACTCACGTCGCGATCCGACCGCCAAAACTGGAAAAAAAGCCCCGCCCGCTCACCCTGTTCTCGTGACTTGTGTGTAGTGGGGGACGGAATCTTAGGAAACCGTCACCAAATCAGAATTTTTTTAGTGTAGAATCAGACTTAATATTGCTCAGTGATTACGTCACACACATTCATTTTATTCTAGCACCTACATTTCCGGAAATATTTAACAAAGCAGTCCTAAATTTCGTATTATACGGATACGTTTCTATTATATTGTTAATTTTTGAGTTCAAGCATAGTTATTAGTACTGAACTATCATGTTTGGCATACGCACGCCTCCACAAGTCAGAAAAAATATCGTGGATGTACCTGTCAGGACTGGAGCAACCGTTCCGATTGATACTGCCAATACTGTGATGATCGATTCTGGTGGTGGTCCTTCAAATACCAGACCTCCAGACGTGTTCGACCTTGCCAGTTTGACGCCACCTTATCCTCCTGACCAACAAACGCAGACTCAAAGTCACAACTCAACGCAAAACACTGAATTGCAAAGTCCTGTTGGATCACGAAATAATCTTGAGAGGCTCTCACAGATTCAACAGCTCTCCTTCCAAATCGTTGCCGCCATTCATGCAGGTAAAAGCGTCTCGTCAGAAAATAAGAAACTAATAATAAACCTGGCTAACGAAATAGACAAGCTGTCGCGCGAAACTTATGTTTCAGTTCAGAGTAACTTTAATTTATTAGATATGAAAACCACTATTGAAAGCACGATCAAATTTGAACTCGCTAAAATAAAGACTTCACCACAAATCTCAACCCATAAACAAAATGGACCTCCAACTTATGCGTCAAAAGCATCAACTCCTTTATCTGCTCCAATAACAAACATAACAAAACCATCCATTATCATCTCTTCAACAACAGAAGACAAAACTAGACAGGACGTCTCTCACCAATGGCGTAAAAATATCAACTTTAGAGATGTCAATTACGCTCCATCTCGCGTGTCGCCCATTGGGAGAAACAAACTCAAAGTAGAATTTGACACAATAGAACAGAGGAATGAGACGCTAAAACGACTGGAAAATGCCACCGAAATACACGCAGAGCCCACACGCAAACTCAGGCCGATGATTGTCCTTAAGGGAGTTTATAAGGAGACTAAACCAGAAGACCTAACAAGCCTCATCATAAGACAAAATGACACAATCCGCCAACTCAATCCTGAAAGAGACGACTTACAATTCCGCTTTGAGAGGAAAAACAAAAATGACAAACTATACAACGCAGTAATGATCACCTCTCCCAAAACATGGAAAGCCATCATGAATCTCGGGAGACTAAACATAGACCATCAAAAGGTTCAGGTGGAGGAGTTCGTACCACTTCTACAATGTTTCCATTGCCTCCAATTTGGACACTTAAAGAAGCACTGCTCCAACCAACATCAATGCTGCTCACATTGTGGAGAAGAAAACCACTCTTTTGCCACCTGCCCCACCAAAAATAACGAAGACTCCTCCAATTGCTACAATTGCATGAACAAAAATAAAAAATCTAAGACCAATATGGACACCAAACACTCTGCAACATCTGACAATTGCCCTGTAAAAGAATCAATGAAAACCATCGTAATAGGAAAAATCGACTATGGATTATAACACACCTATATTGAAGATATTACAATGTAACTTAGGCAAAGGCTTCAATAGCTGTCAAGAGTTTGTCAACCACTTCACTTCTGAGGGCTACTCAATAGGCCTTATAAGTGAACCTTATGTGGGTAACACTAATACTTTTAAAAATATACCAGGCTATGAGATTCACCAATTTTCTAATAACGAAAGAGTTAAAGCGTGTATAGTAATTAAGTCAGGAATCGCTGCAACACTTGGAATGTCCGCTTACTCTTCTCCTAATTTAAGCATTGTCCAAATTACCACAAAGGGCCGCAAACTATTTTTCGTGTCAGCGTACGTCGAGCCTAAAGAAGATACAAATGGAACACTAAATCGTCTAGATCTCTTCTTAAAAGAACATGGTAACACGCAAATAGTCATAGGTGGGGATTTCAACGGATGGCACCCTACCTGGGGGTCACATACATCAAACAAAAGGGGTTTGGATATCAACACCTTAATCATATCCAACGATCTAACAGTACGCAACACCGGTAATCATCCCACCTTCGAAACAATAACTCACGGATGCTATCGAAGCTCTATCATTGACCTTACCCTTTGTACCGACAACATAGTCCAAGCAATTAAAAACTGGCAGGTTAATGATAGTATCTGTCCATCCAGTGAACACAATGCCATAGAATTCCTATTAGACCTAAATAACATTGAACTTACGAAAAGAAAAAAGCAGTCCACATACAAATACTCAACAAAAGACGCTAACTGGAAGATGTTTAATTATAAATTGAAAATAGCCATGAATGAAAGCCAACTTACAGTACATAACATCGAATCGTTAAATCGTAAAGAATTGGAAAGCTACATACTAGACGTAACCAAAGTTATTCAAGGAGTATGTAGCACAACCCTAAGAAACCACAAGTCACTTCAAACCCGTATCCCATGGTGGACTCCTGACTTAGAAGCTCTCAAAAAAACAAGTTATTAAAATGCACCACAGAATACAAGACTTGAAAAAATCCGGCAAACCTATCGAAAACGCCCTTATTGAACGAGCTGAATTAAAGGAAAAATACAGTGAAGCCATACGTAATACGTCTACTGAACATTTTCGCCAGTTCTGCAGCAAGCAGGGGAAAGAAAACGTGTGGTCACTCACTAACAGACTACTTAAAAACTCCCCTCAACCAACACCGTGTATGACTGTAACTGACGGAAACTCAAAACACACACAAACCTCCACCGATACAGCCAAAACCCTACTCAATAAATTTTACCCCGACGACACAGACGACATGACAGACACACAGAAAGAACTTAGAGGTCAGATGAATCAAATACCTAGCTCCGAAAATGACATGCCCTTCACTGAGGAAGAAGTATTAGGGTGCTTGAAATCAATGAATGCCAACAAGGCTCCTGGTTTGGACCATTTAACAGCGGATATTTGTCTAGAATTCACCAATAATTACAATAGCATTATAACGGGAATCATGAACAGATGTGTAGAAATTTCATACTTCCCCAGTACATGGAAAACAGCTCATGTCATCATAATACCCAAACCAGGCAAAACTGACTATTCGGACACCTCTTCATATCGCCCCATCGGCCTTATAAATGTCTTTGGTAAGCTACTGGAGAAACTAATCTGCAAGAGGCTAACTTACCATTTGGACAAAAATGGTTTCTCCAACTCCTTACAGTACGGCTTTAAAGAGCAAAAATCAACATCAGATGCTCTTAAAAATGTAATTGACACCATCACTGAGGCCAAACAAAAGAAAAATCTAGTAATTGCCATCTCACTAGATATTCAGTCTGCGTTCGACAATGCTTGGTGGCCCATTCTTTTCAAAAGACTCCGCCTCGCTAAATGTCCACAAAATATCTACAAATTGATACTAAACTACGTTCAACAAAGAAAAGTCTCACTAAATTATGCTGACTCTACCGTTACTAAGACCATGACCAGAGGATGCATACAAGGATCAGTCTGTGGCCCACTCTTCTGGAATTTAATATTAGATGACCTATTTGAAGTCGCACTCCCGGATGGATGTCACCTGCAGGCCTTCGCAGATGACGTTCTTTTAATAGTCCAACACTCTAAACTAATAGATTTACAATACATAGCTAATAAAGCATTAACGTCAATCGTTAAATGGGGCAACGAGGTCAAACTCAAATTTGGTCCCAACAAAACACAGCTAATCACTTTCTCACCTAAAGCCAAAGGAGCCAAAATAGTTATGGACAGTATTCACCTACAATTCACAGACAACATAAAGTTATTAGGAGTTATCATAGACAAGAAACTTAAATTCATCAGCCACGTCAAGTACATAATTGACAAAGCTTTAAAAATATATAATAAACTCTCTATATTTGTAAGGCCTACATGGGGAGTACAGCCAGACAACATCCGCATCATATACAAACATGTCATTGAACCGATCGTAACTTACGCGGCTGGCATTTGGGGCTCCGCAACAAAATTTGCAACAGTCGTTAATCGACTTAGATCACTGCAAAGAGGGTTCGCATTAAAGATTATAAGAGCTTTCAGAACTGTGTCAGCTAATGCAGCAATAGCACTTGCTAGATTAACGCCCCTCCATTTGAAAGTTAATGAAGCTTGTCTTCTTGAAAAAGCAAAATTGACAGGAGTAACCTCTTTGTTACCAGATGACATCACTCTAGAAAAGCCCGCAAAGCCATACAACCTCCTTCACCCGGCTGTAAGATCAAGCGTTAACTTCAAATTAACATCTACGCAAGAGGAAATAAATGAACTGCTTTCTCCAGGCTCCATAAAAATATACACCGACGGAAGCAAGCAAAGCGATGGTAGAGTTGGGGCAGCGTATATCATATTTAAGCCAGATGGGTCTAAAATAACCAAAAAATTCAAACTACATCCCAGCTGCTCAGTCTACCAAGCAGAGCTATTAGCCATAGACCGAGCGTGCCAATGGGCGGCAAGTAGCCAAGCAAAATGTATAAACATCTTATCAGACTCTCTCTCTAGCTTAACAGAAATTAATAACAAAGACAGTACAAATCCATTTGCGGTATCCATCCACAAACATATTAACAATATAAAAAGTCACGGCGAAATAAATTTCGTATGGGTAAAGGCTCATGTTGGTCTCGCAGGTAACGAGGAAGCTGATGAAATGGCTAAATCCGCTGCAAACTCACATCTTCCTTACGAATATGCTAAATATCCAATTAGTTACCTGAAACATGACATCAAAACTAAAAACATTGCACAATCAGAAACTATTTATAACAGTGGAACTCAAGGAGAACACACACGAAAACTTTGCCCCAGCCTTGAAACCATACTTAAGCTTTTCACAAAAATTCAACCATCATTCGAGCTCACCCAAATTCTAACAGGACATGGTTATAACCTAACATACCTACATAGATTTAAAATCAAAACGACCGATAAATGCCCATGTGATGATACATCACCTCAATCAATCCATCACCTTCTAGAAGAATGCTCCAGATATATGCAAACCAGAAATGACCATGCATCCACATGCAGGATTTTCGGTATAAACAATCCGTTCAGTATATCTGAAGTGATAGAAAAAGAAGAGTGTATCAAAACATTTCTGAAACACACCAAAAAGATTGTAAACACGCTAAAAGATTTCAATTCTCATATTGTTTAGTGAAGTTAGTAAACTAATTTATTTATAAATATATATATGAATATATATGATAAAGTAAAAAGAATATATAACTCAAATAATCAATTAATATATGTAGTGTATATAGAATAAAATAAAATACATAGTCATATAATATAAAAATGCATATATATAACAGATAAAGTTATATATCTTTATAGAATTATATTCTTAAGTAAATAAATAATTTACGAACAATAAATATAATATAAAAATGCATATATATAACAGATAAAGTTATATATCTTTATAGAATTATATTCTTAAGTAAATAAATAATTTACGAACAATTAAAATCAAACTAAAACCTTAAAGAATCTCAAACGAAGAGACGAGTCGCCCGTATCAATTAGCGAGGACTCCAATCTGAAACATAAACAAATAATACATTATAATAGGAAAATTTCACTCCTATTAAGTTAAAAAAAAAAAAAAAAAAAAAAAAAAAAAAAAAAAAAAAAAAACCAACTGGTCTACAAGATATTAAATAGAGTCGTAATGGTCGTAGAGTATTGAAAATTTGATCTAGAGCTACGATATTCTACAAAGTTACGCCCCAACTCAAAGCGGTTACTTTAATCGCTCTTTAATAAAGAAACACCATACAAATTCTGTATTAAGTAGCGATTTAAGTAACCGTTAGTGACTCTGAATTGGGGCGTTAGTAAACTGAAAATTAAGTATCGTTGTTTGTTGTAACTAACCCAGCGACAGCGATCAACCATCCTTAAGACTATTTCAGACAACAACACAGCTGTGTGCACCATGTTCCGGTGGAAAAGGACCTATTGTGTATAATTACGACGTAAAAGTTCTTTATCGTCGGAGAAAGTCGGCTAGCGAAGTATAACGTTATCGGTCTAGGTAGGTACCAATGTCCAAACCATTTCATTTCCATTTCACGGTGATTACGTTTATAGGTTGGTCAAATGTTTTAAAAGTGTTTTCTTTCCATTATTGTACTGTATAAACAATATTGAGCAACACTAAGTATAATAAGTATCCCACCAAAAACATTTTCATGTAAAATGTTGCCAAGACGAGACCATAATATGGCTCTACATCAAAAAGTTATCAGATTTCATTTAGAGCCAAGCTTCTAACTCCGACGTGCCCCCAGATTTTTTAATTCTAAAGTGAAGCTTTGAAAAGTGAATATTCCATTGGAAAAAACATTTAGAAAATATTTTCATAGTAACTCAAGTCATGAAAGTGTCTGCTAAGTATAAATTATATATCAATTTTATTGAGAAATAGATTTTATTATTTTTTCATAGATTGAATATTACATACAGAACTAAGTACCTATAGCATGTTATTTATAACAATGGTATTGTTAAAAATTCTAATGACCTTAAAGCATTAAATAAGAGAGTATACGAGTATAATTATACCTAATAATTACATGGCAGTACAAATCAAAACAAAGGTGTACAAATTAAATATTGTATGGATATTGCCGGGAACTTCGTTTAATTTCAAAAAGGTATTACGAAAAAGGCTTATAATTTCCTGAACGTTGCGGGTGTCCAATTATTATCTCCTGGTTGCCGTACTGATTAAAATAACTTAATACAGGACGTAGCTAAAAGATAAGTTCAGCAGATGATTTATACTCTATGAAGGGAAAAAATATTTGTCTTTTCTTTATGTTAAATATGAACATGAATAACTCTACCAAAGGCCATTATTTAACAGGTTTGTACATACCAACTTAAATACTGTGTGTAGAGACGCTAACAAAATGGGAATATTGATTTATAGAAATAAAATGCTTGCACATTTTAATCTCTATGGCTCGAATAAATTTTCTATAACCTAGCACTGAGGTACCCACCACTACCCACGATCTTTTGACAAACAATTCAAGATCTGTATCTTATATCTTCGAATATAGAACTCAATTTCTCTTGTTTTCCTCTTTCCACGCGCCATCTAAATAAAATATGTCAACAATTAATCAAATAGAACGTGAACATGTAAGGAAATTACTAGAAATGCGTGCAACATTCTCTTTGATAGGCTTTAGCTAGGGAGTCGATAAGTTTTAAATCGTATTGACCTCTAACACAGATTAGTTTAACGACAAACAATAAACTAGCCAAGAATATTTTACAATAAATTTCTTGTGTTCAACAGTAAGTTTGTCGAAATAAACATTTGAGTTTTAGAAATTATAATTGGTTTTGTTGAAAAGTAATTTAAAGTTATACTTATCTGGTATAAATAAACTGTAAACCGAGTTAGTGCTATAAAAGTATGTCTCCCGCACGAGTATCTCGACTTCAAATCCAGCACCTATAATTTTCTTAAATTATGCGCTCATTAGAAATTAATAAATCAACCTCAACCAATCCGCACTGGAGCAGCGTGTTGGAGTATACTCTAAGCGTCCTGAAGAGGAGAAACCCTTGCTCAGTAGTGGACCAAATAAATCAACTGCTTCGATTAACGAAAACATTGTGATGAGGAACCTGCACGCATGGTTTGCCATAATGTTCTCAAAGATGAGTGAGGTCTGTCAAACCACACAGACTAAACTTGGCCAGCTTGACGTCATGATACAAACCCCACTCGTGAGAGAACACTTGTTCGGATTTATAGCGAAAATATTGATTTTATAAATGTTTCAGAATTAATTTGTTAAATTCTGTTTAAATATTTCGATTAATTGAGTGATCCAGTTGATAAATTTTATGCCAAGTTCAGAAAGAACCATTTTACCTTTTCAGAGCTTAATTTACAAAGCCACTATTTTATTAAAATGGGAGCCTGCAATAAATTGATTCTAAATAATATTACCTAACCTACCCTACTTAAAATCAAAATATGTAGGTCCCTACTTAAAGCAATTTTGCTCACAATCATAATAATTTCAAATCAAATCAAAATTTTTATTGATATAGGTGTACTGATACACTTATGCACGTCAATTTTTTAATCTACCAGCTTTTCTTTAACTTAGACACTATGGTCATAATCACCTTGCTTCCTAAGATCTTGTTGCAACCTATCTGTCAGAACATATACCTATTGTACTTCATATTAATCATCGCATTCCCTTGTGGTATTAAACAAGTAGTATTGACGCAGAGTCAGAGCGACCACATCATAAATAACACACAGGTATTTATTAGTCAAACGCACTAAACACTCGTTGATGAAATGAATTCCGATTTGAAATATGTGAAACGTTAAATAACTTTCATACCTATATCTTGTAAGCTATAATTTATTAGCGAATAGTACCTATTTGATCAAAGTAATCCCGTACAAATATACGTAGTTAAAACAGCTTGTAATTTACGAGGAACGTCTAGATATCGCAACCGGACGCCCGAGGAAACGACTGCCGTGTATCATTACTCGTATAACAATCAATTATATTAAAGAATAAAGCCTCAAGTTTCGAGACAATAGCAATGATTGAAAATAGTTAACTTTGTGGGCACAGAGTTATTATTACAAACATTTGTCACTCACCAGTCCCTCAGGTGACAGTCATATTAATCAGAAGACAAAGGTAACTAGTTATTATGAGGTATTATTCTCTTGAACAATAAAATATGAAATCTAGATACGCGGCAGCGTGTCCAGCCAAGTTCAAAGCAAAAGAACTGGTAACACAGCGATGTGTGTAATATTACACGAACCATTTCGAGCTAATTTTGACCCCATCACAACTCGAGACATGTTTAACCTACATACATGAAATTTTGCACATTTTTTTATGCCCTTTAGTTTATTTAGAATTCAAAATGTAATAAATGTAGTTCAAACAGTTATTAATATATTAACGTTTAAAAATCTGCAATTTGGTGGCTTACTCACTGACATAGAATCAAAAACCTGACCTACTTCCAGATGACCTAGAAACTTGATATTTGGCATCAAGATAGACTATTAAGCGTACCTATACAAAGGAAAAAATCTAAAAACTGAAAATTATTAATAATTAGCGAAAGTTGTGTATAAGTGGGTCCACTGTATGGAGTAATTTTACAAATAACAATAAGTATATTAATTATTAATAAATACTAATAATTTCTAGACAAAAGTAATGATGTCTCGTCAAAAACATTAATGTGAAATGAGAGCCAGGTTCAAAAAAAGAATTGAGATCTAAACGTGGGCCAAGTTCTGTGTAGAGAATCCTAAAATTTTGTCACAACCACATGTAATTCAAGCTCTACATTTGACTTGGCTAGGCTAGAACGGCGACACAGTTCATACTATTGTCGTTGTTTACGATCATACATATATATAAAATTATACATATATACAATTGTAAAACTGTTTTTGTGAGAAATAAATCTTAAATTTAAAATTTAAAAATGTAATAACAGGAATCAGTATGCTTTGAATCTGTAAAGTTGTGTATGTGTAAAGTTATTCTATCTCTAGGAAGAAATTGTATTTTAAAAAACACTATGTTGAGAAATGAAAATTTTTAAATCATTATCCTTATATAAATAATAAATATCGTGGGAATTTTATCACAGCTTCCAATTAATGTCAGCCTCCGTCGAATGGGGCTGCATAAAATGCACATGTCATTGCATTCTCTTACCGTAAATGGAATAGGCTTGGAATCTGCGCTTTTTCTCTCACCATTCGGAGCAAGACGCAAGACAGGTTATTCGCAATATAAATCAGCCACAATCGTAACGTTTTTCTGATAAAACACGATTTGGACTGCCCATTATATTAAACAGGACGTGTCAAATTAGTTTTGCGCTCAATAATTGAATAAAAAGTATGATTAATGTTAAAGATGGTTAAAGAAAACATTTAAATTGTACCTAGCTGCCGCCGATGCGGTGGCAACACGGACGGGTCCCAGTAGAAAAATGCGTCCCGAAATCCATCCGTGGCATCAAGTAGGCGGTTGAAAATGATTTCGAAAATAAATAAAAAACTATGGATCATCAGTAAGTATAATGTAAATGATACTCTTAAAATATTCTGAAAGCTATGTTGTTTTGCCGAGTTAAAAGGAAAACGATGACGCGCGTTCCGTATCCGGCAGCTGGGATAGTTTAAACTTTAAAAAAGTAGGTACCTAACAATATACACGGTATATATGTATTATCTTTACGTAGGTAACGTTGAAGTAGGTAAGCAAATATTAAAACGCAAATATAATTATTTTATACATTTTTTCCATACACATGATAAAACCTTTAATAATATAATTTTTACTTAATTTTTTTTCATAAATGAAACCTTTACATGTACAAATTACTATTTCTCCGTACCTATTTAGTGGACTGCGCAACGTTAGTAGACTGGACTTTTTGTGCTAATATAATTTTGTCCACGTAATAAAAGAAAAAACTTCCATGTAAAAATTGTACAACTTTTAATTTTCATACGGAAAACGGAAAATACTTTAAAAGCTGCATTTGGAGAACGGAAGCTTAACTCACATGAGTCTGATTCGGACTTTGTTTCACGTGTGCATTAAGGAAATCAGATTGGGATTTAAAACTAATGTCAAAGGGATTAGTTAACTTACTATGAACGTTAATTCAGGAACGATATTGAATCAGAGTATCTTGAATACTCATGGAATGTGAAATCATTAAAATAATGTCACTTTAGGCAGGCATGCAGCTTTCCTCTGTAGGTTTTTATATTGCATTAAATTTTCGAGGACTACCATCTATAGCATCTGTATGTCTGTCTGGCTGGGACATAGTAACTCTCAAACGGATGAACCGATTTTGACCTAGTTTTTTTTTATGAAAGGTGACTTAATCGAGAATGTTCTTAGCTATGTTTAGTGTAAATAAAACTGTTGGGAGTTTTTAATTTTAATTTAAGTATATTGAGTTTTTGGTCTTGTTCAGATGTTTTTAGTTGATATAACATTGTCTTTTTATGCGAGTGTTTTGGTTATTATAATTTACCTTTTTATTGTGCCATATTAATAGAACCGGGAATCATAAAACGCTCAAATATGTATATAATATCAAAAAATGTTTTTCATGTAATAGAACAACCGGGAATGAATGATTTTATTTTGTGGCATCCGAAACGGTCATTAATAAAATTCTAGTGATCACTACGTGGCAATTATTTTTATATTAATGTTCTTTTAGAACATTGATAGTACAAAACGCTTATAAACAAAGCGCGCAAGCGCTGTCTGTAACTCACATTTCGCGCGCGGAAACAGTTTCCATTTATTAGTATGCTAACCTAACCAATGTTACTTTTTAAAATGTAGGTAAATATTGTTCCTTCATATGTAGGGTCACATAAAACTGAAAAATTTAAGTTTTAATTACTCCTCAATTCTATTTACAGTAGTTATACCTATTACCCTACAGGATGCATGCCCCAGGGCAATTCATTTATTAAGAGCAATATACAACCAGTATGCTCATTCGCGAGCAATAAGGAGCTGTAAACGTAAGAAATAATTAAAGGATCATCCTATAAGTACAGAATTCCAATTTGCTCATCATCAGCATCAGTTATAGAAAACAGTACGGCCGGTGCGGCACGGGTACCGCGGCCCGCGGGTGCTTTCCCAATGTTGTATCGTGCAAAAATAGCGAATATCGACGTCGGCGTTAAGTGCTAGACGACAGTCAGATAAACAGAACGGTCGGCCCAAGGGCACTCGCGTATTGAATCCCACGCTGCTGATACCAATACTTACTAGAGATGGGTGAAATGAAAACATTTGGACCTAAAACGAATTCTCTAATGTACCTACCTACTCATTGAATTATCAAACTCAAGCTTAAATAATTGATTTAATGTAGGAATTAATGATACGGATGAACGTCAACCATGTTGATTCTACCACCCGTTTCGAAAAGACGCCTTAGACAGGAGAAGCAACGGCGAAAAACCTCCTCAACACACCTTGAATTTTTTTCATTGTAGAGAAATCGTAATCTACTTTTATATTAAAAAAGGACAACGTGACAGACGGAATATCAGTGGTCAATAGTGGTGCCTACATGGTTAATAATGATGATGGAACTCAGATGGAACACATGGCTTATTAAATACATATGTGAAAGTACATCTACCTACTACCATTTTCCAGTCGATATAGAATATACCAAGTGTAGTAGTTGTTGTACTTACGTGCTCCGTAATATTTGGATATAGTGATATGGTTGACTTGCATTAGCTCGTTACGTCACCAGTGGTAGGGGAACACGTCTGCCTGCGTCTACGGCTGTCTCGTGACTGACTCAGTGTTGCCCCACTACCCGTGCTCTCGAGATAACATGATTACTGCTATAACCATAATAGCAGTACAAACACTACATCCCTTCCTTATTAAAATCTTTATTTAATATGGAGCCCGATCCACAGTCGACTCTGCAGTTGATCGCAACTCAAGCCTTCAAAGGCCACTCCACGTCTATACCATTCAATATTCCAGTTACTTAGACAAACACATTTTTAACACGCACTATATGTATGAAGCAGGCTACGGTTTGTAAACTTGAGCCTTCTGGGTGCCTTCACTAGCCTCAACAAACTCAAACTGTCATATGCATGCTTCGTATAGAATTACTTATGTAGATTATACTTTCACTGCAATTATTTTAAACATTGAAACAACACCTGAGACTTTTTCCGTCTTACACCTTTCCCATTCACACCCGTTCTCCTTCTATCTTTATTAAATAATAATTATTTACATCACCTCTTAGTTTTTCATACTTCCCTCTTTCTTCTCTCTTTGATCAAGATCGCCAAGATATTAGGTTTCATACCAACATTCAAACAAACCTCGTCATTTCTGTCTTTAAATAGACAACTTACTGGTAAAACAAACACAGGAAATATGAGAAACTCGATGAAAATTTATATTATTACTAAAAGTGGTTTACTGTCAACAACAGATTACGTACAGCTTACAACCTGCTTTCGTTTTTTAAAGACTAAAGTTTTACTTGCGAGACAATCCTCTTATATACGTAATATAAACTAGGTCCCACCGACGACCATAACACGCCAACCATGGCTAGACTCGCAACAGGAATTTCCTTTATTTAGGCGTCCTTCCTGAATGGACGGATCCAACGGATCCCAACGGACCCAACGGTGTCACATATGAATCAGACACTGCCGATACCAATCATTCACATACCAGTCATTCATTGAAATACCTCGTCTATTCATTATCTTTATTCTACATCTCAACTCCATCACGCCAAATAACTAATATGTTCACAAAATAACTACATTTTGTATGGTTTTCAAAGTTATGAGGGCCCATACTGCTGTCTAGTCAGTAATGATTTCAATTTCAAGAGGTCCATACACACTTTAGTTACTATGATTTCAAATCATGGGACCTATACTGCCGTCTAGTCAAGTAATGTATGTATGATTCTAAATTTCATGAGGTTACTACTTCCATCAAGTCAATGTATCAATCTCAATTTCATGAGGGCTCATACTGCCGACAACTCAGTAATGTATGATTTCAATTTCATGAGGGCTCATATTGCCGACAGCTCACTTCAATTCAGTAAAGTATGATTTTCAATTTCATGAGGGCTCATACTGCCGACAACTGAGTTGCGTATGATTTTCAATTTCATGAGGGCTCATACTGCCCACAACACAGTAACGTATGATTTTCAATTTCATGAGGGCTCATACTGCCCACAACACAGTAACGTATGATTTTCAATTTCATGAGGGCTCATATTGCCGACAGCTCACTTCAATTCAGTAAAGTATGATTTTCAATTTCATGAGGGCTCATACTGCCGACAACTGAGTTGCGTATGATTTTCAATTTCATGAGGGCTCATACTGCCCACAACACAGTAACGTATGATTTTCAATTTCATGAGGGCTCATACTGCCCACAACACAGTAACGTATGATTTTCAATTTCATGAGGGCTCATACTGCCCACAACACAGTAACGTATGTTTATGTTAAGCAAAACTAAACTTCATTATTATTGGTTGATTTTACTCTGATTTCTATGACTCTTCGAGATAGAGTGCCTTTTAAATTTTACTTTCATTGTAACTTTAGCTTGAATACAATTTTTTCTTTAACTCTGAATTTAACTAAAAACACAGAATAAATAATAGTAAGAAATTTCGAATACCGAAAAATCATTTAAATAAATAGTGACTCTGGCTCCAACGCAATAAAGTGTAATTCTGATCGCACAGTGCTAATCAAAACGCGTAATGAGTTGCCTTCCTTTCTAACACTGTCGCTTATCCTCTCTGGCAATGTCAGGGTTGCCTTTTGTGAAAGAATAAAATTAATCTGAAAGTTTATCTTTATGTGTTACACATGTATTATTATATATGTGTAAACGATAATTAAATATATATCAGTTCGGACTTGATTATTTAACATCTTACCGAAAAACACGCATCAATAATAATACACACACATGTAGTACTCCGTGTCACAAAAGGTATGTACGTTAATTGGTATCGTAAGGCATTTGCTGCCTAATACACAATCATTTACGATTTACGATTTCATGTAGGTTCGTACTACCTGACACACACAATTATGCACGATTTACAATTTCATGTAGGTTCGTACTACCTGACACACACAATTATGCACGATTTACAATTTCATGTAGGTTCGTACTACCTGACACACACAATTATGCACGATTTACAATTTCATGTAGGTTCGTACTACCTGACACACACAATTATGCACGATTTACAATTTCATGTAGGTTCGTACTACCTGACACACACAATTATGCACGATTTACAATTTCATGTAGGTTCGTACTACCTGACACACACAATTATGCACGATTTACAATTTCATGTAGGTTCGTACTACCTGACACACACAATTATGCACGATTTACAATTTCATGTAGGTTCGTACTACCTGACACACACAATTATGCACGATTTACAATTTCATGTAGGTTCGTACTACCTGACACACACAATTATGCACGATTTACAATTTCATGTAGGTTCGTACTACCTGACACACACAATTATGCACGATTTACAATTTCATGTAGGTTCGTACTACCTGACACACACAATTATGCACGATTTACAATTTCATGTAGGTTCGTACTACCTGACACACACAATTATGCACGATTTACAATTTCATGTAGGTTCGTACTACCTGACACACACACTCACGCACGATTTACAATTTCATGTAGGTTCGTACTACCTAACACACACATTATAGTTATTGCAATAAGTACATTATGCACCAAAATTTATGACCTATCAAGTCCATCAAATTACTCACGTCAACAATCCTTCAGGCAGGTAAGTACTTAATTATGAGTTTATGACCCCGAAATCAACCTAAGTAGATCAATAATTGGTAGCGCCATTAAAGTTAATTAGATTAGATTACCAAACTTTAATTGTAATCTATTAAAATTATTAATTACTAAGGTCATAGCATTGGTATAATCTGCAAATCTGTTTAAAGAGGACTTCTCGATTTATAACTAAATACATCCAGCTTAATAAATATTTTTTTGGACGTCAGGAGAGTTTCTCCTTCACGATTTTTGTGGAATTCTGTCAAAACCAAGGCTCGGCTTCTCCAGGGCTATGAATTTACTACAGCATATCAAATCGTGCGTCTTCAAAAGGGCGCTTTCCTCAGGCTACAATAATAAATAGCAACATTTTAAACATTGCTGCACCCATTCGAACAAATACAATTATTGTTCTCAATTTAAAATAAAAACTTACTCCTTTTGTGCACGAATAACTCAATGATAAATATATAATATGATTTCCGTGACAAAACTTAGTTTAATCACAGTAACAACACAAGAACGCGTCTAGCTCGCAAGCGCTTTTGACCCTCACTGCCTCAATAGATTCTATAAAATTCAACACAAAAACTAAATTAGAAAAATAAACTTGTCTCATCGCGAAGATTTGAATTTCGGTGTCGTGGCTTGTATAATGGTTCCTAATAGGAACGATGATAGGAACTTCCTATCATCTCCCAATACGCAATGATATTCAAAATATAGATACGTTATGCCCTTATAAACCAACCAAGAACTCCGTTCTGAAAAGAGCCACAACACACACACACGCCCATCCTTTGCTCCACTACACCAATCACATTGGTACAATACACGAGGGCATTCTAACGCTGTATGTCAAATGTCAAGCACTTCTGACCACAACAAAAGCGTCATGTGTTAACAGAGCGACCACGACCATAACGGTCAATTACCCGCTCCCGCGCTCCTCATCGTCGGCGCGCCAGTGACACATCCACCATAGAACCCTAACGATGTTGCTATTCTTATGACGGAATAAATGTTTCTTTCCTTCTTACGCTACCGCCCATCAAACCGACTTTATTTATGATTACCCACATTATGTTATTATATTTTCAGCCGTGTAGTGCAGCCGTGATAGTCAAATACCAAAAGGAAAGACTGCTAAAGAATCACAAAGAACTTACAAGCTGAAATAGGGACCCGGCGCCGCAACGTTAAATTACGTTAACCGTATTACAACAGCTTGTGATAGTTTATGTATATTATTTTCAAAAGAAATACAAGTGCATGGCTGCATGTATACCAAGGCGGCTAGGCATGTATGTATGTTTGATACTGCCAATGCAATACTTTCATAACAGAACATAATTTTTATCAAACAACTTCAGTTCCGTTTTTTATCAGAATTCATATCAAAACGACTGCAATTATTTCAGTTTATCATACTTACACATGTACTTTGTAACTAAAGCAAAACTACGTTTGAATGAAACCCAGGACCTGCGTAGAATATAACTAATAGTCATAAAAACAGCTAATTTTATTGACAATTACCCTTACTGTTATAGTTTTATGGCCGTGAAGAAGCAAACTCACTCTCAACAATTAAACTTAACTTGCATGTGCGGCCATCTATAATGGTAGTAAAATCTATACTTTATAAAGCCGAAGAGTGCTAAATAAACAGCTAGTCCTAAATAAATTTCACTAATTTAGTGAACCCTTTTATTCTTGAATATTTTAAAGTCCCTACTCCTTTATTTAAGTTCATAATTTGTATAATGTTATCTCCTTTTTAGTACTAAGTGTTGCTGTGCAACACACACACGCAAGAGTGGATGCCGGACACCATTCGCTCATTTAAAACAAAAAATGGCGCTTTACAAAATAGTAGTTTTTCAGTATAGCCATTCAAAGTTTTCAACTCAACATTGCGATCACTATCTATGAAGAAAACTGAAATATATCGTTGCAATTAGCCTCTCTCGTCAGTTCGCCCAACCTACTTTTAGTTAGGCACTAAAAACATGCTAGTAAATAAGTAGTTATTCAAAAAATATATTCAGAAAAAGTTCCGCATGATGCCACTTTTTCTCATTGGCACACATACGCAACCTTAACCAAACACGCGGCACCACACGCAATACTCCATTTATGTAGCAATCCCTCCAACAGATCGATACTGTGCATTGAGGTATAAGTATACATAGAGAAGACATCTCGAACAAAATGTGTGTCCCCGCCGGGAGGTTCTATTTTCAAAATTGAGCCCCTGTTCTCCTTCCAAAATCGAACGAATCCATTGGACATTGAAGCCGCGCGGCGTCAATTCATTGGAACACACATTGTGCTCGCGGTGTCCGTTCTATACGCTAGTAATAATACTTCAATGATACTGTGTATTATATTTAAAACGACACAGCTAAACACTAAATATCACTTCTTATTTAAAAACAAAACCTGCCTCGCTATCACTTTCAGCTAAATAAGTGACACTATATCCAAAATGTCATTTATGTTATTATTACTTCAGTAGCGTGAATTACGCTTATAACACAAAATACCACTTTTTACTCACCGCACAGTTGTTTTTACAATGTCAATCAATGCCATTTTTCAGAAAACAAAGGGAATTGTGTAGGTAGCGGTAATGGCGGCAATTTTTATACCTAATTAGAGAGAGAACTTCGATAATTATGATGATTTTGCTCAATACGTTATTTAAAGTTACAGCACACCTAAACAAATTCTCGAGTTAACTATTCGGCACTAATATTAACATTCGTCTGTTGATTATTTCTTGCATCGACGTGTTATTTTCCCTTCAACTCTTCCTTTATCAACACAAAATAAAATATTTATTGCACTGACCTTTTGACCTCGTCGCCATTATGTAGTAGTTGTTGTACTTACGTGCTCCGTAATATTTGGATATAGTGATATGGTTGACTTGCATTAGCTCGTTACGTCACCAGTGGTAGGGGAACACGTCTGCCTGCGTCTACGGCTGTCTCGTGACTGACTCAGTGTTGCCCCACTACCCGTGCTCTCGAGATAACATGATTACTGCTATAACCATAATAGCAGTACAAACACTACACCAAGGTTCAAAAAAATTATTATATATTCCATTTTTTCGGTAGCTAAGTAAAGGTAGTCGGTACCTACTTAATAATTCTGCTATTGTGGAAAAGCATCTTTTCTTAGGCTGAGGACAAACGAGCGAATTTTTTTTGAGCTTTGAGTCGCGAAAAATGAGTCGCGAGATTTACTCTGCATTCGGTTTCATACTAAAGTCCTGTTTGTACCACACGGCGACTTAAAATGAGTTTGGACTTTAGTATGAAGTCATCTACACCCTCACGTATGAAGTCACATCACTCTAAGGGTGAGGCCAAACGAGCGTATTTTTTGAACCGTGCTCCGCGTGAAATGAGTCGGTTTCAAGTACTCAGTTTTTGCTACTCAAAAAAATACGCTCGTTTGACCTCACCCTTAGTGGTTGAAATCATATCTCTTGACTGATTTCAATTTTTTTATGGTTACCTTTAAGAAATTTCTAGCCTTTCAATTCAAATAAATAAATGGAATAAAAGTTGTTGTTTATAGCTTCTTGTTTTCATCTTAGAAACTCCTTAGATAGATTTCATTAAGAAATTCTTAGATTTGTCAAAAGCATATTATTTTTTGTTATATTATATTTTCAGCGAAATGAGGCTTAAAATAAATGAGTTCTTAGATTTTATCCATCATGACTGAAAATCAATTTAAACTTGTTACGTGTCTCTCTCGAGATAATAACAATACGTGATGTAGAGATAAAGTAAACGAGATCGCATGCTCTGATTTATCATTTATTCATTATTTAGGATATCCACGAAGTTCTTTGTGTACGTTTTAAATAAAAATACATTTACACGAATATAATATGTTTCATTGAACCCCTGAAAAGCGTGAAAGAGTATCAACTTTAAATAATTATAAACTTTTATATTGCCTCAGTACACGACTTCAGCGCAGCAACTTCAGCAAATTCAACTTTGTTGGTTCTGACGCTTTGACATTTTAATCGCCACATTGTAACAAAATATTAAAATCAAAATTAACTACTAATTTATGTTACAAAATTACTTTAATAACGCGATTTGGTTGGACAAAGGGTCCATTCTGGTCATTTTTGACATTTTGGTCATTCTAATCAAATGAGGTAAGTAAAATTTATTCAAGTGCGTCTTCTGTATCTACTATTATAATTTATGTACTATTAGGTATATCTTCTGTGCTACTACTGAGTACGGGTTTCTTCTCTTGAGAAGGCCTAGAGCATATTCCACCAAGCTGTGGGGTCAGTGGCCAATCCAAGATTAGGAAGTGTTCATGCCGCCCGATGAGGGCTATATGGCAACAACCGGGACTGAGGGCTTAAAACGTGCCCTCCGAAGCAAGGAAGCGCTCATCAAATATTTGCCAAAAGCGGTCAGTAGGGATAGCAGATTTCAAACTCTATTATTTTGTTTATAATTAGTTTCCCACCCAATGTATTCCCTCTTTCTTTCACATAAGAATTTCTTCATAAATAAGATGCGATGAGTCACGGCTCTTTTTATACCATGATTTTGACTTGACTGATTGCATCTAATGATTGATTGATGACGCTTCATAACTGCGGTATTCCCTGCGTAAATCGAATTCGAAATAGTGATCCCACTTCCGCTCATTTTTTCTAAACTATCCATTAGTATGTTTAGTTTGAAATAATCGTTTATAACTCTCGTATTTCATAATTTCTCATGAATGAAATTCTTAAGATGACGCATTTTATAGCTGACCGTGACTTCATTGCTAAAATTATTGAACACTTGTTAAAAACTCATTGTGGTGATGCTGATACATGCGGCTTCTTTTCATATTATATATCTACCTATAATAGGCACATTACAAAGCTGCAATAAAGAATATGTCTTTTATTCCTAAATGCTCCGAACCTCTTTAATTTTACATCATATCTATGGACTTCTTTTTTCGTATTTTTCGTGTGAACTTTGAATCAATCAAATAGACTTTACTGATCCTATCACAACGAAGATTCATCTTTTATACATTATAATGGAATTATTATATCAAAAGATCATTCTTATAATATCACGTATCTACCTTATAATATCACGTACTCATCCTTAGGTAAGGGATCTAATAAGCTAACCTAAGAATAAAAAAGTAATTTATATTTCTAAGTAACAGGTAATAGGTGAGGCGAAGGCCCGATATCATGACTAAAAGTAATAATATAATTAAGAATAAGCGCAATAAACTGTCTCGGGGTAGCCTTATTCCCTAGAGACCGCGTCCCCAGGTGGCGGATAGGGGATTTCCCTCTCGGATAGGTTACCTATTCGAAGGGTAGGAGGGAAATAAAATACCTCCCGCGGACCACAAGGCCGGAGATGGAAACTCCGTTAACAAACCTCACCCACGAGCTTCTCCGACATATTCGGAGGCGAGGTCGTGTGGGTGTACTGCGAGCTCGGGTTGGAGCAGGCAGTAGAGATGGCGGCGGATGAGCCAAAAGGTCAACGGCGGCTCTCAAGCCCTCCAGGAGGGTTACAACCTTGGCGTCAGGTGGCAACCGGCCGTAAAACACTATAGCCAAAAACACCTTCTCCTAATTATGAAAGACAGATCAAGAGTGAATAAGGGTAATAGTATTAGGGCGTACCCCGTAAGCGACGCGAACATTGTGAATGCGAAGAATGATAGGGCGTCCCCCAGAAGCGACGGGAAGAAGGACAAGAATCGATGTTCGCAGTCTACACATAAGATTAGAATAGCAACGTGGAATCTGGGTACCCTTACAGGACGTAGTCAAGAGCTTGCAGAGACTCTGAAAAGGAGAGACATAAATATATGCTGTATACAGGAAACGCACTGGAAGGGAGCTAAATCCAGAGACCTAGGACTCGGATACCAACTGGTCTACTATGGAACAGACAACAAACAAAACGGGGTAGGGATCATTCTCGACAGCCACTTTAAGAATCGAATAGTAAATGTCGACAGAAAAACAGACCGTCTCATAGCAGTTAAATTAGCACTGGACAACCAGCCTATTATAAATGTAATTTGCGCTTACGCACCCCAAACGGGATCCAAAGAAACTGATAAGGAAGCATTTTGGGAGGAAATAGATGAACTGATGATGAACATCCCAGAGGTAGAAACCAAATTAATACTGGGAGACCTAAATGGTCATGTTGGCGAATGTAACACTATGTATAGACGTGTTCATGGGGGTTTTGGGTACGGTAGTGAAAATAAAGAGGGAAGACACATTTTAGAATTTTGTTTACGACACAACCTTACAATAGTTAACACAAATTTTCAAAAGAAAGCGGAGCATCTTATAACGTACAAAAGTGGAGGTAAATCTTCACAGATAGACTACATTTTGGCTGATAGTAAAATTAAAAACGGATTTAAAGATTGTAAAATAATACCCGGGGAGGCGTTAACCGCTCAACATAGAATTTTGGTGGGTACTTATGAGTTGCCAAGACCTATTAAGAAGACCATTGATCGTACAGAAAGAATAAAATGGAAAGAACTTGCCGGATCTAAGGGTAATGCACTTCTCGAATCGATGCGCAGCTATCTGGAAAAAGATATTAAGACCACCTATAGTAGTGCTGGGCAGATGTGGTCTAATTTTCAACTTGAATGTAATAGCAAAGCCAGCAATATATTGGGAATTTCAAAAGGAGGTATCAGCACAGGCAAAGATCCGACCTGGTGGAACGAAAGAGTCAAGGAGTTAGTTAAAGTAAAAAAGGAGAAATTCAAGACTTGGCAAATATCTGAATCAGAAGAAGACCACATGGCATACAGAGAAGCTAAATCTATAGCAAAAAAGGCGGTTGCACAGGCTAGAGCTAAGTCCCGAGAAGAGTACTATGACCAGATTGAGAAAGCAGACACAGATAGTGAAATTTTTAAACTAGCTAAAAATAGAAATCGATCAACAAAGGATATTACAGTAAATAAATTCATTAAAAATAAAAATTTAATATTGCTGACTCAGAATGATGACATAAATAACAGATGGGGAGAATACTACAGTGAACTTATGAACGAGGAATTTCCAAGTAAAGACAGGGAACAACTAAAGTCAGTCGAAGGGCCAATAAAAGGGATTGAAATTGGGGAAGTTAAGACAGCAGTCATGAAGATGAAAAATCGAAAAGCTGTAGGCCCTGATGAAATTCCTGCTGAATTATGGAAATTACTAGGCTCCATCGCAATAGAATGGCTTACAAAATTGTTTAATATTATACTCACTACGAAGTTAATGCCAGAGTCATGGAGACTCAGTTTTATAATTCCATTTTATAAAAATAAAGGGGATGTAACACAATGCTGCAACTACAGAGGGATTAAGTTAACTTCGCATACTCTTAAAATATGGGAGAAAGTCTTAAATAAACGCATTCAGGTGCTTACCTCAATAACGCATAACCAATTTGGGTTTACGCCTGCAAAATCAACAACTGATGCAATACAGGCTGTTAGAATACTAACAGAAAAACATCGCCTGAATAAAGAAGACCTCCATTTAGTTTTTATTGACCTTGAGAAGGCATTTGACAGGATACCGCGCAAACTTGTATGGCAAGCACTAAGAGCTCAACATGTGCCTGAATGTTATATTCAATTGATACAAGACATGTACCAGAATGTCCGTACAAGAGTCAGATCGCAAGCGGGATTTAGTCAAGAATTCGAGGTAGGCGTGGGAGTTCATCAAGGTTCTGCATTGAGCCCCTTACTTTTCAATCTGGTTATGGACTTTATCACCAAAGATATACAAGCACCATTACCCTGGAACCTACTATATGCCGACGACATCGTCCTTATCGCCAAAACACCCCAGGAACTCCAAAATACACTGTCCATCTGGGTTAATGCTCTAGAGAATGCGGGACTAAGAGTTAGCAAAACAAAGACTGAACATCTTGAATGCCGTTTTAGTAAAAATGCCCTAACAAACGCAACTACCATATGCTATCCTGATGGAACATCGGTACCGAAAGTAACACATTTCAAATATCTAGGATCTGTAATCACTGACAATGCAGATATCGAGGCAGATGTGACACATAGAGTTAGTGTTTCCTGGCAGAAATGGCGATCTCTAACTGGAGTGTTATGCGACCCAAATATGCCCATAAAAACTAAAGGCAAAGTATACAAAATGGCGGTGAGACCGGCGATGCTGTACGGTGCGGAATGCTGGACGGTGAAAGAGACGCATGTACAAAAACTTCATGCTACAGAAATGAAAATGCTGAGGTGGTCTGGAGGAGTAACCAAACTTGACAAAGTCCGGAATGAGTATATCCGTGGCAGCTTTAAGGTAGCTCCTATAGCCGAAAAGCTCAATGAAAGCAGATTAAGGTGGTATGGGCACGTGATGCGACGAGGTGACGATCACGTTGTCAAAAAAGCTTTAGATCTCCCAGAAAACAGGAGAGGAAGAGGACGACCCCCGTACACCTGGTGGACCAGTATGGCCAAAATCCTTAAAACTAATAATTTACCCGATCCGACAACCCACGACAGATCATCGTGGCGCAGAAAAATTAGGAGAGCCGACCCCACATAACGTGGGAATGCGCAAAGAAGAAGAAAGAAGAAGCGCAATAAACTGTTGTTTTGAAAAAAACTATTAATAATACGCTAATAGCATCATACAACCCCGTACAATAATTTCATATAGTGCCATAAATTCAATCTGTTCACATTGTAGTATAGAGCAGCTATCTGTACTTTATTCCAAAGCAGAGCACTTATTAGTTCGCATGTTTTCTACCCTATTCTATTAGAAACTATTTAAACTGGCGTAGAACTACGACGATGCCTTGATTGATAGATTGCTACCGTTAAATAGTGCTAGAAAGCCATTTTGGAGGCCTCCTGTTGGCATAATAACTTCAGAAGTTCACTTATTAATTGTTAGTTTCGTAGTTGGGTTATTGGCCATCAATCATAAACTCAGCGCTTTGCTTCAGGCAGACGGACGGACACACGGACAGATGGACAGACGGACAGACGGATGGACCGACGGACTATACTATAAGGGATCCGGTTTTATTTCGGAACCCTAAAAAGTTACAGTTACTGTTGATCTTTAAAAAAATAGTAAGAGTAAGGATGGACATTATCGTTCGTTGTAGCTCGTTAAAGGGTAAGAAATCAGTCCGCTTATGATATTGCTCGGGGCACTTGAGATCTTCGCAGTTGAGTAATGCTTCTTATAAATCATAATGTTATATTCATGCTCCATTACCATATATTGTATGTAAATATACCTAATAGGTATTTGAAGAAAAGCGATTGACAGTTTTAACGACATAATTTTATTAATGTAATGAACTGTGGTAATAAATGTAAAATGTTGTAGCTAACTGTACCAGTAAAATATGAGTAAGCAACTTCCAAAAAATACATGGAGACGTATTTTTATCGTTAAAACATAAATTTTATCATTACTTTTATTGCTATTAATTGATTTATTTTTTAATTTTAGTAGCGTGCTTCTAACAGGTTATGAGGGGTAATTGTGAAAATGTATTTTTAACAGACTTCAAAAAAGGAGGTATTCAATTCGACTGTATTTTTTTGCGTTTGTTACCTCAGAACTTTTGACTGGGTGAACCCATTTTGATTATTCTGTTTTTAATCGAAAACTGGTGCTTGTCATGTGGTCCCACTTAAATTTTAGATCTGACCAGTAGTTTTTAAGTTATTTTGAAGTCGGTTATTTTTTTCTTGGTAAAATTCAGATTATGTCTGGTCGTTGTCGCACGTGTAAATAGACCTTAGCTGCAATATCCCAATTTCGTGCTATTACTGAAATGTAACTTAGCAAAGAATTTCATATGCCGTTATGAATGATATTAAAGAATCTCATTAAATAGCAGTCCAGTGATACAAACATCTGTCTGCCGCTCGAGAGACCTCAGTTATCGGACATAAATAATTTTCAAAATGAAGTTTGCCTGTCTTACGTCCCAACTCAGAGTCACTAACGGTTACTTTAAAATGTCTCCTTAGTAAAGAATCACCATACAAATTCTGTACTAAGGAGCCATTTAAATAACCATTCTCTGACTCTGAGTTGGGGCGTTAGTTATTTAGGTGTACCTATTGCTTTCTAAAGGAATACGTCGCGAGGAAACCTGCACCCGAAGTGTTGTGAAGATTTCTGAAGCCTACCAACATGCCAGTCGTTTTAAGTATATTAATTTCAGTGTTAATGAAAAGCTGTGATTATATGAGATCCATTTAAGTGACCGGCAATTCGCAAGTAGTTCACCACTAGAGCATGCCGTACTGGTACCAGTTGCAGAACCACGATTGAAATATCGGTACCGGCCCAGAGTCAGATAGATATTCTCGGGATTTTTGGTACCATTTCAATAACAACAATTAATGATTTTAAAGACAAAACCATAAATATGGCATCAATGGTCAGTTGTGAGTGAAATTTGAGAGTGAAATGCTTAAACATGTATCAAAGGTGAAATGGAAGCCACTTTGAAATGTTCTCAATCATGTTTAACTCCTAGAACACTGTTAGCGCTTATCTTAAGCTGACAGGTTTGATAAATCGCATTCTTGCGCCTGCGCCTCCTCAAAGCTGTCGGAGCAGTACTAAATATTATGAAAGAAAGTCCCGTAAAGCAACCTAGCTGAATTTAAAGCATTTTAACTAGGTAGGTTTACTTAGATATAAAAATTATCTTTGGTAGAGTCATATTGAGATTGACGATACGCTGTCACAATTTGCTTGGTGATAAAATTGCATTAACAGTGCATTAGATAACTTCGAAATTAACAACGCGAACGTAATAAACCAAAATACAAAACTGGTATGTTACATCAAAGACTGGTTTAACCTTCGCGGAAGATTTATTAAAAACAAACACTTACGCTGTTCAAAATTAGGCGTTTTACGGGTTGATGGCATAATAAAAAGTGTTCATTTTGACACCAATCTGGTGTTTATTATTTAGGACAAATGTGACCCGCCGTAACCCGACACCGCGCCGTATGTCGACCGACACTACTCGCCTTGTTTGATCTACTGAGAGCTTTTTAAACTTTTTATGTCATAGTTTAGTGCGCTTTAGGCGCCTTTATTGCTGAGTAAACATCGCTCTGTCAGGATTATCGCTCTCGGCTGCCTCACTGCCCCGGTGCCGCTCTCCTCTTTCCACCTTTTCGTTTCCAATTTCCATACGAAAAGCTTCGTAGCTATTTCTGTACCTCCAATATTCAGCACAAAAAGAATATCTCACAAAACTTAAGTATTATAACCGCCAATATTATAAAAACAGCACGCACTAGGTATTAATAGAAGCTTTATAAATGTAATCAACACCGGCGAAAGATATATTGTGATAAGGTAAATAGAAAAATATATTAAGGGCCCTTCTTTTGCGTGTATATTTTAGCCTTTAATGTATATTCCTTGATATGTTGTTTATGTTAGAGAACGACTTTTGTTTTGTTAGATAGCAGAGAGCGGTAGAGCGGCCGGTGTTCGGACACTTTAGGAAAATAGACAGACCAATGTTGTAGCCGCTGGCAATTATCATGCAACATTCACACTAATATTTAGGTTTTACTGGAATAAAAACAGCTCCTTGCAATATTTTACCTGTATAAAATTTTATAATGTACTTTTAACACCCTACAAATAAATTGTTCGACTTCGACAAACACACGCAAATCGATCACTGTCTGTCTTATCTAATTGAATCCAAGGTTAAGATCTCGAAATCTCATTCTTTGTTTGTTGTCGACTATAATAATTTATGGTAACTTGCTCTATCTTGCTTACAACAGCCCGACGTTAAGCGGTCGGATTTTTAAATAAACATTTTTAATGATCGTGCCGCGCCTGCGCCGCCAGGTGTACGCAGACGGTGCGAGCGCGCGTCCCGCCCGCGCGGTCCCCCCTCCTTCTACGTACTTCTTTTGTTCCTATTCATAGAATTTCCCCATACGACCTAGAACAATAATCAATATGTGTTTCCTAGCAATCATGTAATAAGGTATCATCATTTTCATAACTCACCATCGATCAATGAATTGTTTTTATTCAAGCATGCTAAATTGTAAGCAGAATGTTAAATATTAATATTTTTCTTCAATTTAAGTAGTTATTTTAAAACTATGCATATAAAATTCAAATAATATCTACCAAGATTTTCATATTGCTGAATAATCGTCAGAAATGTGAATATTAAAAATCAATGCAGTTTTCTCAATAACATGTTAACTCGAATTAAAAGTATGTACCTGTAGGTACAAGTACCTTTATACAGTACAGAGTATTTTGGTTAAGCTGAAGTTTCTCACTTCTTCCTACGCTATTGCAACACATCATAATAATATTATTTTAGAAAGTTAAAAGGTTATCACGCGTGTGTGTAGAATAATAAAAGTAAGCATAAGATCAACAAAATAGAGCAATCGAAATTTATTATTTTGATAATTTCAATTTCTTAGGTTTACTTAAAAGTATGCTTATATGCTTTTTTACTATGAAACAGATATTACGGTATGAATTGATATTTTGATCTAATTGCAGTAAACCTTAATTTGCCTGATAAAAATACGTCCACGATACCTTTAAAAGCATGAAAAAATTACATCATGAATATTTTTACTGAATAGGTTATTTATGCATCAACAAGCTTAACTATGATAAATCGATGCTTGCGATCTCATAGAGATAATGACATAAAATCCATGTCTTTTGTTTTAAGCCAGCTATATATTGCTCATTTACATGTGGGTGGAACACGAACTTGTGTCATTTTACACTACATTTATATGGAATTGGAAAACGTAGTCTAGAGCCGTATATTTGATTAAAACGCTTGTAGAGCGCCCACAATAATTCTCTACATCCATTACTACTTACATAAACAAACTTATTATTTTATATAAAAGCATTAATTCATTTCAGAATAGAGGAATGTAAACGTAAATAGTATTCGAATCCCATGAGAAAATTTTTGTTTAAAAGCGATTTTAAAAGCGTGCTATGGAATTTGAACTTCATAGTTCATATTTCATGACTATTTAAAGTAACTCTTTCCTGGGATTAAGGAATCCCAAACTAGTCGACATTTCTGTGCCTGTCCGACGCAGCCTATTTTACCAAATCTACTGATTTAGAAATAGGTAATACCTACAAGTCAAAAAAAGTAATATTACAAAGGTAGTACAGAAAATTATCCGCTTCGTACTTAACCGGTTTTATTTTTCTTATCATGCCAAAGTAGAGATGAGTGCACAATGCACATGCTTTTGGACATTGAAGAGCTCGCCTACAATAAGTAAAAATATATGTATAATGAAGCACTCTCGTTGTCGATTGTACACAACCACTCATGGTCCTTGCTACGCATCGATCACATTTCACTGCGACCACAATGAAACGCCTCGTTAACAACCGCCTAGATGAATGCCCATTGATTGTGCAACTGCAATATAAGAATGTGGATATTGTTACATTGATACTAATATCGAGCAATAAATTCAAATTATTATGTCCATAATATGGCTTTGCGATGCGACAGGTTCAAGTTCCAGTCAATATCATTTACACGTTTTTAACAACATTTATAACTAAATAAATAACTTTGTTGCACGTTAAAGCAGATAAAATGAGTTTGGTATAATTTATATTGTAGGTTCGGTACTTTCGTAGAGACACCTAAGAAAATAGACATAGGAAAGCCATAACCCTTCGGAGCATAATGTACAAAACGCAAAATGAATACAAGTCGCAAAATGTACAATTCGCAAAATGTACAAAACGCAAAACGTACAAAACGCAAAATGTACACAACTCGCAAAATGTACAAATCGCAAAATGTGCAAGAAAGCCCACGTTCACATCGATCACATAAATTACACAAAATATTAATCTGATTTTTTTCAATTGAAATACAAACTAGGGATAAAATAATTCTTATTTATTCCACAAAATATTTTCCCTTAAACACATTATACTTACAACAAAGTTAGTTCTATATTGGTTAATCGAAATATCATTAAATATATACCTACTTAACTAAAATAAAAATCATTATCAACTATCAAGTTGCTACAGCTTTATCTGCATAAAAATGCAGTCATTATAGGATGAGGACATTGTATGCCGGAGGGAAATGATGCATGAAAAAAAAAGTCTTAAACTCCACAAGTAAAATAAAACATAAACTTATGTAAGCGCGTGAGAAGTTATACTTCTTTGGCATCATTAAATTCCCTCTCCCTCCTACTCTCTCTCCCCCTGCCCCTACCCTCAAACCCCTCCCCTCCCCCTCCCGTCGCCATGGCGTCCCGGTGAGGTAGGGCACTTAATAGTACCTATCATGGGTAAAAATATTTATCTTGGTACACCTCTTCCAGTACCTATTCGGTCTAGTACCAATACAATTTTATATTATTACTAGCTGACCGGACAAACGTTGTTCTGCCAAAAATTTAGGGGTGGAGGGGGATGAAAAATAGATGTTGTATGATTCTCCGCCCTAGCCGATATGCACGCAAAGATTCACGAAAATCGGTCGAGCCGTTTCGGAGGAGTTCAACTTCTAACACCGTGACACGAGAATTTTACATATTAGATAAATAACGATGGTCCGATTGATAGAACCACAGGCAAAAAAAAAATTGCCCATGGATCGACTAGTAGAACTCGGCGATCGGACCACGGGCAATAAACGTTCGAGTTGGTACCTGTTTTACATTTGGTAACATCAAAAAGAAAAGCCCTTCAAAAACTTATGTCGCCGTGAAAGAGGCCTTAGTCCTTGTTGCACATTTTGCGATTTGTACATTTTGCGAGTTGTGTACATTTTGCGTTTTGTACATTTTGCGTTTTGTACATTTTGCGAATTGTACATTTTGCGACTTGTGTTCATTTTGCGTTTTGTTCATTATGCTCCGAAGGGAGCCATAACACCCCATTATTAAAGTCACTTCAACTTATTGTACTTATAAATGCATTCATAGGTGTTAGTTTAGAATCAAAGACAATAATTAGTTAGACTTACAATACCACTATTAATATCAGCTAGAAAACTATATACCGTTTTTAAATACGTTTTTAAGAATATGTTACAAGTATAAATGGTCAATGGTCACATGTCATAACTAGGAATTATAACATGCTACTATTATGGTTTCTTTCTTAAACAGAACCCATATAAATCTTATATAATTGAATATAAATTAAGCTATAACTTCTGAACTTCTAAAACTAGTTTGTAAGGGTGTTTTGCTAGTTGACATTATAGCTGCTCTACTTGTAGTTTTGAGAAGCTGTTTGTTGTTTAAGATTTCCCTCCACGATGAGCGGCCCCTTCGACCAGCTTTATGAAGGTTATTAATGTTTATATACCTATTATACGAGTATAAAACAAAAATGTTTGTGGCAATTGTCCTTTATAGACTTTGAAACCATCCAACCGATGTCCTACAAACCAGTTTCATTTGTAAGACAATAATGCGAAGAAGGGTTTAGTTTAGACTTTTAAAACAATGCATTAGTCACATTCACCTATTCGGTTAGTCTATTTTTGACTTTTCCCATACAATAATTGTTTTCCTAAAATTATGTATTTCTTCTTTTAGCGTTGAAGCACACGCCGGGTATCGACTAGGCGGCTACGTAATACGTCACATACGCTTGCATTTGTTGGTTAATATCTAACTGTTAGATTTGTATTGTGCGATTTATAATATTTAATGTTTACCTCCAATACCCCCAATAAACTTAACCCTACCGTAGCTTTTAATTTTTTGTTGGTAAGTGGCTATCGTCGCCCATGGACATCAGCAACACCAAAGGCATCACTGATGCGTTGCCAGCCAAGAAAGAGAGAAGAAAAAGAAAGAAAGAACTGGCTCTCACACCCCCAGCCGGAACACGACGAGTCGTTTGACGGCTGACTCATGCTCTAGGGTGGTAGCTATCCAGGCGAACCCCATGGCGAAATAATAATTAATAGTAATAATGGTATTAATTAATAATTTAAATCAATATTACCAATACAATCCCTCAAGGGGCCCACCAGCGGGCCGGATTTAGTCGTCTTTTACGACACCCATCCGGCATGCGATTCGGGTTAGTGTTCTAAGCCGCCCCAATACGGTTAAAATCTGTTATTCAAGCTGTAATAAAGAAAATAATACCTATTACCATAGTCCTATATAAATGTGTAAGTTCGTTTGTGAGTATCCATCCATGGATGTTTGTAACTATTTCAAGCAAAAACTACTGGACTGATTTTCATGAAATTTAGCACACAGGTAGACATGATCTGGAATAACATAAAGGGTACTTATTATCCCAGAAAACGCGGGCAAAGCCTCAGGCGAAGCGCTAGATAATAATATGTTTTTCAACTGCAGCAGTACAAAACCATATAACTGCGACTCGACTCTTACAAAAGAGTTTAAAAGCGTCCCAAAAGATCCGCATACTTTTGGTTTTATTCTCTCATAAATATAGACAGTAAAACGGACGTAAACTGTGAATTTATATCAAACTCAGTGTATGATATTACTGATTTATTGTAACCTCAAGCAGCATCGGAGTGCGGCCCGCTCACGATAACGTGTCCAAAATAACTACGTCGAGCATCTTCCACGTTCCTCAGATAACGCACGCATATTGCATTTATATGTTCAATAAGAATATCAATAAACTACCCATCATTATATTAAAACCTGCGTTAGATTGTTACGTGGCTTTCGTGTAAAAAAGCAAAAAATGAATTGGCACTAAAACTTTCAGAAAGCTCTGGACCTTAAAACTTCTTCGACACTACAAAATTCAGCAATATGCGCGCGTTGATTAATGTTTGATTGATATTGATAGATGAATATTGATTGCGATTGATTGTCGGCTTCGGCTCATTAGTGGCCTATTAAAAGACATGAATACCTATCAATCTATTATATCTAAGGAACTTCAATAACTAGGTACTTTACCTTGTTACGTCCCATCGTGTGAATTTCCCACTAGAAACTTAGTATGAATTCGAGGAATTAGTAATGCTGATCGTTTCAAATTCTTATGCAAACCGAAAACCTTGCTTGATCTGAATGACTGGTCTAAGAATAGCAACCAGGTCCAATGTTTTGAAGCCCCCGAGCAAATGTAGGTACTCTTTGTCATTTGTCAACGGATTGCAGTTCACAATGAATATACGATGACAATCTGTGTGGTGCGATGGTTACCATGCCGGCTCGCCGCCCCAAGGGTCCTGAGTTCGATTCTCAACAAGGTGGAAATTTGAATGATGAGTTTAAATTTCTGTTCTCGGTCTGGGTGTGAGTGTTCTTGTCTCTGTGTGTTGTCCATGGCACCCACGACACAAGGAATCCTAGTGTGGGGCTATGAGTGTGAAACGTTATTAATTTTATTAAAATAATTTAAATATTGTTTATACCAACCTTCATTAACAGGTACCGCTCAATCAAATTAAACTGTTTATTGACGCCTTATAAATACGACTAACAATGATATCAACTCGTACTGCTGGCATAGATGGTAATTAGTAGGTTACCTCTCAGCACGCATATGTTAATTAGCATTAAATGTATTCTAATTTACGGAAACCCTCCTGTTTAAGTACTAATTGATATGGGAAGCGAGTAGCTGGAAGTCCTAGAATAATTGTTTCTTGGGCTTAATACATCATAATGAAGTGTAGGCTGCACACGATATACGTCGTTATTTTATATGGAGAGAGGCAACATTTTTTAAATGATCGCACGTTCGTTGCATGCTCATTGCTCGCATATGACAAGTAGGTACATCACTTATACCGCATAGGTGAGGGGTTCCATCGCGGTACAATCTTAAAAATATCGGTCATAGTTATAGTGAACTACTCTCGATGAAAACAGCTAGGTTCTGTACCACCCAGTTATTCACCCATGGTAGTTGGTTTTGTTAACCGCATGGCTAGCTAGCAGTCTCATTTCTAAAATGGAACGTGAAAAATATAGCAAAAACCTAATCATCAACATATTTAACTACTTGTTATTTAATTATTTTATATACTCTACATAGGCCGCCACACCATATTATGTAGAATCGAATCCTGGGGTTGTTTATTTACAGGTATTCGTTCGTATTGCCACAAAAGACATAATAGTGTATTGCTGTAATTGAAGGTTTCCATCAACACTTCATATTGATACAAGTCAAACTCACTATAAGAACATAGATATAGATCGATAATAAAATTGCATAATAAAAATTTAAATAACACATGTATTTATATTTCTTCATTCAATTCCAACTTTTTCAACCCATTTATGGCCCTCTATAGGGCACGCGTCGCTCCTAATAACAGCTGAAGAAGGCCTACCTCACCATGATGCTCCAGCGCGGATTGGTGGAGAGGTTAGTAGTGAACCCAAATGTCGGAAGTCTTTTGCCGCACGAAGGCCTCTGACACTGTCTAAAAATAACAACCGGGACTGATGGCTCTATGTGCCCTCCAACTACCGCTTGCGCCCGCTGTTGCAACTAGATGGATCTCTTGGGACTGACACAAGCCGCCGGAAAATGAGAGCTTACCCTATTAGCTAATGGTTTTCTTTTACTTCTAGACTGGACGTGAAAAATCACTCAAGTTGGCAAGAGTCGCACGAGAAGAAGCAAGGCCGAAGCAGTCATCTACTCATAAGACAACAAGTGAGTGTATTATTATTTTACATTTAATAAACTACTATTTCTAGAAACAGAACTACTCCTAATAGTGAAACAGTTATCGTTTGTGATAAAAAAAATGTCAATAGACCTTAGATGGTTAGGTAGCAAGAACTTTTAATTTTTCACATTTTCATCCTTTTTTGGCCACCACTGTCTATTTAAAAATCTTTTTCATCATGTACTGGTGTATTTTTAACCGACTTTAAAAAAGGAGGAACAATTTGACTCTATTTTTTTGTTTGTTAGGTACCTACCTCAGAACTTTCGACTGGGTGAACCGATTTTGATGATTTTTTTAATCGAAAGCTTGTCATGTAGTCCCACTTAAATTTGAGCAAGATCTGACAAGTAGTTATCCCTAATTTTGAAGTCGGTTATTTTTTTGTCAAGAATTATCTTATTATTGGTTATTGTTGCGAAAATCCTTTGTTATTAAGTTATCTACATAATTCACATCGAATATTTTGCAACAATCCGAAAGCACAATATTTGATGATGTTTGAAGCAAAATAATGGTATGCATAACTGCATTGATAAGACAAAGAGCTTGAGCTTATGAGTTATGGTTAATAAAATATTTTCTTACAGTAAATTTTATAAGCGGAAGTTGTGAGAAGTCGTCATGTGGCGAAGAAGCGGCCTGTGTCCAACACAACAGTACGGTGCACTACTGTGTGTGCACCTCCAACGCTGAACCCCCCAAAGATGGCGCCACCTGCCCTCGCAGCACAGGTTAATAATTTTGCACAGTACCTACAAAATTTACTAATTTTTGCGTATAGTAAATAAAAAGTTATTCCTTCTGAAGAACTAAGAAGCTGGTAGAGCATCTGCATTGGTGTTAGGTGGTAGAGTTCGCCATTTAAATTAGATATAATTTTATACTGTGGTCTATTAAGTTTACATTAATTAATAAATAATGTTTGGTATCGACACCAAAAAGGTGACGAATGATAAAAATAGGATCGTATTGTGTTGTAAAAATTTGCAAAGAACTTCCATATAAATAGCCATAACTCGGGAATCTGTTAAATACGCTACGTATCTTGTATGTTTTACCTGTAGAGTGTAGAGCTATAATTTAAAAAAACATTAAGTTATCCCTGGGTTCTTTGTGCTAATGAAAAGTTTAGGAAAATGTAACGCAGAGTCATACAGCCTTCTAATGAGAATATTCCTGTCATACAACCGTTAAAGTGATATCAAATAGATCCATAGTAAAACATTTGAAAAAATTCCAGTGCCGCTGACTCCGAAAGCAATCCACAACGTGCGACCGCCGCCGCAGACGTCCAACGGGTCCGCTGACACCAGATATCCGCCGGCGCCGCCCACTGCACAAGTGAGAACTTCCGACATCATTACACGAATACACATTCATACTCTCACCTTATATCCTGTCACGTATGACGGGAAACCGTTTTTAAACAGTTGATTAACATAACACTTGCACAGCTTGTAGATAAAGGATATTGTGGAACACTAGCATCAGTACCTTCACATAATTATTACGTCAATGACAAGGACGCCTGGAAGTCAGTGTCGCATTGAGTCAATTTTATTAGTTCCCTAAAGTCGCGCTACCATTAATGTGATTATGATCATTGCGAAATGACGTCACGAGTAACTTACAATAATAATTATTCTTATGCGTAGTGGTGGCATAGTTTTGCATTAATAGGTTACTGTAAAGCTTTTGCATTCAAACTGAACACACACGATTATATTGCTACAGCTGTAATCTATATTGCTACAGAATCGTTAAATCAGTCGCCAAGCGTAACCGTTCTTAAATATAGAGTTTTACGTACAATGGTTTATTTACTTATGACAGCATTTACAAAATATATAGTGTTCTGTAAAGGACAGATGCTGTTTGAAAGCAAAAGTTTTCCTAAGTGCGGAACGTCTACAAAAGCATTTTACCATTGCCATCAAGTTAACGTTTAATTTAACGTTCATATTATGTAATGTTATAACAATATGTTTACTTTCAACATTTATATATTAAAAGCACACAGTCATATACTTCTAACTGCTGCAATTTTTCAAACGTTCAGCAAATGACGTTATTTTTGAATTTATTGAATTCGCGAAATGTGTTAGATAAGTAACACAATTTGTGCCATTCGGTCAGGTTGGGACGAAGTATTGATTGAGTCCCGCCCAAACGATGCCCCCGTCAAGTCGATGGATGTGTTCGAAATGAAATCAGTGTTTTTCCATCGCAGCTGATAAATATTCATAATAGATCAGGGTCTGATAACGTAGACCGATGTCAGTTGTCACCCGAATTGAAAAGTGGACATTACCTACTTACGTTCTCACTTTGTTCGCTGTTTAATCGTCGTTAATTTTAATATAATTTATTGGTCTTACAAACACTGCTAGGCACCATTCCTATATTAAATGTTTTTTTAAACACAAAGTTGGTTAAATTACATTAGTCAAACATTGATAACGCACAGTACAAAAATCGGTCTCATCACTATGACATGATCTCTTTCAGACATATTGGGGACAGTGGAAAATCATGATATTGGATAGGGCACAGAAACAGTGTTTATTACAAATATTAACATAGTCGACCTGTCTTGTCTGATACTAATACCATCAATATTCTGACGTACTTTATAACTTTGTTCTCAGGTACCTAAATCACTTATCAGTAGTGAAATTTACGCAGAGGCGACGGCTGGAAGTGATACTGCTGTAATGGGGAACGTAGGAGGAGAGAACGCGCAAATTATTATGGGCATTGCTCTACTAGGCAGCGTGTTTCTGCTAGTTCTGGTCTCACTTCTTATAATTTATATCAAGAGAAGGATATGCGTCGTCGATGGAAAAGTTAAACCAGTAAGTAACATAACTTTTATATTTATCATTTTTGTATATTAAATATTTTATTTTATTGTTTATTTTTATACTTAATGTTTATATTTATTTACAGCTGCACTTTTATTATGTAAACTGTTTTTTGTTCTTATACATCATAGCAATTTTTTTATGTTGTATTCGATGGGTCCATCCTCAGAACATCGACGTCAAGGTCCATCTACATTTTAAAGATTCAGGAACATTCCATGACATCTTCATACCATCTGTAATTTATAATTGAAATGCCAATAAATTAAATCGTTAAGTAAAAGTAAAAGTGTGTTATTCAACCAGCAAACAGTTACCAGTATGTGGTTTGACAATCCTCATTTCACCCGTATTGCATATTGCATGCAATGCCGGCATGCGGTCTTTCGCTATTGACAATTGACGCAACGCTCATCCTCTGTAAATTAAATGAGACGCAATCCATGATGTCATTGACTGGTGGGTCATGCAAATCCGCAGTCAGCTATGTTTCGTAAACAATTAAATGTGAAGTTTAAATACTTTTGTGTAAAGGGTGTAAAGACTTGAGCGTAGAGTGCAGAATGTAGAGTGTATGTTTTGATATTGTCCTTAGTTCCCATGACTTTACCATGTACAGGATGGCCAATATATAGCGAAAAGTACTCAAAGGAGTCTGGGCCTGATTTTGATCAGTGCTTTGTAATATTTTTATGCTAACTTTATATAGTGTGTGTTCTTAATTAAATACTTAAGACAATAAACATATTGAATTAAAAAGTTAGATAAATACTTGCCTAATTCGTTATTTTTTATTTAAATTTTAAAGATTTAACCGTGGTTCTATAAGTAATGCATTGTGGTAGTGATACAGGAAATTCACCGATAACAATGGTTACTCTGAGTTATCATTAGAAGATTATACTTATGCTGTCGCGAATTTATTCTCAGAACTTGTCATGGGGCACATTTCAGGCATACATTATTTTCGTGCTACAATACAATACAAAACACTTTATTGTACGCCACAGAATTTACATTTTATAAATGTTGATACACAAATTAAACTTACACACTTAAGTTACTTTTACACTCTTTGAAAGATTACCCCAGGCAACCATACAAACTAGGGCTTGTAATATCGGAAGGTTTTCAATATCGATATTGATTTTCGATATTTGATGTTAATATCGGAATTCCGATATCAATATCGGAATTATACAATTTTTTTAATAATAATTTAAATTTAATTTTATATTGTAAAGTAGGAAGTCTTGGATAACAAAAAGGTTTTTAATCAATAGGATAGTGAAATAATACCGTCTTTAATACTGTTTTATTCCCGTTCGTTGCAAGTATCACCTAAATCTATTCAATTCGGTTTTGTTTTCGCGTTAAAAATTCACTACCTTAATTTTTTTAGGATTTTTGAATCGCAAAATAGTTTTTACTGATAGATGAAATTCAGCTGCACCAAATGTGACAGCTGTACGGCAGAAGCTATGCTTTATACAAGGATAAAAGCTGAAGTGACTTGAAATATCGCAACACATTTGCTAGGACGCCTAGTTTCCTGGCAGTTGAGTTAAATTTGGATTCAATAAACCGCTCAAATTTAAGGTTCAAGGATATCTCAATTTCTTGCGGTGGGAGTATTTCAAGGATACATTCTGAAAAGTAGGGCCAAAATAAATTCTTCGGTTTTTGTGGCGTTGAATATCACAAGGTTGGCGTCACACTATTCGGTGACTTCAGGCAGTGATTCACTCTTTCAACCCGGGCCTCTCTTCAGACTGTATTTTGGTCGTTACTGGTCGTTACTGGAATAGAGTTCTGGAGATAAAAGATCTCTGAGAAAGTCCGGCATTGTTTATAATATGTGATGTAAGGTTGCTTGGGACGAATAATAATCGTTGATAACGACTCTAAATGAACGTTCACTCAGAAAGTCTTTAACCCAGCTGATCAGGCCAGGGAATAGGACATACGCAGGAAGCATGATCAATAGGCTAACATGCTAAACCGTATCGAAGGCCTTCGAGATGTCAAGGGATAAAGGCAACCGCCTCTACATTATTCTTAAGGTCCTCGCCCCAGATACGAGTGGGTGAGATACGCTAGAATGCGGTAGAGAGGTATGCGTTAGGCTATAGCGCTAGGGTCACTAAGGAGATCATTGTGTTCTAGGTATACAACGAGGCGCATGTTCAATAATAATCGTCCTGAGTATGTTGGTAATTGAAATTGGCCGTTAATTAGCAGGGTCAGCTCGATTGCCATTCTTGGGCACGGACTGCACGTTGGCAAGCTTCGACGCCTGAGGCACTATGCTCGTCTTAATTGAGAGACGAACCAAGCTTGGCAAAACAGTAGATAACTGGAGAGAGCTGGAATACCATCTGGTCCACTAGCTTTGTTCACGTCTAGACATCATAAGGTTTTAAAAACCTTTGTTGTAGATGTGAACCTCCGATATATAACGGTCAATGAGGTATCTGCGGTGAATGGCAATTGACAGTTAGATGCAAATTCTCAGCAACTAGAGATTCGTACAGATGATCTGCAGAAGATGATGAAATTATTGACTTAGGTATACCGAGATTAAGGAGATAAATTATGTTTGGAATAGATTTTTTCCGTATCGCATTATTCGTGCAGTAGGCTGAGCAGACTCACAACAGGAATACGGTTAAAGATATTAACTCTACCTCCCTACACAGCTAAAATATTTATACTTACTTGCTCAATTTTATGACCTAGTGGCCAATATACCTTGTGGCACGCATTAAAATCATTTTGTTTAAATTAAAATAAAAAAATTACTGATTCCGATATTACGATATCGAATCACTCAGTATCGGAATTGTAATATCGGGTTTCACGAGATTCCGATATTTCGAGATTCCGAGATTCCGATATTCAAGCCCTAATACAAACTCACAAAATCGCCCTTTCGTAATACTGGTGTAGAAGTAAAGATAATTATGTTATGACACTCCAGGACTGTTCCGTTTGAAATCATTTTAAACCACATTACCCTTATAAATATTAAATGCAGTGCACTTGTGACTTCATCAAGTCCTCAAAATGGCAATGAAATAAGTAACGTTTTAACCATCCAGTTACTGCAGTATGCACTTAAATAAACCGGGTAATATTTTACATCATTGCATTCTGACTTCGTCACCAATACATAATGTTTTCAGTGCGTTAATATTTAACCGAGTCATTCATTGCTCATTATTCAAAATCGGGTAACATTTCAAACGGCGATAGATGGGCTGGGCTGTCTTGCACAGGGGGATAAAGAAAACTGAAAATCTGACAATCACACATTGCATGGCGTGCTTTTGGGTCGTGTTGCTTAGTATGCGTTATGTTTATAGCGCGTACGCCCTGGAGAACCTCTGCTTGCTGAACGGTATATAACGAACCCGCAGTACGGCGTGTGTGGAGCGGGCACCGCCGGGCCAGGAGTGGTGCCGGCCTCCGAACACATGGACGCTGATGAGCCACAAGTTACTCTGTTAGATAGAAACGCGTTGACCTTCTTTGAAGAAGTCGGTGAAGGATGTTTTGGAAAAGTATACAAAGGTTTGTTGGGTTTTTTTGTTAAAGTCGGCCAGAGAAGGCCAGCTACCTAGTAGTGAATAATTTGCCGTTTAAGAACATAGGTGCCAACAACCACTAATATAACATATTGAAAACCAACGAGATATTGCCGGCCATGAAAGGAGCGATCCCATTTCTTTTATTTTAAATATAATGTAATGTGCGGTAATCGCAGGGGCGATCCTTCGATGTATGTAATGTGGACTGTATAAATGTATGTATGTATGTATGAAGCAGTAGGTTGGTAGTATGTCCAATCCAATACCAAAATCAGTAAGAAAGAACCCACCAACCTTAACATCCAATGTCGCAGGATTGCGCTGCGCACGACTGCTTCTTTCTTTCACGGCACGGCCGGAGGACAGCACCATAAACGTTATGGTCTTCTTAAGATGGAAACTCCACGAACGTCGTGAATTCAACCGATCTTCCTCAACGGAGTTGACGCAACTCGCGATATTTTTCCTTTGACATTAAGTGTCAATTTTGGAAGGGTTTTACTTTTTCTTTCACACCGACCAGTGATAAAGGATTGAACATACCCCCCACCGAAATCAGTGTGATGATTTCCTAATAGTGTCGGTGTGTGAAGAATGAGTGTTAACAATTTGTGTTAATTAATGAATATTTACGAAATAATTCAAAATAAAATAAAGAAACTTGTTAGTGTTAAGTAAAAAAGTTGAGTGTATGTGCCTAATCTAAGTCCTAACCTAATAACCTAATTTTATATTTAGTTTGCATATGGCAATGGGCAGATTTTATTTACTGGTCTTTTATAAACCCCAGTTTGCGTGCGTACAGTAACTACACGTACAATGTTATCAAAACCAGGGTGAACCTCTTCTATTCTGCCAAGAGGCCACTGCAAAGGTTTGGTTAAGTTAGATTTAAGAAGCACTAAATCACCCTTCTTAACATTTGGAATTGAGGTGAACCACTTTTCTCTTTGCTGTAAAGTGTGCAAATAATCATTTGACCATCGCTTCCAAAATGATTGTGATGCCTTCTGAATACATTGCCAACGTGACAATCGAGTCATCTGTACATCTTCAAAATTATACTCCGGAACAGTTAATAGATTCTGTCCAATTAAAAAATGACCCGCAGTCAGAACTTCAAATTCATTAGGATTATTTGAAAGGGAGCATAATGGTCGCGAATTCATAATCGCCTCAATTTTACAAAATAAAGTACTCAACTCCTCAAAAGTCAAGGACCTATCACCTACTACACGGTAGAGATGATGTTTGGCTGATTTTATACCTGCCTCCCACAGACCACCCATGGAAGCTGCATTAGGCGGGTTCGTGCGCCATTCGACGCCTCGCGAGGATAATCCAGAAAGGATTTCATCAGAATTTGATGTAGAATTAAAATAATTAGTAACGTTTTTTAAATGTTTAGCTGCCGCAATAAAGTTTTTTCCACAATCAGAATATAAGCAACTACAGAGACCGCGGCGTGCCACAAAACGATCAAATGTGGCCAGAAAACATTCGCAAGATAAATCTGAGAGCACTTCTAGGTGCACTGCTTTTGTAGAGAAACATACAAATAAACACAAATATGCCTTAGTAACCTTTGCATTTCGCCGCATACCTTCTTTTATAAAGAATGGACCACCAATATCGCAACCAACATGGTCAAACACCTTGTTGGCCTTAAGCCTAGTTGCAGGTAACGTACCCATCATAGGCTGTGTGGAGTATGGATGAAATTTAAAACAAGCCCGACATTTCGACAAAACTGAACGAATTACACTACGAGCGTTTATTATCCAGTATTTATTATTCAAAATGCCTTGCAAGGTGCGCGGTCCTACATGCATGTACAATTTATGAAAATAATCAATTATTAAATTAGTTATGTGGCACTTCTTGGGTAATAGTGCCGGATGTTTTATATTATATGGTAAATCCGACTGTTGTATTCGACCCCCCACCCTGAGGAAATTATCAGGGTCTATAAAGGGAGATAGTTTGCGAAGGGATGATACATGAGTTCCCTTTGCTAGCATTTGCATTTCAGAATAAAAATAATTATTTTGAATGACTTTTATAATTAAATCTTGTCCCTGCTTTAACTCGCAAGACTTTAGTGAACCAAATGTTCGATCAGATTTTTTACATTTTAAATTATTTACAAAACGAAGACACCACGCTGTTACGCGCTCGAGTTTACTGAACGATGAAATTTTATTAAAGGAATGTTCAAGATCATTGAAGTTATTTAAATTGTAAGAATTAAAGGTAAATGTGTCTACGTTAGTTTTAAGTTCTGGAATAATATCATTTTCTTTTAAAATTAATGTACTTCATGGCCAACTACGCGGATCTCCAGCAAGCCATGCAGGGCCACTAAACCATTCGTCCGCTACTGCTAAAAGTTGTTCAGGCAGCGCGCCTCGCGAACAGAGGTCGGCTGCATTGTTCTCACTGTTTACATGAAACCAGCAATTGGGCGGAATCACGTCAACAATCTCACTAACACGGTTAGCCACGAATACTTTTAGCTTGTAAGGCGGAGTCTGTAGCCACGACAAAACTACGCTCGAGTCGCTAAAGGCAACTATTGGTAAATAAAAATCTTTAACGTTTTGTACGACAAAACGAACTAGCTTCGATAACAGCACGGCTGCCATAAGTTCAAGCCTAGGGATAGACATTAACGGCTTCAATGGAGCAACTCTAGATTTGCTCGTCAATAGTTTGACTTTGACGTTCCCATCCTTGTCAGTACTACGAAAATATATGCAAGCTGCGTAACCCAGTGATGACGCATCACAGAAACCGATTAATTGCACGTTTACAAACGAATTCACTAGAAGATGTCGCTCAATGCGAAGTTGTGAAAGGATCGGTAATTGACCGATAAATTTATCCCATTTTTGTAATAATTCATATGGTAAACGGTCATTCCAGCCGAGGTTCAGTCTCCAAAGATCCTGCATGATACATTTGGCAACGAAAGTACACGGTGAAATAAAACCAACCGGATCGTAAATACTAGCAAGCAGCTTAAGTACTGAACGTTTCGTTCCGTCGTTATCTTTTAAATTATAATTAAATGAGAAGAAGTCGCATGAGGGCAACCATGTTAATCCTAGGACTTTTAAGGATGATGATAAAGTATCATCTTGAAAATTTATTTGCGTTATTTGTTCTGATTTCATACGTGTCAGTAGCTCGGGACAGTTGCTAGCCCACTTACGCAATTCAAACCCGCCCTTTTTCAGAAGACTCATTAAGCCGTCTTGTAAGGTACAAGCTTTGTCTACAGATTGGCATGACCACAAAAAGTCATCGACGTAGACACCCTCTTCTAGAACTCGGGAAGCCTTACAGTCTGACCGTTCGTCTTGGGCAAGTTGAAGCAGCGTGCGAATGGCCGTGTAAGGCGCGCTACGCAGTCCGTAAGTGACCGTTTTCAACTCGTAAACTTGTACTGGGTCTGACGGTGTATCACGCCATAATATGTGTTGATAACACCTATCAGCGGGGTCGATGAGCACGGCTCGATACATCTTTGACACGTCCGCCGTAAAACATACGTCGTAGAGACGAAAGTTAATAATAATTTTTAAAATATTTGGAAGTAATTTACGGCCGGTCAAAAGGTTGTCATTTAGTGACACCCCAGTACTATTTTCTGTGATCCATCAAAGACCACACGCAACGGTGTTGTGGAGCTAGAAGGCCGTAACACACAGTGATGTGGTATTAAATACTTAGACGGCTCCGTACCACGATATAGCTCCATATGTCCCAGTGACTCGTACTCCTTCAGAAAATCAGAATAAGCCTTCCGGAACTCGGGTGAACGCGCAAGTCGACGCTCGACATGCGTGAGTCTCCTAAAGGCTGTGTCATACGAATTACCTAACGGTTCGTGATTTGGCTTTAATAAAATAGGTGAAACATATCGGCCACTCTCGTCACGATAATGTTTCTCAATATATAGTTTTTCAGCGACTTCATCATCGGGATTTAAAGGAACATCGCACGGCGAGGATTCTATTTCCCAAAATCGCTTAAGAGTATCATTTAAATGATCATCAGTGGTGTACGACACCAACGTTGTAGACGCTACAACGTTCACTTCCGTGACGTCATTAGTCGACGGGGTAATTAGTTTACCTGTGATAATATACCCAAATACGCTATCCAGCACGGCTGGCATATTGGGACCCATAATAATTTTCTTCCCACTATAAATATGAGGAAAAACGTCACCGCCTAAAATTAAATCAATTGGCGATTGCTTATAGAAATGAGGATCAGCTAAAAATAAATTATCATACTGTTTTATTATATGCTCAGGAATTTTAATGGTAGGTAGATCTGAAGTTACTTTCTGAAGAATAACAGCATCAATATTAAAAGCAGGTTTATCAGTGTGACGCGGCCTTAAGCTACATGACGTCATGCCGTAGTTCTTAACTAAACCATCAGCTAATCCGCAAATGCTAAACGGACATTTACGTTGAGATAAACCTAAACGTTGTAAGCATGCAGCGGAAATAAAATTGGATTGTGCACCGGAATCAATTAATACGCGACATGGTTGATAGACGTTAAAGTTGTCTAAAATATAAACAATCGCGGTACCCAACAAAACCGTACTGTAACTGTTATTATTATCAGTTGAAGGGCCTCCCGACTGGGCGGGCGCGCTTACAGGAATCGATGCATTACCGGAGTCATAAGAGGAAGCGAGAAACGTTTTCGTTACGTCCTGATGCAATAATAAGTTATGTGGTCGCTCACAAATAATGCATTTAAATTCACTCCTGCACTGTTCAACAGTATGATTAGGTTTAAGACAATTATGACATAACTTCAACTCATCAGCACGGCTGATTCGTAGCGAAGCACTCAATTTACGAAATTGAGCACAGCGATATATCATATGATTGTCTCCGCAATGCAAACAAGATAAATTATTTTTTGAGTTTGATGACGATGCATGCGCGTAGTTTTTCTGTGCACTGTTTCTAGTTCGCGCCGTAAACCTACTTACATCTGGTTGACGTTTATTCTGTACAACGTTTTGGTTGCTTGTACTAGCACCATATGAACTAGAATGATCCCACACTTTTATTTGATTAGTGACAAAAGTAATCAATTCAGAGAATTTTGGTATCGACTTCTGATTGATACTTTGTTCAAATGACCTACGAGTGTATGGATCCAAGGCGCGTAATGCTATATGACACAGAATGTAACTATTCAAATCTTCAATATTAAGAGATTGTATAGCTTTGTATGAGTTATCAAAGGTTTCCAAGAAATTATTCAACTGAAAGGATGATTCCTTCGCAATAGGTGTAAAGTTTAACATTTTATCTAAATAATTCCCAACTAACATACGGTTATCTTGATACCTGTCGAGTAAAGCTTGCCAAACTATGTCGTAATTATTAGAAGATATCGGAATACTTTTGACTATGTTCAAAGCGGAACCTTTGATACATGAGAGTAAATAGTGAAATTTATCTATATTAGGTATCTGAGGCTGATTATGAACCAACGAACAGAATGTCTCATAAAAAGTATTAAAATTTTCAATATTTCCATCGAAACAAAACAACTCCAATTTTGGAAGACGTGGTCTAGATTCGATGCACGACTGTGTTTTTTCAGTTTTAACGTTCGCTAGTAATTTTGAAGAAATCAATTTTATACGGTAATACAACTCATCAAAACTATTCAATTCCTGACTTTGAAATATGGTTTTCATACCAGCTTGTAACTGACATTTATAAATTTCAAAAATGCATAATTCGAAAGATGAACGTAGCTCATCTATATCCGTGACACGCAAAAGAAACATTTCACGAATATTGCTGTCAGTTACATTTAGTGACATGTCAGATAATATTTGTAATTGTTCAAAAATTCTTTGCTTTTTGTTGATTAAAACGTTTAATTCAACATCAGCTATGCACTCCTCGTACACTTCCTGAACCTTCTGACCCTTTTTAGCCATTGCAACGTGCAAACTAAATATATTATGTCAAATAAAATAAATGAATAAAGAATTGCCTACTCTATGTTCGGCTCGAAGGCCACAAAAAAATTGTGCGGTAATCGCAGGGGCGATCCTTCGATGTATGTAATGTGGACTGTATAAATGTATGTATGTATGTATGAAGCAGTAGGTTGGTAGTATGTCCAATCCAATACCAAAATCAGTAAGAAAGAACCCACCAACCTTAACATCCAATGTCGCAGGATTGCGCTGCGCACGACTGCTTCTTTCTTTCACGGCACGGCCGGAGGACAGCACCATAAACGTTATGGTCTTCTTAAGATGGAAACTCCACGAACGTCGTGAATTCAACCGATCTTCCTCAACGGAGTTGACGCAACTCGCGATATTTTTCCTTTGACATTAAGTGTCAATTTTGGAAGGGTTTTACTTTTTCTTTCACACCGACCAGTGATAAAGGATTGAACATGTAATACTTAGTTGCGTGGTGATAGTAGAATTTAATATTGGTAATATTTTTTCCCAGTGTAAACATTTCACGAGAACAAATCACTTCACTCTAGATTTGAACAGTAACTAGGTTTAAAATCTATTTCAGTAGTCAAGAGTTAGATATAAAAACCTATTTTCAATTGTATGTTTGTTTTCGACAGGGATTTTACGAAACACGACGGGCGAACAGGTGGTCGCTATCAAAGTGTTGAAAGAAAGCGCCGGTCGCAGCGCGGAGGAGGATTTTGTGAGGGAAGTCTCCATCATGTCGGCTTTCCGGCATCCAAATATTCTGGCCCTCATCGGTGTCGTATATAGAGGTATTGAATTTAATAATAACACACTAAACATTTTTTCAAACAATATTCTAGCCCTACATGACAATACAAAACTCTAGTCTAAATAATTACCTACTGGTATTAAATGATGACTTTAATAAGTATCTACTCGTTTCACTGAAACATAATTTTTGAAGGTGGCTAATAATATTGAGTGCAATGGATAAAAGAAATGCTGTAATTTTTGACATAAAAATACATAATTATTTACTACAAAAATTTCAATTTCATGAGTAAAATTGCTCGTAACTTACAGCTTACATAAAACAACTTTTCGGAATAACGATGCTGAATTACCTAATGTTAATAATAATCGCAATGTTATTATGGTAATTGGGTTATTTAACTAAAATTATAGTTACGGCTCAACCGAAATAATTCACTTTCAAAGTAGAGATTCAACACATGGGTACTTTACATAATTCCACCCATTAGGCCTTATTGACGAAAGATAAATGTAAATTTTAAAACAGTATTTTTGGCATCATCTGGCCACCGGTCCGCTGTCCCCATACAATCCAGTCTCCGGTTTGGGGACCTACTTTATATTCTTCTATAATATGGTATAGTTAATTTAGGTATGTACAGAAACTGGCAGTAGTTAGACAGAACTCCCATAAAGCTGCAGAACTTAGTATCTATAAGTTTAGATTATACGTATATTTATCGCTTTCAGATGATATCAGTGCAAGTCCGTGGATGGTCTTCGAGTATATGGAGTGGGGAGACCTAGCGGGTGTACTGCGTGGTTCTCGAGGAGGAGGCAAACCTGGCCCCACCTTGGATGAACCGGCCCTACTTCGCGTAGCCCTACAAGTAGCACGAGGCATGCAGTATCTCGCGTCACGTCACTTCGTTCATCGAGATCTCGCTGCTAGGAATTGTCTTGTTGGCGCCCAACTGACAGTGAAAATTGCGGACTTCGGGATGTCCCGCGATGTGTACACCTGCGACTACTACAAGATGGGCGGTGAACGACCCATGCCAGTCCGCTGGATGCCCCCAGAAAGTATCGTCTACGCTCGTTTCACCCACGAGTCGGACGTTTGGTCGTACGGAGTCGTCCTTTGGGAGATTTACAGTCGCGGGAAGCAACCATTTTACGGTTGCAACAACGACGGAGCTACGAAACGAATTCTACAAGGAATATTGCTAGTACCGCCCGAGGACTGTCCTCGGTTCGCGTGTGAATTGATGCGAGCGTGCTGGGCGACGGATCCTAGGGAAAGGATCGCGTTCGATGAAATTTGTAAGAAATTAGAAGCGGCCGAGGCAGCCGACGTACCGTGTGTACAAACACGCCTGCCGCGACCGCCACCACCGCCTCAAGATTCGACGGGGTACTTGATTCCAAAGATGCCACCGTGTGTGGACTACCTGAAGCCCATTCCAGATCCGGATCCAGATTCAGATTTCAGCGACGATGATATTGAAGAAGAATACACCTGACCAACGGCTTCGAAAGTTTCACACTACGTGCCGCGTTTCTCGCCCCCGGTGGTTGGGAGAACGGTCTTCACATTCCTGCCACAGAGGAGCATAGACCAATTTGAATGTTGAACATCTTTAATCGGTATTGTTGTACAGATTCGATTGAAATAACTACCATAGAAATGAAATGTATACTCCCAAGACATATTTTAGATAGTTATTTAATAAAATCTTATTCTTAAAATTCAAGAATAATGTTATTTTCTAAAATAATTGCAATACCTAATAACATGCTTACGAATAAAACAACATCTTCATAATACTCGATTACAGGTGATATTTACATAATAAATAAAAATAAGGATACAGCAGTTACTATGTCCTGCATAATTTATATCCAATCGTTAGTTACCTATCGTTTTGTATAACTCTATCCAATGTGTAATTTAAGTAGGTGTATAAATTTTCGTATCCTGTACGTGCCATAATAATTGTACCAAATAACTAAATTGTTCTATTACACAAAATTTATCTATTTACCTAAATAAATAAATAAATATGCATAATATTAATAAGTACGCAGTAGTATTGAAAATCATATTTATTTTGTTAATTAAATATTGAATATGTAAAAAGCGTATGTTGTATGTAACTAAGGCAACCAGACTGTTTAGAGGTAAGTAAAATACTGTAAAATGTAAGTAGCATTGTAAAATAAATACCATCGCCTCAGATTAAAGAACAATCGCACTCATAGAAAAAAGTGACTTATCTACCTAATGACCTTCTACGTAGACCAAATTATAGGTAATGCATATTATTTACTTAAATTTTAGGTTGATATTTTATCATTGTGGACTGAGGTAGAGTTTATAATTAATTAGATAATAATATACGTATACCTACCTCAACCATTTTTGTTTGAATACCTATACATTTTACCTTAAAAAACTTACTTGATAATTGTATTGAGTATTTAATAACATAAAAAAATTAAATTTTGATGTCTTTATGAACTTAGAATTTTATTGTAGGTAAAAAAATAATTATTGTTCCCTGACGAAGGAAGAAATATCACATTTTTCTAATTAATAAAATGTAAATGATGCTGCTCCTACAGGCAGTCGTCATCATGACAGAAGTCATTCAGATACCTAATACTTATCCCGTTACTAACTTAGATCTTTTGCTAATCGATGTGTAAATGAATAAAATTAATTTAGTCGATAGCACAGAAGATATGCGATATAGTAATATAATAGTAAAGTAAGAAATCGATAAAATTAATAATACGAATCTTAATAATATTACTTTTGACCTGTCAATATTTTGCCAAATACTTTTGTAAGCTGCGAATATAGAAAACAGTCGCCGTTTGTAAGTACTTCTGTGCTATACCTACGATGGCATAACGCCATACTTTACTTTATTATAATGCTAGGCTCTAGCGATGTCCATGGCTGCTTGTCTTTCAACCCATTGCGCACCATGTTCTTAGACAAACCATTTATCAATTTTTTTTGTATTATTGAGTCCTAATAATGAAGTTTTTGAAATATGATGACTGGGGAATTATTAACGAGATTATCGAGTTCTATAGACAATTTCGTATACCTATTGTAAATAAACTTTCAATTTTTAGGTCCTGCTCCTACCGATTCCAACCGTCGTAATTCTAGATTAATATTACACAGATAATTTTAAAAGAATTGTTATAATTATGTACATAATCCCAACAGTCAGTGTTATATGTGAGTCTTATACATAGGACATTAAATGAATTATCGTCAATATGCTGTTTTATTCAATTACATAATTCTTAACAAATATAAATTACCTACTAACCTACTTGATGTCGAACCTTTAGCCGAAAAAAAAACGCTTCATACCACTCAGATAAGCCACCTGCAGTAGTGCTCAACAGCAAAGGAAGAAAGTGCTTAGGTATGGCTCTCAAAGCCTCAGTTGAAACACGACAATAAATCACGTAAACTCAAGCAAGAGAGGTCAGGGAGCTTCATGGAAAGACTTACGTGAAGCCCTAACACCCTAACACCTAGCGAGATGCCCGCTTCTGTTTACGACACTCTTGTGTCTTGTCTTGCCTTGACAAAAAACAAGACTAAAAGTTTCCATTTCGTATGTAAAAAAAGAAGATTTAGAAAGCAAAAGAGTTTGTTTTACTTATTGAGGTGAAAACTTTTTAGGCCCGTTGAAGTATTTTTTCGCGACCTCAGTCACAGACCTCAGTTCGCGACATGTCAACTGATTTTAATCGACACGACACGACACTTACCTACCTGTGGCGCCATCTCTGAGAGAAGTGCAGAAATATTAGTTTTAATTATTATCAAGATTGTAGTTTAGATATATAGTTTACGAGACGTTGGCAGCCATTCACTAAAAATGTAATGAATATCAAAAATACTTAATTTATAATAGTAAATCTTGCACGTACGTACATACGTAATAGCAATTTGATATTTTATGTATATTGTTGACCATTGAGCAAAGAGACTTTTACTTCAAGAGATCTGTGGTTCGTGATACACACTCATAATCTGTGCACATGTTATGTCAATGTCACCTTTCAGATTTCAACTTTTTGTCTGTCAAATCTGTCAATCAAATGTAAGTGATTCTCAATTTAGAATTGCGGATTTTCGGCATTTTATGTTTGGTATTGTGAGTAAAATGTGTGGAAATGTAAGTGGACGTATTTAAAATGTAAAATAGTTTTAAGTAAAAATTGAGATAATCATTTAGATTCGTTCGGAGTGCGTCCGACCGTATAAAGATGCCGCCGGTGAATTCTAAAACTAAGAAGAATGGCGCTGAATACGAGGTACCTGTTTATTTAGAACATACTTTTCTATTTGTATTTAAAGCTTTCTATTTGTTTGAGAAAACTTTTATGTTATGATATATTACAGGTTGTCATTATAATGGAAATCGAACTGATAACGATTAAGATTTTCAACTAACAAAATTAATATATATTAAATTTTACATGTATTCCGTTTATTGATCATGATTTTAATCATAATATAATATTAATTAAATCAGAGTTTTTTTCTGTACAATTACTTAAAACTTTTAGGTTTTTTATTGCTGTTACTAGTTTATATAAAATTTAAAGAAAACTTTTAAGTAATTATTTTACATTTCCTTAAAAAATATTTTTGTTATGTAAATGATGACATAGATAGTGAAAACTAATGTAATATTTATCTTAGACTTACACAATATTCAAATGAATATTGTATTATGTAAATATAATTGTGTACAATGCTAATAGCTTACCACTCAATTATTAGCTGAGTAGGTTCTCATTTTATTAAAGTGTACCTATGTACCAAATATAAAAACAGTTGTAATGGTCTATTTTACTAGTAGCCCTTTCAGAGTTTGTTCTCTTCTACGTTAATTATGTGTTCAGTCTTAAAAATCATTGAATTTCTAAATTAATGGCTAATGGTATTCGAAAATATTTAAATAATCAAAGTTTGCTTTTCTTAAGATACACAAACCATAAGTTGTTCTCTGAATTCTTGTATAGTATAGTAATATCAATATTAATCAGTATTAAACCGAATTCAAAAAGTCTTTTGCTTCATTTTGTTATGTTGAAATAGCTTCTAAAACTTTTTAAATAGGTATCTGTACATTATATAGTGTCAGATAAATATGAATACTTGTCAAATTTTAATAAACATTTATATTGATAGATGAGAGAGCAGGGAATAATATTTAAAAAGAGGAACATTATAATTTTTATTATTGAATTGAGTATTATTTTTTCCAGAACATTGCAAGTAACAAGTGCACAATATTAGACTTTGAACAATACATCCAAGAGAACAAAACATTACTACTGAATGATCCTCTCAGAGATATTCTCCTTTACCCTTCTGATGATGTTTCTGTAAGTATTGTTACTGTTTTTTTTTTATAAATATTTAAAGGAAACACGTAATTATACTGTGATTAACTCCTTATCATGAAATTTTAGATTTATCAACTGATTAATTGATTAGAAAACATGAATCCTGTTAAATTCCTTCAAACTAGATTTCAAAGAATTTTAAATTTTCTAATTATTTTATGCAAACCTGCAATCATTATTGTGTACTTGTACCTAATAGTTTTTGAATACCTCAAATTTTTACAAGTATAAATTTTGTCAGTTAAGGAAATTTTCCCATTATTACTAGTAAATATAATTAACCTGTTATTCAAACCCCAGAGTGTGGTACTTCCACGGCGCTGGAGGACAGTGACCACAGCTGTTCCAGATGTCCGGACGGCAGCCACGTGCCCCTTGCTCACCAGACAGGCTCTGCTCAGCTATGCTTCCAGCTGGAATCTAGTACATTATAAGTATAGCAGTTACTCTGGATCATACCTCAACTTGCCAAGGTAATTATATTGTTTAAGTTCTTATGTAATTGTTGTTGTGGATTGAATTTATTTAGCTTAACTTTTGTCTCAAACAGACTGGGTTGCGAAAATGTTGACTCTCCTATATGATAGGCATAGAAAACAAAATGCTGTAACAAACGATATGGTATGGTATATTGTTAAAATATTTAGAATTAGGTATTTCAACAAAATATTAGAAAAACAAGATCACAATATTAAAATAAAAATGAGACAACTACATTCCCTTGCCTCAGATTATCATCATTGTATCTGACATCAGTTTAAAAATAAGGATTTAGGAATCAATTGGAGGTTGAATTCAAAAGATACTTCCAATTTTACAATGGATACCTTTTTGCATACAAAGACAAAATGGTCTAGCATTTAATACATTAAATTTGTGCATATGATATTATAAATATAAACATGCTAATTTGCTATTAAGTAGTTTAATGACTAACATGTTGTCTTGACCTTGACCTACTTTAGCCACAAGTACCTGTATTCAAAGAAGAACAAGCCAATGCTGAATATTAATCAAAGCACTAACTATGCTAATTGTGAAATAAAACATGTTATAATGTTTGCACTAACGCACAATCAAATTAGCTCATTAGCAGCATTAACTTTGCTTACATTTTATGGTCTGTGTGTCGTGTTGAAGGCTTAAACAGTATTGATGCTTGTTTTTGATAATTCATTAATAGCATAGTAACCCGTAAAAATGTCCCTAGATAAAGGAACGGCTATTTTGAATGCACTTAAATAAAAGTTAAGTACTACGCGTTTACTTCAAGTTTGCCCTCGTCGACCATTACGATTTCATAGCTAACGGTACTGTAGACAAAAAAGTAATCAAATAATTTGACTAACTTAAATAACAAATTACGTTTGCCACCTTGTAAAACATTATCTCTTTAGTCATTGTAGCGACAAAAATCAACGAACGTAAAACAAATCAATAGAAAAATAATTTAACGAGAGTAACATCAAAATCAACAACAAACTCAAAAACGCACGCGCCGCACGGGAACTCAAAAATACTCGAGTAGCGTTGCTGTCCGTACTAAATGAGGTGCGATACGAGGAGCGGGACGGGAGGTAAGGGCAAACTTGAAGAAAACGCGTAGTATATTTGAAATTATCAGTTATGTGAAAAAAAGAAGAAACTAAACTGAAGAAACTAGCATGCTTTTATTATATTAATGTAAAGTGCGCTTAATAACCTTCACCCCTCTCATTCTTATCCATTTCAGAAGTGGGATAGCAAAATGTGTTTGCAAATGTATCTGTCGCAGCCAACTAGTTTAATTAGCCGTTCAGTCAACAGCCTAGCCTCTTTAACAGCGCCGTTCAACTTGCGGCCTGATTCTAATTTATACAAACACTATTGTAATGCTTGATGGTTATTATATTCCGAACTGGCTAATGCCACACAATGTTATCCATAATGTACTATCATATTCTCAAACTAAATTTTCAATGGACCAATAATGTAGTAATATTTTGGAAGTACCGAATTGTTAATAGTGCATAATATCCATCGAAAATAATTAACAAATGTTAAGTAAACCTAGTTAACATTAACAGGCAGAGTTTAAAATCAAAGACACTTAACTAAAAATATTGGGATCATATAACCCATCAGGATATGAAGAAGAGCAGTAGTGTTTACGGAATTTTACATTCTGTGTGTGCTATTAATATCATCGTAACTTCATTACGTAGCATTGTATTTCACGAGGCGAGCTCGGACAACAGAGTCGTTATCGAAATGCCGGAAGTTGAGGATAATGTGTCGAGCTTATTAGGTACTAGTTACTCAAGCGGCTTACTGATAAAGTTGTACGATTCAAACACTGAAATAGAAATGTGTCACAATACCACCTAAGGTAAACAAACAATTAAAATATTAATCTTTATAAGTTTGTACATTTTGTACAAACCGAATTTTACACGGAATGACCTCATTAATTCTAGACTTATTTTAGATACCTTATATATTAAATCACTTCTCTTAATGAAACGCTTATAGCCTGAGGCTTATTCCGAATAATTGCAATCACAGTAGGGAGTTATCTATAAAATTCTAGTTCCTAGGGCCTATAGTTTTGGAGATAAATAATAATAAGTCGGTCCTGCGAATTAAGTAACCGAATTATTTTGCGAAAATTTAATAGCATTGTAAGGGCGAAATCATAAAGTCTATATGTATATTGTATTATCACGAAAGAGTAGTCCAATGTTTCCTGTTATCGAACGTAAGATTGAATGGACGCGCTTTAATATAATAATCATGCGTTTTTATTATTATCATTGTTTATATCGTCGTTTAATAAACAGGCCTATAGACGATAAGCTGCCTGAGGAGGTATATGATATTGACGCTGAAACCGAAAGCGACCATGAAGCTCAAGCCGCCAAGGTGGACATCGGTACCAAAGAGGGCTACCTGCTCAAAGGCCCCGAAATTGGCTCGGATAGAATATTCAGCAACCTTGCGTCTAAGTCGTTTAAGAAACGATATTGCTCAATGGTTAAAGAAGCCGATGGTACATACATACTTGAAGTGTACAAAGATGAAAAGAAGACAGACACAAAGCTCACCATTGTTATGGATTTCTGCTCAGATGTCGTTAAGGTAACTTATTTCTGGATATGTAAAGTATGTTGTGTTATTACTAACAAGAATTGCGGTTGTTGGCGCATAACGTAATACAGATGACCGCAATATCTAGTTACGTACAAAGCGTTCCATTGTGTGATATAAAAGTTACATAAAGTTTTTTTTTAGTAATGTTATCTTAGCTTTGTACAGATCCATGTATTATTACATGGAAGTAGCGAATGAAAGTGATGCTAAGTGGTCACTCCGTCCATGGACATCAGTAGGAAGCACCACAGGCATCACCGACGCGTTGCTGGCCAAGAAAGGAGAAAAAATTAAATGGCTTTCAAGCTAATTTTTTGTTTCTATTTTACCATGGCCATCTGCGGGTAAAGTGTAAACATAGTAAAATAATTTCAGTAAAACCTAACCTGATATGTAATAAAATTGTATACTAGAAAACTATTGTTTTTTAGAATACTAAGCGCGGAAGATTTTGTTTCGAATTGCGCATGTCAGGTAACAAGGGTTACAATGGCCATCTGCGGGTAAAGTGTAAACATAGTAAAATAATTTCAGTAAAACCTAACCTGATATGTAATAAAATTGTATACTAGAAAACTATTGTTTTTTAGAATACTAAGCGCGGAAGATTTTGTTTCGAATTGCGCATGTCAGGTAACAAGGGTTACACGTTTTCGGCGGACAATGAGGAAGAAATGAATGAATGGATCAACGCATTTAAGGCAGCGTTAAAGAAGAATCAGGACCAGGAAATTCATCAAAATGACGAAGTATTAGATAAAGGTGAGGTCGAAGACACGTGTGTGAATATATTTAAATAGCCCCATTGTTTAAAGCTACCGATTATTTGCGTTACATTTTAATCACCCAAAATTATGTATGTGATTAATTGTATAAGAACCTTTCTTATGAGACAGATGTCTTAAAGAGGAAGGTTTGGGAGTATGGCTACTTGATGTTTACTAGTAAAAACCTCCATAATACCTTTTATTGGAAATACGAATGTTTTAATTTCTCCTAAAGTACAGTACCATTTCATTTAGCTAGTTTGCTGTGAGCATAAAATATATTCTATTTTTAAACGGTTTTATTTAGCTTACTTTGTTTGTGTGGGTCACATCTTGCAAACTTAATTAGACCTATTTCCTCTTAAATTTTAAATATTGCTTTCGTTCCGATGGTAATGATTTTTTGTGATAACCAAGAGCTGATACTGCACTCAGGTTTGGCTATAAACAGAGAACTCCTTAACGGTTAACAGCACAGTCACAATTTTTTTTGTATAGTGACACTATAAAAGTGTTTATTTATTTAGTTTTTAAACTATTAACTTGTTACAGATTCAGACATTTCATTGACCGCCGAACCCCCACCCCCCACTTACGGCACCCTGAAGGGGCTGGAACACAGCATGAACCCCCTCCTGATGAGGTATTCCCGCGAGACTGACATGTCCATAGCTGTAGCTAGAAACGAATGCCGCTCAAATATTTTTAATCTGCCCTACAAACGGGAACCGACGCCCGAACCTCAGTTAGAACCATTCAAGTAAGTTCTACTTCAATTACATAGTTACATAATATAAATATTGCCATCTTGTATGTATATTTATTATCGTTCTTTGTACATTAGAGTCTTATATGGCATCAACCCATTAGCGTTACACTGCTGGAAGAGCTTTTCTCTTCGTAATTAAGAACTGTCTTCGAATTAATAAAAACAATAATAATATGTGTACATTTCCATTATCATAAAATGCAAACAATGACATTCACAACTTAAATGTTACTTTCAGAGAACATTTTGGCCAAAGAATTTTGCTCAAGTGCGAAAGTTTAAAGTTTAGGTTACAAGCGCCGATAGATGGCGATAAGGAGTTGTTGTGTCAAGTAGAGCCGTACTTCACGAGCTTGGCGTTGTATGATGGAAGGAGTGGCAGAAAGTTGACAGAGAACTTCCACTTTGACCTGAACCACGCCGCGGTCAAGGATCTAGTCAAGGACGCTGAGTGCACCAAGTCATTAGTTGAGAACTTTAGCTGCGATGTTAAGTTAGACGTTAAACAAATACCTGATGAGTGGTTCCGGTCCAAGAAACAGGTATTTGGTTTTGACTATAATAGGTATGATGTTTGATTCCAATCGAGGCCGCTAATTTTAGTGGCTTGTACTTGGTGTGGGAATCGGGGGAATGGAAAGGAGAGTTTGTGAATATTATGTAGTGTAGGATAGTTTGTTGCTAATTACATCGTCATTTACTTTTTATAAATTCCTTTACTGTGTTAGTTCAGCATTCTTTATAAATCGTTCATCTTGTTAATCATGACGTTATTTTAATTTCAGGTTTTATTGTCAATAAGCAATCCTCATCCTGATTTATTTATAGTAGTAAGAATTGATAAAATACTCCAAGGTCACGTTAGCCAAGTGTTAGAGCCATATCTCAAGGCCACTAAAGATCCTCGCTTAGGACTCAAAGTTCACAAGACAGTGCAGGCGTACGCTAATCGAGTGGGGAACCATAGAATGCCTTTCGCTTGGGCAGCCAAACCTTTGTTCAAGTAAGTGTTATGTTTTATTACATACTCGTATTATTAAGAGACTAGAGAAGTTCCAATATTAAATAAGAGCTCAACTTGCCCGATTGTCATGATTGGCAACGATAGTAGCAAATATGCAAAGTTATACTTTAACTTAATTTTATGTGTTACAGATTATACAGTAATGATTTAGATACGACGCCCGAATTTCCCGCCATTTATCGTCAAGAGCCAAATAAGATGTCGGATGAAGACTTATTAAAGATTCTGTCCGATTTCCGTAAGCCGGACAAACTAGCCAAACTGACTGTGATACCGGGCTGGCTTAGCGTTAATATACATCAGAGTAATGAACAAATTCAAAGTGAGTATATCGTTATTAGTCTACTTTGCAACAATCCGCGGTTAACATGTGTGATGGTATATACTTTAAGACATGTGTGGCACCTCCCTCCCCTAGCTAACAACCCCCTCTAGAATCAACTATGAAATGTTTATACCTGTTTCAGTTTAAATGTCGGAGAGCTAATAATAAGCGAATCCCCTGCTTCCTTTTTGTCCGAAACGTGTCAATAACGCTTTTTTTTAATATGAGCGGTGACCTGACTATCAGGGGGACGGTAATTTACGATCAAGTAGATCAGCTATGATCTACTCATTTACCGGTTATTTACTAAAAAAACAAACAAGTTTCAAACCTTTACTTCTTTAATTACAGATTGTATGACTAGTGCCTACGCAGCGCTGAAACCGTTCCCCCTCCCCCCGCAGTCCCCTCTCACGCTAGAACTGGCTACGTTGAACCTTGAAGCGGATCAACCTTACGCCGCTTACGTACACCACCTGTACGTACGACCACTCTCTTTGAACTTTGAATCTCAGAAAATGTTTGCCAGAGCTAGAAACATCGCCTGCTCCATTGAGTTGAAGGATAGTGATAGTGGGGAAAATAAACCAATGCAGGTAAGACACTTTGCATGTATAATGCAATCAATCTAGTTGCTTTTTTGAAGAATTCCGACGCTTCAAAGGTTATGCTCACTGTACATTTAAATGGTTTACTTTTGAGCAAAGATTTTAGTGTAGATATTATCTCGAATAGTGAGCGATTATCATCAGGTGATATGTGAGAAAGAGTACCTTCAAACTTATAGAAATCAGATCTATTGAAGTTCATCCTAGATCTATTAGTACAGTACAGTTTATAGCGTAGTTGGTAGTGAATCTGCCTGTCAAGCAAGGGACGGGTTCGATTTCAGGCAAATATTTATGTGAGTGATAAATATTTGTACTCTGATCCATGCCACCACCGTATGTGTCGCAAAGGGAATCCTGCTGTGGGGGCATGAGTGTGCAAGCGGTTTTTTTCCAGGTGATATATGGACGCACCGGTATGACGAGCCAATACCGCTGCTCCGTGCTTCATCACAACGCGAACCCGACGTGGTGCGACGAGGCCAAGATCCGCCTCCCAGCCACCATCACACCGCATCACCATCTGTTGTTCACCTTCCACCACATATCCTGCGATCTTGCCAAGAAGAACGATACTAACGTTGAGACTTGTATTGGGTAAGTTGAAATGATTTTTTGTTGTTCTTTTATCGTTTATCTGTCTTATTTTTTAACCGACTTCAAAAAAAGGAGGAGGTTCTCAATTCGACTGTATTCATTTTTTTTTTTTTTATGTTTGTTACCTCAGAACTTTGGACTGGGCGAACCGATTTTGATGATTATTTTTTTAATCGAAAGCTGATGGCTGTCATGTGGTCCCACATAAATTTTATTGAGATCTGACAATGGCATCCATGAGAAAACTACATAAGTCGTAAATTTGTGTTAAGATGTGCGCGACAAATTGATGAATAACTCAATATCACGTCAACCGATTTCGATGATTCTTTTTTTAATAGAAAGCTGGTGCTTGTCATGTGGTCCCACATAAATTTGAACGAGATCTGACAAGTAGTTTTTGAGAATTTGAAGTCGGTTATTTTTTGTTAGTAAAATTTAGATTATTATTGGTCAACGCATCGATATGCTGATGTCCATGGGCGCTGGTAACCACTTACCGTTAGGTGGTTCGTCTGCTCGCTTGTTGACTATTTAGACTATTTTCATAATAACTGTTGTTTAATTACTGTAATATACGCTTATTTATATATTTTAGATATGCTTGGGTTCCATTGTTGAAAAATGATAAATTGGTAGAAGAGATAGTAAACTTGCCGATCGCGACACATTTGCCCTCTGGATACCTGTCGATTCAACCACTTGGACTGGGCAAAGGGGTAAGTTATCGATTATTCCTAAAGCTAAAATCATAGCGTGAGAAAATTGTAATTGATACTGGATAATCTACCTCGTCGCCTCACATAAGTCGGCGAATTTTTTGGTACATATTTTGGTTTAAAAAGATAATTGTGTCTATTCCTACGTAATTGATGGTGTGGATAACCTGGATAGGTATTTCCATTTATACATTTCAGTTTGTCATTTATTCTTTATTTTTCTTAACAAATCTAAAACTACCTTAATTTATAGAACTCTGGCCCTGAGGTGGTTTGGGTGGAAGGCGAGAAACAGTTGTTCCGTTGCCAACTGGTCCTAGACTCGACGGTGGCGACCCGCGACGTACACTTGCACAACTTGTTCTGTCAAATCGAGCGGCTGATGAAGACGAGCTCGCCGGTGTCGTCACCCTCCCCGCCGCCATGGAGTGACGTCTGTAACGCGTTGAAAGCAGCTCACGCTATCAACTTGAATTCACTAGTCGCTTTCCTGCCGACAATACTTAATCAACTTTTTGAGTTGATGGTAAGTTTTGATTTGATAAATGCCTTTGATAATATAGTAATTATATATAATAATTTTACCGACGCAAAATAAACAATTTTTAAAACAGCATAAGCTTTTTGTATAGGCACTAATTTTCGTTTGGAAGTATAATTACGTAGTTGTACACAAATTTCACGACTTGATAAATATGCTGTAACTCTGCATTAATAACATTTTGAAATACAGTATTAAATTATTTTGTTTCTTTTTATATTTTTTGCAGACCTTTGAAAAAGGATACACAGTTGACATTGGTCATCAAATTGTAAAGTTGATTGTACACTTTGTGAACCTAATACATGATTATGGTCGAAAGGATTTGTTGGACAGCTATGTGAAGGTAAGATATTTCGTCATAGTTATGTAAATATTAGGTCTCATTATTAAATATATTGTACTCGTATAATGTATATGACATTACATCTTAATATATACACGGAGATTTTGAAAGCGTTTTGGAACCGAAGATTTTGAATCATTTATGAATAACAGAAGCTATATATAACGTTAATTTAATAATAATATGTATATTTTTTTTTCATCAAAGTCGATATTCATATCGTTTACAGAGAAAAAGTGAGAACCAGTAGTAGCGCTATTCAATCACACGTAGATACATACTACAAATAGAAATACTACGCGTTTTACTATCAAGTCACATAAAATCGTATTCGCCAATAAAAACAAAGCTACTGAGTTGCGCCGGAGTCGTCCAACCAATGACGGCATTGCAATGAGTCGTATGCCCGTAGACGCATGCGTGGGACTCGCCTGTAATCGTCAGGCGTCCTTGGACCTTGGCTTTCAGTAGGTCAGTGACACCAACGGCACAGCTGTTGTTAGCGTCAGCGGCGCGCGGAATGAATGATCAGTGCGTTACTACTTTCCAAGTCGATCGATTATAAATGAATATTAAAACTGAAACTTTTTTTTAGTCAACATTACAATTGATTTATCCGTTTTTATTGGTACTATAGATAATTCCAAATCAAAATGTTTCGTTTCCAAAACGCTTTCAAAATCTCCGTGTATAAATTACGTGTCACGTTGTTTGTCCGCGATGGACTCCTAAAGTACTGAACCAATTTTAATCAAATTTGCACACCGTGTGCAGTTTGATCCAACTTGAAGATAGGATAGCTTCCATCTCAAAATAAAATAAAAACTTTTGACAGAACGAAGTCTGTCCAGGCAGCTAATATATTGTATAATAAAATTGTAATCATATAACTAATACTTTTCTAAAAGTGCATAGATTGCCAAATTTTAAAACTTTGGCTCTTATTCATAAAGATATCAACCGTGTTGTAAGCCTTTTTTAATTACAATGTTTTATCTCACACCTACATATTTAGAATCATGAATGATAAAACAAGACAAAACATATTTTGGTAACAGGTGTAGAATGTTGATTATTTAATTTGATTATATCGGTATCGATAAATTGCATGAGTCATTAATTTGATTTTTTTATGTCCCTGTTACGACTTCAAAAATTTTGTTTTTCAGTATGTATTCAACTGTGTAGAATTTAAGCTACACACAGTACTGACAGCGCCATTATATCGTTTTGTTGACGCCACTCAACAGGACTTTTTACTAGGACACAAATTTATGCAATACTCCAGTTTCTTCTTTGACATAGTAACGAAAAGTATGGCCCAGTATTTAATAAATACTGGTAGAATAAAAGTAAGTTGAATCATATTATTTACAAAACGACTAAATTAAATTATTTACTGTAATTCCATCTACTATGTGTGTTAATTTTATTTTTAGATGTCTCGACACGAAAGATTTCACACGGATCTCTTAGAAAATATTGATAGATTAGTTACGATTGTTGAACCGTCCTATATATTGCAGCAACCCATGCAAACCCACATCTTTAATAAAAATCTTGCCGTATTTCTTAAAGTAAGTTTTACATCCAAGCTACTACATAACAATTATTCAAATAATATTGAATGACTTAATTTAGTCTTAATCTTAATTTTTCAGTCTTGCCTTTCATTCATGGATCGTGGTTTCATCTTCCGTCAAATAAAAAAATATTTGGAAAAATTCAAAACATGTGATGCCAAAGCTTTATTCGATTTCAAATTCACTTTCCTCCAGACGATATGTTCTCACGAACATTTCGTGTCGTTCAATCTTCCTCTACAGGCTAATAAACTGAACCGGGACAGCGATGAAGGTTAGTACTTAAATCAATTTGGTTCCTGTGCTGTTGCTGTGTTAGAGTTATTATTGTATGTTCCCTATTTTTCCATTAGATCCTGCCAAATTGAAGCTTACCGAAGATTTCATAATGAGACATTTTCTTGCTGGAATCTTGTTGAAGCAGGTATCTTCCCCTTCTGTTATATAAATTAGTATAATACCATGTCACCACAGTCTTAAAGATTTTTTTCAATGAAGAGTGTTATGAATAGTTGCATTATTTATCATGTCATGAAAACCTGTTGAAAAGACGCAATGACAGGGGTTTCAACTTTTCTACCTAGACTGAAAGCGAAGTACAGTGGTCCGTCACTCAGTCTTCAAAAACCAAGGATTTTTGGCGTTATTCATTATTTATACTCTATCAAATTATTTTATGTACTTTCCTGCTATGGACATTATTTACCTGCTTATAAACTGTTTAACATACATACATTATAAAAGTTTTGTGTACTACCAAAAAGTAAATAACACATACATAATACCAAACCAACCAGGTGGAGCAATCTCTCCGCGAAGCGCCGCAGAAGCGTCGTAGTGCACTGAGTGCGTTGCGTGCACTACTCACGAAGCACGAGCACGACGACCGCTACCGCACGCGGCAGGCGCGCGCCAGGCTCGCGCAGCTGTACGCGCCGTGGCTTACCATCGTGCTGGGTGAGATACTGCTTATAGTGTGTTATAAGTCTGCATTTCGATATTATGTTGGTAGCATTGAAGTAACTGTTACCAAACTAAAGTTTTTCTGGACATGGTGTTGGACTCGTCATGTACCGGGTGGGAGCTTGAGAGCCAGTTCTTTCTTTCATTTTCGTATCTCTTTCTTGGACACTTACCATCAAGTGCATCGTCAGCTCGTTTGCCGACTAGTACCATAAGAAATAAAAAAACTATTTGAATTTGTTATTACTATACAGAATAATTAATGAAAGTGTAAAAAAATATAATTAGCGATTTTATTCTATATCAATCCCGTTTGCTCTATTCATGTGGCTATTCCTTATTATGCAACTTCAAATCGTTCTTAATTATATGACCACAACTGTATATTATCTCGCAATACATATTGTTATTAACTTTGATGAACGTGACAACTACGCTGTTATTATCTCCCTAGTTATTGGTTATGTTCTTTGAAATAATAAAAGCAATTATTTCAATGTTACCAACATACTCGTAATAGCGAAGTGAGACTGATCTAATTTATGTGATACTACACCCTTGAAGTACTGTTGAAGTACTTTATTTATTTGTTTATTAAGGATATGGATAGTCTGATTATGTATGTATATGATACTAAAAACGGAAAATATTAAAAACGACAATTTAATTTTCCAATACAAAATGTTCCTAGCTGTGAAACATTTGATGTCTTTTGTCAAATTGTCATTTGGTTGTCAAATATTTCTAGGTGCGTTCAGAATTTTTTCTGTTTCATAGCTGCAGTATAAGGTCCGATATCTTTGAAAACTTAACAACCATATTAACTTTCTAATGTAACCTTAGCAACATATCTAACTTTTTTTATTTTATAACAGCTGATAGTCGAGGGAAAGGGAGAGTGAGAGGGGAGAGGAGGGGGATGGGGAGTTATTTGGCGGTACATAATTTGCTGGGTCAGCTAGTTTTTATTTGTATATTAAATATAGAAACTAGTACTTCGCTATATAAGCAGATTAAGGTGATTCCTTCCGAATAATAATACAAATTTTTATTAGTTTAATAGCTCGCAAACTATCAGAATGTGGTTTGTAACAATTTTTTAACGTATTTCAGTTGCGACATTGGGAGAGGGTTGGTTCTACTAAAAAGCTTTAATTTCATCATTTTTTATCTTTATAGATAACGCTCACCGTTTAGTAACAAAGAACCTAGCGAGTCCAGTGTTAGAAAATGGTCACGACAAGCTTGATGGTGATGCCACTCCAAATTCTGTACTGAATATCACTCAAAAGGAAGTGGCGTCAGCGAACAGCACGCCTCGAAGGAACCGGCTCACGCTGCATTTCGACCACACCCCTATAAGAAACTCCGCCCACTTCAAGGATCCTCCTACTATTAGCAATCAAATGTATGGCAAAGGTAAGTGCGGTAATATACAAAATTTGCTTTATAAGGTTGTGGTATGTTTGATACTTGATTAATGTGTTGCGAAGGGTGGTCGAGGATGTAGTTTTATTAAAATAAATTTATTTATTTCAAATTCTGTCATATTATTTTATAGAAAAATGAAAGTCCATAGATAAATAACGTGTTGAATATTTACTTGCTTAGCTTTAACTTATATATAAATATCGTAACAATAGAAATGTTAAAATTATGAATTTCATTATTACGAATTTGACTCGTATTGCAATATTTGCAATATGTATTTCTTGTTTGTGGCGTATGTGGCTGCCTTATAGAAATATTGTATGTTTGTAGATAACACAAATAACATATCACAGAGCTCTTTAGAGTCCGTTTCAACGATGTCCGGTGGGGACTCGTTGCCTAGGAACACCACGCGGTTGGATCTCAGTGAAATAGGCGATCAAGTTAACAGGTAATTGTGACATTATTGAAACAATATTCTGATAATTTTCTTATTAACTTATTTGAAGGGTTCAGGAAGTAGGGTAATTTGATATTTTTTCTATTTGTTATTTAAAAACATTGCATCTATAATAATATAATAGTTACCAGAATTGTTCAAATTAAACACAAAAAAATCTCATACATAATATATTTTAACAGTATTTTTATCAAAACATTTTTTAAAAACTTAACTTGTAATTCACAAGTAGTAAAATCAATTAAATATCACGTTTTAATTGAACAGTGCAATAAATACTTCTTCCTAAGAATCTCATAATCAGATTCCTGAGTTCCGGTAACACCTCACCTGCGTGATATAAAATATAGGTTGGGAATACGTTCATCAGTTTAGTGTGATAACCACTTTGGTGCAGGTTCGGCGTGCTATCGGCGGAGGAAGTGCGTGACGTGTTGCTGTGCTTTCTGTTCGTGCTCAAGTACATGGAAGAAGAGCGGCTCGTCGAGTGGTGGCGCACGCACGCGCCCGCGCACCAACAGGCGTTCTTCAACGTGCTCGAGTGAGTACATACATACCTACTAGTGTTCGGTGGTGTAAATTCGACTTTTAACCCTTTATTCACATAAATTGTTTTTTTTTTTTGTATATCAATTTCAAAACATATTGAAAGTAGGCTTTGTTGTTCTGCAGGGATATTTTGTTATATTTACAGCTCTTTCAATAACGTTTTTGGAGTGCTGTCATAAAATATGATTAAATTACTATTCAAGATAGTTATTCTGATATAATTATAACATTTGGGCGGATCCTCCCTACTTAATAAATGAAACGAATTAAACTTTGTTTTAGGATATGCGCTGAACAATTTCAGTACATCGGTAGAAAGAAAATTCTGAGTGAGCTAAGAGTTCCGTCCCCAGACTGCAACGGCAAACCAAAGCCGGTGAAAGCGAGGACCTTGCCCGCTAGAATGAGCCCACCAGACTTCTCGAAGGAACCACCGATTATAGTAGAGAAGAATAATACAGTTAATAGAGAAAATCTAGTCACGGCTACTGTCACTACAGGTAACAACAACAAAATCCTCTTTATTGTACACCAAAATTATTTCTAGATACATAAACGTAACTTGTCTCTAGTAATGTTCTATTAGCCTCGGATATGAAACCAACAGTTGGCTTCTTACGGGCTGTGATAATGGTCGTTAGATACAACACGAAATTTTTATATGTACACACCAGAAGTAATACAATAAAAACGAAATAACATAGATACATACATACATCATATTTATGTTTTTTATGCCCTACAATAAACCATAATGTATTTGCCATAAAAAAGACCTACCTACCGTCCTAATATTTAACTACGACATTATTTATAGAACTAGAAGCAATGTCCGAGCACGCGGTGTTGTCCGCGGGTTGCCTAGCAACGGAGGTGGGTCTGATCATCATCGACCGCGCCTGTCTGTTCATGAAGAACCTCGGAGCGGCGGATGGGATCGCCGCCAAGCCGTACGTCAAGCTCTTGCAGTATCCGCAAAGTGAAACGCTGTATAAACATCTGTTTGCGGCGCTTCGAGCGTATATCAATCAGTTTTCGGAGACTTTGTTTGAAGGTATTTTGTATGTTTTTAGATGTTTTTCTTCTTCTGATTAGTCTCTTATTATACTAAAATGTACATGGAAGATAATTAAAAAGTGGTATCGGGTATGATACAATGTCTCTTAAATCTTTATAAACTTTATTGTTTCGAACATCACATAAAAGATGCAGACAGATATAGTTTTCACTACGAAAATCTTTGAAGAAATTCAGATACATCGCAACCTTGTTGAACAGGAAGAAGATTAGCTCTACTTATTTTCATCTGTATATGTACTGTAGGGTTTAATAATAAAATCTTCATTGATATCGATAGGTGGCAGCACCCTCTGCGCGGGTATAGTGAGCTGCGTGGTAAAGCTGTGCGAGGCGCGCGCGGCCTGGTTGCGGCGCGAGGCGGCGGCGGCCTTATACCTGCTGATGCGGGCCAACTTCCAGCACGGCACCGGGGGCAACCTCACCAGGGTACACCTGCAGGTAGGATTGTTACTTACATTTTTAGCTTGTATATCTAGAAACCAAGTATATTTTAACATGCTAAGTTACCTGAAAAAATATTTATTTTGATTTCAGAAGAGAATATTTGTTCAATTAAACCATAACCATTGCGCACCATAATATAAACATATCGCTGCTTTGATCGGATAATGACACATTACCAGATGTGTCGATTTTAAGATAAGGATACAGTTGAACGTAAAATGACCTCTATTATATTGTAGCAAAAGATCATATTTCTATACGCAAAGACGTGGCGCAGTCAGTGGTCAGTGTGTGATCATTAAAAGCTATGAGTCTTTAAACTTTTTTGGTTTTTTAAACGGCTCTCCTGAAAAATCAAACTTTTTCTGTTGTGTCATTGTCCGATCAAAGCAGCGATATCTACTATACATTGATACACGATAGATATCTTATGTTAATAAGATATTAGTAAGCTAAATTTTATGGGCGACCTTATCTTACCACTGATAAGCGAATTCTTCCAGCCCAAATTAAACTTCTTACATAATATTATTATGTCTCATTTCTTTATGTTACTTAATCAGGTCATAATCGCAGTATCAAGACTATTGGATACATCGAATGCACTCAACTGTAAACGATTCCAAGAATCTCTCTCTGTCATCAATTGCTTTGCAACGGGAGACAAGGCTATGAAAGGAACAGGTACGCAATCTAACGTTACTTTCACATCAAATCTATTGAATTAGTTAGACTATTGAGTTTTTAGTTAATATCATTGTTCTCAATCCTCTGTTCACTTTCTCACTCATAACGTAATTGTAAATGAAACAACGTAAACAATCTTCAGTATAATTTATTATCTAATTTTAATTGCATTTGAGCGTGTCCGGTTTGAAGCTAACTTAGAAAGGTCGTAGCAGACATAAGCTAGCATTCATTCCTAATTAAATGAAGTTCAAGCAATCAATCAGATTCAGAGAACACTCACTTATTGTCATGTTATCATTACCCAGTTTGATATGACAGGTACGATATAAATCGATACTTACGATAATCATACTAATATTATAAATGTGAATGTAAGTTTGTTTGTTACGCTTTCACGCGAAAACTACTTACCCGATTTGGCTGAAATTTGGAATGGAGATAGCCTATACCCTGGGTTAAAACATAGGCTACTTTTTATCCAGGAAAAATGCAGGGTTCCCGCGGGATTTGTAAAAATCGATCTCTACCGCGGGCAACAGCTAGTAATCCTAATAAATGTAAAAGTTTGTTACTTTTTCACGAAAAAACGACTGAAAGGATTTCTATGAAATTTAGTGCACATGTAGTCAATGATCTGGAATAAGACATAGGGTACTTGTTATTCCGGTAAACTCGCGCAAAGCCGAGGGCAGACGTTAGTCATTTATATACGATTGTTTATTACCAGGCTTGTCTAGTGAGGTGGCAGAGTTGATGCGACGCGTGCGGACCGTGGTCGGAGCGAGAGTGCGCTTGGCCGGTGTCGGAGGGTCAGCTGGAGCTGGTATGTACACATTTATTTCATGTCTATACTTTATTTGTTGTAGAAAACTTCGATGGCGTGATTCAGGCTAGGCGTGACGTTACTTTGTTACTTTTTACGTGAGATTTTGTAACTTAATTAACTCTTTCAATTTATTATCTGGTTAAAGTGGTATCGTAAGACAAAAAAGGAAAGTCAATATGTATTTTTTCTATATTACATTCTTTACATTTTCCTCATAGAATCCTAGAATATTCCGTACAAAACGGAATGGATTTTTCTGCAGCCCGTGGCACACTCACGAAGCTTTAGACGAGTGTTGATTGGTTGTATTGTGACACGTCAGGTGCGGGCAGCGTGCACCTGGCGGAGCTGCAGCACGCACTGGCGGCGTCGTGCCGCGCCACGCCGCGCCTGCGACACGCCTGGCTCGCCACGCTGGCTGAGCACAACGCAAGACAGGCTGACCATGATGAGGTATTTTTTTTTGTATGTAACTAGTCGACAAATGAGCTGACGAGCCAACACATGGTAAGTGGCCGCCGTTGCCCATGGTTAGGCAGTTGCGTGCGCGCAATTTTATTTATTTATTTTATTCATTTATATTTTGCAGCTAACTTAACAAACACAAATATTAACTTTAATCTAATATGAAGGTAGGTTGTGTTGGTAGTTTTTATCGTATCGTTACATCTGTAAGCACTGACGGAGGCTTGCTGGTGCCTTAAGAACAACTTGTGGCAAAGATCCATCCAGTCCGCATTATAAGGGTCCCATAAGGGCCTCTATGGGTCGAAGCTATATGAGAGATTTAATGTTTGTTTTCCTTGTGGCAGGCCATGTGTTGTCAACTGCACATTGCGGCGCTCATAGCTGAATACTTGAAGCAGCGCGGGACGCAGAACTGGGGTGCTGAAGCATTCGGAGACATCTCTCTCAACATACCCAAAGATGAAACAGGTCTTAAGATAGACGAAGGTACGAAAAAGACATACAATAGTTTACGCTTGTTTATTTTTTTTTTAATTATATTTTGCATAAATACCACAGAACAATCACAGAATAATCACATATTCATTTAGTATTTCTAAATAACGTAAGCGTGCATGAACAGAAAACAATATATCACACTTGCATAATGCTATTCCTTCGTCTAGTTCTAATTTCCACAACGTTAAAAAATAAAGTGTAGTTGTACTGTAATTTTAATCGTAGAATGTCGTACAGGCATGTAAATTACGTTATACTAATCCAGTTTGATCCAGTTACACAAATCGAATAAAATCTGATAAGAAGTTATTAGTTAACTCTTAAGGCAAGCGCATGATTTACAGATGGCCTAAATTGGAACTAAGCTTGATCGTAAATCTTATTAGAAATTTAATGAAACAGTAGTTATCTGGAATCTACATTAAAAACATCTTTGAATAACAAAACCAAACTATTATATTTTCGCAAATCCGCTGTAGAACTGTATTAAAAATATACATTTAACAGTTTTAAGTCGTAGGAACTAGGTTACAGTCTTTCTCATAATTGTACGACACGATATATTTGGTTATCTCCTTGAAAGTGTCGAGGGGACAAAAAGCGTTGCATCCGGGTACTTCCATGAGACGGGGTTCCGCTGAGTCGTCGTCCCAGTAGTATATCTGTACATAAATCAGAATGTTTTTTTAGAAATTATAGCGGATGTGTACGAAATTATTAAACATAGATGAATAAAAGTGCTAAATTCTGTTGTAAGTCTCTCATAGACAGTAAGAACTAGAAATTTCCTGTATGTTACAATTTTATTAAGTTATGTTTTCACTTTATTGAAATGAGTGAGTTTAAATCTAAGACTAACCTTAAGTTCTTCATTACAAAGTTAAAACAAGCCTTATTTAGACACCACAATACTTATAAATTTTTTCAATGGTCTCTGTTTTAACCTACAACCGATACATTTCACTAAATAGATTATTTGGGGAAATGTTTTTTTATGAGCCTAACAAACGAAGCCTTTACCTTGAATCCAAACCGCTGTCCATGCGGCAAAACACTTTGTTCCTTCTTCCCTTGCGGTAAGGGTTGTTTTTCGTGTAATTCGAAGAGCAACGCGGCGCCGGGGTCGGGGAGACGTGGGGGCGGCGCGACGCACGCGGCTAGCAGCGCGGCCACCGACACCGGCGTGCCGATACGTACTATCACTGATGGACTTGACGAGTCCGACTTTGACAGTGACAGCGAGTTGGACATCGCTTCCTTGATGATCTGTTGCAGGAGAGCGCCTGTTGATAAACGATGGTCGAATAAATTATAAATGTTTTGAGGTTAATATCGAATTTTGCATATCTAATTTACGAGTCAACTATTCTGGTGGGTGCACCCTTCGCTTTACGCAAATTTTATTTTATTCTTTTTAGGGTCCATTTTCTAACATAGTGTTTAAGACTCCGTTCGAACAGTTCGTTTACCCTACTATCAAAAAAAGTGTCACGTCGAATTTATTAAGTACGATATTGTTCAAAAATAAAACAAGCGACAACAGCAATTAACAAATGATAATCATACAAACCTCCGCTTAGTTTGCGCAGAAGATTGTTGTGAAACATCATACTGTACTCCAACCTTGCGACGTCCATAAGCTTTCTTTTTACGTGTTTTGCCCATTTTGGATTCGCTACTTTAATATCGTCCTGTTAAATGGAGAAATTTTTATTTGCATGAAATGTGCTATTTCATCTTCCTTATCTCTTGAAAATATAATGATCATCACAATACTTTAAATTTTACCTGAATTATAAATAAATTGTTCAGATAGAATGCCTCTTGCGGTGTACTGAAGTTGGTGTTAGTCATGTGTGCTATTTTGTGGAAAAAGTCTCTGTACGGTATTAATAAGCCTTCTTCGGTAAACGCCTTCAAAATCCTTTGCTTTTCTTGATTGTACCGCGGACAATTCTCCTCATATAAAAGCTGTATTAAAAAAAGAAAGAGTCATTACAGCGATCTGATAACCAATTTTATTGAGGAATTTTGAAGACAAATTAACGACCCCGCCCGTAGCCTAGTGTATAGTGAATCGAGGGGTCCCGGGCTTCATTCCTGGCCGAGCAGATTTTTATGTGACAAATAAATATTTTTACTCGGATATCTTATTAAATCTGGGAAAATTTGTTTTCTCTACTTTCGTCTTAGCAGCCTCAACCTGAGTATGCAAAATGCGCAATATATTCTCAATTTGATGGCAGTCCACACTTTGATTGCATTAATGCGCAAAGGCCGAAACTCTCCCATTCTAAGAGGCAATCCACGCCCAAAAGTGACGACGTAATGTATGATCATAATATTTGTATGATGAAAGACGAGTACTCACATAGTCTTCTTCCCGTGGCGGGTAAGTGTAGCCAACGGGCTGCCAGCTGAGGGTCTCGTTCCACGTCTGTTCGGGGGTCGGGGGCCACAGGCCTGCCGCTATCAGCAATGCAGTCATCTTGCTCAGGTCCGTATCTGATGCTATGACGATGCTCTTTTCTGGCGGTCAAAATGTTTTCGTTTATGAAACTTATGACGGTCTAAAGAAATATGCATTTCTTTAGTGTGAACAATAAGTTTGTTAAGCGTACCAGCGATGGAGATTTAGTTTGCTTTCATAAAGGCCTGAAAAGCCTCATGGGTTCATAAATGTTGAAAATCAGATAAAAGAAAGCCAAAATCCTCATAATAGATTTCTTAATTTAATCAGTCAATCATATTAGGGTAAATTACCTTCTTCATAATAAGGTCCCAAGAAGTCATTATATCGTTTCCTAAGTAATGCGCCCATTTCGAATGTCAGCATCTTGCCTTCCTGAAGCATAAAAAAATTAATCTTACAAAAACCATCAATATAACAGAATTGATAACGACACGTTACAAAACGCTCATTCCTTGACGGAATGCATTTCTATCAGTGTCCAATGACGCGGTGCAACGGGCAATATATCATTATTAGTGGCCGGCGGCAATCAGGGCTGACACTTCGTTCCTGTTAAGACCTGCGACCTTCGAGCGTGGCTCCCTCGCGGCTCGCAAACCGGGAAGTACGCAACTGTTTGTCTAGCGCGCGTTACCCCACAGACAAAAACGGTCGCCCGCTCCGGTCGCCTCGATACGGACGCGGGAAATCGCTCATCGTACAATTATATGAAAATGGACGCTGATAAAGTTATTACGATTCTAAAAAAGATAAAACGTAAATACTGAATTTACGTACTTTTTAAATACTGAATTTGCGGAGACGCTTCAAGCAACATCGTGATTTGTTTATATTTTGTGCATTAGCTATCTTTATATTACCATGTTATTCACCTTAATGTGCATAAGTCGGAATATATTATAGCTCTAGCTGATCTCTAAGGCAACCTGACATCTATTAAGCGGACTGCAAGTGACAAACAGGTACAAAAATAAGTAACACATAAGGTATCTACTTAATACATATCTACGTACGTGTGACTGCATAATTTGTTCATTTACATGATTTTACCTTATTTTACTAACCAGTTTTGTGATAAAAAAGCGACGTGTTCCTATTGTAGCATTAAATTTTGCAAAGCGGATAAGCGTTTCGCTACGGTTCTCGAATAACCAGTGTAATGAATCGAGGAACTACGCTGAAAGGCTCTTTTGTTAACGGAACGTTTCTCGCGATTCACATGTAAAATCGATCAGTGAATACTTTATAGCATTCGGTCAAATTATTCTTTTGCATCTCTACAAGGTTTTGTGCACCAAATGTGTTGGAATTTTGTTCAGCTATGTAAATAAGATAATCATGTTATTCGATTCACGCTGTCTCACCATTTATGCTTTCTTTAAATATTAGTTTTGGTAAAACCTTGGACAACTTGTTTTGTCGAAACACCTACGGTGACACTATAGTCTAGACAGGCTATTATAATTGTTAACGTTTCAAAACCAAAATAATTAATATTCAAAGATATTGCAGAACAACTTCAGTTCTGCCAGCATCTTATAAAATCCTTAATATTTCCTGCTATCAAAAGAACAAATCCAGTCGAATATAAATACATAGAAGAAATGACCAGGACTTTATATCGGTAGAGGTTTCCTTTAGTGGGTTGAGTGGAGTGCAGGGATATAAATAGTAACAGTGGGGTTATTGCATGTGGATATACTCACGTTAGTTAGTGCTCCCGCGCCGTAAGGAGCGAAGACGTGGTCCGGCGGGGCAGCCCCCAACATCTCCAGCTCGCGTTCACTGGGCGTGCGTTCTCCGTGTGACATGAGCTACACACAATAATGTTAACTTATATTTTGTCTGCTAAATAATAAATAAATAAATAACTCTTCACACTCATAGCCCCACACTAGGATTCCCAGTGTCGTGGCTGCCATGGTCAATACACACTAGACAAGGACATTCACACCCAGACCGAGAACAGAAATTCAAACTCAATAAAATTTCCGCCTTGCTGGGAATCGAACCCAGGACCCTCGGTGCTGCGATCCGGTATGGTAACCATTGCGTCCACTCATGTCGTCGTTTGTATTTAATAAACATTAAAAAATCTGATAGGGCAACACTCTTTTCTGGAGTAGGCTAAGTCGGGGCAAAACATGACAGATAAGACAAATACTACTACAAATATTATATCATATAACATGCTATAACTATAAATAACTTATATGAATCTATTCACGTCTACCGACGGGAAGGCATAGACGATTGCTCCATTAGATTAGTTTCACACTGCCCAACTGCAAGTTATAATACGATAATAGTAGAGACAATTGGAAAATTGGATGCAACTCAGTTTAAACAACAAAGAGGAACGGTACTAGTTACATGATTATGCTATATGATACGTCATGTAGAGTTCATAATATATTCGCTTATGGAATTGAAGTATAAGAAATATATAAAACCTTTTTAATTTAAACAGTAAGATATAGCCATCGATATTTTAATTCAAATTTATCTATTGCGTTTTATGCCTTAATACTTGCGTATTTAGTAATATGTAATGTTAAAAATAAAATAAAATAGGTGGCAACTCCCTTACTGTTTATGGAGTAATTATTAAACCAATATTAATTGTAATAAATCCTAATAAATTATTATAATTCAATAATTCTTTGTCTTTTGTAATTTTCTGCTATTTAGGTTGTCTGGAAGAAATTGCTGCTTAGCTATTGCTAAATGAGGTCTTATTAGAGCTCCGATTGTTTTAATATTTTATATTATTTTAGTGTGTTGAAATTGGTGAACAATTTTATTGTATTGTATTGTAATTAATATATAATTTAGACTAATAGTTTAAACATACTATCATAAGATAAATCATAATGTAACCAGTTAAATGGAGATAATACTTACCACATGCACTTGCCGTAGAATGGTGACCTCGACAGTGCTGTCCTTCGTCAGGATCACAGCTACGAGGGCTAATAAAAACATACTAATATAACTAACATAACTTTGGAGTACTACATGTACTGTATGATATAACATATTATTGCAACGTTATTTTTGTAATAATATGTAACATAATACCATAAACATAATTAAGGTACTTATCCGATTGCTCTTAAATCAATGAAATTAATGCAAAATTATCTTATTTCGATATTGCATGTGTATGTGTAATAGAAAAAAGCAGATGCTTATATGTAGCTCTTCTATTCGTCCTATCATGGATCCTTACCCACTTTCATTTATTTAAAAAGAAATTGACTTGACACGCTCCGCGTGTCTAGATTTAATTAGCGAATTGCCGCGCCGCTTCGATATTATGTCATTGTCAAGTCATTGTCTTTAAACAGGTTGAACCAATATAGAACCTCAATCTTATTTAAGATTTCGTTCAGATGTCCTAAGGTCAATCATGTGAAGAACATGAGCGTTCCTAGCCTCAACACCTCATTAAAGTAACGGAATTAATTTAATTGATTTCTTTAATTAGCTCGCGAAATTTAAATATTCTTTCATTATTTGCATTATTGCAATTTACATATCATTGAAGAATTGTGCTTCTTCGAAAGAATTACCTTAAAGACTTTTCTCGAAAGAATTACTGTAACGAAGCGTCATTAACCAATTACTATTGACGCTGTAGCACTACATGTTAATAGATAGCAATGCAAGTGTTAACTTTTATTGCTATTGCGATTAAGACCCTTGCACACTTGCATCGGTACTGCGCATACACAGTTAGTACTTACCGGCGATGAGTGAGACGCCCACCAACACGCCGAGGCAACAGCAGGTGTGTTCAGTGCGCATGCTCGGCTCGACGGCTGCCACTTCCGCCGCGTTGGTCGGCTCCTCCTCGCGACCGCCCTCTTTCCTGCTCAAACTATACGCGTCTAATACTTCAGTTCGTTAAACAAATATTTAAATTTAAAATGAGATAACAGTCTTTGAAAACAGTTCTGTTTCACAAGATTCCTTTATTAAACACAAAAAAGGTACGATATTTTTATGCTTAAAAGTAGGCTTTCAAATGATCATCAATAATAGGATATTACAGATTATTTAATTAATCTACTTTCTAACTTTATAGTCTCATTCTAAATCACTTTGTCAAATTGTTTAAAAAGAAAAAACTCTTTCAGCGATTTCTCTGGTGTCGAAACAACTCGTCTACTCAGTAGGTTAGAAACGAATAGCATATTTCTACCGGGAACCATCAATTAGCTAAATTTAAAAGGTTAAAGTATTTGACCCCAGATCGAACCATACAGTTCAGCGTGATTGATCCTTATTGAGTCCTTATAAAACAAATGAACACGCGACCTAAACGTCACCTGATCGTTGACAAAATAATCAGTTTAGCGGGACGCAACATTGGTTGACACTCACATTATTCTCCGCCTGGTCGGCAGCTCTACATTGTTCTATCTTGAAACGCGTTTTAGTCACTTGCCGTGGTACATAACGGCCACTTCTATGTAAACTTCATTTACGCACAATCACGGAGCGTGTGGGGCGATTCAGATTAGCATCGGATTTGCGAACGGGCCACGCGAGACAGGAAGTGCACGACGCGCGAAGCGATATCCCACTGAGTGGCACACGGGACGCTCGCCAGATTCACGGTCGCAGCGACCTGCCCGCTCAGATGATTGACTTTGTCCAATCGATTGTGCTACGGCATCTACTTACACATGCGCTCGGGCAGCCCGCTGCCGCTATTTGTATGGTACCGGCTCCCGGTGACGCCCTTCTCAACGTCAATTTCAATGGATATTCAGATTTTATCACGTCAACGGGGAATTCATGCACTATTGTTAATATATAATAACGCTTGTAACAATGAAATGTGTTGACCGAATGTACCTTAACTCGATTCATCGAAAGTCATGCATCCGTGCAGTTCGCTATCACAAAATATGTGTAATTGTTGTAACATAAAGTTGGTTCGTTCTTTACTTAAAAATAAACGAGACTTATTTTATACTTACATACTTTAACTACTTCAGGCTCAACTAGTCCAAAAATACCTACAAGGAATACTGAATGAAATGTAAAATAAACATAATTATACTCACATAACGCATATTACGCTTGTTAAACGAACCATCACGTTGAACAGTAATAATCTAATGTCAGTAATAAACTCGACTAGTTGTCACTTACACTGGATGAAATAAAGGCAGTGCAAAGCCACGAGATTTATTGTTATACAGATATGAAGTGATCACATGAACATTGCAAACAAACCTTATATTTAATTTGTCACCTAGCAGCCAAACGCTGATTTATCTCAATGACAGATAATCTGGTAAGTTAAAGACAATTACTACTACTTGGAGATACTATTTACATGTTTTTTTCTGCCGAAATTGTTATGTGACATATTTCGATTTTACGTCATTATTAGTACCCGCTAAGGGATCGCTGCAGGAAACCGCTTCAGGAAACCTATGCCTTAAATTAACAGTCGAAAAAAAAATTTGTTACGTAAAACTTATCACACTTATGGACGGTTTGCATCCTTATAATTTTTAGTTTAAACCTTGATCACTAGGCTCGCTTGAGGGTGCTTTCCCATCAGAATTGCGCTATGCAGCTATGCTGCGAGAATGTAAAACCTAAGCTACGAAACTTTGTAACCAAAAACTTTGTAAAAAGCAGTGATAGCCTAGCGGTAGAACGTTGGTCTCCCGAACGAAGGGGCCCGAGTTCAAACCCTGGCACGCACCTCTAATTTTCAAATATTATGTGCGTATTACAAGTTAATTATCACTTGCTTCGGTGAAGGAAAACATCGTGAGGAAACCTGCACACCTGAGAGTTCTCCATAAAGTTCTCGAAGGTGTGTGAAGTCTACCAATCCGCACTTGGCCAGCGTGGTAGACTATGGCCTAATACCCCTCACATTGTGAGAGGAGACCCTGATCCCAGCAGTGGGACAATTATGGGTTGTTGCTTTGTACAAGTGAACTTAAAGCATTAATTCACTCTTATATGAGTTCACCTGTGATGTATTAGCTGTATAAAGGCGAAAAATACGCTTAAAGCTGTTTAAGGTCTGTATAAGAGTGTAATGTTAACCTAATATACAGCTAAGGTCTGTATAAGAGTGTAATGTTAACCTACTACTATTTAAATGCTGTTATACTGCTACTATGCAGCTATGTGAACTTAAGGCTGTATAACTTGTGCCCAAATCAGTCGTATAAGGGCTGTAAAGCGTGCTCTACAGCTCATATACAGCTGACTTACCGCTTATAGTTCACATGTGAACCCTTAGACAGCCCTTATGCAGCCCCGCGTGCTACTTGGGTTAGCACATCTCTGGTGGAATAGCACCCTAATGCTGTAAAGTTGACATAAGTTCTGTTAATGTTATGGTCTGGTAATGTAAAATATTCATAACTATGTCAGATGAGATATTAATACACTAAAGCCATTTTTATTCATATAAATAACTAGCTGACCCGGCGAACTTCGTATCGCCTAAAAACTATTTTTTTTTTTCTAAAATAAAAGTAGCCTAAGTTACACATCAGCTATCTGCTAGTGAAAGTCCCGTCAAAATCGGTCCAGCCATTTCAGAGATTAGCCGGAACAAACAGACAGACAGAAAGACAAAAATTGTAAAAAATGTTGTTTTGGTATATGTACCGTGTATACATCCAAATGCACTTAGTAAAAAGCAGTTATTTTAATATTACAAACAGACACTCCAATTTTATTTATTTGTATAGAGTATAGATGGAAAAGTAAGTAGATAATGCAATATTAATTAAGAATATAACGTTTTGACTGTTGCTAGGCAACTGACTTGGGGGTAATTCATGGATAGAATATTGAGAATGTCCGTAAATCAAGTCCGGATTCGCGCTACAGAACTCAGACTGTTAAGAAGCTAATATGTACTGCAAGGTACTCTACAACTAGCTATCGTTTTTTCGGGCCTAGCAAAAAAGATGATCATGAGCGATGACGAGCCACCATTTTGCCACCGACGAATTTTTAGGCCACAGTGCACAGCTTGGACTAAATTAATGGCCAGATGTCTGTTCTAGTATTTTTCAAGCACTTCTAGCATATGCTAGATTCCGTGCATTGTAGTCCAAGATTAACTTATATTTTTTTAGATTAGCGTTGTAGGTTAAAATGAGAAGAACAAATCAAAAGTCACAGCCGTTTTTATTTTCTCACTGTCAAGTCATACATACAATTAATATTTAACGGAATGTTACACAAAATCTTGGACAGTCTGTATCATTTCACAATCACATTCTGTAAAATAATAGTCTATTGATTTATATTACTACTTATAAAACAAATTTGTACTGTTATAACAAGTGTAATTGTACCGTGAAAAAGTAGTTAATTTATAACGGGTTCGGGGGAACTTCACATTCTCTATTGAAATCCTTTCGTTGTATAACGTAGGGCTGAGTTAAATTCACGAAAGTTTCGTAGTCGCATAAGGGCAGGCCTCCGCAGCCTGCTACGGGTAGAATTAGGCCTGGCCCGCCTGCGTCAGGGGAGTACACCAGCTGGAAAGAATAATAATGAATTACAGATAATAAGTAACTACCAAAGTCATAATATCTGGTCGTACCTAATTCTACTGTTATTCTGTCGTTGGCTCGTATGTTATTAAGTTTATTGGGTAGATGTACTTGAGCTACATTCGCCGAAGAGGATACTCGTTTCTTGTTATTATAATTATTTATTAGCCAGATAAAAGTATATATATATTGATCCAAAACAATATTATAAATCTAGATATATTTATAACCACTTATCATAATCTTTTACCTATAATATTAATTTTGTCCACTAGAGTATCGGGTGACAACTGAGAATAGTAAGTTTAATCATACCAAATATCAGAGATTTCTACATGCCTCCATTATCGTTCAAAAGGGGTACAAAGGTTTTCCTTTTACGTACGTATATTTACATATATGCAGATTCAGGTTATGTAGGAAAAAATGTGATTAATCAATTTTATTAGTAACAATCCTCATACACACAAGTATCAATCAGATTGATGACAACAGTTTTTTCAAACTTCTAATTAATTTTTTAACATCAGAAAGGAGGCTTTGAAACTCAATTGAGGTAATTTCCTTGATCTACAATACGTAAATTTCATGGTCTATCAGTTAAATTGATTAATCGATTTAATCGCATCGAGGAACGAATCTTTAAAGAAAAAGCTGACAAAAGTTATTTTAAAACAATAGAACCATCAAATATAACATAACTCCATATCAGATTGAATATATAAATAACTGGGAACTATTGCAACCGCTGAAGTCAACCACAGAATACTGAGGGCACAGAAGTAAATGGAATATAGCGCGCTTGAGCGACGCGCCCAAAGACATTCACGGACATCAAAACCAAAACTATGCAGAACGGTATTGAGTACGATTGCCACCCGATGCTGATGCCCGATGTAAGGACTACCTTTAATAGTGGTTTTTTTTTTCAAAACTAAATGTCCAGTATTATTGAAAACACAGGGTTATTTCTTTTAAAAAATATGTGGGTGAGTAACATAAAAAATAGACTTTATGTTCGTACCGTAACGCCGTACTGTCCAGTCAGTCTCCGCCTTCTTAGCTCCAACATGGCCGTGGAGCCATATTTCGGCTGATGAGGTACAAACACCCTGGCCGCTGCGAGGAATCCGGCCACATTGTTCTCGTGAGCTGAGAACAGGCGCATCTTGGGTTGCCCTTCCACATTGCCTGCGATGGCAGCATCCGTTGCCTTCAATATATCGGCCAACATAACCCCTGTACGATGGAAAAATTTAGTATGAATTGCATTGTGAAGAAAGACTTAATGAATTGTGAAGAGACGCCCTAATGATGGTGGCACTGCAAGGTTGCTTGTTATCCTCAAAGCATAAAAAAGAGACCCAATCAGTAACACTTATTGCGATAATGATTTTGAATGTCATGATGATAACAAGGTAAATAGAACTGCGCTGAGGCAATTTTAATAGGAAGCAACATTTTTATTTAATAATTTCCTTACTTTACTGTATTCCAAATACAGGTGTTTTCTTTTAATTTGTTTTCTGTCAATAGTGATATCATAATTTATATCTATTAGTTATTTTATGTGTAGACATTAGACAACTGTGTACACACACAGCTGGCAGAAGTTACTGTGTCTATTATCAAACATGCAATATAATTTATGAAAATATGAACCATTCGTTTATGAAAATGTAATTTGTTACTAACTTGGAATTTGGGCTTATATGTATAGGAAAAATAGCCTGTATTACAATCGCCAAACTGGCTTAAATTTTGTTTTATGCACAGGCATGTGTCAATACATGTCTGGGGTTTGTTATTTCTTCCAAGTATGTTGAACTAAACCCGTCATGAGAACGCAGATTTTTACAGAACTTATTGAATTACTATAACCTTGTATACCTAATTGAAATCAATTAGGTAATTCATTTGTTAGACATTCATATACGGAGATAACATGTATTTATAGCATACCAGAGGCTAGTCGAATCAATTGACTATTATAAAATTCGACAATGTATTCGATTTTAGTCACTTCTTTTATTTGTGGCATGACATCGTTCGCCCATTCTGGAGGCTTTACACCAACGTTTTCCTGAAAATATACGAACATTTTCGAAATATGTAATTCTGCTTCACTCTGATAAAGTTCATTATGATTTAAATATGCAACTGTAAATTATTTACCAATGTTTGAAACAAATTATCCAAGTAGAAAACATCCTCGGCAGTTGTAATATTTGCTCCAGTCTTTGCTCTTAAATATTTAAATAAATTTTCATACGGTTTCAACAATATCTGTATTTCGGGGTAATCGTACACTTCATTCCTTAGTTTCATATACAGGGGACAATAATACCAGTAAAGCAGCTGAAATAATAATATTTGATACATTATGGATATCGTTATTTAAGTATCGCTACAATAATGTAATCATTAGTCATTTTTTTATCGCTACGTAGCAAAAACGATGAGGATAAAAATTAAACCAGTTCTTCAACAATTTTGTATAAAATGGCTTCTAGTTTAGCGTCTATCTTTATTAATTCAGTATAGCTAAAATATATTACACGTTTTGATGTTGCATTGTTTAAAAGAGAAACTGTTTGTTTATTTTAGAGTAGGTATTCTGGATAGTCCTTATGAAATTCCATACCTAGTACCTCAGTGGTGTAGATGGTTAATCGTTTAAAAATCGAAGAGTAATTTTACCAACGTACCTAATAATGTAAACGTTTTATTTTTACCATTTAAAAACTATTTTAAAACATACTGTCTTGTTGAAACTTACATCGTCTGCAGGAGCTGGAAATGTGCTATAAGGCACCGGTTGCCAGTTAAGCATGGGGTTCCATCTTTGTGCTGGTAGCGGTGGATATATGGCGCTCAAAGCAGTCAATGCGGTCATCTTGGTGCGAGCGTAATCCGTTGTTCGTATAAATATTTCATCTGGGAGATACAGACGAGACAGAAAGTTGTCATAGCGCCTCCTAATGAACTCACCTACTTGATAACCGCGCTGTTTTCCTCTCTGTTAATAATTTCCGGGATAAATATTGAATTACTTATTTCATGGGTAAGTGATTTTACGTACAGCCACGGATTACAGTTACTTTTTACATAGTTGTTTTAAAACCGCATATTATGAAAGTATATATTTTGTAAACTTTAAAATAATTATATTATTGCTGTGCATGAGACAGCTACCCTTGTTTAACTACTACGGCCTTAACACATTTAATTCTTTATGAAGATGTCCCAGCAGAGGTACAGTTAAAGGTACCCATAATATTATAAATAAAAAAGAATCTTTCGATGTGTTATAATTTGTATATTTATTATTAGGTTATTCATAATATTATTTGGACTTACATTTGTCAAGGCTTTCTCTCCAAAAGGAAAAAAGATGTCTTTAGTAAGATGTTCTGAAGGAAGTTTGGCCAGCTCTTCCGGATCCGGTGTCCTGTCTCCATGTCGGAATATCTAGAAGGACGCCATCACTTTAGTTTTCTTTGAACATATTATTATTAATTAAATTTAGCATACAATACATTAATATGTCTACATATGTACAAATATACATAAATGGTTGTGTCCTTTCAGAAATTAGTTACACTATAATTTATATTATGATAAAGTACTACATCTGATAAAAACATTTTTATGGTCATGAAAAGTAGCAATTCGTTATATTAAGATCCTTAAATAAAGTTACTGTAGCGGTTTCTTTTCATGAAAATAAACAATTTTATATTATGTTAATATGTATCCAAGGAGCATACAGACAAACTTTTTTTTGTACGAGTCACCTGATAGTAGGTGGTCATTGAAGCCCATTGGACGGCCTTAACATCCGTCCTGGTATTATCGGCACAGAAATATTCGTTTGATCCACTTCATAATATACTTTTAATATGCGGAATAATCACCATTAAATGCCTTTACATATCTGACGCGGAACCTACAATAATAACACTGAATTGTTCAATGAGTTTAATTTCAAGAAGCCTTAAATCTATAACTTTGTATGCTTTAAATATTTATTCGCAAGCTAATAACTTCCACAGACACTGACTTTGAAATAATATAATTCATGCGACTAGATTGCTTAGATAAGAAACGACCAAATTCTTTACTTAAAATTCCATTAAATAAAAACTCCTCAACCCAGCAATCTGTGATTCATACAGGAAATTACGGCACGTATGAGAAGCGTAACCGTACCATTCAGTGATTAATTTGGTTCATCTCAACGGACGTACCACAAAGGAGAGGATCACGTCCGTATTCGCTAAGCCGTTGTCCACAGGTTTCACGTCGTTGGGCTCGACTGCCACCCCGGCGGGAGGCACCCCCCCGAACTGCTTGTATCCCTGCGCAATCCCCACTAAAGTAACCAGCACAAACACCAACCCCATTTTGAATGAACAGTCGTGTACCAAACGAGAGTTTATATCGGCATTATGTTCGCGCGTACGCGAGCCGATTTCGACTGCAACGCGCGAAGTTTCTGCTCTATTTATATGGAGAGAGGCACATATAGAGGGCCGGGAGCATAATCATTGTTGAGCGAAATGTTCGCAAAGTACTCGTCAATCCTGATACAGGTACATGAATATAATTTGACTGATATAATGTAATGTGTTGAAGATAGTTAAATGCCAAAAGCGCATAAAGGACTCGCTCCTAATTGAAAACAAGATATTGCTATATTTTAAGATCTTTTTCCAGATCAATTTCTTGATCAGAGAATTGACTAAAATAAAAAAAATACTGCCCATGAATTGAATTCGTCTTTTAACGACCGACTGCTTTTCTGTCGCATAATTAATTTTATTATAAAACGTTAATATTACGCCGAAGATTTCATGAGTGAACTGTAAGAAAAAATTATATTGCAAAAACAATTCGACAATTTATTTATGTCTTTTTCCTTACTGAGCATTTCCATGGGCCTGTTATTTTTCTGTATGATTGATAAACAATTGACCTTGTATGCAATACTGTTGCATTTATTGTAACTTAGGAAAAATATGTCTAATTAATTATGTGTTAATAAGTAAATTAATTTATAAGGTTTGTTGGAGGATAAAGAAATATAATTAGGGTATATTGATGAAGTTGAGGAGGGCGATATTTCTAATACTGTGTAGACCTGGAGTCACCTGTATGTATAGATAGAGCTTTGGTTTGATTGGTGACCATTTACTCGTGACCCTGACCATGCATGTATTTGGCAATCTCTACTATTAAATAACTATATAACAAACGAGTAACCGCCCTCGCTTTGCTTCGGTTTTCTTATTTTTTTACACCTTGTGTTACATTATTGGAGTTTTATTAAGTATCCCAAATTTTTTTGCAAATATAATATAGCCTATGCCACCCGGGGATAGTGTAGCTTCCCGACAGTGAAAGAATTTTTCAAATCGGTTCAGTAGTTTCGGAGCCTATTCAATGCAAACAAAAAATCAAATCTTTCCTCTTTATATATTAGTATAGATAATGGACTATTAGATAAATTTAATCCCACAATATCAATAATCCTAATAAAATCCTTAAATATTAGGTATGTTCGAGCAGCCATCGCTAAGTTTAATGATTGGTTTAATGAGTTAAATTAAGTACCTTCTGTTTTAGTACTTAAGTTCTTATCTTATGTAATAAATAGTACCTATGTTAACGTTTCTGGAATTAAATTATCATATCTAATACATATTTTATTCAGAACTTTCACGTGCCCTTGGGTTCTTTTTTTATTAATGAATTGCTGCTTTATGTCCTAGCTAGATGTATTTTATAATGTAGATATACTTATTACACAAAGTTGCCTTAATCTTGACATAGATAAAAGTCTGCAAGTTTATATCATTGAATTATCTATTGTAATTTCTGTTTGAACTTTAAATTCGCGAAGATCAATGACCTTGAGATCCTGTTTATTAATTATGTATATGAAATATACGAGATCAGCTTTAAGAATGATAAGCTTCATTATCTATAAATGGTTAAATTATTTAAATATTTTCCTGTGTAATAAGAATAAGGTACATCGTACAAACACCAACCTTATTGGATGAAGACCATAGATACAAATAATCTAAATTTTACTAACAAAAAATAACCGACTTCAAAGTCTCAAAAACTACATACATAGTTGTCAGATCTCGTTCAAATTTATGTGAGACCACATGACAAGCACCTGCTTTCGATTAAAGAAAGAATTAGGAAATGGCAAAAGGTAACTTGATAAAATATTTTGTTTTCGTACAATTTGTGCAGCAAATGCACTTTAAATGAAAAGAAATCTTTCAGTTGTAACATTTGGCATTAACGCAATAAGTATCAGGAAACATGCTTAGTACAAAATAAACAAATATAATACAAGCTCACGGTCTATACAACTAAGTCATAATTATCTGCCTAAAATATTTATGATATAAAATATATGCAGGACCTACTCTAGACAAAAAGTTGTTAATCCAGTCGAGAGGCAAATGTTCTTTACTGAATCGTGATGTTATTGATGATTTTTATCGGCTATTGCCTATTAGTCTTCCTAAAATTATCTTGTCTAAATCGTTGACTATGGACAAAATTTTACTGAATAGTTAATCAGTTATACAAATCACTTCCATTCCTTTTTAATGATAAATAGCATAATTATTCATAAGTGATCTCAAAGTGTTCACCGCCATATACGTAAGAGCAGAGCATCTTTTCTTGACGCATTGCGAGTCAAGAAAGAGATTGATTCGTGTATTAACTAGCTCTAACAGTACAGTCGAAAGAAGTTAAAAAGTTGAGGTTTAATTTTGAAGGGGGCAGTCCATTAGATTCAATTTTATTTAATAAACGTTCTCTACTTTCCACAGGCATGACCGATGTCCACTACAACGAACAAGCGTTCCTAGATCAGCTCATGGTGTGCACTGAGTACGTAGATAAGGCTGAAAGGTACGAGCTACTAGGACCGCTGTACCGGCTCATCATTCCAATTTACGAGCGCCGCAAGGATTACCAGGCACTTTTGACCTGCTACCAACACCTGACGAAAGCTTACGCCAAGGTCATAGAAGTAACGAATTCCGGAAAACGATTGCTGGGAAGGTTTTATCGAGTAGCATTCTTCGGTAAAGCTCACTTCGGTGAAGATGAGGAGGGAGTAGAATTTATTTACAAGGAACCCAAGCTTACGTCGTTGAGCGAAATCTCGGAGAAGCTTCAGACTTTTTACGAACAGAAATTTGGAACAGGCTCTGTCAAGATGATAATGGATTCGGCGCCGGTTAGTATAAATTTGAATATTAAAAACTCATTAAGCATAATTCCCAAATTATTATTATACTTACTTTTCTCGCTAGAATTTATAATGTTGTGTTTCATGTTTACTAAACATGCATAATATTTTATTGTCTATACACTTTTTTATATTATTAAAGATATTTGCTTCTTTGCACACAGGTTAAATAGTTCCATCTATAGTAACCCGTATTTATAAGTAGTTCAACATTACGTATATGCTTCGAGACATATCAATGCCAATTATGTCTATAGATAACATAGTTACCCACTTTCTTTAAGTCATTCCGCGAAGCATTGTTTGTTAATAAGAAAACAGTGAAAATCATCTAACGTGAAGATGAAGTTTTTATCATCTGTAGCCATAATTGTGAAATGGCTACGGTATCTTGTTTTTGTATTCATTTTACGAGCCATGTTCATACATTTGACTGTTCATTCTTCATTATCTATTCAAGATTACTTATTTACTTCATGGTCACGTTGAAGTGTTTATTTGTCGGTACCTAACTGTTATTGAACTATTTAGTTGGTACAGAAATGTATACCGCATGTGGCCTTCAACAGTTCATTATGTAAACTTTTGTATCATCACTATTTAATACGCTGATAATAGCAAATATCCACGAAACTCTAAAATAAATACAATATTGTAAAACCATTGCAAAAAATCTTTAATATACTTTTGAAAAACTTTAGTTCTATAAATATTATTAATTGTAACCATGTAATATTTATATTTGCTTTTCAACGATATGGACTGATGCGCGTTAAAAAACCTATACACATTTAAAAATATAAGATTATCTATATATATAAAAATGGATGTTGCTAAGCGCTAAACTCGAGAACGGCTCGACCGATTCGGCTAAAATTTTTTTTGTATGTTCCTTGGAGTCCACGGAAGGTTTTTATAATATTTAATTAAAAAAAAAAAAAAAAAAAACAATACTAAAACATGGCCGTGCCTAATCGCCCAATGCACGACGTTGTTTTATGGGAATCAGAATAAATGTTCCGCTATTGAACCAACAACGTAAATTATGAACTGGAGGAATTTACATCTTCATATGGAATTGCAGCCACGTTATTGAAAGGCAGTCGAGCAGCCGATTCAGTGCTAAAATTTCCATTGAATATTCAAAGCAATGAAACTTCGACCTACAACATTTCGAAGAACACAGCAATGGCAAAGGTTTTGCAGCAATGTAAGTTGATAGTGTTGGATGGATGCACGATAGCACATAAAAAGTCTTTGGAGGCATTAAACAGAACTATGAAAGATCTACGAAACAATCGAAACCGATTTGGTGGAGCGATGATTTTATTAGCAGGAGATTTCCGTCAAACATTACCAGTGATTCCACGGTCAACTCCAGCGGATGAACTCAATGCATGTTCAAAGTCCTCCATTTTGTGGAAATACGTAAAGATACTAAATTGAAACAAGAATATATGTGTACGATAGCAAAATGATCAATCTGGAGAAATATTTTCAAAGCAACATATTGACCTTGGTATTGGTAAAATCCCTGATAATGATTCGAGTGGCTGCATTATATTTTTGTCAGTTTACTGAAACTACAATCGAGCTCATACAAAACGTGTTCCCAAACGTCTCTCAAAATTACAAAGATCATATTTTGTGGCTGAGCGAACGTGCTATATTAGCTGTCAAAATTACGAATGTAGATGAAATAAACTTCAAAATTCAAAATGAAATTGCCGGTGAATTAAAGTCATACAAATTTCACATACAGTTGATTGGGCAACTAATCAAGATGATTTCGTCAACTATCCACCAGAATTGTTAAATTTTCCGGGATTGACACCTCATAATCTTCAATGGAAACTAGGATCGGTAGTCATAATGTTAAGAAATATTAAATATTAACTTATTTTTGTAAGTAATCGTCGTTTATTGTTGAGATATAAATAACATGATCACTAAGAAAAATTTATTTAATTTCAACTGTTAACTTTTGACAGAACGAAAAATTTATTTAATTTCAACTGTTAACTTTTGACAGAACGAAGTCTGTCCGGGCAGCTAGTTTTTTATAAAAAGCAAACGAACTAAATAATGGTAAATGGTCACTTTCGGCCATGCACGAGAGAAGCTGCATTATTTTTGGCTTTCCAACCCAGCGACCGAAACACGTAAAACATACATACACATATATTTCAGTCAGTTTTAAGAAGGTCGTAGTTAACCAAGCTAGGATATAAAATTCTACTCCACCATACATGAGTACCGTAGGATTAAACTATTGGTGGGATCTGACGCCAGTCTCGACCGTTGTTGAAAAGAAATGAAAGGAGCCCCTATCCTTAAAAGTTTGCACTCACAGTAAATGTCTGTATATTATCCATTCAAAATCAAATTGATTCCTGTTTTTCTGAATCAAACTATCGAACAAAAAATATCTCTTCATTACACAATAAAACAAACATTCAAAAACGCAGGTAAACCGCGACGAGTTGGACAGCAAGCTAGCGTACATCCAAGTGACGTGGGTGCGTGCGTCGGGCGAGGGGGTGTCGGCGGGCGGCGGGGAAGGGGCGTTCGAGCGCGCGCACAACGTGCGCCGGTTCGTGTTCGAGACGCCCTTCACGAGGGACGGCGCCGCACGCGGACCCGTGCACCATCAGAGGTTGCGGCTTACACATCTCACGGGTGAGTGGGACTAACTAATAATAAATAAACGCTTACACACTCACACCCCCGCACTAGATTTTTTACCTGTGTCGCGGGTGGCATGAACGTTACATAATATTATAACTCATCACAATAACACCCATGACCCGAGTACAAATATTTATCTGTCACATAAATATCTGCCCCGGCCGGGAATCGAACCCGGGACCCCTTGCTTCGCAGGCAGGGTCGCTACCAACTAGGCTACAGGGTCGTCAATGTTTCTTCTTCTTATGCGCTCTCCACACTCGCGCGAGAATCTCGCCGAGAATCTCGGCGCCTGAAAAAAGAACCTGCGAAAATTATGTGAATCGGTTCAACATTCACATTTCTCGTGTTTTTTTCGCCTTCTCGCGAGATTCTCGCGTGAGTCTGGAGCGCGCATTAAACCTTCACTAATGTCTAACGGCAAAAAACTGCGAGGACCGGATAATTTAGAAAAGCTGATAGAGATCGATCACGTGGGAGGGAAGAGAAGTAGAGAGAGATCACCGGCCGGTTGGACAAATACTTTAAAACTTTCTTTCTCTCTTTGCTGGTCGACAACGCAGCGGTAATCCCTTTGCTGGTACTGATGTCCGTGGGCGACGTTGACCACTTACCATCAGGATCACCAGTTCGTTAGTCGGCTAGTTACATAAATAACACGTGGCGTGTAAATCCACAATAAGCATCCATGCAACGTTTATAAGACAGATAAGTCTGGAGGATCGTAGTTGGAAAACAACTTATGAAGATCACGACCTTCTGTTATGAGGAAACAACTTAGAAAATTATTTACCAATTTTGTACGTTGCGTTTTCTACCTTCGTAAAATAAACGATTTTGTATTTGATGTTTTTGGATCTCACAAGTAATCATAGAGCACAATATAATAATGTCAATTCGCGTTACAGCTGAGAACTGGTTCCCGTATGTGAAGCGGAGGATCCCAGTGGTCGACACGCAAGTGGAAGAGAAGAGCCCTATCGAAGTAGCCCTCTCGGAAATGGAGTCACAGGTTGCTGAGCTCACCGAAATTGTTAACGCCAAAGCCCCGGATATCAAGAAGCTGCAACTCAGGTGAAATATGTTTATTTAGTGTTGTTTGCTCCCAAAACAACTGATAGTAAAGGGTCAATTAGTATTTGTTATGATAGCGCACCCGTAATTCATTCCCCGTAAAAATCACGTGTGTATTATAATAGTACATTATGATACAAGTGTGGTATGTTGGTCATTACACTCTAGGTGATATTGCACAGCGCGAGCCGAAGGCGAGTGCTGCAAGAAAACCGAGAGTGTAATGACCTAACCTCAACGTGTGTCATACGACGTTTTTCAACACACTTACGAGTAAAAAACAAATAATCACTTATTCGTACTCAAATAAACAATGCTCACAGACCAGACGGAAAGTTTGTTAAAAATGGCGCGCTCCGCGCTGATATTTTTTTTTCTGCGCGCGGGTAGGCACGAACAATTACGCTAAACAGCCAAAACGCAAAATGTAAAAAAATCTAATATTTATGTATTTATGAATTAGTTTCACGTTGAATTATTAATTAAAGTGAATAAGTTGTTGAAAATTTATCATATTCAAGGTGGTACACTTCTTGTTTTTTACAAAAATAGTGTTATTTTTAGTCTTAATATGTTGAAACGAAACGTATCTAAGTCAAAACTTTTTTCCGAAATTTAAAAATAAAACTATAACCCGGCTTAGTTAAGAGCAAATAGAATGCATAAATAATATCTTTCAGCAAGGTACAAACTTAATTTGATGGAATATAAAATAAAACACTAGTGCGATCAAGAAAAAAAAGCACAAGTGTTTAATACCATGGTTTATAATGGTGTAAAAGCCATGTGATAAAAACCAATTTATGAGCAAGGGTGTTGAAAAATAGGTTTCGAGACTGGACCGATAGCGGAGTCTTATAAATAGGGTCCCGTATATGAGTTATGAGTACTTATGACTAGGGTGCAAACCCTTTGGATACTGAACTCAAAAATTTTCGAATTCATTTTTTAATGCCATTCTTTCATGCTTCGCTACGATTTAATTTTTTCATGAGTTCGAGCTTGTATATTAAACAAAAAAGACGTTTGACACATCATATTTATTAAAGAGTAAAATAATTTTAGATTGCAAGGCAGCGTGTGCGTACAAGTGAACGCAGGTCCTTTGGCGTACGCCAACGCTTTCCTCGACCCCACACTGGCGCCTATGTACCCGGACGAAATGGTGGATAAACTTAGGGCAGTTTTCAAGTAAGTTTACACCTATCTTACAGTTTTGTGACTGCTTTTACATTGTGAGTTATTGTATTGGCAATCAGATTATGGTTTAAGAACTTTATTCTCATTACGAATTATAAAACAATTCATTTACATGAGAACTTAAAAACTAAATGGTTAACGTACAGTTTATGCATACAGAAGCGTGCGTTTGTTACGTAATTTTAAAAGTATTACAAGTTATTCCAATCAAGATACAAACATAAGATAAACACGAACCGGTATAATTAACGTAAAATGTAGGTAGGCGCAAAACAATCCTGCGGGTCGAATGATATTGTGCAATGCATTCGTGTCGATGTAAAGCGACTAGATGCGGCTTGTGCGTTTCTGATGGTTCAAGTTTCATGTTTGTAACAAGTTATGTTTATTTAGTTCTGGGAGCCCATAATACTAGATTATTGTCATTCCTTAATTGTACTTTTTGAACTTACATTTTTTTGGTGAAAGTGATTTGGTTCTTTGTTAAAAATTATGTATGTTTGAGTAACATTTAGAAGCCTTGTTTTTTTTTGTATTTGTCGCTGGGAGTTAGGTAGTTATAATGAAAGAGAATTTTAATCAGTTTATTTTGTGCTCTTTGCATTGAATTTCGTTTTTGCAGCTGAACCCCATATTTTGATCAAGTAAGTATTCATCAAGATCAAGTAATGCATTGTTTGGTGTCAGGTATGTCATCATTTCGGTCATTTGGATTTGAATTTGTTTATCGGAAAACTTGGCTTTCGATTCTTCAATTTCGTTCACTTTCCTTTTATTACAGAGAGTAATGACTTTGTTTTATTTGAAAGATTCGGGTATGAAGCACTTCGCGTAGCGTTGAGGCCACTTCCAGTCAGAAATCCCTGTACGCTCATGTTGATTTGTGTTCTACTCCCAAATGTAGGAGCGAGTCAGAGAATAAAGAGCCTGTTTCGTTCACTACGGCTACCGCCCGCGTTGTTATCGCAGAAGTAATAAGTAATTAATTGTCACTTGAGTTGTGTAGACCGAAATACTGACTAATTACTGTAGGGTAGGATTAATGGTGAAATTTTTTTGACAATGATTTGCTTATATTTTAAAATAACCAGTAACACGCCCATTCTGTACGCACTGTGACGACGTATTCATTATTGCGTATTCATAGAAAAACAATCCCACATACAACTTAATAGTAAACTGACTGAAGAGGATATTAAAAATTGTATATTTTACAATACTGTGACACATAAACTTTTCCTTAACTTCTTAATAAATCACTTTCTTGACCGTGTGTAAAAATTTTGTAAGACAAGCTATTTGCAAAATCTATTCTTTTTTTCGCAGAGAATTCCTCACTGTATGTCACTCGGCATTGCAACTGAACGCTAAGCTCATCTGCTCCGACCAAGTGTCATATCAGGAGGCGCTAGAAACCAACTATTACAAGCTTAGTGATTCTTTGTCGGGAGTCTTGGGGCAACCCTTGCAAGACATCTTAGTCAACGGGAGCCTTAGCACCACAGTCACTGGCGTCGAACTAGAGTCCAGCAACGCTTGAAGTATAAGAGAAAGGAGATACATAAGTATGAGAGTACTGGTGACATGAAATGCTACAATAAAGAGCATCCAAATGAAACGTGTTCTGTTATGTTAACTAAAGCTGGCACGTGTAATTCTTTCACATATTGCGCTTGTATAGTGTTCTTAGATAAGCAGACGAGGTGTTTTTTTTATTGCACCCCATGTGCGTAACAATGAATGCTATGGTTATGTTTTTCGTTTTGAAAATCATTTATAGGTAATTCTCGTGAATTAGTGTATAATTTCACGCATGATAAAGACTTTATTCTAATTTTATTATTTTATGGGTGATTCATACAATTTAATATATATGTATTTCATTTCACCTGATATTATTTTAGCTTGGAATGATCTAATTCAATAGTATAAGTGAGTATTGTAAACATGCCAGCTTTAGGTGACATGTATACAAGACATGATTCAGTTGTTAAGTACTCATTGCCATCATTATTGGTTAATTACCCTAATACGTACAAGCTATACTATTACGTACTTTGCTAACGTAGTGTGGTTTCAGATATTGTTAGGAAATTATATGGCTAAATATACGGTGGTTTTTAACTTTTATGAAAAATGTTGTACCGTTCATTACATCAAGGTAATTTCAATTCTTTTACAGTAGCTAATATTTAAATTTAATTGTGATTACTACTGGGCGTAATTGTATTGTGTTTTTTAAGATCTGTAATGTAGGTAAATTACACTTGAAATTTCATTCGACAGGTGAGAAAAATTATACTGTAACATTGAATACATGACAATTTATACTGTAGGAAGTAGAAAAAAATATATTAATGCTTTATACACAGCATTTATCACTTTTTACCTTAGTACTTGTTGACAATAACACTTCAAATGCACAAAAATATACAAATCAAAGATCAAAAGGCAGACTTGATCTACCTCACTATTTTTTTTTATACTATAATATAATTATTATTCCATAATGTCCAACATGAATAAGTATTCCAGTATGTTTTTGGCATAACAAAAGTTTTTGAAACGTATTTTAGGTAAAGTTACACGGAAATAATTTCTGATATACTAATAAAGTGGCTAACTGCTAATAATGCGACTTCGTTTTTCTATGATTTACAATAACAAATCTTTGACAAACGTGATTTGACATCCGAACCAATAACGTAGAGCTAAGAGCTATTTCGCATTTCCATAGTCAATTAGAACCTCCATCCTTTTATACAATAATCATTATAAATTCGAAGTCAATAAAAACCTGCCAAAACAATGATAATGCTCAAAAATATTATGAGCGCAATTTTTGTGATAGTTTTACTATAATATTATAAAGTAGCCACTGTTTAAAAAATACTACATTAGAGATAAATTAATGAAGAATGATAATAAACATTTGGCTGAACTTCGTAGATTAAAATTTAAAATTCAAAACGTATTTAGAGGTACATCTTTCAATTTCTTAATTGTAAGCTTTCACTCTTATCATAAAAACATCATCAAACTTTGGACTAGACAAACTTTCCCTATAGCTATCAATGCTAACATTATAATTTCATTGTCATGCTTGCTATTCATTGCTGTCAAAAATTGAATGTACTTTGAAACTTAACCATAAATTAACCATAAATAATTATATTATTATGACATATTTAAAAAAATAAACCTAAATTTATAGACTTTCTTAAGATGCTTTAAACTGCTTTAAACTTGCATGAAGACGAGTTAATGGTTCCTTCTATTATTATATATTGAGCACATTATATAAACTAGTGGTATTATCGTAGTATGTTTAAAAAAAAAAATATTGAAACATTTTGTACACTATCACATTCTCTCAAATCATCACTGAATGCTACTCGTATATAACTTATGTAAGTTTGATATTTGACTTGATTTATTGAATATTTAATACTAGCAGAACTAGTCTACTCGATAAGTTCAAAATGGTTGAAATTAGAGATACTGCTCTTAAAAATACGTGCGATAGCTCATTCTGTTCGGAATGATGTCTAGAAAAATGTTTCGGAAGCGTTTACCAGCACGTAAAAAATTGCAAAAGTTATTGACAAAATAAAGTTGAAAAAAAAAAGTATTTTGTTTTTGGTAATCACTTCGAAACTATTAATATTTAAGAAATTTTAAAACAAGATTCTTAAAGTAGAGGAAATTTCCAAACAATGACTCGCGACTCTCGGAACTCTATCTCCATTATTTATAACTTTAATTTAACGCTGAAAATGGGTCTCCACGCTGCATTTATAGGTTGCGCGTGCGGCGTCAAAACCGAGTTCGTCACACTCAATAATTTTTTAAGGTATTAATTATTAATTTAAAAAAATAAAAAAAAATATGGTGTATTCGAAACACTTCAAAGAATTTGCTCCCGTAGGAAATTTTGCTTAAAGTTAATTTTTCAACAAGTTAGACGATTGTTAATTAACTAAATTTTCTCGAACTTCCATTTTCATTGTACATTAAAAAAAATGTTTAAGTAATTGTCCTATAAATTTTTCGCTTCGTGGAGCCCTTCTTATATACATGCTTAACGAGATCACGTCATAAAAGTTTAAAAAGTTTTAATACTTTGTGTATAATAATTTTATAAGTTGAACAAACAATTTTTTCGTTTTTTTATCGAATCGAAATTAAAAAATTGAAAAATGTTTTTATCTGTACTTTGTTATACATCGTTGTTTTTTTTATTTTTAGGTGTTTCAGAAAAAATATATAAAAAAGTTGAGAATTTGTTTATAAAAAATTGTTAAGTTAAAAAACAATGAAATTGTTGATAAAAAAAAATATTTTTTTACATTTCTATTAAAGATGGTTAATTATAATTTTTAAGAAAAAAAAAATATTAACTAATTATTCAAACAATAGAAATATTAAAAAACAATTATAAACAATTAAATATCATTATTAAGAAAAAAAATTTTTTTTCAAAAATCATAATGTTTTGTAAAGAATAAGATATTAAGAAATTTTTTCTTGAAGGCATTGAAATAGTCTATTTGTTTATAAAAAAAAATTATAAAAAAATGACGGAATTTTTTTTTTCAAGTCATTAAATGTCTTTTATGAATGCCAAAACGATTATGTAATAATAAATTGAGAAAAAAATATTTTCAATAATATTATTTGGATTTTTCATTTTTTGTTCAACTTATAAAATTATTATGCACAAAGTATTAAAACTTTTTAAACTTTTATGACGTGATCTCGTTAAGCATGTATATAAGAAGGGCTCCACGAAGCGAAAAATTTATAGGACAATTACTTAAACATTTTTTTTAATGTACAATGAAAATGGAAGTTCGAGAAAATTTAGTTAATTAACAATCGTCTAACTTGTTGAAAAATTAACTTTAAGCAAAATTTCCTACGGGAGCAAATTCTTTGAAGTGTTTCGAATACACCATATTTTTTTTATTTTTTTAAATTAATAATTAATACCTTAAAAAATTATTGAGTGTGACGAACTCGGTTTTGACGCCGCACGCGCAACCTAAAAATGCAGCGTGGAGACCCATTTTCAGCGTTAAATTAAAGTTATAAATAATGGAGATAGAGTTCCGAGAGTCGCGAGTCATTGTTTGGAAATTTCCTCTACTTTAAGAATCTTGTTTTAAAATTTCTTAAATATTAATAGTTTCGAAGTGATTACCAAAAACAAAATACTTTTTTTTTTCAACTTTATTTTGTCAATAACTTTTGCAATTTTTTACGTGCTGGTAAACGCTTCCGAAACATTTTTCTAGACATCATTCCGAACAGAATGAGCTATCGCACGTATTTTTAAGAGCAGTATCTCTAATTTCAACCATTTTGAACATATCGAGTAGACTAAACAGAACTAACTCTCTGTTAGGGTTAAGAATTTTTCAATGTGAAACAATTTATATTATCTTTGTAATTGAAACTAAATAGCTAAGAGTTAAAATAAAATTATTAATTTTTGTAATGTTCAGTTTTTGTTTAAAGATTTATGTCCGTTTTATTTATTTGTTAGTAAAATTCATATGTTTTAATTTTGTTTGTGAAAGTATATTTGTCATGATTCTTAATTTATTTGTACTTTTGTGTACCTAATCTATTCATTCCACATTCTTACCATAAGTTTATATTTAACTCGATATAGGTAAATCAAAGTTCCAACACAGACATGGTGTTCCAGTTATAATTCATGGCACTGCAACAATGAAAATATATTTTAATTTATTTCAAATTGTAGGTACTTTTGCAAATATAAAAGTGACTTTATACCTGGTACTTAAATTACTATATTATGACAATTATGATAACTTTAAAATTTATTGGTACTTTATTATTGCTATGTCAATTTAAATTGATTATTATTACATCATGCAGTAAGTAATAACATGAAATACACTTGTAGTAATATTACAATATAAAGTTAATGCACAAAATATGTAAGTAAAACTTTTGTATCTTGAACTGGATTGTAATCTCAACTTTGCTGTTTTAATACATTTATAAAAATAAGATGTCATTTTATTTCATACTAGCTGACCCGGCGAACTTCGTATCGCCTAAGAATGTAACAAATCAGAGATCATTAAAATCGGTACAGCCGTTCTTAGCCGTTATAGTTTCTGTGTCCTCCCTCTCCCTCTCCCTCTCCCTCTCCCGCTCCCGCTCCTCTCCGTCATCATCGGGATCCGCGGAACATGCGCGAGCTGTCCGGCCGGGTGATGATTGTTGCCACTCGTACAATCCCGTTGTCTCGTAGTTCCTTTACTACGTAATATCTTCTGAATGAAATGTCCGATTTGAGTAATAAAAAGTTTTCTATAGGTATTGAAACAGTTTTGAATATGAAATGATTTATTTGGATAAGGATTAATACGAAGGTATGGTTTTCGTGATCTGATTTTGGTCATCTTTTTTATTAACTTTTAAAATGTAAAAAGTGGTTATAGTGACAACGACAATAGTTGGAGATATAGTTCATATAGTATCGCCAGGTTTTTTGTAGATATTGATAATATGTTCTCTAATATTGTAGAACATTTTTTTGTTCTACTATCAATAGTTTCCGCAGCGTATGCGATGAAAGAAAGTAAGCAAATTTTTTCACACCTTGGTTCACGTTACTGATGTTTTAGCAAGGATCCCTAATTCTTTCTAGTAATAAATATAGGCTATGTTACTCATGAATAATGTAGCATTCCAATGGTGAAAGAATTTTTAAAATCGGTTCAGTAGTTTTTGAGTTTATTCGTTGCAAACATACAAAAATACAAAGCTTTCCTCTTTATAATATTAGTATAGACTTGTAACCACACTTGTCTCCCTTCAAATAGATTTAAATAATAAAAATTGAGGTACATACATAGAGAAGTCATCTCAAACAAAATGTGTGTTCCACCGCCGGCTTGCCCTCCGTTCTCTTTTCAAATTACAAGCCTCGTTTGCACACTTGCCATAGAGTAACTTTGTATATGACACTTGTCGAACCAAGACAAGCAGTCACCGACTCCCAAATCTTTACAAGCTCTTACTCCAACTTTATTTAACGTGCAAAAGCGTTTAAACGATTTCAAACGTAATTACCATTGATTAGTGTCAAAAAATCCAACACTTTAAATTGGTCACAAGCGTCGCGTCGGCAAGCTTATTTAGTCCATTAACACGCTAGTGGCTTGCCAAGTTCAAACGCTCCTTATGATTTTTTCATTCAAAATGGCGGGAACATTGCTCAGTAATTTAATTAAATTCGTTTTAGTTGATTTCAGTTAAGATTTTGTTTTCTTACCGATGATAAAGTGATAACATTATCTTTTTTGTTTTTTGTCGTACAATTTTATTGTGACACGTTCTTAATACGCACGACAAACGACGACACGACGGCATTTTTTCAGTTTTTTCATAAACAATTTTGGTATGCGGCCGCCATGAGCGCAGCCGAGCCGAGTGACAGAATTAAATGCACTATGCAGCCGGCCGGCTGCAATGCACACCCCCGAACCCAATGTTCGCGGTGTCTGTTTTATACGCTAGTAATACTAATTCAATGGTATTACCCCAGTTAACTAACTTTAAGACACAAGTGGAAACCACAATAGCTCCTACACTTTAAACGCTGCTTATTCAAAAAATTCCCAAGGGAATCCTTATATTTCCTGGGATCACAAGTTTTCTAAAATATGATCTGGAGGCGAGGCGTTCATACTCATTAGTACGATTTGTACCTATACCGGATTAAGTTCATCGAAATCTTTTGCACTCCTCTGGTGATGCCTGAGGGCTGAGGCTGAGGCCTGCCCATATAAAGTACTCTGTGGGCCTGCCGCCTATCCATGGAGCATTGATTTAAATAAAAAGCGCCATCTCATATGAAGGGAAAGTTGAAAAAGTGTCCAGCTGTTTACAGAAAATTGAGGTTTCATTATTGGCCATTTCACTGAATGGCGCTAGTAGCCTAGTATGATACAAATAGTAGCGATGGGAAATATCGTTACTTTTATTTCACTATCAAGTCGGTGAAGATATTTATTTTTGTCACTGTTATATCACCGGTGAAAAATCACCACCGGTATATTTCATTAGTACGGTTAGTAAAGATTACAAGTGTACTGTGAAGTGAAATCTCACCGTGTCACGAATTCAGAGAGACACGACGTGGTTATAAATATCAATTACCTACATAGTTTAATCAAAACCTTACTATGTTTAAAATAAGACTCATTTTCATTTGAAGTTTTTGTATCGTAGCGATATTATTAACGAAGCAAGTTGAAAGAAATCAGACAAACTTAAGTCTAATAACGTTGAGAATAAGATGCAATTTCACTTAAACAAATTCTCTCTTCTAGTGTCTGTGTCGCTCTCGCTGACGCACTGCTCAAGTCACAAATGTTGCTTTCTCTCTTTCTCACGATGGAATTCTGTGAATTATAATTATGTACCTTGGCCGGTGGCCGGCGTTAAGTCACAGTAAAAGGCATACTGTGGTGAATTCACCGTCCCGATAAATGTAACAGACGGTTTCGATGCATGTCACTGGTGTGACAAGGTGAAGTATATTTATCAAGTGAAATATCCAGTGATAGGTGAAATGTGCCATTCCTAACAAATAGCGAACCTTGGACATAGCTGTTGTAGACGGAGCGGAGTGAAGTTTGCTGAGTTATGCCGCAGCGTCACCGTAATCAATGGCGCTAGTGCCGCTAGCTGCTAGTGTAATTCACAGAGTACCTAATCACTGTGTAATTTTACGCGTTTTCACGGACACTTTTCATATACAGAGATGGCATTCTTCTCTATTTTCCATGCGCCTATCGTAGACATGGACATAATACTACTAGACTTGGCAAGGTATCTGAGTATATGTAAGTTAAACCGTCACGCTGCGAAGAAAGGCAGGAGGTAAACCTATCCTTGTCTTACTTACGAGTTACGCGAGTCTCCTTGGTCTCTTTCTAATAGCGTGACGCAAAGAAGGCCCGCTTGTCTAGTCTAGTATTATTAAGTCTATGCTGTGATATCTGTCAATTTTGGTTTTATGCATAGACATAATACTACTAGACTAGACAAGCGGGCCTTCTTTGCGTCACGCTATTAGAAAGAGAAAGAGACCAAGGAGACTCGCGTAACTCGTAAGTAAGACAAGGATAGGTTTACCTCCTGCCTTTCTTCGCAGCGTGACGGTTTCACTTACATATGCTCAGATACCTTGCCTAGTCTAGTAGTAATATGTCTAGGTTTTATGACTCCATGTATTATCTCTAAATAGTCTGTGCTGTGCCTCTGTTATGGACACGACAGTCTGTGATTAACCATAGATTATATTCCTGTAATTCTGATTCTATACTGTGTGTGTGTGTGTGAGCAGTGAAGTGAAGTAAAATTAATGTCGGATGAAAAAGACAGAAGTAGGTACATAGAGTTGTAATTTTTTGTTATAAATTGATTTATTGCCTAAACTTTGATTTGTTTGCTAAGGATATGGAAGACGAACTAGAAGATAGGGTGTTACATCAAACATATCTTTCGGTTATGAAAACATTTTCTCGTCTTACAAGCGGCGTTGCGTTAGATACTCCTGTGAGCTATTTATGGAAAATGGTGCGCCTTTATTTACTACGATCAGAGGTGCTTATATTCAGTTTGGGTATTATTCTTTTCTTCATGTATCTTCAAACTATAGAACTATGGAGCCGCACGTTACTCAGCAGACTATCTCAAGCCATGAATCCAATGAACGCAGTCCAAAGAATGAAACTTCTTGAGGGCTCCGAAGCCGACAAGCAAAGCTGGGAGTTGAAAGGTTCGTTAAGTGCAGTTTATGCAATCAAAGGGCGCAGAATGCATATGGAAGATAAATTTATTATTAACGAAAATATAAATAACACCGGCATATCTTTGTTTGCTATATTTGACGGCCACGGCGGAGAATTCGCAGCTAACTACGCCAAAGATCACCTGATACAAAATTTGCACAACAAAGTAGTGGAACTCAGTGCTTACAAAGAAGGAAAAGTGATAACCCCGCCTACAGAAACCCCAGAAGAACCCAAACAAAAGGAGCCAGAGAACAACATCAATGTAGAGAGAAAGAGTAGTTTTAAAAAATCTGCAAGTACTGCTGATGATACTTCTAAAAAAGAAATCACTGATCCCTTAATACTTGCTCAACTTTCTAAAGCTAGACCGATAACAAGGGAAGTGAGGGCCGGAGCTAAGCCTGTCAAGAATGTGAATATACCTATATCAAATTATGTAGACAAGGGCAAAATTAATTTTGGTAAATTACTCACGGACGAGGTTCTTGCTGCTGACAGGTTGCTTGTGGAAGCTGCAAAACGTTCCCTTAATGTAGCTGGTACTACTGCCCTAATAGCTGTATTAGAAGACAATTATCTGATCGTGGCCAATGTTGGAGACTCGAGGGGTGTGATGTGTGATTTACGTGGAAATGCCATTCCTGTATCTTTTGATCACAAGCCACAGCAGGTAACATTGATTTCTATCAAAAATTTTGATTTAGATACTTGTGATAGGTAATTTTATCAAGTCAGCTTCAAAGGCAGTCAAAATTAGCAAATCTGTGAAATATATCTGTAGATACTATCCACACTAACACCAACTGAATATGTCCACACTATTTGTATACTTACGCCCCAACTTAGAGTCACTAACGGTTACTTACATCGCTCCTTAGTACAGAATTTTTATGGTGATTCTGTACTAAGGAGGTATTAAAGACTCTGTTGGGGCATAAGACTTTCAGTAAACTTTGAAATATAGGGTTTTACTTCATTAGGACTTATGCATAGACTGTTTTAAGTATTTTGAAGTGCTTGGTCTGTGACTGAAGTTTGTTTATTTTATTCGTAAGAATTAACCTCAATCAAGTCACTGAACATCGCATTAACAAATAATGGATGTTAATGATGATTAGATAATTGTTGCCACATCATAAAGCTATTTCTGAATTAATGTCATTTGTTTGTCCTAAGGAAATTCTGGTTTAAATAGAGACAGACTGTTATCAGATAAAGACAAGATTGAGACAACGTAAGATAAATATAAATGTTCTTAATAAAATGTATATAGTAATTTTATAATTAGTGTAACGTTCAAAGAAGAACTGTAAATCTTAGTTACAGATTTCTTCAGGCAGCAATGACCATCTAATCTAATTGTCATTACATCTAATGGGTTTATTGAAACGAAATAAAGATAAAAGCAAATGTGAAACTATTGTGTGATGTGAGAACTTTTGAGTCTCAAATAAGACTACATGTTTGTTTTTTGTTCATAATCCAAAGGTGAACTTAAGTTGAAGGTTGTTAGCTATAATATAATTATTGCATGTTTTAATTTTAATGTTACTTGGCCTTGCATTTGAAAACACTGAGTTAGAAGTAAAAATCTTCACAAAATATTTATATACTCGTTTATGTCCTGGATGGGTACAGTTGCAATTAAAAAGACATTAATTCACAGTTAAGATAGAAATGATGTACTGATATCTGATTCTTAATTTAATTACATAGTGTCAGACATGATTATGATGAATATTTTCCAGACTGTATTCATGACATCATAATCTATTTTAAGAAATGAAAACTAGGTGCATAGTTTGTTGGCAATAGTCTGACATGTGTTGGATTTAAAACTGTATTTTCAAGAGTTATTATGAGGATCAATCTTAATAATTATGTTATTATTTGTTGCATTCATTATAGAACCATCTTTTTTTGAATAGGTAATTTTGAACATAATTGTATAGATAGGTCTCACCTCTATCATAATAATACTTTCCTTGCATAAAAATAAATGCTTGCATACTCATACCCCCACAGCAGGATTCCCTGTGTGACGGGTGGCATAGACAACACAAATAAAACATCACTATAACTCCCATGATCCGAGTACGGTCGGCCGCAGAAGTAGCTTAACATTATAGTACTTTGTAATAGTAACTGTTTTGACGGTTTCCTAGCAACATCTATGACAAATTCAAGAAATGTAATGTGACAAGGTACTAAAATGTTAAGCTACTTCTGCGGCCGACTGTACAAATATTTATCTGCCAAATAAATATTTGCCCAATCCAATCCAGGACTCCTCGCTTCGCAGGTAGATCTAGTACAATTACTCCAAGTATAATATGAAATTATTGTGTCTTCAGGTTCGAGAACAGAAGAGAATTGAAGCTGCTGGTGGTTACATAGCATTTAATGGAGTATGGAGAGTTGCCGGTATTCTAGCCACCTCCCGTGCTATGGGAGACTATCCGCTAAAAGACAAAAAGTTTGTCATTGCTGACCCAGACATACTAACATTCAACCTCGATGACCACAAACCAATGTTCCTTATTCTTGCATCAGATGGCCTATGGGACACTTTCACAAATGAAGAGGCAATAAAATTTATTAAGGAGAGGTTGGATGAACCGGATTATGGAGCCAAAAGCCTGGTTCTCCAAGCCTACTACAGAGGATCAGTTGACAACATAACTGTTTTAGTAATAAATTTTCTTAATAATAAAATTTCTGTATCGAGTTCTCAGTAAATGTTAGTGTCAATCCAACTCACTGTAGTATACACACATGATCTGACCAAAGGAAAAACATTGGAATTTTCTTTATATTAATAATGAAACATACTGGTCATTGTCATGTAGTTAAATTTTAGTTAATACAATAATCCTTATGCATGTATTCATCTTCATTGATGGATCAATTTGGAATTACAAGTATTTAAGCATTTCTCAGTGTTGTATTATAAATATTCTATGTTACATTACACATTGTTTTTGTAGTACTTTTGAGCTATAGTCATGTAACCATTGGTGTTAGAAATGTAATTTGTAGTTCCAAAAGAAACATGTAAATAGTCCTCCAAGTAGAAAAAAGAGTGACATATATTTTTAAATGTTGATATATCTTAGATTTAATGTTTTGAATCCCAAAGTTTAAATTTATGGATGGTTGTGATTGTGTAAATCTATTGTCCTTCCTATAGGAAATCTTATTTCTTTTTTTAACTAAATGGCATTCTACAATGTGTATTATTTACTACTTTAATACTTAATTATATAATAATTATATTGGTTTGTTGTTGTTTATTAGTTACTCTTTAGATTATTGTTTGAATGTCTAATAATTTACTAATAAAAAAATAGTAAATTACCTACTAGGTTTATTACTAAGCATGTTTTATCAAAGCCCAAAGGTGGTTTGTAGGTCGTGTTTTGGTATGTCACAGTTTTTTTATCTCCTCAGTCAAATCACAAAAGTTATTATTTGTAGCCTATAAAAGTACACAATATTTTTAGGATTTAGTACATACAGTCAAGTGCAGATAAAAGTAACCCATCTGTTTATATCAGTTTTAAACAGATAAGTTACTTTTCTCTGCAGGTAACAGTACTAGTGGTATGTTTAATTATATTTGGTGCTAGTCATTTTATCTCTCCATAGATTATCTCAATAATTATGCATTGCTTTAAATATCTGCAATATTAATGTGATTTAAGAGAAACAATTCTGTTGTGATAAAGTATCAAAGGACGAAGTACACAAATATTTTTGTAAATATGTCATAAGGACATACATGAAAGTTCAAATGAAATAGTCTAATTTTCTGAACTATTTTGTTAGCGAACTAAACATGTGCATCGGTGTTTTGTTTTGTTTTGACATCTGGATGTTTAATTTAAATGTGATGATTTGTATGTCTTCAATGTTGGGGCCAACTCATCTTCCTGTTTGTTCTATAAAATCACCTATTGAATGCAAAATATAAATCAAAACTTGGAATGCATAAAATTTGTGTTAAGCCTTATTTGTGCCAAATTATTCATTTTGGTGCAATGAAATGTTTTTAAAATATATAAAAGTATTTTAAAATAATATATTATGTATAATAAAGCTCTACTTAATCTAGTTTTGGTGGAATGAATATAATATGCAAGTTGCTATATTATCTTGAATATTAAAATGTAAATTGTCCTAATTTTTACACTATCATAATTATGTCCTTTTTACATTATGTATTTATATTTACTGTTTATATAAGTGGTTCTGTTAAAGTATGTAGTTAGTTTTCATTGTGAGCCATTTCATGTCTTAATGTGCAGTGTGGTGTTTTATGGGAGTAAAAGGATTAAACAATTTCCAAAATACTGTATTTAAAATTATATTATATTCTTCTTTTTGGAAGCAAACATATTTATGTACCTAATTACGATTTTTGATAAATATTTATTTTAACATTTTATCTATCGTGTATTGCCTGTGTAAGCCTACATTCAGTATACCGAAATAAATGGCCCTTAAATTTGAAACATTCGTATTTTATTTCAATATTCATTTATGTATAAAAATTAAAATTACATATTGTATGTAATGGCGTTGTTGCGATTTTTATGCAGATTTCATGTTGACTACTTAGTATTAGTAGAAGTTACCTATTAGTAACTTATTATTACTATTAGTAACTTAACATATTCTTGAAAAATAAGCAATGAACAAATGAGGCAGTTCATACAGAAGTAAAAAGAAATTAACCTAAGCAAAAAGCCCATTTCAATTTACAATTTGGTATAATCCCACTTCCTTGCAATACAAACGACTAATTAGTCACAAAATAATATCATATTTTGACTATTTTGTGTTCATCAACATGAACTAAAAACTAGATTATTATAATTTCATATAATAAAATTATTTATTATGTATCATTCATTATTTTCTTCATCCGCTTCTTTATTTTAAATGCTTTAAATTACGAAATATTGTCAGTCCATTTGAAAATTGGCATTACAAATATAATTAAAGCATGAAGTAGTTACTCTCATTAAACCTGACAAAAATCATACATTCACGACAGTTGAGTACAGCTTCATAAACAACCACAATACATATTCTAGATTCCCTAGAGCAACAACACTTAAAATGTAATAAATAGCATAAAATAACAAAACTTTGTGATGTACTTTTAATATATTAAAGTGTTAAAATAACAGGACTATATCTATGACGCTCATAGAATTTCAAACTCGTCATCCGAATCATCAAATTGTCGATCCACGTCTTCAAATTCTGAAAAAAAGACAACATCAGCAGGTATTTAGTGTAATAAAATAACGTTATAAAAGTTAAAAACATTCATTGTACTTTTGCACGCCTCAATGCGAAAGCGTGTGGGTTGTGCTGTACTCTCAATAATATTATGCTGCTGTGTCGATTTTTATTTCTTAAAAATAGTCGACAAACGAGATCGAGAAACGTCAGTAAAAAACAAACAAATTACAAATTTTTACTGGCGCTCTGAAATCTCCGATTTTAGCATAATTAACCAGGCGGATAAAACCCTGCTTGTTACACCTAACTCTATTGTATCTGTATTCCACAATAAATGATTGATTGATTGACTGCTGTCTTTAAATGGAGGGACATGACCATGAGGCCATACTTATGATGGATGGAGTCCCTTCCCTTGACTGTGGTCACATCCCAACCAAACCATTACAGACAGGTAAAAATTTCAATCACGAGGCATGCGTACCGTCAAAACGTGCGAAAAATTTGTGGGCACATGCAAACTGTCCAAATCATATTATAATAATGCTGTTGCTGACTGACTTCCAACTATGTAATAATGTTGCAGTTACTGATTAGCTATCGCGCTCTCCTTTCCATTGACAGGTCCATATTTTTTTTTACTCTTACCAATACATTTTTAATAGAGATGCGACATACCGGTAAAAAGTGTCGTGTTCTGCAAATCAATATCATTAGTATTTGGTCCCCAGTGAGAGGGCCTTTTCTCACAGATTTCGAACAGTGGCTGACTCTCTTTCATCAGGCCCTTTTCAATCGTAGTGCAGAGGTGGTCGAAATCACTCCGAGTTCGGCATAAGAAGCACTAAAAAAGGTTTTTGTTGTTAATATTATTAATAATTATATGATTATGATTACGAATCGCCTTTTACAGAATATTTACGGTCACTTAAGGAATTTAATACCAATATCGGAAGATGTCTAATGGCAAGTGACGGCAATAACATAGGCAAAAACATCCTTACGTAATCAATGAATGACCCCATACGCCTATGCCTGTATGGATAAAATGCATATGCTTAGATAATTTTGAATGTAATCTCAACTAAATACTAGATACAACTTACCACTGCAACAGAGGGGTCCATGGCAAGCATCGGTATTCGAGAAGCATATTTACAGTGATATGTACAGTCCATTTCCTTCTGTTCATCAGTCAGCTTGTTCTGTAATAAATCGATTTTTATTACAGTTTAATGATGAAGTTCATCTTAGAATGTTATTTCTGTTATAGCGTGAATAATTACATATCAGAAATCTCGATATATTCACTTATTTCGACATAAATTGATGTAATAGTGTTTTAGTTAAAATTAAACTAGTATTAAGTGAATGGGGCGCTAGGATTTTATTTGTTGGAACTAAATAGGACCTAATACAAGAGTAAGACATCACAAACAGTCGGATTGAGAAACAAACTCCTACTTGTCATATGTCTGCCCTAATCGGGATTCGAATTTGGGAGACTACGCTCGGTAGACGGGGTCACCAACAAGGGTTTAAGTATTCTTGCGACATACATACATCAGAAATTGGGATATTTTTAAACAAACTTTCAACCCTTATTTTACCTTTTTTGGGGTAATTTTTCAAATACACCATAAATTCACTTACCTCTACCAATCCAGATCGTTGAGTAGTGTGTGGATCCAAATATATAACTTCATCTCCCACACAGCCAATTAAATACAGAGCCTGGTTGGGCTTTCCACCAATCACACCAATAGATTGAGGGGTTTGGAAGCACATCTGCAAGAAAAAACTCAACATTATATCACCATTTGAATTTCTGTTCTCGATCTGGGTGTGAGTGTTCATGTCTTTATTGTCCAATGTCCATGGAATCCACGACACAGGGAATCCTAGTGCGGGGCTATGAGTGGGAAGCATTTTTTTTAAAGTAACAAGTAGTAGCTTAATGAAAGTAAGTGTCCAAAGTATGTATTTGATTTTGACAGTCTTTGGGGATGACATACATCTCTGAATAATCATAATAAACGACCTCCACGCATCGCGATGTTCCTCGGTGTCGAGTTTTATCCTGCCATAAAGGATTACCAGAAATAATCTGCGAAAAGTTATATTTAGCGAGTGCTTCACTCGCCAATTACAAACAATATTCAGTACCAAAAAATATAAAACGAATGTAGATTTCTTCAACAAAATAATTACTAACGATTTATATGTAAAAATAGTCAAAAGAAAAAATGAATCCGTAAAGACCACTTATTGATTATTTAGAGGGTGGTGCCTATCAACATCATAAATAAATCATAAATAATGATATGTATTGTTTTCTACACAGAAATAGAGTTCCATCTAACAAAAATAGGTCACAATGTTATGCATGGAATGCAGTTACACCCCAACTCAGTCACTAATCACTTTAATCACTCCTTACCACCATACAAATTCTGTACTAAGGAGCGATTTAAGTAACCATTAGTGACTCTGAGTTGGAGCGTTAGTCACTGGGCATGTGTATATAGTGTTATAATAAAAAATGAGCTAATAAATAATAATCTCCTCCTTACACAACTGTCAACAGTTTCCAGAAACTTACTTTAAGTCCATCAATATATACAGGGTTAATTTCACTAAGTCCCAGTCTAAGAGGCACTATGAGTAACAGTGGCATCCAATCCGTTATCAGCATATTGTCTGAGGCACTTGAGGAATCTCCTTGATCATGTTTAACTATGCATTGCTGCACTGCAATAGATTAAAAAATACATCTTAATATAGATATGCAGTACCTTTTTGTTTTGTATAATAAATATCTTCATTTTATACTCACAAATATCTTCCTTAACAACAGTATTGTCGAGAGCTACATGAATTACTAATGAACTCCACTTATCATAAACAACTAACTTTCTGAAAAACAAAATATTTTATCATTTCACTTTTTGTTTGAGTAATATTTTTTCAATGTCATAAAGAGAAAATTGTAAATTTACATCACTTAAATATTTACAAATGTAGAATAACTATGCAAATTTACTTTCTATAGCATTCCCTCACTAATAGTCATTGAAATAGTGATGACTAAGTAGGTAACCATGCAAAGGTGTAGTATAATTAGCTTAAAAGGGACTAATTCAAAATACAAAAAAAAAATAGGACAACCGAAAGATTAACCATCCTTTTTTATGAATTCACTGTTCCTTTAGACTTATTCTGATTATATATTGTAAATTATTATTTTTTCTGGTTAGAGAAGACCTTTATCTCACTTTAGTACTTGCGCTACAGTGTTAGGCCCAAACCATTGCCCAACGTCCTTGCCTTCACATGCGCCCATCAGTGCCACCTGGTGAATAGAGTAAGGTGCTTGCTTTCTCTCTTCAAACCTCTGAATTATCTTAAGGTATGTTGGGTCTCTAAAACAAGTGAACAACGTGAATGGTTAGGTTCAAGTTTAAGAGCAAATTATTTATTAAAACAGTAATAATAAAATGACAGATAAAACTTACAGTAAATTAACCTACAATTATTACAGACAATATATGATGTACTAATTGTTTCATATAAATTCATAATTACAATTACAATACATAATAATATTTAACATCACAAAGTATTACAATTTTATTATAACATTGTATAATATTATTATGTAATTCTAAGGTTTAAAGAAGAATTAAACATATGTCAGTAATTTACAATACCTAGTTTCCGGTGTCCAAACCCAATCTGCTGACAAGTGAACCCTCATGAGGGCCATGCCCAGAACCATCTGGCCACATCGTAGCATACAACCCCAACCTTTGTCTGAAGTAAGACCTTCATCTCCAATGGGGACAAAACCTTTTCTATACGTACACCAGATTATCGAGCTTATATCACGTCTGATACGGTCTAAATCTAAAATGAAGAGATTAATTTGGATTTTAAATGTGGGGTACATTTCAAAAATAGCTAGTTTATATTATTAAAAAAACAGATGTACGAAAATAATTATACACTAATACCTTGGATAGCGCTGTATTTACGTCCCAAGACCCATACATTTTCTTTTGTCTTAGGAATATCGTCGGGTTCAATGTTGTTACCGTCAGCTGATAGGTAACAAATATCAAACATGGCATCCATATTCATTCATTATTTTATTACTACTGGCAGTAAAGCAATCTAGAAAATGAATTTTCAAACTTAATCCGGGTATCTTTGGGCTTATTGGATCCTGTGATCAGAGATACCGATACTGAAAAGTCACGGCGCAAAAAGAAAATCGAAAATGTTTTGTAAACAAATGTCACTCGTCAAGTCATCACTTTATTTATTACGTTATTGGAAACAAAGAAAAGATTCACCTTAATATTTTAGTTAACCTCAGGAAGTAGTGTTCTTACCTAAATCTTATTCTTACTAGATTTTCTTTAACTATTTTTGAATACAAATGCAAAATTCGTGTAAACCTGTAGTACTCGCTCTCGTTTGGTTTTTATTTTTTTCAGAGTTATTTTTTATTTTATTTAGCATCATGCGTATTGACATTAGTGACATTGACATTAGTGACTTTTCTTGTTTGTCTATGGACAGACATTATCTACGGCACTACAGCCAGTCGTGTCCGGACCGGAACCGGACTCTCCGGAGTCCCGCGGGTCTGCCTTAAATACCCTAGCTCCCATAACAGACAACAAAACACTTGACTTTATTTGGTCCATGGGCGTAGCCAGGGGGGGGGTTTCGGGGGTTCAAACCCCCCCCGAAATGTTAAGGACTGACATTTTTATGTGCTAATAAACCCTTAAAAAACATTTTTCTAGACGTCATTCCGAATCGAATGAGCTATCGCACATATTTTTGGGAGCTTTATTTCTATTAAACACGTTTTTGAACTTTTTCACTACATAGACTAATAAATAGATGGCACTACATACGTCGTGAGAAAAAATAAAGTCTCAATTTTCCTTAGGGTTATTGTATGTACTTTTTGTCGTTGTATTTTCTTGAACCCCCCCCCCCCACCCCCCCCCCCCCCCGAAACTTGAACCCCCCCCGAAACTAAAACCTGGCTACGCCCATGATTTGGTCCATCATAATTTATCGAGATGAATGGATCACAACGTTCACAAGTTGTGATTTAGAACACAACATTTACAACACAATTGTGTTGTGCGTATATAACCGTATTGGGATGGCTTAGAATACTAACCCCCATCCCACGCCGGATGAGTGTCGTAAGAGGAGACTAAATCCGGCCCGCTGGTGGTAGGGCCCCTTGAGGGATTGTATTGGTAATATTGATTTTAATTGTTAATTAACATCATTATTACAATTATTGTTTCTCCATGGGGTTCACCTGAATAGCTACCACCCTTGAGCATAAGTCAGCCGCAAAAAGACTCGTCGTGTTCGGGCTGGGGGCTTGAGAGCCAGTTCTTTCTTTCTTTTTCTTCCCTCTTTCTTGGCCGGCGACGCATCAGTGATGCATTTTTGGTGTTACTGATGTCCATGGGCGGCGATAGCCACTTGCCATCAGGTGGATCGTCAGCTCATTTGCCGACTATTCTCTCTGCCAATGGCCAAAACAAAAATATAGCCTTTGTATTGTATTTTGATATTACTAATTTACGGACGACTAAAGTAAATTTTATTCGTCCGTTTACCGGACGACTTTTAACAGCCTTGTTTTACTTTATTTTTATTTACTTACTGTCAATGTGATCAATGTCATTTCATTCCATTGTGATGTCAGTTGTCACTCATGTCATTTGTCAAATCAAATTTCATCCAGTGTTGCCATTGCTATGGCAATTACCGTGTTCTACGGCGTTCAGGCCAAAAAATCACAAAATCTACGGCCTACGGCTGGAACCCTATTGCCATAGCAAATTCTACGGCTTTTCGCAAATTTTCAAAAAGTCAAAAGTCAAAAGTGAAAATTCCACGGTCTTTGTTTTATTTATTGTTTTGCAAACATTTAACGAATGTTAAAACCCTTAAAACAGCGCCACTAGGCTTATGTTGATGCTAATGTAGGGCTAATGAAAAGTACCTATTCCTCGTTTTGTGGGCATCAAATTCACTGCCGATGACCTTTTTTTTTAGTTCGAGCGCTGAACCGATGGTATATATTGGCGTAATTGGATTGCTACGGCCCACACTTGATCCTTTCCCATATAAACACGGCTTTTTTTATCAAATGTACACGGCCTTCCAAAAATTTTCATTGGCAACACTGATTTCATCAAATTACAATACAAAGTATAGTACAAAAGTACAGCAAAAATAACAATTCAACATTACAACAAAATATAACCATTATTTTACGAAGCTATTGGTTTGTTGTATTGAAGTAAATTCCTTACCTATTTGTGCATACCTAGTTTAATAACTTTATGTAAAATACTTAATACCGTTAAGTATTCGTCTGCAATAAAATTTAGAATTATACTAAACTAGGTAACGATGGAGTCTAGCCCGTTAGATTTTGTAGCTCAGTCATGTATGGATTTAACTGAAGCTATATCGGTGGTTACTAATTCATCCGAACGTGATTCTATTATTTATAACCACATAAAGAAAGTGTATGCGGTGGTTACACCTGTGGAGGATTTTAAGAAGAGTATGTCTACATTAACTTTTTTTATTAAACATGTTTCAAAGATGTACTTGAATTATCCTTATAAGTATGTATATTTATATAGTTATACAGTTATACTTTTTCATTTACAGATTGTGCTTGGGTGAATGTTGCGGAACCTATTTCGCTGTCACAACATTGTTCTGATAAGATTGTAGTGCTGGATTTCTGGACATACTGCTGTATTAATTGCTACCATGTCTTACCTGATCTAGCTTATATAGAAAGCCTTTACAACGTTGAAAGTGGACTAGTTGTGGTATGGACCGTGAAAACATTTCTATTCTAATTATTCAATTAACGCCACCGCAAATTAACATACACCATACTCAAATACATGTTGAATAAGTTTTTGTTTTTTTCTATAATTTTTCTTGAATGTAAGATATATTATACAAATACAGTTTTATTAAAGACCTGTTATTGGAACAATGTTTATAAAAAAAATTAGTTTAATAGTCTAGATTTGTGTTTAAAATTTTGCATATTATTTAAAATTAAAGTTTCTAAACACATTACATTACTTTATATGTATGAAAAATAAATAACATTATAATACACATTTTAGATTGGTGTGCATTGTGCAAAATTCACAAATGAGAAGTCTAATCAAAACATCCTAGCAGCCGTGCAGCGGTACAACATCCACCATCCAGTGGTCAATGACAGTGAGAGTATCATGTGGGACGCTCTTGGCATTCGCTGTTGGCCAACGTTGCTCATACTAGGTTAGGAAACTTTATTATTACTACAGTCCCAAAGCTTAGTCCTAAAATTCCTTGGAAATATCTGGCCTTGCTAATATTTTTGTACAAGGTATTTAAATAATTTTGCTTTACGAATAAAAATGTTGTTGTGTTAAAATTGTTCAAAAACTTAAATACTGTACGTACTACTGTGTAGATTTACTTGAATAACCATAATATTAGACAATGTTTAAGTACTCTGTGATACTCTGTAGTACAAGTACCGTGTTGTATTTCTTTCATAGAATATGTAATGGATAAAAAATATATATATTTTCAGGGCCAGGCAATATGCCACTCTTTGTTATAACTGGAGAAGGACATAGGAGTGAATTGGTTTGGTATGTGACCAATGCAATACGATACTTTGGCTCTAAACTATCAACCTCTCCTCTACCAGTTGACCCTTTAAAGCTTTTAAAACCAAAGGAGAAGGAGAATGATGTACTAAGGTTCCCTAGCAAGGTAAGTTATTTTAATACTGTACTGTTTTTGACCTATCTGTACAATACATGGTACTGGCTAAGTGGCTACTGACAATGGCTATGAGTTATATAATTTTATTTGTTTATGGAAATGAATTTCGTGGCTTTATTTTCACCATAGACAATTTCCTCCATTTCACTCCTACTGCAGCTCCCGTTAAGGACCTTGATTCCAAAACAATATAGTAATAAGCGATACATGTTTGGTAGGTTGCTCTCAATCCGTTCTATCGAGGGCGGACTGATGAGCCTTACCTCGGTATAGCTGACACGGGCCACCATCGGGTGCTGCTCACCGATTGCTCTGGAGTCATTCTTCGTATTATCGGAGGGCCTGATCCTGGCTTCAAGGATGGGAGTAAGTAAGCTAATGTTCTGGCCTAATTTATTCAAGCAGGATAAGTTAGCCATGATATTAAAATGTCATAATTTGACACTTCAATAATTGTTACTTTTTTATATAATAATAATAATAAATAACGCTTCACACTCATAGCCCCACACTAGGATTCCCTGTGTCGTGGGTGCCATGGACAACACACTAGACAAGGATATTCACACCCAGACCGAGAACAGAAATTCAAACTCATCATTAAAATTTCCGCCTCGCTGGGAATCGAACCCAGGACCCTCGGTGCGGCGAAGTAGCATGGTAACCATTGCGCCACACGGGTCGTCAGGTCTATGATATTGTAGTTCCAAGTTTATTATCATTCTGTAATAAACGGTAGACCTATCTTATTATATGGAATAGATCTTTATGCGAAACAAAACGCGTGATATTAAAGTAATATAATTATATAGAATGCATGGAATGTACTTTAGATCGTTTATCCATATAATCCATCTCATATAAATCCGTGTGATAACAAAATATCCCTGGCCACCTTTAATATCTTAATAGGCTGTCACAGATCCACTTGCAAACAATACAAAACAAACAAAAACACACAAAACATGCACAAAACCAACAAAAAACCGTGTGTATTTATATACGCACGTAAAAAGTTATACTTACCTCTTATACCTGTATACATATACGTTTCGCTCGCACCCACGACTCAGCGCGCGCTAGCAATCCAAACACACACCTCTCGCTCGCACTAACGACCCGGCGCGCGCTAGCAATCCAAACACACACCTCTCGCTCGCACTAACCGTTCATTCCCACTAGTTCTACTGCTTAGTTCTATCGTAGAAGTGCGACCCGGCGCGCGCTGGCAATAAAAGACAACTCCTAGCGAGTGATGTGCGCCTAGTATCACGCAAATTCATCATGTCGCTTTTTGGCTGTCGCATCGTCAAAATTTTACTCTCATATTTTTTCCATACGCCTCATATGATAAGAAGTATAACTTCAAAAGTACTTGATTTATGATACTCGAGGATCCCGCTACATTGGTCGTCCATACACTCGCAGAGCTAGGCGAGGCGCAGTTCAACTCTCCGCAAGGGCTGTGCTGGTTGTCCGGCGCGGTGTTGGTGGTGTGCGACACTAACAACCACGCCGTGCGCACCGTGCATCTCGACGAGGGCACTGTGGAGGTGTTAGCGGGTACCGGGAAGCAGTCCGACTTCGGGGACATGGGTAAATAGCAATATTTTTAACCTCCGACGAAAAAAGAGGGGTGTTATAAGGTTGACGTATCTGTATTCTTATTACTATTTGAAGGTGGCAGATAGTTATGTAATTGTAAGTTAGCCTGAGTTTTTCTGTGACTTAATTATTATCATTTTTGAAGGTGGCAAATGCCTCGGTCTACAGCCGTTGTCCTCTCCGTGGGACATCGTGCTGTACACGACGCCGGACATGGACATGTCTGTGCGCGCCGCCCCGCCGCACCTCGCGCCGCCTCCGCCGCCGCCCGGACAGGACAAGGATAAGGATGATAAGAGGAAAGATGACGATAGTAAAGGTATGCGAAGATTCATTTCTTCTCGTATTAAGACTGTGCTCAATATTCTGTGTATCCATACTCAAGTCAGGTGCCTTGTCTGGTCATTCACACTATATTATAGTGTTAGTTTACCTCCTAACTTATCCAGAGATTATAAATAGATTAATGAAAATGGCAACACCTCGGTGATATGCTTATGGTGTTACGAATATCCATGGGCGGGGTCACCATTTTTACCGCTAAGTGAATGTACTAATCGTTTTCTAAGTATAACAAAAGAACCTCACAACAACACATAAATAGTATGATACTTAGATTTTCTATTATATACATAATCACTGCTTTTCTTTTAAAATCTTAGGTAAAAAAATGTGCTACAATAAGGGTATAATATATACAACAAAGGTAATTATATGTTATGTTTCAGAGGACAAAGATAAAAAGGACGAGAAAAGACGAGTGCTCCTAGTAGCTTGCGCTGGATCGCACCAGATCTGGGCGATATTTCTCGATACTACTATATGGTGGAAATATAAAACATACGCTGAAGGTAATTTATTTGTAACCCAATGTTTAGTGTTTAGCTTAGAATAGACATGTTGCTTATAAAGTACGTACAGACAGTGTTTGAAATCTCCAATCTCTGAAACTGCCAGTCGCATTAAAAAAATGTGTATGATAACCATATTAGGCTGTATTATTATAATTTCTGACATAAAGGAGTTTGTTCAGGGGTATGGGTATTAAGTGTTTCAAGGGCAAGTTACTACTATAGATATAAGATATATTTCTATATGGTTGTAGGTACGGTGGCGTGTATCGCTGGCTCGGGGGCGGAGTCCGCGCGCAACAGCGCCTACCCGCACACTGCGTCGTTTGCGCAGCCCTCGGGCCTCGCCCTAAAGACCGGTGAGACACTTAACGAATGATATCTAAAGTATTGAAATTATAAAATATAATTATTCGTTCTACAATAATATAGGGTTCTAAAGGTATAGTAATTAAAAAAATTAAAAATGCCCGCATAACATTCTTTTAGACGAAACCTTTGGGCTCATAATCTAAATTTTACTTACAAAAAATAACCGACTTCAAAGTTACTCAAAAACTACTTGTCAGATCTCGTTCAAATTTATGTGGGACCACATGACAAGCACCTGCTTTCGATTAAAAAAGAATCATCGAAATCAGTTGGCGTGATATTGAGTTATTCGTCCATTTGTCGCGCACATACTTAATACAAATTTAAGACTTATATGGTTTTTTCATGGATGCCATTGTCAGATCTCAATAAAATTTGTGGGACCACATGACAGGCTCCTGCTTACGATTAAAAAAAGAATCATCAAAATTGGTTCGCCCAGTCAAAAGTTCTGAGGTAACAAACATAAAAAAAATACAGTCGAATTGAGAACCTCCTCCTTTTTTTGATGTCGGTTAAAAACGAATAAAATTAGACCTTACATTAAACTTACCGTTTTTTTGTGTTCCTTGAGGTAATAAATGCTATCATTTATTATTATTAAAAACATTTAAGGGATATTATTTTGTATGTTTAGGGCCATCATCGGAGTTGTTCATAGCAGACTCGGAAAGTTCTTCAATACGAAGAATGTTGCTGACCACGGGACAAGTTTATACCTTGTGTGGGGGAGATCGAAATCCTGTGGTACCTATATTTTTATTATATTTTCTACTTGAATATATACTTTCTATATTATATTTTCTACTTGAATATATACTTATATACTTTTTAGTTAGCTAACAACAGTTGAATTTAGTCATCACTCATCATTCATTAGTACCCAGATACATATGTCCAATTACAGACCGGGATCGTACTTGCTTGACACTCTTAACTGCTTGACTTACGATGGACAACATCTATCGGCCTACGAACGCTTCCAAATTCTGTGTATTAGATTATTATTAACCGTCAACATTTCAGGACCTCTTCGCTTATGGGGATGTAGATGATATCGGCCAACTTGCGAAGTTACAACATCCTTTGGGAGTGGCATATTGTGAAGGCAACAAAACAGTATACATAGCTGACACATACAACCACAAGATAAAGAAGGTGGATTTCGCACAACAGAAGGTCACCACGTTGAATTCAATAGTGCTGGAGTCTACGGAGACACCAAAGTATAACGAACCCTCCGGGATCTCAGTGAGCGCCGACGGAAAGTACCTCTACATAGCCGATACCAACAACCATTGCATAAAACTTATAAATTTAACGAAAAACGTGTGCCAAGATTTTAAGGTGCGGCTCCCAGATCCCAAGTTTACGGAGCCAGAGAACTTGATACAGTATAAGAACGATCTGTTCGTGAATAGAAAGTGTGGGAATTTGATAATTTACTTCAACGTCAGCTTGGATTCTGAGACGAGGAATGTTAAGTTCACGCCCGGCGCGCCGCAAAACTGGCTCGTGTGCGTCCGCGACGAGTTTACGAAGGACGTTACGTTGGACGAATTCGAGTTCGTCAGTTGCTCGCACAAGGGTACCAAGCTCCCCGGCCGAGTGGAAATGAAACTTAAAAACCGTTCAGAAAAGACTCATTATCGCTTGTACATGAGCTTCCAAACGGCGCTGTGCGACGGCAATGTGTGTTTCTCTCACGCGTTCACGATCCGCTCCACGATATTAGTCCGCGACTCCGTGAAGATGGTTGAGTCCTACAAGATAACTTGTAAAGTGAATCCTGTGAATAGAGGCGAACCGAAAGAACTAAACTCTGTTTTTTAATTCTGCAAAGTGAATTGACATTTCCAGTATTACCAGTTTTTATTGCTATTTAGAAAACTAAATAGCGATGTGCCACAATCGGTAAAACGTAATCAATACTTTCCGATTTTTGTAAAACGCAACTTATTTCATATTCCCCGAGTGCTCCAACCCAGTAATTTAATTTATTTCAAATATAATCGTATCGCTACCAATTTCTATCAAATATTAATTTTTCGATTAATTTAGTAGAAATATTTATTTTAAAGTCCACCATCCTAGGAGTCTCCTTTTACGTTATGTAACGTCTATTGAACTTTATGAATAATTTAATCTTGATTAAAAAATTTAGTACAATAAAATTTACCGATTAACAAATAAATATCTTACGATTAATGTAACCGGAATCATGAAAACATCACTAGCAAAAAAAAAACAGGCAACATTTTATTTTGCCGAATAAAAAACCACTGATCTGTAACGTAAAATCCCTTTCAAATAACACATTTTGTTCCAATTTTCCAAATCAGTTGATAAGTGATGGAGGGGTAGGTAACAAACATTAAAATCCTGAGTCGGTTAAAAGAATAATTTGGTAGCAGTCGTTGGCGGCCATTTAGCATTGACATAAAATTGCTTATAAGTTGCGGAATTACTTACTGATCATTTGTTTACGAATCGCCGTACCTGATTCTCTTTGAACTTTAATGTGGCAAAATAGTTATAAAGTTAAGTTATTCGATATTTAAGTACACTAAAATGTTACGTTTTATGTGTAAGATGAACTAATGTTAAATAAAATATTTTTATATTGAAATATTGTCTATCATTGATGAAATTTATTGTTTTTTTACAATGATACAAATACTTCATAGCACCTCTTACTTGTATTGAATATCCTTAACTGATCAGGGGATGAGTGGTGGAGGATTCTGGAATGAATCGAACAAATGAGTAAAAAGAAGCAAAAATCCGTATTTAATCTGATTCTTAGTTATCCTGTCAAGGAGGCCATTCTATCTCACGATTTCCGCTAGGCCTATTTATGTCTTCAAACTACGCCTAGTGCGGAAATAGTAATACCACAAAACAAACAGCGCATACCAATGCATCACGAAGTTTAATAAAATTACCTTGAAAGCCTTTGAAGGTGCCTTATAATAAATTTTTCTCTTTTACAACCACTACCACTTCTGCTAAAATCGGTTGTTAAACATCCATCCATTCATCAACCTACAAAGACTTGTAGGCCTGTCCATCAGTAGCATGGGCGTAGCCAGGGGGGGGTTTCGGGGGTTCAAACCCCCCCCCCCCCCGAAAAGTTAAGGACTGACATTTTTATGTTCTAATAAACCCTTAAAAAACATTTTTCTAGCCGTCATTCCGAATCGAATAAGCTATCGCACATATTTTTAGGAGCTTTATTTCTATTATATATGTCGGTGAGGCCAGGAATCTCCAGTGAAGGTCCAGGGACGGACCTCTTTATTAACCGACTTCAAAAAAGGAGGAGGTTCTCAATTAGACTGTATTTTTTTTATGTTTGTTACCTCAGAACTTTGGACTGAGCGAACCGATTTTGATGATTCTTTTTTTAATCGAAAGCTGGTGGCTGTCATGTGGTCCCATATAAATTTTATTGAGATCTGACAATGGTATCCATGAGAAAACCACATAAGTCGTAAATTTGTGTTAAGATGTGCGCGACAAATTCACGAAGAACTCAATATCACGCCAACCGATTTCGATGATTTTTTTAAAATCGAAAGCAGGTGCTTGTCATGTGGTCCCACATAAATTTGAACGAGATCTGACAAGTAGTTTTTGAGACTTTGAAGTCGGTTATTTTTTGTTAGTAAAATTTAGATTATTCTACAACGCCTGTCCGATGCAGAGGTTGGCATATAAGAAACGACATGTCATATTTAGATGAAGGAATTGTCAATAAGATAGAACGGATGATCACGTAGTGTTGAAGTACTTGGAAGTATTGATGTGAACGTTAGGAGAACTGGAAATATAATATCATGGAGCAAAGTAAAAGGAATATCATTTCATAACCAACACCGTAGAATACCCCTTCTGCTTTATATACGTTTTTGAACTTTTTGACTAAACTAATAATAGATGGCACTACATACATCGTGAGAAAAAATAAAGTCTCAATTTTCTTTAGGGTTATTTTACGTACTTTTAGTCGTTGTATTTTCTTGAACCCCCCCCCCCCCTCCCCGAAACTTGAACCCTCCCCGAAACTAAAACCTGGCTACGCCCGTGATCAGTAGTCTCTCTCATCGTTTCTGAGCCTCCTAAATCCAGCGGATACCCGCTGTTTTCTTAATGTCATCAGTCCACTTGCCCCCGGTATTCAATGCTGCTTTTTCCGAATCCTGGCGAATATGAACGCATGATGTGAACAGTGAACGGCACTATCGACCAAGATGGCCATATGTGAATTTGAACTGCCTTTGAAAACATGAAGAACTACAGCAGCAGGTTTAGCAGTAGCTGTAGCAGGTTTTTTCCTTGAGACGAATTAAAATTAAGTTAGACCACAGAAGAAATATAATAGTACGTATACTTATAAATTATAATTAGATTGCACATAATTTTGAGGAGTGTGAAAGGATTGATTATCAAGTAAAGAAAAAGTAATTTTATAGCTGAAGATACAATGTACGTATTGTTTAACATAACACCTAGAACATTAACGTGTTAATTAAACATGTAATGCAGTCCTAGTGTACTAGGAAGCGTTTTATGCAGATGAAGCCAGATCACTGAGACTGAGTTATATGCCTATGGTAAACAGAGTCATCAAAGGATTTAATAGTCAAAGGAGCAGCTGATGACAGTTGGTAGTGTAATTAAAAAGCTCAACAAATCAGTTACGATCATTGTTTACATTCATTGTTGTTAACACAAGGTACAATCTTGATAATATATTAGTAGGTATAAATATGGTTCATGTCCACTGATCCGCATTGCACGTTAGTTTGAAAAACTAGGTAGGTACTTACTAAAGTCAGAAAATACCTAGGTTGGTGTTAGTAATGAATTCATGGCATGATCGCAAAAAAGAATTTAGTGACTAAAACTGGGCCATCCAGTTGCGGAAAAGCTATTAAATTCAAATGTCAATGTCATAAAGAAGAGCAATCGAAACAAATCGTACAATATCACTATTCGGCAAGGGAAGCTGCCTTGACATTACCGTATTACCGAGTACAAAACTACAAATACGAACCGCAGAAGACTATCTAAAATATTGCTTAGTCATGCTTCCGTTAAGTCGCTACAGTTTTTTATTCGTTATCAGGAGGTTAACTAGCGTTCAACGACTAACGAAGATGCTAATAGAGTTCATGGCGGTTGCGAATGGAATGTAATTTCGGTGTCTCAACGACATCGAGAGTGGTCAGCTGTTTAAATTGGTGTGAATCGCGTGGCGTTTGGCTTGACTAGGTCAGTTTATTTTTAGTGTTGTGATCGCAGTGATTTGTTTTATATATGATATATTTATAGGTATATATGATATATTATATATTTATAGGTACCTAAGTACTTACTTATTCATATAAAACAAATTAAGTAGTAGGTACCTAATAATAAACAACACTCATGTCCTACTTACTACCCCGAAATAAGGTTCTCTTGTTCTCTCCGTCTTGGCATGAAGTACCTACATACATAAGACATCTCTAACACCCTCGTCAGGCCTCGTCCTAAGAACAAGTAATTATACCTAACTCATTATTTCTTACTTATCCTGCGAACATAGAAAACATACTTATCTGTCAAATAATTTTGTTCTCGCTGAAAATCAAACCTGAGACACTGTCAACTATATATGCACAAGGCTATGAGGCTTAGGTGACATGATGCGGTACTTCTGTTTGCATTAAGTACTTTCCTTATTCCTATAGAATGTTTGCCGCACACTCAGAAAAACACATCCAACTCCCGATCGCACCAAATTGCTTTACTCAGTCGATTGAAGTAAGCTCACGGGTTATAAGATTCATAATACATACATACAACATATAAAATGAATCATGAACGAAACGAAAAAAATGCATACATTTGGGGCGTATAGGTACCTACCTATTTATTTTTATTTGTCTACAATTTCTATTCATTAGTAGCTCGACTCAACCACATCACGTCACGATAATAACTTTAATTGAATGACCTTTTATATTGTATTGCCGGCTAGGCAATAGCATATGAAATGTTTTAAAAGTTGCCTGCAGCCCTATAATAATGCTTTCGCAAGGTATACTTGTGAAAACTGCAGAGTGCAGACGATGATGAATAATAGGTTATGTACCATACTATCCTATTCACGTTCTTATGAACACGACCGTTCCCAATTCATCATTCCATTCTTACTATGTTTTGTGAATAACATGCTTTTTAATTCAGGAAAATTATTTTCCGTTCTGGAACCTATCGATGGCCTTCAGTTGGTGGCGATCCAAGTCTCCTCGAACCTCTACTTTGGCCGGTTCATCGAATTAAAGGCTTAAGCTGCCGCAAGTAAACTTGAAGGTCTTGCGATGGATAGGTACTGTACACCGAGAGATTATGTCTCGGTCGTCTCAGGTTGCCCATGTGGACCTACTACACTGTTGTCACATCACATTTAGCACAGCCTCGTGCACAGGCCCAGTCGGCTCGGGGTACAATTTGGAGCATGTGCGCAGACATCCGCAAGACAGCAAAGCTGCAAGCCACCTGATGGTACCTACCTTAGTGGTCTCTGTAGCCATCAAGCATCGTAGCACGAAAAACTAAAAAAATACGCATACAGCGAGTATAACTACTCGCTGCGTAAGATCAGATCAATACTTTTTTATTGGTCTGAGGTAGTAAGCTATTTCTATTTATTATTTTTTAGGTATATGAATACTACACACAATTAGTGTTCTTAACCTGTCGCGCACGGGTGCTAAACAATATAATATTAATCTATGGCTAAACGTAAACTTTTACTGATAAAAATAATAACATCTTTTGTTTTGTTACCTTACCAAACTCTTTCATAAGTAGGTCTTTACGAAATATTATTGATCTAATCGTACAGCGTTTGGTCAGATGTCCACAGCGTTAGATGACTAATAAATACCTTTACTAGAAAGCTTACTTGAGCTCCTTTTTCGTTTAACATTATAAAATTACAACAGCACTCCAACTTTGAGGATAGAACAGTAGAACTGTTACATAAAGCGCAAAATTAAAAACGTAGGTACCTACCCCATTTACAACAAAGTAACTAAATTGCAAATAGTTCTAAGACGCGTAATGATAACCTTCGTGTAAACCACAAGCAGAATTTGAGCATCAAACGACGATGATAATTCTAGGGATTCTAAGTGGGAGTTCAAAGTATGATAATCGCCCGAGTTCCACCAGGTGGAGTCTGTGCTGCAGACTAAGGGGGCTAAGGTCACTCCGATCATTATCGTTGCACCTCGCGTCCAACGCAGAACAATTGCAGCGGCCGCGCAGATTGACAATTAGATCCTCCGGATCGTGAACCGAAAAACCTTTAACTTGTTTTTTATATTACTGTTATTATTTTCTATTATTGGCGTCTGTAGAACCTTCTTTACACTCCAGTATTATATAGGGTGTTTTTTTTTCACCGGTGCGATTCCCGGCTCAAGCAGGTGATTTTTCAAAAAATCTTTAAGTGCAGTTTTACTTATTTTTGAAAATAATGGAATGTTTCCTTTCAATAAAATTTTCCTCCTTTTCCTCCAACTAGCGTCTTTTTTTCCACCCTGTATAAAGTTATTTAGGATATTCGTAGTTTAAACACCAAGGTTGTCTATTAGGATTTAGACATCTTCAAAAACTGACCTATACTTAACCGAACGCAAATTAATTTTAATACCTGATTGGTTTCAACAACATCAAATAGTCACGTTCCTACCTATAATATTTATAACCGTTATAAAATAATTAGCTTGCGCTCCGATGAAGATACGCGGATATATACCTAAATTGATTTATCAAGTTCAAATTATTGTACTTTGTTAGCCACAGTTATATTTTGGGTGTAGATAATGTAAAGGACTCCATCCACCCTTCAGTTTAAGCCAATCTCCTTTGCTCGTGATACACCCTGCTGAGAAAAAATGTGACACCAGAAAAAGGTGATAAGTCTCTCCTTTTGTTGAATGCAAAACTTTTTATTACACACAGTGAGGTTTTTATGATAACTAGCTACCTAAAAAAAGTCTATGGGCTAAATTGCGGACGGTCATGGTAAAACTACATACATAATTAATATAGGTTCCTTCCTTCCTAGTTTTACTACGGAACTCTGCAAAGCGGGATTTCACATCTAAAGTGGGTTTTATTCTTATTTTTTTAAAAGAATTTCAAAATAAGTTCACAGATGATAGATAAACAGATAGCCATATATTGTTTATTTTTATTGAAACACGTTAACGATAGCGAACTAATATCTAACAATAACTGTCTGTATTACCCACGAAGTTGCTGATTGTTATCTCTGATAAGATATCTCTCTGAACATTTAACTTATTAAATAATAACTAAATAAATATAGTCAAAGAACGGTACGGTAGATAGGTACTAAGTTTTCCCATGCAGGCCAATGATATTATAATACATCATTGATGCAGGCCATTTGATTTAGGGATAAAAATTCGACATTCCACTAAACTCGGAACGTCTAGCAACGCTGACAGACACCCAGTAAAGTTTTACCTATTTGTTGTTTTACGAAAGAAACCATGAAAGCAATCAGTCATAGTATGAGGCATATCACCGGTGCCTAGATACGGTAGGTATAATTTTTTTATATAATGCCAAGGGGAAATTAAGCCTGATTAGCTCGTGACTAACTGTATTAGCGTACACGGTATAAACATAGCAATAATATTTTTTATTTACTTATTTCCTTAGCACTGAGCACAAGCTTGGTAATATGCAATAACCGTATGTAATTTTTTCCATATTACATTTGGTATGCAAAGCTCGCAGTTGATCGGGGCCATTAAAATGCTACAATATAATCACACCGTTAATTCTAATGGAGGCGAACACAACTCTGTCGCAATGAAAGATGCTTTTTTTATTGAACTCTGAATATCTCAGCATAATTTATGGGTTGATGACGTAAACACAATGTGCCTACCTCTACATCGGCATCAAAAATGACGTTAGTATGCCACTGTAGATTTAAACACATTGTTTCGAGCCCACCGTCTATTTTCTCGATCGAACAATAGTTTTTCCGTGCAACTCACAGTACCTACTCACACGTACCTAAGACAATAGTTGGCATTTGGCAATTGTTTGTTCTTAATATGCGTATCGTATCTATTATCAAATGTTATGTTAAGAGATTCGCTCGGGTAGGTACAAAAGGGGAATCTAAGGTAATCGGATTTCTGTTTGCTTAAATTACAACATCATCAATTACTTATAGTAATTTTATTCGTTGTAGAGAAAATGCCTTTGGAAGTTATTATTATTATTATTAAGTCGTGTGAGTAAGGGCGTTATTCCCAAAGGCCACTGCAACCAAAAGTGATCCCATATAGCAATGACCAAAGGTATAAGATTTGGTCATCAACGTTTATAGCTGAAATGAACCGTAACTCGTAAGATGGTCTTGGGTTCCAGATCCCTAATATGTTAAGGCGCTATTATGATTTCGCCTAGTGTTAGACTTTTACATAGAGAGATAGCCATGCAATCGCAGATATGATATATCGCATTAAGGATGGATACTATATTTCCTTTGCCTTGTGCTTTGTTTAGCCTACAGTGTCCAGTGCTGTGGTCTAGTGAGTAATCTTAGTACCTGATTCGAATTTCATGTCGGCTTAGATTCGTCGTAGTTTTGCGAATAACTCATTGTTAATTGTTTACCTATCCATATTGTACTTGACAATTAGGAAAAAATATTTTCTTTAGTTAGCTTTTACCCGTAGATATGTCCATATTAAGTATATTGACTCAAATTAATATTTGACCAGAGTTGCGATTTGTGGCCACGAAAACATCTCGGTTTTGCACATGGACTATATTTAAGTCCATGGTTTTGCATTACATGGCGACAACCGGTGTTTCAACTTAAATCAACGATTTATATAGGTAGCCCTTAGATAACTGTTGTTTTTTTTTGACTAAGCATACGGATTAATAATCACGTAAGCTCAAATTCACACATAGCATATTTAGCTGAAATACAGTTTTTTATGAATAAGGCCCGTTACTGCCTGTCTAAAGTAAATAACATCGATCGATTGATTACGTATGGTTTAAGTAATAAGGTTTTTTTCGGATGAAACTACTAAACACTTGTTACCGAAAAGGTTTCCCGAATTTCCCGAGTTCGTACATTCGTTGTCAAATAATTAAAGCAGAAAAATATAGTTCTGCGTTTCTTTTTATACAGAAAAATGAATAGTAAATAGAAAAGAGAAGGCGGAACGAGTATGCAAAGATGGAATAACGAATTTTCCTCTGTTTTCCCTGTGACATCACTGCGTTGCATAACGTTTGCTCGTGAGACCTTCTTCGACGATTTTGGGTAGGGATTGGCACCACACAGCATATATTAGCATACATTTCTTTTATTAACTCATGCAACATATTATATGAATAACTATTGTTGTATATGTCAGGCTGGTAAATAAAACTGATTTAAGAGTGTATTGGGAGATTGGGACAGAATAATCTTTTACGGAACTTAAGTAATATGTAGAGACGATGGGAATACCTATCTTAAAAATACTATTAAACACGGGTCTCTCATTACTGAGGAGGATATATAGGTACTTAACAAATATAGCTTTTTACCTTTCATCTTACATTGTTTAAGACAAAGGTAATAAAAAAAATGTTAATATATTTTGTCCTTATTTTATTTTAATCATTATAATTCCAAAGTTAAGGGATAATCCAACAATTTTTTAACGCCTTTGATGACTGCAAATTACCGGAGATCCGTTTGTAAGATCCGTGTACATTTCCTACAATAGTGTAATAAACGTAGCGATACGAACCATAGAACATATTTCAAGTAGAATTGTCAATAAGCTACAGCGCTTTATCTATACCATCAACCATATTTGCAAGTTTTTGGAGGTTGTATATTGGTTTTTAGGGTTTAGCTATTTATTTATTTATTCTTTATGTAAGACCTATGAATAGGTTTTTACATGGGTGGACTTAATGCCTAGTGGCATTCTCTACCAGTCAACCCAGGGTGATGGCGAGAAATAATAAATAATTACATACATAAGGTAACGGCTCCAGTAATGGACGAGGCTCCAGTAATGGACGAAAAAAAAAGAAATCATCTAGAATATGGTTATGAACCAGTTTTTTTATATTGGCAACACTGTTTCATATACTATAGTCATCGGACTGCCTAAGTTTGATATTTTATTCAATTCGGTCTGTTAGAACACAAGTTAGCGCGAAATATAAATTGTTCGTCATTGTAAATTTATATTACCGGCTTTTCTTAAGGAAATTGTTAGTGCGGGAAGTAAAAAGTTTCATCTGTAAATTTGTATTGCTTTTTTTAAATCAAAATGTGTTTTGTTTGTTTGGTTAACCATGAAATTAAGTCTACAACACACAGTGTTGTTACTCCAGAGAAGTTATATTTGTTGATATTTTGTTGGTGTTCATTACTGGTGCACTATAATTGTATAGCTCCAGTAATGGACATAATTTTATCGAAATTTATCTTTGCTATTGTGTATCCAGAATTTGAATTAATTTTACTCCTAGTATTATTTCTTACTATGAGCTAGCTGCAAATTATGAAAATGTTGCTATTATTGGGTATTTTATAGATATCCAGTAATGCCACTGATATAAAATGATAGAATATACTGAATTATTATTACTAGCGTATAGGACCGACACCGTGAACCCGAAATTTGCGCAATGAACTGTAGCCAACGGGCAACTGTTTTCAGTGGATCCTGTGGATTTTGAAAGGAGAACGAGGGCTCAATTTTGAAAATAAAACCTCCCGGTGCGACACAAATTTTACAGTGTAAAAGAAATGAAAAATACTCCATTTTTGCTATTTAAATTGTTACCTAGTGTTTTAAACATATTTTAAGCTATTGCATAGCTTTTATCGCAGGCTTGACGACCGAATCAAGAAATTTCCGTAACGAAATAAAAGGTGACACCGCCCACTTGCAGTCAGTAGGTACTAGGATAGCAAAAACATGCAAGCGAGTGTGCCAAAACAAAGCTGGGGAATTAAATTTCTCATCGAATTTGTTCACGTAGTAGCAATTAATTAAAGCGAGTACTAGGCGACCAGAAATCTTCGAGAATGCGATATCAGTGATACTGTACATTCATACTATGCGGCTGTCTTATTTACTCTTCGGTATTTAGCATAGGTACAACAGGGATATGTATATAATATGTTATTAAATGAAATAAAAACCCAAATGGTGTTGTTCTGTAAATAAGAAGTTTTAATGACATGACTATCATCATAAATTTTATAATAAATACATTTTAAGGACAATTAAATAAACAAACAATACCTGTAAATAAGAAAAACAACATTTAAAGTCCTTATTTCGAGATATCTTGATGATAATTAAATATTTTATATTATTTACTTCCACATAGGAAAATCTTCATTTCTTATTATATGACATGACAATTCTCAATTCGAATACATACGCGATAGACAATAAACCATAGATCAGATAAGGCAATGAGCATAGCTTACATCTCCCCCCCTAGGTAGACCTTTGATTCCCGAATGATTCCTTCAGTACCGGGACCAATTTTGTTATATGGAAAAGATTTGATTCGCATTTCTTATGTCCTGTGTCTATTCTGTAGATTGAATTGGACAATTTTTCGAGAACCACGAAGGGGCCAATTTTTAATTCATCCAATTTTTTCCTGTTTAACCTGTTCCCATTTTCAACATAAACTAAATCTCCAACTTTTATTTCACAATCTCTTCTGTTCTGTCAAACTGTTGTTTATTATAATTATGTGATTTTATAGTATTTTCCAGGGCAATTCTTCTATCTTTTAATAAATCATTATGTGTTCTTTCTTGTTTTAATTCTTTTGGTAGAATATCAACATTTTTACCTTCTAATAGATATTTTGGAGAAAATCCTGTTATAGTATGCTCCGTTTCATTATACATTCTAGTACATTCATGAGCTATAGTGGTCCACGCTACTTTATTTTTTCTTTCGTTTATCTTACATCTTATTTTATTAACAAGTGTTTGATTCAACCTTTCATTTAAACCATTTGAAAATGGAGCATTAACTGCAGTGAATATTATGGGAATATTTTCTTTAGATAAAAAGTTTTTAAAATCCTTTGAATTTATACCCGGATATTGGTCAGACAAAATCAGGCCTATTTTATTATCATCTGATACTTTTCTAATTAGTTTTATAAAATCACTTGAATTTTGTGATTTTGAAGTCAAAGTGTAAGCATATCTTGAAAAGTGATCTACTAAAAGGTGCAGATACGTTTTTGTTGAACGTTTGCCACCGAATCCTCCAATGGTATCTATAGATACTATCTCAAATGGGTATGTAGCGGGACCTAAGTGCGACATTAATCCAAAATTATATTTTCCTTTTGATTTGTTCTTTATACAGGTTTTACAACTATCACAAGTCTTTTTTATATTAGTTGTTAAATTTTTCGCAGCAAAGAATGGTACAATCTTATTTCTCATTTGTTTTATTCCTAAGTGACAGTATTCATAATGTATCCTCTCTATAATTTCTTTACTGAATTCTTCAGTTAAAATTATCTTATAATTTTTCCCAGCCTTTTTATAATATACTTTATTTTCAAATTTTAGGCTATTTTTATTATATTTTATATCTTCATTTATTTTCTGATCATTTTGAATATCTTCAATATTAATTAAATTTACAATTCTCAAATTTTCATCTTGATTTTCACATGATTCTAGTACTGGATTTCTGCTTAAACTGTCCGCTTCTAAATTATATTTTCCTGGAGAGTATATTACTTCGAAATTAAACTGTGATAAGTAATAAGTCAGGTCTCCTAATTCTTCATCTGGTCTGGCTTTAATATTTAATTTTTCTAGAGGCTTATGATCAGTATAAACTGTAAATCTTTTTCCTAATAGCCAGTATTGCCAAAATTTTACAGCTTCTTTTATTGCTAAGCACTCTAGATATATAGCTTTTTTCTTTTTCTGGGAATCATTCAATTTCTTCGAAAAGTATGCGCAGGGTTTTAATTCTCCATTGTGCTGTGGTTGTTTCAAGACAGCACCTATACCTTGTATACTGGCGTCTGTATAAATATGTATCGGTAGATTTGGATTAAAGATAGCTCATATGGGTTTTAAACAAAGTAGTTTTTTTATTTTATCGAATGCTTCCTGACATTTTTCTGACCAAATAAATTCTTGTCCTTTTCTCAACAGATTATGTAATGGATCTAATATGATTGGCAAGTTTGGCACATATTTTCCATAAAAAAATATTTTACCTAAAAACTGTCTAACGTTTTTCTGTGTTCTTGGAACAGGAAAATCCTTTATCGCAATCAAGTTATCTTTGATTGGAGTAATTGTATTATTTTTGATAATATGGCCTAAATATTTTACTGAATCTTGTGCAAAGTTACATTTTGAGAATTTTAGTCTGAAACCTTCTTTCGATATTGCTTCTAACAACAATGACAAATGTTTAATGTGGTCCTCAAAGGTTTCAGAAAATATCAAAATATCATCGATGTAATTAACAGTAAATTCTGACAATTTATGTTTCCTTATAATACTACTTAATACTCTTTGAAATATTGCTGGTGAGGTTTTTAAGCCAAACGGTAAACAAGTCCATTGAAAATGTCCCTCTTGAGTGACAAATGCTGTTTTTTCTCTGTCTTAAATTTTCATAGGAATTGCCCAAAATGCTGAATTTATGTCTAATGTTGAGAAGAACTTACAATTTGTTGTTTTTACCATTAAGTCTTCTATAAGCGGGAAGGGCTGTGACTGAGGAACCACAATTTTATTTAAATCGCGAAAATCTATACACAGTCTTGATTTTCTTCCTTCTTCTTTTTTATAAGCTAATGTTACCGGGGCAGCAAAAGGACTGTAAGACTCTTCAATTAACTTTTCTTCTAATAATTTCGATATTTGTTTTTCAATTTCTTTTTTATCTTCTATAGTGCACCTATATGGTCTTTTATAACAATATTTATCAATAATTAAATCTATATGTGCTTCATAGCCTTTTACAGTACCTATGTCAAATTTATCTTTTGCAAAAATTGATCTGTATTTGCATATTAATTCTTCTATTTTCGATTGTTCTTGTGCATCTAAATGATTGACTGAAATGATAAAGTTTGCCTCTTCAATATGTTCATTGAAATTTATCTCGTAATTACTTTTAATATTTTCTAAATCTTCTATAGTTTTATTATAATTATCTTCTACTTTCGTAGTACCACAGTTTTGAATAATTTGTAATTGATCGTTTTGGATTAGATGAAATTTTTCTATGCAATCTAGTCCAATCAAGAAGTCGTAATCAAAATTCTCTTCATCAATCACAAAAATATTCATGTTCTCTTCAATATCAAAAATCTTTATCTTTAATGTTACTATTCCTTTAGTGTTTTTCACGCCATTAATCGTTTTTAAACCTGCATTGCTTTCGCAACTGTTATTTGCCTTGTTTTTCAAGGATAACAATTTAGAATTTACGAGGGATACATTTGATCCTGAATCATAAATTCCTGTTGTTTCTAAGCTATCATTTAATAGTACTTTAACTTTGATCAATGGCGGAATTATTAGTTTTTTGGATTTAAATCATTTAATTCCGTTTCTAATTCAGAATTATTAACAGTTCTTATCTGCTCTCTTATTTGTCTATCACTATTATTTTTGTTTCTGAACCAACACAATGATTCAGGATGATATCGGTTTCCTTTGTTTTCTTTTTCGCAAATTTTGCATGGTCTGACTATTCCGTCTTTTCCAATTTTATTTTCAAAAACTATCTTCTTTTCTGGATTTTTCTTATTAACTAAATGCTCCAATCCTCTGATGTTATTAAATAAATCTTTAGTATCCTTTAAATCATTTCTGTCAATTTTATCGACTATAAAATTAGGAAGCCCCGTCGCAATAAGATCGATTAGGGTGATTTTATCCATTAATTTGTTTACCTCCAATAATAGTTTTTCCTTTTTTATTGCATAATCTAATAACGATCCCTGTTTATATTTAAACAGAAAAGCATACCTAACTGGTGACCATCCTCTGTCCGCATATGTTTCACAAAAGTTTTCATTCCATATTGACCATTCTGAGTCAATTGTATATTTTATTAACATAGAACTGTACCAGTCAAGGCATGTACCTTCCAAAAATAATCTAAGTGTCTCAATTTTCTTTGAATCTTCTTTGATGCCTATACGAATACATTCCGATTCAAAAATAGCCATCCATTGCGATACATTTGAGGTTTTTGTATTAAATTTATCTAAGACAAATTTTTCTGATAAATTTCTAATATTACAGGTGTTTGATGCATTCTTCTTCATTTCAGCAAAATTCTCTAGGATTCTTGTCAAATTTTCTTCTGAAATTCCTGTCGCAGACAAATGTTGTTGTACTACTGGAGTTATTTTCTCTTCTAATAAATATCCTTTGAACTGCATGTTTCCGTCTTCATCAATATATTCGTTATTTATTTCTGGTGTCACCGAGATCCAAACCTGTCTTTTATCATGTCTTCGCTGTAATGTTGATCTAACTTTTTGAAAAACTTGAGCTTTAATTACTGTCTCATGTAGCTTTACCGGTTGTAGTTGTTCCGGAATCAAAAAGGTATGATTACTCATATCCGTGATTGAAGTAATACACATGATGTTGGTTTTTGGGTCGTCAATTGGTTTCACCACAAATTCAAACTTCAACTTTTCCATCGTTGGTAAGAACCGTTTAAAAATGTTGTTTTATAATATGTTATTAAATGAAATAAAAACCCAAATGGTGTTGTTCTGTAAATAAGAAGTTTTAATGACATGACTATCATCATAAATTTTATAATAAATACATTTTAAGGACAATTAAATAAACAAACAATACCTGTAAATAAGAAAAACAACATTTAAAGTCCTTATTTCGAGATATCTTGATGATAATTAAATATTTTATATTATTTACTTCCACATAGGAAAATCTTCATTTCTTATTATATGACATGACAATTCTCAATTCGAATACATACGCGATAGACAATAAACCATAGATCAGATAAGGCAATGAGCATAGCTTACATGTATATTACAATAGTCATAATAGATAATATTTGACACGGGTGTCAGAGTGGCAGTGAAGGATTTGTTTTTTTTTTATGTTAACGACGGGCAAACAGGCATACGGCCCACCTGATGGTAAGTGTTCACCGTCGCCTATGGACACGTGCAGCATCAAGGGAGCTGCAAGTGCGTTGCCGGCCTTGAAGGATACGATATAAACTCTTCTTAAAGAACCCCATATCATAGCGCGCAGGGAATGCCTCAGAGGGAAGTTTGTTCCAAAGCTCGCAGGTTCGTGGCAGGAAGGAGCGCGAGAAACGAGCGGTAGACGACTGCCACGAGTCGAGATGATGTGTGTGGAACCGTAACCTTTTGCGGGTGGTGCGATAAAGGAAGGTGGTTGGAGGCACCAGGTTGAAAAGTTCTTCGGAACATTCACCGTAGTAGAGATGGTAACGGTTGTTCTATCACTGTCGCTCTTCCGCATATTGATTGGCATGACGGGAGAAATGGCAATAATAACTTATGTGCATGATCGTGTTATGGACGCCCCTGTTGTGCTTATGCTAAATACCGAAGAGTGAATAAGATATTACATACTCCTGTATCATGTACGGTGTCACTTATGTCGCATCTTTGAAGACTTCTGTGTGCCTAGTACCTACTCGCTTGAATTAATTGCTACTGATGGTGAACAAATCCGATGAGAAATTCCCCAGCTTTGTTTTGGCACACTTGCTTGCATGTTTTTGCTATCCTAGTACTGAATGCAAGTGGGGGGTGTCAGGTTTTATTTCGCAACAAATATTATTCTAGGGCTATGTAATAGCTTTACCGCGGCAGTCCCTGAGTGCCACACGTTTTTTTTTGACGTCTCTGGTATCGTCGCGGTTCATCATCACGAAAGGTAAAATAATCTGGGTACTTTTTTACAAAATTACACGCGTCTAATATATAGATGGTCATGTCAATGTCAACAAATTATTATTTAAAAAAACATGTGGCACTCGGGGACTACTGCGTTAAAGCTATTGCATAGCCTTAGAATAATATTTGTTGCGAAATAAACCAGAGGTCTTCGATGTTGTAACATCAGTGATACTGTACAACCATAGTATGTGGCTGCCTTATTTACTCTTCGGTATTTAGCATAGGCACAACAGGGATATCTATATTACGATCATGCACATTAAGTTAATATTGCTATTTCTGTCATGCCAATTAATATGCGGAAGAGCGACAGGGATAGAATAAATCTATCACTGTAGCTCTGACACCTTATCAGAGCGCTTTGACACGGGTCAGAGCGCTCTGACAAGGTGTCAGAGTGGCAGTGAAGGATTCGTTCTATCACTGTTTGTCAGGCCAAGCGCAATGTAGGGTTCTGAAGTAGTAAGTTTATCGACTATTACTCATTGACTACGTAAATTAACATACCCGGAATAGTTTTTCTTGTAAATTCATCATATAACCTATTTTTCACAATTGTTTCACTTGTCCAACTCTAACCGTTTAGCCAGCAGGGCCCCCCTACTTGACTCTAACCAAAATTAGCCCTTTAAAGCCAAATATTTTGCAAACGAACCCCTAATTCCAAAAATGATATTTGAAGAACCATAATATTTTTGGAATTCCTTTTCAACGATACCCCACACTATAGGGTACACGAAGAATAAAAAAATCATCCTCACGTTACCTGTAGGGGAGGTAACCCTGAAAAAAAAAAGAAGTTTTTCAGTATTTTATTCCACTGTTCTGGAGTTTTAAAAAATATGTATAACCATGTCAAATTACAGCTTTCTAGCACTATGGGTCTCGGCGCTTTGCTTCGGACAGACGGACGAACATGACGAAACTATAAGGGTTCCGATTTTACTTCGGAACCCTAGAAAGATATTAATAATTATTATTCTTTTGGATTTTCATCATAGATTAGTCGATAACTAGCCTAACTAGTTTTATATGATTCGTGTCCATAACTGGGTGTCCATGACTGGGGTATGTCCATTACTGGGTGTCCATGACTGGGTTTTCGCTGTCCATAACTGGGTAAAAAAATGATAATTTTTATTTGTTAATTAAATTTAAACCAATTGCAATATCTCACTCGTGACACAGCAGAAATGTTGAATAAGAACAGGACTTTACACTTTATGTACTTTCAGGTTCTGGACTTTCACAATATAGGTAAAATTTTCACAAATACCACAAATTTGCTGTTAAACCGTCCATAATTGGGGTGTTTACCTTACAATAGTTATGATAAAAACACCTCTCTTAACATTAACATCAGTCAGTTACTCAGAGTCTGTGTTTATCTATTTGGTACAGTGTATCATGCAGAGAATAATTATTGGATAAATGACTGGACTTCATTCTGGGGAGGCTTGTATATGACATAAAAGACAACAGTTATTATACATCCGACACCTATCAAAATAACTTGTTTTAAACTAGACCTACAGCTACATTTTTGCGCTGATCGCAACACCTTTAATTAACCCCCGACGAAAAAAGAGAGGTGTTATAAGTTTGACGTGTTTGTGTATCAGTATGTCTGTCTGTGGCATCGTAACATTTTCCCAAACATCCCAAACGGATGAACCAATTTTGATCTAGTTTTTTTTGTATGAAAGGTGATTTAATCGAGAGTGTTCTCAGCTGTGTTAGTGTAAATCAAACTGTCGAGGTTTTTTTTTTATTTAAGATCATTAAAACATACAGTTTTGAAATGCAGATTTTCTACAATGTATTTATCTATAATGACCTGATAACAATATTGATATGCTTACCATAAAAGTGATGTAAACAGAAAAGAAAATTCCATATTTTTTTTCTGAAACGTGTTCATGCAAACACATAAAAAAATTATACGTACCGTTTCTAATAATTTTAATATACTGTGGACAAGAGCGTCCCACTATATCTATTCACATTTAATTTTAGCTAATAGAAGGTACAGACGTTTGAGAATCACGCTGCATTAAATAAGTATTACTCTTTCAAGGATATTAAGCTATGAGAATGATAGTATGGTGTCGCTTGTAGATACTAAACAAATACGAGTACCTACTTTATCCATAATAATTAATAAATCACTTACAATTGTAAAAAGTAACTTAGTGATACTGTAGCTACACCGTACATGCATACTACCTACTAAAGTTATTTTTTGCAGTTCACTTAAGTGTGCAGAAATTTAGATTTTACCAAAATAGCAAATCGACTAAATCTTATCTACTTATTTATTTTTAAATATTTCTAACGTAGACTGCAGGTATAGTTCACAACTTAAGACCAATTACGTTTCGGATAGTAACTTCAAAACACTAACTGTAAATTTAATCGTTTACCCAGTGGAACGTCAAGGTAATTTATTAATTGGCACCATTTTACTTGCTACATTAAAATCAATGGAACGTATTTAAATATTAATGTGATTCGGCACATCTGAAGCTTCAACTATTTTATTGGTTTAATTAAAAGCCAGTATAATTGAACTCAATCTTATTACTACACGATCGTAGGACGCCCTGGTCGGTTCTCCCTGAACTTACAATCACTTCCTCGAACTGAGAAGACTCCAAATGTCCTTATTAGTTACGCTCTACAGAAATTGATCGAATCTCGTTGTGACTTTTCAATACTGAGTTTTTTCTTTCAAAAGTCTCAACACAGGATGTAAATAAATACTTGTAACTTTTATTTATAGAGGCAATTTGTCAGGTCAGCCTTTAGTAGTTTTATGTTCGTTTTTTACATGTAGAGACAAACTATATTTGTGTAGAGAACTTATTGTTTTAACCCTGGAAAGAAAGAAAAAAAATCATAATAAATATTCAGTAATAATTATCATTAAAGTAATACTTAAAACAAAGTTAAATTCCAAATCAGGCATGATGAATCTAATGATGTACAAAAATCGTCTATGTTTGTATGAAAAGACATAATATTATTATTGATGTTATGTAACGTTACGAAGAAGCAATTAAACAGATATGATTTCATACTTTGTGCATATTTGAATATTAATTTTAAACTAGAAAAGAATCCGCAATGCCATAAATGACTAAAAGGTATTTATTAAAAAATCTTGATTAACCCTGCAGAATGTCTTACGACTTATCAATGTGGTGTAATAAACAATAATTTATTATGAATTTCATTAAATAAGAATAAATAATACACGCATGAGAAAATATAAGTACCTACTTAATGTGATTGGTAAAGCATGAAGTACTTTGAACTATGTAACTAATTGTAAGTAGAAAGAGTTTCTTTCGCTATTCCTTCTCCCTCTTGGCAAAGTATATTTCCCAAATGGTGGTAGATTAAAAACAATGACATACTTACAAGTAAGTGTATCAGTGATACTTATATAAATATATTAGAAAATTATTTTAATTTGATTTGATTTGAAGTTTCCAGGATGAACTATAATATAAATCTTAACTTTAAGCACGAAAATACTTTTCTTAGCATGTGACCAAGATCAAATCTTGCTTAATTGCGTAATATTGAAGTATGTCGGTATTGAACGATATATCTGGTTAGGCATGCAAATATGCATTATTAATTTTTTTTTGGAAATAATAATGATTACATACATTATATACATAATTATGGAGTATTTCGATGCAGTTCTCACTACAGAAGTCGGTAGTGTTTATTTAATGTCGTAAGCATAAATCATTGCTGGATTTTTTTTAATGTAACTGGTACAAGTATTTTTCTTTCGAACATACACCATCTTATATGCAAACATTCATGGTCATGTTTACTAAATGTATCTATTAATAACTTGAAAACCTGTTTACGTAACGTAAATATTTTGACTAAATAACGAGATACTTAAAAATAAAATGCGTAAATATTTTGACTAGATAACTGTAACCAATGAACTAATATACTGTAGTTTATTCATTAACTGACTGTAACTAGATCGAGAAAACTTAAAAGTATAAAACTTGACGTAGCATTTATAATAATAATAATAATAAAGCCTTTATTTTCTCATTTTCATAACATAATTATAAATTCATAGTCATCATAGTATAATTATAATAGAACATTGAAATATTAATAAATGGTTCGTTCAATTTTTAAAGTTATAGATTTAAAATACAAAAATTATAATCATCAGTCAAATCAAAGTCATTAATCGTTACATGCAAATTAAAAATAAAATGAACTAGTTTAATTTAAGAAGAACAAAATTAAATTTAAATTTGATAAAATTGATAAATTCTATTTTAATAAATGTCATTGTTTGAGTTATTTATTATTATTTTTATTTTTTATTAGATTGAATGAGAACCCCTCTGTAGGGTAAAGGCCTCCTCCAACGTACGTAGCATTTAAGAAATTAAATATTGTACGTACCTTATTACATTCGTGCGTACATATACATTATATACGAGTATGGTACAACAGTTAATTCTTTTCCATATCTACACCAATGCTACGCCGTAGATCTGCATAATTCTTGTTACACATTTTACAATATTTGCTAATTATAATTTACAAACTGTCCCAAAAAATCACATTACTTAATTGTCCTTTTTTAATGTTTTCAATAATTTTATTATTTAAAATGTTATAGACAAAATGATTATACATGCTTATAATATTATTGATAGTTAGGAAAAAAATATATTTTCATGTGATAAAAAAATTATAACCTTGTTAGATTTCCGAGCAAAAATTGGAGCATTAATATACAGCTATAATAATATATATGCTAAGTGTAGTAGCAGAATATTCTGTGCCTGTAATTTACACACTTGCTAACATTCCTTACTGTTCAACAAAAATCAAATAACCCCAGGAATTGGACCTGAAAAGTTTCATACAACAACCAGCGTCCCTGCCACTCGCAGGACGTACATTTAACTTAAAAACGCTTGAGTTTCAAAGCCCACCATTTGGTGGCAGAGGCCTGTGTAGTCTGGTCGCGGTCGGTCCCCCCATCCACACGTGACTCATCCCCGCTCCACACACTATAAAAGCCTTCGCCCAAACCAGCCTCGCGCTATTACAACAGTGCCTGTGTGATTTTTCCCGCCGTCATATTTATTAAAATCATCTCTATATAAGGTAAGTACCTTAATTGTAGGGAGCTATGGGATGGTTCGGGATACATAATAAGGATAATTATTTATTAAAAAAAGAAATAATATAACAAACAAAAAAATAATAAAACAAAATAAACAAATTAAAAATACTAATGCGGATTTAAATATTTATAATGTAATACATCATTTGTTTTGATTGATTTATAAAAATCGGTGAAGTTAATATAACAAAGCAGTCGATCATACAAACTAAAGTTCAAAAAAATAAATACCCTATCAATAAACTTCGCAAGTGAAGTTGCGTCAAGTGCTTAAAGTTATCGTAGTCTATACTTCTATACTACTCGTAATATTATAAAAAGGAAAGATTTGATTGTTTGTTTGCATTGAATAGGCTCCGAAACTATTGAACTGATTTGAAAAATTATTTCACTGTTGGGAAGTTACACTATCCCCGGGTGACATAGGCTATATTATATTTAAAAAAAATAGGGATCCTTAATAAAACTCCAATAATGTAACCCAAGGTGTAAAAAAATAAGAAAACCGAAGCAAAGCGAGGGCGGCTACTCGTCATAGATAACTCGAGAAGGCACGGCTTGCATGAAGTATTCTTATGGTATGTCCTTCTCCTTACGATTTGTAAAGTTTTGAGCGTGCAGAGATTACGACGAGCCGTCGCGTATGTGTGCCAAGCCGTGTTACAACATGCGCTGTTAACGCCAAGATTATGACTGAGAGCCCTTTCCTACCTTCTTATCGCTTTGTCAATAATAACATCGCCAGGATTAATCACATTTTTATAAGTGTTAAATAGATTAATTATAAATACAATCATTATAATTTAACTAACAATGCATTTGGTTTTTAAATTAGATTTGTTTATAAAATTAATAGTTTTAGTTATTGTAAGGGATGAAATATAATGTCCTTATCAGCACGAGAATTTTCAGTATTCTTCAGATTGCAATAGTATATAAGTACTATAAGTAGGTACTCATATATTTTTGTATACCTAGTCTAAAAACAAGATACCTACTATACTTAGTTATAAATCAAAATAAATATTCTAAAGTGTATGTCATGGATTTATCCTAGAGATCCTAGCCATTTGTAAGGAACCGATATCACGATAATCAAAGCAACTCAATAAAAATAACAAAAAAGTATGCAACTCGTTATCAAGTTGAATAATAAAATATTTTGCATATGAAATTTGTTATAGTTTATAATTATTTAATTATTATAATTATAATAAGCCAAAAAATTTAAGTTGTCATCTAGTCATTTTCATTGAATGGCGCGTAAACGAAATATACGCTATAGTTTGTCGAACATTTTCTGTGAAAGTTTTATAGGGTCTATTGTAGGTTTTTAATAAAAAATCTCTTTCATTAATAAGTTAAACGGGAGGATAATTTTTTCAGACTCAGTTTACAGTCATCAACTATTGAACTAAAGAGATTTGAACTAAATAGTTATCTTAACACTCATAGGAGTGTTCATCATTGGACATTATTATAACTAAACCAAATTATTTAAAAAAAATTATATTCCCTTTTTGTTATGGGATCTTTAGAGCAAGTTTTTTTTAATACACTATAGCTCGTCAATAGCTACCAAAGAAAAAATCCATTTCCATAAACAAAATTTCCATAAAAAAACAAGAGACAACCTTACTTTCTTACTTTTTGTAAGGAATTATTTTTGTTTACTTAAATTTTTTGTTATCTTAGTACTGTGCTGGCTGTGTACATAGCAGTTAATGGGACATCTATTTTTGAAATTTTATAAATATAGTGACAGTCTTCGGGTATAACAACTGCGACATTCGGATAATTAGAAAATAATTTTTAAATTAGTCTTAAAAATATTTTTTTGCCTACTTAATAATAAAAAAATAGAACATAACATTGAGGTGGTTGCAGAAGTAATGCAAAGATATATAGTGCAAAATATTGTAGTCACAGAAATATACATAAATACCTTTACATTACGCAATTATAACTTGTTTTTGATTGCTGGATAAGAAAGTAGTCGAATAGTCTGAATTAATATATTACTTTGACCTTCGATCCATAGCCACATGTCATTTTATGTGAAAAGAAATTTCGCAACGCATTCTTGACCTGTGTTGTCTAATTTAAACTGGTCTATTGATTTAGGATATCTTAAATTCATTTACTACCTAATATCGCTCGTAAGTACGAGCAAATGTAACCCAAATCAATTGTTTTTTTTTTGTGATGACGACATTTGTTTACTTATAATAATAAGTTATTATCTTTATAAAAATTGCGTTTGGAATTCCATCATAAGTTCATGAGAATGTTTGTGCATAGCATTAGCATATTGCATATTGCATAACGTTAGTAGAGATAGGGCATGTACCATGGGCGTAGCCAGGGGGGGGGGTTTCGGGGGTTCAAACCCCCCCCGAAAAGTTAAGGACTGAAATTTTTATGTGCTAATAAACCCTTAAAAAACATTTTTCAGACGTCATTCCGAATCAAATAAGCTATCGCACATATTTTTGACAACACGTTTTTGAACTTTTTGACTAAACTAATAATAGATGGCACTATATAATTAATTAATTATGTCGTGAGAAAAAATAATGAAAAAATAATTTATGTACTTTTAGTCCTTGTATTTTCTTGAACCACCCCCCCCCCCCCCCTCCCGAAACTTGAACCCCCCCCCCCCCCCCCCCCCGAAACTAAAACCTGGCTACGCCCATGGCATGTACAGTCAGTCCTTATAGGGTTAGAACTCAGCTCTTCATGAAATGACGTTAAAGACGTTAATGACGTTAAGGAGCTTGTGAGTCTTGGCTAGCCTGTAATACGTATAGGTTTATTTTACATGAAATGTTTTTGGTAGGATTTAATTTCTTTTACTAGGATTCTAATACAAATCCAGACAAATTTATTCAAATAAATCCTTGATTTAAACCTAGGTTTTCCTACTGATGAATAAGTTTTCAAACGCTAGACTCATGTAGGTACCTACCTAGCATTTAATTGAAAACAATAAAATAATAGTGTGCCTACTGAGTTGATTGCCATTAATGTGAAAATTGTTTTTTACACGTTAAAATAATTATCATTGCTCACTGTATAACTTAATACCTTACATTATTATCATTAAGTGTCTTTGTTTTTCGATCTATAAAACTATAAAACTCGTTTCCTTACGTTTTCGTTAGCCTTTTCTTAACTTGTTTTTCGAGACTCGATTTAGTTTCACATCCGTGATGCACCATGTTTGACATAATTATTGTTTACGAAAATAACCAGTTTCACCTTTACGACGATACACTAAAATAATCATTAGGAATACTAAAGTCATAATTCTTTTATGTTCTTTTATTAGGTATTGTTACTGGATCAGTTACCAATACCTACCTAAAAATAGAATCTTATAACGTAAACGCGCCTATTACCGCCTCCCAAAATTTGTATCCTATTACCGCCAGTTTTTTTAATCACTATTTTAAGGCATGTTATAGATTCCATGAAAGTTGTAGCCTAAAAATATTTTAGGTATGTATATTGAGAAACAAAAATAATAAAGTTTGTGTGCGTAAATAATCAGCAAACAGAGTAAATAGCCAATAATTGAGACGCGGCCGCAACGGACTTTTGTGTCATAGTGTTGTGCTCCCAGCTACATAAGAACACCTCGTTATTACTTAAGAGAAATTAACACAAATAAAATGTGTATACGTCCATGTAAATATGTAACTATAATAAATAATAGATTGGTTTTTTAGATTAACATCTAATACTACCGTTCTGGCCATGGCTTGTCGTTTAAATCGAATTTTACATTGGAGCGGTATTAGAAACTTAATTTTTATAAGTCGCTTCTATTAACGCCCCATGGCGGTTTTAGATGTTTTACAATAGTTGGTATTTTAGCTTTTATTTCTTTTAATACATAATTTTACATGTTTTTTTTAACTTGTTTGATTCTAAAGAGTGTATTACATAATTGGATCAATTAACGCCATATATTTTGTCTTATGGATTTTTGCCTATTATTGTTTCTTTTTTGGTCGGTAATAGAATCTTCATACTTAATTCTATTACCGACCCATACGGTCTTATTTATAAAAGTCTCTTATTGTAGGTATGTAGCGTACTGTAGTTAAAATGCTGATAAGCCTGCTATAAGTTCCTGTGTTCATAAATGTTCTATAGGCCACACATAAGTTTTTAACCGACTTCAAAAAAGGAGGAGGTTATCAATTCGTCGTATATGTTTTTTTTTTCTTTATATGTTCGACCAATTTGGATGGTTTAAACGGTATTAAATAGGAGATTGCTTCAGGGTGGTCTCAGTAACATCATGGTGAGGATCTTATGATGGGTTCTGGACATATAGAGTGGAACACCTCAACGGTTCGTTGACATCTCAGGTAGGGATTGCAATCCGGAAAACCGGATCCGGTAATCCGGCCGGATCCGGCGTTTTTTACGCATACCGGATCCGGTGAAAATTGCCGGATCCGGTGACCGGATCCGGTCACGCCAATTTCTGGCAAAATAATCAGCCTTTTGCTAGTGTAGATGCTTTGAATGTCTGGTATAGATGTTGTAATTAATCTAGTAACGTTCAATAGGGATGTAATGTGCAACACAAATTACAGAATGGATAAATTAAAAGTTGTAAAATTATATTTTCGTTAATATTACTTCTTGTTTATAATATTTGCTATAAATGGATGCAGGTATAAGCTATAAGTGTATTTCAATTGATGCGCGATGATATGACAACAGAAAAATCTCTTTAAACATACAAAGATATGTAGCAGCATACACTTATTATTGGCTCCCTTCTTAAAGAAAATGAAGAGAAAAATAATAGAAATTGATATATTTTTAGGAGACAAGTTATTTTGACAATCTGTTCTACTTCTTACTAAAATTACAGTTGTCGGACTAACAGACAATAATATAAAATATAATAAACTAGCTGAACCGTATCCATTTTGCTGGGTGTCAAACATTTTTACTTGAGATGAAGTAAAAAATATTATTAATCACAATAAAATATAGTCTGTGTGACTAAGGAATAATGTAGCTTTTTAGTGGTGTAAAAATTTTTGAAATTGGTTCAATAGCTTTTGAGTTTATCCATTACAAAAAATAAATAACATATCAAAACTTTCCTCTTATTCCATCCATCCATCCATCAGCCTTTAGAGGTCCACTGCTGGACATAGGCCTCCCCTTATATACGTCACTCAGACCTGTGGACTGAGCCTTCTTAATCCAGCGGATACTCGCTGTCTTCTTCAGGTCGTCGGTCCACCTGGTAGAGGGACGTCCTATGCTCCTTTTACCGAGGCGTTATCTCCATTCGAGGACCTTTCTTCCCCAACGGTTATCGGTCCTTCAAACTATGTAGCCAGCCCATTGCCACTTCAGCTGGCTAATTCTCTAAGCTATGTTGGTCATCCTGGTTCGTCTACAGATTTCATCATTTTTGATTCGATCACGTAGAGAAATACCGAGCATAGCTCGTTCCATAACCCGCTGGACGATTCTAAGCTTATGCATTATGTCAATAGTGAAGCACCCCACATCTCGGATCCGTATGTCATCACTGGCAACACACACTGCTCGAACACCTTCGACTTTAGGCATTGAGGCAGTGTTTTGGACGACAAAATATGACGCAGTTTCCCGAACACAGCCCATCTGAGTCGGATCCTACGAGTGACTTCTTTCTCTAAGTTGGACTTACCCATTTGGATCACTTGTCACTTGTCAAATGTACTCATCTACAACTTTGAAAGCAGCGCCGTCAGCGACAATAGGTACGGGTGTGGACATTCGACATGATTTTCGTCTTGTCCATTCTTGTAGATTCCTCTTATTAATATTAAGTATTACATAATCGTCATTAGGTTCTACCTGGCTTGACCTGTGCGAGTATTTATTACGGCTCAGTTGCATTTACTTTGTCTTAACGCATTTGTGTTCCTTTATAATCCGAAAAAAAAAATTTTACACCAAAAACAGTCTATATTGAAACGAGAACGAAAAAATTTGATCACTTGATCAATCCGGCCGGATCCGGCCGGATCCGACCGGATTGGTGAAAATCCGGTAAAATCCGGCCGGATTGAAAATGACACCGGATTGCAATCCCTAATCTCAGGGTGTAATGATGTGAATTGGAGACGAAATATGTAAATCCTCAACGGATTGGAATAATTGAACCGTGTTGAAAGGTATATTTTGTTGTTGGTAAATATTTACACAGCAAAATCAGTACATCATTGACCATTCTATGGTCTGATGATGTCCCTTGGAGACAAAATGTGTAACTCTTGAATAGGAGAATCGGAACCGTTTTTAAGAAATTTTTTGCCAATAACTTTATTTTTGCAAAACTAGTACCTACATCATAGACTATCTCAGGGTCTGATGATGCGATTTGATGGCAAAATGTGTAACTCCAACGGATTGGAATAACTAAACCTTGTTTCAAGATATTAACCTTCATCTTATAAAATTTCAGTAGATAGTGTTTTTAATAATATGTACTTTAACTACATTATTAAGAAGAAAGCTCAGTTTTTAATAGTAATTATTGATCTCAAATATTTTATACCAACTTAATAAATATTTATTTTGTTTTTTTATTATTTAATAGTATGGAGAATGTGTTCCTTTTTCAGTGGTCGGTAATAGAAACATGAAAAACGGTAATAGAAACAACATCATCCCATCGGTCGGTAATAGAAGCAGCCGCTATTTCAGATTAAATTATTATTTATTAAATATTGTGTCATTTAATACTAAATTTAAGTACTGAATGTCATAGAATATTTAATTATGATAAAGAATAAATTAAAACGCCTGTCGTAGCATAACGGCGTATATCTAATTTTCTGAAGTTCATCCATAGTCAGCTTAAACTGGCGGTAATAGGAGCGTTTACGTTAAGAATAATTAATTAATAATGGATTGTGTTAAAATGGTAGAATGTTTTTAACCGACTTCAAAAAAGGAGGAGGTTCTCAATTCGACTGTATTTTTTTTATGTTTGTTACCTCAGAACTTTGGACTGGGCGAACCGATTTTGATGATTCTTTTTTTAATCGAAAGCTGGTAGCTGTCATGTGGTCCCACATAAATTTTATTGAGATCTGACAACGGCATCCATGAGAAAACTACATAAGTCGTAAATTTGTGTTAAGATGTGCGCGACAAATTGACGAATAACTCAATATCACTCCAACCGATTTCGATGATTCTTTTTTTAATCGAAAGCAGGTGCTTGTCATGTGGTCTCACATAAATTTGAACGAGATCTGACAACTATGTAGTTTTTGAGACTTTGAAGTCGGTTATTTTTTGTTAGTAAAATTTAGATTATCTACAATCAGATTAAGGATCGGAATGCATACTACATCATTTCAACTTAAAAAAAACAACATCTTACGCCACAACTCAGAGTCACTAACGGTTACTTAAATCGCTCGCGCGCTCCTTAGTACAGAATTTGTATGGCGATTCTTTACTAAGGAGCGATTATAATAAACGTTAATGACTCTGAGTTGGGCGATTATTATCAAAATATTCACAATAACAACATAGTTCATAAATGTGAAGGTTCATCATAAAGTTGCATCAAAAATATGTTACTGGCCGCACAGAATACGAGCGCCATTTGCGCCGTTAGCTTTTCAGAATGTTTAAATGACAATCATTATGTTGGACATGAATACATGATCGCTATTGTTTACCAGACGAGGACTGCTTGCAAAACACTGGTCGGATAGGACTACTTAAAGTATTTCGAATTATGCATGTTAAATGCCTCGACATTGAATGAAACATTTTTTTCTTCGCTTGTATGTATTTTAGACATTTTAGTAGATCTAGAACCTGCTGACTTAGCTATTTTTGGTACACCCCTCTGTTGAACCCAACCTATTTGCCAAATAGACCTCCTCCTCTTAGACTTACCTAGATGCCTACTAAATTAGATAATTTATTGTGTTTACATCACTTATAACAACACGGCATCTATTCGATTTTCCCACCGCGATTTACGTACGCTCATATACCCACTACGTACCTCCCAATTGTTTAGTACACGAACGTACAATTGATTTTACGATTCTCAGCAAAATTTAGAGACAACAAAAAGACGTTCCCACGACTGCAGCCAAATCAATGCGCCGGCGCAGCGTCACATGATTACCGCGGCACTTCGCCATGTGACTCGCGAAGGACGTGTTGGCTAACGAAACTTAGAGGGAATTAAGTTGAATTACGTGGCTTTTCTATAATATAAAACCTTACAGCACTGCTAATTTCATTTCGGAAATAATGTAAACAATATTACCTACCAAATAAAATGTAGGTAACTATTTTTAGGTAACATATTAAAAGCTATAAGTATAAGCCTTAAGTTATTTTTTGTCACTGTAATACTTAAGTTCGGTACAACGACAATAAAGTTTGGCAACTGTAACCTAAACAATATACAAGACAATAATTGCAGTAGATCAATGAAACGATTATCAATATCCATCAGTTACAAAACAATATCTAGAATTTCATAACATAAATTGCTTTGTTTTTAATCACTATCTTTACAATTTTTAGTTGGCCTTCATTTAAGAAGCGTTTACAAACCTAACTTTAGTTTTAAAAGATCTTTATGAGGAATGATAAGATAATTATGGTGACCCTCCAGTTCTGTAGACCGGGATTGCCGAGTGCGTGGTCCGAGAGTCGATTCCTGGCCACGACTCATTTAAATGATAAAAAATGTTTTTTGATTATACAGTCGTGGAGTTGATAACTTATTCGTACGTTGAACGTACGTCGTATAAAATATCCTCTCTACATTTAATTTAGATTTTACTACTAAACGTTGAAACGATAACCCCAACTAATCCATTGAACATAGCGCACTAATGAACACAAAATGCAGTGTGTGTGAACCAAGTTATTCTTTCACACAATAATCTAAATTTTAGTAACAAAAAGTAACCGACTTCAAAATAACTCAAAAACTTCTTGTCAGATCTCGTTCAAATTTATATGGGACTAAATGAAAAGCACCAGCTTTCGATTAAAAAAAGAATCATCAAAATCGGTTCACCCAGTCGAAAGTTCTGACGCAACAGACATAAAAAATACAGTCGAATTGAATAGCTCCTCCTTTTTTGAAGTCGGTAAAAAGACCCAGTTAGGGCACATCTTAGACAAATAATTATTTCAACAACGGGTCTAATTATCAAATTACATATTACACCACCGTTCTACGTATTATCAGTGTACAAGATAATAGACAGACCATTTCAAAAGGTGATCAGACGTTATACTGACACTTGATGCCCAAGCCGGGACAAATGGCGGCGCTTACACAACGGACAGCGGTTCAAGGCTACTACACTACTAAATGTTAGCAAAACGTGATTATTTTAACGTAACGTTATTGTATTGTTTAATTGTCATGTGTTAAAGGTTAATTTCATCTACAACTCTACACATCATTCCGATAGTCATGTGAAAAGAAGTTATCCGATGGTTTAATGTTATTTCAAATACCTACATTTCTTGAAAGAATGAGTTTAAAATTGTACATTTGTACCCATATACTTACATACCTATACTCTGTTATGATTTTTCGTGAAAAAGGCCTCGGTTCGTCTATTATCTTGGTAGCAGTGGTGAATAAATAAATAAATTGTCAAATTTGATTTAGTTCATAATCAATGGAAAACCTGTTAACGCATAATGTTCCTACTGGTACAAATAAAACAGTACAATACTCTCGCCGCTGCTCGAAGAATCAAACAAGAACTTTTATTTTAAACGTTTCGTGAAGGAAAAAGCCAGTGGGCTCAACCAGATCATCAATTCGCAACATCTTTTAATGGTTACTTAATGTCACATTTAATTATTTGCTTTTTTTTTAACTATTTTTAATATCATCAATTATAATGTCAACGTTCGACGACAAAATTAAATGTAATTAAATCAAAGTTTCATTGGAAGAATTGGTCGCATAGAGATACTAAACATGTTATGTTAATGATGTTAATGATTAATTTGTGTAATTTAAATAACTAGTGTTTGGAAAAGCAGGTTGAAAGAACATTTTTTTATCTATGTAAAATAAGAATAAAAATATCATTCGCGTTGATGTCTTTTGTATGGGATATATAATAGCTACGCTTTATTTTAATGCGTTCAAGGCTTTGTTATTGATATAATATACTCGTATGTATATTTTTCTATGTTATTAATTATTATCTGGCTGTAATTTAGTTGCTTTGCAATAACTGTACAAATCATTTAATACAAATAAAATTGCATATTTTTTACTAAGGTAATTTATATGAAGGTACACTTAGAAAAAAATCCGATAAAATGTATTGAGTGTAAGAAGCTATTGCAAATTATATGTATTTAGTCAAAAGCGATGGCAGTTTACATGTATATTGGCGATCTGAATTCTTATTAATTAAATTAAGTCAGTCTTTGATTTATTCATAGACCCATCATAAAAAAAGATGTGTAATATCACTCCTCTTAAAAGATGTAGAATGCTTTTGATTCCGCACATGAATAATTCAAGTCATTATAAATCATTCTTTTTAATAAGCTATTAAGTGAGTGTTTTATAACATAATCATCAGGTGTTTGTATTCATTATAATTACATATTAGCGTCAATGTACATCAGAAAAGCTCCCAGTTTGCAATCATTTAAATTACGAGTCCGTGAGCATTTCCTCAAGGCAACGTACCCTTAACAGAACGCAGTGTCTTCTTTCTGCATAAACGGCGATATGTATGTATTTGTATATATGTTATGTATATGTATGTATGTATATTTGTATGTATGTATATATGTATGTATGGATATATGTATGTTTGTTTGTATGTATGTATAAATATATATTATTTATAGTGTAATGAAATAAAAGCATCGTGATTAAATTTTTGTTTGTTGCACCTACCACAATTTTTCATCATCACCAGGGTTGACTGGTAGAAAATGCCACTAGGCATTAAGTCCGCCCATTGTAATTCAATGTATGAATTCAATAAAGTTTAAATAAATAAATAAATAAATAAATAAATGTTACTGGAACGAATGGTTAGAAATTATTACTTCTTGTAGAACAGTTGAACAGATGGAGTAAAACGATTAATTAATTTAATGGATCAATATCTTACCTTATATGATAGAATTGTATTATAGGATAATAATAAATTTTTCTATAAAATAGTAGTCATATAAAATTTCAGAACATACCTACTTGGGATTTGAGGTAGGCACGTTTCAAACACGAATGTTTTAATCTTTATTTTATTTTATTCTTCTCTAATTATAATAAATCTCCATCCAAGATGCAGGATCACTCGTATTATTAAAATACCTATGAATCGGCTCAAAAGTGAATGCATGAAACATAAATCAAAATCATAAAATATTCACAGAACCTAGGTAATGATTATGAAGCCAAAGGATGAAATCAATATACAATAAATACCTCGTATTAAAACGTACTTCTACTCATTGTTAGGTACATGCTACGTGCTTGGATGATTTGAAATTTCATGTGCAATATCTTAGTAAGTGCCCATCAGTATTGGAGTTTCGGCCATGAATAAAGTACCAAATTATTCACACGTTGCATAAAAGAGTCAAAAGTATTGCAAGTGTAATTAGGAAATTAGTTACTTTAAACATAGTTGTGAAACGTTTTTACGCAGTTAGGTGTAGGCTATTAAATAATTTGAGCTACTGTTTTTATTCTCTGCGGTGTAATTCAGTTTCATGAATTCGTTCGTAATAATGTTATAATAACACAATTGAATCTTTTGTAATTTAGTTGTAAGATGTTGCTTATAAACGGATGCTGGGATAAATGTTGTAAATGTTGGGGATTTAGTAGCTGTTATGGAGAGAGCTTAAAACTCATATTTTCTTAGAAGCTAAGCGTTTTGGTTAATGAATGTCAGAAAATAATTGAATTCCATAAGTATTTAGAGATCAGTTTTGAGTCTGTTATTTGGATTTGATCATTATAATTTTACTCACTATTGTGTTTAATACACCAACAATGAAAGTTACGTATTACAGGATATTTTCATTTGATACATTATGATTGCAAAATTATTTCTAATGACCAAGCTCTTCATAATATTATAAAACATAATTCCGTTATTTATTTCGAGTTCAAGCGGTCGGTCATGTGTTACGTGGACTGAGTTAATATAATAGTTTCACTCGATTAATGAGAAAGAAGCAACGAAATGTGGACAAACAGTGGCACGCCGGAACGTGAACGGATTCCTAATAGATCCGAATGTGACGGGATTGTCAATATTGCATACATAAGACACCGATCGCTCTATGGAGCGTACAATTTCACGTTAAGTACTTCTGTTCGTCTCTGGTATTTTGCACATTTGTTTATTTAAAGTATAAGGATAAAGTCGTATTAAAATATGTTCATCGTTCGATTGTAATAAATAAAACTCTTACTGATTAACTGACTAATTAACCCGCAGAGGGTGCTGTATAAGGCTGTTCAATTAGGGTTGCTAGATAGTCGGGATTCATCTGGATTGTCCCGACATTTCACATGATGTCGAGACAAGTACCGACAAAATACAATTCCCGACAAAACACAAAATGTCTCGCCAATTCCAATACAAAAATTGTCCTGACAAATCCCGACTTTTTGAAGTTCCAGATATTTCAGGCTTGCCATCTGGCAACCCTATGTTCAATACACGTTGTAGTGTATAGGAACAGGCTAAATTAACACATTAAAGAAGACATAAAATTCTCGAACATTAAGTAACATACTGTGTGTATTTGTGTAGTAAGAGATAAAAGTGAAACTTATGTTTATTTACCTTATAATCTCTAAAAAACTTAAGTTTACACAGATAACATCGTAGTATTGTTACTCTCAAACCTGAGAGTTACTTTACAAATCGAGAAATACTGATTACATCAAGTTAGAAGTATGGCAAGAGACGTTAACGGTTGGTGTTAGAAGTAGCTATTGTTTAGTTGTCGAGAGGATTCAGTGCACAGAGGCACGACAGCGCGGGATCGTGACCGAAACACTAGGCCGACCTCGAGCCGCTTGCAAAACCCTCGTGGAAATACATTGTAAACGTTGTTCGCCTGAATTTGCTAATGCTACACGGATCTGCCATAATAATTGTAGAAATTTCGAGCCTTCAGACTTCTAGTAAATTCAAATCTATTGTTAAATCTAACTAGAAGTTTATCTGTCAGTTCGATTGAAAAGTCAATCAGTAACAGAGAACGCTGATGGTTACTTCATCATTGATGGTCCTCGAAGATTTTTATAGCTTAATAGTGGTTATTAACTTAAGTCAGAGGTCCTCAGTCTACAGAAGTATTTCTGGCGTAAATTTTGTCCACTGACCCCGTCAGCTCTTCACATTCTACTTAGTGGCATTCTAGCGGTATGTAGCGGTAGCGTCTTATGACGCTCTAGACCTCCTGAAATTCAAAGAAAGAATATTGGTCTGTATTCCGCTTATGGTTTGAAGCTTTTTAATTCGCGTGTTTAAAAGAAGCTAATTGAATAAAAGATATCAAAAACTACTTACTTCAGTAAAAGTGGATAAAATACATAATAATAAATCTTCGCAAATATTAAAAGGTAATTTAGCTCGTATTGCATTGCTAAAATTTAAAAATAAATTTTATATTAAATACTCGTTAGTAAAATGCTTCTCACCAGATCCTACCAAAACTTTCAACTACTGTCTCTATAAAACAAATATCATTCAAAAGTGTTTTTCAAATGACTCATGACTAGTTCCAGAGATTTACGCGTTCAAACAAACAGAATACCTACTCTTCTATATATTAGTATAGATCAATGACAATCACGAATGCAGATGACCTGATATTGAAGATTCCGTAGGTCTCGGAGACCACGCGCGAGGAAGTGTTAATTAAAACCAACCCTGAGCGTTCACGATGCGACATCGCACCGGTACCATAGCTGTCGTGATGACGCGTTATCTTATATTTATGGATGAGCTTGGTGCTTGCAATTACCCACTTACGGCTAAACATCTGCCATGAGCAAAGCGAGTCAAGGTCAACACACATGCTTAGTAACCTCTCTTGGTATTCCGCCTGACGACAACCATCCGGCCATCCGTTGCTAATTACGCAGTTTAACTTGTATTTTCATTAACATTGATTCAATAAAATCCTTATGTTTATATGGATACATCACATAGAAACATCCTTATACAATCGTTCATACTGACCTTTTTTAAGGTTTCGTAGTCAACAAGGAATCCTTATAGTTTTGACGCGACGTAACTAGTAAAATAAAAAAATACAAACAAGATTCTCATGAGATTTAAATAAATAAATATGTTATTTCTTAATACGAATTTACTGTTTATATGAAGTAGTGTGCGTAATTGTATTGTACCTACATATCAAGCCATCATGATTTATTGAAGTCCACGACTTAGCCATCAAGATACGACCGGATTTGCTAATCGCAACGAGTTCGATTGCAAAAAAATGATGCGTAAAACAGTCTTTGTTATCTTAACGATTGCGTTGTCAAGTGAGTCGTGACACGGTTTAAAGTTTTACGGTTGTTTATAAATTAGGTCGATGTACTTCGTTTACGTATGTGGTGATAGAGGTCGCCCGAGGCGTCTTCGGGGCGCGCCGGACTGCCAGACTCGCCCATACACTCCAATTTACGTAACATCGAGGCAGGCACGGCGCCTTACCGATGATCAATGTCCCACCAACTTTAAACTGGCGTGTTGTTCAGCCAAATTTAAAAGAACATTTTTTATTCACAATGTTTTCATAAAGAACTGGCCGTTAATAAAATGTTGTTTTTTAACTTAATTTTGTTTTATACTCGGTAGAGTCTGAAGTCGAATGTGAGATTAATAGGATATAAATATAAGAGGTTTTCTTAGTTCAGTCTATGCCCTATGGTGTTCTAATAAAACGCTATTCTGAGCGAAGGGTTCCAGGTTCAGTTCCCGATTGGAGCAAATGGCGGAGTGAAATATAATAGTACCTATGTATTAGACAAACATGTACTTCCTTCTGTATTATTAAGCATCTGTAATTATTAGAGATGGGCCGACTACACGCCGACTAGTCGGGAAAACCGACTATTCGGCATGTTTTCTAGTCGACGACTAGTCGGCAAATAGTCGGCAAAAATCGCCGGATATTCGGCATTAATTTTCGCTACTAAAAAATAAAGGAAATGAAGATAGTAACAAAATTATACAATTATTGACTATCCCAGGGTCTAAAGATGACATGTCTTGGAGACAATATTTATGCAACTCTTCAACAATTCAATTCAACCGTGTTTTAAAAAATTTGTTCTCAATAACTTTGCAAAAGCAGACCATATTAGGGTCCTATGCCTTGGTCTTTGCCTTGAATGGGAATAGTGTATCCATGTTCAAAGACAATAATAATATTCCAAAACCAGTGACGATGATGTGTTTTGGAAACAAAATATGTAACTTGAAACTTTACACAAAAAAAAACTTGAGGACATAATATATTTCAGCGAGTACTTCAAAATTATTTCAGAATTAAAACTTTTCAATTCAAATATAAACAAAAGACACAACATAATAGACATCAGTAACATTTTAATGTTAAAAATAATTATTTTTCTTTATAAAGTTTATTTTTGATTTGCATGATTTTTGCGAATGCGAATATTCATTGCATCACTAGCATGTGGCAATAATAGTACAAGCTTGTATTTTTATTTGTACTTAGTCATATTTTCAATTAAATTTTATCAATAGTACCTATTTTAATTTTATTGGATCAAGCAAAAGTAATTTATGGTGAAGCTCAAGAAACGTCAGACTTTCAAGTTTATCAGGAAGCACTCGATTCCTTTTATTTCATAAATATTTGACCAAAGTAAGGATGATCGGCATTTCCGACTAGTCGGCCGATTAGTCGGCAATTTTCTCGCCGAATAGTCGGCTAGTCGGTTGATCGGCAAAACCCATAGTCGGCCCATCACTAGTAATTATTCATAAACCATAATTACATTAGAAAGTTAATTAGGTACAACGTACAACGGCTTTAGGAAACCTATTTTATTAATATGTGTCTAATTATGGCATTGACAGCAAAATTATACTCGTTATTATCTCATCCATAGATATATTATAATAGCCATTGCTAAAAAGTACGAGTAGAGTCTATGAGTAATGAGTAGGTAGCTATACTAATGACTTTTCAACTAATGAGTTCTGAGTTTACACAGTGAATTTGTACGAGCAAAATATATTTACTTAGTTGAACCAAGGAAGAACCAGTTTAATAATTCGATATACACTGTATTGATCTTTGCTTATGACGATCAAGTTAGGTCATTTAGTTAGGGATAACGCTTAGAGTGTCACAAAATGCTTAAAGATCTATAGTAGAGTTTTATTATTTTGTTTAAGCACTCTAACAGTAGGTAGGCGAATTCTAATAGACTGCTTGAATCTTTAGGTTCTAAACAATCTGACTGATGGATGATGTAGACTATTGTGTTGGCAATGTATAAAATGTCAAAAGAAAAACTGCGACATGTAAATGTTAAGTTGCATGTTTGCCATGCTCAGGTGTGCTTTGTAAACATTGAGATGTTGAATGTTCGTATGTCGATAACAGCTTTTATAAGAGATAACATTAGTGACAAGTACATTTGTAAAAAAAAAGTTTTGAACAATATTACTTTATTTACTTTATTATTTTTATCGGTAACAAAGCATGTCTGTATTAAATTTCAAAAAATATCGACCTACCCACACAATACTATAAACTAGACAAGAAAATTACTAAATGACAATGTAACTACTTCCATTGTTAAACTAATATTTTTTCGAAGTGACTCTTAACTAAAGACGATTATCACACACGCACAAAAAAATCTAGTTCTTGTAAACAATTTTAATTTATATATAATTATGTAGTGGAAATCCAAAATTAAGTTTTAATAAGAACTTGCGTTTCAATAGCTTTAATCACTAAGTTGCTCAAAGAATCAATAACGCATTAACCTATTTTTCCATTACTATGCCAAAATACCTAGGTTAGCAGTTGATTTCGATCGAATTGGGAAATGTTTAATGAGGTTATAAAAACAGCAGGCTGCTGGTTACACTTCTCACGATGATGTTGGAAGGTTTTAATTAACTACGAGCATACGTGACAGAGTTACGCCATCGAGACACGAACGCAGATTGACACCGAAAGTCAATCGTGGGACTCGTTCGATTACCCTTGGAGTGTTCCATAAATTTAATCAGTCATTAAATATCTATTAAGCCAACGTTGGCATATAGATATTCTTTTGACACATCACTTAAAGTTAACACAGCGGCAGCGACATTGGTAGTTGATTGTGAGACTCTATTCAAGATACAAAATGTATTTTCTTTAGCCATGGAAGTTGAAGAGATGTAAATAAATACAAGGTGATTGACTAACTCAACAAGTAATTTTATGGTTAAAATAATCTTTTTCTCTTATGATTTACATCACTTAAAATGAGAAACTTAAATACTAAACTAAGTAAAGGTTTGTGTCCGGCATGCATTCGTTACATATTTTAATGCGTTTGACGTTCAGTTGGAAACGGATTCCATTAAAAGTTATTTACGTCATTTGGCAAGGATAATAAGCATATGATGTAATTTATGCAATAAGTTGCTGGCGATGAGCAAGCACAGACTGTCCTGAGTCGCATTAATTATCGACATTGCTGGGCGATTACGTTATTCGTAGGTAATCCAATCTCGTCATCTCATGTTGAATCTCGATACACGTGATTTATCGTATCCAAGTAAGTTCAAACACTAACATTAGAATCTTCAATTGACTTTAATTGTTATTTATATATCGGATTAGGCTCTTAAATATTATTTTACATAAGCATCATAATGAACCAAAGACCTATTTACTATTTAAAGTCCAGCATAGAATTGATAAAATATTACTACTTGTATATTACCTTAAATATTACTACTGGTATGCCTAGTGTTTTTTGCAGTGAATTATTACTTTAAACTTTGCAAGATGCACTCAGCAAGACTTAATTTTATTTAGTGATTCCTGGATATGGAGATATAACAGTCCAACTCCTACTAATATTTTTACGTTACTTATAGAAACACGTCAAGGCAAAAAATGGTTCTTTACTTGAACCAAGCATCGATTGTCATAAAAAATCATCTCTATTTCACTGCAGGGTTCGAGATTTCATTCAAATTGAAATGAGTAACAGTCTAAAAACCGGTACGATGCGTAACCGTTGAGGACATTGTAGAGAAACTAGTCGGAAAGTTTTCGCCCACTACTGAGCCTTTCCTCATAATGGAGGTACAAGGGCTCCGTAGGTACCGCGTAGATTGGTGGAAAATAGTTTTTAAAATTGGTTAAGAAGATCCCACGCATATTCAAACTGAACAAAAGCAGAATTGCCCACAGCTTCATTGAATAGTTTCCTTGTTAATCCACAGATGCAGACGTGGGCGTTGTTGGCGTGTGGCGCGCTACTGGCCACACTGGCGGCTGCACAGAAGCCCGGCCGCTTCCTCTCCCTGCCCAACCCTCAGAAATGTGCCAGCCGTAAGTCAATTCCATATTTGAAGATTTTACACCCATACTGTATACTCCATCATCATGAATGACTTCAATGGGTACGTGTCTCAAAGATATACTCTTTCTAAACATCTTGTATCTACAACGATAGCAGCAAGCCAGCAAACCTTTATCTTCTTCCCCTTTCTGCTACGACTTTTCATATTGAACCTACAACTGTTTAACTGCTGGTCTCGAATGTAAAACTTTTTGGTGTACAATACGATGATTTGACGAGTAAGTAGGTACCTAAGCTACGTATGAATTGAAAACATTTGCATGTGTAGAGTTGAAGATTGATGGCTCTTTAATGATTTTCCTCATTATGTGCCCATGCAACAATGTACGTGAATGCCACCTTGGTAATAATGCTGTTTACAGTATAAATTCTCTATGCGGTTTGTTATCATAGATTATCTATGACAACACTATATAAAATCGATTCTATAAACTGTAAACAACAATCTACCTACCTACCTACAAATCAGTAAAACATTTTCATGATCGTCATTTGTCGTTCTACGTAATCTTCTCTTCTTCTTTCTTATTTTAAATTAATACGTACTATTACGTTCTTTCTTATTTAAAAGATGATGTAATTATTCTTTCTAAGTAGAAATGTAAACTAGAGCGTGGCTGAATATAACACTTTCATTCTCATGGAAAGAGAAAGTTTCTGCTTCGTTGATCAGCCAAGGTCACGAACGCTCAAGGACGGTCATTACTAGTTTGTATCCAATGGGTTTTTCTCGTGATCTCGTTATTTTTGCCCTATACACCAAACAGGATGCGTTATTTATATTTTATAAGATACTGATTTAGACACATTTTTCATCTTCATATCCTGAGTCCTGACGCGATAATTTAAGCCCAATGCATACGTAACGGGCTTTTTCCCGTCCCGTACGGGCCACGTTCCGTACGGGATTCCGCTGCGAATACACTATCGTATTCATTTTAAGTAGTTTAGTTTGCGGACAAACAACGTGACACGTAATTTATATATATTAAGATTATAAAATATATAGGCTTATTCCCACAATTTAGATATAAGTAAGTACCTAATAAATTGTATACCTACTTACAATAATAAAGCTTTAGATGTAGGTCTGTGAAATACAAATTGCTCAACTATTGAAGACACAAGGCAAACGTCTGCAGCCTGATAATGATATCAAATATTTGTACTTTGTTTCTAAAATAATTTGAGAAGTTCTTTTAATCCTTCAGTCGTAATACCTGTACCACATTTTAGAAACAATCATTCATATAAGAAAATAAGAAACCCATTGCCCGCAGCTTTGCACGCGGAAATTATGCTTATCATATTTATCCCCTATTTCATTCCCTTGGAGCTAGAATTTTGAAAAATCCTTTCTTAGTGGATACCTACGTCATAAGAAAAATTAAAAAACACCTCACGTAATTTATGGTCGCCCCCCAATCACTTTTGCCTTTTATATATTCTATAACATTAGAATTTGAAATAAGTAGTTATTACGGTTTAAGTATTCATTATTATGATTTTCAGTAATGTTAATAAATTTTTAATATAATACCTATATGATAAACTATAAGTAATACTAGGTAATCGTTTTTCATCACTTTAATGGTATTGAAGCGCCGCCATTCAATTTTTATATAGCGGTCAGTAACCTTCCCGATGTCGAATCCGATAAGCTATATTAAAATTTATTAATCATCTAACTTTAAAAATAGAATCTGTCATTTTCATGTTAATTCGCGGTGGCACTTAACCAACCAACCAGTTGGTTCACGTTGTTTGTACATGGTAACAAACAACTTAAATTCTAGTAGGTAACAGGTTAACTAAAAAAACGACTTGATAGGTTCGACACGACAATCCATTAGTTCTTTTTCTTCTCTTTAAGGATTCGTATAATGTACTAAAGAAATAATAGTATAACGCATGGGCGTAGCCAGGTTTTAGTTTCGGGGGGGGTTCAACTTTCGGGGGGGGGGGGGGGGTCAAGAAAATACAACGACTAAAAGTACATAAAATAACCCTAAAGAAAATTGAGACTTTATTTTTTCTCACGACGCCGCGACGTACATAATATGTAGTGCCATCTATTATTAGTTTAGTCAAAAAGTTCAAAAACGTGTTTAATAGAAATAAATCTCCTAAAAATATGTGCGATAGCTCATTCGATTCGGAATGACGTCTAGAAAAATGTTTTTAAGGGTTTATTAGCACATAAAAATGTCAGTCCTTAACATTTCGGGGGGGGGTTTGAACCCCCTAAACCCCCCCCCCTGGCTACGCCCATGGTATAACGTATGGTCTGAACGGGAAAATACTCTATATTCTGCGTTGCTAAATGTTTTGTTCAATGACAAGTTGTCATGTTATCATTATTTCATGTCATCATTATTTTATTATTTCCGCAATAGACTTTGTTATTGTTTCGACGATTGCCAACCAACATAATAGAAGAAATACCGCGAAACAATAATACCGGAAAGAAAATAGGAAGTCGCAACTGTCTCTACATAAACCACAGCTAGTAACAGCCTTATCCATACGAAAAATAACGAAATACACGAATACAAAGTGGAAATATTGAAAGTAAAGAAGATTCAAAGTATTTCCTATTTAATTGTCGTCCTCAGATTCGTCCTATTTCGGCAATACAGGTAATTCATATCTGTGGCGACGGTGACCATTTACATATTTATTCTTTCGTCTCTTCATAATTGCAATTTACTCAATCAAAGTAACGAAAACTTTAAAAAAATCATTTAACGATTCACGGCTTTCCTTTCAGTTACAAGTTACTTATTAAAAATATATTTTTTTGTTTCTAACAGATTTTATTCTTATACTTTGCTATTCTTGTGTTTTCAAGTCTCTAAACTAATATTGATATATGGTGAGATCTATTGATTTGTATAAATATACGGTTTGAATTCATTATAATCTACCTTAACTATTCGAAATTTAAATGTATTGTTTGTTACTAAACTGATTCTAGTTGCTTAAATCATCCCATTCAATATTCCGACGTATAATGTAATCTGTATAATTTGTATCTACGTTCAATTCTGTCAACAACATAAATTTATCTAACCGTTTAGGATGCATGCGTCTTGCATCAAGATAAATTGATACATATCTATATCATAAATCATACCTATACTGAATACGATGTTATTTATCAATTCTTGCATTGACGAATCATTGATGAATGGAGATACATCTTTAAGTTCTGCTGTTAAGCAAGGTTGCGACCTCGCTTATTTAACAGTAATATCTCTTTGAAACTGAAATGTAACTAGTAGAAGCATTAAAATATAATAATTGGTGGTTGGTAGTAATTTCCTGTGGTCCCCATGTGATGTGACCTCGCGCAGTGGTCCATGGTCGTCGATCATTGGCTGGTCGCGGCGACATCGTGGATGGGTCATTCGAAACAAGTTCCTCTCACATACCGGTTTTATTACACTTAATGAGCCTCATTACAGAGGTCTGAAGATTCCATCACGGCGCTGTCTTATTCAAATTAACAAAATTTTGTACGGATCGTTACGTATTAGCATTGCTCCATAAATTTTCCACGTCAAAAACTGGATTATCTTCGTTATTTATGTATTAACATATACAAGTATATGTTAATATATAATGGGAATAGCAACTTAGTTAATATGTAATTTAGTGCTTGTCGTGTGAGGTGACATGTGCAATGAAACATCACTTAATTATTATTATTAAGATCCAAGAACCAATATTTTATTACGTATACGAACACATATATCAGGTAGAGACTTGGGGATCGAACACTTATATTATATGTTTAGTTCCACTGATAGAGTCGCTAATTACTCACCAGAAATACCGCAAATATTCTTAGGAGGTACCTAGGTATGTTCAACCCATTAATGGCCCACTACTGGGCACGGGTCTCTCCTCTTGAGGAGGCCTAGCATACTCCACCACGCTGCTCCAGTGCGGATTGGTGGAGGGGTTAGTGGCCAACCCGAGTGTCGGAAGTTTTCAAACCGCCCGAGGGCCTCCGACATGGCTTAACGACTGTTATCTTATGATAACAACCGGGACCGACGGCTTTACGTGCCCTCCGAAGCACGGAAACGCTCAAGAAATTTTTGCCACTAGCGGTCAGTGGTCACCCATCCAACTACCGACCGCGCCCGCTGTTGCTTAACTTTTTCGATCACATAGGATCACCGCAAGCCGCCTAGGTATGTATGTGGCTGGCTGGCTTCAACCCATTAATGGCCCACTACTGGGCACGGGTCTCTCCTCTTGAGGAGGCCTAGAGCATACTCCACCACGCTGCTCCAGTGCGGATTGGTGGAGGGGTTAGTGGCCAACCCGAGTGTCGGAAGATTTCAAACCGCCCGAGGGCCTCCGACATGGCTTAACGACTGTTATCTTATGATAACAACCGGGACCGACGGCTTTACGTGCCCTCCGAAGCACGGAAACGCTCAAGAAATTTTTGCCACTAGCGGTCACCCATCCAACTACCGACCGCGCCCGCTGTTGCTTAACTTTTTCGATCACATAGGATCACCGCAAGCCGCCTAGGTATGTACTTAATGATTATTTGTTATGAAATTTTAATGTCCTTCGAATATAATTTCGAAAGAAGCACCTACTTACTGTTACTAGTAATCGTATAATTTTCTAAATTATTAGACAATACCGTTTTAAAACATAACTTTATTAATATTGTATTGATAATATCTCTATAGAGAAGATGAATTCAATAATTATGTAGCAATGGTGAACCAGCGCCCTCAGAATAGAGCGCCACACTCAATGTTGCAACTCTTTTGTTTACTGGGCACACAGACCTCGCTACCTTTCAAGTCTCTGTGACTGTGGTATACCTAATACTCGTCCCAGTTAGGAAAACACGTCATGTGCGTCCGCTAAAATACCATTAACATGTTTGTTTGTAGCGGTAACTCTTGTTAATCTTTACGCCTTCTATAAATAGATATTTCTGTAGATATTTCCATTCTGCACTTAGTTATTTTTTACATTTTTTAATATTTTTAATGCCTTTTTACCATTTTAAACATTTACCTTTTTATGATAATATTTTATAGGATTATCTTCGGATTATCTTTGGAAGTTAGGTTTAAAATACACTTTTAAATTATGTTTTTAAAATACTGTAGAAATATCTTCATCCTATATCTAGAGATCTAGAGGAGCGAGTGTGCGTTCGTTTAGTGCCGTACTGAATCTTGCTGTTATTTTTATTGATTCTTTGTTGTTTATAGATTTTTAGAGCCAATAGGTTTAATTTAAGGAATTCTACCTTTGTCTCCGGCAAATGTTCTGTTTTACCTACCTATTCCTTTTTAAATAGGTACCTATGTAGCATATCTTTTGAAACAGTGCTTTTGTATTTTGCATCTAGTGCAAAAACATGCTGTATCTATTTGTGATAAAAGATAATATGCGATGTACCTAATATCTGTAGATACATTATTATTATTGTGTGTGGCCGTCGCTCCCGTTCACGATCAATGATGCAATACACATTCTCATATTGCCGATCATTCATGATCTAGTCAAAATAAAAGCATGATACTAGAAAATGTTGCAATGCAGCCTTCATGCGAATACCTTTCAATATTACAATCCAATATTTAGGATAAGCTTAGCGTGAAGTTTAGCGTTATTCATCGTAACTTCTGTTGGCAGTTCCACTAACATTATCTTTCAACCTAAAAGTTACTTTAGTGTAGATCTAAGAGACAAAGTAGATTATTTTTAAGCTCCTTAGCTAAACAGCAGCGCGTAAAAAATGGCAGGAGCACCAATTTGGTACACTTTGTCAATTTATCAAATGACAATTTATAGTACTAACTAAAATTAAGTACGCAAACATAAAAAGAAAACATGCTTAGTTTAAGGCATAATACGAAAAAGGTGTCAATCATTGGGGGTGTGTCAACAATAGTCGACTTTCCACTACTATTGAGTTGAATAAATGCGCCATCATGTCAAAGGAACTTTTTGTAAGATCTAGTGAAAATTCTCAGATTTCCACCACCGCTGCACCGTCTCGAAACAAAGTTACCTCTGACATTTACATCACTTGTACCAAAGCGAGCTTAAAATAAAACCATGTTCTAATAAACAAGTTACCTACTGATAAAATCTTATAAGTAGAACATCTTGTTTAGCTTGTTTTCTATTTTTACCACTGACATTTTTGCCAAATTTATTGTTAGTATCTTTTTGTTTATCTTATGTTAAATAAACAATACGGATCAACCATTTCATTGCTAACATGCGACGTATGTTAAAACGTGTAGACAAACACGTACTTCTGCAGTGACTACACATTATTACATCACAGCATCACACAAAACCTCCTCTAAATTAACACAAAAAGGGGTCTCTAAATAACATTTACGAATAATTAATGGAACGACATTAGTAGCCGACCATCGACAAAAAGGTATGGGAGTCCCACTACCATTGTTCGTGTTGTATACTTGAGCGCTATATAACAATCACACATCCGTTTGACTGTCACCGTGCAAGGCCCCGCACGCCGCAATAATTGTCCACCGTGCGAATCTCAACATGTAAATAGCTTTACTTAGCTAATGTAAATAGCTTTACTTACCTACTTGTATCTTTGTAGTCCTTGCAGTGGTAGGAGTCAGGGCTGCCTAAGACTGATCCACTGTAAGACCCGTAGGACAAAGCATTTTTTCTTTTTCGACGGCCAACGATTGACAAACACGGAGTTAGTTTGTTTTAAGTCAGATACTTTATTGTCGTCACTTAGTTGTGATGAGTCTGGCCCTATTCATCTTCGGTCACAGAACAGAGGCGTTTCCTATAAATATAAATGAGCAGTATAGATTTCAAAGCTATATTGTTCAATATATTTTTAACAATTTCTAATAATAGAAATATAGTTAAATGTACCTTTTAATAGGGCTTTTTAGTTAAAACTTGTGTCTAAGAACAGGTGTCTATAACAACAACTCTACTCTACAAGAACTTTGCTTCTACAAACCTATAATAATCATAATAGATAATCATTATAATACTTTCGACCTACTTACTATCCCATAGCTGCTACTTAGTGTCAATTGTCATGCACGAATACAAATTGTTCGTTACCCTTTTTGGATTCTGTGTGGGATGATCACAGGGTCTACCATCTATTTACATATCGTTGTGGAACCTACTCTTTTGATATTAATTGTCTCCTAATCAAATAAGTTCGATTTACGCGGTACATAAATTTCAGATCTATTGGTCTATCCATCCTTGTGGCCAAACCAATTTCCGATCCGATGCTTGTATGTACCTACTTTGTTAAACTTTGACATAACTTTGACATTATAATATATTTCTACATTAATAGGAAAATAGTTACCTACATGACCTACATCCCTTTTTCTCAACCGATTTTCTTAATTTTGGTAGATATTATATTTTAGCAGCAGTAGTTATAGACGAGCAACTGAAAAATTTGGAAACTGAGTAAATAATGTCTGTAAAGTCGGTTTACGGACGGTAGTTTAACGTGACAACGTCATGACGAAACATTGATGAAATGATTGCATACTTTTATAGATAAAATTGAGCGCTTCGGCCGATCGTAGCCGATCGTGCCTCTCTATCGCTTTTGCAACTCTCTCGCTCGCGGAACGCTACATTTTTTCGTGCGTGCGCCCGGCGTTCATCGTTATAATAGACGTTATCACGTCAAAAAGTACTTTACATTAACGTGCTTCTCAAATTGATGAGTACTCAGGTATAGTGGAATTTCAACCACAAAAAATATAAAGTACGTTACTTGTTTATACGGCGTCGGAATATACGAGAATCAAAACTTGTTGTTCACGTTGATGTTTACGTTGTGTGTAACTTAGCAAATGATTGTTATTATCGGTACTTTATGTATGTGACGCTTATACTTGAATGTATGTAATTAGCATCAAGCCAGTGATTACTTTAAATATAAAAAGCGCATCCGTTACCGATCCTTGGCCCAGTTGAACGCGTGATAGACGCGTCAGTGGCATCGGCGCCTGCAGTGGAATGTTAAGCTCGCCAAGTTCGTCTTCATCATGACATACCTGACATGAGCCTTACACATTCACATATTTTTTCAATATTGTAGATTGTATTCGTATTTTTTTTTATCAGGAATTTTATGTTGCTAGGTAGCTAGAGCTAGTGTTTTCTTTTGTATATTTATTAAGTTATAAGTAAAACAGGATAGCATTTAGCTATTATAGACGTTTATACCTATTATTTATTACGATTTTACGTATTTATACGTAGTAACAGTAAAATAGTTCTCGTAAACCATACAGCTAACGCTTGTGACTTGTGTGCCTTTCTGATAAAATTGATTCAATGATTAAGACTTTTAAACTTTTATCATAAAACACTAAAGCATGCACATAACATAAAAAACGAGGACACCAAGTCACCAGGAATGTGATACATGTGAATCGGTTTGCATAAATAATGAAAGCAGAATAAATTGATCATTTCTTGTTTAACATAACCATGTTTTTGAGTTGCAAAACACGGAAAGGTCGCGGGGATGCAGAGTTATGTAAAGACATGTCCGCTGCACCGTTGCGACACATCATCACACGCATCGGGCTTAATCGTCTTATCGTCAATTTGGCTACAGTAAGGCGTCAATGTCGCGACCGTGGATCTGCCGTGATGGGGACATGGCTCGGAGTCTGAGGGTCGTCGATCATCTATTAACGCCGCTCTAACAACGCTCAATTTATTCTTTTAATACCGTGTGAATTGTTATACAGATATTTATTTACTCGTGCTTCTGTTACGTGAGGTCAAATGACGTAGCCTTGTATTTTATAATGCCAATTTTCAAAGCTGTTAGCGAAGATATGAGTTGTGTACACAGACTCAAAGGTCTAATTAGAATAAATAACATTGACATGTTTACAGGGCCGAAGGAGTTCTTCTACCGCGGCCACAACTACTTCTACACGGGACACGTGCCTGCACTCGCTAACAAAAAGTTCGACTGGCTCGATGGCAGGAACCTTTGTAGAGAATACTGCATGGACCTCGTCTCCATGGAGACTCAAGAGGAAAATAACCTGATCTTCAAGCTTATTCAACAAAGTAAGTTTTCTTTATTCCTCACACTTTGTAATTAGGTATAACTTGAGACTGCTCGACTTGCCTTTTTGTGATTTTCTGATGTGCAATTCAGGTAGTCTATCTTCACCGAAACGTCCGATAAATTATAATTATGTAATTTTTAATATGCACATACCTAACTACAAACTAAAAAATAAAGGTGGGTGTCAGTCAGACCACTTAACAGTGGTTGGTTCTGTAACTTATTTATTACATCAGAGCATCGATTAAATTGTATGTAGGTACATAGTTATTTTTACTAACGTCTGTTTCGATCTTCCCACATCTGTTCAAATCATTTCCGCTCTGATCATAATGTGATGTGACATAACATATCACATCAAGGAAGCCAAGTTTAATTTCTATTTATTCATAAGCTCATGCCGCCTTTACTGTTATCAGATGTAATAAAGAGCTCTAAACTCCTAGCTGTACCTACTACATTTGGCTCTGCAAACTCTACATTTTGGTCAAAAATAAAGCTTAGCTGTTTCGTAAAACTATGCATGACACAATGCCTTAATTTATTCGACGAGTTCGACGACCGCGTGCCATACTTCGACTAAGATGTAGGTAGGGTATGTAGAGGCAGACCTTGTTAAAGAATTAAGAGGATTGGCTCTTAATGAGGTCTGATGCTTTTTAACAGAGCTTGTGAATCTTGCAATCTAAGTATTTTACATAAAATGTTTTTGTATCAATGTATACCTATCTATTATCTATTAATAATAACAGGTGGATCGTCAGCTCATTTGCTGGCTATTTCCATAAAAAAAAATTTGATCAGTAATACAGAAAATGAAAACCTTTGGCAACGCTCAGTTTACTGTAAAATGACATCAGCTGGAATAGACTGTAGTGTATTGCAAATGACATCACTCCCTAATTACACAATAATAAATTGTAAGTATACAATAGTAAATTGGGAACCTGAATTATTCTTACAGACGATGTGCCTTACATCTGGACTTCCGGACGTCTTTGCGACTTCAAAGGCTGTGAATCGCGTAAAGACTTGGAGCCCAAGAACCTCTTAGGATGGTTCTGGTCCGCGAACAGGGAAAAGATTTCACCAACGAATCAGGTAATTACTCACCTTTTTATGTACCTAATTAACATTCAATCTTAGTTAGTCTAAGGCGTGGCAAATACGCGCCAAGAAGTCTTAATTAAACATATAAGGCAAACAAAGGTACCTGTGTAGATATTTAAATATGGAGAATAGAAAAGCAAGCAATTTTTTTTTACTATTTTCAGATTCCTAACGGTTGGGGCTACAACCCATGGTCGCAAACCGGCCACAAGAAGCAGCGTCAACCCGACAACGCAGAGTTCGACATCAACGGAACGTCAGAATCCTGCCTCAGTATTCTCAACAACGTGTACAATGACGGCATTGCGTGGCACGACGTCGCGTGCTACCACGAGAAACCAGTCGTGTGCGAAGACTCTGAGGAACTCCTCAACTACGTGGCTAGCACTAACCGTGGACTTCGTCTGTGATCTGATCAAATATAACTAAATTCTCGCTGTAAACTCACTTCTCATATCAATCTATTTTTGCTTCGTCGTATTAAGCTCAGATTTATAGGATTAAATGTCTTTAGCTTATACGACTTAGCGAGAAAAGTACAAAAGTATAATTTCATTCGTTTGTGCGAATCAATTCGAAATCTTGCGAGAATTATACACCTGATTTCTACCATTTATAATTGTCATTGAATTAATAACCAGCGGGGCAGACCCAGTCGCTGAGGTACTATGAATATTAGGTGGAACAATATTGGAAGCAAATAAATATGGATATCTCAGTTATCCGGAGCAACATTTCCTTTATAATTTCAATAAGGTTTATAATCTAATAATACTCAAGATTATTAAGGCTTTAATTAATTCTTCGTTCCACATTAAATTTGCCTCCATAGAAATAATTGTAAACTGAAACCATTTCAATAGTTTTATAAAACTAGAATTTGATTTGGCCAATATCTGTTCCACTTAATATTAATGTAGTGACAATATAAACGAATTACTCTGATTTTCTAACAATACTCGTTTTACCATCATTGACCATCATGCAAATCCGGACTTGGCATAATGTCAATGATTTAACGATCTCTTCCTTTTGCACTGCCCTTACTCTGTCGTACAACTAATGTACAGAATAGCATTAAGTTAAAATTAAGTTCAACTAAGATTAATTACCTAAGGGATGAATTTCTATTTGTATATAAATAAAACACAACTTTTATATTTTGGTTTTATTTTAGACCATTGAAACACTAATAACAATAATAACTGACACGTAGGCGGTTGGAATACTTACTTAATAAACAATGAGTTTAGGCATATAAAAATCAGTACCTACTTTCAAGTTTCAACAATATCTTATATCGAGGTATATTCAATGATACCTATTTAAAAATATAGATACATTATGCCCTTTCAAATCAACCAAAAATCTGTTCCGAAAAGAGCAAGGTACAACACGCACCCGTTTATCTGTTGTTTCACTACACTAGAGTAGCGTAGCATGGGGGGGGGGGCCGTGGCCCCGGGCGGCACATGAAGAGGAGGCGGCAAGCCACTCGATTTTTAAATAATAAAAAAAATATACATTAAGATTAATTTTATTTCAATTTTAATGTAAATTGTGCTATGAAAAAAAACAAGAAAAGTACTTTTTTAATTAATAAAAAAATATTTTAAATAATATGGGGGCGGCAAATTTTCGCTCGGCTCCAAGCGGCGGGAGCCCACGCTACGCCACTGCTATACTAATCACATTGGTATAATACACATTTTAACGCTAGATGTCAAATGTCAAGCACTTCTAACAACAAAAGCTTGCGTATCGTCTTGTATTGACAGAGCGACTACGAGCAGAACGGTCAATTGCCCGTTCTTACGCTCCTCATCGTCGACGCGCTAGTGACTCTTTTTTAACATTATAATATCATTGGGTATATTGAGGTAGAACAAAATAACTAAAAATAACACTTATTAAAGCTATCTAGATATTTCGGAAGAGGTTACCTTTGCTTTTTATGTCTTACTGCAGCAAATAAACGTATAAATCACATTTTAAATGACTAATATAAGTACTATCACTAAAAGAGACTTACAGATTTATCAACATAGAATTTTGAGGTAGATTCAATCCCGAGTATCATATTTTTCCTTATGAGTATAAACATTATGTAAATCGTTAGCAAAATATATTTATCTTTATCGATAGGATAGTAACATCATAATAGTATTAGTTATTATCAGCACCATACCATATAAGTACAAGCAGTTTTACAAATACCTAAAATAATTTATTTCCAAACAGTACTAATTCGTTACCGTAAGCCACGGTACTCCACTTACATGATTAAATAGAGTAATTTCCATTAGTACTTGACCATAAAAAATTGTTAGCTTTGAGATTCGTTAACTGTATCACAAGATAAGCTAATGCAAGTAGAATGAAGAATGAATTTGCCACATTAAGATATCTAGCAATACGTAAAGATATTTAAAGGGACAACTCGCCTAATATATACCTAATTAATTAATATTTCACTAACTTTACTAGATGAGGCTCCTTTGGCTATTATCACTTTGAACACATCATGTAAATCCTTAATAAAGTACGTCAGTCATGGCATGGCAGATCGAGCTGAAAACATGTTTCAACTAGAAAAATAACAATTGACTGAAACCCTGTTTCAAGTAAAATAATAGAGAGTTCAATAAAAATCAACAACTTACAATACAACCAACAAAAAGTTATACTTAATCCTGGAGAAAATTCTCCAACACAGCCTCAAAATCAAAACAATCCTTAATAAACGTTAACATTATTACGTAAATCACAATTCAATCCTTTCAAGAATGGTCTTTTAAGTAAGTACTTATGTACATGAAATTTTATACTTTTTATAGAATTTTTTATTCATTAACATTTCCCCTGAAGGAATAGCCACGTCCTATAGACTTCAAATCTTTGTACCTCTCGCACATGCGAAGGTCCCGCGCTTTGTTCACAAGGACATTTAAAACATTATATTTGTGTCCGTGAACCGTAATGTAAAGATTTGAGTACTTTTCAATTTCAGCCGGGGTTAACCTGTAAGCGTCTTTACTTTTCCTGTCTTGTACCTCAGTTGCATTGTCGGAGGCGTCATCTGGTGAGTCCTCGCAGCACTCAAACTCCAAAGTATCAGGCCGATTCTTTGTAAGAGTGTTATATTCTTCTAGCGTCATCTCTGGTGTAACAACTTGTAACAATCCATCCACAAATTCTGGCTTCATAAGACAAGCGCGATGTTTTCGACGCGTTATGTAGTACTTTGATAAATCTGTGACAATATGTTTGAATTAATAAGAAATAATTTATAACAAGATGATTCTCGGAATACCGAACACCAAAGTCAGTTAATATAGACTACTAACCGTCCTCGCTTTGCTTCTAGTAAACTTTATCTTAATACCCATCGAAAAAAAAAATTTCGATGGATTTTTTTTCACCTAAGTAACTTTATTAAAAAATTTGTAAACCGAATTAAAATAATACAAACCATTAAAGTATCATTCTAATTCGAAAGTAGTTTCTTAAATTAGGAATAAACGCAATTCAAAAAAATCATTGTTCTGAGCGTGTGTTGATCTGAGGTAATAAAAACCTTCCCAATATGTTCAATGTCCTGTACGTTGAAGATCGTACTATCGATCGATAAGTCCAAAGATTTATTATAATATGTGTGGTCGCGTAGCTACCGCCATATCAGCCGTATCAATGATACGAGGCCTCCGTGGTACTAGTGCCCCGACAAGTGAAAACAAAAATGTTATTTTTATTTGGTAAAATTTTGATTATGCTAAAGTAATATCCTTATTAGTACATTACATACTTTCGGTATAGGTTGCATCATTCTTCTCCAGAAATACTGGCCATAATTGCAACTCGTCAATTAAATTCAATAACTTTTTGCCGGGAATTTCCAGATACAGGTCTCCTAGTACCTGAAATAATGAATTTCAGGATCAAAATAAAAACATGCAAAAATTTTTTACCTCAACGGCGCTGTTTTAAAGTTACAGGTTTCAATTCTTTTAATTTTTTGAATCTTTAAAAAAGAACTTTTTTTCGAAGTTTCTGTTCGATATTGTTATTTTTTTTTAACTGATTATCTAGGTACACTTCCTAGCTTTCAAATGACATTATTTTGAAGATAGTTCAAAGTATAAAAGTAAAAAACAAAAATTTGGTTTTCGTTAAACAATAAATACTTTGATTTTTGAAATAGCTACAAAAAAAATCAAATTTTTATCAAAAATTTTGTCTTATATACGCCAATTTCGTTTCATCAAGTTTCAAAAAATACACTGTATTTACATCAGTCCTTTGCTATGGTTAACTAATTTTCAACCCTCCTTTGCGGTATCAAAATTACTACTAAATATTTCCCAACGAAGATATTATAAAATCATAATTTATATATTAACAATTGCGACATAAATCTATACTCACAATGTCATTTGATTTTGTAGACATCAGTGCAATGGGTACAAAATATATATTTAATGAATCTCTTATTAGTTCCTGGCATTTTTCTATGGCCCCTTTGTTCCATGATAAAGATGGCTTATTCTCAATCTCAAGTTCATCACTTATGCACTGAAAAATGAGAAAAGTGAGTTTTATTTTTAAATATAGAAAAAGTTTACCAATTTTGCCATTAAAAGATTCAAAATTTCTTAGACCTGTGCATTTATTAGTTCTTGAGTAGCAAAATTATTACTATCTCCTATGCCTGATGATAAAGAAAGATAAGAAAGTAGTTCATTTGGTGTGAAATCGACGGTCCCTACGTACATTCCCGTAAGTGGTAGATACGTGATTTGCACTTTTTGCTATCATAACCTTCAGGGCACCCTAAACTATCATTTAGTTTTATAAAAATAAGTAATAGTTGGCAAAATGAACGTTAAATCCGTACACGACATATCCCATAACTACAAAATTAAGTAAAATTTCCGACTTAAAACAACAGTAGTGGTAATTCAGTAATTTTGCGTTGGACTATTCATCGTACTCCCGCGGCGCCTCTCCCGCAACTGCCACTTGCGGGACATACACGCGCACTGGTGTAGGAGACGGTTAATGTCAATTAATTATAGGTAAAAAATGTCTCAAAGGGCAAGTATTACACAATATCGTAATACGCAACCGTGAAATGCAAGAAAAAACAGTTACAAAAAAAAAACTGGTTTGCAAATGCATCATGTACGTACATAACTGCTTACAATATTTTTTTCCCCTGTTTCCCACGTACAATTTCATAAATGCCAATTACGACTCTGATTACTTCAGAGACTACCACGTAAAATCCAGTATGTAACCACTTAAGCTATATGCAATAGAGATGATTCCGATGTATAAGTAAGTAAGTCGCAAATAATACACAAAATGTGATCTTTATGGCCTATCTTTTTATTAATTATAAAATATATCACATATTAAACCTTCATACCAAATTTCATGACTTTACGTTAAGTAGAACATGTTAATACACATGTTTGAAACTTCAAAGTGCTCTCCTGTAAAATTTGTGTTTTGTAGTTAGGGGTATGTACGTAGGGACCGTCGAAATGGTTACATCAATGCTAATTCCTTTCAATTCCTTTTAAGTTTTGGTTAATGTTCTTGTAATGGTTCTTGAAATCAAATCAAATGAAAAACATTTATTCATGTAGTTGTTTGTAAATACACTACACATCTAATGTAAATCTGAACTCAAATTGTTTGAGGTCCAGTGATGATACTATGTGAGTGTTCATACTGAACTCGCGGGCGCGGGCGCGGGCGCGGTCGCGGGCGCGGTGGCGGATTCGTGTTCACACTGGCCGCCAGGCGTTTGCGCGATTGTGACATGTTGTCAGAGGTTGAAAACATGGACGACGATCTTTTTTTAACCGAAAATTCATACCTAAAGTTCCATTTAGGTACTCACCCTCCATATCAGGAAACAATTCAGCAATTTCCTTACATAGTTTATTAAGAATGTTTCTGTTCATAAGATGCCTGTGTTTACTCTGCCAAATCTGAGTTCAAATCAAATCAGTTCTAGCCTGAATAGTACTAATAAACTCTTCTGTATTGAAGGACATGATCTTAGATGAAAGAACAACCCTTTAATCTGGGGACATAATGAATTCATGTGCTATCGTTTCTAGCGACAAGTTCAAAATGGTTGAACTTACCTGACATAATCGCGCGTTCCGCCGCTAGTTCAGTGTGAACACACTCATACATTCTCATGCGTTTGATATTGCCGCTAGCGGGCCGCGCGCGGTTGTCGCTAGCGTGCCCGCTACTTACACCGCACGTGCGTTTTGTATGTGAACACTCTCATAGTAGCTCATATGTTTGAAATTTCGCGACCGCGCCCGCGACCGCGCCCGCGAGTCAGTATGAACAAGCACTATGATGTATGAAGACAAAAATGGGTGGAAGAGTTTTAAACATCTTAAAGTCGATGGAACTCGCCCCCTTCTTAGTTTTGAATGCTTAAAAATAAAAATAAAAATTTACATTCACACCTGTATTGGACTTCACAGCTGGCTGGGCACCATTTATTAACATTATAATCAATTTGGCACCATTTATTCAACAGCAAATGATCTATCAAAGAGTACAAACCTTGTCAAGCGGCACAACTCCGTGGACAGCAGCCTCAAACACTTTGGTTGGATGTTTCCGGTATTCTACCGGCAGATCTATATAGACAGACTTATCGTCTGGGTGTATGAAGACACCATAGTCCACCAGCCATATGAGGAACTGTGACTCCATAGTGACAACGCCCCGCGTCCACTTATTTTTCCATAATACTGCAACATACTACAATACAAATGAAATTAGGTGTGATTTATTTACTTCTTGAAATATTATTTAACATTAAATCATGCACTTTTCACAGATTTTACTGTTATCCTAACAAGTTGACATTTTACATTTGGCTATAGTTCTGATGAAAATGCATCTTAGCTGTGGCTTCAGACGAGGTAACTCAACGGTAACAGCAAACGATTAGTTGACTACCTATTTAACTTTTAAACTATTTGTTTGTTTAAAAGTTTAATGTTTCAGAATCGTTTTATGTAACTATGAAATGTAGTTTTTAAATGGCAGGTAAGTAGTAAATAAATTTTACTTACTTGACCATGATTGACATCAGATATGGATTTGGTCGTAAGTATGTGTCCTTCATCGTTGTTAATAAGTGAAATTTCTCTAGTAGATTCATTGATCACACAAAAAAATGAATACGGATTTATAAAAGTAGTGATGTTCACTTTCATTGGTTTCATTTTTCTCCCAAACAAGAATTAGAGATACTAGAACTATGACGTATGTAACACAAAATAATAAACTGTTTATTTTGTTAACAAGAAAAGTTACTTTCTTGAAGAAAATTAGAAAACGACTAGTAAAACTAGAAACCAAAATTTAAAATAAAACGAGAAGACCACAAGACAATGTGTTTACGCGCGGAATCTTCAAATCAATCAAAATCAAATCAAATCATGCATCTTAGCATCTATCAAATCGTTCATTATTCATTTTAATCTTTGTCACTGACACTGACAGTACTGACACGCGTCAAAAGACTCGTGCACAGATTGAATACAATCATGGATTTATTACTCTAACTGGATACATAACCTCGTACAGGTAGTTGAAGACGGATAAAGCACACTGTTAAACATTACTTTTATGATTTTATGTTAAAAGTAAACATATACAGTCTGTAACTTTTACAGACTAAAAATATTTTAAAACACATTTGAATTTTTGCAGTGCCCTCTCAAACTTCCAGACAACATTTCCAACTTTGAAGTCAGGTAATGTTCTTATACTATGCTACAAGATGGCGCTTTATATGTTTCTTGTTCCGTAAGTTCTACGGTATCCCGCAGCAGGTATGATATTTCGATAATAAATATAGGTACCTATATTATTATGAAGTTTTAAGAGAGGAGGCCATCGGGTGTCATCAAAAAATCCAATAGCACGTGGTAAGTGCAACATGGAAAAAGGTTAAACAATCAAAAAGTAACTACATAAATCAGCGTCGACGCCACAATGAATAATATAAGCATTGGTAATGGTTACCAATTTAGGTGCGATAAATAGCGACACATAGCAATGTATTCCTTACTAAATAAACATATCTGAACGTATGAAAGTCCCTTGTAGTATAATTTCGAAATCTGGTTGAAAGGTCCCAAGACCTTGTGCAAGTTAAGGTGCTATGGAAGGCGTTCCATTGCAAATTGCAATACTTTTGAGTAGCAGCACTTATGTTATGTAACAATTATAATGACTGATATAACACATGTCTCAGTAGATTTAATTGACTTGCAAATCATATCCTCTATTTTATCACATATGACTGTCCCGCCGCTAAGCTTATGGGTCTCCTTTTAAAAAATACGGAGAACTTTCAGATACCCCCTGTTGGATTCTTCATAAGTTTTCATAAAATGAAAACATCTCATACACCTTAATTTTATTTCAGTAAGCTGTAAGGGTATAACCGATGCATTGTCGACGGGGAACTCTCGAACGCAGAAAAACAAAACTCCGTACACGTACAATAATTTAGAATACGCCGTATTTTCGTTTTGACTACGTCTACGTACTATGAATAGTTTGATACATTGCACCAATGCATTGCACCTGATGATTTGAGATGATATAACCACGATAAATTATTTTTATTTTGTATGTAGGTATGTAGGTATTTCATGACAACCCTAGAGCTGAAAAATATAGCTTTAGCTTAGAGCTTCTTTTTATTTACTCTGTAACAATTAGGTATGTTTTAAGTCAGGGTTTTTGTTTCACAAATTCACTCTGAATTTATCCTACTCGTAAAATAGGAGTAAGAATATAAAAAATATTCAGCCAAAGTTAGAGAATTTTGGGAACACTGCCCAGCTATTTCCATAAAAAAGAATTAGGAATCAGTGACCCAAAAAATATAATTTATACATGTCATGTAGGTGAATTTTAGAATAGAATAACATAAAGAAATGAAGAAAGAGAGAAAGAAATAGAATAAAATTTTAGAATAGAATAGAATTAAAAATAGATAATTATAGCAATAATTTTTTTCTTTTTAGGCTATACTCATAAGAATTGAATACGTTTTTTAAAGACTGAAGGAACGTTTGTCATTTACTAAACCAGCTTCTTTGCTATATTCAGTGTTGCTAATGCTACGGCAATTACCGTGTTCTACGTATACGTTTCGTACGTGTATGTACTAAATATAAAAAAGCTTTCAGGCCAAAAAATCACAAAATCCACGGCCTTCGGCTGCAACTTTGTGGCCGTAGCAAATTCTACGGCTTTTCGCAAATTCTACGGTCTTTCTTTTTTATTTTATTTTTTGGAAATATTTTACGAAAACAGCGCCACTAGGCTAATGTTTTTAAGACCGAGCGCTGAACCGATAGTAAATATATTGGAAGCACTAGCTACGGCCCACAGTTGATCTTTTTATAATATAAAAAAGCCGTATTTATATATTATATAAACACGGCTTTTTTATCTAATGTACATAGGTACATAGCCCGGCGTCTTGCGTCGATCCTATGCGATCGACAAAGTTAAGCAACAGCGGCCGCAGTCGGTAGTTGGATGGGTGACCGCTAGCGGCAAAAAATTCTTGAGCGTTTCCGTGCTTCGGAGGGCACGTAAAGCCGTCGGTCCCGGTCATCATCATTATCACACCGTCATTATCATTAGATAACAGTCGTTAAGCCATGTCGCAGGCCCTCGAGCGGTTTGAAAACTTCCGACACTCGGGTTGGCCACTAACCCCTCCAACAATGCAATCTGCACACGGAAGGCCGTGTACATTACATAAAAAAGCGGCCAAGTGCGAGTCGGACTCGCCCATGAAGGGTTCCGTAGCAGCAAGTAACATAATATAAAAGTTCTTGAAGTTCGTTGTAACTTTGATCGAGGTAAATTGCGGTTTACGATTTATGACGTATTAAAAAAAAACTACTTACTAGATCTCGTTCAAACCAATTTTCAGTGGAAGTTTGCATGGTAATGTACATCATATATTTTTTTAGTTTTATCATTCTCTTATTTTAGAAGTTACAGGGGGGGGACACACATTTTACTACTTTGGAAGTGTCTCTCGCTCAAACTATTCAGTTTAGAAAAAAATGATATTAGAAACCTCAATATCATTTTTGAAGACCCCACACGTATGGGTTTGATGAAAAAAATTTTTTGAGTTTCAGTGCTAAGTATGGGGAAGTTTTGAATTTTTGTGTAAAAATCTTAATGCGGTTCACAAAATACATCTACTTACCAAGTTTCAACAGTATAGTTCCTATAGTTTCGGAAAAAAGTGGCTGTGACATACGGACGGACAGACAGACATGACGAATCTATAAGGGTTCCGTTTTTTGCCATTTGGCTACGGAACCCTAAAAAGCCGTGTTTATATGGAAAAAGATCAACGGTGGGCCGTGTTCATAATTATATTATGCCAACCAATTATGCCAATATGTACCATCGGTTCAACACTCGGCCTACAAAAAAATAGGTCATCGGCAGTGAATTTGATGTCCACAAAACTTCAGGAACACTTTTCATTAACCTAGAGCCCTAGATTATCATCATAATTAGTCTAGTGGCGCTGTTTTAAGGGTTTTTAACATTCGTTAAATGTTTGCAAAATAAATTATAAAAAAAGACCGTCGAATTTGCGAAAAGCCGTAGAAGTTGCTACGAGGGTTCCAGCCGTAGGCCGTAGATTTTGTAATTTTTTGGCCTGAAAGCCGTAGAACACGGTAATTGCCGTAGCATTGGCAACACTGCGTTTACCTATGGCTATAATACTTAATCGTTCACCACAAGTTCACAACCCATAACCATCCCACAGCTGAGCGTGGGCGTCATTCGGAAGTGAGACGCAAAGGTCATAATTTGGCTGTACCTAACCTAAGTATGAAACCGCTTTCATTTACCTTTTAAATGTTAAGGAGAATTTCAGGAAATATTTATTGGATTTCCTTAACATGTTTTCTTTTCCATCGAAACAAGTGGTATTTAAAAATATGCAGGTTTCGAACCCGGGCTCTCAGAGCGAAACGACTACGCACATTACGCATAACAACTACGCTGCCAAGGATTGATATTGTTCATGTTTCGTAATTAGTAGTGAATTCATAACATAATTTATTTAATTCTTCCTTCCTTCCATTTAAATGTTTCTGTGATCCAGATTCTGGTAGGTTCCCTATGCTAACCAATGCTGCAATGGAATATTTTGGAATACATACTATCCTATTTCTAAAATTCAGTTCACCTCGTTTTTAAAGAGTACTGGGTAGGTGGCACAGTTGCACATACATACATACATGCCTTTCGTGTGCAGTTTTATAAGGTGACTCAAGGCTACTTGTGGGTTTCGAACCTAAAGCAGTGGTAAGCCGAGTGCAACGCAGTGAGTCAGCTCGGGTCACGCAGAGGTGAGGAGCGAGTGGCGGCCGTGGCCGGCGGCGTGTGTGATACCGATATCAGCCGAGTGCTATGCCGGTGATGTGCTGATGTCAGTGGAAGCGGCGGGCGGCGCGGCCGCAGCGGCGACTCTCCCGACGACGGCGGACGCACGCACGGAATGCAGCGGGGCCCGGGGGCGGGGCGCGGGCGCGGGCAGCTGCTGCCGCGGCGACGCTCGGTCGGGTGATCGGGCCGGTGCTGCCCGCCGCCCGCCGCGCCGCCAGCCGGCCGCCAGTCCGCCGCGCGCCACCCGACACGAGTGTTGTTCGAGACGTGCGACACCACCTCCGCCCGCGCACAGGTACGTATCGGACGACCTTCACATTATTTCTTCGCTTTGCGCCTCCTCGGAGACCGAGCGGCCGAGCCGGCGGCGGCTTCCCCGAATATTTCGACTCGATCCGGTCGGCGGCGACCACAAATAGCCGGTGGTCGACCGTGCCGGCATCTTCCTCTGAATTGCCGGTCGCCGGTGGCGCTGACCCGTCGTCTGTTTGCCAAACGAGAATCCCAAAATACTTACCGGTCAACGCTTCTGCGGCTTTATCAGTGTTACATATTTATTATTTGTCGGTGCGGTGAGGTCAGCGGGCGCGCGCGGCGATGTGCGCCTTATCGCGTGAGCCGTAGGGTCGGCAGTCGGCGCGGGCGCCCGCGGCGACCACGGGACGGCCGGCGTAAGCGCTCGACCTGCTCTGTCTGCTTTGCTCTTGCCTCTTGCGTCAATCCTATTTACAATAGGTACGAGTCTATAAGATAAAGAACTCATACCTACATGAATGATTTGCAGTCTTGACAGATGTTCCAGTACCTACAAACATCTGATAAAAGTACCATAAGTACAACGTTGGCTGTCAATGAAAGAACTACAAATACCTACATATTATTTGCCACCACTAATTATGATCAATGTTTCGTAGTAAGCCGGTTAATCATGATGATCAATGGTGCGGTTTTTCGTAGTATGCGGGTACCTACTATATTTTATATCTGTAGGCAAATGTAACTGTTGCTGTTACATAGATACACCGGTCATACACGTAACAAGATCTTTTCTCCTACATCATAATTATAACATGACAGACATACTTGAACAATGTCCATACTATAGATTGGTAGATGGAAACGTGACTTACCTATATTAACGTGTTAGTTCTCAAATATGACTACAACAATACATCCGTAACGCGCCGACTGCTACGATTGTCGGTGCGTAGTTGCGTACCAATGTGCGACTTCAGAATTAGCCTCAATTTTTCACTGCGAAAAAGATAGTTTCATTGCCGTTTACCTCACTCCTACATGAAAATATGTTAGCGATGCGAGACGATGTTAGCGTGAGTCGCTCGTCGACGAGGGATCCGGCGTTCGTCCGGTGTTGTCTTCACCAGCAGTGCTCGATGCGTGAAAACGTGTACGACGACGCGTACACGAATCTAGCCCTTATCTGAACTATATGACGTCATATAATTCAATGTCGTTTCATCGGTACTTAGTACGCCCTAGACGCATCGTTCCAACCGCTCTCGGCCTCGTTGTGTATGTCGTAAGGGAAATTCGTACTTAGACCGACGGAGATTAGAAACGTAATGGCTTGCAGGGTCCCCGGCGGTAACAATTTTTCATAGTCGTAGCCGGGTCGAGATCCCGACATTCCCGACGCACAGGAGAGTGAAAGTTGGGGGTGGGTGACGAGAAGGGTGGCGTGGTGGCACTCCCCGCAGGAGTGGTCGACTCGGGGCTTCCAACTAGGATTTACTAAATTTGCTGCTTTTAGGCTGTCACCGGCGGCGGTGGGTAAAAAGGAGTTTCAATATTGAATAGGGTTACCAGCTGTTAGGAATTTAACATTACGGGCAACGATTTTGTGGTAGTTTTACGGCTTTACGCGTATTTTGAAGATATCAAATTATTTATTATTCAATAAATAAATAAAAAACAATTTCTGTTAATATAATTTTAGGATAAACATATACTCCTGAAAGATTTGGCATAAGTATCATTGAAATTACAGAAATAAACAAACATGAATAACATCAGAATCAGCAAGGCTATTCTGTTTTGTAACTTGACAGCGGAATCCGCGATGAGTTTCAAAATTGAAGTTCGAGTTCGAGATCTTGATAATATGTGATTCTCTAATCATCAGCAAGGCTATTCAGTTTTGTAACTTGACAGCGGAATCCGCGATGAGTTTCAATTTGAAGTTCGAGTCCGAGATCTTGATATGTGATTCTCTAATCATCAGGTACGCACTTGCGAGGTGAAAGGAGTCTCGAACTCTAACTTCAATTTAGAAACTCATCGTGTATTCCGCTGTCAAGTTACAAAACAAAAGCGAACTTGCAACATATTGACATGTCATTATCTAATCATCTAGTAAACACTTGCGAAGTGAAGTGATCCTAGAACTCGAACGTCAATTTTGAAACTCCGCTGTCAAGTTACAAACCAGAATAGCCTTCCTGGCACGCACTTGCGAAGTGAAGGGAGTCTCGAACTCGAACTTCAATTTTGAAAATCAATGTGGATTCCGCTGTCAAGTTACAAAACAAAAGCGGACTTGCATCATATTGATATGCCATTCTCTAATCATCTAGTACGCACTTGCGAAGTGAAGTGAGTCTCGAACTCGAACTTCAATTTTGAAACTCATCGCGGATTCCGCTGTCGAGTTACAAAACAGAATAGCAATTCAGATAAGATCTTGATTACTCGAATGAGTTGTTAAACTTTTGAAAGGACTTATTAGATTGCCTACCGTTACATATCTCAAATTAAGCTAAGCAGTGTGGTTTGAAACTACCTATACATACATATATCTTCCGTTCGGAAGACCGAGGTTCGGTTCCTGAACGTGCCTACTTGTAACAGTTGTAACTATTCTAAGTTATAATATGAAACCAATATCTATCGATAAAACACTATTACAGCAACCCGTAATAAGGGTCTTCTCTCAATCTCTCACAAGTCACAAGGCCGCCTTGAGCTGTCGCCGCCAGGATTTCCCTCATTTCAACTCTAACCAGCCCTGGCCCATTTGTAATTTTACTGATGTCTAACCATCGTAGTGATCGCAGCTTTTCTTGGCCCTCACTCACCTTCCCCTGCCACGCTGGTCAAGCGCGAATTGGTAGATTTAACACGCCTTTGAGTGTGCAAGCATGGCTTTTAAGTGTTTTAATAAGATGTTTTCCTGTACTGAAGCAAGTTATGCACATGAATTATTCATGTGCATGCAGGATTCGAACTTAGGGCATCTGAGCAGACGACCGACGATCATACTTACTTCCATTTCTACTTTCACATTTATTTGAAATTTATACATATTTTAAGCTATATAAAACTTCATATAAGTCACTATTTAGCGACTTTACATGAAATATACCATCAAATAAAATAAACGATAAACGCTAACACACTCATACAATGCACAAATTATCGTTGGCAGATTAATTAAATAAATAATACAACGAATGTTAATGACACATTGTCTATAACGACATTTTTGTTATCAGTATAATTATGCGATTTAATCGTTAATTCTTTTTGAGTAAATGTACCACTTCTTCAAAATCTGTTTTGCTGAGGAAACGTTACCAAGCGGCATCAGGGCTGCAGAATTTGAAACCGAAATATTATATTGAGCCCGATCCTATTGTCCACTTGGAAGTGACTTGTACATGTCATCATTTGGTCTGCAATTCTGCATAGACATAGGAAATGCTAGTGAAGGGTGTGAGCGTGACCATTTATTTATGTAAAAAATATCCAAACCCCTCAAATCCTTTTATTAACCGACTTCAAAAAAAGGAGGAGGTTCTCATTTCGACTGTATTTTTTTTATGTTCGTTACCTCAGAACTTTGGACTGGGCGAACCGATTTTGATGATTCTTTTTTTAATCGAAAGCTGTCATGTGGTCCCATATAAATTTTATTGAGATCTCACAATGGCATCCATGAGAAAACCACATAAGTCGTAAATTTGTATTAAGAATGTGCGCGACAAATTGACGAATAACTCAATATCACGCCAACCGATTTCGATGATTCTTTTTTTAAATCGAAAGCAGATGCTTGTCATGTGGTCCCACATAAATTTGAACAAGATCTGAAAAGTAGTTTTTGAGTAATTTGAAGTCGGTTATTTTTTGTTAGTAAAATTTAGATTATTACCCTTTTTTCATGATCAAGTTATCCATATAGTAGTTCAATTTCTATTAATGAGATCATATTACACCGAGTTCTTACATTTCTATATGGTCCACACAGGCTGAATAATACAGCACTATCCTTCCAATTAGCTACCCTTCAGCGGTTCACATGCGGGGCGAAGGACATCCCTCCCCACAACTAATCTAAGCTTTTTTTACTTAGCCTAGTAGCTACTATTATTTATTCGTTGACCTAACTAAGAGAGATCAGCTGAAAGTTTCTCGAACATCAGTAAAAAAAATTAAATATAATGTTATTAATGTTAAGATTCTTCTTCTGTTATAACGTTAAGCTCTTTCACATACCTACTGCTGTGCTGAAAGAATATGGTTCGTAGACTCGACGATTGACGATTTTTCCTGTTATCGGATTTTCTGGCACAGCGGTGATTGAAGTTAATTTTTTCAATAACCGTAGGAGAAAATAATAGCTCAAAGCATGCAAAACGTCTTTAGGTTTTGATTTTGACTTGTCTAAAATACCAAGTTATCAGTTTTATGATGTTTTCCATCGGTTCCAAATGGCAAGTGAGTTTCGACAGCCATAAGAAATAGAAGCTAAAATACTCATCAGCTTATTTATTCCCTTGCATATTTACGACACTAGCATATTGTCACCTGAAATACCTTTAGAACATTTTAAACCACTTCCGCTTGCAAGATTAGTTTTTTGGAGAGTAATGTCACAAGTAACAGGTATTTCGTCTTACCCTTCGGGACGCAAGTGACGTAACGCACCTGCTGCCCCTTTATACAAAGTTTGCTTTAGAAATCAAGGATGTTAGCAAACGCGTTTGGATCCCCGAATTCTTAACTTAAAATTGGCAAAAGAATAAGCCACGGAAAATTACTTTACCCAAACCAAATTATGTTAATAAAATAATAATAATAAAATAATAAAATTTATTTATTTCAGGCAGTTTTAGCCCATAGAGTTAGTAACAATTTCCTTATAAACTATGTTAGTACAATACAATTTCATTCAAAACACATTACATTCTATTATGTATATTGAAATTTCAATTTAATTTAGTTTACAATAAATATGGTTTCAAATTATTAGCCGCCTCCAGCTAGTCTTTCCTCGTAATTGAAAAGGCCTAGAGCGTACTCAACTAAGCGACTCCAATGCGGATTTGTGAAAAAATTTGCATCCAACCTACACTTAGCAGACGTTTGTTTCATATCGCCTGAAGACTTCCAAACATCATCCATTCAGCAACGGAAGCTTATTTCTTACTATAATCTTATTCTACTTTACTCTTTACTTCTACATAACCGAGGGCTTCATGAAATACTACAGGAGATTGGAAGTTTTAGTAGATTATAGTAATGTTTTAATAATTCGACGTACCTCTATATTTTTTAGAGAAGCGAACAACAATTTTAGTCCCTTTTCAGTTTGACCCTTGCATGAATATTTTCATGAAATTTTCACCATTTACAGACGTATAAATTACTTTGAATGGGAGTAAAATAACCATCACAATGTACATTGTCGTAAATGCTGTATGATAGCATTATAAATACTTATTATTTACTCAGTAATTTCATTACAGTGTTGTATTCAATACAATTCAGTTGTATTGTCTACAATTCGCAAGCGAAAGTTCAGGCCCTATATAATTGATAACTTTAACTGCAACAAATATCATAAATTATTTGGCATTTTTCATATTATGTAGGTGTTGGCACATTTCCCTTTATGGCACTAACACGTGTTGGCTAATTAATATAACAAACTAACATATAGTATTTATTTGGTCCTTTTCTTACTTAAGTCCATAATTTTATTAGAGTCCATGTCTACGTTTTGCCAAGTTGTTTGATTCACGTGAATCAGTAGATGCGCTTGATTTCGTTAATTGTACATAATGATTTTTTTATGGAAATAGCCGGCAAACGAGCTGACGATCTACCTGATGGTAAGTGGCTGTCGTCGCCCATGAACATCAGCAGCACCAAAGGCATCATTGATGCGTTGCTGGCTACGAAAGAGAGAAGAAAAAGAGAAAGAACTGGCTCTCAAGCCCTCAGCCGGAATACGACGAGTCGTTCGGCGGCTGACTCATGCTCAAGGGTGGTAGCTATCCAGGCGAACCCCATAGAGACATAATAATAGTAATAATGGTATTAATTAACAATGATAATCAATATTACAACATAATATTGATGCGTTATTAGTAAAAATTGAAATATTCTTTATTGTTTCTGTTGGTACACATAAGTAGTTTAAATACAGGGATGAACTATTCTCAACATACAGGGTGTACAATAATCTTAATAATTTGGTGTACATCTTAATAATTTTAAAGTATTAGGTATATTTTGTAAATTTTCCCTACTAGATAAATGAATTCACTCTCCTTGGCTATGTTGTCAAGCCAATGTCATTGGGTACTTGGGGACCCCAGCCTTTCCGCCTGTTATTATTAGATAGCGGTCACTAAGCCGTTTTGGAGGCCTTCGGACGGGCTTGAAACTTCCTACGGTAGGATTGTCCACTAATCCCCGCACTTCTTACGCAAGAAGTTAAAGCGTAAGTCAAGTAAAGCGGTAGGCGTAGTTAAGTTATGTAAAGGAAGTATGAAATTGTACGAAAATTTGGATCAATATTGTTATAGTTACAACCCAACTCTAGCCCCAACTCAGAGTCACTAACGGTTACTTACATCGCTCCTTAGTAAGGAATTATCATACAAATTCTGTTTTAACGAGCGATTTATGTAACCGTTAGTGACTCTGAGTTGGGGCGATAATGTTTCTACTTACATGTTATGTTTTATTTCAACGTTGCGTAGCTCTACATAATGTAGAGATAACCGTCAATAGAGCTGAGCAATAGGGGAGTTACCAATTCAACACAATTCAATTCTCTGATCCCGCGTACCCTCTCGGCTCTCAGCGCTCTGCTAGAAACCTGTCCAGACTTGGACCGTTTTGTTGACAAGTGGAGGAAAGTCCTTAGTGTGTGGTTCAGCGAAACCCCATGATTATTTACTAAGCATTTTATTAATTTGACATTTAGGCGCTCCACCCACTGAAGACGCGTCCCGCCGCGGTGCGCAGAGCAACGGATAACACAACTGCGCGCGGGGCAATTTCCCGCGCGGTGCCGCGTCGGCAGTGTGTTGTGCTAGGCGTGATTTCTATACAAATTGAGATAATTGCATACAATGGTAAAATCTGCCATCCCGCGCACCGCGACGGGGCGCGGTGCAGTGGGTGGAGCGCCTTATGGCATTTATTTATTTATTTGACATGAATTTGTATTATATAGTCGTATTTTATTATTTTGACTGTTTATTAAGAATTTGTGGTAAATGATATAATAATGATATGACACGATATTGTGTTAATTCGTGTAGATGATATGTACCGTTCTAATTAACAATAAAAATAAAAAATAAAATAAATAATAAATAAACACCGTCTCTGAAAAAGAACTCTATTCACAACTTTATTGAAGGACATGTAAGGTAGTTCTTACCAGTTTGTTGAGCAGCATTTATAGACGAGCTTCCTTAACAGCTCAGGGTCATATATGAACCTCGCTGTTACGCGCGCTGATTGCCAAGGTTTCATCTTCTGCTAGCGTGTCCACAAGAGACCAGCTTAAATTCAACCAGAATTTTATATATCTGAGAAATAACCAACGATTTTATCAGGTTCGTTCTGTATTTTTCACTAACGTGATCGTGTTACTAACAACGTCTAGAGTTACCTGCTACACGAATTTTCATACAGTTTTTACCAACAGGTAGATAGCCAGACAAAACCTTGACGTTTAGGTGAAAACAGAAAAGAATGAACATGACAATGAATGAAACGCCTGATATCGTGTTTTTAGTTTTAAATTATGTAATTTTTTTTTTGCCGAGTGCCACACTTTTTTTTTTAATTTGATTCCTTTCCCGAGTTCGACAATATCTCCGGCAAACTCAACTCTATTTTACTTTTTGTTGTGTACAGTAGCCGTGACGGTAAAACATTACACGAAAACGTTGTATTTGTTGTTACGCCGTCTTCACTCCATACAATTTTTGTATGTAATAGATAACATTCCTAACATGACATCTACGCGCTAGGGTACGGTCGATTTGGTTCGCTAACCCTAAAAGCTTCAAGGGACCTCTACTTTCCAACGTAAATTCAGTAATGGGACTGAATTGGAAAAATATTTATTGAACCTGTTTATTTCTCTAATTATGTACACACTTGATCCGCTAGTACTACTCGGCCCGCCTCGGTCTGGTTTTTGTTAACTAGGTCATGTGGTCCGAGAGGGTCAACATTTTTTCCATAAGTACTTTATTACGACGGTAATAAGAGTTGACTTGCAACAAACTTGAGTTAAGGCTATTTTGACTTTGAAACTTCTTGTAAAGGTTGTACAAATTTCGTGGTTACCGTCGCCTATGAATCATTAACAAAGGCGTCGCCGACTCGTTGTCGGTAAGGAAACAGAGGACGCGCTTATTACTTACAGCTCTCTAGCAGTGCGACGTTACAGAAACCCGTAAACACTTGGTACTCGTATATAATTCACGGTTGTAAAGCTTTACAACTATGCAAAAAGTTAAGGCTAACTTATTTCTTTCCGTTAAGTTTAGTTAGTTACTTAAGTTTAGCTATCTAGTTAGCTTAGTACCTATTCTTAGGGCTTGTTTCACATTCTCCAAGTAGAGTCCAGTAGCTCGAGCACGAATATTTGCGAGAAAGTATTCGTATGGTTAACGTAAGCAATTTGTCAAATTTGTATGGCATTTTAGTACCATTTACGCACGATAGGGGCGCTTTTGAAAAAATGCCATACAAATTGCTTACGTTAACCATACGAATACTTTCTCGCAAATATTCGTGCTCGAGCTACTGAATAAGCTATTCGCCGGTTAAAGTGACGTTAAAGTGTCATTTTACATACACGAAATGTCAACTTAACCAACGAATAGCTTACTTCGGACTTACTTGAAGATTGTGAAACAAGCCCTTATAGTATTAGTTACTAGGTACTTCCAGTAACTTGTAGTCAGTGACAAGTTAGACAAGGGGTCGCCGACACGTAGCCGCCCAAGAAAGCACTGAAACCGCCTAATAACTTTATTTGTAACTCTAGCCTGAGACAGCAAAAACATTTTTTTAGGCAACACGAATTTATAGGCAGAAGTAAGTTAATAAGATGGATTTTTAATGGATTTTATTGAGTTAACTAGAAACATGAAAAGTTTCACGATTCATATTTGTGGCAAAAAAAAAGTACCCGTTATGATTATATTCCAAAGCACATTTTTGATCAATAGTTGTTAAAATTGCTTTGGCGTCTAGAAAAATAAACATATTTTTCCCTTATTGGAGCATGCGGCTAAAGCACAATGAAATAATTTTTTTTCATATCGTGTGACCGCTTGGAAATAATACCTCCAACATTTACTGGTAGCGTGTTGAGTGCAAGAAGTTGTTACCGCGATAAAGAAAAATAACCACTACTTCTTGAACATTTAACACGTTTAGTTTAGTTTAGTTTAGGTACTACCTACAAATTTTTTAAGTTCCGCAAACCAACTGCTGTATTACGTCATTAAGTTAAATGGATATATGTATGTATCTAAGAAGATACACAATGTACAATACATAGCAGAGATCGCCGAACTAGTGCATAGTGGTTTAAATGTCGATCCTCGCACCGAATACCATATCCATTGACATTAAATCTCATGAAAACTTCTTTTTACTAATATAGTTGAGCGCTCAGGTTATTTCAATATAATTATCCTACATACATACATACATAATCATCATATTACTAAAGCCTAAAAGTACAATAGTATGCATTTCTTGAGGTGAGAGAGATAGAGAAAGTGAGGGGGAGGAAGGAAGAATTAAGGAACTTTAACAAGGAACTGTATCAAACAAGAGATGGTAGAGTTCAGTTTAAATGAATGAATTGACTACTAAAAAAATATTTATTCTGAATACACGGGTTGGTACTGGTAGATGGTACAAATTAATGAAGTAACAAAACAACTGGCAATGTTTAGTTTGTTGGGTTGCTGATTGAGATGTCGGCGGTAGGGTAAATGTTTTTGGCACGTACCGGTCTATGTTAGGAATCGTTATTCTTGGGGACTACATAATTATGTTGAAAGTGTTGGTTTTTATTAGATATTTAATGGATATTGAAGTAATTGTATAAGTAATGTATGTCTCTAACTATTATCGCCAAATATACTGACAATGAATATAAAACAAAAACATATGCACATTTTGTGTGTTTTATACTCATCTATAACTTTACTGTTACTTAACTGTTCTTAAATCTAAATAATTTTCTTTACAACAACCTAAACAATGAAGACAAGAAAGCAAACGCGAACTATCTCAAAATACATGACATCAACAACCCCAATCGCACTATATATATCAGCTCCAGTAGTCCGGGTCACAGCAGCGAAGCACAGACATATGTTACGGTGGTATTGATCCAGACCATCCCCCGCTCTACCCTAACCTTTCTGCAAAACCATCGCGCAAAGCAGATTTCCTTTGAGTTATCCCCGCATAAAAAGCGGACCTACCTACTACCATATAATTCTAAAATTCACGCTTGTCGAAGCGTGTAATTCGTGTCAATAAAGAAAAGCTCGACCAAGTCGGCTTAGCGAGCAAAAAAGTAGCAAACACTTGCGTTAGACGTGATTAGACGGTAGAATACTGGCAAGGACTATTCTTGCTCAGACTGAAAACGCCTTTATTGACTAGTGTGAATTACATGCAATTATAATTGTCATAGTAATTTTATTATTCTTAGTTTCAAAATCTTTATCAATAACTATTAGTAATAAGTACAACTCAAACAAATCTATGGATCTCGTTTCTTTGTACCGTCAACTATGGTCTGTAGAACAGTTTGAAAATGTAGGAAACGTATCCAATTTAATTCTACAACACTACAGTAGTAATTGCACATAATCTTCTGCATGGCAGTGTAGCTCACGCGGTCCCCGGTCGCCGCCGCGCCGGTCGCGAGAATGGGAACACCCCATGTTAAGATAGTCGAGCCACGGCAGCTGTATCGCAGCTGGCGAGCTGGGTGGGTGCTTTTGCTCGTTTTGCCGCTGCTTGCACGCTCCAAACATACATGTAGGTACCACGCTATAATTGGGGCTAACTCACCGGCGCACGACTCCAGCTAACGTGTAACTGGTCGCGCTTAGGACATCTGGCGTAATGTTTATCATTATCATCACTAATGCTCTGTACCTAGTTCGTTTACCTGCTCAGTTTTCTAGCTCACACGCAGCTGCTGGAGGCGTAATGTTAGTGTTAGATGTGAGTTGCACATAAATGAGTTGAATAGCTACTTCTTTGGTTCTTTTAGTATGTGGTTGATGATGTTTATTTTTCAAAATAATGTCTTTAATAAGGAGGACCATCAAATATAACAAGACAATAGGACCATACTGGATGGCTTAGTTTGAGATTTATTCCTCATTTGCATAGTTACTAAAGCCATCCTTGGTTTATCACATACTTGCAAGTATTGTCATGTTAAAGCATTCTTTTATGATAACGTCATTGACTAGATCTGGCAGAAGTAATGTAATGCAACTTGTATGCATAGACCTGAAAGGTGAGGTGCACCACAAAATGTCACGCCTCTTATAATGTCAAATCACTGGTGTAAACACCTACAAATTACAATGTAGCCTGTAGGTAGTGTAGGTAGGATAGGAAGTAGGTACATGCCTGATGGTGTAGCTTCCACCTCGCAACTTTACCCACAATTGTATCTAATATCAGCACCTAATTTAGAACAATTTTGAAGAGAATTATTTGAAAAATGTAATCTCCAGAACTCCTGGTACGTTTTGTTGAACGTTAAAATGTGCCAAGTTCTGTTAAATGGTTTTCGCGTGATATTTGCAAAGCCAGTTAGAATAAAAATCAGTATATATTTTCTGACTTATAACATAATTTTGTTACAGTACCTTTTGTACCTTAATATAAAAGATATTGAAGTTATGAATAGTTGAACTGAAGGGCTATTCTCTAAAATACGAACTCGAAATCGAAGCTCACTTTTCTTTTGACAATTGGACACGAGCCTCGACGTTGATGCAATTCGATAATCGAGACAAATAAATGAAGTTCCATTCCATGCCATTCCATTTGGTTCCATTGTTAATTTTAACCTGAAGAAGTAGTTCGACGCCCCCGAGGAATAAAGTCGTAATCGACGGTTACCACTGTTTTAATGTTTTCTCATTTTTGGCATCTACGAGTCAATATACACCTGCTAAATATTATTTAGATTTTTATCTTTGAATTTCATAAAATTAGAGCCACTTTTATGTTTATTCTTTGGAAGTCATGTACAAATTATAGCTCATAATAAAGTCGTAGTCACATATTACTGAACAACTATTAGGCGCTTCACCCACTGAAGACGCGTCCCGCCGCGGTGCGCGGAGCGACGGATAACGCGCGCGGCAGAAACTGCGCGCGGGGCGCCTTCCCGCGCGTTTCCGCGTCGGCAGTGTGATGTGCTAGGCATGATTTCTATATAAATTGAGATACTTGCATACAATCGTAAAATCTGCCATTCCGCGCTACGCGACGGGGCGTGGTGCAGTGGGTGGAGCGCCTTTGTCTCTTTACATCAGTAAGAAGTTTATACCATTTTATTCCGGTGTAACAAGTTTCGGTAAAATACTTTAACCGCAAAACTTTGACCGGAAAAAAATTGTAATAGTTTAATACATTTACAATTAATTCATAAACGTACAATAAAAATGTATCGTAAGTGATGAAGACTGTCGATAGCATGATAGAGTTTTACGGGAATAAAATTATGTAAACTTACTTGCTACACATTTCCATATAATAACAGTAGGTATTATCGTTTTTTGGTGATAATTTAAAAAGATATATATTCTTTTGTTATTTGTTTTTATACAATGTAATTCCGGAAAAAATAACACACGTTTTGAAGTATAATTCAAAGATATCCAATCATTATTCTGCCTAGGATAAAACAAAACTCGTTTTTTGCTTCTCCTGTAAAATTTACTTTTCTCTATTACCACTTTGTTCTCCGGGGGCGTCGAGTTTTTCTCACCGCTGCATTCTACACTGCGGCGCCACCTGTACTGTCGAGTTTTATAGAATAGGAATTTTGAAACTCTTCGCGAATTCCGCTGTCGAGTTACAAAATCATCCTAACAGAATAGCCTTGCTGGACTTTGTTGATGGGTGTTGCGGGTGGCATGGACACATATAACACATCACAATAAATAGCACCCATGATCCGAGTACAAATATTTATCTGTCACCAGAGTATATTAGTATATCTGCCCCGGCCGGTAATCTAACCCGGGACGCTTCGCAGGTAGGGTCGCTACCAACTAGGCTACAGGCTACAACTAGGCTACATTTCATTAATAATTGTTTTTAAAGATTTTAATGTAAGACTTTGTAGTTTTAATTAATATGCATCTAAATTGCACCTTTCTATCGCTAAGCGTCTCTGCGATATGCTTTAGACCGTTTTGACTCCGGAACCCTAAAAAACTAAGAATATAAAAAGCCTCGGTTTCTATCTACAGATTGAATCCTGTAGTTGGCCGGCGATTTACCTCTTTGGATCGTTAAATTTTATGTTATCTATTGACCGAGGCGAGGTGAGCGCCAGCTTCCGACTCATTTGTGGAGTCAATCAACTGGTAGCAATAATCTTAAAGAATAATGACACTCCTGAATTCCATTGCCTCGTGCTTTAACGCTCAAATGGCAGTAGTCTAATATTAATCACACACAAATTAGATTTACGTGAAATTATTCACTAAAGAGCGATATAACATTTGTTAATTTTAGTGAAGTATTGGATCCTAGCGTTAAAAAAAATCTATCCCTAATCAACAACAAAAACGTGTGACAATTATCTAAATAAGTCAGGTCGTTAATAAAGCATTAACTGAAGCACTTACGATCCTATATAAAAAAAGCTTATCACCCCTTCCATTTTTCTACGAATTTAACGTCATTTGACCGCGCGTTTTCATGCTATGGTTGCAATTGAACCGGTACGTTAGCGGTCACAAGGACCCTCAGCATGACATCATTCGAAGCAGTCTCGCGGGAGCCAGCCGAGATTCCCGCTGCTTTGACGTAAGTGGCCGTGGTCCGTTGGTCGGACGTCACAAGGTCGTTTACTAGAATGACTTAAAGTTGGTACCAGGGCTAAAGCATATAACCTTAGTAAAAAATAATTAGGTAAAAGAAGAAAACCCTGCCAGTAAAATGATATTGTATCTCATTTAGTAGTTGGTAAAATTCTGTCTAAGCGCATGTTCTCGGCTTTATTTCCCGGCCTGACCCTATCTTTGAACTCTGAACTATTTGTGGTCTCTTGTGTGTGTTTCTTTGCTAACCAAGACACAGTCCATACTCTAGTTTAGAGATAAATAAACTTCTTCTTTTATACAAAAAGTTCTTTTATATAAATGTAGAGCTAAGAAAATGAGTATTTTCTAAAAGAGTACCTTAATTATGAGAAGCGTGCGACCAATAATATGATTATTTACAATTAATATCAACCAACAATAATGATTATTTACAATAGCCTTCTTTTACAGTTCCCTTTTTCTAGTCCATCTGACGAGACAACTTTTTGGCTTCTTTCTCTACAGGATAAAATTTCTGTGAAGTTCAAAGTTTTAATCCTATAAAGCTTTTCCTTTTTATCTATTATCATAAGATATTATCTTTTTCGGTGGAATAGTAACGGTGTTTGGGCTATATACAATAAACTTAGGAAATATTTAGTTATAATTTTATTAGGTATATGCTATGTTATTTGTTTCCATTTCTTTATAATGCAACATATTACTTAACAAATGACAGAATAATTATTGCTAAAGTATAAAAACGTTGCTTCTAATAAATAACCTATTAAATTAATCGAGAAATGGCTCAATGAATCACGTTATATTCGTGATGTCGTTGCGCATATGTGGATTTGTAACATCTCCGAAGTCTTGGAATGGTTTCAACAGCGTACAGGAAAGGACGTAGTATGTATGTACGAGTATAACATACATAGTCGCTTTATGTAACCCTAGGCCGAGGTTAGAATCTCGAAGAGTAGGTCGTTGCGGCCTCCCGTCGATCTCGGGGGTTCGGCGAGGCAGGGGGTTGCTTGACTGCTTTATCCTTACTTATATAACATGAACACCCGTGCCTTGCTGGCTAGCTATAGCTATATATAGCGTGGGCTTCACACGGATCTCCAATTTAGGTCGTAAAGCACCAGATACAGCGAACTCAATTGAATGAATAATTATTGTTTCTTACAGTTCGAGTTGTTAATGTTGTTATGTGCCTTATATTTTTTCTTGTTATAGGATTCATTGTCTGCCAGCTAACGATATCTGAAATGAAATGTTATAATGTGTTTTGGTTTCTGTAGTGACAAACAATAAGTACTTATTGTCAGTTTTTTTCAAGGGCGGCAACGCGTTGTTACGGATTTTCGTGGATGGCAATGACTAAAAAATATTGTGTATTAAATTATTTATTTTGAAGATCATTCAAGGGTCAAGACCGTTAGTTAAATGAACGGTCTTTGTAAAGAAAATCAGACGGTATATTCTTCGCTGCGTAATAAAAGCACACTATGTATTATACAATACTTGCCTCTATAAGGCTCTGTAGTAATCTCGGTGTTATATTCTATCCTGAAGGATGCGGTTTTTGTTGTGTAGTGTCGTGCATTTGTGATCAATTTTAAATAATACCGGATCACCTATGAACGTCTCTGTCTGCGTCAGGTCTATCTCAGTGGCATTTGCATAAATAGTCGATTCTAATCAATCCGAATTTACTATTCAGTATAAATACCTAATGATATACTTAGCTATGTATCAACTATGCATACACGTCTACCACTCTGGAATTGACGTCAGTGCTTTAGTTTGGAATTTTATTCGGTTTTCCGATATTACGTAATAAGCTGAGAAAATTGTTGGCAACGGTAAGATGGTGTTACGCTGAATTGCCAGCCTGTACCGCCGCCACTCGGGCGAGATAACGTTATCAGTGATAGCCTTGCTGAGGGGATTCTGTGAAGCCACATAGGATAACCTATTACAACTTGCCGCATGCTCTCTTCCGATCTTTGCCTATTGAACGCTGTAGAAGGTATCTCTACTATTCCTTCGAATACTGTCAAAGGAACCTTCAAATGTGCTAAAATTGGCAGAATTTATAAGACTCGGTTAATAATGCAGCCAAGTTCTAGAATTGATCACCACAGCAGATACTGCTAATTACAGATACAATAGCTACAGAATAAATTACATATTTTATAGTAATGTGCAGTCCCGTCACTGTATCGGCGTCACTGAAATGAAAAGAGGTCGGTCGTGTTCGCCAGCCATCACGCTGCGGCCAACAATGAGGCGCGCATCGCATTGCCAGTGCTATATTCAACATTACAGGCATAATAATCTGTGCAGATAGATAGACGGGCGCGTGGTGGCACGATGGCGCGGTGGCGAGGTTCTTTGTAGGCGGCACGTAATGTACGCGTGGTCGCTCACGACTCCATATCCATGTGTTGTCGACACTCCGAACGGGCGTCGCACTCGCTCCGTGTGACCTCACTCTGCAGGCGCCGACGAACCATCCAAATATGACCTAAGCGACCGAGCCGAACCATAGTTTTTTCGCTCCATTGACAACATCAGATTCAAGGGCTTGATAAGATTTTTACTGCTATTACGTATACTGTTGTAAGTCTGGCGATAACAAACGTAGCAAACAAATGTAAGAGCCAAGTCGCGTTGAACATCGAACCACATTAGGGTTATATCTTAATCGTTAGCAACGCAGCCGTCCACTAATTGACTCCACTTTACGTAGGTATCTAAATTTACTAGCGGCCACCCGCTATTTAGTGCAAGCGCAATAGATGTGACACAGTTCTTGTGTGGAGTCCGCGATGCCACTCACCACCTGACACGAAAGCAGCTGGCGACCGGCTGCTTGCGCTTGCGCACAACGAAACTCGTTTTCAAGCAGGCAGACGATTTACGACGACCGATGGCTCGCTCGAAAAAAATTGCGATTACCACCTTGAATTTGATTGTCTACATATGTATCTATCTACCATAGATTGTGTTATCGCATGAGTGGCGTTCGCTATTGTTATGTCAGGTAACCATCTAAACACGTAAGACAAAGATATTCTTGAGTCTTCAACCGGTATTATTCCAAGAACAGGCGTGAATCTTGGCTCGTTTTGTTGTGTGAGCGCATTGTTGAGTGGCTGTCCTTTGGTACGTCCGTGATCGTATTTTTCCGCCGATGCTGCGAGCAAGCAGCGGCGCGGCGTGTGGCGTGCCCTCGCTCGCTGTTTGCACGCCACGGGTAGGTAGGTAGTACATAGCTGCTATATAGGTACATATGTACGTAAGCAGCGACACCGCCGAGCGCCCGGGCGGCCCGCGGCGACCGACGACGCCATCGCACGACCCTGATAATTTGCTGCGCTTAGGTTACTTCAACGGCTTCTTGCGACACGTAGTACCAACTTTCCTGGGTTTCTGCCGCGTCCAACACGCACTCGATTTGTAAGTGAATACGTTACATAGTTTACACGAGTACTTGTAGAGGTCCTACGATGTTAAAGCTGGTTTAGTTACTGGGTTTGCATATTTCGTATAGGTCGGTTGTCGGTAGTATAAGACTTCAGAGCAATGTTGTTGTTACAGCTTTATAATCTGATGAAAATATCTATAATCATAATCATTACACAGATTCATGTAAAATTCATTTTATGTAGAGACTTTGAATAAAAAAGACATGTCTAATTGCGTACAGATTTATTGGCCTGGCTGAAAATATAGTAATGATTTTACGCGTAGCACATACTCGTACCCACTTAGGACTAATGTATCTATAGATAGACTTTACGTAAGGAGTAGATATCCATGACTATAATTTGGCAAATTTCTTCAGTGTTTGAAATATTAATGTAGGGAAGAAATATAAGGTTTTTAGTTAAATAGTAATTACATAGAACATTTGCAGTATGAATCACACAAGTTTTTTTAAATGATACGTTAAAAGACACTTAGTTTACACTTGGCCACTATGATGACTGTAACATGAAAATCTGAAACGCTGTCTTTCCTAACGATTAGTCGGTTGCAGATGTGTTGCTTCCTCCGAGACCGCAGAAAAAATGCGCCATTAATGTCGTTGGCTCTACCACCCTTCTTGCTTTAACAAGGATCCTTTCGTTGAAGCAACCTGTTTTATGGTAGCTTAGCACTTGGTGTGTGTGAGATGTAATAAGTACTATCACGTGTGACGTGTTTAAGATACATACCTACATACTTATCATAGAATCATTTTTAGTACTTTCATAAGATTATTTTGGTATATCAGGAACTCTACATATTATCGTTATTTCCGGATATTAATAAAATTGTACCTGTACATTTTATCTGAAGTCAAAATGTGTATTTTCAGGGCCAGGAGTCATATGACCTAGCTAGACTTTCTTGATGGCCACTTTTTCTGATGCAATACCGATGCGCTAAGTTCTTAACTAAATGTTATGCAACGAAACATACTTGCGATGCTCTTTAATAATTAACCTATTAATCATCATTAACCTTATATTGCAATAAAAGCAATCCAATCTATAAGAAATCTATGATTTCACTAAGCAACACAAAAACACAGAATTATTTTCCTGGTTCTGTTTATAGTATGACAATAATATGAGACTCTACTTTTCTCTTTTAGACGCTTATAATACTAATTATAACGAGTGTGTAAAATGATCTAATTAGTGAAATAGCATCCCATAACCTAAAGTAGGTAGGTAGTTACCCACTTCAGTCAGCATTTCCAAATATGTACTTATGTGAACGGTTTGAGAGCTTTTTGGTTTTTTGTCATGTAGAGCACGTAAACAAACAATGTGGTGTGAACGTTGATACATAGAGAGGACTGGGGAGTTATTTACGACGAATGACCGGAATGACACAGCATATTGACTCATTACAGTAAATCATTGAAGTCGCTAACAAGCCGGCGTGACTGAGCTCGTGCACTAGCCAGCGGCGGCGGTCACAGTCGTCCATGACACCTAAACGAGCGACAGCACCTCTGCTATCTGGTGGCTTGATAAGCGTTTTATCTGGCAGCCGGGGACTCGGCTGTTGGTGAGCGAGTCGGGGCGAAGTCGTCGTCGGTCGCACATGTTGCGGAACGTGTAGGCGCGGGGCGCGGGCGGCGCGGCGGGCGCGGGGGGCGGGAGCGCCAGGGACGGCAGGCGTCAGCTCAGCACACCGGCCCGCCGGCACGCACACACGCGCGCCGCTGACACGACGCCCGCGCCCGAGGAGCGTCACTGCGCCTTATCGTAGCCATCTTTAAACGAGCACGCCGCACGCCACCCGCCGCTCGGTACGAATTCCATTCGCCGCTACCACGATGGCCGTCGACGGCTGCACTCTTTTCGTCCGCGCGGCCACCTTCCTCAAGGTTACGATAATTACCAGTCGAACCGGTGACGGCGACGAGCTCGCAAATGAGCCTCATCACAATAAAATCCTACCTGCCCAAGTATTTGTTTTAATAGGACATGTCTCACAGTCACATGTCCGAATGTATAGATTCGCTTCGTTTTCCCTCTGCACGTCCATCCGACAACAATGCAGGGTTACCTTAGAGTAGCATTCGAATTCAACAATGTAAATTCGACGGCCCAAATAAGATCGGTTTCCTAGCAGAAGATCCGTAGAAGCCATCTATGTGATATCGATCCCTAAATGTGGGTCGTTATCCCGTCGCCTTCGCCACCGTGTCGATGGCTGGAGCGTCGGTTCCGTAAATTCCACGCCAGAGGCTGTCGGCCGGGTGATAAAGGAAAACTGCCTGCGTTGCGGCCCCTGGCGGGTGTTCGGTTCGGGTCGGGCGGAGTGTGGTGTTGTCGCGTCTATATATAGCGCGTGTTGTGTTGGCTGCGAGCTGCGACCGCGCCCGCCGCCGTCGCCGCCGCACCGCACCGCCGCACCGCACCGCACCGCCACACCGCACCGCGTCCACAACGCGACGGCCGTCGACGAAAGGTCAATTGGCGCGCAAATTATTTGCGTCGCAAAATCCGCAACGTCGCTGCACCATCAACAACAAGCTCCGTATTATTAGCCGGTAGATAACGACCGATCTATTTGCTGTTATTATTATGTATATGATTTGTTTAGAGCAAATGCACGTCTAACGAGCGATGGTTACATAATAATCAGAGCGACGATACCGATGGTACATTGAAACTTTGAATTAGGTACTTGCTGCATATGACATTGCATTGCGTAAGCGCGGATTAAGGGTTTAAGACACGAGTACGGCTATTGTTCGAACCTTATCGTAATGTATGCGACATTGTTGGGAGATTTCAGTTCGGTAGAAAGGTAGATAGATTGGTACTTAGAAAAAGGATTAGGGGGTCATCGAACTTTCATCGGTAGCATATAGATAATGAGTGTTTCTCTAGCGTCTGTCAGCGTCACGCCAACTAATCTCGATAACAGCCGGACGGATTTTATTCTCGCCGAACTTACAGGTCTACCTATTTACGTAAATAAAACATGGATTGACGAGTAAAGACGTACACCTACTAGCATTTTATAAATTTTGTTGCTCACCTTCCTACTCAGCGCAGCAAAGCAGGGACAAGTTACGTATATCGTGCTTATAGCTACGTAAACGTGTAGGGGAGCGATGAATATCGAAGCAGTATCCGAGCACTTTGAAAAAAACGACGCGTTCATATAAAAAGTCTTCGCCTGGCAGCGCATTGTTTGACGGTTTGGTGAACGGTTACCCTTACCCTTCAGACAATAACATCAAATTTAACAATGGTGATCGCTTTTGTCCTCAGTTTGCGAAGGAATAATCACTCCGTAGTACATCGGTGCTTTAAACCCTCAATTGTTGTAACATATTGAAGACAGCCGGCATTGTACTCGTACTGTGGCAACTGTTATATCATAAGTAGAGTTAAATTCAATTAATATGTGAAGAGTAGCAGTAGACAATGTTTTCACCTGGTAGCTAATTGCTGTGTCTAGTCTAGGTAGAGTAAGACGCGCATAAAAATTAGGATAGGGCAGCCTTTAGAGTCTATTTAATTAAGTTAATTAACAGATTCCTTTAATCGTCTCTACGTATTCAATTGTGTTACAATGTCGTGACGCTGTTGGTAGTCTTTCCAAGCCGTTGTCAGTACACAAAATACCGGTAAGCGGCCGGCTAGCAAATGAAAGCAAAAGTATTCGCGTCCTCCATAATTCCAAATGACTCGATATGCCCGATGTCGAGCCGATGGGGAAGTTGAACTTGAAAGAATCGAGAGTGAAAGGAATAAATAATTGTTTAATTTCGTATAATACAGCCCGAGTCCATAGATAAACTTTAAAACTAACATTGTTTGTTGTTCAGAATTTATGCAAATTAACCAGTACAAAACAACAACAGTAATTTCGTACTTCTTCCTAAGGACTTGATAAGTAACTCTTACTGTTACATCGAACCTGACAAATATTATGTATGTGCAAATTGCTTCAGCTACTTGCTAAGCGAGCGGACGCTATTTTTATATTCATTGTGACAAATAAACACGTGAGCGTCACCCGCGACGCGCTCGGTACGTCGCCGCGTCGGTGTGCGTGCAAACACGAACAGCGCGCAGTAGGTATGGAAACTCGTGGTAAAGCCGACTCGGCATCCCTGCATCCCCGGCCATCGCCGGCTGTGCCGCTCTATAAATACACAGCAGGTGTGGTGAGCGAGCGGGGGGCGAGGGGCGCGCGGGGCGGGGGCATCCGCCTCTGCAGCGCTCCAAACCGCTCACAGCGGCCAACGGACCTTAGCGACGCCATCGCGTCATATCGATTGCGAGGGCTCCCCCTGCGGCGCGCCGCCGCCGCCTCCATTGTGCTCGGGTTGGGATGCCTTCTCCGGTCGTTTCCTGCCTGTCGAGTCCGCGTCGCCGTCTGTACGATGTACCCTGCCCCGAGTGTACCCGGTCCCACCAGGACGTCCGCCAGCTGCTTCCAATACGCACGGTGTTAGCCGCGCGCTTGCCGGCGCACTGTACATGTCCAACCAGCTTATTAATATTTATGGCAGTTGCTTCAAGAGTAACTCATCCAAATGCGTTGTCGTCGACGTCGACAAGGTTATTAAATAGTATACCTATGGGTAGACAGACATATTTTACAATTTATCTTTTAGATGTTGTTATTTAACATCTTATATCAGTCGTGCGCAAAGGGCGTGCATGTTAAATTAAGTACATACATTATCATCATTTTAACTTCTTCTTCACTCTTTTAATGTCTTTACAATATTTTTCCAATTGATTAACACGTCACGGAACTAAATATGTAATTTTCTAATTAACATAGCCGAACCAATAAGAATAACATGGATACATTTCATTATTTTACCAAAATTACGAGCACAACGTTACTCTACCAGGGACTACAATCGCGTGAATTGTTAAAAAAACCATCCGTTAGCCATCGCGTATTTTATACGCGCATTACGTATTTTGCGTAACCCACGCACACTAATACAGCACGACCGTCGCGTCGGTCGTAAGTCGCACTCGCAACGCATAAATAATGGCGACCGCAACCGAGCAAGCATAGTACGGAGGGCCAACGCGCGACGGCTTGGAAACGATCTACCGACGACCGACGACGCGACGCCGCGCCGTACCCTGTACCCTTGTACCCCGTCATACCAAGTCACGCAGTTAATGATCGATATTTAATAAAAGAAAAAAAAGATCTCGTAAACGTGTCACTACTCACTACTGTCGCGTTTGTTACAAATCATAGTAACTATAGTATCATAGTATATCCAGGCACTAATACTTACTGTAATATTGCATCCTATATAAAAACCTATTTTAAACATAATTTCAGTTAATCCCTAATATAGGTATTTAAAACTTTTTCAATCCCACTAGTGGGACAATTCTGGGCCATGTGCATGTTAAAAGCTTACTTTGTTTTCCTGTTAAAGTTTACTTCCGCTACGCCAAACTAGTTTAAACACTGTGACTGCAACCAGTTAACAAAATATAATAGAACTTCAGCACTGTACCGCACGACTTCATCGCGATCACAATTTGTCATGTTTCATACCGCATACGTCACAGCCGGCAGGTAAGAAACAGGATTTTGAGCATCCACCCGTGGCGGTACGAAAGAAAGACGTCGCTGTCTATTAACTTCGCTGTAGGGTGACTTATACAGACAGCGAGTCTGCCTTTGAATCTATACGTACTTACGTTCGTATAGATTCGCCGTACTTAAATTAAGCTCCGAGAAACCCTATATAGGGCCTTGCAGAGGCTCAACGGGTGCTCCTGGAAAATACTAGCCATAATGAATATAGATGTACATATTATTGTACATGTATACAGGTACACCGGTAAAAAAAGTACAAAATAATAAAAGCTGAGTATTTTAGGGTTCCGTAGTTTTCCAAATGGGTTCCGTGTCGTACAAACCTTAATACTCACTAAACAAATTACGTACTATTTTATCACACATTGTGTTACATCACAGCAAAGTTCAATAAAAAAATCGATAGATAGCGCTGTAATCAAGTGATTACTCTATAAAATAGAATCTATATTATGATCCAAAATGATTCTCACATTAAATCTGCATAATCACTACTGCGAGATTATCGAAATGGCAATCCATTTTTGACAAGAGCTTACCATGGTTTAAGATATTTTTTCTAGTCAAAACATTATCTATATGAAATTAATCGTGTTACATCATTTGAATGTTAATAACGGTGTTACGTAATTTTCGTAGTTAATAATTAGTCCTAATGGGTGAAGGCCACGAGACAAGGTAGGAACACCGCGGCCACGCCCGGTTCTATCATGAAGCAGTTCTGTTCCTCTCTGCAGGTGTGGCTGTTGACACGCACGTACAGAAAGACAATACTACGGAAGGAATAATATTGTGTTTTTGACGATTTACTTCAGATTTAAACGTCCATGTCGTGACCATCGTAGATACAATGTACAAAGTGAAGCCATCTCACATACCTGACGACAAACTCATATAAATGTAATTAAGGAGTCTGCCATGGAGGTAGAGCTACCATGGTAGAGCGTATCATGTTGCTTTTCCTGCCTGCTGTTCCTAGCATAGTCATGGTATGATGTAGGGCAGACTCCTTAATTACATTTTTACATTTATATGAGTTTGTCGTCAGGTACGGGCATACCCGTATCTATATATTTCCTTCTGACATGTTCCTTACACGGTCATGGTGTGGTACGCTGTAGTGTGCGGCTTCCTTTAGAGTTCGTTACTACGTTACAAACCGTTCGTTGCGAAATTCATCTCTGTTATCGTCATGGATATATGTATTTGTGATGTGATTGATGAAGGTCAAGCAGACTCTACCACATGGTAGAGTCGTAAGTGCTCAAAAGAGAATACTCCACAGACTCTACCTTAAAAGGCGGAGTTTTCTGTGTGAAGTCCTGAATGTGATAAACCTCCTCAAATTCCCATCAATGATAGCACTTATCACATAACATATATTATGTATGTTTATGTGTACTATCTAATGCTACCACATATACATAATATAGTCTTATGGCTTTGAGGAAACGTTCCATTTTGTGTGTGAAATAAATTATATTGCTGAGTAAACAATGGTTTGAATAATTAAATTGTTACGTAGGAACTAAGTACCACATAGAACCAAGCAAAATCATACAGTATAAGCACGATAGGTATTTCTAGGTCTCATCCAACTTTTCAGAAGTAACAATGAATTGATTTTTGTTTTTCGATTGTCGGTAAAAAAACTTATGAGCAGATTCGCCTCGTCTTTCTGCACCAGAAACTTGGCATGATACGTGTGGTGTAATGATATCCATTGCCGCGACAATGTTCACAATTACTTATTACAATTTAAAAATGTATTGTATTCTTTTATTAATCGAAAACTAGTGCTTGTCATGCGCTCCCAATTTGAGCTACATCTGACCAGTAGTTGTGGAGTAATTTTGAAGTCGGTTATTTTTTTAATTATGAATATTATCAACGACATCACGAATCTTATTATTAAATTTTACTATATTTCAACCAAAATGTTATAAATAAAAATTATTGGTGAAGTAAACTGTGCTTTGGACGTAAGTGTTAACGCATACGAGATGTGTTGGTTGCGTGAGTTATCTATTAGCATTTAGCAAATATTTATGGGTCATAGCAGTTGTAAACCAATACGAGTATAATATACTACAATGACAGAATATGAAATTAATGACTATTGTCGAATATAGAAGAAATATAAATTAATGAAGAGTCTGTTAAGTACTATTGTGTCTTCTGTGTAGTAGACTAATAAGACCTTGTAATAATAATAATAATATAATAATAATATGCCTTGTGTGCATACAAATTTTGCAGCAACTCACTTTTTAACTTTTACTATTGATTTTGACACTCATTGTATACATGTTAAACCACAGAAACAATACTACTGATGTTAAACAACGTTAGCTACTAATGTTTTAATGAATTCGTGGAAAAATGTACATTTATATGTTTGGACTCCATCCATCCTGAAGTCCAAGCCAACCTCCTCTGCCCGTGGTGCCATTAAACATCGGACGAGGTCATAACCTCGCCATAGCGCCAGGTTACTTATCTTTGGGGACTTGGGGGTAGCTGGGATCTATGCCAGGTAGTATTATCTCGACAGCACTTGCAAGGTGGTAGGATATTTAACCCGTCTGGCTAGGAAATTAAATTGACCTTAAAATGCTTCATACGACGTGTTTCGGTCGCAATGCAGACCTAATTTATTGCGAGTCCACTTCATTTTCGGTCGGCAACGCGTCGATAATGCCTTTGGTGTTACTTGTGTTCATAGGCTTACGAACGGTAACCACTTACCGTCAGGCGGCTAGACTCAAGATATATTTTTTGATGTTCCGTCTTAAAAAGGCGCTTTGATACAACATGCTTAAAATAGTCTTACTACCAAATTCTTTATTGTAATCCAAAAATCAAATAATACTTACAAGAAATAGTCACATACTATTAGAGACGTTTATATAAAAGGTGCTCTTATTGCTAAAAGCGATCTATCTCTTCCAGATAACTGGTAGAGAATGCCAATAGGCATTAAGTCCGCCCTTTGTAAGCCTATATTTAGGTTACAATAAAGACTTAATAAATAAATAAATAAATAACCTTTAGGTGGAAGACAAGTACCTATATTACGCAAGTGACGTAGAATTATGCCTCCCTAAAATTAAAAAAAAATGAATCCGTAATGCTGGCAGATACGTAGGTTACCTATGTAGGCATTACATAAAATATCACGTCGACCCGACCCGGAGCTGCGGAGGGGAGTTGGGGAGTCATGCAAAGGATTCCCGTAGCTCGTCTAACTTAACATTGACAGCGACAATTCCGTGCTTAGGATCTCTACTGCGTTATTATTATTATCGATTAGGGCTCTGCCTGCAGTTTTGCTCGCGTTTTCCGGGATAATAATTAATTTTAAGTACCCTATGTCTTATTCCAGACCGTGGTACCTGTGTGCAAAATTTCATAAAAATCCGTTGAGTAGTTTTTGTGTGAAAAGTCATTTCGCTGACTAGAGCCAAATATTTCATGAATGCACTCTTCCGCAGTAAAGTACAGTACGCTGCAACATCACGAGGGTCACTGACGCGTTGTCGCTCAAGAAACTACAATTTTTTTGATGCCAACTAAGTCATCGTTTACAAGACCGCAACGACCTCAACACCTTTTTAAGTCGATTAATTTTTTTGTATTCGAAGACCTGTTTAATATAATTTTTAATTACAAACAGAAAAATGTAAAGGAACTGTAAAAAAATGTACCTGAGCTTTATTTATGTAAATAAAGAACAGATAGCTTCATTAAAAAATTAACGATATAACTGACATCAAACTAATTAGTTTGCGTCTGTACCAAAGTACGACGCTTTTAGTATTAAAACCCCCTGTCCCTCTTTCAGTTTCACTGGGCTTGAAAGCTCACAGATAATATCGTAATTATATACCTAAAACGAATTAATTGCAAAACATAAAACCTTATAGATCTATGCGGCAAACATAACTTTGTAATCAAGCATTAAGCCGTACTAACGGGCCCTGTGTGGTCCGAGTATGCTTGGCCGGTTTTTTCTTCGAATGTACTTTTACATCCTTCGAATATCCAACGCACGGACGACGCCAATTTATGAAAAAAATGCGCTAGACATTACCTACCTCGCTACCTACCTTAACTGCTTGTATATCAGTGATTGTATTGGAGATATAATCGACTTTAATAATCGCACGCAGCTGTTTGTATATCAAACAATGTTTACGTGATGCCTGATTGCAATTTATTAACATTTAATAACAACATCTTTTACTGTTTATCGGAATGAAATTTTTGTGTCAACTTCGTGTAAAAACTGATTTTTGAATGGATTTTGATAAGCCATTGGTACTATTATTATTTCTCCTTGGCGATCGCCTGGATAGCTACCACCCTTGAGCATGAGTCAGCCGCTAAACGACTCGTCGTCTTCCGGCTGGGGGCTTGAGAGCCCGTTCTTTCTTTTCTTCACTCTTTCGTGGCCGGCAACGCATCAGTGATGCCTTTGGTGTTGCTAATGTCCTTTGGTGTTTGCTTTGCCGGCTATTTCCATAAAAAAATCCTGATCACGGAATACGTAAATAAAATACTTTGTTTTAGTCATGTCGTGATGGTCTAGAACTCTAGAATAAATAATTTCTAGTTCAAACTATAATTAATAATGATGCGACTATAGATATTGAAAAATAAAAGGTGAATCGCCCAGATTTCAACCTGGACCAACAGCATCAGTATAAGTTTCCATCTTCGGAATTAACATCGTTTATGTAACTGTTGAAAACATGTTATTGTATCTAACTGTGGTAACATTACATTATCAGGTTATCAGTAATTGACAACAAAACAACTTAATAATTATGCAATTAAAGCTTCGTTGTTTGTGTTATGCTGTGGTGTGGGTAAACTTATATTTAAACCTAATAAAGGTAACTTTATCATTAGCTCCTAACGTGCTAATTCCTTAAACTTCATCTTAATATTTCTATCTCTAAGCTAACTTTGCGTAACACTGCTGCTTCCGAGATAAGGTGTCGTAGAAGGTTTTCGTTTTTATTTCGATGCTAGTGGATGTTGTCTGCGGCGGCGGCTCCCCTTACCGCGCTCGGTGTCAAGGAGGATGAAAAACATTGGAGCATCACATCGAGCCCTCCGTACCCGTCCCGCGCCCACACGCCCGGCGCCCTCGGGGCCGGCCGCGGCCGCCAGCCGCCATGGGCGCTTGTCGGTCGCCTGCCAGCCGGTCGCCTCTCCGCTGCCGCCTCACTCTGCCGGCGACGTTCTCGCGCTCCGCACATATCCGCTGCAGCGCCCTGCACGCCCCCCGCGCGCACCTCGCGCCCCTCGCGCCGCGCTCCGTTCGTCTCGGAACGTTTAACGACATCGAGCATTGTTTGTTGCAGCGGAGTATGCTACAACAGATGTCCTCGCCGTCGAGCGCGCTAGTCGGCGAGGTCGCAACTCTCGTGCGCCCCCTCAAAGGCCGCGTGTGCGGCGACGGCTCCTCCGAAGCATCCTCGGACACAGCGGATGATCCAGAATTACCGCACTGCAAGATAAGGCGAAATTACAGTTGCACCAAGTGTACCTTCTATACGCAGAATCCACGCGCTTATCTGCTACACACGCGTGACGTTCACTTCGAACGATTCAAGATCCACGATTGTCCCCATTGTATTTACGCTTCGAGACATCAACAGAAACTCCAAAGACACGTTAGAATAGTACATGAAGGGCTAGCACCGGCCAAACAATCAGTTGGACTTTCAACTTCTGAGCCCGCGGAACCTGTTGAGCGAGTCGAAGACATGATGGAGGAAGTAGAAGACTGTGACGACATTCTAATGGATATAGAGGAATGTAAAGAAGAAGAAGAGTCTATTGAAGAGGAAATCCCGGATTTGACCAGAGACAAGAACAAAGTTTTTTCGTGTGACAAGTGCAATTACGTTACACACATTAAGGCAAGGTACACGAAACACGTGAAATATCATTCAATGCCAATGATAAAGTGTAACATGTGTGATTTTCGTACATCGTACAAGTTTAATTTGGACCGTCATAATAGAAACCACGGAGGCAACGGCAACTTCCACTGCACAATATGCAACTTCACTGCGGACATCAGGCAGAGTCTGACCGTGCACGAGTTGAATCACCACACGTCGCTCCAGGGTCAGAGCAAGCCGAACCGCCGTCGCAACCGAGTGGGCGCCAGCGACTTGCTACTGGCCGAGGAGGAGGCGAATATGAATGCGCTTATCACTAAGGAGGAGGAAGGAAGTGGGGATTCACGTTCTTCGGTGAGTATCACCGCGTTAAGTGCAGGGGGCCGCGCCTAAGAGCGGCCGCAGTGGTCGGTGACGTCACGCATTGTTATCACGCTGCCACCGCTGTGATTGCACTCACACCACTCGGCCCCTTACGCATTGTAGCACTTCACTGGCACTTGCTTATTACTAATGCATGTCGTCTTCGTACAGCCTAATTTGCATGAATTTTATTTCTTTCACCTTTATTAACATCCACTAAACTTTAAACTTCGCCTGTCAATTCTTAACATAACTAGACTTTTAGTTACTTTATTTTAAAAAGTTTATAAGTATCACCATCCTGGACCACATCTCTACTTACCATCAGGTGGGATTGTGGTCAAGCATTAACTTATTGTAAGTAAAGAAAAAATATATCTCGAATAGAAACTACTTAACTTAAAACTTACTTCGAAATCGTATACCTACATAATCGACTCTGCATTAAATACCAATCAATTTACCTATATCAAGTTTGGACGGCGTATTTTTTCTGTGAACATAGGAAAATATTAATTCAGTAGTAGGTAAGTACCTAGCTTTTTCAATGTTTGCAGTGACACCAATAGTTTTCTTTTGGGATTCGACTAGTCGACTACGTGACACTTGTTAGAAAGATACACCTTCTATTGTACTAACGCAGCTTAAACTACGTAATTATAATTAGGTAATAAGTATACCAGATAAATATTTAGTGTCTATACAAGTAGGTACCTACTGACTGACGAGTATTAGGTAGGTATACTATAAGTATACTACTGTTAATGCATATTATTTCAGAGTAGGTATATTTTCTTATTTCTTAATTTGCTACCTGGACGAAAAAAATTGTAATAAAATATTTAGATACACATATTATCCAAAGATACTTATAAAATATTATCAATAAAAAAAATAAGATCTAATTAGTTACTCTTTTTGAATGTTTGCTAATGTTTCAAATGTTTGAACAACTACCGCCACCGCTCACAAATATCCAAAAAATCAGTGTCAAACGAGTTGCTGACCTAGAAGGAAACGATGAATAATTGGCTGTAGAGCCATAGATATGTTAGTTCACCAACATTTATTTACAATGTAAACAAAAAAAAATACGATCCGGTTCATTAATTCCTTAGAAGAATAGTAAACTGGTAACGAATCAGTCAGATTCAAAATTTTCTAGTAGGGACCATCAATATACAGAACCTGACGTTCTTTGGTTTGACGTTCGATGTGCATTCCAGCTGACGGAGGCATGGAATTCAGGGGAAGGAAAGGAAATCCTAACATTTTCCAATAAATATCAAATCGATATTTTTAGCAGCATATGTCAGTTAGTGTTTTCATAATAAACAAGGTCTTAAAATAAACGATTTCTAATTATTTAAATGAAATATTGAAAAAATATGGAATGGTCATAAAAATATACCTACTTAAATAGGATGAATTAATTAGATAAATCTAATTTCATTGAATTTAACAGAATTCAACTAAGTTATTAGAAATCTCGAATTACGAAATAACGTAAACCAATGATAAATATTGTCTTCGTAATTTTACATTATATTATATTAAGTGTTTAATTTTGATTAGTAGATAAACTAATTATATTAGGTATAGCATGTTTTCAGATTTAGTTCAAAACACTTAAAATATTTGATATTATCTAGTAACTGCTATATAGTATTACCTAATAGTTGTTTAATTAATTAGATAGCAGAACATTAGGTTGAACTTGTAGATCGATATAAATTATAAGTAGAGGTAGGTTTTATAAGTTCCTACGTAATTATAACGTTTTTAGCTTTAATAGAAATACACTTAAAAGGCCCACACCCTCACACACACTCTACAGTAGAAATTTTGTGTTGCGAGCGGCTGCATTCACGACGAAACATATGTCGCATACCTAAATGCATGCTCCTGCTGGGAATAGAACCCGGGACAACTCATTCAAGAAACAATGTTACTACTACAGAAGCACAGGTTTAATATTTAATTACGAAATTAATAATTTTACATTTTAATGTAATCAAATGTCAAATTTGATTATTGTGAAATTCCGGTTACAATTATTTATATCACGAGTATCAAAACACCTTTTTGTGAGCGATTGGTTTATCGGCAAATGTCCGATAAACGTTGTGAGAACTTCCCTACATTTCAGTAAAATTTTACTTTTCTTTAATTCCAGGATATGGGCGTCCAATATACTGATCAAGAAATGATTGCCTGCAACAGCGATTCAAATGATGCAGCGTCCTCAGAAATTACAGTAAAAAAAGATGATCCACAAAAATCACAAAATAGTTTCCACTCTCACACATTGGATGAAATGAAACAGAAACAAAGCAAGAAGCCACCGAGACCCATACCTCAGCTCATACCATTAAATACATCAACTCCTACTCAGACCAAAACTAACTCCGGAGAACCACCCGCTAAGAAATTTAAGGAATCTCCCTCATCTAACCCTGCAGATTTAAGTACAAAGAAGTTTGACCATCTTCCGGTTGACATTACTTTAATACCTGTAAATAATAATACATCGTTAAAAGATACTACAGTAAAAAAGAAAAATGAATCATCGTTCTTCGATCGGCTTAAAGAAAGACTATTGACAGAAACCGGTGAAGAAGGTTCACTGATATGCAAAATATGCGGTTTTGAAAGCAAATGCTTATCTGAACACTCTGTACACGAAAAAAATTGTACACCACAAGGAAATCGCATATTGACCAACGCTTTGCTTCCAACATTAAGCTCCACGCGATGCCAAAATTGCAGACATCGGTGCAAGTCTAGTGCAGACTTATATATTCACATGCAAAGTTGCGGCAAAAATGAACCTGCATCAAGTGAACAAAATTCAGAAACATTAAATCAAGACAGCAATGAAACGGAAGTTCCGAATGGAGAGAAAGAATCGGAACCTCACCCAATGGAAAATGTTGTTTTTGTGTGGAACAACATCAACCAAGAAACACGTAAGTTTGATACACCCCTCGATATCAGTATTAATGATGATTCGACCCTACCAGAAATCAACAAAAATCTAGAACTTGAAATTATCGACGATAATGACGGTATGAATTTGTCACCTAGCCAAGCGTTAGGGAAGAAAGTTTTTAAATGTCCATATTGCATGTTTTGGGCGTCGACTGCCTCCAGATTTCACGTTCACATTGTAGGACATTTAAATAAGAAACCTTTTGAATGTTCCCTGTGTAAATACAAATCTAACTGGAGATGGGACATCACAAAACATATTAAGCTTAAATCTGCTCGAGATCCTTACCATGCCGAAGCTAAAGTACACATGACGGATGAAACAGGTAGAAGAAATTATACTAAATACAATAAATTTTTAGCGATGCCTATTACAAATGAAAATGGAGAAAACGAGTTTCAATATATGGATTCCAATACTTCAGTTGACACAGCATTGGAATGTGAACAATATAATGACAATAACAAATCTATGAACTTAACTTTAGAAATACACCCACTCAACCTGCAAACTCAACAAGCGGATAAAAATGAAATGATGCATGGACAAAACCAGGACATTAAAAAGCCTAAGAAGACGTTGTGGAAGTGTAAGAAGTGCAATTATAAGTGAGTATCTATTATTATTTAAATTATTATTTCTTTGTATTATGCCGCTATAATCATATATAATCGCATCAGTCTGCAATAAAAATATTTAATAAATTCCTCATACAAACATAATCGGGCTGGTAGTTTTATATTAATTTAAGAGGCCCAAAAAAACACCTTGCCAAGAACACTTACCACGCACTCACAACTAGCTTACCGTTGACAACGTTGATCGTCCTAACTCCTAAGATCTATCTGATTCTAACTATCTGAGAGAGAAGTTAATGATTTTAAATTGTCCCTATATATCAATGTAATTTCTGTTAATTAAAGTTAGCTAAAAAGGTAGGCAACCCTCTTGCATTTTATCAGTCTACTTAATAAGCTCATAAATTAATAATCTTCGTCATAATCAATTATCAGATGATGGTATATATTCAATTCATATATCTAACATACCGCGTAATTTTGAATTCGGCACAATCAAGTCTGTATGTTTTCATCGCTAAAGCGCATGCTCGCAAGTCTTGTAGTCTACTCGATAAGTTCAAAATGGTTGAAATTAGACATACTGCTCTTAAAAATACGTGCGATAGCTCATTCTGTTCGGAATGATGTCTAGAAAAATGTTTCGGAAGCGTTTACCAGCACGTAAAAAATTGCAAAAGTTATTGACAAAATAAAGTTGAAAAAAAAAAGTATTTTGTTTTTGGTAATCACTTCGAAACTATTAATATTTAAGAAATTTTAAAACAAGATTCTTAAAGTAGAGGAAATTTCCAAACAATGACTCGCGACTCTCGGAACTCTATCTCCATTATTTATAACTTTAATTTAACGCTGAAAATGGGTCTCCACGCTGCATTTTTAGGTTGCGCGTGCGGCGTCAAAACCGAGTTCGTCACACTCAATAATTTTTTAAGGTATTAATTATTAATAAAAAAAAATAAAAAAAATATGGTGTATTTGAAACACTTCAAAGAATTTGCTCCCGTAGGAAATTTTGCTTAAAATTATTTTTTCAACAAGTTAGACGATTGTTAATTAACTAAATTTTCTCGAACTTCCATTTTCATTGTACATAAAAAAAAATGTTTAAGTAATTGTCCTATAAATTTTGCGCTTCGTGGAGCCCTTCTTATATACATGCTTAACGAGATCACGTCATAAAAGTTTAAAAAGTTTTAATATTTTGTGTATAATAATTTTATAAGTTGAACAAAAAATGAAAAATCCAAATAATATTATTCAAAAATATTTTTTTCTCAATTTATTATTACATAATCGTTTTGGCATTCATAAAAGACATTTAATGACTTGAAAAAAAAAATTCCCTCATTTTTTTATAATTATTTTTTATAAACAAATAGACTATTTCAATGCTTTCAAGAAAAAATTTCTTAATATCTTATTCTTTACAAAACATTATGATTTTTGAAAAAAAAAATTTTTTCTTAATAATGATATTTAATTGTTTATAATTGTTTTTTAATATTTCTATTGTTTGAATAATTAGTTAATATTTTTTTTTCTTAAAAATTATAATTAACCATCTTTAATAGAAATGTAAAAAAATATTTTTTTTATCAACAATTTCATTGTTTTTTAACTTAACAATTTTTTATAAACAAATTCTCAACTTTTTTATATATTTTTTCTGAAACTCCTAAAAATATAAAAAACAACGATGTATAACAAAGTACATATAAAAACATTTTTCAATTTTTTAATTTCGATTCGATAAAAAAACGAAAAAATTGTTTGTTCAACTTATAAAATTATTATACACAAAGTATTAAAACTTTTTAAACTTTTATGACGTGATCTCGTTAAGCATGTATCTAAGAAGGGCTCCACGAAGCGAAAAATTTATAGGACAATTACTTAAACATTTTTTTTAATGTACAATGAAAATGGAAGTTCGAGAAAATTTAGTTAATTAACAATCGTCTAACTTGTTGAAAAATTAACTTTAAGCAAAATTTCCTACGGGAGCAAATTCTTTGAAGTGTTTCAAATACACCATATTTTTTTTATTTTTTTAAATTAATAATTAATACCTTAAAAAAATATTGAGTGTGACGAACTCGGTTTTGACGCCGCACGCGCAACCTAAAAATGCAGCGTGGAGACCCATTTTCAGCGTTAAATTAAAGTTATAAATAATGGAGATAGAGTTCCGAGAGTCGCGAGTCATTGTTTGGAAATTTCCTCTACTTTAAGAATCTTGTTTTAAAATTTCTTAAATATTAATAGTTTCGAAGTGATTACCAAAAACAAAATACTTTTTTTTTTCAACTTTATTTTGTCAATAACTTTTGCAATTTTTTACGTGCTGGTAAACGCTTCCGAAACATTTTTCTAGACATCATTCCGAACAGAATGAGCTATCGCACGTATTTTTAAGAGCAGTATCTCTAATTTCAACCATTTTGAACTTATCGAGTAGACTATTGCAACAGATGCGACGCACGCGTAATGCACCGCGTCCTGAGCCTTCGCGTACCCTTGTGGAATTTTAGCCAACAAGACGAAACGTCAAAACACTTCGCGTCGTTTACTAACAATAAGAAAATAAACAAAGCTGAAAAAACATGCGACAGAACCTACTACCCGCGGCGTTAGATCCGAGACACAATAAATCTCTGTTTCAACAAGTGTTTGTATCGCGGCGTCGCATTAGCACACGAATTCTGGTATTCTTTTGAATGATTGACTAATCACAATGACTACAAGTAATACGACGCCAAAACTAGCTATTGCTGTTACAGTAGTAAGGAAGGACACGCGAAAAGAAAAATTAGAGGTTTTAGATTTAAATTGCATTTTGTCAATTGTAAACATATGTAGTATCTTAGTCCTAATATTCGAGAAAATCAATGTGCAACAGCAATGTTTCATTGTCTATTTATTTTACAAACACTAACAGGTACACCATACCGGTATACAAGTTACTTCACTTCCCGGATAATTTGGCCCGCTATTAAAATTCATATTAAGAAATATTTGAAAATTAAATTAACTAATCAATTTCAATTTATTCCAACATACCAAGAATGAACAAGATATATTAATATATGTATACATAGGTACCTAGAATAAGACCTAACATATTATATTACAATGTCTGTAACTAAACATAGTTTTTTGTAACATATGAAATCTTATATGACTGTCTGTGTCCAAAATAAAAATAAAATAATATTTTTATTTAAATATCTTCTTTCAGAGATACATCAAGAGAAGCACTGTTGGAACATGTGCGAGGACATTCTAAGCCCACGGACATAATGGAGGAGCCAAAACCTCCCTCGAATAACTCCAAAAGGCCTGAAAATGCCCCAGACCCTGCCGATCTTGCATACCGATGTGGTCATTGCAACCAACTTTCCAATTGGAAGCATGTCATACAGGTAACTATATTATCTTTATTTACCTAAAGAATAGTAGTCCACTTTGCACTCAATGTTTATGACACCTCAAATACATTTTAATATATAATTAAAATATATAATAATATAATTCAAATACATTTACCTTAATAAATTTATTTTTATTTACAACTAGCTGCCCGGACAGACTTCGTTCTGTCAAAAGTTTTTTTTTGAGATGTAAGATATCCTATCTTTCAAGTTGGATCAAACTGCACACGGTGTGCAAATTTGATTGAAATCGGTTAAGTAGTTTAGGAGTCCATCGCGGACAAACAACGTGACACGTAATCTTAATATATATAAATTACGTGTCACGTTGTTTGTCCGCGATGGACTCCTAAACTACTTAACCGATTTTAATAAAATTTGCACACCATATGCAGTTTGATCCAACTTGAAAGATAGGATAGTTTACATCTCAAAATAAAATAAAACTTTTGACAGAACGAAGTCTGTCCGGGCAGCTAGTTTATATATATTAAGATATTTAGATGTAGGCATTGGTAGTTTTATATGTAGGTACAAATTTCAATTATATTGAGGGAAAAAATATATACCTATACTAATGTACCTATTCAAATTTTTCGATTAACCTGATCTACATTAAGAATTAATAAAACCATTAATAAAGAATTATGAACGTATGCTGATGTGGTTGTTTTTGTTTCAGAGACACTGCCGACTGAAGCATGCAGGTGTCATTAAAGTTATAACTACCGTAAAACCAAAACCAGCAGCAATATTAAACGAGATTGTTGGTGACACATGCACCAAGTGCCCGTTTAAATCTTCCGATAAGAGTGTATTTATAGCTCACATACAACAACATCAGCCCTCGCCACTATCTATATTCAAATGTTACTTTTGTCCATTCTTTGTAAAGGATGAACATGAATTGGTTCAACATTTAACTCTACACGGTGTTGACGACCCTGAAGATTACATTGCAAAAGCAATGGGATGTAAATCTCCACTACCAGAAGGACACAATCCACATTCCACAAAACGGCACAGATGTACTGAATGTCCATATGAAACAAATAGCAAATCCCAATATTCCTATCATGAGCAATTCCATCGTCTTCCACCTGATACCCCTTATAAATGTCAAGAATGTAATTACAGTGTCTCCAAAAGACACCTTCTCCACCAACATATGCGAGTTCATGGAATATTCCCCAAGAAAAGCGAAACGGAGAGTGAGTTGGAAGCGGAGTGTTCACCACAAAATTCTGAAGACGTGAGACCAGATAATTCATTAAGCTTAGATGAAATTCCGTATGTATGGGTATCAGCCAAAAATGAATTCCATAAAATGTATAAGTGTCGATACTGTTCATACGTAAATTCACAAAAATGCAAAATACCTAACCATGAAAAAATTCACTGCATAGTTTTTGAGAATAGCGATGTAACCATTTATAAATGTTTGGAATGTAAATTTACCTGTGATAATAAAGGACGTTTAGCCGAACATTCGAAAACCCACAGTGAAATATACGGCCGCATATACTGCCCAGTCGAGTCTGATGTTCCAGATGACGAACAGATAGCAAAATTACGGGCAGTACTAGAACGAGAAAAAACAAACAACGCCGAAGAGTCAGTAGAAGGGACTGGAATTGAGCTTAAGGAAACAAAAAATCTAAGCTTCTGCCAGAAATGCCCAGCCCGATTCTTCTCAGACAGTGAATTGAAATTGCATGACAAATTTCACGATCTAACATTCGCAAATAAATGTAAAAGTTGTGAATTCTCAGTGCCAAATGAAACAGATTTAACTTCACATATATTTGTCCATTCTGACGAGTATCATACAAAAACAAAAATGCTAAAGTTTATACATAATGTTGACCCAGCTCATAGAGAACCTCGTTTGGAATCCGCTCATTGTCCTACAACATCTGAAGTAACGTGGATTGTTTCTAGCCCCGGCAAAAACTGTTTTGAAATGAACATTAATAAAAAGAATTGTGATTCTAAACATGTGCCAAAACAATACTTTTGTAAAGAATGTCCTGCAAAATTCTTTAAAACTTCTGCTTTAAGTTACCACATGGGATTACATGGAAGTGATGCAGAGCATAAATGTAAGAAATGCAGTTACGCTGTTAAAAATATTGGTAACTTAGCGAAACACGAACTGTTGCATGAAAATGAGGGAAAAAATTCGACTTGCGACTATGAATCCGGTGAGGACCTAGATTACAAGAATATACCACTATCTGGGACGGATCTATTTCAAAGAAAGACAGAAGCTCAAAAAAGAGTTTTGACTGATAAAGATAAACTAGTAAAACCAAATGATCATTTCCCGCCCGTGCTGCAAGCAGATCCACAATTTGGGTATTTAATGCACGGTAATCCAGAATTTATATATCCTACATATTTAAAGAATGGAAGACAAAAAGAAAAGCGCTATAAATGTCACAAATGTCCATCGGCTTTCGAAAAAAGAGAGCAGTATAAAATTCACTTATCTCTGCATGGTTCCAAACAACGATATAAATGTGAACTCTGCGATTACTCCGTAAAGTATTATGCTAATTACGTTCAGCACATGAGAAAGCATCAAATGAACGACGAAGCACAAGCTGAGAGAAAAAAAGAAAGCAACGGAGTTGCAGATGTAGAATTGGAAAACCAAGAAAACAGACAAGACGATGGCGGTGATAATATTAAACTGGCTATAAAAACTATGCCAAGGAGGCTTCCGAAATCTGATTTTCAACAATTCTCTATCAGTGACCAACAGACTCTTCGTTTACTACAACGGCGGCATTCTGGAAATAACTTTGGAAAGGACACTAGCGCAACAGACACATCGCCTTTAAAGGATCGTAAACTACACGTTTGTCTACTGTGTCCGTACACAAACCAGCGACAAGATGCTTTAACGAATCATTACAGGAGGCACGAGGACACCGACAATGCTAATGCAGCACAGCACAAGTGCTCCTTCTGTGACTTGGTTGTAATACAATCCCACTTCTTACGAGAACATTTGAAATCTCATTTTAATTATCAAAAGAATCTTATCCCTGAATGTTTTGTGGCAAATGAAGATGTAAGTTTTACAATTACGAAGATGGACGAAGAGGATAATGTGTCAAGTGATCTCAAATTAGATATGCAAAATAAGGTTAAGTTAAGCAATGAGGAGAAAATATTTGTAAAAATAAAATCTGGAAAACTGGCTGTAGATGAGTAAGTTTGCATCTAACGATAAGTTCATAAGATTAGGATGTGCTAGATTATAATTATTTAGAGCTACATGAACGTACTTAAGTGATTTTCAAAGAAAAATGTGGAAAATGTAGAGCCTTAGTGTGATCCAAAAAGAGAAACTGTTGATATTCACCAAAGGATAGCTTGCCATATTAGTTGATAAATAACCTGGCCATTTTTATATTAATTATACATAGCAATTACCAGCCTGTCGTTTGGGCATCATGGAAGGAAAGGGATAAATACATATATATCAGATGATAAATCCATTTTTAACTATCAGCATTTATTTGTGTAACGAATCTTGTAAGCGAGCCCTGAGACTTCGCAAATGGCTACAGTGCCACCAACTTATCTGTGAAGTGGCGAAAATTGGTACAAATTAAAAGTCATTCATAAGTACTTTGTTGTTATTCATCTGTCAGTTACTACCTCTCGAATTGCGTCCAATGATTGGTCAAATGCGTCCGAGAGCGCCTTCCTTCAATTCACAGATAAGTTGGTTTTAACGTGTACTTTCGTAATTGTGATAAATGCATCTAAGCTGTATACTTTGCTTTATTGTAATGCTGGCTATAAAGCTGAACAATATATTATATATTGGCTGATTATTAAATTATTTTTTTATCTATTACTAATATAAGTGTAAGTTGTACAGATTGTCTACGCGAAAATGAAAACATTGTATTATATCGGAAATGCGCTAAAGCTATGTGAAAAGATTCTTACTCCGAAAAGAAAGCCGAAAGGAAATTCTGCGTAGATTGCGTAGCCCAAAGGGTAATTGTTCTAACATGTCAAAGTCGCAGACAGATACAGTTATCTATTCTAGAAACCGTATATTATGTCTGGTTTTGTTAAGTATTGTGATTTATTAATAAAAAATTCGTCGTATTCTTACTTGTCAGTGATTTTGTTTTAGTTGTACAAATAGCATGCTTTTAATAAATATTGTTATTGAAATGACATACTTACTCGTAGTTTGTGGAGAAGCTTATGTTATTATTGCTCCTTTATTGAAAAAAAGACTAAGATAACAAACAATGATTGAATGACTATAACTTGAGAAAGACAGTTGTTAAAACATAAGTATTTTAGTGATGTGATTTGTTTTAGATTCTTATGCTAGCATGCTATGTAATACTTTAACTAACTTTATTTTTGCTTGCAATTTTAAAATATTAATCATTTGTATTGTATAATAGATATAATTTATAAACCTGTGGAATACTAGTTTTATAGTTAAGAAGCAACAATTTATTATATTTTGTCCTATAGGGCACATTCCTGTTTAAATTAGATGTATGGTAAAAATACAACTATAGTAAGAATTTTTGTATTTTTATTTACCTTTACTTTCCAATCAGATATGACATAAATATTAAGTAGACACACAATTCGTAGCCTTAATAAATAAAACTTAGAAACCTCTCTTAAGCAGATTAATTTATTAAAGTTAAAACTAAGTTTCCCTTATCTACTTAACATGATTCCATTGTCAGTGGTAGCAATAAGGTCAATGCAATCAAAATAGGAAAAATATCATAAATTCATTAATGTGTGGTAAAATTACTTGATACATTTTATTGTATCTATACTGTAAAAGTTACACATTTTTCTAAGATAATTAAAGGCCAATGCATACGTAACAGGTTATTTCCCATATGGGACGGGACGTGAAGTTTTGGAAACATTGTATCATAGAAAATCTATATGATAGTGCATACACAGCGGAATCCCATCCCATACGGGAAAAAACCCGTTACATATGCATTGGCATTTAAAGCAGTCTTAACAGAACTTCCAACGATTGCCGCATTCATTGCACAGCACAAAAGTGGTCATCGGCTCATCAGAGCTCCTCGTCTGGAGTTGGTTGTAAGTGCAGTTCTTCTTTTTGCATTTGCCACACTTGAGCATGTCGGTTTTAGTACCCTGCACAGTAGCCAGCTGCGCATCATCAATGGCCTCCTTAATAAACTTCTCCCTCAACTTCTTCATTTCATCACTTGCCATCTCTTCTGGTGTCATCTTAGCAAGCCGTGATGCAGCAATTACACCGTTCAAAAAATTTGTACGTAATGTTGGATTTTTTGGGTCCTTGAGATTAGCCACCCTCGATCTCACCCTGTTCTTATATCTCATATCTGTATTCTTAAATTCTGCATAAATACACTCCTCGAGCTCTTCGGCCAGCTCCTCGGGGGAAGCACAAGCATTGGCAGATTCATCAGTTTTTAAGGCCTGCATGAGGAGCTCCCGACATTTCAGTCTAATGGCATCGGTAGTATTGGACTGAGGGGGGAAGGAAGCTGGCAATTTCTTATCCTTCTCCTTGTCATCTTTTTTATCCTTGTCTTTTGAATCTTTCTTGGATTTTGAAGATCCACTGGACTCTTTAGATGGTGTACTAGGGGCTGACAGGAATTTCTTCCAGTTTTTAATCAATGTCTTGCACAGAGAAATCACTTCCTCATCCTTGCTAGATTTTCGTAAACCATTCACTGTCATGCCTATCCTGGTCTTAGTAAGCACATCCAAGTTAATAGCCATGGTCTGAAGAGCCTTCAAATGGTCTAATGCGTCTTCTTGACCCTAAAAAAAACATTAATACATGAGACCGCCTTACAACGCCAAAATATTTGTAGCTTGGAACAACAATGGGGCCGGTCTATCGATCTAAGTAATCAACTACATTAGCAATTCTTAACATAATCTGAGTACTAAATAACTGTAATCCAAACAACAACTTAGAATAAAGTAATATTTGGTCAGTTTACAACAGTTTTAACGTGTTTTTCTAAGTTGTTACCGAAGGGTATTGAGTAGCATCTACAAAGCTGAGTGAATAGTTTTATTACTACTCTATTCCTTATTCTATACGTACCGTTCCGTCGTCAGATATCATCTTATTTAATTTTTTCTGTATTTTCATTACATCCTCCTCGACGCTCATTGTTGATTTATTACGAAAATCGACTTCCCGCCTAATTCAATCAACAATTTACGAAAAATATTGTTAAATCGGCCACCATACCACATATACATAGACTAAAAGACTTATGAAACGTCAAATTACAAAATAAAGTCGCCAACTGCACAGAGTATTACCAAATAATAGCTAATGAATGTGTTGTTGTCTATGATTTAAAATATTGAAATACCGGTATCAAAAACGTTTTAAATTTTTGTAAGCGATACCTATACTAGGCTTTATATTCCTGATATTAAATATTATCTGCATTCTGGCGAATGCGTTAATGCCCCTACTACATCTGCATTAACATTTATTGGTAAAATAGCGCTTTATGTCACAGAAGAAAATGCTAGTGCAACCCATGTGCAACCACAAAGTTATTCAATGTCGCTACCTATATTTCATACAGTGCCGTATGTGGTACAAGTACAGGGTCCAATATTTTATTACGCAGTACTAGGGATGTTCGATCCAGGTGCCTTGTATCGATACTCTGGATCGATACGGATCGTATCGCAGTGTATCGATCCAGGTATCGATCCAAGTGATTTGATACGATACTCTGGATCGATCCAGTATCGAATGATTTTTTTGTTTTGATAGAAATAGCCGGCAAACGAGCTGACGATCCACCTGATGGTAAGTGGCTATCGTCGTTCATGGATATCAACAACACCAAAAGCATCACTGATGCGTTGCCGGCCAAGAGAGAAGAAAAAAACGTAATTTTTTTAATTGGAATGTTTAATCCGGGTGTTTTATATATCGATACTCTGAATCGTCATGAATATCCCAATATAATTAATAGTCCAAATATCGATTCATATAATTATTAAATATACCTGTAAGTGGGTATCGCGGCCAATGAATGTCAGCGACCAAAGCGTTGTCGGCCAAAAGAGAAGAAAAGAAAGAAATATGTTAATAAATAAAAGATGATATTTTATGTAGATATACCATATAATTTAATATGATGTTTTGTATCGATCCAGAATCGAATAAAATATTTTAAATATGGTTATATAAACTATCGACAAGCTTAATTCAGTGGGTTTCTAAATAACCTGTATTGTGGTCAATAAAGATTAAATAAATAAATAAAGATAGATCATTAAGCCAATATTAAGATCAATTGTTTTAGATTAAATTTTATATCAGATTTAATTTTATTGAAAATATTGTATAAATAAATATTGAAAAAGTTACTTAAGGTTTTTTTAAAACAATGTGGTAGGAACATCATATAAATAATAATATCTCACTTTATAACACTATATTTTATTTAGAACTCTCGTGTATTTAAACTCATTATAAATCAAATAAATTAATATATCATGCAAAGCTTATAAATTACATTTGCCAATCCTTAAATTTTAATGAACGCTGGAATAGTAAATTGGATAAGCGCCTAGGCTCAAATCAATTACTTTCACTTAAAATTCTATTGGCTAACGAGAAAAGCCATTCGGAGGGCACTGAAGTTCCTACCACTCATAAATAACGTAGAGCTATGTCGCAGAGTTTCCCCAAATAACTTTTCTAGCTAACCAATACTTTAATTAATGGATAAGACTTACTATCCAACAAAAATTCAGACAAATATTGCTTAAAAAATGTGTGGAAGCCTTCTTGTTCGTGTAATAATGATGCGCCAACCACTGATCTAAAGAAATCTACCTCAATTCCATAATAATTTTGATCCGATCCAATCCGATCCGATCCACCCTGCATGTGTATCGATCCGCCAGTGGATCGAATGCCATTGTATCGATACAAATATCGAGCGGATCGTATGCCATTGTATCGATCCACACAAGTATCGATCCGGATCGAACATCCCTACGCAGTACCTAACGTACAGCTATCATTGCTCTCAATATAAAAAAAATTGCGATACCTGTCTGCAGGTCAAATCTATAAAAATTACAAACCTAGCAACTATTTAATACCAGCAAATATAGATGGTACAGTAATTATTAACTAACAAAGTAATTATTTAAAAATTCAATATGAAAACTATATTCAGCCCCCATGCCAGACACCCTTAAAGTTAAACATTGATTAGAAAATCCATTTTTCTTAATCCTAAGAACATGGTTTTTCCTAAAAACAGGCTTAGAGAAACCATATTCTTAATCCTAATTGTAAGAAAAATTTTGTTACCTGATATAGAACTTGCTAAAGTAACCATCATTTAATTTTAAACTCGGAGTCCAAACTTCATAGTCCCCGAGCGTTTTTACCTATGTTGGAAGGTTGGAAACATACTTACACAAAGAAAGTTTCAGGTTATATAAAATGAGTAAGTCGCTGGCTGTCGTGGGCTCTTGGAATACTCGTATTAGTTTGGTTTTTTTGAGTAGAAAAAATTAAACACCTATTTCAGCGTCGGGGGACTGTAAAATAATAAAATGTAAGTTTTTTGTAAGGGTGTCCTCATATAGTGTACTTATATCGTTCCTCGTAGACCTACCTACAGTGGCGTAGCGTGGGTTTCCGCCGCCCGGGGCCGACCGATTTGCCGTCCCCCCAGTGATCTTTGCCGCCCCTACTATCCATACTTACTTACTTAATATTATAAATGTGAAAGTGTGTTTGTTTGTTTGTCCGTCTTTCACGTCGCAACGAAGCTGTTATATGGTATGGTTTTTGTGTGTGGAGATAGTGAGGAGGGTGGAGAGTAACGTAGGCTACTTTTTACCGCGGTAAAACATCTCTATGGGAAGATCGATATTTTGTCAGTTGCTAGATATTTAGTTCCGAATGTTGTTAATAGATGGCGTTAGTAAAATTCATTTGCAAGTTCTGGATTACGCTATCAATTAATGATACATGTAAATCACTTAAGTCATGGGCAACTAAATCTAACTAAGTAAAAGTAAGTAGCATTTGTAAAAATCGATCTCTACCGCGGGAGAAGCTGCGGGCAAAAGCTAGTTTAAAATATATTTTTTTATTAATTAAAAATACACTTTTCTTGTTTTTTTCATAGCACAAATTTACATTAAAATTTAAATAAAATTAATTTTAATGTATATTTTTTTCTTTAAAAATCGAGTGGCTTGCCGCCCCCTCTTCATGTGCCGCCCGGGGCCAGGTCCCCACCCCCCGCCCCTCCCCCACGCTACGCTACTGCCTACCTAAGAGGTTATTGAAACCTTGAAGGAGAAAAATAGGGAGTACGAGTTTGTATGAGCCTGCCTACATATATAATAATAATTTTCATGTGATTTACTTGGAATTTACCTGCTTTTCTTGACTGATTAAATAAAAAACGTTCATCTCCAAGGGGTAGTAGGGGTAAAGGGGGAGGGGGAGTGTAGGAACGATATAAGTAGGAAAGATACGTGTAGGTACTTACGTAGGTGCCGATGCACCCCTGTAATCAATACCGTAATCAATCACCTGTTTCAAACTTTTAATAAGTTTTAATGAAAACACGCCGTAAAAATTCATGGACGTACTTTTGCTTCTTTTTTTTACAAGGATAAGATCATCTTCGTTCCTTCATGGAATCAAGTGATCATTGATTTCAAACACGCTCTTAACTTAAAAATATTGGCATTTGGCGCGTGCAGAGTTTGAATCCAAGCCACCCCGTGTACAGGGTGTAACTATATGTTATACTAAGCCATAGCTATATCAAAATAAAGTTCAAATCAATAGGCAAATTGCTCAGTTACAGCCACTGATTTGTAAATGACTATAGTTTTAACCCCGACACCACGACACGTGTTCTACGATGACGGTTATTCCCGTATAACTCAGCTATCCTTAATCTAATGATCCAATTAATAATAAGTTTGTCATGCATTATTCACATCACACATGTGCCTCATTTACTTACTTCGAATTTCCTTAAGGAAATTTTCTTACACTTAGAATGGAATAATGCAATAAGTTAATTAATTACTGTTGCAATTTCAACGGGGATTTTTGAAGGAAAATATATGCACATTAAACAAAAAATTATAAGGAAAATATTTGTTTTAATTAAATGCGGGTTGAAATTATGGCAAAATTTAAAGTAATGACATACTTTCATGTAATCGTAAATATCCATTGTAATTGTTAATATCAGATATCTCACTTCCTTTTGGAATGGCAGTCATTTTAATTTATTTTCTTATGTGATGACTGCTGAAAGATTTCGATTTCTCTGGACTTAACTCACAAACTCACGAGTCTTGCAACTAAGAGCAATGCATTTGATGTCTTTTTGTAAATAATATCCTTGCAAATCAATACACGCACTAAAAAAAGGTAATATAAGTTAATATGCTAGTTTATGAAGTATGTCAGAAATACTAAAAAAAATCAGACGTGCCGTGCTCGGGTCTCCCCTCTTGAGGAGGCCTGAAGATAAATTCCATCACGCTGATTCAATGACATAACGGCTATTATCTTACGATCATAGATTACAAAAGATACAATGACTTAATGTTTTGCTACCGTGACCTTGGAGGCTACTCTAGTAATAAATTAAAATTTTACCAAAACCACAAAAGAAATAATAGTAGGTACTTATAATAAGTACCAAAACAAAAAATACCGACGTAAAAGAAACAGAAATAAATGATGTGTACCTTGAGTAGTGCTCTCAATTCCTCATCAAAACTGATTTTTGATAAGTGTTAGACCAATTTAAAAGTATAAAAAAAATATTACCTGTATAGGTATTTAGGTAATATATACTAGGTAGGTAATATTATATAATAGGTACTTATATAAGTACCTACTCCAAGTTGCCATTAAGAACTTTAAACTCGACACTTAACTGAAACTTCATTGTAGTTCAGTAACATTTATGTAACATTGTATTTCAGTCATTTTACAACGGACACAACACATTATGATAATCTGAATTTTACCAAGAAAAAAATAACCGGACTTAAAATTACTCAAAAGCCACTCGTCGTCTAGCTCAAATTTAAGTGGAACCACATGACAAACACCAGCTTTCGTTTAAAAAAAGAATCATCAAAATCGGTTCAGCCAGTCAAAAGTTCTGATTCGAGTTAACAAACATAAAAAAATACAGTTGAATTGAAACCTTCTCCTTTTTTGAAGTCAGTTAAAAAGTAAAAACTGAGCAAGTGCGTATCAGCTGCCACGCGCAATGTAGAGTTCCGAAGTAGCAAGTTTATCGACTATTACCTACTCATTAACTACTTAAGCTAACAAAGCCGTAATAGTTTTCTTTGTAAATTCATAATATAACCTATTTTTAAGAATTGTTTCACTTGTCCAACTCCAAAAGTTTAGCCGGCAGGTGGGGGAGGGCACTTGACTCTACCTAAAATTAGCACTTTAAATCCAAATATTTCGCAAACCAACCCCTAAATACAAATAAATATGTAGGTATATTCATGCCAAATTACAGCTATAGCACTAAGGGTCCCGGCGCTATGCCTCGGACAGACGGACGGACGGCCGGACATGACGAGGTTCCGATTTTACTTCGGAACTCTGCAAACGGATTCCGTCAAAACTCGTGAAATGAGCTATTGATAAATCATTACAAATAGAACAATAGGTATTTGAAGAACTTTTAGATAAATCTAACATATATACAACATTCTGTCGTTATAGTTACCTAATAATGTACCTATACTGTACAGCTAGGGTCGCCAGGTGATCGGGATTCGTCTGGATTGTCCCGACATTTCACATAATGTCTAGACAGATCCCGACAAAATACAAAATGTCCCGACAAATCCCGACTTTTTAAAGTTTTGTCCAGATATTTCAGTCTTGCCAGCTGGCAATTCTATGTACAGCACATAATTTAGTTGAATATAAAATAAGTAAACTTAAATTACTTAAACGGTAGTTAGCCGTAGCGGTAGGATAACCGATTTCGGTTATCCTAGTTCGTCTAGATACGTCTTTTGGCTATGTAGCCAAAAGAATAAGCCGGCTGAAATGGCAATGGGCTGGCCACAGTGGCCACATAGTTCGAAGGACCGATAACCGTTGGGGAAGAGAGGTCCTCGAATGGCGCCCACGTCTCGGAAAACGGAGTATAGGACGCACCCCGACCAGGTTAGGCGCAATGTTGGTAGCGTTGAAATAAGTGTCATTTAAGTTTCGAAAATCATTTTAAAAATAAAAATGTTACTTTTAATTTACAAATTACGACAAAAAGACCCTGTAAGATTTTCCTAAATAAGACTCGTCTAAAAAGATTAACTAGGTATAGGTATTCTGCAATAGATTTTTTGCCTCTAGGCAAATTTTTTATTATCACTTCTTTACCATACGTATTTCACATTTTCCCCCGTGAACACCACATTCGTCTGGCCACTCTGGCCAGCACGGCCTTCCTTGGTCAACTGTCAAGAAGCAATGTAGGTATCTGAGATCAGTCTAGGACAGGGTTCATCTCGTGTAAGTTTGATAAAAGATGAACTTAGAAAATAAAGTGAATTATCCTCATAATCATAATAATTATATCTATGACAAGTGCTGTAAGCATTAAAACATTATTTGGTATTTCGCCCTTCCATGTCGTAAGCCGCGGCGATGCTTAAATAGCTTTTAACCGACGAGGTCGCACCATTCCTGCACATTCACGCACTGGCCGATCTGTTGCTCACTCCTTTTATAAACATCAAGGTAAAAAAATTAAAATTTATTATAAACACTTGCAATATTTTTAATAATTAAATTAAATAATAATTTAAATTTTATCATTCATCCTAACCTCTACATGAGGTGATTTTAATTAAGTTATTCCATTATTTGGAAATATTTAAATAATTACGCCTATAATGAAAATATTACATAGTTATTCTGAAACTGAATATAATTTTGTTCATCGCCTCGTAATTTTAATGACGACTACTATGCAAGTGAATTTGAATTTTATGTTTTAATTATTTTTATCGATCTAAACGTGCGGTTAATTTAAAACCTATTATCTGGAAAATTTGTTTTATTTTAATTTCTCTAAATAGCGGTTATCTATGTGTGTTATAGGTCGTTACTTGCTGCTATTTATTTTACAAAATATACGTGAATAGTTTTGACTGTCGTGTTAAATTTCGTCATATTACAAAGAACCAGTCACTAACACACGCGCTTTGCAACAACTCGGAATCTGAAGAACAAAGGTCCATGACCCCCTTTCGCATGCAATTATAATAAATTTTGATTTATTGAACTTAAAAAATAAATAAAACATTTTTGATATTTTCCACAAAAGCATACGTAAATGAATATTGTCTACCTACTGAGAATTACCTAAAATCCAAAGTTAATCTTCCGCTGGATGATTTAATTTCGAAAACTACATTTAATTATTACATATAAATTAATTTTGTAAATCACTAGGAAATATTAGGAAACATTTTGAAAGTTCTCCATAACAATCTCATTTGCCACTTGACCACGTGATTATTATGCTGAAAATATCGGCAGCGGTTTAGTAGGAATGAATTGTAGGTACCAGTGGCGTAGCGTGGGCTTCCGCCGCCCGGGGCCGACCGAAAATTTGCCCCCCCCCCCCAGTGATCTTTGCCGCCCCACATATTATTGAAATTGTTTTTTTTTATTAATTAAAAATGCATTTTTCTTTTTTTTTCATAGCACAATTTTCATTAAAATTTAAATGAAATTAATTTTAATGTTAAATTTTTTTTCTTCTTTAAAAACCGAGTAGCTAGCCGCCCCCTCATCATGTGCCGCCCGGGGCCCAAGGCCCCCCCGCCCCCCCCCCCCACGCTACGCCACTGAATTGTACTTATAGTTATTTAAAATGTCCGCAAAGAACCGTCGAAAGTGAATTATCGGACTTTAAAAGAATCAATTTAATTCTTGAACCAAATAAAGATTTTTAATGAACACAAATAAAGGTACTACGTTAAGTTGTTATAAGTGTTAAGGTAGTAATAAAAATATTGAGTTGTAAACAATTGCAATAATAAAAAGTTTTACGTTTGTTACATTTACGTTCATCCCGCAACATAAAGAGCACCTCTTTCTGGTTTTGATAGTTCCAGCAAGCACCATGATGTGGAAGTACGTCATCCTCGCGGCCATGGCGGTGGCCTCGGTGTCCGGGTTCGGGAGCGGAGCCCCGGCCAGCGCCTGCTCCGACATGGTCCCGCAGCACCCCGTCGCTGCTCAGAACACAGCGGCGCCCTACACCATCACTCCTAGCACAAAAGTAAGTCTAATTAAATCTTATCATTATTACCTCAACTACAATGCCCTTATAAAATATTTATTTACTTGTAACCCTATAATCATCAACCCTTAATATTTTAAATGCAAACGGGTACACATGATTTTTGTATTTTATGTCGTTAGATACATTTCTTTCCGGGACAATGATCCATGTAACTGGGTCAAACATTAAAATGCAAAATTGTGAGTACGTCTGCATTATTTTATTTTACTAAATAAATCTGGGTTTGGTCAATGATATTATAAAAAATAGAGGGGTTTGGTCACCAACTCCAACCGCTATGATAACATAATTTTATGTTATTAACAAACCTAACAAATGGTGAATATGGTCTGAGCGTTATATCGACCCTGGACATCGTAACAGTAATGTTATGGGGTCACTGAGGCGTATCATATCAGAAGAAGTTTATGCTAGTAAATTATTGTTCCTGATTTAGGTAAATGTGTAAAGAGCGCCCTAAAAATTGTAAAAACTGTTCAATAAACCGTAAACATCTGTTTATGTGTTACATGTTGAACCTACCTATCTAGGTACCTTAATTTCTCCTAAAAATATTTATCGGATATTCAAATAGAATCGAATGTAGGTAATGTCTTATTCACTAAGGTGGTGAAAGCCGGTACGCCCATGCAAGTGGTGATCAGCGGCAAGAGCTCCAGCGATACCATCCGAGGTCTGCTGCTACAGGCGCGGCAGGGAGACAAGCCTGTGGGCACCTTCGCTGTCTCCCCCAACGACCCGTTCAAGCTCCTGGACTGCGGGTCACCCGGAGTAAGTACCATTACATACTCTTATAACTCGTCTTTTAAAATGTACTATAGAATACTTAATTTTGATTTTTTTAATCATTCGCTATGACGCCTATGACCTGCATGTACGTACTATCATGCCCTTGAGTATCTCAAATGTTTTTCTTATAATAGGCCTGTATTCAAATTAGGGGCCTTAAAATAAAGTGTTGGCTGTTGAATCACTGTTAAATCACGGTAAAAATATTATATTAAACAAGCACTGTGTCAAACTTTTGTTTTAACTTTGGAAACTTTTTTTCTCTTATAGTGCCGCTATAATTCGTTCCCTTTATCATCGGATCGAATTGTACTGCTGTCATATAAAAGTTAAAAAAATACACACTCATACCGGTGATGCGAAAACAAAATATTTTACCTATACTTATGTCACTTATATGTCTATTGAATCCCCTCTTGTTTAGAAGGCACAGGGGGCACAGGTATCTTAGTAGTTGTTATACATAAGTACTATTATTTCTTCTGTGGTTATACTGCAATTTATTGCCTCGCTCAATTTATAACAGATTCTGATCAAATTGCAGTTCAATTAAAGGTAAAATTGAACCATAATAATACAGCTTCCGAGTTTGTTTAGTTTGTTATTGTAGAAACTGTTTCGAAAACATATTCATTTAAATTACTACCAGACTATACACCTTTTTTAATAATTTTAATAAAATAAATAAATAAAAGTTTACACACTCATACCCAAGTAGGTTTTAACCTGTGTCGCGGGTGGCATGGACGACACATAAATAACACATCACATTAACACCCATGACCCGACTACAAATATTTATCTGTCACATAAATATTAGCCCCGGCCGGGAATCGAACCCGGGGACCCTCGCTTCGCAGGCAGGGTCGCTACCAACTTGGAACTTTTAATGTACATTTACTACCTTAAGTATTTCTGAGTCTACTAGATGTATTTCGAATTGTTGTTATTAGTTTCAATGTGAGTTCGTTCCAGCTAATTTCAAAAATGGCATATCCGATAGTGTACTTGTTGCATAAACTTGGGATAACATTTATATTCAAAAATAAAAAAAGATATGACAATAATTTACAGAATAAATAAATAAATAAATAAACCCTATACGAAGCGAGGGCTTTTTAGAGGGTTATTAGTTTATACTTAAAGTAATGACTAATTAATTTTATTATAAGCTAAGTAGGTACCTAGGTTCTAGCACAGGTTCTAGTGACGAGGACGTAAACAAGTACTTACCTATCTAATTAACGACACGACATCAATCATACTTACCGATATCATTGTGCGTTAAAAATTAGCACCAATACCTACTTTAACTTCGTGCCTTCGACTTTATGCCCAGTCATGCTAAAAGGCCGGAATTCAGAGTGTGTCATGGAAATCTTAAACAGTAGGAAGTAGGAGGATTAGTTACTTGACTTGGTATTAGAAGTAGGAACAACCACAACACAGACTCCTAAGTAGGTTCCTACTGGTACCTAGTATCTACTACTAGGTATGACATAGGTAATTTTAAACTTCTGTAATAATCATGAACACTAACAATTTCAATAGTAACGAGTCGGGAGTACCAGGGAGTACATACTATTTTACTCACTCTACTCGTTTTTTGTAATGTGAGTAATATCGCCATAATCTGCAAGTCATGAGAACCAGGTGTTTTGCACCAACATATTGTAATTTACATAAATGGGCTGTGTTGTAAACAATGTTTAATTAGATAAAGCTTAAATTCTGCTCAAGGCCGGTGACGGACGCGTTGACATTCCTATTCCTTAAGCTGGTTAGGTTATTACATATAATGAAGTAAGGCCTACAAGACAAGGTGAAGGTTTCCTAGTATAAATTACGATCACTAACGTTTGATAAATGACAAAATGCCGATGGAGTTTTATACTTAATATTCTATGTTCAAGTGTTACGAAATCCGAATTAAGCAGGTAATTTAAAATAAATTATAAATACTATCATGGGCGTAGCCAGGTTTTAGTTTCGGGGGGGGTTCAAGTTTCGGGGGGGGGGGGGGGGGTGCTATTTCAAGAAAATACAACGACTAAAAGTACATAAACTAACCCTAAAGAAAATTGAGACTTTATTTTTTCTCACGACGCCGCGACGTACATATGTAGTGCCATCTATTATTAGTTTAGTCAAAAAGTTCAAAAACGTGTTTAATAGAAATAAATCTCCTAAAAATATGTGTGATAGCTCATTCGATTCGGAATGACGTCTAGAAAAATGTTTTTTAAGGGTTTATTAGCACATAAAAATGTCAGTCCTTAACATTTCGGGGGGGGTTTGAACCCCCGAAACCCCCCCCCCTGGCTACGCCCATGAATACTATGACGAAATAAGAATGACTAGCTTATAAACTGTCTAAGAATCGCAGCCAGTCACAACTTACAGAATTTGTTCTATGACTCAAACCAAAAGCAATTAGATTTTTCGATTGTCATTTGGACCGTGTTTGAGTGTGAATGCGTAATTTTTTTTCTTTGCCTCATTAGCTGGCAGAAAAGCAGAAATACCACACCACTATCCATAGATGTCGAAAAAACCAATCTAAAGGCATTACGATACGTCATACGACCTACTACTGAGTTATAGATGCGTAGGCAAGCAGAAAGAAAGCGGGAATCCGATAATTTTTATGTAAGGTGCTAATACTTACTCTACTTTTAAGGTTTATTTCTCAAATAATTTCTCGCTGAATATTTCTAAAATAGTTATTATGGTAGGCTTTTGCTCTTTATTATCTTAACAAATAAAAAAATGAACATCGGTTTTGACCTTTTAAGAAAAATGTAAATTCGGTTTCGATCGAGCACTAAGTATAATAGTAACAGTAATACCGAAATGCGTCCAAAGGTTGCCGAAAATTGGAACCTAATTACACCTCTATAGAATTCTAAGAAGCCGTTTTTGCTGAACTTTCAGCACGTCGACCTTGTGCTTACCAAACACTACATAATGACGATGTAGAGTTACATCGTCAGCCAGCTCTGGCTGGTAACTTTAGTAAAACCTATTATACATGTATTATTATATATGTACTGTTATTTCTTCTGTAAAACCTATTATGTACTATTATATCTTCTGTGGTAAAAGAACAAAATTACCATTCACTGTATCTACTGTAGGTACTAAGTATATTGTAACTAGGTAAATGATTATTTCTTCGCTTCAACTTCAAATTATTGCAGTTCTAAAAGAAAACCATAAGCTATTATGGCATTATGTAGTGGCGTTACCTTTACAGAACGTATCTAAGTAAGTAGGTAGATACACACCAAAAGACTTCCTTATTCCACTACAAATAAATTACTTACGTCTCCACTTTGAACTGTGTGACAAAAAAATTAACTAGATTCTTATTATTGTACTATTGTTATAAAAACCTTGGAATGGCAGGAAGAGTTTATAAGAATAGCTTTTTAAAGGTTACCTATACCTATACATAGAGATGTTGCAAGCGAATGGGTATGGACCTGTATACAAGAACAATCTAATTAATTTAATTATTCATAATTGTTTCTATAAAATTTCAACTCGTTAGTAGCAATTGTAGCCAACCCATTTGCAATGTACCGTAAGGTTCGTCTCTTTGCAACTGAAAAGCCTGCGCTGGAATGTAACATTTTTTACCATGTACCCAACTCCAGTGTGAATTGGCGAACAGAAAAAATCTATTTTTATAAAAAATTTACGCATGAAGGTATAAACATGGGGCAATCAATGCCTGATACAATAAAATCGTTACGTGATTAAACATTTTTGAAGATCACTTTTATGAAAAAGTAGAGAAAGCAAAACACGAGAAGCACAAAGGTACTGACAAAATTCCCAATATTTTTTTTGAGACCTATGTCTGATATTAAATTTAATAAATATTACTGAATATTAAAGAGTAATTAATAATCGGAACTGAACTTTTATTTGTATATAAAAGGCAAAAGTGATTGACTGATGTATCAACGCACAGGCCAAACCCATCGGGCTAGAAACTTAAAATTTCGCACACGTATTCCTCTTATGACACAGGCATCCACTAAAGAAGGATTTTTCAAAATTCAATCCCCCATAGGGGATAAATATGATGAGCATAATTTCCGCCTGCGAAGCTTCCCGCTAGTTAAATTATAAACCATTAGGTAAGCATTGCACCAATTAGCCGGAAATGAAATAAGTACTGTATGCGGAAGTTGGAGCAAGGTACATGTATACTGATTCTATTGAGGCCTGAGGGTCAAGTTTATACAAATAAATCAATACGCGATCTTATCATACATCTGTACCTGGTACCTGTCTTATTTTTGTATCGTGTCTCACTTCCGGTTCATTTCAAACCATCAGTCAAAATATTTAAAAATGTATTTATGAATTCGATTACATACTTATTCCACCTGATAACCATCTTATATGAAGGGAAAGTTGAAAAACAGATGGACACCCATCTGTTTACAGAAAATTGAGGTTCCAATAATGGACATTTCTGAATGGCGCTAGTGTGATACATATAGCGAACCATGACATAGCTGTTGTAGACGGAGTGAAGTTTGTTGTTATGCCTAGTGCATGCGCAGCGGCACCGCGGCACCGTAATGAATGGCGCTAGTGCCGCTAGCTGCTACTGTAATTTTACGCGTTTTCACGGACACTTTTCTTAAACAGAGATGGCATTCCTTCTCCTCTATTTTCCATGGTTCCTGTGTATGTGATTTGTCATGGACTCTCCAACCAAGATACAGATCACAGACAATCAAGTAGAAACCTAAGGAAATTATCTGTCACATAAAATGAAAATTAATATCAAAACGATTTGAATCGAACCTGGGACTCTCCATCTTACATTTTGCAATATTCTATCCATCCACAAACCTTTTTGTAGTTATTGTTATTATTTTATCATTACCTTCTCCAAAGACACTGGCTGGATAGAATATTGAAAACGGCCGTTAGACAGCTCTGACTTTAGTTATTGCCTATTATTGATCCCACGAGCTATGAACGATAAAGTTAATTAACGCTTGTGAGCTATTATTGAACTTGCTTCACGGAATATTTCTATAATAATTATTAGGACCATCAGCATAGTTCTACATGAGTAACGTTAATTAACTAGCTATCAAAGAGAAGGATAAAGGCTAATCCTTTGGCTTAATGGATAAGTGGTATTGTTGATACGATAAAAATCTAACAAACATTACTTAATCTGTGATCGTCGAACCTTATAACTACCCTCTTTATTTTGTGCCTCTCCAGTATATAGCACTCCTAGACACCTGAATCAAGCGATATATAAATTGTGACCTACTCATTAGCCTCAAATCAAAAATGTTTCGATCGGAGTTATTAGCTAATCGTCCTTTCAATTTCAAAATTAAAAAGAAAATTTCAATCAAACCCAAAATATAATTCAACCGAAGTTTGAGTATTCGTCACATTCACATAATAACCGTCTATTTTGTTTCTTGTACGTAGATAATATTCACAAACAATTCCGTATTATACTGATATTATAATATGCAAGCACCATATACTTAGATCTATTGAATGACCTCTTACACTGAACAACCTTGGTGTTGCAATCAGCTACTCTTCGAAGGCACACTCGTAAATTATACGCCTCAGGTAAAGGTCATAGATCACAAATGCACATTAAATTGAAGTAACGTGTTAGGCCTTTTTCAGATAATCCTCCATTGTGAAAATTGGTGACTTATTAAATAGTACCTAAATAAACGAAAATATGTTGTTTTTTATGTTATTCATGTCGAAGTAATATAAATGTCTGTCTGTAACGTTTGTTAAGTTTATCATAAATAATTTAAATCAATACATTTCAAAACAATAAAACAAACAAAGTAGGTACAACAACGACATCTGTAGTATCTATACTCGCAACGATTAACCTGCCTGTCTTTTGGTACTTTTGGTCTAACTTCGTAACTACGATATCTTTGTGGTACCTACTCATTGCAATGTCCTGAAATGATAGATAATAGGTATATACATTTTCCTTAGATTGATGAATTATGTACATAAATAAGTACTATTGAATTGAATAAATAAATAAATGCACGCTCATACACCTGGCTCTGCAGTAGGATTATACGTATGGTGGCATGCACAAAACAAAAATAAGATATCATAAATATCCATATGACTCATATCTGGGTCTATGAACCGATTACATATACTTATCCACCATAAAATATCTGTCCCGGCCGGGAATCGAACCGGGGACCCCTCGCTTCGCAGTCACTATCAAATAAATAGGCTATAGGGAGCCTTGAAGCTTGAGCTTTGATTGAAGCTAATATACACTTAAATATTAATTTTAATATTTGTGTATTCCTACTTACAAATACAAATATTCGTGTATTCCTACTTGCAGAATTCCGTGACCCACAAGAAACACGATGCCAAGGACGACAGGCAGACCGCCACCTTCACCTGGACCCCACCGGCTGATTTCAATGATAACATTAAGTTCAGGTAATTCATCAACTTCCGTATTTTCAATTCAGGCATAAAAATTCCACGATGGCCACTACAATCCATTGATGCTTCTTTTCGCAACACCGACGCCACTAATGAATGATGGTAGGATATTTTACCCGCCTATAGTGCGTTTCAAGCAAGTAGCAATAAAATAGGATTTCCCAAATTAAAAATGTTATTTCGTAATATTTCAACTCTCAAAAGAGTAGTTTTTGTGTGAACAAATAGGATAAGGTAAATAAAAGCGTTTAAAAAATTACGAAAATGACATAAAAATTTTATTTTTTCAGAGCAACCATCGCTTACAACGGCGCTGTATTTTGGGTCGGTGTGGAATCCGCCCCCGTTAAAGTATCCAACTAATTTATCTAGAAGCCTAGTAATTGTTTGAGGTATCAAATAATTTTGTTGTACAAATTTTGGATTGTTGTCCGTCGTATTATGATAATTCTATTAACTAATGTACCTAATTTAAGTAATTAAAATAATTATCATAGAAATCCTGAGATTTATTTAAAAAATTCTGCATCTTGATGGGGTGGAAATAAAAAAAACAAATAATTTTAACATTTTTATTCTAATCGTAGCACCTAGCAAATTTGTCTCAGAGATCCATTCACAAAATTCGAATCCTAATACATATTACATGAGATATATTATATCGTTAATATAAAGTATATGTATAGGAACACATACCAATAATATCATAAAGCCCAATAAAACAGTATTACCACATAGCCTCGAATGAATTCTTACATTTCTTAAAAATATAAGAATTGATGTAAATATGTATATAATAGTTATTTTGAGCTTACTTAGTAACTACTAATATTATGGGCATCGATTATACGGTACATAGACATACATAATTATTATGTAAATGGTTAAGCCACGATAGCAGACAATATTTGAAAAGTGAAGCACATACAAGATACGTATAGCAATTTCTATGAGGGTTTATAATATGTATAAGGGATAATATAAGTAATAAGACTACGACTCCGTTGGCAAAAAAAGAATTAAAAAAAAACCTGACTAAAAAAACTAAAAAAATTAAAGGAATAAAATACGCCCAGTAGTTTAGAATGTTGTTAAAAGTAATATAACTGAACAACTACACCATAGAAGGATTAACAGTTTGGACCGGACAGTTTCCTCTAACTAATCAAATCTTGTTTGTTTTTTCTTAAGCAGTCCTGAATTCAAATTCAAAATCATTTATTCATGTAGGTATCATTGATACACTTATGCACGTAATTTTTTTAATGAACCAGCTTTTCGCAAAGGTGCTTTGTCATGGAGGAGAAGAAAAGCCGAAAGAAACTCCTCAGCACATCTTTTAAAAATAAAATACATTGGTATATTTATTACAAAAAAGTATCACTAGCCTGTACGGAACTGGTTGCAGATCTGGTCATTTCCATGCGTCTTTGTCATTTATGTACTCATCTACAGTATGAAACTTTCTTGAACAATTCCACTGGCAAATCACGTATTAACTTTGGGATTTTATTATAGAACTGTACACCATGGCCCATAAAAGATAGCTTCACTTTAAAAAGACGGTAAGATGGCGTTACTAACTGGTGCATTCTTCTTGTTTGGCGATTATTGATATCACAATTTTGTTTATACGCGCTTATATTATTCCGTATAAAAACCACATTACTATAAATATACAGGGTGTCCCGTAAGTAGTGGATCAACCGAAGGTGACAGATAGCTTGAAGGTTGACCTATCATATGTCAAAAAATTACCTCAGTAAAAGTGTCACCGTTTTCGAGATATTGACCATTTTATAAAATTTAGAAAATTCGGCTCCTTTACCCTACTTTTTCCTGTTGAGTCCACAAATGAGCAGATATTTTGATAATTTTTTTTTCTTAGAGCTCTCAGATAGTTGCTTTATAATTATCAGTATGTAATATTGTTGAAATTATTAGGGAACGCTGAGAAAATAGCGTCTACTTTGGATATTTTTGTTTTTGATTTTCTTCGACACAACTTTGATGCGAGGTGGTTGAAAAAAAATGTACTGGGCAAGTGTGCCCCAGTATTTTAAAAACATGTCTGTTAAATGCAGATTTTAAAATGGTACAATACAGGCTACTTTGATAGGGAAAATTTTCAAGTAAAAGCCATTTCAGTGTCAATGGGGTGAATTTGAATCAAAAGTTATTTTATTGTTTACTGTTATGGGATGAAGTTTTTCAATGGTTTTTGCTTAATATTACGTTACGTTAAATTAATGCTCTAATAAATATTTAAAATAATGAATTTTTTCCGATATTCCAACCTTAAAAAGAAATTAAAAATTACCTCAGAATTACTTGAAAAATATTGTTTATTTCAAAAATAATGGTACTATTTACCGTGCTTTAATACTAGATAATCAGCAAGCCTTTTCCATTATTGCTTTAAGATTATTTTTGTATGATAAAATAAATAAAAATAAAATTTTACTTACATTTTTTCTTATTCTTTTTTTTTTGTTGAATATTCATACAAAAATAATCTTAAAGCAATAATTTACAAGGCTTGCTGATCATCTAGTATTTAAAAAAACAGTAAATAATAGCATTATTTTTGAAATAAACAATATTTTTCAAGTAATTTGTAATTTCTTTATAAGGTTGGAATATCGGAAAATAATCATTATTTTAAATATTTATTGGAGCAATAATTTAACGTAACGTAATATTAAGCAAAAACCATTGAAAAACTTCATCCCATAACAGTAAACAATAAAATAACTTTTGATTCAAATTCACCCCTTTGACACTGAAATGGCTTTTACTTGAAAATTTTCCCTATCAAAGTAGCCTGTATTGTACCTTTTTAAAATCTGCATTTAACAGACATGTTTTTAAAATACTGGGGCACACTTGCCCAGTACATTTTTTTTCAACCACCTCGTATCAAAGTTGTGTCGAAGAAAATCAAAAACAAAAATATCCAAAGTAGACGCTATTTTCTCAGCGTTCCCTAATAATTTCAACAATATTACATACTGATAATTATAAAGCAACTATCTGAGAGCTCTAGGAAAAAAAAATATCAAAATATCTGCTCATTTGTGAACTCAACAGGAAAAAGTAGGGTGAAGGAGCCGAATTTTCTAAATTTTATAAAATGGTCAATATCTCGAAAACGGTGACACTTTTACTGAGGTAATTTTTTGACATATGATAGGTCAACCTTCAAGCTATCTGTCACCTTCGGTTGATCCACTACTTACGGGACACCCTGTATTGTGAGGCTACTGAAAGTATACCTATTTCTTTGAACTTGTCACGCAAAGTTTCCCGAGATCTAAGTTTATAAATAGCCCTAATAGGCTATTAGGGCCCCAGATGGTATAGTTACGCCACTGCTAATAGCTCTTTTTTGTAGTATGAAAATTTGTTCTATACTGGCTGCTTTGCCCCACAGCAAGATGGTATATGACATAATACTGTGAAAATATGCTAAATAAACCATACTAGCAGTTTCGACGTCAGTAAACTGCCTTATTTTCCTAACAGCATAAGCAGCCCTACTGAGAGTACTGAGTTAAGTCGCGAGATTTGTTATAACTAGTATATGTGGGCCCCACTGAAGTTTACTATCTAAGGTCACCCCTAAAAAGACCGTGGATTCCTTCATATGCAATATTTCATTATTCAGTTTGAGAGATTTGTTGACTTTTTAAACATAAGGTAGTATAAACTCTATACATTTCGTTTTTTTGCATTTAAAAGCAAATTATTGATAGTGAACCAACGCGACACATGCGAAAGAGCACTATTTACGTCGTCAAAATTTACTTTATTCCTTTCACACTTAAATATTAATGATGTATCATCAATGTAAAATGTATGTGGGTCCCGACTGTAAATCCTTCTACGATTTACTTGTTCAGTATTACTTTTAACAACATTCTAAACCACTGGGCTTATTTTTTTTTGTTTAAAATTTTTTTACAGTCCGGTTCTTGTTTTTTTACGATTTTTTTTTATTTTACACTTTTTAGTCAGGATTCATTGACTTCTTTATTAGACAAAAAATTTCACAATGTTGCCATTTCATTAAGGGAGTTAATAAATTAGCGAGAATAGTTGTTTAAACAGCTTTAAGTCGTTATAATTATATTTCCTAAACTGTTACTTAAAATGAAAAATAATGAAAGGAACCTAAAAATTATTTTAAATACCTATTCAACGATACCCCACATGACTTAGTTCGACGATTTTTTTTTCATTTTGACAATATGACGACAAATAATTTTCAACTAAAATAGGCAAGGCAAATCATAAGATAACATGAATTACGTACTATATGACGTCATTAGCTCGTGGGTGCAACGTTACAGTGGCAGAAACGTGACAGATATATATAACGGAGTGCATTCTTAATTCTTAAAATGAACGAGGCTGAGGCAAGTTACTTGGCAAACACCTCGCTAACAACTTATGTAGGCCCTTTGATAATTACTTATATAAATTAATTACTACGCCTTTGAGTCTTAGAAATGGCAGTGACACATTTGGTACTTATTTAATCTACTACCCAGCTTCCTAATAACATACAAGTACAAATATGAGCAGCAAATATAATAATATCGAGTCATGAAGACGTCCTATTGTCGATCTGTTACGTGAGAAACTGAGAAATTAATATTATATAATTCAATGTTTACAAATAGTGAGTGATGTTCTGTACAGTTTGAGATAAACGTGACATTAATGCAAGAACGGATGTTTGGTATAAATAAAATAAAATATTTGATTCAAAATTTCAAATGTCATCGTACACAGTCAGTCTGATCAGTAGCTCGATCACGAATATTTGCGAGAAAGTATTCGTATGGTTAACGTAACAATTTGTATGGCATTTTAGTACCATTTACGCACGATAGGGCTTTTGAAAAAATGCCATACAAATTGCTTACGTTAACCATACGAATACTTTCTCGCAAATATTCGTGATCGAGCTACAGATCTTTGTTCATGTCATGTATCTTTCTTTAAATTTTTCTATCGGCCATCTTCAATAGTCTATCTTTTCTATGTTAGTTAATAAGTTAAGAAATACAACTATAAATAAAACGAATAATTTGCGGATTATAGAAAGATAGATAACATAATAAGAACGGCCGTTAATCGTCTGTTTAATACAATGCCTTGTCTAATAAACCCTTCAATGCTGTGCCAAAGGCCAAGGACTGACATATAGTGGAATGAGGGAGTCTGAAAGAAATACCTACCTCGTAAGCACGGACCTAAAAAAAATACAGACATAGTCTCAAGAACAAATTCAGTGAAGCACCCATCGGAATTCCAACTCTCTATTCGTACAAGTAAACACCCACACATTGACACAATCGGTTTCATTCCGGCGCCGGACCGCACTCGAGTCATACGGACAACGGGAGTTGATAAAGAATAATAAAAATGCCTTTGTGTGCTATTAAAAGTTGCAAGAACAATTGTAATTCAGTTAAAAAACATAAAGGGATCACCGTTCACAAGTAAGCTTGTAATTTAATCACTTTTTTCCTAAAGTTATTAACAAAACAAACCAGAAAAATTTGTAACCACAAAATCAGCCAATGTTGCCAACAATATTGCTTAAGCAAATAACCAGAATGTGTGGGAAAATTATAGTATGTATAATGTTCGAGTTTCTTACTTTAGTTTAAAAGTATATATTTTTGGGGTTCCGTACTAAATAACAAGGAACTCTTACCTATATGTTTGCCATGTCTGTCCGTCTGTCCGCGGCATTGCTTACAAACTAACAATATTAGAAAGCTGAAATTTGGTATCGATCAATGTAAGTATGTATATTAATTACGTTAAGATAATGGTAGAACAAAATTGGAGAAATTTTAGGTACCTCCCCTATAAGTGAAGTGGGTGAACCAGTGTATTTAATCTGTCGTCAATTAATAAAATTCATTAATCTTATCAAATATAATAATGTGCATTTATTGAATGTAGATTTGACTTTTTTATATATAAAATTCTAATTTCATAGACGTTTTGAGAGTTCATAAGAGTAGCTGAAAGATAGATAAATGTACATTCATATTGTGATAACTGGTAACCCCAAAATTACGCACACGTAGTAAGCGGTCGGCCATTTCTATGCTTCACTCTCGGTTACACAAGGTTATGTCCGTATTTTTTTTAGGTCCGTGCTCGTAAGCTATAAAATTAAAGCCCCAATGAAAAGAAACAGACTACACTTTTCTGTTATAATAATCAATAAGTCAAATTTTCCTCAACATACTATCATATTCCTTTTTTAATTTGCCTCTCGTATAAAAATTCAAATACCAGGTCCGCTGGAAGAAATTTCATTTTGAAATAAGCAGTGTCTATGTACTATTGTTTAAAATATCGATATAATTTAAGTTTATTCGTGTGCATGAAATATATACTTAAACTAGCTACCCAGACAGACTTCGTTCTGTCAAAAGTTATTTTTTTTTAATTTTGAGACGTAAGCTATCCTATCTTTCAAGTTGGATGAAACTGCACATGGTGTGCAAATTTGATTAAAATCGGTTAAGTAGTTTAGGAGTCCATCGCGGACAAACAACGTGACACGTAATTTATATATACATATTAAGATAAATAAATAAATAATATATTCACCGCAGAATCTGCAACGGTTTAGGTTGAGACACGTGAGATTCGAAAACAATTCTACTTTGTATTTATTTTTCCCAGACATTTAAAAACTGAGAACGTTCAATCGCAGTGTTCAAGTCAATGAAAATTAAGACAATGGAATGGGCAAGAATACATACCGACTTAGAAGAATAACGTGGACACTACTATTGGACAATGGTTAAGGATGCTATTCCGCAACCAATATACGACAGAGTATTTCGTTACTAAAAATTAAAAATGTACCTACTGTTGCTGCATAATTTAACTCCACGCGACGATACAATTTGATCATTGCAGTATGTATGTCGGCAATCATTTTAATTGATCTACATGGAAACAGTTGAAACCCGCACGCAAATAGCATCCACTCAATCAGTCCGCTTAAGAATCACACTTTACGTAGCAACAATTTTCAATGCAATATACCATTGAGCTAATTTACGCTCAATGACCTATTAATAACAAACTCAACGACAACAACAACTAGCCTCGTGTTGTTTTAAGGCCAGTACAAGGCAAACTATAATATAAACAAATAATGGATCCTTTGAACATTATCTTGACATTTTTTTTCCGAAATATGAAGTTATATTTACTGTCCTAAATTAGATATAAAATGAAATTCACTTTACTGAATTTGGGTAGGTATACAATGAGCACTGACGAATGGCGAAAGTCACTACGCTTTTATTTTTAATGAAGATTGATAAAATATATTAAAATAACCCATTCTTCATTAGTGAAATAATAGGCTGGATTTTCTACGTCTAGTTTTTATTCGTCTTTCAACTGCGTGATAACTATGTACATGGATCTTTTAAGAAAATTATACTACTTGCAATTCCTTATTTATTATCATTTGTTACGAAAGAAATACTAATACATATTAGGAAACACCTGAATATGGAAGACTTTATTATTAGGCAAAATTACTGTTTTTTCATTACCGTGTATATGTCGCAGAAAAATTATGAAAAGCTAGATTTGATCAAGTTCATTTGCGTTTAGTTAGGTCCCTAATTTTTTTATACGGAAAAAGGAACCCCGCTTTATGTGGTTCCGTCGACATCTATGACGATACTAGTGTGGACAGAGCCTATGAACCGATTTTCCAGTTGAAAATCTCGATTTTGATCATTTCCCTACGACATACAAAGCCATCGTCAAATTATTCAGTTGTACATTTGAATTTATCCATTTCTCGTTCAGATGGTGATATAAATCCATATGGACGTGTCCAAGTGAATGTAAAGGTTTATAAAATGCTAATTGACTACTATGTGACAATTCCATATTATAATATCTATTACCAAGTAAATTGTTCTAAATTGCAATATCAAAATGGATATCATAGAGAGGGATAATAAAAGATATGTAAGTCTTAACTAGGGAGTGTAATATTATGAATGAACTATCGTTTTTAACTCATATACAAATTTTAAAACTAATGGATTTTAATTAATACCATATAATATTCTTATTATAATTAAGCATTACATATAAGACGGGACGTGAATATTGCATTGTGCTTACATTAATTTTGTATAATTACAACTAAATTTTGAAGATACAAAAGTGAATCGCAATGGATAATAAATGAGGTGACATGATATCAAAGGCATTGAATAAGAACACACTTGTCTCTGTAAATGTTTAAATTTATAAAACACTAGGAAACCTTTGGTCTGGTCAAATTATTGACGCGAGATTTTCGACCTTCACAACAATGACCTTCATCTTAAATGACGTGATCATTTCTTAATTATAATTACTTAAGTTAGTCTGCCATTGCATTCAAATCATACACAAACTTGACCAATTGTAAAATCATATCATATTTATAATCACATATAAATAAATAATTGGCAAATTTAATAAGGAAAATAATATTTCATTGGTCTAAATTAAATGCACTTCAATTAAAGAATTCTGTACCTAAACATTTAACATCACAGTTAATACTGAACAAATAATAAATAAAATGAAAGTAACAGTTGGGCTATCATTGGCTCTGTATAAAATAGTTTTGTCTTTTAAGTTGTCGGTATAAAGAGATATACTTTCCAGCGGCAGATGTTCTAGGAACCACATATTGTTTACAGAACAACTTTGGATCCTGCGCTTTCTCCGAGAGCTCCCCGCAGTCCAGTGCTCGTAAGAACGCCAACACGAAGGTGAAACAATTATGTCGCTCCTCATTGTACCTCTCGGGCTCCCAGAGTGGACTGATGCTTACCTACAAAACATTCAATAGCTTTTTATAATGGATCATGTAGCTTAATTGATAGTCAGGGTGAGAAATATGCATAATGATTATTAAAACCTACAGTAGGGTCGATTTGCAGCAGATACAAATGTAAACAAACCATTAAAAATCGTTTTGTGGGGTTTTCACCAACTGACATGAATTTGTACACCAAATGAGTTTTATTTTGATAAACTACTCACTAAGGCAAAATAGTACATTATGTTCAAGGTTTCAAATCGTTTCTTGGAAATAAGGTTGTCATTGCAGTGTTTGAATGATGACAGTGTTATTTTTGTTTGTTTCCACATTTACTCAGAGTTTATAATTGTTATTGATCAATATGTATTTATTTAAGAATTTACAAATACTTTGATGAGTAGTTTGTCAAAATAAAACGCATTTGGTATACAAATTCATGTCAGTTGGTGATAAACACTAGAAAACGATTTTAATGGTTTGTTTACATTTTTATTGGCTGCAAATGGACCCTACTATAGGTTGAACATCAGCTAGCTATTTAACTAACCCCGGTCCCAGGTTCGATTCCCGGCCAGGGCAGATATTTATGTGACCGATATTACTTGGGTCATGGGTGTCATTGTGATTTGTTATATGTGTCATCCATGCCACCTGCGACACAGGTAAAAAACCTACTGCGGGGAGTTTGAAAGCGTAAGCGTAATACTCAATTCAACAAAATTCTCAATATTAAATACTGAGATGAAACTAATTTGTTTATAGATATGAGATTAATAATACTGCATACTTTTAAATGAAATAATCAAAATGATGTCTATTGTCACTCATAATGATGGGAAGTTTTCGTAAATCACTTTAATTTCTATTAATTATTTGTCATTAAGTGATTCATAATAAAATATGAAAGAAAAGCAACCAACCTTCAATAAAACATCATCCCATATTTCATTCCAGAGTTCATCAAATTGCTCTAGTAATAAACATTGGTCCCAATCAGAACTGGTCTCGCAATCACTCCATTTCTTTGTTAAGGGGTCAACGGCCCGTATGCCCTCTTCACTGAACTCTACAATGCATCCTTGCGAATTTGTCACCCCTATGTGTAAGTCCTTAGAGTTGTAATAGTCACTGCAATGTAATCAACCGCTTTTAATATACTTATCAACAAGGGAAATGACTCACATTGCAAAACAAGGGCACAACCCCAATATTCTGAATGGTGAAGCTCACTTACTTGAGAAAATCTCCATGGGTAGGCTTCATTACGATGGCTCGGGGATGCTGAGAAGCTTTTACGAAAGGATACGGCACCCTGCAACAAAAATAGGCCTCTTAGCAACTAACGTGTAACATGGTGAATACACAATTTCACAAAAAACTCGCTCCACTTACCTAAACGGCAATAAATTGTAGTCATATCTATCTAGTTTAAGTTGGCAAACGGGGCACTTTTCTGGTATTATGGTACAAAATACTTTGTGTTCACAATGGTGGAAACAAAGAATACCCGGATCCATTCTTACTTTCTAAATTTCACTGTATTTAAAAATACTAGCTAATGTTTTAAGCAGCTGAGTGGTTGTTCTAGACTGCTACCAGCAAATACAATTACATATAAGTATCGCAAGGTCAAATTAAAATTATTAGAAACTGTAGCTATTGTTGTGTCAATGCACCAAGCGAACAATACGAAGCCGAGTCCGAGCACAACGAACGACCGCTACTTCACTCACTTCACTTTTCTCTTCTTGTAACTTGAAAATTGAGATTTTTGAACTATGAAAGCTTCTGTTCAGAACACAATAAAATTTTAAAACGTCAACAAGTTATATCACATTAACTATACTTATTTATGGTGATAATATTTTAATTTAGCATTTCCCACCACAAATGAGAAAAATAATGAATTACAAGGTAAATTTACGATAAAATATGTATGTGAAAAAAACAAAACTACATAAAAAGATACAATAAAGATAAAAACATTTAGATTCTGAACACACTTTAATCAACATGACAGAAGCTGTCAAAATCCAACATATGATCGGGCAACCACGAAGCTATTGGTTAAAAGTTAAAACTGCTCTACAATATTATAGTCATTGGTCAAAATATAGCGGGAAAATTAAAGCTTTAATAAAGTTTCTATAACGGTTACGTTGTGAGTATGAGTTATGATATTAAGTTTTCTATGTTAAGCCCAATGAATACGTAACGGGCTTTTCCCACTTTCCCAGTACGGGAAGGGCCACGTTCCGTACGGGATTCCGCTGCATATGCACTATCGTATACATTTTCTATGAAACGATGTTTCCAAAACTTCACGTCCCGTCCCGTACGGGAAAAAAACCCGTTACGTATGCATTGGGCTTTAAGCGTGGTTAAGCAACTATGCCACGTTATGCTTTCAGGTGTCATATAAATTCTGGTAAAACAGGTAGCCGTAAATTCAAAAATAGTAGTGGTTACATTCGTTTCTTAAAAGGGTAAATCATTAAAAAATAAATTATTAATTTAAATAAAGTAATTAATCGTAAGTGAATAACTACAGAAATTATTTCTATCGTTAGAACCAGCAGAGCCTGTTGTTTTTCACCAATCGCACGTACCTACAATTCTGTATTATTATTCTGTATTAAACAAATATAAAATTTATAATCAGTAATCACATTCTCAAAATTTACTCTTACGATTCGGATGAAAATTGCAATATATTACGTATAAATTGCTATGTTTAGAGGTTCACAGGATCAACGATCACGAGCCATATTATTAATATTATGTAGGTACTTATAATAATACTATATGACGATTGATGTACGTCGACAAAAGAATTAAGTATTCAGGGCATGATTCTAAAACCCCTTGTATAAGTTTAATATTGTGTACATTATTATCAATGTTAAATTATACCTTACGTTTAACATTGATAATAACACAAACGATCTGTAATACCAATAATTACGGAAGATTTTAGACTCATGCCCTGCATACTTAATTCTTTTGCCGACTGTACCTACATTATTCAGCTAGGTACGAAGTAATAATAATACTAATTGAAAGAAATCAAAGAAATAGTGTAGGTACATTAAAATGTCTAAATCATTTCGATTACATTATGTGACTCTTTTAGATTAGCTTCATAAAACTATAAACAATAACACTAGACAGGGTTCTAAGGTGAAGGTTCTATATTAAGTAAGGGCGTTTCAATATTGTAATTTTATCAATAATCGAGAGCTGTAAAGCATCGCGTATTGTATGTTAGCGAGTTTCCATGACGACGGTGGTAGGAGTCAACCGCACCTTAACCACGAGACCCAGTTTTCATTCCACTGAGTGTGAGCTTATTTCATACAAATACGTTCAGTGGTTCGTGTCACGAGTTGCGAAATAATCCTGTTGGAATTATCTAAAATATTATATAACCATTACTGCCGATCAGTATTTTTAATTAAATAATTAATTAGCTAACAAATGGTTATTCGTAATTTAAAAAGTTACAAAGTATTCGAAGTTTAACTGTAATGAAAAGTGTAACTTTATTGTTTTAATTAAGTAATTAAAATTTAATAGTTTCAAGAATTACGTACGTACATTGTCGTGTTAAAAATACTATCATAAAAATAATGCGGTTGTAATAACTTATTGTGAAGTAGTACTAAATGCAGTGATGACTTCTGAGGAAAGCAATCGTCTTCGATTTGTTTGGTGGTTGTTGCTGACCGTCCCTGTTGTATCTGCTGGCATCGCGTGCCTCGCCAATCCGTGCTTACATGGTATTTGTATCGATGATATTAACAGGTAAAGAAATTTACTTTTTGTAAACAAATAGTTCGTTATTCAATAATTTCCAAGTGAATGCTCATAGCATGAGATGGACATGGTTCACATGGTGTACTGGTTCATTCAAATTATCATAACTAACTGCCCGGCTATCCAGGTAGCAAGGTAGCAGGTAAGAAGAACTACTATTGCAATATAAGATCACATAATTGCAATATACACATAATAAGGTCACGAAAAATATTAAGCTTTTTAAATCGAAGTGAGTCAGAACGATTAATGTTGTTATTTCGGTCACATCTTCCAAACCCTTAAAAAATTCAAAATTCAAAGTAATTTATGCAAGTCATGGAGGAGAAGAAATGGCGAAAGAAACTCCACCATGGACATAAATACCAGGAATAATAGTTTGAATTTCTGTTCGCGGTCTGAGTGTGAATATCCTTGTCTAGTGTGTTGTCCATGGCACCCACGACATAGGGAATCCTAGTTTTGTTTTATTTTTGAAAACAACGAAATGCTTGAGATCAAACTTCTTTAGGAAATATTCTAACCATCTACGGTCACAGCATACTGTATACTTTCAGTAAGCATCTACTGGTGTTGTTATAAATTGCAGCACATACTCCTGCTACTGCATCGACGGATACACCGGCGTGCAATGCCAGACCAACTGGGACGAGTGCTGGTCCGACCCGTGCCAGAATGGCGGCACCTGTGTAGATGGTGTCGCTGCCTACAACTGTAGCTGCCCGGATGGATTTATTGGTTAGTGGCGCTAAGTGGTCAATACAACTCATTAATTAAAGACATAAATAGATACTTACAAACTGCTAAAATGTCCATATAACTTAACTCTTTGATTTGAGCGTACGTAACTAGTTAAATTAATTGCTCGGCTTTCAGCCGCTAATTGTCACTTAACTGATTGGGTGGTGTCACGGTGTGATCCGTTCAGTACCTATGTACCGATCCTGTATGGGCTGTATATTAATGAATGTCTCGTAACAAATAATGAAACACCCAAAAGAGCGTTAGATAGAGGTTCTAAGTTTAGAAAATCTATCATCCACTGTTTTTTGTCGCATTAAAAAGTAAGGAGATGCAGTGGCGTAGCGTGGGCTTGTGCCGCCCGGGGCCAACCGAAAATTTGCCCCCCCCCCCCCCAGTGATCTTTGCCGCCCCCATATTATTTAATTTTTATTTTTTTTATTAATTAAAAATGCACTTTTCTTGTTTTTTTCATAGCACAATTTTCATTAAAATTTAAATGAAATTAATTTTAATGTCAAATTTTTTTTCTTCTTTAAAAACCGAGTGGCTAGCCGCCCCCTCTTCATGTGCCGCCCGGGGCCCAGGGCCCCCCCGGCCCCCCCCCCCCCCCCCACGCTAAGCCACTGAGGAGATGCGTCCCGCCGCGGTGCGCGGAGCGACGGATAACGCGCGCGGCGACGCGACGCCGCGACGGAGGCGCAAATCTGCCTACTTAGCGGTGTAATCTGCTCCCCCGCGCGGTGATGCAGATTACGACGGCATAAACTCATATGTTCACCGCGCGATCTGTCATATCCCGCGGCACGCCCCGCGCTCCCGCGCAGATTGGCAGAAACTGCGCGCGGGGCGCCGGGCGACTTCCCGCGCATTTCCGCGTCAGCAGTGTGTTGTGCTAGGCGTGATTTCTATATAAATTGAGATACTTGCATACAATGGTAAAATCTGCCATCCCGCGCTACGCGACGGGACGCGGTGCAGTGGGTGGAGTGGAGCGCCTTCTCGTTGGCTGCTCGTTGAAAAAAATATAACTTTCTTTAAAAAGCCAGTGATGAAGATGAGATCTATGGGTCTCAAGTATTCATCCAGGTTTAGGTCTCGAGAGAACTACTTAATGTTTTCCGGTAGCAGGACCTACCCCGCGATTCTGCAGGTCATTAATATCGAGTGTAGGTTTGCGAATTAACACAACTTTCCTTATCATTTTATACGTTACTCAGGCGACAACTGCGAAACGAACTACAACGAATGCGAGTCGAACCCCTGCCTGAACAACGGCACGTGCATCGACCTGACCAACGAGTACGTCTGCCACTGCGCTCCGGGCTTCTCCGGAGACCACTGTGAACTCGACGTGGCTGTGTGCAACTCTACTGAGGAGATACGCTGCTACAATGGAGGGGAGTGCATCGAAGGGACTGGGTTCAAGTTTTATTGCAAATGTTTGCCAGGTAAGACAAAGTGGTCAATGGAATTGATATCACTCATGTTTTACTGCTGAGATTGTTATTGCTCTAATATTGGAAGATTGGATTGGATTGGCCGAGTGGTAGATTTAGACGTCATATTATAACTTTATCTTTAGGGGGATGACACACGCTTACACAATATTATTGTTTAGTTTGTTGCAATATTAATTGCTTACATAAAACTTAAAAGGAGAAAAAATAAAAAGCTACAATTACATTGTTCGAAGGTTGGACTGGGTCTAAATGCGAAGATCAAATCGACGAGTGTGAATCGAATCCCTGCGAGAACGGTGGTATCTGTATCGATGTCCACGCTGACTACATGTGCGCGTGTACTTATGGTAATGATTAAAATTGAAAAAATTGGATTCAGCTCATTAATGGCCCACTACTGAGCACGGGTCTCTCCTCTTGAGGAGACCTAGAGCACTCCACCACGCTGCTCTGCTGACTGCTCCATTCCAATGCAGAACTCTCTTCTCTAACGTTAGTGGTCAACTCTATATCAGAAGTTTTCATACCGTCCGAGGGCCTTTGATATTGCATAACGACTGTTATTTTACGATAACAACCAGGACCGACGCTAGACGGCTTTACGTGCCCTCAGAAGCACGGAAGCGTTCAAGAAATTTTTGCCGTTATCGGTCACCTATTCAACTACCGATCGCGCCTGATGTTGTTACGAACTTTGTCGATCACTTAGGTTTGGATACAAGTCGCCGGGCTACGAGTAAGCACTTCTAATGAAGTAAAATTGTAAAATGACAAAAATTCTAGAGTAAACCCTTAGGGTGTAAATCATTGGGTACGTTACCCTCCCAATTATTTTTGCAATCTAACGTAACGTAATATGTTCACAGGATACACAGGCAAAAGTTGTGAGGTCCAGATAGAGTTTTGTGACGAGAACTCATGCAGCAACGACGCACTCTGCGTCGTGGAGGATGGCGTGCGCCTGTGCTACTGCGTGCCCGACTACCACGGGGAGCGCTGCGAGCTGCAGTACGACGAGTGCTTGCTTGGACCGAGGTTGGGTTATATTTTTGTTAGTTGGCCCAAGGTTGGGGATATTTTTGTTATTTGACTACAATAGATCATACCTGGTCGCAGTGGCGCTCGGGATATCTGATTCTGTCTCAAGGCCGACCTCCCACATAATAGTTGACTTGCCTAAGGACACGAATCAACATAATACCGTCGTATTTAATGCACATAATTATATTGCCTTTTACCCCAAATTAGAATTAAGTTTTTTCAAAAGTTTATTTTTATCTTATTAATTTAGATTCAATATTAATGATTCGATGAATCTATTTTTTGAAATTCTTTGTTCTCAACAATATAATTAATTAAAAATATTAAAAATCTAAACTTTTTAAACACAGGTGTATGAACGGCGGAACATGTATCGATGGTGTAGATAATTTTACTTGCTCCTGTCCCCCCGCACTTACCGGCGCTCTGTGCGAATGTCTCATACTAGATGATGGCAGTTACGATTGTGAATATGTTAGTCCGACGCCATATTACAATGCTACAGCATCAGTTACTCTTACTACGTTATACGAAGGTTACACTTCAGAGACTTATACCAGTGTGCCAGATAAATTTACAGACTCAGACACTTTGACCTCCGTAGAAGTAAGTACGGCAATGAGTTCAAATGAAAGTTCCACACAAGGTCAAACTGAAGTCGTATCGACTGAGTCGAGTAAGATCACTAGTTCTACTGAAACTATGATTTCAACAACAGAAGTCTCTACTACAGTTGCGGATAAAACTAAAGAAACCCCAACACAAATGATCATAACTTTGCCAACACAAGCACATGAAAGTATAGGAACTGAAAGCTCTAAGACGGAAGTTACAGAATGCTCCGGTGTTTGCATTAAAAATGTTTCAACTAGTAAACCTACTTCTAAAGAAATGGATATCACAACTAACATATACGATGAACATACTGAAGTAGACGTAACAACTCCAAGCGGTATAGACGTTACTGAAACTGCAACAACTGAAATTAGCATCATAATTCCAATACCCGTTTCGACTGCAAAAGTTACTGAAAAAGATACAACAGTAAAACTTACAACGGATTTCGGTTTAGAATCTATAACCACAGAAGCAATAACGGCTACAAGTAAGATTGATAGTACTACAGAGAAAATGTTCACTAATGCTCCTACAGATCAGAGTTCTATCGCTTTGCCAACATCACCAACAGCTATAATTACCGAAGCTGGTGAGACGGCTACAGGACTCGATACTACGACTCAATATACTACATCATCATCTGAATGCACCGGTTCGGTTTGCCACAATCATGGAACTTGCATTACTGGCCTTCATGGAATTAGAGTAAGTTATTGTTAATAATTAAAACTGGGCCATTCTTATTGGCATAACTAAAACTTTTTGGAAAATTTTATGGACATTATTATCAGTATAATTATAGGCGAAACAATTTTTGGATTCTTTCTGAACAGCCTTAACAATAACTTTATTATGTGTCTTTCTAAAACACAGTGTTGTGTGAAGAAGCAGTCTGTGACTTTTGCCATATATATACTCTATGGTATCAAAAACTTACCAAATTGTCTCTGATCTGTTGTACCTTGATCTGTCAGCAGCTGGCGCCAATTTAAAATAAATATTGGCGTGTCAAAATCCTTCGAATTTTGAATTCATAGCGTTGTGATTTTTGCTGTCAAGACTGCAAAAATTTTTCAATTATATTTTAATTACTAAAAAAGGTGATAAAACACAGTAATATAATACGAAATAAGTATAATTGGAGAAGTGACGTGACACTCGAGCTCGAGTTTTGTTGCCCCGAACGGGATTAGTCCTCGGGCCGATTCATCAGTGTCGGTTTGCTCTTCGTCCTCAGAGGACAGATATTCGTCACCGTCTCCAAATAAAGAGTCGTACGTATACACAGCATTCCAATTTTACAATTCACGGATGGATGTGTTAATAACCTAAGTAAGTTATACCTATTTAAAATTTTATAACTTAAGACTATCTATTACTCAGTCTTATAAATTGCCCAGTACTAATTCGCAACATGCGTTTTTCTTTTAATGCACCTGTGTACATGGTGCATAGAATTAAGAGGGAGTTATTTTGAAAGAAATACAGAATATTTGTTCAGTTGTGAAGCCCTCCAATCGGTCATTTATTCCTTGGACAGACCACAAAAGTAGTCTGAGGAACTATACAATTCTGTTGAACAGACTCACTCGCAGTCACACAAAATATATACTAAGGCAGAAGTACTGACTTAGGGTATAATCGTAAACCTAGATATCTTTCAGAGAGACCCTTTCGGCTCAACAAACACCAAGTCCACTCAGAGACGAATCTAAAACAAGATTGTTTTTATCAGAAAGAAAATTTCAAGGAAATTGTCTGATAGGTCAATCAGATAGTTGGCAGCAGTGGGGGTTCAGACGAATAAAATTATTTTGTGGATACCACTTAGTCAAAACCTCCATTGCAGTTTCCTTGAAAAATCTTTAGAGAAAATTCTCAACCAAAATATCAGTAGATATGACAAAATTAAAGTTAACAACTTATTAGAACCACCATCATCTCTGAGTGCAGGCCGCAGGGTCCCTCGCGAAAATGTTTCTAGTTGCAGATGGTGGGTTGAGAGTGTTGAAGTTGAAGGCCATATTCGGCCTCCTTCGCATCAATGCTTACGTAGCAACAAAGCATTTTCACCTGGTTTCTCAGTCAGATGTAGCGGACTTCCTACAAACAATGACTGTTTAATACTGGTTAGTAAAGATCAATCTTCCAGATGTCTATTTTTATTTACTATATGCCTATTTTTAGCGTAGGCTCACAAGTGAAGCCGATGACGGCGAAGCGCTCATAGCCCAGCGGCTGGTGTCGATCCTAAGTGATCTACTTGAAGCAATAGCGGGCGCGGTCGGTTGTTAAATGGATGACCGCTAGTGGCAAAAATTTCTTAAGCGTTGCCGTGCTTCGGAGAGCACGTAAAGCCGTCGATTCCGGTTGTTATCGTTAGATAACAGTAGTTAAGACATTTCGGAGGCCCTCAGCGGGCATGAGAACTTCCGACAGTTGGGTTGGCCACTAACCTTTCCACTGGTCTGCACTGGAGTAGCGTGGTGGAGTATGCGCTAGGCCTCCTTAAGAGGAGAGACCCGTGTGCCATAGATGAGGGGTGACGCTGAGAGGTCGAGCTCTGTTGCCTCGGATGGGGGACGTGCTCGAGCCGATTCTAGGGAATCGGAATCCTCTTTCTTGTCCTCGGGGATGAGAGTCTTGTGTCACTGCCTCGGAATCGGTCCACAGACGGTTCTTAAGAGTAGTTTACAATCAAGAGTTTTTGTTGCTAAGAGCTTAGCCCTTTGGTCTGTCTTCGGCACCACAGTTTCTTTCAGTGGTGTCAAGTTGGGTTGCGGAAACTCTTAGCGCCAAGAGGCGTTCGTATGTCGGTCTAGCTAGACGACTACTGGCTCACCAAGACCGGGCTGTTCTAGACACTCAGGTTGCGGAGACCCTGAGATTGCTAGAGACTTTATGGGGCAGGTCAACTACCCAAGGTCCAGTATAGTCCCAAAGACTCTCAGGAGTTGGAATGTCCAGGCATAAATTGTAATTCTCTCAGAAACACTAGCATGTCATTACCAAACAAAGTTATCGCAATAAATAAATAAATAAATAAATAATTAAATAAATACAGCTGACTTGTTTATTAAACCCAGAACTTTTTGGGGCTGCTTAACCTTGCTTTGACGACTCCCCAAGGACGTCTTCACTATCGTAGGATGCAACTGTTTCGGAGAGGGTTCCAAAGAGGACGATTGAGGGACAGGAGAGTGCTTCCTCTCCTTAAGCTCAAAGATCTGATCTGGTGGCTAAGTGCTATAAACTGCAGAACAAGGCCGTTACCCCGACGCGAAGTGACACACTTCCTAACCACTCACGCAGCGGATGCGGGGTGAGGTGCTCAACTGAACGACCTGTGTCTCTCAAGGAGAACAGCGTTGTTAAAAAGCGTTGGCACTCTAGCGTCAAGGAGATGTACGCTGTGTACGAAGGTATTCTAGAGCAACAAATTATAGTAAAAGGACAAATCACATTCTGATACAATCCAACGACAGGTCACTGATAGTGTATTTCAGAAACAAAGGAGGCTCACAGTCTCTTGCCCTTCTAAATTTGACCACCAAGCTCATGCAGCTCACTGAACAGCTCGCGATACACTTTCGGCAGGTTATCTACTAGGAAATCTCAACGGGATTGTAGACTGCCTGTGCAGGGGTCGTGTAATTCCCAAGTAACATTCGTTGCACCCGGCCGCGGAGGCCGTATAAGGCATTACAGACATAGATGTATTCGCTACCAGTGAGACAACGGTCCTTCAAAACGATATTATTCTGGACTTGACAGAAGGGTGCGCAATTTCTTGCGACGACTTTAGTCGTCCCTGGGACTTCAGTTGGAATGGGTGTTTCCACCACTCAACACAATCCCCTTTAACAGATCACTTTAATTTTTCCAGAGGACTGTTTATCATAATAGTCCTATTGGCCCCAATGCTTTAAGCTTCCAGATCTCGGGGCCAGAGTTCTAGAGGACTCATTACCAGGAGAACATAAAGGGTCTGCGGAAGACCTTGAGAGATCAGTGGTAGATCAAACAATGGGCCATTGCCCCTTTGCATGTAGAGAAGCTGCCTGAAGCTCTTCTGACATGTTAAGTTGGGGATGGGCATAATAAATATCCCACTGGGCCACAGAGGAGAGAGGATTGGTAAAGCATGACTGGGTAATTCTACATTACTTACATATTATAAGACTCCCTTTAGGAGATCAGTTTATTTGTGTTTAAGCCACATAACAACATAATTCCTAAATCACCATTAGGTAATGCTGTAGCAAGAGTTTTCATCTTCTACACAAATCAGTTGTGCCAGAGGAAATAATTATTTTACCCGCAAATACCATTTCTCTTTGTAAGGCTGCTGTGCGAAAGCCTCCTGTTTTGACATAAAATTGTTGTTTGACTGGCCACAAACAATGCCTTGTATTGGTACTTTTTTATGTTTCTTGATGAACTGCTCTTAACCTTTTACTTGCATAGGACATATTTCAGGAATACCTTTTAGAGAAATCAGACATAAGATTACCTTGTGGCCAAGATTCGGATGTAAAACAAATTCCGGTATCCACAGGTAAATTAGTTAATCTGTTTTCAAACACGCTAACAGACAAATACGTTCCGTGGGTCACATTAACGGGCTCACTAAACTTTGAAGTGAAAGAGGAACAGACGGTAACATTACAAGTTTATTAATTCTTATTTCTATTATGGGCTAAGTAAGACTAGCCTAGACCTATTATTGTTATTTTGATAAGAATTATTCTTAGAGCGGTAGGTATAGATGCTCTTGCAGGAAATTTCTGATCTGCGGTAGCGCATTCCTAGAGTAATTAAAAAATATAGACCATTGGATGAGATCTAATTCCGAGGAAATTTGGAAACTAAAGAACTTATAGAGGTTAAGGCCCTCTTCTTCCAACGAAGTAGGTATTTCTGACGTTCCGAGACCGGCTGAATTAAATACCGCTAACGCGCCGAGAGCCTGAACTCGTATGATCCCGGTGACTGACCACAGTACAGTAGGAGCACGGCACTACTTTTATCGTACAAATTTAAATTATTTTATAAGTACATTTATGTGAAAGATAAATATTTGTACTCGTGTCATGGCTGTTATTGTGATGTGTTATACTTATGTGTAGTCCATGCCACCCGCGACACAGGTAAATACTTGTAACCTACTGCGGGGATATGAGTGTGGAAGGGTTTTATTATTATTATTATTAGTAACCGTTAGTGGCTCTGAGTTGGGGTGTAAGTATACTTTATTTTGATTTATTAACTGGAATTTTAGGTGCTTTAAAATAAGAGTGATGATAATTTTAGCTTATTTTTGTTTTTATTATTTTTTATGTATCTTTAGGTATTTTATTTTAAATTATTCTTATACTTTTTATCATTCTCAATATACTTGTAAAATGTCTTATCCAAAGGGTTTGAACATTTTTGTACGGAACCTGGCATACCTACAAGTCCGCCATTTTGAAAATAAAAACTCGTTTCGATTTTGAAGTTGGTTATTTTTTGTTTGTATTTAGATGATATTAAATTTAGTCAATTTTGTATGTACCTACTTATGTGTGGGTGAACCGATTTTGATGATTCTTTTTTTGGTCGAAAGCTGGTGCTTATCATGTTGTTCCACATAAATTTGAGCGAGATTTGACAAGTAGTTTTTGAGTTATTTTGAAGTTGGTTATTTTTTGTTAGTATTCAGATGATATTAGTCAATTTTGTACGTAAGTACCTACTTATATGTGGGACAACCGATTTTGATGATTATTTTTTTGGTCGAAAGCTGGTGCTTATCATGTGGTTCCACATAGATTTGAGCGAGATCTGACACATAATTTTCAAGTTATTTTGAACTTGCTTGTTTTTTGTTAGTATTCAGATATTAGTCAATTTTGTATGTAAGTACCTACTTATTTGTGGGTCAACCGATTTTGATGATTCTTTTTTTGGTCGAAAGCTGGTGCTTATCATGTGGTTCCACATAAATTTGAGCGAGATCTGACAAGTAGTTTTTGAGTTATTTTGAAGATGGTTATTTTTTGTTCGTATTCAGATGATATTAGTCAAATTCGTATGTAAGTACCTACTTATTTGTGAGTCAACCGATTTTGATGATTCTTTTTTTGGTCGAAGGCTGGTGCTTATCATGTGGTTCAACATAAATTTGAGCGAGATTTGACAAGTAGTTTTTGAGTTATTTTGAATTTGGTTATTTTTTGTAAGTATTCAGATATTTTAGTAAATTTTGTATGTAAGTACCTACTTATTTGTGGGTCAACCGATTTTGATGATTCTTTTTTTGGTCGAAAGCTGGTGCTTATCATGTGGTTCCACATAAATTTGAGCGAGATCTGACAAGTAGTTTTTGAGTTATTTTGAAGTTGGTTATTTTTTGTTAGTATTTAGATGATATTAAATTTAGTCAATTTTGTATATAAGTACCTACTTATTTGTGGGTGAACCGATTTTCATGATTCTTTTTTTGGTCAAAAGCTGGTGCTTATCATGTGGTTCCACATAAATTTGAGCGAGATCTGACAAGTAGTTTTTGATTTATTTTGAAGTTGGTTATTTTTTGTTAGTATTTAGACGATATTAAATTTAGTCAATTTTGTATGTAAGTACTACTTATTTGTGGGTGAACCGATTTTGATGATTCTTTTTTGGTCGAAAGCTGGTGCTTATCATGTGGTTCCACAAAAATTTGAGCGAGATTTGACAAGTAGTTTTTGAGTTATTTTGAAGTTGGTTATTTTTTGTTAGTATTTAGACGATATTAAATTTAGTCAATTTTGTATGTAAGTACCTACTTATTTGTGGGTGAACCGATTTTCATGATTCTTTTTTTGGTTGAAAGCTGGTGCTTATCATGTGGTTCCACATAAATTTGAGCGAGATCTGACAAGTAGTTTTTGATTTATTTTGAAGTTGGTTATTTTTTGTTAATATTTAGACGATATTAAATTTAGTCAAATTTGTATGTAAGTACTACTTATTTGTGGGTGAACCGATTTTGATGATTCTTTTTTGGTCGAAAGCTGGTGCTTATCATGTGGTTCCACATAAATTTGAGCGAGATCTGACAAGTAGTTTTTGAGTTATTTGGAAGTTGGTTATTTTTTGTTAGTATTCAGATGATATTAGTCAATTTCGTATGTAAGTACCTACTTATTTGTGGGTCAACCGATTTTGATGATTTTTTTTTTGGTCGAAAGCTGGTGCTTATCATGTGGTTCCACATAAATTTGAGCGAGACCTGACAAGTAGTTTTTGAGTTATTTTGAAGTTGGTTATTTTTTGTTAATATGTGGGTCAACCGATTTTGATGATTATTTTTTTGGTCGAAAGCTGGTGCTTATCATGTGGTTCCACATAGATTTGAGCGAGATCTGACACATAATTTTCAAGTTATTTTGAACTTGGTTGTTTTTTGTTAGTATTCAGATATTAGTCAATTTTGTATGTAAGTACCTACTTATTTGTGGGTCAACCGATTTTGATGATTCTTTTTTTGGTCGAAAGCTGGTGCTTATCATGTGGTTCCACATAAATGTGAGCGAGATCTGACAAGTAGTTTTTGAGTTATTTTGAAGATGGTTATTTTTTGTTCGTATTCAGATGATATTAGTCAATTTCGTATGTAAGTACCTACTTATTTGTGAGTCAACCGATTTTGATGATTCTTTTTTTGGTCGAAGGCTGGTGCTTATCATGTGGTTCAACATAAATTTGAGCGAGATTTGACAAGTAGTTTTTGAGTTATTTTGAATTTGGTTATTTTTTGTAAGTATTCAGATATTTTAGTAAATTTTGTATGTAAGTACCTACTTATTTGTGGGTCAACCGATTTTGATGATTCTTTTTTTGGTCGAAAGCTGGTGCTTATCATGTGGTTCCACATAAATTTGAGCGAGATCTGACAAGTAGTTTTTGAGTTATTTTGAAGTTGGTTATTTTTTGTTAGTATTTAGATGATATTAAATTTAGTCAATTTTGTATATAAGTACCTACTTATTTGTGGGTGAACCGATTTTCATGATTCTTTTTTTGGTCAAAAGCTGGTGCTTATCATGTGGTTCCACATAAATTTGAGCGAGATCTGACAAGTAGTTTTTGATTTATTTTGAAGTTGGTTATTTTTTGTTAGTATTTAGACGATATTAAATTTAGTCAATTTTGTATGTAAGTACTACTTATTTGTGGGTGAACCGATTTTGATGATTCTTTTTTGGTCGAAAGCTGGTGCTTATCATGTGGTTCCACAAAAATTTGAGCGAGATTTGACAAGTAGTTTTTGAGTTATTTTGAAGTTGGTTATTTTTTGTTAGTATTTAGACGATATTAAATTTAGTCAATTTTGTATGTAAGTACTACTTATTTGTGGGTGAACCGATTTTGATGATTCTTTTTTGGTCAAAAGCTGGTGCTTATCATGTGGTTCCACAAAAATTTGAGCGAGATTTGACAAGTAGTTTTTGAGTTATTTTGAAGTTGGTTATTTTTTGTTAGTATTTAGACGATATTAAATTTAGTCAATTTTGTATGTAAGTACCTACTTATTTGTGGGTGAACCGATTTTCATGATTCTTTTTTTGGTTGAAAGCTGGTGCTTATCATGTGGTTCCACATAAATTTGAGCGAGATCTGACAAGTAGTTTTTGATTTATTTTGAAGTAGGTTATTTCTTGTTAATATTTAGACGATATTAAATTTAGTCAAATTTGTATGTAAGTACTACTTATTTGTGGGTGAACCGATTTTGATGATTCTTTTTTGGTCGAAAGCTGGTGCTTATCATGTGGTTCCACATAAATTTGAGCGAGATCTGACAAGTAGTTTTTGAGTTATTTTGAAGTTGGTTATTTTTTGTTAGTATTCAGATGATATGAGTCAAATTCGTATGTAAGTACCTACTTATTTGTGGGTCATCCGATTTTGATGATTCTTTTTTTGGTCGAAAGCTGGTGCTTATCATTATTGTGGTTCCACATAAATTTGAGCGAAATCTGACAAGTAGTTTTTGAGTTATTTTGAAGTTGGTTATTTTTTGTTAGTATTCAGATGATATTAGTCAATTTTTTATGTAAGTACCTACTTATTTGTGGGTCAACCGATTTTGATGATTCTTTTTTTGGTCGAAAGCTGGTGCTTATCATGTGGTTCCACATAAATTTGACGAGATCTGACAAGTAGTTTTTGAGTTATTTTGAAGTTGGTTATTTTTTGTTAGTATTTAGATGATATTAAATTTAGTCAATTTTGTATGTAAGTACCTACTTATTTGTGGGTGAACCGATTTTGATGATTCTTTTTTGGTCGAAAGCTGGTGCTTATCATGTGGTTCCACATAAATTTGAGCGAGATCTGACAAGTAGTTTTTGAGTTATTTGGAAGTTGGTTATTTTTTGTTAGTATTCAGATGATATTAGTCAATTTCGTATGTAAGTACCTACTTATTTGTGAGTCAACCGATTTTGATGATTCTTTTTTTGGTCGAAGGCTGGTGCTTATCATGTGGTTCCACATAAATTTGAGCGAGATTTGACACGTAGTTTTTGAGTTATTTTGAATTTGGTTATTTTTTGTAAGTATTCAGATGATTTTAGTAAATTTTGTATGTAAGTACCTACTTATTTGTGGGTCAACCGATTTTGATGATTTTTTTTTTGGTCGAAAGCTGGTGCTTATCATGTGGTTCCACATAAATTTGAGCGAGATCTGACAAGTAGTTTTTGAGTTATTTTGAAGTTGGTTATTTTTTGTTAGTATTTAGATGATATTAAATTTAGTCAATTTTGTATGTAAGTACCTACTTATTTGTGAGTCAACCGATTTTGATGATTCTTTTTTTGGTCGAAGGCTGGTGCTTATCATGTGGTTACACATAAATTTGAGCGAGATCTGACAAGTAGTTTTTGAGTTATTTTGAAGTTGGTTAGTATTTAGACGATATTAAATTTAGTCAATTTTGTATGTAAGTACCTACTTATTTGTGGGTGAACTGATTTTGATGATTCTTTTTATCTTTTCTTATCATGTGGTTCCACATAAATTTGAGCGAGATTTGACAAGTAGTTTTTGAGTTATTTTGAAGTTGGTTATTTTTTGTTAGTATTCAGATGATATGAGTCAATTTCGTATGTAAGTACCTACTTATTTGTGGGTCATCCGATTTTGATGATTCTTTTTTTGGTCGAAAGCTGGTGCTTATCATTATTGTGGTTCCACATAAATTTGAGCGAAATCTGACAAGTAGTTTTTGAGTTATTTTGAAGTTGGTTATTTTTTGTTAGTATTCAGATGATATTAGTCAATTTTTTATGTAAGTACCTACTTATTTGTGGGTCAACCGATTTTGATGATTCTTTTTTTGGTCGAAAGCTGGTGCTTATCATGTGGTTCCACATAGATTTGAGCGAGAGCTAACAAATAATTTTCAAGTTATTTTGAACTTGGTTGTTTTTTGTTAGTATTCAGATATTAGTCAATTTTGTATGTAAGTACCTATTTTGTATGTAAGTAACAAAAAAAGAATCATCAAAATCGGTTCACCCACATATAAGTAGGTACTTACATACAAAATTGTCTAATATCATCTAAATACTAACAAAAAATAACCAACTTCAAAATAACTCGAAAACTACTTGTCAGATCTCGCTCAAATTTATGTGGAACCACATGATACGCACCAGCTTTCTATCAAAAAAAGAATCATCAAAATCGGTTCACCCACAAATAAGTAGGTACTTACATACAAAATTGTCTAATATCATCTAAATACTAACAAAAAATAACCAACTTCAAAATAACTCGAAAACTACTTGTCAGATCTCGCTCAAATTTATGTGGAACCACATGATACGCACCAGCTTTCTATCAAAAAAAGAATCATCAAAATCGGTTCACCCACAAATAAGTAGGTACTTACATACAAAATTGACTAATATCATCTAAATACTAACAAAAATTATCCAACTTCAAAATCAAAACGAGTTTTTATTTTCAAAATGGCGGACTTGTAGGTTGTATGCCAGGTTCCGTACAAAAATGTTCAAACCCTTTGGATAAGATATTTTACAAGTATGTTGAGAATGATAAAAAGTATAAGAATAATTTAATATTAAAATAAAATACCTAAAGATACGTAATAAATAAATTAAAATGTTTGCAATTCACACGTGTTAGAAGTGAAACCTTGAAAAATTTTGTTTTCAAGATAATGAGACGAATGTAAAATTTCGGGAAGATGATAATTGTAGGTTTTACTACTCCACTCCACTTCACTCCACTCCACTCCACAAATTTTGACTTTTGACTTATTTGACTTTTTGACTATTTTGACTTTTTTGACTTTTTTGACTTTTTGACTTTTTTGACTTTTTTTGACTTTTGACTTTTTTTTACTGTTTTGACTTTTTTGACTTTTTCACTTTTTTTTGACTTTTTTGACGTTTTTGACTTTTTTGATGTTTTAGACTTTTTTGACTTTTGACTTTTTTTACTGTTTTGACTTTTTCACTTTTTTTTTACTTTTTTGACTTTTTTGACGTTTTTGACTTTTTTGACGTTTTTGACTTTTTTGTCATTTTTGACTTTGACTTTGACTTTTTTTAGTTTTGACTTTTTTGACTTTTTTGACTTTTGACTTTTTTTGACTTTTTTGACGTTTTTGACTTTTTTGACGTTTTTGACATTTTTGACTTTTTTGACTTTTGACTGACTTTTTTTACTGTTTGACTTTTTTTTTGACTTTTTGACTGACTTTTTTGACTTTTTGACTTTTGACTTTTTTGACTTTTTTGACTTTTTTTACTGTTTTTACTTTTTGACTTTTTTGACTTTTTTGACTTTTTTGACTTTTGACTTTTGTTTGACTTTTGACTTCACTTGACTTGACTTCAACTCAAGTCAAGTCAGTCTCCACTCATCTTTAGTCTCCACCGACAGTTTCGCTTCATAAAATTTTAAGTCACCCCCGTACTAAAGAAGTTTTCACTTCAATAAAAACAAAAATAAGCTAAAAATATCATCACTTATTTTATAGCACCTAAAATTCCAGTTAATAAATCAAAATAAAGTATACTTACACCCCAACTCAGAGCCACTAACGGTTACTAATAATAATAATAATAAAACCCTTCCACACTCATATCCCCGCAATAGGTTACAAGTATTTACCCGTGTCGCGGGTGGCATGGACTACACATATAACATGGTCATGGAAATTATAGTAATGTCTTATTTGTACTCCAGTCTCCACTCAACTCCAGTCTCCACTCAACTCCACTCAACTCCCCTCAACTCCACTCAACTCCCCTCAACTCATTCGTTTTATTGAATTTCAAATCATCCCCGTACTAAACAAAGTTTTCACTTCAAAAAACAATATAATAATAATCATTTTTTCAAAACGATTTTCCATTTATTTCATAACACGCCTAAAAAAGTAGGTATAACTTCAACAAAGAAAACTGGCTCTCAAGCTCCCAGCCGTCACGACGAGTCGTTTGGCGGCTGACACATGCTCAAGGGTGGTAGCTATCCATGCGAACCCCATGGAGAAATAATAATAGTAATAATGGTATTAATTAATATTTAAAATCAATATTACCAATATTATCCCTCGAGGGGCCCTATCACCAGCGGGCCGGATTTAGTCGCCTTTTACGACACCCATCCGGCTTGGGATTGGGGTTAGTATTCTAAGCCGCCCTAATACGGCAAGAATAATTGTGTAATTAGGACTTGACTTATACCAATACCTAATTACTATAAACAGTAACTAAAGTTTAAAAACGAACAATTTTTATTATTTCAAATTACAGCAGTGTGGATACTTTTGACTGGGTAATATAAGTCCAGAAGGCGCGCGCGCCAAATTCGAAATTAAAATAAGTATCGGAAATTCGACGTCGTGCGGCTGCGATACGGATCGACACAGGTCCTACCTCGAAGGCGACTGGCGCGAGAGTAAAATTGAGTAAATGAACGCGTCGGGCGTTTCGTAGCTTGTGGAAAGGGAAAAAATTGGAATTGAAAGGGATGTTTTTCAAAATTTCATATTATGATGCGATAACAATATTGGTATCTATAGGACCTATACTGTGGTATATTTTTTATTATCTGGAAGCGATTAAATCGCGAATAAAACGCCATTTTTATGCCAGATTAGACCCAACTTTGTGATTTATTTCTATCTAATGAAGTAACGACTATCGTGTATCAAGTTTGATAAAAAGAAAGAACAAAGACTGTAAAATAACATATATTTTTTTTAGAGTTGTATTATGTACCATTTATGAGCAAAACACCTTCAAAAATACCATTTTTGGGATAAGACCCCCTTAAGTGCCGCATAAGGTAGTGATCAATCATAACCCTTGTGCTGATTTACTTTTTGATGTATTTTCCAAGTATGTATTTCATTCCAATATGTCATTCAAGATGTCAATAAAATATTAATTTTTAAGATAAATGTTGATTTAGACAGAAAAGGTTTAAAATGAAACTTTAAAACTTAAAAATTAGATGTATAGATATATACTATCTAATCTATAATATCTAATATCTCATGGAAGATTCATATCATTATTATTTGTTACTTATTATTATTTTCTGATAAGCAACGGCTTCTTGTTTAACCACGAAAATTTCGTTTCTTGTTTACAATAACCACTTAATATAACTTAATCAATCATAGCGTTTGTGCTTGACACCAGCAGATAACAAACAGGTCTTCACACAACACTGTGTTTTAGAAAGACACATAATATATCGGATATGTGTTTGATATCATATCATATCGATAAACCGTCCAACATAACTGATATCACAATAACTTTATTGTATCGATTCAAAAAACATTTCCTTTAGGTTAAATCAAATCATAAAACTCTAACGACGCAAACTTCAGAACGATATAAATGAAGCTTATTCGCTACCTCTCTTTCTAAATATACATTCTTTTACTGGTGTAAAAGAGATGAGGCGAATATGAGGTTATTTCAGCTACGATAATATTCACTTCGCATACCGGCGTGCATAATAATAATAAATGTCATAAGGAAACTAGCAATAAGGATCAGTTTCTATTATATTATAGTTACGACAACGTTTTTAAAGTTCATATTTTGGCGGCTGGCTGGCGGGCGGCGCACTATGTGGAAGTCGAGCTATTATCGTGCCATAAATCACTTTTTCAAAATCATCGATGGGTCATATGGTACAAACCCTAGATGATAGCTAAGGAGTTACTTTACACTATTCAACATGATTTACATTTTTATTTGCTACCATTTTATGGTAAAGCGAATCTAAATGCGCTTAACGAAAAATGATTTTAAAATACTTTTAAATTTGTGATTTTTCAGTTTGAATTTGCAGTAACATAGCAATGATAACTATTTTAATATTATACCATTTCGGAAAGCTGAAAGTACGTAGTTTTGGATGAAGTACAAAAAAAAAACTTTATTTTTAAAGAGACGAAATCTCGTGACAGGTAGTATTTGTTCATTTCGAATTTCCGATTAAGAGTTTTGGCAGTTGCCGAAGCTTGCCGAAGTTCTGTTAAAAGTGTTATTATATTGGAAATTTCAGTAATATTTCAATAAATGAAAAGTTGCGGATTTAATGCGAAATGTAGGTACTCTAATTATGTAAGACGTGTAATGATTAAATCTGGTCAAAAGTTAGCAATAAAGTGCTAATAAATTTCTTGTGTAATAACTATGTAAACTGTATGATACCGTTTTACACATACTTTTATACACATTCGACCATTATATAACTAGTTTAAGAAAACCGTTAAAAAAAGTCCATAGATCTTCCAGATGAAGCTTTGGAGCTATTAGATTAAATGTAAACTGTCTAATTATTAATATATGTTATATTTATTGACTAACGTTAACTTGATATATTTATTTTTATATTTTAACATAATATTCTTTCAACATAATTGTAAACTCAAATAATTTTGGCTGATTTTATATTTATTAATTTTTTCCAACTATTAAAAATATATTTATTCCTAAATACTTTCTATTATTTGAAAGTATATATATTCAAGTCTATCAGAAAAAAATCACCTTGCTATCTTCAAAAATGGGTCAGTTATAGATTTATGGCATGAAATAGGCTTAACTTTCACATAGTGCGGCGCCGCGGTGGCTACGGCTGGATATTAGTGAAATACTTACTCTGCAAAATATACCAACAGTTTTAAGTAATAAGGTTGAAATTTTGGTGTTACAATATGGAATATGGATAATTGTTAACACGTTAACTGCCATGTCAGACACCGGTGCCTGACAGACATGGTATCTATTTAGGTCATATCAGTCCTGGGTGACTGACGCCATAGTATGCAATTTAATTTAAATGATCTCAGGGAGCTGTCCAGCACGTTTAGCGCGTTTTTCTCTATTGACTTGACGGAACCCTTGCAAAAAACAGAATTCGTCATGTCTTTCTGTCCGTCCGTATGACACAACCACTTTTTTCCGAAACTATAAGAACTATACTGTTGAAACTTGGTACGTAAAATCTGTGAACCGCATTAAGATTTAACCCGCATTAAGAAAAAAAAAACAATAAATTTTGGGGGTTCCCCCTATCTAGAATTGAAATTCAAAAATCTTTTTTTCATCAAACCCATACGTGTGGGGTAATACTTAAAGTTATTTATCAGTTTAGCTAATTGTAACTATGGCGATATCCCTTTATGCTTTACTAGGTTTAGGACTAGCAGAAAAGTGTTTACATAGTACATGTCAAATTACTGAGATTAATTTTCTGGCGCATTTAAAAATCTATCTATTTACAATGACTGTGTTTACAACATTATATACACTCTATTTACATAATTACATCTGATCGGGTTTAATCAGTACGATCGGGGTTAATCAGGTAGATTTGCATTTAGAAATGCAAGCTGCTCTACTTTTTTTGCCTTGAGACGGCATATTCTGTCACTAATAATTAGTCCTGTCTTTGAAAATAAACGCTCGCAGGGAACGGACGTCGCCACAATATTGCATTTGGATCTAAATAAATATGATAGATGAGGGTAAATTATTATGTGGTCCCTCCACCATTGTGAGGGGCTATTCCATTTTCCCTCGCTATTCTTGCGAGGCAACATTTCGTCGTCCAGGTACATCTGGAGTTCTCTTATTGCTCTTGCTTGGGCATTGCCTTGTGGCTTATTTTTTCGAATAAGTTCATCTAACTTGTTCCAAGCACTAAACTTCTGGATATTAGTTGCTCTGTTTTCAACTGCTTCATTTGTCTCTGGCAATTGGTTTTTATTTATGATACCAATTATTAACATTTGTGTATGTTTTTTTTAATTCTGCGACAGCTATCTCGTTTTTAAAACATAATAATTTAAACCTAGGGTCTAACAATGTACATAGGCCAAAGGTTTTGCTGTGTTCGACGCCAGAAAATCGTTCTCTCAAACCTTTTTGTAAAGATTTGATCATATCAACAACTACTGCTGAATAAATGATTCCGTGTTCTTTGTTCAAAAAATCATCACAAACATCTTTCAAACAATTTGTGACAACTATGACCATACTTCCAATTATATATTCTTCACCACTTATTGAAGACGTAATCTCTTCAAAAGGTTGTAAAATGGTGCATATTTCACCCATTATCTCCCAATCCATAGCGCTGATCTCGGGCCAATCTCTTTCAATTAGCGCCATACAATGTTTTATAGCTTCTTTTAATAATGTAAATCGGCGCAGCATGTACATAATACGTGGAATTCCAACGTGTAGGGACTTGTTGTACTAGCCTTTTAGGCTCACCACACTCCAACATATTTTTAAGTTGATAGCTTAGGAGCATATCTGTTGCACTAGTACTTCTTTTAAAATGCGTTACAATGTTTTTTATTTTATCTATCAATACTTCAATTGGTTTTAACGCAGCCGTGACAATTAAATTTAAAGAGTGTGCATAACAGCCATAGTGCTTCCATTCTAATTCGGTTTCTATCGCCTTTACAATATTGCGAGCATTATCTGATATAGCAAAATTAACTTTTTGTGTTAAATTCCATTCATCAGTAACTCTCTTTAATTCTCGGGCTAAATTTGAACTTGTATGACTTTCATTGATACCCTTGCACTCCAATAACACTTGTTTTAGCTCAAAACTTGTATCAATATAATGAGCAGTTACACCAATGTGTTTTTCTGTTTGGGATGACGTCCAACAATCGGTGGTTAGGCATACTGAGATAGCGTCTCGAGATACTATTTCCGTCGTCTTATTTAACGTGTCCGTGTATAAAGCTGGGATCATTGAAGTGGATATAGTTTTTCTACTGGGTAGCGTATATCCCGGTATATTTTTAGCAAATTTTACAAATCCTTTATCTTCACTTATTCGGAAAGGCTGATAATCAGTAATAAATAATTGTAGCAAATCTCGATCCACGCGTTTCCGTTCATCAGCAGTCATTTTTTTAACAGCATAAGCATGCATTGTCCTTTGCGATTTGCGTGGCGGCTCCATTAATTGGCTGGTTTTTGTTTACTGATTTGTGACGATCCCGATGCTAGTAGAAGCAGCCGCTACATCCACTGCATTTGCTTCTTTCGACGTACTTGGCACAACATTTTCGAGAAGCTCAGATCCGTCATTAATTATGTTTTTTTTCGCCAAATAAATAGACGCATGAGATCTTTTTAAATGTGAATTTAAATTCCCGGTGGTTGATTTGTACGAAAACTTTTGATTACAATATTTACACACAGCCAGACCGACGGCATTATCCTTTTTATCAAAATGAGTCCATATCTCACTAGTTTTACGCGACATTGTCTATGAAAAATTCAAAATTTTCTAACTATATACACTAAAATAACTTTTAAGCCATATACTAAAACTGTCTTTTTATCCACAAAGTACCTAACTATTATACTCTAATTATACACACAAAAAAATGCTAGGCATATGTGACTGACGAGGCCCAAACGAAAGAAAACATAGCTATTGCGCCATGACAGGCATTACGGTGCATTTTTTTAGCCTTATTTTACATTATAATCACGGAAACAAATTAAAATAGTCATATATTATAATTTAAGAAACAGAAAAATCCTACATCAAAATTTTGCTATAGCAGTTAACGTGTTAAAAAAGGCTTGTAATAATAATTATTTTTGTTTCGTACGTTCGAAATTTTGAATTTGTATTTTTGTGAAAATAGTGATAGTTTTGCAATTCTCTTGGCCTTGGCGAAACGTGCCATTCGTTACGGAAAAGATTATTTTTGTGTTTTTCTATTAATTAGAGTAATAATAGAATTAGAGTAAATAATACTTAGGTACTTTGTGGATAAAAAGACAGTTTTAGTGTATAAAAGTTATTTTAGTGTATATAGTTAGAAAATTTTGAATTTTTCATAGACAATGTCGCGTAAAACTAGTGAGATATGGACTCATTTTGATAAAAAGGATAATGCCGTCGGTCTGGCTGTGTGTAAATATTGTAATCAAAAGTTTTCGTACAAATCAACCACCGGGAATTTAAATTCACATTTAAAAAGATCTCATGCGTCTATTTATTTGGCGAAAAAAAACATAATTAATGACGGATCTGAGCTTCTCGAAAATGTTGTGCCAAGTACGTCGAAAGAAGCAAATGCAGTGGATGTAGCGGCTGCTTCTACTAGCACCGGGATCGTCGCGAATCAGATAAACAAAAATCAGCCATTAATGGAGCCGCCACGCAAATCGCAAAGGACAATGCATGCTTATGCTGTTAAAAAAATGACTGCTGATGAACGGAAACGCGTGGATCGAGATTTGCTACAATTATTTATCACTGATTATCAGCCTTTCCGAATAGTTGAAGATAAAGGATTTGTAAAATTTGCTAAAAATATACCGGGATATACGCTACCCAGTAGAAAAACTATATCCACTTCAATGATCCCAGCTTTATATACGGACACGTTAAATAAGACGAAGGAAATAGTATCTCGAGACGCTATCTCAGTATGCCTAACCACCGATTGTTGGACGTCATCCCAAACAGAAAATTACATTGGTGTAACTGCTCATTACATTGATACAAGTTTTGAACTAAAACAAGTGTTATTGGAGTGCAAGGGTATCAATGAAAGTCATACAAGTTCAAATTTAGCCCGAGAATTAAAGAGAGTTACAGATGAATGGAATTTAACACAAAAAGTTAATTTTGCTATATCAGATAATGCTCGCAATATTGTAAAGGCGATAGAAACCGAATTAGAATGGAAGCACTATGGCTGTTATGCACACTCTTTAAATTTAATTGTCACGGCTGCGTTAAAACCAATTGAAGTATTGATAGATAAAATAAAAAACATTGTAACGCATTTTAAAAGAAGTACTAGTGCAACAGATATGCTACTAAGCTATCAACTTAAAAATATGTTGGAGTGTGGTGAGCCTAAAAGGCTAGTACAACAAGTCCCTACACGTTGGAATTCCACGTATTACATGCTGCGCCGATTTACATTATTAAAAGAAGCTATAAAACATTGTATGGCGCTAATTGAAAGAGATTGGCCCGAGATCAGCGCTATGGATTGGGAGATAATGGGTGAAATATGCACCATTTTACAACCTTTTGAAGAGATTACGTCTTCAATAAGTGGTGAAGAATATATAATTGGAAGTATGGTCATAGTTGTCACAAATTGTTTGAAAGATGTTTGTGATGATTTTTTGAACAAAGAACACGGAATCATTTATTCAGCAGTAGTTGTTGATATGATCAAATCTTTACAAAAAGGTTTGAGAGAACGATTTTCCGGCGTCGAACACAGCAAAACCTTTGGCCTATGTACATTGTTAGACCCTAGGTTTAAATTATTATGTTTTAAAAACGAGATAGCTGTCGCAGAATTAAAAAAACATACACAAATGTTAATAATTGGTATCATAAATAAAAACCAATTGCCAGAGACAAATGAAGCAGTTGAAAACAGAGCAACTAATATCCAGAAGTTTAGTGCTTGGAACAAGTTAGACGAACTTATTCGAAAAAATAAGCCACAAGGCAATGCCCAAGCAAGAGCAATAAGAGAACTCCAGATGTACCTGGACGACGAAATGTTGCCTCGCAAGAATAGCGAGGGAAAATGGAATAGCCCCTCACAATGGTGGAGGGACCACAAAATAATTTACCCTCATCTATCATATTTATTTAGATCCAAATGCAATATTGTGGCGACGTCCGTTCCCTGCGAGCGTTTATTTTCAAAGACAGGACTAATTATTAGTGACAGAAGATGCCGTCTCAAGGCAAAAAAAGTAGAGCAGCTTGCATTTCTAAATGCAAATCTACCTGATTAACCCCGATTGTACTGATTAAACCCGATCAGATGTAATTATGTAAATAGAGTGTATATAATGTTGTAAATACAATGATTGTAAATATGACGATTTTTAAATGCGCCAGAAAAGTAATCTCAGTAATTTGACATATTATACTACGTAAACACTTTTCTGCTAGTCCTAAGCCTAGTAAAGCATGAAGGGAAATCGCCGTAGTTACAATAGGCATGATGACAGTAAGTAAAAATCACAAAAATTATGTATTTATTTCATGAAACCCTATTAATGGTTATAAAACACGCATTTATCGTATTATTATTAGCGAGATAAACAATATTTTTGATAAAATAAAACTACAAAATACGGCAAGCCGCCGTCTTACCTAAAACACCAGTCAGCCTCAATTAGAGCAAATTACGTCACTCTTCTTAAAACAAATGAATATCACCATACTAACAATGACGTATTGTCCTTGGTTTTCCTGAGGAATGACGTCACAACCACGCCCTGACACTTTGAAGCGTTTTGGTGCGAATTTTAAACTTATAATTTGAAATGTATTTATTTAATACTAAACCTTATTTTTCTGCGGAAATATGATATACGTTGTAATTATATTTCCTAACAATATAGAACAGTATTTCAAAATCTGTCATCATGCCTATTAGCTAAACTGATAAATAACTTTAAGTACCTACATCGATGTAATAAAAACTGTAAGTTTGCGTTCGTTGTTTAGTTTTCGCATCTAAAAATCATGTTAACGTTTGCAAACCGTTCTACTGATATCGATATCTGAAAACCGTTTTCTATATCGATATGCAAACTTTATATCGGATACATAACCGTTTGCGGAAAAAACTGAAAACGCCCATGTCTCTGTCTGTTTTGCATTACAACAAAACAATTATTATGTGTCGGATAAAACACAGTGTTGCAGCAAGGGCTTGCTGGTGATGGAAGACTATGAATTCAAAATTCGAAGGATTTTGACACGCCAATATTTATTTTAAATTGGCGCCAGCTGCTGACAGATCAAGGTACAACAGATCAGAGACAATTTGGTAAGTTTTTGATACCATAGAGTATATATATGGCAAAAGTCACAGACTGCTTCTTCACACAACACTGTGTTTTATCCGACACATAATAATTGTTTTGTTTTGTTGTAATGCAAAACAGTTATATTTTCGTTTCCCAGTGCCATTGTCTATTCAATTATGGAGGACGATTTTGCGAAGAGAAAATTACTGTTACTTCAGCAGCTTTCAATGGAAATTCATACATAACTCACCATTTGATAAACACAACGTCTATAGACATTGAATTCAACGCCAAGACCTTAATAACTGACGGGCAAATAATGTACGTGGATATTGCGAAAGGTGTTTATATGGAACTCTATATGAATATAGGTTTATTGAAATTTAAATTTTCCTGTGGATACCAAACAATGCTTCTGAGTGAACTTAAAACATTCGTCAATAAGGGATATCTGATGAAAATAGAAACTAGGTGAGAAAAGTGTTTTATTAGTGTATTTCAATGACTGGCGAACGAGCTAACTTAAAATTTAGTAGGTACAAATTTTAACTTGTAAAATTCAACTTTAAAATTTTGCTTTCAGATTAGATTTATATTTGAAGGAGCAGCATTGCAATGCAACCCTCCGCCTCAACGACACGTTGGCGATGAGTGGCGGACAAGTTGCAAACATCAGCTCACTCCATCACAACTCTACTTTGTACTTTGGAAACAAAATAAACAACAATAATTCGGAGTATAAGCCGTTTATCGGATGCATAAGCGATTTAATGGTAACATCCTTTTTTCATATAGAATACTAGCTGATCCGTGCCCACTTCGCTGGGAGTCCAACATTTTTACTTGTATTGAAGCAAAAAATATGATTAATCACAGTGAAACATAGTTAGCCTATGTTACTCAGCACTTCGGCAGTAATGTACCTTTCTATTGGTGAAAGACTTTTTTAAATCGGTCCAGCAGTCTTTGAGTTGATTAGTTACAAATATACAAAAATACAAATATTTTCCTTTTTACAACATTGGTGTAGATTACATAATAAAATTAAGCTCACAATGCTCCAGAGAGATTACCACCTATATTGCCAGCTATATTACAAAAAAATTAGGGACCTATACGAGCTATATACGTTATATGTAGTAAGTAATACATTCAAGGCTTGGTTGCAGGTGAACGGCGAGAAGCGCGAGGTGTTTGGCTCGGCGTGGGACGCGGGCGAGGTGTCGGAGTGCGTGTCGCTGGCGTGCCTGGCGGCGCCCTGCCTCAACGGCGGCTCCTGCAGCGACCGCGGGGACTCCTACGTCTGCTCCTGTGCTAATGGGTAACGGATACTGTTTTTACTTCTTGATATTTTACGCTGTTATTAATGTAATTAAAATTTTTAGCTAAAAGAACAGATGAGCCACTGGTATGTCGTCATCGTCGTTCATGGTTCATGGACATCAGTAACACCGATGCGTTGCCGGCCAAGATAAAAGAGAACAAAGAATTAACAATCTCCCAAGCTCCCAGCTGAAAGCCAACGAGTCGTTTGGCGGCTTAATTAAGCAAGAGAATTTAGTTGCCAACCCAAGTGTTGGAAGTTTTCTTGCCTCCTCCGACCGACGACCCTCCGAAGCGTGGAAACGCTCAAGAAATTTTTGCCACTAGCAGTCACCCTTAATGCAATGCAGTAGTAGTGTGTAGTTATAATATGACTTAATATTTGTCCATCCAGATGGATGGGCGCGCGGTGCAACGTGTCGGTGTGCGAGCACAACCCGTGCGGCGCGGGCGGCAGCTGCCAGCCGCACCCCGGCAGCGGCTTCCTCTGCCTCTGCCCCTACGGGAGGCACGGCATTTTCTGCGAATACAGTACGTTCTGAATTTTAGACATACAGAACAAATTTATTTTTTGTATAGTGCTATATAATGCACAGAATAAAAGAATAGAATTGAGACTGCGTATATTTGAGATGCAAGTCCAATAAGTTCGTCATTCGTGCCCTGCTTCCTTCTTAGCTGGCGACATGTCTGTAATATTAGTAAACCTCAATCATAACATGGACTAATAGATTTAATACATTAATGCAAAAAGCATCGTAATCAAATTTGTTGTTTGAATTTTATCATAAAAACATAACGGACATTAAAATTGTGATCAATTTTGTTCAGAATATCGAATTTAAAAAAGACACTTTATTCTAGTTCCCAAAGCCCTCCTAACTGAGGCGTAATTCCAGACGTGGAAATAACTCGTCCGTCGCTGGCGCCGATCAGTCCAGGCGTGTCGGCGTACGTACTGTACCCGCTGTCAGCCGCCGCACTCGGCTCCGACCGCTTTGACCTGCGCCTGCGCTTCCACACCGCAGACATGGACCAGATCGCACTGCTCGCCTTCGTGGGACAGCATGGTCGGCACGACGCGCGCAGCCCGCATCTCGCCCTCACGTTCGTCAAAGGATATCTTATGCTCACGTGGAATATGGGAAATGGTATGTATGGATTTGTTATTAGCGTTGTACGAGTATAAACTAATAGATAGTAGTATTAGAGAGTATGTTATGGTTTTTATACGCGCCATTTGGAGCCTAATTGCCGAACATACAATTATTGTATGTTAGGTGTTCTATGCAGAGCGTTAACTTTGTAGACAAAATCCTCTGAACCATAAAAAAAAATCCTCTCTGAACACATCAGGGCCTGCTGCACATCAGGGACTCAACGCATGCGTGGTACGAACATTTTCAAAGAGAATACTGTCCAATGCCAACAATTCGCACTGGCTCAGTATACCTCTACCATCTGCTCAACTATAATAATATACGGAGTATCCTCAATTATATGGAGACTTGGAGAACCATGGGCGACGATAGCCTTAACCATCAGGTGGATCGTTTACTCGTTTGTCAGCTTTTTCCATAAAAAAGTGATCCGTGAGTTGTAGCCCTTGAAGCCGAATCCTTGGAACAGGTCCTCGTCGTATCTTCACGTCCCGGCCGCTGAGCTCGCGGCGCGGCGGGCACGCGGTGCGCGTGTGGCGGCGCGGGCGGGCCGCCGGCCTCACCGTGGACGGCCGGCACAACGTCTCCGGGAATGCGCCTGCGCACGACACTAAGATGACTGTGCTACCTTATATCTATATCGGTAAATTAAGTTTCCATGTTTTCTTCTGTGCCTATTTCGCGTTTCTTGTAATGTAAGTACTTAAGTTTTGCAATAATTTCATTTTGACCTTCAATACTTTTGGAAGCCTTTCTAAGTAACCGGTTAATTCGACCTTCACAATGACCCTGTACGTGGAATTCAAATGTCATTTCATTGTGTTGACAATTTTATTTATAGCACTTTTATTGCTGTACATTAATTAAATGTAGCAAACGGCTATGTGTAAGCTGTTTTTGTGAATCAAGCATTAACAATTTTATTCAGTACAGAATTTTAACCAGGGATATGAGGGATACGCAATAAGACAATTCTCCTTTATAATCCCCGTAGCGCGCAGTTCAATTCGCAAAAGGATTCCGGGCACAGGCACAGATACGATAGATATACAGCAAATACGATAAGGATAGAGGAATTTCTTAGGATCAGAGGAAGTAGTTCTAATTAAGTTTGCAAGATTTGACCAACACACACCGGCTAAGCTAAATAAAAGAGTTTAAAAACATCACCTTTCCACCTTCACATCCTCCATCTCCCCCAGGTGAACATTCATCCAGCGATGCCAATAAACACCTTGCAATCCTCTATCTCCTTCTCACCCTGTATCTCTATTCTCTGTCTCTCTCCCGCAGGCGGCCACCCATCCCGCGACTTCCGCAGTCTACCACACGACCTGCCGCTGCACGGCGGCTGGCGTGGCTGCGTGTGGGAGGTGGCGGGGCAGGCGCTGGGCGGCGGCGCGCTCGGCGGCCGCGGCGTCGGACAGTGTGGCGTCGCGCAGTGCACCGCCAAGTCCTGTAATGCGCCCAGAGGAGTCTGCATACACTCTCCGGCTACGTATGGGTAAGACGCAGCGAAGTCATGGGTATTTGACAGCCTACCTGGTAGAAGATGATATTTGATAACAAGGCTCGGCTGCGTACGGGAGCCGAGTATATCAGGTAGCTGATATAAGAGAAGACGAGCTACAGGATAGTGGTCACCGTTGCACATGGATGACACCAAAGATATGACCGATGCGCTGTCAATCAAGAAAGAAGTGAAGAAAGAAAGATGTAATGTGCACCTAAGACACCTTATATAATTTAGGGTTAATTCTAATTAATAAGGAGTACTTCGTACAAGCAACACGTATAATTATTTTCACCGCACTGCATACGACATCACAAAGAACTGACTAGGGGCCCTAAAGTCTCCAACCAGAACACGAGTTGTTTGGATGCTGACCCTACGATAACTAGGATACTTCTCGGGAACATAATTTCATAGGTAATTTCTGAGCTATCTCCACAACAGAACTTATTTCCACCAGATGTATCTGCAACGAGGGCTGGTTCGGCGCGACGTGCGGCGACCGACACGGCCCGTGCGACCCGGGCTCGCGCTGCCGCGGCCGCTGCGTGCTCACCGCCGCCGCGCCGCAATGCGACTGTCCTTACGGGAAGACTGGACCTTACTGCGATCAGGGTACTGGGCTTAATAACGAGTGTTCCTACAAATAGCAAAAAGGTTGCGACGATCCACTTTATGGTGAGTGGCCACCATCGTTGACTTTAGCCCCAAAGGCATTTCCGATGCGTTGCCGATCAAGGAAGAAGAGAGAGAAAGAGTGTCTTCCAAGCCACTCAGCACTCCCGTATTACCCGAATCATCACACTTACTCTCGCTCTCGACCCGATATCATTTATTTATTTCAGTCGCGAATGTAACACGGAAGTTCCTCATCTAATTGGCAGTATCATTGGGTAACTATCCAATTACCAATCTTAGTAGGTTAAAAATCACTTGCACATGCCGCTTCACACTCATAGCCTCACACTAGGATTCCCTGTGTCGTGGGTGTCATGGACAACACATAGAGATAAGAACCGAGAACAGAAATTCAAACTCATCATTCAAATTTTCGCCTCGTTGGGAATCGAACCCAGGATCAGTGGCGCGGCGATCCGACATGGTAACCATCGCACACACACAGAGGTCATCATGCCCATATTATTACTCATGCGATTAAACTAGATAAACCCAGCGGCATTCACTACGAACAAAGGAGTCAAGGATATGGCTGGATCTACTTACACCCTTAAACCCGAACTTCCTTGTAAAGAGGCTCCACACGAGTTCAAGCCAACTCCTGCTCGACCTCGAGAAACTGCCCTCGTGGAGAAGATTTATGAAGCTACTACGGCCGAAAAACTATTTCCCCTTTCGTATGTCTTTTGAATTTAATTAGGGAATTCGTCAATTTATTGTGTTGTGGTTGGTTGCAGATCTGTTCCCAATCGACGTCCAGTTCAGCGGCACGCGGTCGTTCATCCAGCTGCACCGGCGCTCCATCTCAAGCGTCAGTCTGTCGCTGGAGGCCGAGGTCAAGCCCACCCGGGAGCGCGGGCTCATCATGTTTGTGGAGACGCCGCACTTCTACTCGGCTCTGTCACTGCAAGGAAGCTTGTTGGAGTACAGATGGACAGGTATATTTTTTAACGTATTGCCGCTACTATTGGCTATTGCTGGCGGGGAAAGATCTTCCCAAATCCATTCGACTAGAGCCCGCCGAGCAGGTTCCCACGCACACTTAATGCCTAGGGAATAAAACTGAATTTACAGAATACAAATGAGAACCAACATAACGTCAATGTTTCCAGATCGACTGTCAGGCGTGACGTCACTGGTCCGCAGCGGCGTGGTGGTTGCGCAGGCGCAGTGGCACGGCGTGCGCGCGGGCCGCTACGGCAGCCGGCTCTACGTGTGGGTGGACGGCGCGCTGGCCACCGAGCCCATGCTGGCCCATGCCTACCCGCACACTGCTAGCGACGCGCACATCGTGCTCGGTATGGACGGTAGAATTAATTGGTACAATGTAGCATTGGGATAAATGTTGGAAACGTCTATGTTGTATGCTGGTCTACGTATCTACAATACGTATGTTTTTAGAAGGAGGCAGCTTCCACTGCCAATCCCGCCCCCCTCGGTACGCAATCAATGTTTTTAAAGTCATAAATATACGTATTATTACTGCCTGCATAACCCTTGCTTAAGTCAACCGCCAAATGGTTCGCCGTGTTCCGGCTGGGAGCTTGACAGCCTTTTTTGTTTACTTTCAGGCGGCGCTAAGGACTTGTCGACTCTTCCGTTCGACGTGATGTCGGGCCCGGCGGAGTCGTACGCCGGCTGCCTTCGGAACTTCCACATCAACAACATCCCACTGGCCATGGAGCCTCCGAATATTGAAGGTTCTACCTTAGTATCTATTAAGTTTGAATTTGTCTCTAGAGCCCACAAGGGCTCGAGGTGTGTTGATTTATCAATTATCACGAACGGATGTGTACGGTGCAACCGTGCATCTGCGGGCATCATTTTACGCGAGTCCGTGCGACACAATTTAATTACACTTAATAGAAATAGAAATAGTTTATTTTGTCAAGCACAATGCAATGCAACAAGTTATAAGGTTACATAATAATTAAATTAAACAATAAGGTAGGTACATAACATAACCCGGTGCAGAACCGCTCAACAATTAATATGTTTTATTGTTAGTTCGCGTCAGTCAGACGTTATCGTCATCAATTTTAATTAAAATTCTTAATCTTAATTAGAATTTTCACTATTTAGTTCACTATTATACAAAATGTCTATTAATTTTTTCTACTGATATACATAGCAAACAAGAGCTCGTACATTAGTATATGGTCCTTCGAGCCGGATCGTTGAACTGGGCCTTAGTGGTCACTGGTCACAGTAGCATAACGTGGGGGGGTGGCCGGGGGGCCCTGGCCCCGGGCGGCACATGAAGAGGGGGCGGCAAGCCACTCGATTTTTAAAGAAGAAATAAAATATACATTAAAATTAATTTATTTCAAATTTTAATGTAAATTGTGCTATGAAAAAAAAGAGAAAAGTGTATTTTTAATTAATAAAAAAATATTTTAAATAATATGGGGGCGGCAAAGATCACTGAGGGGGGGGGCGGCAAATTTTCGGTCGACCCCGGGCGGCAGAAGCCCACGCTACGCCACTGACTGGTCATTCTGTGAATATAGAACCTTTCTGTTTATAGGGGGTCAGAACATCCTAGCGTGCGCGGGCGTGGCTTGTACCGACGGGGGGGGCGCGGGGGGCGCAGGGCGGTGTCGGCGCGGCGCGTGCACCGCTCGCTGCGCCCCGCCCGCCGGCCGCTGCCGCGCCGCGCGCTGCGTGTGTGCCGCCGGCCGCGCGGGGGAACACTGCCAGGATTGTGAGTATTACTTACATAACTTACAAGTACCTATTAACAAGCAGACGATCCAGCTGATGGTAAATGGTCACCGTTGCTGATGAATGTCAGCAACACGGCAACACCAAAGATTCCGATACGTTGCTGACTGAATAAGGAAGAGAGAAATATTAAAGGATGAAAAAATTTGCTCTCAGACCTGAGCTCTGTTGTTCAGATAGTCCGTGTGTTCTATTTTATTTATTTATTTATTCTTTATTGCATTCACCTTACACTAGGAGATACAAAGGGCGAACTTAATGCCTATTGGCATTCTCTACCAGCCAACCCAGTGTGACGGAGAGAAATGCGAGGTAGGCGTAAACACACAATTAAAAATTAACAATTTAAAAGAGAACATAAAATTTTACAGTTAACTAACAATTAATAATAAAATGATATAAATAATATTATGCAACTTATATTATATAATATATACACATATATATATATACATAAGTAATATATTATTTAATATACTTACATATAATAATAATAATACATAAATATATAAAAAATACATAAAATACCATAAAAAGTGGAAGTAAACAAAACTCGACAGACTTAGGGGTTCGGTGAAGTTTTCAAAAATTGTTCCCGGACTAATTTTTTAAAAATGTGTTTGCTGGGTGAACTTCTGACAGTAAGCGGCAGGGCATTCCATTCTATGTTCAGATTTGCCGAAATGCGGGACAATTTTTTGTTCGTATACACGCACTGAATATGAACTGAGCTGAACAGCAGAGGCGTAGCTACCGCCGTATCAGCCATTTCAATTTTACGGGGCCCCCAGTGTATAGGGGCCCCCACTAACACTCCCAAAAAAAGCTCGCCAGCAACCTACGGCCGCTACAGTTGGCACTACTTTTACATATATTTGACAGCTAACGTCGAGGGGGCCCCACAACAAATATTGATATGGGGCCCCCTTAGGGCTAGCTACGCCACTGCTGAACAGGTAATTAAATCGAACCTTTTTTAGTAGATGCATTTTGTCTTCCCGAAAAAAGCATGAGTCCTGACTCCTAATACAACTGAAACAATCAATAACCAGACATAAACATCACGATACCGCAATTCGACGGCGACGCGCTGATCTCGCCGTGGCGGGGGCTCCGGGGGCAGAGTCTCCGGCGGGGCGCCGCGCCCCCCTCGCGCCTCGCCTTCAACTTCACCACCGCTGATCCCAATGGACTGCTGGCATGGATCGCTTTGGTGAGAACATAGGATTATTGATAGTTAACTATCTCCAAACTAGTTACGTTATGGTGATTAAAAATATTTTTTTAGAATTTTTTAGAATAGAAACTTTTCTGGACAAACAAGGGTAGGAACATACTAGGAAGTTATAAAGTCCAGAAAGGGGGTTTCCCGCTGCCCCTCCCCATACGCCTAGGGGGTTTGTAGACCACATAAAGTGTGAAATCCAAACATTACCTAGTATAGTCTGGCTACGGTAGGTACCGTGCGTAGGAAGCGTTTAGTACCTATCTATTTTGTTACCTCCACCTCCTACTACGTACTAACTTTATTATTTCAATAGGACAGCGACTACATAGGCGTTGGTCTCGAAGCCGGCTACCTGAAGCTAGCTCGGTCGCTTCCCTGCGACACTCCCAGCACAAGCAACTCATCGCTCCCTCAAGCCGGCTTCCTGGCCGACGGCGAGTGGCACGCGCTGTGGGTCAATGTCTCCGCCCACAACGTGACGCTGGCACTCGATGACGACGTCGTCTATCACGAGGACACGTGCTACAGGAATCTGTCGCGGTATGAACACGTTGAAGTTTATATTGGTGAGTTGCAAATGATAAGTTATTTTGGTTTGTTCTGTAGTTTCGATTTTTACGTGATAATAGGTTCTGGTGATCACATGTGATGTACAGATAATGATAACTAATTTTGGTGTGTGATGTGTGTTGTTCAAGACAAGATTTTATTAAACTTTATAATAACTGATTAAATGTCAATCAATAATTTGTGTTTTTTAAGGCATTGCTTTCCGAATTTAATATAATTAAACAGAATTTGAATAGCACTGTTGGTTCTTAACATATTATCGTAAGTTTTCTGCAATTGAAAATTTTGCAGCTAAATTTCTGTATAAACTAACTTGTTTACAGAAGAGTATTTAAATTAATTTGATCTTTCTCATGGATTAATTTATTTAAAAAAAATACATTAAAATATTTCCCTAATAATGTTGTCTCATACAGTACCTGACGGTGGTTTATTGCAGGAGGGGCTGTAGAAAGCATTGCTACAGTAAAGGAGATATTCCCCCAAAACTTTAAAGGCTGCATCGATCGCATATCCACAAGCGCATCCGCCTACCTGACGGACTATACCAACGTGTACAGTGAAAACATCAAGTCGTGCCAATGGTTCCCTGCTCCAGGATAATATTGTGTTTATTGTATGTTTACATATACCTTATAATAATTAGGTACAATTTACATTATGATGTTTTTGCATCTTTGAATAGCGCAATGACACCCAATTATCATGTAGCCAGTCGGCTTATAATTGAACTTGATTGGTTATCGATTCATCAATATCGATTTTCATTTGTATTTTACCTAACCTCGTTTAATTTATTCATTGATCTGAGGTCGAAGGAAAAGTTGACGAGATACTGTTCTAATTTCAAAATCTATTTTAATTTTGCAGTAATTAGCTACAGTAGTTATCTAATAATCAATCGAAGTAACAGCTGTTTAGAGCTGTTTCGATTTTCAATGAGTTCATAGCGAAATTGATTTCGGTTACAAATCGATGTTGCCAGGAGTAAGTGCTATGTTCCTCATAATACAATCATTTACTCATAGTACAAAACTTTTCTAGTCTTCTTAGTATTAATTAATGTAGGTATATTAGTTAAATTTATGAAGCTCCACTTTTATTAAATATTTTTTGTAAAGTTTTATTATTAGATTAGAATTTGTACTTAACTATGTATGTATAATTAAAACGTAGGTTTTAAGGATTTTTAATGGTTTTAAATTGATGTTGTGATAAATGCATGGAAAAATAAAATTAAAATGTATCGTACACAAAATATAGTTTTATTGATATATTCATGTTTAATAAATTGTATACATAACATCATCAAATATTATATTATAAACATATACATTTTCGTTATACGTTACTAATTCAAACACAAATACAATATGAGATGTTATTCCCACTCATTATATTATGTATCATGAATTGAATAAACATTTAGTTTCAAAACATTGTAATAATTTCGATCGGCATACATGTTCAGTACTAACATGCTTCTTACACAAAGCTCATGAACTTTAGATCTATTTACATTCCCATATTAAAGCAACATGTACATTAAAGTCGAAGTATTTATTAGGCCTATTTACAAGTGGAATAAAGTTGGAATGCTTCACTGTAGGTCACATTTAATCTCGCGGTGTATTATACAACATGTAGAATTCATCTAGGAACATCGATTCCTTTATTGATACACGACACTATAAAATCTCCATATAATTTCTAAAAATAAATATCATATTAAGCAATAGGAATAAATAAATTGTTAATTGCACATCATGATAAAATTTACGAACATCATAAAAATCTCGCGACACAAGCCTAGCTTACGGCTCAGCGATGCTGCCTCTTGCAACGGACAGGAAACAACACCAAAACTCATAACTATATTGGCAAACAAAAATAAAATCCTAGGAATGTTTCGGATAACATTTATAAACACATAAAAAGAACAGAATAAGCGGATCACAGAAGTAAATATTATATATTTACGAAGTATTTATTACATAGTGTACGCAGTGCGCGGTCGCGGTCCTTGTCCATGACAACCGAATACTAACGTTACAGCGACGGCTCGAGCTCAAACATTGAATGCAATAAGGCCTATGAGTAATAACAATATATTACGTTACTAGTACAAGTGTGACATTAATTCACAAAAACTTTAAACAACATTAATAATTCGTGATAATGACACTAATTGTAAGAACATCAATGTAAATCCCATATTTATGTATTATTTCCTATATTTTTTATAAACATATACAATTAAAAAGATATTTCGCTTATCTATTATAAGGTATTTATTTCATTTAAAATTAATATATTTAGACTGATATCAGTTAACATTTATCATTCTCTAATGTAATATTCAATAATAAAATAACAAAGACCAATATGGGATCCCGTTCTACACTTTGATTGGAACAAAATTCCTTATCGGATACGTCTCAATCGACAATTCCTTATATACCAGGTGGTAACAATCTCGATAAATTTATAATCTCTAAATTCATAAACAATTTACTCTATATTAATTACACAATGTCATCAATAAAAAGTCACAATCTACGAAATTAACAATATTATCGATTAAAACAAACGACGATAGGTACATGTGTATCAAATAAGTGTTTACTATAGAGTATATAAAAATTAAGTTATAATTTAAAATAGCCCACATGTAGTACCGACTGATGTCAACTCAGGTCCGATAACTTATGGGAGAATAATTGAGCCTTGGTGCCCACTTTGATACCATTCATTCATAAAAGTACATAGCAAAGTTACAGATCATTGTCAAAATTTTACTATGAAAGCGTTCAGAAACAATATCATAGAGAGAAAGCATTTATTTTTAAAAATCAGTCTCATTCGCATAAGGAAGTGATCACAGCACACACACTGGAAACTCGTTGCAGAGCGAGGGGCCATGTCCCTCACAAAAGAACTTTTAATAATTAATAGAGCACCTTGGTTGCTAACTTGCTATACTTAAATATGATAAAAACATGCAACAGACCAATTTATTTTTATAAAAGTATTAAACATACGGAAAATATAAGCCAAGAAGACTAACGATATTAAATGGAAGTACATTTTGTATCACTATAAATAATAGTAAATTACAGCATTTGCACGAACATGTAAATGTTTCATTATAAAATAAACAAAACAAGTAACAGTATAGACTAGATAATATGAAGATTTCCGAAAGTTTACAGACACACCAATAAGAGATACGATCGTTGCATATGTTTGAAAAAATACATCTTCGAAACTGCAACTTCACAGATAAAGCACACATGAAGCCATCAATTTCGAGAGGCGCGTTAATGAGCGACCACTGTTACAGTGTGCGTTAGGCCGCTGGCGTCGCGTCGGGTGCGCAACGGAACGAACGCGAAACTAAGCCTTCCACATTTACACTGATTCACTACAATAAAGGTACAAATCGTAAGTTCGACGACGATCGCTACGATTGAACGTTACGTCCCGGGGTCACCGCACGGTTGTTACTGGATCGCCTAATATATACATATAAATAATATACCTATTATATATTACTTTAGGTTCCGCCCTTTACGTATCCGAGGCCGGGCACGCGAGTCCCGGAGAGTACCTACATACATACATACATATATTACCACAGCCTAAAGAACTTTCTTTTATCCAGTTGGCCAATGGAGACGTCTAAACAGGTCGACAAACTATGGTCAGGGCACTCGGATAGAAGCGAGTGCCCAGATCTCGATCAACGTGCGAGGAAAATCTTTGACGGTAAGCGCACATTAAATTAATAATATTGTTACGATATTAACTTCTGTCATGTAACAACTCGAAACGACCGAATACGTAGACGGGGTCGGCCTCTCCTCCGACATCGGGCGTCGAATCACTGCCAGTTCATACACTGATACTAGTTTAGGTCACCGGCCGGACGCGTCCGCACGCGAGACAGGTCACGTTCACCGGAGACGGGCGCTCGGCGGTCAGAGGCGGGCGAGGGCGCGCGGGCGGGCCGCCGCAAGCGCGCGTCACGGGCCGGCCGCGGGCTCGACGAGCCGCTGGACGAGCACGGCGACGAATACCGCGACGAGCAGGAAGCCGGCGGCCATGAGCAGCGCGGCGTGGCGCGGGGTGAGCGAGCGCGGCGCGCGCGGGCGGCGGGCGCGCGGCGCGGGCGGCGCGGGCGGCAGCGCGAGGCGCGCGGCGGCCGACCACGCGCCGGCCAGCCCGCCGCGCACGGCGCACACCCGCACCTGGTACTCGCCGCCGTGCTCCAGCTCCTCCAGCTGATACTGCGCCTCGCACCCGGAATAAACCTGCCGTTTATTAGTTACTTGTTAATACTTTTGAAGCTTTGGAGCATTCACATTATATATTATTTATGAAATTTGCAATAATATATTATTCACAGACACTGAAAGAAAAGAAAGAAAGAAAGAAAGAAAACATTTATTTCCCTCACAGGGCACTGCAACAGATAACAATATGCTTAGGTCTAATGTAAAGATAAAAAATAAATAAATTAAATGCAGTGCCACGCAGATGGATCGGAAAAAGGTCACATTCAGCGAGGTCCGCTGTTTTTCAATGTGACCTGCGGCGTTGCGCGGGGCGCACGCAGGTGCGGTGCATGGCGAACTTGCTAATTCTATTTATAAAAAATACATAATTAAGGTGAACACAGAAATTAACTAATTTATTAACTACATTATCTATCCTTTGTGCATAACAAACGAAAAACATTAAACAATTACAAAGTATACAAGAAACTATTTCTACTTATGGAAGGCATCATTGACAAAAAATTGATAACAACAATTTCTGAAACTAAACAATAGTAAAATGAGGCTGGGTCGAACACAAACGGAGTAATGGAATAATTTATCTGCTGAGCTGTCGGGCCTTAACATTGCCGGTGAGTATTTCCCTTTTTTTTATGAGAATAACAATTAAATAAATATTAGGTAGGTACCTACTTACATATTTTAATTTGCTAGGATACTTGCGTTGGTGTGAGTGTGGGTATGCGTGTGTGTGTGTGTGTGTGTGTGTGTGTGTGTGTGTGGGTGTGGGTGTGTGTATGTCAGGTAGTATGCGAACATTAAAGTGATTGAAACTTGCCTCGTGACCTAGGTCATCATCTGTCTCATTTTGTGACCTAGGTCAGGGTGCCAAAAAGGTTAACACTCCCGCACGCGTACCTGCTTGAACATGGCCTCCTTGCCGCGTGCGCACTGCAAGATGTACTCGGCGTCGTCGACCTCGTCCCAGGTGAGCAGCGCGGTGCGTGGCGCGGGCAGCGACACGGCGGGGGCGCGCGGCGCGGGCGGGGGGGCGGCCGGCGTGCGCGCGCACACCGCGCCCGACCACGCGCCGCGCCCGCCGCGCTCGTCGCTCGCGCGGATTCGGAACGAGTACGAGGTCGCTTCGCGGAGTTTCTTTACCTAACAGAAGTGAAACCAAAATTTTAGCATAACGACAAGCACTGTCTAAAGTCCGAGTGAGGGTGATGCACGACTGTGTGTACCCATCGGGCAAACTGACAATTAACACGCTTGGTAGTTTCACATGGAAAGTTTGTACCAAAATGCCACTTAAAATGATGCACCAAATGGTATGTAACATTACAACAGTTTTAATAGTTCAGGTGCAAGGAAAATAATTTGAAAAAAAGTGATAAAAATATTTTTACCTTGCAGGAGCGTGCCGAGCCGCGGTAGACGGGTCGGAAGTCGCGGGCGTCCGTGGCCCGCATCTCGACGCAGTATTGCGCGCCCTCCGCCGCCGCGTCCCACTCCAGCCGCAGCGTGTTGTGCGCCGCCTGTGCCACGCGCAGCCGCGGGGGCGCCGGAGGGCGTGGCCGCGTCGCCGCCCGCATCTCCTCCGACCACTCCCCCAACCCGAGCTCGTTGAGAGCCGCCACGCGCACACGGTATACCGTGTCCGGCTCGAGGCCCTCGATCAGCCGCTCCGGCACCGGGCCGTCCGTGTCGAACGCGGCGTCTCCCATCTCGACGCGGTACCGCAGGATGTCAGAGCCGTGCGCCGCCGGGGTCCGCCAGGACAGCCGCAGGCTCTCGGCGGTCGACTCGTGCCGGAGCCCCGAGGGGGCCGCGGGCGGGGCGCGGGGAGTCAGTAAGTCACGCACGCTGGACCAAGCGCCCCGTCCCGCCGAATTCGTCGCGCAGACCCGGAAGAAATATGGCGAGAACGGAGTCAGCTTCGCGACGAGGAACGACGAGTTAAGCCCGCGGTAGATCTCCGCAAAGGTGTCATCCGCGTTGGTCGAGCTCATCTCGAGTCGGTAGTCGAGAATCGGCGCGCCGTTGCTCACCGGAACGGTCCACTCGAGGCGAGCGGAGTGCGGGGTCTCGACGTGTGCGACGGGGGCGTCGGGCGCGTCGGGCGGCGCGGGGGCGGTGGCGAAGGACAGCGCAGGCGACGCCGGGCCTGCGCCGACTCGGTTGCGGGCGATCACCCAGAGCGAGTACTCCCGCCCCGGCAGCAGCTCGCGGACGACGCACTCGGTGGCCGGCCCGCAGTGCGCCAGGCGGATGACGCCATCCGCGTCAGACAGCTCGACCCGGTACTCCAGGATGGGCGCCCCGCCCGTGCAGTCAGGCGCGCGCCACCGGACCGCCAGCAGCGTGGCACGAGGCTCACCCGCCGGCTCGGGCGCGGCACACACACCGGGCACCGCCGCCTCCGTCGTCACCGTCTCCGCCGGCGACCACTCGCCGTCGCCCGCTGCGGTGGCACAGCGCACTCGCGCTCGATACTGCGTCCCAGGCTCCAGGCGGTCGCAGTGGGCCTCCCTCTCAGGGCCGCAATACGCCGGTCGGTAGCCCTCCCCGCCGTCGATTTCGAGGGTGTAGGATTCGACGGTCGCGCCGCCGTCGTCGGCGGGCGGGTCCCACCTCAGGCGGAACGCACGCGAGTGGATCTTGCCACGGGGTGCCGGGCGGCCAGGCGGGCCGGGCCGCTCCGGCAACGTGCGGTACGCGACATCCGTCGACCAGGGGCCCTGCCCGTCGACCGTCTCGCAGCGGAGGCGGAAACGGTACTCGGTGGCGCGATGCAGCCCGTCGCACACGTAGGAGTGGTCGGGCCCGCTGTAGACGGGCAGGAAGCCGTGCCCGCGGGAGACGTCGTCCATCTGCAGCGTAAACTCCTCGTCGGCGCGCCGCTCCCAAGCGAGCGCCAGCGACGCGGCGGTGGCGGCGCGCAGCGTGGGCGGGGCGGGCGCGGGAGGCGGGGAGCCGGCGGTCCACACGACGGTCTCCTCGCTCCACTCGCCGCGACCACACTCGTTGACGGCGGCCACCCGGAACCGGTAGCGGTGCTGCGGGCGCAGGTTGTTGACGGTGTGCTGGCGCGTGCGCGGCTTGGTGAGCTCGGCGAACCCGTCGCCGTCGTCCATCTCGAGGAGGTAGTGCGAGACGCGCGCGCCGTTGTCGGCGGCGGCCAGCCAGCGCAGCAGCAGCGAGGTGCGCGCGCGCTGCGTGACGCGCGGCGCCGGCAGCCGGTCGGGAGGCGCGGCGGGCGCGCGGAACGTGGCGGCCTCGCTCGCCGCTCCCGTCAGCTCACCCGCTCGTATTTGGAGGCATACCGAATATTCGCAACCTGGCCGCAGATCTCGAACTCTGAAAATGAAAAATTAAATCATAAAATTCATAAATTTTCTTACTTTAATAGAATACAATTTTTAATATTATGTTTCTTTATTTTAATGGTTCCAACTTATTAAAAAAAAAACTTAAGAGGTGTCAAGGGTCACCCGGATGGAACGAGGTTCCTTGCAGTCAGTACTAGGATAGCAAAAACATGCATGCTATCCTAGTACTCTAGCTTGCTTTCTATGTAAAAAAAAACTACGATGGCAAAAAGTGTCGTTACCGGCAAAAAGTGTCGTTACCAAATTTTCCGCCTACCCCCCTTTCGCAACGCGCGATAAGGAACTTCGTTCCAATATACAAATGTATTGTTATATATGAAACTTTTCATAATTATCTATAGGTATGATAAAAACACTGTTTCAATGAAAAAGACTCTATTCATGATATCTCATGGGTGCATTTCGGCTCGTTCAAAATTTAAATATGTAGTCGTAGCTTCAAAAGTACTAGATTTAAATGAAACAAAATTAGGTGTATTACTAGACATTAAGGGTACACAACCATTCAGCTTTAAATTATTTAACTTGTTCTAGTAGTGACTGTTTTAGTTTGTGTTCTTACCTGCAGGATAGCGAAGATCCGCTGTAGATCGCTTTGTATCGGCCACGATCTCCCAGGAGTAAGTCATACGTCAATTCCACGTTAGGAGGAGCGACGCCCTCTGGTAAAGGAGAGTTCCATTGCACTAATGCACTCGTTGGTGTCATGTCACTCACCTAAAATTTAAAACATGTTAACTTAAATTTACTGGGACTGCTTTGAAGTCTGATAAATTTCTAAAGACTGCAATGAACACCAGTTGGACAGACTTTGAAATGTTATTTCAGATTTTGCTACTGCGAAATAAAAAAACTGTATCAACACTCATTATGTTTACCATTTTACCGATGAATATAATTACCCTCAAAATTCGAAAACGTTAATTGAGTGAACAAATTGTTACAATGAGCTTAACTCAAAACTACACAAGTTTGTGCGATTCGACCACAATTAGTTGCCCCAGAAAAACCCAGAATGTAGCCACGTCACGACACTCACAACCTATCTGTCACCTAATAACTGCATTTACATTCATGCTCAAAACAAAATGATGACTAAAGCCCAATGCATACGTTACGGGTTTTTTCCTGTATGGAATTTCGGTGCGTATGCACTATCGTATGCATTTTCTATGAAACGATGTTTCCAAAACTTCACGTCCCGTCCCGTATGGGAAAAAAAAATTTATAGACGCACCTGAGGAGTACGCGTTGCAGAGAGCAGGTCTAGTAACGCCTGCGTATCGTTTTCGTCGTCACCCTGTACAGAAGCGCCTGCGGACGAGCCTTCGCCCTCGGACCAGGCTCCCGAGGAGGCACCGCCACTGCCGCCCCCTCGACCGTTCAACTCCTTCCGCGGCGAAAGGGACGGAGTACTCGCCCCCGAATTCGTCTCTGAAAACAACCACAATATTAAAATAAAATTAATAATGGGTATAGTCCAATGTACAGATAAGCTCTGATGACCAGATATACCTAAGGTCTAGCAACAATAGGTAAAACATATTATCAACCCATGTGTTTTGATATCAGTAATCCATAGAAAAGCTGTTGTTTTATGATAGATGGCATTATAATAAAGTCAAATTATATTTTAAACTGAAATTATTTGTAAATATATTACAAAATATCATATACCATTAATGGTTATGTATACTGCTTTGAAAATAATTCATGTGGCCAAAAAAATATTCGAGCAGACCTTTTTGCCTACACCTCAGTTTTTTATTTCATTTAGTATTAAACAATCAGTAAATAAATGCAATACATAAAACCCAAGTGTGTGCGAAACAGAAAGTAATAAAACACTGCAAGTGGAAATTTATTTCTGTACTTAATACCAAGAAAGCCAAAACAGCCAATATTTTTTTTAATAAGTTTTGATTTAAAATAGATAAAATTGGTTATTTTGACAGAATACATGCAAAAAAATCATGGAATCACTTTTATACCACTCCAGTCCTATTAAATTATTTTTAGAACTATTTTAAATAAAATAAAATACTCAGTATTATAAAGATTTACTTACCGATACCATTATTCCGGCTATTCTGCTTTCGATCCAGTTTTTGCTTGAGCTTGGTATATCGTCGCTGGGTTCGCTCATCCTTCTGGTAGACTGGTGGGGGAGGAGAGTGCTGCATATGATGCGGAGGCACGTGGTGGTAGTGTGTGGGGTACCCTGGACCATAGAAATGTTGAGGGCCTCCTGCACCGTTCGTTGGACCCTGAAACCACAAAATAATTTTATGTCTTAGTAGGGCCATTTACATGGACTAAATGGCTCATGGTACTTCTGTTAAAAATAGACAGCCAAAAGATAAATAAGAAGGGAAATTCTGAAATTAAATATTTTTGAATACTTTGGTTTTTAATATTATTTTAAATATTATTTTAGTTGTGGTGAATTGAAAATGCCAGTAAACAAAACCATATTTTTTGCATGACAATCAATATACCAAGTATTAATGGGATGTAATATGAGCTAGTGATTCATGCTAATCAAATGGGTATTTTCAAAAGTCTAGTGATTAGGAACAACCTTTTTAAAACCATATGAAAACAAGTTTACATCTGGTTTATGCATACGAAAATAAAACTAGACTGCACCGAAAGGAATTTCTGCTCACACTGACCTTCACTTTATCTTTATTATTGGAATCTGTTATTGGATCCGGATCGTTCATTTTTTATTCCTATTGTTTGCCACTATGAATTGATAACTTTTTCAAGTTTGCGGACGTCACCAGCCGTATGCCGTCTGCCACGAATGCCACGTACTGCCAAATAGTTCGGCACTCGGCGCTCGGCAGTGATAACACTCACCAATACAAACACAGCGATTTACAGATATAACACAACCGCGAAAAGATTATCACCAAGTAGACGAACATAACACTTGGCGCAACGCTCACTACAAAAAGTCGTTTAATTCTGCCGTGTATTCGCTTGACGCGGCTTCATTCGAAAACGAAACAATCGATAAATCGGCGGAAATAGTTAAAATTGTTTGCACAGACGGTGCGCTACACTACCTGCCGGTACGTTACATTTCTTATGAAATATGAATATGAGTACGTCTGTCTTCGACGACGCTAGGAGCCTCGCCCCCGGATTATGTTTACGCGACGCTTTCGTTGATTATAATAAAAACTTGTTATTTAGTAGATGAGAAATAAACCATTGGCCGTTAAAACATGTATGTAACTGATAAGCTATAAAGAAAAAAGTTTACATTCCGCATCACAGAGTACTTAATCACTATGTTCCGAATTATAAAATAGGTAAACAACTATTTTCTGTATTTATTTTATTTACAGAAATGGCAGTTATATCAAATATTTAATAACTAGGTAACTTAGTAATTGAATTATCGTTTTGATAACAACAAACTTATGAAACTGCAGTGAAGTGCGACAAAATTTACAAAATGCAACTGACAATGACAGTAGTGAGTAGTGACAGGTATACATGACAGCTTTCTGACTTTAGCATTGACCACAGGGCGCGTTCCACTAGACGCTCATAACGCTCACAACGATCAAAATCTCATACTAATTTGATCGTTGTGAGCGTTTTGAGCGTCTAGTGGAACGCGGCCACAGAGTACTATTCTTTGACAATTTTAATGACAACCGTGTTTTAATTTCTATGAAGGAGTTTGGCGTAATTTTTTTTTACATTCAACCAATTTTAACTGTCCAAAATAATTATGATGAAATGACCAAAAGATGAAACCAAATATTGAAAATTACCTTTTCATGTCTAAAAAAACAGTTAAGCGCATATTAGGCCACGTGTAGAGTGAGGTTCCGTAGTTTTAAGACTCGTTAACTATAGGTACCTACGTATAGTCGTATAAGACTTTAATTTCAAATGGATAAATATGAGTTACTTATTTAGATTTTACTGAAAACCGTACTTTTTATGGGATAATTTTGAATTCGAGGTCAATCAATGACTTTCCCATTCAGAGTTTGTTGACACAGCCTAGTAGACATTTTAAATGTACCGTAAGAATACCTACTACATACTAATAGACACCTGATAATTATGGATTAATGATTTTTTCCAAATTATTTTTTTATTCTAAGTCAAACTATAATAAACCGTACTAAAAACATTAAAGTATTATTACTAGCGTATAGAACAGACACTGCGAACACAATGTATGTTCCAATGAATTGAAGAAGCGCGGCTGCATTTCCAATGGATTCGTTCGATTTTGAAAGGAGAACGGGGGCTCAATTTTGAAAATAGAACTTCCCGGCGGGAACACACATTTTCTTCGAGATGTCTCTTCTAGCGAACACAATGTATGTTCCAATGAATTGAAGCCGCGCGGCTGCATTTCCAATGGATTCGTTCGATTTTGAAAGGAGAACGGGGGCTCAATTTTGAAAATAGAACTTCCCGGCGGGAACACACATTTTCTTCGAGATGTCTCTTCTATGACATTATACTTCAATGACTAAAAAGCATAAAAACAAGTCCTCACATAATGGTGCGGTGGTTGATGGTGCGGTGGTTGGTGGTGCGGCGGTTGGTGGTGCGGCTGGTGGTGCTGCGGGTGGTGCGGCGCGTGGTGCGGGTGCACCAGGTAGTGCCGCATGCCCTCGTCCAGCACCGGCGGCATCAGCTGCGGCATCATCGCCGCCGACGTCACCACTGGCATACCACCTGGATGCAGAATGCAAAACTTTATGTAGAAATGCGTTTTTATTTTTAACCTCAGACGAAAAAACAGGGGTGTTATAAATTTGACGTGACTGTGTGTAGCAGTACTTACCTACACTATCGTCAACTACTTTACAACTCAAAAGAAAATGTTTTCCGTGAAAATTCGAAAAGTGAAACTTTTCATACAAAAGTGGATCTGCATTTCTGTGGCATCGTAGCTCCCAAACAGTTGAACCGATTTTGATCTAGTTTTTTATGTGAAATGTGAGTGTTGTTAGCTATTTTTAATGTAAACACAACTGTCGGGAGTTTTTTAAATTTTAATTTAAGATTATAATTAAATTGTAGTAAAGATATAGACCTTGTCTGGGAGGTCTGTAGTAGGTTTGGACTACTTTTTAAAAATACTCGATCACCGTCATCGATGCATTTATTACCAAATTACACTAATCAAGTGGTTGTTGCTTCGCGCATGTTGCGTAGATTAAAATTATCTCGTACTGCTTGGACTGAGTATGCCTTCCACCAAGCTTCATAATTAAGAGCAAATGAGTGGTATTAACGAAGATTCATTAGCGAAAATGAAATTTGACAACATTAATACGACAGCTATTTTTAACAGACTTCAAAAGCGGCCAAGTGCGAGTCGGACTCGCCCATGAAGGGTTCCGTAGCAGCAAGTAACATAATATAAAATTTCTTGAAGTTCGTTGTAACTTTGATCGAGGTAAATTGCGGTTTATGATTTATGACGTATTAAAAAAAACTACTTACTAGATCTCGTTCAAACCAATTTTCGTTGGAAGTTTTCATGGTAATGTACATCATATATATTTTTTAGTTTTATCATTCTCTTATTTTAGAAGTTACGGGGGGGGGGGGGGGACACATTTTACCAGTTTGGAAGTGTCTCTCGCGCAAACTATTCAGTTTAGAAAAAAATGATATTAGAAACCTCAATATCATTTTTGAAGACCTATTCATAGCCCACACGTATGGGTTTGATGGGTTTGTATGGAACCCCCAAAATTTATTGTTTTTTTTTCTATTTTTGTGTGAAAATCTTAATGCGGTTCACAGAATACATCTACTTACCAAGTTTCAACAGTATAGTTCCTATAGTTTCGGAAAAAAGTGGCTGTGACATACGGACGGACGGACAGACAGACAGACAGACAGACATGACGAATCTATAAGGGTTCCGTTTTTTGCCATTTGGCTACGGAACCCTAAAAAAGGAGGAGGCATTCGATTCAACTGTATTTTTTTTGTTTGTTACCTCAGAACTTTTGACTGGGTGAACCGATTTTGATGATTCTTTTTTTAATCTAAAGCTGGTGCTTGTCATGTGGTCCCACTTAAATTTAAGCTAGATCTGACGAGGAGTTTTTGAGTTATTTTGAAGTCTGTTATTTTTTTCTTGGTAAAATTCAGATTATTCATTACATAATGGAGAACACAAAAGGGTCAAAATATTGCTATGAAATACACCTAAAATCGTAGCGTAGATCATGTACATTACATTACTTTTTATTTCACTTCAATACATGCAGTATTTCCGAAGTTATAACGGCGAGAAGTTTAAGCCCTTTTTTGAATTTCCGAGATTACGCGCGCTCATAGTATGACGTCACACCCCCGCTCAGGCGCTCAGTCCGGTGCGTTGATACTACTAAATTGTTTAATCTTTATTCTAAGACTAAATTATTCGCGTCTCGTTTCATTTTGTTCCGATCGTCTTCGTTTTCCTACTACTATAGTGTGCTTGTATTTCAAAAAAATAATATAAATTATCCTATATAATATATAGTTTATATTATCCGATCGATTACACTAAAGTGAAATGTGTAGTGTGTAGAAAAAGGTTTTCCAAAAGGTCAGTCGGACAACCTGCCAACAGCATAGACCTATATGTATATACTATTAGTACTATATATAAGTACTACTACTATAACATAGTAGGTATATCTTTATTCCACGAATTTCGGCAGCCGTAAAATCCTGATTCTTCATGAAATATTGTGCCACCATCAATCAAACTATCCACTCTTGGCCATAGACTTTAATATTATGTAATATATATAATAGTATATAACAGTATATATATAATATATGTATACTATTGTGTATACTATTATATACTGTTGGTTAGGGTAGTTTAGGGTACTACTTAGAACATACATACTTTAGGGTAGGTATTTGTTCAAACTTAAACCTAACTGAAAGTGTGTGTTTCATTTAGTAGGTACCTACATATCTGTTTTATGAGCCGCGATAAAAAAAATACTAGGTAGGTATTCGCAATCAACATCTAGTAGAGGTTGTCAATGATTATTTTGTGTTTCATTAGTATAAACTTAAAGAAAATGTCACAGAATATAGATAAGTCCTAGTAGGTATTTACGTAGTTATCAGTTTTCTACGTAGGCAAATACCTACCTATTAATATATTTTTATACTAAATCAGATATTTTTGATTAATTTCATCCAGTGTCCACTTTAGTTTGTTCATTTACAGTTTTTTTTTCAATAACCACACCACAATGGATAGTTATAAACAAAAACGATTGCTAAATCTCGCTGTGTCCGCGCACGGGCACATAAGAGTTAAAATATAGGTAGTCCAGTGAAAACATACCTAACGATTCATAATCAAAATTATTAAGTATTCAGTATGCGAGCACTTTATTTATCTTCTAATAAGTTAGTTTTTCGTCAGGGTTATTTACATAGGTACTAGGTAGTAGGCAAGATACCTGGTCTATTTAAACAATCAAAATAGACAAGTAGATACGTTAAGTAGGTCTAATGTGGCAAGCAAAAGTAGAGAAGAAGGATAAACTTATCATTAACAAATACTTGTACATCGAAATGTTCTTCAAAGCAGTGCGCTTTAGTTTTAGGGCCTATTGAATCAACTCTTTTTACGGCTGCCATCCACTTTTTCCTCAATTTAGGGTCATTTTAGGGCACATAAAAAAAGAGTTTATCAGGTGTTTAACTGTTGAATTGAAGTACCAAGGAACAATACAGTATTTTTTTCCATTTTTACCACAGAGAACCTTATAATTTAGATTTTTACCGCGCAGCGGCGTGCGAACGAAAGCGCATGACCGGGGGTGTGACGTCATCGGGTAGTGAGCGCCCGCCCGCGTTTTTAAAAACTTTCGGCCAGAAATCCGTACTTTGATCGTAAATATCTCAGCCATTTTTTAAGATATGAAAAAAGTAAAAACACAGTTTTTCTTGTAATTTTTTGTAGAATTATTTGGCATGTAAAGTAAAAAACGTTTGTCAGACCCATTATATGTATTTATGCTTTTAATATTATGTATGTATGGTTAATGCTATGATGACGAAAATGGAGCACTTCGAAATGTATGGGCAGTGACCAGTGACAAATCGATTATAATATTCACTTTTTAATTTTTATGTTCATTGACTGGGTTAGGCCCCCTAATATTAAAAGTGTACATGTATTGTTGCAACATAAGCAAAATTTTCTAAACGCATGTAAAACTTATTAAAACTGCATATATGTAATATTATTAATACCTCATTTTGTAAGTAAAAAGGATTTTTTTAAATAATATTTTGTAAATTTTTATCATAATCATAATCATAATCATAATCGTTTATTTGCAATAAATGTGGTGGTACACTGGTGGTATGTTAATATTACATAGTTTCACACATTTAGCTTGTTGAAGCATGCAAATATTTAACGTACTTATTACAATTTTATATGACTAACATAGCCTTAATTATTTCTAATTATAATTTATAGCGTGGCCATGTAATAAAAGATTGTTAAACTGTTTAGTCGTTTACTTTCAGCAGTTTTACAGGACATGAGATATTAATACACTTTTAAAACTTAGGACCGCTAACATTACAATTCAAGCTCATGACATATATCTCAAGACAGATATCTCGCGGGAAGGCGGCGCGCGCGTGACAAGTGACAGCGCGAGGGATGTACCTTGCTAGTAGTGAGGGGACGCGCTATATCCTCCCCCTCCAAGCCACCACTACGACCCGTTGGAGGCTTGGTCAACATAACCTTGCGCGGCCTTCCACGCAACCTACCGCGAGCCACCGTACCCTTACCAGAACTACTTTTAAATGGAGTCAGAGAACTGGCATGATACTTGCCGATCCTTTTTCCCTCTGCATCAGAAACATAAAAAGTAGTAGGACTCACCACCCCGCTCACGACGAAAGGGCCCGCACGCCGAGGAGCAAACTTGCTCGAGAAGCCTCGCCCGGAGTTACTAAGAGGATGAGTGTCCACCAACACCAAGTCACCTTCCTTATAGGTTGGACTGGGACGGCGCTTCTTATCTGCCACCAATTTACGACGATCCTGTTCCTCTTCGGATCGAATCTTAACATTTTGAAGAATATAGGAGAAATCACGCAAATAAGGAGTTATCTTCGAAATAAACTTCTCTTCATGCACAATACGTCGGATATCACTGGCCACGTTGAAAGGCGATCTCAGTTCACGAGCAAACGTTAAAAATGCTGCACTGTGACCAGTGGCTTGATTGTAGGCATTATTTAACGCAAACCGCACGATAGGCACAGCCTTAGGCCAATTCCGATGATGATCTCCTACAAATATACTAATCATCTGCTTCAACTCTCGATTCTTCCGCTCGGCCGGATTTGACTCAGGATGATATGCTGGAATAAGGTTCTGCTTTATGCCTAAAACAAACATTGCTTTTTGCATCACCTCAGCAACAAATTGAGTACCATTATCCGATACCACCCTTCTTGGTAAGCCGTAGCGAAGGAACACCTCTTCTATAAGAGTCTTAGCACATACTTCTGCTGTTGCGTCCACCAGAGAGAATAACTCTACCCACCGCGACGCAGTGTCTTCCACAAGCAGAATCCACCTCTCACCCTTCTCACCTTCAGGTAGAGGTCCAAAAAGATCTATGGCCAGTACTTCAAATCGCTGATGCAGCACAGGGGTCTGCAAAAGACCTGCAGTCTTACGATTACTAGCCTTATAACGTTGGCAAGCTTCACACACGTTAATGTATTTCTCAAAGAAACGTCTCATACCAGGAAAATAGTACCGCTCTCTTGCCTTTCTATATGTCCTCTCTAATCCTAAATGTCCAGCTGTAGGAGAGTCATGGAGCTCTTTAAATAATTCCATTCGCATGGACTCAGGAACAGCCAACTGAGGTTCCTCAGACTCAGCATCGGGGTCGAAACGAAACAAAACTCCTTGGGACATATAATACCCCCGATCAGTCCAACGAGTCACCAAACTCGTATCTTCATTTTCAAAGTCCGCAATAATCTTTTGAAAATTTGGATCTTCTAATTGAGCAGCGCGGATCTCTTCTGGGCTTCGATGAGGTAAATCCATACTCACTTGACAGATAGCACAGTCCTCGACAGCAGTTGTCGAATCCTCTAAAGGACGGCTCAAAGTATCTGCCACAACATTTACTTTACCGGGGCTATACTCCACATTAAGGTTATAGGCCTGTATCTTCATGGCCCATCGCGCAAGTCGACCACTTGGTGTCTTAAGTGACAGTAACCACTTTAGTGGCTGATGATCGGTCGCCACACAAACTTGAGCACCCTCAACATAACCCCTAAATTTGTCAAGCGCCCAAACGACAGCTAGAGCTTCGCGCTCTGTTGTATTGTAATTACGCTCAGCAGCAGTTAGCAATCTGCTAGCATATTCAATGGGTTGTTCTGCCTTCGGGTTCTCTCCCTGCATGAGGACAGCACCTAACGCGTAACCACTCGCGTCAGTCCTCAAAATAAAAGGTTTATCGTAGTCGGCTTGAATCAGTACAGGGGCGGTCGTAAGCAAACTCTTAAGTTTCTCAAATGCTTGCGACTGAGCTAAGCCCCAACTCCAAATCTGATTTTTCCTGAGAAGCCGAGTAATTGGTTCCGCAACTTCGGAAAAGTTTTCTATAAACTTCCGGAACCAAGAACATGTTTGAAGGAATGTCCTTAGCTGTTTTACATTGCTAGGTTCCTTCATGTTCAACACAGAATTGATTTTACTAGGATCTGGCGAGACTCCTTCTTGGGTAATCACGTGACCGAGGTATTTCACGCTTTCCCTCGCAAATACACATTTTTCCCGATTAACCCGAAGGTTGAACTCTCGCAAACGGGCAAATACTATCTTAAGATCCTGTAAATGTTGATGAAAATTATCGGAGATGATTAATAAATCATCTAAGTATGCTAAGACACATAGATGAGCAAAAGATGCACAAGAGCGTAGGCGGTCTATTAGACGCTGAAAAGTGGCTGGCGCATTCTTTAAGCCGAATGGCATTCTCTTGAACCTATATACTCCAAAAGGACTTATGAAGGCTGTCTTGTCCCTATCATCTTTATGGACAGCAACTTGCCAGTATCCCGCTCGAAGATCTAACGTACTCATAACAGCGTTCCTCTTAGTAGACTGTAGCAGCTCGTCTATTAAAGGCATCGGATAGGTATCCGTCTTGGTCACCGAATTTAATCGCCTATAATCGACACAAAAACGTATGGTTCCATTAGCCTTGGGTACGAGAAGAGCTGGGGAGCACCAAGCTGACTCACACTCTTCGATTATGTCATCTTTCAACATCTTATCAATCTCCAGACGCATCACCTCTTTCTTGGCAGGTGTTAATCTATATGGAGGTACAGCAATTGGCAAACACTCACCTGTATCTATATGATGCTCAGCGTAAGGAGTCGGACCTCCCCCTGGTCGGAAGATATCCATGTGCTCTCGAAGCACATCCGACAATTGGGCCTTCTCCATGGTCGTTAACAGCTTACCCTCCTCCACGCGCAGATCCACAGCATCGCAAGCGAGTCGATGTTCCTCCACTCCATATTGAATAGGAAAGCTACCAGGGACACCAGCCAGTGACCAGCGGTCACCGCTGAAATCAAGTATCATACCAGCATCTCTTATAAAATTCATGCCTAACAATGATTCGGTGGCTCCCGGTAACACAATAAACAAAGTAGGAATAACAATATCCTTAATTTCAACATTGACAATAGTAGTTTCTACAAAATTTTTAACCATATAACCATTAGCATATTTTAACTCATAAAATACATTTTCAAAAATATAATTATTTTTCACTAAATGATCACGTAACGACGCACTAGCAACAGATTGTCTCGCGCCTGTATCAATTAAAACATTACCAATTGCATTATTAATTCTTATTTGCAAAACAGGCCGATTACGTGGCTCATGCATGGCTGACACAGCAGATATAGATTGGAATACCGCATTCGCTGATTTATCTTTACACTTCGCGCAGTTCGACCGTATGACTCCCGGTGCACCACAACCGAAACATGACACACGAGGCTCCGTGACTTCTGCGTTTGTATCTGTTACACTGGTATCCTTCTGACGTAACCTTGGACATTCAATTTTCGTATGCCCAAACAGTTTGCAATAATAACAGCGCGGTCGTGATTTGTTGTTATTCAAGTTCGACGAAACTTTAGGTATAGATTCATTACTACATGGTAAGTCACTCGTTCGTTGCTTAGGAGTTGACTGAACCTCTGAAATTGGTTTTTGTACCAATCGCGGTCGACTCTCATCAAACAAATCTTCCAACGATCTTGCCATATTGAGCATTTCCGCGAAGGATGTACAGCAACTTCGCGGTAACTTTTCACGTATCCGAATATTAAGGAGGCCATAAACCATATCAATTTGCACCTCTGTGCTTAAACTTCCCGGTGGTAGCTGCGCAATTAGGGCTCTTACCCTACACACGAAAACGTCCGTCGCTTCCGCCCCTTGTTCTTTATTAAATATTTCTCGGTAAATTCTATGTGGCGGTAAGCGTGGGCCAAAAGTCTGCTTCAAAAGGTCGATGGCCTCAGACCAACCATCGACAGTGGCCTTAACTCCTTGCCACCAAGTCGCAGCCAGCTCCGTCAACAGCATAGGCAATCCACGCAGAGCGATTGCATCATCAATACCTACACACTCTTTGTATATCTGGATCGCTTCGATAAATGCTACCACATCACTATTTTTGTTTCCATTAAAACGTGCCGTACACTTTGCGAAATTCCCCGAGGAAGAAGTATGTAAGTCCGGCGACTGTCGCTGCACCGTTTGTAATATTTGCGACAATTGACGTTCAGTCATCATGACCGGGGTTTCACGCGTCGCTGTCGCCGTCGACGAACCACTTGGTTCCGCCATACCGGGATCCTCCTCGTCAATATCACTCGCGTCTCTCTGTCGTGTACGCGGCATCACGCTCGGTATATAAGTATACGTGACCTAACAGACGACTACTCAGTCTCGGTACAGACCTACTCACTCGGTCTAGGACTACGTATCAACACACGAAAACTTTTACAAGTATGTCCTATACCTAACACAGTCGTTTTCACTACTTAAAACCAGATTTCCGTGACACAAAATCACTTAACTAAAGTTCTACAACATGTAACCAGTCCTGAAGAACGACACTAGAAGGTTTAAAATACGTAGGCACAAAAATGTTCTATCCTGTATTCATGAAAATTACGAGTATAAGATCGCGACTCGCGAGTCTCGACAAGACTCGACGGCTCGACGCAAACCAAACCAAACCAAACGTAACCAAACGTTAACCGTAACCACACACGTTATGGGTTGTATTGTTCGATGTATTTGTTTGTTTTTACCACTTTTCGTAATTTCACGGGATATCTAAAACATTCTACGCACTTCCAGTCACTGTTCTGACACTGTTCACAACACAATTTTACACTTTTACACAGTTCAGCTACAGAGTTCACGTAAAGAATTCCGATAGGTAGGTACCTACTTTACGAAGCTCAAGGTCCTTTACTGAAGTTATTTTACACACAGTCCTGACGAAATACGTAACCAAAACTCAATTCTGAACGATTACACGAAGATTCTTCGCAACACAAGTAACCGACGAGTTCGTAAATCGTTATAAAACTTATAACACTGCGCACTAAACATGGAGTTTTTAACACAGAAAACTTTTCGTTCACTACGATGTTTAATAGTTCGGCCAAACGTTGGGCTGCCAATTTTATAGCGTGGCCATGTAATAAAAGATTGTTAAACTGTTTAGTCGTTTACTTTCAGCAGTTTTACAGGACATGAGATATTAATACACTTTTAAAACTTAGGACCGCTAACATTACAATTCAAGCTCATGACATATATCTCAAGACAGATATCTCGCGGGAAGGCGGCGCGCGCGTGACAAGTGACAGCGCGAGGGATGTACCTTGCTAGTAGTGAGGGGACGCGCTATAAATTTAATTATAATTTTGTTAATATCAAAATAGTTTTGTAATTAAAATAGTACCTATTCTATGTATATCAATTATTATCAATTAGATTCAATATCAATTTTCAATTATATAATATTTAAATAGGTACCTCAAGTTCAATGTCATCAATGTAATTTTATTCAATTTGTGCTGTCATAATTCATTAAATTCTGTGTCAATTGTTAAATAATATTTATAATTTTTAATGTCAACATATAATTATTTAGATCATGCAATTTCATCCAAAATAAGTAATATTATATCATTTTTATGTTGTCACTGAGGTATTCAGTAACAGAATAATAACATTTGCCTATAAGCCACATATTGAGTGACTTTTTAAAAGTTGCCACTGATTTTTGTTTTAGCTCTACTGGTAGTTTATTATAAACAACTTTACCAATTTTCATCGAAATCCGTTCAAGGGTTTTCATGTGATGCCCGGACAGACAAACAGACAGACAGACAGACAGACAATAAGTCTAAAAAAAAATATTTTTGTGCTCTAACACGTTATTGAAGTGCCCCCTAATCAAAATTTAAAAAAAATATTCAATGTACAGAAAATTTGCCCTTTGAGTTTTATTATAGTATAGATAGATTATAATAGCCATAGAATACGCGTTTTTACCAAATTTGACAGATTTTGCTGAGGGCAGCACTAGTTAGTGAGGAAATCTTCCTCTATAATTACCATAATTTTCCTCGTTCGTTTTAAATAAATGCGGGTGGGAAAGTACAAAATTACATATTTCGCTTATATTAATACATGGAAATGACAGTAGTTTTAGCCTTTTAAACAGGGGTTTACAACTTGTTGTACTTGTTACATTACAGATAGCACGAATACATTGTTTTTGCGCGATGAATGCTCGTTTTACGTCTACAGAGTTACCACATAGTACAACACATGGGCGTAGCCAGGTTTTAGTTTCGGGGGGGGGTTCAAGTTTCGGGGGGGGGGGGGGTTTATTTTTTCTCACGACGTATGTAGTGCCATCTATTATTAGTCTATGTAGTCAAAAAGTTCAAAAACGTGTTTAATAGAAATAAAGTTCCCAAAAATATGTGCGATAGCTCATTCGATTCGGAATGACGTCTAGAAAAATGTTTTTAAGGGTTTATTAGCACATAAAAATGTCAGTCCTTAACATTTCGAGGGGGGTTTGAACCCCCGAAACCCCCCCCCCCCCCTGGCTACGCCCATGGACAACACCATATTTTAGTATAGAGGCCTCTATACTAAAATATGGTGTTGTACTATGTGGTAACATTGCCGTGGTATGCAATTAGTACCGTTTTTTCATTAGTTATTCTAGTCAATCTCCACAATGCATAAGCAAACTTATTTATCTTATTGCAAACCATTTGTATATGTGCTTTCCATGTACAAGTGTTGTCTAGTGCTATTCCTAAAAATACTACTGAATGTGCTTCTGTCAATATATGGTCATTATGCATAATTTTTAATGGTCTATTACTCGGGTGCTTTTTATAAAATTGTAGATATTTGGTTTTACTTAGGTTGACACTTAAGTTATTTTTTGTGAGCCAATGTATGATCTGATTAACTGTGTCATTTATGTCTTGTTGGAAGTCTTTGGTATTTTTGTTGTCATGGGGAATTATTACAGATATATCATCAGCATACAATGTACAATATTGGTTTGTTATTTTTGGTAAGTCATTAATATATATTAGGAATAAAAGCGGGCCAAGTATGCTACCTTGGGGCACTCCAGTGTTATTAACTTTGATATCTGATTTAAAACTTCTTTCAAACAAATTGTTGCCTATGTGTTTGATTTCGACATATTGGCTCCTTTTGCTTAGGTAACTTTTGAGCCAGTTTAATACTGGTCCTCTTAAACCATAGGCTTCACATTTTTTTTAGCAAGATCGAATGATTAACGCAGTCAAAAGCTTTACTCATATCAAAGAAAATACCTACTACAGGTAGTGATTTGTCAATATAATGAAGAACTTTATTCATTAAATTGAACGTTGCTAGTGTTGTACACTTACCCTTCTGGAAGCCATGTTGATTTTCATTTAAAGTAGTATGTTTGAAGAAAAATTTTGTAATTCTGATATATATGGCTCTCTCAAATATTTTAGATAAAATAGGTATTATCGCCTTTTTTAAAAATCGGTTTAACCACCGAAACCTTGAGAGAGTCTGGGAATACTCCTTGGGAAAATGATAGATTTACGAGATAAGCTAGCACTGATGCCAAAGCCATTGCTCCTTCTTTTAATAAATGTGTAGGAAATTCATCGTAGCCCGTAGATGGTGTGTTTCTCAGTGACATGATTATCTTATAAACTTCGCTCGGATCAGTTGGAAACAAGTACATACTAGGGGCTGTGAAGTCGACTTTAATTTGATCGTGAAATTTTGATTGTGAATACACGTCACAAGAGGATTGCACACACTGCGGTATATTTATAAAATTATCATTAAATATGTTTGATATTTCTTTCAAGTTTGTTACACTTTTGTTATTAAAGACTATCTCATTAATGCTTCTTGTATCCTGCAAGCTAGTTGAAATATCATTTTTTATTATTTGCCAAGTTCCTTTGCCAACATTTTTGGCTCTTGTAATAAATTTTACGTTACGTGATCTCTGTGCAGTGTAGATACATTGTTTGAGTATTTTTGAGTATGATTGATACTTGATTTTATTAGAACTGTTCCGTTTTTTATAGTATTCAAATCGTAGGTACCGTTTTGTAACAAAGGATTTTTTGATACCTTTACTTAGCCATCGTATATTGTAGTTACTATTATTATTATTAATTAATTTATTTATTTTTATGCAATACTATTATTATGACATCAATCCATGTAACGTTTGATGCGGTTTCCTCACAGCGGATGACATGACGTGGCGACGGCGCACGTCACGGGCGGCTGGCTTTGCTTTAATTTTGATACGAACGACCGTTCCGCTTCGTAACCCATCCGTTTATGAATGGAACTTATTTTGTCAATGTATCGTACTTCGTAGAAACGTTCGAGGGGCTCGTCCACTGAGAAGTACCGGCGGAAACGGCCGCATAGTTTTTGCACTGTTCACTATTCAGCGCAACCACAAAGCTTTCGCGCAATTTGTGAAGAATTTCAAGACAGCCTTGCAGGTCTTGCAACGTTCACTCGGAATTTAGATACTTTATTACACTATTATTAGCTGCCTTATTTTACTAGGATGTAATGTACTTATTGCTTGTTTTTCGATCTCCTAAACTTTAACCTAAAGGCTACTGTGCCTATGTCCGTCGAGGAAGTTATTTCAAGATTTATGGCAGAATTTACGCGTGTAACGAAGGGTATTTCCACAGACGCACCGTGCAAACGTAAAAATACGTACACTCAAGTTTATCCAAGACAAAATAGAGTTAATATTAAGAGAAAAAACCATCCAATACAAGTTATACCCGTATAAAAAACATAGTTTTTATTAGGATTCCGAAGAAAAATCGGAACTCTTTTTGTTTCGTCATTTCCGTCTGTCCGAAGCAAAGCACCGAGTCCCGTGCTAGAAAGCTGTAATTTGGCATGGATATACATATTATAATCGATAAACATATCTAATAATAATAATCGATGAACTTACTACTTCGGAACCTTACATTGCGCGTGGCCTGACACGCACATGCCGGGTTTTTAAATAATTATTTAGGACTTAGGTATATGTATAGAATTATAGATCGAGAACAATGACGTAAGATCTGAATGCTTTAGAGTAGCTTCTGATAAGCGGTAACTAAAGATAACTCTACAACGTGGAAACAATTTTTAAGTAGATATTTGAATAATTAGCAAATATGAAAAACACATTACTTTACTATCTTTATTAGTTTAAATGCCTGCTAGCAATGTAGCTACATAATTATATGGGTGAACAATTAGTTGACAATAAAACACTATTACAAAATGTAGAGTGGGAAAACCTAACTGATCATTGCATATTATACATATTTTCGGAAACGTTCCTTTCATCAATACAGCGGCAATAACAGTCATTTAACTTTTCCACTTATTTAGATATCTTTGTGATGTTTTATTTTAATTTATAAATCAATTAAGATGAATGCGGTAAAACTATTTTCAATAAGGAAAATAGAATACATTGCGGTTAATATGTTTAGCTGGAAGCATGTACTAAGTTGCAATTATAGATATTATCTATGTATGTATGACGTCTGTAAGTAAATGTAGTAGGTAAGTAAACGTATTTCACATATTATTAGGAATAGACTTTAGTAAGTTACGCTAAACGTGGCTAAACTCTAGAAATGCCTGCCACATTTATGAGGAAGGCTAGGCGGTAGGCCATATTATTATACCTAATTCCTGTCAAAAAAGAGTTGCTTCAGGTATCCGAAGCGAAGCGAGGGCGATTTACAACCCAATAATACCCCCTACTGAGAACGGGTCTGACGGGTTTCTCCTTTTGAAGAGGCCTAGAGCACACTCCAACGCGCTTCACCAGTGTTGATTCGTCGAGGATTTAGTGGCCAACCCAAGTGTCGGAAAAGAAAACTTTCATGCCGCCCAAGGACTCCTAGGATCACCTAGGTTCGACACAAGCCGAAGGGCTATGATCGTTCGAGTACACTGATTAATAATAATAATAATAATATATTTACCATAGTCGGTGTGTACAGCGCACATGTGCGCATGTTGCGGATGCTGCTGCGGGTGCGGGCACATCTCCTGGGGCACGAAGTACTGCTCGGGCGGGTAGTACTCGCCGTAGTAGCCCTCGGGCCCGCCGCCGCCGCCGCCGCCCCCGCCCTCGGCCACGCCCACGCCCACCATGGCGTCTAGCAGGGCATCGCACGCGACCGACGCATGCGTTGCGTCTGCGTCTGCGCACCGACTACGCACGTCTCAATCTGGAACGATTAGAAAAATGTGTTAAACACTTTTAATTAGTTACTGCAGAAAGTATATTACTTAGCAAGTAAGTGAAAATTTTAATTAATATATTTTATGTAAATATACAACGAGCAAACATGCCAAGGACAGTAAGTGGTCATCGTCGGCCATGGACACCAGTATCGTTGCCGACCAAAATATTATGTAGATTTAAAAATAGTGGGACTCACTAAGTATTTCTGGCTTTCCAACCGAGTCACGTAAAAAGATACATGATAGCTTTTTAGGAGTAACTTAAGGCGAGCTTATTCGACCGTTGTAGGCATTTTGTTCACTGCCCTTTACCCCGCTCCCCTGAGTGTAAACTCGACCGCCACGCCGTGAGCCGGCCGCGCGCGGCTGTGAGGTTAATGACCCCGTGCGTAGCTGTAGATCCTACATAGCCTAGTTGGTAGTGGACCTGCCTGCGAACTGCGAAGCGAGGGGTTTCGGGTTCGATTTCCGGCCGGGGCAAATATTTATGTGACAGATAAATATTTGTACTCGTGTCATGGCTGTTATTGTGATGTGTTATATGTGTAGTACATGCCACCCGCGACACAGGTAAATACTTGTAACCTAATGCGGGGGTATGAGTGTGGAAGGGTTTTATTATTATTATTATTATTATTAGTAACTGCTCTGAGTTGGGGTGTAAGTATACTTTATTTTGATTTATTCATTGGAATTTTAGGTGTAATAAAATAAGAGTAATGATAATTTTAGCTTATCCAGTGGAGACTAGAGGTGAGTGGAGACTGACTTGAAATTTTATGATACGAAACTGTCCAATGGAGACTAGAGGTGAGTGGAGACTGACTTGAAATTTTATGATACGAAACTGTCCAGTGGAGACTAGAGGTGAGTGGAGACTGACTTGAAATTTTATGATACGAAACTGTCCAGTGGAGACTAGAGGTGAGTGGAGACTGACTTGAAATTTTATGATACGAAACTGGCCAGTGGAGACTAGAGGTGAGTGGAGACTGACTTGAAATTTTATGATACGAAACTGTCCAGTGGAGACTAGAGGTGAGTGGAGACTGACTTGAAATTTTATGATACGAAACTGTCCAGTGGAGACTAGAGGTGAGTGGAGACTGACTTGAAATTTTATGAAACGAAACTGTCCAGTGGAGACTAGAGGTGAGTGGAGACTGACTTGAAATTTTATGAAACGAAACTGTCCAGTGGAGACTAGAGTTGAGTGGAGACTGACTTGAAATTTTATGAAACGAAACTGTCCAGTGGAGACTAGAGGTGAGTGCAGACTGACTTGAAATTTTATGAAACGAAACTGTCCAGTGGAGACTAAAGGTGAGTGGATAACAAATAAGTAGGTACTTACATACAAAATTGACTAATATCATCTAAATACTAACAAAAAATAACCAACTTCAAAATAACTCGAAAACTACTTGTCAAATCTCCCTCAAATTTATGTGGAACCACATGATACGCACCAGCTTTCTATCAAAAAAAGAATCATCAAAATCGGTTCACCTACAAATAAGTAGGTACTTACATACAAAATTGACTAATATCATCTAAATACTAACAAAAAGTAACCAACTTCAAAATCGAAACGAGCTTTTTTTTCAAAATGGCGGACTTGTAGGTATGCCAGGTTCCGTACAAAAATCTTCAAACCCTTTGGATAAGATATTTTACAAGTATGTTGAGAATGATAAAAAGTATAAGAATAATTTAAAATAAAATACCTAAAGATACGTAAAAAATAATAAAAACAAAAAAATTAAAATGTGTGCCATTCACACGTGTTAGAACTTAGAAGTGAAACCTTCAAAAATTTTGTTTTCAAGATAATGAGACGAATGTAAAATTTCGGGAAGATGATAATTGTAGGTTTTACTATTCCACTCCACTCCACTCCACTCCACAAATTTTGACTTTTGACTTTTTTGCCTTTTTTGACTTTAGACTTTAGACTTTTTTGACTTTTTTTGACGTTTTTGACTTGACTGTTGACTTTTGACTTTTTTGACTTTTTTGACTTTGACTTTTCTTACTTTTTTCACTTTATTGACTTTTTTGACTTTTGACTTTTTTGACTTTTTTGACTTGACTTTTTTTACTTTTTTGACTTGACTTTTTTGACTTTTGACTTTTGACTTTTGACTTTTGACTTTTGACTTTTGACTTTTGACTTTTGACTTTTGACTTTTTTGACTTTTTTGAATTTTGTCTTTGACTTTTTTGGCTTTTTTGACTTTTTTGACTTTTGACTTTTTTGACTTTTGACTTTTTTGACTTTTTTGACTTTTGACTTTTGACTTTAGACTTTTTTGAATTTTGACCTTTTTGACTTTTGACTTTTGACTTTTTTGAATTTTGACTTTTTTGACTTTTTTGACTTTTGACTTTTTTGACTGACTTTTTTGACTTTTGACTTTTTTGACTTTTGACTTTTGACTTTTTTGAATTTTGACTTTTTTGACTTTTGACTTTTTTGACTTTAGACTTTTGACTTTTTTGACTTTTGACTTTTGACTTTTTTGAATTTTGTCTTTTTTGACTTTTTTGCTTTTGACTTTTTTGACTTTTTTGACTTTTGACTTTTGACTTTTTTGAATTTTGACTTTTTTGACTTTTGACTTTTTTGACTTTGACTTTTTTGACTTTTGACTTTTGACTTTTGACTTTTTTGACTTTTTTGACTTTTTTGAATTTCGACTTTTGACTTTTTTGACTTTTTTGACATTTTTGACTTTCGACTTTTTTGACTTTTGACTTCAAGAAGTTTTCACTTCAATAATCATTTTTTCAAAACAATTTTCCATTTATTTCATAACGCGCCTAAATAAGGTATAACTTCAAAAAAGAAAACTGTCTCTCAAGCTCCCAGCCGTCACGACGAGTCGTTTGGCGACTGACACATGCTCAAGGGTGGTAGCTATCCATGCGAACCCCATGGAGAAATAATAATAGTAATAATGGTATTAAATTTAAAATCAATATTACCAATATAATCCCTCGAGGGGCCCTACCACCAGCGGGCCGGATTTAGTCGCCTTTTACGACACCCATCCGGCTTGGGATAGTATTAGATAATAATTGTGTAATTAGCACTTGACTTATACCAATACCCAAATACTATAATAGTAACTAAAGTATAAAAACGAAAAATTTTTATTATTTCAAATTACAGCAGTGTGGATACTTTGGACAGTACTTAATACGTAATATAAGTTCAGAAGGCGCGCGCGCCAAATTCGAAATTAAAATTAGTGTCGGAAATTCGACAACGTGCGGCTGCGATGCCGATTAGCACAGGTCCTACCTCGAAGGCGACTGGCGCGAGAGTAAAATTGAGTAAATTAACGCGTCGGGCGTTTCGTTGCTAGTGGAAAGGGAAAAAATAGAAATTGAAAGGGAAGTTTTTCAAAATTTCAAATTATGATCAGAAAGAAATATTGGTATCTATAGGACCTATACTGTGGTATATTTTTTATTATCTGGAAGCGATTAAAACGCGAATAAAACGCCATTTTTATGCCAGATTAGACCCCACTTTGTGATTTATTTCTATCCAATGAAATAATTGCTATCGTGTATCAAGTATGAGGGAACGAAAGAACAAAGACTGTAAAATAACATATATTTTTTTTAGAATTGTATTATGTACCATTTATGAACAAAACACCTTCAAAAATACCATTTCTTGGGATAATATCGCCTTAAGTAAGCATAAATCGTAAGCCTCGTGTTAGTAATCCATAAAAGTTACAAATTATTCTAGTAGAAACATCTATTGAAATTATTTCAAGCTTGGTATACATGTACAACAATGACGTGACTCTGAGGCGACCGGAATTTTGGTCTAGTGATTAGCATTTTAGCAAGTCATTATAGCAAATCAGGCACAACTCCAAAGTATCTACTACATACCTACATGGATACATTTTGGCATCATATTACTTCCTAGTTTATTCCTTTTCAAAGTTCCTATCCAATATCACAGGTACGTCTACGATCCTTACTAAGCATTCTATGAATCAGCGGCAAATCAAAACTAAATAACCGAATCAAAATCTTAAGACACCAAGACAAGATCCATCGTCGCGTCGGTCGTCAAATCGATATCGCATCCGCGTGAGCGCATCGTGACCGCATTTGACTTCTAAATGGAATTGTGATGGCGCCTCACGAGTTGTGCGTGGATGAGCCCGCAATCTGTGTCAGTGACTGTGGAACTGCACCTTGAGAGTTGAGAATAAACTCAGCCCCATCCGTTAGGTACACAAACATTCGCCTTACTTAAAAGTTATAATAAAGCATCTGACTTCGTCCTTAGGTTTAATGCGCATACACGACGTCATAACACTCATAACAACGATCTAATGAAGACTTTCAAAGTAGTGTCTTTGAAATCTTACTACTAAAGTATTACAGTAGTGAATGTGTTTATAAGAAATTTGGTACTCTTTCACGCTAAAAGCACTGAACAGACTTTAATGAAATGTAGCACACAAGTAGACCATGATCAGCAATAACATATAGGGTACAGTACGGCCGACGTATCTTGGCGCTTCTGAACATAGGCTCTGCGAACTAAGACAGAGACAGCGACACGAACATGCTTAACGTGTGACTGAGACATATAATACGCCTCGTACCAAGCATTGCCGAATTGTTACTGCGCAGCCTTCTGCGCAAAGTTCAGCCGCGCCAAGATACATCGGCCGTACTGTACTTATTAACCCGGGAAACGCCGGCAAAGCCGCAGGAAGAGCGGCAGTAGTCGATAAGTAATAATTTCACACAGAAAGAATGAGGAAAAGATTTCTCAGCGTACGCGTCCCTCACAATCAGTCACAAGTTTATGTTCCGTCGACTAGGTCAAAATCGAAATTAAAACCATTGTGTACAATGGTCTATGACCTAAAAATATATTCATGACGAATTTTAGAATTTGACAACCTTTTTGTTCAGCACAGCACCTTTAAACATTGACGCAATAGAAAACGTGATTCTCTCGGCTGTAAGCTGTACCGAACACTAGTCGAAATTAAAAATGAATCTAAATTTAGAAACAGAACTGTTGAGTCTGTTGAAGACTATAAATAAATCTATTTGATTATTACTACTAGCTCTACCTTCGCTGTTTTAAAAAGTGCTTCCCGTTGCAAGTGCTTGATATCTAAAATTGTTTTATTAAATGGTTTAAGATTTTACAGGTCTGCACGACCCTGACATTTACCGTTAATTGCTTAGGTATGTGTTACCACACTACACTGTACCGGATTTCCCTTAATTAGACGACAATCAATGTAACCGCAATACCGCTAATAATAAAATCAATATGTGGCCACATCCCACATATAAAAATAAACACACCTACATATTTAAATTAAATATTATTAAAGGAAACATTCCCTTGTGGTTATATATACATATTAGGTACCTACTACCTATGTATCATAAATCATAACAAGATTCTAATAAAGTAGCAAATCAGCCACTTATTACTTAAGTAGTAGGTATACATAGATAATAGATTGGTATAGTTTAGTTTAACTTTCTCACTTCGTCTCTTCGCATAAACCCAACTAACTTAGCTAACTAAATATATTGCCCGCGGCTTTAACCGCGGTAGAGGTCGATTTTTTTACATATCCCCGGGAACCCTGAACTTTTCCGGGATAAAAAGTGGTAATCCAGGGTATAGGCTATCTCCATTCCAAACAGCCAAATAAGTTAATTTGTTGTGGCGTGATTGAGGAACAATCAACGAACATTCAAACATCTTCACTAACTTTCAATTTATAATGGGTATAATTGATAGGATGCAATAAACATTGACACAGAAATGGATCCTTTTAATAAACGCGTTCCAAGCGACGTATTTACTTTAAGATTGTCAGGACCTTAGAATAATAATAAACGTCAGGACGATCATTCATTGGTGTGGTCGATCGTGTTCAATTGAATAACGACGTCGACGCGCCGCGGTGTTCCTACGCCGCCGCCGCCGCCGCCGCGCCGCCGCGCCGCCGTCCTGTAGACGTTGTTATGTAAATACAGTCGTGGTCAGCCTTCTTGTCCAGAAGGGTCACGCACGTTCTATTACTCGTTTAAATAAATACATAGTATCTCATCACTACAGTACCTACTATAGTCAAAATTATCTAAGATGCCCATAATGATAGCTGCCATTTATTAATATGAACTAACATTGTCTTCGAGCGAAATGGAATAATCATTTACTTGACATGAATAGTTGAATACTTACGGACGAAGGATTTTTCCAAAATTTGTTAAAAATCCTTACTCACTTTCATTGGCGTTGATTATAAATCATAGTAAAAGTTATAATCTAGTAAAAATCCCTTCACATCATAATTTATGCAAAATTTATTAAAAATATTTGACGTCGAAACAATGATAGATGAAGAAGCCTAAAACAAAACTGACGCAAAGTGATGTGACGGCCTGAAACCGTTTCTAAAACCAATCATAATCGATACATTACTATAATCGGAATTTAAAAATGAAAATTGATTAATTTAATTACTTTGTTAAAAATGATTTACTTGCATTAGAATTTTAAATTAGGTAGCCAAGAATACCACGACGAATTGGATGCTAACAAAGGACATTTTCCATTAAGTATGGGCACTTCGCCATCCATGAACAGTAAACTGCAGATAATATATTATATGTAATTATGTAGCTTAGCTTTTTGCGGTATTCTTTTTTTTTTTCGACAAAATAATAATTATGTATACATGAATATGTGTTACGAAATAAACAAGAATTTAATCACTGTAGTTTTTTCCCTGACGCTCATAATATTACCTCAAAATATTATTATGAAACTGAGCGGATGAGTTCATTCTATCATGATCTATCTTTCTTTCTTTTTCTTCTCTTTCTTAGCCGGCAACGCACAGTGATGCTTTTGGTGTTGCTGATGTTCATGAGCGACGACTGCCACTTACCATCAGGTGGATCGTCAGCTTGTTTGCCGGCTCGGATATTTCCGTGCATATCTAGCAGCATGAGTTGTTAGGAAGAAACAAAAGAATATATTAATAATACGTGGTACGAGATATGTAGCTCAGTTGAGGTAGTTGGGAGGTACCTAAATGTTACGGTTTTTAGTTTACAATTTAATTATCGAATCGATTAGAAGGTCTTACAATTTTGAATCGATTTGTTACAAAAATTGGTTTCTTTCGTGAACCGATTTTTTTGTACATCTCTAGTGTCACTGTGATTGCAAACGACAAATTGGGCATCTTAGTTCACGGGGACTATAATCTGGTTCCGTGGACATATACTATGGGCCCCTGCTCAGGAAATATGAACATTTTGGTATGAAGATCGTGTAGTTTCCAAGTGTAAAATTCACAATACTTTTTTAAGGTAATCTATATTCTTCTTCATCTTTCATTCCTGTATGATTATATTCGATTTTATTTTAGCAGTTTACATATTTCTCATTTTTAAATTATTTGGTAACTTTGATAAGGTTTGGTAAGTATCCGCCGCGCTATTTCTTTGTGTCATAAATAAATAATAATACAACCCCAAAAAATTTAATTCTCCCTAATATCACACAATAGATACTAAATTACAAGGTATCTTGTTGAGTGAGCTTTATTCTCCATTCTCTCATTAAAATACAATTATTATCCTTATTTATAAAAGTATGCAAGTATACTGCTAAACACTGTTGTAAAACAATGGAGATCCATTACCTGTCTGATAATAATTAGTAATTACAATTTTCTTGATTGAAAAATTTTTGAAGGTTTGACAACCGGAATGACATTATTATCAAGGGGCCTTTAGAACAGATCGAAACTTTAAAGGTCTTCAGATTCGCAGTAAGTATATAAACGGAAACTTGCTTAAGTGCCATTTAATATCCTGCATCTATCTGGCATATTAATATTAATTAACGTTATAACACCGATTTAAAATGTCAAGACTCGTTGCCTCTTTCGTTGTCCTCAGATATTATTTTTATGAATGCTATTCTTAATTTCTTACACTCGAAACAAAATAAAATAACATAGTTATAAAAGCTTCTCAAGCATCTCGACTAGCTCTACTGAATTAGTTACGTAGAAATTAGAATTAACTTAGTAATATATTATTATTTTTATGACTTTTGTTTTGTAACGATAATTGGAACATTCGGGCATCAATCTCACCGCTGACGCACGCACGCACGTAGATACGTAAATATACGCAAATCTCTGTACGTAAATGTACCTACATATGTAGTAGATAAAGTAATAGAATGGAAACGTTATCCAACAATGGTTCGCGTGGTTAATACGCACAACTTGTGAAATTGGTTTTACATCTACCGAGTAGGTTGAGTAAAAGTTATTTTGTTTACGCTAAACTTTACTGAGAGCATGAAGTCATCGGTTATTTGCATTAGTCAGGTGTTCGCAAATTATTAAATATCGATGCATATTATACCTAATAGTACTTATCTTGATTTTAATAGGTAAGGTGTCGTTTTACAAAAAGTACTGAGTGTTATTATTTTCAACAAGATATTTTATAACTACATCGTTATGCATTCAAATAAAACTTTGATAGACTCTGCAGCTACAATGTTCCTTCCTCTGGTTTAATTTTTGCTGAGAATCCTTCAACCTTCAAGCGCCTTGTGTCGTGTCCGGGATTCCCAAGTCAGAGAACTCGGAAAAAGAGAATATCTGCACCGCGGCTCACCCAGACATTCCGAGAATTCATTTACATACCGAACACGAGAGGGATATCGATAGTGCGAACTGCGAACTGTCTTATCAAACAAATACTTAGCGAATGTTTGTACAGAATCATTGTTTTTGCTGCAATCAAACATTACAAATTACAATATTTACAATGAAATGTACCTTGTTAATCCTTTTTTAATTAAATAGTAGTAACCACCCTCACTTTGCTGCGGTTTTCGTATAGATGCCTATTTTTTTAAATATATTATAGGTAGTTTAGATGTTCATGTATCTCCATACCTAATTCCAATTGAATGAATCACAGTTTGATCATTATTATAAGATACTTAACTGTAATTGTTTGACGCATTACAGAAAAGTTATTTGGTACTTAAGTTGTTCAAGAGGAATAAATTACGATTTTTCATACAAGAGAGGACCCCTTTATTCTTGAAATATTATTTTTACCAAGAAAGAACGCCAAATATATAAAACCTACATTTAGTCTACATTTAATGATAACATTTCACAATAATTGTTAGAGAAACTTGGTACCTACGATGTGTAAAATAGAAGTAACACACACTACTTCGATACTTCTGTCTGTATTTTCAACTAGCTGACCCGGCGAACTTCGTATCGCCTTAGAATGTGACAAATCAGAGATCATTAAAATCGGTACTGCCGTTCTTAGCCGTTATAGTTTCCCTGTCCTCGCTTTCCCACTCCCCCTCCCGCTCCCGCTCCCGCTCCCACTCCCGCTACCTCTCCCTCTCCCTCTCCCCTCCCCCTCCCCCTCTCCCTCACCCTCTCCCTCTCCCTCTCTCTCTTCCTCTCCCTCTCCCGCTCCCACTCCACTCCCCTCCCCTCCCCGTGTTACATAATCGGGTTCCGCGGAACATGCGCGAGCTGTCCGGCCGCGGGGCCGGTGATGATTGTTGCTACTCGTACTCGTACAATCACGTTGTCACGTAGTTCCTTTACTACGTAATATCTTCTGAATGGAATGTCCGATTTAAGTAATTCAAAAAGTTATCTATAGGTATTGAAACAGTTTATATGAATATGAAATGATTTATTTGGATACGGATTAATACGAAGGTATGGTTTTCATGATCTGATTTTGGTCATCTTTTTTATTATCTTTTAAAATGTAAAAAGTGGTTATAGTGACATAACGACAATAGTTGGACATATAATATCGCGAGGTTTTTTGTAGATATTGATATGTTCTATAATATTGTAGAACATTTTTTTGTTCTATCATCAATAGTTTCCGAAGCGTATGCGATGAAAGAAATTTTTAAGCAAATTTTTTCACACTTTGGTTCATGTTACTGATGTTTTAGCAAGGATCCCTAATTTTTTCTAGTAATAAATGTAGCCTATGTTACTCATGAATGATGTAGCTTTCTAATGGTGAAAGAATTTTGAAAATCGGTTCAGTAGTTTTTGAGTTTATTCGCTGCAAACATACAAAAATCCAAAAATACAAAGCTTTCCTCTTTATAATATTAGTATAGACTCGCACAGATAATTAAAATTATATTTAATTTACTTAATTTATGATGTTACATTTCACATCAGTGCGGGTTGTTGAATTTGAGTGCTATTTTCTTTTTTCTCTGTACACTCTTCTTTTAAGGCTGTTCCTAAAATAATACAAAAATGTAAATAGGTATAGCACATTAAAAAAACCGGGCACGTGCGCATCAGGCCACGCGCAATGTAGGGTTCCGAAATAGTAAGTTTATTGACTATTACTCATTAACTGCTTATGCTAACATAGCCGTGATAGTTTTATTTGTATTTTCATCATATAAGCTATTTTTGAGATTTTTTTCACTTATCGAACTCCATCCGTTTTGCCGGCATAGGGTAGGGTAGGACACTTGACTCCTAACTAAAATTAGCACTTTAAAGGCAAATATTTCCCAAACGAATCCCTAAATCCAATAAAAGCGGCCAAGTGCGAGTTGGACTCGCCCATGAAGGGTTCCTTAGCAGCAAGTAACATAATATAAAAGTTCTTGAAGTTCGTTGTAACTTTGATCGAGGTAAATTGCGGTTTACGATTTATGACGTATTAAAAAAAAACTACTAACTAGATCTCGTTCAAACCAATTTTCGTTGGAAGTTTGCATGGTAATATACATCATATATTTTTTTTAGTTTTATCATTCTCTTATTTTAGAAGTTACGGGGGGGGGGACACACATTTTTCCACTTTGGAAGTGTCTCTCGCGCAAACTATGCAGTTTAGAAAAAAATGATATTAAGCTTTGAACCGTTATTTGAAGCCTAATTAAACTATTTGAGAGTAGCGTGTTTGATTTCCGGTAACGCGTCGGTTTTATCCTCGAATTCTCATTGGTCCTCCCCTCCTACTTTAGTTCTTCAGCTGTACACCAGGTGGCGCCGCGTGCTCGAGGAGGTTAGGCTCGGCGCATTGCTTCATTGGCGATTTGTTTTTCGTAACAGTCGGTCGTGTCTTAAGAGACATCCAAGTAATTCCTAACCTTACTAAATTTCTAAAAATTAGAAGTGTATTACTGAAGAATTTTTAACGATTTTATCGTTCGTATTTTATATTTTATTATCGTTCGTATTTTATTTTATTTAAAAATTATTCTTAATAAGAGTGACGAATTTATCCTCTTATGACTCGAGTTCTCGAAACGTTGGGAATGTTCAAATGGTCATCAGTAGCAAGCGTGTTCGCCAGCTAGGCCGAGCACCGTCTACCAGTACTGCGCCCGTGGCACCCCGCCACGTGCGCCGCAAAAAGGAAAAGTTCTGTTCAGGAAAGTACAGTAAGAAACTGCTTTGCTTCTGTACATTATTTGGCGTATCAGGTATGTGGTTATTACAATACTAACTTACATTACCAATAGTAACGTTGCATTTCAACTTACTTATCTGCTGTAGTGCTACGTAGCAGCACAGAGACACATAGTCCATAGCCCTAGTCAAATTGGCAAATTTTGCCTTTGGTCTTGCCTCTGATTTTGCAATTTACCCTACTGAATCAAGGTTGAAATGAAACCATATACTATGACAAATACATTACACTTACATTTATGTCTTGAGCAGGGTTTCGCCGCTATTAGCATGAGAATCTAGCCGCACAAGCTCCTTTACATCTTTGAAAGAGATCGATCACATTTACTAACAGTAAATTCGAAAAATATATGGTCATAATCATAATCATTTATTGTCAGAAATAGTAAAATCATATTGGTGGTTCACAAACGTTATTTCTTACGTTCCGCCTCTTTGGGCATGCAAATTGTCACACATGACTCTTAATAAATAATAAAACATAACCTCAAACTCTTAATATTTACTGTGAACATGAAGGTATAAGGTCACAATAAAATAAAGTTAAGGCAATACTAATAAGAAATTTATTATAATACAATTAGTAATATTTTTCGGTTGATATTATTCAAGTTCATTATTATTATTAAGTAATGAAGTAAATGTCAATTAATTATTACTACGACAATGTCTAAATATAAAAGACATTGACAGTCTCAATAAATGTTAAGTGAGTGAGGTTAATGATGTTTTACAGCTTATGGTTACCAGTGCAAAATTATTAATTTGTTACATTAGCATCAAACTCTATAACATTTTGCAATTATGGATAATTTTCTGAAGGTCAGTTTATGTGAGATTCCTCCCACTAGCGAGAATCTTGGAATCTTTTTCTTCTTTCATAGAAGGTAGTGCTTAAAAACTTGTGATCGCTCCGAGCGCCGACACAAAGTAAAACTGCTGCGCAAGCACAGTGCTATCAGCAGACTCAGGTCACGCCTAGTCATGCTTTAAAATACAGTACAAATATGTATGTATTACAAATTGAATTATAATTACCCTCGTTTAGATTACGTAAGTAAACCGCCTTTTTAAGGCGTCGGAAATGCATTCAATATTAAGCACCACGGGCGCGACTACCCTCGCCTCATGAAATATCAAAAAAGTTCTGGCTGCTCTGAGCGCCGATACAAAAATAAAACTGCTGCGCAAGCACAGTGATATCAGCAGACTCAGGTCACGCCTAGTCATGCTTTAAAGTACAGTACAATTATGTATGTATTACGTATTAAATTATAATTATCCGCATTTAGATTACCTTTTCATGGTACCGGAAATGCATACAATTTTAAGAACCACGGGTGCGACTACCCATGCCCCATGAATAGATGAAACAGCTATCAAATAACTTTTCGACAAAGATCTGACCCTAAGAATTTTAATGGCTCCGAACTGCACCAAAATATACGTAAAGTCCATACCTTTTCGAGCGGTGTATTTACCAGAATTTGTAGAATAATATCAACTTCTACAGGCACCACAAACTGGAAACTACAAATTCATATAAAAATTTTGCATTCTATTTTTGGCAAAGCCATTATCAGTTAACAGTGCTGTGTCGAACCGAAACTAGCTTTGTCCTCCTTCAAACGCCTACCTCGAAGGCCATGGATATAGGCTAATTAACAGAAAAAGGGTTTTCAGAAACCGTGCGATTTAATCCCAGCTTGATATTACAGATATTTTAAATAACTTAAATTAAGGTGTTTGTTGACAAGTTCAAGCTCATAATGATATATAGTATTAAACTGTTTACAACTATTGGATTGATTGTGCAAAATAGAATTATCCAACGTACATTTCCACCTACCCATTAATACCAAAGCGCATCAATAGTTCCTTGGAGAAGTTTACAGAGGTTGTCCTGCAAATGGCTTGTGGTTGCGTTTGGCGTATACTATATAGGAGAAAGTGTATTCTACGGTAGTGGTTATTCAAAATATTCATTTTACTTTGTATCATGATATATTTCCAGTTCTCCTAACATTTACATCAATATTCCAAAGTGTCTACCTCAACACAACGTGATCAATAAATAATCATCTATTCTATATTAATGACATATTCCTCATTCTAAATATTTAGTTTTTCTTCATGAAATTTTTTATATGCCAACCTCTGCATCGGGTGAGCGTTGTAGAATAAAGAGGTCCATCCTGGGACCTTCACTAATGGTTCATGGCCTCGCCGAAATATGCACCAAACATTTTTTCCATCTGATGAATTGTGTTACTCAGATACCTATAACGGCAGATTGTCCACTAAACTGAAAGGATCTTGTCCTCTTATTTAGCAAGCCACAATATATATATCGGAGAGTTGGTAAGGTGGGCCATTATCTTTGTGGTTGAACATGGCGGAAGGCCAGGAATAGTCTGTACACCGAGTCCAGACATCACTCTAACGAACGATCATCATTTGTAAGATCAACAACGATCAACGATCCACGCGATTAACTACGATTAAACTTGGAAACGCGACAAGCTCGGTACAGCCAGCGATCGTCCATCTTATCGATCTCCGCGCTCTCAATCGAATCTGCCTGCCGCGGGCGGTCCCCCCGCTCCATCAATGTCAACTATCAAGTGTCAACCGTCAACTGTCAACTATCAACTGTCAACTGTCACGCCACGCCGCTGTACCGATCATGTCCAAACAAACGTTTGACGTTTCCTACAGTAGTTTTAGAAGTTCATAATAGATGGCGTTAAGAGTTCGATGCAGAACTTGTGCTGCGCTCCGACACGGCCGTCCTGACCTTTCGCACGTCCTCGTGCGAAATACCCGTGCAATGGGCAAAAGTCACAGTTTACAAAACAGTCGCTCGGTCAACCTGACCAATCTTAGGAATACTTGACATCAAAAAAGTGATCTTTATCAATAATCACAAATAAAATCAAAATGAAATTCAGTCAGTTTTTTTTTGACAGTGCATCTAGAATGATCCATTACCCTGATACACTAATTCCATTAGGCGCTAACAAGGCGAATATCAAGATAATCTATGTCCGGCGTCTGACAATGACTCAAGACAACCTACTTCTGGCGTCTGATAGTCTTAATCTGACAACGACTCAAGACAACCTTTAACTGGCGTCTGATAGTCTTAATCTGAAAACGACTCAAGACAACCTATATCTGGCGTCTGATAGTCTCAATCTGAAAACGACTCAAGACAACCTGCAACTGGCGTCTGTTAGTCCAGGTCAGCCTTCCTCCGGCGACCGATACTGACTCAAGACAACCTGCAAGGCGTCTGATAGTCTCAATCTCACATCGACTCAAGACAACCTGCAACTGGCGTCTGTTAGTCCAGGACAGCCTTCCACCGGCGCCTGATACTGACTCAAGACAACCTGCAAGGCGTCTGATAGTCTCAATCTGAAAATGACTCAAGACAACCTGCAACTGGCGTCTTTTAGTCCAGGACAGCCTTCCACCGGCGCCCGATACTGACTCAAGACAACCTGCAAGGCGTCTGATAGTCTCAATCTGAAAACGACTCAAGACAACCTGCAACTGGCGTCTGTTAGTCCAGGTCAGCCTTCCTCCGGCGACCGATACTGACTCAAGACAACCTGCAAGGCGTCTGATAGTCTCAATCTCACAACGACTCAAGACAACCCTTATCCGGCGTCTGATAGTCTTAATCTGTCAACGACTCAAGACAACCCTAATCCGGCGTCTGATAGTCTCAATCTGTCAACGACTCAAGACAACCCTTATCCGGCGTCTGATAGTCTCAATCTGTCAACGACTCAAGACAACCCTTATCCGGCGTCTGATAGTCTTAATCTGTCAACGACTCAAGACAACCCTTATCCGGCGTCTGATAGTCTTAATCTGTCAACGACTCAAGACAACCTTTATCCGGCGTCTGATAGTCTTTAATCTGTCAACGACTCAAGACAACCCTTATCCGGCGTCTGATAGTCTTAATCTGTCAACGACTCAAGACAACCCTTATCCGGCGTCTGATAGTCTTTAATCTGTCAACGACTCAAGACAACCCTTATCCGGCGTCTGATAGTCTTTAATCTGTCAACGACTCAAGACAACCCTTATCCGGCGTCTGATAGTCTTAATCTGTCAACGACTCAAGACAACCCTTATCCGGCGTCTGATAGTCTCAATCTGTCAACGACTCAAGACAACCCTTATCCGGCGTCTGATAGTCTTAATCTGTCAACGACTCAAGACAACCCTTATCCGGCGTCTGATAGTCTTAATCTGTCAACGACTCAAGACAACCTTTATCCGGCGTCTGATAGTCTTTAATCTGTCAACGACTCAAGACAACCCTTATCCGGCGTCTGATAGTCTTAATCTGTCAACGACTCAAGACAACCCTTATCCGGCGTCTGATAGTCTTTAATCTGTCAACGACTCAAGACAACCCTTATCCGGCGTCTGATAGTCTTTAATCTGTCAACGACTCAAGACAACCCTTATCCGGCGTCTGATAGTCTTAATCTGTCAACGACTCAAGACAACCCTTATCCGGCGTCTGATAGTCTTTAATCTGTCAACGACTCAAGACAACCCTTATCCGGCGTCTGATAGTCTTAATAACAACCTCTATCCATTGGCATATACCCAATAGCCTATATCCGGCAGTACACGAAGTCATTGCATACTAATTACTCATCAAAAACCATTAACCATCGGTTCACTTGCAGTGAAGATTTTAAATTATTTCTTATTATGTTATCCCGTCTGTCTTAATAATTCGCAAAATCAGTACAGTTGGGCTGTTGATTTTAAATAGCAAAAAGTATTCTAGACTCATTATGTTGCGCAAAGGCGGTCACTTTAGCCATTGTTACCAGAAATCGTCAAGTTACAAAAACTCAAATAACCATCAAATTACAAATGCCACGTCAGCACTAACCTGACAAGAAATAATTACCGTTAGCGAATAGTAATCAAAATGAGCCACAAAAGAATCAATACAGATCACCTGTTATATCATGTCACCGTTCAATAACCGATGATGCTCATCGTAAGCCACGGCACGAGGAGCCGCGATGCGCTCCCGTCGGTGTCAACAAATGCAGGTAGTTGACGTCGCACCATTCAACGAAAGTGTTCGTCTAGTTCGTGATAAATGAAGAAATCTAGTGCTGCTCGCTATGAGACAACATACTGGCTGTAGGAGCTTACTAATAATAATAATGAAACAAAATATGCCATACCGAATCGCTGTCGAATCATAGTATCAAGGTAGCCATCTGAAAAACCTGAAATGCTGATTCTTGCGATTCAAGTGAAAATTAGGTACTTATCCCTAGACATGTCGTTTTTTTTTTTTTTTTTTTTTTTTTTGTTTGTTTGTTTGTTTGTTGGTGTGGTTTTATGTCTTGGACGATTTACCGCCTCGGCCATCTCTGACAAAATCAACACGTCCTCGTGTTGTTTTTCAAATACTAACGTACTCTGTTTTATCGTTCACTTCCACCATCAGCCATCATTGCCATAGAAACACAAAACAAACGACAACAAACACGCCATTTCTTAACTTCACTTTTCTACACCGAGGGTAAACGGCAAAGCAAAGAACAACAAAATGATTTAAAGTTTTTGATTTATAAAACGTTACCGGTGTCACAAAACAATACACTCGCACTGATTCTGAATAACTTTTGTTCGGCAAGTTTACGAAAGATTTTTTTTTTTTAATCTCTCAAAACGTTACATTCTGTATGAAATCAAAACTATGATGCATTGTTTACCATGTGTGTAAAGAAAACAAAATAATTAAATTCCTTTTATTCAATGATCGCAACTTGGTGCATTTACCCTACTGGACGTAAACAAGTTTCTTTACCCTACAGGTAACACGAAACAAAATAATTAAATTCCTTTTATTCAATGATCGCAATTTGGTGCTTTTACCCTACTGGTCGTAAACAATTTATTTACCCTACTGGTAACAAGACACAAAATAATTAAATTCCTTTTATTCAATGATCACAATTTAGTGCTTTTACCCTACTGGTCGTAAACAAGTTTCTTTACCCTACAGGTAACCAGAAACAAAATAATTAAATTCCTTTTATTCAATGATCGCAATTTAGTGTTTTTACCCTAGTCACAGTAATGTGACATTACCAAGAAAGTATACAGTTTTCATCGACACGGACTGATTGCTCTAAACTTTTTAATTTTATGTTGCTATTAGATATCCTCATGATTGACAATCATCAATCATCAATTATGTTGACCACAACATTGGCATCTTCTATCACCCATAATATCTCATTCAGTCTATAATATCAAAATAGTTGTATCACACTTCATAGTACTATGAAATCAATAATCCACATCCATTTGGGATTCTACGTTAGTCAAAACCTTAATTTATTCTAAACTAACACTACCAAGCAACTATTTATTTCTTATTAAAGCTCATCAAAACTCATTCAACTCATTCTTTTGAACATGTGATGTGATGTGAGATGGTGGCAAGATATTCAATAACTTTATTTCATCATCATCATCACAAAAAGATATCTAGGTATCTCATTAGTTTCACAAATGAAGCACTTTATTTTAACTCTATAAAATAACTCGATAACATCATAATGTATTGCCCAGCATTAACACATGTAATAGTCATGACTACAAACTACGCAGATACCAAGTAGTTAGTCTATATTTCCATTACTGTTTTTTTTTGAGAAGATTTTAAAATCACATAACTGTAACTATATCACATGACTAGGTACTGATCCCGTTAGGTACTACAAGTTTCCTTTAGTAATCCTGGCACCATAACCCAAGTTAAGGTAACATATTTAGATAGTATTGTCTATCAGCTGTTTAACAAACTTTTAAAACTAACTAAATAATCAATTCACTTTTTCAAATTAACAGTAAGTAGTAGGTACTTAGCTACCTAATTTGATCTCAATCTTTTATCTTAGGTTTTATTATTTGTTGTATGTGTCAATCTTATAATCCCAAAGCAGTACCATACTTCAAACTTTATTTAAATCACATTGTAAGTAACCAAAAGATATTAGGTACCTGGATACACAAACTATAATTGTGTCCTTAATATTTCAAGACATTCATCCAACATAAAACAACAGATATCACCTGATTTCCAATAGCAGTCAGCACTCATCAAGTCCGTCAGCAGACTTATGTCAGCTTCCCCGGGTACAATGATGCAAGCTTGAACTAACTGACAACACTTGTAAACACTTACACACGGTAGACATTCAGATGCCTCCTGGCCTTAGCTTACGAGGCTTGAGGGCCCCTGGAAAACTTTGTTTTGGTCATAGAACTCTGCAGTTCTTTCTTACTGGGGTTACTGTAGGAATTCCATTCGTGAAATTATTCTCGTCAAGATTCATCGACTCCATTCTCAAATACCTACTTTAGCTTCCTCGAATTGTTTCGTCATGTTTTCAATAATAAAACGCACTTATCAATGTTACACTCGTAAAAATTTTCGTCAAGATTTGCAAACCAACGTCAGGGTCTCGTTTGCCGGTTCTTCAGTATTGTAGTAGGTATTGTCAGATAGCCTTTTCTTGGGGCATAAGTTACATCCCACTCTGATATCGGAGAGTTGGTAAGGTGGGCCATTATCTTTGTGGTTGAACATGGCGGAAGGCCAGGAATAGTCTGTACACCGAGTCCAGACATCACTCTAACGAACGATCATCATTTGTAAGATCAACAACGATCAACGATCCACGCGATTAACTACGATTAAACTTGGAAACGCGACAAGCTCGGTACAGCCAGCGATCGTCCATCTTATCGATCTCCGCGCTCTCAATCGAATCTGCCTGCCGCGGGCGGTCCCCCCGCTCCATCAATGTCAACTATCAAGTGTCAACCGTCAACTGTCAACTATCAACTGTCAACTGTCACGCCACGCCGCTGTACCGATCATGTCCAAACAAACGTTTGACGTTTCCTACAGTAGTTTTAGAAGTTCATAATAGATGGCGTTAAGAGTTCGATGCAGAACTTGTGTTGCGCTCCGACATATATATATATATATATATATATTATTATTTTTTTTTTAACATTTGAGTTGACAAATGAACTTTGATAAGTCGATTCTGGTACTACAGATCAACATTTAGTATCTAGGAATCGTTTAGGATCGGTTGTCATGCAACTAGGGCATGCTATCCGGATATTCGGATATTCGAATTATCCGGATATCCGCCGAATTTAATATCCGGATATTGGGCTTTTTACTATCCGGATAATCCGGATAATAATTAATTTTATTATTTTATACGTTTCTTCAATTGAAATATGTAAAAAGCACTGAGATATAACATTTTAAACTGTATTACTGTAGAATAGATACAATATTCGCATAAAATACGACTTAATGTCAAATAAGAAACGCCAACCCGATATTTCTTCACAATAAATGCAAGTGTACAAACCATGTCCTAAAAATGTTTGCAATTTCAATAATAGTAACACAGAAAAGACGACGTAATACATAATATGTAGGTAGGTAATAAAGGCAACGTCTGGTCTGGGTGGTTGAGCACTCGCTCACGGTGCTCCTTCGAGGAGAAACCTGGTTCTGTCGAATCTACATGCCGTGCCAAGCTTAGTATAAAGCACAGCACTGCTCAAAAACTGAGCAGAAGTCGAGCAGTTACATAGCAATTGACTACAGAAATCGAACAGCGTTGGGAACTGCTGGAGGGAGAAATAAAAGGCAAAGCCACTATCACTTTATAATTGATACTTTACTTCTGTGTCGCATCCTTATTACTGAGGGTCGTGCCCTTGATGAAGGTCCTTCACTGCTCTTATCAACTCCCTTCACTTTTCCTGGTGACCAACCTTCTCAGGACGATTGCATTGCAACAGTAAACCAAAACACACAAGGATTTCCTGATAATATCTTCGTAATCTTGACAGACCGTGGTATGCAACGCTTCCTGATCGAACATAACATCTCAAAAGCATCTATTTTCTTTCACTCTTTTGCTCTATGCGCCCATGATTCCCTGGCATATAAAATATCGAGAAAACGAATGTCTTGAGCTGGTCTTAGTGACATTAGAGATCTTTAGATCTTGTCATATTTCATTAATTTCCTTATAGCATTTTTAGCCATGTTTCTTGCTTTTGACTCGATTTCCTTCCCACATCCTCTTTGATTGGATATTAAGTACCCCTTCGAGGTATACGAATTCGTTGACGAATTCAACGTACGCAAGTTCTCTACTCCTAGAGAGTTGATCAGTTGTGCCGATAAGCATTATTTCGGTTTTCTTCATGTCGAGAGTGAGTCCGATAAGTTCACTCTTTCGCTCTGCTCTGCGGAAAAGTTGAGCAAGGTCCGTCTCTTTGATGCAAAGCCATTGGTATCATCTGTGACTCAGGTTATTGATCTTTAAGCTACGACAAAGGCTTTTAGCATAGTATACTCCCCATAAATATTAAAAAGCATGAGTGACAGAGTACGAAGTAAAAAATTCTGTTCTAGTTGTCAACATTACTGACAACTGGAATTTTTAAGGACACATCCGTGCATAGTTGTGTTCCCGGAACAAGGATTCCTTCTTGAGGGTTTGCCTTCGGTGACAGTATACAGTTTACCAAGAAGTCGAGTTAACCAGACGACCAAAAATGGCGATCTTAGTGACCCGGCTAACTATAGGCCTATAGCGATAACTTCACTGCTTCAGAAATAACACGCAGATCTTAAGATATGTGGAAGATCATTAGGTGATCAATTATCGACAATACGGTTTTGGCCACGGTCGCTTAGCTGGTGATCTTCTAGTTAATCTTAAGTGCTGATGGGCTCAGACTCTTGATCGCAATGGGGAAGCTCTGGCAGTCAACCTAGATATCGCTAAGGAATGAAGACCGGGTCTGGCACAGGGGCCTTCTCATGAAGTTACCATCTCTGAGATGTTATGCAGTTGGGTAGCCAGTTTTCTATCTGAGCGACACATCAAGGTAATTGTAGACGGTTGTTGCTCAGATAATTACGAAACCTATAAATACCGGCGTTCCCAATGGACTGTGAAGACACAAGTTTGCGCGGTTACCGCTAAGAAAATCTCATTTGTCATAACGCCTCAAATCCAGGGTACCGCGCTCATCGTGAGTAAACGATTTGGGACTCTGGGAGTTGACGTCTCGAGTGATGTGCATTATCGGCGTCATTCAGAAGGTAAGCCAAGCTAATCTCCCAAGAAGCTTTCTGTCCTAAACCGGGCTAAGCAGTACTTCACTGCGAGGCACCTACACAAGCTCAGATCAGGCCTCACATGTAGTATTGTTCCCACCTCTTGGCAAGGGCACTACAATACCAGCTTAACCCATTCGATGCTATACAGAAACGCGCGGGCTGAGTTGTCAAGGAACCACGAGTCACTCACAGGTTAAAACACCCGAGTTTCAGAAGAAATATCGGTTCTCTCCGAGGAATAGTTTGACTTGATGCCTACTTCACCTTTTCATTATTGCACCACTTGCCGAAGTTTCATCCACACCGATTGGACTCGTGGAGAACCTCTATGGTCCGATTCTCACGATCTTATTTGCCATGCACGTGCAAACTGTGGAATGATCTACCTTCTGAGGTATTCCCGGAGCGCTATGATATGGGGTTTATTTATTTATTTAAAATTTTTTTGAACCTTACAACCTTCGGACCTTTCGTGAATTTCGGAAAGTAAGAGAAACATCGGGGTTCTTAAAAAAAGATGTAAAAAGAGTTCTCCTTCAGGGCCCGGAAACATTAGCGATTCCTCTGGCATCTGCTCATTCTGCCTCTGCCATTCTGCTCATGTCCATAGGCGACGACCATTTACCATCAGGTGGCCCGTCTGCTTTTTCGTCGGCCGAAAAAAAAAGAGTGATAGGAACTAGCAACAAGATCAGAAATATTGGTATGCGTTAGGTTTTAGCTAAAGACAGTACCAGCTCGATGTGGTGGAAAAGTATGAAGTACCCTTAGGGTACTTCATAATGACCAAATGCCATATCAGGGTGAAACTCATTAAAAGCTTAGCAGCGCGTTGATACATCTACCGAAGTTTTGAATTTAATTCTGAATAAGTATTTGAATTAAAAATATTGATTTAATCTATAAATTATTTGAATTCAGCCTTCTAAAAGTGTTATCCGGATATCCGGATAATATCCGGATAGTATTCAGGAATTTTCCGAAATATCCGGATACTAAAATTAACGGATAATTGCATGCCCTACATGCAACCGAATAAGGCTTGCCTATTCTCCTAATAGGATAATAGAACAATACCTCCGTAAAAAGATCAAAAGATCAAGAAAATATTTTATCTTGGTTGAGAACAGCCAGTCGCAAAGATATCCAAAGTATAATAGGATAAGTAACTTTTGCTATTTTTCCGATAGTCGGGAATCGCTAACATTATCAAGCTCTCCTAAGGCATAACAGTTTTTACCAGGAGTATATAACCATTACATAAAATTCTCGCCATCGGTATCCACAATATCAGCGAGTGCCTTTAATTATTCGAATTGATGGAATGCCAACCTATCTCGGTTGAAACTTCAACACCCTTAAATTCTGGATTGCCTAGTGATAGACATGAGTTGAAATAACATGCTAAACTGAAGAACCGGAGTTTGTAGTGACATTGGCTCAGAAAGAAGCGGCTCTATAGTCCATAATATATATGCGCGCTGTTTGTTACGCTCTAAGGTTCGATCCGCACCTAGTAGGTCAGTCATTGTTAACTCAGAACGTTAACCGAACGGTTAGTACCTACGAAAAGGAAGTAACAAATCAATGCCTTTGATGGAATAAATAACATACTTACTCAATTTATAATAAACAAATTTATTTATTTATTAAGGCTATTCGGTCAGTTTCAATATTCAAATTTAAGATCATTACATTCACGGTTGATACAACAGAAAAGCTGATTAGCTATATGGTGCTTGACTCTGCCACCAGAAAGGCACCTTTTGTCCCAAATTACAAGTGTGATTTTTACCAGACGGGTTTACCACTAGAAACCCTTTTGCCTCATGAACAACTCGTGTAGTCGAAGTTTACGGCACGCCAGACCTGACAGATCAGTAAAACCATGTGCAATTTTACGATTCTATTATTAATACTTACAAACCTTCACGGTATAAATGAGTCACATTGGCGAAAGTAAATCCAATTCCTGTACTAACCCAAACAAGGCCGATTTCACTAGATATTTTATAGATCGAAATAATATACTAAGCAGAGGGACTTTCATATAGAACTAGATTATGTTAGTATATAAATCTATATGTTGTGGCTATATTTTTATAATCTAACGTTCATAAAATCAAACGCGTCTATTTGTGACGCAGACGTTCTTACATAATAGTCGATATGACAGAACTAATTTACTTTAATGTTCTACACTATGTAAAGCATGCCTTAATAATACTGTAGTGGCCGTGAACACGATCTCACTTTACTAAGATATTGGTTAATAATTGCTTATTTTCCAAGAACTATAATTTTCGAGCCTAGATTTGTGTCTAAAACGACGGTGCAAAACCATGTATCGTGCTGAGACATTCATAAAACAAGAGTTGAGTTATCAAAATAAACAGCTGCACAAGAAGGTTTTGCTTCAACCAGGTATTAAAGTAAGGCTAACACAGGTAGTCTTTGACCTGCAGTCGCGCCCAAGAATCTGATAAGAGTTATAAAGTGTTATTAGTTATAAATTTTTAATTTAGTCATTATAAGTTAGTGTTTGATTACAAGGGTGCTACCGGCGGCTTTGCCGCGTTTTCCGGAACAATATGTACCTAATGTCTTATTTCAGATCACAGCCTGTCTATTTGCCGGACTTCGTGAAAGTCCGTTCAACGTCTTATGCCTGAAAGAGTAATGAACACAAATCACATGTATAATATTAGTGGGATTTACGATATATTTATGTAGTTTTCAATTTTATGTACTTACTTTACTTAAGTTTGCATGTATCCTGATTCTAGGTACAAAACTTTTAGGCCTACAATAATAATGTAATCTGCACTCATAGGCTAAAAATGCCTTAGTCATTTTCAGGATATCATCACAGTGACGATGGCTGTACACCAGGCGATAACAGACAAATCTCAAATAGTTTAATTAGGCTTCAAATAACGGTTCAAAGCTTAATATCAGCGTTTTACCTTACCAATAAAACGCTTATTAAGCGATAACCTTATTTGAAGCCTAACATTCTAAGCCTGCCTGGTGAAAACATTTGTTTATATATTTTGAGATCCAATGAAGCAATGCGCCGAGCCTAACCTCCTCGAGCACGCGGCGCCACCTGGTGTACAGCTGAAGAACTAAAGTAGGAGGGGAGGACCATGAGAGGAGGACAATGAGAATTCGAGGATAAAACCGACGCGTTACCGGAAATCAAACACGCTACTCTCAAATAGTTTAATTAGGCTTCAAATAAGGTTATCGCTTAATAAGCGTTTTATTGGTAAGGTAAAACGCTGATATTAGAAACCTCAATATCATTTTTGAAGACCTATTCATAGATACTCCACATGTATGGGTTTGATGAAAAAAAAATTTTTGAGTTTCAGTTCTAAGTATGGGGAACCCCCTAAATTTATTCTTTTTTTTCTATTTTTGTGTGAAAATCTTAATGCGGTTCACAGAATACATCTACTTACCAAGTTTCAACAGTGTAGTTATTATAGTTTCGGAGAAAAGTGGCTGTGACATACGTACGGACGGACGGACAGACAGACAGACAGACAGACAGACAGACAGACAGACAGACAGACAGACATGACGAATCTATAAGGGTTCCGTTTTTTGCCATTTGGCTACGGAACCCTAAAAATGGTTTTAGAAGACCCATAATATTATTAAAAGTCCTTTTCAACGATACTCCACACACTATGGGGTAACCAACGAAAAAAATGTCATCCTCACCTCACGGTACCTGTAGGGGAGGTACCGTAAAAAATATTTTACAATATTTTATTGTACGATTTTAAAGTTTAAATAAATATGTATATCCATGCCAAGTTACAGCTTTCTAGCACTATAGGGTCTCGGTGCTATGCTTCGGACAGACAGACGGACGGACATGACGAAACTATAAGAGTTCAGACTTTACTTCGGAACCCTAAAAATGGAGCTAAGCTAAGATGTAAGCTATGTTTCCACCAGAGAGATGCGTAGCTAAGGCCTACCTAAGGCTAGGTAAATGAAGCGATTCTATTGGTTCTCACAAACACATCCCTAGCTACGCAACTCAGTTGGAAACGCAATTGGAAACGCACCCTTAATCCTACATTTTTCCCCTTCGTTTTTTTAAATCTTATGTTTTAAAGTTAAGTTCCGAAGGACCTTTACCAAATACACCAGTATACTAATTACGCTTTGACGCATAATCAAAGATTAGAAACCCCATTACCACCAACCTCGTAACGTTATGATTATCACGTTGAAATAATTAAGCTCAGATAAACGAGGATAAAACAAAACAAAATTCTCCGAAAACTCATTATTATTTTCCAAGTAAGTCGGGTAAGTCGTGATTGCGGTTAACTTAATGTTAATGTTATTAATGATTATCTGAATGCACCGAAGCAAGCGGGATGGTTGCGTTTTGCGGCGTTGCGGCTAACGCAGCATGAACGCAGCTATAGACCATTTTTTAACCGACTTCAAAAAAGGAGGAGGCGACTCTATTCGACTGTTTTTTTTTATGTTTGTTACCTCAGAACTTTCGACTGGGTGAACCGATTTTTGATTACTTTTTTTTAATTAAAAACTGGTGCTTGTCATGTGGTCCCACTTAAAATTAGTTTAAATTTAATTTAAAAAAATATTTTACAATATTTTATTGTACGATTTTAAAGTTTTAATAAATATGTACATATTATATCTATGCCAAATTACGGCTTTCTAGCACTAAGGGTCTCGGTGCTATGCCTCGGACAGATAGACGGACGGACGGACATGACGAAACTATAAGGGGTCGGATTTTACTTCGGAACCCTAAAAATGGACTATAAGTGCGGCTCGTGCGGCCAATGCGGCCACCAGACGGGAACCTCATCAACCATCGTTCCACGTTTCACAATTTATTTGACGCGTCCTTCAACACGCTGCACATCCTGTGCCTATTATGCATATTACGTTAGAATAGCAGACAGTCGATATAATCTGTGAATAAATGTGCCGTATAATGTACCGAGGGTACCATACAAACTTGACGAAGTTTTTTTTTCAAAACGCCAAGGAAAGCAGAACTTGAGTGTTGGATATACATAGGTACATACATATTAACTTCAATTTTATACCGTCACGCATTTCTGAGAAAAACGGTCTTGACAGAAAGACTTACGCCCCAACTCAGAGTCACTAATCGCTCCTCAGTACAGAATTTGTATGGTGATTCTTTATTATGTAGCGATAAGTATGCGTTAGTGACTCTGAGTTGGGGCGTCCATTCGTTATTTCAACCATTCACACAGACAGACGTGACAGACGGACAGATGGACATGACGAAACTATAAGGGTTCAGAACTTCCGATTTTACTTTATATGTCGATTCAATTTCGGTTGAATTTCTGATAATTTTGAAAGTAAACAAGTCGTGTACTAACTACGATATATGTAGGTACATATAGGTTTATTGAACCATGTTTTAGTCGAAAGATTTTTGGCCAGTGCCTTCGCTCGGCAGTGTCAGCCAGCAGCGAAGCAAATTGCGATATATAAAACCGAAAAAGCTAATAAACGAAGCAATCTCCAAATTGGAGACTCCAATAGACTTCAGGAGTAGTCCACTCGGCTTGTCGCGTCGCGTCGCGTCGGGGTCGTACCGTATTATGTCCGTCGACCCGTGTTGTTTTGTTATCGGATCAGTGTAGAATGAATGCCAATTACCCATTACCCGTTCGCGGGCTGTCGGCAGGGAGTACGGAGTACCTGTTGAGTTGCTGTTATCGTTGTTCCTTCACCTTTTTTCGTTACCGACCACAGTTATGGTTGGAATCTTAATTTATATCCAATTTACAATGCCAATACACCTGCGTATTAGTGTGGCACTACAAGAAGTACATAAATAATCAATCTATTAAAATTACTAGCATATACCCATAAAGTAAGTATTAGTATTAAACCTAATATACCCATAAAGTAATTTTATCGAAATCGTTAGTGCTGTTATCGAGAACGTGATTACAAACAAATATATAAATAAATATACATATTTATATAAAAAAATCTCGTTTAATAGTAGGAAATAAGATAAGTTATCGAAATAACTTATCGATACCTCGTTGCCGATCGGCACGTAATTGATACATCCCTATCCGTCATACACGTATCGATAAACGTATCTATAGATCATCTGCCTACGATGCGTACCGTTCCATTTGTGTGATACCCGCACTCTATAGTAATAATAATAATAATAACTCTATGCATATACCTAATACTTTAATGATAAGACCTATCTAGTATTTTTAAGATTCGTTTAAATTAGCCGGTAGGTATAGTTTAACAAGTGCAAAGAATATGTACTTAATGTTTTCCTTATTTATCTAAAAGCACGCACAAGGAAAACTACACGTTTTGATAAATTGCTGTTATCTGCACAAATATTAAGACTAAAATATTTATATTATAGTTTTCTTTTTAGTCCAAAATATCTTAACTTTATTCTGTCGTTAGGACCATGCACCAGGTTATGAAAATACGAATGAGCGACATCAGTCCAGTAGGTATTTATCCTAAGTATTTATTCCCTTACTTACATACTGAATACCAATTTGTCAAAATTTAAGAATTTGTAATGAATCATAACTCTCACATCAGAAAAACATGTTTATGATAATTAGGTAAGTAGATATACTCCCGATAAGTTGCTACTTACCAATATTATTTATCCTTTCAGATGAAAAAAATATCTTCAAATATGAATAAAAGACGGAGCTTTGAGGTAACAAACATAAAAAACGTGATCCATCCATAGACTTAAATATAGATCCATCCACTATAGTTTCTTAAACTTGTTTTGTTAAACTTATTTACATGTAACGATGTTGCTCAGATATCGATTATAGTGAGGATTTCAAATGTTAGAAGTAATTTTACTTCTAACATTTACATAAAAGTACCTATATGTATGTATACGTAGGTACATGAAAAAAACGGAAAAACTACCAAACTACAAATGATAGTGAGTAGAGAGCCCCAACGTAAGAGCGTAGTGCGATGGCGCCGGCCGGCCGGCCGTAAAACTACGAATGATATAGCTAAACCGGATATAACGTACACTTGAACTGTAGATGGCCTATTCCTGGATCGGGGCCAATGCAAGTCGCGACGCTAGGGACTATTCATTGTAGCGCCACACTGTTGGTACCTAAAAAAAACAAAACATTCGGTGCACGTCACGCGAACCAACTACATTCCACAGGCAAGTATCAAACTCAATTACATACCTATTAAATTGTTAGCTAGAACAAGTTCTATGAACCTCACCTCACGTTTTTTATAACGAAGAGGAGCTTCACGTCACGCGTTATCTGTTCTTTAACATAACATTATAATGGAACAAATCATTAAACAATACAACTATTGAACTCGCCTCGCACTGATCACAAATTAGACAGACAAGACAAGACTGATCACTTGGCTTGGCTGAAATCCCTTGGTGTCTCTCGTCAGGTGCCTCAAACCTTAATTTTTAACCTATCTTTGGTAAATGCTCATCACCAAACTTTTGCTATGACGGCATTTCTCAGGGTCTTTAATTTATATATTAATTAAAGATTAAAGATTTAAAGATTTATTTGTCAACAAAAAACAGTTTCACAATTTAAATGATCGTAAACATCGACAATAGTATTAAACTGTGTCGCCGCTATTTACGCCCACCTCGGAGAAGCAAGGAATACAAAAAAATACCTTAAATCTATTACAATAATGACTTAAGTAAGTGTGTGAGTGTGCATGTGTGTGTGTGTGTGTGTGTAATTAAATACAAATGTTAAATATACGGACCGACATATAAACAGCGACAGGATGCGGTCAACCTTGCATCTCGACACTTCAGTGAAACATGTTTAGCGCTAAAATGAAAAATAAAACTTAGTTTTGTATTTAGCTGCCATGCCAGTTGCCAGTTGCCACCGACCAGGGTCCGATGAGAAGGCCAACCAGATAATAATTCGCGAGTCAGCTCCTCTCAGCAAATAGCAAGGTCACACGCATTGTTGATTGATATTTCGAATAGTTCACTGAGAAAGGAAAATAGTTGAAAATACCTTATGATAATATCTTGCCTGATTATAGGCAGCAAATCAGCAATATAATTCATATTATTATCCTTACAATCTTACAATAAAATTGATGATGAGATAGATTTTACAATCCCATGGGAATAAAAACATACAATGGATTGACTATTTTAAGTAACATGTTATTTCAACATATTTTTAATGGGTAGTAGGACTAGTAGGTACCTATTCTAATAGAATTGCATACGCGCAGCGTTATTTAATGTAACCTAATTTGATGACATTTATGCTGATAAATTGCTTTTATATTAGTCGTAATATATTACAACAACGCGGCTAGTAAATAAAATGTAATGTAATGCACATTATACCGATTGGATTGATTCAAAATAATAATGTATGATTTTACATGTAACGGACAATAATTTAGTCCTACCGGTTGACACGTCATTCCTACCTGTAATTTAATTAATTATAATTATAAATAAATGTCATTTACGTCATAATTATATAATTTATCTAATCTTCTGTATATCTACCTATTATATAAAACACATTTTTTTATGGCAATGTCCCTTAAAGAAACTTAGACTTTGAAATCATCCAACCGATGTGCTCTATACTGTTTTCATTTCGCACCCTTAGAGTGAGACTGACCTAACTCAAAAATTGCAATGTAGAAAAATGTAAAAAATGTAGCGGAGCTTTGTCATGACGTTGTCACGATAAATTACCGTCCGTAAACCGACTTTACAGACAACCATTTTTGGAACGAAGTTCCTTATCGCGCGTTGCGAAAGGGGGCTAGGCGTAGGGCATCGAAACTCGGTTCAATTTTGAAAACCCGGGTTTTCGGGTCTAAGAGTAATCAAAACCCGGGTAGACCGGTTTTTTCGAGCATTTCGATCTTTTTATTGTAATTTTTTTAAATACACTAATCTGTGTCTATATATCGATTTCCTACAATGAGTCCAAAATATAAAGGATGAGGAAGAATTTAAATAAACTGTACTTTACATATTACAAAAACAGTTTTAATTTTTAAAAAAGTGATAAAGATTTATTTTTTCTTCAGAATATCTTAAAACTTAGTAAGTAATCTAGTCTTTTTTAAATCACAGACTTGCAGAGATTAGTTTTAACATTAAATGAATTATTTTGGTAACATCACTTGCCGTTTCCCTTGACATCTCGAAGGCTTTTGACAGGGTTTGGCACTCAAGCCTTATTCGCAAGCTTCCTGCGTATGACCTATCCCCTGGCCTGATCGACTGGATCAAAGACTTCCTGAGTGACCGTTCATTCCGAGTGGTTGTCGGAGGTTGTGCGTCGCAATCAATGACAACCAGTGCCGGAGTTCCTCAGGGGTCTGTTCTCTCCGCAACACTATTTCTGCTGCACATTAACGATCTGCTCATGCCCGGTATCTATGGGTACGCAAATGACAGCACGGTTGTGGAGAGATACCTACCAAAGGGTCGGGCCAGTAAAGACCATATACAGTCTGAAACTGTGGAGCGTATGAATCTTACACTTCAGGCAGTCTCCGAATAGGGCAATGCCAACCTAGTGGGATTCAACGCCACAAAAACACAAGCGTGTCTATTCACCGCTAAAAGGAGTCCATTCATCTTGACTCCTACTCTCCGGAATGTATCCCTGGATTACACCGACCGCCTTCAGTTACTGGGCATTGAGATATCCTCGAACCTTAACTTTGTGCGGTTCATTGAATCCAAAGCTAAAGTAGCTGCTAGGAAGCTTGGAGTCCTAGCGAAGGTGCGGCGGTACTTCACACAACAACAGCTTTTAACCTTGTATAAAGCACAGGTTTGGCCTTGTGTGGAGTACTGCTGTCACATTTGGGCTGATGCTGCCAAATGCCACCTGTCAGCATTGGATTCAATGGAGAGGCGTGCTAAGAGGCTTATTGGTGACCGTGAATTGGTTGAGACCAATCTTCAGAGCCTCGAGCATAGGCGCAGAGTTGCCAGCCTCTCGGTGTTCTACGGGATACATTTTGGAATGTGCGCAGGAATTACATAATTTGATTCCGCCATCCCTTTTCTATCATCGAACGTCCCGACGCACGGCGGGTATCCATCCCTTCGTCGTGAACATCCCCGTGTACGGATGGCGCGCTTCACCTCGTCATTTATTATACGTACAGCGAAGGATTGGTTTTTTTTTTTTTTGTAGTATCACAAATAATTTTCACATTAATAAAACTCTTCTTTGCATTAACAATTAAGTAAAAAATAGTTCTAGTCTTCTATTCTACTATTCTAATATAATTTAAATTGCAGTCGTTTTGTTAATAATCAGTTCTTTACCTAATTAACTAAAATACTAGTTATGCATTTGACACATTATTTAAACAACATAGTTAAGACATATCCCTCTGACCATCTGACCACTTTAGAAAAAAACAGATGTTCATATAAAATAATAACTAATACCATTTTGGATATATCGCAACGTAACATAAAAATAACAGAAATCAGAACTGAATTATTAGAATTTCTTCTTACTTATGTAAAATGAACGTAAAAAAATTAGGGCATCCAAAGTTTTGTCACTCAAAGACGAACGCAATCTATTGCAGACAATTCCAGCCGAAGAAACTATACGCTCCGAAAAAACCCGAAAAACCCGAGTTTTAAAAATAAAACCCGGGTTTTTTTGTAATCCTCAGAACCGGGAAAACCCGGGTTTTTTCGGTCCGGGTAAACCCGGGCTCGATGCCCTAGCTAGGCGGAAAATTTTGGGACGAAAAGTTGTAACGAAACTTTTTGCCATCGTAGTTTTTTTTTACATAGAAAGCAAGCCAGATATTTTCGTTTCTTGCAGTCAGTACTAGGATAACAAAACATGCAGCAAGTGTGCCAAAACAAATCTAAGGTATTAAATTTCTCATCGGCTTTGTTCACCTAGTAGCAATTGACTACGATTAAGAGTTATGACTATTACTAACCTGACGCTGATAAGATAAGTAAATGGCTCACTCTCATTCTACAATAGCACAACAAAAGTCAACAATCACTGGAGGTAGACTCAACAAACATCAATAATAATTTGAACTACCAAGCTCAAATAACAATAGGTGCAACCTTGCCATAGTTGCCATCTAATATTAAGTAGGTAATAAATAGGAATGATATGTATTTTTGTATGTTTGTAAAGAATAAACTCATAAACTACGGGCCGATTTAAGAAATTCTTTCACCAATAAAAAGCTACATTACTGCTGAATTGCCAAGTAACACAGGCTAACTGTATTTTATTGTGATTAATCATAATTTTTACTTCATCACAAGTAAAAATGTATGACGCCCAGCGAAGTGGGCACGGATCACCTAGTAAGTTATAAAAATTAAAAAAGCATTTACTTTAAACTTCATTTTAAATCTCCAAAGATGACCAGGGTGGTAAATAATAACATTAATTATAATACAAGCTGGAATTTCCCAGACAATTCACTGCTAAGATGAATCTAATGAGTTTTTTGCACGTTTGCTACGGCATTGTTTTTGTTCTACTTTCCTCCATTACTGCGGGGCGAGGCGTTTTGAACCTTGCCCTAAACCCGACATTATGACGGCAGGAGGCTTATTAAAACCCACCGCCCTTGACAGACTAAAATCCTTTTTTGGCGTGAAATAAAAAAAAATATATAGATTTTAGTCTTGATCATTATTAAACATCGATCGACCTAAATCTACCGCCACCTGTGCAAAGGTGTGGTTAAATTAGTAAGTTTAAAATCTGTAGAGAAAATAAAATGTAGGATCTTATGCACCTCGTACCACACTGAAAAGGAGAGTTTTTCACATAGTTTAGTAATGGGAAATGAAAATATCGATAAGTTTTACTTTAATAATATTTATTTTGAAAAATACTACCCGCTTTGACTTACTAGAATCAAATTTATTTTTAATATCCATGTCGATTTTTGTGTTCACGTAATAAATAATAACACTGAGAATTTAAGACTTTCATCTCTCCTGCTAGTACAGTTGAATAATTACCAAATAGGTTTAATTAAATTTTATGTAGCCGATAATTTGAAATTGACTCAGATTCACCACCCGTATCTTTAGTAGCTTTTATCGATAACGTTTCGACATAATTAGATCTCTTTTGCTGCATCAAATCACAATATAGAAATCTTAGATTCCTATATTGTGATCAAATAGAAGTTACACCCTCCGCACGATAGGGAAGTTTGTTTTTCCTTGCCGCACTACAAGCGAGACACGGTTAAACATAACAAAAGTGCGAGATTTTTGTCTCATTCTTTTCCACTTTATCCTAATAATATAACTGCAAGTAATTATATTTCTGTAAACGAAGCGAGAGTGGCTTACTAATCAATAAGTATAATGTCGCCGTCTCGTCCTAGGAGCGTGTCGTGGTCGACCTTCGAACCCGAATCATTCGTGCGCTAGAACCTCGAAGACGACTAGAAGACACGATTCTATGGTCGCGGGACTAGCGAGTCGCGGGTAATATAGCTAGTGTCTTGTCTCTTGGCCACTGACTGAATAACGATCGACCAAGTAGCTCTTGCTCACTCTCACATTGTAATGCGTCCACTACAATACTCGTTGAGTTTCTTCGAAGCAGTATTGGTTGAAGTATTCCGAGTATGACGTTCAATGCTGCACTATACGTTCAACTTCGGGGGAAACTGGAGCCTCGTGGCGCTCCATCCCTTTGAATTATGGCAAAAAACTGACGATGATTAGAAGTAGCCTGAAGCAAGGCGAGGAATTACTAATGTACCTATTCAAAGGAGCTCATCATTCTCTTCTTTGTCTAATTTTTATCAACTTCGAGAGCATTGTAGAGAAGACACATCACAAGTCACAAGTCGCGTCACTGCAGCACTGCCGTCATCGAACTGTATATATGTAGGTACGTACGTATATAGCAGTTTGGTAACGGTCATTGGCAGAATGATTCCACATCGGATCGGAATACGTAAAAGACTCAATGGCGAGCGTCGTCGTCAATTAAATAATATCATTAGATGTTTCCGCTGTGATGGCAGCACGTGTGGAATGTTAAACGACTTAGCTTCAGTTCGAAATAAAAATGACGTTATTAACGTTGCCCTATAACAATGATCGCTGTTGTAATCATATTAACAAACAATTTCGTTTTGAGAATGATGTTTTAGTCAAATCAATAACATCGCACCCTCAGTGGAAAAAAAGCGTAAGTCGTGTTACTTTGAATTTTATTTATTAATATGATTGGAAAGAGGGACAAAAGCTGCATACGCTCTATTTTTTTCAAATTTTTATCATTAATCTTGGAGGTTTTGTGTAAGAAACAGTAATGTAAATTTCCTTTGACTTCTTACTGATATTTAGCAGTTTTTTTGCTCTCCTGTAACATTGCAATTTTTAACCGACTTCAAAAAAGGAGGAGGTTCTCAATTCGACTGTTTTTTTTTTTTTTTTTTATGTTTGTTACCTCAGAACTTTGGACTGGGCGAACCGATTTTGATGATTCTTTTTTTAATCGAAAGCTGATGGCTGTCATGTGGTCCCACATAAATTTTATTGAGATTTGACAATGGCATCCATGAGAAAACTACATAAGTCGTAAATTTGTGTTAAGATGTGCGCGAAAAATTGACGAATAACTCAATATCACGCCAACCGATTTCAATGATTCTTTTTTTAATCGAAAGCAGGCGCTTGTCATGTGGTCTCACATAAATTTAAACGAGATCTGACAACTATGTAGTTTTTGAGACTTTGAAGTCGGTTATTTTTTGTTAGTAAAATTTAGATTATGTGCATTTATCATCTTATGCATTTTTTCCACTGAGGGTGCGACATACTCTTTTAAATAAAAAGGATATTTTCACAAAAAAAAAACAGTCCAATGTTTTCGTGACTCTACTAAGACAAACTACAACAAAGTACTCTGTGTAAGACACTGATTAAAAATATTCTTTGTTCAAAGGAACTCTGTATTATCCACTGGCAGTTTTATTTACGTTATGCAGAAGCTTGTCAAGTCCGAAAGTTGCTAACATTACTTTCTAACATTACTATTTATTAGTTAAAACATAACACAATCTTAAAAGTATTTCTTTCTTCTATCGATCATGAAATTATTCAAACGATATAAATACACGATTTTTCTTCGTCATTACGAATCAACCACGTCAAATTGTCATCGATATAATATTGCGATCTGTTTATAGAGTTTTGGACAATATTTAGTGTTTGAGAAAGTTTAAGTGATTAAACGGTGACTTTATAGTAGTTTTTTGTGTGAATTCAATAGATATTTGTGTAATAAAGTAAACATTTAAAAGGTGGACATCACTCAGTGTGTGCGTGTCGTGAAAATAGTAAGATGCCATCAAAAACATAACTTGTAAAAAAACCCAAGTCTCGCAACTCAGTTCTTCTACCGTAAAAACTTGTGAGATCCATGTAATACCAAGTCGGTTAATTTATTCAGTTCCTACTTAAGGTTCCTTCTGTCTTAAGTTATTACGTAATTAGCTAACCTAACAAGTAACAACATCTTATAGTGACCATATCAATATTGAAAATCTTTTATGTTTTAAATAAATAGATCGACTTGACCATCGCATGAAAACACAATGTATCTCACAAGTAATATCTACCTACATATTATATTTGTTTAGTGCGATTGCCAAGTCAATCTATTTATTTAAAACATAAAAGATTTTCAATATTGATATGGTCACTATAAGATGTTGTTACTTGTTAGGTTAGCTAATTACGTAATAACTTAAGACAGAAGGAACCTTAAGTAGGAACTGAATAAATTAACCGACTTGGTATTACATGGATCTCACAAGTTTTTACGGTAGAAGAACTGAGTTGCGAGACTTGGGTTTTTTTACAAGTTATGTTTTTGATGGCATCTCATTTCTTTTTGTAGATAGTCCTACTTTTTTTCCTTTTACAAGTTATCTTTGAACATAAAATTATATCTAGGTACCTATCTACACCTATTATTCCATTATATCTAGGTACCTATCTACACATATTATATACATGTACACTGATTCATTCACTGCAAATGTAACTTTGTTATACAGGTACAGTGATTCATTAACTGCAAATGTAACTTTGTAATCCTATACCTTTATATAGGATTACAAAGTTATTTATGCAGTTGATATATCTAGAAAACTGGAGCGAAATTGCAAAATATTTTAGTTTTTCCTTGATCTATACACTAAACACTAATTGTGTTCCAAATTTGAAGCTTCTATGTCTGCTAGAAGTGCCTTAGAGTTTTGATGATCGGTCAGTCAGTGAGTGACGAAATTAAGCAACTTTGACTAGTTATAATTCTAAAACTACTGAATCAAATTGAATGAAATTTGAAATATAGCGTGTTTATACCATGACTGCTTGGTAGCTGAAAATTCAGACTTCTAGCTTTATCCACAAGGAAGTTATAGGGGGTCGAAAATGGCCTGAATTGCTTCGAGAAAAGGATGGTACGGCCGTGCCGCTTTTTTGCACGACTTGGCGGGGGCACTGCCGTGCCCCCAGATTTCTCTACGACTGTTTTTTGTTTATCAAATAGGACTCCGCCAAAATAATGGACTTTATGTAGACACATCTAGGTAGTCTTTCGAATGGAACTGTGTAATTATATAGCGACACATTAAATTAAAACCATATTATTATTGTTAATCCTTAATCTCTAGAAGGCTTAGAATGTAATTAGGTATGTATAACTTAACAAACAAGAGTGTTACTTCTAGACCTTCTAGTATGTTTAGAGAAATTAATAATCATGTTATAAATATGTTATTGGGCAAATGGGACGTTACAAAACGCTGCAACTCGGGCCATATAAATAGGCAATCTCGTGTATCGAAAATAACTAGTGTAATTGTATTTCACCGGCGTGATAACGTAAATAGAGCACAAACTGTGCCGCATACATTATTTCCAATGTGGCGCGCAGAATGCGTATACGCAATCGTATGGAGTCGGCGCGAAAAAATGTCATTAGCATTATAGGTACATAACTAGTTATAAGTGTTACATACTCGCCAGAAATGTTTCGAAACAGATTCTACACAAGCGCATTTGTGTTGAGGTTGTCTTTATCAAGTCATTCACCTGTGTATTGACAGTATGTTAATTACATCAATGTTATTCATCGGCACTTAGGTATATGTATAACTAGTTTGATCACAAAAAATATACCTACCAACATATTTAAATCTACACATTAAAACAAATTGTTTTAAAGTCCCGATGATTTTAAATAACAATAACAATATTTTGTATTTAAATTTTTACATCCGTTTTGTATTTTTTTTTTGTTTGTAACCGTCTGTTTGTTAACGTCCGTTTTTATAGGGTTCCGAAGTAAAATCAGAACCCTTATTGTTTCTTCATGTCCGTCCGTCCGTCTGTCCGAGGCATAAGAAAGCTGTTGTTTGGCATGGATATAATCTATATATATAAAATTGAAAAGAGATACACTGATTAAACAAAAAATCTCAGCAACTACCGAACCGATTACGATGAAATTTGGCAAGGAGATAGCTTATGCTAAGGAGACGTCAGCTAAGAACGGATTTTTGGAAATTCATCCCCTAAGGGGTAAAAATATGGTTTGGAGTTCATTTTCATACAAACCAACTTCGTCAGTTTTAGAGTTATAAATATGAAAATTTTTATGTAAGTTTATAGCAATAAACAAAAGTTAACTTTAATATTTTTTTTTGGAAAATCATCCCTTAAAGGGTTAATTTCTTGGATGAAACTCAGTAGGCAACTTCGTCATTTTTGAAGTTAAAAACATTAAAATTTACATATTAGCTCCAGACTAGAAACAAAATTTGTAAGTATTATGTTTTTTTGGAAAATCATCCCCTAAAGGGTTGATTAAAAGGCCGCAAGTTAGTATGGCAAGTTCGTCAGTTTTGAAGTAAGAAGGATGAAAATTTGTATATAATAAACAAAAGTTAATTTTAACACGTAAGGGGTACAAATATGATAACAATAATTTCCGCGTGCGAAGCTGCGGGCAACAGCTAGTATTTAATAGAACTCCAAAATCGTAGCATAAAATATTGAAAAACATTTTTCTTTAGGGTACCTCCCCTACAGGTAACGTGATGATCAACTTTTTAATATTCGCGCACCCTATAGTGTGGTGTATCGTTGAAAAGGTTTTTCAAAAATATTATGGGTCTTCTAAGCCCATTTTTTGTATCTAGGGGTCCATTTGCGAAATATTTGGCTTTAAAGTGTTAATTTTGGTTAGAGTCAAGTGCATCCGCATGCCGGCTAAATGGTTGGAGTGGGACAAGTGAAAAAATTCTCAATAATACTTAGGTTATATGATGAATTTACAAGGAAAACTATCACGGCTATGTTAGCATAAGTAGTTAATGAGTAATAGTCGATAAACTGACTACTTCGGTCGGAAGTAGTCGGAACCCTACATTGCGCGTGGCCTGACACGCACTTGCCCGGTTTTTTTTAGTCTTTTTTGGTAAACATTCTTGGTACTACTTTTTATTGTAATATTAATCGAAACTAGTTTAAAAAAGTTTAAACTTAAGAACTAGTTAAAAAGATATTGATTTTTGGAGAACTTTAAGCTAAAATAATCTGTAAGCATGTCCTTTGATCTATCCTCTCCGCACGTGCTGTTAAATTAATTAAATCGCGTAATCTGTCCCTGTTTACCGAGTGCCTATAAAAATACAGTTTTTGCCAAACTTTATACTTGTTGAATTTAAATGAAAGATAAAGCAATTCTGTGTGAAATATGTTAGTGTTAATCAACAATTACAGAGTTAAAACCGTCTTTTCCGTTAATCGAATCGTGGGGCTGACGATATCAAAATAATATCGCTGAGGCTGGCTGGAGCTGCGTATTGGCGTTATCTGAGCCAGGATACGGGGCGTGTTCCGGTGGCGATAGCAGAGCTAGCTCCCCACGCGATGGCGCTTCGACGACAGCATCACATGTAGGGATTGCAATCCTGCAAAACGGGATCCCGCGGGATCCCACTGCTTTTATTAATTAATCTGCTGGATCCTGCACCTTCAAAGCGCGGATCCGCGGATCCCGCAAATTAAAAATTTGGCGCTAAAACTTTCGCGTAAATCGCGACTTGCGAGTTGCACGAGCTCGGTATCTGGCGGTTAGCGGGCTGTCCTGTCAGTTGTTCATAAATGTCACTGCGCGTCAATAAATGAATAAGACTGAATTAAAAATATAATACTGTTGTTAGGAGTAGGTAAGGGTAAAATATAACAAAACTATTAAATTATGCCAAACATTTAAAGATGAATGTAAGAAAACAGATTACTAATTAATTTACTTAATTAATAGAAAAGAAAGAATTTTTGTTGCTTAATGTAAAGTTGATTCTTTCACAAAAGTCTGTAATTTCAATTTAATTTTATAACATAATTTCAAAGATGCGGGATATCGCGTGATGCCTCGCGGGATTGAGTAATCCCGCATATCAATCCCGCGGGATTAAATGAGCTGCGGAATTGCAATCCCTAATCACATGTCTCTGTGATACTATTATTTGCGATTGAAAATCTATGATGATACGGTTTATTGACGAATTAGAACTTTTGGAAGCAAACTTGAAAGCGCAATAATTAATCTCCTGATGCAAATAGGTCACGTTTACACAATAAAACAGCTAACGTTTAAAATGCACTAGATACCAGCAAGATAAATAATTACGCCTAATAACTTTTAGGCTTGGAAATTTGGAATATTATAGTAACTTAATTTGGAAACGAAAATTTTACCTAGTATTTTACTAGCATACATATTTTACTACGAAAACTTGCAGTCATTTTAATACCCCGTAAAAAAACGGCAGGAAGCTATTTGCACAATCCACAGGATATGAATCCAGGGTACCGCCAATTAGGAGACCTGTTCTTCAGCAGTTGACAATTGACATCTAAAAACCCAAGCATATTACGAGTTTGTACGTACATACCTATCTAATATCTATACCTATCTATGTAGATCATATTATTTGTTTAACATAAGCTTACTTTGCGAAAAGAGATACATACTTATCTAAGCGTTTGCAAACAATGTTTAAGTTAACACGATCGTTTATGTTCAGGGGAATTCCCTGAACTCCTTTTAAAAGCAGTCAAGCTTATCATAGTCATCATTAACCTTATCAATCAGACATAACATTGACTCATTCATCAAATACGAATACTGTGGTCATAAAGTAAGTATTACATACTCAAAGACTGTGGTAAAGAACATATTGATTGTGAAAACGAAATTAGGGCGGAACAAATAGTATTATATTATGTAGATAGTGCTTAGGATGACGTACGAAATAGAAATACGTAATCAGACTGTACCAGTAGATACTTGCTTGTGCTCTTGTAGAATAGAATGGAGCGGACTATCAGGTATTTTTACCGAATCGAGAAAATGAGACGAAGTGAAAGCCGGGAGTCTAAACCTAAACCCATTCCCCAGTAAGTCGATTCACTCACTACGAGCTAAAGTAAGAAGTATTGTAGGGCAGACTATGGCAATTCCACATTTATCACGGCTCAAAGTAATAAGAAGTAACTCGAAGAGCCGTGGGTTATTTAATAAGTAATTAACTCTCATTGTCGGTCATGCCACTGATCGGAAGTGTATATTTGACACGGCTCACACGGACATGGTATCGCGGCAGGGTATTATGATGAAATCTATAAACTTAGACTAACTTTTGGTCAGACTGAAAGTATCCGAACGAAAATAATGGTCCTTAATCAACCATGACATTAGCTGATTTATATGACTTTTTTATTTTCAAATATCCGAAGGAAAATAATGGTCAAAAATCAACCTTAACGATTTAAGTTTTAACGATTTTTTTTAATTTTTTCGAAATTAACAAAGTGTGTCAGTCATGTAGTGCATTTGACTGTTGTCTGAGCAAAGTCCAAGTGCGCTTTATAGATCTTACCCCAAATGCGAAGCGCCACAACACAACGTAGTCATTGCTCTGTGCTCACAAGTCACAATATAACGCGACCTTAGTTCCTTTCCATCGTACTCGTCCTTCAATTAACAGCCCTTAAGAGAGTTCATTCACGCGACCCTCGTTTATTCAATGAAATCGGCATTCATACGTGAACCCATAAAGCAAGTGAAAAAACGAAATAATTATGTGTGCGGGTACAAAAAAATAACGCATATCATCTGATCAAACATTTGGCCTTAAAAATTAGCGTGAAGATTGGATCAAATAAAAACTTTCTACACAAAAGGCCATCATGCATTTTTTGCGTCTTCTTACTGCGTGTTTGTAAACAAACTTATTCAGAATTTAACACGTGATCATTGCCTTTTATTTTTTGTTGCACGCTGAATAATTATGCTTTACTTCGTTTGTAAAGCAATGTTAGTCCGCGAAAATGGTATTTTTAGTAGTTACTAGCTGCCCGAACAGACTTTGTTCTGTCAAAAGTATTGGGCTCGGCCCAATGAAACGACGATATCCAAAAGCTATTTTATTATACTTTTCTGCAAGATAATCTTAACACTAAAATTAGGTTCTAATATTACTAACTTCCAGAGAGACATAACTTTTGCAACCGACTGTTCAGCCCAAATGTCGAAAGACGAATGCTCCGCGTTCGGTGCTCTTTGCTAAACGTAATCAATAGTGACTGGCGTTGGATCAATACATCACTACGCCTGACGGAGACTGATGACAGTAGGCTGCACAAGTCAATCACCATACTGATATTCATAATAGTTATACAAAGAAATGTAATTATATGTTAGCACGCTAACAGCTCGGCCATCTGACTTTGCGTACGTCCTCGTACGCGATCTCAAAAATTCGATGAAATTGTACAGTCGTCAAATCTTCGTAGTAGTATTATTACGATATTACGATATGTTAATGAACTTCCTTTATCTACATCATTAATACATTCATCTCTGTTCTAAGATACCCCAGTCATTTATAACATTTTTCTATCTATCTTAAATAATTGCATGAATACAAATTTTGATTATTAAAGTTATGCACTTGCAGTAATAATAATACAATGACAATTTCTATGTCTTTAAAGTAAACATTACTCGTGTTAAAATTTTACAGTCCTCAAATCTTCATAGTAGTATTATTACGATGTTACGATATGTTAATGAACTTCCTTTATCTACATCATTAATACATTCATCTCTGTTCTAAGATACCTCTGTTATTTATAATATTTTTCTATCTATCTTAAATAATTGCATGAATACGAATTTTGATTATTAAAGTTATGCACTTGCAGTAATAATAATACAATGACAATTTCTATGTCTTAAAGTAAATATTACTCGTGTTAAAAATCATTTTACATTTTTTTTCAGGTCAGCATTATCCCAATAATATCAATACAATATATCCAAATATTTTAAGCAGGTGTATACAATAGTCTTCCAGTTACTTAGTTAGGGTAATCACAATCAATTATTTCAATTATTTCGATATCATTCATTTTCAATAACAAAAATTTTCCTCAAGTCAGTTTAATGCCCATCAGTTAAATTATTGAAATGGAAATTCCACCGCGTAAACTTTTCATCTACAAATGGGCGTTAATAACAGTATAAATGTTTAAAAATTGTTTTAAATTTATATCAAATTTTTTTTAATAGATACAATATGAGGCAAGCATACGTTTTACATATTAATGCGAGCAGGTAATTACGATTTGTATAATGTTAAATATGGCCATACCAAGGCTATATACTCGTATTACTCTTTGGATTGTGACTACCCGAACCAGCAAAACCATCTTTTACATCAGTAATTACATCTATAAATTGCCTAATGTCACGATAGACAGTACCTAACTTATCATCGGCTTTAAGAGAAAAATACATTATACTTAGTCTATGTAAGTTAGGGTAGGCCAGGAGAAAAAAGCCGGAGGAAAAAAACTCCCAGAACTCTTTTAAAAAAAAGGTCAATAGTAATAAAGGTCGAAAACAGATTTATCATACCCAGACGGTTCCGGGTAGCTACCTTGCTGCGTGGCGCGTCTTGAACATCTGCTACTTCTTCCATTGTCCTTTTCTCCAATCAGTTACATCTCTTGCCTCATACTTGGCCGTGATCGGAGAGTGTTGCTCGAGCTCTCCACCACGTCCATCACGACCAAGCTTTTGGTCCACTAGGTCCGTAGCTCATTCTTATTCTCGTCGCTCGGACCGTCTTTTGACAATCCTTCAGCCGTCGCTCTAGCTCGCCGTCCGAAGAATTTAGTGGGCCATTTAGATTCACGGATCGGTCGTCATCCAAGCTCACCGCCCGAACCGTGTATCTTCACTCTTATGACTTACAACTTACAACCTTTTCAGTCGTGGTTTTCTCTCAACAGTGGCATTTGTGTATCTACCTCCAGGCGCTGATGTATCCACATTGAATCTGAAACTTATTACTGTATTAGTGTGGATTCATACTTCAAGACAAAAGACCAAGATTACATGACATGAATGATGATGAAGATAATATTGTCGCGTTATTATTAAGATGCTAATGTTGCTAGGGATCAATTAATGGAATTATTTTCACATTTTCATAACAATGTACTGCGATGACTGCAAGTTCTTTGAGTTTGTTTATCTAAACTAGCGACTGAATGCGGCTACGCTCGCATGGATTTTTGTCGCTGAAATAAAGCAGTTTAAATGCAATAATAATGTATCAGAAGCAGAATCGGCGCGAAGATTGATAAGGATAGTGGGTAAAAGATGATAAAACGACGGTTGACATTTCATGGAGCGACTACACCTTCCTTCAATAAAATTTTAATTAGTTGTTACAAACATTATTATAAAAGCGATTAAGAATTATTCAATTATACCTTACTTCTTCTCATTGTCGTCATATGGGTCAATTCATCGTCATTACCTTATTTATTCATAAACGCTTAATAACATACTTTAGCTATTGCAAATTTTTTTCATCTCAAAAGTTTTTCCTAAGAGTGAAAGAAATAAAACACTTTATAAGCCGTGTATAACTTTGCTTGTTTTTATAAGTTGGGAGAGATAGTTTAGTCACAGTTCAAAGTCATAGTTCAGAGTCATAATTCACATTCATAATTCACAGTCATAATTCGTAGTCATAGTTGACATAGATGTACATACATACATAGGCTTTATAATATACTTGATCTTATCTTTTACCATAATATGCTCCAAAATAAGTGTGTTATATCAATAATAAAATAAACCTTTCTCAAATAATTTTTTATCATTGTTGTGATGTTATGATGAGTCAGTCAGTCGGATAGAGCGAATGTTTTGTTTGTATGTAAAATAATTATAATATAAATATAAAACAAACGACATTTAAAAATTTCACTAACACCGTGCTCAAAAGGGACTATTTCCAATAATCTGGAGACCTTATTTATAATCCATATCCAGTGCGATGGTTTTCGATGATTAATGACTCAGTACTCTGTATTCATTTGACGTTTTAGAACGAACGTTTTAGAAATAAGTAAATATAGTATAAAATAATATTTGTACGCCGTGCTAACGGCATAGTATAGTAGTTGCACCAATGGAACCTAAGACCTTATATATAATGTACCTATACTATTACAAATAAATGCTTTCATTCATTCATTCATCGCTTCATTCTATTATAGTTAACGCGAACTATAAGGCGACAAGTGACACTAGAGATATACAAAAAAAGGCTCACGAAAGAATCAAATTGTAAGACCCATCAATCCATTCGCTAATCAAATTGTAACTCCAAAAACTGCAATATTAGGACACTTCTATTGAGCTACCACTTCGATTGAGCTCCCTTGAGCTACCTCGCACCGCGCATTCCCAATACGCATCTACGACTCCAATATGGACTCCTAAGCTACTAAACTTAACCGAGTTTAATAAATTTGCACATCGTGTGCAATTTGATCCAAGTTGAAGGATAGGATAGCTAAAATCTCAAAATAATAAAAAAAAACTTTGGCAGAACGAAGTCTTTCCGGGCAGCTAGTTACATATAATTATATGCGGTTACTGTTCATGGATGGCGAAGTGCCCATACATAATGGAAAATGTCCCTTGTAAGCGTCCAACCCGTCGTGGCACCCCTGCGCACCTAATTTTGAATTCAAATGCAAGTAAAACATTCTTAACAATGTAATTACTTAAATCAATTTTCATTCTCAAATTTCGATTATAGTAATGTATCGATTATGAATCTCTTCACGAACGGCCTCAAGCCGTCATATCGCTTTATTAAATCATTTTTCACTAATCTTGCATAAACTATGACGCGATGGAATCTTTACTAGATTTTATCGTAAGTACTATCTAAACGTTTTTTTTTTTATTTTGATTTGGTTGATTGATTGGTTAATTTATAATAAACGCCAATGAAAACGAGTAGGAATTTCCTAACAAATTCTGTCAAAATCCCTTGTCCGTAAGTATCCAACAATTAATATAAAGTAAATAAAGTAAGTAAGTAATAATAAATGTTTATTCCATTTCGCTCAAAGATGCCCATACGAGGCTAGTTCATATTAATAAAATGGTAGCCATCATCATGTCCAATCCGTGTAAATAATTTTCAGTATATGGGAAAGTAACTCTCAAACTTTGCAAAGAGGCCCGTCCACCCGGGCAGCAGTCTACGACCGGTAAACAGCCAAGTAATATCACCAAGGTGTTACATACATCCACATCGCAAGGGAAAGGATGTCTGAATGACATCCTCTATTCTGAACCATCTTTAGATTATTTTTAATCGCTAAAGCATATTGAATAAAACTTGCCCCGTGATGAACCCCTCATCAACAAGAAGACAACAATCACATTTACTAAATATTAATGAACATTATGTAGGTATTCCCATCCATTCAATAATGGCTCTGAAGTCAGTTTGATACTTAGAAGTTTTCACACCACATACAAATTACACACGTGATAGACACACATGCCATACATACATTATATCACACATACAGATCACCAATTTTTATATAGCTACAGGAAGGGTTATGTGGAATTCGTTAAACTCGTAATAATGACGCTTCATCATGTAATAGTTTGGTGCTATATATCAGGCCCCTATGTTATATCAGTCTATAGTTTGCCTGATGCCTCAGTGAATCGCAACATCGCCACTCATCATGTCAAAACTCTTCTAGTTAAAACCTGGAACTAATCACAAATTCACAGAATTTTATTTAACTAATATTAATATCATGTTTAAGTGTGTGTGCCCAGATGAATTTGTATTGCAAGAACAGTGACTATATTTTACTTGTATGTTTGTCGACAAATTTTTTTTTTTTTTTTTTTACTAGCTGCATCGACTGCAACACAATATATTACCTACTTAGCCGCCTATTTTCATTTACCATCCTGAAAAATCGCTTTACTCCAGAGATCTAGTCCTAATTCCTTAGTTTACTAATGAAACTAACTAAACCTAAGGTATTACAAATACATCGCGTTTTAAGGGTTTTTAATACAAGGTTAGGTACATTTATGTTTCACAGTGAACAACTTCTTGATAAAAGATTCTAACTGTTTAGCTGAAATCAGATACTCGAGCTTCAGCATTATGTTCATTATCATATCATCATCATAATATTATGTCATACCTACCACATCATTATATCACATCATATCGTCACCATTATTATACACGTAAAGATTGGATTAACATCTAGTGTTTGTTTTATTACAATCGGTTCACTCACTCCAAAATATACCGGTCAACCTTTAAAAAAAATACCGTCCATACATTTAACTCTAGTTTGGTTACCGAACCGACTCTAAAAAGGGCTTCTCCCTTTTATCAATTCGTCGCGAATATACATAATTCACCATATTTTAACTATCACGAATATTTAAAATATAAAAAAACAGACATTCGTTTCTAAGATTTCTAAAATTTATATATAAGACCAGCTCGTAGACCAGTTCGTAGCAAACCAGCCGTTCGGAGCAATTAGTACTTGTCCTGAAGTGAACTTATAGTACCTCCTAACGAATCTAGTTAATTTATAAGATAATTCGGATGATATAACTTACAATGGTGGAAGAATTTTTCAAATAGGTGTCGTAATCATCAGTAGGTAATCATGCTCACAAAATTCTTTTTCTTCCCTTACCAAAAATTTACATATTGTAACCTAACCAAATCTACAAGGGAAGTAATATTCAAAAGAAGTTCAGGAGTTGCAGAGATTACTTCAAACGACAAACTCGCGAACCCAAGAAACTCACGAATTTTACTCTTTATAATATATTTTGTATTCCGATCGCATAGCGTGTCGCGTATTTGTGTATTGCACCGCTGCAACGTGCAATGCTGATAAGTTAGGAATAAGCCCGCTTTCCAAGGTGATGTGAATGTCGCATCTACCGTAAGCAAATAACAAAGTAATATTAATCGCGTACTAAAAAGATGGATCTTTATTTTACGGATTAGCCGTTCATTGTTTACGTTCAGCCTCAATGTTAAACAATCCCTGAAGAAATAAATTACAGCAGAATCCCGACCGCAGAACAGGAGTCGCATGCCTTAATAAAATCTTATCTGTAGTACCTACTTATAATAATCTGCTCACCATCATGATCCTCTCACACACTGTCACTAGTCAACGGTTTAGGTTCGTTCCGATTAGTCTGTCCGTTTCAATTATACATAATATATACAATGTACTAAATATATGTATGTGCTTAATTCTAATACAGTTTGATAATTTCATTATCATTACTAGTAACAACATCAACGGAAATAAGAAGAAATATTCCGAAGTAGCCGTCTGATACCGTTATAGGCAATAAGTTATTGTCCAACATAAACCTCAATTCAAATTCAATAAAACAGTTGTAACCTCAAACATTTCAAGTAGTCCTCTAAACTCACATACTAAAAAAAATCATAAATCTTACCAGTTTTAAGCTTCTATTTAGTTTTACCTGTCCGGTGTCTGTAATTAGATTCTAGTCAATTGACTCTCTTCTCCGTATCCAATCGATCTGAAATGTGGCGCACATTTTGGGTTATTACAACAATGTATTTTTATGGTAAAGATGTCCTGACTAGGCCCTACACTCTCAATTGGCTCCAGGAGGAGCTCCATAATGAGTAATATCACATTAAATTTCACATGCACATCCTGGTTGGCCTCAACAGTAGAACTACACAACGTTAAATACACATATAAAAGTGTGTTTATTTTTTTTTAGCACAATTATTATTTTTACCTACATCTAATATCCAATTCACGTCACCAGGTAAGTTTAATGTATGGAACTTAAAGTTTTGGACTCAATTATTTTCAATACAATAAAATTGAACTATTAATTTTAAGTCATGGTCTACCGCTCAATAGATATACAATGGACACTATGGAGTGGCTATGTCGGTAGATACGATCGTAAAAATATTTTTATGTTACTACCTGCACTGAATTTACTTATAAAATGTAACAAATTATTGCATAGGTTTAATGAATTCTAGTGTGACGAATTATGTGTGACGTATAAAAAACTTGTGGATACCCGGCGTTTGCAACAACACTAAAAAATTTGTACGGTAAAGTCAAAAATCGACTTTATGAATGGACTGCATCATCATGGACCATCGTCGCATCATTGCCTTTCAGTTCCTAGCATATCGGTTGGATGGTTTCAGAGTCCAAAAAAGGACATCACCAGTATATTTCTTGTTTTACATACAGAAAAAGTTTATAAACCAAAATATCGGAGAACTCTCCAAGACTAAGCAAATTCGCACTCGAAGAGGCTCGTAATAACAGCAGAATAATTCCTCTGTCCCTTGATCTGTCTCTTTATCCCGTCATCAGTCCATCGTAATCAAGCCGAAACTGCCATACCGTTGTATTGCGTTGGGTGACCTGCAGTTCTACATGCTGAAAAGACTTACATTAAATGTGATCAAAGGAATAATACGATTATAGTGTCAGTCTAAATAGAACGGTCTAAAATAAAATTGCAGCATTATTATTCAAACATACAGACAATTTATATGGACCAACGCAATGTTGTAACACTCTACGGAATCACCACACAATATTTTCGAATATTTCAATAATAAATATAGGTACAATGAATAAATTTCCTGTGAAACAATTGGTGTTTTATTTAATCTTCAGTTTTCAATTCTCGTACATTAATTTCATTACAGCATTCGCGGGTAGTCGTTTTCAGTAGGTATTGGTGTTTTCGTTGCTGGCCCTGAAGGAACCCTCATTATGAAAATAAAAACCCTATGAATATCCACATCTTTGCAACTTAAATTTAAACATACTCGTTTACTTAATTTCCTTTCCTTAGGACAAGGATGACCATACAAGTATACCTAATGTCCTAATAATAACTTCAGTTTAGTACCCATACATTTACGATTTAAAAACGTATATTTTCTTAAAAGATTTTACAAAAAATCACTTACTGAGAAATTATAGTTATAATATACAATAATTCATAAGCCAATTCAATGAACAACATTAGTTAGATATGGAGGGTAAGTGTGAAAAATGTTTGCTAGTGATCAGTTCAAGTTAGAAAAACTGGAAGCGGCGTAAATGAATTTTTTTCTTAAGCCCATGCTTTAATATATTTATTCTAGGTTATACGGTCAACTGTGCTCAGCAAACCCTTTACGATGTCGTAGCTACTTAATATCAGTTCTCGGGTAGACAGAGGTTGAAGCGCAAGCAGAATAAGAAAAGAAAAGAGAGAAAGAGAAAAAAAATCATCGAATCTTTTTCGTATTTCAGCACTTGTCTTGGCACGTGGCAATTAGCACGTAGCATCAAGCAGAGAAGAGAAAAAAATATATGCATATACTCACTTTCCTTGGGGCGTGGCGTTTATGTCACTTCTGAGATATTGGGCTCGGCCCAATGAAACGACGATATCCAAAAGCTATTTTATTATACTTTTCTGCAAGATAATCTTAACACTAAAATTAGGTTCTAATATTACTAACTTCCAGAGAGACATAACTTTTGCAACCGACTGTTCAGCCCAAATGTCGAAAGACGAATGCTCCGCGTTCGGTGCTCTTTGCTAAACGTAATCAATAGTGACTGGCGTTGGATCAATACATCACTACGCCTGACGGAGACTGATGACAGTAGGCTGCACAAGTCAATCACCATACTGATATTCATAATAGTTATACAAAGAAATGTAATTATATGTTAGCACGCTAACAAAAGTTTTTATTTTATTTTTGAGATGTAAGCTATCCTATCTTTCAAGTTGGATCAAACTGCACACGGTGTGCAAAGACTAAAATCGGTTAAGTAGTTTAGGAGTCCAGCGCGGACAAACAACGTGACACGTAATTTATATATATTAAGATATTACATAACTTAATAAGATTTTTTATAACAATTGTATTGTAATATGGTTATGTGGTGCTTCCTATTCGATGTGGTTAAGTTTTTGGGTTGTCAACCGTCATTGAGCTTTATTAATATAGGTATTTGAACTAAAGTTTGTCACACGAGTAAAGTGCGGCTACCTACGTGAGTATATTATTTTCAATTTGAAAAAATTTAATTCATAGGAATCAAAAATAAAAACTTATCTTTATTAAGCATGTTTATGATACAACTTATACCTAGCCTTAAAAATAATGTACTATTAATTCCTAAAGACCTTGGTTTACTTGAGTAAGAGTCGTTTTCTCTCAAAATTCAAATCTGATGTAACAATACTAACAATTATTGACAACCCTAGCGGTCTTAGCGCGTAGCGGCACACGCGCAGCACGCGCTGCGGTTTCTGATTTATCTTCTCCACTGGGGCCCCGGGGGCCCGTAAAGATAAAGTGCGGCTGTGGTCGGAAGTATTAAGGACTAATAAGGATGTTCAACTCCGTTTGTTGTTTAAGAATCTCACCCTTCGATACTGACCGAGGGACGGTAACTTAACATAACTGGTAAGATGTATAATAAATTACACCTATTTAATCGATTTGAACAGATTCCAATTTGATGTTTTGTATTTTAAATCTAAGATGTTGTAATTTAGGATTAGACACGAATAATTAATCTAAATTAACAAAGGAAATTCATGTCAAATAACTTAATTTATTAGTGCCTGCATCTGAAGTGAAAAATGTTCAAGTTCTGAAGAACTGTGTCTGCTGACACAGGCCAGAATTAAGTATGTATTTTATTAATCCCTATGTTTGCTACGGAAGAAGCCATGCTCAGTGTATTTACAAAGTGACAATTGTAACATTAATTAAACGATAGAAGTAACATGGCAAAAAGCAGGCCATATTGGTCTGTAAATGCTAGGAAAGAATAGAATGCCTGTCAACTTGGTGAGCCGATGAATCGAATAAATCCGTGACTTTCGTGAGTTTAGAAGGCTCAAAACAAGATTGACCACTCTAACAGAGGTGACAATGCAAAAAAAGTGATGGAAATATTGGATAACATCGTACTATAACTTTGACCAAGAAAGTCGGCTCAGTAAAAGTAAAACCATTGTAATATGTATCTAATCTACCTATACATCATACATACATATGTTAGGCCTTCTGTCTACATCCATAGACGCACGTCATACGGACGCTATGAGCAATTTATTATTATCGCTCGCAGATTGCGTAGAGTAAGAAATCTGTCCACGGAGCGGCATCTACTCGTATGCCTATTGCCTATGTTTCATTCTGCAGCTTGCATGCAATAGGCCTTAGTGTCCTTGAGGTTTGTTTTTATACAACTGGTACTACTCAGTTTCCAAGTCATACTATTTAGCCCAGCCGGAAAACGAATATTGCAACACTGTTTTGTTAGACGTAGTATTGTCAATTCAATACCATCCGGGCATCCGGTTAGAAGACAAAGATGTGACAACGGCTATGAATAGAGGATTCCGCGAACCGACTGTTGATGTGATAGAGCACGAGAAAACTGTTACAATTACTTGCACATTTTCAGCGTTCTTAAAAGTAAATTATACATATACAGTAAATGCTGCAGGTAAGGTAACTGATGTGAAACGTTACTATGCTGCTACAAATGAAGAACATAACGAAGCAACAAATTAATTTAAAATCACTAGCGACAGTAAACAATATTTTTATACCAAGACAGACTTCCCGTAATAGTCAAGTGAGAAGATGATTCCACTATGGATTTAAAGGGTATAATAAAAAAGACGTTATAAGTTTTAAAAGCAGGTAATCATAGATTATGATTTATGATGTTGAAAAATCCAGATATTAAAGATAACTAGACGATAAACCACAACATGACCTGATTTTAAATACATCGATCTCGACAACGTAAAAGTTTAAAATATTGTGTGAACATGACCTCAATAATTAGTCAAGTAGCTCTGAAATTACACGATCACTAATGACAGTAATGGACGCACCTACAACAAATGGCATCCCACCCCCCTCATTTAGATAATAGATGGATCTATAGGTCCACGAGTTACATGTACGAGTATGTGGCTTGTAAAACCGATGCGCATGGATGCGTTTTCAGGCAATATAATAATAACGAGCGGAATTTCACAATACGATGCGGAGAGCATACCTACGCAGTCTATTAGAGCAATAACTGACAGCTCCATCAACGTTAAATTTTCCTTGCTTTGTGGAAAATACAGTGACTATACCATTACTGTTCATTATTGAGGGTTATTCGTATAGAAGAGAACTAAAGACCTTTATGTCAACTTCAAAACACTTGTTTACATGTAAGCAGGTACATGCTGAAGCTATAAATCAGCAGGTAAGTTGTGAGAATGGGTAAAGAAACAATAAAATATCAAAAATTGAGAATTTAAAGATTGCTCTGCAAAATTATCAGCAAAATCTTCCAGTTATTGTAAAACAGCTGAAACTCAATAATTATAGTCATAACTTCAAATATTTAAACTTGGCCTCTTTAAATTTTTTAACCAACTTCAAAAAAGAAGGTATTCAATTCTACTGTACTTTTTATGTTTGTTACCTCAGAACTTCCGACTGGGTGAACCGATTTTGATGATTATTTTTTTAATCAAATCCTAGTGCTTGTCAAATTCAAATTCAAATTCAAAATCATTTATTGCCAGAATGTATGTTTTATATAGGTGGTACATGTCATAAAAGTCCAATACATTCAACCATGTATGGTATGCAATAGTAAATTATAAAATTATTATTAAATTACTTAACTTATTAAATTACTTTTAAAATTATTAGAATTACCACAATTTTCCTATTAAATTATTTATTAAATCATTCAAAATCATTCAATTTGGATCAATATCAATAAATATGTAAATTTCAACAAATGTCAATAAATTTTTATGTAAAATTAAGAATGTCAAAGTTTTAATAATATAATTTACGATGTCAAATGATTTAAAAATTACGAAAAAATAAAATAAAAAATGAAATAAATTACAAATTACAGAAATAATAATCGTAAATAACAATGGTCAATAAATAAGTTATAAAATTTGCATTATTGCAGCTTCCTCTGCTTATAGGTCATATATTCCTTAATGTCATAAAAACAATTTTCCGCGAGCCAATACGTAACTTTATTTTTAAAATTATTTATGGTGAGGTCTTTAAATGAATTCGGTAGTTTATTATAGACTAAGATTGCATTCATAAAGACATTTCGTTTGTAAAGCTCTAGTCGACATTTTGGTATACACAGTTTAAATTTGTTTCTGCTTGAGTTCGGTTTTTTTTCGAAGTATTGTGGATGTTTTTTGACAAAAATACAGAGGTCTCTAATATACATGCAAACCAGTGGCAAAATACGGTATTTTTTAAAGAGTGGTTTACAGCTTTCCGTGCTATTGGCCCCTGAAATGGCTCTTACGCATTTTTTTTGGATTCGAAATGCCTTTATAATATCGACACAGTTACCCCACAACAAAAGACCGTACGACAGCACTGATGACACGTATCCGTGGTATGCACTTAGTGCTGCTTCAGTGGACACCGACAGCCTGAGTCTTGTTATCGCAAAGACAAACCTACTGAGCTTATCGCATACATAGTCAACGTGTGACTTCCAGTTGCAGTGTTTGTCGACTAATATTCCTAGGAACTTAGTGTGATTGACTTCTTCTATTTCAGTGTGGTCATACATTACATTGAGTTTAATGGGTTTTTTATTATAAGTTTTAAATTGAATTAATTTAGTTTTTCCTATGTTTATTTTTAAGTTATTATTTTTAAGCCATGTAATTATTTTGTCTAAAGTCTTATTAATTTCGTTTGCATATGCAATTTTGTCTTTATTTTTTATAACAACCGTTGTGTCATCAGCGAATAGGATTGTTTTATGTTTAGTAACGTTTGGAAGGTCATTTATGTACATAAGGAAAAGAAATGGTCCTAAGACACTCCCTTGAGGGACTCCGAATTTATTTATCAGTAACTCAGATTTGTTCTTATGTCTAATGCCGTCTATTACTTTTGCTATTTCAACATATTGTTTTCGGTCTGTGAGATAACTTTTTAGCCAATCGTTAGCTTTCCCTCGAATTCCATAATGATTTAGTTTTTGGAGTAGTAGCTTATGATCAACAAAATCAAAAGCTTTCGTCATGTCGAGGAATATAGCTGTAACTGGTGTATTTTCATTAATTGCTTCTGTTATAATCTTAACTAAATTAAAACAAGCTAGTGAAGTAGTACTATTTTTTCGAAAACCAAATTGTTCTGAGATTATCTTTTTGTTGTCAAGTGGTTCCACTTAAAGAGCGAGATATGACTAGTAGTTTTTGAGTTATCCCTAATTTTGAAGTCGGTTATTTTTTGTCAAGAATTATATATCATTATATAATTAAGTCTCGGTCAGTAAATTTTTGTCAAGAATTATATAATGACAAAAAATAACCGACTTTAAAATTAGGGATAACTTAATTTATGAAAATTACGTATATCACCTATTATACAAAACAAATTCGGCATTACTCCCTACATACATTATACTAGTCGTTAGTGAATCAACCAGACTGGAGCAGACGAGGTCATCGTATTCAATAATAATAAACCAGGATAGTATAAAAAAGACCAGAAACAGCGTACGTCAAACATTCCTGAATTAATTGGTGTACAGCTGCTGTTAGATGAAGTAAATTTTATGAGATGAATATTGTGATTTAGACGTAGTAATAGTTATTGGCACTCGCTGTTCCCCCATTAGACTTCATTGTAATACAAAGTGCTTCATTAACTGTTTAAAACATGTGAAATTAATGGATCTGCTAACCTATTAGATTTTTCATCAAATCATCAAACATCCTAATAATCCAACCAGTTTCCAAATGTATTCAAAGGGGTTAAACAATAGACACTGTTTTTATTTTACTGTGAAGCGACGGACGACTTAAGCAAGTCTCTCTTGTGGTCTCCTGTAACGTGTGCATCTGGACTGAGGGCCCACTTTTTTTTTCTTGCCGTAGCAAATTGAAATTTATAGGGATTTAGTTAAAATTAGTTAAAACTTAAAGCAAACACTCATAAATTTCTTAAACGTGAATTAAAGATGTTATGGGCGAATGTTTTGCGCCCTCAGTTCAGATGCCTACAGAAAGTGGCATGCTATAAATCTCAGAAAATACTGCCTCTGTGTCAATAATTTTTATTTTAGAATTTAGTTAAGAATTTCTTAAAATGATTTATGTAACTTTCAACTGGCTAGAGAACAATGTTACAGATTTATCGCAGTTTTACTTGGGCCCTCAATCCATACGTTTATGAACTGAGGGCCCAGGCCGAACATAGGCTTAAAATAAGAAATACATAAATGTACATCGAAAACCCCTTAGACAACATCCCTATGAATTAGTTAAAAAAGTAATAGTGAAAAAAAAGCAACGGCTGAAAGGTAAAACGGATTCGAATTTTCGGATAACGTCTGATCTGAGGGCCCAATGTTTTCGGCTTTATCGACTAGGTGCAACCTCTTAGCTTGAAAAAAATTAGCTGAAAAGTTTTTACTAATTTTTAACTAAAATACGAATTTATATATTTATATACGAACGATTACGAATATGCTAATAACTCGTTTTCGTCAAAAATGTCAGATGGTACGTTGTTTATCATTAGGAGGGCAGTATAGTGTGGGACATCTTTGAAAAGGTCGTTCAAAAATAGAATGGGTATTCTAAGACCATTTTTGGACTTAAGTATGAAATCGACTCATTTCACGCGACACAGCTCAAAAATACGCTCGTTTGGCCTCACCTTAAGTAGGTACAGCCTAAACTACGTCAGCGCTATGCCTTGGATATATTGATATGACGCATAGCTGCAGGTTTTTCGGTATTTTTACCTCTTCTGTGTCTCTTTTGGATCAACGCCGCCAACAGTTACAATATCCTATAAAAGAAAATACTACTACTACTCGGCAGTCTGCACCTCTATCACAATCACATCATGACAAATTATACCAATATTTATCAACATCTGTTTAGACAATGTTGCCTCTCAAATCTATTGCCACAACTTAAGTAACAAGGGTCAATGACTCGATAATAATGGCCAAGGCACGAACGAGATGCGCTATCCATATCCACCCATACCTCGAGTACGTGACAAACGATAACCAGTAATCTGTACTTCTGTAGCATGATAACAAACCCAATACACTAGATTAGATCATAAATCGAGCTATAAATACTACCAATTATTGAACCAAAGATATCGTAGACGATACATTAGATGTTCACAAAACAGTTCATTTATAAATAAATCATGGAATTCAAAACCATATCAATAATTGAAATTTAAAAGCCAAATGTAAGATATTTTCATAAGAATTTTAAATATTAGAAGGCTTCCTAAATTAAACATCATTGAAACAAGTATGTAACGGTTTTTGCCTTTTCTAATCTTTCCGCTTGACTTCATCATTTTCCTCATTTAATTATCCGCTTGCGTTTGCAAATTTTTGGTGAACTTTGGGAAACAACATCATTGGCAATTAAAAACGATGTCTTGACGTAATTACGCACAGTTGACGCACGGAGCTGTCGTGGCTGTTTTGCAAGCGTAGTCCATAAATAGAAGTATTAGTCACCGAGACCCGTTTTGTTTTAAGATCATTCAAAAACCTGGAGACTTTTTTTAATAGCTATTTAATAAAAGTCCGCCTAGAAACTTAAATTCCTCTTGCAAAACAACAAAAGTTCACGAAAGACGTTTAAAAATTTACTTCTCAGAACAAACCCAACCAATAAACGTCCGAGTAGATGTGGAACCGGTAACAGGCGCTGAATTCCATCGCGATGAGTGTACACGTTGCGCTGAGTACATCCTCGATGTAATCCCTAACACCAAGAATATGCTATCACCTGTTGTGGCTGTAGTGTCGCACGTTTGATATTACCTACTAGGGCTCGAACCCGGAAGCGATACGATTGGAAGCGCTGGCGCATGTATGAGCAGATTGAAATTACGCTCTCTTTACTCCAACACGTTTCTTATTCAATATCCACTTATGCAAATCGGAGGTGCCATCGACCCGAGCTAAAGACGAAATGATGGATTTTATATTACCTACTTAAACGCTCGCCAGCAACCGCCTAGACTCACTCGCTAGATTACTGAGAACTTTAAATATAAAGGGTCATGGGCGCTCGATATTACGAAGCAATGCAGCTTTATACATGTACGAGGATACTATGAAGTGACTCGCAATTACTGCAAATTAACTACAAGGCAGTTACATATGTCAATGATGGTTCATAGAATCATAACGCAGACGTAAGATAAATAACCCGTGTTGGAAGCAAACAAAGCGAAGCAGCTTGGAACGCAACTAACTAAGGCATGATCCGTCTTCATCACTGTTACATCATGAGCACTTTCTAATAGCGACGACGTGCCATAGGATTTATATTGATTGCTATCGAGTCTAATTAAAGTATCCGAGCGAGGGATAACGGCCAACAACTACGTTTGAATTACACGTTGCAGGCGGATACTGTCAAGATGGTATGTAATTGGAAACAATAGGATTGTGCAACAGATCCAACTTCATACTTTCAGTTTCTTCCCGAACAATAAACTTACACCACCTAACGTCATCAAACGTAATCGCAAGGAACAGCGCAACCACAAAATACATACTACATAATATAATATACATAGGCACAGCAATCATACGCATCGGAACAATCATGGATGACGCGTCGCAATCGGAATGTTGATGTAATATGCATGCAGCACACTGCGCTGGATAATTGGAGTGCACCGTAAGTAGAAACAACGGCATCCGCGTCCGACTCCCGTCGACCGACTTGAAATTTGAGAAGATTCGCCTGGAAAAGCGTGAACGTGAGACGAGGCTCTGAAGCGATACGTGCAAGGCGAATGTGTAAGACGTAGAAAGCACTTTAGAAAGGAATCGAAGGTGCTCGTGACCTGCAGCCGGCGCGAGGTGAGCGGCCGTTGCGCCACCACCACGCGGAACTGAAGGCCTTCGCTGTCAACCTTTTAACTGCTCACTTTTTCATATTCTTTGGTCTCATATGGTACTAAGCCTTCATTGGTACCTTTTGCTTTGAATATCTAATATTTTCGCGGGTGTAACTACTTCCGAATAGCGCATAACGCCGATGAACGATCACGAAAATTGGCACAAAACGCCATTTCGAATATTTGCAGACGTATGCGCTTTTCGGAATTTTATCCATTTTCGCATACAAATGTTCGAGATAATATAATGATCTCATGATGGTGTATTTTCAATAAAATTGTTGATTCTGCCATCATGCTTCAGACAAGTAAATTTTCTTCTTCTAAGACGAATAAATTAAGGCCAGAAACACTAGTAAAATTGATGGTGCACCACAGAGGAGCAGGCAAGGCAAAGCGACTTATGTTAGTACATATTCTTATCCCAAATAATCTAACGTGACCGTAAAAAAATTAACACTCAATTCATGACAATATTAGTGGATTAATAACGCAGATATGTAATTGATTATTGAGATCGCAAGATTCCAATCGGTATTTAGAAAAGGCGTTCGTGGAAGAATTTCATTAAGTGGTGCGCAATATCTCATACGTTCCAGAGGCGAAGATCTTCATCCGCGGCGGGCGCGGGCCCCTCAGTTTTATTTTATTGTGGCGCTCAACGGGCCGTGGCCGCTTTGAACTGAGCTGCTATGGCCGCCACTATATTTTATGGCTCTGCACCACTGATCTTTATATTATGTATGTACTGGATAGGCTATCACGAAATGTTTACGCTGATCACTTCATCAGAACTGAACTCGAGTTTTGGAACGATAACAAAACAAAGTACCTAGTGCAAAAGATTTTTTCTAAGGGAATTCCGTCATTCTAATAGAATTTCTAAAAAACAAAAGAAGATAATGATCTTTAAAACCTACGCGATCTTGTATTAGATACGCACTTATGATGCAGTACAGCATATCCAGTATTTTATATTAATACTAGCTGCCCGGACAGACTTCGCTCTGTCAAATTTCTTTTTTTTTTGAGATGTAAGCTATTCTATCTTTCAAGTTGGATCAAACTGCACACGGTGTGCAAATTTGATTAAAATCGGTTCAGCAGTTTAGGAGTCCATCGCGGACAAACAACGTGACACGTAATTTATATATATTAAGATATCAGTGTAGTGTACTCATTCACAGTTAAAGTGATGAAGTCACTCAACCGAAGGCGACCAACGGTACATATACACTCGGGTGCAATGAAATCGCACATTTGATTTTTTTCTGCAAAATACAAATTATTTTTTTTTCTGAAAGATACATATATATTTTTTTAATATGGAATTAAAGCTGGTTTCATTACCTATCCAACGATACCATACAAGCCGTTATTACTTTACCCTACGGCCAAGAATTAATGACAACAAAAAAACCCTAAAATTAACTCCCTTAGGTTACCGTAGTTTGCCAGACTAATGCAGGTATAAAAAGGCATGTTTTGAGTAAAATGTCATCAGTTGCATTTCAACGCTCAAACTGAAAGGACGTCCAGTGACTACAGCTGCAATAATTATCGAAGAAAATGGATACTACGCCAGAAAAAGCCGCTCAAGTCGTTGCTCTAATTGAAGCAGGCCAGAACCAGAGTGCTGTAGCTCGACAGCTGAATATCAGTCGATATTCAGTTCGTCGTGTATACCAGCGCTATCGGGAGACTGGTGGCTATGAACGACGAAGAGGATCTGGTCGAGCTAGAGCTACAACTCAGCGCGACAACCGATTTCTCGTAACGACGGCTTTGCGAAATCGTCGCCTGACAACCGTTGATCTTGCACATCATCTCCAAGAGGTGCGTGAAGTGGAAGTCAGTCGGTGGACGGTCAGAAGGAGACTTGCTGAAGGCGGCCTAACAGCGCATAGGCCAGCAAACGGCCCTAAATTGGCGCCAGCTCACCGCCAAGCCCGTCTTCGATTTGCACAGGAACATGTGAACTGGACAGTCGACCAATGGCGAACAGTTCTGTTCTCAGACGAGTCTAGGATGTGTCTCCATGGCAATGATGGACGAGGGCGGGTCTATAGAAGGCCTACAGAGAGATTTGCCCCGTGTTGCATCACGGAACGCGTTGCATATGGCGGTGGTTCGTGTATGTTCTGGGGTGGAATCTCTTTGGAAGCCAAAACTGAGCTTGTCTTCCTCACTGGGGCCAATATAAGGCGTCCAACAAGGGGACTAACTGCTCGGAGGTACGTCGAAGAAGTTCTCCAGGAACATGTCGTACCATTTAGCGGTTTCATTGGAGAGAACTTTCTCTTTATGCATGACAATGCAAGACCCCATACCGCTCAAATTGTAACGCAGTACCTTCAAGAGGTGAATATCAAAACAATGGTGTGGCCAGCTCGGAGTCCGGACCTTAATCCGATCGAACACGTCTGGGACAATTTAAAAAGGAAAATAAGAGACCGAAATATTGCTCCAGCTAATCTCCAGGAGCTGCAAACTGCGCTCAAGGAGGAATGGGACGCTATCCCACAAGACTCTATCAATCACTTGATAGAGTCGATGGGAAACCGGTGTCGAGCGGTAATTCAAGTAAGAGGGGGTAACACTTCGTATTAATAAAGGTATTTTTGTAAGAAAAGGGTGTTTTTTTTTTAAGCCTTCATTTCCCACACAGTTTTGTCAAGGAAACTTCTTTTAATAAAGGATGAATTTGTAATTGGTGTTTTTTTTTGGCAGTAGGATAAAGTAATAACGGCTTGTATGGTATCGTTGGATAGGTAATGAAACCAGCTTTAATTCCATATTAAAAAAATATATATGTATCTTTCAGAAAAAAAAATAATTTGTATTTTGCAGAAAAAAATCAAATGTGCGATTTCATTGCACCCGAGTGTATTTGGAAGCAGAGCAGCCGCGGCTCATCAGCTGACGCTCAGCTGTTACGCTCATCAGTTCTGGTTTTTGACAATGGCTTCTGGCGAGGCAATTATGTTGCCTAATATTGTTAAAATAATACTAGTGTGTACATTATCTATCGTAAGCAGGCTACAAACAAAAAACATAAGGATGTAAAACGTGTTGAATATTATGAAAGTTATGTCTAGGAAGAAGAAGAATTAATAATGTCCAAATATTTGCTTACCTATCAATTCTACACTAATTTTACATAAATAATAATACTGTTAAAACCGTAAAGAAAAGAAAAAAGTTATGATAAATTTTTTTAAAGACAAATCAAAGGATGGCGTCTGGCAGGCCTGTCGCGTAGATTGAGTAATGTTGCTGATTTCAAATCATAAAATATTCCAGAAGCCTCACCCGTTTTTGTCACAGGTTTAGTTACCTACAATACGCTCCGTGACGATAATTCATTTTTGTTCATAGTCATAAATGGGTCGGATGCAAAATATTTTTTAGACACACCATTAGGCTTAGATTTATAAAAGGGTATTACTAAAATCTAAACTCGAGTTGGATTTGTCAGTGATTTGTGATTGATTTCTCAGAATTTTAGTTAGGCAATAATGAAGCGGTTACCGGTTAGTTTCTCAGTTCTTATTTCTTCAAAGTATTTGACCCGGGGTGTATTGTTTTCAAATTCAAATTCAAATTCATTTATTTGCTCGAAAGTGGGTACAAGGTCTTAAATAATCATAACATTATATCCTCCACATTCCACCATATAAGGCATGCAAATTTCATTATAATTAGCAATAATTTACGTTTATATCTGTCAATATTCCATTTTTACATTATAGTCTATATAATATATTAATTTATTTATACATGTTAATATAATTTAATTTTATTAAGTCACTATTATATTAATTAATTTACAATATTATATTATTACAATTCAAGAATTCATTAATGTCATAAAATGCAGATTTTAATAGAAAATGCTTTAATTTAATTTTAAGCAGCCTTTCAGGCATTGTTTTCGCACTTGTTGGCAGTTTATTAAATATTTTTATGCACATTCCGTACGCATTACGCTGGAGGAGTGAGGTACGTGGTGGTTTACCTAATACCAGTCGATGAGGATCTCTAGTATTTCGTGAGTAGAATTGACTAGCAGTTAAAAAATTGTGTTTATGTTTAATTACAAAGGAGCACGCTTCGAGAATATAAATACCTGTTAAAGTTAGTATTTTTAGTTTGCTGAATAGGGGTTTGCAAGATTCATATGGCGGCCGACCTTCCAAAGCTCTGACACATTTTTTTTGGGCCCGAAAAGCTCTATTTATATGAGTGGAGGCTCCCCATAACAGTATACCATATTTCAAGTTCGACGCAACATATCCATGATATGCCATTAATGCTATTTCTCTAGAAGCAGTTTTGCGGAGGCGATGCAGGACATATCGGAATTTATTTATTTTATTACATACCTTAATAATATGATTCTCCCAGCTCAAATTCGAGTCAATATTAATACCTAGGAAGCTGGTGCTCTCTATTTTTGCTATTCTTTGTTGTTCAAACTTGATGTTTAAATCTATATCTGTTTTGTTTTTGGTCTTAAAGTGTATATAATTTGTTTTTAATAAGTTAATTTTCAAATTATTATTTCCTAAATAATTAATTATAATGTCAATAGTTTTGTTAATGTCCGATTCAAATATTTTAATGTCCGTATGCTTGTTAGCAGTCACTATTATAGAAATGTCATCCGCAAAAAGTATACTATGGTGGGGTGTTAAATTTGATAGGTCATTTATGTAAAGTAGAAAGAGGAGTGGCCCAAGTACACTGCCCTGTGGTACACCTGTTTCCATGCATTTATACGTTGACCTGTATTGGATAAGGTCGTTTTGATAGTTCGCTCTAGTAACTTCTACACATTGTGTTCTATTGGTTAGGTAGGAAATTATCCAATTTAGAGCTGGGCCTCTAATTCCAGATTTTTCTAATTTATTTATTAATATTTTATGGGAAAGAAAATCAAACGCCTTTGATAGGTCAAGGAATAACACCACTAAATTATTTTTCATGTCAAGATTTTTTATGATTTCATTAGTCAATGAGAATGCAGCTGATGTAGTAGATTTATTCTTTTGAAAACCGTGTTGATTTGCACTAATCACATCAAATTTTGTCCAAAAATCACTTAATCTAGTATACATATGACGGCGAGCGACCTCTTTGGTCTGTCATACTAGAAGTCATGAAGAAAACTAAATAATATTTAGAATAAGGAATGTGTCAATCTATTGAGAACAATACGTGTGGGACATGGTGGGGGATTCGGATAGTGATCACGGAGTTGTAGAGATTGTTATTGATGTGAACGTTAGGAGAAATGGAAATATAATATCATGGAGCAAAGTAAAAGGAATATCATTGAATAACCAACACCGTAGATTACCCCCTACGTTATCAGAAGTGTTGGAAGAACTGAGGAGCCCATCTCAGATGAAGGAATAAAAGGCTAAAATATCGGAAAAGTCGGAAAATAAATGAGGAATGACACTAGTTCGGATGACATTTGAAGAAAATTTTGCAATGAGAAATGAAACAATCCAAAACGCGACGAAACTTGAGACGCACACTGTTCACGTCTGGGTTTGAGAACCTACACAACACGAGGTCGTGTTTGATGGTCACGATGGCCGAAGGAGTACGGATCGAAGATAAGTAGCCCTAGTGTAGTTTGAAATGTAAATTGTGACATCGTACATGTGAAAATAACTTTCCTTGTAATTTTCAGTTGTGGAAAACGATATAATGACGTGCCATCACAAAACAAGCGAACCAGCATTCAAGCGGTGGCAGTCCAGGTGACGGCAGAATGAACGCGGCCGGGAGAGAGCGAGTGCTGATGTATTCGGTGTACAACCATCTTCAGGCGTATTTAGAAAGGTGATTTTGTGAATTTGTTAAATGATAAAGAAACGTTTGAGAGCTGTCATTACTGTCTTGAGTGATATAAATAATAGTGAGCTTTTGCAAATTGTTGAATTGAGTTTCCAAATGAAAAAGAGATTTAAAAGTCCATATAATCTGTTTGAGGTTTTCATGAATGCCTGTAAGTCATATACCAGTCGAAGCGGATATTAACTGTGATAAGATGTGATTTGTGTTGAATTGGATTGGAGATGAGAACTTGAGTAAGAAACTTGTTGTGGTGAAATGACGTCGAATGAGAATAGAAGGGGAGTGTAATCAGGCTTCTTAGTAGCGGTGCACTCCCGTGGTTTAAGAGACTTACTCAAGATTTGTTGTTGTTGTTACGTCGAAAATGAAATGAAACGACTATGGTACATGGCTCAAGGTAATAACATCATAAAGTTGTAAAGTATTGCCCCGTCGAGGTCAGGAACGGCCGAGCGAACAAGTACTGCCGTAAGATATTTCCTTGCAGAGTAACGACACGTGAGGCCGTGTCGGTGTGCAGCCACAGCAGAAGTAAAGGCGTTCGGTGGAGTCCATGACGAGCACCCAGCGAACAAAGGGGTCCACTGGAGACATGGGAGCGAAAGCGCTCGAGGACGAGCGCATGTCAGGATAGCCGTGACGGCGAGCGACCTCTTTGGTCTGTCATACTAGAAGTCATGAAGAAAACTAAATAATATTTAGAATAAGGAATGTGTCAATCTATTGAGAACAATACGTGTGGGACATGGTGGGGGATTCGGATAGTGATCACGGAGTTGTAGAGATTGTAATTGATGTGAACGTTAGGAGAAATGGAAATATAATATCATGGAGCAAAGTAAAAGTTTTCAAATATTTTTGATAATACTGGGATAAGGGTTATTGGTCTATAATTATCCATTGTAACTTTGTCGCCTTTTTTATGTACCGGTTTTACAACGGATTTTTTTAATAGCTCAGGGTAAGTACCCTCTTCGAAAGAAAGATTAATAAGGTACGATATTAGAGGTGCAAGTTCATGTGCACACTCTTTAATTACTCTAGTTGAGATTTCATCGTAGCCAACTGCATTTGAATTCTTAAGTGATTTTATTAAAGTTTTTATTTCACACTCGGAGCAAGGTTTGAGAAACAGAGATTCTTTTAATGAGCAGTTTGTACCTTGTAGAAAATTGAGTTGATTAGATTTTTGGTTAGAATTATTTTGTATTTTGGTCAGATTAATAAGGTAGTCATTAAATAATGTCGCTATCTCTATGGGATCTTCCACCTTAGTATTGTTGTGTTGTAAGAAATTAATGTCATTGTACGGTACTTGAGATGTCTCTTCTTTTATAATATTCCAAGATGATTTGCAAATATTCCTGTTATTAGACATGTATTTTTTGTTACAATTAAATTTTGCATTTTGTATACATTTTTTTAAAAGTTGTGCATACTGTAAATACTTAATTTTATTTTTATTTGATTTATTTTTGTAAAATTTGATTCTTAATTGACGTTTTGATTTGCAACTTAGTTTAATACCTTTGCTTATCCATTTTGGTTTTTGGTAAGAATTTTTCCGTTTAATTTTAATTTTGGGAAAACAGAGTTTAAATAATAGACAAACAAGTTCGTGAAATATTGTAAACGCATCATTAAGATTATCTTTCTCATACATTTCGGAAAACGACAAGCTTTTAATATGTTCTTTAAATAATTTTATATTATGCCTGCTGAAATCTCTTTTGTATATATTTACGGTTTTTGTTGGATATTTTTCAAATGAGGTACGAAACTGTAGCATTTGGCCAGTTTCATGGTCAGATAAACCTAGTGGAAGTATGCTAATGGAACTGTCTTTTATGTTACTAATTATATGGTCGATGCATGATTGACGTCTGGTTGGTGTAGTAACGTGCATAATTAAGTTATAACTTTTCACTATGTCAGAAAAATAACGTGTTATATTGTTTGTTTTCAATGTGTTAATGTTAGTGTCACCAGCTATTATTATTTTCATTTTATATTTCAATGTTAAATTATGTAAAAGTCCGTCCAGCTTGTCTAGAAAAATAGTTGCGTCAGATTTGGGTGTTCTGTAAATGCAAATAAGTAGTAAATTACACTCTATAATCTCAACACCACAGCATTCGAAAATATAAGGTATTGCAAATTGGTCTAAGATTGGGATTCTATTACAAGAAATACCTTGTTTGAGCAATATGCACACCCCTCCTCGTTTTGTATTTCTCGAGAAATTAGATACCATACTATAGTTATAAATATTAATAGTATTTTCGAAGTCTCTTTGGAGAAATGTTTCTGTTAAGCATATGGCATCCGGTTGTTTACCTTCGTTATGTAGTTCCGCGATCGTTATGTTTAATAAGTCTGTTTTTGATGTTACACTAGCAATGTTTTGGTGTAGAACCCTAAAGTAATCAGTCGTTTTTTTGCGAAAGAAAAAACTGTCTGTTTAGTTGATTTGAGGGAGTACCTACTAGTAGGATTTGTATATGATTTTTTAACCTTGGGGAAGTAAAACGGAATAGTTCCCTTTTTTGCAATTACATTCGTTTTTTGAGGTTCGAGATTTGACGTATGCGATATATTGTATTCTTTTCTTTTAAAATAATATTCTATCGTACCCTTTTTCGGCTTCATAGAATTAGATTTATTTATGACACTCGTACTCCTTACTCCATACGTAGTTTTGTATAAGTTTTGTCTATTGTGAATAAAAAAATAATCATAGTTTTGTGTATACATAATACGAAACCTAGATTACATCTAGATCAAGCCACACCAAATGATACTTTAACATTTTTTATCCTCAAAGACGAATGAAAATGTAGGTACTTCAATAAAATTATAACAACATCAATTTTATTGTTGTGGTAACTTGTTAATTTGCAAGCACTGGAATTAAGAGTTGAATTCGCGACTAATTTGGTCCGTATACGGGCGCTTAGATGTTGGCTAAGTATGAAAGGAGCCTTCTGTTGCTATCTATTATCTATTTTGTATCTGTGTCCAATCTGAGCACCGACCTCGGGCTGTGACACAGCTGCACTCATCTCTCTACTTCTCTAGATACATTTCATTTAAAGTCACTGAGAATATGAATGGAAGTGACACGTCATTTATTCATGCCTGAACAATTGAATATCGTAGGTATTAATTAACTCATCAATGACTAAGGCCTTTGTTTTCCTTGTTTCACCAGGATTGATTAATTAAAAGGTCGTAAAAATTTATTACTATAATAGGGCACGAGTTGATAGGGTAATACATGTTTTTGTTATCTGCTACCAGTATCCTTATTGGAGTATGGTTTGTATAATATTATAGGTAAATCAGCAATGTCCGTAACCTTCGATTAAATATTATCCGATTTAAGAATACCACATTATTTATAATCAAAGGCTAAATAGAAAAAAACTTGAGAGGTGTCATGGGACACCCGGATGGAAAGAAGTTCCTTGCAGTGAGTACTAGGATAGCAAAAACATGCAAGCACACTTGTTTGCTGTTCCAAAAAATGGTTGTCTGTAAAATCGGTTTACAGACGGTAGTTTAACGTGACAACGTCATGACAAAGCTCCGCTCCGCCCCGCCCCACTCCGCTCCACTCAACTACGACCGCCTACGGCTCGCCTACGGTATCGGCTACGATACGCGATCATAGCCGATAGTGCCTCTCTGTCGCTTTTGCCGCTCTCTCGCTCGCGGAACGCGACATTTCTTAATAGATGCGCCCGGCGCTCATCGTTTTAATAGACGTTATCACGTCAAAAAATATATGTAGTAGGAAATAATTGCCACAGTTAACTGTATAAACCCATAAAGATAATGATACAGAGAATTTATTTTATAAACAACAAACAAATCGATTTTATGATCAGCATTCAGCTCATCTAAGACGAATGTGGTAAAACCCAAATGAATATGACTGTTAGAACTACACGGCGGCACAATAGTGTCGATAGAATGTTACAACGAAGCTCGATTCTACATCAACAGTCACGCATTTGCTCAACGAATTGTTGAGCAACAGTGTTGCGACTCTTTGTATGATATAGATACAATCATGTAGCATCAGTACAATACAGTATACACAGCTAAATAGCTTTTTGATATTTAGAGCACACTCGGTCTGTGCATTATATTGTATTGAGATCAATTCGCAGCTGTATTTTTAGACATTCTCGGCGGGCGAGTCGACGCTCCTCGGCCGATATGCTTGCAATTTCTAATGGTTTTCTCACTCACCCTACATACTACATTCTACATACTAACTGTATTATGCAGTCAGTGCAGTGCCACCAACGAAATGGTTTAATTATCGATTTTTGAAGTGAAAACTTCTTTAGTACGGGGGTGACTTGAAATTTTATGAAACGAAACTGTCCAGTGGTGACTAGAAATGAGTGGAGACTGGAGTTGAGTGGAGACTAGAGTTAAGCGGGGCGGAGTGGGGCGGAGCGGAGCGGGGCGGAGTGGGGCGTTGCGGAGCGGGGCGGAGCGGAGCGGAGTGAAGTAGATTAGTGAAACCTACATTTATCATCTTCCCGAAATTTTACATTCCTCTCATTATCTTGAAAACAAAAATTTTGAAGGTTTCACTTCTACCGTGTGAATTGGGCTTTGTGAACTTGGCACCCGACATTGTAAAATTTAATTTTTTTTTCTTGATTCTTATAGGTTTAGGTTTGTAGTTGATTGTAGTAACTTTTTTTTCGTTTGTAGTAGCTTTAAAAAAAAATTACAGAATTAAAAAAAAAAACTTGGCACCTGGTTTTTTCGAAATTAAAATTTTATACTTGATTCATAAAAATAATCGTTTGTAGTTGATTGTAGTAATTTTATTTATTAGATCGTAAAAAAAATAAAAAAAAATAAAAAAAAAATCAAGTCATTGCAATATAATATACGTAAACTTTATTTTTGTTTCTTGTACAACTTGCTATGTAGTTGATTGTAGTATTTTTCTTTTATTTTTAATAAGGTCCGAAAAAATTCTAAGCGAATTTTTAGTCACTTTCGTTTGTAGTAACTCCTTTTCGTTTGTAGTAGCGATTTTTTGTTTGTAGTATCTCCTTTTCGTTTGTAGTAACGATTTATTTGTTTGTAGTTTCTTCTTTTCGTTTGTAGTAACGATTTTTTCGTTTGTAGTTTCTTCCTTTCGTTTGTAGTAGTGATTTTTGCGTTTGTTGTAACTCCTTTTCGTTTGTAGTAACGATTTTTTCGTTTGTAGTTTCTTCTTTTCGTTTGTAGTAACGATTTTTTCGTTTGTAGTTTCTTCCTTTCGTTTGTAGTAGTGATTTTTGCGTTTGTTGTAACTCCTTTTCGTTTGTAGTAACGATTTTTTCGTTTGTAGTTTCTTCTTTTCGTTTGTAGTAACTCCTTTTCATTTGTAGTAATGATTTTTTTGTTTGTAGTACTTTCTTTTCGTTTGTAGTAGCAATTTTTTTGTTTGTAGTACCTTCCTTTCGTTTGAAGTAACAATTTTTTCGTTTGTAGTAACTTCTTTTCGTTTGTAGTAGTGATTTTTTTGTTTGTAGTAACATTTTTTCGTTTGTAGTAGCAATTTTTTTGTTTGTAGTAAATCCTTTTCGTTTGTAGTAGTGATTTTTTTGTTTGTAGTAACATTTTTTCGTATGTAGTAGCAATTTTTTTGTTTGTAGTAACTCCTTTTCGTTTGTAGTAATGATTTTTTCGTTTGTAGTTTCTTCCTTTCGTTTGTAGTAACGATTTTTTCGTTTGTAGTAACTCCTTTTCGTTTGAAGTAATGATTTTTTTTGTTTGTTGTTTCTTCTTTTTGTTTGTAGTAACGATTTTTTCGTTTGTAGTAACTCCTTTTCGTTTGTAGTAATGATTTTTTTGTTTGTAGTACTTTCTTTTCGTTTGTAGTAGCAATTTTTTTGTTTGTAGTACTTTCCTTTCGTTTGTAGTAAAAAATTTTTCGTTTGTAGTAACTTCTTTAAGTTTGTAGTAGTGATTTTTTTGTTTGTAGTAACGATTTTTTCGTTTGTAGTAACTCTTCTTCGTTTGTAGCAATGATTTTTTTGTTTGTAGTACTTTCTTTTCGTTTGTAGTAGCAATTTTTTTGGTTTGTAGTACCTTCCTTTCGTTTGTAGTAACAATTTTTTCGTTTGTAGTAACTCCTTTTCGTTTGTAGTAACGATTTTTTCGTTTGTAGTACTTTCTTTTCGTTTGTAGTAGCAATTTTTTTGTTTGTAGTACTTTCCATTCGTTTGTAGCAACGATATTTTTGTTTTAAGTAACTCCTTTTCGTTTGTAGTAGTGATTTTTTGTTTGTAGTAACATTTTTTCGTTTGTAGTAGAAATTTTTTTGTTTGTAGTAACTCCTTTTCGTTTGTAGTAACGATTTTTTTGTTTGTAGTTTCTTCCTTTCGTTTGTAGTAACGAATTTTTCGTTTGTTGTAACTCCTTTTCGTTTGTAGTAACGATTTTTTCGTTTGTAATTTCTTCTTTTCGTTTGTAGTAACGATTTTTTCATTTGTAGTTTCTTCTTTTCGTTTGTAGTAACGATTTTTTCGTTTGTAGTAACTCCTTTTCGTTTGTAGTAATGATTTTTTTGTTTGTAGTACTGTCATTTCGTTTGTAGTAGCAATTTTTTTGTTTGTAGTACCTTCCTTTCGTTTGTAGTAACAATTTTTTCGTTTGTAGTAACTCCTTTTCGTTTGTAGTAATGATTTTTTTGTTTGTAATACTTTCTTTTCGTTTGTAGTAGCAATTTTTTTGTTTTTAGTACTTTCCATCTGTTTGTAGTAACGATATTTTTGTTTGTAGTAACTCCTTTTCGTTTGTAGTAGTGAATTTTTTGTTTGTCGTAACATTTTTTCGTTTGTAGTAACGATTTTTTCGTTTGTAGTTTCTTCCTTTCGTTTGTAGTAACGATTTTTTCGTTTGTAGTAACTCCTTTTCGTTTGTAGTAATGATTTTTTTGTTTGTAGTACTTTCATTTCGTTTGTAGTAACGATTTTTTCGTTTGTAGTACTTTCTTTTCGTTTGTAGTAGCAATTTTTTTGTTTGTAGTACTTTCCATTCGTTTGTAGCAACGATATTTTTGTTTTAAGTAACTCCTTTTCGTTTGTAGTAGTGATTTTTTGTTTGTAGTAACATTTTTTCGTTTGTAGTAGAAATTTTTTTGTTTGTAGTAACTCCTTTTCGTTTGTAGTAACGATTTTTTCGTTTGTAGTTTCTTCCTTTCGTTTGTAGTAACGAATTTTTCGTTTGTTGTAACTCCTTTTCGTTTGTAGTAACGATTTTTTCGTTTGTAATTTCTTCTTTTCGTTTGTAGTAACGATTTTTTCATTTGTAGTTTCTTCTTTTCGTTTGTAGTAACGATTTTTTCGTTTGTAGTAACTCCTTTTCGTTTGTAGTAATGATTTTTTTGTTTGTAGTACTGTCATTTCGTTTGTAGTAGCAATTTTTTTGTTTGTAGTACCTTCCTTTCGTTTGTAGTAACAATTTTTTCGTTTGTAGTAACTCCTTTTCGTTTGTAGTAATGATTTTTTTGTTTGTAATACTTTCTTTTCGTTTGTAGTAGCAATTTTTTTGTTTTTAGTACTTTCCATCTGTTTGTAGTAACGATATTTTTGTTTGTAGTAACTCCTTTTCGTTTGTAGTAGTGAATTTTTTGTTTGTCGTAACATTTTTTCGTTTGTAGTAACGATTTTTTCGTTTGTAGTAACTCCTTTTCGTTTGTAGTAATGATTTTTTTGTTTGTAGTACTTTCATTTCGTTTGTAGTAGCAATTTTTTTGTTTGTAGTACTTTCCATTCGTTTGTAGTAATGATTTTTTTGTTTGTAGTACTTTCATTTCGTTTGTAGTAGCAATTTTTTTGTTTGTAGTAACTCCTTTTCGTTTGTAGTAACGATTTTTCGTTTGTAGTTTCTTCCTTTCGTTTGTAGTAACAATTTTTTCGTTTTTTGTAACTCCTTTTCGTTTGTAGTAATGATTTTTTTGTTTGTAGTACTTTCATTTCGTTTGTAGTAGCAATTTTTTTGTTTGTAGTACTTTCTTTTCGTTTGTAGTAGCAATTTTTTTTTTGGAGTACTTTCCTTTCGTTTGTAGTAACAATTTTTTCGTTTGTAGTTTCTTCTTTTCGTTTGTAGTAACGATTTTTTCGTTTGTAGTAACGATTTTTTCGTTTGTAGTAACGATTTTTTTGTTTTTAGTAACTCCTTTTCGTTTGTAGTAACGATTTTTTCATTTGTAGTACAAACGAAAAGGAGAAACTACAAACGAAAAAATCGTTACCACAAACGAAAAAATCGTTACTACAAACGAAAAAAAGAAACTACAAACGAAAAAATTGTTACCACAAACGAAAGGAAAGTACTACAAAAAAAAATTTGCTACTACAAACGAAAAGAAAGTACTACAAACAAAAAAATAATTACTACAAACGAAAAGGAGTCACTAAAAACGAAAAAATCGTTACTACAAACGAAAACAAGAAACTACAAACGAAAAAATCGTTACTACAAACGAAAAGGAGTTACTACAAACGAAAAAATCGTTACTACAAACGAAAAGAAGAAACTACAAACGAAAAATCGTTACTACAAACGAAAAGGAGTTACTACAAACGAAAAAATCGTTACTACAAACGAAAAGAAGAAACTACAAACGAAAAAATCGTTACTACAAACGAAAAGGAGTTACTACAAACGAAAAAATCGTTACTACAAACGAAAAGAAGAAACTACAAACGAAAAAATCGTTACTACAAACGAAAAGGAGTTACAACAAACGAAAAATTCGTTACTACAAACGAAAGGAAGGTACTACAAACAAAAAAATTGCTACTACAAACGAAAAGAAAGTACTACAAACAAAAAAATCATTGCTACAAACGAAAAGGAGTTACTACAAACGAAAAAATCGTTACTACAAACGAAAGGAAGAAACTACAAACGAAAAATCGTTACTACAAACGAAAAGGAGTTACTACAAACAAAAAAATTGCTACTACAAACGAAATGAAAGTACTATAAACAAAAAAATCATTACTACAAACGAAAAGGAGTTACAACAAACGATAAAATCGTTACTACAAACGAATGGAAAGTACTACAAACAAAAAAATTGCTACTACAAACGAAATGAAAGTACTACAAACAAAAAAATCATTACTACAAACGAAAAGGAGTTACTACAAACGAAAAAATCGTTACTACAAACGAAAGGAAGAAACTACAAACGAAAAATCGTTACTACAAACGAAAAGGAGTTACTACAAACAAAAAAATTGCTACTACAAACGAAAAAATGTTACTACAAACAAAAAATCACTACTACAAACGAAAAGAAGTTACTACAAACGAAATATTTTTTACTACAAACGAAAGGAAGGTACTACAAACAAAAAAATTGCTACTACAAACGAAAAGAAAGTACTACAAACAAAAAAATCATTACTACAAACGAAAAGGAGTTACTACAAACGAAAAAATCGTTACTACAAACGAAAAGAAGAAACTACAAACGAAAAATCGTTACTACAAACGAAAAGGAGTTACTACAAACAAAAAAATTGCTACTACAAACGAAATAATGTTACTACAAACAAAAATATCACTACTACAAACGAAAAAAAGTTACTACAAACGAAAAAATTTTTACTACAAACGAAAGAAAGGTACTACAAACAAAAAAATTGCTACTACAAACGAAAAGAAAGTACTACAAACAAAAAAATCATTACTACAAACGAAAAGGAGTTACTACAAACGAAAAAATCGTTACTACAAACGAAAAGAAGAAACTACAAACGAAAAATCGTTACTACAAACGAAAAGGAGTTACTACAAACAAAAAAATTGCTACTACAAACGAAATAATGTTACTACAAACAAAAATATCACTACTACAAACGAAAAGAAGTTACTACAAACGAAAAAATTTTTACTACAAACGAAAGAAAGGTACTACAAACAAAAAAATTGCTACTACAAACGAAAAGAAAGTACTACAAACAAAAAAATCATTACTACAAACGAAAAGGAGTTACTACAAACGAAAAAATCGTTACTACAAACGAAAGTAAGAAACTACAAACGAAAAAATCGTTACTACAAACGAAAAGGAGTTACTACAAACAAAAAAAATTCTACTACAAACGAAAAAATGTTACTACAAACAAAAAAATCACTACAACAAACGAAAAGGAGTTACTTAAATACAAAAATATCGTTACTACAAACGAATGGAAAGTACTACAAACAAAAACATTGCTACTACAAACGAAAAAATCGTTACTACAAACGAAAAGGAGTTACTACAAACAAAAAAATTGCTACTACAAACGAAAAAATGTTACTACAAACAAAAAAATCACTACTACAAACTAAAAGGAGTCACTACAAACAAAAATATCGTTACTACAAACGAATGGAAAGTACTACAAACAAAAAAAAAGGTACTACAAACGAAAAGAAAGTACTACAAACAAAAAAATCATTACTACAAACGAAAAGGAGTTACTACAAACGAAAAAATCGTTACTACAAACGAAAGGAAGAAACTACAAACGAAAAAATCGTTACTACAAACGAAAAGGAGTTACTACAAACAAAAATATCGTTACTACAAACGAATGGAAAGTACTACAAACAAAAAAATTGCTACTACAAACGAAAAGAAAGTACTACAAACAAAAAAATCATTACTACAAACGAAAAGGAGTTACTACAAACGAAAAAATCGTTACTACAAACGAAAGGAAGAAACTACAAACGAAAAAATCGTTACTACAAACGAAAAGGAGTTACTACAAACAAAAAAATTGCTACTACATATGAAAAAATGTTACTACAAACAAAAAAATCACTACTACAAACGAAAAGGAGTTACTACAAACAAAAAAATTGCTACTACAAACGAAAAAATGTTACTACAAACAAAAAAATCACTACTACAAACGAAAAGAAGTTACTACAAACGAAAAAATTGTTACTTCAAACGAAAGGAAGGTACTACAAACAAAAAAATTGCTACTACAAACGAAAAGAAAGTACTACAAACAAAAAAATCATTACTACAAACGAAAAGGAGTTACTACAAACGAAAAGAAGAAACTACAAACGAAAAAATCGTTACTACAAACGAAAAGGAGTTACAACAAACGCAAAAATCACTACTACAAACGAAAGGAAGAAACTACAAACGAAAAAATCGTTACTACAAACGAAAAGAAGAAACTACAAACAAATAAATCGTTACTACAAACGAAAAGGAGATACTACAAACAAAAAATCGCTACTACAAACGAAAAGGAGTTACTACAAACGAAAGTGACTAAAAATTCGCTTAGAATTTTTTCGGACCTTATTAAAAATAAAAGAAAAATACTACAATCAACTACATAGCAAGTTGTACAAGAAACAAAAATAAAGTTTACGTATATTATATTGCAATGACTTGATTTTTTTTTTATTTTTTTTTATTTTTTTTACGATCTAATAAATAAAATTACTACAATCAACTACAAACGATTATTTTTATGAATCAAGTATAAAATTTTAGTTTCGAAAAAACCGGGTGCCAAGTTTTTTTTTTAAATTCTGTAATTTTTTTTTAGAGCTACTACAAACGAAAAAAAAGTTACTACAATCAACTACAAACCTAAACCTATAAGAATCAAGAAAAAAAAATTAAATTTTACAATGTCGGGTGCCAAGTTCACAAAGCCTGTGAATTGCACACATTTTAATTTTTTTAAGTAGGTAGGAAAAACATATTAATATAGGTAATCGTTTATTTGGGTTTGTTTACTCAACCAAATTGTTTAGGATGAATTTAATGTGCGTTTGAACGTAAATAGTAAATAAGCAAAGCGAGAGCGCGTTAATGGTATCAAATCCTATCTGATTGATATCTAGTATCAAATAAATAGTACAGCTGAACTAAAATATTAGGTATGACATTGAGGTGCCTATGAAATAGGAGATTTGTATGAAAATTTTAAAATATAAAAATTTTGGTACTTAATATTTTATTTTAGCTAACCAAAGTACAGACCCAAATTATCTATACAATTTTGCCATTTTGATGGCAGTTTGTTTATCCCTATATTGTAGAAGTCTCGTTTTGTACTGCCTCTCGAAGAAATCTGTAGGAGCAAGGTCCGGTGAGTACGGTGGGCGATGGAGAGCTTCCAGCTGTAACTCTTGTGGCTTTGCGATGGTCTGACGTCATTGTTGTCCCATTCGTTAAGAAGTTGTGATGTACAAGTCCGGTACTGGTCCACCAGACAGTCACCATCATCTTCCTATGAGTAATCTTTTTTTAGCGCACTGATTGACTGATTAGGTGCTGTACCCGGGTCCACCCACTGAGACGAACTGTTGTCATACAAGAGCCACTTTTCATCGCAGGTTCGATTCGATTTCGAGTTCCCTCGTTTCTATGCCCATTCTGTAGTGCTATGGACAGAACACTGAACACCTAACAAATTATTAGATGTTCTGTGGCGACTGGTGCTATGCATGCTTCGACGCGCAAGTCTCTTTGTTGGTCGCTTAGTTCGTGTGGCACCCACTTATCTATCTTTTTAGGGTTCCGTAGCCAAATGGCAAAAACGGAACCCTTATAGATTCGTCATGTCTGTCTGTCTGTCTGTCCGTCCGTATGTCACAGCCATTTTTTTTAACCATTTTTTAAAATAAGAGAATGATAAAACTAAAAAAAAAAATATGATGTATACTACCATGCAAACTTCCACCGAAAATTGGTTTGAACGAGATCTAGTAAGAGTTATTTTTAATACGTCATAAATCGTAAACTGCAATAATTTACCTTTCATAAACATCGATCAAAGTTAAAACGAACTACAAGAACTTTTATATTATGTTACTTGCTGCTACGGAACCCTTGTTGGGCGAGTCCGACTCGCACTTGGCCGCTTTTTTTATATTTCCGATTTGACGCAAATTCTTCAATGTTGTTTTGACACATCTCCAATTACTCCAAAGCAAGCCCACAGCAAGCTCAGCCGTAGATTGAGTTGGATCCACTTCCACTATCGCCTTGAATTCGTCATTGTCGACAATGGTTACCGGTCGACCGCGAGGCTTGTTCTTCAACTCAAAATTTCCAGATGTAAAAAGATTGAACCAATAATGGACCGTGCAAGTTTTGTTAGGCCCCGTACACGTCATTAATGTTTAGTGTTGTTTGCGTTGATCCATGGCACCAAAAACTACCATAATTTCACAAAAAAAAAAGTACTATTTAAAACCAAATGACTGAATCTGAAATTAAATTAACACAGCTTTCAAATAAAATTTATTTGAATTTGCGCGCCAATCCACAGATAATGAAACATGATAGACACAGATAATGAAAATGCAGGATAAAATCTCCAATTTCATGGGTAATATTCATTATTCAAGACCTATTAGTATTATCAAATATTAAAAATGCATTGAAAATTCAAAAATAATCTACATTGTTATTATTATCGTGCATCTTCACGTGTTCCAGTCACCAGAAAAATCCGCCCTGAAGTGCAGTCACGCTTGAGGTTATTGTAATTGGACTAGCTAGCTAGCTGCTAGATGAACGTGTAATGCATTGCGTGTGACGTCATGACGTGATAAACGTACCCAACCATGCGAGAAACACGTATTATGCCTAACTACTACCGAGAAATATAATATAATAAATAGCAGCCTTCTTCTAATGCATGCAGTGCATTATCAGGATATAAGGAGATATTTTCATACACGAGTCAAAGCCAGTGCTTCTCAAAGTAAACAAAACAAGAGGCAGGAGGTGATCTAATTAAAAACGCAGTTTTATATTTTGCTACAATATTATTGAAACTCAATTTAAAAATGTTTTCATGCAATAAGTTTAAATAACGGGAGCTTTCTAAACTTATGACTCTCAAATGCGGTGCGGTGCGGTGGTTGAGAAAAGTTTGAGAACGTGTGGTTTAAACGATAGTGTAAAAAACAACAATTCCATTGAATAAAAGCTAATGCCTTGTTATAGCTATATTTGAGATAACAATAATTTTATCATTCATTTGCTCTCAATATTTATAACCTTTTAAAATTAATATGTAAGTAAGTATTTACTATACAATGTAGCAAGTTCCTGTTTATGTACAATTTGCATGCAGGTGAACCACGTTATTATAATGGGAGCAATTATTCGCCCATACAATGAACTTATGACCATTGCTGGGCACGTGGCCTACACATGTCGATGATAATGCCACAGTATTTGCTGCTCTGTACCGCCCGTGATTCATTAAGTATCGTTTTGCAATTACGCGACAAAGAGCACACAGATAACAAGAACGTGGTCACCATTGATAAAGTTAAATATACACTCTTCGGCGATATCGTACGCACGGACCACGGGTCCACGGTTTAGGTCGTGTGCCATATTCTTAGATATCACAATTTACACCATATTCTCAGATAATATGAGAATGTACCAGGTAATGCATGTAGCCAATATTCAATACTTACATATAAAATGACATCATTTAAAAAGAAATTTTAATGAATTGCATTCCACGGACCACGACGGTACTACATATGGGTGATTATACAAAAGTTGGGTAACTTTTGAGGATATTTTGTTTACTATACTTATTTAATCAAATTTGTACAAATTTGGGTGTATATGATGGCTAATCTAATGAATATACTGTTCCAAATCGGGCCAGTCACTTTTTTAAGTAGATCGTGAGATATTTAAAATTTTCAGATTTTTACTGCCATGGGACTGACGAGGCTAATATAGTACTGATAAAATACACAATTTTGTAAGAATTTTAATGAAATTTAATAAAAATTTGTACAAATCTCTTAGGATTTAATAATGGCACATGTATTTTAAGTATTAAAATCACTTAGTAACTATTAAAAATAATTATTAATATGTAATACTGGGAGAAAATACTTTCTCAGTTTTCAAAACAGCCTTTTGACATTTAACGTAACGTCATTCACTTAACTTTTACTACTTTGACTTAGTTTTACTTAATATTTCTAAGTAATCAACAAACGAATACATCACACATCTGCGATATGCCGATGATATAGTTATCCTGGCGGCAAGGGCGTAGCTACCGCCGTATCAGCCGTATCAATTATACGGGGCCCCCAGCGTATAGGGGCCCCCACTAACACTCCCAAAAAATGCTCGCCAGCGGCCTACAACTGCTACTGACAGTTGGCACTCCTTTTATATTTGACAGCTGACGTTGAGGGGGCCCCACAACAAATATTGATATGGGGCCTCCTAAGGGCTAGCTACGCCGCTGCCTGGCGGGTTCCCTGGAAGAACTTGGTACAATACTCGGGGACTTGAACAGCGCCCCGCAACGGGTGGGTCTTAAGATGAACATGGACAAGATGAAAATCATATCGAATGTCCATGTCACACCCATACCGGTTGTTGTTGATGGCGCTGTTCTCGAAGTTGTAGACGAATACCTTTACCTGGGACAAGTGATCCAGATGGGTAAGTCCAACTTCGAGAAAGAAGTCACTCGTAGAATCCAACTCGGATGGGCTGCGTTCGGGAAACTGCGTCAAATATTGTTGTTCAAAACACTCAGTGCCTGAAGTCGAAGGTGTTCGAGCAGTGTGTGTTGCCAGCGATGACATACGGATCTGAGACGTGGTGCTTCGCTATTGGCCTAATTCACAAGCTCAGAGTAGCGCAGCGGGCTATGGAGAGGGCTATGCTCGGTATTACGCTACCGTAAACGAACAAAGGTAACCGACATAGCTCAAAGAATTAGCCGGCTTAAGTGGCAATGGGCTGGCCACATAGTTCGAATGACCGATAACTGTTGGGAAAGAAAGGTCCTCGAATGGCGCCCACGTCTCGGAAAAAGGAGCATAGGACGCCCTCGACCAGGTGGACTGACGACCTGAAGAAGACAGCAGGCATCCGCTGGATTCAGAAGGCTCAGGACCGGTCAGAGTGGCGCACCGCGCAAGCTAGGAGAGGCGTATGTTCAGCAGTGGACCTACAAAAGCTGATGTATGGATGGATGGATGGTTGAATCAACAAACAATAGAAACAAAAATCTAACAATATTAATCTTAAAAGTTTGTATTTGTCAACTTTATTTCCAGATATAACTTGTTTAATTTTTTTTCTTTCTTCATGAGTTTAGTGTAGTTTTCTTCCAATTGTGTTTTAATAACTTCCCCAATAAGGGCCTTCTCCACTAATTCTTTCTTTTTAGTTCTATCTTCACTCATGTCTTCAATTCTGGTCTTTGGCATTTTTTCAACAGATTTTATTACTTCTTCTTTGAATTCCGATAATTTAATGCTAGAGAATTTGCTTTTAGCGTGCCGCATAATATTTTAAACTGAAATATAAATATACACGGTAGCAATTAAGATAAAAGTGCTCTAAAACAAAAAAAAACATCAGTACCATGGAAACACGTCAGTCCTTTGGCGCGATACCTGACAAAGGACTGACGCCAACGGATTGACGAAAAAGACATAATTTGAGGCTATAATCATAACTATTGTTTCTTTTGGTAATTTCAAATATCAACAAACTACATTTTAACAAATCGTAGTTAACTATGTATAAATGAAAATAAACCTCAGATTAACAAGAAAATAACGACTCACCACAGGACTGAAATGTTGACTGGCTTAGCACGTGTATAAACGACAAACACAACCCAAGCACTGGTACAGTTATGGCTGCCGTCAAATTGTGCGGTCCACAAGTAACTTCATAATTAACATTACAATTCAAACAGGGATTTGACGTTGAGTTGGTGATATTTTGCGCGAATTTCAAATTTAAACAACACACAACGGACTGACGAATAAAACTAATGACAAAGTTTCTAATTTTTTTTTAAATAATGTGGAGAACATAGCATTATGGAAGTTCCAGTATATATTACTATGTACATCACAGATTGTAGTAAATGAGTAAGTTTTCTTAAATCAATGATAATGTTTAATAGATATTCACTTGATTCTTGGTTTTCGGGATTGTGAAATGCAAAGGACTGACGTTTTAAGCATTAATTGTGTTTTTTTATTAACTTGTATTTAAAATTAAGAGTTGAAATTGGGTGACCAAATAAAGGACTTTTCATTGATTTAAAATAAATTGTAATCTCAATAAAATATAATAAGACTTTGTATATATTGGCTGATGACATCGAATTACCCAATTTTTGTAGAATCACCCATATTTAATATTCTTACAAAAATGAAATTTACTTGCAACGCCTGGGGATATTTTTCATATTTTATTCCCTTTGAATAATAATTTTTTGTCAATATTTGCAATACATAACCAATATTTATTGTTTGTTGCGTGTATATTTTCTTAAACATATGTATTTATTTATAAATGATACTGATAAGTGATAACCATACGACTTACGTGTTCGACCACATATTATAATAGATAGTCTCGAGACAGATAAACTTTGTGTATGACATTATCTTACATAAACATGCATTCCACACCCTCAATAAATTACATATTTGAACATTTGTGTCTCGAGTTGCTTAACTCGTATTTACGTATGAGCGTTACCTACTTTTATGTATTAAGTTAATAAGTTGTGCCTTATGGTCATTAACTATCATACTATACTAACATCTCTTTACCCGTTTGTGGGCAATGATATTATAATGTGATCATACATAAAAAAAAATATACGTGTCGAATTGAGAACCTCCTCCTTTTTTTTCGTCGGTTAAAAATAGATTACTAAAACATCATTGTTTGTGGGTACTAATGTTAACAACATGATCCTAACTCTAAAGAACTGGTTCGTATATTTATTTATTTATTTCATTGCACCAACAAAGTAAACACGAATACATGCATTAATAGAAAATTATACAAGCACAAGGATAGTGTCACCTTAGTTACAGGTGCAAACCAATAATACAAGCAGCAACAGTATTAAAAAATCATAAAAATAAAAATTTAATTAAATATCGTTTATAAATTCATGTTTACCTCATCCAAATAAGTTTGAGAAATATTTCTGAACTGTTTTGATGTTTCACTGTTTGAACGCCTAAACTAAACCATCTAATTCCTATAGGATAGGTTACATAGATTGATTATTGCAATGCGAATTTTATAATAGGACAAAGAGCCCACAAACGGCATTATTGCCATTATTACAGCGGACAAAGTCACTGGCAATATTAAAGTACTATAAATTAAAAATATCTTTTCCAGCATCGAGTCACACATATACGTATAGATGTGCATAAACAGATGGCTTTTAACATAATTAACCATACCATAGGGTTCCAATCCAACTTCGTCATCGTACGTACCTGTAAAAAAGAAACAATAGATGAGTCACAACACAAGTGTCACCAACCAGTACCTACAAACATTTTACAGCATTTGCCCCAAGACACAATATAGGAATTATATTGTGCCCAAGATGTGATTGTTAGTTTCTTAAATTAACTTTATAGCTGTGGAGATGTTAGTTCTTTATTTCATTCAGAAAACATCTTGTTTCTTTTATATTCTTTGATTTCTATTTAGGACTTCTAACTTCGCAGGTTTTACTTTTATCTATACTATAATAAAACTCAAAGGGCAAATTTACTGTACAGTGAATATTTTTTTAAAATTTTGATTAGGGGGCACTTCAATAACGTGTTAGAACACAAAAATATTTTTTTTAGAATTATTGTCTGTCTTTGTCTGTCCGGGCATCACATAAAAACCCTTGAATGGATTTCGATGAAAATTAGAAAAGTTGTTACTAATACTCCTGGTCATATTTTAGGATACTTTTTATCCCGGAAAATTAAAAGGTTTCCCCGGGAAACGGGATGAAAGTTTGTATGGAATATTTTTAAAACATCAACTAATTTGCTTCAAATGTGCATCAAATGTTCCTTGCTTAAATTTATGGAACATGTATTTTTCAGTTTTTCAAAATTTTGCAAAAAAAAAAGAAAAAAATACAAATGAATGTGAATATTGATTATTTTTCAAAACCCGCTCCTGGATGAATCCTTTGTGATTTTATCGTGGGTTTCAGTATATAAATTACTAAATATAAGTACTTCAATATAAATTCACCGTTTTTGAAATTTCCTTCTGCAAGAGGTACAAATAAGGTAAAACATAATTTCCGTAAGCGAAGCTGCGGGCAACAGTTAGTTTCTAACTAAAGAAATTAAATTTGACAATTTATGCTTTCATGGAAACGATTCACAGGAGTTTAGAGAACCAAAATGGTTTGAACTACGGGACTGAACTACGACTAAGGACTTCTATGTCAGTATGACTTAACTCTTAAGACACCGACTCTTCTTCTTCCCTCATAGCTGCACTCAAGCTGCCATCAGGCGACTTGTGCGTCCCTTCGTATTCTAATCATCCCGTCGCGCGTCGCGTCCGGGGCGTCGCAGTCGCGTCGATTACATAAAATTTTCTCCAGAGTAAAACATCCAGAAATGTTACTGTAGTGTATCATAACGTTATCGGTATCATTAAGTGTTACATAACGTGATTTTACATATTGAATGGTATCAGCTAACGAGGTAGAGAAAGTCAGCTTGATTTGTTTCCATTGCTTAATCCTATCCTGACGTAACTGCCGCAATCCAGTCGATTTATGAAGGAAAATATAAAACAGAAACTATCCTAGGTAGGTATATGCAGTGACGGATTAAGACTACTTGATGCCCTAAGCAATCCACGCCTGTGGCCCCCCTATTCGTATGTCAACGTGGTTTTCTGTGCTTTTTTGTGCTTCTTCTGGTGCCCCCCTAGACGTGATGCCCTAGGCAATTGCTTAATTTGATTAAGGGTTAATCCGTCACTGGGTATATGACTGGTATCAATGCCACCACTGTGGAAGAGAACTTCCTTCTCCGTCAGCAATAACTAGTAGCTGCGTGGAAAACTGCAGTCTACTTCAGCGTCTTCAGCGAAACCGTTATAGAAGGAAACCGCCCAGCGCTGCGGCGGGATCGGGGGAGTCCCACCGTTTGTATCGGATGGCTGCCGAGTAGGTTTTTGTGGGTAGAAATCTCATATAACCGACAACCTGTTGGTTCGGGTATCTTAGGAACATTTGCCCCTCGAAAGGAAAAAAGTATAACGTAATGATAAAAAAGTAACAAGTAGGTACCTACAAACATAAAATACGCGATTTATTAACCTTAGGTATTTAGGTTGCTGATAAAGTTCTAAACGTTTCGCAGTGGTAACACATAGCTAGGTTGCAACAATGTAAGTAATATTTTAACACAACAAACTACATGCAAAAGAACGCAATAAAAGCAAAAAAAATAAAAGATAATGTGTTAAGTTACTAAATCACGGTAATTTTAATGCAAATATGCAAAATGAAATAAATAATGATTGGTAAATAGGTAAATAATTATGATTTTTTTTAACTTTTTTATGTACTTTTTCTTCATTAAAGCTAATTGATATAGCGTCAAAGGACCGACCTTTACATTCATAAATAACATACTATGTAGTATACTTGTAGCCTGTAGGTACCTATGTATATCTGAATGAATATGGCGCCATTGCGCATTGTTTACATAGTTTTCATGTTTGTTCTCAGAATTCCTATATGCACTGAGATTAGCAACACGTTTCATGGAATGGACACGTCATTATCATTTCACTGCTGTGTGTGATTCTCGACCGCGAAGCGGAGAGGTAGACAGTGTTCTAATGTCACCAAATCATTTTTTTTATTTTTGACGAACTAATTAAAACGACATCAACATGATTAATTATTTCTTAAGATACTGGCCAAAATATTTATAATCACTGATAATAAAGATTAATTCACAGAGTACTTATAGTCCCCGTGAACTAAGAAGCCCAATTTGTCGTTTGTCATCACAGTGACACTAGAGATGTACAAAAAAAATCGGTTCACGAAAGAAACCAATTTTTGCAACAAATCGATTCAAAATTGTAAGACCTTCTACTCGATTCGATAATTAAATTGTAAACTAAAAATCGTAATATTTAGGTACCTACCTACTACCTTGATTGAGCTATCTCGTGCCGCGTATTCTCAATATGTATTTACGACTTAAATAAAATATTATTTTATTATTTCTTCCTAACAACTCATGCTGCTAGGTATGCATGGAAATAGCCGAGCCGGCAAACGAGCTAAAGATCCACCTGATGGTAAGTGGCTAGCTGTCGTCGCCCATGAACATCAGCAACACCAAAAGCATTACTGGTGCGTTGCCGGCCAAGAAAAAGAGAACAAAAAGAAAGAAAGATAGACCAGGATAGAATGAAAGGCATCCGCTTATTTTCATAATAATATTATGAGCGTCAGGGAAAAAACTACGGTGAATAAATTCCTGTTTATTTCATAAGACACGTCATTCATGTAGACATAATTATTATTGACGTGATAACGTCTATTAAAACGATGAACGCCGGGCGCACGCACGAAAAACCATGACTCATTGTCCCGTTCCGCGCGAGCGAGAGCGCGTAACAAGCGATAGAGAGGCACGATCGGCTGAAGCGCTCAATTTTATCTATAAAAGTATGCAATCATTTCATCAATGTTTTGTCATGACGTTAAACTACCGTCCGTAAACCGACTTTACAGATATTATTTTTTTGTTGAAAAAAATATGTTTACAGCAACCTTAAATACATAATTACATATAATATTATATAATCTGCAGTTACTGTCCATGGATGGCAAAGTGCCCATACTTAAGGGAAAATGCACTTTGTTAGCATCCAATGCGTCGTGGTATAATTCAAATGCAAGTAAATCATTTTTAACAATGTAATTAAATGAATCAATTTTCATTTTTAAATTTCGATTATAGTAATGTATCGATTATGTTGGTTTTATAAACGGTTTCAAGCCGTCAATCACTTTATGTCAGTTTAGATTTAGGCCCCTTCATAAAACATTGTTTCGAAGTCATATATTTTTATTAAATTTTGCATAAATTATGATGTGATGGGAATTTTACTAGATTATAAAGTTTAATATGATTTACAATCAACGCCTATGAAAATGGGTAGGGATTTTTAACAAATTTTGGCAAAATCCTTTGTCCGTAAGTATCCAACTATTCATGTCAAGTAAATGATTATTCCATTTTGCTCAAAGACGCCCATACAAGGTTTGTTCATATTAATAAATGGCAGCTATCATTATGGGCATCTTAGATAATTTTGACTATAATCACTTGGATTAATTTTAAAATAAAAGTAGAAGTGAAACCTTCAAAAATGAAAGTATTAATTTAATAAAGTTTAACAGTTTTAAACTATTTAGTACTAAACATAAACGTGTACTTATCACTGATTCATGTAAAATTGTATCTCAGTACGTGATATAGCAGGTACATGTGTGACATGGTAGCGTGGTAAAACATCCTTGCAGCAAGCAGAGCCGCGTGGAGTTGAATTACAACACGGTAACATTATTAAGAGAAGGTCTGGAGGTCGGCTATTTGCGTCGCTGGAGCCTCCCGGGCTGCACTGTGGGCGGCAGGGCGGCTGGGGGCGGCAGGGGCGCCCACGGCTATCGATCGCGCCCCTCGCATCCCGATGCACCTCGCCACTTGTTACATCTCCCGTGCTTGTCTGCCGCCTGCCCTGCCTCGCGGTACGGCGGTAATCCGAGGTGGATTAGAGTGCTATTTGTTATCGATGCTTATAACGTTCATGCATAGCATTATCCAGACTACACAGAGCTTTAATATATCGCTTTATCGACATTCTTCAACTACGTCCCATAAGCGCATAGCACTAACAAGTGTGTTATTTATCAAAACCCGTCAAGTGTTATGATCAGGCACATATTTTTTCATTTCAGACAGTGAATAGAAATTTCACGGTTGCATGATCGTAAATTCAATATCATTACTTGTGTACGTTTTATTACACCGCTGCACCGGTACTCGCGAATCGCGATTAAACAAAAAATACGCTTGCACGAAACACTAGGCAGGCACAATGCTGCAATGGGAGTACCGATAGATTTAGTTTAGTATAATAATATTTTATTTTGCATTTATACTCAATTTAACAGTTACTGTGCATTACATTACGTTAGAATTTGACTTTTTGACGTACCTATTCTGCATCGTTAAGCTGGCATGTTGTGGTTTTGCTATTTGGGATCAACAGTTGTTTATTTGCGATACGTGCAAAGGCCTTACCTTTTTAATTTTTAAAAACAACACACATTTAAGTATGTTTTTACGTTTTAAGTTCATTCCATCACATAAAGGCCTTAGGTACCTTTAATTTTTAAAAACAACTATGACACATTATGTTTTTATACGTACGTAATATTAATTCCAACTCATAGTGTTATTTCTTTCGACATTCGACAGCTTTAGATAAAAAGGTTGTTGAATGTCTCGTTAATTTGACCTCTTTGATTAAGAGCTGGATTAACATTAAAATATTTTTGTTAGTGTAGTTGCCGACATTATTATGGTCAACTCTAACGAATACATAACTATCTTATGATCAAAGAATTAGTTCGTTCAGTGTGTGCATCTGGCCCTAGTGCACTACGGCAAGGCAATTCGAGAAAAAATGATCTGGCAACACTGCAATCGATAACAACGCAGTTTATGGTTACGACGCCCTTAAATTGGACCGAGATTTACCTTGACAAGTAAAAGTAAAATTGGGAAATGTTGATTGATCTAGGGCTTCGGAAATATTGTCAAAACGATTGTGTAATCGCCGTTGCGCATTCAGAAGTCAGAAGAAGGATGTTAAGTAGTTTTTTTTAAATAAACTGAGTTGTCTAGGTACTTTTAAAATATATGTGTAAGCTGTATATAGTATACGTACGTAATGAAAAAACTGCTAGACAAACAAATCAATTTCATTTCATGAAAAATTTCATCTTCGTTTAAAGTGTATCTCGCCACGCTCTCAGACAGCAATTATTGGCTACGAGAATGTCTACTGAAAACCAGAATGTTGAGGAGAAAGTGATGTGGCAGCGCGCAAGGTGCTCACTGCTCACATCTGCGTGATGCGTCACAGCAATCACAACACTTGCCAGCCGTGCAGCCGGATCATAGTGAAGGAGAATGATACTTGATTGGATACATCGCAAACTTATTGATGCAACTTCAACCACGACTCCAGAAACCTCTTGCAATGGGTACCATTAATCTGACTACCTGTTCCATATTAGTTACGGATTTGTAATACACATACCATACCACAAACCATAGTAGATACTTAACTACCTACACATTACTACCATCTTGTAGTTAGTTAGGTACCTAGTCTAATTTGTACCAATGATAAAAAAGTAAGTAGGTACGTACGGATAACTTATAATAAATTAGAAACGGAGCCCGGCATCTTCAGATCGGACTGCATGCCTAGCACCTAGGATATCTTCCGAATATAGCATATACCTTACATACATTACAATTACAGTCCATTGGGGATAGAATGGATACCGAAAATATTCCGAGTACCTAATGACCCTTTCAATTACGACGCTAATAGACGCAGTCGTAAAGACGTAGAGTCTGGCGACAAATAAGTCGAGTAATTAAATGTTGCTAATAAAAATACTACAGCATTTATAAGAAATTATCATTAATCGGATTATTACCGCCGTAAGGGTACCTAATTACCAATGCACTGTACAGCTGGACCGGATTTCTGCTAATTACATTGATGTGTTGCTTATAAAAATTATAATAAACTGGTTCCAACGTCGCTGTTAGCAAGTATAAGTACTAATATAGCATATTCGAGGTAAAGAAGTGTATGCATTTGCGCCGGCGACGTGCATATCTACATGTTCTGTGGCGACTGGCGTATCATTTTAGTGCGACGACGCAACTAGTTAATAATGAACGAACGTGTCGGACAGTCGCGGCTCGGCCAATCGTTGAAATCGTTCATCTCAACGAGGAAAATCTTCCAACATCCTGTTAGCAGGCATGAATGCATCTAAAGGCGGTCTCAAGATTAAAACGAGACATTGTCGATGTGAACGATAAATCTTTGACAAGGATGTCATATGTTGCCACGTTCTTAAAACGAACGCCGACTTTCTGTTCTCATGGAATTTTAAATCAAGCTCTTTCGTCTTTTGCAACTCTATAAAATAAATGTTTAGTTGTTTGTCGGCGCTTTCAAGTCTACCCATGAGAGTAGGTGTCGGTATTGTACACGGTGCATACAAAATATGACTCCCATTTTTGGAATTCGTTAAACGGAAATAAAAAATGTGAATGCGATCAGAAGAATTAGAACTAGCTATAAATTCATTATTCCAATCGGACCAAAGCATTGCTTTGCAATACCCAGTCGATTGGTCTAGCTAAAATATTTTTTGAAGTGAAAACTTGCAGCATCGTTGTCATTTGAAAGTCGATGAAACGAAAAAAGGACAGTAAAAAGAGACGGACACATAAATTCATAAGATTTAACGTGGGAGAAAATGAGATAGGAAGCATTATAAAGTGTTTCTTATGTTAGTGGTTTTTTTATTCAAAAGGACTATACATAGGTTCTTATTACCTGCCTATAGTATAAAGGTCTTGCCAAATTGCACAATAAAGTGACTAAGTTTTATAGATATTTTGAAGTGAAAACTTCTTTAGTACGGGGGTGACTTGAAATTTTATGAAACGAAACTGTCCAGTGGAGACTAGAAATGAGTGGAGACTGACTTGAGTTGAGTTGAGTTGAGTGGAGTGGAGTGGAGTGGAGTAGTAAAACCTACAATTATCAACTTCCCGAAATTTTACATTCGTCTCATTATTTTTGAAGGTTTCAATCCTAACACGTGTGAATTGCACACATTTTAATTATTTTTTATTTTATTTGGGAAACAAATAGCATTCGTATTACAGATTCCACCATACATATACAAGAAACATAAAGCATAACAGTTTCCACTGAAACAATGTAATGTATCTACTTAGTTTTGGATTAAGTACTTAGTTAGTTACTTAGTCATAAATTATGTTTGTGGAACGGAAATACGAGAATGCCGAGCCTCTTATAGTACTGCATCAACTGGTGTTCACCGCCATGCTCACTTTCTATCAGGTATCCTGTCAGATGTCACTGCTTTAATACTGCTATAAGTTTAAATGCGTACATTTATTTTATGAAACAGTGGTGTTCGGTGTTTTGTATTAATATCTCATGCGCGGCTGGCGGTCAACGCACGCGCGTGGCGCGGCCCGAGGCGGGCCCCTCGCATTCGCTTGCGAAAATAATGCAACTGCCTACAAAGCTAACTTATTTCGTGCACGACTTTTAGACATACCCCTTATATAATTTAAATTTACTATTATGGATGCCCCGACAATTAGGCAAGCGGGCACTTTAACCTTTTACTTTTGGCAATGCCTCCATAAATGTCGGCACGTCGCGCGTAGTGCGCCAGTCGACAAACATGGGACTTGCTAATGGTCAATGAACCCCAGACACGAATTCGCGAATACTGCAATAAAGAGGCGGTTCACAAAATGAGCTTCTGAAAAGTTTCTCGCTGGTTTTCAATGATCCTACGACTGATAGTCCAGGCATTTGGTACTATTTACTCGTACCTGTTAAGTATTCCGGGAGTTTGGAAAATGGGTGCTTTTTCTGAATTTCAACTTTGCCCCTCAAAACTGCTATATGCTATAAGGCGACGCGAGGTAGCAGCTCTCATGACATGAGAGGTGTGCTCTCATGACTCATCTATAAAATTACCCATTTTTAAAACTACCGGTAAACTTTCCAGGTAACCACATTTTTAAACCTCAAAATTAAATGACAAGATAGAGTAGTCGGATTGTTAGATTGACTGTTTGTATTTTGAATAAATAAAGTACCCACTTTATTCAGGTTTTTTTTCAAACAAAAATATTAACTAAACGCAACGCAAATAAAATTCCTAATGTTGCATAATGTAAACAAAGTTGCAAGCCATAAATTGTAAGAAATTAATTTCATCTGAAACTGAAGGAGTGACTCGGCGACATGAATGGCTGCGGTGGTATTCTATTATTATTAACTCTGCTATTTCTAAATTTAATTTACGAAAATTACGCATAATCGCAGTACAGAAACGAGTTGCGACGGTGACGGGGCGGCGGGGAGCGCGGGGGGGGGGTCGCGCGTCAACGAACGTCCGCGGGCCGGCGCGGCCCAAGGTCGCCGCGTTCACTCGCCCACCAGCCGCCAGCCACAACCACTGCCACCAGCCAGTCCCACTACCACTCGACTCCGCCACGCTGCACCACCAAACCGGCGCCAGATTACTTCGCACGGAGTCACGGAACTCACGGACCACCCAACAAAGGATAACCTTTGTCAGTTCTTATCTGTTTTTTGTAACATCCTCTGTTCTCGCTTTTTTATATCTCGTAAGTACGCAAGCACTTCACGAATACCATTGTAATGTTTATCATAATTCATAATAGGTATTCAATTTTGTTTCATAAATTATTTGTAGGTACTAACAATGTAAACATACACAAATGAGGAACAGAAACACACGGTATAAACAATAGGCGGTGTTATCCAAGAGCATTATTTTAAATAAGATAATTTCTCTACTTACTTAATTACGTATATAATTGAATTTAATTGTTATCATATCAATGCCTCAGTAAGTTTGTTGACCATATTCTAAGGCTAAGAAACAAGAAACCAGGAAAATTTATAATGTTAATGTTTATTTATGTTTATTGGAAAAAATGTACCTTAAGTTCTATTACTGTGAAAAATTAATGGCTTCTTCGATGATTATACATACTATGTTATAAAAAGGTGCATCATGGTACAAAATATTGGTCGTGTCGTGAATCAAAGGTGTGATTGTCTCGAAGGCCTCCAGTGTTTAGAGGCGGATGTTTGTGCAACGTGCAACTCATGCATAGTTTCGAAACTTAAAAGTGAATGCTGAATGACGCAATCTTTTATTAGTAAAATACCAACGGGGCAATGATGCTAATGTAATAGAATTATGATTGACAAACAATTTTATTAACAGACGATGTTATGTATTGTTATATAAGTGAAGATGAGAATTAAGCGACTTCACGTAACTTATGGCTTAGGTATAGCCATTCATGAAATGGTTATAACTGAACAATTATAGTTCATGCGCAAAATTAATTGCATAGCTAGGTATCTACATGTAATCAGATACTCAGATATAATTAGTTGGTGAGCGTTCCCACCATAATTTACCTAATTTTGCAACTTGTGACTTATCTACTTGTAAACAACAAAATAAGTAGGTAAGTAGGTATGTGAAAGAGCAAAGTGATAATCTAAAGCGATAGAAATAAATTCTGGGCAAGTGTTTTAACACTTAACGCAAGCAAGACTGAAGATATTATAAAAAGCAACTTGTTATAAACATAGTTTTGCTTTTCATATAAGATTGATCTTTCAAACGCTTTACGCGTAGAAAAACCCGGTTGATTTTATATTAAACGTATACCTATATACTATTATTTGTAATCCGTGAACGTTCTAGTTAAAGGGAGTAGAATTCGTAGACCGCACCCAAGTCTGGTATGTCACACGTGTTAGTCTGCGAAAACGCGTACCGATCCGAACCCCGGAGAGGGGTACTTTTAGTATATTAAAGAACTAGTATTTTATAAGGTACTCCAACTTCAACCGGTGCAATTTCTTTGAAGATTAAATAAAATTTTATCCTGATGCTCCCTCGCCCCTCTACCTGTCATAATTTTCTTCTTCGTCTGCTAGCGAGGCGGTGGCGGGGTGGAGAAATTCCTCGGGTAATCGGTTCAACGGCCGCGACTCGGAGTGAGTGCCTCGCAGCCTCGCGCCTGTGTGTATGTGTGAGCGGTGGCAACGCACACTCGCACATCATAGCCTCTGCAAACACGACTGAACCGTTACTAGCTACGCTTCTACGACGATTCGTCTGCTAACCATCAGCTCTAGGTGGATTTATCCTGGAGATCTTAATTTCTTCTTTCTTCGGATATTAATTCATCTCAAAAACCGTGTTAAACGTTCATTTATTTTCTTTGAAACAGTTCACCTATACGAGCGTGGTTAGCGGCGATAAACCAATCGACCAGTAATATTGTAGTATCAATTTCACGACCAGAAGCAGTAGCAAGCGGTAGTTAAGTTCAACCTACTTAAAACCGAACACAGACTATGCAATACTGCATGTACGCCGCGATAGTCGCGTTGTAGACGGGCTCACCGCGGAATGCGATTAGAATTCATGATTTCATCAGTGAAACAGATTCCCGTCCCGCCGTGTCTTTATTCGCTATTTTCCATCATAATGTAGGTAGGTACCTACTAGTGTTCAAAAAATAAAGAGAATTTTTAAATTTTGCGGATTTGTAGAGCCAATAATCTAAATTTTACTAACAAAAAATAACCGACTTCAAATTCTCAAAAACTACTTGTCAGATCTCGTTCAAATTTATGTGGGACCACATGACAAGCACCAGCTTTCTATTAAAAAAAGAATCATCGAAATCGGTTGACGTGATATTGAGTTATTCGTCAATTTGTCGCGCACATCTTAACACAAATTTACGACTTATGTAGTTTTCTCATGGATGCCATTGTCAAATCTCAATAAAATTTATGTGGGACCACATGACAGCCATCAGCTTTCGATTAAAAAAAGAATCATCAAAATCGGTTCACCCAGTCCAAAGTTCTGAGGTAACAAACATAAAAAAAAAAAAAAAAAAAAATACAGTCGAATTGAGAACTTCCTCCTTTTTTTGAAGTCGGTTAAAAATCAAGTTTGAAAAGTAAATGTATTGCAAGAAGCGCTGGCATATGGCACTAGTGTATAATATCTATGTCACCGCGAACTATATAGTGGGTACTATTTTGCAGGCGACAACACTAATGTAGACGAATAAATAAAAAATAAGGAACTTCGTTCTAAAAACGTGTGGCACTCGGGGACTGTCGCGATAAAGCTATTGCATAGCATTTGCTGCGAAATAATCTAAATTTTACTAACAAAAAATAACCGACTTCAAAGTCTCAAAAACTACTTGTCAGATCTCATTCAAATTTATGTGGGACCACATGACAAGCACCTGCTTTCGATTAAAAAAAGAATCATCGAAATCGGTTGGCGTGATATTGAGTTATTCGTCAATTTGTCGCGCACATCTTAACACAAATTTACGACTTATGTGGTTTTGTCGTGGATGCCATTGTCAGATCTCAATAAAATTTATATGGGACCACATGACAGCCACCAGCTTTCGATTAAAAAAAGAATCATCAAAATCGGTTCGCCCGTAACAAACATAAAAAAAATAAAATACAGTCGAATTGAGAACCTCCTCCTTTTTTTGAAAAGTCGGTTAATAAAACCTGACACCCACTTGCAGTCAGTACTAGGATAGCAAAAACATGCAAGCAAGTCCCGTGACCTTGAAGTTAGTCTTGAAGTGGTCATTAGAACGGATAGTTTCGCTATCCTAGTACTGACTGCAAGTGGGCGGTGTCAGCTTTTATTTCGTTACGGAATTTCTTGATTCGGTTGCCGCGCTCAAGCCCGCGATAAAAGCTATGCTATAGCATAATATTTAAAAAAAATACGAAAATTCCCGTTATTTTTTGAACACACTAAGTACTTACGTATATTCTATAGGTACAGTCAGTTAAATCCTCATTCTTCAATAATAATTTGATTTATGGCAGCATTGCGTAATTTCCTGATTCCTCCATCCATACTAATATTATAAATGTGAAAGTGTGTTTGTTTGTTTGTTTGTCCGTCTTTAACGTCGTAACGGAGTGATGTTATAGTAAGATTTTTTGTGTGGAGATCGGTAGGAGGCTGGAGAGTAACGTAGGCTACTTTTTTTACTTTTTTTGTTTTAGACGACCCGTGTGGTGCAATGGTTACCATGCCGGATCGCCGCACCGAGGGTCCTGGGTTCGATTCCCAGCGAGGCGGAAATTTGAATGATGAGTTTGAATTTCTGTTCTCGGTCTGGGTGTGAATGTCCTTGTCTATGTTGTGTGTTGTCCATGGCACCCACGACACAGGGAATCCTAGTGTGGGGCTATGAGTGTGAAGCGTTATTTATTTATTATTTATTTTACCGCAGTAAAACAACTCATTCCCATGGAAAGATCCATTATGATGCGTATTTGTCCATACTTCTATACTTCCATATCCATCCATACTATCCATACTTCCAAAATTCCATACATAATATTATAAATGCTCATTGTTACTTCCCTTTGAACACGCGGGCGAAGCCGCTGGTAATAGCTAGTAAGGTATAAGTTAAATTTCCAAAGTAGTAATGACCAGTTTCAATCAATACGCCAATACCAACCACAAAATGTGTTTCATTTTAATAGACAGATGCTACAAAGAAACTTTTTGCTCTGTTATTAACTATACAGGATGTCCAGCAACTAGCTAGAGACACTTTAAGGGCATGAAATATACCTAATTTTATCGACAAAAATACCCACATATGCCCTTAAATTATCGCTACATAGTTGCTGGACACACTGTATATCGATTCTTATGAAGATCTGTTTAGGGGTTTCAAGGATACCAGCTCTATCGGGGAATTTTTAAATTCACAGTTATATTACAGTTTTGATGACTAATGGGGGACTTCAATGCGAGACTATGTACGCGAAACATAAAATCAATTTCTTGTCAAACACTTAAGAAATTAGAAACCTATATCATCATTGTAGGGTCTGAATTAAAAAGGATAGAGTAGCTCTCAGATTGATAGCCTTGGATTTGGAAAGAAATGTTGATAACAGGCGGGACCGTTCGAGCTTTATTTTGTACCTGAGTCCACTTTTTTTATGGAAATAGCCGGCAAACGAGCTGACGATCCACCTGATGGTAAGTAGCTATGGTCGCCCATGGACATCAGCAACACCAAAGGCATCACTGATGCGTTGCCGGCCAAGAAAGAGAGAAGAAAAAGACAGAAAGAACTGGCTCTCAAGCCCCCAGCCGGAACACGACGAATTGTTTGGCGGCTGACTCATGCTCAAGGGTGGTAGCTATCCAGGCGAACCCCACATATTTATTAACAATTATAATCAATATTAACTAGGAGAAGGAGGAAACTAGGAGATTTATGCCCGATGACTTTTTTTATCTATAAATACAAATAGTAATTATTGTATATACCTAATTCCGTCCGCGTCCCGCTTTGACACGATGGTGGCCTTTTCTTTTTAGTGCACGTCCCGCTTCCAGTCGTCAGAAAAATGGTTATTAAAGGTAGGTATACCGTATACAGGAACACCGACGCGGGTAAGCTACATTATATCTCATCCAGTATTTTCATAGAACTAGTTCTTTTATCAGCTATTATTCTTTTTAAACATTAGACCTGACAAATTGGCAATATCTAATTTCAATCTCTCTCAAGTCTGTCTCGACAGATTGCAAAAATCGAGCCATGTTTTATACCCGTCAAGTAGTCGCCTCACTCATCACGCGAAGAGTCGCAGTCTGACTCTAGTTTGTAAATACAAGTGGCTGTATGATGTTATAAAAACAAAATGATTAAGATGTCAGTGTAAAGAAAACAATGAGATGTTACGAATTACGATATCTAGTTAGAGTTCGGAGAATTAACAAAGGAACGTGTTTCAGCTATCTGAAACGAGATTAAAGGTCGCGGAGATTGTGTAAAGACCCGAGACCCGGACACTTTGATAACTATTAAAAGTAACATATTAAAGTATTTAGCTAACTCAATACCACTGTACCGCTTAATATTGTTAGTAACGTGATATTGCTGATGAGTCTAATGACGCGTACGGCGTATGTTTTAAATTAAAGATGTTTTCATAGGTCTGGCTGGACACTGGACTGTCCGACCAGTGAAAAAATAATAACTACGTGTGTTAAGGCATAATGACCTGATAACAAATTATAATAAACAGAAACACCGATTGTGACAACAATGTTGCGCTTGCAATTTATGAATATTGAACCTATATTATAACGCCATCGGCGCCTCTTGGTGAGGTTTTATTATTCTTATCACTATTACAACTTAAACTAATATTATAATTATGTATTCTGATTCTGAATAACAGTCGCACAACGTAATCAGATGGAAACATATCGTGAGTACAGTATTATTTTATAAGTCAATACGGCACATTTTTGAACGTAATAAACTAATAAGTGAGTCTGTTAGGCAATAGGAGTTGACTCATTTAGCACGTCGCGTCGTGGTAGTAGCCGAGCATTGCTATTATTCAGTAACTTCCTTCTTCCTGAGATATTGTGCGGGAGTGGCGACGCTCGAGAAAATCTCAATCACCAGCTTATGGTAAATTCCTTCTCAATCGAGTTAAGCAACACCGAATGACTGATCGCTAGTGAAAGTTCAATGAGCGGTTCCATGCTTTGAAACTCATGAATTATTTGAAGAACTGTTTATAACTGTATGGTGTGCATAAACTATTAAATAAATAAATAAGGTTATTACTGGGGATACAATTTATTATCGTACGGATTAGAGCGTGTCAAACTTCCTATATATAAATCTACGTGAAACAGACAAGTTATTCATATCATATGGTACATACAAAAAATAATATAAAGCTAGTTATGAACTCGATCTTCTGTTCGGGAGACCTGAGTAAAATATTATAATGCAACTTAAATTTTTAGAAGATATAACATAATCTATCCCCATTTGCAATACATAAAGTAGACCAAGTAGGTAACAAGTTTTCTTAAAACATCATCTTTGAGTTCTTTATTACATTTGAAGAAGTGGTAGTAAAGGGCTTTCATGATGTAACATTTTTAATATAGACGTATAAGGGACAACTTTTAAGTTGTTATGAAAATAAATCTTAAGTGAAACGTTAATGGATTTTATTTTCCCCATATTTCATTGAAACTGGCCCTTCTACAGTTCTATCTAGTACCTATCTTGTAAGTAACATCCATCAATTGCATAGCCTAGAGTTCAATCACCTTATAAGTTATCCATGATGGCAAGTAGAACAACATCTTGTTTACAGCTTAATTTACAGATTAGTCACGATTTTAATCAAAGCATTGAAACTATAATTTGTCAACCATTATGGCTTTTAAATCTTTGCGAATAATACGGGAAAATGCAATCTGTCATGTGAAGTTTAATGTAAATAATAAACTAAATTATACATTCATCGCCCATCTTGTGTTATCGCCAACGTTAAGCGCGCTCGAAAGTTGAATGGAAAACTTTCATAAGGGCTTCAGTTCATCAGCGGGCGAGTTAGTTCCTCTCCACTTTTCTTGCAAGATACTTCAATCCTAGAGTCTCGTGGAACATTTTGAGACTTTTGACAGTCAAACATTATACACACAAAACCAACCTATTGTCCGATTCAATTGGGAGAGGCCCGCGCCGTGAAATAAGTGTCCTAATCATGTCCTAATGGACGATTGTCCTTATTCCCAAATAAATATCAAAGTCCAAATATTGTTTACAGCTGTTGCGGCTATATAACGTATTTTATGGAACGTTTTCACTATAGTGGCATTGGGTAGTAAATCTTAGGTGATGAAACTAAATTTTATCATAGCACATTAACACTTAAAAACTCGTAGGTACATCATGTGATTGAGTGGAGCGATAGCACCTGCGCTCCAGTCTTCACACGTATTCCCCCATTTCCTTGTATTTTACGCATTTCATCGATAAAAAAGTAAATAAAATTGTTGTTAAATTACTCAACGGTAATTAAATATAAATTGATGCATAAGTAGCACAACACAACATAAGACTTGCGCTGTTGAGTCAATCACCACTGTCATTTATCAAGCTGATACAAACACTCCAGAGAAGACATGATTTTCCAATAAGAATACAATGTAGCAAATGTGAAATCGGCGCAAGAGCAGCGGCGAACTCGGAATCACACTGACATTGCGTACAGTCGGGTATTCCATATGGAATGCGGTCGCTTGACCGGCCGCGCACCGTCCCGCGCCGACGCCCGCTCTCCTCCATGTTTTCATATCCACTCGTTTCCGTCCACCATATGGAATAGTGGGATAGGACCGAGTATGTATAACACAGCCGCAAATTGTCTTTACACAATAAGTACACTGTGTGAATTCCCCTTATTTCTGAATCCGCGTCCTGTTTACAGATGACGTCATAAACTAAAGAGGATGATATTTTAGGAAAACTGTAGGCGGTAGGTAACGTAATCAAACGAGGGCGGATAGCATACGATGGGGATGGAGGAAAGTGAGGCATTCAGAGTGTCGGAAGGCTCTTTCTCGATGTTCCAGAGCGTATCGAGAGCCGATGAGACGGCCGCCACGTCGCGGCGGCACGACGTCCCGTACATGGGCGACGGTTCGCCGAATCGAGAATTTCACTCACCTTCGCGGAAAAGCTGTCGATCGTTATAAATATCCAACGGGTCGGTCGCTAAGATAATCCGGTTATCGTCCGTGCAACACAAGTACTCACAACACCAAAACGACAACATAAATAAACGCGAAGGAGCCGTCAACTCCGGGTGGGATCGTTCACTGGCGTCGCACTCCTTGCACCTATCGAAATTCAACTCGGAAAATGCACAGGGCGGGGTTGTCGAATGTCATAAACGGTCGGTTCCAGAGGTCGGAGGCCTGCGTTTTGAGAGCGTGGGGGATCAACACACCAACGCTTAACACGACGCCGCGGAGCGGACTGAAGTCGAGCCAGCGAGCGGCCGGCGGCGGGCGACAGCGGGAGCGGGGCGCGACGTGGCGCGGGGCCCTAGCAACGCGCCCGCACCTACCGACCGCCACCTATGAATCGAATCGATCATCCGACTCGGCACTCGACACCATCTCATCAATACACACCAGATCCAACTAATTTACTTCAACTGGACAAGTGATGAACGAGTAGTCTGCAACTTTATAAAGCATGTTATTTCACTTTAACTGTCAATAACTAGCCTAGCCCGAGATGATGTTCTCGGTTATTCTGGAGTAAAATAAACTAGAAATACCTATAGGTTTATTTTGCTTAATACATCCTTTTAAAGGGCATACATATAATTTTCTTAAATTTTCTGAGAACTTGAGCTCTTCCATTAAAAACAATCTATCTCGGCACATTTAAAATACTTAAAAAAACTGATCTAATTTATTTATTACTTTTCCAAGAAGAAGAATAAAACCAAAACCTGCTTACAGTCCTAAACATCAAGAGGAGAGCTTTAGTTACGTAGTGCATACCGCGGCTCGATCGACAACGTGACCGTTTTCTGCATCATCCCATAATTATTGCACTTTCTTTCCCATTGTTAGTGTGATGAAATCAGTTTTACTATCTCCTGCGATCGAATGAGATTGGCGGCGGCGGTGCACTCGACGTTGGTACTTTCTCTCGCTTCATCATTTCGTTTGCACTAGCATTGTATTTAACACGTAACGTAATTTGTATCTTACTTACCAGATATGTAAGCATGCTATGAGCATGATATATTCTCATTAGTTTACTTAATTTGGATGCTAAAAAACAATAAAAGTAGAGGTCGCTTTCTAAATCTTTAATATCTTCATTTGTATACGTACAATTACAGAATAACATAAACATCTTTCCTTTTTACACAAGTCTGTACAATGCGCAGCTTATAATAAAAACACTTCAATTACACACAGCGATGATGTTAGGAAAATGAAAAAAGTTCATGTTTACCTTATACAATCATAGATATTATAATTTTATTATTACTACGTAAACAATACTTTTTATTTCATTTTGATACGATACGTATTTAAAAAGTTATAAGACTTAATAATTTGGGTAAAACGCTTTATTCTGCGGAATCCGCTGTGGCTCGGCTGATGACCGCATAACGTTATCCTATCCGAACTGTCGAGCTACTGTGGTCGAGCGATCGGTTGGCATCGGTGGACAATGTGGACACTTTTACTCATTTACAGGGGTCCCAACTTAGGGGGGTCCCCCAATTTAGGGGGTAAAAATGTGAGATGGGATTTTTTAGAGGTCCTAATGTTTAGGGGTATTTTATATTATTTTAAACACGTCTATGTTTTAAAGCTGAGTGAGCTTGAGTACTTACCTATTTATGACCTTACAAAATATATCGATATTGTAATCGGAATTGATTTATATTATTTCTTGATTAGTATCTTATCATTATATTATTATCTTCTCAGCAAAGATGCATACTTATGCTGGATTTTTTTATGTCCCTTTTCATCGCATTACATCATTACACTTTTTTTTTTTTACTTTTCACCTCTTGCACGTAAATAAATATTTTATTTCGTGTACTGATTGATGTATTTTTACACTGAGGCACAATACAGTATTTATAAACAGTTTTTTGAAGACATTTTGATAATATTCCCGAATAATAATCTTCTATTGTGATCTTACACGCACAAGACGTCCTAGCGAAATGAGGCGGACAAGAGAATGGAAACCGATGACGTCACACCTGACATCGGGCGCAATAGTCTTCACGGAAACTACAGCGCGTGGACTTTTTTTACGATACTTTAAAAAAAATTGTGAAGGTTTTGAAGTGCTAGAGAAAAACAATTAATGTCATATTTTAAGTTGAAAATTTTATATTAAAAAAAAAATGTCGTCCCCAAGCTCATTTATAAATACACTTATACCAGTACATCAACTTATTTTATGAGTATTAATGTATTAATTAACATTTAAAATCAGTTTCAAAATAGTCACGTATCCGCATGAGAAAATGTGGAACTTCAAAAAGTTACAGCATATAGATAGACAATTATTTAAAAATTTGTTTTCGTAAATTAATTTTAATATTAAATCATTAGTACCTACTTTAATTTTAAAATACTGGAGTCAAATAATAAGTGCCCGTTCATTTAAAGTTTTCTACCTCCTTTACCTTATCACACCATAACCGCACTAGGAAGGCGTCAGATAAAAAAATTATCAAAAGTGGCCAAAATTGTCCTTACATAATTAATGAATGGCCCCTAAAGCGTATGGTGTCGCTTTCTATGCCTAATACGTTCATAGCACGATCTTGGTATAAACATAATAAACATTAAATGTACATTTTATAAGAGTAAGAAATCGCTCCCATATTCAAAATGATATCGCGTGTAAGCTACTAGCGATAACATTTAGAAAATAGTGGTTAGGTTAAGAAAATAGCAGAAATATTAGTCTTTTTCACATTTATTAAAACGTGCCTACAGCAAATATTACAAAAATCCAAAAATCTTTGAACACAGAATCCTGACACGGGAATCAGTAACTCATTTTTAAAAGTCCTGTAAGCTGACAGCTATAGCCGTACCGAATTCCTGACACAACCTCATTTTAGACATTGTTTTCAGCACGCTACGACAGCGTAACTTACGCGCATGAGACACTGCAGTGTGTTTATACCAAATGTTTCAAGTTTATTGGGCGAACTATTGGTGGTCTATAGTCTATAGCCAGGGGTGCCAGGCGGGGTCCATGCGACACAGGTTGTCCTGGGAGCTGGCGGCGGCGACCAGCGTGGCCACCTTGCTGTCGGGCCCGTCAAACAGCGCCAGCGAGTTCAGCCGGTTGGTGATCACCGTCACCGCCTTCGTCACCATACTGATGATCGTCTCGTTGTCCATCTCCATGGATTTATTGTCCGCTGACGTCCCCGCGGACGGCAGCCCGGACTTATCTTCCAACCGCTTCCTGTAGCCGGTCACCATTTCATCCCTCAAAATAGTTCTCAAGATCGACTGAATCTGAAAGGAATGGTCAGATTACCAGTAAAGTGTTCTAATGCGTTAAAGAATGAATGAAAAGGTATTTTAAAAGTACAAGTTCGAGTCTTCCTCCATGCGAGATGTTTCCCTAAATGAATGAGTTTAAAGTTTACCTTGAAGTTGGGCGTGACAAGACATCGGGCTACCGCTATAGCGGAGGCGGTGAGCGGCCCCGTGGTCCCGATGTTGGATAGCAACTCCGATATGTTCGGAGTCAACCGGAACGGAACGGGCCTGTTGCCGTCTAATTCACCTAAAAAGGTTCCAACATCTTAAGCCAACATACAGGTAATGAAACATTGCAACAAGTGTGTATTCCACAGATATGAAGCCAACATTTCCAGCGCCATCATACAGTGCCTAAACAATTCAAAATCTTTACTTGCAATCCATTTTACATAGTGACAAACACAACAAACATTCAAGAACGTCGTTCCTTTCTACTGTCCTAGATAATCCACCTCTAAGAACCTCTAAGAAAAATAAATAGCAACTGTTTTTGAATTTTAGAACATGCCTCGTGCATTATTCAGATATAGACGCGTGCACGATTGATACAAAATAAAAAATACCTTACAAAATGAATTTTTTTAGTAAAACTTGTATAATATAAATAGTAAGTACACAATTTGTAAGAAGACATTGAAATAGTACTTTCTGGCTCACAGATACAAGAACAGAACTATTCCTGGGCTGAGAAAACACTCGCCATAGCCTTCAATACAAGTTTCCTTTCAAAATTACCACAAAAATATCTGACTGAGATTGCTATTATTTTTATTTTAAGGGTCTAATACAGTGCCGATGAGAAGAGCATCGTTACCTGTATTTTATCTTTTATTTATTTTTTGTAATCAGAGACCATTATGTTATGCTAATAGCTGTCTAAATCTAAAATTGAGATAAACAAAATGGCGTGATTGCCAACTAATCAAACCTGTTTCTTGCATGCAAGGTTTACCCAATGTCAATGTAAACAGATTTGATTATCATAAAATAATGTATTGTCTGGCATTGATTGAATCCGTCATATTCATTTCTGTAAAATTATCGGACAACTTACGTGTTAACATTAGTTGCAAAGTTGTCCACAAATATTTGAATATATTTTGACCAGAAACTAAAAATAGCATTTAACTGAAAGTTTAATTATTATACTTAATTATGAACTGAATCCCATCATATGTGCTTTAAGAGATTTGTTAATAAGTCCATGCTATGATTGTTAATGATTCTATGCCTGCTACATGAATAAAAAAAAGATATTTTATATAAGTATGTAATTCTATATAGTTATCATGAGCTGTTCAAAGAAAGGGCACAAAACATTATTTTCATGTGTTTATTGAAAGTATGTTATTCCAAGTACAACTAAATTCACGGACTTTTTTTAAATATATCAAGCAATTTGTACATTCATATGAATATTTTACAAAAATATTTTGAGCTCAAAAATGCAACATTTTGTAAAAAGTACTCACAATCAAATAATGGAAACGGAAAACGCAAATGAGTGAGATAACGTGCATAACACCAGTCGTCATAATTTTCATGCAAATGTCGCCTTGACAACGGTTGCGCCTCGAACTTATTCGTCACGCGAAGCAACTAAGCAAGTGTCAAGTTTAAATTAACGGTGACCGAGGCTGATATTGCGAGATCATTGATCTCTGTGATACGAGACTGGATGGGTGTCAACAGCGCTACATAGTGTGATGGATTAAATTGATTCAAAACAAACTAAAATGGTGCCTATGTATGATAGTACCTAAAATGATGTAATACGACAGCGGAATCCAAAAGGTTTTACGGTGAGAATCCGGCATGATGAAGGCAACCTTTGGCAAAGCAGTGCAGAATAAAAAAGCCAGATAAATAAAACAAATGATTATAGATATGTGGATGATCATTTCGGTATCAAGCATAGACTTTTCGTCATAGAAGTCAATAGGCGTAAAAGATGATTCATTGTAATTGTAACATTTCTATTACATAATATTATATTGCTAACAAATGCGAATTTAGAGAAGCTCAACACTTTTTCAAAGACTTATTTAAGGTGTTTTATAAATAATCTACACGTTCTACATATTTCGACTGTAGTAGTGTCAGTGTATAGGAAATAACAAAATTGTTCAGGTGCACAGTATTCGACTTTTGACTTATCTGCTGTAGAAGCGTTGATGAAATTTTTTTTCACGGAGGAAAATCGTTATCTAAATATCAGATCTCTCCTGCAAGTTTCCGGATTATGTGCAATTTTTAACTCCCTAAACCTCCTCGGTAGCCATCCGGCACATACGAGGGACTCATTTAGGAAGTGTATTCCTTATACACCAACGAAACAGTTAAAACACAAAAAAAACCGTGAATATCTCCCTACGCCTATTGACTTCTCGCGCGCTACACAACTACAATATTCAGACAGTTACCTGTCGCGTCATCGACGTCGAACTTGTAGTAGGCAACATTGATGAGCCCCGAGTCCTGGTGCACGTACAGCATGTCGGGGTTGAGTCGCGTGAGGTGCAACACGTACTCCGCAAAGCACGCGAGCGACAGCTGCAGGGTTAACATCTTGCGGAACGTCCAGTAGTCCGTGGGCGCCGCGAACGTGCCCGCTGCCCACGAACGCACCATGCCCTTTGGCACCATTGTCGCTTGCACCTGATGGGACGTTTACGGGTTAAATTATATTATTATCAACAACACAAGCAATGGATTCTTGGGTAGTAAAGGAAACAGAAAAACGTTTGCGGTATAAGATGTAGGTATACGTAGGTAATCGGAAAAGACTATTGATCATACTATGAAATCAATATAGTTTAAGTTCAAGTTAAAGACAATTGATTTATTGTTACTTTACTGCATATTGTTATTGTTACTTTATGTAATACAATTCAATTTCAGTGCCTATTACACTTTACACAATACATATAGGTATACCGCCTTCGTTATCAAAATGTAAAATCTACAAGTAAACAAATATTTGTTTTATTTCATGATCTAATCAGTTAACGTTACTTTCTTTGATGTTTATAATGCATGTGTATTAATGCAATCCGACAAAACGGACCGTCGGCAGGGCAACTGACTAACCCAATAAAAAAGCGTGATGGATCACGCTTCAGAAACCCTAAACTCCGAAAGATTCGTGCCTTGTTGTAACCCGCTAATGGTTTATAACCAAACAGTTATCTAAAATCTTCATTTGCAAACAACTGACTTTTCAGTTAGTTGTCCAATTAAACACCGCATAGGTTCCCGCTCAATGTTATCTCAGTTCAGCCTTATAATCTCTCCGCCATAAACTATGTCATTCTGTCGAACGGTGGGACGGTGGGAGGAAGAAAGGAATTTCGAAACGTAGATAAAGCGCCGTTTGTGTACAAGATAAATCTCTTACAAACAATGTCGCAAGTACCGACACCAAAGTTTTCACTAGCTGCTTGCCTGTTTTGTATGGATAAGCATGTCGTAGATAAAAAGATAACATCGTTTTCATATTGGATTACATTAAAATTTATTTACATAATGAGATTTTTATTGGATTATCCGATAAAAAAGATTGTACTTAACAGTTTTATTACCTATTGTGTTCAATAATTTATGAGATACAATTATTGGCGTCACTTTAATATAATAATAATTGAACTATAACATTAATTAATTAAAAAACGTCGTGGCACATTGATTTCTTTTCATATGCTCACAATATTGTATAATCACGTAGTAATAATCATGTAGAAAGCTCTGATCTTATATTTATCATATTTATGTATATTGGTACTAATCACAGCTCCGCTAAATTGTTTAACCGCAGCCAGTTAACTGATTTTCCGCACAAGTTTCGTACAAACATTTAAAAGTCAATAAGCTATTCCCCTCACACTTCAGTTTAAAAAATATATACTTTTGGTCGACATGCGACTGGTATCCATGAAAACGATTATAGAGGTACTAAACAAACAAACTAACTAACTACAAAGAGACGAACAACAAAGAGATGAGGCTGATATAAATCGTACAGTAAAGGGGAAATGATTGAGATGGAATGTTTAATTGATTTAAGAGTGGCTAGCTACGGAATTGAAAACGATAAAATAGGCAGATACGATCCCTGTGTCATCGATGTGTGAAAAATTCATCAACAAAATTCAAAAAATAATAAAACTCTCCAGGTTTGAGCTTGACCTTGTTTTTGAATGTAATATACACAAGTGAAATATTACAAACATCCAGAACCCGATTTACCAATATGTTATCTTTTAGTCTGGCCCCTCACCTTCGAGACAGGGTCACATTTGATTGACATGCCTACATTGATAGCTGCGGAAAACTCAACCGGTCGCTTCTTCAAACAAACAAACAAACAAACAGCTGAAACCGGTTGACGGTTTTAGAGTGTGTTGCGGCCCTGTCAAAAGACCGATGATCTCAATTCTTATTTCGCTACAGATTTTTAAATCAAATTCCCCTAATATTATCATTTCAATAAGCGATCGAAGGATCGTTATGGCGACCTTTTTTTTTCAATCTATCTGTAGGAGAACGGATAGATTATTTACATTGAAATTTGTATGGCAGTTGTGAGCTTCCTATAACCGATCTTTAATTTGACACATCGATTTTTTAACGTAATCTATCTTTATTTGCGATCCCCAAATTTCGACCGATTGTAGTGTGATTGAGTGTGATTTACGTACATAAAAATGGAATTGATTTTAAGTGATAGCGATAGTGATCTTGAAGTATTGATGCACTTATCGGACTGGGGCAGTAGTAGCGACAGCGAACAAGAGAGAGATGTATCCTCATTATTCCTCAGGAACGTTTCGGCGTATACATTTCATGGCCAGTTTAACTGACGCTGAGTTACATTCAGATTCAGATAAACAAATTACAAAACATCAGTTGAAACTATTTTAAATTAAATAATTCCATTTATCAAAGTTACATCGAAACGCTAAGTAGGTATGTTAATTAATTTTCTATAACATGGTTTCATAACCTAAAATATCGGTCTGACTGACTTTCATCAATCAAAAACAAAACAGACGCAGCTTGAGACGCACAATATGTGCAAGCGTGACGCAGTATTTTGACAGTATTTTCCGTTCCGTTTTTCTCCAACATAACACTAAATAAATTACTCTATTTGCAGGTTGCTCCATAAGTCTTGCAATATAAGAGACCTAGCAAGTTCTTACTTGTTTGATTGATTGTAGGTGTTGGATTCACAGAAGACTGTCACCACTGCCTGGTACACAGGCACTTGTTTACCTCAAGTTATAAATGAGCTGAAGGGTTTGCGACCAAAGTCACGCCTCAGTACTTGGCATTTTCATCACGAAAACACGCCGGCACATCGAGCAAACCTTACTCAGGAATTTTTGCTTACACTGTTGGATCATCCTCCCTATAGCCCGGACCTTGCGCCGTGTTATTTTGGACTCTTTCCTTTCATAAAAAAATAAAAAGCCAAAAATTTGTAACTGAGGAGGAATAATTATTAGGTGCCTATGCTTCCGTTTCAAAGGATAAACGGCAAGAGATTTTTAATACATAGTTGATTTGTACGTATGCAGAAGTGTGATGTTAAATATTTTTAAAAATGTTAATAAATATACGAGTATGTCATTTTGCAAAGTTGTGGAGCAACCTTCGTATAATATTTTGACAATCTTTTCTTTCGTCATTTCATTTATATTTCCTAGGATAAAATTATAGAAGTAAAAAATTTGTTTTATATAGTATATACGTATATTTTATATTTTTAATCATCAATATCACTAACATATTGTTACTGTTGTTAGATGAAACGGAACGTTGCGAAGGTGAAAAAAAAATCCCTTTTTTTCAATAGATTCCGGAGGTAAGAGAGACATATTGAAATGCAGTTCGAGAACCTATCGACGCGCGACGGATCAAATAAAATCTGGATACAAAATCACCTTAGATTCACGATCGAATATTGAAAGCAGCCGTAAAGAAGTATTACAGTATTATAACTTACCTCTCTCAAGATGTCCCTTAGAACTTGGTGCGAAGCTTGCGAGCCACGCGCCTGCACCGCCGCGAGCCGCTCGTAGTAGCGTGCTATGGGCGCGTCGTACTCGACACCCCTATTAAACATTACCCAAATGAATGTAATACATAACTTTAATACGTAAATAATTAAATTTATATTTCGAAGCAGAGTTGTTTTAGAAATTCCGGCCTTTTACAAATTTCGTTATAGCTTAAAGTTACACGGACTATGTTACAAAATTATTATAACAAACGTAAGCAAGTACGCGTCTAACATACCTATTCGCGCACTCCGTCCGATATATATCCAAGAGGGAGATAGAGCTGGGATTGTCCTCGACGAGACGCATTTGCGGCGACACCGATACCACTCGCGGGACAGTGAAGTGCAGGAACCGACGGGAGGTCTCCTTCTGCTTGCCCAAGTAGTGGTTGAGCATTCTTAGCAGCTGGAGGACCCTTTCCTCCCGTCGGGCATCGCCTAACCCGGAGTCATTGACCACGAGGTATGGGTATATCTTCCCGTTATGACCACGAATGTAGAGCCGACGCGCTGAAGTGTTGTGCTTCTGAACGATCTCGACGCGCGGCATGAACCGCGCTATCCTCACGTGGTAGTGCGTGTGCTTCGGAAGCAGAAACTCGCCCGGCAACTCCACTTCGGCCGTCTTCAAACTGAAGTTGGATAGGAATCTACATTTCTCTTCTATGAGGAACGATCTGGAAGAAAATTAAGAATAATAATTAGATAGTCATTTTTCTGCGTGAATTAAACATTTTATAAAGTAGCCATTGCCTGTTGCCCATAACATTAAATTACAAAAATTGTAATGAGATTTTGCGAAAACTTTTTTGTTGACATTAATCATTTGATCTGGTTGAAATTTAAATCAGACTGTAATTAATATGATTTAAAAGTTGCTATGTTGCCACTCACTTCGGCAACACCTTGGTCTTGGCCTCCAGGATCTTGACCCACTTTCTAAGCTTCTGTATGAGGTTCTGCAGCTTCATGGCATTGGGCTGCGTGAAGTCGAAGTCAGCCGTGAACTGGCTCTTCATCTTCTGGAACACCGGGTCTTGAACCGTGGCCTGCGCGCGCCGCGCCAGGCTCTCCGAGGCGGCTGGGGAGACACACACACTTACAATACTTGTTACATACCTACGATTTAAACCTTCAATAAATATAACAGTTATTTACTGCAGAGCATGGAACTGTTTTACAATTGAAAAGGCTTAGAGTGTCCTAAGCAACGGAATGCGCAATGGTTTAATATGCAAGCCGAGTGTTCGAAGTTAGTATGCCGCCAGAAAGCCACCGACAAGGCTTAACTGTCGATAACAAGTGGCAAGTGTTAATGACTAATCATTTCCCACATCTACACAAGTCTTTGGGCTGTCAGCCAGGGGCGTAGCTACCGCCGTATCAGCCGTATCAATTATACGGGGGCTCCAGCGTATAGGGGTCCCCACTAACACTCCCAAAAAAAGTCGTCGGCTAACGTCGAGGGGGGCCCACAACTAATATTGATATGGGACCTCCTTAGGGCTAGCTACGCCAATGCTATAAGCCCATCAAAAAATACACCAAAGGAAACAGTAAAAAAATAATCAGACATGACGATTGTGCAATGTCAAGGACGAATAGCGTGACAGACTAGGAGCATAATATCTGATTATGCTCCTAACGAACGTATGTACATATGAGCGGATTTCTCGTTCATATAATTATTAAAAATCGACACTCTTTGAGTTTTTTAAAGATTTTCGCAATTGCAAGTTATATTAAATGAAGTAAGGTGGTATTGTTCGCCTCTAGATGAATTATTGTGGCCAATCACGTTTGAAAATGGATGGATACCCTTATTATACTCCCATTACCCATGTAACACAATAAAGTAATATTAAAAGTTGAAAATTCAGTCTAATTATCCACCAGGCGACATCATACCATGGTCATAATATGATAAATAATAACTTACCTTAATCATGCCAATGGGTCACCTGATGGTAATGGTAAAGACACCAATGGACATTAGCAACAGCAAATATGTCAGCACAGCATTGTCAACCATACAACCCAACATAATGTAGTTACCTACATGTAACGTGCCTATATGATATACAGTGTGTCCAGCAACCAGCTAGCAATAATTTAAGGGCATGAAATATACCAAATTTTATCGATAAAAAATATCCACATGTGACAGTTTAGCCATCTTCTTTTTTCAATGAAGCACGTAGCTATGCAAGTTGTATGGGCACTCGTGTATGGGTCATATTCAAACAGCAATAAGTCACCAGTCTTACATCTTAGAGCAATGATTTTGATGTCGTTTTGTGCTTATTATCCTTGTTAATCAGCATGTATTAAAAAGGTATGTTAATGTGCTAGTTTTTGAAGTATGTTAGAAAAAAATTAAAAAAAAAGTAGTGAAAATTTTGACTAAATTGAGTAATTCATAATTTTTTTAATGACCTTTGTAACTTGAAACTTCATCCAATCATTTTTGGAATTAATAAAATAATGGTATTATTAAGTTTCATTTAATAGATTATACACCTCGCCATATGGGACCTTTAAGTCCAGAGAAATCGAAGTCTTTCAGCAGAGTCGTCTAACATAATACAAAAAAATTAAATGGCGGCCATTCCAAAAGGAAGAAGGCGACAGACTAGACCCCCACATGTGTTTTTGTCGATAAAGTTAGGTATATTTAATGCCCAATTTTACTATCGCTAGTTGGTTGCTGGACACCCTGTATATGTAATAAACATATTATTATGTCCAAATACATCGATTACAACAACCATCGCATTACACTACAACAACGACAACAGCAACAACAACAATGTATGTTCGACATGATTAACCGTAAAGATGCGGTGCGTTGAGGAACTCACTTATCCCGATGCCAACGCCGAAGGTCGATACGACCTTCTTGACGAAGTTGAGCGTGTGCGGCGTGACGGTCGCGTCGGCCACGGCGGCGCGGTGGTGGTACGCTACCACGTGGCACTTGGCGAGACCCGCGCGCAGCTGCCGGAGGACTTCCTCGTACCAGTTCTCGCGGAACCATACCATCTGGGAAACGATAGAGGATGTTATTTATGTCATTACTTTTTTTTTAGAAATACAGCCGTAAATATTAGAAAGCGCTGTCTTTCCTTGGGACATTGGAGATGGGAAATTTCCTTCCACTTCTTCTTGCGCGAACACACAATATCTATTGATTTAGACCACGTAATGTCTACTTGATAAAACGTTAACTGTTAAGTGATTAACAAAATCACTTGTCTTTATACAGGGTGGATTTTTGAGACGGGTCAGTAAGGGCAGGTAACTTAACCGTTATAGTTACAGGAAAACGTTCCTAGGAGACTATCCATAACTTTTTAAGATATTCTGAACTGCATTCACAGATTTTTGAAAAAATGTACGGTCAGTGAAAAAAGTACTAAAATCCAAAAAAAAAAATTTTTATGCCTATCGATCCTAATTCGTATGGGGATCAAAATACTCTATGGGACCATTTAAGGTATGAGTACTAGAAATGTCAGAAAACGCTAAAAACATTTTCCATACATTTTGTACTGAAAAACAATAAATCAACTCGAAATATTCTTAATCGCCAAACAATACTATTTCTTACTGCAATTAAAAGATTCTTTAAGGCCTATTGAAATTTAAATACAAAAACTACGGTAAGACACAACATATCACACAAACTTAAAAATAGGTTATCTATTATTCAAAATGACCGCCGTTTTCACGAAGACACGCTGCAAGAGGAGCTGTTAGTGGTCCATGGTCCAACACATGGTCCAATTAAGTGGCCACCTCGCAGCCCCGATCTAACACCTCTCGAGTTTTTATTGTGGGGCCACCTAAAAAATGAAGTCTACAAAAGAATGTACGAAAGTGTTCAGGAGCTGAAAGAGGCATTAACGAGGATTTTAAATAATATCCATCAAAGAAAACTTTCCGCTGCTACTTGCTCAGTACAAAAACGAGTGAACTTATGTATTCGTGAAAACGGCGGTCATTTTGAATAAAATATAACCTATTTTTAATTTTGTGTGATATGTTGTGTTTTACCGCAGTTGTTGTATTTAAATTTCAACAGGCCTTAAATAATCTTTTAATCGCAGTAAGAAATAGGATTGTTTGGCGATAAAGAATATTTCGAGTTGATTTATTGTTTTTCAGTACAAAATGTATGGAAAATGTTTTTAGCGTTTTCTGACATTTCTAGTACTCATACCTTAAATGGTCCCATAGAGTATTTTGATCCCCATACGAAGTAGGATCGATAGGCATAAAATATATTTTTTTGGATTTGAGCACTTTTTTCGCCACCATAATTTTTTTCAAAAATCTGTGAATGCAGTTCAGAATATCTAAAAAAGTTATGGATAGTCTCCTTGGAACGTTTTCCTGTAACTATAACGGTTAAGGTACCTGCCCTTACTGACCCGTCTCAAAAATCCACCCTGTATAGTTCGCAGGAGCACTTAGAAAAGATTTTTATATGAAAGTTAGTTCAGTTTGCAGGACATACTCAAAGATACTATACCTGGTCAACGATCCCCTCAAGCGACGAGAGGACAGTGGGGTGTATCTCCCGCTGCAGCTGCATGATTTTGGAGCAACGCCACATGGGGAGCGTGGCCTTGATGGGCCCCGCCTCCGCCGCGCCCGCCGCGCTGGCCCCCCCCTCGCCCGCTTTGCTCGTACTCGCTTGCTGGATTACGTACGAAATTTCGTCATAAGTTTACTCTTTCTTTTTTTGTCTTTCAAATTACAAAAGATTAAATAAACTGATTGGATAATCGATACTTGCAACTGTTATGAGTGATTTCTCTTTGTCTACGCCCAGAAGTAACGCAAAACACCAGCGAGTTATTATTGCTATGTGCTACTGCCAGGAGTTGTATTTTTTTTTTAATTAACCTACCTACTAAATGTTTCATTCATTGTCATCACGTTATCGAGTCTGTACTGTACCTTTCGCCAATACATCAAGTTAATACAAAATTGCAACGAGTTTTCTTTTGGAAATTCCATTTGTTTTATAAGAAACATAAAGTGGCGACCGTGACAATACCAGAATATACGAAGAAATACAACTACAACTTATACCGACCATTGGAGTATTGGAGTGCCGCTGTACCTACGTCAAGTTGTACCGACGAGCCGGCTGATTACGAAATTAATTAGCAGTTTTCGTTCAATAAGTGCACATATACGAGTCTACGCGGCTACGGAGATTATTGAAACGAAGAGAACAGCAGTCGATCAGAACAATATTGATGGTTTCACCAGGATCTTAACGAACATCGCCGAGCAGTGACGCCGCTAAAACATCACCTCGCAGCTTAATGTTCATCAGTTAAGTGTTCTGTTTTCTTTCCTAACCTCCTCAATACTCCCAAAATCTATCCCCATCCAAAACTTTTATGTAATTCATTACAAATAAAAACGTTAAAATTTGTATATTACCTCCGCATAAAAATAATTTTCTAAAATATTTTTACTTTGTCAAAATTAAGTTAATATTCCGCTAAATCAAGTAAACAGTAATAAAAACATTCCGTTCTCCTTGTTCCGCATTAGCCTTTACGTGATATTTGGTTGTTTTCTGCCGACGAATTCCAGAATCGCGGGCCGGCTGATCGACCTATCGCTCCCGCAGCTAACGGTACATCAGCTGATTTCGTGAGTACATCTAACCTCCCGGGCGGCCGGGACGTGCTGGCCTGCTGGGCCCAGATATCGCCAACGCAGTGTGACGAACGTGAGATAAAACAGTTTAATACTTTAACTAAACACATCTTATGTGTACAGTTGCTTTGTGATTGATCAGTATATTATCTAAGTTAGTTATTATTGTAAACCATCCTCTTTAATATTATTTCTATTTTAGTCTGAAATTAATTTTGCTTAACAATATGGATAAACAGAATACATCTGAAAGGAAGTTAATTGATAATGACTTCAATTCACTTCAAACCTTGGTGACTAAAAGAAGTTCAATTAAAGGTCAAATTACCAAGTTTAAAAATTATTTGGATAAAGTCACAAAGCAACCTACACTGACATCCGTTGAATATACTGAGTTGTCGTTGAAACTTAGCAGATTTGAGAGTCTGTCAATTAAATTTGACGACTTGCAAACTCAGATTGAACTCCAAAATTCGGAAAAATTGGATTCTGAAATCGATGAAAGAGAAAGCATTGAGCAAGATATAATCTTGTGTACCGCGATAGGCAAAGAATTAATTGAAGCACAAAACGAGTTGAAATCCTTTGAACAAGAAAAGAAAAGACGCGAATCGGTATTATTTCAAGAAGCTCAATGCTCTCTTGATCATAATGATGTAGGAATAAAATTGCCTCAAATCGAAATAACTAAATTTGATGGATCGTTCTTTCGCTGGCTTGAGTTCCACGACACTTTTGTTAACTTAATTCACAATAATCAACGCATATCAATGATACAAAAATTTCATTATTTGTTATCTTACCTCGAGGGCGAGGCAAAGCGCATAGTTTCCAATATAGAAGTTTCATCAGCTAATTATTTAAATGCATGGCAACTACTTTGTGACCGCTATAATAATAGGAGATTATTGATAAACTATCATCTAAAATCTCTTCATAGCATACAACCTATTACTCGCGAATCTGAAAATTCCTTAAGGTTTTTAGTGGATCATGTGACAAAAAATTTACGTGCGCTCTCAAATCTCGGCCAGCCGACTGAACATTGGGATACATTGATCATATTCATGTTGACCTCTAAGATTGACAGCAATACACTAATTAAGTGGGAAGAACACCGTAGTATCCTGGACGAGATTCCAACTTTAGAGCAATTTAAATCTTTTCTACTCGATCGTGCTCATGTATTAGAGGCTATACAACGAAGTCGCGACGTTAATCCTAGGTCTCAGCAGCATGTAGGTGGCGCTAGTAGTAGCAAGCCTAGCAAAAGTACGAATTCATTTACATCCGTTGGCAAGGAGAACAATCCTATATTCTTGTGCATTGTGTGTAACCAAAACCACAGAATATATGACTGTCCTATTTTTAAACTAAAAACAGTAGAAGAAAGAATTAACTTGGCGGCAAAGTACAAATTATGTACTAATTGTTTGAGACAGGGCCATCCAGTAAGCGAGTGTCACTTGGGTCCTTGCAGACAATGCAAAGGACGGCACAATACTTTATTGCATAACGATAACGTCGATTCTAAAATAAGTCACAGCGACACACAAGAATATGATTCAATTGTCAATTTTTCTAAGGACCTTACTGGTCAAGTTCTGTTGTCTACTGCACTGGTTGAAGTCGTGAATCCGGTGACCAAACAGGTACTTAAGGTGCGCGCCTTACTGGACTCTGGCAGCCAGTCTACTTTCATTACAAAATCTTTACAAGAGCGTTTATCTCTAAAAATAACTCCGATTGACATAAATATTATCGGCATTGGGAACTGCCCTGCTAGCACAGTTCACGAAAAATGTATCGTGCAATTGCAACCCCGTGACTCAATCAACAATTTTAAATTAGTTTTCTCTTGCTTGGTGTTAAACAATCTCACAGGAAACTTGCCTAAGTCTCCAATCGATCCATCCAAACTAAACATACCAAAGGATATACATTTAGCAGACCCACAATTTAATCACCCCGGTCCTGTTGAGGTTTTAATAGGTGCCGATATATTTTGGGACATCTTATGCGGAGAACAAAGATCTCTAGGCGAATGTTACCCTAGATTACAAAATTCCAAGTTTGGTTGGTTGATTGGGGGATCGATGCATACACATCGTTCTTCGGGTAAGTTGCACAATAATTTTAAAAATTCTTCAATCTCACAAAATTCTACTACTAACAGTAAATTATCTGACACGTCTTACTCGAACTCTGCTATGTTGTCAATTCAGAATAATTCCAAAGAAGATGAAATTGACTACTTACTTTCAAAATTCTGGGAGCTGGAAGAGCTGCCTCGCATACCTCGTTTAAGTGAAACTGAAAAGGCATGCGAAAATCATTTCATAAGTAATACCACCAGACTAACCACTGGGCGATTTTGTGTAAGGTTACCATTACGAGACTCACCTGACTGTTTGGGTGACTCATACACCCTAGCTAAAAAACGTTTACTTAACTTAGAAAAGAGATTTCGCAAAAATAAAGACCTCAAATTGCAGTATGTCCAATTTATGAAAGAGTATGAGTCTTTAGGCCACCTGTCAAGGTCAAGGTTTCACTTACCTAATCCTTCTTATTTCTTATGTCATCATGCGGTCTTCAGAGAATCCAGCGAGTCAACTAAGATCCGAGTGGTATTTGACGGTTCAGCTCCATCCAGCTCCGGTTATTCTGTAAACGATTTGCAAATGGTAGGTCCAAATATACAAGACTCCCTTTTTTCTATCTTATTAAGAGGTCGACAATATAAGTATCTGCTCACTGGAGATATCGAAAAAATGTATCGTCAGATCGATGTCCATACTGATGATAGAAACTTACAGCTTGTATTATGGAGGGAAGACGAATCTCTACCAATGCAAACAATGCAACTAAATACTGTCACCTACGGCACCGCAAGTGCCAGTTATTTAAGCACCAGATGTTTGTGGCAAATCGGGGAAGAATGTGCTAACGATTTAATTAAAACCATAATCCAAAGAGATTTTTACATTGACGATCTTATAACAGGCTCCAACAATGAAGAAGAATTAAATTTCATTAGAATTTTTGTATGTGAGGAGTTAAAAAAGGGTTGCTTTAACTTAAGAAAATTTAAAACAAACTTACCATCTATTTTTAAAGATACCGCGATGTTACAAGAAAATTTAACACTAAGCGAATCTTCAAATACTCTCGGACTTGATTGGAATCCGAACAGTGACACACTTCAATTTCCTATAAACCATCCACCGCAAAATGAAGTCATAACCAAAAGATTCATTCTATCCCACTCCTTTAAAATTTTTGATCCCTTAGGTCTTCTCAGCCCTTGCATCATGCAACCGAAGTTGATGATACAGCGATTGTGGGAGCAAAAATTTGACTGGGGTCAGCCAGTTTCAAACGAAATCCGCGAGCAATGGATATCTTTCGCGGATAACTTACCCCTTCTATCCACACTTAAAATTCCTCGTTGTGTACTTTGTGATTCTCCAAATTCTATAGAACTTCACTGTTTTAGCGACGCTTCTCAAATAGGCTACGGCGCGTGCATCTATGTGCGAACAATAAATGGCTGGGATGACGTCACAGTGAACCTGCTATGCTCGAAATCCAAAGTAGCACCCCTTAAACCCACCTCCATCCCTCGCCTGGAGCTCTGCGCCGCACTCCTCGCAGTTCGTTTATGTAAGCTGGTTACCGAATCGCTTCGGTATTCCCCTAATCGTATTTTATACTGGTGTGATTCCAGTGTAGTTCTCGGCTGGCTATCCAGCGATCCCACTAAATTGAAAACCTTTGTTTCAAACAGAATAGGTGAGATTCTAGACGAAACGAATGCTTCGTCTTGGAGATACGTGCCAACCACTGAAAACCCCGCTGATTTAATTTCTAGAAGTGTCAATCCTAGTCAGCTGATGGATGCTTCACTGTGGTGGCACGGTCCAAAATTTTTGCTGGACAGCGAGACTAACTGGCCTAATCTAAAGAGACAAACCGAGGACCTACCTGAAATAAAGACTAAAATCAACACTTTAACCACATCTATTTATGAATCTATAATTGAATTTAAGCGCTTTTCCAATTTAAATAGACTTAAAAGAACACTTTGCTATGTTAAACGGTTTATACATAATACGAGAAATCCAAGAAATAAAATAACTGGTATACTTACAGTCGACGAGCTAAATAATTCATATAATTATCTTTGTTTTATGTCGCAACAACAGACTTTTCAGCAAGAGTACAAAACTTTATCTGCGAACCAAGGCCTAAATTCAAAATGTAAAATGTTATCCTTATCGCCTTTCGTAGATGAAAACAATTTAATAAGAGTTGGTGGTAGAATTAACGCATCTGATTATTCTTATGACAAAAAACATCCTATACTCCTTGAATCATCTCATCATTTAACCAAATTGATTTTTGAATATGAGCATATTCGTAATATGCATGCCGGTCCGCAATTATTGTTGGCTTCCGTCAGGGAAACTGTGTGGCCAATAAATGGAAGGCGTCTTGCTAGAAAAATTGCAAATAATTGTGTGCTTTGTCGACGTGCTCGAGGTAAGACTTTGCACCCTAAAATGGGGGACCTACCATCTCAAAGAATTACACCAGATTTCCCATTCCGCTCGGTTGGCATGGACTATGCCGGGCCTTTTTACATTTTAAATAGAAAGGGTCGTGGGGCCAAATTAACGAAATGCTACTTATGCATTTTTATATGTCTTCGGTATAAATGCGTGCATTTGGAGGCTGTTTCCGATCTTTCCAAGGACTCATTTATAATGACCTTGCGGAGATTTATCTCACGACGCGGAAGGCCTGCAGAATTGTTTTCGGACAACGGGCGCAATTTTGTAGCCGCATCTAAAGAACTTAGTTCATTTTTAAAATATAACAACGAGTCCCTTTCTGAGTTTGCAAGCCAAGAAGGATTCGCGTTCACCTTTATACCTTCGTATGCGGCCCATTTCGGTGGAATCTGGGAAGCCGGCGTGAAGTCGGCCAAATATCACGTAAAACGCGTAATGGGGAATTCTCATCTCACGTTTGAAGAAATTACTACCTTGTTTGCACAAGTAGAGTCCATTTTAAATAGCCGTCCCTTGTGTCCTCTCTCCTCTTCCCCTGATGATTTCCTTTACCTATCCCCAGGGCACTTTCTGATAGGACGACCATTGAATGCGCTGCCTGCTCCTTCTCTGGAAGCCAGGAACGAAAGCAGTCTGGATCGCTATGCCCGCTTGGAGCAGCTACGTCAACACTTCTGGCGACGATGGCAGAGAGAATACATCTCCGAATTACAGTTGCGAACGAAGTGGAAACAGAATACCGTCGGCCTTAAGGTCGGTGACTTAGTGTTGCTGTATGAAGATTCTCTCCCTCCGTTGTGCTGGAGCGTTGGACGTGTTACAAAGTTGTTTCCGGGACCAGACAACATATCCCGCGTTGCTGAAGTCACTACCACTAGAGGATCCTACAGACGCCCCCTAGTTCGGCTTTGCCCACTTCTTCCACAAGATGATTGACATGGTTGAAGGACCAACGTCTTCAACGGCGGGGAGTTTATGTCTACGCCCAGAAGTAACGCAAAACACCAGCGAGTTATTATTGCTATGTGCTACTGCCAGGAGTTGTATTTTTTTTTTTAATTAACCTACCTACTAAATGTTTCATTCATTGTCATCACGTTATCGAGTCTGTACTGTACCTTTCGCCAATACATCAAGTTAATACAAAATTGCAACGAGTTTTCTTTTGGAAATTCCATTTGTTTTATAAGAAACACTCTTTTTAATCTCATAAAAAATCATCGTTCATCTTCGACGTGTCGCAAGGCGACTGATATGAGTGAATGTAAAGTTATTATTTTTGTATTGCTTTGGCTAACGTTTTGTACAATATCTTGGAGATGATTGTTTTTTTGCAAATTTAATCGGAACAAGCCTGATTATAGTGTGAAATATCTTTATACTTACAGCTGCAGTACTAGACTGAGGCAAGTTTTCTGCGCTCTTGTGTCTCTCGCGCTGTTCAATCTTCAGAGTCAAGTACAGTGTTCGGATGGGGAAGTACACCGCTTGTGGATACAATCGACCCACCTGTAAATATAACACAAAATTAACACAAAGAAAAACGTTAAAAAAATGTCCCGTGGAAGTGGAATCACGTCCTGTTCTCTAGGACAAAACAAACGATGATTATTAAGATAAAAATATGAAGAAGACGACATCTAAATTGTACCTATGAAAATATAAGCTTGCTGCTTGCTTACACCTAGTATTTTCATTTTTAAGTCCTATTTAGTAAACTTAGCCTTTTTGTCGTAATTTGTAATTTATAAATAATGCAGGGCTAAAATTAAAATAATTTATTATTCTATTACTATTTTATTCTATTATTATTTTATTACTATTATTGTTCTATTATTGTAACAATTTATTTAGTTATCAATGCATAGTGATAAGTCAATGGTGTATCTAATAACGATAAATAAAATAAAATTATTACAAGATTTTTTTTTTATGTTTATAGACTAAAGCTTGTAGTGTCTAGTAGCAACAGAGTATACACTCACATGACTAAGCAGGTTCAACACGACATTCCCGTCGTACTGCACGAGGCAGGCCAGCAGCTGCGGGATCCACGGCAGCCACTGCACGGGCGGCACGCCCACCGAGTACTTGTCCAGCGCCTCCGATAGGCTGTTCTTGTCGTCGTCGAAACTCAACATCCATAGCACCTGCAGAACGGAACTTTCATATTATAGTAACGTCTGGTTTACATGTATTAAGAAGTTAAGTAGATACCTAAATTTTAAGTAAATTGGACGTAGTTTCTGAAAAACGTTCCAATCCACATTCATGTTGAAATTGAATTAATACTTATATATTATTAATACTTAAGTAACTAATACTTAAGTATTAATAATAAGTAAGTATACTAAGTAAGGAAGTATTATTAAGTATTAATACTTAAGTAATACACTTAAGTAATACACTTAAGTATTAATAATAAGTATTAATTCAATTTCAACATGAGTGTGGATTGGATCGTTTTTCAGAAACTACGTCCAATTAATATATGTACACAGACAATTTAGTAACTTTTTAGTTAAAATTTAGTTAATTACTTAATACGTGTAAACCGAACATAAGGCTCAGCTCTATTGTTGATGGCTGTTAATGTATAACAGAACTAAGAAATCACCGGATGGATAATCATCTACGCTTGTTGACAGTAAGAATAGATATTGGTGTTGATTACAGATGCTTAACTATTATTCATTTCATAACAGTCAAGTTAGTGTCAACTATACCCAATAACCTGAGTGGAACCATGCTGATATTCTTTTACTGCATAATTTACAGAAGAAAGAATTAAAGTAGAACACATGGTATTCTATCGGAAGCAGCTAAACAGATCGCCTTTCTAATATTCTTTCTAATATTTAATTAATATTGTATCACCGACCTCTTATTCCCTAATAAGTACATCATATTTATTACACCACAATTTTGAACATAACATACCTTAGCACAGTATTTCCTTGATTTGGACTCGTTTTGATGTCGACAGGCGTGCAGGAAGCAGGTCATAGCCGAGACGCCCACGCTGACCTGCCGCGGGTCTCGGATGAAGATCTGTTCGAGGTAGTCGCCCCACAGCGCCCACGCCTTCACTAAAGTATCGTGAAGCTGTACAGCCGCTGCGAACGCCTTATTCGCGTCCTCTGAACGCCCTAACTGAGCCAATAACAACCCTTTGAACGCATAAAACTCGGCCGTCATCTCCTTAGTGAAGTACTTGAAGTTGGTCGACTCGATCATATCTAGACCTTCCTGTAACTCGTCCTTCCCCTCCGTCCAGGACATCTGGATGTGACACTTCACCTGCTGGCGAATCTTCTGGAAGCAATCCACTATGGGAACGCTCGGTATTGTGTAAATTCGATGCAGGGAATCCAGACAAACGCCTGATAGATTGTGTTTTCGTGCTATCTTTGCGAAATGAATTATTGCCTGCAACAATAAATATATTTTAAATACACAGATAGAATTTCAGCAAAACTAACTCCACATAGTAGATAACTATATCTGATGTGATTGTACATATAGACAACCTTAAGTTCCCCTGTTTCTAAATAATCAATCTCAGGTTACGCGTTGAAAGGTCCTATAGAGGTATACCTATATTCATACATGCATGATGCAATGCAACGCACGCTTTTTGTTTAAAACATAATAAAAGTTACTCAAAAACTACTTGTCAAATCTCGTTCAAATTTATGTGGGATTACATGACAAGCAACTGCTTTCGATTAAAAAAAGAATTATCGAAATCGGTTGGCGTGTTATTGAGTTATTCGTCAATTTGTCACGCACATACTTAATACAAATTTAAGACTTATATGGTTTTATCATGGATGCCATTGTCAGATCTCAATAAAATTTATATGGGACCACATGACAGCCACTAGCTTTCGATTAAAAAAAGAATCATCAAAATCGGTTCGCCCAGTCCAAAGTTCTGAGGTAACGAATACAAAAAAAAATTCGCACGCTTCAAAACGCAAAATGCATACCTGAGCGCTGGCGTGCACGCCAAGCATGCTATGATTAGAAGCGTGGTCGGGCTGCGCGTCGTAGTGCGACGCTATGAACTGGTAGTGGTGCTGGCGCCACGTGAAGATGGCGCCCCAGTGCGACAGCGGGTCCGCCACCACGGGCAGCCGGTTACGCCACGTCTTCACTATCGCCTTCATGTCGTGGAGCGACGTCTGGCGGTTGTGGACGAGACCCTGTAAGAGAGCGAGAGAGATGGGCGTTAAAATGGAATGGTAAATTAAGGTAAAAAAGACTGTTTTCATTTAAATGTATATTCATCATATTTAAATTAATTGTACGATCTTGTTAGATAGCTGATGAAATCAGATAATCTCTCTTTGGAGATTGCAATCCATATCTTTCAAATCAGGTAAAACATGCGTTAAAATTGTTCACATAATTCAAAGAATACTATCAGTATCCTTTGACCACTACTAAAGTAAAGTAGCCCCTAATAAGTATCCCTACAATACGATCCTTCTTAAACTAAATATGTTCTTACTAGTTGTTCGTTGATCGCGACTTTGCAGATCTATACCTTCACTGTATTGATCTGTAACCCATATGATATAGATCACTATATAGACACTATAATAACTGTGATACTATTCACACCAAACACACACACGCACACACGTACGCACGCACGCACGCACTCACGTACACCAACTGACCGTGTGTATCTGCGCCGCCTCACTAAGCTCCATGAGCTGCTGGGCGGCGCGCAGCAGCGGCAGGTGCGCGTGTCCGACGAGGCGCGGCAGGCGGCGCCACTCGCGCAGGCACTGCGCCGCCGCCGCCTCCGCGTGCCGCTCCACGCCGCCCAGCTGCTGCTCGCCGCCCGCGCAGATGCACAGGTAGCCGCGGTACAGGTTCACCAGCCACGCTGTGATAGGTTAATGCTTGTCAATATCATTTTAAACTTGTATCATCGGAGACACTTTAACTGCATTTTAAATAATCGAAATTTTACTAACAAAAAATAACCGACTTCAAAATTACTCAAAAACTACTTGTCAGATCTCGTTCTTCATGGGGGACCACATGACAAGCAACTGCTTTAGATTAAAAAAAGAATAATCAAAATGAAATCAAAATAAGTTGAATTGAGAACCTCCTCCTTTTTTTGAAGTCGGTTAACAAAATGTACTTTAACAGATTTCAACTGCAACGGATACTCCCGATTCGTACGCCGTAACCACGACCCATGTATCTGGGTCGAAAAATCGACAGGCCGACCAACGCGACGGTCTGAACGAAACTTCACAGCCACGAATTTTCACAGCGGGTAGAAAAGGTTTACATAACGCACGGGAAAGCGTGAACTACGTGGGCGTTTACGTTATAAAACTTATAAAATATATTAAAATTTCCTTACCTAATTCTTTCGGGCAGTTATATTCGACCTCCGCTAAAGCATCCTTCATAGTGGGCCAATTAGGATTCCTCCACGAACTCTCGAGGATCAGGAATGGATCCCTGACGCTTCTGGTGAGGCCCAGTTCGAGTAGGGAATCCCACTGATTCAATTCTTTAGCACACTTTATCCAGTGCTGAGTCCACAGGGTACATTCTTTGTGCATGTTATAAGAGGACGGATTTGCGTTGTATTCTTGTTTTAATTTCGCCATGGCTACGTCGTACGCCGCCTACAAAAAATTGTAGGTAATGAATTTAAATGAAGACATAATTTTTCAAATAAGTGTCGTGGTTCCGGAGATCCTTCTCCACGAAGTTGTGCTCACAGAAATCATCTTCTCTGTTTATATTAGTAAAGATTACGATTTACACGTGCAAATACACTTATCAATATTAAAATCTAACACAGTGCTCTATCCCTTTTGCTAATAGGGATGTTTACACTATCAGTAAATTAAAATAAATTTATGTTTAAAGTTTCAAGGAAAACATTTAAACACCTAAAATATTATTCTTTTGTCGAAATCAATCACAATAAATTAAATATAATTATTTTAAAATGTTAAAAATAGTACTCACTGTCACGTGACCTCAAACGCCGTTTGGAGCTTATGACGTCATTGTTCCTATTTTATATGAAAGTGCAACTAACTTCAGTCGACAGATAGTATTGAATATCGGCTAGTGACGTCACGTGACGTTTTTGGCGGGAAATTTGAAAATGATTGTTATTTATCAATTTTTGTCTTTAAATTGAAGATTATTATTTTTATATTTTTTTTCGTGGATCTTAAGGTTCTATCTATAAAATGAAATTGAATCCTAAAATTAGTCAACATCCCTATTCTACATGACAAGTACATTAAACCGACAGACCTGCGCCTGTTCGAAGAACCCCTGCTGCTCGTAGGCGATGGCGACGTTGGTCTCGCGGTAGCGCGCGTGCTTCTGCCACAGACCCGACCACATGTCCTCCTCCTGCAGCAACTCGTACATGTCGCTGAGGGAGTCCAGGATCTCCTGCGATACATACACTTGTTTAATACTGGCGCTCCGTCCTCGGCTACGCTTGCGTTTTCTGGTATAATAAGATACTAGGATACTATCCTATGTCTTATATCATGGTCTACCAGTGTGCTAGATTTAACTAAAAAGTAACAAACATCCATACAAACTTTCACACATTTACAGTATTATAAAAAATGCAAGTGTCAAGGGACACCCGGATGGAACGAAGTTCCTTTTGATTAATTATTGAAGGAATTGTAATATACACTTGCTAAACACACAATAATGGAGAGATTATAAATAAGAGAAATAGAAAGACGAAACGAAAATATATGGCTTGCTTTCTATAAGAGAGAGAGAGAGACAGACAGAGAAACATGCGTACGCCGCACGACTTGTAACGACGCCGCACGAGTTGTAACGACTGCAAAAAGTGTCGTTACAACTTTTTGTCTTAATTTTTTCCGCCTAGCCTCCTTTCGCAACGCGCGATAAGGAACTTCGTTCCAATAATTAGTAACATCACAATATGTGGAAAGATAAAAAAATCGTAATAGTAAAAAAAAAATTACGTCGGTAATCAAACACAAAATCTTTCACTCGATAGGGAAAGTCACTGCCAACTAGGCTTCTATAAATTTTTTAAATTTGTATAAATGAATTGAAATAATATAGGAAAACAATTCTATGAATAAAACATTTTTGATTCTTTTCAAGATTTAACATTACAATTAAAATGAATCAACAGTCAAGACTTAACGTTGCATGCCAAAATTAAAAGGTGTACATACGGTGGGAGTAGTGGTCTCAGTATCGTAGTCGTATATTTCAAGAGCCTCGCGATTGTTGCGGCCGTTGACTTGGTCTATGGCCATCTGTTCCAAGTTGAGTGTCATGCGATGCCACAAGTTATGTGTTTTTCCTAAGTACTTCATCATTGGCCTGTTAAAAATATATATTAGAATGTAGTGGATTATTTTAACAAACGAATTTAATGTTACAAATATATATATATTGGTTCTATATAATTTATACGTACGGTTTAATAACGACAGGTGGATTGCATCTTGCTAATGCCTCTATGAATGTATTCAAAGCGCTAAGTGGCTGATCTCTTTGTATCACGTGAACTCCCGATATGATGAATGGAACTACTTCATTCATCATTGTCTGAAATAACAATAGGGCATAATTAGTTTGAAGTTGAAGTAGTTGAATGATGAAAGGCTTTTATCACGGTCCCTGTATATTCGTAACATCAGAGCCACGTTTTTGGCCAAGAAAGCAGGGAAGCCACTTGTTATTTAATTCTTGAGCATCCACGCCACGCACACTTGAAAAATTTACCTTATTTATATATACATATATAATTTTTTTAAAGCAAGACCACCAAAGTGATCTCTTCAAAAAAAAAAACTATCACGGAACTACGTGTGTCCGTCCGCCAAACAAGTCTTGTTTGGACATGACTCTTATACAACCTCCAACGTACACTCGTTAGCGTGATTCAGAAATAAAAACAGCGCCATCTAGTGTACGGTGATGAAAAAGTATATTCCAGCCACGGGTTACAATAACGTAACCTCTACGCATGATTGTCGGGTATACTGACCGCGAGTTGTCTCTCGTCGAGCGTGTCCCAGAGCGCGGGCAGCAGCCGCAGCCACAGGCGGTGCGCGAGCGCGTCGTCCATGTGCGCGAGCTGCGCCGCCGCCGCCGCCAGCTGCGAGGTGCGCACGCGCCGCGCCAGCTCCAGGAACTCGCACTGCTTGCTCAGGATCTGCTGCAGGGCGCGCTGTCTGATGTGCGGACATGCCATTGTTGGAGTTAGTTTGTGAAATACAGCGGTATACTAAATGCTAATTGAAATAAATTAATTAATCTCTTTGTTATAATTTGTTCTAAATGACGTACCTATATGAAATAATTGAAGAAAATTTGCATAATATCATTCATATAAACATATTCATGACATAAACGTAATAAACAATAACTAACCTATTAGGTGCCACCTTCAAAACCTCCTCCTTCTGGCTACTATTAGAATCCAAGTCCATATCCAACACGTCAGGGTCCAGCGAGTCGCTGAAGCCGTCCGACGATTCCTCCTTGATGTTGCTCGGCACCACCAGCGACTTGCGCTCCTCCAGGTCCGACCAGTTGATCACCGCTGATATGTTCGGCAGCAGGTACTTTGAGTTCGACATACGGATTTGTGTGCCTGAAAGGGATAGTAAATATGACAATATTTATTACTTTTTAGGACTTTTGGATAGTACGAGTGCGTAGAAACTATAGAACGGGTTTTAATGGAATTTAGCACTGAGGTAGACCATGATCTGAAATAAGACATAGGTTAGTCTCGAAAAACGCGGACAAACTATTAAAAAGGGATAACTATTACAACAATAAAATTTGGCGAACCTGTTATTTATTACCATTACCATTCAACGTCGACTCTTTTGGCTGCGACTGCCTATTTTCAAACGTGAAGGATTACTACGCGGAAGGTGGCAGGTTACAAGTACAAAGTACTCACTAGAGACACAAGTGACGAGCAACAACTCAAGGCACTGCTTGATCCAGTAGTGCTGTCCGATGTGCTCCCAGTTCTGCGAGCACACGATGTAGAGCAGACGGTCGAAGATGCGCCGGCGCACGCTCTGGTCGTACACCTCGAAGAACTTGGCGCGGATGTTGGGCTGCGTGCAGCGCAGGCCCGCGAGGAACGCCGGCTCTAACTTCATGGATAGCTCCGTCATTTTCAGCGTCTCGTCCCTGGATTGTTTATATCGTTTTTATTTGGAGTTTTTAGTTTTATTGTGTAATATTACAGTTAACACTAAGGAACCCACACACCGGACGTGTGGCTTTCTAGTTTTGTTTTTGTCTATATAAAAAAAAAAAAAATGTTTTGTTTTATCAGAAATAATAGATGATGAAAATAATAAAGTAGATTGTTTAATTAAAGATTGATTATTAATTATTATTTAAATGACACTCCTTGGGATGTCTCAAATTTACGATTTCATTATTATTTGAGCAAACACGTATAAACATAAACACACGCATCAGACCTGTACACAAAGTTGATGATGTCCAGGAACTGCGCGTTAAGCTCCTGGTCTTCGGGGAACCGTTTCTCCACATACTGCATAAGTTTCACCAGTAGAATACTCTTCTCGCGGAGAGAGGGCCCGGCGGCCGCGCCCGTGCCCGCGCCTGCGCGGTTCTTCACCCACTCCTCCACCATGCGAGTTATAGCTCTCATCACCTTGAGACGTTAAGAGGATGATGAAGTTAATAGTAGCAAAAGTGAAACACAAAAAAAAATTGTTAAAAAGAAAAATGTGTTCTTAAAACTGAATTTCATAAAATAAAGGCAAGATAAGAACCGAGAATTAGCCTTATTTCTACATTCATAAAAAGGAACAACAAGAAACATACATACATACCTTTGCATCAGTGGTCTTCTCTATGAGCCCAACGAGTACTGTGCCTATGAATGTCTTTCTTGTATCCACAGGCATCACTGAGACCCGCGCTTTCAATAAGTCCAATGCAAGTATCTATAGACAAAGGAGATATTTTGTGATTCACATACAACACGTCTTGTTAAGTCTTAATACTCGTACTAAAGTTTACGGCCACATAAAGCTGGAAGTTCTAACATGCCAAAATTATTGATGAGTTTTACTTTAGCCGCCCGGCAAGCTACCATCAATCTAAAGTTTACTGTTTATTTCAATATCTAGTGTCCGACCGAAGCTTCGGCTTCGGCTTCGGCTTCGGCCACCTTCGGCCAAAAAAGCACCTTCGGCCAAATCTTCGGCTTCGGCCAAAAATTTGCCGAAGGTTTGGCCGAAGCCGAAGGTTTGCTAGTTGTTAAATATTGAAATTTACTGAACGATGCTAGAGCGAGACGGAGAGTGTGCAGAGCAGCAGAGTTTCGCCGCGCCGCCGCACCGGCCCAAACGAATCGCAGTTAGTAAACTAAACGAGTCAAAATTACTTTAAGTAAATAAATATTTAATTAACATTGTATATTTGAAATTTTTATTTTTGACAATATTTTATTACCTACTTGTATATGTTGGTCACTCGGCTCGTTATTGGGCTAAATCTCTAAAGCTCTCACAATATGTATCTAGTAGGTATATTCTGAGATCAAAGTAACTATCGTATTTCTCAAGGTCAATGACACCTTCGGCTTCGGCCGAAGGTTTTGGTGAATACCGATTAATCGGCTTCGGCTTCGGCTTCGGCCAGAATTGCACCTTCGGTCGGACACTATCAATATCTAACATTGATTTCAACAACTTTCTTGTTATTATTTTATACGCAACCGTGACGATAAAACGTTATAATAAAACGTTGCATTTTTTATGGAAATAGCCGGGAAACGAGCTGACGATGACTAAGGAAGAAAGAAGAAAAAGACAGAAAGAACTGGCTCTCAAGCCCCCAGCCAGAACACAACGAATCGTTTGGCTGCTGACCCAACCTCGAGGGTGGTAGCTATCCAGGCGAAACCCATGGAGAAACAACAACAACTACTACTACTACTAGAAGGTCGTAAAGCTAGTCAGCTACGTACCAGAAGGTCAGAGGTGGTAGCGTCCGGGTTGGGCGCGACGTGATCTCGCGCCATGCGCTGCAACACGCGCATCAGCGGCAGCAGCAGCCGGTCCACGTAGCCGGGGCTCGCGGAGCAGCACGCCTTCAGCATCATCAGCGGCCCGAGCAGCGCGCCCGTGCCGCTGCCCGCCGCAGACTTCTCGTACGCGCCGAGACCCTCGAACGCGTATTTACTCACGCACGCGTACAATGTTTCTAGCTCTTCGTACTGTTGTAGGAAATTAGTTTTTGTCAATCAATATTGATGTATATAGAATATATCAAATTACCTTCAATAATTTGTAAAAGTACAGTCAAAGCTATCCAGTCTCAAAATCGCGTGTAATCGTTATTTTGCACATATCTCTGTGTGCGTTTACGATTAGTTTACGATGAAAGAGAAAAAAACACACTACAACTAGAAATTCACACAAATCTCAGTGATACACTGTGCACGTCACAGTTTACCACCATTTTTATGAGAGGCTTTATCATCATGAACAAAACAAAAACCCAACTCAGCTGACCTTGGACGCTTGCGAAGTACTCGTAGGCTCGGTGGGGAATAACGCAGTCAACTTGGAGAGCAGGTTGTGCGTGAGGCGGACTATCTTGGCGTTGGTCGAGGCGACGCAAGCCGCTAGCCCGCGCTGCAGCGGCTTGATGGCGGCCAGGCTCTGCTCGCGGCGCAGCACGCCCAGCAGATATACGAGGAGCTCGAGCGCCGTGCACGCGTTCGCGCACGCCGCCGCGTTGCTGTCCGCGGTTGCGAACACCTTCGGTAGATTGAATTACAATCGTATTTTTTTACATTCATGTGTGAAGATGCTTGGAAGAGAATGGATTAAGCAGAGGTCGCTTTTGTTTCTGTACACACATTTTGTATGATGCACGTAATTAAACAAAATAAATGCTCTGTAAAGGCCAATGCATACGTAACGTTTTCCTGTATGGGACGGGACGTGAAGTTTTGGAAACATCGTTTCATAGAAAATGTATACGATAGTGCATAAGCAGCGGAATCCCGTACGGGATGTGGCACGTACGGGACGGGAAAAAACCAGTTACGTATGCATTGGCTTTAAAGCGCCAGTGTTATGTTCTACCTTTATTAAAATAAATTCGATCGTTTTTCTCGATATCGATCCAAATGAATTAAACAATAGCAGCTGGTGACAGGCTACTTTCAAAGATCAAAAAGACAATTTAGAGTTCAATTAAGTAAAATAATATGTTGCTTGTCTATGTCATGTCCTGTGACCGACCATACCTTATCGAGCCAGGCCAGCTTGGGCTCGCACATGTTGGCCCACACGTCGGGTTTCAGCGCGGCCTTGAGCAGCAGCACGCAGCGGCGCGACAGCTGCTCGCCGGGGGACGCGCTCGCCGCGCCCGCCGCCGCCGCCGCCGCCGCCGCAGCTGCCGCCGCCGCCGCTTGCCCCGCCGCCGCGCCGCCAGCCAGGTTGCCTTCGTTCACCTGGAAAGTTTATATTGGGAAGTTTTACTTAAGTATGTAACATGCGTAATTTCTTAATACTTGTGTATACTTTTGAAATACAATATTAATTTATTTAATGTAATCGGAACGTTAATAACATTCTGGGCGCGCCGGTCGCCATGCGCTATGGAAACAGCCTCATGTGAGGTACCGTTATTCCTGCGCCGGCGACGCGCCTATGCCGCCCCGCAGGCGATAGCGAGTCAGCGGAGTCAGTCGATGTACAGCTACAGCCGTCCGACGTAAACTACTGTCGCTTGCTATCGCACCGCTCGCTAACGCTTTGCTTGTTGTTTACGCTTTATGTTCCGTGCTGTGTTATATGTATTTTCTTTCTCGCCCTTCTTCTTTCTTTCTTTCTTTTGTACATAGTTATTTTCCTTATCGTTTTATGCTTGTGACCTATCTGCTTGTGTGCCATTATTGTGTAAGTAACTAACTGTGTGCTACCGCCATTAAACGGACGATTGGTGCGTATAAACTTTGTATTATTATCATACATCCTTACACACTTAACAACACGAACATTATTGTGCCCAAATTACCATCATTATAACTATACCATTCCATGACGCAATGAATACCAAATATTTACCTTACAGATTTGTACTGGCACCCCTAACATAGCGTAATAAATCTGTACCTGGCAAGCGAGCCGCAGCAGCAGATTGACTACGACGTCGACATGCTGACGCTCGAGCGGCTTGACGATGTCGGGCTCCATGCGCGCGGCGGCGGCCTGCGGGCTCGCCCAGCCCGTGTTCAGCGCCTTGCGGGACTCCGCCGCGCCCTCGTCCGACGAGCCGCGCTTTATAGCGCCGCTGGGTGAAGCTACCTCCTGGACATACATATATTTAATATTAGAAAAATAATAAATAGTAAAAATGTTTATCGTAGAAAAAAAAACAACGGTCTTTCATTAGTGATTAAAAGCCCACTGTGGGCGCTTAAAAAAATTTAACTTGATAAAACTTAAAAGGGGCGGTAGTTGAAGTAAGTTACAAGTTCGAGAACCTATGTTCTAGACAACATATTGTATAATTCACATAATTATCTTCCTAAGATTGATGCACTATTATAGTTACTGAAGACTTGTAAAAGTATACGGGACACACTAGGCCTCCTCAACTAATAAGATTCATCATCATCCCTGTAGCAAACCGGCAATATACTGAACCCAATACACTCACCACCCCATCATCATGCGTGTGGTCTCGGATCCGCTGCAGCTCCCACTTGAGCGCCACCTCGGCCAGGTCCACGGCCAGCCGCCGGTGCTCGAGCGAGGCGGTCGCGGAGAAGCCCAGCCGCTGCATGGCCGCTACCATGTGGCCGACCAGAGCGTGGCGGACGGGGTAGTATACCTGGAAGGCGTATGGATTGAAACACAGATGCTCTCCGAATACCTCGATTATTATTGTTATTTGGGATGTCGGGCTTGGGACTGCTATCCCAAGGGCTACTGCGACCAGGTCTGATCTATTGTGTCGCAAAGTCCCACTGCTATCATCTCCTGTGCCCTTTTGAAAAATATAATTAAGTAATTGTTAAGGTTGACTTGCAGAGAATGATTTTAGCATTAAGTCCGACTTTTGTATCCTTTATGTTTTAAGGCGCAATAAAGAACAAAATAAAAATAAATAATAAAAAAATAATTGTTTTCTTGTTGTACATATTGTTGTATATCTTTTTAATTTATAAAAAATAACACCGTGCGAATCTAGTTCACCAAATACATCCAAGATATTATATAGGCTTATAGTTTTAATTTTTACTGAGCTTACAAGTGCAACTATTGTAACTTTTCCTTGGCGAGCAAAATTAATAAAAAAAAGCAAAAATTAAAAATCAAAGATTTACCTTGTAGTGCCGGACAACAAGCTGCAGTATATGAAACAGCTGTTGCACCGAGTGTCCGTCTTCCACGATGATCTTCTTGGTCCAGTGTGTGAGCATGGTGTTGCCGTCCTCCATGCGCTGCGGCATGGCGGGCGTGAGGATCTCCAGCGCCTGCCGCACCACGGAGCGCGCCTCCACCGCGTGGGCCTTCAGCAGGCTGTGGAATACTAGAGGACAGGGGTCACGTTAGATTGGTAGATGGTTAGTGCGCGCTGTTAGGTGTGATTGTTTTTTTTAAAATATCAAGTCAAGTGATATCGATGCCCACGATTTCAAGTTAATCAATCAGTTAAAGTTTGGTACTTAAACAATTAAGTAACTACCGCTACTAATCTATAATTTCGGTATTAATATAAATCCGTATAAAATAAAAAGATCCATCTTACTAACCTTGTAGCACTATACGCTTGTGTATAGCGAACTTAGCGATGATGTGACTTAGCAGTAGATGTCCATGATATCTAAAATTCAATAAAAAATATAGTATAGGTCCCTAAGTAAGAATAAAAATCTGCTTACAAATTTTATCAACGCAAGCTTTACAAGCAAAGTACCTGGTGGCCGGATCGACATAGTTCTTGCCGAGGAGACAGGGCCAGGCGAAGGTCATGAGCCTGCGGAGTTTGTTGCCCTGCTTCTTGTTGTTGGCGTCGTGGATGTGCGCGGACGCCTGCTCCAGCAGCAGACAAGCGAACTGCAGCAGCGATATGCGCACCGCGTCCGAACACGCGAATGGATTCTCTGGATCAATTACCTATAATAACAATATCAATTTCACATCTTCTCTCAAATAAAAAAAAAAAAATATTTTGATCTCAGATTGTGTGTGTTTATATTGTCTCATATGTGTATGTGTGTATGCCTCAGGGATGTCAGTGATTGAACGTTTATTAAACTTAACTTTGTTTAAAACTGTCAATTCTAAATTGTGATTGCGCGGGATACATCAGTATTCTTAATGCATTCACGTAGAACTATAAGGTCAAAAAACACAACTTACATTATTGATAAACACGGACACGACGTTATCGGGGTTGTCTTGATAGGGTGCGGGCGGGCCGCCAACTATCTTGTGGCCCTTCTCGAAGCTGACCGCGAAACAGGGGATCAGAATCATCTGGAGGACCTTGGCCTTCAGGTCCTGGGACATGGCGTCACCGGCGAAATGCTCTACGAAGCGGAAGAACGCCGACCGCTTCCACTCCGCCGTGTAGTTCTGGGCTACTGTGTTCTCCAGGAAATCTCGCAGGAACTAAAATATTATTCGTATGGTTATGGTCTTTACTTGCAATAACTATTGTAAGCCATGAATGAAGAAAAAAAATCTTATCATATTCATGGCAGAATTAATAGCGGCAGATTCTTACCTGGAAATCTGGAATAAACCTGTCGCATAGCGCCCGTAGTAATTGGAAAAGCAAGTCGATATTGGATGTGTGATGACAAAAGTAGTGGAGTAAAATCTTCACTATCAATTTAGGCTCCTTCCAATGAGTACAATCGACGGTCTCCACTTTCTTGTGAACATCCTGTTGATGATAGATATTGATAGGTATTTTATAACATATTTGTACAAGTAAATAATTTGCCGAATTGATTTGCGCCACTTCTTTAGCAAATGATATGCGAAAGTTCTATTTGTATGGGTTGATTCAGCTTTGAAAAATACCGGCCACACGCAGAGTAGACTTTCATAGTAGTAAATTGATCGCCAATTATAAGTTTAACTTCGCTAGTGATATTTTTGGGTATAAATTCGAGAATATACTATCGCAATTTTAGAATTTTCAAATTAAGCATATCGCTAACGGATTCCTAAATTGAAAAATGATGTTCGTTAAACCGCAACATTTTTTAAATAGGAATCAAACGATACACTACACTATTTGGTAGACAAGAAAAAAAAACATTCTCACTTTATGTGACTTTATCGCTCTAGCATGAATACCACAAAGATGTAAGTTTCTTTGAATCATGTTATTACATAATTGAATTAATTATAAATGAGCATCTATCCAATAGAAGGTCGCGTCATTTCAGATTATAAAACTAACAGTTATTGTGATTAATTTGTATTTATACTGCAAAACATAAAAAAATGCTTTTTTTTAGTAACAAGTTCATTAGTTTACACCAAAGTTAAAATAAATGGGTATGGTATGGATTAAGTTTTAATGATACATCAATAAATATACAAATAATGTATGTAGTGTGTTTAAAATAAGCTCACTTGTTGTGCCGGTTGAATGTCCATTGTAGGTTTCTAGCAGCATAAAAACATTCATAAGAAATTTATATCTACATAATTATATACTATGTAGGACAAAAAGTACATGTTTTGTTAAATTACAAAGCATTATAATAGTGATTTTGTTTATTTCTACAAAGTGCCTCAAGTGAAATAGCTATTAATTCAATTCTAATGATAAATTCAATACTCACACCCCAACTCAGAGTTACTAACGGTTACTTAAATCGCTCCTTAGTACAGAATTCTGTAATAAGGAGCGGTTTGAGTAACCCTTAGACTCATTAGAGACTTTGAGTAGGGGCGTTAGTGTTCAAAAATGTTCATTACATGATACTTATTACTTAACAATTACTTTAGGAACAAGTTGTATAACTGTAAATACTTACATGATACTGATCGCTACACCAGATACGTTTGATAAGCTCGACAAGGTCATGTTGAGTGGACAGCCACTGGTCATCAAACTTAATGAGCAGGGATATAGTCCTGATGGCCTGGAATTGCATCTCCGCTCGGTCAGCCGGGAGTATGTTAGCATTGGTCGGAGGGGTGTTGGCTGCTAGCAGTTGCAGCAGTCGAGGTTTCTTCGTAGTCTGGAGAGCTTCTCTGAACGCTGGCCCAGCATTCTCATGCTTCACCAGATATATGAGGAACCGACTCCATTGCTGGTCTTTTATGTTGTTGTCGCTCATTATGAGATCCAGCGTCTCTTTAGGGTACCTAGAGAAGAAGGAAGCACTGTGAATTCTATTCTGATTTTCGATGTTTTATGATTAGTAAATATAGGAATGATTTACCCATTTTAAATTAAAGTCTCATACCTCAAAAGAAATTTAACAAGTGGTTCCCTGAAAGGTGACCCAGCCTCGATCATCAGGGACTTTTCCGTGTGGAAAATTAATCTACACAGTACGTCTATGAATCGAGGTGAGGCTGCCGGAATCTGGTGGAATATTCCTATTAGGATTATTATTTTCTGTTCGTTTTCCATGTTCTTTGATACACTTTGCAAGAAGTTGCCCCCTGAAACAATATTTAGCACAATTATTATGATAATGTTTTATGAAGCTTTTGGCTTTGTACTTGAATTGCTCGCAATACAGATAAATAAAACATTAATTACAAAGACGTTAAAATATTAAAAATAATTTGAGGAAGAATACTAGCCTCTGTTAGTCTGTATTGAGTAATCCAACAACTTCTTCAGCAGTTGCAGTAGCTGTTCACACAACTTTTCGCTGAAGGTAGATGGAAACAGTTGAGTTAAGTAGGAGAGTCTCTTGGCACCGTTCACGCTCAGGTTGCGATGGTCTCCCAACGTTAGCAGGAGGGGCCTCATCACTGGGTGTACCATCTCCATATCAATTTGGAATCCAGACAAGAACTTCTGCATGCATTCAAACCCAGCCTGTAATAATTTTAAATATCATAGCGAATCATTGCGAATGAAATATGTTTTAAAATTATGTCAAATCCTTGTATTCAGAAGTAAACAGAAATAATGGATTAAATTAAAGTCGTTAAAAAATTTGCAATATCCTGGTCTCTTATTGTAGCACAATTGGATGTAATTCGCTGTTGTGCATATTTGGAATCTTTCTTTGTCAAACCTTTCTCTTAGTTTATCGGTTACCTAGATCGATAACCGGCAATTTACTTAGTTATCTTCTGGCTCATTACACTCTTAGTAGAGCGATCCACTATTTAAAGGTTGTATGCATGTCTGTAGCCATTCCACTAACCAAATAAAAAACTAACCTGCTGCAGTTCCGGATCGTTCTTCTCAAGTGACTTGTACAACACCTGGAAGATCTTCTCGCGGCAATGTTTCTCCTGGATGTAGTGGCAAGCGGCGAGCGCGCGCAACGCGGACGCCCGCAGCGGCACCAGACTCACCCCCTTGTAGCACGGCAGCTTGCCCAACATGCCGTCCTCCGCCTCGCAAAGAGACAGTAGCTCGCGGAAGAACACTTTGTGCTCGTTTATGTTCAGATCTGATGGTGTTATGGCATTGTTAACGTGCTATATCCATAATTTTAGCTACGGGGGCATCGTGTATAAGTAAAACTTAACAGTTGAAGTACGGACCTCGAAAGAACGGATAATGAGAGACCGTCAAATAATTATGTTGATTTTAATGACTCACCAATTGTAAACAGTCTGGGCTTCAAAGTTGTACAAAAAGTGGTCCCATCCATGAGACCCATCTGAGCATTGGCTGGCTGGTGACGGAGCAAATGCTTCTTTGGGGGAATGATATCGGCAAGCACATCCCTGTGTGGATCCATCACCCCCGTCACAGTCTTGTTTTGTAACTGTGCTATAAGTTCCAGCGACTTCATTGCCTACAAAAAAAATTGCGTAATTGAGTTTTCGTCAAAAATATAATTATTTGCATTCTTTTATCAAAATACTAGCTGATTAGGCAAACGTTGTTCTGCCAAAAAAAATTTAGGGGTAGGGGGATGAAAAATAGATGTTGTCCGAATCTCCACCCTAGCCGACATGCACGCAAAGATTCACGACAATCGGTCGAGCCGTTTCGGAGGAGTTCAACTTCAAAAAAGCGTGACACGAGAATGTTATATATTAGATATATTTATACATACCTGCTGCCTGACTAGCAAATGTGGGCTGGTTATTTGCAGCACGAGTTCCTGTAGAACATCGTGCAACGCGCGCGCCTTTGCCACGGTCAACTCGCCCTCCGCGTCCATCCCGTGCCCGACGGGGCCCGTCACGCAAATCCGCACTAGCTTCTCCAGTATCACTGTCGCCATGTCGATGGCGCCCGCGGAAACCTCGCCCGTCAAGTCCATCATCACGAACAATACCGCTTTCAGGAAGGTGAATACGTGCTTGTAAACCCATTCGGGCGTCATCTTCTCTAACAGGAACTTGACCGCGATGCAGCCACCGAGTTTCGCGTACCACGCTCGTTCGTAGCATAGAGCCGCCATTCGTTCCGCCAGGTACTCCATGATGGGCAGCCGACACGCGCGCTCCTTGCTGCCGAGCACGGCCGCGGCGCAGTCTATCATGAGAATCAGCGCCAGGTGGCCGGGCTTGCACAACTCCTTCTCCTCGTGCGCCATCACGGCCGCTATCGCGTCGATGATGACCAGCGCGTCGAGACCCTCCTTGGGTCCGCCGGCGCTCGCGAACGGCCCCGCCTCCTGAGCCAGCGCCACCAACGTGTAGTGCCGCACCAGAGACACCATGGTGGGCAGCACGTGATTCCGCAACTCCTTTATCGCTGCGGCTACGAACATCCCCGTCAACGCGATCTGATGCGTCTCCCGCACGATGGGATTCGAACACTTGTAGTATGGTCCGTTCTGTGCTGGTATCTTGCAGTCGAGGTAATTTGGATGATTGAATAGCTTTTGCAGGGTGGCCTTGTCGTCGTCCAAGTTCAATGAGGAGGCCAAGTAGCACCGCAGCACCTCCCAGCATTGCCGCCGATAGAACGGGTCGGTTGTGCTAGACTTTAGCGCAGCAAATGCGGTTTCTATCACCTTATCCACTTCGAAGTCTATTGGCTTGGGTTGGTCTTGGAAGTAAGCCTGTATGGCCGGCGGTTGAGCGTCTGTTTCGCGATATTCCAATCTCTGGGGCTCTATCATCATTTTCCTGTTGCCGCCGCCGAATTTCCCGAGGACTCTGAATGCTATTCTCGCAACTTCATTATTGTGAAGCGTCCTCCAAAGCGCTTGCATTAAGTCGGCCCTTACGGGTTGAATGTGTTCGTACAGAAAATCTGGTTGCAGGTTATCCACGCAGAGCTCTAGGGTGCGCAAGCCTTGAGATATTAGAGTATGTGAGCCATTGAGGGCAGATACCAATGGGTCCATCAACATTGGTAAATAAGGCAGTAGACTGCTAAGTCTAACGGGTACAGTCAGGCACAACTCGACAAATAGATCTTTCATATGTTGCTTATGGAGTCCGCTCTGAAGTCGATTTAATCCCTCCAATAAGTTTGGTAATAATGGCAAAAACTCTTGGTAAAGGAGGTCGTGACTTCCGCCGCCGATCGAACGGAAGAGGGCTCGTAATAGCAAGAAGTAGTTGTATGGCTCTTTTGCTGTCATCGCGTAATCCATGGCCTTGTTTACGATACTATGTAGATGTGGGCGTAGCATTTGTTCATTTTCCGTTGGGAACAGGCTGACCGAACCGAACACCAGCTTAAAAAGCCTCAAATACAAGTTCGATCTCTCTGCGTTGGTGCCCATCTCTTCCATTCTCTTTAGTAAATATTCGACCAGAACCGTAGCAAAGATTGGAGAAGTCGCCGGATTGGACAGAAAAGTGTTTGCAATTATTTGCAATGTCATATTTTTGTTTATTCTTTCAACCATGTGCGATATAGTCGCGGTAAAAATTTCTTGAAAAGTTTGGGGATTCATCATCGAAAACTGAAAATAAACATTCATTCTTAAACCATGATGGGAAATGGTAAAAAAAATCCTACCTTTTAGTAATACAAAATACTTTACGTAGCCATAGCGTCATAAGGCGTCCTACAGAGCCTAATCCATACTAATATTATAAATGTGAAAGTGTGTTTGTTTGTCCGTCTTTCACGTCGCAACGAAGCTGTTATATGGTATGGTTTTTGTGTGTGGAGATAGTGAGGAGGGTAGAGAGTAACGTAGGCTACTTTTTACCGCGGTAAAACATCCCCATGGGAAGATCAATATTTTGTTAGTTGCTAGATATTTAGTTCCGGATGCTGTTAATAGATAACGTTAGTAAAATTCATTTGCAAGTTCTGAATCACAATATCAAAATGATACATGTAAATTAGATAAGTCATAGGCAACTAAATCTAACTAAGTAAAAGTAAGTAGGATTTGTAATAATCTAAATTTTTCTAACAAAAAATAACCGACTTCAAAGTCTCAAAAACTACATAGTTGTCAGATCTCGTTCAAATTTATGTGAGACCACATGACAAGCGCCTGCTTTCGATTAAAAAAAGAATCATCGAAATCGGTTGGCGTGATATTGAGTTATTCGTCAATTTGTCGCGCACATCTTAACACAAATTTACGACTTATGTGGTTTTCTCATGGATGCCATTGTCATATCTCAATAAAATTTATGTGGGACCACATGACAGCCACCAGCTTTCGATTAAAAAAAAGAATCATCAAAATCGGTTCGCCCAGTCCAAAGTTCTGAGGTAACAAACATAAAAAAAAAAAAACAGTCAAATTGAGAACCTCCTCCTTTTTTGAAGTCGGTTAAAAAATCGATCTCTACCGCGGGCGAAGCTGCGGGCAAAAGCTAGTACCTAATATAACAACAGTGCAACTACTCACCACGCCACTAAAGTGTTCCAAGACTTCCTTCTCCTCCTTGGATCGCACGTGCGGCTGCGCGGGCGGCGGCGGCGGCGCGCGCGGCGCGGCTAGCGTGTAGATATCGAGCGAGCGCAGCCCCCAGCGCACCAGCCGGATAAACACCAGTGTCTCGCGCGCACTGAACTGCTTCTGCCCGCCCGCCGTCGCACCCTCCGCCGCGCCTGTTGTCTGCTGATGCGAAAAAAATCACAATCAGTGAGGCCCACTGTTTCAGTGCATGCATACAGCTGACGTTGGATAAAATTTGACACAACAAACAATATAAATGATACTTTTTACCAAGTAATAAATGCAGGCTGCATTATATACGAACACACAATAAGTACGAATGTATTATTTCCTTACCTTACAGGAAGCACATCCCCACGTAATAGTCTTCACCCCGCATACCAACGTCTTCACAAGCGTCCTATAATCACCAACATTCAGATTGTTCATCTGTGAGTTAGGAAAACCAATCTTGGATTTCTCCTCAGACTTGGTTATGTTTTCTAGGAAATCTGTCGTCGGCTTTTCGTCCTCGATCTTCAACTCTAATGCAGACGTCTGAGGCGCGGGAGTAGTAGGAGTGCCAGGGTTTGCTCCGTTTGTGCTGGTCAGTGTGAAGGTTGTGTTTTTGTTACTGTAACAGAAAATCGTTTTACTAATTTGGGACACCTTTATCACTGCAATCCGTCCGTCTGCAAACAGAGAAATTACGAAGCCTTACCACTTGGCCATAAGAGCAGGTAGCTGCAACTTGGAGATGGTCTTAAACTTGAGCACGAACACCTCAAGGATGCGCATGAGCAGCTGGCGGCCGTGGGGCGCCGCACCCCCCGCGCCCGCCGCCTCGCTCTCCGACCGCTGCCGGATGCAGTCCACTAGGTTCAGCAGTAGCTTGCAGGACATTGTCTGGATACTGCACGATCAAACAAAAATAAGCAGCATGTTAAGGTAACCTTTTGACATGACGTAAATTGATATCCTGACACCACCGACATCCCCTTAATAACTCAGTGGGTAGATGGCTCAGTCGGCCCCAGCCACTCACCTAGTGGGTAGAGATTCATCATGCACGTTCTTGGAGAACAAATGCGCGGCGATGGCCAGGTCAGTGAGCGGCAGGTGCTGCCTCACGTGGTGCACCAGGTCGGCCAGCGTAGAGTACGCGAGCGGCCGCAGCGACTCGTGCACCGTCCAGCCGCCGCCCAGCAGCACGTCCTCGTCGAACAGACGCTCCATGTAGGGGACAAACTCTGAAATATAAATGCAACATTACTCTGTGCTTCTTTCCACTGTCTTCATTCTTGGTTGGCATCTGATTATCAGTGATTTATGGTGTTTCTCATGTCCATGGGCGGTGGTGACCATTTACTGTCAGATGACACATTTGCTAGTGCACAAAAGTGATCTCCCACCAGGGGACATAGATAATCAAGCCTGGAGAGTGATTGTATAGGCTTTAATGATAGTTTGAAACTTGGATTAAGATATATTATAGTCTTCTGAAAAATATATTTTATAGCACTTTGATCAAACACTCTCAATAGTAATAAAAATAAATAGGTACATATTTAAACATTAAAAAAACATTTCTTACATTACATTAAATCACAACTTACTCAGTCTTAGATCTGTAGCTAGAATGTGTCTTGTGGCTATCACCAATTCCTTCCTGAGATGTGCAACTTCTGGAGGACAAAGCGTTAGAAGCCCAATAATTCCTTTAACCATGAGGTTTGCATGGTTTGCAATCGTATCTTGGTATATTCTGATAATATATGCTAGAAATGCTAAAGTTTTAATTTGTGCTCCCATAAAATCCACAAAAACTTCTTTGTTAAATGAATTGGAATTCCTAGAAAAAAAGACAAATTACAAAATTATACTATGAACTTGAAATATACACTTACTTTATCAATAGGGTTTTGAATAATTTTTTTATCTTTTTATGTATTTTTAAAACTTTCACACAAATTATATTAATTGTTAATGAGAACAACTCGTAAAATATTTTTTTGATTAATAATTATTTAAATTAAAAATCAAACTATCTTACATCTTATTATTAAATTAATCATAAAAAGTTGACTTGAAAAAGTGAAAAATTAAAAACTGAACTTTCTACTTATGAATGGACTTAAAGTATTACTATATACACTATCTATTGAAATGTTGTAAAGTCGATGCAAAGCTTTACATCTAACAAAATATTTTGGTACTAAATTTCATATTGGGTTTGTCACCATCTTACAATAGGTAGCATATTTAATAATACTTTAAGTCAAAGTCACATCTTCAGACCCTGACGCCCCAACTCAGAGTCACTAACGGTTACTTTAAATTGCACCTTAGTAAAGAATCACCATACAAATTCTGTACTAAATAGCGATTTAAGTAACCGTTAGTGACTCTGTGTTGGGGCCTGAGATAGTCAACTGTCGGCGTTCCTTTGTTACTGGATTCAAAAAAATATTTTCAATTTGATATTGCTTTCTGATTATAGCGGAATAATAAAAACTAAAAATGGTTAAACATAAAACATAAAATATTTGATCTTTCTGTTTATAACAAAAAAAAAAACTTCAAAAACCCATTTATGTTTTTAAGTTCATAAATATTTGCAGATTATAGAAAATATAAAAAAATGTGTTACCTGTGAGTCAATGCTGGCTGTAGGGTGATAGTCTCCATAATCAGAGGTATAAAATTGCTGACCTCCTGATGAACATTCTGCTTGTACAGTTGATACATCAAAACAACTATTATAGGTAATTCTTGTATGACTTTCAGGGATAAGACAGATCTTGGAATGAGATTATACTGTAATACATTGAAGAATGTTAAAACTATGAAGAATGTAACTGCCTTAATACAACATAAAAAATTTATAACAAGGTAGTTTAAGTTTCTATTTGCATTATTTCATAGTAATTTAACAGCATAAAATACAGTAGAGACTCAATTAACCAGACTAATTGTTGTCATAATTGAATGCATGAAGAAAAGCGGTTCATGTTAGGTAATTATAAAAAAAAATTAAATTAAGGTTTTTAACAAAAATTATTGTTTATTAAAATATTATTAAAAAACATGACAATTACCAAAATAGTACAATCTTAAAGGGTTAAATTATTTAGTAATAGTCATTTGTCGTGACTTATTTGATTGGGGTTTATAGTCCGGATAATCGCAAATCCGTATAACTGAGGGCCGGATAATCAAGTTTCCACTGTACTTCAAAATTAACAGGATATCAGACACTTACAGTCACAACACTACCATCCAACAACTTCTTTTCTGTATGTATTGGTGTAGTCGTATATGTTTCCTGCAACAGCTGGTCTATGTTGACCTCGGACAGATCTTTAACTCTGATTGTGGGTTTGGGTTCAAATATCTTTGGTAAATGGTTTGGTAAGTCGGAGTATATTGCTTTAACCCACTGTAGGAATTTGTGGATCTAAAAATGAGAATGTTCATTATCTATATTCTATATATATAAAATCTATATATATAAAAGAAAGTTGTGTTAGTTACACTATTTATAACTCAAGAACGGCTGAACCGATTTGGCTGAAAATTGGTGAGGAGGTAGCTTAGAATCAGGAGACGGACATAGAATACTTTTTATCCCGGAAAATAGACCTGTTCCTGTGGGATAAGGTACTATATATATAAAAGAAAGTTGTGTTAGTTACACTATTTATAACTCAAGAACGGCTGAACCGATTTGGCTGAAAATTGGTGAGGAGGTAGCTTAGAATCAGGAGACGGACATAGAATACTTTTTATCCCGGAAAATAGACCTGTTCCTGTGGGATAAGGTAAAATTTTGTTATATGTAGTTGATAGATTAGTTATTTATACAGATATAAAATAAAGCTCGGGGATGGATATAGGACACTTTTTATCCCGGCAAATAGACCTGTTCCTATGCATCCCATAGGAACAGGTCTATTTTCCGGGATAAGTAAAATTTTGTTATAAGTATGTAGTTGATGGATTGGTTTTTTAAACCTACAGATATAAAATAAAGCTCGGGGAGGGACATAGAATACTTTACCCGGAACAGAATACCCGGAAAAAAGACCTGTTCTTGCGGGATAAGGTAACATTTTGTTATTATAGTTGATAGACAGCTATTAGTCATTATTATAAGCGCCTTTTATGACTCCTTTTTTTACCGAAGTCAAAACCGAATTCTTCGTCATACCTTTTGTCTTTTTAGAAATATTCAGTCGTTTGACAGTTGGCGCGATTGACAGATTATGAGAGGGATAGTGTGAGGGAGTGGGAGTGGGAAGAAAAGGGAGAGGGAGAGATTGATAGGCGGTACAAAGTTTGCCGGGCCAGCTTGGGAGCGTGAGAGGGAGAGGGAGAGGGAGAGGGAGGAGCACACAGAAACTGTAACGGCTAAGAACGGCTGTACCGATTTTAATGATTTCTGATTTGTTACATTCTTAGGCGATACGAAGTTCGCCAGGTCAGCTAGTATAATAATAAATGTGTAAGCAGTAGCTTACCTTAAGGAAATATGATTTTTTTTATTTCTCTTGTAAAGACAATGACATCATAAATCATAATAGAAATAAAAAATATTATGTAAGATAAATAGTTTATCCAATGTGAAAGCACAATGCTTGTCTGTAACATGCAAGTTATTACTGAATTTTATTTCCAGGGTTTGAACTTACATCAACATCAGTGGTGTATGCAGGTCGATATTGTTTGTGTAACTCCATGAATATCTTCAAGCAAACCAGCACATTCTCCTCATTTTCTATCTCCATCAGCTTCAGCATCAGGATAAGAATGCTCTTGACATATGGCCGTAACGTCTCACTGATGGGCAGACGATGGATCATCTCCAGAATGAGTTTCCTCACTTGCTGTATGTTATATTCAGCAATGAAATGCGGCTCGCCTTCTTGGAGAATTTTAAGGAATATTTTTAATGAATGGTCTAGGAACTGAGGATATTGCGGAGAACTCAATATTACCTGAAACAGAGAAGTTAAAATAAACTTTACAATAAATGTATATTCCAAATTAAAAACAATAAATTAATAAATATGTGTTCATTGCATATATTGCATTGTAATGTGGTGTAATATTGTAGAACATGGCATGTTCTATTCAAAGTTAGATACCTACCAAAAGTATGCCAATCATTAATGGCAGTAGAGATTTAATGCTCTATTCTAATAGTTAAAATAATAAGTAACTCTTGTGTGTAGCATAAGTTTATCATCCGATATTTTTTTTTTATTTCCATTAAAGAGAGGGATAAAATATAAATTTTACTGTCAAGTATGTAATGTACTTACTTCAAAGTTTTCACTGAGCTCTTGGGCCGCTTTAAGTTTAATTTCATCCTTGGCTCCAGGATCTGCCAGCATAGTCACATAGCTGCGGTAAGTATTCATTTGTGTATGCGGCTCCCCAGGACCGCCCGAAGACATAGTGGCCATCATTAAACGACTTCCACTAACACTACCTACATCACAACTATCATATCTAACAAGAAATAAATGTATCTAAAAATGTAATGAATATAGCTCAAACATCATGAAGTTTTAGTTACAAACAGAGCCATTCTTCACTTTCAATAGATTTCATCACTGATCGCACACCCGGCATGAAGCTAGGTATAAATTGAAGTCAAAGGCCAACGTTTGGCCTCAACACTGTCTTTCGGAATCAGAATCAAAATTTAAACTTCGCAATTGAATTGATATTTTCATTCGCAATGTTAATTTAGAAATCATTAAATCAAATAATATCACAACATTATCTAAATACACTCGCTCGCGAAACGTAGTAGGGATGTTCGATCCGATCCGATACTTGTGTGGATCGATATTCGATACAATGGCATATGATCCACTCGATATTTGTATCCATACAATGGCATTCGATCCACTGTGGATCAATACACATGCAGGGCAGGGTGGATCGGATCGGCTCAAATCAGATCAAAATTATTATATGGAATGGAGGTAAATTTCTTTAGGTCAGTTGTTAGAGTATCATACATATTACATGAACAAGAAGGCCTCCACACATTTTTTAAGCAATATTTGTCTGAATGATTCAGACTGAATCTTTGTTGGATAGAAAGTCTGATCCATTAAAGTATTGGTCGGCGAGAAAAGTTATTTAGGGCAACCCTGCGATATAACTCTATGGTATTTATACGCATCAGTTTCAGTGGTAGGAACTTCAGTGCCCTCCAAACAGCTCTTCTCGCTAGCCAATAGCACTTTAAGTTGTTAAAAAGTGAGATATTATTATTTATATCACATTCCTACTACAAACCACATTGTTTTAAAAAAACCTTATGTAACTTTATCAATATTTTAATTTAATTATACAATATTTTGAATAAAATTAAATCTAATATAAAATTTAATCTAAAACGATTGAAATTAATGTTGGCTTAATAATATATCTTTATTTAGAAACTCACTGAATTAAGCTTGTCGATAGATATGTATTATCCGGAGTATCGATACATAAAACACCCGGTTCAAACATTCCTATTAAAAAAAATCTTTTTCTTCTCTCTTTCTTGGCCGGCAACACATCAGTGATGCCTTTGGTGTTGCTGATATCCATGGGCGATGTTTGCCAGCTATTTCCATTAAAAAAAAATCGATACTGGATTGATCCAGAGTATCATATCAAATCACTTGGATCGATACACTGCGATACGATCCATATCGATCCAGAGTATCGATACAAGGCAGTAGGCACGTGGATCGAATATCCCTATAAACGTAGTGAGTGGCAGTGTTGCCAATGCTACGGCAATTACCGTGTTCTACGGCTTTCAGGCCAAAAAATTACTAAATGTACGGCCTACGGCTGGAACCAAATTTTACGGCTTTTCGCAAATTATACGATCTTTTTTTATTTAGTTTTTTGCAAACATTTAACGAATGTTAAAAACCCTTAAAACAGCGCCACTAGGCTAACCCCGGTCACTCACATGCGCGCAAATGTTTGACATTTTTACGAATGTTTGCACATATGTGAAGGGCGGTCAGGCAAATGGGTTCGCATATGAGTATACAAACCCATTTCCGCTTCCTCCTACACTTTGTTCACGAATGTTCAATCTTGCTGTTGTTATTATGTTGTTGTCATTCAAATCCATTTTCAATACAGAAAATAAATGGTAGTACGATTAGACGCCACGAACCACGAAAAATTAAGAGATACATCACCTTTTTAGTCGTGTGCGCAACTGGTCGCACGAATGTGTGGGAGACTACACGAAGGTTCGAGGTTAGCGCGCTTTGATGTGTGACAAAAAACCGACACAGCTTGGAAAACCCCGAATGTCTCGAAAACTTCGCATAATCATTCGCGAAGGTCGTCCCACACTTGTGGGTTCGCGTATTCGCGCGAATGTAAGTGACCGGCATAAGAAAAGTGTTCCTGAAGTTTTGTGGACATCAAATTCACAGCCGATGACCTTTTTTTTTAGTCAGAGCGTTGAACCGATGGTATATATTGGCTTATGTGGATGTCATAATATATGACACGGCCCACAGCTGATCGTTTTCCATATAAACACGGCATTTTTATCTAATGTACACGGCCTTCCAAAAATTTTCATTGGCAACACTGGTGAGTGGTTAAGTACTCTGCGCTCGCAAACACTCGCGAATCGCGAAGGATTCAGCAAACAGTGTTGCCAACCCTATTCTAGAATAAAACTGTAAAAGAAGCTTTCAAAAAGCTGTAGAAAACTGCAAAATTCTACTCAAAGAACTGATCATTGACTGTAAATCTACAGTTTTTCTTATTTTGTATTATGTAATAGCTGTAATCAATAAAATAACATAATTTTGTAAGAAAATTATGCTTGTAGGTATTCATAAATCAACTATAAATCGTTTATTCTTTATTCTAAGTTTTTAAACTTAACAAATTCACACAATTTCTACTAAAACTGCCTCGTTTTCAATCTTCATATCCTCTTTATTTTCCGTTTAATGTTTATTTTTAAAATCCTATATATTTTCATGAAATCTCTATAAATAGTCATCGGTAACATTGAACTCATAACAATTTTTAATTGCTGAGTTTTGTTTAAAAAATGCCTTTTATGGTGATGGTCATGGATATATTACTCTAACTGGTTAGATAACTTCGTAGTAGTATCTGACGATCGATGACGTCATACAAGAAGGAGCATTTTTGTATTGTGCCCATGTTATCTATAGTCCCAGGATATATAATTAGATTGCGATTTTTAGGGTTCCGTAGCCGAATGGCAAAACACGGAACCCTTATGGATTCGTCATGTCTGTCCGTCTGTCTGTCTGTCTGTCCGTCCGTATGTCACAGCCACTTTTTTCCGAAACTATAAGAGCTATACCATTGAAACTTGGAAAGTAGATGTATTCTGTGAACCGCATTAAGATTTTCACACAAAAATAGAAAAAAAACAATAAATTTTGGGGGTTCCCCATACATAGAACTGAAACTCAAAAATGTTTTTTTCATCAAACCCAAACGTGTGGGTTCTTCAAAACATTTACTACGTCTCGAATTGCGTCCAATTAATGGTCCAATGCGTCCAACAGCACCCTCCTCCAATTCACAGATAAGTTGGTGGCACTGTAGGTGTAAGTAGATAAGTAAGTATCCGTCGTATGACGTCATCCGTCTTTAAACTAACTTGTACAGATCGTCTGCCAAAGAGTAAGGGCCTCTTCCTTCAGTGCGACGCGGATGACCTACGCGGATGTCCGCGACGGATGGTTAATACATTATACTGTATCTAGATATGTATGTATGTATGTAGATACATTATAATGTATCTGCCCGTTCAGAGCGACGCGGACGCGGAGAGCTATCCGCGCGCGGATGATATTTATCCGCGTCGCTCCTCCGCACCGCGACCGTCCGCGTGCGGACGCTATACACATCTAATGTTGTCGTTCAGTGCCACGCGGACTACCTCGCGGACGGTTGTGTACAGTCGATTCATTTAACATATTATTGTGTAAACAACTAATGTAAACATGTCCGTAGCGGTATCAAACATTGAAACAGAGATGGTCATACAAGAAGTGAGACGTCGACCATGTTTATGAAACATTCTCCTTTAAGTAGCCTTTTCTCATTCCTCATTTCATTTCTCATTCTCGTTTTTTATTTACTAAATATGCAGCAATTAGAAGCGCCATTTTTTTATTCATCACTGTCACAGAGTACTTAATTACTACATCTCTGTCACTTCGATTAAAACGTAGTGATTAAGTACTCTGTGACTTCGTATTCAGTCAGTCCGCGTGGCACTGAACGATTTTCATCCGCGACGGACGCCGTCCGCTCATCCGCTTGCGGACGATCCGCGTCGCACTGTGAAGGGCCTAATATAATCCGTCTACGAAGATTGTTATCCAGTTAGACTATAACATCCTTGGTAGCATCAAAGCTGAATATGCTCTGAATAGTCTGTGGTGTAATTTAAATAATATATAAATAATATTATCTATGTTCCGTGTCATGGGCTTTAGTGGACTTCGATGAATGCATTTGTATTTTTGTAAAATGGGTTGAAAATTAAACAAAAGCAACGTAGTGGTTGTGAAATCAAATAAAATACTTAACTAAAGCTATATTAAAATGTGATCATGGCTACTGTTACGGCTCTATGTGTCATAACATTCTGGTTACAGTGCACAATTGTGTATGGGATCGAGTTGATATCACAATATCCGATCCATCAAAATGAGACTTTTCAATTCAATCATCTCGCTGTGGATAAAGTTAGTGGACAAGTGTATGCTGCGTCAATAAATTGGCTACACCAGCTAAGTCCCGACCTAAAACCGATTCATGTAGTCAGCACCGGTCCAAAATTGGATAATCCTATGTGCCATGCCACCGGCTGCCCGTCGCCCGATATACAAACAACATTTATCGATAACGTGAATAAGATCCTGGTGATTGATCAAGAATCAAGAATAGTGATTGCGTGCGGCTCCATCGCACAGGGCTCCTGTTACAAATACAAGCTAGGCGACATATCAGCTAAGCCCGAGTTCGTGGCCGAGAGCGTCGCAGCGAACGATGCAGAGGCGTCCACCTATGCATTCATTGGTCCCGAACGATACAACTCCTGGGATAGATCCAACGTGCTGTATGTGGGGACGACGTTTACGAACAATGGGGAGTATCGCCACGACGTGCCCGCGATATCCAGCCGCGACTTGATGACCCTACAGCTCGCACAATTCACATTCTCCAAACAGAGTTTAATCCAGATTGACGTGAAGTACAGAGACAATTTTCTTGTGCAATATGTTTACGGTTTCAATGCCAGTGATTATGCCTATTTTCTAATAATCCAAAAACATTCTCACCTAGCTGGTAATGAAGAACTTGGTTATGTGTCACGCTTGGCACGCACTTGTGTAAATGATGATAATTATAATAGCTATACGGAGGTAACTCTAGAGTGCCACGTCCGAGAAGAAACTGCCAATGGTAAGATTGAAGTTGTCAATTACAATTTAGTTCAAGATGCTAAGATTGCTAGAGCCGGTCTCAATCTTGCAACACAATTTGGTATAGAGCCTGGAGACCCAATTCTTGTTGCTTTGTTTAGTCCATCTAAAGGAATCTCTAATGAACCCGCATCTAAAACCGGGGTATGTGTGTTTTCTTTACTGGAGATAGAGACTAAGTTTAATGAGAATGTTCATATGTGTTTTAATGGTAGTACTAAGGCTAGAAATATGGGTTACATATCGGGAATGATATCTGATGGTAAATGCCCCAGTGTTGGTTCAACAGGTAACATACTTAATTTTTGTGAAGTAGGTTTAAAAATAAGCGGGCTTTATCCTATCAAAACAGCATCCGTCATAAATTGGAATGATACATTAGTGACATCTATAACCATGTCTGTGACAGGGCTACATACAGTTGGGTTTCTTGGTACGAGTGAAGGGATACTCAAAAAGGTACTTATTGATGCTGAGAAGGCTTTGGAGTATTCAAGTGAGGAAATATTATCAAATCAAAAAATACTTCCAGATACCACATTATCCCCATACCAGAAAACCTTGTATGTACTAGGAAAAAACACCATTATTCAAATACCAACTGAGAGATGTGCTGAGCATGGCAATTGCTCTTCTTGTTTAGAATCCAATGACCCTCATTGTGGTTGGTGTTCATTAGAAAAACGTTGCACAGTTCAAAACATGTGTCAAAAAGGTACCCAAAGTGCCCCAAGGTGGCTTTCTCAGTATACAGGACAACAGTGCATTGATTTTGAACAAATACTCCCTGATAGAATTTCCATGACTGAGGTTACTACAGTTCAACTTATTATCAGGACATTACCTGAACTTCCATTTGGGGCAAAATATAAATGCGTGTTTGGTAATGCATCCCCAATTGATGCGGCAGTAACATCAAATGGTCTTGCTTGCCCTACACCTGACTTAAAACATAGACCCAAAATCCCTCCTTCTCAAGATCATATATATGTCCCGCTTTCAGTTCATTCCTCTGAAACAAACAAAGATTTTGTGTCTCGAAATTTTGCATTTTTTGACTGTTCCAAACATACAACATGTCACACTTGTATTATGAGTGAATGGGCATGTAATTGGTGTATTTATGATAACAAGTGTACACATGATGTATCTGCATGTCAGCGGACTATCATCAGTGGCGAAAACAATCCAACAAAATTGCTTAATCATGGTATTGGCCATTGTCCTAGGATTAGACAGTACAAGAAACCTATTTTACTGCCCAATAATGTTCCTAAAGAACTTGAATTAGAGGTGGAAAATCTCCCACATTTGCAACCTGGCCATACCGGATTCCAGTGTATTGTGAGTATTGAATTAGCTAATATGATCTTACCAGCAAGAGTGGAATCCAATCACTTTATAGTGTGTGACAAAACAATGTATTCATATGAAGAAGATGTTGGTGAATATAATGTAAGTGTTAAAGTATTTTGGAATCATAAACATTATATAGACACCATTACTATTACCTTGTACAAATGTGAAATTCTTGGATCACATAGAGATCACGCTGATTGTTCCTTATGTATAACTAGAAACTCCATTTATCAGTGCACATGGTGTGGTAATTCTTGTTCTTATAGTGAATCTTGTCTTGAAAATCCTGTTACAGAATGTCCCAAACCTAGAATTGATATGATCAAACCTTTAAGTGGACCTGTTGAAGGTGGAACAATAGTAACTATTGAAGGAAGTAATCTTGGATTAAGAGTTGAAGAGGTCACAGGAAAAGTAAGGATTGGCGATGTATTGTGTGATATTACAGATTTTGAGGTATCTGTTAGTATAACTTGTAGAACTGGTCCATCTAATACTTCCAATGTTGCCCCAGTTATAGTGGAAAATGATGCTGGCTATACTGAATCATCTGTATTGTTTAGTTATAAAAATATAAAGCTTCAAGGCATATATCCAGCTTTGGGGCCTGTTTCCGGTGGTACACAATTAGCTATAGGCGGGCAACACTTAAACATTGGTTCATCTGTTTTTGCATATCTTGATGAGTTACCTTGTTCTGTAAACAAAACTCAAACTTCAAATAGTCGTTTAATATGTATCACCCCTAAAGCCAATGGACCTAGAGTAATACATACCCTTACAGTTTCTATTGATAATGCTAATCGTACATTATATGGAGACTTATTCAATTATACTACTGATCCCACAGTAATGGAAATTAAACCATTGAAAAGTTTTGTATCTGGAGGCCGAATGATAACAGTCCATGGAACAAATTTGAATACCATCCAGAAACCATTAATGAAGTTATACTATGGTAATGAAATTCTTCCTGTTAATTTTACAGAATGTTCAGTTTTGAATTCAAATCAAATGGAATGTCCAAGCCCAGCCATTAATAAAAAATATCAAGATATACTCCAAGCAACAAAATTACAGACAAGCACACCCCAGGTAGCAATGAAAATTGGTTTTGTTATGGACAATGTGGAAACAATGCATGATCTAGAGAAATACTTTAATCCACCTCGAACTCACATGGTTTTTGTAGAAGATCCCCATGTTTATCAGTTTCCTAATCGCATAAAATCATATAAGGGTGATCCTTTAGTTATAGAAGGGGAAAATTTAATAAGAGCAAGTGATGAATCAGACGTGGTTGTCACAATTGGCACCCAGCCATGTAATGTTACTAGCTTGACAATGCAACAGCTCCTTTGTACACCACCTGAAATTCAACCATTGAATACAGATGAGAATGGTTTACAAACAACTGACATAAATTTACCATTAGTAGTGGTGAAAATTGGACAGAACTTGCGCTTTCCCATTGGATATCTACATTATGAGCTATTAAGAAACTATAATTTTCCACCTGAAGCTATAGCCGGTATTGCTGCTGGAACTTTTTTCCTTGTTCTTATATTTATGATAGTTTTAGTTATGTACAGGAGAAGAAGTACTAAAGCAGAAAGGGAGTATAAAAGGATACAGATTCAGATGGACACATTAGAAAGTAATGTTAGATTAGAATGCAAATTAGCTTTTGCAGAATTGCAAACTGATATGTCTGATTTGGCAGCTGATTTGGAACATTCAGGCATACCCACTTTGGATCATGTCAATTATGTCATGAAAGTGTTCTTCCCAGGTGTATCAGATCATCCTATTCTAAATGTTCAAAGTCAATTTATTAATACTCCAAGAACAAATTATGACGCAGCTATGTTTCAATTTGAACAACTTTTAAACAACAAATGTTTCCTTCTGTCATTTATAGACACATTAGAAGCTCAAAAATCTTTTAATATCAGAGACAAAGTAAATGTTGCGTCTCTTTTAATGGTAATTCTCATGGGCAAAATGGAATACGCAACTGATATTTTAAAGTCTCTGTTGTTACGTCTAATTGATAAATCAGTGTGCAACAAGCATCCGCAACTAATGCTCAGACGAACAGAGAGTGTTGTTGAAAAGATGCTGACCAATTGGATGGCCTTATGCATGTACTATTATTTAAAGGATTATGCAGGCTCCTCATTATTCTTGCTATTTAAAGCTATAAAACACCAAATTGAAAAAGGCGTTGTTGATGCTATTACTCACGAAGCTAGATACTCATTATCAGAAGAAAAGCTGTTAAAAGAACAAATTGATTATCAGATAGTAACACTACATATAGTACAAGAAGATTTCGATGACAAAGTCCAGTGTAAAGTATTAGACTGTGATAGCATATCGCAGGTGAAGTCGAAGATATTGGACGCTTTGTTCAAGAATACTCCATTTTCCATGCGTCCCTCCGTCCATGAAGTTGATCTCGAATGGCGCCATGGAAGAGGAGGACACGTGACGCTCCAAGATGAAGATGTCACTACAAAGACAGTAAATGGCTGGAGAAAACTGAACACGTTAGCTCATTACGGTGTTAAAGAGTCCGCCATAATGTCCCTGATCTCGCGGCAAAATGATAGCTTTAATACGCCTTATAAAATTCCTTGTAAAAATTGTACTGGCATATATTGTTCAAATTCTCACATAAGAGTTTACAAGAGCGACATAACGGATCAAAATGTTCATTATTACCACCTCGTGAAACCAATTGAGTACCAGCATATTGTAAACAAAAATACAGAGCATAGTCATAAAGCTATTCCAGAAATATTTCTTACCAGGCTTTTATCTACGAAAGGTACGGTACATAAATTTGTTGACGATTTCTTTGGTACTATTCTGACGGTCAATGAAGTTCTTCCCCCTGCTGTAAAATGGCTATTTGATCTGTTCGATGATGCCGCCCGGACCCATGGGATCATGAACCCTGAAGTTGTTCATGCATGGAAATCAAATAGTTTGCCTCTACGATTTTGGGTGAATCTAATAAAAAATCCAGATTTCATTTTCGATATTAATAAAACAGCTACTGTTGATTCCTCATTGTCTGTGATCGCGCAAACCTTTATGGATGCTTGTTCATTATCTGAGCATCGTCTTTGCAAAGATTCTCCTTCGAATAAGTTACTATTTGCAAAAGATTTGCCTACTTACAGGGAAATGGTTATTCAGTTTTACCAAGCTGTTTCTCAATTACCTCAAGTAACCGACCAAGAGCTAAGTACTTCAATGCAACAACTTTCAGTGGAACAGTTGAATGAATTTGATACTTTATCTGCTTTGAAGGAGTTGTACATCTATGTCAGTAAATACAGAGAACAAATTATTTTAGGTTTAGAAAATAAAATGCACCTAGCTCATAAATTAGATAATGTAGCATGCACTATGGAAGGTGATCCTACATCCATATGCTGACTATATGATAATGTGAGTTACGATTTAATTGCATTTACGTAATTTATTTTTACAGCATATATTTTGTATAAAAAAGCTTTAATTTATTCTAAAATACTCAAGATTTAAAACAGATGTATAAAAAGACTGTAAAGTATCAGTTCCATAACTCTAGTTAGGTTTAAATATTTTTTTCAGTGAATATTATAAGCCGTTATGCATATAATTATTATAGTATGTATGTACGTATGAATTTATTAATTTTATATTTTTTAATACTCGACTCAATAGTTTATAATTTAATGATCTTGCTAAGTAACAATGTAATTTATGTATACCTAAGCATTTCCATACTCTCCCAGTGGCCATATTTTATTCTGGATGCCATTTTTATCATTTTATTGTTTGTGTGCTAAATGCAGCTGTACCTACATGTTAGAACTTTTTTAATTTTTACACTTATGGAAATCTTTATTGTTTTTGGAAGACAAGTAGATCTGGCACTGATATTACTGTAATATATTTGTGTAAACATTCAAATACTTAACTATCGATGTCTATTGATAAGATGTATGTGTAAAGAAATGTAAGTTATATTATAATGTAAGCTAAGAAAATGTTGTGATATTTGTATTTGGAATATTTATAACATTTAAATGGTTCACTGTGCTTGTGTTGTCAAAATGTTAAGACAATGAACTCTATTTAGCATAATTATTGATAGATTTTATAGACTTTTGAATTGTCCTTTTTATATTTAACTTTTGCATTTATATTGACTCTTTAGGACGTTTTATAGTTAACTGCACACAATCTTTTAAACATAATGTTCATATGTGCATTGCACAACTTGATCAAGTTGAAACAATGTGACAATGAAATGTAATATTGTAAAAATCTCTTTTTACCATCTTGTCATTTGAAGTGTCCACAAAATTAGAGTTCATAATCACAGTCAGTTTAAAAGACATTATGTTTGGTCACATTTTGTACCATATATTATATTAATGGGCGGCTTAGTGCTTACTTACCGACTTTTAAGTTCTGAATCTCAAGTAAATAATTAAATATTACACAGGTGTCTTTTACATAATATTATAATTGAAAGTACATTGCTCAACATTATTTTTTATCATTATTATTGTAAAACGCGATGCACGATTGTTTTTAACTGTTCATCAATATGAATCCATTATAATATTCCATTTACAAAATTAATTAAGTATAGACTGTACTTTGTTAGTATATAAGGCAGCGTAAATCACCCGTCTCTTAAAGTTTTATATATAAGTAATTTACTTAGAAATATACTTATTTATCAATCTTTTTGTAATTACTAATTTCTATATGAATGGGAAATTGAAAAAAAAAATTGCATCGTCATTTTCATCACACATTTATTTATTTGCCACAACTAAAACATTCATTTAGGCAAACTAATACATTAAACTTTCATACAAACAAAAACAAATAAGTATATCTGTTATGTCACTTGTATAAATTAATTTTTATGTTCCATGTTTATTAACGTAGTATCAATTATTTATATTTAAATCCATTAACTTTTATCAGTTAAAAAGAACAAAATGTAAACTACATTTTTAACACAATACAAAACAAATACATTATTTTGCGCTCGTAAATTAAAGTTTTTATATCTCTTACTTGTTTGTAACTTTCATTAAAAACATGGAAAAATATTTTATCTAATACTTTTAATAGTATTCATTTTCTCCTTAAATATTTCAATATCACACTGGCCCAAACAAACCGCATGAGATCAGTAATTTGAACAGCGAGTTAACATGAAAACTGCATACATTTTAAATTAATTTCAGTAGTTATGGCGCATTTTGTTATTTCCATAATATTTTGACATTGATGAATTCAAACAACTGAATCTTCATGATCTTTAAACCAAGCATAGAATCTGCACAATTATAGGGCCACATAATGTACACACCGTGGGTTGGTGTGCGAGGTTCCTCGATAAATCTAGATGGTTTAATCGCAAAACGTCGGAACACACTGAAATGACTATTTGCGAATGGACGTTTTGCGACATATTTAGTAGCGTTTTTTTAAACATCTTTAGTAGCGTTTGCTGTATGGCATAACATTGCTATTAGCGGGTACTGTAATAAAATTAGCGTCGTGTTCAAATTCCTTGCAATATTTGCAATTGCATATTATTCGGCATTTAAAATGCCTACGATTCTCCTAATATAAAACAGCTATATGATGGATACATAAGTAGATGTGGGTAATAAAGTAACGGTAAGTTTTTGAAGTATACTCCTTTGCAAAAAAAAAAATGTCCTTACGTAATTAACGAATGGCCCCTAAGACTTTTTAATTTAATATTTGCAAACCATTTTAGCAAATATACATATTTTTTCAAGCCAAAGAAGTATGGTTACAAAACTTACAAACAAGTGTATACATTTTTTTTTAATAATTCAAATAAATGTTTGTGCTGAATTGAGACAAGTAAAAATAATAAATAAAATAATGTAAGTAGATTTTGAACGATAACAATTAACTTATTTTTAGTTTTCTTGTCATTACAGCAGCTGCCAATCAACAGATTAAAATAAATTATAAAAACGTACACATGTGGCAACACACAAATACAAACTGTTGCCAGCAGAGTCGAATTAACATCTAAATTGTTAGGTTACGTTTCGATCTTCTATTTCAAGACTGTTTAATAAAATAATTATTATAAAAAGATTATTTTAAAACAACGTCGGCGGTCGGTTGCACTCAAACGTAAATACAATGAATCTTAATTTTAAAGTTTGTGTATTAAAGAAGTATAACGTAACGAAAAAACTAGTCTGTCAACAATGATAGTATAATGTAAAAAAAAGAGGTCTTTATAGTGATTAATCATAAATCATAACTTATTGTTGTAAAGGGGTTTTATCACTGATAAGTAAACGGATACTATTGACTGTTGTACAATCGTAATAAATAAACAATAAGTATGTTTCAAGCAGCACCTTAAATAAGTGATTATTGCAGTGCTTACTCTTGGTAAGCATATTATTTATGGTATTTTGAACAAATAATGTCAATCATAAGCCACAATTATTTGATTAACAGTCAAAAGCCAAGAATATCTTTAATGCTGTTGAACATTACTTCAATATGGTAACATAATGTCATCATGTCACAGTCCATTAAATAAAACCTTAACACATTACTCCGGCATGTGTCAGTCACTATTAACCATGTTATCACAAACCTAAGGAGTAAAATGAGTAAGCTTCTAAATTCACTAACTATGTATTGAGACAGTTCAGACACGGCTCACTCCGTGTTTAAATACAAATTGTGCTTTGAAGATTATTATTATTATTTGTACTACGGAACATACTATATTATAAGCTATTTATTTAACGTGTATACGTATAAATACATAATAATATGCTTTAAACAACAGGCACTACTGCATTCGGTCTAAACGGTTTGGTATTCTATCACAAATGTATTGAACACGAAGCATAAGCATAAACACCATCAATAACATACTAAATACATTAAAATTACATAATACAAATATAATTATATAAATTTTGTAATCTTCCTACTGGTTTAGTCCCATGTAAATAAATGCATAAGTAAATAATTTATACAATTAAATAGTTTAATTTTAGGACGAAAATATCGATTCATTGAGAGTAATAGAGAAGCTATCGCTGTATAAAGGATAGCCTTCAACACTTACGCATCACAACTTCAAAATTAATATTGCAACAATGCGTTGTTGTTATAATATTTCTTTTACAACTATGAAACAAATAACTAAATAATTTGTGTTCAGTAGTATAGTAACTTATTTTGTTACAATAAATAGAAAAGATTAATATATATATAAAATAATACTTAAATAACTTGAATTTAAGTAAAGTTACTATAAGTTCTCTTTAGGCAGAGTTGTATACACTTTTCAAAATTTAAAGACACCAATTAACTTCTAAAGCTAGTATCAATAAATTACAAATAAAATGTAATAATAATATTCAATACAATATTCATACTAAATTATCAACATCGTATCAAAGTCTTTGACAATAAATATTTAACGACATGTATGTTTCACCGCTATTCACATTCAATTTCTACATCTAAAAAGATTTAATTTCTATAATTATAATTTCACGATTTAAAGGCCCAAATGCATACGACGACGAAATGCAGTCGTTGTTTTAGGATGTTTTCAAGGAATGTAATTTTACACGGTAATAATTTGCATACATCGAGATATATCACGCGTAAATTGCATGCAATTATCGAGACGTTCTGAACGCCAGGTTCTGGAACTTTACCCGAGACAGATTAAAATATTCTATTCACGGATTTGCAATATACTACTTCTATATTGCTTCTGCCTCAGAAATATGCGGGTTGCACTTTACTGAGATTCCTCGAAGTTCGATAGCTTCGAAAGAGCTATCTTTATAATAAGCTACATTGATTAGAGCATTCCAGAAACCGGTTTGCTATTGCAAAATAAATACAATCTGGAATTGGACAACACTCAAGCTTTCTGCGTTGGTTTGTCGAGGGGATCGCGGTATATGATAGTGGCTGGCTTGATAAGGTCTGGCTCGTCTTCTGGTACGGTGCTATCGGCGTCTAGGATAGCGTCCTTGGAGGAACACTTGTTGTGGGCCATTAGGAGCCCCCCTACCAGCCCCACGAGCGCTCGGTCCAACCACGTGACCGGGTTAGCGTACACCAATCCACCCTCGTAGAACCCCAAGTGGCCACCGTGAGCGAGCTCCAAATACATGGTTTTATCGTGAGAACCTGGAAAAGTTACCTTTATCAGTGCAGTAACAAGTAATTTATCTACTATCTTATCACATCGTACGGTCATACGTTTGTGCGATAACATCTATACGGAAGAGTCTAGAACCGACGTCAGACTAGAGAGCTAAATTGCAGTTACACTTGCGGAGAATTTGTGGCACGTGGCACAAAACTAAACTAGCTTACATGTTAAATTTTCCAATTTACATCAAAACGGAAAAAAGGGAAATATTACCACTTATAATAATGTCAGTGATCATCCATTTTAAGCCCAAAATTTAAATTGTTTTGAATAATGTGTATTAATATTTTAAAAGAAAAATGATAAATTGGGATATTACAAATCCAAAGAAAATTTTCTTTATAGACTATGAAATCAAGTAAACAATTTAATAGATTGCGTCAACTTGCATGCTATCTAAAATATTCATTATTCCATTGTCTAATACAGATAGAATCTGGACAAAAAGTACTTACTGACAAATTCTCTAATAGTGGGTAATAATTGTTCAGGAACAATAGGGTCATCGCGTGCGTTGATGAATATCATTGGAGTTTTTATATTGTGGAAATAGAACGCCGAGGAACTCCACTTGTACAGGTCCGTGACTGATTCGAATCCGTGAACTCTTCTGCAAACACAAAACGAATACATAATGTATTTAGCTCTTAGGAAATTTTATAATCTATGTACAAAAAAAGTTAGCGCCACTAAATCGTTTGTACAAAATATTCTTAATAGATGCTCCCAGCTATCCGCGTTGAAGCAGCATGGTCAGTATTGAAGTATGCGCTAGGCCTCCAGAGGAAGAGACCCGTGCCCTATAACGGGTTACTAAAGGGTCGAAGCCATTCGTAATAATATTCCTCTTTACCTAGCAATCGCTATTGGTGACCATTATTATTGATAAATAAAATTTTAATCGTGAAACTACAAAGTAAAGTAATTGACGCAGGGAGATAATGATTTATAATTTGAGCATAGATAAATAATGTGTTTGATATTTGGAACAGTGCTCCATTTCACATGCACTATCACTATTCCATGGAAACACCTGATTATTCATTCACATGATATAATGAAACAAAATACGATTTCGCGGTTGTATTTACATGGATATCGACTAGTTACATTGAACGTAAATTGAATAGATACTTATAAATACAAGAAAGTTTTACGCAAACAAGTCGGTTGTGCAATATTTCCTTCAATGTAAACGTCGAAGGAAATTATATCATACAGGTTTTAACAGCGGTTAGTAATCGTTATTCAGCGAACTTAAATTATATTCATTAAAAAATCCTAAATTATGTTTTAGTATTATTTTCATAGCTTCACGAAATGTATCCTTAAAATAACAATCCTGTAGATTTCAAGTTTAATAAAATACTGGATGGTAAATACTGGCCGTATTACAAATCTATCTTGGGTGCTTAAAATATCTAACATATCATAAATACTATAATTATGACATTAGGAGGATTAATGAAACTTTTATCTCTGCAAAAAGATGGTCATAAAAAAGATAATCTATGAGAATTCCCCGCATACTTAATTTAAAGATAACAAAAGGACATCCAAAATGATAGTTATAGAGATGGTTTACGAAAGAGAATGTACGAAATATTTAATGCAACTAAATTGTCTGAAATGTTCCCATCCATATTTTGACTACAAAATGTTAGAAGACGAGATCATATCTCCCAGTTGAGATTCAAGCAGGAGCTCAAATGATTGGATATCTGCTGAAAACTACCTACATCAAAGTAAGATTACCTAGAATAAGCCTCATCGAGATCGGGCAGCGTGCCGGCCGACGCGATCATTGTCTCGTCGAGCGAGTGCCGCGTCTTCATCTCGTGGCTGAGCAGCACGCGCTTGTGGCGAGTGATGATGTTGCGGTAGTTGTCCGTCATGATGTACAGGTAGAACCGACGGAAGTTCTGCCACTGGAGGAGGTACAGCATCGTACTGCAGACAACAACACCACATTTTCATGATACCTGAGGCTGAGTACCCATGCAACTTTTGGTTGTAATATTAATTAAATTCGTGTTCCTTGATTTTTATGGTAGAAGCCAGCAAGAGTCAAACAATATTGTGTAGTCATCGGCACCAAACGATAGGCGTATCAACGCGCGGCCGGTAAAACAAACGAATTCAAGGCTTCCTTTTTGCCTTGAATCGCTTGTATTATCGGTTTCCAATACATCATCCAAGCCGAAACAAAGTATGAGTGGGTACTAATTTAAGTAGAAGGGTGGTAGTCAGCCAGTGTGCATCTGAACTGAGGGCCCACTTTTTTTTTCTCGGCGTAGCGAATTGAAATTTATAGAGGATTTAGTTAAAAATAGTTAAAACTTAAAGCAAACACTCATAAATTTCTTAAACGTGAATTAAAGATGTTATGGGCAAATGTTTTGGGCCCTCAGTTCAGATGCCTACAGAAAGTGGCATGGTAAATATCTCAGAAAGTACTACCTCTGTGTCAATAATTATTATTTTAGAATTTAGTTAAGAATTTCTTAAAACGATTGATATCATTCTCAACTGGCTAGAGAATAACATTACAGACTTATCGCAGTTTTACTTGGGCCCTCAATCCAGACGTTTATGAACTGAGAGCCCAGGCGAAACATAGGTTTAAAGGAAGAAAAGCATAAATGTACATTGGAAACCTCTTAGATAACATCCCTATGAATTAGTTAAAAAAAGAAATAGTGATAAAAAAGTAACGGCTGAATGGTAAAACGGCTTCGAATTTTCGGATAACCTCTAATCTGAGGGCCCAATACTTTCGGCTTTATCGACTAGGTGCAACCTCTTAGTTTGAAATAAATTAGCTGAAAAGTTTTTACTAATTTTTAAATAAAATTTTACATTCGGTTTTTTGTTCAAAATGCCATACTTTACGAGAAAATTAACTTTTCATTTTTAGTAGGAACAAATTTTGTAGGGTAACCATGATTGCAGAATAGGAAAATAATTAACTCAGTTTTGTAAATTGAGATAGTCTTATTTATTACACTTCTGTACTAATACAGGGTTCTGTTAATATACATAAATTTTCATTTATTTCCTTCACTAGGAAAATACAATAAACTATGTGTATTCAATTAACAAAACAAAATTAAACAAAGTAATATTAGAGATCTTGGCATTCTTATGGATTCCAAATTAACATTTTCAGACCATGTAGATTCAATTGCCAATAAAGCGTACAAATGGCACCTTATTTTATGAGGAGGAGTCATGCTCTCATCATCGTCTAATGACCCTTGAAAATCGACGTATTTTGACCGACATGTCCTTTTTGTATTGCGTTTCTAATGGTCTCATAGATTGGTTAGAACTTTCTTTTAAAATACTGAGTTTCAATGTTCCAAAAACTCGTACGAGACATACACGAACAAGCCTATTCACTATTCACCAGTCAACATGAAAATACAAAATATGCTCAAAACTCACTAGTCAATCGACTGCATATCAAGTACAACAATAGATGTAGTATTTTTCACAACAGTAGAGCAAAATTATACAACACATAGTAGAAGTACTTAACAAAAATATTTAAATTATTATAAATATTATATTGTAGTACATATCAATGAATATGTAGATTATGTTCATTCTATATTTGTTAAGCACACACACGCGCACACTACACACACACGCATACATACACACACACGCACACACACATACACACGTATGCGCGCACACAAACACGACATACATGCACGCAAATATATTTATAATTTAGCGACTGTTACTGTAAGTAGCTAGTAAGTAAAAGTAAATCCATAATTGGCTTTCATATGTAAATCATAAGTATAATATCTGTTAATTAATTAAGTTGTGGATTTTGTGAAAATAAATAAATAAATAATTTCTTAGTAACTACATCTTCAGAATCAGCATTAGCAATTCCGTACGACAGAGTATGTATATAAACAGGTTCTTCTTCTCTGCTGTCACTAAATTCTACCATCATATCGTCATAGCAGACCATGCGACCATTTACAAACCCATGTCCTTTGTAATTACCGATATCACCCGGTTGAGTTGCAGGTACATATTCAATACCACCTAATAATTTTTCAATTTACAAAACTGAGTTAATTATTTTCCTATTCTGCAATCATGGTTACCCTACAAAATTTGTTCCTACTAAAAATGAAAAGTTAATTTTCTCGTAAAGTATGGCATTTTGAACAAAAAACCGAATGTAAAATTTTAGTTAAAAATTAGTAAAAACTTTTCAGCTAATTTATTTCAAACTAAGAGGTTGCACCTAGTCGATAAAGCCGAAAGTATTGGGCCCTCAGATTAGAGGTTATCCGAAAATTCGAAGCCGTTTTACCATTCAGCCGTTACTTTTTTATCACTATTTCTTTTTTTAACTAATTCATAGGGATGTTATCTAAGAGGTTTCCAATGTACATTTATGCTTTTCTTCCTTTAAACCTATGTTTCGCCTGGGCTCTCAGTTCATAAACGTCTGGATTGAGGGCCCAAGTAAAACTGCGATAAGTCTGTAATGTTATTCTCTAGCCAGTTGAGAATGATATCAATCGTTTTAAGAAATTCTTAACTAAATTCTAAAATAATAATTATTGACACAGAGGTAGTACTTTCTGAGATATTTACCATGCCACTTTCTGTAGGCATCTGAACTGAGGGCCCAAAACATTTGCCCATAACATCTTTAATTCACGTTTAAGAAATTTATGAGTGTTTGCTTTAAGTTTTAACTATTTTTAACTAAATCCTCTATAAATTTCAATTCGCTACGCCGAGAAAAAAAAAGTGGGCCCTCAGTTCAGATGCACACAGTCAGCCAGGCACACAAAGATCCTTATCACGAATTAATGTCATATTTCAATTTTCAATGGTGAAAAATTGTTTGTGGTGATATGCATTCCGGATTTGGAGGCAGTTAAGTTTAGTGGCAAATTCTGAAATAGGGTACTATTTTAGGAGAAAAAATATAAACCATATATGTAAATAGATTTCAAGCTATCACTTGTTGAGCAATTCCAATGATTTATTAAAAGTATTTGGAGCCATTTTTTTTAAGGCTACACTTTACAACTTAACTTTAAATAATTAAAAAATGAAACTATGGCGGTATTGAACTAGAAATTAATAACTAGATGTTATGGAAGTTTACTATTTTAATTACACGAGGTATATTATAAAAGTACCTATTATGTACCGTGTGAACAAACTGAACAATGTTAACATACATACATTCACTATTGAATGAGTATTGATTTTTCCATTACCTACTGCAATCGATATAAATAATCAAATTGACGACAAAACTACACCAAACCGGTCAAATCTGGCTTATTGTAAAACCACTCATGTAACTTAAATGTAAATAGCGACCTTGATAATGACTAAATTAGTCGTCCGCGAATCGTTGCATAACCTTGCTTTAAAATGGTTTGAATAAGTCCTCGGGCATCTTAAGTTTATATTGAATATACAACAGATGAACAGAAACAAACGTTCTGAAAGGTTTGATAAACATTGGCAACAGAAAATGGGTCACCTGAAAGTGGTTGGCGCCGCATGGCGCATATCAACATTTGTAACTCTATACATCCCAAACACCCACTACAGTCTACACTCTACACCCATATAACCGTTAAGCCTGTAGATATATATATACAGTGTGGTCATGCAATCGTAGGAGATATTTCACCCCCCGCTTCACCTCGCGATTCTCTGCCCGAATACGTAAAAAAAATCTGACCTTAATTTTTACCCAAATTATCCTTTAAAATACATTAATCATAGACACTGCGCTCGAGAAAGCGGTGACCTAGTAACCCACATATTGCAAAAGAACACCGCCGCTCTGTCGGCACACCACAAAGGCACGCCGCGCCGCAAACGCTCGCTTTTTTCCATTGAATCATGCCGCCTAAGGGTCCGTTCACACAGACCAGCTCGGAGAGGAGAGCAGATTTTTATCACGTTGGAAACAGAGTTTTGAATTTTAGTAAAGTTTATTTTTGCATGTGCACCTTTTTTGTCATCAAGAATGCTTGAACGCCCTTCGTGTGAAATAAAAATTGTGTGCTCTTTCTCGATCGTGCAGCTTGTCGGCTCCGATTGCGTGCTCTTTCTCGCTCGCGCAGCCTGTCGGCTTCGATTTCGTGCACATTAACACACCGAAAACAAAACTTGGACTGCGCGGAATACTGATACTGCCTTTGTAGTGTATCTACCCGTCTCCGAGCGCATCTGACCGGCTCCGAGCACATCCGACCGCATCCGCTTTCAGATCTCTTCCAGCCGGTCTATGTGAAATAGTTGGCGGCTCCGTTCCGGCCAATTACAAGCGTATACGATCCGGTCTGTTGAAAAGAAAAAAGCAGGCCGATGCTCTCCGAGCCGGTCTGTGTGAACGGACCCTAAAAGTCGCACCGCCGCCGCACCGCTTTGTCGGCACGTCGCAAAGACACTCCGCAAACGTCAAATAATCGTAACAGGTCATTCACCTAGTGACCTGATAACGCGAGTTCAACGCGCTGCTAAGGTGTCCACACGTTTTGAGATTTTTCGTATTTAGTTTGATATTATTATCTTTGTGATTTATGGATGTTTTTATTATTTCTTTGTTTATTCGGGCAGAGAATCGCGAGGCGAAATACCCCCTGAAATATCTCCTACGATTGCATGACCACCCTGTATATAGATTCACATGTCGTACAAACTTCTCTTAACCTTGTACCACTTTGAGAAGATATCAAAATTCAGCAGTCAAACATTATAGGATCGTTTATACTCACTCAATAGCATTGTATCCTTGACATATCGAAATCCCTCCAATTATATTTCTAGGTCGCTTTCTTTCCTCCCCTAAATATTTGGTAATTAAATTGCCTCCGAGACTAAATCCAACCAGCATTAACTTGGTATTAGGGAACCGCTCCAATAAATTTTCTACCATGTAGCTGAAGTCATCAGTTTGACCTGTAAAAAAGATAATTTATTGCAATAAATTCGCCTTGATGATAACTTTTGACATGAATAGTCACGCCATTTTGCAATGCGGTTATCATTTTGTGTACTTATTATAAATATATTAAGATTATAGTGATTTATTTAAGTATAGAATTTGCTACTTCATTTTAGAGTGTTAAAATTTTTCGTTTATTTATAATTAGATACGTATTAGGTACGTACCTACTAATGAAAATCGGAAAAATGTCTAAATACAAAATGCCATTATAATAGATACCTTGTTAGTTAAATTAGATGCATACTTTTATCTCAAGAGGTGTTTCAAGTTCCTTATAATATCGTCCTGTCTATTTAGATCAACTTGGTTTTTATGTACCTAATACTAACAAGTTAATCCTGAATACAAGTTCTCCCTAATGTAAACAAACAGTATACAATGGAAATGCAGAAAAATTTGGATAACAAAATGCTTACAACTCTAATTAGGCACATTTTATCTCTTAGTAATTAAGGTTAATTTATTTTGTAAGTATGTTTACTTTAATATCGATGTATCGTACATATCATTCTATTTTCTGAAACATATTTGAAGTACACCTTCCGATGGTGACTAATCGTAACATTACAGCGTGAGTCACCTGCCGTACTAATAACCGACTCAGCTATAGTTCGCTCCGTTTATATAGATTACATCATTTTGGTGATCTAATGTCGATACATCATAAAGCCGATGCAAAATATTCTAGTCTAGACGATCATGACGGTATTGAAAAGAATAACTACCACCAGAGTATGACGCCAAAACAAAGTTGTCTTTTCTTAGTTTGCTGATGCGCTCATAGCATGGCGGATGTCGGTTGCGGATGCGGATGTGGCTTGTGTGGATCCTAGATGATCGCCACAAACAGCCGCCGGTCGGTAGGTGAATGGTGACTACAATCTGCGTGTTGTGACCATTTTTTGACTGAGGGTTACGTTTTCAAAATATGGAAATTAAAATTCGGGTGTTTTAGACGTTGAAATATTTTATGCCCTTCAATTATTATCGCTACTTTTTATCTAGACATATTGTATAACACAGTTAAAAGGAAAATTATCACAATTAGGTAGATTCAACAAGTTAAAGAGTCGAACAACCAACATTAACTACGAAACGCTACACTATGTATGCCTGAGTGCCTGACAAGCACTTAGGCGATTTTTTATTATGCAGTCTGCGAATTCGTAGTCAGCGATATAAGTATGTACCTACTTATAACAAAATTAATTAATAAGGTAGGTAATCTTAATTACTTATCAATAAACTTACGCTCAACTTATTGTTAGACCGACTGATTTGTGACGCATTCGACCAAACAATAGTATGAGTGCATGACTTACTTCTCGGATCTTGTGTATACCTACTTGTATATAAATAATCATATTCAAATAATCGTATTGGAATTTGTTATGCATTTATCTCGAGAGTAGTCTCGAATACTAGCTATTTGAGAGTCGCAAAACAAATCTTATAATTGAGTGGCTCATTAAGATGATTAACGAAATTATACGAACGAAACGAAGATGATGATTACACAGCGTCACAGTGAATTCAGTTTATAATGGACAACTATGAAGATGTATGAAGTAGATACCTACGTAATATTATACAGGCACAGCCTAATTAGTCTAGTCAACAAGTGCTTTTTTGGTAGACTTTTTTCAGTCTCGGAAAAATTGAACGAGGTGTCATTCGATTCGGAATGGCATGTAGATGATTTTTGAAAAAATTCAAATTCCGCTTGCAAAAATTGCAAAAGTTATAAAACAATAAAAAAATTGCAATAAACTACTTATAATAAACACATTTTTTTGGACTAATTTGTTAAAAGGCTACTTGAATAATAGGAGGAAAAATCTATCAAATCTATGCTGGTACGATACTGAATATTGGTTTCAAGGATAATTTCAATACCTACATTGTTTAGGGAAAATGTATTTAAAGTGTGGTGCTAAATACATATCAAAAACAAAGATACATAATACGAAATACATGTACTACCAAACAGGCAGATTCCCATCTCTGCGTCAAAATTAAATTTTCGAAATCGACGAATATTTACGAGAGAGATTATAATTATATTATTTTAGAGTAATAAAAATATCTTAACCAGAAAAATATCTTTACAATTAAATATAATATAGCCTACTATATATTAAACATTTATTAGAATGCTCGTCTATATTTTTACGTTGATAGTGATTTACCTCGCAAAACACAATACACAGTAAGAGGTTTGCCCCTTCATAACGTTATCGTTAGATCGTTGAATATCGATCGCTAAGGCATCTTTTCTTTTGGTAAAGGAACGCTGAGGGGCACTTCGGTGTTGTTAAGCGTGGCGCATAAATAATAGCTGTTGCACTGCTTGTATTTTTAATAAAAATCGTAGTACCTAGGTAGGTAACCTATCACAAGCACACCGAGGAGTATTGATTACGGCGTTATTTAAGTACTGTACGGCGTAATTTCGAATACTGTGTATTAAAAAAGGGGGCGTGTACTTTTGTACGCGCGTGAGAAGTTACACTTCTTTGACATAATTAAATAAATATTTAATTTAATAACGTGTATCAGTTTTAATAATCTTTCAAAAACTATTTTTGTACTAAATAAAAATAAAACAGTGGTAACGAACGCCATCTCTTAACATAATATGAAGCATTGAGCAGCTAGCGCCATCAATCCAGCAATTAACGCAACAGTGCAGCGTTAAACGTTTAACGCAACCTTGTTGCAAGTCGCATAAGAAGTATAACTTCAAAAATTATATCAAAATAGGAATCACCGATACACTTAATGCAAGTATTTTTTATACTACCACCATTTCAAGGACCACGTAATATCACAGAAGAAATAGGGTCAACGCACATTTATTCGGCGCCATTCGCGTTTCGCCGAATGATTTTGGTTACACTTATTCGGCTCGGCTTCTATCAGCCACATACGGCGTCGTAAGAATGCGAACGACTGCTTACGGCGTCGTAAGAATGCGAACGGCTGCGTACGGCGCTGAATACGCTGCGAAGTCCGTCCAAAGACGTTAGTAGGTATAATCTATACGGGAACTATGAAGGTCGCAACCTGTCGACAAGGCCAAGGAGTCAAAAATCTTCCATGTATCTACCTACAGCGCGGCGCTGTTCCGCCGCGTTCGACGTCGTACGCGGCGTACGCGGCCGAAAGATAAAACACATTTGTCGTCGTTTTCTACTTGTTTACCGCGAAAGCGGAATCGGCGCCGAAATGCCGAAAGGATGCGTACGCGTCTCCGTACAAAGCCGAATAAATGTGTTTTGACCCATATTAGGTAATATGAAATATCGCGTAATTTTAGGTAAGGTGTAAAACATAACACCTTAATCGACAGATATGTGTGTAATGTTAATTGCGGCGTAATATTCAAAACGGTGCAATGTTGACTACGGGCGTAACGTTGAGTATTGCATAATGTAGAATATAGAGTATTGTTGGCTAAAATAATCTTTGGTTATAGAACAGAACATAAGAGGAGAAATATCGGATAGTCAATGATAAGAACTGCAGGTCTTGAGATTTGAAGTATTTTAGAGAACCAAACGGATTGAACAGAAAAAGGAAGAGCGTTCCAGAGGCGGATAGCGGTAGCACTGAATTATTTCGTACAGAAGGAAGTAGAATCAATGACGACGTAATGTTTAGCAAACCACAAAAACTGTATTAAATTCATTATCGATAGAAATTTAGAAACAACTCACCGTATGAGAATATTCGAGTGCCCGTAACGGGAACACTGTTAAGCGCGCCGATGTGGTTGAGCACAGCGCAGCGGTAGCCGTGGCACTGGGAATAGTGCACGTACGTCCGGATGTACACGCTCTCCGATGTGTTCCCGATCCCAGGACAAATCGCCACCGTCACGTCATCTGATCCAAAGCAAAGAATATTGAATAAGTTTGTGTTCAGGTGCAATGCTGAGTACGGCGTAAAGCTACTGCGTACACCACATAGCGATACACTTACAAAAACCCTTTTGTCCTACGGTTACCTTTGCACTGAATGTAATCTAGTTTTTAAAATAAAGAGGTAATAAGGTATAGAGGGGAATAACTTAGTTTATAAAATATTAACTAGGTAGCGAGATGCTTGACCCTGACAAATGTATGATTTACAATATGGAACAAATTATTTGCCACGGGCTAAAAAATGCTACAAGCGCCAGCGCTTAAAGGTTAAGAAAATGTAAACAATGTGAAAAACAATCCATCTATAGGTTGCACGGACTCTTATTAAGGATGTGGAAATCTAAAGTTGGTTATAACCATAATATGCCATAACATATGTCTTCATTTACCTTCATGTTGAGATCCAACCGGTTCATACAAATCGTACGTTAGGGTAGACCTATCCGGTAACACCAGAGATACGCGCCCTCCAATTGGCCACGGACATCTCACGCGTCCAATGAGACTGTGGAGAATCGTCTGTACGTGCCCGCTGAAGCCCCATAGCCGTGTTGGTATATAGCTGAAACAACAGATTGAGTACTGTATTGGATTTTATTATTACTTTATGTTGGGAATATCATGTTATCTTGTGGAAACTTAATACCGCTGATATACAACTAGCCTATGTAATAAAATAATTTCCTTCCATAAATACATCATTCACCTAGAGTATCTTCAGAATCTATAGTACGGACTGCTGTGAGAATATTAACTTGGCAGCTGGTGGCTGTAAAATTATGATTTTTTTTCATTATCATGCAAAATTAAAAACGCACTGTGACATAATTGCGTATTTAGGTCACGCTGTGCGTAAAGTAGCCCCGACACAAAAAGGGGGTGTTATCAGGGTGTTATAAGTTTTACGGGTCTGTGTATGGCATCGTATCTCCCAAACGAATGGACGATAATAATGCAGTTTTATTTGTTTGAAAGCTGACGTGTTTAGATGGTTCTTAGCTGCACTTTATAAAGATTGGTTCAAGCATTTCAAGGTCATCAGCTCTTTTTTGGGTAAAAGTAAATGTCTGGGGATTTTTAAAGTTTAAAACTTACAGTTATTACATAGTGCGAAAGTTCGTGACTGAGTTTCCTATTAAATCAACATAATTATAGGCATCTTTCGTAAGGTATAAAAAAAAAACTACTTTGGACACGACGAAACAGGAGTATAGGATGTATAATTTTGTAAGATGAGTAAACCATAATGAAAATCCATCTCATCCAGCCAGCAAAGATTAGTTAATAGGTTGATTTATGATTTAAATTGAATAATATTGATTTAAATTAAATAATTGATAAATGATTTGTTATGAAAGGTTAGTTATTCACAATTTCATAATTGGCAGCAATTGTATCATTAAAATTATTATTTATATTTATAAATGATGTTGCAAAGAACCTGTAACATCTTGTAGGAACCTAATAATGAAGATATTATCATTTAACTTTGTAAACATTATCAGCTATGCATCTATTGTTAATCAGTTCACAATAAGCTTTGGCCATATTTGTACTTCATAATAACACAGACATTATATTGTCTTTAGCATATTAAAGTTCATGAATTTAAAGTTTTTTTTTTCAAATGAAATACTTAATTTATTCCTATCCCTCTGTAACAAAATTATCATTATTTACACAATTTTGCTTCTATTACTCTATTGATAAGGTGCTTTAAATCAAGATAAAAATAAAGAAATGATTGTAATATTTGAAACATTATGTTGTTAATAATTATTTAATTGTTACTTAAGTTCTCAACCAACGTTAAGTACTCCCCTACGGTCTTTATGTCTATCCAATTGAGCCAAACAAATTAAAAACCAACATCTAAAATCTAGGGACTGCATTTACTTCTTCTATTACAACTAGCTGACCGGGCAAACGTTGTTCTGCCAAAAAATTTTTAGGGGTAGGGGGATGAAAAATAGATGTTGTCCGATTCTCCACCCTAGCCGATATGCACGCAAAGATTCACGAAAATAGGTCGAGCCGTTTCGGAGGAGTTCAACTTCAAAACAATGTGACACGAGAATTTTACGAATATATATTAGACTAGCCGTTGCCCGCAGCTTCGCATACGGAAATTATGTTTTACCTTATTTGTACCTCTTGCAGAAGGAAATTTCAAAAACGGTGAATTTATATTGAAGTACTTATATTTAGTAATTTATATACTAAAACCCATGATAAAATCACAAAGGATTCCTCCAGGAACGGGTTTTGAAAAATAAGCAATATTCACATTAATTTGTATTTTTTTCTTTTTTTTTGCAAAATTTTGAAAAACTGAAAAATACATGTGCCATAAATTTAAGCAAGGAACATTTGATGCAAATTTGAAGCAAATCGGTTGATGTTTTAAAAATATTCCATACAAACTTTCATCCCGTTTCCCGGGGAAACCTTTTAATTTTCCGGGATAAAAAGTATCCTAAAATATGACCCGGAGTATTAGTAACAACTTTACCAATTTTCATCGAAATCCGTTCAAGGGTTTTCATGTGATGCCCGGACAGACAGACAGACAGACAATAATTCTAAAAAAAATATTTTTGTGCTCTAACACGTTATTGAAGTGCCCCCTAATCAAAATTTTTAAAAAATATTCAATGTACAGTAAATTTGCCCTTTGAGTTTTATTATAGTATAGATTTATCTAATAAACATGCCCAAGCCAACATGTCATAGATAATGTATTAATAGATAGTATAAAAGCAACAAAAAGTTTAGTTAATGAATACAAAATAAAACATAAAAACTCTATCGGACATTAAAAAAGTCCTTAACCTGATGTGACATTGTCACAGTTACCTAATTTTGGGAATTTAATTGAGTGCACATACATAATTATCAAAAACAGTAAATGCATAAAATGCACTGATTACTGTCCATAAAATCAGCTATAGTTTTTTTTACTGTATTGAATTGAAAATGAAACAACAACACAGTTTTTATGCTTCAACCAAGCTTGTATGTATGAATGAATGTCAAATATTTTAAATACTTTTAAATCCTTTTCTTAATATGCAATAAATATAATCTAAATTTTACTAACAAAAAATAACCGACTTCAAAGTCTCAAAAACTACATAGTTGTCAGATCTTGTTCAAATTTATGTGAGACCACATGACAAGCTCTTGCTTTCGATTAAAAAAAGAATCATCGAAATCGGTTGGCGTGATATTGAGTTATTTGTCAATTTGTCGCGCACATCTTAACACAAATTTACGACTTATGTGGTTTTCTCATGGATTCCATTGTCAAATCTCAATAAAATTTATGTGGGACCACATGACAGCCACCAGCTTTCGATTAAAAAAAGAATCATCAAAATCGGTTCGCCCAGTCCAAAGTTCTGAGGTAACAAACATAAAAAAAAAAATACAGTTGAATTGAGAACCTCCTCCTTTTTTGAAGTCGGTTAAAAATAGGTAACTTAAAATTGTGCACTTTTAAAAATGTGAATAATTATTTTAAAATGCCGCTACATAACCAGTGATTGATAAAGACTTTACTTCTACCACTTTAATGAGATAAATTGTAATGTTGGTGTCACTATATATTTTTAACCGTAACAGTATATTATTGACTTTTTATTTACATTTCCATACCATTTTCTATGGTGGTTTGTACTATCCAAATGCAGCCTTGCATTTCCATAGTAAAACAGTCATGCGTGAGAGTGACATCATCAAGTACCTAGTCATAAAAAAATTAGAAAGTAAGGATGAAAAATCATAACTTACTTCATTATCGGGTAAAATAAGGTAAGCACTTACGGTTCATTGAGGAATGGAGCAATAAACAATATGTTTTCTATAAAATTCCTGTCCTTGCCGTAGATCACAGGTTTGTGCGGTTGACTATTAACATTCAATATTCGAAACAGAACACAAAGTATAACAGCGATAACGGCTAGCAGAACGGTCGACATCTTTAGTTTTAAGTTTTTCTACACAGCCATCAAATTTTCATAATAGCGGCAAGAACTATTTTTCAAGAAAAAGCAAATACAACACTACAAACACATCACGAACAACCTCCATCGACCAACACTGACGGCTGACCGCTGACCTGACTGAAAATATTTGACGAACTGCCAGGCTGATTAATGACATATGATTGTCAAGTAAGACAAATAAATGACATAATAATGTAGAAGAAAAATGCTGCTAAAATTGCAGTATCACACCACAGACTACATTCTTGTACTATAGAGACATGGATATATTACTCTATCTGGATCATAGACTTCGTAGTGATCGATGACGTCATATAAAGATCGATTCATACGTAACGTGTTTTTACCCCGTAAGGGATGGGGACGAGGTATAAATATACGTGCATGCGCCGTTCCCCTCCCGTACCGGATTCTGCTGCGTATGTAATTGTACTATCCTATACATTTTCTATGAAACGATGTTTCCAAAACTTCACGTCCCCGTCTCGTACGGGAAAAAACCCGTTATGTATGCATTGACCTTAAGAAGGACCATTTTTGTATTGTGTCCATGTTATCTATAGTTCCAAGATATATCATTAGATTGCGATTTTTATAATTGTTACCGTAATTTTTAATCTAATCTAATGCAATTGCAATAATTGAAATTCGGTAATTTTGAAGAAATTTTAATAAAATGTATTATTTCAATATTAAAATGATTACACCCAGAAAAGTAACCTTTAAAAAACATTTTCAAGAATCATATCAAAATAGGACATAATTTTCGAAGTAAGTGTGGACAGTTGGACACCCTACATGAACGACAACCTCGATCCGGCCTGTGATTGGTCGAATGTGTCATTCCGATATGATGTCATCGATGGGGCGATATAGGCAACATGATACGGGGCCCGTCAAGGGTAGGCAACGCCACTGTATATGGGGCTCGAGAATAATTATCGAGGGTTACAACACAGAAAATCCCTGATGCAGAGGAATAAAAACGTCAAATAAGAACATACTTTTATTTAGCGAAAAATTAAGTGCCTAGAGTATGTAACTAATTACCAATAAATAACAATATTGTGATAAACCGTTAAGTAAGAAATTACAAAACGTCAATTTCGTAGTACTTCACTTTGTTACTAACCAAAAACTTACACTGAAATAGACTACAATAAATTATTTTTGTCGTTTATATCGTAAACAGAGCTAATAATAAAGATATTTGTAATTAAATAATTCTAATTATGACAAACTTAGAATGTGTGTGATAAAATTGATAAAATTTATAATTATTTTTACAATATTTTGGAACTTCATTATAACCAATAAACAAATTTAAAATATGTATTGCAAACTTCTACATTGAGGGTTCTTGGTATCTACTAATCACAATCCTATGATACCTGTTTTTTTTACGTACATAATATTATTTAAGTTTTTGGTATAAAAATCAAATCAAAATCATCCAAATTACCACATTCACATAAAACATTGTATTACTAATGTTATATCAACTTGCCTTTTAATATTTTGATTTGAATTAATTATTATTGAAAATTAAATATAAAAATAAAAATTCAGGCACATGTTACAAATTCAAAACTGGAGCACATTGGTGCAATATTTAGATGCAACTTAAAAAATTCAATCCAAGTAAATGGTGATTTTATTTATGTAAACAATATGACAAAAGTATTTTGGAACTACAGTTCAAGAAAAAACCTAAACAAATACTATTATGTAACATCATGGTTATTTTTTGATAATCAGTTATTTCTCCTACACTTATGTTGTTATATTACTGTTTAACATACCTTATAATATGAGCTAAAAGGATCGTGATAGTCTGACAACCAAGAAATCAATTAAGTTAATGAACAATTCGAAAGGTAGTTATCAAATTGCAAAAAGCTATTTAACTTGTAAAAGGTCCTTATAAAAATATTATAGGTACGTATAAATATATTGCATAACTTAGTGTCACGTTAGTTTACATGCCATTAAGAAAAAAAAAACTTATAAAACAATTTGTGTCATCATGTTACTTAGAATTGTCATTACAATATTACATTACATTCACCCAGATGTTTACCCCATCAGCCTTCTAGAGTCAATAAATATCTGTACATACCCTTAACTACAAACATTTGAAAAGATGGAAAATCAGTGCATATTTTCTACCTTATACGCAGCAATTTTAATACCCTCCACACATGACATACAGGGTTACTTTTAACAATAGCCAAAGCATGGCAACTCTTAAAAATAAAAATAACAATAGTACTAAAATTATATTGTGATGTTGGCCTAAGTTTAAAAATATAATGGCAAAGGAAATCATTATCTAGATTCAACGAAACTATGATATACGATTATGTTGCTAGGTGACACCCAACATACAATAATCAGGACTGTGAATATAGAGTAATTAAAATGAGCAAACCAATATTAGAAAACTTAGTGTAAATCTTTATCCTATCTATAACTATTCAATATTTAATTTCACAGTCATAAATTTCCAACAGACTCTTCATGTTACAGCTGTTTTCTTCTTGTAACAAAAAACAATGATTAAAGAATGATTACAAGTTGAGACATAAATTACACAGACCTAATGTAAACGCGTGGACACAGTTCCCTACAAATCAAATACAAAAATATAGATAAATCTTGTGCAATGTAATTAATAATTATATCTATTAAATATATGACTTACGAATTATACTCAATGCTGTTAATAAGTTACAGTTCGAAGGTACATAATACTATAATCCCTAAAACTATCAATAATCACCTGTATAAATATATTTCTATTGTTGCACCTATGCAATCTTTTGTTTGCGATTAAATTGAATAGCTGTATAAAAAACAATGAAAAACGTATACGAATATGCACAATGCCACTCATTTGCTAACAGTATTTAAAGCAATGTAAAGATTTAAATATGAATTAATAAAGTATCAAAGGGCAATTAATTTCCGCCGATTTTGTGCCTTTGCATCTTTATTCGGTATTTTGTACTCTTAAAAATAAATATGACAGTCGATTTAAATATGCGCCCTTATATAACATACCTATTCATAGGATATGTAAACGACGCAAAGCAATAAGTATACTTATTGTATAAATATACGCGACACCATAAAACATTATTGCTTATTTACAGTACATTATTACTGGCAACTAACTACCTTTATATAAAGAACTAGCTCACAACTATATTACTTGCAACAATAGTTATCGAAGATTCAGAATAAGTTGTATACTGCACGTTGTACAAAGAACTGCACATCATAAAAAATCGTTTGAATATATATCAACTGCAAGTACAATCTGTTAGCACCGTTTAGTATGATCACTTTCCTGTTTCTCAGTGTTTATGTGCACTTACAATCAATCTACATCGCACTGTATTGAGCCACAAAACTAATTATTAACACTCAAATAAAATTAAACACTTCACAGTCTACCGTCACGTTTGGAAGAAAGTTAAAGATATAGCAATTTGTGAGAGGTCGGTGGCGCTGGTGTGGGAGGGTCAGCGGATCAGACACGTCAAGCAGAGCTCGGCCGAGCCGATGCAGTCATCGTGGCAGAAGGCACCGCATTTCTTACACAGGATCATAGCGCGCAGGTTACACACGCAAGCGTCATCAGCTCCTACACTACGGCACCTTGTTACGTTCTGAAAAAGAATTGAACTGTAAAAAAACACTTGGAACTATCAATTCAGGTCCATCTTCAGAACATACATAATCCAACACAGTGGCGAAGTGCAGATTGTTAAATACCTTTAAAGACAGTATAGAGAAATCTTAAATGCTGTAAGACGTAAGTTAGGTGTTAGTTCTCAGAGACATGCGAGTCTCGCCTTGACTGAAGGTATTGGGATGCAAAAAGTATTTCTACTTTTTCAAACAATTCTCATTAAAAACTAGATACTCACAACATTAGTGTTCTGATTAGTGGGCGGTGCACTGGATGCTCTCGGAGCCACATTAGGCGTGCGCTGGACCAGAATGTATTGGCCCATGTTGTTGTTAGATCTATTTTCATTTATCTGAAAAGTTATCAAGTTAAAATTAGTAAATACGTACTTGTATGTATTACTATACTTACTATAGACCAAAACACGTAAAGGCCTGTGGCAGCAACACACACAAAAAAAATACCCTAACACTATAATATATTATATGCATGGATACCGTCAACAAAAAATCTAACATTTTGCGTCTATCTCGCCCTTGACCGATTTTATTAAACATATCCTTTGTAAAAGTTTCCTTTGTAAATATTTTCGCAATTTACGTCGATCTCTATATAGTATATCTGTCCGCGTAAAGCTGAAACCCCGAAACAGCAACCGACTATAAAACTGACTATTGAAAAAAAAACTTATGTAAAAACATATGTGCACTTGTTACCTCATTGTGCGACATGACGGCAGCAGGCAGTTGTCTGACGAGCACGGGCGGCGGGGGGCGCGGCGCGCGCGGGGGGCGGGCGAGCAGCGCGGGCGGCGGCCGCAGCTGTCCCCGCAGCGCGTCGCGGTTCGGACTGTTCTGGATCACCGCTTGACAGATCTGGTAACTGCGCTCCAGGTTCACCGCGCCCGGGGGGACCTTGTTGGAGCTGCGACTCCTGTAACCAACATTAATTTATATTTTAAAGTTATAATTTCATAATGTCTGTCCATCAGTCCAGCAGAGCATAAACCCTGTGCTAGAAAACTGTTATTTGACATATACACATACATAGCTGCACTTAAATAAATGCTAGACCAACTAATTAAACTCAATAAAAATGATTTTAAAAAATCAATACAAATGTTTCCTTATGACATTCCATGGCCTGTGAAAGAGGAACAATAAGATTGTTGTACTTTATGGAAGAAAAATAAATATTAGGATATAAAGAGTTCAATATTACCTGCTAGATTCTTTTCCAGATTTTGATTTTTTTCCAGTCAGTCTAATACTCTGAGAAACAGTTGTAGAATGAATTGGAGGATTAGTCACTGTAGTACTTGACACTAAGCTTGTAGGTGGATCAGATTCTTGCTTCGGAGTCAAATCCTTCATCGACTGGCAACTCTCTGATGAGTTTGATGATTCCATATTAAAGTTTGCATCCCTATCCTCTTTGTACATGCAATTTTCGTCATTAATATTTGAATCTTCCATACTAGTTTTAGAATCTTCACTCCCATATTTTCCACTTTCAACATTCAATGTAGAAAAGTTATGTAAAGTTATCATATTTTCATTGTTTGTCCATTCATTTTCATTCTTCCAAGACACTGCACTGTTTTTAGGTTTTGCTGGATCCTGCATTGTATCATCAGGATAGGAGACCAACTGGAATAACAGTAGACATATTTTTTAAATTTTCAGATGTTAGTATGTATTACATATAAAAGTTTAAGGACTTACAGATGTGTTTGTTACTTCCATCATTGGTATAGAAGAATTTTGTGTCATTGGCATTGTAACTACAGCTGTTACATCTGAAATAAATAAGATAAGCTGCTGGTATCATGCAAAACTTGTGTCATCATAGTTTTATGTCTACCTTCATTATTACAATTATTTTTAACTGAATGACAAGTTGATGCCAGACAACAAAATGTAGTAGTTATAACACTTGCAAAATAGCTTAAGATTTTCATAATTCACTTACTTGTTTCACTCATATATGAGGTAAGTTCCATTAAATTTGGATGAGGTGTATATTTAACATCTTCATTTTCTGTAAATGGTCATACATTGAATTAAGTATATGTCACACACAAAAATTATTACTAAAATTCATCACTAAATGACACTTACGTGATGTCATTATTGACAATGCACCAGTTTCTAAAATAAATGTTTCTGCATCTTTGAAATGCTCATCATAATAGTTTGGAGCTACATTTTCACTTGGTTTGTGCTTATCCTCACATTTTATTTCCATGTTTTTCTCTTGGTTTTTTATATTTGATTCAGCAGTTTCTTCAATAGTACATTCAGTTTCTTCAACCACATCCATATTTTCACATACTTCTTTTATAGAAGCAGGTTCTTTGTTAGACGGTGATTCTACATTTGAATTGGAATTAAATACAACAGGGACATCATCTTGGAAAGAATCCCCTACAGTTTCCTCACTATTATCACAAAGAGGCGGTGTCTTAATGGGTCCTTTAATCTCAGCGGGACTTTGTTCTACTTCAGAAGGGGGCACCTCATAATCATTTACCACTTCTTCACTACAATCATTCACTATTGAAACATTGTTCAGATGGGACTCAATTTTCAAACTGGACATAGAGGATACACTTCTCTCATCATACTCATAGAGAGATGCAGTTGCCTTGCTGTCTTCACTGTTGGTGTCAACATGTGCTTGCGTTGCATACATCTGCAGCTCATCATTTTGGCTCAACTGTTCATTGTTACCATTTGTTTCTACATCAGAACAATTGTTACTACCAGATAGTTGAGCATTGTGAGTATAGAAATTTGAGTCATCTAAAGTATAGTCATCTTCATATTTAATTCTTTTTGTGTATCGATAGTCATCATTGTCATTGCTTAATCTCTTAGTGGGTTCATGAAGATTACTATCAGAATCTGTGCCCTTGTCGTCCTCACGATCTTTGGATACACTAGATTCTTCTATGGTTATCACACTTATATCTAGTTCCTGCTTCAATTCATTACGATCTTGCTCTCCTCCATCAGGTAACAAGAGTGGATCAACAGGTGTCGTAGCTGTAGTTTCATCAACCCTATGGGTAGATGTCGAGTCAGTGAAACTAAAATCTAACTGACATTCAACATAGCCCTGAGTATGGTTCTTGACATGCTTCAAGGGAAGTAAATCAGGTACAGGAGCAGATGATTTACTACTCGCAGGAATAGGGTCTTCGCCAACCTCTTCAGCTTTTGCTGAGGCACGAGTTACAGCTCCTACATTTCTCATTCTTTTGCTACTGCTGGATGATTTACTCTTCTTAATCTTTGGAACAGTACTACTACTAGTAATTGAAGCTGTTGGGCGTAATTTTATTGTTGTTTTCAGGGAAGGTCTTTCTGAATTCAAATTTGTTGAAGATTTTTCTCTTCTGGATTTTTCACCCCAGAATGGTTCAAAATGTTTTAATTTCCAAGGATCAATTTTACTTTTTTCTTTTTCTGCTTCAGTCTTCATTTTTTGTTGATTTTCTGGAGTGAACTCACCCCCTGACAGACCCTCTTGCCATTCTATACAAGCGCGAGCATAAAATTCATTATTGAGACTAGATGAACTCAGGCGTCCTGAAGTACTAGGCCGGTCTACACTGGGTAATAGCTGTCCAAGTTTATACTGATATAGTGGAGGTAAGAGAGAGAATGTATGTTTATTTAAGAGGGCCCTAATATTTGTGTTAACTAAGATGGAGTCTGGTGTTTCTAAATCAATACAACCCTCTCTTGTTTGCTGAAGTTGAGCAGCAGTTGACAATTTTTTACCACTTCGTTTTCTAGGTTTCAAACAAAACCCTGGTATACTAGCCAAGACTTCCCTCATTGTAGACAGCTTGTTGGTTGTATTCGAGCTGGTTTCAGTATATGAAGTGGCCGCAGTCCATTCTCGCGTTTCAGGAGGGGGTGGCGGTGGCAAGGGTTTCACTATGATTCTGGGAAGGGGCCTGGAATGATTTGAGCTTTTTTTCCTCCGTTTTGATTGTTTTCGAGAGGAATGTTTACTGGATTTTTCTCCTTCTTGAGGGATACGAATCACCGTGTACTGATCGTTAGTACATGACAGGTACTTGCTGTCAGATGAATTATCTGAATATTCCATGTCGTTATGCGTATTTAAAGGTGATACGTCTAATTCCATTGTTACGGTTCTATTCGTTTACGTTTATACACTGCAGTCTCCTATTCTTAAATATCTATAAAACGAAGAATTAAGCCGCTGACATTCACTATTTCAACCCATTGTGCATTACTTCGCAATCCATGCAGAGCTGAAATAATCACCGTAACATTTCAGTAACATATAACAGTCAATCGTCACATATTATTTGAAATAATTCAAGGTTGCATTGCATTTGAGCGCAATTTTCATTCCTTTCCACAACAGTAGGGCAAAAATCAAAATGTCACAACAACGCAGAAAATGGATTCCATAAAAGTACGTTCCGTTTAATGTAAAATTACATTTTTTGTACGTAACAGGACAACTGAATTTCATGATAATAAATTAATTTATAATATATTAACATTAAACAGTTATATCACAATAACAAAAAAAAAGTTTATAATAAAGTATTCATATTTTTTAACCTTAGTAAAATATAATTATTAAATGTAAAAGCATAGAGTCAAAGATATTTTACCCATAGACATAATTATTAATTCTACGCATACTATTACCCCGGTCACTCACATGCGCGCAAATGTTTGACATTTTTACGACGTGCTGCCAGACGTCGTGAATGAGAGATCTTACGGTCGGGTAAATAAAAAGTCGGATTTCCTAAGAAGGCTACAAAAATATAGAGCATGGAGTGCCTGCAGTTTGTTACGTAAGGGTGGAGGGGCTGCACTTTCCGCAGCGCCGGAGATGTTTGGAAGCCTATTTGTGAATCAAAAACCCTAAAATTTTCCCTAAAAGTGCAATACTTGATCATTTTTTTTCTAAAATAGCTGGGTGTAGTGTGTCTTACCATACAGAGGTCGATTTTACTTGCTCCGCCACCACCTGACATTAATTTAAACTAATGGTAAGAAATACTGAATAGTTTTCACAGATTTGATCTCAAAATAAAAATAAAACTCAAAAACTACGTGTTTCCTAACTTAGCCTCTTTAAGGGGGGTCTTTACCCCACTTCCTCCCCTCCCTCCAACTCCACCCCCTCCCACTGATACTAAAGAAATATCCAAGGTTTTTCCGATGTATTATGATTTTACAAAAAAATCATAACTCGAAAACTATACCTTTCCTGGGCGTAAAAATTGTAGGTAGGTCTCTCCTAATAGAGTTCCATAAAATAAAATTTTTCATCTGGCTAACGAGTATCCTGAACACGGATCAGATAAGTACGTATAAAAAAACTTTTCATTTTTTATTGTAAAAATTACAAAACGTGTGTACGAGATGTAGATTTCAATGTGTTTCAACGAAGGAGATTAATAAAAATCAACTGAACCAACCAGCCGTCATCTATGAAATACCAATAGGTATTTTGATACCGGGTTTTAATACTGGGTATATGGCGATACCCGTACCTGTGAGGCCGGGTATTGAATATTGCAGGTATGTCTCATGCCTAATAAAAATTATAAAAATCCTACTTAACCCCGGTCACTCACATGCGCGCAAATGTTTGACATTTTTACGAATGTTTGCACATATGTGAAGGGCGTTCAGGCAAATGGGTTCACATATGAGTATACAAGCCCATTTCCGCTTCCTCCTACACTTTGTTCACGAATGTTCAATCTTACTGTTGTTATTATGTTGTTGTCATTCAAATTCATTTTCAATACAGAAAATAAATGGTAGTACGATTAAACGCCACGAACCACGAAAAATTAAGAGATACATCACCTTTTTAGTCGTGTGCGCAACTGGTCGCATGAATGTGTGGGAGACTACACAAAGGTTCGAGGTTCGCGCGCTTTGATGTGCGACAAAAAACCGACACAGCTTGGAAAACCCCGAATACCTCGAAAACTTCACATAATCATTCGCGAAGGTCGTCCCACACTTGTGGGTTCACGTATTCGCGCGAATGTGAGTGACCGGCATTAGAAATGCTCAACTCTATCCCCGGCCACTCACATGTGCGCAAATGTTTGACATTTTTACGAATGTTTGCACATATGTGAAGGGCGGTCAGGCAAATGGGTTCGCATATGAGTATACAAGCCCATTTCCGCTTCCTCCTACACTTTGTTCACGAATGTTCAATCTTGCTGTTTTTATTATTTTGTTGTCATTCAAATCCATTTTCAATACAGAAAATAAATGGTAGTACGATTAGACACCACGAACCACGGAAAATTAAGAGATACATCACCTTTTTAGTCGTGTGTGCAACTGGTCGCACGAATGTGTGGGAGACTACACGAAGGTTCGAGGTTCGTGCGCTTTGATGTGCGACAAAAAACCGACACAGCTTGGAAAACCCCGAATGTGTCAAAAACTTCGCATAATCATTCGCGAAGGTCGTCCCACACTTGCGGGTTCGCGTATTCGCGCGAATGTAAGTGACCGGCATATGGCTTGGGGTAATTGGCTATTTGACAGTTGTCACGGTAAAATATGAAATGTGTTAAATATGGTTGCATAATGGTTAACATTAATTAAACAATACATTTTTTGCATGAAAATAAATTGTAAATATTTTTATTTTTGAAAAATAGATTTGAGTTTTTTTACCTGTGGACACGAGAACCGAAACGCGGGCGGCCATGATTGAGCATGCTATGACGTCACACTTCCAAAAATATAGCGTTGTGTACTACTAACTACATCGATTATCGTGTGCAATTTACTGAGAAAATTAATAATATATATTTTGATTTGTGCTTTTGAGAGGTTTTGTAAAATGGAGTCAGGCTATATAAAAGCTGACAGTGCAAATTTGCCTCAAGTTGATTCATTTATGGTCGCAAATTTCTTTGCGTGTAACCCTGACTTTTGCTCACCGAGTTTCAAAATGCAAAAACCTCCTTGTAAGTACTGAAATTAATAAAGTAAAATTGGTCAGTCTTGCTAAGTGGTCACAGGGGGATTTTTTTCTAAGTTTTTCCTCAACGCCCCCTTAATGACACCATATAACTAATGATTTTAAATTACTTATAGGTTATGTTTATGAACAATGTTAGGTTAAGTTTAATGTGTTTTTTTAGTAAATCAGAGGCTAAGTTGATTTCTTCCAAATACTTACATCAAAGTGGTCCTCGCAAAAGAATATTGCAGATTTATCAGATGTTAACTGTTGGTCTCGACGTGCTAATTGTAACCACTGTTTTCGACGTTGAAGGCATTTAGGAACGTGTATAAACAATTTGTTAGGAAATTTAATTGTAGTACTTTTACACATAGGCACTGCACACGTCTTGTAGCTTGTCATTTCCACAATTCCAGTGAAAAAGGTGTAAGTTTTTCACATAAAATATCTTCAGAGTTAGAGCATAAACTGTTGTTATTTGAAATGTGACGTCACAGCCAGCAAGTGACAGATGGCAGACTATTTTCACGCGAATTTCAAATTAATGGATTAAAAGTTATTTTTATTCCTACTAAATAACACTTTTTTTAAAAATAAATATTGTAAGAGGTATAAAATAAACCTACGAAAATTTTAAAATATTTTTCCAAAAATTGTCTAATAGCCAATTGATTTTTCCATAGAGCATGATTTTATTAGACACCAATGAAAATCGATATTTTGACAACAATAATATAATCTATAAATAAAGGTCTACATAATCTGTGTTCTGTGAAATGTAAAATACTATTGTCTATGAAAAAATCGGCGCTTGCTGTCGGCCATTTTGTTTCATTCATGTGGTGAATTGAATTATTGCTGTGAATGTTCTATAAAATTTTTGTATTTAATTGCCTCAGATTGTTTTAAACTTTCGAGGCTTATGGTTGTACTAGTGTTAGCTTACTAGTTTGTAATTTTTTGTCATAATAAATTCAAAGACACCGTCAAAATGGGTCGCGGAAGGTAAATAACGGCTTTGTCACGACGCAAATGTTGCAAATATCGATGTGAGTTTTAGAAAACTAATGTTCGCTATGTTTGTTTCTTTAGAGATAGAAGTCGCGATAGACGTCGAAGTCGCACTCGCAGCAGGAGTAGAAGTCGTAGTCGTAGCCCACGCTACGGCCTAGGAGGTGGAGGCGGTGGTGGTGGTGGTGGCGGAGGCTATGGCGGCGGTGGCAGGCGCAGCAATCCTGGGGCTAACTTACGCAAACCTAAATGGGATCTCAGCAGACTGAAACCTTTCAAGAAAGATTTTTATGTTCCTCACCCCGAAGTTGAAAGCAGAACGGATTCGGAAGTTGAGTCATGGAGAAGCGATAATGAAATTACTCTCAAAGGTCGTAACATCCCCAAGCCTACTTTAAGTTTCGATGAAGCCGGCTTTCCTGATTATGTGATGCATGAAATTGAAAAAATGGGCTTCTCTAAGCCTACTCCAATTCAAGCACAGGGTTGGCCTATTGCCCTGAGTGGAAATGACATGGTGGGAATTGCTTCAACAGGTTCAGGAAAAACTCTTTCATATATTTTGCCAGCTATAGTACACATCAATAACCAACCAAAGTCTAGCAGGGGAGATGGTCCCATTGCTTTAGTATTAGCCCCGACAAGAGAGTTAGCTCAACAGATTCAGGAAGTTTGCGATAAGTTTGCAAACACGTCTAAAATTCACAACACTTGTTTGTTTGGAGGAGCCCCTAAAGGCCCTCAAGCGAGAGATTTGGATGCTGGAGTGGAGATAGTCATTGCCACACCTGGACGACTCCTTGACTTCTTGGAAAGTGGTAGAACAAACTTGAAGAGAACAACCTATTTAGTACTTGATGAAGCTGACAGAATGTTAGACATGGGTTTTGAGCCTCAAATCAGAAAAATCATTGAACAAATCAGACCTGATCGTCAAACACTTATGTGGTCTGCCACTTGGCCACGTGAAGTACAAACTTTGGCATCTGAATTCCTCAAGGATTATCTACAAATTAATGTTGGGTCTTTATCTCTGGCGGCAAACCATAATATCCTACAAATCATTGATGTATGTATGGAATATGAAAAGGAAACCAAATTGAGTACCCTCCTTAAAGAAATTATGGCAGAAAAAGAGAACAAAACCATAATTTTCATTGAGACAAAGAAGCGTGTGGATGATATAACAAGAAAAATGAAGCGAGATGGGTGAGAAAAATTTATTTACTAACATTGATTACCTAATCTTTAAAAAGCATAGAATTCCTTGATTTTAGATTACTCTACTCATAAATTAATTGTTGCTAAGAAATTGAAATGTAAAAAAGAGTAATAGAATTTACCTGTAATAATAAGCCCATAAACATATATGGCTTGTAAAGCTGATGAAACATTAAAGAATTATGGAAATTCGGATGTTTATGATATAATTTCTAAATTTAATTGTAAAGTTCTATTTATCTATTATTTAAAATGCAAAAAATGTTTCTGGCTATGTACATTACATACTTTGAAACCATGGAACTGATGAGCCCCGAACTGGTTTCACTTGAAAGGCAATAATGCAAAGATGGTTTTAGAGCACTTAAATAATGCATGAGGCACATTCCGTCCATTTAGTATTTTTTGCATTGTGCATGTGCTATGTTAGGTATCCACTAGTAGGTTATAATACTAGTCATCTTAATATATATAAATTACGTGTCACATTGTTTGCCCGCGATGGACTCCTAAAAACTACTTAACCGATTTTAATCTTTGCACACCATGTGCAGTGTGATCCAACTTGAAAGATAGGATAGCTTACATCTCAAAATAAAAAACTTTTGACAGAACGAAGTCTGTCCGGGCAGCTAGTAATAATATTCTTATTTGCAGATGGCCTGCAGTTTGTATACATGGTGACAAGTCACAAAATGAACGAGATTGGGTACTGCAAGGTGAGAATTGTTACATATTATTTGTCAACATCAGCTTTATTCTTTTTCTTTTTATTTTAAATAATTAACCTATTATACTATATTATTCTATTAAAATAAAGCAACATTTGATTCAGTTTGTTTGTAAAAAACATACAGTTATTGAAGAAGGCGAAACTATATACATAATATCTTTACATAGCAAGTAGTAAAACAACCGAGAAGCGGTATCGGGCTAAGTGGAGCGAGGGTCGGTGCTGCTCGTGTGCTCGTGTGCAGTAAAGAGTCAGTATCTGAACTAGTGTCCGCATGTGCAGGCTGCGGAGGGCTGCGGCTGGGCGGCTGGGCGGCGGCGCGCGTGCGTCCGTCGCCGCTAAGCCTCCGGCGGTGGCTCGCCGCGGCCGCAACGCACCCGCACCCGCCCCTAGTTGACGGGGCTAAGCCTTAAGCGCTCTGACTTGCATCGCGGCACCGGTCTGAGCCGCTTCTCGCGTGTTCGGCGCAGCGAGGCTCAACCCTCGCCGGCCCGGGGGCGCCCGGAGACCCCGGCGAGCGCACCTCGCCCTCTGCGCTCACATCTCTGATCGCGCCCCCCTTGCTATCACTCGTTGTTTATTGCACGTTACACGTCTAAATGTTGATGGAATCCTATACCTTTAGTAAGTTGTATTCGAAACTTCCAGTAATTTAAGGTGTACATTTCATAGAAAGAAATACAAGCAGTCCTATTAGTAGATCCACATAAATTTCAAAACTTCCTTTATGTAAAGATATTTCATAAAATTCAATAAAATGATTCATCACTTATGATAGCTTTATGAATAAAGTTATTATTGTTATATATATATGAAATAATACATAAGTGATAATCCTTACCATACAAAGATAAGCATATACAATGTGCAGCATATATAATGTGTATTTTATTATATATCCATATTTTGTTTTTGCAACTTTTCAATTTTGTTCTCTTATAAAATTCAAAGAAAGTATTAATTATCTATGTCATGGATTGAACATGCAAGAGTTCTGGAAATGTCTTAGTTTAACGATAACCACAATTATTTTTTTCGCATTTTTATATGAGGGTAAATATCGCTGATCTGGTAAGACAATAATGTATTGAATACTATATGTAAAATATGTAGTTTCTTTTATTTATTACATAAATTGACTTGGCGGTACATTTTTTCAGATTTTAGAAGTGGAAAAGCTCCGATTCTAGTTGCTACAGATGTTGCTGCTAGAGGTTTAGGTATGTATATAATAATGTACATGATTTCCTTGAATTTTTAATTTAATATGACAAATGTTTAATAAATACAATAATTTTACAGTAATTTTATTTTGATATTACAGTTGCCGTAATATTTTGATATTTTGTTTGCAGATGTGGATGATGTTAAATTCGTTATAAATTTCGATTATCCAAGTAACTCGGAAGACTACGTTCATCGTATCGGAAGAACAGGGCGAACCAACAAAACGGGGACCGCCTATACATTCTTCACCCCGTTAAACGCTGCTAAGGCTGGCGATTTGGTGGCCGTTTTGAAAGAAGCCAAACAAGTCGTCAATCCGAAGCTCCAAGAGTTGGCAGAACGTGGAAGCGGAGGTGGTCGTCGTAAGTTATTTTTTTCAAGTTCAGTTGGGTGTATAAGGCTATTAATTTGCAAAACGGCTAAACGAAGGTATTTTTGCAGGTCACCGTGGTCGCGGTGGGAGATACAGAAGAGGAGGTCGTCGTTCGCGGTCACGCTCACGCTCCCGGGACCGCCGCCGCCGCTCGCGCACGCGTTCGCGGTCGCGGGACCGTCGTCGCCGCCGCCACAGCTCGTCGCGGTCCTCGCGCAGCAAGTCCTCCAGATCGTCACGAAGCCACTCGCGCTCTCGCTCCCGATCACGAAGCCGATCTCGTTCAGGCAAGTGCAGCCCAAAGAAGGAGGCCACTAATGGTGGGTCGCAACCTGCGCCCCAGGCGCTCTTGCCCACGCCGAAGCCGTTGCTGCCTACTCCGATCGGTCCGCAGTTGCCCCCGTCGTTTGAGAAGGCAGCCGGAAAGGGTCCCCCCAATCCCTCCGCCCGACCGAAACCTGAAACCTTTCCCGATAGAGAATTTCCTAAAAATGAAAATAGTAATCGCCCTCCTCCACCTTCCTCCAATCAGCAAGTCCAAAGGCATAAACCCCCCCAGCCCACTCAGCCACCATCGACTCAGCAACAGCATCAAACACAATACCAACCTGTACCTGAGCAGCAACCATCAAATATTATTCCACCTCTTATGGGATTAAATCCTCAAATGAATATGTGTATCCCACCTCCAATGAATGGTCCTGGATTCGTAATGCCTCCTTATTTCCCTACAGATCAGTACGGCATGATGATGCCCCCCTTTGCTCCCAATAACATGTTCCCAGCACAAACATGGGGCGCCCCTCCTCCGCCACCTCCTCCTCCTACGTCGGAGCTATGCAACGATGGGACCGTTAACCCATATAATCAGAGTCACGGCAGCTCGGCGCAAAATGGCCTGGAATCAGATTCCAGAAAGCGAGGAAATCGTCCCGGTGGCCTTGCAAGTTCGGCTCCACCCGCCCCGGGCGCGGGCGGGCTTTTGCTCGCGCCGGGCGGTGGGTCCGGCTCCGGCGGAGGCCTCAGCGGAAATTATACCCCGGGCAGGGGCCTGGGGTCCGGCGACATGGCGAACTACGCAGGCAGCTTTGGCTCTGGCGGCGATCAGAGCTTCGGAGGCGGTCTCGGTTCCGGAGGTGGCCTAGGCTCGGGGGGCGGGCTCGGCTCCGGCGGTGGCTCCGGCCTTGATGACGGGCCGGGCCATGGTCGCTCTCGAGGCGGGCGCGACCGGCGCCGACGCGGGCGAGGGCGCGAGAACGACGACTACGGCTCAGATAACACTGGCGGTGGCCTTGGCTCTGAGGGCTACGAGGGCCTTGGCGGCGGCCTGGGCCAATCTTCCGGTGGATTGTCCTCTGGCGGTCTCGACGTATCCCATGGGGGCCTTCTGCCGCGCATGTTGCCCCAAAATGTTGGCGAAAATCTAGGATCTCAAGGTGCCAATTTCACTGCATTCGGTTCTTATGCCAATAAAAATAGAAATCAACAAGGCAACTTCAATGGCAATTTTGACGGTGCCGAAAATGGCATGGAGTACATGGGTCAGCAAAGTATGGGACCTGGTAGACCTCTTGGAGCTGGTATGGGTCAAAACGGTTTCGACAGTGCGCTGGGTAATGGCTCCATGGGGTATAATGACCGCCAGAGGAATCGCCGACGACGGTGAACAACACTGAGGTTTGTTATATTCAAACCAATGACAACTCACCTCTATAACTCTGCTCATCTGTTTACAGACACCATCCATGATACCCCATAAAAAGAAGTATAATTGAAAAACATTATATTATGAAATGTGTACATCTTAGACTTATGGCTTGTGTTCTGTAGATGTTGGACTAATCACTTACTGTTTATTACAATAGATTTATGCTGTATAAAACATTGTGAGGAATCAAAAATTAACAGTGTGCGTTTTGTTACTTTACAGAAAATGGCTACAATGGTGACTCCCGTCGGCGTAGAAGACGTTAAATTATCGCAACCCCAGAGAACATAAAATGCAAATTAGGTGTATGAGACTACATAGAATTTCATTCCATGTATTTACTTGTTTGTGCGAGTATCGATAGTGTTTTAATTAGTTATTTCTTGAATATCTCATTAGGCGTTTCTAAAATAATCAATATAACATAATATTTTCAATTAGGATTTTGTACAATTTTAATTTAAGCCGAGTGCTTGTAAGTTGTTTAGAGAAATGTCATTTTTCGAAGTATTATATTGATGGTCAACACTATGTTATCTAGATATCTTGATTGATTGAGAAGAATTTGTGTAAGGAAATGTGCTATGTAATTGACTGAAAAATACGAACTTTTTTCTCTTTACTCTTATAATTTCGGACTTCTATAACTTTTTATTCTACTGTAGTGTAGGATTATAACACTTTAAATAAGATATGTAATATATCCACATTTATTTTTACAAAAACAGCTTTAGTGTTCGAAAATAATTAGGACCTCGATAATAAATAGTTTTTACTTATAATATGATTGATCAATCTGTAGCAATAGTAAAAATAGTAATAATGTCTGGCATACAAACTGTGCATTGAAAACTCGCTAAAGAAACAATTTGTTGGTAAAATACGTAACCTGAGAAATACGCAGTCTGTGTATTAAAAATTCATGTATGATTTTTACATGCATAAAAAGAGTGGTTTATGCATTTATGCGAATATATTTTGAATTTTACTGTAATGTAATCCCAATGTATCTTTAAAAGAGAGAAATAAAAAGTAACAACAGAATTATCTTTTATTATTTTACCCGACGCGACTGCCAGGACCCAGGTAGGGTTGTTTTTCGCATTTTTTCAAACCGTTGAATAGATTTATATAATTACTAGCAGCTGTTGCCCATGGTAGAGATCGATTTTTACAAATCACGCGGGAACCCTGAACTTTTCCGGGATAAAAATTAGCCATGTTTTAATCCAAGGTTATAGACTATCTCCATTCCAAACAGCCAAATCGGTTAATAGTCCAAAGACCTAAACATTGTCATAGTCAAGAACTAATGACTTGATTTTAGTATTTACTGAGTTTTGTACAAATTTTCCTTTAATCTGTATTATTAAATTGCAATGTATTAAACAAACGGCTAAGTGGTAGTTAACACAGTTGCCATATTTTAGGGTACAAACATAATTAGTAGGTAAATAATAAATATAGGTACATAAAGATGCCTTATAAAGTGCTGATGAAAATTGCAACAAACTTGGTAATAACAAAATGGGAACATTTCTTTCTAATAAGCTCTCTCCTGAAAAGTAGCTGTTTTGTATATAATTCTTTTTACTTTGCACCCGTCGTTAATAATATCACAAAACCACAGAGTACTTAATCACTACGTTTTACACAAAACAAGCACTACTATGTCCAATTTCCATGGCAACCAACTTTGTTATATAATGTGACGTGCCTGCCATAGAAATATTTTGTACCTGCCTGCTTTCAATTCAGTAAAATTTGGGAAAAGACCTTGATTTTAAATTAATTGTACCATGAGTTTCTGTGTGGATCTGGTATCAGAGGATTCTTTCTATGAAAATATAACATTAGGTGTAACAAAACTTCTAGGTTAGTAACAATGATTTATTACAATTACATTAAATATAATTAATATGAATTAGCTTTATGCTTAGGCAAAAATTTAAATCCATCTGGAACAGGTCCCAACAACATTTCACTTATTTTTACCCAGTCAGCACAATTACTTGATGCCATTAAAGTTTCTAAGTCATCTCTTCCAAAATATGGAGGGGGCCGTGCATTAATTTTTTGAGGTGGATGCTCTAGAAGACCAACGGGAACATAACGATACAAAAATGAAAGCCACTCCAGTAAAAATCTTCGAGTATTCTCCACACCTTGTGTGTCTGAACCCCAGTGTTCTAAGCCATAGTTTGAAAACTTTTTTATAATGTCAAATCTTTCTTTGCTGCTTATGTCCCATACTTTTTTCTCTTTGATCTCCGTGAATATCCATGGTTTAATGAGTGCTCCACGTCCAATCATAACACCTTGTATACTAGGAGCTAACTCTCTTCTTTGTAAATAGTCTTCATAACTAAGAATGTCCCCGTTTCCATAGACAGGACAAGGTGCTGTTAATTTGGCACAAGCCTCTATATATTCCCAGTCAGCCGACCTCGTGTATCGGGCTTCTCTAGACCTGCCATGTAGTGTAATCAGTGACGCACCCCATTCAGCTAGTTTTGGCATTATTGTATGAGCTATCTTTTTATCTTGATATACGCCTGTTCTAATTTTTGATGTAAATGGTATATCTAACAATTTAGATGCACTTTTGACAGACAATTCTAATGCAGGTAATCTATGCATCATGCCACTGCCTCCTCCTTTCTTGTAAATCAAATCAATTGGGCATCCCAGATTCAAGTCAATAAAATCCAGTTCTACATTTTCCTTTAGCAGCTGAGCTACTTTAGATATTGTGTATGCATTAGTACCACATATCTGGGCTCCAAATATATCTTCTGTCTCATGTCGCTTGACCAATGCCCATTCCTGTTTTAACCCCTTAAGCATAGATTCACACAGGGCCATTTCTCCGCAAGTTATATCAGCACCAAATTGTTTACAAATTCTTCTAAAAGGTAAATTACCAACAGTTGTGAGAGGACTCAGGTACAATTTGTCCTGCCAATCAATTTTTTTCTTCTCTCTTGGCAAGAGCTTTATTATGTCTTCATCAGTGATTGCACCCATCGTAGCAACAGTATCTGTTTTATTCCTTGGGTCCAAATGTCTAACAACGGCTTCAGCTGTAGTGAAATCATACTTCTTTTTCTGAAGTTTGATTTGTAGATCATTTTGAAGTGTGTTTTTTGTATCCTCTTTCCAGGCCTCACATTTCTCTTTGTCGATTACATTGTAACCTTCTGCTGTTAAATGACTAGAGCCATACCGGCATGAGATACCTCTTGGGCATTGACCTTTCAAGTTAAATACATGACACTCTTTACCTAAGTCTTCGGGCTTTGACTTCAAATATTCAACTGGATCGTGTAGGAATTTACAGTTAGCATACTGACAAGATCTTTTTTCATCTTGTGACACCACGTTATTTATGGTTGGACAAGGCTTATTTTGTTTATCATCTATAAAAGTTTTAGGTCTAGCTTTATTCTGTCCTCTTTTCTTATTTTTGTTAGAAGTAGATTGACCATTTTCATCGAGTTTAGTTTTTTTAGAATCTGTATTTTCAGTTTCACTGAGTTTATGCTTATTATTATTATCTTCATTATTTTGGGATTTTACTGGCCTTTGTATAACGTACTCTTCTTTTATTACACACACACCAGCAGCGGCAGTCATTGTAACTGATTTACTCTTTAATATTTCGTAATCATGCAACTTATCACAGTCTCAAAGTTAGCGTTTATCTTATTGGCTTATCTCACCAATTTATAAAATTACGCATGAAAGTATTGCTCAATGTACTTTCGTTTTATTGAAAATTTGAAAAACATAACCACAAAAAAACATGATGTTTTTGACAATTTTGACGTAAGTCCTCCTGTCCTCCTGACAGGACAGACATTAATGAGACTGACACAAGCTTTGACATGACATTAGTAACATTACAGATTATTAAGCTAAGTTAAGCCTGCTATTCATGCTCCTATTTTGTTGTTACTTTGTACATCCGGTATTGCTATAACCGCGGTCACTCACATGCGCGCAAATGTTTGAAATTTTTGCGAATGTTTGCACATATGTGAAGGGCGGTCAGGCAAATGGGTTCGCATATGAGTATACAAGCCCATTTCCGCTTCCTCCTACACTTTGTTCACGAATGTTCAATCTTGCTGTTGTTGTTATGTTGTTGTCATTCAAATCCATTTTCAATACAGAAAATAAATGGTAGTACGATTATACGCCACGAACCACGAAAAATTAAGAGATAAGTCACCTTTTTAGTCGTGTGCGCAACTGGTCGCACGAATGTGTGGGAGACTACACGAAGGTTCAAGGTTCGCCCGCTTTGATGTGCGACAAAAAACCGACACAGCTTGGAAAACCCCGAATGCCTCGAAAACTTCGCATAATCCTTCGCGAAGGTCGTCCCACACATGTGGGTTCGCGTATTCGCGCGAATGTGAGTGACCGGCATTATAATATGCTTGCTAAGGCTGCGTTCCACTAGACGCTCACAACGCTCACAACGATCAAAACGACCCAATTTTGCGTTCCACATGGCGACCACGGTCGTCATGGTCGCGGCGAAAACATCATCGATGACGTCATTAATTTCGCTCACGGCACGCTCAAAACGACCCACCTCAGGGAGTGGGTCGAAGTGCCCGTTCCACTTGGGTGTATGATTGTAACGCTCACAAGCTAGTGGAACAGGAAAAACCGCGGTCGTGAGCGTGACCGTTGTGATCGTCTACTGGAACGTAGGGTAAATGTGCAATGGCATTAAAATGGCCACGCCTCTTTTAGTATGCTAACTGTTGGCCATACCTGCGTAATGTCAGTTTTAACGCGAGCATTATTGCGTTAGGCTCATAGACATAATACTACTAGACTAGACAAGCGGGCCTTCTTTGTGTCACGCTATTAGAAAGAGACCAAGGAGACTCGCGTAACTCGTTAAGGATAGGTTTACCTCCTGCCTTTCTTCGCAGCGTGACGGTTTCACTTACATATGCTCAGATACCTTGCCTAGTCTAGTAGTATTATGTCTATGGTTAGGCTGTAGGCAGCAGATGGAGCCGGGACATAACAAAAACTGATAAAATCAAGTTTTGCTGTTTTATTTAAACACGTACCTCATATAGCTCATCTTTTTATTACACAATTATTTATTATGAATTTTATTAATAGGTACCTACTGGTAACTGGGTACTCACGATTGTACACTGAATACTGTAATCGATAGATCTTGGCCTTGGTAAATAAAATAAGTAGATCAGATTATTTATATTCTGCTTAACGGAATATTATTTAACTATTAACCAAAATATGTTTAGCATACCTAATTAATTTTATTATTGTGTTCTGCGTCATTCCAGAATCAGATCCTCGAATATCTAATGTAGTGGTAGAGCGAAGGTCTCCTTGCGATAGGGTGGCTTTATCAAATTGGGAACAAAGACACTCCGCAGTTTTACCAGAAGACTTGCGGAACTTTTATGCGTCCAGCGACGGATTTCAACTTACTTGGCATTATAAATATTCAGGGAAGTTATTTATTAAATTAATCACCTTATTACGTAAATATACTGCTGAGCTGACACACTGCGATTTCATCCCTAAACATACTACGAGTATAATACTTACAAGATAAATATGGTGCTACTGCTAAACCTATATTACGGACCTTAAGTATCAATGATAATGATGGCTCTATTATCCGATGGAATTAAACCATTTTGTAAGCATCACGTAGCCGGTTGCTCCCGGCCTGATCATTTTTTTGCAACTTTGATTAACCAATAAAATAGGTACCTACCTATGTATTAGAAGCACTCATACCACATCGACCTGTGTCGAGTATCGAGGCACTGGAGCAGCAGCGTGTTCGAGTATGCTCTAGTCCTCCTCAAGAGAGAAACCCGTGCTTAGTAGTGGGTCATTAATAGATTAAAGCCAAGGTGTACCTGTACGGTACGTGTCCTAGTAATTACCTATACTTATGTTTGAATATGTAAAAAATGTAGCGATAATTATTTATTATTAAGCGCAGGTTTATATCGATGGGCTTGTGTTATAATTTTTTCCACAGCTGATGAAATTCTTCCGGTGGGATCAATTCGAGTCAACTGTTTAAACGAATTATGTTTATCTCCTGCGCTGAAGGATCTCCTGGATTTTTCCTTATCTCGTCAGAACGCTGGCCCGCGCCCTGTTTTCAATACTAAAAGCAAAGTTCTTGAGCTGGACTCTTGCAGAACTATTGGAAAGGTAATGTTATAGTACATTTAGCAAGTTTTACATGTGGTGATATATGGTAAAGTTCAGTGGGCCCTCAGGTAAAAAGAGCCGTGTGACATGGTCACCACTGCACATAGATATTTGGAAACACATAATACCGTACCTAACAGTTTACCTAGCAGTTAGTGTTCCATACAAATCGGTTCGAATAACTCGTGAATCATAAAACTGAATTAAAAAAAAAATATGTGCAATTCACACGTGGTAGAAGTGAAACCTTCAAAATTTTTGTTTTCAAGATAATGAGACGAATGTAAAATTTCGGGAAGATGATAAATGTAGGTTTCACTAATCTACTTCACTCCGCTCCGCTCCCCTACCCTACCCCTGAACAATGCTTCCTATCTCACTTTAGAATTTATGTCTCTTTTTACTGGACAGTTTCGTTTCATAAAATTTCAAGTCACCCCCGTACTAAAGAAGTTTTCACTTCAATAGGAGTTGGTCCTTGCTTTATATTTGTAGAAACAGTATAAAGTCAGCCTTGTAAGATGTGAAAAATAGCGAGGTGACGCGGAAAAATCTACCAATAGGATTGTCATTTTCGTAACGTATCTGCGAAGCGTAATAGCTGGATTTTTTCTCATAGGTACATCTCTGGTGCATTACCTACTTACTATTTATTATGAATTATTTTCCGTAGGTCTGTTTGGTATACACGGGCGGTGCCTGGTCGGTATGGCTAGCAACCCGGGAGGGCGCGTGGGGGTGGCTGGCGGACTCCTTCACCCATTACTTCCGAATGGCCCTGGTCCATCTCGGGCTGCCGGGCTGGCAAGCGGCATTCGCTAACTTACCCCTCATACCTTGGGCTGAGGTATTATTCATTTGTTTTCTTTACCTAAATATTAATAGCTAGAAAAATTAGGCATGTGTGTCGCTCGGGCAGCTTTTATGAAAAATCATTGACTGATTTTTGCTTAGTAAATGTTTCTCACATTTTAATTTCTCTTTTTCTACACTGAAGTAGTGTGATTACTGATTAGAGTATGCTCTAGGTCTCCTCAAGAGACTTGTGCTCAGTAGTGGGTCAATAATGGGTTGGAGCCAAAATATGTTTTCCGTTATCGCATTGTTCGCATTATAGATGTAATTTTAATCGTAGGTCTGCCCCCATTTCTGTGCGCTTATTGAATGAAAATAGATAAGTCAAGAAATGTTAGAAATGTAATCGCGGCCATAAACGCTTACACATTCATACCCCAGCAGTAGGTTTTTACCCGTGTCGCGGGTGGCATGGACGACACATATATAACATCACAATAACACCCAAGACCCGAGTACAAATATTTATCTGTCACATCTGCCCCGGCCGGGAATCGAACCCGGGATCCGCAGGCAGGGTTGCTACCAACTAGGCTACAGGGTCGTTACCAATCTATTTTATTTTATTTTTCGACTAGACCTCAATAGGTACGTCTGTTTTGTTACAGCAACTATTCCTTCTTCTGGCGCCCCACCTGTTGGAGAAGACAGAGCCAGAGACCAGCCTGATGTCCTCCGGCAGCGAGACCGGCCTCAACCACATCGATCCCAATATATTCAAGACGTCCGTCCGTCAACACAAGGGGACTACTAGACAGACTAACTAACTCTTCCTCACTACTGTAATCCATTGTCTATGTCCATTATATTACATGTAATTGAATTCTCTTTTCCCTGAAAACTCCTATTCATTCCCTTAACAATTTTGACACTATGCGTTCCATAAAGTAGCTCTAGCTATTTTAACTATGCGTCGGTTTTGACAGACGCACTGTGGCGGATTTCACTTATTGTCGAATTGGTTTGAATCACCCTATGCGTCCGTGAGCACTGTGAGACCTCATGGTATGTTTGTGAATACAGGCGTAACTGACCATGTGCACATTCTATTCTATGTACACGTGTCACGTATGAATTTACTAAAAATTAAAAAGGTTTTTGTCGATGCGTTTGTGTTGTCATATCTATTATACTTATTATATACAAGTTTGTATGTGTTTATGTAGAAAGGTGTATCAGGAATAAAACATTTTTTTCGCAAATAATATATTTAATTCATTTACTGTTGTTATAATAATATACATAATTTTAATGCAAAAAAATAAGGACAGCATTGAACTAAAAATAAAGCAATTACACATACAATATATGTATATTGGATAACTCTTGATAATATAATAAAATGTATAGCTAAACAACAAAACAAAATGGACGGAATGTGAGATTCTCAATGAAATTGTAAGCTTCATAATTACAATAAATTGATTGTAACTTCTCCTTAAAATATCTTATACTACAATTCATTGTTGCTTATATCTAACTCTTACTAATTCGTAAGGAAAATAGAAGGTCTGCGATTTGTTGAATAAGGCCATATCATTGTTTTCGTAATGGTAAAGTTAGTGCAAAAATAAGTACTTTTATGTCGCTGATTACGAGAATAAATAGCAAAATGGGCTGTGATTTACAATGTGATTATTATATTACAATTTAGTTATCTTCTAATGCAACAATTTTGATGCATTTCTATACTAATTGGCAGCGGCTTAATAAAGCTAGAATATTCTAGATACATGTACACGGATCCTATAACTACTTGAGAACAAAATGTAAAAAAATATTTAATATTCAAATACACGCAAGAAAATTGAGATTATAATTATCTGTCGCATCTATAGTTAGGCCTAAAGCTACTTAAATCTAAGGTCAATATGATTAATATTTGAAAAATAACCCTATTTCTAGACACATTAGTTTTGGTGGGATATTGAATTTTGAACGATTCTATGAAACAATTCTTGGTATTACAGGGTATAAGGAAGTATGGGTATTAAAATGTGATGTTTATACGCAAATGTTTTAAAAACAATTAAAATTATTAAGGTGGCCACTCACGGTCAGTCCATCGCGTCAAATGGCGTGATATACAGCCAAAATTTGATCGTGAATGTGAAAAACTGATGGAGTGATATAAAAAAATTGTATGTCCAATCGCGCCATTTTGACATATCGCACCTTTGGTGGAACAAGGGCTCAACTGCACTTTTGTAATTTTACAGGAGAGCCATTTCAAAGTTTTTTTTTTTGCATTCCGAGTCGTATTATTCGTCTTTTTATTGCTTCAAAGTGTTTGTTCTTTGCATGAGATACGACCCATTTATTTGTGAATATGGCCATGTACTTTGCAGGTGTAAAATATTTTTTTGTTAAATTTTTGTCATTTTACGATTTTTTGTAAGATGTGCCCTTGTTCCACCAAAGGTGCGATATGTCATTTGGCGTGGCTCCAAAAATGACGCGATGGAATGACCGTGAGTAACCACCATTAGAAACACATGTATTTTAAATTTCCAGTTTAATTTTGCCATATACATATATCTTTAGAAATAATTTAGTCGAAAAGAAATATTTAAATTTGGACAGACAAAAGTGGTAACAATTGTGATAGGTAATAAACATTAATAACACAGTGGAATGACTTTATTTAAAATGGTCACGTGACAAATTCATATAAAATTAACACCACTTTGTATATTGACCCGCATAGACCATTTCCTTACTCTAAACAGATTCGTTAAGTAATTTTCAACCGTCGTCTTATTCTAATAAGCCAGAAAATTGTGTTTGAAGCGAAGACCTGAGAAAGACATTTGTGATATAGTACTTCATGCGGGTATGCGAGTGATTTAGCTTTTGCTTGATGTATAAAAAACTGTGATGTTTTGTTTCTTGTAAAATTATATTAGGGTGCTACTTTTATTTTATTAAGGCAAAGGGATAGTTATCTACATAAAAATAGTTTGAATTACAACTATTAAGAAAATCAAAGGATCCAGAATATGCATGTGTGCGTCAATTGTTTGTGTGTGCTCCTCACTTGTATTTTATTATTTGTGTTAAAATTGTTGGTAATCGATTGCAGTAATTAACTATTAATAAAAAAATTAAAATGTGTGCAATTCACACGTGTTAGAAGTGAAACCTTCAAAAATTTTGTTTTCAAGATAATGAGACGAATGTAAAATTTCGGGAAGATGATAATTGTAGGTTTTACTACTCCACTCCACTCCACTCCACTCAACTCAACTCAACTCAAGTCAGTCTCCACTCATTTCTAGTCTCCACTGGACAGTTTCGTTTTATAAAATTTCAAGTCACCCCAGTACTAAAGAAGTTTTCACTTCAAAATAATGTAGCTGTCTCTTTTAATAGCATTAGTATAAAATTATATTGTTATCCACGTACAAGTACGCAGTTATTATTAAGATAAGTAAATATATAGCTATTTAAAATTAATATAAAAAATATCTTTTGAATTGAGATGTAGATGAAGTGAGATAGATTAAACAGTAGATCGTTGTTACACTGATACATATAATGAGATCGCGGTATTCGATCCTTCACAAGTATACCTAGCGACAGAATAAAGCACATCACTCATACTGAATACTTACTACTTAAAGAAATACGAGTATATAGTTATCAACCGTATTTTAAACCTTACCTAGTTAAAATATGCTTTAACTTTGAGTACATGATTTTAAATGCGTAGTTATTTATAATATACGGCTGATATATGAATAAGAGTTAGAGTAAGTGGAGAATGCATTATTCTTTGATCAAGTCATAATATGTGATGTGATTGTTTGAATATAATACACATATGTATCTTCAAACTCATAAAATCAATCTGCACAAGATTAACATACTAAAAGTGGGGACACGAAGCAGGAAGAAATTCGTACATCTCGCTCGCATAGAACGGCGGCCATTGCACTGTGCGAGTGAGCACGCATTATATTTATGCGGGAGTGACAGAGACAGGTAATAAAGTCAATGTACGAATTTCTTCCTGCTTTGTGTCCCGACGTCGAGTGCTAAGTGGGAAGACCGTAATTGCTTAAAATATAATTTGTAAATGTTTCTGTAGAAGAAACCAATCTAAGCTTTAGGCTTAATTATCTTTTAAAATACTAAGTAGCTGAAATAAAAGTAATTCGATTCAATATAATATTAATTTATGATGCACTAAAAAGCATTCAGTATTATTTATAGAAATAAAGCAGAAACTACAAGAAAGAAGTTAGACGGCACATTTAGAAACAAATTAGTGTTAAGTCCATTATTTTATTTATTTTTAATTAAAATACATTACGATAAACCGTCTAAAACAGTCTTAAAATACACGGAACAAATTATCATTCGGCATAAATTTCACCCGTCACATTTGTTTCCGGATTTTCCGTGTTTGTGATGATTAAAATAATGTGCGAGTTATTTTTTTACCTAGAGATTTATACTAAGAAATGCTAATCGGCACTTGAATTTAGTAAACACCATAACCGATCATTAAATTCGACTAAGCCTATCCGAAAGTTGTAGGTAAATAAGTACTATAGTAGATGCAATGTGAGTATCAGAGCATAAGTGATGTATGTCGAGAATCTATTCGAAAAAAGAAGACGCCAAAACTATCATTGGATTAAACAAGTTTAGCTCAAATCGCTGTACTGTAGTAACAGTTTAATATAAAAATATAGATGCCTTAGTTTTAAGCGGCACTTTCTCTATTTATGGCCTTTGCATTATTCTATCTATCCATAATCCTGAAATCAGCCTAGCAACTTTCTAAGTAGTCTAAACAGACAACTATTCAAACGAATAGGCAAAACTAATTATTGTGATCTTTATATTATATTTATATACGCATGCATTATTACATCGTAGCGCAACGCATCATATGCAACAATTCTTTCTTAGGCCGTCATTACATTTGTAAGTTTTACTCACGTAAGTTTACGTAATTATACCGTAAATTTACAAATGTAAACACTCCTTGTGAGTAGCTTATCGCAATTATTTAATACTTGTGTGTGAATACACTAACTGTATTACTTCCTAAGTAAATTTTACTAGAGCAACTTACAAGTGTAACGTCGGCCTTACGTCAAATCGTCGCTAATAGATCCAGTGTTGGCAGTGCGGCCGCGACGCGTGCGTTGTGTCGGCGTTAATGTTGCGTTACTGCACCGCAACGCACTGTACGCAATAATCCTTACATCTAACGTTATAATCGTCGTCGTCGCTAGTAGATCCAGCTGACGGGCACCCACTGGTGGTCGGTGGAGAGCGCGTGCAGTGCGTCCATGACGCGCGCGTGCGTCGTGTCGGCGTTCGCGTTCACTATCACTAGGTCAATGTACTTCTCGTACTGCCGCTGGATGCGCGCGCTCTCTTCCAACGTCTGCTTCATGTCTTCCTCCTACCAACCCATACCGTAGCATGTGATTATGTATTATAGAAATCTTAAACCTCATCATCAAAATTATCCGTTTTTCCACTGCTGGTCTCAGGTCACCTTTTATAATATGACAGGAGACATAATTGGGGACAAGCCTCGCTTACTAAGTAGTGCGAATTCCCAAACTTTATACACCTTACCACACCACATGGCCACATCATTATGGGGAACTCTCAGGTGTACACTTTGTACAGGTTTCCTCACGCTGTTTTGCTTCACTGAAGCAAGTAAAACTTATTAAAATTAGAGTTCAAAGGGTTTTAAAACATTGTCATCAAACTTACCCAAATAGGAAAAATATTAATAAAAAGTTAGAAATTAATTAAAATTTATCAGTTTCCAAGGAAATAAACTATAGTAAAAATTATTATAATTTATCACAAAAGTACATTCAAACCTACAAAACTGAGATAAAATCTATTATCAAATGAAGCATGCATATTAAAACATAATAAAAGCATAACAACATACCTCGTAGAGCGAGGCGAGCGACTCCAGGGTGCGCGCGCGCCGCGAGCTGAACCGAATGGAGCTCTGCCGGTCGAACTACACACACACACACACATAATGCTCGCACTACACTAATACACTATTCACGAACGGCTATTCGCCTACGACCGATAATCGGTGACCGATTTTTTGTAGGAGAAAAATAGAACGTACTGATAGCAATAGTGCAACGGACACGTCCTACAAAAAGTCGGTCAGAAATCATATGGGAGGAAAAATCGGCCCGATTATCTGTCCTACAAGAAGTCTGACGTGGGCGGGAAGCGTACACTGTACAGGTACACCATAGAGCATTTTATACTACGTCAGAGTCATGGAGCATTGATTTAAAGCAGGAGCGCCATCTCATATGAAGGGAAAGTTGCAAAAGTGTCCAGCTGTTTACAGAAAATTGAGGTTCCAATAATGGCCATTTCTGAATGGCGCTAGTGTGATACAAATAGCGAACCATGAACATAGCTGTTGTAGACGGAGTGAAGTTTGCTGAGTTATGCCGCAGCATCACCGTAATGAATGGCGCTAGTGCCGCTAGCTGCTACTGTAATTTTACGCGTTTTCACGGACACTTTTCATATACAGAGATGGCATTCCTTCTCCTCTATTTTCCATGGTCAGAGTAAATGGAAATGTAGAACACTGGCCAAGCAGACTAGTTGTCTATTGGTAAAGTGTTCAGTGTTCACTATCTCCCATTGATGCCAGTGTACAGTCAGCAAAATAGGTATGTAGGGCATAATACAAACGTTTGAAGTAACTACGTATATAAAGATATATATGTCAACAAATCAAAACATACCAGCAAGAACTTATCATGCCAAAAACTGTTCTTGTTCAAAACATTTAAACTTTATCTAAGTACTAATGGAAGATGCGTAGCTTTTTTTATAACGAATTTTAAACTCATTCAAAAATGCATACTAGAGTATTAAAATTCTATGAACATTTGAACAACACATGCTGTCACAGATTTAGTAAATTATAAATAATCCTAAGATATTTCAAAGATATATCTAATCAACATGACACTGCGCGAGTTTGTCTACTAATGTGCATTTATTCTTCACCACAGCCCCGGATCTACAATTTTTCGAACCGGAGCAGAAACTTGATAGTGGCGCTCACGGAGTTTTGTATACAATAATAATTATTACAATGAATTGCAAAATCGGTTCAAAAAAAGGTCATAAGGCACGTACATAAACGTATAGAAATCAAAATCGGTTCACCGCTCAGACTAAAAAAAATAAGCGCTTTGTGGAGCAAGTTCTTTTATTTTTAATCATACTCTATTATGATTTTGGCGCCCCCCTTAAACTGCCGCCCGGGGCAGGTGCCCCGGCCAGCCTCCCCCCAAATCCAGCCCTGCTTCACCGTCTTTCGTCACCATCGAGTTCTACTTTGGATGACCATTATTAGGTCTGGTGAATCGTTAGATATTAAAATAATGCTTTTGAATATTGCTAATGTCTAATCTAATACAACCTGTCTGGCGTAATGATTAACATGCCGGATCGTCGCGTCATGCCAAAGGTGTAACGTTATTTATTTGATACAGCAAAACGAACATAATATGTTCGTTTATTATACTCAGTATATTATACTATACTCAGACAGTATATTATATCAGTATATTATACTCAGACATTATGTTCGCGTCCATTATACCCGCAACACATTAGCGGACGAACTCTTTTCAGCAGCTTATTTAACAGACTAAAGAATCGCGAAAACTACGTTAAAAACTAATGTCAAAGTTAGAATATAATAATTATTATAAAGTAAAAAAAAAACAATGTACGTTACCGTTAAGTTGCGGTTAGACGCGTACGTTGCATTCCGCAGTTGTTCGATGCCGGGCGCGCCGATCATGACCACGTAGGGCAGGAACTCGCTGCTGTTGTGGAGCAGCTTCAGCGACTGCGGGGCGCAGTCCAATATGCACATTTTTCCTAAAAAATAATACATAAGATATAAATATATTTTTTTATCTATCAGAGCGCGCATGCACGCATTTTAATTAAATGCACTAAGGGATTTATATTAATTTGTAGAATACATTTATGAATTTGGTCTTCTAAGGGCATCATAAAATATGGAGTTGAATGTGAAGTCACATAGCCTATAACAAATGGAAAATCAATATGTTTCTAACGACACCTATTTCACATAAGCTCATTAAACCTACGTATAAAAGGCAAAAGAAATTAAACCCCTTTTTACTACTTTTCACTTGTAGTCCATCAAACCTACCTTCTTTAATGACAGCGCGGATGGAGTCGAGATGCGTGCCGTACAGGTGTCCGTTGTGCTCGCCGTACTCCAGGAAGCGGCCGGCCATCGCGTCCCGCTCCATCTCCTCGCGCGACACGAACCAGTACGACAGCCCGTTCTCTTCCAGCGGCCGCGGGGGGCGGGACGTGTCTGGAACAATGGCACGTTTACACACAAAGTTAGAACCCATTATTAGAACCAATTATTGTACCATAGGCTCGGATAGCCAGGCCATAGTCTACCACGCTAGACAAGTGCAGAGTGGTACACTTCACACATCTTTCAGAACATTAGAGAGACAAACGGACAGAGAACAGAGGGTTTCATACTGAAACTTAATGGACAGATGGATAGTTTTTGAAGCGAAACTTCCAACACCAAGTAACACAATACCCAGTACTCGTAAAAATAAATAAAATCATTTTCTTTTAAGGGTTACTTTTACACCAAAAAAATAAAGTAAGTTGAAGTTGGAATTAAATTAAAAAAGATATTAGTCGTAAAAAAATCATATGTGTGTACGCTAACGCAACTTCTATTTGTAAGAAAAAATATTTTGTTTTAGCATATGGCTTAAATTCATTCTTAATCTATTTAAATTCTATTCTAAATAAAAGCAATACTCACGCGGCACAACAGCCCCGAACCTGTCCGGGTGCTCCTGTATCATGCGGTTCTTGAGCGTGCGGCGCCCCACGCCGCGCGTGCCGACCAGCGCGAGCGTGCGCCGCAGGAAGGGCGGCGTGCGTGCGACTTCCTCGTACAGCGCTAGCTCCGCCCCCTCTAGCTGTACGCTCGATCGCGACTCGTAAACGAATTTCTTCTTCTTTTTCGATATCTGGAAGTTGTTGTTTTGGTATTGTACACTATTCTGATTTAATTGAGTGCAGACTGTATTACTTTTGTATCATGTATTTTTTATGCATGAAGCCATCTGTGGAACATTAGTATCACTACAGTTTCAGAGCAGAGGATTTGAATATTAACATTTTATGTAATTAATAAAACAAAAAATAATCATCAATAAATTCAAAATATCGTCAAACCATTAAATATATTAATAAACATTAATAATTAAATGTATTTTTTATGTTTTTACTTACCCTGGCTCCACAAATGCTAATCTTATGTACAAAATCAGCTTCTGGCGGTACATAGGCTTTACGTCTTTCTTCTAACTCTGGGGAAGGAATCAAGCCAACTACTTCGGAGTTTTCTACATGACTAGCTTGCCACCAGTTTGGGTCTTTTCTATCTGATACCTATAAATAATAGCAAAAGTACAATTATTAGGGTTACATTTTTATATGATACATATTTGATCTGCAATAATTTTTTCCACAACACACTAGCTTATGGCCCAGTGACTTTATTTTAAAATTAAATGGAAAAAAGCTGCTGGCTGATAAATTAAAAATATATATTACTTACTTGCAAAATGTCTCCTCTTTTGAATGCTAATCCTATTTCCTTACATGGCAACAATGTGTCCTCGCTAGGATCATAATCAAAGAGGGCTCTCATATAACACTGAAAAAAATTGTGAGATGAAATACTTGGCACTTTAAAAATTAAAAGTAAAATAAAAATAACACAATTATAGTAACCGTCTTTGCTTTGCTTCGGTTTTTGTATAAATGCCTTTCATGTTACTCACAATCAGTAACATCCTATTGAACAGAATAGAACATCCTATTGGTGAAAGAATTTTTGAAATTGATCCAGTAGTTTTTGAGTTTATCCATTACGAGTAACCACCCTCGCCTTGCTTTGGTCTTCTTATTTTTTTACACCTTGGGTTACATTATTGGAGTTTTATTAAGGATCCCTATTCTTTTTGAAAATATAATATAGCCTATGTCACCCGGGGATAGTGTAGCTTCGCAACAGTGAAAGAATTCTTCAAATTGGTTCAGTAGTTTCGGAGCCTATTCAATGCAAACGAACAATCAAATCTTTCCTCTTTATAATATTAGTCTAGACTTACGCTTAATTTATTTGTAGCTTGTGATCTTTTGTCTTTTAAATTTGGTCCAACTTTCAGAGTGATCCTGTCATTTGGCTTTGAGACTGCTTCTTTTAATTGGTCCTCGGAGTCTATTTGCACTCCGTCTACTTCTAACAGAACATCACCGATAGACAGGAGTGCCTGCTTCGCAGCTGCACTACCTGCCATTACTCTAGCCACTATTAGTTGGCCATGTTCATCAGTTGTGACCTGAAAATAAAATACATAAATGTAATGCAGCTTACAAGAGAAATAACAGAATATTTCTTATTGCTACATCATTGACCAAAGGAACTGTAAAGTAAAAATTGATAGATCAAGACTTTACTAGCTTTAAAGTATGATACCAGAATAATAATAAAATTATGGTTATATTTATTGTAACACTAAAAAATTCTATGAAAGCTTGCTTAGATCAAATAGGTAACTATTACGATAATATTGTAAACATTATTATGATTATAATTTCTCATTACATTTTCAATGGTTAAATAATATCATTATTAAATATCATAGTAATACAACTTTTGATAATTTAAACACTCACAGTCAACCCCAAAGGTTGCCCAGGTACTTTTCTAAGGCCAACTACTTTGATAGTTTCCACAGGCATATCTCCGTTCTGGTTGGGACCGTCGTCCAAGCCTGTAGCTAAGTCTGTGCTCTCTTCCTTCTTGACAGTCTTTTCATCGATGCCAGAGCCTCGCTCTAACCAAATTTTGCCAATCTGATCATGAGCATCAATCAGAGCCTGCAAAAAAATATAAATTTCATCAATATGGGAACAAATTTCATAACCATTAAATGTTTTTACGAGTAAGTTATGACAAAAGTAAATATTGCGCTATTTACAGTCCAAAAGGCAAACGTTCATTTATTAAATTATGCTTCATGTATTATATGAGGCAACATTTTCCCACATTATAACAATAATATATTAAAACTGACTATTAATTAAAAAATCAGTCATTGTCTTTCATGAGAAGAATTGCAAAATCTTTGTCATGATTTTGATGACTTGTCTCAACAATGCAACACTCAGTGCGCTAATAACTCTCTGTCTTTGCTTGGGCACAAATTGTAACACTGTATAAAATTTAAATATTAATAACATTGGTTACAATTTCTATTGTACGCTCATTAATAACCGAAGCCTTTACGTTAATTGAAGCGAGAAATCTTAAATACAATGACTGTTTAAAATATTTTACAAACACTTTTTTACCACTGTTTATTTTTTCATTACATTATTAAAAGATTCAAATGTCTAGTGATATTCCATCATATTTATTGTTTTTAGATGTCAGAATAAGTTACCAGAGCCACTAAATGTTTAAATGCTAAACAATACATAGTCAAAGTGTAGGGATATTGCAAATTATAAACAAATATGTTCCAATTTGTCTCAAATGGATATCTATTCTTACTGTATAGTCTAAACTAATTTCTGATTAAGTGTTTATAATAAACTGCATAGCAGTCACGTACTCACCCTAAAATGTATTCGTGATAGTAATATAGCGAGCTCCGCTTGTTCGATAGTTCGAATGTTATTGCCCCTGTATTCGCTTAACGTTCGGATTATGTTTACGTTGTCCAGGGAGACCGGCTTCACTATAAGATCCTCTTCAGACTCTATTGACTGAAACACAAACACTAAAGCTAATTTAAACCAGAACTATAAACAAAGCATTTGAAAAAGTTATTGCATTCTGATGCTAAGGCGTGGCAAAAGTTGTTTGTTAGTTTTGAATTAAAAATCATATGAAATTGTCATTGCATGTCACATAATCACAATATCTGGTCTTTACACGCAGCTAATACAGTATTTAATAGGATTAGTAACACTTATTTGATGAGAATTTCAAAACTATCGAAAACAATGAGAATTGACACACCCACCCACCGAATTTCATTTCTATTTGACTGGCACTTGGCAGTGTGAAGACTGAAGTGTTGGAGTCTTTTCAATACACTGCATTTGTGATTTGATGTTTTCCTGCTATGATGTATTTCAGAAACATAGGAAGTATGTCGTTGTTACGGGTGCAACTATTATGAACTTTATCATATTAACTACAAGGGTTATAATTCTCATACATTATTTCATACAATTCCAACACAGTGTTTAGCATGACAAGCACAGCATCGTAACTTCAAAGCTTAATTATTGTCAATGTCAAAAAGGTCGAAGTGTCAACTTCATTGCCTTTATAAAATGACAAAATGTTTGTGGACCTTGAATGTCGTACTTTTGGCCTACGTTAAACTTTTTTTGGGACGCGACGCGCGTCCTTAACTTCCGTATAGGCGTATACTCATCCTCATACTACTCTTGATGTAGGTATTCGTAATACAGGTATTCGTTTGAGTGAAAACACTCAACTCAAGTAGGAATATGATAATGTATTAGTTTAATAGCTTCAAGTTTCAACCCATTAATGGCTTACTACTGAGAGTACTGAGCCCGGATCTCTCCGCTTGAGTGTGCTCTAACTCCACACCACGTTACTCGCAAGTTTCGGAAGTTTTCATGCCACCCGGGGGCCTCCAACATGGCTTAACGACTTATCTTAGGGACCGACGGTTTTACGTGCCCTCCAAAGCACGGAAACGCTAATTTTTTTTTGCATTAACAGTTTTCGAAAAAAGGTGAGAATTGATTGGTTAATCAACTAACTGATTTTTTGTCACGCCTACGTAGACCCCGTTGAGTCTCCCGTGAACCCCTAGGGGACCACATGGACCACTTTGAAAACTAAGTTTATAACAAAAATCAATGTTTAATAGAAAATTATTACAAACAGAACAATTACTAAAATATTGCAACCTAAGGGTTAAAATATTTGGTAATTCTCATTTGAAGTGACTTATTTCACTTATTTGATAGTTTTACCACAGAAGAAATAATAGCACTTTTTTACTTGATTTGCAAGCTACCTACTATCATCCTTCTAGATTAGGTACCGTCAATTTTGAATTTTTAAAGCAGACTTTTGAATTTAGTAGGCAGGTATTTAAAATTGTGACTTTTTCATCCCTTTGGTTGTTGGGATCAGTTAGCTTTTTGATTGGCTGATCGTGGCATATTGGTCATGTCTTTGGTCATTTTCATAGTTATGGCGGCGGTGATCACTTACCATCAGGTGCCCTAGCATTTGCTGAAAAAAAGTATATGATTTTTCATGTCAATACCCAGTTAACGAGTAGAAAGCCAACTGATGAGCTGGGTACCTGTAGTAGTACCTGAGTAAGTGCAGGTAGCGGAGCTTAGTTATTTTTTAACAGGGGGACCTGGCGCTTTAAAGCCCGTTCATTATAATTATAGCAAGGGTGCCGTGAGTGCACCACAAGCCAGGTATTATTTTTCTTGTGCTCATGGATTGATCGAACCTTATAAGGGCGCTACACACTAGGTGTTCGGTTACGACTCGACACTATCGATTAGGCAATATTTTTAACCGACTTCCAAATCGATTTTGATGATTCTTTTTTTAATCCAAAGCTGGTGCTTGTCATGTGGTCCCACTTAAATTTGGGCGACATCTGATGAGTAGTTTTTGAGTTTTCCCTAATTTTGAAGTCGGTTATTTTTTTGTCAAGAATAATTATTATGTTTAACTTAACAACAAACCTCGAAGCAAATATATTCGCATTGAGCTCATCGTCAAAGCCGCGGCTTTTCCTTCACATCAAACAAACGCTACAGACCTATTTCATGAAAATTAAAATATAGTCTAGGACGGAAGGCCGTCGATACTTGCATGTAAGTATGTATGTATGGATGTTTATTACTGTTTCACGCAAAAATTACTGAATAGGGATGTTGACACTATCAGTAAATTAAAATAAATTTATGTTTAAAGTATCAAGGAAAACATTTAAACACCTAAAATATTATTCTTTTGTTGAAATCAATCACAATAAATTAAATATAATTAATTTAAAATGTTAAAAATAGTACTCACTGTCACGTGACCTCAAACGCCACTTTGAGCTTATGACGTCATTGTTCATATTTTATATGCAAGTGCGACAAGCTTCAGTCGACAGATAGTATTGAATATCGGCTAGTGACGTCACGTGACGTTTTTGGCGGGAAATTTGAAAATGATTTTTATTTATAAATTTTTGTTTTTAAATTGAAAATTATTATTTTTATAATATTTTTTTCGTGAATCTTAAGGTTCTATCTATAAAATGAAATTGAATCCTAAAATTAGTCAACATCCCTATTAAAACAATTTTCATGAAATTTTGCACACAGGTAGCCATAATCTGGAATAACATAGGCAGGGTAGGTACTTATTAACCCGGGAAACGTGAGCAACGCTGCAGAGCGCTCGTTTAAAATATTTACCTCACACTTTCTTCCAAAATCGGGACTTTCGACGATGCTTTTTAAAAATATCACATCATGGTTGGATAAATCGTCTTCTGGTTTTGTATCTTGTTTTTCTGTAAAAGAAAAAGATTTCATAAAATAAATAAAGCACAGTAATTATGTAGGTATTTCAAATCGAGCTTTATGGTGTTTTTGTTTTAGTCAGTTTTACTGCTTAGTGTCGCCTGGGACAATTGGCTTCATGTATGTATGTGCCTAATATTATTGCAAATCCAGAAAACCAAGTAAGGAACGGATAATTATTTGCCATGGCCTATGAGGGTTGCGAATGGTCATTATTTTCATGTTCATTTTTGTGACGATGATTTATTAAAAATACAAAGAGAAAAGGTACAACCAGGCAATTTCATACAGCTTTATTAATTAATGGAGATTAGGGTATTAATTAATGGATATTATGCCATAATAATTATGGTATTATTTAATATTTGGTATCAATGATTATTGGTAATAATTAATTTAATGGGCGGCAAGGGCGGAACCAGTCATCAGGGGGAGGCTCATGATCTCTCCCCTAGATCCGTGTCTTAGGGTGTTACCAGACCAATCGATCGATCGTCGATCGACGGCATTGATCGATGGTGGAATGGATTAGTCGACGTCGATCGAGTTTGATTAAGTTGTTTGATTAAAAATAACGCGTCTTCTTCTGAATACATTTCGAGAGAAACAGATGGAATATAGCCGGGGTTAATCGATTAACGTCGACCGACGGTCGATCGATTGGTTAGTCTAACGGTATGCGTCGATCGATTAAAGCTACCAGACCAGTCGATCAACTTCGATCGACGTTAATTGATGCGGTCGATCGACGATCAATCGATTGGTCTGGTAACACCCTTAATGGAAGTCCTCCAAACACTTCCTCTTGGAAATCTCAGATCAATAAATAAGTAAATAAATCAATGAATAAATAATATAATATCAATAATAATAATAAATAATAATATATCTTATGTATTGATTGCTAATTGATGATTAGGTAAGCTTGGAAGCTTTAAAATTGGGTCGGTTTCAGCTCACATAATTTAAACCTACTAACTACTGCTACTAAGTAGGAACCTTCTAAAATTTTGATATTATCTTTAAACTCTTTGTTTAGCAGTGTTGTAAAACAAGGCCTTGAAAACGAATGAGCATTATTTAAAGGTCAATCTAAGAAGGGTAAATGTGACGTAACATACGTACTCGAGTCTACTAAGTTTCCAGCTCGTTGAAGTGTGACTTCGGCATGCTACAAGGGTTATTAGATACAGTGCTTACACTGCTAGGTCAGCCTAATGATGAACCTACTTCCGACTGTAGAGTCGTAGTGATCCATAATGACACCAGCGGTAAAATAGAGTTTGAAGTTTGAAGTCGTTTTAAACCACGAATCTAAGTGAAAAACTAAACTATTTTCTGTTTTAAATTATGCAACAATATAATTTAAGTAGATCGATTTTAATAAATTTTCAAATAAGACTTAACGACACGTGCAAAATATTTTAAGGTTTGTTATAGAAAAGCTTAATGCAAACAGTAGTGTCTTGAGCCCATGTATAGATTTGCGATTTGGGATACTTATTGTGCTTTGTCGTTCGCCTCATACAAAATGGCATCACATATAGACAAAATTTCTACATGACTTAATCCACAAGGAGGAAATCCTTTGACGACGAAGAGATATTGACATAATATTTCTGTCACCAAGGGACTATCGGCAACCGGCTAAAATGTCATTGGCGAAAATAATTCAGGGAGAAAGATTAGACCTCAGTATAAATCTGTGGATTAGACCTTCAAATGGCGTTAGGTTCCACCATATTGATTTAGTTAAAGTATAATGCGTTCCGTGAGCTAGGGGAGTAGATTACCTGAAGACGATAATAAAGCAGATGTCGATTGTCGTGGAAAGCTCTAGTCCAGTAAGATTGGTGCAAGTTATATTATGATATATTATACTGACTAAGTATTAGGAATTATATTCTGCACTGACATTCTCACATGCATGGAGAATTCAATTCATCAACGGTTCATATTTTTTTTATATTAAACTAATTTAGAAACGTACGAGTACCATAATATTTTACGTATGTAATATTTTATGTGCCTTGATCTCCAAATTCTCCGATGTTTCATTAAATTACTCATGCGATGAGACAAAAACATAAATAAACCAGAAAACATAAAATGTTAATTCCCTGAAACGGAATTAAAACGCTCATTTTAAAACGCCACCCTCATCTGTCTTAATTAAGTTTTCACTGTGAAGTAAATTTATGGGAAATTTTCGGTGCCGTCGACTTTATACCGATGATTGTCGCATGTTCAGACTCATAAATCATTTTTGAATAGAAGTTTAGAGGAAAACAAAATTATTATGTGACTATGCGATGTATTTGTGTATGACATATTTTCTTTTTCAGGCATGTTTATTGACAACTTTAAGTTAAGCTTTAATTTATAGAAACGGTATTACTTTATAATATAATTGAGACCCTAATATAAATATATCCATATGCGTCATATAAACTTTTCTTAGAATCTACTGGATATCTAGTCAACCTACCTACCTTCCTGCCTACCTACATACATGTAATTATACTGAATTTCCCTTTTTCTTCTCTTTCTCTCTAATTTATGAAACTACTGCGGTGTATAATAAACAGAAAATAGGAAACGCACGAAATAGGAAACGTAATATAGGGAATTTTTTACTCTCTTTCTCTACATAGCTTAGATCAGAAATATAAGTAAACTTACAATTCAATAACATTATAATCTTCTCGGGTTCAGTAAACAGATATAGGTATTTTTTGCTCTTTTAATTTCACACACACAACCCATCGCACTTTGAATTACGGATAAAAATATAAAATATAACGCTACAATACCCTAAAATAATATTATTATTGTTAGTTGCATACCTATTTATTAATAGGTTAACAAAATTTTAAAGCGCTTAAATTTAAACTTCACTCAAAAACAATTCATTAACAAAATACATATAAAAATAATTTTACAAATGAAGGACGTTACGTTTTGTTAAGGAATTTCTACCATATTATGTTCGCAAAAAATCTATTTTTTTTGACCATTAAATTAATTTACAACATTATTTTTAAAACGTCAAATAGTAGCTTAATGATATTTAATTCATAATTAACCTTTTTAAATCAAATATGTAGTAGCTGCTGATACAAAACGAAGATTTTCCTATTATTCATGCTTAATCAATGCTCAACGTTTTACGATTGCCTGGTTGATTTTCGCGTGCTTCCACGATCTTAGTAACACTAAATAGCATTCCAAACATTCATAAGATCGACGAAAACATCTATCACATACATTTTATTGTCCGGCACTTTGAGGTTAACTCGTCGCCGACCGGCCGTAAACGAGACTCACCGTCATCCGGGGGTTTATTGCCGAGTCCGTCTCTGAACCCTCTCCAGTTAACGGTGTATCGTCCGCTCCGTCTGACCATCATCGACATCACAAACACTATCACGGGTGACACTACGAGGCTACGAGCGGGTTGACGGCATCACCCGCAGTCACAGCGAACGTGTGCGGTCACGGCGCACGGAGCAGCGTCACGGCGTCACGCGGCCGCGCCGTCAGCTGAGCGAGCGTGACACGTCACGCCGCGCCGTCCCGCCCGCCCTCGCGCTTGCGCATACCCGCCGCCGCCACCCGCACTAGAGCTGCCAATCATTATTTATATCGATATGCTCATCCGTCGGAAATATCAGCTATGATCAAAACTATTTCTTTGAAAATAGTGCTGCTGTCGAAATTAAATCGATTTATTCATGGAGTTATAATGTATTTCCAGTCTTGCATGATTCTAGTGCTAGTAACAAAAACTAGTAACAAATATTTGGGGGCTTGGTAAGTGGTATCACCAAGGCGAGTGTAATAGAGGCTCTACCTTCCATGTCTCGAAGTGTTTTTTCGTATTTTGAATTCCTCATAGCTTCGATCTGAATAATGCTAGAGTGGGAAAACATGAAAAAATACTAAGTTTTTTTCGTTGTTACTGTCATCTTCCAACCCCCGTAAAGGTGGTTCAGGCCTCTACAAAAAATAAAGCGTTTTAAATACTTCCTGAAAGCTTAAATTCGACATATAGGCTTCTTATTGGTACATGTGGTATGCAGGCTACTAATTGGGAAAAAAGTGTAGCATGGCTTGCCCTTATGTAACCGTAACTAATTTCTTACCATAAGTTTATAAGCGTAATATGTGCGATGGTCGCAAGGCAGCCAAGCAATACGATTAAAATCAAGATGTAGATTGTAGGGTTTCTAATGACAAAGGTTGTAGAGTCCTTTTTTCTCTACGAAGAAGAAGGTTCTCGCTTTCATTACCTAAATTTGAGTCATAAGAACATGTAATTCAAGCTTTACATTTGACTTGGCTAGTTTTTATTAGTTAGCAACCAGCAAACCAAATATAGAAAAGTAACATAGTAGGTATTTCAAGTAGTAAGATAATTATACAAATATAATATAATCTAGGTAGGTACGTGAAAACTAACCAAGTCAAATGTAGAGCTTGAATTACATGTTTTTGTGACTAAAATTTTAGGCTTTTCTACACAGAACTTGGCACCCATTTAGATCTCAATTCTTTTTTTTGATGAGATACAAACGTAAACGAAAAGGCAAAAAAATAACATGCAAGCTTGGTTTACGCAGTTGGTCGACGGGCAATAAACGAGCGAAAGCAAGTTTGAAATAAAAAGTAACTATAGTCCATAAATTTATAAAACCAAAAATTATGATTTACTTACTACTCTGTAAAATTAATTACCTTTCTTAATTTGTCGATGTCGATAATTATATCAAGTAAGATTATCCCCACACAGTCGGCTGGCGGGCCGCCCGAGTCGCCCGACCCCGTTACCAGTCCGCTATAGTACGTCATTTCGCAACTCCATTTCCTTGTCTGCATAATTCCTGAGCACAAGCACGTAAACTTTTCAGATTTCCACCAATAGGCATGTTACAGGCATTGATACAATCAGCCCTAACGCAAATGATAAAGTTTAAAGTTTTTTTTTCATACTATGTTTTATTTTCTGAATTAAAATAATATGCTGTTATGTATATGATAAAATACCTATTGTGTAGTTTTCATTCAAACAATTGCAATCACAAATATAGGTACATAAGTGTATCAAATGGATACCACCAGAAATGTTTGCAATTTTATTGAGCTTCGACAATGTCCAAACAATTTTATTTGTCTCATTATTCTAACGCCCCAACTCAGAGTTACTAACGGTTACTTAAATCGCTCCTTAGTAAAGAATCACCATACAAATTCTTTACTAAAGAGCGATTTGAGTAACTGTTAGTGACTCTGGGTTGGGGCGTAAACCTAATAGGTAGAGCAAAATGAAAGTTTCAGGGGAAAAACACACGTTTCTTATTTCGAAGTTGAGTGATCCTTATGGCATGAAATAACAATACAACTACTAGAAGCAATTCCCGAAAATGAGTCCGTTTATTTTGGTATTTCTAAGTAACTTTGCTTTTTTCCTTGTAAGTGCCTTATGTTGCCTTTAATTTGAACCAGTGCCAAAGCGCCACGCCTTCATATCGCCGCATTGCTGCCAACTTTATTGCAAATCGTTACGAACAATAATTTTCCACACGAAAAATTATGGTTGCTTGTTTTCTTTTTAGGGTTCCAAATAAAAATCGGAACCCTTATAGTTTCGTCATGTCCGTCCGTCTATCCGTAATTTTGCATGAATATACATATTTATTAAAACTCCAAAATCGTGGAATAAAATATGATTTTTCGTCACTTACCCCTTAGTGTAGGGTATTTTTGAAAAGGTCTTTCAAAAATATTATGGGTCTGCTGAAACCATTTTTCAATTCAGGGGCCCGTTTGCGAAGTATTTGGCTTTAAAGTGCCAATTTTTCTTAGAGTCAAGTGTCCCCCCCCTGCCAGCTAAATGGTTGGAGATTCACAAAAATAGGTTATAATATCATGAATTTACAAGGAAAACTATCACGGCTAAGTTAGCTTTAGTAGTTAATGAGTCGACAGACTTACACCTTCGGAACCCTACATTGCGCGTGGCCTGACACGCACTTGGCCGGTTTATGTGGTGTTAAAGTTGAGAAGATTTAGTTGTTTTATTACAATACAATAATACTTTGTTGCTTTATATTAGCTAAGTTGCTCAAACACACAAATAATTTTATGATACAAAGGCTCTACCTACTTAGTTATTTTAATCCTTTTATATCACCAATAAGACCGTATTGATAAACGCTTAATAAGTAAACCTATTTTAGCTATTGTAATGTTTGTCTTTATTGTTTTTCATAAGAGTGAAACAAACAAAATATTTATAACTTTGTGTGTTTTTATGAGTTAAGGGGTTAATTTATCACCCCAGTTTATTAGATCAACGCTTACGGTAGATACATATATAAGTAAATTTACAAGAGAGTATTAGATTTTTTAAAATAAAACGGAGACAATACAATATTCTTAGAAAGAACTCGCCTAATAATCTTACTCAGTAATTGAACGTCTCCGAATTCTTAGTTTTATTATCTCACAAGTTATTTACAATTTACAAGCGCTATTTAAAGAGAATAGTTATTTATAGCAACAAAATCTCGCTAGACGAAATAAAGCACACTATCGCTTTGCTATCGATCGTAATAAAAATTCTAAGCATAGCGGTCTTGTGAACATCATCATCTGAAACAGTTTGGGAAATTACATGTTAGAACATACGAAACACAGATTACAGAATGGTTCGCTAATAGGGGTCGGTATAATATAGAAGCTAGTACCTACCTAAGTACCTGCCTACCTAATTTTGAGCGACACGCAGTATTAAGATTTTCATATGGGGTGATAAAGATGAAATCATTTAATGATTTAGGATTCATGATAGCCGATTGGGTTCATGTTCACACAATATTTATTTGCTTTGTCACAACACTGGCATAGACCCATTCAAGTCCCTTGCTGGTATTTCACACGCTTTCCGGAAAGATAACATTATGGAGAACAGAACTTTTAATTATGCAGGAGTCCCTTCTCTTGTTTTCCCTCACTAAACTTAGTGATGGTTTTAATAAGCACTTAACTTACAAACAATAGAGGTAAGTGCGTTCAAACCGAGGCTCTCCAAGAAGAAGTTTATCACTTTTTGATACGTTCTTACTTTCAGATTTCAGGTATATCCAAAACTTTTTTTTTTCAAAATAAAACGTTAAAGTTCGGGGGGGTCATATCACACATTTTTTGTCACGATTTGGCTGATATTTTTATACTTGCTGATAAACTTTAACCTTGTTTTGCTTAATTTGGGTTTTCATCAGCATGACGACCACGTTTTTAGATTATATTGACGACATTTTTTTCCTTCGAAAGTCACCTGACACTTATCTTACTAAAAATATAGTACATATTAGTATTATTTATTATATGATACCAAGTATTGGTATAATATTAAGGCTAAGTAGTAAATAATTTTATTTTTAGAACTTCTGTTGCTTAAAATAATATCACCTACTTTAATGACTTAAAACTATATTGGTAAGGATCTTTCGATATCACCATTGGTATTCCCTGTTAGTAAGATACCTATGTATTACGAGTATACCTACTATTTAGAGCTGCAATGCGATTACATTTAAATGTTTTATTCAAACATCTACTTCAATTACTTATTTCATATGTATATGGATACACAGATAATTTTTAAAGTTACAAGTCATTTACAGTGCAATAAAACTTATGCGCAACAGTTGACTTATTGTTAGTATACCTACCATATTCATTTGAAAGAAGGGCGCCTCTCTGATAAAGTGATAAATACAATTTATTTTATGACAAGCACCCAACAACTAACAGAAACAAAGTGACATTTTAGTCTTATTAGAGGTCCTATCGGGGGTAGACGCGTGGATCCTGAGCTCAGGAACCTATTATAGACGAGGAAAAGAGAAAGTTATATATTTCAAAATTCGTAGCAGGTAGAGACCCGACGTTATTGTTTACTTTTCGCTATTTGTTATTCCTTATTAGATAAATGCCATTAATAAAGAGCAGATAATGTCCAGTTGGCGCATTAGGCTCGTGCTCGTCAGTGATAAGATAGGTCACAGGGTACCATTATATATATAAGGCAGTGAGTTCAATTATCTCACACTCTTCTCGGCTAAATGAGACGGCGCTGTTTCCTGCACACGTTAAAAATAAAGTAAATATATTAACCGCGAAGATGCCGTGGACAAGCACTAATAGGTAAATTTTGAATATTTTTAAATTATGACTTTTTGGATAAGATCAAAACAATTTAAATTTCACCCAATTCTGTTAAAAAGAGCGTATTGAAAGCTTTGCTTGATGAAGTGATCATGTTTCAGAATTTATGCAAAGCCCTCGAATACGGGATCCATTGAGGGTCCGTCCGTGGGAGCGGTGAGGGCGCGCGCGCTCCCGACGGCTGCGGCTGATACTGGCGGGCGCTTCGAGCTCAGCGACCACGGATACGGGAAGGGTTCCGTCAAACTTCTCCACGTCCACCGCGATGGAGAATATCATGTCATCCGAGAATTCGAAGTATCCACAGAACTAAAGCTCGCATCCGAATCGGCGTATGTGATCGGCGACAACAAGGAGGTCGTCGCGACAGATTCTCAGAAGAACACAGTGTATTTGCTAGCGAAGAAACATGGAATAAAGACGCCCGAGGAGTTTGGTGCAGTTGTTGTGAATCACTTTCTGTATACTTATAAGCAAGTTGCGGAAGCGAAGTGTCACGTTGTAGAGTATCCATGGGAAAGATTACAAGCGGGCGCTCCTCACAACCATGCATTTATCTTCGCTCCTACAGCCACACGATGGTGTGAAGTGTCACAGTCTCGACATGGTAAGATTATCTTTTGACACTCGCATATTCTTTTAAATCGAAGTTCAAATCCTATAATTTATTAATCACATTTAATTATGTTATCACAGAAGCGGTGATTGTGAAGTCGGGCTTGAAGGGACTTCGCGTTTTGAAGACCACTCAGTCTGCTTTCGTCGATTTTGTACAAGACGAATACACGACGCTTGCTGATGCTGCCGAGAGGATTTTCAGGTAATAAAACAAACAAAGAAGTACACCTGTAATAGTGAATGTGAACTGTAGAATACTATAGAAAACTACCCAAAGTTGTAAACTTCACGTATTATCGTCAAACAATATTGTATACTTACGTACATCTCAACTGATGAAATGGTTAACCTTTGAAGAAAAAATAGAGTCACATTTTTTTATTTTGTCATACTTTACCAGTACCGTGGTAGAAGCGGAGTGGACGTACGACAACATGCGGACGGCTGACTTTGACAACGCGTGGCTGACCGTGAAGGACGCCATACTGGACAAATTCGCCGGGCCCCCCGACGTCGGGGTCTACTCCCCGTCGGTACAGCACACGCTGTACCAAGCACAGAAGACCGTTTTAGAAAAGGTTTCAGAGGTAAGATTGTTTTGACTGTACTGATAAAACTATAGTGATAATTTTTTTGGCAAATTTACGATTTTTTATAAACTTTAAATAAAATATAAAAAAACTACACACTCATAGCCCCACACTAGGAATCCCTGTGTTGTGGGTGCCATGGACAACACACAAGGCAGACACATACACCCAGACCGAGAACATAAATTTAAACTCATCATTCAAACTTTTGCATTGCTAAGAATCGAACGACGAACCCAGGACCCTTCCAACGAACTTATAATTTTAAGTTTTAACATTAGATAATCATAAAACTGTCGATTTTCACTACATAATAATTTTCATAAAATTGATTTGCGTAACCAAAAGAAAAGGAAATAAAGCGAACATTTTGTCATGAATTGGAAAAAATCACATACGTTCCAATCGGACATATCTAGATGTGGATCATTGTTAATTATGGAGACAATTATCTAGACTTTTTGAGGGAACATTGCCCTGAATGTAAAAGGTTATCATTTATTTGTGTATTACTGGTCATGTGCCTGCTATCTGCTACGAGTATATACCTACGGCAGTTGCACTTTGTATGACGCGATGTTAATAATACGAGTATAAACAATGGTAGTACAGGTCCAGTTTATTATAACCGCACCCTCCCGCATGTGAAGATTTCTTTTTTAGTAGTTAAAAAAATCATAAAAAAATAGAAGTACCTATCAAAGTAATTAAAATATTCAAACATAATACGTAATTAAATATGTCAGATAAAACATAAAAATGCGCGAAAATTTAGTTTTTAGTCATTTATTATTTGAGTTTTATAGCAATAAACGCAAAACATATAAACCTATAGGAATGTGTAGTATCTCGTTTTGTAGAACATTATAAGGGCAAGAAATCAAGATACACAATTGTTCAGACCAATGCATGGGGGCCTCTAAACGAAAAAAGGAATTTGGCTCTGTATTGGTTAACCGCAAATCGATATAAGTAGGTTAATATGATACATCCGCAAAGCAACGTTTCTGAAGATAACTTTGAATATTAATGGAATAAACAGTGATATCGTTTGGTATGTAGGTGTATTATTGGAACATGAATGAGATTTATGTTTCAATATTTTAGATAGCATTAATATTTAAATGAAAAAACAGAATTTTATTACGTGGAAGACTTTTTTGTGTATCACCGTAGGTAAGGTTATAAGGTGTAAAACAAACGATCTCACGAAATGATTTTAAGATCTGTACTGCACTTGAAATAAATGAAATAAGGCGGAAATTCATCATTGAGAGAACAAAAAACTCAAAACTCGAAATCAAAAATATATATATATGCCACAAAAATCTTTACCCCGGTGTTTTACCTCTAAAATTGAAATGCGGGACCTTTCATTGAGTTTTGTATATTTTTTTCAGTATTCTGTAAATGACGACCATCTAAACACGCTGAATTTTAATATTAAAAAATAAAGATTACCAAGAGTCGCTAATAAAATAATCGCAAATGTTGTGTACAATACATTACGCTTCGGTTAAATAAATCAATGTTGACGTCACGCCGCCGCGCCGCGTCTGTCACGGATCGCGTGATTAGTTCGCACGAGAACTGGCTGCTAAGGTCGAAGATTATCGCCCGACGGGAACAGGGAATAACTTAAATTATATACTCGTATGTGTATCTATTACAATAACACACATTTAAAGACAAATAGGATTATAAATCTGAGTTACAATAAAATTCATTTGAAGATTTCAACTCGGCTGCGCTAAAATATGGAAAATTGCATCATATCTGGTAGTAATAAAATGCTTATCTAATCGACTTTATTTCTCAGTACCAAAAATCAAAACAATTCCCTCCAATACAATATTCATATTAAATGAACAAAGGTTATAGTCATAGTTCGAAATGCACGGATGAATTGTCAAAACACGTCGCCGCGTCGTTACATAGGTGTAACCATGGTGTAACATATGTATACGAAATTACGAAGCAAAGTCCTTCAATGGCATCCACGCATAGGTCTTTGGTAAACTTTACCTTTTAACTTATTGACCAGGTGGGCCGATGACTAAGATTATGATATGATTCTGAAATAGGTAAAGTTTAATTTGATTGATAGACAATGGTTACAAAATTCTTGTAATGCTTATTTTCATGTTACTATAAGGCTAAATGTCGCTACATAAAAATTAAATAATCCACAATATTAAGTAATTAGTTTATTTTAGTAATTGCTTTACTTCAAAAAGAAATCTTTCCATTAATTAATCACCAATCAGTCAAGCACGCGCTAATTATCGTCATAAATCACAGTAACGTAAACATCAATTGAACGTCAATGTTGTTTGTCCACAGATAACATGGATCAGGATGTCGATGCCGAACAAGCACTACCTTAACATCGACGTGTCGAAGTTCCCCGCTAACGTGACGAAAGGGGACCCGCGACACCACATCTACCAGCCCATAGACAAGCCCGCAGGCCTCATCTATGCGCAGCTACGGCGTAGACCCAAAAGCCATTTGTGACACATCGAGGAGCTACGCTCCGCTACGAATTAAGCACGAGAATGTAACAATGTATTGTTCTTGTTTCACTTTGAAATGAATTATGTTACGTAAAGTTCACCGAGACCGTTTTTATTGATACTGTACGTTTTTATCAATAAACAAATGTATGACGTGTAGTAATTATGCATTGTACAAATAACGTTTGTGAGAAAGTGTGTGAATGGCAAAGCAATAAGATATGTGTGTCTAGTCAAGTGAATCGCATTAAACGAATCTTGGAATAAAATGTTATTGACTAGGTTGAAATGTGCCGTAACTTCTGTGTTTAGTTTAGTGAAATAATTTAATGTAAGCTAATAAATCGAATGGTATTACAAACAATCCTTTGTTTCTCGTCCCTTATTTATATCCCTATCTTTCTGAGGAACTTGTCAGTTAACTAATTATTCATAATTATATTAACTGAAATGACAACTATGTTGCAATTATCATGCTAATAATAAATGACAATGAATAGCAAGCAATGTCTGGGGTACTCGTGGTTTGTATCTCCACAATACGGATAGATAGCTAAAAATAAAGAATAAAGAATTAATTTTGATTGTTTAATGTGAATACGTTGCATATTAACACTACATTTCAAAACTTTACAACTTTTTACTATTTTATGTCAGGGTTAATTTACATTACAAAGTTACTGCTTAAAATTATACAAAAACACTAATGATTACATTGTCGGAATACAAAATTATTATGAAGTTAACAACATTTATACTTAAATAAAACATTATAAACGTTTCGTGCCGATGATCTTGTCAGCCAACGCGTAAAGTTCATCAACGGTCTGTAAAAGAAAGTTAAGGGTTTAACAAATAATTAATGTTAACACACATTTTTTAATGGAAATAGTTGACAAACGAACTGACGTGGATCGTCAGTCTAGGGTATCGTCGTCCATGGACATCAGCAACACCAAAAAAATGATAATGGATTTCTACCAAACAACAAACAATCATCCGGTGGGATAATCTGAATATATCTTTAAAATTCCATCAAAATCGATCCAGACCTTTTTAGAATACATAGGGACTACATACAAATAAAGTTCGATGCATACGTAACGTGAACGGGACAGGGACGGGACGGGGACGGGACGGGACGTGAAGTTTTGGAAACATCGTTTCACAGAAAATGTAAACGGAACGGAACGGGAACGGGGCACGCACGTATATTTATGCCCCGTCCACGTCCCGTCCCCGTCCCGTCCACGTTACGTATGCATCGATCTTAAGTTGTGAAGTTGAAAAAGAAAAAATGACAGCTTAGCAACTGACTTAAAAATAGTAAGACGTATTTCATATTATACGATGATAAAATTGTTGGTATATATATGTACACTGGTACACTTTTGTAACATGTAGAATCGAGTTCACTAGATAATACGAGTAACACGACTATCAATTAGAAACAAAAATTTGAATGTTTAATAATAACATCGGTCGTTCGTTTTCTATTCAGATATTGATATTTTAAGAGGTTTTCGGTAGGCGTTGTGGATAAATAGATCGATTAATTCTTTTACATTTATGTGTAGGAAATAATAAAAATTGTAGAAGTATTAAATCACAGGCTTCAATCGATCAGAATTGTTATGCCTATTATCTATACTAATATTATAAAGCTAAAGAGTTTGTTTGGTTGAACGCGCTAATCTCAGGACCTACTGGTTCTAATTGAAAAATTGTTTTTGCGTTTGATAGTCCATTTATCGAGGAAGGTTATAGGCTATATAAAATCATATATTTTAGTAGTTAGTTTTTTACACAAATTAACGCGGGTGAAACCGCGGGGCACAGCTAGTAGTTATATAAAGTTGCAAAAGTAGCGCCGAATAATTTTTATTTATTTTAGGCCTAAATATACTCTTGTTTTTGAACATTTAGTTATTTAAAATGTAAAAAAAATATTCTTTAAAGAGCGCCGAATAACTATGATTCGTAAAAGACGAACAAAACCAATGTTATCACCGAGCAAGCGAAGGATTATAACTTATTTTACACACTGTATAATTACATAGAGAGGATAAGAAATATAGTAAATAATAGAAAAAGTAGGAGAATAGGATGTGTTATGGATAAGTTTTGGCAATTTCTTAAAGAAAACTTTTCAGCAGACTTTTAGGGACGGAAACGTAATGAAAGAGAGATGATTCTTTGTAGTCGAGCGTAATTCTGGATTTCTCCAAAACAACCCAACTTTGATCATTAATACGTCTCAAGTCCATGTCGCAATACTGATCGCACATAGCTGAAACTAAATTATATTATCTGTTTTTTATTACAAGTGCTTTTGTTGAAATTTCGTTTATGCGCCCGTCTTTATATAGAATGTTCTAGAGTGAAATCTTCGTTCTAGTCTAGTTATAAAAGCATTATCGGTTGTAGAGAGTAATAGCTTGAGCATCATGTATAATGCTGATCGGTCCTAGTCCATAGATAAACCTCTCCAAGGCTAGGTCATCGGCTACGGGTAGGCATGAAGACGGAGCGATTATTTTCCGGATAATACCAGTATTTTATTTTGTTGTGCGTGTAGTAAGTAGTTATATGCATATAAAGTATTAAGTTATAAACAGTAATAAACGAACGAGACCCCAGTCACGTACATTAAAACAATAGTAAAAATAAATTCACATGGCAATAATATACAGCAAAAACATGTTTATATTATAAGCTTTATACAATATCGATCGGAACCGTGAAATCACTGTTTATAGTTCAGTTTCCGTGTTATTGTTGTTGTGGCAATTACTAAAAAATAACGAAGAGTGTAAAGTGTTTTCGGAGATATTTAAAAGGAAGAAAAAACATTTTCCATAGTCAATATCCATATGAATAATAAAGAACTTACGGGTCGCATATACAGTGTATCCAGCGGCCAACTAGCGATAATTTAAGAGCATGAAATATACCTAATTTTATCGACAAAAATACCCATATTTGGGGGTCTAGCCCTCTTCCTTTTGGAATGACCGCCATTTTTTTATTATGTTAGACGACTCTGCTGAAAGACAGGAAAAGATATTAATTGAAAGGTATTAGAATAATACCATCTATTCAATACAAAAAAGACTGGATGAAGTTTCAAGTTACAAAGGTCATTAAAAAATTATGATATTCAATGTACTTAGTCAAAATTTTCACTAGTTTTTTAAAGTTTTTCTAACATACTTCAAAAATTAGCACATTAACACACCTCTCTAGTTGGTCGTTGGACACAATATATATATATATTTAATATTATTAACTTTGTCGATAACAAATACCTAATAATCGATACCAAAATAGTTATGTTTTTGAAATTTTGTATGTTATTAGTCTGCCAATATGCAAGCTTTTTTGTCAGAAAATAAGACATCTAACAACCTAACCTCATGAATGTGGCTATACTGGCTATCGCTATTATGCACAAAAATATTTTTGGAAAACAGACTGGCAGTTTCAGATTTATGCGCGTTCAAAGAAAAAAAAAAACGCTTGAGCTTTTATTAGTGTAGATATATTTATAATCAATTATAGCCTAATGTACTGTTTCACACTAACACAACGTCAACATTATACGTTCCCAAATCTCATAAGTCATTACAGCCAGAGCGTTCATAGAAGAGTGTTTAAAGCGCATTGTAAAGTTGCGTGTCATGCTCAGTAAAATTACATCATGTCTAGACGGCGTCGACTTTTCTCCTAAAATTATGTTCATTACTATTGTATTTTAAGTTGTTACTGATTTTGGTCATGTAAGGCACAGTAAGGAGAGTGAGAAATAAAATGAAATGAAATCGACCGTGAATTATTTATGTATTACGTGTTTAAGTCGCAGCGTGTTTTGGCCGGCAGGTCCTAGTTGATGCATAGGGTGGGACGGCTGTCGATGGGCAATGGAGACAACTACCGTCGGGTGTCTTGTCTACTCATTTGACCGCTCTTATTCTTCGGCTTTATTTTTCAGTCTAAAGGTCGATTCATACGTAACGTGTTTTTACCCGGTCGGGACGGGACGTGAAGTTTTAGAAAAATCGTTTCATGAAAAGAAAATGTATAGGTACAATAATGCATACGTCACGGAGGCACGGACGGGACGGGAACGGGGCACGCATGTATATATTATGCCCCGTCCACGTCCCGTCCCCGTCCCGTCCACGTTACGTATGCAGCGATCTTTAATGACTCGTGTCCGAGTGACGCAGTTCAGTAGCACCTGCCACATGAAAAGTTCAATAAAAATTAAACTGGACAAGTGCGAGTTAAACTCGCGTGGAGAGGGTTCCGTACGTTGAATATGTATTTATCGTTATTTTTCAATTTTATTGATCTTAGTCGTTTTTTTAAGAATATAGACGTCTTACTAATTTTCCTGTAATATTTAGGTAAAGAGAAGAGAAGTTTTTTCAAAAAGCTAGCGTCAGTATTTTCGGAGGTAAGGGGGGAATTGGTCAATTTTTGGCTTTAATTTTCCTTCTTTCTAGAATAATTTAAAAACTATCCACTGTAGAACTATAACAAAAATATATTTGAGATCCTTACAATAAGCCCTTTCATTTGACATATGACACAATACGGTTAGCAAACCGTAAACCGTTTTGCTAAACAGTTTTTGTTAAATATTGATTTCATTATTATTTTTTTCAAAATTCAGTTATTTACTTTATACTTTCGTCTTTGGGTCACAAAAAAGTACACGAGTCCCAAATTTAAATTTATTTGGTCCAGTAGTTTCGGAGTAAATTAGCTGTAAAGGGCGGACAGACACGGGTGATCCTTTAAGGGTCCCGTTTTTCGTTTTTTTCGTACAGAACCCTAAAAATGACGTCAATTTAAAGTACATAAATGCAGAAAACTAAACGTAGCCCTTGAAACAATGTACCTAATATCACATGTGACGCAAACAAACAGTCCATAGTTCGGTCTGGTCTTATATCAACACCGTGAACTAAGTATGCAGAGGTTATACTGTTATATCGAACTAAACTTTTACCAGATCATACCGGTTCGCCACGAGCCGGCCGCGTACCGATCATGTAAACAAAAAGATCCGTATTCAACTAGTCATATCATAGCATGTAGTCAGTTGTTCGTTACAAATGGATGTATAGTGATAGATGTGACCCAGTGACATTTCCGCACACAGCGGTTTTATATCCAGTATTCGAGAACTTTCAAACGTATGGATGGAGCGACATTAGTCATTGATCCGAGTTATCGACTTGCTGCCATGTCATCTCCATGCATTTTGATGTCTTGGAACTCTTGGAAGTTGGAATTGTCGCTAACAAAATTTTACTTTATTTACCAAAATATTCAAAAATGTATGGTTTACTGCACATTATGTAGTAACTGATTAAGGTCATCAATTTGTTCCTACGTTATCTTCTACAACAATATAAAAATTATTAAGTTTTTGTCGCAAGCAAAATATTACATTGTATGTGTATTATGGAGAGGCCCAAATAATTTTATGATTGTTTATCCACTTACTTTTGTTGATTAGGTAGATAAAAGTACCTATACCGACCAACAAATATGTTTTAACATGAAATGGTTCAGTACTCAACTAATATATAAATAACGAGTAACCGCTCTCGCTTTGCTTCGGTTTTCTTATTTTTTACACCTTGGGATACATTATTGGAGTTTTATTAAGGATCCCTAATTTTTTGAAAATATAATATAGCCTATGTCACCCGGGGATAGTGTAGCTTCCCAACAGTGAAAGAATTACCATTGAATATTATTAGTATAGATTATATAATAGATATTTGAACTTAACAATTCCAATTCAAAAGAACTACGCCATTCTTGCCTTTAGACTTTATATACGCAAAGCTATTAATTCTTCAATATGCATTTCAATAAAAAGGTCTATCTGTAGAGATACAGTTCCATCTTATTACAATAACATATTTACCGTGAGGCTTTTAAGGGTCTTGACATCATTTGTTTCGTACTTTAGAAGAGCGAATTGTTCGTCCGTGAAGCGGAAGCCTTTCTCAATGTCCTGCTGTTTGAGGTCTTCCAACTCCTCGTTACATTTAGCCAGCAGCTGTTCTGGCGTCAACTGTTCATTCTCTTCCTCTAAACATTCCGCTTCTGCTTCTTCATCTACGGCCTGGAAATAAAAACCGTATAATTGTAACATGTATTAAATAAATAAATAACGCTACTCGCTCATAGCCCCACACTAGGATTCTCTGTGTCGTGGGTGTTATGGACAACACACACCCAGACCGAGAACAGAAATTCAAACTCATCATTCAAATTTCCGCGTCGCTGGGAATCTAACCCAGGACCTTTGACACGTCCATCCGGTATGGTAACTATTAGGTATGCCAACGGGTCATATTGTACTTTTATTCTACGTTATTAATATTTTTTACGTTGAAATCGTAACTATCAGTGATGATGTTATGAACACGATCAAAACAGAATTACAAATTTCATTGAATTTGTAGTTGATTGTAAGATGGACCTGTGGTGAAGTATCGTATTGATAAAAGTCGCATCTCAGCGACTGGTAGCTACATCATAGTTGTTACACACAGTTGTAGTTTTAAGCCGCATTCTTTAACTAATACAAGTGTTATGACATACTTCGTATTTACTCTTGACAGTCAATATAATAAACGATGTTCTACGATAGTTATGTTATAATCTTGACGAAGCTTAAGGGTACTTTATTTATAAACTGATTTGAATTAATGTAAGGCTGTGTTCGCAGTAGGCAAACTGCTAGCGGCCGACTGAGTGAGCCGCAAATTTGTCTCGAACTGAAATGTGAGTTAGCTGCAAACTCAGATCAATTTGCGTGCGTCGCAAGCAAACTGTTATGAGTTAGCCGCTTATTTAGGTCAACCGACTGAATTTTCACTTTACTATTGTTGTACGAAGGAAGTGGTTGTGTTGGTCACGATGGATATTTTTGAAGTAATTGGTATCTTAGAGGCGCTGAAAGAGGATAAAAACTGTCCAGCTGTCCGCATGAACAGTTTGCGGCAAACGGACTCACTACGCCCGGCGAACAACCATATCGCCGCCGCCGACTGGAACCGGGTTTGCTGTGAGTTAGCCACTAGCCCACTACTGAGACAGTCGGCGCACGTAACGCTGCAAACTGCATGTAGTGAGCGCAAAACTAGCAAACTGTGGACACTCCATTTCAAATATATGGAAGGGCGTACTAAACCGATACGCCGCAAACTCAGTCGGCCGCTAACAGTTTGCCTACTGTGAACATAGCCTAAGTTCAGTATAATATATGTATAACAGTTAAGGATTTAAACGTGGACTAGCTAATATTCCTGTTCCAATAACTAATATACCTGTGTAACTAACTAATATACCTGTTCAAATTTCTGGGAAGCTTTTAACTTCCTGTAATACGCGTCAGCTCTCTTCTTCGAAGCTCTGGCGACCTCGCGGTTCACCATGCGCCAAAACACGAAGACAGGGTGGTGGAATAACTCCGGGGGGCATTCCTTCAGCGGTGTCTTGCCCACTAAGATCAGCCGTTTCAGTCTTTCCATTTCATCGAGCTGAAAATCATTATTCACAAGCGTATTTTAATTGTCGTTTTTGTTAAAAGAAATATTTCAGAACTGCTGGTTTTTTCTTCTCAAAAATACCTATGACTCAAGTCAAGACTCTCGTGGTTAAGTAATTTTTACCAAGAAAAAGTTATCAACGTTACAGTTAAAGTTTTTATGCGTCATGTCGTACAAAATAATTATCGCGGTAATTAAGTAACACAAGTTTTTATTAAAGCTTAAATTAAAAGCTATTATAATAGAAACAAAGGAATAGTCATTCAAAATTATGTTTAACTGGTACCTAATTAATTGTAAAGAATTCTAATATCCCTAGCAAGAGTAGTAAGTAAGTACACGTTTCTTGTAGCTTAAGTCGTAACTCGTAACGTGCATAATCTTATGAGACCGCGCGTAGCGAAGGTGCTAAATTCCGTGAATTAATAGAGAAACTTAAACTTAAGTAATTTTACACCTAACAAAGATGTGTGAGGATGTCTATTATTGTATGGAGTGAAGTTAAATGCCGAATTAATAGAGAAATAAAATATCATCAGATTTCACATAATGTGAAAAAGGACTATTCGAAAAGGACTGTCAGGCCACGCACAATGTATGTAGGATTCCGAAGTAGTAAGTTTATCGACTATTACTCATTAACTACTTATGCTAACATACGCGACGAATTAAAAAAAATCCTCTTGTTACCTGTAGGAACCACCGCTGAAAAAAAAAGTTTTCCAATCGTGGTATAAATATACCACGATTTTGGAGTTTTAATAAATATGTATATCCATGCCAATTTACAGCTTTCTGGCACTAAGGGCTTGTACACAAAACTGCGATGCGACGTCGCATCGCAAAAACCTGCGAGCTCGCACGTCGCGTCGCAAGAACTTGCGAATTGATTCGCATCGCGCATTCCTGCGATGTTACGTCATACTTGTTGACAACACTTTTAACGGCCGGTCTCAATATTATACTGTCAGTGAAACTCTGGTACATATCAGAGATAAAAAGTAAACATTGATCTCTCGCTAACTGCCGTCTCACAAATCAAAAGTAAGCAAAAAAAAGTAAGATCATCGATAGATAATATTTCAGTGACATTTCTGCCTCTGGTTTTTAAGTCCCTCTGAAAATTTCGTTTTCGCATAACAATATATTTTTTTATACTTTTATACTTTTTTATATTTTTTATCATAAAAAGGAACTCAGTGTTTTTGATTATAAACTTATTTCATTTTAATATTAAAATGATAATTTGTTCCAAATGTACTGTAAATTTCGCGGATGAAGTTAATGAAATAATGTTATGTGTAACCTGGAACAATGCTTCACTAGTAACAAAACGCAGCATTTGACGTTTATCACTCATGGGTATCCCGGACGACGATGACATGTTATTGTCATTTGACATTCGTTTATGTCGCTTGGTTACCCAAAATATAAACAACGTGTATTTTCTCACAATTTTAGTACTTAATATTAATTAGTTTTATGAATAAACTAGGATTAGGTATATAATGAAACACATAGCTCAACAATTACCGTGAGTATAGACTTTATTTGTTAATAAAATAAAATAGATTATTATGTTTAGTAAACAAAAAATTGTAGTAATTGTAAATTGTTGTACTTGTAGAAGTGATAGCCTAGCGGTTAGAACGTTGGTCTCCCGAACGAAGTGTTTATTCCCACTTGTCCGGGGCCCGAGTTCAAATCCTGGCACGCTAATTTTCAAATATTATGTGCGTATTAGAAGTTAATTATCACTAGCTTCGGTGAAGGAAAACAATGAACATCGCGAGGAAACCTGCACACCGGAGAGTTCTCCATAAAGTTCTTAAAGGTGTTTGAAGTCTACCAATCTGCACTTGGCCAGCGTGGTAGACTGTGGCCTAACATTGCGAGAGGAGACCCCGAGCCCAGCAATTATGGGTTGTTGCTTCTTTTTGCTTTTAAACAAAAAATTGTTGCCAAATGTACTAAAGGAAGTTTTTTTTTCAGATGAAGTCCAGACCCTTCACAAAAGATGAAGTACCTTTCTTCATATGGCCAAAATAGTAGCCAATAGCTATTGATGTAGCAGGGATACACAATTATTTCTGAAAAGGCGAAATGTTTGTGTTATAATTTCAAAATAAATCTAACTTAAAAAGTTGTTGTTTTATTAAAATACCTACTTACCTAAAACTTTAAAGATAGGAATTGTTATCAATTCTCATTCACTGCCGTTTTTAACCGACTTCAAAAAAAGGAGGAGATTCTCAATTCGACTCTATTTTTTTTATGTTTGTTACCTCAGAACTTTGGACTGGGCCAACCGATTTTGATAATTCTTTTTTTAATCGAAAGCTGGTGCTTGTCATGTGGTCCCACATTTTGAACGAGATCTGACAAGTAGTTTTTGAGTAACTTTAAAGTCGGTTATTTTTTGTTAGTAAAATTTAGATTATGGTTTATGTTTAATCTGAATCTAGGTAGCTATAAACAAAATTGGATTCACACAATTCAGTCATATATGTAGTCATATATTTTATACGAGGACAATTTCGGCGATCTTGGTACCGTATTAAAAAGGCGGAATCAAATATACAGGCTTCATAAAATTCATTATCACTCATCAGTGATTAATAAATCCATGATGTTTTGATAAATTTTCTTTACAATATGAGCAATCTACCAATTATCCGTCGAAATCGAGCGATGTGAAAAATTCCGATAGATGGTAACTTCTATTACCGACAGTTAGCTGTCAAAGCGTTATTGAGACGCAAGTATTTATTTTTGTATGGACCAACATACCTACGGTATGACTTGGCCCTCCGAACGGTAGATGAATGTCATGGGTAGAAATTTTCTATCCACCGAAGGTTATTGAGACGCAAAAATTGATAAATATGACAGATGACATACTAATGATAGCATTTTCTACATTTTTCTAACTGTTAGTACATTATTGAGACCGGCCGTAAGTCGGCTCTGAGACAGCGTGTTGGCAAGACGTACACACATCAAATAAAGTTTGAGATCACTTTGAAAATACGAAATCTTTTTTGTTACGTTAAAATGAAACGTTTTTTCTTTTTCTTCTAAGATTCTTCATTTAAAAATCAAATCTTTTAATAACAAATTCATATTTTCGATGAAAATAGTTCCCTTCGGCGTTCATAATAGTAATAAATGGATGAACCCAAAATCTTCTTTGTATCTTTTGCCTGTATCTCCTAAGCAATAACAAAAAGTGCACACTTCTTTTTACGATCCATGTCACGACCTAGTTTTCAACGGTCGTCAAAGGAATGGTCACCTTATCGTGGAAGGGACACGCCTTGCCGCACGAAATCGCATCGCAGCAATTCGTGTCGCAACTTTTTGCGTTGCGAATTCGCATCGCGTCGAATCGCAGTTTTGTGTACGGGCTCTAACACGTGTATTCTCAAACGTACACGTCACACTTGTTGTGTAAAATATTATCAATAAAGACATACACAGTACACACACATTATGATTAATGACCTGACTACGTGACCCGCTACAGACAGTCATATTATGGTAACACTTCTCGATACTGAAGTCGTTATTAGATCGATAACAATATCACTTCACATATAAATGACGTATTTATTTAAGCAAATTACTTAAAACTAGTATTTCTTGAAGTTGACCAATTTTTATATTTGTAACTTGTAAGGACTCACGCATATAGGCAAGAGGATCTAAACAATGCTATCAAAAGTTTTTTACCCCTGTTTCAGGTGCTTTATATTTTAATTTATGTTAGTAAAGTAAATAAAGAGTATTGTTACTTTTACCGTTGTAGGTACTAATATTCATAAATTAAATTTTAAACGCAGTTGTTGTTGAAATTCCAGATATTGTTGTGTCGTCGTTCTTGTTGTCAGTGTCAACGTTGTTGTTATTGTAGGTAATTGCAATTGTTGTTCACAATTGTTGTTGTTGCAGTTATTTTCGTGTCGTCGTTGTTGTTGATGTCGTTATTGCTTTTGTTGCCCTTGATGATTTCCTCTGTCTCTCTCATTCACTTAAAAGTAACGCATTATAAGTGATAAAAGTACTGATTTATTAAGGTACCGATTATATTGAAGTCAGTTTTTGCTACCTCTTGGTGTATGAAAACACTTAGCGATATAAATACTTACAACTCGAGAGGAGATCCGCTTGTTGAGGTTCTCTTCGTTGACGGCGCGGATCCTGTCCTCCAGCTCGTTCATGTAGGACTTGTCCGTGAGCCGCACCAGGTTCGAGCCCATATGCTTCTCCAGGCGCGCCCGCACGTGCGGGTGGGCGAAACTGGTTCAAATAATGCAACGTTAACATCAAAAGGGGCTTTGCACTAGTCATGCACGACAGGCAATCACACATTAGGCTTTTATGATACATAGTTGAGGTCACCCAATTCGGCTATAATACTGAATTTGTGACTTTTGCAACTGGTTTGATCTATTACTAGAGAAAAGTATCGTATACGATAATTAATCGCAGGCGTTCATATATACCGATATATATGTACCTACCGAGGTACATATACCAGTGTCTATATCGATACCTTTGAAGAATGGAATAGTAGTTGATCCAAGCCTATGCCAGGTGATTATTAGATAAGACATACACTGATCGATTGTTGTAGTCCACATAAGCTTATTCAGGACGACGTACGATAGCACAGAGGACAATAGTTAGAGAAGCTGCGAGATAAAACCTTCCTCATTACACTAATTTGTTATGATAATTTGATAAATTCTCGCTCCTAGATCTTTTTTATCAAACGATCGACTTCCCTTAAAATGGCAAGAATGAACAAACGACTGTGGTGATTGATTTATCATGTACGTACATAACGCAATGTTTTGCGATATACAAGGACAATTTCATAGGTGATAACTAATAAAATAATAATAAACTAATAACAAGATGACTTTGCGATTAAGATAGAGATGTGTTGACCTCTTTCATCATGCGTCATATTATGATTTTGAATTAATTATAAGTGAATGTTATCATGAGATGTTGAAATGCGTAATAAAAATATGATGTGCGTTAATGACATAGGTCACAGCTCAGTGCGACAGTGAAGGGTTAACTCACGTGCGCCTGGAGGACCGTTGCGTATTGTTTTGACTCGTTTTGGATATAAAACTTGATTAAGGACTGATTGAAACCAGTCTGCCGTCTGGCAGTTCGCTGTAAAGTTTAGTAGTTTTGGCGCTAGGCGGCTCGTGTCATACTTGGCAAGTTATCGCGGCGCACGACGCCCGGCACGGTATGGCACGACCGCGACCCCGCGAACACCAATCTCAATTTCGACTTACATGTGAAGAACTTTACACACAACACTTGTCTACTTGTCTTGTAACAATCAACTTAATCAATTGGATATTAACTCAATTTCAAGTCGCTTAGTCACGTCAGAAATGTATGTAAAAATTTGAACTAAAGTTTACTAAGAATTATTGTTAGGCTAATATTGATAAAACAATGCAATGGTATCGTAACAAAGTAGTTAAAAAAATCTTATAGTTATATAACCTATGCATCATTTAATCACATAAGTATTTTAAAGAGGGATCTACACAGATTTTAACTGGCACTTTAATAATAAGTGCCAGTTAAAATCTGTGTAGATCCCTCTTTATATTCCGTGACAAGATATTTTGTGAAACGCCACATGGTGAACGTGGCATGGGAATGGTCGTTTGTCTGAGCATTATCATAAATTAGAATATATGATCATTAATTTAATCCTTTTATTTGATGATTAATTTTATTTCGTAAATTTCCTCAGAAAAAATTGTACAAATATAACTTAACTTTGTAAGTCTACACCGTAATTATAACAGGGTACTACCACAGAAGAAATAATAATACATATAATAGTACTACTGAGTACCAGACAAAGGTTATTCTCACACATACTCATCTAATTGCAGCACACGAATAGAGGCAACTCTGAAAAAAATCTGATTCCTATAGGTTATAGCGACAGCAGTAGGATACAGGAGCTATTTACTCAACTCAGTGTAGTTTAGTGCACTGGAGTACTGAACACTCCATTAAATCTTAACGCACAGCCGTCCCTCAACGGAAAACCAACATCGATATTATAACACCTTAATCTTTATTCAAATTGTGCCCAAATGTATTTAGGGCGAACAAATTTATTCCAATTCGAACGTCATTAAAATCCTTTCAATCGATTAAAATTGACACAAGCAATTGAGTGCACGAAACGACGTGCGTTGGTAAAGGCCATAATTGACGGCTTAAAAGGGTAATTGTGTTTACGAAACCTTTATCACCGAGGGGTGAGCCGGCAAATGTATGGGCGGGCGGACCTATTGATAACGGAAAGTAGACCTATCAACGCTTTAGAGTTAGATCTTCCATATCTGTATCGGTACGTAAAACTTCCGCCTTTGGTTTTGGCATCTGTCATTCTATGAATTGTCATTCGATGAATTGTTGATTCGATTAATTGTAATTCAACGAATTGTTATTCGATTAATTGTGTTTTCGATGAAATGTTGATTCGATGAATTGTAATTCGATGAAATGTATTCGATGAAATGTAATTCGATTGTATTGTTTTAGACGAATTTTCCGCAAATCACGTAATTACGATACTCAATGTTGTAATGTTGCCATGCTGGTTGTATATTATACAACCGATATTTATTATCTATTGATAATCCTGCAACAAAATCTTACTACCTTCTTATTAAAGGTATTGTATGTAGGTACATGTACTACAACATATTGAAATATTTAAAAAAATATTGCCACACAGCAAGATAAATTTTATTAAGCAAAATAAATACTTAAATATAACTTGTAAGTTAGATTATTATCTAATTATTGTGGGCAAAGGAAGAGTCTCAGCTTCTGCTAGCACGAGAAACCTCATGCAGCGCTGTTTTTCAGTTTTGGAGTTATCAGTTCATTTACTAAAACACAAAATGAATTTTCTTGTCTTGTCTATGTTTTAGTCAATCTATGGGGTTCGAAATTGCTAGGTGGTTGCTACGAGTCGACTGAAACAATCGCGTGATGTTGTAGCAATGAATTTTGTAGAGAATCGAAAAAATGGCGTGTTCTGCAATGACTTGATAATAGGCCTTTGTAGTTATTGAGCTTGACGTGCTGTCTTTGAGATTATAAATTAGTACGACATTATGAAAAATGGATCTAATATAAATCGTCCCCTTGGATACAGTGTAGTCACGCCACTTTAATACTGATAACAAAAAATATGTCTAAATAAATAACTAACAATACTGAAGACGCTTGGAAGAAGCTTAAAGAAAATATAAATTAAGTGCAAGTAGCCCAGTTTAGTCCTATTTCTTGATCGTGATAGAGTGAGAATGTATTTGAACGCCTGTGGACGCGGTGGACGCTTTCACGTAAATTCTATTTCAATTTTATCAGTGGCATCCCTAGCTAAAGTTATAGTCAGTGAAAACTGGTGCTTCTATAGATAAATACAGCACCCTAGGGCCGCCACCCTTGCGCCCTTTACCACCTGGCTCCAAGAGTTCACCACAGGGCCGGTCCTGTGTGCGAATCCAAATATTTTTTTTCCTTTGTCACACTTTAGTTCAATACGATTTGCAGTGGCAAATACAGTCAGGGCTTAAATAATATCAAAGTATACAGTAAAATACCCGTATCATGTATCCGTTATACCTAAGTCATACTTCATTATCAAAATCCCACCCTGAGATGACAACAATAACTGCAATCACGTGGGGTCAAATTGCTATCGTGCTGATATAGCGCAACATTCGATACTTTTTGCATAATATTTTTTTCTGCGTCATAGATAATGTGAAAAAGTTGTATCAATAAATGAGTAGGCTCTTCGCACACGTCGAAGAGTTTCGTATGGTATTGAATACGCGCGTAGAACGAGTGCAACACGAATATTGAACTATTATTACTAGCATATAGAACCGCCCACTCGAAATCGATGTTTGCGCAATGAAATATAGCCTATTGGCTACAGTTTTCAGTGGATTCAGTCGATTTTGAAAAGGGAACGGGGGCTCGATTTTGTAAATGGAACCTCCCTACGCGACACAAATTGTTTGCGATGTCTGTCTAGGTACTTCAATGAAGACGAGAAACATTTTCAAACAAGTCTACAGATGAAACTAGTGTTCTTCAAGAGTTATAGGCTTTTAGGCCTTTTAAGAATATTGGTCCTTTTTAGAGTTAGCCTAAAAAAGAGGGCTTTAAAATACTCGTCATGTCTATGGGCCCATAAAAGCCTTTAGGCTTTTTTGCGAATGTAGTCTTTTTTCAAGTAATAGACAAATAATTGCCCATTGAGACGATGCAAGTTTCTTGCCTTTCGCAAACAATTAGGTATATTGCAGCAATAAATGACTTGCATCGTGTGAACAACATACACATTCTTGCTAGTAGAGCAAGCAAGAGGCAGGTTTTCCATTCAAAACTGTTCTTGGTTTAAACAGCAAATACAATAATTTCGTATGCAATTATTGTCTTCAACTGAATTTCTCTTTCCATTGTCGGACATGAGTGCAGTGAAATATTTTATTTATTATTTTATTGTATTCGTGATTTTCTTTGTTTCGAAATCTTCAAGTTCAAATTTCTGTCCAAGTAGGTACAGCATTACCGGCATTTTTGCAATTTACGTTTTTTGTATCCCAAAACAATCGTGACTGCGATAAATCTCTATGAACATTATTAAGTCAGCAGAACCGGATTTAAGCACTTTTTGACCCAATTTCAATAACACATTTCTTAACTTTCAACAATTACATGAAATATACAAGCTACTCGACTCTGGAACGCACTACCTCGTCAATTGAGACGACCTTCCAGCAAATTCACCTTCAAGAAGCAGGCACTAGCTTATATTTTGATTACATTACATCATCATTAATACTTTATATAATTATACTAGCTGCCCGGACAGACTTCGTTCTGTCAAAAGTTTTTTATTATTTTGAGATATAAGCTATCCTATCTTTCAAGTTGGATCAAACTGCACATGCTGTGCAAATTTCATTAAAATCGGTTAAGTAGTTTAGGTGTCCATCGAGGACAAACAACGTGACACGTAATTTATATATATTAAGATTTATATATATTATATGTGTCGGTGAGGCCACGAATCTCCAGTGAAGGTCCAGGGACGGACCTCTTTATTCTACAACGCCTGTCCGATGCAGAGGTTGGCATATAACAAACGACATGTCATATTTAGATGAAGGAATTGTCAATAAGATAGAACGGATGATCACGTAGTGTTGAAGTACTTAGAAGTATTGATGTGAACGTTAGGAGAACTGGAAATATAATATCATGGAGCAAAGTAAAAGGAATATCATTTCATAACCAACACCGTACATAACCAATACCCCTTCTTCGTCATATATTATATGTATTATATTAGTAAATCCTATTATTTTTAATATTCAATATAAGTAGTATATATTTATGTTGTATTATATAATTTGATATATTATTACATTATTGTAAATTGTTTCTGTTGCAATTCATATTTATTTTAGTTGTAATTATGTGACCGCCTTCGTTGTTTTCCCACTGCCCAAAGGTTGACTGGCAGAGAATGCTTTTAGCATTGAGTCCGCCTTTTGTTCTTATACATCTCATTCGATAGAGGCTCTCAATCTGACAATTAATCTTTATCTTCAAAGTTTACTTAATACAAATTTAAGACTTATATGGTTTTATCATGGATGCCATTGTCAGATCTCGATAAAATTTATATGAGACCACATAACAGCCACCAGCTTTCGATTAAAAAAAGAATCATCAAAATCGGTTCACCCAGTAGGTACAAAGTTCTGAGGTAACGAACATAAAAAAAATACAGTCGAATTGAGAACCTCCTCATTTTTTTGAAGTCGGTTAATTATTTGTGACATACAGATGGACCAAATGAGCACTTCATTTTCTGACTCTGACATTGTCAAACAATAAAAAATCTTCGTCTATGATACGTCGCGATACGCTTTCGTTACGACGCGACGCCGTGTGCGAAGGGCCTAAGTCTCAAATTATAAGTCGCTTGGAAACTATAAACTCTGGGTTTACGCAATAAAATAAAGTCGTGACTTATTGTTGCTATTTAAATTTATAAGCGTGACCTTAAGTGTAGATGAAATAAGATAGATACAAGTTGCTGGGGGTGAACCTCAAGTGGCATTGCTAAAGTATTTATAAATCTTGTTTTGTTGATCTGAATTTTAATTACAAAATAAATAGCTATTTCAGAAATACTTTGATAACTATTATTACACCTACACCTTTGACATTGGAAAGCAAACGATACTTATAATTAAGTAAACTAACAATAAGTATATTTTGAACAGATAGAGTATCTGTAAGCTACGATTGGGTAGAAACCTTCTATTACTATTTGAGGTATTTATTGTATTATGATACAAGATACCAAAATTGTTTTGGCAAGTTAACATACAGTTTAAATCCCAGTAAATCCAATACTTTTCACTTGGTTAGTAACGCGTCTGGACTTTACCTATCAGAGTTGTCCGTCTGCTAGTTTGTCGATTGTATGTACATTATAATACTAGCTGACCCGGCGAACTTCGTATCGCCTAAGAATGTAGCAAATCAGAGATCATTAAAATCCCTCTCGCTCGCCCTCTCGCTCTCCCTCTCCCTCTCCCTCTCCCTCTCCCTCTCCCTCTCCCTCTCCCTCTCCCTCTCCCTCTCCCTCTCCCTCTCCCTCTCCCTCTCCCTCTCCCTCTCCCTCTCCCTCTCCCTCTCCCTCTCCCTCTCCCTCTCCCTCTCCCTCTCCCTCTCCCTCTCCCTCTCCCTCTCCCTCTCCCTCTCCCTCTCCCTCTCCCTCTCCCTCTCCCTCTCCCTCTCCCTCTCCCTCTCCCTCTCCCTCTCCCTCTCCCTCTCCCTCTCCCTCTCCCTCTCCCCCTCCCTCTCCCTCTCCCTCTCCCTCTCCCTCTCCCTCTTCCCCTCCCTCTCCCTCTCCCTCTCCCTCTCCCTCTCCCCCTCCCCCTCCCTCTCCCTCTCCCTCTCCCTCCCCCTCTCCCCCCCCCGCTCCCCCTCCCCCTCTCCCTTTCCCTCTCCCTCTCCCTCTCCCTCTCCCGCTCCTGCTCTCTCTCCCACTCCCCTCCCCTCCCCTCCCCGTGTTACATAATCGGGATCCGCCGAACATGCGCAAGCTGTCCGGCCGCGGGGCCGGTGATGATTGTTCTACTCGTACAATCACGTTGTCACGTAGTTCCTTTACCTACGTAATATCTTCTGAATGGAATGTCTGATTTGAGTAATTCAAAAAGTTATCTATAGGTATTGAAACAGTTTTGAATATGAAATGATTTATTTGGATAAGGATTAATATGAAGGTATGGTTTTCATGATCTGATTTTGGTCATCTTTTTTATTAACATTTAAAATGTAAAAAGTGGTTATAGTGACATAACGACAATAGTTGGACATATACTATTGCGAGGTTTTTTGTAGATATTGATGTGTTCTATAATATTGTAGAACATTTTTTTGTTCTATCATCAATAGTTTCCGCAGCGTATGCGATGTAAGAAATTTTTAAGCAAATTTTTTCACACTTTGGTTCACGTTACTGATGTTTTGGCAAGGATCCCTAATGTTTTCTAGTAATAAATATAGCCTATGTTACTCATGAATGATGTAGCATTCTAATGGTGAAAGAATTTTTAAAATCGGTTCAGTAGTTTTTGAGTTTATTCGTTGCAAACATACAAAAATACAAAAATACAAAAATATAAAAATACAAAGCTTTCCTCTTTATAATATTAGTATAGATGGCTTAGAGCCCGTACACAAAACTGCGATTCGACGCGATGGGAATTCGCAACGCAAAAAGTTGCGACACGAATTGCTGCGATGCGATTTCGTGCGGCAAGGCGTGTCCCTTCCACGATAAGGTGACCATTCCTTTGACGACCGTTGAAAACTAGGTCGTGACATGGATCGTAAAAAGAAGTGTGCACTTTTGTTATTGCTTAGGAGATACAGGCAAAAGATACAAAGAAGATTTTGGGTTCATCCATTTATTACTATTATGAAAAAAAAAATGAAATGAAAATACTTTATTGCACACAAAAAAAAATATGGTACAAAAGGCGGGCTTAATGCTAACACAGCATTTTCTTCCAGCCAACCAGCGGCAATGAGGAGACTTTTCGATTATGAACGCCGAAGGGAACTATTTTCATCGAAAATATGAATTTGTTATTAAAAGATTTGATTTTTAAATGAAGAATCTTAGAAGAAAAAGAAAAATCGTTTCATTTTAACGTAACAAAAAAGATTTCGTATTTTCAAAGTGATCTCAAATTTTATTTGATGTGTGTACGTCTTGCCAACACGCTGTCTCAGAGCCGACTTAAAAGTGTTGTCAACAAGTATGACGTAACATCGCAGGAATGCGCGATGCGAATCAATTCGCAAGTTCTTGCGACGCGACGTGCGAGCTCGCAGGTTTTTGCGATGCGACGTCGCATCGCAGTTTTGTGTACAAGCCCTTATTCCTGTAATCCTCACCAAGAGGTCACTGGTAGGGGTTTACAGATTTATCAAGTCGAGAGGGGACATTGATTATAAGTTGGGATAAGTTCTGAGCAAAGTAAAGCATTCAAAGGCATATATATGATAAGGTGCCGTCGATTTTATTCAAAATGTAAATACATAAATTGCTCTCATGTAACACGCACAATTTTTTAGCAGCGTGGAAGTGGAAGACATCCAAAAAACAGTGCCTTCATAAAATATTCTTTGTCTTTATTTTTCATCGTAATACTGTGAAAAGATACCAAATTCAGCGGAGACGCAATCTTAAAGCATTACGTAGTTTATTCGTTCGAGTGTCGATTACTGGGAAATGTTTACGCCTGCTAGAATTACGCGCCATGCTGACGATTCACCTGCGTCACTTTCCGGTTGACGAAGTTATCGCGTTCATTTTTAAAATTATTATTATTGTAAAATTGTAAAAAATATTTGTATTCACTGAAATTTCTTTAAGACATCTATGAATGTTATGAATAGGAACCGACATTTTTTTCATTTTCTCTAAACAGTTTACAGCAATCTCACTGAATTATTTGGTTTAATACAACATATTATGTATTTTAAACTATAAATTTGTTTTATCTTTACCTTTTTAAAACTAAGCAGTATGTAGGTATATCCGGACCAGTTTATAGAAGAGGGATATTTATAACGGAATTTGAATCTAACAATGCATTTAAAATGATACGATGAATATGAAAAAAATTACTATTTCTCACTCGTACCTATGCCTGTTTTGGTCGTAAAAAACGCGACCAAAATTCGCGAAATCAATCAAAGAGATTGCATGATATCGTAATTCGTAACGATAGTAATTTTCTGAGTCACGAGCATGATCCATTGATTGAATTAAAGCTTTCGGAAATAGGTTTTCCTACTTTCTTATTAAAAACATTGTTTCACAATAATAATTATTAGTTTATCATAGCTTCTCAAACTTTTTCAAACTCCGCCGCCTTTGAGTACAAAACGTAAAAACATATTATTAACCTAAATTTCTACACTTTCTAATTTTACTTAAGTAAATCAAGGAAAACAAAAGATCTCTCGTCTAAAAGCTTGTTTAGTAGATGATCAATATGGACAGGGATTGTTTTGCTAAAAGGTGCAAATTCATAGTGGTACGCAGCCCTGGATTGGGGCAAACCAGGTCACCCGACCTGAGTGGCAGTTTCAGGGGGCGCCAATAATATAGTATGATTAAAAATAAAAAAAAGTTGCTCTACAAGGCGCATAGCATATAAAATTAAAGGCTTCTTAATGTCCCATTATCAAGTTTCTGCCCTGGTTCTAAAAGATCGTAGATCCGGCGCTGGTGGTACGTCTCATGAAAAGTTGCTTTCTGATATCGCGAAGTGAACATACAGCTACTGGTTTAGTTATACGGGTTATACCTAAATTATTTTTAGCTCTTATGACCTCGTATAATATTGATCCGACAGTTCATTGCAATGAAATATAATTTGTGTGCGAAACAAAATATTTATTTTCCATGACCACAAGCGGATACCCTCGACTGATAAATTCAAATAACATTCATCTACTTTGCGCATGCGCGTTCGTTGTGCTATTTAGGTCCTACGCAGACTATCGATATAGAATTGTTTACGTTACAGATTGTACTGTTTGTTATCTTGGCTCCTAATAGATATTGAAATAACAAGATTTATCCTTCGATCACTTAATTATCATCATCAAGCCGACATTATTATTTAAACAGTAATTAAGTAGCGATTAACTATCTGTATTTGTGACGCGTGCTATATTAATTAATTTGCCACAAATAGTACATTATTAAGGTCTAGAATCTCTTTGCGTACTGTGTGAAATACGCGATAGTAGCGTCAATTCAATGAATAAATACATTAAGGAACTCGACGGCCGTAAAACTGACGGCAATAAAGTAAGACGGTGCGTTATTTCTGAAGCAGTAAAGCGCACGTCACAGTTTAAACGCTCCTTAAATACTTCGAGCCAATTTTACTACTTCTTCGTTACTTCAAAAAACTGTGCGATCAGTTTGTTTATTTATAGCAGCTATACTCAACGTGCGGCCCGCCAGGCTTTTGTAGTTGGCCCATCTGGGGTTGCAAAGAGGATAGGAGCTTACTCACATAGCTCTTACTTACCAGCTTACTTACTTATTTGGTATTTATCTGCGTTACAAGTCATCCATTTAGATTTTGGTCATGGAGTACAAAAATTGTAATAAAAAATAACATGTTGCTTATTTTACAGAATTAGCGCTCTCCCACTTATCTTGTTTATGAAAGAAACGAAAGTTTAAAAATAAGTTCCAATATAAATAAACAACATAAGATTGCACTTTATTACTGATTCAACCTTTGTTATTAAATAATAATTACAACAAGTTACATTGTAGACGATGCAAAGTTATTTGAATGTAATCGACTCGCGAGGACGTTGGCATAATCTACAAGACAAATAAGTCATTTTCAGGGTAGTTTTATATTAAGTCTAGTACCTACGTCGTGAAAACTTTCGACTCACGTATATGGCGGCACCAGGTACAACACGTGGGGTTTTACATATTCATAATTTCATACCCAGAGGAGGAAGGGCGATGACCCTCATAATGAATGTAACCGTAGTAGCGCTTGAAACAATGAAGTCAGCCTAACAGCTGTGATTTTATAGGCGGAACTACGAATATATTATGATAATAATTGTCCCATTATCAAGCATAGTACTAAACATGTGATAAACAAATATTAAAACGGTACTGTAATTTTTAAACTACATATTATAACACTATCTCGAACAGGAAGTCTAGTTTAGTTATAGTATCAAAAGCAGTTCATTGAACTTTTGAACTTATCAGTATCAAATATAGAGTTGTTACATAACACTTCTGAAATTCTTTAAGGTATTGCTGTTGTTTTATGGCAGTGATTTAATGATGCTGATGAGAAGATCCACTAGTTCTCCCGAGTACAAAGGTTTGCCTTCAGACCCCCAGAACCCTCGCATCGGTCCGCGTCGATCAGAAGATCACAGAATTAACATGAAAAAACTAAACACACAGTAAGCGAGTCGAGCGATATTGTATTTTCCCGAGTAAAGTAGCTAGTTTATGAGGACCCAACTCATCTTTATGGGTCTCGGCTGTCGACTCTATGAGTTTTGGTTTATTTTCATCCAAGTAGGATAAAAGGGAAGACTATTGAAGACATCCAAGTGGTTTCACTGAAGTGTTACACTTTTAAAGCTTTTTAGGTCAATCTGTGTCCGAGTCGATATGTAATCAAATGTTCAAGGTAAAATTTGATCCACCTTCTGGTGAATCAGTTGAAATTTAATTTTCATAAATGGGTGATTCGAATAATCTATACAAATTTTATAAAGCAGAAGATTTTTTTGTTTGTTGAATGCGCAAATTTTTGGAAATGCCAGTCGATTTAGAATTTTTTTTGGGTATGATATCATTCACGAGGAAGGCTATTAAAGGGTATATTCTTATAATATTAGACACAAACAAACTTCAGGGCTACGGGTATTATGAATTAAGGTAAGGTAAAGAAGCCATGCGAGGTGATGATAAAGCCGAAATGACATACCCACTTTCGAACAAATAAAAGAATTTTAATTTGAAAGAAACGACGCAACCTAAATGTTTGGACTGGTTTGATTTGTTTTGAGAAGTGATACTACGGCCTCATGTTAGTAACATTCAACTGGACTGAATGTGATGTGACGTGATTGGATAAATTATTCAAGATTTTAAATTAATAATTAAACATAATGTCGCATGGTACTCTAAGATTTTTGAAAAACAGAATATAAATAACGTATCTAACCTATGTTAGCTCAGACAGATTAAAAAATTAGGGTATCTAACAATTTATTGACTTGATTTAACAGATTTTGCTTCAGGCATGCCTTTAACATGGAAAAGCATTCGCGAAAGATGATGAATAGGAATATAAATAACGTTAATATAAAATTGCGTTCACCAATGTTGACTGCATGAATGTAGCAAAATATTTGTTCAGGAAGGAAGTTTTATATGATCGTAATAAAACCGTAAGAACGCCGCCGGCCGATCTTGCTCTTAAATTTTACTACAGATGAATTTCTATAAAAAGACTAGGCAACGCTGTACTATCTTATACTTTTGAAAATATTAAATAACATGTAGGTAGAAGGTAGGTACGTGTTTTGAATACTACCAATTACATTTTTTGTTATAAACTCTTAATAATAATATAATAATATATTTTTATTTGAAGTAACCAAGACTCTCTATATATCTTTAAACTCTTAAATATGTTCATAAGGATTTTTATACATTTTAGTGCTATAATAGGTACAGTCGGCCGCAGAAGTAGCTTAACATTATAGTACTTTGTAATAGTAACTGTTTCGACGGTTTCCTAGCAACATCTATGACAAAATCAAGAAATGTAATGTGACAAGGTAGTAAAATGTTAAGCTACTTCTGCGGCCGACTGTACCTGCTGTTGTATTTGATTCTTTCAAGAGTCTGTTGACTGAGTGTAGATCCCGATTACAAGTGGTGCCAATCAGGGAAGGTCTATCTATGACCTAAACCTAGAAATCTACTATTTTTTAAAACGCAGTATGTTCAAAAAGGCACTACTTAATACGAACATTTACTAACTTCATTTATAAATTCCATACTATTTTTTATCTTGTATTCCGCGAGAACACATTATTTTTGGGATAAAAATAACAGGATAAAAGTTTCAAAACTACGTGATAAGAATAAAATATAACAGCAATATGTAAATAGCAAAGAAGTACTCACAATCAGTGTAGTCATCTAATTTTATTTATAGGCAACATCAATGACATGCTTCAAGCATAATATTTATTTTTAAAAATACACTAGCAAGTCGGGATGATGGCGAATAGAAACATGGACTTGTTTACAATATCCCATCTGTATACGAAAAGCAGCTTTTTTGAACAGGAACAAAGCTTGCACAGCGTAAACAGGTAAAAATATAAATGAGTAATTTATACCTTACCTTTCCGATACCGATTTTGGAAAGGTAATTAATCTATGACTTTGTTTTGAAATTTATTTAGAAATAAACGCTTTGAAATCGGAGTGCAGTGCATTTATTATACGAGTAGGTACGTGAACCGTGATTCGTTATGAAGTCAGTTGATATTAAAAATTTTATAATAAATTGTTCACTACCATAAAGTAAACAAAATAATAGTATTTTTAATGCTATTGTTGAATGAAAGCTTAAAGGTTCGTGATAAAATTTTATAAACAACATTTGCTACAGTGAAACCTAAAAATAAAACTAAACTAATGTGTTTTTAGTTTGTTTACATCGAATGTTGGCGGCAAAATAACTGTAGTACTATGAGTAGTAAAGTTTTTAAGACCGAAACTTCATAATGTCTTTAAACTAAGAAAAGTTTTATTCAATGAGACACTGACTTTAAAAACAAAGAACGCCTGCATAATAAAAAATATAAGCTGGTAACAAACAAAATCAAAACCTGAGCGCAGACGCTCTTCTGCTGGGAGGTGTGCATTCGAGCAGGGGCTGGTCATCGGCATCTCCAGCTGATCTGCGTCGCCCCTTGTCCGCGAGTAACTCGATAGTAGTCCAGAACCCCTCCGATGCACTCGACGCCGTGCGTTGCATGACGGCTGCAAGTTGCTCTAGGCGCGGCTGGAGGTGCAATGACTGGTGCCGGCATTATCCTAGCGAACCCTCCGTGCCCCCATTACACCCCACGTGTCACACGCGAGCATTAATCTTCCAGCCTGACACCTTTCATGGATAATTTTCCGCGCGCTTAGAAGTCTATCGATAGAGACGCCACTTGAGGTTTACGAGTAAATAACGGCCTGGAGATTGTCAGTCATTTTCTTGTTGATTTTTAATGAAATCGTGAGTTTAACGAATGAACGAACGAACACTCTATGCTACTTTCCATTTTCTACGTGACTTCAACGATCTACAGTACTTATAACGGAGCGTTATTTAAAACGTCATTTTTTAAACTTATGAATTGAGTGAAGTGAGTCTCATTGCCGATTTAAACTGAGTAATGTTCAGTTTCCATCACTAGCAGTATTTACTACTGTGGTGTATGTGTGTGTGTGTGTTGAACACTATTGTTATTGTTGTCGAGCGGGTCCCCGGTGCGGGGTGACCGGGATAGCGCCAACGTCGCAGGCCGCGACCGGGTCAGCAGATTCTTCGGCCTTCGCGTTACTTTACAATTAGGTACCTACAGTAAAACTTTACCTACACCATGAAGTACCTAGTTCGGAAAAACTTTCCAAACATAACACAGACCAACAAAAAACACATTTCAAAAAACTCTTTAAACAAATTTATTTAAATCTCATATATTTTTGGGTGCTGAAACCAAATCCGATATCGGTTTTTTTACCCACCAGTTTCTCGCATTTTATTTTATTTTATTTGTAAAGGTAAATTTTTTGACTTAATGACGTTCACACCCAGTACAAACTTGTGGAGCTAAAAAGCTGAAAATTTGCATAGGTTCTCAATATAACGTATCAGCGGATTTTCAAATAATCTAAATTTTACTAAGAAAAAATAACCGACTTCAAAGTTACTCAAAAACTACTTGTCAGATCTCGTTTAAATTTATGTGGGACTACATGACAAGCACCTGCTTTCGATTAAAAAAAGAATCATCGAAATCGGTTGGCGTGATATTGAATTATTCGTCCATTTGTCGCGCACATACTTAATACAAATTTAAGACTTATATGGTTATATCATGGATGCTATTGTCACATCTCAATAAAATTTATATCGGACCACTTGACAGCGACCAGCTTTCGATTAAAAAAAGAATCATCAAAATCGGTTCGCCCAGTCCAAAGTTCTGAGGTAACGAACATAAAAAAAAATACAGTCGAATTGAGTACTTCCTCCTTTTTTTGAAGTCGGTAAAAAAAAAACATCATGGTTACCTTTTTGGGGGTATATATTCGAAAAACACTCAAACACATAATATTTATTTCTAACCATGACTCTACATATCAGATTTCGCAATGCTTGTTTCAGAATCAACCGGTATTCAAATAAATTTTCAAGCTAATTCAATAAAATTCAACGTTAATTTTCGGTTATAGTAGGGCATGCTTCAAAATCAGCGGATTCTTAGATAAACTTTCTACCCCTATTTACCTACTTTAGGGGTTGTTTTTGCCAAAAACGCTAACACGAAAAAAAAATATTTTTTCATGTTGGCCTGTGTAATGATTTTGGCCTGTGTAAAGATTTTTTGTTGTGGGTCTAATTATAATGAATGCATATTTCAGTTTGGTGAATCTGAACGCAGCAAGATTAAGATTTTGAATTATACTTACGCATACTGAATGATCTTGGCTTGCCACCATCTGGGCATATTTGGTAGTTGGAATCTTTTCATCTTTTTCCTTCCAGCTTCTCCTTCGCCGATCTCATCTTCACCTTCCACCTTTTGGTGATTGAAATGGTTTTAACAGTGGGTGTGAAATGGTTATGGAGAGTAACTATTTTCACTAAGTTACTGCGCTCTTGGACTTCATCGCCACTAAATTTTATTTGGGATTGTTATCGAGCATTAACCTTACTTTATGTATGTAAAAAACTAGTGTCTGACCTTCGGGTTTGTGGGAATTGTGAGATTAAGGAATCTATATTTTTTATAGAAATAGCCGGCAAACGAGCTGACGATCCACCTGATGGTAAGTGGCTATCGTCGCCCATGGACATCAGCAACAGCAAAGGCATCTGATACGTTGCGCGCCAAGAAAGTCTACGTAAACTAAACTAAAATTATTATTTACTAAGGATTACAGAGAAGATTTTAAACATTAATGTCTGTTCTAGGTATCCTCAGCTGTGAGAAAAGACCCGTGCCCATTAGTGGGCCATTAATAGGATGATGCCAAGCCATTTCTCTGTGCTCTACAGTGAACTATTACCTTGAGCTGAAGTGTAACTTGAATTAGGTACTGATGAACCAATAGACTGTACGTAATGATATTTACCTGAATTTTAACCCTTTTGTCCTTATCAGCACCGCCATCTTTAGCATCAGGCATTTTGGTTTATAAGATTTGGATACTAAGAATTTAATAGGATATTAATACGCCTAAAGTTAGTGTGGATTAGATTTTACATTAACATGATACAAAAATTTTGTTGAACAGAAATTTTGAAAAAAAATGCGAGTATTCAATCACAAAAATTTGACATAACTGACATTTTTAAATGAAGTCTATAAAAAAAGTTTTGTCGTTAGTTTTTTATAACAATTGCATGAGATTTCGTTTCTATACAGCCACTTCATGTGAGACCACAGAATAAATAATAGTACATATATAACAGTAGTGAGACTTCGTTTATAATTCAAGTGAAAGAAATCACACGAATTATATAATTATAGGTACTCATCTGGGGAAACAGATCCATTTTCTCATCCATTTTCTTTCAGTTATGTGATTGTAACAAATAACTTTCGCAATATTAACAACAACCTCCAACTTCTTCCAGTATTTAATAATCTAATTCTCATGCCCATTCAATTTCAGTGTCCAGTATATATACATGACGAATTTTGTAATTTTGGGGACTACGTAAGCACGTAAAGGAAATAAGGAATGGAGAATAAAACAAAAAATATTTTTATATGATTTTTATTTCAAAAATTGGTCATAAATATTAAGAAATAACGCTAAAGTTCTTTGGGTACAAATATTTCCAAATTATTGAGTGGAACTTGGTATTTTTCGTGGCGCAGGGCCTCCCAGCGCGCGCGAGTGAGAGGATCGGACGGACCCCACTCCTCACTTGGTCGACAGCTTTTACGGATGCGCTAATAATAAAATAATAATTTAAGTATATATAACACAAGTGTGAGAGCGTATTTTCAACAGTAGTTAGTGGGTGACAGCTTATTGGTTTGACGGTCTCCCGAACAGGGAGTCTGGATTCGAATCATGTATGAACAAATGATATGCGCATTACCTTAATTACCACTTGCTTCAGTGGAAATCTGCACTAAGTGTGGGTAGCTATAGGTTTATAATTATGTAAGATAGATTCTCAAAGGTATGTGAAGTCTCTGCACCCGATATAAATCTCTCTTCCGATTCCCAAACCTCACATAGTGAGAGAAGATCCGAGCTCTGCAGTAGGAAAGTAGTATACTCATGTTGATTGATGATGATGGTATACAGGACTAAAAGTACTACACTATTAATTAAAGAGCTTACCTCCACAAAAGTTCCTTCCGACTGTACGATGATTTTAGCAGCGTAGATCGGAATGCAGATGACGGAACAGAGAGCGACGCACCAGCCAGCCAGCCCGGACGCCTCACGCATAGCATATGCAGTAATTACCTGGAAGATAAATGCTTATAAATGATCCAATCGACCTAGCCTGAGGGCAAATATTTATCTGGCACACAAAAGTTGCTCCAGCTGGGTATCAAACACGACAACAACAGAGCTAGGGGAACACAAAAGCAATTCAGGGTTGATTCTGGGAAGGAGGGTACAAAAAATTAAGGGGTTAAAAAAAAACTCACATATAACCCAGTAATTCATATGGACTAATATAATCAATGATTAAAATTAGATAATCAAAGCTTACCAAAAGCAGAGCTGGAATGACGTATCTCCACAGAATCAGCCAAATTCGTTTCAAAGGTTTGCCGGTCATGAAGAGTATGTCCTCTCCCAGCCGCCGAGGTCCGTATATATAGGTGGCGGCTACGATCTCCAGCCCACAAACCACAGGAACGCAGGCTATGGCCACGTGGGAGTCTAGCAACCCGAGGATGTGTAAACCACCCTGTATAATAATAATTAGATTAAATTGATTGCAATTGTAATTGTAAACAGTACCTACTCAACACTTAATGCGTACATTGCAAATTTAAATAGTATGGGTTTTCCGAAGCGAAACGAGGATAGAATCTAAGTAATAGCCAATAAATCTCTACACATATATTACATAACTATATTGTAGGGTGATAGATTCCAGTGAAACGAAATCATTGTGGTCCAGAATAGCGAGTGTAGTGGGAAGTGCGGCTGTGAAAGCCGAACGCAATGGCCTGCCTTTAATGGCCCGCAAACACTTCCAAACGATAATTAAACCCAGTAAAGTAGACATTAACACAAGATCTAGGACAACTCAGTTCAAACTGTGTCACAATTAAAACTGATTTAGAAACTTTTCATGTAGGTATCTACTTTAAAAAATAACGTGTCCCCACAAAATATTATTGTTACTACCAGCATATTAATCATAACTAGTACGACTTACTAGTCGCCTTATCGTATCGCTTCAAGAAACATAATCAAGGTTCACAAATTGTATTTGCACATATTTTTTTGTTAGGCGCTTCACTTACTCATTATTTAATCTATTTAAAAAACTTGTTGTAAGCAATCTTAGAGTCATACATTTTTATGCGAGAATTATTAAATGGCAATTGGAAAAAGAAAAAAATAGATCCTCACCTCTGTATTGCATATAATGGATAAGCCAAAAAGTATCACACATGTAATAAACGTGATCCAACGTTTGCGATGTTTTAGTTGCGGGTACTCATCCAGTACTCCCGCAATAACTGCTTCTATAGTCACGAACTGAAACACCAAGATCTTAAGGTAATATCTAAAGAACCATTAAACTACGACTATGTGATGTTGTCATGAGTAAGTTGCGTTGTGTGTATTTTTTTTAAGATTTTTGAAAGTAGTATAAACTGATGAAGTTTACAAAAACATACGTTCTCACCATGGTATCAATGCCCAGGAAGAATAACATTACAAAGAACGTGATGGCCCAAAAGTTGGGGGCTGGCATCATGGCCACGGCAGTCGGATATGTGATGAAGGCCAGCCCTGGACCAGCTGTGGCCACTTCGGCAACAGGCACCCCGGCTCGCTCGGCGGCGAAGCCCAGCACAGAAAACACCACAAAACCGCCCCATATGCTTGTGGCACTGTTTACTATCGGTATTATTAGTGATGGCCTGTAATTATTTCAAGAAGTTATACCTTAAGTGCCCCCCAGGAATACATATTTATTAGATCTGCGTGGTATAATTATTTATTTTACTATCACAATATTGATCTTGATCTTCAAACCGTAAGTTATTGTAGTTGAATTGGTTATAACTCGCCATGCTGACTAGACCGCCCCATCCGGGGCCCAAAGAGTAGAAAATTTGCGTCGCAGCATCCGCCCATACCTTGGATTACAATGTTATCGTTATAATCAAAGATACAATAACGAGCTTGAAATTGAAAAAGTTTAACCTAATAGGTACGGGTAAATACATACTTTCGGTTTACTCAATTGATTCCAATCAGGAAGAACAAAGTAGAGAACTCCTTGCCAAGCGCCCGGCAACGTGATTCCTCGTACGAATAAAATGCACAGCACCAAGTATGGGAACGAGACGGTAAAGTAAACGATCTGAAAGTATAAATAATGCTCCACAACACCAATTCGAGGAAATTATGTAATTGTCACGGGCAACTCGCCAGCAACGTTATTTCTGAATAACATTTCACAATAACTTACCTTTCCAACACTCTTGACACCATTGCAAATGCAGAGGTAGACCATAATCCAGCAGATCAAATTACACCAGAATACAGGCCACACAATGTTGCCAATCTCGTTTATACTCGGAGACATTTGTAACAGTCGAATACTAAAAAAATTATGTCATGTTTGTAATTCACGCTGTAACATAACGTACAAAACCAGTAGCTTCTTTACATTACAGAATTCCTTAGTAAATAATAAACATTACATTCCAAAATCAAACTTACTGGAAAAATTCATCTTCTGGTGTCCTAGTAGAAATATTTGATATAATGACAGTGTTATTTCCACTCAACTGTAAAATAAAACAAAATATATTTTAATTATCATTAGAGTTCGAAACAATTATTCTATCATCGTAAATGAACCAATAATTGTCCAATGCTCATGAATAATTTCATATTAAGTATTTATACCTCCATACATCTATCTGTATTCCAAGGATTACCACAGTGTTCCCATGGCAGGGGAGAACTGAACGAGTGGTATATGTACAGTATTGGATACGACATGATCGCTGCGAAATACGTAACTGCTATTACATTCAAAATGACCACTGCATATCCCGCACCTGTCAATAAACATTTACATAATATTAAATAACCAAATAAATTCGAGTACATTTTTTGCTGTTTTACCCTTCATTCATAAACGGAGAGAAGCCAGTGAAATAGCTGCAGAAATAAATAAATAATGCATAAGTGAATTGACAAAATACTAATAACTAAAAAAAAGTTAAAATAAAAAAATAATATCTACCTTTGAATAATGGATTGATGTTGAATATTGAAATGCATCCTGCATTTGCAAACTGTCCCAGAGAGGACTCCAAATAAACAAGGGGAATGCCACATATGAATAATGTTATGAAGTATGGTATGAGAAACGCTCCTGAAAATTAATTTATAATAGTTTAGTTTTAAAAAAGATCAGATAAATAAATAAAAAAACTATAAGTAGCAACCGCTAATAAAAGTTACGAACATGGTATTTTTTTTAAAGAATACAGAAATGTCACCGTGAATGTTGGCTTTCATTGTTCATTACCACGATCATTAATCATTTGAGATATATATATATAATAACACCCTGTATATATTATTTTTGTCATGAAAGTAATTTTATACAAGTGAAATGCCATCAAAAGCATTTTATTTCACTATTTTACGATATTTTTTATTTACTCGTAACTAGCCGACAGAGAACCTGATAATACACCTCATGGTCATCCTGATGGTAAGTGGCGCCCGTCGCTCACAGACATAAGTAATATCAATAGCATCACCGATGTGATATTATTAGACAGAGAAAGGAAGAAAGAACTGACTTCCAAGCCCCCAGCCGGAATACGACGAATCGTTTGGCAGCGTGTAAAATAACTCATTTAATATCCTAATTGCTTTGGGAACTTCTGCTGTGGGAATTTTTCAATGAATCAGATAAGCATGAACTGAGTGAAGAGTGAGAGTATATTCTTTAAGAAAACTCTTTTGGAATTTTACTAATTTACTAAGTGTTCACCATCTAGGCTCTACTCACCATCAGGTACAATTATATAACAATAAATAAACAATTTTACTTTATTTGCGACCTATGGCTTTACAAGTGAGAAGCACAAAAGAACTAAGAAGAATGAAGAATGATTTCAGTCACTTAATAGGTGTGTAACTTTTCTAATACCGTCAAATTTGCCATCAGTTACTAGGTATGTATTTCAATCCTTAAATCTATTTCTTACCTCCGCCATTCCTATAGCACAGATATGGAAACCTCCAAAGATTGCCGATACCAACAGCGTACCCGAGACATGACAATAAATACTCCAGCTGACTTCCCCAGCGCTCGTTCGATCCTCCAGCCATTCTTATAGGAACTAAATTGAATTCGGTGTGATCCCCGCCAGTAACTGACCCTCGTCCGGTAAATTGAGGATATCACTGTTTATTTATATTGTTGTTTAGACGAGTCTAAACGGAGTCAATAAACCCAAAGTACTACTTAGAAAAGATTTAGCAAAAGCAGTCGCCTATCATAAACTCGTGAATAGAAAATAATGGAGTGGGCAAAAGGTGATTGAATGGAAAACTTTGGTACGAATGTAGGTACCTATGCAGATCATAGCATCATTAATATTATTTGCGTCATTGATGACTTGTACATAGTAGCATGAATTAATGTCAATGCCCTCTGTTTTATGCAACGTTCGATGTAAGCAAAATAAAACGCAACCTGTATTATATTTTACACAAATTAAATCAGTATGAAATCAAATCTAGTGCACATCATTCGTGCGTTCCCTTCAATGCCCTTTAAGGTGGCCACTGACGGTCAGTCCATCGCGTCAAATGGCGTGATATACAGCCAAAATTTGATCGTGAATGTGAAAAACTGATGGCGTGATATAAAACTCTGGATTTCCAATCGCGCCATGTCGTCACGCCGCAACATCGTGCCGACTGATCGTGAATGCGCAAACCCACATCCATTTTTTGTTCATTTCGCGCCAGGGTTGGATTTAGGTTCATTGAAAAATATAGTACAAAACAATGAAAAGTATAGTATTTATAAAAAAAATTATAGTACACTGAGTGTTGCAAGCACAAAATCGGTACATCAACTGCTTTTGCACCCCGCCCCCCCTTTGTTGAAATGGAAAAAATACTTTTACTTTCAAGTCAAGTAGTTGGAAGAACTTCGTAAATAAACGTATTATTACACACAAATTCGCAAGCGATTGTTATCGCTTTTATTGAATTTCGTATGGTATGGAAGGAATCATAAGGAACGAGATTAGTTACTGTTAGTGGAAAGGAACAAAAGACACCTTGGACCACATCTACACTTACCATCAGGTGGGATTGTGGTCAAGCATTAACTTATTCGTGTAAAAAAAAAGAAGCCTACTGCTGAGGACATTGAGACAGGAAACGCAAGATCAGAATTCGGTCGGATACACGCACTGTCGAAATATTCATAATATGTCTTAAAACTAAACATTCGGGACCAAATAAAATTATAGTATTTTAGCGTACTATACTTAGATGTGGATAGTACATAGTACAAAGGGTGAAATTATAGTGTAAATACTATAATTATTATAGTAGAAAATCCAACCCTGTTTCGCGCCGAGACGTCGAACGAAGGAGACACTTCCAAATGTCATTGTATAATTTTTTGTAACAAAATGGCTTCCGAACGCAACGTCATGTCAACGTCTTTCGATGAGGTCAAACGCGCAAATGAAAGAGAATTGGAATGATCGTGAGTGTGCATCATGTTTGGCATCCAACCATTTTGACATATGTCGTTTGGCGTGGCTCCAAAAATGACGCGATGGAATGACCGTGAGTGACCACCATTATACTCACAAAACCTGAACACCGTAACTATACTAATTACCAGGTCACACCTGAAACGCACACTGTCATATTGGTGAACTCCACATACTACACCCTGTAAAGAATTAGATACAAGATATAGACCAATAATTTGTGTAATACTGCACTACTGATTTGGTGCACGAATAAGAAGTATAAAAATAGAAGTTGAAAAATAGAACTAGATTAAAAATAATAGTAGCACACAAAAATATATTAATATTAAAATTTATATAAAACAATATGATAGTGATACAGATCTTCATCAAGTCATTGTAATAGATGTAAAAGTCCTATTGTATTACGCTCGTAAGGTATCAATGCCGAATCCAAAATGGCAGGTCAAGTTATCAGGCGGCTGCTGGCGAGAGGAAGACGGGTCGTTCTCTTGCTTCGGTTTCGGTGTTTTAGGAGGGGCTTGGCTGTATTGTAATACCTGTGTAGTTATAGATAGTGTTGCGGATTAACTAATTTATTTATTTATTCTTTATTGCACCTTTAAATATAAAGGATACAAAAGGCAGACTTAATGCTAAAACCATTCTCTGCCTAATAGGTACCTGATAAAAGACTTTGTCTGAAATTAAAATGCTTGATGGTGGTACGTTTGTACCTAGTAATAAAGGTACTTTTACCGAATAAACAAGCATGTTGTCTTTAGAGGAAGGATGGATGCTACTCATTTCTAAAACAATTAACTGCGATCTGATGCACTACACAATACATTTTCAAAGAGTAACGTCCAATGTTGTTTATTTTATTATAAATACACGTAACTATTTATTAATATTGATTAAAAAAAACAATTCCCGGACTTGTTCTGTTCAATGACAAAGTTCTGTTCAAGTCACAAAAATTCTCAACTTTGGGACTAAAACGCTATTATACTGAGATTAACGATATTTCATGCAAACAAAAATAAACAGCGACTCTGTTATATACCGTTCACGAAAATCTTTTTATTTAAGTAGCCGATAAATGAGCAAAGCAAGTGACTTCCCGCCTATGGACATCAGTAACACGTTAGGCCTTTATCAACGATGCGTTATCGGCCAAGAAAGAAAAAAACTGGCTCTAAGTCCCCAGCAGGGACACGACGAGTCGTTTAATAGCTGACTCAAGCAATGGGTTGGCAGGTAGCCAGGCGGGCTTCATGGAAAAATAAAAATACGTTCTTCTAAAATAATATTTATAGTTAAGGCTAAATTTTATTCTCTCTACTCTAAAGTCTATTTTTTTATAGCCTGAAGGGCAGACGAAAAAACATACGGACCACCTGATGGTAAGTGGTTACCGTCGCCAAAGGACATGAGCAATACTAGAGGAATCGCCAATGCAATGCCGGCCCTGAAGGAGAACTCTTTTTACACCTTTTTTGAAGAACCCCATGTCATAACCGCTCCAGCAATACCTCAGAAGGAAGTTCGTTCCACAGTTTGCACGTACGCGGCAAACAAGTTCGTGAAAACCGGACCGTAGAGGTTCTCCACGAATCCAATCAACGTGGATGGAACTTCAATCTTCGGTGAGTGGTGCAATGATGAAAAAGAGACGAAGGCATCAAGTTGAACAATTCCTCGGAGCACTCACCATTGTACAGTCGGTAGAACACGCAGAGAGAACCAATGTCTCTTCTGAAACTCAGGCGTTCTAACCTGTGAGTGAACCGCGCGCTCTGTATTTTTTAATAACTTACAGAGAGATCTCCATCACCCCAGTGAATAGCATCATTTGTGCCGAGGGAGTCGTCCCAATGGAAGTGCTGAGATTGTTGACTCCAGTCGGGTCTCCTTAGAGCACACCTCATGGTAGCAAGAATCACTCTATATTCTCCAGCAGGTTTGAAGGACATTGCGCTTTTCTTGTCGGTTTTACCTTGTTTCCCGGCAAAGGTCTGCAATGTTTATTTTTTTATGAAGCATATTAAAGATGTTTTGCTATTTGGCTTTAATAAAATAATTACTACATTGTTTTTTAATGCAAAAAAGACGACAAGCAAGCTGATGCGGTCGCACTTGATTTTAGAAGGAGGTTGGAGCATGAGTGAAGGAGATAGTCCAGTATTTTTTTTTTATGGAAATAGCCGGCAAACGAGCTGACGATCTACCTGACCGTAAGTGGCTATCGTCGCCCATGAAAATCAGCAACGCCAAAAGCATCACTGATGCCTTGCCGGCCAAGAAAGAGAAAAGAAAAAGAAAGAAAGATCTTAGTACCAACCACGCATAAGTACCGTCAGCATTAATCTGGATTGTGCAGTGTCTAGTAACCTTCAGAAGGAGGGAACTCGAGAGTCTCGGCCATTATTCAGCAGGGTTCATCAAGATCAGGGTGGCTTGGACTCAAGATAGAAGGAGCCCCTTACACCTCAATCTTGTTTTATTTATTTATTATAGTATTAATCTATGTACTTGCCACAGTATAAACAAGTCTAACTGTAATAACAGTACGAAAAGTGTCCCTTAGAGCGACAAGGTTGGGACAGAAAATTCTGACAGTTGGTTCCTGGAAGTTCATAACTTTATTCCATTGGATCTTGTTGCTCTCGAAGGTGGTGTAATTTCGTATCTCCCGAGGATCCCTCACAGTCAGGTGGTTGTAAATATCTGACTCATGTGATGAGGAGTCCACATCTGAAATAATCATCAATGATCTTAATGATGAACACGCGTTATTGATTTGGGTGTTTTCCAAATAAGAACTGAAAAGGCTTAAGGTCAAGATATAAAATTTTATGCTGGCCAACTGCAATTTGGCAAATTATAAGCTTAAAGTATTAAGCTAAGTGGTATACATAAAAATAATTAATGCTATTGCCTCGTTGTTCAGAAAAGTTGGCTTGTTCCTAGTCAAGTAAAAGAGAAACCAATGACACCCCAATTTCGATTCTCTAGTAACGTTTTTAACGATAACATCATTTTTTAAAATACATTGAATCTTTTTACCAATTATTGGTCTACTCTCGACAGCTGATGGTAGCTTCGATAGTGGCCACTCATCGTCCTCAGGAGGTGGTAACATCTCGATCAGAGATTCATTTCTCCGGTACATGAGGAATCTTCTTCTTGTAGAGTCAAGAAGCGGGAGTTCCAGCTCTACATGAAATGCTGTTGTTGCGCCCTGGATAATGCAAGCGATTGAAATGTAAGCATGGTATCCTGTTTCTGGAATTAACTGAAAGAGATCTCCACCTATGTCAAAATGTTTATTTATTTGTTTATTTAAATTTATGTCAACTCTTAAAAAGAGGAACAAAGGGCAAAACTTAATGCCTCATTAGGCATTAATTGCCATTGCATTGTCCACCAGTCAAACCTGGGTGGATGTGGAAAGAGCTGATAGTAGGTGTTAAATCAAGGAAAACAGAAAAAAGGACAAAATAATATGTAATAAAAATGTAAGTATGATAAATACCTATCTACCACTAATAATATCGCGACATTTTCCTATTATTTCCAGTATTTTTAATATCCAAGTATTTAGTGGCTTGTTATATTTGTTTTTGTATTAGCTATTGCATTAAAAATTGCCCTGAAAACCAGCGGTCGTAGTTTCCTGCGGCCATTGCTGAGTGCGGTCCCTTTTCATATAGTTTGACTGCAATTCTATATTATCATAGTTTTTAAGTTTACTTCTTTTTCTTTTGTTTGTGATTGCAGTTAACTTATGAAATAAAGTTATTCTATTCTATTCATTACCTTCTCAGCCTTAGGAGGCTGCATCACGGACATGATACGGAAGACCGTGAAGTTGAAGTAGGCAGAGCGTAGGTCGTCAGGGTGAGGGTCGAAGGGGTCCACGGAGCGGTCAGTCGGCAGTATCTCACGGCAATCTAGCCATTGCAGGCGAGGCAGTCGCATGAGACTGGTTCTTGCGTAAGCTGCACACACCTGAGCCATGACTGGATTATTGTGTTTTGAATTACATGATGAGAAAATTATAATAGACTCCCGCGTTTTCCGGGATAATACGCACCCTAAATCATGGTCTACCTGTGAACTAAATTTCATGAAAATTCGTTCTGTAGCTTTGGCGTGAAAGAATAACAAGGAGGATAAAAAAAGACAAAGAGAATAAAAAAGAGTATCAATACATCCTCACGAACATTGACATTTATAATTAGTACGATGGAATATGAATCGATTGCAAAAGTAAATATAAAAGGTAGAGCTATTTGAAAAAAGATAAGTCACATCTTTCGGAGAACGAAAATTTCTCGTGGACCACGCTGTCATAAAATTCCAATAAATCACCCTAGACTTGTATATTTTATACTTGTATAGTTACGTAGAATAAAGATCAGTAGCGTATATCTGCTGCCCAGGATTAATGATAGTGGCGCCCTAACCAACAGTAGACTTCCATATAATTATGTCTATCAGAAACTGTACATTATTTTATCCAACAATAAAATCAAATTTTTTAGTATTAACTGTAGACTCTACTAGTGTATTACCTAGGTAAACGTTTTCTGTCTTAGGTGAATATGATTTATTTTTCGTTCTATATATTTTTCGTTCAAGTAATTTTAATAAAGGAAAATTACAGAGTCATCTATGAAAACGAATGTAAACCAGTATGTCAGCTCACATACCGAACATGGATTGCCGGCAAGAAGCAACGACTTGAGGCTTGGTAACACAGCTAAAGCATCGAGTACCGATTCCAAATCATAGATGTCGTTGTCGGACAAATCCAGCACTGTTAGAGAATGTGGCAGTCTTGATAAACTTCCAACCCTCTCTACAAAAATAGAGATTTTAATTTTCTTTGATTTATTAACATGTTACCTTAAAATTCTGTTACCATTTCATTTATATTGTTTCAAGTAAAAGATATTTTTACGAATATGTATTATAATTGATTCAGAGTACATTACCAGTACATAAAAAGTTTCGGCTTAGGCCTAGATACAGTAAATCCACCGGTAAGTCCTCAACAAATCCTTCTACACTCATGATACGATTAGCTTGGAGTTCAAAAAATTTCAAGGTAGCTGGTAAAAACATTGCGTTTATTTCGTTAATAAAATTACCGCATAAATTCAGCGTTGTTAAATTTCTAAACTCTGCTAAACTCTCATCTAGTTCAGTCATCTGAAATGAATATGTTTTTTTAAATGATGGAAGCGTCCGTGCAATGTTGCAAGCGTATAAATGTAACCTTCTTCTCTGGATTGTTTGTATAAGTGTCTTGGAAAACCCCTAATACATATCCCAAAATTATACTTCAGTGTTAAGAGTTAAGTTTAATATTATAGAGTTCTTCAAACCCTGAGCAACCGTATAATTTCTATTATAATAAACGAAAACAATGTTGATTTTACCTCAGCATCAGTTACTCTCAAAACGGCTACTAATATTAAATCTTTTTTCAATGCGTCCCGGTCATTCAACTGAACAGCTTTCTTAATTAGAGAAATCACATTATCAGTAATAGAATTAGCACTACGGAAGCATTTTTTTCCTTCTTCATTAGCAAATTTTTCATTATCCCAAAGAGTAATTGGTAACGAGATTTCCCATTGTTCTTCTAAACTAAGATTGGATTCACTATCAAGGAACCCGTTAAAGATACTTTTTTCTATTTTATTTTGTAGAGCTTCAGAAAATGTGATTGTGGGAATATTAGATTTGCGGCACCTTTGTTTATGATACCGTCCCGCCTCTTCAAGTAGAGTCCAATCTATGCCCGTTTCTATTCGATCTTGATAACCTGAAATAATTCTTGATAACTGTAAACAAACCTTAGGACTTCTTGTTAGTTTTATAAACTAAAAATGCATTAAGCTGCAGCAAAATTTGTTTTCAGTTACAGTGATATTTTAAATACAGCATGTCAAATATATAAAGGCATGAATTCTATTGAATTTATATTCTACGATCAGAGTCGAGAATCGGAGACAACTGTTTAATAATTGCAATTAATTTTTCAAAGCGGTACTGCATTTATATTATTTATGTAAAACGTTAACCTACCTTCAACAGCATCATCGGGAACAAAATAAAGGCTGGCGCTGCTGATGTCTGGCCGAACGACTGCGGGGGCAGGTTTCTTAGCGACTTCTTTTGGAGGCATAAATTTAAGGAAAGTAAAATAATCAACAACAGTAACACTAATGTCATATAAAGCCAAATGTAACGCTGTGATGTAACGTTTTTCTTTTTTAGCAGCGGTTAAACTCTTTGGTTGTCAGACTTGCAGGCGAATCAAACATATGTGTCATCAAATCCATTAAAACTAAAAACATACCAAATCAAATCAAATCAATCAAAAACATCCGCGGTGTACATAAATATCAAGCATCCCTCATACGCGCCTAAAATTGACGATACAAAAAATAGTCTAATATAGACTATTATTACGAACGAGCGATTAGTTCTCCGGAAATTCCCCTGTGGACGGACGGCTGAATTGCTCTCGTAATTTTATTAAATAATGCCGTCTTGCGCCGTTCCGACGTGTACAAATGCAGCTGATCATAAAAAGAAAAAGGATGGGATCACATTTCATGTGTAATTAGCACAATAAAACATTATCTTAATAAATTATCAAATATTTCATTCATATTGAAATTGTCAACCATAGTTATGCCTCCATTTTGTCAGTGTTGCCAATATAACAGTTTTGATTTTCCCTACCGTAATGACTGTTACACACTTTGCCGCTGGCGTGATTGGCAACTTTTGAAGCCGCCGGCTTTGCAGCACAAATAAGCCATATTCCTACTCGGCCCTGTCCTTGAAAAATTTGCCTACACCCGCGCGGTACTTAAACGCGCGCGTCCACTGACAGTATTTTAATTTTATCAAACGACTTGAGTTCATTTGTAGTTTTGTAATTGTGAATCTTATCACCTTATCTTATTATCTTCTATTTTAAAAATGAAATTAGTTGTGAATGAAATCCCGGATATCTCGGAAACGGTTCGTCCTAGACGATTTTTGACACGATTCCCATCCCCCCGTGCACACCCCAGTTCCGATAAATAAACCTTGCTGGCCCCATCACTAACTCCCAACTAAATTTTCAACAATTTTTTTTTTTGGAAATACCGGAAATCCCGGATATCTCGGAAACGGTGCGTCCTAGACGATTTTTGACACGATTTCCAACCCTCCTTAAAAAGCCCCAGTCCCAATTACATAAACCTTGCTGGACCCACCCCTAACCCCCCTCCCAAATTTTCAACAATTTTTTAGGAAAAACCGGATATCTCGGAAACGGTGCGTCCTAGACGATTTTTGACACGATTTTCAACCCGCCTTAGGATCCCCCAGTCCCAATTACATAAACCTTGCTGGACCCACCCCTAACCCCCCACCCAAATTTTCAAATATTTTTTTTTGGAAAAACCGGAAATTCCGTATATCTCGGAAACGGTGCGTCCTAGACGATTTTTGACACGATTTCCAACCCCCCTTAAGAAGCCCCAGTCCCAATTACATAAACCTTGCTGGACCCACCCCTAACCCCCCACCCAAATTTTCAACATTTTTTTTTGGAAAAACCGGATATCTCGGAAACGGTGCGTCCTAGACGATTTTTGACACGATTTCCAACCCCCCTTAACAACCCCCAGTCCCAATTATATAAACCTTGCTGAACCCACCCCTAACCCCCCACCCAAATTTTCAACAATTTTTTTTGAAAATGGGTGGGGTCTTTATTTTTTAATATGTTTTCGTCTGAAATTAACAAACCACACATATTATATTACCTATTATAAAACTAATATATGTTATGATAAAAATACTAACAATCAACATTGAAAGTAATAATAGTTCAATTACGATCAACAAGTTTTATTTAGGTTTAAAGAAACTTATTCTCATATTTAAGATACAGTCACTTACATGAGAAACATATTTTTAGAAACACAGTAATAATATGTTGCGATAAGATACTGGTAGACCTAAGTATAATCGCCTTTATCTTTTTTCTCAACGTCCTGTCACAAACATTTCCCGGAATAATGCGACATGTTTTACGTTGCAACACTACCGCGGGTGGGAAGAACGGCGGGGCCGGGCGGTTCTGGACACAACGCGCGACTAGCAATTGACAGCGAGATGTGGCTTCTAGTTTATTATTATTCTAAGATAAATATATTATCGGCAATTCAAAAACTTCGATCATGATTTCAATTTTCAGCGATGTCGATAAAGCAGTTTACTTAAATTCAAAACAACGTACACTAGAGGTCGCTGTACTTCTATTTTTGAAGTAACATGAACCAATAAATCTTGAAATGAGTGAACCACCATGAAGTAAACTCAATACTCATGACAGGCTGACTCAGCTGTCAATGTGTGTGTCGCTCAATAAAAAGGTGTCGCTAAATTTTGCTACACGTACGTACACTTGTAGATAACTCATTCATTGTGCTGGGTCACGACTTACGAGTCCGACGCGCACGTTGGCGACTGTGCTGACGGACGATACACGTTCACATTAGTTGTGTGCGAGTGAGGTTGGGAGAAACCGCGTGTGGTTATTTTCCCACTGACAATGTGGATTATGCGTGCGTCCAGTGATGTGACATTGACATTAGTGACGTGTTGCGCGGGAACTTCGAGTAAAGTTTCCCGGAAAATGTAGTGTGCGCATCGTAGCAATAATTCTAGTGGTACATGTGGCGCCGTGTGCGTGCGAAGTGAAAGTAACTTGTGCGAGCGAAGTTGTTGACATTGTTTACACTGACTCGATTCGCCCTTGCTCGATTGGCAAAGATCACAAATGTGAAGAATTTATGACTGCTTCCTGAATAAATCTATAATAGTATCGGCATTTAATTAACTCTATCCAAGGTAAAATTATAACAATGTTGACGAAATTGTTTTTATTATCCACCCTATTATGGTATAATCGTATTATTATTTAAGCACTTATTAATGTTCGGTTTACACGTATTAAGTAGTTAACTAAATTTTAAGTAAATTAATACGTGTAAACGGACAATTTAGTAGTAAAAATTTTTTGGTAATCAAGTATACAAGTAATTTAGAAATTTGTGTATTTTCTGTTAAGTAGGTGGGCGGGGCTTATCACTGAAAACGTTTGGACAAGCATTTTTACTTAAAATTTGTATGAACTAAAGAGCTTTACTAAATTATTACGTGTGGACGCGCACTAAAAATTATTCACTTAAAGTTAACTGTTAGTACTGTAACTTAAAGTTACTGCTTATTACGTGTAAACCGGACATTATCGTCTAAAAAATGTATACCTACCTAAAGAAAAAAATATGTTTACAAGAAAAGTACAGGATTTTTCTTCCTTTTTTCAACGTTTTTGGAACGAAGTTCCTTATCGCGCGTTGCTAAAGGGGGCTAGGCGGAAAATTTGGTAACAACACTTTTTGCCGGTAACGACACTTTTTGCCGTCGTAGTTTTTTTTACATAGTATAGAAAGCAAGCCAGAGTACTAGGATAGCAAAAACTATAAAAAATATAATTTCGTGAGAAATTTAATACCTTAGATTTGTTTTGGCACACTTGCTGCATGTTTTTGCTATCCTAGTACTGACTGCAAGGAACTTAGTTCCATCCGAGTGTCCCTTCACACTTCTCAAGTTTTTTTTTTACGTTGTAGGTATTAACGAATTATTGTTGCAAACAATTATTACCGGTGTGACTAACTGCTAGGTAATAGGAAATAAACGTTGAAAATGAATGATCACATGCCTTATTTAAATGTACAGGTACATAACTTAATAACATGCAATAATATAATGTATGTAATAAAATGAATGCGAGGAAACATCTTTTAATTACCGTATTTTATGTTGAATAACTCAATTAATCAATATCCTCCATACTGTCTTATCAAGTAGAGTTTAGGAAATTTTCTGAAAGACATTATGAATATAAAAATAATGAAATTACCGATTCTTTAAGTCTTTTAGCTGATATTTTAGGTTTCCGGTCTAGAACCAAAGGGTAACAACGGGACTTTATTCATTAGACTTCACTGTCCGTCCGCCCATCCTGTATGTTACAGCGTTTTTTTTGTTTTTACAAGATTTTTCTGTTATCCTGTTTGATGAAACACAAAGCTATCACACTTTAATTTTACTCTTCTAAGTTCTTACTTAAACTTACCAAAAGTTTAAAATTACCTTAGACACCATAAGTAACTATTAGGGGCCATTCATCTCTACATGCTCTACATCTTGGAGGGGGAGGGAGTAAGGCCATTCTCACGTAAGAATTTTACATGTCGAAATACTAGTCAAATTATTGGTAAGTTTTAATGCAATTGATCCTATTCTAAATCCAGGGGAGGGGGAGTCCTTCCAATCTTATGTGCTCTTGTGGCCAAAAATGCCAAAATTGTCCTTACGCAATTAATGAATGACCCCTTACAACAATTGTTTTGATATGAGAGGTCCACCTTTAGCAGAGAGAGCTCTTTTAGCATTTCACATTTTCGCACTGTATCTACTGGCGTAATCTTGACAGCATCTCGGTCATTCTCATTTAAATTAGCGTCAGCACACCCTTTAGATAACCCCATGGAAAAAAACCAAGGACTGTCAAATCTGGCGATTCTGAAGACCAATATGATATTGAATCATAATTGAAAATTTGAATGGGACGTTTTAATAATAATAATACGTTGTTCAACCACTACAAAAAGGCTACTAAATTTGCTATATTATCATAAAATAATGGTTACTAAAGAAATGTCTTTGCCGCAGAAAAAATGGCAGCAATAAAAAATCGTAAACCTCTAGTTGGCCAACTGCTATAAATATATGTAGTAGAATTTCTAGCCTTAATATGTCATTACTCTATTAATTTTTACAGTCAAAAGTTTACACATTTATGAGCGTCATTTACGAGTAGGTAAAAAACAACTTCTCAATCAATACATATTTGCTCCAACCCGCAGCACCTACTTAAAAACGGAGGTATGACGGAGGTAGTAGACAAACGCTTTATTATAATGTAAAGAAAATCGTCATTTACTTATTATTCAGTACAGATGGCAGACTTTTTATAGGTCTGGTTTTTAACCCTCCTCTCGATCGTTTTTGTAGAGACCAAAAAAGAAAATGATCTCAACTCGTCTGTACATTTTTTGTATGTTCGGATATAACTTTTTTGTTTAGTGAATTAATTTAAAATATTCCTTTTACTGCCTTGGTTTAAATGTTCATTATGGCATCACTTGAAATTCCACTCTCAATATTTTACAAGTATCACATCCTTAAAACGATGTTTTAAAGTTATTTGCCCGTCGAAGAATCCAGAATTTTGGCCCTAAGTACAAATTATATATCATAGATCATTATCACCTAAGGACATCGGTAACACCAAAAGTATCACTGACGAGTTGCCGGTCAAAAAGGAAACGGGAGCTCATATTATTTTTGGCGCTCTCAGCTGAACTGAGACAAACTGAGACTGAAATACGTAGAATAATATTTCACCGTCGCATTTAGAGGGGCTGGGTCAGTGGTTGAGCCAGACAGGCTGTCTTTAAGCCATCTCTACGCTGTATCAGTCTGTGTTTCTCAACTTAATCTCGGTCGATTTTTATAGTTTACAAACTATTATACACTGATTTAATTGTATTAAAATATATTCAATCAATAAAAAGCTCAATTGAACGGAAATGCAGGATTAAAGATAAAGTGTTATTTTTACACTTAATGGACAATGAGGTGTTGTTGAGCGTCGGTTAACGAAATTTAATTGCACAATTATACACCGATTATTCAATGTCGGAGATAATTATGATTTTAATTAATCTCAGTTTCGCTTAAGTGACGTTTTATAATAAAATTATTTAAATCAATGTACTTGTTCCTATAGAAGTTAAATGAAATGGTGACCAATTTAACAATGCTCTTTCAGTTATAATGTGCTTCAGTTATACGTAAAATAAGCGCCGCCATAATTAATTTAAATTCTTTGATATAATAACATCCGAGTCGTGTAATTAATTGTAAGGCTCGAATTGTAATTGTAATATTATTAAAAACGGGAATTTTCACCTCCAATTGCCCCGGTTATCATGTTATTTGGTAAAAAGTGAATATAGTTTAGTGTCCGCGCTGAATTTTAATGACAAAAATAGATTTATTAATGATACTTTTTATGTGAGAAAGATAAGAGACGATGTTACAGAACCTATTTATCTTGTATGCCTATTATAAAGTTGTTATTTAAACCAGACTTTGTTAATTGAATATACATATATCCTACTAGCTTATAACGCGGTATTCACTGTTGGAAGTTTAATAACATTTTTAACAAGAAACCTAATTAAAACTTTTTCCGTCCATTATTCAAGCAGTTAGTATCAGGCACTATGTTATTATCTGTTACCAGAAGATATACCTATCAAGCGATCCAACTCATTCAGAAACTAAAGCTATAAGGTAATTAACTTACATTCTCTTTGAATATACGTACCTACAATACGTACATAAATACCTACTGTAAAAAATTGAATCGGTACTATTGTAATAACCTGAGATTCAGTGTGTACAGAAATAAAATAAAATGTCGTCATAATTACTTGAGTATGTGTGTGTCACGTACGTGTAGAAGTCCAATGTGCAACTGAGCGTGGCATCTATGCGTTTTTCTCATGTGATCTATGTTTAGATTTGTAAGAGGATGTTTTGTTCATATTCCACATTGAATCAAGATTTATCTACACAGTTGATATCTTTTTAATCGATTCAAAAAAGGAGGAGTTTCTCAATTCGACTGTATTTTTTATGTAACATACATATCATTCACAACAACATACGTATACATATCAACACCTCATTGTTTTTTATGTAACATACATATCATTCACAACAACATACGTATACATATCAACACCTCATTGTTTTTTATGTAACATACATATCATTCACAACAACATACGTATACCTACATATCAACACCTCATTACTTTTTTCTGGGTGTAAGGATTTTGATGAATCTTTTTATATTCGAAAGCTGGTGCTTGTCATTTAAATTTGATCGAGATCTGACGAGTACTTTTTAAGTTATCCCTAATAATGCGTATTTAATTAAATTCGACTACGTTGATGATGTACTCATTTCATTACTTGTTCGAAGACTGTTTCTTTGAAGTCGGTTATTTTTTTGTTAAAAGTTATTAATCATAAATCTCAAGAAATCGCAATGAGTCGAACGATTTATAGCGTAAGTATTTTTGCGTACTTATGTTTTTGATAAGAAAACATAATTGCTAACGTTTTATGTTTCTACAGATTTAGTTACATTAAAGTAGTTGTTAGTTTTATGTATCTAATTCTAGCTTGATGACTCAGGCCCCAAGTCAGAGTCACTAACGGTTATTTAAATCACTCCAAATTCTATAGAATTTGTATGGTGATTCTTTACTAAGGAGCGATTTAAGTAACCGTTAGTAACTCTGAGTTGGGGCGATAGTCCAACAGTTTATGTCTATAAATGGTAGACATTAGTGCGGTCGGTATTTGTATGGATAATCGCTAGAGGCAAAATTTCTTTAGTGCTTCCTGGAAAGCCAAGCTAAACTTGGCTGGTTGGCAGTCGTAGACCTATGTTTGAAGCTGGCTTAAGTTGCAACACTTAGGTTGAACTTAGTAGCTGAGGAGAAGTAGGGTAGAGAACTTATTAAGCCTCAAATAGGTGTTGAAATGAAATGAAATGAAATTAGTTGAAATGAAATTAGTTTATTCGAAGTAGGTTTGTTACAAACACTTTTCGAAAGTCACTCAACGCCATTGCTTCAACAAATCCCTACCGTGAGTGGTCCCGTTAGAAGAAGCGGCAAGAAACTCCCGGGATTATTTTTTTTCCTACTCACAGTTACAGACAGTACTGTCTGTAACTGTGAGTAGGAAAAAAAAGTACTAGTACTTACTACTACTTATTACATTATTTAATTAAAAAAAAAAAAACTCATGTCCAAGCAGTCTTGTCATTTAAATACTCATCAACTTTGTAATATGCTTTCTTCATGAGAATACCTTTTACATGAGTTTTTAATTTACAGTATGGCATTTCTGTTAATTCTAACGGGATTTTATTGTAGATTTTTACACATCTACCCATGAACGAGCCACCAGTTTTGTTGAGTCTAAAACGAGGCACAATCAGTCTAGCCTTATTTCTTGTGTTAATATTGTGAACATCACTCTTTTTAAGAAAAGTATCGGAGTATTTTTTAACATACATAATATTTTCCAAAATGTATTGTGAACTAACAGTTAGTATATTGATTTCTTTAAAGAGTTCTCTAAGAGAGTCCCTAGGCCTGAGGTTGTAAATAGCGCGAACTGCTCTTTTCTGTAATACAAAGATTGACTCAATATCTGCAGCTGAGCCCCACAACAACAAACCGTAGGACATTATACTGTGAAAGTAGCTGTAATAAACTAATCTTGCTGTTTCTACATCAGTTAAGAGCCTTACTTTCTTAACTGCATAAGCAGCGGACAATTAAATACAATACAATTAACAATTAGTTACAATAAAAACCTATGTTACACATAAAAAAGTATTTTTCTGCAACTTTGTCCGTATCGGCTTGTTATAGGTAGCATCTCTAATCCCATTGTCCGATTAGTGCCATTTATAGCCATTTTGAACTGAAACTTGAACAACTAGGAAAAATGTTTCAAAATCACCATTTCCTCCAGGACGTCTCGACCACGACGCATCATTCATAAACTGAGAGATTATCCTTAGTTTATTTTAGTATTGGAAAATACTCATTTATGTTAGTGTCGTCAGTACTTAACCCCAGTTGGTCTTATTAAATATAGGTAGATGTATCTATTTACCTACATAATTATGGTCTCATAAGTGGTTTGTCCATTGTAGACGATTTTCACTTTAATGCAAATAGCTGGTGTTGATGATTAGAAATCTGAACTGAAGTGATCTTATAAACCATAAGTCGAATGAGCAGTCAAAAGTAATATGACACCAAAGTAACACACAAATAGATACTTTTTAACCGACTTCAAAAAAAAGGAGGAGGTTTTCAATTCGACTGTATTTTTTTTTTTATGTTTGTTACCTCAGAACTTTGGACTGGGCGAACCGATTTTGATGATTCTTTTTTTAATCGAAAGCTGGTGCCTGTCATGTGATCCCACATAAATTTTATTGAGATCTGACAATGGCATCCATTAGAAAACCACATAAGTCGTAAATTTGTGTTAAGATGTGCGCGACAAATTGATAAATAACTCAATATTACGCCAACCGATTTCGATGATTCTTTTTTTAATCGAAAGCAGGTGCTTGTCATGTGGTCCCACATAAATTTGAACGAGATCTGACAAGTAGTTTTTGAGAATTTGAAGTCGGTTATTTTTTGTTAGTAAAATTTTAATATTCGCCCATTGAAGTTAGTCTCACCCAAAGTCATCGACACGTTGCGAAGACGCGGCCGCATCAGGTCAGGAAAACACTGAAATATTTCATTTCATCCTGTTGAACAAATTACTTGCGCCACCTAGTTGAGTAGTTCTGATTGACCACAAGAAAAATTATTCCTGTTTCACAAACTATGTAGGTCATTACAAAGTTTGATTCCGTATTCAGTAAAACGTAAAAATGATTTTTCACGGTTGATTCTACAGTCTAGCTACCATAGCTATATAAACCCTATTAGTACTAGCAGTATAAAACACACTCTTTCCCTGTGTCGTGGGTAAAATGACCCAGTGACCTCTAATAGAAGAGACTTGTCACCAAAGACTCGTCTGTTGTTCAGCAGGGTTCACTGCAGGGAGGTTGGCCTTGGCTTAAAGAAGCCCAACATAATCAAAATGTCACAATTTAATTATTACGTGGTAGGGCAGGACCCAAAAATTACCCAAAGATTTGAATTAATCTGAATATTCAGAAAACACAATTATTCTTTTTATTGGTATAGTAAAATGATTGGAATTTAATGCATATAGAATAGATTTTAATATGGCACATAAGAACATAATTATGGCGTCCGCGTCCACAACAGTAAATTTCGACCAGCCTAATGTTCTAAAAAGTAAGGACCAATCAAAATTCCCACAATTTTAAATTCATTATTTTTCATTTGCAAATTTTCATTATTTTTATAAATATTATTTAGTAAGGAATGAGTCTGTGACTGGTTGTAACGTCTCAATTTTTATTTATTAATCCATGACGCATTAATGATAGCAAGTTCAAACTTTAAATCTAACGTGATTGTTGGGATAGGTTGGGTCAGCGAACTAATGTAAATGTATCTTGCAGGAACCATTGGCAAAATGACGTTCACGATAACGGAGGGAGGTTTCGGGGTGGGTGACTACGTGGCGTTCGGCGTGCTGTGTGCTGCGTCGTGCGCTGGTGGCGTGTGGTACAGTGCCGTCGGGTCCCGGAGCAAGGCCGTGGTTGACATTAGGGACTACCTGCTTGGTGGCAAGGCTATGTCCACCTTCCCCGTTGCCATGTCGCTAATAGCGAGGTGAGTAGACATTAAACCTGAGGGCCATTAAGTGGGTATGATAAGTACGTATACTTACTCTGTGTTCAATGGGTATCTACTTAGATCTGAGGGCCATGAGTTGCAAACTTGTAACGCTTAAAACCAACAAAAACAATAATGTATCGTGGCGCACGCGGTTTAAGGCTGTCGTCGACATTAGGGATTACTTGTTAGGCGGCAAGGCCATGTCAACCTCCCCCGACGCCATGTCGCTTATTTATAGCGAGGTCAGTATGATACTCAGACCTGAGAGCCATGAGTCGCTTAAAGCAAAAAAAAAAAAAAATAGCAGTAGCCCAAACCCTCTGAACTGTGCATGAATTTTTTTAAGTAGATATATGTTATGTACATACGAGTATGTCTCGTGAAAATCTTTCATGAGTTTAATATAACAAAAGCACACAGATTGAGATTGAGCACAGATATTGTAAGGAAATAATTATGAAAATATAGAGAGATATAAATTAGACCCTTTAAGAGCGAGTTTCTTTCTTCTCTTCCTTATGCAGCAATTCATCAGTGGCGCCTAAGGTTTTGCTGTCCACACTGTGGTTAAGGGTCCACTTGCGACGATGACCGCTTACCACCTGGTGCTTCGTCTCACGTTTGTCCGCTATTTACATTAAAATCTATTTGTTACCTGTGTCCTCTATATTTTCCTTTTTTATTGGCAATCTCGTCTGTGACTAATTTATTATACGTGAGTTTCCAAATGTGATATGGAAAAAAAATATTTCGAAAAATTGTTTTCATCCTACTTATCAAATTGGCAATAAATAGGTACGCGGAGAGCTGATCGAACTTTGCACATTTGGTAAGCAATAAATCAATTGGAAGACTTTTGATTCCTCATCAATGATAACTATCAGCAATTTATTTTATCTTAAATCTATTTGTAGATAAAAACAAAACATTTGACGTTGATGTCCTTGTCTTTTGAACCGGAAATCTCAAAATTGAGGCTCGGCTTCAGATAATCCGAGATAGCGTTATCTTCATATTGTATAGAAATTGGTGATAATCTACTTAGTTGCAGTTTTTGGAATGAAATTCGTTAACCTATCGCAAATTCGACAAGCCCCTGTAATCATCTCAAAGTAATTTTGGAGTAAGTACTGATGCAGCAAAATCCGCCGCATTGAGATAACGTATCTGAGAGTAATTTATTTCGAAAATAAAATATCTGATGGACTTTCATCTTGAGGATGAATTGAAGATAAGGAATTTGTTCATATTGTAATAACTTTTAAGATAAATTATTACTCAATCAATGTTACGTCTAGTGAAACCGGCAGTTAGAAAGGCTAACCTAATGGCAAGTGGTCATCGTCGCCTATGGACATGAGTAGACACGGTCCTAAGTCACAAGCAACGTAAAATAAATTAATGTTTATTTTCCCTTTGCCAGTTACGTGTCTGGTGTGACAATACTGGGCACGCCAGCGGAGATCTACAACTACGGCACCCAGTACTGGCTGGTCATCATCGGCGTGACCATGAGTTGCGTGGTGGTGGCCACCATATACCTCCCAGTGTTCTGCACGTTGAGGGTATCTTCCTCTTATGAGGTGAGTATCATTTTACAAGTTTGAATAAAGCCCTAACTATTTTAGAGTTATATTTATTTCAGTAGGACCCCATGGCGATAAATTAAATAAAACACGATAAAACTCGTATTTTTATACGAGTTACTTGCAGCATAAGATAGTTCTGTAAAAGATAGATTCATATGATTTTAGTCGAGGTTAGGCTCAAATGATCCAAACTTAAATAATAAATGATATCTCCATAAAATTAAACATATTACATTGTTAATTCTCTAAAAGGTAATTTTCAAGTTAACTTTTGTTTCTTAATCTCCAGGAAAACTCGGAAGTTTTTACTCGGAAGTCACTAACGGTTAGGTACTTAAATCGTTCCTTAGAAAATAATCGCCATACAAATGCTGTACTAAGGAACGATTTAAATAACCGTTAGTGACTCTGAGTTCAAAAAGCAGTGATAGCCTAGCGGTAGAACGTTGGTCTCCCGAACGAAGGGGCCCGAGTTCAAACCCTGGCACGCATCTCTAATTTTCAAATATTATGTGCGTATTACAAGTTAATTATCACTTGCTTCGGTGAAGGAAAACATCGTGAGGAAACCTGTACACCGGAGAGTTCTTTATAAAGTTCTCGAAGGTGTGTGAAGTCTACCAATCCGCACTTGGCCAGCGTGGTAGACTATGGCCTAATACCCCTCACATTGTGAGAGGAGACCCCGAGCCCAGCAGTGGGACAATTATGGGTTGTTGCTTTGCTTTTGCTTTGCTTTGACTCTGAGTTGGAACTCACAAGTTCCTTAACGTTATTGCCATCCGTATAAAAGAGTCAGATGTCATGAAGATGAAGTCTTCAAGGCTTCACTGCACAAGCTTTGTCTTTACAAACTCCATATCTTGTGCAAGAAGCATATCTTGGGCATAAAGAAATATTTAATGTGCAGATCCGACCCCGTATCAGTTTAATTATAATATTACTCTAATGCAGCTAGATAAGATATCGATATATACCTATTGTGATCCCGGCAATTTGATAAACTCAATGCCACTATCACAAATCGCATAAGTCTATTCAGTTTATATTTGCTTATTGTATCCACGTTACATAACATAATAATATTGTCACAGCGGTAAGCTCCGGCTTACACGAGATACATGTCCACAGCATCGAATTATCTAATATATTATGTAGAATAGCGTCGTTAAACAGCGTCTATAGAGGGGTACCTCTATAGACACTATCACCAGCCCAATAGATTTATCACTGAACGATCACTATTAGTACTATTACGCAGTGACATTGACTTTATCGTTTACATAACTAACGCACTACCGGTTCTTCTGATGTAATAATGTGTGTATAGTATTTAAGTATAATTTGCATTATTATTTTCGTTAAAGAATTTTTATTACTTACGTCATTGGATCGAGTGTGGCGTGAAAATTGTGAATGGAAAATTATGGAAAAATATAAACTGTGTAGTAATTTTAGTAATGGTCCCCCGTACAAATGACGTGTCTCTTTATTAATAAAGATGATCATACGTAAGGAAAATATTGTAAGGCTTCTCAGAATTTTTCATGGTGTTCGCAAAGATGTGTGTTTGTAAATTTATAAAACCCCATATAAAATTAATTGTAAAAATAATTGCGGGGACTTGGGAAAGGGATTATTTTGTTTCCGAACAGAAACGAGGGCGAGCTACTAGTAGTAGAAGTAGATGTAATGTGACCCTGTCCTTAGGGCTTTAACTCAACTCAAGTAATAAACTTGAAGACCATTGTTAATACTGTGTATTGTGAATATTGATTACACTGTCACTTGTCCGAGAGAGATCACCGACACAAGATATTTTCTCTCCAGACAAGATTGTCTCTCAGACACAAGAGATTGTTTCGGTGAAAGAACAAAGTAATAGTGTTTATATCAATAAAATATTTTTTAACTTCATCATGTTAAAGGATGGTCGCGGACATTTTCGAAGTAATAGATTAATAAAAAAAAATGTATAAAAAGGATTCTTGAGTAGAATGTAAAGTTATTAGGGTCAAGTTGTCTGTATTAATGGTTAGGTATCTATATCAAGACTATAAATTAGTTTGCGACCCACCAGACCCACCGCTGGGCTCAGGTAGTGTTATGGCTTGGATTACAAATCAAGTTGAACCAGTGTAGTGGAATCAATATTTTAATAAATAATATTAGATTTCTAATAACCTATAAATGCCGATTATACATTTCAAGAGTAGGAAACAAGAAGTGCTATGTGCACGGTATCTGTGTCACGCACATCTATAATAATAATTAATTGTATGTTAGGTTGATAGTTCTATGTCGTACAATTGTTGCAATCGATCGAATTTCCAACAACGGTGATTATCATTGGATAAAAAATCTCTAATCGATCTGGTAGGCGTCCGCCTTCAGACTGTATAGGAATCGACACTAGAATTAACTACTGTCTCTGTGCCAAAACCAACAGGATATGGTACCTATATGAAAGGCCTTTGAAGGAGGTGAGGTATTGAAACCTCTATTTATTTATTTGATATTTATATTAACAATACAATTTTTGTTTCAGTATTTGGAGCTGCGTTTCAATCGTCATGTACGAGCGGTTGCTTCGGTACTATTTTTATTGGATGAGGCGAGTGTTAATCATTCTTTTGGCTTCTGTAAAATTAAATTAGTTTGATTATATCTTCTTACATCGCGATTAAGAAACCAATAACAAGATATTTTGAAAATTTGTATTGAGAACATGTTACGGGACGGAAGTATTAGAAAATAAATGTTTTGCTAGAGAAGTCACAACATACAGAACTACTCCTTTAATAATCTAAATTTTACTAACAAAAAATAACCGACTTCAAATTCTCAAAAACTACTTGTCAGATCTCGTTCAAATTTATGTGGGACCACATGACAAGTACCAGCTTTCTATTAAAAAAAGAATCATCGAAATCGGTTGACGTGATATTGAGTTATTCGTCAATTTGTCGCGCACATCTTAACACAAATTTACGACTTATGTAGTTTTCTCATGGATGCCATTGTCAGATCTCAATAAAATTTATGTGGGACCACATGACAGCCATCAGCTTTCGATTAAAAAAAGAATCATCAAAATCGGTTCGCCCAGTCCAAAGTTCTGAGGTAACAAACATAAAAAAAAAATACAGTCGAATTGAGAACCTCCTCCTTTTTTTGAAGTCGGTTAAAAAGGGACAATGGAATTAATAAATAAATTACGCTACACGCTCATAGTCATCCATTAGGATTCCCTGTGTCGTGGGTGCCAACATAAACACTCCGATCAAGATCAGAAATTCAAACTCATAACTCAAACTGCCTCGCTGGAATCGAATCAGAGCCCTCTGAACGGCGGTCAAACATTGGTAATCAATGTAATAAAATGAATGGATTTAAAATAAGTCGCCGAGTCAATCTGAAATAAATATTTAAAATATCCTTCGTACACATATAATAGATAGTTTTGTTCGCAATAGTTGTTTAAAACTTTGAACGTGGCTCACGTAACTGTTCAAATGTATTCAATATAGAGGTCGATAACTTTTGATTAATTATGTGTAGACGAAACGCTTATAACCCGGTCGCTTGTCTGTCGTAAGCTATCGACCACGTTAAGCAACGTGGGAATGGTCGAGAGTAAATGACCGCTAGTTGCAAAATTTAACTATGGCTTTGGTGCTTCTGAGGGTGCATAGGGTCGATGTGCCAGTATACGGCCTTTTAGTGGAGTTGGCCACTTTGGGCGAGTGAAAACATATGTTATCTACACGCAAAATAGTCGATCTATGTGTATTTGGATCCCTAATATAGTCAAGATGTGAAATAAAAAATAAACCAGTGCCCTCCCATGTATAAATTTTAAAATATAACGTATAAAGTGAAAAACTAGCGATTGTGCCAGTATACGGCCCCCTGTGCCGGTATACGGCCCCTAGTGTGCCAGTACCCGGCCACCCCTTAAAAATTAATAATAGGCTCAGAATACAACGAATTATTACTAATATACAATATTTATTATTATTATAAACATTTACTCACATCTTATTACTGAAAAAATGGCCAAGTGCGAGTCGGACTTGCCTTTGAAGTGTTCCATTGAAAATGTGCTATATCTCAAAAACTGCTGACTATATCTCATTCAAACCAATTGTCGTTTAAAATATTCATTGAGATCTCCAGCATATTTTTTTTTAGATTTTTCACTCTTATTTTAAAAGTTAGAGGGGGGGGGGGGGGTGTCACATTTTACCACTTTGAAAGTGTCTATCTTTCAAACGATTGACTTTGAGAAAGAATGGTTAGGAACCTCAATGTCATTTTTGAATACCTATCTACAGACACGCACGTATAAGTTACATAAATAAATAAATAAATTTACTTTCAGTTCCATGTATGAAACCCCCGCTAGACAAGCAGACAGACAGATATGACAAATTTATTAGGGTTTTTTCCATTTGGCTACGGAACCCTAAAAAGTAGGTGTTTTCAAAATTTTGTTCTGTTGTTCGTATGCCAGAGAGGTCTCTTCTGCCATTCCCTTTGTTTCGAATATCATGAAGAGCTTTTGTTACATCTTCATAGGAGAACTGGGAAATCTTTTTATCTTCTTATTTATTTGGAGGTTCGTCAAAAACATTAAATAATAAATATATAATATTTTAGGGTTCCGTATGATTATTATAGATCACTAATTCTGGGGGTCTGTCTGTTCGTTTTTAACTGTCATGTCTTTGCACACATTATTCACACATACCAAATGAAAAGGCTCGTTGTGAGGGTCTTTAATTATTATAAGATTAATAGTTTTAAAGTTAAATATAAAAAATAGATAAATATTAATCTTTCTCCTCCCTTACCTAATCTCCAAAACTACCAACCAAGCGAAATATTCGAAAAAAAAAGTGCTTGTAACAGGCGAGGAAAATGAATGAAAAACAGGAGTAAAAAAAACCTATTACCTATACATGTATTATTGGTCATAGGTACGGAACCCTTTCGACACGGGTGTAAGTCGCACTTGGCCAGTTTTTTTAAATGAACCCCACAGTTAATTTTAATTTAAGTAGGTACCTACTAAATGTTAATCTCGCAAAATACCATATAGCTAACTGTATTAGTAAGCGGAGACCTATTTAGTACCTGTTTATTTTTCAGTGAATCAGAAATATAAAGAAAACATGTGGCCGAATACTGGCTTACGGCATCTTTACACTCATGACTGGGTGAGCCAGTACCCGGCCACCCGGCCGTATACTAGCGTTTTACATAAATTGGTAGTCCAGTACCCGGCCACCTCATTTTTGTATAATTAAACGCTATAATTGGAAATAATACACATTAATAATAAAGATCAGTTAGTGATGAAAGTAATAACACCAGTAACATAAGTAAATAACTAATACAAAATAATAAAACTTCCCTTCGAACGCCGCACTGCTTCGTATTTCTTAGCTTGTTTATCGCATGTGCGCACAACATTTAGACAAGAGGTAAACTGAATGGATTTTTTTAGCTTACTGGTTAAGTGACTAGTTGTAAATATTGCAAATTCAAATTACTACATTATCTGAAATACGTTTAAAAATTACACTTTACTATTATATCATGTAGAAATCTTATTATCTCTAATTAAAGAAACGTAGTCCGTTAGGTGGCCGGGTACTGGCGCATGGCCGGCTACTGGCACATCGACCCTACTTTATTCGTACCCACAGTTCGTACCTCTCTTCTTTAAATAATAATTATAAATATGTTTTATCGCTTATAGATTTAAATTTCTCCTAATCATAATTCTGGCACGGACGGATACCCTTTAGAAACAATACCTAATATACATTGTATACTGGAAGAATATCACTTTATATCTGTCATTTATTTTAAAGTTAAAATATTAAGTACCTACCTACCTACTAAGAAAACCATTAATTGTACTGTATATATCTAATATATTTTTAAATATAATTTATATTTACGTTAATTATGCAGTACAAATAATATGTTTGGGTGGAATACCCAAATTTTATGTCTATTAAAAAATGAAAAATTAATGCATCTACATGAGCGTGTATCGGTCCTATACCTGATTGTCATAATCACTTGGTATACATATATATAAGTAGATAGATACATATTTAACCATTATGGACTTTGGACTTTTAGAAACATACGCTCTCTTCATTCGTGTTTTAGCACGTGCTACAGGCACGTGTAGAGACTGCCACTAATTTAAACGGTTTTAAAGTGAATTTAAAATTAACATTCAATCGTACGGGTGCAAACAAGGAGCTCTTACTGTGTACAGCAATAAATCGGCTCGGTTCTTTATCAATTAATAGCATTACATTTAGAAAATCAATTACGTATGGTAGGTATAACCGTGTCTTGCGACTAACTGTTATATCAATAATTGGTTTCTGAGATTTGGTTATAAACTCAGGTACCTGATTTCATCAACTGAATTATACCTGTTATATATCTATTATCTGGCAGGTATAATGTTGAAATTAATACCTGTTCATAATTACTATTCGAAGACAACATTACACCAGAAACGTCAGTTTTTTTAGGGTTCTGAAGTAAAATCGGAACCCTATAGTATCGTCATGTGCGTCCGTCTGTCTGTTTGTCCGAAGCAAAGCATCGAGGAGGTTTGTGCTAGAAAGCTGTTATTTGGCATGGTTAAATATAGTTATTTATTAAAACTCCAGAATCTAGACACGCGGAGCGTGTCAAGTCATCGTTTTTTCAGGGTACCTCTCCTACAGATAACGTGACGATGAATTTTTTATTCGTCGCATACCCCATAGTGTGGGGTATCGTTGAAAAGGTCTTCCAAAAATATTATGGGTATTCGAAGACCATTTTTGGAATTAGGGGTCCGTTTGCGATTTCAGCGATTGAAAGAGTTCTTATTATCTGAAGTAATTCCTAAAAGTGCTTCAATAAATTAGTTTATTAGGACACTTAGCGTACAAGTGCTCCACTTATGATTGACACATGCAACTCAGTAGAAATCTCTAGCCACGTGCTGTTTCTGTTGTTAATTATATTATGCATAATAAACAAAGATATCAATATTTTAATGTCAATTAACTAGGCCAAGTTTTTTGTAGGCTATTATTATACAAATTCATGTAATAATAATCGTGCTTCACTTCAAGAAGTTCGTTTGATTTTATATTAAAAAATTAATTGCTTGATTGAAACCCCACGTTAACGCCTATTCACTGTTGAACTGAAGACATCCACGTTTAGCACAAAATGGAATATCTACAGCACACTACACCGCATTGGATAAAAAAATGCTTCGTTCAATGGTCTGATAGAAGTTGCCGTGTTGATTAGTATCAAGTATCAACCAGTAGCTGCAATCACTTCATTTATAGTTCATTTTATTGGACAAATCATATTTGGTTACCATTCTTATAGGGTATTTTATTCTTGATTTGTAAGTAATTAAAAATAAGGCAAACACAACATTAAAAAAATTCAAAGACAATATTAATTTAAAAACAATATTTAAAAAAATGTATATTAAAAAACAATATTCCAAAATATTGCCAAGGTTGTTAACCAAATAAGAGATATCATAAGATTCACGGTGGTCATACTTGTTGCAAGACATTCATATAAAAAAATAAATGTCATGTAGAGTCATGTAGAGTCAGTCGGATTCGCGTGCGATATGGACGGTAAGGTTGTATGTAGAAATATTTTCTGTCTATTAATTTGAAGAATACCCACTTAATTTTCATATACCTATTTTATCCAGTACCTAAATTGTTTAATGTAGGTTTAGTACATTTGTAGAGAAGAAGTCAAACACTTAAATTTTCCATTATTTTGTATATAAAAACATTTTTTTACTCTTTTTTATGTACAAATTCTAATAAAATTTAGTTGACTTATCCAGTAACTTGGAATAAACATCATCTTTGCATACACATATTACATAGGTATCTTTTTTACACGTTTATCTATAGATAACGGTAGACTGAGCAAGTGCAAATACCGCAGATTCCACGCTTATGAGTATTTCCATTAAAAAGAGCAATGACATAATTTTCTATGATCAATAGTAGTTGCTATCATTTTGTATGCTGACAGCTATAAATTATTAAGTGTATAGTCATCAAAATCTGTAATTATCATAATGATATAACAGTAGGTAATAATTAAATGGTAACTGGGAAGGATTTGTACTTAAAAACTTTTTGAAAAATTTGAAGATTTTGTCATCCATATCCCAGGACATATTCTGATTGCTTTGTCATCTTATGGTATGGCATCAGGCTTAAATTACTAAACAGATAACATGAAACTCGGCGTACTAAAATTTTCTTATTGTTAATAGGTCAATGATTATTGTTAGGCCAGAAAATGGAATTGTATCCGTGTATTAGAATATAAATATCTCTATAAAAGTTGTTCGTGAAAAAACTAGTCGTAAAGTGTAATATAAAGATAAACCTTTATAAAATGCGTGATAAAAATTTGCCTTAATATTATTTGTAAATCGCGGATGTGCATACCTATTTTTAACGTCTGCCGAATAATATAAATATGTGGTTACTTTATATTTAAAAAGAGTAACAGGATATGGTAATTATAAACCTGCAAATGGACTTTTAATGGACCTTTCATTCCGTTGCTATGTATAAATCTTTTAATTTTGTGTTACGTTGTAATAAAGATCAATTCTGCTAGAATGCGGCCGTTAGCTTGTTCAGGAGTTGGACTTCGCTCGGTGGCCCTGGTGTCAACATCAATACACGGACATAAACATGTATTGTACTTTATGGAGTTGAGGTAATTGGTTTCTCGCGTAAATTTTGTGAAAAAATGGTTGTCATTAGCATAACGTTACTATTGAATATAAGAGTAGATAGTAATTTAGTCATGATGGAGTTTATCCGAAATTTTTGGTATATAGTTTACTCTTGTCTTGTCTTATGCCTACCACAGAACACATATAATTCGTGGCCGGAAATCGGGGTTCTCCTTTAAATACTAAGTACCATTGAAATATAAGTCTGAACAATTCCAATTCTATTTTAAGCAAAATAATTGGCCAGAGATGGCGGTGATTTTGCGTCTACTAAACTCATGAGAAGCGAACAGTGTAATGCGAATGCGTAAACAAAGGACAATGGTCAATTGGTCGTTTAAAAATGTGCTGTTTACACGTGTCACGTTGTCTGTTCATATGGCTTGAGACGTAACATAGAACACATCACATAGACACACACAAAGACTACACGCACAGCGTTGCGTTGCCGCCGGCGGCAACCAGGTCGCGTTTTTCATACGACTGCCACAAGACATTCCCGCATGAGCGGCTGTCTCGCCCAGGCGATATCCTTCTCCCTCTTCCAAGCGACGCCGACGTCTTAAGCCAACTTCCGAACCCCATAGACGCCGCACTTAACTTGTTCTCTACCTCTATTTCTCAAAAATGGTACCAGCTACTTCTTCGCAATGTCCGCGTGAAGCTGTAGGCCCCAAGGTCCAACAGCAACTGTCCATTTGAAAAACAGAGACAGAAAGACTACAGCAGATTCAACAATGTTACAGTACTTTGACACTAAATTTAATTGTTTTCATTAGCAATTGTTTCTTCAATTACACTTACCGCATGAATGGGGAATTAATCGATAATTTATGCGCAAAGTATTCTTATTAATCGAATAAATGAATAGATTAGAATACAGTGAATAATATTAACATAACCTTAACATCGTTATTTTTTCCGACTAGCTTGGAATTTTATAGGTCACTGGCATAACCGGTAGAAACGTTTTATGTTTCCTTTGGATTTTTAAGAAAAGTTTTGCTTGCAGAACTTCCTGTACGTTTAGTATATGCCATTACTTCCTAGTATTCGATCCTTGTTAGCGACACTATCGAATGATGTAATAATACAGGAATAAATATGTAATGATGCAGTTTTAGTTTTCATCAAAATCGGCCCTGAGACTCCTTTCAGCATTTTTCGCTATTCCTCATAGTTTGGGATTTGGCCATCTACGCCAACTTGAAAAATTCACTCTGTATTGATACGTAATAGTTATTGGATATGTTTTGTTTCAGGTATTGTTCCTTCCTATGGTTGTGTACGTGCCTGCGTTAGCATTTAATCAATGTGAGTATTTACTTTGGTATCTGAAAGGTCATTTTTAGGGTTTCGAAGTAAAATCAGCACCCTTATATTATAAGTAAAATGTTACTAAGATATTATTAAGATTGTTTTTATTTTGATTCAGATATTTTTTGTTTATTATTTACATGTATTGTTTAATTTATTCTATTTTTTATTTTATTCGTTTCCAGTGACTGGTTTCAATGTATTTGCCGTGGGCGGTGTCATGGTGGCCATATGTGGTGTTTATACAGTATTAGTGAGTTATTATTTATGATTTGATGTATTTTGTTTTTTATATGTAAGTACATAATCGTTAATTTGTGATGTTTATTTTGCATGAAGTGTTTAACTTGTTATTTTTTTTGTTATGTTAATAATATGTTCACGTCATGTGTTAAGAGCATTATCAAATTATATTGTATCTGTATCTGTAGACACTAGTGGGATATATCCAACGTAAATACATTACTAGTTTCAGATGAAAATGACTAGTAGTGATATATTTAGCAACATGCACACATGTGCATTAACGTCAACGTAGGTACACGGGGATTCACGTCCACACACAGACCTACTCACATACTTACATACTTTTATTGTTCGGTCACACGTCACACGTATCGCGACTACGCGAATCTTCACCGAATCCCGCTAATGAAGTCGTAGTAAGTACAATATTAACGTTTTCAATAATGAGAAGGTGACATGATACTACTCACCTACTTACCAACCATACCATACTTACCAACATACTTACCAACCATAGAATCTTGGGATAACGTTAACGCTACGCTAAACACTCATACACTTGGATTCCCTGTGTCGTGGGTGTCATGGACAACACACAAAGATAAGCACACACACCCAGACCGAGAACAGAAATTAAGACCCATCAGACGGGTCGTCTTGGATGTTGGATAGTAATTGCTAGGCAACTGACTTGAGGATTACATATAGATAGAACATTAAGACCGGTTCTAAAAGTACCTCGATACCATAAACAGGGTGGTTTGCGTGCGGTGGTGTGGACGGACTCGGTGCAGACGGGCGTGATGTTCATCGGCGTGATGCTGGTCGCGGCGGCCGGCACGCTCGCCGTCGGCGGCGTTCGGGCCGTGCTTAACATAGCCAACGAGTCGGGTAGGCTAGAGCTATCCAAGTAAGTATATCGAAAAAAAAATTTGGATTTACATTCCGTTAAAAACGCATCGTAGTTTATGTCCCCTATCTATCATGAGATCTGTTAGGCGTTTTGAAAAAATACATTGACAGGAAATGTTCGGTACAATAGTACTTTGCTAACTTGATCACAGAATTAGAACATTGGAACTAATGAAAATTCATTCATAAGTTCTTTGTGGTCATTCATCTGTCAGTTACTACCTCTCGAATTGCGTCCAATGATTGGACAGCGCCTCCCTGCAATTCACAGATAAGTTGGTTTTACTGTATGTCTGTGAAAACCTTGAATATTACTGTAGGAAGGATTGTAATCGGTTACCAGATCCTGTTATTGTTAGGTGTTAAGAATATCGGTCTTTATTATTGTTTAGTAGTCTCTAAAATTCTCTCTCTTGCTCGTAGTTGGAGTTTCTCGCCATACGAGCGACAGACTGGCTGGGGAGCCGTGGTGGGCGGCTTCCTCTACTGGACGTGCTTCAACTCCGTCAACCAGACCATGGTACAGCGGTATCTCGCTCTCCCTTCCAAGAGGAAAGCTATCACGTGAGTAGGTTATACTACTCGCTTGGAACGAAGCATTCGAAATTTCTAAGCAAGGAGTAAATTTCCGTGTACAATAGGTTAACTTATTTACATAATATGAATATTAAAATGTATTATTATAATGATGATATTTAGGTACGAGTAAATTTTTCTATTACAAACATAATAATTATGACGTCTTTAAAATTCTTTTCAATGTTGACTGGGTCGTAGAATTCGTAGATAACATTTTATTACAAGTTAAGCCTGTTTCTAATATAATCAAGTGCGCTATTTACTTCCGAGTCTTTACAAGGTTTTCAGTACAACTGTAAGGTTTTGTAACCATTATCAAGCATCTCTCTCCTCTCTCGCACACATAGATACACACGCATCTGCGCATATATGCATGTACAAAAAATAATAGTAAAAAAACTAAAAAACACGCTTTTATAGAAAATCCAACTAAAAAATAGTAAATAAATTCAAATTAAGAATAGTGTAAAAAAGAAAGAAAAATACGTTTCTTTTAATGTAAAAAAAGCGTGGGGTGAATGGTGTCAATAGTTATAAATATTTTATTGACAGATGTGTGTGAGTAGAAGGACTATCATTTACATTTTTTATACATTTTTTTCTTATTTACACTATTCTTAATCTATATTTATTTCCTATTTTTTAGTTGGATTTTCTATAAAAGCGTGTTTTTTAGTTTTTTGAACTATTAAATATTTTTTTGAAATGAAACTTAAGTGCTCTGCGTTTTTTTTTTCTATTTTTTTTAATATTGAATTGTCATCTTTGATAAGTATGCCGAATTTCGATTTATCCGACGTTTTGAAAGAGGTCAAAATCTTGTTCAAAGTTTCCGTTAACGATAATGATACCTGGAAAAGCGATCAGCGGGTAATTTCCAACTAGTGGTTGTAATTTGTAAATATCAAAATTAAAAATCCTACATTAAGAGCTGACCTTGAAACGCCTGAATAGGTCTTCATAAATTGTAGCTAAGAACCATCGTGATCACGTCAGCTTCGAAACAAAAAATAAACGCATCAAACTCGGTCTCAAACAACACTCTTCAAACTTTTAACATCCGTATTTTTTGTGTCGGGGTTAAAAAATTGGTACCTACCAACGAATCTTATAATTTTCTCCCGCTTCCAGCGCCCTAGGCATATTCTGCATCGGCGCGATCCTGGCTATCTCTCTGTGTGTCTGGTGCGGGCTGACGGCGTGGGCGGCGTGGGTGCAGGGCGGCTGCGACCCGGCGGGCCGGCCGCTGGTGGACGACCGGCTGCTGCCAGCCTTCGTCACGTACGTCGCTGATGTGCAGCACCTGCCCGGGCTGGCTGGGGTCTTCCTTGCTGGCGTGTTTGGTGCTGGATTGAGGTAGATACGGTACTCGGTTGTACGGTCAGCAAAGCAAGGGCATGATGAAGAAATGTTCCGTAATGTTTAATATTACAGGCATTACAGATTGTGTTATTGGCAATGTTTGATGCTGCTTATTTATGTAAAGTTTATTTGCTGTATAAAGTGATAGAAAACATGTTTGGAATCATTTGATTAGGTTGATGGTAACAGTTTATTATGAAGGTTCATATGGCATGCGTTTTCTTATGTCTTATTTTTGACAATGTTACTCGTATAATATTTCTTAATGCTATGTTAGTTAATATTTATGGTGGTTTAATTAAAATTTAATAATTTAAATTTTTGAAACAGCCAATATGTCACCAAGTCAAAAAATATTTTCAATTACAAAATACGTGGTTACAATACCTGTGATATCGCCAATTGCCGTCAAGTGACGTCTATAATTCCCGTTCCTTTATTTGCACCAGTTCCCTGTCAGCGGTACTGAACGCGTGTGCGTTAGTGGCGGTGGAGGACATCATGCACGGCTGGCTGCAGCTGCGGCTGCGGCCCTTCGTGGAGGGTCTGCTGGCGCGCTGCGTCACCGCCGCGCTCGCCATCATCTCGCTCGTCATGCTCATCGTTATTGAGAAGCTCGGGGGTGTGCTGGGTAAGATTTTTATGTAGAGAGAGAGAGAGATATTGAAATAAGTGACTCGCAAGCCCCTAGCTGAAACACGACGAGTCTGCGCGGCAGAAAGTGATGTGAATACCGAACGCCCGCTATCCAGGTGGTGTAGGTGGTACTTGGTTTTACACCGTGTTGGGTGGTTACGTAAGTTGCATCAGGTGTTGAACAAATCATCTGATGCCATAACCTTTTCCATTACTCAGCAGGGTGCAACACTGGCAGGGGAAGTTGGCTCGCTTGGACCTGAGACGGAGCCCCTTTGCGCAAAAATGTTCTTTATTTAATTGATGACCTGATTTAGTAATTATAGAAGTTACACTTGAAGGCAGTACATTTTTATTCCTGTATAGGTATTTCTTAGTAGACAACCCAACCCTAGCTATACTATAACATCTTCTTTCTGATGTCACTACAACAGGCGTAGCAACAGCCCTCTCCGCGATCGCGGCGAGCGCGACCTGCGGTATCTTCACGCTTGGCATGGTGTGCTGGTGGGTGGGGCCGCGCGGAGCCATCTCCGGGGCCATCGCTGGGGCCCTCGTGGCTGGTACCGTGTCGCTGGGGACCCAGGCCGCGGCTGCCAGGGGACTGCGGGCCCCACCGCTGAACATGACCACCGAGTGCGCTACAAATGCCACATTTGTTGCGCTTACGGAAATTGTAAGTTTTAAAATAAATGCAAACGATCACACAAACACAAGCACGCGTTGTGTTTTTGTACCTTTACCAATCTCATTTAACCAAATCTCTTGAATGACAAAGAGGTAACAATTGTATTCTCTTTCTTACTCTCAGGATCCAGAAACAGTATTCCCTCTGTTCCGTGTGTCGTACCACTGGATCGCGCCCCTCGGCCTGCTGGCCACGCTAACTGTAGGTGCACTCGTTGGCTGGTGGTTCGACACGTTCGATCCGTCTAAGTTGGATGCGGAGCTGTATACGCCGGTGGTGTGGCGGTGGCTCCCTCGCGCGGCGCACGAGAATATCGGCGAAGTAAGACGCGCTATCGCTGCTAAAGATTCGGACGTACCTACGCCGTCCGCTCCGCTTATACTTGGACGGCTCCCGGATAAGGTAGGTAAGATGATTGTTCCTTTTACTAGTATACTGATGGGTTAATTCTGAGTCAGTTCGAGCTTAAGGGATATCGCTCATTGCGACTTTTAAGGAGTCTGCCCAAGGCTATTATGGCGTATCAAACCATGACCGTGCCACGTATGTATATGTTACCGGATATCTGTATAATGCAGGTATTCAGCACAATCCCTAGGAAATGTGTATAATACCTGGGTCGTTTTGGCAATGTATTAAATGATATTAATATTATTCACCATTACATACTTTACCTAGGTAATGTATAGGTTTCCCATCTACTGTACAGAATACCTGCAGGTCCACCGGCAATGAATAAAATTAATAGATTTGGGTATGTGTACAACTTGAATGTAGGTTGGAATTAAGAATTTAGTTATAAACACACTCAAAACAAATTGTATTAACCTGCATGAATAAATATTTTTTTATACATTTTAAATTAATGCTTGACCGAAATCCCACTTGATGGTAAGGGGAGATGCAGTCTAATGGCTCCTACACACTATGCCGCTATCATCCCGCGCGGTATGAAGCCATGGCGAAATATTTTGCGGATATCTTGCCAGCGGCATGTGCCGCAGAAATCGGCTCAGTGCCGGATAGCAACATCAATCTTGTATAACGCATGTTGATGATGATACATGTGCACGTTGTGTTTGTTTAACTCACTATACTATAATAAAATGAATATTTTTCAAAGTTTCGGTTACGGAGCACTAAATTGATAAAACTGAAAGGGGTTGGTTTCTGTGTTTTGTGTTTCTACATTTAATATTATTTTAAAATTTTGAAAGTGCACCCTGCACTTAAACAACAAGTTAGAACACAAAAATATTTTTTTAAATTATTACTTGTAACTATGTCTGTTTGTCTGTCCGGGCATCGATTGTAGGTAATTGGGTAGGTATATTAATTACATCATGTCATATTATATTAGAAAACTTTATATCCCGAGAAATATAAAGGGCCTTGGAAAAATTTCAATTACCAGCAATGCTTCTTTTTAGTTATTTAATATTACTTTTTCGTGCCAGGAGCGAACTGATATTAGGCTTGTGGCTTTCTTATGCTTTTTTAAGCCGACGGCATAGTGTGTAAGAGCCATAAGATTCACACTTTTCTTGAAGATTAGATGAGTACTTAAATGACAAAGACGCATGGAAATGCCCAACTCTACAACCAGTTCCGTTCAAGTTAGTGATCTTTTTTTGTAATATATAGCAATGTATTTTTATTTTTAAAAGATTTGCTTAGGAGTTTCTCGACGGCTTTTCTTCTCCTTCATGACAAAGCACCTTTCCGAAAACCTGGTAAATTAAAAAACGTGCCAGTGATACCTATATGAAAAAAAAATTTTGAATTTTGACTCTCTCCACGTCATTGGCGGGTGGGTGTAGTGTTTGCGCAACTTTGCAAGAATTCCATGTATCGTTGCAGCAGCTTTAGCGTTTGGTTCAATGCACCGCCAAAAGTTGTCGTTTTTACCTTAACTCGTAACAACTGAAGGCGATCGGTATATTCTTAATGTACGTTATGAAAAGTAGGGCTCGGGTGAGCGGGCTCCTGGTACGTGCGGTAAATATAAAAACACGTATCTTAGTCTCAGAATTCTACAAGATTGGCCGTGCCCCACTCGGATACAGCCCAAATTGTGAAATTTATACGTCCACCACCACTCTGCTATCGTCTGCGTACCCATAGATAACAGGCATGAGCGAGTCATTTCTATGTATCAAGAAGAAATCCCAAACCTAGCCGATAAGGCCAGAGGATATGTCGGAGCTGGAAGCTTGCTTAAATGTAAGAATGCCAAAGTTTGGGTTTGGCAGCCAAAACCCTTTGTGGCAAGTAAACTTTTACTGCCTGCCCTCACGTCTCGCCCCTCTCCCACTTGCTTGTTTTTGTCTTTTACACACATTACCAACTACGCATGGAGTATTGTATAGAATGCCTGGGCGAAGTATGAAATAAATAATATTCAAAACGTTACCTGAACGTTTTAGATATTCTATACATTGCCTAGGTGTTGTATAGACTGCTGAATTTTACAGATATCCGGTAACATATACATACGTGAAAATGCTAGCAGCTAAAGTATCTCTTATCACATCACCAATAGAGTATTATTAGAAACATTCTATAATTTTTTATCACTTTACCGGCTACAAGACGAGGAAAATACTACCTACCAATATTGTATTTAATCCCCAGATTGAAATGAACGGTGAGACCAGTAGATGAGGCATGCAGTGATGTTCAGTGGCGACGTCAACTACGAGACGAATGTTGCCAAAGGAGAAGGTGAGAGTGAGAAGGAGTTATTGGAAGAAATGTACAGGATGTTCATGGCTATGCGCTATCACAGACATTTGATAAAGATAGTATACGTTCTAATATACTTTATCTAGTATAATATACTAAATATGTATTATAGTATTGTTTTTTATTCTGTTTATAGTTTCAATATCCGCCCCATTATTGTCTGTATTATTGTATTTTCCCCTTTTGGGAAATAATTAGATTTTTATAATCAGTACTTATTCTACTTATAATTTTGCAATGCTTTTCAGGTAACCAGTATTCTAGGAATAATATAATAATTCTAGCAATATTTATGGAAAATATGTGAATCACTATGGTGGCGTTTTAAGTTCGGGTTGCCAAAAATTTAAGTCAAACGCCTTTGTCTCTTACAGGATGCCATAGATCGATGTGTCGTAAAAGATAATGCAACAAATCAAACTTGTTTTTTGTGACAAATTATGATAAAACGACAAAAATTGTAAATGAAAAATTGTTTTGTTTGTGATTAAAACTATGTACCTTCATTATCAGTATGCAATTATTTATCAGCAAGTTGGTTTTAATATCATTATAATAATATATTAAGTATTAATTTAAATTTTAGGTTCATTTCATTTCTGTTCGTTAGCTTTCAATATCAATTTAATATTAATTTACAGATACAACATGGGACCAACGTATGACACTATTGTATTGATATTTAAGTCGTTTGGATAAATATTTTATTTTTATTTATTTTTATTGGTGACAGTAAAAGTTTGCACTGTGGTATAGGTCGATTACCGAAAGCTGGCGCGTACAACAAGACAAAGTGCGCTTGTTTAAGTACTTTCTTCAATAAAAAATTGCAATGACATCCTAAAAAACCCGATACGTGTCTCTCTTGCTTAGGGACAAGCACAATAGAGATTTTTATTTATGCTTCAAATAATGATACGTATTTCGAATTCAATGTCAAGAATTCAAGTCAAAATCAACTGAAAAATACATAAGAATAAATCGTGATGTTTTTTTGGACTTAAAAAAATTGGTATAAAATGAGCAGACAATACCGAATACGGTATAGCTATACCTAATGGGTACTATACATGAATAATATCCTAATATCATGGAATTATAGGGATTAATAAATTATTTATTTATTTTATTGTTTATGTACACATAAACAATAAAAACATAAACAATAAATTAGAAAGTAGAAACATATTCAATTATATCTATAGAAAGAAAAAACATCGAATAGGTACCTATTAAATTAACAAAATTACATTAATATTTTGTAGTACTTAATTATGACGTAATTGATAAAATAAATTAATCGAATAATACACAGAACTCCATTAAGAAATTGAATCCATACTTCCATACTTACTATACTTACTAATATTATAAATGCGAAAGTGTGTTTGTTTGTTTGTCCGTCTTTGACGTCGTAACGGAGCGAAGTTATGGTATGATTTTTTGTGTAGAGATAGGTAGGAGGCTGGAGAGTAACGTAGGCTACTTTTTACCGCAGTAAAACTACTCATTCCCATGGAAAGATTCATTATGATGCGTATTTGTCCATACTTCTATACTTCCATATCCATCCATACTATCCATACTTCCATACTATATCCATACTAATATTATAAATGCGAAAGTGTGTTTGTTTGTTTGTCCGAAGGTCGAGGAGGATCATAGGTTTTACAGTTGGTTCCTCTTAGTATCTTTTAAATTTTGGATCTGTTACTTATTTATGAATTATTATTATTATGTTATTATATCTAGGAATGAGTCATGCATGTTAAACAACTCATTGTTACTTCCCTTTGAACACACGGGCGAAGCCGCGGGTAATAGCTAGTAGCATATATGTGAGTACTTATAAAGACAAAATGTAGTGTTATTAACTCTTAATAATGAGTTGTAATAAGTATCAAGTACCTTACTTGCAACGTGTTATTTAAACTATAATTTTAATTTAATTTAATATTTAATTTAGTGATATACCTATAATATTATAGAAAATAACTTAATTTAATTATTGGTATTACTAAAAATTTTCCCTGTTACTTAATTATTATAAGAGTTATACTTACCTATTTTATTGTTATGTAGCCTTTTTACCCGACTGGCAGGAAGGGTTATGTTCTTCGCGCGTATCTTGTATGTATGTTTGTATGCATGTAATATTCTTTATTACCTCGTATCTTCTAAACCGCTGAACAGATTTATATAATTATGATATCGTTAGAATTTGTCTTGATAACCCAAGTGTACATAGATAAGTGCAACTAAAAAAACAAATATGGTGGCTGTGAGATGCCATTGTTTGAAATATAAAAAATAAAAATAAATGGAATAAAGCTATAAAGAGCTCACCATGAGGATTTCAAAAAGGTATATCATGATAGCTTTCTTGATAGCAGGCGGTTTTTTTTTTAATTTTTAAAGGAGAATGCCCATAGCCAGTACTCTCAAAAAAAATAATTGTGTCACAATGACTTTTGTACTAAAAATTAAGTTAAAATATTTTAAATATTTTACCGTATTTCCTAAAAAAATCTTTTTGGGCTTTATTTTCTTAAATTAATAAGTAACTTTACTTCCGTTTTACAACACAAAAGCATTCGGCCATTTATATTGGAATTGGAGCCAATCAGGGATCTTTTAAGATCCTTCGGGCCAATAGGTTGCGTTGATTCGATTATGACTATGATACAACAAACTAGATGGTGTTAGGGGACTGTCAAATGAATTTGATAATTATTACATTAAAAGTTAGATGGCGTTTGGGGACTGTCGAATGAATTTTAAACTTAAACATATACGACTTAATGCGCCTGCATAGAGTCCATATTACGGTGTCTACTATAACCTAAATACAAAATAATTTTGTTGAAAATCTCATAACTCCTACGATTAAAATTGACTAAAGTTGGTTTGTGTAATGTATTTGGATAACTTATTCAAATAAAGGTATTTTTATCAGGACACAAAAATATTAATGTCAGTACATTTCTCCATACAAAATGGGCATTCTCCTTTATACTAGTTTGAAAGTTGTTTTTGGCCTGGTTTTGAATAAAATAAAATTGAAATAAAGAAATAAAATTATCGTTGAAAAAAAAATTGCACATACTTACCTAATTCTATTTTTTTATTTATGCAAAAAAAATCATGCAAGTTACATTAATTGGACAGTGGACTACCTTCTATATACCAAATGCATCAATTGAACAGTTTGTGTTGTAATCATTTTGTTGGTGATGTGTCTAATGATGATGATGATTGTTATGTCTATTTATTGTGAATTGCCATTAGTATTATAAAGATATTTAATTTTATATAGTGCAATAAACTACTTCTTATGAACGTTATAAAGGAGATATTGAGGAGAAAATAAATTTAGGAAATTCTGGTTTGTGTTATAGTATGGTAAATATAAATGTACATTTATGTACTTATACGTAATATAGGGGCCAATAAATATATTTCTATATTCTATAGTAACTCAAGGTTCACAGAGAAAAGTAACATTTGAATTTTGAACGTGATTTTTGGATTCCCAAATATCAAATTTGGTTAATATTGATAGTAATATCCTATTAGGAGTTGTATGTGTAAAAGACAATAATTTTCTAGTTTGCCTGAGGTAAGTCTAAATCTACCAGAAAAATTCTTCCACAATAATTGGCAGAATATCGGCAGAGGATAATTCTGCCATGAATACTATAGGGTAGTTATATCAGTACTTATTAACATTATTGTAAGATTAAGTAGTTACTTAATATAAAATATTTTTAACAAGAAACTTGTTGGGGGCCTGAAATACTTACAAGTGATGCGATTCCTCTCAGCCTTTAGGAATAGCAATACAACTCTCTCAAATACTCCTGCGATCCTACTACTACGATCTCAAATATGAATGTAAATAGATATGTTTGACCAAGAACACCAAGGCTAGCTGTGGCCATTTATTATGAGACGAACTGCTTGTTCGTTTAGTAGTAAATTATTATCAATGAAAAACTCATACAATAAAATACACATTGATTAAGAACCTCAAAAGATACAAGTAGGACTATCAACTAAAATATCATCAACTACTACTACTAGTTGTAAATTACTAATTAGCGAGCTGAATGTTATTAAGAACTATTAAAAAGTTAATAGTGTCTTGTTGTATGTATTTTATTAAGGTAGTAGTTTTAGTAGTATTTAAGATGTCGTATTTAACAAAAGTGATGTACCTATTCGCGTATTTACTGCGCTTGCTTACAATTGTGAAAACGTGTACCTGATTACACAATTGAATTAAATCAAATGATTGTATTTTGTTACCAAGTGTACCGTGACGTTATTTATTATTAAAAGTGAATAATGTTTAAATAAATATACGCACAAAGTTAACGCAGTTTAATTTCTACTCGCTCGCTGTTCCCGGGATAAAGTCGCGACATTAGTAAAACGTGCGACAATTTCGTCGCGTTTAACTTCTAAAGTTATAAAATTGCGAAGACGAGGCGAATAACGTAAATAGTCCTGTGTGGTGCTCACTTGTTCTGTTGTAAAACAGGACAAAATATACGTACGAGTAAGTACATGCAGGACGTTGTTTACTTTGTTTCAAAAGAAAAATAGTGCCTATATCTAGGTAGGTACCTAATTGTGAAGAACTAATAAATTCTAATGAACAATCTTTCAAATAAGTATATTAAGTGATGCTATAAATTCCCCTTTAAATTGTTTATAAATAATTTAAAACGGCGTGCTCTCCAGTCAGTAACGTTTTGCAAGACTCCCTGGTTAGTTCTGATATTATAGCACTCGTCCCTTTTGCTCTGTATTCTTTCTTGAGTTAATGTTTTTTGATTCAACAGTATGTGTGTATTTATTATATACATTTTCTTTCTGTTCTCCTTGCATTTTATTCAATTATCTTGTCTCGTCTTCTAACTTCTCTTCTCTCTTCTCCTCACTGTACCGTGCTTTACCTTGTCGCATCTTGCATGTGTGATAGTTTGTGTGATGTTGTTTTATCTCACCACCAATTCCTGCATGTTGTCTTGCTCTAAATCACCAATTAACATGAAACAAGCAAAAATAAAACTTTAATACCTACTGGAAGACTGAAGAATATTTTTTTAATTATTAAAACTATATTTACGTGATGAATAAAGGCCATAACTACTACCAAATTGAAACTCCTACTAGATTGTAATATGCAAACCTATGGAATAACTTTTACACTGTACAATAATGTTCAGGACATCCGGCAAAACAAAGGGACCTGGCCACAGTAGCCGCCTGAACGGAACCCACTGGTGATTTACATTCGAGGAATATTCCTGCCATTAAAAGTCACACAAAATAAGTTCGTGGTTCTTGTCTACGTGTGAGATATAGAAGGAAATAGCTCGTAGAGGCGGAGTTCTTATAAACTGATGTTCATTGCTCTTACATTGCAATTAATGCATAACAGGCGTATGTGACAGTTTCAACGTACCTGTACCTGTACGTAGGTTAGCGGCACAAAATAATTATTAATCAAGAATGAGATTTGCATAAATATGTCAATCATTTCAAAAAGCATCTATATAACACGTTTTTTATGAAACGCTGTAATTTTATCAGTGACCGTCCCCTATAAATTTTTCCCAATTGCAATGATTTTAGAGCTTATAAAATCTATTCCTCTAGCTCTTCAAACAGGGAATATCTAACTCAAAATTCACTACTTTTCAGGAGAAGCAAGAACTAAACATTTTTGTAAAATTTTAATAAATTCTATATTAATTTAGAATAGTATTAAATTTATATTGTTATAACTATTCTTTTCATCATTTGTCTGATTTTCTAAGAAAGTTGTAGGTATACCTAATTAGTTAATTACCTACCTGGTCTATAAGAAATCTTTAAAAAGTTACAGTAAATGACTATGAAAAAATAAATTGCACCCACTATTTAGCTGGTATATAATACCTAAAGTAGATATAGTACAAATAGGATATACATAATTATTTGTATTATTATAATTCGGGCCGTTACCCGTGTACCCACTGGCTTTACCCACCGGTGGGTGGACGGGTAATTCGTTTTACCCGTCCACCCACTGCGTCAAGGTTGGAATTTTTAAAATATCGAAAAATAACGTAATTCGATTACATTAAATATTATTATGTAGAAACACAAAAGCGTATATTTAGATAACCAAGCTTCACAGTGATGGAAGTTTTACCCCGATTTATGTCTTTACGCGTTCATTTGCGTCGGTTGCCATAAAATCGCGAAATTCTGTTACAGACCATCATAAAACCAATTGCCACGTTGAAAAGCCTCGAAGGGAGGCTGAGTCGTAAACTCAATTACTCTGAATAACTCTTTAATTGCTAAGAATAGGCAGTAAAATAATACAAGGAAAGCATTAGGATCAATTTACGCTAGGAATTTTGTGCTGGAATAACATGAAATTTTCTCTAGGCATTAAATAAATAAACGCTATGTAGTAAACCTACCTTTGTTATTTTATTAGGTACACGACACTTTCGTTTATGAAGTAGGTACCTGCATACATATTTACTTATTATATTGACTCAATAAAATCAATCAGTCTGTAAATATTCGCGGGGTTCTTCCATAGAATATAACCAGGAATACTTATATTGCGTTGCCAGTGGAAACAAAATCGTTTTATTTTATTTTATCTTAATTACTTAATCCACAGAATTAGCATAGGTACCTACGTTTAGTAGTGAACTTTTAATCGTAGCGACTATGAAATTCTTCATTTTTCAGTACATAAAGATGATAAGCTAGAGTTACTTAAATAAATAAACTTGGTTAAATTAATTTTTACGTCTCACTTTAATTGTCCCTGTAAAGACGCATTTAATTTCCCTTTACAGAAGTCATTAACCACGCTCATCAGAGGACGGCCAATTAATTAATGATCTGACTTGACAATAGACAACCAAGACGTGTCTACCTACCTCACTGGTAACCGAGATGCTTTATTAAAGCGGTACCTCTTTTTGTACATACACTATCATTTATTAAACAGCTATCTATTACTTACCTAAAACACGTAATGTTTTTTTGGTATATTGGTATCTTTGGGACTATTTCTTAAAATGTAATTGGATGTTGGTAAAGATATTTTTAAAATATCTTGTGATGCTGGTGTAATTTGATAAAGTGCTACAGAATGCCTTGTTTGTTATACGTACTTAATTCTTATCAGTAAGTATAGTATTAAACTTAAAAGCTTTTTGAATGTTAAGGCCCAAAGGAGTTTTTAATCTCAAAAGTTCTATGTAAGCAACCCCACTCACACGTTTTCACCTCACACAACAATAAACCAGCTAAGAATACGTGAAGATTACATTTCTTATCAGCCGTTATCAGCGGACCCTCCCTTCGCCGGCCATTGGTCTGCAGCGCGCCGCATTACGCCCCTCTGTTAACGACGACCGCTAAGAGTGAGAAAAATCTTATCCCTTGTCTTCTTCTTTGACCCCTCAAGTGCGGAAAACATATGAGAAATCTTAATTGTATGCGGGAGTTGCAGTTCAGGACGCGCGATACAGTGAACTTGTTACATATACATATATTATTATTGTACGTTTTATGTTTGATCTGGGTTATGGTGGATTTGTTGAACTTAAGGCCAATGCCTACGTAACGGGTTTTTCCCGCACGGGACGTCGGCGACGATGTTTTTCCCGTCCCCCGAAAAAACCCGTTACGTATCACACCTATGACCCGAGTACAAGTCACATAAATATCTGCCCCGGCCGGGAATCGAACCCGGGACCCCTCGTTTCGCAGGCAGAGTCGCTACCAACTAGGCTACAGGGTCGTCAAATAGATGATAATGTTGATGTCACGGAGAAGTATTTCAACCTTGTTTCTTGTTACTATTACAGTCATAATAATCAATAGATAAAAAGTGCAATTTCAAAGACCATATACTCGTACTTGTCTACCAAGACAAATAAACTTCTCTACCAAGGAGTAACAATGACCAACGTGGTTTTAATCAACGATAAAAAATTATCAAAGAAATAAAACTTTCTACCACGAGATCAATCGAAGTTAATTAGGTAGATACTATATCAAAGTATTCCCTAATAACAAATAGCGTAAAAAGGAACTGAAGTAAGTTCTCCCGTGAGCGAGTAACGGATAGACACATCAATCATGTTGCAACATTCATGGGCGGTTCGCTTAATGGCGATAATTAATCAGTTTCCACACTCGGCTGCGAAGCGGAGTCGAGCACAGCGCACAGGTGTAATGTGTGGTATAACGAATAATACGTCGGGTAACATTAACACTGTTTTCCGGGCATTAGGGCTGCCAACTTCGTGAGTTTCCTTGGATTTATATAATGTCGAGATTAGTACACAATTACGAAACGAAAATTTGTAGTTTGTCAGGTAGATAAGTTCCTAATAGGCTATTCGGAAGTTTGTCTAGAACTGGGGAAACTGGCGTTTACAGTTGCAATGTTGAAAGTGAATGGAAGCAATATATTTTTAACCGACTTCAAAAAAAGGAGGAGGTTCTCAATTCGACTGTATTTTTTTTTTTTTTTTTTTTTATGTTTGTTACCTCAGAACTTTGGACTGGGCGAACCGATTTTGATGATTCTTTTTTTAATCGAAAGCTGGTGGCTGTCATGTGGTCCCATATAATTTTTATTGAGATCTGACACTGGCATCCATGATAAAACCACATAAGTCGTAAATTTGTGTTAAAATGTGCGCGACAAATTGACGAATAACTCAATATCACGCCAACCGATATCGATGATTCTTTTTTTAATCGAAAGCAGGTGCTTGTCATGTGGTCCCACATAAATTTGAACGAGATCTGACTGATAAGTCGTTTTTGAGACTTTGAAGTCGGTTATTTTTTGTTAGTAAAATTTAGATTATTATGAAAACTAAGGCACATTATTTATACTACATTAAATTTTAGGTACTAAACTAACAAATTAACTACAAACAAAACTGCAACTAATAAATAAATAGGTACAAGTTGCAATATAGAATTTGCTATATGCAATTTAAAAATTATTCTTGACAACCCTAGTAAAGCCTTTGTCTGCACTCAACGAATTACGGGAAAGGCGAAAATTTAAATACCCGCCGGGACTGTTTTACATGTAAGAGACTGAGAGATGCACTTTGCATGTTATGTGGCGATTAAATGAAGCGAGGCGTCAACGTGCTCTAGAAATTACTGAACGCCATGAAAGAATCATAACTTTGTACCCGCTTTATGACGATAATTATCGGCTTTCAGGACTTAATTAAGCGTTAATTAAGCTGTCATTATACTTTTAGAAGAGAGTTCTTGTTTAAAACAATATTTTTATTTGCAATCCGGACCAAAATCCTTGAAGGACCAAAAACATTGTTAATACATTCAGTCAGTTGGAAGCTGGAGCAACGTGGCCGATGTGTTGATGTGAGAATTTGATGTCATTGTCTCTTTCGTTAATTAGCAGAGTATTCAACGGGTAGGATAAGATGGCTCAGACTCACTACACGTATTTCCAGATTACAAGAAAAACTATTTTCTCCTTCATAACAAAACACACGAGAAAACTTAGAGAACTACTCCTTCAAATTATAGCAAATATGGAAAAACACTGAAAAGCCATAAATTCTGAAGTATTCTCGATATTGTAATCATTGTGGATTTTCACATCAGCTTAACGTACTAATCCTCTGTCGGAGTATGTTGAAATTTGAAAAAGCTACACGAAAAATCTGTGAATCGACAACAAACGAATTTCCGACACGTCAGAGTAAATCTTGGGGTGACAATACGAATGGCAATAAAATCCACCGGCGAATGGCATCGGAGATCGGTAAGCTATACCCCTACTAATGTTGATCACTATTTGTGTTACAAATAGGGTACTTTGGTATTTCGATATTTGGATGCTTATGGTGAATATTTATATTTATTGGTACACTTAATAAGTGCTTTACCATGAAAAAAAAAATGAATGGATATTTTGCTATAATATTTAAATATTAACAAACTAACAAAGTTTAATTTTAAAATTCTAGTAGATATGTAAAATAACTAACTCAAAAAGGAAATCCCACTTTATTTAAACCCATTTATTTATTGCCTATTACTATTTATTATAAGAACTATTATTTCTTCTGTGCTATTACTTATATGACAGTGGCGAACGATTTGACGTTATAAGCCCTTCTTTACATTTTTTAAAATATTTGTCATTTAAAATACGAGTACAAAAAAACCAATGGTAGGGGAAACGGTCTAGCTGTTCAGCAAAGGATTACCTCTAGCAGTTTTTGAGAGGATCGAGTAAAACGGTGTAATTTGGCAGATAAGCGGTAGTTTGCCGGCCACGCGCTGACCAGATACAGATCAGCTAATAAGGGTCGTCCAGCGTAGTCGTCTTCGATATCGTGGACCAACTTTTTATACGAAAGAACGGGATTAGGATAACTATGGAGATAAAAAGTGATAATAGTACACACCGATAAGGGCAGATTTGAGTACTGTATTGTTATTGGGGGGCAAAGAAAGAGGGTGTGAGATTATTTATCCATGTGCGTTCAATACACACAAACATTACACATACAACACAAAATAAACTGTCATAAGTTATTGTTCTAGCATCTATTGAGAAGTAGATGTTGGACCCTTAATTAATTTTAAACCAAGGATCGAGCGATGTTTCCGAGCGAAAGCCTAGCGGGCATTAATTGAAGTCCGTCGCGAGTGCTTAATTTTCAATAGCTTTGAGGCAGCCTCGTCACTCGTGCCTCGGCCCCATGCCCCGTGCCTCGCGCCTCGCGCCTCGCCGTCCGCCAGGTGGACCGCCAAACGTAAGCCCTGTTTGCTAAAGTCCTAGTATTTATTTTAGATTCTATTGTGCCTCGCTCCGACGCTTTGTCGGAAAATAGCCCTCTCGCGCACCACGCTTTGTTAATTTTATTAATACGTGAAACATTTATAAAACGCGACCGCACAAGAGAATTAATGAGTTTTATTGTTTAACAGAGAGTAATGTTCTCGAAATGAAGTGCGCCCGGCGCTTAGATCTCTAAATTCGGCGAGGGTGGCTCGGATTTACTCGTTTTAATTTATATCGTTTATTTTATAATTGCCTTTCCCTTCTCGTACGGCTGAGCTTGACGTGAAACTGTCGAGCGAAAGAGCACCAGCTGTCTTAGTTGTAACTCGAATAACTATAAAATTATTGCGGTCAAGTGGAATTTTCTCTTTCATAAGTTATTTTACCGGGAAAATTTCATCGGTCAAGTAATCTCCTTTATCCGGTGAGTTCAAAAGAAGGAATATGTTAGGAATATTTAGGCTGATCCCGCGGTCGGACCGCACGTAAATAACTGGCTGGCCGTCTGTTCGGCCAACAAAAGAATTTAATAATGCCGCGATGGTTGGGCGGAGATGCGGGGTGCCGCCCTAGCCGGTAAGCTTATTATCGCGCCGGTCGGGTGAGCCGGGAAAGCCGGGTGAACTGGGTGAACCGGGTAGCCGGGTGAGCCGGGTGAGCCATTCGGGTCGTGCCACCGAGAACATATTTGCTCTGTACACGAATGTCAACCGGCCGACCTACCGTCGCGGCTCGCTGAGAGTCAATACCGAGTTTGTGCGCCCGCTTAAACATTAAAGAGCTTGCAATGTTTAGCGACGACAAATTAAAATAGGCTTTATGCGAAATCTAATTTGCGAAGTAGGGAACCGAGTGCTTCGTTTGAGAACGGGGTACGGCCGTGAGGTAGATGTTTGTATTGGTAATGGAATTAATTCTGCTGTAGATTTACTACAGGTGAAGGCAATATAAATTAAAACGTTAAACAGTTATTTCTGTTTCTGTGTGAGAATTTAGGATGGCGAATAAGTATTTCTGAAGATGTTTTACTTTGTGAATTGTTGCGCGATGGCTAGAACATTACTTATTTTTAACCGACTTCAAAAATGGTTTTGTTTGTAACCTCAGAACTTTTGACTGGGTGAACCGATTTTAATGATTCTTTTTATAATCGAAAGCTGATGCTTGTCATGTGGTCTCACTTAAAGAGCGAGATCTGATCAGTAGTTTTTTTGAGTTATCCCGAATTTTGAAGTCGGTTATTTTTTGTCAAGAATTATTTCTATACAACTAGTGCTCTGGCTTTGCCTGTGTATTCCGGGGATATGTTATTCCAGAACTTGGTCCACCTGCGTGCTTTTCAAATCTGTTCAGTAGTTTTTTGCGTGAAAGAATAACAAATATCTATAAGTCATTTTCACAAACTTTTACATTATTATTTTTTATAACAATAGTAAAATACTTGGACTGGATAGTAGGATAGAGAGTAAGAAGTGATATTTCATTGTATTAAAGACAAGTTTTTAATCTACATTTATAAGTATAAAGAAAAAAAATTAACTATCTGCACAAAAAATTAAAGAATAAATTAATCTCTTTCATTTACATCCATTCATTAAGGTAGGTACTTCAACTGTAGCTAAAACTATAATTTCCACTCTGCGCAGAAATACAAACATTATGAGAATGAATTAGTAACTTATGAATCCTTTACACTATTTTGAAACACCGCTAGTTTCTGAAGTGTGGGTTCCGGCGGGTCATATTTGTCCTAATTTTCCTTTTAACCGGATAGCTTTCAAGTTTCAGCGTTGCAAAATAAACAAACCGCCAAGCAGTAAAGGCTGCAACTAACTCGCATTAAACGAAACTGTATTAAAGATTCAGCGAGGGTTCGTTAAGTTACACCTGACCGCAGGTATGTATGTGGCTGCCGATTGCTGAATAACTCAACAACTTGCAAAACATTATGTTCTAGACGAATCATGCAAAAAAAGAAAAGCAACGCAACAACCTATAATTGTCCCACTGCTGGGCTCGGGGTCTCCTCTCACAATGTGAGGGGTAGGTACAGGCCATAGTCTACCACGCTGGCCAAGTGCGGATTGGTAGACTTCACACACCTTTGAGAACTTTATGGAGAACTCTCCGGTGTGCAGGTTTCCTCACGATGTTTTCCTTCACCGAAGCAAGTGATAATTAACTTCTAATACGCACATAATATTTGAAAATCAGAGGTGTGTGTCAGGATTTGAACTCGGGCCCCTCCGCTCGGGAGACCAACGTTCTAACCGCTAGGCTATCACTGCATATGATCTGTGTCTCCCATGTTAGACTAAACATTTTTTGGAAATTTTAATGTAGGTATGGTTGTTATCGACAAAGATATTTCTTTTAATTATTATCTGATTGCCTGTCTGGCTACATGCCTGTCTGTTTTTCAACCATCACGCGGAAAACACTATATAGATTTGTATGATATTTGGCGTGTTTATAGATTAGGCAAATCATAGGATTCATGGGCCTCTCCGTCGCAGGAAAACGAACTGTTTCCGCGGAACACATATACAAGAAATATGGTGTGACAATGTTAATGATTTGACAGCATTTGTGCAATATTGCAATAAGTAAATCTTTTAATTTATGAAACCACAAAATGTGTCCCATAAATCGATATTAAGAGGAAACAAGTAATAAGGTGAAATAAGTAACAATGCTTTGGGTCTATACCCAGGCACTGGTATACTGAAGCGAACCTTGGGGGAGGCACTAGTTCTAAATTATAATGTAGTGCAAACAGAATGCAGCAGTGTGAGAAAATAAACACATGTTTTAAACTCTGAATGTTTTACCGTAGTGTTTGAGAACTGGACGCTGAAAATAAGGTTATCGTTAATTTATACATAAACCATGTAAGCCAGCGCCGGCGCGGCGCTGGGCCGAACGAGGTCCGTTTATCGGGTTACCTCACCGCAGACCACAGCCGGTCAAAGGACCTCGCAAAAAGCCCTTTGACTACGTCTTCAAATATTTGCCGTAGCCGCAACCGCGCATTATTTTCAGTATAAACATTAATAAGCCTTTCGAGAAACAAGGTAATGCCGGATTAATGCTACCCTGGTATTTAATATTACTGAATATAGAAATACCTTCCTATTTATGTATATTTGTGCACCCTCACATTATAAAACAATATAAATACCTACGTATATAAAAGTGTTCATCTTAAAATTTTTGTAAATACATATGTAGAGACCTAATAAAATTATCAGATAATATTTTTTATTGCAGAAATATTAACTGAGCAAGCAACCAAAAGATAAAATTAAATGCTATTAATATAATAGTTTAAATATTAAAAAAAATCCTGAAGACTTTTCATAATCTTATTTTCATAATAAAATTAATCGCAAATAGAATATTAACTTATTGTAGTCTTTGGCAGTACGGAGGTCGAACATCATAATACAAATGGACAATATATAGGTCTATCAACTACTTATCCCAAAACTGCATTCCAAAAATCTAACAATCTTAAGTAGTTTCAACACAGGTTCGCTAGACACACGTGCTGCGAGTTTATTTGAAGGAATCCTGTTGATACCAGTTAATCGGAGTCTCGTGATTAGGCCACGTTTGCCGTCGCGTGCAGATATTTGCTGTCAGTAGATTTAATATTGATAGGGAAGGATGCGGCGGCGTCCCGCAAGGAGCTCTGTTCCGCCAAGCCCGCCGCATCGTCATGCAACACTGTGTCAACTTGTATACCTGACACAAATCTATGGCTACCCGTGTTCGAGTTCCGCAAATTGTGGCTAAACTGAATTTATATAATTCTTGACAAAAAATAACCGACTTCAAAATTAGCGATAACTCAAAAACTACTCGTTAGATCTCGCTCAAATTTAAGTGGGACCACTTGACAAGTACCAGCTTTCGATTAAAAAAGAATAATCAAAATCGGTTCACCCAGCCAAAAGTTCTGTGGTAACAAAAAAAAAATACAATCGAATTGAATACCTCATCCTTTTTTGAAGTCGGTTAAAAAAAACAACAAACGGGCAGAGTTACCTATGTCGGCGTCCATGCACATCAGTAACGCCTTATGGCATCCCAATACGTGGCCGGCTAAGAAAAGAGAAAAAAAAAGAAACTAAGTCGCGTAAATGATCTGCATACTTTATATGACCTGTCTCTTCAAAAATTCGTTTACCAAATACTTTCGCATAAGACAAAATAATAACACAAGTCCGTCGGGGATTCCGAAAATCCACCGCGTACCCTTCAGTCAAACGGACGGCCGACATCCCGACATGCCAAATTTCATAAATATCAAAGCAGGCCAGAAAACAATTTCTTGCGAATCTACCGGCGGTGTTCACACGTCGCGCCCGTTACCGGCGGCTAACACAATTTTATTGAAGCATAAAAAACGAGATCATCATGCAAACGCCAAATTCGTGGGAGGTGGCTTGCTCGGTGCTCGGTCTCTCGCGGTAAAACAATTTATCTGCATCGACGGAATTACGAGCGGTGTGCGGTGAATAAAATATGTCGCCGGCTGTCACTCGAACTAAGACGTCTGTGTGTCTAACGCGGGTGCGCAGGTATTCATGGAATAGACGCGTACGTTAAATATTCTTCGATTTCACTTCAAGTTAGGTAACCGGCACAGTTTTCTTTTTTAAATGAAATAATTGTTTCACCCTGAAAATCCATCAAGCGAAGAATAATAATACGTAAGAGAAAGAAAGAACAATACAGTTACAACAGTCAACTGGCAATTCTTGAATATCAAAATACTGTTCAGGAGGAACCTAATTTGTGTTTAGGTACTATAGGACATTAGTCATCTACTTGTTCAACTGTATAATTGTAATGAAGTGATATTTTGAAATAAGAGAGAGTGAGTGAATTTATTCCGATCACCATCTTGAACTTCGTCTCCAATTATCATCAGATGTGACTAAGCAGCATTTACAAAACGAACAGTAAATTAAAAAAAGTGAGCACACTAATGCTTCAAGGCATATTACGAGTGATATTGAATTGCGAGCAATTTAATTATAATTTTTTCAAGAGCATTATTATTAGGTATCACTGGTGTTATATTATATAGTAGAAACATCCATACTTCCATACTAATATTATAAATGTGAAAGTGTGTTTGTTTGTTGTTTGTTTGTCCGTCTTTCACGTCGCAACGAAGCTGTTTTATGGTATGGTTTTTGTGTGTGGAGATAGTCAGGAGGGTGGAGAGTAACCTAGGCTACTTTTTACCGCGGTAAAACATCCCCATGGGAAGGTAGATGTTTTGTTACTTGTTAGATATTTAGTTCTGGAAGTTGGTAATAGATGGCGTTAGTAAAATTCATTTGCAAGTTCTGAATCACGCTATCAAATGATACAATACATGTAAATTACTTAAGTCATAGGCAACAAATCTAACTAAGTAAAAATAAGTAGGATTTGTAAAAAATCGAACTCTACCGCGGGCGAAGCTGCGGGCAAAAGCTAGATTGTTAGTACTTTTACGCCCCTACTCAGAGTCACTAACGGTTATTTAAATCGCTCGTTAGTACAGAAAATGTATGGTGATTCTTTACTAAGGAGCGATTAAAGTAACCGTTAGTGACTCTGAGATGGGGCGCATTTTAGCGCAAAAGGTAACAAGCATAGATAATTTTCATCGTAACATGCGTTATGGGAGCTGTGATCCCAAATTGGACGTGTGACGTGAACCGAAAGAATTGAGCCCCGAACACATCTTACTCACAGAATACATAAACGATAGAAATTGCATACGTAATTGAACTGGGTCACGAATTTATAGTTTCTTTGCGATTGTCAACTTTTTATAATAATAATATACCTAAGGTCACACAAATTAGACTTGCAGGCCTCATTATTTTGTAGATTCATTTTCTAGTGCATAGTTCATTTCATAGTGTTCATTTCATATTTGAAAATAATTAATTTTTATATGATATCGTATCATATAATTATCATCACAATAAATACAAATTAACAATATCAATCAAATTAACAATTGTGCTGCATTGGTTGGGTCTCTTTTCTTCACAGGTGCAGATTTGCTTCCACAGTTTTCTTCATTAAAGCAAATGAAATATTGAATATCTAAAACGCTGATATTGAAAAATTTGAGGATTCTAAATTCTAACTCGTATCAACCGAAGTAAAAAAAGAAAGACCGACCGATTATACAGCTTGCCTATTAACGCTAAACTTAATAAACTAGTCATTTCTACCAGATGCGTATTCTATGTTTAGGAATGTACGACCTCCCTCGTATTTTGCAAGTCGTACCGGAGTGATACGTCCGACGTGGACAGGCACGCGTCATCTGACGTGACGTGACGCGCTCCGCCACTCCGCTATCCTAGCCAATTCCAGTGGGATAAATTTTCAGTAATAGGAAAATTGGGTATATTATCTGTATCGCATAGTATTCGTGTTGTGCACAGAGTACTTAAACACTATGTATGTTGTGTGTATGTTTATTTCAGACATTTGTTGTACTTATTTTCTGATGTCCAAAATTTTTACTTTTTTTAAAGTTTCCTTTTCAGTTAGCTCCCTTTTCAGTGAATTGTCTCTCTATGCATTCGAATAATAAAGATGAAGTTTTATGTTAGCCGCCAGTTTTTTCGTTTTGACCTGTTTCAAAGTTTCGTTGTGTACCTGCATTTAAAAAAATGCCTTAACTATATTTCATCTTTATTAAAAAGCAGTAATTTGCGCACTGCGGGTTCTACACAAGTAGATTTTTTTATGCAAATAGCCAACGAACGAGCGAACAAGCTATCCGAATAAAAGTGTAAAATAAAAAAATAAAGAAATTAAACGCTAAGACACTCAAACCCCCGCAGTAGATTATTACCCGTGTCGCGGGTGGCATGGACGACACATGTAACACATCACAATAACACCCATGACCCCAGTACAAATAGTTATCTGTCACATAAATATCTGCCCCGGTTGGGAATCGAACAAGGGACCCCTAGCTTCGCAGGCAGGGTAGCTACTAAGTAGGCTACAGGGTCGGACAGGTCGGACTTTCGATACTCCTTCGAATAATCAAATTCATCAAATACCACTGTTGATGTTATCATTGATCAAATATCAGAAATATCAAGTTACCTTGACGGAAAAAGACTTATTTTTCTTCATGTATAGAGTATTTTTTTTCCATATTAAAAAATATACAATTTTATGAAAGTCAACTTTTAAGTACTTATCCAAAAAATGTTACAAGCCTGACTTCACGATTCTTCTTGTAATGAAATCATTGAATTTACAAGTTAAATACGCGGAGACAAATGTATTTTGCAGTCGATTGCACCGCGACTTGAATGTCAAGCAGCCGAGGTACTTCCCCTTCGTTACCGCATTAGCGGCTTTTTCTGAATCTATTCACACAGACTAACTGCGGGATCTAGTCACGTAAATCGCGGCTGCGTAATGTGCGTGAACAATGCGCGAAAATATGTCATATCAGCTCTCTAGCCGCGGCTTTGCCCGCATTTTCCGGGATAATAAAAATTTTACTAACAAAAAATAACCGGCTTCAAATTCTCAAAAACTACTTGTCAGATCTCGTTCAAATTTATGTGGGACCACATGACAAGCACCTGCTTTCTATTAAAAAAAATCATCGAAATCGGTTGACGTGATATTGAGTTATTCGTCAATTTGTCGCGCACATCTTAACACAAATTTACGACTTATGTAGTTTTGTGTTTGTTATGTAGACTATTGTAGTCAGATCTCAATATAATTTATGTGGGACCACATGACAGCCATCAGCTTTCGATTAAAAAAAGAATCATCAAAATCGGTTCGCCAAGTCCAAAGTTCTGAGGTAACAAACATAAAACAAAAAAAAATACAGTCGAATTGAGAACCTCCTCCTTTTTTTGAAGTCGGTTAATAAATAGGTATCCTGTATCATAATCCAAGTCATGGTCTACCTGTGTGCTAAATTTCATGAAAATCCATTCAGTGGTTTTTGCGTGAAAGAGTAACAGATCTTCACAAACTTTCTCATAAATTAATAAGATCTCTGTGGGTCTACCTATGAAATTGGAGATTTTATAACCAGCATTTTCAGATTTAATTATCTGTGGGTTGGGGCGCAATTCCAAATTCAAATAAATTTTATTCGAAAGCCGTTTTATTTTAATTTCAAATTCAGTCATTGGTTATAGATAGTGTTTTTTTTTGTGAAATTATGGTACTTTTTGGCGGCATGGATAAACTGAAACTTCGTACAATTTTCGCATATGAGTTACCTACCTGAAAATGCATGTCGATGCATGCATAGCACTACTTACTGAATCGGCATAGAAATGAGGGAATTCTAAATCAAATTGTTACCTGCTATGAAAAATGGACCTTGTACGACAACCATAAATGTTCGTCTCAGTAGATGGACCCGGGTACACCTAATCAGTGCGCTAAATAAAAAAGATTACTCATAGGAAGATGATGGTGACTGTCTGGTGGACCAGTGCCGGACTTGTACATCACAACTTCTTAACGAATGGCACAACAGTGACGTCAGATGTCTGTTGCCAAGAATTGCAAACAATGATGGACAAGCTCGCAATTCAACAACCAAGACTATATAGTCAATCTCTCTACTCTTTGCTTTTCCACGACAGTGTGTGAACTCACACTTCACAACAGACCATCGCAAAGCTACAAGAGTTACAGCTGGAAGCTTTCCGTCACCCACCGTACTCACCGGACCTTGCCCCAACAGATTTATACGTTTTCCTAAATTTTGAGAATTTTTTAAGTGGGAAAAAGTTCAACACCCGAGAGGCAGTAAAAAACGTTTTTGCTGACTTCATCGCCTCCCGTCCGTCAGACTTCTACAGTAAAGGGATAAACCATCAAACTGCCATCAAAATGGGAAAATTGTATAGATAATTTGGGCCATTACTTTGATTAGCTAAAATAAAAAAAATAAAAAAATGTTTGTATTTTAAAATTTTCATACAAATCTCCAATTTCAGAGATAAAGACCTAATACGAGTATAATATTAGTAGGAAGGATAACATTGATGGTCACCAGTGACTATGGACGTGTTATCATAGAATCGTTGCCAGCTAAAAAAAGACCACCTGAGAAAGCTCTTCAGTGAAAGATTTACTACTTCTCGCTTTCATAAAATCACTTCTACTATATTTATATTTTGTTATTTATCCAACAATTGGGAATAAATTATTTATAAGTTTGAACAAAAAATGCGATAGTGGTAAAAAGGTAATATTGAAACACAGCTGTGTATTGAAAGAAACGTTTGCCGTTTAAAAATGAAACAAAAGAAGCTAAGTTATAGCAGCTAAAAACTTTTGAGTAAAACAACATCGTCTTGCGAATTAACACTTCAATTCTAACGGAGCCTGCCTCAGCAAGTTTGATTTGTGCACGAAACGTTGAAAGCGGTTGAATATTGATAAAATAAATATTGGAGCACGTGACCGAACGCCCCGCCGTTGTCTGACTAAATTTGCCTTTCAATTGATGACTAAATGTTAGTTCAACGTTCTAGTACAATTATTATACTTACGTGAGTTTGATTCAGTCCAGCGAATCGTTGTAATATTAATGTATCACCTGTATTTTGGAAAACTTGACACATTCAGGAGTGGCGTTGCTTATAGGATAACGAGACGGTAAATTTTTGCACAACATTGTTTTAAATACGAGGGGAAAAATTGAAATGTTTTGTACTAACAATTAAATATGTTTGAAGTCATCTAGATACTTTAACAGGGTAGCAAATGTAAAAATTTTACTCCTATTTGGCACTGTACTGCCTGTTTTTTGACTAAACATAATCCTAAATTAAATGAGATTAATGACAATTTAACTTTGCAAATCTTGTGTATCAACTCAAAAGTGTACTCATGAATACAGTGACACAAGAACGCCGAGTATACGTGAAGCCCGTTGGAAATCCTGTTTGCCAAATGACTTTTTCCCGACGGTGTTAGTTCAGGCAGGAGTATAAATTCGAAGACGGTATTTGCTCGGGCGAGAGAACTGAGATCCTCTCCGGTCAGTGTAAGCAAACGGTATTCAGTAGTTCGGATGTAAGCACTTATTGGAACTGCCGGCGTTGATCCGTGAATGGACACCTAGGGTCCGCTTGGATAGTTTTCCTCTCTAACTTACCGAGTTATCGGTATTATTCTGCTACGGGTAAAATCGGAAGCTCTTCATTGTACATTTTGTAGATAATATGTTTTTGGTAGTTCAAAAACTAAAGATTTATATTTGTAATGCTTACCCGTTCTAACAAATGATATGAAGTTGTTAACCTGTACCATTATTAGGTAACGTATAAACAACAATCGCGTGATTCCTAATTGCAATTGAACTTTTATGGCTGTGGATGTTAAGAAAATAGTGTTTATTCACCCGCAGCAAAGCTCGAGAACTGAGTTATAAATTCGTCTGGGTGCGTGATTCTCGTATATATATGCGCAAAAATGAGGAGTCTAATTATGTTCACGTAAAAAATTTAGATTTATTAAATCGTTTGTCATAAAATAGCTAAGCTTGTTAAAATAACATTAGGGCATGCCTATGAATGTAGATTTTTACTATCAAAACGTCAGAGGCTTAAGGACGAAAACTTTAGAGCTCTTTAGGAATATAGCTTGTAGTAACCATGATGTCATAGTCTTCACTGAGACGTGGCTAAACAGCAGCGTCTCCGATAGTGAATTATTCGATGATAGGTATATTATTTATAGGCGCGATCGTGAAAGCAGTGGCTTTCACAGAAATAAAGAGGGAGGGGGAGTTTTGGTAGCAGTTAGCAAAAGAATAAAATCTTGTCGTATGTTTTCTTGTGAATCTGATTGCGAGGACTTGTGGGTTAAACTAGAAATGAGCACTAAAAATGAAACTAAAAATATGTATTTATGTGGAGTTTATATACCACCTCCTGTCCAGAAACACATTTTGCAAAGTTTCGTTTCAAATACCAATCGTGCTCTTGAAAATCACGATGGCGATGTACTTATACTTGGTGATTTCAACTTGAGTAGCATGTTTTGGTTAAATTCTGGTGAGCTTCCACTCAGAGTTCAGTCGTCTAATAGTTTATTAAACAATATGTTAGAAGATTTCATGTCCCTAAATAATTTAGCACAGTATAACCCAAATTTAAATAATAAAAACAGAATTCTTGATTTAGTACTTAGCACCTTCTTTATAAAGCAAATAAGTGTAGATTCTAATCCCTTATCTATAATTGACCCACTTCACCCACCCCTACATATTTGTATTGAATTAAAACAGCCTGAATCTCTGTTACCAACAATAAATAGTCCTCGGTTTCACTTTCATAAAGCGGATTATGACAAGATCCTAGAAGATTTAAATAATATTTCATGGTCACTTGTACTATCAGAATGTGCTACTGTTGATGATATGGTCTCTGTTTTTTATAAATTCCTGAACATAACAATTGCGAAGCATGTACCTAAAACAAGGCCTAAAAATAAAAAATATCCTATTTGGTTTTCTATTGCATTAATAAAAGTACTGAATGAAAAGCTAAAGTACAGGAAGAAATACCGAAAGTATAAGAATCCTCGTGACTTGCTCACATTTGAGATGCTTAGAGAACGAAGTTCGAAGCTCTACAATTATACCTATAAAAGATATCTGCGTCAGTTAGAGTCAACTATGTCGTCTAATCCCAAATTGCTTTGGACGTTTCTTAAGCATAAAAGAGGAGGTAAAAGTATATATCCTGCAGAAATGTATTCTGATGAAGGGACTGCAAAAGGTGGGCCAAACTTATGCAACCTATTTGCTGAACATTTTTCTTCGGTGTATACTTCAGATAAAAATATGCACCTCACTGGCGTTTTAGAATATACCACTTCAAACTTTTTACCAGCTATAACTGTTACTGAAGCTCAAGTTTACAGAGTCTTAAAGAGACTTGACGCTGGGAAGGGCGCTGGCTCCGACGGAATTCCATCAGTCTTTGTGGTGAAATGCGCAAAAGCACTGACAACACCATTAACTATAATTTTTAACAAATCTCTGCTCTCCGGTTTTTTCCCGTCTGTATGGAAGGAGGCACTTATTGTTCCTTTGTTCAAAGATGGCAATAGTAACCTAGTAAAAAACTACAGACCAATCTCGCTACTCAATGTCTTTGCAAAGGTTTTTGAGGCTCTGTTACATCCAATACTGTCCTGGCAAATGAAGCAGTTGATTGTCCCAGAGCAGCATGGATTTTTTAAAGGACGATCCACGGCTACTAATTTATTGTCATTTGTCGAGGATCTGGCAGCAGAAGTTGACTGTGGCAGAACAGTGGACGCAATATATACAGACTTTAGTAAGGCCTTCGACAAAGTCAATCATGAATTATTGTTAATGAAACTTTCTTCGTTTGGAATTGCTGGCGTCTTTCTTAAGTGGTGCAGGTCTTACTTAGAAGACAGAAAATCTATGGTTGTAGTTGGTGGCTACAAATCTGAACCTTTTACCGCCCTTTCAGGAGTGCCGCAGGGTTCTCACCTAGGTCCTCTATTTTTTGCTATATTTATTAATGACATCCACAAATGCTTTCTTAATTCAAAGTTCTACATGTTTGCAGACGATTTAAAATTCTTTCGAGTAGTTAATACTGTCGAGGATGAACTGTTGCTACAAGAAGACCTGGATAGGTTAGTCTTATGGTGCAACTCAAATAGAATGTGCTTGAATATAAAGAAATGCAATGTTATGCTTTTTTCAAGAAAAAAAAAATTATCACCAAGAGATTATAACATAAATTCAGTGCCTTTGGAAGTGGTAAACAATATTCGTGACCTAGGAATTATACTGGACAATAAACTCCGTTTTAATATTCATGTAGACAATATTTGTAAAAAAGCGCTAAGAATAATGGGTTTTGTCATTCGAAACACCAAGGAGTTCAAAGATCCCAAAACCAAAGTTGCTATTTATAGTTCACTCGTTAGAAGTTGCCTAGAGTACGGTAGCGTTGTCTGGAACCCACACTACGAAGTCTACAAAAAACGACTAGAAAGAGTGCAGAAGAGATTTATGTGGCACTTGACATATAAGTACAGGATGACTGAATCTTTAAGAACCTATGAAGATCGTTTGAAACAATTTAAGTTAAGCTCTCTCGTCTCACGTCGCAAATTCCTGGACAACATGTTCCTGTACAAATTAGTAAATGGACATATTGATTCTCCTTACCTCTTATCGCAAATTAACTTCCGCGTACCAATAAATCTACCGAGGTTTAGGAAATTTGAACCCTTTATAAATAAAAGAGCACGATCCAATTTGGAACACTACGCCCCCTTGAATAGAATATTAAGAAACTACAATAGGATTCACAACTCATTGGTCTTTGACGTTATTGATACTAAAAATGTTCATTTGAAAGATATGGTCCAAGAGCCCGTGAGTGCCAGACCTTCGGCATTTTATAAAAGCTGAAAATTTTTCTATGTGTGTCCCTAGTACAGGTAAGAATGATCCCCACCCATGAAGCTGAGGCAGCGGTGGCTTTGGCAGGTAACAGGTAACAAAGGTGTATAAAATTCCATTTCAAATTTATCATAAAATAAAACTGAATTTTTTTATATTTGATTCATAATAATATCAAAACTCGCGGTGCTCATTGCCAGACAGTTAGTGTGGTTGCAACCCTCTGCCGGACACCCTTAAACTATTATAATTTATAATTATACTTACGTTATATTATAAAACCTAAATTTTATATATAATTTTTTGGGGGCCTATTAATCTATGTTTACATAATAGCCGGACAGTTTCGACGGTTCTATCATCTTGCCAGACGCATTCAAAGTGAGCAGTAGTTCGGAGAGCAAGGAGCACAATATAGGAATCTAACAGTATTCGCTCTTCATACAAACGGTCGAAACGCGCGTCATACCTACGCACATCGGAATAAGTGTAGTAAAGGGCAGAAACTGTGGCGAACGAGCGCGGGTTGAGCCACGGCCGGGCCCGGGCGCCCCACGGTATAAATAACAAATTATTTTAGTTTAGTTCCGTGGTGGCCGTGTGCGGCGTGTGACTTATAAAAGTATTTAATATGGCAAACAGGAATACAAAATATTGTGCTTTTTTGGGTGTTATAATACGACATTAAGTCACCCAGGAATATCATTGTTTAAATTAGGTACCTGGAGACTCCCAAAGCATGGGCGTAGCCAGGGGGGGGGGTTTCGGAGGTTCACCCCCCCCCCCCGAAAAATTAAGGACTGACATTTCCATACATGTCCGGGCAGCTGGTTACTATATATAAATTACGTGTCACGTTGTTTGTCCGCGATGGACTCCTAAACTGCTGAACCGATTTTAATCAAATTTGCACACCGTGTGCAGTTTGAGCCAACTTGAAAGATAGGATAGCTTACATCTCAAAATAAGAAAAAAACTTTTGACAGAACGAAGTCTGTCCAGGCAGCTAGCACTGGGTAAAATAATGTCTCTGTATTTTAGGTTATGTATTTTTCGTAATTTAAGAATAGTCTGGCATTTTTTTAAAGTTTCCTCAGATAATCTAAATTTTACTAACAAAAAATAACCGACTTCAAAGTCTCAAAAACTACTTGTCAGATCTCATTCAAATTTATGTGGGACCACATGACAAGCACCTGCTTTCGATTAAAAAAAGAATCATCGAAATCGGTTGGCGTGATATTGAGTTATTCGTCAATTTGTCGCGCACATCTTAACACAAATTTACGACGTATATGGTTTTGTCGTGGATGTCATTGTCAGATCTCAATAAAATTTATATGGGACCACATGACAGCCACCAGCTTTCGATTAAAAAAAGAATCATCAAAATTGGTTCGCCCAGTCCAAAGTTCTGAGGTCACAAACATAAAAAAAATACAGTCGAATTGAGAACCTCCTCCTTTTTTGAAGTCGGTTAAAAATATTATTATATGTTCATCACTTTTCTTACAAACAAAGCAAACTATTTTTTCGTCACTCATGATAGCACTTTATTACAACTGATCACTTTTATTTTATAAACTGCACAGAAAAATAATACATTTATTATGAGCATAGCCGTTCACCAGATAGTTACAATAAACAACAGCTGATGCGCAATGAAGGGCCGCAATAGACCAAGCGCTCTGTCTCACTCGCACTAGTTACTGTATACCTTGCTCTCCGAACTACTGCTCACTTTGAATGCGTCTGGCAAGATGATAGAACCGTCGAAACTGTCCGGCTATTATGTAAACATAGATTAATAGGCCCCCAAAAAATTATATATAAAATTTAGGTTTTATAATATATCGTAAGTATAATTATAAATTATAATAGTTTAAGGGTGTCCGGCAGAGGGTTGCAACCACACTAACTGTCTGGCAATGAGCAACGCGAGTTTTGATATTATTATGAATCAAATATAAAAAAATTCAGTTTTATTTTATGATAAATTTGAAATGGAATTTTATACACCTTTGTTACCTGTTACCTGCCAAAGCCACCGCTGCCTCAGCTTCATGGGTGGGGATCATTCTTACCTGTACTAGGGACACACATAGAAAAATTTTCAGCTTTTATAAAATGCCGAAGGTCTGGCACTCACGGGCTCTTGCTCTAATAGTTCAAAATTCCCGTTGGTCGATGTTTTCTCAAACTCTCAAAATAAATTCAAAAAGATTGTTTGGCAAACTCTATTATAATGTTAATTTTATAATTTTTAATTTTATTTTTAACTAAAGATGATTAACATTGAATTTTAATAATATTATTAATGAAATTTACAATTTGTCTAGATTAAGTAAAATGGAACTTTTTAATTCATATTTTAATGGTATTTTTTCTCCTTGATTTTTATAAATTATTATCATTTTTATATTAAATTAAATTTATATATTTTTTTTTAATTAAAGTAAATATGAAATTGTAATGTTGAATTAAATGTAAGAATGAATGTAATAATGTAAATTGTAATCAGATTAACTTAATTTTATTTTTCTATTTAATATTAAACTTATACTTTTATTTTTTAATCAGAACAGAATATTTTCACTTACAACTAAATAAAATGTTTAGTTAATGCACTTATTTTGTAATACTTTTGAAATTTTTACTTAATATTATAATCATATTTATATTATCACAAGCAGGATGTAATTTTTGTTTAGAATAGTCTGCCGAAAGGATTGCTAGAAAGCAGTTTACACCTATAACTGAGGTGACACTTAGTTTGTATTGTATAATTGCATGATCTTAAGTATTTGTATCTGGTGTGTATCTCGTTGGTGTAACATATGAAATAAATAAATAAATAAATTTATTGCTTAGACCAATTCTATAATTAGATAGAAGAAAGACAAAGGCAATTAAAATATGGCATTTTTTATCACTTGTTTGAATAGTTATAATTGTAATAATGAGAATCAGTAATTGAAGTCATAAGCAGTGTGAGCGATTCAGTAATGAAGAATGAAGTTTTAGCCGTATTGGGGCGGCTTAGAATACTAACCCCAATCCCATGCCGGATGGGTATCGTAAAAGGCGACTAAATCCGGCCCGCTGGCGGTAGGGCCCCTCGAGGGATTATATTAGTAATATTGATTTTAATTATTAATTAATATCATTATTACTATTATTATTTCTCCATGGGGTTCGCCTGGATAGCTACCACCCTCGAGCATGAGTCAGCCGCCAAACGACTCGTCGTGTTCCGGCTGGGGGCTTGAGAGCCAGTTCTTTCTTTCTTTTTCTTCTCTCTTTCTTGGCCGGCAACGCATCAGTGATGCCTTTGGTGTTGCTGATGTCCATGGGCGACGTTAGCCACTTACCATCAGGTGGATCGTCAGCCCGTTTGCCGGCTATTTCCATAAAAAAAAGATCACTAGTTCTACGATAGAACTAAGCAGTAGAACTAGTGGGAATGAACGAATGTATTTTATGACTTTAAAAGAGATAGGCAATTTCAGGGGAGTTGGTTTAAACTCAACTTATTTAATATTGTTGGAATCTGGTTTCAGAATGAATCAGCACTCATTTCAGGTAGATCAGCATTTTTTTAATGGTTTTCGTGTAAGAGTCATCGAAATATTGAAATAAACTATTCAGATTTATGGAGGGCAGGAAATGAGTTAGTGGATAAACTAGTGGATACCCAGCGTGTTCAACTAGGGGAAGGCCGGGCATAGTGAACAGCCTAGGCAAAGCGGATACCCTCTTTTATTTTAAAATGGTGGGCCCGAACGCGCTACCGTCTTGCCACGAGGTGCACCCCGTGCCCCTTAGTCGTAAACAAACAGAGCTAACGCATAGTCACACGTCGTTTGCGAACAAAATAACAAAAATTAAAAAGTGAACATTGCTTACGACTTTTCAAAGTACGTAATTTTGTAATTACTTATGTTTATATAGTATTCCTGTATTGGCTTGATTCTCTTTTCAAAGTGCATGTTTCCTTGCAGAAATACTGCTAGTTTTATTGGTATTCTGTTTCTAGATTTCATTTAAGGTTAGGTTAAATTAAACAAGTACCCGTTGGGCAAAATGAACACGGGCAAAGCGGACACAGTATCCACTTTGGCCAACAGCGTTCGTTTTGTCCGCAGATTTAGAAATGTTTACTTTTCTTGATTTCACTTTATCAAAAAATATACCAAAACCTGGCAAAGAAGATCCACTCAGATATAACGCCACTCAAAAATCTTCCACTCCTATGCCTACATCTTACCATCACAGGAAGAACAGAAAGAACAGAAAACTAAATTTGTTAAAACAGGTGCGAAATTATTGAGAAACATGGAGAAAGATTTAGATACCAAAACAAAGACGACGCGAAAGAAAAATGCTGACATTAGATACTAAAAGCGGCCAAGTGCGAGTCGGACTCGCCCATGAAGGGTTCCGTAGCAGCAAGTAACATAATATAAAAGTTCTTGTAGTTCGTTGTAACTTTGATCGATGTTTTTTGCGGTTTACGATTTACGACGTATTAAAAAAAACTACTTACTAAATCTCGTTCAAATCAATTTTCGTTGGAAGTTTGTATGGTAATGCACATCATATATTTTTTTAGTTTTATCATTCTCTTATTTTAGAAGTTACAAGGGGGAACACACATTTTACCACTTTGGAAGTGTCTCTCGCGCAAACTATTCAGTTTAGAAAAAAATGATATAAGTAACCTCAATATCATTTTTAAAGACCTATCCATAGATACCCCACATATATGGGTTTGATGAAAAAATAATTTTTGAGTTTCAGTTCTATGTATGGGGAACCCCAAAATTCATTGTTTTTTTCTATTTTTGTGTAAAAATCTTAACGCGTTTTACAGAATACATCTACTTACCAATTTTTAACAGTGTAGTTCTTATTGTTTCGGAGAAAAGCGGCTGTGACATACGGACGGACAGACAGACAGACATGACGAATAAGGTTTTTTGCCATTTGGCTACGGAACCCTAAAAATGACTAAAGCAACCAAAAGAACCAAAACCACTGAAATTCATAAAACGACCAAAAATATTAAAGCCAAAGGATCTAAGGGCAAAGAAAATGATGAAAAAATTTTCGTGTTTTTTTTGTGGAGAAGATTTTATGAGAAGATTAGCGAACAGCTGTTTGATGACTGAATCCAATGCAATTCCTGCAAGCAATGGAATCACGAGAAATACGGCACGGCTTACGAGGAAAATGGCATATTTCTTTGTGACAACTGCTAGATATGACTGATTAGTTGTATTCTTTATTATTTTTTCCTTTAATTACATATATCTTCTTTTATATTCTTCGGTAATCTTTCCTTAATTAACCGTGTGTTCACTTTACCCTATGAGCCTATCCACTTTACCCGGTGGATTGGGCAAAGCGGATAGCGGTACCAAGTTTAGTGTGATTAAAAATTTTAAGTAAAGTATTGATGTTACATTGTTTTAGTTGATTATATTAAAAAGTTTAATAAATACTGTTTCAAACTCAGTCATTATTTTTTATCTATCTGTATCAACTTCCTTTCTATAGCCTGCCAAAGGTTAAGGTGTCCATTTTGCCCGGCCTTCCCCTACGCTAAAAAAATCTGATGACAATGACAGATCAGTGTGGTCAGTCTTTATTATGCGCCATCTTCACTTATTACTTATCTTTCAAATTGTATGGGAAAATTGGAAAATCAACTTTATCAATGGACCGAATGTGCTAATGCGTTGTTTAAGTGGTCTCAAACCACCTTTGGATTATTGCCTTTCAAGTGAAACCATTTTGAGATTTTTGAGGCATATCGGTTGTATAGTTTTAGAGTCTATAAAGGACATCCGTACAAACATTTTTGTGTTTTATATATACGTATTATACAGGGTGTCCCGTAAGCCTATCATAGTCTATCATAGCCTATCATATCAAATGACCTATCATACTATGTCAAAAAATTACCTTACTAAAAGTGTCACCGATTTCGAGATATTGACCATTTCATAAAATTTTGCAAATTCGGCTCCTTCACCCTACTTTTTCCTGTTGAGTCCACAAATGAGCAGATATTTTGATATATTTTTTTTCCTAGAGCTCTCAGATAGTTGCTTTACAATAATTATCAGTATGTAGTTAATGTTGTTGAAATTATTAGGAAATGCTGAGAAAATAGCGTCTATTTTGGATATTTTTGTTTTTGATTTTCTTCGACACAACTTTGATGCGAGGTGGTTGAAAAAAATTGTGCTGGGCAAGTATGCCCCGGTATTTTAAAAACTTGTCTGTTTAATGCAGATTTTAAAAAGGTACAAGATAGGGAAAATTTTCAAGTAAAAGCCATTTCAGTGTCAAAGGGGTGAATTTGAATCAAAAGTTATTTTATTGTTTACTGTTATAGGATGAAGTTTTTCAATGGTTTTTGCTTAATATTACGTTACGTTAAATTATTGCTCTAATAAATATTTACAATAATGATTATTTTCCGATATTTCAACCATATAAAGAAATTATAAATCATTCTCACTAGTTCTACTCGTAGTTCTATCGTAGAACTAGTGGGAATTTCATTACAACTTATTACTTTTATTCTTTTGATTACAGACCTTTCGTAACAGAGTAAGTAGTAATAGCATTACAAGTAGAGTAGAGTCTGTAGAGAAAGGGGTTTCATATCCATCTGGCAAACAAAAAACTTTTTGAAATAGCCGTGGAATGTTTTTATGTCCTTTTAGGTAGTGCTAGCCATAGGGCCAGAAAAATTGCGGTCCCTCGCATTCTTTTTGGCAACAACACATCGATGATACCTTTGGTCTGTTGATATCCGATGCGACGGTGATATTTCATCTTGCCATCGTACTTTCAGGTGGGAATTTTGCCGATGATCGTTTGTAGGTTTGTAGGCACTTACCTACTGAAAAAAGATTAAACACTTCAATGTCTTTGGAAAAATTAGGTACCTATAGTAGCAGGTTTAATCCTGATTTTGATCGTCCTAAAGGATTTAGCCCAATGGCTGGTCAGTCCAACTACGGATGAGATTGCTAGGGGTTGGTTGGGCGTAGGGATTGCAATTTTGGCTTGAGAGCCAGTTCTTTCTTTTTCTTCTCTCTTTCTTGGCCGGCAACGCATCAGTGATGCCTTTGGTGTTGCTGATGTTCATGGGCCACTTACGATAAGGTTGATCTTCAGCTCGTTTGCCGTTTGCTATTTCCATAAAAAAGTAGACTGATTAGGTTACTGGAGGGTAGGAAATATTTGTACCACTCGAAAGCCTTCTTAATAAGGCTTATCGACTGTTACATTGCGATGTATCACCATATCGTAGTTTGTGACGTACGACAGGGCTTATGGTTTTTGTTCAAGTTGATCCTAACTGCATTTGATACTGGTATATATTAGAATTTTCTTATATGTTGTCCATCGGCTGGATATTTGAAGCACGTAGCGCGTTCCGTATGAAGTCACACTAATCCGGCATGCAACGGTCAATTTCGCCGTGAATGAGTCGTCGGCGGAGGCTTTTGTGCCTTGTCCTCGGTTCTAATTGAAACTATTTTGGACACAGGACAATGCGGCATTGTCCGCGTGTCCGGCGGTGTTTGCTGCCTTTATTAATTCAGGTGGGCGTAGTCGGCGGTGGGCGGGGCCGAGGCGGGGCGTGTGTGCGGCCCCGCCCACCCGCGCGGCGCAGTCGTCGGCTTCCGCCAGTTTCGCGCCACTATCCTCAGTCGGTCTGCTGACGCGACGTTCGCTGCTCATCTCTGCGCGAACCGAAACTTTGAACTCTCGTAACATGCATTAACTTCGTAAATTGTAAAGCGATTGGCACCTCAAGTTTTTACTGATTAACGGTCACTGGTGAAGGTGTGTGCCGGTGGGCGTCGGCGCCGCACACTAGCGTCGAACGGTGTTCAACGACCACACACACACGCAAAGTGAGTTCAAAACTTTATAGAAGTAGTTGTAGTGATTTTTTAATTCGTTATTTTTCTTAAGATAGGTACTCTGGTTTTAATAAGTATATTTAATATCTAACGTATGAACAACTTTTACCACTAAAAACTACCTATTAAAAGTTTCAAATAATTTATACCCTTGAAACAAATAAGCCAGATCAACTTTATTGAATAAATTTTGTACGAGCGTACTTATTACCTACCCACCCACATTTAAAAGAAGAATTTTCTTCTTCTGGACTTTCTTATCGCTAATAATATCGCTGTCATCCTAGGTAGCGTAATTTATTTGTAGTATGAACTATGAAATAATAAATGTTTTGTGATTGTTTTTCACTAAGTAGATATGTAATATTTATTATTGTAAGTCAATTTCTTTTAATATCTTAACTTTGCATCCTATGTATCTTATCTCGAAAGGTTGAAACTTTGAAGAGCCTGAAATTTTTCGTAAGTTATTAGGTAGGTACCTGCAACGAATTTTAAACTTATATCAATGCAAACGCTATTTGAAAATAGGTAGGTACAATTCAATCAAGATTGGGCCAAAAATTTTGGTTAAGATAAACTATATAAAAGCACATACATACCTACCACATACATACAAAAGTAGGTCGGTACCTACCGACCTACTTTTTAGAAACTTTAGGGTATTGAAGAAAGTGATTCTAAGAAAAATGACACTAAAATCTTCCTCATAAAAACTAAATACGTTAGCTCTACATTAAAATCCGTCGAGTCCAACAATTCTAATCCAGCGAACAGTTTCCGCAAACAAAAACCCCATTTGGCAACGAATACATTGCGAATCAATCGTCATCTATCCACGTTGAATGTCGTTCGTTTTTCCTCCGGGATAAAAATGCCCGCCCAAACCGTGTCCCACCCGCCCTGTCGAATTATTGCCCAAATTGCCAGGATTTTACGTATCGTTCGTCAAAAATCTTAAATAAAAAACTTTTGACATTTTTGCAGATATTCTTTCTAGGCTACATTTTTTAGGATTTATAATGCGAGCACTGTTAAAGTAAACGTTTTACTTTTGCACGTTCCTTGCAATTAATTAAGTAACATGACACTTTCAGTGTTCAAAAATTGTTAAACAAATCAATATTTCCGATAGTAGTAATTATCGAAATTACTCCACTTAATTTTAAACATCTTTAGCTTTCAAGTCTATTATTCCCACATTCAAACGTAAATATAAAATATTGTAATAAAAGTAAGTATTAGAAATCAGTCTTATAACTTTTTATACGTTGCTTTAAGCCCGCCCGAACCATGTCCCGTGCGACCGAGCGCTGACGCGGGAGAATACGGTAGATTCCGTTTTATCGGGCGCGATCTTTTTATGCCAATTGCCCGATTGTATTCCCTCAGATTGCGGAGCGGTTTGCAGAGAGAACAATCGGACTAAAATTATCTTATTTTGAGGGTTAACGACGGATTTGTTATTGGTTACTCTTACCATAAGTTTACTATTAAGGATTTTTCTAAATCTTTATTAGTTTTGGACTGACCTTAGTCCGTACCAAATACCCTATGTATATTTTAACACATTGTACATTTTTACGACGATTTTAGCATATAAATTAATTTCAATCAAAAAATTACTGTAAGTAAACTAATGAGAAATCAATAATGTCTGTACTTAATTTATAATAATGATTCGTATTTTATAACACCGATATTTCGTTGTATTTAAAATGTTCAGTGTCTGCGATGATAAAAGTTTAAAATGTCTGTAATTTTTGTCAATATTGATTTAAAATGTATTTTTTCTGCGGAGATAAAAATGTGTCCCGCCCCTACGCTGTTAGATGTAGAGCCGCGATGATCGCTGACAGTGTGCTTCGGGTTTTATTGGCCGTGATCTTTTATGCCAATTTCGATCGCTTGCCCGTTTTGCTACTCCATTGAGGTGATTTACGGATATTGAGAATTGAGATCTCGTTGCCGGCTTTGTTTCTTTACGACCTCTCACATTAAAGTAAGATGTAAAGTATTGTTTAAGCAAAGCTTTATTTCAGTTAAGTACAAGTACTTATTATAAGTACTACTATTTCTTCTGTGTTACAAGTCAAGTCATAAGTCAGTAAAATAATTTCAAACTATACCTATGTTTACAAATTGTTTAAAATCATAGGTACATTGTAGGGATGACCGTATTAAGAATTGTTATTCGGTACCTCGTTCTTCGTTCAGAATTCCTATTCAAGCGAAGTACCATAAATTTTGCGACAGATGGCAGCACTGACGCTGCAACTAGGCAACTCGTAAGAGAAAAAATTTAAAATGTAAAAGTATAAACTGTATTTTTAAATTAGATAGCGACCTTTGTGAGGCTTTGAGCAACTGTTTGACCATCAAAATAATGCAACCTCATACTAAAATCCTATCTGAGGACGGTAACCTATAATGCTTCAAAGTTCAAACTCATCTACACTCTAGATTCTAGAGTTCTATTTGAAGGCGCTAATCGATTATACTCTCTCTTGAGAACTGAAATGGAATAACACTCTGGTGATTAATTTCTACGCGTCGCAGCGTCATTGTCAACTCAAGTACGGAAAAAGTAACAAGTAAAAAAACAACTCCTGAATTTTTTTGCCACATTGAGAGGCGACAAAAGCCGGCCCGTTTGGTGGAAAGGCTTCACGTAGAGACTATAATTACCAATATTATAACTAAATCATCTGCATATTAATACATTCGCCAAGGGAAAATCTTTGTACCCCCTTTTAAGAATAATGCGTGCACGTTGGAGACTGAACTCCGAAAAGAAATGCAGTAAGCTAAATTGTATCTAGACACGCGGCAGCGTGTCCAGCCAAGTTCAAAGCAAAAGAACTGGTGACGCAGCGACGCGACGTGTGTAATATTATACGAACCATTTTGAGCTACTTTTGACCCCATCGCAACTTGAGACATATTTAACTTACATACATGAAATTTAGCAAATTTATTAAAGTCCCTTAGCTTATTTAGAATTCAGAATTTCATAAATGTAGCTCAATCAGTTATTATATATATATATATAATTATATATATATATATATATAATAACCTTTATATATATATATATATATATATATATATATATATATATATATATATATATATATATATAAAATAACCTTTATATATATATAAAGGATCAAAAACCAAACCTACTCGTACTTCCAGACGACCTAGAAATTAGATATTTGGCATCAAGGTATACTATTAGGCGTATACAAAGGAAAAAGTCTAAAAACTGAAAATTATTGATAATTAGTGAAAGTAGGTAGTGAATTAGCGGGTCCACTGTATAGAGTAACTTTACAAATAACAATAGGTGTATTAGTTTATTAATAAATACTAATAATTTCTAGACAAAATAAATAAATAAATAACGCTTCACACTCATAGCCCCACACTAGGATTCCCTGTGTCGTGGGTGCCATGGACAACACACTAAACAAGGACATTCACACTCAGACCGAGAACAGATATTAAAAACTCATCATTCAAATTTCCGCTTCGCTGGGAATCGAACCCAGGACCCTCGGTGCGGCGATCCGGCATGGTAACCAATGCGCCACACGAGTCGTTAAAAGTAATGATGTCTCATCAAAAACATAAATGTGATATGAGAGCCAAGTTTAAAAAAATAATTGAAATCTAAGTGGGTGCCAGATCCTATTTTAGTCACAACAGCATGTAAGCTCTACATTTGACTTGGCTAGTTAAGAAAATAAGATGAGATGGCGTATGAACAGATTGTCGACACAAAGTCACTGATCTGTCATTGTCATCAGATTTTTAGGGTTCCGTAGCCAAATGGCAAAAAACGGAACCCTTATAAATTCGTCATGTCTGTCTGTCTGTCTGTCTATCTGTCTGTCTATCTGTCTGTCTGTCTGTCAGTCTGTCTGTCCGTCCGTATGTCACAGACACTTTTCTCCGAAACTATAAGAACTATACTGCTGAGACTTGGTAAGAAGTAGATGTATTCTGTAAACCACGTTAAGATTTTCATACAAACATAGAAAAAAAAATACCAACGCAAAGGAATAAAGGACCTTAGTGACGTTTAACGCAAGACTATATCAAAGTTACTCTATGACTATATCGCACTATTTGATTTGAAAAAAGGTTTCAATATCATGAAATCTCTTCGCTATAATAACACTGAAAGAAAAACTTTCAGTTGTGAATACACGAGTTACTTTAACCCTGTCATAACAACATTGAAATCCATTTGAAATGTTTAAGATATAATTACAGTGTTATTCTTAAAGCACAACCATTAGGAGAGGGTGACAAGAGCGCATAACGACGGTCGTTATCGGTATCGCTGCAACCTCATTATGCGATGCTATCGCCGCCCTACAAATCGTATTCGCCTCACTATACATCATTATGTAAAACTTTTCATAAGTCGTATATAATTTACTTGGTACTTGCATCAATGGAGCGATTGTAGGAAACTGTGAAGTCATTTATATTTGTTAATGATTTATTTTAAGGTCAAAGGTACAAATAGTATAATCTAATAACAATGACGAGCACAAAACATGCTTTTCAACAGGTAAATGATTTTGTGCTGTTCCATATGATCTGACGACCCTGTAGCCTAGTTGGTAGCGACCCTGCCTGTGAAGTGAGGGGTCGCGGATTCGATTCCCGGCGGGCAGATATTTATGTGACACTTAAATATTTGTACTCGGGTCGTGGGAGTTATTGTGGTGTGTTTTATGATTGTATCGTCCATGCCACCCGCGGGACAGGAAAAAACTTACTGCGGGGGTATGAGTGTATAATCGTTTATTTATTTACTAAGAAATTTTACTGGTTTTTCTTGAACAATACATTTAACACCTTAAAATAACTGATGAAATAAAAGTAGGTAACAAACATAAAAACTTGTGTGTAATTAATAACAAACAACAAATAACGCTCATGTTTTTAAAATTACACAATTTCTTTAAAATAAACGCTAGCTAAAGTTAAACACAGTTTAACCGGCGCCACTGTTAACCATTTTCCGAGCTGTCATCGCAATTAAGTTTCCGGTTGACAAAAGTAGCGGTACAAAGGCAGTAATTTGAACTTGGCGGTGTCATTTGTCAGTGGATACCTTAAATCAGCGCGTGGCATTGTTTCCTAGTAACAAGCGACCGTAAGGATTCAGCTAGCATTATAACAGAGGAGGAATAAAAAGCAGTGCAAATGATGTTAAATGATCGCGTCAAACGGGCGGTGGAGCTGCTAGCAACTATAATGTTCATTGCAAGAGGTGCGTAAAGTTATTTTGTAGTACGAACATTTGGAAGCACAGCATATGAAAAAGCAATTAGAGGAAGGTCTGAATGGTCTTGTACAATACTAGTTAGCGATTATGTGTTATGATATAGCAAATCTAATAAGAAGACAAAGGCTACTACCTACTTACGACTACTAGGCTTATGAAAATGATATTTGTCAGTTTCACACATCACACATGATATGGACAGAGTCTCACCGTTTCAAAGCTCCACGGCTTAGCTAGCACATCTCTGAAAACACAGCTTAATGACAGTTTATGAATGAATAACAGATCGGTTACGAATGGTTAGCATGGGATGTGTTAGTGCGGATGCCTCGTTACCCTCGTTAGGGCCCGATCGCTCCGATTCCAAACCATCGCCAGTACAGAGTTGCGGGTGAAACGCTGCGTATATATATGCATATAATTATTTTTATAACCTGTTTTGAGGAGGTTATTTGGTTGGTAAATTGAGAAAAGAGGATTAACCACATGTATTTTATAAATCTTTGTACCTACTTTTATTTGTATTCTTATGCTTACTGAAACAAACAGGAAAGAAATCAGTGTGAAGGATAAAACAATGTGTTATTTCGTTATTTTTTATACGTTATTATGTAAAAAATATATAAAAAAAACTTTGAAATAAAAAATGTAGTATTGATCTTAAATAGAGCTGCTAAAAATATAATTCTATAATGTGCTGCATAAATTTTGTATTTATGCGACAGCTCAGAATCATTGGAATACGCGTTACCTCGAATTGAGAAAAATTGATGAGATGAACAATGCAGTCGTACTTATGAAGTAAGTAAGAAATGCATCAAAATACATATTCAAAATTTTAATGTGGGTAGATAGTTATCCTTATGTCACTTTATGGTTAAACATAAAAGAAATGACCTGTCCCGAAACTACCAAAAGATAAACCACTTACACACATTAGTACACTCAGATATTTTTCCTCATTTAACATTAGTACCTACTTAACGTATAGACTTACCTCAGCACGTTAAACTTCATTCGTATATGTTTTATTAACGGTCGCCGATTATAATGCGTTAACATCTATAAGTACTATAATAAAACTCAAAGGGCAAATTTTCTGTACATTGAATATTTTTTAAAAATTTTGATTAGGGGGCACTTCAATAACGTGTTAGAGCACAAAAATATTTTTTTTAGAATTATTGTCTGTCTGTCTGTCTGTCTGTCTGTCTGTTTGTCTGTCCGGGCATCACATGAAAACCCTTGAACGGATTTCGATGAAAATTGGTAAAGTTGTTACTTATACTCCGGGTCATATTTTAGGATACTTTTTATCCCGGAAAATTAAAAGGTTTCCCCAGGAAACGGGATGAAAGTTTGTATGGAATATTTTTAAAACATCAACTGATTTGCTTCAAATTTGCCACAAATGTTCCTTGCTTAAATTAATGGAACACATATTTTTCAGTTTTTCAAAATTTTGCAAAAAAAGAAAAAAAATACAAATTAATGTGAATATTGCTTATTTTTCAAAACCCGCTCCTGGAGGAATCCTTTGTGATTTTATCGTGGGTTTCAGTATATAAATTACTAAATATAAGTACTTCAATATAAATTCACAGTTTTTTAAATTTCCTTCTACAAGAGGTACAAATAAGGTAAAACATAATTTCCGTATGCGAAGCTGCGGGCAACAGCTAGTTTTTAAATAAAAACCGCCCGTCTGCGCTGGTTCCACAGGCGATTGGTTTAGTTAGCAGTGCGCGTCGCGCCTCATTTGCTCGCCGCTTGCCGCGCCGCGCATAGCCGCACGCCGCAAGCCGCAAGCCGCACCGCGACTTTGTCACCACTCTTTTCAATCCGACAGCTTCTATTTCCACTAATAAGTCCCTGTGTAAATGTGGATCACGTTACGAGTGCGATTATGGTGAGCGGTTTTATGCTAAATGATGTGGTGTGATTAGTGATTACTATTGTATGGTTGGATTGGATATGAGCTATTGCAACGGGATGAGTGAGGATGATATGAGAGTTAATTTTACTCGTTTAAATAGAGATGATTAATGTTATAGTTAGTCGCTTAGTCATTATACCAGCTGATGAAGGCGTCCTATGTTCAAGTCCCGGCCGAGTCAAATGTTTTTGTGATCTCTAGATTTTTTTTGAGTCATGGGTATTATTTAGTCGTATAATTCATTCGACATAAAACTATGGAGGTAGATCTGATTCACCTGTTATCGCATGTTTAGAGTGAAACGTCGAAGCAACGCAAGAAGTAAGGGGTTGTCATTAAACGCGCTTAATGATCCCTTAATGAGTGCGCCCGCGGCCGCGGCCCGCTGCGCAATGCCACCAGTACCAACCTAACAACATACTACCGCTGGTACCTTGTCAGTACTAACAGCGAAGGGCAGTACCTACTGCATTGTGCTAAGGTAAATGTACTTATTGTAGTACTTGAATAATTTTCTCGAAATAATAATGAAGATGTTAACGACCTAAAGTTAGATTTGAGCATTAGGTATGTTATTTTTCAATTGTGAAGGATAATACTTAATTCTTCTTAATAACTACTCTTTGTTTTGTTTCAAACACAAATATTAATTTTATTTATTTATTTTATTTTATTCTTTTCGGAAAGCATACAGTGATCTTATTATAATATTACAAATTGCTTAATTAGTTTAGAAAAAATAACACCTTTTAGCTGCTTTCGCATAGTGAATCTAACGAATACGAATTAAGTTCGTATTAGTTAGTCTACTTTGCCATGTTTAATTTTTTTAATTTCCTGCTATTCCTATTCCTATTTTTCTACTAATATTATATATATTATGTGAAAAGTGAGGGTGTATGTATATTTGTGACTCTTTCACGCAAAGACTACTGAACGAATTTTCATGAAATTTAACACACAGGTGGACCATGATGTTGAATAAGATATAGGACCTACTTTCGGCTATTTTCTTCCGTTTTTCTAAGAGCAGCATTGGCAATACACCAAAACAATATAGGTAATTACATGTGTTGCCGGTGGCATGTGTGTGATCTACCGAGTTAAGCAACAGCGGGCGCGGTCAGCAGTTGGATGGGTGACCGCTAGTGGCAAAAACTTCTTGAGCGCTTCCATGCTTTGGATTTTGGAGGGCACGTACATATATCCGTCGGTCCCAGTTATTATTGAAAGATTACGTATATTTTCATTTACATTTCAGTCTTTTAGACCTGTCCGAGGTTTTCAAAGGTTGGTTTTTCCATTAACCCCGCACAAATACGCACTTCAGCAGCGTGATACAACTGATACATACCAACTCCATGTTGCAGGCAAGAGAGATCCGTCAATCGTCATGCTCAGATTAAATAACAATATTTTACCTGAGCCCTACGTGTTCAGGTGGTCAATATGTATGTCTAAATGTTAAAAAAACGCTTTACCAGGTATGTTGTCGAGTTCCCGTGGTAGGCAACAATCGGTATGCGGCCTGCCTCTGGCGGCCCATTAAAAATAATCGATGCTTGCGAAATATCGAGGGCTTTCCACTAATGATATCGCACGGAAAACAAAGCGAACGGGGTCGCAGCCTCATGTTGACACCAGGGCTGCCAGGGATGCTACGCGGCACCGTTTCCCTTACCGTATCTGTAACATTCGGATATCCGATGTAATACACCTACGTAGCTTGCATATCAAAATCTAAGATCTCTTAAGAAATCTAAGAATTTCTCATCGGCTTTGTTCACCTAGTAGCAATGAGATGAGAAATTTAATACCCCAGATTTGTTTTGGCACACTCGCTTGCATGTTTTTGCTATCCTAGTACTGACTGCAAGAAACGAAAATATCGGCTTGCTTTCTATGTAAAAAAAACTACGACGGCAAAAAGTGTTGTTACAACTTTTCGTCCCAAAATTTTCCACCTAGCCCCCTTTCGCAACGCGCGATAAGGAACTTCGTTCCAATAAATAAATAAAGTATAGATAATAGCGACTTAATACTTACAAGATTTGCTTTTTTTGTTTTTTTGATTTGAGTTGCTCTGATTTCCTCTAAAAATAAATTGATGTTTTTAAATTTGAAAAATATTTCATTAATTTCATATTTTAACGAAAGAAGTTTTGCTTTTGTGTTCCGTCTGTTAAAGAGTAACTCAAAGTGCCTACTGATATAAAGTAACCGTATGAAGATCCGTAACGCCGTTACTCTTACAGCCCTGGTCCGCACTGCAGGCTGATCGTTTGGAAGTTGGAGTCTAAGAAAGGATATTTTACTCTTTTTGCCGGTGTACTTAATTTGGAATAAATGAGGTAGGCTTAGTGTTTACACCTTAACCTTACACTCTGAAAATAGGTGTAATATTTACGATTTTTCAAATAAGAAAATGGAAGAAAACCGAAATTAAGTTTCGCCCGTATTATTTCTATTTCTATCATATAGGTACCTAATTAGAGAAATTTTATATTTAGTACACAAAAAGCATAAGTTAGAAGTTTTAAAAGTTTCTATTGTTTCTCTTATTCAACTTCTTGGGTTAAATTATATTCAAAATTCATATCCTCAAAAAACATAACTTTTACCAAGTTATTAAAATAATTTATTAAAAAAGGAAAATTTGTGCGTGCATTCACCGCGTTCTGACGTTCACTGATGTGAAGGAAATACAGATACAATTGCTTTAAACAGAACATACATCGAGAGCATTTCCCGGTTTATATTCCCGAAAATGTGGACCGATTTCACAGCATTATAAGTGAAGTTTATTTCCAGGATTCCGTGTTTAATAGGTTAATTCACGTGGAAGATGTTTGCGGAACGCCGCGCCGCCGCTCGCCCCGCCTTGTTTTTCTTCCAAATGAAATTATTGCAAGAATAAAATATTTTACTGTCTGTCAATTTGGCGGGTTCACCCCGTCAAGATGTTCCACCAGATATTAAGCAGAGGTTAAAATTTTATTTGCACAGAGTTATTGCCCGAATGCCGACGTCTCGTGTTGTTAAATTCTCCCCGGTGCCAGTATCGGGATCGTTCGTGGCCCATTATTGCCTGATGTAAGACAATGCCTACAAATATAACAAAATGTGAGCATTTATTTATTGCTCCGTATAATATTGAGGGATTTGTAGAGGCTATGAACGCTATGCTGCACCGTACCTTTGTAAGATCCTGGATACGACTAATAAAACTGATAAAATTATTTACCTATCCTATTTCTCCTTTTATATTGTCCAGTTTTATATGAAACGTAGTACATGGATGCATACATTCTATACAGTAATCTCATCTGATAGCAGTAGGGGATCCGTACGCATCCAAAATAAATAAATGAATTACATAAGTAAAACCATTTATGGTTGTCGAAACCCTTTTATTAGGAGATAATAACCATAGCAAAACATCCAATAATATTATTAAACTACCATTTACAATATAAAATAATATCATACATCCTCTGCAAAGGCTAAACACTCAGTGGTTACTTAATATGATTTTAAACTAATATTAGCGCGGGCATTAAACATTTAAAATGACACGGGTACATAATATGATTTATATACTCATATTTTCGACCCAGTTACATGAACTGTGGTCACGGCTTCGGTCATCAGTTTTCAGTGTCAATCTGCACGATTGTCGCTCCCTTAACTATTTTTTTCATACACAGGCAAATAATGAAAAACACAGTAAATAAAAGAAAGAAAATTAAAGAAATTAAGTTTCGTCTGCCCTTATTTACTTGAATAACGCCCAACTTAGAGTCACTAATCGCTCCTTAGTACAGAATTTGTATGGTGATTTCTTAGGTACTAAGGAGCGATTAAAGTAACCGTTAGTGACTCTGAGTTGGGATGTAAGAGTCTTCAGTTTAAAAAAGCGATGATCAAGTAATCCACTAACATTTAAAATCTAAGATAATAATGCTTGTGGTTACGCTAGAAACTTATAATGAATATTGCTGTTTTTATTTCAAAACTATGAACTTTTTACTAAATTAACTTTTGTAACCGTCATATAGCTTGTTTGTGCGCAAGTTATTAAAATAAAAAAAAATAATATCCAATTTAATTATTTCAGCTATGTAGTTAAGTTTTCAATTCCTATACTTAACAAACTCTTAAAAACCAATATTTATATAAACTCGAAAATATTCCGCAAAACCAACAGGATAGTTAGAGAAGATGGATTTGAATGAATCTGTGGTACGAATGGAGTTGTATGCAACAGAGCTGATGTAATTGGTGCATTGTAGGAGGCAGGGCGCGGGGCCGCATCGTTAGCCTTTCTTTCCTAGACGCGGTTTTGTCCGGACTTGCTAATTAACTATGAAATTAATTGATGCTGCAAAGTTTCCGAGTGAAACTTGAATTAATTGGCACGTCCGACTTCAGTCTAATTAGGAGCCTGAGGCTTTTCAGCAACGCTCGTTCAAACCGTGAAAAACACACAAAAGTGTTGTGAGCGAACGGTTTGTGCGCGGAAATTCTCAATTATAACCATGGGTGCATCGCCTCTAATTGCGCGTGCTCTTTATGCTTTTATCATATCGGTTGTTTATCTCAAAATAAAAACATCACGGTACTTATTAAGTGTCAATATTTCGTTGGATATGATCGAAATGTCTTATATAGTGCATTTAAAACTCATGACGACGCATAGTTAGGTATGTCGAAGGTTAATACTATGTAATCAGATGATTGACAAGACTGCCTGTACATGCGTTTCATAAATACTCTTTATTCTCTAACTGTGAGCAGGAAAACACCACGATAGTGACAGGGCGACGTTGCAATTGCAGTGTACTGATCAGGATTATAAAAATATAACATTACTAGCACTCTCCGCGGCTTTGCCTGTGTTTTCCGGGATAGTACGCATCCATACATCTTATTTCAGAGCATGTGCAAAATTTCATAAAAAACCCGTACACTAGTTTTTGTTTCAAAGAGTACTTAACAAATATCCATACATCGTCATAAACATTTATAAATTTATAGGATGGGATTAAAATAATTATTCTTGCTTTGCATTTATGAAAAAGCTATACCTATACCTACACGTACAACACAAGATTGATACAAAACAAATTCAAAACATACATCGTATTTGCATTGATATTCAATCAATTCAAATACATGTTATAGATTTTCATGAGATGGTAAATTTTTGTTTATTTTGTGGAGTTACACGTGAGCTTCAATCGATAGATCAAAATTGGTACAATTTTTCAGCGGAATTTCATTGGACGAAATTCGGAAGCGCTACAGCGCGCATCGTCGCGATAGTCGCGCGTTTCATAACCGGGTTTTTAGTGCTGTAAAAAGTAGGCAAAATTTAATCCCGGTATGTTCCGAGTTCAGTATAGACACATATCGTATAGATATTTAATTTTTTTTCAAATAGATAATGTTAACTTAATCAGTAAGTTAATAAGTGTAAGAAAGTTATTCTTCAGTATACACAATTAAATACATCATAGAGTTATGTAACATTTAAAATTCATTTAATCGAAATAAGAATGCATTATTTTATTATTTCCTTCTCAATTATAATAAAATACTCGTAAGTACGAGAGAAGACAAACAATACAAGTGCCTAATTATTTCGTACACAATATAAATGCAATTTATAACATCGATAAGGGTGGAGTCCTTTCCCCGAGGCGAGGGACCTCCATAATTATCATACATTAAGAATTATCCGAAATGACCGTTCCAATTACTGTGGCCAAGCCCGGAATATTTAAAAGCGGGATAGGATCTTCAAGAGGTAAAAAAGGTTAAAAGAAAAAAAATAAGAGTGAATAAAATTTTACAAAGTTAATGCGCTTCACTAAGCTTCAGCGACACTTACCATCAGGTGGGATTGCATTCGAACACAACTTTCACATGTAAAAAAATAACTAAAGCTGAACTAAAACTAAACTAAAAAAAGCGGCCAAGTGCGAGTCGGACTCGCCCATGAAGGGTTCCGTAGCAGCAAGTAACATAATATAAAAGTTCTTGTAATTCGTTGTAACTTTGATCAATGTTTTTTGCGGTTTACGATTTATGACGTATTAAAAAAAAACTACTTACTAGATCTCATTCAAACCAATTTTCGTTGGAAGTTTGTTTAGTAATGTACATCATATATTTTTTTCAGTTTTATCATTCCCTTATTTTAGAAGTTACGGGGGGGGGGGGGGGGGGACACACACATTTTACCACTTTGGAAGTGTCTCTCGCGCAAACTATTCAGTTTAGAAAAAAATGATATTAGAAACCTCAATATCATTTTCGAAGACCTATTCATAGATACCCCACACTATGGGTTTGATGAAAAAAACATTTTTGAGTTTCAGTTCTATGTATGGGGAACCCCCAAAATTTATTGTTTTTTTATATTTTTGTGTGAAAACCTTAATGCGGTTCACAGAATACATCTACTTACCAAATTTCAATGGTATAGCTCTTATAGTTTCGGAAAAAAGTGGCTGTGACATACGGACGGACAGACGGACAGACATGACGAATCCATAAGGGTTCCGGTTTTTGCCATTCGGCTACGGAACCCTAAAACAACATAAAGGCTCCATCAAAATACTGAGTCCAAGTCCATCCTTCATGCTGTATGTATAGGACATACACACTGGACAACACAGATGAGATTGAGATGCCGGGTTTACTTGACATAATTTAATGATTAATCCTGTAGCGTTTTCCGCTAGCATGGATCTAGCTATTATGTTACACTACAGCTATTTATGTATAAATTTTATAATTGACTACTAGTATAATGTTAAATAGCAGTGATAGCCTAGCGGTAGAACGTTGGTCTCCAGAACGAAGGGGCCCGAGTTCAAACCCTGGCACGCACCTCTAATTTTTCAAATAGGTATTATGTGCGTATTACAAGTTAATTATCACTTGCTTCGGTGAAGGAAAACATCGTGAGGAAACCTGCACACCGGAGAGTTCTCCATAAAGTTCTCGAAGGTGTGTGAAGTCTACCAATCCGCACTTGGCCAGCGTGGTAATACGTGGTGAGAGGAGACCCCGAGCCCAGCAGTGGGACAATTATGGGTTGTTGCTTTGCTTTTATAATGTTAAAGAGTCGGTATAAATTACAAGTACAGAGAAATTTATAGCTATGGTACTAATAGGTATCTCACTGATTTAAATAAGACACATTGAGCATCCCGATGAAAGACATACTTACTTATCTATCCTGGCTCAGCGACCCATGAAAAATCTTGAAATCCAAAACAAGGTTGCGCCATTTCCCTCCTTCCTGAGCTACTTCTCGGCAGTTCTGGATGTTAAGTTTCTGAAAGAAAGATGAAAAGCATAATGTTACCAAACATTAACTTATTGTATCTACAATACCTAATATGTCAAAAAAGTAGAATCGCTGGAAATCAAGACATCCCACGCAAATCAGTGAGCATGGCGACACTAGTCCCAATACTCATAATTACGGGTTGTCGGTACCGAGACGCGGCGGCCGCTGTAACGAATAGCTCCATGTTTAATAAAGAAAGAACGAAAGTAGGAATTAATACTTGTTTCGTGTAATTCGATATCTTTGTTATGATGAATCACATTTTTATTATCGTTGTGTGTTAATTGGGTTATTTCGGACGTGTCTGTTTTGTGTTATGTAATCTGACGAGCAATTAATTTTGTAATGTTTTTCTTTGTAGAATGATGAGCGTAAACAAGATGACTTGTGTATGATTATTGTTGGAATAAAACGTATAAGTAGCAGGTTGCGTAGCGCTCTTGTGGAAAATTTTTAGTGTTAGTTTATTAAGCAATTAATAGATTTCTATGTGCGTAGTTGCTGGTGAACTTGCATTATCAGAATTAAAAATCTCTGATCAAAACATCGCACAGTTTATGACACTGTCTCTGAATAATGCACCATACAATACAATTTTATTTGTGAAATACATACCTGCTTTACTTGAATAGCGAAATTGCGAATTCAGGTCTCAATAATTCTGTGTGTAAGTAACCGAGATACAAATATTTTCTCGCGCCGTTACGAGATATTTATTTCAAACGGGTGCAATCAAACCGGAATAAGCCTGTTGGGTCTGCTCGCCTCTCCGCACTCACTGAATGAGCGAGTTGTATCTTATATGTTATTGAAATTTTCATTTATCACACGAAAATAACATTTTTATTTATTTTTTAAATGCGCAGAGGATATTTCTCGTACCTACTCGTGTGCATTACCATGGTATCATGCATGGTATGCAATGTCAAGGAATGTATTTACCTGCAATATCGATCGTAAGCGAATTGCCAATATAAGGTACAGTAAGAAAATTATACAAGTTATTAATACAAGGTATTAATACAAGTTGCTTTTAACATCATATCTTACTGTTCTTACAATTACTGATGAACTCAGCATGCTTTTTAATCGTCTGAGGGTAGATTTAGCTATTCCTGTCCGATAATTGCCTGAACGACTAAGTGGCCAGACGGGCAGCCTTTTCATATCATTCATGTCGTCTTCAAAGCAAGTCGCATTTACACCAGGGAGGAGATTGCCCCGCAACACCCAGTCATAGCAGATGTTCCACAGGAGCGGCCCAAGAACTGACCCCTGTGGGACTCCGCAAGATAACCGTCGACCAAAATTAATATCTCGATCATCATTGATGTATTTTGATAAATCATAACTTATCACCTTTATTCTATGGCCATAGAGCGAACAAAAAAATGCTTATTAAATTTCGAGAACAATCCTAAAACCTAAACCACTTTTAAGAATCCATCCGAAGCAAAAAATAGAAATTATGTATAACCGTATAGATAGACACAGTGACCGGCATGGCAGCGAGGTGGCGGGAGCAATATTTTTATGATATTTTCAAGTAATTCCGTCCCCACAAGCCGTCGTCGAGTGACCGTTAATGACCCGTCCGGCGGCTAGTATTGCAGAATCACCTCGTTAGCGAGACGAGAGCCCATTGTCACGATAAAGAGTTCTCGATTCTTAACGCGCGATTCCGCTCTTTGCGATTTGCGACTGCGACTTGCGATTGAATGGGACTTTAGTAACACTAGAAATGATTGTACAGGAATTATAATTTGTACAGGATGAGATTTTAATTCGAAATTTTAGCTCAATCGAAGACGGTACCGGTGAAGGGTAACATCATAAGACAATACTCATAAGTCAAAATTATAAGTTAAATGTGTATAGGGATGTACCTGCTCGTAGTTCTAGTGATAATAGATGATAAATCAATATCAGTATATTGAATTTAAAATTAATTATTTCATTATTTATCGTCTATTTCCACTTTAGGTAGGTTTTTTCTATGGCACGAGAAACTAGTGAGCATTCTCATTTCATCCTTACCCAAGAGGTCTGTAAATGACCATCAATGGAACTAATGGAGTAACTTTTTAAGACAATGCCATTTTTATTTGAAAACCATAATAAATATTTTATTCAACGCAGACCGGTTTTGAATTTAAAAATAATAAAAAAAATTAAAGTTAGCCACTCTGTCTATTACCATTCCAGGATCTTTGTTTCTGTGTTCTTTCTCGTAAATAGTTATTAATTTACGTTTTACGCAGTAGGTAAATCAGTGGGTCTTTTGTTTATTTTTGTTTATAGCAAGAATCTATGCCATATTTCGAAAACAACGTGAATACAACTTATACAAAAAAAAAGTGTTAATAGTCTTTTGTCGGGAAGGCTAGTCATCCTGGTAATTCTAGTATTTATAGTGATCCAAAAAATAATCCACAAAATTTACAAGTGCTCCAGCTCAATCGGAAACAGGTCGCATTGTTCGAAGTGAACCTTAAGAATCGAGATAATGCTCTTTCGTATGCTTGTACTCGAAAACGCTTGAGACTTCAATAATTGTGTAAAATAAAATAATGACGCGGTTTATTTTGTAAGTAATTGCTAAAAATAGAATTTGTAGCGTGTTTGTGATTAAAATAATCAGGATCTGCCGGATCTACTTGTTAGCGAGTTTAATTGCGAATGCGGAGCATTCATTATAAGTTTTATCGTTATTTCTTACGACTTTTTATTAAACACGTTTCTTGTTATGGCTTACATGATTCTATTCATAGAGTACGAGCCTTTTGAATATATTTCAATGTTTCCTATGATTATGTTTCTCTTATTTTAATGGTGGTATAAAACTAAATGTTAACGATTTAAATGGTGATTTAAAGCTTTACGTGACGGCGGCTTATGTCGCTTCTAAGTGATCTACGGACACGGTCGGTAGTTGGACTTGGATGGGTGACCTCTAGTGGCAACAAATTCTTAAGCGCTTCCGTGCTTCGGAGGGCACGTTAAGCCATCGATCCCGATTCTTATCATAATATAGCAGTGGTTAAGCCATGTTGGACGCCAATGTCTAACCCATCTGTACTGGAGCAGCGTGGTGGAGTATGCTCTAGGCCTCCTCAAGAGGAGAGACCCGTGCTCAGCAGTGGCCATTAATAGGTTGAAAGCCACTTAAAATAAATTTTATGTGAAATATGTATTACTATAATTTTTAGTGTTTTGACTACCATCTTTTCTAATTTTTCTTTTGTAATCTATGCAATATTGTTATTGCCTCATAATTTATTTTAAAATAGCTTTGACTGAGTAATGACTTATAGCATTGCAATGTCCCTTCTACAAAGCACACGCTATAGAAGTTTCAAACTATTATTACATTAGTAACATTTGGCGACCTTAACCTTAACACGAAATGGCACTTAAATTTCAAATGACACAGCACTACGAGTCGTAACAACAATAACATAAACAACAATACGCCATTAGAGAACTTGTGGAAATTTTCCGGTTATTTTCGATTCACACCGATTGTTACGGTCGACTCGGTCATTCGAGCGAAGGGCTATAACTCGACTCGAGTGCGTCGAGTGGGGTCTATGGCCTATGACGTCGCGGAATGGTGTATTTGTGGTATATTTACGATCTATATAATACGAGAGATTTATTGGGTGCGCCGTAATTAGCGCTCGGATTTACTTCGAGTGAGTGCAGTGAGGCAACTTTTTAATACAGATTTATTAGCGCTAATGAGACATCCGAGCTTATCGAGTAAAGCTGTTACTTAGAAGCATATTTATTGTAGTGTAGCATCTTTTAGTGTCTTGTTTTTATTCTTGCGGTATTGCTAAGTAAAATCGATGTTTATCTGTCATAAATTAGTATAAATATGGCGGTGGGCGCAAGAGCCGGCGCCGCGAGCGCGCGTAAATCACGCGCAACCGCTTATTAAGTTGTTAGGCCGGCCATGTTGTGGCCCACGCGTGCCCGCTCGATGTGTCCACGCCCTTATGTTTGTGCTAGGTTACAATCTTGTATTCCCTGTTATATTACAATGCTATCATTATTTATTTCTCTTAGTTTCAATTTGTTATACCTGTCGGCTCGCTATAAAATGTTTTCCAAGTATTGTACCGATGTAATACGCGACTAAATTGCTGCTGTGATATTAATAAACGACTTGTTTTATGATGACTTTTTGAAATTAAGTTAGGGTTGAATATCTTTCTCTATAATGATGCACTTAATTAGGTCCCCGTATTCTTTGTTATTTATTATAGACAGATTAACAACAGTGTAATTATTGTCTTAGAGCAAGTTCTGCTTAGGAGTGACTAGTCATAATTTTGACTTAAGTCTTATTATTCCTTAGTGTCAAACATTATTTATAAATTCTTTTAGCTTTATAAGAAAAAAAAACACAATTTAAATCTTTCAATAAGTATTGCAGTCTTGACGTATTTCATTGAACACAACGACGCCTCGCCGCGGTCGAAACATTTCGTGGTAACCCTTTGCCATTTGGCTGAAGTGTGAGTGCCCGCGCCATTGTGCAGCCAATATCCGTGAAAGTTGCGCCTTTGTACAGACAGACAACAATAAGCCGTTTCGAATTAGCTGTCGATTTATCTACGAAGGTTTATTGCGAGTCAAAACGAAAAAGAAAAATATACAAGTGTACAACTAAGTTTTTGTCACTAACATTGTGTTTTCATGTTTGAGAGCTCTTAGTTTGGAGGCTTGTAGAGGTTGATTGTAGAAAGGAACGGAAAGATAAACTGTGCTGTAAGTAGTTGCAGGTTGTAGGTGAACAAGGATGCAATAGAAACGCATATTTCTGAAAACGTAATAAACATTTCACGGTCAATTTTAGAATTTTATGAGCGACATACCTATTAATAAATAAACATGATATTTATAAGTATTCAATCGATACATTCTTGCAAATATTATAGCCCGATAGATCAAGAGGCAAAATGAAGTACTGCGATCTATGAGCTCAAAAAGTGCAATTTATTCTGTAGAGCGCTATAAGGGCGGGTACTCACGAGCTGCGAGAGGCGTTGATACGATAGTGTGTACGTGATGATACGCCGGACGCGTGAGAAGCGCCCCGCTCTCGCTTCCCAACAGGGGCGCCATGGGATAAGATGCAGGTCCGGATATGTCCCATAATAAAACATTGCGGTGCATCAGTTACAGACAGAAAATAAAATGTATTCATGTATTTTAAGGTTTTATAAAGTGTTCTTATGTAACTTTAAAATAAATGTTTTACACAAATAAGCTGTAGTAACAAGTGTTGCTCTAGGCCTCCTCAAGAGGAGAGTCCCGTGCTCAGTGGGCCATTAATGGGTTGAAGCCAACAAGTGTTGTAATAAAATTCGTACTAATGTTATCTGTAATAAATAGGTGGAGGAGATTTTTTTTTCTTCAATTTGTTCATCCAAGTGCTTAGAATACAAAAGTTATTTAAATTGAAAAAATGTTTTTATATGTTGCTTTCCAAGATGACATCAATGAATGATGAAACTACAAGATAAGAGAGAAGGGCAAGGTAAGTGTTGAGTTAACTTAAAAAAATATTTATTTATTTGATTTCCTAAAATAAGGCAAACATTGTGAAGTAAATTTTAACTACCTATCTAAATCTAGAAAAAAATATATTTAAAACAATAGTCCTGTTAAACCCGAACACCTGGCCACACTAGTTCTCAAGCTCTTTGCAACGAAAAAATGTAATCGTATTTGTTATTAACTCGTATAGCCTCTATTATTGGCAATTGAGATCAGCTTTAGTGGTTCGGTTTTTGTCCGTTTGCGCTGGATGTACGGCTTAGTTATTCCGCACGTATCGGTATGAAGCTGATGTGATGTTTGCGGAAATTTTTCCTTTTTGTGATTTAAATGGAAAAATTTTAAAGGTTTACCATAAACAAAAAATATGCCAATACACACTATTAATTTACAGCTAGTAAGCTTTACAAAAAAAGTTAGTAAGAAAACCTATAGGACTTAAGTTTTAGAGTTCCTAAAGTACCCAAGTGAAATTATTTCTGAACATATTACTCACACCGATAACCACCAGCATGGATGGGTGAGAATCTCTATCCATCCTTAAATCTAAGCTAAAGACATTAGTCTGTATGGTTATCTAGTGATTTAAGTTAGATTCTTACTCGTTAAGAGTTTGGGTTCAAATCCTGCTCCAAAATTAATCTTTTTTCGGTTATTCTTGCGTGTTAAAAATACGTCACGAACCGGTATAGTTAATATACGTACCTATGTAGTAATTATATTCCGTAATTTTACTCCGTACGATATTTAAGTCGTAATAATAAAGAATAACCGCACCAAACCCTTAATACTCAAAATAGGCCCGTACTTACGTAACATACACTTACACCGCTCCGTACTCCCACAGTCATCGGTTAAAACACCGCAATTTGACAACCATTGCGGTAATAAGGCTCGTTACATACGTATTACGTGGCACATGCGCTGTGACGTCATTACCGGGGTTTTTTCGCAATTTGTCGGGAAACATTAATTAAAACACTCCCCCGGTATTTGAGACAGTGAAGCGACTCTCGGTAGGCTGGTGGTACAATGGGCGCAATACGACGCGGCAACGGTAGTGTTTCATTATGTCTCGCTTTGTGATTAAGTTTTTCTGTATTATTCAGGCTTTAATTTGGTTTATGGGAAGTTATATTTAGTATTTATATTAGTATAAAATTAATAAAGTAGGTATATCGTATAAGTATATAGTGTATCTTCTGCAGCTATTAAAGGTGTTGTATGAGCTAATCAAAATCGTAGCATATATTATGTATATTTCCACATCTTATAACATCACTAAATTAATCTCGTTTTTCGTCTCAATTTTTATAACAGTAGGTGTAGAATGTTTTAAGAAATAGATAATTGATAAACTAAAAATCTAAAACAGCGATATAAAAAGCAACGGTTGAAAAGGGAAAAATAATATCTGTGATAAAACACCTAATATAAATTAGGTACAGATTAAACAAGTATAATATTATGATTATCTTTATTGACAAACTAAAATGACATAAAAAATTCAAGAGTCCATTAATCTTCTGAGATGCGGCGCAGTGTGCCCCTGTCTTAGTCCGTCGTCATTTCCTCGAAAGTAATTCAAATGGAATCGTGTGCGCCGTTATTAAATATTTCATAACTTACCTCACCCCCCCTCCTGCCCGCGCGGCACCCCCGCCTCCACCCGCAGACCGCATATTAAAGTCATAAAAAAGGGTTGTTTGATCTATCCCCTAAAACAATTTACATATCTTCGCTCAGCCCGCCGCTAAATTATTTAATTAAGAGAGGCATAAGTTTTTATTATTTTAATATGACGGGCATAAAATTGTGTTAATGGAACAACGCCACTCTGGCCTGAATTTCAACCCCCCGAACCGCGATTATAGCGACCCACATTGAATAATATTATCTATAGTTTTGTTATAAATTATGTTTTTAAAGTGACAGTACTGAGCTCTAATGAAATAACGTCTTGCATAGGTAATAATGTTGAGGCGCGTGGAGCTTATTACCTAATTTCAGTGCTTATTGTTAGTGTGTTCTCACCTGCTTTATAGTCGACGGGTATTTCGATCAACGAAGATAAGTTCTTTGGCTTGAGAGCCAATTCTTTCTTCTATCTTTCTTGGCCGGCAAAGCATCAGTGATGCCTTTGGTGTTGCTGATGTTCATGAGCAACGATAGCCACTTACCATCAGGTGGATCGTCAGTCCGTTTGTCGGCTGTTTCCATAAAAGGAAAGAAGATTCGACTTCTCATATTCTCACCTCACAGACACTCACATGTGATTCCACGGAGAGCTTTTGTAATATTGAGAATTGGCCTTATTACAAATAATAATCAGTTGAAATTATTATCATAAATGATAACATGATAAATGAGTCCATTAACCATAAAAATTGCCATTATAACGGCCTCACCATGAAATCTATACTATTATTTTTGAGACTAGGTACATTAGGTAGGTTGTGATTTAAAATTGATCGTAGCTAGGATTAGCTTTATAAGTACAAGTAGTTCAGTTAAAAAACATATAATTATAGATCATAAAATACATCATTTGCATACAATGTGTTTATAGATCATGATAGTGAGGATATGCCTCACAATACGAATTCTGTACTAAAGAGCGTTGGTGACTCTGAGTTGGGGCGTAAGTTTACCATCCGGTGGTAAAACACAATTTATAAATAGTGTGATTTATGCAGTCTAAGGGTACTTTCACACCTGCGCAATATTCATATTACTATCATGATCTATAAACACATTGTATGCAAATGATGTATTTTATGATCTATAATTATATGTTTTTTAACTGAACTACTTGTACTAATAAAGCTAATCCTCGAGGAGCGCAGCTGGGGCGTTAGCGATTTTTTTTTAAATATCCGTCAACGGCATTGAAGTATTATTACTAGCGTATAGAATGTACACCGCGAACACAATGTATGTTCCAATGAATTGGCGCCGCGCGGCTTCAATTGCCAATGGATTCGTTCGAGTTTGAAAGGAGAACCCAATTTTGAAAATAGAACCTCCCGGGCGGCGGGGACACACATTTTGTTCGAGATGTCTATTCTATGACATTATACTTCAATGGTCAACGGCAATTGAATGCATAAATCAAAATCATAATAAGTAGCGTAATTGAAATGAAAAAAGTATTTTAGAATTATACGATAATTCGGATAGTTATACAATCATATACCTACCAATTACCAACCTAACTCGTGTGTTTACCTACTTCAACGATTTTTGAAAATTCACACAAAATAATAATAAACTATTATGAAGACAAGAGACATATACTTACCACTTCCATAGTACTGAATACTTGAAAAACCTTCTGGACAAGTGTTTATTTTCCTAAAAGATTCCATTACAGCAAGCAGCGGTGAACAATAAACATTTGGTATAAAAACGGGAATGGAATTCCTGAAGGTAACATGGGACGACCATAGCATAACGAAATAAAAAGTATGCAGTCGAACAACTGACATGTAGTCTGGAGAATTTGATGTATGTTTAGTACCACTGTGAGACTCATTATTTTGACAGTTGAGGCTGAACGCCAAATTTCACACCACATTAATTATATTTTTTCACCAGTTCAACACTTATCATTTAGCTTCAAAGCCGAATATTTCGAAAAAGGACCTAAATCGAAAAATACTTTTCAGACCATATTTTAGAAGCACACTCTAGGGTAAACGGCAAAAATTAATAAATATTGCCGAACGGGCGGACGGACGAACGAACTTAACGAAACTATGTGTTCCGTTTTAATTATTAAAAAGACTTCATAAATAGCCGGCAAGCTTGATCACCAACTACATAGGTTACAAGGTGATCTAAATGATTAATAAAGATTTATCTAATTTGTTATAATTTTTATGATGATTAAAAAGCAAAGGTCAACTGTAAGCTGTTGTACTGTGGCACAATGGCATTTCAAGTAGTACAAAGAAAAAACGATGCCTCTGAAGGACCGAGCTCAGTGTACTAGCCACGAATTACAGGGAACCTTCCTGAAACTGTAATGTGTTGTGGACAATGGGGAATGCAAAAACACCACGTACTTAAATGCCAGAAGGTGCGATACACGTTAAGCAGACTGTAATAAAACAGGGCATACGATTATCACTCTACGGCAACGTTCCCGGGATGAAATGAACGTTAATAATTGTTCAGGAACTCGTTCGAGGAATGCAGATACCCTCATTTTGTATAATTAAATAATGTAGCGTCTCATTTTGTTATACAGCACGCAGTATAATAATCTACAATCTTCAATTGTGTAATATTTCCTTTTGTGTAATTACTTAATACGAGTAGGTATATTATAAAAAAAAATAAAAATATATTTTATGCAGTGTTTTGACTGTAGTAATTACGGAAACATCATTTTTTAATTGTATTTTTCTTGTAATTGATAAATTGGGTGACAAATAGCTAAAATTAAATTTGTTCAAAGAGATTTGTTAAATTATTGGTTTTCAGGTATTCCGGTTATAAATATTGTGTTTAAAAATATAAATAATAATTAAACACGAATTTTCAATTTTTCCATATTCAATTCATTCATTCATCCCTCAAATTTTTTGATGGAGGAAAACAGATTTTTTAAGAGTATTTATTAGAAAATGCAAGTAGATACCTCGTACGTACCACCATGCATGTCAAGTTGTGTCGGTTACACTTGTTTCGGTAAATGGGCGGGTGGTTTCTCTCCGCGGTTGACCACCCCAGGTTAATGAGGAAATTTTTATGTGCTCTCGCAATGAGGAATGCAAATTCGGAGTTTAGCGTTCCGGCCATTGTGCCAACGCCTTCGTTTTATGCTAACCCTACTATTATACCTTTAAATTCATTGCCCCGTATTAACCCGCTGCACGACGCCTTGCCTTTGTTTTATTTTTACTGTGCTTATAAATAATGTTGTTTTTGCACCTCTTCGGGTATTTTGCAATTGTGTACTAATCTTTGGGTTTATGCGAATGTGAGTTAAATTATTTTAAACTGTTACTGTCTGCTTTAATTGTGTTATTGTTTTTGCGAAGATTATTTATTTTATCCGTCGCAAAATTCCGTCGTTAGTACTAGTATTTTAGTTATAATTTCATGTGTTGTGAACAATTCTCATAATGTTTAACAATTATACTCGGCTTATTTTTTTATTTTCAATTATTCTTAATTCTTCGAAAGTTGTAGGGATCGTCTGCTCTTGGTTGACTATTTCTTTACATGAAAAAAGTTAAATAGAACTCCCCGTGCGAGAAACTGTTACCTTTAAGATTAAGTCATATAAAAATGTTTATTTATGTAAGATTCAGCTGAAACCATTAGGTTTCAATTATATTTGAACCAATCTGTGAAGTGGCGACGTCCGTGATACAAACCGAACAAATTGCGATCGCCGAACGAGTCGTGTTTTTCCATTTTTTTCACCAGCGGATGGGAACGTGTATGTAATTGGTTTTATTCACAAGCAAGTCATTACTTATGATTTGCTTGTTAACTGTAGTTTGCGCTTCGTGCGCTATTTGTCGACATTTAAGTCCATTTTTGATAAAATCGTCTTTTATTTTTTTATTTTATGCAAATAGCCGGCAAAAGAGCAGACGGTGCCTGGCGACTTGATGGTAAGTGGTGACCGCCACCCATTAACACCAAAGTTATCATACTTGCGTTAAGGTTAACGGTTGCCGTTGGCACTCCGAGACTGCGATCAGAAGACATTAACCGGCCAAGTGTGAGTCGACGTTACGTTTAAACTTGAAAGAGACGTATAAAAGCATAAATTTACTAAAAAGAAAGCGTGTCAGGCACTATTATAAAGCTCGTGTATCACAAATTTCTGGTCCTCATAGGTACATAAAAAGACAGCCCCAATTTTTTTTTCAAAATCAAAAAAGCATCCATTAAAAGTACGTTTATAACTTCATAGTTTCTAACTATGAAGAATACGAGAATAAACTAGAGAATATGAAGCCTGCGTGAGTACGGCCAGCACGCGGCCAATAATTGACGCGCAGTCCACGACAAAGCGTAGCACTCTGTAGACGCCACCGATTCATTTCCGAACCCTGTCCTTAACTAGCACACTCGTGAGGAAATTATATTATCATTCGGTATTCGTATCCATATATGATGCGAGTTCTAATTGAAAAAAAAAATTAGGTTTGAAGGTCTCATATCGTCTCATGTCTTCTGTCGAATCAACTCTTTTGTCTCTTTTTAAATTGCCAGTAAGGTGATTGCAGTATTGTATTTCGTAACTATTTTGCTGGAGTCTCCTCTAAAAATGATGAAAGTAAGTAGTAATATACATATTATAAATTTGAAAATTAACATTGGAACTTATTGCGCGAATACCGATTAAATAACATCCTAAAGTATATGCGTAAACGTTAATATTTTAAAATGTTTATTACATAATGTGTTGATCAACACTCACGTCAATTCAATCATTATCGTTTGCACAAGCCAATAAAATCTCAAAAACAAAAATTGTAAACACAACACATGAAACAAGACGGAAATATGAAACCTGAGCAAATTCTTTCATTTTCGAGTCAAAAAGTTCAATTAGAACTTTACTAGTCGGTAACTGGCCCGAGGCGGCTCGGTGCAGCTCGACGCAGCTCCATGCCAATAATTGGCGCGCAGTTCGCGACAAAGCGGCCGCAATGCCCGCTGATTAATTTCCGAACTGCACCCGAATCCTAACTAGCAAACACGGAGCTCCATGAAACGGCCGGGGAAATTACTTCTCCGCTATTTCGCTCTATCAACTGCATTGCTCTGTGCTCCGCCATTGTTTGTTTTCGTATCCTCGACTAAAACCTACCGTGCTTCGTTTGTTGCTAATTCTTGATTTCCAAAAAGAACGTTCCGGTGTGATTAGGAAAGGATTAAATCTGAGTCTTTTTGGTATTTTAAAATATTTTAATTGAAATGTTGGTATGTTTGAATACGTATTTTATATGTTAGAAGTACTCATAGCCCGGCTAATGTCATTTCTATGTGCTCGACCGGGTTAAGTAACAGCGGGATTGGTCAGTGGTTGGATGGGTGCCTAGTGGCAGAAATTTCTTTATCGTTTCCGTGCTTCGAGGGCACGTAAAACCATCGGTCCCGGTTGTAATCGGAAGATAACAGTCGTTAAGCCATGTCGGAAGTCTTCAGGCGGGAAGGAAACTTCCGACTTTTGGGTTGGCCACTAACCCCTCTACCAAACCGCATTGGAGTATGCTCTAGGTCTCCTCAAGAGGCCCGTACTCAGTAGTGGGCCATTAATGTGATCTAAAGATAAAAATAAAATATATTTTATTGTTTGAATTAAATAAAAATTATCATACGATGATAGGTATAGTTGTTGAACGTATGGTGTTAATTGAATCTCTGGAGGTCTGTGGTGCTCATAGTTTTATGGCCCTTTGATGAAATTATGCTGAACAATATTTTTATGGTCCATGTTTATGAGCAGCTGTATCAAATTGTGTTTACTAAAATTTACACTGGTATTAATATTTTTTATTTATACAGAAAATAAAATATTATTTCAAAAAAAAACCAGTAATAATATTTAATACGAATTTACAACTTCACTTTGTGCAGCTCATGTGCAGCGCATATTGGCATTGATATTCTCTGTCGCGAAAACTTATCTAATACCTTTAAACGAGCATTATTGTTTTAAATATATTATATTCTGAATCTCGGAAACCGCTCTAACGTGTTTCATGAAATTAAATATGCAGGGGTTTCGGGGGCGATAAATCGATCTAGTTAGGATTCATTTTTAGAAAATGTCATTTTATCCGTGTTTTTAGGCAATAAAATACTGCTACAATAGTCTTCCTGACATCTATTGACGAGTAGCAACACTAAAGCTACTTCAGTAGATGGCGTTGTTTGCTAAAAAAATACGGAACTTAGCTCGGTCATCCGGGTACTAAAACTTTATATGTGTACAGCGGCCTACAGTTTGAGCATCAGTGCCTCTATCAGATAGCCAGCCGGGCGGCCCGCGAGTGGGACAGCTCACTACGAAGGAAATTAAACGTCATTCGGTCACTTTCTTCAGCACAATGCAGATTAATCTGTAGACAAGAGATATCAGGCTAACGTACATAAATAGACTTGCCGTTGTGTTCAGTATTCTCTAGTAAATAGGTCCATCAATGAGACAAGTTTTAGTAAATCTTTTTTAGGTAAAGAAAAACGTGACAAAGACGGGAAAGTTATAGTCATAAAAGTAGTGAATGGAGTCCTGTTAGTATTCAAAAGGTCTGAGCTTAAAAAATCTAAAGTAATCCAATTACTTTAAATGTATTCAAGTGAAACCTGCCACTTTTATTTTATTTTGCCTCAACGAGTTTTAATCATTATACGATAAAAGAGGATTATATTATTGTAGAGTTGGGTATTGTATTGTTGAGCTGAATTTAGCATACTAATTAGTAGATGAGGCGAATTAAGCCTACACTACGGCGCCATTTTTGCTATAAGTAGTTGGGCACTTGCAAAGCACACTTAAATAAAGTATTTAAAAAATTTTTAGTTAGGTACATACTTGGTTAAGAAATTGATTCCTTAGTGGAATCAATTCAATTTAATATACAGGTTTCAATACAAAATTAAAAAATTTACCTCGTCTACAAAAGTAAAATAATTAATAATTTAGAACCCGTATAGGTAAATAACAATGGCCCTGCTTTATATTACAATTCAATCTGTTTAAATTTCACGTGAAAACATAAAATAAGGTAGTTGAGTTTGAGAGGACTATTGAGTCGTTCCTAATCAGTGGAGAAAACCAAATTTTCATTTTAATATTTGAGAATATATGTATATCGTCCAAGGCTGGGTTGGAGTGTATACTGTATGCTTTCGTATGTTCAGATCATCTCTGTAAACCATGTATCAAAGAGCACTTCAGTACTATGAACATAGATCTCTCTCTGTGGGCGTAGTTATATGTCAGGACTGCCAGGATACTAAATAAAACACACAGTTCAACAGGCACAAGGATACTCTTCGTTTATTGCCTGATAACACCCGGTTTCATGAACTCAACGTTATTTAGTTTTCTTTGGTTTTGCGATACTATATCAATCTGTCTATCGTAATGTCAGTTCTTCTTATTCTTAATTTTCATAGATAATACGAACTTATTTGAGACTGTACCGACACGGCTATTCTGACAAGACACACGTCCTCGTGTGTGAATCGTACGAAATCGCGTCATTTTAAACAAACGTAACATAAACCAAGATCTTCAAAAATCATTACTAATTTGGATTAATTCACCTGAGCCACGTACCATAATCGTTAACTTCAACTGTCAAAAGTAACAACAAAAATGCTAAATGATCTTTGAATCTCGAGTGAGTCTCTCAATCTCCACGGCTTCCAAAGCCGACCAACAATCTCCACGGCTCCCACAGTCGATCAGCAATCTCCATTGCTACCATACGCATATCCAACAAGTAAATAACGCCACCCTCACCAGAGCAAAACGCGCATCGCGCACCCACGGACTACTTGTGCTGCCCCAAGAGACACCGATTTCTAGCGGGCTACGACTACGTAATTGCCACTGGTGCTGCAAAGTAACTGACTCGAGTTCTCATGTTTTCTTACTTCATCAACAATCTCATTATTAAAATCAAATTCGACTGGTACATGACCTACAGGCATTCTCATTAACTTTAATTTACTTTACTGCCAAAAGTTCACTGCTTCGCTATGTGTTTTCGCTATGGAGAAGAAGCAGCGGAAGAAACTCCATAACAACACTTTTTTTAATACGGAACTACCAAATTATTATTTGCGTGATTTTAAAATATTCACGTCATGCGTAGGGTCGTTTGGTACGTCGCGGTCGCGGCGTCGTCACCGAATCAAAGCATCTCGTTCGTTTGACTCACTGTCGGCCATTGCTGACGACTCACACGTCCTCGTGTGATCATTCTGTAAAGACAATATCAACACAGTAATTCGTTCGGCTATTCTGACTTCAAGAATAAAGGGAAGTATGTGTGTGTATGTTTTTGTGTGTGGTCGTAATCCCAGATAAAATTTCTTAACTCCCATATCAACTATGTTCAATAAAGAGACAAACTCATTCCTCAATAAAAATAACGGAAAGGCGTTATAAATTCCCGTCTCCATCCATACTACTCAATTTTCATTTTAAACGTAAACCACAAGTAACATCACATCAAATCGTAATTCAATTAAATTCAGTTCAATTCATTTTATTTGTCTTAAGTACATTAAGGCACTTAGCCTGTATTAGTCATACAAATATTGTCATCAAATTCCAGTATCACACCATCGTAATTCCTTCAAAATAAACTTCAAAACATTTTAAACCGCTTTTACCTCAGTATTCAGACGCTTTTGTTATTGTTCAACCAGTATTTAAACAGCTTAAGCTATTATCCAACCTGGTTTTTTTATACGTTATGTCACAGTTCAACACACAAAAAAAAATGGCTGAAGGTTGATCATCATCATTAAACTCAAAGCTGAGAACATCATCAAATTACTCTTAAGTCAACAAATTAACCACTTTGCTTAGTACACATACATTACTGATTCTTTCTGTATCCACCAACGCCTTGCTCGAGCGTTCTCACAAGGGACACGCTAATACCAAGCGTTCCCACCCCATGTGTCACTAAGCATTGTGTTGGCCCAACTGCCTCATCACCATCATGCGGCCTGCATTGATCTCTACTATAACCATTTGACCTTCAGACAATTTAAACAGTCACGGCTGTTACAGATAAAGAGACCTTATTAAGCCACGCTTAATACGAATTCAACTAAGAATACTGGTTAAACAATTTATCTCATAGCATAACAGATTATAACCCTAACCTAGACTTACCTAACCTTTTTTTAAACCTAACCTAACCTAAACTTATTAGTCCGCAGTGGTTTTGAGCACCGCAGTGCTGCTTAGAATCCATACGGATTTATGTGGATGATGTGTATTCTAAGAGACTCGAAAATGCTCAGAAACTATCGAATCGAAGACGAATACTTGACGCACCTAATCTTCTCTCTGAACTCAACATTTCCGTACCATCCAAATCATCTAGATCACCATGGATCAGAATTTTCAATGACGCACAATGTAATTCCAACCTCGGAAGAAAGTACCACTTACTAGAATTATTCGCACATTTAAGAATATTTCCAATCATAATGACATTATTCACAAGTGAAATCCACAAGTTTCGAAAGGCTCTAATTAATTTGATTTCTTCAGATGCACTCCAATCCTCAATTCAATACTACTATTATCACTTTTTTCTATAATCATTGTAATTATTTCCTGCCCATTAATGTTTTGTTAAATTATGTTCCTCTGTGTGTCCCCAGTCATAAACCATCAGTGCTACATCTCATTGTTAACTCGCCTCAGTCAAATGCATGACCACCAAGAAACGGCCATATAGTCTATTTCACTAAGAAGGTTTTACAATATTGGCACAATTCAACAATGCCGCCAATAATCGCGTAAGACTCTCTTACTATCGCTCCGAACACGTATCACTAACAATCGTTCCGTACCAATAATAAAATTAAATGAAATTAAAAAGATTAGCATAGGCAATTTGTCGAACGATCCTCAAGCAAACATCGCCCGCATCTTAAAAGCAAACAAAAGTTATTGCTCATCTCATTTATATACTCCGCCACCGCAAGTGACGTCCATTCGGACACAAACTGTACTCACCAAATAATCTCCATCAATTTATCTAAAGAATAGGATCCAAGTTCTAAGACCTGGTGTCTATAAATTCCGTAGTAACGTTGTAGGATATTTGGAGAATTAAACATTTCTTTCTTTCTTTCCACTAACTGATCAATTAGGTAAACATTACAATTCAATCAATAAATAATCATCAGCACCACATCAATTATTCAATCCACTTTTGCATTAATAAAAAGAAGAATAACTTTATAGCTTGACGTCGCATCAACAACTCATCTCGTCATCGTACCAACAAATCCCAGTTTCAACATTAGGACATCTTAGAATTTAGGAAACAGCACCGATCATTTGTGAGAAAGTAAGAAACACAATTATTTGAGATGGGTTTTTGAACTTAGGACCCACCTTGATATGATTGCTTTCATTCCATCTTATCACGTTTAATCTAACGCTAATTAGATCATCTATCATCCTCAACTGTATGAATCGAACATAACATTTCAAATTCAACTCTGTTGAAGTGAGCAAGTCTGTAGAAGAGTGGTCTGTAGTCAACACGACATTTCAAAATTTATTTTTCATCATAATTGTCATCAGCCGTCACATCGACAGACTATAATACTTACGTCAAAACATAATATGTCATAACAAACCTTGATGACAATTTTGTCCTATTAATCCAAGAACAATCAAAACATTATCACAAAGTTATGCAGGCAAAACACGAAATGAAATAATGCTACTATTTAAATATGCAGTCACCGTTACTCGTCAACTGAAGATATCAATCTACCATTCATTCCACTTTACAACGATCCACAATGTCGCACGATCATTAAAGTTGCCAATACACAAATCAATATCAATCTTACAAAAGAGCTATAGGTGCGTAGTTAAGACATGATAGGGAACGCTACCGTTATAATCAAGGCATCTACTCGACCATCTTACCATGTTCAAAATCACAATGCAATCAATGATAGAATTAGATGCATAATTATGCTAAAGCGACATGACCATTTGATCACTGGTGAACACCTCATAATATAACGTAGCATCACAGATAGGTTGGTCTTTCCGTTGCGTTATACTCAACGATATAGTACCAGAAGAACACCATGTTACGATTGCATCTTTCACCAACTTTACCAACTAACGAGAATTATCTTTAGTTTATGAGTATTCATTCGGTTCTCTAAAAGTAAATGAAATGTTAACAACTGAAAGCTTTATGCCAATCATGCCGGGGTTCGACCATGCACAGGTTAACTCAGTAGTCAGCACAGGACACAGCGCTCGCAACAACGCCGGCAGGAGCATCAACAACCCGTTGCAGTTTAGCAGAAACCAGCCTCGCTCCACACTCGCAGCTATACAGATTCAAATCTCGTCATTTTTTCCTTAGCTGAAACATTTAAGATAGGTTACTCTCAATTGCATGATATTGAGCATCATATTCACTGGGGCTACTTATCTTGCATTCCTTTCGTGAAAAACCTGAAACCAAATGCTTATTTCCATCTATTTCTCGAATTTTAGTCATAAGTACCAACGCGCTGTGGATTTTTAGATAAAGCCCAACTTTGCTATCACACTCCATGATCTCATCATCTCCGTTATGTTTAATTGATTTTGTATCGTTTCGTGTAAAATTTTCCTTCACGTTTATTTCAAATGTCATTCAAACTGTTTTGTCCGTCATTTATTTTCCGACATGTATTTCTCAGATTCTCATGAAAACTGTATCACCATCTGGGTTTTTTATCCCACTTCTGATATCGTCCAAGGCTGGGTTGGAGTGTATACTGTATGCTTTCGTATGTTCAGATCATCTCTGTAAACCATGTATCAAAGAGCACTTCAGTACTATGAACATAGATCTCTCTCTGTGGGCGTAGTTATATGTCAGGACTGCCAGGATACTAAATAAAACACACAGTTCAACAGGCACAAGGATACTCTTCGTTTATTGCCTGATAACACCCGGTTTCATGAACTCAACGTTATTTAGTTTTCTTTGGTTTTGCGATACTATATCAATCTGTCTATCGTAATGTCAGTTCTTCTTATTCTTAATTTTCATAGATAATACGAACTTATTTGAGACTGTACCGACATGTACATATTTTTACACTTTGCAAACTTATATTTATTTTCAATTATCGACCTTATTATCTGCATTTATAAATTCCTTTTATTAGGTAGGTACCTATATATTTTTGCATTCAAATATTTATTTACTTTTAATCTGCGTAATAATATACATTAGGTACATAGGAAACCATGCATTAAATATAAATAAAACTACTAACTATTTAGTTTCCTTTACCAGTTTATCCGGGTATCGCATAGATCTGTGCATGCCAGGAAATTAAACGGTCAGCCAGTTAGAGCTCACGACCGCTTAATTACACAACTATAATACTTGTATAATTAATATACAATTATACACGTTGAAAAGCTGGTTGCCCGGTTCCCTTGGTTAAATTTCTATAATATGCAAAGATGAGCAACCATAAGGTAGCCCGTTCACCCATTTGTTGTCTATTTAGGTATGTACATACTTAAAACATTGAAAGACCTAGACGACAATCGATTGATATCCAAAACGATTGAACTCCAAAAACACGGTGAATGTTCCCTGAAATCAGAAATGCTTATTGGACATACCACTCAAAAGCTTGTAATAGCTGCTTATCTAACAGCAGGTGGATACACCAATAAAAATTACACTGCCCGGCGACCCTCGGATTTAGTGTCCTTTCATACTAGTGTTTCTGCTGCGTAAGCCTTTATTGAACGTAAGTATACGTCTAAGCAACGTAGAAGTCGCATCAATGCGACCGCAACGCGTTCTCTGTAGAGCGCTTGACGATTTGGTTACGTGGTTATAACAAAGAAAGGATTAGAATTTCTTATTCCTTTAGCATAATTATTGTGTTGTTAATAGAAAATTGAACGAAATAAAAATAAATGAACTGTGTAAGAATTCATTGTAGAGTTAGTTATAAGTAAACGTGATTATTTTCTGTTACATAACAACACTAAATTACTTCAAATAGCCTACCTATTTAAAGTGTTACTGCCTTCGTATAAATTGATTCAATTAATATGAAGTAGCCTGCCGTGTGTTCATCGAACGCCTACGTGGCTGAAACGCTAGTGTGAAAGAGCACTTACAGTTGATGTTATTTAGTAGCGCAGATAATTTGACCTATCACGATGTAATATTCCGGCCCCTGTATTGGCTGCTTAGCACAATAATTGACAAATTATTTTGCTTTGCAATTGAAGCACGTAGGTCTTGAAGGGCAGACATGTCAAATGATAATTTACGGTACAAAAACCAAGTAAGGTTTAATTGATGATGTCATCAGTACGGATTGAGGTCAGTTAATAGGAGGACGCAAAGACATTATAAGTAAAATAAAACTTGTTTATTTTTAGAATATAGTTGATAGAATTAATGTACCTTCCGATATATGTTTGGCTGCAACGCATTGATAAATAAATATCGCTTCACATTCATAGCCCCACACTAGGATTCCTTGTGTCGTGGGTGCCATGGACAACACACAAAGACTACATTTACGCCTAGACGGAGAACAGAAATTAAAACTCATCATTCAAATTTTCACCCGAATCGAATCCAGGACCCTTGGCGGAGCGATCCGGTATGATAACCATTGCGCCACACGGGTCGTCAATTGATGGTTTACTATATATATATATATATATATATATATATATAGCATTATAGTTAGTCTCTCTTCACAATTGAGTAGGTAGGTGTAGTGTATAGCATACTCTGCGGACGACTTAGAGGCCAGTCCAAGTGTTGGGAGTGTTTATGCCTCCCGAAGGCTTCTGATACGGCTTGAAATCTGTTTTATAACGACACCACCTGGGACGGACTGCTCACCGTGTTTCCTAAAGATAGGAAACGCTCGAGAGCGGTCATTTGTGTCTCTATACATTAACTAGCAAACTTGTAACTGTAATCAGAAGTGATGGCTTCACTCAATGAATACCCCGAATTAGATTAGCAACCTTATTAACGCTTTAAATAGAAAACACCACACGAGTTTTCCACCAAGCATTTTGTCCGAAAGTCTCCAATCCCATTAAAATATGTCGTATACGTCTATTATAACTTTAAGAAGTAGTCGATACTACTTATCCTTAAAGACATGATTCAATTTAATTGCTACATTGTCGTTAAAACACAATGTCATTGTACAAGTATAAATTCAGCAATTCCCTTCATAAGTAAAGGTAGGTACAAAGCGATTCCCAAACCAAATTCAGATCGAGTTCTTCGTGATATTGATTCGATTCGACATCAACTCAAATTGTATGACTTGTGCAATCGAATGACGTCACCAGGAAATTAAACGCCTGGACAGTGCGGTACCGAGGCTCGTCGTCACGTCATTCAAGTGCTAAGCTTCTATTAACTAACCGATTTTGAGTGAGTAGCCATGTCTGTGAGCCGTGAGGTCCCGGGAAACTAATCGTAATTCGAACGTGAATTACAGAAAATGTATTATAGAAAGACTTCGCGAACTCTACATACAATAGGAGAACTCTAATGGTCGAAATTTATCATCATTAACCGACTTCGAACAAGAAAGAGGTTACCTATCATTTAGTCGCGTTAATTCTTTGTTACTCAAGTTATTGTCTATTGGTATGGACCTGTGTTATGCACGTGGTTCTCTGTCGGGTCCGAATCCTGAACGTCATATTGCCAAAGTTATATGCATTAATAGTAAATGAAATTGTCATTTACCTTAGCCAAGAAAAATAGTTGATTTGGCTACTATATCGCTTTGGAGCAATCTTACAGGGCGTACCGCGGCGTAACCCTTAAAACTCAATTACATACCAGAAGAAACCGCATTTTGCGTCAGGCAAATAAATGGTCAAAAGTCAAAAATTTTATGCAAAATAAATAAATTAAAATGCATTATAACTTTAAAATCAGGTAGATGTTCAAAAGCCGTAAAGTGATTATTATCGCGCGGTTGTATTGTAACGCAAAATTTTATTTTTAATTGCAGTATTTATGGGCTGCGTCAGGAAAACGAAAGCTTATCCGATAATGAACCATTATCACTCGCTTTATGAATGTCCGAAAGTTTTTTCCAGTCAACTGTACTAGTGAAGCAATTCTGGTATTACGAATATAACGATGTCTGTTTAATGAGCTGGTTTGCAGTTTCATCATTCAATCCCGCCCGGGAGTTTCTTGCCGCTTCTTCTACCGGGACCACTCACGGTAGGGATTTGTTGAAGCGATGGCGTTGAGTGACTTTCGAAAAGTGTTTGTAACAAACCTACTTCGAATAAAACTAATTTCATTTCATTTCATTAAATTACAAGCTTTTGCCCGCAGCTTTGCCCGCGGTAGAGATCGATGTTTTACAAATCCCACTTACTTTTACGTAGTTAGATTTAGTTGTCTAACACTTAACTAATTTCATGTATCATTTGATAGCGTGATTCAGAACTTGCAAATGAATTTTACTGTCGCCATCTATTAACAACATCCGGAACTAAATATCTAGCAACTAACAAAATATCGATCTTCCCATGGGGATGTTTTACCGCGGTAAAAAGTAACCTACGTTAATCTCCACCCTCCTCCTCCATGGTTTTTGTGTGTGGAGATAGTGATCTCCTTATAACAGCTTCGTTGCGACGTGAAAGACGGACAAACAAACAAACAAACACACTTTCACGTTTATAATATTATAGTATGGATTTTTTATGTAGCGATGTTATTGTAGGTACGACAATGTCCTAAGAAATACAATAAAAAAACAACCGAATTTGTCTAGTCGCTTGAGAGCCAGTTCGTCAACACACAGCTTCTTTTTTTCTTTTCTTTTTGTTCTTGGCCAGCTACGCATCGACACAAATGCCTTATTACTGGTATCCATGGATGGATGTCAGTATAAGATAATCACAGTACGGCCGACGTATCTTGGCGCGTCTGAACTTCGCGCAGAAGGCTGTCAAGGCTGCGCAGTAACACAATTCGGCAATGCTCGGTACGCAGCGTATTATGTCAGTCACACGTTAGCATGTTCGTGTCGCTATTTCTGTCTTACATGCACTAAAGTTCGCAAAGCCTATGTTCAGTCGCGCGAAGATACGTCGGCTGTATTGTACCATCAGATAGCTCGTCAGCTCGTTTTTTTGGCTATATACATATACAAAAAAAACTGGAAAATTAAAAAAATATATATTGCACTCTTCGAATATAAATGATTATAATACAACATGTCAGTAAACTTAATTATTCTAAAATAAATTGTTATGAAACAAACAAAGCTTTACAATACTGAAATTCTTCCTAAGGGTTATATAAAGGGTTATATAACTGACGTCCAAGTAAATTTTTTTTCAATTAACTTTTTATTCTTTGCAGAGAAGGCTGAAAACTGAAAACAACTCGTATTACAATCCAATTTTCCGCCATACTTTTAAACGTAAAGAAAACCTCTACATCGCAATTAACGTGATCTTGCATGACAATACTCGTTGGTACGTACTCAGTATCGGCCCTGCGCGTGCCAATTAAACCCCGCACACGCTAATAGTACATTAACACTCGCTTACACCGGGCCATCGCGCCTGCCATCTATCCCTCGTTATACCACTACAAATACGTAAAACTTATACAATTGTTAACTTAAACAATGTAGCGTCAAGGCATGCATGCACTTTCACAGTTACAAGCGTTTTTGAACTTTGAAATGTGACAGGATTCAAAAACTAAACGTGGTCCGGTAATGGATGTCACTAACATAATATTTTTGAATAAAATAACCCTATAATTAGTATCTATTTAATTACTCTTTTCATACTATACAATGGAAGAATCTTGCATTATTTTTCTTTAAAACATTATTGATATTCACATGAAAATAAAAATACCTAAAGTAATAAAGGGTGTATGTACCTCGAGCAAGGGAGGTTATCTTAGACTCAATGGATAAAATATAAATATATTTTTACGGTATTTCTTAGAAGGTGATGTTTCAAAGACATTTTGATTCGAACTAGGTCTGATGACGTGAACCCTACGCGGTAATACCAGCTACAATCAGTTATTTTGTTACAACTAAAGAATGTACATTATTGCCTTTTATATGATTCATTTCACATTTCTAAGGCTGCAGTAGGTTTCATGAATTTTAACTCTGAAGGAGTCTTTAAAATTAGTAGGTCTGTTTCAAAACTAAAACATAATCTAACTAATCTAAAAACTGCTGACTGTCATTGTTCAATGTTTCCCAAGGTTACAGATCCTACCTATTGTAGATTTCAATATAATTCCGGTGAGACAGATACCATCACAAAACTCGTTTTAAAACCAACTGTTTATTCATTAAACGGCGCAATTCGACCAAATGCGATGAATGAACGCAGTGATATGTTTTTAATAACGCCAGGTACTGTAGCGCAGGTAAATAGAGAATGGTCAATACTACGGACACTAAATGAGTGTACCTTCAAACAGGTCACTGACGTCCGCAAACACGCAGTGGCACGTTCATTATTCAGAAACGTTTGCCCTATGGCGTCAGGGAAGCGGTGCATCACATCATCGCCTATTCCAGGAAAGCCAAATGAAATGGGAATGGAAAGCCGGCTAGCTCTTTTGTAGCACGCGAGGAGCGATGCCCGATCGGGTGAACGTTTCGCGTTAATTAATTGGGTATTTTCACACGTCAGCGGGCAGATCTCGCTAAATAGATCGGCGCACGCGGCCCTTTAATTAGCTATATCTTCGGGGCCGATCGCTGCGCCCGCGCACTTCGCCACGCCAATTTGGCGCTGCGGTTCGCTACGGAGTACTAGACAGATAAGGAATAGAATGCTAGCCAATAACCTCATTATGAAATAAGCGGGCTTCTGCCGTTTCTACGATTGGCCGATAAGATGGGTTCCGCTTGTAATGATCGTTGTGACTTCGTGTACTCTATATCATCGTTGCGATTCTCACAAATAAAGCACCAGAAAATACGGCCATACATTACCGGCTTATCGGTACGCAATATGCATGTTACAATTGTAATAGATTTTCCGAGTTGGAAGGCCAAATTTATACTCTGAGGTAAAATGATAATATTTACATCGCAGGAAATATTAATACAAATACTTACATGAAATATTGGTCTCCCATAAATGATTATGGATGTGAAGATGATGCATATCGGAGATTTAAGGCGATATTATCCCAAAAAATGGTATTTTTGAAGGTGTTTTGTTCATAAATGGTACATAATACAATTCTAAAAAAAATATATGTTATTTTACAGTCTTTGTTCTTTCGTTCCCTCATTCTTGATACACGATAGCCGTTATTTCATTGCATATAAATAAATCACAAAGTTGGGTCTAATCTGGCATAAAAATGGAGTTTTATTCGCGTTTTAATCGCTTCCAGATAATAAAAAATATACCACAGTATAGGTCCTAAAGATACCGATATTCCTTGGTGATCATAATTTGAAATTTTGAAAAACTTCCCTTTCAATTCCAATTTTTTCCCTTTCCACCAGCTACGAAACGCCCGACGCGTTAATTTACTCAATTTTACTCTCGCGCCAGTCGCCTTCGAGGTAGGACCTGTGCTAATCGGCATCGCAGCCGCACGTTGTCGAATTTCCGACACCAATTTTAATTTCGAATTTGGCGCGCGCGCCTTCTGAACTTATATTACACTGTCCAAAGTATCCACACAGCTGTAATTTGAAATAATAAAAATTGTTCGTTTTTATACTTTAGTTACTGTTTATAGTATTTAGGTATTGGTATAAGTCAAGTGCTAATTACACAATAATTCTTGCCGTATTAGGGCGGCTTAGAATACTAACCCCAATCCCAAGCCGGATGGGTGTCGTAAAAGGCGACTAAATCCGGCCCGCTGGTGGTAGGGCCCCTCGAGGGATTATATTGGTAATATTGATTTTAAATGTTAATTAATGCCATAATTACTATTATTATTTCTATTGTAAGAATTTTGTAAGAATATTGTTTTTTAATGTTGTTTTTTTATATTGTTTTTGAGTATTGTTTTTTTATATGTATAGTATAATATGTATATTTGTATATAAGTTAAACAGGGGACGGAAGGGTAGAGGGAGGGTAGCGGGGGAGGTGGAAGGGAGGGGAAGGGGAGGGGAGGGGGGAGCGGAGGGAGGTGGAGGGGAGGGGAAGGGAGGGGGAGGGCCGGCAACGCATCAGTGATGCCTTTGGTGTTGCTGATGTCCACGGACGACGATAGCCAATTACCATCAGGTGGATCGTCAGCTCGTTTTCCGGCTATTTCCATAAAAAAAAAAAATATCGTAAGAATAATAACATTGTTCGTGTTTGTACTTTAGTAACTGTTTATAGTATTTTGGTATAGGTATAAGTCAAGTGCTAATTACACAATTAATTTATATACTAAGAAATATACATATAAATATAATATAAACTTATTTATATTTCCTAACTGAGATACGCGTGATACACAAATAAGTAGGTACTTACATACAAAATTGATTAATATCATCTAAATACTAACAAAAAATAACCAACTTCAAAAAAACTCAAAAACTACTTGTCAAATCTCGCTCAAATTTATGTGGAACCACATAAACACCAGCTATCGATTAAAAAAAGAATCATCAAAATCAGTTCATCCACAAATAAGTAGGTACTTACATACAAAATTGGCTAATATCATGTAAATACCTACAAAAAATAACCAACTTCAAAAAAACTCAAAAACTACTTGTCAAGACTCGCTCAAATTTATGTGAAACCACATGACAAACACCAGCTATCGATTAAAAAAAGAATCATCAAAATCGGTTCATCCACAAATAAGTAGGTACTTACATACAAAATTGGCTAATATCATGTAAATACCTACAAAAAATAACCAACTTCAAAAAAACTCAAAAACTACTTGTCAAATCTCGCTCAAATTTATGTGGAACCACATGACAAACACCAGCTATCGATTAAAAAAAGAATCATCAAAATCGGTTCATCCACAAATAAGTAGGTACTTACATACAAAATTGACTAATATCATGTAAATACCTACAAAAACTAACCAACTTCAAAAAAACTCAAAAACTACTCGTCAAATCACGCTCAAATTTATGTGGAACCACATGACAAACACCAACTATCGATTAAAAAAAGAATCATCAAAATCGGTTCATCCACAAATAAGTAGGTACTTACATACAAAATTGGCTAATATCATGTAAATACCTACAAAAAATAACCAACTTCAAAAAAACTCAAAAACTACTTGTCAAATCTCGCTCATATTTATGTGGAACCACATGACAAACACCAGCTATCGATTAAAAAAGAATCATCAAAATCGGTTCATCCAAAAATAAGTAGGTACTTACATACAAAATTGACTAATATCATGTAAATACCTACAAAAAATAACCAACTTCAAAAAAACTCAAAAACTACTTGTCAAATCTCGCTCAAATTTATGTGGAACCACATGAAAAACACCAGCTATCGATTAAAAAAAGAATCATCAAAATCGGTTCATCCACAAATAAGTAGGTACTTACATACAAAATTGGCTAATATCATGTAAATACCTACAAAAAATAACCAACTTCAAAAAAACTCAAAAACTACTTGTCAAGACTCGCTCAAATTTATGTGGAACCACATGACAAACACCAGCTATCGATTAAAAAAAGAATCATCAAAATCGGTTCGTCCACAAATAAGTAGGTACTTACATACAAAATTGATTAATATCATCTAAATACTAACAAAAAATAACCAACTTCAAAAAAACTCAAAAACTACTCGTCAAATCACGCTCAAATTTATGTGGAACCACATGACAAACACCAACTATCGATTAAAAAAAGAATCATCAAAATCGGTTCATCCACAAATAAGTAGGTACTTACATACAAAATTGGCTAATATCATGTAAATACCTACAAAAAATAACCAACTTCAAAAAAACTCAAAAACTACTTGTCAAATCTCGCTCATATTTATGTGGAACCACATGACAAACACCAGCTATCGATTAAAAAAGAATCATCAAAATCGGTTCATCCAAAAATAAGTAGGTACTTACATACAAAATTGACTAATATCATGTAAATACCTACAAAAAATAACCAACTTCAAAAAAACTCAAAAACTACTTGTCAAATCTCGCTCAAATTTATGTGGAACCACATGAAAAACACCAGCTATCGATTAAAAAAAGAATCATCAAAATCGGTTCATCCACAAATAAGTAGGTACTTACATACAAAATTGGCTAATATCATGTAAATACCTACAAAAACTAACCAACTTCAAAAAAACTCAAAAACTACTCGTCAAATCTCGCTCAAATTTATGTGGAACCACATGACAAACACCAACTATCGATTAAAAAAAGAATCATCAAAATCGGTTCATCCACAAATAAGTAGGTACTTACATACAAAATTGGCTAATATCATGTAAATACCTACAAAAAATAACCAACTTCAAAAAAACTCAAAAACTACTTGTCAAATCTCGCTCAAATTTATGTGGAACCACATGACAAACACCAGCTATCGATTAAAAAAGAATCATCAAAATCGGTTCATCCAAAAATAAGTAGGTACTTACATACAAAATTGACTAATATCATGTAAATACCTACAAAAAATAACCAACTTCAAAAAAACTCAAAAACTTCTTGTCAAATCTCGCTCAAATTTATGTGGAACCACATGAAAAACACCAGCTATCGATTAAAAAAAGAATCAGTAAGAACAAATAAGTAGGTACTTACATACTTTGACTAATATCATGTAAATACCTACAAAAAATAACCAACTTAAAAATCGAAACGAGGTTTTTTCAAAATGGCAGACTTGTAGGTATGCCAGGTTCCGTAGAAAAATGTTCAAACCCTTTGGATAAGATATTTTACAAGTATATTGAGAATGATAAAAAGTATAAGAATAATTTAAAATAAAATACCTTAAATTATGTAAAAAATAATAAAAACAAAATTAAGCTAAAATTATCATTACTCTTATTTTATTGCACCTAAAATTCCAATGAATAAATCAAAATAAAGTATACTTTCACCCCAACTCAGAGCAGTTACTAATAATAATAATAAAAACCCTTCCACACTCATACCCCCGCAGTAGGTTACAAGTATTTACCTGTTTCGCGGGTGGCATGGACTACACATATAACACATCACAATAACAGCCATGACACGAGTACAAATATTTATCTGTGACATAAATATTTGCCCCGCCGGAAATCGAACCCGAAACCCCTCGCTTCGCAGTTCGCAGGCAGGATCACTACAAACTAGGTTACAGGATCTAAAGCTACGCACGGGGTCATGAACCTCACGGCCGCGCGCGACCGGCTCACGGCGTGGCGGTCGAGTTTACACTCAGGGGAGCGGGGTATAGGGGAGTGAACAAAATGCCTACAACGGTCGGATAATCTCGCCTTAATAAAATGTAAGCAGCAAAGTTTAATACCTACCTTACGTGTTAGGTGTGTCTTAATCAATTATTATGTCCTCAAATGTACCAAAAATGCTACTGAATTGCACTATTTTAGCGAACCATGTTAATCAATCCGTTTCTCACTCTGAACCCGAATCCAGGTTATGATGAAAAGAGCACAGCTAAAAAAATACTTTGGCTGCAGTTAGGTTCAAGCACAGGTACAAGTTACAATAATTATTTAAACGATGACATCGACAATTCTACGTAACATTGACGACCCTGTAGCCTAGTTAGTAGTGATCCTACCTGCGAAGCGAGAGGTCCCAGGTTCAAATCCCGGTTGGGGCAGATATTTATGTGACAGATAAATATTTGTACTCGGGTCATTGGGTGTTATTGTGATGTGTTATATGTGTCGTCCATGCCACCCGTGAAACAGGTAAAACTACTGCGGGGGTATGATTGTGTAAGTGTTAATTATTGATTTACACATTTATAGTACAGTGTATATATGTAGATAGAACTATTAAGTATATATAGAACCAGAACTATACCAATCTGCACTAAGTCTATTATGTACTATTCTACTATTATGACTAAGCAGCATTGTGGTATATGCTCAAGCCATTGTCAAAGTCAATTATGATAAGAGAGCCAACGTATGTGTTTGCATATAGCAAAGTTAAACGAATTCCTACTAGCCCCTGCAAGCATGATAGATTGGCACTGTTAAAGCGACCTTTTCCATAAAGATGTGAGGAATGGTAGATCGAGGTGGACAAAAAAGCGTGTCAGTTACATGGCGCGGCGCTGTCGGTCTAGTGAGCCACATGCACAATCATACTATTACTTTATCTAGGGTTGCAAGTACTGTATTTTAATCTGACTTTTTAAAATATAATAACACCCACATACCTGGACAAATCCGGAACAGACGACAAATACGTAGGTCTGTTCTAGATAATATCGTAGAGATAGAGTTTGCTTGAATTAAATACCAAATTCATTTTCTTCCCCGAGTTCAAAACCGACTTTGTTCCATTATTCAAAATGTTACCAAACCACTAATCATAATGGTTTAAAGTCCTGCGGATTCATTTGTTCAATTGCAACTTATTTAAATAAGTCAGTCACGTCATTATACTCTTTCAGTTAGAACCTATAGAAGCTGATATTTAATGTGCGTTTTCTAATCTAATTCTACAAGACAGCGGTGGTAAAGCAATACATCATAAGTAAAATGACTATTAACTATTGAATCGATTCTGTTAATTGAGCGGAGACAACCTTATGCGAGATATTAAAATGTAGAGCGTCGCAAATCGACAGCCCTAAACGATCCCGTCCATTGAGATACCACAGATTGATAGCCGTCGGGAAACAATTACTTTTTTGTCGGCAACGCGAAACACCGCTAATTACAATAAGTGATTATTGGCTTTTTTTAATTACGCCGCCCATTCAGGCGTCGATCATCACGGCTAATAGTTGCCAGTCAGTGCATTTAATAAAGCCCACAGCGCCTCGGAATGTTCGTAGTTTCGCTCGCGGAATTCCTATTATAAACTCCGACGATTTCGCTCTAAGTATTTTTCAATATTAAAGATTGTCCGGTCCGACTCTTAACTCGGAAGACGGCTGTCGTTCATTATGAAAATTATAAATATTAAGAGCTTTGCTTACGGGCTCCTCGTGACAAAAAGTTAAACCATTAAGCGTATATATTTAAATGTGTATACATGTGGGTATATGTAGGTACAGTACAGGCTGCAAGTGTATGAGTGCGTTGTAACCTGTTTCGGTGATGTAGGTACGCGTTGCATTCCTTTCATAAATACGAGAGATGTGCCCGTGGTAGGACGACGGTCGGTCGGTCGGTCGGTCGCGGTGCGGTACCGGCCCAGCGACCCGGCGCGGCGGCCCGTCGGCCCGTCGGCCCGGCGACCGGGGCATCGCCCGCCCCGTGAGAAACGAATGTTCCCGGCCTCTAATTACGTTTTATGCGATATCGCCATTTAATTAGCAACATGTTTCCCATTCCGAAACATTAATTAATATTTTCATCAGAGTTCTCCGCATTTAACTGTGCTTTTATTACTCGCTCGAGATTTTAATAAAGATTCTCGACCACCCTCGTCGGCGTATTATTGTTTGTACTTATTTATTTTTTTGTTAATAAAACATGGCATCGTGTTCCATTGTAGCCAATTGTCGGAACCACATGTCTCTTGTGTGACAGTCGATCGAACGAGCCGTTTTCGTAAACTGCCATGAAAGTTGGCACGGCGAGTTTTCTTGTGCAAGAATTTTTGTAACATTATCGAGTTGGTAATTATTGAAAAGTATTTGCACAAGAAATGCAACGCAGCGATAAAATTGACACCAGCGAGTGAATACGCCAGATAAGGAGCATAATTAATTCGACGGTTGGCGAGAACTTAATTGTAGCACCAGATTAATAACCGATCCACGTACAGCCAGACAAATTGCGACAGCTGACCACGTAATGGCATTACGGATATGACATCTTTGTTGTACGCCACTTGGAAATTAAGCAAGTTTATTGCCATTCTTGTACCCATTTATGGAATCACCTGGAAATTAGTTCCTGCACCTACATGCGCTATTATGGTCTCGGTTTATTTACGGCCGCTGCAGAACAGGATTACCTCTTTAACTATACCTATCCACCTTAATTTCTCCTTACTATGCAACTCCTTACTATATGCCACCACACTCTTCATTCTACATATCGCACCTTTGGTGGTAACAAGGGCACATCTTACAAAAAATCGTAAAATGACAAAAATTAAACAAAAAAATATTTGACACCTGCAAAGTACATGGCCATATTCACAAATAAATGGGTCGTATCTCATGCAAAGAACAAACACTTTAAAGCAATACAAAGACGAATAATACGACTCGGAATACAAAAAAAAACTTTAAAATGTCTCTGCTGTAAAATTACAAAAGTGCAGTTGAGCCCTTGTTCCACCAAAGGTGCGATATGTAGATTAACGTAGGATCTATAAAGAAACCATGGCATAAATTCTTAATTCATCCGAAGGCCACTCAAAAGAAATATACACCTACTATTGATTCTGCCTAAGTAAATGCTTTTATTAGTTTACCATTACTTACAATTCTAGCAGATAGTCCAGAGATGACAATCTTATAGCTGGAGAGCTATTGAACCATTTGACTATCCCACTTCCCACAAAGCTAGAAATTTATTAAATGATATTTTATTATCAGTCAATTAAGAAAGTACCGTTCTGGCAGGCATCTCGCGGGTGCATCATGGCCCATAAATTTTTTGAAAATGCAAAAAATATATTTTATTTATCCCACTCCCACAAGGCTACAATTGTAATATGTTGTAATTTACATATGTTTAAGTGTAAAAAAAAATGCCAGAACATTTTGAGGGTTGCAAGTATGTGCCAGAACAGAGCAAAGTTGTCATCGGGATTGCAATTCTATCTTTCTATGCATAATTTCAAGCTCTAGCCTGTTTTTCATGTCATTTTAATGTATAGGACTATTGTTGGATTTTACAGATCGTACACTTTGGTGGAAAATAAATTCGGTATTGCCATACAAAAAATAATAATTTTCATATAAATGTATCCTTCTATGCATAATTTCAAGCTCTAGCCTGTTTTTGATGTCATTTAAATGTATGGGACTATTGTTGGATCTTACAGATCGTACACTTTGGTGGAAAAACATTTCGGTATTGCCATACAAAATATAATAATTTTCATACAAATGTATCCTTCTATGCATAATTTCAAGCTCTAGCCTGTTTTTGATGTCATTTTAATGTATGGGACTATTGTTGGATCTTACAGATCGTACACTTTGGTGGAAAAAAAACAGTGTTACCTTACAAAAAAAAATAATTTTCATGAGGCAAAATCAGCGAGTTCAATTCCTGGCTAATAATATTAATTTTTCAAAAATCTAATTATGCCGTTTTGGTTTTCGTCAAAATCAGCCCTGAGACTCCTTTTACCACTTTTCGCTATTCCTCATAGTTTTGAATTTGTCCATCCACGCTCACTTGAAAAATTCACCCTGTATACTCTTCTGGCAGATACTTGCAACCGCTAGAATGTTCTGGCTGTTTACATATATTTTTTAAACAATTGAAAGAATGTTCCCTGAAAATTTGAGCCTTGTGCGAGTAGGTTATGAATTGCTCTCCCGATGACAACTTTGCTATGTTCTGGCAAATACTTGCAACCCTCAAAATGTTCTGGCAATTTTTTTTTACACTTAAACATATGTAAATTGCAACATATTAAAATTGTAGCCTTGTGGGAGTGGGATGAAAAAAAAATATTTTTTGCATTTTCAAAAATTTAAGGGACCATGACGCAACCGCGAGATGCCTGCCAGAACGGTACTTTCTTAATTGACTGATAATAAAATATCATTTAATAAATTTCTAGCTTTGTGGGAAGTGGGATAGTCAAATGGTTCAATAGCTCCAGGGCTATTAGTAAGTCGCGTTTAGAGAATTCAATTATCTCCCGAATGTGTTTCGTGGTAGTAATTTTGAATAGGAAATAAACCCAAGTGAAAGTTTTTACTGAACTAACGCATGGAAGTCCCGACTAATAAAATCAATAATCACTAATGTAATCACTTATATTGTTGTTAGTTGACGTCAATAGCCTATCGAATCGAAAACGATCATGGCCGGGCTTATCTCTTGTACTGTAGAACATGGGCTCCGCTGGGTCTCGCCGTTTCTATGAATGCTACAGCTTTTATTCGGGCGTCGGTCGTTTGCATAATACAAATCGATGAAATTCCTATTATTTCGCATGTTTAAGGTCCGAGAGCGTGAGAACAACTCTCCAAGGAAACTAATTACACTGAATGCGGACTGGGTCTTCAGTTAATTAGAGACTGAGTGGCTCAACCCTCTTAATTAATAGGCACTCGAACTCAGGCCCTTATGCTTACTTCGTCTGTTTTGTTTCAATTGTAAAATTTCTGATAAAGCGCGAGTAGGTATTGTGTTAGGGTTATAATTAAATGCAAAGAATAATAATGAGCTTATTTATGTTGTTACTAAGTCAAAGTATCTGTTTAAAGAGCGCTGTAAGAAGACTTATTTCCTCTTATGTTTTGTAAGGTGATTGTTGTATGGTGACTAAGATATGGATAAAGCGAGGAAGAAGAAGTAGCGAGGACTTGGAGATCCCGAGAAGGATTTTTACGAAAGAAAAATTCAAAAGATAATCTACTTTCTGGTTAAGTGTTCTTTGAGCAGCAGCTTAGTTAAATAATTTAAACTATGTATTTAAATTATTCCTACACCTCACCGAATACCGAATGTTTACCACCAAATAGCGACTGCTTTTTGGAATACCAAATGATAACCAAACCCTCCTCAATCATTTCAAAATCCTAGACTAAACTTTTTTATTACTTAATTCCGCGCACATTTAAGTAATCCTCTGATTTCCTTAAACTAAAGAGCAAAATAAAAAAAACAAAGTCAAAAATCACCAAAATGAATAGATTAGTTTATTTTACTCGTTACATAGGTTTTCTCTATAGCAGAAAGTCAATAATCTTGGTCGGAATCCAGGAATAAATAAATTTCTCTAGTTGCGTTCGATAATCGAAATTCAAACTTCGTGGCATTATCGATACTTCAACTTGATAACAATCAGAGGTGTGCAAATAAGGCGTGCAATAACATCTATTTACGAGCGTGTCAGTGAAGCCGTAAATGTGAAATTGTTCTTACCATATAATGGGGTATCAATGTACGATAATGTAAATTCAGTCATTCATGTACCAATTTTTACACGCAACTTCATCTGCTATTTACTCATTATCGACAGATGTGTTTCACGGGAATCCACAAGAATAAACAAGGTTTATTTTGCCTTTGTGATTAATGTGATTGAGTTGTGTTGTGTTGGTAATTGGAGATGTAGCGATGTAACGTTAATAAAGCGTCCGATCTAACTAAGTAATCTGAGGCTTATTTGCTTTTTAACCGACTTCAAAAAAAGGAGGAGGTTCTCAATTGGACTGTATTATTTTTTTTCAATTCGATTGGTTTTTTATGTCTCATGAATTTTTATTGGGTTTACCGATTTTGATGATTCTTTTTGTATTCGAAAGCTGGTGCTTGTCATGTGGTCCCATTTAAAGAGCGAGATCTAACGAGTAGTTTAGAGTTATCCCTAATTTTTAGTCGATTATTTTTTCCATCTCTACATGTAAGTATCTGATATTTTAAATTCCATACCTAATTAGCATTTTAAAACTTATTCCATTTGTTTTAGTTTTAAAATGTTTTGATGAGTATTTTCACCAAAACTGAAGAAACAGGAATGATTTAAGTGTCTCTCACACACGGCTAGAACAATTTTATGGTAGTAGGTACTCGTATACATAGATTCATGTCAGCGTGTAATGGCGTATTAATGTATTGGTGTATCTGTGTCCCGTAATATGTACTCGTGCGACGGGAACATGGCTCTTCGATTAACATAAAATGGAGACGATGCGTGGGCGCAGGATACGGATAGTGCCGCGTGTACACATTTCCTCAAAGTTTACACCAAGACATTTCAATTGAGGCTGCGATGTATTTTAAATTTGCTGATTTATTTTCAAGAGAATTAAGTTGTGGGTACGGTCTTAACATGTGTCACATTACACATATTAATGTGGTACTTAATGGGTGGTAATTAAACTGACTTCTATTTAATAGCATTATTGTCGACTAAAAATCTACACTGTCCTCTAAATTACTAAGTCAGCCACCATCAATGCGCGTCTAAAAAATACTCTTTTAGCCACTATAAATCTTCAAAGTAAGCTACTGTAAATACAACTTAGCATGGTAGTTATTTTTTAGCATCTACATTTGTAACATAATATTCAAATAGTAAACTTCTAAAATATTGATATATGACACCAATAAAGTAGTTTTATCTACATCTAGTTTTATAACTCGGCATCTATAATTTTTTTTGAAACATGAATAATTTATAACTCACCCTATATTTTTCATCATCAAAATACCTAAATTTATCATCAAATATATTGAATTGTCATCAAAATATACCTAAAATTAAGGTGTGTAATAGTTAGTATAATAATTTAGAGTATAATATAACTTGAAATAATGTTCACATGATATAGTTTTCATATGTTATATGAACAAATAACATAATTTCATGTGATCTAATGTTTTTTTCATATTATAATGCTATAATTCATTAAGTTGCTCGAATAACATTTAGTTTAACATTACTTCATATAATTTTATATGGTATAAAGCTCTTTTTATATAACGTTCATTTGACTTATTTTTCATTTAATCTCATTTTCAAATACATAATCTAATCTTCAAACGTTACACACCCTTAAACCCTTACACACCCTATAGCATGCGGCAAATAGCAAGAGGCATTCCGCTTGCAGTAAGCAATCAGCAGACATGGTTTCTGTCACGGCTCCGGCGCTGCGGGGCTCTGGCGGTCCCACGCGATCATATCGTCGCAGATGCTATTAACGCTCACCACCGCAGCTTCGGCTTGCTGGCCGGCTACGCCGGCCAGCCTCAGCTGCTGCGGCGAGCGTTGAAAGCACCTGCTCCTCAGCTCGCGGGCCGCCTCGCCCCTCCGCGCCTACGCGGGTTTACATTAAACTCTAGGGGTAGGGCAGACAAGACTACGTGGAGTCGGGTTTGCAGCAATTTGTTTCTGTCACTTATGTAACAACGAGCGCACCAACAATAGAATGACAATAAACAAATACACGTGACAACTCACAATAAAAAATATACGTGACAACTCATCCCCGCATGAATCGAATCGCGCTCTCTGATTGGTGCAAATGGACAGTGGTGCCCCTCTGACTGACGTCAAACAAATCATGCAGCCGCTATTTTCATGATAAAAGAATACGATGTATTATTTCACATGCTAAATTATAAAATATGATGTTTTCTAGTTCAAGCTTGAACTATATCTTTTGAGGAACATATGTTCAAGCTGTAAAACGTAAAATGTTGGTTAATTGTAAAATCCGTGGCCGAGTTAGTAAAATAGATGGTAACGTGTAAATCAGTGGGACAAGTAAAAATATTTGTTGTTCTTTATTTGATGCTTTTTTTGGAATATTCAGGTGGTATTTAAAAAGAGGCGAATTAGTTTATTAGAAGCCTTCTCATTTTCCTATGGCTAGGTTATAAAATCAGAGGTTGGTTTCCGTGGCCTAAAAAAAAATCTGCGGCTTGACTTATTATTCCCCGTACTTAATTAACACATTACACACCGATTGAAGTAATATTAAACGCGGTCAGTGGATTAGAAAAATTAAGACTTCTAGTGAAAAATAAAAAATAATTTTATTTTGTATTCTCTATTTCTTTACATTTTCATAAAGCGACAGAGAGTTCCTTCCTAAAGTTTCAATGTGTCTTTAGTATCAAAATATGCGAGTACAAAAGCGTTCATTAGTCTTTGATAAAGATGGAAACAGCCCCACCCCATACGCTAAGTCATATTAATATATTAAAATCCGTGTTGACTATGGAACCCTAAAAAGGTAAACTTGAACACTATTAAAGCTGGCTTGTTTTGATTTAACCATAAAATAACTAGTTGTAACTCAGCTAGTTACCCGCGACAAGCGACCATTACGAACCACGACGGTTCGTGACCACTCTGTATTTAGTCAGTTAGTCATCAGCCGGAGCGCTGTCGCAAGATGTTGGTCGAAAAATAATTAGCTTTAGACAGCCTCGGTAACCGCAGCTGACATTGGCTTATAAAGCAGTAGGCTTACTTTTCGAGGTCTGTAATTATTGCGAAATTTAACGCATCTGTTACTAAATTGTTAGTATCATCAACTAGTAAGTTAACATACGTGTCACTTAAGAACTTACGCCCCAACTCAGAGTCACTAACGGTTACTTTAATCACTCCTTAGTAAAGAATCACCAAACAAATTATGTACTAAGGAGCGATTTAAGTAACCGTTAGTGACTCTGAGTTGGGGCGTTTGTCCATGATTGCATTGCTAAAGACCAGAAATTTGTATTTGCGACCTCGCATAATCTGTTCGTTTCTACTCTTTAATCTTTTTCTAATATATGAGTGTAGTTTTTTCTTCTACATGACCTCTGTGCCGAACATACATTTTTCATTTCAAGATCTTTTTGTCTTATTATATTTTAATTCTTTGCTGCTGTTGCTCAGCAACGCAGATTTTCCAGTCAGATTACATATTTCAACATCTTTTTAATGGAAATAGCTGGCAAAAGAGCTGACGATCCACCTGATGGTAAGTGGCTATAGTCGCCCATGGACATCAGCAACACCAAAAGCATCACTGATTTGTTGCCAATTAAAAAAGAGAGAAGAACAAGAAAGAATTATTCGGCTCTGAAAGTGATTGGGTCCGATTCATTAAAAAATAACCCCGCCCACTAACTACACTCTCAACAAAACCATATTTTCATTATAATCCAGCTCATTTTAAATTGCTAAACAAGAAGTTAACTAATCACCAATTAAAAATTTCCCCTGATACAAATTGGCAAATGACCATAAAAGCTTACCTACGATAAAAAGGAGATTCTTCAATCGGATTTAGGAATCCATGAGAACACAAAGGAAATGATATGTATTTATTTAATGTATTCTCTCTTTTTAATGTACTTTTTTGTAAAAATTTCCTTTAAACCACTAATTTAAGATACGGCATGAAATATTTTCTGTCGTCAATTCATGTATGAGAGGACACTGGGATTGGGAATGGCCGCGAAGCATAAAAAATATGAAGTTTTCTTAACATGGATAAATGAATTAAGGAGTTTTGGGAGTGTGGAAAGTGATTTAAGAAATTCTTGAACGTAAAACAATACAGACAGCGAAATAAATTAATTTAAGTAACTACCTAAAAAAAAGAATGTAGCCTTGAAATTACTACTCCCTACCAGGGTATGCTGTAATTTTAATAAAATAATTTAATAAATTTAATAATATAAAATAGATAAATCGAAACTAAAGCTTCAAATGAATCATGAGTCATATAATACTTATTGCCAAAGTAACTGCGGTTAGGTATCCGTTGTTGTATATACGAGTAGATAGGTTTCAGTCGTTCTCAAAGTCAGCGATATTGGGTGCTATCGCTATGTTAATCTTTTAGGGGATGGAGCTAGTTACAAAATCATTTTTAATGCTTTTATGTAATGTAATAAAAAAACAAAGTATTATTGTGTTCCGAAGTAAAATCGGAGCCCTTATAGTTTCGTCATGTCCGTCCGTCCGTTGGCATGGATATATATATTAATTAAAAGTCCAAAATCGTAGAATTAGATATTGAAAAATATTTTTTTCAGGGTACCATCCCTACAGGTAACGTGAGGATGAAATTTTTTTCGTCGCGTAACCCATAGTGTGAGGTATCGTAGATAAGGTCTTTCAAGAATATTATGGGTCTTCTAAGACCATTTTTGGATTTCGGATTTCGTTTGCGAAATATTTGGCTAAAAGTGCTATTATAATTTTGGTTAGAGTCAAGTGTCCCTCCCTCCCTGTCGGCTAAACAGTTGGAGTTGGACAAGTGATTTAAAAAAATAGTTTATATGATGAATTTACAAGGAAAACTATCACGGCTATGTTAGCATAAGTAATTAATGAGTAATAGGCGATAAACTTACTACTTCGGAACCCTACATTGCGCGTGGCCTGACACGCACTTGCCCGGTTTTTTTTATTGGGGTGGTTGGTGGTCAAAATAAGTTTCAGAATCTACAAATTATTGGGACCGTAAATAAATTTTAATGGTTAGGAAAAATAGGTTTACTTGCAAATAAATGAAGTAGATCTTTTGAAATAAATTAATAAAGAACGTACAATCACAATTGTAAGAGAATCGGACACTGCGAGATAAATAAGAGTTTACCCAAAGTTATAATGGTCAAATATAATTCTTTAAGATGTTAATGTTGCACGAAAGACAGTCAGTACTTAAGACGTCAAACAATCGTTATCAGATTAACCGCGCAAACGAACCTGCAATTATCAATAGGGAATCAATAATAATTCATTTTAATTTGCTGTTATCTCAATATACAGTTGAACATGTCGCTTTATAGTTATTTCTTCTATAGCTGTTTAATTAATATGCTGAATATTAAAAAGAGGTTTACAAATGTTGAGTCGTACTCCGACATGTCCGCCACGGAGTGCCGATGCGACGCACTGATAACATTCCGGCTCAGGATTCGAACACGAAATTCTTGGCATGGTCAAATCTGAGCGATACTTGAGGTACATACAGGTTAAACGTTTCTCTCTGTATGAAGTCAATGCGAGGAATTTACTGATAATTCGTCATTGCACGTCGTCCATTGCTGGGGTGTACCGTATAGGCTTTCGGTCGAATAGATAACTCTGCAATATTCTGCATTCCGTGGCCCGTCGACGCGGCGTTGGACGACCTCTCGTCATCGGGCGATAGGATCGTGACAGAGAATTCGTCGGTCCGCTGCCGGTGGAATGCGAGCTGTAATTGATTTGTCCTGCGTAATCGACGGCTGAAAGGGATTGACGGCAGTATCGAGACGTCATTCCGGGGTGGCTTAGCAATGTACAAGTAGTTCTCGTAAACATCTGTTAGTCTAGCACTCTGAACTAGGGATTTCGGGTTTGCCGTTGATACCTTTATTTGTACGGCAAAATCGACTCGGTTGGATTCTACATTGAAGCTAAATTAATATTGCTAGTGGAAGGCAAGTTTAAATGTTCCTTTATGTCTACGTTGTCTGTCTCATTTTATATTATGTATTTCTTAGAAATCAAAGGTTCACCGCCGTTTCGGAACACAGCTTACATTATTTGAAAATGTATCAAAATTCTTCGTTGTTAAGTTCAGATTCGCCTGAAGCATTTCTTGACACTTTTTTTGCGGGAAGATTTTATATATTTGGGCATAAAGTGATGCAAATCCCCTGCTTTCTTTCGGTCAGCAACGAGTCAGTGAAGCCTTTGTAGTTACAAATATTGTAGAACATAAAAAATAGCGTAGCTCAATAATAACATATAGCACGCTTACGCTATCGCCTATTTTTAAGACTATTAAAAGTTGAAATAAAATTCTGAAAGTGAAATTCAGATCAAGACTCGAGTAACAAATGTTCCAGCAAAATCCGAATAAAAATCCTTGTTTATTTTTTAGTTTTAAAGCAACAAAAACAGAGGGACTCATTCAGATGTCAAAAGCTCTTACATCAATAGGAATTATGTCTTGTTTAAAACAATTAACTTTTCAAACAAGTGTAAAGTTGATCAGCTGTTGTTTAACCGCAAAACATTAATAACTGTTGTTTACTATAAATTAATATACAAAGGTGAGACTGGCTGGGGTAATGACAACCATCTATGCCCTATATAAAAACTTCATCGAAGCAATTCGTCGCACGCGATCGCAGTCCGGTTTGTTTTACTCTCTGGGGAACCAAATAAAATTTATATTCATAGCCGTTGTATTTATTGGCTTTCAATTAGTATAATCTTAATGGAGCATTAACATACGGCCGGCGCGTCTGAGTATGCTTAGCCGTCGGGTTGCCACTTGCCTGCGATACCCTACGCGAGTACATTATTAGCTTGACACATTTACTGCCCCGAGATTATGTTGTCATTTATGGATAGATTAATGGATGTATTAATTTATATCAATTTAATATGGTTTAATTATCTTGCTATGAGACGCAACCGTGACTTATGTTATAAAATTAAATAATTTTAAAAAAAACAGACAAATCGCGTACCATAAACCATAGTAATAAAAAGCAAAGTTCGTTATTTTTAGATTATCTCACAGTCATGCTAAATGAATTGAAAATTTAACCTTTAGGAAGTGTAGTGTATTAAATTACCATGAAAGTAACTGTATAAATAAACAAACTAAAACAAGTCTTGTTATTTTGAAACTTGAAACCAAATCTAGGATACCTAATACCCTCTAGAGTCTATTATTATTTTCAACACCTTTTACAAGCATGCATGCACGCAAGAGGCGTTGGTAATTAAATAATCTATAGACCGTTAAGGTCTTAAAAAGATCGGTTAAAGTACCTACAACGTTAACAAAAATATTTTAGTTAGTTTCAAGAAAGACATAATACCTTTTTAATAGTACGTACTACGTTTTTTAATAGTAGGTACGTATTAAAAATCGTACATATGCATTTAACCTCTAGCTCAAGCAACATAAACAGTTATTGATATAAATTGACAACATACATACTCGTATGTTCGTTAGAGTCATCTCAGTCATTGCACGCAGCCATTAGTGACAAGCTCAGCTCACGCGATATCTGATCCACAAATCGATATATTCCGCAAAGCAAGATAACCTGACGCGAACGAGCTCGTTAATAGATGCCTGAAAAAGGAAGCATAACATTTCCGGACTGTCCCAGTTACCCTCGTTTTGTATAATTACATAAATGGGCAACCGGCGACTCTAAGCTGGCAACACCGGTCGCGGAAGGTTTGCTGCCGATGACCTCCACGGACCGGTTCCCGCGGCGTCCCCCGCACCCCTCGCCCCTCTCCTTCCAAGACGTTTCATTACGTTATTATTATATTAAATGCTATAATACACATTGTAGGCATTAGTCCGAGACGTCCTAAGAAAGGGTAATGTATGGCCCGTGTACCTTCTCTCGTTTTTATTGGAGTCGGGATTAGCGTGGCGACTGGCGATGCCGCGATGGTTATAGCCTTTCCGACTGAATTGTTCTGTGGCTAATTTTTAATGCTCAGTTCTCAGTATTTAGATCGCATTACCTTTCATCCTTTAATTTATTTTCTCTTCGCGTCGATTTGAATTATTAAAATTGTATTACGTTACGAGTATGCCTCACATTCATCAAGTCTCTTGAACTTAATTTCACTTGTTTTATTGCGTTTAAATTTGTTTCATTATTTGAGCATCAGTGTGTTTTATACTTAACAATATGAGGCATAAGGTAATTTCCTGGACCGAAGGAAGCGTGCAATTCACACACTTGTAAATAAATGAGATTTCATAATGCTCAAGCCATATGAAGTGATACAATCTAGTAACCATCCAGGGATCATGCGTTGCGATAGATAGTAACTTATTTATCGTTACGCGGATTCGTACCTGATAAATTGCCATGAATCCCGTTAGCAGCGTGGTAGAGTAGACTCTACACGTCTTCAGTTATGAGGCCTTTTCCCTATTGTGAGCCATTAATGGGTTGAAAACAAGTTGCCGTGGAACAGGTTGTACAGAGCGTTGAAGTGTTAAGAGCATTTTACAAATGACACGTTCCGTTATTACGTTGCGTATCATATCATATCTCAAAAAACTCTTTAATTGTACGTACAGCTATTGGGCAGCTTTTGGGCCTAGCTTCATGCGGACAGATGTACGTACAATTGTTTGTTAGTATTTTAGTTTCGCAAATAATAATTAATTTTATGGAACTTTAAACAGCAAACCATGCAATCATTAACACAAAAAAAGATACTGCTTCTTCTATCAATACAAAAATGCTGCTGCAATTATGCTTTCAATTGAACTTAATTACTCAGCACTTCAGCTTTCAATAGATAAAATAGAAAAACACAATCAGTCCTTATTGAAGCCATTTGATTCACAGCGAAGACGGAAAATATTGAACGAAGAAAAAAACATCAACGCGCTGTAAGTCAAAGTTCCTGCCTAGTGCATTTTAATCAATTGCATACAATATGAATACCATAATAATTACTTCAATAATATGAAAAAATCATAGTTTTTATAAAGTTTTCATTTACAGTAATAATGTTTATCATACTATTTATTTTGATTATAACTTGACATTTTTCTGTCTTTTATTTCAAGTTCCTATCTATCAATGCAGCTTATTTGAAGATATTTATTACCAACGTTTCCTAATCATAACTACCAGTAATATGTTATCTTCATATACCCAAGGTATTAAGTCTGAATTTGCATTGAAAATATTGAAAAGTATTTTATTGTGCAAAATGCTTAGAATTTTCATTTAATTTCTTTTAACGACTTATATTTTTGAGAGCGAAACCAATTCACAAGGCCGAAATACGATTAACGCCCGAACTCAGAGTCACTAACGCTTACTTTTATCACCATATAAATTCTGTATTAAGGAGCGATTTAAGTAACCGTTAGTGACTCTGAGTTGGTGAGTAAGACTCTTCACCTCACCGTGTCCTTAACAATTTTTTTCTACCATTAAGTGACCAATCAAAACATTTATCATAATCTCAACGAAGCCTTTTACAACATGTGGACGTAAAGCATTATGACAATACGTGTAGCGTCACAGATTCTAATTATAGACGTTGACCGGTCAGTCCCGGCTCGCGGCGGTTCGAATAAACCATTACAAAATATCGCGTTACATCGCACTGCTTGATCATGCCGTTGTCTTGCCTCTTTTATTTTTTTCTTTTCTTTTCTTATTTGTGTACTCTCTTTATAAACTCCGCCTTTTTATTAAGCCCGCTTTGACCGACCGCTTAACCTCCACTGGACGGACGACGCCGACCAACAAGTGGGAAAGCTTAAGCGATACATTTTTACGATATAAATCGTGATGATAATATATAACATTAACGCGCCGGTAAATTATTCCGTCATCGTTATCGTTACCTATTAATGGTTCACAAATCCAATTAATATAATTAATCGTTTAGCTCATCCAAATCTAATGGGATAATAACTTTGTTTCGAATTACTATTTGGATCTTCGGACAGAATGCTGATGGAATTCCACAAATCAAAATTATAACCGATTTCTTCTTTTCTGGCATTAAAATAGGCCGTGATGTCATTATAATGGATTTAAGACCATAATAAAGGTTAAAATATATTATTGAATAATAAACGCTCAATCCCACGCCCTAAATTCCCTGTGTGGTGTGGTACTGGTCATACACAAATCTTCACGTCATATATACCACACCCACAACTATGAAATAAACATTTAAAATTTTATTTTATAAAATTTTAAACATTTTAAATGTTTATTTTATAAAATATTTTAATTTTTTTGTAAAATATGTAAGTATCCAACCTTGAACCCTTCGCCTGACGGGCAGGATCAGTATCAACTGGGGACGGACATGGGACGGACCTACCACTAAACCATGATGGCTCAAATTATCATAAATCATAATCCATTATTACAGTAGTACCAGAACGACAAAAGCAGTATTTTTGGTCTGCAATATTCTTGTGTACGATGTACTGGAGATGATCCATCAGGTGGGATTGTGGTCAAGCATTAACTTATTTTTGAGTAGATTTGACAGGTAAAGTTCCTGTTTACTTTACAAAATTCTTGGGAATAATAGTAGCCTATAGTGGTGTCAATAGCTATTAATTTTTTTTTTAATTTCATAATTTATGCACACCATCCCTACTATCCATATCCCTACTAATATTATAAATGTGAAAGTGTGTTTGTTTGTTTGTTTGTCCGTCTTTCACGTCGCAAAGAAGCTGTTATATGGTATGGTTTTTGTGTGTGGAGTTAGTGAGGAGGGTGGAGAATAACGTAGGCTACTTTTTACCGCGGTAAAACATCCCCATGGGGAGATCGATATTTTGTTAGTTACTAGATATTTAGTTCCGGATTTTGTTAATAGATGGCATTAGTAAAATTCCGCGGGCGAAGCAGCGAAGCTGCGGGCAAAAGCTAGTACAATTATATACAGAAAAATTAAACTTAGAGACATTAGCACAAGGGTACTAGTTATTTCGAAACGAAATCTCTTTCTCGACCCTGGGATGGAATGGGATGGGATGGGTTCATGAAAGATGTTTTAAAATTTCATACTTAAAGTAATAAAAGTCTAAAGGACCTACTTGTTGGATTCACCGCCTAACCACGGACGGGAACCAACCAATATGTAGAGAACCATTTGCAATGAACAGCTCTGTGGTGTCTGTGGTTGGTTATACAATAAGTACTGTAAGTAGTATAAACTTGTGGTTATCGTGAGGTCTTTCCTTAATAATGTTTATCCTTAATAATGTACCTACCTAATATTTATTTTAAAATCATAGATTAAATACAATTTTATGATTTCCCGTGACACAAGTTTTAAACTTGGTGATTGTCAACTTTTAAATCATTTTAAAATTGGTGAATCTTAGAATTCACCTCTATCGCACTACACTCCATATACTCGTACAAATACATTTATTAAAAGAGAATACACTTTATCTACTGATTCGACTTAGACGATTTTAAAATTTAAAATTTTAATTTTAAAAACAGCTCAGACCTCTTGTAGTTTTTTAAATGAAACAACTAAATAAAATAAAAACATTTCAATTTAAAAGCAATTTTTGCAGTTAATCCGGTATGAATCACAGTGCATACAACATGAACAGATATCATACTCACTCGTGTCGTGCATACTTGCCTAAGAAAATTTGCTTATTGGAAGACGATTCTACATATTCCAGAACGAACAAATAAATATATAGAACTGTTCCCATATCGCGGCTTCGCTCGATCGATGGCGCCCCTCGCCCAATCAGCTCCATCAAAACTCGAGCTCATTACTCAAAATCAATTAGCGTTATTAGTGCGGCGCGTCTTCGTTAGCCCGTGATGGAGGGTAATTTATTGGCATCTCTTAATTAGGGATAAGTCTAATTGGAGGCTTAGTAGTAACGAGGCCCTCGAAATCTGACGTCCCGGCGAATAAATTGGTCGGCGAGATCGCTCGGCGCACGCACTTCACCGCTCTATTGCCGCTGATGTTTTGACGTGCCAGTGCGATTAGCGCGCGATTCTAGTGTTGTACCCGCGATTGTAGTGCCAATAAACTATTGAAATGTCTTGTGAAAAGGATAATAAGCGTTCCTTCTTTTTAACCGACTTCAAAAAAAGGAGGAGGTTCTCAATTCGACTGTTTTTTTTTTTTTTAATGTTTGTTACCTCAGAACTTTGGACTGGGCGAACCGATTTTGATGATAATTTTTTTAATCGAAACCTGGTGGCTGTCATGTGGTCCCATATAAATTTTATTGGGAACTGACGATGGCATCCATTAGAAAACCACATAAGTCGTAAATTTGTGTTAAGATGTGCGTGACAAATTGACGAATAACTCAATATCGCGCCAACCGATTTCGATGATTCTTTTTTTAATCGAAAGCAGGTGCTTGTCATGTGGCCCCACATAAATTTGAACGAGATCTGACAAGTAGTTTTTGAGAATTTGAAGTCGGTTATTTTTTGTTAGTAAAATTTAGATTATCTTGTTACTAGATTTATGGGATAAGTGTTTTAATTTAATAGGTATGTCTGCTTTAGCAATCTGTTATACAGGTAGGTACTTACATTGTCTTTTTAATGTTTGGTTAATTTTTTTGTATAATACATGATACAACATATTACAATTATGATATCAAAGTATGACCTGATTCCCTCTGTTGACTCTAGGTACTTAGATGTCGTACCAAAGAAGAAATAAAAGTACTTATAATAAGGTCGTACTTAGGTGTCGTCAAATTGGCTCTACTTATTCGTATCTCTTCAACGGATAAAATCACAGACATGTAATTTTATAAAGATTCAATAGTGGTTCCGATTGGATACTATTTCTTCCAATTATTAAGTGAGTAGTCGAGAAAAAGCCCCGTGCCTAGAGCACGCTGCAGCGCTGTTAAGCTGTTAAAAACATACGAAACGAACAATAATTAGAAATCATATGCCAATAAAATATAAAGTTATAGAAATTATATTGCAATTTACGCAATTTAATTATTATTACATTAAAATAACAATATAATACATAAATCGTAATTGGCTCATGTTAGTGGGTTTTATGGCACGAGATAAAAATATCATGCACTAGAGCGCGCCACTGTTACACATTTAAATTTATTCTTCGAGCGGAAGAATCCAATCGTAAGTTACTATCAACAAGTAACTAAGGCACAATTTCCCTTTAATTGAATACCATTACCATAATAAAGCTTAAGTTTAATTACTGCGAGACTAAACACTGGACTCGCTTCAAGTATTTCCTGATAGGCGAATTCGTTTTATATGCAAACGATATTTGTGAATTTAAAAATATTTTGCAGACAATATACACTTAATGTATGATTAAATAAATAATAATAATATTTTATTGACATATTTTTTACATTAAAGTGTATGAAGCCTCTGATCCCCGAGTTAGTACGAAACTGTGTTTCGGGTAATCAGCGTCCTCTCCCAGTCTTTCAATGATGTTCATAACAATATGTTCAATAAACAAAAAAATTATGTATATGCAGACGTTAAGAAATTTTTAAGCTAATATTTAACAGATAAAAAGAAAACAACTAATAAAGATGTGTGTATGTGTGTGGAGTATGTATGGTGTGTGTGTGTGTGTGTGTGTGTGTGTGTGTGCGTGTTAGTGTGTGTGTGTGTGACATGTTTATTACATCAAGATAACATACTTTCTACGTCATCATAATCCATTTTGCAGAGCCAGGTAAGAATTACTTTTTTAAATCCATATTGTGTCATTTTCTTTACTTTTAATGTTTTATTAATTTTATTGTACAGGCGGGGGGCAACCACCTCATAGTGTCTCCGGGCAAGTCGACTACTGGCACGCGGAACTGGGCAGCTAGCTACACGCTTAATTGTTTCAGGCAAAAATGGCACTATCTTTGCGTGATATCGTTTCAGGACTTGATAAATATACATTTTACGTACTGAAAGGACATTTGACTTTCTGTACACGTCAGCAGTGGGATGTCTATAAGGTAGGTATAACATTACTTTGAGCACTGCCCGTTGTGCTCTTTCTAAATGAATAAGGTAAGTTTTAGCGGCATTTCCCCAAATACAGATGCAGTAATTAATTATACACTCACACAGGGCCTTATAGGTTTGGATCAGAGTTTTGTGTGTTGCAAATGTCCTAAGCTGTTTAAAAATATAAATGAGTTTTCTAACTCGAGCCGATAAAGTAGTTACATGGCATTTCCAGTTCAAGTTTTCATCGACTGTTACTCCCAAATATTTAATATGATTAACTCGATCAAGTTGTTCACAGGTGCATACAATGTCCGTTCGATTTCTTTTTCGATTACAGGGGAAGGTGTGTATTTTTAAGCAGAATTCAGGATCGGGACCGGTGACAGAAGTCTTGCTGAAGCACATATATTTGGTTTTACTTGTGTTAATGGATAGTAGACTATTCTCCAGCCATGTAGTAACTTGAGCAAGACCTCCCTCAGCTAGGGACGCAACCGATTGCCAGGATTTTTCATGGAAGAGAAGGACTGTATCGTCAGCAAACATCAATAGGTCCATTCCCGGTGCCGATAGTCGACTGAGCTCGTTTACATAGATGAGAAAAAGTGTTGGTCCTAGCGTGCTACCCTGCGGAACTCCAAATCCACTAATTCCAATATCACTACAATGGTCACGAACTCTAACCCTCTGTTCTCGACCACGTAAATAGGACTTGAACCATTCTAGAGCTATGCCTCTGACGCCAACATTCTCGAGCCTCCTTATTAGTATCGGAATTGAAACTGTATCAAACGCTTTACATAGGTCTAAGAAGATACCAATACAAGCTTCCTTCTGGTCTAGATAGTTAGTAATCAAGGTTGTTAATTTTAGAACTGCATCCTCAGTTGATTTTTTACTCCTAAAACCAAATTGGTGCTCACTAAGTAAATTATTATTTTCCAGAAATGACATTAAGCGTTTATTTACAAGTTTTTCTATAATTTTGGATATTGTACTAAGAAGAGAAATGGGTCTATAATTTGTTGGATCACACTTATTACCTGTCTTATAAATTGGACATACTATGGCTTTCTTACATATGTCAGGAAAGATTCCCTGCTCAAAACTCATGTTACATAAATAAGAATGTGTGAAGAAATGTAATATAAGTCGTTTCACTTCGGAAAACTTTGTCTTGGTAACACTTAAAAAAGTTTTAGACTAAATTAACCAAGCAATATTATTATTTACGTGTGGTGTAACTAGGTCTCATATTCCTTAACAAATACTTCTGTCCAAACGAGTTTTACTTCTTGCAGTTACTGATGATCTAAGAGGATATACATAAGGAGCGAATACATTAAAACACAGCCTTATGTGACCCGGAATTAAGTGCGTGAAAGCGTGACGTTGACGCTTCGTTTTTTATGTTAATCCTCCTACTAATATTACAACTGAAAGTTTCTTAGAATGCATGAATGTTTGTTACTATTTCATGCAGAACTACTGAACAGATTTTTCACGAAATTAAACACAAAGGTAGACTATGATCTGGAATAAGATATATCCTGGAAAACGCGGGGAAAGCCGCGGGCAAAGCGCTTACAACTTAGCACGAGCACGAGCAAGAGCCCCCTGACGATTGATTAAGTGGCCATTGTCGATGGACCTTAGGCATCAACAATGCACGGCGTGAAACAATTATTATACGAGCCTATGCGAAGCCGGATCGAGTTTCAAGTTCTTAATACATCTACATTTGTTGATATTTGATCCCCTTGGTCTTATAGGACCGTGTTTAGTCCAAGCCAAACTTATAATTCAGCAGTTGTGGATATTAAAATTAAATTGGGATGAGGAACTACCGACAGACTTAAAATTGCAATTTTTAGAATTTATACATGCTCTTAAAGATCTTAATTCTATTCACATACCCCGTTGGGTGTCTTGTGTCAACCCGTCTGTTATTGAGCTTCATATATTTACAGATTCTTCTGAAAAAGCTTACGGCGCTTGTATATACGTAAGAACAGTTACAGTCGACGGAACAGTGTGCGTTCGCCTCTTAGCCTCAAAAAACAGGGTTGCACCTATAAAGCCTACTACTATACCACGTCTTGAGTTGTGTGGAGCTTTATTAGGAACGCGACTGTATCTGAAAGTGCGTCAATCACTCACTCTGAAGTTAGATCAATGTTACTTTTGGTGTGACTCGACGATCGTACTGGGCTGGCTCTCTACGCCACCCAGTAAGCTTGATCAATTCGTCCGCAACAGAGTGAGTGAGATACAAGAAGCTACCTCTGGCCTGATGTGGAACTATGTACCTTCTAAGTCTAACCCTGCCGATCTCACTTCTCGGGGGGTGAAGGCTGATTGCATCAGCAAATCCACGCTTTGGTGGTCAGGGCCTGAATTCCTTAATAATACAGAAATAAAGTTCCCTTCAATTCCAAACACACAACTAACACTACATTCTTCTCTACATACGTCCCATGACTCAAACACAACAAACATTAATATTAATAATAATAGTCATAATAATTTAATCAATAACAATAATAACAATACAATATTAAACCTAATTCATAAAACATCTAAATTTACTAAATTAATAAGAATAGTAGCATACATATACAGATTTATAAATAATTGCAGAAATACACAGACAAACAGAAAATCATCATACTTAACATGTACAGAATTACAATCCGCGCATGACATAATTTTACATATTTCTCAACAGGAAATGTTTCCTGATGAGTATCACTGTCTTAAAGTTAATAAGCCGTTACATAAAAAGAACAGATTAATAAGCCTTTCTCCCTTTATCGATCATCAGAACTTAATACGCGTCGGTGGACGTCTTGATAATTCAAATTATAACTACGATGTCAAGCATCCCATATTGCTATGTAGCAAGCACCATCTTACCAAAATTATCTTTGAGAAAGAACACAAAGCTCTTTTCCATGCTGGTCCGCAACTAATCCTAGCTAACATTAGGCAGAGATACTGGCCTCTTGGAAGTAAAAACTTAGCAAAAAAGATAGTTCGTAACTGTGTTCGGTGTACTCGCTTTAGAGCTGAGCCTGTTCAAGTCATGATGGGTAATCTACCCAAGGACAGGACAGAACTTGAGTTTCCCTTTTTAAACACAGGTCTTGATTATGCTGGGCCAGTGCTGATAGCCGACCGCAAAGGTAGAGGTTGTAAGTTACAAAAGTCTTATATTTGTGTATTTGTGTGCTTTGCAGTCAGAGCCGTTCATCTAGAGTTGGTGCCTGATCTCACCAAGGAGGCGTTTCTTGCGGCATTTAGCAGGTTTATCAGTCGTCGTGGTAAGCCTCAACGCGTGTACTCCGACAATGGGACCACCTTCGTGGGAGCTTTCAACGAGCTTTCACGCTTCTTTAAGGTTTACTCTAACTCTATTGAATCTGACATGGCAAACGAGGGCATCGAATTTAAATATATACCAGCCTATAGTCCGCAATTTGGCGGACTTTGGGAGAGTTCTGTTCGCTCTATTAAGCATTTATTACGTAGAGTCTTGAGCCTAACTCATTTAACTTATGAAGAGCTTTCAACGTGTCTGATCCAGATAGAGGCTATTTTAAATTCCAGACCATTAACGCCTCTATCAACTGATCCTTCTGACTTGTCCTATCTTTCTCCTTCATCTTTCCTCCTCGGACGTCATCTCATGTCGATCCCACGGGCACCAATCGCTGACTCTGACATCAACAGGATGCCACGATATGACCGCATCGAGAAGTTGCGGCAACACTTCTGGAACCGCTACTCAAATGAGTACATTTCCCTCTTACAGCAGAGGACCAAGTGGCGGACGGCTGGGGAAGAAATCAAGACTGGCGCCTTAGTCCTAGTGAGGGACCCGAACCGTGCCCCCCTCTTGTGGCTTCTCGGCAGGGTGGTTGCAGTCAAGCCGGGACCTGATGGACGAACCAGGGTAGCCGACATACTAACGAAGAAAGGCACCATTACGCGCGCCTACAACAACATCTGTCTTCTTCCGGCTTCTTCAACATCCTAGTTGAAGCCGGGGGAGCATGTTCCTTCGTCTCATCGCGGCGCGCGCATACACATCACATGCTACATATCCTACATCACATCGCGGTGCGCGCGGTCAGCGCGCCGCCGGACGAGTGGCAGCCCGCGCATTCCAATGGTCACGTGTGGGCCCTCTTGCCCCACTCCGATCCACTCGCTCATACGATGCGATCGTGCGCATACGCGGCTCATTGTTACAATTTATTACCTCATTATTATACAGCGCCTACAGTCGAAACACAGCAGTTTTATTTTAGTTGGGACCCCCAGCCCACACCTGGAGCCTAACATTCAAACAACATTTCTTTCGATAACGCGTTAGCGGCCATCCTGCCCCTATATCCTCCAACAGGGACGTCCTAAACCGAGGTCCGAACCCCACAGGGGGTGCCCTTAGGACGTCGCATGCCCCTACTTCTCGAGGTGTCACTCCCATCTCGCAAATATGTTTTCTTCGCTGAGCCTCTCCAGTCTCGCCCACCTGTCCGCATGAAGCTGTATTAGCCACTATGGCCAACAGCAACTATCCATTCGAAAAAACAAAATTCGACAATCGCCCTTTGATTTAATGTGCGAATTATTTTATAGTCATTATCAAACGCTTGAATTCGCAAACCTTCACAATACAGGTAATTTATTTATTTATTTAATCTTTATTGACCACAATACAGGATTACGGTACAAATGGCGAGCATAATGCATAATGCATTCTCTGCCAGCTAACCATCAGGCCAAACAGAAACACACGAAGAGCGGTATCATAAGCAGAAGAATAAAAAAAAGAAAAAGATATAAATAATATTCTAAAAAAAAAACAAGTAACTACAACAAAATACACCAAAATACAAACCAACTGAATAAATAATAATACGATACAATAACAAAATATATAGTCATACAAATAAATACAATTTATTGTATTGTATTTAAGGTAATGTAGGTATACAAAATGGATAGTCCATTTTTTACACGAGTCTTATTTAGAAAACAAACAGGGCTTTTTTGTTGCAATTTGTTATTTAAAAATAAGGCAAGCGTAATATAAAAACAACTTAAAAAATAAGGTAGGCATAGTATGCAAACAACTTAAAAAATAAGGCAGGCATAATATGAAAACAACTTTAAAAATCTTTTAATGCTAGAATTAATTTCTGTATGATATTTGTTATTTTTTTTAACTAATAATTCAATAAAACTTAGTGCTATGCTAAGATTGTGTACCAAATAATGCTCGTCATAAAAAACGGATTAAAGGTAGTTATATTTAGATACCTATGGTACCCTAACCGATGCCAATGACTGACCGATCGCCACTCCAATCTGTGTTGGTAAATAATGGTCCGGTGCCGCTTACAACACTTACCATAATGAGGGGTCTTAGATAAGCGTAATGCATTTAATTGGATAACTTGATGCTGCTTATAATGTAAGTTAAGCCACTTATTTAGAAGCGCAGCGAAGCGAGAACATTTAAGAATTATTCAGTTGTTTTGAGAATAAATTTACTACAAGACCATATTGTCTGTTAATTTATTTCCTTTGATTTACATACATGTATGTAGCTTTCAACAACTGCTATTCATTCTATGTTAATTACTGACAAATAAGAAAATGGGCTACTTGTTTGATCTGATCACCGCTCTGTCATCAACGTGATCACCGCCGGGGGAGTAGGCACGCGTTGCTAAAATTGTATCTAAATTGCTCGTTATCTGGTACATGTTTAAATAAATGATAATTAAACAATGACACGCCCATGCAAACAAAATATGCACATCATAAATGACACGACCTGCTTACATTATGTAGGCCATACACGGTCAAGTGTACTTGATCAAGTCTGCAGTTTGACTTGTCAAAGCAGATTCACTTGACGCGCCATCCAGTATGCATGAGATAGATATATGGCCACACAATACCGTGGCCATACACGAGCAAGTAAACTGGATGCCACGTCAAGTCCGCTGGACGCTTGGTCAAGTACACTTGATCGTGTAGGTATGGCCTCCATTAGTCTGACAAAAATAGTCAAATCCAGCTGGAAATCGAACCTTGTATATCATGGTTCTCGTTTGAATCCTACATCTTGCAGTAGGACACGGTGTTTAAAATAAATTCATCAGAATCGATAAGCTATCGATATCTGTTTAAATAGCTGGCAGTGCTTAAGTCTCAACAACTAAGTGTGTAATGCTGTCGACGCTTTTATATAATGCTTGGACGGCGTCATTATTATCGTACTTATCAAATAAATTACTTATTTTATCTTATTTAAGAGGAAAACCTTTATTAAAAACATACTTAGACATCACGACCTAATTTGTTACTTTTCACTGTCCTCGTAAGTGTACTAACTTAATATAGAAAGGGTACAGTTTAACCGCTCAGCAATATAATTTAGAGACGCTCATTAAGTGGCAAGGAAGATAAATTAACTCTTTATAAGTACCTACATTTAATTGTTACTGAAACCAGGACCATTGTAGCTAAGTTTCAAAATAAGTATATCTTGGCAAATCAGAATAATTTGCGTTATAAAATGTTTTCTTTGTGCGTCCTAAATTGATAAAATACTCACCAAAATTTTATAATACTATCGTATTATCCTACTAATATAATAAATAAGAATATTTTTTGAAGATGTTTGACTGTTTATATATATTTTGTCTTCTCATTACGCGTCAATCGTTGTACGGATTAAAATGAAACTTGGCACACAGATGTCCAGGATATAGGACATAGAATAGGATATAGAATAGGATACATTTTATCCCGGTTGCATGTTCTACGGATGATTGGGGCATTTAAGCGGTTGTGATTTGGGAAACCACTCTTTCGCGGTTGAAGCCACGGGCGGAAACTAGTGTACAATAAAAATGAAAAAGTAAGAAAAATTATAGGGCATATGAATGTTCGTTTTCGTTATGTTTATGGTGATGTCTTAATACTATTGCTTTAAGGTCTAATTTAGCATGTCCAGCATACCAGGTACAATTTAAAGAAGTAAATATAATTTTTACAACATCATTAGCAAACGTATTTAACCGAAAGTTTCCATCCCATCACTCTAGTTAATTTAATCGGAGATTTTTCTTAAAAAGCTCCATGGCTTGCTTGTTTCAATTACATTTACTAATGACTTGACTTCTCGCTAATTAGGCACTTCGCTAATTAATCACAACGGGTTCTCGTTACATGAACGCTGCCTAATAATATACGAATTTCTCGTTAGCGTTACTACCTCGTTTTCATAAAAATATGGCGTTAATTAGACCAAGTACAACACGCTGTAGTGCTGTTAGAGATGTTAGTAATTAGTGGCGACGTAAAACTGTTTTTATTGCGAAACTTGTTTTATACAAATGATAGCAGCCTCTACAATGTAGTTAATTGTATAAAAGCAAAAAGCAAAGCAACAACCCATAATTGTCCCACTGCTGGGCTCGGGGTCTCCTCTCAGAATGTGAGGGTTAGGCCGTAGTCTACCACGCTGGCCAAGTGCGGATTGGTAGACTTCACACACCTTCGAGAACTTTTATGGAGAACTCTCCGGCGTGCAGGTTTCCTCACGATGTTTTCCTTCACCGAAGCAAGTGATAATTAACTTCTAATACGCACATAATATTTGAAAATTAGAGGTGCGTGCCAGGATTTGAACTCGGGCCCCTTCGTTCGGGAGACCAACGTTCTACCGCTAGGCTATCACTGCTTCAGTTAATTGTATACATAGGTATTAACTATAGGTGTCTATGTATTCGCTGGTATGAGATATTTGAACTTCTCTCTGCGTTCGAAAGATGCTGTGGGGGTTTCAATGGGTAAGAATCCCTTATAATCCTAAACTACCAAATGATAAAATGTGAAGACTTAAATTGTTGAACCTAATAATTTCAAGTGTCAATTGCAAGTAGCATTGTAAGTACTTTTTAAGGTTATATACCTTCGATCACTAATAATAGAACGATAGTTCTGTTACTAATAGAATGATAGTTCTGTTATAAGTGATCGACGGGTTATGCACACCTATACACTTATACTCTTATACATTTACTGCGATAGACATACGGTACGATTCCCTTCTGCGGATGGCATTTTCACAATCAAGCTACGACCACAGAATAGATAATTATACGACTATATTATACAATTTAAACTTATCAACTTTCATAAATTTATGATCCGATTTACATCTCAAAATGTATCTATTGTTGCTGGTCTCGGTGATTTAGAAATCCATAGGTAGGTACCAACTATTTTAATAAAAGCTTCCAACAACACAATAGACGAAAAACTATTTCTTATTGAATTTTAGAATTAATTTATATGGGACTTACTTAGCAAATCACGATACATGATAGTGAATTTTGAATCTTCTAGTAGCCACAAGTTTAACAGACCTTTTACATCAATTGGTGACCGTACTACCCTTCGTACTTCTCCAAACAAACAAAGACATGCAAGAAATACTTATGGTTAGTAGTTTTTCTTAAAATCGTAGGAAAACACACGACATAATAATTTATTGTTTCCACACAACACAATAAGGAGGATTATGTGACAAAATAATTAATAACGACGCAAAATATCAAATAACAGAGATAATTAGTAGTAGGCGTACGATTTCCCGGATGCTGGGGGCCAATTACGAGTGTGTTTGATTTGTGATTATAAATAGTTGTTATTTAGACGGATGTGCTCATTAAATGAGTTTTAATAATAATATTTTTATTTCGGATAAATTCCATAGTTACGGTTAGTAAATATTGACCTTATATCTAGTGTTAATACTTACATAAGACAATATTGACAATAATTGCAATTAAAAATTCAAGTTTTGCTCATTCATCCCTCACATTTTATAAAAAAAAATTGATTTATTATTCGGTTGGTCCAACACTTTAAAAACACGTTATAAAGGGGTCGGGGGGGAGTAATGCAATTCTAAAGACAATTTGACACATAGAAGTATGCATAATTATATGTATATCTTTATCTGACTTGGCCATCTGTTAAAAAGACGTCCAAGGGAGACGTAGACCAATTTGACATGTAATACGATATTATCTGTACAATGTACCTACATTTTAATATAATGTCACACTTAGTTTTAATTTATTCAAAAAATCGATCATAAAAAAATGCCTAGAGAAATGTGTTAGGTATGTTATTTTAATAATGTCATAAAAACACGTAGACAAAACAAACTCAAATGACAATTAAAATTCTTAATTAACCGTATCTACTCATGTGGAAACGCTATTCGTGCAAGGGAACCTTTTAAAGATACCCTTATTTTTTCTCTTTTTGATTATAAAAAGATCTCTAGAAATCGGGCACTACGACTTCGAATTAAACGCATACTTTATACTTTACGTGTAAAGAGAGAGACAGACAAGTAGGATTGTTATTATTAATTACAATACTACATAAGTTTCAGAATAACTTAATAAAATATATCTACATAAACAATATACATTTATTGAATCCATAACATAATTAAGTAAGCCTAACTTATTGTCTAACTTAGCTTAATTTAGGTACCTACTACCTCTAATTAATAAATTAAAATTAACTTTGTTTACCACAAATACAAACATTATTATAACAATGTAAGTTTTAATGAAAAATACATTTTATTTTCTTACCCTTTAAGAAGTTTTGTTTTATTAAAATTTACCTGTACAAAGTTCGCCTATTTTAGTAACATTTCGTAACCAACTGTACCATTGCACTCAATTTGAGAGATCGAAGTGGATATCGAATCGAAGTGCAATAGGGTAAGGCATAAAGGCGAAAGATTGCATACCTGTGGCAGCCGAGGGTTGCTAATATGTCGATATATTTTTATCGAGCGCACAGATATTTTATTGATTAAACTGTATGTGAGTGAGATTTTATGCAAATACACGTAATGGTTTTTGGAGACACTCATGCAAATTACTATTCATAATTGTTAAAATAAACGAAACTGTATCCGTTTCTTTACTTCATTATTATACGAAAGTTAAGAAACCTAATTAAAAAAACAAACACCCTTTCATAAATTAAAGATATACTTATCAAATATGTAATAAAATTCCATGCATTTCTTTAAATATCTTACGTGCATGTATAAAATACAATAAAGATGTTGAATTAATTAACTATTAATTAGTTTAATTGCGAAACCTACAAAAAGAAACCAAAGTCTTCTAATTAATATTAAGTTGTACGTCTTAATTAGTGTTATCCCAGCATCTGAGTTATTTCGTACGTTCATATTATATTTTAATGATGGGTTTAAGCATCTAATTAGACAATGCTTAGATATTTAACAAGGTAAAATTTTATGTTTAGTGGTAGTTCTAAAAATTTTGGTATCATATTAAGTAAAGGTTATTAAAACAAAATTAAAACGTTGTTAACACTTTGACTTCATTTCTCTTTATTCAATGACTTTAATTTATTCTATACATTGTATTAACCTCAAAATAAGCTAAGTGCTTGAACAAAAAATATACACACCTACTCATTCATGTGCAGTTAAGTATCTTGACAATCTTAACACGTATGCCGGTGTATGTTTCTTATTATTTGTAAATCGAAATCATTGCACTTGAGTTTAACGATACTGCGTGTCTAATCGTGTCGGGGATCGGAAAGATGACGGACAGTCTAATTAATATAGCTAAACAAGGTTGGATGGTCCGGTTGGAATCAATTTAGCGTGGCGTTTGCCCACTTATCGAGCATTGTTCGGCAATTCGACTGATACTTGCTTTGTAGATCCCATCCCTACGGCCGGCGGGGGGTGCACGATGATTGATGGGCGGCCGGCTGCACGGAGTGTGCGAGCGGGATGGATATATCACGTAGGGTTGATAACACAGTAAGATTTTGAATTTTTTTTAGATGTTTATAGGTAAAGTTCAAAACAATTTGAACATCATGATGATAATGCCTACTATTTGATAGTTACCCTATGCTGCAATAAATAAACAATTACACACTCATACCCCCTCAATAGGTCACCACATGTGTCGCGGGTGGCATGGACGACACATTATATGTACAACACATCACAATAACACCCATGACCCGAGTACAAATACATATTTATCTGGCACATAAATATCTGCCCCGTTATTGACGTTATGGCGGCGTCTACTCAAGATCAACGTTTAGCAGACAAATAATCTAAATTTTGCTAACAAAAAATAACCGACTTCAAAGTCTCAAAAACTACATAGTTGTCAGATCTCGTTCAAATTTATGTGAGACCACATGACAAACGCCTGCTTTCGATTAAAAAAAGAATCATCGAAATCAGTTGGCGTGATATTGAGTTATTCGTCAATTTGTCGCGCACATCTTAACACAAATTTACGACTTATGTAGTTTTCTCATGGATGCCGTTGTCAGATCTCAATAAAATTTATGTGGGACCACATGACAGCCACCGGCTTTCGATTAAAAAAAGAATCATCAAAATCGGTTCGCCCAGTCCAAAGTTCTGAGGTAACAAACATAAAAAAAAAAAATACAGTCGAATTGAGAACCTCCTCCTTTTTTGAAGTCGGTTAAAAAACACGTCAAACGAGATACAGAAACATAATAATTATTATAAAAGAATAAATGAGTGTGTATCCAAGGTTTTTACTATGCGAGTTCATTGTACCTACATTAATTTGAGTCACACACAAATGTTTCAATATGTTTTCGGTCGATAGGTAACTTGTCTTTAGTATTACATGTAATTTTGGCATTCCTGATGTTTATGGGCCAAGGTGACCACTTAGCATCAGATCCCTCATCTGCTGTTTTGTGGACTACTTTTAAAAGACATGCATAATATAAAATATGCTCTTATTTTTACAAATGATATCAAAAAACAAAACATTGTGTAAAACATATAGCTGGCAGCCCTAGCGCAAGCGAGCAGATCTGTCTTTCCCGCTCGCTCGCAGCGGGCCGAACCCGTAATTGAATGGCAATTACCTGCGCTGTAAATATGACACAAGCGCGTAATTGCAGGAGGAGCGTGAGGAACACCGCAGTGTGAAAGCGCCTTTGAGATGAAATATTGGAATCACGCGGCCGTGTGTCTTCGGATTAAGCGTTGGCTTTATTTCTTTACGGTGAAATCTTCTATGCTGTATATTTAAGTAATAAAGCTACATAAATCTTATTAAAGATCATGATCTACCTGTGTGCTAAATTTCATGAAAATCCGTTCAGTAGTTTTTGCGTGGAAGAGTAACAAACATCCATACAAACTTCCACATTTTATATTAGGTACATTTTAGTAGAATTTTATAAATGTTAAAGTAATTATCAACACAAGCTCACACATCCCTTAACTGTCCCACTACTGCGTTGGTGTTTTCCGATAATGAGGGGAATTAAGTTACGGTCACAACCCGCCACGCTGGCCAAGGCTTAAGCATACTTTTGAGAATTTTATGAAAAAGGTTTGCGAGGTTTTCCTTAACAATTTTCTACTAAGCACATATTCTGAAAAGCAGGAGAGTGAAGTTCGCACCACCAGGCAACATAGTACAAAGCTAGTAGAGCTAATTAGAGATATCACAAGTAGGTACTATTATATTCTAAGGATTACATTTTAAATACACACTTTAATTAAGTATTAAGAATATAATTTTCTTACAGTTACTTGACAATGCATTATTAACCAATTGGTGGAATCTACAATGCGAGGATATAGTGCTGAGGTATGAGTGTGCAAGAGTTTAACGATTTTATTAAGGTAAATTCACTTCAGCATCCATGGATTAAGTTTTAGCTGTAAACCACCTTCAAAAACAATTGTACTGCAAGAACATGATTTCAAATACATAGTTAACTCGTCAGAAGTGACACCACTAAAAAAACATGCAACAGCTTAGCACGTAGTAGTAACCTAATACTTGACAATACGTTACGCTTGGTGGGAAACCCAAAAATATAGCTGGTAAATGAACGTTGATTTAATTACAAACACGGTGTCGTAACATAGATATTTCACACTGTCACTTGAAAATAAAAGACCAGCGAACAAAACACTTCTACTCAGTCTGTCATTCAGCTAGGATTTGACCGAAAATATTTAAAGTCCGTTTTTAGACAAGTCTTATTTGGTAACTCTGGAACCTTCTATGTGCCAGTGCCGATTACTTGGAGCACTTAATGGCTAAACTGGATCATGGCAATAAATATTGACGAATGATATCTATCTTAACTTTATGATAGTCTGGTCTTTATGATTTCTGGTAGTCTCGCACAACTTACAGAAGTCCTGATACTCAACTACTGAGATCCAAGTACGTATTACCTAAATATAAACTTATTTTATACATATTAATTATTCTTAATTAAAAATTAACATAAAAGTTAAATAACTTTGAAACATGAATACTTAGGTATTAACAAGGGAAGTGCTTGGCGCACGTCTATTTTATTTAGTAACGAGTAACCGCCCTCGCTTTGCTTCGGTTTTCTTATTTTTTTACACCTTCGGTTACATTATTGGAGTTTTATTAAGGATACCTAATTTTTTTGAAAATATGATATTACCTATGTCACACGGGGATAGCGTAGCTTCCCGACAGTGAAAGAATTTTTCAAATCGGTTCAGTAGTTTCGGAGCTATTTAATGCAAACAAACAATCAAATCTTTCCTCTTTATAATATTAGTATACATAAGAATAAATGCGTAGTTATTACTCAAAGGTTGTGATTTATGTGATTACATTTTCATAATAAATTGCTAATAAAGATTATGCAATTATTTCGTTGCGTCTCTACATTCGTAATATAAAAACGTAAATATGTCATACCTATAATGTATGTAGAGCCTATGTCATAATTTAATTCTATCGGGATCTTTTAACGTTATCATCACCAATCCATACTAATTACTAATACATATTATAAATGTGAAAGTGTGTTTGTTTGTTTGTCCGTCTTTCACGTCAGTCATATGCAATAAGTCATAGGCAACTAAATCTAACTAAGTAAAAGTAAGTAGGATTTGTAAAAAATTGATCTCTACCGCGGGCGAAGCTGCGGGCAAAAGCTAGTTTGTACATAATATTATAGTAAAAAAACCGCGCAATTGGGTGTCAGGCCACGCGCAATGTAGAGTTCCGAAGTAGGAAGTTTATCGACTATTACTCATTAAATACTTATGCTAATATAGAAGTGATATTTTTCCGTGTAAATTCATTCATAACCTATTTTTGAGAATTTTTCACTTATTCAACTCCAAGCCAGCAGGGGGGACACTTGACTCTAACCAAAATTAGCACTTTAAAAGCCGAATATTTCACAAACGGACCCCTAATTCCAAAAATGTTCTTAGAAGACCCATAATATTTTTGAAAGATCTTTTTAACGATAACCCACACTATAGGATACGCGACGAATAAAAAATTCATCCTCATGTTACCTATAGGGGAGGTACCCTGAAAATAAATGTTTTTCAATATTTGTACGATTCTGGAGTTTTAATAAATATGTATCTCCATGCCAAATTATAGCTTTCTAGCACTAGGTCTTTGTGCTTTGCTTCAGACAGACGGACAGACGGACGGACATGACGAAACTATAAGGGTTCCGATTTTACTTCGGAACCCTAAAAATAGACTTGTTAAAACTTAACAATGTCATAAAGTAGAATATCCACCAATTTTCCGAGATATCGCATTAATTAAGTTAATTTTATTATCCAGCTAACCTCAACATAAATCCACATTTTTATGTTCATAAAACACCTTATTATGATAGCAGCTATAATATAAGCTATAAATTAATATTTAATACACACCATATATTTTAGATTAATATAAGTGTCAGATAGCGGATGTCATTGTTTGTTTAATATTCTCCATGTTAATTAGAATTAATTTCGTAAGGTGTGGTGTGTGGTGCATATGGCGTGTGACCGTTGCGCCGCGGGCTCGCCACCTGCCTATAGGGTGCGCACGCGCATTCTGTAATGAGTTGTAAATAAAACTTAGCTTATATTTTCCTGCCACCTGATGTACTTGTAATAAGACCATGGATTGAGTAACCGTTTTACTGCAGGCTCGGCTCTCTTGAACTAACGAACATGCTTGCGGACTCCTACTAAGTACTAATCCTAATAAAAATGTGAATGTTTGAGAAGATGCTTGAATGTTTGCCTTTTCTTCACACTCGCCGTCGTACGGATTAAGATGAAACTTGGCTCTTGAAATAGAGCAGTACTATATCCCAGTCATATGTTCCACTGGGACTATAGGGATGTTTATGATTTCGTTTTGTAAAACCACTCTTCCGCGGACGAAGTTGAACTGCCTTCTGCTTCGTCTAGTGGACAATAAATAATAATAAACGTTCACGCGGTTACTGGTGTCTTGGACAATTGGACATACAACTGAGACATCACAAACACCCATGATCCGAGAAGAAACGTTTCATCATCCATCCTCAGCCTTTGTAGGTCTACTGCTGGACATAGGCTTGCCCTAGCTTGTGCCAAGCCTTCTGAATCCCCAGATGGTCGCTGTCTTCTTCAGGGCGTCAGTCCACCTGCTCGGGGGCCTACTCACAAAAATAAATAAAAATAAAAAAGTGACAACTGCGCTGCTGATTCGAGATGTCTTTAAGAAAAAGTCAATCTCGTTAGCGATTGGATTTTGTGTTTCTTGATTGCGACAATCACTACTAAAGGGCCAAATATCCGGTAGCCGGATATCTGGCACTCCGGCCTCGTAGCTTGCCGAATATCCGGTATCCGGTCAAACCGCTATCCGTTTCATCTCTAATTATAACAACAGAACGGCGAATTGGCGCCTTCAAAATCGTATTCGTAAATATCTGACCTGCACGTATTCGTACGCTCACTAGCGGTTACATCAAAGCTACGTACGCTTCAATGCCATGGCCATTAACTAATGATTGAGTGGAACTACATAGTTGAAAGCAGTCTTACCTCGATTCAGTACTTCTGCTTATCCTGAGCGACAAAGTAACTTTGGGTTACCGGTAACAATCGATTCGGGTTGTTTTTTGATGCTGGACAACTAAAATTTTGTTTGAGAAAAAACTGGTCAAAATCGAATCGGTTTTGTATTACCTTTTTTACATCTTCTTAGTTAATGTTTGACTGAAATCCCGCATGATGGTAAGTGATGGAGATGGAGTTCAAGATGTTGAGCGCACTAACTTATAGTAAACCTTTTCAGGCTTTTATTTAAAACTCCCACAGACTTTTTGACTGAATTAAAAAATAATGAGTGACTGATTTTATCAAATAAAATATAATAAGTACGAAAATTATCTGAATATGAACTAAATGTAAAAATAAATAAACAATTATGGTGTTATTTGATAACATATAATTTACGATGAATTTACTTAGGTACATAAATAAAATAAAGCACTTGACCAATATTATTGCTTTCGGTTTTTCTAATCTTCTATTTTTATGTCTAGTAATTTTTATTTATTCTGTCCACTAAAAAATGGTTATGACAACCCAGAACATTTAATATCATTGTGACAACCAGACAAACAGACTGACAGACCATGAGCGTCAGTGATCGTAAACGATTCATATTTAAGAAACATGAATCTAAGTAAGCATTAAGCAACTGCCAAAAACAACACTGAAGTATTTTAGAAAAGTCGAAAGCTTTTGTGCAAAATTGCTCGCAAGTCATGTTTAATTTTCTGTCGGGAAGCTATGGAGCTTGCCAAAGAGCCGCTATAGTTTTTCTCTCCTACCAACAGGTGGCTCGATCATAGTCGAATTTCCCTTGCTAAGTGGATTGCCTGTGGAGATGCAATTACAACTTCATACTTACTTCAAGTGACTTTAGTTGATTAAATGTAAGAATAATGACCCTGTAATTAACGTCGTGATTTTCTTTTGGTATTGACATGTCGGTACAGTTGAGGTTCCGGGTTTGATTCCCAATCCTTTTATTCTGACCATACCTAGGCGCTGGTGACCATTTCTGCTCATCTGCTCGTTAAACGGTTATTAACATACAACATATCTTATACTTTCCGGTAAAGCGCCCTGTCAAATAAAACAATATTTCAATTACCTTTATTACGTACCAACAAACCAACAACACCTTTCTCAGAAGTTGTGTTTACAATGTCAGTGCTTGATTTCATTAAAATTCTAAATTCAGTACCTGGTCTACATCCTTACAAAGCCCGCAATCCGTACAACACCGGAATCTACAGTACTCGTATTTGTTGACAGCAATTTCTAAAGATCGCGGACGCATCGCGCGTATTAATCAAGGCCACTTTAATATCAATCGTTCATTAAACCGAGGAGCACAATCGTTCATTTGGGACGTTCTCACGCCTCATTAAAGTCTTTTCCGTGATTCGGCGACCGCGTCTACCGTTTCCCCGAACACAATGAGGGAGTGATTCGGCGGCAAATAACGAGGCCATTTTGTCGGCCGCCTCTCACGTCCGACGCCTTCCGACGCTCAATGAAAGTTTACCTGCAGCCGTAACGAGCGATTTGTCCCCTGGCCCCAGCCCCCGCTCGGGGCCCAAATCAAAGCCCATTCACATCTGCATGCCGACACAATGCCGGCAATTAGGGCGCGCTTCGCCCTACAATCGCACGTAATGCGCGCTCGTTCGATGACGGTGAGCCGGTTCGTCCTGTCCCGCGCCGCTGCCAGCCGACGGTCTGCAGTCTGTAGTCTACAGAACACCTTCAAACAATCTTGAAATTCGCACTTATGTATATCACTAATATTAACACGCCTAAATGTATAGCGACTAGCGGCTCTACCTGCGTGTCAACTTAAATCAAATGCTATTGAGATGTTCACCTTAAAAAATATTGGTCGCATTTAATAACTTTTAAACAAATTTATCAGGTTACATCACGGTTTTTGGCTCCTACGCTTTTGTATAAAATTTGTAGTTCTTTTTACTCATCAATGCCTAGTTATGACTGAAACTAGTAGCTTAAAATTCGTAATGAAAGTTTAAAAAGCTTAAAACATAGAATATTTTGTAGAAGTTAACATAATATAGGAACCTACACAATTATTTTAAATGTTTACATAATGATTCAATGTTCACTCATATCCTGTTCTGGGACGTTGTGTGAACTGTTGACATTGTGGACAAATACAAATGTAGAAATGAGAATGAAATGAGAGAGTGACACTTAATTTATTCTGTTACATATAATCGGTATAATTAGGTTTAAATTATTATCAAAAAAATAACAATCAAATCTTGGACCTTTACCATTTCATATAATTTCCTTAATTAAAAGCGTATTTAGATCAATGTTCAAAATTAGCTGGCGCGTCGTTCCAAAGGTTTTGATACTTTCATGAAACAAAAAGATGACTCATGAAAAAAAAATAAAGTGACGTGAATTATAAATTACTAGCTTTTGCCCGCAGCTTCGCCAGCGGTAGAGATCGATTTTTTACAAATGCTACTTACTTTTATTTAGTTAGATTTAGTTGCCTATGACTTAAGTATGTAAACATGTATCATTTGATAGCGTGATTCAGTAGGTACTTGCAAATTAATTTTACTAACGCCATCTATTAACAACATCCGGAACTAAATATCTAGCAACTAACAAAATATCGATCTTCCCATGGCCTGGGGATATTTTACCGCGGTAAAATGTAGCCTAATTTACTCTCCACCCTCCTCACTATCTCCACACACAAAAACCATACCATATAAAAGCTTCGTTGCGACGTGAAAGGTGGACAAACAAACACACTTTCACATTTATAATATTATAAGTATGGATAATTTACCCTCATTTAATTATGCAATTTAAACAATTTCATTGAGATTAGTTGAGATGACATTAAAAAAAATAACCTATAAACCTCCAACAACCATAAAAACACAACACTGATGTATACATCAGCAGCTGTGCAGGTTAGATGTGAGGGGTCAAGCACTATGGGTGTCGCGTCATCGCCTCTTTGTGAATCAATTTGTAGGGGACTAGATTACTGTGCTCTGATCCTGTCTCATTCTAAAAGATTTAGTACTGTAATATGATGACGTATAATATGATGATATTGTATTATTATATCGGGATCAAGGTCAAGACTCTCAACAAATACAGGAAAAAAGAAAGATTGGAGTGTCATTTTTGTGTGTGTTTGTGTGTAAGGTTAAGGATTATTCATGTAGTACAAATAAAGCTGTATTAGATTTTTAAACAGTTAAATTATCGTGAATTTTACACATTTTACTAGGAATGTTCAAGTTATTATAACTTTAGATGTCGACCCAACTGCAGGGATCGTGGTGATGACTTAATTTAAAAAGCTAAAAGTAATCATAATTTCACAATTGTTGCATTTAATCAACAAAATACTCATACAAATTAAAATTTATTTAATGTTGCTATTTGGCGAGTGTCAAGAACTATACATATTTCGGAGTAAAGATGTTACGTATCAGTAAATATCATTGCCACGTGTTATCATTATCACTTCGAGATGTAGTTTGTAGGGTCAGGGTCAACGAACACCTGCTCGGGGTATGGTAATGAGATTATAACTGAATGATAATAATGATAAGACGATGAGCGATAAAATATAGGCAATGTAAAAACTTGTTAATGTTAAGTACCTATATCCAGCTTTATAGGTCGATACGATAGTAGAGATTTTATGTCTGTATGCAATATTATGGTTTCACATAATATCATATACACATAGCTCATTTACTATTACATACATATTTCTAAATATTTCCTTAGGAATTGTTAATACTATTATAATGCTTGTCACACTTTATTTGAATTATTGATTCGCCTATTGAAATATGGAAAACATAAACAAAAATAAACGATGACAGTAAACCATTTGAATCGTGATTTTAATAGCACGCATTAAAATTTTAAGTGATTTGAAACGAACGCGGAAAATATTTATGTCATTAAAACGCCATAAACGTTGAGACATTAATTTAACATTAATGTCAAATATATTTAAAGTGTTTTTAAAATGTTATATTAAAGCATAACTCTTTAGTAAATTATGCTAAGTAGTCTAGTTTAATGTATTTAACTAAGGAATTTCGCTAATAGATTCAATCTATTATGAAACTGCTTGTAAACATTTTAGTCAATTTTCAGAAACATAGACATTTCACCTCATGGAGAGCGATTCAGGAGTTTCAAATAAAAAACTATACTATTGTATTATCAGTATCACATAAAAATGCTATCATCACCATCACTGCCCATGATTTTTTTACATCGATGGCGTCACCAATCCGAAGCACTACATACATTGCAGCATTGTAGAGAAAAGTTCAGTCCTCTGCCAGATATACTAGAGTCCGACCGAAACTGGTTTTTCAGCCGAAACCGAAACCGAAACCGAACCTTCGGCCTTAGGTCCAGTTTCGGCCGAAACCGAAACCGAAACCGAAACTTAGGGTGAGGCCAAACGAGCGTAATTTTGGTGCTGTGTGTCACGTGAAATGAGCCGGTTTCATACAAAAGCTCTAATTCAATTCTTTGGAATTTGTGTTTTACCCGATTTTACGATTTGTGCTATTTTATGCGACGCGCAAAAAATACGCTCGTTTGGCTACACCATTAGGGTATTTTTTTGAGCTGCTCATTTGTGAACTCAACAGAAAAAATAAGGTTAAATAAAAGAGCCGAATTTTTTAAATTTTACAAAGGTCATTTTTAGGGTTCCGTAGCCAAATGGCAAAAAACGGAACCCTTATGGATTCGTCTTGTCTGTCTGTCTGTCCGTCCATATGTCACAGCCACTTTTTTCCGAAACTATAAGAACTATACTGTTGAAACTTGGTGACTAGATCTATTCTGTGAACCGCATTAAGGGTATTAAGGGTATGGATTAAGGTTTTTTCTACCTGTAGCCGTTATTAATATCGAGCAAAAAACGGCTAAAAGCAAGCGCCAAAGCACCCTGTCAGATGTCTTCAGATTAATGAACAAATATAATAAACATGTTAAATCAATGACTTCACTTGAAATATCAGCGCCCACGGGTTAGCCACGAACTTAACCGAGCGACGCACGACAATTCACGAACACAGAGTTTCGGTTTGGCCGAAAGTTTCGGCCAAATTTTTCCGAAACCGAAACCGAAACCGAAACTAGATTTTTTGGCCGAAACTGGCCGAAACCGAAACCGAAACCGAACCTTCGGTCGGTCTCTAAGATATACACATAGTGTAGTAACCTCGATGGAATCATGTCTTTCGCCCCAACTCAGAGTCACTAACGGTTCCTAGTACAGGATTTGTATGGTGATCTTTACTAAGGAGTGATTAAAGTAACCGTTAGTGACTCTGAGTAGTCTGAGTTGGGGCGTTAATCAGTTTTATTTAACTAATAATAATTACCTTACTTAGATGTTTATTAATAACTATTCTAAGCACCTTCTATGGAAACCTACTACATATATCACAAGGAAGGATGAAAAATGAAATGAAAAAGCTTATGAAAAATCAATGTAGGTCCATTCACTATCTTAGGCTACGTCTGTACTTACCATTAGGTGGGATTGTACATAGTGAGCATTAACTTAATATGTAAAACATCTGGTAGGTAAACATACACACGCTCAATTACTCATTACCTCCTTTCTTCATCCTCTGGCACTGAAATCATTTTGTTTCGATAAATTACTTACGCAATCTGGAATGTATTTGTTATTGCACAATCTTATATTACCTAAAATTATCTGAACGGCCTAGAAACCTACTCCAATTATACAAATACACGTCCCATGCTGTACTGGCACCAGCGTTCGACATTTAGTGCCTAATAATATATGTTATAATAGTCGTAAATCATTCCGTCTGCACTTTACAACTAGCAATAATGCTCGAATATTTACGTTAAGAATGAAACGTGTCATTCTAGTTCGTGTTCCCGGAAATGTAACTATTTTAAGAGCATGTGTTTAGGTTACGAGCGATGTTAGGTATGAGAATTAAAACAGTTAACATAACGTTCCGACATATCAAGCTAAGCATAGTTAGAAATGTGCAATGTTGTCTCCAGCTATAAGTATATAACCTGCTCAGCCGCGAGTAAACGATGAAAGATGGAGCGATGTTGCCTAAATGAAATGTGTACATGTGAGTATTCTATAATATGTATGACTAGGTTGGTTTATTGTCATTGCCTCTTTAGGATTGAAACCGCTCTTAGTAAATGTGTATCTGTCTTTATGTACGATACATATTTTAGCCTAATGGTAACTTGGTAGAGCAAGCTGTAAGGCACTAGACAACTTATGTATCTGAACTGGCTTTTCATATTTTATCGCTTGATAACATTTTCATCGCTCGTTATTCATCGCCAGTGGTGACGTGAATCCGTAGCACGATTTGAAACGACACTAACACACCATTAGAACTGCAGTAAGTGGATAATGTACCTGGTCCAGTTTCCGTGAAACGGTGGTTGTTCGCGGTACCAGGTAAGGAATATTTGAAGCAAGACTTAATGTTTGTGAAATGTGAAGTCAATGCAATGGAATGCGTAACTGAAAAATAAAAATTTAAATGTATAAAAAAATACATTATTAGCAACCACGACAACTCTGGCAAAAGACGACTTGCAAGATGAAAATGCGATCCTGGTGTAAGATGCATATTATTATAATAAATAATATTCATTAACTGTTTTTGTGAAAAAAAAAACCATCGTCATAAGACTTACACAGCCAATCCAAATGAATGGCCCAAAAAAAGTTTGGTAGTTAACTTTAAGAAAAAATGAAAATATATTTTTCCACATTACAATCCTTTGAAGTATTCCGACCACACCATAATCTATTGAAATTTCAAAATTTATATTTAACACTAGAAAAAATAAAGATTTAAAGATTTATTTAGAAAAAATTGATTTTATTTGGGATACTGTTTTAAGCGTAACCGAAAACAGGGTGCGCAGATCTATTTTCGGGGTTACATTAAAATAATATGTACATGGGGTTACATTAAAATAATAAATAATGGAGATACAAGAGTTAGAGCATAGATTTCTACTCAAAAGGTATGTGAGGTCTAATATAGGCACAAGGCTGCTCCCGTGCAGATTGGTGACGAGATAAATGGTCCAACACAATTTTTGGGAGGTATGGAGCAAAGTGAAGAAATACACCCTAAGGCCAGTCAGTCACGAGGAGAAACCCGTACACTGTGGTGGGCTATTAGTGAGTTGAAACCATAGGTTGGAAAATGACTTGTTCAGTACTAATTTGATATGTTTGGTATTCGGTAAGGGATTTTAGTCTCGATCATCGAATTACATCACGGTCGAAGCTCGTGTCCAATCGTCAAACGAAAAGTGAGCTTAGATTTCGAGGTCGTATTTTAGAGAATAAGCCCTCCTTAAACAAGAACAGAAATTCAATCTCAACGTCACGGTTTACACAAAATCATATTAATGTATAGTACCCATTAGTTATTTATTTATCTTTATTTAAACAGTTTAATGAATCAGTAATTACAAAATATAAACTATAAATGTAGACTGAACGCAAATGAAGAATGTGGGCAGCATGAATGCCGCCTAATGACGCGATCTCCCCGCGGACCTGAGCTGCATGGAGTATTGCTATTATTCATTGAAATTCTATTTCTATCAAATTTAGTTTGCTTTATACTTCGTTATAACACAACTAATTCATTCTTTATCAAAGATTAATTAGTAACTAGCGCTCTTCCCCCGGCTTTGCCCGTGTTTTCCGGGATAATAAGTACCCTATATGTTACTCTCGAGTCTCGATCATACCATCGCGGCGGCGCCACCTGTACTGTCGAGTTTTATAGGATAGTAATTTTGAAACTCATCGCGGATTCCGCTGTGGAGTTATAAAACAGAATAGCCTAGCTGGTCTTGTTCGTGTGTCCTTGTCTTTGTGTGTTGCCCATGGTACCCACGACACACGGATACCTAGTGGGGCTATGAGTGTGTAGCATTATTTATTTATTTATTTGAAACTGTTAGATAAAATTTATAAACACATTGAATGACAATTTCTTTTCCGTTTTTTATTGGGGTACACAAAGATATTTTGATGACAACTTTAGACTCAGTCACTCAAAGGAAGCTGTCAAATGCCATAATGAGATCGCTACACTTGACTAAATTCGGTTGCCCAATTTCAGCGCCCTGTTAGCATATCTACCTCTTTTTATACATATAATATCATTGGGTACACGTAGATATTATCATTGGGGGTATTTTTTTTTCTTCGTACATGGTAGCATTTTCACGGATGTGAACGTTAGGAGAACTAGAAATATATGTAATGGAGCAAAGTAAAAGGAATATTACTAAATAACCAATACAGAAGAATACCCCTTCTACTTTATACATACATGGTGGAAACATGTGAATATATGCAGGATGTCGACGCGTAGGTGTAAGGGTCGTCATTAAGGTACATTCACAGTGGACGACAATATTCTTCATTTGCGTGCGTCGGTTATTTAGGGTATTGTTGCCAGTTGAGTGTCTAGATTCAACGTTAGAGAGCTCTCTTGCTATTTATGAGTAAAATCAACGACGTAATAAAGTAACAATCGTATTGCGTTGTAGTAAATAGTTTAGTACATTAGTAACATTACATTGATGTGAAAATTCATTAGTTCTTTTAGCGCAAAGTATTAAATCCCACGCATTAGCGCATCACTGCGAATTATGTCATGAAAATAGCGAGCTAATGTTTATTAACAATTATGTACACCAAGAATTTTAAGTGGACGATATATTTTAACTAGACGCAAAATGTATTAGCTGATTCATTAAAGCTTTATGTTGTTCTACAAAGTCATTTAACATTTCATGATTAAAATTTCGAGGACAATGTCAAAATAAAAAGCAAATTTGTAGCGTATGGGATGTATTGGGTTGGGGCTGTCATTAAGAAACATTCACAGTGTGCAACAATATTGTCATTACGTGCAACTGCCGCTGCAGTGTGCGCAAACCTTAATGGTTCTTAATTGTTCGTCATGATGAAAGTGATAATATTTTGTTGTTTTTGTATTGCACGAAATTCATATATATTTAAATGTCGTTATTTTATATGAAATACTGAAAAACGAACGGAGCTCAAAGTAACAAAGTTTATAAAGCAGCAAGAGTTTTAAGATACTTTAGAAAGTACACGAAAAATTACTATTCCGTAAACATACGCAATTAGGTGAAAAATTATAAGAAAAGTCGTGAACGGTTAAATTTCAGTGGGTAATGGAATATTGTTATTTATTCTCAATAGAATAAATGCAAGACCAATCAGCCAATTCAGGACCAATCAATATTGGTCCGATTAATTTGACCCAAATTATTTTTCATGCTAAAAGTATTTTGATGTTAGCCACTGGAACTAATATTCTAATTGTATTTTCCTATTTACATCGGCTCGTCCTGGAAACGTTATTCATAACCGCCAACAATAATTACCTATGCGTTACTCTTACGGTATTCTGGAAATCTCCTTATCACTTATTTCTTTACTCAGAATATTAAAATTACACTTTTTCTTTTTCTTCTCTTTTTCTTGGCCGGCAACGCATCAGTGATACCTTTGTTGTTGCTGATGTTCATGGGTGACGATAGCCACATACCAGGTGGATCGTCAGCACGTTTGCCAGCTATATCCATAAACTTTACCATTGACGAATTTTTGCCAAAACTTATCACAAGAAGAAATACGTCGTCTGATTTTTTTTAGTCTGACTGACGAATAAACATTGGACTAGTTGGTAAGTCACCATCACCATTTCCGTGCCAGTTGAATGAGATAGAACTCTGATTACCTACCCTTTTTATTTCCATTTGACGACCCGTGTGGCGCAGGGGTTGCCATGCCGGATCTTGTGCCAAGGGCCCTGGGTTCGATTCCCAGCGAGGCGGAAATTTGAATGATGAGTTTTAATATCTGTTCTCGGTCTGGATTGGATGTATGTGTGTCATGTACCCACGACACAGGGAATTCTGGTGGCTAATTCTAGTGTGTTGCGTTATTTATTTATTTTATCAGTAACATTACAGTTTAGAAGGTATCTGAAAATATCGAAAAGATGCAATGCAGTACAGTGTCTGTAACAATGCTGAATTATCAAGTGGGCGGGTGAGCCCGCTCGTTATTAAGAGACATTCACTACAACCGTCCATTTGTGCGCAACTACCGTGATGCAGTGCGACTGTCTTAATTGTCCATTTGTTCGGACGTCTCTACGCCATACTCTTATGCTGAGAATGTTCTGGAACTGTGAATAGATTTGCGTTCACCGGGTGACTAACAATGTACTTGTAATTACATTATTACCTGACGTAGGACTAGAAGTGTTTTATTATAAGTATGTTGTTGCGATAAATATTAGTATTACTCCTTGTCTCATGAGTCATGACCACTGTCGTCGTAAAATGAAACATCTTTTTTAGGAAAAAATACTGTCTATAAACTATTAAGCACACAACTACACAGTATACATACAATACATAATACATGGCAACTATAATAGCGATATGAAATTGTGCGACAAAAACATTTTCTGCCAAAATTACAGTATTTTTCAGGTATTTACAGCGCATTATTGCATGAAATAGACAAGCTTTCTTATAAAATAATTAATTTGTAGGTACTTAAATGTATTAATAACAATTGATGACGATCGGTTAACAGACATCTTTGTACAACAATACCAAATTATCAGCACCGTGGACGAGGTGCGGGCCAGTCATTAAGGCTCATTCACAGCGCGCGACAATATTCTTCATTTACGAGCGACTGCAGCGATGCAAGTGACAGTGTGGGACTGCCTTAATTGTCCTCTTGTTCGGTTATCTCTTCCATAAAATAGAGGCAACGAAAGGTCCGTTCTAAATAATTTGCGGAAATAGCACGCGTGCATGCTTGCTTTAGCGCCTAGGCATATTGGCCTACTCCAACTCAATTAAAAAAAAAACACTTGTAGGTTTGCAGTGGATCACTAATAATTAGAGGGTTGTGCAGAAGGTATACTCGTATCGTAGCGTATTATAAACACTCCAGTGAAGCCATAATTACGTGAAAATGAATGAAAACCCCAAAAAAAATTTACGATAAAAAAAAAGAAAACAACAAAAGTTGATTGTCAAGGACTCAACGGTTCTACAAAGATAGACTAAATTATACCTTTTTTACAATTTAATAAAAACCTAGCCGGGTCTAGAAAGCGAACTGAAATAAAATATTAAATACTTTTGGGATGTAAAAATACTAAAAATGATACATCGCTTTAATGAGATTCATTATCCATCCGTCAGCCTTTGGAGGTGTACTGCTGGACATAGGCCTTCCCTAACTTGCGCCACTCTGACCAGTCCTAAGTCTTCTGAATCCAGCGGATACCCGCTGTCTTCTTCAGGTCGTCAGTCCACCTGGTCGGGAGGCGTCTTAAGCTCCTTTTTCCGAGACGTGGGCGCCATTCGAGGACCTTTCTTCCCTAACGGCTATGTCGGTTACCCTTCTTCGTCCACTGATCTCCTAATTTCCGATGCGATCACGTAGAGAAATTCCGAGCATAGCCCTCTCTATAGCCCGCTGTGCTACTCTGAGCTTGTGGATTAGGCCAATAGTAAAGCACCACGTCTCAGATCCGTATGTCATCGCTGGCAACACACACTGCTCGAACACCTTTGACTTCAGGCACTGAGGTAGTATTTTGGACGACAAGATATGACGCAGTTTCCCGAAAGCAGCCCATCCGAGTTGGATTCTACGAATGACTTCTTTTTCGAAATCGGACTTACCCATCTAGATCACTTGTCCCAGGTAAATGTATTCGTCTACAACTTCGAGAGAAGCGCCGTCAACAACAACCGGTACGGGTTTGACATGGACATTCGACATGATTTTCGTCTTGTCCACTTTCTTCTTAAAACCCACCAGTTGTGAGGCGCTGTTTAAGTCCCCGAGCATTGTACCAAATTCTTCCAGGGACCCGCCAGGATCACTATGTCATCGGCATATCGTAGGTGTGTGATGTATTGGCGGTTGATATTAATGCTACGTCTTTGTCCCCGTAAATCCCCTTGTCTGACACCTCTCCGCAGTTGGATGGGGTTCGCTGGTGTGTCGTGTACTCTGGCAGACATGGTGGCATATGAGGTTTGGCCACTAGAAGGGGTTTCCCTCCAGCTCCTAGTGGCTCGTTTGTGATTCCGTCATCTCCCGGTACCTTGTTCTTTTTAAGCTGTTTGAGAGACTCGCTAATCTCATACAGGCTGACGGCGATAATTATGAAATTGTATAGTCATGTAGACAATCCGTAATCATAATAATGTGGATCACATAAAAATACACCTGTCATTATAATCTGTTCATAATAGGTTCAGAGTATACCTAATATCGTTACAATTTAAGCTTTATATGTAGAGTCGAAGGGACCAAAATCAATTGTAAATATGTTTGATCTAATTTAAATTATTACAGAAAGCCACACCGCGACCTAATGAAAGATACATTAGAGATTTTTATACTTTTCTGCTTCCATATTATTGTATTGCGATTAATTTTAGCAGTATTTTCAGTTGGATGGTAATTATTAGTTAACTGATTACAACTTTAACATTTATTTTTTTCTATTCCGCCTTTAAATTACTCTGTGTCCAATAAAATATTTTCATTTTGAGCAAATATGTCCTTTACCTATATGATTACTAATGCTATAACCACGGCATTCCCCGCGTTTGCCGGAATAATAGTACCCTTTTTTAAATCATATTCTCCCTGTGTGGTAAATATTATAGAAATTTGTTCAGTATCTAGTTTTAACGTAAAAGAGTAATACATCCATACATCATAACAAACTTTCATATCCAACTTTCTACTATTATTACAAATGTGAAAGTTTGGAGGATTTTTGTTACTCTTTCACGCAAAAAACCTGGCTTTCTTCTTGTTTAGCAACATGTCATTTATATTTTATATACCTAGTTTTGGTGTTACCACAGAAGACATAAAAGTAGTATTACGGACTGTTTGTTGTGAGCAGATATAAAAAATAATCATTTGTCTCATTCGTCTCCACTGTCGTTATACAGTCGAGGGTGGAACGCGCACCTAATATCAGATTGGAACGGTGCATCTGTTTTCGTAATAAAAGGCCTAGTATCTATGGACTGACTCACCGACTCAGCGATTCACCGACTCACTGATTTCCACATTATATTCATCTAGACGTAATACCCGTGATTAATAAGGTCCATTAACTTTAAACAAAGATTAATTTTCGAACGGATCTCGCTCGGAACCCGAACGCAGATCTTTCGATTGGTCCCGTACCATGAAATATCACGAGCTCAATATTTTATAACTTGATAGCCAATCTTATAGTGAGAGCTTAGACAATAATTGATGGTAGTTACCATTTCTCACTGTTTGATATATTTAGTGTTACGTGGGTTTGCTTCGGGAATAATAAGTAATGAGGAAGACAATTGATTTATGTATATCAGAAAGCTTTTGGGCACATTGACACTATAGTAGGTGTTTATTTTTGGTTTTAAAAAAATCATTTATAGCAGACTAATGAGTTACATACCTACAAATATTAAATTACAATAAACTTATTAACGATCAGGACATATTATTATGTGCAAATCAAAAGGACATAATATTATGACTGATGAAGTTTAAGAAAAAGGAAAAAAATTTTTATGCTTTAATAATCAAAGTAGCCAAAATTCTATGATTTTACTTTTTAAATTGACCAAATTTTTTGCAAATAAAAATTTTTTTCACTAACCCTAGGATTATAGGGTAAGTTAGTTTTGTTGACCCAAAATATAGATCCATAAATTAATTAAACAAAATCACATTTGGGCGCCGAGGTACCCGTAGTATGGGACAAAGGTGCGCCCGACCCACCTGCGCCGGCGCTGATCGATCGAGGCTGAATTAACCCGATAATGCTATCCACCGAATTATTGAATTATCCCGCCGTGGCCAACCTCTTTCTGGTAACCGGATACCGAATAACGAACCAGGTTATACCAACTTTCTTAAAAATATCCAGAAAACAATAGAATTATGTAGATATAAATTTAATATTTTTTTTCATCAGTTGCAATTCAAATATTAAATGGTATCCTTATTACGCTTTGTAATAGATGTTGATTTGTTAAGTAAGTTGACAAAAACTTATCTTTTAAATTTTTCTTACATTTCACACAGGAAGCAAAATAGTAAATACCTACAATAATTAGCAACAGTGAAATCACAATCAAACAATTATTTTAAATAAAATAACCTCCAGTTTCAGATTCTTTCACATTTTTCGTTAATAAATAATACTTAACCTAGTTATGTAATTTTATACCGCTCGATAGTCTTGGATTATTTTTGTTTAGTCGCGTAGTCGGTGTCTATTGGGTGCCCAACAATATAGAATTACAATCTTAAACAAAAAACGATTGGATACTACATGAGGATCATTTCACACAGTTCCTTAAGTCATACGACGACGGTCTATCGCTCGGCCTCGGCCGTGGGAATTCGGGCCCGCGTGGGTCAACAGCCAACCACTAATTACTACCAGCTTTTATCGGGTTAATTGGTAATTTGAGATGTAAGGCCCGTTTTTAAATCGATCTCAATGTATTTTTTTATCCTAGTTGATACGTAATTAATAGGAACTTTTTGATTAGATTAATGTAGTTGATTGGTTTGGTAATCAACTAATTAGATATACTTCGTTCTAAGCAAAACCTTTCTCTAAATATGACAGCAGGAACCTAAACAATAATAAATACGAGTGGAATATTTCAATTAAATACAACAACATGCAACCTATACGAATTCTAGATTTAATAATATTATCATTATTTTCTACTATTATATCTATCTGTGTTGCCCGCAATTTACGTCTACCTTCCTTATTACCTCAACGTTGCCGCTATTCGACTTCGTCAAAATAACTCACTCTGGCTTTATTTTAACTTCAGTATGCAAATGCACTCCAATTAGCGGGGCTTACTTTTCTTGGTAGGTATTACTCATTATTTTAAGCGTGGTTTTTTTTCTGTGAGAAGCCACAACCGCCGTAATTAACCATGAACAAGCCGAGTCCTTCAGCGTTTGCTTATTAACGTCTAATCTTTGTTGGCGTCAGCCGAGCTTAATTAATTCAATTAAAGTATTAAGCAGTAGGTGAAGGTTGCGTTGCGGCCCTCGCGCTCAAATTTAAAAACTTAACGTTCATCGCCGTAATGACGACTTGGCGAGTATACAAGGGGGAGGCGAATTAATCAAATAATACCGCGGAGGTGCGGGACCGGCGCTCCCCTCCCGCGCCCCACCGACCGCGCGACCGCGTGGCTCAGTTGCGACCGAACCGCCGCGAGGGGAGGTGCTGTCGATCCCCGCAAAATACACTACTTTTTTCGAAGTTCTCTGTACAGTTTTGTTTTAAAGTTTCACGAGGCAGTTTTTGTGTGTTTAGCCTTTTGTCCTGTCGAACTCGAAAGGTACAAGACTGCATTCGGCGGTGTAGTTTATTGAGTTTTACGTTGAGTGTTTTTTTTGTTATTGTTAAGTTTTTTGTTTGGTGCATCGGTGCCGGTCCGGAGACCGGCGGTCCCACCGAGGCCCGGCCTGGACGCAGCAAAGGATCCCAAAGGACACAGCCCTTAGGTAACTATTTGGAAGAAACAAGGATGAAGTGACGCTTGATGAAGTTGAACAATAACAACAAAACAGCCTAATATCTCGGAGCCTCGGAGCGCAGTGTTTATAAACATGTGTTTACTATAGATAGGTACTTAAAAATTGATAATGGCTTGTTTTCTTCAGCAAGTAGGTATAATAATGATAAAGGGAAAACCGTAAATACCTATCGTACTTACTGTTGTTGGTTGGCTAGTTCAAAACACCACGTGTTTGTGATCTTTTTCATTTGGCTTTTTATGTTAAAAACTATGGAATTTTGTGGATTGTAGTATATTATGTTATAAACTCAGATGTATTTTATTAGTTTATCTTAAAATGTACAATTATGCAATGCTGAAAACATTCAATTTACAATCTTATGTAAAAACTATGAAATGCTTAGCTGTTAGAAGTTAGTTTCCTAGTATGTACCTGTATAACCTGTATGTAAGTTAAATGTGGAGATATGAAAGAGATACATATCTCTTTCATAATCTCCTCATTTAACTTACATGAATATCTACTACAGTATGTACCTACCTACCTACATTAATTTTTATAAAAGAAAATTGTAATTGATAATCTAAAATAAAGCAGCCAATTAATAAAGCAATAACGTCTTTAAGACCATCAACACAATTATAAGAGAGCTAGAACAATGCTAATTTTATTTTATCGCCAGGTAAAACTCAATTACAAAGAGATAATAAAACCATCAAGGATTTATTTACTTTGAGCATCAATTTTCTTTAAAATAAACCTCCTTTTAATTAAAGCTTTAACGAAAAACAAATAAAGAAGATGAGGGAGCTAACAACCCTTCGGTGAGAGTACTCGGTGGGTTCGAAGAATGAATTATGAACTTCAGGTTAATTTATAGCTAAGTAAATCTTTATATGTATTATGTAAACAAGCGAGCGTATTAAAAGTCAAATTCATTTTAATTAGTAAAAATTTATCACCGGCTTCGTTCAGACGGTCACCCATAAACACTTTGGCTATTCGCATCACATCATTACGCCCACACTATGCTCGGCTTAGTCCACTGACGAGCTGGAAATTAATTTTTAAAATATGTATGTCTAAGCAATATCACACGGACCACTTCATTTCATCGCCGGTTTAATTAAAAACGAGTGCCCGCCCCTCCTCTTTTCGGGTTGAAGTACCCTCCCCGCATGGCCGTCTCGCCCCGCTTATATTTAGATAATTGTACAATCATCTAAATTAATGAGTCTCTCGTCCGGTCCTGACCTCCATTGTTTCGTGTTTATGCTACCCAGACGTGTATGTACGACAGTTTCATTTTAAGTAATTTTAACATACAAGTGTATCTTACATCTTGTTTTTCCTTAATTTTAAATTGACTATAACCTAGCGTCATTACGTCCGTCAACAAAGGTCCGTCCAAAGTCCGTAAAACTCTATGCAAACAATAGCAAAACCCTCGCTAGATTGACCATTATAAGCACGTGCAAGGTACAATTAACTTATGTCTGATATCTCTTTGGATACTTAGTCAAAATTATCTTCTCTCCTATCAGAAAAATTCGCTTCGCAGGTTTACAGACGAAAGTTCTAGACGATTTAAAGGACATAATTTCAGTACGATGATTGATGAGTCTTTAAGTTTTCTAACAATTAAAAGCACAGAAAGACGTCAATAAAGTTTAAATAATGTGCAATTCAGCATTTGATAGAAAGTGTTCGATATAAAAGAGTATATTTGCTTGGTCGTTCATAACTCGCACTGTTGACGACGGTGATAGAGCTGAATGCAATTAAAAGTTTCACTACGTGCGTGGACGAGGCGCTGCGAGAATATCTACCTTAATTTATGCCAGCGATAAGCCCAACTTATGAGAGCCAATTAATAACTTATTTTAGGTAACACTTTCTCGAGCATCAGCTATTTTAGTTAAAGATTTAACTTTTATTAAAACTGATAACTTCTCTATAACAGACCATATAAGTTCACGACACGTTTTGCTGTGTCGCTGGAACGCTTCAATTTTTAGCCCTCAAATAGGATTTAATTTTGAATCAAATTAGCGTACACTGTCTATCAAGCATTCACCAAATTAAATGCATCAAGCAATAGAAGCGGTAGAGTGGGCCGGCTCCCCGGAAGGCCCCGGGCGATCCGTCTAATGAACCCCTGCCACCCCCGCAGCCTGATTTATTAACGAATTAAATGCATTCTACTGCACCCTCATGCAAATACACGGTGTACGCGTGTATAAGTATACCGGCGATTAGTACAGAACCCTTTATTAATAAATTAGCCGTTAATCACTAAACCAATCACAGACTCGTGATTTGCATTAATTACAATTCCTGTTACGCTTGCGATGGGAATTGTTTTATGTCACTTGCATTTTTAATTAGTATACATTTACAAAAAAAGTATTTTGCTACACGTGTAAAAGATACAAGTGCAAGTTATATCAAAAATATTTTGTGCTACACAAAGTTAAGTAGTTGTAATTAATCGTTAAATATGACAAAAATACTATCATCTTTTCTATTTTATTTAACTATGATAACATAGCACATACTGAATAAAATTAATATCCATTTTGTTGTGATGCTCAATGGATTACCTGTTTCTCATTTCGTTAATATTTATTTTCAACTTGCAATCTATTAATTATACCTATCTATACCATCTTATATTAGCAGCAATAGCTGTACGCTTGGTATGCTAATGAACGCTTGTTTTAAACCATTTCAAATTGGTGCCATGGAAGTTTCGAAAGTTCTTTTGTTATCAATACTTAGTCGACATGAATAGCCGAGGATTTTGATAATTAATTGCATTTGAAAGCAACTTTGTCACCAATTATGAACACTGGAAACACTTTTAAATTTATTACTGTAATAAAATTAGTCACGTAAACTGTAGGAACTGATGTATTATACTAAATAGGTACTTACTGTAATAAGTTTATTATTAAATATTTTTTGTGTATAATTTTTCTTCTTTTTTTAACTTGAAAATGATTATTATTTTGTTATACGTGGGTGTAACTCAAGACAAAAAAAAACATTAACCCTTAACGCCATCAAAAGAACGAAATAAAATATTGTTTTACTAATTTGTTTTTTACTTAGTTATTCTACAATCATAAACAATACTGCACTTACCAAACTCGAAGATTATAACGTAATAAGCAATGCAGGAGTCTGTATGCATTTAAGTATTGAGCTCGGAGACGGTCTACTCATATTATTGTTGCATCCATTATTCACCACTGGCGAGGGTTGGCGCTACTAAATTATTAAACACACCACCCTCCTCCTGCTAGCTTCTGGCTGATCTTATATCCATTGAGATAACACCACACATACTTCCAAACTTCCGTATAGTTTCTGATGAAAGTCCAAGGTTGGAAGAGAATTTGATTACAAAATAAGTACGTAGTCACCGAATTTTGTACCCCGTTAAAATGATACTGAAGAAACTTCGTAGTTCTAATCCCTTTTTGACTGCATTGATATTCTTCTTGTTTCTCAGTTTCAAACATATTTCCATATGTTTCTCGCAGGCAGTCTATCAAGTAATAAGTGGCTACTGAAAGCCATGTTTGTCTGTGACTGACTAATTGTGGTTTGTGGTTTCATATGTGAGCATTCCCTCATTGTCGGAACCCTAAAACTAAGAACACTTTATGTGGAATAAGCTTCCTTGTGAGATACCTATTCTCGCAGCTCTATAATATGGGGATCTGTTAAAAGAAAAATCTTTAAGGCCGGCTTTGCATTGGCAATTCCCCTGTTAATCTTTTCCATATGCGACGGTGACCATCAGGTTACCATCAGGTGAACCGTCAGCCGTTTGGGCTAGAAAAAAGCAAAAAGCTGATTTGTATAGCTTCCTTCATCATATCACAATAAGAAGGAGTTGCCTGTTAGCTATCAATGTCGCTTTCGTAATAGCACTTTAAACATTCGCCATGCTTTAAATATTTTATGAAATACCGAATAATTCTAATCCAATCTAGGTGTATATTTCCAGGTATAACTAGACGGTAAATCTAAGGGACTATATAAGGATTGAATTGGAATTCTCATTGAGTCAGTAGGCTCAGAGAAACACCTGCTTTGATATCGCGCATGCCCTCTCCGTAAGTCCACATTGAGGAAACCGGTTTCGATTACAGGTTATAGCTACTAAAGTAACGTACAGATACGATTGGCGGAAACGGAATTCTTGGATTTGGAATATTGTTCTGTTCGGTTATCCGATTTGCTTAATTTTAAAGGGTTGAGACATTTTTGATGGAAGGTGTCGTTTCGCATAATTAAATCAAAATAAACACACGCCCATGTGTTTAATGCTTATTAATTATATGTATAGTATTTGCCGAAGTTATTTTTGTTTTATTTTGTTGATAGGAATATGCACGAGTTACATGTATACCTGAGATTCCTGTGTAATTGTTACACGATGATAATGCATTTGGACTGGAGTAAATATATTTATAGACTCCTGATTATTCAGAACACATAGTTTATAATTATAGCTTGAAATTACCGCAAGCATTTAATATGATTTTTATTTTCCCTTGACCAAACATTCTTATTATTTTAGCAGTACTCGTAGTAGATATTTACAGACCGATTACCAATCCCATCCATTATTCCAGGAAGAACAAATTTAAGTCGCACACAAAAATAAACATTCACCCACAGTTTATTTGTTCTGTACGACGGTCCCGAACTAATGATTACTCAAGGAATTTGAGGACAATGAAACGACATTTTACCTCTGCTGGATTTAGTAGCGGCAGTAGCGGCTCACGGCGATCGCGGTGGAGGCATAGTGCAACCAAACTACTCTAAAGTTAGACGTGATTAATGAAAAATCATAATCTTTTCACCTGGTCACAAAACCTTGCTTTAGTGTCCTTTGACTGTAGCCACTCCAACAAGAAGACAGTTTTTCTAAGAAATTGCTACTGAAGCCATAATTGGAGCTAAGTGCTCTTAATTTAGAATTATTTATTTGACATAATCCATCCACTAGCTTTTAGAGAATACAACTGGATATAGTCTCCTCTAACCGCACTCATCTTGATTATTTATCAGGATTAAGAAATGACAACGGCCAATGACCATTTAACAACCACATCAACACATCAAGGAATAGTGCTTCATGTTTGGCAAACAAGACTTGCTCATTACCGACACCGGTAACATCATTGACCTTGGTATCCAAAATAGTATGATGGAAGTGCTCAGACATGGGCCACGAATACCTATATGTAGGTCAGTCACCTTCTAACCTATTTAAAGCGTCTGGCTGCCAATTATTCAGTTAGAAACAGCTAGTTGACATTGTTAATTTATTTAATAAAAATACACCTCACTGTTTCAGATAGGTAAGTATGGCAATACATTTTTAAGAGGTGCTTTAATAAGAAGATACTATGTATAGTAATCTAAAAATACGTATGTAGATATGTATTTTTCTATTCAGAGCATCCAAACCTTCTTTCGAAACTTCGTCCCTTTGAAAGTCAGAGACTTGGTAGGTAGGTACGCTAAAGGAATATCGTCTTTTTTTATGGAAATAGCCGGCAAACGAGCTGACGATCCATCTGATGGTAAGTAGCTATTGTCGCCGTGCTCTATAAGCACTCCATAGTCCATACAGTTAAGTTTTAACTCGGCCAATCTGAACTTAGCTTCGGCGGGCTGACGCCGGTCTGTCTTTGAGCGGTCTTCAATCTCGTCTTTCAAAGAAGACTCCTGCCTAGAAAGGCGACGTGATGATGACATAAAATAGATATGTAACGTATAATGTATCACTATAAAAATAAGTTCTAGGTACTTATAAATTGTTTTCTAACTAACACAAAAGCCCATTTGACAATCTCTACAAACATCCATTCAGTGCCCAGTACCAGGAAGGCTATTCACTTTTGTAATTTGACAGCGGAGTTTCAAAATTGACGTTCGAGTTCTAGGATCACTTCACTTCGCAAGTGCGTACTAGATGATTAGATAATGACATGTCAATATGATGCAAGTTCGCTTTTGTTTTGTAACTTGACAGCGGAATACACGATGAGTTTCTAAATTGAAGTTAGAGTTCGAGACTCCCTTCACCTCGCAAGTGCGTGCCAGATGATTAGAGAATCACATATCAAGATCTCGGACTCAAACTTCAATTTTGAAACTCATCGCGGATTCCGCTGTCAATTTACAAAAGTGAATAGCCTTCCAGGTACTCCACTTACTAAGTAGAAGTAGATACTTTCTGCGCAGATAAGTGCCTGAAGCGCTACTGGACAAAAGAGTTGACAAGTTGACATTATTTATGTGTACGAGATTGTTGCAAGCCGTTAGAAATTTATTGCTTTATTATGAACACTTATAATTTGACGTTTTACCGGTCGTAAACGTTAGTGGCAATGATAATAAAACAACCCGTAACAAAGTGCTCGGCAAAAATTTATTATTGAGATTGCATTGTTTTATACAGGTTGGATGAAGTTATGTTTAGGGATATTATGATAGGATAGTACTACACGTTTCCGTTATACTACACCAAATCTTACTTACTGTTACTAATGTATACTTATTAAAAAAATCCTTGGTTCTTAGATCTAGAAAAATTTACGCCCGAAAATAACGGTAAGTAGACTGCAAAAATGGTCGCACACATACATATTTCCCAGATTACTATATTTTCTCTTATAGAACCATAACATAAATGGCTGGAGAGCTATTGAACCATTTGACTATCCCACTTCCCACAAAGCTAGAAATTTATTAAATGATATTTTATTATCAGCCAATTAAATAAGTACCGTTCTGGCAGGCATCTCGCGGGTGCGTCATGGCCCATTAAATTTTTGAAAATGCAAAAAATATTTTTTTTTTATCCCACTCCCACAAGGCTACAATTTTAATATGTTGTAATTTACATATGTTTAAGTGTAAAAAAAAATTGCCAGAACATTTTGAGGGTTGCAAGTATGTGCCAGAACAGAGCAAAGTTGTCATCGGGATTGCAATTCTATCTTTCTATGTATAATTTCAGGCTCTAGTCTGATTTGATATCATTCAAATGTATTAGGCGATTGTTGGTTCTCACAGATAGTACACATTGGTGGAAATAAATTTCAGTACTGCCATACAAAAAATAATAATTTTCATACAAATGTATCCTTCTATGCATAATTTCAAGCTCTAGTCTGCTTTTGATGTCATTTAAATGTACAGGACTATCGTTGGAGCTCACAGATTGTACACTTTGGTGGAAGAAAGCAGTTACCCTACAAAAAAAAAAAAAATTCATGAGGCAAAATCAGCGAGTTTGATTCCTGGCTAATAATATTGATTTTTCAAAAATCTAATTATGCCGTTTTGGTTTTCGTCAAAATCAGCCCTGAGACTCCTTTGACCACTCCTCATAGTTTTGAATTTGTCCATCCACGCTCACTTGAAAAATTCACCCTGTATACTCTTCTGGCAGATACTTGCAACCGCTAGATTGTTCTGGCTGTTTACATATATTTTTTAAACAATTGAAAGAATGTTCCCTGAAAATTTGAGCCTTGTGCGAGTAGGTTATGAATTGCTCTCCCGATGACAACTTTGCTATGTTCTGGCACATACTTGCAACCCTCAAAATGTTCTGGCAATTTTTTTTTACACTTAAACATATGTAAATTGCAACATATTAAAATTGTAGCCTTGTGGGAGTGGGATGAAAAAAAAATATTTTTTGCATTTTCAAAAATTTAAGGGACCATGACGCAACCGCGAGATGCCTGCCAGAACGGTACTTTCTTAATTGACTGATAATAAAATAGCATTTAATAAATTTCTAGCTTTGTGGGAAGTGGGTTTGTCAAATGGTTCGGTAGCTCTGGGGCTAAAACAAATAGGATCGCATACAACCATGGCAGTATCAGTCACCTTACGATCTGCCCTAGTCGGGCATCCAACCCCGGACCGTTACAAGGGTATCGACTGTTTGAAGACTGAACATAGGTTTCAGTTTTTTTGTGGATAGCTGATGTAGATGGATCAATCCTGTTAACTCTCAACACAGTCGCGCTCCGATATAATAAAAAAAATCATGATTCTTTTTCCGATTATAATTAAAGTATGGAGTCACCGCCGTCAAACGTCACGATCAATGGAGACGTGATTGAGGATCGTTAATATTATCTGTAATGTGATCTCGAACTAATCAATTTATTAGCAAACAATCGAACGGTTAACACTTAAGAAATAAAGCGAATACCTTCGCAAGTGGTTGTTGCAATCCGACTCTTTATCGGTGTCAGTTATGAATTATGAAGTTACCTTGATATATTTAATTCTTTATTGTCACGTCATTGTATGAAAAAGGATAGTTAATTATTACCAATGAGCAATCAATTGAGAATTAGGTAAGTCCGCGTTACTTGAAAAATTTGATTTACATAGGTTGATTTATCTATTGCCTTGTGTCTGGTATACGCTGACCAAACAGATGATATTAAGTAATCTGTATGGAAACTGGAAATCAAATGCGAGAAGAAACTTTAAACAGAATTACGTAGATAGCAGCCGTTAAATCGTAATAGGATGATGAAGTAGGCTCGAAGCCTCGACAGCTCTTGCGAAGCCACCCCGTAAAGTAATTCAATGGGTTTATAGTTTCTAAATTAAAATTCTTCAAATAACTATCAATAAACTAATGTAACCTGAATGCGACGTTCCAACGCAAGATGATCATAAAACTGTTCGATTCAGAAAGAGATAGAAAATGTCCTCTGCCCGTAATTGTTATAGTTGGTTCATAAAGCGCATAGCATGATCCTTATGTGTAAGAATATAAGGGTGAAAATGTTATAGCATGCATCATCGTCAAACGGAGCAAGGGAGATATGTACATAATGTATGGTATAACACGGCGTGCGGCCACGGAGTTATGCCAGTCATCCTTTTTGATTGTAGAGGGCTTTCTGTGTCGTAATTGGTAATAATTATTGTTTAGAGAATCGTTTATTATATTAACTGGTATGAAATTCATATCACGAACATCATCGACTTGGTATTATGGAGCTCATAAAGTTTTATTAATCTTTTTTAAGTTAGTGTAGGACTGGTTGGTAAGACATGATGTTCAATTTAGTAGCTATGTAGCGAATGCAATCTCGCGAGATTTTACACCTAACCGATATCTCGAGCATAACGAGATCCGCGAGATTGTTTTTTTTTACTGAAAATGTGTGCAAATTCTATTCCATTTACTGATTATTAACAATAAAAATAAAATGCACCTACCAACCTAAATGCAATACTATGGCATATAGATACATGGTAAATGCTCATCATATAGAACAACTTTCTCTAAGACGGCATTTCAGTATCTTTAATGGTTTGGCTGATCCGTGGAAATTTCACGTCACCTAATCCAGAAAAGATTTTTCTTCCCGTTACAAACATCCTTGGACCATCACGAGTATTTTAAAACAAGAATCTGCCAAATCAGTTCACCCTTATTCTTGTTACCAATAAATATAGGTATACTAGGTACAGTTTTTTTTATATAAAATTTTAATGTTTGTGAAGTGGTCTTTTTCATCACGCATTAACCGGATTGAGACGAAACTTGGCATACTTAGGTAGGTATATAGTCCATTTTTTAGATGCGACGATGTGTCTTTTTATTGTAATTCGTAATCTATACTATAATAAAACTCAAAGGGCAAATTTACTGTACATTGAATATTTTTTTTTAAATTTGATTAGGGGGCACTACAATAACATGTTAGAGTACAAAAATATTTTTTTTAGAATTATTGTCTGTCTGTCTGTCTGTCCGGGCATCACATGAAAACCCTTGAACGGATTTCGATGAAAATTGGTAAAGTTGTTACTAATACTCCGGGTCATATTTTAGGATAGTTTTTATCCCGGAAAATTAAAAGGTTTCCCCGGGAAACGGGATGAAAGTTTGTATGGTATATTTTTAAAATATCAACCGATTTGCTTCAAATTCGCATCAAATATTCCTTGCTTAAATTTATGGAACCCATATTTTTCAATTTTTCAAAATTTTGCAAAAAAAAAGAAAAAAATACAAATCAATGTGAATATTGCTTATTTTTCAAAACCCGCTCCTGGAGGAATCCTTTGTGAATTTATCGTAGGTTTCAGTATATAAATTACTAAATATAAGTACTTCAATATAAATTCACCGTTTTTTAAATTTCCTTCTACAAGAGGTACAAATAAGGTAAAACATAATTTCCGTATGCGAAGCTGCGGGCAACAGCTAGTGTAAAAATAAGGCTGATACTAAATGAAAATAATTCAAATACAAATGATCTTTTAATGCCAATTTAATTTCTCTTTAGTACCTATTTATAATAAAAAGTTGTGCCAAGATTGTTTAGCAAATGACACTCGACAAAAAATGGAGAGATTTTATCCCTGGGATGATTTGGACGTTTATATACCTACCTATGTTTACCTATGTTTGTGATTTCGTTAAGGGAAACCACAGGAAACTATTTTAGTTCTCAACTAAAGCTACTTAATTTGAATCAAATTTATAAATATTAACGAATATCTTTTACGATCTAAGTAGGGATATTCCAATGAACGGTAATAATTAAATGATAACAACAAACGAGTTTAAATTTACTGGTATCCATGGCAACGGTGCTCCAAACAACCGTTACAAAATGACACGTTCTGAAGCGGTTTGAAATGAGTTACGTGAAATTGTTTTAAGTTAAATGAATAAAATTACAGTTTTTATTACGTTATTAAATAACATTTGATTATTGTTTTGTGTATAAAATATAAAGGAAAACTTACTGCCTAATTTTTTAATTCTTATTGAATTAAGACCATGCACCATGCGTACCTATCGTCCAATATTGAAGGTATTTATATAGCTTTAATATTAAAAAATGTATTTCGCTGTGTTGTAGGTTGGGCGTTTCAAAAGTATTTTCCAAGGTATTTCAACTATTTCTGTCTCACCCAATAGGAGATTTTCCATTGACAAAATCAATCTTTAAAATAAATAATTGGTAGAGTTTATTACGAGTGAACTACCTGATGAGAAGACGTAGGTAATGCTTTTTCTTCCAACACACGATCCAGCCAAGAATGTTTGATAAAAACATTAGGTAATCGGCTCTCCTAAGCGAAACAAGGGCTTGTTAGTAATGAAATATGAGATGCGGATAAAATACACACCTTACAATATTTAAGTTAAGAAACCCCTAAAAAAATTACCCTAAGTTACCCTAAAAAAATACACGCCTTATAATATTTAAGTTAAGAAACACATTCTTCTGTAAACTATCATGATTCTGTCCATATTTTCTTACCCATAATTTCCCGATCCTGTTTACTCATAATACCTGAGTTTAAAATAATGATTGTAATATTTTTTCGAACGGCACTAAACAACCGGTAAAGACAGAGCCCATATATCACCGGTCGCCATGACAACGGGCGCGCCAAACAACTGGCGTGGGAGAGTATGGACGGCCCTGGGACAGCCCGAAATAAGTTGATATCTTTAACTTGTTTATAGAAAGATTAGCTTTAAATGCAATTGGTTTTAAAATAGCTAAATAAAGGTATTTCAGTAGAATAATTCGCTCCGGATCGTCTGACCACCAATATTCAATGAAATCATATTCTTTACAGTTTTTTTTTCTTAACATAAATTTTAAAACTCTTTAGTTTTTGATTGCACCGGGCAAGTGGGTGTCAGGCCACGTGCAATGTAGGGTTCCGAAGTAGTAAGTTTATCGACTATAACTCATTAACTAGTTATGCTAACATAGCCGCGATAGTTTTCCTTGTAAATTCATCATAATATAACCTATTTTCTATAAGCTATAAGGTAATATATAATAATTTCTTTATATAAGCTATAAGGACAAACTTTACACACTTTTGAGAACATTATACAGAAGTCTCAGATGTGCATGTTTGCTCAGGATGTTTCCTTTACCGAAATTATTTGATTTCTTACACGCACTTCATTCAAAATAGAATTGCAAGATCCGAATTCCAAACTAACGTTTTAATTACTGGAAGACTTTACTACAATTATTTTCCATAAACCTTAATAGCATTTCTTAGTTACAGTACCGTCTAAGCTAGAAATAGCTATTTTAATAATAATTATCTACTATCTAACAACGTTCTAGAACATTTCCTCGTAACCATATAATAATGATCGACATCTGATCCTCAGACACATTGTCGCCATCTTCCAGAAAGCCCAAGATAATGTGATGAGCGTCAGCTCAGCGGTGGAGGTAATTACCGAGTGACTCAGCAGTGCTTTGTTCCGCAGGATCCGCGAACAAACTTGTTTTAATTAATTTCGTGTCTCGAACAAGCCTCCAGCTGATTGTTATCTACTTAGTTGCTGTTGCCTCCGGACGCCCAATAATGAAGCAACATATTGTTCTATGAGTTGCGAAAGGACCTGCGAGGAGATTGGAGAAACAATGATGATATTTTAAGACCTGTTGACCAGTCATATTGTGAAAATTTGCTTTTATTAAATCTAGTTTTGAATTCGTTGCTTGAGAAAATAAGAAAGCAATTACAGTGGGTAGAAGATCAATTTATGATAACGTACAGTACGTAATTAAGAAAAATCTCAATGAAATTTTATCGCTATTTTATGCAGTTATTTAAATAATAGATAAATACCATTAATTCGCAAAATACTAAAATTACCAAAGTTTTCATTTGTTACAAACAAAATTCTAGTTTAGAGCCAAGCACCTCCATTATATCAATCATAGTGGCACCACAGGAAACAAGCGATAATGGTTCTGCTACACTACATTACTTGCCACCAAATGTATATTCAATGTAAACAGCGATACTAGTTTTTACAGGAATTACTAAATATCTTGTTGCCGACTAAACTAGTTCTATTGCTTTTACAGTTCCAACTCTCACCGGTTCAACTAAAATAATAATCATAGCTGTCCTGGAATTTCTTGTTACAGAAATTAGTTTTCAATACGAACCTTGTTGTTCTTTGTTACTTCAGGCTTTTGTTTTGTTATATTGTTTTATGTGCACCTGTAAAGGCATTAATTAAATACTTCTACACATCCAGAATTTAATTAATACATACGCTAAGCTCTAAGGCGCCTTGTTGACTTCCATTGAAGCTAAATGACGCAGCATCTTAAAATGCGTTTATTAAAAAAATCCATTTGACTACCTCTTCCAAAGGGTTTGCTTCGCAGATCCGCATTAATTTTGCCATGTCATCGCGGATTTTAATTATATACAATGATTAATTATATGTAACGAGCAAAGAAAGGGAGAGGGGGTGATCGCTGATTGATGAGTCTCCTTATTCTTGCGTCTTGGCTTACTTATTGTCTTATCATATTATAATATTAATTGTGACTTTTATCGCCATATTTCGTTTCATTGTTACTCGTGTAGACTATCTAATTTGATTTATTCGACGCTGAGTCACTACGCTTATTAATTTAAAGTTAGCGAAGACAATGGTGTTGCTCACTTCGGGCTGAATCATTCTTGATAACCTTATTTGTAATTACCCTTTGAGGTTTTTAATTCTGTTCTTAATTTTAGATTTGGATTGTTATTTAAGAATAATTATATTCTGCTTTGTTTGATGTTTTCTTGTTTCAAATAACTCAAGCATTAACCAAGTATAATGTATACTTTCTTTCGTTTCTATGTTCTTATTAGTAATCGAAGGTTTCTATCTACTTTTATATTTGATTTGACAATGCACAAGATCGAGCACATGTGTCATGAATATTGAAACTGAAGCACAACTACTCAATATCCGCATTTATTTGAGTACAAAGTTGTAAAGACATGGCTTATCTTCGTCTAAACACAATGAGCCATCTGTTGGAGCTTGTCGACTGACGGTATCCATGACCTATTGACAGAAATACATTCGAATACTATCTATGTAAAGGACACCGGCTACACCGAGACAAACAACTCGTGTTAAATAGAAATATAACTTGTTTGACTGATATTTTATTGTTTTTATTGTGATTTATTAGGTGTAATTGAATATACGCATTTGGAATAATTTAATACTTGAAATTGTTATTAAATTTCAATTCAATGTTCAATGCCTGTTAATTAATTATGACGTTTTAAAGCTGGGAAATTACTTAAAGGTTCTATAGCTTAAGTTGAAGTAGCCAGTAACCCTAAAACTCCTACAGAACAAAATTCGGTTTTAACAAAATTACCCAAAGTGGACAAAAAAACAAATTTTATATTCCACAGTCACTAATTTTGAAATTACAAAATTGTTTCTTTCTTATCAGTCAACAAGTTACAGATTATTATAGATTTTGTAAATCACTAAGTATCATCACAGTACCTATTTAAATATTATATCTCCTTATAATGTGGTATCATTAAATTTATCAGTAATAGGAATCCTAAGAAATGGCATAGTAATGTTATCTATTAAACGTTTAATGACATTGATTTTTTACCAAGATATCGTACAAAGAATATTTATTTGAATTGTGGAAATGTTCAAAACTATTCGTTAAAGTAGTTAATAAAGTGGGCAAAATGGCCGTCAGTAATTTATTTGTCGACACAAATAGATTATTGAGAGTGCTATCTCGATATTTATTATTAAACAATCTGTTACACTCTAAATTTACATCAGTAGTGATCCGAGAGAGTTAGAGCATTTCCTACTAGTATTATTCTGTCGGTTCTAACAATTTATGCGCATTCGTTTGTAGTGTTTAAAATGTTGCCCAAAACTGAGCTATTGCGACACTGTAGATATCGATTTTTTCACTATTGCGAAATTGTGAAGGAAACATTGGTGTTATTATTTTAAAATGTTTTATTGTTATTCTAGGTAGGTAGTTAGGTACCTATTCTTGTTAAATTTATATATTACTAGCTGCCTGGACAGACTTCGTTCTGTCAAAAGGATAAATAGCAATAAAATAATATTGTGACTATAAATGGAGATGTAAGCTATCCTATCTTTCAAGTTGGATCAAACTGCACACGGTGTGCAAATTTGAGTAAAATCGGTTAAGTAGTTTAGGAGTCCATCGCGGACAAACAACGTGACACGTAATTTATATATATTAAGATATATATTGTTGTTAAATGCGAATTATTTATCAGTTTTAACATAAGTTTTAACTACCTATTAAAATAGTGAATGTTACTTATTTGGTTCGAATGTGAGTCTGAACTGGATTTCCCACGTTGTCGTTCCAAGTTATTTGTGGTTTATCTAATCTTCAGGGGCCGGGATATTTGCACACTGATAGGAACATGGCAAGTGACCTATTAAAATGACACTTTAAAGCTGGAAATAGTAATGCGAAACGAAAAGGTAAAGCAAAATCTTTATCGTGATATTATAATTCAATAATAAACAATGTTATCACACTTGTCGATGACATATATGCTAATACTAGCTTTTGCCCGCAGCTTCGCCCGCGGTAGAGATATTTTTTACAAATCCTACTTACTTACTTTTACTTAGTTAAAGTTACATAGTTGCCTATGACTTAAGTAATTTACATGTATCATTTGATAGCGTGAAATGCAAATGAATTTTACTAACGCCATCTATTAACAACATCCGGAACTAAATATCTAGCAACTAACAAAATATCGATTTTCCCATGGGGATGTTTTACCGCGGTAAAAAGTAGCCTACGTTACTCTCCACCCTCCTCACTATCTCCACATACAAAAACCATACCATATAACAGCTTCGTTGCGACGTGAAAGACGGACAAGCAAACAAACGCGAATCACGCGCGAGTCGAGAGTCTGGCGAAGTGCACGCGATTTACGCGCGTATTTTGAATTCGCGCGATACTTGTGGACGGGATGTATTAGCGCCTAGTATCTCGCTTGTGTATGTCTCCCTTATCTGATGTTAATAATACCCTGAGTAATCTGAGTGTATTTTCGATGCGATGACAAAGCCACACAGAACAACAAAATCTTTGTGACATAAGTATAGGTTACATTACAAAGTTGCATCGGTTTTTGAGCGGCTTCAAAGCAGTACCCGTTTCGAATCGTGCAAATAATACAAACTCAATATAAACAGCCGTTTGAGCCCGTTTGCCCCGCGTTCCACGAGGGTGTCGTCCAAATTGGCAACGGTTCGCAAGGGTCCTTCCCATACGTTAAATACGCAATTGGAACTCGCTACAATCACCCAAATGAGCTCCCGTCAATGCAATCAATTACGCATCTTTTGGCTTGGGGTGACGGTGCCAGACACTCATAAGTTCACTAGGTCACTTCGTTTATTTACATTTAATTATAGATACTTAGAAAAAGGTGAATTGTAAGTCAAATATAACTTTTAATGGAGTATATACGCTTTATTTTTGGTCTATCTATAGAGAGTATCTTTAAGCTTTTTTTCTCTGTTGTCAATTTAAATACATGACCACAAAGGTAGGAATTTAGAACATGACCTGAATTAATATTATCTAGAATCTAGGGGCTATAAATAAAAGCATTCTTCTCCAATATTATAGGGGACTATAAGTTTAGTTCTTACACGCGGGTGTTACTGCTATTCTGTGTAAAACAAAAACCATAGCAGGTTGCTTAAACTGTGCATATTTGTGTTAAAACTACAGAGTAGTAGTTCTAAATTACCTAACTACATATTTTACATTTTGGTACTGTCAATAAAACCGTGACTGTCATAATTATTTTAACATTTACCTAATTAGGTACCTCTTGATTTCAGTTTTAACTTAACGATATTAATGGAATGTTGAATAACAAATTGTTTCGTTGTCGAATAATTTCGTCCCTGACGTGTTTCTGCTACCTCTCATCGGAGTGAACAATGCATGACCTGCGCCCGCGCACTTGTACGCTTCGTTACCTGTTTATGAATACGTATTTAAACTTGGAACAATGAGGATTCATGAAAAATTTAAATTTTACTACTCTCGTCTGTTTTGTTTTAATTTTATTTAATTTCACGCGTATTATTTAAAGCTATATAGCACACGTCTGTTTTTGGCAAGTTGTCTATGCAATGCGGAGGAATGCTGTAAAATTTATTTGTATTTTTTAACAATTTTAGTGTGTTATGACTTTAAGTCACAGTTCTAAATTAAATTTAAGAAGTAAAAGTTTTATGCTATTTATTATGTTATTAAATAACCAGACCCAGGTAAGAACCAGAATAAGACCTATTAATTCTTTAAAAAAAATCCTCAAATAGTTTTGGTGTGTAAGTTTAGCAATACAAATAAGATCATACACGGTACAGTTACCTTTTAACATATTATTTTAAATTTAATTAAAGAAACGAATGGCTTTATCGCAATCTAAAGAGAACATTAAAGTTACATTTAACTTTAATACATTAACCTAGTCGCTTAATTTCGGGTGACATTCCGTTAAACTACTTCGCCTGGTTAAAATTAGACTAGTACGAAGTTAATTCTGATGCAGTCATTTCGTTATGCTTTCGTTCACACCAATATCAAATTGTGTCTGTCTGTGTATCTTACTTTTCCTAGTGAATTATCTTGTACCGATTAGAATAATAATAGGCGTCGAACTGTCTCGAGGGGAAGTACGGGTAAATCGACAGGGGAGCCTGCTGTGCTCGTTAGCTCCACAAACATTATATAAATTATTTTTATCTGCCAATTTACCCCAATCTACTGTGTTGATGCGGTGACAGCTATCATTTATTGTTACTGTCAGTGAAAAATCATCGGTTGTTTGGACTTAGAGAGGTCGCGCAGAAGACAATGTGTAACCGATTTTACTTAGGAACCCTAAAAAACGGTAGAATATCAAAAACTTTATTTATCAGAAAGTTTATAATAGGGACGTAGGTACCTACTTCAAAATTTCAAAATTTAACAATTAACAAAAGTCTAAACGTAGTAAAACCGAGCTAGCAGTTCCGGTGTGTGGCGCCCCCCAGCCATATCTCCGGCATACACAAAGCGGTCTCTACTCTCTTATCGTCGCGTTTCGATGAATTAGCATAACTCTCATTTACATGTAGCAACGCATTATTTACGAGCGGGAGATGACGGATTTTCTTCCGCTCTCTCTACGGATACCCAAAGCAATAGCAACGTTTTATTAATGAAAGCATGCAAGCAAAAGATTCATTTGACCCAACGACGCTCGTAATCCCGGTTTTTGTTACGTATCCCTATCTGCCGATAAGAGATCGTATTATAGTAATCGTAACAATTTTTATTGCAATGCAAACAAAATTGATTTCTAAGTATTTCATTTCTTGTATGAAACGATTGATTCCTAATTGTTAATAAATAATTAACAACATTTGAATATAGGTTTAACTTTTGTGCTAGTATTTTAACTGCACTAAAAATAAATAGGAATAGCTATATTTATAACACGAACAGTTTGTTCCTCACAACATAGTTGCAATTTAGTCTAATATCCTGCGAGTTAGAGCGGCCATTGAACTCATTCTTGCGCTTCGTTAAACACACATTACACTGTATCTCTTTTTTGAGCTGTATTATACTAAAATATTAATTAAAATTTAAATGATAAAGACGGGATTTTAACAAAAAGTTATCTCGAAACTTAAAAATTTAAATTTAAAATTTTCTTATCTCACAAGTTCTGGAGTGTATTCTACCATGCACCTATTAGTATCACTACTCAGGTACTGATCAACCAAAATCTGAAGTTCTTTATATGCAAGCCTTTATAGTCATAAGACCTATTCTAACTTACGCCACTTTGCCTAGTGTTCACTCTTGAGTCTTCTATATCCAGCGGATACCCTCTGTCTCTATGCTCTTGCGTGTTATGGATGTCGATGGTCATCACCAATTACTATTAAATGGTCTTTTAAGTTTACCGTTAAAATGCTCAGGTACTCATTGAAGAATTTATAAAAACACAACCTGGAATGATAACGACAATTTCCCTAACGATTTTGAAGTTTTAATGCTTTAAAATATCCGCAAAACCGAACAGCATCAGTAAAATATAATTAGGGATCTGAAAGGCCTAATGGCTGGAATAAAAGAGTCCTTCGCAAACCGTCTACTCATCGCGTAATGTTTTAATGCGCTCTAAAATTAGGGAGCACTGATAAAATGGGAAGCAAGTCTTAAATTACTCACTTACAGAGTAGTTATCCGAAAGAGCTTTTAAATCATTCACAAAACACTAATGGACGTGGGGTGAGGGGGGCAGATGTAGTCCCCGGAAAGCAATGAAATGAAATGGAGATATAACAATATAAAGGTGTGTGTCTGAACTACCGTGAATTGCAGTTCGGCAGAGTTGTACCGCGACCGCGTGTACAACGACACTGGTAAGGAAATGTGTACGTATAAGGAGGTTTAGATTTTCGTCTTTGTAAAGAAAGTTAATGTGAAACTTTTTATGCTAAATATTCTATTATAGTTAAGATATTATAGCTCAGAAATAAAGATAAGCAGAAGCGTGAAACAAGGCGACCCACTATTTTCTACAATTTTTATAACGGTTCTCCAGAATATTATGAATACTACGAATATACAATGGGACAAAAAATGCATAATTATAAATGGAAGCTATTTAAGTCATCTCAGATTTGCCGTTGATATTATAATCTTTTCAGAAACAGCCACACAGATAGAGTCCGTAACGAGTTACAAGTGGTTAGTAGCAAAATAGGTTTAGAACTTAACACTAAAAAAATAAAACATGACAAATGTTACAAAAAAACCCGTGATTGTAAATAATTCTCCATTAGAAAATGTTAAGAAATACACATCTTTAGGAAAACAGATATCCCATCAAAAACATAAATGTAAAGTGAGAGTCAATTTCAAAAAAAAGAATTGAGATCTAAATGGGTGCCAATTTCTGTGTAGAAAAGCCTAAAATTTTAGTCACAAGAACATGTAATTCAAGCTTCACATTTGACTTGGTTAGTTTTCACGTACCTACCTAGGCTATATTATATCTATGTAATTAGCTTCGTCAAATCTGTTAGGTTGATGACTTATGACACTCTTCTCTAATTTGGTTTGTTGGTTGCTAACTAATGAAAACTAGCCAAGAAAACTAGCCAAGATAAAACTAACAAAGATACAATGATAAATGCAGTTTTTATTCCAATTTGAAACTTTAAAATGCTCTACTGTAAAATTGCGATTTTGGGGATACAACAACTTACGTAGGAGGTATCGTGCTCATCAACTAAATCTGTAGTTAGTGCGCCGTGGTCCGAAATACGGTATCTATTATTTCATTATTTATAAGTAATGATTTTCCACTATTGATGTCCGGTAAATATTGAAATAATAATTAATACTAAATCCCAATTTTAATATCGTAATAAATACGAAAGTCGATTATACTCTTATTAGTTACGAGTGACCGCCCTCGCTTTGCTTTGGTTTTCTTATTTTTTTACACCTTGGGTTATGTTATTGGGGTTTTATTAAGGATCCCTAATTTATTGAAAATATAATATAGTCTATGTCTCCCGGGGATAGTGTAGCTTCCCAATAATGACGGAATTTTTCAAATCGGTTTAGTAGTTTCGGAGCCTCTTCAATGCAAACAAACAATCAAATCTTTCCTCTTTATGCTATTAGTACAGATAAGTTGTTTGTGTTCAATGACATCGTGCAACAATAAATTTTGAAACAATACTTCGAATTATTTTAAACTGGTATAATTACGGAAATAATACAAAATTTTGTGGTGTAATCTTGTAGATTAGAGAAAAATAATTTTTCACACATTAAAAATAAAACGACGTAATACACAGGAAATAACGTCTCCTGACGAACCACTATTCTTCACGTAAATGTATATGTGCTGTGCACTTCTCACAGGCACTTGGGACACTGAACATCTTCCTCCCGTTGAAAGCTTCAGAAAGTACTAAAACTGATATGTTTCGTTATATATTCACCTTGGAATCCACATAATGACCAGATGTCATCAATTTTGATTGCTACTCTTAAATTTCAGGCATTTTAAGTAAGTGTTTCTAATAGAATCAATTTTTTGAAAAATTATCATAAAGTGATAAAAATTTACTACTTTCAGATTTATTCCTTTGTATTCACCCGACTACCTATCTGCATGCCAAATTTTAACTTTCTAGGTCACCTGGAAGTTGGATATAGTTTTGATCTATAGGTCAGTCAGTGTTAAATTTCTCGATTTTTGGACGTTAATATCTAAATAACCGATTGAGATGTGTTTATGAAATTTGGAAGACGTATGTATTTCGCAAGTCTTAACAAATGAGCCAAATTTGACAGGTTTATGTTGAATAGTTTTTGAGTTATGAGGTGGTCAAAAGTGGCTCCAAATGGTTCGTGTAATATTACACACGGTGCTGCTCGTCAATTCTGTTAGCTAAGAAATTGACTTGACACGCTCCGCGTGTCTAGATCAATTAATAAACAGACACTGCGAAGAACTAAACCGACGAGTGAATATGACTTTGAATAAATTCTGGAGCATTAAAGAAGTTCTCAAATCTAAAATCTCTGTAAAAATAGTTAAAATTATAGACAAAAAAAAATAAGTTAATGGACAAAATTTTTTGTTCAATTTTCCCTGTACAAGCTACTGTGCAATATGTTCAGCCCATTTCCATTTCAGTGTTTTTACAGTGTTTTAGAGCATCTATCACTTGTTTTACTTTTCTAATGTCTGTGTTTCTCTTTTTATCTTGTCTTTTCAGGTTTGGTATACCTACTCCTTTCTATTGATCTCTGACTGATTTTTCAAGTATCTAAATGAATATAAATCAAGAAATTAATTAAAGGCTTTTGTATTGTACTGTATTATCTATATTATAGTTATATGATGGGTATAACTGATATTATAATTCCACACTAGTAACCGCCTTTGCTTTCAATCTTACATCTACCAAAAGTTTTTCTCTCGACAAAAGTAAACACATCATATTAATATACTTTGGCCTCTATAAACATCAATAACAAAGCCCTTCTACAAATAGATTCACAGGAAATAATTGCATTACAGACACTATACTGGGAATTGATATGAGTATTCCATTAGTGCTGAATATAATCAGTAACGACTTCTTAGTATTTCAATCACTACGTTTAGTAATATTCGTTCCTTGAAACCATGATGCAATATATACCTCAATATTTACATTTTGAACAAACTGGAGCGCAGTTCCCTTGAGGGTTACCAAGCTAGAAATAACATCAAGGACATTATACCATATGTTCCATTTAGAATATACAATGATTTCATAAGTTCCACTTCCTTACCACATAATTTAGCTTCATTATTTTTTATAGCATAAAACCATAAATCCACGCCTAAAACCTGTTCAGTTGCCCATGGCCATCTAAAGACAAAACGGACAATTTTATTTTTATACCTGAAACGTCTTTAAATTTTTTCACTAGCGAAACCGAATTGCTGTTTCTGATAGCCTGATGTTTAATTCAGTTTTCATTTTGGTCTGGCGTTATAAAAAATAAAGCAATTAAAAGTACATTTTGATGTCACGCACATCACAATAACTTACCTACAAACACATAACGATTGTAATTTATTGTCTGCAAATTTACATGTCAGATATCAGGATTCGTCCCGCGATGTCTGCTAGCCTGGCGATCGTAGTTCTAGGGAACTGTTGCAGGAATAATAAATGTCGAGGGGTCTGTGAGGGGAGACGGAGTGCCATTATTATCGGCGGCAATTTAATTAGATCCCCTGCCCTATTACCACTGATTCGTTTTATAATGCCGCTCTAATATCCCACCGGCGACTGCAATCAACTCTTGTTTGTTGGAGAAAATTTAATACAACAATTCTAATAACGGTTATTGAAAACTAATCACACCGCTCCGTGTATTTAATGATCTTACTACACGCTAATCATCTTTAAAATTACATACCGGATTTGTACAAATCTTACGTCTTACGAATTCCGTGTGTAATCAAGCCGGCCATTATTGGTTCGCCTCGAGCACGTGTTAATAATTTCATATAAATAGAAGTAATACAGATGTCGGTTAAAAATCACGATCGTCGTCCCAATCTGAGCTCTAAAATTCGGTTAAAAACCATAAAATTACTTTCTGAACGACGGAATTTGATCACTCGGTGCAATCACCCGCGCCGATAGGCTTCCGGCTCATCGATATTCGTAACGAATCGTCGAAATTCAATAATTATCCCGAACACGACTTCATTCATGAAAAAAGCCCATAAAAAGGTGTGAATGGAGAGAGGAAATTCGTCAGAGGCTATCTGCGGGCAGTTTTTGTAGGCGAGTCGTCGGGACAGCGGCCTGTAGTCTATGCTTCGGTTCGAGTAGTAGATAAGATTCAAAGTGGGCAGGCGGTAATCAGTGCACGACTAAACTGGTTGAATGGAGCTGCGATCGACTCGAGTCCACGTTCATTCATCGAGGCGAGATGCCGCCGATGCCGCCATGCCGTCATACCGTCATGCCGTCACGCGAACTCGCCACGCGCCACCCGCCTCCACTTGTGCACTACACTTTGCGATCCGATCGCTTCATTATTGTGACTCGCTAATCATTCGCAATTAACCACGCCGTGCCGTCACACCCGACCATCGTTACCAGCTCTTCACACAACAATGTATCTTTCGACACGTTTTTAACAAGCGACGGTATCTTTTATCTTAATACAATCATTATTGAGTCCGTTCTTCTTGTAACTTCTGATCGAGTTGACTGATTGAGTTCATTTACGCAATACACTAGTAATATCGACAAGATAGTCTGGTGAAGCAACCCCTCGGCGGCTAGATGACGATAAAATCGCATCTGTAGCTGCTAACGTCTAGTTCAAAAGATTGACGTTCTTTCAAATCCATTGAATTCATAAAGTTATGACGGAAGATTCGGTATGGTTTATTTTCTAAAGCTTTGATCTGTTTAAACAGGCCAAATCAAAGTGTAGGAAATGTGTTAGTTGTATTTTTATGAGCAGTCGTATTAAATTTGTAGATGTAGGTTCGTATGTTGTACCTATTGGCGCCCACGCTTCGTTTCCCCGCTTCTAATGCGCCGGAACACTGTAAAATAAATATAAAGCAAGGACACTAATTGTCTAATCCAATAACAAATATCTAGTGACGCTGATCTATAGATAACGTAGATCTACGTTTTATCTACTTCAATTAACTAAGTATATCATACTTATTATAATAACACTTATACTGGTCACATGTTATGTGGTATGTATTTACTTATGTCATCTCTCGTAATTAAGAATTAAAGGCCTCAAAGGAGACAAGAATGATTTGTAGGCCAACTATTAAATAATTTGAGTATGATTTGGAAGACATTGACAATAATGCCAAATTTGCTGACATTGATTGCAAGACATTGACAATAATTAACCTTGGTTGCTGTTCCTACAGCAGTTGCTATGTGTCCAGAGGAAGAGTACTTGGTCAAAAATTATATGACAATATAATTAAAGTGATCACGGTAAATATACTTGACAATATTTACACCAGCAAGGCTATTCTGTTTTGTAACTTGACAGCGGAGTTTCAAAATCGACGTTCGAGTTCTAGGATCACTTCACTTCGCAAGTGCGTACTAGATGATTAGATAATGACATGTCAATATGATGCAAGTTCGCTTTTTTTTTGTAACTTGACAGCGGAATACACGATGAGTTTCTAAATTGAAGTTAGAGCTCAAGACTCCCTTCACCTCGCAAGTGCGTACCAAATGATTAGAGAATCACATATCAAGATCTCGGACTCGAACTTCAATTTTGAAACTCATCGCGGATTCCGCTGTCAAGTTACAAAACTGAATAGCCTTGCTGGTCTAAGTCTATAGAATTATAAAGCATAGAACCAGTCTGGATTTTTAGGTATGCTAATTAATAACCAATGTAGTTCGCCTGTTCTCTTCTAGGATATGTTACATGAAGAAGACGGATAACGGCATGTAGTCGTCAATACTTTTTTAAATATAGGTTTCCATGGCACATAAATAAACATCGTCGGATGCCAACCGCGGTGTTATGGCATCCTTGACCCGATATTAATTTTACGCTCATTTTCATCTCCCTCGCTGTTATGCACCTGCGCAAATCACTTTGTTTTAGCAATTTTTAAATAATGTTTAGTTTAGGTTGTGATTATCTTGCGGGTTTTAGCAAAATGGCTAACGCCCCAACTCAGAGTCACTAACGGTTACTTAATCGCTCCTTAGTACCGAATTTGTGCGGTGATTCTTTACTAAGGAGCGATTAAAGTAACCGTTAGTGACTTTGAGTTGGGGCGTAAATGCACTTTTTATGTTGTTTGATGCTAATAAACTCGAATTGCGTCTTCTGCAGTCTCGTTTGTTGTTAATTTACCACTTTTCGTAGTATTCATATTAATAATTAATTATTACCTAAAGATTTTAGTATTATGGTCCTACCATTTATAAAAGTTTTACTGATCAAATACCTATCCATAGATGTGTCCATAAAACTTTTTCTTTAACTAATTTACCGTTTTAACTGTCTTCGATATGGCCACTGGCCATCCATGGCTGTAATGTTTACTTTGGCTTTTAACTTTTTAGTATCAATAGATGGAGAAGATAACAAAAATATTGACGACTTGGAAATAAATACTTATTTAGCTACTCTGATGATGCCACGAACAACAATTAATGTTAGTTTTGACTGGCGAATGGCGCTTATTATTTTCTTACGGTATTCGATACCAGCACTTAAAGTAACGCAGCTACAGAGATTTATATCTAAGTTTAAATGTTCTATAAAGATCAAATGCATAGTAACGGATACCTGTTTAGTAGTTTACTTTTTGTTTATTTTTTATGTGTTTTTAACGATACTGATTCAAAGTTTTTCAAGTTATATTCTCTGAAGTTATAGGCTCTTTATAATAATACAAATAATAAAATTTTATTAAAATTTATTTCACGCATCGTTCATAGCGTCTTGGAGCCAAACCCTTTGGAACTTTTGGAAGGATTGTATAAATTAATAAAAACAAAAAACGAAGCTTAAACAGAGATAATAATCTAAATTAAACTAACCTCACCTCGCCACTTTTATAATTTATAGATATGAAATTTTATAATAATATGACAGTGACCGCTCATTTATACGCGCGGCTCGCGGATCGTCTCGCAGCGCGTCCGTAAGCCACGCCCCCTACGCGCGCGAGCGCTATCTAGTGTTTACACGCTCGCTGCGTTCAGATGCGTTCGAACGTTCAAGGATGGAGCACGTAGACGTAATACATCGGCATCCAGTCAGTGAAACCTTTCTACCATGATTTATAGGCAAAATACTCAATGTAGATTGTACTATGGGTAGATTTCTGTACAATTAGGCTTTTTAAAATAAAAAAGCTATTGGTATTCATTACAAACAAAACATCAAAATTTTCTTCTTTATCAAAAGTATACTTTGTTAAAGTTAAAGTATTACTTTGAATATACGAGGTTTTTTTACTAGTAGTTTTAGGTTATTATTATTGTTATCATTCAGTATTAACGTTCAGTATCATATTTTTATTTTGAAAAATACGAATCCAATAGAACACGTACGTATGGCGCTAGTTACTAGCCGTTGTCGAATGAAGCGCGCGCCGCGCGCGTGTGAACACCGCGCGAGCTCTCGCGCGAGCCCCTTTGGCGCGCGCCCAAAAAACCGCTCCCGACGCGAGCCCTGCGAGCCACGAGACGCGCCGCGGTCTGGTCCGCGAGCTCCCTGTTCACACGCGCGCGTCTCGCGGATCGTCTCGTGGCTCGCGCGCGCATCTAAACGGGCCATGAAAGTTACGACCGTTTAAAACTCTTTATTGACGCTGGGCAAACCTAAACATCCGAGGCTCGTAGATGGCGCGCCGGTCGCTGTCGTTTTTATTGTCGTGACTCGTGAGTCTTGAGTGTTATGACAACGGGAATGCGCGGGAAGGTCGGAATGCGGCCTACCTGCGGGATTGGGATTGGGACCACCGCTAATCAATTTAGGGTTAATATTATACCAATAACGTTTTATTAACATTAATCTAGAAACACTACTGTTCATTTTTGTTTGTAGTATGAAGTCCGTTTTGTTGGGTGCCGCGTGTGGTCACTGTAATCGGTTCGAATTGCGATTTATTGATCTTGTTGTTGAAAATAATGTTGGAAACTGGGAGGGTTTACTTTTAAAACTGTTGTTTAATTTTTAAATCTATAGTCAAGATCTGTCTGTTAAATCAATTGATTCATAAAAATTCTGAAAAGATATTTTGTACATTAAAGTGGAAATTAATAAATACCTAATAATAGTTACCATTCTACATTATATAGGTAATATACCTACCTACATACCAACAGAATGGTATTGTAATGAAATTATTTAATAACTAGCTGTTGCCCGCAGCTTCGCATACGGAAATTATGTTTTACCTTATTTGTACCTCTTGCAGAAGGAAATTTCATAAACGGTGAATTTATATTGAAGTACTTATATTTAGTCATTTATATACTGAAACCCACGATAAAATCACAAAGGATTCCTCCAGGAGCGGGTTTTGAAAAATAAGCAATATTCACATTCATTTGTATTTTTTTCTTTTTTTTTTGCACAATTTTGAAAAACTGAAAAATACATATTCCATAAATTTAATCAAGGAACATTTGATGCAAATTTGAACCAAATCGGTTGATGTTTTAAAAATATTCCATACAAACTTTCATCCCGTTTCCCGGGGAAACCTTTTAATTTTCCGGGATAAAAAGTATCTTAAAATATGACCCGGAGTATTAGTAACAACTATACCAATTTTCATCGAAATCCGTTCAAGGGTTTTCATGTGATGCCCGGACAGACAGACAGACAGACAGACAATAATTCTAAAAAAAATATTTTTGTGCTCTAACATGTTATTGAAGTGCCCCCTAATCAAAATTTTAAAAAAATATTCAATGTACAGTAAATTTGCCCTTTGAGTTTTATTATAGTATAGACTAGCTGTTGCCCGCAGCTTCGCATACGGAAATTATGTTTTACCTTATTTGTACCTCTTGCAGAAGGAAATTTCATAAACGGTGAATTTATATTGAAGTACTTATATTTAGTCATTTATATACTGAAACCCACGATAAAATCACAAAGGATTCCTCCAGGAGCGGGTTTTGAAAAATAAGCAATATTCACATTCATTTGTATTTTTTTCTTTTTTTTTGCAAAATTTTGAAAAACTGAAAAATACGTATTCCATAAATTTAATCAAGGAACATTTGATGCAAATTTGAACCAAATCGGTTGATGTTTTAAAAATATTCCATACAAACTTTCATCCCGTTTCCCGGGGAAACCTTTTAATTTTCCGGGATAAAAAGTATCTTAAAATATGACCCGGAGTATTAGTAACAACTTTACCAATTTTCATCGAAATCCGTTCAAGGGTTTTCATGTGATGCCTGGACAGACAGACAGACAGACAATAATTCTAAAAAAAATATTTTTGTGCTCTAACATGTTATTGAAGTGCCCCCTAATCAAAATTTTAAAAAAATATTCAATGTACAGTAAATTTGCCCTTTGAGTTTTATTATAGTATAGATATAGATAATTTAGTTCGTATTTGGTAAGGATTATATTAGGATGAAAGGTCAAATTGGTATTGGTAAAGTATACTATTATACTTTATTTTATATAATTAAAAGCAGTTTCGAAAATAGGAATGAAAGGTAGACATCCGACAGCGCCCAATGTCGGGTTTCAACGCTACTTTATGTTGCGTTGATTTTTGAAGTGAAACGTACTGATCTTTGTATTAGGAGAAAGTTCAAATACAGGTGCAGAATAACATAACTTAAACACTTACAAGATTATTATAAGAACACATACGCGCTTTTTCCTTGTAATAAGTACAGTAAAGCACTGTTGTAGTACACTGTATATTATGTTGTATTGTCAGTTACTGTTTCATCGTCGTAGTGGTCAAATCGTAATCTCTTAACATTTACTTTGACATGCTGTATGTACTGCATTGATTTTCTGTGATATTGATAAAAAACCCACCTAAAATATTTTTATCATATACCGCATGGAAACAGGCCCATTTCTCAAAATGAAAAGTATCCTAATTATGGACCCATCATACAAGTTACAAAATAAATTACACGTTGCAGATATAATATTACATTATAAAATTTGTAAACATGCAATAAAACATCTTTTGCTCTTAACTTAATATAACTTCCGTATTTGATTTGCTCTCAGACAGAACGAATGGATGAGTTTCATGGAACATAATGTGGTATATTTTAAACTATGAGTAAGCAATATTGTCATATTTTAAAATAGACATGTGTCCTTGAATGCATAATAAAGTTATTACTGTTATTAGTACGTACTTAACTACTTATTACTTATCGTTATTATTGTCATTAATCCTCATTATAAAGATAACGCCCACTTAAAATACTAATTTACTTAAACCATACCTACTTGTAATGTACCTATTTACCTACCTACTTATTTTACATTTTTTGTTAATATAACACACGACATATACCTATTCGGATACAAATGAGAATTAGGTTTAAAAAATGTCATTTTAAGGTTGATGCATACGTAACGTGAACGGGACGGGGACGGGACGTGGACGGGGCATAAATATACGTGCGTGCCCCGTTCCCGTCCCGTGCGTGCTTCCGTGACGTACGCGCTATCGTTTACATTTTCTATGAAACGATGTTTCCTAAACTTCATGTCCCGTCCCGTCCTCGTCCCGTCCACGTTACGTATGCATGGAACTTTAGTGTTTACTCTTAATGTCCACGTTGTTGACGTACCGTTGTTAAACTTAAAGGTAAAACAAATAAAATAAAGTGTGATAAAATAAAACTTCCTAGATTAAATAAAACTACGCGCAAACTGCTTAAAAAATTCGAACCTTTGAAATATAAACTGTCCGATCACAGATGTACAATTGAACACATTGTATAGAAACAGAACTAAACTATTATTATTAGATCTAATTGGGGTGCCAAATAAAAGCCGGCACAGCGACATTGTAAGCGCTGTGCAACTGCCTGTCAAAATTAAAACGTCTGTCGTTATGCGTTATATGAAAATATTATCCCGTCCGATTTAATAATAGAAGATTCAAATACTTGTCACCAACGATGACACTTATTATAAAATTGTCGTGAGCGCGTACATACGCTTGGTTAGAGTTCATTTAAATAGGTTATAATAATATTAATATATTTACGAAGAACGTGGTGGTAATAAATAATAATTATTCAGTACAGTACGGCCGACGTATCTTGGCGCGTTCATAAGGCGTTATGTGAGTAGGCAATGCATTAGTTTGAGCTCATAGATGGAAGGGATTAGCCTACTTACATATTGTGATTTTTGTTTCATCTTCATCAATATGCTAATCCCGTTTTAGTTACTGACATCGTTTTATTCCGATGCCTTTATTTGTCAGATGTGGTACCAAAAAACAATAATATTATGTAGGTAGGTACCTACAATTGAAACTCATTCGAGGCTTTATTGAAATTCCGATCTATATCACCAGTCAGTGCGGTCTAAATTTATTTCACCTGTCAAAAGTTTATAGCAAATCTGACAGATGGCATCGGTTTTTGAGTTGACATGGAAAAAGTTGGTAAATTAGAATCAAGTGATATTCCGGTAAGACCACCCACTGGTCGGCTGGTCGTAGCAAGCCCCTGTCGATCACTGTCATTGTTTATTCGTAGAACAAAAAACATATCGAATGTTTCTCCATAAACCTCAAATGTCCGTTTGTTTTTCCAATCTCGAACATCTCGATCGTTTACCTCAATTTTAGAAGTTGTAAAGTAAATCAGGAATTAGGATCAGGAATTACCTTTATTTTTTAATTTACTGTCTTAGTTATTTATAAACATTGAAAACAACCTTTTGTATTTCTCTGAACAAAATTTAGACAAAAAAATCTTTCTAAATCGTAACAGGTTAAATTAGTAAATGGATACGTATACCTAATAATTATTGTGTGTAATTTTGTCATGTATAAATTTCATAATCACTTTGTTTATCTAATTGTAGTAAAATCGTTAGAAAAAAATAATAGATTATTGTGGTTCAGGTACAAGACTTACAAGACTACGCGGTACAATTAGTAATTATTTCCAGCATTATCGTAAAAACAGAACTTAAATTTTGGCCAAGAAAACCGAGGATATAATATCGTGTAGCAATTATAAAGAGAAGGGATGTTTAAATTGCCTAATGAGTATCTAAGTAAAAAAGAAGTCGGACGAACTCTAATTAGTTTAAAACAAAACGATTTATTTATTCTGTGCGATCGCGGCGTCGCGTCGCGTCGTATCGCGATGGCTATGTTATAATTTAAAATCTGACTTCGACTTTTATCTGTCTTGAAAGATTAATCCTACCACAGACATGCATGTCTGTGAATCCTACTATATGGCCAACATTCAAGTACCTACCATATATACTATGTATATTATAAATATTTAAATAGTAGATGTACATATTTTTTTAATAATAAAAAATCATAATTTTTTTGAAGTGAAAACTTCTTTAGTACAGGGGTGACTTGAAATTTTATTCAAATTCAAATTCAAAATCATTTATTCATGTAGGTATCATTGATATACTTATGCACGTCATTTTTTTAATTTACCAGCTTTTCGGAAAGGTGCTTTGTCATGGAGGAGAAGAAAAGCCGAAAGAAACTCCTCAGCACATCTTTTAAAAATAAAATACATTGGTATATTTCTTACAAAGAAGTATCACTAGCCTGTACGGAACTGGTTGCAGATCTGGTCATTTCCATGCGTCTTTGTCATTTATGTACTCATCTACAGTATAGTAGCCTTTGCCTAAAAGTTGAGATTTTACATGTTTCTTAAATAATTTATGAAACGAAACTGTCCAGTGGAGACTAGTCACTAGAGATGAGTGGAGACTAGAAATGAGTGGAGACGAGTTTAGTTGAGTTGAGTTGATTTTACATTCGTCTCATTATCTTGAAAACAAAATTTTTGAAGGTTTCACTTCTACCACGTGTGAATTGCACACATTTAAATTTTTTTTGTATTTAAGTCTTTGTTACTAATATTTTTATCGGTAAAGTGTCAAAAATTAAGATTTGGGCTCTGAATACCTATTTGCCAATTTTTGATTAAAGATGATTAGTCTTGCTTTTGTTTTCGTTTGATCGTAAAATAAAAACGATAAAATCATCCTAACCTTTTTGTAATTAAATCCTAACCACCTCGTGTAATTTACAAATCGTTTAAACATGTCATTGAGTAGTTAAATGCAATTTAAAATCAAATAATAAAACATCAATTTAATAAACCATTAACCTCGGGGCCACCGTTGAAATACAATGAATAGCCAACCAAGTATTTCTAAAGACATTAATAAAAAATGTAGTTATAAAAGCCGTGAGCAAAGATCGTTGGGGTCGTGTCGTATGATATAAAAGCGACTACAAAATGACATCACGCGTGCCCTCCGGCTAGAGCTAATGAGCCAGTAATGAGCCGACCTCTCGATTAACATCCCGTTTGGGTCGTTTATTACACGCTAGAGTTTTTAACTCATTAAATAAATATCAAAGCGGGACCTCGTAATGATGATGGTCGCCGACAATTGCTTTTTAGTCGCGTTCGAATTTTATTTTTTAATCACTGAGTGGCGTGATGGTTTCTTCATTACATTTCCATTAGTTTAATTTATAAATAGTAAAATAAAAATTATAAATAGTAAATAAACACAAGTACAAAGTAAAATAAAAACAAATACGACGAGCAAACGACATTATATGCGGAAACTCTTAAATGGTATTAAAGATAACATTATTGTATTAATATTGTAGACATAAGTCACCATTACCCACGGACATCAGTACCACCAATGCGCCAACCAAAATTTACGGTGAGTAAAACCATCACGAATGAGTGATGCCCTGTGACCTGATGCCATAGAATTATAATACTACTAGCTGCCCGGACAGACTTCGTTGTGCCAAAAATTTTATTTTATTTTGAGATGTAAGCTATCCTATCTTTCAAGTTGGATAAAACTGCACACGTTGTACAAATTTGATTAAAATCGGTTTAGTAGTTTAAGAGTTCATCGCGGACAAACAACGTGACACGTAATTTATATATATTAAGATGCATTAAACAATTAGAGTTAGGTAAATTAAAATTTTCAATATGATGTTACATTTATTTTGTTCCTAAGGTGTCGTGACTGTACAAATCCCCAAATGACTTGGATATAATGAGTCCGCAAAGCCCGACTATTAACAACATCAATTGAGTCATTTGTCAGCGGCCGCCACAAAGAGAGCCCGATGTCAGCTAATTAGTAGTATTATTTGATTGAAATTAGCTACATTTATTATAATTGAGCCTTTTATAGTCTTGTATCTCCGCCTCGAGCCATTCAGAACTCCAATTGATCAAAGAACGCAATTATTGGCCCATTATTAATAAAACCCATGTTGAGTTCCACTCAAAAAGAAATAAATTAGAATCTTGTTATTATAAATTTAGTTTATGTCGATATCATATTATATTATTTACTGCTTTGCACGGTGTAAATTTATGAAATTTCATTGCTATGTCTGAAGAAAAGGCTAATACTGTGACGTTGCATCAGTTTTGGATGCTTGTCGTATAGTATAAAATAAATTATTACTTTAATTTTATTTTTTTAAATACGATTTTTTTTCAACTTTTGTTAGCTTGATACCAGGTAGCGCTGTGTACCCACTTTAATTGCCGTATTAATTAAAATAAAACGATCTGGTAAATATAGTTAGCAATGAGTGCCATCTATACCTAAACTCAGTTTTGTACAGTCCCCTGCAAAGAAAACTAACCCATCTCTTAATAAACACACAGTAAAAGATGGGTTACTTTTCTCTGCAGGTGACTGTACTACTTATATGAAAAGTTAAATATATTACCTATCTAATAGACACTAATAGTTCCAGTTGAATCCAAAATACCTTCCTGGACTTGGACTCCTTTGAACAGGCAGCTCTCATTGTAAAGTACGTAATAATATGTATTTCTAACTTCTATTAACGCCACATGAATATCTCGTAGCATATAAATGCCGTATGCGGTTTGAAAATATCATCGCGGGAGAAAGTATGCAATAAAACGTTATTAAGATGCTCGTGAAAAAGAAATTGTGATGTGCAGGTATGTTGGAAAGAATCATCTCAATTACCTCCACCCCTGGCTTGTGGGAAATTAAAAAAATATCCATATTTAATTTCAATCGTGGATATTATATTAGAAGTCTATTGAATTGCGCAAGTGTGTGATATTGATGCGTATTTATGTAAGGAACTCCTATTGTAGTGTCGTTTTAATCAGAAATATTTATATGATAGGAGGACGTCAGTTAGGATACATGGGCGACGTTGACCATTTACCATCCGATGGTTAGTCTACTGTTTATCATTTCAAAATATAGTTTTAGTTTCCGAGTACCTTAAATAATAATATTAACGCAAAAGGACTACCTGACCTTTTATTGTCTTGTGTACACTAGAGGGCACTCAATTGTCACTGGATAATCAAACAAGACTGAAAGACAAAGGATTATTTATTTGTCAAAGAACGCGTAGAAGTACCTACTAGAATTATAAAGTGCGTTGACTGATGGAACAATAGGTGCAGAATTTTATCAGTGTTTGCACTTCGGCGTGACACGTGATGTCATCAGAGGGAATTGATAAGACGCTATAGTAAACTGACGGTGAGATCTTTATTGTATGGGTCATTTTTGTATAGCACTGATAATAATGTAACGTATCTTGCGTAGAGGATCTGAGTTTGATGTATTTACACATAAACAAACACGCATTATCATACACGTTTTTGAATGAAGTTATGAACACTGATCACCTGACCATTGTTTGTACCCCTCATTGTGAGAGAAGGCAAAAGCATAGCCAGAAGGACAGTATGTCATTGTGACAAGATTAAATAAATACAGCTTATTTTACCTTCCTTGTGAGTAAAATTAACAAACTTAAGGTGCGTCGCTGAGTGTAATAGTATCAGAAAATCCTGAAGCCGTTGCAGTGAAATCCAATCTTGGATCGCGCCCTCGGTCATATTAGTTCCGACCCGAAGCCGGCTCTTTCCACTGGTTTATGAAGGACTATGAAATTGCTATATAACAATAATAAGATAGCAATTTATATAATTTTAAAATTTAACTATTCACTGTGGATTTCGCCCATATCACATGGGGGTAGAGGGGTAGGTACATACTACTAACAATTTATACTTTGTAGGTACTATATTTCGATCCATTTCCCTAATCGTGGTCCCGCTTAGGTATACTATACCCGTGAGTACCCAAATCATTATAGTAATATAATTCAATTACCTACATACAATAGTTATATCGGTCGTGCATGCATTGAAACCTGAAATGCTTGTTTTTATGTTTGAATATTCAATACACATGCGATCCGCTACAACGCCGATCTGGAAAAAAAAGAGTTATTAATGCATCAGTGATTAACATAGGTTAATCAACCTTCGCTCGTAAGTATAGCAAAATTGATACACTTAGCATAGCAAAATTGATGAATAAAGTAAACCTAGTAAGAGTAGTAAGCCTACTAAACTTAGAATAAAGAAATTGAAGAATTGAGGCTACTAAATCCGGCCCGCTGGTAGTTGGGCCCCTCGAGGGATTATATTGGTAGTATTGATTTTAATTGTTAATTAATACTATTATTAATATTATTATTTCTCCATGGGGTTCGCCTGGATAGCTACCACCCTTGAGCATGAGTCAGCTGCCAAACGACTCGTCATGTTCCGGCTGGGGGCTTGAGAGCCAGTTTTTTCTTTCTTTTTCTTCTCTCTTTCTTGGCCGACAACGCATCAGTGATGTCTTTGGTGTTGCTGATGTGCATGGGCGACGATAGCCACTTGCCATCATGTGGATCGTCAGCTCATTTGACGGCTATTTCCATAGAACAAAAATTAAGTAACCATAGCAAAATTGATGAACTTAGAATAGCGAAATTGATAAACTTAGAATAGCAAATTGATTAACTCATAATAGGGAAATTGATAAACTTTGCTATCGACAGTACAGTGATACGTACATACTTAAATATTTTGTTGGTGTGTTGTGCCGTTTAACATAAGATAATATGGGAGCCTCGGGTGTTTGCGGTGAAACGTTCGGAAATTACAGACCAAGCACCTTTATTACAAATACTTAATGTATGTATTCTTCGGGCGACCTACAAATGCATTAGAAACGTAGAACATAATAAATTTTACTAACAAAAAATAACCGACTTCAAAGTCTCAAAAACTACCTTGTTGTCAGATCTCGTTCAAATTTATGTGAGACCACATGACAAGCGCCTGCTTTCGATTAAAAAAAGAATCATCGAAATCGGTTGGCGTGATATTGAGTTATTCGTCAATTTGTCGCGCACATCTTAACACAAATTTATGACTTATGTAGTTTTCTCATGGATGCCGTAGTCAGATCTCAATAAAATGTATGTGGGACCACATGACAGCTACCAGCTTTCGATTAAAAAAAGAATCATCAAAATCGGTTCGCCCAGTCCAAAGTTCTGAGGTAACAAACATAAAAAAAAAAAAATACAGTCGAATTGAGAACCTCCTCCTTTTTTGAAGTCGGTTAACAACAATATCAGGCCGATCGCTTGTCGACGAAGGCATTGAGATTCTGTAAATAAAAATTCGATGATGATAGCAAATAATGTATTATTTTCAAATTAAATGCCAACGAAAAGTGACAATGTTACTAAAATACCACTTGTAAATCATGCAATTTATTTACAGTGCAAATGCAAGTCGCTTGACACTTCGCGATTCTAGCTACGTTGTTGGTGTCAAAGGTCAGTTGCAAATATAAATAGAGACATCGTTTAGACCATATAAGTACATTTTTGTAAGCGACGCTTATTTATTCGTGTTAATGTGAAACCTTATTTTAAATACTTTCAACAAACATAACAATTTCATTTAAATGTTATATAAACTAATCCATACTAATATTGTTTGTCCTTCTTTCACGTAAAACAGAGCGAAAAATTAACGTAAATTTTGGTGTTCATTAATGAAGATTATTTTAGCTAAATAGCTACGTGGCATCACATTGCTCCAGCATGGCTCCGCTTTGCGCCTGTGCTGCCTCAAATATGGAAACTTATCCCATATGCTTGATTTTTATTTATTTATTTTTTCTCACATCAAACCATAAGTACTAAGAATAGATATATTGTTCAGTTTGAAAAACATTTTTTTTTGTCGCTTGGATGGAGTAATGTCTCTCTATCTTCCATGATCACTTGGTAACATGTATCATAAACTGTAGTAAATATTAAAACTGATGCGGGTAGATAGAAGTGTTTTTCATCATAATATATTTAAGTCTTTGTTTGTTCTTAGCTATAATATGCACTTTTGATATTTAAATCTTATTTTTTTATTTATATATTTTAATCTGTTTTTTTATTATTTTTTTATTATTATTTATTATTGTTTAATATCATTATTATAATTACTATAGCTACTTTAATGTCATTATGCGGCGAACTGACATCATTTCGTCCGAACTGCGATGCAACAAAGGGCGCACTGAAAACCAGTAGCCGCGGTTCACCGCGGCATTATGCTGAGTGCGTCCCTTTTTAGGGTTCCGTAGCCAAATGGCAAAAAACGGAACCCTTATAGATTCGTCATGTCTGTCTGTCTGTCTGTCTGTCTGTCCGTCCGTCCGTATGTCACAGCCACTTTTCTCCGAAACTATAAGAACTACACTGTTGAAACTTGGTAAGTAGATGTATTCTGTGAACCGCATTAAGATTTTCACACAAAAATAGAAAAAAAAAACAATAAATTTTGGGGGTTCCCGATACTTAGAACTGAAACTCAAAAATTTTTTTTTCATCAACCCCATACATGTGGGGTATCTATGAATAGGTCTTCAAAAATGATATTGAGGTTTCTAATATCATTTTTTTCTAAACTGAATAGTTTGCGCGAGAGACACTTCCAAAGTGGAAAAATGTGTCCCCCCCCCCCCGTAACATCTAAAATAAGAGAATGATAAAACTAAAAAAAATATATGATGTATATTACCATGCAAACTTCCAACGAAAATTGGTTTGAACGAGATCTAGTAAGTAGTTTTTTTTAATACGTCATAAATCGTAAACCGCAATTTACCTCGATCAAAGTTACAACGAACTTCAAGAACTTTTATATTTTGTTACTTGCTGCTACGGAACCCTTCATGGGCGAGTCCGACTCGCACTTGGCCGCTTTTTTGTTGAGCAGTTCTGCAGCAGGTTACGTAATGTAAAAACTGTTTATTTCATTACTGTTAAGTAACTATTTATAACTTGTTAGATTGCAGATTGCTTAACAAAATAAACTATTTCTTTCTTTCTTTCTTTCTTTCTGTTATCGTGTTTAATACACAGAAATCCTTACCGTTTCTTGATAGTATCTAAATGCATCTATAGTAGTATCATTAATATAGTTAAAACTAAAACTGCGTCCAGTAGTTCCCAGTGCACGCAGTGGCCAGTCCAGCATGACGAACCGCTCCGCTGACCGCGAAATCTCGTGGCAGTAAGATTGTCAGGTAGTTGTACTCCTAATTATACCGAATACCAGCAATAACCGGAAATGTCAATAACACGCAACCGCGATCGGTTTAATTGAATTTTTCTGCGCGATATTTTATGTAACTAATCGACAAAGGAGTCGCCGCTTGATGGTAATTGATCATTGGACATGGACATTGGACATTAATAACAAAGGTATCACGCGTTGCCAACCTAAAAGGATTATCTGCATTAACTCAATTTTTATGTGATATTAAATAAATATCATTCTTTATCTATTTATATGTTTGTCTTTACTTTCAAGAAGCCATGAATTATTCATGTTGTTGTAGATATAGTCTTGCCATACGAATCACTAAATATGTTAGGAACGCTTGGTTAAATAACAAGAAATATATCGGCAATGTGTGATGTAGTCAATAGTAATTTATTATACCATGTTTTCGATACGACACACCTGTTTGATCATAACGACAAATCGCAGGTAATTAATGTCTCACTTTTTCTTCTCGTGTAATAAACGATCACACATGTTTCGACATTTTTGCCCAACGGATAATAAATAGCGAGCCATTTAACGTGAAAATTTTTAGAACGCTTTCTTTTAATTAACATTTAACTTTGTATAATGAAATTGTATATTATTATCATACTTAAGAACTGTTCATACTACGAAACCTACTATGAAGTATTAGACTTGTACTACAAGCTACTACATAACTCAAAAATAAATAAAAACATACGTGGCTGAATGTCCAAGATCGACAAAAATCAGAACGACCACTTATAACAACGGTCATAACATCATTTACTCGATAACAAACTGTTCAGTGAGTTGTCGAAAACAGTGTAAGAGTAGCGAAACGAGAATCCAGTCACAATATTCCCGAAATTGGCATCCGAGTTATCGATGTGAAAGTTAACACGGCTTCTATAGACTTCCAACTACGGCTCAATTTTCGATATTGGTATATCAAAATGGTATACTTGATTAGATTTGTTTGGAAATTCCTTTTTTAGGAAATAAAATCGATATTCCTTTGTTTACCCGCGTGTAGTTTTAGCGAAAGTACTGATATCTTTAATGTTTATATCTAATCATTTAAAAGCTTGTTTCTTAAAAGTAAATATTTACCCTTTTTCCTTCAGCTCACCACTTCATTATGTTGAATAAGCACAAATTTGAGCTTATTCCATATTATTTTCGTGAGAGAAACCCCATGCATTTCTTTCCGACTTACCATAATAATATTTAGCATTAAGTGTGGCAGGAATGGTACACCGATCGAACGGTTCTTGCGGCCATTTTGAGGTCACGTCCGATGAATAATGCGCTGGGGCCATTAGCGGTCATTATATGCAAATAATATTACACATTAGCCGCTCGTACCGCTGTAGTCATTTACTACACACGAACTTGAGTAAGTTCATTGAGATTGAGGATTGCGTGACTGGGTAACTACAGATTTCTATAATCCTAGACACTGCAATTTGCTACATAACTTAGCAAAAGTTATTCCTGCTAAACATAGGACCAAAATTTGCTACATCACTTAGCAAAAGTTATCCCTGCTAAATATAGGACTAAAACTCTTGGATTGTTTACTTGGGTATAATTTTTCTATTTGGACACCCAAAGAATAGTGCATCGTAAAACGCGAGAACACAATCATTGGCAAATTACACTCTGCCAAGACAAAATATTTATAGATGTGTAAAAATCTGTCCCGTTTGGGAATCAAGATCAACCCCATTTCTTAACAATAATGGAATAAAGACAGTATGCTGCCAGAATTATTTAAGGAGGTACCTATTTTATATCGATATTTGAATGTAGCCTACAACTCAAATAACACCAACGTATTATTATGATCATTTATTTATGGTCTATTTATAGCTATGAGATAAAAAAGAATAAATTATATTTTTATAAAAAAATAATTTCTTTTCTATAAACCAGCCAAAGAAACTTGCATCTCGTCCGGAGAGCAGGTGTAGCAGATAAAAGACAATAAAGTAGCATAACTAATTTATTCGTTAGGAGTAAGTTACGTGGTTGACTGTAAATACTGTAACTAAGATTAAATTCAAGAAAACATAGTAAAATTCCTTTTCGACTTCGATTATAATATGGTATGTTCGAAAATTTTTGACGAACGTTACTCGTGGAAGTACGTCTGACCAAAAATATTTTAGTAAAAATTTTTTTTGTACAAACTACTCTGCATTGTTTATTTCAATATACCAATTTGTTATCAAAAGTGCCTAATGGAAAAAATGTACAAATAATTATGTACTCGACTCACTCGCCATCAGTTCACCCATTCACTCATGGTACTTGTTAGTTCAGTTTATTCATCAAATCAGTCCGCCTAATGAAGCATGACAATCAAGCGTTGAAAAAGTTGAAATCTCAGTCGATTGGATAAAATTAATCAATGGGAGGCAAGGCCGGCAGAATGGATATTTTATGTTCCCGTGGGCGAAGTGGGCTCCAATTTGTCCGCAGTTTTTTAATTAGTATGGATGTGAGAGGAAACGAATTGGTTTTATGCTTGCTCCCCGCGCATGCTACGAGTTATTTCACACGTGCAGTTTTTGTGGTTTTTTATTGCTCGTGTTTCGTACGGCCGCAGTTGGAAATGATTAAGCAATCTCTCAGCTCTATTTGGGACATTAGTAGAATAATTTGATTTGAATGTGACTAATGTGAGTACTTTCTGTGACTAGTTGGAAGGTTAATAGGTTCATCTGTCAAATATCATCTATCAAGTTAGTTTCTTCGACTGCAGACACTGCAGTCTTGCCGTGAGTGCAGTGACCGTGGTTTTGAAAGTGGGTCGAGATATCAGTTACCTAACTTACAAAAATCATTAGTGTCCGTTTACATACATACAAACATACACATACAATATCATAGGTACATACATGTATAAAAATTTACTTGCGTATGTTTGTGACCGCGAAACTCAAAAAGTAGTTGAAACTTTTATAGAAGATACTACCTATTTTAAGATAAAAGTTTGCTTACATTTTGTTCTGAAGTTCCCACGGGAATAGGAATTTTCAAATGTTCTGTAGTGACTTAATTTGACTTTGATTAAAATAGTAGTATGTATGTATATAAACGGCCTTTATGCTGGTATCAAAGTACATATATATATTCTCGTGGTACAGATTGTTGGCGTGTTGTAACTTTACAAGGACGTTGCACGCGATTTTATCAATCAAGCTATTTTAAATGCACATTAATTAATTAAAACTCTTAATTAACATTTTCTATTACTGTGCGGCATAATGGTCGCTAATCATAATTCTATAGCGGAAAAAGAGGTTTTTCAGTACATTCAAATCTTATTGCAAAGAAATAAATCTTGCTAGAAAAAGATAAATCGGTTTTGTTAAGCCACGTTAAACTGACAATCATTTTTTAACCGGGCCATTATATATTGTTGTAGTAACAAAACCAGTTGTTTGTATTCTATTCCAAGCTTTACACTATAGAGTAAAGTGATATATGATGCGACTATGACTCCATGAATTTATTAACACCACTTATGGTTTATAAACTGAATGCCATGAAACACCATTTATCATTGGTATTTCCCTACACAATACTCATACGATAGAAGTGAAGGACGCTTTAGTTGAGTATTTGTTTGTTGAATGAAAATTAACCTTACAGTGATAAATGGAGTTTTATTTTATATAAACGCTAACACACTCATACCCCCGCAGTAGGTTCTTACCTGTGTCACGGATGCCCGGATGGCGTGGACAACACGTATAACACATCACAATCACACCCATAACCCGAGTACAAATATTTATCTGTCACATAAATATCTGCTCCGGCTGGGAATCGAACCCGGGACCCTTCGCTTCGCAGGCAGGGTCGCTACCAACTAGGCTACAGGGTGGTCTATTCTATCAGGAAACTAGCGTTCTGCTCGCGACTTTGCCCGTGTTTTCCGGGATAATAAGTACCCTATATCTTATTCCAGGTAATGATCTATAGTCTACTCGATATGTTCAAAATGGTTGAAATTAGAGATACTGCTCTTAAAAATACGTGCGATAGCTCATTCTGTTCGGAATGATGTCTAGAAAAATGTTTCGGAAGCGTTTACCAGCACGTAAAAAATTGCAAAAGTTATTGACAAAATAAAGTTGAAAAAAAAAAGTATTTTGTTTTTGGTAATCACTTCGAAACTATTAATATTTAAGAAATTTTAAAACAAGATTCTTAAAGTAGAGGAAATTTCCAAACAATGACTCGCGACTCTCGGAACTCTATCTCCATTATTTATAACTTTAATTTAACGCTGAAAATGGGTCTCCACGCTGCATTTTTAGGTTGCGCGTGCGGCGTCAAAACCGAGTTCGTCACACTCAATAATTTTTTAAGGTATTAATTATTAATTTAAAAAAATAAAAAAAATATGATGTATTCGAAACACTTCAAAGAATTTGCTCCCGTAGGAAATTTTGCTTAAAGTTAATTTTTCAACAAGTTAGACGATTGTTAATTAACTAAATTTTCTCGAACTTCCATTTTCATTGTACATTAAAAAAAATGTTTAAGTAATTGTCCTATAAATTTTTCGCTTCGTGGAGCCTTTCTTATATACATGCTTAACGAGATCACGTCATAAAAGTTTAAAAAGTTTTAATACTTTGTGTATAATAATTTTATAAGTTGAACAAAAAATGAAAAATCCAAATAATATTATTGAAAATATTTTTTTCTCAATTTATTATTACATAATCGTTTTGGCATTCATAAAAGACATTTAATGACTTGAAAAAAAAAATTCCCTCATTTTTTTATAAATTTTTTTTATAAACAAATAGACTATTTCAATGCTTTCAAGAAAAAATTTCTTAATATCTTATTCTTTACAAAACATTATGATTTTTGAAAAAAAAAATTTTTTCTTAATAATGATATTTAATTGTTTATAATTGTTTTTTAATATTTCTATTGTTTGAATAATTAGTTAATAATTTTTTTTTCTTAAAAAATATAATTAACCATCTTTAATAGAAATGTAAAAAAATATTTTTTTTATCAACAATTTCATTGTTTTTTAACTTAACAATTTTTTATAAACAAATTCTCAACTTTTTTATATATTTTTTCTGAAACACCTAAAAATAAAAAAAACAACGATGTATAACAAAGTACAGATAAAAACATTTTTAAATTTTTTAATTTCGATTCGATAAAAAAACGAAAAAATTGTTTGTTCAACTTATAAAATTATTATACACAAAGTATTAAAACTTTTTAAACTTTTATGACGTGATCTCGTTAAGCATGTATATAAGAAGGGCTCCACGAAGCGAAAAATTTATAGGACAATTACTTAAACATTTTTTTTAATGTACAATGAAAATGGAAGTTCGAGAAAATTTAGTTAATTAACAATCGTCTAACTTGTTGAAAAATTAACTTTAAGCAAAATTTCCTACGGGAGCAAATTCTTTGAAGTGTTTCGAATACACCATATTTTTTTTATTTTTTTAAATTAATAATTAATACCTTAAAAAATTATTGAGTGTGACGAACTCGGTTTTGACGCCGCACGCGCAACCTAAAAATGCAGCGTGGAGACCCATTTTCAGCGTTAAATTAAAGTTATAAATAATGGAGATAGAGTTCCGAGAGTCGCGAGTCATTGTTTGGAAATTTCCTCTACTTTAAGAATCTTGTTTTAAAATTTCTTAAATATTAATAGTTTCGAAGTGATTACCAAAAACAAAATACTTTTTTTTTTCAACTTTATTTTGTCAATAACTTTTGCAATTTTTTACGTGCTGGTAAACGCTTCCGAAACATTTTTCTAGACATCATTCCGAACAGAATGAGCTATCGCACGTATTTTTAAGAGCAGTATCTCTAATTTCAACCATTTTGAACTTATCGAGTAGACTACTACCTTTGTCCTAAATTTCATGAAAATCCCGTCAGTAGTTTTTGCGTGAAAGAGTACCAAACATTCATACATCACAAACAAAGTTTCACATTATAGTAGGTTTGTAGGAATTTGTAAAATTAAATTTTACCATCGAAACTTCTTGCAAAACGGTACCTAATGCTGAAGAAGGAGACCGGAAAAAGTTATCAGGAGAAGAACTTTCAAGTTCGGACCATGATAGCGAGTCGATGGCCGTCAAAGTCTTTTCACCCCATCAACCATCCATCGCGAGACTTTCAGAACGCATGGATAACAAAATTCATTGTTTATCGACAGGATACCATTTATATAGTTTTCAAGAAAGTTATTAATAAATTTTTATTCGCCTACTATGTATTTCACGAGCACCAACGAAATTTTCTTTTACTTTTTTTGTTGTAGCTTGGATTTTCAAACTGTAATTTCATCATTGAGTTTTCCCCAGTAGTTCTTAGGAAGCTTTTCTTGGGTTGCTGGGCGCTAATTACGCTCACATTCTCATTCCGTTCCGCGTTTAATTTCGCCAGCGGTCGCCTTCATTATGTTATTCGTGGCTGTTGTTCCTGCCGTCTGCACCCACTGCACCCGCACCCGCACCAATCCGTAAAACTCACGGAGCAGATCTACTAATGATTATACTGTACGTTTTTAAGTATTAATCTGCATTAAAATGTCAACTTTTGTTTTGCAACTTTATTGGCACCTTCAACTATCGTCTCTCTTTGCATCTTCCTTTCTTCTTCTTCTTCTGGTTGTCTGCTTGTTTGGAACGTCTATTTATGTATGTACGTTTCTTTTTACCTAGCTTCAAGGGAAGGGTATTCGCGTGTAGTTACTTAGGTATCCAAAATTTCAGATCAAGAACTTCATAGGTAGGTATTGTACCTTCACCACAAAATTTATACATTCTACCTTTCAACATTCGTACTTCGTAGGACAAAATGGCTTTTTAACCTAATCGCTGGTCAATACTTTACATAATCGCAGCGCAGTGTTGCAAGCTAGGAAGAAATGATTATTGAGTAGAAAGTTTCGAGTGAATGGTAATATTTACTAGGGTCGCGGTGAAAGCTTATGATAAATATTGTTACAATGTAACGCGCGATGCAATGTGAACTGGTTGTAATGGCCACTTAAAACTCTTAGCTTCATGTCTAGTTTTGAATTTTTAATCCATGAGACAACGTTTGTTACTATTCTAATTTAACTCATAGGCCACTGCGATGGTTTGCCGCGATCCTAAGCTTTTTTTCGAATCGGCAGTTGTTGGCTCTAGCGATTTTTAGATACAGTTTCACGCGAACAGATCAATCCTAACTAATCGAATGAGGTAAGCCACATAGGACACGGTCTGTAGTTCTTCGTTGCTTGGGTTAGCTATTAACACATCCTAAGCATTTTTTGAATGGACAGTTGTTAGCCTTCGCGTCCTTTAGAGCTTAGAGCTTTACACGGACAGATCAATCATATGCAATCGATCGACCAAGGTAAGCCACAGTGGAAGCGGTCGGTAGTTCTCCGATGCTTCGTAGGCTACTAGCTTAGCAGCGTGGTAGAGTGCATACTCTACCACTGGTGTGATACTGCCTGGTGCATACCAGGCCTTCTCCGTTATGATACCCATGCCATGCTTTGATAAAATAGGTTTTTATTATTCCATAACAAATAGTCAATTTCTCTTCTGTATAGACTACTATAGACCACCGCTGCTCTACTTGGAAGCTTAAAATTATCGTCGTATGCTGTTGCGCTGTTTGCAACGCATCTTTTATGAAATCATCATTCATATAAATAGTATAAAATATTTGATAATTACTTGACTCGATGGGTTTTCATTAATTCACCTGCATAATCTTAAAAATTGCTGAGAAAAATCCAAAATAATATCAAAGCATTCCAACATTGACGACTTCGTCAACTTTCTTACTTCACATATTTTAGGCAATCCGTATGATAATTCCTTTCACTACAATATTATAAGATACAATATTTTAAGATTTATCACTCGATACCCGAGACCGTCATTAAAGAAACAATTTTGAAACATTTCTTTTTATCGGAAAACTTGTGAACTCATCGAGCGTACTCACAAACACCGGAACGGGGCTAAAGGAAAGCGAAGTAATAAAACGTCTAACAAGATGACTTACGGTTTCCTTCAGCATTCGAAGGTGCAGTTCACCGTTGTAATTGAAAAAAATCACTTAACAGGTAAATAGAGGGCTCTGAGGAGGCTCATCGCGGGCCTTTGTTGTCGGGCGGTTGCTAATAAGATTTTTAAACAGCAACAAAGTATCCAATCAATGGGGCTTGAATAATGAAAACGGCACCTGCCATGTTCTCAGGCCACCCCCGCGCCTAAACACGCACAATGTAACGCGGAACACACCACTACAATTTACAACTCTATCGCTCATACTATAGTGTAGCTTATCCCATACGCCACTCCTGTGGGATTTAACAGATAATAAGTTTGAGTAATTATGCACAGTTGTATTTCGTGTTTCGTGTCGTTATTTTTTTTATGTAGACACGAAATATCTTTTGCGCGTTTTAAGAAAAATTTTGCTTAAAACTGTGTTTATCTACACAGCTGGAAAATGGAAAGAGTTATAAGTAATGTTTTTAAATTAGGTGTCTTTCTGATGTTCAGTTTTAGCGATAATTTTGTTAGAAGTACATTAGGTATATCGGGACACTACACGATTTGTTTTTTATTAACTTTTTCTCTTGAGGTTGATCCCCCAAGGGAGAGATCATTGTAAACATGGGTTTTGTTTGCTTACTTAATTATTTGTTAAATTTGTCTTTGTGAATTTGTTGTCAAAAATTTTACATTATCAGCATACACTACACACATACATTAGCCGGTGGTATCTTAACAAAATGTGTTGCTATATAACCCAACAGTCTGTCAGTATCTCTAACTGCAGCAGCATACATCAACTTTGTACATGCTACAGCCATAATAAAGCTATTTATAATTATAGCCCTGTCACAATTCATTACAATGTTTTTGCGGCAGTTGTAAATCAACCGTTAAACCGCTAATGGAGCAGCGATTGCGATCTCGAATGACCCACTCGATCTGAGGCTCGCACGTGGCGTGATCGAATCGACGGCGTCGCGACAAATACATTCACGAAAACGATAAGCGTTTACCGCGAAGATTTTTTGCATATCGTCTGCGTTAACAGGAGCTTACGGCGCCCTCGTCCCATGCTCGGATGGACTGATGAACAGAAGTTAATAGGTAAATAAAAAACTATATAGGTACATCACTTATTTAAGAACACTTGGATTATCACGAGAAATCTAACGATACCTTAATTATATAAATCCGTTCAGTGGTTTGGAAGATATGAGGTAATAAAGAATATTACACGCATTACATACAAGAACGCGCGAAAAAGATAACCCTTCCTGACAGTCTGGTAAAACAGGGACGAAAGGAAAGTCTACGTCAACAGTGAACTTACGAAGATGGATGGATGCATATTATAGTGCAATAGTCATACGAATCTTACGAAATGTTATTGGTTCAATACACAGATCAAATAGTCATGAGCGAGTAAATGACTGTTAAGGCCAAGGTTAACTGTTATTTCTGATGTTAATTGTGATCATGTAATTTGCGAACTATCAATCGGTTGTATGAACTTGTGTAAACTTGAATGTGATTTGTCTTTAACAATCAAATCATCTCCATTACTAAAGTTCTATTATGTTTTTAATGTAAAAATTCCATGACATATGTTCAATTAATCAACTTTCAATCCCATATCAATTCATTACAAAGTTTTTACATAGTCGTAAATCAACCGTTAATTCGCTAATGGATTAGGGCGATAGCTATCTGAAATAACCTGTTCGAAATTGGTGAACACTTCCTCGATATGTGATTGATATGAATTTCTATTAGGTACAATATGTATACACATGAATATACAATTTATTGAGGTACATCACTTTGATTTGTAAATTTTACAGTAAAGTTTTGTAACAAAATAACGTGTTTTTAAAAATAGCCATGTGCTGTCCCTATGAACTGAAATTCAAACATTTAAAAATAACTTTTTTGTCTGATGTATAGGGTTGTCTTTACGAACATGCCATGATTATAGTATGTTACCACCTGCAAATATTGTCATGTAGTACTGAGTCCTGTAGGTACTCATGCAATTCAAGGCATGTGACCGTGTGTAAACTTAATAAAATTTTGAAATTAAGATCACAATACATAAAATGAACAATACTCGTACAACACAGTCAAATTATTGAATGCCAAGCTATGTATTCTGTTCTTATGTATGCTCTGTCGGAAGACTTCGGGCGTCAAAATCCCTGAAAACTTGGTTTGGCTACGAAACACATGGGAAAAGACCGCTTGGCTTCTACACGGAGAGAACCTTGCCTACAGTTCGCTAGGTTTTTGTCTATCGGGACTAGAACCGACTCGGGAATAGACCGATTGCTATTGGGTTGAAAAGAATAACAGAAAGTCTTGGTCCTACTAAGTTTGTACGGATGTGTTTTCACTCTTTCACGCAAAAAAAATCCTATATTATATAATTTAGTTGAACTTAGTGAACTCTTAATAAAGAGATAAATATTTAACATTAATAAAATCCAGTAGCTATGCGTATAGCAGTAGCGATGTTCCCGCGTGCTACAGTCCCAGAGCCGAGCACGAAAGGGCTTGTTATCACACACGCGACGTCGACGTCTACTACCATGCGACGTATAGCTTACACTTCTGAGTCTAAAAATTCTTGTGTATCTAATAGGTATTCATTATGATGGCAGTATGTACAATAATTACTTTGAAAGAACGTTTAATAATGTTTAATAATAATCAATAGATGATTGGATTAGTTTAGATTGAACTAGACTAGAGTGTGAGAAGCTCAAGGTTGAATAAGGGACAGGGACTGTTTGTAGATTTGCGATGAAGATGAAATGAATGTTGAATGATACACCTTTATTTATTAGGGGTACCTATACCATGTTGAAGATGCTATAAGCACACAGAATGAAGACATCTAAAACTGGAGAATAATAGAATTTGTCACAGAAATGGCTGGAATATCGGATTACCGATCCTAATCAAATCTGTGACCCTTCGTTCGACAGGCAGTTTAGGTAAACAGATAATAATAAATAGAAGTGCTATAAGATTGTTTATTTATAAACAAAAACAGTTGAATCGCATGCTATTGTGATATACTCGTACTAGTTACCGGCGGTGGAGTACTCAACGCGTGAAGCTCATATTGCTTTTACGAGTCATTCCTGTTTCTACTTTCTCTGTTCTACATTTCAGGGTTAAGGGAGAAGACTCGTGCACCCGGTTAAGCTGTTTATGAGTTAGAAATATCTTTTAAAACTTGTATAACGTTTATTGAAAAATAACTTTTGATGTATTCTATCGTCATTTTTTTAGGGCTTCGCTTGTTACATGATTCTGAAGCGCAGTCAATGAAAATATTGATAGATAATAATATACTTTATTAACCTTTAAACTTCAACATTTTTAGACCAGTCGGTAACCCAGAGGGATTCCAGGTTCGATTCTCGGTTGAAATGTTTATTTTCGTGTCATGTTTGTAATCTCTGTTGTGTATCCATGCTATGCAAAAGGACATCCTAGAGTTTAAATGAGCGTTCAATTTCAATTCCCAAGAAAAAAGGCATTCATTGAAATTAAAAATGACCCTAAGTATACAGTTTTATACCTACTTAAGTACATCACGGAACCAAACGACTAACCAAGTGCTACTCCCAGCACGCGACAAAGTTGCCTCCTTGCCTCATTAACAAGCATGCAAGATGCTACGCATCTTATACGTACCTACATCTGTTGTTGTTGTTAACAACAAAAATCCATCGTAGAACACCTACGACGCAACTCCTACAGTCCGGTCTGTGCACGCGACGGATTCCACACGCGAATCAAATTATCTTACCTATGTTTTGTGTAGTTTAATGATGAGTTTAAGTAGGCAAAAGGTCGTAATTATTTTTAAATTTTCGTTGCACTTTTGAGTATACTAGTAGAAAGGTTGATAACTTGACATGCGTTAGTTTGAGGCAAAGTAATCATTCCTCAAAGATTTATTTTGAAAATAAAAAAAATTCGCAAGTACATATTCCCTATTATGGCAAAAAATTTCAATTACTTTGAGCGTGGATACAAATCTTGTGTTATTTAGGTCTCGGACTTAAATCAGTGTCCAACAATGGGTTGTTGGACACTGCATTCACTCTTTAAAGAATTGAAGTTAATCATTAGTTATTATTTTTTACCATTCAACAATAGGTAATAGCCGGTAGAGTTATTTCAATTAATTAAACCATCCATAATAATCATTCTGTGGCCAATTAACATCGCAGCACGTAGCTTGTTTGTATATTAATATTAAATAAAAACACCAACAAAAAATGTAATTAAAATATCGAACACTTAACCCAGCTCGCGTTACTTAGATCAGCGTTTTTCATTGATTTAACGAAGTCGATAGGGCACGAGACGGGTAATTAACACGCACGCGACGCACGCCTCTACTGCCTCCTTAGCCTTCATCAGACAACAAGGCTTATGGTTTCCACACCATCGCACTTTTAATAACACGGGAACTAATGTCTATTATATTGCTCGCGAATAAGAATTAATGCGACCATCACAAGTGTTTAACAAAAATCGACGCATACCAAACGGAGAGAAGCTACAGATTTTTTACCGACAAGAGTGACATTCTTCCATAACGTTCGACTTAATAGTCGAGCCGTTTCAACGAGTAATTTATTCCAAACACGCGGACTACAAAAATATAATCTGAACAAAGCTACAACCCTTTTCAGCGTTGGACACAAAAATTAACCAAATTACATTTAGCAAAGCAAATCGCTCCAAAAGAAAGGGCTACTGAAATAATTGTCTACTTTACTCTGGCAGAAATAGAATTACAATCTAAATTAATTACGCTTTTAAAGCGTCCGTTATTCTTAATTAGTTTCTGCACCGCAGCGGAAGCTCTCGCCCGCCTCGCGTTCTCTTAATGAAGGGTAGTTTCAAATCAGTGCGTTTGATCAACTCTGTGCAGTCTTAATTACGGCACCCGTTCCGCGCGGGACAATCCGGTTATTTATGACTACATAAGCTTGATTATTCTTTAATGAATACTTGTTTTAAAACGTTTAATTAAGTTTTATGGCGACAGGGCCGCTCAGACGGCGTCCCGCCGCTCCGCCGGCCGCGAGCTAATTGGATCGGGTTGACGCACCGCACCCCCCGCCCGCGCCCTCACCCCGCCAACCTTCACCCCGCTCCTAATTGTATGAAATTGCTAATTGGAAAATTTTATAAACGCGGCCGTCCACAAGCCCACGCCGCAGCCGCGCCGTCCAAGAGGCTGTCGACTAATTCAGTTCAGCGGGTCAAGCTGCTTAAAAACTTAGGCACTCTATACCATCTTAACATACATAGACGTTCCGTAATCTTACTCTGCTGTGGATTTAACCAAGCGGTGTGTACGCACTATTATCTCTTTGAATATTTTACGAGCTGTAAAATGTTAAAAAAACTTTAGTTGCAATTTCGCAAAATGCGTACTCTCGTGATGTAATAAGGACTTTAAAAATATAGGTACACTTTTAAAATGTTTTGCTATTTGAAAAATTACATAGGTTTTTAGTAAAAAGTATTTTCCTTGCTAAGCAGTTATCGTATTAAATTGTAACTAGGTATTCTAACTAAAATCATTATTAGCAATAAACCTAAAACAAACAAATTGTTCAACCAAGTCACTGCGGCACAAAAAATAAAAACAATTTTAATAAAAAAATTTATCTATTCAAACAACAACAAGACCATAACGTTCTCTTGTTCCAGGGCGTGAGTTGTGGTGGTCGACGAGCGGTCCCCGCTCCAACCGTCAAGCTGGCAGCGAGCGCGTTGAGCATGAACCCGCACTACCACGGGTACGCGGAGCTGAGCTCGCCGCACCCGCCCTCGCCCGAGGCAGCCTTCGCCGCCAACGGCCACGACTACCCCCACAACAACAACAACCCTGCCCTCAAGGAGTGCGCTGGGTGCGGCGGCAAGATCGTCGAGCGGTTCCTCTTGCACGCGCTAGACAGATATTGGCACCACGGGTGTCTGAAATGCACGTGCTGTGGACAAGCGCTAGCAGACATGGGACGCTCGTTCTACTTCAAAGGCGGCATGATTCTATGCAAAAGCGATTACACAAGGTCAGTAGCTGTTATTTTTTAAATAATAGTAAGCCTGCAATGCGATCTTTAGACCTAACTTAAGAATTATGCGGCATTGAGGCCTTTGGGTTAAATAATTTCTAATGAAAAGATTCTATTACATTGATGCAACTATCCGGGTTTTTTAATTAATCAGACTCCAAATTCTATATTCGTTGGGATGTTATTCGATAGTTCTCATCGATTACCTATAAACGGCACAGTTTTTAGTCCATCATCTAACGATGACAATAGCGCGTCTGTCAAACGTTTCGAACACCCAAAAAAGCATGCCGAGAAAGCCGCAGGCGCATTGTTATAAAATGCTTTGAACCGTTGTATTTTCTACCTGAGAGCGAAACAAAAAGTACAGTTTTGCACACAACGACTGACGGAATCTCTCGGCCTGGCTAAATTGGGCTTGTTAAAAAATCCTAAGGACTGATTTAGAATGTCGGTAGCAAGGTTTTTCGTTGATTTTGTCACTAATTAACTGTCGCTTCTGTATATACAGCGCATGTATTATGCCTTAGAAGTCGTTATAAGTTAACAAAACAACTTTAAGATTGTTAACGAGAAGGCAAGTGGTCGAGATTTGGTTCATAAAATCATTTTACTTTTGTATTTTCCTCCTTAAGCATATCTGCATTAAAACAACGTTTTAATTTAAGAAAAAGATAATACATTTGAAAAAACATAAAATTACCATCGTTGACAGAATCTCCAGTTAAATTAGTATAGAAGCGAATAAAGCCCTAAGATTTTTCCTTAATCCATGCTTAATCCCTAATTAACATGAACCAAATGCTCATAATTATGTTCTTCGTTAAAATAACTTTGCCTTTTCATTACGAGCAATTATTGCATTCATGTGCACTCCGTGGCGGTAATTAGGAAAAAAATATGCTTTTATATTCTCGTAATTAATCACGCAGAACTAAATGACTTATCATTTATATGGGAGGAAGTCGAGAAGTTACTATTTACTTTGTTTGCAAAATGTTTATTTTTCCTATTAATAGGTATACGTAAGTAATCTAACAAGCCCCACGTCTATGTGGTGTTATAAACAGTTATAAATTAAAAGTAATACATTATAGCTTTGTTCAAACATTGTACCCAATCTAATAGCTGCTAAAGTCTACTATAGTTTAGAAAAATTTTATAATTATAGTCAATAAAGTAATAAAAGAAACCACTGCTTGAAAATTCTCATTAACATACAACATTATAATAATCACCAACGCCGTAACCCAATGGTAGGAACTGACTACAAAACGGAAAAAATATCATAGGTACATTGATTATAACCAAGTTGAAGTTGGCTCATAAATGGTTTGTCCCCGCGTCTTGGGTGTTTGGGATGTGGTATTGTTCGCTCAAGCCGCCCGGGACAAAGGGAATCCTACTGGAGGATTATGAGTTTGAAAGCGTTTATCTTCTACAGTATTGAACACATGTCCAATTTTCTATTATGGCTAAACCAGGTAACGCTAAGTAACGAAGCGAAGTCATTATAGCTTGAGGTTATATTTCTTGATCCCTAGATGGAGCAACAGATCTATGACTTCATCTTTGTTGACCTGGCTTAGAGGTGTCAGAGACTAGCTATGGACACTGTCACATGTTCCGAGGTTTTTATGGACTACAGAGGTCAACTTAATAATTTGGGGTAAAATTCGATAGGTAGTTCATTCAATAAATTAAAAATGATATATCACAATTTTTCTACTTCTATCTACTTCTTCACTTAGGTTCCTATAATGTTCGAAGACAAAGATAATATAACTAAAATGTTCTGTTGCAAAAAAAATACATTTTCTGCTACATACTTACACCAGGTACTGCCAGGTAGTAATTAAGTAAGTTATATTTAATCTGCGCATGTACGCATGTGGACCGCAGATGCCCGGGGCGGCCCGCTAATTATCTAAACGCACGGAGCCCAACCCAATTAGCCAACCACCCTTGCGGTGTAAACCCTCTATGTGGACTGGCTGAGATTTTCTATGCACTTAGAAGCGCATAGCATGTATTGTTAGATATACACGGTGTATTTTATAAAATGTTAAAACTAGTCGACTTTGTAACTAAGTGCATAGGCAACTTCTCGCAACAATATACCTATTTCTTATTATATTATCAATGCAACTGTAGTTTCAGTACATAATTATGTACATATTATTCAACTCTTCAATGCTAAACTCACGTACTTCGTAAGAGTTTTAATAGATGGCGCTACTTTTAGGGTTCCGAAGTAAAATCGGAACCCTTATTTTGTATGTTATTTCACACGCGTGATGAATAACGCTATCGAAGAATTTTACATGGCTTGCATATATACAAGTTCCGAGCTCAATAATAATACAACTTTTAAAATTTCAAGCATCACAAAACTATCGAGTGAAAAATGTCATTGCAAAGTATCTAACCTTTGTCAAATTGAACTATGAATGGGGTACGAGGTATCTCAAACGAAGCGAGGGGAGGTTACTAGTTCAAAACAACAAAACAACTAGGTATACACTTTTTTATGGAAATAGCCGGCAAACGAATTGACGATGCACCTGATGGTAAGTGGCTATCGTCGCCCATGGACATCAGCAAAGCCGCCAAAACCGCAAAAATTTGCCGGCCAAGAAAGAGAAGAAAAAGAAAGAAAGAACTGGCTCTCAAACCCCCAGCCGGAACACGACGAGTTAATGTAATCCCCTCGAGGGGCCCTACCACCAGCGGGCCGGATTTAGTCGCCTCTTACGACACCCATCCGGCGTGGAATTAGGATTAGTTAGTTCTAAGCCGCCCCAATACGGCATCTAAAATAAATCTATGCTTTTTCTGTACACTGTGATAAGAAAGCAAAATTTTAAACTTTAGTAGGTACCAAAGTTTTCTTCGTAGATTCTACACACAGGCACAGAAGACATAATACTCGTAGTACATAAATGTAATACAGGTCTGAACACTAAGGCTGGCTCCTAGTTACCGGGATTAACGTTATTGAATTAACGGGACTAACGTCATTTAAGGTAAAAGGTTTAGCTATTAGTATTTATTGAAACTGTTGAAAGTTTGAATTTTTCCCGAACGCTGCACTGCATTTGAAACCATTACTCGTTGCGTTTCCATTCCTCCAGCCAGGTTAATCAACCTGACCTATCTCCCTATTCGACGTTCATAAAGGAAATATAAATTCGTTTCACACTGATTTCCCTTGTTTACCGGCGGTTGCGAGCCAAACTAGGAGGTAAGAGTGGGCCAACCGCGGCGCGGGTCGTGCGTCGTAGATTCGATAAAGCTCGTCTCACAGTTGACAGAGACGGCGCGGCCTAACGAGCGGCGGGGGAGGGGGAACGGGGGAGGGGGATGAAGAAGTGCGGTTCCGTGCATGTCTCTGCTGATTGACCCGCGTCACTCGGCAAACAACAACTAACGAGTCGACCCCCGCGCCTGCAGGTACGTAATTCGCTAGAATCGCTCCCGCGACGGCCGCCCGACTTCACTTACACTTCGCCGTCTCTCGTCACACGCCATCCTTGATTGAGACTCCTTAACGAAATTAACGTTTCACGCAAACAACCCCGTTTGTACGCAGCCTTTTGTCTCGATATGATGAATTGCGGTCCCGCGGTACAGACACTGATGCTTATTAGTATAGGTACGCACAATATTAGCCTACGAGGTGTTATGCTGTTGAATCACTCACGGAAAAGTAGATACAAATTCGTAAACAAGATTCTATGTTTTCGTGATGATTTATTACGAATTTGATTACGTGTTTATGTACCTACTACATCGCAACAGTCTTGATAGTGCATTCTGTACAATATTGAATAATCCGTATCTACGATTGAATCAAATGGGATGCCCGTAGAGATTCAACGACGTCAATCGAAGCAAATCGTTTGATTGAACTACCTCGCAATCAGAATCTCGTAGCACGTAGAGGCCACGGTCTACGTGCGTTACTGCGTTACGTTACGTCACTACGTTCGTTGACATATCTTTTTTTCTCGCAATACTTCACTATCGATTTAGTGAATGTGCGTGTCGTATAAAATACGACATTCAAATGTAGTTTGGTATAATAAAAACTAATTATATTGGTACATAATACAAAGAGATTTTAGATATTTCGAAAATTCCTTCAAATTGTTTGTCAAAAAGAGTGACAGACGATAATATATTTTGCCATTTAAAAAAAATGAGCAATGTTACAACATTACTTATTTAATATTAAAAGGTACGTATCTGTAATAATTCCGCTAGTGACCTAAAACATTCAACTTGTAGGAATAGTCCTTAAGGTCATGTCACTCGGTGCGTTTTATTCAATAAATACTATGACAATTGCTCTCTAACATTTTTTCTCTAACATTTCACACCCAAATATTTTTTACAATTTCCTCTGTAAACTGTGAACCGCTAAAATTCCGATGTTTAAAGTTAGCGTTACGAAACGCGTCCACGTAGCCCTTAAAGGCGGTTCGTTAGGGCGCCGTCAATCAGGCAATTGCTGCTCAATCGGCAATCAGCGGCTAACGAGCCCGCAACCAACTTCTTACTCACTCACTCACTTATTCACTCTCTCACTCATACATTCACAAATAGTGTAAAAGTATTAAAAAAAAAATGTCTTCTACCGATAGTACTGATACCGATTTCTGGTGAGTTTGGTGTGATTTATTCTAGCGTTTCCGTCCTATAAATCTTTACTAACTTCAATAAGGCCACAATCACTACTAACTTTCAGTTATCTACCGTAATGGACGCATAAATAAAAAAAAGATATTCAAATAATGTACATTGAAGTATTGAAAAGTAAAAAATATATGAAATACAATATACTAGGCCGTACAGTGCAGTATAACGATTTGTTTCTGTTGAAACATTGCCTCAGCGGGGCAGACTTAACGACTCCAACCCGTTCGCTATAAAGGGAGGTCTTTTATCACGGTAGTAATATACCGCTCTAAAAGAAACCATCCATCAATAGTAATTATTTCAGCGCTGAAGAACGTATTATATAAAGTTTCAAAGCTCTATTTATAACGGTTCTTTTTACTCTTCAAATCACTTTGTAAATAGTAATTATTATTATCTATGTACTCTCAGAACTAATTAGTACCTCATCCATTAAAACTGCTACTTGTAAACATGCTTATAGATTATTTTTATGCTTCTTTAAAATTATTAGTGGAGGTTAATACTTTGAAGAAAATTTATTAAAACTTTAAATTGGATAAACTGATATTGTTTACAATAATTCTTCGTAATTGAGGAGGCCTAGAGCGTACTCTACACGCTATTTCGGTATAGATTCGCTTGGTCTGTCGACGCAACACTGGTCTTGACGAAGCCAATACTCTGGCTTGACACAGTTGACTCTCCCGCTTGGTAGTCACTATTCGCCTGATATTAAGTGGTCACTTTGATATTACCTATGAAGTATGAATACATATCACATCAACCAACCAAAAAGAGTACGGTGATTACGATGCAAAGTTTGCGCACACGTACTTTGCAACTAGCGAGGATTAAGGAACACCTCCTGAATAGCATTGGGAATGTTGAGATAGTTTACAGATGTCGATATGCAGTAACTACTTTGGATTAGGTCACTCCAATGAATCCGAAGTAGTAGCTGCTCGTACTTGTGTACTCGTTTGTGCTTGTATTACATAAAATATGAGTCGATAATATCGCGGCAAATATTTATTACGCGACGCCGAGGTGTATTTTATGAAAGCACGTGTCCAGGGCGGGCGGGTTCCAATTTGGCCGCTCGTTAAGGCGCAAAAGACGCACGGTTTAATTGCAACCGCTCGCCTCTAATGAGGCCCTGTGTCCCGGACTCGAACGTTTCTCTCGTGCAAATTGACATTGTACGCAAATTGACGACAAACTCTCATCAAGACGCCAAAGGTTTGTGCGATATTATCCCAGAAATTAATCGGTGTCCGGAATTGCGTGGAGTAATTGCTCAAGTGTTGTTAAATTGGACGCTGTGGCAAAGGACGCTAACTAATGAACGGCTGTGATGATTCATTGCAGGCATTGCTATGGATATGTTTGTTCATCACAACAGTACCGAGCATGGATGTATTATGTGCTGACGTGATAACCAATTAAAACTTTGATATAATAACGACACCGATTCACAAACAAGTGTACGAAGCAGGAAGTTGTAGCAAGTAAGCGGATTTCGTGTTTAGCCAAGACAAAATCGAGGATCAGAATTTGATTACCCACCAGTTTCGTGGTGGTTTGAACAATTTTGCTTCGGGATAAACTTTTGACGGGCTTCCTTGCCTCGGTCGGTCCGTGTAAAGGGCTAGTGGACAGACGAGCTCCAGCTATTGGATTACGCCGCCGGCGCATGACCCCAATTAATTTCGTTTGTCTCTTTGTCTGTCCGTCGCAGCATCTAAACAGCGTCCGGCAAACGACCGATCTATGTTTGAAATTGGATTACTGGTATCCAGTTCGCTCGAGCGATGGATATCTCAGGCTTTAATAGCCCGGAATATTTGTTTTTATTATATCTGCTGATTTTAATGAACCAGCTAGCCTTGGAGTGGTTGCACAGCTTGTAACAAGTAACAACTGTCTTCCGCGAGATACAGAACAGCGACTATTAACAAGCTCGGTAAAACCGTTAATTGCTATAATAGAAATACATGTCGTGAAACTAGTGTCAGCGATAGGAGTAATTATTGCTTGACGTAAAATTTGTCGGGACTCATTAATTATTAATTGTCTTATGACATTAAAATATAGAATAGATATATTTCGTGTTTTTATCATGTTCACTTTTTCTAAATAAGGTGCTCGTAAAAATGTCACATATTTAATGGAATATAAATTGATAATTACCATAATTAAAGTACTTATTGTATTTTCATTTATGTATTGAATTTATTTTGCATGCGTTATATCGTTTAGCGTAATATTATAATACTCGTAGATGCCTGTCAACCCAATATACTCGTAGCTAATACTCACCTACTTTTAACTTGATTATCTGACGACAGCAGAAATTGTTTTTGACAAGTGCAGTGGGCTTTTGTCGTGTGTTTAAATGGTTTAAGCACTTAATGAACGAGAGTGAGACACATATTTTTAATTAAATACAAATGTATGCAATATTCCAATTTGCAATACTTTTTATAATAGTGCTAGTGACAACAATAATAATGTTTTGTATTGTATTATCAGATGATGACAAGATATTATGACAATCAATGTACCATCCACCTATTATTAAAGCGTTTTACGAGTCATAAAATTGTAACATAGACTTTAAAATCATTATCATTAATATTTTTTCGTTATTAATGTTTTACTAACTTTTAGATGTAATATATTTTGAATGTTCAATCTTACGACCACACTCTGTTATTTACAAAAATATCATACTTATTTATTTATAGCCATGAATATTTATTTACGTAAAAGTAATCAATATGACAGTAATTATATATGCAGAAGAGAACAATGTCTGTGTGTCATGATGCCTATGGACATGTGCATTTGTGGGGTAAGATTTAACGATGTTCTGGCGCTGACGTGAAATATGCTTTCGACGAACACACCACGTTCGAATCAATGCAGCGAGGATATTCGACCGCTATCAGTTTACATAATACGTACACATGGATTGTTTAAAATAATGAACTGTGTAGAAACATTATTATACCCAGAAATATTACATATACTATTAAAGATCTCTTTAATAATCTTCTATCGAAAGATTCGAAACTGACCGAACTGAAAATTAATTATCACTTCGGTGAAGGTGAAAATAATCGCCGTGAGAAAACCTAATTAACAGACTTCACATAATCAGTCAATTCGTCGCGTATTTTTTTAATAGATTAACGATGAAACCACTAACGTAAATCATTTTGAAGGTTCATTTTAAATGTATAATAAAAATAATTCACATTCGTATTTTTTTAACAAATAAAAAACAATCAGTGACAGCAAAAGGTAAAAATAGATAATACACTTAAACAAAAATGGAACTTCAGGAACCATTAATAAAATTTCATTGTATCCACGCGACAATAAAACGGAAGCTTGCATGCTAAACACGATTTATACAAAACTGCTTTGTTTCAAGGAATAATCCTTGACTATTTGAGGAGGTACAAGTACCTCAGCTACCTAATGTATTACTACAGACAGATATTTTTACAAATAAAAAAACATAATTCTATTATCATCACAACTCTATTAATTATAATTATATTTTTCTGGATATCTTGCATAACGAAAAGGCTTAAGACTGTAATCCACTGCTATGGCAATGTGTTGGTTGTCAGATATCACACACCATTGTGAACTAATCGATAGGGAGATTTTTCTTTATAAAATACCATTACCACTACATCCCGTCCCAACTGTCCAACTGCTGTGTTCGGGTCTCCTCTCACGATTTGAGGGATACAGAACAAAGTCACACTATTGGCATATCTTTTAAGTATAACATGGAGAACTTTGGATTGAATTCAGCTCCTAACTTCCTTCCTCTAGTTCGGTTAAGTTCAAACCGCTAGACTATCTCAGTTTTCGTTTTTCCTATATTTTGCTTTCATTCTCATAAATAAATCACTGTTTTATTGGCTTACCACATTTATTACAATGAATACTAATGGTAAGATATTTAAACTACAACTAAGAAAAGCAACGAAGACGCAAGTCCCGTGCTGTTCCTTAGCTAGTTCCTGTCCTAGTATGCTGTTCCTGTGCTAGTGTTTACCTTCGGCACAATCATTCATCAGTCTGGTTCGTTGAGCGACGGACTCAAACATGAGACAAGTCGTGTTTCGGCAACCCACGAGAAATTCACGAGACGACCCAATCATGTCCCTACCCTCAAGTCTTTGTCGTATAAATTGATACCAGCTTCTTAATTGGAACACTTGCTCACTCGAGGCAACGTCGAAGAACATCTGATAGTTACTACATTGTTACAAATTTTATTGTTGCTAGTAAAACAATTGCACCATAGACAAGAGTATTACGAAATATTTTCCTCTGGCTGTTGGCGGAGTTTGTTTTTAATATGCTTTATTACGCGGATATTACAAAATGTTCCATTCTAGATATAAGAGCTATGTTCATGTTTGACTTATAGGAGTTGTTGCGACTAACAAGGTATGTAGGAAGGTAAAAACAGCATCACCAATGTTTCCGAGTAGGTATTATATTTTTGAATCTTTCGAACAAAACAATCACTTTTCTTTTTTCGTTGATAATTAATTTTAAGTAGCCTTTATAATTCCTCATAATTTCCCCGCAAAGCAGTCAAACGACTTTTTGAGTAAAAATATAAACTATTAAATTTCTTTCTTTTTCTTTCTTGGCCGAAAACGCATCGGTGATGCGTAAAGCTGGTATCCATAGTTAAATGGTGGTGATGATCAGTGGACCTCGACTCCTAAAGGTAAAAAATGTTTTCGTAGTGCTCTTTTAGTTCAAGGTCAGTCTCCAATCATGGTTGATAAGAGTTGATTTCCTAGAATCTATGGGGTTGTTATAATTTTTTTCCTTTTATAAACCATGAGCACCGTATTGAGCATGTTCCTAATTACGAGAAAAGTTTACAAGAAAAAAAAACGATTTTATAGACGAAACGAAATTTACATTAGGTACATCATAATTATCTTGACTGTACAGTTAAAAGTGCACACTACCACACGTTTAAAATGTCGAGGAATTTTTAATTGAAAATATTTTGGAACGGTGGATTTGTGAAAGCGATTATCAGAATCTTCGAGTGGGCAACCGTCAGTCATTCGAACGGCGCGTTGCACACAGGCCACACAGCCCATGAGTCGGTCTGGCGGGGGAGGGGGATGCGGTGTGTGTACGAGTGATGTTAATTAATAACGTCTGTCTCACGAGCGCTAACGACGCCGTCACGACTACATTATTTAGCCACCTGATTAGTCCGCCACCGCGCCCGCCGCCCGGTCGAACCCGCGCCCGCACCTCTAATTAGAGCAGCGGAGGACCCAGATAAATTTGATTTGTAACTGCACTATCCCTAATTGGAACTTGTTTGCATTCGATCATTCCCCATATCGGTGCGGTCGACCGTAGCGGGACGGTGCCGCCGGCCCACTATTTACATTAAAGTTACGAGCGACTAATTCATAGAATATTAAACGCGAATCTGCACCGCGCGTTAGCGTTTCGTCAACAAAACGGCCTCGTTTTATTTCTATTCTATTATTAAAGCGTTTAATTTAGGGCAACAGTTTTACACAAAACGATCAAAACGCAATATTCCTGCGCCGCCGTCCGAATAGGATAGGAAACCTATTCGAAATTGATATGGGTGGAGCGCACGGGCGGCACGGCGGCACGGGCGCCGCGCACGACGGCCTATGCAGCCTCGTAAACGGTCCGACTTGCGGCGAAACAGCATAAGGCTTGCACGCGCGACCAGCCAAACTGGAACTCTATTCCATTGTTACATAGCTCATACTGGCGTTATTGATTGCGTTCGGTAGACGCGTTAGGTGGACGGACGAATTTTGTTAATAAATAAACGCAGCGCCCGGCGTCCGGCTGCCCGTCAAAAAATAGTATAAAAAATCCGGGTGAAAATTTGGCGCAAGTATGACAGCGGATGCTGGCGTGACATACACAAATCATTATTCGATAGGTACCGCTGTCAAAGGAATTTTTAATATAAACTGTCGAGATTCAGCGGGCTGGACTTCAAGTGCTAAAGTTGTCAGTGTCGATATGTTAGGACGAGTTCTACGTTCGACCCAGCGTCAGGCGTCAAGCGTCAGGCGAGCACAGTGATAGCTAGTAAGTCCATTTCACTCATTACATATTCTGTTTACCATCGCATATGTGATATTAAATCGTGCATGAGAAATATTTTAATGAAAATATTCCTCCGTCTTTTCACTTTACATTTGGTACTTACACTGTGTATTCGTGGCTCAGTTTTTCGTTTTATATATGAACCAGTTTTTCGTACTCCGCACTCGGGTGGTTTTCACGAACATAATTAGTATTATAAAGAAACATAATACACAGCTAAAAGTAATTAGAAATGTTTCGTTTTTAATGAATTTAAAATTCAATTATGTTCAACCTACAATCGCATGCAGCGGGCAGAAATAGCGCCACCTTTTAGCTGCAGCGAATAACTTTTGTGTTTATTATTTAAATTTCGATATTACATTGATTGACACTTAAATTTAGTTAGCATGTGTACTAAATAATGTATTAGAAAACATGTAGAGGGCAGTATTAAAATCTAACAGGAAAAGCTGAATCACGGTAACGAATGTTACATGTAGTTTGTATGAGAGCCGTGGTTCAGCAGGGTATTTTTGAGTACAGGAGAGAACTAAAGGGGAGTACAATGTGAACAAGAGTGAATAAAAGTGAACAGTGAAGTGAATACTAGGGAAGACCGTGTATGTAGTATAGTTCGTGGTGTTAATAAAGGAGTGCTATCTACGATCGGGTTTTATTTTGTGGAAGTGACCACCCCTAGTGTTCCGGGTTCCAACATGGTCCTTCGAGCCGGATACCGGTTGGGTAGTGTGTGAAGCAGGAGATCCAAGAAGTCCCCGGTGCCTCAAGCAGATCCAGTGGAGCCCTACAACTCAGGCGGACGTTGTAAGGGCGGGGATCACCAAGGCGAAAAGGCGGAACCCTACAACTCAGGCGGACGTTGTAGGGCGGATCACCGAGGCAAAGGCGAAGGCCTGCAACTCAGGCGGAAGTTGTAAGGGCGGATCACCGAAGTGGAGGCGGTGCTCTGCAGAGAAGACAGAGCCCTGCAGACCAGGAGAGTCTTCAAGGCGAAGGCACCACAGCTGGTGCTGGTGGTGCATCGGGAGCGTGGCCAGTCAAGGGGGCTACGGCAGCAGGAGTCGTGCGGTGTGAGTGGTAAAGTGATGTGCAGTGCAAGTGAGTACTCTTAAAATGTTGACTTAGGTGTTTTCTTTTAAATTTAAACTTAGAAAATTTCGGAACTATTTTGAACTTAGAAAATTTTGAGAAATTTTGGACTTAGAATATTTTTCGACAAATGGACTTAGAATAATTTTAATTAAAAAAATGGTATCACTCAAACACTTAGAAATATTTTGGAATTTATTTAGTTTGTAATTTTTGTTTTCATTTTTTATTAACTTTGTTTGCAAATACTTGGACGATTTGGTGTTTAAAAATGTCTTCATTAAAAAGGATGGAAGATTTACAATTCAATTTATACGAAAAGTTATACAAAGAAAAAATTGATTTCGAAAAATTACCTGAAGACAAACTAACTGAAAGTAATTTGCAAACAAGGCTGAATGAAATAGAGAATTTGTGGTTTAAATTTTGTGACAATGATAGATACATGTGGGAATTAGATTGTGACGAATTGAGGGCTTCATCGTATATATCCAAAGATCTATATGATGATACCTGTGAATTGTTTATTGAAATAAAGGGTGACATCAAACATATACTGGGTCTTGAAAACAATTTTAAGCAGGAATCTAGTGAGGTCAAGGGGAGAGATTCGTTTGCTAAGGAATATTGTGTGTATTGTAAGGGGTATCATAAAATAACAGAATGTACTCACTTTGTTAACGAAGATGTGGCTACTCGGCGTAAGTTTGTGTGTGACAAGAACTTATGCTTTCATTGTTTAGGCGCTCACTCCGCGCGGTTTTGCACAATTAAACCCAATTGCCGAATTTGCAAGGGAAATCATCACGATCTGTTACATTCTCTGGAAGGCCAGGGAATTTCGAGTAACAACCGTGATGCGGAACAGTCAAGCGATCGGCGTTTAACTGATATTTGTGTGGATGATTGTAATGAAAATAATATTGGGCCTCAGAGTGATGAGGTCACGGGTTCTTCGAAAAATGTTTTGACAAACAGAGATGTATGCAAATGGGTGATGCAAGATGGGAATGATAAGGGCCCAGATAGTTCAACGGTGAATGAACATAGCACACTGGGATGGCATCTTTCAGGAATGGTGAATCCTGGAACAGATATAGCGTTAAACAATTCGGTTATGCATATAGGTAAAGAAGACATACTGAAGAAGTTTGAGACTTTAGAATCGGAACCAGAGTTGAATGAAAAGAGTTGTATAAATAACGTTAGCGATGATGAATTACAGTGCAACAAAATATCTGAAGGTAACATAACTGGAGTTGAGAACGGACATTGCATTGTAAGCTTAGCGTTTCAAGATGAGGGCCTTAGCTGTAAACACGGGAAATTTGGTGAAATAACCGCAAAAATGAACCTAGGGGAAGACTCCGGTCAATACTCCGTGAACATTCAGTGGATAAGGAGAATAGTAGGGGATAATGAAGATCCACAGAATATGATTAAGGAGAGAAATACTTATCGAAAGAAACTGGTGCAACGGTACTGCTGGTGGTACTTAACGAAAGAAGTTGATCGTCTTTGGCTGGGCATAAGACAGAGAAATAAACAGGTGGATTTGATAAAGTACACAGCGGTAGTGTATGTGCCGGTTATTGATGAAGGTAGAGTTCAAGTTACTTTGTTAACTCCTAAAGCAGTTAAAAGTGTTTTAATTTTTCATTTCAATGTAAGTGGGGCTGTCTTATTGGAAACATTGCAAAGGGTTGCTACTGTCATACAAGTGCCAAAGATAAATAGATATACATGTACCGTTGCTGCAATCGTATTGGCGTGGTTAAAAAGCATTCCTTGTCGATGGGTGAAAGATACTTTTCTAAAACAAAATAAGGTGGATGTGGCACAATTTGATCCAGGTTAACATCAATTTTATTTGGAACGAAATAAATATATATTTTTTTGTAAAAAAACTTTTTAGAGTAGGTGAATTATGAGACTATTACCAATGGTGGCTTTTATTTTATTTTAATTTATTTACTGATGAAATGGATTTTGTTTTAAATGTATATAAGGAAAAGCAAGTGGATTAGTCAAATATTTTAAGGGTGGGAGGCAGGATCGAACCTTTAGAAAAGCAGGAGTAATTTATGTTAGTCCTAACAATTTCAAGACTTCAAAGTGCAGAAGTCACCAAGAGATTTATAAGAGGTGTTTATGTTTGTCGACTTGCATGACAACGTGAGAAATTAACTTGGGGGCAGTAAGTGATCTGTCTATCCAAAGATTTTTTGGATTTAAAAGATTCGTGGCGTAACAGGGGTAACGCAGTGAACGAAAACTAATAATGGAACCAAATTTCCGAAGGGCTTCATAAGAATTGGAATACATAGGTAATGGTGACAAAGGTGAAATGGTAAATGAAGCTATGTGAATGGAACAGGCGCTCGCATCGGTTTGCGGAGCCTAATGGTTTTAATAACATAGGATAATTTGGCTTCAGTTGGCTACTCGGTAGAAATGGCGGGAAGGCTTTTAGTCAAGACAAGCTTGCACGAGTAGTCACACTTCAAACTTGTAGGTTTTGCTAAATGTGTATTGGTGTATCTGTTATTGTGTTTTTAATTTTTTGAGCAGTGTAAAAAGTATTGGTTTGGTAAATATAATTTTGGAGGATTAATTGGTTACAGGTTAATAATTAGATAAATATGTTGGATATTTTTGTTATTATTTTTGTGGTGTATTTAATAGTTTGTGGGATTATTAAGGGATATTAAAAAGATACTATGTTAATGAGACTATGTCCTGGGAACCGTGTCAACTAATCATACAAACTTGAGTGAAGGACATATTCCAATATGTCCTTGGTGGGCGGTATGTTCAACCTACAATCGCATGCAGCGGGCAGAAATAGCGCCACCTTTTAGCTGCAGCGAATAACTTTTGTGTTTATTATTTAAATTTCGATATTACATTGATTGACACTTAAATTTAGTTAGCATGTGTACTAAATAATGTATTAGAAAACATGTAGAGGGCAGTATTAAAATCTAACAGGAAAAGCTGAATCACGGTAACGAATGTTACATGTAGTTTGTATGAGAGCCGTGGTTCAGCAGGGTATTTTTGAGTACAGGAGAGAACTAAAGGGGAGTACAATGTGAACAAGAGTGAATAAAAGTGAACAGTGAAGTGAATACTAGGGAAGACCGTGTATGTAGTATAGTTCGTGGTGTTAATAAAGGAGTGCTATCTACGATCGGGTTTTATTTTGTGGAAGTGACCACCCCTAGTGTTCCGGGTTCCAACAAATTACGTGTCTGCGTGTATTTTTTGTTTGAATAAAAGAGTTCTAATTATTCAAATAGATTCAAAGTACCTTCTGATATTTTTGATTACAATTTACGAGTCGTTTTCTGAGTGTTTTTTCTTATAACTCTTAAGCGTGTCAATTAAATATGCAATTTTAATTGAACGTTTTAATTAACATGCAATATAGCGAATTAAAATATGTACACCAAAAGTTGATTTCTATCGGCAGATAAAGCCTTTGATTTATTATATGATTTAAAATTTCTGTTCGCTTACTTTGTACTCGCGTTCCATTCGCGGGTTTTGCCGCGTTTTCCGAGATAATGAGTAGGTACCTTATTCCAGGTCATAAAATCGATCATCTGAGGAGTAGGATTTATTATCAAATTTTTGTACGAAGACCTTTAGAGCGATGTTGAAAAATAATATTAAGGTTCCAAAAGCTTTAATTAAATGTGATCCTAGGTTAAGCAGCAGACCTCCAAAGCCATGCTGAAAAACTGTCGAAATATTTTTTCATTTTTCTAGAATTTTAAGTAAATACGGAGTTTTGAGTTAAGAATTCTTACATTATAGATTATGCAGGCTCGAGAAGTTCCTCATGCCTTTAAACACTGACAGATTTAATTCTATTCATTTCCATTTAGCGTCGAGTGTATTCACACTAGACGCCCTTTGCAGATCACCACGTGATAGAAATGGATTGGCGACGAGGCTTGTCCTACTATCTATCTCTTATCTTACTCCCTTCCTTCTAATATTATGAATGTGAATGTATGTGAAGATGTATGTCTTTCACTCAAAAACTACTAAACGGATTTTCATGATATTTACAGGTAAACCATGATCTAAACATAGGGTATTTATTATCCCAGGCAGAGTTAGAGGGCTTGTATCTAATATTTATCTAGTTACCCAACTAAGTGTAACCCATTTTTATGCCGCCCAAATGCCTACTGAAACCGATGGTTCTACATGCCTTCTGAAGCTTGAAAGTGTTCAAAAATGCTCGCCAGCTAATCTAGGCTAGTCTCCTCCAAGAGTTAATCGTTTATCTAGAATAAAAAATACTTCACAATTTATGATGATGACTGTTTTATTATCTACTGTTCAGGTATAACAATAGGTACAAAAAAATCTTACACAAGAACACTGAAGTATTATTACTTACGTATAGAACAGACACCGCGAACACAATGTATGTTCTAATGAATTGGCGCCGCGCGGCTTCAATGTCCAATGGATTCGTTCGATTTTGAAAGGAGAACAGGGGCTCAATTTTGAAAATAGAACCTCCTGGCGGGGACACACATTTTGTTCGAGATGTCTCTTCTATGACATTATACTTCAATGCACAAGAACGATGAATTACGTGACATATAAAAATACGATTTAGATTTAGTTCTAAAGGTATAAATTTTAAACTACTTCAGTATTTTTTAAATTAAACACTGCGCAAAACTAATATTTTCTGGATACCAGGTAAAATAACTATTATGTCCCGTATCGAAGTATATTTTCATCCCCCGACTTTAGTGTGGTTTGATCTTTGACGTCAAACTTAATGGCAAAAATAACGTGACGCGCGTTAATTACATGGAGCAATTATACTAACAACGGCATCGGATACTCCAATTTGTCGAGCTCCAACCCTCAACTTTTAACGATTTACCAAACTGGCTCTCGCTCGCGGTGCTGCTTGTGTATTTTATTATTTTTTCTACAAAAATAATACATTTTTATTATTATAATATTAAAACTTACAAATCAGTATTGAGAATTTTTAACCATTTTGACATTTTTTTTGTAATGAATGGTTTTTATTGGCCCTAGCTACCTCTACAGCTTTAAGTACGCGAACAGGAAGAACTGAGGTATTGTCCCATTTTTTAGTTGACAATCTTGGCACAACTTTATATTAAAATATTAATTTATATTACAAAAATTATTAATAGTAAACAGAAATTACATAAAGCATTAAATGATAATCTATTTTTAAATTGTTTTCATTGTGTCTGGCTTATTTTTAAATGAAAATGTTGTAAAATTGTTTACCAAAAAGGACTCGTTTAGAAATCGGAGTATAATATGTGCGAGATTTCAATAATTTGCTCTTTTCGTATTAGCGAAAGAAGCATTTAGATCGAATATGTCACTCCTGCAAGGACTGAGCTGAACTTCAAAAGATTTGTTGTGTTTTATATCGTAGACATCCCAAAAGATAGGTCATTAAGTATAAAACAATTTATTCAAACATAAAATTGTGTCGTTCATAGGATGCTAAAGAGACTTCAATCACAATATTCTGTAGAACTACTTAATAGGTACGTACAAACTACTCACATGTAATTAAATTACTTGCGTAATTATGTCAATGAGCGTTCGCTTATTCGATGACGATTAAATTGTGTTAGTGGAGGGGAATGCGGGGTCGTTTACTCGTATTCATCAGATTGAATACTAGGTACGTATTGATTAGAATACACACAATATTACTCTAGATCGGGTAGGTCCAGGTTCATATTCAACGTTTAATTTTTCAATTTTAATCAAGGATTTTTTGTTATTGTTTAAAATACAATTTGTCCCAATGAAATGTTTTTGTCGAGAAACTTGAAAATATTTGGATTTTACTTTTTTCTAAGAGTATTACTGTTACATTTAATTTTCATGAAACTAAAATAAAAATACAAACATATTATAAGTAAAAAAACAGACGCTAATTAACTAGTGACTTATCAAGTAGACCAGAGTTCCCCAAACTTTTTTGTGTCGTAGACCCCTTGCCATGTTTTTCCGTGTTGGGTAGACCCCCTACTTAACTGATATTGATTTCCTGTAAATTTCTAACTGTAGTGAAGTTTAGTGTTAAAAACTTAAAGTAAAAACACATGTTAATTTATGTACATTTATTAATTGAATTTAAATTAAAACTACTCAAAATTAAATTTTGTATCTGATAAGTAAAATATAGGTACGTAGCATTAAATAAACATTTTTACAAGTTCAAAATGTATTGCGAGCACAAAGCGAATACCAACATCCTACAACTTACCTACACAGTCTTATAAACATATATAATTTTTTTACTTCATAGGTACTTTTATAAATAATGTATATGTTTTGATATTATAAGATAGTATGATGTAAGTAAATAGGTACTATCAGTGTATGTGTTGAGATCCACTATCGTGGACCCCCATTTTCATTTCATGGACCCCCAAATTTTTTTTCGCTGACGTAGACCCCTTGCAGGTTGTCATAGACCCCTAGGGGTCGATATAGACCACTTTGGGAATCACTGAAGTAGACTAAAGTAGGAAGTGCATTCTATCGTCACACGCAATGGATATCGACAACCTTGAAGTATTTTCACTGAAACACAGTCTATCCATTATACTCCACTCAAATACGTCCATGAGATTTAATTAATTGTATCAACCTTGCAGCTTTCTATTTAATAAAAAAGGTTAATACGGAGATCAGTCTTTTCTATTAGAGGGAAGGGGAGGGAAGGGGAGGGGGAGGGGTTAAATATTTATTTAATTATGTCAAAGACGTATAGGTTACTTCTCACGCGCGTACAAAAGTACACGCACCCTTTTTAATTACCTAGTCTTCTATGATGAATAAATTAATAAAATAGGATAGGATGGATTGCGATTATGAACGACGAAATTGCCCGCAAGTTTTACGGTCATAGCACGAAACAGTGTCGTAGACCAGGTACTCAGTCGGCGAATACCTTTAAACTCCGGCACCACCGTAGCGGTTAAACCAACTAACATGCACTTAAGTCGATGATCAAGTCGTATCAATAAAGGCGAAGCGCTCAGTAACTCGCAGCACTAGTCAGTAGTTACCGCGCCTGATCTTAATTAACCTCATGTGTTAACCTCGTATAACTGAGACGCGTGCTCCTGCTGTAGGACGGTGTGCCTAATTTTGGGAAATTACAGACAGTCTCGATTAAACGTTGCTACGGAGGAATGAGGAACTACGGGTAGCGTTGACGGATACGATTAAAGTGACATATAGAAGCAGACCTGAGAATAATTAATGAAAACATTTAATAATATTTTCATAAAAATATTTGTCTTGATATCGAACCCGAAATTTTTCGGTAAACTAACTAGTTTACCGAAAAACCAGTAGCCAACCGGCTACCAACTTTTGAACGTACCTAAATATTGAACAATTGATAAATATTTCTGTTCACTCGTCTGGTTAGTGGTTACATGATTGTTTCTAATGGAGTTCTTCTTTGTAAACCCCAAGGCGAAAGTAGGATTTTTATACTGTAATGAGACAGTCTGCATGACTATATAAATCATTGTCATCTCACACCAGATGTACCACGAGGTTCAGATACGTTTTCTTTGCAATAAAAGCAATAAAAAGATTACAATTTCCATAGTGTTCGCTATTAGTTTAAATCCTGTTTTTTAATAGAAACCTGAAGTTGTCAAGTATGGTCACAAGAATCTCAAGTTACGCATAGTAATCTCAAGTTACTCGGAGGTAAAGATATCAGTAATGTAATGACGCTATGCCACTTATGCGTAAATGCCAAACATGGTTACTGTATGCTGAGAGCTTAGTTATGCCAATTATGGTACATCAATTAGAGGTCGTAGGGTCTTCATTATAATATGTAGTTTAATAATGTTGTCATCTTCATTAGAAGATAGCTTTATATTAATAAAGCTATTTCAACTTAATTATTTATTTACTTTAAATAGATTTTGAAGGGTTGATTGTGGGATTATTGCTTAAACGGTCATTTAGTTCATCACACTAAAAAAATCCACTGTGTCTTAAGATAAATGATAATAATAAGATTTGATTTGAATCAAAAAGTCAAAATTTAGATTATGATTATTAAGAATCTCTTTAATTACATATAATTTTACATTAAGTTAGTTACTTAAATACAATATAACAGTAGATTTTGAATCACATAATGCATGCTTTTAAAATAATTAAGCTTAATAGCGCTATGCAATGACTACCATAGATGACCGTAAACTTTATCCTGCAATGATTTATCACATTGTATAGATGGAAGACCTTATATTTTTTACCATGCACGTCAAATGTATTAATGGCAGAATCATTATTCGTTAGGAGCATCCCTCCCACCAGTCCCACCTGCCCCACTCGAATTAGTAAACAAACGTCTTTACGAGCGGGTTTATGAGTCCCGCGATATTTCGGTCTCGCGTTCGCTCTTTTACGACATAATGAATTTGTTGATGAACTACGTATTAGAAAGTTGGAAATAGACGCGTCTGGTCATCAGCTAGTGTCAGCATTGTCTTGTTATAATGATATATATTTATAGTTTAAAAAATAACGGGAGTCCCTCTATATCTCTGTCACCCTTGTTGTGTTTCATCTTTACCATGGATGTGGATATTCGAGTTAGAAGAATAAAAGAACCAATTCCTTGCTTACCAACTTGTAAAACATTTATACCTGTCTTTTTACAGCTTAGACAGACACTCCACCAAATCAAATACAAGTAGCAGAAATTGTCTTTCACGCTAGCATCTGGTGTTGGGTCAGAGTGCATAACAATTTCCTTGTCATTCACTCTTCTAAGTTCTAAATAAAAATGCGCCTACAAATAAATAAATAACACACTCATAGCCCGCCATTACGCCCACGTCCGGTAATCGGTGACCAATTTTTTGTAGGAGAAAAATAGAATGTACTGATAGCAAAAGTGCAACGCACACGTCCTTCAAAAAGTCGGTCAGAAATAATATGGAAGAAAAAATCGGCCCGATTATCTCTCCTACACAAAGTCGGACGTGGGCGGGAAGCGTTAGGATTTTTGTGTTGTGGGTGCCATAGACACACACAAAGACTAGAGCATACACCCACGCCGAAAACAGAAATTTAAACTCATGAATAAAAGTTCTGCCTCACTGAAAATCGAACCCAGATCCTTCGTTAGTTCTGGTAGTTGTGGCCAGGAGCTTTTGCGTCTTGTAGAATCATCATTGTATAAGGCATTGGAAGGACCTCACGAGGTCGAATGAACCTATTGGACATTGCGTAGAGTAAACTATTTCAACTCAATTCAATTAAAAAATCTTTTATTCCAAATAGGCCACATTGTGGCATTTTTGACATGTCATAATCTAAATTTTACTAACAAAAAATAACCGACTTCAAAGTCTCAAAAACGACTTGTCAGTCAGATCTCGTTCAAATTTATGTGGGACCACATGACAAGCACCTGCTTTCAATTAAAAAAAGAATCATCGAAATCGGTTGGCGTGATATTGAGTTATTCGTCAATTTGTCGCGCACATCTTAACACAAATTTACGACTTATGTGGTTTTATCATGGATGCCATTGTCAGATCTCAATAAAATTTATATGGGACCACATGACAGCCACCAGCTGTCGATTAAAAAAAGAATCATCAAAATCGGTTCGCCCAGTCCAAAGTTCTGAGGTAACAAACATAAAAAAAAAAAAAAATACAGTCGAATTGAGAACCTCCTCCTTTTTTTGAAGTCAGTTAAAACTCAGTAGAATAAAATCATTAATTAGGAATATTATAAGTTTTACCTTAATTATAAGTATTTTCGGGTTCTAAACGCTCCCTGATCTGAGAAGAATTGACTGTTATTGATTTAAGGAAGTATTTAGCAAGATATTTAAAAAAGTGTATAAAGCTTGCTATAGTAGTTACATTTATTTTGTAAGAAACCGAACGCTTCAAATTTCTAAATCTAACGAAGACAGTCGTACGAATATTGATAGTGCAAAGTCGGATCGTTAATAAGTAACGAGCGAAGTTGTTGGGCCTGTAAATTGATGTCTTCTGGGAATATTACAAGTTTTAATAAGATATTTTATGTTACTTAAAATTTACTTTAATATTTGAAGATTGTTATTCCAAAATTTAAGTTTTATACCTTACTATAGTTACAGTAATGGGTTTAAAATTAAATTACATTTTTTTATTCGTTTGAAATTTTTAATCAGCAAAAAGATGCCTAAAATATATTATCCTATTAGACTTATTTAATATTTATTATGAATTTAATGAGTATCGACACAAATCAAACAAATACTTTACGGGAGGTCAAAAAATGTTAATTAAGACATTTAAGACTAATAAATATTATTTTGTAGATATCAACTATTTCTATATCGATAGTTGTGATTCATATATAAACTTGAGGTTTGCAAAATAGTTACGTAAAATATTTTTATTTTATAAGTACTGTACAGATTTTGTGACAACCTTAGGTACCTCAGAGACTCAATGTCTAGATGTTATCAGCGTTTCTTCTCACACAAAAAGCTACAGATTACGACCAACGACAGTTTTTAGTTTACACGATGTTAGTATGGGAAAGTCGGGTAAAATCAGGGCGCTAAGGGAAAAGTCTAAGAAAAAAAAAAGTTTTATAAAATATATACCAATTCAAATCTTTAAGATAAGATTTAAAATTCAAAAACTAAGTCCCTGAAATCCTCCAAAACAAAACATTCATTACAACGACGTATTTAACCGCCCTTGAAATATCGCAGCACCCTTTATGGTACAATGGTTTGTTCAAGGTCCAACACTAATGCAAGTGAATTCGAAATATAAAAATTTGGACAGACGAAGACAATCGTGCGAATGTCGCGAGTGACGCGAAGTCTGGTCGTTAATAAGAAGCAGGCGAAGTCGGGTTCTAAATTGCCTCTGCAGGTCACAACTTTTAATGAGGCGAAATTCCCGTCGGTCTCGAATCGACGTCGCAACGCAACCTGTTCGTTAGCGCAAAAACGGACCACGCTAACGCGCGATTAGAATACACCCCCGCCGCTCGGGGCACACAGGGCACACCGGGCTCTATCGAAATTGATAATTTATTACCCTAATTCATAAATCGGTAGCTTTGTGCTGTATAAATATATTTTGTTAATTAAAAGGAATCGAACATCTGTTTCTATTTGTTAGAACACTAATACAAAAATAGGTAGGTACTAACCACTAATAAAAAATTCTTTTTAAATTAACCTGTGTTTTTAACTACACTAAACTTCTTTTGTTGATTAAAATGATACAAACATCTATGCTAAAAACCATTGACCTAAAAATTACTGTTAATCAATAAATCACTTAGTTGCCATATTTAAAACAATCTAATGATTTTCAGACCGATTTATCATGTTAGAAAAGTACAAGGCCATGTTTCGGATTTAGACCAGATTAGATTTGAACGTGATTGTACGATAGTTCGCATTAGTTGATAATATCAAACTGCTAATTGGACTACCTGTTATTCGGTAGCCGGATCTAGGAATAGACGCTATTATCAGTGAATAAAGATTTGTTATTCAATCTTAATTAAAGTCATACCGCTTTTATAATTACTGATCTACAGACGATTCAAATTTTTGAGATTTTTATCTTATCATACGTAATTCTAATTCCTTTTAGTGTTGATGTTAAGCTTCATTTTGTTGTTTTGTTTTCATTATATTACCGCCATTTTAGTAATTAAATTGTAGTTTTTAAATCTAGTGATTTTATAATAAACAAAATCACTCGATAAAATACCGCAACAACAATTTTGAGTCTTCTATCGCACTGCGGGAAGCGAGAGTCCTTCTTTTTTACTAAATTATTTTTGACATGATTCGTTTGCAATTATGGTTTCTAATTTCTATCAAATCCCGCAAGCATCAATACATCAATCGATAATAGGACGCAGCCAGTATTTTTGTGTTACAAAGATCAGTGTGTCACAATCTTAACCCGAAAAGATGGTCCCTCATTTGCGGCGACTTTCTCTGTTGTTGTCACATTAGCGAATAACTGGGAGCCGCTTTGCCGATACGTTAATGATGTCGACAGGACGTCTATTGCGGGCAAAAACGCTTTGTGTCGCTGTCGCCGGGACTGCGGCGGGTACGGCGGTCGGCGGCTGCAACTCTGAGCACGCGTCCACTCCACACACTCCAGTCAAAACTGTGACATTCTTATGGGCGCCATTGACATGCGATCGATCGGTGCGATCGATCGCAACGATCGATCGGTTCAAAAGTGCCACTCATACACGAACGATCGGTCGCAACGATCGATCGCAACGATCGATCGCTATCAAACATTTACTTGTTTGACACGGAAGGATAAAGACGTGCTCAAATAATTCAATACGTGCCCTACAAAATGGAAAATGAACTTCTTTTCCTTAGCTATGTGGCAGTAACTTTGATTCGGCTACAAAAGAAAAAAATAAAACTCTACTTGATTACAAAACTACTAAATTATCCGTTTACACGTATTAATTTACTTAAAATTTAGTTAACTACTTAATACGTGTAAACCGAACATAACCGAACATTTTTTTCTTTCTTTCTTTCTTTTTTCTTTAAATATTGAATTATCATCGGTCCTCGATAGGTCTACGAAGTTTGGTCTTCCAAACTTAGTCTTAGTCTAACTGTTTAAAGCTAATATAAAGCGTTTAACTAGGTTTTTCTTTCTTTCTTTCTTTTTTTAATATTGAATTGTCATCGCGGCATCGGTCCTCGATAAGTCCACGAAGTTTTTTTTATGGAAATAGCCGACAATCGAGCTGACGATCTACCTGATGGTAAGTGGCTATCGTCGCCCATGAACATTAGCAACACCAGAGGTAAAAGCGAAAAGTAAAAGTGAAAGCGAACCCCATGAAGTAATAACAATAGTAATAATGGTATTAATTAACAATTAAAATCAATATTACCAATTTAATCCCTCCGAGGGCCTACCACCAGCGGGCCGGATTTAGTCGCCTCTTACGACACCCATCCAGCGTGGGTTTGGGTTTAGTATTCTAAAGCCGCCCCAATACGGCAAAAAAAATATTTGTTTCGTCCATCGAATGTTGATAGGTACGTAGTACCTACGTAACAAGTACGTAACGCACTAGCCAAGGCATTGAAGGCATGCGATGCGTGCGGTGTGGCGGCCGGCATCAGAATGAGACAAAAATCGCATCGGTGATCGCAAAGGTCCACACACTGTCGATTCATCGGTGCGATATTCAAGATTGCATAGATTTTTGTTGCGATCGCCGATATCGTCTGCGATCAAGCAAATCGTTCACGATCACAACATACACTACCGATCCGTCGTTGCGATCGGTCGGCAACGACGGATCGCACCGATCGATCGCATCGTCAATGGGGCCCATTAAACATGCAGGACAAGATTGTAATAGATATATGATAATGATTATATGTTACAAACAAGTCATAGATTTATAAACATATCAAAAAGGTGACGTTCTTAAATGTAAATATAATTAAATTGTAAGAAATAGGTACTTTTTGTTACAAATAGTCACTAAAATAGTCAAAGGTTTTGCAGACATTGAATTTACTTACCTTATATATTTTGACCCCAAAAAAATTCTTGGACGGTTCCGTGCTCTGTCGGTCCAGGCTGTTATCGTTAAGATAGGTATGTGTGAGGATAAGTTGCTTTAATTAATAAAAGTACTGCGAAATATATCAGAATTTTTGTAATTATAATTTTCAATCGAATGAAAATAGTTTTATAGTAAGTATTCATGACCAATCGCTCCGTAGTTTGTATGTAGATTCTTTATTTACTAAGGAGCGATTAAAGTTGCCGTTAGTGACTCTGAGTTGGGGCGTTAGTTACCTTACTAAAGTGGGAAGTCGAAGTGCCACTGGTCATAATATTATCTTAAAATTAGATAGATATAATGTTTAAACTATTTTACTACTATATTAACATAATTATGTTTAAAAACGCATAAACTTTTTACGTATAATATAAAAAGATTTAACGACTATTAAATGCACGTTGCTTGAACGTGACGCACGTCATTATACTAACAGACAGACAAAATTAGACATGACAAGTAGCTATACTTTTAATGGCTCTAGAAACAAAGTCATGCGTAATATTTTCACGTATTATTTACTACAGACTGCTATAATCCGTTCACAAATCTTAGAGACTAAATTGACGTTTCATGGGTGACCAGTTTCGGGTGCAAATTAAATAGTGATGACCATAAACCGAAAAGTAAATCGGAAAAATTTTCACAGCTTTTAAGGAAGGTCGACTATTTGTGTGATTATTGATTGAGTCCGTAAAACTAGTATAAAAACAAGTTTAAGCAACCATTATCATTCATATATCCATAATATATTTTCCCTTACTTACTAAATTTATAAGTTATTTTGCTTACAAAAACGAGTATTTGGCTATGGTTACATTCGGTATACAGTTAATTTTATACTATTTAGCCAAATACTAAATATCTAGGTAGATATGAGTGTCACTACTAATATGTCACTATTCTTACGACATAGTTTACGATTCAAAAAACCGGAAAAATAAGCTGGTATCATTATTTCGAACTTTGACATTAGAGGTTGTCATTTTAGTCTCTAAGATTTGTGAACAAGGTATACTTACTTCTGGATGGAAGGGTCCCGTATTCAATAAGTACTAAGTAGTAGGCCTCGTAATAATTATTGATAAGATAAATTTTCTAATAGAACGAATCCTAGTAGAGGCGTGTGGGCGTGGGGATAATATTAGTTTTTGGTTGTACATTTTTAAATTATTATCAAGCTTTAGACATTTTTTTCTAATATGTAAAGGTACCGTATATTATTATGTATCATCGTAAAGAGTTATAACAGAATTTTCCTGATTAATTTGTTACATTAAGCTTTAAGAGGAAACATACTAAAAATAAATAAAACCTTTATAATTCCCTGATTATCCGGCCGTGATTGCACAGAAACTCATTTTTCAAGTTCATAAATTATCGGCCGATAACTGTGGCCGTTTACAGACGGTACCGTAATGAGGTTGTAAACAACGATCTAATTAAACTCCTTAATCGCAAAACTCAAACGGTTACCGCTTTTAAAACAAAACCTCGCAATTTTCAGAGCGACCACCGCGTAAATAGCCTTCGTTATATCGGAGCGGCGATCGCGGCTCATTACCTTCGCCCCCACTGCCTAATTAGACTCCCTTCCTTCCGTGTACCCTCAGACCTTACTCCTCACCCGCTCCGTCCCGATTGTTTTCTAATAATTCCTTTATTTCTCTACAGGTTTAACTCTTAATTATCGCCACACGTTTACAACCCTCCCTACCTTTGATCGTATAAACAAACGCAATCGCAATATTCCAAAATGAGCTCAAGGCAATTAATTTCAAATAATAAATATCAGCGCGGGCCGACGTTAAAGGATTTAATAGGTTCCCAATTAATCGATTCGGTACGGAAGAAATTCAAATTGGCTCTCATTTCCTGTGCCCACCGCAAGAGGGCGCACGCACAGAGCGGAGCACCTGTGAGTGCGCTGCATCCGGGCCGTCCAATTACGAGGCCTTTTACCCTAAATAAGCACCCTAACGATGGTCACTGGACACCGCACAAATGCACGTGATTCATTTATGTCCTCATGAATTTTGTGATGTAAATATATTCACAAATTCGCTTGAAATTTCCTTTTTTGAACGGAAGTAGCTAGCCGGCTTGTGATCCAATTTGTAGTGCACTAACAACTAGGTACTTAGATTAGATAGAACAGATTTATTATGTTGTGTCGGTCTTTTAATATGTCTTAAATCTGGGGACAGAGATGTATTTGCCTCCTTTATAAAGCACCTACAAAACTTGAAGAATTCGTTTCACACCAGAATCAGAAGTCAGAACAACCTTTGGTGGTAGTGCCTTGTATTTAAAATAACGTAACAAAACCAATACGAGACGATCTCCGAAATTAATAAAAGCACAGATTGCATACATAATTGCCGAAGTGCAATGTTTGCCTCCACATGTTTGCCACGTCGTGCACGAAATTAATGTGCGTCATTGATGTACAGTGATATTCTGTCGCATCAATTATTCAAGCTCACGCGTCATCAAGCATACAACGATGAAAGATGGAGTGCAAACCTACCGAGTCCCAGTTTCCTAACTATCATCCATCTCCGTCGCCCTGCATAGTCTAACTAACAAGATATGCACGCCACAGGAGTATCAATCAAAAAACAATCGGAATAAAGTCTGAAATGCATTACGAGGCGCTGAAAAAGCTCGCCACCGATTAGATGTCTTCGATTTCATGCAGCATTATTGAGGCCTTATTTTAATAGTTTAAAGGACTATTTTGGCGTGCGAGAGGATGTCTATAAATGTCGCGAGATGGCGATAAGATCGGCGCAAGCGTCTCGGATCGGCACCCCTTTATTTATTTAATCAAGCTGAGCGACGGACAATGTGCTATTGTAACTTCTGATATATTGTCCAATGCTGATCTATAATATGTCGCCTCATGTTTTATAAGACAGATAAAGCGATGTGGTGTGTAAATTGTTTGCTTATTATAATGATCGACTTTAAATATTGCTTATGATTGAAGATGATTTTTGGATAATTGTAATTGCACACTCATGCGAATTGTTAATTGTGTGCAATTAATTAATATAGGTACGTGGCTTCCACCCATTAATGGACCACTGCTGGGCACAGGTCTCTCCTCTTGAGGAGGCCTAGAGCATACCACCCCCCACTTACCCCTCCACCAATTAATATACGTATTTCAAACCAAATAAATTGTTCATTATAAATTTTTTATAGGGTTTTAAATAATCAAATATGTACTAATGAAGCAACGTCTCGTTTAAAAAGCATGAATGGGAATGGACATAAATATTCCATTATCGTTCTTCTACACTGCACGTTTTAATTAAATATGAAATTGTTACGAAGAGAGGTTTACAGAAAATTTTACACCGCAGAATAACTCGTCTTTCAAGTCATAAGATAATTAATTCCATCTGATGGTAAGTTAAGATCAATGTAGTCTTGGGTGGCAGATGACAATAATAACTAAATAATAATAGTGAAAATCAACTATCAACCAAACCAACCAATAACAATCAACCCAATGGCCTATTAGTGTGTAATTAAAATATAATTATTATCGTAGACATTGATTGAATTGTTTACTGAACAGTTGTTTACACCGCCTGCACGCTCCCTCCAAATATCGGGCCCTTGCTCCTTGCTAGGGAAAAACATCCCTAGCCTTACTGAAAATACATTTTTATCAAAGAAGTAGTTTTCACAGGAAAGCTAATAAAAAACTGTAATTTGCCGTGGACATACACATTTATTAAAACTCCAAAATCGTGGAATAAGATATTGAAAAATATTTTTTTCAGTGTACAGTTACAGTTTTACAGGTAACATGACGATGAAATTTTTTTTTGTTGCGTTTCTCATACTGTGGGGTACTGTTGAAAAGTTCTTTCAAAAATATGATCGGTCTCCTAAGACTAGTTTTGAATTTAGGGGTAAGTTTGCGAAATATTTGGCTTTAAAGTGCTAATTTTGGTTAGAATCAAGTCCTGCCGGCTAAACGGTTGGAGTTGGACAAGTGAATAAATTCTCGAAAATAGTTTATTTGATGAATTTACAAGGAAAACTATCACTGCTGTGTTAGCAGCATAAGTAGTTAATGAGTAATAGTCGATAAACTTACTACGTCGGAACCCTACATTGTGCGAGGCCTGACACGCACTTGCCCGGTTTTTATTATGACAAAATTAATTCTACGATAAGTAATATGTTAAATCCTAGATTTAATTTTGAAGTCGTACAAGTATTAGCATAGAAACCATTCGATGGCTAATCGCATCGTCAAAAATGTTTAATTAAAAAGATTGATGCTTACCGGTATAGCGGGGCACCAGAAGTACAGTGGAGTTGCAAACTTATCTAATTAGTTGGCGGGGGGCTTCGTGAGGGGCGTCGAGGGGATGGGGCTCGGCGCGGGGCTTGGAGCGTCGGGGGCAGACGGGGGCAATTAGCGGTGATAGTCGATTAGCTCATCGTGCGAGTGCGGCTTTTGACAAATGTAACGAGTAATAAATTATTATTATTTATGAACATTACAGATAATTGGTGTAATTAATACGCGCTCGCGGACAATTTAATCCGATGTGTTTGACCTGCGCCCATTATTTTAATTGAAACCGATTATTGTTTTGATGCTATAATTGGCAATTTAGGCGCGATGGTGTTTTTGCATAAAAATGTATTATGACTTGATATTTTTCTTTAGGATTTATGAATTTTACTATCATTACTATTGGTCTAAGCTCCACTTACGAGTAAAATAAAAAACAAAATTATATTACTTAAATAATCTATACATGTACATAAAAATCAATTGCTGTTCGTTCGTCTCGCTATTTGAAAATGGCTGGACCGATTTGGCTAATTTTGTTCTTGAAATATTTGTGGAAATTCAGAGAAGGTTTAAACGGTGAGAAACATAAATAATAAGTAAAGGAAAAGTACCTGAAAACAGTTTAGGATATACATTTAAAATTGGTTAAACAACCATTCTCGTTAATTTACTAACTCCCAACATTGCGAATTTTACCGTCTTATAATCCTATATAAAGAATTCAATATACATAATGAAGTCAATGAATCCTAACTAAAAAAGTTAATCGTGAACGACTGTTAATCCTTCTATGATGTAGTTGTTCAGTATTACCTACTTTTAACAACATTCTAAACTACTGGGCTTGTTTTTTTCTTTTTCTTTTTTTACGCAGTCGGATTTTTTATTTTTTTTATTTTTTTTCTGTATCAGAATATGCGATAGAAACTAAAAACATGTATTTTTTAACCGACTTCAAAAAAAGGAGGAGGTTCTCAATTCGACTGTATTTTTTTTTTTTTTTTTTTTTTATGTTTGTTACCTCAGAACTTTGGACTGGGCGAACCGATTTTAATGATTCTTTTTTTAATCGAAAGCTGATGGCTGTCATGTGGTCCCACATAAATTTTATTGAGATCTGACAATGGCGTCCATGAGAAAACTACATAAGTCGTAAATTTGTGTTAAGATGTGCGCGACAAATTGACGAATAACTCAATATCACGTCAACCGATTTCGATGATTCTTTTTTTAATAGAAAGCTGGTGCTTGTCATGTGGTCCCACATAAATTTGAACGAGATCTGACAAGTAGTTTTTGAGAATTTGAAGTCGGTTATTTTTTGTTAGTAAAATTTAGATTATTAATAATGTGCACCTAGATCAGAAGCAGGACTTAGGTAATACTACTCACTCATAACACAACCTTTATGTACCTGAAATGTTTAGTATGTTTCTTTCAAATCATTTTTTACTTGGAATCGTTTGATCATACAATAGCTCAAAACTTTTTGAGCTCCATCGCAATTAATAAAAATTCTTCGCGTGAAGCCCAAATATTACAGATTATATAACTATTTACTGTTATTAGCGTGATTCATAATCTCATGTGGGCAATTCTCATCGTGCCAAGCAGGCTTTCATTGGAACATTTCAAACTGGTATGGCGTGAGTGGCTTGAACGTCTAACGTCTAGAAGCAATTCAAAAATTGTTGATAAAGTTGGCTTGACGTTGAAATAATGACGTAAATTTTCCTTTTATGTTTTGATTGTATTAGTTTCAAAACCTGTTTTTTTTTATTTGACCTGTTAAAAATCTTCATGTACTTATAGACCCTTTTTCTAATGCAGTTGTCTTTTAATTTATTACCTGAAATTGACTTAAGTGGACTACTCGCATGGAAGGAGCGTGTCGGAAAATGCTCTTGGCCTCAAGCGGAGACACTCGTACTCAGTACTGGACTGGGCCATCAATGGGTGGAAGCCATAATAGTAATAGTTATGCCAATACTTACTGCATCGTACATTAATTAAAATTCAATGGAACAGTGTGGAGAAACATACCCAGGCTTCTCCCAATTACATGAAGCTATGGAAGTAGCTGCGGGAAAAATGTTTAATAAAAATGGATCATTCGTATCATAGTAACAAGGTCCAGATTCAAACAAACTATCCAGTACTTAATTAAAGTTATTTTAGAAGATTGATTAGTGAAAGTTTATTAATAAAGCCAGAGATGAAGATATTGAGATAATTAATTCTTGCGCAAGTTAATTGACAAATTAACATTCATTACCGTACCTCCGTGGTTTAGAGTTGTTATTTAAACATTTAAAAATATTTATCTAGGTAACTTATATTATTATGCTTATATTATAATATGTATCTTTATTGCTGTAGACTTTTTCGATAGAACTAAAGGTATAAAATAAATTCTAACATACAGAAATTAAATATATCTAGTACCTAAATAGTAAGCATTCTATATTATGAATAAATAATAAAATTTGTATATTCATAACGGATTTTCATAAATTTTGCGCATAAGAAGAGAAGACTTTAACGCGGGCAATTTTTTAATTCCGAACGAATCAATCATGTAAGTATATTCTCAATACACTAATCCCCGTAATTTGCTTGTGTCATACATCTCAGGGAAAAGAAAGAAATGTGAACATAGTGTCATAAATACAGCGTGTATTAGGGGTGACAGTTTACAGGATGAATTAAAGTCGTTGCGTTGTCCTGGTGGGAATGTGGGATCGCCCGAGCCGCGAGCCTTTTTTTTTTTTTTTTGTTTCGGGGGGGAAAATGCATTACGCATACCACCCGGGCGCAGGGGGTACCCGAGTGGTTATGTGGGACTCCCGTATAGGCTAATGAGACCCACGGTATACCCACTAAAAACCCCCCCATCTTCCACCTCGCCGCCTTGTGACGGGGTTACGGGAACGCTTCCGCACACATCCGCGACCCCGCCGGCGGCAGCCGCCCACAAGCGGCTCCATCCCGGAAGCCCGAAGGCCCTCCACGATGGGCGCACCAGATGGTAATGTGCGCCTCCCTCCTCGGCCTCCACCAGTACCGTAGCAGACTCCCCCCGAGTCTGCTACTAGGAGGCCATGGGTACCAGATAACTGGTACCCGGTGGAAGATCAGGTCTGTGGTTCTTCCACCGACCACACCTCGGCCGCAGAGGATAGGGCAAGCGGCGCACCGCAATACCGACATGCCTCTTCCTCTGCGGCCCCACCAGTGCCGTTTCGACGGAACGGCCCCGCCAGCTCGCAGGGGGTAGGGAGAGTGGCGCACCGTAATACCAACACGCCTCTCCCCCTGCGATCCCTCCACGGCCGCAGAAGATAGGGAGAACCTCCTCTTCTTCTGCGGTCCCACCTCCAAGCGCATCCGCAGCGGACTTGTGCAGTCCACCGGGAGCGCCCTCCTCGGGCCAGCCGGCGACCCAAACAGGCCGGCCCTGGTTGCCTCTTAGCTTCACCGTGGGTGACCAGTCCACGGTTACTAAGCCCCCCCGCCACGACAAGGCGGGCAACCCCCGGGGGGGCCGAGCCGCGAGCCTGGCCCGACCGTGCCCAACTCCACACTGTCCACGGCAAGTCTGCAATCAGTAGGGCACGCCCCCGACACTTGTAAGGTTTTTCCACGGCGTAATAGTTTCGCTAAGCGGCGGCCACTGGAGTAGAACAGGCGTTTAATTAAAGGACGCTCACCTCACGGCCCGTTGTCGGCCGGCTCATCGCATGCGCCTTAATTAGTTTCAGACCGCCCTAACGGGCTTATTTTGTTTTTCTCGGATAATTTTTAATTAAACGCTTGATTAAAATGAAAGTTTGCGTAAGTAGCGAGCGAGGAACAATCGGGCTGGAGTTTAGGATAATGAATTGATGGTGTTACTTCGCTCGCTCGCTCGCTAGGGACTTAATTAAAAATCGCCGATAGAGTGTGTAGAGGGGAGTTGGAAACGAGTTTATGGAACTTAGTCGGAGCCTCTGTTGTTTTACTACCTATGTCAATTTGAATACGAGATTGCTTCACGGGTACGCGTAATGTTTATAGTAAAACGATAGTCGTTTATTTGTTTAGTCACAAGGTTTTAGGTCTTGAATACTAACTCATAGGTTCCAATTAAACACATAATTGTTTACAATTAGATAAATACTAGAAACAAATACGCAACAATAACATGTTTCGTGTAATTTGCGATATGAATATTTATTATAATATTTCATAAAAATTATTTTGCTTAGGTACATAGAACGTAAAGTAAAGATCTAGAAATAAAATAAATGTTTAGAAGTAAATGTAGCTAATAAGTACGTCTACTCAGCTCCACAAAAAGCTTGATTCCTTACGTAGTCTTTACGAAATAACCAATTGAAGAGCAGCAATAGGTACCTACTACCTACCACAAAGCCATTGTTAGTGCACACATTTAATTATTGTTAACTACACAAAGCCGCTCGTGGATTTTATTTACTTATAAACAATAAATAAGTAGATATATTATGTTAATAAAATACACAACCCGAAATAATTTCTTTATTTCTTACATCTAGCTGTTCATCATTAAAGCGTAGGTAAGTGCTTAGTTATCATTAAAATTTTACTTTTACACCTCCGATTATTAAAACTAGTTTATACCACACATTGTTTTGCTGTATTTAAAATGAAAGTAATTACTGAGTATAATTTTTATAAATTGACTTCAGCGCCATCTCTGATTCTAATACTGAAAACATCTCTAAAACATGACTATTTATTGAATTATTTAGAAATTAAAAAAAAACTCTAAACACACTGGCCAGTGCGAACAGAGATAAAAATGATTGTTGCTTATAAAAAATTCAATGTTCTCCTTGCACGAATGGGTAGCGGACGTGGACCGATAGGTCGTGTCGGAGTCGTCTCGCGCGCGGGCCGGCCGCGTTATTAGCAAATTCTTGGTTTGTCGTCGCCACGCTAACGAGGTTCTTGCTAACGACGTGCTAACTCGATATTATGCTGTCCCGCCTCCACCATGCACTGTCATAACATTATTGTTGAAACCATTGATATAATAATATTGAAGTTGCACATACGTTATGTTGCCATACGCTCAAGATTTGCTTGACTAGCCTGTCGTTTGAATGAAAATTTCTCAGTTACTCAAATGGGCTGGTTTCATTTATGAATGATCGGAGAACATACCTACTCTAAATGGCGTTTGAGGTCACATGATAATTATTTAATTAATTTGAATATAGTTATATTTAGTTTAAAAGCAAAAAAAAATTTACAGTTAGTGTCAACTTCCCTACAGATGGTAAAGAGTCCAGTGACCCCTAATAAGAGAGATCTCTCTTTATCACCTCGTCCTTTGGTTAGTTAGTGTAACAAACCGAGGTTGACTTGAATTCAAGAATTATCACCGCTTACACATCTTACAATAAAATCGGTACCTACTCAACTCAGAAACGATGAACAATAATTTCAAAAAGATGTAACTGCACGTTACGTAATTTTTCCAGAGCACCGAGTAGACGTAGGCTAGACGAACACGTCATTAAGGTTTCTTGGCTTGTCGTTGCCACGGCTAACGAGTTTCTTGCTAACGACGTGCTAACTCGATACTACAGCCCGCCTTCAGCGTGCATTGTGATTACGACACCCTACGCTCTCACACACTGTCTACACTCGTAATAATCGTCACCATTAGGTACTTTGTGTACAAAACATGGTGTCTACCAAGAACTTCAGCAAGCTTCGAAGACTTACCTGAAGACGTGTGACAGTGAATGAATATCTCCGCCCTGGCATTGGTCGAAGTTACAAACCGAAATCTTCTAGTCTACGAGTCATAAGGTCAACTTCAACCATGTCTATTATTGGTCGGAATTGTTCATCCAATGTCAGTCAATCAATCCGTCTTCAGTGTGATGCGCGCGCTAAACGCTCTAGCGCTAGATATTTTTACTGTCCTCTTGAAGACACCCACTTTATAATTTTTTTGGAATGCACAGTTGCTGTAGGCCCATGCAACCTTTACAGCTTCACACGGACAGAGATTCCAGCTTAGAAAGGCTTACCCAAGAAGACAACTTTTGCTAAAAGCTCCTCCTCTTCGAGAAATAGGGGTTGCAAACGAACTTTATAACTGGACGGGAACACAAAACGCAACATAAGAATTCAACTAGTTTCGACGAACTCGCAAATCACTGCAATACGTTGAAATATATTTTTAACATACAAGTGATATAAATAGACAGTTATTGAGTTTCTTCTAACGAGTGTAACGACACCCGATAAGCGAGGCGCGCTGCCCCTAACTAGCTCGTCGATGTCACTTCGTTATTATAAGTCTGCGCGCTTAACATGTTTACAGCTCAAATGTGTGTGTGAAATATGTTTTCTAAATGTTGACGTATTTTGATGCAAACTGCAAAAATCTGCAATAAATTCTGCATTAAATCTGCACTGGGTAATTAACACCAATACGGACACATTGCTGCTTATAAAATTTCAAGATATCAACAGAGTTAGCTCTACCTAACAATAATGTCGAATGAAGCCGACTCACACTTGACCAATTTAATTAAAAAATTACGCCGCGGGCCCTCAGACCTTGCAGTGAATCAAGCGAATTGCACTTGGTTAGTTGGATAGCACAGCTGCGACTAGTCTTATCTCTACATTCGATTATACTCGTAGCTCTGAAACCTATGTACAAGTCACCTGCAGAGAAAAGTAACAAATCTGTTACCGTGTGTTTATAAAAGGGGTTACTTTTCTCTGCAGGTGACCGTACTACTTCTTTAATGTGTTGTACTAATAAAAGGTAGAGGTGTCATGGAACATGTCGTTGGAATGAAGGTTCTTTGGTTAATTTTTTTTTTTTGGTGTGGCTCTGTGGTTTCAACCCATTAATTGCCCATTACTGAGCACGGGTCTTTCCTCTAGAGGAGGCCGTATGCCGTGGAGTATGCTGTATACTCCACCACGCTGCTCCAGTGCGGATTGGTGGAGGGGTTAGTGTCCCACCCAAATGTCGGAAGTTTTCATGCCACCCGAGGGCCTCCGACATGGCTTAACGACTGTTATCTTAAGATAACAACTGGAACCGAGGGCTTTACGTGCTCTCCCAGGCACGGAAGCGCCCAAGAAATTTTTGCCACTAGCGGTCACCCATCCAACTACTGACCGTGCCCGCTGTTACTTAACTTTCTCGATCACTTAGGATCGACGCAAGCTACCAGGTTATAAGCGCTTTTTTGGAAAATAAAATTAAATAAAGTGATACCATAACAAACAAGAATACCAAAACAAAGTTTTTATAAACATAAAGGGCGTGTCTTCATATATCTATATTTTACGGTTATTATTAGATACTTAAAACCTACATAAGTGAGTATTAATATGCTAGAAAAAAAAATCGCAAGGTAAAGGGTGTTCAGAGAACAGGATCAGCAGGCCGCCTACACACGAAACGAACTAATCATTCAATACGGATAATCTACTGCGTTAATGAGTCCTACGTAATTGAAATTCCATTGAAAGTCTAATTTACTTAATGAAACTGATTATGTTCCGTTTTGCATTTAAAACGAAACTTTATTCCTTGTTAAGTTGTAGTTGGGAAATGTTTTTAACCGACTTCAAAAAAGGAGGAGGTTCTCAATTCGACTGTATTTTTTTTTATGTTTGTTACCTCAGAACTTTGGACTGGGCAAACCGATTTTGATGATTCTTTTTTTAATCGAAAGCTGGTGGCTGTCATGTGGTCCCACATAAATTTTATTGAGATCTGACAGTGGCATCCATGAGAAAACCACATAAGTCGTAAATTTGTGTTAAGATGTGCGCGACAAATTGACGAATAACTCAATATCACGCCAACCGATTTCGATGATTCTTTTTTTAATCGAAAGCAGGCGCTTGTAATGTGGTCTCACATAAAGAACGAGATCTGACAACTATGTAGTTTTTGAGACTTTGAAGTCGGTTATTTTTTGTTAGTAAAATTTTGATTATAAAAGTAACATGATGTATGTAGATAATTCAAGTAAAACACTGCATATAATTTTCTAAAATAGAAAAATATACCTACTGAAATAGAAAAATATAATGGGTTGGTGAATTAGACTGAGTATTTTTCTCCTTCTGATTATCATTAATTTGTTTCAAGAAGTTCCTAATTTTTGATCTTAATGAATGTCGTATTTCGTAACATAATTTAGTAACTCTACTAGTAAATAATACAACAAAATACACCCCTAACATATCTTATATTCATCATAAACAATAGACGAAACTTATTTCTCTCATCTATTATGATGAGAGTATGAGACAGAGATACTTTGAAGAATTTATTATTACTTTTTACTTACTTGCTCGTAATGAGCTTTCGGCCTAGTGTTGTTAAAAGGCTCGAGCCTTCCGAGTCTAGAGCTCATTGAAGGCTCGAGCTCTCTAATAAGGCTCGAGCCTTCGCCTCGAGTCCTACATGAAGGCTCGGGCGGAGGTTCGAGCTCTGCATCCAGGGCTCGAGTCGAAGCTCGAGCTTTGTCTTCAGGGCTCATTTTGTAATATTTACTGTAATTTCAGGGTTCCCTAATCAAAACGTACTGTGTTTTGTTGGAGGTTGTATATATTATAAACTAAAATAATGTAATCTGACGGATGTGTGAAAAAGGAATAAGAGAGTTTGAAATAAACGTCTAAAACGAAAAGTCGTTTTCCTATATTATATCTACAAAAACCCTGTATATAATGTAGGAGCAGCCCCATTTTCCTACAGGTTATGGGCCCAGGAATGCAATAAAAGGGCTGAAATATAAAAACTCCGGATATAGTGAAGTTTGAATTAGTGGTAAAGTGAAAATCTATCGAGGATGACAGATGATTTTGAATCATCCGGTTCCATTTGTGGAATAAAAAGGCTTAGTGGTGCGACAGATTTTGCGATTTGGAAATTTCAAGTCAAAAACTACTTGGAGTGCAAAAACTGGTGGGAGGCTGTTGAATCGGAAGAGGTTACGCCTGCACTGAAAGAAGCTGATAGAAAGGCACGTACCACAATATGTCTATTGTTAGAGCCATCGTGTTTTGCTCACGTATATAATGGCAAAACGGCGCGTGAAGTATGGAACAATCTGTGCGGCGCATATGAAGACAATGGCTGGGGTAGACGAATTTCACTACAAAGAAAATTATGGTCCTGTAAGTTGGATAGTTTTCCGTGTATGGAGAAATATATATCAAAAGTGATATCCATTGCACAAGAGTTGGCTGCGATAGATGCGAAAGTGTCCGATGATTGGCTGATTTCCATCTTGCTTGCTGGGTTAACAGCTGAATATAACCCAATGATAATGGCAATAGACAACAGTGGAAAGGAAATTAGTTTAGAGCAAATAAAAACAAAGTTAATGCAAGAAGCTAATAGACAAGCGGATGCACGGACTGGCACAGAAGCTGATGAACAAGCACTTGTTTCTAAGAAACGAAATGCAGAGGCACCCAAAAAGTTTGTTCGAAAGTCAGTGATGAAATGTTTCAAGTGCCACAAACCGGGACACAAAGCATCACAATGTACACTGCATGCTGTCCAATAAATTACAACTCAATGAGGACAAAACCTGTCGATGTGCTTCGTCGGTGCAGAGGGAAAGCATCATGCAGACTGAACCTATCAGTACAGACAAAAAAACTATTATTATTAGTGACGGCATAGGGAAACATTTTGGGTCTATAATGAGCTACTACATTACACACCCAGTACTAAACTTGTGCTCACCGGGAGCCAACTTTGAGTATTTAATTAATCAGATTAATTCAAAGGACTTAGATAGGAACACTTCCATAGTACTGATGATTGGTGATAGTCTGGACATTAAAAAGTGGCAAATTACTAAGTGTATAAAAAAGTTATTATTATTAAATGAGAAAACCAAATGTCAATTTGTAATTTGTGCATTTCCATACTCCAATAATTTAAGCCATACACAAAATGAATATATATATAAACTGAATAAATCTTTGTACAACTTGACAAATGATCATAGGGATGCTATATTGTATTTTGACATAAATAAATTTATTTCATCATGTAGGGTATCTAGGGATATTATTTATCTGCCAAAAAAATATAAAAAACAATTAGCTAAATTATTAGCTTACCATCTGAATGATGCTGTTACAAATAGGGTAACAAAGTCTATTGACACATTTATTGAGTGTGGTAGTAGTACCACTATTTCTATTTTAGACAAATGTACTAATATTTGTACAAGTAATAATTTAAACTAGATAAAAAGACAATGGATAAGCCCTCTTATTTAAATATAGTTCATCAGAATATACAAGGCTTAACCGGCAAAGAATTAGAATTAGAATTATTTGCTGAACATAGCAATATTAATGTATTATGTATAACAGAGCATTGGATACCATACTTACAAGGTCATGTTAGTTTGAATAATTATAGATTGTCAAGTGCGTTCTTTAGAAGGACTGCTATTCATGGGGGTTCTCTAATCTTAGTGCAAGATAATATTTCTTTTAAAGACCGAAAAGACATTGTTAGTTTATCTGTTGAACGCACTATTGAACTGGCATGTGTGGAACTGGAGCGGTTTTTTATAGTCTGTGTATATAGGCCCCCCTCTGGTGACTTTAGTATTTTCGAAGATACACTGGAGGATGTACTTAAACGGTTAGTCTCTAAAAAAGAAGTAGTGATATGTGGTGACTTCAACGTAGACATCTTATTAGATAGTCCTATGGCTACTAGGCTACTAAGTTTGTTTAAATGCTTTAATTTAAATCCAATATTCAATGAGCCAACCAGAATAACTGACACTACAGCTACATGTTTAGATAATATCTTTTGCAATTGTGAGATTTTAAATAAAGAGATATTCAGTAAGTTGAGGTCAGACCACTGCGGACAAAAAATTTCGTTGTATAATTCTGTTAATAAGAAAAAACAATTAATAAAATGTAGACCAATAACTAAAAAAAAGATTTCCACTTTTAAAGAGAAAATTCAATCAAAACTACAAACGCATTTAACGTTACAACAAAGAGATCCAATTAAACTATATAACACATTGTCAAATAACATAAATAATGAATTTAATCAAATTTTCAAGTTTAGGTATATAGATATAGCTAAAAATAGTAAATTTAGTAATTGGGCTACTGTAGGTATTTATAAAAGCAGGAACAAGATGTACGATCTCTATGCCGAGAAACAATACAATTTTTCTCCATCTTTTCAGGAGCATGTAAGAAATTATTCAAAAATCTTTAAAATAGTTTGCATTCAGGCGAAATCAATGTACATAAAGGACAAGATTATTAACTCGGATAACAAAATAAAAACGGCTTGGAATATAATTAGTAGTGAGAATGGTAACGCAAAGTCCTGTGATTTCAGTTACGAACTGTTGATTAATGATAACACAATCACTGCTGATAAAGACGTGGCAAGTGAGTTTGAAAATCACTTCCGTAATATTCCTATAACGTTAACTAGTTCATTAGCTTCTTCGCCGACGGAAGCACTTTCTATATTAAAAAATCATGTTAATGAATGTAATATTTTATTTGAATTTAAACATATAACCACTAGAGACTTAATTAGCGCATTTCAGTCTCTGAAGGTAAAGAATACCGGTGACTTATGGGGCATTTCGGTAAAAATAATACAGCATATTATAGATATTATAGCACCATATTTGGTCATAGTTTTTAATAAATGCATAGATCTAGGTATCTTTCCAGATCTTATGAAATGCAGCAAAATTATACCACTTTTTAAAACAGGCGAAAAAACCGATATTAATAACTATAGACCAGTTTCTATTTTACCAACTCTTAGTAAGATTTTTGAAAAAATAATATTGAATCAAATGCTGTCCCATTTCAACAATAATAATTTATTACATCCTGATCAATACGGTTTCACTAAAGGCCGTAGTACAACCGATGCAGGGGCTAGGCTTTTAAAGCATATATTTGAAGCATGGGAATCATCACAAAATGCCATAGGTGTATTTTGTGACTTATCTAAGGCATTTGATTGTGTTCAGCACGAAACATTGCTGTTTAAACTTGGCCACTATGGTATAAAAAACAAGGCCCTTAGCTTGATCGCGTCGTATTTGAGTGATAGGATACAAAAAGTTAGTATAAAAGATATTAAGTCATCGGGGTCACCGGCTGTGTTGGGTGTACCGCAGGGCTCGATCTTGGGTCCGTTTCTTTTTCTGGTATACATTAACGATTTACCACATTATGTAAAGAACCAAGCGGATATTGTACTATTTGCTGACGATACATCATTAATATTTAAATGTGAAAGGAATAAAGTAAATTTTGACGACGTAAATAGTGCTCTTTCGCATGTGTCGCGTTGGTTCACTATCAATAATTTGCTTTTAAATGCAAAAAAAACTAAATGTATAGAGTTTGTACTACCTAATGTTAAAAAAGTTAACAAATCTCTCAGACTGAATAATGAAATATTGCACATGGAGGAATCCACGGTCTTTTTAGGGGTGACCTTAGATAGTAAACTTCAGTGGGGCCCACATATAACAAATCTCGCGACTAAACTCGGTAGGGCTGCTTACGCTGTTAGGAAAATAAGGCAGTTTACTGACGTCGAAACTGCTAGGATGGTTTATTTTGCATATTTTCACAGTATTATGTCATATGCCATCTTGCTGTGGGGCAAAGCAGCCAGTATAGAACAAATTTTCATACTACAAAAAAGAGCTATTAGGGCTATTTATAAACTTAGATCTCGTGAAACTTTGCGTGACAAGTTCAAAGAAATAGGTATACTTACAGTAGCCTCACAATATATCTATAGTAACGTGGTTTTTATACGGAATAATATAAGCGCGTATAAACAAAATTTTGATATCACTAATCGCCAAACAAGAAAAATGCACCAGTTAGTAACGCCATCTTACCGTCTTTCTAAAGTGAAGCGATCTTTTATGGGCCGTGGTGTACAGTTCTATAATAAAATCCCAAAGTTAATACGTGATTTGCCAGTGGAATTATTTAAGAAACATGTAAAATCTCAACTTTTAGGGAAAGGCTACTATACTGTAGATGAGTACATAAATGACAAAGACGCATGGAAATGACCAGATCTGCAACCAGTTCCGTACAGGCTAGTGATACTTCTTTGTAAGAAATATACCAATGTATTTTATTTTTAAAAGATGTGCTGAGGAGTTTCTTTCGGCTTTTCTTCTCCTCCATGACAAAGCACCTTTCCGAAAAGCTGGTAAATTAAAAAAATGACGTGCATAAGTGTATCAATGATACCTACATGAATAAATGATTTTGAATTTGAATTTGAATTTGAATGCTGATGTTTGTATGAGTACCAATGTTAAGAATACTCAAGATCAAAATACATGGTACGTAGACAGTGGTTGTTCAAGTCATATGACTTACGATGCAAACAAGTTGCATGATTATCGGAAAGATAATAATAATTTAAAAATTAAAGTGGCTAATGGTGACGAAATACCAGTTGAGGGCAAAGGAAATGCCATACCAAAAATCAGCGGAAGATCTAATTTAATCTTGAAAAATGTATTGCATGTACCTAGATTATCAATGAATTTGATATCGGTGAGTGATCTAGTAAAAGATAATTACAAAGTAAATTTTGATAAAAGAGGTTGCACTATTCAGAATAAAAACGATGAAGTAGTTGCGAGATGTAATGAAGTTGACGGCATTTTCAAATTAAAAGAGGAAATTAATTCTGTCAATGTAGCAGTGTCAAATGAACCTCTGTCAAATTTATGGCATAAAAGATTAGCTCATTTAGGACAAAAATATATGCTGATGTTAGAAAAGATGGTAACTGGTATACGATTCGACACGAAACAAAAAATTGAGCCATGTATTCCATGCATAAAAGGTAAGACATGTAAAAATCCGTTCAAAAATAAAGGTACAAGAGCTGAACAAATTCTGGAGATTGTTCACACAGATCTTTGTGGTCCAATGGAGGAAGCATCATTTGCTGGTTCTTTTTATATGCTTTTATTTATCGATGATTTTACACGTAAGACGCACGTTTATTTTTTGAGAAATAAAAATCAAACTTTTGATAAATTTCGTGAATATAAAGCAGAAGTAGAGAAAGAGACTGGTAAGTCGATAAAATGCATAAGATCTGACAATGGCAAAGAGTTCTGTAATCAAGCTTTTGATAGATTTTTGAAGTCATCTGGTATAAAGCACCAAAAGACAGTACCTTATACGCCAGAACAGAATGGCGTGGCAGAAAGGGCGAACAGATCGATAATTGAAAAAGCAAGAACGTTGCTTTGTGAGGCTAATTTAAGCAAAAAGTTTTGGGCTGAAGCAGTTAAAACTGTGGTTTATTTAAAAAATCGGAGTCCAACAAAAGCCGTTATAAATAAAGTACCTCAAGAACTTTGGTCGAATAAGAAAGTAGACTTGAGTCATTTAAAAGTCTTTGGATGTTTAGCTTATGCTTTAAAACCTAAGCAGAAAAGACAAAAGCTCGATGCGAAGACGGAGGCTTTAATTTTTGTAGGCTATAGTGAGATAACGAAAGGTTATCGACTGGTACACCCACAGACAGGTAAGATAACAGTTGCAAGGAATGTAACATTTTTGGAGAATGTTTTTCCGGGTGATAGTATGAAGGTAATGAAGAACACAGTTGTTCCTATGTCACTTGAAGAGGAACGAATTGAACCTGTGATTCAGGATGTTATTTCTGATGTTCACTCAAATAGTGAAGATGATTTTCAGGAAGCAGAAACATCGAACGTTGAGATCGTTTCGTCTGAAGAATCACGTACAGAGCCGACTGAAGAGAGATATAACTTGCGTCCTCGCAAACCCGTGGATTACACTTGCACGTATATCAATGCTCTTGCGGCAATCGATGGTGATCCGATTACTATGAAACAGGCTTTATCTAGACCCGATCGTGAGTTATGGCGAAAAGCGATGAATGATGAATTGAAGTCGCTGAAGGAGAATCAAACATGGACTTTGGTTGACTTACCTCCAGATAAGAAGCCGATTCAATGCAAATGGCTTTTTAAGATTAAACGAGACAGTGATGGTAAGATCTCGAAGTACAAAGCTAGACTGGTAGCGAAAGGATTTACACAGGTACGTGGCATAGATTACGATGAAACCTATTCCCCTGTAGTGAGAAGCTCGACCTTACGTCTGCTGTTCACATTAGCAGTAGAATATGATTGGCAGATTGACCAGTGGGATGTCACAACTGCTTTCTTATACGGAAAATTGAAAGAGGACATCTATATGCTCCAACCAGAGGGCGCTGTCGTCAAGAATCAAGAGGCCAAGGTATGCAAATTACAGAGGTCGTTATATGGACTTAAACAAGCATCAAATGCTTGGTTCCATGAGCTTGATAAGGAAATGTTAAGTTTAGGTTTTGTACAATCAAAGATAGAACCCTGCTTGTACCAAAAACTTTTAGCGGATAGGGATAGAATTGTAGTAGTAATTTATGTTGACGATATTTTTGTGTTTTGTAGTAGTAAACACGAAAGTGAAAAAGTAAAATTAAAAACTGGTTTACTAAAAAAGTTTAAAGTTAAGGACTTGGGTTCTGCTAGGCACGTATTAGGCATGCGACTTAGGAGAGATAAAAACACTATTTATATTGATCAGGAACAATATATAAATAATGTTTTGAACCAATTTGAGATGACAGACTGCAAGCCAGTCAATACCCCGATGGAAGCTGGTCTCAGATTAGAGAAAGCTTCGGATTCCGGTTGTAGGTTGCCATATCAAAATTTAATAGGATGTTTGAACTATTTAGCACAAAATAGTCGGCCAGATATTGCGCACGCTGTAAGTGTATTGTCACAATTCAATTCTTGTTATGATGAAATTCATTTCAAGAGTGCGAAACGGGTGCTTAGATATTTGAAGGGAACATCTGATTTTGCTCTTACTTTTACAAAAACGGGAAAGTTTGATTTACTTGGCTACGTTGACGCGGACTGGGGTGGGTCATATGATAGGAAATCTTTTATTGGCATGATATTTAAATTAGGCGATAGTTTAATATCGTGGGAAAGTCGTAAGCAGAGATGTGTGGCGCTATCTTCAACAGAGGCAGAATATATAGGTCTTAGTGAAGCTTCTAAGGAAGCTATTTATTTAAGGAGTTTGTTGTCGTATTTAACAAACGATATTGGTGACAAACGTGTAGTCATTTATAATGACAATCAGTCTGCACATCACATAGCTAAAAACAAGATGAACCATAATAGGACTAAACATATCGATATTAGGTTTCACTTTGTTCGCGAAGCGATATTGAATGAGGCGATTGAGGTGCAGTATGCTCCCTCAAGCGAAATGGTGGCGGACATGCTGACAAAATCTTTGTCAGGTCCCAAATTAAAATTAGCTTTAGCGAGATTACCCATTAAGAGGGCGGGTAATGTATTTAGTGTTACTTAAGTTTTTGATATGTGATATATGTATTTTAAATGGGTATGTTTGGTAGTAATGGTGTAATCTCTGTTTTGTTTGTTTTATTCTATATTTGAGTCAATGTTTTGTTTTATGTAATGTGTAGACGTAGTTGAATATTTTGATACCTCTGTATTTAACTTAAGTGTGCTGAACTTAGGTTATTAAAACATCTGCCAGATTAAGGGTGCGTGTTGGAGGTTGTATATATTATAAACTAAAATAATGTAATCTGACGGATGTGTGAAAAAGGAATAAGAGAGTTTGAAATAAACGTCTAAAACGAAAAGTCGTTTTCCTATATTATATCTACAAAAACCCTGTATATAATGTAGGAGCAGCCCCATTTTCCTACATGTTTGATTACGGAACCCTAAAAAACCCTTAACCTCAAAATTTGAATTAGGGCGCGCTGCGAATTTTGGAGTTAACTGATTTTCACATTTAAGCCCGCGGTATGAAATTTTATGGGGAGTAAAATAAAACTTTCTCCGTTAGTTATGCGATGTGTATGTAATTCGTAACACAGAATCTAGATGGCGTCGGATGGCTGATCAGTAACAACGCCATCTAATGATAATAATAATCTTGGTACATCCTATTCTTATGTGAAACATCATCATCATTGTCATTCATCGTTGTCATCATCAGTAATCTTCATCATCACCATTCATCATCATCACAATTAATCATCATCATCATCATCACTCATCACCATTCATCATCATCACCGTCACCAGTCGTCATTATCATCATCATTCATCATCACCATCATAATCATTCATCTTCATCATTCATCATTATAGTTTATCATCATCATTCATCATCATCGTCACCATCGTCCTCCATCATCATCATCACCACCATTCATAATCATAATCACCACTCGTCATTATCATCATCATCATCTTCTTCCATCATCATCATTTATAATGTTACACACTCATAGCCACTATAGCTAGGATTCACTGTGTCGTAAGTGTCATAGATACCTAACACACAAAGACAAGAACACACACTCAGACTAAGAACAGTTTAAACTTATCATTTAAATGTCGCTGGGAATCGAACCAAGGACCCTTGGTACGGTGGACCAGCATATAACCATTAAGTAACACGGGTCGTCAAACTTATTAATATATAGTTAGTATAATCTGGATTTTAACAAGAAAAAAATAACCAACTTCAAAATAACTCAACATACTATAGATAACAAATTAATAAAAAATTATATAAATAAAATAATACTCATAAATCACTTAAACTTTGAACGCCATTCGAAGCGCATCGTGGCGGCGCGGCGGCGGCGTCGTCATTATTCCAAATTCAAAAGCAAGTTCAAAATACCGCGCGAATCACAGTGGCGCGAATACGATTTATTGGTGTATGACGTCACGTCACAAGATATGTAGATTTTGGGAACAAAGTTCAATGATGATTTTGATTTATGTTTTGTTTCTTTAATATAGACTTTTATTATAATATTTTTATGAATATTGAGGTTTTATGTACCTATATTATAATAAAACTGTAACTGAGCGATGGCCATGCGTCGAAGATATTTAAGAAAAAACCTTTTAGTAAGTTTATAGATCCCATTCAATTTATTTTTAGAAATTTTATCTGTTTGCAATTTCTTTTTTCAAATTTTATCTCTTTGTCTAAAAAAAAAGATAGGCGTATCCGTTGATTGCCGAGCTTCGACTCGAGTCTTCAATTGAAGGCTCTTGAGCCCTTAAGGCTCGAACCCTAAAGGCTCGAGCCTTCTAAGGCTCGCGAGCCCTTAGGCCTCGAGCTTTGAAGGCTCAGTAGCTCCGACTCGGAGCTCGAGTCCGGGGCTCGGAGCTCATTTTTCTCAACTCTAGCTTTCGCTCTGGACAACTCCTTTAATACTTGCTTCGCAATAAACATTGTCAATTATTTTGAGAAGAACTTTAATATTATAAAACTTTAATACAATATTCTACAATAAGAACAGTGTAATAATAGAGGGTTATCGCCCTTCGTGTCGAGATGTGATAGACTGATAGTGTAGTGGTAAGAACGTTGGCCTTTCACGGAAGTTCCAAAAAAAAATTGGCAAAATTATATAGTTGAAGTTATATTAGAAATTATTTGTGATTTCCAGCCGTTACTCAATGACCGGTAAACAGTGTTCCTGCGGAGCGAAAGAGAGAAGTTTCCGGTCGTTGGAAGCAAATTGTAGAGATAAAATATTATAATTTTTTTTTATGTTGCATTTCAATGCGTTATTTAAACTTATTATAGGTATTATAGGTTTTAAAATATCTAGATAAGACATTTTAACAGTCAAATATTGACAATCAGTAAGTACCTATATCGAAAATTATTCAAATTACAAAATTCAACATAAAATTGTTTTAAAGCGATTCGAAGTACCGATTGGCGATTTATTGCAGTCATTTAATCGGTAGCAATTTGCAAAGTTATCAGATAGTTGGCGAGATTTATGTTTACAATCTGCATTAAATACTTTGATTATATTTGCGAGTGAGGCCTAACATGAATCTTGTGAGTTACCAAACAGCGTTTGTCAAACTGAGCGATATTAATATTAGTAAAGTTTATATTAACATCATAACATGTTTTATCTGAAGATATTTATGGAATTGCTTGTCACTTTTTAATTACTCAAACTATATAATACTCGTTTTTAAAATGTAACTCAAAATGTTTTTCGTTAGTAAAACTTCAAACGCGCATGTTTTGATTTTTCATGCATGCTTTAAGAATAATTTTCACAAATTGATCACCACTGACCCTAGCGTCTTGTAGCAAATGGGTTGGTGCAACAAGTTGGATATCCCGTTCCCGGCGCATCCCTTATTGGGAGCTGTTCGTCTCTGGCCCAATCGCCTCACCCCACCGGGGTGGCGACCATTTATTACTCTTAATACCAGTGAGGCTCACCACGTTTTTTATACAACTAGACTAGATGCCATTACTCTCTGTGCCTTTCGTTTATCTGGAAGAAAAATGCTAAAGCTGTTTTTAGTCCAATTAGTCCTAGTGTGGGAACTACGTGTCCTGTAAAAATACTTTTGTACTTTTATGCAACAAATAAATTATTATTATTATTATTATTATTATCATTTCTCAATGTGAAACATACGTAGTAATACTTACACATTAATAAATAATTAATAAAACAATAAATATCAGATTCTATGTAATTAAAAACGAATGTAAAACTAAAACAAGGTCTCTCTCTGCATATCTCGTATTTAGTTTTACCTGAAATAAAACATGTATTGTGGAGTCAATCTGAGTTACCTATGTTACCTTTAGGCAATCATACGACGTGTAACCTCAATCAAACATCAAGTAATTAAGAAGACGCTACTAAATATTGTAACTAGAACCTCCATCGTGACACCCTACCCCCTCGCTGTAATGATCTTGGAAAGAGGTTTTAAATTATGTCCCTCACAACAATCCAAGTTGACGCGAAAACAACATACAGGCTCGAGACATTCCCTTAATGAATAAAATAACATATAAAGATACAGTCTTCATCTTAAATTAATGAGGATTCACGTCGACGTATTCAATTTTACACGTAACGAAGGCAAATAAACTTCGGTACCATCTCACATCTAAGGCAGCCGTCTTATTGCCAACGAGCTAATAATATATTAATACGAAACAGACTAAACACGCCCTTATAGCCACGATATGGACAATGACTAATAATAATGAAAATAAAAAAAATCGAGGTTGGTGCAGAATTCAAACTGAAATTAGCACACCTATTAAATATAATCTTTGGTTAATATGATAACAATGGGAAACAAAAATAAAAAAACATACGTAATAAACAAGATTTTTATTGCGATCGTGTGAGGATTGAATAAATTATATTATTATTATTATGCTCTTACGATACTTTTGTTTTTATATGTTAGGAATTTTGCCCAGTTTTATAAATCTGTATGTTTGAACGGACTGACAAAAATACGACAAGCAATTTTATTAGCAAAGCGTTCCTTGTAATCTTGCTCGCGTAAGTTGCTCGCTACGATTTTTTTTAATATTTAGAAAACGTTAGCAGTCTACGTTAGTATAAGTTAGTATCTACTCTTTAATCATAATTATTATTAATACCTTTGACGTTTCTTATGACGCGTCATAAGAAACGATGAATTTAGTTAATTATTATGACGATTGAATTTAGTTAACATAGATTTGTTACAAGTTTCATAATCGCCATAGCTCAGTAATTGGTAGTGGAATATCTCCCTTACACGAACACCAAACTTCCTCATTTAACTCCAGTTAAAGTCGGAGCATGTGTTTAATTAATATCAGCATAAAAGGATACCTAAAAGTTAGTTCTGATTAGAATTTCTAATAAACTCAAGACAAATAAAATTACAAATCTCTGACAGACAAACTAAGTCCTTTTATCAGTCAAGTATTTGAGGTCCTTCGCAATACGAAAAGTTGACTAAAGTTAGGAAATTTACGGCCCAATAAATAAAACAAGTTCATATGTGTCCTTTACCCTCGACATGATTGTGTTGCGCTGTTTGTATACAAGGATTCGTTTAAAAATTCAAAGGTTACGTTAATTAAATCTCATATCCTTTTATGCAAATAGAAGTTCGTAATAAGACTTGTACGTGTTGAAATTTCTTCTTCTTGTAAAGGCTAAAGCCATTATACCGTGCAGGTAATAGGCATGTAGGTTAAAGTTATCTGTGGATAAAGTTAATACAACTATTGAATTTTCTGCAATAAACTAGATGCGGTTACCTCATATTATCTGGAAATTAAATTGCATCTTGCTGCTTGCTTGCTCAGTTAGAAGTTTTTTTGACTTATCAAAAGTTAATCATGACAACAAAAAAGGGAATCAAAACAGTTTGCTACAGTCTATTTTTACACTCCGTCTGATCCTCGATCAACCTAAATCCAAAGCTCCGGTCGAAACGAACACACGGTTACCAAAAAATGGTCACTATACAGATATCTTTTTAAAGCTTAACAACGGGTAGAATATATCAATGATATTTAATAAATATAGATACGTTATAGGTACCCGTACAAATAAACCAAAAAGTCTATTCCGAAAAGAGCTACAACACACACACGTTTATCTTTTGTTTCACTACACCAATCACATTGGTATGATACACGAAGGGATTTTAACGCTGTGCCAAATGTCAAGCACTTCTGACAACATCAAAAGCGTGCGTATCGTCTTGTATTATGCTCTTCATCGTCGGCGCGCTAGTGACATATCTATCTCTTTTTTACATTATAATATAATTGGGTAGCATGAGGTAAGTGTATCGAACGAGAATTCAAAATATCAGTGTAACCATATTTTTTGTCTACTAGAGACATGTTCATGTTGTACACCGTATAGGCAGTATCAGCGGTATCGGCGGTATCGGCGTCGGATCCCGCGTCCAACACAAATAGATTCGTACATGTTTGTCTTGGCTCGGTTTAATTAATTTTACCTTCATACGCCGATACCTACTGTTTGGCGGGCGTTCCTTAATTGAAAACGCTCTTACCGAAGTAAATGAAACGAAATCCTATTTGCTGCGAGTGATTGAAGTGAATTTATCTTTTAAGACTCTCAAATTTATCTTAAAACCTTTGCCAATGTTCACCTTAATTTCGGAATGGATGAAACGTAGGTAATTAAGTTCTGATTGATTTTGCTGTATTGCGATTTCATAATTCATAATTATCAAGATAATTTGGAAACATAAACATATCCTGATGGGTTCGATTTAAGTTCGGGAAGATGAAAATTTTCCTCGTTTCAACGTTATGAACGGTAGGTATTTCATATTGAAGATACATTGGTTGGTAGTCTAAACTCTAAAGTTAATTTAAATTTTAAAGTAGTAAAAAAATTAAAGTACCTATACTGGTTTTACTTGGCAACTAAATAAAGTGCCAACTTTTCTTCTAGTGATAGATAACCGTTAAATCGCTGCTATAAAATTAAACATATGTCAACAACTGTCAGTAACTAGCGAATACCTGTTAGCATATCAATTAATCTAAAATCTCGCGGACTATCTTGCTGCCTTTTTGCTACAAAGTCAATGATTAATCTACATTTCCGTACACAAAGTAATGTCAGTACCTAATGTAAAATTCGGGGACAACGACGTAAAAAACTATAGTATTTTACTTTGAAACTTAATTATGTCAATAACCAGTGTTGCCCAACACTGGACCTGGTACCTTAATTAGTCTAATTTTGTTTCTGTTTTAATTGCTTTAAGTTACTTAATGTGTTCACATTTTATTTATCTATCAATCAACTTGCCTCCATATGAAAAATTACAACGTGTCGATAACTATGAAATTATACGACTAAATTTAACCTAGTTAATATCATTAAAGTTCATTAACAATATACTTGTTAAGTATCAAAAAAAGTATGCGCAGGCTCTAAACCCGACGCGTTTGTCAACATTCTAGGTCGGTCACCCGGTCGTAGAGAAGTTATCTTATCGAGTCCAAGTGTTTTTATTATTATTTAGACGTTTTATTGGTCAGTAAACTTCAATTTTACTTAATGAACGCTTTCAATGTTAGGGACTTTATCGACCGCGCGTGGGAAGCGATTGGAATTGAAATAAAAAACAAAACTTCCTAATTTTGGACATGTATGTTATTGTAATGTATTGTAATGTACCTCAGTATAATCTTATCCTTATCGTCATTCATATATCGTACCCTAATCTATTGTCTGAAATGAGTATTATCCTAGATTATAGGCAGTCTATCTATCACTTACCCGTCGCTATTAAAGCTTACACATTGACACGGTAGTATTTTAATGACTTGAGAGTTGAGACACAGATAGTTTAGAGTGCTGCCGTAGCATGCTTAAACGATAAGTCCCGGTTGTTATCGATAAATCAATATCATTAAGCTAAGCCATAACATTTTCATCATTTACTCACTAACTTCTGCTGGCTAGTAATAGCGTGATGTAAAACGCTCTAGACCTCTTTAAATACATCGGATAATTCCGTTCAGTAGGTCGCAAATAAATTTAATCCAGCGACCAGTTACTGCGACTTTTAAGATCGCTCTCGTTTAATCGTTGACAGTGCAACAAGTCAGTTAGAGCAACTAATTTAGTGTACCGATAAATTACATTGAAACTAAACACTTCGGTTTTAGTTCCATTATACGTATATCTGGTTTACGAGAAGGGCATAAATATCGTGAAAACACATGGGATAAATCTTTGGCGAGCGTTTAACCTCGCGTTCGATATTTGAACCGGTTTCTATGAAGAAAAACTATTCCACAATTTATTCTGCGTCTAAATGATTATTGAGTTAATTCAAATGTAAAGCAAACACAGTCAATCTATGTATATCATTAAGTGGAAATAAAAATAAGCATAATATACCTATGTGATTTATAAGTATTTTCGTTTTGTCAAAGCAAAGCAAAGCAAAAGCAAAACAACAACCCATAATTTTATTGTCCCACTGCTGGGCTTCGGGGTCTCCTCTCACAATGTGAGGGGTACAGGCCATAGTCTACCACGCTGGCCAAGTGCGGATTGGTGTCGTTTTGTCAAGTAGGTACTAATTATATGATAATATGTCTTCTTAACATTTCTCTACCTTGACAACATTTCTCTACGTTCGTCATTATTTTTAACCGACTTCAAAAAAGGAGAAAGTAATCTATATTTTTTTAATGTTTGTTACCTCAGAACTTTCGACTGGGTGCACCGATTTTGATGATTCTTTTTTAATCGAAAGTTGGTGCTTTTCATGTGGTCCCACTTTACGAGTAATTTTTGAGTTATCCCTAATTTTGAAGTCGGTTTTTTTAGTCAAGAATTTTTATCAAGAATCATTAAAATGGCTAACCCACTTTAATAGGACTTTTAAAAAAAACCTTTAGGTGCGTGATTAAAGCATTCTAATTGAATCATGATAGTTACGATTACAATTTTTAACCATTTAGACCCAGTAACATGTCAATGATCGTAGTCACTGCGATACAAGCGAGGACCCTATCGATCCCAAATTTTTGTATTTGCTATGAAAAATTTTGACATTATTTACAATTTCACGTGTACTGTGTACATATTATCCTCTTATGGACTTTACCTGCGTCGCAGACTGTACACTCCCGATTGATTTATTACCGGCATCATTACTTTGCTTTATTTGCCATTTATCAAAGTTTAACGACCAATAATCGTGGCATACTCGCTTGTTAAAATCGTTGCCGGTGTGTTAGTTATCAAACTAACATTAAATCTATTAATCTAACATTTTCGAGTGAATCGAAGATAGAGTATAGAATGTACTCGTACATATCGCTGTTTCTGTAATCGAAAGCTTTGACAGGTCTGGTTCGATTTCCCTAAGCCGTCGCCACAATAGTGACGAATTGCTTTGAGCAGATTATAAAGATATTACTATAATACGTTCTTTATGTATCCCATCGGTCTCGCCGTGGGTTATTTCAAAGCGGAATAGGTTACATATATTTGTTTATAAATACTGTCACTGGCAAAGGAACCCTTCGAAAATTCGAAATGTAAAGTTGATTGATTTTCTGGTGACACTTTTGAGTTGAATTAGATAGATATGCCATGCTTTATTAATAAGTAATAGCCATGTACTTTATTTAAGTATTGAATGCTTGTTGTAACCCATGGGCCATGAACCACCTATGAACCGTTTTGTTTAAGGAATACACTCTCAAACACTCCTTCTCTTTGTGTGTGTGTCTCTCTTTCTCTCTCTCACACACACACACACACACACACATATATACGCGCGCGCTTCAATAAAATTATGACGTAGTGATTACTGCCCCAGTTGGACAGAACAGTTTCGTCCACCTGGTTTACAACTACCATTTACATAACTTGCAGAACCAGGTTTATAATTTCAGTACTGGCCAAAAACCGGGTCTTTCTGCCAGTATTGAGATTTCCCGATAGCCCTATTTCCAACCCAGGTACACTAATTACTAACCTCGTATCTTCCTTGTTCCAGAATGTTCGGGTCAGGCGGCGCGTGCGCAGCGTGCGGACAGGCGATCCCCGCGAGCGAGTTCGTGATGCGGACGAACGCGCCGCAGCAGCCGCTACACGTTTTCCACATAAAGTGCTTCGCGTGCTCCAAATGTGGCTCCCACCTCATGCAGGGCGATAGGTAACTGTTCTTCGATAAACAAATATAAATATCGTTCACCTGGTCGATGACGACCTAAAGGCATCTTTGTTATTGACTCTCCAACTCTTGGCTTGGCTTCAGCCTTCTACCTATTCACGGCACACTACTTAGCATGGAACTCTCCTCTTATGGAGACCTAGAGCATACTCCACCACGCTGCTCCAGTGCGGATTGGTGGAGGGGGCGTCTTTCCAACACCATCCAAAAAATGTAGTAAAAACCTTTCATTGCTCATTCTAGAGTCTAGACTGAAGGAGACAGCTAGCCAGACTAGTGAAACCAGGCAGTAAGTAAGTAAGTAGGCATTACAATTGGTGATGCAGAGTACACGTTAGAACAGAAGATACCATTCGGTATAGCCTCATCATTTTTAAGCAGGGTGCAATATTAGCTACTGACGTTGACTTGGACTCAGGGATCGATGCACTGAAAAACAGTCATAAATACTCGAGAAACTTTGTCCTTTATACCTTTTCCACTTGTATAAATAACACAAAAATAAATTAAATTTAGATTAAGTTTTGGACGACAACTGAAACTTATTGTAAAAACTTACATCGTAGGTATTAATCGAGTTGGAACTCTAGAATTGATTCACCACACTTGGACGGTTGGTTTAATGTATTCACCAACAAAGCAAGTTTATATTTTGTTTAATGACGACATTGTAAAGTCCGTATTGGAGCGGCCCAGAAACTTGATCTCACCTGATCTAACGTCAGTAGTAGGTACCTAGTCTACTGACTACTGTAGTAGTCTATTGGATATCTTAACTGGATTCAGAAGCTGGCTTCCCTAAGAACTATTTTCAGGGCACTTCAATTTCCCTTGAACAATAATTGATTTATATTTTTGCTTTTGGTTGCCTTGTTTCCGTAAAAAAGTTGCAGCAATTTCCAAATCGAACGAGAGTAACCTCGAGCAGTTGCTAGTTTCTTTAAAACTATGTTTGAATATGTACTTAATACAACTTATTTCTGTAAAATAAACATTTTACTTAATGTCGGCGGACAATGACATCAGCTTGAGGAATTAAGTAAAGTATGCAAGTCGCGTCGTATTTACATTTGTGAGGGCACGAATCTTTTTAACAACAAGAGTAACAGAGCCGAGTCTATTCACACGCTTGTCATTCATTATGTCCTCGTTGCAAATTGAAGTAAAGTACTTAATACTCAAGAAAACTGTGGTTACTAATTAATTTTCTATTTCATTTTTACTAATTAATTAATAAATAATATTTTTTTATTTTTGCAGAAAATCAAAAATTCTAACTAAATTTACATAGCACTTAGGGCTCGGTAGCCCAATAGGATAAATAACTCACTTTTATAATATACCTATGGGTGGGTCTGAGTGTGTGTGTTCTTGTCTTTGTGTATTGTCCATGGCACCCACGACACAGACAACATTATTATTGTATCGTTCAGGTACTACATGCTGGGCGGGTCGCTGGTGTGCGAGCAGGACTGGCAGAAGCTGATGAAGAGCGCGAACGCGGCGACGCCGGGCGCGCCCGTGCGCAAGGGCAAGGTGGGGCGCCCGCGCCGCTCGCGGGAATGAGCGCCGCCGCCCGCGCCGCCGGCGCCGCGTCACTCATACCGGGACTTTGAGGAGGTATGTACACACTGTGCAGACACATCCATCTATCTATCAGCCTTTACGAAGCTGATAGCCCTCTCCTAACTTGCGCCACTCTGACCGGTTCTGAGCATACTGAATCCAGCGGATACCCGCTGTCTTCCTCAGGTTGTCAGTCCACCTGGTCTGGGGCCGTCCTATGCTCCTTTTTCTGAGACATGGTATCCACTCCTGTCGTACAGAGTATCTAATGAGTAATAATGACATTAGAATTAGCTGGCTTACATAAAAGAGGTATTTGTTTTTAGAGGACAAAGTCGTAGCCGGTTTTGAAAGCATTTCAGGGTTTCAACGCTGTATGCGAATATTTTCAAAGCGAATACCGTCCTGTCCGTCGATGATGTACTTCCAGTCCCTCGTGAGCGTTAGTCGACATTTGATACATTTAATTATAAAAATATAAATAATTCGATTAACTAGTTCTACACTTAAGACATGCTGTCATGAACCGCTTAGCTAGGTGTATTAAACCCACATAGCCACATACATTGGGAGTATAATTTAAAATTTTAAATGATAAGGCTATAAAAAACGCGTAAAAACATAGGTCACGAAAAGATTAATTTAAGATTAAATGCTTTGTACGAATGTAGGGTCGATGTGCCAGTATACGGCCTTTTAGCGGAGTTGGCCACTTTGGGCGAGTGAAAAAATATGTTATCTACACGCAAAATAGTCGATCTATGTTTATTTGGATCCCTAATATAGTCAAGATGTGAAATAAAAAATAAAGCAGTGCCCTCCCATGTATAAATTTCAAAATATAACGGATAAAGTGAAAAACTAGCAATTGTGCCAGTATACGGCCCTCTGTGCCGGTATACGGCCCCTAGTGTGCCAGTACCCGGCCACCCCTTAAAAATTAATAATAGGCTCAGAATACATCGAATTATTACTGATATACAATATTTATTATTATTATAAATATTTACTCACATCTTATTTCTAAAAAAGTGGCCAAGTGCGAGTCGGTTTTGCCTTTGAAGTTTTCCGTTGAAAATGTGCTATATCTCAAAAACTGCTGACTATATAACCAATTATCGTTTAAAGTGTTCATTGAGATCTCCATCATATTTTTTTTATTTTTCACTCTCTTATTTTAAAAGTTAGAGGAGGGGGGGGGGGCACATTTTACCACTTTGAAAGTGTCTATCTTTCAAACGATTGACTTTGAGAAAGAATGGTTAGGAACCTCAATGTAATTTTTTTATACCTCTCTACAGACACGCATGTAGGTATAAGTTACATAAATGAAAAAAAAAATTACTTTCAGTTCCTTGTATGAAACCCCCGCTAGACAAACAGACAGACAGACATGACGAATCTATAAGGGTTCTGTTTTTTTTCCATTTGGCTAAGGAACCCTAAAAAGTAGGTGTTTGTAAAATTTTGTTCTGTTGTTCGTATGCCAGAGAGGTCTCTTCTGCCATTCCCTTTGTTACGAATATCATGAAGAGCTTTTTAGGGTTCCGTAGCCAAATGGCAAAAAACGGAACCCTTATAGATTCGTCATGTCTGTCTGTCTGTCTGTCTGTCTGTCCGTCCGTATGTCACAGCCACTTTTCTCCGAAACTATAAGAACTACACTGTTGAAACTTGGTAAGTAGATGTATTCTGTGAACCGCATTAAGATTTTCACACAAAAATAGAAAAAAAACAATAAATTTTGGGGGTTCCCCATACTTAGAACTGAAACTCAAAAATTTTTTTTTCATCAAACCCATACATGTGGGGTATCTATGAATAGGTCTTCAAAAATGATATTGAGGTTTCTAATATCATTTTTTTCTAAACTGAATAGTTTGCGCGAGAGACACTTCCAAAGTGGAAAAATGTGTGTCCCCCCCCCCCCCCCCCGTAACTTCTAAAATAAGAGAATGATAAAAGTAAAAAAAATATATGATGTATATTACCATGCAAACTTCTAACGAAAATTGGTTTGAACGAGATCTAGTAAGTAGTTTTTTTTTAATACGTCATAAATCGTAAACCGCAATTTACCTCGATCAAAGTTACAACGAACTTCAAGAACTTTTATATTATGTTACTTGCTGCTACGGAACCCTTCATGGGCGAGTCCGACTCGCACTTGGCCGCTTTTTTAGATCTTCATAGGAGAACTGGGAAATCTTTTTATCTTCATATAAATTTGGAGGTTCGTCAAAAACATTTAATAATAATAAATATATAATATTTTAGGGTTTCGTATGATTATTATAGATCACTAATTCCCAAAACTACCAAGCCAAATATTCGAAAAAGAAAACAAAAAAGTACTTGTAACAGGCGAGGAAAATGAATGAAAAACTGAAGTAACCTATACATATATTATTGGTCATACGGAACTCTTTCGACGCAGGTGTAACTCGCACTTGGCCAGCTTTTTTAAATGAAACCCACAATTAATTTTAATTTAAGTACCTACTAAATGTTAATCTCGCAAAATACCAAATAGCTAATTATATTAGTTTAGTACCTAAGCGGAGACCTATTTAGTAGGTAGGTACCTGTTTATTTGTGAGTGAATCAGAAATGTAAAGAAAACATGTGGCCGAATACTGGCTTACGGCATCTTTACACTTATGACTGGGTGAGCCAGTACCCGGCCACCCGGCCGTATACTAGCGTCTTACATAAATTGGTAGCCCAGTATCCGGCCACCTCATTTTTGTATAATTAAATGTTAGAATTGGAAAAAATACACATTAATAATAAAATTCAGTTAATGATGAAAGTAATAACACCAGTAACTTATGTAAAAACCTAATACAAAATAATAAAACTTCCCTTCGAACGCCGCACTGCTTCGTATTGTTTAGCTTGTTTATCGCATATGCGCACAACATTTAGACAAGAGGTAAACTGATTGGATTTTTTTAGCTTCCTGGTTAAGTGAATAGTTGTAAATATTGCAAATTCTTATTACTACATTATCTGAAATACGTTTAAAACTTACACTTTACTATTATCTCATGTAGAAATCTTATTATCTCTAATTAAAGAAACGTAGTCCGTCAGGTGGCCGGGTACTGGCGCATGGCCGGCTACCGGCACATCGACCCTAATTAAAGTACCGTGTTCATTCAAGACTGCGCTCCTCACATTTATGCAGCCATTATCCTTGTAAACAAGTTCTTTATAACCTTAGCCGTACTTTATCACTATCTGATATAATTAAAATCCTTTCACAATAACACAAGTATCTTATTGGCGCTGAGTTTATCATTGCTAAATGGCAATTTGCGTCACAATTATCGGGGCAATCATCTATTAATTGAAATAGGCCACGTTTTGATTGAGCCCACGCGACGCCGTGATACTGATCGTAATGGAGTGTTATGGTTATCAGGTTATTGCTTTGAAAACATCGTTCATTTGGAAGCTCTAAAAGCTAATACCGCAGCCTCTAATGGCGCCGTGTCTATACCTACAACCTTAATGACTGTAAGCTCTATTTAATTTTATTACAACAGTGTATGTACATATAATGTAAATGACTAAATATTTTAACGAGAAAACAATTTTAGTCATGGACAAAATATTGTACATACTTAAGATTAGAATAATAATAATTGTATTTGATAACATTCTTCAATATAAGTATTTATATTTATTCTTTCAAATAGCAACGATTGATCTTAGCCACAATTTATTATTTTAACTTCAGCAGCGATTCATTACCTAAGCGAACGTCTTAGTTGCAATCATACAGCCTAATGGGTATATCTGTACGTTTACATCATGCTACCACAATTACTCGTTACGTAGTAGATATTAAACCAATCAGCACTAATTAGCAAGATCAAATAGGAGGTTAATAATATACATTACTTTACTACATGAACTGAACCTTTGGCGTTGTTACGATAAGACCTTAATTAAGAATACGCTTTGACAGCGATTATTATTTACTGATAAATAAATGAGCCGATGTACATACAATATACGTCAATATTATGCTTTTAATATGCACTGCAATGTTTTTAACTGTATCTATGCACACTTACATTTAATTATTTTTCATTTAATCATTGTTATGTAATGCGGATTTACCTACCGATAAAAAAGTAACAATGGTTAGTGTGCAATGGTCAATTTAATCTTTTTTAGTCTAGACTTAAAGTTTATATTTAGTAGTGATTTAAAGTTTAAAATTTTAGAGGCGAAAAGACAGGTAATGAACCTTGAAGAATAACTACAAAAAGTGTTGCGAAAATATCCAGTCACCACTAAACATTATTGCAGAATAAACCCGAATTAAATTACTTAATCTTTTTCACACAATGAATTTAACGTTTTACTGAATTGTCGGTGTGTTTAATAATAAATAAAAAAGTACATTAAATATAAAATAAACCTATTTTTTTATTATTGACAGTTAGGGTAAAGATATAGTGGTGAATAAGTTTTCCCAAGAGGGGTCGACATTCTAAAAACCAATGCTTCCTCTATAACAAAATGTGTCTGATGTTTCTTTGTGTGTAGGTTACATTTATGTGTGTGTAATCAATGGTAACACACCCACTTTATATTTTGCTAGAAATAACACCCGTATCGCCTAACAAACTATTATTGTTTTTCTAAAATAAAAGTAGCCTAAGTTACTCCTTGTTACATCAGCTATCTGCCAGTGAAAGTCCCGTCAAAATCGGTCCAGCTATTTCAAAGATTAGCCGGAACAAACAGACAGACAGACAAAAATACATCTAAAAGCGCCTTAGTAAAAAGCGGTTATTTTAATATTGTTTAAAAACGGACTTCTTGTGTAATAAGATAACATAACTGAGGAGAGTTCGTCAATAGTACCTACACCTAGGAAATATGGTTTTGATTAAAATAAATTTTTTTGTAAGTTATAATATCGATGAGCTTAGTGTTTATCTGATTCTGAGACGAAAACCGCAGTAAAGTGGCGAAGAAACGCAATTAAGCTGTTCATTGAATACCACACAAAGACCGCTTTGTTTATATGAAGGACGCACTAAGTCGGAACACGAACGGACTACATACAAATAAATATTTCCTTTAACATAATTATATATAATAAAATACCGCATTATTGCTCATTAAGTCACCTGACCGGAAACAACGCGGAATGTATTGTTTGGTCAACCAGATTAGTATTTTTTGGTCAAATAAAATTAGTATGGTTTGGTTCGCGCCACTTTATAATTGGCACTCGAAATTAGTACCAAAATAATTATCAAATTCGATTCAATTTATTAATTGGAACAGTTGTAAATTAATTAGGTAGGTTCTTCATCCGCAAAACTGTAACGATTCATATTTTGTAATGGGCTGAAAACTAGTTAGCTGGTTAGTATACACTGTTAGTGTTACATTACAACTTTATCGTGTGAGATGTGTATGCCGAAGTTGTTCTAACAGCGTTAATTATATTTATTGAGGCTTTGACGCAAATTTCTAAGCGGGATAGTTCATAAAAGGTAATTACTCGTATCTCGTACACTGGACCGGCCGCGGCCGCGGGCGTTGCAAGCACAGAATGCACCGTTAACCAATTTCAAGTTTAAACTAAACACTTCAAAAACTTATTCCCAAACTCATATAACCGTTGGCCAGTGGCTAGTCGATGCGTTATTTAATTTTAAGCGACTAACAATTTCTCGGTAATGCATTGTGAATTGTGATTAAAATTGCTAAGCTAAGTTTATTGAGAGTATAGGGTTATATTATATATTATGATCTTTTATCAGTAATTGTGATGAATCTACTAGTCTTACAACATTATTATTACAGTAGTACAACAATTCAAAAACAGGTTATGTATTCACGCTACGAAGAGATACGGACTGACTATTTTTGACACATCAAAACCTTCAAACATTACGAAAATCATGCGATTGTTACTTAACTCGAAATAATCGCTGAACAACCCTCGGAAGAATTCTCTCTATATTCTGAGTAAGGCGCTCCACCCACTGAAGACGCGTCCCACCGCGGTGCGCAGAGCGACGGATAACACAACTGCGCGCGGGGCGATTTCCCGCGCGTTTCCGCGTCGGCAGTGTGTTGTGCTAGGCGTGATTTCTATATAAATTGAGATACTTGCATACAATGGTAAAATCTGCCATCCCGCGCACCGCGGCGGGACGCGGTGCAGTGGATGGAGCGCCTTACTAATAGTAACTTACTATGCAGTACTATGCACAAAAACCTGCACTCAAAATTGATTTACACTCTCTACAAAATATGTCGAAACCTCGAGTATAGTCTACGTCAGTAGTAAACACGTAGGAAACCCTTTATGTTTTCGAAGTGCATCAACATCCTGTTTTGCTAAATTAATACAAATCATAGCGGCAATGTTTATCAATGCAGAACAGAGGGGAGTCGAACGGGTCCATTACAGCTCCCCTTTATTAAACTACGCTGTTAACTATAATATCAAAGCGACTTTGTGGACGATGGTCAAAGGAAGTTAATTGGAAAACACCTGGCCACGACAGCGCCTTTGGTTCGTTCGGTGCAAAAATCAAGCCGTGCCTCAAAGAGTGACCGTTCACTTTTCACCGGTGGCTTTGTAACACGATTACGACTTGTCGAAAGTTAATTAAATAACGTTTTTCGGAATTAACCGAACAGCTCGACATCAAAGTGGCTGGCCTCAAAGGCTCGCTGCAGGCTAGCCGGTGAGCCCAGCCTCTGATCTCGCCCCGTGCCGTGCGCCGGACAGGTGGTCTTCAACTCTTTGTCAAGAGTTTCACTGAGTTTCTCTCGTTTTGGATTTTAGCAGTTAGCACACTGGAGTTAAGTTCTGAGGGTGCTTTGAGTGAATTAAACTTCAAATAGTAAATGCCATTAAATGTTATTTATTAAAACTATTTCTAACTAATTAGTGGTATTCACTACTGGGTGTTTCTTCAATACCTGCTCAAAGTCCCGAGTTTTCGCACTATGTAATAAAGGGCTACATTACGCACGGAAGGCGACCTAAGTTCCGTTTATTTACTTTGTGACCTAAGTACATAAAATAAAACCTATTACTCTGTACTGTCATATTGTCTGTATTATTGAAACAGTTCATAGGCTGTAGAATCGTTTCATAAACTCGGCCACTTTGATTGATGACCGATAGTATCTGTTGTCAATCTAATTCTATTCCCGTGCGCGGCACGCGATCGCGAGACTGTTCGCAGTCTGTTTCGTGAGTTGTATTCGAAAGTCGTACGTATCGCTTTCTTCGTCGACGCGAATAAATTAGGTTTGCGTTTGATATGGGATCCGAATTAAAAATGTTTAAATTAATTGCATAAATTGTAATGGACTTAGGCGCTCCACCCACTGCACCGCGCCCCGTCGCGGTGCGCGGGATGGCAGATTTTACCATTGTATGCAATTATCTCAATTTGTATAGAAATCACGCCTAGCACAACACACTGCCGACGCGGCACCGCGCGGGAAATTGCCCCGCGCGCAGTTGTGTTATCCGTCGCTCTGCGCACCGCGGCGGGACGCGTCTTCAGTGGGTGGAGCGCCTTAATCTTCCATTTTTATAGGTGTTAACAAACGAGCTAAAAGGTCTCATGATATTTGAAGAGGCTATATGAGTGCCCTCTTTAATGATTCATATCATAACACTCCTAGATTTATTGGCCAATAATCATTACCTCTTCAATAACGATACTTCTTAATGAATGAAATAAATCAAACTAAAATTATATTATACATAAATTATACGAGGAATAGGCCTTACTTCATGTTTTAAGGTTTTTACAACTTTACCTAAAATGACTGACTAATAAAGTGTATATTCTCGTTAAAATTAATAGTGGATATTGTTTACAATAGCTTTGTTTTCCAAATGGCTGGCGTCCTTCGTGAGAGCGGGCCGGGCGTCGAACCCGCTACCCGCTAGCGTTGCGTGCCGCTAACGACTGACTGCTCTCTAATCGTTTTCACACTAAATCCCTTGAGCAACTGTACAATATACCATTTGGGTTGTTACGTATGGTTTATCAACAAACGCGTGGTTACTAAATTGAGACTTCAGCCTTCACACTTAGAATAATAACGCCTATTCTAAGCCTTCACACTACGTATTTCGTGGACCCTACTCCCCCATGATTGGTGGAGGGATTAGTGGCCTATTAAAGAATTTGAATGTAATTGCTGCAAAATCCTTTGATTACTTTAAACAACTGCAACAATTTAAGTAACCATTAGTGACTCTGAGTTGGGGCGTAAGTTACTCACGCTAAGTCGCTCGCGCTTTTTGCATACCTATCTACATATTGAAATCTGTGAGCACTTCAAACACTACGGTGATTTTACGATAAAAGGTTTAAAAAATGTTGTATAGACATGATAACCTAATACCTATAATATTTTTAAGTCGATACCAATATCGCTGTCAATACTGGTTAATTTAGATCGTGTCGTATGTCCTAAAACCTTACACGCGTTACTTAGTAATACGTTTATTCCTTATTCTAAGAGTAATACCGTCGCAATTACGGACAAGGTGATCCAGTTGAAACAAAGTATGTCAAGAAATTAGTGTAATTTATTCATTGGGCGGGTCGTGTCTAGTTCTACTACTAGCAGCTACTATCAACGTACGACAGTCGTCAGGTACTCGTGCGGACACGTCGCGGCGTCGCGGTATCGCATCCTTATCTTTATACTGTCACTGCTTAGTAAGACGACTCAGTAGCAACGCTTAGTAAAAAGACGTTTGTATCAATCCTGTATTTAATCTCTGACTGTAACGTTGCTTGTCACTCATTATTAAATGTATTTTAATAACAGCCTTTTAATTTTAGCTTTTTATTAGTTAGCAAGATAGAAACAAGCATCATATCGATTTCTACTTACGTACACAATTAATTTAAAATCAAACATATCTGATATAAAAACATCCAAACAATAAGCATCTTGAGAATTCCTAAAATCTCGTCGAACTACAGCTGTTATAATCTCTTCAATTTCATTAATGTATGACTTTCATTATGGGAGTAGTTTCAAGTATAAATTCAACTCCAGTTTTATTTTATCATATAATAGAAATGAATAAAGTGCACGTTCCTACGTTCAAAACTTTACAGCGTTATATATAAAATGCTACTAAGAAATTGCGATAGGTAGGTAAGTAATGTATTACAGTATTTTTATATCTCCCAGCCGTCTCTACATTAAAGTATTATCATTAGGTATCTGTTGGTATTTTTAATTAATTAGAATACGTGATCATAAAATGTATGAACAGAGGAACTAATTAACCGAACCCACATGTGGTGAGAGCTAATTTTAAAATACTACAGACACGCTGCTGAAAATTTAAAAAGTTTGAACGACGTCGAGCCTCCAGCTCCGCTCTGTCGATTGCATTTTATACAAGACAACCTCTTAGCTTATTAGAAAAGACAATTATTCTAAAGCTTCTCGTTTTGTTGAGCGATTTAGCGACTCTGTCATATATCTCACATTTGTTTATCAAGCATTAAAATGACTAGGACGATCTTTATTCAAGCTAATAGACTTTTAAACTACTTTACTAAAGTGATGGATTAACTGTTTAGGTTAGACCGTGGTTGTGTTTATGTCAGTAACCCTTTCTTATTTCAAATGGCGTGGTTTAAAAATCGAGGACTGCGAATGCTCGCTGCCACTTTATTCCAATACAATTATTTAGCGGTGGCTCTATTGAAGCGAGTTGTTGATCGCGCGTTTTTGCCACATTAAGTAGCCAGTCTGAAGGGTTCTCAGGGAAGCCAGTTATTAGAAATAAGAGGGATTTCTCTGCGGACGCGCGTGTTTTCGAAACGACTTTGCCCCAGTTAATTAGTTAAATGGATACGTCGCTTTCCAGTTGCCTCCATTCTGTAGCTGTTACGGCCACAATAAACCTCATTTTCTTCGTCCATAATGCCAGAACTGCGAGTGCTATTCAAATCCTCTAAATTGAAACGAAGCTTTCTGCAGTTTAATTTCGAATTGACCGAATCCAGGGCAGGGATGCACTTGCACCGGCACATTTCCCACAGCCGGCTGGCCGTGTGCCGTGTGCCGTGCGCTGGATGTACTCGACAAAGGACATCCGGCCACAATGGCTCCATTAAAATAATGCAAGTAAATGAGGATTTGCGGAGGCGAGTCCGCCGAATCCGCTCGCACTCGGTTCCGCTCACAATGCTCAGAAGGCCTGCGACGACGCTTAAAACACTATACAGGAACATGTTTCATTAGCTAAGTGGGAGGCTTTTGGTGGTTGAATCTGTGTAATGCAGCTAGCTACGAGAGACGAAGCGTCGCTTTTACTTAAACGCCGTAATTAAAATGTCCCCTCCCCCTTAGGGCGCAGTTTTAAACTCGCTCCAACTAGTTTCGAGTGGCCAATTTAGTTTTAGTGTTCCGTGTTTAAGATACAAATTTACGAATTATGTTTCTGCTTTTATTCAGCTTTATTCGCATTACAGACCTAGCATAAAGATAAAATACTTGTACATTTAATATTTTTAGTCTACCTTACGAATTTACGAGTACTAAATGCCTCTTTTGTTGTTTTTATTTGAAAGTACACTTTTTAAAATTAGGTATAATAATATTATGATGATGCCAATTCCAACTACTTTATATTATAATGGATGCAATAGAGTGTTTTAGTTCAGATTCCATTTTATTTACCCTCTCACCCACGTATCTCGTATCTATGGATAAAGCAGCACTTAGCCCAATGTACGGCGGTTCCATCAATTACTTTTTTGTAAAGGCCTCGCATAACTGCACGAACGAAGATCGTAATAACTATATTGGTTTCTGACAAGCAAAATTGATCTACAATGACGATATTGATCGTGATTGACTCGTAATGCGGACCATGCCGAATTATTTGTATTGTAATTAATTTAAGAATTTGAAACTTAAAGTCGAAAATGACACAATGACACGTGATATCTTAAGTTTTTATCTTAACTATTCTTTTCTTATATTGGGAACATATTATATTATATTGTGCCGAGGTTTTATTTTTTGAACTGTATTATAACTATATCAATCAAAATTTACTTATCCGCCTGTTTGTATTACCTTACCTAAAGTTCGCAAACGTTATTAAATGGCTACCCTATCTGGGAAATGAACTTCAACCTTCGCCAAGTAGAGTCGATATATCGTTATTATTAAGATAATTGCTAATTTAGTATATTATCGATTATTAGGACCGTTGATGAATTTAATCGCTATTGATCAATTGCGTGTCGGCGGCTCTACGCCGAGTTAATTTGATTGAAACCGAGTGGGTAATTAATTAGAGATTGAGCGCTCTCGTCAACGCTCTGCCGATGTTTACAGACGCTTATGCATATTAACTTTAATGACATATTCCTTTTGAATAGACTAAGATTTAAAATATTTTCCGGTTTACCGGGATAATAAGATTAATGTATTGTCTCAGGTTTTGGTCCGATTTGATGAACAAACCTGAGTGATGTTTTTGATTGAAAATGCATTTATATGTGGATTTTTATTTTTACTACGGGCTGGAAATTGGAGTGAATTTGTAAGCATGACTATTCAACAAATATTTTTCTCTAGAACTATTCAAAATTTATTTCATTATATTCGATATTATTTTATACCGAGTGATGCAGTCTACGTAAGTCTGATGGTGAGGAATCCACCTAGTAGGTAAGCCCCATAACTGGTGGCTTGCGCAACACTACACAAGAATAGAATCTAATGCCGCTAAAATAATATAAGACTTCTGAAATAGTGCCTGAGGGAATTAAATCAAACAGTTACTTGTAAAGGTATAAAAGGTACATTCGTTTATTCTCAATAATGCTCAATTCGCAACTCTACATTGATAAACATTAGCTCTCCTTAAGACGGCATCCGGAGTGTAGTTGATTGATTTAGTTGAGAGCATCGCGACGCAAGGTTAATAGCATTTAATCCCGCTAAAACGTTAGGCGATCCCTCATAATGAATATTTATTCTCGACAGTCGGCGCATACTTTTATGACGAATACATATTTTAGTAGCCGGCGTAATTCCGCTGATTACTTTCTTTAATTTTTGTGAAAACTGGATAGCGTTCCATTGCCGTCTATGTGGATAGCGAAGTGTATTAAAGCTCGGATGGGCAAACAACTAAATTAAATGTTGGGACTCCTATACTTTTACGATGACGATACTAAAATTAATGTCGTGATGTGTATTTCAATCAAATACATTAGACGATTACATCGCACTGCTTACGTCTCGAACTAAATGTTGGATGTGACACGATTATAAATAATATTTTATCAAATATCTAATGAATGTTTAAGTAAAATTTTACTAGAGTTCCCTTGTGTTTTAATCTATTAAATAACTAAAAGAACTCTTTTTTTTTCTGAAAACCTTTGAAATATTTTACCGGTCATGTTAACACTACTGGGTTAGGCTTTAGGATAGCGCCACTACACGCCTGAAATGCCTCATCGAATGACGACTGCTTAAATAGAGTGTAAATCATACATGCGGCATGATGCATTTACATCATCATGCCTTATTTCCAGTCGATTTCCAAAAGACACCGTCTAACTCGCATCTTTCAATATTGAGTCCATTAGGAAAAAGCGGCGACCTTATAAAACCAGTAACAAATATGACGCGTTCAAGTCTTTCAAATATTATTAATGATACTACAATCATCATTAAAAGCAACAGCGGCAAAACAATCACTCACTGAAGATATTTTATTGAAATGATGTAAGCGCGATAGACAGGCATATCAATCGCATTCCGATTTTTATTCAGCATATTGTACATCGCAATAAGCAGATGTCGCCCGTGTATTTAATGTGCCTCGTCCATTAGTCATATGAAACATGTGCCAATACAAATGATATGGAGGTTTATGAATGACGGGGGCCAGGGTGCGGGGAGGTGCGGGCGTGCCCTGAGGAAGGGAACACTAATGGATTACATTCGCGCGAGTGAATTAGGATATTGTCGTGCGATATGTTCCGGTGCACTCCGTACTCCCATTACATCAATATATACGACTTGTTATCAATTCAGCGCAGATTAAAATTTAATTTTATATATGGCAATCGATTCGGTTTGATATTTGGTCGGGATGTAAAAGCTCCATTTTTAGGGTTCTACAATCAAAACTGAATCCTATAGTTAGGTACATTATGTCTGTCCGTCCGTCTGCAGCACAGAGACCCGTACTGCTAGAAAGTTGTTATTTGGCCCGGATATTGTATTTATTAAAACTGCAAAATTTTAGAATAAAATCTTTAATAATATTTTCTTCAGAGTACCTCCACTAAAGGTAAAGTGAGAATGATTCTTTTTGCTTTCCCCATAGTGTAGAGTTCAGCAGTCATTTTTATAATAACTACCGTTGTTATATTGTGTGAGTAAAGCTTTTAGTTTAAGAAGAAAAAAACAGTATGTATGTATGTAGAAATTAAATGCTGAACATAACCCTACCAGGCTTCCACCGTACATTTAAATACCTCGGCAAAATCTACAATAAGTTCCATAAATGTTTTACAATCACTTAAGAGTAATGTGAGTACGTGGAGGTATTCACATACGTAATTAATTCATTGACCTAATCGACCTGAATCCCAGGCTCTTAATTGAAAATTATTTTGAGTAATAAAGGAGCTGTTTCAGCGCAAGCGAATGGAAATGAAGAGACCCCAACACTTACCTATGTAGCCCTGCTAAGGACCCTGCGAAACCCAGTGCGGGTTTGATTCCTGGTCGGGGCAAACATGTAGGTATGTGACAATGATAGTGATTGAGTCTCCTGGGTTAATGATTGTTTCATAACTTCTAATGTTCATTGTTTCTAGTGAATTAACTGGTCAAAGTAAAAATTATTTGAGTACCTAGTATTTTATATTTTAAACCTTTTCAACAGCATCACAGGTAAAACACGAAAGAAATTTTTTATTAAGCTATTGCATAGCTTTTATCGCGGGCTTGAGCGCGGCGACCGAATCAAGAAATTCCGTAACGAAATAAAAGGTGACACCGCCCACTTGCTGTCAGTACTAGGATAGCAAAAACAAGTGTGCCAAAGTGACTTCTGTGCGCCTAGTACTCGCTTTAATTAATTGCTACTAATGGTGAACAAATCTGATGAGAAATTCCTCAGCTTTGTTTTGGCACACTTGCTTGCATGTTTTTGCTATCCTAGTACTGACTGCAAGTGGGGGTGTCAGGTTTTATTTCGCAACTAATGCTATGCAATAGCTTTACCGCGGCAGTCCCCGAGTGCAACACGTTTTTTACAGAAAGTATCACTAAAAATATTTCGTGACAATAAAAATAAATCACCGTATTTCAAATCGTTTATAGTTTACCCTTCAGCGGTGTAAGACGACGGTATAACTTGAAATTACAATGGCATTCAATAGCTTATGAATATAATCTACAATTAAACGTAATCGAATATACATATTAACCGGTTATATTGGGTCGTCAAAGCGAGCTTTCACTTTTAACCGAGCTTTCGACTTCCTGCAAGCGATTCTTAACTTTGACTTACTGTTGCCAAGCGAATATTACAACATCGACTGTACTAATTTTTATTTATCTAAATCAATTGTAATACAGACAGATACAGCACTAATTTTATGTGTATCAGGAAGATATATGGCACACTTATAAATACAAATATGTAAGTATATTATTTGATAATCGTTTTACATCTTGACAACTGGACCAATTTTGATGTATTTTTATTGATGGTCCTATTGGTTTAATTGTCGAGAATATGATTGTAACTATGAAAGAATTACATAAACAATTACCTACAGCGCCACCTAACAGATCGTATGAAGTATGTAGGTATAGAACGAAACATATTGTGTGATGTGGCCTCAGTCCGACTAGTCATTCAATACTTGTCAGATCTCGCTCAAACCACATGACAAGCACCAGCTTTCGATTAAAAAAAGAATCATCAAAATTGGTTCACCCAGTCGAAAGTTCTGAGGTAACAAACATAAAAAAATACAGTTGAATTGAATACTTCCTCCTTTTTTGAAGTCGGTTAAAAAATGAAGGCGTGCAGAAAAAAACAATCGCACCAATATTTGTATAAAGATGGATATACAAACCAAATTATAAATTCAGTTTGCAAACGTAGCAAAAATCAACATCCGTTCCCCACTCCCGTTCCCCACGCGTGGTCGTTGTTACCAAGCATCTCAGTAATGAGGTCCGGAGCAGGAACGGTCCGTGAGTTACGAGCGCCGCTCGTAAACGTCACATTAATTAGCATGCCCGCTAATGAGGAGTTATGGCGCTCCAATGAGAAGAGTTGTAAGCGACGTATTTATTAACGGGTGCAACATTATCGGCAGCGTCCACACTGGGACCGGTGCGTGCGACGCGACAATCACGACGCGATCGCGCGACCGACTACCCCTCATAGTAATATCCAATTGTGCTTTTACATTTGATCTCTGAACTGGTAATCTCCACAACTTAAAAAAAAGAAAATTTTCTAAGAGACATTGAGTTTCTACTAGATATCTACTTACACGAAAAAAAAACAGGTAGGTGTTACCGTAGCATATTATCCGAAATATTTTCCTAGAGAGACTGGGTATTTTTGACGATTTCCTCCTTGATGAAAAGGCTTAGTAAAAACAAAATACAAAGTACCTACCATTGTTCATCACGAACAAACATACAATACAAGTAAATTTACATTTGTTAATCGCAAAAAAGCGCAATTCCCGAGTGACCAGTGTGCACAATATGCGCATGCTGTGATATTTGCGCGGACTATATCGGATTGCGACTCGAGGACGCGTCGACACGATAGATTTATATGCGGCCATCCATCTGCGGTGTACCGGCGTGTCTTCGCCTGCTTAAGACTACAATGCTTTTCGATTAAGTGGACATTACCTTTAAATTGCATTAACAATTCATTGCACATGTCAATGGTAATTGATGTGGGAAAAGAATATTCATTTTGATTCTTCAATTTACTTTTCTGAATACGGTACTTGCAACAAATTATACAAAAATTCTAAAGCAAATTTAAAGTAACTAAGATTCAATTTACCACTGTGACACATGTTGAAAATGTAATTTAACATGCCAGTCTTGAAATATACACTCAACTCAACAAAATAGGCAGCGATGTAACATTACAAATTTGAAAAGATATCGCTCGCAAGCTTTTATTTTCTGATGGGTAACCCGTTTACTTCGGATAAGTGTGATTCGCTGTAGCAAAGAACAAAGCGCGTATTACGGGGAGGAGGGAGCGTAAAAAGACGTTAATAATATTCGTCAAAGCACTCCGGTTACATTAAATCAATTTGCCCTTTCCGCGCGGTAAGTAGCGAACGGTGTAATTGATAAGTTGAAACCCTTGTAGCGTGCAGGAGTTGGGCTGCCGGCGCCGCTGCCAGAGCCACATCATGTGGTACGAGTATCGTGTCTCCCGCGCAAATTGCGATTTATATTCTGTTCTCATGTTCTAGTATATTTTTTATCTGTTGATGCCGACTAAATCACATGTCACTATTTACTCAGTGTTACGTTCAAATTAAGAATTAATGGAAATTATCAAGAGTACCGTGTAACTCTAAAATCGCACTAATCCTATCCTATTCAATGAAAAAGTTAAAATTTAATTATATTTATATGTATGAACACTGAACTATTATTATATTACTATGTGAGTACAGTATAGGTACTTCAGTGATTTATACTTCGAATTTTAAATTTGTAAATTAATTTAAGTCCAGCGTGGGTCTGCAATAAAATAAAATAAAAATTAGAAGTTTCGTATCTCTTCCACTAATTTAACTTAACGTATTTAGGCACTTCCAAGACGTAGGCTATTTACATTTTAAAATTATTTACATTAACACACATTAAAATTATTTAATTATGCGGTTGTGTTGTCAAACGGGTGTATTGTTTGGGGCAATTTAATTTTTATTAAGTATCATAATATCTAATTATCTACCGGTAGATTGTGCCGATAGCCTTATTTGCATAAATATTAAATAACGTTAGCATATTTTTTCAATATTTGCTAAATATATTGGCAATATAGTAAAAGTAATGGACGTAGCTGTATCATTAATTTGGTCAAAACCATTATATTTATACAGATGACAATATTTTATAAATGAGAAGTGAATAACGGATTTTGTATTGTTCTACATAATGCCGTGTGCATATTGTGTCGGAATCAGTTAATGGAACCGATGTGAAATGAATTCCAGTTAAAACTAAAAAATCACATTTTTTGTAGTTTTATAAAGCAAGAATTTAATTTTAAAATGTACCGTTTTGTGACGGGGAAATAAAGTCGCTCAGGTGTCAGGTTGGTATGATATTTTATTATCACGTTATTAGCGAAAATACCAAGTCATTTAGTAAATAGTTGTACGTTTAGCCATTATATCTTATCCGTTATTAATATGTGGTTTATTAATTGATGTTATTTTTTTTAATTTTTTTATTTATTTAGGTATTATGTTGGACTACTTACAATAAAAATATCACACAAACATTTACGGCAATTATTTTTTTCGGATTGGTATTTTTAAAAGCATTTCAACTTTCTATTTTTTAAAGCGAAACCAGTATGATGTACGAGTATGATTAAACAAACTTACCTTGTAACGTTTGACTATAATAATATGAAGCGTTACTTCCGAAGATATTTATTTACCAGCCTATTCAAACTATATTTCTTTGAACCATGTTTTTTATTATTTTATATTCAGACAAATCCTACGGTAATATGAATCGGTATTTTTAGTATTATATAAACATAAATTGAATAGGGAAATTAAGAGCTTATGTCTAGTTAAGCAAATAATAATACTATGACCAGTAAACTAATAAGTCATTTTTAAGTTAATAAGCTTGTTGTAAGTTTTAACAACAACAACAATGTAAGCAATTAAATACTCGCTTCTTCAACGTTCATAATACTAACGACAGTTATAAGCCGAAATCTACAAACAACGCCACCTTCATCATTAGAAATTGTTCAATTTCCTTTAAAACAAATTATGGCCAGCCACCTAAATAAGCCCTAAAAATAATATAAGTATACCTTAATGTTTATTCTTGAAGTAATGATCGACATATTATTCTACCGTTGTACGTAATATTGTAAACGTGAAACGAGCATATCACGGCGACTCCATCAGGGATCAACGTAATTAAAGCTTAGGGCAGAACTTGCACGTGAAGATCGTAATCAGAGCCATTAATTTAAATCAAATTAACACTTCAACTTTAAGCCGAGGTCATTAATGCCATTACAGCGAAACAATATGGAGTCGTGACCGCGTGGCGGATATCTAAATAATAAATAAATAGCGCGCAGCTATCGCACCATCGCATCTCGAGTTAATGTCCGACGCCACAGTTTTATAATTAACAATAAATTCGGCGTGTTTTTTGTCCAGTGCGAGGGCTCGGTGCAACGTCGATATTTTTCCTATTACGATCGATATCGATCTTAATGACACATACTCGATAATACACCGCTCGGGTGGTCTATTATCGCCAGGCTAAAATTGCTTCGGGATATTATTTTATGATTTTTTTGTTTGTTTTTCATTACTATAACTAATTAAAATTGTTCATCTTTGGTTAGAAAAACAGCTCCAGAAAAGTTTTTAATTTGCGTTAAGAGCAATATGTTTCTTTTAAACTTTTCATCGTGTTAACGTACGTTCTTTATTATTTAAGCTCATTTTAACCCAGTTGCGTTGCAGTCGTGTTTTCGACCCAATATACATTTCATTATCATTAGCATATAACTTTTAATAATATCTCATATAGCTCTCACCGATCCATCTCTACGAAATAAGATCCATCGAAGGTGAGCCACTTCAAAATAATTAGCTTATTCCTTACCTCGGGCGCTTCACGGCTAGACCCTTCAGAATTTCTTGATTCTGTTCAGAAACACCAAAAATATTACCGGCTCCCCACTCGAGCTCGGCTCCGTTATCTCGTTATCCTAATGAAGTCTACGCTAATGACGAGTAGGTAAATAATAGGGCGGCTAATGGCGGCTTTATCATTCTGGAGTACGCTCCAGGTAAGGGCCAATTAGGGGCCGACATCGGCCCATATTGTTCGGCGCAGCTCGCTTCGATTACGATTATTTTCGAACGACTCTCAGCACTGATAAATTGGACAAACTATGGCGAAATGACGTCCGCGGTTTTGCAGCGCCTATTAAACGTCTGTATGAATATGGCAAGCTCGGTACACGTTATAAATGTGGAACTATTGAAGAGGCCAAGTTCTCTTTATCGTATTCGCATTTAAATGGAGATTCCATTTAATTTTAAAATAATTAGTCTAGTCTGTAACTGAAGGACTGAATGTAATATGTTTGTTTATAAAAATAACCCCAGGAAAAACTTTTTGAAGCATAATTTGTATTGATCAATCAAAATATTATTAAGAGTTTTAAGAGTGCCAATTAATGCATATTTAGCCCTAGTAAAGACACGTGCATAGTGCATAAAGTAAAGAGTGAATGGAATTATCAAATAAAAATAGGCAATAACAATCGGCAACACTCTCTGTGCGAGCTTTCCATTTAACATTCGAAGAGGATAAAATAAAGGCCACAATAGCTCTTTATAAACGGCCTGCGTTCGAACAATGCTATCGGATCCCACAATCACTTGTGGGTGGGCTAATTATTACATCAAGCTCGCATTACTGAGGGGTGAAATGGTGCGACACGAAACGACAACGGTCCGACAATATTGAGTTTAAATATGCCATACAATTCGAAATGGCTATTGAAAATTAATATTTTACAATCTGTTCTGCAGTAGTTGATGAGTTGTATCATGTATGTATGTAGAAATTCGATTTGTAAGTTATTGATTGTATTTAGTAATTAGTAGGTCTATGGTAGAGCGATACGTAATTAGAGAAATTAGTTTCAGTAAAAAATATCGTTTTCTATTGCATGATCAATTGCACTCAGGGTAACAATATTCCTGGAAACTTAATAGCATCATGTTACAAATAATACCAATATCTTTTTATTACCTGGATAACAAGAAGAAAGATAAGTTTAACTAAGAAGCAACCCAGGTCCGGGAATCAAAGAGTGAGCTCTCGATACAACGAGCCAATTGCTCCGCTAACGACGCTCTTCAGGCAGAGGACTGCTTTAGTTATTTATACTGCGTCACATATCGGATTTATTAACAGTGGCTGACCATCCGATATCCGTTTGTACCTACAGGTTGTGTACAGGTGCGTTTTTTCGCGGTGTCAATCTATATGTCGACACGTTTTAACAAGGTTAATTATTTATCATTCGTTAGATATTTGGTTGTTTTATTTAAAAATAATAGATGTAATTTAACAGTAATTTGATATTACATATTTAAATTCAAAATATTATGATGTTATAGGGCATTTGAAAATAATTTCTTTTAAAGTTTTAAATGTACTATTATTTGTTCTGTGGTTTTAACCAATACCGAGATGTATAATGAAACATTAAAAAACATTTACAAGCGTATCTCATCTCGACGTATAGTATACCTATAAATTTTATTAATGGTAAAAAAGTTGCAGGTCATATATCTGATGTGAGACTGGGCTACTGAAGAAAAAGAACTAGTGAATACATATTTTATATCGAGAAGCGTAGTAGAAGCTGGAGCGTCTTCAATCCCTTGGCCGCAGTGAAACTTCCCGCCGATGTTTTTTATTGCGCGGAATTTAAATGCATTTTTGATGTTACGAGATGACACGCGGCGGACGTCCTCCCCCTCCCCCTCCCCCCGCGCTCACCGCCTATAATTTTCAAAGTTGGAACTTCAGTACGGTATTAAGGCCTGATTGCTTGAAGAAACTTGAGACATTTTGGCGTATTCTTTGGACTCCCTGTAGAATGTAGCGTACCGTGTACGCCTTTATTACCTACTAACAGTGATTCGAATTAATCCAACTTTACCCCCGCACCGCTTTACAATTAGATTTTATTATTTCAAGGAATATTTTCATATTCTGTACCTATGTTTTTTAAAGAAATATCTAATTAATATTTTACTGTGCGACTAACGTGTTACGAAAAGCTTAAACTGGGGTAAATCGTGCTTAATACAGTTTCAAATACTACTGAATTAACAATACACGGCACACAATTAGCAACTAACCAGTCGTATAATTTATGGAGTAGTTTCAATCCATTGGCAGAGAGGGTAAGCGTGTATGGGATATATGACGTGTTCAATTAAGTAGTTCGGACCGCATCGGGCGGAACACGACAATACGTTTAGCGGATAGCGGCCGCGGGCAGGTGTGGTCGCGCCCTAGCCCCGCTCAAATCCGTTCAAATCGAAGCTCAGAAAGATGAGACGGGATTTAATAGCGTTTCCGAAGCCGCGTATATATGCGTTTTTACATTAATAAATACGTTCTTCAGTGCATTCTCCATTTGTTTGTTTTATGCGACGACGCTCTCGTGTCATAGGCGGTAAAACCTGTTAGTATAAGAACCTTGAAATGTTTAAAAAATAATATTTTTTAATAGTAAACGGCTCAATTTTTTTTATATTGGATGACATCCTCATTCGTCAACTACACAAGATAAAATATAGTTACACTGATATCGAATTATTGAGCCGAATCCGCACTTAGTAAGTACATAAATTAAACAATTTAATAATGAATGAGACTTATCTACCGAACTATAATAATTAATATTAATGGAATTGAATAGAATGAAATAATTGTAAAAGCGAGCTAGCGTTCCCCCAATATCTGTTGCGATAGTTTTCCTCAACTCTGAAAGGATTGCCGTGTACCCTGTGACAGTTGGACTTTTAGAATACCTCTATAACTGACGTAAATATTAATATTTTTGTTGTGTATATGTATAGAATAAAAAAGTAATTATTTTACACACATTTATATAATTACATAGATTAATTCTAATTATTTTTCAATGCCGATACTTGAGGTTATTATTTGTTTAGTTATAATTTATTTAAATTACACTTACCTACATTAACATACAGAAAATAGCATAACGCATTTTTTATTTTTAAAACAATTTTAGGGACTGAAATGGTTTGTAGAATGGAACATTCTCATAACATGATTAGAAAGAAATGTTGTAAAATTAATGAAAAACATGTTGGTATCCATACTATCCATTAATTAACGCGTAAGCAGTGCGACGCTCGTACGCTTTCCCCACTGTTACACGCGTCGCTGGTTCATATCGCCAGCTTTTGAACCAACATCGGCTGTATTGGAGACTTATGTCATGTGTACCACAGATAGGCGTTGCTATTGGTTAAGGTTACTAAGGTACTATTGAATTCGAATTTAAAATAATTAATTTGTGTAGTAATTTTTGTTTGTACAACCGCGCCGTTACATAATTTTCAGTTATAATTATTTAAGAAAAATTACTTGAAAAACTACTAAAATAATATAGGTACAGACTTAAAATATACCTCTTTTTATCTGCTCACTCTATGTTGAATGATAACAATAGTTACCAAAACTAAAATGAAAAATATTCACGCAACTTATGTATGTGCTGGTTTTTAGGATGACCAATACTTTTACAGTATCTAATGCATTGTCAAGTCCAGTCTGCGATACGCACTGACAGTAATTCAGTGCAGATAAGAACATGTTAATGAATTTTCTTGGTGCATGTGTGTAGTGTAGACGGGCAAGTTCCCGCGGGCTCATTAATTAGAGGGTGGACTCATCAAAGTTTACCAGTTAATTAGGAGCTGGGGCCTGGCGCCTCACCTTTGTAATGTTATGGCGGTAGTCGGTACAGCCTCGTGTTGCCAGCTGACACGGTTTGCGTGTGACGTCCCGATTTTATACACTTGTGTGCTCACCCTACTCTAATCAAGTTCGGGTCGAGTACTTAATTGTTTATTGATACATCGAATGTAGGTAAGCACTGTATTAACAATTCCAGCTATAAAGTATTTGTTAATATTGTTTAAGCAACATACAAAATATATTAATATATAAAATATCAAGCATTTATAATATTAAATCAATCATCAAATAAAGTATAACCGACTCAATTGATACAAAAAATTACGCTATCCCGATTTTAATTCAAATCTTGTTTTTATGATTGTTTGTCTTAATCCTTGCAAAATAGATACATTACATTAAGTTTAATGACCGTATTAATAACACAATTAACAAAAAACTTGTCTATAATTTTTTTATGAGGTGTTAATTCACAGGTATCTAATTATTCGTAGCAATAAAAGTAATGTGAATAATTATTTCAACAATAAATTAATATTTATGTGTAACAAATGGGAAGGGAGATGGATGTCCCGCGGGAACATTAATTAGAACGCTCATCAAAGTTTACCAGTTAATTAGGACCCCTCACCTTTGTTAAGCGCCTCGTCCAAGACTGCCTTAGGGCCCGTTTACATTGGTCAACTAACGGATTCGTCAACCGCATTCGGTTAAAACGTATTTGATAATCGAATAATTATGTTTACCTACATCTCCTCATTGCCTCTTTTTAAAAGACCTTAATAAAGAGGAGGTTCTCAATACGATTGTATTTTTTTAATGTTTTTTTTAGAACTCCGACTTTTATCAACTGTCAAGTCTCAGAAAGAATAATATTATTTTAAGTTGGTCCCATATTTATCAAAAGTCAGTTGGGATGATAGGATTCGTAAGGAATTGAGGGATAGGTAATATGTCAAACTTTATTCAATATTCAATAATTTTAGTATGTACTCCTTTTTAAAACTATTTCTTTGATGCCGGTTGTTTTTTTTTTGTAAGATTTTGATTATGTATGTACGGCGAAGGATTGAAATGTTCTACGTTGGTATCCCCATCCAATTATAATGTGATAGTCTGTAAGAGAGAATGAGTGACGAGAATGAGAATGAACAAGCTCTTACTAAGAAAAGTTACTACCTTTGACTACATCTCCACTTACGGATAGTAATAGTCAAACACTAACAAACTTTAAGATTAAGAGATGTAGAAAGGTCTTTATAGTTTTATTTAAATTTTAACCGTTGTTCTTGACTGCTATGATCGTTTGATTTACGTTTTGTTTTTTGGTTACAGTAATTGGGTTTTTGAAGAATATAGCCATCACTAAAATAATTTATACTTGTCGGGGATCGTAAATGTGTTATGACCGAACTCGAAGAACCAAAACACAATGTTGACTAATCGATTTTTCAGAGCGTTGGTTGGGTTGCGAATTGAATACAATTTAAATGCGCTATAATATGTCTGCTGATAAATATTTTACAAATTAAATATTTTATGTTTTTCCTATTTACCTCTATTACCAAACAACATTCTATGATACCGAAGTGAGGCATAGCGGTAAAATAGATAAAATTTAACAGCCCCTTACATCTCGATAGATGGCGCTAGTAGTAGAGTAGAGTTGGTTTGGTACGTCTGTTAGTGATTGTGTAACTAAATGACTTGACCTTTAAGGGTCACTACACAATTGCCGATGTAAAATTATTCTAACCTTGTTATAATGTGATGTGTGACGTTAAAGCATAATATTAAACATATCCGCTATGTTCTCTATTGGACGAAGCCCGTAATATTATGGCGTAGTCTCATAATCTCTATAATCATTCTAAATTTAATTGTATGACACTGTTTAATCTTAATATATATAAATTACGTGTCACGTTGTTTGTCCGCGATGGCCTCCTAAACTACTTAACCGATTTTAATCAAATTTGCACACCGTATGCAGTTTGATCCAACTTGAAAGATAGGATAGCTTACATCTCAATTTATAGTCGCAATATAAAAAAAAACTTTTGACAGAACGAAGTCTGTCCGGGCAGCTAGTAGATTATAATATTATAGTAACTAAGAGGTATTATATTAATGAGATGAAATTAACTTATACTTTAACATTAATAGCTAATCGATGTTGGTTTAAAAAACTAAGATTTTGATATGTTAGAAAATAATTATTACTTTAAAATTATGTGGAAATAATACGGTTCCTCCTTCCTGATATCCATGGGCGAAGGCCAGGTGGTTACTCAAAACTTCGTGCACTTTCTTTAATATCTTTTAAATAATGTATTTCATAAACAAGCTTATTTATTTAAAGGTAAATTTAAATGTTTATCCTGTACAATATCAATAACTACAAATTCTTCGTTATAAACTAATTATAATAAGATATTGGTTTTACCTGTAGATGCAAATTGTTATTCAGATAGAACAACAATAGATACTGCAAGAAACTGGCAGCAAACGAGACCGTCAGCACTTTAAATTTAACAAACTGAACCAATTAGTTAACAACGGTATCTACTATACAATTCCTTTTCGTTCCAGTCAGATAGTAATGCTCGTGTGATAACAAAGGGCGCGGTAGGTGGCGCTGCGGTCGCTACCTCCAATTAGCTTAATGGATGACTTCGGCTAGCAATACTTTAAGATAAACTACTTTATTCTTTGATTGTAGTTAATGTATACGTGTGTTGAAGGTTAAAGTTATCAGCCTTACAACCTGTATATCGATCCATCAACTTTTAGAGATGTAATTTTGAACGGATCTGATTTGTGATTTCTTCAGATACACCCTTAAAAGGACAGCTATTTTCAAATGTATGAATTCTTTTGAATGACCAAGGCCACTATTGCTAAAGTTACTAGGACGTTTATAACATTATCTGTTATGCTGGCCAAGTGCAACTTGACAGACTTCATGTACCTTCGACATTGTGGAGAGCTCTGGCATTTTCCTCTATCAAAGCAAGTGACAAATTAATTTAATACGCTCTTTATTTAAAAAACAATTGATAGTAGGATTCAAACACGATCTCAACTGGGAGAACGACTTCCAAAACATTTGGCCAACATTGCTTGCTTAATATTGGTATAGATATTTAGTATTTACGTATACAGTGTAAGAAGACCGCTCGTTAAACTGTAGCGTGTGATAACGATAACAAAGGGTGGTAGGAGGCGCTGCGAACCCCGTCTCCAATTAGGCTAATGGACGCCACCGACCTGCATTCATACTCGAAATCCTCCTCTGCAGCTAATTTTCGTCTTAAACGTCAGAATACGAACACACGAGCACAATAAACGCTGGTTCTGAATCGGGATTTAAATAACGCTCTTGTCGCGTGCGGCAGTGGCGATAGACGCATGTAGATAATGTTGAGCGTGTACTTGTCGCGAGACACTACAGTGTCTCCTAATGTTAAGTATAGTAAATTTTTCATATTTAAGCAACCTTTAGCAAACGTGATTAAAATAAGAAGAACAATGTACATTTTCATTAACAACATTAAAAAATCGACATCAATGTTACGATCAAGCTTATCGTGAATTAAGAAAAGAAGTAATTTTATTTCCACTTAAACTGTTACGATACACTAGATTGGAAAAGGCACTAATTAATACAGCAATTCTTACAACATTATATCTTATAAAGGTATACATTGTTCTTGTGTTAGTAAATACTCATTTTTTTCTCTTTGTAAGTTTTATTAACTCAAAAATAAAGTTCGCTAACGTTTAAAAATACATTACCTAAACTTACAGGTAAACATCTTATGCTTAATTACCATTGACTTCAGCACTTATTATCATGAACGTGCATGCTTATTAAAATTCCGATCATACATTCATTAATTCGGATAACGAAAGCTTGTTTAGTTAATGTCATTTGTATTCGTATAAAATTACAGTTTATACAGTAATGCAAACTATTTAATTTGTTGCAATTTCCCCGCTCGTCTGTAGCTCCACGGAGTACATCTCATTACTCCACTAATGAACCAATCAAACAGATTGCCCTCGAACTTTAACCCCACCGCTACTTAAAAGCACTACTAATGCTAATTAACACTTTTATCTGTTTAATAAATAAACGCGGTCTTGAAATAATCCGCTGGAATTTCTATACCTTTATAACTCACCCTGGAAAGAGTTGTTTTAATATGAGTTTGATTGCAAATAGCTTTGACATACAGATTTAGTGTCCAAGTTTTTACTATACTATACTAGCTGCCCGGACAGACTTCGTTCTGTAAAAAGTTTTTTATTTTGAGATGTAAACTATCCTATCTTTCAAGTTGGATCAAACTGCACATGGGGTGCAAATTAGATTAAAATCGGTTAAGTAGTTTAGGAGTCCATCGCGGACAAACAACGTGACACGTAATTTATATAGGTATATTAAGATTAAGGTGATCTTACTTTACTGACCTCTATTTAGGTGACATTAGTTGACCTTGTTGAAGTTTAATAAGTCAATAGTATGTGACCAACAAACAGCAAACGTCGAGCCGCGTCAATGGATGAAAAATCTATTGCGAAATAAATGTTGAGCGTTTTTGTACTTTTTGTGCTTCGAAGGGTCAAACAGTCGATTCCGGTTGATACCATCAGAAGATCGTTGAGTATCAGAAGGACATCTGGTGACCTAAATTCTTTTAACGTACCGATGGTAAGTACCTAATCTGCAGCTACGAATTATTCGAAGAATTCATAAGATTTTCTGTTCGGTTTCAATCCTGCGGTAATATAGGGTGACGCAAAAGTCGTCACCCTATCGGAAGATGCTATGATTTTTGAAAATGGCGGTAAATGGTTCAGTTGTGAGATTTGTGACGTAAACAAATGCAAAATATACGTCAATAAGACCTGAATCGCTATACTTCTCAAGAACGCGGAATAGGTAATCATAATAATCTCTCGTTTTGATGATTTGCATTAGCCGGCAAGATCGCGCGACTTAACGGTTCTAGACTTCGATAATAGTCAATGAAAAGACCTTGCCCTGGGGGAACCGGCTTCCTAATCACGGTATCCTTTTGGGTTCTTGGTGGGGTTTCTTGAAGCACGAGTCTATGTCAACAAGTCTCAGACTCTTGAAGCCCGAAGAGAATATCCGTCATGAATGCGGGCCTATCACCAGAAGTTGGAGAATGTCATAAATCAGGCCCGTGTGGTCATCAATTCTGACTGCGGCCACTTGGCTGACATATTTTTCTACTTAATGAAAATAAAAACATCGGGTGACAACTTTTGCGCCCCCTATATTTGACCCCTATCTTAAAATGGAGCCAAGTTCTGTCAGATGTCCAATGGACTGTAATCGCGTTACTTTAATATCAATAATAATCAGACGGTGTTCATGAACACACTTAGTAATACCTAGATGGTAATGTTTGATGTATTTGCGAATAACTTTTATTTTATTGTACATTAGATCGGACGCTCGTTTGCAGAGCCCTAAGCCCGGTCCCGGCATGCATCGCGACTCATTACTCCACTAATGAACCAATCTAACAGATTGCTCTCGAATCTTCATCCCACCGCTGATTTGAAAGCTCGGCGACGCTAGCGCCGTGTTTTTAAATTAAATACAACTGGAGAATGCTAAGTACATGCGGCATTAATTAAGTGCTTTTTAGCATCAGAGCGCTTAGCATTGATGAGGGTATTTTTTTTTAAAGAGCATTAGTAGATGAAACGTTTCAATATAGAATAGAAGTACTGTGAGTGATGATCAAAGTTGACGGTATACTGGTTATTTGCAACGGATTACGAATAATCGAGATTTTAACGAGATATGTGAACGTCAGTCGAAAATGCGATTTGTTCGATGATAGTCAAAGATATCTATGAAAGCTATGTCCATTTAACAACAGGTGGACTGAATACACAATACAAATCGATTTGCCTTGTTCAGAGCTTGACCTGGATGAACGTATTGTCTCACCAGAGGCAATTAGCGAGCAGCGAAATAAATAGGAATACTGTTATTTGCTGTAGGTAATTTAGATTTAATTAAAACACACGTTGAAAATATATATTTTTAGCAGGTCCCTTGCTTTCTCCTTGCTTTTAGCGATAACGTAGACGTTAACCACTGTAATTTCAGCTAGTTTGTTTGCTTGTTAACAACAGTCAAACAGATTAAGTTCTTTCAAAAACTCACGCCAATTGAATGCGTATAAGAATAACACTAGTCCAGGTTAAGATTTGTTTTATTTATACGGATTGCCTCGATCCAACCTTAGCCTTTGATAGCTTCAATTCATTAAAAGCCCTTGCAGCATCTTCTACAGCGTACATTTTCCATCTGGTGAAGTCTCTTAACATTGCCTAATTCCTGTCAAAAATTATCTGCTCCACTCTCCTCGTTAATGGTGTGACATATCGATAAAATTTATCTTGTACAAACTCGTTCCCAACTCTAATTTGAAGCCCAGTTTGAACGAGCCGAGAAGTTATATTAAAAGGCACACGGTAAATTTCTTGACAAACACAATGAATAATGAATGTGTGATATAAAATTCGGATTGAGGAGGGCATCTCGTCACATGTCCCGGCATGTTTGTCTCCCCCTAATTCTGTGTGTTTTTGCTAATTGAGTCCCGCTTGGCACCTGTATGCTTATAGTCTAGAAATACGTATTCATTATTTTATCTTCAAACACGTTTTGCGTCAAGTTGTTGCAACATTCTCGTCTTTTATATTATACACTCTTTGCCCTTTGATGATCTCCGATTTGGTAATGGTAGTTGCATTACTTTTTCCACAATCACGTAGCGATTACTCAATTCACTGAATAGTTGAATAAAATAAGTAATGCCAGCTAAACTCGCTACTCAAATTACTCAGAGCGAGTGTTTCTTACGCTGCACATTCAATCAAATTGGAATTCAACATAAGGCGCAAGATTTATGATCGACACAAATCGATTTCGCTAACAAACAATATAGTATTCGAGGCGGTGCGGATACGATACGAGTATATCAATATTGCAGGCGCTATTAATACGTCCGTCTCATGAGCGGGCGGGCAGACCCCCCCCCCTTCTCCTCCCCCACACCACCACTCGCCGCTCTTAATTGAATGAGGAGCGGGAATTGTTTCCCAAAATGAAACAATTAATTGTGCAACGGCTATTCCGCCTTACATGGATAATACGTTCGTTTATGGCCTCCTAACGCGGCTGCACGGTATCCTTTATTGGACCGACTCTAGGAATTTGTGTTCATTGGCGCTCGTATCCAAAATTTAATCGAGAATTTATAAGAACGTCTCTTTGTTGTCCCGGGACCCCGAGTTTTTGCAGCTGGTCGCAACTGAATTAATTTAAAAGTACTTCGCTTTAACATTTCCTTGCGAGAATATTTCGACGATACCCTTTTTTCGGGCGCGCTTCTCTAGCCAAGCTTTTAGTTTTAAATGAGTCGTTTAAAATTTTCATGGTCAGGTCATGCAAGTGTAATGCTGCTATATCGCGTGGAAATTCACGAAACACGCTAACATGTGGCGCATTCAGCTCGAAGACGCGTCGTAAACCGTCTTTACGCCTCTGCAGGAGAGCCTCTCAAAACTTTTCATATTCCCCGACAGTAAACAGAGCCAAAAAATACGACCACCGGGCAAAACATTGTAAATGCTCGCAGGTTATCGACGCGGCTCGCTGTTACGCCCGGGAATTAGTTTTAAAACATAGTTTTAACTGTGCTTGTTGCACCAGAAATTACCTGTTTTTGCACTCTGGAGCGCAGAACGACGCTGCTTGCGCCAGTAAGGAAAAATAAAGCGCGCCAATTCTGAGACGTACCTATTAAATTATAATTTATATGGATAATGAATATGATCTTCATTTATAAAACCGAACGAGGTTGCAGTGCTTATGGTAAATATGGTATAATTTGTAATGGGTTCTACAAATATAACTAGACAACTAACTGAATAAGACTTTCCTAGTCGATCACAGTTCTTGCCATTCCTGAGGATTCTTTCAGATTGCTCGTTCATTCTCTTAAAGCTGTTAATAAGAATAGACATACACTTAGGACTGTCAGATGGTCGGGATTCGTCTGGATTTTCTCGACATTTCACATGATGTCCAGAGTCCCGACAAAATACAAATTGTCCCGATAATTCACTCGATTTAACAGAACTCGTTTTCCGCCGCGGTGCCATCTTGCCGTTTTTTTCGTCGTCAGCTCATTTGCCGAAAAAAATTTTTTGTCCCGACAAATCCCGACTTTTTGAAGTTTTGTCCAGATATTTCAGTCTTGCCATCTGGTAAAGATTGGCAACCCTATATACACTACATGATAGTATGTGATGTCATACTGTCACACGTAGAAAACTGCAATTAATCGACTAGCTGTTGGTTGGTTGTTGGTTGGTTGGTTGTTTGTTGGTTGTTGGTTGTTGGTTGTTGGCTGTTGGCTGTTGTTGTTGTTGGTTGTTGTAGCGATGTATCATTCTTCTTACCTCAATGTCCAGCAACCAAAACCACAACATGTCGTTTGTAGGTGTGTGTAGGTACTGACCCTAACTATACCTACGAAAGGAGTGGAACAGGGAGCGACACTGCGGAATAACACCATTTATTATTCAAATAGCAGTTACTTACAATCAGATATTAATATCTAATAATCGCTGAATAACCGTTTAACGTCATAAATCTTCGCATCTGAAAGCCCAACATCACTATTGGGTGTCCGCCGCACGGCTAAGGCTGTATACGAACGGTCACAGCAAACAGGACACACATTCAATTTGCTATTTATCTGGGAATGGATCTAAGTCATTACTTAGCTGAGCGAGAGAGATGGGATGGCTGCAGTGGATATTACACAGGGTGGTACAACGTTCATTGCCCACGGTGCGCGCCTCTCGCCTGCTCGCCGGAATATGTTTATCACCTATTTGGGTTTACTTACTGTTTCAATTAACCGTGTTACCTTTTATTGTTATTGGTTGAATATGTTACGTTATGTTTATAGATTTGTTTAACTAATAACATTCTGGCTAGACGCTTAGAATTTAATAATCCTTAGTAAATAAATTGACCGTGAAATGTTTTATGGCCTGCTTATTTATTGTAAATATAAACTGTAACATTGATCAAAAATAATATTATTCATACAAAAGCTACTGAATAGTAATTTAACGCCATCCTAACTCAGACTCTCCCTTAAACTACCCTAACATAAGTGTCAACCGTTGACTAATCATAATTATGATAAGTCTAATAATAATAATTTCACATACCAGTACAGTACCTATACATATCTTTTCTTAGAACTGAAGATTGAAATCACTGTATTAGAGCTCCAGTGGGCATAGGAGAGAAGACCAGTTCGAGTGTGGAAAACACTGAAACAATCCCAAAAGAAATTCAACAACGGGATCGACCTTTTATTGTGCCCTTCACAGTTCAGTACCACTTATAACTTTTGGGCACTAACGGGCACAAATCACTCCTAACATTACCGCGTTTGTTATCGTCGATTACCCACTTCCGATTGGACACCAAAAATACTTTCATGTAACATTAATATTTCAATGAATATTTTAATAAAGCTGGAAGTATAATATGCAAATGTAGGTAAAGCTACATCCCGACGTTCTTTACTAATGCATATTTCCACTAATGGCTAATTTCGGGGAAAAGGATCGGTGTAGGCGGGCGGCTCAATCACAGGAAGTGCGGCCTCATCGCGGAAGTGGTGTTGCTGTCTCGCTCGTACCTTTTGTGCTAAGACTGCCTTGTCCTCATACACGACTTACATGTAGATGAATGAGATAATGCAATTTGTTAAGGAGCTTTCGAATGAATGACTGTTTACTGGTAAACAAATTTCTTTGTCAGAAGTTTCATTTGACGATCGCAATGAGGCTACTTCTATGTCTTGGTTTAAGGTCTGTGTGATACAGAATCTAGCGATCTCAGTGAGATCTAAAGCCTTGTTTTTGGTTCAGCATATTCCATAGGAACATATCCATATTCCCAATAGGAAAGTCGACAGACTACGGATAGAATACCCGTACTCCCAAATTCCGATATTGCGTCTTTACTATACTTTACATTTGTGCAGCAACTTGCCAGCATTAGCGCTCTTAGTTTGACGCCACTCTGTCTGTCTGAATCGCGTGTCAGTGCTCCGGCTGTCCGGCTACGGTGCGCGATGCCTAATGCTAGCTTTAGTTTACATAATACCGGCCGATCAAATGTAAAACTATGTTGGAAAGCTGACATTTTCAAATAGCCAAGGCGCTGGCATGTTTATCTGTTGTCTGAATGCCTGCCTGGCGATAATTTTGATAAACTATCGCATTGCGCTTTCCCAAAATGCGGGTAACATTATACGTTATTTACACATATTTACTTACACATACACATATTACCTACGTATGTATGAAATAGAAGAGGATGTACGTTGAAAACGATTTTATTAAAAAAGTACTTTACTCTTTTAGTTCCTCGTACTAAACTATATATTTTTCATTAACTTTAAATATTTCACCTCACTTCTATCTGAAATTATATTCGAGACAAAATTATTTTTGTCCGATAAAGTACCTACTGATTTTTAGATTATTGTTGCACAAGAAACGCAAAGAAGAATATGTTTGAAAATCATGTAATGGACTGGTTCACTACTGGAAGTGCTCCGTCCGATCGAGTGCATTTCGCCTGATGGGAAACGCAGCGAGAAAGTGAAACCAATCTTTCAACTATCGCAGCGAGCCTGGCGGTTCATTGTGAGTGTTGTGACAAATGGATTTCTCTATTGATGAAAATATTGCAAATTAATTTACTCGTATGTTTTTAAATAATTATCAAGAGCACTAGGATACATCACGATAGGTACTATAAGTGTTCCGATTTTACTTCGATACCCTAAAAAACCCTATGAAAAATCGTGTACCTATTGGTTTTGTTAATCAATGATCTTAATTATTAAGATTGTTCTTTCTCACAATATTTCTTTAGATTAAAGTTGTTATACATAAATTTTACCAAAAACAAATAATGTTATGTAATAATAACCTTGAATGTTAAAATGCACGTGTAAAATAATAACCTCGTTCACCTACTGTCCACCATCAGTCTGCATTGTGATGGTAATTAGTCCAGTCCAAACAATTGGTTTGTTCAACTGTCTGTCTGTCCTCCAATTGGTACGGTGTGACGACTGTAGGAAGGAGGAATTAATTAAAATGTAAATATATATTTTATCGGCCTTATTCGTAAACGCTTAATAATTAAATCTATTTTAGCTAATTCATTCTATCTATTGCACTGTTAGCTATGTCTCATTTGTATCCTTACAATGCCATCACAGGGAAATCTAGTAATGTATGTCTTTAGTCTGCATTTATTATTAGTATTAACATCACTGATCACCCAACTAATAATTTATGAATTGTGATGATTATAATCGATTAATTAATCAGAAGGTTATCCGAGAACCAATTTTTAACACGCTGCGGGCCATACCAGTCCCGTCACAACACTACTACATAACTCACGGACACAGTATGACGTAACAGCGATGCAAGAGCTCGATTTAAATGAATCACAACGGTGGTAATTGGGTCTCCCGGCGGCTCATCCAATTAGGCGCGACTTAGAAACCCTACGAGCTGTAATCTGCACTACGGGACAGTGGGAAGCTCGGAAGTCGGAACCAAGCTGAGCTTCTTTGGGTCTTCTAAAACCAATGCCACTTAATGCCAGAAAGATGTCGTTTAAATTATAATGATTTTATAGGAACAGGTTTTATGGTAATAATTTTAATTTATGAGTGACTGAAGTGATCACGATGACCAATTTAATTAATCAATGGACTTGTTAATGGGCATCATTTAAGTTTTGGACGAAGTTTTGAAAGTTTCGAACAAAATGAATAGTTAACAATTTAATTTAAATTTTTTATTTTTTAAATTAAATGTGAATAATAATAAGTAAGGGTTTAATGATAAATGTTAAATTGTTGAATTACATGGCAGTCACGGCACGGCATCACCATGAGTAGATACATATTCAGTATTACTTGAAACAATCTTGAAAATCGGATTGAAGGTTGTTTGGTTCGTGTCTCTTACAAATATAGAGTACCGTCTAAGTCACAGAAATAGATTATAGATAGACCGACCTCGAAATAGAGGTCTGAGTTTGGCTACGTTATCCATGGCGTGGCAAATTAAGATAGACCGTATGCCATCGAAGCTCTATTATTTTGTTTTGACGCGGCTTAACAAGTTCATATTATACTGAAAGCTGAAACGGATTCCAAAAAATGTAGCAGAAGAAAGAAAGGAACTATATTTAATGCAGGCGGTATCCACCGTATTTTATTTCAAAATATTGAAACTGTATGTAGATGGCTAACAAAGCGAGCAGTAGAGGTACGAACTAGGTATATGGATCACGGACCAAACATGACTGGTTGCATGTCAAAAGGTTGTGCAAAAAAACTCCATTAAAATGAATCACAGCCGCGGTAATTGGACCTCAGCGGCTGTCCAATTAGCCACGACTTAGAAACCTTTGGCCGGAGCTGTGCACTGTAATTTGCTCGTCTATAGCAATATGAGCCCTGAAAAAGGTACTATTGCAAAAGTTTGACTAATTGACGCAGAAAAATTCACTCGATGTTTTACAGAATACTGGTGACTTTAATCGTTAGAAAGAATAACTTTTCCTCTCTAATAAATTGGGCACTACCTACTAAAAAACTAAAAGCATAAGTTTACAATTTAAACTTGTGCAATTGAATCAACCAACTTTATTATCCTTGAATTAATTACCATTAATTTAATATCGATAAAATGCACGAGGATTTCATTACTTTGTTTTGTTTGACGTTTTAACTAAGCAGGTGACCCCGTCTCGTTCTAGGAATACGAGTACAAACGCCGATTTGACCTAGACTTGCGTGTTACAAAATACTCAGCTGCAATCAGTAAACACAAGTACCTACCCACAACGACAAACGCGACCTCATTTAGATACTCTTTAACTTACTCACACACCTTACGCTTTCATTAAAATAAATGAGTATTAATTATAAAATTTTAATTTGTGTCCCACTTCGCGCTTACTTAGTTTCAAGGGACATTCATTTGCGATGAATAAAGCTGTGTTGTTTAGACAAGAAGCGATAACGAGTCGCGTCAAGACTTCGCGTCGTCTTTAATGACGTCGATGTCGGTGGGCCCGGTTCGCGTGCGCAATTCTTGTTATATCTTTATTACAAAGGAGTGCCTCATTAATTTGGCAGCCCCTTAGGGTTGAGACGCGAACCCTTGACCTCGTTCGCGCGACCCGCGACACTGAACCATTCCGAATTGAAACGGCGACGCACCTTGCGATACATAATTAACGATCCTCCTTACTGCGTTACCAACGTCTCCGCGACCCCACTCGCTCGCCCCCGCAGTCACATTAAAAACTCGAATGCCGTGCCCGCCTAACATTCCAACAGTTTCCACAAACGACTGGGACATAAAAGTCAAAGTTAGATCATTTCAGCTGCTCACATAATTCCTCGACTCATCGTTCTAGCTAGACAGTTTCTATTATCCTTAATAGTGGCCGTAAGAGTTTAAAATAGCTCGGATACAAAACTTGTTCCGTTCAGGAAGTGTTTCCAGGACCATGCAGAGCACGAAGTAGGGAGAAGTTGGGTATTGAATGTCGCATTTTATTGGACAAATTCGATAATCACAAAGCGCATCTATCGGAAGGGAGTCTGGCCGGGTAATCGAGTGCCGAGGCGTTTGCCTTCGACTCGGCGATCACGTGAGAACGGAAAGCCGATCGCAGTTAATTTGGAGAGGCGCGTGTAAAGAGGCTAATGAACGCGGCTACAACCCTATGCCCGTGGATTCGTGCATTTTTAATGGCTCACGCTAGCACACTCACTATTAATATTTACCGAACACGTCAAGAGGGTGCACTTTACCTTTTAGTTAACTAGCGTCCGGCCGTTCATTAAATTTTCACGCGCGTCAGTTTCGGGCGAATTTTCCGCGGTGCTGGCCGGCCGGCGGCCGATAACGAGCGGCCCGCCTCGTTAAGGCCTCCGCGCCGCCCGCGCCTCGCCTGCCTCGCCTGCCTCGCCGTGCCTCGCCGTGCCTCGCCGTGCCTCGCCTAGCCTAGCTAGGCCTGGCCCGCCACTCTGCCACTCCGCTAGCCGCCACTCCGCCACTCCGCTAGCCGCACACAACCCGACCAAATTTTATTAATAATAAACTGTAACTGAAACGCTCGCTTTGAAGTAAGAGAGCGACTCGAACGCTCGTTATCGGGAATTATGCAGAATCCTTTGATAAAGCCAGTTACGGAGCACTTCTTAAAAGTTAACATATTAGTGCTTTGCCGTTGTGGCGTGCAAGGGCTTGTTAGGATCTACTCAAAGCTTTACACAGCTACTTGTGAAACTACGGTCGGCAAAATCATTTCACTTGTTACATTTTTCAAGTTCATAGAAAAAAACTTGTTAGATTAGCTAGATAAATAAAGTCAATAAATATTGTTTAGTTTCTCTAGTTATTGTAGTTTATTGCAGGTCACTAGGTTTTGTACCACCTTGTGTAATCGCGACTCGTGTAACTTCTGTATGGGGATACTGGAGGTAGGTACAGTTTTTTACGGCCTTACTTAGCTACCAGTGCTACAAGGCTCGCTCATTAGTACAGAATTTGTATTGTGATTCTTTACTAAGGAGCGACTCTGCTCCGACTAAAATTATCCGTTTTACATGACTTTATTTTTTTTTATTATCCAATATCCAAACAAAAAAATCGTTAAGCGTTTTATGACTTGTTATTTTTCGTATTAACAAGTGCGTTCACCCTTAGAAGCCGGCCTGACTTCATAGTTCATACCTTGTTTATTTACGCGACGCTAATCAGGGACTAGTGATAATAAACGCTCGACGCGGTGCGCGACGCGCGACGTAGTGCGCGGCGTGTCGCGTGCTCGAGTCGCATGAATAAGGAATGAGCGCGCGCGCACGCTACGCGACTAACGGCCGCGGCGCACGCGACCGCCCTAACCTAATTTATGGCCGCCCGCCCAGCTATCAGTCTCCTATCTCCCCGCAGTACCTTACTACAGTATCTCTTGCTTACGGCAAGAATAAGCCGGTTCAAGGACGCCTTTGCTCATTATTGATGACAATAGTTAATGCACAAGAAGTAACGTTAAGTACCACGAGTAAACGGTTGTACATTTGATTTTCAGTGAAATTTTAATGTACAAGTAAATTTAAAAAAATCGCGAGACTTATTGTTGAACAGTTTAGTTGGATTACTTATAACATGATTTTCAGGAATCTTCAGCCAAAATTACAATTAAAATCTTTATCTTTAAATTTAATCTTAAAATAACGTAGTGTCGTTATTTTGTGAATTTGTATCAGAAACACTGTCTATATTAGAAAACTTTAGGCGATATTTTACCTTCCAAAAATACCTGTAGTTTATCAATAATACATGTCATTTAATAAGGACGAATTTTCAATCGTAGTTTGTGTTCACTTGCGGGATGTGGGACATTTCCGTCATTCGTAGTAGGTATATTAAATTTATCCTAATAAATGTGAAAGTTTGTAGCGATGCTTGTTTTGTTACTCTTTCAAGCAAAAACTGTCGAACGGATTTTAATGAAATTTAGCACACAGATAGACCATGATCTGGACATGATCTGGAATAATATTTATGGTACTTATTATCAAGGAAAATGCGGGCAAAGCCACGGTCAGTGCGCTAGTACAGTGACCTGCAGAGAATAACGCAACAGGCGATAGAAACGGTGCTGTTCAGTGCTCGTATATCTATAAATAGATGGGTTACATTTTTCTGCAGGTGACTGTACGTCATGGAAGTAAGTAAAAAGTAAGCATAAGTCATGGAAAAATAATGAGCCAGTATCGGCAAGGTATAGAGCTAGGTATTGTGCGGCGGTAGAACTTCCGAGTGCCCGCTCGATAGTTATCTGCGGTCCTCCAAACTTCCGCGGACTTATCGTGCTTTACTTGTGATTTATTATAACTACACACGGGAACTGACTAGGACGTCCTTTTCGCTATTTCACGAGTTCTCAAAGTCTATCGTTAGGTCGATTGTGATAGAAATAGGGTTGCTAGATGGCAAGACTGAAATATCTGGACAAAACATCAAAAAGTTGGGATTTGTCGGGACTTGTCTGGACATCATGTGAAATGCCGGGACAATCCAGACGAATCCCCACCATCTGGCAAGTGGCAACCCTAGATAGAAAGAAGGTGATCGAAATAGGCATAATAAATACAATTACGTTAGCAGATTATTAGTAGCTACACTAATGGAAGTCAATTCACTCAAATTTACTTACAAGGTTATTTTCAGAATATTAAAACGTACATCATAATTTTCAAATTTTAAAAAAATTACAAGGTACATAGTAATTATTGTTTCGGAATGTTAAAAATTGAAAAATTATTCTAACCAATTCAAAAGTAAAAAAAAGAAGTAGGGGTTTTAATAATATAATTACATAATTGAATTATTGTTTTACATATAAATCAAAATAACATCGAGTAACATTTAAAATCCATTTGTATGTTTTCTATCTTCTCTCTTATCTCGTGAAACATTTTTTGTATATTCAATTTCCTTTTACATAATTGAATAATAAAAATATGGTTATACATAAAATAAAAACATACATCGTTACTTAAACGTTTCATTTCATTAATTTATTGTTTAAACTAACGTTCCCTCTACTAACTAAAAATGAAACAGACTTGAAGCTCCAAACTACACTAACGGTATACCGTATACGTAGACAAATATCAATATCATCAAACGGTTACAATTGTTTACAAACCGCTCCAGTCCACTATTAAATTATTTAGGGCCGTCTTGCATTGTCTCGCGATGTCGGCCGGTTACTGCCCGAATCTGACCCACCCTGCGAATATATAAAACATAGAAACCTAACTTACGCTAGAAAATGACCCAACGTAAAAGTACACCAAAGTAGGCGGAGCCTAAAAATTACACCAGACGAGCTGTCAGTCTCTGTTTGGTCGTGTCACAGAGAAGTAGTAACAAACATTCAACATTTATAGATATTTACTACGAAAATGCCGAAGTATGAAGTGAAATGGTGTATTAATCGTGTAGGTGTTCATCAAAAGAACACTAGAATCACATTTCACAAATGAATTTTGTCCTAAATACGTGGATTTTTATTATTTTATTTAAATAATGACAAATATTGACAGCCGTCATGTTTCCCTATACATTGCTTGATAGTTGCTTACAAAATATGTTTTAGTTATAATAAAACGCAATGAATATCGTTCATTTCTGTTCGAACGTAATGAATGGCGTATGCGTTATGGAGGCATCATTGTCTGTAAAAATAGTTATTCAAGTTATGTTAAGTTTAGTGTACCTACTTACTACTTACGGAGTTTTACGGAATCAGCTCTTTACTTTATATATATGCAAATGTCCAGTTGGTTTGTCCGTACGTAACACTTATAATAATTGTAATAATGCTACATACATTGAATAGTGTAATTGTTTGATTGTGATAAAAAATCATACATTCAAAACTGTTCAGCGTGGTGTATAATCGTCTGGTTATAGGTTCCCAAAAAATGGTTGTCTGTAAAGTAGGTTTACGGACGGTAGTTTAACGTGACAACGTCATGACACAACATTGATGAAATGATTGCATACTTTTATACATAAAATTGAGCGCTTCGGTCGATCGTAGCCGATCGTGCCTCTCTATCGCTTGTTCCGCGCTCTCGCTGGCGCGGAACGGGACAATGAGTCATGTTTATTCGTGCGTGCGCCCGGCGTTCATCGTTTTAATAGACGTTATCACGTCAAAGAAAACAAAGCGCAGGCTAGAATAGACAAAGGCAGTTCGGTTAGAAAGACAGGAATGTAACTGGGACCCTAAACATCAAACAAATCAATTAAACTCTCAATAATTATGCTCCATACATTTAGGTAATGATGACTTCTATGAGTCTGAAATCGGAAATCGAGGGATATCTTCAAATTTTATAGGTATCTGTAGTGTTTGTTGTGCGTTAGTTTCAATAAAGCTCGAAGATGGTCCCGTAACGATTACACGGAGAAATTAAATAATAATAGAATATTATAGGTAAACAGACTTCAAAATTGAAAAATATACGTGTATGCAGGCCCTCAAGTATAGACACAAAGAAATGAAAGGCAGCCTGAATTGATATTATTAAGTGTATAACAAGCAATACTTAATTATTTTTTCAGTTTAGAAATCGGCCTACCTATTATATTTTTATATTATTACTAGCTGACCGAGCAAACGTTGTTCTGCCAAAAAAATTTTAAGGGGTAGGGGGATGAAAAAAAGATGTTGTCTGATTCTCCACCCTAGCCGATATTCACACTAAGATTCACGAAAATCGGTCAAGCCGTTTCAGAGGAATTCAACTTCAAAAAAGCGTGACACGAGAATTTTATATATTAGATCTAATTTTTGTGTAACACTTGGTGACAGACCCGTAGTCCATATATTAGAAACGTCATTAAATATGGATGTTATATTTTAACGGCACCTTACCATTTATTATTTATTTATTTATTACTGCAGACACATCCCCGCGCTATGGCGCACTTTTAATTCAGAAAAGCCTGTCTATGGTTTATACTCGTACATCTTTGGTATAAACAATATTATTATTATTTTGTGGTTTTCAGTTCGGTTTTTAAAATATTTTTATTTGTAAGACCCAACCTTAACCTTGAGGAATTGAAAATAATCATAAATATGTTTTGATTGCGATTACTAAAACAATACCGTTTCATGATATTATAAATCTTTAATAAAAAAAAATCCAAATTCTAAATGATAATTATTTGCTGTTCTTCATTTCGCATAACATCATCCTCCTGTGACCTTTCGTTGGTCGGAGAGCGGGCAAGCGCTATATAAATCGATCATTACCGATTTTTCCCGACATTTCATTCTAGTTGCCGACGTACCGAAAAATTATCTGTTTTTACTAGGAGTTATGTTTCTATGTTTTCTATATTCGCAGGACCCACCAATATAAATAGCCGTTAAGCTGTCTACACACCGTCTGTTCGTCAGACATCCGATTTCGAAGGTGTCCATCGTAATCTGGACATAATCTGCTGTTGTGGTACCAACCTACCTATTTAAATGCTTCAAAATTAACTTCTAATACGCTACGCTTTGTAGTCATCATATTGTGATTGATTGTGAGCACTTTTAATTATTAGAAATTGTAGCCAAACACTGTAAAAGTGTAGTAATTTCTACTCCTTTTACATGACCTTTCTATTCCTTAATCCATATTGTATTTATTTTCTAATCGAACGCGTTGGAAGGTAAATCCGGACGGTAAGTGCGTACAAGGCGTTTAGTGTTACTGAACGAAGCCTGTGCGGGACTAGACGCTTTGTATTGACTTAGCGATCGCTCACTCGTTACCAGATTTGATGCGGAACTCGCGCTGGAGGCCTACATCAAATTCATTTTTATGTCATTGTTGACAGTAAAGAAGTTTAAATCGATTATTTATTGCACACGAAATAAAAGAAATAATTTTGGATGTACAATGGGGTGTTAAAGGACAGGTAAAATAATGGATACAGAAACAATAATTTTTTTTGGATCTATCTAATGTAAATAACATAACATTTAGTAGCTCCAAGTGTCAAGGCTGCAATCCCCCCCAGTAGGTATATATAACTGTTGCAAAAGTCGTGAGTTGAACTACACATTAGCAATATCTTAATCAATATCAGTATCACACGTAAAACATTAATATCGCCGTGGCTCATCGGACACTACCCTTACGTCTCAATATGTTTCGGTACTCCACTAGTTAATGGAATGCCGATGGGCCATTGTGCGCGCCGGGGCGTTCCCATTCACCGCGGATATTAAATTAAGCGAAGGTTGTTTGCGAATATCCCTTTCTTAAGGGTTGCTATTAATATCGCAATTGTTACGGCTTGTATTGACTCGTTATTAAAGCAATCGGCTCTATTGTTGTGCAAACATATATTGTTTTTGAACGATTCATGCCAACAAGTTGTAGGGATTCGATTGTTTGTGTTATGTTGGGATTGGGACATAGTTTGATTGTATAATTATGTTATTCAAATATCTTTGTTACAAGTGTTGCTTAAAGCACAGATTTTTTATGAGAACACCTTCAACAGTCACATTCGTCAGTCGTCAGATGTATGAGTAGCATTGTGAATTCAGATTTAGTAAGAATTGGAGTCAGATGGGTGACTTACTGGATAATGGATTGCTTACATTTTCGTGGTTAAATCTGTAAAGGACATGTATAATTATAATTCCCCCATTCCACGGAAAAAGATTGCCCGAAATAAAATATATGTATTTTATCAATGAGAATAATCCTACTGTTACTTACAAAACTGCTTTACTATTGATGCATAAGTCACCACGTGTTAAATTAATGTAGCTATGGAAAAAAAATTAGAAAAATAAAATATGCGTTCATTAGAAATCAGCTTATTAATTATCACTTTCCTGATCTTATTAAGTTACTACAGTTTCAGCCAAAAGCGATCATGCAACTTTCTTCGTTGCTAATTATTATTTATTAAGTTAGTATTATTCTACTTTGCAACAATCCGCGTTTAACATGTATGATGGTATATACTTTAAAACATGCGTGGCACCTCCCTCCCTCCCACAACGGAAACATGCACTACAATAATTAAACGTATATACCAACATACATACCAGCACCAACACGTGTTTCGCCCCGAAACAGAGCATCATCAGGGTAAGTTGATTCTACGATGGTTAGTCGGAAAGTGAACATCGTTCACTGAACGTGGCTATTATTTACTCAAGGCAATTTTTATAGACATAGAAGAATACATACAAGAAAAAGAAGCATAATTTGTGTGTATAATGTTTGAAAATATCTTCAAGGCTACTCTTAAAAATAATTTCTTCCGCTTCACTGGCTTCGTTAATTTAAAATATCAAAATAACAGAACATAGTAATTAATAAAATTGTATTGCCAACCTTCCTTCTTGTATTGTAAAATATAATTAGTGAACGATTTATATAATTCCAGATAGATAATTAAAGCTGCTATTATAATATTTTAAAGGTTAAATAACTCGTTAGCTCAATGCAGAAATCACCTTGGTTTGATGATAGGTACATGAATGTGTACATACATATCTACTTGGTAACCGTGAACGTTTTATTCTAATTTGTATTAGCTGACGCAAGTGATTATCTTAATTTAGATTTTATCGGGTCTGGTCTCTTGATTAAGAGTTCTAGAATTAGTCATTGAGTTTAGTGAACGTTGCAAATGTAGGTACTTAGTACCTACATTCTATAGCCTTGTATTTGGAGAAATATGGGAGATTAATTTAGGTAGGTTTAAGATTGTTGATGTGTTTTTAATTAGATTGACACTTGGAGGATGAAGGTGAAAGTAAATAATCTAGATTTTACTACCAAAAAATAACCGACTTCAAATTCTCAAAAACTACTTGTCAGATCTCGTTCAAATTTATGTGGGACCACATGACAAGCACCAGCTTTCTATTAAAAAAAGAATAATCGAAATCGGTTGACGTGATATTGAGTTATTCGTCAATTTGTCGCGCACATCTTAACACAAATTTACGACTTATGTAGTTTTCTCATGGATTCCATTGTCAGATCTCAATAAAATTTATGTGGGACCACATGACAGCCATCAGCTTTCGATTAAAAAAAGAATCATGAAAATCGGTTCGCCCAGTCCAAAGTTCTGAGGTAACAAACATAAAAAAAAAACAGTCGAATTGAGAACCTCCTCCTTTTTTTGAAGTCGGTTAAAAATCTCTAATTTCTGTAGCAAATTTGTTTTTTGTATAGCTGATGATTAAATGTGCCTATAACCGTTTAAATTTAAAAATATAAAATATGACTATAATTCGAAACTTCAATAGACTTTTATTTTATTGAGCGTTTGAAAATTCTGTGAATTTCTAATAGTAGTACATACTACATAGTCCGTTGAATACACAACTACGAACAGAACTATGCCACAGCAATTAAAAATGGTAAACGAAAAATTGGTTCAGACTTAAATAACAGTAAAAAATAAAAACCGTCCTTGAAGCGGGGCTCAGATTTAGTTTTATATCGGAGCACGAAAAATATTTTTTTGAAATCAAAAGCCACCGAAATTCATGCATCACTACTTTTATTCGCTCCATGAAAGGAACATATTTAAGAGTATAGCTAGCACACAAATTAACCCAAGCCCTAAATTGGTTCGTTTATTCATGCATGTACCTATTTCCCAATAGAAAATGCACAAAGAACTAAACCGTGTCTCTGTTCTTTAGTTCAGAAGAATTGATTTTTTTGAAATCGATTAAGGACCATGTTATTACTGTATGAACACATTGTTATAGTCTTGCGTCTAAATTATTTACGAAGCACTAGAACCACACGCATACCCAATTACGCGAAATTAATGTTGATGTGCTAATGTTCATACACATATATGTATGTATCTACCTTCTACGTCCAGTATACCTACTATATAACAACGACTACAGACAAAGTACGAAGAAAAGTCATGGTTTCCGCCATTGGGTAGACGTACGGTACTAAAATCAAGGCACTGGTCGTGAGTCGGGACGCAAATTAATCCACGTCCTCGCTGGAAGGCTTTGAGGTGGTCGGCAGGTCGGATATCGTTTACGTCATTATACTGCAGTCCGAGGTCACTCCGCTTCCTAAACTCTGAACTCCGCACTCCTGACTCCGCTCCTGAAATTCGCTTTAATAAATCAAAATTTTGATATGCAGCCTGAATGTTGTTGAGGAAAATTTTAATACGTTGTACCTACCTGGTACCTGCTTCGATTTGGGACACATTTTTTTTATTCGTTTTGCTGCGTTGACATCTTACCACAATGTAGGATCTAGCTATAATATGCTATAATTAAATTAAAATTATTGAAAACAAATTACCAGATCTTTAAATCAGTAGCATTATGAACATTATAGATAACATTTAAACAAGCAAGATAAAAATCAACTCATTATAAAAGCAAACATTATTGAAAATGCATTAAATAAGTATAAGTACGATAGTTTCACTGTTTCACAGTTTCAAAAGTTGTTTATTATAGTTACCGTTTGAATAAATTAATATTAATGGTCTTATATGCAACAACTTACTCGTACCAGAAAATTATTTTGAAATCAGTGAGAGACATTTAAAAGAAATTAAATTCTAATTAGGAATAATGTTCACGTCAAATTAGTCTGACGCGTGCCTAACTTTTGTCATGTTGCAAGACGAGAGATCTCCGAGATCTTGATATGTGATTCTCTAATCATCTGGCACGCACTTGCGAGGTGAAGGGAGTCTCGAACTCTTACTTCAATTTAGAAACTCATCGTGTATTCCGCTGTCAAGTTACAAAACAAAAGCGAACTTGCATCGTATTGATATGTCATTATCTAATCATCTAGTACGCACTTGCGAAGTGAAGTGATCCTAGAACTCGAACGTCAATTTTGAAACTCCGCTGTCAAGTTACAAATCTGAAAGCCTTCCAGATTCGAAGAAGGGCTAATTTACTGGCTTTCAAACGTCGTCAGTTGCATAGATAGTTGGTAATTTGGTATACTTATTCAAGTGTAATAGCTGACATACGTTTTAGCACTACTTATGACAAAAGACATACACACCCCATAAAAACTTTCAACCCCTTTTGAAGTCAGTATTTTTTTAAAGAAATATGTAACATCAATAATTATAAATAACATAAGCCATAACATTTTTATAAATATATCACATTTTTATGTAGAGGTGATGAAACATGACTGTGGTAAACGGTCACCATAGCATATGAACTTATGTATTGCACACATTATAAATTGTATTTTAGCAACATGGGAGGAAGGTACATATTACGTCTTTAGCTGTTCCTAGGAAATAAAACTTCATCTCAAGAGAACATACGCTATAACTTCTAAGGAAGTAATAAGAACATTCCTAATACCTAGTAATGAGATCTTACGTCCTGCGCCTTGCTCATCTTGTACAATTAGTAACTTCCTACAAATGAAAATGTTTTCTTCGTAATTTGTATATTGTTCGTCTGTACAGAAAGAACATCTAAATATATTTAGTATTGTAGTTTGCTTCGCAAGATATGGAAAAGTTAAACAAAGTGTCAACAGGTAAGGCTATTAAAAAACCAAACCATAAAGAAAATCATGAGCAAATTACACAATTAACATAAAATGCCCAAACCGCGCCGCCGAGCTTATTCGACACGGATAAATCAACACATAAAGACTCGTACAATTGAATAATTTCATTGTAAACTCGCAATCGTGGATGTGTTTCGTCCGTGGAGAATAGAACATTCGGGCGGGTAAGTTTCAATGGCGTCCGTACTCCGTATTAGTTTGAAACCTAATTGTTTCGCTTGTGGGTAGCGTGTACGGGCGTGTCGCCCGCGGGCTGCCCGCGACAAAGCCGGCGATCCAACGCGGCGACGTCGCCTCCACATTCTCCACAAATATTATGCATGTTTAATTAACGCCATTCCTAATTCATAATCCGACAGTGATAAATTAGACGGCCCCGTTCGCCCGTAATTAGGTACGCAATTATCGCGGCCCGTTTGAATTCATTAATACCGAAAGTATGGTCTAGGTGAGCGTGATTTATTACGTCGGGTCTTACCGATCGTAATTAATATCGCGGTACACGTGCCACCGGTGCGCGGTGCGCGGTGCCACGCATCGACCCCCGACTAGTATCAATCAACACGCTTCCTGCTTGATTTTTAACCCGCAGCGGGTGTAGAGCGGACTGTAGCCGCCGCGGCCGGTGCGATATAATTAATCAGCTCGGCTCATATCGTTCCCGTTTTCTATTATTAGGCAATAAGCGGTCTTGCGGTGTTGCGGAGTTGCGGCGGTAATTGGAAGCCCTGGACGGTTATTTAATTTACCTTGCCTGATCTGCACCACCTGCTTGATGGTGAAACGATTGCCGAACGCCTAATTATATTTTAATCGCAACACAGCGGCGAGGGCGGCTGGGGCGGCTGGGGCGGCAGAGGGCGGGCGGCGCGGGAGACACGACACCACTAATTCATTTGCGCGGCGAGCTCCGTCCGGCGCGCCGCCTCGGGCGATTGTTTATTCTCATAGGAGAGTTTAGGACTCCTAAAGCAATACCGACGCTTAAACATATTAACCGAAGCGTTTACGTGAAGGGTTTAATTATGCACTATACGGCCGGGCGCAGGCACAATAGCGCCGAGTTAATTAAGTCGTACACATTGTTTTAAGGCTTCACGTACTTTGAAGCGGCATCGTTATGGTCGCTCGCTAGTCTTTTTAATCAACTTTACATAATGCAAGTACTCGCTAGACGACGTACGTAGGGTATATTACTTGCACTAACTTGCGCTGAGTTCATCAAGTGCAATAAATATTAAAGTTACAATATCATTGTTAGAACACTCCGTATACGCGCGCAGCTGTTTCCGCGAACTATTGCCAATTGTGTGGAGACCTTTGTTCGCTACATTAACTATGAAATTGTTATTACACTTTAATATGAGTAGGTGTTCTGTATTCTATGTATTATTAATTTTACGAAAATGTTGCTTCGTTACAATGTATCTTATTGCGATCTTAATTAGGTTCAGATTTAATTAGGGACGTTGTTTATGCCGGATGGTGACCGCGAATGGTCGGCCCGGCGCGGCGCGGCGGAGTAATCAATTTCCACGGTAGACGGTGAAAAATGTTACTGTATGTACATGTGAGACCAGTATTGATGTTTATTATATTACGTAAGAAATATTAATTACTTCATTATATTGAATTGCCATTGAAACTGTATTCTTAATAAGAGGTAGCTATGTACATCGGCGGGTTTTATAATTATGTATTACATAGGTATGTCATATTACAAGTACCTACACTACACAATTCAAATAGCATTCCTAAGCAAACTTTTGCAAAATCATTCAAATATATTTTATGATACATTCACACTTTTTAATTTAACACAACCAACCAGCAGTTAAATAATAAATAATAAATAATAATGAATTAATTAATTAGTTAATTAATTTTCAAGGTCTATTTTATTTACATGAGCGGTTATTCCTCGTTCTCATAAGATTGCTAGTCAGGCGGCAAAATGCAAATTCAATAAAATTACTTTTAGAGTGATAATTTCTGCAGACTCCAAAAAGGCGTAAAGTCGTATTCAAAGTCGGTAACGATTAACATTAAATATTTTTCCTCCTGACAACTCTAATGAGACAGCTTAATTGCGAATTCTGATTCTTGTTAAGTATGACATGAGCTTCACCAAAAAGTATGAAGAGTTGTATTTTAAGAATTTGTTTATAAATGACGGTGACCATTTTTCACTGAGTGGCCTATTTCCATGTTTGAAAATAACATAACTATAAAAAATATTCGCTTGTCCTTGCTTCGCTTGGGGACACCTCCCCATGTCAGTTTTAAACGAATCTCTGCTTACTTATTGGCCCACAAGGCGTTGCTTGCTAATGCCTGTAGTCTTACTTATGTCTGTGTGTACAATATATTATTTATCAACCGCTTACCTTAACACACTCGTATCTGTTCGTTTGTAAGCTATTTGGATAACAAAAATTATACTCTGAATTTTACCAAGAAAAAAATTACCGACTTCAAAATAACTCAAAAACTACACCTCAGATCTAGCTCTTTAAGGGACCACATGACAAGCACGAAGTTTCGATTAAAAAATAATCATCAAAATCGGTTCACCCAGTCGAAAGTTCTGAGGTAACAAACATTAAAAAAAATACAGTCGAATTGAATACCTCCTCCTTTTTTGAAGTCGGTTAAAAACCAAAAGAAATAATACTGGAAACAACCTTCAATACCTTACGAAAAATATTATTTTTACATAACTTTGTTTCTACTAAGAGATTACGAGAAACCTACTAGACATTACGAGGAACATACGATAGCTACATTTTTCTTGAGTTATTTGAATGTGCGAAAGTTGGTAGGAAGCGGACATGTGATACGATTTAGCACTAAACTGCTCCTGTGCTGTATTAGCGTGAAAGCCTCCAGGAGGGAGGCATTGGCCATTAGCTTGATTAGAGAGTCGGCGCCACTCGCGGCCTCTTTAGGTTTCCTCTCATAATACTGCCTACATATTTCATTATTTATGTAAGCCTGTTTCACTCCAATATCTCACAGGATTTAGTATCATGTACGAAAACTTCGCCTTCGATTATATTATGGCCGTGAGTCTTGTGATGTCTAGTTATTTTAAGATTTAGTTACCTTTATTTTTCATGTTGACTTGACTACGTTACTAAAATCTACGAGCGAAATAATTATCTTTCGGATACAGTTGTTTGGGTTGGATTACCTCGTAAATTAATGAGCAGCTTCACCTAATAAAATTATTGTTAACTGTATCACTCGGATAATCCATAGACCTTTATTATTATGTGGGATAATCTTCAATAATGTCTTGTCATCAATCAAAAGCAATTAAAACCAATTGCCCACATTTACGACAATTAACAACACGAATTCAAACATTATCAATTAGAACACTTGTCTGTACCTACTGACGTTGCAATTCGAATTGTTACAGATGATGGCGTGTTCGTATCTAAGCGCGGCGGGGGCGAAGCCCGAGCCTTCTACGACGGGTTGTTGGACTCCGCCGTACCCCCTCCCCGAGGCAGAACCGCACGCATTACCCCCGTTCCTAAGGCCCCCGTCGACTATGGTAACGTCGACGGTGACATCGAGTGTTGGTATGACGACGGCTGGTGTGGCGCAGGGCATCCCTCAACCATCGAGCTCCTCATCAACCTTGGCAGTCTCCCCGACTATGCCTCCCAACGAACCGGCGCTCGACTTGACAACCTCCCTCAAGTCCCGCAACCCTCGCACCGACGAGACCGAGTGATAGTGCAGTGCAAGACAATTAGACTTTGCGACCGTGACGATTTATCGTAACGAACAAAAGCACCCAGTCGGGTCACAAAGTGATAATCTCGCGGCGACAGGAACACTTAAGTTATTTCGTATCGCCATTAAGCCATGCATTACCAAATGTTATTTGAAATTTTACTATGGTAGTGGTACTCAATCTTCTCTTACTAGAACTCGTAGTGCGACTCTGATTGTTGTGTTTTGTACTTCGTTAAATTGTTATGAATGTACTTATAACAATACACACATTTTATAATAAATTTTAGGATTTATTTGCATTTATTGAGGATTTAATCGTGTTTTATTCAATGCGGAATTTAAAGGCTATAAAATTTTAGATTATGTAATAATATTCTTTGTCCAAGTACCATAAAAGGCATAACTGCATAAGTAAGGTCAGAAGGTTGAGTACAAATATTATACTAATAATATCTAGTAGCATTTGCAATCATGGCGGTGTCAGTAATAGGGGCGATAGTATTTTCTACATTATGTATATTTAATTTCGGTTGTGAAAATGGCATGTACCTTGTTGCTTTGTAAATTCTCATTCAATTCTTTACTTAGGATTGTTCTGAATGATATGTGTTAAACACACGCGTGGTTTTCTATGAAACGTGATAATGGATGTGAAAACTTATTGCATAACCTACATTTAATAAATTTGTATAGTAATTTTAAGATCATACGTCGTTAAATACCACAATGCATTTTAAAGTTTGATGATCTTAATAGATTGTACCTCACGCCGTCAATTCAAAATACACAATTTAAATGCACTATTAAACATTTAAAATCGATGAATTTTATAAACAAAAATGTTGTATTTGAATACGTGTGACGGTTTGAATAAATTTTTGTCAATCATAATCATTAAATAAAATGATATTATAATAACTATAACTTCATAATAAATAAGTACAGTCAATAACTTATAAATTTAAAACTTAATGTGATCTATTTACTTGCCTGTTGCTATGATATTTTTTTGGCATCGATTAGGATACATTTGTGATTATTTTATTTGGGCCGTTACCCGTTCACCCACTGGCTTCACCCACCAGTGGGTGAACGGGTAATTCGTGTTTACCCGTGCACCCACTGCATCAAGGTCTGAAAATAAAACCGCTATTATTTTAAAATGTGTTTTAGGAGTCGCTGATTGACAACGGATAAAATAATTATTCACTACATTATTTATGTTCACGTTAAAAAGCTTATGATAATTCTCGCTGCTGTACGTTGATTCTTGCCAGTGATTGTACCTTTTGTATTATTATGTTGTTAATTATATAATAATTATATTTTCCTTCGCACGCTCGCTGTGATTTGCAAATCTTGCTGTGTAAATAATTCTCGAATAAATTTGTTATTTCGTTTATAATCGACGAGCTGTTTCTTAACAATTAATGGCCGTTTCTATTAATCATTGAATTGTAAATATTAGCATATTTTAGACGTAAGTAGACACATCTTGTGCCTAAGTTTGGCGCAGAACTTCGTAGCAATAATTATGATGCCAACATCTAAATAAAATTCGAGTTACTAACATTATCTGTATATATGGAATTATTAAACGTATGTTGTACCATCAATAAACTTGTTCGATTCTACTTTTGATTGTACACTTAATGTAAGTAATATTAAACGCTAACATTCCTTTTCGTGTATAATACAAACATAAATAAGTCATGTGTTTAATTATATGCATACTTTAAATTTCCCGCCTTTTATCTTATCTACATTTTCATGGCTGTAATGTTTGAAAATTATATCAATTGTAGACTTGAATTTTGAATGAATGTATGTAATTAAATGTAGAATGTTACAAACTTTGTTCATTACAAAACAGTTTTGTATTTAATATTAAACATATTCCACGACCATCTTAATAATAATAAATATACGTTTTAATGTTAGCGTTTAGTGAATCTTGCCATCTAACCATAGCTAAAGTTTCCTTATAAAATTGCATAGACTTGAAGTTTATTTTATTGTTCTGTAGGTAAATCATTAGTGCTCACACGATTGAACCTTAAGTCTGTGGCAATTTATTAGAGGAAATGATGGCTATGGTGTTACCAGTACCTACACAAAGAAAGAACATTGCAACTTGCAACTACTTAGCCTAAGAGATGGCGGCAGGAGAAATTAAATTTTGTAAATTACGCACTTGGTTTTACTTCCAACTTGCACCCATTCCCTAGTCTATCATAAATATAATTCAACTGCTATTTACTATATTCAGTAGGTAGTTCAGCTTGACATCAGTTCAGCTTAACTTTATCTATAGCCTTGAATATCAAGTTAGATGCTTTAAGAATAAGATAAATACTTCAAGTTTGTAGTGTACAAAGTAAAGGTCTAATTAAAGGTCCACCTTATCCACCTCATGGTAAGTGGTTATCATCGCCTGTGGACATCAACGACACCAAAGGCATCACGGATGCGTTACCAAGAAAGAGAGAAGAAAAAGAAAGAAAGTAACAATATACCCACACCAAACTCGAAGAAAAGATTTAAGAATATCTGTACATAAACAACGGAGTACCTATATGGTTGAACAACATAAAAAATATAGGTAATATTGCATAGTCCATTTTCTTAGACGAGTCTTACCTATTTGGTAAACACATTTTGACAGAGCAGGTTTCCTACTTCCACCACCACCAACCACCACCACCACGTGGTAAACCATGTTTCCTACTTCTGCAGAAAGTTTTCCTAAATTAGTCAGTCTTCTGCAGAAGTATTCCTCGTATTGTATTGTATTGTATTGTAAGACTAACTAAGAGGCAAATGTTAGACCAGAAAGGGAGGTGCTGGGTCACCGATATTTTCATTTAATTTTTATAATGGATTAACCCGGAAACGAAATGACGATGATGATGATGATAAGTGGCTATCGTCACCCATGGACATCAGTGACACTAAAGGCATCACTTAGGGGGCGTCCATAAATTACGTGAGGTGTTTTTTTAAATTTTCTGTCCCTCCCTCCCCCCCTGGTGAGATGTCGTGAGATTTTATTCAACCCCCTCCCCCATCCCCCAATCTCACGTGAGATTTTTCAAAATGTGGGTTTCTTACGTAAACGCGTTGGATTGTTATTGTAAAAAGAAAAAAAATTGCTTCGTGCTTTTATTTACGACTAGTTAAAACTAGTAATCAACTAGGTTTTGCGTGGGGCGCGCGCTGCTAAAGCAGCGCGCGTGCCTTTTTCTTCCGCAAAAGAACAAATAAAAAAATTGTTTTTTCAAAAATATCATTGGTCTGTGAAATTCATTTTTCGATTCAGAGGTCTGTTTGCGACATGTTCGGTTTCTCACTATTTTTTTGACGGGAGGGGGAGGGGAGAGGAAGAGCGAGAGTGAGAGGATAGGGGGAGGTAGAGCGACAGTGAGAGCTAGAGGGAGAGTGAGAAGGAGTGCGACAGGAAGCGGGTGCGGGAGAGAGGGAGGGACAGGGACCGGGGAAGGAGAGGAAGAGGGAGAGCGAAAGGAAGAGCGAGAGGGAGAGGGAGAGGGAGCAGGAGAGAGAGAGGGAGAAAGAGCGGGATAGAAAGTGGGAGAAAGACTGGGAGTGGGGGAGAAAGAGGGACGGAAAGCGGGAGAAGGACCGGGAGTGGGAGAGGGAGAGGGACAGGAAGCGGGAGCGGGAGAATGAGAGGGACAGAGAGCGGGAGCGGGAGAATGAGAGGGACAGAGAGAGAGGGAAAGCGAGAGGGACAGGGAGTGGGAGAGGGAGTAGGAGAGTGAGTGGGACAAGGAGAGGGAAAAGGACAGGGGGAGAGGGACTTGGGGAGAGAGAGGGAGACGGTCAGGGAGAGAGAGAGAGGGGGAAAGGGGAGAGAGATATCATTGGTCTAAGAAATTCATTTATTCGATTCACAGGTCTGTTTGCGACATGTTCGGTTTCTCACTATTTTTTGACGGGAGGGGGAGAGGGAGAGCGAGAGGTAGAGCGGGAGGGAGAGGGAGAGGGGGAGGGGGAGCGAGAGGGGGAGGGAGAGCGAGAGGGGGAGGGGGAGCGAGAGGGAGAATGAGAGTGAGAGGATAGGGAGAAGTAGAGCGAGAGGAAGAGCGAAAGGGAGAGCGAGAGGGAGAGTGAGAGGGAGAGCGAGAGGGAGAGGGAGAGATGGAGACAGGGAGAAGAAGAGGGACAGGGAGAGGGAGAGTGAGAGGGAGAGCGAGAGGGAGAGCGAGAGGGAGAGGGAGAGATGGAGAGAGAGAGGGAGAAGGAGAGGGACAGGGAGAGGGAGAGGGAATTTAATTATCCCACATTTGTTAAACCTACAAAAACTACAAAAGTGTAGACTTGAAAGTAGCACTACATTCATTACGCGATAATTTATTTAGCATTTTATCAAAATTACAAAATGGTAAAATAAAATCTTTATAAGTTTTTTCGGGAATATATCCACGGCAGTAATTAATTTAATATGATAAAAATTCTAAAGGAAAACTCTCATGGCAATGTTAGCTTAATAGTGAAGTGATAGTCGATAAACTTACAACTACAGTACCCTAAATTCTCTACCCAAGTCCTCCCCAAGTCAAGTTAATATAGGAAGGATTTGATGATGGGTTCCAGAGATAAAGACTGGAGCATCTCAGTGGTGAGGCATAAATAATAATCCGTTTTTGGGAATGTTATGTTTATGAACAACCAGTCCATAACTTAACAACTTCATCCATGTGTGATGTATTTTGGAGTTTAATTCTTTCTAAGGACCTACGAGTATAATAAGACTTAAAAAAGATTAACATCTAAAATGTAAAGAATCTCGCAATAAATGTTCTCTATTCTATTGTAAAACTAAAAAGTACTCAATATAATTACGAGTATAATGTGACTTGTAATTCAACTTAATTAAAGAACGGCACTTTGATATATAGGTACATAGTTATATTTCATACATTGTAAAAAGTAATTTTATTATACTGTAATACTTATCACGTACCTGGAGATTATGTAAATCCAACCAATATATTTTAGTGATTTGGATGTCTTTATTCAATATTATTTAATCAACAGTAAACCTACAAAGGCTGATGGATGGATGGGATGATTCAATCACGCTAATACGGCTAAACGGATTAGGATGAAATTTGTCTCATATATAGTTTAAGAACTGCATCAAAAGGTAGGATGCTTGTTATAACGGGAATGGATCTGTTCTATCAGGATAAGGGAGGGTATATTTTAGTATGGATGTTTAATGTATCTGCCAGTAGCTTAGATTTTTTTATATTATTATTTTTAGGGTTTTGAGGTAAAAGGTCCGTCTGTCTGTATGTGTGTCTATCAAAAACCATTCACTAAGGAATACGTGGAGGTGTTAATTTGAAATTAAAATCGAATTCTTAGGTCTGCTGTGCAATCCCTTAGAGTTGTGAAAAAATCAAGCTTTTAAAAGTCAACGCAATAATAAAACTCTTTCTTATGCCCTATTTATTCAGTTATTTTGACTCTCGCAAGGTAATCAAAACCTATCCCCTAACTAAAGCGTTTACGGTTCCGTGGATCAAGAAAAATGAAATGACAAAAACGGGTTCAAACTAAACTATCCGATAGAAGAGTCAAGAAACGGACAATCCAAACCAGACCAGTAGGTGATAATAACAACACTATAGTGGTAAAATAATGTCTTGAATGTGTAAAATGTATGAAGTACTATAAAATGTTATTGAATTATATTTCAACATTTCAAATATTTACACGTTAATTTTGATTTCTAGATTGAACATTTCTTTGTATGCCAACCAACACAGTTTTTTTTTTCACTCATATAATGTGCAGTCTATTTGCACCTATAAACGCCCCATACATTTTATAGACATCAAATGCAAACAACAGTCCGAAATGTTCGATATAGATTTTTGTGAAAAATACTTGTTATTGTATGGCAATACTGAAAGTTTCTCATTTTTTATGGCAACACTGAAACACGTTTATACACATGTGACCGTAGCAACAAGCGTCATATACATTTTAATGACGTCAAAACGAGACAAAAGCCTGAAATAATACATACAAAAAATTAATTTGTATGAAAATTATTATTTTTTGTATGGCATCACTAAGCATTGGTTACACCAACATGTCCGTCTCTTTAGTACCTACAAACGCCTCATACATTATAAAGACATAAAATAGAGACAACAGCCTCAAACATTCTAAAAAAGGATACATTTGTATGAAAATTATAATTTTTTGTATGGCAACACTGAATTTTTTTTCACCAAAATTTACAAAATGTCAGTACCTACAAATGCCCCATACATTATAACAACAAAATATTCAATAAAAAAAATAATTTGTATGAAAATTATTATTTTTCATATGGCAACACTAAAACTTTATGGTTTTTCCAAAACGAATATTCTAATTAAAAAATATCTCCCATACATTTTCTGTACCCTTGATCTATAATTTCGGCTCAACTACTCGAAACGTAAAAAAAAATCTGGACTCCAGTGTTGCCAGTTGATTGAGATGAAAATGGTCAAATGTCATTACGACGCCCACAAGCAATCTTGTGGTGTAATTATTTGATTAAAAATGTGTCTCCTTCTACTTTTTACATTTTTGAATAGAAAGTTCACAAAAATGTATGAATGAAAAAAAAATAAACGTAACCTGGCAACACTTCAGACTAAGACCCACAATCGCCCCATACAAAGTGACCCCCTTAAATGTTGCCAACCTACCAATTTTTTCCTTCAAAAAATGCAATTTTTCGTACATTTTACAAAATGGCCGCCACGGGGTCCGCCATCTTGTCGAAAAAAAATATATACCCAATATATCAAAATTGAGGATAGACCCAAGCCAATACAGTAAAAATATCGCAAAAATGTTAAAACACCACCGCGATGCGAGCCCGCAAACACACCTCGAAAATTGAAAAATTTCAAACTGAAATATCTCGGCGGCCATCTTGTTTTTTAATTTTTTTCCAACTTCATCACATTAGTCGTCCCAAGATTAACCGAAAACGACACCAATGTCGGGTAGGTGCTCAAAGTAAACAAAAAGTTGACAATCGCCGAGCGGCCGCCATCTTGAATTTTCGAATGGTCGTATTTTTCCTGTAATGACCATAGATACTCAAGCAACTTCCCCATACATTATTATTACCCCCCACCAATACTTTTGGCTGGGCTATTCGAAATGTGAAAAAACGTGAAAAAAAAATCCAGCAGCCAGTGTTGCCAGTTAATTTTGATGAAAATGGTCAAATGTCATTACGACGGCCACGAGAAATTTTTTGGTTCAATTTTTTGATTAAAAATGTTTCTCCTTCTACTTTTTATATTTTTGAATAGAAAGTTCACAAAAATGTATGAATGGAAAAAAAATTAACGTAACCTGGCAATACTTCAGACCAAGCCTCACAACCGCTCAATACAAAGTGACCCTCTCAAATATTGCTAACCTCAAAATTTTTTACCTAAAAAAATGCAATTTTTTGTACATTTTGCAAAATGGCCGCCATAGGATCCGCCATCTTTAAGAAAAAAAAAATATACCCCAATCGTCAAAACTGGGGATAGACCCGAGGCAACAGCGAAAAAAAATCGAAAAAAAGTTGAAAACCCATTGCAATCCGACCCCGCAAAGTCACCTCCAAAATTGAAAAATTTTAAACTGAAATATCTCGGCGGCCATCTTGTATTTTTATTTTTTTCTAATTTCATCGTAACACATTTCCCAACATTAGCCGAAAACGACACCAATCTCGGGTAGGTGCATAGTGAAAAAAAAAGTTGGTCATTTCGCCTTGGCCGCCATCTTGGATTTTTGAAAGGTCGGATTTTTCCCATAGACACGGAGGCAAACCAAAAATTCCCCCATACATTGTACCCACCCCCCACCACTCCTTCTGGGAGATCAATTCGACTTTTCGTAAAACGAAAAAAAAATTCCAGCACCCAGTGTTGCCAGCCGACATCGACGAAAATGGTCAAATGTCATTACGACAACCACGACACGTTTACCTGTGTGACATTTTGATTAAAAATATTGCTCCTTCTACTTTTTATATTTTTGAATAAAAAGTCCAAAAAAATGTATGAACAAAAGAAAAAAAAACTCAACCTGGCAACACTTTGGGTCGAGTTACACAACCGCCCGGAACAAAGACACCCGCTCAAATGTTGCCAACCCGAAGAAAAATTCACCCAAAAAACGTCGTTTTTCGTACATTTTTCAAAATGGCCGCCACCGCGTCCGGCATCTTGCCGAAAAAATAATTATCCCCAAAATATCAAAATTGACGATACGTTTGAGGGATCACACAAAAAACATTGAAAAAAAGTTGGAAAACCACCCCGATGCGACCCCGCAAATTGACCTCTAAAATCGAAAAAATTCAAAGTGAAATATCTCGGCGGCCATCTTGTTTTTTCAATTTTTTCTAAAATTTTCGTAATACTCCTTCAAAAGTTTATGAAACTACCGAAAAAAATCCCGCAAAAAGCCATAAACAAAAAAGTTGAAAATCACAGAGCGGCCGCCATCTTGAAAATGTGAAATGTCAGATTTTTCCCGAGGTGTCGGGGGGGAACGGAGAAAACCCGCCATAGACAACAAAGTCCCATCACGACTCCTTCTGGGAGAACAATTATATAGTTCACTCCCCGTAAGTCTAGGATTATATAATATAAAATAAATAATATAATATTGCTGAGAGTTTAATTATAAGTGTAATAAAAATTTAACAATTGAATACTTAAATCGTAACTACTGTGATTAAAAAAAGAATATCTACTCTTAAAGATTAAATCTTAAGCATGTACAATCTGGATTAAATGGACCAAAATAGTATATTTTTTTTTGTTTCAATCAGAAAAAAAATTGCGTGATATTTGCCGAGAGCCCCCCTCTCTCCAACGTAAGATTAGATGAAATTTGACTCGACCCCCTCCCCCCCTTAAACATCTCACGTAATTTATGGACGCCCCCTTACGCTTTACTGATCAAGAAAAGAGAAGAAAATGCATGAAAGAAAAAAAGCGGCCAAGTGCGAGTCGGACTCGCCCATGAAGGGTTCCGTAGAAGCAAGTAACATAATATAAAAGTTCTTGAAGTTCGTTGTAACTTTGATCGAGGTATTGCGGTTTACGATTTATGACGTATTAAAAAAAAAACTACTTACTACAATAGATCTCGTTCAAACCAATTTTCGTTGAAAGTTTGCATGGTAATATACATCATATATTTTTTTTAGTTTTATCATTCTCTTATTTTAGAAGTTACGGGGGGGGGGGGGGACACACATTTTTCCACTTTGGAAGTGTCTCTCGCGCAAACTATTCAGTTTAGAAAAAAATGATATTAGAAACCTCAATATCATTTTTGAAGACCTATTCATAGATACCCACACGTATGGGTTTGATGAAAAAAAAATTTTTGAGTTTCAGTTCTAAGTATGGGGAACCCCCAAAATTTATTATTTTTTTTCTATTTTTGTGTGAAAATCTTAATGCGGTTCACAGAATACATCTACTTACCAAGTTTCAACAGTGTAGTTCTTACAGTTTCGGAGAAAAGTGGCTGTGACATACGGACGGACAGACAGACAGACAGACAGACAGACATGACGAATCTATAAGGGTTCCGTTTTTTGCCATTTGGCTACGGAACCCTAAAAAGATAGAAGATCAAAATGACAAAGTGAACCATCGTTTCTCGTTTTTAACCATTTGTCGCACCGATTTTATAAAATTGTATAAGCCTAATTTTCTAGGGTAGGTTAGTGATACAGTTTTACGTCGAATAGAATCAATAAAATACGAGCATTTAATACACCTCATAAAATCTATTACAATATATAAAATTGAAAAGAGATACACTGATTAAACAAAAAATCTCAGAAACTACCGAACCGATTATGATGAAATTTGGCAGGGAGATAGCTTATGCTAAGGAGACGTCAGCTAAGAATGGATTTTTGGAAATTCGTCCCCTAAGGGGTAGAAATACGGGATGGAGGTCATTTTCATACAAACTAACTTCGTCAGTTTTAGAGTTATGAATATGAATTTTTTTATGTAAGTTTATAGTAATAAACAAAAGTTAACTTTAACACATTTTTTTGAAAAATCATCCCTTAAAGGGTTAATTTGATGAATGGTACGTAGTAGGCAACTTCGTCATTTTTGAAGTTAAAAACATGAAAATTTACATATTGGCGCCAGACTAAAAACAAAATTTGTAAGTATTATGTTTTTTTGGAAAATCATCCCCTAAAGGGTTAATTAAGAGGGCGAAAGTTAGTATGAGAATTTCGTCAGTTTTGAAGTAAGAAGGGTGAAAATTTGTATATAAGCTTATAGTTAGACACAAAAAATAACTGTATCACTGTTTTCTCAAAATTCATCCCCTACAAATAGGGGTTGGAGGTCATTTACATACAAATCAACTTCGTCAGTTTTAGTTATAAATATGATTTTTTTATGTAAGCTTAAGTAATAAGTAAAAAAAGTTAACTTTAACAAAATTTTTTTGGAAAATCATCCCTTAAAGGGTTGATTAAGAGGGCGCAGGTTAGTATGGCAACTTGGTCAGATTTGAAGTAAGAAGGGTGAAATGTTGTATATGAGCTTATAGTTAGACACAAAAAACAACTGTTTCACGGTTTTCTCGAAATTCATTCCCATAAGGAGTTAAACTAAGGGGTTGTAAATATGTATTTAATAAACACATACGTCATTTTTGAACTCAGTAATGTGAAAATTTATATGTAAGCTTATAGTGAGAAACAAAAATTAAAAAAAGTGTAGAGAACTTTACGGACATGAGGGGTGAGGGACAGGAAGCGTGAGAGGGACTGGGATCGGGAGAGGAAGCAGGAGAGGGAGCGGAAGAGGGAGAGGGAGAGGGACAGGGAGCTGGAGAGGGAGATCGAGCGGGACAGAAAGCAGGAGAGGGACCCGCTGCGGGCAGGAGAGGGACAGGGAGCGGGAGAGGAAGAGGGGGAGGGAGAGGGAGAGAGATGTGTAGATGACCCTGTTTTTAATTTTCTTCTGTAAGGGCACGGACGTAAAAGTACAAATATGATAAGCATAATATCCGTGTGCGAAGCTGCGGGCAACAGCTAGTAAATCTATATATATAAAATTGAAAAGCGACACACCGCTGATTAAACAAAAAATCTCAGAAACTGCCGAACCGATTAAGATGAAATTTGGCAGGGAGATAGTTTATGCTAAGGAGACGTCCACTAAGAACGGATTTTTGGAAATTCATCCCCTAAGGGGTACAAATAAGGGTTAGAAGACGCTTTCATACAAACCAACTTTCTTAGTTTTAGATTTATAAATTTGAAAATTTTTATGTAGGTTTATAGTAATAAACAAAAGTTAACTTTAATATATTTTTTTGGAAAATCATCCCTTAAAGGGTTAATTTACTGAATTGAACTTAGTAGGCAACTTCGTCATTTTGAAAGTTAAAAACATGAAAATTTACATATTAGCTCCAGACTAGAAACAAAATTTGAAAGTATTATGTTTTTTTGGAAAATCATCCCCTAAAGGGTTAATTAAGAGTGCGAAAGTTAGTATGGCAACTTCGTCAGTTTTGAAGAACGAAGGGCGAAAATTTGTATATAAGCTTATAGTTAGACACAAAAAATAACTGTATCACTGTTTTCTCGAAATTCATCCCCTAAAAATAGGGGTTGGTAGTCAACTACATACAAATCAACTTCGCCAATTTTAGAGTTATAAATATGAAATTTTTTATGTAAGTTTATAGTAATAAACAAAAGTTAACTTTAACAATTTTTTTCGGAAAATCATCCCTTAAAGGGTTAATTTAGTGAATTTAATTTAGTATGCAACATCGTCATTTTTAAAGTAAGAAGGGTGAAATTTTGTATATAAGCTTATAGTTAGACACAAAAAATAACTGTATCACTGTTTTCTCGAAATTCATCCGCTAAAAATAGGGGTAGGAAGCCATTTACGTATAAATCAACTTCGTCAGTTTTAGACTTATAAATATGAAAATTTTTATGTAAGTTTATAGTTGTGAACAAAAGTTAATTTTAACACGGTTTTTTGGAAAATCATCCCTTATAGGGTTAATTTAGATGATTTCATTTAGTACGCAACTTCGTCATTTTTAAAGTTAAAAACATGAAAATTTATATATTAGCTCCAGATTAGAAACAAAATTTGGAAGTACATATTACGTTTTTTTTGGAAAGTCATCCCCTAAAGGGTTAAGTAAGAGTGCGAAAGTTAGTATGGACACTTCGTCAGTTTTGAAGTACGAAGGGCGAAAATTTGTATATAAGCTTATAGTTAGACACAAAAAATAACTGTACCACTGATTTCTCTAAATTCATCCCCTAAAAATAGGGGTTGGTAGTCAACTACATACAAATCAACTTCGCCAGATTTAGAGTTATAAAATATATGAATTTTTTTTATGTAAGTTTATAGTAATAAACAAAAGTTAACTTAGATTTTATTTTTTTCGGAAAATCATCCCTTAAAGAGTTAATTTAGGGGAATGAACTTAGTAAGCAACTTCGTCATTTTTTAAGTTAAGAATGGACAGGGAGCAGGAGAGGGAGAAGGAGCGGAAGAGGGAGATAGAGAGGGACAGGGAGCGGGAGAGGGAGTGGGAGCGGGACAGAAATCGAGAGAGGGCGCGGGTGTGGGCGGGAGAGGGACTGGGAGCGATAGAGGAAGAGGGAGAGGGATATGAAGTGGGAGAAAGACCTCGAGCGGGAAAGGGAGAGGGAGAGGGATATATAATCTGTAATTCCGGAGGAATAATCTGCGATTGTATCGTAAGTTTCAGTATGTAAATTCCTAAATATAAGTACTTCAATATAAATGAACCTGTTTTTGAATTTTCTTTTGTAAGGGATAATAAATAATATGATAAGCATAATTTCCGCGTGCGAAGCTGCGGGCAACAGCTAGTACATTATAAATCCTTACCTGTACTTACCATTAGGTATTTATATAGAAAAGACCTACTTATTTATTGTTTTTCAGAATTGTACAATACCTCAAACCTACACAGTATTAAATTAAAAAGCAAGAAACAGATGGCTGGATCTGTTTAACATTGCAAATTGAGTGATTATGTAAACAAGCCTTTTCCGAAAGCTTTTTTGTCGGCAACATGGCACAATTAGTGAGCAAGACATTTAATTACTATTCAAAAATGTTCCGATTACATTCACTTGGGAAGTTAAGGAAAAGTTAGACTAACATTAATTGTTATGCGATCGTAAATAATTTTTGGCAACGATTTTATTAATTTAAATTTGTTTGTTGCAATCAAACAGAATTAAAATAAGTGATTTAAAAAAACGCATTTAGTACCCTCACGATTGACCTCATAGCTAATCTATCAAAGTTTTAACGTAACTTTACCTTAAAATATAGGTACGACATGAATGTGAAGAACCCATCCCCAAAAAAATCTATAACTCTATACCTACTCTATCATAATGTGCCCTAGGAAGACGGCGTGAAACTTTTCCATCAAGCTTAACCTTAAGCTTAAGCTTAACCTTCAAATGCAATCTCAAACCGCCTGCAAAACTGACCTACAAAGGTGCTATGGGGATATTAGGGACCATGGCAATGATTAACTATTATTTTTTCATCGCTACATTTTGACCCGGTCTTATTCTGATCCCTACCAGCTGCTACTCTTTCCAGATTCTTTACCAACCGCAGCAAACTTATCTACACCTAATAAATACGTAAAATACAAAATCTCCTTAATCCCTATATAAAATATGAAAAAAAATTACTGAATTTAAAATCCGCTCCAAAATAAACCCTCACGCACATGCGAGTTTCACGGTGGTTCTATTCAATGACTCCGCATGAAACCAGTGAAATCCGCGCTTCAATCTGTGAATTGTGATCCATTTTTTAAACTGTGTCGTAAAATGATTGCCATATATTATAACACAACAGATGATATTACTTATTGATTTTCTATTTTAAATGTAAAAAAATTAATGCTTAGTAACTTTTCTTCAGAGCGCCAGCCACCTAGCGCCCGCAACTTTGTTGGCTCTGAGCGGGTTCTAACGCTTTGACATTTTAATCGCGACATTATGACAAAATATTAAAATCAAAGATTAGCTAATATTTCTGTGATACCGTGATTTGGATGGCCAAAGGGTTGTGAAATCATTTTGGTCATTCAAATCAAATTAGGTAAGTAAAATTTATTCAAAAAGTATGTTTTATTTTGGTTATTTTACTTCATTTTTAGTTGTAGTTTTACTGTAAAATAAGAAAATAAAGTTACTTTAATGGGTTCATTAAATAATAGTTTAATAATTAATATTAATATAATAATAGTAAGTAGAATTGGAAACAGATGACAGAGCCTACATTAAGTAGGTATTTCTACTATTCTAAGAGCGCTGCGATAGATTATAAGTACCCCACCTAGTACTTACTACCTAGTAACTACCTAAGTAGTATTCGCTGGGTGCGAATACTAACTGTAGGTACTTAGATGAACAAAATTTAGCCTCTAAAACAAAAAACATAATTATGCAAGTCTTATATCCAATTTTTTATATATTTTTCATAAAAATACGAAATACAAATAAAAAGTAGATTGGTATTTTAATCTGAGGGTACATTCTATTGTACCCTAACATTGTAACACCAGGGAGGGAAGGGACGAGCACAGTCGATCGCACCTTCCGCGGATTGAACTCGTTTGGACACATTCACAACTTTATTGGATTAACATATCGTTGACAATTGAGAGATTTGTACGATACCCAGTGAAACGAAATCGTTATTTTCACCACATTCACTTAAATTAAACGTGTAACTACCTACCTATTAAAGTTAAGAATACCCAAAATCTTTCTATACTGAGACAGATACAGCAGATACTGAATTTCACTAGCAAAAAGTTGTCATTGATTACGCTAATAGAATAAAAAACTATCGACGCCAGAAAGCAATCTTGTAGTACCTACCCAATGATATTATACCCAATGATATTATACCCTACCTACCTATCTCGAAAAATACAATTTTATTAAAACTTGGAAATGCCATTTTTGAAGCGATTCCAGTGGTGATATTTCAAGACATGTAATTTGGTCCATATGGTCGAAAATACCTAAATACTAGAAATACGTAAATATGGAGTCGGTGAAAGATCAACGACTCCCAACTTTATTGTTAGGTACATCAGCATCAGCCTCAGCCCACGACTTCACTAGCTATTTACAGAAAGTACCAAATAACATAGCTTTTTATTTTGATCAATTTTATTCTCGTACAGAATAATTAAGTATTATCTCTCTAACTAATCAGTTTCCCTCCTTACTTCCCTCTCTCTTCTTCCTATTCTTGTCACCCATATTTGTGTTATGATTCTCTTAAATGTTATTTGTAATGTCCTCCATAATTTTCGTGCAACTTACCTAATTTAATTTTTAATCTAATCAGCTCTTCACATCTTAAGGTTGTCTGGAAGAGATCGCTGTGTAGCGATAAAATCACCTTTTGTACCCCATGTCCACTTCTTGATTGTTATTGTATCATTTTAATGGTGTACAATAAAGAGTAAATAAATAAAAACATAAGTTACATAATATCTACCTACTACTTGAGAAGTTCAAGCGACATTAAAAAGTGGCAAATTACTAAGTGTATAAAAAAGTTATTATTATTAAATGAGAAAACCAAATGTCAATTTGTAATTTGTGCATTTCCATACTCCAATAATTTAAGCCATACACAAAATGAATATATATATAAACTGAATAAATCTTTGTACAACTTGACAAATGATCATAGGGATGCTATATTGTATTTTGACATAAATAAATTTATTTCATCATGTAGGGTATCTAGGGATATTATTTATCTGCCAAAAAAATATAAAAAACAATTAGCTAAATTATTAGCTTACCATCTGAATGATGCTGTTACAAATAGGGTAACAAAGTCTATTGACACATTTATTGAGTGTGGTAGTAGTACCACTATTTCTATTTTAGACAAATGTACTAATATTTGTACAAGTAATAATTTAAACTAGATAAAAAGACAATGGATAAGCCCTCTTATTTAAATATAGTTCATCAGAATATACAAGGCTTAACCGGCAAAGAATTAGAATTAGAATTATTTGCTGAACATAGCAATATTAATGTATTATGTATAACAGAGCATTGGATACCATACTTACAAGGTCATGTTAGTTTGAATAATTATAGATTGTCAAGTGCGTTCTTTAGAAGGACTGCTATTCATGGGGGTTCTCTAATCTTAGTGCAAGATAATATTTCTTTTAAAGACCGAAAAGACATTGTTAGTTTATCTGTTGAACGCACTATTGAACTGGCATGTGTGGAACTGGAGCGGTTTTTTATAGTCTGTGTATATAGGCCCCCCTCTGGTGACTTTAGTATTTTCGAAGATACACTGGAGGATGTACTTAAACGGTTAGTCTCTAAAAAAGAAGTAGTGATATGTGGTGACTTCAACGTAGACATCTTATTAGATAGTCCTATGGCTACTAGGCTACTAAGTTTGTTTAAATGCTTTAATTTAAATCCAATATTCAATGAGCCAACCAGAATAACTGACACTACAGCTACATGTTTAGATAATATCTTTTGCAATTGTGAGATTTTAAATAAAGAGATATTCAGTAAGTTGAGGTCAGACCACTGCGGACAAAAAATTTCGTTGTATAATTCTGTTAATAAGAAAAAACAATTAATAAAATGTAGACCAATAACTAAAAAAAAGATTTCAACTTTTAAAGAGAAAATTAAATCAAAACTACAAACGCATTTAACGTTACAACAAAGAGATCCAATTAAACTATATAACACATTGTCAAATAACATAAATAATGAATTTAATCAAATTTTCAAGTTTAGGTATATAGATATAGCTAAAAATAGTAAATTTAGTGATTGGGCTACTGTAGGTATTTATAAAAGCAGGAACAAGATGTACGATCTCTATGCCGAGAAACAATACAATTTTTCTTCATCTTTTCAGGAGCATGTAAGAAATTATTCAAAAATCTTTAAAATAGTTTGCATTCAGGCGAAATCAATGTACATAAAGGACAAGATTATTAACTCGGATAACAAAATAAAAACGGCTTGGAATATAATTAGTAGTGAGAATGGTAACGCAAAGTCCTGTGATTTCAGTTACGAACTGTTGATTAATGATAACACAATCACTGCTGATAAAGACGTGGCAAGTGAGTTTGAAAATCACTTCCGTAATATTCCTATAACGTTAACTAGTTCATTAGCTTCTTCGCCGACGGAAGCACTTTCTATATTAAAAAATCATGTTAATGAATGTAATATTTTATTTGAATTTAAACATATAACCACTAGAGACTTAATTAACGCATTTCAGTCTCTGAAGGTAAAGAATACCGGTGACTTATGGGGCATTTCGGTAAAAATAATACAGCATATTATAGATATTATAGCACCATATTTGGTCATAGTTTTTAATAAATGCATAGATCTAGGTATCTTTCCAGATCTTATGAAATGCAGCAAAATTATACCACTTTTTAAAACAGGCGAAAAAACCGATATTAATAACTATAGACCAGTTTCTATTTTACCAACTCTTAGTAAGATTTTTGAAAAAATAATATTGAATCAAATGCTGTCCCATTTCAACAATAATAATTTATTACATCCTGATCAATACGGTTTCACTAAAGGCCGTAGTACAACCGATGCAGGGGCTAGGCTTTTAAAGCATATATTTGAAGCATGGGAATCATCACAAAATGCCATAGGTGTATTTTGTGACTTATCTAAGGCATTTGATTGTGTTCAGCACGAAACATTGCTGTTTAAACTTGGCCACTATGGTATAAAAAACAAGGCCCTTAGCTTGATCGCGTCTTATTTGAGTGATAGGATACAAAAAGTTAGTATAAAAGATATTAAGTCATCGGGGTCACCGGCTGTGTTGGGTGTACCGCAGGGCTCGATCTTGGGTCCGTTTCTTTTTCTGGTATACATTAACGATTTACCACATTATGTAAAGAACCAAGCGGATATTGTACTATTTGCTGACGATACATCATTAATATTTAAGTGTGAAAGGAATAAAGTAAATTTTGACGACGTAAATAGTGCTCTTTCGCATGTGTCGCGTTGGTTCACTATCAATAATTTGCTTTTAAATGCAAAAAAAACTAAATGTATAGAGTTTGTACTACCTAATGTTAAAAAAGTTAACAAATCTCTCAGACTGAATAATGAAATATTGCACATGGAGGAATCCACGGTCTTTTTAGGGGTGACCTTAGATAGTAAACTTCAGTGGGGCCCACATATAACAAATCTCGCGACTAAACTCGGTAGGGCTGCTTATGCTGTTAGGAAAATAAGGCAGTTTACTGACGTCGAAACTGCTAGGATGGTTTATTTTGCATATTTTCACAGTATTATGTCATATGCCATCTTGCTGTGGGGCAAAGCAGCCAGTATAGAACAAATTTTCATACTACAAAAAAGAGCTATTAGGGCTATTTATAAACTTAGATCTCGTGAAACTTTGCGTGACAAGTTCAAAGAAATAGGTATACTTACAGTAGCCTCACAATATATCTATAGTAACGTGGTTTTTATACGGAATAATATAAGCGCGTATAAACAAAATTTTGATATCACTAATCGCCAAACAAGAAAAATGCACCAGTTAGTAACGCCATCTTACCGTCTTTCTAAAGTGAAGCGATCTTTTATGGGCCGTGGTGTACAGTTCTATAATAAAATCCCAAAGTTAATACGTGATTTGCCAGTGGAATTATTTAAGAAACATGTAAAATCTCAACTTTTAGGCAAAGGCTACTATACTGTAGATGAGTACATAAATGACAAAGACGCATGGAAATGACCAGATCTGCAACCAGTTCCGTACAGGCTAGTGATACTTCTTTGTAAGAAATATACCAATGTATTTTATTTTTAAAAGATGTGCTGAGGAGTTTCTTTCGGCTTTTCTTCTCCTCCATGACAAAGCACCTTTCCGAAAAGCTGGTAAATTAAAAAAATGACGTGCATAAGTGTATCAATGATACCTACATGAATAAATGATTTTGAATTTGAATTTGAATTTGAATTTAAACTGAAAGAAATTTTGTGTGAGTAAAATGTAAAATCTCATATAGTATAGGATATCACGAGTAATAGGATCATATGATATATGTGAACGGAGGCATTAACAAGTTTCCGATGACGGAAAGCCATGGCTTTGTCGGATTTCATCCACAGGCCGGACCAATTACGCCATGCTTCCTTCCGGCCGGCGCACCATCAAATATGTACCGCAGGCGACGAAAAAGTGGCGGAATTGGAAAAATAGCGGAAGCACCGACTGACGTGGAACGTGAATGAATGATGGCCAGCGTACGGGACTAATTAATACTGACGCCTGCAGTTATCTTTTAGATTTTTAGAGCAATTATGCGAGTAGACATATCTGTAAATATAAATCGAATAGGAACCTTCTATCGAGTAAGTCAAGGAGTTTGTTTTTTGTCGTGTTTCAGATGGATCTTTCACAATAAATTACAATAGGGGCCATTCATACATTACGTCACACGTTAGGGGGAGGGTGGGGGGTCGATGTAGTGTGACATTGTGTGACAAGGGGTGGGAGGGGGTCCTAAACGTGACTGACATGATTGGGACTTGGTAGATATGTATAGGTAAATATTAAAAAACAATTAATAAAACTTATTTTGAAACTGCTGTTTTAATTTAATAATTTCTAAGTGTACAATTTCATAATTCACATTAGGGGGGGAAGTCACACGAATGTGACCAGCTGTGACAAGGACGGGGGGGGGGGGGTCAAAAAGTCATGAAATTAGTGTGACGTAATTTATGGATGGACCCGGTAATTAAATCGGCTTGTGCAAGGAAGCGGATAATAGGGACATCATAGCCCGGCGGCTTGTATCGATCCTACTCGTATGTGATCGATCGAGCCGCGAGCGCGGGCTGTAGTTGGATGGGTGACCGCTAGCGCCAAAAAATCCTGAGCGCTTCGGAGGGCACGTAAATCTGTCGATAAAACTTCCGACACTTGGGTTAGTCACTAACTCCTAGAGGAGAGACCCGTAATCAGCACTGGCCCATTAATTGGTTGAAGCCTTTAGGAACATTTAAATACTAAATAGTTTGGCGAACTATAAAGAGACGATTTGCTAAAAGTAGCACAGAGTCAGACTGACGAGGACGGTGAATGAATGATGATCAGGACATTTCGGCAAATCAATGCGACATCAGCACTTAACCGTCAAATATGCATACGGCTAATTGCCAGCGTCTGTACCTACTCGATCGCATCGGACTCACACATGAATAAGCTCTTATTATTAAAGGTCGCAAAATCAACAATTTTTACTTTAACTTCTAATGTAAGCTTTCTTAGATGGAACTCACATTTAAATTGATTCGAATATCATAGTTATGTATTTTGAGGCCAGTCAACCATAATAATTTAATAATGTATTTTATAATTTATTTTATTTTATGTATTAGCATCTACATTTAAATTATCCATATATCAAGTTACATTGGGTAAATCATAACACGGTGCTGCTCGTCAATTCTGTTAACTAAGAAATTGACTTGACACGCTCCGCGTGTCTAGATTTTACTAACTAAGCTACTGATTTATCACTGTCGTGTCATATTGTCCTCGCGGGTATTTGTGAATTTCATTAATACCTACTAGTTCAATAATAACTTCCGGAAAGTAACACCTGCTTCTTAATAAGTACCTACGTTAAGGGGAAAACTTTTCACCTAGCCTACTTTAAGAATAGAGACTTAGTAGAGGCTTTAAATAAGTTTACACGAAGAATAAGAGCAGAAACTTACATTTTATGTAAGTAATGTTTTTAAAAATTACAAGAAATTCAAATTCAAAAAACATTTAATCCTGTAGACTTCACTGATACACTTATACATACACGTAATTTTTAGGGTTCTGAAGTAAAATCGGAACCCTTATTTCGTCATGTCCGTCCGTCTGTCCGAGGCATATAGTGTAGAGCGGAACTCTAGTTATTGTTAAATAAGCTCGCCTTCAACGTCATTCAAGTCATTTAAGGTAATACCACATACAATACTTACCTGAAAAATGAATTCAGTTATCAACTAGGGAGTGCCCGAAGCATTTATTATGACATATCGCCAGACTTGCCAGTATAGTCCGATGGTCACTGCGGCCCGCTCGGACACTACAGACAACACAAAAAGTTGATACAGAAAACGCACTTCCAAACCTTATCAAATTAAATCATGATTATAGCACTTGTGACTAGAGTCTAAAAGACGAATAGGTTAGCATCTAAATTCCTTTGGGCGGCTTGGTTTTGATTTTGATATTCTTTTATAAACGTCAAAATTTGATAAGTACTTAATCCTATATCACGTAGGTATAGGTACCTACTTAATTACGTATTCCATTGAATAAAATAATATTATTAAGTCATTAATGTTAAGTCTTGATATTTGTGCCTTTAAGTATTTTTATTATATTAACTTAGTGAAATTAGTAAGGTATACCTATACATAACGCTCCACCCACTGCACCGCGCCCCGTCGCGGTGCGCGGGATCGCAGATTTTACCATTGTATGCAATTATCTCAATTTGTATAGAAATCACGCCTAGCACACACTGCCGACGCGGCACCGCGCGGGAAATTGCCCCACGCGCAGTTGTGTTATCCGTCGCTCTGCGCACCGCGGCGGGACGCGTCTTCAGTGGTTGGAGCGCCTAAAGTTAAATCTCCCAAATGATTTCAAAATATGTATATTTTTATCCGCACTACTTCTAATAAACATATCGAACTTTTGCTGCCCTGTATACTCTATTTTCTTCCAACAGCGGCTTATTATGATACACTTTAATAATGTTAGCATACATCATTATGCGTGTTCGTTGTCCAGCCGGCCATGCTTAACGAGGAACAAGTTAACATGCCCGAACTCGAGTTATAAGAAAATTCGCTAACAACCCAACGAGCGGGGGCATGTGTTGTATAAATGACGGCGAACGACGAAAGATGTTTTAATTTTAATAGATTTCAAACCTGCATGTTTGTAATTTATTACCTAAATGGCTAGGCCTTGCTACAGTTACTACAGCTAGTATATGTATTAGTAGGTACAGTCACCTGCAGAGAAAAGTAACCCATCTGTTTATAAAAACACAGTAACAGATGGGTTACTTTTCTCTGCAGGTGACTGTACATTACCTACATTAGCATCGGTAATCAATTTGAAATAAGTCTACACTGATAAAATATGTCAAATAGAATGGAATGTTATTTATTACATATATCTATATCGACTAGTTCGAGGTGGTGGCAGTCCTCCGCGGTCGTTTTTAACCTCGCATGTACAAGCATTTATATGTAAAGAAATTCATTTAATTTTCTTCTGAGGTATTAGCAGAACACTATGTTCTTTAAAAAATATATATTTTACTAGCTGCCCGGACAGACTTCGTTCTGTCAAAAGTTTTTATTTATTTATTGAAACCTTCCGTGTTCCCTAAGGAACATTGTAAGCTATCCTATCTTTCAAGTTGGATCAAACTGCACACTGTGTGCAAATTTGATTAAAATCGGTTAAGTAGTTTAGGAGTCCATCGCGGACAAACAACGTGACACGTAATTTATATATATTAAGATTTTATGGATATAGCCGACAGACGAGTTGACGATACACCTGATGGTAATTGACTATATGACATCGGTGTTACCAAAGTCATCACTGATGCGTTACCGGGAAAAAAGAGTTAAAAAAAAGAAGATGAAAAAAAGAACTGGCTCTCAAGCCCACAGCCGGAACGCGACGGTTTTGTTTGGCGGCTGACTCAAGCTAGAGGACGGTAGCTAGCCAGACACGCTTCACGAAAATATTAGATTACCTACTATAAATTAATAACTTAACAATAAAAGTTGTTAAAAGATCTAATAGATACATATATAGAAATGTTCGCGAATCGCGCGTGGTTAGACAAGTTCCTTACATTCTGCGGAATACTGATGACTCCCTCTGTGACGTCGGACTATGTTTTCTTTATGAAAATTGGACATCTGCAACTTTGAGAAACATTACATTGTGTAGGTTGAACTTAAGCAAACAACTCAAATATTATATTATAATGATCTAGCTCCATTTACACTGGAGCTACGTGGTAAAGAAAATGGACTTCAGAGGGAAATTAAAAGTGTTGTATCACTCTCGAATAAGCTCTTTCCATCAAGGTTTGTTATTTTTTATTTATTTTATTTATTTATTTATTTATATCAGGCAACGAAGCCCATAACATAATATATAACTTAGAGACTAACATACATATATCAATATAAACTTATAACTAAAGATCACTTATTCCCGGCTAAGTGAGGCGTGGATACGGTGACCTCCGGTGGTCGTCGACGTCCATGGAACTTGCGGAAGACGACTCCCTTTGGCCACAGCTCCTCCTTCATGAATTTCGAGAGGTGCTCCGTTGGTACGCGTACAGTAAACGAGTTAAAGTTATAAGATTTTGACCCGGAGTAGAGAATCTTATGATCTTGTTTGGCTTCTCATCGGAAAAGGACACACATACTAAACACACATAAAATACATATCTACATATCAACTAGTTACATAACAATCCTGTCATAAACCTAACAGAAATGCCGCATTAAATCTATTTACGCGCTCGTGCAAAAACTTGTACCGTATAGGCGAAGTTTTAATAAGATCGTTTATCCCGCAATCAAGTCGGTAATAAATTAACGCCATTACTAAATTATACGAAGCTTCTAGATTAAACTAGAAGGCGGTCCGGAGTCCGCGGCGGCCGCTCTTACATTATTACAGCATTCATTAGAGTTCGCTAATTACTCCTTGCTTTAATGAATAAGCTCTAATGAACCACTTTCTGTTAATTAAAGGCGGTGTGGGTGGGGGCGGGGGAGAACTTTTCTCCGAGTTCTGATTGCAAATGTGAATTTGTGTAGGAAAGAGTGTTTTCACTGAAAAGGGGTAATGAGGCAGCCGAGAAGCGCCGAATTAGATGCAACTGCACCTCGGTATAAATTAGAATTTTATTCAACGTTTAGATTGCTAACCTAACCTTTGCTAGAAATACTCGTACTTTGCAATGATGGAATTAGTTGCAGATGTAGTAAATTGTAGGAACAAAAAGCAAGAATGCGTTTTTTTAATATGTATCTACATTTTCGTGGGTATTTATGCACTACTGAATGCCGTAGTACAGCTACCCGTAGTAAATAGAAATAGATCACCAAATGAACAGACGGGCCATCTGATCTTGAGATTAAAAATTGATGTAGGCCTTTACACCTCAATATTCATACAATGACAAAAACAGAAAATTAGCACTCAACTAGGTTAAGACTGAGATACTAATATTTAAGTGTTACGTTAACGCGAATTATCATAATAAATAATTAGGGTTCCGCTAGGAAACAATGACTGGTTTTCATTGCGGTCCCGACTTTTTGTAAACAGAATCTGTTTCCTTTATCTCTGCTACAATTCGCATTGCCGATTATCCCCCACTCAACTTCACAGCCAATTAATTTGTGGCTTCATTTCAATTTCCTGCTCACTTTCCAGCTTTTCCATCCCTTTCTGCGTTCGGAAATGACAGCTGTCTGAGACGAAAATAATAAATAATTTAAATAATCTTTATGAGCTAATGCTTAACGTTAAGTGCGATTTGCAGCCGAAACAAATGTAAACAATCATTAAAATCGTTTTATAGGGTTTTTTACTAACTGGCATGAATTTGTACACCAAATGCGTTTTATTTAGACAAACTACTCAATAAGGTATTTGTGAATTGTTAAATAAATATGTACATATTGATCGATAACAATTATAAAATCCAAGTAAATGTGGAAACAAACAAAATTAAATAACACTGTCATCATTCAAATACTTTGCAATGACAATCTTATTTCCAAGAAGCGATTTGAAACTTTTAATTTTAACATAATTTACTACTTTGTCTTATTGAGTAGTTTGCCTAAATAAAACGCATTTGGTGTAGAAATACAAGTCAGTTGGTGAAAACACTAGAAAACGATTTTAATGGTTTGTTTACATTTGTTTCGGCTGCAAATCGCATGGAGTATAGATATCTACTACTTTGGTAATTAGTAGCTACCCTTGTAGTAAGAAACTGCACCAACGTTCATAAGTTCGGTATAGATTAAGCAAGGCCTTTTTGTTTATTGTTAAAACGCGTGAACTTTAAGTACCTAAGTAAGGTTTTATCGTTTGGGAGACCGGGGTTCAAATCCGGCACATGCCTGTTTTTCGAAGGTAGGTATTGTATTATAATGTCCTTAAAATATGTGAAGCCCTAGTTATTCCATAATAAAACGAACAAAACTATGGATTTAGGATACTATCAAATAGGAAATTTCTGTTCCAACCTTATCATTTTATCAGTATGCGAAACGTTATGTAGGTAATACTGGGCAACCAGAATGTATAATTTAGTTCTGTTCCACGCGTACTAGTTCCTTTGAATAAAATTAAAATAATAATTAGGAGCTTGGATAATATTATTGATTGATTCGTACCTACGGACAATTTCACTAACAAAATAATACCGGTTGCGATGAAAGCATACGTCTTGTATGCAAATTGAGTGCGTATATTTAATTTGCAACTGTGTTGAAAAATGGATGTATAAACTTATGAATATTGGGAATGTAAATTGGTGTACCTATGTTTCGCTTCAGAAACCACAAATGATTTGATAACCCTTTAGTGCAGTGGCAAAGATTCTAACTGACGAAAGAGGTAACCGCGCGCTCTATTCCAGTGTGGATATTTTTATTTGACAAATGAATATTGTTTGGTAATTTTTACCTATCTTTGGCGTAGATACAGTACACTGGATTATATAAAAGTTTAAGAAAATCTTAATCGGTAAAGGTGGTGCCTACCGAGCGCAGTCCTGGATTCGAAACAATAACATGGCTGATAACATTTAAATGACACGCATGCTTATTTTTAACAAAATACGTTTATACCATTGAAGTAATACTACTAGCGTATAGAACGGACACCGTGCACATAATGTAATGTAATGTAATGTTCCAATGAATTGACGCCGCGCGGCTTCAATTGCCAATGGATTCGTCCGATTTTGAAAGGAGAACGGGGGCCCAATTTTGAAAATAGAACCTCCCGGCGGGGACATAATTATGTACATTTTGTTCGAGATGTCTATTCTTTGACATTATACTTCAATGGTTTATACCTATTAAACGAAGCGTCTATCCTTGTTAGCGACACTATCAAATGGTAGGTATAATAATACAAGAAGTGTTTTTTTTTCAAACTCAACGGGTTCGATTCCTGGCTAGGAGTATTGATTTTTCAAAAATGTAATGGTGTAGTTTTAGTTTTCATCAAAATCAGCACCGAGACTCCATTCACCATTTTTCACTATTCCTCATAGTTTTTGATTTGGTCATCCACGCGCACTTGGAAAATTCACTCTGTATACATTATACATACAATAATTATATCATTTTAATTTATTTTATACAATATTACCTATATTGGTAACTACCTAATTCAATATTTGTGTAAGAAATTACTTTAAATCACGCTTGCTGGGAAATGATGACCCTGTTCTTACTAGGTACCTAGGTACTTCAGTGAAATTCTTAATAATGAAAGTAGGTACGAAGTTCATGAAAGAAACAAACCGGTTTCGATATTACCGCAAATATTGTATGCACCTACTTATCTATGTTACGATTTTTTTATTAATTTCTGTAAACAGTTTCAATCAGTATTTTCACAACTCGACCTCTATTTCACTGAACAAAGTAAGTTAATTGTGTCATGTTACATTACCCACTACTGTTTCGGTTAGTAAACATCAGTAACTAGATGCATGATTTATGAACTGAATCGATTAATGGTTTAATATAAGATTTGAATTTTGATACAGCGGCCTCACAACAACTTAAGGAAAACTCAAGTCATACGTATGAAAAACCCCAACGTTGGAAGTTGCTCTCCACTCGCCTTAAGAGATGTAAAAAGGCCGTAGACTTGTAACACTGGTAAACCTCAGGTTTAATCGAATCTTAGCACATGAACAAAATTAACGAATAGTTACGTATCCACAAAGTAGTGTGCAGACAATCGTTGTGATCTGATGATCCTTATATGCTAACAGTTAATGCATTAACAATTTTACGACATTATGAAAACAGTGTGGCATGCATAAACGAATAGGCAATGAGCGTAAAATCTGAAGGATAATAAGGGGTTGACTAATAAGGAGCAGCAAAGCATATAAAGCCGGTCGAAGCAGCACAATTGTTACATACTTGGAACTATTCACACTGAACAGTTCGCTGTCAGTTTTATTCAACATGTTTAGTTACGTCGCGGTAAGTGCTCAGTGAAATAACTATTAAAACGTAGTGATTAAGTACTCTGTGATAACTATTACCTACTACTAGGTCCCGCATTAAAGGAGTTAAACTTAACAATGTTAATTGAGTGCTATTAGATTTATATCCAAATTGATTTAAGTGATTACTTAACGTTAGTACTTACCTACTTTTTACCATTTTTTTGCGGTTTTTGAGCCAATACATCGGATTAATATTTTAAATTACCCACTATTGCTACTCGTTTGATATTGTGGAAAATAATTTCATCGCGAAATAAGCTAGATATTTGAGCCTGCCCAGCAGTGGGAAAGTTATGAGATGATACTTCCATTGTATTGAATAATTTGTTTCCAGATTGCCTGCATTCTCGGAGCGGTGTCCGCAGCTCCCTACCTGCCTAGCGCATCATATGGCCTGGCTCATGTGGATACCGTTGTAAGTACCCAAGGATATTATTTTATTCTGTGGACTCTAGAAAAAAACAAGTTCTATATTTTATGGTTTAAACTCTTCGTTATTATACTCCTCCACTTGGCTTTAACCCATTAATGGCCCACTGGAGAACACAGGTCTCTACTCTCTCCTTTGTAAGTTGTAACTTGTCAGTGTATTTTATAATTCATTTTATTTCTTAGGATAAATACAAAACGTCTAACATAAATTAGCGTTTCGGGTATGTTAATATCTCTACATACACGTCATTAGGTTTTCTGATATAATTAATAATCTTAATTCCTTGTTACAATCGCAGTCCGTGCCTCGCTACGAGTTCAACTACGCGGTGAACGACCCGCACACCGGGGACAACAAGGCGCAGAGCGAGGTGCGCGATGGCGACTACGTCAAGGGCTCCTACTCGCTCGCGGAGCCCGACGGCACGCTGAGGGTCGTGGACTACACCGCGGGCCCCCACTCCGGCTTCAACGCCGTCGTCAAGCGGATAGGACCCGCTGCCCACCCCCAGATATACCAGAAAGCCATCGCCGCACCCATCGTCACCCCGGTCATTGAACCCATCGCTGCCCCCATAGCAGCTCCAATCGCCCCCGCCTACTCTTCTAGCCTCGTCAGCCTCTCCCAAGGATACGATCTCGGATACTCCGGATACTCCGACCTCGGATATTGGGGAGACCTGGGCCACGGCGGCCACGGCGGCTACGGTCTGGACGGCCACGGATGGCACTGACCGACCTCCGCTCCGGCGTATATTCTCCTCGCATGAACCAGTTGCCTCGGCCAAGGCAACCGGATCATGGCGAGAGACCGTACGCTATTGACTAAGGATTAGAAGATTAAGGATAAACGTAACAATAAATATGTAAATATTTATTCCTTTATTTTATTCCGTTAAAAACGACAACACAAAAATAATTTACTAGACATTTATTTAACATTATTTTATAAATACACTGACACATCCATTTAAATTTAAATGCACATACGTTTTTGAGCAGATACATTTAGTCCTACACACAGGCGGTCACACCGAACACAGACAACAAATGTATTGTAAAATAGACCCCATTTATTCGTGAAAAGTAGTTTTCAATCAACGCTTTTTAATCTTAATTTGTTTAAAGGTATTTTGATAAAACAATAACATACTATAAATAACATCTACAGTAAAGTACAAATAAACAATAATACATTTTATAATTATACAATCTTTTATAATAATTTTTGGTTCTTGCTTTTATTATAAACATCTCAAATCAAATCAAATCAAATATTCTGACATAGATACGGACGGATTACTTAAAATCAGGCATTAAACAAAGGTTATACTGTTTTTAATGATGACATTACCTCACGAATTAGCTCAGACAGTTGGTATATTATTATCTATATACCGGCACTGCGTTTAAAATCACTAGCGTGACTCGAGACTATTTAACCGTGAAATTTTATCTACAAAGTTGCACATATTTTATACAGAGGTACTCACGATAAGTATAGATATTTTTTATCATCATTTCAAGAATTTATTCGAGAAGTATATATCAATTTACACTATTAATAGGAAACGAAATCACTAAAAATATAACTAATTTAGTAATTGTATTAAAGTCAAAATGTTACAAAGAATCAGTTACGAATGTCACTGATTTTATCAACTGTTATTCTTATTGTGATATAGTAGTAAATGATTGAAAATCTACCTCGCACGATAAAGGGGAGTGTTAAGGTACGTGGTACAAATGCGTCGTTTCCACGGCGGAATGTCTCAGCCGAACAGCCACATACAGATGCGGTCCACCAGGTACGCGAACACCATGTCCGCGATCAGAACTTGCACGAGAATCAGCCGATACTGAAAAAAATATATTTCGATCATTAAACGTGTCCTGTCCTATGTACAGTACGGCCACTGTATCTTGGCGCGTCTGAACATAGGCTTTGCGAACTTTAGCGCATGTAAGACGGAGATGGCGACACGAACATGCTAACGTATGACTGAGACATAATACACCGCGTATCGAGTATTGGCGAATTATGTTACTGCGCAGCCTTCTGCGCGAAGTTCAGACGCGCCGAGATACAGCGGCCGAACTGTACAAGGAAGTGAAGGAAGGATACCGTGAAGTACTTGTTTGCTAGTAATCTTGGCTTGGTCTTAGGTTTAAGAACATAATCCTTACACATGGATGGAAATTACATTCTGGGTATTGAGCACGAGAATGTAATTTCCATCGGAGACTATTACGCACGGACATACTTGGCTTGGCTTCAACCAATTAACGCCTCAGTACTGAACACTCTTTCCTCTTGATGAGGCTTAGAAGGCTCCACGCAACGAAATTGCTTAACATGCCGATTACTTAGGATCGGCTCAAGCCGCCGGGTTAGGAGCAACCAAAACGATTCACAGTTTTCGCCAAGTGGGAAAATGGTACCCACAAAAAAAAATATAGAAATAGCCGCCAAACAAGATAAAGATTGGCGAAGAAGAAAAGCAAACAGAGAAGACATGACAACTATTCTGTTTTTGCATAATGCTACCATTAGTTATGAAGATTGTATAACAATAGTGAATTAAATAAATAAAATATAAGCAAAAATATTTTATAATTAGGCAGGTAAGTAATTAACTTTTTTTCTTTTTCTTGTATTAGAGGTTAACAAGCTTGCGGACAAACCAATACGGTTTATGGAAAGCTTTATGATATAAGTTATTCTAAATCTCTTTGTATTAAATGAAAAAAAAATTAAGAAAAAGAAAGCAGGTATACTGACATCGGGGGGAAGGTAGACGATCTGGAACATGTTGGAGAGGTCCGGCAGCGCGCCGGTGGCCAGCGCCAGCACGGCGCCGCCCGACAGCACCACGCTGTACAGCAGCGGCTTGTTGTCCTTCAGACCCTCCATGAACGGCTCGCCCTGGACACGTGGACAACACAGAAAGCTTGTAGTGTTTTGTTTCTTTCACTCTTATGAAAAACGATAAAGATAAAACATATTAAAACAGTGCAATAGCTAAAATCCTTGGACACGTGGACAATCAAACGGACATACCGATAAAGACAACTTCTAACCCCCTTTTTCATAAAAACGAGCAAAGTTACAGAAGGCTTTTATAGTCATTTGTTTATTTCTCTTATGAAAAATGACAAAGATAAAAAGTATTATAACAATGCAAAGCTAAAATAGGTTTATTAAGCGTTTATGAATAAGGTCGTAACTCTAATCATTAATCGAATCTAACACGATCCCGGACACGCTGTACTTATATTATTCCTCTTATAACTTTGTATCATAATGCAATCAAAAAACAACCAATATTTTCATTTAAAAATACTCACCCTGTAATTGATAGCGAACGTGGATATCTGCAGCGCCATGGAGATGATGTAGACGGTGCTGTTGACCAGGTCCGGCTCGTAGTTCGGGATCTCGTCCTCCGCCAGGTCCATGTCCAGTTTGGGCTTCGTGTCCCTGGAGGCACGTTAACATGTATGCTGTATTAAACAATACTCCGTGCAAAAAAAATTGTGTTTTATATAATACGAGTAACCGCCCTCGCTTTGCTTCGGTTTCCTAATTGTTTTACACCTGGGGTTATATTATTGGAGTTTTATCTCTAAATTTTTTGAAAAAATAATATAGCCTATGTCACCCGAGGATAGTGTAGCTTCCGAACAGTGAAAGAATTTTTCAAATCGGTTCAGTAGTTTCGGAGCCTATTCATGCGAACAATCAAATCTTTCCTCTTTATAATATTAGTATAGAATACAGGCAGTCCTCGTACTTACGGCATGTTAGGTTCTCTAAATACGCGACGTAAATCGAAACGACGTAAGTCGAGACATATTTTTTCATATTATGTTTACATGTAAAACTCAACTCATGGGTTAGGATCCACACGGACTCGAAATTAAAAAAAAACTGCATTTATAACAAAGGATAAACATACTTTATTATCAAAAGTAAGTTCTTAAAATAATTATATATGCACTTATGAAATTGCTAGTTATTTTTCCTATGCCGGAAATCGAAACAAATGACGTATGTTTGAGGAATAGTGTCAAAACATTGTTGGACGTAACTTGAAACGACGTAAATCGAAACGACATAAGTCGAGGACTGCCTGTATACATATCTTATATCACAATATATCTTACCTCTCAGGTGACCGTATGGTGGCTTCGTTGACCAAGTATATGAGGCACAGGAAGTGCACGGCGAACTGTGTGAGCACCGTCATGATGGTGTACACGTTGAATATATTGGGCAGCGGCCGCTGTTTGGATAGCTGCTTCAGAGGCTGAAGGGCACAAAACAAAATGCATATGAGTCTTTATTTCACGTGGATAGCCGACAAAAAAGCCACCTAATAGTAGGTGGTTACACTTCACATTCATGATTCAGTAATTGACATCCATGACGTCAATAACAGAAAAAGGCGAAAAAAGTTTTCTATGGAAATAGCCGCCATAAGAGCTGATCAGCCACCAAGACTTTGTCAGGCTTGGACAAAGACATCACTTGTCCCAGAAGATCGCATAACGCAAAAATCCTATTTGTGAATACTTTCGAGTGGATATTATGTGGAGATGGTCAAGGTCACATCTCTGCTGAATATTCAGTCTTAATCTCTATTCAGTATGAAGCATTACAAGCTCACTTTAGACCGGGATATGAAGAGGAAGCAGGAGGCCAGCAGCAGGCTCTGCAGCGTGGCCTGGGTGTCGGTGAACTTGATGCCGTCCAGGTACAGCACCGACTGGCTGTAGGCCAGGATGAGGGCGTTCAGCGCCAGGATCTTGAACATCTGCAGGGTCGTCACCAGGGTGCAGCGGCCTTGCTTAATTATGTGGCATACTGGGATCAGAAAGAGAGAAAGAGAAAGAAGTTGTTAGGTCTTTTTAATATTGGTAATGTTGGATACCTTAGTTATTGCAGCGTGTGATGTGATATATTTGTATTTTAATCCCGCACCCGTGGCAGTTTTAAACTCTACTTGAAACTTTAATTTTAAAATGAAGTGTCTATCATGCACAGAAGTGTTGATGTTTTTCTTGTTATTAAAACATTTCTCCATTATACACAATGTGTAACTTGACCTAACTACGAGTATATTAAAGTTACGTGTCTAATGCCCCAACTCAGAGTAACTAACGGTTAATTAAATTGCTCCTAAGTAAAGAATCACCATACAAACTCTGTACTAAGGTGCGAGCTAAGTAACCGTTAGTGACTCTTGAGTTGGGGCGTATGACCCCTTATATCTTTTCCCTTTAAATATACATACATATCTAAACAAGAACACTTACTGCAAAGTATACTCGACAGTCGACTTGTGAACGGCGCCGCGACACTAGCGTCCCCCAACCTAACCAGTTGCGGTTGGTCTTCCTCTTCTAGCTTCTTCATGGCCCGTCGCAGCCTCAACGCGGCTTCGGCTCGGGGGTCACGTAACGGTGGTCGCCGCAGCTCCGGGCGGTCAGGTTCGATTGGGCTCTCTCGCGGCTTCTCCCGTAAACGTTCCGGTGCGTTCGCTAATATGGCCACGCCCACCTTCAGAGAAAAATCAGGTGTTAAAAATAAAATTAACATAAAAGTTAAAATAATGCATAATTCTACTGATCATTTTAAGTTAAGTAATTCTGAATAGTACACATTTTACTATGTGTGTATTTCCAATATTTTTGATTCATTACATTTACATGAACTGTACTCACGATTGAGTTTACCACGATTATGTTGAGTAGTCACCTGCAGAGAAAAGTAACCCATCTGTTTATAAATATACGAACAGCAACGTTTCTGTTGCCTGTTGCGTTTTAAACAGATGGGTTACTTTTCTCTGCAGGTGACTGTACCTGTATTATAGAAAAGTACATACATAACTTTATTTAACTAATAATACTTACATCTGCATGTTTTAGAGCCCCAACATCATTTGTACCGTCACCACACATAAGCGTGCAGTATCCTAGCGACTTCAAAGTAACTATAACAAACTCTTTCTGTTTAGGCGCAAATCTAGCGAATACTTTTATATGCGGAATGATTTCGATGAAAAACTTATGGTGACTCTCGTTCAGATACGAAAGACCTTCACCCGTTATACACAAATCATACTTCGACGTTAACTCTTTCGATGTTTTAAATGGTTGTATCGGGAGCCGGATAGATTCGTCTATGGACTTCCATTTCCACTCACTATTTTCCTCTGTTAAGATGAGAACTTCATCTTTTTGGGTGAATTTCAATTCCTTTGCAACATGACAGGCAGTGAGCGGGTTATCCCCAGTGATCATAACCACGGAATGTGAGGCGTGAACTATTTCAGCTATAGCTTTCTTAGAATCACTCTTCAATGGGCAGGATATGATCACAAAACCAACAAACGTCAGATCGCACTCCACGTCATCTCTTGACAATTCTCGTATTTCCTGCGAACTCATTTTACCTAGATTTCTGTAACCCAAGGCTAGCACTCTCGCACCCCGCCTCGACAATGTTAAGTATACGTGATCGTAGTGACTAGGAACCTCTTTTAGCATCGTTTTAACAGTCTCTGGCGCTCCTTTCACGCTACTTATATAATGGTTCTCCATAAAACCTCTCTCGTTGACTTGGTAACCAGCTACAACAGACATTCTTTTAAGAGCACTTGAAAAATGATTCCTATGAACTATCTTCAAACCCGGTGATTTTCCTTTCTTTGGTACAACTGCATCTCCCTTTGTCAAATTCCACTCTGCTGCTTTTAAAGTAGCTTTCTCGAGAGGATCTCCCACCACGCCGTCGTCTAGTTGAACAAGAGAGTGACAAGATGCTAGAACTTGTATAGTTTCTATCGGCGCTTCCGATAACGGTATTACTGTAGCGTCCGTATGATTCCCGATTCCTGCCACTCCTTCTACTACCAGATTATCACTAGTCAATGTTCCAGTCTTATCAAAACAACATATTTCAACTTTACCAGCAAATGGTATTCTAAATGGCTCTGTACAAAAAACAGCTAATTTGGATAGTGATAACAAGGATGTATTCACTGCCAAAGACAGTTCTATAGGCAACTCTGGAGGTACAACTGAAGTCAAAATTAAGGTGCATTCTAAAAATAATTTGTATCTGTTTCTCTCTGGATCTTCACAGCCCTTGACCCAAACATATGCAGCAGCTGCGATGGCGAAAATCAAAAGGAACAATATAAAACCAAAAGTCTCCAGATTATTAGCTGTTACTCTCTTCACTCCAAATAGAATCGTCCTCAGAAGCTTGCCCTGGGATGTATTGAAACCATTCCTAATCACATATCCGATACAACCATTATCAGGAGCTTTTAATCCAGTTGAAACATTTTTGCTTGGTGATGAATGTTGTACAATTTTTGTACCACCATAAAGCATGTGCAATTTACCATCACCTTCTGGATCCAAATTCACTTTTAAACTTTTTTCATTCTCAATAGGCTCTTTCATTTGGGGAACACTCTCTCCTGTCAACATAGACTCGTCTACTATGCAAGATCCTCGTAGAAGGACAATATCACAAGGAACCAAGTTGTCACTGATGGACCGGGTGAGAGATACTATGTCACCAGGTACCAATTGATCACTTAATATTTGTCTCCACCTCCTATTTCTATATACATTTATATTATATGGCTTATTGCCCATTTTCCTAATCTCTGCCATATTTCTCAGCTGTTGTTGTACTAATGTACATTCAAACATCACTAACATTATTAGTGTAAAAATAGAATAGTACCAATATTTGTCTAGGCACCACAGTGCGACACAGAATACTTGGAATACGAAAAATGGGGCTGTTGCTCTCTCTGTAAATAATTCCATAAATTCAGGTACCACCTGAAATAATTAAAATAAAATTAACACCAACATTAACTGAGGTCTTTACAGAGTAACTACTAACTGGTTTGAGTCTATTATAGACTATCATTTAATAAAAAGATTACCACATTTATTTATTCTAGTAAATGACTCAAGTCAAGAACAATTTAATACTTTAAATGTTTACCATTATCATTTCATTTTTCCCAAATTCCTTTTCTGCTACTTCTATAGACTGGTCATCCAAAAATCCCTTTGACTCCATATACTCTTCATAACTTTTATTAATAGGAAAATCAACAGTATGAAATTGTTTCTTATTCCAATCATAAACATATTTACTTTTTTGAAATATAAACCAAATGTCTGGATTTGTATTTCCTTTAACTGTAGACTGAAAAACAATCAAATTATAAATTTTAATAAGTGTTTAATTTTAATACTTATTAAATTTTTGTACATTTTAAATTACAGTAATAATATTCAAAATTGGATTGAATGCATATTTATTTTCAGTTCATTGTTGGGTATGAAATTTTAAAATGGCTAAATTTTAATTCAGTAATACACAAAATGCTTATGATTTCATTAAAAGAGTTGAAACTGAAGTAATATTCAGTATTAATCTATTTAAACTATTTAAATAATAAATTATTACCTACAACCACAACAATTTCCTTATGCCTCACATACATAGAAATAAATCATCTTTTCCTTTTCATAAAATATTTTTAAAAATATTCAGAAGCCGGATCTGTAATTTTTATATGTAGGTAAGTATAAGTAAATATGCATCCAAATACCTGATCTCTAATTATAACAGATTGAAAATGAAACATTGGCCATATCAATAATTTTGATTGTAAGTTAGAATAAAGTGTTATAAATGACAAAATAGAATAATCACAAGATATATCTGTATATATTTACCTCGGTGTGATGGAGCTTTACAATTTCTGAAAATCCATTGTTAGATGTTGGAACTACCTTAACGATCTCAGCTTGAATTGGATCTTTTGCCTAAAATTTGAAAATAATTAATATAGCAAAAATGTTTAATAAGCTAACAAAAATATTCTAATGCTATAAATTACTTACCGCTGAGCAGGACAAGAAACACTGGATGTGTACGCTCCAATAGCAACACAGGCATATCAAAATTTGGATAGATGCAACCACAGCTACAATCACGAAGCCAGCTTCAATGTTTTCCTCAAAACCATACACCACGATCCAAAAGTAGAACACCAAAGGATATAGGACTATAAAAGGAAGCACCGTTCCTTGCATAAATGTTGACATAGGCTTAAAAAGCTGAACATACTGAACTAAATCATCTAATGACGATTGCATTTTTGTAGAGACCATGTTAACCAAAGTTACTCAACAAATCTCTCGTGTCTTTTTGTGGATGAAGAGTCAATTGTTAAAATACGTATTAAACATATTAACTTCCTTTTCACACGCGAATTAATTCAAAAAAGAAGGAATTAACCACTTTAGCCGAATTTTAAACACCCATAGTACTCATGATACTGATTGACACGAAGTCAGGTTAAAATTTTAATGTCATTTGACAACTTCATTTATTTGACAGATTGATGCATTTCATGGAGGCATGGATATAGAATAGAATAGAATAGAATACTCTTTTTAATGTACACACCGAATAAGTTAATACATTAGAACATAATATAAATAATAGTACAAAATGCGGTCTTATCGCTATAGAGCTATCTCTTCCAGACAACAGACAACCTTTGGGCAGAGGATGAGAGGACATAGAAATCAGTGTGAAAAGGGTAGGGTTACGCTATCTGGATCACTTACTATGTAGTCTAGAGGTACCTGAAGTTAAATGACGTCATAACTGAATGACCATTCGACCAATCACAGGCCGCCTTGAGGTTGTAGGGTGTCCACACTTAAAAAAATTATGTCATTATTGTTATGGTTTCTCAAAATGTTTTCTTTCCGTAATTTTTTCTGGTGATAATAAATTAAAATATTGAAATAATAAATTTTCTTCAAATTAATGAATTTAAATTATTGAAATATGAAAATTGAATAATAAGGAATACAACGGTAAATCTCTACCTCTACAAAGTCAGTGATCCAGATAGAGTAATATATCCATGGGGCAAGGGACAAGGCCACAACTAAAAATATTATCTGTTGCTGTTGTCATTGTCATTGCAATTGACAAAACATATTTGTCTTAAATTATTTGTAATGTCAATGTCGAAAAGAAGCGCGAATTTTCTGAATGAAACCAAAAAAAAGTTGTAACTAATAAAACAACGAAAGAAATATACGTTAAAAAGTTAATGATTGACTAATTCGATTGAAACATTTCAAATAGTCTGATAAACTAAGCAACTTTTAAACTTAAGGTTAACTTTAAACAAGCAGAGACCAGAGTAAGTTTTAAGCTTCATATTTTGTAACATGGATTTTAAAATAAAAAGGAAAACGACGAAATCGTCGGAAAATGTGAGCTTGGTAGAGAATTACCCTCACGATCTCCAAATGTATAAGGTGCCACCAACTAGAAATATCAGTCTTTCAGATTTCGAAGCTATGACTTTGGATAGGTTGAAATTACTGAGAATTTTGGAAACAGCTACCACTTTGAAAGGCTTGCGATTATATTCTGAAGAATGGAAAGAATTCGTCTTGCGTGAGTTGAGAAATCAAGGTTTAAAATATTATGCGAAGCTCTGCGAAAAAACTACGTGTGGAACGCAAAAAGCAGATCTTCAAGCACGAGAAAAGGATCATATAGCGCATTTTATCCTTCGGCTAGCGCACTGCAGGACTGACGAAAAACGTCGATGGTTTATTGCCAGAGAATTGGAACTGTTCAGAATGAGATTCATGTCAATGGAAAGTGATGCCATCAAAGCCTTTTTCAGCTTAAACAGTTTGTGCTATACAACCATATCTGATGAAGAGTGTAATGAACTAATTACTTCCCTACGAGAATCGACGTCATATGAAGATATTGATAAATTTAAATTTTACAAAGTAAAGTTCCAAGAGGTTTTTGATCTTGTCCGAGCAAGAAAAGTTTTTCTCAAAGGTGGATATGCTTACATACCAGACAAGGACTTCATATCAGTGCTGTCAACTCAACTAAGGACACATCTGAAGCAAACATTAGCTATTGCACGTCACCACTTGGAAGAGATAGAACAGGATGAACGGATAGTTGGTCTTATGAAGGGACTGCATTTGACATATTTGGGGAAAGACTATAGTGATACCAAAGTTGTTGTACCCATTGAAAGTATTGATTCTCTCTCTGTCAAATCATTTCCACTTTGCATGAGACAGCTTCACGAAACATTACGATCTGTCCATCATTTAAAACATGGTGGCAGATTGCAATATGGTTTATTCTTAAAAGGCATTGGTGTAACTTTAGAGGATTCATTGAGATTCTGGAGAGAAGAATTCACTAAAATAATGGAACCTGACAAGTTTGAAAAGTCATATAGTTACAACATCAGGTACAATTATGGTAAAGAAGGCAGTAAGAAAGATTACGCACCATTTAATTGTTTAAAGATTATTAACAATAATGTTGGTCCTGGAGACTGCCACGGCTGCCCGTTCAGGCACTGTGATGCTGGCAATTTGAAAAATAGACTCAAAGGATATGGAATGGAAGTTCAAGGTATTTTTTTTTACTTATTTATAGCAAAGGAAAATATTTTTCTTGTAATATCATAATTAATTATTATTTAATGAATTACCTATTAAAAAAATTGCTTTCTCTGACCTTGACAATATTTGTTTTCAGCTGTAAGTGAAATAATAGATATAACCAAAAAAGGGCATTTCCAAGTTGCTTGCAGTAAGTATTTTGATGCTGTTCACAATACTGATCTTGGGCTTGGTATAAATCATCCCAATCAATTCTATGAAGAAAGCCAGAAGATCACTAAGTCTGGTGTTAAAACTGAACCCAACAAAGAAGTAAAACAGAATATAGTAAAGAAGGATCAAGGAAATGACATAGAAGATATGGACTTTGATGAGATATCTGAATGGAAAGAATAAAACAAGTGGAAAGTTAAAAAATTTATTGAATTAAAAAACTAATGAGAACATAATAAAAATCTATTTTCTTTTTGTATACATAGCCCTCTTACTCATTCTACCACAATATAAACCAAATATAAAAATTAAACCTATAATTGAGATACCTACTATAAGGAAATATTTCTTAGATGGAGAAGTTGATATTTCTTGATACATATCACCTAGACTTATCAAACGTTTCTGAAACAGAAAAAAAAGAAAGTGATTTGTAATGGATAATATTTTTAACAAACTTCAAAAAAGGAGGAGGTATTCAATTTGACTGTATTTTTTTATGTTTGTTACCTCAGAACGTTCAACTGGGTGAACTAATTTTGATGATTGTTTTTTTAATCGAAAGCTGGTGCTTGTCATGTGGTCCCACTTAAATTTGAGCTAGATCTGACGAGTACTTTATGAGTTATTTTGAAGCTGGTTATTTTTTTCTTGGTAAAATTCATTTAATGTACCTAATCACATGTAAGACTGGTGTTAGGTGATAAACTTGACCATTTAATACCTGATGGTCCATCTGCTCATTGCTCTATCTATTGATATAAAAGTGAAATGTTTTTATATAGATATTCACTTATATTGAAAGAATTTCATTTAAATACTTACAGCATCCAAAAATCTGTACATTTCCAATCTATTAGACAGCTGCTTTTCACATTCGGGTTCAAGTTTTCTGTTAGTTTTGTCATTGAGTATTATCTTTAAGCATTTTAGACCTAAAAAAAATTTACATTAGAAACAGTTTTCTGCTGATTTCAAATCATCTGTATAAAGTATAAGTAAATTGCTGTTCGTGTGTCTCGCTAAAATTAGAGAATGGCTGGACCGATTTGGCTAATTTTGATCTTGAAATATTTGTGGAACTTCAGGGAAGGTTTAAATGGTGAGAAAAAGTAACGGAAAATAATTTAATTTTCCAATATAAAATGTTCCTAGCTGTAAAACATTTGATGTCTTTTGTCAAATTGTGATTTGGTTGTCAAATATTTATGGGTGCGTTCAGAAATTTGTCTGTTTCATAACTGTAGTATGAGGTCCAATCTCTATTTGGTTGTCAAGTACTTATAAGTGCGTTCAGAAATTTGTCTGTTTCATAAATGTTATGAGGTCCGATCTCTTTGAAATTTAATGAACATATTAACTTTCTAATGTAACCTTAGCAACATATCTAACTTTTTTATTTTATAACTGACAGTCGAGGGAAAGGGGGGAGTTGTTAGGCGGTGCAAAGTTTGTCGGGTCAGCTAGTAAATTAAAAAAAAACAATCTTGAACACAGATAATAGCCATCTTGCATTTATACAAGACTGTTACTGCTAAAGATTTAATAGAAAAACATATTATGTAATTTAGATTCGAATGCTAATAAAGTAAATTAATTTTTAAACTTTAAATCAGTTTCTAAATTATAATGAAACTTAATGGTGGCCACTCACGGTCAGTCCATCGCGTCAAATGGCGTGATATACAGCCAAAATTTGATCGTGAATGTGAAAAACTGATGGCGTGATTTAAAAAATTTGTATGTCCAATCGCGCCATTTTGACATATGTCGCTTGGCGTGGCTCCAAAAATGACGCGATGCAATGACCGTGAGTGACCACCATAATATTCATAGTAGGTATGTACAAGAAAACAGTATTTTAGTGTGTATAAAGTTGGTCTTACGTCTGCCAGCACCATGCTCCAAATCCTTGCAGTATTTCAGCAAGTCCAATGCACAAGCTCGTTCTAGCAGGGGATCAGCTTCGATGTCTATCTCCGTTTCTTCAATTATATTTACAACCTCACGTGCACACTCCGCTGATACAATTTTGTGGTGGACAAGGGCATTTTTCAAACATTCTTCCACCTGTATATAAATAAACAAATATAAATCAGGTTTAGCTTGAAAACATTTATTTTAGTTTAATATCCACTAATTCTAATTCCTAACATATTAAAATTATGTATTTTTGCATCATCAAAAGAATTATAATAAAATTTATATCCATGAATCTCTCATACATAATATTCAATTTGATAGTTCACATAAAAAAAATTAAAATGTTTGCAATTCACACGTGTTAGAAGTGAAACCTTCAAAAATTTTGTTTTCAAGATAATGAGACGAATGTAAAATTTCGGGAAGATGATCCACTCCACTCCACTCAACTCAAGTCAGTCTCCACTCATTTCCAATCTCCACTGGACAGTTTCGTTTCATAAAATTTCAAGTCGCCCCCGTACTAAAGAAGTTTTCACTTCAAAAATTTACTCAAAACTGTCTAAACTAAAACTAACCTGTCCATTAGAGTTAGTGATGGAATCATTTGGCACTGCACATATTGTCTGAATCTCTGCGTTACAAAGCTTTGCAAGTAGCGGATCCAATCTATAGTTCAAAGCTTGTTCTTTTAAAACATTTGCTACTTCATTTTCACATGCCACTTCTAGCTTAGTCAACCTTAACTGTTCCTTCAAGCAATGCAACATTTTTCCTTGCAATTCAACATCTTGTGCCTCATTAGCTGAAAGCAATATATTAAATCCATCTGTAAATTTATAAACAAATGGAATAAACATTTAAAAACATGTACTTCCAACTAAATTGAGTTGTAATTTTTTATGAATTAAAATTATACAGCTGAACATGTTTTACTAAGTTGTAGGTAAGATAAATACCTACTGTTTATGTGAAAACTACTTGAGCATGCATTGTATAACACCACAAACAAATTAATTTAAAAATGTAGTAATAGAACTATTACGAATTAAATACATAATTTGGCTACACAAGCAAGTCATCGGTGTGATACCATTTTAATTAGTATTTTATAAAATAGGCATTTATACACCTGTATAAAGAGCTCTACCCTATACCTATCGATAGGTATATTAAACTAAGATAACTTACACTACACCATGTTACAAAAATAACAGGAACAGCCTACATCCTTGATCTGTAATACAATACTTAAAAGCCTCTATCAACCAAATATTTAGGCAAGTTACTGAATAATACCAAGTAAATAAGCAAACATTAAATACCTCCACCTAGAAAAATAATTATATCAACACTTACCAAGAGTTTCTGAACAGAATTTTTGTATGTCATTTTTACAAGCACTCTGTAAATTGTTGTTAAACCTGTAGTCCATGTTTCGTTCAATCATTCTGTTAACAATAACCAGTTTGCAGATATTGTCAAATGCATGTTCTTGATAGTGGGCCTGTAAAAAGCAAAAGACAAAACCATGTCATATGATTCACTTATGAGAATTTATTTTTAAGAATGCTGTTTTTTACCTTAAGACATTCTAGCATTGTCGCAGGCTCCGTGTTGTGGCAATATATGTCTATCATATCACTGCAACTCGTCATCAAATGGTAGTCAATAGCATTGTCAGTAAATTCTTGTTTTCGTACAATGAAAAGTGCCTTTCTGCAGGTATCCGTCAACTTGCCCGTTGCTGTTTGAAGACATTCGAGAGCCGCAGACTCTCCATGTGGTACATTGTGACAGAACTCCTGTAGATCTTTCTTACAAGCCTCTTTCAGATCTGGATCTAGATCAATACTTTCTTTTTGCTGGAATAACTGACTTCTCAGTTGCTGCCTACAATCTTTAAATATTGTATGTTTCCGTCTTGTAATAGTATCATTCCGTACAATTTCACTCAAGCACATCACAACCTGACTTTTAGTTTGTGCCCTTGGACAAAATTTTACAACATATGATTTACATGCATTTTTAAACTTCCTGGTGAATCTATAATTTTTTAATGATATCAACTGTTCATGTTCTATAGCTGCTCTACATTTAATTCTACTCTTAATCTCTGCATCATTTTTGTGTAAAAATAAGCATTCAAGGACATCATCGTCTCCTTTTTTGCTTTTCATTTCTGAAGAGCATAACTTCTCTATAGGTACTCTACAATTTGTGTATACTATGGGATTAAGTTCTATGTTACCACTCTGTGTTTCAGTAAAATTTGTGACTGCTTCGCGACACTTTGGTGCAAGATCCTTAAGTTTGTTTTGCAGGCATAACATTTCTTCACCTTTTCCTGTGTTTTCAAAACACAAATTTGCTAAATCATCCATACAAAAGTCTTCTATTTCAGGTAACAAATCTACACTCATCGCTCTTTGTCTCATTACTCGACGCACTTGCTGTTCACAAGGTGGTTTAAGGATGCCTTTCAATTCAGAGTTATATGCATAATTGTATAAACAAGGTAATATAAGAGGATCTTTTACAGATTGCTGCTCATTAACATCTGCCCATTGAAGCTTTGCTTTACACTGAGTGACTGCATCATACTTACATGCCTTATATAATTGTGGGTCAAGTTTAAAGTCTCTAGATATAAAGTATTGTATTTGCAACAAAGCTGTTTCACAATCAGCATTCATTGCATCTGTTCCAAGCTTTTCCATAAGGCATGACATCACTCGTCCATTACCAACTTGTACTTCACTGCAAACATTGTCAACAACAGGCTTACAAGCTTTACGTAAGATTGGATCAACTCTCCAATCTTCGCCTGCGTCTGTCTCTTGCACTAAGATCTCTAATGACTTTTGACATGCCATTGTTATCCTTTTATCTCTTCGTTTCCTAGGTCTGGCATGTTCCATTAAACAGTGTATTGTTTTCCCCCCAGCTTCAATACCATTGCATAATTTTGTAATATCATTTGCACAATTCTGCATCAACTCAGGGGACAGCCTGTAATCGTCCATGAGCATTTTTCGATGGTCATTCATTTCAGCTTTGCATTCATTCTGCAATTTGGTGGTATCATTTCGTGCGGCACTTTCTAAGCATAATAATATTTGTGCTAATCTTACATCTTTGTCATCAACAACACCTTTTCTACAGTGATATTTTCGTATATCTTCTTTACAAGACTTGACTAAACCTTTGCTGGCTTTGTAGTTCATAATTATATTTCGTTGAACATAAAACAGCTGGTCTTGACATCTTTTTGTCATGTCTAAAAATAGTAACAGTATTAAATATAATGAAAAAAACACTAATCATGGAAATCAATAATCATTAACACCAGTGACCTACTCCAATAAATAGCCAGTGCAGAGTATACAGGTGATCCACTCATTATTAGCTCTCCAAAAAGGTAAAAACCTCATACAAAAGGTATAAAAAAGAAGAGGTTCTTTGCTCTTCTGTAAAGTTTATTATAACTTTAAGGGTAATAATAATAAGCTTCCAATACTAAAAAAAAATTATACTTGTGCAGTGGCTAGTTAAAAATTTAAAGCCATAGTTTAAATAAATATATCTTAAATGATGAGTAAATATTTCACTACAAACAATAGAAAAATGGTAGAGTGAACTAACCCCTCTGCTGTGAATACGCTTAAACTTAGTAAAAGCCTTTTGTTATTTAATACAATTCATACTATACCTTTTTCATATTTGTGTCTTACAAGACATTTATACATCAATAATGAGCCAGTGAGTTCATCTGGACATAAATTCTTCTGATCTACATTACAGGCAGCAAATACAAGCTTGTCAAGTTGAAGAGTTGTGTATTTCATCTCTTGGAGCACTACCAATTCTGATTGGCACTCTGGTCTCAAGTTCGGTTCAAAACTTTGTAGGCATTTGAGAGTTTGCATTTGTGATAGACTCTTTGGATCCGGGGGTATTCTACCACATGTATGAGCTTCAATATCATCCATGCAATTTTTTAAAAAGTTATCAGTTATTTGCCAATCATTAAATATCAAAGATTCTATTTTATTTATCAACCTCAAACAATTTTTATTATTGATGCCTGGTTTTAATTTTAAAACGCAATCTATAGAGCGTACTGACGGATTTAAACAGTCCACAATATTTTTTTCATCTTGACACGGTACCTTTAACTTATAATCAAGGAATGAGTGGTCTATAAGTTCTCCTTGTCTAATCCATATTTTGTGCTGACAAGCGAATGAAATTTGAGTTTTATTATTGCGGGTTGCATTCAAAGCGCATGATAACAATGCTAAGTCGTCATTTAAATGCGAACATTGTTTTTCGAACCATGTACACTCACTCAAATCAATTATGTATCTTTCTCGTGGCGTTTTTATTAAATTATCTGCCGCATGTACACTTTTTAATACTAAAGCAGATAAAATGCATAATGTTTCCAATAGTAACATATTAAACATCTTGATATAAGTACCGGTCTATTTGCAGGTTTCGCACAAAATCATTCATAATATTAGTATCACTTGTATTGCTATCATTTCATCTTCTGCATTAAACAATAGCTTGGTAAGCTGCCTTTTCGAATTTGTAATCATTAACTTTGTGTTTCTATTCGTTATTTATTCCTTTTTTCATTTTTCAGAGCACTGTACTCAATTAATCAGAACGCGTTTATTTTTAACACACAACACAATAAAAATAAAAAAGTAATCTGACATGACAACAGACAACTTTATCTATCGACCACAGACTAGGTAGAGACACAGACGCAGTATAATCCGTTCACAAATCTTAGAGACTAAATTGACGTTTCATGGGTGACCAGCTTCGAGTGCAAATTAAATAGTGATGACCATAAACCGAAAAGTAAATCGGAAAATTTTTCACAGCTTTTATGGAAGGTCGACTATTTGTGTGATTATTGAAGAGTCCCTAAAACTAGTATAAAAACAAGTTTCCGCAACCATTATCATTCATATATCCATGATATATTTGCCCTTACTTACTAAATTAATAAGTTATTTTGCTTACAAGAAAGAGTATTTGGGTATGGTTACATTCGGTATACATCTAATTTTATACAATTTAGCCGAATACTAAGTATCTAGGTAGATATGAGTGTCGCTACTAATATGTCACTATTCTTACGACATAATTTACGATTCAAAAAACCGGAAAAGTAGATCGCACAAATTTAGCTGGTATCATTAATTCAAACTTTGACATTAGTGGTTGTCATTTTAGTCTCTAAGATTTGTGAACAAGGTATAGAGTGCGTTTTAGTCAAGGATATTATAATTTAACTGGATTGCACTCTCGAAATAGTAAAACTTCTGATGTTATCTGACTTACTAAATGAACAACCAAATGTCTCATAATAGGCTTTATATTACACAAGTTACAGCGTAGTAGCAAATCACAACGATAATAGCTAGATTTAATATTACTTGTTCACTACATATATGACGGATGACGTAACATTGAATGAACATTTCTCTATGGACAACCCTTCAAGTTTACTTCATTTCGTAATAAAACAGTCGGGTAACTTAAATATACTTAAAAGTTGTGTTTAATTTAAACAAAATTCAGTCACATTTTTATTACGAAAAAAAAATAATGTCTGTAAAGTCGGTTTACGTACAGGAGTTTAACGTGACAACGTCATGACAAAACATTGATGAAATTATTGCATACTTTCATAGATAAAATTGAGCGCTTCGGCTGATTGTAGCCGATCGTGCCTCTCTATCGCTTGTTCCGCGCTCTCGCTCGCGCGGAACGGGACAATGAGTCATGGTTTTTCATGCGTGCGCCCGGCCTTCATCGTTATATTAGACGTTATCACGTCAAAATCCATTCACATACAATTTAATTTTAAAAGTAACGCAAAATATCGATAAGAACATTTATCGATACGAATAGCAATGCCTATGTCCTGGCAACATTGCAACATTTATTTTGTGCATTTGAGTTGTCAAAGTGGTCCGTCGAATTATGGATTCGACTATATTATGGTGTCCATGATAAATAAAGTCCCTTATACATGCTGAATTTTTGAAGTGTGGGTGGATGGCCAAATTCGAAACTGTGAGGAATAGCGAAAAATAGTCAGTGGCGGATTTAAGTTTGATGTCGCCCTAGGCCCCTTAAGATATGCCGCCAGTTTTGCTCTGTGAGGAGGTGACTATCGAAATTAAATATGCAATTTTTATAAACTTTAATTATTATGTATGAAATATTAACTTAAATACGTTTTATTAGTTAACATATAATTAGAGACTGACTGGCGTTCAAGCTAACATGGCGGCTTACCATATTTTGTAGTTTTATTTTATCAAAAATATTGTTAATCTTGCTCATAATAATATGATGAATGCGTGTTTTGTAATCGATTAATCAATATTATACTTCTTTACCACCAGAACAACATACATGGACAATATAGAAAAATATTCATCTAATGTCACGTGATTCGTCTTCAAGTACCTCTTTGAAGCTTGGGATCTAGTTGCACTAAAAAGTTCTTGTGACAGACACACTTTAACGTAGTCTGTGCCAACCATAGACATAATATTACTAGACTAGGCAAGGTATCTGACCATAGTAAGTGAAACCGTCACGCTGCGAAGAAAGGGAGGAGGTAAACCTATCCTTGTCTTACTTACGAGTTACGCGAGTCTCCTTGATCTCTTTCTCTTTCTAAAAGCGTGACGCAAAGAAGGCCCGCTTGTCTAGTCTAGTAGTATTATGTCTATGGTGCCAACTGCCATGACATCGACTTATGACAGTGATGACATGACATGACAGTATTGTCAGTATTGACACTTGACAGTTAATTCGACTCGCAGACCGCACCGCAGTCCCAGTGTTGCCAATGCTACGGCAATTACCGTGTTCTACGGCTTTCGGGCCAAAAAATCACAAAATCTACGGTCTACGGCTGGAACCCTATTACCGTAGCAAATTCTACGGCTTTTCGAAAATTCTCCGGTTTTTTTTTTATTTACTTGTTTTGAAACATTTTATGAATGTTAAAACCCATAAAACAGCGCCACTAGGCAAATGTTGATGTTAATTTAAGCTAATGAAAAGTGATTCCTTGTTATGTGGACATCAAATTCACTGCCGAAGACCTTTTTTTTTAGTTTGAGCGCTGAACCGATGGTATATAATGGCGTAATTGCATTGCTATGGCCCACACTTGATCTTTTCCCATATAAACACTGCTTTTTTATCTAATGTACACGGCCTTCCAAAAATTTTCATTGGCAACACTGCGCAGTCCGCAGAAGTCGCAGCACAGCAGGACAATTTTTTTAATACCGCCTACTGCTGATGGTCTTGATGTTGATTGTTTCTTGAAATCATTTTATGTTCAAGTGGTGTGCGAACTAATAAACTTGATATTATACACTATTCATTATCAACATTAAAGTTTGCATAAGCGAAACGTGATAAATATTGAGTTGAACAGAAATGGAGGGATTTATTGAAGTCAATGAAATATCTGACTTTGTGTCTTACATCCGCAGTGTAAGTATTAATTTTATTTATTTGTGGAATTTATTTATTGACTTGTTCTTTCTTTTTAAATTGCTGCCCGTGCCCATTTCAAATGACCAATAACTAAATTGAAGAAATTAAAATTTTGTGTCAGTGAAGTGAAGTTCACAGTTCACACACCATATATAATATAAAAAAAGTTAGGCCGTTTGTATTTATTTATTTGAGGTTCAAACGCACAAGTAGGATAAGACAATGTCACATTATTAATGAGTATTATAGACCGAAGTGATTTGTACAAAACACATTAAAATTGAAGACACGAAGCTTATTTCTTCTGTTGCTAGGATATCCAATTTTAGTACAACAACAGCTAAGTTTTAGTCAAAAATAACTGATAAATAGTTAAAAATGTTGTTTTGCAGTTACTGTTAAAAGATAAATAAAGTGCGTTAAAGATAAATAAGATTAATAATAATATCATTATTAATACAATGTTACATAAAAAAAAAAATATTTTTTGGGTTAATATTGGTTCAGTTTTAGTTTTATAATGCTGATCATCACAGCTAACACTGCTTGAAGGTATTACATCCAATCACATTTATTTGTTTTCTGAAAAAGCCAAGAACCTCACCTAACTGCAGAAAGTTGTCTACTACTACTATTTGTTTACATATTATTTATATAGTCTATGAGTGTGAAGCTTATTTATTTATTTATAAACTCAATATCTGTGCTCTTCAATGCTCTACAGTTCAGGTTCACATCCCATGTATATGTAATCTGCAATGGTCAACAACCTGACATAAACATAATGAAACTGATGTCATGCTGATGCATGCACATACTTTGTAGGGTTCTGTAGTCAAAATGGAAACCCTTATTATTTTGCCATTTCCATTAATCTTTCCGCAACATACTGCAGAGAACCTTTAAAAGCTGTAATTTGACATATTTATCATGATTACAAATTGGTAGATTAAAATCTTTAAAAAAATAATTCTTACCTTTCTGCCTTTTTCGTACCTTCTCTGCATGAAAAGTAGGAATTGAAAAGACAACCTTCGTTTATAATTTACGGAAAGCCAATTTTCGAGTACAGAAAGTATAATAATGTATGTAGCTGTTTTGATCAGCAATCAATATTTTAAGTTACATCTAGACCTGTTGACACAGGATGAAGACATCATTTTGTACGTAATTCTGTTTAGGGTCTCCTTAGTGTATCAAAAGATCATTTATGAGCATTATTTATTTATTTATATTACATTACAGTCTTAAGTGTAATCCAAAGCATTTGCTAAGTTTTCGCAAAATGCAGCAAGTGGTGTACATAATATGTTGATATTAGCAGCCGGAGCCCAAGTTTCTAATCCATTGTGCTACATTGTGTATGTACTTATTCAAAGAATAAAACACTTGAATACTTGAAAACATAAAAAGAACAGAAGATTTTTAAAACACTATACTCGGCGCGCGAAGCAGGAATAAATTCATACATTGACTTGCTAGTACATGTCTCTGTCACTCCCGCGTAAATATAATGCGTGCTCGCTCGCATAGTGCAATGGCCGCCGTTCTATGCGAGCGAGACGCATTATATTTACGCGGGAGTGACAGAGACAGGTACTAACAAGTCAATGTACGAATTTCTTCCTGCTTCGCACGCCGAGTATACATTATTTGCAATCATATTTTCAATATATTCAAAGCGAAACGAACATTTTGTAATCATGTCATTTTACCTAGTTTCAATAGCAACATGTAGGTATGCAATAATCATCATTATGTCCATAACTGTTCCATAATCGTAATGATAATCTCCCTATTGTTAGTAGATGTAAGTAGTTCATAACGAATTTTGTACATTTGATGCAAACACAGATGTTCTAATTTTTATGAGATTGCGTCACTCGCATCATTTGCCTATATAAATGCGCGAAAAGAAATATACCTATAAAAAATCCAGTTGATCATGTAAACATATCAAAGAAAATACTCAATGGAAATCAGATATATATTTTTTATAATTTTAAAATGATTAATTTAAAACTAATTCAAAAATTGACTGACCGAAAAATTTAAATAAAAATAAAAAAATTCCTTTGAGAAGATTTTTATTTTTGTATGCATGAAAATTCTAAAGTAAAAATCTACATAGGACGCTTCCTATTGCGCTCAACATAAAATACACTTATAGTAGTAAATAGTAATACGGCCCTGCCTCACGCGAATAGGTACTGTTCAAACTTGTTATTTTTTTTATTAGGATGGTAATAAGAGTGATCATGATCATTGAGCGCAGGCTATTGCACATAATATCAAGTTAACATGTATGTACATATATCAACTAATTATGTTACAGCATTGTTGCCAGGCCTTGGAGTAATAATATTAAAAAGTTTTTAATAACCATTCATTTGCTGTACTCAAGTCATCATCATTTAATTAATGATGTAAAAACTGCGTGTAAACGTTAATGGCTTGGTTTGGTTTTAACCCCTTAGCGCCGCACCCCACTATAGGGCACGCGTCTCTACTTATACTCATATTATGTCTCTACTCATGATGAGGCCCAATGCGAGTAACCCGTTAACGATAACCTATAATCGGACCCTCAAGTTTTAGGCGTCCTATCTTATAAAACCATCAAATGTTTTAATCTATTTGGAATGCAAAGTTAAAGATAACACGAGGATTTACTGCTTTAGCCCTGGCCGCCCTGGGACTTGGAAGATGTCCCCAGTTTTGCAAATGGATCCATGGCTACTTCTTGTTATATTACACTTGGCATTGCTGTTTTGTGCTTAACATAAAAATTATGGTAATCATATTGTTGCAGATCGAATGGCGTGATCCTTGGTTGATTGCACTGCTGTCCTTCCACGTACTGGTCACGTTCACCTGTTTTTCAACAAGGAATTATGGAAATTTTCAAATAATCCTGTTTATAACACTATGTAAGTATTACTAAATAGATTTTGTTTATTCGTAGCACAGGATGGTTGATTATTTTATTTTGGTCCTTCGAGGCGCTTAACGAACCGCAACCGCCGCGCCGCGCCGGGCTTAGTTCCGCCAAATATACGTTGAAATTAAATATAAGCTTAGAAACTTGTATCAATGTTCATATAAGGTCAGTCGGTCATACATTTTTTGTTGATATCTTTTTTCATATTGCTTAGAAAAAGTTTAGAGCATAGATTTTTTTGCAATTCCGTTGGGCCGTCGTTGATACGTCGCTGATAGTGGAAAGAATCTGTATGCTAGGCTTCAGGGTCTCTTTAGAAAAGATAATGTTCTAGAGACGCACATGTCATCTTTGAGAGGATGACCGTGACAAGGCCACGATAATAGAATTTAGGGCATATTAGGGCGCATTTTACTAAACAGGCCTGGCCTGAATCTGAAAGTTTTGATGTTCTGAAGCTAATGCAGACGAAGTCGCGGGCTCATCTAAACCAAAGCCAATTTTTATATCACATCACATCCGTACTTAATAATCCTTTTAATATGACTGTATATAAAGCATGGGTGCGTCTGATGGTAATCGTGTTACTTCTGAATTAATTGGCCGATGACGTCATACTGACGCAAAATATTTGGTTGCACGATGGTTCACAGCTATGCTAGGACCATTATGATTCGATGGCAGTCGGTAGCGCTGTAACTTGTTAGTAGCGCTGTAGGTTATTAATAAATCTAATATTTATAAACGGAATTCATAAATACCTAAGCAATTTTCTCGCGTCTAGCAAAATGTTGTAACAACATTACTTATCATATTTATGATATAATGTTTATAATATTCGTATTATTGACGATTTATTAATTTAAAATTTAAATGCCAGAAGCCTAGATCTTAGCTTCGAATCGTTTAAAATCCGATTCACTGATTTATTCAGATTTTAACTTTACGTTGACCTTTTCATAAAGATGTCCGGTTCGCTACGTAGCAACTCGTACCTATGAACCAACAATATGTATACAGGGTGTCCCGTAAGTAGCGGATCAACCGAAAGTGACAGATAGCTTGAAGGTTGACCTATCATATGTCAAAAAATTACCTCAGTAAAAGTGTCACCGTTTTTGAGATATTGACCATTTTATAAAATTTTGAAAATTCGGCTCCTTTACCCTACTTTTCCTGTTGAGTCCACAAATGAGCAGATATTTTGATATTTTTTTTTTCTTAGAGCTCTCAGATAGTTGCTTTATAATTATCAGTGTGTAATGTTGATGAAATTATTAGGGAACACAGAAAATAGCGTCTATTTTGGATATTTTGGTTTTTGATTTTCTTCGACGCAATTTTGATGCGAGGTGGTTGAAAAAATATGTACTGGGCAAGTGTGCCCCAGTATTTTAAAAACTTGTCTGTTAAATGCAGATTTCAAAAGGGTACAATACAGGCTACTTTGATAGGGAAAATTTTCAAGTAAAAGCCATTTCAGTGTTAAAGGGGTGAATTTGAATCAAAAGTTATTTTATTGTTTACTGTTATGGGATGAAGTTTTTCAATGGTTTTTGCTTAATATTATGTTACGTTAAATTAATGCTCTAATAGATATTTAAAATAATGATTATTTTCCGATATTCCAACCTTATAAAGAAATTACAAATTACCTCAGAATTACTTGAAAAATACTGTTTATTTCAAAAATAATGCTATAAAATATAAAATAAATAAAAATAAAAATTTTACTTACATTTTTTCTTATTCTTTTTTATGTTGAATATTCATACAAAATAATCTTAAAGCAATAATTGAAACTGTAAATAATAGCATTATTTTTGAAATAAACAATATTTTTCAAGTAATTCTGAGGTAATTTGAAATTTCTTTATAAGGTTGAAATATCGGAAAATAATCATTATTTTAAATATCTATTAGAGCATTAATTTAACGTAACGTAATATTAAGCAAAAACCATTGAAAAACTTCATCCCATAACAGTAAACAATATCTTTTGATTCAAATTCACCCCTTTGACACTGAAATGGCTTTTACTTGAAAATTTTCCCTATCAAAGTAGCCTGTATTGCACCTTTTTAAAATCTGCATTTAACAGACAAGTTTTTAAAATACTGGGGCACACTTGACCAGTACATTTTTTTTCAACCACCTCACATCAAAATTGCGTGGAAGAAAATCAAAAACAAAAATATCCAAACTAGACGCTATTTTCTCAGTGTTCCCTAATAATTTCATCATTATTACACACTGATAATTATAAAGCAACTATCTGAGAGCTCTAAGAAAAAAAAATATCAAAATATCTGCTCATTTGTGGAATCAACAGGAAAAAGTAGGGTAAAGGAGCCGAATTTTCTAAATTTAAAAAAATGGTCAATATCTCGAAAACGGTGACACTTTTACTGAGATAATTTTTTGACATATGATAGGTCAACCTTCAAGCTATCTGCCACCTTAGGTTGATCCGCTACTTACGGGACACCCTGTATAGGTCGTTTGACTTTGAACTTCAGAATGTTTTAATATGGAAATATTTATTAATAAATATTGATTATGTTAACTCGGACCTAACATAGGTAACATTTAGGTCAGTTCTGTGGAGAAACATCAATCTGCATGGCTATACTATATCTCAATTAGGTTTAAGGATAATCTTTGGTATTTGCTTTTATGTCATCTTATAAATACTTTATACTTGGTATTAAATTCTTGATGTGATAACAAATGGAAAGATTTGGTAGCTAAGTTTTAATAAAAAAAATATACGAAACATGCGTCATCTCGCCGCAGTGTTGTGGCCGGGCCCTTACAAATCTAAGTTCCCGATTTGTATGTCATTCCCATAATTTGATGTTTTCGAATTTAGTCATCGCTGAGAAAAGGTTCTCAGGTTCATTTATTTTTCATTTGTATTTTCTCAGGTTCGTTGTGTTTGTATATGTATATAATAGGTATCTAGGTAAGTAAAGTGTAGCTTTACCAGGTTTCGCTATACAATTACAAAATCTGTGAAAGATAACTTATCCTTTCTGATAAGATAATGATATATTTTTTAATAACACATTTTGTGATCGATTTAATTCGCGTGGACAAATTAAACGTAAAGTTAATTAAGTGGTAAATTATATTTTCTATCGTCTACTAGCTACTACTTAATCATCCCTTTAAATTAATTGTTCCCACTTCTGATTTGAGACAAGATATTTTCAAATTGAACTTGATGCAAATAATGAAAAAGTTAACTTTTTCAAAATAAAGTTTTGTCTACTAATTTAAATCAATGATTAATCCTGAACTTTACCTTAAAAATATTTTTGTTGCTTAATTGTATTCTTATTTACTCTTTATTTGTTTCAGTACTACTGGTATATTTCTCAGAGAGCATTAACGAAGTAGCCGCCAAAAATTGGACTCTCTTCTCAAGACAGCAGTACTTCGATAGCAAAGGCTTGTTCATATCAGTAGTATTTTGTATACCTATACTACTTAATTGCATGATAATGGTGGTAAGTTGATAAGTTTTGTATTCAATGTTGTCAGAAGTATTTTGTTTACGATTGCCGAAGATTGCGCTAATTATCTTTGAAATCTGCAATTTGCTTCGCTTTTAATCTCGTGTTGTCAGACTGATTTCATGTCAGACGTTTTGTAGGTGTATGTATGTATGTTATCTAATCTTAGAATGTCACCGGGTGATATTTTCGTAAACATAAAAGAAAAATATAAAAATAGATATTGAAACGATGTTGATTAATATTATTAATATTATTAATCAACTTACTATCATTTTAATTATTCATTTAGCAGTGATAGCCTAGCGGTTAGAACGTTGGTCTCTCGAACGGAGGGGCCCGAGTTCAAATCCTGGCACGCACCTCTGATTTTCAAATATTATGTGCGTATTAGAAGTTAATTATCACTTGCTTCGGTGAAGGAAAACATCGTGAGGAAACCTGCACACCGGAGAGTTCTCCATAAAGTTCTCAAAGGTGTGTGAAGTCTACCAATCCGCACTTGGCCAGCGTGGTAGACTATGGTCTATACCCCTCACATTGTGAGAGGAGACACCTAGCCCAGCAGTGGGACAATTATGGGTTGTTGCTTGCTTTGCTTTTAGTTATTAATTTAATGTGTTCAGCACGAAACATTGCTGTTTAAACTTGGCCACTATGGTATAAAAAACAAGGCCCTTAGCTTGATCGCGTCTTATTTGAGTGATAGGATACAAAAAGTTAGTATAAAAGATATTAAGTCATCGGGGTCACCGGCTGTGTTGGGTGTACCGCAGGGCTCGATCTTGGGTCCGTTTCTTTTTCTGGTATACATTAACGATTTACCACATTATGTAAAGAACCAAGCGGATATTGTACTATTTGCTGACGATACATCATTAATATTTAAGTGTGAAAGGAATAAAGTAAATTTTGACGACGTAAATAGTGCTCTTTCGCATGTGTCGCGTTGGTTCACTATCAATAATTTGCTTTTAAATGCAAAAAAAACTAAATGTATAGAGTTTGTACTACCTAATGTTAAAAAAGTTAACAAATCTCTCAGACTGAATAATGAAATATTGCACATGGAGGAATCCACGGTCTTTTTAGGGGTGACCTTAGATAGTAAACTTCAGTGGGGCCCACATATAACAAATCTCGCGACTAAACTCGGTAGGGCTGCTTATGCTGTTAGGAAAATAAGGCAGTTTACTGACGTCGAAACTGCTAGGATGGTTTATTTTGCATATTTTCACAGTATTATGTCATATGCCATCTTGCTGTGGGGCAAAGCAGCCAGTATAGAACAAATTTTCATACTACAAAAAAGAGCTGTTAGGGCTATTTATAAACTTAGATCTCGTGAAACTTTGCGTGACAAGTTCAAAGAAATAGGTATACTTACAGTAGCCTCACAATATATCTATAGTAACGTGGTTTTTATACGGAATAATATAAGCGCGTATAAACAAAATTTTGATATCACTAATCGCCAAACAAGAAAAATGCACCAGTTAGTAACGCCATCTTACCGTCTTTCTAAAGTGAAGCGATCTTTTATGGGCCGTGGTGTACAGTTCTGTAATAAAATCCCAAAGTTAATACGTGATTTGCCAGTGGAATTATTTAAGAAACATGTAAAATCTCAACTTTTAGGCAAAGGCTACTATACTGTAGATGAGTACATAAATGACAAAGACGCATGGAAATGACCAGATCTGCAACCAGTTCCGTACAGGCTAGTGATATTTCTTTGTAAGAAATATACCAATGTATTTTATTTTTAAAAGATGTGCTGAGGAGTTTCTTTCGGCTTTTCTTCTCCTCCATGACAAAGCACCTTTCCGAAAAGCTGGTAAATTAAAAAAATGACGTGCATAAGTGTATCAATGATACCTACATGAATAAATGATTTTGAATTTGAATTTGAATTTGAATAATTAAAATGATAGTAAAAGTGTACCTGAGAAATTATCACAAGAGAAGTACTTCGGAAAATATTTTTTCCTTCGGTAATTTTTTTCTATCTTACAAATACATATATTATAAGTAAACTTATATTTTTTTGATAATTAGTCAAAGCAGATATTGAGCCTTTTTAAAGAAGTAAATTATTTTAAATCCTTATTTTATATGGTTGAAATCTATGGTGAAAGCTTATTTTAATTCCATTATGCATTTAATTTTCTAGTTTTCTCTTTATACCCTATCTTAATACTATTGAAGAATTAAATATGCAAAAATGTATTCTAATATCGATAAATTACAAAGCAAATCAATGTATCAGTAAATTGTTAAATTTTAGTGTCATGTTGCTTTCTGTGAAGAAAAGCGCAAAGAACAATTTTATAGTATTTAAAAAATTGGAACGTAAAGTCTTAGATACCTACACGAACGAGCAGTAAAAACAGCATTTGGCTTTTAATAGCTCATTGAACCGTAATTGATTGAGATAGTCTATTTTTGTACGTTTTGAAAGCATTTAACAAGTAGCAGTATTCGAGAAACTGATATGTAGTGTAATTGGATTACTAGATGTTCTGACGTTAATTAGTGTTATATGTATAGTTCAGATGTACTTTTTTCAATTTAAATGTATTTTTTTCTCTTTAGTCACGTTTTATCGTCATCGTCATGTGTGATGTGATGAACATAAGGTTTTTGAAATAAATACTTAATTTATATGTAAATCTTTATCCAAAGCAATAATAATTTTATCACACACGGTCTAATCTGAATACAAAAAATCGAATGTTCTTATAGCTTAAAGGATTACTAGATATAAAGTTCAGTACCTATATCACAGATTATTGATATAATATCTTTATTAATAACACACTAAAAACCATTTAAGGCAAACACCACTTTACAAAATCAAAAGTCATAAGATTTATATTTGAAACTGATTTAAATATCAATACAATTTTTATTTATTTTTATTCTTTATTTCATACATAACGATCATTTTTTTCTGTAGATAATAATAATGTATAGAAAGACTGTCATCTAAGGCCATCTCATTTATTACAAAGTTTACAAAAACTTACAAATGTCGAACTCACTTAAGATGCAGTTTTCGTATTGAAGTCTTATGTATCTTGTTGGTCCTTCGAGACAAAATAATTTTAATTGAAAAATATCTAAATAAATCTTCGAATGTCTCATATGCCTATGCTATTTACAGGGTTCGTGGTTATATCAGTCCACACAACTGATGACAAACTTGAAGAAGGCTCAACTTCGGCAGCGTTTGAAAGAGTTAAACATGACAAAACAACAGCAACACATTAAGACGGACTAAAATGACTAAACTTGTCAATTATATTAAATCGATAGTTTCTACAGTGATGAGAAGAGATATTTTTGCTAAAACGACGAATGTCTGCGTGTTGGTATGTCGAATGATTGTTTTGTTTGCAATACGTGCGGTTCGAGGCGAAATAATTATAAATACTTTGTACTTTTTAACTGTTAACAATTCGATTCGCTACTTTGTAAATTTGTTATTGTATGAAATTGTTACAACATAATATTTTGGATTCTCCATCATTTGGTTTTCGTTATCGAGCCGCGTGTATGTAGAACTATATCTTTAATGACGAATAAAGTAGTTAAATCCAAAACATTAGTAAGTTATAATAGTTATAAAGGAAATTTCGTTTTTTTTTTGTTTTCTGTTGAATTGGACTATGTTCTGAATTAAAATTTTATTATTATAAATTGAAGTCGAATTAGTAGAACAGGTTGGAACCAGTTATGTGTGCAATAATAATATTTATGAGACGGTAAGGGCCTTATCATAATAACGGTTTGCGAGCGTTTTCAAAGCGGAACGGGTCGTCAGCGAGTGCGCAGCGAAGACGTCGCAGATGCCCAACGCAGACGTTTCGTACGCGCGGCGAACTCGCCGTGGACACCATTTTGTAGTGTGCGTTCAGAGAGCGTATTGTACAGGCTACACTACAGCGCAATTACGTCGCGCAAAAGCGTCGAAAACGCTGCGTATTCGCTGCGCGTCCGCAACGTCTTCGCTGCACACCCGCGGTGTGTTTGCTGCGCGCCCGTTCCGCTTTAAAAACGCTCGCAAACCGCCAGTATGATAAGGCCCTAAGTTGTGAAATGAACGGTACTTTTAAATATTAATTAGTGTCTAAAATAAAATTGGCCTACAATACAATGTACGATAGATAAATGTCATTAGAAAAGCGACCATAACAACGCCATTACGTGACAAATAACATCAAAAGTCTTAAGTGATTAACACCTAATAAATCAATACGAGCACTAGCGTAATCCACTTAAGTACTCCACTTCTCACACAGTCAGCGAATGGCGACGTCTAGATAGTTCAATTGTATGTGGACAAAGAGAAAGAGGTTTTCCCGGTACTCTTATCAGCTTTCGGGGATAGATCGTCGAAGGTAAACGCGTTATATTTAGTTATATGTATACATCACACATGCCAATGAAATATTACTATTTTCTATTCAGCCATAACCCTGTAGAATGAAGAAATGACGCAATATCTAGACGGTGTCGGACTTTGGACATCAAAAGCGATGAAAAACTAAGGCGCGGGACAAACAGAAAAGACGTAAGACGAGGATGCGTCGCAGACGTGGCCCCTCCGATAAATTTTCATACAAAATGTATAGAAGCGTCGTGTCCGCATTTCGTCCGCGCCCTGTCTTTTCTGTTTATTTTGTATCGCGACGCTTCTATATTATTTTGTATTAAAGTAGATTAAACGGGCGTCGCGACTGCGACGGGTCCGTGTCTTACGTCTGTTCTGTGTGGCCGGCGACTAAAGCCTTAAGTGATGGTTAATATAATAATGAGTCAAGGCGTGGGCGATAGTGTTTAGGAGTCGTTACATCCAAATAATAAAATTGCTAAAACGTTACAGGACGGTACTAACGGTACATGGTACAGTCACCTGTAGAGAAAAGTAACCTGTTCATCTGTTTATAAATATACGAACAGAAACGTTTCCGTTGCCTGTTGCGTTGTAAACAGATGGGTTACTTTTCTCTGCAGGTGACTGTACCAGGTTGTCCTTGCGCCTTTGATTCTCCCCCCCTTCCTCAGATCAATTTAAACACAGAGGAGATATAAAATAGGTGTAATCGAATTTTTTAGCTTATTGAAATAACAATATAGATACGAGCGCACACCTATTTATTCTTAGAGAAAGCTTGGTGCATCGCTTGTAGGTACTCTGCGTTTCGAACTCTCGACTCAGAAGTGATTAAAAGAGCGATAAAAATTCTCATACGAAATTTAAAGACGGGGCTTCATATTCTTCTATCTCCTCTCTCTACAGGGTCTATCTCAACTAAATTACAGGTAGACCTGTGGATCAGTGTCAAGCATAAACTAAATATTTATGAATTAATTAATGGATAAAATCAGAGATAAACGGTTGAATGTTAATAAATTGTTATTTACAATAAAAATAAATTAAAAAATATCTTTCACTTGCCTTACTTGTTCCAAAAGAATAATTAAACTCAGAATAATTATTCTGAGTTAATTAAGCTTACTAGTTACTACAGAAGTGAGAAATGCACTTGCACAGTCGGTGAATTCAGAAATTTTCGTATATCCAACCACATATAAATATTGCACATAACCTTCACACAGCCATTAATAAATTAGACATCTACGAGATTAGGTACATATGTAACATGAATGGTGTAAAAAAACTAGTGGATTGACAAGGCTATTTGAAGCATTTCGACCAAAACGTAACAAACCGGTTGTGGCAGTTACAGATGAATACTATGGAATTATACTACTGGGAATAATAATTACCTAATTTTGATTGCTTTTAAAAAAATACTGAAGAATTTGAGTACCTAAACGTCCATTTATCAGCTTCAAATTCAGAAGTAATCATTATATCAATCAGATGTTTATTTAAATACACAGTTTTGTTCAAGTCCACAAACTCACTAGTGTGGAGATGCCTTATTAGATTTTTACAGTAATAAATTAATAATATGTAGTAACATTTGTAACAATTTACTTTGCAACAATAATAACGGCCCTGTTAAGGTCAATTTACCTTGATTTCTGAATTTGGTAAACACGTAAAGTTGGTGCGTATGTGTGTGTGTGTATGTGTTTTATGAGCTGTTAATGTATGAATGAGGAAGAAGAAGAATAATTTACCAGCATACTAGATTGTAATTGCTAAGTTTTATGTAAATTCAATAACAATGGATTTTCGTGAGGTATTGTATGATTTTATTTAGTAGTATAATGAGAATGATAATATTCGTATTTCGTATGTAAATCTAAAATGAACATTGCGAAGCTTATATGAATAGCACGGATGAATGTAAAACCATGTATTAAAAATTATGCTCATTATAATGTTTTGATTACTGGCTAACTGCCCGCCGCTTAATCGGAAATCAATAATTTAAATAAATTATTTATTATCTATTAACCTCAGATCATTCAACTATTGAACATTGGAATTCTGCTCAGTTTTGTTGTCAAACCAAGTGACAATAAATCTTGTTTAATTACTACATTTCTTGTTATCAGTTCTAAAATAAATTAATACTATAAGGGGTTGAGTTTAAAAAAATAGTAAATAATAATTATGTTCTACTTAAAACCCCAGTTTGGACGCCAATACTCTCTCAGAACATGTTTTACCTCTAACATAGTGTGCGGGATAGGATCTTTTTCACTTCATATATTTTATTCCTATTAATTACCTACGCATTTTCACGCCCGCAAATGGAACAAGTATCGCTATAGATATTAACATTTTATATTATATCATTATTGTTATTAAAATGTATGTGGTAATTTCAAATGTTTTCCAACTTATTTAACTCTAGCATATTTGACTTTGTACTTAATAAACCTATTGTTATAAAATGTATGTATGTACCTACATAATATGTATGAATTGCATTTAAATTAATAATTTAACTTTGAAATTACTTGTTGAATCAATATTACCTACTCGTATAATTTAACTTTTTATGTTTTATTATTTTTTTGTATTTGAGTATGTTATAATAATAATAAGTGATTTATTTAGTGTAACTGTAGCGACGTAATAATTATGTGTATTGTATGTTACTTGTGTAGTGAGTAATAGTTTTATGTATGTATTGTTTGATATGATACGATAAGTAAACTTTTATATAAGATTGCGAGACAGTTACAAATAAGGCTTTTTCAGCCTCAAATCCTAGACTTTTGTCCCGTGTTACAGTCATTAACTATATGACGCTAGTTAAAGATGTAAACGTACGTCATTGGTCCTTCATTCCCGGACAGCAAACTCATTTGATTTTTTTTATAAAAAAAATAAGACTAGTCATTATGATAATCTATGTAACGTAGTCCATACAAACGTAAACAGAATAGTGAGCCGTAACTCAAATATGTTACTTAAAGCAACATATTGGATAACGGAATAGAGGGCATGCCGCATGCGGTCTCATTGGGCAGTTGTCAAAATTTGAAAGCTAGTCATAAAAATCTATTGCGGGACGATCTTTTCATTTGAATGGATTAATAAAGCCGAGCAATATTGTATCTACCCATAATCTCTGGTAGTTCAAAGGTAAAGTAAAGTGCGTCGAAGAAATATGAATACATGACAAACTTTAATTAACTTTAAAAAATAAAACGAAAAAGGCATTCCGACAGAAGTGAAAAGTTAAACAATTGCGTTTGTATTTTTTGAGTCGTCAGGAAATATTTTATTGTGCAGGTTTTTTTTTCATTATATTTTTAGTGAATGGCTGCCAACGCCTCGTAAAGTACATGTAAACTACAATCTTCATTATTAATACGAGCTGTAAATTAAGTAACTATAGTTCTGTACTTGTCTCACAGATGGCGCCACGGGTAGGTGTCGATTAAAATAACGGTGTCGCGAACTGTATGGTTTTATCCCATCTCAAAAATGCCCAACGTGCCTGAAGAAGTTTTTACTTCAAAAACATGGCAAGATAAGACAAAATACTATTGCAAATGTCATGCCCTGTCTGATTTTTAAGAGTCCATTAAAATTTGACATGTCTTCACATTTATGCGACCAACTATAATAACTACTAAAGGTCGATGCATACGTAATGTGGACGGGACGGGGACGGGACGGGACATGATGTTTTGGAAACATCGTTTCATAGAAAATGTAAACGATAGCGCATACGCCTCGGAGGCACGCACGGGACGGGAATGGGGCACGCACGAATATGTATGCCCCGTCCACGTCCCGTTCCTGTCCCGTCCACGTTACGTAGGTATGCATGGACCTTAATACATACTTTACTATGAATCTTTGACAGTTTAAGCAACCTTTTAAACATTATGAATCGATACAATATTGGAAACGGCCCTTGGTGATACGGATGTGAATAAGAATTCAATGCTAAAAAAATAATTTAATGTTTATTTTGTTTAACATTGCATAATTACGTATATCTAATCGTAAATCGGTAATCTTGTGATTTTACCACGTGCACCTATTTTGGTTTATGAAACCTATATTTCTAGTAATTAGTGCCATTCACACACTCAAAATAACATTTTGGGAATTAAATATAGTACGAGATATTTGTGATAATTATTATAGTAATAGTACAAAGACCTAAAAGATACTTTATTTTACAGAATTCAATAGAAAGAAAATGGGTTAAGAGATACTGCATTTTATTACAAAAACATACCGTAACTTTTATCATGTAATAAATCACACAGATTAAGACTACCGCAAAAATTTGATTTACATCTTTATTTATGGTATTAATAAATTAGGTATATTGACTTAAATTAGCTGAACAGTTCATGTATCTATTTTATTTCAGTATTTCGTAGTAATAATATGAATACCATTGTTAGATTTGAATTTACATTTGATGTTATCATGTTACATTTAAATTTCCGTGAAGCAATCAAAAATTATTCTTTAAACAATTCAATTGTTTTGATTGGATTTTGTGTTTGTAGCATATCGAGAAATATCAATATAAATAAAAAACTAAACTGCCATAATAGACTGATAAGTTACTGCACAGACAGGTTTATGCAATATTTCGCAAATAATGTATTTTTTACAGAAGTCATCTTTCGCTTGGTATACGGAGTGTGGAACATGAACTTAGAATACCATTTGGGAATATTAAATAACATTGATATAGTATGATTGTACCTATTTGGCTATAAATGAACATAAGAAATACCTAAAGCAATAATGTTTAACCATTACCAGTAAATTACAAAATTAGTTTTAAATTAGTGCTTCAACACTGTAACTAGATTTTTTATTTTATACTGATACTTACTTCCTATTGCACAATGCGGTGCAGGAGAGAAGAAACTTTTTACTTACTGTTTTTTTAAATCGCTTCTTAGTACAGAATTTGTATGGTGATTATTTATTATGGAGCGATTAATGTAACCGTTAGTGACTCTGAGTTGAGGCCTTAGTCCTCAACTCTGTTATCAGAAGATTTAAAGTATCTATCTCAAATAATAGGTTAAAGAGAAATGATTAAATATTAATATGCTTACGAGCAAATATTAATATGTTTATATATTTAAATGCATTTTAAAGGGAAAGTCTGAAACTGAAATGTGGATTGACTATGTAACTTGAACAAATAATATTTAAACATATAATAGCGAGTTGATATTTCATATTGTAAATAACCACTATCATAATGTGTTCTTCTATTTTGACGAATGATCACCACAGTAAAAAATGTAGTGTAGTGTTGGCAAAGAATAATAATATCTTTTAGTACTTTACAGTGTTGCCTTTACAATACCTTGTACACGTTCAGAGGAAAATAATCAGGTCCACTGTACGTCGAAGGGCTCATCTGATTAAATATCATGTTATATCATCAGACTTAACGACCGTTTTTAATATTCTATTTATCCATAATCCTCAACTCAGCTGCTCAGCAACTGTCAAAAGCAGAAAGAAAAAAAGTGTTGATCTATCGGACTTTTAAAGAGTTTATTAAAATTTTACATATCTTCATATTTATCCGACCGACAAACCATAGGTAAGTACTAACTTTACCTATCAAGTTATCCAGGGATTATCATCATGAATAGATAGATTATTGAAAATGGCCGTTATCAAAGTAACTATCCATCGGACAGTTGTAGATAAATGGTGATTGAACATGTCAGTTAACTAAAACTAAAATAAAACGTTTATAAAGCGTAATTAAAAAAATTATGTGCACTTAATTTGGTGATATTAATATGATAAATCAAATTTGACATGTCGTTGGATAATAGATAATAATACTTTTCTACGTTGATCTGCCCTTATATTTATTCTGTAGTTGTAGATTGTACTTATTAGATAAACTTCTCAATAAACATTCTACATTTAAGAATTTATAAGTACATTTTCGGACGAAATGACTTAATTAATAAGCAATTAATATACAGAATTATAACGACAACAGATCCTAAATTTGTCTCATTTATGAGAAGAATGAGACTAACAAGCATTACATAAATAAATGTTAGGCTTCAAATAACATTCCATTTTGATGGGATTTGTTATTGGTCTTTTAACACTTATAATATTCTATCATCGTGTATCGTATTGTATCAATGAAATACAATGGAAGACTGATTGTGCATAGTGTGATTTGAGTCATTTAATTTTAATGTGTTCTTGTCCACAATAATAAAATAGGTATTCTAGATTTGATTAAAATTTAACTGAGTGTAACCAATAAGATCCTGCCATGATTTCATGTTTAATTTTAAGTAAGTATATACAATTGTTAATGGCCTGTTAACATACATCACATGTTAAATGTTTTATTTCAAAAGTTGAAAATGTGTTAGTAAGTGATTGGTCAGAGATCGAGTATGCATGAATTCATGGAGGTAAATAGTAAGTATAACATAAACGCCTTAACGCCGCTTGTTGACATATAATCAATGAGATACAATGTGTAAAAACATCAAGAATCAGAGTGAAATATATTTTATCATAATATTATATTATCTGTAATTATATACAATACTCATCAAAAAGTACGGTATGAAAAAATCTGAATAATTAACTTGCAATTCAAATTAATAAAATTTGATATAGTTACTTTTACTTTACTTTTTAATTTATTTTACCGTACTCTTTAAGCGACAGTTTTGAATAAGAGGGCTTTCCTATACAGTGTTTGATGGCATAGTATAAAATGTATGAGGGTCAAACAGAAAATGTATCGTGTGTATAAAATTCGCAATAGACAAGTGTTAAGTTTTGTGAACTTCGAAGTCGTCGAAGAAACTACATTTTTCTACATTCCCGTGTGATTTTCACATTTCCTCCAGAATTCCTCCACCAAGTCACATCCAAATCTCATAATGGGTGTCCTTAGTGGGTTTTTAACCTATATTTGTCGAAGTTTTCTCGGCTGATCCACTCCAAGCTTGCCCCTAGCCCACGTGAGCTGAAAAGCCGCTACGACGTAGCTAACAGAAACTGTCCATTAGAAAAGAAAAGTATCGCTAGATCCTTTTTAGTAAATTATAAATATAGCCATATCGTTTCTCCAAAAGTATTGCCCGAGTTCTGTTCGTAAAGTAGAGTAACGTTCTATAGGTGTCGCTAGTAACTTGTTCGTTAGGTGTCTTATGTTTCCAGATATATTCTTTATCTATCTGGGGGTTTACCATTGTTGTTTTTACACATGTTTACTCATTGCGCCTAACTTGCTATTGAAAGTAAATTATAATAAAATAAACGAAATGTATAATCTAAGAGTTTATTTTGGTTAACGGATGCTTAAATAAAGGATAATGTTGATTGCATTGTTTTATTCATTGATTTATCGTTATAAATTACACTGCAAGCTATGCCCAATAATATTTTGTTCATGTTACTGAGTTTTAGTCATGGAAAATAGAGGAGATCTATATTAATGCTCCATGGTTTTAGTCAGGACACTACAGTAATATTAAAATATATTTTTTACATAATTCACTAGCTGACCCGGCAGACTTTGTTCAGCAACATGTTTTATATGTTAGATCGGCCGTATTATCAACGCCAATCCCTGGCATAGTGTGGGCGTATAGCTAGGGTATTCGAGCAAAGATAAATAACAGAGTAGCACCGCTTGCGCTTCGATTTAAAACGACGATTTTAAATGATGATGCTACAGTGATTTAAAATTACCGGATTCGACATAATGTATAAACTGTAGCGTCCCTTTTGCTTCCGGTAGATGGCGCTGCTGACACACAGCTGACTAAAATAACCGTTTTTGGTTGCAGTTACTGACGCGAATAATTGATAAAAACCATCCTTGAAGCGTACTTGTGTCAAAAGAGTCGATCGACGAAAAACTTTTCAGAGTTCTTGAAGCGTATACAAACCAACCAACTTAAGATTTTTAGGTATATTATAGATAGATTTGTGTAGTGTAGTGTAATCCACTATGTAAACACCTAAGGGCTTTTAAGCCAATTGAAAAGCCAAATGGCACTTGTGATGAATATTGTAAGTGCAAACAATGTTGGCTGAGTTTTGAAATAATTCTGAGTAAAACTCTCCATTAAAATTAAAAGCTCAAAATTCTAAAAATGAATTGGCCAATTACGCAGTCCTTGTATTTTTACAATTTTATTTACTATCTTAGTTTATACAAGAGAGATTTATTAGACAATTTATAGTTAAAATCCATTGGTAGTTATTTTCTCCTTCACTTCCTTGATCATTCGCGTGACCAGGTTGTCCAAATCTACGTCAGGTTTCCAGTTCCAGTCTCGTCTTGCTTCACTATCGTCGAACACCTGAGGCCATGAATCCGCTGGAACATTTAGTCAGAATTAAAAGTATTAAATGAAGCTCAGAAACGCTCAGAGTGGGGAGCAGTGGCGTAGCGTGGGCTTCCGCCGCCCGGGGCCGACCCTATAATATCTAAAATATTTTTTTTTGTTAATTAAAAATGCAATTTTCTTGTTTTTTTCATAGCACAATTTACATTAAAATTTAAATAAAATTAATTAATTTAAATAAAATTAATTTTAATGTATATTTTTTTTCTTTAAAAATCGAGTGGCTTGCCGCCCCCTCTTCATGTGCCGCCCGGGGCCAGGGAACGCTACGCTACTGGTGGGGAGACTACTATGTATCCAGCACTGGGTTTGTAAATGCTGATGATGGATGATTATCCGACCAATATAAGAGTAGGTATAGTAAGAAAATTAATCAGTATGTTTGTATAATAATAATTGGAACATAATAAAACTATTTAATATCACCAACCTATATCTTGTCTGCTATCAGGTCTGTAGGATAATGTAAATTCCGGTAAATGTTTGAACATTTGATTAGCTAACTCTTCAGGAGTAAAACTCATTGACGTGACGTTGTAGACTCGCCGATGGAGCTTCTCATTTGGGGCTTCAAGATACTCTGAGAGAGCTTTGAGAGCATCCTGTACATGCATCATGGGTAATCTCGTGTCAGGTTTTAGGTAACACTCATAGTGACCCTTTCTAAGGACTTCATGGAAGATTGCAATTGCATAATCTGAAAAGAAAAAATTGTGTGTCAGCTCCAACGTACGACTGGAGTTTAACGCCATCTAGTTTGCAATCGTCAAATCAGTAACAACGGATGATGTTGATGGTGATGATGTGAAATCATCAGAATAGGATGTACCAAGATTATTATTATCGTTAGATGGCGTGTTACTGATCAGCTATCCAACGCCATCTAGATTCTGTATCATTAGATGGCGTTGTTACTGATCAGCCATCTAACGCCATCTAGATTCTGTGTTACGAATTACAAACATAACGCATAACGTAACGGAGAAAATTTGATTTTATTCCCCATAAAATTTCATACCGCAGGCTTAAATATGAAAATTGATAGATAAAAAAAAATTAAGTTGTGAAAAACTGCTCGTCTGCATGGCGTAATACGGGAAATAGATTCAATATAATTAGAGTCCTAGATTTGATTACTTATTGCACCCTACCTGTTGTTCCTCCACCGGGAGGGTCACTTGATATAACTCCTGGAAATCTCAAGCAACGGAAGTCTAATCCAAATTTGTAGTAATAATATTCTCCTAGTAATTCTGCGTGTACTTTCGACACTCCATAAATAGTTCTGGGCCTCTGTACGGTGATATTTGGAGTTGGATTCCTTGGCGAATCTGGACCGAATGCTCCGATAGTACTCGGTACAAATATCCTTAGTTGATACTGCTTCGCCAGTTCAATAACGTTATGCATTCCTTCTATATTTACTCTTACAGCTAAAGGAACATTTTGTTCGCCTATAGCACTTAGCAGCGCCGAGAAATGTATGAGCCAGTCTACTCTATGGTCTACGACTATTTTCTGGAGCCCCTTAAAATCTAATATGTCAGCGAAAATGTAAGGTCCGTCGTTAAAGATTTCTGCTGAAGGTTTGATGATATCCGAGAGGATTACGTTTTCCTTGCCATACTTTCCTCGGAGATGCTTGGCACACTCCACGCCAAGCTGACCCAAACCACCTGAAAAATTATAACATTTGGCGTTAACACAATCAGTTCTTAGTAGGTAATAATCTTAAATTAAAGGTGGAACCTGTTATAACTGACCCTGTCTGGGAAGCGAGATGTCTCGGGTTCGATTCCCGGCCGGTGTGACACAATGCTTGTAAATGTTTCTCGACTACTCAAGAACTTTCTGAAAATCGTGATCGTCCTTTACAGGCCATAGTGTGAGGTAGAAAATTGACAGACTTGTAAGAAATATAGGACGTGTAGTATTAACTTAGGGAGGTAAAGCTAAATAAAAATCAATAAAATAACTATTCGATTAATGGTGTATCGTTGATAAATAGTTTTTGCACGTACGTCGTTAGCCGATGTAGCTCAAGGAAAAACGCATAGTTGAATTATGGCAGTCACAACTCACAAGTGTATTTTCCTCGGAAAGGAATAGGCTGTCCAACTTTATCTCTTATATGATATCTTACTGGACATTATTATGGTCAAGATATGTTTTTTCTCCTTTATTTGGTCTAGTACCTAAGCGGCCGTCAGAAGTTTGCGCGGTAGCCGATAATTCGATACATAAGTTAGGTTACCTTCCAATAAAGCCAACCCATTGTTTTAATTTTTAATTCATTAGTAGGTATTATAAAAATAAACACTAGGATTACCTGTCGTGGGTGCCATGGACAACACACAGAGACAAGAACACTCACCACACCCAGACCGAGAACAGAAATTCAAACTCATCATTCAAATTTCAGCCTCGCTGGGAATCGAACCCAGGACCCTTAGCGCGGCGATCCGGCATGGAAGCCATAGCCATTGCGCCACACGAGTCGTACACTTATATCGCCATATGTGTATAAAGTTAATGATAAGTAATAATAATATTGATCCTTATGTGAAGCTTTACCACCAAGCGGGCCGGATTCTGTCGACTCTTACGACACCCTTTTATGCCGGCATGAGTTTGGAACAACACAAAACTTCCAACGGAAACTATATTGAAATAAGCTTATTTTAATAAGGTCGTAGTACGAAAATAGTATGGTAAGATTAAAATAATACTGCGCTAAGAGATGGTAGTAAGCCTGCAGTATTCTAAGCCTACAGAACATGAAAATTGACATTTAAAATTGCGTTAGGCCAGAAACAGCATTCGTGTCGTGCGTGTTTATTTGTTTTTGCATGTGTACCTATTCATAAATCTAGCTTACACATAAGTACTATTATTTCTTCTGTGCTTAGTTAGATACACGTGAAACCAGGTACTATTATATTGTTTTCTGTGATGAAACTAGAATAAACTACGTAATTTCATTATTGTAAAGATAAACATGTTTACTTAGACAATTTGCGACAGTATTTATGTGTTGTGATTGCGATTACTGTGACGTGTTAGGTGAAGTTATGCATGACCATAAACTCTGTTTTTTAATTCCGCGAAAAAAATGCATTTAGAGTGTGTTATAAGTTTTTGGTATTTTTTAAATAGCGATGTGCCACAATCGGTACATACATATATAACGTTATCAATATTTTCCGATTTTTATGTTAAAAACGAATATCAAGATAGGTACTTAATTAAAAACGCAATTTATAATTTCATATACCTCGACCTAGAAATTCAAAATTAACCTTACCGCTAGTAATTTCTATCCAGTTTAAATTTTTCGATTAATTTAGTAGAAATATTTTATCGGAAAGTCTATGAGACTAGGAATTTCCCTTTGCGTCACGTAACGACTATTCAACTTTATGAATATTTTAATCCATCAGTAATCTTGATTTAAAAAAATACAATAATATTAACCGGTTGAACAAATAAATATCTTATTATTATACGATTCATAACCGGAATCTTGGAAATATCACAAGCGAAAAAACAGGCAACATTATTTTTGGATTTGAGTTTTGACATTAGCAGTATCAATAAAATTATTCTCTTCGCGGAATTAAAAAACAGAGTTTAAGTAGGTACCAAGTCAATGAAAAGCTGTGATTTGGCAAGAGTATCTAGATACATATTTTTATCACGCCGACAAATTGGTAGAATAAAATTGAAAGTAAATAATCCTTTGATCAATGAAATATACCTCAAAGTTCATCTTGTAGCAATCTGTAATCAATAGACTGCACATTGCACAATGTCGACACTAAAATAGTTATCTTATTTCATACTCTATACTGGTGCAACTCTACATAAAGCGTGTAGACTGTAGAGTCTACACTGTGGAGTATACAATACTTAAGTTACTATACAATTTTGTTCATACGATCGACTCAAGGCCGCTAGCAGGGCAACAGCTTAAAACAGAAAGTAAAAGTGACTGAGAGGATCTGACTTTTTGACATTGCCAATTAAGTATAGATATATACGTAATCAAAATGGAGTGGATGGAGTGGAAACGACGTGGCATCAACATCAATGGCGAATACATCACACACCTGCGATATGCCGACGATATAGTCATCCTGGCGGGATCCCTGGAGGAACTTGGTACAATGCTCGGGGACTTGAACAGCGCCTCACAACGGGTGGGTCTTAAGATGAACATGGACAAGACGAAAATCATGTCGAACGTCCATGTCACACTCGTACCTACCGGTTGTTGTTGACGGCGCTGCTCTCGAAGTTGTAGACGAGTACATTTACCTGGGACAAGTGATCCAAATGGGTAAGTCCAACTTCGAGAAAGAAGTCACTCGTAGAATCCAACTCGGATGGGCTGCGTTCGGGAAACTACGTTATATCTTGTCGTCCAAAAAGTTACCTCAGTGCCTGAAGTCGAAGGTGTTGGAGCAGTGTGTGTTGCCAGTGATGACATACGGATCCGAGACGTGGTGCTTCACTATTGGCCTTCACTATTGGTAGACGAACGAGGGTGACCGACATAGCTCAGAGAATTAGAAGGCTGAAGTGGCAATGGGCTGGCCACATAGTTCGAAGGACCGATAACCGTTGGGGAAGAATGGACTCCTAAACTACTTAACCGATTTTAATCAAATTTGCACACCGTGTGCAGTTTGATCCAACTTGAAAGATAGGATAGCTTACATCTCAATTTATAGTCGCAATATTATTTTACTTTTGACAGAACGAAGTCTGTCTGGGCAGCTAGTTATTTCTAAAATATAAGGGAGATTGTCTACAACTATTTAGGTAAATCAAATACTTTCCATAATTTACATCAATATCACTTATTGCTGTAACTTTCATTTTCATCATTCATCAACTTACCAGTAATTAAAATTTTCGGCGGTTTTTTGTTTGGCACAGTAGAACTATACGCTCTGATATTAGGTAATATTGATAACTGAAATATTTTCCTGAACACTTTCATTTTTACGGTAATGTTTCTATATCAAAGTAAAATCTAAGAAAATAATTATTCCAAGCCAAAATAAATTATGGACACGTGAGAAGTCTGTATAAGACGATCAGTTACTGCTGCCGGTAGAGCATTAGCTCTACCGCGATGTTTGAACTAAGATCACGGAAACTGGTTGTTTGACTGGACTTAGTCTCTGGCAAAATGAACCTTAAATTAAAGAGAAGGCTATTGGTTTAAAACGAAGGCGTGTCTCGCGTCACACGTCTTGCGAGTAGGCTCGATGTCATTGAAATATTTCGCACACTAATTTATATTGTAAACATAATACCTACAACACAACATAAGAACACTCGTAAATAGATACACGACGTAATACCTACGTAATGCGTTTACCTTATCTCAAGAGTTTGTATCATGAATACCTAAATAAGGCTAATTATAGATACCTGCCTACCTTCGGCGCAAGGTAATTGCAGATGTAGGGCCCAAGCTAAATCTCCTAATTACAGCAGCCACTCTATGAAAAGTATTTACACTTTCGCTCGATCGCTTCGCTTGGGTCTCCAATATTTGTCCTTAATATGAGAGGGATTGTGATAAGCCCTCATTGTTGCTCGATTGTCTCTTTGAAACAGATTACCTTTAGGTCACGGACCTAAAAAAAATACAGACGTAATCTCAAGAACAAATTCAGTGAAGCACCCATCGGAATTCCAACTCTCTATTCGTACAAGTAAACACCCACACATTGACACAATCGGTTTCATTCCGGCGCCGGACCGCACTCGAGTCATACGGACAACGGGAGTTGATAAAGAATAATAAAAATGCCTTTGTGTGCTATTAAAAGTTGCAAGAACAATTGTAATTCAGTTAAAAAACATAAAGGGATCACCGTTCACAAGTAAGCTTGTAATTTAATCACTTTTTTCCTAAAGTTATTAACAAAACAAACCAGAAAAATTTGTAACCATAAAATCAGCCAATGTTGCCAACAATATTGCTTAAGCAAATAACCAGAATGTGTGGGAAAATTATAGTATGTATAATGTTCGAGTTTCTTACTTTAGTTTAAAAGTATATATTTTTGGGGTTCCGTACTAAATAACAAGGAACCCTTACCTATATGTTTGCCATGTCTGTCCGTCTGTCCGCGGCATTGCTTACAAACTAACAATATTAGAAAGCTGAAATTTGGTATCGATCAATGTAAGTATGTATATTAATTACGTTAAGATAATGGTAGAACAAAATTGGAGAAATTTTAGGTACCTCCCCTATAAGTGAAGTGGGTAAACCAGTGTATTTAATCTGTCGTCAATTAATAAAATTCATTAATCTTATCAAATATAATAATATGCATTTATTGAATGTAGATTTGACTTTTTTATATATAAAATTCTAATTTCATAGACGTTTTGAGAGTTCATAAGAGTAGCTGAAAGATAGATAAATGTACATTCATATTGTGATAACTGGTAACCCCAAAATTACGCACACGTAGTAAGCGGTCGGCCATTTCTATGCTTCACTCTCGGTTACACAAGGTTATGTCCGTATTTTTTTTAGGTCCGTGCTTTAGGTAAAATCATTTGCAGGATTTAACTTAGGTAATGTTTAAATTGCAGCGAGGAGACGAACCACCTGATTGTCACTGTCGCCCATCAACATCAGTTATACTGGCTTCTTCCTGGTGGTCAAACTTTGTAGTCTAATAATAATAATTGTCCAAAAGGAATAATTTTCCTTGTGGTCAATCAATGTACTAAACTAGGTGGCCCAAGTAGTTTTTCCATCAGGAGGAAATATTTCGCAGTCTTCCTGATTCCTCTATTTTATTTTTCCATTAGGAAACACTTCTTACAGATAGTGTATTTACTAAAGGCATTAGCAATACTAGTTAAGGACATCAGTAACACATACGAGATACCGAACCAGGAACTCAGCATAATTTCTAGCTCTCCGATATTATGTTCGAAACACGAATAAAATATTTGACCGTTGACTTCAAAAAGAGGGTGGTACATAGCTAGCGAGGCGGGTAAAAAAACCACTAACAATACTCGAGTAAGGTTGGAATTTAACTGGGTGGAACAGAGTCTACGTTTATCACTCTAGCACCACAGACAGACTCTTGCGTTGTTCAGCAGGATGCGCCACGAGCAAGAAAGCTTGTTGGGTGGAGTTCATTCCACATCATATGTAGGTACCTTGTTAACATGTAGGTGTTTCGGCTGAAGAATGAAGATCCACCTGATGGCCAGGCTTTGTGTCAATCTTAGCAGGGTCATATCTAGACTATTATAAGGTCCAGGGCACAGAACATCTAATTATTAGGTGTTCTGTGGTCCAGGGGTTACATCAACATTACGCAACAACGGCATCCACAACAATCTGTTTTCAGTTTTCCAAGGAATCAAAATAATGTAGGTATGTATTAGAATCAATGATATTGTTAGACCTAAATTTCTTCTTATTTCGTAATAGGTATAGTGTTTACTTAAGTGGAAATGGTGCTACTTAATTTTAAACTAGACTATCCCATATTAATTAGCTATTATTATGTCATTAGATAACAGCCCAATCTGGCCTCACGTTGGCGCTGAACGAATAATTTTTGTTTGATTATTTTTGGCGAATCACGCCATCAGACTCAAGGTGAACGAGTTATCTCAGGATTTCGCGATTTCGCACTACGCACACCTTTACCTGTTTGCTCGATACATGCCTTGCCTTTCTCATTCAGAACTTGTTTTGAGCTAATATACCGTAGGAACGGTTAGGTCAAAACTCAAAACTGATCTTATTTGTGCGGCGTAATACTTCAGAAGTATTTCCTACTAAAAATATTCATTGTAAAATATCGATACCTCTGGGCTCAAAGGGCGTATAGCACAAAATAGCTACTTTTCAGGAGAGCCAAAAAACCTAAAAAATAAAACAAAATTAGCTATAACTTTTTTGTCTCAATGATTATAAAAAAACAATCTATGAGAAAAATACTTACATTTTCCTATATTTTAAGTTAATATTATTAAAATAAGTCTAAATATAATAGTTTCCAAAATAGTTTTGCTTTACTACCTGAAAAAAACTACAAAATGTCCTTTACACCCCTTTAAAAACAGCTAACTTTATTAACTTTGGCAGTAAAGATAACCTAGCGTAAAAAAGTTGTATAATATTATGTAGTAAATGATAATAGCAATGTTTAATTGTGTTGTAAATCACAAAGTTTGCATTTAAAATTGTACAACTTTCATAATAAAAAGGGTTAAACGGGGTGGGGGGTAAAAAAGAATCATCAAAATTGGTTCGCCCAGTCGAGATTTCTGAGGTAACAAACATAAAAAAATACAGTCGAATTGAGAACCTCCTCCTTTTTTTTGAAGTCGGTTAAAAAACAGTCGAATTGAGAACCTCCTGCTTTTTTTTGAAGTCGGTTAAAAACTATTAACAATAACTCTTCAAAAATTAATTTTTAAAAAGCTTTTTGGTTATTCCCATAATCTCCATTGGGATGGGGATTATGAGAATAATCCATCAGGATGGGGTAGGGGGGATGGGTAGGTATCCCCATCCTGATGGATTATTCTCATAATCCCCATCCCAATGGAGATTATGGGAATAACCAAAAAGCTTTTTAAAAATTAATTTTTGAAGAGTTATTGTTAATAGTTTTTAACCGACTTCAAAAAAAAGCAGGAGGTTCTCAATTCGACTGTTTTTTAACCGACTTCAAAAAAAAGGAGGAGGTTCTCAATTCGACTGTATTTTTTTATGTTTGTTACCTCAGAAATCTCGACTGGGCGAACCAATTTTGATGATTCTTTTTTTAATCAAAAGCTGGTGGCTGTCATGTAGTCCCACATAAAATTTATTGAGATCTGACAATGGCATCCATGAGAAAACCATATAAGTCGTAAATTTGTATTAAGAATGTGCGCCAAATGGATGAATAACTCAATATCACGCCAACCGATTTCGATGACTCTTTTTTTAGTCGAAAGCAGGTGCGTGTCATGTGGTCCCACATAAATTTGAACAGATCTGACAAGTAGTTTTTGAGTAACTTTGAAGTCGGTTATTTTTTGTTAGTAAAATTTATTATTATACGTAATAAAAGGGCAAACAAGAAAGTTTTAAGCTATTTTTTGGTTATTTATCTTTAGAATTATTTTCTTTTTCAGTATTATTTTCATCTTCTTTATCTTCTTCATCAGTTTCATTTAATGTATCACAAATGCGTTATACGCCCTAATACTCATAATTGGATTCCTATACAACCTAGGACATTTTTAACTTGCGCAAATGCGCAGTAATGTACTTTACAGCCCGATTTTCTGTTTCATTCTGGTTTAGCAGCCCAAAATAGATGGGGCGTAAAGAACATTTTTGTGCGAATTTGGCAACTTCGTATATACCAATCGATAGAGAATGAAAAACTGAATACGATGGTATTATTAACTCCATATGGCCCAAAATGTGCTTTACGCCCTTTGAGCCCAGAGGTATCGATATAATCTTGTAAAAATAATTTTTCAGTGTATGATATTATACCTACCTATTGTAAGTAGGTATAATATTTTTTATAACCGTGGTCCGTGCGTGGTCCACGCGTCGTGGTTGTACACATTTTCAGAATATGAAAATTCAAGAGTAAGGTATGAACTCAGGATATAAAGCTCAATAATTAATGCTCTCCTGTTACATGACTTGAGTCCCAGTGAAGACAGTTATGTTGATGTCCCGAGTTGTATGCGTCATGGAAAATATAGTAATGTTAGTATCCAGGACTATACAGTACACACAGAATCAAGAACCGAGGCGATATGCTGTGCGGAGATGGTGCGGTGTGGAGCGGCTCCACTGGAGCCACAGCCGGTGCGTCGCAGCGGCGCGGCCGCGGCGGTGCAGTGCGTAGCCGGTGCGGCGCGCTGAGTAGAGCCATGCTAATAGCTGATTTTCATGTTGTAAGAATATCCAATAAATACATGATGAGAAACTGCACCGCACCCGATCCGTGTCAATGTGGTAATGTAAACATCATAAAGACTAATCAAATTCTCAAGATAAAACTCATTGTCAGTTTATTGACATATACGTATACGGTCTACTCTCAAACACGGTAGATTGAGACAAATTAATTAAAGCACCGCCGATAAGATTCAAAAGCACAGGCTTTCCAAAGTAAACGCGGTGCGGGTAGTTACACTAAAATTTATAAAAATAAAGGGTGTCCCAAAAATTACGCAACATTCGAACTTGCTCATGCCATTTGCATGGTGAAGTCTGTATCTCAAAAGGCATCATAAGTGCGTTGCTGGCCTAGAAAAATAATGTTAAATAGGTTATTTTTGATTAGATCCTCGGTAACTTGTAAAATATTTTATTTTTATTTTCGAAAGTTTACCATAGTTAGACGTATTGTATCAATCATGATGGGACACTCAAAGATGGACACTAAAAATCCCTTTATTATATTTATATTCTATGTACTTGCACATCTACAGCCCTAAGACTAGGCTTACGTTACGACTACGACTCTAGCAACAATGGTGAAAGATAAGTTACTTGGTGCGCATCGAGCCATGAACCGAAAGTCAAACGTTTGCATGCGAAATCCATTCCACATCCCAGTTCGTGTTTGTCTTCGGCGAGTTTCGCTTGTCCAGGAATTCTTTACAAGTAAATGTATTAGGTGGTTGCGTAATTGGGCATCAAAACAAAACATGCAGTAACAGCGCGATCCACTTGTGCGATATGTAATCTTTGCGCTTCTTGCAGGGTTGTCTACGCACGGTTTTTGGGAATAATAATTCAATAATCTATATAGATTATTGAATAAAACGTTGAATATTTATTGTATTTAGCGGAGAAGAATATAATTTCTTATTCTCAGGATACTCGGGATAATAAAGGTAAGTGTTCAATATGAGTAACTAGCTATTAAATTGTGCGTAGAATTTTTTTCAGGATTGTTTCCGATGCAATTTGTGAAATACTACTTAAAACAAATTTTACTTTCGAGTTTTTAAACTTATCGCGATCTGACTGATCATTTTATATTCAATTACTCGCCGTGACCACGATCCATGTGAGTTGGTTTGCTTTGAGTCGTGTAATTGTGTTCTTATATGTTTATAAAGTCATGTTTTTTTGTACTTTATATTTTTACGGTATAGTTTAAGATCAGGTAAAATCTTAGTAGGATACAATTCATTCGTTAGTCCATTCTTTCAGTTTCACGTTTAATCAATTGAAAAACAAATGTGTACAGACTCATATCCCTAAATAAATGTATATAATAAATATACGTATGTAATAAAATATTATCTATCTAATAAATCAACGAATAGTGTTATATTAAATCGATTAAAATTTCTTCATAAATAAAATCGATTGTCATACAAAATCGGATCGGAATAACATTCCAACATCACTAATTGCATTGACTAAAATGATAGGTGAATTAAGTCTACTTATATCAATTCACCTCGATCAGTAAATTTAAATCACCTGGGTGCATAGGTGAATAAAGTACACTAAAAGTAGACTTAAGAAACCTGGGTGAATTAACTCAGGTGAATAAAGTCGACGTCACCAAAAATGCGTATGTCTCAGGCGGCATGGACATTGGGTTAGTAATTAACACGCTTCATGTAAAATTCATGAATCGATTGAACGAGCAAGGATATTATTTATTAGTAAGTTACTATTAGTAGGTAATCAAGCTATAGAAATAAACAGGAATGGTTATCCTGAACTTACGTCATAAAAGGAAGAACAGAAAATATACCTAAATAACATTTTCAAAAACATGCAATAACTTTTACTTTAATATACTTATTATGAGTGAACAATGAACTAATATACTAACGTACATGAGTGAAGCATTGGTCGCGATCCTAGTGTTTAATCTATCTTAATATATATAAATTACGTGTCACGTTGTTTGTCCGCGATGGACTCCTAAACTACTTAACCGATTTTAATCAAACTTGCACACCGTGTGCAGTTTGATCCAACTTGAAAGATAGGATAGCTTACATCTCAAAATAAAAAAAAACTTTTGACAGAACGAAGTCTGTCCGGGCAGCTAGTACTAATATATAAAGAGGAAAGATTTGATTTTTTGTTTGCATTGAATAGGCTCCGAAACTACTGAACCGATTTGAAAAAATCTTTCACTGTTAGAAAGCTACGTTATCCCCGGTGAACATAGGCTATATTATATTTAAAAAAATTAGGGATCCTTAATAAAACTCCAATAATGTAACCCAAGGTGTAAAAAAATAGGAAAACCGAAGCAAAGCGAGGGCGGTTACTCGTAACTAATATTTAGGTATTGTTACATACTCCATATCGTCAAATTAGTTGACAGAGAAAGTACCTACTGATTAAAATCTAATGTTCTATCTAATTATAGTATTATTATGTATCACGTTATGCACGCACTGACAAATAAATGACGAAATATTACGCATCTTATACGATACATCTGCTAAACGAAGATATCTTTTATAAAAATCTCTCATTGTTTCTTTTCGCAATCTACTACAAAATGAATGTTACTTCAATTTCAAATAAAAATGTTTGATATAAGCAATTAATATTGAAGCATCCTTCTATTATTGAATTGACATCAATTAGGTAATTTAATCTATTACTTTTACCAGCAATAAGTAACTGATCCGTCTTGCTTTATTCCAACCACTGCGATACCAACCAATGTTTCCTGAAGAGTGTTAATTACACAGATTAAATTACTTAGGTGCAATAATATACCACTGGTGGCTTTCTGAATTCAATTTCAGTATATGAATCAGATAATCGCATGCTAGTTATAGATACAATCCTTCCAAAATCGATCGTGAATTTTCACAACCTTTTATTATTTTTTTGTGAATATACCATTTCGGGGCTTTCAGTCGCACTGTGGGCTACAAATAATGCGGGACACCGCTTCTTCTTTGGCTGGCAATGCATCGGTGATGCCTTTGGTGTTACTGATATACATGGGCGACGGTGTCTAAGACCAACAGTTGTCTCGTCGACCCGCTTGTCGATTATTTACATAAAAGAAATATAAATAGAACGAAAGGCCGATTCAAAAAGGAAAGATTTAGGTAATTACGAAATGTTCATCTGTGGATAAGCATTCGAAAACTGACAGCGAATTCAAGTGTTAGGAAATTAGGAAACGTTAGATAACCTTAGAACGTCGCAAGGGGAGGTTCACAAACTCATTATTTTTTAACAAACTTAAAACGATTTGTTTTTCAAATTAACTTCATGCGCTGAGTTTTGCAAGTCTCGAAGCTATGCTGAGATGAACACAGGGCAACCGGTGACAGTTAGGAAACGTTAGATAACTGCGTAACTGTATAAATATAATGATGTCGCGTCTCGTTCGTTGCATATGGGTTACGCTATACTACGGGCGGTATTTGCGTGCGCTTGTATTATTGTAACCTGTTGAAAAAATACTTTTGATAGTTATCAAGAAACTGCTCCGACTTTAGAAGACGTAATTTATGGCTCGTATAAACCAATCTCGGCTCAAGAGCGCGATATCACGTCTTACAAATGACATTGTTACATACATTTTTCAGCATCTCAAACCGAATCTTGAGATCGCAAAGAACTTAAGATCGGTTTATTAATACAGGCCTTTAAATGTCTTAAAACCAGTGCATCAATCCTGAAAACATGACCTACATTAGTAGCTCCAAAGAATACTAATAAATTACGCAATTTCGGCAAAATTACGCAACGGAAATACGGCATAGGTCATTACAACAATGGCGAGTAGGGGAAAGTGCACCTAACACCATACCATAGCAAGGAACCATTGTTATCCGATTTTATTGTTTTTAATACTGCTTGGCCCTTGACGCAATCAATTACTTACGTTAAGGATTATGGAAGACGTTAAACTGCGTGAAGATCACGCTTTATTCGTTTTCAATCGCTGTGGACTTTTAAACATAAAATACCATGTAGGTACCTAACTTTATTAATAAAGTACCTACATTTCCTTTCGTTTTTATTAAAGCAATAAAATTTCTAGCCCTCACTCTTAAAGCAGCATAGGAGAATATGCAGCTAGGGCACTCTAGGGGATTTCAGTCACAATAGTATTAATACTTAATTCACATAAATAATCTATAACTATTCTCTAAAATCAAACTACAAATTATAATAAGTATACCAAAAAGCTTTCATTATATAATATATGTTAAATTTTTATTGAATCTCGCTACGGAATAGATTAAATCTTGCATCTGAAAATATATTTGTATTGTGTTTATTTGTAAATGTTTCAGCATTCCAGATTAGATGAATCTCCAGATACAAATGCTATGAGACAATGATTGACGCGGTAGCAACTGAGGAATGGATTCCAACGCAGGAAAGATATATAGAAGACTAATTATTGTACTGCTTCTCATTCAATCCAGCAAAAGTTCGTTATGCCCTATTCCAGATACAATAATCCCGTGCATATGCACAAATCGCAACGACGACGTGCAAATATGGTTGGTATATTATTATGTAATCGATCACACAAATAATTGTGGTTTTAATGGACTTACAGTAATAATTCGTTTTTTTATTGTTTAGGTGCACTCACAGCGACTTACCCCAAGTAGTAAAAGGAATCCAAGGCATCGGCGAATTCATCAAAAAACCAGTTGATGAATTGATTATTGAAAATAACTATCTACCATCCTTGCCGGGAAGAATTTTTCAAAATGCAAAAATTTCAAGACTGATGCTACGACATAATGGCCTGGAAAGAGTATCTGCAGCATGGCTAGAAACACAAGAAAATGATTTAGTTGAAATATTCATTGTTGAAAACGATCTAACCAGCATCCCAACAGAAAGCTTAACGAAATTACAAAATTTACAAGCTATAACAATACAGTCGCATAATCTGAAACGAATACCAAGTCTCAATAATATGCCAAGATTGCGATATGTAAACATACAGTCCGAAAGTTTAAATAGCATAAATGAGCATACATTTAAAAATTTACCAAACCTGGAAAAAATATTTATACAAGGGAGCCATAATCTTCAAACACTGAAGGAAAATGTGTTTTACAACTTACCAAAGCTAAAAAAACTAGAGATTACTAATTGTGGAATTAATTCTGTTCATATGAGAGCTTTTTCTTTGCTGCCTGAGTTGAATGAACTCTCTTTAAGAAATAACCAAATTTCTGACGCTACTATGGTAGGAAGAGCTACTCGAGACTTGCCATTACTCGCTATTTTAAACCTGAGCTTTAATTTAATTGATAAATTAAATGAAGGTGCTTTTGTTGATCAACCTATGTTGGAAACGTTGCTCTTATCAAACAACAAAATAAATATCATACATCACGGTGCATTTCACCGAGTCCCAAAATTAAGAGGGGTAGATTTAAATTACAATGACATAGTTAGGATACATCCCGAATCATTTTTGCAGCAATCAGGTAGTGGCGTAGAAGAGTTATATCTTATAGGAAACCAAATAAGACACATATCAGAGTTTAGGTCGTTATTGGATGCTTTGCCGCGATTAAAATTCTTAGACATGAGTAGTAACCTCCTGCAAGAAATACCAAGAGGTGCTCTCAGAGGCCATCCCAGTCTGGAAAGATTGCATTTGAATAGAAATGTAATTAAATTTATACAGGCTGAAGCATTTGTAGCTATGCCGGCATTGAGGGAGCTTCACCTAAGTAACAATTCATTGAGTGACCTAAACGAAGGCCCCTTTTGGAATTTACCTTCCTTGAAGGGTTTAGACTTATCAAGTAATAAATTTCAACGTCTGCAACCGAAGCTTTTTTATAATTTACCAGCATTGAGGAGAATTAATTTGAGCAATAACCAGTTAACTATCATAGACCCAATGACTTTTACGGAAACACCTTTGTTAGAATATGTAAATATATCCAAAAACGCTCTGGTTTCTATACATCCTGCAACATTCAGAAATCTAGTAAATTTATATGAAATGGATGCCAGTCACAACAGACTAATAGAATTTGTACCTGGATTGCCAAGAGGCTTAGAAAAACTATATTTACATAAAAACCAAATAACAAGTTTTCCAGTTCCACCTTCTCCAGACTTAGATCTCCCATCGTTGAGAACCATGGATATTTCCAATAACGGGATTCAAAAATTGCCCTATGCGGTTATGAAATCTTTGCACAATTTACGACGACTCTATATGAAACGTAACGGAATAGGAGAAATAGATGCGACTACATTTAGTGATTTACCTCGCTTAGAGATATTAGATATTAGTGAAAATCAAATACATTACATACATCCAAAGAGTTTCAACAAACTTACTAATTTGAAACTAGTTAACTTCCATGGCAACAACATAATTAATTTTGATTTCGTAACAATTAAAGATAATGCTGCTCTATCTGCACTTGATTTTAGCAAAAATAAATTAAAAATGATTAGTCCCAGCATAATAAGTCGAGGATTGAACGTCGAGGTGCTTAATATATCTTCAAATAACCTTAACGAACTACCTAACACACTGAATATGTTGCCAAATTTGAAAATATTAGATGCTAGTTTCAATCACATTAAACATTTTGATGGAAATGTAATCAATAACTTGCATAGGCTCACAGAAGTACGCATACCATACAACAAAATAATTGAACTTCATACTGGCAGTTTCAAAGACCTTAACAGTTTAGAAACTATCAATTTAGATAGTAACCATATCGAGGTCATACATCCATTAGCGATATCGGATCTTCCTAATTTAATTTCAGTATATTTGCGCAGAAACCATATCATTGATATACCGGATCGAGTTTTTTCAAATCTTCCCAAGCTTAAAATAATTGAATTGCAAGGAAACCGATTACAATTAATATCATTAAGAGCTTTTGAAAATATTCCATTAGTTCAGTATCTAAATATGAGTAACAATCAACTTACCAATGTTGATAGCACAGGAATTAGGCAGCTACCATCTTTAGAAGTTCTTGACTTAAGTTTCAACAAAATAACAAAAATTACAACTGAATCTTTTCAATTTATGGAATGGCTTGTAGAATTAAATCTTGATAACAATTTAATATGCTACGTTAACGGAAAACCATTTGAGTCCATGCCAAGACTAAAAGTATTGTCTTTGCGTCACAATAAGTTGTCTTCGGTATCTGAAAATATTTTTGCCAGTTTAAGGAATAACATAGCCATTTTGGATATTGATGGTTAGTAAACTCATGAAACTAGACAACATCATGAAACTAGTTATACTGGTTCATTTTCATTCAAGAGGTTCACAAATTATCGTCAAGCTTTTGTAATATACCTAACATTGATTTCTGTTCCAGGTAATCCTCTCGTCTGTAATTGTGCATTAATTTGGCTGAAGTCATGGCTCTCAGAAGCTACAGCTGTTGGACCAAAATGTAGTGATGGAACATACGTAAAAGGAATGCCATTTACAAGAAATGATTGTCAAAACTTTCCTATAAATAACGATATCGGGAGATCATGTCCAACTCATGAAAATGAAGCATTGCTACCAAACTTGGCATCTTCCCAAGTATTTACATCCTTAGATAAAATTAAAGATTTCACTACTCAAATGAAAAACAATTATGTCAATAAAGGTAACCGACCTTCCCCAGAAGAGTCTGAATATTTTTATGATGAATATATTGATTATCCATATAATGAAACACTAATGGAAACTTTAAATGAGGACCACAATGACACAAAAAAATATGATAACCCTAATGTAGGAAATACTCCTACTCTATATGCTGCAATGAAAAACAAAACAACAAGTGACAAACATTCTGCTCCAATTAAGAATGCCCCTTCAAGTGGATTTACTTTCTTTGGGTTACCTTTGCCTTCAATCGATATGGGAAAAATGCTAAACACTGGTAGAAAAATGGATTGGTCAGACAACAAACATCAATACAATAATAAGTATAAAGCAACAGAACCTCCTAGATTTGAGACTGGCGGCTTTTCACCTATGCTCCCTGAAACAACAAGTGGTTTTATGCCAATTCCAAACCCAACACAAGTTGCGGATGTGGATACCTATAAGCCAACATTAAATAAAGAGAATAATGTTGTCTACAGCAATACAGGAACAGTTGATAAAAGCATGGTTGTTGTTGATAAACTGCTACCAACAAAATCTATACATAACAATACCTTACACAAAAAGACAAAAACTGAAACACTAGAACTAGAAGCTTATCTTAATGACAATAATAGTACTAGTGTTGCTTATAACAGAACAAAAAATGTTGAAGAACAAAATCGCAATCCAAGTACTTTAAGTCAATATAATCTCAAGGAATCAAATCTTACTATTACTCAGGTAACTGAGAAAGAGGGTATCATCACAACAGATACAAGCAATGACATGACAATCCAATCATGGCTAGAAACAAGCACAGCTCAAATTTTACCATCGTCACTCAATGCTGTAACAACAAAGCCTCCCATGAAGAAACATACATACAGTCAACCAACAACATTGTCTGCAGTGCATTCACCAAGCAATGAAGATGTGGTGAGAAGTAATCACAGTATAAGACCTGCTACAATTACAAAAGTAATTATGCCATTGCCGGAACACTATGACATGAAGGACAACTATACTCCCGTTCTAAATAGAGAGGGTAAAACCAGGTTTTCTAATAGTAACCTTGGGACTACTAGGGTTAGACATGCTGATGATAAAGAGTGGTATTATAAAAACTATAATAATTCCAACTTAAAACCCTATGTTGCACCAGATTTAGATAAGTCTAGAGGTAATATAGTTAAGAAATATTTCTGTATAGAAATTGTTATATTAATCGTTATATTATATTAACTAAGGAATGTAGCAGACTGAAATTATTTAGATTGGAAAGATAATAAATCATGATATGATACAAAATTTGGAGTTCTCATTCAAAGAAATTTCTCATAATAATAAAAGTATATTAATGCATAAAGTTGAATTTCAATTACAGGTTTTTATAAAGTAGTCCCTCAGTTTGTCTAAAGCTCTGTATCTATGAGATATTTTATTTTTTTCATCTTTAATCATTTCTGCATACGTAACATCATAATTATCTGGCTGGAAAATACAGTCCCATCCGAAATCTCTAGTTCCTCGAGGTGCCACAATAGTTCCCTTAGTTCGGCCTTGAAATAGAATTACATCTAAATTTTCATTATTAGCAGCACAATATGCAAAAGTACACACTGCTTCTGCTGATTTATCTTCCCAACCGGTGAGTAATTTTGTCAAGCCCTCAGGTTTTAACTTCTCCAAAAACCACTTGATGTAAGGCCCAGGCAGACCGTTAAGAGCATTAAAACAAAGACATGTGTCTTCAACAATCACAGGCCTCTGCAATAATCGTGCTGCTTCTTGACACTTTTTAATGGATATTTCATCAATCTCACCCTGTAACTCTGGTAGATCCAACTTATGACTGATTACTTCTAGTGGAAATGTGCTACCTAATATAGCTCTTACTTCTTCTAATTTTTTTATATTCCCTGTAACGAAGGTTAGTGTTCTGTGGGCCATTGTAATACACAACTGTTTGGTTGTCTTGTAGAAGCAGATTTATGCAGGTTTGATATAATAAACACACATTAAACCAATTACTCTTCTTCTTTGTGTCTTAATTTTCTACTAACCTCAAAACGTTAGTTGGTTTATTAATTCACTGTTTTTATTTTGAATTTTGATTTTTGATGTCTCGTTGACAGTTGTATTAGTGTGACAGTTGACTTATCTTGACACTGAGTCACTGACAAATTGTAATCAAGAACTTTATTTACAACTGGACTCCAAGCTTCAAAGAGATTACTTGAAGACAGATCACACGTGATAAATTAGATGAATATTTGTCGATGGTGTCCGTGTCCAAACTCCAAAATATATTTATTTATCTAATTCCCAGGACAAATTCGCACACTTACATTTACCTTAACAAACAATAAAAATATTACCGTATCTCTAACTACTTTCTAGACCTATGTACATTGTATAATAATATTAATAATACCTAGTGTTTTAGTGGACCAATGTTATATTTACAATGTTTAACTATTAAAATACGTTTAGATATAAATTCCTTAAAGGTGTGGACGGCAATGAGGATAATGAATGGTCTTCTTTATTTTATTCTACATCTCTACATTGTGTACTAAGCTTTATTATTTATTATACTGTGGAATGAGTTCTTGAGTTGAGTTGTCAGTTGTGATGACTGTCAAATTTTCTTACGAATTTGAGTCCGAACACAAGAATAAAATTGGAACTATCGCAAACCGGTGAAATTAAATACTTTATTTAACTTGAAGAGTAGGTAGCTTAATTTAATAGTTTTCATTAGTGTGCAGTTTAAATTTCTATAAAAACATGCCCAGTCAAGAGGTTGTCACCACTAAAGTAGTGGTTCATCCACTCGTACTTCTTAGCGTTGTGGATCATTTCAATCGTATGGGCAAAATTGGCAACCAGAAGAGAGTAGTAGGTGTTCTTTTGGGGTGCTGGCGGGCCAAAGGGGTACTGGATGTATCTAACAGTTTTGCAGGTAAGTCATTAATGATGTCTCATCACAGGTGATATCTATTAAAAAGATAATTTCATGTGTTCATTAAGAAGTTACTGTTTGTCGCTGGTTTTGTTTGTTTCTTTCTGTCGGTAATGATGAAAATTTACTTAGAATGTCTTTTGAGTTATCATTACATACTACATGTTACACAAAGAGAATGAACGCTCTTGAGTTTTGTGAAGGCTGGATGGCATAAATAGATCATTGTCTCCATAACATCATTTAAACACGAGTTATTTGTGAAAATGACTCTTACGCCCCAACTCAGAGTCACTAACGGTTACATAAATCGCCACTTAGTACGGAATCACCATACAATTTCTGTACTAAGTAGCAATTTAAGTAACCGTTAGTGACTGAGTTGAGGCGTTAATCATAATGGTAATGGTGATGGGCTCTAGGTTTCATTTAGCCTCTAGGTTGGGCCATTGTGCGTAAATGTGTGTGCTGGCTAGTTGTCTCGCGTTAATCATTTAGAGTCATCTGTTTTTCCTATCAGATGAAATTTAACTAACTTAACTGTATTAATTAGCTCAATAATAATGTCTGTGTAATATTTGCAACCATATTTATGTGGAAGGAGATCATAAACACTCAATACTTAGCCAAAATTTTAAGCTATGAAATATTTGTTATGAAGCCAATTTTTTTTCACCTGGTATTTCTGTTTCCAGTTCCATTTGATGAGGACGATAAGGACAAATCTGTCTGGTTCCTCGACCATGACTACTTAGAAAACATGTATGGCATGTTCAAGAAGGTGAATGCAAGAGAAAAGGTAGTGGGCTGGTATCATACTGGGCCGAAACTTCACCAGAACGATGTGTCTATAAATGAGTTAATTAGGCGTTACTGTCCTAACTCCGTCCTAGTCATCATTGATGCTAAGCCAAAAGATCTGGGACTTCCAACTGAGGCATACCAAGCTGTCGAAGAAGTACATGATGATGGAAGCCCTACGACAAGAACATTTGAACATGTGCCCAGTGAAATTGGTGCTGAGGAGGCTGAAGAAGTCGGAGTCGAGCATCTCTTAAGGGACATCAAGGATACAACAGTTGGGAGTCTCTCGCAGCGCATCACCAATCAATTGTTGGGTCTCAAAGGCTTGCACTCACAGTTAAGCGAGATCAGAGACTATCTTTTGCAAGTTAGCCAAGGCCAATTACCTATGAACCACCAGATCATCTATCAACTTCAAGATATCTTCAACCTTCTGCCTGATATTTTCAGTGATAACTTCATTGACAATCTGTACATCAAAACTAATGATCAATCCCTTGTTGTCTACTTAGCTGCTCTCGTAAGATCAATTATTGCATTGCACAATCTTATTAATAACAAAATAACTAATAGAGATGCAGAAGAAGGAAAGAAAGAAGAAGCTAAGGATAAAAAAGAAAAGAAAGACAAGGAAGATAAGGAGGAAAAAAAGGGGGATGACAAAGGAAAAACAGAGAAGAAGGACAAGGAAGAAAAAAAGAAGTAATCTAGATTTAAAAGTAGATTAAGTTGTTTGTAATGCTATATTTTAAATAAATTGTATCTCTAATTCAAAATCTGTTTTTTTTAACATTGAAGTTGAGGATGAATCATTGTAATTTCCTGTTTTGGGTACAACCTATCTTTTCACTAATGAAGGGTATTGATGATAATGATCAATGAATGCCACCGTTCCAAGTGTTTGGTGACTGTTGATGTTGGTGATTTAAATGGTAATTGATAGACATACCGTAATTGTTATCATATAACCCTATCTTGAAATTCTATGATAAGCTACATTTATTATCACAGCAATTGATAGATTATCTGGAACATTGATAAGAAGTAGTTTACTTGGAGGAGTAGTGTTGAGTCAATCTGTTGTGAATAATGGATATAATAAATATTTAGATTTAATATTTTAAAAAGTGCTCCAAAATGGTTGACCGGGCACAGCTGTCAGTAAGTACAAAATTTATAGTCACAATATCGTTATCATTTTCATACCATAATATCTTACTATCGTCGTATAAAACTTTAAACTGAACACTGATGCCTAATAACATATTATTATTTATTATATCTTCCATTGTATTATAGGAGCTAGTCTGGCTGAAGCCAGAAGGAAAGTCTGAATTCGACATTCCTATTGCCGTGAAAATACTGAATCGTTCAGGCGGCAAAATCCAAGTGCAAGACGATGATGGCAAAGTATTCTCCACGTTGGCTCAGAATGTCCTCAAGCCTCTCCATGTTACGTCCACGTCACTCAATGGGGTGGAAGACATGATCACCCTGGGCGAACTCCAAGAACACACAATTTTGCGTAACTTGCACATACGCTACAATCAGCAACTTATTTACGTAAGTAAAAATTTTATCGCATAATATGCATACCTACCTATGCGCATTATTAAAATTGATCTACCTAATTGTAAGTAAACATGGTTTGTGACTTGTGAAAATCTGAGCCATTCTTCTTGCTACTAGGGAAAATGGCACTTCTTTTTCTGTCCATTGAAACGCCACTGGCTAAATCCATAATATAACCAAGTTTTATATACTTAAATGGAAAGATCCCACGCACATGTAATAAAATGTAAATTCTGGAATAATAAAAGAATACCTATGTTTTATTTTTTTGATAATATCAATGCTCGCCATGGTCAAATTAACCTCAATGGAGTATATTGAAGTTAACCAAAAGGGTTTGTTAGGTATAAGAACCCGTGTGGCGCAATGGTTACCATACATACTGGATCGCCGCGCCAAGGGTCCTGGGTTCGATTCCTAGCAACGTGGTGAATGATGAGTTTGAATTTCTGTTCTCGGTCTGGGTGTGATGTGAGTGTTCTGTTCTTGTCTCTATGTGTTGTCCATGGCACCCACGACACAGGGAATCCTAGTGTGGGGCTATGAGTGTGAAGCGTTAATTATCATTCGTTGGAGTACCTAACTACCTACCTGCTCCAACTCGGTATCTATGTACTTCAAAAAGTCGGTAGATGTGTAACTGTTTGAAAATTACAATTTCCACCCTTTCAATTTAAAAAAAGAAGGAATGGTGCGCCTCAAAACATACTTTAGAGCACAAGTAAGGAAATATAAATTTAATCCTATTAGACTATTAGTATAAAACTACCTCAGCTTATATTTCTTTATCAATTTCCGGACATTCATTATCTTTAAATGTAATACTCAAAAGTTTGCCAAGGAATGAAATATCAACTTACTGTGAGTAGGTACTTATATGGGTTGAATATTTGATACAGAAGTGCTATGAACTACATAATTAATTTCATAATTAATAATTCACACATTCAATGATCCAAGAATATCTAGTTACCAAAAATACCAGTATTGCTAATATTGATACTCTGTATCCTGACTGCTCTATTTATCGACTGGTTTGAGAGGATGCTAAAATATATTAGATATGTACCTTGTACCTATACTATCAATAAGTTAAAGTTTTTCTAATTTTGCATACTCGCACCGCCTTCGCTGTTCTCTGTTTAAACCAAAGGTCGACTGACACAGAATTCTTTTGTACCACTTAACTTTAAGGGTATAATAAAGTGTAAACCGGAAGTCGTTTCACGGTGACGAAAACCTTAAATTCGTATCACTTATGCAAAACCTACCTCTGAGATGGTTTCATTATCATGGTAGGCGCACTATACCTAATCGTTATTTGGACAATTTTGTTATTTTAAAATTATTTTTCTACCAGCCTGTTTATTCTACAGACATACACTGGATCGATGTTAATAGCTATAAATCCATACGAAATTCTGCCTATATACACAATGGATCAGATCCACTTCTACCAGGAGAGGAAAATTGGAGATATTCCACCACATATATTTGCTATAGGAGAAGACTCCTATCGAGCATTGCTGCAAACCGCTTCCAACCAATGTATTGTGATAAGGTAATTAGCATGATTTTGAAATAAACTAACTTGATTTGGGATGTAAGGAGCTTCAATTGTGGAATTTGGTCTGTAAGGAGCTTCATCAATTGGGATGTAAAGAGCTTCATCAATTATGGAGTGTGGTTTTGGTCAAAGAGCCAATAATAAGCGAATTTTCAGTCATTTTCTTATACCTGCTATAATAAGTTAAATAACAATGAGTCATGCATGTTTTTTGTGTATTTACTTTGGTGTACCTAACTAGTAGTTGATGTATTGAATTTAATTTATGAATACATAATTCTTTGTGTAAATTTCAGCGGAGAAAGTGGTGCTGGAAAAACAGAAAGCACTAAGTTACTACTGCAGTATTTAGCAGCAGCCAGCGGAAAACATTCGTGGATTGAACAGCAAATCCAAGAAACGAACCCAATATTGGAGGCCTTTGGCAACGCTAAAACAGTACGAAATGATAATTCATCTAGATTTGGCAAGTACATAAACATTTACTTTAGCCGCAGCGGAGTCATAGAAGGTGGAAACATTGACCAATATCTTCTGGAGAAGTCGCGAATAGTAATGCAGAATAAAGGCGAAAGAAACTACCATATATTCTATGCGTTGGTCAATGGTTTATCGGCAGATGAAAAGAAAAAACTTGAGCTAGGCCGCCCAGCAGATTATGAGTACTTAAACTCAGGCAATGTGTTAACTTGTGATGGACGGAACGACGGTCTAGAGTTTACTGATATAAGATCGGCGTTCAAGGTTCTAAATTTCTCAGATAATGACGTATGGGGGATTTTCAGTTTATTGGCTGCGTTATTGCATTTGGGTAATTTGAAATTCAAGTCATTTAATTTTAACAATATTGAATCATCCGAAGTAGCTGATCAAGTCAACGCTAATAGGATCGCTACATTGCTGGGGGTTAACAAAACAAGACTGTGTGACTGTCTAACACGAAAAACTTTGGTTGCTCAGGGAGACAAGGTGATCTCCACATTGACGCCTGCATCCGCTGTTGAAGGCAGAGATGCGCTAGTAAAATCAATTTATGGTTATATCTTTGAATACATTGTCGATGTTATCAACAAAACCTTACATCGGGATCAACAACTGTCTAGTGGATCCGTTGGTATCTTAGATATTTTCGGATTTGAAAATTTCGATTCCAACAGTTTTGAGCAACTTTGCATAAATTATGCAAATGAAAATCTGCAACAGTTCTTCGTAAGGCATATATTTAAAATCGAACAGGAACAATATGCGAAGGAAGGAATAACCTGGTCTGACATAAATTATGTCGATAATCAGCAAAATCTTGATTTGATTGGTTTAAAATCAATGAATTTGCTTTCTCTTATCGACGAAGAATCAAGATTTCCCAAAGGTACAGATGTGACATTACTGTCCAAGTTAAATACTAACCATAGTACCAAATCTTGTTACATTACTCCAAAATCGACACATGAGCACCGATTTGGCGTGAAACATTTTGCTGGAGACGTTTATTATGAAGTCCGAGGTAAGTGCAATGGAATATTAGCAACACTACGTGTAATAAGTAAACTAACTAATACCTATTATTTTTTGTTTTCATTTTTTATTACAGGCTTTTTGGATAAAAATAGAGATATGCTAACTACTGACATTAAAGAAATGATAATCGATTCAAGTAATCCATTCTTGAAGACCATTTTTCCTATGGATTCAGTTTCTCCTCATAGTGGAAGTCGTAAAAATGTGTCCCTGAGTCATCAGTTCAAAACTTCTCTCGATTTGCTGATGAAAACACTTTATGCTTGTCATCCGTTTTTCGTTAGGTGTATCAAACCCAATGAACTAAAAAAACCCAGGGTATGTATCAACTTTGTTTGAAGGCATACTTATCATTAATATTTGATTTTTAACGCTCATTACATATTTTTATACAACAGCTTTTAGACCGAGGTCTATGTGTACGTCAGCTTCGATATGCTGGTCTTATGGAAACAGCAAAAATTCGTCAAGCAGGTTACCCTATTCGGTACTCATATTCTGAATTCGTACACCGTTATCGTTTAGTCGTTCCTGGCATACCGCCAGCAGAGAGAGCCGACTGCAAGAGTGCGTCACAAAAAATCTGCAACGAAATTCTGACAGATCAAGAATTTCGACTTGGCCACACTAAGGTATTCTTGAAAGATTATCATGACGCCATTTTGGAAGAGATCAGACATAAAAAGATTGTAACAACTGTAATAAGAGTTCAGGCGAATGCTCGAAGATTTGTTTGCAGACAGAGATTTTTGCGTCTGCGCGCCGCAGCCATCTGTGCTCAGAAGCATTTCCGTGCTCGCGGATACAGAAAGAGATATCTTATTATGAGAAGGGGGTATTTGAGATTACAAGCTACTATAAAATCAAGAGAGCTAAGAAAGACCTTCGTGAATTTAAGAAAATTCTTTGTAGGTATACAAGCTCACGCTCGAGGATACCTTGTGAGGAAAATGATCACGGAAAAGGGTCAAATAATTAAGGCCAAACTGGCTCAATTTAAGAAAGATGTGGTCGAAAGTAGGAATGGAACACAGGCGACTGCAGATGAATATGAAAAGAAGTATGATGAGCTTATGAGATCAATTTGGATAGCAAAGGACGTCGTCATTGAAAACAATGCGCAGAATGTGATTGATGACAGATACGTCGATGATGTTTTTGGTTTCCTCAAAGATACTGCCACTCCTGCGGGGACTGTTAGAGGAACTGGATTTGGAATGGTAAGATTGTTTTTTGTTATTTTGGGAAAATTATTTATTATTATCTAACGAATGTTCACGTCTCCTTTAGTAACGTTTTAAAGTTATATTTAAGCATGCACCAGAGAAACCTGCAATAACCGCAGTTTTACCATTGCCGCAAGAGCCGGAAGAAGAAGCTTTCGATGAATTCAACTTTAGAAAGTTTGCGGCGACATACTTTGCGGGAAATATCAGCCATCAATATTCTAGAAAACCTTTGAAGCAATCTCTTCTGGAAACCTATTCTCCTATGGATAAAATAGCTGCCCAAGCTCTTTGGACTACCATTTTAAGATTTATGGGCGATCTAGCGGAACCCAAATATGTTGACGATAATGTTGATAAAATACCAATAATGTCTAAACTTACGGATACTCTTGGTCGCGCATTTCAAAAGAGCAAGGAGTTTGAGGTAAGATTTTTATTTTGAAATAGATTTAAAATTTATAATTTCATCGTATCAATAATGCTTACATGTTTAACAAGTTATTGTTTTTATGTAACTAATATTTACAACATTGTAGGAGTTTCTGTCAAAAGATGCACCTCAAGGCAGCAACAAAATGATTCAAAAGACTTTAAAAAGGCAGACAAAATTGAATGAAGATTTTGTTAATAGCTTGATGAATGATGAGTTGACAAATGATATGTACAATAAGTGGTTGAATGCTCGACGTAGCACCAATTTAGAAAAACTTCATTTTATTATTGGACATGGTATTATCAGGAAAGAATTACGGTAAGCCATTTATAATTTTCTAAATGCTTCAACCAGTCATTAATTGAAATATTTGTTTTATCAATGTTTTTATCTTGAAATTATTTAGAAAGATGCTCTTCGACGTCACAGGCGTCGCGTCGACCAATATCTGTATCATAAATGTTTATGATATAAACCGTCGCAGTTTATATTGATGACCAATAATGTGTTATCTTTGAGCATACGGACAAAATATTATATCAACATTTTTTTCAGAGACGAGATATACTGCCAGTTGTGTAAACAACTGACCAATAATCCATCTAAGGCTTCGCATGCCCGAGGCTGGATTCTACTGTCATTGTGCGTAGGATGCTTTCCGCCTTCGGAGAGATTTGTCAAATATTTACGTTCTTTCATCCGAGAAGGTCCTCCCGGTTATGCGCCATACTGTGAAGGGAGACTTGTAAGGACATTTAAAAATGGACCTCGTACTCAACCACCCAGTTGGCTAGAGTTACAAGCAACGAAAACAAAGAAACCAATTCTTCTTACTGTCACTTTGATGGATGAATCTATGAAAACGGTACAGTCCGACTCCGCAACAACGTCAGAAGAAATTTGTCAGCAGATTGCGGATAACATCCAGTTAACAGACGTATTCGGTTTCTCGCTTTACATTACCTTGTATGACAAAGTATTATCATTAGGAAGCGAAGGCGAACATATTATGGATGCTATTTCTCAATGCGAGCAATATGCTAAAGAACAAGGTACTCCCGAAAAGAATGCGCCGTGGAGACTGTTTTACCGGAAAGAAGTATTCACGCCATGGCACAATCCTGCCGATGACCCAGTGGCCACAAACCTCATATACCAGCAAGTAGCTAAAGGTGTAAAATTTGGTGAATACAAGTGCAATTCCGAAAAGGACTTAGCTATCATGGCAGCACAACAACACTACATTGAATATGGTCATCGTTTAGATCCAAATATTTTGAGAAAAGTTATCATTAACTATATTCCTAACAATTACATACATTCAAATGAAGCAGCTTTAACTAAGTGGGAGCACCTAGTTACAAAGGCATTTGAGGCTTCGGAAAGTATACAGAAAAAGGTGGACCCATTAGCTTGCAAGGAAGATATTGTTATTTACGCAAAGTTAAAGTGGCCAATGCTATTCTCAAGGTTTTTTGAAGCGATTAAATTAAAAGGAGAAACTATTAATAAGGAAATAGTAATAATAGCAGTTAATTGGACTGGAATATATATCGTTGACCAATCGGAACACATTCTTCTCGAAATATCGTATCCTGAAGTGACGTATGTTGCTTTTGATCAGGACAAAGATTTAGAAAATGTTGGTGGTATTACAATAAGAACAATTCAACAAGAAGAGTTTGTTTTCCAAAGTATGGATGCAAGTGAAATGAGTTCACTTATTATATACCTTATCGATGGATTAAAGAGAAGATCAATGTTCGTCATTGCACAAGGCGAATCTCAAGGATATAGTGACGCGGCATCATTCTTGAACTACAAGAAAGGAGATCTCATTACGTTACTGCAAGATTGTACGGGTGAAACCCTGATGAATGCTACATGGGGACACGGAATGTGTAATGGCCAAGAAGGACTTTTCCCCACTGATCAAGTGTACATATTGCCTACAATATCTATGCCAACTAACATTATCCTTGAAGTGTTTAAAAAAGGCAATGTAAATAATGAAAAAAAATCGAACTCTAAATATAATACTATTCAAAGAAAGAGAATGTATACTCTTGAGAAGTTTGCCAGAGAACATTTTAGGGAGAACATTGACATTAATACAACAATTTCAAGACAATCATTGTTAACAACAGCAAAGAAAATAGTTTTAGGGGAATTATGGGCTCATACTAGAGAACCTATCCGTAAGCCTTTATTAAGGAAGTTGGTAAATGATGAGAATCTTACAAAGGCTGCAGTTACTTGCTTCTATGCTATACTGAAATATATGGGAGATATGCCAACACCAAAGGTGAGGTCTGCTACTGAATATACCGATGAAATATTTAGACCAGCTATAGCAGATGCGAATTTAAGAGATGAAGTATATTGTCAAATTATGAAGCAACTAACGAATAATAGAATACAACTTAGCGAGGAAAGAGGATGGGAACTGCTATGGCTTGCTACTGGTATATTTGCTTGCAGTCCAGTTTTACTAAAGGAGCTCATTGAATTTCTAAAAACAAGACCACATCCTATAGCAAAGGAATGCTTAAAACGTGTTTTCAAAACACAAAAAAGTGGCGCGAGATTATATGCTCCATATGTAGTTGAAGTTGAAGCCATTCAACATAGAAGTATGCAGATTTATCACAAAGTTTATTTCCCTGATGACACTGACGAAGCATTTGAGGTGGATTCGTCTACCAAGGCAAGAGATCTTTGTGAACAGATTACTGGACGTCTTAATTTGAAAAACAGCGACGGGTTTAGCTTATTTGTTAAGATTGTCGACAAGGTTTTCTCTGTCCCCGAAACGTATTACTTTTTCGATTTCGTTCACGAGCTAGTAGACTGGATGAAGCAAACAAGGCCTACTCGTACAGGTATGTTCTATTTTTTATATGTCAATGTGTAGCAAATAATGTATAAATATAATTTTATATTATCAGTATACGTAACTTACGTACCTACTGGTTTACAGGTACAAGTGTGCAAATGAATTACCAGATATTCTTCATGAAAAAATTATGGATCAATACCGTCCCAGGAAAGGACAAGAATGCTGACCAAATATTTTATTTCCCGCAAGAATTACCTAAATATCTTCGAGGTTATCATAAAACATCTAAACAAGACCTGATAGAGTTAGCTGCGCTCGTATACAGAGCTAGATTTGGCGATGACCAATCCCTTCTTCCAAATCTGACGCAAATTTTAGATGAATTAATACCCTCAGATATGGTTAGAATTCAATCGAATTCACAGTGGAAATCAGCAATCAGCGCTGCTTATCTAAAACATGGTACTATGTCAGAATACGAAGCGAAAGAAAACTTCCTTAAGAAAATTTATCAATGGCCTACATTCGGCACAGCATTTTTTGAAGTTAAGCAAACGTCGGATCCTTCGTATCCTGAGATGGTAGTAATAGGCATAAATAGAAATGGAGTAAGCGTTATTCATCCTCAGAGTCGGGTATGTACTTACAATAAAATTTATATTCAACATACCTAATAATAATTATTATTTTTGATCCAGTTTTAACGTTAAATATAATGTTTTTTTTTATGTTTATTTCAGGATGTTTTAGTTACCCATCCATTCTCTCAACTATCCAACTGGTCATCCGGAAATACGTTCTTCCACATGACAATGGGTAACTTTGTGCGTGGAACAAAAATTCTATGTGAAACGTCTTTAGGATACAAGATGGATGATCTCATATCGTCATACATTGCAGTTTTGCGACAGTCAGTGAAACAAAGGACAAGAAAATATGTAGAGTAAAAAGCTAAATAATATGAAGAAATTTAAATAAATCATTCCAAAAATACGTGTTTATATTATTTTATTATTCGACCCCCACGAACGATATAAAATCAACGTTCATTCCCACTAGTTCTACTGCTTAGTTCTATCGTAGAACTAGTGGGATTTTTTTCTCTCACTAGATCACGAGAGTTGAACTAATGAGAAAAAATTAAAATGTGTGCAATTCACACGTGTTAGAAGTGAAGCCTTCAAAAATTTTGTTTTCAAGATAATGAGACGAATGTAAAATTTCGGGAAGATGATAATTGTAGGTTTTACTACTCCACTCCACTCCACTCAACTCAACTCAACTCAAGTCAGTCTCCACCCATTTCTAGTCTCCACTGGACAGTTTTGTTTCATAAAATTTCAAGTCACTACTACACCCGTACTAAAGAAGTTTTCACTTCAAAAATCCCACTCGTCCGACAATCGGAATAACGAGTAGAATTTGTGGGAACAAAGCGGTAGATATACAGGTTTATTCCCACTAGTTCTACTGGTTAGTTCTATCGTAGAACTAGACTAACCAGTAGAACTAGTGGGAACAAAACGTAGATACGGTTTTTGTTTCCACTAGTTCTACGGTAGAACTAGTGAGAAAAAAAAATCCCACTAGTTCTACGATAGAACTAAGCAGTAAAACTAGTGGGAATGAACGAAAATCAAATCAAATAAGATAAAAATCAAAAACGAGAATATCGAATAGGGTTCCAGCCGTAGGCCGTAGATTTTATAATTTCTTGGCCTGAAAGCCGTAGAACACGTTAATTGATTTTATGGGTAATTGCCATTGGCGCCATTGCATTGGCAACACTGTTTCAATGCTACCAACATACTGGCAGTGTCAGACGTGTCAGTCATGTCAATTGTCATCAGAAAAAACTCAAAACATTTCATTAAAAATTAAAATACAATTTTGATGAATTTTGTATGCAGTTTTGTAATTTCAGTTCAGTGATTTGTTTATGAAACGAAATTAGAAAACCAATTAGAATTACTAACGTACACCTAACGTTGAAAACTAATGGTAAGACTAAAAGTACTGTTTTTTCTCTGAGCACTGGTAATTTTATTCTAAGAATCTAGAGGATTGGATGGAATAGATGGATTCGAAACTACCACCGCTTGCTCTAGAAAACGGCCTGGATTTAAGGTTGGTGTTGATTTATAACATTTTATTACGTATTAGTTAACTAAAATTAAAATTAATGTTTGAAAATTCCAGGCAGGTCATCACATCAGGTTCATTACTACAGATAAATGATGATTACGATGATAACTCTTACGAAAATGATTATAAAAAGGACTTTGACGAAAAAAAGTTACAACTTCATATTGGTGAGCCTGTTCAATCGTTGGAGGTGCTTCGAAAACAGTTGAAAAACGTTGATGAAAATGGCTTTGTTAAAAAGAAAGTGCTTGAGGTAGGGGGAGGAATGGAACTTAACGAGGGAAGCACTGTGTCAGTAGCATTTTCTGGCTTCTGGGAAGGTGAAGAAGAGCCATTTGACATAAAGAGGATGGAGAAACCTCTGGTGATCATACAATTTATAGTTATTTTTTCTATATAGTATAGTATTTTTGTTGTAATTTGTATTTTAAAGATCAGGCAGGAATAAAATGAGAAGTATATAAGGATTAATATAATTTAATTTGCAGGTGGTTGACCTCCAGGAAAATGGTTTGCTTCCCGGTCTTCAGATCGCTATAAAATCAATGCTTGTTGGAGAATTGTCAGTCTTTCTCTTGTCATATAAAGTCATGTACGGAGAGCTAGGTGTGCCTCCAAGAATTAAACCAGCAGCAGATTGTGTATTTTACATTAAACTCATTAAGAGTGTAATTACTCCCAAAGAAGGGTAAGAATATTACTATTATTAGGTCATTGTATTAACATTTGTACATAAAATTAATCGCTGAGAAGATTTTAACTGATATACCTAAGTGGCAACATGGTGTTCTATGGGAAAGTGCACTATAATAATATAATAATTATCCACTTACTTTTGTTATTTAGAATAATATAACTCGTTGAGTATTATTGAAAACATATATTTTTAATGGAAATGGAAATAAATTGGACCACTACAGACTCATTTTAGGCAACATTGTTACTGAACATTCTGCATACCTGTAACCTACTCTGATTTTATTTGAAAATTATACATATTACCTGTTAGTTATGCTAAGTTTCTTGAAAATTTAGAAAATAAAAACCATGTAATCTTTTGTTTCAGGGATCTAGACCTATCTGAGCCAAATACTTTTCGTCGGGTGCACAATGACGTAAAAATGTTGTACAGTTCAGGAGTAGCTTTATTTAAAGTGAAAAATTTTGGTGGCGCTATTCAATTATTTAGAAAAGGAATATTTATATTGCACAAATGTCGATTGGCAGATGAAGATGAAGAGTGTGTACAAGAAAAATTATTAATAAAATTGTATACAAATTTAGCTGTATGTTACAATAAAGCAAAACAGCCTCTTAAAGCGTGTACAGCATGCAATGAGCTAGGTCGACTTAACAGTCTTTGGAACAATGGTAAAGTGCTCTTTCAAAATGCTAGAGCTCTTAGAATGATTGGACAGTTTGATGCAGCAGAGAAAAAATTAAAGAGAGCAATTCACTTATGTCCAGATAGTGTAGAAATGAAATCTGAATATGATTTATTAGAAAAGCTACGAGAAACTTGTGATCGAAATAAATTAACATGTGAAAATGAGAATTTGGAACTTGTGAGTAATATGTTCAAGCAGGAAGTAGATAAGTTGGTGAAAAATTTTAAAGAAAATGATGATTTGTGCAAACTGACTCTTCCTGGTAAACTTAATGCTGCAGAGATGGATTACATACAAGAAGTGTGTATAAGAGAAAACTTGTTTTTCAACAAGATACAACAAAGGTACTTATTAGATAAAGATAAACAAGATGATTTATCAGAAATAGGTGTAGAAGTGGAATCTTTGGATATATCATGACATTGTGTTTTTGCTGAGGACTAATAAATCTTTATACAAATTATATTCATCATTATTTGTGTTTGGCCTAATTAAATTTAAGATTTGTTTCAAATCTAGAAAAGGACAGAAGAACAGTAACAATAAAATCAATGGCATTTCAACAAAGTATACTTTATTTAATGCATAATTACAATTTCTCATAAAGCTAACACATGACTACAGTCTATTGTCGGAACCATACCATTATTTAGTCTTTAAAATGCAATTTTACTTAACTCTTTGTGTAAAGTAAATACAAATGCAATTGCACAGAACCAACCATTAATTAATCTTACTGTACATTTTACCATCAAATAAGTTTTGAGAAGCCTTTAGTTTTGTGTGGGTACATTGAGAAGAACACTTTGTCCTGCAGGTAGATATGTGACATTACGAGACTTGGCTAGTTGGTAGGCAATGTCCTCTGCAGCTTCTATACGTCTGAGCTCCACGAGACCCTCCCCAGCAGTTCCAAAGGACTTGGCCAGTAGTATTGCGGCCTGTGCATCACCCTCTGCTGCTATGATAGCAGCTTTCTTTTGCTGTTCGGCCTTCTCTACAAGGAATCTAGCTTTCTCTGCATCTTGTTGTGCCACTTGCTTCAACTCAACAGCCTGAGTGAACTCTTTGCCAAACGTCAAATGTGTAATTGAGATGTCATCTAAGATTAAGCCAAACTGTGAAGCTCTTTCGGTTAAATTCTCACTTACTTTCTGGGATACAATCTGTAAGCAAAACATGACATGATGTAATCATTATACATGTATTTTGGCTACTAGAGGCCCTATGATGGTAGCACTCTCGACATAAATCTTTCACCAATATTTAGTTTTCCTGAAAGTGTATAAACAGCAACTGGATGTTGAATTAAGGTATCCCAATACTTGTTGATATGGAATGATGACCCCATAGCCTAGTTGGTAGCGACCCTGCCTGCAAAGCGAGGGGCCCTGATTCGATTACCGGCCGGGACAGATATGTATGTGATGGATAAATATTTGTACTCGAGACATGGGTGTGTTTGTGATGTGTTATATGTGTCGTCCCTGCCACTAGCGACACAGGTAATAACTTACTGCAGGGTACGAGTATATTAGCGTTTATTATTTATTATTCGGTTTAAACTAATTACAACTGCACTGGAAGTGGTGAATATTGTCATCATCACACATGTCAGATGGCTAGAAGCACCTTCAGACTGTATCTAATAAAATATAAATAATAAATATAATATAGTATGTCCCTTAATATTATAAACATCTCTCAAATACAAATCTAAACAAATACTCTTTAAAATATATACAATATACACAATACCTCTCTCTGTGTGATGAGCTCTCCAGCATCAAACTGTGCCACAACTGCCTTTAATACTTCAGCCGTAATGGAGGGAAGCACTCTCTCATCATAATCAATACCCAGAATGGTGTAGATCTTGGGTAGTTGATCAGGTATTGGTCTGAACAGAATACGGAGGGTGATGTTAACATTTTGAAGATCTGAAAAAAGCCAAAGAAGTTTTTCAGGTTTCATAAGAAAATATTAACATAAAATTAAAGATTTAATAATTTCAATTTAAAGTTCCGTAATAAAAATGTGAATATCAGTGTAATTATATATGTTACTGTTAGTGTAGTTATAATATTTATATCTTACTGTAGAATTATAATGTTGTTGCCATGCTTGTGACGGATTAGGGCCCTCGCCGACGACGACTTTTTGTAGCGATGCAGTAGCTATGCTGTCGCGCGTCCGCATCGATACAGCGGCGAAGCGGTCGCTAGCTGTGTGCCCTCGCCCACGGGCCCAGATTCAGTCGCGATACAAACGCGCTTCTGTCGCGATGCAAACGCGATTCAATAACGGTACCATGGTAACTGCGATCGCTACAGTTCTAAGATACTGATATCGTCCGACACGGTCGCGCGTTGAATCGATGCAGAGCGCGTTGGCATCGCTTCTGTAGCGCGTTGCAAATGCGACTAACAAGCGTTAGTAGCGATGCTGTTGCGCGTTCATGAAACGCGCGACAGCATCGCTACAAAAAGTCGTCGTCGGCGAGGGCCCATAAACATTTCATTCTTTTCTTTCTCACTTAGATCACAGAGTTACTGGTATAGATAAATATGGAAATTTACTTAAAACAATGTAACAGAATAAATATAAGAAACAGTATTACATAATTTCCACCTTACACACCTTTGCTTCCAGTAATTGTTGGTACATTTCTCGGTCTCGATCGGATGTCAAAAATTATAGGTCTCTGCACCCAAGGAATAAAGAAGTGAGTGCCTTCACCCACAACTAAGTTTTTGACACCGGCAAACCTGTCAAAGATTACAGCTCGATGACCTCCGTCAACTGAAAGTTTAAAAGGAAACAATGTTAGTTTAATGTGGTGTGAAGTTTTTAGCAGCTCACTATATGAGGTACACATGTTATACCTCTTAATGGACGAGGCAACTGATGAAGTATGCAACCTTAGATTAATATTACTAAAATTATTACTATAGACGAATTTAAGAGTAATAATGACTACTTAGTTTTACTTTTACAATAAAATATGCTAGTATGTATCACTATTTTGCACCACATTATAGTGATTTCAAGTTAATCGTGAAGTTACCTCAAATACCAAAGAGATTGCTGGTGATGCATGTTGATTAAGTTCAGGTTAATTTCACTAAAGTTTTGTTCCGGAGAAACTAAACTATCAATTTTATTACCATTATAAAGTGCTGAATTTACGACTCCACCAACTAACGCCACCCCAAGGCCCACTTGACCGATGCGGTTAAATAGCTGTGCCGCCATTTCTGAAATCATTCAAATTAAACTTGTTAGTAAGGTTAAGGAATTTTCCCCTCTTCTGTAAAATCTGTAAGTACATAAAATTTCATCATGATTTTGATGCAAATTCATATCTTTCTAAATGAAAGTTTAAGGTGTACGAATACAATTCCCGACCAGATACTTATGCTGAATATGATTATTATCACAACTTTTTCCGATTTATAGAACAAAATTGCATGAAATATTATCTAACCTCAAAATTTCTAATTGAGAATTCTGTAAAATGTATATGGCAAATGGTATGACTAAAATATGCATTACCTGAGTAACCTAAATATATGTGTAAGAAGTTAAAACAATATTTTATTATTTACTTTTTGTACAAGCACTAAAATCAATCGGTTCACGTAATTTTTATCCAGCAGCAAGAGTCAAGAAAAGCAAAGTCCAAAGACAAGACATTAAGGTTTTATTCTCTATGTTGTTTACTGTTTAGTAATGGCGAATGATCGTTTACATATTCAGCCAAAATCAAAATCAGAATGATTTAGTCTATGGACAGCTAAAGGAAAATATTTTAGCGTTGATGTGATGTCAAGTTCATCAATGGTAATAACCAATTAATACGAGTTAATATTAAATAATATTAAACATTGCATTTTAAATAACAAATTAAAAAAATTGAAAATCCTATTTCATTGCTAATACCAGCTTAATAGCGAATTGCAGACTTACTTGAAAAGCACTATAAGCGTCTATGGCCTGGTTGTACAAACAAATTCATTAAAAAAACGTGTGTATGTGTGTGTAACTTGTACTCATGTCGCACGTAAGAAATTATACAAGACTTATCTCTTAATAAGTACCTCTCGCTCGCACCTATGACCCGGCGCGCGCTAGCAATCCAAACACGTATGTACCTCTCGCTCTCATCCACGACCCGGCGCGCGGTAGCAATCCAAATTCCAAAACGACTCCAGCAAATGCTGTGCGCCTAGTATCACGTACATCATGTTGCTTTTTTGGCTGTCGCATCGTAAAAACTCTCATAATTTTTTCCAAACTCCCATGAAGTAGAACCTATAAATTATTATAAGTACCTACTATTATTTCTTTTGTGATATAACTTCAAACTTTATTTTTGGTTCCTTCAGGAAATATTCTTTAAAGAAATGTGTTTTATTTATATTACGTGCCGATTGAGATTAAATTATCTCGTCTTTAGTAGGTTAGTAAAAATTCATTTTTCATATCCGTATACGATTCTCATGTATAATACGCAGGGGCAGTAGCTAGGATTCATTTTTAGAAAATGTCGTTCCGTGTTTTCAGGCAATGAAAAATTGCTACAATAGACTCTTACTAACGCCTATTGACGAGTAGCAACACTAAAGCTACTTCAGTAGATGGCGTTGTTAAGCAATAAAGCAGCACTAAACCGAGCAAAGCTCGGTCATCCGGGTACTAGTATTAAAGAGACTATAAATTGTAAGTTATTTCATTCTACATTATTTTAATGACAATAATTATTAGTTCAGTACATCTTTTTTTAAATGAAGGAAACAAAACAGTATCGAAAAATTATACTCGTACAGTCATACTACCCTACTGCCGCGGCGCCCGGCGCGGCGGCGCACAGTAGATCGAAAATCGGGTCTCCATAGACTTAGGATTTTTTTGCTAAAATTTGTTTGTTTCTTGTCGCAAACTGACGTAGAACCGTTTTAAAAGCCACAACATTATCATATTTATGCACCTCGGGCGTCTATAACTCGAAAAAATTTTTTTTTAATTAAATTTGTATGGAGCAAAACAGAAAAACTGATTTTATTCAAGACTGAGGAGAGTGCCCCTAATATCCTCTGGTACGATTATTGCCACTATTTTTTTCTATTGTATGACATATCGCACGTTGCGCGCACGCGCTAGATTTTGGGTGAAAAAAAATGAAACATTTTTTTATTTTTTTTCATTTTGTGCACGTTACTTGTTATGCTCAAAAACCTTCAAGGCCCTATTTGGTACTTGGCACGTTGTCTAAAATGAGCTACTGCAATACCTTACCAATTTAATAACAGTTTACCAGCTAACCTGCCCTTGTATCATAGGTTACATGTTTATTTAATCAGTTCCTAATGACGACTCATGTGTTCATCAATTTAGTAATGAGCTCGACTTAATTAATGATGTCTTTACTCGATTCATTAATGTTACTATTTTAATTATTATGGCACCTACTTATCAACCATTATCTCATAGTCCCAATTACTTTATGATGGGCATACACACTACAACGGGCTAAATTATGTATGGTTATTTAAAGCTGAAGATATATAATTACTTTTTAACAAAAAATAAAACCAACGAAAAAAAAACTGAAAAGCAAAAAATAAAATAAACCATTTAGTATTATAAATTAAGATCCGAAATTAACAGTAAATAAATAATTTTGAGACCGTGCCAAACAAACAACCAAAATTAATTACATAAAATTAATTACACAACTTTTCGCCGTTTGTTTTTTCATTGGTTTGGCACCGCCTCAAAATTATTTATTTACTGTTAATTTCGGATCTTAATTTATAATACTAAATGGTTTATTTTATTTTTTGCTTTTCAGTTTTTTTTTCGTTGGTTTTATTTTTTGTTAAAAAGTAATTATTTTTTAATTTTTAGTTGCTATAATACTTACAATTAATAATAAATTATTGATTTTATGAATTATAGTTTCAGTTACCAGGTAAAAATGTAGTAGGTGAAATATCAATCATCCCCTATTTTCGTACCTATAGAGGTAAAATTTTGTTTTGAAATTTAAACAAGAGTAACCTCAAGGTATACACTATTCAATAAAAAAAGAATCATCGAAATCGGATTATCCAGTACAAAGTTATTGGGGTTAACATGTAAAAATACCGAGTAAAAAATGGGTGAATAATCAATCATTCCCTATTTTCGTACCTTTAGGGTGGGAATAAAATTTTCAAAAAAATATGGGACCAACTTCAGGACATACCCTATCCAATAAAAAAAGAATCATCCAAATCGGACCACCCTGTGCCGATTTCTGCTTGATCATACAAAAAAAAAAAAAAAAAAATATACGTGTCGAATTGAGAACCTCCTCCTTTTTTTTTCGTCGGTTAAAAAGCCAAAAACCGTAGTAACAACACAAGTGACTATGTTAGAAAAAAATAATAAACACATTGATACAACTACCCATCCATTTCGTATTCTGAGTCGGTATCTGTTTGAGGATCAATGTTACCTACATCGAAAATTTTTATATCAACATGTTTTGTACTAAGTTTTAAAAGTCCTAGGGCTCCTGCACTTAACTTCTTCCTTTGAGCTGTATCGAGTACAGGTCTAGTGGAAGAAATTAATGGGTCAGATGAAAGAAGCATCATGTTCAAAATATCTTGGTTAGTAACAAAATAACTCTGCTAGACTTCCGAGAATGAAACTTCCTGTACCTGCGGAAATCTTTATTTCTAGCTTCTGAGGCTTCTTTGGAAAGTTTACTGACGGGTACGATTAGTACATTGGCTATGTCAGTACCATGCATAAGGATCTTATGTACCGTTGCTGACATATAGTACAAATTGTACAGCTCGATATACCTTTCCGCAGTTTTTCGAGTATATTCTTTGAATTTTTCTATGTCAGGAATTTCGCCCGATGCTATCACTTGTAAAATTGCTGCAAATCTTCGTATGAGCTCTTCATCCAAGCCGGTAATGGCAGCAGTTTTTTCTTGCCGTGTTCCCATCGTTTGTTGTTCCTGATCCTTGTTTTACTATAACGACCAGCAAAACTAATTCTTCCCGGAATTAAGATTGAATTTCCTTTTTCTTTGCCTCCAATATGAGCTTGTTATCTCCTCTTATAGACCATGTTTTCAAATCTAGTCTGTATGAAACATGAATCAGGCATTCCATACAATTGATACGAGCGTGCAGAGAAGATAATCCTTTGTAGGAGATCATTTTGCACTTGTCTTTGCGCAACTGTCTCCAAGTCATTCATTTCGGAAGGTTTTGCCAAGCACAAATAACAAGTTGCAGGAGATTTGGCATCTAAAAGATAGCATACCTTCCCATTGATCATGGTCATTAATAGACTATGATTGATTTGATTATTGTCATATTGGGTAACTTTAAGGCTCCTTGTTTAGTCTTCCATTTTGGCCAATTGTTGGTGCACTAGAACTTTAGACTCTTTTAAGAAGAGGAACTGTATTGGACGGTAATACAATGCCGAACACAGTCTCGGGTTTTCCAATATGATTTCTTCCGCAGCAGTAAGTTTTAATGGAACTAAAGTTGTCATAAAAACTGATTCATTACTGTCACCGCTGCTTTCTTCCCCTTTGATGTTTTGTTTATACCTGCTCTGGCTTGAAGCTCCATCGAACCCCCACTTTGAAATGAAAGTCATACACTTGCCTTTAATTTCTTGTGGTAAACTTTGTATAATTCTAGCAGCAGTAATATCTAAAAGTGCTTGAAGAGACACTTTGGCAATTACGCCTGTTATCATTATTGCTTCTTTTGAAGGGTAACAATCCATCTTAGCTTGTTGGACTGTGTTAATACGAAGGATATCTTCACGTAAAGTAGATTCCCTCAAAGTCATATACTGCCACTTAAATAATTTAAGTGATATTTATAGGCCGAGTGCTTTTGCAGGGGTAAGTGTAAACTTCTTCGTTCCTTTTGTCCGTTGAACAATGTTATCAGCCTCTTTTGGGTTTTTTAAAAGAATATCTATTGCTGCTGCCAAATTAACTTTACCTTCTTGTTTAAATTTAGCAACAGCGGCATACGCCAATTCAAAGCCTTCTCGGTCTTGATATTGGAAATTTTCAATCCTTCGTATCTTCTGTGTCATTCCAATATCTGTGAATGGTTTACGTGGACTTAGAGTTGAAGTTGATGTTCCAATTGATGCACTGTTTTCGGAAAGAGTTTGTGTTAAATTTCGCCATCTTCCATTTTTTTAACACAAACTGACTAATCTTCGACAGATTTCGTGGAGAATGTCTCTATCTTCTTCTGACAAACTTAGACTCAACTGAAACCGAATAATATCGAACATTCTTAAATAGTTTCCAAGCTTTCCAGATTGCTTCAGTATCAAATATAGGTCCAAAATGTGTTTTTATAGAAGTTTCAATTTTCACAATTATTACTGGCACAGTTTTACAGAGAGTAGTTAAAATTTAACTAAAGTAAATATACAGTACTCCCTGTATATATACTTGCTTTACCAATCATAATGGGACTGGGACTATGAGGGGATAGGTTGATAAGTAGGTGCAATAATAATTAAAATAGTAACAATAATGAATCGAGTATAGACATCATTAATTAAGTCGAGCTCATTACTAAATTGATGAACACATGAGTCGTCATTAGGAACTGATTAAATAAACATGTAACATTGTAACCTATGATACAAGGGCAGGTTAGCTGGTAAACTGTTATTAAATTGGTAAGGTATTGCAGTAGCTCATTTTAGACAACGTGCCAAGTACCAAATAGGGCCTTGAAGGTTTTTGAGCATAACAAGTAACGTGCACAAAATGAAAAAAAAAATAAAAAAATGTTTCATTTTTTTTCACCCAAAATCTAGCGCGTGCGCGCAACGTGCGATATGTCATAAAATAGAGAAAAATAGTGGCAATAATCGTACCAGAGGATATTAGGGGCACTCTCCTCAGTCTTGAATAAAATCAGTTTTTCTGTTTTGCTCCATACAAATTTAATTTAAAAAAAATTTTTTCGAGTTATAGACGCCCGAGGTGCATAAATATGATAATGTTGTGGCTTCTAAAACGGTTCTACGTCAGTTTGCGACAAGAAACAAACAAATTTTAGCAAAAAAATCCTAAGTCTATGGAGACCCGATTTTCGATCTACTGTGCGGCGGCGCGGTATAGTTTATAGGAGCCAATCTGGACCCCTTCACATTGATCTAGTTACGAAGATAACAAAATATTTTAGTTTGTGTAGTATTTTTTTTTAATTCTCTGTTAATTTACCGCAAAATAAGGACACTACCTTATTTTTACAACATACAAAAAAAAAGAGAATACCTACATAAGTCTTTGAGTAGAGTCAATAAAATTGAAGTGCATGAGACTAATAAAATTGTAAGTATCAGCGAACCCTTCGAATAAATTATTTTAAATTTAGATTTTTTAATTTAAATAATTTTTAATTTTTATATTGTGAATTTATTGTTTTTGAATACCTAAATGCAAAAAAGGGTCGACCATTATTGATTACAAAATTTACAATTACCTAATACAATTGTTTAATCATTTTGCAGTTTTTACATGACAGTTCCTATTTGCGTCTAGTTGCTCGTTAGTTACGATTCACAACTAATCCCAACTCCCTGTCGAATACGATCCTCTATTAGTCAAATTGGCAAACATACCAGTTAATGGAGTCAGCAGGAACCAGATGGTAATTGAACGAAAAATAAACACAAACAAAGGGAGATAATCGGTCCGAGTCGAGGGTCCTGCCGTGGGTGGCTCAATTATGCAATAACTTCCAATAAATAAATTAGCAACGGAGACACTTGATGATCTTAATGTTCGTTTAGGGCTTATTAACAGTGCAATTCCCACATGAATAAATGATAATTTTATTAGCTGGTAATGCTCTCGCTTCGCATCGGAAAATCAACGCCTTAAGTATTCAAGTACAATGGAAGAGTGGGAGGAGATGGTGAAGAAATTGAGCCAGCAAAATGTAGCGCTACAACATCAGGTGACTGAATTATTAAATACTATAATGCCTTTAAAAGAAGAAAATGAAAATTTAAAATGTTCTAATATTAATGTGTCTAGGGTCTCTGCAAAACTTCCCCCGTTTTGGGCTGACCGGCCTGCTATCTGGTTCGCACAGGTGGAGGCACAGTTCTCTATCTCTGGTATTAAGTCGGACCAAACTAAATATGATTATGTGGTGGCTAGGCTGGACACTCATCATATCGCTGAGGTGGAGGATATCATAACCCGACCCCCGGCGGAGGAAAAATATGAGCGCCTTAAGGCGGAGCTTATCCGTCGCACATCTTCGTCTGAGGAACAAAGGGTAAGGCAGCTTATTAGTGACGAGGAACTTGGAGAGAGAAAGCCCTCTCAATTTCTTCGCCACCTTCGGCATCTGGCTGGCAGTGCCCTAAGTGATGAGAATATTTTACGACAATTATGGATGCGTCGACTACCGCAAAATTTACAGGCAATTTTAGCAGCCCAGTCTGAGCTCCCTTTAGATAAAGTTGCTGAGCTAGCTGACAAGATCATCGAAATCCCTGGGGTGACTCCCATCCCCTGCCAGCAGTCATCGGTGGCTGCTGCTTCTACTGTTGGACTCGAAGCAGTTATGAAGCGACTGGATGACCTGTCCAACCAAGTTGCAGAGCTGCGACTGAAACAAGGCGCATCTAGACGTAGGAGCAGGAGTCGTGGTAAGAGTCACGACCGTTCTGATGGTTTATGTCGCTTACATAAGAAATATGGTGACAAGGCGTACAACTGCTACAAGCCTTGTTCTTGGGCTTCGATGCCGGAAAACAAGAAGGGCGATCAGTAGAGGCGGCCTCCGATTGCCTTCCCATTGTTAGCCGCCGATTATTTATTACCGAGCAGGTAACTAAACGGCGCTTTCTCGTGGACACGGGCTCTGATATTTGTTGTTTCCCTCGCATTTGGATTTCCAAACGCATGCAAGATACGGATTATTTTCTTAATGCAGCCAATGGTAGTCAGATTAAAACGTTTGGCTCCATCAACTTACGCTTGAATTTAGGGCTGCGTAGGGAATTTACTTGGACCTTCATCGTGGCTGATGTGGGTTCCGCAATAATAGGCGCCGATTTTTTAGCGTACTATAATTTATTACCGGATTGTGCTGGAAAGCGCCTTTTGGATGGGAAAACGGGATTGTCTTGTAAAGCTGACATAGCTTCAGTTGAGCAAGCAAGCGTTAAAACTGTGGATTTTAAAAATTCAAACTCACCGTTTTCTAAGGTCCTTTCAGAGTTCCCCAGCGTTGTACGCCCTCCGGGAGCTCCCAGAGATATCAAGCACTCCACGGTCCACCACATCTTGACAACCGATGGTCCACCGGTCTCATGCCGCCCGCGCCGCCTTGCTCCTCATAAACTCGCCGCAGCGAAGAAGGAGTTCGAGGATATGATGCAGTGTGGTACTACGAGACCATCTAGCAGTTCCTGGTCGTCACCTCTCCACATGACCCCCAAAAAGGACTCGACCTGGCGTCCGTGCGGCGATTACCGCGCACTTAACCAACGGACTATTCCTGACCGATATCCAGTGCGGCACATTGGAGATTTTTCGCATCGCTTAGCGGGATGCACAGTCTTCAGTGTACTGGACCTCGTCAAAGCGTACCATCAAATCCCTGTAGCTTCAAATGACGTTTGCAAAACGGCAATTACAACGCCTTTTGGACTATTTGAATTCCCATTCATGACTTTTGGCTTGCGCAATGCAAGCCAAACTTTTCAGCGCTTTATGGACGAGGTGCTACAGGGCCTGGACTGTTGTTTTCCGTACATAGATGACATACTCGTGTACTCGCGCGACGCGGAACAGCACGCTGAACATCTGCGCGCCATCTTCAAGCGCTTGGATGACTATGGCGTTGTCCTTAATCCGTCGAAATGCGTCATTGGCGTCAGCGAGGTGAAATTTTTGGGTTACGAAGTCAGTGCGGAGGGCACGCGACCTCCATCTGAGCGCATCCAAGCACTGAAGGAATTCACCCCCCCTAAAACCGTTCAAGGTCTTAGACGCTTTCTAGGGATGATCAATTATTATCGGCGGTTTCTTCCTCGCGCAGCTGAACTTCAAGCCCCGCTTGTTAACATCATCGTAGAGATAGATGGGAAAGGTGCCAAGCCTGTTCCGTGGACTCCGGAATTGTTGCAGGCTTTTGAAGCGTGCAAGGAGAGCTTGTCCACAGCGACCTTGCTAGCTCATCCGATATGCGATGCTCCGCTTGGATTGTTCACGGATGCGTCGAGCACGCACGTAGGAGCCTGTTTGCAGCAACGTGTGGAAGATTCCTGGCAGCCGTTAGGTTTCTTCAGCAAGAAGCTGAGCGCTCGGAAGTCACAGTGGCCGGCGTACTACAGGGAACTGCTGGCAGTGTATGAAGGTGTGCAACATTTCAGGCATATCCTAGAAGCCCAACACGCCACCATCTACACCGACCACAAGCCGCTCCTGTATGCCTTCAAGCAGCGCCGTGAAAAACTACCGCCAGCGCAGTTGAACCAGCTAACGTTCATCAGCCAGTTTACAACCGATGTTGAATACATTAAAGGAGTGGACAATGTTGTAGCCGACTCCCTCTCTCGCATCGAGACGATTTCCCTGGAAGAGGACTACACAGCCTTAGCGAGTTCTCAGCAATTAGATGACGAGCTACGTGAACTACGTTCCAGCACATCTCTGCGACTCGAGCAGGTCCCTATACTAGGCACCGACCAAAGCATTACATGTGACGTGTTCACGGGGAAACCACGTCCATACGTCACACCGCCATTTCGTCGGGCAATCTTCAACAAGCTGCATAACCTAAGTCACCCCGGTGCGCGATCAACCGCACGTCTGGTGTCAGAACGATTTGTGTGGCCGTACATGAAGAAAGATTGCCATGCCTGATCTCGCTCGTGTATTCCTTGTCAGAAGAGCAAAGTAACTAGGCACACTGTTACGCCCTCAGGGCATTTCAGCAGTCCTTCCGCCCGGCTAAGACATGTCCACATCGACATTATTGGTCCATTGCCTGCGTGTAAAGGATACTCCTATTGTTTGACTGCCATCGACCGTTTCACCCGCTGGCCGGAGGTTTGGCCGATGGTTGGCATTACAGCTGAGGAAGTAGCGAATACCTTCTTACGCGGTTGGATTTCCCGTTTCGGTGTGCCCAGTACCGTTACTACGGATCAGGGCCGGCAATTTGAGTCCGAGTTATTTAACCGGCTCCTCCAACACTGTGCGACGAAAAGGACGCGAACTACCAGTTATCATCCATGTGCCAATGGCATGATAGAGCGAGTCCATCGCCAACTAAAGGCGGCGTTGACATGCCATGACACATCATGGCTCAATGCCTTGCCTCTCGTGTTGCTGGGCATGCGTGCGGCTTTAAAAGAAGACGTAGGTGCATCATGCGCGGAACTTTTATACGGTGAGCCTCTTCGCTTACCTGGTGAGTTGATTGAACCGTCACCATCAGCAGGTCGTGTAGAAGATGTTACGGATTTCGTCGTCCAGCTGCGAAAGAAAATGACCCAGCTGAGACCCATACCGGCGTCGCATCACGCTCGTTCATCGACATTCCTCTTCAAAAACATGGCAACAGCTACTCACGCCTTGCTCCGTGATGACTCCGTCCGGCGCCCGCTCACTCCTCCTTACAATGGCCCATACCTTATCTTGGCCAGGAGAGATAAGACTATCGTGCTCAATATTAACGGTAAGAAAGTAGAGGTCAGCATGGATAGAGTTAAGCCAGCGCATGTAGAATCGCCATTGCCGCCAACTTCATCAATTGCTCCGTTCTCTGAACCAATGCCCACGCCTCATCGATATCCTCCGACTTCACCACTACCACTTAGTCGACCGGTGGGAGCTGTGCCTTCACCACCAAAATATACCACTAGGTCAGGTCGACAAGTTCGTTTTGCAAAGCCCTTGGATTTGTAGCTATTAGTTTTAGTTGACACAATGAAGTTTTTGTTGTAACCTGTGTTGTTAATTACATGTGTAGTCATCTAATATGTTTAACTACTTGGGTTGTTATGCTTACATAGTGTTTAAGTTGTGAAGGTATAATCTACTAACATATTATTATTTTCTTCTCAACCATTGTATATATCTTTATTATATATTAGATATTGGTTCGTTTACAGCCAGTACAATAATATCGATTTGCTTATGTGTGGTATAACATGTTTTTATATGGTTTGGTATGTTTTAATATTTGTTTTATTCTACTGACCTGTATAACTTTTGGTTGTTTTATTGTATTAACTAACTAATATTAGTTGCACGGATACACTGTTTATCTATTTGTTGCATGACTTGCATTAATGTTCATTTAAAAATTTGTTGCATTGGGGTTCCTTTAACAATTTGTTGCATTAATGTTCATTTAACTATTTGTTGCACTGACATTTGTTTAACTATTTGGTGACAGAAATTTTACTGACAGTTGTTCAAAAACTTGTTTAGTTCACAGACCTAGAGACTAATCATCTTGTGATGTGTTTTATGCTTGTTTCTTAGTTTTTAAGTAGTTTTTGTTCTCCCTAGGGGGGTGGTGTGGCGATTAACTGGCACTTTATTATAAGTGCTATAAAAAATGAACGCCCCGTCTTGTCAATTCTTGTCAATGCCAGATATATGGGAATAAAAGTGAGAACTGTTTTATACAAGAAATAGTTGTTTTTCTTTGAGAAGCCTGATCTTGAGCCTAATACTCCTGAAGAAAGTCTTCGGGTCTGTGTCAACAGCCCTCGCCACAATCTCCGGCACGAGTGGGGTCATAGCGCCCACAATAGTTATTTTTTTTTCAGGCATTTAATTTTGGCGATTTAATTTCAAGTCTGGCGATTTTATTGTGTTGTTTGAAAAAAACATTCATATTGATTTGTAACCCTTTTGCACCAAATGATTACTATACCTTTTGCATCTTTGACATAATTATGTAATGTGGCGATTAAACTGTTAAATAATCCCCTTGAACTGTTGTCCATAGTCCGTCCGTTGGCTCGTAATAATCGAATCTCTGTTCATACCCGGACGCATTTCGTTTCCTTTCCTTCAGTACAAGTAGTATAGCTTGTATATTTTTTATGTACCTACCTAACCTACCTGATGTTGATCATCATCGCACAAAGACAACAGCGACACCAACACCAACCCAGCCAAGAAAGAAGTGAGAAGAAATAAAGTAGAAGAAAGAAAATAGGATGGAAAGTTGATACGAGGGAGGGAACATAATTATCCATTATGAAGGATAGAGATCTATCTAAAACTAATATAGAACATCTTTATTGTGACTGATCTTATGTTTAAAGAGATAAAAAGAGATAATAAAATTACTTATTTACTTGTAAGTACCTATTTATGTTTATGGCACAGTTGTGTCAATGAACCTCCCTTCCAATTCAGTCGCAGGTTGTCACCTTTAATGACGTTGTGATAATATTATTATGTATAATTTGTTTATCTTGGTAGTTGTTTTTATTATTGACGATGAAGTAGAAAAATAAATTATTGTTTGATTTATTTTTAGGTGCTTACTGCTTGCTCAAGTGATGGATAACTTATAAAACATGCAATTTTTAATCGACTTCAAAAAAAGGAGGAGGTTCTCAATTTGACTATATTTTTTATGTGTGTCTTCATAACTTTTTACTGAGTCGATTACTCTAGCAGGCACGTTCAGTGACGTTTCACGGTATTCACAATAATAAGATAATTTTTCATGACATAGAGCTTGTCCACATCTCCACGTCACGACGTCGTCAACGTGGAACTGTGCGGTAACGTGCAACGTTACGTTGCCGCAACGTGGTAGTGCACGTTACGGCGACGTCGCAGTGGGACGACGCGTCGGCCGTCGCACCGTCGTCCGACGTGGCACGATGCGCTTGCTAAGTTTAGGGCTGTTGATGTTTTTTAAAATATCAGATTTTCGATATATGTATATTGATATTTTGATGTGAAACATCTTTACGCGAGGGGTAAACCTGATTTTTGGCACGGTGATATAGGCCGTGGCGACGCATCGCCGGCAATATGAAAAAATATATGTAATAATACAATGTGGGTAATCATAAATAAACTTGGTTTGATAGGCTGTAGCATAGGGTACGACAAATTCGTAACTTCAAAACAAGAAACGGTGGCCTATTTTATTAACCGACGAAAAACAATTCGACACGTATATTTTTTTTATGTATGATTACGCAGAAATCGGCACAGGGTGGTCCGATTTGGATGATTCTTTTTTATTGAATAGGGTATGTCCTGAAGTTGGTCTCATATTTTTTTGAAAATTTTATTCCCACCCTAAAGGTATGAAAATAGGGAATGATTGATTATTCACCCGTTTTTTACCCGGAATTTTTACATGTTAACCCCAATAACTTTGTACTGGATGATCCGATTTCGATGATTCTTTTTTTATTGAATAGTGTGTACCTTGAGGTTACTCTTGTTTAAATTTCGAAAAAAAAATTTACCCCTATAGGTACGAAAATAGGGGATGATTGATATTTCATCTACTACATTTTTACCTGGTAACTGAATCTATAATTCATAAAATCAATAATTTATTATTAATTATAAGTATTAAAGCAACTAAAAATTAAAAAATTATTACTTTTTAACAAAAAATAAAACCAACGAAAAAAAACAGAAAAGCAAAAAATAAAATAAACCATTTATTATAATAAATTAAGATCCGAAATTAACAGTAAATAAATAATTTTGAGGCGGTGCCAAACCAATGAAAAAACAACGGCGAAAAGATGTGCGCCGCGCTGCTGCTGCCGTGTGCATCGCATGCCGCTGCCGCGCTGCCCTCATGAATTTTATGTAATTGATTTTGGTTGTTTGTTTGGCACGGTCTCAAAATTATTTATTTACTATTAATTTCGGATCTTAATTTATAATACTAAATGGTTTATTTTATTTTTTGCTTTTCTGTTTTTTTTCGTTGGTTTTATTTTTTGTTAAAAAGTAATTATTGGGATATTGTCGGAACTATAACCTGAGTTCAAATACTGGCGAAGTGATAATTTTATTCTTCTAATTTATTTTTCTAACAATAAAATATGTCTGACATCGATAATCTCTGATGATAATAATTGAGTTGGTCCGATTTTAAAGAAATTTTTGAATTAAAAATTTTTGTATATGAAGAAAATAAATGTTTATTAAATAAACTATCATAATATTCTGGAGAAAATTCGTAATATTGTATTTTTTCATCATGCCATATTTAGTTCCTGCCTATATATTTCAGTAGCGTAGGATAAATTTTATTGAACTCGGCAAACTTAACTCCGTCTACAACAGCTATTGTCGCAGGATGGTAGTATGTATTGGAATCTCTATTATCAGTATGCAACTGGACACTATTTCAACTTTCCCCCCCATATGAGATGGCTCTCCTTACCCTCTATACTCCATGGACTAACTGTCTGACAGTTTCATAATATATATCTACAATTGGATACTCGGCATGTTCCACTACGATAAATTATTTTCTGATAAATATGACAGATTGAGTGTTTTTGTGTTGACGTTGATGTACCATCGTTACAATAATTATCTTCAAATTGTTGTTTTGTAAAAGTAGAAAATCGATTTTATCAATGGACGGAATGTGCTTAATGCATTGCTTTAGTGGTCTCAAACCATCTTCGGATTATTGCCTTTCAAATCAAATGAAACCATTTTGAGAGATATGGGTTGAATGGTTTCAGTGTCTATATAGGACATCCGTACAAACATTTTTGTGTAATATTATAATATATATATGTGTACTAGCTGCCCGGACAGACTTCGTTCTGTCAAAAAAAAATGCAATAAAATAATATTGCGACTATAAATTTTATTGAGATGTAAGCTACCCTATCTTTCAAGTTGGATCAAACTGCACACGGTGTGCAAATTTGATTAAAATCGGTTATGTAGTTTAGGAGTCCATCGCGGACAAACAACGTGACACGTAATTTACATATATTAAGATATAGATTGCATATCAGTGACTATTTTGTGAGACACGTTCCTGCTAGATTTTTTTGCTAAACTTTGCAACACACAACATTCCATTCAGGTTTTTTATAAATGTATTAAAAAGTACTCGATACCTGGAGGTATCGATACTTTTGTTTCAATACTTTTTTGGTATCGATACTTTTGATGCGATACTGGTATCAAGCGAAGTATCGATACTTTTGAAATTTTGCGTAACCCTATTAAAGAATGTACCAGAATTTTAGAAGCCACGGCGACGTGTAACGTTGTTGCGCCGTGACGTGCATTTTTACGTTACGATAACGTAGACTTGCACGTTGCGGCAACGTAACGTGGCACGTTACCGCACCGTTCCACGTTGACGACGTCGTGACGTGGAGATGTGGACAGGCCCATACAGTTGATAAAAAAAATTGTTTTAAATATTGTTCTAATTTCTAATCAGAACTTTAACTTTTGTAACTTTTTGAGACGTGAAAAATGACCATTGACCAGTTAGAACAAACTTTAGGAGTGACCAGTTGACCCCTAAATCACTCATCGTGTTCCTGCTGGGGGCTTGACAGCCAATTCGTTGTTTCGTTCTTTTTCATGACCCTGAATTTAGCAGATAGCAGACAAAATAAAATTTCAGATGAGGATATCTCCAAGCGAAATTAAGTTCTTTAAGTTTACCAAATTGGAAATTGTTTGTCGTTGATTTACCTACAGGTGATAATAGGCGAATTTTGTTTTTACTTTAAAAAAAAAATTTAAATGGCTATTTCCATATATAAAATACCTACCTACCTTAATTTTATGAATCTGTGTGCCGAAATTATTTGAAAACTTAAATATAATCGAAAAAAGTAATAAATATAATTATTGTGTGATATAGGTACGAGATTTTGATTGGATTAGGTATAACGATTGCAACATTATATTATATTGTTAGGTGTAGGTATACTGACTGAAAGAAAATATTTTCGAAATAGCCCGGAAATCTCAGAATTTCAAATTCTCACAATTTGTTTGTTTAAACATGTGTGTTAATATAAATAAAATAAATTGTTGTAAGGAGTAGGCCACATAGCAATTAATTAATTAGCTCACTCGAAAAGTCGAATCTCTATATACCTAAGGGCCTGTCCACATCTCCACGTCACGACGTCGTCAACGTGGAACGGTGCGGTAACGTGCCACGTTACGTTGCCGCAACGTGCAAGTCTACGTTATCGTAACGTAAAAATGCACGTCACGGCGCAACAACGTTACACGTCGCCGTGGCTTCTAAAATTCTGGTACATTCTTTAATAGGGTTACGCAAAATTTCAAAAGTATCGATACTTCGCTTGATACCAGTATCGCATCAAAAGTATCGATACCAAAAAAGTATTGAAACAAAAGTATCGATACCTCCAGGTATCGAGTACTTTTTAATACATTTATAAAAAACCTGAATGGAATGTTGTGTGTTGCAAAGTTTAGCAAAAAAATCTAGCAGGAACGTGTCTCACAAAATAGTCACTGATATGCAATCTATATCTTAATATATGTAAATTACGTGTCACGTTGTTTGTCCGCGATGGACTCCTAAACTACATAACCGATTTTAATCAAATTTGCACACCGTGTGCAGTTTGATCCAACTTGAAAGATAGGGTAGCTTACATCTCAATAAAATTTATAGTCGCAATATTATTTTATTGCATTTTTTTTTGACAGAACGAAGTCTGTCCGGGCAGCTAGTACACATATATATATTATAATATTACACAAAAATGTTTGTACGGATGTCCTATATAGACACTGAAACCATTCAACCCATATCTCTCAAAATGGTTTCATTTGATTTGAAAGGCAATAATCCGAAGATGGTTTGAGACCACTAAAGCAATGCATTAAGCACATTCCGTCCATTGATAAAATCGATTTTCTACTTTTACAAAACAACAATTTGAAGATAATTATTGTAACGATGGTACATCAACGTCAACACAAAAACACTCAATCTGTCATATTTATCAGAAAATAATTTATCGTAGTGGAACATGCCGAGTATCCAATTGTAGATATATATTATGAAACTGTCAGACAGTTAGTCCATGGAGTATAGAGGGTAAGGAGAGCCATCTCATATGGGGGGGAAAGTTGAAATAGTGTCCAGTTGCATACTGATAATAGAGATTCCAATACATACTACCATCCTGCGACAATAGCTGTTGTAGACGGAGTTAAGTTTGCCGAGTTCAATAAAATTTATCCTACGCTACTGAAATATATAGGCAGGAACTAAATATGGCATGATGAAAAAATACAATATTACGAATTTTCTCCAGAATATTATGATAGTTTATTTAATAAACATTTATTTTCTTCATATACAAAAATTTTTAATTCAAAAATTTCTTTAAAATCGGACCAACTCAATTATTATCATCAGAGATTATCGATGTCAGACATATTTTATTGTTAGAAAAATAAATTAGAAGAATAAAATTATCACTTCGCCAGTATTTGAACTCAGGTTATAGTTCCGACAATATCCCAATAATTACTTTTTAACAAAAAATAAAACCAACGAAAAAAAACAGAAAAGCAAAAAATAAAATAAACCATTTAGTATTATAAATTAAGATCCGAAATTAATAGTAAATAAATAATTTTGAGACCGTGCCAAACAAACAACCAAAATCAATTACATAAAATTCATGAGGGCAGCGCGGCAGCGGCATGCGATGCACACGGCAGCAGCAGCGCGGCGCACATCTTTTCGCCGTTGTTTTTTCATTGGTTTGGCACCGCCTCAAAATTATTTATTTACTGTTAATTTCGGATCTTAATTTATTATAATAAATGGTTTATTTTATTTTTTGCTTTTCTGTTTTTTTTCGTTGGTTTTATTTTTTGTTAAAAAGTAATAATTTTTTAATTTTTAGTTGCTTTAATACTTATAATTAATAATAAATTATTGATTTTATGAATTATAGATTCAGTTACCAGGTAAAAATGTAGTAGATGAAATATCAATCATCCCCTATTTTCGTACCTATAGGGGTAAATTTTTTTTTCGAAATTTAAACAAGAGTAACCTCAAGGTACACACTATTCAATAAAAAAAGAATCATCGAAATCGGATCATCCAGTACAAAGTTATTGGGGTTAACATGTAAAAATTCCGGGTAAAAAACGGGTGAATAATCAATCATTCCCTATTTTCATACCTTTAGGGTGGGAATAAAATTTTCAAAAAAATATGAGACCAACTTCAGGACATACCCTATTCAATAAAAAAGAATCATCCAAATCGGACCACCCTGTGCCGATTTCTGCGTAATCATACATAAAAAAAATATACGTGTCGAATTGTTTTTCGTCGGTTAATAAAATAGGCCACCGTTTCTTGTTTTGAAGTTACGAATTTGTCGTACCCTATGCTACAGCCTATCAAACCAAGTTTATTTATGATTACCCACATTGTATTATTACATATATTTTTTCATATTGCCGGCGATGCGTCGCCACGGCCTATATCACCGTGCCAAAAATCAGGTTTACCCCTCGCGTAAAGATGTTTCACATCAAAATATCAATATACATATATCGAAAATCTGATATTTTAAAAAACATCAACAGCCCTAAACTTAGCAAGCGCATCGTGCCACGTCGGACGACGGTGCGACGGCCGACGCGTCGTCCCACTGCGACGTCGCCGTAACGTGCACTACCACGTTGCGGCAACGTAACGTTGCACGTTACCGCACAGTTCCACGTTGACGACGTCGTGACGTGGAGATGTGGACAAGCTCTAAGTCTAAACTCAGCCGCAACGCATTCCGTAGTTAGATCTAATCTTCACATTTTTTGTCGAGTTTTGGGAATATGGTAGACATAGTAGAGTAGCTGCGGCGGGTCCACCGGAACCAGCTAAATATTGAAAGTGGTCTCTGAGAAAAATAATGTCTCGGAACCTCTGCTTTATACTTTGTAAGCTTTTATGTATATCATTTTAAATGCTACCAGTGTGCATCAGTCGATGGAATATGAATTTCACTCGCAAGTCGAAGTCGCACTATTGGTATACCTACATAGTCTTATGCACACAGATACATTATTGGTATCTCTTCTTACTCACCTCACACATATGTACTTAAAGTTTGATAAATACATATTATTATTTGATAAAGTATTCTAGTGCGCGGTGGACGAGTAAACAAGAGTTTGTTTACAGAACGACTCATAGAACATGCATGTTAAAGTGCCTGACGTAAACAAGTGCTGTTTCTGCATCCCACTACGACATGGGATTTTAATTTTTGCGTATTTAAATTTTGTAAGTATTTTTTATGATGTGCGTATTTTTGTAACTAATTACTTACCTGTTGCATTTTTTGTAACATGATTTAAATTTCAGTCTTTCAATTAAAGTGTTTAAAAATTTTGTAATAATTAGTATCTAATGGATTTGAGTACAGGATTTAGGTAAGTATAATAATAATGCGGGTTCTTTAATTTAATTACTATAATAAACCGAGGTTTGGTGTTATTGATTTCCTTAGCCATGGCCGATAACGGTGATCAAAAATAGACGGCTGGTCTGCGTTTTTGCCAGCTATTTATAGCTGGTAATATACAAATATTACATTTATCAAATTCAATTTAAAATTATTGACCTTTGATATTGATAGGATTGAATCTTTTTAACTTGGAATTCGAGATTAAACATGTCTAGCAAATTAATATCAGATTTCCTTGTCATACGCATCGTCGTGCACAGACAGCTGATAGACACAAATAAAAAAATACGTTTAATACACATCACTACCACATCGATAGCAAAAGCTACATAAAAATTTTCAAAAAACATGCAGATTTAGCCTCGTGTTTATACTTAGATAATCTACCACTCTAACCCCTAAGACATCACATTGACAGAGATGAGAACTTTTCCTTAACCACATCCAAAATTGGTTCTCAGCATAAAAAGTTTTAACTGGATAACTTTATGTTGCAGTTGTTTTCGATCTTGGCGGTGACATGTCTCATTATCGCTACGGAGCTGAAGCGCTTGTCGATAACGAACAACTCGTCTCTGGAGATCATGACCTCCACCGTGCTATTCAGTATACTTGGGATGGGAGTGATTCTGAATCTCCTCCTGATAGTAGCAGGTCACCAGGTAGGTCTTCTTCTGAATGTTAACGGAAAGGCTTTTTGATGGAAATACGTCGACTGGCTCGTTGATGGTTGCGTTCTTGTGGACGGTTTGGGAGTTCGACAGTTGTGTAGAGAATTCTGATTAGAATTCTTGAGTTAGGTACCCAGTTTAATACCGACAGTACCTACATATTATGGTACCATTCACCTACTAAAATCAACCGTGAAATCCTCCCAATATTATTACACAATAAAGTATTTTATTTGAATAATTTTGGGCACTATTACATCAACACATTAATAGGTGCCATAAGCCATTGCAGTAAAAAAAAAATTAAATTAGAATTATTACCTTTAAACTTTTTGTGTTTAAGTGAACTGTATATCCAACGGTCGCTGTTTCATATCCGGCTCGAAGGACCACAATCAAAAAATATATCGTTGACGAGGTTTATGAATTTGACAAGGGGACTTCTCGCACTAAAGTAACGTCTCACTTGTGCCGTTAACAAGTGACACTCAGTTGTGCTAAACAGTGCTATTTGTCCCGTCACGGAACAACTCAACGGGACTAGTGGGACTGACGAAGTGTTAGGCCTCCTCAATTACGAGGAAACTCGTGGTATGCAATTTATCATTGGTCAAAGCCAACTTATTTTTGTTATACATTTCAGAAAGATATATCAATGCTACGCCTCTACAACTATTATGCAGTAGCTACGCTGCTGGCAGCGCTGGTACCAACTTTTATTCTACTCTCGCGCAGACAATATTCTGAGGTTATAGGTGCATTAATGACCCTAGGTAAGGTTTTTAATCAGTATTTGTAAATAATTCTTTACAAAAAATAACCGACTTCAAAATTAAGGATAACTCAAAAACTACTCACCAGAGACCACATGACAAGCACTAGCTTTCCACTAAAAAAAGAATCATCAAAATCGGTTGACCCAGTGGAAAGTTCTGAGGTAACAAACATAAAAAAACGCAGTCGAATTGAATACCTCATCCTTTTTTGAAGTTGGTTAATAAGTGTACCTACCTACCTAGTGCGAGGTTTTTAATATTTTCTGTATAGAAATATTATAATTATGATAGTAGCAATATTATTGCGGAAAACTAGTAACTCGCTCTCATATCGTTTCGCTGGTAATACAGAAGTTTTGACAAACTTTATTGTTTTTCTATTTGCTTTATAGGTACATACTTTTTTCTTATTAACCTTTTAAATCTAAACGTTTTTTGGATATTATTTCTATCTGTAACTATTACATAAAGGTTACGCGGTTATGGCATATTCATGCATGGTCATTTTCTATCCATATATTACGTCACACTAATTTCTTGACTTTTTGACCCCTCCCCTCCTCCTTGTCACAGCTGGTCACATTTGTGAGACCTCCCCCCTAGTGTGACGTCACATATTATGAATATTTACACCTAGAAATTATTAAATTAAAACAGCAGTTTCGAAATAAATTTTATTTCCATTAATTATTGTTTAATATTGACCTATACATAACAATTATTCGATTTTGAAATTTGTCGTCACGAAATTTAGGACCCCCTCCCACCTCATGTCACACAATGTCACACTACATCGACCCCCCCCCCCCCTAACGTGTGACGTAATTTATGGAGGGCCTCAAAGGGTCGTGGTTGTTAGTGGGAATAGTGCGAGGGTATGAGTGAATTAGGGTATTTAACTATCGTATATATTTAACTATGGGTAAGCTAATGCAACATATCCTTGTTTTCCTTTCAGCAATGCAGTTCTACGTAATTGTATTGGTTCGAAGTGAAGTGGTGAAATTGGAACGGAAACAGCTGATGTCATGTGACGATGGCCAGCGGATTGCCATTGAAGATATTGTGGACACTCATGATCGAATTACCTTGTTATGAGACTTAGATATCTTGTTCATGCATTGTTTACATTTAAAACCTGCTTACGCTACATACTACTTATTAAGCATCAGGATAATAAAATAAAAATAAAAAACAATGTTGACAGTTTTTAATATACCTAAGTTAAAGCACCATATTTAAAGCAGAAGAGGTATTCTACGGTACTGGTTATGAAATGATATTCCTTTTACTTTGCTCCATGATATATTTCCAGTTCTCCTAACGTTCACATCAATAACAATCTCTACTACTCCGTGATCACTATTCGAATCCCATAGAATGTCCTACACGTATTGTTCTAAATGGACACATTCCTTATTCTATATATTTAGTGTTTCTTCATGACTTCTTGTATGACAGTATCTGCATCGGTCGATCGTTGTAAAACCAAAGAGGTGACTCGCCGACATATTCATAAATATTCTATAAAAAAGAAATGAAAATTACACTTGTAATTTTTTTTCGAAAACTTTATTCAGATGCTCATTTAAAGATACATTATACATAATAGAGTTTTAATATAAATTGATTTAATGGTATTAAACTATTTAGTTTGTACAATATTTGAAGCTTGAAATAATGTGTATTTATCCACTAGTACCACCTAGCAAGTATAATAATATCATATACACATATAGGTACTCACACTTACTTAAGCAACAGCGATTCTATCTAAATTTCAAATAAAATTAACACTATCTACACATAAAAAAACTATACGAACATGTTACATGTTACTCCAAATAATATTGAACACGAAACCCAAATAAGTAAAGTATCTTTACATTTTGCTCTCTGTTCTTACTCATTAACAACAGATAAGTGTTCGTAACACGAAAAGAAGCTCCAAAAAATAGTTCCATTTACAGGCGATGTTCACAAAACCGTAGACAATATAATGAGCCGTTGTCTCTATAAGCCTGCAATCAATGTCTGCACCTCAATCTCTATTATGAGGTAACGAAACCATATTTTCAACATATAATTTCGTGTAAAATAATATTCTTGTTACGGACAATCTTAGCATTCCATGCACAAAGAGCCCGAACATCACGCAGTGTAATTGTGTCGAATTATTATGAAAAGATTTAATAATTCCCAATTTTTGTGAGCACAGGTGGGCGCCCGCGGGATCCGCAGTCGTGACTTACTCGCGGTGTTCCATTGTCAGTGAACACTCATTGAAATAATACGGAATACGTTTAAGTGACTTGCTTTGTGCACTAAATTGGCAATTAGGCAATCATGCACAGTTGTGTAGCAAAGTTTTGGGAGCAGGAAGATGGCTGTTAAAAATTGATTTTTACTGTCGTTTATCCTTCTTAATTTTTATCGCCGTCGGTTAAAACTGTCAGTACCGGTTATATCGTAAGGTAATAGTCATTAAACCATGTCGAATGTCATGAAAACCTCGGGTGGCATGAAAACTTCCGACACTTGGGTTGGCCACTAACCCCTGCATCAATCCGCACTGAAGCAGCGTGGTGGAGTATGCTCTATGTATGTATGTATATATATATATATATATATGTATGTATGTATGTATGTATGTATTTATGTATGTATGTATGAGAAATCAATCCAATGTACATACAGTAGTGAGTCATAAATGGGTTGAAGCCATCCGCTATAAAATTGCTATTTTCTTTGTCGTCAATGTCAATATACAATATTTTTTACAAAATTTTTAAAACTCTATGTACCTAATTAACAATTCTGTCATGAAAAATGTATCATAGGTATATCAGTAATTCTGTGTCATTACCTAGAGGTGTTTTAAATACTTTTGCCCTTGGCTTGCATACAATACAGTTCTTGTTTCAATCATATGCCCTTCGCTTTCGCGGTTGTGGCTGAAAGGGTTTTCTCATCGACTGCCACCTGGTACCGCCATTGCGGCTTAAACATAATTTACACTAATGACACATATTTTGATACTCTACTCACTAAAGAGTGCTTGTATACCTGTATCTAAAAGTAAATGAATTTATAGAATAAGTCTAGCTTCGTTTAATTTAAACAAAATCTTTTCATGGATCATTTCAAGATTATTTTTAAATATTTATTTTTAATCGATGAAAATTAATAAATTAAAATATTGCGTCAAGTATGATGTGAAAAGGATTAACCCATACATTAAATACGAAAGGCCTATCCTAGAGACAAGAATTGAGCCATTTCGCATTTTGATATTTGATATGAAACTCAAATGAAAATTTCAAAATTAAGGAACAACAAAACAACAAAAATTAATTAAACTTATCTTAAAAAATTATCCAGATATAACATATTTTTAAAATTATTAAAATAATGCAACCTTAACCATGATATAATTATGTAATATACATACATACTTATTTAAGTACCAGTATAATTTATTTAAAATATTAATTTGGTAATCAAGAAATTAAGTATGTATTAGTTGAAAGGATTAAAATTTTTGCCTAATTGTCATTTGACGTGACTTATTTGATCGGGATTGGTATTCTAATAAAAGAGGTAGGTACCTAAGCACATACCATTATTAAGAAAATAAGTAGCATTTTCATAATTTTGTCTCAAAATTTTCAAGCATTCAGACTTAAATAAAAAAAGCTGTATCGATTCAGAAGTTCGATGTCAAAATAATTTAAAATTTTCAGACAGTGTTAACTCAAAAGCGACCACAAAAGAACAACAATACGTTGCCTTAATTAATACTCCTGAAAAATTACATTCACTACGAAACCTACAAGCATTAAATTCATAAAGACTCAGTTTACACCTAATTAATTACTTAAGAAACGAAATTGCTTAATAGCATCAATTAAAAAACAATTTGCATTATAATTCGTTTCCTAACGGCACCCATTACTCTGGCCATTTTAGAGCCAAACCAGGTTTTAAGCATGGCACTAAGGAGTCCTGTGAAGCGAAATGCACTTATTAGCTGCGGAGGGCGCGTCGAGAGTTGTGACTAATGGTTCCCATTCATGGGTTGAATGGAGACATGAAATTGCCAACAATTATATACTCTCGCAATGATAACCGGTGGATGCACCGGCTTCGACAAACCAACCCGCTTCGGAGACAAATGTGCATTATACTGAATAGTTTTAAGTAGAATTCACGAAAGTGCTCGGAATTTTTGAGCTGTGCCACTTTTTCTGCGGAAGTAACTTAGCGGGAAATATCTGAGTGCCTCGCGTTTACTTTTTTCCTATCTACCTACTGTATGACTAGTTCGTAACGTGCGGTCGTAGTCATCGTAGGAAAATTACTATTTACATTTATTTTTTTGTTTACGTGTAAATGAGATAATCTCGAAAGCTAATAGGCGGATATACTTGCGGTAATTACGTACTAATAGATAGTGATTAAGAATAATGATTTTACAATATCTGGATTACATGGGATATGTATAAAGCGCCTGATAAAAATATGATTGTGTGGTATGATTTGTCTGGGGTGAGTTTAGTTTTTAACGGATATTTCCCTGAAGTAAGTAAAGTAAGCTTTACAAAGCCAGTATGAAACAATAAAGGTGTCTGCCCACTACAGACCATGACCGTATCCGATCTCAAGATCTCTATCTCTTGAGCCGAGATTGGTTTAATAATACGGGCCTGAGTCTTATACGAGTAAGTAGTAGTTTTTTTTAATCGCAAATAAGCCTAAGAGTATCTAATAAATATAGTAAGACTAGCTTTTGCCCGCAGCTTCGCCCGCGGTAGAGATAGATTTTTTACAAATTCTACTTTTTTACTTAAAAAACTTGCAAATGAATTTTACTAACGCCATCTGTTAACAACATCCGGAACTAAATATCTAGCAACTAACAAAATATAGATCTTCCCACGGGGATGTTTTACCGCGGTAAAAAGTAGCCTACGTTACTCTCCACCCTCCTCACTATCTCCACACACAAAAACCATACCATATAACAGCTTCGTTGCGATGTGAAAGACGAACAAACAAACAAACAAACACACTTTCACATTTATAATATTAGTATCGATTAATTAAATATGGATACATACTCTGCTTCGTAATAAAGGAACATACAAACCCATTTCCTTTAACAAAATCGCGGGTACACGAAATATAATAGTAACAGTGTGTCAAAACGTGTCCACAATCTGGTGACAGCGCTGACGTCACAACATGGCGGCAGGTAGGAGCGGAGATAGGATCCGGTCATCCTGCCCATTTCCGGTCTTCACGCGGCCGTGACGCTTCCGGGCACGCGTCGCCGCTCTCCTTCCATTTGTAGAGATACTAGATGTGTCAGTGCTTCACTTTAGTGATTACCAACGCTTCACACGCGGTTTTGCTCGCGTTTTCCGGGTTATTAAGTACTCTATATCCTATATCAGATCATGGTGTACCTGTGCGCAAAATTTCATGAAAATCCGTTCAGTCATTTTTGCCTGAAAGAGTAAGAAACATCTATACGAACTTTCACATGTATAATACAATACGACACGAAAAATGCAAATTACATAGAAAGAAAAAACATCATTAATGCATCGTTTAGCTTAAGATAATGTACGTAAATACACCTAACATAAAAAATATGTACCTAACATTTATATTTATAAACTGAATTAATTATGTCAATGAAACTATGTACACTTTTCTTTAATTGTTACTAGTGTACTAAAAATAGCGAGACAGAGGGTAAGGAGACGACGTTGATAAATTGATTTAATATCCATATCTCTATCAGAAACCATTTAATAATAATTATATCAGCTCTCCTTCCTTCTGAACCCCTTGTTAAGAGCATAATGATGTACTGCCGTTTATTAATGTGCAAGTGCGTCTAATCTTCTTTATTTTTTTCTCTCTTTCTTGGCCGGAAGTGCATCGGTGATACCTTTGGTGTGTCCATCAGTCCATGGGCGATGATAGTCACTTACTATCAAATGGTCAGCTCGTTTGCCATCTATTTCCTTAAAAAGATATGAAATGGCTCATCATTTACTATTAAGTTACGCTATACATAATTACTATTAGATACGTTCTTTCTACTTTTATAACATTCTGTATTATATCTGTATTCATTCACTAAGCACACATACATTGTCTCTTTATTAAATTGTCCACGACAAGAAATCGCTTCTTTAGCGCTAAGGCCGCCTGTTGTAACTACCATTCTAAGTATTAAGTCCATTTTATTAATTTAAGTCATCATGGACCACACCTCCACTTACCATCAGGTGGGATTGTGGTCAAGCATTGACTTATTTTAAGTAAAAAAAAAATATTACTGTACAATACTGTAGTGTTTGTACTGCTATTATGGTTATAGCAGTAATCATGTTATCTCGAGAGCACGGGTAGTGGGGCAACACTGAGTCAGTCACGAGACAGCCGTAGACGCAGGCAGACGTGTTCCCCTACCACTGGTGACGTAACGAGCTAATGCAAGTCAACCATATCACTATATCCAAATATTACGGAGCACGTAAGTACAACAACTACTACATAATGGCGACGAGGTCAAAAGGTCAGTGCAATAAATATTTTATTTTGTGTTGATAAAGGAAGAGTTGAAGGGAAAATAACACGTCGATGCAAGAAATAATCAACAGACGAATGTTAATATTAGTGCCGAATAGTTAACTCGAGAATTTGTTTAGGTGTGCTGTAACTTTAAATAACGTATTGAGCAAAATCATCATAATTATCGAAGTTCTCTCTCTAATTAGGTATAAAAATTGCCGCCATTACCGCTACCTACACAATTCCCTTTGTTTTCTGAAAAATGGCATTGATTGACATTGTAAAAACAACTGTGCGGTGAGTAAAAAGTGGCATTTTGTGTTATAAGCGTAATTCACGCTACTGAAGTAATAATAACATAAATGACATTTTGGATATAGTGTCACTTATTTAGCTGAAAGTGATAGCGAGGCAGGTTTTGTTTTTAAATAAGAAGTGATATTTAGTGTTTAGCTGTGTCGTTTTAAATATAATACACAGTATCATTGAAGTATTATTACTAGCGTATAGAACGGACACCGCGAGCACAATGTGTGTTCCAATGAATTGACGCCGCGCGGCTTCAATGTCCAATGGATTCGTTCGATTTCGGAAGGAGAACAGGGGCTCAATTTTGAAAATAGAACCTCCCGGCGGGGACACACATTTTGTTCGAGATGTCTTCTCTATGTATACTTATACCTCAATGCACAGTATCGATCTGTTGGAGGGATTGCTACATAAATGGAGTATTGCGTGTGGTGCCGCGTGTTTGGTTAAGGTTGCGTATGTGTGCCAATGAGAAAAAGTGGCATCATGCGGAACTTTTTCTGAATATATTTTTTTGAATAACTACTTATTTACTAGCATGTTTTTAGTGCCTAACTAAAAGTAGGTTGGGCGAACTGACGAGAGAGGCTAATTGCAACGATATATTTTAGTTTTCTTCATAGATAGTGATCGCAATGTTGAGTTGAAAACTTTGAATGGCTATACTGAAAAACTACTATTTTGTAAAGCGCCATTTTTTGTTTTAAATGAGCGAATGGTGTCCGGCATCCACTCTTGCGTGTGTGTGTTGCACAGCAACACTTAGTACTAAAAAGGAGATAACATTATACAAATTATGAACTTAAATAAAGGAGTAGGGACTTTAAAATATTCAAGAATAAAAGGGTTCCCTAAATTAGTGAAATTTATTTAGGACTAGCTGTTTATTTAGCACTCTTCGGCTTTATAAAGTATAGATTTTACTACCATTATAGATGGCCGCACATGCAAGTTAAGTTTAATTGTTGAGAGTGAGTTTGCTTCTTCACGGCCATAAAACTATAACAGTAAGGGTAATTGTCAATAAAATTAGCTGTTTTTATGACTATTAGTTATATTCTACGCAGGTCCTGGGTTTCATTCAAACGTAGTTTTGCTTTAGTTACAAAGTACATGTGTAGGTATGATAAACTGAAATAATTGCAGTCGTTTTGATATGAATTCTGATAAAAAACGGAACTGAAGTTGTTTGATAAAAATTATGTTCTGTTATGAAAGTATTGCATTGGCAGTATCAAACATACATACATGCCTAGCCGCCTTGGTATACATGCAGCCATGCACTTGTATTTCTTTTGAAAATAATATACATAAACTATCACAAGCTGTTGTAATACGGTTAACGTAATTTAACGTTGCGGCGCCGGGTCCCTATTTCAGCTTGTAAGTTCTTTGTGATTCTTTAGCAGTCTTTCCTTTTGGTATTTGACTATCACGGCTGCACTACACGGCTGAAAATATAATAACATAATGTGGGTAATCATAAATAAAGTCGGTTTGATGGGCGGTAGCGTAAGAAGGAAAGAAACATTTATTCCATCATAAGAATAGCAACATCGTTAGGGTTCTATGGTGGATGTGTCACTGGCGCGCCGACGATGAGGAGCGCGGGAGCGGGTAATTGACCGTTATGGTCGTGGTCGCTCTGTTAACACATGACGCTTTTGTTGTGGTCAGAGGTGCTTGACGTTTGACATACAGCGTTGGAATGCCCTCGTGTATTGTACCGGTGTGATTGGTGTGGTGGAGCAGAGGATGGGCGTGTGTGTGTGTTGTGGCTCTTTTCAGAACGGAGTTCTTGGTTGGTTTATAAGGGCATAACGTATCTATATTTTGAATATCATTGCGTATTGGGAGATGATAGGAAGTTCCTATCATCGTTCCTATTAGGAACCATTATACAAGCCACGACACCGAAATTCAAATCTTCGCGATGAGACAAGTTTATTTTTCTAATTTAGTTTTTGTGTTGAATTTTATAGAATCTATTGAGGCAGTGAGGGTCAAAAGCGCTTGCGAGCTAGACGCGTTCTTGTGTTGTTACTGTGATTAAACTAAGTTTTGTCACGGAAATCATATTATATATTTATCATTGAGTTATTCGTGCACAAAAGGAGTAAGTTTTTATTTTTAAATTGAGAACAATAATTGTATTTGTTCGAATGGGTGCAGCAATGTTTAAAATGTTGCTATTTATTATTGTAGCCTGAGGAAAGCGCCCTTTTGAAGACGCACGATTTGATATGCTGTAGTAAATTCATAGCCCTGGAGAAGCCGAGCCTTGGTTTTGACAGAATTCCACAAAAATCGTGAAGGAGAAACTCTCCTGACGTCCAAAAAATATTTATTAAGCTGGATGTATTTAGTTATAAATCGAGAAGTCCTCTTTAAACAGATTTGCAGATTATACCAATGCTATGACCTTAGTAATTAATAATTTTAATAGATTACAATTAAAGTTTGGTAATCTAATCTAATTAGCTATAATGGCGCTACCAATTATTGATCTACTTAGGTTGATTTCGGGGTCATAAACTCATAATTAAGTACTTACCTGCCTGAAGGATTGTTGACGTGAGTAATTTGATGGACTTGATAGGTCATAAATTTTGGTGCATAATGTACTTATTGCAATAACTATAATGTGTGTGTTAGGTAGTACGAACCTACATGAAATTGTAAATCGTGCGTGAGTGTGTGTGTCAGGTAGTACGAACCTACATGAAATTGTAAATCGTGCATAATTGTGTGTGTCAGGTAGTACGAACCTACATGAAATTGTAAATCGTGCATAATTGTGTGTGTCAGGTAGTACGAACCTACATGAAATTGTAAATCGTGCATAATTGTGTGTGTCAGGTAGTACGAACCTACATGAAATTGTAAATCGTGCATAATTGTGTGTGTCAGGTAGTACGAACCTACATGAAATTGTAAATCGTGCATAATTGTGTGTGTCAGGTAGTACGAACCTACATGAAATTGTAAATCGTGCATAATTGTGTGTGTCAGGTAGTACGAACCTACATGAAATTGTAAATCGTGCATAATTGTGTGTGTCAGGTAGTACGAACCTACATGAAATTGTAAATCGTGCATAATTGTGTGTGTCAGGTAGTACGAACCTACATGAAATCGTAAATCGTAAATGATTGTGTATTAGGCAGCAAATGCCTTACGATACCAATTAACGTACATACCTTTTGTGACACGGAGTACTACATGTGTGTGTATTATTATTGATGCGTGTTTTTCGGTAAGATGTTAAATAATCAAGTCCGAACTGATATATATTTAATTATCGTTTACACATATATAATAATACATGTGTAACACATAAAGATAAACTTTCAGATTAATTTTATTCTTTCACAAAAGGCAACCCTGACATTGCCAGAGAGGATAAGCGACAGTGTTAGAAAGGAAGGCAACTCATTACGCGTTTTGATTAGCACTGTGCGATCAGAATTACACTTTATTGCGTTGGAGCCAGAGTCACTATTTATTTAAATGATTTTTCGGAATTTTTCTTAGTGCACCTTCTATAATTATTTATAAATACTATTATTTATTCTGTGTTTTTAGTTAAATTCAGAGTTAAAGAAAAAATTGTATTCAAGCTAAAGTTACAATGAAAGTAAAATTTAAAAGGCAATCTATCTCGAAGAGTCATAGAAATCAGAGTAAAATCAACCAATAATAATGAAGTTTAGTTGTGCTTAACATAAACATACGTTACTGTGTTGTGGGCAGTATGAGCCCTCATGAAATTGAAAATTATACGTTACTGTGTTGTGGGCAGTATGAGCCCTCATGAAATTGAAAATCATACGTTACTGTGTTGTGGGCAGTATGAGCCCTCATGAAATTGAAAATCATACTTTACTGAATTGAAGTGAGCTGTCGGCAATATGAGCCCTCATGAAATTGAAATCATACATTACTGAGTTGTCGGCAGTATGAGCCCTCATGAAATTGAGATTGATACATTGACTTGATGGAAGTAGTAACCTCATGAAATTTAGAATCATACATACATTACTTGACTAGACGGCAGTATAGGTCCCATGATTTGAAATCATAGTAACTAAAGTGTGTATGGACCTCTTGAAATTGAAATCATTACTGACTAGACAGCAGTATGGGCCCTCATAACTTTGAAAACCATACAAAATGTAGTTATTTTGTGAACATATTAGTTATTTGGCGTGATGGAGTTGAGATGTAGAATAAAGATAATGAATAGACGAGGTATTTCAATGAATGACTGGTGTGTGAATGATTGGTATCGGCAGTGTCTGATTCATATGTGACACCGTTGGGTCCGTTGGGATCCGTTGGATCCGTCCATTCAGGAAGGACGCCTAAATAAAGGAAATTCCTGTTGCGAGTCTAGCCATGGTTGGCGTGTTATGGTCGTCGGTGGGACCTAGTTTATATTACGTATATAAGAGGATTGTCTGGCAAGTAAAACTTTAGTCTTTAAAAAACGAAAGCAGGTTGTAAGCTGTACGTAATCTGTTGTTGACAGTAAACCACTTTTAGTAATAATATAAATTTTCATCGAGTTTCTCATATTTCCTGTGTTTGTTTTACCAGTAAGTTGTCTATTTAAAGACAGAAATGACGAGGTTTGTTTGAATGTTGGTATGAAACCTAATAACTTGGCGATCTTGATCAAAGAGAGAAGAAAGAGGGAAGTATGAAAAGCTAAGAGGTGATGTAAATAATTATTATTTAATAAAGATAGAAGGAGAACGGGTGTGAATGGGAAAGGTGTAAGACGAAAAAAGTCTCAGGTGTTGTTTCAATGTTTAAAATAATTGCAGTGAAAGTATAATCTACATAAGTAATTCTATACGAAGCATGCATATGACAGTTTGAGTTTGTTGAGGCTAGTGAAGGCACCCAGAAGGCTCAAGTTTACAAACCGTAGCCTGCTTCATACATATAGTGCGTGTTACAAATGTGTTTGTCTAAGTAACTGGAATATTGAATGGTATAGACGTGGAGTGGCCTTTGAAGGCTTGAGTTGCGATCAACTGCAGAGTCGACTGTGGATCGGGCTCCATATTAAATAAAGATTTTAATAAGGAAGGGATGTAGTGTTTGTACTGCTATTATGGTTATAGCAGTAATCATGTTATCTCGAGAGCACGGGTAGTGGGGCAACACTGAGTCAGTCACGAGACAGCCGTAGACGCAGGCAGACGTGTTCCCCTACCACTGGTGACGTAACGAGCTAATGCAAGTCAACCATATCACTATATCCAAATATTACGGAGCACGTAAGTACAACAACTACTACAAATACCTATAGAGTTTTTCTGTTGTTGTTGTTCTTATTTTTAATATTACCACAGAAGAAATAATAGTCCTTATGTATTACCATATTATATACTCACACAGATGTCAGCCACACATATTTATTATCTAACCACTGCCACATCCGCCGACACTAACGCAGTGTCGTGTCGTCATCGCTCGCAAGATGAGTTTTGTGAATGAATTCGTTCAACGACAATAGAATAACAGTGTTGTCGACGTTGTCGTCTCGTCGCGGCGTCGCGCGTCGTGCAGCGGTTATCTTGGACAGCGGACTTCGAAAGTATAACGTAATAGCTATGCGTTGTTCGTATTGGACCGTGGAAAGGATGCGGAACTTAAAGTTTGAGGCGATAAACTCAAGGGGTACTTTCACTATATTTTTCGCATTGTAAGATTTGTAAGAAACATGACTCAGATCATTTGTTTTCCGCTTTTCGCAAATTCTCGATAGATATAAAAACTAAGCAAGATTTTCGGTCATTTAGATTTTCTTACATGCACACTTCAATTTGACCAATAACGTTTCTATTTGACACATATAGCTTGTATCAGTAAGCCGGGCACGTCATAGATATTTATGAATGTATCATGGAAGTACTCCGTAGGTACTTAGGTACTTACTATTTAATTTTGTCAGTTCTTTCTTTGAGCTCTAGTATGATTGGTTACTATTAAATGTTGGACCGTTTCTTTTCATACATTAGCAGGTGCCTTCCACCTGACAGCGGTCATGCCCATATGGCGGCTGCTACTGACGGTTTTTGAAACACGCGAACTCCACACCCTTCGCATCGTTTAACACATTTCAATACATTGAAACATTAAACAGCAGATCCTTTAAACTCCATCTGTTAATGCAGCGATCTATATGTAATGATTAAAATTGTACCTCGCCAGTTCGAAACTTTTGCAAGAATTAAACATTTTAGTTAAACACTACGTAAGAAATGGTTTAAATAATTAGTCGTTTTTCTTTGACGCCCACTATTTAGTGGTTGATGAAAATAGGCACGTCACATGTGCGAATGTCAGATATCATTAGTACCTGTAGTATAATTATCTCTGAGTACCTAGTGTAATCTTTATTGGTTTACTAGATTCCGCCCGCGGCTTCGCCTGCGGAACAGTGGTTTCATAAACATGTAAACCCAAATCATTCCACGGGAACGTTATAAAAGTCGTAAATAAAAATGACACCATACAGATGTTGAAAAGGTGCTCTTTATTATGTTACATACATAATATTTCAGAAGAAAATAAGGACATCCTAGGCTTTGTACATTGCTGAATACAAACATTATTATCTTATTTAAAACCATCAAAATTCAAGCACACAAATATAATAGACAGCAAATACTGACGAAAAACAAACAAACATAAATAGGTATATCAAACCCAAAAATGTCTACTCCGGCCGGGAATCGAACCTGAGACTTTTGTGCGGCAGGCAGGATCAGCTACAGGGTTCAATAAAAATAAGAGTACCTATAATACTCTTTAAATAAACTGTTTAAAAACATTTTTTTAAACACAAATATTTTTTGTTACAATAAGACAGGTTATAATAAGAAATTACAAGAATAATAATTATTTTAGTTAAAACTTATTTCTGGTAGTTACAAAAACAAAGAATATTCGTAAATATTACTTCAAAAACTATTTTAAGCCCAGAATTAATTTATAACAGATCCGAAAATAAATAACAAGTGTTGTGTCGACAAGCGTAACGAAAAATAATATTTTGTTTTTGCGTTATTCCACGTTGGACGTGTGTAACCGAAATGGGGTGACGATGCCGTTCTGTCGAGCTGAGACAAAAAACCCCGACACCGGAACGAAAAGCTCGCCGTATCTATCAGCCGCGGACTTAAAAACCTTTTTGATTAATGGACAACACAATTAATAAAAATATTCAATCACACCTCGACGCTTTAACTCTGAATTTAAAGAATGTTTTGTACAAACATGTTTATATCATCTGCACATTTTTTTGTTTCGTTATGAATATATAATAATAATTACATATTTACATTTTAAGAATGGGCTTTTTAAATTACGAAAAATGTGAGAAAACTGTCAGGTTTTAGCACGTTATGCGGTTGTTCTCCTTCTGTTGTCGTATTGGACGTTGATATTGGATTTTTCTTTGACCTGAAACAAAAAAAAATCTTTTACAACCTTGAAATGAAAATGAAATAAAAACATTTTATTTCACTTAATAATTAGGAACAATAGGCGGATTAATTCTTTCCATTTTAAAATAACTAATGAACTTTTGTTACAAATAACAAAAATTCCGTAAATAGATAGGTATATCGGTACGTAGTTAACTTTTTTATTTAACAACTATACGGGAACAATAATTATGTCCTTTTACTCAATTTCGCTTATTTCAAAACGATCAAAGAACTATTACTGAAGACACATTTTGGGAACTTGCTCTCTAAAGAGGTAGTGTGAAAAAGAGATGTAAGGTTTATTTCTGATGAGCCTCTAGCCAAAACTCTTTTGTCCAAACGCTCACGCCTAACGCTACCTACAAAATATATGGTAAAGACATATCATTTATTGGTATAAATTAAAAAAAAGTTTTCATGAAACATAACCATGACATTATAAAGCAAATTTTTGACCATTTTAAATAAAGTAGTTGTCTGTTTCCCGAGACCCATTTTCAACATTTTTATTTGTGAAGTGAATTCGTATTACTGAAATTCTACGACACTAATTTTATTATGCTTAGGTTTTAATTAAATGACAATTAACAATGATCAACAACCACAGAAGACATAATACTTATACAACTTATACAACGATCAATTGTGTTATGCATTAATTAGGCATCGATGCATGCCGTCGATCATACTACATATAAAGGCAGCATCCGTCAAGGCGTCCAATATTTATACGACATAACATCAACATTTTCGCCCATAACTCGTTTACCGTTCTTTGTAAGCAATGAGACAAGAACATAAGGGATGCTTGGTTCATCAATCGGTTGATTGAAATCGACATATGTTCGGTGTGATGGACGCCCTGATTTCCGTGCCGAATACGTCCTGCGTCTAATGCGACGTGCGTGTCTAACATATCCTTGGGAACAAAAGGCGATGCAATATCGATTCAATAACCTTGTATACTAAAGGTACTAATTAAATTTACCTTTGTAAATAAAAGAGTACAATGAACACAAAACGCATGGGTTAATTGAGGGGTTAACTACTAACGACTAAATCAGGCCTGCTCGTGGTAGGATGGATTATATTGGTAATATTGATTTTAATAGTTCATTAATACCATTGCCTATTTCTCTGTGGGGTACCTCTGGATAGCTACCATACTGCCCTCGTAATGATAAACAACGTATCTGACATTTTTGACGAAAACGAGTTTCGTAGTCAGCGAATTTCGCTGAATACGAATATGCTAATAACTCGTTTTCGTCAAAAATGTCAGATACGTTGTTTCGCTTATTACGAACATGCTAATAACTCGTTTTCGTCAAAAATGTCAGATACGTTGTTTATCGTTAGGAGGGCAGCATAGTAGGTGGTAGCAACCTCTTGCTTGAGCCAGTCGTTGTGCTCCGGTTGGGGACTTGAGAGTCTTTCTTTCTTTTTCTTCTATCTTTCTTGCCTGGTAACGCATCATTGATACCTTTGGTGTCGCTGATGTCCATGGGCGCTGATACTCACTTACCATCAGATGGATCGACAGCTCTTTTTCTGGTACATAATTCCATAAAAAATCGAATTTATCACAATGTAACTTTTCTGTTCAAGCTTTTAAAACATGTATCTAACAGAAATCCATTGTTTGCCTTTAAATTCCATGAAATATTCGTGTATTTTCAACGTCTAAAATATTTATCTAAATATTTTCCACTTACAATATGAACGCATACATACGCTTTCACAAAGGAAATTATGTAAGGCACGTGGCGCAGGCATTTTTTGAATAACTGTAGATGTTTACGCGGGTTTCGTAAAATAATTTTCGACAGTGTGTAGTGTCGTGCGGTTATTAGTGACGGTAATGGTACATAATGACTTATAAATAATCGAGTCAGTAAACGATGTACGAGTATGAAACATTTTGATGTTTTTTGCCTGGAGCGGCTGGTTTTTCGGTGGAAAGTATACATTATTAAGATGATTAAAATTGGAGTTTTAGTGACTGTTACACGTTTTTATTATGCTTTACAGTTTAAATATTGAAAAGTTGAGACCAAAGAGGATTCGTATGGAACGTGGTCCTGCCTCTCATATATTTTTTGACTAATCTGCACGTTTGTTGGATATTAAAATAACAATGTATAGTTTTCCATTAATTGCTATGTAAAGATGCATATTTGAGGACTCAAGTCAAATTGATTTGTTGTTGAAAACACATACATAAAATATGAGAAAATATTAAATGGGAGATCGCATATTCTATGAGTAACTAAGGCTAAATGCGAAGTTGCTCGAATCTCCTGGAGTACCTAAATATCTGGAATAGATAAAGGGAAAGATAGATTTAGATATTTAATTATAACCTCGGAAAAATCTAATAAGAACTAAAGTTCTGTATTAAGTTTAAGGAAGTCAATGTAGTAGCCCCAGGGCGGCAGGCGAGCTTGTTTTATAGGGCGCCATGTTTAAAATACCTATAGCAAAGTACATCGATAAAGGGGCGCTGGTTGCTAGGGCGATGTTGAGCAGTTTGGGGCGCTGTAATCCGCTTCTGTGTCGGACGCAGAAAGTGTCCGGATTTCCTCGTACCCTTTTAAAAACCCCGTCCGATCCCCGGACACCCCCTCAACTGGGAAAAGTCCGGAGAAACTTATGGATGGCAGCCCTATGCATAACCAAAACTGAAATATTAGGCACATTTATGAAATAAATCAGTTTGCATAAACTTCCATATATTATATGTATTTTATGGAACACTCTCCGATATGCAGGTTTCCTCACGATGTTTTCCTTCACCGTAGCAAGTGATAATTAACATAAAATTCGTACATAATATTTGAAAATTAGAAGTGCGTGCCAGGAATTGAACTCGGACTCCTGCGTTCGGGAGATCAACGTTCTAACCACTAGGCTATCACTGCTGTTAAACTTTCATTTCCAAGTCCAAATGGAAACAATTTCCTAATGGCTCTTAACCTGCAACGAAATGTTCAAAACATTCACGGTTGATCCTATGAGAGAGTGAGCACTACCACAAGATATTACAAATTAAGTGAATTTCGTCTCTCACTTATGTTTTTCCTCAGGTATCAATTCTGAAGCTGTATCTGATAAATAATATCAAAAATACTATGTTCATTCCCTACAAGATACAAAACTAATCGAAACATGGCCCTGGCTTGTTTATGGCCATTCTCAAACAGCCGTAAGGTGAGTCGGGCAAATGGAAAAACTTGAACATCGTGATCAAAACACCGGTGAACGATTATCGACGTCACTTTAGTTGACATGCCGTTAAATTTGGTGACCCTTCGGGCATGATGTTTCCTTATGATAGCAATGCTTCATATTCAAATGTAGCGAGAATTATTGTATCAATAGTATTATTTAATTTTTTATTTCTATTGAGTTATAAGCACTTCACACAGCACATTTAAATAAAATTTACTCTTTCAAATCGGTCTCGTATCTAACATGTAATGCTTGTCACCTATCCGAAAACAGCACAGAACTACCTCAATGTCACGGACCTCTGGCATAGCAAAAGTAACAAACGATAAATCTGTGATTTCTTAATCTTGTTTATGGTTGGAAAAATTTACACTGCACGTGTTTCACGCCGCGAGCGAGGCATCAGCTCCACGTATGATTGTGAGGCGTGATCAGGCGACAGCATCTTAAAGGATGCGTGTAATGAGGCGACGGAATGCCTCGTCACGTCACATAACGAGAGGCGAGCTACGGTCAATGCCATTCGTATCGACAGAAACCAAGTATTATCCACTGGCTTAGGATTTCATTGTACCTTTTGCAGTATTTTGTTAACTAAGTGGCTACTGCGAATCTGAGTTACAATAATTAGTAGGTAGTAAATAGTAATATTTTAATCAAATGATTGTAATTTGTGACTAAGAATACCATATTCTAAAGTCTGTTCTCGGTCTGGGTGTGTGTACCAATATTTAGCTGATACAAGAGAGGTGATATGCAGGCATGCATGAACACTCAATGCATTGATAAAAAATTATATTACGTATTCGACGAATATTGTATTTTTACTTAAACCCAATGCATACGTAACGGGTTTTTTCCCGTACCACGTCCACGTCCCGTGCGGGATTCCGCTGCGTACCTATGCACTTTTGTATACATTTTCTATGAAACGATGTTTCTAAAACTTCACGTCCCGTCCCGTATGGGAAAAAGCCCGTTACGTATCGTAACGGGTTCGTCGTAACGTGTAAAACTTTTTTGCGTAGTAGAACACGCCGGGTATCCACTAGTTTTGGATAAACCTCAAGTCCGAGAAAATATACCTCCATTCGATACCATCCATTAGGCGCTCCACCCACTGAAGACGCGTACCGCCGCGGTGCGCGGAGCGACGGATAACGCAACTGCGCGCGGGGCGATTTCCCGCGCGTTTCCGCGTCGGCAGTGTGTTGTGCTAGGCGTGATTTCTATATAAATTGAGATAACGTAAACGTTCCTATTACCGCCAGTTTAAGCTGACTTTGGATGAACTTCAGAAAATTAGATATACGCCGTTATGCTAGGACAGGCGTTTTAATTTAATCTTTATCATAATTAAATATTCTATGACATTCAGTACTTAAATTAAGTATTAAATGACACAATATTTAATAAATAATAATTTAATCTGAAATAGCGGCTGCTTCTATTACCGACCGATGGGATGATGTTGTTTCTATTACCGTTTTTCATGTTTCTATTACCGACCACTGAAAAAGGAACACATTCTCCATACATTTCTCCTTATTAAAAACTGAGCTTTCTTCTTAATAATGTAGTTAAAGTAAATATTATTAAAAATACTATCTACTGAAATTTTATAAGATGGAGGTTAATATCTTAAAACAAGGTTTAGTTATTCCAATCCGTTGGAGTTACACATTTTGCCTTCAAATCACATCATCAGACCCTGAGATTGTCTATGATGTAGGTACTAGTTTTGCAAAAATAAAGTTATTGGCAAAAAATTTCTTAAAAACGGTTCCGATTCTCCTATTTAAGAGTTACACATTTTGTCTCCAAGGGACATCATCAGACCATAGAATGGTCAGTGATGTACTGATTTTGCTGTGTAAATATTTACCAACAACAAAATACACCTTTTAACACGGTTCAATTATTCCAATCCGTTGAGGAATTACATATTTCGTCTCCAATTTACATCATTACACCCTGAGATGTCAACGAACCGTTGAGGTGTTCCACTCTATATGTCCAGAACCCATCATAAGATCCTCACCATGATGTTATCATTAACATCTGTGGTCTCATGACCACCCTGAAGCAATCCTCTAATTAATACCGTTTAAACCATCCAAATTGATCGAACATATAAAGAAATAAAAACATATACGACGAATTGATAACCTCCTCCTTTTTTGAAGTCGGTTAAAAACTTATGTTTGGCCTATAGAACATTTATGAACACAGGAACTTATAGTAGGCTTATCAGCATTTTAACTAAAGTACGCTACATACCTACAATAAGAGACATTTATAAATAAGACCGTATGGGTCGGTAATAGAATTAAGTATGAAGATTCTATTACCGACCAAAAAAGAAAAAATAACAGGCAAAAATTCATGAGTCAAAATGTATGGCGTTAATTGATCAAATTATCTAATATACTCTTTAGAATCAAACAAGTTAAAAAAAAACATCTAAAATTACGTATTAAAAGAAATAAAAGCTAAAATACTAACTATTGTAAAACATCTAACACCGCCATGGGTCGTTAATAGAAGCGACTTATAAAAATTAAGTTTCTAATACCGCTCCAATGTAAAATTCGATTTAAACGACAAGACATGGCCAGAACGGTAGTATTAGATGTTAATCTAGAAAACCAATGTATTATTTATTATAGTTACATATTGGCATGCACGTATACACATTTTATTTATGTTAATTTCTCTTAAGTAAAAATGAGGTGTTCTTATGTAGCTGGGAGCAGAACACTATGACGCGGAAGTCCGTTGCGGCCGCGTCTCAATTATTGGCTATTTACTCTGTTTGCTGATTATTTACGCACACAAACTTTATTATTTTTGTTTCTCAATATACATACCTAAAATATTTTTAGGCTACAACTTTCATGGAATCTACAACATGCCTTAAAATAATGATTAAAAAAACTGGCGGTAATAGGATACAAATTTTGGGGGGCGGTAATAGGCGCGTTTACGTTACTTGCATACAATGGTAAAATCTGCCATCCCGCGCACCGCGGCGGGACGCAGTGCAGTGGGTGGAGCGCCATAAACGACATTACAGAACTTAAATTATGAGTAGTTGATTCTAAACGAGTTCATCATATTTTACTTCACACCATACTGTCTGCCGGCTTCGGGTACAAACGTTGCGGTCCAACCGAGCTTAATTATAGGACAGGATAAAGTCTGCTCGTCTTATAATTATTACGCATTTGATTATAAACCAGGCATTTTGTTGATTCATTATTTTTTATACAGATAACTATAATTACAATAATTATTATAAGGAGTAGAGTCGTATGCATGGGCTGATAAGTAAAGGTTAACCTCCCTTCCCTGACTTGTACTGGAAATCCTGAACTGGATTAAATTTCATTGCTTAAACTCATCTTAAATTAAATTTTAATCTATTCAAAGGGATAAGGAAAGCCTTACACACATAACATTAGGTACACACAAAAGTCAGGTAAGTTCATGGTTGTTCGTTTTATGGTATTTTTCCAAGCTGAATGTCATTATCATGGTTGGCATAGAAGAGTCAGCAGAATTACACAATAGGCTCAGAACAGAAACTGGATTTTATACAATTGGACAGTGGTGTAAAGTAGACGAAGAAAACGGACATGTGATTAAAAAAAGAGAATCCGAAATCGCACAAACATACAGGTTTCAATTTTAATTGTGTCTATTGGAGTTTAAAAGAGTATTAGAGATTAGTATTTTTGTCTAAAATAAACTGTTAAGATAGACACCATTCCAGGCAATCTTTTTTTATATTGTGATAGCTATCAGTTTTTCTTTCGATTACCTTCGATTTGCATCCTCTTTAGGCACGGTAGCAAGTTTATGAATATTGCCTATTTGCTGAACAATCTCCTCCATTGTACGACGAGTATATCTAAAAAATAAAACAATAAAAACGCCATTGAATAATAACTGTACTGCGCGGGCGCGGTATCGCCGTCCGTATCTCACCGGCGTCGTATCGCATTACCCATAAAATATGTATTATTTATAGCGTGTAATTAATAAAAACACACGGGAGTTACAAAAACAAGTAGCCTAACAGGAAGATATAATAACTCAATCGCGACTGGCTCGCTCGGCGAAATTTGTTACCGTCAAGATTGGATCGCTGCGCGCGCGCATATTGTACTCTCGTATACGGTAGCTTAATGTCTTAACATGATACGTTATCCACAGCCTACCGCGCTTACGTGGAACTCGTTCTTTCGCCTTTCGATAAATTGCCGTCTTTGTTTTCTAGTAGTGATACATTCGGTTCGATTTAAATCCTTATCACTCTGCGCAGGCATTTCTAGCGAAGCTTTTACTGAGGATGTAAAACTTACAATGTCCTATAAAACGGATTGATGTTAATGAAATGCGATGGATCGATTTTAAAAGAAATAGGCAACAAATTCTTTTTATTGTCTTAGGTGATAAAATCAATATTGGAGCCTTTTGTAAGTTACTTTTCTTTTATTCATTTGATGCATTTGTATTGATAAGTACTTTGTCTATAGCGTGAATAATTTAGTCATAAAATTCCTACGTTTCCGAAAACTGATAAGTTCGGAACTTTAATTAAATATTAGATAGATTTATACAAAATGTTACGAAAGGCGAAATATACTAAATAATTGGCACCTGCAAATTAATGTCTTCAGTAATGCAGTTCTTCATAAAAATCTCATCCAACATGTTATTATGAATTTTATGCGATTTTATTACGACTAGAATCCTTCGCACCTACCTTTAATACTAGCTTTGAAATATTTACGAATACAGACGAAGCGAGTATTAAAACCTCAGTTTATAAGCCCGACAGCTTTTGCGATTAGACGTTGTAACAAGGCGTGGGTGTCGTGAGTCTAACCTGCCTTAGTTCGCAAGATTTTTTTAACTTGTTTTCATAAAGCCAGACATTATATTGCTAACTAATAAAAGGTGGTAAGTTAGTAATGGTAATGGTAATTTTTTTCGATGGATAAAGTGAGCAAACGGCCACTTGATGTTAATATTGATGCAGTTGTAGTGCTACCAGCTAAAGAGGAAGACGAATTTATGCTTCATTTTTCGAAGTAAGGTGAAGTAGTTTAATAACCGAAAAGATCCATCACCGTATGAATACCATAGTTTAATATTGGTGGTACAGGGCTAGATGTTCTCCAAAATAATCTAACGCCATTTCCTGTTTTCTTGTTGGAAGCTAAGCTGCTTTGCCGTCTTAAGTAATAAAAAGAGTAGGTAAGTGAATGCATTTGGTGAATTTCCATATGTCTTCCCGTTGCTTTCATATTTGTCGTCATTTCCTCAAGAGGATCTTGGTCGCTGCAACTGTATATAATAAGTTGCAGTTATAATTTTGTCTTTAGGTTTTTCTGTCATCTGAAAGTCTGATGAAACCGTACTGGTGTTCATTGAGTGGGACCATCCTTTATTTCTTTTTGCCTTACAAATTTCCAACCAATATTAATTTCTCTAAATAATCAAGACATCTTCGCATAATATGACTGAAGTACTTAAGGACCAAGCAAGCAACTAGCAGATACCAGATAGTCGAGTCCTTATCTCAAGTTCTTTGAGGATAGATGCGACGTGCTGTCCACGGAATTCATAACATTTTGTGACTGCTGGTTTTATTTGCGAGTAATGTAATATTTTACTACACCACGGTCTATTTTCGTATTGCCCAGTAGTTTCTGAACCTGTGTAGGTGTGATAGGATGACACGAGAGTATTGTAAGTTCTTTACGAATTTTCGCAACAGAAATGCATAATATGATTTTGCAACGGTATAAAATCTTAAAATAGATTATCCATTTGGTATGTCCGGGATACTTGTGACAATTGCGATAGCTTGATGCATAAAAAACTATGCAGCTTATTCTCAATGAAAAATTAATGAACCAGGATGTTGGATGATGATTTTATGGTAATTTATCAAATAATTCTAATAAATTAACAGAAGGAATATATTTTTACTTTCGCATCCACATGAGAGCTATTGAAAATCAGTAAAGTAGCTATTTGAATAAAACGGTTCGAATTACTCTTATCTAATGTTAAGCAGTTCAACTGCAACTTCAGCTGAACGTCAGCTTCTTTTGATAAAGACTCTACGTTTCCATTTTCTTCTTTTCAAACAAATATTAAAACATGTTTTAAGGACATTACAATTCACGCGTGAACTCGCCGGAATATTTCACCTGGTATTGTTTACTCCACGCGTGAGTTACACAGCCAACTAAATCTGCGAGAGTGAAGTTTAATTTTAGTTGAGTGGTGTTGATAACTTCGTTTTGTGTTGAACTACTTTAAACTTTGTTATGTTTATCAGCATAGTATGATAACATCTATAAAATGGAAATGAGTTGAAAAGTCGTTCATTCAAAAGGTAGGTAGATAGCCGTTCATTAAATTGGTATAAAATCCTATTAATCCTTCTCATTATAAACGTGAAAGTTTGTTGGCATGTTTATTAATCTTTCACACAAAAACTACTGAATGGATTTTTATGTTTGCCCATGGCCATAATCTAGAATAATTCTTGCCAAAAAATAACCGACTTCAAAATAACTCAATAACTACTTGTCAAATCTCGTTCAAATTTAAGTGGGACCACATAACAAGCACTAGCTTTCGATTAAAAAAAGAATCATCAAAATCGGTTCACCCAGTCGAAAGTTCTGAGGTAACAAACATAAAAAATACAGTCGAATTGAATATCTCCTCCTTTTTGAAGTCTGTTAATAAGATATGGGATATTTAATATCCCGGAAAAAGTGGGCAAAACTCCGATCAGAGTGTTAGTTCATTAATATAGTTTAAAAGTATATTTAGGCACTCCACCCACTGAAGACGCGTCCCGCCGCGGTGCGCAGAGCGACGGATAACACAACTGCGCGCGGGGCAATTTCCCGCGTGGTGCCGCGTCGGCAGTGTGTTGTGCTAGGCGTGATTTCTTTTCTATATAAATTGAGATAATTGCATACAATGGTAAAATCTGCCATCCCGCGCACCGCGACGGGGCGCGGTGCAGTGGGTGGAGCGCCTTAATCAAGGCGTTCTGCAAGAACTGAGGACTTTAAAAGAGTAAGTATGATTCTTGATGCATAAAATTATAACTACGACGTTTTTAGGGTTCCAAAGTAAAATCAGAACCATTTTTGGAATTAGGCGTCCGTTTGCAAAATATTTGGCTTTAAAGTGCTATCTTTGGTTAGAGTCAAGAGTCAAGTTGGACAAGTAAAAAAATCTCAAAAAATAATATGACGAATTTATAAGGAAAACTATCACGGCTATGTTAGCATAATTAAGTAGTTAATGAGTAATAGTCGATAAACTTACTACTTCGGAACCCTACATTGCGCGTGGCCTGACACTCACTTGCCCGGTTTTTAATTGAAAGGTAATTCACAGGTAATTAATTAACTAAGTCTCGCTGATATTTCACACGTTTTAAAAATTATCTAACATGTACACATATAGGTAACTATCTAACATTTAGAATTTTGTAACTTCAAATAGATACATCTTACTAGAGCAATTAACGATACAATTACTATCCGATATACATAATTAAGCGTCGATCCCGCGTTAATTTTATATCTAAACGATATAATTGATGGTCAGGCTTCCGAACTTTTTACGTTTACGATTTAACACCCGTCATTTACTGCTTCTTAATGACAATTAATTTGATACTTCTCATAATACAGATGTCGTGGGAACTAGCCAATACAAGTAATCCGTGTCAGAATTGAACCCCTAAATTATATTAACAGTGCAAATTAGCCAGAATGATGTATCAGTTTTAATCAAAATTCCCACTTAGCTCATGATAAGTTCTCAATGGATCGTTAGCCGATCGTGCATAGAGTAAGCTTTGTTTGATCAAAGTGCTATTGAATTGAATTTGAAGAAATGAAATTAACTTTAAATTGTGTAGTGAATTGATGGTACAGTAAAAGATATGAAATTAACACGCGTAGGTTAACCTATAAACAGCTCGTGAAATTGTAAAGCCCGATAGGGCCAACAGCATATGTCTATTCGATAAAACAAGCCAAATTGAGGAATCTAGATGGATATACGCGTATACTAAATAAGTAATAATTTATAAAGTATGTATACCTATAGGCACAAACGTTTATACGTAGTATGAAAGAATTACAAAAAAACTAAGAAAAAGTGATCAATTTCAGCTTTCTAAACTTCTATCAAATTCAAACTATCTTTAATCTAAGTATATGTATGAGTATAAGTTTTAGCAACAGTTAAATATAAACCCAAGTTGATAATTCTCGTTGTACCTACTAGCGATTGTATATAAAGATTTAGTGCAATTATTTTACTCTGCAACATTTTACTGGCATGTCGTATAGATCTGTTTAAATAAGAACCATCTCCAATATCTCATCTGGCTGCAACGAGGTCGCGGCCGCGTGATTATTTTAAACGGGGTATAAATTATACTTACCCGGACCTGGTACTTGTAAGGTAAATACAGTAGCCGTTTAATAAATCTTCTCCAGTCGACGCCCCCGCACGTTTTGCAGGATTGTGGACGACAGGGATGAAGAAACTATTGGACACCAGCTTTGAAATTGGGTTTTTGTGACCTCAAACGAGCCACCTGATGGTGAATAGTCTCTGTTTTCTGGGATCACATGTTATTGTTTGAGAGAGTTAAGTCACATTTTTTTTTTCAAATAATAAAATAGTAATTTGTTTAGCCTCCTGAATTTCAAATTAAATTAATAGGCATGCTCGACAGTTTCTGATCATAACAAGACGTAGCCACTGAGAGATTGATCATAACTAAGAATTTAATCAAAATTTAATTAAACATTTTTTTTTACTGTCCTTACTCAATAAAAACAATTTGCTTTAAATTATTTTCTTTGGGACATTTAACATTATGTTAATAGTTACGTTACAATAGTTCTGTATTTTGACAGGACAATCATGTAAAATAATATTTATGGGTGCATATTTGTAACTAAATTAATATTGGAGTTCATTTATTTATTCTACACGAATTATAATCGTGTTTTTCCTGATCTGAAACTGCCAACCCTGGCGATGGGACGCATCAGAGATAAAAATACAGGTGATCTCGCTTGCAGCGCACCTACCTTGCAAAACTATAATTTAAATATTTCTTTTGACAACCTTGTAATCTGAGTAAATATTGATTTCGCGCGTTTGCCACCATTTTGGAGCGATATCGAATGTCTAATTTAAATACAATGGCTCTGTAAACAAAATTACATCACGTCCTTATTGAGTTTTTGGTTGCGAACAAAAAATTTGGCATTACTTTTAAATAATGAGCTCAGTAAGTGTGACAATTTGAAATGTTCTGATCAAAACACGTAGTTGGCAGAACCTATTTCTTGAACGAGAAAATGAAATGCGCGTGAAGTTTAAATATGAAACAGCCGCAGCCGTTTAAATATCTTTTAATATGATACGTTTAAGTACAGTCGGCCGCAGAAGTAGCTTAACATTATAGTACTTTGTAATAGTAACTGTTTCGACGGTTTCCTAGCAACATCTATGACAAATTCAAGAAATGTAATGTGACAAGGTACTAAAATTTTAAGCTACTTCTGCGGCCGACTGTACGAGGGAATGGATTACAGAAAACACGACCTGGATAACATAAATTTATTATAGGTACTATCATGGACCTTGAAGATTATTTTGTACCGAAAACCAATGATGTTATCAAATAAAATGGACACGTATTTAATGTGAGGGATAGGTTACGCTGTTCTTCTACTAAAGAGCTGGCCAAGTGCGAATTGCGAACTGCGGGAGATGTACAGGTCCTCGTTATGTTTTTTTTTCACCGAAACAAATTGAAAAAATACAATTGATACGCAAATACATAATATATTGTTAGTAACTTTTCACCTAAGTCTTATTTCGCACGTGCATTGGATGCGTGACGCACCATCGGCCCTGTAAATGCATCATCTGCCTGCTACTGCATCGCTGGCCAGTAAATAATTATTATCATCCAATCTTGTTGTCGTCTTTTAAAGGTGCGAATGTGGAACTATGTTAGATATTCGGATGAATTCTTTACCTTAGTAAAGTAAAAGTAACATAAAAGTAAAAGACTTTTCAAAAGACATTCAATTTACGGTGTTCTAATTAAACATTAGCAATTTAAAGCAACAATTAAAATATTATATTTACTAAATAGTCTGTCAATGAAAGAAAAAGTATAGAGTAAGTAGCTTAAAATCACATAATACTTTTTTGAAGTCAAAGGCCCCTCTCATCAAACCAGAGAATCCCATTAATCCAGAATAAGCACGAGTCCCAAATCAAGCAACTGCCTCTGTGGTAAGATAAAAGGGTAACAGGCATTGAAGTAGAATGTCACAGAAGAGACATCTCGAACAAAATGTGTGTTCCCGCCGGGAAGTTCTATTTTCAAAATTGAGCCCCCGTTCTCCTTTCAAAATCGAACGAATCCATTGGCAATGCGCGCGGCTTCAATTCATTGGATGGAACATACATTGTGTTCGCGGTGTCTGTTCTATACGCTAGTAATAATACTTCAATGGTAACAGGAGATATTCCCTGCTGCATAAATCTCGTGCGGGCAGTGGGACGCCGATAAATAACCTAGTCTCAGCTTCTGCTCCATTCCTACAAAACGTATAAAATTATTTATACTTATATTATTCACGTAGGAGTATAATGTGATTTTTGAGCCGAAAACTAATTTAGCTTGATATGCTTTCGGAAAAAACTTAAGCTGAAAATCGGGCTTGAAATTGAAAAACATACCGATTAACTAGTCTTGGTTCACAAATAAGTATTACTCGAATCATTTTTATTCGGTGCTATACCTACATACATTATTTAATTTTCACGCCAAATAAAGCTTTCCTATAAACCACATAAACTATGATATATCGCACCCTTAGAATGAAAGTGACTAACTCAAAATTTCTGTAATTTCTGTTTTTGCTATAAACTTACCTTAAAATGCGTACTCTAAAACCCTGTGATGAAAAAGAGCTCGAATTCATTTCATTGATCGCTCTATTCATCGATATTCTTTTTTGAAAACTTTCTTGCTCATTTCCCACAAATTGAAATTTTTGAGTTAGGTCACTCTCATTCTAAGGGTGCGATATGTATAGATTTACTAATTTACGATAGGACATACGATAAATCTCAGAGTAAATTAAATTTTGGTGAGTTAAGTAGGGTCCCAGTTGTTACAAATAAAGGTTTTTAAGATTTTGGGTTGTCTGAGCTTTCTACAAGATATCGATTAAACTACATTGGAATAGAGTGGTAAAGTGTACTTCAAGTTTCCCCAGTTATCAGTCGCAAGACCACGGCTTTGCTGTCTCAGCAAAAACCCAAGAGTCTTTATCAACTATCAAGATAACCAACGCCTTCCCTTTCGCATATCGAAGCGAAGCACCTACATGTTGCTGGTGCAAGCAGACAGTGTGTCTACATGTCGATGGCACAGTGTTGGGTCGGTCGGGAGCAGGTAGGCATGAATGGCGGCGCCCCGCTGGCCGTGAGTTATGCGGCCCCCGCGGCGCGCGCTGCCTTCACACCTCCGTCCGCGTGTGGTCGCGCTTTACGAGCGGTCCGGCTGGTGCGGGCGAGCCGCGAGCCAGGTATGGATGTGCCGTGCGAGAGGGTGCCAGCAGTTAGTAATACTAAAGGATAAGCGTTTCTTTTATGTAGACGATGACGATCCACCTGATTGTAAATGGTCACCGTCGCCTATGTACATTAAGCTGGCCATATACGATCAAGTTTACTTTTCAAGTTTGCAGCGGACTTGATACGGCATCTAGTTTGCATGAGATAGCTGTATAGCTACCTATATGTATGTATATATAGCAAGATAGCTATACACCGTCAAATTTACTAGATGCCGCATTGAGTCCGCTGTAAACTTGACAAGTAAACTTGATCATATATGATCAGCTTTAAGCATCAAAAGCATCACCAAGAATGAAGAGAGAGAAAGAAAAAACTGGCTCCCAAACCTCCAGTTGGATTACAGCAAGTCGTCTGGCGGCTGTCTCAAACAAGCGGGTGGTAGCTTGCCAGGCAGGCTCCAAGCTCTAAGTGGTCGAGCATAAGAATGGTCGAACCTTCGTGAAGAAACCATGAAGGTCTCCACAATGTTCTCAAAGGTGTGCGACTGCTAAACCGCATTAACCGCATTTGGCCAGCGTGGTAGACTATGGGCATTTAGCTCACATTGTGAGAGGGTATCAGAACCCAGTAGTGTGGCCAGCGTGGTAGACTATGGGCATTTATCTCACATTGTGAGAGAGGACCCAGCAGTGGGATAGTTATGTTTCGTGATAATGAATTTTTTTTTATTGTATTAATATACATATAAGGTTGACTGGCAGATAATGCTTTTAGCAGTAAGTCCATGTTTTGTTCCATTACTTATACATTCAATAAAGAATAAATAAATAAATAATGAAAAAAAGAATGGCAACCTTCTGCTTAACTCCGATCTGGGCGCACCTAAATCTTCCGGCGTTGCTAGAGTAGATGTCCTGGGCGCAAGAATATTATAATATTAGTCACATTAGTGTGTATATTTCTCCCGGGAATTATTTTATTTCTTAGACTTATTACGACCTGCCGGGCTTCCTCCGAGATACGATACGGCAACTCGTTTTTATTGGACAGGAAGGAAATTCTAACGTTTAATATATTCAAAGTGCTTGAGTTTTATTTATTTAACTGCTCCTACATCGATACGGCTAAGGTTGCATTGCTAAGAAATTCTATAACAATATGTATTACAGTAGTCGATATTGGTTATTCGGTTTACATGTCGATGTCGGTATCACGGTGTCATAATGAGGTTTTATTGTTCCTAACTACATCTTGTTCATAGTTTCGTACATTTATGGAACGATACCTAGTTATTTTTATCTAAACTAGCTGCCCGGACAGACTTCGTTCTGTCAAAAGTTTTTTTTTTGAGATGTAAGCTATCCTATCTTTCAAGTTGGATCAAACTGAACACGGTGTGCAAATTTGGTTAAAATCGGTTAAGTAGTTTAAGAGTCCATCGCGGACAAACAACGTGACACGTAATTTATATATGTTACCGGATATCTGTAAAATTCAGCAGTCTATACAATACCTAGGAAATGTATAGAATATCTAAAACGTTCAGGTAACGCTTCGAATATTATTTATTTCATACTTCACCCAGGCATTCTATACTATACTCCATGCGTAGTTGGTAATGTGTGTAAAATACAAAAACAAGCAAGTGGGAGAGGGGCGAGACGTCGTCTTTTCCTTCTATACAACGCTAGAACGCAGCGATAGGAAACTGCTCGCGTATATATTGTAAGGCTGTTTTTAAATTTATTGTTATAATGCATACACGAATTTTGCGTATTGATCGTGTATATTTTGTATCGTAGATGGTGTCCTTCTTCGTTCCAAACTAATTCCAAACACTTCGGGATCTCTGCCTTTTCGCCGAATATTGTTTGGCAGATTATCACTTGCCAACTAACGTTTCGCAGAATTTTATTTCGCCGAATAATCATTTGCCAACTTATCACATAATTTTGTTTTATTTCCCAACCTAAGAGTTACCAACTGTACGTTTGATCTGCCTTATATAATGACACTTTTCATAAGGCCAACTCATTCATTTAGTTGTATATTGTTTACCAAATGATGTATTAAGTAAAATTAAAAATCATTATATTTACAAAGTTGCATTATAAGCACTTTTTAGGAGGAGGATTTAGGTGTTTTTGATACACAAACAGGCTTCCAAACGTCTCCGGCGCTGCGGGAAGTGCAGCCCCTCCGCCCTTGCGTAACAAACTGCAGGCACTCCATGCTCGCCTACGCAGCTTCGGCTTTTTGGTCGCCTGCGGCGACCAGCCTCAGCCGCTTCGGCTCACATGGTGCCTGCAGTTTGTTACAGCGGGCGGGGGCTGCTCTCCCTCCGCGCCTCCGGGGTTCACATTCACTCTAGGGGTAGGGCAGACTAGTACCACGTGGGGTCGGGGTTGACTAAGTCGGTTCTGTCACCAATTTTGAAAAATTATCCGCCCCCCACTCCCCCTGTCACGGAGGTTCCGATACACACACGATTAGTCCGTATGCGTAATGGCGCTGTACATTATGGAACAAGTATACGTGATTATTTGCGTACCTACTGCTCGTGTATGGATTGGAAGAACTTAGTAAAAAAGTTAGTTCCAATCTATACGTGGTTAGTTTCATATCCCTGCGTTCTGGCCTTGTACAGAATGGCAAAACGCGGCGAGACGTGAGGGCAGGCAGTAAAAGTTTACTTGCCACGAAGGGTTTTGGCTGCCAAACCCAAACTTTGGCATTCTTACATTTAAGCAAGCTTCCAGCTCCGACATCTCCTCTGACCTTATTGGCTAGGTTTAGGATTTCTTCTTGATACATAGAAATGACTCGCTCATGCCTGTTATCTATGGGTAAACAGACGATAGCAGAGTGATGGTGGAACGTATAAATCTCACAATTTGGGCTGCATCCGAGTGGGGCACGGCCAATCTTGTACAATTCTAAGACTAAGATACGTGTAGGTATATTTACCTCACGTACCAGGAGCCCGCTCACCCGAGCCCTACTTTTCATAACGTACATTAAGAATATACCGATCGCCTTCAGTTGTTACGAGTTAAGATAAAAACCCCAACTTTTGGCGGTGCAGTGAACCAAACGCTTAAGCTGTTGCAACGATACGTGGAATTCTTGCAAAGTTGCGCAAACACTACACCCACCCACCAATGACGTGAAGAGAGTCAAAATTCAAAATATTTTTTCATATCACTGGCACGTTTTTTAATTTACCAGGTTTTCGGAAAGGTGCTTTGTCATGGAGGAGAAGAAAAGCCGTCGAGAAACTCCTTAGCAAATCTTTTAAAAATAAAAATACATTGGTATATATTTTATTACAAAAAAATATCACTAACTTAAACGGAACTGGTTGTAGAGTTGGTCATTTCATCCAAGTTGACTACACATACCCAAATCTATTAATTTTAAGCATTGCCGGTGGACCTGCAGGTATTCTGTACAGTAGATGGGAAACGTATACATTACCTAGGTAAAGTATGTAATGGTGAATAATATTAATATCATTTAACACATTGCCAAAACGACCCAGGTATTATACACATTACCTAGGGATTGTGCTGAATACCTGCATTATACAGATATCCGGTAACATATATATTAAAAGATATGCGAGTGTTTCTCGTAATCCCATTGCTTATAGGTATGTTGCGAAGTTGCATTTTACATTCAGGGTTGTTAATTATTGGAAGAGTTATCACAAACAAATTGAGCGAGTAAGTTGGTGTAACATTACTTGGTTTTTTTATATCAATAACTGATAAAAGATACCTTATGCGAATGCCCTTAGATATCCTTAACACCAAAGTCATCACCGACGCGTTGCTGGCTAAAAAATAACTAAGGTATTCGCTTTTAAACAACATTTTACATTAGTAGTAACGATTAATTAACTCTGTAATTGGCTACCAGAAAAATAATGAACACATTACTTTCAAAATCTGGATGAAACTATTGCTAAACTCAACTAGTTTATTGCAATATTGAACCTACTCACTCGTTGCATCGAAGGTGACGAAACGTAAAATGTTTTTAACTAGCAAGGCTATTTTACTTCGTCACAAAATGTCAAACCTACGCGAATCAAGCTGTTGCGCAATTTATAACTGAGCTACAATCAAAGGCTATTGTTTAACCAATTACTAGCCGTCACTCGAGTGTGGTGTTGGACATAAATTAATTTACTTTGCACGTAATTATATATCTTCAGAACTAAAGCGCCTGTTGCGGCATCCAACGAGCTAAGCGTGTTATTTGAAATTTGGATATAACTAAATTGTGTGTGTTTAATAACTGTAAAAAAATATTAATTGGCCACGGGCCTATGTTGTCTTTATTTATGACAAGCTGACAGGTAAACTATAAGATTTTCATACAGATAGTTTATACCTACCAAAAATTGGATTCCTCATTGTGGGCATAAAAGTAGGTCCTAGGCTACTTAACAAAAACACTTGGCATACACACTATATTCTCCTTAAACTATCTTTTTACATGTTTCTCATTTAGTTATTAAACTACTAACAAGTAAGAACGATTTGTTTTTTTTTTAACCGACTTCAAAAAAGGAGGAGGTTCTCAATTCGACTGTATTTTTTTTTTTTATGTTTGTTACCTCAGAACTTTGGACTGGGCGAACCGATTTTGATGATTCTTTTTTTAATCGAAAGCTGGTGGCTGTCATGTGGTCCCACATAAATTTTATTGAGATCTGACAATGGCATCCATGAGAAAACCACATAAGTCATAAATTTGTGTTAAGATGTGCGCGACAAATTGACGAATAACTCAATATCACGCCAACCGATTTCGATGATTCTTTTTTTAATCGAAACCAGGCACTTGTCATGTGGTCTCACATAAATTTGAACGAGATCTAACTACTATGTAGTTTTTGAGACTTTGAAGTCGGTTATTTTTTGTTAGTAAAATTTAGATTATTTGTTTATTAAATTAGGTTTTACGCATTACTGATGCGTCTGTTAGTGCAACTTCTCAACGACTTGACCGAAATAACTGTAGCTGTTGTAGGATCCAATTTTCTGACCCTTAAGATTAACCTCTCAATGTGAGAAAAGACCATTACAAACAGGAGGATATTTTTGAGTTGTGATGATGTACAAAGCAATGTAAATAATTCCTTTGCGTGTTACTAACAGTTCTAAGCTTAAAGGACTTCAAATGATATCATTTCGAAGATAGCTTAAGATCGGCTTATGTCATGTATATTTAGGAGTTAGTTGCTTTTTCCAATGTTTCGGTTAAATTGCTTGCTTTTGGGTCTTACTGACCCATTAGTTGCCAAATGGCGTCAGTTTGAACAGTTCGTGGAGAAATCAAATTACAATGCACGCTAGCTACAGTAGCTACCGATACATCGGGTGTGGGCATGGTGCGGCTTACCGCTTTGTTTTTATCGCGTAATTCGTCGATATTATCTATTACATTTTTTTTCTGTATAAGTAGGTATTAATGAAAAATGTAGGGGGTTCCTTAGTTCATCGACTATTACTCAATAACACCTACTATTTAGCTGTCAGGGGGGGACACTTGATTCTAACGAAATATATAATTATGTACCTACTATCCATGCCTAATTGCAGCTTTGTAACACTATGGTGAACGCACATTTATCCGCACTGTACGCGCCAGACGATGCGGATGGCGGATGACGGATGCAGCCGCATATGTCATCCGCATCGGGCTCTCATATGATTTCATACAAATGCGGTGCGTGCGGCGCGGCGGCGCGGACGGTGCCGATATATGTGCGTTCACCATAAGAATCTACGCTATGCAGCGGACGTTCGGTCGGACATGACGAAACTGTAAAGGTAAAAAGTCCCACTTCGTTACCGATACCGTACCGATACTGCACTGTATCGTGCCGCAACCCACTCAGCGACCGGCCTATAACGGGTTGCGTCTAATTTGTAAGAGGTAACAGGTAAATTGAGGGATGCCTCGCGCGTGGTCGTATTAGAAACGTGTCATTACGCCGCCGACCGACCCTACTGTTTGGCCGAGTTTGTTCAATGATGATTATATAAATTAAAGTTCCGGTTGAACGGATGTTCGGTTTCTATTAGTCAAAGTAAAAGGTGGTTATTGAAATTTAAAAATGGTGAAGTTTAACAACAGTATCTACGAGGATCAAGAATTGAATTTATCCTTATTACATAGATAGGTACGTATGTTTTCGCGGACTAAATCATGTTTGTTTTTACTGCGCCTGGGTCTGATTCTGATACTGATCTTTTAAGATTCCCAGAGTGCTAGAAAACATAGAATGGAAATAATATTTTTTAATGTACTTATACATAATGTATGATAGTGTGCTCATTACTTTTGACTACAAACATATTGTCATCGTTTTTAATCCCAGCAATAGCGATAATCACTAACAATGTAGGTAGATGTACTGTTATGTGAAATCCCAGCAGACCGGAAGTGACGTATAGTCCACGCCTAGTTGCGCACGCGCATGTCCGCCTCGTGGGAGCAGCTTCCGTTTCCGACTAGCGCCATGACGGTCACACATTTTGGTCAATGCGCGTTTTATGACTTAGATAAGGATAATAACTATTTCATAAAAATATTACTGTGATCGAGTAGGTAAAAGTACCTACCTACAATATGTTAATCAGTGCTAGGCAATTGGCTGAATTGGCAGTAGACGTTTTTTGATTAGTGCTATTCTTACCAGTCAAGGTCTTTTTGAATTTCTTTAGGTTAATCCACTTGGATGGTATCTAATAAGTTTGTCAAGATTCGAATTAGAAATCATAATATTAGAAAGCATTGTCTTATTAGATAATACATTGTATAGTGAAAATACTAATCAGTAGCAAAGCAACGCATCGGTGATGCGTTTGCTGATTGATGTCCATGGACGATGATGACAACCCTCTGATGGCTCGTGTGCTCGTCTTTTGGGTATTCACATAAAAAACTTGAATCGTTTATTTATTCCTAGAGACAAAAACAGACTCCAGAGATGATTAAGTAAAAGTAAAATTTCTTCTTTTTCTTCTCTCTTTCTTGGGCGGTACCGCATCAGTGATTCCTGATGTCGCTGCTGTCCACTATTTACTATCAGATCGTTTGTTCGTTTGTCTGTTAATTTCATAAAAACAAAAAACGATTTTTAATGTCACTTTGAGTTTCATAAACATGTTACTACAGATACGGAGAGGAAATGTTTGGCTTCACGGACCGCTGGCCAGGGTGTCATAGTGCAATGAACTCGTAATTATTCCGGATATGTGACAGGTACGGACCAAATATCGCGAGACTACAGGTGAAATTCTAATTAAGCAACTTTTATTTTTTAATGACCAATGATATGATCAAAAAATTACCAGTGAAGAGAGGTTTATCAGGTTTACCTATTGTTCCAATTGTTCTCACATTTCAGGAATAGCTATAGGTACCTACATACCATATTATTATATGATATGAATTTGCGTGTTATTAATATTATTTTTGATTCATAGTACCTACATGATGTTTCAGTTTATATTAGGTATTCCATTAAAGAAACCCATTGTTATTAGATTCGTATTCTACTCTGCGTCAACCTGGTATCTTTCTTTGTTAAGTTATTTAAGCTCTTCAAATAACTGTCAGAGAGAGAAGAAGAAGGGATGTAATGTAGGTAACACTTTTCTCTTATAGGAGAAGAAACTCGTTTAAGATAAGGCCATTATCTTCCTTCTTCTTTTTCACCGTATTATTTTGGCTGATTGCCTTTCTTCTTCTTGTGGCATTAGATATGTCTGACATTTAGTATTTTATATCAATCGGTTTCACAAATAAAAAATGTCATTTAAAAGAATTTCGTCTCAACATTCTTGACTAAGTAACTAGACATAGTTTACCCGAATGGTCTACCAAGGTCCTTGCATACAAAATTCTAATGCAATAGATGTCTTTTTTTAAGGAATTCCTCTCGCCTCCGGGAGAATAACAACCAGCCACAAATGAATCTGTTGTGATGGTTATTCCGAAAGCTTGCCATAAAAAGTCGTAAAACGTATTTTAACATCCATCTGATAATCAATCTAACACGTCATAACTTTGACATCCAGCCTGAGGACCTTACTCGCTATTTAAACGAAAACAAACCTTGTCCTTTGAACAAAAGACTCATAATTCTTAGTTAATGTTTATACACAAAGAAAAAACTATCGGATAAGACCGCTGACCAAATGAGTCGATATAAACATGTTAATTCATTATAAAAATGTGGTTTTTCGAGAAAGATATAATATTTAGGTACAAATTGGTAACTGTATTGTCAGTTCTATTTTCAGACTGTTTGTAAAAGCTATTAAAGTTAAGCCAGTAATGCAATATCTAATGATATTAAAATGACCGGAGGAATGAGGTTCTATACAAATTTTATTGATTGGTCACCAAATAAAAATCAATTAAGAAGAATAGTCATTCAAACGAAAAGGGTCTCCATTAGTGTTGAAAAGTAAAACGTATCTATGTCCCTTATGGTTTAAAAACAGAGTGAAACGAATAGTATTATAGTATCTAGCTACACAGTATATTGAATCGAGAACATTCTTGTTATTGCAAAATAAGTTAAAATATGGTAGTAAGTAGTAGGTAGGTACAATAGTAAGTAAGTACAGTAGTATTACAGTATTCATTTATATTTTATTTAAATGGTTGGCAAAATGGGCCATGGATGGTTGCTAGGAGTCATGGCCGCCCAAACGCTTTAGAAATGTTTGCTTATTAGATTTATCTTAACTACATAGATGTATCAATATTTTGTTAAAATAATTTATCAACACGCGTTTTATCAATTTAAGTCCGACGCTTTTTCACGAAATACAATACAAATTCAAGTGGTAAACCTGAATATTTGCTAAATTATTAGCTTAATTCACACTTAAGTCTTCGTGAAATTTGCGACCGGTTAAGGAGATAAGACTTTTGGGGACTATCTTTACAATTCTGATGTCAATTTCATCTCATAATACGATGTCAATAGATTGTAATTTTCCTTAAAACGTCTGCGATAAACTCACTAATCTAACACAATAATAAGCATGAGTCATCAAAACATTAACTAATTATGGTTAATTATGGGTAGTTGTTGTTGATATTGTATTTTAATTATCCGTAACATTTAATGAAGAGTCATAGCCACTCGTGGTCGACGTGGTCGTAGAAATAGCTGGGAGTTTAATCTATGAGATTACGAATTACGTACTGTTACAAATTATTGATGTGATCGAAAGGTACCACAATATAGTCATTTACTTAATTAATAACTTTTGTGATACCTGGTTTTCTTCCGTGTTTTGGTAGTCATAGTGTTCGAAAGTAGAACATTATATGCATTAATTACAGCCCATAAGCCTTAAGTAAAAATACGTTCATTGTCACCAAACACTGTTCGTGAAGCTACAAAAATAATCCGCAAACAACTTGTACGGAATGGAAGCGTCAAAATGCAAAAAGCGCGTTTGACCCGTGCTCTTGAATGTTAATCTGATTACGATCGACTGAACGACGCGACGTGGATTGCTCATAAAATATTTATAGACACAAAAACGTACAAAACGACCGAGATTACAAATGAGAGCGACGTCAGAGAAATCGCGCCGTCATCGTGTTGTGTGGCGACTGTGGCTCGCGCCGGTTACCGTCCACCAGTGCTGACCACAATAAAAAATCGTGTTCAATCACTGTGAAATAATTATGTAAGAATTAAAACTTTCTGGCCTGTTGTTACGACGCATTCTATTTTATTTAGGTAACTGCTTCCTTGCACGTTTATTTGTTTTTTAGCTGTCCGCTTGGAATAAACAATTCCATGCTCGTAACATGCAGATTTTTCTGCTTTATTTGAAGTAACTAACACCCTGGTACCCTCGGATAAGGATTGCCTCAGCTTGTGGCAAAAAATATATAGGCATCAAAAACGCCCACGACATGACATAAGAAATAAACCAAATATTAAAAAAACCCTACAGTTTTGTTTTCATGTCGCGTCAGTTTTAAACAAATAATCGCATCAAAATTGGTCCGTCACCCTTCAAGTTAAATGTTTCCCTTGTTGGCAATCGAACCCGTGACACCTCGTTTCGCAAGTAAAGTCACTACTCACTACTGGGCTACGGGATCATCATCGAATAATACAAAAATACCAAAGCTTACATTTACTTATCAAAGCTCCGTTTCGTTCCGCGTTGAGTGTGTCGGATTATCTATATTTTGGCTCCTGTTTATTGACTTCGTGACAATATGTAATCACAGTAGTGGCCTAGTGATTTGAAAGTCTATTGAAGTTAAGATTCAGGCGGCCTCCAGGACAAACCTTAGCGTCTGTATTTTTTAAGCTTTACGCCAGAAAACAAACATTATCTACCTGTTTCGGTGAAGGTACAACATTGTAAAAGCTTTTTAAAAAAGCCAAGCAACAACCTATACCTAATAAAATTGTCCCACTGCTGGGTTCGGGGTCTCCTCTCACAATGTGAGGTAAAGGCCATAGTTTACCACTGGCCAAGTGTGGATTGGTAGACTTCACACACCTCTGAGAACTTTATGGAGAACTCTCTGTTGTGCAGGTTTCCTCCCGATGTTTTCCTTCACCGAAGAATTTGAAAGTTAGAGGTGCGTACCAGGATTTGAACTCGGGCCCCTGTGTTTATTATTTAAATAACTTATAAGTTATTAGCAGTAAATAATTGATTTGCAGTCCAAAACTTGCTACTAAAAAAACTTGCTGCTAAAAAACTCTAAGCTGATAAAGATCATTGGTCACCAAATCTCACTAGTAAAAAAATTTATTACTACTACTAGTACTGCTTCTTACTTCGCCAAACTTTGCTAGTGATATCTATACATAAATGGTTCACTAATTACGTGCATCCACCTGTCATGAGAGTCTTAAATCCGAGTCCCGATGTCCGTTTGATTAATAACAAGAGCATGTTTTGATTTATGGAGCAGCGCAGTTGATGTGGTCATGTGCCCCGTCGGTCGGCACTTCTTATGTATTACCCTACCTGTATGCACTAACGTATAGTTTTGATTTTTGCGTTTTGGTAAAGGTAAAAAACTTTAAGGTAAGCTGGTGAAGAGTTAAGTGTGAATGATAACTTTATCAACCGGATCATCGAACTTAGAACACAAAACAACCTCCGCCTGACAATGAGTAAATGTAAGTTAAAATTTTCTCATATAAAAACATTGATCTATGGCCGAGTATATTCTCAGAATCTGAGAACACTTGCACCGCTGCGCATCACCGCAATAACACTCGCAGTAGCTATCAAGTCAGTTGTAAATCTTCGCGAACGCGGCAATCTCAAAGAGCGCAATCAATATTAAATCATAGCAGAGACATATCGATATTACGTGCCCTATTTGATGTTTAAAAAAAGATTCAAAATATCGACACCGAGAGGCGAGAATGTGAAAAAGATCCCGACGCTAGATCTCGCTCGTTTTAACCCTTGACTCCGAACTCGTAAGCCGAGTCATTTATCAACAATCAAGGTGACCATACTATTCCATTAAAACGTCCATTAACATTACTTTTTATGCAGAGCAGTAGCGTGACCGTTTGTAATTCTATCACTTTAGTTACCGGATTTTCTAAAATAATTATTCATCCTGGATATCATTGAGGCTTGTGAAAATATTTCTCTGGTTGCGAGTTTTCCGTACAGGGATTTCAGTCGTACGCAAATATTTCTATAATATGACTAAATGGGAGATAAATAGGCGTGTGTGTACTGTGTATGTTACATGAGACAGTTTCCGTGGCTAATAATAGCTACCTACTTGAATGGAAAGATATAGAAATTATTACCTTAGAAATGCGTGGACGAATGTAGTTCCTGAATTCCTGAATCTAATGGACCATACCATAATATTATTCGCAGGAAAAGTGGATTGAATTGAGGATTTATTGCACTATACTAAATAGGGACTAGTGAACTTATCATCCTTACCTACATCGTCACTTACCATCAAGTGAATGGTATCAAGTATTCAATAAAAAATACCTAATTGAAAAAACTTATTTTTATTAAGATACACATTATATGTATTTGTAGTTCGTATCCACATGGGCACACTAGCTTTAATAAATATAAATCTCTTCATCTGTTACACATAACACCTCGGCTGAGCGATGGCTGCGGCGCGAGGTGCGCGGGGCGGGGGCAGGTGCGCGCGCGCACTCACATTTGTCACTGTAGCCGACGATTAGTCATCTCATTGAAACATTAACTCGGGAACTAATCACGCTGACTAATGGAGCCCCCCGTCGACACTTCCAAAGTTTCATACCTCTTCAATCGTGTGAAACGCCGACGCGTGGTTTGACGCCCTCGTCGTGATGATGGTTGGCGATAACGCATGCAAGTAGTATGTAGAGGTATCATAGTGTGCAATAACTGTCCTACTCTTACAGATATTTATGCGAAACTTGCTGCTTGCCTACATAATGTTCTAATTTTTGTAAGGATTCTTTTTTGTACTTCTCTTGCAGTGTACTTATAAAAAAAGCTTGTGAATGAAACTACTAAAGCAATAGACGAACAATTTTTACGCTATTTAAAAAATCGAGATGAAAATTGTACCTATGTGACTTGTCTGGATAAATAATTGATTTGAGAGTCCCGCCGTTTATATCTACTTATTTATTTTTAACGCTTAATGACCCGGAACGTTTTCATAACATGTCAAAAAGCAGCACATCTCTCGTACTTTCGTACACATGACCTGAAACTCATTGTATCTAGCAGGTAATTTAGTGTTATGGGTACATTAAGTAAAGGATAAGTTTAATCACAGTAATGATAATGGCGAGGTTTATGCTCAGGCGCGTACGCAGCGCTAACTTCACGGACCAAGCAGCAAAAAAGTACATCATAAACAGTCCGTTTATGGCGGCAAATAAAGCCTGGCCATCTTCCCCGTAGTCCCGTAGTGAATTATTGCTTTATTGCTTCAGAAATATTTCACAAACAGAAAATATTTTATGATTCTCAAGTTAAGAGCGCCATATATCATTTTAAGCCATAGATAATAAAATTCGTAAGTCACCAACGACGAGACAAAAGTGCGTATGGGCCGTGGATCTGACAAATCTTTTAATTCGATTTGATTTCGTAATTTGTTTTGTATTAAAACAACGAACTGAGATCCTGCCTGGTAAAATTTCGCTAATAATTTAAATTTGTTTAATTACTTTTTTAGTCAGAGAGAATTTTCGAATCGACACACCAAACTGCTTTGAAGCTTGAGTCATTAGAAAAATAACCTTGCGTTTCCTTTTTAGCTGGCAATCTAAAATATTATATTAATGAAATACTTAAATATTTTTTCTTTAAACACTAACACGAACACAGACAATCTTTGTTTGTTCTTTAAAAAACAAAATTAAGCTGCTTTTAAAGGAATAAGTTAAAAAATTCAACAGATTGCACAGTATTTCATTGATTCAACGTTAACCCGACACTATTCATTTATATAATTACGCATAAAATATTTATTTCGGTGCCAACATCGAGAATTTCGCGTTTCGACGGTTGAAACATAAAATTGGAATAGTTAACGCTCAGCGAAATCGTTAAAACGAGTGAAGACTGTAATTGGAAGGCATTAAATGTAAGCTGAATTGTTATAGCTGACTGTTAAACTTAAACATTAGTCTTGTGTTTACACTCTACAATGTTTGTATCGTATCGCGTTCGCTACGCCTCGCGAACTGTGTAATGACAGGTTCAAATTTTGTAGTTATTTACCTATATCTAGTTCCAGGAATGATTGTAGTTAAAGCCATTTAAATCTAACCTAAATTTGAGTTACAATAAAAGTTGCAATCACTTGCGTATGATGTAATCGATTTATTTATAGGCCAATGGAGTCAGTCACATTATAATAACTTTTTGTGTAATAAAGCTATTCTAAAAAGAGAAGTAAGTTAAAGAGGTTCTATAAGGAAGTTTAAAATGAATACTTATCTGTATTACTTAGTTAAAAGAAGTAATATTTTTTTATGAAACCTCAAATAAGTTTTACCCGGTTTTTATGTGTGAACTTAAAACTTAAATATGCTAACATAATTTTAGGAACGGGAATTTCAGCACGATACTGCGTAACATCCTCTTAAAAGCTGTCTCTTTCAATAAATAAGTTTATTTACTATAACTTGTCAGCGTCTCATTATTCGCAACCCAAAATCAGAGGAAAATACGGAAAGAAATTATGAAAAAAAATGTTTGAAAAAGGAACATTGTCAAAACATGTTACGAAAACGATAGAAGACCGAGTTCGTCGCCAAGTTGATTTGGCTCGCCCTGAGAGTTGAGCTGTAAACAAAGGGATGTCCCATTTCGTTCCACGAATGTTACACCATTTCGACAACAAAGTTGTAATTGTCGACTTTTTTCACAAACAAACCGTGCGTCATAAGTTCCGGGAAGGCTTTAAGATCGCTACGGAGGTGTTCTGTTAAATTTATAAGGCTAAAACGCACTAGGCTTACAAGAAGCGGGTTTGACATTCAGTGTTACAATATGCTACATTCAGTATGTCCAATGATTTTTCAACAATTTGTTATTATATCTAACACAATAAAATATTTATGGAACTACGTTTAAAGTAAAAGTATTTTGATCTAAAGCGTTATAGAACTTATTAAAATAAAATTACACCTGCATTTTATGTTCGATTTTTAATATTTTTTGATAACATAAACTCCTAGAAATACTTATTTGATCAACATATTTATTTATTTATTTATTTATTTTTCATATTGGTGTGAGTCTATATACAATTAACGTATTATGTCGCCAAATGCCGCTTTATTTCTAAACTTTTATACCGCTTAGTATCATCGTAGCCATACCTCCTTTAGCTAAATTAGTGCATCCATTATATGGACACGGTTGCGGCTTGCAAACTCATTAGGATCTTTTTGGGTCCTTCCAGTACATTGAAATATTGCAATTATTATGGTTATCATCATTAGTTATGTCGCGATACTTAATTCGAAAGATGACTTGCTTATTACACTTATTTGTGAGGTGTTTTTCATTTTGAATGGCTTGATGATTTATTAATGGATTCATGAATCAGTTTGTTCAACAGCTCTTATCCATTTCTATAATCTATTTATATTATGAAGGTATTGCATGCACAACACAATATTATGTATTGTAGCTATCGTTAAACAGCAAATAAAAAAATAATTCCATCCTTGTAGAGGTATGGATAATATACATTAATTATATAAAATAATCTCATTATAGGTATGTTATCCTGGAATTTGGGCATCGGCTGACCACTTGTTAGTATTCTACACGGTCATAGCCCAAATAGTTTTATTAAACCAAGTGTAAATCGTAGACTCGTAGTACATCTTAATATATATAAATTACGTGTCACGTTGTTTGTCCGCGATGGATTCCTAAACTACTGAACCGATTTTAATCAAATTAGCACACCATGTGCAGTTTGATCCAACTTGAAGGATAGGATAGCTTACATCTCAAAAAAAAACTTTTGACAGAACGAAGTCTGTCCAGGCAGCTAGTAGTAAATAAAAAAAATATCACAATAGGATAGGGCTATACATACATATACGTATTATGTCCATGACAAAGCAACTTTCCGAAATGCTGGTAGATTAAAAAAGAACATCAATAGGTGTATCAGTGAAACCTACATGAATGAATTATTTTGAATTTTTAAACATAACAATTTATTAAAACAGTATTGTGCGCATAAAACTGCAGTCTAATTTACTTGGGCACATTTCCCATCATCCGGAGCAGTCAGCCCCGCAGCCAGTCGTTCCGTTGAAAATGGAAGAAAAAACTGAATTTTCAAATAGGAAATTACGTCGTCGAATTGGTGGAGCGTTCGTAATGTATTAACTCCAGTTGGTAGGGCTGTCAGTGTAATTTTTCAGCGTTGGCACACCAATCGGAAGTGCACCGGCGGCACCGGCCTTTTTGTTTCTACAGCGGTCGAGTCGGTGATGGTTTTCGGAAGCGAGGTCGCCACTCATCGCCATTCGACTATCGGCCAATATTTCACTTTGAATTTATTGACTTCTCAGTAATTTTGCCGGTAGGTTAATGTCGATGAAGGCATTCGATTTTGCTGAATGGTCTTTTTGAACGGACGTTGAACTTATGTGATAATCGAGACGTATTCGTAGACGATAGATCTTATTCACTGAAATATTTGTAAAAGTAGAACTTGCAGATTTTTCTGGGTTTCTTATTGTATTGACATGGTCATGATAACAACAACTTGTTTATCCACCCTTTCATGCATTCATCATCACAACAAACATTTAAATGTCCCACCGCTAGGTCACAGTTTTCTTTTCATAATATGAGGGGTACAGGTCATAGCCCATCACACTGGCCAAGTGCAGACTAGCAGACCAATAATTCCGAAAATATCGCGAAGATTTACCTACATTATTACGTCACAATGACGTAAACCCAAATATTCCAATAGTAGGGCCAAGTTTAGGAAATAACTAGAAAATCGTATCGAACCCTGTTTCCGTGGGAAAGAGTCATACCGGTGTCACAATGAAGCGGAATATCATTACACGATTATACGTACGTCCAAAATACACGTACATTACCCCGTGAGAATGTATTGTTTCACTCAACATGCCATAACATGTAATCTAGAAAATTAAGAACTAGTTGCGACGTCTTGTGTGGTTAATGCAATAACAGTTATGGCCTGCATAGACGAGGTACTTTTGTCAAAGCTGGACAAAGTCCTCCGAACCATAAAAATCCTCTGAGAATAAATCAGGGACTGGTGTCTTTATAGGTTTGCAATAGTCGATGCAGGTGTAAGCGTTCTGTCATGACACGTACAAAAGTCTCTACGATTATCCCTCGTCTGCTCAAGCCATTAAAATGGCCAGCTAAAGAGACTCCCTGTATACCGAAACTTGTAAAGTTACTGAGATTGTTTGACAGATAATAAAATAATCACTCACGTCCCAACTCAGAGACAGTAACGGTTACTTAAATCGCTCCTTAGTACATAATTTGTATGGTGATTCCTTACTAAGGAGCGATTAAAGTAACCGTTAGTGACTCGGGATTGGGGCGTTATTGTATTAACCCTAATCAACGGGTGAACTTTTGTATGAGTACTACTCTTGACAGGATTGGCACACAAGGAAACTGTCTATCAAACATGCAGTGTGTCCAATGTGACATTTAAGGAAGAACGCAGCGCCGAATTTTGATTTTACTGCATCGCATCGGTATTTCCTTTCGACTATAGTATGGATATCTTAAAATCACAAGCTAATAGGTTTTTACGAGATAGTGTGTATTATTATGGGATGCAACCCATGCATAAAAAACTGTGTTCATAATCTGGTCGCACAGATGAGTTGGAATGGACGGTGTTCACTTAACGGGTATTTTGTTTCGTAAACAGCTACGCGTGAACGATGATCGAGGCGCGTTATACTGCCCACTCTAATAAGCGTAACATTGCCCATAACTCAATTAAAACAAGAGTCCATTTAAAATTACCATCTTAATAACACGCACTCGGACGCGCTACCTGGCTTGGGTAAATAAAATGTACCTGGAAGAGCCTTCTCATTGTTTTCACTGATTTTGTTGGTTTAATTTTTTTACGTTTGTAATAAAATAATTAAAAATATCATGTACTCGTATCTCAGATGTTTTTATGTTACGGAACTAGCAAACGGTGAAATGGTAAATGATTATTTAATTTAATTTAATTTAATTTAACTTTTTTATTAAGGCAACAATTTATACAGGCCCATAATATGTTAGTAAAACTTAGTGACAAATAAACAGAATAAAATAAATGTCATCAAAATTAAAAATACAAACATAAAACATATGAATACAAAAACAAAACAAGTGACATGCAATCCTCCCCCCCCTCACACAGTCTACACTACAATAAATGGAGACGTATCCAGTGTGAGAGAAATGGAGAGTCCCATCTGCCAGCTAATGACTTCAGGATGCTGTTGGAACTGCTTCGAAAGCGCCTCATCAGTGATGCACATCTCTTCCTGATGATGGCATGGAAGCCTGAAGTTATTAATCAACTATGATATGCATATCTGAAGCTAATCAAAAGCTTCAACATTTTAAGGTTTGCTTTAGCATTAGTAACGTTGGTAGGTTGGTAGCCTTCAGTAAAAAAATAAAGCATATTACTCCTATGCATGAGTACCATCGAGATTAGGTTTATTGTTATAGATTATAGAGCAACAGCTAGCAATCACCAAAAAAAAAACAATAAAACTTCGTCCATAAAAATAAAATGAAATAATACTTGAATTCAGTTTTTACAAATTCTTTTCGAAATAAAATAAAAAAAAAACTCAAAAACAATGAGCTAGAGTCTAGACTCATCCAGTCTCTTTGGATGACTGAATTGAATGAGGTATCGTAGAACAAGCTGGAAGATACTAATGAAATATCGTAAATAATGTGTTTGGGGAGCGCGCGTCTCGCAGTCAACGATTAGCCATGCAATCTATCATGACGCCCGCGTTGTCGTTTCATCGACTTCACACCTATAGCATGGTTTTATCATTAATTTATAGTAAACCTTCGTTTCTCTTGGAAAAACATAATACTAATTTTAAACTCTCTTTGTAAAGCACTGTTAAAAATGTTTTGTCAGTTGGTGGAAGTATTTAATTTACAATTCCACCTCGACGATATAAGCTAACGGTAGTTATCCACGATAAAATTTATTGAACAAAAATAGAGTTTCTTTTATATAAAGTTTTTGTTTTATTTTAATATTCTAGTACAGGTGGAAATTGGCAGAAAATCTGATGTACATATTTGAATAGCGGTAGGTAGGTTATTCCTGGCACAATAATTTAGTAGAAACCTACTCACTTTGACTTGAAACTAGATAAGGAGATCAGCCTCAATGCATCTACGTTGGCCAGTTTTGACAGACTCCAACATATTATCTTCAACATATGCAGTTTTCCCTAAGTTTTCCTTCACCCAAGCAATTAATTAATCAAAAACCACCAACAAAATTGACTATACCACAACACGCTCCATTCAAGGATCTGTCGCGCTTGGATAGTTCGATCAATTGACCAACAGAAAGCCATTACCGTGAGTACCTCTATCGTTTTCTTACACAACAATCTGAATCATTTAGTATGTATACTATAAGCAAAATAAGAAAAAGTCGTAAATAATGTGTTTGAGACGTTGACGAGTCCGCGATTAGCTGCGTAATCCATCACACTGTCACGCGGTCCCGTCGCCTGTATTGTGTTGGTAACGGGACAAACCTTACGTATTTAGGTGATTTGTGTACTAAGAAAAAATAATTATGGTTAAAACACGAAAAGTTTGTCGGTTTTCTTTCCTGTTTTTGTTGTAAATAGTCGACTAGCAAGTTGTTCCACTGATGGGACGTGGCCAACGTCGTCCATGGACCGCAACACCAAAGGAATGACTGATGCGTTGCTGACCAAAAAAGAAGAGAGAGATAGAGAGTTATGTATCCAGTGATATTAAAAAAACATTAATGTCTCAAGTTCTCATGGTATTAACGTATTTAGCCCTCTACAAGAAGGGTTAACGATAGACATTTTACAGGTTGACAAAAAATTCATTGAAGTTCTTCAACCATAGTCTACCAGTGAGCAAAATTTCATCAAAATCCGTTCTGTAGTTTTTGCGTGATAGAGTAACAAACATCCTAACAAACCTTCATATTCAAAATATTAGTAGGATTAATTTTTGGTGTATCCATACTATACTTAATATTATAAATGTGAAAGTGTGTTTGTTTGTTTGTCCGTCTTTCACGTCGTAACGAAGCTGTTATATGGTATGGTTTTTGTGTGTGGAGATAGTGAGCAGGGTGGAGAGTAACGTAGGCTACTTTTTACAACGGTAAAACATCCCCATGGGAAGATCGATATTTTGTTAGTTACTAGATATTTAGTTCCGGATGTTGTTAATAGATGGCGTTATTAAAATTCATTTGATTCAAAATTCAAATGATACATCTAAGTAAAAGTAAGTAGAATTTGTAAAAAATCGATCTCTACCGCGGGCAAAGCTGCGGGCAAAAGCTAGTTTATTAAATAATTTTAACAATCGCTATACGATTTCTGTGAGATTATACAAATACATATTTTGAATTTTATTATTCAACTAGCTGACCCGGTGAACTTCGTATCGCCTAAAAATCCCCTATTTCACCCCCTTAGAGGTTGAATTTTGAAAAATTCTTAGTGGATGCCTACGTCATAAGATGAATACGTGTGCGAAATTTCAAGTTTCTAGCCCTAAGGGTTTGGCCTGTGCGTTGATACATCAGTCAATCACTTTTGCCTTTTATATATAGATACGGATTTGCAATTTTTTTTACCATCCATTATAATACGAAAGGGCTATAATATAATAAACTGAATGAAAGTTTCATCTTTATTAGTGTAGGTGTTAATCATCTTGCGTTGAATTTTATAATGCAGTAATGGTTTGTGTACACATTATTTAAGTGGTTGAACCCGGTCCATTAGAGACGCCATTTGCTAGGGTTATTAACTTAAGACGAAGGTTAAATTCATAGTATACTTGCGAAACTTATAACCTAAAGGTATTTAATAATAGTTATTATGAAGTTATTACATTATAGGAGTAGGAATTTACTATAACTACCCTATAGGCTCCTACTAAAAATATGAAAAACACTTCGTGATTACTTATGTATATTTAATTTAATTATTCACTTGTTAAGTTGTTGTTAATAATTATAATTTATAATCAATGCATTAATCTTAATGTTAGTAAAAAAAACGACAATAACAAACGAATAAGAAGTCTTAAAACACTATAAAATATAATTAACAATTTATTCGCAATTATTTTAAGTTACATTGATTTTTAACCGTAATAATTATAAGGTAGAAAAATGTTACCTAAAGCTAGCATTACGTCAGTATTTTTTGTGGAGAAATTGAGCACATGTTATAATTCATCAGCAACACTGCATCGTCATTGTTCTACGTATATTAGAGTCGAAATTTCACGAATGTCAATTAATATTAATAGACACCTGAGCCAAAATGTACTAAGAAAAAACAGCGCCTGACGTCGGTCTGTTCGTCGTTTTAATTTTTTATCGGGGTTCTGTAGCAGCTTACATAAGAAACAATATAAAACATGTATTTTTTCAGTTTATCAGATATTGACATTGAAACTGTTAGTCAATAATTGCTGGATAGCTTACGTATGCTTTTTATTAGATGGTTTGGTAATTGATTGGTGTTCAAGCGCTTTCGATTGCATTTTTTAAATTAATTTTCCGATTGAAAAAAGATTCATCTATACACATGTGTATGTAAATTGGATGCTTTCTCTTGCTTCTTATTTTTTCTATCTTGGTCGGCAACGCATCGGTGATTATTTTGTTGCTAATGTCCAGGGCGACGGTGACCACTTACCATCGGATGGCAAGTCTAATTGTTACGTAAGTTACATAAAAATCAAAAACTTAATAATTATAATACAATAATGATACCAAATCAAAATGATACCGAACCGTCTACACTACACAAAATAAAAAAGTAACTTTAAAATAACGCCGCCGTGACCTTAGCAGACGCGAGACGGTCGAATCCTCGAAATAAATTAAAAAATGCTCACTCACCATCAATCAAACGGGCTCGATTCCATCAATATAATTTACTTTTTGTAGTTTTTACCCGAAAACACCCTCCGTGACTTGCGATAGCTTTGCGCCAGGTACGGGCTACACTACGGAGGTACCTTGTCCTATACCAGTAATTGGATCGACCCTGATTTATTGCCAGAAGTCAGTTTGCTAAATCATTACTCTATGTAATATCAGCAATGCAGTATCTAGTTTGAGCCTTGAAATGTTTTAGGGTATCTATTAGTCACTTGTGTGTACTTAATGCGGGCCGATGTTTGATACTTTTGACTTTAATGATGACTATGGGTGCTGTATCAGAAGTAGGTCAACTAGACTTGCTGGTAGGTACCTATTTACTATTTGAAACTATAAAATTATTACAACATTAGAAAACAAGATATATATTTATTATGTTTCAGTTATGAATTACAAATTACAGAAGTAAGGATAGTTACTTTCATCTGAGGGTTAAACAAGGACTCCACCTATCAACACTATTCAATCCAATGACGACACTACAAGCTTACCTTAAAATAATTGATAATTTTGTCACGCCACCAAAGGCACCAAAAGCTAACGGGATCACGGAGCCAACGTCCAAAGTCCTACGTTGTCAATCTCGACGGTGACATGTCGAAACGGTTTCGGCCGTGGTTGCCAGTAATCGGTTTTCTCCAATAAACGGCGATTAGACGCGCCGGCGTCAGCACGGCCGGACCGCCGCGTACAGTCACACGCATCGACGTTTCGGTAACAATAATTAAAAAAATTAAATGAAGCATTCTTGTTAGCGTGTAAATAAAATGACGCTTGAAAGGCAAAAATTACCAAGCGATGTTGGCAACTTTACACTAGAGCATTTTAAAGTGTTTTATTTTAGAAAAAATCGTAAAAATCGCTGAAATTGTTTTTAGGTTACCAAGCGACAACAAAACTCTTCCTAGCATCAATCGATCATATTATTATGATCAATCGACGCAGAATTTTTGCTGATTTTAGTGATGCATATACCTCAATATTGGGGGGCGAGGTGGGGTGACGGCCTAGGGCGCCAAATTTGGAGGGGGGCAACATTTGGGGCGAGGAGCAAAAAAAAGGAAAAATAAAATTCTTAATAAACGTTCCCATTGGTTCAGTTAAAAATTTTTCGAGCAAAAAAAGCTCGATTTTTATATTCATAAGTGGGCACCAAAATATTCTTGTCTAGGGCGTGAATGGCTCTAACGCCGGCACTGTACATGCATCAAATAATTTAATAACGTAAGTACATAAACAAGATATCACAATATTGTCACTTTGTATATATGTATATACGTATATGTAAATATTTTTAATTGATGATTCAGCAGGGCATACTACAGAATAAGTTTTAGTTTCGTCTGAATATGTGTCGGCGACTGTACGTGCCATGGTCGTGACCAGACAGCGATTTCAATTATTATCTAGAAGTCGTTTCTCGGGTAGTAATTTTAATCATACTGTTCTCCCACTTTATGTAGATACCTCTATGACCGAAATTTGAATAAAATAAAACCATTTCGCAACCGTGAAAAACTTACAATAGGGTTTTCTAACTGGCTTCAACCTACCAGTTGTAGTACTGTGATTGCATGTAATAATATCCCGTCATAGTGACCTAGGTATGTGGTCAACATGACCTTCTAAGCGAATGTTCCTAACTCCTTAACGTGCTTTTCGAATTGCTTTGAAGTGCTTTGAATGTCGCCCTTCTAAGTAGTCCACCCACACTGCATATGAGTCAATTAAAAGAAGCTATAGATAACACTATTATAATTTCTTTATACCAAATTATACCCTAACAAAGCAAAAGCTAAAGCTAATTTGTCTACGGAATTAAACTGTCACCACGGCTAACTTTGTTTACATTTCACAAATTAAAGTTAAAACCATGTTTCGACTTTACACCTTATAGTCGAGTAAAAAACATAACATTCCATCTGTCTTCTCTAAGCCTTCCAAAACGATAAATAAACACTAGTCAAGCTCTCGTGCAGAGCTTGTTCTGGGTATGCTATTATTATATCGAGCGATAAAATTTTGTTTATGTTATTCAATAACACATTATAATAGAACTCAGGCTAGTAAAATATGTTACTTACTATAAGTAAATGTAAATAGATAAGTTACTAATAATGAATGCATAATGTCCACGTTAATAGGCATAGGTTTCAAATATTTATAAAATTAACGCCCCAACTCAGAGTTACTAATTGTTACTTAAATTGCTCATTAGTGCAGAATCACCATACATATACTGTACTAAGAAGCGATTTAAGTAACCGTTAGTGACTGAGTTAGAGAGTTAGACAACTAACAACCTAATTGATCCTCATGATGGATCATTCTTACCGTCGATATACGAGTATTTCGGTATATTTATTTACCGGACTGTAAGAAAGGTAATATTTTCGTGCGTATCATGTAAAATTCTTTATCAAAACTAGTTTCTTATTTTATGAATATAAATAATTAATATTTTCACGTAAACACACGCATCAGTCTATTTCGAAATATCGTGATAGTTGTCAAGACCGATACAATATCGAGTACCTTCAAGATACGCGCTGTCTTACGGCCGCAGCTAGAGAAGCGAAGTCGGCCCGAGGTGACGGCGGGCTCAAAGCTTCGACAGGCGTCCAGCGCGGTTCATAATTAAGAACGGTGACTGTTGAAAAATGGCTGCCGCCCCCGGCCGGCCGTGAATAATCGCCGTAATTACGATTCGGAATAATTTCCAGCCAGTCATAGCGATGCTATCGGTAGGTGTTGACGAGCGACCGACGCTCGTTACGCGCACGCAGCGATCCACTTTCGTGAAAATCGCATTTTCTTCGCCCAGTCCGACTTATCGAGCTCTTATTAAATTTTTATGTAATTAACAAGGTGTTTTATTAAGTAATGGTATGGTTTGAATGTTGGTCTTCCGCATAGTCTGCGTTCAAATAGTAATTGGAACTTGCAATCCTGCAGGCACATTTAGTTATCAAATTAATAAGCTGGTGAATGCTGTGGTGTCGTGAGTAAATCTGCGCATCTAAGAGTTCTCTGTAATGTTTACAAATATCAGTTGACCATCGTAGATCAACTATGGCATATGCTCCTCTTATTATAGGGGAAACCCAAGCCCAACAGTGGGGCAGTGGGACATTATGTGGAATAAAAACCGCAAATATCGCAATTCTCTAATCGATAACTGTGCCAAATCACAACAAAAAAATGTCTTTCGAGCATAATTGAAGGACATGCACAAATAAACACACTTTTACATTTATAATTTGACGACTCTGTAACCTAGTTGGTAGCGACCCTGCCTGCGAAGCGAGGGGTCCCGGGTTCGATTTCCAGCCGGGGCAGATATTTATGTGACAGATATATATTTGTACTCGGGTCATGGGTATGATTATGATGTGTTATATGTCATTGTGTTTACCATGCCACCCGCGACACAGGCGTATGTAGGCGTATATATATTTTGTATTACATGTATACATACACATATACAAACATACATAAAAGATACACGCGAAAAAAAACCCTTCCTAACAGTCGGGTAAAAAAGAAAGAACTGGCTCTCAAGCCCCCAGCCGGACCACGACGACTCGTTTGGCGGCTGGCTCAGCAAGAGGGTGGTAACTATCCAGGCGAGCTCTTCATGAACTATTAAAATCAATACTACCAATATAAACCCTCCAAAAGGCTCTACCACCAGCGTGCTTGATTTAGTCGCATCTTACGACACCCATCCGGCGTGGAATTGGGGTTAGTAATAACTAAGACGTCCCAATACGGCTAAAATTATGAACCTTACAACTAATTTCTTCATAAAACAATAACAAAATTAATTGTGAATCTGATGGGATAAGTGTAAACAGAATTAACAGTCTGTTTTATATGTACAGTCACCTGCAGAGAAAAGTAACGCATCTGTTCATAAATATACGAACAGCAACATTTCCGTTGCCTGTAGCGTTGTAAACAGATGGGTTACTTTTCTCTGCAGATGACTGTACTAGGTACGTATCTACTTATAAACGGTAGATGAGTGTTATCCGCTTCATTGTCTATTAATTCGCAGTGATTGCCAATCTCGCAAGGAGGATTATAATAAATTGAAATAAATTTCGCGATACTGCTCCGATTTCACTGACGACTGAGTGTGCCGGTAAAAGTTCCGTTGTACCGACGGCTATAATTTGAACTTAATAAATTAACCATACTGTACACGCATTGGTACAAAAAATGTAATTAAATACTAAATTAAGCGACGCGACGGGGTCAATCAGCGAGCTGGGAGTAAAAAATATTGAACCAGAGGTCTCGAGAGCGAATCAGTTGATTTGTTTTTCATCTGAGCTGATATCCGTGGTATAGGAAAGTAGTTTTAATCCTTTCTCTGAGTTAATTAAAATAATCCGACCGCTCGCTCGGAGGCGTGCCGCTTGCGCCACTCTACGTGGGCAGATTTAATTAGCTGTAAATAGTTTTTTTGCGCTTGCATCACCAATCACCAGCATTGCCTACTCTATGGCGCCAGTTCGTAACAGATATTTTTATCTGTTGTTACGTTATGACTACACGTTTTGTTCATAAGTTCGTGTTGGTTGGAGTAAGTAAGGTTGGACGTTTGCTGTGAAGAAAGGTTTACAAGAATTTCAATTAAACTGTGGTTACGCCACCTTACAGTTTGAGGGATTGCACACATCTTTGGGAACATCATGGAGAACTCTTAGATGTGTAGGTTCACTTACGATACTTTCCGAACCGAAACAATGAATGATAAATTATTTATTACCCATATGGTTACTATTGGGTTTGAAAATTAGAGCTTATACAGACTGAAACCCTTGCAAAAGATCGAATCAACGAAAACAACTACAAGGATATCATTGCTTGTGACATCTCGATCTTCCATAATTGGTGTTCATCATCGATTCATTCAATAAACTAAGTTTCATTCGTCTAGCTTTCATACTTTAGATTTGAATAATAACTAAAATGAATAATCTGATTTTGCCACTGATTTAAAACCTCTAGGGTACTTTCCCGAAAGTAACCGTAGTAAAGTAAAAGTAAAGTAGTAAGTAAGTAAAGGACTAAGTCTGAGAAAGCCTGCGTACGCAGGCTACACAAACATACAGAAAAAACCGGACAAGTGCGTGTCAGGCCACGCGCAATGTAGAGTTCCGAAGTAGTAAGCTTATCGACTATTAGTACTATTACTCATTGACTACCACGTATGCTAACATAACCGTGATAGTTTTCCTTGCAAATTCATCAAAGTATAAACTATTTTTGAAAAAAAATTTCACTTGTCCAACTCCAACCGTTTAGCCGGCAGGGGGAGGACACTTGACTCTAACCAAAATTAACAGTTTAAAGCCAAATGTTTCGCAAATGGTCTTAGAAGACCCATAATATTTTTAGAAGACCTTTTAAACGATACCTCACACTATAGGGTGCGCTACAAATGAAACATTCGTCCCCACGTTACCTATAGGGGAAGTACCCTAAAAAAAAAATGTTTTTCAATATTTTATGCTACGATTCTGGAGTTTTGATAAATATATCCATGCCAAATTACAGCTTTCTAGCACTAAGGGTCTCGCCGCTTTGCTTCGGACAGATAGTCAGATGGACAGACGGACGGACATACGGACGGACAGACGGACGGACAGGCATGACGAAACTATAAGGGTTCCGATTTTACTTCGGAACCCTAAAAATTTAAAATCTGTAACTGAAAGTATATCTTCCAACCCTTATAAAGGGGAATGGGAATGCAGGTTGTTTCATCTTCCTTAATTAGTACTGGTTTTTAGAGCACACTTTATAGTAACTATAAACTACAGGTACTCAAGGTTTCATTTAATTTATTTTTTACTAATATGACATTATGAATAAATTATTATGTAGGTATTAACACTAGTCAATATGTACAAATCGAATATTTAACTAACTACTTATCATGCTGGTACCAATGAAGTCTAATTTAAAAACATTTAATTGGACCGCACAAAATGAAATAAAATCCAATCAACAAGGGAGAAACCAAATCAGCCGTATCGCCTTTAAATTAATTTGCAGTTTGCACATTAATTAAGTAATATCTAATTAAAATGAAACAATAATCATAAAATACAAATTTTTATATTACAAATAAGAAAATACGTAATACAAAAATATTTACTAATCTGAGCGGAACTGGTTGCAGAGCTGGTCATTTCCATGCGTCTTTGTCATATATGTAATATCCCTTGCCTAACAATAGTGTTTTTACACGGTTTTTGAAAGATTCTATTTATAGATTTTCAGACTGTGTTTTCTTATGATTAAATCTTGCAATGCATCTGTAACGTCCCTAAAGTGTATATTTTTTTAATCGAAGGAGACCATCAACTCATCGAAATATTGCTTACTTGCCGGATAACATAAAAAAATAGCAATCAAGTTTTTTAACAAGATCAATTTACAAACCGTGTAGTATTCATTCAATTTACCAATATGTAGGTAGGTACATTTTTTAACCATTACGTTACCATGACAAACACCATGTATCTGGTACGCAGCTGTATCAACTGACGTCACTTAGAGGACGTTGTCAAGCGTTGTCTGTTTTTCTAGAATTATTCACGCTGATGCATGTTACGAGATTTAGAAATCCATTTACAAGAATTATTTAGTTTTTAATAACAAACAAAATATACTGCTAGAGACAGAGTATAACGAGAATAAATAGTTAATTTAACCTATATCTTTTGTGAAATATCATCACCGTGATTTTACGTCGATAAGTGTAACTAAATTTATAATATACCTACTAGCAGCCCGGACAGACTTCGTTCTGTCAAAAGTTTTTTTTATTTTGAGATGTAAGCTATCCTATCTTTCAAGTGGATCAAACTGCACACGGTGTGCAAATTTGATTAAAATCGGTTCAGTAGTTTAGGAGTCCATCGCGGACAAACAACGTGACACGTAATTTATAAATATTAAGATAACTATATAATTATATTATTGAATCGTATGTTTAAATAATCTCAGTATCTTCGTAAAGTAGGATAGAACCTTCACAAATAAGTTTACCACAGACCAGAGCAATTTTATATCCATTAGCGGTACCCAAATATTAGCGGTACGCAAAACTTAAAATCGCTACGGTCTCCAATTCCCACGATAATCGTTATCGGAGCGGCCGGGAATGTCCACTTAGCTCACATCGATAGATAATGACCTTCCGTTATTTGAATAGCTTTCCAGTTTGACCCTTCGCATTCATACGAGTTTGCGAATCTATTCGTCTATAAATCCTTTAAGTCGATACTTTGTGCACGAACACGACATTAGCGTCGTTACAATGACAATTAACTAGCTTCAGGGCGGCTGGTTTTGATTCGTACTGGCTCGACACGTAATTCAGGTACACACGTTTCAATGATCTATGATTCAAGGGAGTAGTTTTAACAATCACGTTTTGCTTTGCTTATCCTTTCTTTTCTATCCTTTTTAAATGCTTTATATACTGCATAGTACGCGTTATTGTAAAAAATAACTATCGACAATAATACATAGTAAGATTCATATTAGCAATTGAACTTAGAAGAAAAACATGTTTGTTAAAAAAAAAATCGTGTCTTAGTGATGTAATTAGACTTTAAGAGCTGCGAATTTTCGATAATTTACAAATTACTGTCTGAAAGTTAATATCGTTATAACAAATCTTCTTCTAGATTTGGCTCTCTTTAAGATTTTCATGTTATTACTAGCTGCCCGGACAGACTTCGTTCTGCCAAAAGTTTTTTTTTTTGAGATGTAAGCTATCCTATCTTTCAAGTTAGATCAAACTGCACACGGTGTGCAAATTTGACTAAATTCGGTTTAGTAGTTTAGGAGTTCATCGCGGACAAACAACGTGACACGTAATTTATATACTTTAAGATAAATAAATGGCGAAAATTCTTGTTCTCATTTTACACAAGGAGAAGCCCAATTCTTTAAACTGACCTACACTTACCTAGATACCTTTCAAAAATCGTATAGTGTTAGCGTGCTAACATATAATTACATTTCTTTGTATAACTATTATGAATATCAGTATGGTAATTGACTTGTGCAGCCTACTGTCATCAGTCTCCGTCAGGCGTAGTGATGTATTGATCCAACGCCAGTCACTATTGATTACGTTTAGCAAAGAGCACCGAACGCGGAGCATTCGTCTTTCGACATTTGGGCTGAACAGTCGGTTGCAAAAGTTATGTCTCTCTGGAAGTTAGTAATATTAGAACCTAATTTTAGTGTTAAGATTATCTTGCAGAAAAGTATAATAAAATAGTTTTTGGATATCGTCGTTTCATTGGGCCGAGCCCAATATCTCAGAAGTGACATAAACGCCACGCCCCAAGGAAAGTGAGTATATGCATATATTTTTTTTCTCTTCTCTGCTTGATGCTACGTGCTAATTGCCACGTGCCAAGACAAGTGCTGAAATACGAAAAAGATTCGATGATTTATTTATTTTTTCTCTTTCTCTCTTTTCTTTTCTTATTCTGCTTGCGCTTCAACCTCCGTCTACCCGAGAACTGATATTAAGTAGCTACGACATCGTAAAGGGTTTGCTGAGCACAGTTGACCGTATAACCTAGAAGAAATATATTAAAGCATGGGCTTAAGAAAAAAAATCATTTACGCCGCTTCCAGTTTTTCTAACTTGAACTGATCACTAGCAAACATTTTTCACACTTACACTCCATATCTAACTAATGTTGTTCATTGAATTGGCTTATGAATTATTGTATATTATAACTATAATTTCTCAGTAAGTGATTTTTTGTAAAATCTTTTAAGAAAATATACGTTTTTAAATCGTAAACGTATGGGTACTAAACTGAAGTTATTATTAGGACATTAGGTATACTTGTATGGTCATCCTTGTCCTAAGGAAAGGAAATTAAGTAAACGAGTATGTTTAAATTTAAGTTGCAAAGATGTGGATATTCATAGGGTTTTTATTTTCATAATGAGGGTTAAGTTCCTTCAGGGCCAGCAACGAAAACACCAATACCTACTGAAAACGACTACCCGCGAATGCTGTAATGAAATTAATGTACGAGAATTGAAAACTGAAGATTAAATAAAACACCAATTGTTTCACAGGAAATTTATTCATTGTACCTATATTTATTATTGAAATATTCGAAAATATTGTGTGGTGATTCCGTAGAGTGTTACAACATTGCGTTGGTCCATATAAATTGTCTGTATGTTTGAATAATAATGCTGCAATTTTATTTTAGACCGTTCTATTTAGACTGACACTATAATCGTATTATTCCTTTGATCACATTTAATGTAAGTCTTTTCAGCATGTAGAACTGCAGGTCACCCAACGCAATACAACGGTATGGCAGTTTCGGCTTGATTACGATGGACTGATGACGGGATAAAGAGACAGATCAAGGGACAGAGGAATTATTCTGCTGTTATTACGAGCCTCTTCGAGTGCGAATTTGCTTAGTCTTGGAGAGTTCTCCGATATTTTGGTTTATAAACTTTTTCTGTATGTAAAACAAGAAATATAGTGGTGATGTCCTTTTGGACTCTGAAACCATCCAACCGATATGCTAGGAACTGAAAGGCAATGATGCGAAGATGGTCCATGATGATGCAGTCCATTCATAAAGTCGATTTTTGACTTTACCGTACAATTTTTTTAGTGTTGTTGCAAACGCCGGGTATCCACAAGTTTTTTATACGTCACACATAATTCGTCACACTAGAATTCATTAAACCTATGCAATAATTTGTTACATTTTATAAGTAAATTCAGTGCAGGTAGTAACATAAAAATATTTTTACGATCGTATCTACCGACATAGCCACTCCATAGTGTCCGTTGTATATCTATTGAGCGGTAGACCATGACTTAAAATTAATAGTTCAATTTTATTGTATTGAAAATAATTGAGTCCAAAACTTTAAGTTCCATACATTAAACTTACCTGGTGACGTGAATTGGATATTAGAAGTAGGTAAAAATAATAATTGTGCTAAAAAAAAATAAACACACTTTTATATGTGTATTTAACGTTGTGTAGTTCTACTGTTGAGGCCAACCAGGATGTGCATGTGAAATTTAATGTGATATTACTCATTATGGAGCTCCTCCTGGAGCCAATTGAGAGTGTAGGGCCTAGTCAGGACATCTTTACCATAAAAATACATTTTTGTAATAACCCAAAATGTGCGCCACATTTCAGATCGATTGGATACGGAGAAGAGAGTCAATTGACTAGAATCTGATTACAGACACCGGACAGGTAAAACTAAATAGAAGCTTAAAACTGGTAAGATTTATGATTTTTTTAGTATGTGAGTTTAGAGGACTACTTGAAATGTTTGAGGTTACAACTGTTTTATTGAATTTGAATTGAGGTTTATGTTGGACAATAAATTATTGCCTATAACGGTATCAGACGGCTACTTCGGAATATTTCTTCTTATTTCCGTTGATGTTGTTACTAGTAATGAAATTATCAAACTGTATTAGAGTTAAGCACATACATATATTAGTACATATATTATGTATAATTGAAACGGACAGACTAATCGGAACGAACCTAAACCGTTGACTAGTGACAGTGTGTGAGAGGATCATGATGATGAGCAGATTATTATAAGTAGGTACTACAGATAAGATTTTATTAAGGCATGCGACTCCTGTTCTGCGGTCGGGATTCTGCTGTAATTTATTTCTTCAGGGATTGTTTAACATTGAGGCTGAACGTAAACAATGAACGGCTAATCCGTAAAATAAAGATCCATCTTTTTAGTACGCGATTAATATTACTTTGTTATTTGCTTACGGTAGATGCGACATTCACATCACCTTGGAAAGCGGGCTTATTCCTAACTTATCAGCATTGCACGTTGCAGCGGTGCAATACACAAATACGCGACACGCTATGCGATCGGAATACAAAATATATTATAAAGAGTAAAATTCGTGAGTTTCTTGGGTTCGCGAGTTTGTCGTGGGAAGTAATCTCTGCAACTCCTGAACTTCTTTTGAATATTACTTCCCTTGTAGATTTGGTTAGGTTAGAATATGTAAATTTTTGCTAAGGGAAGAAAAAGAATTTTGTGAGCATGATTACCTACTAGGTAATGATTACGACACCTATTTGAAAAATTCTTCCACCATTGTAAGTTACATCATTCGAATTATCTTATAAATTAACTAGATTCGTTAGGAGGTACTATAAGTTCACTTCGGGACAAGTACTAATTGCTCCGAACGGCTGGTTTGCTAGTTTTATATATAAATTTTAGAAATCTTAGAAACGAATGTCTGTTTTTTTTTATATTTTAAATATTCTTGATAGTTAAAATATGGTGAATTATGTATATTCGCGACGAATTGATAAAAGGGAGAAGCCCTTTTTAGAGTCGGTTCGGTAACCAAACTAGAGTTAAATGTATGGACGGTATTTTTTTTTAAAGGTTGACCGGTATATTTTGGAGTGAGTGAACCGATTGTAATAAAACAAACACTAGATGTTAATCCAATCTTTACGTGTATAATAATGGTGACGATATGATGTGATATAATGATGTGGTAGGTATGACATAATATTATGATGATGATATGATAATGAACATAATGCTGAAGCTCGAGTATCTGATTTCAGCTAAACAGTTAGAATCTTTTATCAAGAAGTTGTTCACTGTGAAACATAAATGTACCTAACCTTGTATTAAAAACCCTTAAAACGCGACATATTTATAATACCTTAGGTTTAGTTAGTTTCATTAGTAAACTAAGGAATTAGGACTAGATCTCTGGAGTAAAGCAATTTTTCAGGATGGTAAATGAAAATAGGCGGCTAAGTAGGTAATATATTGTGTGTTGCAGTCGATGCAGCTAGTAAAAAAAAAAAAAAAAAATTTGTCGACAAACATACAAGTAAAATTTAGTTCTTGCAATACAAATTCATCTGGGCACACACACTTAAACATGATATTAATATTAGAGTTAAATAAAATTCTGTGAATTTGTGATTAGTTCCAGGTTTTAACTAGAAGAGTTTTGACATGATGAGTGGCGATGTTGCGATTCACTGAGGCATCAGGCAAACTATAGACTGATATAACATAGTGGGCCTGATATATAGCACCAAACTATTACATGATGAAGCGTCATTATTACGAGTTTAACGAATTCCACATAACCCTTCCTGTAGCTATATAAAAATTGGTGATCTGTATGTGTGATATGATGTATGTATGGCATGTGTGTCTATCACGTGTGTAATTTGTATGTGGTGTGAAAACTTCAAAGTATCAAACTGACTTCAGAACCATTATTGAATGGATGGGAATACCTACATAATGTTCATTAATATTTAGTAAATGTGATTGTTGTCTTCTTGTTGATGAGGGGTTCATCACGGGGCAAGTTTTATTGAATATGCTTTAGCGATTAAAAATAATCTAAAGATGGTTCAGAATAGATGATGTCATTCAGACATCCTTTCCCTTGCGATGTGGATGTATGTAACACCTTGGTGATATTACTTGGCTGTTTACCGGTCGTAGACTGCTGCCCGGGTGGACGGGCCTCTTTGCAAAGTTTGAGAGTTACTTTCCCATATACTGAAAATTATTTACACGGATTGGACATGATGATGGCTACCATTTTATTAATATGAACTAGCCTCGTATGGGCATCTTTGAGCGAAATGGAATAAACATTTATTATTACTTACTGACTTTATTTACTTTTATATTAATTGTTGGATACTTACGGACAAGGGATTTTGACAGAATTTGTTAGGAAATTCCTACTCGTTTTCATTGGCGTTTATTATAAATTAACCAATCAATCAACCAAATCAAAATAATAAAAAAAACGTTTAGATAGTACTTACGATAAAATCTAGTAAAGATTCCATCGCGTCATAGTTTATGCAAGATTAAAGAAAAATGATTTAATAAAGCGATATGACGGCTTGAGGCCGTTCGTGAAGAGATTCATAATCGATACATTACTATAATCGAAATTTGAGAATGAAAATTGATTTAAGTAATTACATTGTTAAGAATGTTTTACTTGCATTTGAATTCAAAATTAGGTGCGCAGGGGTGCCACGACGGGTTGGACGCTTACAAGGGACATTTTCCATTATGTATGGGCACTTCGCCATCCATGAACAGTAACCGCATATAATTATATGTAACTAGCTGCCCGGAAAGACTTCGTTCTGCCAAAGTTTTTTTTATTATTTTGAGATTTTAGCTATCCTATCCTTCAACTTGGATCAAATTGCACACGATGTGCAAATTTATTAAACTCGGTTAAGTTTAGTAGCTTAGGAGTCCATATTGGAGTCGTAGATGCGTATTGGGAATGCGCGGTGCGAGGTAGCTCAAGGGAGCTCAATCGAAGTGGTAGCTCAATAGAAGTGTCCTAATATTGCAGTTTTTGGAGTTACAATTTGATTAGCGAATGGATTGATGGGTCTTACAATTTGATTCTTTCGTGAGCCTTTTTTTGTATATCTCTAGTGTCACTTGTCGCCTTATAGTTCGCGTTAACTATAATAGAATGAAGCGATCGTTCTAAAACGTCAAATGAATACAGAGTACTGAGTCATTAATCATCGAAAACCATCGCACTGGATATGGATTATAAATAAGGTCTCCAGATTATTGGAATAAGTCCCTTTTGAGCACGGTGTTAATGAAATTTTTAAATGTCGTTTGTTTTATATTTATATTATATTTTACATACAAACAAAACATTCGCTCTATCCGACTGACTGACTCATCATAACATCACAACAATGATAAAAAATTATTTGTGAAAGGTTTATTTTATTATTGATATAACACACTTATTTTGGAGCATATTATGGTAAAGGATAAGATCAAGTATATTATAAAGCCTATGTATGTATGTACATCTATGTCAACTATGACTACGAATTATGACTGTGAATTATGAATGTGAATTATGACTCTGAACTATGACTCTGAACTGTGACTAAACTATCTCTCCTAACTTATAAAAACAAGCAAAGTTATACACGGCTTATAAAGTGTTTTATTTCTTTCACTCTTAGGAAAAACTTTTGAGATGAAAAAATTTGCAATAGCTAAAGTATGTTATTAAGCGTTTATGAATAAATAAGGTAATGACGATGAATTGACCCATATGACGACAATGAGAAGAAGTAAGGTATAATTGAATAATTATTCTTAATCGCTTTTATAATAATGTTTGTAACAAGTAATTAAAATTTTATTGAAGGAAGGTGTAGTCGCTCCATGAAATGTCAACCGTCGTTTTATCATCTTTTTCCCACTCCTCTCCTTATCAATCTTCGCGCCGATTCTGCTTCTGATACATTATTATTGCATTTAAACTGCTTTATTTCAGCGACAAAAATCCATGCGAGCGTAGCCGCATTCAGTCGCTAGTTTAGATAAACAAACTCAAAGAACTTGCAGTCATCGCAGTACATTGTTATGAAAATGTGAAAATAATTCCATTAATTGATCCCTAGCAACATTAGCATCTTAATAATAACGCGACAATATTATCTTCATCATCATTCATGTCATGTAATCTTGGTCTTTTGTCTTGAAGTATGAATCCACACTAATACAGTAATAAGTTTCAGATTCAATGTGGATACATCAGCGCCTGGAGGTAGATACACAAATGCCACTGTTGAGAGAAAACCACGACTGAAAAGGTTGTAAGTTGTAAGTCATAAGAGTGAAGATACACGGTTCGGGCGGTGAGCTTGGATGACGACCGATCCGTGAATCTAAATGGCCCACTAAATTCTTCGGACGGCGAGCTAGAGCGACGGCTGAAGGATTGTCAAAAGACGGTCCGAGCGATGAGAATAAGAATGAGCTACGGACCTAGTGGACCAAAAGCTTGGTCGTGATGGACGTGGTGGAGAGCTCGAGCAACACTCTCCGATCACGGCCAAGTATGAGGCAAGAGATGTAACTGATTGGAGAAAAGGACAATGGAAGAAGTAGCAGATGTTCAAGACGCGTCACGCAGCAAGGTAGCTGATGATTTAAACACGACCCGGAACCGTCTGGGTATGATAAATCTGTTTTCGACCTTTATTACTATTGACCTTTTTTTTTAAAAGAGTTCTGGGAGTTTTTTTCCTCCGGCTTTTTTCTCCTGGCCTACCCTAACTTACATAGACTAAGTATAATGTATTTTTCTCTTAAAGCCGATGATAAGTTAGGTACTGTCTATCGTGACATTAGGCAATTTATAGATGTAATTACTGATGTAAAAGATGGTTTTGCTGGTTCGGGTAGTCACAATCCAAAGAGTAATACGAGGATATAGCCTTGGTATGGCCATATTTAACATTATACAAATCGTAATTACCTGCTCGCATTAATATGTAAAACGTATGCTTGCCTCATATTGTATCTATTAAAAAAATTTTGATATAAATTTAAAACAATTTTTAAACATTTATACTGTTATTAACGCCCATTTGTAGATGAAAAGTTTACGCGGTGGAATTTCCATTTCAATAATTTAACTGATGGGCATTAAACTGACTTGAGGAAAATTTTTGTTATTGAAAATGAATGATATCGAAATAATTGAAATAATTGATTGTGATTACCCTAACTAAGTAACTGGAAGACTATTGTATACACCTGCTTAAAATATTTGGATATATTGTATTGATATTATTGGGATAATGCTGACCTGAAAAAAAAAGTAAAATGATTTTTAACACGAGTAATATTTACTTTAAGACATAGAAATTGTCATTGTATTATTATTACTGCAAGTACATAACTTTAATAATCAAAATTCGTATTCATGCAATTATTTAAGATAGATAGAAAAATATTATAAATAACAGAGGTATCTTAGAACAGAGATGAATGTATTAATGATGTAGATAAAGGAAGTTCATTAACATATCGTAACATCGTAATAATACTACTATGAAGATTTGAGGACTGTAAAATTTTAACACGAGTAATGTTTACTTTAAAGACATAGAAATTGTCATTGTATCATTATTACTGCAAGTGCATAGCTTTAATAATCAAAATTTGTATTCATGCAATTATTTAAGATAGATAGAAAAATGTTATAAATGACAGGGGTATCTTAGAACAGAGATGAATGTATTAATGATGTAGATAAAGGAAGTTCATTAACATATCGTAATATCGTAATAATACTACTACGAAGATTTGACGACTGTACAATTTCATCGAATTTTTGAGATCGCGTACGAGGACGTACGCAAAGTCAGATGGCCGAGCTGTTAGCGTGCTAACATATAATTACATTTCTTTGTATAACTATTATGAATATCAGTATGGTAATTGACTTGTGCAGCCTACTGTCATCAGTCTCCGTCAGGCGTAGTGATGTATTGATCCAACGCCAGTCACTATTGATTACGTTTAGCAAAGAGCACCGAACGCGGAGCATTCGTCTTTCGACATTTGGGCTGAACAGTCGGTTGCAAAAGTTATGTCTCTCTGGAAGTTAGTAATATTAGAACCTAATTTTAGTGTTAAGATTATCTTGCAGAAAAGTATAATAAAATAGTTTTTGGATATCGTCGTTTCATTGGGCCGAGCCCAATAATAGTTCGAGAGCGAAAGTGTACGAGTAATTTGCATATAACAATGCAACACCTGTTAGCCCGCGTGGCATGTGGGCGCTGTGTCCTCTCACAATGGCTCCTCATTCAAAATAACAGTTGCAGCGTAGTGTAAATGAACCTTTTTTATCATCATAAGCTGTCAAGGTCATCTCTTTTACTTTTTTTTTAGATACGTCAAAGTTATGCGTCTTTCGCCCCAACTCAGAATCACTAACGGTTACTTTAATCGCTCCTTAGTTTAAGTAACCGGTCACTAAGTAACCGTTAGTGACGCTGAGTTGGGGCCTTTATGACCTTAAAGTTTATGATCGTGATGATTACGGTGCGAAATTTGAGATTAAGGCGAAAGGTTAACTTAATAGAGGTACAAAGGTAGCGACTTATAAGGCAAACGAGAATTATTTATTGCGAAAAGGTTATGAGTTATTAACAGTTATGTTCTAATGATTTTAACCTAGAACTTAGGTTACGTGATATTTATTAAGTAAATAATTCTTATTTTTCATAGTAATGCATCGAATAGTTAGAGAATTCGCTCCCAAATACCTTTTTTATGTTCATATTCTAAAATGAGGAGAGGGGTCATCTAATTTTAAGTGGTCATCGTCACACCAGACACCAAACGCATTGACCACCGAGAAATATCGGTCATGAGGGGAACAATAACAGGAATTTGGTAAACATTTTATAGCTGATTCTAGAAGAAGAGTAGTAGCAATTCAAAGGTAGGCAAGGCAAGGCAAGGCAAGGTCTATTTCATAATAATGTATATTATGTACCTAGTTGGCGTGCCTTAAATAAATAAATAAATAAGGCAAATACTACTAACTAGAAAGCACGAGTCTCTCCAAAAAGCACATTTCTCTACTCTAGGACCTGTATTAATAAACCAACCATAAGATTGCAGAGATCTCATGTTTCGGTTTGTGATGCTGATATACGTCAGATCGTAAGTAAAAGTGACATTTGTGAGATCTGAGATCGGGATCTTTAGCCTAGATGGGTCTATAAATACGGGCCTAGGATCGACCTGGCAATATTCATTTCTCATTGATATGAACTGGCCAAAAGTTTTTCATTCAAGTTCTTAATCTACCATAACCATACTTACTGATCGTGGTGAACAAAACATAATTTTTTAAATATGTTTCAACCACTTTGTAATAAATGGATGAAAACCCAGACGTTTAAATGCAGGCTTTTACGGTGTAAAAAGGTGTATTTGTTACATGGCTGCGTAGGCATGGTCTATTGAATGCTGCAAAGATGGAGTTTCGGAGACAATGGGAAAAGTTGGGCTGTAAGTGGGTTTGTCGCGTTCCACTTTCAGTGTTTTAGGTTTATCCAGAGGTTCTTGTTCTAAAGGGATTTTTTAATGATTCATTGACACTAAAAGCTACTGTCTGCTACCGTTGTTATATTTGTGTACTAAATATAGTACAAAATACTAAACTACTAGTATCTAATGCTAGCAGTAGTAAGTAAATAGGGGCCGTTACCCATGCGCCCACTGGCTTTACCCACCGGTGGGTGCACGGGTAATTCGTGTTTACCCGTACCCACTACACCAAGGTTGGAATTTTAAAAATATTTATTTTTATATTACCATTGTCGATAGTGTTAAAATGAAAAATACCATGACAAGGTCGGTTGTTCATTAAAAGTAACGTGATTTATCTAAAAAAGACCAACGCTAATTTCATTTGTTGTTAGTTGCATCTGTGCCACTATTAGTAGGTAACCCGCCGAAGAGTGGTTTCATGAAACAAAATCACAGTTACATATATAAACTTCCCAATCATACAACTGGGATGATATCTATACCTTTTTAATTCCTTTTTTCTTCGACTGGGCAGGGACTCTCTGTGTCCCAAGTTTCATCTTTATCCGAATAACGTTTAGCGCTCAGGATAATAAGACAAACATCCAAACTCCTTCACAAACTCTCACATTTTTGATATTAGTAGGACTATTATCACATCTTTTGGCTGTATTATTATAGGAGCAGCAGGGCAAGGTCGGTAGTAATACATCTACTACGCGTTCACTCTAAGTTTGCCCTTACCTCCCGTCCCGCTCCTCATACCGCAGCTCATTTAGTACGGACAGCAACGCTAGTCGCGTATTTTTGAGGTCCCGTGTGGCGCGTGCATTCATGAGTTTGTTGTTGATTTTGATGTTACTTTCGTTAAAATATTATTCTATTGATTTATTTTACGTTCCTTGATTTTTGTCTCTACAATGACTAAAATAGAAAATGTTTTACACAGTGGCAAAAGTAATTTGTTATTTAAGTTAGTGAAATTATTTTATTACTTTTTTGTCTACGGTAGGTACCGTTAGCTGTTAAATCGTAACGGTCGACGAGGGCAAACTTAGAGCGAACGCGTAGTAAGCAGGTGTATCTTAAAGCATAACTTTACTATACGCGGTGGTACAGTGTACTTTATTATTAATGACTATTATTATTATTAATATGGAACAATAATAAACTTAGGGACATTTTTTACTAAACTTGTCCTTAGAAGCACGATACCTGCCTATCATTCGACGACGCTCATAGGTGCGATTAGGAGCGTACTTCTAGAAAGCTACTAACGTTTTCCTGGATTATTTCTGTAATTTAAGAGGGAAACACTTAGGTACTTTACTAATATAGTTTATTTAAAACTCATTCTTTATAATAACATCACGCCCTGAGCAAAATGGCGCGAAAACGAAACATTTAAAATACACGACGATCCAAAGATTGAAAGAAAACAAGGCGTTACGAAATTGGGGCGAATTTTATCGCCGTAATCTACAACCTGAACAAACGATTAGCAAGTTAAACAAGCCGCTGCGACCCATTACCGGCCGTATCTCTTACATCTCCTCCGAGTAAATTAAACGTGCGTCCACGTGTTCCGATACCGATCTACACAGAAACTAGACATTCCCAACGAATTTACGATCCAAAACATTTCTAAATAAAAGAATTTGCATACAACGTGGCAACGTCGCACAATGAAGACTTGGTTGACAAGTGATCAATTGTGCGATTTTCGCAAGTGAATAGCCCTTAATGCGAGGAACCGGTTTTACACCGGGTTATTAAATTACAATAATTCTCCGAGAAAGCGGACGTGTCTTGGTCGAGGGTTGAATTGTAGTGACCGTTGGCCAATGGTCGTGTTCCCTGTTCGCAGTGACTTATGGTATACGGTTCTATTAACAGAACTGTCTGATCAACGACTTACATGCAATTGCGCGGCGTAAATTGATTGTACTACAGCGCTAATGTCTATTACAACAAATAATAAAAAGATTGTATAGAAATTATGGAAGTAATTTATGAAAGTTTTTGGCAATTTCAAAAGGTAGAGTTGGTTTTCTTTGATGTTCCTGTACAACGTTTTAGATTCGTTTATACAAAGACGTAAAATGACAAAAAATTTAACATATAAATTTTACTCATTACAATACATTACTTTCTCTTTATGATGTGATTTGACACATGAAATTGCATTTAATTGATCAATTTAATTTATAATTCCATTTCCTTTTTTATATGAAATTAAAATTGCAAGCCAGGTCGATAAATGCATTTACAATAATATATTTTATTTATACAACCTAATCAAATTGATAAAATTCATTTTTTCTGCAGAATCTGTTCGTGATACAATTGTGCATTTGAAATCGAAAAACTCCCCGCGTATAGAATTAATACATTACATTAGAAACTAATAATAGAAACTCCTTTACAAAGTTGCAATTTTTTCTTCCAAAAGTGCAGACAAAATCAGAATACGATTAGGTTATACGTCAAAAGTTAGTGTCATTTTCAAATTGATATTAAGCAGTTTTTCTAGAGCTATTGAGCACGCTCCTCAATTGTGTAACCGCAGCATCCCGTATACAAACTTTGTGTTACAAAAAAGTTAAAAGTAAGTCAAAAATCGTTATATTCGTTAAATAAAAATGTAGGCAATGTTAGAATACGTTCAATCGAGTGTGAAATCACATCTACGGACGTAAATTAACTACCGAATCACGTAACTCTATTCCCACTTGCAAACTCGTACCAAATTATCGGCGAGACGGTTGAACCAAAAAAATAATTTTAGAATTCACGATCATTTTCAATAAGCATATTTAAAGTTGCTGTCGTAATAAATAGTCTCTCCTTACTAATTAGGTTTGTCAAACTTTTATGTATTGTTATATTTAACCGTTATGAATGGCCAAAAAGGTACTTGCGTCACATTGACGTAATTCCCGTAATGTTGGCGAAGTTGAGGCATTTACGCAGCTTCGCATTACGAGCATTAAAGACTTTGTACTTTAAGACATGGATGAAATTAATTAAAAATTGAAAGACACACAACAAAATTACATAAGTCGTAGTACATAACGACTCCCACGGCTGGGAATCAAACCTACAGCCCTTTGTTGACTTGGAAGTAGTCGAAATAGTCATTTTGAATATTTAGAACATGAGCGAAATATTGTTCGATGTCCGCTATTTGCCTAAATTGTTTATGTGTCCATACTATTCGTATCCATGGATATTATGGGACTCTATACATGGAGTCAAAACAAAAGGCTTAGGACCAGTCGGAGTGGCGCATGTTAGGAGAGGCCTATGTCCAACAGTGGACTTCCAAAGGCTGATGGATAGATGAATGGATGATACATGAATTCGATGGCGCATGTTAGGAGAGGCCTATGTCCAACAGTGGACTTCCAAAGGCTGATGGATGGATGGATGCTACAAGGATTCAAATGGGTCGCATGTGCCATTGATTGTCTGTTTAAAATATTTGATCCAATTTAAAAATTAAAAATAATTATCTTTATTCTTAGTTACAATAAATAATTATACTGTCGAGATATAGAACACATTCCATAACACGTTCAGAGTTATTGGAGTAAAAATTTTGATCGTCACGCTAAATAGAGGGGTTGATAGAGTGGCGCGCTGGGGTGCGGGGTTCGTTCCCACGGTGCCACAGGAAGCTCCAGGTTGCGGTTTGTGCTAAGCTAGCAATTACTTAGGTGTTCGTTGAATGATTTAATGTTACTAATCAATGAATTGGAGGAAAATCACTGATTTCAAAAGGATGGAAATTTTAAATAATAATTTCCGATTTTTTTTTTGCATTTTTTGACATAGGTCTACAAAGGCATTATTAGGAATTTGAGTTTTTTAATTTTCAGTACCTATGTAACTTACCTTACCTAGTCCTGTTTGAGTTACACATATTAAGTCTGTTTTATGATAGCAGTTTTAAATATAGAGCGGTTGTATCTTGTTTTTTTAAAGCTATTGACATATTGTGCCATAAAATGTAGGTATGTCATATGTGCCATAAATTTAGTTCATTATCAATAGTTGAAACATACAAATATATGTTTGGAAATCATAGAATGTTTTCTACATTTTAATTCAGGAAATTAGAAAAGTATTTTAACTAATTAAAAACGATAACCGTTATCATAATGACTAAATAACAAACGATTATCCCTAATTTAAAAATTACGTTTTAGTTACCCGTTTAAAATTTTAAGACGAAAAAACGAACTTTCTCATTTTTCTATCCAAGTACCGAATGATATGTTTGTGTGTTACAAAAAAGTATTTAAACGGTTCCGGCTTCATATAATAATAATTGCTACAAATCAGAAAGGACGTCCTGTGACGAATCTACCAAGGTGCTACACAAAATTACTATCGGACACGAAGCACGGCTTTAGTTGCAAATCCAACTTTAGGTGTTAGCACGACGGAACACTTCATACTTAACCGATGCTTTAATTTTTTGTCGACAACGAACATCCCTTATACGCGTGACGGGTCAAATTCGCGATTTTATTTATAACATGTCGTATTATAGCAGCTGGGGATTGTCAAGACGAAAAAACGTAAGAAAATGATTTGGCGGGCCCCTCCTGTCTCCCTGCAAGGGGCGGACCACCCTTCGAACGGGTTTCGCCACCATAAATCCCACGTTCGTTGTCAAAAGATATTTTAAAATGCGTATAAAATTTATTCAGTGCAGAAATAATTCGTTGTGCGTCGGTATTTATTTATTATTTGGGCCGAGTGCGGACCTGTGCACGTGTTCTTGGTTGGAGTTGTCGATGTTATTTGTATCGCATACAGCGAACGGTTTAATTATGTAAGATACATTTAATTCAGCAAATGGATTCGAACTAATTTATTCGAATTAATTGAATAATATATAGCCGAACAGAAAGCGAAGGCAAGGTTTTATTTCTCAACTTGTAGCTATGAAATGACTTAGTAATTGTTCTCTGTTTTCATGCGTAAACACACGTTAGTTATTTATCCAGTATTAAAGTTAACATTAGAAAAATAAATGAAAAGACTTAAGAAATTTTCTGCCAGTCAGCAGACGAAGCTAGTGAATGTATTGGTTTGCATTTGTTAGATCAGAAAAATAATAATAAACTGATTAATAAGTTAACAAGCCATCGAGAGCCATACCAGTTTCTCAGTATTTTCTTTTACCGAAAGATCTAAGAATATTTAAAAAAATATCTAAATGCTCCACAGGGAAGACTGACTGAAGCTCTGACGAAGGTAAACCTACATCGTTTAATGAAAACCACATTGAAAAACCAGACAAATAATCAATCTATTCTTCAAAACAAGCAAATTAAATTATCAACAAACCGATTCATAATAATGGCATCATACCGTTACATAAACCGCATAATTACTATCGAGATCGGAGTAACAAAGCACAGCTATTGAACAACAATAAGGGACTCAAACAGACACGCCCACTCACCCGGTGACCCAAAGAACCAATAAAACACTCCAAACGACGTCTTAATTAACCAACAATGACTACAGAAAATCCTTTCAGTATCACATCTTATGATAAACATAATAGACCAGTACAATACCGCCGGAGGTATGGTTAAACATTGTATTTATCTTGAACGGTTTACACCAATAGATACAATACTATAGTTTTTACAATGGCATATTTGAAAAGAGCTGTATTATGTACAGCCGTGTACGTAAATGCTAAAGCAAATAATGTCAATGACCTCGCGGTTGTTATTAATTCACTTGTTGCGTATTGCTGTTATTTAATTAAGGACCGTATATAATTAGGAATGTTCATACATTTTGTCAAGTTACTGTTTATATAATTGTGTAAATAATAATCATTGCACTGAGTTATGCAGCGCAATCATAATATTATATCAATACAGTAATGAATATTTTTTTTTTATTTTCAGTATATGAAATTTTCTGCATACAGAATTTCTGGTATTCTTTTTTGTAGCTAGGTATTCACAATAACATAATTTCCAATTAGTACCTATAGCTGTTTATTAATAAAGTCATCACAATGAGTTGTTTAAAAAACAGCTCTTACCATACCCTTAGAACCACTCCAGAATTAATAAGATGATTTTTGAAGAGTGACATATCAAGGTTCATGAATTTACACATTATTTCATATTATTGTAATAGATTTTTGATAAACAAGTTTCATTTTCGCAACATTTGTAAATATTTTTTTAAACTTACACATACTCTAACTCTGGCTTCACTGCTACTGAAGTAGTTGACGTGCTTGTAAATATTAACGGAAAACTATTTATTGTTATGATTTTTATACCGAAAAAATGTAAGCACTATTTTGAAGCTTTGAAAATATCGTCTTGTAAAAGGAGGATTTATAAAATCTATAATAAAAAATTAAACCAATGCGCAAAATTACCTTATAGTAAACCATGCCAGCCACAACCAAGCATCAAAATATACATATAATATGTACACTCAATTGAAAACTGGTTAAGCAGATCTATCAAGAATACAATTTGTAACCTGTATGTGTCAATTAATGTATTGAAATGTAAATAACATTATAATACGAGTATAACACTTTTGTGGCAGTATGTACACAACATCAAAGTTCATCGACCGCTATTATGCTATTATAAAACGATGATACATTTGAATATTGTCAGGTGAAATAAAATTTTGCATCTCTATCGGAATCATTCTTTAATGTGTAAATTTTTATTCCGTGCCAGTAGTCCATTGTAAGTTCGAAGAATTAAGGCGCGTGCTGCTAAATTTACATAAAATTTGTGTAATAATTGTCGTTCATCAATCTATTTTATTATAACGTCAAATACGCAATTCAATAGACATGTTTAAAGTTTGGTATTTATTGTCAGGTAGATACGATTACAATAATTATGACCATACTTTGTACTTAGTAGATACAAAAAGAAATGAGGAAATAGTCGTACGATAATACAAAAACGTTTTGAAACCTGACCGATATTATTTTCTACCTAACTATAACAACTCATACTATCCAGTTTTTCGGATCGGGACTGCCTCACGTGATGAAAGGCCAAATGCCTACCAAGCTGGCCAAATACGAATTTTAACATTGCTTAATGAAGAACTCTCAGAGATAGAGATAGATTGGTTACAGTGTTGTCCTTCAACGAAGCAAGTGATGTATTATTTTTTACATAATAACGTTTAAAATTAAAATAGGTGTCTAGATTTGAATTCAGGTACTCCGTTCGAAAGTCCGACGGTCTAAGTTAGAAATTATCTATTAGTAAGGGCTATATTTTTTATTCGACTTATTAAATTTTTCTCTTATTATTCTTTTCTCATATCCCATTCCCTTTGGGAACTTGGTCATGTGGAAATGAGTTCTACGAGTAAAACTCGGTTAAAAACAAAAGACATCAACGGGTGATGTGTAAAGATTCTGACTATATGCAAACTATCTTACATAATATGTACCTGACAATTTATTTATTACTTCCTAAATATGCATGGAGATTATGTTCTTCTTTTCTTATTATATTAGGTACTTACTTTGTATTGTGGATACTCAGGAAGCATCACAGGGAAGCATTCTATAAATGTTACGTTGACTACTATTATAAATACATTTTCATAAAATTTAAAAAAGCTGCATCAAAATTAAGTTAAATCGCATTAAATTCAGTTTCAATAAATTATATCAAATTAAAACAAATCATGTAAACTTAGATCAAAATTAATTTAAATCAATAAAAAAAAATGCAACTAAAATATAAATTAATCAAATTATATTAAAATTAATTTAATTAAAATTACATATAGGTTTAAAAAAATGTCACATTTTCAAAGGGATATTTTTTTATAATTTTCATAAATTGGACGCATAAAATCACCTATTGATAATCTGTAAGATAGCCTAATTCGCGGAATGAAAAGTATCATTAACATCCTAGTTCCGTGATATAAATCAAAAGTCTGATCTGAATCGGTTCAGTTGTTTTCTATAAGCGCACAGACAACAAAACAGACAAAAATTTTCAAAAAATATAAAGTTTACAGATTTGATTTATTACAGTGATATTATGATTAGTAACATAATAATATACATACATCCTATACATATATGTAGTACCTATAGTATAGTTAGAGTATAGAGTAGGTGATAAAATCATGGATTTATTCATGTCCGGATGCAGTTATTCTCTACGCGTGCTTTAACGTGTAGTGTTATTTTTTAGTAATTAATGACCGAGTGAAATTACGCGGTGGGTGCTCGATGTCCGGCAACTAGCCGTAATGTTACACCGATGCGCACCAGGTGAGGACACTGGGGATATATGGACCAGACACATGAAATCATTGAATGAAATCCAACCCTCATAGTTTAGTATAAAAAAATACTTAACAATAATATGACTTCAGATGAATTATTAAAAATCATCCGTTACGATGTAGGATGAGATATTTAAGAGGAAAGAGAATGATTTTAGAATGCAGTGAAAAATGTGTTGCATGCGATTGAAAATAAAATACAAAATGGATAAAAAGCACATAAAGTGTTATCATACTAAGATACAAAACATATAACATATATCCAGAACCCTTAAAAACTGTTACATAAAATAACATGTGTTCGCTCATGTTCGTTGATTGCCCTATCCAGGACCGTACTTGATTGATACGTTGCGCCTTCCCAGAGGGGCAACTTTCCACTATACACATGTACCATGTATAGTAGTACGAGTAATTATATTTCATAAAAAGCAAGACATGACTTGAGAAGCAACATAATATATGCTGTAATTGTGTAAACAAGGTAAATTCACTTGGTATTTGACATTGATTTTTTAACTACGATCATCACAAATGTCGTTCCACCACACTACCAATTTTGTTTCTTGTATAACAATTATAAACATTTTAATTTTTTAGAACCTAATTAAGCCTGTCTTCATTACCCCGATCTCCCCGTCGCGCTCAGCGGCGCGTGCAACCGCGCAGCGCAGGAAGGCGCGTCTCATCTCGCAGGATGCGGGCGCGCGCAGCTACCGGCTTTGCTATCAGTTACCGCAATCCTATCTAGTGCTAGACACGTGTTACTGACCTCGGGCCCGACCTGCCTCCGACCACATTCGATTTGGTGACAGCAGCTACACCTGATCCATGTTAGATGCAGTCTGCTGGAAAATAAATGGTTTAAAGCTAGCTTATTGAGCATTGCCTTCTAGATGTATCAATTCCGTAATGAATTGTGGCAATGTGGCAAATGTGTTTAATGATATTGTGGACACGTTTAGTTTTGCTTTGCCAATTTTGCAAATGTTTTTGGTTTCAGAGTTTCAGATGGGTTTAACCGCAAACGAGCAGTTGGTAAGAGGTCATTGTTGCCAGGTAAAAGCCACGACTCCAACAAGAGGGACCTGCCTCATCCATTGTTCAGTACGGTTCACTACGAGCGTAGAGAGACACTAAAACAAAGAAAGGAGTAACCCTATAATATGTATTTGGTTTATTAGAACACATAATAAAAATAAATAAAAAATAATATAAGCCTTTATTACTGTCTCACAAAATAATGTCACAATGTTCGAAAAGGTTTTTTTTATTTACAATTTTTAGCTGAACTGAATAATCTGAATATACACCTATTTTTATACAAAGACAAATATATCTCCAGTCAAATATACGTATATCTCGCAATAATGCACAATCTAATCAATACCGGGCAAACAAGCATAACTAAAATCAATCAATCTAGATGTTAAATTAGTCAACTGACGAATACGCAGATAATAGTCATTGGACAGGAATGACAGAAATGTGTGAGCCCTTAGTTTTAGTTAGGACTCGAAACTCGAAACCCAACGAACATAGTCGACGTCAATTGTACTAATTAAGCTGCGTACTGCGATGTCGTAATAGTCGAAGCCACAAAATAGAGAGGTAACAGAAGAATAACTCCATACAAGCACGGCTCGTGCAATGCACTTAAAGGCAACGTACACGAAAAATAAGAGTGAGCCGCTCAATACTACTCTAATGTGTTATGTGCTTACTTCGTGTGTCCGTGTAATGTAAAGCTTGAATTACATGTTCTTGTGACTAAAATTTTAGGCTTTTCTACACAGAACTTGGCACCCATTTAGATCTCAATTCTTTTTTTTTAAATTAGCTTTTACTTTACATTTATGTTTTTGATAGGATATCATTACTTTTTGTACAGAAATTATTAGTAGGTACTTATTCATAACGTTACTGATTAATTTTGTTACCTTATACATGAACTGTAATAGTGCCCTTCAACTAAATCCGTAGTTAGTGCACCGTGATCCAAAATACCTATTACTTCATTATTTATAAGTAATGATCTTCTACTATTCATGTCCGCTATATATTTAAATAATAATTAATACTAAATCCCAGTCTGTTATAATAATAATAAATACGATACGATACGACAGTAGTAATAATAATAAATGCGATAGTCGAATATACTCTTATTAGTTATAACTTATAAGTAGTTTGTGTTCGATGAGATAACGTGCCATAATATATTTGGAAACAATACTTCGAATCACTTTAAACTGGTATAATTTCGGAAATCATACAAAATTTAGTGGTGTACATGCCATACAAGATACAAGATAAGAGAAGAATAATTTTTCACACATTAAAAATGAAACAATGCAATACACTGGAAATAACGGCTACTGACGTCTCACTAATCTGTACGTAAATAATACGTACGTACACTGAACATCTTCCCCCCGTTAGAAGCTTCACAAAGTACTAAAACTGATATGTTTCGATTTAAAAAAATTAAGGGTGGTATTCCACTCCTTATATATATTCCACATAATGACCACCTGTCATCAATTTTGATTGCTGTTCATAAATTTCAGGCGTTATAAGTGTTCCTAATAGAATCAATTTTTTGAAAAATTATCATAAAATGATAAAAATTTACTACTTTCAGATTTATTCCTTTGTATTCACCCGACTACCTATCTACATGCCAAATTTTAACTTTCTAGGTCACCTGGAAGTTGGATATAGTTTTGATCTATAGGTCAGTCAGTGTTAAATTTCTCGATTTTTGGACGTTAATATCTAAATAACCGTTTGAGATGTGTTTATGAAATTTAGAAGACGTATGTATTTCGCAAGTCTTAATAAATGAGCCAAATTTGACAGGTTTATGTTGAATAGTTTTTGAGTTATGAGGTGGTCAAAAGTGGCTCCAAATGGTTCGTGTAATATTACACACGGTGCTGCTCGCCAATTCTGTTAGCTAGAAAATTGGCTTACACGCTACCGCGTGTTTAGATAGGTACTTCTGTTGTCTCTATTTTGTGTCGAAGCGTAGGCCACAGGCGATTACAATCTGAGCCTTGTCTTACGTAGCTCGTTTCTCGTGGACTGGCGCCAGTGTTAATTGATATATGAATTGGTTCGATTCGAATCGATTCAAATCTCAGTATTTATGTCAACGAGGCCTAGTTGAATAACTATGATATGATCGTTGGATTTAGAAAGTGAAAACATAGGCTTTGTTGCTTAACATTATACGTAAGGTGTAAGCAGAGTATTCATTTCCAAAGGTGACAACAACTATAAAGTTTTTTTTATGGAAATAACCGACAAACGAGGTATCGTCGCAAATGGACATCAGCGACACCAAAAGCATTAATGATGCGTTAGTGGCCAAAAAGAGAAGAAAAAAGAAACGAAGAAGGAAGAAGATAAATAGGTACTTACATGCATTTTAGGGATTGATTATAAAACCCGTATTATTTTACTACTGTATCTAATACCTTCCCTCATGTACGTTGCTAGCACAAAAAATACCTTGTCAAATATTGGTCAATCACCCTATTTCACATAGGTATACATGTACCTATGTGATAACAGATTCCTTTAGCTTCAAGATCAGACTATTAGAGCAGTTGGAAAAATCGCAAGTGCACGCATATCGCGTAAGTTAATTTGAACCTCATGATGGATGTAAGTTCCAGAGATATGATTGCATCCTTAGATCGGTAACGATGCTTTCTAATTCTAACGGAGAGATGAGGAAGGTATAGCCGTTTGTACTCGTATCATTCATCACTGTCCACGTACTTCATCAATACGTTCAGATTAATAAGGCCAATTGTGATTGGCGGATATTTTAGTTGTAAACAATGTGGGTGTAGATACGAAAGTTTGTGTTTGATGTTGGTTTACACAGGGACAAAGATTAGAGCTTGCTGGAGGGGAAAATATTATTTGGGATAATAAAAAGGAAGTTTTGTAAAATTCTGCATTGAATGGACGGTGAAATTATCCGAAGGTTTCGTAAAAAATTGAATTGGAGTTACCTCAAGAGGTCAACATTGTCCAATGTATCGCTAGTAACCTGACAAAATCTTCGAAATGTATTCATTCAAGCAGGAAGAAAATTACTCTAAACGCATGTGTTTGTGTAATTGTGTACCTACGTATGTATTCAAATATTTATGCATGTGTGCTACAACAGCTCGTAAGCTCGTATTATGCTTATTTCAAGCATGTGTATCTCCTAATTTTAAACTTAACTCATCGTGGAAAGAACATCTTACTATGATACGGGTACTCACGATATTTATTTTGTATGCCGATATTTCGACCCATTTGCTCGTGAATGGAATAAATATCGTGAATACCTGTATCATAGTAAAAAAAATTGATTGGGAGCCTCAGGCTCAACCTCCAAGTTGGTATATAGTTACGTCACAAGAGCTGTCACAGTAACAATGGGTCACAACATTGTCCCATCGTCACCGACGTCCAGAGGACGGAAGCGTCGAACTGGACGGCATCCGACATGCGACAGAGCGTCACGCGGTGCAAACATGCGTTCAGTCCACACCAGTGTTGAGAGCAAATTAATTCCACATTTTTCAACTATTGTATTTATTTCGTCTTTTACAATAGTGATCAACCTTTATCTTCAAATTATTAACCGACTTCAAAAAAAGGAGGAGGTTCTCAATTCGACTGTATTTTTTTTTTTTTTTTTTTTTTTTATGTTTGTTACCTCAGAACTTTGGACTGGGCGAACGGATTTTGATGATTCTTTTTTTAATCGAAAGCTGGTGGCTGTTATGTGGTCCCACATAAATTTTATTGAGATCTGACAATGGAATCCATGAGAAAACCACATAAGTCGTAAATTTGTGTTAAGATGTGCGCGACAAATTGACGAATAACTCAATATCACGTCAACCGATTTCGATGATTCTTTTTTTAATCGAAAGCAGGCGCTTGTGTTGTGGTCCCACATAAATTTGAACGAGATCTGGCAAGTAGGTAGTTTTTGAGACTTTGAAGTCGGTTATTTTTTGTTAGTAAAATTTAGATTATACACTAGTGTTAATACCACTGAAATTGATTCTAAGGAGTAATAAATTGCTCCATTTTTTATACTATTTACACGTGTAACACGAATTTAAAGTTATGCTCACTTGTAATTGATTGTACATTATTTGCTGGTAAACATGTTTGTATATTTTCTTTGTGTGCGGTAAATGTACTTAACAATTGTCAGTGAGGTAAATAAAAACAAATTAAGGCAGTCCTTAGCTATAAGCAGTAAAATCCTTAGTTAAATGGGTCTCTCGTACAAATTAAAACAGAATCACATTTAAATCGTTACGCTTTAATTAATTTCAGATGAAAACTCAACCACTACTTAACTAACTAGTTAGTTACTTATATACCGATGCTAAAGTTATCAAGCTAAACCTTTAAACCCACGATTATTCGTCTGTTGTTCAGCTCACCAGAATGAGAAAAAAGCATTTTTGCGAACTTATTAGCGTAGTATTCAAGTTTCTACCTTCTTTAAAATGTTTTGATACCTGTTTGGCATAATTTACAAAATCACGAATGTTTTGTGAATCATTATTATAATGTCTAGAGGCAGTCGTCTCGTCAGTTGGTCGGAAGTGACAGGACGGACGAGCAAATTGGATTCGCATGCGAAATGTGACATGGCAAGTTGCACGCTGCAAGTACACACGGACACAGAAAAATTTACAACGATAGGAAAAAGTACAGCGGTCCACTTCCTCAAAAGAACTTTCAGAAATTTCCTTGGACTTGAGAAGTTAATGACTGATGTTTAGCAAATAAATAAGATCAACTGCTTAATGTATCCAATACATGGATTTAATCAGGTCGGTTTATGGCGACCCTATAGCTTAGTTATTAGTGACCCTGCCTACGAAGCAAAGGTCCCAGTTCGATGCCCGTGCGGAGCAGACATTTTATGTTGCAGATAATTGTTGGTTCTCAGTCAGAAATGGAAACAGAAGTCTCGAAAGTCTCGAAAATTCGTAAATTGAAATATTAAAAGATGATCAACACATATGGACTTTTATTCTAAATTGAACACAACCTTCTGATATAATCTTATCGACGGTTAAAAGGCGACTTGATTCAAGCGCCATTTTGCGAACTTTACAGGAGAGCGTTTTAAAGTTTATTTTTTGAGAAAAAAAATCATTGTTCCTAAAGTATACAATAAAAATTGACAAGTCTCCCCAATCATAAAGCGGCATATTTTGTGCTATTTTTTGATATATATACAACAAATAAAAGGTGTTTTTTAACGGAGTTAGATGTAACTTGAGCCATTTTGCACAATTCTTTGATCAGGGCAGAAGGAATCAAAGTACACGATTACTATTTATCTGTTCAAAGCAAAATAATTCAAGTGTACAATGACTTCTTTAACAGATCAAGGATAAATGATTTAAATCACTCACCTATTTAAAACTGTTCATGGATAAATGAGTTAAACCGCTCACCTAGTTATAAACTGTTCATGGATAAATGATTTAAACCGCTCACCTAGTTGTAAACTGTTCAAGGAGTAATGACTCAAATTACACAGTGATTAATAAGATTTAAAGCAAATTGTTTTAATCGCAAGATTTATTAAAATTTGACTTGGAGAAAATAGCTCAAAGGTAATAAAATAAATTTCACGATATAGGGAAAACGAATGAAAGGACATTGTCAATTCAAAGAAAAGTAACTTAAATGGCATACTTTTAAGAACTTAGACTTTAAAGTCGATTTTATACAACGAAAGAATTAAAATTTAATAAAACAATGCTTTTCATGAATCAACTTTTGTTTTAATTATTTATTTACTTAAATTTAAGTATATTTAAACGTTGGTAACATTTGTAATAATCAGCCTTCGAATATTGGCACTAGGGGAGCGGGGGGCACGTTGTTACAATTTTTAGACAATTGTCAATACGACAAATGCTATCAAATAATTTATACATTTGATTGCTTTTATCGTTACTATGTCTATTCAGCTATTAAAATATGATTGAAAAGTTATTAAAATGTATGTAATTTTTTCACAATGAACAATTTAACCAAAAAAGTCGATTGTAACAACTTACCCCCGATTCGGGGTTAGTTGTTACATCTTCGGGGCATGATGTTACGGTAGATAAATAAACAAAATCATCAATGATAAATCATTTTTTTTTAAATTTCGAAACGTTATAAACAAAAGAGATCACTTTAAACAGCCTTCTATTATTTATGAGTAATTTATAATATCTATCTTAACTTTTAAAGATTTTTTTGTAGAATAATAACATAACTTCGCAGGAACTTTTTTAAATCTTATATAAAAGCTCAGAAACTTCGTCTGCAAATAACAACTTGTAGTACGTAAATTATTTATACTTATTAGTTATTTTAATAAACTTTTAGCAAACTAAAATACTTAAGATTCTAAAAATTTTAAGGCACTTATATTATAGAAAATATATAGTTATTTATATAGAGGTAGGTAATGATATCCATAACATACTAATATTAAATTAGTCTTCATCAGAATTGCAATTAATTCAAATGAATAAGTGAACGTTTCCCGTTACACATTTGACATGGGCCACATTTTGCATTCTAAATATTCTACCCAATCTTCGTTTTTAGAGGTGCTGTAACTTTCGCTACACACTAAACAAAACCATTCATCAGTATCAGAATCTGAATCGGAAACCAAAATTCACCTTATCTTTTTCTTCTCCGCTCATTTTCGAGGACTTGGCCACTTTTTCTTCATACCCTATTTTAATGAGTCTTTTCAGGTGTGCCGGTTAACACAGGGAATTTGCGTTCAACGACGCCTATACGACATGTAACAACTTACCCCAAAAAATTGTAACTACCTGCCCCATGGCACATTTTTTAATATAAATTGAGGTCACCATTAATGGATATCGATAGTAGAAAAAAACAATATTGCAAATTAAAGGTAGATATATTTTGAACGTTCGAGGTTAAGAATTTTGAGAAAATAAAAAATATAGACATCAGGAATCAAAAACTTCGTAAAAGATTTTTTTACTTTCTTGGTTGAAATCGAGACACATGCACACAACCTAGCAGCTTGGCGCTTGGTGGGTCATTAATCGTTTTTATGTAATGCATGATGTTATAAGAAAACAAATGAGTCCAATTATGGACACTAAAGAGTTTAAAATCCCGGTAAAAAAGGCGTGTAACTTCTTACCCGTGCAACAACGTGCCCCCCGCTCCCCTACTCGTAATTTTTATAATTGTTATTAAGTTTTACATCAAGTTTTTCTGGAAATCCATCAAAACAGCCAGAGGAAAAACATCTGCCTCGGAGCTGAGTACAATCAGGAGTCAAGATGGGAGCATTATAAAAGGAGAAAAATGTGTGTTAAAGAGATGGAAAGAGTATTTTGAAAGTTTGTTTGAAAGAGAGGAAGTGCAGGTACAACATCCGGCACCTTCCATGGAAACTAATATAAATGTTGATGAAAGTGAGATAAGCATGGATGAAATAGTGAAAGCGTTGAAAAGTATAAGATTAGGTAAGGCTGCAGGGTATGACAGGATTACCATCGAGATGCTGAGGGCTGGACAGGGCATAGTAGCTAGCCAGCTGTACCGCCTTTTCAATTTGTGCTGGTGAAATGGGCAAGTACCGGGAGACTGGTGCAAAGCCGTAATCGTGCCATTGTATAAGGGAAAAGGGTCACGGCAGGACTGCATAAATTACCGCGGTATAAGCCTTCTCAGCGTCGTCGGTAAATTGTATGCGAAAGTGTTGATTGAAAGGGTTGTGAATGAAACAGATGAAAAAGTATGGGACGCACAAGCGGGATTTAGAAAGGGAATGGGATGTACGGATCAGGTCTTTTCCTTGCGGCGCATAGCCGAAAAGTGTTTGGCTAAAAACAAGAACGTCTATTGCGCGTTCGTGGATCTAGAAAAGGCCTATGATAGAGTGGTGAGGAATGAATTGTGGTCAGCATTATCCGTGAATGGTGTGAGCAGTATCCTCATACGAGCATTACAATCTCTTTATAGGGATTCTAGTGCTTGTGTAAGGATAAACGGGACATACACTGAATGGTTTAATATCGAAAAAGGTGTTAGACAGGGATGTGTAGCGTCACCGTGGCTGTTTAATCTGTTCATGAACAATTGCTTGACAGACTTAAAAGATAATGAAAGTGGGTTGAGAATGAATGAGTTACTCGTCAAATGTTTTCTCTATGCTGATGACCAAGTGTTACTTGCGTCTTCAGCCGAGGAGTTGCAAGAGATGGTAACTGCTATGAATGGAGCTTTTGTTAGAAAGGGAATGAAGATGAATGTAAAGAAGACGAAAGTTATGGTGTTTGAAAGAGATGAGACAGTGACAGACTGCAATATCGTGATTGGAGATGAACAAATTGAACAGGTGAATGAGTTTGTGTATCTGGGTTCAAATTTTACAAGAGATGGAAAGTGTGAGAGCGATATTGAAAGAAGAGTGAATGCAGGAAACATGGTGAATGGAGCTTTGCACTCCTTTATGAACAGTCGGAAGGTGTCTAACAAGGCTCGTTTGGCTGTGCATGAGGGGGTGTTGGTTTCGACACTCATGTACAGAAGTGAAAGTTGGGTATGGCAGAAGAAACATGAAAGCAGAATAAATGCAGTTGAGATGAGAGCGTTAAGAAGTATGATAGGAGTTAAACTGAGTGACAGGATAAGAAATAGTGAGATAAGGAAACGTTGTGGTGTGAAAGAAGATGTAGTGACAAAAATTGAGAAATGTATGCTGAGATGGTTTGGACATGTCGAGAGAATGAACGAAGAACGATTGATGAAAAAAGTGTATAAGGTGAGTGTGAATGCGAGTGTTGGAAGGGGTAGACCTAGGCGGACGTTTGAAGACCAAATTAGGGACGTCTTGAAAAAAGGCCAGGTCAAGAGTACAGCAAACCGAAGAGCTTGTATGAAAGGAATAATGAAAATGGACAAAGCAAAACAAGTATGTAAGGATCGTAGCAAGTGGAAAGAAGTGGTCACTGCCTACCCCTACGGGAAAGAGGCGTGACTTATATGTATGTATGTATGTATGTTATTAAGATAAAGCTGAAAGAATGTTTTCATAAAGAAAATTTGTGTGAAACCTCGCGCGACTACGCGTGCCATGGATTCAAATACATACCCGCGTTGTTTCGTGTTCTTTTACTTGTGATTTAAACGCCATTTTTAATGCAAGGTGAAAGGAGTAGACTGATTGAAGTACTATATTAGTTTAATTAATAAACTAACATAAAGGAATCAAGCGTGCAGACATTTATTTTTTGCAAAAAGAAAATGGTTCTAAATGATATAAAGACTTAAAACTGGTCAAGGAAAATTAGCACAAGTCATATTCTTCAATATACTAGTTCAGGTAAGATTGATTCAAGCGACAGAGATAATGTTTGAATGTTTAAGGCAAAATGATTTAAGTAACATACACTAATAAATCTGGATCAAGCAAAAAAGAATTAACATCCTTTGTTTAATTATTTATGATCAAGTAAAAAGAATTCAAATGCCGATACCATTTCATTCCATCCGAGGATAAATGGCTTAAACTACAAATAGTACGAAAAACCCTTTTTTTTCGTGGGTCTATATACATGCTTTGAAAAAAACAACCAAATTCGCTACACTTGATACCGCGTAAGCAAAAATGATACCCAAATTGGTCATGGAGCCAAGCGCCAAAAAAGTGCTCAGATTAACCTCAAACCCGGCTCCATCGACGCGCAAAAATTCGCCGATTCCAATGATGTATATAACTCAATATCGCCCAGGGGGGCAATTCTCATTTCGTAGAGATACATGTCTAACAGAGATATCTCGAAAAAACATGGCCGACCTCGAATAAAACGAGGCCAATCGGCCATGTTTTTTCGACATATCTCTGTTAGACATGTATCTCTACGAAATGAGAATTGGGCTCCAGGATGGCGCTTGAATCAATTCGCCTTTTAACCGTCGTTATGATAGGTATAACTTCGAGATATAACATCAAGATATTAATTTTGGTGACACCCAACATCATTTAATCGTCACGATGCCTTTAAGAATTCTTAACGAATGCTTTTTGATAATACAAAGCCCAAACTTGTTGATTGCTTGTTGCTGTCACTTCAACATAAAACAGGCCAAAATTTATCAGTATCTATCTATATAAATATAATATAATAAAGTGTTATACTCACAGGCATCAAATGTATCGGTCTGGTGGTTACGGATGCTGCGCAGGCGCGCCGCCGGAAACGGAAGTCACTGGCGCGTTCGCGCGCTCATCTGTGGAAAAATGGCGGCTGACGGAATCAGTAGGTTGGTCGCAGGTCACTAGGATAACTATCGTAAATTAATTATCTGCTTTGTGTTTGCAATTTTTATGTGTTTCTATATTCTATTAGGAAAAACTAAAAAATGATAGATTAGCCTGCCTTGAAGTTAAACCTTTACCTACATTTACCTACTATGAAACAAAACCGGGCAAGTGCGTGTCAGGCAACGCGCAATGTAGGATTCCGAAGTAGTAAGTTATCGACTTAAGTAACGTACGTAAGACAGACGGACAGACGGACAGATGGACAGACGGACAAACGGACAGACGGACGGACGGACATGATGAAACTATAAAGGTTCCGATTTTACTTCGGAACCCTAAAAATGACAAGAATAAGACGTAATGCTATATTTTGATTTGAGAACAAGCAATATGGTCAAAAGTTACTTATTTTTAAGATAAGAAGCAGCTGATCAAGAAATGATCTTAATGACGACATTAAGTCAACGACCAATTACATCAACGTAGGTATACGAAATGGTTACGACGACATTGTCGAAAAAATACTTTTAAACGATTCTAAAGGTAGTCCTCAGATGCCTATTACATTGCGATATAACAAGGAGGTAATTACATGGTAACGGCAAATTTTATCGTGTTCGTAGCTGATGCGAAGCAAAATGAAGATAGGTACAGCTACTCCTATCGCAGCGGGTGGTAATTATTTAATAATACATATATTTTCGAAGTACAAAATAAGTCAAGCTGCTTACTTCGTCATTTTTAGAACGGGTTGTACCTGATGGATGTAATGGTTTTCAATCTACACATGAAATGAGGCACACGTACAAACTTCACACACACACGTACAAAATCCTAATAAAAGTGTAAGATAAAGTTTTTTTGCTGTTTTTTAATTGATGTGGGTTTTTGACAGATTAAGAAGCCGTTAAGTTTTCGTGGAATTATTATTTATCTATCTTTCAGTATTACGCAGGAAGAAATAAATAGATTAGGTTTTTACCGGGTTTATTGACCGAATTGAAGTGTATGCGGTTTACTAGTAGCTAAAAAACTTCGTAGAAGTTTACTGGTTTAGGTTCCGGAATAATCCATGAATAAATACGGGTGCATCGGAGGTGGGAGGGACGACGACTATAAGTTACCACATATTACCTAACTTCCCAAGATGTTAATCACAAGATTTCCTTGTGATAAATAAGAGCGCTAGACATAGACCGCTTAAGAAAGTGTTAGAGTTGAATGAAAAAAGGAAAGGTAAATTCGGTAGAAGAGCTCCAGGGATATTGGCTTATGATTGATGAGGATGAACGAGTTGAATGACAGTTTTGCGTTTACATTTTCAAAGGAATATGAAATAACTTATGATATTAAAATTAACTATTTCGATCTAGTTCGACCGTGTTCACGGCAAAGCAGTTGAGCTGACCATGCCCATGAATATACATCACTATGAATGCCGCCTGATGGTTAAGGACCATGTAGGATGTGAGCGCACAAAAAAGGTTATTAAGTCACTCCTGAAGTCACCCATCTCCTACGGACTTGTAGGTACACTGACATGGTCGAAAGTCATTGAAAAATTCGATTTTTAGTCAAATCAGGTCTTAGTACTCTTGGTCCAATTGTCATTGAACTGTCTTCGGATCGTGAGGTGATGGAAAGCTACGTGACATTAGCGCGCGTGACCTCGCGCCGTGACCCGCCGCCGCGCCGTGAAATGCGGCAAATCGCCGTGCTCTGCGCCGTGCCTTACTCTCTACTGCCTCTTACATGTCGCGATCAGTCGTGTCGTGCCGTCGTCAGCGAGGAATGGTCAATGATTATTTTGACGATTTTTAGATAGCTGGGGACGTTTATGACGGGTTTTTATAAGTACGTAGTCATGAATATCTACGGATTATGAAATTGCAGTTAGAGTAATCATAAATGGCTTTCTGATAATATGACGATGACCGCAAAATGTAAATATCTACGTCAAATGAACATAATAAAATTAAAGAATAGATTCATAATTAAATTATTAGCTAAATAATTAATATAATATTAAAAGTAGGTATAATAAATCAGGAAATAAATACGCAGGAAAATTAATTGTAGTCTATATTGTTTAATACCAATAGGTTCTCACTCATGATGTTTAACAATTAAAGAAGCCAGTTAAACGGCTGTGTGTCTTAACACTGTATTTCAAATGTGTTAAATGAAGATGTGTTTCAAAAATGTGTTAGATGAGGAAAGTGTTAGATGAATGATTTTATTTTATTTTGCCTTTGTAGCATAATGCACTAACAGCATCGCTACATCGATTTAATATAATATTGTGTTCTTATTTCTGTTCTCTTAAACGACCAGATTAAGCGACTGCAAGAAAAACAACATAAACAACATTTTTTGATTGTTACAAAATCGTGATATATAAATGGTATTGTGTATGTCCAGTGACGACCATGTGTGGGCTGGCGACTCGCACGCTCTTAATCGTTCAGTGAATTAGACCGACCGACGCCACACTTTTGCAATTATTACAAAAATAATGTGACTCTAATGTGCTTGGATAGAAAGTTAATATCTTCCAAATTGTATACTAATTGGACAAATACAGCCTTGCGTGTTTTATTATACTGAATTGCTTTTTTTACATTTTAAAGTGTAATTATGTTTAAAATATAAAAATCAATGCTAGTTTGTCTTATTTACAGCCACCGCCGTTAGCCACAACAAGTACCTAATATAAAATAGAACCGCAAAAAATCACTACACGAATTGAAATGTTTGGTTAAACTCAAGTTAACTTAACTGAAGTTACTTCCAATCCGAGTATGTAATAACATTCTAAGGTAATAACATAGGTAGGTTACTCGTAGTTTCTGTACAGTCGGCAGCTGTCCTTCAAACATGGCGTAGTAAATAGCTGAACAACAACTCCCCTTCCGTCCGTGTAGTATCGTACGTACTCACTACTTAGTTTTAGTTAAAATACCCACTGTAAGTTAACATCTGGTTTTTTAAATAAAAAAGAATACGTTCCAATTATTCAGAGATTATACCGATATACATAGTTTAACACTTCGCGAAAAAGTAGGTAGTGCTATTAGCCTTGGCAGGGCAACACCCGTGCCTCTAAATACGTTGTAAGACGAAATATGAGCAACTTGTAAGTAATATTGTAATCTCAGAAAATCATGAAGAATAGTTAAATTAATGAAGTAATTAAATTATTAATGAATAAAAAACTTACCTTTTAAATGCAAATTCGTTTATTAATATAGGTTATTTACCTACTTAACAAAGGTCTTATGCGTGTCATTTAATTACAGAAAGACCGTCCTGGATCATAAAAAAACTTATTTTACTCGGTGGTGAAATATGTATAATTGCACTTTAGAAGAATTATCTTTAAATTAAATAGGTAGTAGTAATAATTAATCGCAGCTTGTAATTACTAATTATAATTTTGTCATAACTTTATGGTTAAAGATTCAAAACACTACATTGTTTAGTTTTGGCGTGCCGTCGGTGCCGGCGTAATAATGTCCAAAACCAAAAATAATAATTCACGAAAAATCTGATATAAAACATGTAGGATAATTACTAGCGGGGAGCCGGGGACTGGCCCCCATAAGGGTTTCGCCATCAAGTACGGTGTTTCGTTCCGAGTGCCCTGGCTGAAATAAATACGATACTTGGGGGACTGTTTATGTCATGGAAGCGGGTTTGTGCAAGCATTCACAGATTTTGATGGGGTAGTACGGTACAGTCAAGTCGAGACAATAATAACGTGAAAATAATTTATTGGAATGATAAATATTTTAGTTTCGTAATAATAATATTTTAATAGTAATATATAATAATTTTAATAATAATATTTTAACAAAAATGTAGTATACTGTTACTAAACATGCAGTTCAATGTGTCCTTATGGGTTTCCAACTCGCCGGTGACGCTTTTTGGTGTAGCCAACGATGTCCATATAGGTATCATTAGATGAGAAGTTTATTCGTTTTTAAATAAAATAAAAATATTCTGAAGCAAATTCCTAATTGGAAATAGTCAAGGAATTTTATCATTAAAATTTATTTAACAGTTTGTTTTATTGATCAGCTCTACTAACTTTATTGAAAAGAATACCACATAGTTAACAAAATTAAAAATTCTGTTAACAGTGACGATGCAACTTTATTCGAAATTTTAAAATAATTTCTCAGTAACTTTTAATTAATAAAAAAAAAACAATAAATATAAATTCTGCACTCATTCCTTATAAACTACGTCAAAATAAAACCAGCACAGACCTACCAGCCCCTTGCGACTTGTTTTATCAATATTACTTTAAAATAAATCATAGCGTACCTACAGATGTGTACGCGAGTGTACCGCGAGTCGGGCCGGGGGTTCGGCGCACACCTGGCCACCGCAGCTGCGCGTTCAAATCTCACGCGCAGCTTCCACGCACACACACACACACACACACACCAATAAACATGCGTCTACACATACATAGCCAAACCACACGCACTACACATAGCTGAATGTAAATAGCAATACATGCATGTGCATTCAAGATGGTCGTTTTAAATAATTTCTGTACGTAATTTTGATGGATATTTAGGTTTAATTTGCACATAAGTTTTTACTTACATGAAATATATTGTACATCTGTTGCCTTATTGGTGTATTCATCAAGAATATTAGGATAAGAGTTTATTTATACAGTTTATTAAAAATAAAGTTACTTACGAAGTTATTGCAAGTAAATTTCATCACAGATGAAACAGAAAAATTCCCATAATTGTAGAGTCCACTTCAGGCCAATTACGAACAGCCAGGTTTGTACCCCGCAGAGGACCTAATGAGTTAAATTGAAGGAACAAAAGGCTCCCTGAAGACGGTTCTTGCGTGACCAACAACTTCGTGAAGAAGTGAAGAATTAGCATTAGTTACTGTTGTACATGAGTAGGTGCCTAAATGAAGGTGTGTTGACAGTTCTGTTGTTGACCATTTAAATAAAAATAAATGAGATAAATAAAATGTCATCGATTTGTTTCAATTAACCAAAATTGAAGTCAATTCATTGCTTAATTAGTTGCGAATTTTTCTTTTCACGAACTGGTAATTCGGTGAAAAGGATTAATTCTTAAATTTTCATATTGAAATTGATAATCCATGAGAATTGTCCTTTAAAGGTTACACACCAAAATTGCGTACCTAAATCAGATACATCAATGTTATCAAGATAGCATAGCATTATGATAGTAATCAGTCATGTCGTATGAGCAATTGATATGTTAAATATATCAAAGGACAAAATTCAAAAACGGTTTTTTTAGAAGCTTTTATTTATATTGCTTTGTTCGTTAGCTTCTAAGCCATAATGTATGGGTAAAATCTTGCAAGCTACATCAAATTTCTTCTTCTCATTTTAAGAAGTTAAAATTTCACAAATTCCGATGACAATGCATTTTTATGATGGTGCCCTGATACTACCCTCAAGGTTGGTTCCAGAGTTCCAGACGATGGAACTGCTTAGCGGCCAAAATCACAGCACATAATTTAATAGCTTGTTTTAAAAGTATTTTGAAAATCTCACTATTTATATTAATCATCAATGGAGTAAGTTCACCTGGTGGTAAGTGGCCATAGCACTCTTCCACACCTTAGGCCAAGAAGGAAGCGTGACTCCGTTTATTACTGGCTTTGTGATACATAATGATGATAATTTATACAGATGATTTTACAGGCGTGATGGTACTCGTCTCGTAGTACCTGCTTAGTCAAGTAAAAATGGAGCCACTTGGTACCGTATCATGAAATAAATCTGAGTGGTATGGAGTTCAGCAACTTGCGACAGGGTTTCCCGGCATCTCAGTCTTGTCTCTCATTTAAAAATGTGGACCAATACCCCATAGTTAAGTTAACACACCTTCAAACTCCTATTTTATTATGAAAATACCAAGTCATTCAAAGGGATCAATTCATTTGAAATCGGAACAAAACTGCACTTGTACGATTCTATTCAATATTAAAAACCATAAACCAACACGTCTTTGAAGTGAATGAATTCAATTTGATCTTTCAATACGGCCGACCATTCAGCAACAGGTTACATTATCAGAGCTTTTGCCGCAAAACCGATGCATCTAACTTTCATGAATGAAGGATTCCTAAAAAACATTCTTACACGTCGTATTGTCAGTACACAATAAGCGGGCGCCGGTTAACAAAGAGATTTACAAGTGTACAATTCACGCGATAGTTCTTTATGATGCGACCTATTTATTAAGACCTTTGATGCTTAGTTCATTTACCCCTATATGGAGTACTTTTGTGTGTCGCGGTCCCAGTGGCGAGACCAACTTATGCTGGATAGGTTTTAAAAGCGTGATATTGTTGTAATATCAATAGTCGCGAACATTTTGTCTGCCGTGTGTCTTTTGTGTCAACGATTACCGTAATTATGTGTGGAGCAAACATTAGGTCACTGGCTCACTGGCGCCTACAATGGAACACATGATTTTGACGTTATTGTCCGTAGATTTGATCAAATTGTATAAGCTTTTGAATTAACTCTATTAAGTCTTTATGACGACGTAATTGACACAACTGCTTATTTGCAAACTTCATTCATTCTATTGGTTTATTTTGATTTATTACAGTTTAATGAACCATTATTATACCTTATGATTATATTGCACGTATATATTTTGTTTAAGTAGATACCTATCGAATATAAGAAGTTCTCTTTACTTAGGTATATTTGGCTTGAATAATCTGAAGCAACTCGTTCATCGAAAAATTCTTTATATTAACAATTCTTAATGAAGATTTCTATTGGATGTGGTCTAGGACGAACTGTTACATTAAAAGTTCGATGAATTTGCTAATTAATTAAATTCAATCACAGAAGTCATATAATTCGTAAGGATTGAAATATTGATATTAAAATTACTGAATTAATTAATTGAACTTACGCAACGTAACCTTGGCGTCGTCCACAAAATATTGTAAGCTGCTAGCATAAAAAAATATCATATAAGTAAGATGAGTTCTTTGTTCAACTTGGGTACATACCTACTTACCTAATAAATAATCTTCGTGTTATTATAATAGGTACTCTCTTTGAGAATACAACCCTATACAACATTTAACACCTTGAAAACTAGTACCTAAATACTTCTCAGTTCCCATTCCTTTACACATATATCAAGTTATATATCCTGTTTTATCCCACCGGTCTCCCCTCCATCTGCCAGTCCCCCACTGGTATTCAGTTACCAGTTTTTTGCTTCAGCGTGAGACCGAAAGGCGGGGTTAGGTTTCCACTGAAAGACTACACCGAACGTCTGCACGTGTACAGATGACGTTTGCCAAAATGGCCGAAGCGAGCGTTCAAATTTAGAATTCATGTGTTTGGCAGTATCGAGGCGGGAACGGTTTACAACCAATGTGAAAATAGTAGGTATGTAGCACGTGTAGTAGTCATTTTACTTAATAAAGCTTAATTTTTTTATTTTTTTTTTAATTAAAAGGTTTTTGTTTTACTGAAATCTAAAAATTGATCACATTAAATTATATATATTCCTAAAAATTATCCAGGTATCTACTCCCTTTTATAAAAGTACATATTTCAAATATTGAAGAAACAGCAGCACAATTAGGGTTAAAAACGCAGCTACCTACTTTAAAATAAAATATCCGTCGTTATTTTAGGCTTCTCTAGATTTAATCTCTGAAAGTAGCAACGGGAAAAATTATGCATTTCGTTATTAAAGTTAAACAGCTTGTTTAAAGAAAACTAAAAATCCTATAGATAATAACAGTTAGGTATATCTAATAATACCTATCCGATAAAGATTATAAAGATTATATATAAACGAAATAAGTATTTAAGTACATAATCATTTAGAGGTCTGACTCATTATCACACAAAATTGTGTAAATTTTTTGTGTAAATTTTTATCAAGATTTTCGGGTTATTTTATGATATTAGGTAGGTAAATCTATGTAGGTACATACCAATATAACGCAAATAAAGCAATATTCTTGTTCGAGGACATGTTTTCTCTGATACGCCTATCATTTCGCCGTCCTCCTTTCAGAGGACAAAAGAGCGGAAACTACCGCTCGAGCTTAACCCGCTCAAAGATTTTGTTTAGGAGATTAGAAATAATAAGAGGTTACGTGTTTTTTCGAGTATTCCCGTCCAAGTATGTTTGGGTGTAACGGTAGGAAGTCGATTATTATGTTAGGATATCCGAACGGATGTAATTCGGACCAGGTAGACGACTCCAGTCTATAATTGATCGAGTTATGCGATCCTGGTAGTTAATAAAATGTTGAAGAGGTCGCCATAAAAACGTTTGGAGAAATTCGTCTTCAATTACGTTCCAATTTGTGTTGTCATGTTGTGTGTCTACTTGGCTTTCCTTTTATGCTATACTAGTGGTCTGCCCACGGCTTTGCTCGCACTAAGTAGGTACTCTATCTATTCTTGAAGATGGTCCACGTGTGTGCTATTTATTTTCATGAAAATCCGTTCAGTGTTTTTACGTGAAAGAGTAACACAAACATCCGTAGATATATCTTCATCTTCACAAATAAATTTCCACATAGGTATAGTATGTACCTACGAGTATAATAGTAGGATTCCATAAACTGTTCTGGACACTTAGGTATGTTAAAACATGAGTACATCATGCAGATATGTAGGTATGTACCTAATTAAACCACGTTTTAAACTTGTAAGCCCAACGAAAATCTCCACGGAGTGAAGATCTTTCTGTGCTCACTTTTTACAATATTTTATTTTGGTATTAGGTATATTTACAGCTACTCGTATATGCGAATTTTGATTTAATTTACCTTCTCTTCTACATTGTAGATTGTAGGCAACCCTACCGGCACTGAAAATGGCTGTTAAAAAATGTAGTGTAGAAGGAATAAAAATATTTGTAACTCTATGAGATTACTATTACAATGATTCACTGCCGTCCTTATTACTAGTTCTTCCCGTTGTGTTTATTGATCGAAATAAAAATATTGGAATCCCTGAGGTACGAGGTTAGGACGAGGAAAATTTTACACCGGGACTGTCGGCACAAAACGCAAGTCACCGACGAAGGCTGTACGTAGGCTTTGAAGCCGCCGACGTTCGACATCGGCCGATAGCCAACAAAACGACAAGCTGAGATTGTAGGCTGAGGGACAGGCGATAGCGTTGAACAGGATGGTAATGGTAATATAAAAAAATAATTTTAGCATACATTTACTTCTTGAGAGTTTAATTTTGTTAATGATGTAACTTTATAAAATTCATCGACTAATAATCACATACTGGACTATTCGGTTTCTAAGTGTGCATTTTTCACTTCCGACGTAAAGAGCAGCTGTTATAAGTTTAACATGTGACTTTGTATGTATTTTTGAGAGACTTTAGTTTCGTTTTATAAAGGTGACTTGGTCGGGATTTAATTTTAACTATGATTGAAGAAAAAAGGAAGATTACCTATGAATCTTTTTCTAGATGTTGAAGGGACAAGAGATGCTTCTACTGGTAAAGTATCAGAGTAGTAAAATCATAAAAGTTTAAAATGCTCTGATTACAATGCTATTTTACAATAACAAAGTATCCCTGATTTGATGTTACAGTTTCATCTGAAATCCGTAAGATACTGAAATAAGTAACCAACTTACTACTACAATCAAGAAACTAAGAAATGTTGCTGCAATGTAGATAGTAGGTACTACAATAATATTATGCGTAATTATTTTAACCCAACTGCTTGGATCTTGGTCACAGTAAAACATTATAGAATAGTGTATGAAACGACAACGACTAAACGTTTAACTTGACTAACTGACAGGCGTGACAGACTTGGCTTAACATAAAAGTTGTGTCCGATTATATTAAGTACCCGGATTACCAACCTTTGCTTGGTATTTTTTTTTAAACAACGCTAGCTGAAGTAGCTTTAGTGTTCCTACTCGCCAATAGATGTCAGGAAGAGTCTATTGTAGCAGTTTTTCATTGCCTGAAAACAGGGATAAAACGACATTGTCTAAAAATGAAACCTAGCTAGATCAATTTATTGCCCCCGAAACTCCCTGAATACTAAATTTCATAAAAATCGTTGGCGCCGTTTCCGATATTCAGAATATATATATACAAGAATTGCTCGTTTAAAGGTATTACATAAAAAATATATCGTGAGAATATACATATGAAGCAGAAGGGTTATTCTACGGTGTTGGTTATGAAATGATATTCCTTTTACTTTGCACCATGATATATTTCCAATTCTCCTAACGTTCACATCAATATTTCCAAGTACTTCAACACTACGTGATCATCCGTTCTATCTTATTGACAATTCCTTAATACAAATATGTCATGTCGTTTCTTATATGCCAACCTCTGCATCGGACAAGCGTTGTAGAATATAGAGGTCCGTCCCTGGACCTTCACTGGAGATTCGTGGCCTCACCGACACATATAACATACAAATATCATACTAAACACCTTTTCTACCATTTACCTATTAGAAAATCGCTATCAGTTCCATCTTGGGACGGTGCGTAAAAAACGACGCTAACGTCTCTCCCGACACTTGTGAGATGATGGTGTGAATTGAACGCTAAGATGAGTAAGCTCGCCTGATAAACAACTGCGCGAGTGCAGTAATTGGTCGGTATCTCGTGTCCTATTCACCTCCGATATTTTGTCATTTCATTATGGTCAATTATATGTATGATAGGCGTACGTATGGCTTAATATGAAAGGCAAAGACTGGAAAATTGGAGGTGTTCTGTTACTTTTGGCGGTACATAGATAGGCAGATATGTATGTGGCGTTTGTTATGTTGGCTATCTTCTATATGATTGCATAATGTATGTTTATTTTTATACCAGGTAGAAAATTTGATGTATAGTTTTCGCAATAAGTTTCTTATTACTCGTATGTGCACAATATGGTCATCTGAAAAAAACAAATGCATCTTAAAGTTGGACAGATGGACAAAAGGGACTGTTGAAGGGTCAGACAAAATTCGATTAGTCCTCATCTAAAATCTAATCATACCTAATCTATAATCTAAGCGATATCGAGTAACCAGTATGTAATTAATCCATTTTGTTAATTGTTTGTTACATAATCTGTAACCGGTAATATAGCTGCAAATAAACTAGTCAAACAACGATAGGATACACGATGTTCATTGGCAGTGTGCAGGTAGAGTCCCTTGTTTCACTAATCCGCAAAAAGCGAGGTAATCCTTCCGGCGTGCTGCAGACTTTGTGACGCCGCTCGATGAAATTGGTAATCGGTTGGCGGTGTCGAAAAATGCACGCAGGGCTGTCACGATGGGAAAGTTTGTCCTTTTTGCTATGCGTTTACATGATCAAACGTGTCGTTTTATGTTAACACGAAGCTAACAGTGTTTATAAATAACGATCTATGTGAGTTTGCAGAAGCTTAAAAGGTAGGTAAAGTTTTATTACTTAAACATCAACAGAAAAAAATACTTATCTGTTTTTTCTACTATTTATTTCTAGCACATATTTATAAAGAAGAAGTTGCATTGCAGAGTAGCTTTTTTCTTTAAAATAAAGAGATCACGCCTTTTTATTTAAGGCAGCACTGCATTAGCAGTTAGCAATTAGCATTGACTATTAAGTCAACGTCAATGATGAGTGGTTGATTTGAATTGACATTCAAAAACTTCAATTTTAATCAATCATGTAATAATTAAAGTAAAGGTATTTGTATAGTTCATTATCCGTTTGAGTGAATTTTTGTGATTCTGTACTAAGAAGCGATTTAAGTAACCGTTATGCGACTCTGAGTTGGGGTGCTTGTTCTTAATATTCTAAAATATTATGAATTAAACACGTAATTTAACAAATGAAATCACAGAGTTGATCTTGGTGCAAGGCGCAAGCACGTACCGTAGCATTGAGGCTTGTTGCACGCCCTATTACTAACGTATTAATAATTAACAGCAACGATTAGAATCAATCAAAATATCATAATAAGTTTTTTTTTAATGTCCTTTATAAATATTTATTACACATTGTGACAACCCTAACCACAGTTTTAAAATATCAATTTATCTTTGCAGATCGAATGTTCCGCAGAGAGGATTACCTCCTCTTCTGTGATTTCGCTATTACCGTGTTCTAGGAAGGTACGAGGTACGACCAGGTAGCCGCTTTCATTGTCCACATAAAATTAAACGCTTGCAATAACCCATGACAATACATACAACGCAAAAAGAACTCTTTACTTATAGATATAGAGTTATCGATTACGTGAAACTAAAAGGCTGGTTCATTCTGAACGTTTTCAATCATTCTCGGTAAAATTAGTGCATTGCCTTGGATAGGCCGATTTATACATTGCTCTTGAATGAGATGTATTTTTGTATTAATATAATCTCAATATGTTCATATAAGGTAATAGGATACCCACCCTCCCATTACATTTTCTTGTTATTTTTTAGAAGTTTATAATATCGAGTTCATTGCAAGTTTTTAGTTTCAATAGACGATGTATGGGCAACCCATAGACACTACCTTGTATCACTGACACATAGATGACCAGCTTTTGAAGACCCTGTTGTTCAGTTGATAGTGTCTATGCGGCGAAGCGAGGGGTTCTGGGTTTGATTCGCGAGCAGACATAATTATATGTGACAGATAAATGTGTGTAAATCGGGTTGTATGTGTGTGTAATCAGTAATGTACCTAATAATTGTATTCCATGCAACCCACGACACTGATTTTGACTGATGATGATTAATGACAGATTACTAAAAGAAAGAGGAAGAAAGAAGACTTGACCATATACCTTCAGGTGGTTTCTGTTTTATTTGTGTGTTTCTGTTTTATGTATGTATAGACAATTAGACATAGACCAATAAAACACCTGAAAATCATCTGAAAATAAATAAAATTCCTGTTCGGTAATGCGTGAGTGAGCCATAACATAAGTGTGTGTGTGAGACTTTTGGCACTGACGTCTAATAAAAGCTTACGTTACGCCTAATATAATATGAAAGAAGTGTCAAATACCTACACAAGTACATACTATTGATTAAGTAATAATGTGGTATGAAAGGTGTATCGGAGACCGCAATGAGGGATTGTCTATTAAAATTCCGTTAAGATATGTAATTACATTAGCTGCCTAAAATCATACGTCAATCAAGGTTGGGTATGGTTATTAGTAGTGCGTCCATATCGCTGATGTAAACGGACAAATATATAGTTTGAGGAATGACTTAAAAACATGAGGTGACAGTTTTATATCTTACGAAATTTGGTTTGCCATTTGCTTTTCGAAACATTATTTACTTATATGTTTACAATTTAAATTACTATAAGGCTCAGATGTACATTTTTAGCCATTTTATTGGTCAATTAACGGAGTGATTTGATATGTTCAGGTGATGTTTAGATACTATATTGAAAGAATTTATTTCAAACAATATACCTAATAAGTAAATGTAAAATTCAGTGGCAATTTTGCCACCGCACCAAATATTTAATAAACAATTAGTCAAATTATGAATAAATAAAAACGTTTTAAACGTTTTGACGACCCTGTAGCCTAGTTGGTAGCGACCCTGCCTGCGAAGCGAAGGGGTCCCGGGTTCGATTCTCGGCCGGGGCAGATATTTATGTGATATATTTGTACTCGGGTCGTGGGTGTTAGGTATTGTAATGTGTTGTATTATTTGTAATCCATGCCACCTGCGACACAGGTAAAGACCTACTGCGGGGGTATGAGTATGTAAGCGTTTTTTTTTTAAATAAGAACCCTTGCCAAATTTAAATGTATTGTATAGGTGTCTAGATATTTTTCATGTTAATCGTATAAATAAATGCTCAACTGTAAAATGTACCAATAATTTTATTGTCTTGTAATTTTATTTACATTCTTATTTACGAATAGAATGATGGTCACCATAGTTTGTTACCCAAGTATTGGACCCGTCATAACTTACACGCGTTGACTGGTAGTTATAAATTGAGGTACATATTAATGCGTGTAAGCGATATGAAGTTAAATGTTACACTGTGTAATATAAAAAATTAGGTGTAATCTTAATGTAATTAAGATAGCTACAGTAAAGCATTAAGTTTATTGTTTAACAATTTTATGTCAGTTGCTGGTAAAGTAGTAGACCACCTAAAGATACTTACGAGTAAGTTACGTTACAATTTACTTTTATGGAATATTCATTATGTTATAATTTATCACTAGATAGTGTTAGAAATAGGAATAGTAATAGAAAAAGTCTTTATTGTTTCTGTTGGTACACATAAGATGTTATACAAGGAGTTCATCCTTGTATATTCTCAACCCATTACGGCTGTACAATTATCTTAATAATTTTAATTTATTTCATCAATTACATTATCATTCACATTTACATTACATTATATTAAATTAACATTGTACTTTATCACACAATATAAGATATTTATTACATTCATATGTCATGATAGTTATAAGCGAACATTGAATATCATTAATTTTTACACAGTTTTCTGCAACATTACAACAAATTATAGATTCTAGGTAATACACACATTATTTATTTTAAATAATTAAATCTATAAAAGTTATATCTAATATTGTGGCAGATAGCGGATTATTTGTAGTTAAATCTGGCTTTGTTTGGTACCACGAGTATAATCGTGTGAACTGAACCATTCAACACAAATAGAAGAAGTCATTTGGTACCGATAATTACCAGAACGATTATCGTAACCATCGGAAGCGTGTTGACGTATTACAGTTAAACGTACACCGCCCACAAACGAGGGAAAAAATGGGAAATAAAATAAAATAATAAGTTACGTAAAGGCGTCCGTTCGTCATGCGAATGGCACATTAGTCGTAGACTCTAATTTCCCTTTTGATTTTAAGTAATTTATATGAAATTACGCGGAGAAAACTTTAGTAGAGGGACTTCGAAGGGCGCTTTTATGATAAATGTTCGTTTTCTATTCGATTATGCTGATAAATATACCGATAGTACCGATACCGATCCAATGATCGATAGTAATGTTGCTTTTCGTTTCTTGGAAACTCGAGCGATTTTAAGTATAGTTTACGATCGAGATTGCATAAGTTGAGCTATTTGAAATTGTGAAAGTACAGGTACCTACATATACGTAAGAGTCAGTGTCTCGTAAGAAAAATTGGCTTTATAAAATTACAAAATCTAAATTTATGTCAAAATATCATTTCGTTTCCTCATCGTTACTTGGCAATTATATGCTTGGTGCCAGGCACGGACCTAAAAAAAGACGGACGTAATCCCAACAAAAAGAAATTCAGTGAAGCACCCATAGTAATACCAACTCTCTATTCGTACAAGTACACACACCCACACATTGACACCGTACTGCGTCAATCGCGAATCAAAAATTACGCACACATGGTAAGTGGGCGGCCATTGCTATGCTTCACTCTCGATTAGACGAGGTTACGTCCGTCTTTTTTTCGGGTTCGTGGTGTCAGGTAACAATATATCGATGCGATTTGTTGTCCAGGTGTGCTTGGAGGCCTTGCAACTCCTGTATCCTTCTTGGCCAGCAACTTATCGGTAATGATGTGGTAACTACCACTGGTCTGTGTGGGTCTTATTAACTTACCATTAGGCGGCTCAACAGTCTGTCGATTGTCGGCTATTTACAAAAAAATCTTGCTTCTGAATATTGAATTTTTATCAAATACTAGAAAGCTTTTAAGATGGTGTTTTGTAACAAGATTCGATTAAGTTGTGCCATTAATGAAACAAAAAGCTACCGTGGCTAATGACATCATTATTCGCGCCCTACTATCGAGCGACGAGTTATTGCGTTGGCCCTCAAATTGAATGTATCAGAATTGTTGTCGCTGTATTGTTAGACCTTACAAGCTAGTAAAACGAAACCCTGCTAATTTCGTGGCTGGCGATGAGTCGGTGATGTTTTTTTCGAATGGATAGTTAGGTACTTTAAATGGTTAGTCACGAGTCTGGAGAGACTCAGCCGAGAAGCCGATGATGGTGTCACCGATGTCCATGGGCATCGATGAACAGTTCGCCATGTTGCTCATCTGTTCGCTTGTAGAGTACTTACAGAGCTAGTTAACAATTTAAAAATTTAATAAACGCTGCAGTGTTTGTAGTTTCAATGCACTGAAGCAAAAAAATGTGACTGTGTTGTTCACCGTTAAGGAGATCCATCGTCTATTCAGCCTAACCCGTGTACAGTAGTACAGTAACAAACTTATTGGGCGGGCTGAAGTTAGGCGCGAGTCGATGCGCAGAACGTAAAGATAAAATGAGGTATCAGTGGAAGAGCGCGGGTGGAGGGGGCATCGACTACGATCACCTAACGATGACTACGGCCAATAAGTTTGGATATTACTGTAATATCAGGTCATGCTTATCACAAAAAGCGGCCAAGTGCGAGTCGGACTCGCCCATGAAGGGTTCCGTAGCAGCAAGTAACATAATATAAAAGTTCTTGAAGTTCGTTGTAACTTATTGATCGAGGTAAATTGCGGTTTATGATTTATGACGTATTAAAAAAAACTACTTACAAGATCTCGTTCAAACCAATTTTCGTTGGAAGTTTGCATGGTAATATACATCATATATTTTTTTTAGTTTTATCATTCTCTTATTTTAGAAGTTACGGGGGGGGGGGGGGGGGACACAAATTTTTCCACTTTGGAAGTGTCTCTCGCGCAAACTATTCAGTTTAGAAAAAAATGATATTAGAAACCTCAATATCATTTTTGAAGACCTATTCATAAATACCCCACATGTATGGGTTTGATGAAAAAAAATTTTTTGAGTTTCAGTTCTAAGTATGGGGAACCCCCAAAATTTATTGTTTTTTTTCTATTTTTGTGTGAAAATCTTAATGCGGTTTACAGAATACATCTACTTACCAAGTTTCAACAGTGTAGTTCATATAGTTTCGGAGAAAAGTGGCTGTGACATACGGACGGACAGACAGACAGACAGACATGACGAATCTATAAAGGTTCCGTTTTTTGCCATTTGGCTACGGAACCCTAAAAATGCAATGACATCAGAAAAAAGTAATATGTACAAGTTTAACTCCTTAAGATTAGAGAGGATAGGATAATCCTTAGGATAGAGGAAATAGTTCCAAATAAGCTCGCAAGATTTGATCTACTCGAAATAAAAGCGTTTGAAAAAGTAAAAAAATTTAGCTTTTTTCCAGTGTTAGGGATAGGCTGAGTAACTTTGGATTTAGTATTCGGGTATTCGGCAAATTTTTTCACTGTTTTGCAGTTATTGTCCATGTTGTAAGCCTTCAGCAGGTATATCAGAAACTTCCCATTTCAACAATTTAAAAATATTTTAAACAGAGAACGTCTTCTCCTAACAGCACGCCAAAAAGATGTGAGGTGGAATTTAAGTCGAGTTTAAGTGAACTTTTAGGATTCAGATTAGTGTTCCAAAACAAACTACAAGTAGTGTGTTAATATAAATTATTCCCGCACATTTAATTGTTAGTTGTTGCGTGAGAAACGCGAGCGGGCAGTAGCGAGTTACTTTTAAGTCGAACTACGTATTCAAATACGCAACGCAGTTAGTCAAAACCATTCCTAACCTAATCACAACGAAATAAGGTTGAGTTTAATTTTTTTGTTTGTTAAAAATATGCATAAGTAAGTTGGCAGTTATGAGCTAGAGTGGAAATGTGCAAGGAGCATTAATCACAACAGAATTAGCTTTGGCGATCCGCTTCAAAGTGTCCACGAAGGATTTATATCGGTGGCCGAGCCGGGAACCGAGATCATAACGTTTTAATGTTGAATTAAGGCAGGTAAAATAATGAAAAATGTGCCCAGTGAACTGTATATCATTACCGACTGGATAGAGAAATCTGGGCTTCCTGATTTCTATTTTAATACGTGGTAAGAGAAACTTGTGATAGAGGGTGCCTCCTTACTTGTTCATGTGAAATGGTTAGGGAGCTCAGATTATAGAACAAAAGGTTAGCAGTAGTTGTCAGAATTAGATAACAGTTTTTTTAAGTTATGGGGCCTTCGAGCGGCGTAAACCTTGCTTTAATGAACGACCTCACAGCCATAGGAATATGTTCTAAGCCTCCGCAATCCTCCAAATATGTATAAATACGAAAGTTATTGAGAAGGAATGGATATTACTCATTTATGCAAAAACTACTGAACGGATTTTCATGAAATTTAGCACACAGATAGACCATAATCTGGAATAACATATTATCCTTATTATCCCGGAAAACGCGGGGAAAGTCGCAGGCAAAGCACTAGTTACAAATAAAGCCACGATAAATTTAGACTGTAAAGATTTTATGGGAAAAATTAAAGAAAGTTATGATAAGGAAAGGTAAATGATATGATAAAGTACAGTATAGTATAGTTACATACATTTATAATAAGGAACCAAAACCGATTTGGACTTGAACAGTTTTTTTTTATATTCCACATAATGCTATTTCATAAAATAAAACAGAAATGACACTTGGTGCAAAATTTTAATTATCAACAGACTAATGATATTCACATCTTGTTACCGTCACTCAGACACTTCGTTAACTTGCTCAATATTCTAAAAATGACCTGAACGGGCTTCAATTCTTAAAATTCCTCCACAAACCGCCTCCGCACTGCAGGGGATCGCATAAATACTACTTAACTCGCGACACTCCGAATTTAAAAACAACAAAAAGTACAAAAACCCCCAAAAACATAAAAAAGGAGCACGGAATCAGGACGTAACTTTTTAATAATTACCGTCCGACGTGGAGAGCAGCGTCACTAATGTGTGAATGAGATACCCCTTACCCAAATAATTTTGTTTTGAAATATGTTTTATAGATTTTGACGTAATTTATACAGGAGCAACCCTCTTTAGCCGAGCCTAAAATAAACATTTAGACTTGGATGACATGCATAATATTTTATTTAAATATAAATTCAGGTGAACATTTTCAGTTTATCTACAATGCATTGTTGTCAATAATAGGTTGGTAACTTATTTTCAATTTTAATTTCTTAATTTTTCTTCATAACCTTCTTGTCATTAATATCTATGCAAAAATTCGAAAACAAAATGTAGTTAATATCTTTTGGATAACTTTTCCTCGGCGTTTAATATTTTCTGATTCATTTCATTTTTTGTTTGTAGCCTGTTTATAAGTTCAAAATGCAATGACTTAGCAATATATTTGAGCATTGCTTTTTATCTTCATGAATCTTAAGTTTTCAGCCAGTTTTAAATCTGATACATTATAAAAGATATTGTTACATCTTACTTCTCGAAATAATGTAGAATACTTCTTTAAGAAGCCCAATTTTGCTTAAAACTGCATTGAGTAGAAGTGGCGATTATTCGCTTCGCAGTTAGAAGACGCCATCGGCTTCAGAGTATCTGAGTCTTGAAATGCAATACAAATAAATTAAAAAAGAAGTAATATGACACATGGACGTACGTCAAGAAATTATGTCTTATCGCCCAAAGTCGAACTCTGACTTGAAACCGACACCAAGGATTTTAAAATTATCCAAACTTGTGCAGTCATGCTATTTGATATTACACTTCAATTATAACTAAGCTGTTTGAACTTTAAAGTTGGTCTCGTTCATATTTTTAGTTACGACATAAAAAATTGGCTTCGACGAATCCGGTGACTCATGCATGATAACTAAGTGCACTAGATTGCTTAATCGTCAAACAGACACTTTAAACTCGGAGCATCTATCCGTACCTTGTAAATAATTCGATAAGTCGAAAAAGCATATTTTTGAGGACGGCTATTTTTAAGAGTAGATAGTAGGTACATATTATATTTTTTTACTTTGTACTTTGATCTTACATTGCTTTGTTAGAAAGGTTTATTAATATAACATTTCATACAAATTATTATCACCATATAATAAGTTATACCTATAAAATGGACCAACCTGAAAAGTATGCTTTTTCGACTTATCGAGTTATTCACACCAGATACTGCTATAATATTGTGCCAATCGAAAGGTTATTCTCTATTTCACTTTGACTGGTCTAAGTAGCACAATATTGTTTGAATTTCGAATGCATGTCGAAACGCCAAAACATACAAACATGTATTGGTTAATAGAGTCTTGTTTGGCGTTGGATTTTGTTTGTTTTGTGTATCACTGTAGGCAAGCGTTAAGTTTTCATGGGAAAAAGATTTTTTTTATTCACGCTTTAAGTTGATGACTAACTAAATCCGTATTTTATTTGTCCTGCCATAAGTAGTATATATTCCTACACATCATCTACATTCATCATCATGGGAAGAAAAGGTTCTTAAATGTCCTTGTCGTGAAGTGAAATATACAGCTGAAAGAGCTTTAGGATATACAGCAGAAGGTATAGTTTTCATAACTGGTAGGCGTGATGACTCTATAGATGCAGCTGTATTTAATAGTAATTGGAGAATATCCTGCATAAAAATACGTAAATATCCTGTGCTTCATCTACGTGCTTCTCATGTTTTGTCTGGGTGTTTCATTCACCTGGGTGAAGACGGCCCAGGACATCTATAACAGACGACACCTGTGTGTACCTTCAAACTCTAAAACTGATTTACTTACATATATTAATATACCAAAACTTCATGTTTTGTTATTAAAACATAAGCCTGTAGTACTGTAGGTAGCTTGTCGCCAGGAACAAATATATGTAGTCTTTCAAAAGGCTCAAAAAATGTATATGATCGATCTGTTATTTATTATAGCACCATTTAAAGAACCTTGATTTGACGACCCGTGTGGCGCAATGGTTACCATGCCGGATCGCCGTACCAAGGGTCCTGGGTTCGATTCCCAGCGAGGCGGAAATTTGAATGATGAGTTTGAGTTTCTGTTCTCGGTCTGGGTGTAAATGTCCTTGTCTATGTGTGTTGTCCATGGCACCCACGACACAGGGAATCCTAGTGTGGGGCTATGAGTGTGAAGCGTTAAAAAAAAACGATATCCAGCGCATCAAAACAACATAAATCTAACTATATAAGTTAAAGCATCTTGTGTTGAATTGCCAAATTACCCAAACACATATGACATATCCGTTACGAAAGGCGACTACTCGTCACTTAGTAGCATGTGGTACGGCCTACGGAGCGTGGCACCAAAACGTCACAGCAATTAAGGAATCGGCAAGTCTAACCTTGCTGTCAGACGAGCTGACCTGCATTGGCCACGCGGCTGATTGGCACCTCGATGACGTATCGACGCTAGAAGAGACAAGGAAAAACTATTTATTTTAGACATTTTATTGAAGTTATACTTCTTATGCGACTTGCAAAACGTTAAATGTTAAACGTTTATCGCTGCCATGGAGTTACAAGTTACAACTTACAAGCAAGGATTACGTAGTATTTTTAACCCCCGACGAAAAAAAAGGGGGGTTATAAGTTTAAAGTGTCTGTGTATCTGTGTGTCTGTATGTCTGTATGTCTGTCTGTCTCTGGCATGGTAGCTCCCAAACGGATGAACGGTTTTTTTTTGTATGAAAGTTGTTGATATGTTTAATGTAAATCAAACTGTTGGGGTTTTTTTAAATTTTAATTTAAAATTTCCATTTGATCTCCGTGAAGAGCTGAATCTTTGGAATTACCCCCCCTTAAAAACTAAACTTACATTTAATAAAAATGTAATAGCTATACTAAATTACGAACATCCATAAGCACAGAACTCCGTGGTAGCCCGTTGAGAAGCAAGCAACATTTATCATTATTTCATGCGCGTTCGACGTTTCTCACTGACGGTTTCTCTTCCGCGACAGCCTGCTACAAGTACTTTATTGCTTTACCTACTGTACGTGAAACGTAGCTATGATATGATATGATCAGAATATTTATGATCAAAAAGTCACAGGACTTAGATCAAATTGACGTAATATTTGGGAGTGTGTTTGACCCAGGTTACGTCAAAGACAAGACATCGACTAAATCATGCAATGTACTTCGAAGGATATGTTATAAGGATGTTAAGCATAAAAAATTCTTCTGGCGAAGGGATTTAGGGTCACGAAATCACAATTTGAAAAGTCTGGAAAATTTGTTCATCTGAAAAAACCGGACGTTGCTAAAAAATCCGGACATTCTACTTACAAAAAAATATATTTCAGCGTCGACCGTCCATTTTGGTAGAGCGAGATGATTTGAGCGCCCTTTGGTGGAAACCTACGAAAGTGACGCTCCTCTAAAAAAGCTTGCCAGGCAGATAAAAAGCCGGCCAAAATCGGAATTAAAATTAAAATTCAAAAGCAGGACAAAACGCACAAGAACATATATCAATGAGTTGGTAACCCTGGCAGTCATAGACTATTGTTTTTTAATGTTGCTTTCGAGCCAACGCATGGTCGGTTACAAATTCTGCACCTATTAAAGTCAATGGTGAAGTCTGCCATTCTAGTTGACTATGAAATATAAACATTTCACAGTACAGAGAACAGATATACAGAGACTAGTTAACTCTATTGCGTTTAGGACTTGTCTTCTACGTGTATAACACAGAAACAGAAAAAGGCTATACCTAACATCAAAAACATTTTCATGTAAAATGTTTCCAACAGGAGACCATTATGGCTCGCACTGTCAAAAAGTTATCAAATCTCATGTAGAAACAAGCTTCTAACTCTACACGCCCTAACTCTAGAAGCTCTAACTTCACAAACTCTACATTTTAGTCAAAATATGTGGCTGAACCGTTTCTTTAGTTTCATTTCTCAAAAACTATTGTAGAACAGATAAGTAATGAACAGTGAATAAATTTTTCACCTATCACCCATGTGACGGTAGCGACACCACCGTGCCCCCAGATCGGTTGGGTGCTAAAAAATCTTTGCTATAAATAGTAGTATTATGTACACAATGTACTTAAATTACCTAATATAAATTATACAACACTTGATATTAAGCGGTTGCGTTAATAACTGGTAAAGTGATGTGGGTTCACCACCAACCAAAAACACTTACCGTGCAGCCTGCGGGCACTTTTTGAAACCCATATTGTAATTGAAACGTAGGCTACGATATAGGAGATCTAGAAAGTAGGTAATTCATCTTAAGCAGTCTTATTAAGACGTATTTCGACCGCAGTGCCGGGGAAGCAGATATAACGTGTTATAGGTATATAATATAGACCCGTGGGTCTACCGCTTATTTTTTTGGCTGACAACGCATCTGTGATCACACTGGTCACATCATCGATGTGATGCCATTGGGGTTACTGATGCGAAGCAAGAGCACTTATCATTTATCAGCTTTAAAAAAACTATAACTCAACGTCGCTTCTTGATTCTGAATAACTCGGATGAGTTTGATTATTTACATAACTAGTGTCACAATAATTATTCTTGTTATGGCCATTTTATCTCTAAACGCATAGTATCTACTTTCAGAAGAACATGGGCGCGTTCCACTAGACGCTCACAACGCTCACAACGATCAAAATCTCATACTAATTTGATCGTTGTGAGCATTTTGAGCGTCTAGTGGAACGCAGCCCATAATTTACATGTCGGTGATGTCGGACTGTCATGATTGGCGGCTGGCACGCTGGCAGTCCGTTAGCCTCTACGCCTGCTAAAGGCCCTACCATTTATCACCTAATGCTGGTATCTCATAATTTCATCATAATCCAGATATATGTATAAGCTCATAAACTCAGGACTTAAAGCATCATTGATAGACATATTTTCATCTAACAAAATTTTACTAACAAAAAATAACCGACTTCAAATTCTCAAAAACTACTTATCAGATCTCATTCAAATTTATGTGGGACCACATGACAAGCATCAGCTTTCTATTAAAAAAAGAATCATCGAAATCGGTTGACGTGATATTGAGTTATTCGTCAATTTGTCGCGCACATCTTAACACAAATTTACGACTTATGTAGTTTTCTCATGGATGCCATTGTCAGATCTCAATAAAATTTATGTGGGACCACATGACAGCCATCAGCTTTCGATTAAAAAAAGAATCATCAAAATCGGTTCGCTCAGTCCAAAGTTCTGAGGTAACAAACATAAAAAAAAAAAAAAAAAAAAAAAATACAGTCGAATTGAGAACCTCCTCCTTTTTTTGAAGTCGGTTAAAAAATATTATTTTATCAAAAATTAATTAATAAAAATTCGTCGTGTTTAGGCAGCTTACAGTATTATGTGTTGTAAGAGGTGACTAAATCCGGCCCACTGGTGGTAGGCCCTTTTACTTGAGTCAGCCTCCAAACTACGCATCGTACCTATTCCTGATTCCTTGAGAGCCAGTACATTCTTTCTTTTTCATCTCTCCTTCTTGGCCAGCAACGCATCAGTGCAATATTATGAATCGAAGTAGGATCGTCAGATTCGTTAGCTCGTTTGTCGGCTATCCTTAAATTTAACATAATTTTATATTAACAAAATTATAGTGTCGTGATGTTATATAATTGCCGAACAATGAACAAATATTGTGTATACCCACAACTAGTGATAATATCTTTAATATATCTATGTGGTATGGTCGTGAAATATGTCAATTCACTACTTGAAGTCTTTTTATCTTCGAGAAGTGTTCGAGTTACGGTGGTAGAGGCGCCCGACCGGACCACTCCACGTCGATGCATTGTCACTCGAGTGACACTCGCAAATGTTTGCCACTTAACAAAAAGAGGGCCGTGCTGTCTTCTCGCTTATTGCGACTAGCAAGGAATATTTGGTTTGTTTGTCCAAATGATGGCGCAAAAATTAAATTGCAACTGATAATGTTTGCAATGTCTAATTCTTTTTTAAGTGATGATTTAGTTAGTATATTTTGTCTACTTTGCAAAAATCTGCGGTTAACATGTATCATGGTATATATGTACTTTAAGACATGCGTGGCACCTCCCTCCCTCCCACAACGGAAACATGCACTATAATAATTAATTAATAACAATGGATTTCTGTGAAGTAACGCCTGATACTATTAACTATATTAAGTGATAAAGATAGCAAACATGCTGGAATGGACACCTTCCCCTGCCACATATGTATCTGTGAAAAGTTCTAAATGGACAGTGGACTGCAGGAGGGACTGCAATCAGTTTGTCCTGTTAGTATTAGGTGTTCTTAATAATACGTATCAGTTTTATTCGTGGCTTGAGGAAGGGTTGAGGGAGGGTTGATTATATTGACATTAGAACACACAAGCATCACTGTTTCTCCAACACTGTACAGTCGGCCGCAGAAGTAGCTTAACATTTTAGTACCTTGTCACATTACATTTCTTGAATTTGTCATAGATATTGCTAGGAAACCGTCGAAACAGTTACTATTACAAAGTAATATAATGTTAAGCTACTTCTGCGGCCGACTGTACTGTAGACGAAACTTCTAAAAATTGCGATTGATTTTTGGTGATATTATGGTAGACAAAAAGTCCTACGGAAATGCATATCTTAGTTTTTACACAGCTCTGTCTCAAATCTGCGTTTTTTCGTAACTGCAATGCAAAACAGGAAAATCGTCGTCGTGCCGAGACGTAGCAAGAACACTGATACATAATAAAATACTATAACTATTTAATCAGATGGAAATGATCCTCACTTGGGAGACCTAAGACTGGTTTACCCAAGAATATCATACAACGGGGGCAATGCTGTCAGCGTTCTGTGGACAACGCGAGTTTTGGATGATCTATCTATCTCTATAGCTTTGTTTTTACTGTTTTTAGTGATTCTGTCTGCAAAGTGAAGACTAGGATACCTTTTTATGATTATAAAATATTATTTCATTTAGATATATCTAATTCCAATTTACATACAATAATTATTTATCTTATGCTAACACTAAATCCAATATTAAACTCCTATGAAAAAAATAATCGATTAAAGAAATACTAGTGATAATACTGAAGCACGGTGCAACAGAGTGGAAAAACAAGCGGTCTAGGATCATGAACCTAATGTCTTTGTTCGTAAGGAATCTAAAAATACGGATTATCTAACGGTTCAGATACAGTTTGGATAAGACGAATACGCTGATATCGAGAGCGGCGGTTTGAGGTGTACCAAATTTTATTTTGATTACCTTAACCCCTCATCTGTGAATACGCTTTAAAAGCGTATCAAAAAAAATGGCGTGAAATAAACCACTTTTACTAATTTAATCACTAATTTCAAGCTTTCTTAATTTTGCACAATCTCTAGAATAAAATTTGATATATTATCTCTGTGTCTGAGCTCTGAGTTCACTAATCCCCAATTTTTTCCATTTGAAATTTGAATGGCATTTTGTAATTTAAATTTGGTGACAACGATGGTTTACTGTCAATTATGACTTAAAGTACATTTATATTAATTATATGTAGAACGTACTTTTACCATGTGTTGAGATAAGAAATGAAATGTGGGACACAAATATTTTATAGAAATAATTTTTATAATGTAAAAAAACACAATAAAGTTAATTATTTAAATGAATGATTAATTCATTCAAGGTACAAATTACTGAACTTAAACTACTTATGAAAAAACAATCCCTCAATTTAATATGTACCTAATATTTCTGTCGCAATAATGTCATATTAAAAATAATTAGGTTGAAATAACACAATGCTTTTTGGTGAGCTTTGATGATACTTCGTATGAAAGGGCTCTATCAGCCCTTTAGGTATAGGTTCGTAAAATAATATGATATACCCATTCGGTGTCTAGACGAAGCACGAAAATGTGTTTTTATTATACCGTATTATATTCCACATTCTATGTAATTGTAAGGTTATTATAGTTTGTTATTTGGAATAATTAAACCATAAGTCCGTAAGCTGCTCCCACAATATTGTATGATAAAAAGTTTTTTGTTAAGTAATACGTACTTATTAAACTCAAATATTAGGTATACTTTTAGATTAAATGGGATAAATACTTATACTATTGTTAAGAGTTGACCTATCTAAACATCTAAATAAAAATTAGAGTAAACAGAAAGATCAACAAAAACAAATACAATTCGGTTATAGTCTAAAATAAAATAAAAACAAAGTAATTACTGTTAAGTAAAAACAAGTAGGTAAGCATTCTAATGCTAAGACAAAAAAATGGTTGTGGTTTCCCAGAATAATTTAAAGCTTCCATTCTAGGACAGTGAGTTCGTGCTACAATTACAACGCTAATCGATTACACTGTTTCCTTATACCGAGATGAAACAAGCACAAAATCATTGTATGACGTTATTAAATTGAAAAGTTCTGAATATAAATATTTTTCTAAATCTAAAAACACCTTCATTAAATCGTTATATTTATGTTCCACTTAATTTTATGGACAAGTAAGTACATGTGGTCAACGTCAGCTGTACAATGTGGTAGTGGAGACTTAATAACGATTTACCTCCGTCATAATTTTTCTAAATCATAAAAATACCGCAATAGCATTTGTCTTACTTGTTTCAAGTTGTGTCATTGTTCCATCAATTAAGCAAGTCAATTACTTACCCAATAAGTTACAAAAAACTGTATCCAGTAGAAAAAAAAGGAAAATAATAAGTAATTATTGTAGTGGCTTGTTGGCTACACATAGCTTACTGTATAAGAAATCGAATAGCTGATCGTCCTTCGTACGGCGAGTGACTAGTGCGCGTCGTCTCCAAACTTTCTTGCCGGTCACAGCCGCGGCGCGCGTGCCTCGGTTTTTGCCGCTAGGTGCCGGCGCGGGCCAGATATTGAAATAATTGCTTTTTCAACGGCACGCCGTGCAAATGACATTCGAGATGGAGGTCGTTTTTTTATCTCATCTACGAGTGCGAGAAGGAAAATTGGTGCTAACGACGCTCGCCCGGATAAAAATGTCACATTTTGACTTAGTACGTCGATAAGAATATTTTTAGATGGCACGAATTTGGCTTGTAAGCTTACTGACGTACTCGTAGCTTTAATTCACTCACGTCTTATCTAAATTAATCGTCGAATTTTTTTTCTGATTCAGGAGTAACATAGTAAGCCACAGCCCACGCGTGAGATAACATTGTATCTACCTAAATATCTAATTAAAAATAAGTGCGTAGTATTTTTATATTTTTCACACGGTAGAGGAATATTTGAGATACGTCATTTAATTTTCCGATAATTCGTGAAAATTGTAAAATTGTTAGCAGTACAACTTCACAGAGCAGTGTCCAGTGGTTAATGAGCAGCCGCCGGTGGCAACGTGGTGTTAAAATTTTAAATTGTCATGTGAACTTTCACACAGTAATCGGGCATCGCCGCGCCGCGCCCTCGCATTTATAACTAGCGATTGGAAGTAAAACGACGAAAACGAAGGGTTTTTTTGTTCAGATCGGGCGCCCACGGCTCGATGTGAGCGCTCTCGTAAGGCCGCAGTCACACTGGACTTTTACTGTACCTATAAATAGATTATTAACTCGATAAGGTACAACAGTTTAGTTTAGTGTTAGTCGCTGTCTGTGTATTTTTCCGACGATGAAGAATGCTTTTAAAGTTCAGAAGAATAATTAATTAGTGAAGTTTAAGGTCCAGTGGTAAACTACCAGAGTGTGATAAATAGATATTTAAGTTATTGAAATAATAAAATAGGAGAGTAAGTTACGCTTTACAATGAATCAATTTAATTTCGCGATTATTTGAAATGATGTAACTTTAAAACTTTTTCCTTAAGAGATTAAATATTCCGGATCTTCTTTATTTGTATAATATTTATTCAATATGTCAAAGAAGTGATAAAAATAAACTAAATAAATGACAATTTACACACTTTCCACTTTAAGTATACACTGACTTTTATTAACCATCTGCAAAAAAGGAGGAGGTATTCAATTCGACTGTATTTTTTTTTATGTTCATTACCTCAGAAATTTCGATTGTGTGAACCAATTTTGATGATCCTTTTTTTAAATCGAAAGCGGGTGCTTGTCATGTGGTCCCACTGAAATTTGAGCGAGATCTGATGAGTAGTTTTTGAGTTTGTGTTTATCCTCTAAATGTATTTGTATGTACAAAATAAATAAATAATATTCATTAAATGTGATAAACTATGTAACATCAAAGTGTGTACGCGTCCTAAGGCTCGTAAATGTGCCGGCACGTGCTATCATTTCTTTACACCGTAACTTATAAAATACCTACCCACTTGTTTAACTTTAGATTCTTCGAGATAACTCAGGAAATGTAACTTACGTGAAAAGGAAGAGATTATTTACGGAAGAAATATTATATTCATAGAAATAATACATCTATTGCATGTATTGCAGTACGCAATCCTTAGTAGGTAGATATATCGTGTGTTAAAAAAATTATTATATACAAAAATTTATTTATTTTAAAAGTAAATATTTCGCTTCAATCCTCGCTAGATAGAGCCAGGGTCATTTCAGATCGTTTCTAGCCTAAAAATTATTGAATAAAAACTGTGAAGGCTTAAGTAGGTAACTAACTATGCTCTTGAAGCACATGATTAGTCGAACAAAATGGTGTTTAAGTCAAGGAAAATATCAAAAATATTTGATTTATGTTGAGATGAAAACCAAACACGTTTGCTCATTTTTTACCGCGTGACTCTTTATTACTTATGTATCTAAGTAGGTAGTACACATGTATAAGTATGTTAAAGTTTCATATAGAAATAGCAACATACTTGCGTTTATAGTGGAAACGTGACGAATGGCCAGATCTTAAACTTAATTTAATATCCCAGGTAATTTTAACTTCGTGATACTAATCACCAAACAGATGTATTTGTATGTTGTACGAAAATAAGTGTTTGACGCAACTAAGGTTACCATATGGCTACGCCTTGCAAGAAGTCAAGATTATCTGTTCTGAATTTTAAGAATTCAAGAAAGAAGAAAGTTCAAAACTTTTTACAATAGCTTTAAACAATATCTTATTAGGTACTTGTAGTTTTTAAGTACACTTCAATTTTAAGTTTATGAATAGGTATTCTATAGATTTTTTATTACTTTTGCGACAGTATTTAAAGACCTTCTTTCTATGTATTTCTTTGTCAAGAGTTTCCAGTGTTCCATCTCTTTATTGGGTCTCTTCTATAAATGATGGTTATATTATTATAACTATAGTCCACCGGTTCGTGGCTGAACCTCTCCTCTGTTCACGTGAAGCTGTAAAGGCCGCTAATTCCAATGACAAGTGTCCATTCAAAAAAGGACATAGACAAGCTATAAACGAACATTACCTACCGACCTACGAAGAAAAACTCTTTCATGTAAGTTTCCAAATGATATTTTTTCATGAGGACCTCAGTTTTGGTATCAGCCAGTAATGATACAGGCCCGAGTAATATTGAATACTTAATTATTACATCAGTACATGGCAAGTATGTTAAGTAAATATATAGATGTTGGTACATGGCAAACTTTAGTACGCTCCATCAAACCAGATCAACCACGTCGAATCGTCGAATCGTCGAGACAGCCTCAACGGACAAAGGTACCGAATGTTTGTCACGCGTTGTAAATATTTTGGACAGGATTTTACAGGGCCCGTAGTTTTATGGGGCTTTCACGCTGACATTATTGTCTTCACTCCTCGCCTGATTAGCTATGCCCGAACGGAAATACATCTGCAATTTATTGTTATTGGAGAATTTGTTTATGACGTCCATACCATTGTCTTGACACTCCTGACTACCTGACGTTTCAATCTTTGGACGTTTTCGGCGAAAAAATAAACTGTCTTTACCTTATAATTAACTGTAATGAATGTCTGTTTGGCTTAATTGAGTTACTTGTTGAGATTTGTGATTACAATTTACTGTATGTACCGATATTAGTTGTCTGTTTACTGGGCGGTAAAGTAAAAATGGAAGGAACTGGAGCAGTATAAGTGAGAAGATTACTTTAGCTAGGTCTTCAAAATTGACTTTGATAGTTGCTGTGAGCCACTAAGATTGTTCCCCCACTAGTTCAACAAAATCGTGACTTTGACCTCTTGAAAACAACTTTATAAATACTTCACGTTAATAATAAACACCGGTCAAGTGCGTGTGGCCACGCGCAATGTAGAGTTCCGTAGTTCGTCGACTATTATGTACTCATTAACTACTTAAGCTACCCTAACCGTGCTAATTTTCCTTTTAAATTCATCATATTATATCCTAACAATTTCGATATACATAGCTGGCAGGGGGTGGATACTTGGCTCTCACCAAAATTAGCACTTCTAAGCCGATTATTTTTCATATGGACGCCTAAATCGAAATACAAGAGTAGTCTTCGCAAATCTATAATATTTTTGGAAAACCTTTTCAACGATACCCCGAAGTATGGGCTAGACGAGAAAAAAAATCATCCCCACCTTACTTGTAGGGAGGGTATATTTTTTAAAAGATTTTATTCTACCATTTTGTTAAAGTAATAAATATGTATATCCGTGCAAAATTACAGCTTTCTAGCACTAAAGGTCTCTCTCTGCGCTATGTTGTGGACGGACGGACGGACATGGAAACTTTTAGGGTTCCGTTTGTAACACACAAACACCACAGACATGTTTGTAACACGACACATTTGTACATTAATTTTTAATGTCTAGTCGGGCGTGAGTGCGTGACTGATAGACAGAAATAAAAGATTACATTATTTCATCGGCCATAGGGAACCCTAACAAGATTAAGTTGTTTTGTAAGACATCGAATTACACTATTTGAATATAACATAATTGTATGTATCTAAATAACTTTATGTAAGTGTTAATCACTTTGCACTTATACGGTACAGTTACCATGTATACGAGTACATACGCATTTGAGTATGTACAAATTGAGATGTCCGTTCATTAAAATGAGCACCTGTCTAGATTAGTAATTGCGTTTAATGGCGTTCAATGATTTCTCCATAATAATACGATTCTCGTTCAAGATGTTTACTATGTTACTTTACGGGGCTTTCGAGGTGTTAAGTCATAATAATAATTATAATAAAAGGTGTTAATTTGTGAACCTAGTTACCATGACTTTGTTGAAGTAAATGCATGATAGCATAGCTCAAGATAATGAGCATATGCACTGCAAAAGGTATAGAAAATATAGAAATGTAAGAAGAATATCACGCCAGTCTATACTATAAATTGAAGTGTAATTGAGTTGTGTCATTGTAGTTATTTCTTATTTCTTGGCCATTTTCTGAATATTAGCAATAAGTACCTATTTGGGGAATTCAAGTTAAAGTTAGAGTAGAGCAGATTAGCACCATGTCTATAACTTTAATACAGGACTGATTTCCAAAATGAGTGATGTAAATTGAAAAAAAAAAACATAAAAAGTAACATCCTCTATATAGGGATTGCCTGGCCTGATCTAAACACAACACGTACACTCCTAATAGTATATTATTTATTAATAGTATAATTTTTCTTTTATTTCTTAAACCCAGATAGAGTGAGGTCAGTAGCTCGAGCACGAATATTTGCGAGAAAGTATTCGTATGGTTAACGTAAGCAATTTGTCAAATTTGTATGGCATTTTAGTACCATTTACGCACGATAGGGGCGCTTTTGAAAAAATGCCATACAAATTGCTTACGTTAACCATACGAATACTTTCTCGCAAATATTCGTGCTCGAGCTACTGATTCAAAAACTGAATCTACAATATCACACCCATAAACAGTGATACCTGTAGGTACACGGAAGACATGTTCCCTTCACACCAGCTGAGTAAATTGGAGTGGCTGGTGAAAAAACAGCTCTGGTTCTGTGCCGGTGCGCAATGTGAGCCGCCAAGGTTGCGGTAGCCTCGCTGTTTGTGGAGCGTGACGCCGACGTGTCGGCAGCGGCACCCACGCCGTGACGTCACGCCTGCACCTGCTTCTAACTACTGTATTTGTTCAGAGGTAAGCACGTACCTATAATAATTGTTGGTTGTATATTTTGGTTTATTATGTGTCGGTCGAAAAGGATTTCATTTGTCTATATGCTTGTTGCACCTTTTGCTGTCTGACGAAACAATGGCGTCTTCTAGTTAGAAGTAGCTAACATCAATTCATACTCTTCCCCTCACTTCCCCAGCAAGTCTTCTCGACTTGCTAATTAAAGAAACTCATAGGTGGTGCCTTTAGTGTTACAATTTCCCATGGACTACAGTGACCACTTAGTCTTGCTATCAGTCACCCGCGGTATGGAGAATTCCAGTGTGGGATCAGTGTGAACTTTTCTTATAAATAAATTAAAGAAATGTGTAGTACTTACGAGTTATATAGGTTCTTAAAAGATACTTACATCTGTGAGACTGTGAAGCCTGTCTGGCTACCATCCTCTTGCATGAGTCAGCCGCGAAACGACTTGTCGTGTTCCGGCTGGGGGCTTGGCTCTTGGGCCACTTCTTTGTTTCTTTCTCTCTTTCTCTCTTCTTTCTTGGTTGAAAATACATCGGTGATGCCTTTGGTGTTAGGAATGTCCATGGGCGACTTACCATCAGGTGGATCGTCAGCTTGTCGACTATTTACATAAAAAATCTACCCGCCAACACCTTCGAAACCGTGGCCACTGCCACCCGTCCTCTCTCAATGTGAGCTCATTCATTGAAATTTTAAAATATAATACTCAAATACATCGAACGACGATTTTCACGCGATAATAAGAGTGAAATTTCTCCACATTCCAAACTTTTTCAGCGTCACTGCGATCTCTCGGTCGCGAAATTTGTGACTCTAATAATTAATGAATTGCTAGTTTGAATTTTGGTGTCGTCTAATATAAAGTTTTAGTACTTATTACTTACGAAAGGAACTGCATAATAACAATAACATTTTCGTCGTTATTGCTATCATTTATGCTATAGTGTAATAATTTTACCTCGTACACTGTAATTTCAAAGTCAAAGTCATAGTCGAATATTTTTATTAGAATTCGGTTTGTCACAAACTCTTTTCGAAAGTTAATTTACGTCAGCGCTTCAACAAAACCTATGGCGTAAATGATACAATATCAGAAATAAGAGTCATCGAAGTGCGTGCAAAAAGTCAATCGTTCCTCTCATTATGGAATTAAAAGTAAACAGGTGTGAAATTAAGCTCATTTTTTGTCGGTCACTATTACAGCCCGCACTTTCCTACCCGCTTACATAATACCCCTCTATTACAGTTGTACAAATCACCTAAATGCCCGCTTATACATTTAAAACTCTATAATTTCGCACTAAACAGAATGATTTAGGTGTTACGTCTCGTTATAAATTCCCACTTTTGTTTTTTCGACCGCAATTACGGGCGGTTTTGTTCCGACAAAGACTTTTTTGTGGGAATTCGGACGGCTGATTGATAGGCGATTACTTTTGGTTTTGATTCCGAGATGCTTCTGTGTTCGGTGGCAGTAATTCCGAGTTACCTATAAGCCATTGTCTCAGTTATGAACCCTTGTATCCATAGACTTTAGGATACTATAGCGTAAGTCGTATCAAATAAAACACGTATTACTTAGGCCTGATACGGCTGTTGGCCACTTACACCTCGGATTGATTAACAGTTCAGATGCAATAAAAATGATTTGGAAACAAATATGTTTGTATTATTTATTTATTTTGTATAGCGCGGAATCAAAAAGGTATCGGTGTATCTATCGGCAAATTAACCAATTCCGATATGAAAAACCATAGATGTAGTACCTATAGATTCACCACCGGCGTGGCCGCACATGACAGAGAATTTACGTTTCTTTGAGGTTATTTTAAAATAAATGTAACATAATTAAAAACAAAATTAAAAAACAACAACAAGCAGCCCAGAATACTGCTATCGTACTTAAACTTACTACGATTTTCTGCTTAAAAAACAAACTGAAACTTAAAATCTTCAAGTAACCAACTCACTCTTCACTGTTTGTCACAACTCCCACATTGTTTGCACTTATAACAAACGATAGATATATTATGTAAAATATAATGGGCATCGGTGACGAGGACAAAAAATAATATTTGTTTTGATTGTATTTATTTATTTATTTATTTTATTTTATTTACATTTCCATATAAACATTACAGATCAAAAAAAAATCAAAATCAAAAATCGTTTATTATTCCAGAATTTACATTATTACAATATGTGTGATACACAGGTACAGATATAAATCTAATGCGTTTATTCAGTTTTGTAACTGGCGATCTCGCTCTGTCAAATGTATGGGAGAATCTATGTGGAAAACCAACGATATCGCCAATAGATACCTATCAGTATCGGTATCAATGTCGGTATCGGATGCGTCATCGGACACACGATGGTTAGTATGAGCGCTAGTAGCAACCGTAGCCAATAATGGGTAAAATGACTAAATGAGGTGAGGCAATTCTATTCAACTTAAAACAAGATAGGTATAAATGCAGTCTAAAACTTGATTACGTAAAAATCGTAAGTAACTATTATGTATTTGAATAAAATTGAGATAATTAAAATCTTTCATTAGGTTACATGCCCGATACTTCGGAAATTCAAAGCCTAAGTAGCGGGCGAAACAGATGAACATACATGCATGCGTGCTGCAATGCACATGGGCTGAAATAATAACCCTTCTTTTGTCCATGGTCTGGTTATTACTACGAGTCGATTTAAAAATGTGTCATGCTTAGCTGCTGCAGCGGCTGAAGAATTACTTAATACCTTTTGAAATATTCTTAACAAAATACTGCACAAGATTAAAACATAAAGTTGAAATAAGTTATGAGCTGCGGGAATAACAACTGAGCTTTGTATGTAATATTATAAATATTGTATGAGGCACTCCCAGGACAATAGCCTTTACTTAATAGTTAACTACCATATAACTTATGACTCTTTCAGAACTTATAAATTCTAAGACACTTAATCCAACTACCCCATCGGCACACATCAATGCATTTCGTGGTTTTTGGTACACGTGTAGAATTATCTACGCGAATTAATACAGGTATAACTTGTACCATAACGCAAGCCTTGAAGCTTTTCTGTTTAGTGGCTAAATAGCGGCTTTCTAAAGGAAACTGCACTAACATTTTCTGTGTAGCTGGCAACGTGGCAACATTGTTGGAGCTGAGAGCTTTTGTAACCGTTTCTCGATGTTACCAGTGCAAACATGGACCACGACGAATCTGTACGTAGCTGTTTGCTAACCGTTTGACCCGACTTCACTCGCACCCACTAACCTACTGTGCGATAAGAAACGCCAGATCGTGTGAGCGTACATGATTTTGACACCTATTCTTATGTCTGAGAGCGCAGTATTGATCAACAATGCCTATTCATCTCTTTGATGTAATGATGTGTAGTCGGTATCAACTGTTTATTTACTGCCTGAATTTTCACTCGAAATGGTCTTATGTTGTGTTGAGTGCGAACGAGAAGCGGTTTTAATTCCTGGTGTTTAAGACGTGTTTTACTTGCTCCGGATGTGAGTATGAGTTTTTTCAGACTAATCGGCAAGTCGATTGTGACTGGCAGAAGAGTCTTCAGGCGTACCGTTAGTCGGGACCGTTCGGTAAATTAATTTGGTAATAGACAAATTCGGAGTCTTTCTGACAAAGTGGTGGTGTAAAAATAATTATTTTAGACGATTTTAGTAAAATAGTGCTAAATCGTAGCAAATGTACGCCCACATTGTCATTGTAACGTGAATGAATTTATACACCTACATTAATACACAATACATAATAATATTACCAGATTGTATTTACTACTAAATGGAACCATTTGCTATGAAATGTACCGTTTCATTAATTGTATACTAATTAGTGCTAGGAGTATTATTATCTATTTATGTGTTATTAGTCGTATTATGAGTTATTAGTAGCTATTGAAGACAATCCTTGAAATAACATTATGCAATTATCCATGCGGATATTAATATTAACCACACGCATAATACGTATACGTGTACGTCTCTGTCTGGTGTTCCTTCCATTTTTGGGTCCAAGCTTTACTTTTGCTTTTAATTTTATGCACCATGCACACATAATAATGGACATTTTTTACCTACATTCAATGGTATTACAATGTAAAAAAGAGGTAGATATGTCACTAGCGCGCCGACGATGAAGAGCGTAAGAACAGGCAATTGACCGTTCTGCTCGTAGTCGGTCTGTCAATACAAGACGATGCACACACTTTTGTTGTTGTCAGTAGTGCTTGACATTTGACATATTATAGCGTTAACATGCCTTCGTGTATTACGAGTATACCAATGTAACAGTTTTTTTGGTTGATTTGTAAGGGCATAACGTATCTATATTTTTTCAATATCATTGCCTACATACAATAAGTTAGTGATTAACAACAAATCTACCACTTTTACTAGGCTTTATGTTGCCCAGTTTGAATGGAATGGATCGGAATGAAACATGAGAATAGTAGAATATTCATAGTGGTATTGCTAAATATAATCTGCCTTCTAAACTAATCAGAGGTATTTTTTTGGGTTTTTCGTTTGTAGCGAAGACGAGCCATTTAACTTGTCCATTGACGTCAGCCACCAATTAAAAAGAAAAATGCTGAGTAATAGAAAAATGACAACATTTATTATCGATCGCCTAACAGACTGGAATTGCGGAGCGCCGGCGCGTCTTGTAGCTCGAGTGCCTCACACACTGATCGAACAAACACTTGTGGGCACTTCACATACTTAACTATTGCTTGCTTGTTTTAATCCTATCGACACTTTTTAAATTGCGTTTAGGAAAACAAAAAATTAAGTTTTATTTCAATCTAGATAATAATTACGCAACGTTGTATACAGTAAGATAAATTAGTACAAATGGGTAGGTACAGTCGGCCGCAGAAGTAACTTAACATTATAGTACTTTGTAATAGTAACTGTTTCGACGGTTTCCTAGCAACATCTATGACAAATTCAAGAAATGTAAGGTGACAAGGTACTAAAATGTTAAGCTACTTCTGCGGCTGACTATACGTATAAATATTGTGCCATCTGTAAGTGTTGGACTGGATCCCATTATAGACGTAAGTCGGTCTGTTGGCCACTACCGCATGCGCGAGAATGAATTTGAGTGGTCAAGCCTAACAGCAACAATAGAAACAACAGCAGCATTAGATAAAAGAAACAAACTGGGGCTCAGTGCAGATTCAACGTTGATGGTTTATTTTAAGGAGCACTTACTAACTTACTATACTAATAGAAGTATTACTTAGTAGGTAATAAGTAGCAGTATTGTGTGTGGCTTGTTTGTATCTATCTACCTTCACAAGTGCGAGTGGCATTGGTAGAATACACATTTTTGAAAATTTTATGAAGGATTCTCACTGAAGCAAGTGATATAGCGACAGCACATACACTCACACCCCACACACACACAGATGCACACAATAAATAATATGAATCATCTGTGGTAGGTACTTACGTGGGTAGTTGGTGCAGAACTCCATATCAAGTCATACTGGAGAGAGTGACTCAAGGTCTGAAACTCAGTACTTTCAGACCTCTAAGTTGCATTAGCTTCCACTGACAACGATGATAGAAGGCTATGAGTATCACGAAAAAGTAATTGATGTACCTACTCCATAAGTCATTCAATCTATGTGTAGTGTTGGCTCCACAAAACGTAATAAGTAATATAGTGACGAAAACTTCAGATCTTCCGTTAGGGGAGGGGTTCGCCACGGTGGTCAGCGGGTTGACAAGCGCTGATTCATTTAGATATTTATTATAATATCTAGTTGAATTCAAAAAAACAAACACATAATGGGTATGGGTCTATCCTCATTTATCCGGATGCTTTTATTTTCCAATAGATACCTACTTTTTTCCATTTATTTAGGTTAACAAACAGTAACACAACAGATCTTAAGTAATACAATGTAGTTTTGACCTAATACTAGGTTGTGAACCAATACCATTAACTATGTACAATGTTAATTTTGTAAATTTCGAAGTTAGTGCCAAAGGAATATTTTTTTTCACTCCACAGTTGACTGATGATGAACAATATTTAATATGGTAGGTAATTAACATAATCATCAATCTAGAAGTGAGAAAACACAGTACCTAGCATGAAATCGCTATTTGTTAGGTAAATTTGTTAACTTTTTACAACGACGCGTTAGCAGAATTGTGAAAACGGCATGAGTGGTTAAAATAATAAACGAATGAATCTTATTTTTAGAAGAAATCATGGCTAAGATTACTAATCTGAAGGCAGTTGATACGCTAAACCCGTTGGTTTAACGTATAAACGTGTCCACACAAAAATTCCCATCCTCCTATCCATCTAATTGTTGAGATAAATTAAGCGGTTATTTGAATAGTTTATCAGTTAACGGTAAAGATTTGTTTACACACCGTTTGTAGTTGCCGGTTATTAGCAAAAGCTTAATTTGGAAGCAATCTTGTTAACTTTACAACTGTAAGCCAATTAAGTTCCTTTTATGACCATAAAAGCATTTGTTTATGAAAGTATAGAAATGGGCCGAAAAAAATTGATGAGCGTATAATTTGAAACAAACTACTACACAAAAATAAATGAGAGGTAAGATTGGGGAAGATAAGGTAATCCGTGTCGAGTTTATTTGTTTTTAATTATTCAGTGGTGCGAGTCCGCCCCTGGCTAATGACTCTATCGCGATTTATGAGGGCCCGCGGCCCTTTGTTTTTTATTTCTCCGTCCACCTACTTACGAGTGATTGAAGACTGCTGGTTTTGGAAGGAGCAGATTAGTGGAAATAGTTGATCGTTTCTGGGTGTACCCACGGAAATTTATAACCCTGAAACTGATTTGGTATCTAATAACCTACGTATGAAGATCAAATACTTGCCTCATTTTAAACATTTTGTGAAGGAGATGAAGTCTCGTTGTCGTATCTGTTTTGGAATAATATACAATGTTTGTTGTGTGTATGAAGAATATTTTTTATTACAATTGTAAGTTGTAATAGAAAGAAACCTATCCAAAGATTATGTTGATTGTTTTCAAATTTTAAATTGACAAATGCGATTAAATAAACGAATCCTATTTCAGTTGACAATTAACGAATTCTGTTCTTAATTACATCTAAATAAAAAATCGAAATGATAACTGAATCACTCAGTAGTTCAGTACAAATTTGTAGCTAATGAGTCACTCATTAGAGACGGTTTGATAACGTTATCGGACGATCGCTTTAAGCCTTTTAACGTTCCATTGCCGAGCGGACAGCGACACGCAATCCATGCATTACGACTGTTTGCAGTGGAAACTGTACTATATAAGAAAAATGTTTCATTGATAAGAAAGTAGTTCACGGGGATGAAGCTAGCTCAATTGAGTTCAAGCTGATCTCCTCTAATCATGATTAACCTTGTGAAACAGCTTCCTACCAGCCTACTTAATTCTGACGATACTCAAACACGTTGGTAGGATTTTTAATTCTGCTGCCTTTTTAAAAAAAAAATGTTTTTTTTTACATATTTTGGTGGCAATTAGAGAGCATAATACTTAAATAAAAGGAGTCTTACAAGAAAAGCAAACTATAGCAAAAACACCCTTTGGGGTTGTCCAAATAAGGAATTCCTATTCAGACGTTGTAGCAATCTCATCAAAAACATAAATGGGACACAAGTTCAAAAAAAAACGAATTGAGGTCTAAATGGGTGCCAAGTTCGGTGTAGAAAAGCCTAAAATTTTAGTCACAAGAACATGTAATTCAAGTTCTACATTTGACGTAAATCCCATGGACTATCAGTTATATTTAACAGGTTTATGTTTTAAACCTATGTCATTTATGTCAACACCTATTACAAAATAAGAAAGCCTAATGCAAGTCACTGGACGGCAGTGAATTGAGCAATAAAAAAAAACAACTGAACTGCAATACGTGATACACGACTAAGCAAACAAATTAGCCAATGAGTTTTCCTTTCCGAAATCCAAGTCTAGAAATACTCTTTCAGGTCCCAAAAGTCGTGATCAAACTACAATAGGACACGAATCGATTTCGTTTCTTTTACAATATAAGTAACTGTTTGAGTAATCCATTAGTATTACCTTCAATACTGTTTTAATTTCGCTCCTGGATTATAAAGGAGTGAATATTGTGTCGCTTGCTTAGTCGTGTCGCATTTAGCCAATTTTATCATTTGTTCGTAGGACTAGGTTCAATTACCTAATGTAGTCAATGAATTAATAAGAATTACCTTGTTGTTAAAGGGAAAAGGAATTAAGAATCTTTGAAACGGAACAAATATTTGAATTCCGGGAATATTGCATTCACCTATTTTAAATTAAAAAAATAGCTGGCATTTTGATCGCTGATTGTAAAACTTGTACCTTGTTCTACATCTATATGAGGTTTTAAAAAATTACAACTGTAATTACTATTTGCACATCTGTATGAGATTCATAAGTGAACAACAGAATCGATGACGCTCATGCACCCTCAATTTTATTCTGTTCTTGTTGTACTCTCATACGTGACGACACGACACGATTTCACTAGGTATAGGAACGATTTATTTTGAAATAGGTACAATGAAATTGGATACTATTCGTCATACTGACAACAACTTGTTCAGGTACGCTGGTATTTACTTTATCTGTACTTAGTTCAAATCCTATTATCTACTATTACTACTAAGAATAAAGTAAAAGTTTTAGGTCGTAATTGTTCTGAGAATTAGGTAAACTAGTCACCTAATCTACTTATTGTTTCAAGATTTTTTTACTTTGCAGACATCTGGTGATCAGAGGTTGGTGCTGATAAGATAATGAAGAAACCTTGTTATTCAAAGTTTAAAAATTTATTTAAACTTTGGCTTTGACAGTGAAACCTTTTTAAAATTTACTAAAATATTCGGATTTTGACAAAAAAATTGCGTAACAGTTTTAGGAATTACACATGTTACGTTTTAGATTATTAATAATGTTTATTCTTTATTGATTGATTTATTATATTTTGTTAGAAAATAAGTTGTGACTCTATTGAACTATAATGTACAAAAGTACCAGACAATACCGAAGTGTCGCGGCGGGAGGTTTCATTTTCAAAATCGACCCCCGACCTTCTTTCAAAATCGACTGAATCCACTGAAAACTATAGCGGCGTTGGTTCGTCGCTAGTAATACTATAACGCTTAGTGAGTGTTCACACTGAACTCGCGGGCGCGGGTGCGGGCGCGGTCGCGGTAAACGCTACATACACCGCGCGCGCATTTTGGTGTGAACACTTTCATAGTAGCTTATATGTTTGATATTTCGCGACCGCGCCCGCGCCCGCGAGTTCAGTGTGAACAAGCACTTACACACTCATACCCCCGCAATAAATTTTTACCTGTGTCGCGGGTGGCATGGACGACACATAATTATAACACATAGCAGTAACATCCATGACCTGATTACAAATATTTATTTGTCACATAAATATTTGCCCCAGCCGGAAATCGAACCCGGGGCTCTTCGCTTCGCAGGCAGGGTCGCTAGTCGCTACCAACTAGGCTACAGGGTCGTCAGTTCAATGAGTATCTAAGTATTTTTTTGTCAATGTTTGAAACCGTACCTTTAAACCGGTGTTGTATAATCTATGACAGTTAGGTCTACAGATAACATTTACCCGCCATGTTTACAACCTCCGGCCGAGTTAATTGTTTTATAATTTTGTTCGTAGACCTACCCCTTTACCGTAATAAAACTTTCCCGAAACATTTTATTGCCCGCCTTTTTTTGAAACGACTACCGCTTTGTTTATGGTCTGTGTGCTTTTTATAATTTACAGATTTTTGTAATAATTTCGTGTATTGGTTGGGCGTTAGCGAAAGAAATAATAAAAATGTAATTCATAATATTATGTTAAATAGGTAGGTACTTTGAGTTAAAACATGGTGTTAAATTTAAGTAGCCTGTGTAATACCTAGTAAGGGTATTTTTCGCCTTATTGGGGCGGCTTAGAATACTAACCCGAATCCCACGCCGGATGGGTGTCGTAAAAGGCGACTAAATCCGGCCCGCTGGTGGTAGGGCCCCTCGAGGGATTATATTAGTTATATTGATTTTAATTATTAATTAATATCGTTATTGCTATTATTATTTCTCCATGGGGTTCGCCTGGATAGCTACCACCCTCGAGCATGAGTCAGCCGCCAAACGACTCGTCGTGTTCCGGCTGGGGGCTTGAGAGCCAGTTCTTTCTTTCTTTTTCTTCTCTCTTTCTTGGCCGGCAACGCATCAGTGATGCCTTTGGTGTTGCTGATGTCCATGGGCGACGATAGCCACTTACCATCAGATGGATCGTCAGCTCGTTTGCCGGCTATTTCCATAAAAAAAGGGTACTTGCTAGCATTGACGTACTATACATAGACAGGCTATCTCAAACAAAATGTGTGTTCCACCGCCGGCTTGCCTTCCGTTCTCTTTTCAAACTAGAAGCCTCGTTTGCACACTTGCCATAGAGTAACTTTGTATATGACACTTGTCGAACCAAGACAAGCAGTCACCGACTCAAAATCTTTACAAGCTTTTACTCCAACTTTATTTAACGTGCAAAAGCGTTTAAACGATTTCAAACGTAATTACCATTGATTCGTGTCAAAAAATCCAACACTTTAAATTGGTCACAAGCGTCGCGTCGGCAAGCTTATTTAGTCCATTAACACACTAGTGGCTTGCCAAGTTCAAACGCTCCTTATGATTTTTTCATTCAAAATGGCGGGAACATTGCTCAATAATTTAATTAAATTCGTTTTAGTTGATTTAAGTTAAGATTTTGTTTTCTTACTGATGATAAAGTGATAACATTATCTTTTTTGTTTTTTGTCGTGCAATTGTGACACGTTCTTATTACGCACGACGGCATTTTTTCAGTTTTTTCGTAAACAATTTTGACATGCGGCCGCAATGAGCGCAGCCGAGTGACAGCTGAGTGACAGAATGAAATGCAGCCGGCCGGCTGCAATGCACACCCCCGTGCCCGATGTTCGCGGTGTCCCTTCTATACGCTAGTAATAATAATTCTATGCTTGCTAGTACTTGTCTATGCTTCGATCTAATCACAGAGATCACGGCCGCGGCCAAGTTGCGGTGGCGAGGAGAAACTATATTGGAAGATAGAAAACAAGGTCATAGTGGCAGGTTCCTGCTGTCGTAGGTATCTTTGCTTTGAACCTTATTATGTTTTCGTGGTAAAAAGAGCACAGGACCCCCCCGACCAGGTAGACCGAAGACCTGAAGAAGACAGCGGGTATCCGCTCGATTCAGAAGGCTCAGGTCCGGTCTGAGTGGCGTAGATTAGGGGAGGCCTATGTCCACCAGTGGACTTCAAAAAGCTGATGAATGGATGGATGTATGTTTTCGTGAAGACTACCTGACTAGCGACCACCCTCTTGAGTCAGCCTTGTTACGGCTGGGGGCTTCAGAACCAGTTCTTTCTTTCTTTCTTATTCTTTTTTTGGTTGGCAATGTAACGTTTATAACCTTTAGTGTTACTAATGTCCACGGACGACGGTGCTCACTTACCATCAGGAGGATGATAAAAAAACTATTAATGGTAAGGCGTTATCCGTGGCTACCACTCTTCTAGCTTTCCTCATTTCTCTTCTTATCTCTTTGGTTGGTTCATGAAGTGAAACAAGTGAAGAGAAACAAGTGAAGAGAAACAAGTGAAGAGAAACAAGTGAAGAGAAACAAGTAAGCACGATACTACTTGCTTGGCGTTCTGTGATACCTTCGGTGTCGGTTCGAATTCTACCATCACGAAAAAATAATAATCTGGTTGTATCGAAATACAAAAAGATTAGGTAACCAAATTGGACTTACCCTGAACAGAAATTAAGACACAAGAGTAAAATATTTCAATTCGCAATGCACATCGCATTGTATGTAAAGTGTAAACTTACCTCCAACTATCCCATTTAGCGTTACCGAGAAAAGCCGGCTAGCCTTGTAAGTCGGCAACGCAGCAGTGTCCAACGCAAACGGTCGCGGCAAAAACTTTAAATGGAATTTCAGCTTTACTTTAGTGCGCATGACCTTCTGAGAATCGTTAGACGCCGTAACGGTACTCACTCGGTCGCCTGTACCGCCTCTGTGCGCTGTAGCGCTGGTCGCCTAGTTGTAATTATTCGTTTTCTACTTACAGTTTCACCTTTATATTTCAGTAGGTATACTTTCCTTTTTTTAGGAGACATATTTTTGCCGTCAAGATCTCATGTTACTGTATACACGAATATACGTATACCTAATATACACAAGAATTAGGTAAACATATAGGTACGTAATACAAAAATAAAGTCCTTTAAATTTAAAATTTTGTTATTGTAAATTGGATTTAAAATAATACAAAAATTAGCAAATAAATAAGGGACTTAAGGTACATAAGTCCTTAATATATCACTAAACACAAATTATAAACACAATTACAAAAAATTCGCCATATACCTATACATATTTTATATCTGAAGAATTCCCTCGAATGCCATCATCTGATCTAGTTAATATGGCACCGCTCTGGAAGAAGGTAAATTCAATAAATAAAGATTTTCCATATCCATATTTAAAATGGAGTTCTGAGGTAAGTCGCAGGTACAAAAAAAACACCGATTTGAGAACCTTTTTTTTAGTCGGTTAAAAAGCACTACCTGCAAAAATACCACGCTAGTTTGGAATAAAAATTGCGTCAAAGGTTTTGGTGTAGCCAGTACAGCCTATAACCTACCTTGACGAATGCAGACGAAATGCGAGCAAAGCTGTATTTCCCACATAACCTGTGCAGGAATCAGGGAATCTAAAAAGAGGGCGGTCGCCCCAGAGAGACTATGGAATGGACTTCAGGGTAGTCACATATGAATAAAATAACATCTTAATATATATAAATTACGTGTCACGTTGTTTGTCCGCGATGGACTCCTAAACTACTGAACCGATTTTAATCAAATTTGCACACCGTGTTCAGTTTGATCCAACTTGAAAGATAGGATAGCTTACATCTTAAAATTAAAAAAAACTTTTGACAGAACGAAGTCTGTACGGGCAGCTAGTCTTAATATAAATAAATTACGTGTCACGTTGTTTGTCCGCGATGGACTCCTAAACTACTTAACCGATTTTAATCAAATTTGCACACCGTGTGCAGTTCGATCCAACTTAAAAGATAGGATAGTTTACATCCCAAAAAAAAACTTTTGACAGAACGAAGTCTGTCCGGGCAGCTAGTAAAAAGTAAAAAGCGTAGTTGTAGCCTACACCGTGTTTAGTGACCGGTCTTCCTCCCACACAATGAGGACATGAAATACCACGCAGTTAAATATCGTATAGGTACTTGTCTTATATGTATAAAATGTATTTTTTAAATCGTGCATCATCAGTTTGAAACTCCGAACCCAAAACTCGTAGGTACTGACCCTACTGACAACCATTTGGTATCCTTATTCTTCATATAGATTTTTTTTGCAGGTATTTATTAAATTTATACGATAACAAAAAAAGGTTTGTACAATAATAATGCTAAAAGCCCAACTCCCAACAATCTTAGAATATGTCTACGTATACTATAAAAGAAGAGCAAAATATTTATCGTTAGAATCAATGACACAAAATTAGCACCCTAAAGTTTAATATTTCGCAAACGAATTACTGAAACGATAAATGGTGGTCCGCCTTTTGTTCCTATATATAATGTAAGGTGCAAAAACCCTAAAAAGATTAAATAAGTAAAATTAATTACCCTTACGACAAATAATTAATTACAGAACTTGAACCGAATTAAGTACTTAGTGAATTCAGTACTCTACAGGTTTAGGAGATCAATTTAGGTACTTAATGTAAGTCAAATACTCGTAGAATGAGACAAAAAATAATTTAATTAGGTACATGCGTGATCGCTAGTAGTAAAAACTTGCGCTTACATGCTTCGGAAGGCACGTTAATATATAGTTAGTTAATATTCGTTGAGCCATCTTGGAGGCCTTTGGTTGGGCAGTGCCCACTACCCACTGAATTTGGAGCACCTGCGTGATACACGCTGTAGGCCTTGTCAATTACGATTACGAGACTGGGGAGAGATTGGTGTCCTCTAGACAATGCGGTAGTTCTATAATGACCTGAAGCACGCATAATAGGTATTTAACATCAGTAGATACCCACTTCATGTCAACAAACTTTAAATTTTCATCAAAATACAACAAAAAATCCAAAGTCTTATGTTTCATTCACACGTATCGAACACAAATGTTTGAACAAATCCTACGCAACGCCACCCACTTTTCGCCGGCGACGAATCGGTGTTCAAAAACCACTTTACGACAAATGACACCAAATATTGACAGCTTGTAGCATAAAAACAAAGGGATGGAGCCGAGGGCGGGCCGGTGTCAATCTCAAGAACAAATAAAGCAATGTTTGACGAACGAATTACGTGACAACTTAAGTTTATGTGTTTGCACCGCTGCTTTACTTTGTTCGGCTGCCCGGCTGCATGGGAGTTCGGGAATTAGATTGGAGAATTTAAAATGCGCCAAATGTTTGGTGTTACATGCATGGACGATTAATCTACTATATCTACTCGTATATGTATTTATGATACTTGAAGAGAAAACTTTGTAACACTTTTAATGAATAGTGCGAGCACAGGAGTGTGTGATTTTTCACAATGGTGAAATGGCAAAAATTACATAAAGAAAGTGCTTATAGCAAAATTTTATCATGTTATACCTACTTAAACCTATGTTAAGTATGTACTAGTAATTAAAGAAAAAGAAAACAGTGAAGCCCTTTGACATAATAAATTACGGTAGAATTTACACCGCAGAACAGAAATAAACAAGTAAACAAGGGTTAATCTGGCAGAAACTTTTTAACTATTGTTTGTGACGTCATGACTGTTACTGAATTTTTACACAGAATTCTAAATATAGCGATGGTAGGGTATGATTAAGTTGATTGTTATTATATTACGATAATAACGTAATAATAAGATGCATAATGAAATTCGCGATCCCTTGGTATGGTTACATTTTGATACTTTGGTATCAATTATGTTCTTAATAATTTAAAGTGATTCTAAGTTTGCATGGCAAAGACCTAGATTCCACTTATTTTATAAGAAAGATCTTAATGGTATAACTCATAGGTTATGAGTTGTTATAAACATTATTAAAGCGTCTATGAATATCGTTAGTTGTGGTTATTTTGAACCATACAGGTCAATATTGGACATTAAAGCGGTTTAAGTTTCAATATCATAAAAGCTTACAGGTAGGGGAGCGGGGGGCACGTTGTTGCACGGGTAAGAAGTTACACACCTTTTTTACCGGGATTTTAAACTCTTTAGTGGACATAATTGGACTCATTTGTTTTCTTATAACATCATGCATTACATAAAAACGATTAATGACCCACCAAGCGCCAAGCTGCTAGGTTGTGTGCATGTGTCTCGATTTCAACCAAGAAAGTAAAAAACTCTTTTACGAAATTTTTGATTCCTGATGTCTATATTTTTTATTTTCTCAAAATTCTTAACCTTGAACGTTCATAATATATCTACCTTTAATTTGCAATATTGTTTTTTTCTACTATCGATATCCATTAATGGTGACCTCAATTTATATTAAAAAACGTGCCATGGGGCAGGTAGTTACAATTTTTTGGGGTAAGTTGTTACATGTCGTATAGGCGTCGTTGAACGCAAATTCCCTGTGTTAACCGGCACACCTGAAAAGACTCATTAAAAAAGGGTATGAAGAAAAAGTGGCCAAGTCCTCGAAAATGAGCGAAGAAGAAAAATATAAGGTGAATTTTGGTTTCCGATTCAGATTCTGATACTGATGAATGGTTTTGTTTAGTGTGTAGCGAAAGTTACAGCACCTCTAAAAACGAAGATTGGATAGAATGTTTAGAATGCAAAATGTGGCCCATGTCAAATGTGTAACGGGAAACGTTCACTTATTCATTTGAATTAATTGCAATTCTGATGAAGACTAATTTAATATTAGTATGTTATGGATATCTTTACCTACCTCTATATAAATAACTATATATTTTCTATAATATATGTGCCTTAAAAATTTTAGAATCTTAAATATTTTAGTTTGCTAAAAGTTTATTAAAATAACTATAATACGTATAAATAATTTACGTACTACAAGTTGTTATTTGCAGACGAAGTTTCTGAGCTTTTATATAAGATTTAAAAAAGTTCCTGCGAAGTTATGTTATTATTCTACAAAAAAAATCTTTAAAAGTTACGATATAGATATTATAAATTACTCATAAATAATAGAAGGCTGTTTAAAGTGATCTCTTTTGTTTATAACGTTTTGAAATTAAAAAAAAAAAGATTTATCATTGATGATTTTGTTTATTTATCTACCGTAACATCATGCCCCGAAGATGTAACAACTAACCCCGAATCGGGGGTAAGTTGTTACAATCGACTTTTTTGGTTAAATTGTTCATTGTGAAAAAATTACATACATTTTAATAACTTTTCAATCATATTTTAATAGCTGAATAGACATAGTAACGATAAAAGCAATCAAATGTATAAATTATTTGATAGCTTTTGTCGTATTGACAATTGTCTAAAAATTGTAACAACGTGCCCCCCGCTCCCCTACTATCTGTCAATTCAATCAGTGCAAATGCCGTGTTCCAGTCGTAGAATTGACAAATTCATAAAATGATCAGTCATTTTATGTAATGGGCACGGTTCGTGAGATCACCGTTTCATTATTAGAATTACAAATGTTTAACAATTTTGATGGCAATGTTTGATCATTTCATGAAAAGGCTTTTTAAACAATTTTAAACTGACGGTTCGGAGCATACGTACGGGAAATATCATCTCGAATTCCATAAACCAACGATAAACCTTACAATGGTTTCACCAACAATTACTGGTGAACCTTCACACACACTTCACATGTCGCGAGCCGTGAGACTTCCCGTCGTGGGAACGCTGTGATTGCACCCTGCGCGGGTTCGACTCTCGGCGGAGCCACACCGCGTGACGGTGGGGTGCGAAATGCGATTCCCAGCTCGCATCCGGGACTCAAATTTATGTCATTAAAGTTTTTAGTAATTGGTTCCATTCCCTTCTATTGTTTTAGACCCTTGCGTTGCGTATATTTGGACGTTTCAATTAGAAACGCACTGAGTAATTACGCATATAATAATAATACGAAAGTGTCCCGAGTAATGAAATATTAAATCTACACATACCCTATGATCTAGTCATTCATTTGTCAAATGTAGCTTCATTCAGGAATCGTGGTTGTGAATGAATCTCATAAAATTAAATGTATGCTGCAGACATGATTATAAAAATAGTGTTTCGTGACCTACGTCTAAGTAATTAGAACAACGTAATCTTTTTTAAATTAAAGTTAAATCTTTACTCATTTTTTAAACTGTAGGTAGCTATAATATTTTTTATGCCGATATATTTTCAAATCCAGCCGTACAGCGGTTCTATCGTATCGACTTACCTATGTATCATATCGTGATAACCGGTATCATAGATGCGTATCGTATCTCAGAGACGTAATATAATTAGATTGTTAAATCTAATTCATAACAATAGCGTATCTATTTGATTTGGTTAACACGAATATTTATAATAAAAGCCTCAATACTTATAAGATGACCTGCGTGACGTAATGGTTACCGTGCCGAACACCCGTTCGAAGGGTCCTGGGTTCGATTCCCAGCGAGTCAGAAATTAGAATGATGTGTTTGAATTACTGTTCTCGGTCTGGGTGTGTTTGTTCATGTCTTTGTGTGTCATGATGGATGACTCCCACGACACAGGGAATCCTGGTGTTGGTCTATGAGTGTGAAACGTTTATTTATTTATAGTATAAGAGCTGGCAGTAAAATAAGCAATATACATATTTCATTCCTATCCTATACATATAAATAATGAATATATGTTATTTCCTAATTAAGTATTTAAAACATAAGCTACGTGAATAAGTTCCTACAAGAATTTCTGTCGCGTGTTACATCACTATGCTAAATCCACACGTCATTCTCCTTAGGGAGAACACACATTAAGTGGGAATAGTGTTTAAATTAATGCCGTTAAACACTGGGGCGGTTTTTTGCGGGATTAGGCTCATTCGATCCCGGGGGAGGAAAGCCCGAATTCTATCAACTATAGCGGGGGCTTGATTAAATTCACCCCTTGCGTGTTGACAGCAATTGATTGAAATGCCAGCTTCCTTGAGGCAATCGACTTGGTTATGTTTCGACGGAAGCGGTGAATAAATCTTTTACGAGATAAAATAAGTTCAATAGTCATAAATAACAAAAATGTCAATTGATGTGAGTTCTAAATTATTGAAATTGAGTGTTGCAAGGTTTAAACTTGGTAATTAAATCTTAAAATATTTTAGCTATGATTAGTGAGGTGCAATATAAAAATAAGAAAAAAAACGTTTGACATTTGGTTTTTAAATTTTAAATGCGTCTTGCCACATTTGCAATAACAATAAATTATTATTGCAAATGTGGCAGGACACCACATTTAGAATTTTTCAAATTGTATATTTTAAATTAATTAACATTTGCTTGCGTAGAAGTACATTTTGAAGATCTGCGTTATTGAAAGTTTCTCATGATGTTCTCAAACCAGGTCGGTGTAGTTTACACCCTTTGCATAACAGAGAACCCATATTATAATGAAAGGCGTGGAATAACTTTAAAATTAGATATATTATTTGAATTAACTTAAAATTTAAAGCGAGGCTAATAAAAAAATGTTTAACATTTATTTTAATGGATGATGAATAATTTTTAACATAATTTTGCATGCAAGTCATGTATTAGACAATTTTGTGTAATTTTACATGTTAACTGCATTGAAGGTAACTAAACCTACTGTTACGTATTCAGTCTCTTCGACTGGTTCAATGATTCATAGGATTCCCCACTTCGATCAAAGCAAAACAATAATATAGGGAGTCATATTAGTCTGGAATCACATTTCGATCAGAATACAACGAATGTAAACCAGAATCACAGAGCTATGCGAACTTGCCACGACATTATATTAGGCATCGATAGCAGCGCATACTTTATTTCACAACTTATAGTTACCATATTCTACCACGCGCTTCAGCCGCATAGAGCTTTAATTAAATAATGGACAATATTAAGAAATATCTGTATGTGATCAATTTATTACTCATAAGTAGGTATATACCTAAATATTATAGGTAAAATACCTTTATAATGTGAAACTGAGTAACTGTTTTGGTTTACTGTCATAATTACCAAACACAATTTTACAGGATTTTTATTTTCGCTACAAATAAGACTTTATGTACCTACCTATAGCCTGCCTATACGTAGTTAATACAAATGATGAATATGTATCTATTTTCGGGGATTTTCAAATTCTCAAGAAGAATATAAAGGTTATATACCTACTTTCGCTATCTAAATACGGGTCTATGTCCATAAATGGAAGATATGGAAAAATTATTATTGGGAGTAGATATAACACCGGTTGTAGGATCGTATTATAACTGCTATAATTTTATTAATTTTCAAAATTATAATGACTTAAGTGCTTTTATTACGCACTTTTATAGATATATCTTTTATAGCCTGAAAGCATTTAAAGTTCATAACTTAAAAGATACCGACAAAACCATACAACCATTTAAAATTTTTGTTCACACATAAACCTCCACATAAGTCAAAATTTTTTGTCGAGTTTAAATCTTTAGGATAACAAATACCTATAAACAACGAAAAATTTTTAATGCACGAGTCATCTTCATCATTAGTAGCTAGGAATCTTCACTCTGCTGAGCTAAGGTCTCCTTTTAAAATAAATGAGTTTGTTTGCTATAAATTAATTAGGTATGGTTTTCTTCGGTAACGGAAAATATGTCAAGGAAATACATTTCTTTTGAGCATTTTTTGACCTATTTGGTAAACAATCTTACGCCCCAACTCAGAGTCACTAACGGTTACTTAAATCGCTCCTTAGAACATAATTTTACATGATGATTCCAAGGAGCGATTAAAGTAACCGTTAGTGACTCTGAGTTGGGGCGTTAGTGTATTTTCATTGTAACTTGTAATTTAAAAATAAGACAGACACAAAATGAAAATAATTTAACGATTACTATGAATAATTTTTTGTACTGTTTTAAATTAATATTACAATAAAGTACAGTGCTAAGTTAAGCTAGGTATGTCTTGTCTAAAAAAACGGACTAAAGGTGTTCTCCCTTGACCTGCAAGGCCGATTATGTGAAGATTGCCGTTGAATAAACGCCGTACATTATGAAAATTATGTACACATGTCTAGCACTGGGATAGTTAACTCTTTGCTTAAATGTTTTAATGTTATAAAATTACATTTTTTCTTGAAAATATTGTTTAAAAACGAGGTTTAATTGTTTCAACACAAAAAGATACATCATATTAGACCAGGGAAGACTAATAGAATAATTAATTTGTTGTTATTATTATTTGTGTAAATATAATTTAAAAAAAAACCTATAATTCGAGGCTTATTTACGATTTGCGGCCTCTTTTTATGTTCCCGGTAGTAGTTTTTTATTTAATTTAAACACCAAAAAAGCTATAAATTAAGCGATAAATAAAATATTTGCTTGAGTAGACAAGTAAGCAAATACAAAGAATTATCTGAAGGTAATTCGTCAATTGGCACTTCATGTAAACCTTGAAGTAGCGAACCGAGTCCTACCTACTAGGTATTTACGTGGTAATAAAGTTGCTGACTTCATTTTTTTGTTTAATTTTTTAACGAAATATTTCAATGTGTTTTACGACTGTTAATGTAGATCGGGTTTTCAATATTTATTAAATCATACGGTTGTTGATGGCATTCAATAAAAATAACGCGCACTCATTCATTTCCGTTTAATGCCATTAGGTATATTCAATTGCTTAGCAAATACGGCGAATTATTAATGGCAACAGATAGGAATGTTTTAAAGTATATGTATAAATAACTATCGTTCTGTCCGCGACTTTGCTCGAGTTTTCCGGGAAAAAAGAAAGAAAGAAAGAAAGAAATATTTATACCGTCACAAGCAAAGCAACAACGTTAGATTTCTATGCTAAGATTACCATTACAATAAAATTTATTTGATTAAGTTCGGAGTTGCAGCAAAATTACCAACATGACGGAAAAGGGTCGCACTCTGTTATTACAGTACTATTGTTATTCTACTTAGATCATGATCTATGTGCTGAATTTCATGAAAATTCGTTCAGTATATTTTGTGTGAAATAAGAAATAATTGTGCTAATTAACAGCCCTGCAGGAGCTAAGTTTTCCTACCCTAAGAATATCCTTCGTAAAATTCCAAAACATTACACATATTTTTAAACAAAAACTATCTAAATCAAGACAATTTTTGGTTGAAAATGATTATTTGTTCATAGTAGTTTTCGGGTTAAAAAATAGTCGTAATTTGTTGTTACTTTTCATCCTAGAACGTATCTAATGTAAATCATATTATACCTATCAAGCCGCTGTCTCATCGCGGTGCAAGCAAAACTACCAACTCAGAGTCACTAAAGGTTACTTAAATCGCTCCTTAGTACATAATTTGTATGGTGATTCGGTATTAAAGAGCGATGAAAGTAACCGTTACCTACTGACTTTGAGTTGGGGCGTAAATAAACATTTTACTTAAAAATTTAAGGGATGAAAATTGTAAGTAGGTATTTCCTAAATAAAAATTGATGCACTTATATACCTAATTGAAGGTATTTCTACATTCAACAAAAAAATTAAAGCACTTAGATATAATTACATACCTAAATGTATCCTACCTAAATTAAATCTGTCCTAAACCTAGCTCATTTAATAAATTCTTGATAACCGAGACAAGGTAAAATAAAATGAAATTCTTTGTAGAAAATGTGTTACATCTTAATTAAGTAAATAAATAATTTGCCTTTCACTTGACTTTGTTTTGATTATTGTGATTCACCTTAATATATAAATTATTTTCGCTAGTATTTACCTGTAAGACTATTTAATTTACTTTTTCATATTATTATTATTATTATGTCATGTAGTGTGTGAATGTGTGTTTAAAGCAGTTTTAAGATAATTGCCGCCACTATTGAAGCGCGAACGCGTTGATGTCTTAAGTATGAGATAATTAAAATATTATCAAAGTTAATCAATACAATTGAAATAATAATGTGTAATTCTTACTTTATGAAATTATCCAAATATTTAACATGTCAAACTTTATTATATTCTATTATTTCACAAGTTAAGTTAACAAACAGCCAGGCTTTGAATAATCAAATTAGTATTTTTGTATACTGGACTAGCAAACAATCTATCTTTCAAACATTAAACAAGTTAAAAGAACATTCGTTCAAAAAACTGTTGCCAGGAACAAAGCGCTGTAAGTATCCGAATTAGCCATAGCTAGCTCCGGCGGGGTGTCGTTGGGTATTGAACAAAACAGCAGGTACAATTTTAACGCGTCGTTTATTGATAACTTCATCTTTTCTTCAATATACTTTGTGTCCACTGACTATATAACACTCACTGTACATTTTCGTATTACAATATTTTTAGTCTTTCGAGGATTTATAACTTTCGTTTCCATATAACAAATATTTTGTACAATGCACGACGGGCGTACGGGTGTACGGGAGTGGCGTCGTGGCACGGCTTATCGCAATCTACCTACTTTACGACTAACAACTTCGACTCTAGCTTTAACACTATATTTACATATTGTTCAAATTTTTTTGGTATTCAAATAAACTCGTGCACTCGATCGTCTCACACGCACCGATCACGTTCCCTATCGTCCATCCGCACGACACAACTTAGAATATTTTAACTTAAACCATGAAAAAATACAATAATCGTAATATAATACAAGATACTCATCAACAACATTAATCGAAGGCCCGGCGGCGGGCCCCGGCCGGGCCACAGTCAACAGATCGCGCAACACTAACAGCGGCAGATTACAAAACAAATAAATTGACATACCTAGAAGTATGTTCGGCTGGGATATAAAGATCACTGTCCTAACAAAGTCACTGTGGGCACCACGGGGCACGTGCGGTACGCGGGGTCCACGGGTTCCACGGGGCGCGGCGACAGGGCGCTCATAGCGGCGGGATGTCGATGTCGCACGCGAAGGGCGACTCTCAGATGAGCGGCATGGCGCGCTCGCCGGCCGCCGCGTACCGCTGCTCGTCGGGCACGTGGTACATGTTGATGATGTGGCTGAGGTCCTGCTGCCCGTATTCGCGCTTCATCACCAGCTGCTCGTGCGCGTGCGCCGGCATGTGCGCGTGCCCGAACTCGCGCTTCAGCTGCGCCGGCCCCTCGTGCGGGTACTCGCGCTTCAGCCCCGGCGGGCCCGGCGACACCGGCTCCGACTTGGCCGACGAGCCGCTGGGCGAGTGCGAGGCGCACGACGCGGGCAGCGCGTACCCGCCCGGCGAGCCCGGCCCCAGCCCGTACGCGGACGGCGACGGCGGCTGCGGCAGATACGGCGAGCCCTGCCCGCCGCCGTAGTAGCCGCCGCCGTACCCGCCCTGCTGCATCTGCGACACGTCGTACCGCGGGTAGCCGTACGACTGCTGCTGGTAGGCGCTCGGGTCGTGCATCATGTACCCGTTGGGCATGTACCCGTTGGGCGTCATCTGGTACACGTCGCGCGGCTGCTGCGAGGACGGCGCCGCCGAGCGCTGCGCCTCGCTCGCGCCGAGCAGCGCGCCGCCGCCGAGCGGGTACTTCTCCTGCTTCTTGGCCAGCGTCTTCGTCTTCCGCCGCGGCCTGTACTTGTAGTCGGGGTGCTCCTTCATGTGAACGGCCCGAAGTCTCTTCGCCTCGTCGATGAACGGCCGCTTCTCGGACTCCGAGAGGTCCTTCCACTGGGCACCGAGACGCTTCGATATTTCGGAGTTGTGCATCTTGGGGTTGTCGGAGGCCATCTTTCTGCGCTGCCCACGCGACCACACCATGAACGCGTTCATCGGACGCTTGACCCGGTCCGTGTTGGAGTTCTTGCTGGTGTTGTTGTTGTTGTTGTTGGGCGGTTGGTGGTGCTGCTGCGGGGGCTGCGCGTGGTGCGGCGGCAGCGGCTGGTGCTGGTGGTGCTGCAGCGGCTGGTGCTGCGCCAGCGGCTGCTGCTGCGGCAGCGCCATCATGCCGCCGAGCGCGCCCAGCGAGCCGTAGCCGTGCTGCAGCGCGTGGTGCGGCGGCACGGTGGCGTGCAGGCTGCCGCCCTTCAGGTCCGTCTCCATCGTCAGCATGTCGTCTTCCTGCGGCGCGTACAGCTTGCCGGTCCTACGTTCACCGTACACAACGAGAGAACTGTCGGTCGCTCACATGGACTCGCGGCGGGGCGCGTCTGGATCGTGTCGCGGGACCGTCCGGCGCGGAGGCTACGTGCGTTGTGAGGTGGCCGGCCCGGAGCGCCCGGCGCGGGCCCGCGGGCGCCCCCCCGCGCTGGCCCCGCCCCGCGCGCGCCCACCAATGGCGGTGCGCCCGCGGCCCCGCCCCCCGCGCGCTGCCACCCGCCGCGCCCTGCATTTTTAATCGCGTGGCGAGGCGAGCGTACGCCTCGCCGCCGCCTCATGCAAATCAGAATTTTGTTTGCCGACGGTGCTTGCACCTTCTCGACCTTAGTTTATGATGTAAACAACATGCATACTGTAGAGCTCACCTGAACATGACTTAGGATTTTATGCTCGATACCGGCTACTTAACTTTGTTCGTCTGGACTTCCCTTTATTTCGGTTCGGATCGTATATATTCATGCTAATGTTCTGGTGCGTGTTTCGTGAGATCATTGAACTTTTTTACTCGAACAAACTTTTTGTTTGTAACGAGGTGGCTCACGTGACGCTATTTTATGTTTCTAAATATCAGAACAATCGCGGTTATAAGAGGCACGTTAATGGGGTACCTAGCTAGTAGGTGTAAAATAAAACAATTTGCACAGCTGCAGCAAGTGTAAAGTGTAGTGGAGTTCAAGGCCCGCGCTGGCTCCGCGGTCCGCACTGATCTACCGATCATTGATGATCACGTACTCGTGGCTCTTTGTTACGGGCCACAATGGCTTATTCAATTTTGGTCATATTGACTAGGTCACTGTACAATGTATTCTGATTCTAAACAACGTCTGTTTTGATTCAATGTCTTGTAAGGCGGCTAATTTGTTTCATTCAAAACATTGTCATTTTTATTGTAATATTTAGACAGTTAAAGTTATCCAAAGATTTTTTAGGCAGGCCTAATTAATTTGTATTTAGTGGAATATCTACAAAAAGAACCGATTTACCTGCTTGTATCTACCTACCTATTTTTAAGGTTAGTTTTCGGAGCAGGTACGAACCTATACCTTCCTAATTTAATCGCTCCTTAGTACAGAATTTGTATGGAGAATTTTTACTAAGGAGCGATTAAAGTAACCGTTATTGACTCTGAGCTGGGGCGTTAGACAGAGTCGCCAAACATTTTTGTTTATTTAATTACAAGCGCTTTGTCCGCGACTTTGTTTGTTTTTTCCAAGTTAATAAATAGGCTACATCTTATTTCAGATCGTGGTCTATTTGGTTTGCTATATTTAATGAAAATCCGTTGAATAGTTTTTGTGCGAAATAGTAACAAATATCCACAACTTTCTTATTTACATAACTAGCGCTCCCTCAGGGGTCTTTCCCGCGTTAACTGGGATAGTATGTAGGTACCTGATTTCTTTTCTTTTTCATCAAATAGTTGGATAGCGAATGCCTTGAAATCTCGTGAGATTTCAGACGTAGCTGAGATTTCGTGAGACTGGCTCTATGGTCTCGAGCTTTACGAGATCATGCGAGATTGTTTTTTTTTTTACTGAAAACGCGTGAAAATGCTATTAAGTAATTCCAATTACTGATTATATAAAAATAAAATGTACGTGTAGGTAGGTACCTACATGTAGCCTACATGTAACCTAATATGGCTACTACACAAAAAAGTGTAAAGTCGAAAATCGAAAATATGCCTAATGCACTGTTTTAGTGGCCGCAAACCATTTTCGCATTATTGCCTTTCAAATGAAACCATTTTGGGGCATATTGGTTGGATGGATTTCAAAGTCTATATCTAACTAAAGGATATCTATAGAAACATTTCTTGTGTTTTATATATATGTACCTAAGTTAAATCAGCCTTCTGCATCAATAAGTATCGAGTAATAGTAGTTTTCTGTTTAGTAAAATATGATCGATATTGCATTCCCTTCTCTGAATAGTAGTACAAACGTAGTATGTAGTTGTATAGTATAGTAGTACCTACATATGTAGCAGTATTGTGAAGATAGAACATTCAATGTCACCAAATATATTCAATATTTTTGTACATAATTAATATCATTGAATATCACTTATACTTGTCCTACCTAAATAAAATATAACAGTAAAATCGATAACACTATTTGTTGCCTCTCAGGTAGGTACTCACTATCTCCATTTCTAAGAATTTCTAATTCTTTTAGATCCCTTCTTAGCTCTTAGAATACCTCTATTGTTTTAAATGGTTTTACGACGTTGAATTTTAAGCTCAGTTTTACTGCCTCATTGTTAGAAAGTATTGTTTATTGCTGGTCGTTACCTAATTAGTTACCTACTGCTCTGATTTATTTATTGGTAATGAGATGTAGGTATTTAAACACCCTAGGTACCTAGTACATACTAGGTACGGTCAGCATCAAAAATAAATGATCAGTTTAAGATGCGTTGCAGCGATAGGCTGCACGCAGTGGGTAGGTAATCAATCTGATTTTAAAACTCTTTAGGGGCCATCCGTAAATTACGTCACACGTTAGGGGGAGGGGAGGGGGTCGATGTAGAGTGACGTTGTGTGACAAGGGGTGGGAGGGGGTCTTAAATTTCATGACGTTACATTTCAAAATATAATAATTGGTATGTATAGATTAGGTATTATTATTAAAAACAATTAATTGAAATAAAACTTATTTCGGAACTGCTGTTTTAATTTAATAATTTCTAGGTGTAAAATTTCATAATATGTGACGTCACACTAGGGGGGGGGGGGTCAAAAAGTCATGAAATTATTGTGACGTAATTTATGGATGGCCCCTTAAGTGAATGTTATGTTGATTGTAAATTGTTATTACCTATGAATATTGTCTTGTCATGTAGATACAAAATTCCCTAATTCCATTCACCTAGTTTAAAGCCCGCATTTGTTTAAATATGGGAGTAATAGGTAGAGATGAATAGGTGTAATTCACTATTTGCGGCTGTTAATAATATGGAAATATAACTATAACCCAACTACGATAATACTTATTGTTCAATTTAGTGAGTACTTACTTTATTTCCTTATCAGCCAAGTCCTTTAGTACAGAGCTTTATTTATAATGTGTGTGCGTTAATCTCATACCTACTTAGATACTCCTCTGAAGAGATAATTTAATTTGTAATTATTTCAATATATCTATCTACTACTTGGATACTTTTAGTATGGTGAACACACACGATATGATAACACTCTCTCTACCATATTCTCTCTTTCTATATATCTCTCTCTCTCTTTCTCCTTCTCGCTCTCTTTCTCTCACACACCTGCACTACCATATACATATAGGTACTTAGATAGCAACGACTATTTGTCTATTCAATACCTCCATCGCTATTTCTGCTTTGCCCAAAAGTTGGCTGGTAGAGAATGCTCTTAGCATTAGGCTCGCCTTTTATACCAACTGTATTAGATTAAATAAAAGTAGGCAATTATGCCCTTACGCCTTTTAACTCAGAGTCACTAACGGTTATTTCAATCACTCTTTAGTAATGAATCTCCATACAAATTCTGTACTAGGGAGCGATTTAAGTAACCGTTAGTGACTCTGAGTTCCAGTCTCATAATCATCGTAGTGGTTGCCAATTTTGCTATTTTAACTTTTTGGGACTGAATTAATTGTAAGTAGTAAGTATGTATGTACAGGTAAGTTTTGTAAACATCTATTGCTCTAGTATGGTAACTACCACTTACCATAAAGTAACCATGTCTCTAATTTACATTAGGATGTGTTTGTTGGATGGATGGTTTTGTGGTGGTCAGATGAAGGTTGGATGGATCCATTTCCATCCAGATCCAAGCAAAGTGGTTATTGGGTAAATGAAATACATCTTTATCTTTAAACTTTATTGCATCTTTTCTTACAACCATTACAATACACTTCTTACATTACGTAATTAAGGTTATTCATAAACAATGAAGACAGTTAATAATAATAATTCTTGACAAAAAATAACCGACTTCAAAATTAGGGATAACTCAAAAAGTACTTGTCAGATCTCGCTCAAATAAGTGCGACCACATGACAAGCACCAGCTTTAAATTAAAAAAAAGAATCATCAAAATTGATTCATCCAGTCGAAAGTTCTGAGGTGACAAACTTTAAAAAAAATACAGTCGAATTGAATACCTCCTCCTTTTTTGAAGTCGGTTAAAAATCCGCAGTTATGTATAATACATAATTTTATTAATACAGTGAATTGGTATTTTATTTAACTGTGTAATTATTTCAAACTTGTGAAATATTGATTGTAGATAATAACGGGTATCGCAATGAAATGCTCAGAAAATGTTTTTCTTTGCACAGGTGTTAGAAACTATATTTACATAAATGCTCTACAAATTGATAACACAAATTTACACAATGAATAATATGTATTTATATGTGTAATCATATGAGTACAAAAACACATTAGTAATAGCTTTAACTTTTCATGATAGAAGACATTATTATGCGAAAATGATTCTTGACAAAAATAACCGACTTCAAAATTAGGGATAACTCAAAAAGTACCTACTTGTCAGATCTCGCTCAAATAAGTGCGACCACATGACAAGCACCAGCTTTCGATTAAAAAAAATCATTAAAATCGGTTCACCCAGTCGAAAGTTCTGAGGTAACAAACATAAAAAAAATGCAGTCGAATTGAATACCTCCTTCTTTTTTGAAGTCGGTTAAAAATATCTAAAGTGAATAGCAACGCATCAATATGTCTAAGGTATTCCTTATTTCTATGGGCGACCAAAACAAATAAAAAAATACCTAACATCAACTAAGTACAACTGCTACTTCCCTTGCTACTTGAAATTTAAGGCAAGCATTTACTAATAATTAATTAAATGCATAAACTATTCGACCAGGGCTGAAGCCTTTGAAAATGGTAAAAAGTGAAAAAAAAATTACTAGAAAAAAATACCAAAAAAAACTAAACAAAAGTAAAACAGCAATTAATGTGGATATTTTTAATCTGTCACACAAAGTTCATTTCTGGACCTACTCTAAATAACGTCTACGCATAGTTAATTATTTCATTATTATGTTGAACATAATAATATGGTCGGCGATTTTCATATAGTTAAGTTCATTTAACTGGCTATAATAGTCTATGTATAGATATTCGAATGTGTTGGCAATATCAGCAGAGATAGGTTAGGTCCATTCTCCGCAAAATTGTTAGACCGTGAAACTGTTTCACGCCAGTTGCCATGACAGTCGTCAATGCGATCTCAATTTAATGAAATCTGTGGTGCCATCCTTTTCATGTAGCCTATTCCATTTTAGTGATGTAAATGGAAATACAGAATATATAGACCGATATTGAATAAAATACACTATTCATGGTTGTTTCAATGCACAATAAATGATGTAAATATTAATATATTTATATAACTTTTTACTATTCTCCTCTAAAAACTGAAAAAAAATACTGTATAAAAACAAAAAAAAAACAATCATTACAAAATACGCATTACAATAGCCCACGAACCCGCTATTTAAGTTATTCCATATTAATTTGCAGCGAAAACGGAAGCGTTCGCAATCGCAAATAAAACAATCAAATTAACATGGCACTTCACGACAATTTATTACCAGTACAGAAAATATCGAGCAGTCGAGCACTACAGAAATAAAATCCTCTCACACCTCTGTACAAGTGAGAACCACTAGAGGCTTTACGCATCGGAAGTCATTTAATAATTACCGGTGTAATGCTTGTGTTTAATAAAAAGCGAGTATCAAACACTCCGAGCGTCCTAATTGGCGCGAGGTGTCACTAATGATAACCGCGAGTGGCGGGTGTGCACTGCAAATTAATAATTATCGCGCCTGGTAACACTGAGGTGACGCTGTTCCGCAATATGGCCGCGGCGCATTGTTGGCGCGAACGTCGTTTTAATTTTCGATTATGAATTCGTTACGTCATGTTTTTTTTTTCAGATAAAAGTAAGTACTTTTATACGTAATTGAGCTCTGAAGTACTTATTTTGATTTTTGTCACACAATTGAAATACATAGATTCGAATTCATCTTACATCCTTATTAAATGTTTGATTATTTTTGTCGTTTGTATCTAACATTTTCGTGGGAGAACCATGAATCCATTGAGGTACAAGAGAAGACATCTCAAACAAAATGTATGTCCCCGCCGGGAGGTTCTATTTTCAAAATTGAGCCCCTGTTCTCCTTTCAAAATCGAACGAATCCATTGGTGATTGAAGCCGCGCGGCTTCAATTCATTGGAACATACATTGTGTTCGCCGTGTCTGTTCTATACGCTAGTAATAATACTTCAATGCATGAATCTCATTTAATAATTTAATACCTAACTACGGTACCAGGTTACCTATAGAATATAATTTTCATAAGTAGTCCAGAATATCATAACTAGCAATATTTTGTTGATTCAGAGACCCATAGTTCAGAAGCGGTATAGACATTATTTTCAAAAGCAAAGCTAGGTGAACTTGCTAATTAATAAGTAATAACTAATTAGGAAATGTATCCACCTAAGTAATTATAATACGAAGTTGGAATTACAGAGGTTTCATGAATCATACAATGGATGCTCAATATTAGGCAGGAGTAGAGCCGATTGGACATAAACAAGACCGCACACGTAAGAGCAAGCTATCATCATCTCTCCTTGCGAAGGGGGCCACCCCCTATCGAGCCTCATGTAGACTTAGCAACATTTAGAGCAGTACAGTAGATAAACTTAACATAATTTTAAGTAAGATTCTTAATATACTTATACTACTGAATTTGATGTTTAGACATTACGTAATGTATCTTCCTGCCTAGAAAAAGCTACCTGTAAGAAGTACAAAAATTTAAAAAGTTCGGGACTACGGTTACTTCACTACTTAAACATTTATATTTAAGGCCGACGAAACAATTACATAGTTTACCTTAAAGTCTCTACCTAAATATAACTCTACAACGACATCTCAAGTAGCACATCGCAACCCAATTCCAAGACAGCCTATCTAAAATTTCATTGCAAAAGTTGGGTTTTGTTCGCGTGAAGTTTTCAGTTTCCCGACATTTTAATACGGGAGTCGTCACACTTGAATAGGCCTAGTGTACATTATCTGGGTCCAGGAGGGGCCGACCCTACCGGACGGGGTGGGCTTCCGGTCGCTGTCTGCGTCTCATCAGGCCTATCTTGGAGCGAGTCGTCCGCAAATTAAATAGTAACGTGGCCACACGTGGGTACTTAGCTTTAGAATACATGATTCAATCGTATTGTCATGTATAGGTACGGTATGAAATTGGGGCATTCGAGAATCAAATTTCCGTAGAGGGTTGGTCGAGGTATTCATGTTTAGAGAGTAGTAAATAGATACTTATTTTATCATTAGGTACCTTTTGAAAGCTTTAGATATGATAATGATTAAATTATGTTAAAAAAAACAGATAACCAATATCGCATAATTATGTACGAGTACATACCTCGATCTGTCTCTCAATTAGAATTTTCGATCAATATAAATTGTATAACTTTTGGGTTTTAAAAATACAATTAGGTAACTACTTACCTACATATTGTTATTGAAATATAATCCCAACAAAAAAAAATCCTTTGTAAAATGTTGCCAATACGAGACCATATATGGCTCTACATCAAAAAGTTATCAGATCTCATTTAGAGCCAAGCTGCTAACTCTACACGCCCTAATATACAAGTCTTAGCTTCATAAACGCTACACCTCACTCAAAATATGTGGCTTAGCCGTTTTGTTACTAAAAGAACTATTGTACCTACCTATAACAGAAAAGTAATAAACAGTGAATACATTTTTCACTTTACGCCCATGTGATGGTAGCGAAACGGCCAATCCACATATTTTAAACTATTATTTTTATATACTACTTCTACCGTACTACTACACTACATTTCTAATTCCACTACGTACCTACTTCTCGCATTATACATATTATAAGAGTAAACAACGCATTGTTTTACTCAAGATTGTAGTTTACGGAATTCAATTTACCCGATTTTGAATAATAATATATACGACACACTAAATAGTTCACATATACGACACACTAAATAGTTCACACATTGGACAGTAGCGAGATTCCACATAAAGCTTCTTACGTCGGAAGCATGTAAATACTAAATAATTATTTATGTAGATACACCTGTAATGTACGTAAGGTACGTGGAGTCTCACGAGGTTACCTTTTACTTGACGTCACAGTTCACGCACGTATTATGTACACGAATATACTAAATCAAACTTCTCATGAGACTGTTAAAGATGGTGTTGAGTTATAAACTTTAGTGTTATTCCGCTTATGTATTTATTTAAATGCGCCCACCAGCTAAAGTTAGCTATTCACGTTTAACGAGCGACGGTAGTTCTTTGATTTGAGTGTTTTAAGTCCAAAAATGTATTACTTTCGATATTTGTTTTACAAACATTTGAAGTTAAATGTTAATGACAGGGAATACATCAATTAGTTCCACTTAAAACTATTCATACATAACACGTTAGATACATCATCAAACATAAATTATGATTCAATAGAAGTTCATTTGAATTCCACTTAGAATTAACTATCTCACCAGATACTTATAAGATAACTCGATATACCTGTACAGTAATTTATCTCCTCAATAATGTCCTTAGCACAGCACAAAGCACAATATAACAACGACGGCCTATTTTCTGCTTTGCGTTGTGTTTGCGTTCCGGCCGATTGTTTCGAGTTTGACAATCAGCTGACTCGATTAAGTCCCTCCCTCGAGGATCCGTTCATCCGCCACTGCGCGCGCATGACGTAGCACGTCGAAGCCACAAAACTACCAAAATTTCCGCGTGGAAAACACGTTTTCCGCGACTAAGCGTGCGAGCGTGGCGCTCCCGTTGCCCAGACTAAACGCGGGCCGTGAAAAAGCACCGCCACAACGCCGACCGACAATGGAAAGCGGTAAAGAATCATAATAATAACAATGACAACAATGTGAGATGCTATAATAAAGAGCCGAGCATTGTGCTAGGCTCGGCGTTCGAAGGGTCGCGGAGATCGATACTAGGCGGGTTGTCTGCGGATGGCGTGCCTTTGTCGGCGGTCTAACAGACCTCGTAGCTCGCCAGTGGCCGCGCGGCCGCGGCGCACACATCTGCTATTCATCGCTCACTAATCAGCTTCCATTCGGACTTACAGCGCGATTAGCGCACCGATTGCCGTAAACACGAAGCGCGATCCGACCAATGCGTCTGAATACGCTATTGGACTCCAATAGTAATGTTTACGATGTTACTTCAACGTTCATGATCCGTTTGAAGTTCACGAGCGTTGCACGGTTTGAATGGAAATTTCTGTTGTGCGTTACATACGCGGGTGTTTGGTTTTGTGGCATCTGCGAACAGTAAACACTTGCGTAACATATACAACTTTAAGGACTTTAAAGGAAAGTTAATACTGGTACTACTTAGTAATTACATTTGCCTGTTTCATGAAAAGATCGACTTTTAAATGTTTTAAGTTTCTCTATTCCTTATGGCCTTAACTCCGACGATGAAGTTGGCTATTGGTAACTTTTTCTTTATTATTCCCAACTAGAATACGATAATCAACTTACATGGGTAATTCAGGAATGGGTGGCAAGTAAGACCCCGTTTTTCCCCTTTTCTAGGGAATAAGAATATTTTTTGTTTTTCAGTGACTACTACTCTAGGTCTAGGTCTAGAGCAGACTTCTAGATTCTACAGTATACTGCACCACGCTGCTTGAGTATGGATTTTTGGATGATACGCGGAGTGGTCTATTTTTACAGGAAATACCTACATAACAAGAGAATAACAGAAAGATACTCAAATATTAATTTTAGATTTAGTCATTTTAGGAAGACTGCAGCTATTTCGTGGCAGAGTCAACATTTTACTAAAAGAGGTCTATATAAAAATGGAGAATAATATTTCGCGGAGGTGTGAAGCGGCATCCTCTGAGGCTAGAGCAGCCGGTTTAATATAACAATCCGTCGATCTCTATCATCTGCGCAGGCACCTCCCGTCGGCCAGCAGATTGGCTCATGTTGTCCTAGTGTGGATATTACCTTTACTATACAAGAAAATATCCTAATAATATTATAATTGTGAAATTTTATATGACCAGTGCCGGCGTGAGAGCCACTGACGCACTAGGCAAGTATATTGTGGTGCCCACATAAGAAAATTGAAATCAAGCTTTTTTTCCTTTTTTTTTTGTTCCTCACCACAAATGTGACGCCCCACCAAAGTAAGTTTAGTTAGAACAAACCTTGGGGTGACCAGTTGACCCCTAAATCAATGTGACATCATTGACTAAATGTATAGTCACCTATTCCGCAGTCCCATGAACTTTTTCACACACTGAAATCTAATACTAGGTATATATTATATCACCTTTTTTTTATTAACATTGATACCTACTATTTAATAAATAATGTACATTTTACCTTAATTTTTTTAGAAAATTATGCATACAATCATTCGGTATAATACTTTTTATATGAAGTAAGTATTTAGCTGTGTGTAAAAAGTTTTAAGTCATGTCCATAATAAATAGCACAGACAACAGGCGCGAGCGCAAGAACCCCGCAGTGCCGTCACTTGATGCGCACCGCAATTATACGTACTGGCTATCGAAGTATCGACTAATCTAATTATGTAAGCACCTGACGTGCTGTCTTAAATCGATAATTAAAACATGATTGTGTTCCAATCCGATCGAAGTAATTAAAAGACGCACGATTCGTCGTAGGAACCGGCTGCTGTAACTTGAGCTGTGAATTTTAAAACATTAAGTGCTCGAAATGGATACGTTTTGATGTGTCTGAAGATCACGTGACTTTACTTTATAACTTTGTAATATGATTTATTTGTGTGTTTTTGTAGGCAGGAAACCTAGAGAGATCTTATTCTAGGTACCAAACTAGGCCGGCTTCTTTTCTAACCTCCAGCTTTTATTATCATCGTGCTCAATAGACTACACACAAGATCGACTATCTATCTATATATCTAACAGCCTTTTAAAGTCTACTGTTGGACATAGGATACTGCCAGGTACAAAGCTGATCAGAGGATCTGATCATGAAGAATGGAGCTTCATACATATGGAACATTTGAGAATCAAAATTTCATCAGCAATTGGTACACTTTTCTCTGTAAAATTAAGTGGGCGGACGTATATTTGTACATCAAGTGACTAGATCTACCTGAAGGATACCATAGCGGATTATTTGGTTGCTCGCAACCACTTGAAATATCAACGCTAGTAGACGGAGCCATCGGTACCCTTTATTCATCAACTATTGCTTCTCTCTTTGGTTACTATCCTGCACCAACTTGTCGGTTAATCTAATTAATTGAGGACGCAATGCAATAGGAATGTTGACTAATTTTAGGATTCAATTTGATTTTATAGATAGAACCTTAAGATTTACGAAAAAAATATTATAAAAATAATAATCTTCAATTTACAAACAAAAATTGATAAAACAAAATCATTTTTAAATTTCCCACCAAAAAGGTCACGTGACGTCACTAGCCGATATTCAATACTATCTGTCGACTGAAGTTAGTCGCACTTTCATATAAAATATGAACAATGACGTCATAAGCTCAAACTGGCGTTTGAGGTCACGTGACACTGACAGTGAGTACTATTTTTAACATTTTAAAATAATTATATTTAATTTGTTGTGATTGATTTCGACAAAAGAATAATATTTTAGGTGTTTTAATGTTTTCCTTGATACTTTAAACATAAATTTATTTTAATTTACTGATAGTGTCAACATCCCTATTGACGCAACACCGAAGTCTCTTGATTAATGATAAGAATCATATTGCAATACTGGATCTATGATTTCAAACCAAAAGTCGGTACCGTCAAGCCGTGCATTGTGAACAACATACTTGACACATACCTAAGTACAAAACGTGAACGTGTTAATGACAAGACGCAAGGTAAAATTTGAAATGTAACCGTTAATTTAAGCCGCCATTTTTAATTAAACGCGATGACTAAGTGCCGGGATCCATCACAGTCGGCTCTCCAAGCCGATCTATTATTAATTATTATTTTGATCGATCACGCTCCGTCTTATTTCATTAAGGATCCCACGTCGAATTTTACTTTTTGGTGCCGGGGTCATTAATTGTGCAGTTTTAATGATTGTAAATAATTATTTATTAACAGCATCGTTTTGTACAACTGATTGGTCTAAATTTTATAAAGTGTATTTCATCATGGTGATTAGTTAAATATTGTGCTTTTTTATTTATTATTTTATAGCTGGCCGATGAGCCGATAAGTCATCTGACCAAGTGACCATCAGTGACTGTATCACATTGTAATATAATTAAAGACGTCACTGACTGAGACTGAAGCGATCCTTGAAGAAAGCAAACCTTTTGTTTAACTTTAATTTTTTTGCTATTAAAACTTATCTAATAATATGTTTTTCTTAATTTAATTATGTTATTATTTTACACCAGTAATAATCTTTTACCAATATGAGAGAACCTTCTTTGGATATTACAACTCTTAGTGCCTTTAAAGACGCCCGAAGACATTCCTTGGTTTGTTTTGTGGACCAGGCGTCAATACTTTTTGAACCCTATATTTAAAGTCCATTATTGCTCTTAATATCTATTAGTAAAACACTGGAAAAATATCCTACGTAGGTAACGCTAGAGAGATAAAGATCTACCTACAGGCAGGTAATTTTTTCTCGGATTACAGATCACGAGATTTCGTCCGAAATAAGAGGCCAGTTTATCCCTCAGCGAGTAATTCGTTCCCGGTCCGTAAGAGAACATTATCCTTACAGCTCCACGACTTCGCAGAAATCAATAATCCCAAGCTTTTTTAAAGGCGTTCTTCAGAAACAAACATGCTTGCATCTCTGTTCAATGTTGGATTCAAAGAGGCCGCGGATTAGCTAACTATTTTTTGTTTGAGCATAATCTAAATCATTTTCGATTAAACGAGAGATTTGGCGCGTCCCTATATTTTGGTGCTCCAATGAACAATGGGTTTCCGGGGATCGTTGCTCTCGAGGTATTGCGTTCCGATAAGCTCCGATTCAACTATTTCGTGGGAAATATTACTAAAATAATCACTTGTCTAGCGGAAAAGCAAAACAATGTATTATTTACTTTAAACTTTTACCGTAGTGAAACTTTGTTTGCAAACATAGCTTCGATAGTCTCACAGATAAGAACAAATAACCGATGATTTTTTGAATTATTAGAATTGTAAAAAAACATGAATATCAAAACTATGTCAAAAACCAAACCTAGCGGAATATTCTCAAAGTCGTTCGATAACTAACACCTACGTGATGTCAGCACATTTCGCGGGGCGATCGCGGTGTGATACCGACGACGTATCGATCGTATCGCCGTGACGAAGCGATATCGGTAATTTGAACAGTCCATGAACTGTCCAGTTCATGAAGAAAGGGAATGCTGTTTTATATCGAACTTGTCATTATTTGCTTTATTTTTAGAGGGGTATATTGTATCAGATATCATAGAAATGGAAAGTTTGGTAAATTACAACGTTGCCGCTGACTGTCTCAAACAAAAGGTGAAGCGCATTGAACTTATTTTTTGGAACAAAAATATTCGGCTCAAAACCATTCAAAAGAACCAGGTTATAAAAATTGTTGATATGGTAATTCTGGAGTTAAAAGCTTTAACTCCTTACTACGCAGTGAATTAACTAAGAGACTTGACCATATAGATCCATGAATCTCTTTATTTATTTATTTACTCTTTATTGTAAACCTAAAAAAACTAGATCTCAATGGGCGGACTTAATGCCTAATGGCATTCTTTACCAGTCAACCCTGGGCGATTGCTAAAAGTTGCGGTAGGTGCTACAAAAAATAATGTAGGTACAAATATGTATGTCTTTCACCCAAAGTATTTTCACTAAATACGAGTAAACTTATGATTTTAATATTATAACCACATACTTAATTACATACATACATGTATATACAATATATGTACATATAAATATATATAACCACATTGTACAATCTTTCTTAAACGGCAAATCAGACTAACGCCCCAACTCAGAGTCACTAACGGTTACTTTAATCGCTCCTTAGTAAAGAATCATTATACAAATTCTGTACTAAGGAGCGATTTAAGTAACCGTTAGTGACTCTAAGTTGGGGCGCAAGAATGAGATAATGCTCGTGGACTACTTTACTGTAATATGTAGTTTATAATATACAAACTAGCAGAGGATTCACCTGATTGTAAGTGGTCATTGTCGCCCATGGACATCAGTAATACATGAGGCATCACCAGAGAGAAGAGAAGGAAATAGAGCTTTCTCACAAGTCCCCAGACGGAACATGACAAGCGACAAAGGAGGTGGCCAACATCTGTATGGGCATTTGCCCCATTTGTGAAGTATAATGTACACATATTATTTTTACCTTACATTAAAGCTTACAATATCTACTTTGATAATTTTATCAATAAAAATCTCTAGAACTCGGGATTCTCCTTTTACGGGCAGTTTTAGCTTTTGTAGTTTGACATTCTGCAAAACATATGTAATCGTGAAAAAGTGTTTTAAAGAGCGATTTTTGTATTAAATAAATACTATTTATCTTTTGGATAATTAATTAATATATGTCTTTTACTTTAATTATGACATTATGACCTTAATCCTACAAAAAGAAGTACCAGCAGTACTAAATAAAATATACGTATTAACTTGTCACCTACCTATCTGTAAATATTCACAAGCAAACGTAATATAAATAAAACTGCATGTTGATATTATTAAGTGTTTCATTATATACATTTAGGTACACATATGTAAAAATTAAGGAATAAAATATAACAATAGTACCAAATAAGGCAAATAAGGTGATGCATTCAATTTTTTTTCAAATTCAAAATCATTTATTCGTTTAGGTATCATTGATACACTTATGCACGTAATTTTTTAATCAACCAGCTTTTCGCAAAGGTGTTTTGTCATGGAAGACAAGAAAAGCTGTAAAAAATCTCCTCAACACATCTTTTAAAAATAAAAATACATTGATATATTTATTACAAAAAATATACAGCTTGTACAGAACTGGTTGCAGAGCTGGTCATTTCCATGCGTCTTTGTCATTTATGTACTCATCTACAGTAGGTATAGTAGCCTTTGCCTAAAAGTTGAAAGAAAAAATGTTAGGAGCCTATTATAAAATAGAACTTATTTTCTAAACGTATTGCAAAAAAAACAGGAACATTGTACATTGCCGCGTGAACCTAGTCGTAGTAAGCACAACTTAATAGTAAAGAAAAATGCTATACCTGTACTGTAGTGATCCATTCTACCAATATGGATTGCAGGTTTCTTGCTAAGGAAGATATGGAGTGACGTGCCATGCGCTCAATATCAACCGCGCAATTAATGCACCTCATGGCAAAAAATCAAATACAATTAATATTTTGCAGAAATGAAACTGAAAAATATTATTTTGGCAAATGACAATATAGTAGACATTCGCACTTCTGTCAGCCAATTGTCAACCTCCAGTGATGCCGGTCACTCACATTCGCGCGAATACGCGAACCCACAAGTGTGGGACGACCTTCGCGAATGATTATGCGAAGTTTTGGAGGCATTCGGGGTTTTCCAAGCTGTGTCGGTTTTTTGTCGCACATCAAAGCGCGCGAACCTCGAACCTTCGTGTAGTTGTAACACATTCGTGCGACCAGTTGCGCACACGACTAAAAAGGTGATGTATCTCCTAATTTTTCGTGGTTCGTGGCGTCTAATCGTACTACCATTTATTTTCTGTATTGAAAATGGATTTGAATGACAACAACATAATAACAACAGCAAGATTGAACATTCGTGAACAAAGTGTAGGAGGAAGCGGAAATGGGCTTGTATACTCATATGCGAACCCATTTGCCTGACCGCCCTTCACATATGTGCAAACATTCGTAAAAATGTCAAACATTTGCGCGCATGTGAGTGACCGGGGTGATAGCAATGGAGGTAGTAAAAGTATATTTGTATACAATACAACTTATTATTATTGTTAATTTATTATAACTACTCACGGCGGAGTTCAGAAGAAAATTAAAATTCTAGTTATGTTATAATAAATGGAAAATATGTCTTTTCAGAGGACTAAAACCTTGTACAAAAAAACGTCTTTTAACCATTTCCGGGGTAAATATTGGCCACCTCCTTTGGCGGCTGATTCAAGAGCGTGGTAGCTACCCAAGTAGGTTTCACGGAAAGATAATAATATAGTCATAATATTAATGAGTAAATAATTATATTGATGGTTTATCCATACGTGGAGCTCTCCCACCAAGGCCAGCTTCTATCACCTTTTATGAAACCCTGTTCTGGCGGCACAGGATTAGGGCAATCGGGTCACCATATTATACTATTGGGGCCATCCCAATAGGGTCAAAAGTTTGAGTCATTTAAAAAGTAAAAAGAGTCGATAGTGTGTATGAAAATATACGAAAACGTAAAACGAATACCCCTCAAATTATAAAACCTTGATGTAACAAATAATTTTACATAAAATTTTCGGATATTTTGTTACTATCCACAAAATACATGGAATAGGTGTTCACGTACCTAGAAGGTAGTTGTTACTTTAATAAAGCGCTTGTCGAAGATATGACGACTCATGCTGTCGATACGAGGCATTCTGATTATGTCTCACGATACCATCATTTTGTTTTTTGTAACAAGCGATGTTACCTGCGAAGAATTTAAGGAATGTTCAAGCATTAAACGTTTTTAATTTCTTTAAAAATTTTACACCACAAATAAAAATGTGCCTTGTTATAAGTAATGTTAAAAATAGTGTTAACATAACAACAACCATTTTGATAGACGACGAAAGTAATAAAAGAACATGTAAAAATAATTTACTTGTATCTCATAAGTTTCAAAATAAAATCGATCTTAAAAATAAGACCGGACTCATATTATTATAACGTGCACTAAAAAAAATTGAGCAAAATTTGTCACGCTCAGTGAGTACAATTAGGTACCTACCTAGTAGGAAGATGCAGAAAAATTGTTCACATCGTCGTTCGATAAATCACATAGGTAGGTATTTTAACCCTGAAGCCGAACTATTCCCGTTTTAAATCAACGTGACAGGTAAGCAAATAGAACAAAACGTCCGTCTTCTAGGAATCCCATAAGTCCTTGCCCATAAATCACTAGCGTCCTGACAAATGGATTCTACGGGTTTTTTTCCCGCCACTCATTTATTAATAGGGCAGGGAATGTTTCGGAAAACCAATAAAATGTGCCCCGTCATATACCTGTCCACTGCCAGACAGCGTGGCTTTGTTCCTTCGTGTTTTTTTTTTTAATTTTGTACCGCCCGTCCTATATCAAGCGTTCGTCCTTTCGCTGAATACATACTCTTTCTTAGATTCGATATGGTAATGTTACTTACATAATTATTATAATTTCTTTGTTTTATGGTACCCCTCACATTGTGAGGAAACCCCGAGCCCAGCAGTGGGACAACTATGGGTTGTTGCTTTGCTTTGCTTTTATGTTACATAATTATTATGATTTCTTTGTTTTATAGCGCAGGGTATTTTTTCTGAGCATTTTTTTCTTAACCTCAAATCATCAAACCATTTCTAAAACAATTCAAAGGATTACGAATATCGTATAACGTTGTAGTTATTTTTGTATGTCAATCCTTTCATATTATGCTGAAGATTTTCGCCAAGAAGTTAAAATGTATGAGACAATGCCTATTTTTATTTATGATCTTTTAGGGTGGTTTTTTTTTAAATATTAATGTCGTGCGCTCTGTCTTTTTCTTACCTTAAATCCTACTCGTTCAGGTGGGCAGACCAGCCCACTCTACACTCTCCTGTCGTCACTGCGGTAGAAACTGTCGCTCCTATCTTGGTCTTCATACGGCCGGTCTCAATAATGTACTAACAGTTATAAAAATGTAGATAAGGCTGTCATTAGTATGTCATCTGTCATATTTTTAAATTTTTGCGTCTCAATAACCTTCGGTGGATAGAAAATATATACCGATGACATTGATCTATCGTTCGGAGGGCCAAGTCATGCCGTAGGTATGTTGGTCCATACAAAAATAAATACTTGCGTCTCAATAACGCTTTGACAGTTAACTGTCGGTAATAGAAGTTACCAACTATCGGAGTCTTTCACATCGCTCGATTTCGACGGATAATTGGTAGATTTCTCATATTGTAAAGAAAATTTATCAAAACATCATGGATTTATTAATCAGTGATGAGTGGTAATGAATTTTGTGAAGCCTGTATATTTGATTCCGCCTTTTTAATACGGTACCAAGATCGCCGAAATTGTCCTCGTATAAAATATATGACTACATATATATGACTGAATTGTGTGAATCCAATTTTGTTTATAACTACCTAGATTCAGATGAAACATAAACCATAATCTAAATTTTACTAACAAAAAATAACCGACTTCAAAGTTACTCAAAAACTACTTGTCAGATCTCGTTCAAAATGTGGGACCACATGACAAGCACCAGCGTTCGATTAAAAAAAGGATCATCAAAATCGGTTCGCCCAGTCCAAAGTTCTGAGGTAACAAACATAAAAAAATAGAGTCGAATTGAGAATCTCCTCCTTTTTTTGAAGTCGGTTAAAAACGGCAGTGAATGAGAATTGATAACAATTCCTATCTTTAAAGTTTTAGGTAAGTAGGTATTTTAATAAAACAAGAACAATAAGCTTTTTATGTTACATTTATTTTGAAATTATAACAAAAACATTTCGCTTTTTCAGAAATAATGGTGTATCCCTGCTATATCAATAGCTATTGGCTACTATTTTGGCCTTATGAAGAAAGGTACTTCATCTTTTGTGAAGGGTCTGGACTTCATCTGAAAAGAAACTTCCTTTAGTACATTTGGCAACAATTTTTTGTTTAAAAACAAAAAGAAGCAACAACCCATAATTGCTGGGCTCGGGGTCTCCCCTCGCAATGTGAGGGGTATTAGGCCATAGTCTACCGCGCTGGCCAAGTGCAGATTGGTAAACTTCAAACACCTTTAAGAACTTTATGGAGAACTCTCCGGTGTGCAGGTTTCCTCGCGATGTTTATTGTTTTCCTTCACCGAAGCTTGTGATAATTAACTTCTAATACGCACATAATATTTGAAAATTAGCGTGTCAGGATTTGAACTCGGGCCACGGTTAAGTGGGAATAAACAATTCGTTCGGGAGACCAACGTTCTAACCGCCAGGCTATCACTGCTACAATTATTACAACAATTTACAATTACTACATTTTTTTGTTTACTAAACATAATAAAATATTTTATTTTATCAACAAATAAAGTCTATACTCACGGTAATTATTGAGCTATGTGTTTCATTTATTCATAAAACTAATTATTATTACTAAAATTATGAGAAAATACACCTTGTTTATATTTGGGGTAACCAAGCGACATCAACGAATGTCAAATGACAATAACATGTCATCGTCGGAGTGCTAAACGTCAAATGCTGCGTTTTGTTACTAGTGGAGCATTGTTCCAGGTTACACATTACATTATTTTATTAACTTCATCCCTGAAATTCACAGTATATTTGGAACAAATTATCATTTTAATATTAAAATGAAATAAGTTTATAATCAAAAACACTGAGTTCCTTTTTATAATAAAAAGTATAAAAAAGTATAAAAGTATAAAATTTTTTATTGTTATGTGAAAACGAAATTTTCAGAGGGACGTAGAAACCAGAGGGAGAAATGTCACTGGGATATTATCTACCCATAATCTTTACTTTTGTTGGCTTACTTTTGATTTGAGAGACGGCAGTTGCCGGGAGATCAGCCTTTACTTTTTATCTCTGATATGTACCAGAGTTCAACTGACAGTACATTATTGAGACCGGCCGATAGTCATGAAAAGTGGTGCCATCCACAAGATGCTGTTTTAATCGTCTGTTATAAATGGAAAGGCCGTACTAGTACTGTTAATTTTTACTATGATGCTATTTTTAACTCAATGAGTGAAGATAATTAAGATTATGAATATGAAATAAATTTCATATCCAATAAACGTATTATCATAATGAAATAATACCAGTCCAAATCCGATAAACATGCAAATTAATATTCATGATTAAGCTAGAGCTGCCCAAATTAGTACAAAAGCGTAGGTAATGGCAAAATGAAATATTTCACACTTTAAAATGTTACACTTACCTGTGCATTTATCAATGAATCAGCATGACATGATTCACGATCTGTGTCATTTAAATGTAACGAATGGCTTCGAAAAACATGTGAAACAGAGCAAATTGGACGGTATGCCTATAGAATAGGGGATAAAATAAGCGAAAGTATTGCGCATGTTGGGCCCGTATGTGTTCAATGCACCTGAATGTGTTTTGCGACTAACCTATATTTGTGAATGGACATTTTTTGTGTCGCCGCGTCGTGTCCACGCAGACAAAGGACTCTTGAATTCTGCGCGTGTGAAAGAGGAGTCTCTCAGCCCTTAAGGATTGGACCAAAAATAATTGTCATTTCCTGCGGCGAATATTATTACTTGTATTGCATTGCCGATCTCTCTTTTCTGGCCGCGAATTGCGAGGACAATGAGAACGAGTAAAGCCTTAAAAAACATATAATAAGACAAAGGCATGATTAGCTCATGGTGCCCTTATATGATTATTTTAAACTTATTGCTACTCATAAGTTTTAAAAAGCAATTCTACAATATACCTATTAGTTTTTAAAATGCGCATGTAGTAGTCTTATTCCACCTTGTCATCTGAAATATCCCGAGACGTGGATCATCCAAGAGAGAACAAGAAAGTTCCAAAAATGATTTAATGGTTGATGTAATACTTGTGAACTATAAAGTATGTATAACCCATTATTGAGAATGAATAGATAAAGAGGCACGAGTGAAAACTGAAAGTGATTTTGCGTATGCTATGGAATCAAGTCATCACTTCAAAATCACCAACAAAGACTCGAATTTTAATGTCTTAATATAATTTTATATGATGCAAAACATATATCTAATCTACCCTATATAAATTATTGAAGATAGCAGATATTTGATACCAGTAATTTAATCTATAACATTGCAAATGTACAAAACGTTCTGATGGCAACACGACGAGCCGACATGTAGGTACATTTCATAGGGGCTGCGGAAACATATTGATACAAAACACTGGCATATCGAAATATCGAAATCGACACTCACTTATGACAAGCAATGGTGCTTGTCAACCGCGCAAACGGAGAGCTATTTACGGGAGTAATCACAGAGGAAACGACAAGTTTTGGGTCACCAAAACGTTCACAACTATTTCGAAATGGAAACAAATCGTCATCGTAAAGTGAACCTTAAAAACAGGTAGTATAGAGGTTGTACACAATTTTCTAGATGAACTGGCAATGGTTGTCAAATTGTAAGACGCAGAGGGTAAGTTTCATGGGGTAAGTTAGAACGTGGGAGGTCAGCTAATGGCTGGAGGTGACAGGTAACGCGAGACGACACAAAGTGCATCGCAAATGACATTCTCGTTTCCTTGATGGAAGTTAATTGTATGTGAATGATGTGGTTCTATTTTCCTACATTTTATTTTATACCTATACCTATTAACTTTTATACTTATACATATTTAAGTGTTGGCACTCAATGTCTGTAACTAAACATAGTTTTTTGTAACATATGAAATTTTATATGACTGTGTCCAAAATAAAATAAAATAAAAATAAATAAATATTTTTTGGTTTGTTAAAACTACGTTATGCAGTTTTGATTGCGTTAGTCGCTAATTACGTAAGTAGGTACTTTCCTTTTCTTGAAGTTGCGTTGTATTTTTCAACATATTTGGGTGTTGCCTTTTTACTAGGTAAACCTACTTAAGTTTTTCTTTACTTCACTTTTTTACTACACATTCTTCTCGTTTTGATGAACTTGGTATTCCCAAATCCCAATATACATATGTATTATGGAAACATTTTGTTTAACTAATCATTGTACTAATTGAATATCATTAACATAGCCAAATATAAACACCAGATATGCACCGGACTTACAAATATGAAACCTGGTGGTTATGTAAATTATATTATCATCTGATATCCTAGCAGCTAACAGTAACTCTATTTCAAATAGTTGTAAATACTAAAATCTTAGGCAAAATCTAAAAAAACACATTATATTCGTTGTTTAAAAAATCTAAAGTTCAACAAAGACGATAATTTTCATAACGAGAATTCTATACAAAATGTTATCACTTTCAGTGACAAATTGTCAAGCGACCCTAAAAAACCAAGATTCGTATCTTTAGAAGTATATACGAGAAGCGGTAGCGACATGCTTTATAAATAGAAACACATTTTTACATTTAATTTAATTCATTCTGATGTGACGTTTTTCACCCCGTATCCCAAGCCTCGGCTATCTGAACACCTGTGTAATCCTTTCAACGTATATAATATGCCCCTAATGCCGTTGATAAGGTGTGACACCCACCGCCTTTGTACCTGTACTCCATCCTACGTCAATTAAGAATCATCCTTTGTCTTCTTATGGGAGATGACACACTTTTTAACCAAGTTTAAAACTTTTTTCCAACTTAAGAAGTCATTGTTTTGAATAGTAACATGATTTAGTATGATACATTTTGTTGGTTGAAAGATTTATTGGAACAAACGCGTCAACTATACGCTACGGTTCGTGGTTTTGATAAAAAGTGTGAGGTTGTGAAGAAATCAGATGAATAAAATTGGGATTAACTAGTTAGTCCTATTGTGGTTTGCGGTGTATTAAATTTATCAATGATATTTTATTAGAAAGCATTTTGTGAAGAACTGTTTAATAGGTTTGATTAGAATGTGGATGTAAAAAATACTTTTGAAATCAGTAATTTAGGACAAATTAATATTTTTCCTCATTAAGGTTGTATTAAGTACATTCGTAATTAATTCACATTTTATCGTTCCAGTGCAATTCCAGTTCACGTCCCCTATAATTGCATTATGGAATGATCAAAAATTGCACAATGCGACCCTTAGAATAAAAGCCCCGATGGGCGTTACATCATATTATTAGTAATTCAATATGTTCCCTACCTCAACATTTATTTCGTTCATTGCTTGACTTAAATCGTATTTACACTGATTTCAGTATTGTTATCTCGGTCTTGGGAAATTGCATGTGGTTTATGATTTCGCGTTTTGTTTACGGCTTCATAAACATAAGTGATTTTTTGTTACGCACTTATGTTATGTGACGTGTTATGAGTTGTAGATAAATGACAAAAACTGTAAACATGGTTAATATTGCCTTTCATGCTAATCTTTTTGAACATGTTATTACTCCTATGTCAAAGGGTAGACCGTATTCATATTAAAAGGCTAAGAGAGAAAGAATGACAGCAAAGTAAGATGCCAAAATGGTCACGTTACAAGAGGAAATGATAACTACCTATTATCATACATTATCTCAAGAAAGTAAATGATTAAATGAGACATTAGTAAATCACGATGTCATATCACACGGGAGGAGTTAATTTGAACAGAATTCGAGTGAAAATTTAATTTCCTACAAACGAAAGTCGCGATCGAAATTTTGGGTACTCAAATCTCAGGTATGTACGAGAAGTAGTGAATCTAAATTAAAGATTAGAAGTTTTTACAGTCATTCCAGAATTTTCTACTTAAATCCTGGAATCAATAAAAAGAAACTGGATATGTAATACTTAACAAATAAATAATGTATAATATTATGTAGGTAAATGTAGAATTCTGGAATATTCTTGGTGATGTTTGGCGGTATAAAACATGCAGAAAATGGATCAGAGGAGTACTGAGTAGATCGTAATCGTGATGAGTTATAGAAACGAAAAAGAGAAGAACCAGTTACGAAAAGAGTATCTTCTCTGTCTCCGTTTTCTATGTATGACCACTTACTCTACAACTGTGGTAATCCCGTAATGATACTCGTATTATATGAAGTTACAAAAACGAAATAAATCTAAAAAAACAGTAAAATCACAAAAAGCGAAGAACTATAGAAATGTGAAACTGAGAGATACAAACGTTTTACCAACAATATCGTACCTATACCGCAATTTTTTTACGTAACTAGGAAAATAATTAAAGAGGATTTCTTTGAAAATGGCAACTACTTTCTACATTAGGTACATTAAAAAGATAGCGTTTAAAATTGCAATTACATTTGCGACCTCAGCTTCAAAGGGCCTGGGGTTTGAATTAGAGTGTTATTTTTGTGGAGGATCAAAGTGATCGCGACACGTTAGTGACGTCACTTCCGGCAAGATGGCGGCGGCGGTGCGATTGTTTGATGTGCGAGTAATGAAGTGTGCCACCTCTCCGGCTCTCCCCGTTTCCTGGTGTCGGAATGTCAAGATATCGTGGAACTGTTTGCATTATTAGAAGATGTGTAAGTTTCGATGTTACCAGTTTTAAGGATGATAATACTTGGAAAAGAAAAAAATATTAAAATCAAATTACCTAATAGCTATTGCAAATTAATATTAATTCATTATATACTGCGTAATCAAATGGCTAAACAAATGTTTTGTGCACCAAAAATTCCTACTTCATTTATTATAGAATTATAAATAAATAAATAAATAACGCTTCACGCTCATAGCCCCACACTAGGATTCCCTGTGTCGTGGGTGCCATGGACAACACACAACATAGACAAGGACATTCACACCCAGACCGAGAACAGAAATTCAAACTCATCATTCAAATTTCCGCCTCGTTGGGAATCGAACCCACGACCCTTGGTGCGGCGATCCGGCATGGTAACCATTGCGCCACACAGGTCGTCGCTACAATTACATACTTTTACCTATTTAAATATTGTATCTAATCAGCATTATTTTAGGTCTTGGGCGGATCGTGAATTTGTGTTGCCCTGGGCTGAAACAATTTAGGGGCCAACCAAATTACTCAACTAATAGCCATTTTGTCAAAAAACTGTTTTCGATAGTGATGTAGATAGCAGGGGCTGGGGGCCCTTTGTATCCACGGAGCCCTGGGCTGCAGCCCAAAAAGTCCTTAAGTAGATCCGCCCCTGATCTAGGTGATTAACTATTTGTATTCGGATTTATATTTTATTTTAGGTCTTATAATATTTCCGGAAAATATCGAAATAATGATGAATAAGGTTAGTGCGCTCACCATCCTGGACCACATCTCCACTTACCATCAGGTTGGATTGCGGTCAAGCATTATTCTTTTTTAAGAAAAAAAAACTTCTCCATTGCGTCGAGGGTAAAATTATTGTCTTCTAGTCAAGTGATATTGAACAATGTAGTCGACAATGAACTTAGGGTAGGCACTATATTTAGGTACTTAATTTTAATACCCAATAATAGTCTAATATGATAAATTTATGATCCAGATCTCCAATAAGATTCCTCCAACATGTTTTCATAATTCATATCAGTATTCCAAATAACCACTTTTTACGTTATTTTTATCTTAATATCACTAGTTTTTTATCTTAAATAAGTAAAAATGTGAATTTCCGAAACCAACGACTATGTCTGTTTCAATTTCAAAATTTGTTCAATTTGCTGTGGGAATTATAGTGAAATTACGGGGTGTCAGTGTATTAGCGTTTCATTATAAACTGAATAATTAATTAAATTGATAAAATAGGTAACACCACTAATAATAATCATATCATAATATTGTACTTTACGTAAACATGAGATTAATTTCAAATAACAACGATCAAAAATTTTAATTTACTTTATATATTGTGCGCATATAATGTATAGTTTATTCCGATATTAAACAAAAACAAAAATACTTTTATTTCTCTCATTCTTTTACATGCAGTTTATACACAGTGGGGGCATCCTTTTAAGTAAATATACCTATATGTACCTGTGTCAGGATGCCCCGCTCTTTCTTATTACTAGATTACTTTAAATAGATAAGTGAACTGATATTATGATTTAGAACTAGAAGAAATTATACCTTACACTTTACAGGATCTAGAAAACAAGACGTACCTAAGTATTTTTACTTTTAAATAGATTTAAAGTTTAGTTACTAATAATTAAGGGTGTATAGTGTGTGTGTGTGTGTGTGTGTGTACAACAACAAACAAAATAATACATACAGATCCATCTTTAATCAATTTACGTAAAGTCGTAAAGTGAAAAACTTTTCTGCAGGTTAAATAAATAATTTTATCAATGGGGATGTTGACACTCACTGTAAACTAATAATAAAAACTTGAAAATTCTGAAACGCTTACAAAATTATTTTACTAGAATCCAAATTTGTCACAAAATCCTGTAACAAAAATATTTAATCTCCCGAATCAAACGAATAGATAAGCCGGGTGAAATTTTAGTCATAGGTAGGAGTCATCAGGGTGGGCGGATTTAAATTCAATTTCATATCAATTCGGGCATATTGAGTTGTTATATAGAGTATAATCGCGTTACCCAGTCCACTAGTGAGGATTACTCGCTTTTTAATAAAGTCCCGGTAGGGGGCGATGCGGGGACATTTTTACACAAAGAGGATTACTTTGGCCGCGTTTATCTGCACCTTACAGCGGAGCTCAGCCTCCTAAATACTCTTCGCTGAATGCACACGAGTTTTACGGTGTAGAGCGTCTTGGTATTTGAAGCAAGATGAAAATGTTTACTTGACTCCGCTCTCCATAACATACTTTTCTAAAATTTAACACCCTTTGTTTACGGAGTCCTAAAATCCAATCTATGGAAAATTTATGTGGACTAATTCAGATGATTTCAATATAACTGTATCATGGCAGAAGTGAGCGAAAATATTACCCATCAGTAGATAAATATAGCTATTTAAAATAATGGATGAAGTTTTGGACACATCGTTTCATAGAATATGTATACGATAGTGCATACGCAGCGGAATCCCGTATGGGAAAAAACCCGTTACGTATGCATGAATTGGCCTTAAGTTTAAAATATGGGGTATATATTTGGGAAATATACCTAAAATGGTTTGCCCAACACTCACAAGCTTCTTACAGTTGTGTTGTATTGCTGTTAAAAAGTTTTCAGATCTCTTGTAGAGCCAAGCCCTAACTCTACATGCTTGACTGTAGAAGCTATATCTTTACAAAACCCACATTTTTATGGAAATAGCCGACAACTGAGCTGACGATCCACCTGATGGTAAGTGGCTATCGTCGCCCTTTGAACATCAGCGACACCAAAGACGTCACTGATAGGTTACCGACCAGGAAAGGGAGAAGAAAAAGAAAGAAACATCAGACAACAGAATAGCTGTGGCTTAAACTCCTCCTATCACTAACCGTCTATAAAGCTAGATCACATTATAACGTGTAGGCACACTCTGTCAAGTTCTAAAAATAATGTAGAAACACAGTAGGTAGTTGAACATACCTCCGGATATTCTTGCCGGTTCCCAGCGCACGGCGCACGCGCAACGAGATAATCGGCGCGGGCGCGCATTGTGTCCCTCGTTACACCCTCGTTATTCAATTCAGCGACGAGCCTTGTTCCATCCCACGATCTAATTCAGTGATCGTTCTTGGAAGATGGCTGACTCCCTTGCTCTTTTAGGTCATCGGTGTCATTGCCTCGGAGATTTTGTTTTCTGATTCGAAATTTAAATTTCATTGATTGTGTTTATTTTAACTGAGAAGCTTGTAGCTCTGTTGGTGTGAGGGAATCTTGGGTTCGATCCATGGTCTCGATGGTATTTAGGTGGTATTTTATTTAGTTAGAATTCAGTGACGAGTTTTGTTCCATCCCACGATTTAATTCAGTGATCGTTCTTGGAAGATAGCTGACTCCCTTGCCCTTTTAAAATAATACATCGGTGTCAACACACACTGCTCGAACACCTTCGACTTCAGGCACTGAGGTAGCGTTTTGGACGACAAGATATGACGCAGTTTCCCGAACACAGCCTATCAGAGTTGAATTATACAAGTGACTTCTTTCTCGAAGTTGGACTTAGTACCTATCTGGATCACTTGCCTCAGGTAAATGTATTCATCTACAACTTCGAGAGCAGCGCCGTCAACAACAACCGGTACGGGTGTGACATAGACATTCGACATAATTTAGTAAACCGAATTAACTTTGCTTTTTTAGATACTCTAGATTCTGAAATTTAGTAAACTTTTGCTTAGTTTTTACGTGCCTAATTTTCCATCTCATGCTCAGAAACTAAGATGTAATTGACCCAACTTATTCTAAGCTAGTATGTTGTAATAGAAATGGTATGTGTAATAAGTAGTAGATATTATATTTTGTGAAAAAAGTAAGTTTACTTTGCAATCATTTAGTTACTCTTTATATCTCAAGGAAGCCCAAAATAAAAACACCGAAAGCAAAAACAAGGTCTTTACAACTAATGAGGCCGAGAAATTGTCGTAAAATAAAAATATAAATAACATTAAACCCACGGTGGTCCCATATGAATATCAATTTGTTTGCCTCCGCGACAACGTCATTAAATTAGCGTCCAAATTGAATCACAACTGCGACAACCTTGCCGGTGCGAGCGACGTCCCGCGAAACTTTTCCTCCTATTAATTTACAAAACATCTCCTCACGTCTCGTCACTGAAAAATTAACCTTCTCATTATGAGAACAGGGCTCAACTTGCCTCCTCGTGACCGTAAGTTTGTTCATTATTTTTACATGTCATTGTGCAAGTGATATGAGAGAAAGCGACTTAAATAGAAACTTTAAGGCGGCGGATTAGGGTCGCTATTCCTTTTGATCCACGGCGAGGGTGTATCTGGTGAAATTATGATGCAGTCTTTATTCGTGAGCCGTCGGGAGCGGTTGCAGTAATCACCGCGTATCTCCATCCAGGGGTGGGTCGTGAATAGAGCCCTAATGAACTGGATTTAGGAGTTTTTGTGCCGGCGACTCGTCAGGTCGGAGGTGCAGCCGAGCAATTATGATGGACTAAACAAACGTGGCTCGACTTGTACACGGCTACACGCGCCTTTCAATTACTGAACCGTTACCGCAACTATCGAGCGATCTTACTCAGTAATTGCACTCGTGTTGTAGTATAGCCTGTAGGTAACGAACTACTGAGGCCGGCCGGGTCTATACAGGTATTTCGAGTCTTAAGCCGGAGAGCGGTCATGATCGATCTAGAGTGGTCTGGCCAGATTGATGGGCGGTTCTCTAAGCCGTACCTATAGCCTTCCATTATGTTAGAATCGCGTCGTGCGACCTCCTCGGAACATCCAATCGTTCTTAATCTTCTTAGTGCGGAGCGGGCGGAATTATTTGGAATCTAAGCACCTAATATGCTTTGATAATAAAAGGCTTCGCAATTGTTGGGGATGAACTCCGATGACGTTATTACGTATCTATATGTAGTAATCTACAATTAATTACACTTACATTAGTAAATAGTATTATGATAGGTATTGTTATAAATGTCCAAGCTGATACAAATGCGTACGTAGGTATAAGAAAGTTATATTGTCCTTCCATCAACCGATGTAACCATGTGTATTATTTTACAATGTAACTACTTACCTGATTCTGTTTAGTAAGTACCTACCTACTTACGTGCAAACTGCTCTACATAGGTACATGTAAACGCGTCTGCACGCTTGAATTATTTAGGTACCTTTGTCTGAACCTCCAATGAGATTATATTATACGAGTAACCGCCCTCGCTTTGCTTCGGTTTTCTTATTTTTTTAACACCTTGGGTTACATTATTGGAGTTTTATTAAGGATCCCTAATTTTTTGAAAATATAATATAGCCTATGTCACCCGGGGATAGTGTAGCTTCCCAGCAGTGAAAGATTTTTTTCAAATCGGTTCAGTAGTTTCGGAGCCTATTCAATGCAAACAAACAATCAAATCTTTCCTCTTTATAATATTAGTATAGACTATACACACTGATCGAAATATAAAGAAGAACATTGTTTTTTATGTAACAAGCCGAAAAACAAGCTTAGGTCCAAGCCACCTGATGTACCTTCGACTACTACTATGTCGCCAATGGACGTCAGCACCACCAAAGGTAACAGCGATGCAAACGCTTATCAAGAAACAAGACAAAGAAAGAAAGAAAGAAATTTCTATGCATCGGATTTGGAATAAGATATAAGGTACTCATATCTCGAAAAGCACGGGTAAAGTCGCCGGCGGAACGCTAGTTATTTAATAGATAGGCTGCGTTTTCACTTCCAAATACAACCCCTGTAAAAGCATTCAACATTAAACCCAATAAACCTATTTTGTACTACCCACTACAAACAAGTATTCGTTGGAATTGCACCCTCGACAGTAACAAACTATTTCGTCTGCCTGAACATTCCATCTAGTTGTAGTTGTGTATCAAAATGTAGGTCATATTAAGTTTTACCAAACATGTAACTCGACTTTGAAACTGTTGTGTCTAGTGCTTGCTACGTGACATAGGCATTTACATACATATACGTCTGAAACACATGCATACTTACCTACACCGTCTAAACAACGCAAGAGAAAAATGTCGGAAGCGACATTGAAGGTTGCAGGCGATTGTGTGCTTTGTGACGGATGTATGAGAGGTGTTAGTGGAGTCTACCGATAGAAGCGGCTGTAAAAGATGATTCTGTTCTTATTTATTTACGGCGATGCGGCGAGCGAAGTGGAGCGAAGATGATATGAATGATAAATGACCCTCCGAGCGCCCCCTCGCGCCGCACCCCTCATTCACACGTGAACATACGCCGGTACCGAGGCACGTCGATCTGAGAAAGTCGCTGTTATTGAGGATCATTTTATATTTACAGCTAAGGATGTAGAACGAATTGGGTTAGTTATTAAAGAAACTTGTACATATCATCCTCTTGCTTGTGTTTTTGTTGGCTGTACTAATGTTTTCGTATCGTCATTATAGCGATGGTCATACAGCGACGGAAACTTATTTATTAATTTAATAAATCTTGTGGGTTATGTGATTGCCTTTATTTAACATAAATAAAACGTTTCTGTAACCTATGTACCTACTGTAGGTATGTTACAAAAACGTTTTACCTATTATTTATTGACTGAATTATAAAAACTTAATTATCAAAAGTCGGTTTTATGTAACAGTGTGATCTACTTATTTCAAAGAGATCGTTCTGAACTCTACCTAACTCTACTTTTTCACATTTTTTTGATTTTGTGAATAAGCAGGAAAATAAATTGTAGGTAGGTACTTTGCACTTCCTTTACATGTAAGTATAATATACTATTTTTTTGAAGAATAATAACACACAAATTTGCACACAGAAATAATTTTTAGGCGATAACTTTTCCGCCTGTAATTTTGTTAACTTTTACTTACAAACTGCTGTTTCACATTTCGCTTAAACGGTTACAAAAACTAGCATCAACTTTATATTTCCGCTATTAAATGAGATAGGATGAGACTTACAAATTGGTCTACGCCCAATCGCAACTAAACGCTCCTCGTCGTAGGCAATAGTAATAAAACACCGGCGATCAATCTCGGCGTCTAGCCGAAGTCATCGGAGCCAAACCGTTTTTCTCAGGCCAATAGCCGTGCATCAGCATGCGTGACGCGATGCGCGATTGGCCAACTCTTTTTGTTTCATTTTCGAATCCTTTGTTTTTATTGGTTGACACTTAGCTAAGACAAAAGGGGGGTTCGCACGTGAGCGCGCGATTTCGTGTGGGTACGAGGATGAGTGTCTGTGTGCGTTAAGGAATTAAGCTTCCTGTACATTGCTCGCTCGGGACGGGTAATGCCATGTGGGTAGAACGTGCTCGGTGTCTTGATTTCAATGTACGTACGTCGTACGGACATCCCTCGTCTTATGTAGGATGGAGTGGACTGTTTATTTTTATTGAATAAGATTGCGCGATTTACTTGCTTTATGACTATTGGTAAAGTGGTTAGGGCCTTGTATCTAGATTTTAAACCTTATAAATATCGTGCAACTAGTTGGCATATTGAGTACTTCGATAAGTAGGTACCAACTCATACATTTTTCTTTTTTACATTTTTTAAAAGTAAATTATACTTTTTTACATTTTTTGAAACTTTATCTTATTAATAACCTTTTTAACTAGCTTCCTAGCAATAATTTAATAAATAGGTACCTATCTGCTAGATTTAGTAACAGGTACAATAATTCTATATCTGTGGTTAATTGACTAATCCGTACGCAGGCAAGTAGGTATGTACATAGCATAGTACATAGTACATATAGCCTCAGTATGTTGGTATAAAATTTGAATAAGTAGGTACATTTTAAAATGATATGGTAGACAGGTAATCTTACATACCTAGGTACCTACTTACCTACTTATATAAGCTGTCTTTTTTTTTTGGAATTAGGTAGTGGATAAGTTTCGTATCCGCTATCCATCCATACTCCATACTAATATTATAAATGTGAAAGTGTGTTTGTTTGTTTGTTTGTTTGTTTGTCCGTCTTTCACGTCGCAACGAAGCTGTTATATGGTATGGTTTTTGTGTGTGGAGATAGTGAGGAGGGTGGAGAGTAACGTAGGGTACTTTTTAGCGCGGTAAAACGTCCCCATGGGAAGATCGATATTTTGTTAGTTGCTAGATATTTAGTTCCGGGTGTTGTTAATAGATGGCGTTAGTAAAATTCATTTGCAAGTTTTGAATCACGCTATCAAATGATACATGTTTACTTAAGTCATAGGCAACTAAATAACTAAGTAAAAGTAAGTAGGATTTGTAAAAAATCGATCTCTACTGCGGGCGAAGCTGCGGGCAAAAGCTAGCTAGGCTATATACATACATACCTATAATTGTGATCTTATTATAAATTTTAAATTGTTCAACAAACATGGGACCAAAAGTGAACTAAAAATGACACAAGTTCATCCACAGACGGGTTGTATGATTAATGATGGGGATTATTCAATTAAGGAGCCGGTGGGGTGGCGGGCGGCTAGGGTTGTCTACATCTTATACGGTACACCTAGCTCGTCCGGTTATGTCAGTACCTGGTATATGTACCTGGTAATAATCCTTTAAAGCATACCTCCCTGTTTCTATGAAAATACTGAATATTAGTATTTGAAAATACTGAATATCAGTATGAATATGTTAGGAAACCCGTATTTCAATCAGTACCGAAATAAAATACCAGTAAATTAAGTTTACTGACAGTAATTACCTGAGACTCCATTATAAATTACGTGTAATATTTTTAAAATAACAGATATAATGCGACTGATAAGTTTTATGAGACAACAAGGCTTGGAAATTCTTAATATTAAGACGCTGAAATGCAAGCTTCACCAAAACATCACTCAAATTTCCGCGGCAAAATAAAAACACGTTTAACTTTGTGTTAATATTATATTGTGGCATTATTGCGCCATTAATCCCGCAGAAGGGATGGGGTTGAACTCGTTTAATGGACGTTTTGTTTGGGAAAAACAATTTTAACGATTTTCGTTGCAAGCCGACCTGAAAAAATGGATATTTTAATGTTTAATTTATGGGTTGGTTAACATAACTGGTTAAAATATTTGGTAAAAGTTGATGAAGTGGGTTAAAATAATAATTTCATAATTATTTTAAAGCATATTTTATTTATTAAAAGCCAAGTACTACGTATTCCAGCCGTCCTATCCTGAGTAGATAAGCCGTATAAAGTTTTATCGTCGTTTAATAGAGTTTATTTTTATTGAACAACAATTAGTTTAACAGTTTAATCACAGCACACAACAAAACTTAAATAATGAGCTACTGCTGTGCATTAGGTATACCTGACATTAAATACCATTATGAAGTAGTACCATTCGTATGTAGGTTTTTATATGTTTTTGAAGCAAGTTGCTTCACATGCCAATTATACAGTTTACAAAGTACTTTGTATAAGTACTATTATTTAATTTTCTTCTGTTGTAATACAAATATTTTCGTTACTAGGTTACATAAAAAATAGTCGGCACGCTTCGAGGCGTCTATGTAGGTCGAATACAATAGATAAGAAATGTGTACTCAGATAAGTTCCCCTGGCACTATCCAATCTACTCCACTTACCTGATTTAGGGGCAGCCACTTTACAGTGCGCTTTGCGCGTTGTACAAAAATCATTAATTATCACCCATCTAGCCTCCCTCCGACCGTCGGCTTACCCCTGTAATTCATTACCATTACTATACCCCAAATAGTTTGTTTGTCTATTAGAAATTGGGCAGTACTTACAAACATTTTTGATTTAGATCTGAGTAGGCAAATACAAAGAAGTTCAATCCATTTTTCTTTTCAGTTTTGAAAGTGATTTTCTTATTTTTCCGTTTATTGGTTGAAATCAAAATATAATCAATATAAAACTGTGAACTCATTTCTACAGTTTCTACAGCTAATAATTGTAAGTATGGTTGGGTTTAGCTAGTTATATAAAATGCATCTATCACTAGAAACTTTCCCCGCTAGGTATCTAGTCCTCATGCGTCTGTCTGAATGCGATAAACTTATGTTAAAACACACTCAGAAACACGTTTTGGACTAACACTTGATTTCAACCAATAACACTAAGCAGGTACTTATTTCTCAAGAGGATAGATATGCCATGATCTAATTTATTAAAGAAGTAGCCGAATTGAGAACCTCCTTTTTTGAATTCTGTTAAAAAGTAAGGTGGGATGCATACATAAGTTTTAGTATAAGACCAAAACAGCCAGGTTGCCAAGTCAACGTGGGCTGTAAAAGCTTGTAGAAGTGTAGATAACCTGGCGCTAGATAACCTTCGGGCCAGTGGCGACATTGACACGTCTCCTACTCTCGGGTGGTGCTCGTGAGCTCTCGAGCTCGAGAGCCCTGCACATCACTATACTATACATGCCGTTATGTAGTGTAGGTGTAGGTGCCTTAGTGACTTAGGTGTTAGTAATAGAATATTGTTTCAAACTTGAGCAGTAGAATTTGAAGTTATGTCGTAGACACTAAACATTTTGAATGCAAACCGGTACTTGATTTTTGTATTTTTAAACGATTTCAAAAATGGAGCAGGTATTAAATTCGACTATTTTTTATGTTTGTTTGTATTCCTCAGAACTTTCGACATGATGAACCGATTTTAATGATTCTTTTTTTAATCGAAAGCTGGTGCTTGTCATGTGGTATCACTTAAATTTGAGCGAGATATTATGACTAGTAGTTTTTGAGTTATCTCTAATTTTAAAGTCGGTTATTTTTTGTCAAGAATTATATACGGATATATTGACCTAGTTACATCGTATAAATTAAAAAATACAACGATGCAGTTTTAGTTTTTATCAAAATCGGGCCCAAGAGTCCTTTGAGCTTATATTTGGTGAGGATTGTTATTCGACACTACTTAGATCTTCTCTCAGGACGAAAATATTGTGAGTCAATAATTAAGTACGTTAGCCAAAAGCGGATTAGTAGTCTTACCGAACCAAATCACTTAGATATAACAAAGATTACAAAGTAGACGCAGTGTATATTAATGTTTGTATGTATGTACATATATATAAGCAGTGATAGCCTAGCGGTTAGAACGTTGGTCTCCCGAACGAAGGGGCCCGGGTTCAAATCCTGGCACGCACCTCTGATTTTCAAATATTATGTGCGTATTATAAGTTAATTATCACTTGCTTCGGTGAAGGAAAACATCGTGAGGAAACCTGCACACCGGAGAGTTCTCCATAAAAGTTCTCAAAGGTGTGTGAAGTCTACCAATCCGCACTTGGCCAGCGTGGTAGACTATGGCCTAATACCCCTCACATTGTGAGAGGAGACCCCGAGCCCAGCAGTGGGACAATTATGGGTTGTTGCTTTGCTTTTTTGCTTTTATGTATGTACATGACTATTCGACATATATATGTCGGTGAGGCCACGAATCTCCAGTGAAGGTCCAGAGACGGACCTCTTTATTCTACAACGCCTGTCCGATGCAGAGGCTGGCATATAAGAAACGACATGTCATATTTAGAGGAAGGAATTGTCAATAAGATAGAACGGATGATCACGTAGTGTTGAAGTACTTGAAAGTATTGATGTGAACGTTAGGAGAACTAGAAATATAATATCATGGAGCAAAGTAAAAGGAATATTATTGAATAACCAACACCGTAGAATACCCCTTTTGTTACATCAGAAGTGTTGGAAAGGACTTGCCCACAAATGCGGAAAATAAATGAGGAATGACACTAGTTCGGATGACATTTGAGGAAAATTTTGCAATGAGAAATGAAACAATCCAAAACGCAATAAAATGAGAATCGTCGAATTTTATAATATAATCGGTGTGGATAATGCGAAATATGGTGATGTGATAGTTCAAACAAACGAAGCCATCCAATGTGTAGACCTTTCGGAGTACGATGTGCTGAAACGCGAATGTCGATTTTTAAATATGAGGTGACGACTAAAATTTCTTCGAGGAAATGGACGTAACTACGGATCGCAGATAAGTAGCCTTAGTCTAGCATCAAATGTGATACCTGATATCATACGAGTGAAATTAACCTTACTTATTTTTCAGTTGCGGAAAATCGATGACACATGGAATAATGATCTACCACGCCAGCCACGAGAAACCAAGAGACCCAGGACCTGTCTGCTGCGTGAGCGGTGCTAGATTAGGTGATGGCAGAATGAGTGTCGTCACAATCGTCTTCAGGCATACTTTGATCATACAGGTGATTTTGTGAAGTTTTCTATGATTATGGGGCTGATGAGCGTGTAGATAATGTTGTTGCTGGTATTGAATTTAAACGAATCATTCTTAAAATTATTTGCATGATTTGCCTGACATTCGTATTTAAAGAACGAAATTACGTTGTCTTTATATGAGGGTTTTTCAGTCAATGACAGTGACATTCTTTTATTTTCCTAAATTTAATAAATGGTTGAAAGTTATGAAACCTAATTTGAAAACTAAGAGTAAGCTGTTGCAATTGTTGACAGTTCGAAGTTTTTGCTATCGGGTTCCATAAGATGCGAGTTCGTTATGGTGAATAGCGACTTCTTGTCAGTAGACTCGTTAGACTTGTGTAAGTCAGATGTAAGTCACGTAGAGAAACTATGGTCGGTCTGATGGTATAGTAAAAGAAGGATTGCATGATGATATCAATTTAATGAGTTTCGCAACAATGGCTATTGTAAAAAAAAGAGAGTAAAAAAAAGAGGAGTGAAAAAAAGAGATGTGAAAAAAAAGATGTGAAAAAAGAGAGAAAAAAAGAGTTTAAAAAAGAGATAAGTGAAAATGAAAGGTAAAAAAAAGAGTACCTAGTAACAATATGAAATTGTAAAAAAAATGGAGTAAAAAAAAAAGAGTTATGATAAAAAAAAAGTTGTAAAAAAAAGGTGTCAAAAAAAGGTGTCAAAAAAAAAAGAGGAAAAGAAATATGAATGAGTCCGGGCCAGCATAGAACTGAAGGGACGTTGTACCTGGAGAGTCTTAGAGAGACTGGACCAGGTGTCTGCAGGGTATAATCCGGACCAGACGACAATAACATAATTGCGACGTTCCGTAGAGTCGAACCAGATTGGTAACCAAATGGCCAAACCATAGTTATCTCCACTATATTATAAGTGTCCACATTTAAAATATCAGACTTAATGAGCGAATTATTCTTGACTGTAAATTAATAATGATGTAATGAATGACGAAAATAAAATGAATGTGAATCAGGTTAATGTAGTCAGAATAGCCGAGCAAAATACTGTTGAGACTGTTTTTACAGGATTCTGATTATCCACACGAGGTCGTGTGGGTCGTCAGCGATGGCCGTGTGCGTGATACGAAAACAACGAGTTATGGAGCCAGCAGTTAGAATGGAGACCACGAACACCAACAGCCCGATACACCGACGCTCTTATGAGGGCGACTGGTATTGCTGGATGAGATCATAAGCGGAGGACCATGTGGCATGTCTTGTGGAGCAGTAGATAGAAGAAGCATGATGATGATGTACCAAGATAAATTAAAGCGCGCACGAGGACGAGCGCACGTCAGGATAGCCGTGTCGGTGAGGCCACGAATCTCCAGTGAAGGTCCAGAGACGGACCTCTTTATTCTACAACGCCTGTCCGATGCAGAGGCTGGCATATAAGAAACGACATGTCATATTTAGAGGAAGGAATTGTCAATAAGATAGAACGGATGATCACGTAGTGTTGAAGTACTTGAAAGTATTGATGTGAACGTTAGGAGAACTAGAAATATAATATCATGGAGCAAAGTAAAAGGAATATTATTGAATAACCAACACCGTAGAATACCCCTTTTGTTACATATACATCTCTAAAATAAATAACACAGATATTTCGGCAATGCCATTTGCGCATATTTACATGCGTGGGTAATGAATTGATATAGTGCGGGGTGCCCGGACGCATTCATGCATTCGATGCATTAGCGGAGCTTCCGGCCTCTCTTCCCGACCCGGTTTTTGGGATGTCTCCTACGTATAATTTGTAGGTTTATATCAATTTTTTATTTTGATACAGAAGGTTATTTTAAAAGCCAGTGAGTACTCAGTTGTATTCCGGCTACAGATTTTAGTTCGATTTATATTTATAACTATAAAAATGTTGGCTTTAAAATATATTAATTAAGTAGGGATTATGTATGTTTAACGTGGTATTAATAATGTATAGAGAGAGCTATATATCTAATTATCTCTGTATGGTCGTAGTTCCATCGCATAAAATAACTTAATTTTATATTGCGTTTTGATCAAGGTTTTTGACATAAAACAATGCGAAAAACTAAAGAAATTTAGTTGCGAGGGAATAGCGGAGCAATACCCGTGATTAATACCTTATGTAAAAACTGGCGGCTTTATGATTCAGTTACAGTGACTATAGCAACAAAAAAAGGTGATTGTGTGTACTAATCATTATTTAACTACTTCCAACATATTTTTCCCCTAAAATCTCATAGCTAATGATCATAAAAAACTTCAATGTTTTCTTGCTTTTTATTTAAATATCCAAAATCAGCCAAAACCAGAAAATACAAATATTTGCAGCAATTTGTCGTGCAGCAGTTGTGACGTTTTGTTTGGGAAAAACAATTTTAACGATTTTCGTTGCAAGCCGACCTGAAAAAATGGATATTTTAATGTTTAATTTATGGGTTGGTTAACATAACTGGTTAAAATATTTGGTAAAAGTTGATGAAGTGGGTTAAAATAATAATTTCATAATTATTTTAAAGCATATTTTATTTATTAAAAGCCAAGTACTACGTATTCCAGCCGTCCTATCCTGAGTAGATAAGCCGTATAAAGTTTTATCGTCGTTTAATAGAGTTTATTTTTATTGAACAACAATTAGTTTAACAGTTTAATCACAGCACACAACAAAACTTAAATAATGAGCTACTGCTGTGCATTAGGTATACCTGACATTAAATACCATTATGAAGTAGTACCATTCGTATGTAGGTTTTTATATGTTTTTGAAGCAAGTTGCTTCACATGCCAATTATACAGTTTACAAAGTACTTTGTATAAGTACTATTATTTAATTTTCTTCTGTTGTAATACAAATATTTTCGTTACTAGGTTACATAAAAAATAGTCGGCACGCTTCGAGGCGTCTATGTAGGTCGAATACAATAGATAAGAAATGTGTACTCAGATAAGTTCCCCTGGCACTATCCAATCTACTCCACTTACCTGATTTAGGGGCAGCCACTTTACAGTGCGCTTTGCGCGTTGTACAAAAATCATTAATTATCACCCATCTAGCCTCCCTCCGACCGTCGGCTTACCCCTGTAATTCATTACCATTACTATACCCCAAATAGTTTGTTTGTCTATTAGAAATTGGGCAGTACTTACAAACATTTTTGATTTAGATCTGAGTAGGCAAATACAAAGAAGTTCAATCCATTTTTCTTTTCAGTTTTGAAAGTGATTTTCTTATTTTTCCGTTTATTGGTTGAAATCAAAATATAATCAATATAAAACTGTGAACTCATTTCTACAGTTTCTACAGCTAATAATTGTAAGTATGGTTGGGTTTAGCTAGTTATATAAAATGCATCTATCACTAGAAACTTTCCCCGCTAGGTATCTAGTCCTCATGCGTCTGTCTGAATGCGATAAACTTATGTTAAAACACACTCAGAAACACGTTTTGGACTAACACTTGATTTCAACCAATAACACTAAGCAGGTACTTATTTCTCAAGAGGATAGATATGCCATGATCTAATTTATTAAAGAAGTAGCCGAATTGAGAACCTCCTTTTTTGAATTCTGTTAAAAAGTAAGGTGGGATGCATACATAAGTTTTAGTATAAGACCAAAACAGCCAGGTTGCCAAGTCAACGTGGGCTGTAAAAGCTTGTAGAAGTGTAGATAACCTGGCGCTAGATAACCTTCGGGCCAGTGGCGACATTGACACGTCTCCTACTCTCGGGTGGTGCTCGTGAGCTCTCGAGCTCGAGAGCCCTGCACATCACTATACTATACATGCCGTTATGTAGTGTAGGTGTAGGTGCCTTAGTGACTTAGGTGTTAGTAATAGAATATTGTTTCAAACTTGAGCAGTAGAATTTGAAGTTATGTCGTAGACACTAAACATTTTGAATGCAAACCGGTACTTGATTTTTGTATTTTTAAACGATTTCAAAAATGGAGCAGGTATTAAATTCGACTATTTTTTATGTTTGTTTGTATTCCTCAGAACTTTCGACATGATGAACCGATTTTAATGATTCTTTTTTTAATCGAAAGCTGGTGCTTGTCATGTGGTATCACTTAAATTTGAGCGAGATATTATGACTAGTAGTTTTTGAGTTATCTCTAATTTTAAAGTCGGTTATTTTTTGTCAAGAATTATATACGGATATATTGACCTAGTTACATCGTATAAATTAAAAAATACAACGATGCAGTTTTAGTTTTTATCAAAATCGGGCCCAAGAGTCCTTTGAGCTTATATTTGGTGAGGATTGTTATTCGACACTACTTAGATCTTCTCTCAGGACGAAAATATTGTGAGTCAATAATTAAGTACGTTAGCCAAAAGCGGATTAGTAGTCTTACCGAACCAAATCACTTAGATATAACAAAGATTACAAAGTAGACGCAGTGTATATTAATGTTTGTATGTATGTACATATATATAAGCAGTGATAGCCTAGCGGTTAGAACGTTGGTCTCCCGAACGAAGGGGCCCGGGTTCAAATCCTGGCACGCACCTCTGATTTTCAAATATTATGTGCGTATTATAAGTTAATTATCACTTGCTTCGGTGAAGGAAAACATCGTGAGGAAACCTGCACACCGGAGAGTTCTCCATAAAAGTTCTCAAAGGTGTGTGAAGTCTACCAATCCGCACTTGGCCAGCGTGGTAGACTATGGCCTAATACCCCTCACATTGTGAGAGGAGACCCCGAGCCCAGCAGTGGGACAATTATGGGTTGTTGCTTTGCTTTTTTGCTTTTATGTATGTACATGACTATTCGACATATATATGTCGGTGAGGCCACGAATCTCCAGTGAAGGTCCAGAGACGGACCTCTTTATTCTACAACGCCTGTCCGATGCAGAGGCTGGCATATAAGAAACGACATGTCATATTTAGAGGAAGGAATTGTCAATAAGATAGAACGGATGATCACGTAGTGTTGAAGTACTTGAAAGTATTGATGTGAACGTTAGGAGAACTAGAAATATAATATCATGGAGCAAAGTAAAAGGAATATTATTGAATAACCAACACCGTAGAATACCCCTTTTGTTACATCAGAAGTGTTGGAAAGGACTTGCCCACAAATGCGGAAAATAAATGAGGAATGACACTAGTTCGGATGACATTTGAGGAAAATTTTGCAATGAGAAATGAAACAATCCAAAACGCAATAAAATGAGAATCGTCGAATTTTATAATATAATCGGTGTGGATAATGCGAAATATGGTGATGTGATAGTTCAAACAAACGAAGCCATCCAATGTGTAGACCTTTCGGAGTACGATGTGCTGAAACGCGAATGTCGATTTTTAAATATGAGGTGACGACTAAAATTTCTTCGAGGAAATGGACGTAACTACGGATCGCAGATAAGTAGCCTTAGTCTAGCATCAAATGTGATACCTGATATCATACGAGTGAAATTAACCTTACTTATTTTTCAGTTGCGGAAAATCGATGACACATGGAATAATGATCTACCACGCCAGCCACGAGAAACCAAGAGACCCAGGACCTGTCTGCTGCGTGAGCGGTGCTAGATTAGGTGATGGCAGAATGAGTGTCGTCACAATCGTCTTCAGGCATACTTTGATCATACAGGTGATTTTGTGAAGTTTTCTATGATTATGGGGCTGATGAGCGTGTAGATAATGTTGTTGCTGGTATTGAATTTAAACGAATCATTCTTAAAATTATTTGCATGATTTGCCTGACATTCGTATTTAAAGAACGAAATTACGTTGTCTTTATATGAGGGTTTTTCAGTCAATGACAGTGACATTCTTTTATTTTCCTAAATTTAATAAATGGTTGAAAGTTATGAAACCTAATTTGAAAACTAAGAGTAAGCTGTTGCAATTGTTGACAGTTCGAAGTTTTTGCTATCGGGTTCCATAAGATGCGAGTTCGTTATGGTGAATAGCGACTTCTTGTCAGTAGACTCGTTAGACTTGTGTAAGTCAGATGTAAGTCACGTAGAGAAACTATGGTCGGTCTGATGGTATAGTAAAAGAAGGATTGCATGATGATATCAATTTAATGAGTTTCGCAACAATGGCTATTGTAAAAAAAAGAGAGTAAAAAAAAGAGGAGTGAAAAAAAGAGATGTGAAAAAAAAGATGTGAAAAAAGAGAGAAAAAAAGAGTTTAAAAAAGAGATAAGTGAAAATGAAAGGTAAAAAAAAGAGTACCTAGTAACAATATGAAATTGTAAAAAAAATGGAGTAAAAAAAAAAGAGTTATGATAAAAAAAAAGTTGTAAAAAAAAGGTGTCAAAAAAAGGTGTCAAAAAAAAAAGAGGAAAAGAAATATGAATGAGTCCGGGCCAGCATAGAACTGAAGGGACGTTGTACCTGGAGAGTCTTAGAGAGACTGGACCAGGTGTCTGCAGGGTATAATCCGGACCAGACGACAATAACATAATTGCGACGTTCCGTAGAGTCGAACCAGATTGGTAACCAAATGGCCAAACCATAGTTATCTCCACTATATTATAAGTGTCCACATTTAAAATATCAGACTTAATGAGCGAATTATTCTTGACTGTAAATTAATAATGATGTGATGAATGACGAAAATAAAATGAATGTGAATCAGGTTAATGTAGTCAGAATAGCCGAGCAAAATACTGTTGAGACTGTTTTTACAGGATTCTGATTATCCACACGAGGTCGTGTGGGTCGTCAGCGATGGCCGTGTGCGTGATACGAAAACAACGAGTTATGGAGCCAGCAGTTAGAATGGAGACCACGAACACCAACAGCCCGATACACCGACGCTCTTATGAGGGCGACTGGTATTGCTGGATGAGATCATAAGCGGAGGACCATGTGGCATGTCTTGTGGAGCAGTAGATAGAAGAAGCATGATGATGATGTACCAAGATAAATTAAAGCGCGCACGAGGACGAGCGCACGTCAGGATAGCCGTGTCGGTGAGGCCACGAATCTCCAGTGAAGGTCCAGAGACGGACCTCTTTATTCTACAACGCCTGTCCGATGCAGAGGCTGGCATATAAGAAACGACATGTCATATTTAGAGGAAGGAATTGTCAATAAGATAGAACGGATGATCACGTAGTGTTGAAGTACTTGAAAGTATTGATGTGAACGTTAGGAGAACTAGAAATATAATATCATGGAGCAAAGTAAAAGGAATATTATTGAATAACCAACACCGTAGAATACCCCTTTTGTTACATATACATCTCTAAAATAAATAACACAGATATTTCGGCAATGCCATTTGCGCATATTTACATGCGTGGGTAATGAATTGATATAGTGCGGGGTGCCCGGACGCATTCATGCATTCGATGCATTAGCGGAGCTTCCGGCCTCTCTTCCCGACCCGGTTTTTGGGATGTCTCCTACGTATAATTTGTAGGTTTATATCAATTTTTTATTTTGATACAGAAGGTTATTTTAAAAGCCAGTGAGTACTCAGTTGTATTCCGGCTACAGATTTTAGTTCGATTTATATTTATAACTATAAAAATGTTGGCTTTAAAATATATTAATTAAGTAGGGATTATGTATGTTTAACGTGGTATTAATAATGTATAGAGAGAGCTATATATCTAATTATCTCTGTATGGTCGTAGTTCCATCGCATAAAATAACTTAATTTTATATTGCGTTTTGATCAAGGTTTTTGACATAAAACAATGCGAAAAACTAAAGAAATTTAGTTGCGAGGGAATAGCGGAGCAATACCCGTGATTAATACCTTATGTAAAAACTGGCGGCTTTATGATTCAGTTACAGTGACTATAGCAACAAAAAAAGGTGATTGTGTGTACTAATCATTATTTAACTACTTCCAACATATTTTTCCCCTAAAATCTCATAGCTAATGATCATAAAAAACTTCAATGTTTTCTTGCTTTTTATTTAAATATCCAAAATCAGCCAAAACCAGAAAATACAAATATTTGCAGCAATTTGTCATTAAAACATTTTCAGAGCCTAAATACACTTTTTTAAGTTTCCGACGGACTGACGGGGGTAGACCTTGCGATAGAAGGGTAGTATTTCCTGTTCCTGGGGGGAGGGGGTGGCCTTTGTGTTGCGATAACCGGAAGCAGAGGGCTCGGGACGGCCGCGGCGTAATGTCAACTGTGTGGTACTTTTAAGTTTCTTCGTCGAGAGCTGATTACTGAGTTTACGTTTATGGGATTTTTAACGTGATTTCTTGATGATGTTGCAAATGCGAGATATTTTGAAGACATTTTTTCGGTTATCAGGTGCAGGCAGATTGTGGAAATGTTTGTTAATGATCACTTTTTTCTTCATATAATGAGTTAATTTTAAGACTAGAAACGTAACTGTATTTTTTTTATATTTTCATAAACCTTAGAAAAAATAGCTTGTATCTAATGATATCAAGCCCATTCAGTCCGGAAACATTTGTAAAACCTCAAGTAGAACCTTCTTAAATTAGACCTAAAGTGGAACAATTTTAGGTGTGGGCCTAAGACACACAGTGATACACAAAGTTCAAATAAGCAGACATAGATGATAATAATATGATGGAATTTTCATTTTCGTTTCCTTTCACCTTTCAATAAACAAAATCACTATTTTATGTTATTACCTTACATTAGGTACTTAATAGTTTTAATTATTGTTTAAACCCAACAACTGTCCACTGGATGCGTTTTTCTTTTTTTGCTCGTAATCAGCTCTTTATTCTTTATATTTTTCTTTCTTCTTCTATTCACTTTCATTCATCAGTTGATTAGCCAACTTACATAAGAAGCGAAGCACATGACCTAGGTGTAACTGTACATATTCTTATTCCGTTATACGGTATACCTTACGTATACACTCACGCTCTCAGAAGCCATTCCTGCGGGCAGCAATCAGCCAAATGGCTACTCTTAGCGCGAACAATAATAATTTTTAGTTGCAACGCGCAACGATAATGGCGACAATTTCCGACGATTAGTGACCGATGGCGACGGGCGATTTGCAGGACACTTGTAAAAATGGACCTAATGACGAGCGGAGTGCTACTTGCTACGGACTAGTTCCGGGTCTAGTGTTTGAAAAGTTTCTAGAAAATATTGCTTCGGATTCGCGGTGCTGAGATCGATAAACAATGCCGTAAAATATTTGCTAAGATTTTAATGTCTAACGCTCCAACTCAGTCACTAACCGTTACTTCAATAGCTCCATAGTAAAGAATAGCCATTCAAATTCTTTACTAATGAGCGATTTAAGTAACCGTTAGTGACTCTGAGTTGGGGCACAATAAAAAAGATCTAAAACTAAAGTACTATTGAAATATTTGCTGGATTTTGTTGGTTTATTCTAAGTGTTCGATTTTGTATGTGGTTTTAAGTTTTAGCCAGATTTGAGTAGCAGGTTCTCAGTGATGTTGAAGAGCAGAACTTATAAGCAAGTTGTGATGAATATGATAAAGTTAGATACCCAAGTTTGTTGCTATTTTAATAAACATAAATAATTCTATTAAAATCCACGTAACACTAAAACTAAATATAAAAGTTACTTAAGTCCAAGATTCATTCCTGAAATCCCCACATTTTACGACAACTATGAAATGTTTAGTTGCTAGTCAGCTCAACCTTATTCAGTCACTTGTTAAAATTTCCATGGTTTTTTTCCGAATACGACAAAAGAATACGTACAAATGCCAGAAAAGAACAACTGAGGGCAAGAGTACCGAAAATGTATTGATTTAAATTTGTCAAAACAACACGCGACTGGAGCGAGCAACGGAAGCGGCGCTCGGCCGACACGATTTTCCCATTTATCCTGCGACCACTTCAAAGGGTAAGGAAAACTATTAAAAATGTCCTTATGTTTTCCCAAAAACAGTTTTTGTAACGGTTTACAAATCCTGCAGACGTCTAGAATTGTTGAAAATGAATTTTATTATTTTGGAAAACCGAAATAAAATTGTAAAATCAAAAAAACAAAAGTGTTAATAATTCTGATTCATTAAATTTTCTTCATTATTCTTCTTCATTATTTGCTTTAGTAAACACAAAAAATTACCGCATAAAATAGTAATAAAAAATCAATAGATTACAATTTGTTATTTTATAAGTTTTTTAAGTAGATTGACATTTTATTACTATTTTATTAAAGAAGACAATTAGACAAATTTAATTTTTAAATGAAAAATGAATAATTGAAAACAGCTGTTTAATACTTTGCTGAACATAATCTCGTGTTACCATCTAAGTATCTGATAATACCTACCAAAAAGATAAATCCGATAATCGATCAAAATAAAAGGTTATAAATATCCAAAGTTTAAATGAAATATAAAAAGTGCTAAAAACAGTTTCAACTTTATTACCATAATGTAGAATGTTCATCTATCACCTGCGCTATAAAAGGGTAGAGCGGGGTTGACGGCAATTGAGGCCTTCTTATTTATCCACTATGCCCTCTTGGCGTCAGACGTGTGACCTTTCTGAGGGGAGAGTGGGCACGAATGCGTTACGATGACCGATGGGGCAAATGGGGCTAAGTTAGCTTTAGTGCTTTTGGTGGGAGGTTCTTGACTTATTATTTTCAACATTGGTAAGCAAACACAAAAAGATTTTTAAGACTGAAATTACGTTTTATTACGAGTACATACTTACTTTGAAAATTCGTACCCATTTTACTTGTTTCAAGAGCAAAGGTCCCAGGTTCGATCGACTGTTTATTTTGTTTGTTTACTTATTTAATTTGTTTAATTGAGCTTATATATGTATACAGCACTTATTATTGTTGTGTTTAAACGATGGTCAATGCAGTCAGGATCCGATGTACGACACGGTAGTCCAACCAGTATTTTATCGTCGATAATAAAAACTGAAACAAAATTTGTCACGGTCTACGTTAGCCGTTTATAAAGAACTAGGTAAGAATGTAATTGTTTTTATGGTTTTCCGCCAACATAACCAGCTTAGTCTCAGCACGGACGGTCCAGCAGCGCTATAACCGTATATCTTGTCTTTGTGTCGGCTATTTATGGCCACCCTTATTTTTATTTTAATGCTGATGCGACCGGTGCCGCCGTGTCTCGCCTTGCGCGTAATCTTTGGACACCCTAACTATGATGAGGTGATTTTTTGAATTTTCATTAGTTTTTTCACGTTATTATTTAGATTCATAATGTATAGTTTCTCGTAGATAAATATTTTTATGACATAGCAATTTTCTTTCAAAAACAAATCATTCACAACCTTTAACTTTTTTAATGGAAATATCTGGCAAACGAGCTGACGATCCACCTGATGATAAGTGGCTATCGTCGTTCATGGACGTCTTTCCTATTCACATTTTCGTGGTATTATAAGATGTTTTTGTAAATATTGAGTAAGATAATATTTTCACGGATGTATATTAAAGTGTTTAGTATCTGATACGATAGTCTATTAAGATGTTTTTATAGGTATGACATAGATACCACATTATATAGTTAGGTAAGTACATTGAGATCACAGTTACAACTTTACGACTATAACAATTTCAACTCCAGTGCCAGATCGACTCCGAATACGTTCCGCTTTGATTTAACGAGAAATCTTGAAGTAATTTCAAAGAAAATCAAGGGTTGCGCCCTTACCACAAACAATATTTCACGGCTATAAGTTTCCGATACATGAATTTTATTAACTTTCGCTCCCCACTCGAGTGTTAGTTATTTGTTTTACGCGCCATCAATGTGCCACGGACAGAAATTGCTGGGGTTACGGCCTCAAGATAACCACTTGTCAGACAAATAGCTGGGAGCAAAGAGATATATTATTTTTATATATTCATAAATACCCGGGTACCGTTTCCCCTCCTGCCTAGTTAACCACCCGCGTTTAAAATCAATTGTAATATGTTTTGTATGTGATTCTTTTACAGTATTGTAGAGAACTAATTAAGCTGGCAACGCGTCGTTGATGTCTTGTTGATGTTGCTGTTGTTGACTAAATCATCTATCAGTTTAAATTCATCCCATTAGAACCTCTGCACCCTACTAAGTACCACACCTAGCTTCTAATGGATATCTTTATCGCCAAATTGAAAACATATTAAAATTAATTTCAGAAATCCTTTATTTGCTCAACGACCTTCATTACCCTAGCGATAATTTCGAGAGCAAGCTATCATGTTAGATTATATCGCAGACGTGGGGACAACAACCTAAATCACTTCGTGTCATTCAATTACAAATGGGTTGCGTATGACAAGCCTTTTCATTATTAGACAATAAGTTTAAGAAATCAATAATTTGTATCGCATCGCGTGTACGTAAATGAGATTTTGTAAGCATGCTTTGACAATGATTTCTCCGTTGTACTTTAATTACGGATACTCGAATTGAGTAATGGTTAGTTTGTCAGGAATTATGATAGGTATAGCATAAAAAATCAAACCAAACAGGGCATTTTTGTGTATAAAAACTCGGCGCCATCAACTGAAGGGTGACTGGAAGATTTCTAACTTTACCGGGGGAAATTGGCTAAAAAATTCCTTAGCAAAATAAAATCGAAGAGCAACTTCCGAAAGTTATCGAAGTTTCCAACAATCCATTACACCGAGTTTCGCAAAAAATTGACTTGGAACTTATTATTTTGAGTGAAAACATCTTCGAGTTTCGTCGCCTCGAGTTCCACCCTAGGTCCGCTCCCCCCTCCCTCTCTCCGCTCCTATCCTCACATTCGTTCTTAAGTAGTGACTTGACATTAAGTTAATACGTGAAAGTACTTCGTGTCGTGGAACGTTATATGAATTATTATAGGTATGTGTGCGTATGAGATGAACATCCCGTTGATTCATTATAAAAGGTGAATGTCTCAATACGCAATGCATGTTGTTGTCTAACGTAATGCAATTCTAAGGTACTAAGTAATAATAAAATAAAATGATCGTATTGAGACCTTAATAAGATGAGAAAGATAAAGAGATAATTTTTAAATATCAAGTAGGTACAATATACTTAAATGCTCATTATTATTTTGTCGATTAAACTAAAAATTATATAGTTTGATATTCTTCATATTGAATGATTTTATCATCTTTATTAGAATAAGAAGTGTAAATTGCGGCTTCTTAGAGACCACCAGAGTCACTATGTTAAATTAGTGCAGGAAATTGCGTCTAGAGCTACTTTTCTCAATAGCTATTATTTCATATATTTTAAGATCATGTATCTACATACATTTCACAATATATTCAGAACAGCATTTTTTTATAAATAAACGCTAAGACACTCATTCCTCCGCATAAGGTTATTAATACCTGTGTCGCGGTGGCTTGGACGACACATATAACACAACACTATCACAACCATGACTCGAGCACAAATATTTATCTGTCACATAAATACCTGCCCCAGCCGGGAATCAAACCTGGGACCCTTCGCTTCGCAGGCAGGGTCGCTACCAACTAGACCTGTATCGTCGGGTAGAACATTATATGTGTACCTAGAGCAATACTTGTAATATGACAAACCCAACAGCAGTGAATTTATGTATCAATATTAAACGTTTTTGTATGAAGCGCATGCCCTGCATACCTAACGTTTTGCCGACTCTACCAGTATGTAGAACGTAAATCGTAATATACAGGAGTGAATTACTCAATTGGTTGTACTCGTATTGCGTGGTGCAATGCTCACCTGCTATGCCAGATTCGTTCCAAGTCATCATCAAACATATGTGTGACAGCTGAAATGGCAATGGCGATCATTTTCAAATCATGACACGGCCTGATCCTTGAATGTAGAGGTGGATTTGTATAGCGCAGTCATTTGGCACTATCATGATTTATTCTACATAAGCCACTCAATAAGCCATGCACTCCAGGCTCCAACTTCGTACAATTTAACGTATCAATTTAATTTAATGTAACCGGGAAAGTATTTGTTCAATGAAATTTGAACTTAGTCGTCGTGGCATTGCCAATCCCGACATTGTACAATCCATTTCCTTATAAACCGGCTATCAGAGTTGTCGATACTAAACACTTGGAGAGGTGCTGGCGAGAGTGGCGAGCTAACTAAACAGCAAACAGGCTGGCAGTGAGCGGCGTCCGTCGCCACAAAGGCTTTGTACCCACTGACACGCTTTTTGCGTCGCCGCCTCGGTATCGCTCGATGACGTCCCATAGATCGATAAGCCTCCCACTCGATGGGAATGCTCCATTGTATCACTGACACTACACCGCCTGAGATGTGAAAAGCGTTGCCCTAAAATGTGACATGGCACGTGATGCGGACGGATCTCGTGACGTCACTGTTTAGTTAGCTCATGACTCTTGTAGAAGTAACGTGCAGATATGTAAGGTCTCTTTACGTATATATTGTGACGATGACGTGACGTCATAGAACACAGATCCATTCAAAAAAAAATGAAAGACCTTTCACCCCTACTAGCTCCTGCCATGCCAGTTCATTCGTGATAGATACGTTTATGTGATAACTTCTTTATTATCATTGTTCGGTATGGGTCTCCTCGTGTATAAATGGCAGAGTATCACGATGCTCCTGAAACTCTTTGCGTAAATTACGTAAAGCTTTCAGATTTGCAGGTATTTCCTTACGGTGTTTTACTAGTCAGAACAACTGATACTTTAAAAGAAGTACATATAAAATACCTACCTTCAGTCAGACAAGCTCCAACTAAGTTGACGTTCAGGCGGTTGCTTCGGGCATATTACCTTAAGCATCAAGTAACGTTTTGCCATGATTTGCAAACTAGATTAAGGTGTTGCAAAAATAAATAAATAAATAAAATAATTAGAAACAGATGGCAATTCTCAAAACCTTCTCTTATGTATGAAATCTACAACTACATACATACATTCATTTCTAGTCATCTGCAACCAATGAATTGACATAGATACCAAGTTACTAATTCAACTACTGAAAACATTAATTATTATTATATTGTTTACTGGAAAAAATTTCACAGTGAGTTGAGCTTCAAAAGACTTCACGTGGGCCTCGCGAGTCACATTTATGCTTTGAATAAAAGTGTATCACGTGCGCGTCGTGTGACCCTTTATTGACGTTAAAAAACTTCGTGGTCGGAGTTAAACGTGTCGGTAGTACTTTGCTTATTACACAGATATTTAGGTACAACTTATACAATTTGAGGTGAGAAAGGAAGCTTTAAAGTATGACGCTCGTGATACACGCTACAAGTCTCGTGAACCGCCTGACGTCATAAGTCACGAGACTCAAAACGTCACTTATTCGAGAAACTTCAAACTGATTATGAAAATGGGTTTGATGAAGCTATTTGAGATATTTGATGTAAACAGACGACAAACGAGCAGGGAGCACCTGATGGTTAGTGGTCATCGTCGACCAAGGGCATCAGCTATGCCTTGACATCAGAAAGGCATATGGGGTGAAGGTTGTTTTGTGACAGTAAAAGTTATTCAATGTGATGAACTTAATATATCTACTCCTGTAGATAACTAACTTAACAAGTAAGTACAAGGTAAGTAACTTTGTAAATTTGACACGACGTTAACTTGCCGGCAATAGAGCTAATGGTCCACCTGATGGTAAATAAGTGGTCACCATAGCCCATCTTTACACGTCGACTCCATCACCTATTACCATGGTCAGACGATCCTTTAGCCTAGTCGGTAGCAACCCTGCCTGTGAAGCGAGGGGTCCTGAGTTCGATTCCCGGCCGAAGCAGATATTTATGTAACAGATAAACATGTCAGATAAACATACTCGGGTCGTGGGTGTTAATATGATGTGTTATATGTGTCGTCCGATCTTTTGGTGGTCGTTGAGAGTGTACTTCTAGATTGGAGGTACGAAGTTGATAAGGGTTATAAATTAAATATTACAACGATCTCTAAAAATAATCCACGTGGACTTCACGTGAGTCAAAATGCTTTGAGTAACAGTGAATCACATGCGCGGCACGAGACCATTTCTTGCGCACAAAGTTTCATTGATGTTATAAGTTTTGCCTCCTTGACGTTTTCCTCCGTGGTTGGAGTGATACACGCTACAGGTTTCGTGACTCCAGCTGACGTCATAAGTCACGAGACTCAAAACGTCACTTTTGAGAAATCTTGAATTGATTATGAAAATGGGTTATGATGAAGGCAAGACAAGAATTAAATGAATTATAAAATTAAAGAGTTTACTTTCTTACGCGCCAACTCAGAGACACGTAACGGTAACTTAAATCGCTCCTTAGTACACAATCACAAAAATTCACTCTCAAAGTCAGTTTAAGGACAATTAAAGTTAAGTATACAAATACCTTTGTTACTTAATTTTTAATGAATGATTAACATTGAAGTTTTTGAATGTCAAGTCAAACCAACCACTCAATATTGAAACTTACAGTTAGCAGTAGGTACTACCTTAAATAAAATGGCGTAACTTCTTTATTTTATTTTAAAGAAAAAAGCTACTTTGCAATGTTCTTAAGTAAGAATAAAACCGCGGGCAAATGCGTGGTCAGGCCACGCGCAATGTAGTGTTCCGAAGTAGTAAGTTTACCGGCTATTACTCAGTAACTACTTATGCTAACATAGCCGTGATAGTTTTCCCTGTAAATTCATGATATAACCTATTTTTGAGAATTTTTGACTTGTCCAACTCCAACTTGACCCTCACAAAGAGGGTAAAGCCAAATAAAAAGCGTTTAATATACCTAAATAAAAATCGATATAAACTTATTTAAAACATAACCATGTTTTTAACATGGACGTCTCTATGGGTGAGTTTGGTATTTCTTCAATCCTTCAGACTAAAAAAAAGTGGGATTTTTCATATGCTGAAAAAATATTTAAGAACCCCCTAAGGTTAAGAAAGGAAGCTACAAAGTATAGCGCAGCTCAACGATAGGTACGTAATATACACGCTGTAGATCTCGTGAGCCCGCATGACGTCATAAATCACGAGACTCAAACGTCACTTATTCGAGAAATTTCGAATTGATTACGAAAATGGGTTGTGATGAAGTAATTTTCCATTGTGTTTTTCCATTGCAACCCTTTGGAAGAAGCCTTGTAAAATAATTATACAGCTAAAAGATCTAAGGGGCATTGCTCACTGCATTCACAGTTACTTTTAGTAGCGAGACACTCGTAAAACGGTCGCGATACCGTCGCGCGATCGTAACCGTAACCGACAACGATCGTAAGCGACAACGTAACCGCGACGGTCGCGACACAGAGTTCAGAAGATCTTTCACGCGATGGCGCGATGGCGTCGGAAAAGGTCGCGTGTTCGAAACGATACTGTACCGATACAGTTGCGTTGCAAATGAGACTGTTCGCCTAAATTTGCGATATGGCCGCGTGTTCTTGCGTTACTATTAAAACTAGCCGTGAGCGATGTCCCTAACTTAGACCTGTTGTGTGAATATTACGATGTTGAAAATTGTTCAGTTGTAAATATATAATTCTATTTAAAAATTTAAAACACAATAACCGATACAAAGCTTAATAATTCGAGGAATGCAACCTACGTCTATGCAATTTTAAATTTCATTTAATTTTTGCCTTAAACAACTTGCCTTATTTGATGCAGTGGAAAGAGGTTAAAATTACATCATAATCCATCATAGCCCATTCTCACAATCAATTCCGAGTTTCAAAAATTTACGTTTCGAGTCTCGTGACTTATGACGTCAGGTGGTGTCACGAGACTTGCGGCGTGCATCTCTCCAACCTCGAAGCTTTCAAACGTGAATGAAAATTTGTGCGTAAAGAAAACAGTCTCGCGCTGCGCATGTGATCCTCTTTTACGAAGCATCTCACGTGAAGCCCACGTGGACTATTTTTAGAGCTTGTTGAAATATTTCGTTTATAACCGTTATCACCTTCGGAAACCCAACTTAGAAATATACTCAACCACCACCAAAAGATCATGGTTTGTTAAAATCTGACCATAGTAATGATGATGAAGTCTTATGGTATATTCACGATGAAAGCGGGCTAGACATGATGTATTTTATGTGATGATTGCAACCTACCAACGCTTACGTACATACCTGGTCCGCGTAGGTAGTTGGCGCTAGTAGTCAACATCAAGTTTCTTTACTTTGTGCCAAACCAGCGCCGACAGGTGCCAAGCGTTATCGAGAAGTCATAATAAGTACTATGTCATAACCTGCTCCTCCTGTCCCCGTGAAGCTGTAAAGGCCGCTAGGGACAACAACAACTAACGTGATTCAGAAATAAGAACAGCGCCATCTAGTCTACGACAGTGAAAATATACAGAGGTGTCGAGGTGCCGGTAACGGTGTCGCGAGTTCAATGGTTTTTTCCCATCTCAAAAATGCCCAACGCACTTAAAGAAATTTTCATTTAAAAAAAAAACCTGATCCAATCAGCACTGGCAGGCCGTCATTTTTTGCTAATTTTTCAAATGAACAAGATATTTTTTTCAGTCACATTTCTTGCTCGGCAACGCATTTATGCCTTTTGTGTTGCTGACGGGCGACAGTGGCCACTTAGGTATTTATCATGTGGTGGATCATTAGCTCAGTTGCCGGCTAGTCACAAACCGATCCAATCCTGAACCCAACAGTTGTAACCAAAACATTTGGTATCGAATACTATAAAACCATACTTATTGTTTACTAGGTGCCCGGACAGACTTCGTTCTGTCAAAAGTTTTTTTATATTTCGAGATGTAAGCTGTCCTATCTTTCAAGTTGGATCAAATTGCACACGGTGTGCAAATTTGATTAAAATCGGTTAAGTAGTTTAGGAGTCCATCGCGGACAAACAACGTGACACGTAATTTATATAAATTAAGACTAGCTGCCCGGACAGACTTCGTTCTGTCAAAAGTTTTTTTTTGAGATGTAAGCTATCCTATCTCTCAAGTTGGATCAAACTGCACACGGTGTGCAAACATGATTTCAATCGGTTCAGTAGTTTACGAGTCCATCGCGGACAAACAACGTGACACGTAATTTATATATATTAAGATGAATAAATTCGGTGAGGCTAATTTAGTAACTTACATAAATAATAGAAAGTTGTTAATGAGTTCCAAAAACAATTCCAAAAATCGTTCATAATGCTTCTTTGTGTTACGCTTTTATTTCTTTGAGGACGATGTTGCAAACATTCACCCTTTACGTATTGTGATGGAAGTCCCGTGATGACCGATGACGTAAACAATTTTATTATGAGTTTACAAACATCTAAAGCTAAACTAAAAATACCTGAATCCTTTGAAAAAGTTTGCAGCTATTTAAATAATTATAGCAGTCGTAAAAGATTTCTTAAGCGGTTTTCTTATGAAAACATGCAATAATTATTTCGAATACGCAATCTCGATTTGTGTTAAATCACTTAACTCGGAGGCTGAATTAGAAATACTGGGCTAAGATTAAATGAATTTATATAAACAAATCGGAGTTGAAACTCCTTCCATAATTCTTTCTATACTTCTCACTTCTCAGTCTATACTATAATATACTATAGGATCGTAAAATTATTCATAGTAAAATTTAACCATGAAATATTTTTATGTGTTTCTGTTAGTGTTAGATCGTTTTAGTCTGTTGTAAACGGGTTGCCTACTTATTTTGAGCGGCAACGCGTAGGATAGTCAGTACCACTATAAAGTTACCCTTTTAAACGAGGTATAAAATATTAGTTGCCTTATTTTCATTAATAGTTGCGTGTTTCATTTCAATGTCACTGTCGCAGACCGTCCAATGAACTCTTTTTCAAAGCATTTCATCTAACCCTGAAATTGTAAAACACCACCCGATAAGGAAGTGTGACGAGCGATATTTTCCACATTTGCTCATCACGAAGATCTCGTTGAGAGCAAACTTAAGTAGATACGTGCCGTACATATTTATGCGTTATTGGTGGTGTACAATTAACATAAATTAGTTGTTAGTGGCGCGTGAAGAACGTGAGTAACATGTCATCTGTATGAACAGAATGCCGGCTTCATCTCACGAATAATATTCCACTTATAAACGATGACACCGCTGTCTTCAGAATAGACAAAGACGGACTTATACTATTTTAAGATGGGTATACGTTACGAATGTTTCAATATTGTCGGCGCGAGAATTTCTCATAGCGACGACATAAAATTTTTGGAACCTGACAGGATTTAGGTACATTTCTCAATTTTAAACACTTTAGTGGAAGCTGGAAGTGATATAATATAAAGTGGATATCTATTCAACTAATGAATATATTATGCTTACATTTTAAAAAATCTTGGACTTATTTTAATTTTATATCCATTAAAAATTTTTTTCATTGCCTTCTCGTTATTTTGTAGAAAAATAGTTAAAGCTATTAACCGTGACGTCATAGATGTCACCAGGAGATGATCTTTGAAATAAGTACTTTTTGATTCCCAACCTCTTAGTTCATATTTCTAAAAAGATTGAGTTTGTTTGATTAGGCTATCATTTGCTCACATGAATTTTCTTATTTTCATGATTAAGTAGGTACTAAAAATCTAATTTATTAACATGTAAGTATAGGCCAGTTGCCTATACATTTTGAATTAGGCCACTTAAATCGATAGCCTCATGTCCTTGTGACGGGACATGGAGCCGGGTTCCTACACGCACGGCCAGAGGGCGCGCTTGGCAGAACACTAATAAGCAATGCGATGGAGGACATCATTCCCTAATGCACCGAATTGAGATCAGGTGCCCATTGAGTAGATTTGAGTAGTTTCAGGGTCGGATGTCAATTTAGTTTATTACCACGGATCGGTCTAAAAGACCCTTGGATTTATAGTAGTACCTAAAGAAATATATTTCTTGTTGTTCTTGAAATATACCTACTGTGTTTGAGTAATAGGGTAGGTACGTACTTGGTTTTTCATCTATTTATTTTATTTTAGATGTATGTACCTAGTTAGGTATCATATTTTCACTACTTATTTTGTTAGCTTCTATCTCAAACTTCTCGTAAAATTATTAAATTAAAATGCAACCTTCCGCTTAATAAAATTGATCTGGATTCAGTTTTATATGACGACCCGTGTGGCGCAATGGTTACCATGCCGGATCGCCGCGCCAAGTGTCCTGGCTTCGATTCCCAGCGATGCGGAAAGAATGATGAGTTTGAATTTCTGTTCTCAGTCTGGGTGTGAATGTTCTTGTCTAGTGTGTTGTCCATGGCACCCACGACACAGGTAATCCTAGTGTGGGGCTATGAGTGTGAAGCGTTATTTAATTATACACATCTGAAATTCAAGCTTCATCTTGAATCTGCGTTCCTGGACGCTAACTATCATTTCTTAAAGTTTGGTAAAATCTTTGGACTAGGGTAATTGTTACCGGCATTAGTCCAGCATGGTGAACCATCATGGTCCATGTTAGTGGACATAACTTTCTTCGGATGTAAAACTTGGAAAAGTTAGTCAAGGAAAATATTTATCATACTTAGGTACTAATATTATAAATGTGAATGGAAGTTTGTTTGTTACGCATTCACGCGAAAACTACTTAATCGATTTGGCTGAAATTTAGTATGAAGATAGCCTATATCCTGGATTAAAACATAGGCTACCGTTTATCCCGGAAAAGTTCAGGGTTTCCGTGGGATTTGTAAAAAATTGATCTCTACCGCGGGAGAAGCCGCGGGCAAAAGTTAGTAATAAATAGTTTACTCTTCTTATCTTTACACATTTTCTTCAAGATACGTCCTACGAATACATTTGATATTATGAAACACTGAAGCGCTATTGTAATATCTTTCTTGGTAGCAATATTGCAGGCTGAATACTCCGGTCTCTTATAAGGCCTCTTGAGACATCTTATCTGCCAATATTATAGCAAAAAAAATTCCATCTATATTACTGTTTATGAACTTGTGATGATTGTTATCTGTAAAATGGTTCTTGAAATTTGTTTATAAAATTATAATACTTTATAAACTATCTACTAACCTCTGTTGGGCTAAAATTCTCAGATCGAGTTGTAAGTAGGTATACCTATACAAATTGATATTTAGTTGAAAAATATTTTTGGTAAATATATCCACATAAAAATAAAATAGCTTTCACTATACGTGTAAGTATTAACATAGAGCTATATGTATTTTCATTAGACAACATATTTTAATATCCACTAATAAATGCGACTGCAATTACCGGTTACAATTTTCCATCTAAAGAGGGCATAGAATAATGAGTACCGACTGCCTGCGTATGCAAATATGGAGACAAACTAAATCTTTCATTGATTACACACTCGAAAGACCCTACGGCTGAAAGGGCTCGCTTAAATTATTAAACAGAAGCCACTTGAAAACTGCAATGACACATGTTATGTTTGGGCGTGCGCAGTCGGCCGACTAGTTGCAAGACTTGTTGCAAGAATCGATTCCGAATCAGGAAGGCTATTCAGATTTGTAACTTGACAGCGGAGTTTCAAAATTGACGTTCGAGTTCTAGGATCACTTCACTTCGCAAGTGCGTACTAGATGATTAGATAATGACATATCAATACGATGCAAGTTCGCTTTTGTTTTGTAACTTGACAGCGGAATACACGATGAGTTTCTAAATTGAAGTAAGAGTTCGAGACTCCCTTCACCTCGCAAGTGCGTGCCAGATGATTAGAGAATCACATATCAAGATCTCGGACTCGAACTTCAATTTTGAAACTCATCGCGGATTCCGCTGTCAAGTTATAAAAGTGAATAGCCTTGCTGATATGAGTCCACTTCCCGCTTGTAGCGTGCAGCATTGCGAAATCTCATACACATTGTAATCACGAGACAAAACCTACTTGAAAGTAACCCAACCAGAGTGGATATCGAAACAAAATTCCATAACTCTTCAATCAACGGCGTCGACATCACTCGACACGCAAACTCTAGGACGCACGCAAAACGAACATTTTTCCGAACGGAATGCCCTTTCGACGCAAAACTCGATAAAAACGTCGAAAAAAAAAATAACAGTAACATGGCGTATAATGACAGCTGGTCCACTTGAGGACAAAAGGGGAGAGCCGAGCCTCGTCGAGAAAAAAATATACGAAGAGTTAAAACAACAGCGTACGTGAGCCCGCGAACCGGCGCGCGGCGCGCGGCGGCGACTGTCCGCTAATAAATTTGCAATCGCGTTCGATTCCACCCGACATCGACGGCCGACGGCCACGTGCAAATATACCTCCGAGCTCCTCACGACGAGTGGACTCAAGCTCGCACGCTGCAGCCAACCCATATTTTTCACAACGCTACCCTCGACCTGAAATTAGGTAGCAGCGTTGAGAAAACTCGTTACGAATATTGCTATATACGTCTCGGGGAGAATAGCGCCGCATTCGAGTTTAAAATGCGAATAATAATCGCGCCATTCATAAAAATCCCGTGCGCGGAATGCAAGGAGAGGCCGTGTTTTACACGTTATAATTTTGAGCCGAAAGCAGGCCTGCGACTACCAGGCGGGCGGTTGTTTTGTGCTGAGTGTAGGCTCGGTTCAAATGCCGCGCACGGCCCATTAGTTGATGAGCGCACGTGTATACCCGCCCTACGCCAGACGCGCGCCGAGCTCGAGCCGGGAAAGAGTAACAATTTTCAGCTGGAATATGAAAATGTTTTGTAGCTTTCTGTAAAAAATATGTTTACTTAAAGCACCATTTTCACGCACAATAAGTTTCCCAGAACATTTTGACCATACAGGCTTACACGGCGCACGTAAGTAGGCAACGTACGCTCATTGTGATTATACTTTGTGGATTTTATGAAGATAGTTGAACAAAACTTTTAAAACCCCTCGCACGGGCTGAAATTAAATGTACAACATGTAGCAGTACTAATGTGAAATATTAATTATCAAAAGTGTTTTAGTGGTATTAAATGCAAATGTGTGACTTTTATTTTTACTAGCTTATTATCTTTAGGGTCTCGTGAGATGTTATCGCCACCTCCATATTCAATTCCAACAAGCGTCGGTTTAATAACCCTTCTCTACAATCCATCCTGTTTAATCTGAAACTTATCAATTTATCTAACTGTCGATGCCCGCTTTGATCTACGTGGCTTCATCTAGAAATGAAGTTAGGGGACTATTTTAAAACATTATTTTAATTTAAAGCGATCGAACTAGAGATTTCTTTTTAAGATATAATTTCACTTAGCAATCTACACTTTTATCTCGATCAGTGATAAAACACTGACCGGCTTACTCCAATTTATAACCGAAAAATTTAAAATTGGTCAAAATTTTTCATTTTCCCAACACCTCGATGAAGTGAAACCGCAAGTTCTGTAAAAAAAGAAAATCCAAAGCCCAACATTCAATCTCAGTTGGAACGTGAAAGTTTGGGCGCGAAACAGCCGCAGTGCTCGAACTGTTCGAATATCGATCACTCCGCCTCAGGTAGTTAAGCGTCATATCGAGTGATACCCGTTCGACCCCTCGATGTGTGTTTTATATGAATTAATTCCTCGGCTGACGGCACCCGAAAGCGTTTTACTCACGGGCCAGATGGCGTACGGACAGATCAATTTGATGATTGCAAAAAAAATGCCTCTGACTGTTTGATGTTGTTCGGCTTCCCAATACCGCTTCTTTCAGCCGTGCTTCTTTTCAAACTATTTTAGTTCTGCGTGCTTCTATCTCATAACTGTAGCATTTGATGCAGATGGGGTTTTAAAAGTTTTTGCGGTGCCACGGTTCATTGTATCGCCGGCGCTCGATGCCTTTTCAGCGATTATATGATGGAGAGTTAGAAATTTCAGTTGCAGTAACATTTTGATTTTCAAATTGAAAACTAAAATTACCTATATGGCTTTACACTGCTGGTGTCGTAATGTACCTTGTAATCCTTATATTGTTATTTTGTGTATAACGTCTACTATGTCTTATCATCGCCACCTGTATTTGTGATGCAGCCAACAATGTGCTAAGGGCTCGAGTATTTTTCGTTGGTAAAGTAACGCAGCCTACATTTTTAAAATTTTACCGCAAATTCTCAGGTATTTGCAGTAACATAATTTTCCTTTACACAACTTTCTTATCAGTAGTCCAAACAAGACTCGATCCTCGATTGTAGGCTAAATTCCAAAAGCTTGTCCCATAAGGAAACTGATTTTGCTACTGATAATTTTCTATGGCTTGTATTTTAAAAGTTATCGCAATCTACTTATTGTAATAACTAAACTTCATTATTTTTTTATATGGCGCATTATTATGAATAATTTTGATGATCGTGATAAAACTGACTTCGACTTGATTGGTGAGTTGTTTTAGATAAGTTGATCAATTAACAAGGGGTGACAGGAATGTGACTTATCTTGGATTTAACTTTGTGAGATCTATAAGTTGATTTTGAAGTTATTCGAGAATCATGTAAATATATGATGACACTTTATTTCTACTAAGTATAAATCACAATCAATACATAAATGGGGTAAAGGAAAACGTTTGCAACCAATTTTTTTGTTTGTCGATAGTTTTAGGTAAGGGTTCCCTCAAATCGGAACGCCCGTTCGTCCGCAGCATAGCGCAGATACGTTAGTGCTAGAAAGCTGTATTTTGCATGGAATCTTGCAAAAAATTTTTTTCTGGGTATCTCCCCTACAGGTAAGGAATGATGATTTTTACCATACACCCAATGATGTTGTATGTATAGGGAGGCATACACCCAATCATTAACTTCATGACCACGTATCTCTAAAAATGATTTCAGCAAGACAAAAATCAAACATGCAAATTTATCCTATGTTTTCCCCTTTAAAAATAATGATTATGGTCACATATACTAAGTAGGTATACCACCACACCAATTTGACCACTGCAGCACTGGAACACTAATATTCAAGTATTTTCAGATATCTAAATATTTGTTATAACCTTCCGAGTAAATTCCTTCCACGCCTGTCTAAGCTCTCCTGCCTAAACAAGTGTAATGACATCTGAACATTTTTCTATTTCGTCCAGGCAAGGGTAGATCGGGGGTAGATAGTGTCAGCGGCGCGACGTGTTTAATAAGCATTATCTATCCCAGCCGACCGCGATGTGCATTACATCATAAACTGTTCATCAGATTTGACGATTTTAATATAAATGCAGCTTTCAGCAAGATGGATGACGTCGCGTGGTTTGTAATATTATACCACCCAGTTTATTACAATATCATACGACTATTGTAGTATTTTCTGGTAGAGATCGTCTACCTTAATAAACTTGACAAGTGCAACTTAAATGCGGTTGGAGAGGTGCGTTGATTATATTTTATCGTAATTTTTCTAGTTTCTTAATTTTTGCCCTTAATTTAAGACCATAGACTTCTTATAGGTTTTCCTGTAATATGTAAAGAACTATTTTATGTATTTTTCTCAAAATTCTAGCCCCAGTATGTAGTTACGGAGATAAGGGGGAGGGGAGGGGGGGAGGGGGGGGGGGGGGGGTGAATGGTCTACTTTCGTCGTTCTTGAATAATTTTAAAACTATCCAATGTAGAACTATAACAAGAATATATGCGGAATCCTTATAATAATCCCTTTCATTTGACATGCCACACGATACGGTTTGCAAAACAGTTTTTTATTTTTTATTTCGTTAAAACTCTTTTTTTCAAAATTTATTTGTTTTCTTTATACCTTTCGTCCTTGGGTCACAACAAAGCACATGAGTAACAAATTTTAACTCATTTGGTTCAGTAGTTTCGGAGAAAATTAGCTGTGAAGGGCGGTCGCCCAAATACACGTGTGATCCTATAAGGGTTCCGTTTTCTTTCGGAACCCTAAAAATAAACATGCCTCATTACAGTCTTTAAGTATTTATTTAACACAAAATCGAAGTAGATTTAGACGTTTATTAGTATTAAAAATTTCCTAAACATACGCTTTTGACGTTATAACAATTATTTAACGACGTAGACGATTTCTATGTAGGTTATCGTGAGCAGTATTTGAAGGAAAGTGGTATGTAGCTCCATAGGAAAATTGAATGTTAAATACGTATTTTGCATTACCATTTTAAAACTTAAATTTTTACTCATATAGACCAGTTTGATCCGACTACTACACGTTAGATTTAGTTACCTAAGACTACACTTTATTAAACCAAGATGTATCTCTAGTAAACAAGCTCATACCAGTGATCTCTTTGAACCCCAAGATCAGATATCAGTTGCGACGTGCCCTGAATTAATCCCTCCGTATGACATCACAACAATACGTCTTCATAAATTCACACACACACACATAATCGTATCTATATTATATAAAATTGAAAAGCGACACACCGCTGATTAAACAAAAAATCTCAGAAACTGCCGAACCAATTAAGATGAAATTTGGCAGGGAGATAGTTTATGCTAAGGAGACGTCCACTAAGAACGGATTTTTGGAAATTCATCCCCTAAGGGGTACAAATAAGGGTTAGAAGACACTTTCATACAAACCAACTTTCTTAGTTTTAGATTTATAAATTTCAAAATTTTTATGTAGGTTTATAGTAATAAACAAAAGTTAACTTTAATATATTTTTTTGGAAAATCATCCCTTAAAGGGTTAATTTACTAAATTGAACTTAGTAGGCAACTTCGTCATTTTTGAAGTTAAAAACATGAAAATTGACGTATTAGCTCCAGACTAGAAACAAAATTTGTAAGTATTATGTTTTTTTGGAAAACCATCCCCTAAAGGGTTAATTAAGAGTGCGAAAGTTAGTATGGACACTTCGTCAGTTTTGAAGTACGAAGGGCGAAAATTTGTATATAAGCTTATAGTTAGACACAAAAAATAACTGTATCATTGTTTTCTCGAAATTCATCCCCTAAAAATAGGGGTTGGTAGTCAACTACATACAAATCAACTTCGCCAATTTTAGAGTTATAAATATGAAATTTTTTATGTAAGTTTATAGTAATAAACAAAAGTTAACTTTAACAATTTTTTTCGGAAAATCATCCCTTAAAGGGTTAATTTAGTGAATTTAATTTAATATGCAACTTCGTCATTTTTAAAGTAAGAAGGGTGAAATTTTGTATATAAGCTTATAGTTAGACACAAAAAATAACTGTATCACTGTTTTCTCGAAATTCATCCCCTAAAAATAGGGGTAGGAAGCCATTTACGTATAAATCAACTTCGTCAGTTTTAGACTTATAAATATGAAAATTTTTATGTAAGTTTATAGTTGTGAACAAAAGTTAATTTTAACACGGTTTTTTGGAAAATCATCCCTTAAAGGGTTAATTTAGAGGATTTAATTTAGTACGCAACTTCGTCATTTTTAAAGTTAAAAACATGAAAATTTATATATTAGCTCCAGATTAGAAACAAAATTTGGAAGTACATATTACGTTTTTTTTGGAAAGCCATCCCCTAAAGGGTTAAATAAGAGTGCGAAAGTTAGTATGGATACTTCGTCAGTTTTGAAGTACGAAGGGCGAAAATTTGTATATAAGCTTATAGTTAGACACAAAAAATAACTGTATCACTGATTTCTCGAAATTCATCCCCTAAAAATAGGGGTTGGTAGTCAACTACATACAAATCAACTTCGCCAGTTTTAGAGTTATAAAATATATGATTTTTTTTATGTAAGTTTATAGTAATAAACAAAAGTTAACTTAGATTTTATTTTTTTCGGAAAATCATCCCTTAAAGAGTTAATTTAGGGGAATGAACTTAGTAAGCAACTTCGTCATTTTTTAAGTTAAGAATGGACAGGGAGCAGGAGAGGGAGAAGGAGCGGAAGAGGGAGATAGAGAGGGACAGGGAGCGGGAGAGGGAGTGGGAGCGGGACAGAAATCGGGAGAGGGCGCGTGTGTGGGCGGGACAGGGACTGGGAGCGATAGAGGAAGAGGGAGAGAGATATGAAGTGGGAGAAAGACCTCGAGCGGGAAAGGGAGAGGGATATGAAGTGGGAGAAAGACCTCGATTGGGAAAGGGAGAGGGAGAGGGATATGTGGTGGGAGAAGGACCTCGATCGGGAAAGGGACAGGGAGTGGGACAGGAAGAGGGAGAGCGAGGGGAGTGAGACAGGGAGCGGGAGAGGAAAAGGGACAGGGAGCGGGAGAGGAAGAAGGCAAGGGGAGAGAGGGAGATGGAGAGGGAGAGGGAGAGGGAAAAGAAAAAAGTTAATGTTGTTTACTATTCCAAACCCGCTAAATTCCTAAATATAAGTACTTCAATATAAATGAACCTGTTTTTAAATTTTCTTTTGTAAGGGATAATAAATAATACGATAAGCATAATTTCCGCGTGCGAAGCTGCGGGTAACAGCTAGTATAGTAATAATCGGCATTCAACTAATGTTTATAGTAAAGATTGCTAGGAAACCGGTTTTGATAAAGTTTAAGAAAGTGATGGCAATAGTGATGACGATAGTCATGGTTATTTGGGCTTGATGTTAGGCGAATCAATAAGATAGAAATTTTAAAGAAAAAAATATTATGCTTTTACTGATACATACGTGAGTTTTCGTAATTATGTGTTTTTCTGAATGGCATTGACGAAACACAACATTCTGTGATAGAGCATTATAAACGTACATTGTCCATTCTATCGACACTAATGAACTATGTAGTCATTAATTACAGAAGTTAATTACTGTGCACTTAGAACTCGATATCACTACACTACAGTAAATCCTGTACGCTGTACTGTAATACAGTTTCGCTATGGCTTTATAGGTGGCAGTCGCTAGTAATAAAAATTATTAAAAAAATATTAATTATACCTAGTTGTAGTCGTTAGGTTATTAAATATTATAGGTAATGTTTAATGTTTCTTACGGCTACTTAACTCAACACCAGTTTGTGTAGACAATATTTGCACAGATGTCTTTAACCTTCTGAATCACTTAAACCGTACCTAACTACTAACTGTGACGCAAATTATATTTAGAAGTTGTGTCATTATATTAATAAATCAATGTACAAAATGCACAAATAAACTCGTAAATAATCATAACTGACTGCAAGTGTCATTGAAATCACGTTCACAAGCCGGGCAGGGGACACCGGGGACAATCGAGAGCCCCGATGAAAGTCGCTAAGAGATACGATAACATCGCACTCTCGATAGCATGCGACCACTGCCCCTATCGCCCCCATCGACTCGCCAATAATGAGTTTACAAATCGTGACGGAAATTCAAAGAAAAAACTTCCCAAGCGACAGATCTTATCGACCTTCCTAAACGTTCTCGTAAAAATATTAATAAAACATAACTTTTTTCACTCAAACCCACATTAAACTCCGATTCCCGTAGGAATTTATTGACAATTACGCGTCAATAAGGGGCAATAAAGGCACAATGCAACTGTGTCCATCGATTTGAATATCAATTGTGTACAATTGTGTTAAAATGTTTTCGTGGAGGCTTATTTCGTTATTGATACCGCTAACACAATTAAGTATAAGTTGGATTTTGAAGTTTCGCCCATTCCAATATTTTGTTGCTTATTATAATGATAGATGCGACATTCGGTATTGTTGATCAATTAACAATAAAGATGGGCACTTCCGTTTTTATAGCCAAATGCTTGAACGTTATAAATGTTAAAACGTTTGGTATCTTCGATTCGAACATTAGACTTTATCAAACAGAAATAAGATTACAAATCAGATGCAAAGTAATAAATTAGAGCGAAGCTGCGAATGTCGCGTACAAACCACTAATAAGACGGATTCGCTTAACCTTATCTCCGATTGAGGAAATCTAAAAAACGGCTGAGCAGCGGCGGGGGGAAGATGAGGGGGGGACAAGAACAAGAGCCGTCAGTGAAATAGAGATAGATGAACAGTGGGAAATGAAATTCTTTGTGGCATCGCGGTCCCGCAAAAAATGCACAGATTAGATTTTTCCCCTCGCCGACGACCGAGGGTAGAGGCAATGATTTTTTATAACGCCGTCGAGCTATATATAGCAGTTTTAGTGTCGAGATTTGTTGTAACTGCCCTCTGTTTGTGAATTTTAATTTCCTTCATTATAGACATTCGCCAGCGTTTCGTGTTCTGTCTCGTTATCGTCGAAGATATATTTCTAACGTGAAATGGAAACATTATTGAAATTTGCTAACTACGTCATATTGTGGAAATATTTAAAATAATTCAACTTCATTTCAACTTCAATATTGGATGTAAAAAATCTTATCACTTAATGACCCCTATGACAATGAGATCTAAATCAGTTCAGCCTCTCAGTTTTAATCTCTTAAAATTATTTTTAATGAACTTTTTTATAAAGGTATCTACAGCAAGAAGTGTCTAATTTGGGAAGCTGGAACTAATCATGTAGATCATCATAGATGTTTTTAAAGAAAGAACAAGCAAAGCCGTCGTCAAAGCAGATATTGCACTTGAGGCTTATAGTGCTAATGTCGGCGGGTCACCAAATTACTCCGCATGATAGGCGTGCTTATGTCTCGCGGATTACGGACCCTCCGTAAAAAACAAGAGGGATCCGAATGTCTGCACTGATTCTCTACATCTGTTATGGAGAAAATGTAGGATTGAAAATCTTCATTGGAAAGTCAGTCTGTTTTTTTGACAGTTTTTTTTCAACGAATGCTTCTGATAGTTATCTTTAAAAACGTTTTAATGATGTGATGCAATTGTAATAATTAGTGCTAATTTCTGTATTTAGTTCTAAATTACTATAATTAAAAAACTAAATGGAGAATAAATCAACGAATAACTAGATTGTATTAGCATTAACAACAACTGTATTTTAAAATTAAATTTAAAAACTGTTAGAACATATTTATCGAACATGATATGTATTGATTTTAAATAACAAATGTTGTTCAATACAGTCATAAATACAATTTGATACGTTTTGGTGTAAATCACATAACAGGAAACTTGTACATCCAGTAGGTACCTATTGCCAATTTAATCGCCGTCCAAACTAAATCCTAAATCGAATACAAGCTGATTCAATACAAAACGCAATCAAACTAATCTATTTGGTCATTTTTTACCTACAGAAGTTCTGGTTTGTGTCGCGGATCGATATAATCCCGGTTCGGTGTGTCATTTGGGGTATAATAAAGCCTCGAATCCACACAAGTGTCTCAACAATTTGTTTGCCCACTTCAAAGCAGTTTTGTTCGAACTGAGGCGAATTAGGCTTCAGATTGAGGGGTGATTTTCTATTAATTATGACATAAAACTGGTAATTGTTTTATGTTTGCGCAGGGAAAGTTTAATTTAATATTTTTATTACATAGTATTTTTATAATATACCAGGCTTAGGTACAATAGCCAAAAACATATTAGGTACCTATACAAGATCTTTTTATTTCACACAGTTCTTTTCAGTTCTATAAAATCAGTTACTTATGGTGGTCACTCACGGTCATTCCATCGCGTCATTTTTGGAACCACGCCAAACGACATATGTCAAAATGGCGCGATTGGACATACAAATTTTTTAAATCACTCCATCAGTTTTTCACATTAACGATCAAATTTTGGCTGTATATCACGCCATTTGACGCGATGGACTGACCGTGAGTGGCCACCATTACAACTGATTTTTCAATTCTGTTTTGATTGATTGTTTTGATTGGTTGCCAATTCTGTTTCTATGTGTATATGTACATAATATAATCGTAGACATTTTAGCGTATTTCTGATTTAATATGAAGTTTAATTGTTTATTTTACAACTGTATTTAGACTATAAATTACCTCATTAAACTCAGACAAGTTGCTCGCCAGAGGGAAATGGGAAAAAGAGATCGTTTCCCGAAACTAATTGCCAAACACGATAATTAAAAAACAGACTTCTTCGTTCACGAACGAGGAAATAAAGAAAATGCAAAGTGTTCATCCGTAATTTCCATGATAAAAACTTCTCGTTTTTTCGTATCGCCCAAAATAGCCATTGTCCCGTGAACGTTGCGTCGGGTTTTTTTCTTTGACGTGTCTCATTTTCATTTTTATCTGAGACGTCGAGTTGTTTAATAAGATATGCAAATCGCGTCACGCGGGGGACTGTCTCATCAGGCGTAGACTCTTATTTTTAATTTCTGTCATATAGATTGAGTAACTAAGGTTTACCGAATAGTATTTTTGATCAGTTAATTAATGTTACTTAATGTTAACTTGAATAAAATGAATTCAATTAATACATTTTCTAGGATGAATTTTCTACTAACTATCTATTCAATTTTAATCTATGTCTATGACCTGTTAAATAAGGGAAAGTGAAATATGGGTTATGTTTCGTTTTCATTTAACAAGTCGTTCAATAAACATCTGGACAATGATTAAAATATTTGCAAGAGAGAAAACATTGTCTTTAAATAAAAATTTGATGGTCAGATAGTTCTAAATAGCCGAAGCGCAATGAAACTGAAAATTATACGACTGGCCTGGCGTTCTAGACCCAAGTCACTCGTTTTCTTATTTTTAATAATTACAGAGAAATACTGATTAAAACACTTCAAAGGCCCGCAGAAAGAATACTTCTGCTCTTTGTTACAAGCTTAAAATTTTCTCGTGTATATAAGTCGTTAGCTACATAATATTGCAAAATTGTTGTCATCTATTCTTTATTTTGAATCGCCTTTTTATTTTTCAGTTATATTTAAAATTTAAATATATTTATTTACTAGCTGCTCGGACAGACTTCGTCCTGTCAAAAGTTTTTTTATTATTATTTTGAGATGTAAGCTATCCTATCTTTCAAGTTGGATCAAACTGCACACGGTGTGCAAAGATTAAAATCGGTTAAGTAGTTTAGGAGTCCATCGCGGACAAACAACGTGACACGTAATGTATATATATTAAGATATATCTTTTGAAACCACCAATTTAAAGCTTGAAGGTCACGCTTTTCAAAAATGTGTAATTTTATAGTAAAGTATTTGTATGCACGCTTACACGTTGAGTCGATTTGCCTGCTCGCCAGTATATTATATAAAAAGTACCTAACCCATAGTATTTTGTTCCTCTGGAAATAAATCTGGAATTATTTTGCTTAATTCATAAACGCAGAAGTCCTGACTGACAGACTGACTCGCGAACGCTAAGCAATAGGACGTAGAAAGTGGACTCCAAGGAACATACAAAAAAAATTTCAGCCAAATCGGTCGAGCCGTTCTCGAGTTTAGCGCTTGGCTTCAACCCATTAATGGCCCACTACTGGGCACGGGTCTCTCCTCTTGAGGAGGCCTAGAGCATACTCCACCACACTGCTCCAGTGCGGATTGGTGGAGGGGTTAGTGGCCAACCCGAGTGTCGGAAGTTTTCAAACCGCCCGAGGGCCTCCGACATGGCTTAACGACTGTTATCTTATGATAACAACCGGGACCGACGGCTTTACGTGCCCTCCGAAGCACGGAAACGCTCAAGAAATTTTTGCCACTAGCGGTCACCCATCCAACTACCGACCGCGCCCGCTGTTGCTTAACTTTGTCGATCACATAGGATCGACGCAAGCCGCCGGGCTATGAGCGCTTCAACACGCTTTAGTTTAGCGCTTAGCAACATCCATTTTTATATATATAGATTTATATAACATAGTAGTACTTTAAACTTGGCATAGGTAAAGGTCTGTCAAGAAACTTAAACTACAGAATATACTTGGTACCTATGTCAAAAATTGTCGTAAACATTTTACCTTTATCTGACCTGACCATCGATAATGTGTATGACAAACCGAAAATATTAATTAGGACTCATGTCATTTCAACTCCACTTATATCAATGCGGTGCATAGTTAGGGCTCTCAAGGAGATCACATGAGTGTAGGCGGCTCTATAGAAATGCTCGCTTTGTAAGCGAAGGAGCTATTGAACGAAGGTTCGATTTTATCTGCGACTACTCAGTATTTTTTATAATCGCCAAATATTCGAACCTCTTACTCACATATATTTTATATTTTAGCTCACATATTATGGAAACACATTTAGTGTAGAAATATCATATTATGTTGGTATTCATTTACAGTGTAGGTACCTACATCAACTGTGTGGTCCATAGTACCTACCCACGATACAGGGAAACCTAGTGTGCTAGTGCTATAAGTGTGTAGCGTTTAATATAATTATTAATTATAAAAAAATTCAAGTTGAAAGTATTTTCGTAGACAAATCGTTATTAACCGTGCTATGTAATGTCTAGTACATAGTACAAAATATAGTTACCTATATAATAGCTAGAGTTTTAATGACTTCTAATTATGACAATGAAATGAAAATTAATAAAATAATTACATAATGAATAATACATTCTAAATTTCACTTATGTAAATAGTCATCTGGTGTCGCGTACAAATTAAATCTGCCGTTAAGCGCGGCGAATTAAAAGTCAAATCACCCCAATGAGGGGCGGATGGGGAAATAAATAAGTAGCCCGAATATGGTGGGAGCATAATAACAGACGGCAAACAACATCAGAAGCCTGAGATAAAATCGTATTGCGTTGTCAAAAATAAATGAATCCGAGGATTAGTCGGAGACACGGGCAGCCGCGCAATATTGTCGTTGGCGCCCAACGTGGGGCAATAATAAGCCGCTCAGGGCTCTACGAGGATACAACTCGCTCGCCACGCTTTGTGCAATTATTGGGACATGTTATTAAATGCCATATAATAATAATTTTTATATTATATTTTAGTAAGGATATAAAATAAAAACGTAAATCCCGTCGAATTAAACCAATTGTAATGTTGATGTGATGTGTCTATGTTCATTTTATAATCTAAGATTTCAAAAGTGAAAACCACATCGAAATCGATTAAGTGAAGTATAGTCGAAGCAAAGCCAAACGACAGAAAGCACAAATTTCTACAGAGACACACTTTCTTACTACATAATATTAAAAGCGTTCTGAAGCCAATTGGAGCACGCTTTCGGAATTAGTGAAAGAAATTTTAGAGCAGAGTTAAAGAAAAATTCTTAATAATTATGAACATGTAGGTATGAGACTGCGATGTAAGTAATACTATTAAAGGTAAGTACTACGTAAACGTCAAAGGCCTATCTATACATAAAAACCCTTAAACGGATACAAACTATTTTGTAGGTCTTTAGTATCAGATTATCTAGATACCTTTGTTGGCATCGGCAGCAAGTGAGCGCACGAGATAGACTCCGCGCGATTTCGCCGCAAAGAGAGGGCTCAGCGAGCACTATCCGAGTTTATTCCGATCGAGTTTGTCGACACTTGAAGTACCCACTTTATTTTTACCTATAAACTGACCTTGTCTAAGTGTTGCTTTTCCGAACTGGCGAGCAAAACAGTGAGTCCATTTTGCTATGTTTTACAATTTTGTAGAGATTAGTCCATACTTTTATTATACTCGTAAATATAGTTAGCGTTGTTTTCCGTTGCTTTTGAAGTATCGAATTTTTTTTAAAGAACCTAATGCAAAGTAGATTATTTTAAGTAGCTTGTTAGGCAAACTTAGCCTATTGTTTTTTATTAGTTACTTTATTGTTTTTAAGTCTTTTCACCGTATTCACTTTGATAGTTCTATGCAAAATGCGTATTTAGTACGTTCTAACTTTTATATAGAATTACCGGGCTATATAAAAAACTATTGCTTTGCTTATGCAACAAACCGTTTCAAATATTTTCAAGATTCATCGGCAGCAAGTGAGCGAATGAGATAACTTCGCGATTTCCCTGTAAAAGAGGGCTCAACACTATTCGAGTTTTATTCCGATCGAATTTACAATTTAAATACGACTGACGACACCTCTACCTTCCATTCGTATTGATCGAAGATACTAATTTACTTCTGCAAAGTAGGTACTTCGCTCGATACAAATTACACAATCACATAAAAATTGCTCACTGCCCAACGTTTAATAACATGATAATTAGTATAATCTACATAGTAGCTAATGATCGAAATCGAATGCAATGGGTTTTTTGATGCCTGGGATTGGGGTTAGTATCCTAAGTCCAAATAGGTACGGTTAAATACTCGGACAACTACTGCTTCACTTTCTGTACTTCTGTATTTCTTTCTGACGACCCTGTAGCCAAATTGGTAGCGACCCTGCCTGCGAAGCGAGGGATCCCGGGTTCGATTCCCGGCCGGGGCAGATATTTATGTGACAGATAAATACGATATTTATAATCGGGTCATGGGTGTTGTTGTGATGTGTTTTATGTGCCACCCGCGATACAGGTTAGATATACATTTAGCAATCCGATTTTGTTAAGTATCTATCATATTATTATGTCCTGTTAGGACTTAGTTATTTATCTAATTGTTTATTATCTATATCTAAAATAAAAAAGAATGTGTCAAAATCAACTCACTTAAAATACCTTTTTTACTTCATCGATGTTTTACGCTAATACATATTTCATTTTCTTGTTAATGCAAATAAATTTCCGTAACGCGTGACTAAATAATGAATGAATAAAATGCCATAAATGTAGATTGTACCTACTCATAAAAGACGCAAAAGAGACATCAAAAACTGGAATTGGAAAAGATCGCAATTTATCAATGGAGTGTCAAACAGTCGATCGGTTGGGCGTCATTTTTATCCTATTTGCGTATAAATAGTGGCGTCGCGTTCCGACTCGCCGCTAATGATACGGAAAATGACATCTTATTTCGACGCGTAAATCGAAGAAAAAATCGTTCATCTCTCGCCCGTCTGCATGAATATTTTATAGGCGCGTCAACAGCGAAATGACAGGTTTTATCGTTTGAAAATTCGTCGAAAATTGCGCGAAATGACGCGATGATATTTTTTATTTAGTGAGAACATCCTTCCGCCAATCAGGCGCGCTCATTGTGAGGCCACAATGAGACCTCTCCCTCGGGACATCTCTCGCGTAATTTTTATTTAACCGACGTGCGCAACAGTTTATTTGCGAATGTTTTAACCTTCATAACGTTTAACGTTTTGTAGTTAGGATGATATGTGGGACGTGTTGTTCAATCGGTGACACAAAACAAAGTTGACTACGAGTTCAGCGTGTTGAATGCGTTCTGCAAGCCAAATGTTGTATTTTTAACTTTATTTAGTTACTAAGCTATAAAACTTTACAATTCTAAAATTGTCCATCGTTCGCGAAGAAAGTATTAGGTAACAAAGTTAGAATACCTCAGTCAGTTACACTGTAACTTCTTTATTTAGATATAGCTTTCGGGAAATCGTTTTATTCATGCTTTGGTAGTCGTCGAGTTAATTTATGGGGTGAAATAAAGGTAAAAACAAAAACACCGATATGCAAAAACCTACTGGGATTGCCACCCACTATGTTTCTACTTTACCTGTCTGTTACCTAAGTCAATAGTTTGCATTTGTATTCAGAATGGCATTATTTTGTTACAAAATCGAGCAATTTCTATGTCTCTGAAGTGTTAAACAATGATTATAAATCGGTTCTGCGACGAGCTTCGCAACATCAAAGGTTTATTGAAATCGCTCAATAGCAAATTGGCATAATGGCGTAATATCTTTATTAATCTATTTAATTGCGAATTAACGTTCCGACTTCGCTTACATGTGTATGGGCGTAAATTAATGAGAAATGCCTCGTGGCTTTGATCATGAGGGTGGAGTTTGACATGTGTTAACTACTTAACAAAATCTTACACACAATTAAATGTCGTTTAGTGTTTCGCTACAGTAAAACGGTGTATCAAACTAAGATAAGCGTGATAACTTTCCCAAAATCCCCTATATAACACAAAGGTAAACTCATAGTCACAAAAATGTTTATGCGTAGACTGATGCCTGACACTTGCCATATCAAAAGTGCATCATAAACCTTGAAGATTGTCAGCGGTCGTTACCGAGTGATCCGCATAAGTCGAGACATATTTCGTAAATTTGTCTCAGTGGGGTGGGACGGAATACCTGCCGTAAAGATAAGCCTCTGATGTCGCGTAATATTCCCCTAAAATAACTTCTTACAGCCTCCGGTGCCATAGCGACCGTACTCTCTCTTGTACGATCGGTTATTGGCATGCTCAGGCCTCAGTCTATGTACGGGCGTTATGTAAAACAAGGCAATCGAGGAAGGAAGACGTTCGCAGTAATCTTATCCGTACGGTACGGCATAGTTTCGAAGCTGGAACTCCGAGCGGCAATATTGCGAATTAATTAAGGAAGTCATTACGCGCCGATAGCGTATTAGCCCCACGCATGTCGGGAAATTGCCGACACAAAGGATATTTCCTGCGTTTTCCTCGATTTAAAGCAATTCATGGATTTTGATTAAGCTCCCGCTGCTATGGCGAGATTATTCCCCTTTCAATGCAAATAATGGGTTATTTCAAACACCGTGAAAATGAATTGTATTTCCTTATACCTACTGGAGATTTAACGTCAATGTGAGTCCTTGAAATAAAGTGAAACTGAACTTTCACTGTTAAAGGTTTGTAGATATGTGTAAATATTATGACGTCACTAACCTCTTTAGTTTCAGAATATGTTAGGTACTCGCATTCCAAACAATGTAACTCGTATTTTTGTCTGGCATTTTATAAATATTAATGTTTAACCCTTTCTTAAGCCTTCCTCATAATGGAGCTGTTAATATTGAGAGAGCAATGAAAAAATAACAGTTAATTTCTACACAAAGTTCAACATATATATATATATAAATAAATAAATAAATAACGCTTCACACTCATAGCCCCACACTAGGATTCCCTGTGTCGTGGGTGCCATGGACAACACACAACAATAGACAAGGACATTCACACCCAGACCGAGAACAGAAATTCAAACTCATCATTCAAATTTCCGCCTCGCTGGGAATCGAACCCAGGACCCTTGGTGCGGCGATCCGGCATATATATAGTTGCATCCATTTATTCGCTATCATGGACGATCTTATCCATACAAAAGTCGTTACTAATGACTGACCTATGGTAGGTTATGTATTGCAGGTGTAATAGCCTGAAAGTACTTCCAAGTACTCGGATTGCAACACAAGTCATTGAGGCTGGAGAAAATCTTTCGCAACGTAACTAACTTTAGATTGCCGTTATAATTATTTATTCCGCTCACTCGTACCAACGGGGTTGAAACTATTCAGCGAAGAAACGCTATTTCTCGTTGGTCAGATAAGACGTTTGATTCTCCCCATTTTCGCCCGGACTTTAATTATGGCTCTGGTTTTGTGTAAAATAGTTGGCTGAGTAATTTAATCTGGATCAGTATTCGGGAGGCGCGCGGCTACGAGAGCTGGAAGCCAATGAGCTGTACCAGGAAAAACTGAGCCAAATCATGCTCGCTATCATAATTGTTTACTGGAGCGAACTTTGCGATGTAAGGTAGATAGCGAAAGAAAATAAAATGAGGAAAACAGATTATATTCTAACTGATAAGCAATGATATGATTACGTTTCTACCACGCTACGCAAGTGTAGATGGTAAAGTTATTTGTTTTAATCCAAATGTCTTTGTGCATGCGTGCACAAAATTTTGTTTTTTGTGCACGTTCATGTAAGTTGGCTTACAACGACGATTATATTGCACTTTATTTAGTGTATCTACTATATCACATACGAGTAGATATTTGTCAATGCGGATTTGTAATAATTTGCATAGGTAATATTCTGTTTAAATTTTTAGAGTTTTACTAACGTATACGTCATGTATTAAGACACATGCACACATACATAGCTATTATACTCATAAAGGATTGTAGTTCTCTTTCCACGCTTTTCCCTAAATCAAAACTGCAAACGTGTTTTGTTTACCTACTCAACCGCCCCCTTATTTCTTCAGTCGTTGAACTGCATAACTATACGAAGCGCTCGAAACACCATATAGCGCCGTAAAAAATAAGCGCACATCAGACTCGAGCATGTAATTCTAGCGCACTCTTCCGGCCCGAACAAAGGAGAGAGGGTAAGAACACGAGTTACTCGACACCCTGTACCTTACGCAGATTTGTTTCTCACCGTCTCCGGACGCTCCAAACCAAAGTAAATTTTACCCAGCCCACACAAGACCTCTTTTACCTTGGCCCGGATGCTCTCCATCAAACATTTCATAGCGGCAAGACGCAGGAAATTCGCGATAGTCAAATTGTAGTCTTACGGGGTGTGTTACCATTAAATTATTACATTTGCAACTGTGTTGCCGACATATAAGGCACTATTTGCATTACAACGGCGGGAGGAAGGGTCCTTAGGATATGGCGAGTACGCCACATGAGGACTGCAAAAGAAAAATGTACCTTTAACGACGACTTGCGGATTCTGGGAGTCGGGAGATGAAATAAGCCGTAACAGGATGTCATTCAGGATAATGCCTCTTTCGCTTTATTTTCTTTTCAACACATTAAAGTACCAATTTGTATTGAAAACGACATAAAGATGAATAATATTTTGACATGAAAGCTCGTTTAAGGCAAGTACGGAGGAAATGCCAAGATTTTCTTCCCAGGAAACCCACATGTTATTTTTAGAATTTGTTCGGTTTCGAAGGTTTCACGAAGAACTTTATTTCTGTAGTAAGTAATTATATTTTATTTGCCTGTGAGCCCTAAGCTTTTTACTTTAAAAAACAAATAAGTTAGCAACAGTGTAAGTGTAAGAAACAGTGAGCTGTAATATAAATGAATATCTATTGTGAAACAAGTTGTTTCCAACCAGAGTGCTGGGTGGGATTTAAACAATTAAGACAAACCATCTCAATAATGAAATAGCTACATATTGTGGTGGCTATTTACTTGAAGTCTGACTGAGGTCTTATTTTATAGTCCAATAGGTTGTCATTAGACAACTCATACAGGAAATGCATATTTTTTAATGTTCAACTGTGTCTTAAAAGGCCAACAGATAAAATTCATGTCAACAGAAAGGCTCAGGCAGAAAGTAATTTGGGAAAATTTACCTTTACTTAGGTACATTATTAGAAAAGATAAATCACCATTATATTATAAGGAAACCTTTAACAAATAATAAAATGATATTAATAATTAGAGATTACTTAATAAGAGAAAAAAAAATAGTTGTCTGTAAAGTCGGTTTACGGACGGTAGTTTAACGTGACAACGTCATGACAAAGCTCCGCTCCGCTCCGCTCCGCCCCGCCCCGCTCCGCTCCGCGCCGCTCCGCCCCGCCCCGCTCCGCTCCACTATACGCCGATCGTAGCCGATAGTGCCTCTCTCTCGCTTTTGCTCTCTCCCTCGCGGAACGCTACATTTTTTCGTAGCGCCCGGCGCTCATCGTTTTAATAGACTTTATCACGTCAAAAACAATAGGTATCAATCAAAAATTAATTGCTTTACTTTACCCACATTCATTGATAACTTATTTTTTAAAAGATTAGCCACAATAGATATCGCCCACAACATTCTAAAAATTAACTATGTATGAATTTGTTTCTCAAGCATGAATTGAGACAACGCGCCAGAAGTCAGGTTCTAACTTAGAACAGTCAAGGCGTAGCAAGCCATTACTCCGGCAACTTGCGTAACTTAGCCAAATGATCACCGGCTAGACGCCACACAAACATACGATACGCCCACAAAAACTCGTCTGCAGGTAAAAAAATCGGTAGTGTGTGTGAAGCGCACGTGTATGAACACTGGAACACGGGTTTACTTACAGTCGCCCCTCGCGTAGCTACTTGTAGGTAAGTAGCAATCGCGAGTCCTTTGTTCTAGCAGCTGATTGGAGCCGGGCCCGGAAATGCGTGTCACCCACCCCCTCATTGGTCCGTTTCATTTTCTTAGCGCGAGAGGGACGCAGCTACAGTGAACTTCAGTGAAGTGTGTAGTTAAGGATAGAGATCTCTCTGTGTGTGTAAAACGGTAGGTAGGTGTCACGAGTTGCTTGTTTTGCTCGTTCACTATGTTTGTGCCGTCTAAGATAAACTATTTGGTGAGTTGGCTCGAGTTTGCAAATTGTTTTGATCGCAGTTTCGAAGCTTGCGTCGAGTAAATTTTTAGTGGCTTATCGATGCAGTGGAATTTAATTTCAAGGTCAAATCCTATGCTTATAGATAAAATAAAATCGAATGCCAAGCTGAAACTTTTCAGTGACAGCCCATAACTTATTTAGGGATGACATTTTACAGTTAGATCCTCCTCAGATCGATCATAGTGGACCACGATGGCTATTTTTGTGGGAGGGTAGACTTAGACATCTTTCGAGTAGTAGGTAAGTAGGTACATATCTTAGTAAAGAAAAATAACTTCACATCCAACTAAAGAAACATTTTACTGAAATAACCGACTACATATTTTCTGGTGTAGCTATCTAGTACAGGTAAAATCTGTAATGATAAACATAAAATCACTGATAGTGATTGTGATTGGTATGTAAATAATGTGCGCCCCATGAAAATCGATACTATTTCTAGCACACGCGGTCTCTGATCGGCATCCTTACATAGGGTATCCTTTCGGGTATCCTTTACATAGAGAAGAGTTAAGCCATATATAGTCCATCAAGCTGTTAAAGTGAACAACGTGATAAAATTCTCAGATGTGGAAGTTTCTCATGTTTTCCGTCACTGAAGAAAGTGACAATTAATCTGAATATAATTAATGGAAGTAACATAAATTATTATTGTATTTGTAAATTTTATTAGTTTGTGTGTATTTATAATATGACTTTCTTCATATCGAAGGAACCTTTCCTTTCTATTTCGTACGTTTAACACCTACTATCAGCTTTTTCACAACCTCCCGCTTGACTGGTAGACAATACCAAAGCATTTTTTGCCAAAGCAAAGTTTTGCCCTTTGTTACTTAATCGATAACATAAACATTCAAATAACAACTGTTAATGAAAGTTTGAATCAGCAAAATACTGTAAAGAACTTACAGGAGAAGGTCTGGCGGCTAGCCGGCTAATCGGCACTCTGTCACGCAGCCGTCAGGCGCAGGCTAGCTGCTGGCACGCGCCGCGGTACGTGAAGTGCCGTGTCCCAACTCCCAACTGCGCATTCACTCCATCTATCCGTACCTTCATAAATTACTTTATTAAGTTTATTCAGTAAATAAACAACGCACAGAACAGTGTATTAATAGATATGTACTACCTACGTTCTTCGTGTTTTGCGTGTCGTTGTGACGTGGGGAAAAATTTTGCTTGTTAATTGGGTATTTATATAAAAAACTTTGGCCTTGGTTTGCGTTATCCGAATTAATAAAAATGTTTTCTATATGTTTCTTTATTAGCCTGTGTATTTCCGTTGTTCAATCATTTCAGTATTTTTCACGTTAATATGTCTTATTGTTAGTTAAAACAAGGCTTGAGCGCTGTATAGTTATAATTGAACTTTACAATAGGGATGTTGACACTATCATTAAAGTAAAATAAATTTATGCTTAAAGTATAAAGGAAAACATTTAAAAACCTAAAATATTATTCTTTTGTCGAAATCAATCACAACAAATTAAATATAATTATTTTAAAATGTTAAAAATAGTACTCACTGTCACGTGACCTCAAACGCCATTTAGAGCTTATGACGTCATTGTTCCTATTTTATATGGAAGTGCAACTAACTTCAGTCGACAGATAGTATTGAATATCAGCTAGTGACGTCACGTGACGTTTTTGGTGGGAAATTTGAAAATGATTTTTATTTATCAATTTTTGTTTTTAAATTGAAGATTTTATTATTTTTATAATATTTTTTTCGTGAATCTTAAGGTTCTATCTGTTAAATCAAATTGAATCCTAAAATTAGTCAACATCCCTATTTTACATTGTTCGTAGTATTTATTACCTACTAGTACTCTGCCCACGTCTTCTCTCGCATCTTTTGGGATAATAAGTGCCCTGCGTCTCATGGTCTACCTGTGTGTAAAATTTTATGAAAATCGTTCAGTAATTTTTGCGTGAAAGAGTTACAAACTCTTATACAGTATTCACGTTTTTGTAGTAGGATGTAATAAAATTACTGGGAGATTGCAGTATTCAGCACAGTTCCTATCACGTTACCGTCACGTAGTCTCTTCGTCACGATATTCACGATGGAAACTGTCCAATGCACCTAAATATTTTAAAAATGTAGTTTATCATTCCGCACTCTACATTACATCTCAAAAAAACCTAGAATAAGTAATTAAACTTATAATAAACCCTTTTGTCGTATTATAAATAAGTTGAATTTAAAAAGTGTAAACTTACAGTAGCGACATCTGTGATTGAATGGATAAACTGATTAATATGTTGTTCTAAGTTATGAAAGTAGAAACTTAATAATTATTATTATCTAAGTAATTACTGTTATAGTATTACCTTACTGCCTCTGATGTAAGTACAGAGCCTACTTCTGTGATTGTTATCTTATCTAACAAAGTAACAAGCGACAAAAATCTAGTCTCACAACCAGACGAGTCCAAACATTTCCATGGTTTTGCCGTTTTGGTCAGAACACCCCAATCCCGTGCCAGGCCAGGATGCCGATCCCCCTGATTGTAATCTTTCCGTCACAAAATCTAGTCAAAGGCCAGTAAATAAATGAAGTGGTTTAAATATAGCAATCTACTTTTATCCCAGATCAAAATGTTCTTATTACAGTTTCGTAACAAAACTAATTATGCTTATTTATAAACACAGTTAATTACAACACAACAGAAATAATTTTCCCAAAAGAAAAAGTATTGTCGAACTTAACATCCAATTTTAGAACGCAAAAGTTTTTAATCAAAACATCCCCAACAAAACGTTTCTTACAGAATCCGAATTAAGACTATTATGTAACTGAAAACGTGATTGCCTGTATTTTTAAGTTCGAGTCGAGTTTCTTTGTTTATGAGTCGACTAAGAGTTTATTTATGGAGGGTTACGTACTCTCCAGTCATTGCCCTAGAAGAAGATTTTTCACGATTATTGGATGAAGTTACAGAACAGAATTAGACGTAATGCATCGGCATAAACTTTTACAGTAGTTTTTCTTTCGTCATTCGCGAAAGAAACAGACACATCCTTGTTCTTATATCTATCTATACTAATAATAAAATTGAAGAGTTAAACTGTGATTTTGAAAATGATTTTTTCAAGTTGCAAATCGTTACTTGCATGATACCAACACCGAAAAATGAGTTTTTAAAATTTTTGTCTGTCTGTCTGTTTGTTTGGCTTCGCAAATCTCTGAAACCACTGAACGAATTTTAACACAACTTTCTCTAATATACTGAAAAGACTTTAACTTAGAATTTAAGCTATTTTTTAGGGTTCCACACCAAAGGGTTCCTTAGGGATATTTTGTATGGAAAAATAAAAAAATGTCAGCTGATTTGTTTTAAATAATAAAAAACGTTTTCTCCGTACAAAAAGAGTAATACATGCATATCTTAGTTTTTACTTATATGACATGGAAAGACCATAAAATGCCTTTAAAGGTTATTTTTTTCATTAATTCAAATCCCTATTACTGAGTGGATATCTGTTTTCTTATATTGTTTTTAAGAATATGTTCTTTGCGTATCTATGTGCTCCAATATAATTTCAGCATTTTATTAATTTCACCTTGGAAGTGGTGGAAAAACGCAAATTAATTATGTATGTGTAACCGAACGATTACTATCTTGGCCACTAGATGGCGCTGTATTTGTTGATTCACATCAACGACTTTAGTAATACAAAGCTCTTTTTTTACCTGCAAATAAAAAAAAATTAAGAATCCGTCTGTGATTCTGAAATAACTGCATTTTTCATGTTGTAAATTGTTACCTGCACGATATCAAAACCGAAAAATGAGTTTATTTTCAATTTTTGTTTGTCTGTTTGTTTGTTTCATATACATGCATATCTAAGTTTTTTTTCTATTAGAATGTGGCACGAAGTAATTTTTTTTACAATAATTCAAATACCCATAACTGACTAATATCTATTTTTATCTTCAGTTTTTTTTTTTAAACCGTGAATTGTCTATTTATGGCCTCCAACTAAAATTCTGTATTTTTTATATTTCACCATGGAAGGGATTGAAAATCGTAATTTAGTTGTACGAACAGTTGACATTGAACAAATTGAACAATCTATATCTATACTAATAATAAAATTGAAGAGTTAAACTGTGATTTTGAAAATGATTTTTTCAAGTTGCAAATCGTTACTTGCATGATACCAACACCGAAAAATGAGTTTTTAAAATTTTTGTCTGTCTGTCTGTTTGTTTGGCTTCGCAAATCTCTGAAACCACTGAACGAATTTTAACACAACTTTCTCTAATATACTGAAAAGACTTTAACTTAGAATTTAAGCTATTTTTTAGGGTTCCACACCAAAGGGTTCCTTAGGGATATTTTGTATGGAAAAATAAAAAAATGTCAGCTGATTTGTTTTAAATAATAAAAAACGTTTTCTCCGTACAAAAAGAGTAATACATGCATATCTTAGTTTTTACTTATATGACATGGAAAGACCATAAAATGCCTTTAAAGGTTATTTTTTTCATTAATTCAAATCCCTATTACTGAGTGGATATCTGTTTTCTTATATTGTTTTTAAGAATATGTTTTTTGCGTATCTATGTGCTCCAATATAATTTCAGCATTTTATTAATTTCACCTTGGAAGTGGTGGAAAAACGCAAATTAATTATGTATGTGTAACCGAACGATTACTATCTTGGCCACTAGATGGCGCTGTATTTGTTGATTCACATCAACGACTTTAGTAATACAAAGCTCTTTTTTTACCTGCAAATAAAAAAAAAATTAAGAATCCGTCTGTGATTCTGAAATAACTGCATTTTTCATGTTGTAAATTGTTACCTGCACGATATCAAAACCGAAAAATGAGTTTATTTTCAATTTTTGTTTGTCTGTTTGTTTGTTTCATATACATGCATATCTAAGTTTTTTTTCTATTAGAATGTGGCACGAAGTAATTTTTTTTACAATAATTCAAATACCTATAACTGACTAATATCTATTTTTATCTTCAGTTTTTTTTTTAAACCGTGAATTGTCTATTTATGGCCTCCAACTAAAATTCTGTATTTTTTATATTTCACCATGGAAGGGATTGAAAATCGTAATTTAGTTGTACGAACAGTTGACATTGAACAAATTGAACAATCTATACTAATAATAAAATTGAAGAGTCAAACTGCGATTTTGATAAATGAATTTTTCAAGTGCAAATCGTTACTTGCACGATACCAACACCGAAAAATGAGTTTTTAAAATTTTTGTCTGTCTGTCTGTTTGTTTGGCTTTGCAAATCTCTGAAATCACTGAACGAATTTTAACACGTTTTTCACTAAGATATTGAAAAGACTTCAACTTAGCATTTAAGCTATTTTTTATGGTTCCAAACCAAAGGGTTCCTTAGGGATATTTTGTATGGAAAAATAAAAAAATGTCAGCTGATTTGTTTGAAATAATAAAAAACGTTTTCTCCGTACAAAAAGAGTAATACATGCATATCTTAGTTTTTACTTATATGACATGGAAAGACCACAAAATGCCTTTAAAGGTTATTTTTTTCATTAATTCACAACCCTATTACTGAATGGATATCTGTTTTCTTATTTTGTTTTCCAGATCATATTTTTTGCCTATCTATGTACTCCAATATAATTTCAGCGTTTTACTAATTTCACCTTAGAAGTGGTGGAAAAACGCAAATTAATTCTGTATGAGTAACCGATCGATTAATATCTTGGCCACTAGATGTCGCTGTATTTGTTCATTCACGCCAACGATTTTAGTACATACAAACCTCTTTTTTACCTACAAATAAATAAAATTGAAGAGTCCGTCTGTGATTCCAAAATAACTGCATTTTTCATGTTGTAAATAGTTACTTGCACAATATAAAAACTGAAAAATGAGTTTTTGATAATTTTTGTTTGTCTGTTTCTTTGTCGCCACTTATCTCTGAAACCACTAAAAGGATTTCAACAGGACTCTACTACGATATCGAGTCTTCAACTTAAATTGTAGGATATTTTTTTGGGTTCCATAACAAAGCGAGAAAATAAAATATGAGTCGATTTGTTTTAAACTTACAAAACCTTTTCTTCATTGATACTAAAATGCATAACTCCACAGACGTAAAGCGTATTGCGACGTGTTATATGAAGCTTAGGATTGTTATTTGAAATAATTGTTTCGTGTTTTTTTTATGGAAATAGCCGACAAACGAGCAGACGTTCCACCTGATGGTAAACGGCTATCGTCGCCCATGGACACCAACACCAAAGGCATCACTGATGAGTTGCCGGCCAAGAAAGAGGGAGAAAAAGAAAGAAAGAACTGGCTCTCAAGCGCTCAGCCGGAACACGACGAATCGTTTGGCGGCTGACTCATGCTCAAGCGTGTTAGCTATCCAGGAGAAGCCCATGGAGAAATAATAATAGTAATAATGGTATTAATTAACAATTATAATGCATAATATCCTTAGGAACATCGTGTTGAGAGTGCTGAGTGCTGAATTTTCTCTTTTTATGTGAAGCAATATCTCCCCTTTGCCGTATTATTGGTTTGCCAAAACTACAATGTAATAAATGCGAAAATGTGTTGCCTCCTTTATTACCATTCACACATAACTCATCGAATTAACCTTAACTCTCTCGCACCGCTGAACCAATTTTGATGTTTGGGTAGATAGACATAGATTGTACGTTGGAGAAGGATTACTACTATTTTTAAAGTCTGGGTACCTATGAATGTAATGTGAAATACTGATGGCTTAGCCATACGGCATTATACAAACTATTTATTCAGTGTAATTTACTATACGTTAAGCAGTAAACACAAACATTAGAAAATAATATCATGAAATAATAATAATAAGTAAAAGCAACCGGCCAAGTGCGAGCTAGGGTTGTTGAACCTAACTTAACTATTTAGTGAAACCTAACGTAGCTATGTAACGACAACATAAATGGATTAAAGAAACAAACATAACTTTGCCGTTGAAAAACTTTCGTCCCCATACATCGACATAGGCCCTGATCAAATGACTAAGTTCTGCAAATAGGTGTAAAATCATGTTCTTTGTGATACCTACTTACAAAACAGTTTTCAGATTTATCCCTTAACCTATGTTATACCTGAGACATTTCTTCTAGCCGAGTGTCTTTTGATTACGTTGACGACACAGAATATTGATCTTTTTCACAGCTCCTAGGGATTGCAGACCTGAGTATTGGATATTAATTTTAATTTGCTACCTTCACCCGTTCCTGCGAAAAAAGGTTTTGACAAACAGACGGGCAATGGAGTGATTAATCTTATGGGAACCGTGTTTTTTCTTTTGCGGTAAGGAACCCTAAAATATCGAAACGTTAAGTCGTGTATTGACCTTTCATTGTAATGTGGTTCTAATGATCATGCTGCTGTTCTGTAAGTTAACTAAAGTACCTACTATTTTTGCCGAAGCGAAGCGAGGGCAACTGCTAGTTGATAATAAAATACATAACTCTACATATCTCTCATACTCCACATACAAAGCGTATTGCGACGTGTTAAATCAAGCTTAGGATTGTTATTTGAAATAACTAAGTGTTTCGTGATTTTTTTTATGGAAATAGCCGGCAATCGAGCTGACGATCCACATGATCGTAAGTGGCTATCGTCGCCCATGGACATCATCAACAATGATGCGTTGCCGGCCAAGTAAGAGGAAAGAAAAAGACAGAAAGAACTGGCTCTCAAGCCCTCAGTCGGAACACGACGAGTCGTTTGGCAGCTGACTCATGCTTGAGGGTGGTAGCTATCCAGGCGAACCCCATGGAGAAATAATAATAGTAATAATAATATCTATTAATATCCTCAGGAACATCGTGTTGAGAGTGCTGAGTGCTGAATTTTCTCAATTTCTGTGAAGCAATATCTCCCCTTTGCCGAATTACTGATTGGCCAAAACTACAATGCAATAAATGCGAAAATGTGTTGCCTCCTTTATTACCATTCTCACATAACTCATCGAATTAACCTTAACTCTCTCGCACCGCTGAACCAATCTTGATGTGTTTGAGTATAAACATAGATTGTACCTTGGAGAAGGATTACTTTTTTTAAAGTCTGGGTACCTATGTAATGTGAAATACTGATGGATTAGCCAAACGGCGTCATACAAACTATTTATTCAATGTAATTTGCTATGGGTTATGCAGGAAACACAAAATTTAGAAAATAATATAATGAAATAATAATAATAAGTAAAAGCAACCAGCCAAGTGCGAGCTAGGGTTGTTGAACCTATCTTAACTATACCTATAGTGGAACCTAACATAGCTGTGTAGCGAAAATATAAACGGAATTGAGAAACAAACTTAACTTTGCCGTTGAAAATCTGTCGTCGTCGTTATTACCTTCACGCGTTCCTGAGAAAAATAGACAGACAAACAGACGGACGAGTGAGTGATCTTATGGGAACCGTGCTTTTTCTTTTGAGGTAAGGAACCCTAAAAATATGGAAACGTTATGTTGTGTATTGACCTTTCATTGTAATGCGGTTCTAATGATCAATCATTCTGCGTTAAGAGTATGTTCTGTAAGTTAATTAACTACGTACTATTTTTCCGAAGCGAAGCGAGGGCGATTGCTAGTCGAGAATAAACAAGAAAGCGTTACACGTATCCTTACCTGTCTTAAAATGGTTCTAATTGAAGTGACACTTGTCACTTACCACTAAGATACATTTGTTTGCCTATATTTCTATTGTAATAACAGCGTTCATTTTGTTGGTGCATTACATAAATAGATAAATAAAAATCCCAACTTAGTTCTTTTTAATGCCGTAACTTACGGGAGGTCTCTGATACAAAAAATGCTGTTTAAACTTACGTACTTCGATTGTTGTTAATCGATATTTGTATTCGATTGTAAACGCACAATAAAACGGGTGTCTCGTTCAAAAAACAGGTGTCGTATGAAAATTTGGGTAGTTAGAATAGAAAAAGCTTTTGATATGTTTATCAACCCTTTAGATTTGGGGGCGGGCTTTTGATAGACGAACAATGTTGGTTTTCGAATGAGCGTTTCGATGGTTATCGGTAAAAAGTCCGAGGTTACTGACAGGTGAGATGTCAACCGATTGAATAGAGCAACCGGCGCGCTGGCTTCAATAGTCTGTGGTGGTTTTGGTAAGTTGACCCGATAAGATAGCAGTTTTTGAAGAGGATATTATTGACGTCACAGACACAGGTAGTATTCATAGCCAACAATGCTATGGGTACATGTTTGTTTGTACCATATTTATTATTGTTATTTTTTACGTTCCACTAATGGGTTGAATAGTATTTTACGTAGGTAGTGCACGTTTTATATTTACTAAAAATATTTACAACAAAATATTATTCCAATACCGTAGTTAATTTTGTTACCGAATGTAGTTCGCTTTGAGCAGAATAAGATCAATATTTCTTTAATTTCAGTTTAATGCAAATCTTATAGTCAAACCTTGAAAGTCCGGCGCTCCTAAGTGTGACTGATGTAGGTAGCTGTTGTATGTACCTACCTATGTAGGTATAGGCATGTAACATAAAAAATAAACGTTTGACTTAATACAACTACCTACTAGCGACCCACCCCGGCTTCGTACGGGTAGTAGAGCATATTATGCCTGCATGTTTTGTCTTGTTTAAGGTACTTTACTGCATTTACTGCATCGTACGTGACCCTTTTTTTTTGAAGTTAAAATGTTTATAGTGTGCTATTCTTAAAAGATAGACCAATGCCATCGCGGACTTTTTTGTAGATCTATAAAAGAGGAACAATCCCGCGATACATTGTTTTGTGATATTTCAAAGGGATTTGGCAGAAATTTCGATTAAAGCTCCAAGACGGGTTGATTTATTCCGACTTCTTCAACATTAATCGTCATAATTTATTTTTATACATGACAACCTTCCTGAAGAATCACTCTATTCGTTGTGCATTGGTGAAAACTGCATGAAAATCCGTTCAATAGTTTTTGAGTGTATCGCGAACAAACAGACAGACGTGGCGGGGGACTTTGTTTTATAAAAATGCGTGTGATATAAAAGTTTAAAATTAATTCATTCGAAAATTAATTCCCAACCTACCTTAGGTTTATTTATTTATTTAATAGTACCTACTGCATAACGCATTATTATATTTGAGCTCATTTAATTTAAGAGGAACAAATTAAATTCAAAGTAGTATCATTTAGAATAGTCATGGAATAGTCGAACTACATAATTACATGCCTCTTATTCTAATTGACATTTGAAATTCATACAAATACAAATTACGTAATTTATAAGTCTTAGGTAGGTATACCCACAGAAGACATAATTGTACATAATGCATACCTAATATACGATATATCTTACTTTGCAGAAATATCAAAATAAACACAGTAACAAGATGAAGACGTAATGACGTCGGTCGGCCATCTTGGAACAAATGGAGGAAGAGCGTGGAAAATTATCACGACATGTTCGTCTTCTGCATCGTTGCGATGGAAGCTGCGGCCATGAACTAAAGTATTAAATAACATGTCATACATACCTAGTATTCAACCAGTTGAGAACCATTCTATTTAATATCATAAATGTGAAAGTTTGTAGGGATGTATGTTACTCTTTCACGAGTTTCATGCAAATACTACCGAACGGAATGAAGTTTAGCTCACAAGTAGATTTAGACATAAGGTACTTACCTACTTATTATCCCGTAGAATGCGAATAAAGCCATGAAAGCTCTTGTTTTATAATATAACTACCAACAGTTGTTGTTATTTTTGTATTAATTTAAACTGTTGGAAAAAAATACGATGCTGTATGCTTATAGATATGCGGTTCTTCTACTTTCCTACCTAACTAGTAACTTTAGGTAGGTATAGGTATTCGAACATAACTTATATACCATCAACATGTATTTTGTTCCAAATTGAAGCACCTTAAATTATGCTGTAATACCTAACTAGTTGTAAATAAGATAATTACGAAAAAGTTTTTTTTTATCAAATTACACTACACACTCAAGCCCCACACTAGGGAATAGTCGTTGGTGTCATGGACAACACACAAACACAAGAACAAACACACCCAGACCGAGAACAGAAATTAAAACTCATCATTCTTTCTGCCTCAATCAGAATCGAACCCGAAACTATTGCGCCACACGGGTCGTCAATGAAATAAAATTTACATTCATATAGTTTTATTACTTACTAAAGAAAAAAGATAATGTAAGTATATAAGCATAGATATGCTGTAAAAAGAAAGCAAAATGTTTACGCAATCCCTAGAGCTCAACAACAACATACATGACAGCATGTTATCTATGTTCTCACACATACACGAATTTCCTTATTCAAAACACAGCTCATACAATACTTAAAAACGGATTTACTCTGCTTCCGAATAGAATACTGCAGCTAAGTGAAATAGGATCGAGAAAATCTCACACTGCTCTGGTATTAAAACAAGTGGGGCCTACAAAAGCGATACTCTAAAAAATGCACTGGAAAATACATCGCGAAGTTTCTGTTGAAAGTGAGGTAACGCACGGAGCGTTGCAACTAACCAACCATGGAGGTAAGGAACGGGTGTGGGGCACAAGCGGAAGCGGATTATAGAATAATTTATCGCGGCTTTTCCCGCGTTTTCCAAGATAATAACTGCCCTATATCTTAATCCATATCAAGGTCTACTTTTCATGAAAATCCGTTCAGCAGTTTTGCGTGAAACATACATTTGCAGCTTGGCTCTACATAATCTGATAACTTTTTGATGTAGAGCCATATGGAGCCATATCGGTCTTGGCAGCATTTTACATGAAAATGTTTTTGATGGGTTGAGTTATATAATACAATACAATACAAAAAACTCTTTATTTCACACCAATATAAGAATATATATACATGCATATAACATAATATACAATGTATAGTACCTACAAAATAGGCGATCTTATCTCTAAAAGCGATCTCTTCCAGATAACCCAAAGTGGAAATCTTATCTAAGTAGACAAATAAATGATAGGTAAAGGTGTATAAGCACAACTGGCATACGTATAATGTTCATGAGGTCCGCGAAACTAACGCTAAATGAAAAAAGGAAAGGATAGAGTAAAAAAATAAAACTAAGAAAGAAAAGGATAGGGGGACAATGAGTTGAGGTAGAAGCAGGTCAAAGTTACGTATAATGCGCTTTATCCTGTCTTTTAAAAGAATAGTTCAACTGAGCATATCTAATGGAAACTGGTAGAGTGTTCCAGAGATGAGCTGAAAAAGCGGAAAAGGAGTTTTTATAGAAATTACAAGAATAGCTGGGAGTAGATAAGGCGCTTATATACCTAATTCTTCTTTTTTTTCTTTATTTATAAATTAACACTGGACAATAATTGCTGTTGGCCCTAGCGGCCTTTACAGTTTCGCGCGGACAGAGAAGCAAGCTTAGAAAGTAAAGCCACGACGACCATAATGCAGGCCGCAGATAATGTCAGAATCAGGAATGCTTCCAATCAGTAGGGCAAGGTCAAGGGAATAAATGATTTTTGATCACAAGTAGGTAATACTTTGTTCTCTATTCACAACGATAAAAAATCTATTTGCTAAAAATAGATAGCGTGAAATAACTTTAAATATTTCTAAAAATGGTTGTCTGTAAAGTTGGTTTATGGACGGTAGTTTAACGTGACAACGTCATGCTCCGCCCCACCCCGCTCTGCTCCACTCAACTACTAAAGAAGTTTTCACTTTAAAATTGAGCGCTTCGGCTGATCGTAGCCGATCGTGCCTCTCTATCGCTTGTTCCGCGCTCTCGCTCTCGCGGATCACGACAGTGAGTCATGTTTTTTCGTGCTTGCGCCCGGCGTTCATCGTTTTAACAGACGTTATTACGTCAAAACCAATTTTGAAAACATTAACATTTTAGAATCATTCACATCATTCATACTTTTTAAATTACCTGTGCGCCTGTAACACGCTCGCCTTTTTCCACTTGCGTCTCGCCTTCAGCGCTGAATAGCCGGTGTCGGCAAGGCGAGCGCCTACCGCTGCATATTTATGAACCGCCTCAAACACTATAAATAGTTGATACGAGCCGCGGCCTCGCCCGTAATGGAGTAAATACAACCGAGACTCTGTAATTTGCGTTGGATGTCAAACACTGCTGACGCATGAAAACTACTCCGAGAAACGGCATTTTTCAGCAGGTACCTTGCCTTGCCTACCAACTAAGTGTGGTACAGCCTTTTATAGATCATGAAACACACATTCTACACCTAATAATAAATCGGAACTTAATATACCATAGAGTACTGTATCGTACATGTCGTGTCCTAATACATAGTTATGCAATTTTTAGCTAGAAGTATTTTCAAGTTAATATATAGGTACTTAACACAATTGTTATTTTTGTATTAAGATATAGCCAGCATTAGGTAAACATATCCGCTGTTTCAGACACGATGTAAAGCCCGGTAAACGTCGGGCCGACCTGCCGAGCCCACTTCGCCGACGCCTGTACCGACCGATATAGCTTAGATAAACGCGCACATAACTATGCAAACTACTTCTCCGAAGATAACCTCGCCTACAAACGTCTTAACTCTCAGAGCAAAGCAACGTAAAACCAGCTTTAACTTTAAAGACTTAAAGCTCGATTTCTCATTAGGCAGCGGCCAATGTAATATTCACTAAGGTCGTCCCGCTCCACACAGTCCACCATTAGCTAGGTACATACCTGTAAGTGTGGTGGGAACGCGATGTGAATACGGTATGGGCGTTGTAGTGAGCCTAAAAAATTAAAGCCGCCGACGATACTTAATAAAGATTTGAATGGTCCGGAACGCTCTCCGCAACGCGATGTCGACTTAGGCGTGTCACGTCTGCGGGTTAATTTTTTTCGGTTCGAAAGTCGGACGTGCTCGGCGACTTCCTTTCAATGTAAAGTGGGATCGATTAATGAGCCCCAGTTTCAAATTGCAGTCGGGTCACACACCTATTTACCTTTTATGGGAAACGCTTGTCGATGACATTTCCTTTGCGTGAATATTAAATCCGATTCGTTGATTTAGAAATCTGTAGCTACATAAAATCGAAGTACGAGTACGCATACGGAAGCAAGGTAACAGAATTCCGCGCGTCCAATAAATCAGATTTCACTTCGCCTCTGGAAGACTAATGCTCGTGGATGTCCAATAACATAATTTCGGTGAGACAGAGTACGTTGGTCGAGGTAACGTTCGCAACGTTGTGAACGAAATCAATTTTCAGGGGGACATGAATGCTAACGTACAATTCTGCTTTATCTGCGGAAGGCGTTTGAGGTAGCCGGATTCAGGGTTCAATGGAAAGCGGGCGAAGCGACGAGTGTGAATTTTAGCGAGGTGCGGGTTAGCGGTACGGGCTGGGCAGTGGCCGGCGAACGTGCTAATCTGCGTGGAGTGTCGCGTGTGATTGGGCAGACGTCGATGTCCAATTTTCCGGTGGCGGCAGTGCATTAGTTGGTCAGACAACAGCCGCCCGCCGACTCTCGGATATATTTGAATACCTTTACGACACGAATAGGAATTATAAACTGCCGTGCAGTGCTCCTGTGCGTAGGTTTATGCGAGCATGTTAAATACCAGATTTAACGATGTGCCAATTTCAGTTGTAACTTTTATTCCTAACATATATTGTACTTATTTACAATGTTATAAATGTTTTTCATAACAACTATTCTATTAATTTCTTCCAAAAATTATGTTTCAGCATCTAGCAAAATAAGGGCCAATTCGATTAAGGTGTATAAAGGTGCTCTATGATAGGATAAACGACCATACGAGGTAGATGATGGTAGTAGTTACTGTCACCCACCGACATCAAACACACCATAGGCGGTACTGATGCGTTGCGAGCCGAAAAAGAAAAGGGAAGAAAAAAAAATAATGAAAGAATACATAATTAGGTATGTAGCTGATTTTAAGACAACGGCTCTATATAATTATCATCTACGGTTGCTAACAAGAGTTTAAAATACTCCAATATCATTCGATGGTTTCTCTTTATGGATTTTTTTATAGGTAGGTTTATAAAAGTAAAGAAAAAATAACGTAAAACACAGCAAATTTCAACTTGTTAATAATAAAGAAACATCTCAAATGCTTACGTTGTCAAGAAAAAAATCAACAAGGAAACCTTAATGTCAATTTGTATTCGCAAATACATCGAGTAAAATAAACTGAGTAGCGCAGCATCTCTAATGATTGTTTACGGAAGGGGCTAGTCGCCGGTAATGCAATATTAATGCAATTCATTAAACGCTCAATTCAAGTGTAGTACCCCTTCGCAGCGCTACGGAATTTTATTTGATTTACTCTTGCATTTTATTTGGGAAGTAAATCGTGGAATTATAATAACCGTATGCTTGGGCCGTAAAATTTTGTGTACTTTGATTTTGCGTGGGTAATGTACCTTTGTTAATCGTGAATGTTTGAATGAATTTTGTAAATAATATAAAAACGTATGTTTATTCATCGTGATTATGTCGATTATTGGGCAATAGATATATGTTCGGAAAAATCTTGCAACGATATGGAAAACGGTATTGAATTTGACTAAATTTGAAATCGTCTTATGTCTTAGTAAAGTAAGTACAAGCATTTACCTATAGGAAATATTTTTTCATATTAACATAAATGTAAGTAAGCCAAGAAGCGAGCAAGCCAGCTACATACACAAAACTTCAAAAGCTTACAAAAAGGTAATCAAAAAAGGCATTACTAAATTTACAGCGATAATATTTCACCGAAAAACATACTTCATTGAAAATGTAAGAATCATAATATAACCTGGGGCAGCAGGAATTAATCTCGGCAAAATCGGGATCGCCTGCAGGCCCCATTATACCATTGAGTAAAAATATATGAGGCGAAGGAAAAGAAACCAAACATATGCCGGGTAAATATTTGGACTGGCAAGACCGCCGGCGCGCCCGTTACGTCACATTGTTCTCCGATCGATTAGTCCTCCTCGTGACGTTGTGTTCCATAACAGGCGCTCCGACCCTAAATTTATTGCGACTCTTACATAATCTACAAACTTTCCTTCCCTCACAGTTTTTATTTAGCCCCAAGTCAGAAAACTTTGCTTACTAATTATAACCCTTGCAAAGTTCTGAACAATTTTTGTTACGCTAATATTATTTCAGACGAATTTAGACCTACTGAAGCGAAATGCATGATGTAATCGACATCGTGAGAACATCTCGCGGGTTTGACTCCCTGATCCAGAAAAACATATTTTCTACAAAAAATATAACTCCAATTGCCGGGCCGGGGGTGTATAATAGTGATTGAACTAACCTGTCAGCCCCATGTTAAGTGGTTTTGAAGGAACCTCACGACTATTGTCCGGATAACCAGTAGCGTGTTTTCTCGGTAAATGTTTGAATTGGTACCGGTGTATTTACTGATATTATACGGACGGGTATAATAAATTGTGTGTTTATCTAGAAAATTTCGCATCCGTGGAATATTTTTGTTGGACGACTAATCCTCTTTAACTTGGCACTTCGTCAAAGCAAAGAATATTATTACAGTAGTGCATTCATATACTGCAAAAAATAAGTTCAAAATCGATGAAATGATTGAGTCAGCGTTCAGTAATGATGATAAGTTGAACGCGCAAATGTGAATTTACATGTGCCAAGCGTCTTGATATAAATCATCGGCGTGAATGAGTAAAAAAGCGTCCTTTTGCAACACCGCTCATCATCGAGCGTCTATTCGATTTATCATCGCATTCGACATCAACTCTCAATTTCAATCCAGACGCAAGTCGCATCCGAACGATTCAATCGCGCATATACGAGTATGTTCCTTTGTCCGCGCTCACAATGGCGCGCCTGTACTGCGTGCTATTCACCAGCCACAAAAGTCTGTTTTCGCTAAACTCCTTGTGTGCTGTAACATTGACCTATTGAGCCAACAGGTGAATTTCACAAAGCGTTTGTTTGGGTGTCTCCGCTGAATTAACGCCCTTTACCCGTCTATGCTCCTGTGTCGCGTATTCGGTTTGGAATGTTTAAAATTTGAAACGCTATTTATAGCACTTCATACTTACTGTTTTGGATTTTATCTAAAATGTGACTGAGTTAAATAAGTACTAGATCCATCCTATCCATATTCTATCACTTAATTCGTACTGTAATGTTACCTACATTAAACATGTTGTTTAAATACTTATTTTATTTTTTAACTAGCTGTTGCCCCCAGCTTCCCATACGGAAATTATGTTTTAACTTATTTTTTACTTCTTGAAGATTAAAAAAAAACGGTGAATTTATATTGAAGTACTTAAATTTAGAAATTTATACACTGAAACCCACGATACAATCACAAAGGATTTCTCCGGAAGCGGGTTCAGGAAAATAAACAATATTCACATTAATTTGTATTTTTTTTTTTCTTTTTCATGCAAAATTTTGAAAAACTGGTAAATAGGTACATGTTCCACCATCAATTTAAGACAAGGAACGTTTGTTGCAAAGAAACAAATCTGTTGATGTTTTAATTTTTTTCGATACAAACTTTCATCGTGTTTTCCACGAAAACCTTTTAATTTTCCGGGATGAAAAGTTTTGATGAAAGATGAAAAGAAAAGACCCGGAGTATAAGCAACAACTCTTCCAATTTTCATCGAAATTCGTTTAAGGGTTTACATGTGATGCCCGGACAGACCATAATTCTAAAAAATATATTTTTGTTCTATAATACGTTATTTAAGTGCCCATAATCGAAATTTTGTAAAAATATTCAATACACGGAAAAAATTCCCTTTAAGTTTTATTGCCATGCAAGATGAACAAACGAGCCACCGATGTGAAGTCATCGACGCCCACCGATGCGTTGTGGACTAAGAAAGAAAGAAAGAAAGGCCTAGCTATAAGCTCTCGGAACACGACGAAACGTTTGGCGGCTGGTTCAACCTAGAGGTATTGGCTAACCTGGTTTGGCGACATGGGATTGGGGTCAGTATTTAATGCGTATGCCTATCTCGTACATATTCGTTAATACGATAATATGGTCGGTGGTTAACTTACCATCATATACCTATTTAGCCGCGTCGTACATCCAGTATACGTACTACCTATTAATTAATCGTTCCACGCTAATTATACTACACAAGTGCCAAGTCAATACAAAGGACAATACATAGGTATAGTAGAACCGAAATCTATATGCTTTACAACATTCGTGTTTATGAACGCGCAATATATAGCACATAGGTCGTATTGAGCGCGCGTGGTATTCAAGACATTGATCTTGCTTCACAATGCTTTGTCCCGGTCAGTGGCTGGTGAATGGCCTCTCAAAGGAGACTTGCATGTACACATTGTACACAACAAACTGTATTTCTGTGACAAACTTATAACGCTTTATAAGGATATTGTGTCGGGCAGAAGATAGTAGTGTTAGTTATATTATATAATTTGATTGCTTGCTTAGGTAAGGAAATGTGACATAATTTTATATTGTGTTGAAGTATTAACATATGCAACACGATATTATGCTTCCGTCATTTACAAATTAAAATTTACAAGTTAAAGGAGATCGCCAAAAATGAGCCAGCTTCATGAGTTCATTACAGATACCATAATAGTTAAAACCTCCAAAAAAACTAGATTTTTGCCTGATTAAATATATCATAGACTAATATTAAGTTTCAATTGTAATGTGTTTAACAAGTTAAAAATTAGTAAAATTGAATGAACAATTTCAAACTACAGCACCACCTACCGAAACTCTTTCTACTTATAAACGATAGACTAGATAGAAGTCATAACTCATAACTGTTCTATGGTTCTATCATTATTTCTTCTGTGGTTTTATGTACTATGCTTAAAGCCAGCGGATGATCAAGTTTCTGCTTACATTTTCTTATCATATAACTACCTACGTAATTTAGAAGTTTTGTCTTCAACAAACACACACATATTTTACTAAATTTAACTCTATTTCATTAAAAAAAAATATGTGACATTGGTCGAAACCCCCAAAGTAACATTAGATAAGCCGAATGGCTTGACCCTCCCCCCTGAAAGCCTCACTAAATTAATAGATGCCCTCTAAGGAGGACCAGCATCCTCCACCACACTGCACCAGTGAGGTAAACACATACATACCTAATACTCAGTAAATAAATAATCTTCTAGCTTCACCGTCAGGTAAAAATAAGCTAAAAATGCTATCTCTCACGCAAGATATACCTCATTCAGTATACTCATCTATTCTGGAATAATTTGGATAATGAACGCGCCGGCGCGTGACCGCGGGCCCCGCGGTTGACGTTTTAATTTCCATTCACATTCGTTGAGCTATATTCGTGGCCATTTCCGGCTTACTGCCGAGATGGTTTGTACCTGTCTATTGTATGAAACTCGAAGGTTTGCTAGTTTTGATACTTTGCGAAAATTCTGCTGAATTTTCTGATCTAAACGTGAGTTTATGTGAGTTTGTTTGCTTTAAAACCCCCTATCTTTACACTTACAGTTGGTGAAGGCATTAATCTTGTTTGGTTTTTATTATTCAAGATGTCATAGGAAAATCCTAAGGCGTCTGTAGTCGTTTATTGTTTATTATATCCTTTTATCAAAAGCAAGTTACCTATTCACGTTTTACAAGTTTCAAAAGCTGCGAATTATGCGATAGAGGGTAAAAACATAATTGGGATAGACGACCGAGATGTTGAAAAATGATAGAAGTAAATTAAAGCAATAAAATAAATAAAAAAGTGCCATCATACAGAACATAATTATAAAAACCAATAAAAAAAATTAAGTTACATCATACATAACGTTAAGTACGTATGAGTATTGAAAATGTTCAAAACGTGAACAAAATCGTCAAAGCTAAACTTAATGATTAAATTTAAAAATAAAATGGACAATCGGGAAGTTAATACCGCTGAAAGAATTACAAATTTTAAAAAGTACTTGAAAAAATTAAAATTCTTAAGTCCAAGTATACCTCGGTTTGAGCGGAGTTCGGTCGCAGCGAAAAATAAACGCATTCGTCGCGATCGCGAGCTAAACGGGTAATGTCACCGGTTATTACCATAATGATGTGCGCAGTATATACAGGACTCTAGCGCTCTACCCGCGTTTTCCGACATATTAAGTACAATATCTCTTATTCCAGATCATGCATGGTCTATCTGTGTGATAAATTTCGTGGAAACTAGTTCAGTAGTTATTGAGCTAAAGAGTAACAAACATTCTTACAAAAATATTAGAAGAATACTGCACACAACACGTTTAAGTAACGTAACCAGCTTATATTAGGCTTGGTCTGTCCATATAATATACTATAGTAATACACATTTTATACGATATTTCATTTTTCTTCACCCACGGACAAAATTTTGGCGTCTAAATCAAGAACGTGGGCGATACTGGTCACATTGCAACCACTAGCGATTGGCGATTAATCAAACGTCTATGTAGCACGTGGCTTTCGTGTTTACTACAAAAAAGCCTCATCAAGCTGCAGAAAGTAGTTTCTCTGCACAGTCTGCTCCAACCGTCGGCCACTGCTTGCCCACTTTTTGTCGTAGCAATGTGGTGTTGCTGTTGTTCATGTGAGCGACACTTATAATGTCTTTGGCTGCTCATAAAAAGCAAGACCTTTTTGTCATGTACCTATTTTATAATGACTAACAGGAACTAAAAACATTACAAAAACTTTTGCATCCTTAATGATCGTCTGTTGCATTAAAACTGAACGCAACTTGCGTTCTTTAGTTCAAACAACTTCAGCTTAAAGTAATAAGTATAGCTGTAGGTACAGAATAAAAACGATCAAGCTGAAATAAAAAATACTTGCTGCATAATGTCGGCGGTCCATCAAATTGTTCGGTCAAAGCATTCATTCGGATTAAGAATAATTAGCCAATTTGTCATTTTGATGTCACATGCCATCACGTAGCGCAGTGAAGGCGTCGAGGTAAAGGAATAAAATTTATAAATATTTAATCCAAGTTAAGAGTATCGTAAAAACTACAAGTCGGCATAACTCATGCGTCTTTGGCTTTTGTGTTTTAAAAAATAAAAGGTTTCAAAAAAAGAACATTAGTTTGCGCGCCGGATCAGTCATCCGCGTGTCTTGACGGGTGACACGTCTCGAGATGTAGACGTATTTGAATACGACTTACATACCCTGTAAACCTGTACACCTTGTAAGCCTTAGGTACGTCTTTTAGATGTGTTAGAACTATGATGGCCTAGTATTAAAGGCATAACATTTAATTCCAATATTTATTTATTTATTTATTTATTTATTTATTCATCACACACATCTATCATTACAGGTTATATACCCAATGCGACAGAGTAATAAAAAACATAAAAACCACTCAGCTTTTAATTCAATACTTCACTACCGTTGCTATACAATGTACCTCCACCCCGAATAGACTTTCAAATTCCTTAAAAATACTTCCACATATTTAGCATGCGTCAGATAATAATCAGTCAATCTTTAGGACTCGCCGCGGTCTTTCACGTTCACACCTTTTTACGTAAACATCTCAACTTTAAAACCATTAAGCAACCACCCACGGCCGTCAGTGGTCCGGTCGTCATGATTAATACTGACTCAACTCATTAGCTGAAGGGCTTAGGAACGGAGGTACTTAATCACCCGAACAAAGCACTACCTACGAGCAGCCGAAAGCATCATTCTTCGTCAGGAATGTGTTGGGTTGGTACAAGTTGGGAGTGTGCGTCGTGCTTCGCATTCACTATAAAAATCATATTGAATTCATCTACGCAAATTACGTAACTTTCATACCTATAGTTAGCTCATGATTTTGTAATTTGTGTAATCACGTGAATGTTCTGACATACACAGGAATGAATAAGTTATAAAAGAAGTAAAAAAATTACGTGTGTGTAACAACTTATATTTTTAACCGACTTCAAAAAATGAGGAGCCCGTATTCAATTCGACTGTATTTTTTTTCTTATGTTTGTTACCTCAGAACTTTTGACTGGGTGAGCCGATTTTGATTACCCTTTTTTTAATCGAAAGCTGGTGCTTGTCATGTGGTCCTTTAATTTGAGCGAGATCTGTCAAGTAGTTATTGAGTTATTTTGAAGTCGGTTATTTATCGTCAAGAATTATAGGTAATTGACAAGAAGTGCAGTAGCAACATTTACGTATAATTTTATATTAAATTTCAGCACCAAATAAAATTACACCTGGAGCATACAATTCTTATTTTATAGGTATATTCAAGTAGGATGGATATCCCTCTCTAAGTTTGAAACTTACACCGCGTCGTTAGAACGTGCAAAGGGAATCGCATCGCGTATCCCCGTGTCATTGTACTCGACTGACTCCGCGACGTGAGTCTTAACTAAAAATCTGCGCGTTGACTACAGTTACCTTGTTTTACTAGATTCTTGTTTGGTATTTTTATCGTACTTGGATACCATAATAAAGTTCCCATTTTATTTATTCTCGGAACGTCAAAATCATCCCGTTGTATTTCCCGTTTTTTGCCAGTATGTTGTTTTATTTTACCAGTTGGTCTACGCAGTTGATACACCATGGGTAATGAACCAAATGATGAATATGGAAAATATATAACATAGGTTTTTCAGAAATTGTCGTAAATTAATATGTCCTAAGATCTAAGGTGAAGGTCGCGCCTAGTTCGAATGTTAAACCAATCACAACTACCGTTGAGAGATAAGGCCATTTGCTAATTCACCACATACATATTGATTAGGACATTCAGTTACCGTAAATAAAAGCATTTGAATATTTTAAAACTACTTACATTCATAATTATATTAGCCTAACAAGGTTATTCTAACTCACTTGAATATAATAAAACGTGAAGGATAAGCGTAAATACCAGGTAAAGCCAAAATATTCAGTTGTTTAGATACAAAATCCTAATTCAAACATGCTAATTAAAAGGTACATAGCTCATGTATTTATAGCAGAGCAGAGGTACAACGTACAAACGTGATGGGATTCAAAATTTCCAGCCAGCTAGCACGTCCGCACCGCAACGGGCTGTTTAATTACCATAATTAATTAGATCCACCGCAGACGTGAGTAGAATAGCGGATTGATGTCGGTAACATATCGACGCCATTACGAGGTGACGAGTATCGTATATTTTTAAAAGCCTATCATTAGTACACTAGTTTCATTTCACCACGTCGCGATAGTAGGTTTTAATGACATCGATTTAAAGCTCGGTTTTGATTGTCAACGCGACGTTCTGAGATGCAAGAGAGTTCTTGTGCCCATCGTGCTATCACACAGCGCGATCAATCATCTATATGTGATCTCTACCGCCGCATTTCAGTGCTTTGTTCTTGAACCGTTACGAATCTCTACGCTAGACATACAATATTACGAGGTTTGAAGATTTCTAAATAGTCGGGAAATTTCTAAACAAAACGCTTTGAAGATTTGATTCCTAAGTACTCGACTCACAATACACTTATTTTATTTTATAAGAATGTTTTGACACCTTGTCTTAGTCGCAGCGTGACTGCGATGATGGGGAGACCCTTAATTGTTGAATTTGATAGACTGCCAATTCTACGTCTGGTTGTATTTTTTGTTGATGAATGATTTCAAATAATTTCAAATGGACAAGTAGAAAAGGTGGAATAACCTCTATATATTGCCGAATTGTCAATGTGATAATAGAGAACGAAAAACGTCTCCATTTTTTCTTGGTACTTACTGAAGCAAGGTTGTAAGGTATACAGTCTGGCTTAAGGTATCTTTCTAAAATCGGCCATTAACAATACATGTTTCAGTCGCAGCATCAGAGAGCCTGAAATAGGTCTCTCTATTAGTTGAAAACGCACTTCTGATGTCATTGGTGTTACTATGCAAGAACGACAGTGATCTTATCATAAGGTAACGTTTGTCAGTTGAAAAAAAAAACTCTTCTTGGTTTAAAAAATAGAGTTGTTGAGTTGAAGTAAAAATATATCAGCCATCAGTGCCGTAAGAGTATGTTGCATACTAGCAATAAGGCAATCGGAAACGCCCATCTGAGTTCTGATGCCACTGGTGTTACTAATGTCCAAGAACCATGGTGACCTTGAGGTAGCTTTTGTCAATTGAAAAAAAAATCTTGTTGGTTTAAAAAATGAAATTGCTGAGTAAAAGTAAAAACTAAAAATCTATCAGCATGATTCTCAGCTACTCGTAAGAGGGGTTGCATGCAATCAATAAGGCAATTAGTGACCGCAGCAGTGGCGAAGCGGAGTGTTCTTGAGGGCACGCGTGCCGCCCTCCTGCCGCCCTCCTGCGCCCTCCTGCGCCCTCCTGCGCCCTCCTGCCGCCCTCCGATCGCTAATTGTAGTTTACTTCGCTTATTAGGTGTGTATGCTATGGCTACAGGGCTGTACGGCTGTAATGTAACATACTTTAAACATACTGAGAATTGTTTCGTAAAGATAACGTTGACTTTTATAATTATCTTTATACGTTATTAACCTTTCCATTTAAAATCTTGGTCATAGGTGTAGTAAAAGTTAATCCTGTAATTGAAACTGCGAAACAATCTAGACGAAAGATGTGTTAAGACCCTTTCTAGACATAACGTACCGCGTAAAAGCACCTTTTGAAAACGGTAATAAAACAAAATACATTACATAACATAACAATACATCAATATTACATGTAGTAGGTATATGAATGAATTAATAGTTGATATAGATTTTTTTTTAAATATCCAGACCATCTTAACCTAGTATCAGAATTTTCTAAGCAATTCCCACAGTAAATGTTCCGTATATTTACGCCATACTCGCATTTTGTCTCGGTCAAGTATTCGCTAATGTGCGGAGTGACCCTCATTGCCTCCGGTTTACCGTCGATTAACCGTGGCATGTATTTATTTAGGGTTCCGGAGACGACGATCTTAATGTGACCAGTGAAAAATGACAACAATAATATGCACATACATTATGCGATACATCGCGCTTCGCCATCGTTAAGTGTGGGAAAATGTTTTTGGGATAAGTTAGTTTTCATCAGTGAAAAATAAATAATACATTAGGCTATGACTTAAGTATTTAAAGCAGTGAAGGCACGAGTTTCTGCTCATAATCTAGGTCCATGTCAGGTGAGAAATCCTTGGTCAACTCATCTAGGTCTTTTAAACAGGAAAGCCTTTAGGCTTTAAAATCAAATAATTGTAAATAAAACTGTATGTGTAGTGAAAGTTATTCAGTTAACTATGTATCGATCGCAGCGTGCAGAGCTGATAAGGAAGCGTTTTATATTTCCTTCTTAGCTAGTTTGGAAATCACAGGCTTTATGTATGTTTCTGATGCTATGGGGGATGACTATGCTGCTATTTCCATCATTACAAGGTTATGACATGCCAAAGATCAATTATTATCCATCAAACCTAACCTTCTCCTTACCTTTTCTTTTTAACTTTAATTCAACTATGATACAAGGATACAACTGACGTAAGATGTCTCGTATCTCTAATACTCTTCGTAGACGCACGACGCATTACGCGTTCCGAGGGCGGTACGCGGGGCGTTCCGGAAGCGTATTACTCGCCAGTGGTGGCCGGAAATCGACAATATATTGCTATCGTCGACCGCCGGCCGTTGCGTAAATAACTATGATAAGGAACCCTGTTTATGCCTTCACAGACAGCCGGGATTCTGACTAGTACCTACAGACTAAATAATCTACAGAGGTTGCGGTGTTATAAAATCAGTGTTACACGGTCAAGTTTTTAGAAGTAGTTGGGGTTATAAGATATCCAATTCTCCATCCATCCTTGTGTTCCACTAATTCCATTTTTAGCGAGAGAGTTCAAAGTAGGTAGGTACTTAATTTTTATCCATCATTTATTACACTTAGCAAAAAGTTTATACATATAACAAGGTAGTCTAGACATTTATTTTACAAGTTCACGTACAACAAGACGAATCAGATCATATCCAGCACACTTTGTCCCAAATGAAGTTAGAGATCTGGGAAAACTCTCCCTTACCTCATCTCCCTCCGCAGGCACACCTACACGATATTTTTGTCTTCGCTTACATTTGAAACCTTATTTTTTATCATAATAACAATAACAAGAATGAAGTAGCAAAGATGCTTAAAATTCAGAATCTCCTTAAAGAATACAAATTACTTATAATAAATAATGAAAAACAAAATATCTTTCTAAAACATTATATTAAGATTAACTTGTTAATATAATTAAGGGCAAGTTTTTTTTTTACAAATTTGCGTCTAGAAGACAGAGCAGTCCCCTGTCCGTCCACCGTCCACACGCTGTTTACTGGCTAATGCGGGCCACACGAGCAACGATGGACCACGACATTTATTTTACGGCGTCCGGCTATAAAAGTGATCCACTGCCTGCATTCTGCTGCGCTGCCCACTGCGGCGCCGAGCGCGGTAAAACTACTGGAAGGAACATGGACATTGGACACATATTGCCATTGGCTCAAGGTTACCAATACCATGGGCGTAGCCAGGTTTTAGTTTCGGGGGGGGTTCAAGTTTTGGGGGGAGGGGGGGAGTTAAAGAAAATACAACGACTAAAAGTACACAAAATAACCCTAAAGAAAATTGGGACTTTTTTTTTTCTCACGACGCCGCGACGTACATAGGTATAATATGTAGTGCCATCTAATATTAGTTTAGTCAAAAAGTTCAAAAACGTGTTTAATAGAAATAAATCTCCTAAAAATATGTGCGATAGCTCATTCGATTCGGAATGACGTCTAGAAAAATGTTTTTTAAGAGTTTATTAGCACATAAAAATGTCAGTTCTTAACATTTCGGGGGGGGTTTGAACCCCCGAAACCCCCCCCCTGGCTACGCCCATGACCAATACTCTATTTCACTTCTCTTCTTTCTTGACCAGTATGGCATTGCTGGCCTTTAGTGTTATTGACGAATATAAACGACGGTGAACACATACTATCAGGTGGATAGTTTAAGCTTGTGCCAATATAAACTACTAACAGGGCGTGTGTTTCGTGGCCAAGTCATCCGGAATGTGTTTTTAGGGTTCCGTAGCCAAATGGCAAAAAACGGAACCCTTATAGATTCGTCATGTCTGTCTGTCTGTCTGTCCGTCCGTATGTCACAGCCACTTTTCTCCGAAACTATAAGAACTACACTGTTGAAACTTGGTAAGTAGATATATTCTGTGAACTGCATTAAGATTTTCACACAAAAATAGAAAAAATACAATAAATTTTGGGGGTTCCCCATACTTAGAACTGAAACTCAAAAATTTTTTTTTCATCAAACCCATACATGTGGGGTATCTATGAATAGGTCTTCAAAAATTATATTGAGGTTTCTAATATCATTTTTTTCTAAACTGAATAGTTTGCGCGAGAGACACTTCCAAAGTGGAAAAATGTGTGTCCCCCCCCCCCAGTAACTTCTAAAATAAGAGAATGATAAAACTAAAAAAAATATATGATGTATATTACCATGCAAACTTCCAACGAAAATTGGTTTGAACGATATCTAGTAAGTAGTTTTTTTTAATACGTCATAAATCGTAAACCGCAATTTACCTCGATCAAAGTTACAACGAACTTCAAGAACTTTTATATTATGTTACTTGCTGCTACGGAACCCTTCATGAGCGAGTCCGACTCGCACTTGGCCGCTTTTATTTAAATAATTACTTGTAACGGTCAATAACTACATCAAAGATCAGACTACGCCATTATCTAGATTAAATATATTAATGTTTTACTAAATAGTAGATAAATTAATTATATTTTTCAATAACTATTCCAGTCCGCTAAGCTCTATGTAATGTCCGAATCCCGTAGCCCCACGGAAGTGATAAAGCTTTTTGACTAAAAAAACATTCGGGCGGCGATGGCGCGGAAGTAAAGTAGAAATTTCACTGCTGCTTAGATTATCTTGAGATGTGACCGGTGATGGAGACCAGGGGAACGTGGGCACCACGGTATTGTTCCTTCGAGTGGAACGATAACTCAAAATTTCTGGATAAACGTCATGGGAGTGGTTACCATAAGAACTATTTCATATAACGCAAGAGCTTTTTATGTATTGTTTTCCATTGTAGTTTATGTCGCTGTGTATTACTTAATGAAGTATGTAATTAGGTACATTTTATGATCTAATAGCTACTACACAAGCCTGTCTGATATCTATAAGTAATTAATATAAAATATGTAGGTATCTAATTATTTAATGTAATCTTAAAATCCAATATTTAAACATGCACAATCAGTAAGCAAGTTAAACGTAATTATAATATTTAATACTATCCCGAATTAGGCGATAATATTAATTGTTCAACTTACACTTTCAAAATAATATTAAAAACACTCATAAACTAATTTATAACATAAGTATTGAAGTGTTACAATGTTACATTTATTGCACTTTTAAATCCTGCGATGCTTCACAGTCTGTAAACTTAACAACGAGTTTTATGAGCATTCTTGAGCTTTCCGCACAATGTTGTTAGGTAGCAAAACGTTTATGATGTTATTAATAATAATACGTCCTAACATAAATAAGCATAAAAGTGAAAATTAAAATTGTGTTACACAAATGTTTCAAATAAACTTTGGTGCAAAATGTTACAAGTCAGTGTTATTGATAGTATACCTAACAAAAGCGAATAAAAATAATTACAGTATTTATAATTAAGTTGAAAAACTTAACATAAAATAGTAATATATTAAAACATAAAAGTTATGTAGTTATTAATTTGTAGTTAAATTCTATCAAAATTGTTAAAAAACATATAAATGAAAGACGCATGCTTTTATGCTTTTCTACTTAAAAGCCATTTCAAAACATATGTAAGTATTACACTCATAATAATAACTGTTGTCGACTAGATGTTAATAGGTAAAGTTTTAGTAATACCTAATTTTATGTTAAAAAACAAAAGAAGCATGCAAATTGGAGAAAATGTAAAAGTATAAAAAGGAAACAAAAAAATTATAATAGCTACGAATACGAGTTACTAATCCTTTCTTGTTTCATTTTCCTCCTGTATTTGTAAAGCATAATACGTCTTGAAGATAGGCAATAATCCTTGAATTCCTAATTTTTTGTGTGAATATCATCCAAGCCTTTTTTCCAAGAAATACTTTCATACTTCTTTATCACACGCATCGTCTCATATAAATCATATTAGATCAATAACAAAAATTAGTTTTATAAAAACAAGCTAGCGATGGCGGCACTATAAATGTATTAGTGTCTAATATATAAGGAATATTGAATACAAAACGGGCGCACAAAAGGTTCAGATCAATCGGAGTTCGAGTGCACTCCGTATTATTAAAACCAATAGACGAATTAAAGGTCTCCGTGTCACTAAAACGCGCTGTCGAAGTCTAGGAACATTCCGACACTTTTCAAAAAGGCTAGAAATAAAAGAAAATGGAGAAAATACTAAAATACAATACAGATAAATTAATAGTAAAAAAGAACTAAATAAACAAGTTGTTAGAGTTGCTGTCTTATAATGTCTAATATTTATTAATTGTTACAAGTAGGTACATAAAAGCAAAAAAGCAACAACCCATAATTGTCCCACTGCTGGGCTCGGGGTCTCCTCTCACAATGTGAGGGGTATAGGCCATAGTCTACCACGCTGGCCAAGTGCGGATTGGTAGACTTCACACACCTTTGAGAACTTTATGGAGAACTCTCCGGTGTGCAGGTTTCCTCACGATGTTTTCCTTCACCGAAGCAAGTGATAATTAACTTCTAATACGCACATTATATTTGAAAATCAGAGGTGCGTGCCAGGATTTGAACTCGGGCCCCTCCGTTCGAGAGACCAACGTTCTAACCGCTAGGCTATCACTGCTTTTACCGCTAGGCTATCACTGCTTTTACAACAAGGCTATCACTGCGTTTACAAGTACATATTCTTGAAAAAAGAAAACGATGAATATTAAAGAAAAATGTGCGCAAAAGTTTCAAATAATATCTGCTACATAATCAGACACACCAATACCTAAAGCATTCAGGCATCGAATATGAGACACGAGTCTGTACTCGTAGCCGAACACACCTGAAGCGCCCACTACGCTGCAGCTGAAGAAGAAGTCAGTAATCGCACCCTTTTACCCCTCCAATTATAGAATATTCACAAAATACAATGTTAAGCTCTATCTCACTGCAACATATTGACAAATGAGCAGGCAAGTAAAAAGGAAATGAATGTGATTCACAGGAAATAGAACATGATTCAATTGTGATCGGCGCATTCGAGCGTCACTGCACTAACTGGGCTTTGACGCTCAAATTAAACAATATTCAACGATGATGTTACTTTTTCTCACTCAATTATACTTTTTAAATCCGATGTCTTAAACCTTTCTTAAAATAATGTTAATTACTTTCTTTAATTCAATCATGTCACAAACAGTTATGAAATAATCAATCAATAAACAGTTCAAATTATAATTTCAAGCGATAAGACCGTTTAACTTTTTCTAAGAAAATATGTAAGTTTAAGTGTGTCAGAACTCCAGACTAATTAATTAGGGATTCTTTGACAAACGTATATTTGCAACTTGATTTCTGTTTCAAGCTTGATTTTGGTCACATAACACAGTCTCACTATAGTCTTGTTCTATGGTTTCTTCATAAATATAATAAAATGTGTAAGAAGTGTATTTATTGCTCCTCGCCTTATAACGTTGTTGTGTTAACTTACATTGTCCATTCGGGCTGATGTCAGGGTTAATAATCCAATCTGAAACAAAGAAGCAATTGTGTCATACATAAACATTATAAAAACTAAATAATTAATGAGGTGTCCAGGATTTTGATTACTGCATTTGCATCATATAATATTTTTTTAATTAAACAAATTTCACACACAAATATTAAATAGGTACACATGTCATAATTGCACGACAATTTGTAATCTCATAACGGTTAAAAAAAATTACCATAAAAAATCAAAGTAGGTACATGGGAGTACGGAGTTTCTATTAGGAAATGATTTAGTCCGGGAGTACGTTCGACCCCACTTTCCCTGCAATTAGTTGCGCTTCGAACAATGTGCAGTGATTTTTAAATGATCACCCCAACGCCATCTGGCGTTCAAAGCACTACTAAGTAATATTGGTAATTGCTCTTCAATGGGAACGTTCCTATTCCTAAAATGGAATTCTCCGTGTTTTTATTTGCAAATTGGACAAACAGGTTGTTTTGTTTAATTTGTTTTGTTTGGCAGCGATAGCGTTTAGTTAATAGGTTTGTATTGGAACAGGGGACTCTTGGTATAAATAGCTTAATGCGGTGATCGCATTGACCCAAAGCTTATTACCGTAGTTGTATTATTAGGGTATTAAATCTTACAGTTCGTAAATTAATTAGGGTCGACCATACCACGGTAAAAATAGATACATATAATTATTACCGTGACCATACTGTCAGAAAATAAATGAAAAATAAAATGTTACATACCTACTTCTGATAAACCTTATCACAGTTCAAAGAAAAGGACTAGAAGATTATGTTACCGTGGAATTCTCGATTCTCTGTCCAGGAAGGAAATCATTCGTCGATTAATTTGGAATTCCGGACTGCACCTACCAGATTTGCACATAAGTATTTCTTCGGGTACTTAGACATTCCGGTTTTAACAAGTTTGTCCTTCTTAAGCAATACCAATTAGTTGAGTAAACACCCAATAAATACTAAATATTCCGCTAAGTACCTACCAATTTATCATGATATTTGAGCGTATTGTGTAATATTTTGTTGCCGCAACGGTCCGATCCTGCCTAAGCTATTCAAAACGAAATTAATTAGCTCTAAAATAATTTCCATCGGCGGCACTACGAGGCAATATTGCGCCATAATTAAAATTTCCTACAAAATAATATTAAAGGCACTCAGCTTAATTTGCCAGCATTACGTACGCTTCGATGTTTATTGGCGTTGAGAAATTAATATTTCGCACCGATATCAAAAGTTCACGCTTAACTAGCCACCCTCGGGGGTTGGTAATAACTACACTTCGGACGAATTGTGTCAGGTGAGCGGCAAATGCGCTTATATTATTATTTTTTCACCTTGTATCATCGAGATCAAACGTCGCCGTGGAGACGTCGCGGGAGGCTGGGATGGGGGTGGGGATTATCGCGAATTATTCACGTGCCATAAAGCGCAAATTACATTGGCAGCACGCGCCGTGACGTATGCAGTATTGCACGGATGCTCCCGCAGGAGGACCCAAACAATCGCCACTGGGTGCCACTGGGCCGACAGCGACTTAAAATATTGGATGTTCAGTTCAACTCACTCTATCGTATTAGTTTATGCGTTTATACTTCGCGATTTAGTTAAATCTTTACAAATTTTATGCAAGGTAGGTATCGCTGAAATTCCTCACATGCAACAGAAATTAATGTCATGGATTTTTTTTAATTATTATTGAATAGGAGCTACAAGCAGCTTATGTGAAGGCGTTCAAAGCAATGTTTTCGGGGAAACAATTAATTCGGCGTCACTAAACAAATAGCGTTATTGGGGTTCGGTAGCGGCAGTGTATTCGAGCAGGCATCTATTCGAGCACCTATTAAATTTCTGAATGCGAGGTTAATCCGCAATTACCGCCTAGTTATCGCCGGAAGACGGCGGAGATAGTTAGGGCCCGGAAAATATTCCGTTCACTAATTATTCCGCGTAATTAAACGCGAGCATTATCGTGCGACGCCGCCGCCACCTGCCGGCATTGTGCGAGCGTGATTTACTGCGATCCCGCCGCGATTCCGCTGCGACTCCGAAGCGGATCCCCGGCTCTTTTTGCACCAATTAATTGTCGAATCGCTCGTATATATTAATTGCTATGAAATTAATGTGAAGAGCCGCGATCGATTAATTGCTTTTCATCGGACTTAACTAACCATTTTAATAGCTGCCCATAATTCATATACGTATAAGCTGCGCTTTCTCGCCTCTTTTTATAGTGAATGGCTTAATTAATGTACGACTCCATATTTAATTTTTAGTTAGTAGTTTAGTTCCTCCGATAAATTAAACATGCAAAATGCATGCAAATTATCTGTAAAATATTTTTGAAATGAGAGATTTGATTCGGATGAGGATTTAGATCGTGGCGTAAGCTTTGGATCGGCTAATTTTGACTAGAGCATTTAACGTCAAGAATGTATTTAACGTTTTTAAAATTTTACCTTAAATAATAAAATTGTGGCTGAGGTTAATTCCAGTAACTTCTTAACGTTATACAACTGATGCGCCCATAATATACCTAGTAGGGAAGTTCATATGCATCTAATGCTGTACCAAGACTACAGAATGCAAAACACTGCCCGAAGGCGAAGCAAATGAAAAATAATAAGTACAACAATATGGCCCTCAGTTAACTGGGAGCTGGTCCGCTCATACTGCGGAAGCCAGCGTCTAATTTGCTCCGAGTATTTCCTCTTGTATTGCGACGTCAGAAGATGTTATACTAGGCTAGGTATATTTCGTAGTAAAAGTATAACGTTGCGTTGCGTCTATCAAATGATTATATAAATAACTGCATAACTCAAGATTACTTGATTAATAGCAAGTATTTTATACTTACAATGCCATTGATGGTTAGCCATCGGGCTGGATTATTGTCAATCTTTAACTTATTACTTACTTAGCGTTCGCCTAAGCGTCAATATTCCACTTTACTTAATTATTGTTGAAAATTTGAAGAAAATATTTTTTCGTTAATCGCTGAAGTAACTCCGTAATTTGCAAGGGTTCTGTTTTTCAAGCATCAACTGCGAAGATGACGCCGTCTTCGTACACTGCACTTCTTCAGATGAGAACACTCACACACTGCGTATACCTACAGCGTAAAACAAATAGCATGCTCGCTTTATAAAACTGTCATTCGCAGAAAATATGGTTTGCTACTTTATACATGTAAAGTATAATATTGGGATTACCTAAACTATTTTGAGCCTTTTCACCAAGTAAACATTAAACAATCTTGTAGCCAAGTTGGTGACTCTACAGCCTGCGAGTGGTCCCAACCTACGAGGGGATACTGTAATAGTATGATAGCCTATGCAGTATTCAGTGATAGCTGGTTTAAAAATTTATATTAATTGGTTCCTTTGTGTTCAAACCGATTACACGCACCTTCAAAATGAAACCTATGCACATTCAAATTACTTAGGTATTTATCTGTTAATATCAGTAAAGGAAAACATCTGGAGGAAAATTTGGTTATTGTGCGGTAAACAGTGTGATGTTTGCCAATACGAGTACTTATTGGACCAGCATATTGGGCCCATAATCCAGCTTGTTAAGTTTAGACGTAGCTACTTATTTAGTAGTATGAAAGTTGTGATAATCATAAATATCATAATAGAACACCTGTCTCCCTCTCACACGTACTGAAATCCTAAAGCCAAAATATTATGAGAGCAAAATCTAATGAAAGAAAATAATATGCCACAAATCAACGAGCCATAATATATGCAAGTATACCAGTATAAAGTCATTAGTAATTACGCAGGGCTGGTGCGGACGTAGCTAAATATTTTCTCGAGGTCTGGGCGGGCGCGCCGGGTGCCGGGCGCCGGGCGTCGCAGTAATTAAAAGAACGGAGGTCGCCGCTCCACTCGAGGGCTGCTTCCAGGAAAATCAAAAATTATTGTCCACACATTTTCTGCGAAGAAAATATTTGGCCATAATAAATAAAGCTGTTCGCGCCCTACTGATATTTTCCGGACGCACCACCTAATATTTTGATATTAATACGCCATCCTTTTGCGTTAGATAGCGAACTTGTAATATCGTTTAAATGAAAACGCTTTTGAAATATATGATTAAAATTTTTTGATTTCGTCGAGAGCTCGACGCAGCTTAAAAATATCCAGTTACCTAAAAGAAAGTCATCTTCGCGGCACAATGCGGGAATATTTACCGTAATCGTAGCGCAAACATTAATCGCGAAAAGCATTTTGTTAATGAGGTAAAAAACAACCGGGCGTTGAGTGGCGCGTCATTACCGCACGGAGCGGCGAGCGGAGCGTGCGCGGGCGCGGGCGCGGGAGCGGGCACGGGCGCGGCACAAAGCCACCGACTTAATGACACCTCGTGAAAAGCCGAGATGAGTTATTTTTGAGAGGAAAAGGCGAACGTCAAGTGGCGCGGTTGTTTTACGCGCGCTGGTGGCGTTTTGTTCGAACTAACGAGGTCAATAGTTGAGTCACGGTTCGCGGCGCGGCGGTAACAAGTTCCGCGCGTTTGTTATTCCAAGACCCCTCTTACACTAGTTCATAACTTTTCGGCAACATAACGCACGGAATCTAAAGTAAACTATGCAGAATTGCAGACGCTTCGTTTTGCATCTCATTCAATACGAGTATATCTTCATTAAAAGATGTGTAAAAATGATTACCTACATGATTAGTAACAGTTCAAACAGCGAGTCAAAATATTTAGTAATATTATATTTTTTCTTTATTTGGATAAAGTTTAAAAACTATTGGGATCTAAAAACTATCTATTGGGAATTCAGAATATCTACATACATTATAAAGCCAGATTTCTATTTGAATTAGATATAGGTACATAATAATTATAATAAACTATCCGATGACATAAGTATTTTATATAACTTTGAATTTTTTCCCAAGTGAATGTTTCATTTAATATAGAGCATGAGATGACTAAATGAGTAAAATTACAAAAAGTAACTAATGTTATCCTCCTGCTCCTTTCTTGATCGGCAATGCATTGGTGATGCCTTTGACGTTGCTGATGTCCATGGCCTCCATGGGCAATGGTGATTAAAATTTAAATTAAAACTTAAAAAAAACATTATGAACAAAATAGTCAACTATGATAATTAATTCAAATATTTTTACCATTTCATACACACGCCAATGACAATACTATTTTAGGGTTCCGTAGATTGAATGAAACATAAAACCCTTTTTGGACTATTTTCGTGACTGTCTGTCATATTTTATAGCAAACTTTATATAAAGTCCATGGAAAAATATATGATACTTATAAAGTACGTAGGTAACGGACCGATCACGGACCGTAGGTAACGGACCGGTCACATCGGACCGATTCAAACTTCACACGTACTTTTATATGGCCAAATATTATTATAATCATTGAGTTTATAACATTTCACATTGTATTTCAAAATTGTAGTAAAACACATCCATACTATAATGCACAAGGCTATTGTATTGTGTTAGGGAAAGCGACCTAACAAGTGGCTACTTTCACATTCCGTTTTCATTTTCCAAGCGACAACGACTAGCGCTAATAACTTTATAATATCATCAGTTATTCCCGCACTTAGTTTGTGTGAATCGTTGCTCGTAGTGTTCTTTAGGCTCTAAAGCAATTTTATAAAAAAGCTCGTATCTTTATATATAAAAGGCAAAAGTGATTGACTGATGTATCAACGCACAAGCCAAACTCTTAGGCTAGCTTAAAATTTCGCACACGTATTTCTCTTATGACGTAGGCATTCACGAAGGAAGGATTTTTCAAAATTCAAGCCCCAAGGGGGTGAAATAAGGGATAATAGTTTATATGTTGCAGAACGACGTCTGCCGGGTCAGCTAGTTAGGTAATAAAATGAGCTCGGCTCAAGAGCGCGATCTTAGATCTTACAAATGTCAGTTTTAGTTCTCATTTGACGTATTTCAGCATCTCAAACCAAACCTGAGATCTTATGATTGGTTTATTAATAAGGGCTTTATTTCTTATGTTTATCAATTGGCATATATTTTTATAAGGCATTTTATACATTCCATTAATTTCCTTTTATTTGGCGGTCACTGCTGACAATTTAGATAGAGTAGTTTTCACAAGAAAATTAATTGAATCTTAAGACTGAAGAAGGACCATTTTTCTTTGTTCTTTATTTAATATCTATACATATCAGTAGGTACAATATAAATGGTAAACTTAATGCTAAATATTATTTATCAGTTAGCTATTGGGCTAGTAGCAGAAGTATGTTATGTATGGTAATATCGATAGAATTTACATTGAAGTTATATCAAGAACTTTAGCCTACAGTAAAAAACGTTCGGTAGTTCCTACTACTACAGTGTTTCTCCAAAAATCAACCCGAGACTACGTCATCTGCGAAATTGGAACTTCAATACGAACGCGGATTGCAATTCCGACCGTGCGTTCCCACGTCAAAAAACAAAAATTCATCAGAGTCACGCCATCGTGCCAGGCAGCCAGGCTTCGACGTCAACCAGAAAACGCGCGAAAAAAAATCTAGCGGATCGCGTATCGCGCCCGCACAAACGCATCTCGGTTTTCGTTCGAAGAAGTAATTTAAAAAAACGTACTATAAGGTTGATCACAGGCACCGATACCGCTTGTGCTACCGTTTACGCGTTCTTTGTTCGAGATAATAATAAAAACTCAAACAATAGGGGCAGAATAAGACCGAGTCGTTGCCTCAAACACGCCCTACTTGAAAGATAAAAAATATTACGTGTAGTGGACGCGTTCGTCTTATTACGTTCCCAAGCCCATTACATGTGTTTTCACCGCATTTGAGTGCATGCCTGTTTTTTATTTTATTTTTGGAATTAATCTCTGGTTGAAAAGATAAGATATACGAGTAATTGAATATCACAAGCTGACACTTAATGATATTTCACTCATGATAAATTATTTGTAAGATTTTAACATTACTTTATAAGTGTATCTTCTACTAACACGTATTAAGGATGTATTTCTGAAATAAATAAAACAAAAGATTTTAACAGATTACAGCATAGCATAATAGTATTGCTTTGATTCATAATTTCATTAAGTTGATTAAAAAAACATTTTTCAAAAAATTTGTGGGTAGGTAATCACTTTAAACAGGAAAAATAAAGTATTAAAACATGACCGGAAGAAATAACTGGAACTACCCACAAGTAAGTAGCACGTGTATATTATCACCCTTTTTACGTGGGATTGTTGTGTAAAACTCACAGAACTCACTAAGAGTACCTAATCAATGTACAATCGGATACAAATGACTTATGACATAATATTTGAATTAAATACAGGTTCATAATTTTATCGGTATTAAATTATTAAACTTTTTTAGAGCTCTCTGTAACACTTGTAAACTGTATGAATTTTGCAAATAAATTAAAAAATGTATTGTGTAACATTAGGAATGAATTAAATTTTATTAGGTTAAATAAAATTCATTTTACTTTCATATATTCAAATGTAAAAAAATATGTTTTACTTATGATATGAGATATTTAATTAAAATTAGTTCAACACTTGTTTATTTATTTCAACTTCAGTAACCTGCAACTAAACTCAAACTTTAATTCGTATGTTAATCACTGTCCAAACACCGGCAATTACATCCATATTAATTTTCGCCATCACGTAACAAAAAAAAATGTTAAAACTTTGTCAGCCCGACTGTACCGGTGCGCACCTGGGTCGCCGGGGGCTCTCATTCAAATGCAAATCAAACGTTCCATTTTAAAAATCTACCATCTCGTCACTCCTTGCTTCCGGAACGACTTATGTCCAATCGCCGCCGATGTTATCATGTCCTCACAATCCGATTTCAATCTTAAATCTATGCTACTTGAATACAAATTCTCTTTTAGCTACATGGCACATACGTCAATATGGTATTGGGCTTAGTTGTCGTTTGGGACCTTTTAGGGCAAATTTCGAGTACCCAGGTGTGCTCCCGATCCGGTTAAGGGAAGCGGCCTTGTTAGGGATTCTCGTATAAAATGGTTTAATGGTTTGTTTTTAATTTCATTTTTACATTCACGAGTTAAATCATTGACTGTTGTTAAATACCTATAATGGTATCTTTTTAAGACATGAAAAGATTTTTATACAATTTGTCTATCCCTAATTAAATTTTAATAGCATGAAGCTCTAAAATTTTTTATTTATTTTAAAATAAGGACGAACGAATTCTTGTGATACCCTCGTATGAAATTTAAGACAATTTACTATTGTAACAAAAAAATGTGTGTGTCAGCTCCGACGCATGACTGGAGTTTAACGCCATGGTGAGGTCTCACATCATCATCATCATAAGTATCAAGATTATTATTATCATTAGATGGCGTTGTTACTGATCAGCAATCCAACGCTATCTAGATTCTGTGTTACGAATTACAAATATAACGCTTAACGTAACGGAAAAGTTTGATTTTACTCCCGAGTAAATCTCATATGAAACGGGCTTTAATATGAAATCGATAGATAAGGAGTTGAACTCCAAAAAAAAATTATTTCTCTGAGAGAGATTGTACCTAATATGAGAAAATATATTTTGAAATAAATTTGTAATTTCTCGGCCATACGGTACCTAGATTTAAATTTTTGTTTTATTAAATGAATAAGGTACAAACTGTAATATTACTAACCATACACCAATATAGTCATAAACTCAGTGAACTATTTTACTTTATTGTTACTAAAACAAGGAAAGAACTCCATTTACACCAATTCGAACGTTTAGTAATTAGGTACTTAGTTAGTAATAACATTAGTAATTACTTCCGTACTCCGATCTTTTATATTATGTGCGCCCAAATCAGTAACTACAGTTTGTTCTGAATTATTGATGTTTAATTTAATTACAACAAAAACATAAAACATTTCATAATTTAACCTTTAAGCAAAATCCATTTATTTTTGTAATTTGGTAAGCTTATTTAAGCTAGTGTTATTTCACAGATATGTGATTGGAAGTTCACAGACAAATAAATAAAATTATATTTGTAAGTAGAGTCCGACCGAAACTGGGTTTTCAGCCGAAACCGAAACCGAAACCGAACCTTCGGCCTTAGGTCCAGTTTCGGCCGAAACCGAAACCGAAACCGAAACTTAGGGTGAGGCCAAACGAGCGTATTTTTGGTGCACAGCACGTCAGTCACGTGAAATGAGCTGGTTTCATACAAAAGTTCTAATTCAATTCTTCGAAGTATTTCACGCGATTTTACGATTTACGCTCGTTTGTCTACACCATTAGGGTATTTTTTGAGCTGCTCATTTGTGGACTAAACAGAAAAAAGTAGGTTAAAGGAGCCGAATTTTTAAAATTTTACAAAGGTCATTTTTTGACATTAGGTAGGTCAACCCTCAAGCTATATGTCCCCTAACGTTGACCCACTACTTACGGGATACCCTGTATAGGTACTGAAATCTAGCGTGTTTTTTTTACACATTTTTATTTGTACATTTTTATGTGTATTAACTGCCTTCAGTTCGGTAAACTTAAACGTAAACGACAAAATTTGAAAAAATGTGGGTACCTATGGATGAACGCTGTTTTTAACCCCTGACGAAAAAAGAGGGGTGTTATAAGTTTGACGTGTCTGTGTATCTGTGTATCTTTATGTCTGTCTGTGGCATCGTAGCTCCCAAACGGAGGAACCGATTTTAATCTAGTTTTTTTTTTTTGCATGAAGGTGACTTAATCTAGTGTGTTCTTAGCTATGTTTAGTGTATATCAAACTGTCGGGGGTTTTTTAAATCTTAATTTAAGATCATTTAAATAGATCATTTAAATCTTAGCCCCATTTTTTTTTTTTATATCATATAAGTTAATTATTTTACTAAATACGTCAGTGAAAACCGCATGCCGATTTTGAAATTACCCTGAACAAACGCACATACACACAAACAGACGAAAATTCTAAAAATAATTTCTATGGTCTCTTTTGCGTTGACAAATACCACTCGTGATAGATTTTCTCAAATATCTTCCATGTACAGACATATTGATCAGTTACCGTTTCATTGTAATGGATGATTTGGGTAGACATGGGTAACTCAACCAAAACGCGTGAGCTGCAAAACAGGTCCTGATTCACGAAGGCGACCTGGAGCTGTGATGCGGTTCGTGAATCAGCTCAAGGACCTGAAAGATTCATAAGAGCCGACAAGACATTTCAAATTTCAACCTTATTACTATTATCAATAGGGTATATTATCTTAGTCGATGCGAACATTTCAGGTCCAGGTACGGCTCGCAGGTCGCGGGATCTGCTTCACTCTTTAGGTGCGACATTCAAATTTCAACCTTATTACTATTATCATTAGGGTATATTATCTTAGTCGACGCGTACAGTTCAGGTCCAGGTACGGCTCGCAGGTCGCGGGATCTGCTTCACTCTTTAGGTGCGACATTCAAATTTCAACCTTATTACTATTATCATTAGGGTATATTATCTTAATCGACGCGTACAGTTCAGGTCCAGGTACGGCTCGCAGGTCGCGGGATCTGCTTCACTCTTTAGGTGCGACATTCAAATTTCAACCTTATTACTATTATCATTAGGCTATATTAATTACCTTAGTCGACGCGTACATTTCAGGTCCTTTGAGCTGAAATGAGACCTGGTCGACCTGTTTTAGAGATGCAGGTCAACAGGTCACTTTCGTGGGACCTGAATCTTTGAATCAGATCAGATCTGAGTTACACACCTCTAGATTTGGGATTTAGACTTCAAAAATACTACTACTGAATGTCCTCGCTTTGTTTCCGTAAACCTTTCGGTAAGCCCTCACTCAATAAATGTACCTAAGTATGGGTGAAATTGACATAACGTAATTTATTTATTTGTAAACCGTTTGAAATAAACCAACCACTAAATGTTAACCAAAGCTCACTACAATACGTATGTATTGTAAGTTATAAGGGAGTGGAAACCACAGGTAAATCTGTTATGTCGTTCCTGAGAGTAGTCACAACAAACGCACAAATAGACGAAAACTACTTTTTTATATAATCTATTGCGTCTAATTAATACCCCTAGTAAAAGTTTTACTTAAATATCTTCCAGTTACAGTTTCATTACCATGCTTGGATATGAATTCCAAATCATTATCTATACAGCATTAGACACTATATTATGACCTTTTTCTACCTGTTGCCGTTATTAATAGCGAGCAAAAAACGGCTAAAATCAAGCGCCAAAGCACCCTGTCAGACGCTCTTCAGATTAATGAACAAATATAATAAACATGTTAAATCAATGACTTCACTTGGAAAGTCAGCGCCCACGGGTTAGCCACGAACATAACCGAACGACGAACGAAAATTCACGAACACAGAGTTTCGGTTTGGCCGAAAGTTTCGGCCAAATTTTTCCAAAGCCGAAACCGAAACCGAAACTAGATTTTTTGGCCGAAACTGGCCGAAACCGAAACCGAAACCGAACCTTCGGTCGGTCTCTATTTGTAAGAAACAACAAGACTCAAATTTAAATAACTACCTACTTGCAGAACTTGCAATTTTCACCCTTTCTTATTCATTTTTTTAAAACACCTTTCTAATCGGCTGTACAACCTACATAAATTAACCTTAAAGTTTCATTTAGAAGAAAAAATCAAGAGCATCGTTAAATTAAAAACAAAACCGTGTAAGAATATATTTAATTTAATTTACGTGCGCGTCATTACCGCAGCTTGTACTATTCTTCCACCACTAATTGTTGTTCCCCGCTCCGGGTATGTAACGTACACACGTCGCAATGCAATTATTTTCCACATCTTTCAGTTTTTTTCACAGCGATACTATTTATGAGTATAATGTGATACAAATAAAAATGTGCCTATGGGTGTATGGCGATTTATTGTATAAACGTTCCTCTTACTAAATATGTACTAAGTATTTGTTAAATCCGTCAACATAAAGAAAATTGTCTTCGTTTGCGTGAAATCATTACCTAATCACCGTAATTTATCAATCACTAGACTACTGCTTTACCATGATAAGGGTCCTCACATAGTTCAGCCGTAGCTACGATCCGTGCAACTGGGTCGAAATATCAGCTAAATATCGGTTATAATATGTGTTCAGTTCACGATGAGCGAAATTTAAATCCATAAATCACTACTGTATTGAAAAATGTTCTATAATTAAAATGTCATAGATTCCAACGTAAAGTAAGTTCAATCGATCATCGGACCACACGCCGAAGGGCCAGACGGCGTGGCACCGTCGTGTGGTATCTCTACCATCTACGCATACCTTTGTTGGGGCCTGGGCTGTTCGTAACATTCCAAGGCCTTACAGGTTAGATAAGAATATACATTAAATAATTTCTGGGCCAGGTATGTACATTAAATAATTTAAAATTATTATTTCTTACAAAATTTTATATCAATAAATAACTATAAAGAATAAGGAAATATTCTAGCTTCTTGAATTATTATCAGGTGTTTAGCAATTCAGTTCGTGACAATGTTAATTTACGATCCTTTGGCATCCGATAAGAAATGGATGATAAAAAACATTTTCACGAAATATCTTCGCATGTTCGTGATGATAATACTTTGTCGACTTGTTCTTTTTGCGTCCAAGTATACCAAGAGTTTAAACATTTATCTTCGACCACGCAAATCAGAAACCGAATAAGTCACCCATAAAAAAGCATCCCGATATCCGTCTGGGCGACTGGCCCACACAAAGGACTCTCGTAGTTTGCCAATAATAATAGTTAATAGTTTTCTGAACATCTATAGAAAAATGATTTAGTGGGCTCAAAAGTAACGCAGTAAATCAAACAGCCATCTCGGACTGAGTTATCCACCTCAATTATGATCCGAAGGACACGTGCTCTCTCATTACCCGAAGTTATTCTGCCATTCCTGATTTAAAATAAATAAATTTTATGATGCCATATGTCATACCGGTCTTAAACTTGTCAAAGTTGGTCGGCGAGCAGCTCTGCAGCAGTCGACTGCCGTCATTCTTGCAGTGACGTTTACTGTCGATGAAACGAATGTTATTTTAATGCCTCGCTGTTTCCTCCTTCATTACCGAGTCGACATCCGATTTATAACTTGTCAAATTTAAGCGGCGTGTTCGATTTACGAAATCATGTTTTGATGGTCGCTTTACATCACAAGACTGCAGGAGACGATAAATGAAGAGCTCATAACCCGACGGTTCGTATCAATCATAATTGATCTACCGAGTTCAGTAACTTTGGGCACTGTATTAATTAGATGATCCCCAAAAACAAAATTTGGTGCCTTATATGTAGTAAACATGTAGGTAAGTGAAAACACGATTACTAAATACATTTTTAAAACATTTTGAAATCCCATCAAAAACATTTCAAAACTCTTTAATATAATAATAAGCGATAATATCGTTGTTCAAAATCTATTAGATCTCATGTTCTCAAATGTGTGAGACATCTGCTAATCCGCTATTCTTGCGTGATGGACTATGGGTATAGCGGCTATACTATACTATAGCCCATATTGCTAGAGAAGTCCTGACTCCCGAATTCCAGCAGTGAGACATTTATGAGTTGCAATGATGATTATATGGTCCATTAAATAGCGTATTTTGCAAGTATAAGGTTTTTATTTAAAAACACTTTTGGTCATTCTGTATCATAAATCAAACTTACGCGAACATCTCGTCTTCTATACTAATGTAATAATAACTGGGTGACACTATGCTAAATGAAATCCACTATCAATAAGCTTTCATAATGAATGGCATCAACATTACACACATTTAGAAATAGCACCTATTTACGAAGTTTATTAAGAGTATAAAACACCGCACGCCATTAAATTGCGAGTGATGCCCTGTCAAAGGCATTAAATAATAAAGGAGATGATGCTTGAAAAAACTCCACTCGCCAAGTTCAATAACATATCCTAGTGTAAAACGAAAAAGTGGTTACCACTCCAAACTCCATCCACGCAAATTAAATTCATACACGGAATGTAATAACAGTGGGCATCAAAAGGCCTCGAATGTCCGTGCGGAGCTTTCCTTTTAATTAGACCCTAAGTACTCGTTAAAAACAGGATCTTCCCAAACAGACAAAGCGCGTAGTACTAACAAACATTGCGAATGTAAAAAACGTTGGATAAATAAGTGGAAAAATACAGGTAAGTCCAAGAGAGGTTTTGTACGGTCCGGCCGGCCACTTAGGTCATCCTGCGAAATAAAAGCCCAAGTTTTTTATATCGCTTTTAAATGCGAAGCCCGTACGTTCAGTCAGACCCGCCTCATCCCCTTCACGATAATGTGAAAGGAAACAAACGAAAGAAAATGTTTCCGAGCGCCCGTTCGCTTTTATTGAACAGTCTTGTACGTAGTTTCGATTGCAAATAGTTCTGTAATTCAGTTAGCTGCCTCTACGAAACGAATAAAAATTGAGCCGTACAAAATGTCTAATGGACAAAAGTTTAAACGGGATTTACGAAATCACTAGTGAGACGATCGTAGGTTCTAGTTACTAACTGTTCCTAGATCTCGCTATCGGTAGTTAAGCTCGCGATATTTTAGGTGCTTTGTGTAGTGCTGTTTTACACATGCATGCATGTAGGTATGTTTGTATGTGAGAATGTTATATGAATGTAATCATTTAAACTTTTATACAATAACGCTGGTATATTAATCAAAGATTTTGCCTTGTGAATCGAAGAAAATAACTCTTAGCTGTGACTTAATAATCTCATTATATTATCATCATAAAATAAAAAATACAGAAAAAAGTGGTTCTTTTAAAATTCAACAACTTCTGTTTGTTACAACATGCTTATTAAAAATATTTGATTAAAAATTCATTAATTATTGACCAGTCTCACAAACAAAGACGTCGCAATATCTGCGATGGACGGTTACCGGTACCAAAATATAAATCTTGGCTTGTTTGCCTTTGATATCGAGGTTCCCGTGTGTGAAGCTATACGTTTTCAATTCGGCCAGCAAGGGAGGGTAGTGCGCTCGACGGTCACGAGGGGGCGCCACTGAGTGTTTGAAGCGGTGATTAGTAATGCGGTGGGGGCTTATGGCGAAATAATCTTAGTGGAGACGTTAATGAGAAAACATTTTACTGGTCGCCAGGGGCACTTGACGATTAATTAATTTCTCTTTCGGTTTTTCTGCCTCGAGGCTTACCAAGTTCGGATCGAGAGCTTGTTACACTGAGTGTCTGTTTCTTCATTTTTATGAAGTATCCAATAAGATAAAATGTTGCAGGTTTTGCTAAATGTTCACAACTCGTTTAGGATTTTAAAATTTTAGTACGATTGTGTTAACTTCACTTTCCATTCTAATTTTAATTATTTATTTTGCACATTTTTTTTGTGCCATGGAATGTAAAAGGTTATGAAAATATGTAGTTTGCATTCAGGCATTAACTTGCGTCGTAGGTGACGACCCCATACCCTATTACGAGTATGTGGTAGTGCCATGCGGCCAAAATACATGGTACACCAACACCATCACCGACGCACCCAGGTACAATTGACGCATCCAGGTAACCTACCTGTTACTAGCTTTACGATACCTGTGACAGAAAACCAGTATGAAAAGTTCATGGCGCATTTAACATGCTTCCTATCCTACTCCTACTAATATTATAAATGTGAAAGTTTGGATGTTTGTGACTACATCACGCAAAAACGGCTGAACGGATACGGATGAAATTTGGCACACTGATAGTTCTTGACCTAACTTACCGGATACTTTTCATCCCGGAAAATAGATCTGTTCCCGAAGGATAAGAGGTAAAATTTAGTTTTCGTTCATAGATACGTTTAGTACAAAGCAACTTTGATGATTCTCTTTTTATAATGTTAGAAATTTTGCCACGTTGATCCCACTCAAACTCAATGAGAATCTGATGATGGGTTCTGGGGATACAGAGTGGAACTCCTCAATTGTAGGGTATGTATGTACTCGTATGTACTACTAGCGTCGAATTTCTGTAACATTTTTTTATTAATCACATTCTTCTAAGGATCCATTTCTGAAGTCTACGCAGACGAAGTCACGGGTAGAAGCTAGTATTGTACAAAAATATTCAGAAATTATTTTATCACCACTTAATTTTGGCTTCCGCTTAACCGCTCAAATGTGGCGCGGACTCCAGGAGTCCGTGTTTCTTTTTCTTCTCTCTTTCTTGGCCGGCAACGCATCAGTGATGCCTTAGGTGTTGCTGACAGTGAACGAAATATTAGTTCATTGGTTGCTGATGTTCATGGGCGACGATAGCTACTTACCATCAGGTGGATCGTCAGCTCGTTTGCCGGCTATTTCCATAAAAAAAATATAAGAATCTATACCTATAAGATGTATTTCATTTTATATTAAGTATATATTTTCGTAATCCGTCCTATAGAAGTGGGAAGTGAGTAATAATTAGGTGACAGAACAGGGCAGTGAGTGCGAACGGTAAATTCCTATTGTCGTGTTATCGCCGAGCCCCAGCCGCCCTCGTAATATTAGGAAGCAACTTCCTGACACTAGGTAACTTTTTAATTTCATCTAGAATTTTCAATTTTCCAAAGTAGAAGAACTTAGCTTGATACGTATAGCGTATATAAACTATGCTGGTTTATAACGATACTTATCAAGTATTATTTATAAGTATTATTTAGTATTATTTGATTACTAATTTTTACGCAGTTTTTTCGCATTCAATATTGATTTATGTATTTTTATCTGCAAAATGTGTTGTTTTCAGTAAGTCTTACTCTTATCTTCTTGAGTCTATTGTACGTCTGTCGTTGTGTACTAATTTCTGAATAAGGTACCTACCTACTAGATAGAAAAAATTTCAAGACTATAAAATATCAAGAAATTTTAACACTTCATATCCTTTTTTAAATTACACAAGGATGTATGCATGATTTTCGGGAGTGTGTGTAATACGTCTGACCTACTTAGAGTCCTATTCTAGATATTTCCGTTTGCAGAATGTTTAAACGAGTCCATTAGACTGTGATTCAATCATAATTCATAACTATTTATACATAAGCAAACCGAATCGAACTAATCTTTTACTCAAACCGCCCTGAATCTTGAAACCATTATAACTGAATCTCTAATATTTTCTTTGATGATTTTCGCTCTTTAACTAATTCTACTTGACAATGTAATAGAATGACATTTGACCGATTTCAATCACCAAGGAACTGAGTTGTCCTTCCTTGTCAAATTCCTAGCAAGAGCAGGGTACAGGGTACAGGGTACAGTAAAGAGGCGAGATAATGTCGAGCCACGTGCGCTCGCACACTCCATCGAATCGCAATACGTACCCAATCAGGATTATACAAATCCCTCGCGGCTATCCGAGGACGGGGAAATAATTACGATCGAGCCGAGTTAATCAAGTGCTGACGAGAATTGAGGAAAAATTCCCTAATATACTTCGCCCGTTTTGCCGTATCGCTGTTGTGTTTACTGGTAAGTAGAATAATTGACAGTGCGTCTAATTTGCTAATGGCTCTCGGTGATCATCGTTTTTCTTCGTGTTGTTTGTGTCGCGTTCGTATTGGTGCATAGGGAAATATTTGGTATTTAACTGCCTTGGTCGACCCAGCAGGCAATAATCGCTAGCTGTCCGCGTGAAGCTGTAAAGATCACTAGGGCCAATAGCAATTATCTATTCGAAAAAAAATAATGCCTCTTAACATCTAATACAGTGCATATCAAAATAAGAAGAAATGGGGCTATCTGTGGAGATAGGATAAGTTTACGATGATAAAAGTAAAATCTATATGACCTATATATGTAACATAAATATTTTTATGTAAACTATCATAATTTCGCGTTGGTAAATAATGTGACAGAATTTCCTAAAAAATTTATTGAACGAATCCGATATAAATTTAACAATACATACCTGCTATAGATTGTTCCTACTCTGTAGTAAATATTATTTAGATTTTTTTAAGAATACAGATTCTTCCTTGAAACAATCATAGATTAATTTCCCGCATATTTCAATAAGAATATTCACTAAATGAGCTCTCACACATCGACGAATAATTGATGCCTAAAGGCCAATGTTCACTGAATGTGATGAAGCGTCGCTCCACACATCAGCGGGTTCTATGAACGCCACTGCACCATTGCACACCCCCCGTGTGTCCAATATGATGGAATTGGAAAAGAATTTGGTCTTCGCAGGTCATTGACACAATAGATAAAGTAGGTGTTATATTATTAGCTAGCCTTTCGACCGTTGATACTGACAAGTATTTCTTAAGTCAAATTACCCTGATGAATTGTATTGATTGTAATTATTGTAAGTTCATTTTTCTTTTATGAGAGGAAGATACTACGCTTGTCTACAATAAAATATACATTTAACTACCATTAAATTTAGCTATGTAAAAGCTATACAATTTATTAAAACTAAAATTTTTACAGGATACATAGCTATAGATCCAGCCATATATAAACAGCAAGCCATTCCATCCCGTACAACACTCGTAAAGCTAACCTTTTCAGACGGTAGATAGTCTGCTTAGCCAAAAAGACTTCCAGAATCGTGTTTAGCTTCACTTAGTGAATGAATACGGACTGTTCGAACGACTGCTCCACTCGAGGCGACTCAGTCCTTATTTTACTACATGTTTTAATGCAATTCGCGAAAGACCCGGGATTTAAATAATTGGTTCGATTTTAAATGCCATTAAAGTTGATATCGAACTATTTTATTATTTTCGTTTTGATAGGGCTGCGATATTTTTCAATTGATATTGCTATGTTTCAGAGTTCTTTATTTTCTCTGTTCAATTATTGTTCTTGTATTTTAAATAAATACTTCCTTTCTGCCACTTCTCCAGTCGCAGATCTGCTATAAGAAATTTCGTAAGAGATAAGCAGAACCTTTGTAAAATATATCTGTTATTTGTTTCTCCTTTTAATTTTTATGTGTACATGAACAATAAATAAATAAATATCAAATAGGTAGTCATCATCGTACTTTCCTTATTTATCTGTGATTTTGGATTTACTGTGATTTGTATCTTTTTGTATCACGCCAAAACCACTGATGCGATTTTCAGTTTTCATCTATTAGTCAACATAAAAACTACCATTTATCACATTAAAATATCGTCACATGGAACAGACACTTTATGCCTGCATTGCGGCGTTGTTGTTCTTCCTTGGAAAAGGAAAAGGGCGAGGATATTCTTACCGACGATGTTGTTATTCTAGTGTTACCTATTTATTTTACATAGAACTGGACACTGAATCTAATAAATATAAAGTTAATATCGAAAAAAGCTAAGAGTGTTGCATTATGGATATAACGCTCCGTTCTACGATCTTCAACAAATATGTTATTAAAATTCAGACAAACTAGTTATGAAAAAAAATACCTAGGTACATACAAAGCTAATACAAAAACAAAAGGAAAAAATAGTTATAAAGATAATTATCGATTTTAAAATACACTGCACGTAAACCCTGAAACCTCTATAACATTTGCCCTTGACTCCGCGACATGAAGTTGGCACGTGCATTAAGCTATTTGTGTCACGGGGTCACATACTCGTAACTTTCGAGATGTTGCACGTTCTGTACTCACGACATGTAAGCACTGTTCAATATTGTATAGCTTGAAATGATAAATTTATTCATATATTACTATTTTAGGTTTACATGATTGCCATGACTTAGACGTTTGGCTTCAATAATGGCCCTCTATTGAGCCGGGTCTCTCATCTTGAAGAAGCCTAGATCCTCACGCTACTCTAATGCGGATTGGTGGAGGTGTTCGTGGTCAACCCAACTGTCGAATGTTTTCAAGGACCCAAGGCCTCCGACATACCTTAACAAAGGTTATTTTACGAAAACAATCGGGACAGACCGCAATGGCTTTACGTAGGCAAATTTTTCATTTTATTCTTTCTCTGCATACTTCTCAAGGTTCACAATTTTTCTTTTTGAGTTGCTTCTTATTTATTCTGAATATTTCTGCAAAATAAAACAATATATCTGGTAACTTATCTGGATATTTATTGAATGTAATGTATGTATCACTAGATTTAGGCAGTTATAGTAAGGAATGTAACTTTAGAAGTCGTAACAATGTTATTTTTTCCATTCTTCCCGTTTCTAAAAACTTTTAAATCAAAGAGGCGAATAAATGTAACTAATAACATTTTAAGGGATTATGTTTGATTTGATTTACAAAACGTTTGCATACACAATGTCCAAATTCAAAGCCAAATTCATGAGTTACAAACTCTTTTAACTCACGTAACTTATTAGATACTGTAAAAGGTTTCTCTTTATCAACGATATTGAATTAGATTTATGTTCTCGTAACTTAAGAACATGTAGGTACGTAAAAGCACTATAGTTGATCATTACATTGTTACGTATGTATCTTCATGTCTGCGATTTATTTTACTTTAACCCTTTTACCAAACAAACGGTAAGACGAACTTATTAGACGCAACCCTAATCGCGCAAAGCTCCGTCAACCAATTACTCTGAAAGACTCCGGCAATATGGCGGAGGTATTTCAATTTAGCTTATTGGCCCATGTGCGCTGGGATTTTGACAATTTTTTTCCTGGTCCGCTTCTCATCTTTTCCAATCCATCTATCATGTGGATATTTCTAAAAAACATGCTTGAATTTATAGAACATTTTATTTATTTTGTCGAGCAATCATATTTAACTTCTAGATGTGGAGTTCTGTTAGGATTTTTATGGCATTGATAAAACGTATGTTACATTTAAGTTTATTAAAAAGTATTGGACAAAAAATAAATTACTTTATTGTAAAATTTAGTTTGGTTTGGTTAATATATGTAAAATATTTGACCAATTGAATCCGGTAACGTACCTACCTACTATTCTATGTTATAAAAAGTATTAGTAATAGGTGAGGTCGTGACCCGCCACACAGCTGCAAACTGCAATGCAGAACAGAGGTCAATGCTTGGACCAAAATGTTTTAAAATACCCATATAAAATAAGAAAAATACCTTTCTCGTTATAAACAAATTGTAATTTATAAAATCTGCAGCATATTCGAATTAAAGATTTGGTTTTAGAAACCAGTAAAATATTAGCTTTATCTACTACGCAGTGCTATGTCTACCCGCCTATTTGAAACCAAGTACATAATAAGAGGAATTAATTAAATGTGTAGTAAATCGTTCAGTAAGTGTAGTAATTCGTAAAACTACGAATACCTCTATCTATCTATCTATTTATCTCTCTAACAGCCTTTTAAAGTCCACTGCTGGACATAGGCCTCTCCTAATTGGCGCCACTCCGACCGGTCCTGGACCCTGTGAATCCAGCGGCTTCGCGCCGTCTTCTTTAGGTCATCAGTCCACCTGGTCGAGGGCAACCAGTGCTCCTTTTAACGAATACCTCTACTTCTCCATTTAAATACAATATTTTCGTCTATTTAGACGAAAATCTGTGATCTGTTCACGGTTTTTGTGGTTTCTAACTACATATAACTAACTATTCAACTATGAGAATAGAAGACCTATTACTAAATACGAATAATATCTAGGTAAGTGTAGTGTATACTTAAGTAAAGTTAATATTTAATTTCATTAACTTAATGATTCTAATTTCTCTGTCCTAATGATGAAGAATCAATTATTCTATTTAACTAGGAATGGAATGCCATTCTTAGTTAAATAGACCCTAAATCTTTTGTAATTTGTACACAAAAATAATAGCAGAGCTTATGTTTCCTTGTAAACTTATTATTATATTTATTAGTTAGTCTGCATGATTTACTTGTGCAAAATGCACTAATCCGGCGTGTAGAGCGGCGCGCTATCAAATTCTGCTTCATTAGGCGGGCGGGCGGCGCCCGGGCGCTATCGACGCAGCCCGTCCATTTTTCACGCCGCACACCGACTAACACAATATTTGGATTAAAATATAATAGCATAAACTATATCTATAACTATAACTAATGTATCTGTTCATACATTATCAAAGCTTGGAGTAAAGTAACACAATTAACGATTTCCTTGTTTGAACACCTAAGGTCTTATCTGGTGTATCACACCACTTTTATAGCACAAGTAGGGTTACCAAATGATCGGGATTCGTCTAGATTGTCCCGACATTTCACATGGTGTCCAGACATGTCCTGACTTTTTGAAGTTTTGTCCAGATATTTCAGTCATCCGAAGCACAAGGCAAGCAAGCAGAGGCAACGTGATGGTCAATAGTACCGATAGTATAAAACATGAATGTTCTTGCCATCCGCAACACAGATAACACTTTACCGAGAGAATGTCTTTACGCGTTTATTATTCTTACATAGTTGTTAACTGCTCCCGTCTCGCATCTACAAACATCCTTTCACGTTTTTATGAGGCATTTTATATTTTTTTAGGTTTCCGTAGCCAAATGGCAAAAAACGGAACCCTTATAGATTCGTCATGTCTGTCTGTCTGTCTGTCCGTCCGTATGTCACAGCCACTTATTTCCGAAACTATAGGAACTATAATGTTGAAACTTGGTAAGTAGATGTATTCTGTGAACCGTATTAAGATTTTCACACAAAAATAGAAAAAAAACAATAAATTTTGGGGGTTCCCCATACTTAGAACTGAAACTCAAAAATTTTTTTTCATCAAACCCATACGTGTGGGGTATCTATGAATAGATCTTTAAAAATGATATTGAGGTTTCTAATATCATTTTTTTCTAAACTCAATAGTTTGCGCGAGAGACACTTCCAAAGTGGTAAAATGTGTGTCAGTAACTTCTAAAATAAGAGAATGATAAAACTAAAAAAAATATATGATGTACATTACCATGCAAACTTCCAACGAAAATTGGTTTGAACGAGATCTAGTAAGTAGTTTTTTTTTAATACGTCATAAATCGTAAACCGCCTAAAACATCGATCAAAGTTACAACGAACTGCAAAAACTTTTATATTATGTTACTTGCTGCTACGGAACCCTTCATGGGCGAGTCCGACTCGCACTTGGCCGCTTTTTATTTATCTCTGACATTTTAGCCTTTCCCGTGAATTACTAAATACGCATAAAAATCACAGTAGTTTTTATTAATATATTATATTAATAATAATTATATTAATCATATTATTATTAAGATGATAAAACAAATTATTTTTAATACCATGCGGTGGCATTGTAAATTAGACCAAACAAGTTGCTCAAAAAAATCTTAGTCAAACAATTAAATTGTTCCAAACAAAAGCACTTCATAAAATCAGTCCAATCCCCATAACAAGTGGCAGGGAACCCGGTACCTGCACAGTAGGCACCGATTTAATTTACACTACCCCCCGCCAATCGGGGACAATATTCAAATAAGGCTTCATCTATTAACGAACCCCATCGCGACATGTTCCATTATCTATCATTTCCATCTGCAAACCCTCTGGCTTTACCCCGTCACTGTACGACTCACGTCCTAAGATTTTTAAGGGGACGTAATCAAATCAAATAGACCGCGATAAGAACAAGGGAATTAATTAAAATTCAGGTAGATGTTTTCGAGCTTTTATTTTGGGGTAGGTGAGGATGAGTGAGACGGGCAATTTACTCAACTGTAATTTTAGTCACAATCGAGTCGCATTTCCGTCTTATCGTTCTTTTAAAATCTAGGAATGGCAAAAAACGGTTGATCATTGACATAATACATAGTTACTCATGTATGAAAATCTTATCATTAAACGTAATTGAAGAAGAATATGGAAGATAGAATGTTCTCATAAATATACAATAAATAGTTTTCACGGTAACTTTTTCTTAATGAAATCAATTAAGAATCGTGTGTTTACCACTACCTGTGTCTACCACCTTCTGGGTTTCTAAGTACTAAGATGAAAATCAAGGCAAACCTGCGTTAAAAAAAAATTAAAAAAAAAATTGATTTACTTTTCTTAGTTAAGCAACTCTAAAGTAACACGGTTTATAAACCAATGTATGTTACATTGACCGTTTTTAACAGTAATAATTTTGCACAACCCGACCTCGATTCCAGCAAGATAGTACGATAAACAGACCCCTGGTAAGCTCAATTCTTTTATATTTTCCAAAACATAAAACTTGTCGCCGATACAGTGTGCACAACATGTTTTCAGCCATCGCTAGCCGTCCGCGCGTCCTAGCCGATTGAAATCTCGTACGGTTACCCCAATCTGTGGCGAAACAAGGCGGGTCGGCGGCAGTTTTTTCAATAACCCTTGAGGAGCCCCGCTGCGAGGCTCAAACACATGACCGCGTCAATCAGCGTTATGAATGAATACATTCGTTCCTTGCTCCTGACAGTTCTATGACTACTCTACTTATTATTACGGAATATCCAACTCTATTAGTCCGAGTGATTCGGCTCTTTACAAAAACGTTTCAATTTTGTTGGAAAAATATTGAAGCAAACATGCTAGCGGAATGGTTTTTCAAAACATGAAAAAATGGAATTTATTTTGATTGTTCGTGCGAAATTTTAAATCGATGTTTCGTCTCACGGCCTAAATATACATAGACTAGCTTGTGAATAGTTTCCAATAAACATAATTGATTTCCGTTTTTACAAGTTTAATGTAAATTCATATGCCTACGATTAGGCTAGGATAATGGCTATGTTGTACCTAATTCATAACTTTATACTAGCTAGACAGCTAGCTAGCTAGTAAACTGCATGTTTTTAAGCCACATCTTACGTTTTTCAGTAACCGAACCAGTAGCTGCCGGTGACATTCTGTATTCGCTTACAATAATATCCCTATACCAGAAACTTTAGTTTGAGTTTAGGTACTCGTTAGCAAGTCAGCCTAGAATACTGGTCTCAATTCCATGCCAGTACATCAGGACCGTCTTTCTTGACTTGACTTTCCGTCAAGCCTGCTTAACTTGTTAATATCTTCTTGCTTGAGTCAGCTGCCAATCGGCTCGTCGCGTTCTGACTGGGAGTTTGAGAACCAGTTCTTTCTTCTCTTTTCTTTCATGGTTGGGAACACATCGGTGATGTCTAAGGTTCCTGCTGTCCATCCATAGGCGACGATGAATTAGGTGGCTCGTCTGCTCGGTTATTAATTTGTTTAAAAAAATAGTCCAATGCTCATCAAAATTGATAATAACACTTATAGCGACTGATCACATACCTACAAAATTTTACTTTTTAAAATTTTCCGAAGATTTTTTTCACTTTTCCTGCAGATTTTGGTACAGTGATTTCAAATCTACCAGCCGTTTTTATCTATCAGCTTTAGTTTTTAGTACACAGCTTTTTCGTATTTTACGTGAGGGTAGGCGCGCATTTATGAGTTTAGCATATTACTGATATCAGTTAAGTTGAAATTAACGCGATGTTTACATCAAAGAGAAGATGTTTAAATAGTCCGCAGTGTTTTTGTTTCATTTGTGGTGAATATGTGTTTAAAATTATAGAAAATCGATAACTGACTTAGTTAAAACTGCTTAATTTGATTACTTTAAAGTACAAGTGTGTAATTTGGAAAAGTCGTGGATGCCTAAAACTATTTGTCAAAATTGTGTTGTTAGTTTGCGACTTTGGGTAAATGAAAAAACAAATTCTCTGACGTTTAAAATCCCGATGATCTGGCAAGAACCTAAAGCCTAAGCCTTGCTGATAAAAATAGAATAAATTAAAATAACCGCAATTAATGGGTTTATCCTGATATATCATCTGCTACACGACCAACTTTGTTAACTAGCCCAGTTCAACAGCTTGTATAACAGTTTTACCTTCAACATCTACAACAGATTCTCACCAGATCGAAATACGAACGGTGAATGTTTTCAGTATATATTGCACATAAATTCCCTGGCCTAAGTACAGAAAAATTAAAAGCTGGAATATTCGATGGACCCCAAATATGACTGCTATTATGAGAATTTTACTAAAACAGTGAATGAAAGCAAGTCTAGTACATGGAAAGCATTTGTGTCAGTAATGAAAAATTTTCTTGGTAATGCTAGGGCGCCAAACTACAAAGAATTAGTTTAACATGCTATATTGTCTGAAGGATCTTGGTTGCAACATGAGCGTCAAGTTTCATTATTTAAACTTTCATCTTGAACAATTTTTCTGAAAATCTCGGTCACTTTAGTGATGAACAAGGAAAAAAATTTCACCACGAAATTTGCACCATGGAGGAACGATATAAGGGTAGATGGGACGTGAATATGATGGCCAACTACTGCTGGAGTATGAAAAGGGAGCTACCTCAAGTGTCTTTCTCAAGAAAATCAATTTTTAGCTACTTTTATAAATTAAATTTATTTTTGTAGTAAATTTTTAAGAGGTTTTTCTACTTAAGTGCACATATGTCATATCTCGAAAACTAAAGCTGATAGATAAAAATGGTTCTCATTTTCAGAGTCAGAGCACCTAATATCTACAGAGAAGCTGTTTATCCTTCTGGAAAAAAATCCTTGTAATTATGTGATAGGACTGATTAGGTTTAATGATCCCTCACAATAATTGTCAGTAAGAATTTCTGGGTTTGATATCGCTTCGCAGACCAGTCAGCCTAGACAAAAACCAGCTACCGAGTACCGAGCTCAGTTCTAGGCAAAAAAAATCGTTATCGGCTATTTTGATTCCAGTTTTAATTTCTCAGAGCGGAGGCACCGCAGGTCGCGACGTGATTTGATGGGCTCTTTGTACGATGGAAATAATATCGCGCCAAGCACGGATCATTGGAGGGAGAGCACTTTCGTGTATTTTCATTTGCTGTAACTCGACAATGCGAACCGATTTAAAATATTGCATCGACTTAAATTTCGAAATAGGAATGCGTTTTAAAGCGATGGATGTCGTGCTTCCGGCGTGCACCGATTTGTTTATTCCAGCCAAATGGAAAGTATATGAAAGTCTGTATTTTGTTACACGCCTATGTAGTGATCTTGTTGTGAACATAACAAATTAAGGTCATATCCACAAAATATATTTGTCTTTTCCAGACGTTTGTTAATAGTTTTGTTATAATCTTGATACCCATTATACCCAATTTATCAACTCAGCACCATTATTTCTTCTTCTATTCTATGATAAAAGTTACAAGTATCCTAATTATTATTGTAACGTTCAAGTTAATTGATACATTTTTAAACAGATGTCGAAACCGGATGACGCAATAGTTAATCAATGTTTTTTAAGATAGCACGAGAAACATTGCTCGTGTATCGGCTGAGAGTTTGAGAGCCAGTTCTTTTATTCTTTCTTTTCTCTTCTTTCTAATAACGGCAATACATCGGTTAATTATCTTTGGTGTTGGTGATGGTTTGTGTGGGTTGGTGGTGACTCATTTTTGGCTTATTCACTTAAGGTTATGAGAAATGAACATCTAATTGTTACTGAATTAAACACTCGAACCCTCACATATTCATTCAATGATAAATGATTAAAAGTATTTTACTAAAATAATAACAACTCCTAATAAAGTTTCATTACTTCGAAACTGTTTTGTAATTCATCCATTGCGGGAATTTGTGGTCAAACCTTTCTAGCCTACTTTGAATATAAAGGCCGTATCATATTTCAGGTGGCAGTGGTTTTGTAGGTCAATAAGTCACCAAGCGAGTTTCCGTGCCGCCATCCAACTATACACATGTAAATTTATAGTCAACTTCGTCTTTGTATCAACTTGACAAAACAAGGGTGCAAAATGAAACAATAGCGCATCAACGCAACTCACCCCTCGATGGAAACCACAGGAGGATATCATAAATGTCGGCTTAAACACTCGTCTCAGAGGATAGTAAATAAAAATATAATAAAATAATAAATTCGACGCAACATATGGCTCGGGACCGAATTTAGATTCGAAGTTGGAGGGGAGATTTATCTGCCAACTAGTTTGCGGATTCCGGGCCTCGTCGTTTTCATTTTGTTGCGATTGCAGTCTCGCCAGTCACTGTACAACGGATTTCTTTTGTTTCAGAAAAGATTTTTTTAAATAAGAATGTTACGACAGAAATATTCTACGACATAATAAATTGCAATGAAGAGTTACGACAGTTCCACATGGGTTTTTTAAACATCAGAATGTTTAAAATTCCTTGTTTTCTAGAATTATGTATGTCATGGCTGAATGACTAAATTGTTCGTGTCATTTTCACTAAGTGGTCGCAACTGAAAATTTTACGATTGATTATTTTATTTTATTTCTTAGTTATACAAACAATAACTATCAAAGTTACAACGAAGAAATTAGTGTTAAAATGGTATTCTTTGTCGATTGACCTAAGTTGATGTTGAAGTGCGAGCATGTGCTTATATTCAATAGTTACATAATTATTCACTAAATACATTATTTTAAAGATAATTAATAGACAAATATATCTTGCTTCAAAAGAATCAACCTCTTAATTGTACTGCATACCTAAAACACAATCACAGTGTATGTCAGCCTGTTTACAAATCTTCTATCATTCTATTCTGATATGCATTCGTTTCTAGTCGTTTTAAATCGATTGAGCATTGTCAAAACTAAAGATTCCTTATTGCAGAACCCCGCGATGCATCGAGTGGTGTATCGAGATCGGGACTCGAGTAATAATCGAACCCTCGCCGCGTGGTGTCCCGCACTCAATCTGGACCACCCTAGCACCATAAGGACGTAACTATCACTTTTACTTTCCTCAAAAATATACCTTATGTAAACACAATACGATTGATACATCTAAATGTCTTTTCCAACAACATAGATCGACGAATTCCCTATGTTGAGTCGACAATCCACAAAAACGAACGGTTATTGAATTTCTTAACATTTTTGATTTCTGTCTTTGTCCGTTGCTTTACAACGATATTAATATTTCGTGGTGTCACACTCAAATTATATTGAGGTGTCACAATAAAATTGACACACTGAATGCATTGATTTCGTCAGTTATCGTAAAGAATCGATTTTGCTAATCTAATTGATTGAATTTAAATTTGTGTAATTCCAAATAAAACACCTAAGCATCCACCTGTAAATTTTAATCCTGAATTGCTTTTGTTTCGTCGTTTCTTAGAATCTTTCAATTAAACTCTCGTAACAGCGCCAAGGTGCCCATTATTCTATCTCGTCTTTGAGACATTGCAATTACACCGTCGCGCGCGTCGTAGGATTACAATGTAAATACATAGCTATTGGATAGTGCAATCTATTGAGTATCTCCAGACTGTGCAAGACGCACTGGTGTGTGGATCACTGGGGCTGAGGGACTCGGTGAACAAGCTAAGGCGGATATGTAGTATGGATATGGAAATTGATATTACAAAATATTTCATTTAATAATCGATTGTAATTAACATAGCTACCTCTATGTTCTAACAAATGGGACGACTAGTTGTCAACCTCCAAGCAGTTTTTGACTGCATTGGGGCGGCCCAGAATACAGACCTCAATCTCACGCCGACACATCAGAGACTACTAGGTATTATTGGAATAATACCATTCGATAATATTGGAATCTCATCAAAAACATAAATGTGAAATGAGAGCCAAGTAAAAGTAAAAATAAAAATTTAGATCTAAGAGCCCGTACACAAAACTGCGATTCGACGCGATGCGAATTCGCAACGCAAAAAGTTGCGACACGAATTGCTGCGATGCGATTTCGTGCGGCAAGGCATGTCCCTTCCACGATAAGGTGACCATTCCTTTGACGACCGTTGAAAACTAGGTCGTGACATGGATCGTAAAAAGAAGTGTGCACTTTTGTTATTGCTTAGGAGATACAGGCAAAAGATACAAAGAAGATTTTGGGTTCATCTATTTATTACTATTATGAACGCCGAAGGGAACTATTTTCATCGAAAATATTATGGCGACAGCGCACACGCGTCACACGGTGACGTGACGTCGCCCTGAATCACGCTATCGAAGTTTCTACAATCGCTAGACATATATACAAATGCTCCGACAGATCAGTTGGGGCTCGGCCGCCTCCCAGGCAACACAAAAAGATTAAAAGATTTGATTTTTAAATGAAGAATCTTAGAAAAAAAAGAAAAAACGTTTCATTGTAACGTAACAAAAAAGATTTCGTATTTTCAAAGTGATCTCAAACTTTATTTCATGTGTGTACGTCTTGCCAACACGCTGTCTCAGAGCCGACTTAAAGGTGTTGTCAACAAGTATGACGTAACATCGCAGGAATGCGCGATGCGAATCAATTCGCAAGTTCTTGCGACGCGACGTGCGAGCTCGCAGGTTTTTGCGATGCGACGTCGCATCGCAGTTTTGTGTACAAGCCCTAAATGGGTGTAAGGTTCTGTGTAGAAAATTTCAAAAGTTTTAGTCACAACAGCATGTAATTCAAGCTCTACATTTGACTTGGCTTGTTATTACATTTGTATAATTATCTTCGTGAAGTTTGTTAGGTTGATACATATATTACTTTTCTAAACTTTGGTTTGTTGGTAGTTAACTAATGAAAACTAGCCAAGTCAAATGTAGAGCTTGAATTACATTGTATTGTATTTCATGTATGTAGGTTAAACATGTTTCGAGTAGTGATGGGGTCAAAAGTAGCTTGATATGGTTCGTGTAATATTACACACGTCGCTGCGTCACCAGTTCTTTTGCTTTGAACTTGGCTGGACACGCTACCACTTGTATAGATAATACCGTATTATTCTTGGATTACCATCATGGGGAACCTGCCTGGCAAGTTACACACTCTTGCTGAATTCAGCCGCCATACAACACAACCTCTTTTTGACTCAACAAATGTAAGTTCTTTTTTTAAATTAAGGTACCAAGCGTCAATCTTATTATGGAGAGTATCAGTCGTTAATGGATGACCAGGATACTTTTTTAATCTGGAAAAAAATAGTAAAATATCTGCGATATTCCATTAATGTCTAAATTCTCAATCTGGAGCTTACATCTGTCACGCTGTCTTCATTTCAATTACCAGCGTGCGGCCGAATTAATTCCATCATATCTCGATTTGCGATACAAGCAGCGGATTACTCGGCGATTTGCTAGGACCGACACAATCGCATCAAGTCTACCCGATGTATGTCCACAGAGCAAGGAAGCTACAGAGTGATTCATTAGAGTTTAGACAATAAAAATAAAATAGCCAGTAAAATTGTTGGTAGCCACTGTCTTGTGAAGCGAGGTGTGCCGGGTTTGTTTCCCGGCAGGGGCATGCATTAATGCGATAGTAGGTGTTTGTAACGTCTCATTTGTGTGTCACTGCAGCCTGCCACTCAGGGAATTCTAGGGCTGTTATTGGAGTTAAGGCCCAGTGTGCCTCAAACTTTAAAGCTACGGGTGAGGGGTAGTGATAAATACCATATTAAGAGAATATGTTCTAGTTTTACGATGGTAAAACTAAGGAACGATTTGTTCCAAACTAATACTAATACAACTCTGCACTGCTCTGCTATCAGGAGCGCATAGTGTTCAGCGAGTCAGTCTCGTGGTAATGGAGTGCAACGCGCCGCGTGCCGGCGGCCGGCTGCCACGTGGCTGCGCTGCGCGTGCGGCGCGCGCGCACTCCCACCGATTATAGCTATCACGTGAGAATGTTCCAAAATCGCAACCGAAATATAAAGGTTTCCGACGTCTGCGATGCAATGAGATTTGAAAACTTTGGACATTGTCTACAGATTGATTTCTAGAGTGATTTATTCGAAACTCATGCAAGTGACAAGAGAGTTTCGTTTTTGTGTCGGTTTGTTATCTCAAAAAGTCAACTACTTACATTCCTTCTTCGAAATTCCAAAGTTTAAATTACTCAATTGGTATGCGTTTACATTACGAAAATTTAATTCAAAACCAGAAAAAATATTTGTGAGATAAATTATTTTTCCTGTTTCTTTTTAATATCTAAGGTACCCTCCACTTCGCTGAAAAGACATGTTTTCCCCATAAATAGGTTATAAGATTACTTCTGCAAAATCTCTTGTGAATAATTTCAATAAAGCCCCAGAGGAAACCGTCATACCAATAAACTTCAAGTACAGTCGCGTTCGCAACCACAAAATGCCTGTATACCGCTATACGAGTACGCTGAGCGAAAAGTAATATCTAGGTGTCAACTGCAGGCGATAATCGCGGAATAAAAAATTGCCGTCAGACCTCGACGCCGGCACTATTTCCACCCTTGCCTGTATCTCGGCGTTTATCGGCCGATAGTATCTGAGTGAGACATCGCTGGTGACGTTTGAAATATGATCGGCGAGGTCCCCGGGGCGCGGGAGGCCACGTGCGTCGCATATTCAAATCAGAATCGCACGCGACGAGACCCCCGTGTTGGCTAAATACGCCCGCCGCGTATCGCCAGGCAGCGGCCGCCCAGCCCACCCACTTACGAACCCTCGGCCCTATGTAATCGAATTTGAAAATTATTCTAAAACACTGAATAATGTATTTCGGAGGGACCCCACGCCCGAGGCAGCGCGCGGCCGGCGCTGATTTTTAAAATAAATTAAACTTAATCAAGTGGGTTCGCGCACCTAAACGGATTAACTTTGCTCGGATTTGACTTCGGTACTGTTTGCTCAGTGTGAGGGGTGACGGTTTAAAGGTTATTCGAAACAGTCGGATAACATCGTATGGGTATCAACGTGCATACAATCAAAATGCAAGCGTGAGACGAACGAGAGATAAGGAACGACTTACGAGTAACGCGAACCCATGACGAAACTACGAAGGACAACAAAAGAATTAGTTAAAAATTTTAAATTAGAATTTACCTTCTCGATTTGTATAATAGAAGTTTCAATTTATTTCCTACCTGTAATACTAACTTCGTACCTATAATAATTTCAAATATTTTTTTTTATTAGATGAAACAGATGTACGATAATACTTTTTTATACAATAATCACAAGCTAACGAAACATGTTAATTGTTTAAACACCCTTTTGTCAATATGTCAACGACGTGCATAATAAAATCGATGATATTCATAATGTGTAGAAGGTGATACATTACAATAAAATATTTCATTTTCTTAGCTTAATAGTTCATTCTCTTGCGATTATTTTTTTAGCAATTTTACTAGCTAATCCTGGATGTTTGAGTTTTTTGTAGCTAATCAGTAACGAATAAGTCGTCACTGACACAGTCAAAGACACAAAATGTAAATATTAGCTACCTGTAGTTTATTTGTCATTTAATTTAGTAATGTGTAAAGAAAATAAATAATACTTAGCGTTAAAATTATTTTAATCTCAATCTAACACGGACGAATGAACGGATTAATAGACAAACATGACAAAACTACATATAAGTTCCGTAATCAAAATGGGACCCTAAAAATTAAAAACTGAATACAAAACATAATATTTTATGTATCAACTGGCATTGGCCAATGGTAGAAATCTATTAAATTCAAAGAGAGATAGATAATATAAAATGTATGCATATCGCCCTTAATATTCATTTACTACTTTTGACTTATGACTTAAACCACGGTAAGTAAAAACTCATCGTTCCCCACCGAGCGGTTAAACGAAATTTATGAATCGCAAAACTTGCTCAAATTCATATTTGAAAATTAAATATTGAATAAGACAATATTAGTTCACTCGCTACATTAAGTTTTATTACGCCATGAATACATTGGCCTCGGTGCGATTCGGCACGCAGGGCTGTGGCCCCGCCATTAGCGCCCGATATGAAATTAAAATTAAAATATATAAAAAAACGGCATGAGCACTCTTGACAGACCGCTAAGGGGCAGCCCTAAAGATTTAACCACATGGAAACTATAGAGTAGACATTAGGCTATTTGTTTAAAAAAATACATAATAATATTGTTATACACATTTAGTTGTTTGTTATACCTAACAATAGAAATCATTTTTAGGTGTTGAATTATTTAATACATGTAATTAAGAACAAATAAAATAAATTAAAATATGATTTTTATTTAAATTTAGTACTGCATTTATTTTTACTAGCATTAATAGTAATAATAAACTGTTTCGTTATAAAACATTTTTCGTTTCAGCTTCGTAACGATTCCAGGAGATTAATTTGCCCTATTTTCAACAGCTTTTCCAGATTTTCATTTTGTCCAATTCCCTTCCTCTCATATACATATCTCTTACTATCTATATTTATTAGTGTAACATCAATTCCACAGCTTGCCCTGTATAACTATCATGTAGCGGCGTGCAGTAGGGGTGCTACTCGATGATTTGGTTTTTCGATTCGTTACGCCGTCAAACTACCCTCGAGTGCGTACCCTCGAATATGTTCCCTCGCCTTGAATATTATTTATACGTTTGTTAAGTGGAGTTGCGAGAGGATTATGGCCTCGGGAGCTCAGCACTTCAACAAACATCGGTTATGATTTCTAATATCGATCGCGGATTTTAAACTCTTGTACTCTGAAGAGCGCGCTATAGTATCTATCTTCCATCTTTACGTTTTGATGAATTCGTTCACTGTTCACATAATACCCACAAATTAATTTCTGTGCTATACATTCTTTCAGTATATTTTGTTCATTAAATTTCATTTCAATGGTTCTTACTGCTACCACTATATACTTTAAATATTTAGGTACCATCAAGAGTTATTTAAAGGGATGAATTGCTATCAGAGTAAAATTTCAATAAAACTGTTATGTTGTTGAACAAATGTAATACTTCAACTGTACTCATATTTGATAATAAAATCTCCTAGAATACCGTTAGCATAATTTATTTTCCTATTCACAATTCTTTCTGTTTTACAAAACTCAAACATGCGACAAGTCTTGTTTTAAGCCAGCAACCTTACCGAAAATAAATCTTTAATCTTTGCCTTATCCGGCGTGTTCCTAAATATTTAAGAACAACAGTAATGTCAACGGGAGCGGCTACTCGGGTGCAGGTATGCAAAGCAAACACATTTCCTCTGGGGAGCGGCGCGGGGCGGCGTGGCGCGGTGCGACACGGCACGGTACGGTACGGCGAGCAAACACCGGCCAATACGAGTTTCGCTTGTTTACACTGCTACGTATATACGTATATGGCCCGCATACCTTACCCTTATCTCTAGAATCTAGACACTCGTTTCAGTTTCAAGCGTGAATTAGCCAAGTCCTATACATATTTCTAACTTCTAGTATTATTTGGTTTAAGCTACGTAGGGACCAAAATAAATAATGTGTACCCATTGAGGTAGTATACATAGAGAGGCTATCTCAAACAAAATGTGTGTTCCACCGCCGGCTTGCCCTCCGTTCTCTTTTCAAACTAGAAGCCTCGTTTGCACACTTGCCATAGAGTAACTTTGTATATGTCACTTGCCGAACCAAGACAAGCGGTCACAGACTCCAAATCTTTACAAGCTCTTACTCCAACTTTATTTAACGTGCAAAAGCGTTTAAACGATTTCAAACGTAATTACCATTGATTCGTGTCAAAAAATCCAACACTTTAAATTGGTCACAAGCGTCGCGTCGGCAAGCTTATTTAGTCCATTAACACGCTAGTGGCTTGCCAAGTTCAAACGCTCCTTATGATTTTTTCATTCAAAATGGCGGGAACATTGCTCAATAATTTAATTAAATTCGTTTTAGTTGATTTAAGTTAAGATTTTTTTTCTTACTGATGATAAAGTGATAACATTATCTTTTTTGTTTTTTGTCGTGCAATTGTGACACATTCTTATTATGCACGACGGCATTTTTTCAGTTTTTTCGTAAACAATTCTGACATGCGGCCGCAATGAGCGCAGCCGAGTGACAGCTGAGTGACAGAATGAAATGCAGCCGGCCGGCTGCAATGCACACCCCCGGACCCGATGTTCGCGGTGTCCCTTCTATACGCTAGTAACATTAATTCTATGTGTGTACCATGTTATTTTTGAAGATATTAACTGGTTCCTGTAATAGTTCAAGGTTATGGCAACGTTTTATATTTTATTTTTTGGAATGTAAGCGAATCTTTCATGAACGTCATAAAGTTTAAATGTCACTAATAATAATTAAAACAAAATGTTGAAACTTAACATAGGTCTTATTATAAAAACTCCGAGAACAGACATTTATTAAACAAAACTCAATCCTTGGAAGAACTATTTTATTTTATATTATATAGTTAGATAAGGTAAGGCATAAATGTAAATGTAAGGCTCTAGAGAAGAGGATGAGCTTCAGTGTAGGTACATGACAAGTCATGTTGTGGGGTTCGCCACTGCGCGAGCAAATATTAGCTACTGCGGCTCGTCGTGTTTATTCACGGACATTATACATAGACTCGCTACTTTATGTTTAGACAGACCAATTAAATAATGAGGTTGATATAAAAGTTCACAACTACACATAGCATAATCTTACAAAGATTTTAATATATCAGGCCTGGCGCACCCCGCATTTTAACTATGAAGTTACAAGTACATGCCACGTTCGACGTGTCGGGCTAATTCAGAAAATTCATAAGGGCTGTCACACGTTCGTAATCTATCACACATATCAAAATAAACTTTCAGAAAAAAACAAAATTAATTAATTTTTGATAAATGTCACTTTTCTTCATGTCATCACACATGTCACAATTCACACGTTAGTTCGATACAACACGCTACGTCGCGCTACGATAATAACTAAAATGAAGGCAAAAGCATATTGCATCGCATTCCGCTGCATATACAAATCACCCAGCCAGCTCATAGTGCTTGTTCACACTGAACTCGCGGGCGCGGTCGCGAAATATCAAACATGAGCTACTATGAAAGTGTTCACACCAAAACGCGCGCGCGGTGTATGTAGCGTTTACCGCGACCGCGCCCGCGCCCGCTTGTTCAGTGTGAACAAGCACTTACACTATTAATCATTCAGGGAAACATTATGTGATAAATACATTTAGCGCTAATCAAGATAGTTAAGAACCAATATTATGATTTTTTGGTGTTTCTGGTCTATCTTGTTACATAACTACCTAGACACCTAAAAGTGATATTATTTATTTCAAAGACAAGGTAAGTACATACTAAGCGTAGGGGAAGTAAGCCCAAGACGGATACCTTAAGGTAAAATGAAAGTTTGAGTATGTTAATAACATAATTTCTGAAGACTAAAGTTGATGCGTGTAAGGGAATTTAGTATAGTTTGATAAAATTAGGTCATATTACTTAATACTACACCAGCAAAATTATTATGAGCAAATAACATAAACCTTCAAAAAACTCATTTTGCCCGGAGGGGGGGCCTAAAACGGGTACTGGACTCGGGCAAAACGGAAGGCCGGCCTAAGATGAGTAGGAAATTGAAAGAAGCTAGCAGAATTGAAAGATTACATAGTTTATATAAAATAAAACAATAAATATTTGCAAAAAATTTAATCACAGTATTAAATTTGTATAGGACTTTTACAAAATTGACTTAGTCGAAATGTTTTAAAGGTAGTCTTTCATAATATATCTCTAACATATCAGTCTTCTAAGTTGAGTACACCGTACATCATAATCAGTGAAAAAAAAACGTGTGGCACTCGGGGATTGCCGCGGTAAAGCTATTGCATAGCATTTGTTGCTATTAACAGCGAGTACTAGGCGCACAGAAGTCCTCGAGGATGCGACATCATTGACACTGCACAAGCCATAGCATGTGCGGTCCCATTTACTCCTCGGCACCCAGCATAAGGCACAACAGGGATGTCCATATTACGATCATGCACACCAAGTTATTATTGCTATTTCTCCCATCATGCCAATCAATATGCGGAAGAGCGACAGTGATAGAACAAATCTATCCATGACATTCTCGTCCCAAGATGCTCGGTTTATTTTTCTTTTGTATTTGTTCACCATCTATAAAAAAATATTAAGGCCTTCATAAATATAAAAATATACATGCAATATTTCAGTAAAAGTATAGTTTGTGGAAAAACAAGTGAGTCCAGGGCGAAACGGGTAAGTACTCATTTTGCCCTACCCATTTTGCCTTTTAGCTAAAAGTTTGCACTATTCGAAAAATGACCTTCAAATATTAATTCTAAATCCATGTTTTATTGTTGAAAACATACTTGAATAAATGTTTTTCGATACTGAATCAACGCTATTAGATAGACATTTAAGAAAAAGCATAAATCAATGTGAACTTACCTTGCAATCTTTTATCGAAACAGACGAAAAAATATTTTTGGTCACTGCGCACGTGTTTCTTTTTGATTCGTTTTCGATTGACTGCCTGAGGAGGCGCGGGGCGCGGAGCGACTGTTGGACTGTTCGCAGCGTGTCCAGCGTTCAATCTGGCAACGTCACATTGCCTACCCTTTTTAGGCGGGGTACCCGTCTTGGGCTTACTTCCCCTACATATGCCGTATGGCCATCTTCTTATTAGGTCGGCGTGACGTCACCGTGTGACGTGTGCGCGTCGTCGCCACAAAAGTATTGAAAAATGAACACTATATCGTGATCAATAGGGCCCCTGCAGACAGAAAGAGTTCAGCCGTTCTGAGTTCTGCGTTCCGCGTTCTTTGTATTTCTGGGAATAGAACGCAAGCGTTCACAAACGTTACAAAGAACGCAGAACTTAGAACGAACTCTTTCTCTCTGCGCGGGCCCTTATAGTTGCATTTTCAACATTTGCTCGAAATAAGTGTACGAAAATTGCACTACGTCCGGTTTATAAGTCGTATGTCTACGACTAAGTAACTCCGATTTGACCGAATTTTTATACATAAAGGAGGTGGCCAACATCTGTATGGGAATTTGCCCCATTTGTGAAGTATAATGTACACATACTATTTTTACCTTACATTAAAGCTTACAATATTTACTTTGATAATTTTATCAATAAAAATCTCTAGAACTCGGGATTCTCCTTTTACGGGCAGTTTTAGCTTCTGTAGTTTGACATTCTGCAAAACATATGTAATCGTGAAAAAGTGTTTTAAAGAGCGATTTTTGTATTAAATAAATACTATTTATCTTTTGGATAATTAATAAATATATGTCTTTTACTTTAATTATGACTTTATGACCTTATTCCTACAAAAAGAGTACCAGCAGTACTAAATAAAATATACGTATTAACTTGTCACCTACCTATCTGTAAATATTCACAAGCAAACGTAACAGGTATAAATAAAACTGCATAATGATATTATTAAGTGTTTCATTATATACATTTAGGTACACATATGTAAAAATTAAGGAATAAAATATAACAATAGTACCAAATAATGCAAATAAGGTGATGCATTCAATTTTTTTTCAAATTCAAAATCATTTATTCGTTTAGGTATCATTGATACACTTATGCACGTAATTTTTTAATCAACCAGCTTTTCGCAAAGGTTCTTTGTCATGGAGGACAAGAAAAGCTGTAAAAAATCTCCTCAACACATCTTTTAAAAATAAAAATATAATATATTTATTACAAAAAAAATATACAGCTTGTACAGAACTGGTTGCAGAGCTGATTTCCATGCGTCTTTGTCATTTATGTACTCATCTACAGTATAGTAGCCTTTGCCTAAAAGTTGAAAGAAAAAATGTTAGGAGCCTATTATAAAATAGAACTTATTTTCTAAACGTATTGCAAAAAAAACAGGAATATTGTACGATACATTGCCGCGTGAACCTAGTCGTAGTATGCACTACTTAATAGTAAAGAAAAATGCTATACCTGTACTGCAGTGATCTATTCTACCAATATGGATTGCAGGTTTCTTGCTAAGGAAGATATGGAGTGACGTGCCATGCGCTCAATATCAACCGCGCAATTAATGCACCTCATGGCAAAAAATCAAATACAATTAATATTTTGCAGAAATGAAACTGAAAAATATTATTTTGGCAAATGACAATATAGTAGACATTCGCACTTCTGTCAGCCAATTGTCAACCTCCAGTGATGCCGGTCACTCACATTCGCGCGAATACGCGAACCCACAAGTGTGGGACGACCTCCGCGAATGATTATGCGAAGTTTTGGAGGCATTCGGGGTTTTCCAAGCTGTGTCGGTTTTTTGTCGCACATCAAAGCGCGCGAACCTCGAACCTTCGTGTAGTCTCCCACACATTCGTGCGACCAGTTGCACACACGACTAAAAAGGTGATGTATCTCCTAATTTTTCGTGGTTCGTGGCGTCTAATCGTACTACCATTTATTTTCTGTATTGAAAATGGATTTGAATGACAACAACATAATAACAACAGCAAAATTGAACATTCGTGAACAAAGTGTAGGAGGAAGCGGAAATGGGCTTGTATACTCATATGCGAACCCATTTGCTTGACCGCCCTTCAAATATGTGCAAACATTCGTAAAAATGTCAAACATTTGCGCGCATGTGAGTGACCGGGGTGATAGCAATGGAGATAGTAAAAGTATATTTGTATACAATACAACCTATTATTATTGTTAATTTATTATAACTACTCACGGCGGAGTTCAGAAGAAAATTAAAATTCTAGTTATGTTATAATAAATGGAAAATATGTCTTTTCAGAGGACTAAAACCTTGTACAAAAAAACGTATTTTAACCATTTCCGGGGTAAATATTGGCCACCTCCTTTATATAAATTTTTCCTAAGGACTAAAATATTGAAACAAGATAGTTCTTACAAAGACATAATCTCGGAGGGCAAGGCACGATTTACATTGAACAAATAGAGGGCAGCACCCGTGTTTACCTGTACCTACCTACTGTACCTACTACCTCTGCTGAATTAAAAATGACTAGAAAAGGTCCCTCTTACCTGCAAAATAAATATGTGTAATATTATACATTCATTTTTGATTTTTGATTGATGTAGAGTTTGTAGAGTACATAATAATGTCGATCTTGGCAGGGACACACATGCCCCTAGGTCCGTGACAAAATTTTAGCACGCTATACGTTTTGCATTATGACTTTAAGTAGCTTTTAAGCAGTAAGTGATTTTCTACCGTTACAACAGTTGAATGACAATTTTTTATTTTGATCATAACCGTTAAAGTCTTGCAGCAATTTCTATACAAATTAAATAGGTTCATAATGTCGATTTCATGACAGATTGCGCAGGGTTATACGGTTGCAGGGTTGTACCGCGCGTTAAGGTCATCTAAGTTTTCAAAGCCTCTTCAAATGGGTGCTTATAAGCTTTTGGTGTATAGGTGTCCTGTAAGCTTTAACCACCTACAGACACCCCTCTTAGTGTGTCTAATTTGAAATTGCGCAGGTACTATACTCTTGTTTGTGTATAACCTTGTATAACCTCCATTAACCTTGTCGCATAATAGTGCGATCCACTTTGCCTAAAAAGAACATACAATAGTTTCATACCCAAAAACAAACTGGAGATGGCTGAAATCCGAAACATTTAACATTTCATTATACAAACAGAGTAATGAATCCGTTTTTCAGCAATTTTACATCGGCATAAAAATAAGGTCGCGGCAGTTAACACGTTTATCGGGCGCTCATTAAAGCGGAGGGCGATCTTGCTTCGGAGTCGTTAAGCGCGCAATAGTTCGCGAGATCCTCGTAAAAAATATCTCGCAACCGACTTTACGAGCACCCTTTGTGAATGCATCATTAAATTTCCATCTAAATTTAAATTACGAACGGCACGATTCGACGCGCTCTCTCTCACGTGTTTCTGTTTTCCTAGTCGGTGGAAATGTTATAATTGCTGCACAGAGCAACGCAGCGGAGTCGAGAATTTGAAAAAAAGATGACGTCAGTCGGAATTATCTTCAGCGCAGCGCAATTGAAACGGCTTTGCGACGGGCTTAGTGAAAAAGTTGGCGTTCGTTTTAATAATTCCCAGCCCCGGCGCCTCGGCAGAATGCCGTTGTCACTTCGCGGATTAAGCTCCGACACGGTTGAGTTGGGATTTGAGAGTTATTTTAATTTGCGTTTTTCGTATAATTCGAGAAATGCATCTCTAGTTTCTTGAAAAACAACTTTTAATGAAGTAATCCTCGTTACATTTCATATAGTTTCATTCAAAGTTCTATCACTGTATACACCACTAGTTGTTGCACTCGCGCCAAACTCTCAGCCGGTTCTCGACGTCAAAGTGCATAAACTACATATTATACAACACAGTCTAATGTAAGTTACGCTCTGCACTAGAAAAGCTAAAATAGCGAGTAAAAATGTAGTAACGCCATCCTTTGAACCGAGCCACTTACTGCGTACCTTCTTAGCATTACTTTGATGAATAATAATAAAAGCTTAAATATAAATGCAGACATGTAGGTATATTAAGTTAAGTCGGTTATTTGACATAATATAGTAAGTAGGTACCTTATCGCAAGCATGGGAACAAAAAGAAAAACCGCAAACAAACAGGGTCATTCGATTAAGCGGAATGATTTGCGAATCACTTAAAAAATTCAAACGCTGCCATTTTCGAGTTCCCTTCCGACTTCTGGCGTTGGAATTGCGAATAAAATCGAGTAAGAATAAATTGTGCGACTGGATAAAGCAATATTTGTTCATCTACCCCAGCATTACGGTGGCAGCGGCCATTAGCGGGATGCAAATAACGTCTTGTCATTTTACTTCTTTATTTTTCCCGGAATTCGGGCTACTTGGGCCCCTCCCACGGATGCGGCCCGATATGGTAATAAGGTTCGCTGAGTAGCTATTGCGCTTTAAAGTTTATAAATTTATTATTAGGTATGTTTATCAAATTTACTTTTTATTCTTTCCCATAAAATACAGTTAAGACAATGGGGGACATACTAAAAGTTTTGAGAAAGACCACCTCCCCCTCTGTTAAATTTTTTTCAAAATGGAGCAAATTTACTCTACTATTTAATCAAGAAAGCAAAAGGACAGCATGAGAGAGAACCATAAATAAATAGAGCTATAATACAGTCAACAAACCAGAAACCGTCGAAATAACTCAAACACTTAGTTAATATTTTCAGAGCTGGTTAATATGTAAGTTTAGTTTAATTTTAATTCCGTCTTGCAAGATTGAATGGGCCGAGCAATACGCGGGACGCGTGGGCCGCGCCGCCGTAACTCGCGCGCAACGAGATGCGTGCGCGCTGCTAACTACCGACGCCAGCCTGTATACAGGATGTTCACTATAGAACGTTAAAAATATAGGTACTACTAATCTTTTTCGAATGTTAGCCCTAGAGTATATGTCACATAAGTGTGCACTGGAAGTAAATAAGCGTGGAAAGTAAGAACAAACAACCATATTATTATTTAAAAATCAATGTATAATTGAATTACTTCCTTCTATACATAGATATGAAACATTTAAATCATAGCAATAGGCAACTTTTATTATTGCGATAATTGAAAGGGCATTTAAAGCCATCAAGTGGTCAAGTTATATCTGATGCTTCTGGATGAATTCACCTCTATAATTTCAGTGATGGATCAGCGTTGGAATAATATGCTTCTCATTTGAATATACTGGTTTTGCACCTACCCTAAATTTACTTTTATACAGTTACTCAGAAATTAAACACCTGGCAACATTTAATATTCAAAAATCCGACCGTCGAGAATTTTAGCTTTCTGATAGTAATTTCGATTCCACGAACACCAACATGACATTACATTTTAAATTAGAGCAAAAAATTTAAAAATCAACCTGTACAAACGCGAACTGCAAATTCAAATCATAACTATATCCATCCTGCATGGGTAGTTGCCCACCGGATCACTCTTTATGGCCTATAAATGTGTAATTCACGCCACCTTAATCCGGCTCTGTGCGAATAAATCTGGATTAGCCGTGCCCGCAACGATTGTGCGCGATATCTCCTGATTATGCCGTTAACAATTGTAATTGAAAAATAAAATGTCTCCCAGTCCGGCCCTGGTTGACAGCGTGCCTTATTGTAGACCAATGCATTATAGCTTATAGCTCACAAGCTATTCTTTAGAGTGCGTAAAATACCTAATTCGTAACTAATACACGCAAAAACTAATTCGAACGACACAGTTAATTATAATATTATATTATTATATTTACTCATCAAATTATAAATCATATCCAGGAATGTTGTTTTAAAACATACTAAAAAGAATTGCAGACGCATTTAAAATTCACGAATACAGATTCATAATAAAACTCACAAAAAGATCGAATATTGAAAGCGCACGCACCAAAACACGAGTTCGCATTACGCAATAACATTTCGAATGTAACATCCCAATTACTTGTAAAACATCACGTAATACCTTAATAAGGGAAATTTCACTAATAATTTCAACACGTATAATGGTGTGGCATTAAACAAATTTCCCGCAGAATTCGTGACCGGTTGCCACATCCCATATTTCATTCAACACGCACAAGAGGATGGAATGTTCGGGCTCGGAAACATGCGCGGATAAATGCTGGTGGGTGTTTGCAATTACATAGCACGTGTATAGCAGTGTGAGGTTATCATGTACGAACAACTCACATCACTCTACTGGTTTCTAAGTAACATAATCTGTACATTTTTTTTAATAGTAACGACATTATTGTTTTTATCCTCTACCTCGTAGTGTGGGTGGGGTGTTGTTGAAAATACCTATGGGTTTGCAGATACATACTTTTTTCCGATTTAGGGGTTTTTAACCGACTTCAAAAAAGGAGGAGGTTCTCAATTCGACTGTATTTTTTTTTTTTTTTTTTTTTTTTTTTATGTTTGTTACCTCAGAACTTTGGACTGGGCGAACCGATTTTGATGATTCTTTTTGTAATCGAAAGCTGGTGGCTGTCATGTGGTCCCACATAAATTTTATTGTGATCTGACAATGGCATCCATGAGAAAATCACATAAGTCGTAAATTTGTGTTAAGATGTGCGCGACAAATTGACGAATAACTCAATATCACGCCAACTGATTTCGATGATTCTTTTTTTAATCGAAAGCAGGCGCTTGTCATGTGGTCTCACATAAATTTGAACGAGATCTGACAACTATGTAGTTTTTGAGACTTTGAAGTCGGTTATTTTTTGTTAGTAAAATTTAGATTATTTTGCAAAATGTTCGGTTTGACTTTAAAGTGCTAATTTTTGTTAGAGACAAGTGTCTTCAAAAGAACAATCTAAATTTTACTAACAAAAAATAACCGACTTCAATTACTCAAAAACTATTTGTCAGATCTCGTTCAAATTTATGAATGATTACATGACAAGCACCTGCTTTCGATTAAAAAAAGAATCATTGAAATCGGTTGGCGTGATATTGAGATATTCATCCATTTGTCGCGCACATACTTAATACAAATTTAAGTCTTATGTGGTTTTATCATGGATGCCATTGTCAGATCTCAATAAAATTTATATGGGACCACATGACAGCCACCAGCTTTCGATTAAAAAAAGAATCATCAAAATCGGTTCGCCCAGTCTAAAGTTCTGAGGTAACGAACATAAAAAACCCTGGTGGAATTGAGAACCTCCTCCTTTTTTTGAAGTCGGTTAAAAACAATCACGGCTAATATTGATGAATGAATTTAGAACCACGGTACCCTATAGTACGAGGGTACACGCACTTGGCCCGTTTTTTATTTAAAAAGCCATCTACTTCAAATTTCAAATGCCAAATAAAAATATGCAATACCCAAGTGTAAAGAAACAAGAAATCTGATGTTACATCAAACAGTCGCAATTATATAAAACAAGAGTACCTACATTAACAAACGCTTTCTTTTTCCTCCCTCGAAGACAAGATGTTGTACATACGAAACGTCGTGTTTCATGTAAAGATAAGATCGAGTATTCGGTAAGATAAGGAGGGTTCTGCTTCCCTTCAAACCCTGGTGCTTTATGCCGCCATTAGCTAAAGTCGCATCCGCCGCTATTTGTACCTCGTTTGTACAACTGTCTTGAGCCGGCCGTAGGCACAAACTTCCCGGTATTATGGCAAATTTATGTCAGGTATTAATAATTTACGTTAGTTGTCGCTTCGCAAGTTTGTTCCCAGTTCCTCTGTTCGAGTTGGCGCGAGTTTGAGACGTGCCAGTGACGGTTTCTCGGTCCCATTAAATATTTATTCGAGTTTCAAGAGTAAGTCGATGTCAACTTGTCAATGTTACTTCTGCTATTCAAATGGGAAAGGTTTTAGTTAAAATTTGATTAACGGCAAATTTTGGCGGTGTTCATAAGTTTTAATTCATAAGGGTTAAAAAATCATCCACAGTAATAACTTCAAAGTTCATAGTGTATAAACTCTTGTAAAAGTGCAAAATTTACTCAAATTATGGTCAACATAAGCGTAAAAAAATATTAATTTGGAAAATACGAGTACATTACCAACGAATAAGCACTTATTGTTCCACACATACCAAAAAAGCAACATAATTCGTAAGTTATTGAATTTTTCTACAAGACTTACAATTTAATACTTCCTTAGATGTTTCTAAGGGTCGTATGCAAGGTAGGGAACAAGGGATGAATCTCGCTTCACAGAGCAGGGGGTTATTAGCTAAATAAATTTGCTCACCCAATATGCTCCGTAACTCGATTTAATGGCGATAGAATTGATTCATTCAATTATGAGGAATTTTTACTGCCCCAGCGACCGGGGCCACTCGTAACTTTGTTTTAGGGGTACCTACCCTTCCAGCGGGGAATAGTTTTCTCACGAGCTCGCATCCCTTATTGATTTATAATCTGTATCTACTTATTGTTTGTTGGTTTTAATGCTAAACTTCTTTCATTTTATGTTGTTTATATGGCTGATTAACGCTAAATGAGATTAGTATTTTTTTCTTGCACTTCGAATCTAAAATTGAGGAATGTCATGCACAGATAGATATGCAAGTAAATTTAATGAAGTTTAATGGAGAAAATGGAGAAATGGAGTAAATTAAACATATTAACTATATCACAACTACGTTTACTAATTGTAAGTTCACATAGATAATAAAAAACTATAATAATAATAAAACTTTATTTTGGACAAAATCTATAATGATGTTAGTAAATACAAAATTCTTAAAAACTATTGTTAGTAATACAACATTACAAAAACATTCACAACATAACACAGAACACGGAAACCGATAGGTACCGTAGTATGTATGTAGACTATAATATTAATAAGATTTGATCTGTTATCGAGCAGTGCGTGTTCTAGGGTCCCAAATTTGACAGGGATTTATGTAGAGGCGTCACCGGCGCCATTAGTGTGCTAATGCCCATTACCGGGGCTCCATGTGGAATCTGTTCTTGTTTCAGCTAATTTATAGTCCACCCGCTGCGCTCTGCTCAGGTAATGCTTGATCGATATTAAATTATGTTGCGTTTATATGTTGCATATAAAAGATGTGCTGAGGAGTTTCGTTACGGCTTTTCTTCTCCTCCATGACAAAGCACCTTTGCGAAAAGCTGGTTGATTAAAAAAATGCTTAAGTGTATCAATGATACATGTCATGGGTTGCAAGGGCATTAGAACACATAAGAAACTTTATCACAAACACCTACAATCCCGAGATCAAACAGTTATCTATTACATAACGTTATGGTATCTATCACCGATGCGTTGCCGGCCAAGAAAGAAAAAAGAAGAGATTTTAGTAACGGTGGCTTTAGTCACCAATGTCGCTATATAGTATACCCAAGGCCTACGTATATCTGACCCATTACGACCATCCTAATACGTATGCGTCTCAAATTTGACAGGGATTTATGGAAAGACGTCACCGCGGCCATTAGTGTGCTAATGGCCATTACCGGGAGGCTCTGCAGCTGCCGCTTGTTCCAACTGATTTGTAGCCAACCTGCCAACTTAGGCAGGGATATAATTTTTGTATTTGTAATAAAATATATTTTTTCGTCACGAACTACATCGAAATTTATTTTTTAATAGAATCGCGGTTTTGCCTAAATAGTCAAACAATATTATTTGTAATAAACCATTTTGATATCCCTCTTACCTAATAACCGAATGTTATCCGTATACCTATAGGTATTTACTTTGTAAAACATTCCTTATATGAACTTGAAGTTGATTACAACTATTTATGGGGAGATTTCCGTGCTTTATTACAGGCCACTAATGGGTTGAAACCAAACAATTAAAATGTAAGCTTTAAGCTTCATTGGCAATCAAATTTCAGTTGTGTCTGCCGTCTTGCAACTGAAAGTGAATTACCGATTAGAGACTCGCTCTACCCTGGAGCCCAATTCTCATTACAGTACAGATACATGTCTAACAGAGATATGTCGAAAAAACATGGCCGATTGGCCTCGTTTTGTTCGAGGTCGGCCATGTTTTTTCGAGATATCTCTGTTAGACATATATCTTTACGAAATGAGAATTGCCCCCCTGTTTGGTTTCCCTCGCTAGTCCAGTCAGGTCACGCGCGAGTGGCTCGCCGTCGAATCACTTGCGCTAAACTAATAAGGCGGAAGCAGCGCCGGCGCACACTGCAGCCGCCGCGCTGCATGTGAATCCGCCTAATTTGAGATATGTGCAGAATATTGATGGGACTTGAGAAAAACTCAAGACCTATGTAACAATAGTAGGTATAGCTAATGTTTTCAGGAGTTCCGATGGTTGACGAATTTGAAAGTTTTACCTTCATCACTGATAACTTACTAAAGTTAGATATACTGCAATATACATAGGTATTTTATTTCGCAACCTTTTTTTCACAGGACAAATGAGGAGATTTACTAGCAGATAACTGAGTTATCATTATGTTATAAGAACGACTAAAGAAAATATTATTTTATGTCAATAATGAAGAAACATTTTGTGAATATTATACTCGTAGATATTATGAATGCGATGTAATAACAGTTTCAAAAATATGAAACAATCAGCAAATATTTTTACCCGGTTAACACCCTCTTCACGTACTCGATCCCATTTCCTGAGTGCAGCTCGACATGAATGGCAGCAAACATCGAAAAATAAAAACGAGATGAAACGAAAACTAATTACGAACTGGGAATAGAAAGAAATTAAAAGCTCGCAGGAAACCACCGTTGCCGCTTCAAAAAGATGATCATCCATCGTGAACGTGGAGTCAATTTATCACCGGGAGAAAAATGAAAACTGTGCGCGTCCATTAAAAATAGTCGCACATAGTCGTATGACCCATAAAACGAGAGAGCTACGTGAAAGAAATACAACTGGGAAAAAATAGTCAGTACCTCGTCAGTTGAGCGACGTGGTGGCGAGGCCGAAAAATAAAACCAATTTTCCCGCATCAAAAGATTCGATCCAATCGCGCCGTATCCACTCATTTGATATTTTCAACCGGCGATAGAACAAATTACAAACTGTCGATTACTCGAATTATTAGTGCTATTTATTTCTGTGTCACCTGTCGATCGACGGCTTATGGAAATAGCTCGAGCCCTGCATCCGAAGTTTTCCCATTAACGTGCCCCATTGGACTTCTTATTGTGTTGAATTAAATTTCAAGATTGGCAATAGACCGTGTTTTACGCTTCCCGGAGCTGATCTTTTGTAATTTCCTGCCTATTTTTCTTTGAGTAGCTAAGTAGATTTTGTTAATTTTAACTTTTTTTATTTTTGTCATTGACTTTTTCTTTGCCTTTATTCTTGTTGTAGATTGGAATTGTTTTATCATAGTACTACAAGTATAACAGAATATTGTTATGGTAATATAAATACTATAGTAATCAAATATTGTGGTATAGCAAAGCAAAGCAACAACCCATAATTTGTCCCACTGCTGGGCTCGCGGTCTCCTCTCACAATGTGAGGGATATAGGCCATAGTCTACCACGCTGGCCAAGTGCGGATTGGTAGACTTCACACACTTTTTGAGAACTTTATGGAGAACTCTCCGGTGTGCAGGTTTCCTCACGATGTTTTCCTTCACCGAAGCAAGTGATAATTAACATGTAATACGCACATAATATGTGAAAATTAGAGGTGCGTGCCAGGATTTGAACTCGGGCCCCTTCGTTCGGGAGACCAACGTTCAACCACTAGGCTATCACTGCTTTCTTTGCCTTATATCATATTCATTGCTTTTTATTGTGGTATAATATGGATTAAATATAATGTTGAAACACTTTGTTACTTTTTATTTAAACTTGCAATGTGTCCCGCACTTCTTTAACCTAAACAATTTTCTGACTGTCTCCAGCACATGTAAAGCAACCCGTTTTTAGTTATATCGTATATGCATAGCTAAAATTAAATTAATCAATATAGTAAACTTCACCAAAATACATACAAAATAATAGGAAATTAATAAGTTTAGTGTACTATTTTACTACCTGACAATCGGGCTTCGGTATCCCACAATGAATAGCTGGCCAACTGTAGATTGGCAGACTTTCACATACCTTTGAGAACATTCCAATATTCATTTAATATTGCCATAGAAGAAATAATAGTACATAATTTAATAGTACCATTACGTAAATAAGGAAACAGTAAAATTTCATCATTATCTTTGTTTTACCACAGAATAATTCCATAGAATAATACTTATAATACTAGTTTTACCTAAAGTTTTACCTCAAATACTCAAAAATCAAACGTTGAAACAAAACAAAGCAAATCACACCACTGCCGCACTGAGAGCGCACACACACATTGGCTCTGAATTTGTTTCCATGCAGCGGTAGCCATCATAAATATGTACTGACAAAGCCTCCCCTCGGTTGCCATGACAACTGTATCATACTCCGACGCGTAAATAAACGTATCTTTTTAATAAACGGTATCCGCCGAATCAATTAAATCGATGGACTGACAGTTGTAAAATGCGTTGAATTCTTCGAGTGTCGGCATTTTACCTGTTAATGAGAGCGCCATATTTTAGCGACAGTGGTCGATAAATCATATCGGCAAGATTGATGGGAGCGGGCGAAAGGGAAATGGTATGATTTGTGCGCGGTGACGGGCTCCGTGACAATGGCGTGACGTCACGCGCCGCCGTTGCAGCATTGTTGGACGAATAGCGAATACTAGGCTTGTGGATTTGTTGGTTATAAGGCCTTTTATAATCGTACTACTATCTGTGGTGTTCAGTTTGTAACTTATTTACATAATTTCGCAGATTATAGGTTCATAATACGCAATTAAAATGTTGTCGGACATGTCTAACAATGTGTGTTCAAAAGAAATTTTAAGCAAATATAATGATCGCAAAAAAGTTAAGAATATGAGTTCTTGTTATACTTATTTTTCCTAAATGAAACCTTTTTGAAAATAACCTCTATAACTTATTTCGTGGTTTCGTATGATGTCTTCTAACTTTTAATAGATATTAGGTATGTAAAATCATAATGATGTAAGTAATTAAGTAACTTATATTCGCACTATATATTTATATGTTGCAGAGGACGTTCCATAAATACGGCAGATTACTTTACGTCATGAATATTAAACGTAAAAGAAATTAACAACAGGTATTAAATCGACGATAAAAGTAATTTTTATTTCAATTGTAAATATGCCGACTTTTATTCTTTATTTTGAATATGTAATAAACACCTCGGTAATAAAACGAAGTAGCACGAGCAATGTGTGGACTACAAAAGATGAGAAAATGATTTCTAGAAATTTCATTAAAATTCCGCTTCGTCAATTCTGAGGGAGTTCTGTTTTAGGGTTGTCAATTATAATAATTGTCATTTGGATAATTTGAGCAAAAGATTTAGTTTTAATAGTATGGATGGACATAGGACCTACAGGCTACTTAAAACAGCTTGAATACGTGCCCATTTGCTAACATTATATTACTAAAAACTTTTAATCTATCATGTCATGTTTTAAAACAATCATTATTTTTGATTTTTGTACAAGTAATCATTGATGATATTGTTTTATATTCAGTGTTCATTTCATATTAAGATTCGGTTAATTATGTAGTCTTGACTAGGATCCAAGTAAACTAGGTTACTAGATCAAAATATCAATACGGCAGTTTCAAGACACGAACAACCCTGCATTCAAGAAGGGCCAGGGAGTGGGTGAGCGGGTGCGGGGGGAATTTGTCGTGGCCCGGAAACGGCGGGGAATTCATTTGGGCGTAATAGGTTTCCGGGACCAGCGTCCGGCCCCCGTCCGGACTCCGGACGAGGCGTCCGGCACGCAACGGAAACGACGCGCGTGCGATATGTCGGGAGATGTTCTTTTAAAATAATTGTTAAGTCTCAACTGTCTCAAGTAAGAGTACGGGGTAAATTTCCTTATTTTTTTAATCTAAAAATTATTTTACACTTACTCTACGTGCAGTCTTAACTTTTTAATAGAACGACTCATACACTTCATACTAATGAACACTTTCTGCATTAAAACAAGAAATATATTAACATAACGTTGCAACATTTCTAAGCCGAGTAATGAAGTGTTGAAAGGTTAAAAAAATATTTTTTTCATGAAGTCTCCACAGTAAATTTCATTACTTGTAAGTACATTACAATACGAACCACTCAAAAAATCGAAAGCCTCCATCTTGAATCTGTAGGTACACTAGAATCTAAAAATACCATCGCATTACTCATACAGTACAATAAAAACTATTCAAACATATTGAAGCCTTGATCTGTACACTACAATATAAATCTGTGTACAGCAATTTCATATCCTAATGCGAACAATAAATGAAATCACATTTTCATGTTATCATCCATTTAAACAGTGATAGCCTAGCGGTAGAACGTTGGTCTCCCGAACGAAGGGGCCCGAGTTCAAACCCTGGCACGCACCTCTAATTTTCAAATATTATGTGCGTATTACAAGTTAATTATCACTTGCTTCGGTGAAGGAAAACATCGTGAGGAAACCTGCACACCGGAGAGTTCTCCATAAAGTTCTCGAAGGTGTGTGAAGTCTACCAATCCGCACTTGGCCAGCGTGGTAGACTATGGCCTAATACCCCTCACATTGTGAGAGGAGACCCCGAGCCCAGCAGTGGGACAATTATGGGTTGTTGCTTTGCTTTTTATCCATTTAAAGCTTAAGTTTTGTTGCAAATCAAGTAGGCGTTGTATTAATGTCATAGTAGGAAATGAAATCGTTTAGATGAACGACTGAACTCGAAACAATTGTTATTAATTTCTAACAGAGATTCCATAAAATGTCACGTTTAAATAATATACAAATTATGCAATTTATTATATTATTTACGAGTAATCAGTTACTATTAATACTAATAGTATTAAAAGTAATGCAAAATTGTAGGTCAAAATCACTTTAAATTTCAAAAAAAATCACGCATCGTTTGACACGGGTCCATTCTTTCAAGTACGTCTTAATTTCCCCCGAACAAACTTCGCAGACGCGAGAGGTCGATTCATTAAAACTCGTGTGACGTGTCATTAAGTCCCAGCGCTCGTCATAATTATTAATATTCAAATCATAATTCTGAGCTCACGAAGTGAAAAAGCAAAGACGTGTTAACTTATGAATAAATCGCGGCAAAGTTTTCACTCAAATTCGTTATTCAATGTCGAGTGAACGCGTCGCTACACATGTCTTATGATCGTGTTAGTGATTACTGGTATAATCGACTTTTTTAAATGCTGGCAAAGTTTTTAGAAACGAGAACTACGTGTGCGATGAAAATTACTTTTAAATGGAACTTATACTTAAGTCCAGAGGTTCCCAGTTCCGGTGGGCCTCTGCAGCTACATTTCTACCATATTCCCAAAACTCGACAAAAAATGTGAAGATTAGATGTAATCATGGGAATTTACTTTGCAGCTGAGTGTAGATTAGTATACTCGTATGTAGATTATTAGGTTACAAAAAAAAATTAAGTGAGAATTGATTTGTTAATTAATTAATGGATTTTTTTGTGACTCCAACGTAGACCCCCTTCGAGTCTCCCTGGACCACTTCATATATTTAAAAGTGTTAAATATATTATTACAAGTTCCATCAATTTGCATTATCTACAGTCAAGTCCCTGAAGCCAGTTTTCTAAAAATATTTATATCACTGTCCAATATTAAAATTAAAACCTATAAAAATCTTGTAGAACATAAATTGAATAAAATTGTAGATGTATATGTCTATCATGATTTATCATTACTATCACGTTTTCAAATACTATATGAAGGACAATAAACCTGTATTGTTATTCTGTAGCGGTTCCTGTGGTTCATACGTCACCCACGCACTAGGGACAGACATTGGCCACGGGGTGAGTAAACTTTACCTTCAGTGGTTGGTGAAAGGAAATGATAAAAATTTACTACTTGCAGATTTATTCCTTTGTATTCACCCGACTACCTATCTGCATGCCAAATTTTAACTTTCTAGGTCACCTGGAAGTTGGATATAGTTTTGATCTATAGGTCAGTCAGTGTTAAATTTCTCGATTTTTGGACGTTAATATCTAAATAACTGTTTGAGAGATGTGTTTATGAAATTTGGAAGACGTATGTATTTTGCAACTTTTAATAAATGAGCCAAATTTGACAGGTTTATGTTGAATAGTTTTTGAGTTATGAGGTGGTCAAAAGTGGCTCCAAATGGTTCGTGTAATATTACACACGGTGCTTCTCGCCAATGTTACCTAGAAAATTGGCTGACACGCTCCGCGTGTCTAGAACAAGGAAAAACCCTCATTTTTTAAGCGAATTCAAAAAAGGAGGGGTATTCAATCCGACTGTATTTTTTTATGTTTGTTACTTCAGAACTTTTGACTGGGTGAATCGATTTTGACGATTATTTTTTTAATCGACAGCTGGTGCTTCTCATGTGGTCCCACTTAAATTGGAGCGAGATCTAACAAGTATTTTTTGAGTTATTTTGAAGTCGGTCATTTTTTGTCAAGAATTATAATGATAAAGGCATGATATAAACACTCATACCTGAGCTCTGAGATTGTCTGTGTGCCATGCCATGGACATACGATATCACAATAAACATTTATTTTGTCACATTGGTAAATATCTGCCCCAATCAGGAATCTAATCTAGAGTAATGAATGGGCAGGATTCTGTACAAGTCTTTATGAATATCAATTCAAAAATATTGTCCAGCTCTAATGATTTTTATTTCATTTCTGTGATATTTTGAGCTTCGTAATGAAGTTACGTATTTATTTATTTTATTACGTACCGTATTGATACCGTAAAACTAGTTATATAATGTTGCTCTTTTCCCAATCATGTATTGTTTTTTAACAATCATGTATTGTTTTTAAAATGACTTTCACATACTAATAATTATTATTCGTACAAATATTTTCGTTTATATACCACCAACCAACAACTTCAAACCAAACGAGTACATAAAATAAAAGCCAACTAATTGAAATGCAAAAAATATGTACACAGTTTATTATAACTGTCAAAGCGTTTATTGCTTAACGAGCGATCCTTCGAAGCATACGGCCTAATCTATGCACGTTATGACTTAAAGTTGCACAAAACAAAACCCAACAACTCGTGAACCAGTATAAAAACAAAATACTAACGCGATTTGCGTTCAAGAGAGCGCAAAATAAAATAACACGGCGTAGGCGCGGCTTCGCGCCCCAGGGCAGGGGTTGTAATTTCTCTAGATATTTCATATTTTAACCGTAGACGCTCGTAGACGCCTGTAGACGCCCGCCGGCGTTACAGCGTCAACGTAGGCGTTCGTAGCGCGCCTACGCCGTAGTATGCTAAAAACCCTGGATATTATAGGTTTGCAATGCAGCTTTTAAGCCAGTAAATATTCTTGGGATACAATGCAATGATAATGGTGGATTGTATAGATCTCCATTAAAAAGATAGTCGCGGTTCTATCAGGAACTCCTTATATTGATTTCTTACAATCAAATGTATTTGATAGCAATTGTATGCTATAAGCAATAAAAAGATACGCTAATTAAAATTGAGTTAATCTCAATGAAAGAGAAAATATATCCACTACCAACTCCATAAAATATTTTTAAGCGATTAGTTCATCACAGCGCCTCACGACAGGCACTTCACTTTTAAAAAGCTCGAAATTTAAATAATTCCGATCACGAAACTACATACAGCTCGTACGACTCCCGTTCTGAGCCGAAGCAGCGGCCTAATGGCAGTAAATTTCGTAATAAGGGTGTAAACGTGACGTATGTAACGTTCATGTAATCACGTAGCTCCTACACTCGCGGAGAGTGCTTCCGATTCAAAACATTTCGCTAGGGGTGAGTGCTCACTGTACCTCTTATTAAAATTTTGAGATGTTGTACTTCTGTTCAAACAACTATACTAATATAGTAACTATTTTTTTTTTCATTGTAATATTTACTTTGCAAATTGTAATCAATAATCACAACTATACTAATGATAAAATTGTAATAGATTTTTAATTATCGATTTTGCAAATTGTAATGTATAGGCACAAAATATTATATTCTTAAAATTTTTTGTCAACCTATCTGTTTGTTCGGCTGTCTCCCTATTTATTTGTATTGATACCACATGGAAACCGGCTTCTTAGTATTTCGGAAAATGGACTGCTTCCTGGTAAATATTGTAGGAAAATGTATTAATATTAGTATTCATCATTCATACAACTAGAAAATCTAACTGATAAGTTAGTTACATATTCGGTCATAATATAATCTTGACGCTAAAAAAATTGATTATAGTATTAGAAATATTTTTTTATATAAATGGCTGACAAATTAACAAATGAGTCAACTCATAGTAACTGATCCGTAACACCAAAAGCAATAGCGATGCGTTGTAGGCTAAAAATAAAGCGAATAACCAAGACGTCCTAGAGGGAATAGATTCGATAAGCCACTTTTTAAGGGTAAGGATAATTATTATTCATAAATCCTAGAAACAAAGCTAAGACAATTACTAGTGTAGTCACACTATTTATCTGATGATTATAAATAACAATTACAATATTGTGATATAAAGATCCTCCATTCCTTCATTTAGTAGTGAATATATTCGTATGTCGCTGTTAAATATATCTCTCATTGTAAACTTAACCTTAGGGTAGACTTACTTACTTCATGCCTTAAAGAGGTACTAGCTCGTTTTAAAGACATTGCAGAAGTAAAAGGAATATCATATTTCGCGAAGTATAGCGAAATTAAAAAGCTGTTTTACATCACCTTTACTGCGCAGCTGTATGTATGTATCATGTGTTCATATTTTCGTAATATTTACGATAGGTTCCGCAAGTAAATACAGCCAAGAATATTTTCAGCTTCCTAGAACATTTTTAGGACACAGGAGTCTCGTGAAAATGTATCTATCATTTATTGGATATAAGAAGTAAATTTTAAAATATTTTCTTTGACGTCCTATACACATCAACATTATCCGGAGAAGAAATGGATTTTGATAGGCGGGTGCATGTCACACAAGTCATCTGTATATTGTTTTAATTAATGAACTACTCGTAATATACTAACGTACAATTTGTTCACTGGTTTTAATCAAGTGAATACGTAAAATTTACCCGGTCAATAGTGACTAAAACTTAAAATGTCCAATTACTTGCACAGTTTACGCGTATTAACGATAAATAATTTGCATAAAATAAAATAAAAATAAAAAGCCTTTTATTTCTCGTCATACATGAGAGTTATTTGACTAAAAATCTTGAAATGAATAACGTGTTCATTATCATAAAAAAATATCATCATCGTCATATTCATAATGTCATTAAATAATTTATCGATAACTCTATGTCATCTTAACAACTACAATAACTCCTAACTACCTATAATACTCGTACATGACACAAAATCGCTCGTACACATGAACGAACAAAACGTAAGAGTAAGACTAACCGCAGTCATTAATCGAGGCTCATATTCACGTTTAAAACTGTAAACTTACACCAACATTATTCAGGAGAAAATTCATCGCAGCGAGTTAAACCCAGATATTAATCTCTCGGCGGCATCCGAGCGCCGGATTCGCCATTTCGCGCCTAAATATGATAAACTTTCCCCCGAATTTCTTCATGGACCCCCCCGTTTCTTGGCGAGAAGAATGCCACCCGCGACTTTGGGTGGCAACCCCCCAGCCAAGTCTTACGGCCCTGCTTTTAAACTAAGCTCGTTAATTAATTACAGCCAAGTCGACGAGGGTACTGCCTTACATAGCTCTATGTGCCAGTTTAATATTGCACTCGCTGACGATAAATGGAATTCGAAAATACTAATGGTGGCAACATTTTTACTCTCTTCAATATTTTGAAATTAATTTGTTTCAGAATGAATGTGGCCGTATAGTAAATTTTGTTATTGAATTTTTTCAAATGTTTCTACAATGTGGATGAATAAATATACTGTACATTTTTTCTCTTTAACAGTAAAATATATTAAAATCATTTTATAATTAACTAAGTGTTAAATGTGTTTTTTTTGCTTGGTTATTATTTATTTTGTTGATTTTTTAATAAAACAGATAAGTGATAACAAACCTATCTCTTAAACGAATTTTAAATAAACTTCCTCCATCATTGTTTTTATTAAAATAATCATGCCCTTACTGTCAATACAGAGACGGTGTTTGTTTTGCTTAGTTTTCGCTGGAAGCACTCTCACATCTTATAGCATTACCGAGTATCGATTGAACCGAGGTATTTAATGATGGTTCGAGTATAAATTCTAGACCATAAGTAAACTATGGTTAACAACTAGTTAAAACAGTAATTAATTAAAAGACTCTTCAGTTCATATTTCGACGTAAAATTAACCATTTATGAGCACCACTTAAACACAAAATGCCATACAACCTGCAATTATAAAAACCATAAGGATTGCCAGGTTTAAAATTACATTAATTAGAGATCGTAATGAAAGGGAACAACATAAAGCATTTTGATAAGCACTCCTATCGTAAAATTGTTGCTGATAATCCCGTTAACGAAGGGCCGTATTGATAATTTATTGTAATATTAATTCGAGAATCACGGGTCGGCAACTCGGCACTGGCAACATTTCACGCTCTATAATTAATTGCTACTAAATTCGCCCCAATTTGAATCCGGTTACCAAGTCCGCGAAGAAACTTACGAGGTACATAAGACTTAAGGGCAGGGCCGACCGGAAGGAGGGTAAAATGGCGGCGGAGGGCACGACCCTCCCGGCGGGGAGGAGGGGGAAGGAAGGACGTGAGATTTACTCTAAGTAATTGCAGTAATAAACACGCAAATATATCACGGCAGCGTAATGAGAGGAAGCGACGAAAATTGCCGACGCAAATTGCGTGTGTGAGATAAGCCCATTTTTTGTTAAACAAGACTTTGCTGATATTTCATTGGGCCTTTTTTGTTTTTGACGTTTCCATTTCGCTTTAGGCACTTTGAGCTTAGAGATGGCGTATCTCAGTTATTGTAGCGTTTATGTTTTGCGACGTCTTTTTGGGAACTACTTTTTGTAATGACACAATAATACTAGGGCATGCACCAAAATTGCTACATTTTAGATAAATGGAATTCTCATTCAATACACACAATAACATATAACTCCAAATGGAAAGTTGGAAATAATAAATATAAGTACGAATTTATCAGTATTTTAATCACTCTAAAACATTTACAATAGAATCTGTAAAATTAATTTCAATTACTTCCAGGCGTATTTGCAGATATTTTGCTAACTTATTAGATCCAAAACAATTAGGCACATTTTCGATTTTCGACATTTCCTATAAAGATTTTGTAAATGTAGTAGCACATGCCGGGTATCCACTTGTTATTGTAATTAATAAAAACTTTAGTCTATTAACCAATATCACTCCTACTGTAAATTAAAGTTCTTCCCATAGGAGTCTTCAAGTAGACCAAAGTAGAAGTATAATAACATACCTAACACTGGAACAATATTTGCTATTATAATAAAAGCATAAATTCTCCCCCGGGCGAGTTCCATCAAGCAAACTTTCCACTATCTCTCGGCAACTTATTTTAATGTTAGTTTCATGTTCAGATACGGCGCTCGGACTCAGGCGTCAACTCATGGTTTGTTATAAGTTTTACTTATTTGAAGTATACTGGCATAAATATAAAGTGGGTAATTAGATATCAATTTTTATCTTAAAGCCTATTAATTACCTACTTTTTAAATAATTAGGGATTTCGTTCTTTAGAAACAATCTTGTAAGGTCAAAACTTTATGTACGGCATTCTTCCTAATTCTTCGAACAATCTACGTCTTACTGCCCTGTAAAGTTTGAACATACATTCTGTAATACAGGAAGAGAAACTCCAATGGCAAGTGCCTATTAAAGAATGTCATTAAACTTTAATGTCTGAAAAATATGTCTTGGTAAACAATAGCGACTCAACCGGTCCGCGGTAGCCAATTTTCAGCGATACAGCGATCATTTTTGGCAACAAAACAAGTCGCCACATAGAAGCGATGGCGCATTAATTATTCGACCGAGACAAGAAAGGGGCCGCCCCATTTCCAATATTTATGTGATGTCGATGACTACGCGAAAATATCGGGCGTCGACTCCTTTTTAAAACGTAAAGAAAGGGCCAAGAAAGGCCGCCGGGAAACGGGGCTTTCTTAATGCACAAACAGCACTCCTGCCTCACCTGCCTGCTTTGATTTATTGGGCGGCTTTGTTCAACGCTCGTTACAAGCTTGTTGTTGCGTTTTTAATTTATTTTCTTGGCGAAATTTGGCGCGTTATAATAATATTTAGTTAGATAATAAGTTGAGCGTATCGGAGGAAATCGCTGAGAAAATTTCGCACGCTCACCGCGCTCTTTCTGAACTTTAGCTTCGCATACATTACGAACAATACGCGAACAGTCTTGAGACTGGTTAGCTATACATGACTGTGCGCGAGCACTTTGTCTCAAAACTTGCTACTGTTTTTGCTTTAGTAGTTGGTTGTCGTTAAATTTACGGTTAATATATTATAGGAATTTAAAAAGCCTCAGTGATCATTTGCCTGCCCTGTGAGAATTACGAGAACAGCAAACCCCGATTTCATTTAATTGAGCTTCGGTGACTGTCCAATTAGTCTATCCTACGTTTGACTAAAAATACATCACTCAAAGGCAAAAATAGAAATCTATTAAGGGGTTTGCCTAAAGACATTGGCCAATCCTGACGTTGGCCAGGTACACCTAGAAACGCCGGACATTCGAGGTTTGACTTGAGCTTGGTTAATTTCCCCTGGTCATCGTGTAACCTCATGAACGTTTCCCACCTGGCCATCTACCCTCTTCTACCCTCCTTCTAGAATTGATAGTGTAATGTTTTACAGTCATACAGACATTGACGTATTTCGGTCGCAGAGTTGAACAGCTCAATAGCTATGTCCTAACCAGATTCCCGAACACTGCAGGCTCCAAAAAATAACCATACTCAACGGCTTGCTACCTGAAGATTCTCTAATGAGGCTGAGAAAACATTCATTCGTTCATTTCCTCTGTGGATGCATTTCATATGAGTCGTAATAGCCAATCTGATAGATCTGAAACCTCAAAGACCTTTGAATGCTAGTGATTTAAAGTAATAACTTGACTAAAATTAATCATATCCAGTCGCAAGTACCATTGGAAACTTAATCTTCACCCATTTTGAGGTTTAAACATCAACCTTACCTACCATTGTAGTCCTAATAACACTATTTACTTTTAGTTAAATAAGCAACGATAAAGCCTAACATCCACAGCACACCAAAGAATCAAAACCGACACGCAAAACCATCACGTTCAAGGTGCAATCACAACATAGATTGGCCCCAAATATATACAGCACGTAAATTTGCGAGCTCGTCGTTGAATGGCCAATGAGTCGTGGCGTCGACAATCGGGCAGCGGCCGGCTGCGGCGACGCCAATTCGCATTCATTCACGGGCCATTGCCGACGGGTAGCCTTAATGTATGCTGCACGTAATGTGAATTTAGAACAAATGTGCTAAGCTGACGTGCGTAACGTGTGGGCGACGTTGCGTGGAAATTCACAGGTAACTTGGGTAGCGACAAGTTTCGTATTTTATTGATGCTAGGAGTTAACTCAACTGAAATGTAAGTAAAAAATCTGAATGTGTGCTGGGACACAGTAGAAGTGAAACTTCAACGGACAAGTGGAATTTCCAAAAAAATAATAAAAAAAATCGGTTTAAAAAAATATTTCAATAAATATTAATATACCCATACACCTCACGCGGCCGTAACACTTTTTCGTGATAAAACAAATCCTAATACCCCGTCTATATATATAGAAGTTTCACTTTAAAAAGTTTTTTTACAAATCATCATACGAATGAATTTTGGAGTATTAAAAGCTTCAACGCTGTACACTACACACTTATAGGCCCACACTAATATTCCTTGTGTCGTGGGTACCATGGACAACACACGAAGATAACAACACGCACATATAGACAGAACAGAAATTCAAATTCATCATTCAAATTCGTGCTTTGCTGGGAATCGAACCCAGAACCCTAAGAACGACGGTCCGGCATTGATAACTGAAGACATAGCTCCTTCCTTCAGTCAATCTCCCTTTATAGTGTACCGAGCAAAACATGAGGTAAATGATTGATTCCTACTTGTACCGCTTAAGTTAATCTCTAGAAAATTCATGCATATAGAGTTCATATAGCCTGTATTTCCTTTTCTTATAGAATGAGCACTGAAGTATATTTTAAGTGTTTCAGTTATAATTCTGGTAAAAAGAACCCGGACTCCTTTGGTGAGTAACGCGTCAATGATGCCTTGATTGTTACAGAAGCTCATGGGTAGCTCACTTACCATAAAATGGCCATTTCCCCGTTTGCTGTAACACACGTTGTAAAGAAACATAAGTCCACAAAAACCCTAGTTCAAGTCTTATAGGTAACACCATTTACCAAATGTTCCTATAATAAAATTACTTATCATCATTTCCATCTATTACAATGTCGATCTTAATTCATAATGCATACATAATACTTTATTTGTGTTCATTTTCTACAAAAACCTAGGTATCACACACAGAAGTCTACTGACGCGACCCAAGCACATTACGTCACAGTGACCTCAACAGCTAAAATTATAACCGGCAGAATGACGGGCGATCGGCCGATCTTCACCCTTGCCTCATCAGTCATAGCGGCCGTCAGACGGCTAAGCGGTCGCATTCAAATTGCCATGCGATGACGGCGTGCTTTCGCGACCCCTGTCTTGTCTATGGACAAACTGCAAAGAATAAGCAACTTTGCTGCTATGGTTTCTACCTATTTTTCATTTAATTTTAATTTACTACTAAACCTGGATAGATTTTTATAAGGTATGGATGTAAATTAATTTCTGAACAAAAATCCTGATTAATTGTTCCGTGCCAGAAGAGCACGCAAACAGTCGTTAAGGCGTGTCGAAAGCCTTCGGACGGCATCAAAACTTCCGAATCCTGGGTTGGTATTGAAACAACGGTATGGTTGGCACAGACTAACACTTTATTTAGCAGAGTAATGCTCCATACACTATTACGGGCTGTACATAGTTTTTACTGTAACAACAATAGATGACGCTGCAAGGCTTATTTTGTTATAACTTTAACACCCCCACATAACAAAATATTCTAAATTCTGCTTAACTATTAAACTTTATTAAATAAACCAAACATTGACAAAAACTTATAGTGTTTGTTTTTATTCAATCCTTTAGTTAGTAGATCTGCTGGCATTTCTGTAGTAGGCAAATATAAAATTTTTACAATTTCATTTGCAACTTTCTCTCTACAAGAATGATATCGAACCGCTATATGCTTGGATCTTTTGTGAAACACAGGATTAGCAACTAACTTATGGGCAGATTGGTTATCATTAAAAATTGGTATTGGGTATGATTCATTAGTAATTTCCGACAATAAATTACGTAAATACACAGCTTCATTGCAGCAGTCCGATATGCCCATATATTCGGCTTCCGTGCTTGACAAAGCCACAGTTGTCTGTTTTTTAGTTTCCCAACATATAGCACAGTTTGCCAGCCTAAAGAAATAACCAGTGTAAGATCTGCGGTCAATGACATTGCTGGCCCAGTCTGCATCTACAAATGCTTCTAACTTACTATTACCACTAGAAGTAAACTTTAAGCAATATGATTTGGTCTTCTTTAAGTATTTTAGGACCCTCTTAGCATAGGACCAGTGTTCATCATTGTAGCAGTTATTGAACTGGCTCAGAAAATTAACAGAAAATACAATATCAGGACGGGTAAGTACAGCTATGTACATGAGGCAGCCAATCAATTGCTGATAGGGCAACCTAGCATCACATACCTCACCTTTTAATACATTTATTTTGGGTTCTATAGGTGTATCAGCGGATTTACATTCAGAAATGTTAAACTTTGATAGTAATTCCTCAATATAGCTTTCCTGATCTATAGTAATTATACCCTCCTGTTTATTAACAATGACTCTCATTCCTAAACAATTTTTAATACAACCTAAATCTTTAAGTTCAAACTTTGATGACTGTTTCAATCCATAAATAGCACGTTTTAGCCGCAAAACCTTGTTTACATCATCATTATTGCACTGTAAACCTTCAGGTTTCATCATGTAAACAGTTTCATTCAGGTAACCATTTAAGAATGCTGTTTTAACATCCAGATGACAAATATCTAAATTAAGCTGAACAGCTAAAGCGAATAATAATCTCAAAGTTGAATGTCTTAAAACAGGTGAAAAAGTTTGATTATAATCAATGCCTGGTCTTTGCATGAACCCCTTAGCCACCAACCGGGCTCTATATATAACTTTATTATGATAATCATATTTCTTTTTGAAAATCCACTTACATTGAACAATGGTGCCGCTAGGGGGAGCACTTACCAATTCCCAAGCATCGTTATCTTTAAATGATTTAAGCTCACTTTGCATCGCAAGTTTCCACTGTTCACACTCAGGTCCATTCATAGCTTCATAAAGAGATAATTCGTTAGCACTTAATTCACTTGTCACACACACGTTACCGAAACCGAACCGATCAGGACATCTACGAGAACGTTTTGGACGCAAGTCTGAAGAAACTAGATACTCTGTGGCAGACTCAGCACCCTTATAGCACTCTGCTTCTGTCCTAGAGTCAGCCTTTGTCTCAGGCTTAACCCCTAATACAGATAAAGAATCCTGAAAGTCCTCTACCTCTGAGCTTGAACTTTCTTCTCCCGTGCTTGGTGATTCTACCTTCTGCTCCTGATATTCTGGTTTTCCTATGTCTCTTGTTTCCCCCACTTCTTGGGTATCTTCTTTTTCTTCCTTTAATATCGTGCTATTTGTATTTTCACTTATATCAATGTATACTTCGTCTTGTTTCTGCTCAATCCCCTCCTCAATCACAACAACATCCCTGGCTATTATTACACTGTCATTGTTGGGATTGTATACACGGTATCCCTTTACATTGTCCGAGTAGCCAACAAGAATACATTGATTTGCTTTTTTGTCCCATTTTAGCCTCCGTTCTTTTGGGATATGTACCATAGTCTTGCTTCCAAAAATTCGTAGATTACTGACGTCTGGCTTAGCTCCAGTCCAAATCTCATAGGGTGTCCTGTTGTTCAACCCTGATGCTATCGAGCGGTTCCTCAAATATACTGCATGGTTAACTGCTTCTCCCCAAAACCGTTTTGATAAATTAGCATCATATAACAAACAACGGGCTTTTTCTACCACAGATCGGTTAAGCCTTTCACAGAGACCATTTTGTTCTGGTGTATATGGACAAGTTTTTTGGTGAATAACTCCTGCATCCTGCAAGTACTTCTCAAAAACTTTACTACAGAACTCCGTTCCGTTATCTGTCCTTAATACCTTTAGCTTTCTGCCTGTCTGATTTTCTACTAATGTTTTGTATGTTTTAAAATAGGAAAATACCTCGTCTTTTGTTTTTAAAAAATAAACAAATGCCATTCGGCTGCAGTCGTCTACAAACAGCAAGAAGTATTTCTTTCCTCCGATTGATCTAGACTCCATTGGCCCACAAATATCTGCATGTACTACATCGAGTAGGTCTGTGCTTCTGTTACCAGTATTACTGAATGGCAATCTGGATTGCTTTCCTTCACAGCACACAATGCAATTTGTTTTACTGACCTGAGCCTTATCCTTGAATGATAGACCATGAACGGCACCATCCCTCATCACATTGAGATCTTTGCTATTAATATGGCCAAACCTTCTGTGCCAAATAGATCCTGACACTGGTGTAAACAAACAATTAAATTGCTTAATTTTCAGTTTGTACACACCTCCAACCAAATCTGCAGTGGCTACGAGTTCATTCTTCATGTTGTAGATATAACAGTGATTATCTTCAAATGTCACTTTGTTTCCCTTTTTCATCAGTTGGCTGACTGATAATAAGTTAGTGGCCAAGTTAGGTACATATAATACACCCGTATCTGGAATCTCGTATTCTGTATTTCCAATAACTGTAGTTATTTGTGTATCTCCACAACCTTGGACAGGAATCACCGATTTGTCAGCGATAATAATTTCATCCACATCTTGTTGATTTGTAATGTTCATTAACCAGTCTTTTTTCGATGTTAAATGACAACTGGCGCCGCTATCCACGTACCAGTCAGTTTGACTGAAATTCCCACTTAGAAATACTGCACTGAATGCGTTAGATTCCTTCTTTTTAGTGTTATTTTCTGGACATTTATTCATAAAATGGCCAATCTTGTGACATTTGTAACATTTAACAATTCTGACATTTGATTTGTCATTTGAAACTGACGTTGACGTGTTTCGTTTTTTTTCTAGAATTCTCTTTGACGCGAACGCGTTTGCTGAACCGGAACAAGTTTCATTTCCGTCCTCCATGTCTAACAACTTGGATTTAATGGCGTCGGCTGTCAACTCTATGCCTGAGTGTTCGACCGCCATTATCATGGGTTCAAATTTCTCTGGCAATCCCGCCAATAATAATGACCCGATCCACTCGTCGCTTATCTTGAATCCTGTATTATTCAAACGTTGACTCGTTTCTAACATTGATGTAACGTAATGAGACATAGATTCACAGTTTTGTCGACGGATAGATATGAGGTTACGTAGCAACCCAATGCGACGCGTAAAGCCGTTGTCGTCAAACAACTTTTTTAACTTTGTCCACAATCCCATGGCACTCACTTCGCTTTTAATGTGTACATACAAACTTGGATCAATCGTTAAAATGATTTTAGCTTTTGCTTTCGCATCATTTGGATCATTTTCTTTTGTGACACATTGTTCCATTCCCTCCAAAATAAGAAAATTTTCCACGGCGAAGGCCCAATCTTCATAGTTTTCGCGACCTTTGAGCTTGGGAATACTCGATATTAAGTTGTTGGACATAATCACTGTTTTTACTAACACTACTACTAACTTTATAATTTTTATTGAACTCGAATTTAAAAGCCGGCACATAACCTATTGAAACAACGGTATGGTTGGCACAGACTAACACTTTATTTAGCAGAGTAATGCTCCATACACTATTACGGGCTGTACATAGTTTTTACTGTAACAACAATAGATGACGCTGCAAGGCTTATTTTGTTATAACTTTAACAGTTGGCCCCTCCACCAATCCACACTAGAGCAGCGTGATGGAGTATACTCTAGAGTCTAGGCCTCCTCAAGAGAAGACACCCGTGATCAGTAGTGGGCCGTAATGGTTTAAAGCCAAATTCTAATAAGACATTGAAAATATTATACGCACAGCGTTTAAAGCGTTTTCTTATATATGAATCATGGGAATAGAACTCAAGCGTTCACTCAGACCGGCGCGGTCTGACTGCCTGTTGTCTGCTCTAAAATATTATTATAAAAAATCTAGTACTGATAAGAATAATTTAATAGAAGAATGAAAATAATCTATACTAGCTGCCCGGACAGACTTCGTTCTGTCAAAAGCTTTTTTTTGAGATGTAAGCTATCCTATCTTTCAAGTTGGATCCAACTGCACATGATGTGCAAATTTGATTAAAATCGGTTAAGTAGTTTAGGAGTCCATCGCGGACAAACAACGTGACACGTAATTTATATATATTAAGACTAGCTGCCCGGACAGACTTCGTTCTGTCAAAAGTTTTTTTATTTTGAGATGTAAACTATCCTATCTTTCAAGTTGGATCAAACTGCACACGGTGTCCAAATTTGATTAAAATCGGTTCAGTAGTTTAGGAGTCCATCGCGGACAAACAACGTGACACGTAATTTATATATATTAAGATAAGATTTACTGAGTTTAACTGTTAAAAGGATAAGTCTAATTTCAACAGTTTCAAACCATGAAGGAAGTGGCCTCTCCGTGTCAAAAAGTGTTACTCTTTGAATGTCCTCGGCCGGCATTAAGCGGGGACATACTTTTTACGTCATTAGACATCGGGCGGATCACAGGATATAGCGGTTGCTATGAATTGATTATACACCGCTACACGGAGGGACAGGGATGTGACTTGTGAGCCTATTGGAAAATAAATAATGTGTATTGGAATCTTGATATTGGGCGAATATGTGTAATGTATGTATGTATATTATGCGTAATTGTGCGTAAAATATGCTATGCGGATTTTAACCGACTTCAAAGGAGGTTCTCAATTAGGTTGTTTTTTAATGTTTGTTCTTCTCTCTATCTTGACCAAAGTAAACCCTATTTCGTTGAAGACGGTTATTTTTTCGTAAAATTTTGATTGCACACACAGGTACCGTATACCGTTACCAAGATACCGTTATATCGCAGATGACATTATTATAGTATACACAGTCACATCATACTCGTAGAACGACCGTGAACGAAAATTAATATTTGTATATTGTTGTTTGTTTTAAGGTGGCAAGGAACTTGTATAAAGTTAAAAATAATGTCTACCATATTTGCGCTTGGTTAGCATGATGGCTTTTTGCTAGTCCTCAAAATTACGAAATCAACAATATATAACACTCGATCACTAAATTGTTTTTTTTCTTATCTTTACCTTACCAAATAGACATAGTATAGAATGATTTTTGCTGTTTACATATTTCATGAAAATGTACTCTCCGTTATTTTGTAATAAAATTAATTCACTCGATAGCTTTTAGCAAGCTGTAATAAAAATGTGAACACTGAGCACGTCAAACACAAAAAAAACTGATTTTCACCCGACTCTCAGCTGATTTTCAGTACGTCATTAATACCCGTAACAAAGCCTTCATCTGTAGTATCTGTACGTTTAATTTAATGTACTTTAGAACATTATAAAATAAACATTAGTACTACCACCCTCTTGTTTAAGCCAGTTGCAAAACGACTCGTCGTGTTCTCACTAGGGGCTTGGGAAGTTGGGAGCCAGTTCTTTCTTTCTTTCTCTCTCGTCTCAATTTTAAGTATTCTATAGTAAATAACTCTGAATTTCCCTAATTATATTGAGTAAATTATTAACAAAGTCTACATACCATTTAATACACAGCTACCTACTAAGCGTGTCAAAGATATCCATATGAATAAAATGAATATCCATATGAATAATATGTAATATCAAAATATAACAATCACTCACAACTTGCTACAGATAATCGCAAGTCAAATTAAAACAATGTACCGTAACAATTTACAGATACATTTTAATATAGCACCACAATGATGAGCGTAGCCGCAAACAAAAATGCTGCGTAACTACACCGTATACCGCACACTGCGTATACAGTCGTATACCGCACACTGCGTATACAGTCGGTACACACTACACAGCAAACATCGAAACACGGCAATGCTCGACAACGCGCTACATTACTACCTACATCATCGGAACAAACGAAACGCGGCAATAAACATTCATTTCGAAATTAAACACATCTACCTGCGAGTTTACCATCACGAAATCAGTAAATGAATAAAACAGTGAGGAATTGGACGCCGTAAATTCGCATTCGGCGAATATCAATTTGGCCGCGGGAGGCAGGGGGGCGCCGATAAATAAAAAATATATAAAATACACAGTGCCTACGTAACATGAAAGCGGTGAATGGCACTTGTGAAAAATGGACTTGCCGCTCTTCCAGGGAAGCAATCATTCAAACTGGCTGTTGTCTGTTTGCGCCTGTGCTCTTTTTCGCCTAGCATCGGATATTTTTTGCAATTTTTTTCGGCAATGTCATTCGCAGAGTTCAGGTGTGGGGACACGTGGTCCGGGACAAAGAAAACAAATATTAATAACCGGCATTTTTTAAAGTCCTTGCCGTGGGGCAATCGTTTATTGTTGTCAATATTTCGTAAATGATTTGAGTATGATGCGGCGTTTTTTGTTGCCTTGCTCGCGGCTTTGTTGCTAGTGGGTGGGGCGACGCTAACGGGGCTAAACTCACTTTGTTATGTTTATTTAGTACCTAATGGACAGGTACAGTAGGTAGAGCCGCGCGTAGCGGGGAGCCGGGGATGTCAATATTCTACGAATAGTAATTATTTTAATCAGGATGACGCTGCAGCAATGATAAAAGCCAAGCAATTTCTTACACTTCTCAGTAATTACAAAATTGGTTTAAGTAAGAATTTCATGAAAATACTATCAATATCAACAGTCTTCTGTGACATGGCAGTGACTGTGTGTAGTTGCCACAAATTGAATATCATTAAGGAGGTAGTAGATAATTTTATTATCATTGTTTTTCTTTAAATAACTGACTTTTTTGCTAAAGATAAAGAACCTTTTTATGTTAACCTTATGTACTTATTCGTAAAATTATTTGCAAAATATCGTTCATATAAAGTATCTTTTAGCAAAAGTAAAGTGTATATACATCGTAATTTAAAAATGTATATTATAACGCATTTATTAAGCTTCTAAAAAAGTTAACAAACACAAATACAAAGCATGATGATGTCTACCTTATTTCAACGTACGTTAAGAGTAAAAACTACAATGAAGAAAGTTAATGAAACACTTGATAAATCAATCAAATATGTTTTTATCTTAGTACCTAATTAACTAAAACAGATTATTATTTTCATTAAATAATAATGTTGCAATAACATAGTAAATATATATTGCTTTTAAATAAAACAAAGCTCTGTAAATAAAATAAACATTGACTTTAGTAGGAACTATACTCATAAAAAATGGTGTGATCAAATCGATTTAGTCCCATCATTTCATGTATGTACTAAAAATAAAAAAGCATAAAAATCAATTGTTAAAATAATAAATAAAATGAAAAAACCTACGTTATTGGTATTTAACTATGAATGAGTAAAATTTTTTTTATTATTATTTCAATTTTATTTTCAGGAAACTAAGGCCAATAGATAAAATACACACATAAAAATATTACAAACTAATACATACAGGATAATACAAAATAAAATATGTACCTATTGTCCACAATAAAGCATCTTTGACTTTGACTTTGAAAAAAAATAATACAATATAAAAAAACTTACAACTATAGTTTTACAAATACTATACATAAACAATAATACTATGCTACACGAATGGATGGCGTCGTGTCACGGGAGGTATTACTTTACGAGGAATTTACTCACCTCCTATTCTACAGAGCCATCTTAGCTACAACCTAATGTGCGCTAGCGTCGAATTACAGCACTTGACGGGACCATGCGGGGGGAGAGGAGAGGAAAGCAATTGTGGACCCCAGGCGATGTAACATTAAAATTTACACCACTGTTAACATTTTATTCCAACTTGTGAGGAAAATTTACGTAGGCTATCCTTCCAGGGTTAATTAAGTGCTGTTCACTTACGTATAACTTGGTTGAACCGTACGATTTCAGCATCATACAAACCCCTGAACACTGAACACCGTTCAAAGTTCCAGCGTTTTTTTGCCTAATTAAAATAATGCGTACTTCTCATTCTTTCTCCCCCATTCATTAACCCAATGTGCTGTAGATAAACGGTGTTTGCTCAAAGAACGGACTTACAAATATGTCGGTTTCGCTCGTTTTACTTAAATTAGACCGGAAAAATATCGTTCTTTTTTCATGCAATTTCCCTAAAATGTATATAATGGTTTTGTTCCTTCGTTTATAGTATTATATATTTTCGTTTTACATCATTTATAGCATGTTTAGGACTTCTGTAGATGTAGATACATGAACATATTTTAATATCAGGTTTTCCTTCTATCCATTTACTGGTGAAATATAATAATCGTGCTTTAATAATACGTGGATGGCATTCCTATTTAGGTACGTCTCTCTTTGAAATTAGTTGTGTGCTTCGGCCACAATAGTACTGTAGACGACTGTGGACTAGTATTTACTCGTAAGTAACTGCCCTGCCTGCTACGGGAGGGGTCCCAGGTTGAATTCCCAGCCGGGGCAAACATTTATGACTCAGATAAATGTTTCTTCTGTGGTGGTTATTGAGGAAATTGCAAGTCCAAGACCATAGCTTTATTATTATTTTCTTGTAATTCCTTACAAGAGATCGACTCGTGGTTTTTTATTTGTAGATATATATACCTAGTAACAAATAATTATTTAATTCAGTGGCGAACTGCATCCCCTAGTTATGTAACATATACACATAGGCTCATATACACATAAGCTTATAACCATAATGATACAACCATACCTAATGCTGGAAAGTTATTTCGTAAGAATGGAAACTGTACCTAATAAATGAAGAGCTGTAGGCGTTGTTTAATTTAATAATAAATAAATACCCAAAAAGATTAGTCTTCAAAATTTTAATTCTTAAACAATTCAATATATTAGGCATTAAGTCCGCCCATTGTACCCCTTTATAATAAGGATGTTACAATAAAGGATAAATAAATAAATAAATAAATAAATATAGGCCTCTAGAGTAGGTAGGTATTGAGATAAGTAACGTACAGTTACAATTCCCAACTTACGTTCCACTAAAGTTTCTAAGAGCCGAATAAATATCTTTGAAAATGTCTGCAAGTTTCTTGACCAACATTAAATTTAATTTGAATAAAATCATTTCATCCGCAACCGACGGAGACGCCGCGAATTGCGCGAAATTCATAATTATCGAGACCAGTCGGCAGACATTGCGGAATATTCCACATTTTTCTCGGCACTCGACTCCTCGACTCGACCTCACATTTAACCCGAATTCCAGCAAACTGCATAATTTCGCCACTAATGAGAAGAGAGTCGGCGTCGTCTAATTAGCGAAGTCGGTAAGACGCCCACTAAATAGAGGTTGGAAGGAGCGGGGTACGAGGTGCACGAGAGAGGTGAGGAGAGGCGAGGAGAGGTGAGGAGAAGTTAGGGGGGCGGGGGGAGTGCGGTGCCGAAGAGCGTGGCTCACCTAATGAAGTGTTTCGCTTTGACACGCGTGTTCGTTAGCAGACCACTTCAGCTATCGCGACGAGTTGTGTTCAGATGACAGCTTCCTCAAATTTACCACTTAAGTGGCGTGCAATGGCACTGCACTTGTTAACTAGTCTGCAGTCACTTATCACTGTTTACTTCATTCTGTTGTTCGCTACTTTTCTAGGGCGATATTTGATGGACTTCTCGTATACCTACGTGATATTTGAAAATATAGTTTCTTAGACCAGTATCTTAAGACATTCAGATGTATGCCACGTTTTGAAGGCTTAGGTTTCAGAAGTAATCTTCTCAGTATGTAATAATTATATTACCAAGTTTCAGGAAGTGAACTTTCAGTTATAAATTAATAACAATATTATTCAGTCGTTGCGTTGCCTAGTGAGGGTTTCCCTTCAGTGAAATACGTATTGTTGATATTGTCAATGGTAAAATAACATCAGTGGTGGTCAACATTTTTATAGTGACTTAATATTATATGACGTAATTGAGCGCATCCAAGCTTCAATGGTCATATTAAGCAATCGAGTTGAATTGCTAGACAAAAGACATTGTAACGATGAAACAGGCAGGTAACTTATCTCCAATTAATTGAATGAACTACTGCTTTCTCTATCTACTACTAGTCTCTCAGCCATTACCTACTTAACGATATGCACTGGAGCAACATGACGTCACGCACCATGCGTTAACAAAACCTGTCGGTATTTCCTGCAGTAAACCTAGTAAACTAGCTTTCGTTCTCAATATTCTATCTACCCATAACCCGTAAGTCAGGTACCTAGCAACTGTGAATTTATAATGTTAGTTATCATTTTACCTACTTACTTACCCTAAGTTAACGCATAAATGCCAACATTATTAAAAACGGCCGTAAACTCATCTCCTAGACAATATCAAAACTTTCTTATAATATTAACCTACTACAATAAAATACATTCAAAGCCTTAATGCATTTCGCAATATTGATATTTTGTGTAGGTACGTATGGAACGATACAACATAACGAACAAACATGGTCTAATACTTAATTGCATCGTATGTATGATAAACAATGGCAGGCGTTAATCAGCCTGCTGGGCACCGCGCCGCGCCCGCCGCCCACTCCGTGAGCCGTGGGCAATGGGCATCCGACGATATACCTGCAGTTGAATCAGGGATGTCCGTGGTGATATTATATTCATTTAATGAAAAAATATATCATGAAATTTTTGATATTTCATAATAATTGCTATCATCATATTACTGGAGGTAGAGTATGGCATAAAGAATTGAAAAAAAAAATGTTAAGATTATTACAGTTGATGACTTGACCTAAATGAACATTTCAGACTTTTTTGTGTAGATATAAGTGAATAAAAATTAAAAACATCAATACAGCTTGTTAGGCAACTCGTTAGTTATTTTTAGAGCAAAATATAAGAATATAACAATATATTGTCTAGGTTAAAACCGCTACCTTACCTTACCTATATTCTAATATTAATAATGTAAATTACATGCACTTAATAAATAAGATACATGTCAACATTGTCAATCTTGGATCTAGTCCACTCATTGACCCAAATTGGAACGAAAAAAGTGTAGTCGCGTTGATGCAAGTTTACTCTGAATCCTCCAGTCGTGAGTTAAACATCGCCAACTTTCCTAATTGTAGCGAGATCCGCGAGGGAGTTGAAACTCGGCAGAGGAAAAACGCAATTATCCTTTCTGTTTTACGGAGGTGAGGAAGCATATTAAAAAACTTGAAAGCGTTGTCAGCCCTCGAGAGTGGAGCAGACACTGATGGCTATTAATTAGAAGGGTTGGATGAAGATATTTCATTATTTCTTCGTCGCCCGAGTATTTCGTTTTGCTTTATTTTGGGTTTAGGAATATGTCACTTGTTTGTTTTCTTGCTAAACATTGAGCAATTGTTTATGAAATATATTTTTTTTAATTAACATAAAATTTAAGTTTTGGTAAGTGAAACTCTTGAAAAGCAAGGCTGGAAAGTACTCAGTATCTAGAAACTTAGGTGATAATTAAGGCATTGTTGACTCATTATTATCTAAAAGAGCACATATTTTTGCTTATTTCTCTTTTTCTCTCTTCCTGACACAATGTTTCAAAACAAGGCAGAGACAAGGAACCCTACTGCCAAACAGTTATTTATTGTATAAGTTTAATTAGATATAGCTCACCTAGTAATATAAGGGCACATCTGCAAAAAGTGCGAAATTGAGTTTATATGGTATACGTGTTTAAAAGTGCATAATCTACATAGTGGTAAATATGTATTAATGTCTATACTAGTAACAAAACCCATACAATCTGTAAAAAACGTAAAAAGAACCCATTAATTAATTTAAAAAATATATAAAATTTTTGAAATTCGTTCCTGTAAAATATGACAAACGTAGATGTGCCATTGTATTACTGGGTGAGCGATATACAAATTAATCAGCCAGTCTATTCAAATTCATTCTGTCCAAAATATCAGAAAAAAATTAAGTATAACAGATGAAATATTAATGCAATGCAACCCATCAACTAAGTCGACATAACGGATGGTAATAACACTGAAACACGCACTTATCAAGCGATCTCATATAATCAAACTGTGCAGTTTGTTAACAAGGTGCTAACTCTAGAATTTATGTAAACTGTTTTGAGCCCGTTCCACTTATCTGAGATTAAAATCTGGCTGTGCTAGGCACCAGTAGGCGCCGGCAATCACTCCTGAGGGAACCTGCTTTATTTTGCGGGGTCTTATCTCTATTCTACATATCTGCATATTCATTATAAGATCAATCAAACTGATGCTTAGGAATGGCGCGTGCATAAATATTATTCTTTAGATACTAAAAATTTTATATTGAGATGGAAATGGCTATAACATAAACGTTTAATTTGGAAATAAAGTAAAGATATTATTAAACAAAATAACTTAGTAAAATAACTTTAGATCAGCGAATCAGCTATAACTTACTAAACTTGGTCAAAGCACAACATGTTTGAAAAACTAGAAAAAACATATCACAGTAGATACTGTGATATGCTTTTTCTAATAGTACATACATAATAGATGTAGATTTCTTTTTCTTTTCTAATAGTACATACACAATAGATACATAGATATGTATCTGTACTATTAGATACATAGATATGTATCTGTACTATTAGAATGGAGGTTCAACGAACATGAATAGTACTACTTTTTTACAAATACATAGATAAAAAATAGGAGAAAAGCGTAAAAGCACCTCCTACGCAGACACCACGCCGATGAGGACTCAATGATCGGATTGTTCGACGATTCCCTTCAATAATTCACCTGACATGCTGCCCACCCACTAGAGGGCACCACAAAAGATCTTTGTTTCACGTTCCATTCCATTCACAAAACTGCATCATTGATTGTTTTAAACAGACTCCACGTCGCCGACTTCGAAACGCTTGAAACGTTCGATTTTCTATGTATTGTGTTGCGAAAATCACGTTTGCGACGGACCTCTATCAATCAGAGTGGAGGGACCCCCGGGGCCTGTTTCCGACCAGGTGTCCTTTTGGAATTTGCGCCGAAAAACTGCGCTTTAACTTGGATTTGAGAAAAAAATCTATTGTTTGATTCTGGGTAGTGCGCGGCGCTTGCAAGCAGCCGGCCGGGCGACCGCCAGGTAGGCGGGGTTTCAGACCTAACATAATTTATTTCGTAATATAAATTAAGTACACCTCGGTTTAGTGACGTATAGGAATTTAAAAACTTTATAACCAGAAATGGTGTACCTAATATTTCGTAGCATGATTTTGAAGAAACGACGTCTCATGAGACAGCTATTAATGATCGTTAATGTATTATTTAGTAGATAGGTTATATTACCTATACACGAAATAATAATATTATTAATATTACGAAAGTACTAAGCTTTTTACTGCCTTTTAGTAATTATACCTAGTGGGTGGGAGGTAGATATATTTATTTTCATTACTGAAATAATATCTGTATCGTTAATCCAATTTTACGTCAACATTACAAGGTGATTTATAATATTAATTAAAAAAGAGAAAAAAATACAACCTGTTGTTAAATATAAAATACGATCGGTATTCAAAGGGAACAATTGCAAAGAAATTGAAAAATGTTAAGTTGCATTGCAAGGGTTAATTTCTGTCAGAGTAAACCAATTTCGTCTTTATTTTCCAGGAAATAAGAAATAATGATTTTAATATTCCAGTAATTGATCTAAGCTTAGGAGTTAGTAGAAGGCAGGTACGTACATTTTTGCATTGTCCGTATTCTATGAATCAATGAATGAGTTTTAGAACTAACCCACCGCAGTGATAGTCATTCTTATTATTTTGTGCAACAGTAGTATTATTTTTAAGAATATTGTTTTATGACAGCATTTTAATATGTGCATATTAATTGGCTCTTATAGACAATATAATTATTACAATTATATTATACTCGTATGTATCGATTAATGCAAGAAAATTTTATCTCAATTTTGTGGATTTTATATGTAGTATCTATATGGTCTACAAAAACTTCCTACGAATGCTTTGTCACGGTTATTTGTAACCGACAAAAATAATCAAAGTTAACCTAACAAGACAGGTGATGTCTTAAAAATTCGAAGTCAGGGTGACACTGACAGCACTACCGGTCACAATAGAAGATATTACCTAAATCAATGCTTGAAAGATTTGCAACAATAGGGTGTTCGGACGTCTTTGTGTCGGCCATTCTCTTATGCCACGTGGGGCAGGTGATGCGCACGCGCACATCTGCTGATAATAATATAGCAGCGCTTGCGCAAGATTTTAATCGTTTCTAGTAGATTTAGGGATCCGTAGACGAGAGAAGAACCATAATTCTCTAAATGTATTGCTTTGATTTATCCGTATGGTATTAATATTTACATATTTTAACTGTAAGGACCAGGTTTTTTATTGCTTTCAACGGCACAGTACGGTGCCATCGACTTTATTCACCGGAGTTAATTCATTCAGCCGTGTCTAAAAGTAAGTATACCAGGTACACCAAGATTTATAATGTTTTAATTACTTATTATGTCTCTCTATATAAAATTAGTTGATAAATAATAGTGATTGATGGTACAACCTGCATAAATTTACTATTACTTATAAAAAAATGTTGTTATTTTATTTATTGTCTGTACAGATCACTTCTTTAATGCACAACTCACTCTTGACCGTATTTTTGTGACGACAGTTCTAAGGTTTCTGGCTTATCTAACGGAGCCCACTCAGCCAGCTGGCTGGTTTTTGTTCATAGTTCACAGATCGTAATTTTCATCTGATAAATTTTATTAAGTCATCGGATAAAGATCGATGGTGTTCTAGTGGTATTGGGTTAGCGTTTTTTTGTGCAAGATTAGTGATATATAGATTGGGGATAGATAAAATTTATCAATAAAAATGGATCTCGTAAAAATAGATTCGCAATTTTTCGATGCTCACAATTTTTCTTTCATATAAAATTAATCGCAAAACTATGTTAATTCAATCACTTTCTAATTATTTAAGTTCGACATTTTACTGAACAAAGTTTGAGTTCATCTGTAAGTGAACCAAAAAAATACTTGATACTTAGATACTGCACATCTTTGCAAGATTCAGTTAATAAATAATAGCCTAAAATATTATACGTAGTTTGATAAATATGTATGTATGTAATGTATGTATGTAATGATGTAGACTATTAAGGACCGATTTAGTGCGCTTCACATCAGGCTACATCCCACTTATCATGAGTCGAAACTGTATGAAAAATATCTACCGCGAATCTACAATAATAAATATATAAATAACGCTACACACACTCAGCCCCACTCTAGAATTTCCTAAATCGTGGGTACCATGGACAATACATAAAGACAAGAACACATAAAAAACATTGCTTAACAAGTCGTAAGAATGCGTTAAAAACTCCCCCAAGAAATCTGTAAAGGTACTTCGATATCAAGTTGGCTTTCACAGCCCGTCATAATCACGCCAACAGGCATTGAGCGTGTTCCATACAGCCATGTTTGTTGACTCCACTGGTTAGGGTACACGTCACATCACAGTGGAACGGTGCAGCACCGTTGTGTTAGTTGTCTCTATGAGAAATAATATTCATACCGATTTTTGTAGCACATAACTTTATTTTGTTTTGGAACCCTGGCAATGACCACCGTATTGGTTGCATAAGTTAGAGTTTGATATTAGGTATGTAATTCAGTACATTAATAAATACTAAATAATTAACTATTTTCTTTGCACTGACGTGATTGTAAATAAATATAATTTGTTCACGTAAATACTGCAGGTGTATGTTACTTTTGATTACAAAAAAATGTTAATGTGTGATATTGGAGGATGCTGGTTAGGCATTTTCCATTACGTTGATTTGTATAATATAGGTACGTTATAATTTAAACAATTAATAACAGTGACCAAATAATTACGTTCTTGTAAGTTACATTGGTGTTATACAATCGAAGTCGAAGTCAATTTTAAGCTTGTAATTGGTAAACCTTCCTTCACTAAACTATGCCAGTTTTTTTTCAAATGCGAGTCGTACATTAGAATTTACCCCGTGGATTGTCGATTCCGTCGCAGTACAATGAACGCGGAACGCAATACAGGACGATTACCCTATCACTTTGAGAGCCTCCTCACCATGGATCCATAAAACCTTCAGTGTCCTTTTAACTGGCATTTATATTTTATATTGCTTATGAATAAAATTAAAGACAATGTTATAGGTACAAGGTTTTGATATATTGGGGCGGTCTAGACTGCTGATCCCAATCCTATACCAGCAGACCGTCAGTCAGTCTTGGTTGAGCTAAGGTTGACTGGTAAAGCGCTTTTAAGACTGAATGACGACAAATTCACAACAATACATGCAAAACGTTTCAATTATCGACCTTTAGCCTAGTTGGTAGCGACCCTGCCTGCGAAGCCAGGGGTCCCGGGTTCGATTCCCGGATGGGACAGATATTTATGTGACAGCTAAATAGTTGTACTCGGGTCATGGGTGTTATTGTGATGTGTTATATGTGTCGTCCATGCCACCCGGGAAACAGGTAAAAACCTACTGCGGGGGTTATTAGTATGTTAGCGTTTATTATTTATTTATTATTATTATCACTTCTGGTCTTAAATAAGAAATGCCAAACAGCAAACGAGCGTGCGTGATCTGCACTTCATAAATACAAAAAAAAAATCACACATGGAACCTCAACATTTCAATTTAAACATTCCTGCCCTCTCACGCTCACCTCACCAGTAATATTCACCTTTCTCAAAGCCTTACAAGAAGCGTATAAGTGGTTCCGTGGAAATATTTCAAATCAGAGCTTCGACAGTGTACAGGCAATAACGAGTGACGTGACACGCATGCCGGCCGTGTGCCGACTGCCTAATGTGGCAATGAAAGGGCCTTTCACCGTTGAGGCGTTTGCCTGTTATTAGGTCTATTTTGCGAAAAGACAAGCCGAATGTTTTGGAAGAAACTAGAATTAGAGCTAGTTGAGGTAGTTTCTTGGGCCACTTGCACTGGTGCTTTATTAGACTGGGCACATAAGGTCTATCATCGCAACGTCGTACGTTACATAATTATGTCCAAACCTCAGCTAGATTTTAAGAATTATTAAAAACAGGTCAACTGTTCCATTAAGTTATAAGTACTTCGGATCGATCTATTTAGAATGGTGCGAGGTAAACCAAGAAAATAAAAGAGGGTCGTTATGTTATACATCAATAGCAACCCATAACCTATGGGACTAATATGATTGTTACAGCCTTAATCTACAAAGTGCTGGTTAGCAGACTTCACATACCTGTGACAACATTATTTTTATACATGATGGTAATGTGACCCATGTGCCCATGGAAATCAGTAATACGTTGCCGACTAAGAAAAAAGAGAGAGAGAAAAGAACTGGCTCCGTCGTTTGGCGGAAAGCACGACGGTAATAACGAGTGCATTATGGCCACAGATTACCCCCAATAGATACCGCATAAGTGAATTTGTCTTAGAGTTTGAACTCACAAAAATTGGTGGAAGGTGCGGATTTCGGGGAACAAAAAAATGCGTTGTGATTGGAAATTGGACTAGATGGGTCAGTATTGGTCGACACTAATGTCGTGAACATGCAAATGCACATGGTTGGCGCGCGTCAGTTGCCTTGTCTGCGGTATCTATTGGGGGTAATCTGTGATTATGGCGAACACTGGAGTGTTTAGCATTACATTTTAACATTAGGTTTTCTCGCGATGTTGTCCTTTATTAACCGACTTCAAAAAAGGAGGAGGTTCTCAATTCGACTGTATTTTTTTTTATGTTTGTTACCTCAGAACTTTGGACTGGGCGAACCGATTTTGATGATTCTTTTTTTAATCGAAAGCTGGTGGCTGTCATGTGGTCCCACGTACATTTTATTGAGATCTGACAATGGCATCCATGAGAAAACCACATAAGTCGTAAATTTGTGTTAAGATGTGCGCGACAAATTGACGAATAACTCAATATCACGTCAACCGATTTCGATGATTCTTTTTTTAATCGAAAGCAGGCGCTTGTCATGTGGTCTCACATAAATTTGAACGAGATCTGACAACTATGTAGTTTTTGAGACTTTGAAGTCGGTTATTTTTTGTTAGTAAAATTTAGATTATCGCTATCTTAATTAATTTCTAAATACACACATGGCTTCAAGAATTAAAGGTGCATTCAGAATTCTGACCTAGGCTCGATTCCAAGAAGTCAAAAATCTATCAAAGCCTACGCTATCAAAATAAATATAAAATGGCGTGAGAAACTCATTACTGAGCATTTAGCTACGAATGTGGGTAGGTGGGGAATGCGTGACACTATTCGGTGCGGCAAAATATTCTCTGCGAATGCCGAAAACTCGACGAGCTCATGACATATTGGAATGCGACTCCATTTATCCCGGTTTCTATTACAAACTGGAGTGACGCAAAATTGGAATTTCCCATTCTTTTTTTTTGCATTGTTATTGCTATGAGTTAACGAACGAAATATTTTGTTGTGTTTTTAAAAATATTTGACATTTTTCATTTGTTTATAGTAAAAAGTTCATTCATAGATACAGAGTAAATACTATAATGTCTGTACACGTAAACATGTCCACACATGTCCACACCTACATTCAATGTTGCTATTCGATACCATTAACAGTCACAATAAAATGTCCTCCCAGATGTCAGACAACTGTGACTGGGACTGCAAGTCGATCTCGCAGCTCTTCTCTCGAAATACGAGTTTACAGTTTTGAAATATGTAAGCAATTCAAATGCATTATACGTTAAAATTCTGCAGGTACAGAACAAATAAGGCAAATAACTTAAGTAATCAATTCTATTCGCATTTACTTAATAATAAACATAGACATTAATGTTAACAGTGAGTATCAGTTTAACTAGTAAACCCAAACGGAGCGCTAAGCTGAATTCCCTGTAGTGGGTTGGTAGGCGCGGAATTCGCGACAACATTCGAAGCGGCCGAACATCCGCCGAAATGCCGAAAAGCCGCGCGGCCCGTGACATATTGGAATGTGACTCCATTTATCCCGCTTCCTATTGGAATCCGGAGTGACGCCAAATTGGAAATTGCGGTTCCTATTTTTGGTGTCACGGATAATGCCACTTGTAACGACGACGCGACGTCGAGTGTCAGAGCAAGAATTAAATGTTCAATCCACGTGATTATTGTTGTAATATTCGGTGCTAACACTTTCACGATCATTATATTACGAATATTAGTATTCATTTTTGTTAACGTTTATATCTGTAAATTAAAAATAGTACTCACTGGGTACAATAACGGACATCTGAGAACAAACTTTTACCTGACAGATTAGTGTTCATCCTATATTGGTCCCAGGACTTCACTCGTAGAAAATGTAAAAACTAACTGTGTTTTATACCTTGTTTTGTACCTCTTATACAAATGTATACTTCAAGTGTAAATTCCTGTCTCCATTCTATTTAATTCCATCATAAACACAGCATGATCTTAGAAAGTGTCATCAGTTAACGCAGCAATTGGCTACAAACAAAACAAGTCCAAAGTCCAAACGGACCGTATCATGGCTGTTTACCAATAACCATCAAACCGACAGGACTCATAATGATTTCGAAATGCGACAAAGTTGACGAATGCTACACTGCGGAACTCACAATGCCCTAAACGGATTCGCCACGGTCTGTCCGTCAAACGCGCGAAAGGCACGCATCGCACGTCAAAGCTCCAGTTCAACCCTTGCGTGCGTTATTAAATCACATTTTGACAAGCGTACCGTGAAAAATTAATCGAGTGTCGTCGAGTAAGCGGACGGTAGAAAAAATGAAAACATGATGGCATTTCGCTTGGTCCCCGGGGCCACAAAGGTCAGGTCAGCCGCTCGTGAAATGCCTCGCCCCCGGACATGCCAGTGGTCTCCGCTGGGAATCCAGCTCCGAAAACAATGTTTCATAGACAAAGCTGCAACAGATTGCTCTTTCAAGAAAATTAACAGCCCCTGATGTAAATGAGTATGCAAAAACTTTAATCTGGAAAATGTTACAAGAATCTTGGTCTCCGTTTTTTCTTATTTGAAATCTGTAGATAGTTCTGTATTTTTTACTTTTATGAACAAATGATCAAATGAACAATTACTCTAATTATTAAATAACGAAAATACTGAAATAATACAATAAGTTTAAAATTGCGCTATAAATATAATTGCATCGTTATGTAATCTTAAAAAATCAAACTCCCCAATATGATCTTGAAAATAATTTGCAAATTGCAATTAGAAAAATATAATAAAACCATTATAAAGTATTACTTGCATGCGGAGATATGTATATCCAGAGAAATATACATATGTTGCTTTTTTAGGGTTCCGAAGTAAAATCGGAACCCTAATAGTTTCGTCATGTGCGTCTGTCCATTCGAAGCATAGCGCCGAGACCCTTAGTGCTAGAAAGCTGTAATTTGGCATGGATATACGTATTTATTTGAAGCGCTCATAGCCTTGTGTCGATCCTATGTGATCGACAAAGTTAAGCAACAGCGGGCGCGGTCGTTAGTTGGATGGGTGACCGCTAGTGGCAAAAATTTCTTGAGCGTTTCCGTGCTTCGGAGGGCACGTAAAGCCGTCGGTCCCGGTTGTTATCATAAGATAACAGTCGTTAAGTCATGTCGGAGGCCCTCGGGCGGTTTGAAAACTTCCGACACTTGGGTTGGCCACTAACCCCTCCACCAATCCGTACTGGAGCAACGTGGTGGAGTATGCTCTAGGCCTCCTCAAAAGGAGAGACCCGTGCCTAGTAGTGGGCCATTAATGGGTTGAAGCCATACGTATTTATTAAAACTCTAGAATCGTAGAATAAAATATTGAAATTTTTTTTTTTCATTCAACATTTTTGGATTTAGGGGTCCGTTTGCGAAATATTTAGCTTTAAAGTGCTAATTTTGGTTAGAGTCAAATGTCCCCTCTGCTGGTTAAACGATTGGAGAAACAAACAAGTGAAAAACTTCTCAAAAATAGGTTATATGATGAATTTACAAGGAAAACTACCACGGCTATATTAGCATAAGTAGTTAATGAGTAATATTCGATAAACTTACTACTTCGGAACTCTACATTGCATGGCCTGACACGCATTTGCCTGGTTTTTTATTTAACACGTTCGGTGCGTTAGGGATCTCTACGAGATCCCGTGCAGAACTTTCATACTGTGCGGCGTCAAAAATCGTGTTCTTTCACTCTGTGCGGGAGGCTATAACATCTAAAGTTCTATGTTTATGATAAAGACAAATATACATATTTGCTTCCCGCTTAAATTTTGAATCAATGGTGTAATAAAATATTTTAGGGGTCGACGAGGTCCCTACCGCACAGAAGTGAAAATATATTCACTCCTTGCGTTGGGGGTTTCCTTTGATACCCGTGAATCGTGAGCCCCGTAGCCGCAAGGACGGGAGAGTTGGAGGTACGAGCACGACAAGTTTTGTTTTAAGGATGTTCATGTATCGATCGTTAAGTTCGCGCTTCGATATCAAATTATTACGCTCGTAAATACGAACAATGAGTTATTTTAAAATGAAAAAACTTGACAAGTGCGAGTTAAACGCGCTTGGAGAGAATTCCGTACGTTGATTTTATGTGTTTACCGTTATTTTTCTATTTTATTAATTTTTGACATTTTTTAAGACTTCTTATAGGTTTCCTGTAATATTTAAGTATATATTACATATATAAGTATAGTTATATAAGTATAGTTAAGTAATTTTCGTTCTTTCTTTAATAACTTTAAAACTATCCATTGTAAAACTATAAAAAAATATGTATGAGATCATTACAACAAGCCCTTTTATTTGACATACAACGGGATACGGTTCGCAAAACAGATTTGTTAATTTTTTTTTTCAAAATTCAGTTGTTTACTTTATACCTTCGTCTTTGGGTCACAAAAATGTACATGAGTACCAAATTTCAACTCATTTGGTCCAGTTCTATCGGAGTAAATTGGCTGTGAACGGCGGTCGCCCAAACGCACGAGTGATATAAGGGTTCCGTTTTTCGTTTATTCGTACGGAACCCTAAAAAGTGCGGGTAGTATGTAAATAAGTCAACGTCGGATTATACAGGAACGTATACATCAGATGTTAAAATAAAAATTTTGCAAAACATACAAATATCCCGCCAGTGGCCAGTGATAGTGATTCGGATTATGAGATGTTTAATCGTCCTGGTAAGAAAAAAATAACATAAACGTGTACTTACGTACGCGCGTGCGAAGTTATACTTCTATGGCATCAAAAAACCAATATAAAAAAACCAATATTAAAAAATAATATTTTAACAATATTAAAAAACAATATAATAATAATAATTTTTCAAAACGAGCGTTTTTAAAAACGCACGTGACGTTTTTTGTGACCGTCGTTTTTGTGTCACCGTCCGTGTTACAAATCTTAAAATTTCACTCTCAATATTTTTTCCATTTATTTCACAACGCGCCTAAAGCAGTATAACTTCAAAAACCTTCATCACAAACTTTTCTTTATAACACTTTTTTAAATATTAAATTATTCATATGTACCAATTTTTTTGACGTGATAACGTCTATTAAAACGATGAGCGCCGGGCGATCGGACGATCGGCGTATCGTAGCCGATGCCATAGGCGATCGTAGTTGAGTGGAGCGGAGCGGGGCGGGGCGGAGCGGAGCGGGGCGGAGCGGAGCGGAGCTTTGTCATGACGTTGTCACGTTAAACTACCGTCCGTAAACCGACTTTACAGACAACCATTTTTTGTAATAAAACTTTTTTACCTATCGACAACTGGGATTTTATTTTATTCCCATCACTAGTAGCTACACATATTGAACCATCATCTGTTGCGGAACGGGATACAACAGATCCCTAATTTTTTTTTTGTAATAGCGATTTACCCTAATGTCAGAACTGCGTGCGAACCTACCAAAAGATAGAGTCATAGCCTATGTTTAAGCCACAAAAAACTCATAAATATATCATTGATTTTGACGAAGATATTAATTATTTTCAAAACTGCTATTTTAGGGGGCTGAAGAGGTCCCTAACGCACCACAGGCAAGTTTAGTTAAGGGGTTTTTGAGGTCCCCATAGCACAGGCTGAAAGTTCTTTGAAAGTGTTGACGCAGTGAACGTGTTAAATGTACACGAACCTAAACAGTAACTATGAATCAAAATACGAATGATAAGTACAATAGTTGACGTTGTGATGCAGTCCTTGCGTCCGACTCCATCCCATCTTTGGAACCTCGTTTTCAGTGTAAACAACAACAGTGTCAACAACTAACGTAAACGTCATCAATCCACTCTCACCTATCACAATAAACGAGATTCTTTAATTACTAGGGTGGATCCCCTTGATAGTGGCCATTAATTCATATCTAACATGGAATAATGCAATTAATCTCGCACAAACTGTTTTATAACGCACTCGTGAGAAATACGCACTTGTTCGCTAAAAAACAAGAGGAGGGATATCTACGGGGATACGATAGTGGGATCCGCGGTGATCCATCACGAACGTCAGATTAATGTAGCGATGTATCATACATTACTGCGCCCTGTTTCGTTCGTTTGGATATAATATGTAGAACTACTGCAAGATGATAACGTTGTCTATTTAACAGCTGATAGTAATCTTGATTATTTATTTAATAGTTTATCTCACCATTTTAATAGTGACTTTAAGAATAGTAAATATGTCGAAATGTATCTATTTCTTATTTTTTAGGTTATTAGTAAAAATATGTAAATACGAAAATAATGTAACTCGTAACCTCGTAATACATAATTTACGGTTGATTCTAGTAACTTACTTAATTCTTGGTATCCAGGTTGGCAATAATCCCTATCTTGTAGTTCTTGTACGAGTTCACGAGGCGGGACGTGCTAAACATCGTCGCCGACGATGTTTTTCCCGCCTCGTACGTGCCAAGTTCCCGTCCCGTCCGGGTAAAAACACGTTACGTATGCATCGACCTTTATTCTTCAAAACAAACAAACATCGGTACCAATCGTTAAATACGTCAACAAGTCTTAAGCAAAACAAACAGGTTCAATATTAATTGGAGGTACATATCAATTACAGAAAATCATTGTGTATGCACATGTACAACTACATTGTACGTACACTGTTCCCTGCGGCCGTGACGTCATTAGCTACGTAATCAACATACCGTGGGTTCACGCTTGAACGGCCCGATAACAATATCCGACAGTAATAAGGAGAATCCTTTCGGTTTGAATGCTGTGTGGGGTAATTGGCATTAAAATTGGGAAGAAGTGGTGACCCCAAATAAAGGTAACAGCCGCTTACCGCCACATCGATGCGCTAAGCCACCCTACACGGCTAATGATAACCGCTCAGGTATTGTAGCGTGACTACTCAGTAATGATCTCTTAGTAATTGATTAGAATTGTTCTGGTTGGTGAATAATTAATTTATGTGGTATTAAAATGAATTAAACAAAAATGCATATATGTGACTATAGTAGGTACAGTTTATTTAATAAGGAGCAATCACTACATAAATGTTTCCTCTGAGCTCTGACTGGGAACGGAACCCCTTCATGCAACGTAAGAACGTGACTACCTACTGTACAGCGTCGTCTGATTCAATAATAAAATCAAATATTTTAACGCTACTTTTTGCTTATATTATATTAAGAACATTTGTGTAGAATGTACCGACGAGCATATACCTACCTACTTACTGTTGAAATCATTGACCAGCAGTCTTGTTAATGTATAAAGGTTTTTAACTCAAAGTGACCATCATAATGTCACCATTTACCATCAGGCTTATCTGCTCGGCAATCGGCTATTTACATTAAAAAAAATATTCATATCAATCATCATCAATATTCAAATTTTCAGATTATTAATAATTTAAAAAAATTCTAATATGTATGTCCAATCTATAATGTATGATAATTATATCATTAAAACTAACGATTGAAACGAAGTGGTCGCGTTATAATCATCGCCCGGACGGCCGGGCGGCCGCACAGTGGTTGCGCGGTGCGGTGCGGCGGTGGTGTCTACTCATAGTACTCATCGAATTGACGTAATCTTGATAATTGCTGTTGTGGTGTACGTTACGCTGTGGTGTGTACGCACCCTTACCGACTCACGGGGGTGACGATAGACTATACCTTCTATAAATTTATAGTATTAGTGATGCCACTAACTGTATAATTATCTTTGACAAGTCCTAGTTGGTAATTGGTAGTTGGTACCTAACAATCTGTATTTTTATCATAATTTGTAATTTAAAAATGAGGCTAACACAAAATGAAAATAACTTAAAGATATGTAATCATTTGGTACAAAAACTAATTGCTGTTTACTATTTTTTTCTAATTAACCTCTCATCTGTTACGTAATCAATATGTAATATTTTTAAATAATATGTATATCAATAAAACGTGACAAGTTTGTTTACCAAATCAGACTCGTTTGAAAAAATAGAGTACAATAATACCACTTGCTCTACCTATGTAAATTTATTAGTAGAGGATGCTAATAGCATAAAGATTTTGTCTGACTTTGGTCAGATTTTTTTGTGGGTCAAACAAGCAGATGAACCACCCGATAACTGATCAACTTCAATGTTACTTTAATTGAAATCTTATCTTATCCATGAATGCAGGGAATTAAATTGAAATGGGAATTTTGCATGAAAAATGTGATAATGAAAGGCAATCCAATAAAGATCTGAGCTATTAACAGTAGGTAATAGTTACTTCTTATGACGTAACATTATAATAGCAATTATTATTTTAGCAACTAGTAAAAAATAAGGAAAAAAAATTCAATTGTTTACTTCACAGTAGAGTTATAGAAATGAAATTCTGGGGACATATTTAGATTTTTTTCGAATAAGTTGACAGTTGCTGTTGGTCCTTACGGCCTTTAAATAGGTACAGATGTTTATATGTTTCAGTAGCCAAGTCAAACATTCTGTAATAATAAGGAGGCCTGCTCTCCCCTGCCCTCTTCAGCAACGACTCGATAAGAATGGTCGAAGTCTATGGACGATGATGACCTTTTTAACATGACCATTTTCTCTACGTCTAAATCGTCTATCGATAGACAACAAAAAACCTAAAATTAATTCAAATTTTTGAACACTTCTTTCACTCGATAGCTGCTAGTACAAATTCTAAATATAAAAGTACCTAGTAGTGGGTACTTAGGTATATTGACTAAATATAGGTAGGTACATATCAAACACCAAAATATACAAAACAAGATGCAAGTAAACAATTTAAAAACTCAAATTGTGAATGTTTCCAAATCAACGTCCGTATAGCGGTAAAAGCCGAAGGGTGCGGACCCTGAGGGCGCTATATTATAACCGGGCATAATATCTGCGGCGTCACTCGAGCGCAATAAATACCCAAATAAAGCGCAAATAATACCCAAATCGCTCATCAGCTCCCCTGCCTCCCCCAACTATAATTATCTATAATCAGAACACCCTCTGTAATCAGTGTTAGGCAATGCAATGTATTCATTACAATTACTATCATTTGCGTATGGAGTCTGCCCTTGCGGATTGGTGGTCCACACACGTTTGTTTTACGAATCTGCGTCGAATTTCATTTACTTCCAACTTCCAAACAGTGTTCGATATTGGTTTTCGTGCGTAATTTTTCAGCGGTGTTTCGGTGTTCGAACGCCATAAATTATTCGCAACAGAGGGACGCGCTGACCCCGAACCTCAGTCGATTAAGCATCACTAGGTCTTCCTTCAATTTCATATTTATAAACGGGGATTACGCAAAAATGCCAGTGTAATGGATCACCTACAGGACTTAGGCCGGGCGGTCGGGCTGCGGGGGGGTGAGGAAGGCAAATTTGCGAGGGGGGGCAGCAAGGGTCTGATCGCCGGACTCATCCATCACGCGGCTCACGCATGTGAATTGGGGCGTTTTATCTGAAGATAGCCGCGGACGGATCGTGGATACCTATTTAAATATTTCGTCGTTTAACGACCGCCTTTGCGTAAGGTGGGATACCTACGTCATACGATACAGGAGACACGACGGCTAATGGCGGGTCAGCAACGTGTAAACAACTAGCTGATAAGCCGCGATGCCTATTAGATTTATCGAATAACATCCCAGTATTAAAATCACAGCTTTTCTTTCGCAATACAGGACAATGAGACCTAGTTATATCTTTATCTTAATATATATAAATTACGTGTCACGTTGTTTGTCCGCGATGGACTCCTAAACTATTGGACCGATTTTAATCAAATTTGGACACCGTGTGCAGTTTGATCCAACTTGAAAGATAGGATAGTTTACATCTCAAAATAAAAAACTTTTGACAGAACGAAGTCTGTCCGGGCAGCTAGTTGTAATTTATATAAATAAATAACACGAATAAAAATAGAGACCCATTAATAAGCGACTCCTCAACTTACCTTGTGATGCCTTTCCCGTAACTAGATGAAAAATATGCAGCTTCTACAAAATTCAAATTAAGTTGAAGAGTCAATGTCTTTCTACCGTACAAGACAAGATCTTTTGTAGTTACAGAGTTTGAACCAACGAATGACCTCTAACTGTTCTCAAATCTAGCGTGTAGTTGTATTACCAACGCGTGCTGTTTTTTATTTCTATTGTTAGCTTGTTTGTGAAGTAACGGATACAGTCACGAAGCATTAGCGGGTATTAATCTGCCGTCTGTACTTTTATTTCTAAACATAGACGATTTATCTTCGACGCTTACTAGAAATACAGGTAGGTATCTATTTAATTTTGTAGGTACATAAAATAGATTTTATGTAAATTGTGTTAAGAAAAATTCAATACTTAGTTTGGCCCCTAATGGCTCCTAATGCCTCCTATTGCAAACAGATGTAGACTTGGCAACGTGGTAGGGTACGCTAGGGTACGCTCTAGGTCTCTTGATTGGTATGTCCCGGTGGCATGTGAGATGGTAGTAGAAACCAAATTATATTGATAAAAAGTAAAGTTTTAAATATTTTTTTATGTAGGCTGGAGATAATGTTTTAATGTTTAGTTTAACTTTAAGTTCATAGCACTGTGAAACAACGAAAGTATCTTTAACTCTGTACTATTGTAAGTGTTATGTTGGTATTCTTAAATAAATATTAAAATATAAAATAAAATCCCTACTAATATTATAAATGTAAAAGTGTGTTTGTTTGTATGTCCGTCTTTCACGTCGCAACGAAGCTGTTATATGGTATGGTTTTTGTGTGTGGAGATAGTGAGGAGGGTGGAGAGTAATGTAGGCTACTTTTTACCGCGGTAAAACATTCCCATGGGGAGATCGATATTTTGTTAGTTGCTAGATATTTAGTTCCGGATTTTGTTAATAGATTGCGTTAGTAAAATGCATTTTCAAGTTCTGAATCATGCTATCAAATGACACATGTAAATTACTTAATTCATATGCAACTAAATCTAACAAACAATAAGTATAAGTAAGTAGGATTTATAAAAAATCGATCTCTACCGCGGGCGAAGCTGCGGGCAAAAGCTAGTATAAAATAAAATATAAATAAATAAAGCACACCCTACCTACTTGTTCGCTTCCTAAATTCTGGAGGTCATTCAACCTTGTAATTTGCACAAGCTTAATGTGACAATAGAAGCGCTCATAGCCCGGCGGCTTGCGTTGATCCTATGTGATCGACAAAGTTAAGCAACAGCGGGCGCGGTCGGTAGTTGGATGGGTGACCGCTAGTGGCAAAAATTTCTTGAGCGTTTCCGTGCTTCGGAGGGCACGTAAAGCCGTCGGTTCCGGTTGTTATCATAAGATAACAGTCGTTAAGCCATGTCGGAGGCCCTCGGGTGGTTTGAAAACTTCCGACAGTCGGGTTGGCCATTAACCCCTCCACCAATTCGCACTGCAGCAGCGTGGTGGAGTATGCTCTAGGCCTCCTCAAGAGGAGAGACCCGTGCCCAGTAGTGGGCCATTAATGGGTTGAAGCCAATGTGACAATACTCTTAAAGGTATATGTAGGTGCGGTTTTCCCCTGCTTGTTAACCTAGTAGCCTCTTTCTAAAGCTATAATTTCAGTTTTGGTGCTAGAAAGTCAATTAACAAGATTTGCTACCTTAGCCCTAATAAAAATATACCTAATTACAATTAGTAATACAATATATACGACAGAATAATATGAATGCCCAAAATGTAACAAAAAAAATATTTATTGGGTTGTGGTAAACCTCCTTAGTAACGAAGTATGGATGTTACCGGATATCTGTATAATGCAGGTATTCAGCACAATCCCTAGGTAATGTGTATAATACCTGGGTCGTTTTGGCAATGTGTTAAATGATATTAATATTATTCACCATTACATACTTTACCTAGGTAATGTATACGTTTCCCATCTACTGTACAGAATACCTGCAGGTCCACCGGCAATGAATATAATTAATAGATTTGGGTATGTGTAGTCAACTTGGTTGTAGGTTGGAATTAAGAATTTACTTATAAAAAAAATGAAATGAAATGAAATTTTTATACATTTTAAATTAATGCTTGACCGAAATCCCACTTGATGGTAAGGGGAGATGCAGTCTAATGGCTCCTACACACTATGCCACCATCATCCCGCGCGGTATGAAGCCATGGCGACATATTTTGCGGATATCTTGCCGGCAGCATGTGCCACAGAAATCGGCTCAGTGCCGGATAGCAACATCAGTCTTGTATAACGCATGGTGATGATGATACATATGCACGTTTAGTTTGTTTAACTCACTATATTATAATAAAATGCCTGCCCTCACGTCTCGCCGCGTTTTGCCATTCTGTTCAAGGCCAGAACGCAGGGATATGAAACTAACCACGTATAGATTGGAACTAACTTTTTTACTAAGTTCTTCCAATCCATACACGAGCAGTACGCAAATAATCGCGTATACTTCGTAGAAGACGTAGAAGTATATCTTGTTCCATAATGTACAGTGCCATTACGCATACGGACTAATCGTGTGTGTATCGGAACCTCCGTGACAGGGGGAGTGGGGGGCGGATAATTTTTCAAAATTGGTGACAGAACTGACTTAGTCAACCCCGACCCCACGTGGTACTAGTCTGCCCTACCCCTAGAGTGAATGTGAACCCCGGAGGCGCGGAGGGAGAGCAGCCCCCGCCCGCTGTAACAAACTGCAGGCACCATGTGAGCCGAAGCGGCTGAGGCTGGTCGCCGTAGGCGACCAAAAAGCCGAAGCTGCGTAGGCGAGCATGGAGTGCCTGCAGTTTGTTACGTAAGGGCGGAGGGGCTGCACTTCCCGCAGCGCCGGAGACGTTTGGAAGCCTGTTTGTGTATCAAAAACCCTTAAATTCTCCCTAAAAGTGCATATAATGCAACTTTGTAAATATAATGATTTTTAATTTTACTTTACTTAATACATCATTTGGTAAACAATATACAACTAAATGAATGAGTTGGCCTTTTGAAAAGTGTCATTATAAAAGGCAGACCAAACGTACAGTTGGCAACTGTTAGGTTGGGAAATAAAACAACATGATGTGATAAGTTGGCATATGATTATTCGGCGGAATAAAATTCTGCGAAACGTTAGTTACTTGGCAAGTGATAATCTGCCAAACAATATTCGGTGAAAAGGCAGAGATCCCGAAGTGTAGTATAGTTTGGAACGAAGAAGGACACCATCTACGATACAAAATATACACGATCAATACGCAAAATTCGTGTATGCATTGTAACAATAAATTTAAAAACAGCCTTACAATATATACGCGAGCAGTTTCCTATCGCTGCTTTCTAGCGTTGTATAGAAGGAAAAGACGCCGTCTCGCCCCTCTCCCACTTGCTTGTTTTTGTCTTTTACACACATTACCAACTACGCATGGAGTATAGTATAGAATGCCTGGGTGAAGTATGAAATAAATAATATTCAAAGCGTTACCTGAACGTTTTAGATATTCTATAGATTGCCTAGGTATTGTATAGACTGCTGAATTTTACAGATATCCGGTAACATTGATATTAAACGTGCCATGTGACTCTACAATCTCTACATTCAGATATTATTGTTAGTGAAATGTAAGATTCACCTGTCTGTTAAAAAGACTGGGTTGTAGGTACTACTACTGTCTTTGTACATAAAAAAGGGGAACTAAGAAAGAGCTATTTACAAGGAGGAAAGTAATACGATCTGTGTGTCGTGTGGTATCCATAGCTGTGTGACGCGCGTGATCGATCCGTCATACATTACATACTGTCATAAATAACAACAACTAGTTAATTAAAATTGACCCCATCAGCGGATTAAAAACTTCAATTAAAATGAAACAAAAATGTTCGTTCCTAAAAATAAAAACAAACAAATTGGATTCAGCGAATGACGCATGATTTAATGAGGTACCGATTGATCGGCATCTCGTATTTCTCGTAATGGCCAGTATGGGAGTAATTGTAATCGCCTGTTGTTAGTTTATAAATAGCGGACAACCCAAACAAGTCGGCTCGCAGCCGCAACCGCCCTTGAACTGAGGACCGGAGGCCCTAGCGGAGGCTGCGGCGGAGGCGGGGCCCGCGCGGCCAATCAGCGCCCCTTCACATTTTTCAGCCCCCGCCCGCATCGCCGGACGCTGCCCAAAAACAAAAGGATCAAAGTCGGCGAAACCTATCTCTTTCTTTGTGAGGGCAGCAAACGGGATTCGATGAGAGGATAGATACAGAGTGTCGCGCGGGCGCGAATCGATAAGCCCGTCCGCCCCGCGCCCCGCGACCCCCCTCCCCCTCCCGCACCGCACGCCCCGCGCCCGCCGGCCATTTGCACGGATGTTTACTATTATTATTTTATTGAACGGACGCTCTAAGTGGCGAAATAAGAATATTTACGAATGGCCAAAATGCAACGACCGATTGCACAGTGCACGATGCAATTACAAGCAAGACCAACGTACGACTGACGGCACCGACACGACTGCGCTACGCTGCTACGACCATTATTAGTCTCTTCTTGTTATTCTTATTCATCTCGTTCTTGTTATTCATCTGGACTTCAACCAATTTATTCAAATCGAAAGCCATTTTAAATACCTCCTTCACACGATATTGTTATTTGAGCTAGAGCTATTGACTTAATACTTAATAGCTACCTACCTATGTTTATAAGTCGGCAAAGTAGACCAGTTACCGACATGGCTTATTTTACAAGTAACTTTTAATAAAAACAATCAGATAAGTCTAAATATTATGTACCTAACTACACAAAAACTACCAGTCTTTTTTTCAATTGAGCAATTGAACAATAAGTACAGGACGCTTTCGTACCTATTAGGTACCTATGTAGAGTCTGGTGCTATCATAATAAAGTCCACTTCATTATTAAAGAAAAAATATAAGGAAGATAGACTTTAAATATCTACTTCATTAAATTATTTGCCTTCATATTATTTCATTTATTGAAAAAAAAGGAGGATTTGATGTGTACAGTAAGTAGGTTGTTGTAGGAATATAAAATCAAATTTATACTAAAAAAAGGAACAAGAAAAATAAATGTTATGATGCCCCTGAAGCCATGATCAGCGATCCTGCCTGCCGAGTGACGAGTCCTGGGTTTGATTCTAGGCCGAGGCAAATACCATCAGACAGGTAAAAGTTTGTTAACGGGTTGTAATGCGGGACGCGTGTGAACTTTTATTCTTCACTAGCGATCTGCTCTCGACTTTGCCCGCGTTTTCGTACACTATGGCTTATTTCAGATACCTAATCGGTCAAACGAATAGAGAGTAACAAACATACATACATACATACAAATTTTAATATTTAGATATATGTAATAATAGCAGTTTATTTGTATTATTTTTATATTTTTGCAGTTTTTAAGCTACAGTATACTCATCTCACAGTAGGTAGAGAAAACTTTGTGTTTTTCCTGAATTTAGTACGTAAAATTATGTACATACACAGTTTTCGCGGCTAAGATGTGGGGGTCAACATTTTGTTACAATGAATTGCTGAATCTAATCCTTTAGTTCACAAAGTGGTCCAGGTGGACCCCCAGGGTTACACGGGAGACTCGACGGGGGTCTACCTTATTTTGACAAAAAATCTAATAAGTAATTAGTTAACCAATCAGTTCTCATTTTTTTTCAAAAATTATTAACATTTTTTGTGATAAACATCACCTGATTCTACACTACACTCGGGTTTGGCTACAGACATGTTGTTTGGCTACAGACAGTCCCTCGGCGGACGCGTGTCGTAAGAGGCGACTAAATCCACCCCGCTGATGGTAGGGCCCCTCGGAGGAATTATATTGGTAATGATTTTAATATTTCATTAGTACCATTATTACTATTATTATTTCTCTGTGGGGATCGCCTGGATAGCTATCATCCTCTTGCACGAGTCAGCCGCCATACGACTCGTCGTGTTCCGGCTGGGGGCTAGAGTCCGACGAAAAGAGTGGTGTTATAAGTTTAACGTGTCTGTGTATCTGTAGGTAAGTATGTCTGTGGTATTGTAGCCTCTAAACGGATGAACCGATTTTGATCTAATTCTTTTTGTATGAAAGGTGACTTAAACGAGAGTGTTCTTATCTATGTTTAGTGTAAATTGAACTGTCGGTATTTTAAATTTTAATTTAAAATTATACTTGTATCTTTCTTGGCCAGAAACGCAACAGTGATGCCTTTGGTGTTGCTGATGTCCATGGGCGACGATAGCCACTTACAACAATTAAAGTCAATATTACTAACTGGTGTTTTTAATTTTATTTATACCTACCTGGATAGATTTACCTAATGACACACTCGTTTAAGTTTGTGAGTTGAATTAGTAAAAAATCTAATAGGTATCCACTTAACCGGGTTCGATTCCTGGCCGGGGCAGACATTTATGTGACAGATATATTTGTTAATATTTGTACTCGGGTCATGGGTGTTAATGTGATGTGTAAGTGTTGTGTTGTTGTTATTATTATTATTAATAATAATAATAACTGCAATAACTAAGCAGGTACATAGATAGAGTGCTCTGTAGGTATTACAATTACCTGCCAAAAAGCTACCTACATGTTTTTACCTAATTTTTTTTATAAAAATCCACAGTATTCATGCATTATGACGACCCGTGTGGCGCAATGGTTACCATGCCGGACCGCCGCACCATGGGTCCTGGGTTCGATTCCCAGCGAGGCGGAAACTTGAATGATGAGTTTGAATTTCTGTTCTCGGTCTGGGTGTGAATGTCCTTGTCTAGTGTGTTGTCCATGGCACCCACGACACAGGGAATCCTAGTGTGGGGCTATGAGTGTGAAGCGTTATTATCCTGATGGTACTTCGTGGACTCTACTGCCATCAAATTGGTACCCTGATGCTGACAGTTTTCCTAAACTACAAATTATTGCTGTGCAGATCTGATATGCCTTTACAACGCCATCTTTTTGATATTAATGTAAACGTAAGAACGGCACGTAGTGCTGCCATCTACCAAAACATTTGCAAACTTTTCAATGTAGCGTTCCCGTAGTGAGCTCCGAGATGGCGCTGTAAACCGAGTCAAGTTAATGGACAATTTTTTCATTATATTTCTGAAAATAGTATCCAAATTTCTGAAAAAAAATATTCTTCAACTTCTTGTGCAAACCGTATTACGTTCAAAGAAATCAGTTTAGTATAAACGTTCCTTTGCTGCGCAATAGTCTCTGTCTGTTTTATCGACACTAAACAACTTCCGCTTGCCGCTCGACAACGACGCACGCAAACTCGAGATTATGTAGCTAACTTCACTTCGTAAATGTTCGATCTCTTTCGACTACACGTCGAGGCTTGTTCTATTTGGGATTACGCTTTTCGGTAAATATTGTTTTAATCATTGAAATACAGTGCGTTTGCTAATTTATTACACCTAATCTAGTCAAAGGTCAGTGGCTGATCGATTGCAAGTGCCGCGAGTGTACCAGTTTGGCGCGTTAGTTTCTGTCAACATAGCTAATAAAGTGTTCATACTAAGTGGCGTTTAGGCACGTGTAATTACAATACAGACGTGATTTTTCGGTTTACAGACATGGCTCTAAGCGTTGCACTACCTCTAGCTGGGTTGGAGACGGAGAATTTCAACTCGTTCAGCTCATTCGGGCATATCATAGACATAGCGGGCCTATCCCAGTCGCAAACCAGCCCTAGTCCGTCTGTCTCCAGTGAATCTAGCGGTATCGGCTCACTTGGCTCGCTAAAATCTGAGTCTGTGAATAGCGACTCCTTGCCGTCTAGTCCTCAAACGACAGAGAAGGTGAGTAATTTCTTCCAATTTAAATTAAGTTGTTTGCGTTCGTCCTGGCCTTGACCTCTCTATTTTCATAATATTCCGTAATGGCGAATGTCTTACGCTATCAATGTTGTGTACTGACGTATGATAATGGAAGATTTGGCGACCAGTAGTTGCGATACGAAATGATATTACAATTAGCACATCGTTTGTGTGCGAATGTTATTTGTTACGTAGTACCTAGTCAATTTATATCCCGATACGAAGTAGCAGTTAAACAGGGTTTACTGTTTGATGTTATAGTACATTTCAAATCTTGTTCGAAAATAAACTCGTTTTGTGTTTTGTTATTAAATTATGCTTTTGAAACTCCAATAATTTCATAAATTTTCTATTATTAGCACAACTTGGCAATTTATTATTTTTGCATGTTCTAAAAACGTACCCATTGGTATTGTATCCTAACATATTGTCTCAACTATTTCAGAAAATATTTGAGCATGTTGTGCAACCACAACCACGTCCAAAAGAGATCAAAGTTGAAGATGTAAAGATCACATATGGCGGGCGTGACATCCTCAACTTGATGGGTAATCTCACAGAAACTCGATGGAATTACCGTGCTACGGTGCTGCCGCCAAACAACCCCGCGCTGTTCTTCGCCAACCGCTCCCAGTACCATCGGCTGGGTCCCTATGGAACACGCACACAGTACGTAAAAGATAATTGCCGTTTCTGTGGTTTCTCATGGGTGGTGGCTGCCACAGAATGACTTAATACTAAGTCACTATAAAATGAACAAACAAACGTTGAGCGAGTATCACTGGGACACATCAGGGTGCATATCGACTAAAATTCTGTCACGTCGGTGCTTGTATCACCTTAACAACAATGCTGAACCAGTGACTTTAGTTCCTTGCAACACTTTGGATACATTTATGACGACCTGATGTTTTCATGTGAAACTTCAGGGATAAACTATTTTCTATCGACATGTTATTAGTTTTAACTGATAACATTTCCTTTTGATCAAATTTTGTTTTCAAGCTAAAGTCAGTGGTTTTCATGTGACATTTTCCTAATTATATTTATGTAGTGTTTTGGTAGTTTCACTGTTGTGGCCCAGTTTTACAGATGACTGTGGAATATGTATGCGGATATCGTCCTGCGCATTTGTGGAGTTACATTATAATGGTGACTTAATACTGTGATCTTAATTTAAACAAAGCAAATTGATAAATTCTGTGAAATGCGTGACGATAGTGACTTTCGTTTTGTTTTAACTTATTTAATTGTGTGATAGATATTAAAATTAGGCTTAATCAATATTTTTAATGTGCATTGCCATATCACTTCACATTACTCAAAATTGGCATTCACAAATAAAAATTTACTCATTACTTCCAATTCCAATGACAAATAAATTATTTCTTCAAAGCAGAAATTAACGTAATATATAATAATGCTATATTTAGTTCCTCTTAGAAATGTTAATGTTTTGTTATCCAAAGAATCTATTTGTTTTAATTTGCATATTATATTATCTATAAATTGTTAAAGTATACAATTTACATTGATTACTATAGAATCAACTGGCTGATTAATATCAACCAGTGGGGTTTTGTGCCCAATACCTAAAGCAATATTTAAATTATGGACATTTACTTATGTCATTATGTGTTAGTACTTCCCACCATTACATGTAATAGTAATTGTTTAAATATTGTTTTATGATAATGTTTAGTCTACTAGGGTAATTTAGATATATTCCACAGTCATTAACTTGAATAGAATTGTCATTGTTTAAACCAAAAGGCTGCTTCTCGGATGTTATATTATTTACGATTTTGACGAGATAATGGCACGAATTTAAAGCCAATCTGTAGGTTAATTTTAAGGTCTAATTATGATTGGTGGTTTTACCGTCCGAGCATAATGTTATCGTGATGACATAAAAACTAAAGGATATGATCTTGATACATTGCCCAAAAATCTACTTCCTATATAAACTCAGTATAAAGCTTAAATTCATTTAATTATATGACAAGCCCATATGGAATGTGGTAACATGGGTTATCAGTGCATATCATCACAAATTGAGCAGTGATTAGATATTCTAAGGTATTAGTAGTTGTTACAGACAGTTTTAAAACGTTTGAGTCATTGATGTGCCCAGATGCTGGGCGTCTAGTGAAATTATTGATAAGTGTTGTTGACAGACTGGCAATATCTCTATGTAAATGCATATATAAAATGTAATATCCATGGTCTCTTAACTTAGTCAAGATATTTAATAGTGTGAGTCTCTTCGTGTATTGTGTAAGTAATGTATAACATACTAACTATAATAAATATTGATACTGTCCTTTTGTGCAACTTTGGTTCTGCTATGTTGTGATCAGCTTTAAATTGGAACTGGAGTATTTGTACACAATAATGTTGACGTATTTCCCACATAGTTATTTTTATAAAAAAATGTTGATATGAGACAATACAGTTGTAGTTTTCAAAATTTCCTTTATACATATTAATACTAAATTCGCTTAAATGTTTGGCAAATTTTTTGGAAGGGACCAACATCCACACATTGTTTTGTTTCCATATTATTGTTTATCATAGTTTTCAGTAGCGGAACACTTGTTGGATATTATGTTATCACAGTCTATTTTTATGTTGCATTTTATCAACTGCTTTATCTTGAGTCATCACCACAACTTGATTCTCTTTATCATCTATAAGTATAATTGATCAATCTACTGGGCTATGAACATAAGTTGTTACAAGTAGATGAATAATTTACAAAATTTAATTTATATATTGTGATTCAGTGGGTCATGACTGAACATATAGCATGGATCTCAGAATGCAGCTGCAGTGATAGTTACGTTAATCGGTGATCTTTTAATGCCTTAGCTTGTGAAGCGCCTCTTAAGGTAATGTACGAATCATCATAATATTTAGAGACGCTGGCAAAATAAATTGTGTGCTATATCCTCAGTCACACGTCTCACTAAATGGTTGTAATGATTACCTGTGTAAATTCAAATGTTGCATTCAGATTATTTTTAGTTTTAACTTATAAATGACAAAGATTAAATCGAATGTAGTTCAAAAAAAAGTATTGAGAGCGATACGCACAGTTTTATAATGTACTAGCTCTTGTGGGCGTTCCTTGTGTAGTGTAGGAGCTGGTACTGCTGTACTGCTAGTACGACCGCCGCAGCCGCTCACAGGCCGAGGTGCGATGCAATATTTGCATTCCAGTTTTGTGTTTTAAGTTAGCAGCCGAGGGTAGTAGTTATTAATTTTTATGTTAATCCACATTGCCAAATATTTTGGTTGTTGTGCTATTTATTTAATTGAATGAAATTTTCTGAAATATCAATTTTAGTACCTTCCATTACTAAGTGTCTTAAAGTGATTTTACAATGTTTTGATCATTTCAATTTTATGCATTTTATTTTGTTTAGTCAAATCATTATACACGATATTATATTATTACTTAATATTATATGTTGTACTGTATCTATTGTTCATTCATATTTACGATAAATATTTTTTCTCATTGAACTGTAGTCAAATGACAGTATTTTTATAATGAAAATTGTATAAGGATGAAGGGTTTTTTGCCTCGACGAGGCGGTGGGAGTCGCCAGGCCCCGCCGCGCGTCCAGTGTGTATTACGTATAATTAATATGCATTATGTAGGTTTAGCGAAATAGAATTAACTCGGAGATAAGCTCCAAGTACCAAAACTTATTGGTTCAATGTTGTTCTCGTATTACGGTGATATAGTGCGTCGCACGCGGCGCAGAGCTCAATATTTTAGTAACCCTTAAGAAAATTAATACCTCTTTTAAAAATTATATGTATAAATATAGTATATCCAATCGATAATCACATAATATGTATTTCCCTGTTTATTTTGATGTGATATCATAAACGACTGATCTGAATTTAGTTTTTAAGTTGGGTTATTGATATGCAGTGCTATTTCGAGAGTGTAATTAAGATTTAATAATGAAAGTGCCAATGCTCGTAATTTAATCTATATGACTGTTCCTTTAATATAATAGCCGGTGGATCGGCCCTCGGGCCGCTCTGCCCTCATCAACTTCAGTATAAGTAGTAATCCTTCCTTAACGTATAAGTTTCAAATGTTACTTTAAACCTATCACGTAACGTGCACAATCTCAGTAATGCTTGCAAATTATTATGTGTAACATGTTTAATTCCTCACTTTCATAATTTAATCCAGCGTAATGTTAAGAGTACAATTATGGGATGATGTTATATCATTTTAGTATCAAAATTAGCCGAAGATGTTAATATTATTATTAGTTAGGTAAAATTTTAACATAGCTTCGTATAATTGGGACGTTTAAGTGTTTAGTAGTGTATAATTGCGGCGTAGTGCAAGCGATGTGTCGCGATTTCGTGTCGTGCGTGAAGTAAGATAATGTTTAGTGGCAATAATACTCGTAGGATCCCTGCCAGAGCTGTGGCCGATGCCGGCGTACACAACTGAACGATAGACACTAGGCGATTATTTGTTGTAATTATAATAATAGCCGTAGGTATTTTATCGTACTTAATAATTATTCTTGCGATGCCTTAATTCTGGTTGTCAATTAGACATGTCTGCCTAGAGTGTTATCATTGTTTTTATTTATTTTAGTTTTTGCTGTTCCGGCTTCCTCCGTGAACTTCCAGTCCAGGCTGTTCTTTTAAAATGATTTTGAGGTCGATTTATTTTTACCTAAGTGTTCTTATTAAATGTTACCAAAATGTTTTTAATAAAATATTTTTATATGTATAACAGTGTTTCATTTTGTTTATCACAGCACAACACAGCAAACCCCCTTTCTTCAAGAGCTCGAAAATTAACTGCACATGTAAACAATCACTAAAATTAACCTACTACTAAACCTACCTATTAACCTACTTTTTGTTCAGGACACACACATAACTACTTTTCATTTGCTGTCACTTTTGAAGCGTAAATATTTCGTGTTACTTTGGGCTCTTGCCAACTTACATAAACAACAATAACACGGAATAATGAAGTTTTTGGTGACCTGATAAAATTTTAGAATCGTGTACCTACTTTGTTATAATAATATTCACCTGGGTAAAACTACACATAAATAACCATACCCCAATATAGATTTATCTCTTATTTTGTAAGCTCAATTTTGAAAATTAGAACCTGGTGGAACACATTTTGTTCGAGATATCTGTTCTACGACATTATACAACAGAAGACATAACAGTACTTACATATTATTATGCTTTAATTTCAATAGCCAAGGCACGGAAGACAATAGTACAGTCACCTGCAGAGAAAAGTAACCCATCTGATTATAAATATACGAACAACAAACAACGTTTCCGTTGCCTGTTACGTTGTAAACAGATGGGTTACTTTTCTCTGCAGGTGACTGTACATAGGGCATGTTTTATTTTTAGGATATTCATAAAGGAAATCATTTTCTTTCAGCGCAGTCACAATAGATAACAGGAAAGCTTATTATTGATTTTATTGCCAGTGGCAATGGGGCAGTATTTTATCTATGTAGTTATTCTGCTTTCATTCATGCTTTGTCATCTTCATGCTTCGATGGGCAAGGACAGAGAACAAAAATAATAAAAAACTAATGTAGGCAAGTGTAATCGATTTGTATACCCAAATAAATAACTTTATGTTAGTACACTTGTGAAATGTGTGTGACGACAGACCGTATACTTCATTAATTACTCCAAATATATTGTAATGACTAATGATGTCAACTATAAACAAAAATAAAATGGATGGAAACAAGTGCAATCAATATGTACAAAGAATTCTTAAATGCGCCATCTATTATGGGTTTGCAGAATTACCAACTTCACTAGCAGCGGAACACGCCATCTGTCTAAAATTCGAAGCACTGCTATGATTGTTACCTTCCGTAGCTTTAGCGCCATCTATGAAGTTTTAAGAGAATGAAGATGTGAAATATGAAAATGTCAGTACCATAGATGGCGCCAGTATGATATATTATGTATGTACATTAATAAAAATCTCATGTCACGGTATTTGTTGTGGTCGCACTTTTCCGAAACACTCAACCGATGTTTTTGAAATTTTTTGTGTATATTTGGAAGTTATGAGAACAGGACGTAAAGTATATTTATTTTCATACCGCTAGGTGATCATGATGCCTTATCCAGAACATTTTTGGCAGATATTCAAATTTATTAAAAGTATTTACCTACTACATTTTAAGTTTCATTATAATGAGGAAATAGTCAATTTGATGCGCGATGAGCAGCGATGAGGTATTATTTTGGGACTGACTTTTGAAGTGAACAAAGATGCATTTCAGACTTCCAAAATATAATTTTATTAAGTCTGTCCATCCTGATGTCTGATGATTTTTTTTCCTGGTCTACCCCATAATGCGCCGTAACGTTTTGTTTGCTCGTTTCCGAAATATTCTGCTTTATAGTCTTATACAGACTTATACCTACATACTTTTATTCCTAAGATCATTGTTTAAAGTGCTTATTTTGGTGAGGAGTCAAGTGTCCTCCTCCCTGCGCAGCTGCATCTTAAATAGTAGGTGCTGGACTTGTGAAAAAATCAGGACAGTCTTATTTAGTGGGTAATTAGGATTTAGGCTGACGACCTACTATTATTCGGTAGATATAGGATACACAAAACACCTATGTAAGCCCCGTCTGCAGGTATTGTTTATTATTCTGTAATAATGGCCTAAGGGATGTTTTTGTTTAGAAAATCCACTTTTGTGTCTGTATACAATGGGTTTATTCATTCAGACTGGCGCAAAGTGTCGCTTTTATCAGTTGTACAATGGAAGGGAATCAAAGAAATTACGATTTCCACCGGCCGATTCCCTCCACGTGTACCTATTCTTAGTAGAGATTTAGAAGTGAACTTATTTTACGTGTAGGTATCTTGGTATTATAATATCTTTGTATCTTTGATGTTTGTGAATTGACATCTATACAATATGTATGTATAGTCACCATTTTGTACTATCTTTACTTTACAGTATCACATAATTTTGTAGAGTAGCATTCCTATTTTATAGATAACTAGCTGCCCGGACAGACTTCGTTCTGTCAAAGTTTTTTATTATTTTGAGATGTAAGCTATCCTATCTTTCAAGTTGGATCAAACTGCACACGGTGTGCAAATTTGATTAAAATCGGTTAAGTAGTTTAGGAGTCCATCGCGGACAAACAACGTGACACGTAATTTATATAGGTATATTAGGATAATAATTATGCTTTACAAGACGGCGCGGCGCGCAATAACATGGCTAAGCTAATAATTTCTTTCGTTTTGTTTTTTGAGACGGCTATTATTTAATAATTAATTGTTATATTATAAATACATACGGGGAAACTTGATTTAATATAATCTAAGCTGCAGGGCGTTTGTAATATCGTTAAATCGTTAGAAACATTATCTCTGGTTTCCTGGCATGTTTCCTATAAGCAAAACCGCATGGAAAATAATTTTAAACAGAAATTTTGCAAGTAGGGACCATGTAGGGACTGATCAATTTGTATTTAATCACTTTCTGTGGAAAACGATGCATTTTTCGCGATGTTCCTTATTTAGTCCTTTTTGTTTTGACAATAGCTTAACAATTAAGAAATTAATCGTTACAGTATTTTTTCAACGTAACGTAACAATTGGGGGGCGTCCATAAATTACGTGAGGTGTTTTTTTAAATTTTCTGTCACTCCCTCCCCCCCTGGTGAGATGTCGTGAGATTTTATCCAGCCCCCTCCCCCATCCCCCAATCTCACGTGAGATTTTTCAAAATGTGGGTTTCTTACGTAAACGCGTTGGATTGTTATTGTAAAAAGAAAAAAAAATTGCTTCATGCTTTTATTTAGTGAATGATCATAATCGTATTACGATTACGCTTAAGATTAAATCTTACCTAAGCATATACAATCTGGATTAAATAGACCAAAATAGTTTTTTTTTTGTTTTAATCAGAAAAAAAATTGCGTGATATTTGCCGAGACCCCCCCCTCTCTCCTACGTAAGATTAGATGAGATTTGACTCGACCCCCTCGCCCCCTTAAACACCTCACGTAATTTATGGACGCCCCCTTGTAACAATCCCAATCCCTAGTCTTATCCACATTAGTATAATGTTTGAGTTCATTAACCCCAAATTGCACTACCTATTCCGATCTATGATTGTAATATACTAGCTGCCCGGACAGACTTCGTTCTGTCAAAAGTTTTTTCTTTATTTTGAGATGTAAGCTATCCTATCTTTCAAGTTGGATCAAACTCGGTTCAACGGATTAAAATCGGTTCAGCAGTTTAGGAGTCCATCGCGGACAAACAACGTGACACGTAATTTATATATATTAAGATTAAGATTATACCTATCTAAGTACTTATATAAAATCAAAATAGTAGTTCACTAGAATCCGGATACGATACGCATATCAGCAGTGAATAGGCCAAATTGGAAAGAGCGGGGGCGCGGTGGCTGTTCGCTTTACCTAGCAGGAACTATCTACCATAAAATATACTATTTAGTAGGTAGGTACATAATAGTATATTTTCGTAGGTAGGTGCCATACCTACTATTAATACCTAAGTATGTTGCCACGTTTTATTCACACTCGTAATTGCACTTTAGTAATTTAATAAACAAAATTACGCATATCTATGTATCCATGAAATTGACCTACGGTTACCCAAGAATTTGAAAGAATATTACCTACATTTAATATCTATAAACGAGTCTGCCATCTATAGCGTATCACCGTGCTATAGACGTTACGTCTTATAAGACACGGAAATCAAATCAACACGACATTACACTCTACTATGCCCACTGCAACGGATCGACGGCGTTCGATGCCCGTATCTTTATGTTTTGGTGTTGGTCGGCGACGGAACGATGACGGAACGGTCTAGTAGGAATGAGAATAGTGTACTTTTCGATACAAAAAAAATTTTTTTTTGGTCTGATTCGGTCCTGTCATGGTCATAGTATGATACGCTATACTAAGTGACTCCGATAAAAAAAAATGTTGTAGAGTTTGCTTAGTCACACACACATACACATACATATGTTTTATATAACAATATGATATTCTCCTATTTTTCCAAAAAAATCCTCGCGGTCTTTATGATAAACCAGATAATAGTCCAAATTGGAAGAAGCGGGGGTCGCTGATTACTGTCCCCGAACCCCGAACCTATTGACATTCATGGCTCGGAGCCCCGCGGCTTATTACTATAGAATTGTAGATTATCAGTGCGCAATGCTCATCACGACATGAAATATGTCCACTGCTCAATTATGTCTTATGGCAATGAAAAATTTGATTGCATTTTTATTGAGTTGAATTATATTTGAAAATTAATTTATTTGAAAATTAAATCATTTACTAATAGATTTATTGGCGATCTTTGTGTCGTTACTATGCCTTTCGCTTCGTTCAAATCAAAGGGGCTTGGGTTCGATTCCCAATGAAGCAGTGATGAGTTTTAAATTATGTTCTCGGTCTGGTTGTGTGTGTTCATGCGTTGTCCATGGCACCCACAATACAGCGAATCCTAGTGTGGGACTTTCCCATGTATTATATTACTCTTTGTGTGGGACTATGAGTGTGTAGCGTTATGGATATTATTTTAATAACATAGATAGCAAAGCGAGCAGATGAGTTAACTAATGATAAGTTACAGTGGCGTATCGGTAATACCAAAAGCATCACTGATGCGTTCCAAAATAAAAAAGAAAGAATGAAGAAGAAAAGAAGTAAAAACCGTTTACCTAGCGGTACCTAGCAGATACTACTAGTACTCGTTCCGGTGATCAATAGATCATTAGGCTTAGGTATAGGTACCAACTTCCATGTAAAATTCATTAGGCGTTAGTTATTAATTGGTTAAACTTATCTAACTATATCTCTACTCGGGACCAAAGTGGATCATCGCACCGCTTACTTTTTGGTTACCTCTAATCACAATATCAATTAATAACAATATCTGTCTTGATAGTTCTACACAGCCTATAAAAAGAATTCCATTTACAGAAAAACATATATTGCAACGTTTATTAAAATAGCTAACACAATCACAAAAGTTCAACATACACATCTGCAAACGTTTCTCAGGTTTTATCACCGCGCCAAAATATGACAAGAAGTAAAGATATCTGCAACAGAAGAATTACTGCGAAAGCCGCTACCTTTACTAGGCACTTTATGTCGAAGGTGTCCTCTTCAGTACAAACTGGTACTGCTACACAGGCGTACACGCTACTCGCTGGTTTCTTCAGACGAAATGGCATTTTGATTAGTCTCTGACAAAATTAATCAATTACAAAACCACTGGACAGGCTGAGGTTGGTTGGATTAGAAGGTTTCTAATCGTGCCGCCACAATATTTATAAAAATTGCGTCAAAAAAGAAAATAAAGTCCCTAATTTAAATAGACCATATAGGCACCACAGAATACTTAATCACTACGTAAAAATAGACAATGTGACATTGACGCTACAACTTTCATGTCAGTTCTATGATGCCAGTAGAGATCGTCTTCTATATTTTCTAACGCCACCTGGAGGGAAATAAATACTGGAGATAGCGAATTTTACTGAAAAAAACATTCATTTATTTTTGAAAAGAAACAAAACTGCAATCAAAGATTTTTGAAATAAGCTTGCCATACCCGGGAATCGAACGAGCTAAAATTTGAAAAAAGCGGCCAAGTGCGAGTCGGACTCGCCCATGAAGGGTTCCGTAGCAGCAAGTAACATAATATAAAAGTTCTTGAAGTTCGTTGTAACTTTGATCGAAGTATTGCGGTTTACGATTTATGACGTATTAAAAAAAAACTACTTACTAGATCTCGTTCAAACCAATTTTCGTTGGAAGTTTGCATGGTAATATACATCATATATTTTTTTTAGTTTTATCATTCTCTTATTTTAGAAGTTACGGGGGGGGGGGGGACACACATTCTTCCACTTTGGAAGTGTCTCTCGCGCAAACTATTCAGTTTAGAAAAAAATGATATTAGAAACCTCAATATCATTTTTGAAGACCTATTCATAGATACCCCACATGTATGGGTTTGATGAAAAAAAAATTTTTGAGTTTCAGTTCTAAGTATGGGGAACCCCCAAAATTTATTGTTTTTTTTCTATTTTTGTGTGAAAATCTTAATGCGGTTCACAGAATACATCTACTTACCAAGTTTCAACAGTGTAGTTCTTATAGTTTCGGAGAAAAGTGGCTGTGACATACGGACGGACGGACAGACAGACAGACAGACAGACAGACAGACAGACAGACATGACGAATCTATAAGGGTTCCGTTTTTTGCCATTTGGCTACGGAACCCTAAAAAACTACACTGTGCTTTTATGGCATTGCAGATTGTAACAATAATTTTAAGTGGGTGTACGTTCATTTATAAAGAAGATATCACAGACACTATTTATAGTGATAGAGACCTTCTACCCTCAGCTTCTACTACAAATATAAAAGTAAACAGAATTTTTTTAAACAAAAGGGTAGAAGGTCTCTATCATATTATTTTTAATAACCGCTCCGCCCGCGACTTTACTGTAATAGGAATTAGGATCGATACTACAATAAATAATTACCATCACTCTCACTACATATTATAAAACAAAGTCCCCCGCCGCGTCTGACTGTCTGTTCGCGATAAACTCAAAAACTACTGAACGGATTTTCATGCAGTTTTCACCAGTGTATTCACCAGCAATTGTTCAGGAAGGTTTCGTATATAATTTATGGGTAGGTACAATTTTAGTGCTCACCAAAATATTTTTTATACCCTCAGACTAAGCTAAGCACCAAGTAAAATACTTTTTACTTGCCAAAATGGATAAATGCTCACCAAATATTGTTTTACTGAAACAGTAACATTAATACTCAAATCGAAAGAAGGATGTGTTAGGTTATGGTTGTCTGATTTTATTTACGAGAAAAATAGGAATCCCGCAAAGCAGGGTTCCGTCGACAACAACAACAAACTGAACAAAAACAACTGAACTCAACCGTCTTTCGATTTGAGTATTTGTTCGGTGCATTGCATGTTACCGAATGCCACCGAACGCATCGCGAGCATTCAAAGTAATTTATAAAATTAGTGCACAATCAATAACCGCCGCGATCGGGTGCATTCAAATTAGTTATCACTGATAACTTATCAGCAATGATTATCATCGATAGTTTAAGTTTTTATCAATAAACAGTTTATCATTCAAATATTTTTTAATCATTTAAATAATTGTAAAATATTTATTTGGGGGCACGGCAGTGCCCCCGCCAAGTCGAGCAAAAAAGCGGCACGGCCGTACCATCCTTTTCTCGAAGCAATTCAGGCCATTTTCGACCCCCTATAACTTCCTTGTGGATAAAGCTAGAAGTCTGAATTTTCAGCTACCAAGCAGTCATGGTATAAACACGCTATATTTCAAATTTCATTCAATTTGATTCAGTAGTTTTAGAATTACACCTAGTCAAAGTTACTTAATTTCGTCACTCACTGACTGATCGATCATCAAAACTCTAAGGCACTTCTAGCAGACATAGAAGCTTCAAATTTGGAACACAATTAGTGTTTAGTGTATAGATCAAGGAAAAACTAAAATATTTTGCAATTTCGCTCCAGTTTTCTAGATATATCAACTGCATAAATAACTTTGTAATCCTATATAAAGGTATAGGATTACAAAGTTACATTTGCAGTTAATGAATCACTGTACCTGTATAACAAAGTTACATTTGCAGTGAATGAATCAGTGTACATGTATATAATATGTGTAGATAGGTACCTAGATATAATGGAATAATAGGTGTAGATAGGTACCTAGATATAATTATGTTCAAAGATAACTTGTAAAAGGAAAAAAAGTAGGACTATCTACAAAAAGAAATGAGATGCCATCAAAAACATAACTTGTAAAAAAACCCAAGTCTCGCAACTCAGTTCTTCTACCGTAAAAACTTGTGAGATCCATGTAATACCAAGTCGGTTAATTTATTCAGTTCCTACTTAAGGTTCCTTCTGTCTTAAGTTATTACGTAATTAGCTAACCTAACAAGTAACAACATCTTATAGTGACCATATCAATATTGAAAATCTTTTATGTTTTAAATAAATAGATTGACTTGGCAATCGCACTAAACAATTAATATAATATGTAGGTAGATATTACTTGTGAGATACATAGTGTTTTCATGCGATGGTCAAGTCGATCTATTTATTTAAAACATAAAAGATTTTCAATATTGATATGGTCACTATACGATGTTGTTACTTGTTAGGTTAGCTAATTACGTAATAACTTAAGACAGAAGGAACCTTAAGTAGGAACTGAATAAATTAACCGACTTGGTATTACATGGATCTCACAAGTTTTTACGGTAGAAGAACTGAGTTGCGAGACTTGGGTTTTTTTACAAGTTATGTTTTTGATGGCATTTTATTTACACTTAATCTATCCTATATTTTTTTTGTAACATAAAACCTACATATAGAAAAAGTATTTGAAAAGGAAGAAAATATCGCTCAATGAGCAATATTCAACAGTGGCCCATTGAAACCAGCTGAAGCCTTTACAAAACCGCCCTCCTTTCGAATCGCTTTTCGCAGCCTCCATTTATGTTTTCCACATTTTCCATATAGAATTTCGGCTGTGTCGACAGAATTTCCTATTGAAGTTTCACATTCAGGAGTTTTACCGATTCAGAAGTAAATTAACGCTATTCAAACCTAAACGATGTCTAAAGATAATGTTAATCGCTTTTTCGTCATTATTCTTTTAAACACTGATTTAGAAAGTTATACTGTAAATTGTTAGGCTTTAGAATTATGTGTTAGTGGTTTTAAAGGTACTCAAAAGGTATCCAGATTGAAATCCTCCTAAAGGGCATCCTCTAGTTTTGTACTCTGATACGCAGGCAGCTTAAAACAATTTATAATCACATCCTGCTAAAGAGAAATATGTATAGTGAAGCTGAAGTGAATTACCAATAACAAGGTGAACTTTTTGTTTTTGTTCGAAAAATGAAGATGCCAGATCAGGACTTGGCTTCAACCCATTAATGGCTCATTACTGCGCACGGGTCTCCTTTTGAGGAGGCCTAGAGCATACTCCCCCGCTACTCCAGTGCGGATTGGTTAGTGGAGTGGAAGGTTTAGTGGCATAAGTCCAGTGACGGATTAACCCTTAATCAAATTAAGCAATTGCCTAGGGCATCACGTCTGGGGGGGCACCAGAAGAAGCAGAAAAAGCACAAAAAACCACGTTGACATACGGATAGAGGGGCCCACAGGCGTGGATTGCTTAGGGCATCAAGTAGTCTTAATCGGTCACTGGGCATAACGACCACCCACCTCTAGTATGTTTAAAAACCCGGGTTATGTTACGTTTCAGAAATTGTTTTTCCACCTGGAATTCTCTGTCTTAGCACCTGATATTAAAAGATTATACCTAATTGAGAGCGATGGCTTATAGAACCTAGCTGGCTTATAAAAATTAGACTTAATCAAACAAAAAAACATCGTATGTTTAAAACACTAATGTATGGCATCACATTCTACTCATAGGTACTAATTCAATAATAATCCATTCTTTTCTTCACAACAATATGTAATGGCGAGAGAAAATCACATTGCATCGTGCCAATTTGTCTGTAAAAATGTGTTATTAATGCACACAAGTGTGTTAATACTTGATATTTTCCAGGCTGCATTGAAAACTCCACGCAATACAGGTTGTCGATGCCACTTGGATCTGCCGATCCAGACACTTATCGGCTGTGACAAGAACTTCCAATCAACGCTGAATTAATTACAAAATGGTATGAGAATGTTGAAGCGGTACACACATGAAATGAAATTATATTCGCGTAAGAGTGTGTCGAACAACATATTTATGTTTTATGCCTACTGAGTTTTCGTAACGATCTAAGTATCTACTCGTATAATTTTTACACATGTTTATTGTTTACCATAACAATATAATGGCATGAATGCCCTATTATAATGGCATGAAATACACGATGGACCCTGAGCCATTACCTGCTTCAGTGCATTTTCGGTGGCTGTAGAAAACATGCCTTTTATCAAGAGTTGGGCGCCAGAACTCTGTTAAATTACAACTCCATCAAGGATCCTTAATGATTTAATTTTCATTATTGGTAGCTTAAATAAATGCTTGACACAATCGCAACGTCATTGCTGATACTTTGTCGATTCTTTTTTTCTTTATATTTTCTTAAGTTTATTTTCCAATCGTTAATTAAAACGAATACCTACAAACTTTTCATATTTTGTTGAAAAAAACTTATAAGCACTTAGAATTTCCACAATACTCTATTGCATAAGCAAATGAAAGAGATTGTTCTTCGATAAATAATTCAACTTTTGGTTTTCTTAGTTGCGTGTAGCAAAGTTTATTTTTCCTTCATAAAAGCGAAACAGTTCTCCAGGTACTTTTTAATTGTATGGATTTGAATCACGGCGAACTGCTATAATTTGAATTTCTATTGTGCCTACTCTTTAGTATTTGGCGGTAAAAAAAGTACAAAAAGGCTGGCTGGTAACACAATTGGGCCATCTTTTGTTCCACGCCCGCTCCGGCGAGTGTTCTTTCAGTGGCGCCTGGAACAACTGTTTCTAGAACGATAGCCTTACAATGCGAGCTCAGTATTGTCGCCGCGGTAATTGTTCCTCGCCTCATCTAGTCGAGGGTTAGCTAATGGCGCCGTAATTTGGTGGCGAAAGTTAGTAACAAAACATGATGCTAAGTAGAGTAACCTTATCATCACAAATAACTTCGCTTGGCTATCAAATAGATGTTACATAGGTGCCTACTTTTTATGCCTTCAGTCGACATCATTGAAAAATTGAAGAATCTTTTAAACATAACTTCAATTATTACTGTATTAACTAGCACATTGAAATCACGTGCGCTACGGTTAAAATATAGAATATTTTCCATAAAGCTATTCATCGAGCTAGCTAAGGAGTGAATCTTTATGAATGCCACCAAATTGTATGAGAGTAGTCCTCTTTGAAAACTTCTCATGAATAGTGTTAATTCGCTATAGCGAGTTTGCTCGGCGCTCGTCAATGGACTATTTGGAGACTTGAGGAGCGTGCAGCCTCACAAAGTCGCAATATTGTGTATGGAAAACGCGGGAAATGTGAATAGCGTTCGTGGAAAGGGACACCGTGTGGGGCGATTTTGTAAAGAGCTCTCGCTGCCGGCAGATCTCGAACAATTCATACGGTCGAACATTTATCTTCCTCTGATATTAAAAGAGCTCAAATCGTATGTGTATGCAATTTTACGACATTCTAGGAAATATAATAATCAGTTTTTTTAACGATAAAAACTCGTCCGTGATTTGCACTGTGAATAGCTATGTCTATTTCTGTGGCAAATATTGTCTTTTTTGCGTTTTTATTTAGGTATGGAAATATTTATGTTTTCATCACACGATTATCTTTGGCATTGTCGTGGTGTCAACTTTCAACTATGGTACAAACATCAAAATTATTTCATGAGGCAACGCAACGCAGCGTATGATCTATGCCGACGCATATGTCATCCGCATCGGGTTCTCATAAGTATGATTTCATACAAATATGCGATGCGTCCGGCGTGAACGGTGCGGATAAATGTGCGTTCACCATAAGAAACTTAAATGTAATGGTTAACTACTATATCTACTGACAGAAAATTATTTGGTGCTACAGGAGTCGGCTCCTTCCTGATGATCAAACTTTGTAGTCTTAACTAGTTTGTCCAACAGGTATTATTTTAAGAATTGAATCCATCCTTATTCTCGACAACGCAGTTACTTCATAAGCAATGATAATCATATTGGTACTTCTACTATCAGATGAACTGTTGACGTACTGCTAATGAAATAAAATTACATTAGTCCAGTGTAAACATACTGGTCTGCCATTTTCGTGTGCTTTCGTAGCGATAGACTTACTTTGACTTTGCCGAGGTGATTCAAAATTTCTTCAGGACACTGTTCAATCGGCATAGAGAGATCGCCATTGTATGTTTGAGGTGTATGATATGCTTCACCGTGTATACGGCACGTGTCTGAACAAAGCCGAGCCACAATGACGGCGCGGACAACAGCCGCTGCCGCAACACAGGAATACTGCTGCATCTACGCGTCTCTCACAGATAATATCCAGATTATGGGTTAGCTGTCAGCTACAATAAAATGTATTACGTTCTCGTAGTACCAGGTTTTGGGAATTAAGTAGGTGGTATTTGATAAAGTTGGTGATATCTTGAAAATTAATACAATAGTATTTTCTGTTCATTGTTGAAGTACTTACAGTAACTCAAATCGACTGAGTACTATTTATTCATCGTAGCTTTTTAGGACTTCTAAAAACACTAGTTAGAAAAGACACATTTTATGCTGTAACATGTTACAAGTTTAGGTTAAAACAACAGGCTCCTTAACAATATACTTACCTACAGTGTTTTGTCTTTATGAGAAACTGTTACCTTTTTGCATATCCAAACTAAATAAATGAACACTAAGAATTCAAATACCTACGTAAGTTACCTTCTATCATCGCCCCATTATTTAATCATTTCGTAATAACAATTACCTACACCTTATAATCCAGCATATTGAAATGTTACCGATCTAAAAGTAATTAAACAAGCATATAATAACATAAGAAGGCCCTTGTAGCCCTCAGCTACGTCACATTGCATCAGGAGCGAAAAAGAAAAACGGGGCGTGCCTGAACAAAGCCCCCAGCACAATAGAACCGCTAACAACCGGAGATGCTGCTTGCACTCAGATACGAGCTCTGATATCGGTGCACGGTCAACGCTCCACACTAGGAAATGGGTAATGAGGCCAACTCCAAGCGTGTTAAGAAATATTTAACATATTGTGAAAACTCGACATTGAACCTCATATGAATTGTGTTTTGCCCATCCCACTACCCCGCACCGCCTCTCCAAAGATTAAGGTATCGTAAACAAACATGACGCGGGAGCTAACTTAGTTGAATGATGTCCGGGAATCGAACCCGGGGTTCTTTTGCTTTGTAATTTTGTAAAGGTTAAATTTGTTAAAAAGTTAAATTTGTAAAGGGAAGAAAAAGAAAGAAAGAACTAGCTCTCGAGCCAAAATATATTTATATAAATAAAGATATTATAACTATGATACAGAAGTACTAAATACTAGTATATAATGATGTATTACTAATGATATTTTTAGCTAAGTAGCCACCTACTGACGTAAAATTAACGTTATAAGAACTTTGTATTGCGTAAAACGGTAAAGTAAAATGAAAACGTAGAGCAGAGTTGTGACGTACACGACGTTGGTTAAAAATACTGTTGCGCTTATTATAATTAACACTGAAAGAATGATAGATAGGTACTGGTCATTTCTGTATACAACAATAGTTCTAACAAGATGTCTAAACCTAAACCTAAGAATGTAATAAAAAGGTAATTCATTAGATGGTTTCATTTCTTCATTAATTTTAGTTTTCTAAAATAATTAATTTCTGAAAATACCTACTTATTTTAAAAGTAAAGTTATATGTCAACTAAAACAGATTTTTTAATTCCTATTATGAGAATTATAATGTGGTCCCTGTAAAAAATAAAAATTTAAAGAGACACAAAGGCATTAACTTTGATTAGAAAAGTTAAGACAATAATCAACAAAATCGTTTCGCAATAGAGAAGACATCCCGCGAGAGTCGAAACAACAAACACTTGTATCTGCACTTTGTATCGCCCGTATTAAAATTCAAACGACACTTAGAACATTGCACATCCGCAAGCTCTGCACTAACAACGGACTCCACAACAATGTGCCCTCTGAAGAGCTCCGAACAATCGAATGAAGACAATAAGCAGCGATACTCCGAGACAAAAAGAGGCGAAATAAAGGCTCACTTGTTTCCTGGCCGCATTGTGAGGAACGGCAGAGGGCAGAGACAAAAGCGTAATGTGCCACGGGCCCAAACAATAGGGACTGAGCCATTATTGTTACTGTAGCGCTTTAGCGAAATATGTACGCCGTGCCACCGACGAACTTGACATGTTGCGATGGCCTTGCAGTGCCGACTTTGTCGCATGCTCCATGCTCAGCCTCTGACGCACTAGGTCATATTCGATTCCCGAGACGAATGAACTCTACTCCAACGAATTGGTCAGACGCTTCGCAGACAGTCCGCCGATATGACAAAATGTGTTGGAAATTTTCGCGAGCGGTAAAAAGCATTTAAAATCTAAATGTAAAAGCGAAAACTTACCATGTCTGTTGCTATGGACACGGAACACATTATTAAAAAAAAATGAACCTAGGTATCTACTTCAAAAATAGCATGAGAAACAAAAAAACTTGAGAGGTGTTAAGGGACATCCGGATGGAACGTAGTTCCTTGCAGTCAGTACTAGGATAGCAAAAACATGCAGCAAGTGTGCCAAAACAAATGTAAGGTATTAAATTTCTCACGAATTTTTTTGCTATCCTAGTACTCTAGCTTGCTTTCTATGTAAAAAAAACTACGACAGCAAAAAGTGTCGTTAAAACTTTTCGTTACCGGCAAAAAGTGTCGTTACCACTTTTCGTTACCAAATTTTCCGCCTAGCCCCCTTTCGCAACGCGCGATATAAAGGAACTTCGTTCCAATAAATTAAGAGCTTTCAATTTTTTACATTTTAACTCCCTATCTATCGATTTCATATTTAAGCCCGTGATATGGGATTTTATGGGGAGTAAAATCAAATATTTCTGTTACGTTATGCGTTATGTTTGTAATTCGCAACACAAAATACAGAAATTCCTTTTTTGAAGTCGTCTTAAAATAAGTTACAACAATATTCCAAATATCGTTCATCCTTCCCCTCCCTCCTCCTCGGTCTACAAGTAATAAATTTATACAATTAAGATTATAAAAAAATACTTTTAAAAATAAACTTTTACAATTTTGTAATTATGCTGTTGGCCGCTGAGGAGTTCTTTCATCTGGAGCCAACCCTGAACTTAGTATCAGGTCACAATTATCATAAAAATGCATTGTCATCGGAACCAAAGCAACGTAACTACTTCTAATTCAGCTTGCAATATTTGACCCATACCATACCCATACCATGCCCATACTTACAAAATAATGAAGTAACAAGGTAACGAATAAGGCAAGTTAATTAAAAGCTTGTAATAACAAAAAAATATTTGATAATAAATTGGATAATTGAGAACAAACATTTTTCAAATATTTTATCAACCACTGCTTTCAGACTGAATACGAACGAACTCAAGCGCATCAGTACAGATACGTGAGTAAATGGCGAAATTGGACGCACACTATCGTTTGGAGCATAGGCTCCAAACGATAGTGTGCAGGCTTTATGTAGCAGGCTTTATATAGATAAAGCCTTTGTAAAGAATGTTACGCATTCAGAAGCACTTGAATTCCTAAATAGAAATACTCAGGTCAATTGCAATATGCTTTTTAACAACATCTGAAACGATTCTAGGTTTATTTTTTAAAACAACTTCTTAAGATATAATAATTACATATTTCGCAGAATTTTCATAAGTATGCAGGTATATTTTCCTACCAATCGTACCCGATTTTATTAAGCGACAAACATCTCATGGACAAATGGTTGCTCCGTTCTCCTATCATGATCTTTTGTATATCTCATATAACTTACGCTTGTCAAAACATAAGAAAAAGGTCAGTTGGAGGCGGAACTTTAAAGCCATAGACATAGAACGCTTGAAGGATGATTGCAATAAAATCGATTGGTCGCCGGTCTGGGACGCCGATAGTATCGACTCTAAAGTGGCTATATTTAACTCTATTCTTATTCATTTATTTGACACACACGCTCCTCTTAGGCCTGTTCGCATGAAACATCTCCCTGCACCGTGGCTCACTGATAACATTAAAAGGTTGATGGCTAAGAGGAATATTGCTAAATCTAAACTCAAAAAGAATATGTCAGAAGAGAACCTGCTTGCATATAAAAAATTGCGTAACATCTGTAATAGAATGTGCAGGGATGCAAAGCGTCGTTACATCCAGTTATCGTTAAACAATGCTTCTGTTGCTCAAACGTGGAGTTTTCTAAAAACCCTGGGCATTGGCAAAATTGAAGACAACATAAATAGTTCAATAGATTTAAATTCTCTAAATCACTATTTCACCTCCTTGCCTATATCTCTGGACTCGTCAACTAAATCGGCTACCCTATCACTTCTCTCTAATTCTATTCCGCATAATTATACACCTTTCAAATTTAAAGTCGTTGCGGAGAAAGAAGTGGAGAAGACCATCACTTCTATTTCCAGTAAGGCTACTGGGAGTGACCAGGTTAGCTGTGATATGCTTCTTCTCATTTTGAGTAATATAATCTCAATTATAACCCACATTTTCAACTACTCTCTTACAAATAATGTATTTCCTGAGGCTTGGAAACTCGCTTACGTTATCCCTCTTCCAAAAGTACCTAATCCTACACTCTGCAAAGACTTTCGTCCAATCTCTATACTTCCCACCTTATCTAAGGCTCTTGAAAAACTAGTTCACACACAACTTACTCATTACCTTGTCTCTTATGATCTCCTCTGCCCGTATCAATCAGGCTTCCGTAAATCTCACAGCACAGTTAGTGCATTGCTGAACGTCACTGAAGATATACGCCAAGCTATGGACAATAAGCAATTCACAATCCTCACCCTTCTTGACTTTAGCAATGCCTTCAACTGTATAGATTTCGATATACTTTTAGGAATATTGCGTGCTTCTAACTTTTCGCTATCAGCCGTAACCTGGTTCGAGTCATACCTACGTGGTCGTAAGCAGTGCGTTAAGACGGATTCCTCCTGTTCTTCTTGGTCACCTCTTTCCGCCGGTGTACCACAAGGTGGTGTTCTATCTCCCCTGCTATTCTCTCTATTCATTAACGAGTTATCGAAAGTGATCTCATGCTCATTTCACCTCTATGCGGATGACCTACAAATTTACCGTCATTTTTCGCCATCTGACGCCCATCTTGCCGTTCAGTGTATTAATTCTGATCTCAAAGTTATCAATGAATGGGCTAAATCTTTTGGGCTACTTGTTAATCCCACCAAGTCACAAGTCATCGTTATCGGCAGTCAACGGCTTCGGAGAAACCTACCCTCTCTTCCACATGTTTTCTATGATGGCACTTGCATTTCTTATAGTGATAAAGTCAAAAATCTTGGACTTATCCTGGATTCTAACTTCAGTTGGTCCCCTCACATTAATTCTGTCAGTAAACGAATGCATCATTTGATCCATTCCCTCAAGCGACTCCAATCGGTTCTTCCGTTCGACACTAAAGTCATGCTCTCGCAAACGCTTTTGCTTCCCATATTGGACTATGCTGACGTCTGTTACCTCGATGCCACTGAGGAGCTGCTTTCGAAATTGGAGCGCCTGCAAAACTTGGCAATCAGATTTATCTTCGGACTGCGAAAACATGATCGCATCTCAGAATTTCGCTCTAATTTAAAATGGCTTCCAATTCGACTTAGAAGAAATACTCACATTCTATCTTTTCTGTTCAAAATTCTCCACGATCCTTCCTCTCCGATCTACCTTCGCTCTCGTTTTCGTCCACTTCCTTCTGTTCCCAATAAACGTTCCTGTCACATCAAGTCTTTAGTTTTACCTTGCTCCAACTCCAATTTCTTTTTCAAGTCGTTTACGGTTAAAGCCACCCGTTTATGGAATAAATTACCTACTTCTATCCGAGACAGCCCTTCTGTTTTTGTCTTCAAGAAAAGGCTCACGGAATACTACTTATCTATTGCACACTGAGTATGTATTTTATTTATGTATTCAATATGTATGTATTTATTTATTTATGTATGTTTATTTGTATGTATTTATTTATTTATGTATGTTATGTATATTATATTTATATATATTTATTATTATAATCATAAATATAAAGTACGCATTCCATATCCCTCCCACATTTAATTTTTCTCACATCAAATGGGTTGGCTGGAAGAGATCTCTTTTAGAGATAAGCTCGCCTTTGTACTAAATTTCTTAATGACATCCTTGACATCCTGTGTACAATAAAGCATTAAATAAATAAATAAATAAACATGCAGAGGGGTCATCTGGTGGCCAGTGGTCCCAGTCGGCCATACACATCATTAACACCTACAGACCTGATACCCCATGTGGTCTGTATTAACACCAAAGGCTTCACCGATGCATACCCAGATTTGCCAGTCAGTAAAGAAGATTCATATTTTCAGGGACTTCAGTAATGACCTCATATTTTTTTAATTAAATTGTCCATGGCCATGTTGTGAATTTGTCACAGATATCACAATATACTTTGTGTCTTAAGAAATAAGTAATATTATTTTAAAGTTGTAAGCATACCTTTAAATAATTATTGAGTGCTTAAAACATTTCTGCATGTTTTTTTTATATACCTCAGTTACAATCGTACATTTTGGTCAAGCTAGCTTCAAGAAATGAAAAAATTCACCACTGTGTGTATCTTAGCTTCTTCAAAGGCTTTCCAACATTGCAAAATATTTTGTGGCTGGAAACCGCAACCTCATAAATAGGAAAGTAATATATTTAATTATTTTTTTAATTCGTTTTTTAAAAGAAACCATGTCTGAACTTTTGCGTTGCGGTAAACAGAATGTGAATTTACCTTTTAGGTTATTAAAAGTAAATAATGTTATTTTTCAAGGCGTTGGATTTCAGTAACGTTCAAATTTTATTTTCCAAACAACTAATTAAAATAACTGTTCCTTAGCGATATTTGTTAAGGATTTTGCTAACAAGGGGCTAATTTTGGAACGAAGTTCCTTATCGCGCGTTGCGAAAGGGGGCTAGGCGGAAAATTTTGGGACGAAAAGTTGTAACGACACTTTTTGCCGTCGTAGTGTTTTTACATAGAAAGCAAGCCAGATATTTTCGTTTCTTGCAGTCAGTACTAGGATAGCAAAAACATGCAAGCGTGTGTGCCAAAACAAATCTGGGGTATTAAATTTCTCATCGGCTTTGTTCACCTAGTAGCAATTGCTATCCTAGTACTGACTGCAAGGAACTTCGTTCCATCCAGGTGTCCCTTGACACCGCTCAAGTTTTTTTTTTAGGATTTTGCTAATAAGAAATGTATGAAGTAGGTGGGACATTATTTTCTGCTTAGATATTTTCTAGTACTGTCTCTGAAATAACAAAATATTTTTAAAAATTACTGGGGAACCCGATTAAATACATAACGATTTGATTCATCAAAATATGTTGGTTGGGACTATTTTTCTATCTCGATAATTGAATAAGACCTATCATTCAAATAAAGTTACCCATAAAATTTTCTCCATATGAGCTTTTTCACGTCCGAACAACCGCGACGTGCGACGCCTCGACGTACAACAGACAGAGTTTACACTGAAAGTAATTAACTCATTACATAGGTACTGTATTTCATAGGCGTTTCCATATTTGCGGTTAACTTTACACCGAGTAGATTTGATTATTATTTTATCTACAACGCTAACTGTTGCTGACTGACAGATGTATAATGTGCGAGAACCTCTAGGTATACATGTCTGTGGCGAGAACCAATGATGTTGTATGTATAGGGAGGGCGAGAACACAAGCCACAAACACAGGGTTTATGAAAATCTATCCCGTAAAGGCGTAAAATTATAATTTTTTTATTAAATAATTCAGTATTAAAGTTTGTAGAGTCACAGCTTGTAGAGTTAGGCCTTGTAGAGTTAGGAGCTTGAACCAAGTCCTCATGAGTTTTAAGTTTGTTGAATGTTTTAAGTGGGATTGCTATTATTATTATAGAAACTATCGTTTCGTGTACTAAACCTAATCCCTCTTTCTCTACAAAAAAGTCTTCTCGCCCAACTCTCTCTAGGCTCCCTCTTCTGTTCGCGTAGGTATAAACTGTAAAGGCCAACAGTCGAGGCACAACAACGAGGGTCAAGAGCAAATGACGAAACAAAACCACGTCAACTTTATTACCAGCCGGTAATATATCAATCCGGTATATCAACACAAAGACATCTAACAGTAAATGAGTTTTTATATCAATGATATGATAAATTGCTATTATAATTAGATCACAGAGTATGATAGTTCCATTCAGAGCAACCCTATACTCCGGTGATTAATAAGATTCGTTGCGCAGTGGGGCTCCTTTGTCCATTTTATTCATATGCTAACTCCGGACTACTTCTATTTTAGCCGGGGCCCTTTTCATTGTACTTCAAAAACAATGGCGAAATTGCAGTGCGACATTGCGACGTATCTGCCATTCTGCACCCACAGCCCACAGCTGGCCACTCATCTGTTCAACGTAAAACATGAAATATACTCGTAGGACTTCGGGTGGGCATTTAATGGAAAAACAAAAAGGTATAATGTAATTGTAATTAATGAAACTGGTGATTAATAACTTATCATTAAAATGTTGATCATTGTTCTACTTTTGCAACAAGACGTGTTGCATTTTGTGAAGTTGCGATTGCTTTGGTTGGGTGGTCAAGACAACGAATTTATATGCGTGGTGTTTTAAAATTTTAATTTCTTTTATAGCCTGAAGGGCAGACGAAAAAGCATACGGGCCACCTGATGGTAGTCGTAAGTGGTTACCGTCTGCCCATGGACATGAGCAATACCAGAGGAATCGCCAATGTAACGCCGGCTCTGATGTGTAATATATGTTATCTTAATATATATAAATTACGTGTCACGTTGTTTGTCCGCGATGGACTCTTAAACTACTTAACCGATTTTAATTAAATTTACACACCGTGCGCAGTTTGATCCAACTTGAAAGATAGGATAGCTTACATCTCAAAATAAAAAAAACTTTTGACAGAACGAAGTCTGTCCGGGCAGCTAGTCTTAATATATATAAATTACGTGTCACGTTGTTTGTCCGCGATGGACTCCTAATGTACTTAACCGATTTTAATAAAATTTGCACACCGTGTGCAGTTTGATCCAACTTGAAAGATAGGATAGCTTACATCTCAAAATAAAATAAAAAAACTTGACAGAACGAAGTCTGTCCGGGCAGCTAGTACTTATATAAGAAAAAAAATCAAGAAATCGTATTAGTGTAGCGTCTAAATTTTTCTACGCTTTCAATAAAATTATATTCTTATCTTTCGTTTGCTTCTTAATTTTGTTAATTTTTAATCCACTCGACGCAAAAAGAGGATTGTTATTAATTTGGCGTTTCTGTGTGTCTGTATGTTCCATCGTAGCTCCTAAAGCTAAACGAATGGACAGATAATGAATGGGATGGTGGTGATCGAGATGTTTCTTAGCTATATTTTGAACTAGCTGACCCGGCAGAAGTTATTGTGCAACATGTTTTATATTTATACTAGTGGACACCCAGCGTGTTCCACTACGCTAAAAAAATCTGATGACAATGACAGATCTGTGTTTTTGTGTTGACAGTATGTTTATGCGCCATCTTTACATAATAATCTTCAAATTTTTGTATTGGGAAAGTGGAAAATCGACTTTATCAATGGACTAAATGTGCCTAATGCATTGTTTTAGTGGTCTGAAATTACCTTCGAATTATGGCCTTTCAAATGAAATCATTTTGAGGCATATCAGTTGGATGGTTTCAGTCTAGGACATCCGTACAAACTTTTTTTGTTTTGTATATATGTATAGATAACATAAAAAAATATTACTAATTATAACCAATTATAGCATTTGTCACTCAGAAATAATATGGCTTTAGGTACATTAGTCAAAGAATTTTTGAAATCTGTCCAGTATTTTTTGAAAATTTTGAGTTTATTCATTAGGTACCTCTATAAAATATTAGTTTAGAAAACAAAACTGCTGGGGGTGTTTTAAATTTTAAAATGTATAGTTATTCAATTACGTAGTTATATAATTATATCAAATATACACTTTATTTAAAATCAATTTATCCAGCCAAACAAGAATTCATATCATAACTTTAAAAATCTGTAACATCATGAGACCAGTTTCATCTATTAGCAAGTCACTATCCGACGTAAACAATGGATAGTGGCCGCGCAGGTTCGGTTCTATTGTAATGAATTAATTAATAAAATAAAGGGGACGGGTGGGGGTGGAGCCTTTGTCCAGTAAGGATGGATCTGATCTCATTAACCAGTCATTGTAATGGTCTCGGAACAATACCCGCTGGTCAGCGCTCGCTCACCTCAGCAGTGTCACGGCGTCATATAGATATGTACATAGTAGGTAAGTAACTGCTTCGAGCAATCATTTGCGCCTTAAAATTACCTTAGATTTACTGCCTAATAAATGTCACAATTGAACAGTGAAGCGTTTGATTTGAAGTTTAGTTTAATTTATTTAGTTAATTAATTTAATTCATTATGCATAATTATTATAAAAAATATTCCTTCTCATCACTAAAACCGCTAACGTTTAAGAAAATAATAATAATATTGATATACGCTGGTCTATTAAGTCATCAAACACGCTCAATAAACCTCGCATTTTTAGGTTTGATGATGAAAACTAAAGCCTAAACTACAATTTGAAACGATATACTTTTAACAACAGCTAGGTACCTACTTCATATTACTAAACTTGTTTTTTAAGTGGGCATTGTCCGAAGATTTTTTTAAATATATATGAAAACTCAATGTAGGTAAGTATATTATAAGATATTGACTACACAAAAAGGGTATTAACAAAAGCAAATCACAATAAAAAAAAATATTTGAAACACATTCACAATACGTTAAATACAGTTAAATGTTGCCGTTAAATATATTTGTATTGTGATCATAAAATGGTTCAGACTACAATACGTGGAAATTGAAAATTATCATGACTGAAGGCCACGAAACTGTACAAAAATCAGCTTGTATTGTTGTCATTTACAAAACATTACCATTCGCTTTATTCACAATTTTCATGGTGTTTACGTAATGTGGCCTTTATGAAAAACATTAAAAGATTAAGCTTTACGTTATTTACTTAACAGGTTACAAAATGAAGAAAGGTGACGGATTGAAAACAATAAAAAATAGACTGGGGTAAGGTTTCTTTCTTATGGAAGTTACGGTTTATTGTAAATTACACTTCAGAGCTTTCTCTGTAATTTTTTGTAAATTGTAGAATATTTTCTTTGATATTTTTAGTTTTTATAACTTGTAATCGCTGATAGCATTAGCCTGTGATCCTGTGTTCGGCCGAGCGGACGCGGTCGGTAGTTGGATGGGTGGCCGCTAGTGGCTAAAATTGAGCGTTTCCGTGCTTCGGAGGGCACTTAAAGTTGTCGGTCCCCGTAGTTATCGTAAGATAACAGTGATTAAGTCATGACGGAGGTCTTCGGGTGGCAATAAAACTGCAGAGTCTGAGGCTCAGACACTTGGATTGGCCACTAAAACCTCCACCAATCCGCACTGGAGCAGCGTGATGGAGTATAGATACTCTAAGCCTCCTCAAGGGTAAAGACCGTGCTCAGTACCTAGTGGGCTGAAGCAATACGCATCTTATTAACTAGGTATGCAAAAAAATTTGGTACTTACTCAGAATGAGCTATAGAGCGCTACAAACGCTTTCCGTTCCCTTCTGAAAGCATATTACTTAGTTTACAAAAATAGTATGTACGTAGGTGGGTACTGACGCGCGAAAAAGATGGTTATTAATTTCTATTAGGTAGAAATTTCATAAATTGAAATTTTCCCGTTTTATCATTTTAGTTGGATCTGTTTTTATTTTTCTGTGAATTACAAACCTATTCATTTATTATTTTATTGCAATTGCTATACAGATGAAGTCCAAACTTCATAAAGGTAACACTAACTTCTTCAGGAGATAATATACCTCCAACAAAACTTCCAGAGCTAACTTTCATCCCCTATTCGTGGATTCGACGTAGATATTTAGCTATAACTTCAGTTCTGCCTCACTAATTTGGATAAAATATTTTGGTAAAGCTGACTGAAATTAAATTAAATGAACTAAAAGATTATTAGCGTTATAAAACACACAAGATAATATAACATCATACAATGTTGGTGCGAACTTTCATTCACATTTTCAGATTGCTAATAAAATGAAGTTTTTTAAAACATCTTTTGGAAAGTCAGAAGCGCATAATAAAAATGAAATAAAAATAACGCCACAAACTCAAGGGTTTTGCATCAAGTCCGTGGTTTCGTAATAGTTTACCAATTTTACATTTAATCATACTACTTAAGATAAATGTGAAACTTTGTGAATATGTTTGGAAGTTTTTATTTCCTTTACGCGGCAACCGTGTATGGATTAGGACTTCGGAGTAGTTCGGAGCGATTTTATTTCAGTCGTAATTATGATCCCCAGGGATCAATTAGACGTTTACATGTTTGAGATTTCCTTTTAAGAAGCTACCGCGGGCGAAACTACGTGATAAACTGGTTTACATAATTTTTGTTTAGCTTTCATAACTTTTAAACCTGAACATAATTATAACTTAGCTTACGCACAACATGTACTGTAACGCCACCGCTTACTTATTTCAAATCAAATCAAATGTTTTTATTCAAAATTGGTTTGGTTTACAAACACTTTTTGAAAGTCATGCAAGCTACGCCAATGCTTCAACATGGCCCTACTGTGAGAGGGCCCGGGAGAAGAAGCAGCAAGAAACTTCCGGGTTTGCAGTTCACTTCAATATTTATGCAATGAAAGTTGATTGGTAGCGCTGAGGGTAAGCTTTCTTTCTAACCCTCTATGAAAAGAAATAGAAATTGTGAAAAGTCGCTGCCACCGGACAATAGATGGCGCTTGATCAAGATAACGATATGTTAACATTGTCACAATGGAAACGGTAATGGCGCGATTGTACTGCTTGGCACAATGCTTTTAGATGTCACCTCCAACAATAGGCGAGTCGATATCTGCTACTGTTCTGCTCAGTCAAACGCCACATGAACGAAAATATTGTTTTTTTATGAATATACCAGACGGGGTATTTATGTAAATAATGAAAGTGGAAACCATGATTGCATTATAATTTAATATTCATTTATAAAAATTACAACCCGTGAGTGGTATTGAACTTGAAAATTTTATTATATGTGAGAAGGAAAGAAAGAAATAAAATTGATTGTCTGCCGTACTTATACAGTGTTACTACAGTGGGGTGCTAGAGGACCCCAAAAGTTAGATCCATGATTTGCATAAATAAAAAACTAAGTTTCACGATAAATATTGTTTAATTCAATTAATATACAATATTAAAATTATAAAATAGCCGTAAAGATTAAAAAGATATAATTCATTTGAGCAACTTTAGTAGGTTTAATTTATACGTGGTGTTCCAAGAAAATACGTAGTAGGTACTAAATATTAAAAAGTCCTTTGCAGTATTGACGTGAAACGTCCCCCGAACAACTTTCTTGTCTTACCTAATATTGAAGATTTCAATCTATAGGTAAGCGTTATACCTTACTAACAGACGAATTATTCGATTACAACCGTTATGGTACCAATGATAGATAGAATGTACATATTAATCGTGTTCCATTTGTTTTATAAGAGTCATATACTATGGTCATGATGCGCGAGCGCGACTATAACCCGGCTATAAGCCATGTTTTGCGTTGCACGCATAAAACACTGCGCACAGGAATTATAATAATTAATTCCCCCGTCCCCGTTCCTCGGTGAGTATCTAACAATTTGTTGTGACCATCCAGGCTCTAGCCACGCGCCGGTACGACGTAGCGACTCTGTTTGCTTCGTCTATCATGATGCGTACCGCAATGGGTTTGAATAGCTTGCCTGCTATTCAAACCCACTGCGTCCCTGTGCGGATATGTGGAGAGCTAAACTAAGTTAATACTCGTATTTATTTACAATTAATTTATTTGAAATGTCATGAACTCAAGGTACCTACTACGAATGTCATGATCTAAAGTAGAAACAAAATCACACAACTCAATTTGCTATTCTACAGCAATAAAAACCGCGTCAACTTTTTCATCCCCCTTTGATTTACATTTCAGTCAACCAATTGGGACACTGTAAATCATCTTTCACTTGTGTAAGCTCGAATAATAAGCAATTGATAAAATCGCTCCACGCCGCTGTCTATGACAATTCGCACTCAAATTCGACGGCACAACAATAGTACCACCCGCCAAACTAGTCTGACACCCTCCCTCTCCTACGCCCTCCGTCTTGCTTTACATCAATCATTTCTTGTAGATGTTTTAAAGGAGCTATCAGGGATCTCACAAGAATGGTTGTAAGACATAAGTCAACCAACTATTCAGCTATTCAAACCCTGTGATGGATCACAATTTGAGAGAACATTGTATGGAAACAAATGATGTACGAGTCTGATGGAGGGCTTTGCGACACTCTTTGTTTTTTCTAATTGTTGTTTTTTTTGTGTAAAATTTCATTGTATTTTGCCTTAAATATACAAAAATGTAATTACGATTATTACGCGAAAAACTTCTTCGTTGAATAGTGTTGTGGCCAAAATGTCCCAAAGAATTGCTATTGAGAATTGAGACAATAACTAACAGATAGTAACATTATCATTAAGTATTAACCAAAACGATTTCAACGACAATAAAAAATTATTAATGTTAAATAAACGCGAACATGCAGCTGGTCATGAAATTCATAAAATTCAAATGTGATGGAAAAGTGCTCTGAAATTAATGTGTTCGATTCAGGAAACAAATATACAGGACGTGAAAACAACGAACCGTGGATGAACCGTGGATGACCCGTATAAGAGTTATGAGGAGTAACATATAGTGATACTTGTAGCTATACATACAGCCCATCCATTTTTATTGACTTTTTAGTATCCGTGGAGAATTCGCCACTTTTTGTGTCATGTCAACTTACTGCGAATAGTCGATGAAAATTCTCAACAAGGTTTAAATGTATGTACCTATTCATTAGCTCAGCCGATATACAAATAGAATTTACCACATAAGAAATAACTTTTAGCTTCACAGCGGCTTATATTTCCTTCAAGTAATGTCGTAGCAGGACATTGTTCGTAGCAGTTTTCGGAGTGTCGTAGCGGTTGATTTCAAAGTTATTAACGTCAACTATGTATTAAATATTTTTAAAATAATTAAAAAGTGTAGCCACAATTCGGATATTCCGAACAAAATAGTGAATAGTAATCGGAACCTGTAAATTTCGATGAAGTATGTAATGGAGTACATACATGTGTTGCTAATAAAAACATATTCTGAACAAAATGTATTTGTTCATCGGACAATGCAACATATTCATAACATCTACTTTTAATTATATTCTGTTACAGTGATATCAATAGTTTTAACCTTAAATTACTAACAATCGCTGTATTACGTTGACAACGGTCAATAATTGTATAGAAACGGCGTCCCTTATCATGCTATCGATAATTTCTCACGGGTCATTTGACATATGTAGGGTCGGCACTTGGATTTATATTTGATTTATTAGGATTGTTATATATTAAAATATCATAAAATATCTATTTAGAAATTTAGGAATCTGTTCTTGGGAAAATGTCATGTACAGATTCAACAGTAGCCCTAAAATAAGGACGTTGACGAAGAGAACTATTTGTTTATAAAAGTTGGATGATGTAAGCAGTTTTATATTGCGGAAAGTAAATCACGAATAATAACATTAAACAAAACCAAAGATTTTTTGGATCAAGTGTTTTTTATGGAAATAGTCAACAAATAAGCTGTCGACAAAAATACACTTACAAAATGGCTATCGTCGCCCATGGACATCAGTGATGCCTTTGATGTCGTTGCAAGCCAAGAAACTTGATAAGGAATCAAACCTGGGACCTTCTCGAAGTCCTTGTTCGTTAAGAAGGACAATTTCCAATATAATCGACCTACTCGCTTTTCATCACCACAACATAAAGTAATTCAATTACTTGCTGCCTATATTATCAAACCTGTACGATATAAGTGGTTCATTGTAATCTTGATAATAGCTAAATCTGTCAACAAGCGAACAATGCTTTAAGCTATACTGGATGTATGTAGATCAAGAATTAGTATCATTGTGTTAAGCACAATAGATCTCGGTGAGACATCTTACGTGCTGATATTGAAATTTAAAATTATATCATGCGTATATGTATTACTTCAGTGTTTCCTACGTTTTATTTCACTTATATCAGTTACGTACATAATTCGAAAATTCTTTTATGTAACCGACAATCATACAGACGATCCACCTGATGGTAAGTAGCCAACTAGCCACCGCCGCCCATAGACATTAGCAACACCAAAGACATTAACGATGCGTACGAACCAAGAAAGAAGAGAGAGAGAAAGCAGGAACTGGCTCCCAAGCCTCCAGACGGAATACGAAAAGGGCCAGATGGTTTAAGTAAGCCGAGACATTATGACGATGTTTCACATTGTTGAGATGGGATGGCATAGAAGTTTCGAAGAGAGAGAGGGAGATCACTAGTACTTATAAAGAACACGTATTTTGTAATGTTCTGATGGGACTACACTTCCTTTTAAAATCATTGATACTAATGTAGGTACTAACTATATCACCGTAGTTACCAAATGACGCGCAAAACAATATCATTTCATAGAATACCAAACCACGCGTAAACTTTTATGCACAAAACATTAATGTACCATTATTGTACCAAGGACAATGCCGCTAATTCCTGATCCATGTAGCTTCCTGCTTTGTTCTGTGTTGACAGATTTTCCTATTATGAAGATAACAATGAGACCACTCGCACTACATAATTTAACGTAGCTGCCTTGCTTGATATAATAAAATTAGTTTGCGATGTCGATACTGGAAGCATCTACGTGTTATACAATATTATCTAGTAATTGGGTACATTTAGCCAATATTGTATAACGAGTTAGCGGCCTCATGCATAGGAATAATACCTGTTTCATTTACTCAGGAGGATAATCAAGACAACAGAAAACTTAAAAAACGTATTTTACCACGTACCTACTCCCGTATTTTTCGAATCATTGCTTAAAACATTATTCTTTTTTCATTAAAAAAATATAAAAACGCCCAAATAATGTGGGTTTCTTCAATGACCTTAATATGTTCAATGTTCATAATATTTCGGCATAAAATGTCTAACATTTCGGTTACCCTTCAGAAACACGCATCTCTATTGAATGTTTGCATTGCACTTAATTTCGAAAGTATCCGGTCCTCACTGCGGTCATTTTAAATGTTTCGACTGAGACTGGGAGCCTCTTATCATACTATGTAGTTACTACATACTACTTCGCGCGGAAATACTCTTTAGTCTTTAGATATATATTTTTAACAGGTATCTGCCATAAAAATAAAGTGTATTTAATTTTCTTTTTCATTACAAATCTCGTTTTATAGTTATGGTTTTAGTTTTAAAGAAAGTGACTTTTTAATGTAACGACAAAATACTGCGTAATATTTTTATAGCGCTAAAACGTGTTTCATTATCTATCCTGATACTACATACAAATTTTCACAGTCCCATCTTCAAAATCGGCTGATTTTAAAACTAACTTTCAACCCCTATTTACCCTCGTTAGAGTGTGATAGTCTAAAAATAATGACACATGTGTATTTATTTATTTTTAACTTGCTTCTAAAAAACCTACGAATATTAAAAAAAACTTTTAACCCCTGCTTACTCTTTTTAGGAGTTGATATTTCAGTATCCACGTTCGATCCACCGGGAAAGTAAGTGGTAAAAAAACATTTTATCTCGGCGTGCACTGAAAAACCATGAGTTACGTTGTCAAAATATTGTTCGATTAGTGTGTTTGTATGTACTTCTTACGAAATTAAAATACGATAGCTTCTATGCAATAATTTGATGCCGACTAAAATCGATAGAGATGAGTAGAGTTGTATAAAAGGTGTATAGTGTATTGAATGTAAACAAGATACAGTCGTATTATTATTAAGAAAATAACAATAAGTAAGAGTTATATTTATTTTTCAAGTCACCCATAAATATTATGTATCTTTTCTTAATATCGATTATCGACTTATGTCCTGGCAACATTTATGCATTTGAGCATAGACTTCTATGTATTTGAGTTGTCAAAGTGGTCCGTAGAATTATGGATTCGAATATAAGTACCTACTTATGCCAGTATAAATGTGCAACATCTAGTTGCGCGATCACAGCGCTGCGTCTGTTAGATTCCCTTTACTGTGGTCTGGGGGACTTCTTTTGTGAAAAGGACTCTAAATCATAGATTTTGTAGGGCTTGCTTCAAACGCGGATTTCTACCCGTATTTATCTCCATAAGTATCTGTAGACAAAATACCTTATGCCCAATGGCAATAAAATGATGATTAGATTAATGAGTAAAACAAGCTCCAGACCTAACCTATTTATCAAACTTCTCAATATTTTGAACCGTGATGATTTGCCCGTTGAAATTCGTGTAGAGATGTCAAGTTTCCTTCTAAATTGTAATGTGTATTTCGGGATGACAATGGAGCCGAGGCTGCAATCCTGCCGCTCCAGCGATCGTATTCACTTGCGGTCACTTTAACTACTGTAATGTGCGGGTCCTTTATATTTGAAGCCCGCAACTTTGAACACTTAAGTCTTTGTTCCCGATAATGCTGATGCAAATTATCCCATACTGAATAGATCTTAGAGTGCTTATATGCGGTATGTAATATGTATTAGTACGTTGCACAGGCCTGCACAGTGGCGAAAATTGGTCTTTAGACACCTTAAAAATTGTTGGTAAACCCACAGAAGAAATAATATTACTTATAAATAAGTAAAACATAAAACACATGGACATGGACACTGGACATGTGCGATAAACACAGTCACAATATCATTTCACTAAATCACATGCTTGTTAATTAATCCCTGTAAATAAAAAGGATTAGGTTAGTGCTGAGAAATGATCGGTAATAAACTGAATTACATGCATACACACGTACATACATACACATATATAAGATATACTAGGCTTTTTTATAGAAAAGGCTGTGGAGCCTGTGGAACAATAATTTTATTATCACAAATACGATGATGAAATCCTGTTGAACACAGCTATGAAACAAATAAGTATTGCCAAATCAATAAATATCCCTGTTATATTTTAGTTGATTCCTTCAATATAGGTACATCTATTCTTTATCATATTGAAAAGATCTATTCAAACTTTGTTTTTACTTTAAGCTTTTGAATATTCTTTTGCAGAGACGCAAGCGAGTGTCACGTGTACCGAAGCCGCGAACTTTGCCGCAACAATTCATTGTCTATTATAATAATACAATTGCGGCTTTTGTTTCGCCTAGCTTTTATCTCTCATAATAAGATTTTATGCGAGCCGTAGAATAATTTTTGAGTCGTTCACGAAGCAACGACATTCACATGCAAAGTTGCCGAGTCTTTTGTACCAGTTAATTTACAGTCGTATAAATCGTAGTCGTCTTTGTTTAATCGTCGAATGGACATGATATTCAGCCGATAAGTGCTTATCCGCCGGCGGCGGCGCGGCGGTGTGAATAGAGCGGTCGGTCGCATGGCGGCATTGGCGGCATGCGTCGCAACTCGGAATAGAATATACGCGGAGTACCTTTCAAACGATTATCATAGAAAATCCTATCGCGGAAAGTGTGGCCAATGGTTTCAACATCGCCAGTTAAACATATATTATAATGTATATGATCTGCGTCTATCTGCACAAATATAGGGGCCGTTAACCGTAAACCCACTGGCTTCACCCACCAGTGGGTGCACGGGTAATTCGTGTTTACCCGTGTACCCAGAGGTAAACTGAACAATTAGCCGTATTAGCTTAGGCCTTAGAATACTAACCCCAATCCCACGCCGAGTGGGTGTCGTAAGAGGCGATTAAATCTTGCCCGCTGGTGGTAGGGCCCTTCGAGAAATTATATTGCTAATATTGATTTTAATTGTTAATTAATATCATTATTACTATTATTATTTCTCCATGAGGTTCGCCTGGATAGCTTGAGCATGAGTCAGCCGCCAAACAACTCGTCGTGTTCCGACTGGGGGCTTGAGAGTCAGTTCTTTCTTTATTTTTCTTCTCTCTTTCTTGGCCGGCAACGCATCATTGATGCCTTTGGTCTTACTGATGTCAATGGGTGATGATAGCCACTTACCATCAGGTGGATCGTCAGCTCGTTTGCCGGCTATTTCCATAAAAAAACTGACTGACTTTTAAAGAGATCCTACGACATTCTCTTTCATTCTTCTACTAGTGGTAATCTCCACTGTTTATTGGACCAGGAATTGTTTTTTTTGGACAGAATTCCTGGCAAACGGCTTTTTTATGTTGCCCATATAATTATGCTCAATCAGATGGAGGTCAGAGTTACGAGCTGGTAAATCTATGGTGGGAATCTATAGCGGAGATATAGATATGTAATGGCGAAACTATAACGCCAGGCTCAGCTGTGCGTTATCATGCAATAAGATACAACATTCTCGTCAAATCTCGATTTTATAGGGATGTGATGTGCCGTTAAATTTTTAATACCGACCCTCTGTGGAGCCCTGTCGATAAAATCAAGTTCTGTTCGTTCTCCCATCGAAATGCCTCCCCTATTCCATCGACGACCGACCTCCAAAAGAAATACCTTCCTCCAGACATTGAATATATTGATCCCTAGGACGAAGTTGGACCCTCCTGCGATCATACGCACTTAACAAATTAATTATTCACTCGTCTAAGAACAAAACAGAGCTGCATTGGTCCTCAGTCCAATTTCCGTGCTCTTGGGGACACCTAAGTCGAGCTTGCCTGAGAGCTGCAATCAACTGTGGGCAGTTTGCTGGTCTGAAAGTTATGATGTTAGTCTTTATCAGCCTTCTCTTTATGGTACGTCTACTCCAAGAACTCCACTTGGTGCAGCGCCTTGAGGTACCCACTTCCTTCTCTCTTCTTGACAATACATCGGTGGTACCCTTGATGTTGCTGATGTTATAAGTCACACTGAACACATACCATCAGGTGCCTCATCTGCTTGTTGCTACATAACAAAGTAAAAAAATGTTAGTAGGTACTACCCACGAAACGCAGGAGTTCTTAGTTTTACCTTATAAAAATGCACTGAAATCAAGAACACCGTCTTTCATAAGAAAATTTACATGTACTTAGTAATGATAAAATATATTAATCATATAAGAAGCTAGGCATCCGTATCATAATATTATCAAATTATCGTACTTTAATAATGTAGGTAGGTATATCGCCAGATATCTGAAATTTTCTTTGTTAATTTTATCAGGGTACTAATAAATAAATAATAAATAAAATTGTTATTTTCATGAATCAAAGGAATTAATAATGAGGAAAAAACCACTAATTCACGTAGTAATATGAGCAACCTTGGGCAAGTAAAGCAACTACTTACTTCCGCCACCATAGCCGATTAATGAGCAAGTTCGCAACTTCGTTCCTCAGATTATAGCGATCCATTGAAAATATCCATAAAAGTCGAACATTACCCGAAACAATGGAGGGGAGGGCCGGGGTATTAGGTGCTGTGCCGCCATTGAACAACTTTTGTTCCATTGTGTTGTCCACTAGAGGGAGGCTCGAACACAAAGACACGACGCAGACATAGACCGAAATTCATCAGCAACACGATTGTTTGCTACATAAAGGATGCCATTGTCGACAAATATGATATAGTAACACAATGTGGATGTTGTAATTAGAACGCTAGGCATTGCTTTATGTCGTGAGCTTACAACTTTGGACTGACGGAGCAGTTACGTTAACTATACAAAATATGGTCTACGTCTAAACTAAATAAAGACTAGAAGTACCTACAGAAGACATAATAGTACTTATAATAGTAGATACTAGAAGCTACGAAAGTATAGAAAAAATATAAATTTTGTTCAGAAAATCTGTTAAAAATTCATTTGCGAGACATGAAGCAAAAACTAGTTAACAAGACATTGTGATCGAAAGTAAAAGCTTTAACTTAAAATAATTAAAATTTTAACGCAACTCTTAAACTGCTGCTGTTGGTAAACGGATTTTAGTTCTTAAAATTTTACTAACAAAAAATAACCGACTTCAAAGTTACTCAATAACTACTTGTCAAATCCCGTTCAAATTTATGTGGGACCACATGACAAGCACCTTCTTTCGATTAAAAAAAGAATCATCGAAATCGGTTGGCGTGATATTGAGTTATTCGTCAATTTGTCGCGCACAATAATAATACAAATTTACGACTTATGTGGTTTTCTCATGGATGCCATTGTCAGATCTCAATAAAAATGTGGGACCACATGACAGCCACCAGCTTTCGACTAAAAAAAGAATCATCAAAATCGGTTCGCCCAGTCCAAAGTTCTGAGGTAACAAACATAAAAAAATACAGTCGAATTGAGAACCTCCTCCTTTTTTTGAAGTCGGTTAAAAACATGTGTTAATTCGTTACCTGGTAAAAATAAAATTCATGTTTGTCGATTTACCCCTAAAATTGCTTCAAGAAACGAAAATTACGAGTAGCTTTACGATTAGATAAAGAGGAACAATGAAACAAAATTCTGGGGTAAAGACTCTACTTAAACCTCAAAAGCAGTGAAAAACTGCACTGTTTGCATCAGTGGCTTAAGAAAATATTTTTAAATATTACGTACTTACTATACTCGTATTTGCAAATTCCAGAACTCCGTGCCTCATACGAGTACATCTACATACATGTATCGTCTCCCCATTCCCTTGTGCGCCGAAGTGATTCCCGGTCACAATAGCGCTCTAACTTTCCCTTTTTTCATATTTGAACTCACTTAAACCGACCGTGTTTTGCTCCTACGGCTTTGTTTACTCTATTTGCTTGGCTCCTAAAGTCATTATTGTATCGTTTTACTAAAATGTTCCATGTAGGTACAAGTCGAACGGAGGGGCAGAAGATGAGAACACATGCTTGCATAAACTAAGACTTCTTTTGTTACGAGAACAATAAGGAAGTGATGACACGAACATTTTGATATAATGGCAGGGTGGATGCATTGAGAAATATTGATCGTTTTACAGTTTCAGTACTTCTTTGATCATGATGACGTATTTAAACACTATCCCTATATTACATTATTTAAAATGAGAACACATTTTATTGTGGTACCGGAAAGTTGAATTAAACTTTATTGTCTTTTACTTCAAAACAATTTATGCTATTTTCATCCATCTCAAGCGCGGCCTTCCCGTAGCTTCGGTGTAGCGTCAGCTGTTTTTATATGTAGGTACTATATTATGTAGTAATAAACAAAATATAATCGTACTTTGATAAACTTTGATAAATAATAATAAGTGAAAATTGATGAAATCTATTTTTATTATCATAGATAAGTCCCTATTAATAAATCGATCTCTAAGTTGCTACATATTTGATTGGCAATTTAAAATGTTTTCGTAACATCGGCTAGCAAGTTCAGAAATTCCCATATAATATGTGTATGATGAAGCACTGAAGCGATGAAGCGCTCATAGCCCGGCGGCTTGCGTCGATCCTATGTGATCGACAAAGTTAAGCAGCAGCGGGTGCGGTCGGTAGTTGGATGGGTGACTGCTAGTGGCAAAAATTTCTTGAGCGTTTCCGTGCTTCGGAGGGCACGTAAAGCCGTCGGTCCCGGTTGTTATCATAAGATAACAGTCGTTAAGCCATGTCGGAGGCCCTCGGGCGGTTTGAAAAACTTCCGACACTCGGGTTGGCCACTAACCCCTCCACCAATCCGCACTGGAGCAGCGTAGTGGAGTATGCTCTAGGCCTCCTCAAGAGGTCGAGACCCGTGCCCAGTAGTGGGCCATTAATGGATTGAAGCCAGCCAGCAGCCATGTGTATGACTGATTCCTTTTCGCAAAAAATATTTTCCACATATTTCCACCATTCCACATATTCCATCCATAATGTAGGATACTTACCTACATATTTAAAGCCAAGACCTGCTAATTTTTAATACGCAATAAATAAACCGTAAAATAATATGATAAGCTAAACTATGCATCTATGTGTCTCTCGATGAACCAAACTAGAAACGTCAAGTAGAGGCGCTACGCCTAATCTAGCATCGGATGTCTTTCAAAACTTAATGCATCTTTGAGCTATTGTTTAACAGCTTCAATAGAAACAGATACTTTGGCCCACGGCCAGCTTCAAAAACATGGCAACACTGACTTAACAAATTTTCTTAAAAGTAACATTATTGACTATTTACTAATAGGTATGTATATTGTCTGAGATAAACAATCGTAATTTAATGCAATGTGAATAAGCAAAAATTAAAGGTTAATTAAAAGTCTTTGTTTATCACATACCTGTCTGTCTTCTCAAATAAGTTGCTAAATAAGCATCATTATTTATGATGATTGTAATATTTTTTTCCTTATTATCAAAATACTGCGCGTATGTAACAAAAGAACTGTAGTTTATTATATCCATTGACTGCGTAAGGCCAACGCGCGTGCAAAACATTATTAATTATGAGTCTTTTTTAAAGCTTGTTCATTTCCCTAAATTGCATGAAAACATTGTGCTAAATGACTCCTAGAAGAGGCTCGGCTGTCAGCACACAGTTGACAGTAGATGTTATTTTTTTCCTGGCTTATTAAAATTATCAATTACAATCCTTTGAATATCATCCATAAAGCTTTAAAGAGATTTATTTGTATTTTAAGTGGTTTGTAAATATATAACTAGGTGTGGACAAGTTATCAGCAATGTATATTGTCAATGATAACCACTTATAAATGGCTACTCTACTCATTTGCCGGCCTGTAACCTAAGTACATACTTAGACAAATAGCTCTATGTAGAGTTTTTTTTTTTGTTACGGAAGGAAAATCTATCATAAATGCCTGGTTTCCGACGTAGCTATTTTCAATTATTCCACTGTGGTATGGCTAGCCTCCGGAACCCCGTAACTCTACTTTGATGCCTTTGCGCAACGACCCATAACCTTATCCCGAAGACGTATTTATAATATTAAATAATGTTCAACTTAATATGCTATTCGAGACATAATACATATACGTATAAGTAATACGAACATATATGTTTTTGTAATAGTAAACGTATAATTGAAAAGATTAAATGAAACATCCTCTCGTAAAAGTTAAAACTGTAACCGTAAAACATGATTTTTTGAGATTTCGCAAGTTTTTTTTTTTAAACGCGTTCATTACAATAAAGTATTTTTAAGGATAATAATCCCATTACCGCGCTTCTGTACTTTGTATCGCGATGGGCTTTGGGTATGATTCGTATGATCATCATGGTAACGACTTCCTTACTCTCTACTCTCTCTCTCTCTCTCTTTACTATACACGATGCGTAACTTTGCGTTCTTAGTATTTTCTATGCCGAAATAATACTACCTACTAACAATAAGTATTTTTCTAAAGTGTCTTTAATAATTAATATGTTAACCTGTCAAACTTAAATTTCAAAAGTCTGTGCAAGTAATCAAAAACCAATTATAATATAATACATTATCTGTGTCCCGAGAGTAGATAGCACATTTATTATTAACATCGCTGATACGCGCGCGAATAATAGCGCGCTGAAAATACAGTGTCGCGTACAAAGAGATCCGCTCAATATAGCAGAGATAAATCACAGCGTCATCACCAACCATTCAGCACCGCGGTGTCGATACTAGGACTGCAATACGAGTATGTATCTATTGGATATCAATATTATTTACCTACTAGCAACCCGCTTCGCTTCGCTTCGAGTAACAAACTATAAGTTTTCCGATACCGTACATCGAAAGCCACAACGTATCGTCAAAGGCCTGTAATTATTGCTTCCTTAAAATTAAAATACAATTATAAAAATCGGGCGTGTCAAGCCACGCGCAATGTAGAGTTTCGAAGTAGTAAGTTTATCGACTATTACTCATTATTATGCTAACATAGCCGTGATGGTTTTCCTTGTAAATCATAATATAACCTATTTTTGACAATTTTTTCACTTGTCCAACTCCAACCGTTTAGCTGGCAGGGGGGGGGACACTTGACTCTACCCAACATTAGCACTTTAAAGCCAAATGTTTCACAAACGAAGCCCTAAATCCAAAAATCATCTTAGAAGACCCATAATATTTTTGAAAGACCTTTTCAACGATACTCCACATTATGGGGTAGGTACGCAACGAAGAAAAATTTCATCCTCACCTTACCTGTAGGGGAGGTACCCTGAAAAAAAATTTTTCAATATTTTATTCTACGATTTTAGAGTTTTAATAAATATGTACAAATGCCAAATTACACTTTTCTAGCACTATATAAGGCTCTTTGCGCTATGCCTCGGACAGACGGACGGACGGACGAACGGACGAACATGACGAAACTATAAGGTGCTGATTTTACTTCGGAACCCTAAAAATGCTATGGCCTTTAGCCTCGTCAATAATTGTCGCTTGTTTGCCACTTGCTTGCACCTTGTGTTGTAAAGTCCACGGATGACGGAGCGGCATCGTCGCGTTTGCCTATGTTTCATTATGCCGCTTGCACGCAATCGTCAAAAGAAGCGCCGTGGACAGTAGCCCTTTTGAAATCGAGGCCTCTAAGCTTTTTTACTTTCACATGACGAATTTCAATGAAATGCATTCATTTCAAAATGTACAACTTTCATATTCTATCTTTGTAATTCAAGTGGATACTACGGAAAATAGAACAAAAGCGAGCATCAAACATTATCAAGAACCAAGCGATCGGCTGATGAATTTCGGTTTATATTCCACGCGGGTCTTTGTGGATGTACTTTCAGCGACACAATAGGGACAAAAGTTATTCAACGACAATGCGAGCACCAAATACTGATCGCCAGCCCCCAACCCCCACGAGTAAATGCCTAACCATTGTTTACTTTAATACTCCACTTTTATGTACATTATTATCGATGCCGACAACAATGTAATCGCCAAATTGAATTAGTGACGTGGAAAAACGAGTGCTAGTATTGTTGATGTGATTATTGGGAACCTTATGTCCAATGGTAAGGTCGTATTTAGATCTAAGCCATGCCAGTTGGAGGTGATCAAAATGTGAGCTAATTTCGAATTGGCTTCCAATACTGCCCTATGTTCCACTTGGTCGAATGTCAAGTGTCCAAATAGAAGAATTATTTTCAGTGACTTCTGTGTCTTATACATATTGAACAGTAAACATGAGACCTAATGTAATTCTAATATAATTCAAACAGTAACTTAATTTCAAAAGATGTTATTATTTTCTATGTATTTTCTTTTTCGAAAGGGAGGTACAAGTACACCCACGATACTTGCACCTTACTGCCAACACCCACGAGTGAATGCTGAGTTTTAAATTTTTTGGTATCCTATATGAGATCTGACCATTATCATCCCGCTCTGACCCATTTGGTAAAGAAGGTACGCTCTGTCTCCTCAAAAATACAGAGGGAGCTATTGAGTTACACCAGAATTGGAATGAAGCAATCTTACATTGGCAAACATATCGTAGTTTCAAAGCTTTCTTTCAATTCATTTATATTGTATTGATTGTTTATTATTGAAGTTTATAATAAGTCGCCAATTTAAAGCCCATTCATAATAGCTCTTTGTAGTATGTCATGCTTAAAGAAAGCTTCTAAGTATCAAACAAAACATTGAATACAAGATGATATCATGGTTAACAATATTTCGTCAGATATTCTCGGAGGCGTCCCTCTTACAAAAAGCCTGTACGTTTCTACAAAAGCTGCAAAGAATGAATGGGAGTGGGTGGAGGGGGGTCCTGTCGATTCAATACGAGAAAGGAGGGATGTGTAGTTACGTAAGTATGTTTTGTGGTGCGTGTTAGGGAGCCAAGCAGAAGCGGAGGAAACCGCTTTTTTCTTCAGAATCGAGAACCGTTTGAAAAATTTCATAAAAAGAAAATTTCAAAGCATTCTTTTCGGCGTATTTCGTTTTGCTAATGAGGAATTGTTCAGTCAATAATGCCTTTGTTAAAGGTTGCACTTAAATAAACTGAATGGCATAAACGAAAGGTCGCGAGATAAAGAAAGCGCGAGGTCAAATGTTGGCATCTATACTAAAATAACCCAATTAGGTATTTTATGCAAAGCTCAACTGATAGACGAATTTCACAATGCTTAACTATTTAAAAATAAAAAACTTGAGAGGTGTCAAGGGACACCCGGAACGAAGTTCCTTGCAGTCAATACTAGGATAGCAAAAACATGCAGCAAGTGTGAAAAAACAAATCTAAGGTATTAAATTTCGTGAGAAATTTAATTTCTCACGAAATTTTGGCACACTCGCTTGCATGTTTTTGCTATCCTAGTACTCTGGCTAAATTTTGGCACACTCGCTTGCATAGCTTGCTTTCTATGTAAAAAAAACTACGACGGCAAAAAGTGTCGTTACCAAATTTTCCGCCTAGCCCCCTTTCGCAACGCGCGATAAGGAATTTCGTTCCAATAACATGCTTAAATCTGGACCTAAAACCGTGGTAGAAACCAACTCAGTCATTGTATAATCAGAGACGCTATGCAGCGCACGGCGTTTCCTCAGGTTGGCATAACTTACGGCTAACACTGTAACATTGCAGTATTACATTTTCAAATAAGCATGACTAATGAGTTCTTAACAAGTAAAGAGCAGGTTCTTTTCGTAGTCCCTCCGACGCGGGGCTATACAAAAGTACTCTGTCGGTTTCACGAGCAACTTTAGTGTGACCCCACAAAGCTGTGGAACGTCATTTAAATGCACACGTTTCATTGGCTCTGAATGCTTCAGGGAAGTAGAAAAAGAACGGGCCAATTACGACGCTTTTGTGACGACGCGACCTCTCGAAGTCTCGAGTGTAACTTTTGTATGTGCTGGCCCGAGTTTCCATTGAGTTTCAATGGTGTCTTTGCGATACGTCGGTAATGAAAGATATGAGAAAAATATAATTACATATTATTATAATGTTCATAAGCATAAGCTTTAATTTAATTTAAATTTACTGTAAGCAGGAGATTCAAAATTATGAATCAACAAGGACTACGAGTTTAATTTTATTTACAATTGGGCCAAATACTAAATAGTTACTCGGTAGATATGGTTAAGGTCTTAAAAACCTATTTAAAATTTTACTCTATACTGATGTGACCAATGGTATAATGGTACAGACATACAAACAAGAAATAGAAGCATTGACCCTTGTCAATGAAGCAACACTTTGAATCTTAGTATGTTTTGTACTTCTTAATAGTCTACACTCTACATCTACATAGCACCTATAAATAAGCAGTTAATACGATATTATTTTAACAAAGTATTCCGGAAATGACATTTCGACGTCTGCGACTCACTGACTGACGGACAGGGGCACAAAGCTTCATTATAGTTTGATATCTGGTTTAAAACTGCATCCCCATGACATGCATTGGGACAAAAAAATGTATATTATGATGACCAATTACGTATGATGACCCTATGTATTTAATTAATACAAATGTTACCCACTCCTATAAGGTAAAAATATTTATAACAGAAAGACCTTTATACTTAGTTAAATAATGAACAAAAAATCTTTAAATTACCTTTAACCTTTTTACCTCATCCAATTGTTTGTCCCTTGCATCTAACGGTTATGCTAGCTCGTTGAATCACCACACTGTACTGATTCCTTGGCAGTTCTCTTAAGTCTGCTTTACTTTCATTGTCTGACTCAATCAATTGCCTGGAAAAATGCCATCTGTGGCCATCACCCCAATTACTCTTATTTTTTTTTATGTGTTTTAAATTAATGCTTGACAACAATTTGAAAAGTGGAAGGTGCCATGGAGTCAACGCAAGGTGCATTTAGTATGTATAGGTACACTTCCATTCTGCCACTAGGTACATAACATTCTAGCATTCCATCAACCCTCATATCGTATCGTACGATCGCTATCGTACGATATTTTACACCCCAACTCAGAGTCGCTAACGGTTACTTAAATCGCTCCTTAATACACAATTTGTATGGTAATTTTTTATGAAAGAGCGATTAAAGTAACCATTAGTTACTCTGAGTTGTGGCGTTAATCAAATTAATTACGTGATCAAAATTAACTTTCAATAGTAGTGAAATGTTAATGAAATGTGTATGTGAATGAAATATAGTTTATGAAGTTCATAACTTTGTAACGACATTCGTAACGCATATAATTTCCACCAGATTCTAATTTTGTCCAGATGATCGGTGAAAAGTTTTACCATCCTTGACTTCAAGTCACTTTCCTAGGTTACCCAAAGATCTGTTTAATTTGAAATGTTTGAGTTATCTACCACCTACTTTAATCTCGAAGGCAGGAACAATGCAAGAGGTATTGTGGTGACTGGTGAGATTCTTCGCCTGAAACCTCATATTATATTTTTAATTAACCACTATATTAATGATATCCTAAAGACGTCATCTCATGCCAAGTTTTAGCTTAGTCTCAACTCCCAAGAAAGAAAATCGAACGAGGGTTTAGATATTTTTGTAATATCAATTTTTCTTTGATATTTTTAGATTTAGAGTATTATGACTCGCGGATGTGCTAACCCTTCACGGTGAAATAATTGGGTTAGTATTTTAGCCTCTTCCGAAGCAGAAGAGAACAAGATGCTTGAATTACTTATAACAAACAACACTTGAGTAAGTCAAGTCTAAAGTCAAAATCCTCTAAATCGTTGGGCGCCACTGCCGCTATGTAGAGTTCATATAACGGAATTTTGCTCAATGACGGCTGGTTTTCATATCCTATCTATTCCTCTACCTTTAAGGGATCCGATTGTAGTACCTAATTATAATAGCATTTGTGTGCAAACACATGTTAGGTACAATAAAGCCATATATTTCTACATATTTCGACTGATGAAGTTGAACTACGTATAGATCTGAGGGTTATCAAAGATCTACAAACTTATACTTAACTGCAATAAAGAATAGATATGTAATAAGTATGTAAAATGTTCCTACTTTCTTATTTGTATCCATACGAATCTTGCAAAATATATTTGAGTGTAACCGATATTTATAAATCAACAATATAAAATCTTACCTTTAATTTCCATTGTAGAGCAGCGCTGATTAATGCCAAAACACTAATCGCTGACCATGTGCATTCGGCATTACGTACAAACCTGGCAACATTGGTGGCTGGAGACTTGAATCAAAATGCATTTATGGCGATGGCCGTTCGTTAGCGGCCCGTCAATACGGCTCTCGGTCCACCCGCTATAAATTCCGTATTGAGCGGACACACAACAAAGCGCGTTTTGTCTTGCAAATGAAAACGCGCACATTTCGCGGTATTGTGCGCCGCTGTTTCGGTGCCCGCCATTATTAACGGCGAACATGAAAGACAAAAGGTTCGTCTGCAGCACTGAGCCTGGCCTAGATAGCGGATTATTGTACTAACACAATAGAAGCGTTAATTCCGCGACTCTACCATTATTTTGTTGTTTGCAACTTTATCGCGTCAATCGATTTAATCGTGATCGGCTTTCGCTACTGTACGATTCGAACTCAATTTAAAATTGATTGTTGGAATTATACGTGCACATTGGTGATAATTATTCGTTCTCCGTTCTTGAAATTTTATAGAGGCAAATCGTGGACTAAATAAAGTCGAGAACCTGTCCATAAAGTATCTGTAAGATTAAGCTATTCTACAAAATACGTTCTTAAAAACATAAGAAAATTGCTAATTTACTTGTACTTTTATGAGATGGATAATTAGGTACGAATTATATTAATAGATGTAAACATTATTTAAACTCCAATAATGAACTGCGTTCAAAGATTTAAAAGGATTTAAGCCGTAAGTAATTAAATTAATTATTAAAAAATATTAATGGTAATAATCACTGTCTCTATAATACATACAATTTTTTCCCTTAAGTAACAGTTAAAAATAGAATGCAATCTAAAAAAATCAAGTTAAACAAACATTAAATAATAATACAAGTGCTTTTTGGGCAATACAGATTAATAAAAAAGAGTTAAATAAGGCGGGCAATAATAATTTATTAAAATAATCTACGAGCTTCTAAAGCAATAAAGTGTACAAAGAACACTTAAATACTTAAATATTTACTTGTAAGCAGAATCTTATTAGGTTTAAAACTTACCGGGAAAACTTCGCAGTCAGCAGATAAATTCCAAATTCCCAAGAGTGTGCACAGAAACAAAATATCGCACAAAAATTCACATCCACACTTCACTAAACATAATCGTCTTTACATACATCACTAGGCTTCTCGAAAAAATATCAACGATTTAAAATTGGCGGGAACTTGCGAAAAAGTTCAATCGGGCAAAGGTTATTCGGCATCCAGCCAAACGTTCATTATGAATGGGCGGTACTGGCAGACTGCGAGCCGGCCGGCGCGGTGTGAGTCGCGTGTGAGCCTTTCGCGCCGAATCCTCGCGCACCAAGCTTCTCTGTCATTGTCACCCTTTGACATCATACTACTAGAGGGCGAATAGTCAGCGTACTGCGTAGTGCGTTAAACTCGCAGTGCTTTAAAATTTAAAATAAATGGAAAAATAAATTGGTACTGAAGTCAATAATTATTTCATGAACTTCCCTTACATAAAAAATGTGGTGGCAATTAAACAAAATCTCTTTTTATAAGTGTCATTCTGTAAAAATTATAATAGGCATGATGAAAGCAAGTAAAAATCACTAAAATTATGTATTTATTTAATGAAGCCTATTAATGCATTACAAAACACACATTAATTGTATTATTATGAGCGAGATTAAAAAAAAATTGATAAAATAAAAACATTTGATAATACAAAATACGGCAAGCTGCCATGATATCTTGAACGCCAATCAGATCAAATTACGTCACGCACGTCTGAGTTACGAGTAAAACGAATAAGACAATATTGACAATGACATCTTGTTTATTACTCTACTCAGGCATGACGTCACAAGCGATGCCATGACACTTTGAAGGGTTTTGGTGCGAATTTTAAACTTATAAATTAAAGTGTATTTATTCTATACTATTATTTATTTATTTCTTTATTTCGTTTATGTGAGATATTAATTCTTATTGGGCTCATATTAGAAACGGAATGTGTCACAAGCATCACAGGCACAGTCACTTTGTACATGAATAACAAAACATGAACAAAATTGAATTAATAGTTCTGTTGATACTCTACGGCCTAGAAAGTTCAGGTAATACATGAATATAACTTATGTTAGAATTTTCGATTTTCATCTACAACATAGGTAGGTAGTAGGTACATAGTTTTATGAAACGCACATAAAAAGCACAGCCCATTAAGCAGCGCACTACAAATAAGATACATCTCATCAAAGGAAGAAGCCAGCTCACAGGAGCTGATACAATGTGAAACGTTGGGTAATATGTCCGATGACAATGGTGCGAACGCGGCACAAAGCGCTGTATTGTGAACCCGTACAATACACCTTGCATACACAAACATAACCAATTTATTTCGGTATTCAACAAAAAATGCCAAGCAATTAACGCCCTTGCACACTCTTGGCAGAGGGATGTTAGTAGTTGCGAGCTCGGCCTTTTTAGTAATGTATTACGATAATACCTATATATTGAGTGTCAATAAGTGATATCTACTACGTATAATTTTATTGTGGCAGGCAGATTCAATAAAATTAAATGCATTTGTAACGTAAAATAACAAAAAACATTCTAATTGGAAAGTACCGTATTTGAAGTTTAACTCAATATCGACATTATGGACGTTGTGAAGAATATAAGGTACCAGAAAATGCAAATTTTCAACAGAAAACAGCAACAACAAAGTAAAGATAATGAAAGTACAACAACAACTAGCCGTATCTATAGCCGTTCTAGCCGTATTGGGGCGGCTTAGAATACTAACCCCAATCCCACGCCGGATGGGTGTCGTAAAAGGCGACGAAATCCGGCCCGCTGGTGGTAGGGCCCCTCGAGGGATTATATTAGTAATATTGATTTTAATTATTAATTAATACTATTATTACTATTATTATTTCTCCATGGGGTTCGCCTGGATATCTACCACCATCGAGCATGAGTCAGCCGCCAAACGACACGTCGTGTTCCGGCTGGGGGCTTGAGAGCCAGTTCTTTCTTTCTTTTTCTTCTCTCTTTCTTGGCCGGCAACGCATCAGTGATGCCTGTGGTGTTGCTGATGTCCATGGGCGACGATAGCCACTTACCATCAGGTGGATCGTCAGCTTGTTTGCCGGCTATTTCCATAAAAAAAAAAAACAACAAAGTTAATTAAAGTAGAGTCTAATAGAGTAGAGGAGAGTATGAGTAGAGTCACAGTTGAATGTTTTTTACTCGCCAGGATCCATCATTCTCGTGACATAGATCGTATCCTAATAATAACATTAAATATGAAGGTTTGTGAACATGTTTGGGTGTTAGTTCCTCAATAACGCCACAACTACTAAATCGATTTGGCTGAAATTTTAAATGGAGATAACCTATACCTTGGATTAATGCATAGTCCACTTTTTATCCCGGAAAAGTTAGGGTTTCCGCGGGATTTGTAAAAATCGATCTCTACCGTGGGCGAAGCCGCGGGTAAAAAATAGTTTGTTTACAAAATTAAATGTTCTCCGCATCTTTTTGACCCGCAGCGCATCGATAACACCGTTGTTGGCGACAATGACCATTTTACATCAGGTGGAATCGAAAGAAATTCTATATCACCAGATTATACCTACGAATAAGATGATAGTTTTAGTTATTTTGATGAAATAAATAAAAATAAGTAGTCAATCAGGCAAGATAAAATAAATATATTGTTAACTATCTACTACTAAAGAATAAAATTCAATATAATACTCAAGAGCCTATAATTGAGTTACACTATTACACAGTAATCCTTACTATAGCATCACAAGGACACATTGAACACAACTACTTACGTCCATATCTTGCATACTTCAAAGCGGCCATAAAGCGTCATTGGGAAGGTCTCACTTCAATAGAAGAGGCGAATACAAAAGACGAAAGAGGGCTAGGTAATGGCAGACACAATGGAATACTGTTTGGACTAGCGACCGCCCTCCGCACAATAGAGGACCGCGAAACTTATTTTATTCCTCAACACTTATTTATTCTCTGTGCTCGGGTAGGTACCTTCTTTCAGGTTTTCCATGAGAATGGCTCTAATTATACTTTTGCTACATTGTATGACTGTAATGCGGCTGTATTATTTGCTGTGATAATTCAAAGTTACATTAATAATGTAGTTGAATCAATAGCGTAGTATTTTAACTGTAGCACGAGTACAATTTTTGCACTTACGAGTATTTTGACTATACGAATACAATAAATTACCGCAAGATTACCAAAATTATTAAGTTACTAGCAATTGCCCTCGCTTCGCTTCGGCAAAAATAGTAGGTAGGTACTTTAGTAAACTTAACGTAACTGTAGCAGTGATAGCCTAGCGGTTAGAACGTTGGTCTCCCGAACGAAGGCACCCGAGTTCAAAACATCGTGAGGAAACCTGCACACCGGAGAGTTCTCCATAAAGTTCTCAAAGGAGTGTAAAGTCTACCAATCCGGACTTGGCCAGCGTGGTAGACTATACCCCTCACATTGTGAGAGGAGACCCCGAGCCCAGCAGTGGGACAATTATGGGTTGTTGCTTTGCTTTTTAGTAAACTTACAGAACATACTCTTAAAGCAGCATGATCGATCATTAGAACCACATTACAATGAAAGGTCAATAGTGTCAATACACAACATAACGTTTCGATATTTTTAGGGTTCCTTATCTCAAAAGAAAAAAGCACGGTTCCCATAAGGTCACTCACTCCATTGTCCGTCTGTTTGTCTGTCTGTCAAAACATCAGGAACGCGTGAAGGTAACAAATTAAAATTAATATCCAACACTTAGGTCTGCAATCCCTAGGAGCTGTGAAAAGATCAATATTCTGTGTCGTCAACGCAATAAAAAACGGCTAGAAGAAACTTCTTAGGTATAGCATAAGGAAAAAATCTTAAAACTGTGAATTTGTAAGTACTCGTAGGTAGGTATCACAAAAAAAATGATTTTACACCTATTTGCAGAACTTAGTAATTTGATTGGGACCCATGTCGATGTATGGGGACGATAGTTTTTCAACGGCAAAGTAAAGTTTGTTTCTCGATTACGTTTATGTTTTTGTTACAATTTCTCCATGGGGTTCGCCTTAATAGCTACCACCTTTGAGCATGAGTCAGCCGCTAAACGACTCGTGTTCCGGCTGAGGGCTTGAGAGCCAGTTCTTTCTTTCTTTTTCTTCCCTCTTTCTTGGCTGGTAACACATCAGTGATGCCTTTGGTGTTGCTGATGTCCATGGGCGACGATAGCTACTTACCATCAGGTGGATCGTCAGCTCGTTTGCCGGCTATTTCCATAAAAAAATTACGAAACGGTTACTTCAAATAACAATCCTAAGCTTGATTTAACACGCTTTGTATGAGGATTTATGTATTTTATTATCAATTGTTCAATTTGTTCAATGTCAGCTGTTCGAGTACAAATAAATTACGATTTTCAGCCTCTTCCATGGTGAAATATAAAAAATGCAAAAGTTTTGTTGGAGGCCATAAATAGGCAATTCATGGTTTAAAAAAAAACTGAAGATAAAAATAGATATTTAGTCAGTTATAGCTATTTGAATTATTGTAAAAAAAATACTTCAGTGCCACATTTTGGCTCCATCTTGCAAATTAGAACAAAACTAAGATATGAACTAACCTATACTTACCTTATTTTGTGTGAATGGATATAGGTGTGTGGATTAGTCAGGTAAAGGTATGTATTTTGTAATTATGTATTGTAAAATTGTAAAAAATAGGTAGGTACTTCAGTGCCACGCTTTGGCTCCACCTTGCAAATATAAAAAAAAACTAAGAATTGTATGTACGTATGCCTTAATTTGGATGAAGAAAAGTTTTGTAAGTTTAAAACAAATCGACTCATATTGTATTTTCTCGCTTTGTTATGGAACCCTAGAAAATATCCTAAAATTTAAGTTCAAGATATCGAAGTACCTAGAGTCCTGTTGAAATCCTAAAAATAAAAATAAAAACTCATTTTTCGGTTTTGATATCTTGCAAGTAACGATTTATAAATTGAAAAATGCAGTTATTTCGGAATCACAGACGGTCTCAACAATTTTATTTATTTGTAGGTAAAAAAGAGGTTTGTATGTACTAAAGTCGTTGGCGTGAATCATCAAATACAGCGCCATCTAGTGGCCAAGATAGTAATCGATCGGTTACTCATACATAATTAATTTGCGTTTTTCCACCACTTCCAAGGTGAAATTAATAAAATGCTGAAATTACATTCGAGCACATAGATACGCAAAAAATATGCTCTTGAAAACAAAATAAAAAAACAGATATCCACTCGGTAAAAGGGATTTGAATTAATGAAAAAAATAACCTTTAAAGGCATTTTATGGTCTTTCCATGTCATATAAATAAAAACTAAGATATGCATGTATTACTCTTTTTGTACGGAGAAAACGTTTTTTATTATTTCAAACAAATCAGCTGACATTTTTTTATTTTTCCATACAAAATATCCCTAAGGAACCCTATGGTGTGGAACCATAAAACATAGCTTAAATGCTAAGTTGAAGTCTTTTCAATATCTTAGTGAAAGTCGTGTTAAAATTCGTTCAGTGGTTTCAGAGATTTGCAAAGCCAAACAAACAGACAGACAGACAAAAATTTTAAAAACTCATTTCTCGGTGTTGGTATCGTGCAAGTAACGATTTGCAACTTGAAAAAATCATTTATCAAAATCACAGTTTGACTCTTCAATTTTATTATTAGTATAGATATAGATGATCTATTGTTAATGTTTGCGATACTAAAATTATAGTTTAAAATCATATTATATTGGTAATATTCTTACTTCGTTCTTTAAGACCCGCCTCTTTGGAAGATCTCAGGTTCTCCCAGAACATACTCTCGGCCTAATGAGGGATCGGCGGGAACTAAGTGTGCAGCCTCCAACCTCGATGTCAAAGATCTCATGGTGCAGGCGAGGCAATTTGCGGAATTATAACATAAATCGTGTAAAAAACACTATTGAGCGGAACCAAGGCTCCAAAGTGTTCGTTGGAGATGTGCATTGGGCAAAGTCAGATAACGAATTTGAAGACCAAGTCCGCCCGAAGTTCTAAGGGAAACGGAGAGATTCTATGGACAGCTGTATGCCTCCTCGCAAGCTCCAGCTCCCCAGTAGGAGAGAGACGAGCGAGCTCAATGAACCCGGCACTATAAGGAAGACATCCCGGACGTCAGCCTGTATTAGATTAGAGATGCTCTGAAACAGCTCAAAAACAACAAGACACCGGGTGATGACGGGATCACAACAGAGCTGCTAATAGCTGCGGGGAAACCCCTCCTTGTGGCGCTCTAAAAGCTGTTCGATTCCGTTATCAATACTGGGACTACCCCGGAAACGTGGAGCAGAAGTATGGTGACACTGTTCTTTGAAAAGACCCTTTTGAAGAACTACAGACTCGTTGCACTTCTGAGCCACATTTATATGCTGTTTTCTTGGGTCCTCACTAATTGCATTGCACGCAGGCTTGATGACTTCCAGCCTCCCAAACAAGCAGGATTCCGAAAAGGCTACAGTACCGTAGACCACACACACACACACCAGACCAACAATATGTGCCGTTGACTTTATTCACCTGGATAAATTCATCCAGATGTCTTAAGTCTACTTTTAATAGACTTTATTCAACCATGCACCCAAGTGAATTAAGTCTACTGACCGAGGTGAATCAAGTATACTAAATCAGTAGACCTAATTCACCTAGGTGAGTATCCACTATCCGAAGTTAAGTTTACTAATTAAAATAATATTATACTTAATTCATCTTATTAAACATTATTTTGGTGCATCGCATCTCTCTAATATCTAACCGTGGCTCCACCACGTGATCATTTTAAAGTAGACGAACTCTATTGCAATAAGTTGTGTAGTGGACAGCGAGTGTAGAGACGGGCGTAGCCACAGGGCGTAGCGAATTAGCGATAGACGTGCGTAGCAAGGGCGCGGCGTAGCGAGAGAAAATTGCAAGTCGATAATTAATTTGGTAAATCATTAAATAAGTGAGTAACTTTAAGTAAATTTCGCAAGCATGCATATAAAATAAGCTCTGGCGTAGTTAGTTACCCAATTCTTACAAAGCTGAGATTTTGGTTACGTATGATAAATATAAGGAAAAAGAGAGTAGTTTTTGAAGAGAGAAACTACTGGGATGCATTATATTACTTACTTTTATTAACTGACTGGGAGTCTGCAAGTATGATTTAATTAAAGTATTTAAGCACACGATTTATACAAAATCACCACTTACGTGACTTACGTACTGCTTTATCTGTATCGAAAGTAGCTTAGTAGACGTATCTACTTGTACTCGGAGCCATACAAAAGCCAGGAGTAGCAGCTGCCCTACTCACTACGCAAATACTGCTCATAGTATACTATACTAGCTGCCCCGACAGACTTCGTTCTGTCAAAAGTTTTTTTTTATTTTGAGATGTAAGCTATCCTATCTTTCAAGTTGGATCAAACTGCACACGGTGTGCAAAGATTGAAATCGGTTAAGTAGTTTAGGAGACCATCGCGGACAAACAACGTGACTCGTAATTTATATATATGTAGGATTGAGTTATTAAGTAAGTAAGCGATGGAAGAATGGAACGTTGACAGGATACGGATATGAATAGGTGAAGTATGAATGTGTGAGAAAGGGATGGATGTATGTGAATGAAAGGGAGAGGAGAGAACGACAAGATGGCAGATTGCATTGAGCTATGAGTGAAGACGTACTAAGACGAAGACGAAGAAATTAAATAAAAACGAAGTTATTGAAGACGAAAATCTTTTATTGCACCACGCCCCACGCCACAATTTGGGGGCTCGTCCGGGATTGGAGAAAGAAGACGAAAGAAACGACGAACACGAAAATCTGCGGCGAACGTGTGTACTTTGCACGTGGTGTGGCGGTTGGTGTGGTTTTGAAAATTTTACAAGAAGATTGAAGAATGCCGAAGGTAGGCAAGACGGGCGAGGAGCAAGGAGACGCGGTGTTACCGTTTGCGGATGCCGAGGAACCTGGTGTGGAGAGCGGGCAGCGGTGTGTAAGCATGTTTCAGTACGCCGAGGAGATGGTACCCAAGTTCAGCGGCAACGAAAAAACATATACTGCTCATAAATTTGTACAGGAGATTGAAGACAATGCGGAGATTTTCGGATGGTCTGAATTACAGCGGCTTATAGTGGCTAGGCGGTCACTTACAGGCACAGCGGCCTTATGGCTAAGATCTGAGAAGCCATTTAAAACGTGGGTGAGCTTGAAAACGGCTATACTGAAGGAGTTTCCAGACACCCTTGACAGTAAAACCGCTCACGAAATGATGTGCGCTCGTAAAAAATTGCCCGGTGAAAGCTGTATCGACTACATGTTGGTTATGAAGGAGATGGGCAAACGTGGCAAATTACCAGACTATGTGGCCATCAAGTATATTGTAGACGGAATAAGGGACAGTGAGATGAACAAAATAACACTACACGGCGTGACTACTTACTCAGATTTGAAAGAAAAATTAAAAATTTATGAAACCGTCAAATTGAAAATGAAACCGGAGGTGAATCGGCCTAAAGTGACGAGATGCTACAATTGTGGAGAATGGGAACATAAGTCGGCGGAGTGTCCTAACAGGAATAACGGGATAAAGTGTTTTAAATGTAACCAATTTGGCCATATTGCATCGTCCTGTGGAAAAAATAGTCATCAACATGGCGGCGGCGGCGCTGGCGGCGCGGCAAATTCACGAAGATCTCAATTCGGCCAAGATCGGCCGGACTTCGGGAATTTTCGTCGGCACGAAGATATCCGAGTGAGCCGAGGAAGACCGACCAATGGTGAGCGCGACGAACGGCAGGTGTACCAACCGAAGGTTGAACGACCGAGAATGGCTATGTTCGGATCGAGATCGAACAACTTCACGTCATCCGATCGTCAGGTTGGCAGTACCGAAGATGGCGCGACGACAAGCCGGCAAATGGCGGCCGATATGTCAACATCAAGTTCAAACGTCAACAACGTCATGGAAGAATGCGTCAACGCAGATGTAAACAATGTCCGAGTTCAAAAGATTTCGAATTCAAAACCGGTAGTTGAGATAAAATTAAACGGATTTAGAGTGAACGCGCTTGTCGACACGGGCAGCGATATAAATTTATTAGACGAATCGGTGTACCGCGAGTTTCTCAAAAACTTTAGCCGACTTAATGAATATTTGGTGTTAACGGGACTCGGTAATAAGTCGATCAAATCAATAGGAAAGTGTGTAGTGCCTACTTATATAGACGATAAATGTTTTGATGTCACTTTTCATGTGGTACCTCAAGGTACAATGCCTTATCGTGTCATATTGGGGCAAGAGTTGTTGTCAAATTACACTGTAGTATTTAGTGAAAGGTCTATTCATTTGATAAATAGAGATGAGGAATGGTTTAGGGACTTAGAATGTGTGGCAAATTGTGATGTTGTTGTAGGTAATACTTGCAGCCCTTCAGTTCGACGAGAGGTTTTGCAGTGCATAGAGGAATACCAACCTGTGCAAACTAAAGTGGCTCCATTGGAATTGAAGATCATATTGAAGGATGACATACCTGTGGCACATCGTCCGCGGCGAATGTCTCTTATGGAACGTGAAATTGTTGAGCAACAGGTAAAGGAGTGGCTGGACCAGAAAATCATTCGGGTAAGTTATTCTGAGTATGCTAGCCCAATAGTGTTGGTTAAGAAAAAGGACGGATCTACAAGGGTTTGCATTGATTACAGAGATATAAACAAGAAGATGGTTAAAGACGAATATCCCCTGCCAATAATAGAAGATTTAATTGATAAATTAACTAATGCAAAATTTTTCAGTGTTCTAGATTTAAAAAATGGGTTTTTCCATTTGAATGTTAGCGAGGAGTCCATTAAATATACTGCTTTTGTCAGCCATCACGGCCAATGGGAATTTCTTAAAGCACCTTTTGGACTCTCGGTTTGTCCTAAATACTTTACTAGGTTTGTGTCTATAATATTTAGAGAATTAGTAGCACAAAATATTATGGCAACATTTATTGATGATATTATAGTGTATGCCGAGGATGAAGTCCAAGCTTTAAATAATTTAAAACGTGTATTGAAAGTTGCATCTGACTACGGCTTACAGATTAATTGGAAAAAAGCAAACCTGATCACACGCAGAGTGGAGTACCTAGGACATACAGTCGAGGATGGGACAGTACGGCCATCGGCAGACAAGACCGATGCTGTGGTGAGGTATCCTGAGCCAAAAACATTCAAACAGCTGCACAGCTTCATCGGATTGACATCTTATTTCCGCAAGTATATTCCAAATTATGCTTTATTAGCGAAGCCATTGACAGATCTCATGAAAAAAGGAACCAGGTTTACATTTAATGACATTCAAAGACAGGCTTTTCATGTATTGAAGCAGAAGTTGGCTAATAGTCCAGTTCTATCTTTGTTCAATTCGAGACTCGAGACTGAATTGCATACAGATGCTTCTAGCGTAGCCTATGCTGCGATACTTCTGCAAAGATCACCAACGGGTGAGTTACATCCTGTACATTACATGAGTAAGAGAACTACAGAATCAGAAAGTAAGTACAGCAGTTATGAGCTTGAGGCTCTAGCAGTGGTCCAAGGTGTCAAGAAGTTTCATCATTACTTATTTGGTATTAAATTTAAGATTGTGACGGATTGTCAAGCCTTTAAAATGACTCTCAATAAGCGAGATCTAACACCTAAAGTAGCCAGGTGGGTGCTTTTGCTTGACCAGTATGATTATGTCATTGAGCATAGGTCTGGCAGTCTGATGAGACACACTGATGCGTTGAGTAGGAATTGTTATGATACAGTAATGGTAATAAACTTACATGATCAAATTCAACATGCACAGGATTGTGATGAAGGATTGAAAGCTATAAAAGAGATACTGCAGCAGCGAGCTTACGGGGATTACATCTTGGAGAGAGGATTACTCTACAAAGGTATCGACAAGAAATTAGTTATACCTAAAAGTATGGAGACTGAAATTATAAGAAGAGTACATGAACGTGGACATTTTTCTAAGAAAAAGATGATTGAACTTGTAGGTAAGGATTACTTTATTAAAAATTTAAATAGTAAAATTGAGGAGTTTCTTGTGACTTGTATACCATGTCTACTAGCTACAAGAAAAGAAGGACGGCAGGAAGGATTCCTGAATTCTATTGAAAAACACAATATTCCATTGCATACTTTGCATTGTGACCATATTGGACCGTTATCACAGACTAAAAAACAATATAACTACATTCTTACTGTAGTGGATGGATTTTCTAAATTTGTATGGATATTTCCCACTAAGGGCACAACCTCAAAGGAAACTTTAAGTAAACTTTCAATTCATCAGCAGACGTTCGGCAACCCTGCCAGAATTATCACTGACAGAGGTACATCATTTACCAGTTCAGACTTCAAAGAGTACTGTGAGAGAGAAAATATTGAACATATAACCATCACAACGGGAGTACCACGTGGTAATGGACAAGTGGAGAGGATTCATAGAACTATTATTTCTGTCCTAACCAAACTTTGCATTTCAGATCAGACTCTCTGGTATAAGCATGTGAGTCGTCTCCAGCAAGCTTTAAATAGCACTTTTCAGAGAAGCATAAATACTACACCATTTCAGTTAATGATGGGCGTTAAAATGAAAACTAAAGAAGACATTGAAATTTACAATTTATTACAGCAAGAGAGTATAGACTGTTTTGTTCAAGAAAGAGAAGAATTAAGGAATTCAGCTAAGGAGCAGATAGCAAAAATTCAAGAGGAAAATGCTAGGTCATACAATAAAAAGAGGAAAGAAAGCACTAAATATCAAGAAGGAGATAGAGTTCTCATCAAAAGGACCCAATTTGGATCTGGTCTCAAATTAAAGGAAAAATTTTTGGGGCCATACATTGTCACTAAGGTCAAGAGGAATGATCGATATGACCTGGAGAAGGTTGACAGCTCTAGAGAGGGGCCAACCAAAACTTCTAGTTCTGCAGATTATATGAAACCATGGCCTGAGTTTCAGGATAGTATAGGTGAATAATTTTGATTTAATTAGTTTTGATGCTTTATTTGTCAAATTTAATATTTCATGCAAACAGACCTTTCTCTATATACAAACTGCAGTGTAAATTTGTCAAAATAAGTAATGTAAATTTGTCATATTATGTAATGTAAAATTAAGTAAATGTAAAATGTAATATAAAACGGTAATAATCAGAGGTAATTTGTTAACTTAAAAGAAGGATTGTTATGTAAACAAAGTTGGTTCAGTACTATTGTAATTCAAATTTCTAAAGGGTAACTTAAGAGTATAATAATTCTGTGAGTATAATGTCGTTTGTATTGTATCTTTTCTAGTGTTTCCATATAAGATGATGTAATAATAAGTAGACAGGTGTCTAAGTTAAGTAGTTTATAAGCTTTGCATAATTAAGAAGTTTGTACTTGAGTTTTAAGCTGTTCTATTGTAAAATTTTATTGTCGGTATGATTGTGTGTATGAGGATCTGTTTGGTTTGTTTAAAAATTGTATTGTATAATATTGTAATGTTGTGTAAGACGAGTGTGATTGTTTTGAATGAGTTAGTATGCAAGAGTAAGAGAGTAGGGCTTGGCTAGAGTCAGCCAGACCCGCAGGATGGCCGAGATGTAGGATTGAGTTATTAAGTAAGTAAGCGATGGAAGAATGGAACGTTGACAGGATACGGATATGAATAGGTGAAGTATGAATGTGTGAGAAAGGGATGGATGTATGTGAATGAAAGGGAGAGGAGAGAACGACAAGATGGCAGATTGCATTGAGCTATGAGTGAAGACGTACTAAGACGAAGACGAAGAAATTAAATAAAAACGAAGTTATTGAAGACGAAAATCTTTTATTGCACCACGCCCCACGCCACATATATGTATACTAGCTGCCCGGACAGACTTCGTTCTGCCAAAAGTTTTTTATTTTGAGATGTAAGCTATCCTATCTTTCAAGTTGGATCAAACTGCACACGGTGTGCAAATTTCATTAAGATCGGTTCAGTAGTTTAGGAGTCCATCGCGGACAAACAACGTGACACGTAATTTATATATATACTAGCTGTTGCCCGCAGCTTCGCATACGGAAATTATGTTTTACCTTATTTGTACCTCTTGTAGAAGGAAATTTAAAAAACGGTGAATTTATATTGAAGTACTTATATTTAGTAATTTATATACTGAAACCCACGATAAATTCACAAAGGATTCCTCCAGGAGCGGGTTTTGAAAAATAAGCAATATTCACATTAATTTGTATTTTTTTCTTTTTTTTTGCAAAATTTTTAAAAATTGAAAAATATAGGTTCCATAAATTTAAGCAAGGAATATTTGATACAAATTTGAAGCAAATCTGTTATGTTTAGAAAATATTCCATACAAATTTTCATCCCGTTTCCCGGGGAAACCTTTTAATTTTCCGGGATAAAAAGTATCCTAAAATATGACCCGGAGTATTAGTAACAACTTTATCAATTTTCATCGAAATCTGTTCAAGGGTTTTCATGTGATGCCCGGACAGACAGACAGACAGACAGACATACAATAATTCTAAATAAAATGTTTTTGTACTCTAACACGTTATTGAAGTGCCCTCTAATCAAAATTTTTAAAAAATATCAATGTACAGTAAATTTGCCCTTTGAGTTTTATTATAGTATAGATTAAGATTAAGATAGATGTGAAAGTGTGTTTGTTTGTTTGTTTGTCCGTCTTTCACGTCGCAACGAAGCTGTTATATGGTATGGTTTTTTTGTGTGGAGATAGTGAGGAGGGTGGAATACTTTCCACCAGTACGTTACTACGTTACTACGTAGTACTAGTACTACGTTACTACGTAGGCTACTTTTTACCGCGGTAAAACATCCCCATGGGAAGATCGATATTTTGTTAGTTGCTAGATATTTAGTTCCGGGTGTTGTTAATAGATGGCGTTAGTAAAATTCATTTGTAAGTTCTGAATCACGCTATCAAATGATACATGTTTACTTAAGTCATAGGCAACTAAATCTAACTAAGTTAAAGTAAGTAGGATTTGTAAAAAATCGATCTCTACCGCGGGCGAAGCTGCGGGCAAAAGCTAGTTTTATTGTAAACAGAAAAATAGGTTTTTAATACTTTTTAATATTGCAATGAAATTTTTTAAAACTATAACAATGGGCATGATGACAGATTTTGAAATACTGTTCTTTATTGCTGTGAAACATATTATAATTACAACGTATATCATATTTCCGCAAAAAAAATAAGGTTTAGTATAAAATAAATACATTTCAATTTATAAGTTTAAAATTCGCAACAAAACGCTTTAGTGTCATGGCGTCGCTTGTGACGTCATGCCTCTGGAAAATAATAGACAAGATGTCATTAACAGTATGGTCAAGGTATGGTCATATAACATATTCGTTTGTTTAAGGGGATTGGCTCGCTCAAATCTCAAAAACACTGTAAGTTTGAAGAAGACTGCAGATGAATCCTTTTGTGCGATTTCCATATAAAAAATATATGGTATACTGAAGGTCATCACAATGATATTGTATTGTTTAAAATTTTAATAACCTCTCCCAAATATTGGGAAAAAATTTTGTTAAATAGGTCCTTCTTCAACCTAAATTGTAAACTTTCTTTGTAACGGATATATAGTTCGGCATGAATTTTGTACTAAAAAATATGTAATGACGTGTTTCACAATTTGTATTGTTGTTTTTTTCTTAATTCTTTTATTATTTTTAAATAATGAATAAAAACCCAAAACTTCACCAGTACCCCACTGGAGCGCCCCCGATAAGCCCTGCGTCGCGTGCTCGATCAGTGTCTCGATGACTGTTGTGACGGGTGGGTTGTACGCGCGTTATTTTTTCCTAATAAAAACTAAAACTTCACGTTTTGAAAATTTTTTGAATGAAGTCATATTGTAAATAGTACAAATATAAATATTTCGTAAAAGAACAATAGAAATTAAGTTTGTAAATATATGTAAAGTAGATTATAATTTCGTTTAGTTTATTGACCCTATCATAGAGTAAGACTGACTGTGGCTAAATATTGTATGAAAATGTAAAGTGAAACACGTGACCGAGGTCTCCAAAACTATTGGTAAGTATATTGAGTACATTATTTTTAGTGTGTTTATTTTTTGAACGTTTTAGCTATCTTGAGAATTTCGTTTGACGGCGGATGGAGATCTAAATGATGATGACTCCGAAGGTGGGTATTAGCATCTCATTGACTGCACTACGTATAACCATCGTGTTTGGATTCATTTGAAAGGTCTCATGGAGACCTTGGTGAATTATGATGTCATCTACCTGATGGTGGACTCCGAAGGTGGGTAAAGGATCTCAGTGATGGCACTACGTAGAACCATTGTGCTTGGACTCATTTGAAAGGTCTCATTGAGACCTTGATGACTGATGATGTCACCTACCTGATGGTGAACTCCGAAGGTGGGTAAAGGATCTCAGTGACGGCACTAGATAGAACCATCGTGTTTGGATTCATTTGAAAGGTCTCATTAAGACCTTGATGACTGATGATGTCACCTACCTGATGGTGGACTCCGAAGGTGGGTAAAGGATCTCAGTGACGTCACTATGTAGAAGTATCGTGCTTGGACTCATTTGAAAGGTCTCATTGAGACCTTGGTGACTGTTGATGTCACCTACCTGATGGTGGACTCCGAAGGTGGGTAAAGGATCTCAGTGACGTCACTATGTAGAAGTATCGTGCTTGGACTCATTTGAAAGGTCTCATTGAGACCTTGGTGACTGTTGATGTCACCTACCTGATGGTGGACTCCGAAGGTGGGTAAAGGATCTCAGTGACGGCACTACGTAGAACCATGGTGCTTGGACTCATTTAAAAGGTCTCATGGAGACCTTGGTGTCTGATGACGTCACCTACCTGATGGTGGACTTCGAAGGTGGGTAAAGGATCTCAGTGACGTCACTATGTAGAAGTATCGTGCTTGGACTCATTTGAAAGGTCTCATTGAGACCTTGGTGACTGATGATGTCACCTACCTGATGGTGGACTCCGAAGGTGGGTAAAGGATCTCAGTGACGGCACTACGTAGAACCTTCGTGCTTGGACTCATTTAAAAGGTCTCATGGAGACCTTGGTGACTGATGATGTCACCTACCTGATGGTGGACTCCGAAGGTGGGTAAAGGATCTCAGTGACATCACTATGTAGAAGTATCGTGCTTGGACTCATTTGAAAGGTCTCATTGAGACCTTGGTGACTGATGATGTCACCTACCTGATGGTGGACTCCGAAGGTGGGTAAAGGATCTCAGTGACGGCACTACGTAGAACCTTCGTGCTTGGACTCATTTAAAAGGTCTCATGGAGACCTTGGTGACTGATGATGTCACCTACCTGATGGTGGACTCCGAAGGTGGGTAAAGGATCTCAGTGACGGCACTACGTAGAGCCTTCGTGCTTGGACTCATTTAAAAGGTCTCATGAAGACCTTGGTGACTGATGATGTCACCTACCTGATGGTGGACTCCGAAGGTGGGTAAAGGGTCTCAGTGACGGCACTACGTAGAACCATCGTGTTTGGACTCATTTGAAAGCACTCATTAAGACCTTGGTGACTGATGATGTCACCTACCTGATGGTGGACTCCGAAGGTGGGTAAAGGATCTCAGTGACGGCACTACGTAGAACCATCGTGTTTGGACTCATTTGAAAGGTCTCATGGAGACCTTGGTGACTGATGACGTCACCTACCTGATGGTGGACTCCGAAGGTGGGTAAAGGATCTCAGTGACGGCACTACGTAGAACCATCGTGTTTGGACTCATTTGAAAGCACTCATTAAGACCTTGGTGACTGATGATGTCACCTACCTGATGGTGGACTCCAAAGGTGGGTAAAGGATCTCAGTGACGGCACTACGTAGAACCATCGTGTTTGGACTCATTTGAAAGGTCTCATGGAGACCTTGGTGACTGATGACGTCACCTACCTGATGGTGGACTCCGAAGGTGGGTAAAGGATCTCAGTGACGGCACTACGTAGAACCATTGTGCTTGGACTCATTTAAAAGGTCTCATGGAGACCTTGGTGACTTATGATGTCACCTACCTGATGGTGGACTCCGAAGATGGGTAAAGGATCTCAGTAACGGCACTACGTAGAACCTTCGTGCTTGGACTCATTTAAAAGGTCTCATGGAGACCTTGGTGACTGATGATGTCACCTACTTGATGGTGGACTTTTAATGTGGGTAAAGGATCTCAGTGACGTCACTATGTAGAAGCATCGTGCTTGGACTCCTTTGAAAGGTCTCATTGATACCTTGGTGACTGATGATGTCACCTACCTGATGGTGGACTCCGAAGGTGGGTAAAGGATCTCAGTGATGGCATATCGTAGAACCATCGTGTTTGGACTCATTTGAATTTTTGTGTATGGCTTATTACTGACTGTAGCAGCAAGAACATTACGTTCGCTCACTTAAGTTATTATGTTTCAGGCAGTTCAGGAACCAGCAAAACTCAGATTTACAAAATCAGGAACTTCAGTCGTTAACAAAAACATATGATCTGTCTGGGACGGAAGTTGATGAGGGGGCAAAGCAAATTTTGCCGGTAACTTAGTCTGTTTGCTTACACTGTGGTATTTTTTAGATATTAGATAGTTTCCCTAGCTAATTTAATTTGACACTGCATTGTTTGTTTGTTTTAGGTTGAACAAGATGAAGAAGATTTACAAGATTTGATTATTGAAGAAGAATCACAAGCAGAAACAAAAAATATATCTGGAAGACGAGTTATAGATCTAACTTACTTTTTTCCAAAATATAAGAAATAGGCGGCCATGGTGCTTTGAAAGTTTCAATTACATGTCCCTGTGACTAAAATTTTTGTCTTTTTAACCCATTTAGATCTCAATACTTTTTTTTAACTTGGCTCTCATTTCACATTTATGTTTTTGATAAGATATCATTACTTTTTGTCTAGAAATTATTAGTGTTTATAGATAATGAATATACCTATTGTTATTTGTAAAATTACTCTACACAGTGGAATCGCTTATTCACTTGTTTCACTAATTATCATTAACTTTCAGTCTAGCCGTGACCAGCCGTTAATGTATCAAAAACAATTTTAGCCACATTTATGAAATTTTAAATTTTAATTAAGCTAAGGGGTTTTAATAAATGTGTCATGTATTTAGGTGAAATAAGCTACACATTTTTTAGACAAGCACATATTTTTTATATTATAATTAATTATTATAGTGACTAACAATAATTTATGCAACTATAATTTAAAATTTGCCATCTGTATACTAGTATTTTTTATTCATTTGATGAATAGAACAAATAGATAATAATAATAAATTGCTCCTCCACCATTTCAATTAATGAAATGAAATGAAATGAAATGCATTTATTATTTTTAATTACGTGAACTTGTATGATGTAACTTTTCATTTCATATTCACAAAATTTTTGCTACCTTTAATTTGTAACAATGTCTGTATTATTTTTTCAATTAATTTAATATCATTTGCTTATCTTACTTACATACAAAGAAATCATATGTAGATTATTTACTAAGAAAATATAATCACGAAAACTAAGTATCAGTATAAGTAAAGATTGATGTTCAATCGAACCTTATAAAAGGCCACTCATTTAGTCACACGCTGTTCTTCTCGATATCTTCTTGGTAGGATACAGACGTATTACTTGTACTTCCCAATCTATAAAGGATTAATATAACGATGATATTTAAAAATCCTAAACTCTGCAGTTTTCTTTACGCCCCCCCTAACCTTATTTCCTATAGAATTAATTAATTATTTTAATTTAGGAACAGTCACAATGGCAACATTAAAACAGGGTCATCAAACTAGGTCATCCGTTATTTCCGTTACTGAGAACCCATAAGCATGTACCTGGTCATCATCAGACCTTCAGAATGTTTCATGTAGTAGCACCCGTGCTCAATTAGATAAATGTTGAAAGCTAGGTCATCCTAACTATTCCCGTTACTGAGAACCGATAAGTATATGGGTGAATTTCCCAAGAGCATTTTTGAGACGGCGAGGTTGACAATTAATGTGTGGAGGTAAACTACAATTATGCATAATTTTATATAGGTAGTTTAAATAGTGATTTACATGATAGCAAAGTATTCAGATGTATTTAATACATAGATTCTTAATAAAAAAATATCTACGACCTAAAATCTAATTCCGGTGTACTGTCCGACCTCCATTTATTTACATATTTTATATTTTTAATTTTTTTTGATAAATAAATTTTATTAAAAAGGAATGTTTTTTAGAAATACATTAAATAACACAACTAATATATATTTACGGAGTAATTTAACATAGTGCAACAGCTCTTAAAATATCTTTTAAAAATGTCCTACAAAAAAAAAGCAATACCGGTGGCGCATTTTGTATTCTTCATATCTTGTTACAAAACGATTTGGAAGACACCTTACTGGCTCTCCCCGCACCGTTCAGTTGTGCTCTTGCAAACTGCGTATTCGGATGACCGACTGGCTGCGTAATTTTCCTGTCAAACACGTAAGTACTCACTGCGGTGGCGCAGGAATACAAAATCATCCAATTCCGATGTCATGTATATTAGTAAAACTACAAAGCAGATTATCAAGAAATTTTATGGAGGCTTCCATCAAAGGTTTTCAGCCATAACTGTGAAATAAAAGTTAACCGGAGAATAACGGTGTTCTTTAAAATTTAAGTTTTGACTCTAATTCTAAGTCCGGTGGCCTAATCTCGGTGGCTCCGGTGGCAAATCAAAAAGCATAGGGACGTGTCTAGACCAGTGCCGATTAATTTTTGAAACGAAAAAAAATTATCGTAGTACCCATTGCAAAAGGAAGAGAATATAACGAAAATTAAAGGAAAAATAATTTACGGGCGATCTAAGCTCGGCAAGTGGGGGAGGGGGGGTTTAAGGGTATAGTTATATATAAATAGTTTTTCTCAATTTCCGGCAAAACTACAAGTCCTGTAGAAAAAAGTTAAATAGTAATGTTGTAAGTAGTAAAAAGATCTACAACTTTTTTATTTACACTTCTTTACATAACCTCAAAATTTATGTGAAAAATTCAAATAACCAAGTTTTTGGTTTTTTATTTTTATCTTTTACAAAAAAAAAAAATTTCACGTTTGGTAAAAATTAAACGACAACTATTTTCGCAAATAATTGTTGGATTCGAGTTTTAATTTTTTTTTGTCATTCACTGTGTACAATTTTGAGCTATTCATTAAAATTTACACTTTAACTAGCTGCCCGGACAGACTTCGTTCTGTCAAAAGTTTTTTTTTATTTTGAGATGTAAGCTATCCTATCTTTCAAGTTGCATCAAACTGCACACGGTGTGCAAATTTGATTAAAATCGGTTAAGTAGTTTAAGAGTCCATCACGAACAAACAACGTGACATGTAATTTATATATATTAAGATTAATCGAAAAATGTAAGATTTCATGTTACTTTGTTAGACAAAACAATTACAAAAACATAAAGATTGCAAAAAACATGCGAAAATAGTTGTCGTTTCATTGCCTTTTCGGAGAACATTTACCATAGTAATTTATAGTTAGTAGTTAGTAGTAGTAGTAGTAGTAGTAGTAGTTAGTAGTTTATAGTTTTTTATATACTATTAGAAAGTAGAGATTCCAACGAATAAAAATCTCACCGATCTAAAAAAAAATAGATATTTTGACGTGAGAATTTTCGATTGAAAATTAGGTTGCTGTTTCGATTTTAAGTCCAAACAAGGTGAAAAAAGAAATATTTTAAATCAAAAAAATTACAGTATGTTAAGGACATACAACGGTAAGTTTTCACAAAATTTCGTGAAAAAATTTTTTTTTTGTAAAAGATAAAAATAAAAAACCAAAAACTTGGTTATTTGAATTTTTCACATAAATTTTGAGGTTATGTAAAAAAGTGTAAATACAAAAGTTGTAGATCCGAAAGAGTCCGTTCATCTAGACTCCTACTCTTCAAAATGTATCTTTAAAGAGTTTAAAGTATTAGATGATCTTGCCTTTATTATTCCTCATTGGCATAATCAATTTCGGTGGATTAGATTCTAATTCCAGTGGTCCTAATTTTGGTGGCATTTGATAATGTAATTTGAAAATATCTCCGGAACTAATAAATTTTTTTTCGATCTCTACTATGTGACTAATTATTATTACTATTTACATATTATTTATGCCAAATAAAATGTATTAGAAACAGCAGGTTTAAATTTAATCAATTTCGGTGGCTCGGATTTTAATTCCGGTGGTCCTTTAATAATTTCGGTGGCATTTGATAATTTCAAATGGAAATATCTCATGAACTAATATTTTTTTTTCGATCTCTAGTATATGATTAAGTAGTACTAATATTTACCTATTATTTAAGCCAAAAAATTTTATCAGAAACAGCAAATTTAAATTCGCCACTGTAATTAGGCAAAATTCGTGTTTGTTGAAATTGACCCATATACCTGGTCATCATCAGACCTTCAGAATGTTTCATGTAGTAGCACCCGTGCTCAATTAGATAAATGTTGAAAGCTAGGTCATCCTAACTATTCCCGTTACTGAGAACCAATAAGTATATACCTGGTCATCATCAGACCTTCAGAATGTTTCATGTAGTAGCACCTGTGCTCAATTAGATAAATGTTGAAAGCTAGGTCATCCTAACTATTCCCGTTACTGAGAACCGATAAGTATATACCTGGTCATCATCAGACCTTCAGAATGTTTCATGTAGTAGCACCTGTGCTCAATTAGATAAATGTTGAACGCTAGGTCATCCTAACTATTCCCGTTACTGAGAACCGATAAGTATATACCTGGTCATCATCAGACCTTCAGAATGTTTCATGTAGTAGCACCTGTGCTCAATTAGATAAATGTTGAAAGCTAGGTCATCCTAACTATTCCCGTTACTGAGAACCGATAAGTATATACCTGGTCATCATCAGACCTTCAGAATGTTTCATGTAGTAGCACCTGTGCTCAATTAGATAAATGTTGAAAGCTAGGTCATCCTAACTATTCCCGTTACTGAGAACCGATAAGTATATACCTGGTCATCATCAGACCTTCAGAATGTTTCATGTAGTAGCACCTGTGCTCAATTAGATAAATGTTGAAAGCTAGGTCATCCTAACTATTCCCGTTACTGAAAACCGATAAGTATATACCTGGTCATCATCAGACCTTCAGAATGTTTCATGTAGTAGCACCCGTGCTCAATTAGATAAATGTTGAAAGCTAGGTCATCCTAACTATTCCCGTTACTGAAAACTGATCAGTACTTACCTGGTCATCATCAGACTTCAAAATGTATCATTTAGTATAATGAAAGCTATTTCAGCAGGCATAGTGCATAGCGTAGTTCAAAATAAATAAATTATTATCATGTAGGCAGATACTCGTACAAGACTACAAAAACTATAGGAACAAAATGAATTCGAAAATCTCTCAGAGAGCGAACAAAAATAGGCAAGAACGATGACAACTCTGTGCCACATGTTTCCTTGCTTTATCTTCAGTTGGTTTTATTGTAGTATAGTCGTTGGTCGGTAGATGGCGCTTAGTTAAAAAATACTAGTAGAGGGACCAAATCTTCAAGGTCATCGGGCAAGGCAATCCCCTTAAAGAAGCGTGACGTGATTCGCGCACATTGAGACTGATTGGCGTTTAAGATATCATGGCGGCTTGTCGTATTTTGTAGTTTTATTTTATCAAAAATATTGTTAATCTCGCTCATAATAGTACGATAAATGCGTGTTTTGTAATCCAATAATAGGGTTTCATTAAATAAATACATAATTTTAGTGATTTTGCTATTGTCAAGTCAAAAAAAAGCTGTATAGAATTTTTTTATTTTATTTTATTCTATGATTCTGGAGTTTTACATACTTATTATCTATGGGATTATGGGACCGAAGCATTTCTTTTCACCGCTAGATGGCTCTGCTTCGGTCCCATACAAATATTAGCCAACTCCATTAAAGTATAATGACATAGAAAAGACATCTCAAACAAAATGTGTGTTCCACCGCCGGCTTGCCCTCCGTTTTCTTTTCATACTAGAAGGCTCGTTTAGACACTTGCCATAGAGTAACTTTGTATATGACACTTGCCGAACCAAGACAAGCAGTCACCGACTCCAAACCTTTAGAAGATCTTACTCCTACTTTATTTAACGTGCAAATGCGTTTGAACGATTTTCAAACGTTTACCATTGATTCGTGTCAAAAATCCAACACCTTAAATTGGTCACAAGCGTCGCGTCGGCAACTCGGCTAGTATAAAGCAAGCCTATTTAGTACATTAACACGTTTGCGGCTTGCCAAGTATCATTTAAGTATGTAAACGAGGCTTATGATTTTTTCAATAAAAAATGGTGGAAAGTGGAAACATTGCACAGTAATGAAATAAATTGGTTTTGTTTGAGGTTTGCAAATCTTTGCTAACCTGACTTTGCACGCCTACTAGGCGAGGATAGGAGATCTGGAATGCCATATAAGAACTATGTAAAAATAACCTAATAATTGCAGGATACTGCAAATAAAGAATTTGATTGATTGATTGAGGTTAATGTTTTGTTTCCTTGCTTGATAAGTACCACAACTATTATTTTTTTTCGTAGTTGACTGATTTTTACAGCTTCATAATATAACGTACTACGGCATTTTTGAAATGTTATTTTGTTACAATTTTGACATATTGTGGCCGCTATGAGCGCAGCCGAATGACAGAATGGAATGAAGCCAGCCGGCTGCAATGCACACCCCCGAACCCGATGTTCCCGGTGTCTGTTCTATACGCTAGTAATAATACTTCAACGGCCAACTCGCATTTACTTTGCGAGCCCACTGTGTCAAGTAAAACTCGAACTAAGCTCACTGGAACACCCCATGGGTAGTTGGGTACACCAATGTGCTTAGTGCAAGTTTTACTTGACATAACGGGCTCGCTACGTAAATGTGAGTAAAATTTGTATGGGACCGAAGCTTTTCTTTTCACCGCTGCTAGATGGCTCTGTAATGTAATGTACACGGCCTTCCAAAAATTTTTATTGGCAACACTGGTCTAGCGTCAAGCAAGCCAATCACCAATGAGCCAATCGCCATTTTACTTTTTTAGTAACTTCATTCATTTCATGTGGTTCTAATTTCTCTATGAAGTTTTGCAATGTGTCTTGCGTTCTTGCAGATTTTATTCCATACTGGGTGAATTTCTAGTGAACTACGAAATAGTATTGTGTTATTAAGGTAATTCATTTATTTAATCCACCCCAATTGATAAAATATATACTGATCGTTTACTAATCAAAATGGCGCGGGTTGGAGCTCCCGGTCGGCTGTTAATTAATCGAAGCTACAACCAGTGAATTTACTAAAATTAACTATTAAAACTTGCTCACAACGTACTGAATAGCTTAAATGTAATTTCTTTTCTATTCAGATTACAATAATGGAAACGCCACTGGACGCGTCACTTGTGGCGCAGTCCATAAATTACCATGGGCAGCAGTTACAAAAAACGTGGGAGGCCGAACGAGGGGAAGAAGATCTTTCGAAGATCGGCGTGGGTAACCTGGACTTCGCTGTATATCAGTCGAGGCACAAACACCTGACATTTCAAGATCGGGGTAGACGGCTGAAACTGCATCAGTTTATTGCGAAGGAAGCCAGTGCTTTGTTCGATGCATCCATCGTCGAAGAGGCACCCTCATCTTCTAGCTTGGGAGCGGACACGGTCGCCCCTGAAGACAGTAAGTATTACTTTCACTTACAAATTCAATGTTCTTAACTAGGTCAAGATAACAATCAAGTAGTATGATAGGTTTTTTATGAGTATGATAAGAGTAAAACTTAATCTCATTTGATAAACAAACCTGGCATTACTTTTAATTGAAATATGCATTATTAAAAAGTAATTACTAGTAAACAGAAAGTTGTGGCATTAAATGATATAATTTATCTCTTATATCTTTTCTTTTTATGCCTGCCTTGTTTTTAAATTACAAATAACAACAAAAATGTAGTGTCCAGTTGTTTACTACATAACATTTGTCTTAAATAATTGACTATATATTTTTAATTGCTGAAAGGATATTTTGTATAGATTTTATCAACATTTTGCATGATTTACAGTTATTTAACTTTTTCATCTTGTTTCAGACTTATATGCGTTAATGCCACCATTTGAAACATTTCTGAATGTGGACAAGTCGGCGAGATTGAGACATTTTTTTGACGTAAGTGAATTTTAATTACTGTTTATTTTAATTATTGATTGTTCTCATGCTAATATATTTCTACAAAAATATTACAAGGCAAATTTTATTCTTCTTGAAAACAGGTATAGTCAATAACATAACTTATAGATCAAATAAAATGACACCAGTTCTATGTTTTGCCTTAAAATTTATCCTAGCAAGTAATATTTATGTACACAAATAGAATTAAATTTGATAATCACCAAAAATTTTAGATCAATTGATTCTTGAATACAAATTGATTGTTGTTTTATAAGGTTTCTAAGTATTAACAAGTATGTTCTATAATATTTAGAATGTGAAGACTGGGGAGCTTATAATTGGAGCAGTGATCAACAGGACAGCGTCAGGGATGATGTTGAAGGTCCTTTGCACAGCGGGACCCACATCTAGATATGTCGCCGATATCAATGTGAAGGTAAAGTATTGCACAACATTATGCAAATTATGTAATACACTTTTGGTGTTACGTTTATTCAATTTATGTGCATGTATTCTTACTTCAAAACTCTGTTATATTAATATTTATTACATGTATGAGTTGTATGTCAAATTATATGTTAACACTGTGCTGCAATAAGTGAATAGTTATTATGATCTCTTGGTTACTAAATCCTCAAACAGTACATCTGCCGCTTATTGGTTATTACCATACTGTTGAGTCTCAACTAAGTCAGCAATACAGAGTCAACAATGATAAATTAGTTTGCGTACACAATGTGGCTTATGGATGGATGGATAAAAGGTAATCCTTGCCTTGCATAAATTTATTTGAAATTAACATAATCAAACTTATACACTGTATATTCAACAGTCACATAATTTTTATAATATTCATCATTCTGAATTTACTAACATGTAATTAGAAATTTTGCATTTTTTTAAAATACATTAACAATTTTTTTTTGTAATTCACATAACTAAGTGTTTAAAAATACCTAATTTTGTTTTGCCAGGCATTCTTACCAGTTGCTAATATCATTCCTGCTGTGGACAAGAAAAATGTGTCAAGAAACTACCTGATGAATGACACTGTCTGCTGTGAAGTTATTGAAGTGATCCCTGACACGGACAAAATGGTGTGCGGCATGAAGGGAGTCACTCGGGGCCCTGACGACCCACCCCCAAAGCCATCACTGGGACTCCTCAGCACTGACGACTTCCCACTCGTATACAAGTATGTACACTTACCATTTAAACATCAAAAGAAACAAATCACATATACCACACACTTTACTGTATTGTCACGTGTTATTATTTTAATCACAAATTATTGCTTCTGTTTTTTTTTTGTTGAGAAAATGTTGGCAGCATGACACTTTGTGTTATTTTATGATCAACTTCCCGTAGCCTTACTAAACTTTTTCTACAATATGAAGACTGGTATATGGAAGACATTAATACTCCTATGTGGATACAAGTTAAATCTGAAGATAAAATTGGATTAAGAAATTGAAACCAGCAAGAAACAAAGGGACATAAATGTGAAGATACAACTGTTTTTCAGGCTTAGAAAATGAGGCAATAGGATTATAACACGGTGCATGGGATCTTGAGTGATATCAGTGAAGGTTTACTTGTGTATGGAGACATGAGACAATTCTGTGGTTGAGTGTTTTCTTGTCACTTTTCAGTAACAACTTGCACATCTCACCAAACTGGTCTATATATTCCACAATGTTATTTAAATAATAGACAAAAACTACTATTGTTGGATCACTTCTGGATTAACCCATCAAGATGTTTTTGGAAGATTGTACCGAAACACTTAGGTGGAAGTTTTGTTGATATAGTGTTATAGCTGTTTGTATCTTTCTTGAAATATCAAAAGGTCAGTACAAATACAGGGTCACCTCAATCTAATATCTGTGACAGACACCATGTAATTCTGTATTAAAGCTAATATTTAATATTGCAGCATTATCTCAAACCATTGATTGGACTTTATGTATGAGCATTTATTGGATGTTGGAGCTTAATTTATTTGTAATCCTGTGGAACTATCTCCTGGCGATTCAGTTTAGCTGATGTGAGGCTCAGAAATGGCGCTATAGTCTGGTTCGCCGCTGGTTATTTGTAAAGGCCATACATAACAGGGCAGGCGACAATCAACTGCAGATTCCTCTGTTATTTTAGGGTGTTTTTTTCTAGGTTAAGCAACGACTCCCAAGACCCGTTTGTTACATCTACAACATTCCATTGTGACCTTAGCTGAGACATTTTGGTAATTTTAATGTCACATTATCGAGGCTGCACCACCTAATCTATGATGTTATATTTGTGTGTGAAAGCAATAAAATACGAGTAAAATAATTTTTTGAACTGCTCCATGGGAACAGGTGAGGATAATGTATGCGTGACTTAAGACAGACGTTAGGCTTTTCAATCTCAAATATACTGTAATTTCTTGAGCCACTATTCAATGTTAACAGTAATTAATGATATTGGCAAAAATTATAACGCGACAGAATCTGCTTCTACTGAAATTCCCAACATTTATTCAATGGTTTTTTCTATAGGAAAACTACAGATATGAAGGGTGAAAGTTATGAAGCCATTTTGGAGAAGAGCCCTGGCTTCAATAACCCAAACTGCGTCCAATACCTCTCTGAACTTCTTGGAATAGCCAACATTCATTGCACCAACTTTCCTTCACTAAGGTAAGCACACTACTATAAGTCATGGACACTACTATAAATCCATTTTAATAATTTTAAAAATAACATCACATTCCTTTCCCAGAGGTGGATTTGCTACATCGGAATACGCAGATGAACTTCGTCAAGCTCAAGCCAGCAAATGGGCATTTAGATCAGTGGCTGAAGGCATAGAACATTTCAAGGCTGGAAGACATTCAGAAGCATTCCAGTGTCTCAACAAAGCTTTAAGTATAGATCCTAGAAATGTTGAAGGCCTTGTTGCGAGAGGAGCACTGTATGCCAACAGTGGAACATTCAAAAAGGCCATTGAAGATTTTGAAACATCATTAAAATTGAATCCTAATCATGCAAATGCAAGGAAATATTTGGGAGAAACTTTAGTTGCATTAGGACGTAGTTACGAGGATGAAAATAAGATAGCCGAAGCTCAGAAGGCGTACGAAGACTGCTTGGCGATTATTCCATTCCATGAGGAGGCTCAAAATTCGTTAGATTTTCTGAAGAGCAAGACATCCACGGCTAAACCTTTGATAGAACCGACGGAGCTTCTGTTGCCCGGTCTGACGGGAGCAAAGTCATTTGAGATGAAGGAAACCTTGAAGCAATTGTTGAACCTCACAGAAAAGAAGGAGAAGAAGAAAAAGAAGAAGCGCGGTAAGGGTAAGAAGAAGCGGTCCAGCAGCTCGTCCTCATCATCCAGCGATTCATCTAGCTCCAGCTCCTCGTCGGAATCCTCTTCATCATCTTCAGATTCCAGTGGTAATACCATTTACTGATATTTCCCTTAAAAAAACTTTGAATAGTTAAGGTCGATGCATACGTAAAGTGTTTTTACCCGTACGGGACGGGGACGGGGCATAAATATATGTGCATACCCCGTTCCCGTCCCGTACGGGATTCCGCTGCGTATGCACTATCGTATAGATTTTCTATGAAACGATGTTTCCAAAACTTTACGTCCCATCCCGTACGGGGAAAAAACCCGTTACGTTTGCATTGACCTTTATTCTATATTATATGACCTGTCACATACATAAATGTTGGCCCCGGCCTTGACTCGACCCGGGGCACCTTGCTTTGCAGGCAGCGTCACTACAGACTATTCTACTAAACAACATCACAACCACAACAATCTATTGTATATTCCAGTTTTGTCGTGTTGAGATGCATGTCCCATTTTTTTTCATCCCTGATACATTAATGCTTTACAGCAATCTCACATGATGGTAAGAGGTTATGAAGTCCAGGACGGTAAGCGCACTAACAACTAACCTACTAACATTTGAGCTATGTATATTCAATATTTTTCAAACAAACAAAAGCATTCTTTAATAAGAACTATTTAACCACTGCCGATGCATGTTAACCGCTTTTAACTTGAACTACAAGAAAGTTGGTTTCGAGTTTGAATACTGCATGCACCTCTAACATTGAAAAAGTTATATAAGAATTTATATTAATATTAATAGAAGTTAATTATCACTTTTGGTGAAGGGGATTATAGTAAATTCATCTGCATAAAAAGTTCTCCATAACGTTCTCTAATGCGTATAAAGTCCGCCGTCCCGCACTTATCCAACCGACCTACCTAACGTAGATACAGAGAAACCACACGGTTTACAGATTCAGAGGGTCCAAAGAGTAAGAAGAAACGTCGCTCGCAGTCGAACAACAAGCGTCAGCGGTCGCTGTCGCCGCTGAGCAAGCGCATGGCGATGCTGGGCGATGCGGACTCGGCGTCGCGCACGCACAACTCCCAGTTCAACCACCCGTATGGATACCAGCCGCCGCCGCCGCCAGTGGAGGAGCCCACCAATATGCCAGCCAAGTCGCAGGCTGACATTGATTATGAGTTGAAGGTCAGTTGTATGTCTGTCTGTGGCATTGTAGCTCCCAAACGAATGAATCGATTTTAATCTAGTTTTTTTTGTATGAAGTTAAACAATTTAAATACGATCGTGTAGTATCAGCATCCAAAAGCTGTACAAATCTTCCAGATCCAGACTTATCTACTTTCATCTCATATATCAGTTTTAGTACTTACTAACATAAACAAACCCTGCACAGGTGCGCAAGTTCCTGGAGATGACGAAAGAAGACTCGGAGTACGAGGACAAGGTGCGCAACTTCCTGGAGGAGACTGCGCAGTACAAGCGCAACCGACGCATGCAGGAGCTGGGCCAGCAGCCGCAACCCGGCGCCGACCACGATAAGAAGAAGAAGAAGAAGAAAGACAAGTGAGTAGAGAAATACTTATTTGTATATACTAACGCTTTGACAGCGTTCAGCGTTCTCCGGGCTAAAAAGTATTTTGTATCTTCTTTCTTCATAAAAATCCGTTTAGTTTTTGCGTGAAAGAATAACAAACGTCCATAGACTCTCACTAATTTTTACATTTATAATATTAGTATCTAACATTACATCCATCTCCTTGGATCCTTCACTTTAATGTACTTTACTTCTTTTTTGCTGTTGTCTTTTCTGGTAATACAATTATTATTATATGAAATTGTATTCCATTTATTATATTTCTTTTATTGTTACATAGTAAATACTGCAACAAAAAGACGCTACTAATAAACTACCTAATTTATACATGCATACCTTATTTATATAATTGTTTTTATTAATCTGTAGAAAAAAGAAGAAGGAATCAAAACGTAAGCGTAAGGAACAAGAAAGGGAAGAAAAGAGAAAAGCGAAAATGTCTCGCGCTGCGAATAACTCAGAGTACAGTCTTCGTGACTTGGAATCGATTGGGGACAAGAAACTGAGAGATGCCATCAGGTAGATTAATTAATTAATATTGTCATGGAAGACAATTCATTGGTTATTCCTTACTTTTTTTAGCATAGTTGATTTATTGTAGCCCTCAATGTCGTTATTGTGTGTATATTTGGTATTTTTGTATATGAATGGAGATAAGTTACTATCACGCTATGTAAATGTTGCAGGAAAGAATTAAAAGGGAAATCAAAGCGGGATCTCAGTTCTGACGGTGAATACGATAGAAAACACAGTGATAAGAGGTAAGTTGTATTATTGTATCGAATTTTATCATCAAAATGCGGCTAATTATATTGATTTGATATCCAACATAATGATAACAATTAACTCACTAAACTCAGTAAATAAGTGCAAGATAGTTTTAAAACTTAAATCTATAGAGCCGAGTAAATTAGTTCCCAGTTCTATTCATTATGTTTATTCAGTTAAGTGCAGAGATTGTTATGTAATGTAAAATATGAATGTTATGTAAAAATAAAGCCCAATGCATACGTAATGGGGTTTTTTCCCCGTCCCGCACGGGACGTGAAGTTTTGGAAACATCGTTTCATAGAAAATGTACACGATAGCGCATACGCAGCGGAATCCCGTGCGGGATAGGAACGGGACACGCACGTATATTTATGCCCGTCCCCGTCCCGTTCGGGGAAAAAACCCGTTACGTATGCATTGGGCTTAAGCATGTTCCTACAAACCTATCCTTCCTATTGGAATCCAGTTATCTCCACGTGGTATCAGTGTACGGTGGTGTGTCCCCAGGATGCTGGACGACAGCCTGCACGGCCTGCAGGAGCTGGAGTCGAAGCTGAGTGCGTACCACGTGATGGTGGAGAAGGAGGTGCTCGGCAAGCGCGAGCGCGGCTCGCTGTCCCCCGACCAGGTGCCGCCGCCGCCACTCGACAAGCCCAAGTGGAAGATGAGCATGAGCGCTGTTAAGGATCCGTGAGTAAACACACACACACACAAACCCAGATATATACACATTTTAGCTGATCGGAGACTCTGTTTGAAGTAGTTTATGCATTCACTGTCCAACTGTTTTGTCCAGAGAAGTTCATCATAAAGCCAACTGACCTTTAAAATTCCTTAAAGTGACTGACTGACTGTTCCTCAGTTACAACATACAACTCAATAAAATTCATTGATACTATTCTTAATTCTAAACAATATATATTCCAATACTGTATTAAAATACTGTGTCTACGAGTAGCATTTACTTACATGTGTTGTTTTACCAACAGAGTCAAAAAGAAGGATACGCCAAATCAGTCATCGAAGGGATACAAAGAACATTATGCCTTCGAAGACAGCTCAGATGACTCCCAAGATCACAAGGTAAGAATACCAAAAATGCCAAATAAAAATTTAATCATTGAAGTAAAGGATACCAGATTACACAATCTACACTTATTAATAATACAATAATTATTTTCATCAAAAAAAAAAATGCGTAACCTTTTTAAAATTAATTCCTTAATGAGGGGGATTTTCTTAGATAAAATATAGCCCTATAACCCAAGGGTGTCAGGACCTAATATAATATCGGTGTTGTTTGTGCAGAACATGAACGACAAGAACCTGTCGGTGCGGCGCGCGATGGCCATGAAGGAGCCGCCGCCGCCCGCGCCGCCGCCCAAGCGGGAGCCCGACCCGCCCGGCACCGAGCCGCACCATCCGCCGGTACACTTTACACTATTATACCTTACCTTACTACAGTACGGCCGCTGTTACGCGTCTGAACTTCGCGCAGAAGGCTGCGCAGTAACATATTTCGCCAATACTCGATACGCGGTGTATTATGTCTCAGTCATACGTTAGCATGTTCGTGTTGCCATCTCTGTCTTACATGCGCTAAAGTTCGCAAAGCCTATGTTCAGAGGCGCGAAGATACAGTGGCCATACTGTACCTTACTACCTTTTTATTAACCCCCGACGAAAAAGAGGGGTGTTATAAGTTTAACGTGTCTGTGTATCTGTATGTCTGTCTGTGGCTATCTACCAAACGGATGAACCGATTTTGATCTAGTTTTTTTGTTTGAAAGGTGGCTTAATCGAGTGTTCTTAGTTTCGTGTAAATAAAACTGTCGGGGTTTTTATTTTATTTTACTTTAACATTAATATTCTTTGGTTTTATTGAGCCAGTTATGTGTTCTTGTAAACATGGACTTAAAGTGTATAGTTTGGATCAAATTTTGCACGCAGAATTAGAACTGCTTCAACTTGTCCTAAGGATTTGAAATTTTACACATTGCTTTAATTCTGATGACGATGCATTTTAGAGACAAGTTTGACCCAGATTTGGATCCAGCCAAGGGAACTTCCTAATGGTTAACAGCACAGTCCCAATTTTTTTCTTAAATATCTACGACAATATAAAACCGTGTATGTAGTTTCTAAACAATTACTTGTTGTTATATCAGGTCCGCAAGGGCAATATAGTGCTGGACAAGTTCGGGTCGTTCCGTCTGGCGCAGGAGGGCGAGACGCCGGTGTGTGTGGGCGACGGGCGCCCCGAGCAGTTCGTGACGCGCATCAAGCCGCCCTCGCCGTCGGGCCGGCGCCCCCGCTCGCCACCCTCGCCGCGACGCCGCAGCGCCTCTACGTCTGATGATGACAGGCGGTCGAGGAAACGGTCGAGGAGCAGGTTCGTGTGTATAATGTATATGTCTTACCACCGACATAAAAGAGGGGTGTTATAAGTTTGACGTGTATGTTTATCTGTGGCATTGTAGCTCCCAAACGGATGAACTGATTTTGATCTAGTTTTTTTGTTTGTTTGAAAGGCGACTTAATCAGATTGTTCTTAGCTATGTTTAGAGTACTTAAAACTATCGGCGGTTTTTTAAATTTAAATTTTAAAATTATTAGTCAAATGTCTGTCTTTGTTCCCAATGGGACACCATTTGATTTCGGCCGGTTTCTGAAAGTCTTATGAACCAATCATCAACTATCTTAGTTATATTAACTTAAGCTCCTTAATTGTTAATGGCACATTCCCAATTTTTTTCTTCAGTATCTACATTGACAATATAAAACCGTGTATTTAGTTTTTTAAACTATTACTTGTTAGTTTTCAGAAACCTTTCAGAAGCTTTGCGAAACCGGCGGTTTACCTAACGTGTAACGTGACCCACCATGACCAAGTGTACATAACATTGCCAGGACGTGTCCCCGCAACTACCGGCGCTCGCGGTCGGGCTCGCGCTCGCACTCGGCGTCGTCGCGCAGCGCGTCGGGCTCCCGCCGCCGCCGCTCGGGGTCGCCGCGGTCGCGCTCGCGCTCCGACGCCAGCCGGTCGTTCTACTCGCGGAGTCGCTCTCGCTCGCGATCTGGCTCCAGGTGAGATTATGACTCATGCTTATTGTCTTTGTGTTGTGCGCGCCAGCTTTCGGTTATCGACCTATACCAATCTAAATCGAAACTCATTCTCCTAGGTATTCTTTTGTTTGTTTGAACGCGCTAATCTCTGGAACTCTATTCTCTCCAGCATTGTCAGCCAGCGCTGGCTTGTCTTGAAAAATTGTTTATACAAGGCCAATACCAAGCCATCGCTGGCTGCTAATGAGACTGGCAGCCGTCGATCCCTTCGTATAAACAACACAGAAGCTAAATTAGCTGCGTGCTAGTCGTAACAATTCATAGACGCGATTCCAGATTCAACCGTCGCATCAACCGGCGCGGCAACTGGCGCGGGCGCGGCGGCTACGAGCGCGGCACGTACTACCGGCCGCGGTTCCACACGTACAACGGCGGTCCGCGCGGGCGCGGCCGGGGCGACTTCCGCCGCGACGACGGCCGCCGCTTCCAGCACGAGTGGAGGGACAACCGGTCGCGCGGCGGACGACCGTTTCGACCGCGGCGGGGCGGCGGGGGCAGAGGCCGCCCGTTTAGGTACGACCGTTGATATATTGCACTATATTATGTACAGTCGGCAAAAGAATTAGGCATGCAGGGCATGATTCTAAAATCTTCTGTAATTATTAATATTCTGTATGTTAACTTTAATATCATTAAAAAATCATATCTTATGTATATGTATAGGTAGCATTTTACATTGATTATAAGTTTATAACACAAAAATTCTGTAATATTAAATATTACCGAACGATATTGTTTCATGACCTGTATACCTAATTATTTTGCCGACTGTACACTCTTTCTTAGCCAGGGTGCTGATGTCCATAGGTGAAGTTAACGGTACCGTTTATCAGCTTTCGACATAAATACTTTGTATAGTATACTATGGAAGCATGACAAAAGTTACCGTGGCCGAAAGCTAGAACCAATGCTGCATTATCTGCGTTTGGCATAAGACCACAATATGAGTGGCAGAGACAGATTTCTGACGGCTCATTATCGTTATGATATTAGCTTGTCTGTCTCACGCATTATATCTAACTTGGCTTTAATTCAATTTGTTTCAAACAATAGTTACTGTTTCGTTTAAATTAAAAATGTTGTTATAATATTGTAACAGAGGCGGTTTCCGTGAGTTCCGCGACCGTCGCGGTGGCGGCGGCCGGTACTCCCGTTCGCGCAGCCCCGAGCGCCCGCGTCGGTCTCGCTCCTACAGCCCGGAGAGACGAGAGAAGGACAGAGACAGGTATACGTTGTTCATCTCTCATTTCTACTTGCCTGTAAACAGAACTTAGACCTAAAATATAAGTGCGAGTAAGCGCGGAATATGTCGAGTGCAGTGAGATACTGCGACTACTATTATAGCATAGCGTGACGTGATGTGAATAGTTAGTAATGCCCAAAAGTGAAGACCATCCTGCTGCTCCACTGTCTTTTTATAATCCCCTTAAAGGGCATACCTTCCCTTAATGTAATTAATGACGGAGGTCTTATTTCAGAACACCGTTTTCGTTATTTCTTTTTAGTTTTAGTATTTTTATTATATTAGTCGCTTATTTGAAAATATGGGGGGTAATTTTTCGTTTATTACTTACTTACTTACTTACTGAATCTGTATATGCGTGATTTCATGCGATTGTAATATATTACTCTATTAAACAATGAAATCGATTTTGAAGTCAAATATTTACGAGAAATGATCCTCGAGCCCCATGTCCGTGTCTTTTCCATCAAGGTTAAATTCAAGGTTGAAAGACATCGAGGGACATTATTTTTAGTTGCTTGCTAGATATTACCAGATAAATTATTACAGCTACTCTCGTTATTCCGAACGTGATAGCCACCGCAGCGAGGGCGAATACGAGGAGGAGAGATACGTCGACAGAAAGGAGTACGACGGCAAGTGGGCGGACGGGAACGAGCCGGAGCGTCCCCACACTGAAGAGAAACCCGCCGAACAACCACCCAAAGAATAAACATGCCCGAGATACCGGTTCGTTAATAAGTAAGCACGGGTGCGATACGCACAGCCTCTTACACGTTGCAATGTTCGCGTGCGTTACTGTTTACTAGATGCACCCGCGCACACGTTAAACGGTGTGATTGTCACCTTTAAACAGTCTTTAATCGTAGGTTAAGCCTAGACGTAGGTTTATTTAGGGTGCTGACTTGCATTGCATTACTTAGAAAACTAATGGTATATTGTATTTGTAAATATATTTTAGTAACAATTATAACTTTTTTGCAATTGATGTATTCATTAATTTACTATTACTATAGTTTATAATTTGCGTGTTAACCTACTTTCTTTTAACTATTTTGGAAATGGCTTTTTCAGAATCATTACTACCATTCCAGTTCGTTTTGTTTCCTCACTGAATTGCAATTTCTATGATAACTATGTCACAGAGTGTGATAGATGTAACGAAATATTAATAAATGTAATGAAAATACTAGTGCATTTTTTGTTTAAACCCTGCCTTTATATCTTAACACTTAACATGAGTATACAATTAGTACTCTAAAAGGTCACAATTTAGGACTGTTGATACAATAATACATAATTTGGTTAAAAACATTTTATTTGCTTCGTTTAAAATGTGTACAAATAACATTTTACTTAAGTGCGCTTCTTTTTCTTTTTATTTTTGTTCTTATTGCTCTTGTCAGCATTCCAGTACCACAACAATTGAGCTACAATAGCGCCATTAGCTAGAGTTGATACACAATAGGTGAGAATAACAATGAAGTCTCCAGTTTCTTGAATAGAAGTGAAGATTCTTGCAATGCTTCCTCCAAACAGTAGAAAACATGTCACAGCTGACAACTGGCCAGTACTTCCATTCTTGTAATTAGTAATAACTTGAATTGACTGAAAAACAAACATTAAGTTTAAAAAGGTTGGTGTACAATAAAGTGTAATAAATAAGTTACAAAAATTGTAGTAATATTACATTTATGTACTATTATGTTTTATGTGGTAATATCAAAGTGGAATGGTCATATATTTCTATATTTTTTGCAAATTTTACTCTCACCACTGATTAATTATGTATATTAAACTTGGTTAATGTTAACTAAAGATTTCTAATTAGCAATGTATTCAATGAAAATTTTAACAGGAAAAACATTCTTAGGTCACTGCAACATATGTAGGCTAACACATGGAATGACACATTCTAGGGCAGCCATTAACATTAGAATATATGTAGATGTAACAGGAGCATTTTCACTACATAAATTATAGTTATAGAAGACAATTCACCTTTGCAAAGACTATAATAGGCACATTGACAGCTTGCATATTCCACAAGATATCCTTGGGAGTATAGTCACTAAGAAGTACTGCGACTAAACCTGCATATGCAGCCAGGAACAAAGATGCTTTGGTAGGGGAGCCTCCGTAATGTAGCACCAGAGCTGCTACAATAGCAGTTTGAATGGCAAGGAATGTTCCCTCACCCCAGGCACTGAAACAAGGATAAAGTCAATAAGTTTAATAATTACTTTTACCCACAACGGACGAAATGGAGGCAGTTTATGCGCTTGGGGTTAGATGTATGTTTGTTACCGTTTTTTATGAAAACTACTAGGCCGATTTCATTGCAGTTTTTTTGCATTCAAAAGGTATTATAGAGCAGGGACATAGATATGTTCTCTCCTTTAGACCTCTTCCTTTTTGTTACACAATCTTAGTGTATTGTAGTTTTTAATTCAATTAAGGCTGACACCAAATGAAAAGAATTTTAAGATATTCACTAATCATTTAGTGCCAAAACTATTATATTTTTTAAACAAAATTATATGAATATTTCAATTCAATAAGTAGTACCAAGATTAATTACTTTAGCTCTCCTAAAAAATGGATGTGTTTGCGAATGCACTTCTAAATAAACCTACTTGATATAAATAATTTATTTCGCGGTAAAATTAACAATTCTATGATGATCCTACACAAATATTCTGTATTAAAGTGAACCATGCACATACCTGAAGGGAAAGTCCATGACATAGCTGTAAGCAAAGTTGGCAGTAATTGCAAACAGTTCCAAACAAACCCCATAGATGCTTATGCCCTTAGCACTTTTACTACTAAGAATTTTCAGGATCTGAGGCACTTTTACCAATATCGACCCGGCTATAATGCCGATACCGAGACCTTTGCTCAATGTACTCTTGAAACAGGGAACTGAAATAACACTTATGTATTAAATAAAACAATTTAAAACACAATTTGCAGTCAATCTGAATATACTCACCATCGAGAAAGTTATATCTAACGAAGTATTCATCGTAACACTTTTCCGATAATACGGAAAGTATTAAACCTTTTAGAAAGTCCTCCATGATTAACAATTAATGAATAATTATATTACTTAAAATAAATAAGTAAAATGTAGAAAATCAATCCATGTATAAAATTGTTCTTTCTCTGAAAAAATGTAAAACTTGTAAATGAAATTAACTATATTTTAATTGATCAAAAACTAGAAAATAGTACAAAGTACTAACACACGCTTGCACATACACACGTCACGTCGCACATTATCGTCATAGACAATAGAAACCGTAGAGAAACTTGTCATGTCATACTCATGTCATGTTTTGCGTTCAAAAATTATGAAAGGCCACAGAGTACATTATGCCGCCGATGTCAAAAGTATTGTCTATGATAACTTCCGAACAATGACATGAGAACCACGAAGGTCAGGAACAGAGTTGCCAACTCTACAGTTTTAACTGTAGATTTACAGTTTTTTCGGTATCTTCAGTTTTTAGTTTAGACCTCCAATTTGGAGGCTCCAAATCTAGTTTTTTTCTTTATAATACTGATGCCATTTATTTTATTCGCTGCGTAACCCAAACTTAGGAATAAACGGTCAACCACCATCATAAAAGGATGAGTTAAATGCTAGAATGACTATTTATAGAGATTTCATAAAAATATGTACGATTTTAAGAATAAAGATGAAACTGAAAATCAAGATGTGCAGACTGCAGATTGAAAACGATTCAGTTTTAGTAGAAACTGTAAATTTGTTAAAATTTAAAGTTTGTTTACGAATATAAGTATAATTTTCTTACTATAATAAGTTGTTTTATTGATTACAGCTATTAAATAATACAAAATAAGAAAAACTGTAGATTTACAGTTCTATAAGTAGAATTTTGCAGTTTTCTACAGCTTTTTTGCAGTTTTTATCTAGATTAGGGTTGGCAGCACTGGTCAGGAATGACAAGTAAAATCCCGCAATAAATTTTATCTTGGGTGGCTTCAAGATAAGATAAGAGTAAATAGGCTTATTATAGTTAGTGCGCCTTATCACTCAAGCAAGACTTCATTATCACTTACCATCGATTGTAGTCATGCATTATGTTTTAAAAGTCATGTTGTTTTAGGACTGATGAATTTCTATTAAAATAGGTAGATACGTAATCAGTCATTAAAATGCTATAAATATGTTATGTTGATTTTATCAGATCAAACGAATATTGTTATTTTTCTTGATAATAAAATTGATTAGATACGTCATGTTGAGATTTAAATTTTCACCGTTATCCTCAATACATCATTTACGCCATATCATTTTCCTCTACACAACGTCATTTCCTGTTCATCTGTTCAAGTCTGTGATTTCATAATGTAGGTAATACCCCAAAACCGAGTCACCCGATTAAAAGTAGACAACGACGCGTTACTGCCAAGATGAAAGTGGGGGACCCACTAACTTTCTAACTACCCTACACTGCCAACTGAAACACAAAAACAATTCATGGTTGATTTTAGTAGGCGGTTATCAGCCAGATTCCTACCATATTGCCAATCCACTCACGGGATAAAGGCCTGCGATCTCCGGGAGCGACGAGAGACGTGATATTTTTTAACCGACGAAAAAAAAAGGAGGAGGTTCTCAATTCGACACGTATATATTTTTTTTTTTATGTATGATCACGCAGAAATCGGCACAGGGTGGTCCGATTTGGATGATTCTTTTTTTATTGAATAGGGTATGTCCTGAAGTTGGTCCCATATTTTTTTGAAAATTTTATTCCCACCCTAAAGGTACGAAAATAGGGAATGATTGATTATTCATCCGTTTTTTATCCGGAATTTTTACATGTTAACCCCAATAACTTTGTACTGGATGATCCGATTTCGATGATTCTTTTTTTATTGAATAGTGTATACCTTGAGATTACTCTTGTTTAAATTTCGAAACAAAATTTTACCCCTATAGGTACGAAAATAGGGGATGATTGATATTTCATTTACTACATTTTTACCTGGTAACTGAATCTATAATTCATAAAATCAATAATTTATTATTAATTATAAGTATTATAGCAACTAAAAATTAAAAAATAATTACTTTTTAACAAAAAATAAAACCAACGAAAAAAAAACTGAAAAGCAAAAAATAAAATAAACCATTTAGTATTATAAATTAAGATCCGAAATTAACAGTAAATAAATAATTTTGAGGCGGTGCCAAACCAATGAAAAAACAAACGGCGAAAAGATGTGCGCCGGGCTGCTGCTGCCGTGTGCATCGCATGCCGCTGCCCTCATAATATTATGAATTATATGTAATTATTTTGGTTGTTTGTTTGGCACGGTCTCAAAATTATTTATTTACTGTTAATTTCGGATCTTAATTTATAATACTAAATGGTTTATTTTATTTTTTGCTTTTCAGTTTTTTTTTCGTTGGTTTTATTTTTTGTTAAAAAGTAATTATGTCAAGCATTAAACTAAAACATCATATTATAATAATATAATGTGTTAATGTCAAGTATCAAAACGGGAAAGTCAAATAAAACATGGATATATTTAACTGTACTTTATTGAATCGGTTTGCCACGTAACAACATTTTGGCATATTCGTCTAGTCTTGTGAATAATCCCCTAAAATGTTTCTTCGTCCGGATGTCATAACTGGATGAAATAAAGTTTTGAAACAAAAGGATTAGAACATTTTTCTCTTGGTTTTGAATTAGAGTACAAATGGTAGCTACAAAGTAAAAAATATTTACACTGAAAACGTTGCTTTCAATATTACGAATCGTTTTATTTATTTTTTACGAAGGCTCAAATTATTAGTTTTATTATGAAACGCAGAAGCAAGGTAGGTATATGTATATTGCACTATCAGGTCATATTTAAATTATTGATGCACCCTACAGAAAGATAAATTATTCTGTTTCGTTGACTTATTTGTCCATTTAAATCGAATACCATCTAGCATCGTAGTATTCTGTTACTTAATAATATTGCTTTCAACACAACAGTGGCTCATAAATCCTTTTTTTCAAATGTATGGATTGGATGGATGGACCAATGTCGGTACATAATTTTAAATTTTCAATCGTAACAGGTCCTCACTATTTTGTAACTAAACATACACTGATATTTCGACTATTCACTTGATAGGGAAAGTACCTATATTAAAAATAACAAAACCGTGAGTACCCATTACTTTTAAAATGCACGTTATCCACGATAACATACCTAAACTAAAACTAATACATTAACGCCCCAACTCAGAGTCACTAACGGTTACATAAATCGCTCCTTAGTACAGAATTTGTATGGCGATTGATTCGTTACTCAGGAGCGATTAAAGTAACCATTAGTGACTCTGACTTGGAGCGTAAGTGATTTACAATTTAACCTAATTTGAACAAAGATTTTTAATGTTGACCCTAATAAAAAAACACATTTTATACACATTCAAAATTGACACCAATAACTTTAACCATGTCTTACGCCGCATTGTTTTCTTGCAATTTGTATGAAAATATTTTTATGAAATTTGGATTTTAGATAGATATAATGTCGGTGACCAGGTATATAATGGACGGATTCTAGGGGATATTATACTGCCCTCTCAACAACGTTACATAACAATAAATGTAGCTCGATATACATGGAATATACATGGAATTAAAGGTACTGCGACTAAAATAGAAACACAACCAAATAGCTAGGCTACTTGTGGCGTTTAGATAGCTAGCACACAGATTTTTAGGGTTCCGAAGTAAAATCGGAACCCTTATAGTTCCGTCATGCCCGTCCGTCTGTCCGAAGCAAAGCGCCGAGACTCTTAGTGCTAGAAAGCTGTAATTTGTCATGGATATACATATTTATTAAAACTCCAGAATCGTAGAATAAAAATGAAAAACATTTTTTTTCAGGATACCTCCCCTACAGGTAACGTGAGGATGATTTTTTTATTCGTCGCGTACTCTGTAGTGTGGGGTATCATTGAAAATTTATAGAATTAGGGTTTGTGAAATATTTGGCTTTAGTGCTAATTTTGGTTCGAGTCCAATGTCCTCCCCTGCCGGCTAAACGGTTGGAGTGGGACAAGTGAAAAATTTTCAAAAATAGGTTATAATATGATGAATATAAAAGGAAAACTATCACGGCTATGTTAGCATAAGTAGTTAATGAGTAATAGTAGATAAACTTACTACTTCGGAATCTTACATTGCGCGTGGCCTGTCACGTAGTACGTGACACGTATTATGGTTAAGTTTGGTTTAAGGCCAATGATGCTTAAGTTTAGCCACACGATAACCCTACCTGGTTATTATTGTTCGTATATTTTAGTGCCCATTCGACATACATCCCCTAAATACGCCCCCTAGAGGTTTTTTTATGTAACTAACCGACAGAAGAAATCAGACGAGCTATCGGATAAGTGGTCATCGCCATTGGCAACACAAAAGGCATCACCGATGCGTTGCAGCTTGCAGGCCAAGAAGAGAGAAGGAAGAACTGGCTCTCAAGCCCCTAGCCGAAATACGACGAAAGCAAGAAAGTGCTAGCTAGCCACAGAAGCTTCACGGAAAGATAATAATACCAATAATAATATTAATGACTTAATAATAATATTGATACTACAATCTGCCGGCATGGGATTGGGGTCAATATTTTAGGCCTCTCCCATACAGCCAAAAGGAAGTAGCCGTTGTAGATTCCATGGACAAAAAGGACACGTTACTTTTAATTTTAAATAAAATTTATTTTAATAAATAAATTTATTTTCAAACTTTTTATTTCCCATAAAATCTTTGTGCTGGATCATACCTAATGTAATTTGTTTACTACTTACCCATATTGTAAGGGAGTAAAGGGACGCTGAAAAAACTAATATGTAACAAGAATGAAACTTATTGCAGTCAGTTCCCTGGTAGAACTATTATAGAAAGTAGAAACCTCAAACTGTTGTCATTAATCTGTCAGTTTAAAATTAAGCTTTGAAATTCGATTCCGCTCAAGTATTTACTTAATAAATATTTTTGTGTTCTAACGTGCTAAGGAGTATTTTACTCTCCACGATAAAGCACCTTCCAAAAGCTTAGAACAAAAAAAATACAAGTTCAGCGCATTTTTCACGACTTTTTTTAAACCTTCATTCTACAGCTTTAATAGACACCTGTTTTTATTACAACAGTGTGATGTACATTATATAATTATCCTGTAACTGTTTTTATAGCCAACATGTGAGTTTTTTTCAGGTAACTATGTTTTTTTCTATCATGTATTACATATTTAACCAATCGTGTTCTGCAGTTGTTCCCAAATCAAATTCCGTCAAGTTGTGATTTAACACAATTGGGAACAACTAAAATTTTATAAGCAGATGAATCGCCCAAATAATATATAAAACAATGATTTCTCTGTACTTCCATGCTATAAGTGTAGAAAAATATTTTACATTAAACTCGCACACTAAGTAATTATTTAAAAAAGGTATATAAGTTTGAGCCATGCATGTCCAGTAAGGTAATATCTAATAAAAATGAAAACCTTAAAACCTTAAGAATTAGCTAATGCTGGAGCCAACAATTATCTCTATAATATGAAAATAGTCTATTTCACATTACCAACAACCGGGGATACATCAATCCTTGCTTGGATTCAATAATATTATTCTTATAATTTATTCTACTCTAGCAATCTGGAAAATAAGTGAAAAACGTGTAATTGTGTATACTAACCCTAATTACTTCACACCACAAATGTTGAACATTAGGTGAGTTATCATATTTTGTAATAACATATCATTCCGCCTTTATCAACAAAGCGTTACATGATAGTAAGCTAAAAAATCTTACATCTGGTAAGTATTACAATGTACAAATGTTTTAAGCTTTTCGTAGAGTTATTCTGCTTATAAATTTGCAAGTACAACAGATTCCACCTACCTATTGGTTATAATACTAAACATTGACGACATCACTAATCACGCACAAGCAAAGAAGTAAATGTAATGAAGTAATAAAGTAGGTAGTTTGGCAAATTTTAAAACAACTCCGTTTAAGTCTGCCACCACTCCAAGTATTTGGTGATGGCAGTGCTCAACATCCGTGGTGTGGAAACACTAATGTAATTGTTTCATTGCTTGATTCCTAATTATATAATGATGAGCTTAAGTACTATATCACTATATCAGAGTGGTTTCAATGAAAAGGACAGTTTGGGCCTAGAATTGTTCTTCCCTAAGATCTTCTTCTGCTCCTCTTTTATTCTTTTCTCTTGTTCTTTTTTCAACTTTTGCCTCTCCTCATCCATTTTGCGTTGTTCTTCTATCATAGCTAACCTTTCTTCCGCCTGTAATAAAAATAAAATTTTATGTATATGCAATCTGTAGTACGTTCTAATATTATTTAGTAACACCTTCATAGAATTTTGCACAGGCAGGCTTCACGGAAATACCAGTAATAATATTAATATCTTAATAATGATATTGATAATATTATCCTTATGTGAAGCTTAACCGTCAAGTGGACTAGCTTGTCACCTCTTATATGACACCCTAGCAGTTGTATACGGCTAATTTATTTATTTGAGTGTGTAAGTAAGACAAGTAACACCAAGTTTTATTACATTATGTTTTCTTAGAATCCTAGACATTGAAGGATAAATTGTATTAACAAAATTTCTATCAATAAATTACCAATAATGAATGAACATAAATTAATGAATACTAACCAATTTGCGTTGAGCCTCCTCAATCTTTCTGTTATTTTCAGCCATGATTTCTTCCAACTCTTTCCTTTTACGAGCTTCTTCCTCCTGTGCGATAAAATCATTATATCAACAAGCAAGCATACACTTGTTTGGAACATACAAACCAAAGTAAAAACACAACATTTATTTTACAGATGAAATATATCATTCATATTGCTTGACACTTTTCGGCTGCTATTTATATAACATGTCATTTCTTCAATTTAGAATTCAATTCCAAATCAAATCAATTAAATTTTACCATTGTAATAACAACTGAAAAAAAAACTATAATAATATAATATACATACATGAAATCCCTCTTGTCATAAAATTACCTAATTTACGTGAGTACTTTCTATACAAAAGTAATTTTGGTAGTTTGTTCGTTGCAGATGGTGTAAATTGCAATCACCTACTTGAAAAATAAAATTTTGTTATACAAAAAATGGTTCAACAAATACCTTCAACGTTCAGGTTGGGTCCTCAAAGCAGCATCTCCCTTAAAATTCTTACAGCTTCTGGGTCTTGATAAGTCTTCCGACCTGACTTATAGACTACGTGACTGCCGAGGACAGTCAAGTGAACAGTTTTAAAATGCTAGCCGGTCACTTTCATGGCATTCTTACCATTGGGCAATGGATGACAAACAAGGTTGCCATGTGGACACAAATGACATGCAAGTAGTTAATGATTAACATGTATCCAACATTTAAAGACTAGTGTCTCAGTGAGTGACAAGTATTTTAAGTTTTAAGACAAATCTTGTAAGCACTCGAACTACACCTGACTGGACCTTCAACAGATATGATCGAAATAATTCTTTTATTAGTTTGGCTTGTACATAAAGTCGGTATACATATTATTGGCACTTAAACATTGAAATTTACAGTTAGCATGTTCAGGAACAGCTTAAGTTGTTCTTGGTGTGTGAGTGCCATGTGTGAGAGCAATCAATTGGTGTTGCTTTTACACATGACTGAAGACTGACGGTCACAGTTACCTGTCTCGCCAGTTCCTCGCGCCGCTGTTGCTCTCTCTGTCTCTCAAGTTCTTCCATCATCTCTTTTTCCATCTTCCGTTTTGCTTCTTCCACTCTTTTTGCCACTTCTTGTTCTATTTCATCTTTACGTTTCTCCAATTCTTCTTCTACACGTTTCTTGACAAGTAGTTCAATTCTTTTTGCAGCTTCCTCTTCAACCACCTTAAATATTCATTTAAAATTACGTAGTTTATAAGTTTAATGTAGATAGATAGATAGATAGGTAACTATTTATTGTTTGCACACCACATATTATACAATCGTACAAGAAAAACAGTAAAGATGGAAGTACAAAATAACAGGCGGCCTTATCGCTACATAGCGATTTCTTCCAGGCAACCTATAGGAATATAAGTAGTAATAATACTTAATGTAAATATTGTATATAATGATATTATTTTATAAGAAACTCCAAAACGTTATGAGGTCAGTCTCGTGTGGTGATTGTTTACATACCTTTTGCTCAGCTTCGCGAATGCGTCGTTGTCTTTCCATCTCCGCTAAACGGTCAACTTCATCCATTTTACTACGGCCCTTTGACTTCTTACGTCTACTTCCATCGTATGATGTTTCACTGCTGTTCGACGATGAGGCGGAATGAGATCGTTTCCTTGAAATAAAAAATAACCTTTAAAAAGTTATTCAATCAGTCGATATAATATTTGTAATGCTTTTAGAAGCACATACCTGGACTTGGAACTTCTTTCCCTAGATTTATCAACATGTTTCGAACTTCTACTGCGTGATGTTGATCGATCCTTGGATCGGCTTTTCTTTCTGGAATGCTTGCTGCTTTTGTGATGACGCCGAGGCGATTTACTACGTGATCGTGAACGGCCCATCCCTAACAACTGTATTGTTGTTATTTAAGAACACAAAAATGTAGCCGTTTCAATAAAAATATGTAAAATAAGTTAGCACATCACATCTCCGATTCACTCATTTTATTTCTTGAATTGAAGAATAAGCCACAGATTACTAAAGATAGAAGTAAAGATAAAGACGCACTGAACACAGACTATAATATATTAAAGATTCGTTTTGTCAATGGATTTAAATTGTCAATTAGACAAATGACAATAAGTGTGTGTCATGAGGTGTGTGTGATGTTTGTTGACCGGCCAGTGCGAGTTTTACGTCACATAACGGACTCGCTACGTAAATACGAGATGGCTACAATTTGTATGGGACCAAAGCTTTTCTTTTCACTGCCGATAGATGGCTCTGCTTCAGTACTTAAAAATATAAAAATGTGGATTTGTTCGTTGACAAAAAATTAAGTGACAAAAACCGTATTTACGTTTTGTTCCCACTACATAGCCGTAAGTATCTACCGCTTTGTGCCCGCTTTCTACTCGTTATTCCGTTCATCGGAGTGGGATTTTTTTTCTCATTAGTTCAACTGCCAAAATAATTATATTTTTTAAAATAAATCCACTCAAAAGGGTGGTGCGAATGGATCATCGTCTCATTTTAATACTAGATAAAATGGTACTTTATTGAAAGATCGTGGTTATAGCTTGATGTAATGACTGAATGAATTAATGACTGAACCAATTAATGACCGAATGAATTAATGAATGAAAGAGAAGGAGAGGAGGGAGTGTGCCCGCGACTATAGGTTAAACTAAACAATACATACACATTTTTTATGCATGACATGACAGCTTTATTTACAAAGCAGCTAAAACTTTGTTTAAACAGCTGGTGAGGATTTGAGGAAAAATAAAACAGAAAATCAGTGAGGATATCTTAGCAGGGATTGCAGGAATAAATCTAAAACTCCACCAGGCACTTCTTTGAGGGGATTGAATGAATCCTAATAAATAAAGGTCCCGTTGGCACCCTTTATATACGGGAATAACGAAGAGTAACATCAAACTAAAGTAAATATACGTACATATACATGTATATTTTAAGTATTTCTTTAATCATACAATGTTTACAAAAGGCGGTATAAGTAAAATTCGTAGAATAGTAGTTAATTCTTGATTTTATGGTTATGGAGTAGGAACCTAAGTATTCAAACGCTGTTGAATAAAATATTCTCTTTCCTTTTCATTTATAAACGTTATAAGTTTAGATGTTGCTTGCAAAATGCTGTCGTCCGAGAACAAGCTGGTATTAGGAAGTCGTGTTGTTATATTTGATGGCGTGTTACTAGGACATAAACTGTAAAGTGTGCTTTTGATAGCAATCGGTTCTATTTGTAGGACGCTAGCTTTGCCACGCGGCCCGTCATCCAATTTACTGAATTTAAAGCCCTGTTTAACATTGGCGATATCCGCTTCGGATGTGAATCGGCTTACAGACTTTTTGAGTAAAGACTTAAAATCTGTAACACTTTTAGCGCTCTGCACGTATGGAGCAATATTGGACTTCTCTGACAGAGGAGAAGACATAGTTTCTTGAATGAGAACTGACGTTGAATTAGAACTGTCTGCTGACGTCATTCTATCGATAGTTTCATCTTCTAGCTGATCGGTAACAATGCCACCTTCTGTAGTTTTTATCTGGTTCACTTCACAGTCGTCCTCCGGTTCCACCATTATGGTATCGGGATCATAATACTCCTTCAGTTTATTGAGTATCTCTTTGATGTCTTTCTCCTCATCGATGTCGGCGTCATCGTATGACTCCTTGATTTCTATATTGCCTCTGTAGAAGTAATCATATGGCAGGGTGAAGCCTCGTATGTATAGTTCTGCTGCGCTACCATACCGTGGGATGGTCATAGGTTGTTTGAAAATACACTCGAACCTTCCGGTGGGTGCCTTGGGATTGCCAGCGTTATCTATTACAACTGCAACAACACAAGGAATATTAGGGATTCGACCGGGGTAAGTCAGGAGCTAAAACATATCAATTGGTTGGTGAATCTGTTGGTAATCGTTAGCTTTAGAACGATTTAACGTAAGTCCATTCTTAATATTCGTATCGAAAATCCTTCTGTTGTTGGTACTATAGTAATAGTGACTTATCCAGTGATTTTGGATAGATAGATTATTGAAAACGCCCGCAAATCAGAATTATGGTTTATGTAAATTTAGGTAAATTACCAACCCCGAAAAACATTTACCGGCTGTATTATATTGTGGAAGCATAAAATAATTAATCAACTTCAAATAAATCGAGTGACTGTAGTTCTGTATACCTGATCAGACTAGCCAATAGAGAGACACTTGTGATAGTTATGACAAAAGTGTAATCTTTCTAACACGCTTTTATTTTTCAAGACTTATTTTTTCCTACGGCTGGGAAACGGGAAGCATTCACATCTCCCCCAGGGATTGGGTGGTGGCTGAAAAACAGCGGTACGCGGGACCAAGGTCCCGTTTTAGCAGAATCTGAGCCACTTTATTAGCCCATCCAAGAGCTGTTTAGTATTAAGATCTTTTGTTTCATTTTTGTATTGTTATTTTTATTTTTTGTACCTCTCCTGTATTTTTTTATTATGTGTGGCAATAAACGGTTTATTATTATGATTAAAAAACAATTATATGATACAATGAATAATACTTTTAACATCAGAGAAGATAGAGCAGGTTACAAACGACTTAAAACACGGAAGGAAATATAATATTGTGAGTTATGTCTCGCTTCAAGGAACGCGTCTTATATTCTGTTAGACTAGACTTGATAACACTTAACTACTTACGCTACAAAAATAGAATTACAGCATTGAGGTTAAGGAATTATTCAGATTGATGTATGAATATAAATAATATACGAGTAAATAATTCTATAATCCAATCTAAATATTTGATTCCGACTTTGCTAATTCGTAGTGCAAGCGTACCAAAACGCTAGATTATCATACAATATGTTTTAATAATAACCTTTTATAATATCTGATACCACAGCTGGACAAATCTTCGCTGTAACTTGCGTAGTGTGATTCAAGTCGGGGCAAGAGTTAATCTCGATCAGCCACGGTTTGTATTGATTGTCCAGAATGAAATCACAGCCGTACAGTTCAAAACGGTTTTTGCACACGGATAGCGAATCTTGGCAACTCAACATTATACCAATGATGGACCGCTTCATACCGGGATATATTATATTATCCCACACTTTATCCCTCCCAATGTTATTCAAGTAACGTTTGTATTTGTCAGAATCCCACATATTATTTTGCGGCAGATCTTCGTGTCGCCCTAAGCAGTTAATGTATTTCCTCTGAACAGCATTATTGGTCAGGTGTATGGACTCATGGTAATTTTTCAGATTGTATCGCTGTGAACTGAATTTCAAGTAGCAGTCTCTGTACATCCATATTACTAAGGGATACGTACTGGTGACCAAGTAATATTGTCTTATATCGAATTTAGTTTCATGTATTAGCAACGGCTCTTCTGTAAATAAATAATTTGACTACTTTAATCAAATGTTATTTTTATATTTATAATAATGAGTAAGTTATTTTTTATTATAATTATCTTATGACATTTGGATTGTATTCCTACCAAATTGTTATATAATTACTATTGAAAGTTTGCATTATATACATGTTGTATATTGTATATCAGAATTGTCGACCTGTAACTATTGTTATCAATAAAGTGATATAGATATAGTGATATATACCTACTTTAATCAATTTCCTCCAGTACTTATCATTAATTGCAGGGAGTAATAATAAAATAAAAGTAACCGTATTATTAGACTCCTTACCAATGTACTTTTGAACCACATATTTGGAATTAGCTTTGTTTAGTAAACTTGTGATTACACCTAATTTAGACGCCATTCTTATGCCCCGTCCTCTCGAATTATGCGCCGGCTTAATAATCCAAATATTGTGACAGCCCTCGCAACTCAACTGTGGCCGATATCTATGGATTTCCTTAAGGAAATACTTTGCACAACTCAAATACAGTTGAAGCTTGCTACTCTTGTCTGTCTGAAAAACGTCTTCTTTGGCAATAATCCGATAATACTTCTTCATAAACGAATTCCATTGACCCGGACTAGCGGTGACTATTGACCGGTCGATATCCTTATTCTGCTTACGAAACAAGTATTCCTTACATCGATTCAATGCAAAAACTATCACGTTCATGGATATATTGCCAGATTTTTGGAAGATGGGTCTATCGTTTGCTACCATAGAGAGGGTCCATTTGAGCAGGCTAGTGCATGCGGTCATTTTAAAGTCCTTCACAAAACCTTCTATTTCACCAGCATCATAGCTGTTGTACGTCCTTGGACTGTTGACTTCAGCTACGTCTTCGATATAAAACCAGTAATTTCTTTTAATAGATGAGCACAATCCCTGCTTGGAAGTCCACATAGCATCTGCCCTTAATTTATTCACTATGGTGTTAGTTTCCTTGGTCATATCTATCACGGGTGTGTCCCGGCTTTCGTCTCTCGTCCGCCACACAAAATTTGGATTATACTTTTCAACAAAGTTGGATAGCAGTAATCTCTCCAATTCGTTGTGAATTTCATTTTTATTGGAAAACGTTCCATTTCGTATTTTGGAGAGATTCATTCGATTTGCTGGAATTTTTTCGACCCAACCTCGATCCAATAAAGCCTTGCGTACGGCGTTGCAGCTGCCGTATACGGAAAATATCTTATTTTCTTTTATTGCTTGCGCCGCTTGATTTTTAAGTTTTAGATATCGCGTAGATTTTGTTTGACAAGTGCATATAACGTAGCTCTTTTCCTTCGGCGTAAGGCCACGATTATAGAAAGGGTTATTAGCGTTGTTATAATTGAGTCGAGGCAATTTATCATCGTCCATTGTGCGAGTTCTGTTATTTGCGAATCGGTTAAATGGGGAAGGACACTGTCTTATATTGGTCTTGCTACATACTATTTTTCTCTGCAAACATAATTTATTTAATAAAATCTAAGAAAATGTGAAGCTTAGAAAGAAAGAGACATAAGAAAAAGACAATAATATTTAGATAGTTAACAGCCAATTACTGCGGGTGGTTTGTCGCTAAGAACAGGAGATGTTGGAGATTTTCTAAAAAAGTCTTCATATTTTATATCTTTGGTTCTTTTAACAGCAACTCTCTGAATAGAAAAGACAAACATTATTAAAACTAATTATTCAAATAATAGTGGTAGCCTAAGAGCAGTGATAGCCTACCGGTTAGAACGTGGTCTCCCAAACGCAGGGGCGGGGGCCCGAGTTCAAATCCTGGCACACACCTCTAATTTTAAAATAAGTGCGTTAATATTATCACTTGCTTCGGTGAAGGAAAACATCGTGAGGAAACCTGCACACCTGAGAGTTCTCCATAAAGTCTCAAAGGTGTGTGAAGTTTACCAATCCGCACTTGGCCAGCGTGGTAGACTAATGGCCTGTACCCTCACATTGTGAGAGGAGACCCCGAGCCCAGCGGTAGGACAATAATTATTATGGATTGTTGCTTTGCTGTTTATTCAAAGAATACGTGGAAATTTGAGGGGAGGTGAAAAATATCAAAGTGAAAGAACGTGTTTACCTTCTTTTTACGTGTTAGTCTTTTCTTTCTGTGCGGCATCTTATACGTTTACTCATTCTTTCATGAATACCTCGAAGAAAAATCAAGATTGATTATAATGCACATTGGTTTATGAATTAGACAAGTCTAAAACCACCATAATCGTTTTTTTTTTACTATAGATTTATTACTTCTTGCTTTAGAAAATTCAAGAAATTGTAGGACATTGTAAATATTTTTGTATTTTATAAAACAGATTTTTAAAAATTATCTTTCATTTTCAATTTTTATTGAAAAGATCAAAAGACATGATTAAGTTATGATGACACAAGACAATGTCATTATTTAATAATCTGACGTTATACGTACTTTTTAATTCCCCACAAAACTTTGCCAGTAGGTTACGGTAAATTACAAATCGGTGAAGGTCTGACGGGATCAGGATAGTAAAATTGTGGGATGGAATCTGGAAAATAGGTAAGCTTTAATTAGGAACGAGAGATAGGTACATAAAAATAACTTTTTATTGATTTAATAATATACATAGAATATGAAGAACAACAACAACATGGAAGAAACGGAGATTATCCTAATTAAAGCAGAAACAATTTAGATACTTATTAGAGACAAATTAGCGAACGTATTAACATTTTATGGAACCATTATTAATAAAGAGCTAAGAAGTCTTTCGCTTAGGAAATGAATGATGAGGCTCGTCGTTCAATGGAGTAACAACCACGCGGTAGGGGGCATAGATGGACGTGCAACTTTTAGAAAACGAAATAGCCTTTTGTTTCGCTCCGCTCTCGTCTCGGAGCTTACAAATACTTCTACCGATGGCGCTTAACTTTTTAATGGGATTTGTATCGTCTACACTGCGAGTGCTACGAGATGTGATCGGTTCCAACGTCGGCCTGTAATTAGAGTTCACTCCACCTGACTTAGTTTGCCTCACCGGCGCCACAGTTTCGGTTCGAGCAGCTAATTTGTTCTGAACAGAAATTGTGGAGCGGAGGATACTGGCGGTCTCTCGTTCCCACTCGACGGGGTCGATGTAGCACCGCTTGTTACCGACCGACCTGTCGATCTTCGGTTTCTCCGCCTTGCGAGCGGACTCGGTCCGGTACTTGCCGGTCAGGGTGGCGGGCTGGATGTTTTCGGGGCCGCAACACGAGTGGGAGACGACGCGTCGCTTACTTTCTGTATTTTTTTCGTGTCTTCCTCGATGTGTCCTAGAAGAGAGTGCGGATGTTTTACGTTTTTTTGTGGTGTTTTTAAGTGTAATCCCTGACTTTACCGCGGTGACGGCTTGGCGTACCGAGAACGATTCTTTAGGGCCTATTACGAGACCATCCTTGTTCGTTGGGAGGGCGTCATAAGGATTTAGCCACGATAGGAAGTCGGTGATGATGGGTCCGCTGTATTCCGAGGGTACTGGTTGATCCATTTCTGGAATAGTATCGCCAGAGGGCACGCGTGGTGCTAGGGGAGTGACGCTTCTTGGTTCATGTTTTCTTTCCTTCGATTTCTTGATAAGTCGTTTCCCGTTAATACATAAAGACAATCCGAGATATGCCGGTGCTTTTGGGATGACCTGTCGGTACACCAGTTCGAATGTTCCCGTGTCGGCATCAGGGTTGTATCGTCGGTCTAACACCACTGCGGAAAAACAATTCGATGTTATAGAAATTACAAAGTTAAATGAAAATAAAGAAAAATCTTTGTTATGAGTTACCTTTAACGACATCCTCGAGACATTGGGGACAAAGTCTCGCTGTCACCGAAGTCGTAGGAGCTAGGTCAGGGCTAGAGTTGATCTCTATAAGCCATGGAGTAAAATCTTCCGTCAACATGAAATCCGCTCCGTAAAGTTCGAAGCTGTTCTGCCTCTTGTCCATCGACTCCTGGCAGGCCAGCATAGCCCCGATAAGACATTGTTTCATCCCAGGATAGATTTTGGTGTCCCAAAGTTCGTACTTTCCTATCTGTCTTCAAAATTCCAATTAATTATTAAATAGATTATATCACAGCGCATATCCGGAAAACCTATATTTACCTGAGATAAGCCTTAAAGGAATGACAGTCCCACATGTTCTCATCTGGCAAAGCTTTGTCGCGATTGCCGTTATTTTTATATTTAGTTTGTACGGCATTGTTCGTGAGGTGAACAGACTCGTGGTAATTCGATAAGCTGAATATTTGCGAGCTAAACCTGAGGTAACTGTCTCTGTAATGATGCAAAACGCACAAAGGTTATTCCTTGTAAGAGGGCCTGCATCGTAAACAAATAAGTTTATAATACCCTTACTTGTATAACCAGATTGTTAACGGTTGGCAGTTCGTAATAAGAAACCATTGTCGAATGTCAAATTTCGTATCGTATATCACTAATGGGTTTTCTGTAAATCGATCGTAGTTAATAAGTTTTAGTTATATCATATAATTTGAAATTAATTCACAAACAGCATAACTTTATTAATTACCAATATATTTTTGTACAACGTATCTAGTCTTCTGCGCTGGTATATTGATAAGTCCTATAATGTCTTTGATGTTGTTCATAAGTTGAATGCCTTTGCCTCGGCATTTGTTCCCTGGTTTTACTATCCAAATGTTAAGAATACCATCGATGTCTATCTGAGGCCAATACTTTGCCACAGTGCTTAAAACTTTCGCTGCTCTCCTCTCCAATTGCCTAAAATATATTTGACAATAATTAATAGCTAGTTAATTAGTTTTATCAACTTGACTCTAATATTTTGGTAATTGTATATCTTTATTATCAAAAAAAAAACTATTAGACGCTGTTAATTTTGTGGTAGGTATTTGATTAATTTGTATTCATGACCGCCTCTACACCTCTAGGTCCGTGTAGTATCAAATCACAAATACCCACGACCCGAACGCATGAATTTATTTGTCAGATAAATTAGTTCCCCATCTAGGAATCGAACCCTTGGCCCTTCCACCGACAGTTAAGATCAATAAATAAATTCAACTCGACAGGATAATTGAATGAATTACAAATCTTGTTAATAAAACGCAATTATTATTATGACATACTTGATATTTGTGTTCTTATCTTCCATGAATGTGGCCTTTTCGTGTACCAGCAGATAATGATGCGTAAGGAATTGATCCCATTCGTGTTCCCATATATGTTGAGCCTGATCTTCCTCCTCATCAATATCTTTGTGCATATAGAATGAGACATATTCGTTCATTCTGTTGAGAGCGAACTCAATAGCACTGAACGGAACTTTACCATGAGATGTGACTAAGTTTTCTTCGCCGTTAGCTTGAAGAGCATTAGACAACCATTTGATTGTACTAATACAAGCGGTTATTCTAAAGTCTTCGATAAATTCTTCAAGACTGTCTGAGTTGTGAATGTTATAGCATCTCGGAAACTTTGTTAGCGCTACACCTGGCTCGGTGTACCAATGCATTTGAGTCAACGAAGTTGTTAAGCCTTCTTTAGTTGTGAAAATTGATCTGGAATACCTAAAAATATAGATGCAAGTCAACAAGTGAATAAATTCAAAACTAAATACACGGATGCAAATGTAAATTAAATTAAACACCTTAGGATTTGAGGCCTAATTAAGCTTACTTTATTTCTATATTTCATCGCAACCCATAATAACAGTTGGCTAAGTGCTGTTCGGAATTATGAGATTTTTTAAGAATAAAAAAAACTGAAAATAGATATAATAATAACAATGAAATAATTCGTTTACATTGTTATGTACCGTCTCGGTCGGTTCGAGTGTATGTATACCTGCTTATGATGACCTCCTTGTTGCTGAGAAGCCAGTCGTATTTATCTCTTTTGGTCGTCCAGAGAAAGTCAACTGAATGGTGTTCCATAAATTTGTACAAAATCATCCTTTCTACTTTCGACAGCTCCTTGCAAGACACCTTTTTTGGGTCAATGTTAGTTGGTGGGTGGCGGACCTCCAATTAATAGCATTTCATAATTATTTTAAAATTTTATTGGTTAGTACGTACATTAGCAAAAGTATGTGTCATTTTTAGAGTAACTCTTATTTATCGTAATACAATACATAGGTATCGCCATATTCGTAACTATTACAAGATTATCTATTATAACTAGACACTGCGTGACTGCGGTCTATGTTTTTAAAATTACATATTTTTAGCAATTTTAATTTCGCACAACGCACAAAGAAATGTGAGACATGTTTAAAGTTCAAACAAGTACTATCTACTATAAACAAAAATAATATGGTTCTCTTGAAGAAATATCGATCTAAATATGATGATGATGATAGAAGTAATTTAATTAGATTGATTGGATACCTTGTGCGATTCGTATTTTTCGATCCAGCCTCTTTCGAGAAGCGCCCGTCGTACCGCCGGGAAACCCCCGCCCTTTATCATGAACACCTTGCGGTCTCTCATCGCGTTGTCCGCTATTTTCTTCAGCTCATTCCATCTTTCATTGCTCACCCAACTTTTGTATTGCTTCAGTTGTTCTATCGAGGATGTGGTCTCTGCTGGTTACCGTTAATCGATTAGGAAATTAAGATAAGAAACTGCGTTCTCTAATAACGATGGCTTTCTCCAGGAGTAGGTATCATCTATAACCATGCTCTGTTGACACAATACAGTGGCTATTGCATGGAAATTTGTGGGTTTTTTTTTATAGCCAACAGATGACGAGACAAGGCATCATCGATGCGTTTCCGGAAATAAAGAAGCGGGGTATTGCACTATTTCTGGCTCTCCGACATTAGGACAGAAACCTTCAAAAAGCTCAATTTAAAAAGGAGGGTTGTAGCTAGCCAGACAAGTAAAAAACCCTAAACTGAAAGCCCAGCCACCTTGAGAAACCTGGTCCCGCAGCTTAGTCCGCTTCAGTAGATTACAGTGACTGCACAACGAACAGTGGATCATAGGGGCTTGTTGGTATTCATAGCAAGTGTAAGATGCATGGAGCCCTTTACATCGCCAATTTACTGCTTTGACTTGCAGCCGTAAATTAAACGTTCAACCACAACCCTTACAAGTATGTTAACACTTCAGTCTTTCTTTGTTTATGCTGCATCCACCCTCAGCCCTCTATGGATTTATCAATGTAGTGATTCTACAACTGGTCAAAATTTTGTAATTTTCATAAACCCGTTGTCAGCTGTCACCATAAAAATGAACTGACCCAAAAAGTCTGTTTTAATGACCTACATTAATTTAGATAAATAAATAAGTAGGGAGTTTGGTTGTTAAAACCAATTTGTTCAAAAAACTACTTAATCCTTTGAGACAATAACGTTCAGCTATAAACTTTAAACTCTCATGAATGAGCTCAGCAAAGATGTTTCATCAGACTTTCCTGTTATAGTCGGACACCTGAGTAAAGAGGTTAGCAAGAATTATGTAGTTGCTGGTTGTGGTCAGCAAAAAACAACAAGACACTTGATAATAACACAGAATACTTAGATTGTAATAGCAGTGTCATAGTGCAAGTTATTAACCTATCTACCCATGACAAGTCTCCGTTTCGACTTTCGAGAGGTGTGAAGTGAAGTGTTTAACGTACCAGTTTAATTAACAAACCTGGTGCATGCTCTGACTTCGAGAACGAAACTGCACTGATTGGTCGCAGTTCCTTCTTAACGACACTTTCCTTGTGTAGTTTCGAGTCTGATGCACTCTCCTCAAGATCCATCGTTATAGCCATGAGCCTCGCTTGCCACTCTGCGGGTTCCTGCAACAGATGTCAAAGTTCACCATCATTTTTTGTTTCAAATCATAGGGACGACTTCGCGCTACAGAGGTCGATTATGGACTGGTGGACCCGGTGGTTAAATATACACCAGATTACAGTAGTGCAATGACCTACTTTAATTTAACCTACTTCTGGTTCCGTACTATCATCGAAGTTCCGGGCGCATCCCCGCCTGGCACTACGACAATGACGTCACAACTTAAGTACCTACTCCCTTGCAAACCGTGTAGAATGTATGCGGAAATTAATAAACCAAAATTACTCATACCCAGGGTAATCTTGTAACCAGGTCGGTGATCAGGAAACTAGGTTAAAATGAACACAATAATACCCGTCAAATGGGTATTTGATTACAGTGGTAATTTTGAATTACTAATAATTTATCAGGACATCTCATTTATTCGGACTTTTGCCTACATAGGATTTAAATCGATTGATGGATTTATTTATCAAACACAAAATGACGTCGCTGAAATTGTCAAAAAACACAAAAAATGTACCTATCTTCAAAAGAGTTTTATATTCAATTCAAGATTTTAACTCGGACCAATAAAAAAAGTAAGTAGTAAGTATTTATTGGTCTGAGCATTTTAATCATTGCTGTAAACTGTAAATAATGTTAAACGCATCCTAGGTCCATCCTAGAAAATAAAGCGTGTAAAAAAGGTCCATGGCTTAGAATAATATGATGTGGTCCTAATATAGTTGACAAAATTTGGAAATTAGTTTAAAACTATAGCTTAGCATCTATTTCACCCCAAAAATATATTATTCTAAGAAAAATAAGTCTTTTACATTAGTATTTTGAGTTTTTAGAAATGAACTTGAAATTGACCGCGAAAAAGGCCAAGACTGTCATGGCGTCTTGAATGACGTCACACCTCGCGAAACAGCCGTGTTTGCATATGACAGTCAATTGTGTTTTTTAATAAATAATGAATTCCTCGCATTATAAAAACTTTATAGTGCCCCAATGTAAAAGTACAACGATAAAAACGCCAAACAAATTATTCATATACGTTCCAAACAATAAACAAATACGAAGAAAGTGGTTAAATATGGCAAGGAGGCAAGATGCTCTTACTTTATCAACTGATTCCACAATTTATTTCTGTGAAGATCATTTTGATCTAAGTATTAAACACAACTTGATGTATCTATTTATAAATGTATAGTAAAAGAAATGAATTTTGCTAAATCTACCATAATATACCACACATAACCTATAAAATGTTATGACTTGAATAGGGTTTTATGATGTAGGTATTTGAGTTAAAATATTATTAAAACTTTGTATTCGCTAACCTCAAAATAAGTTATATATTTAAATTCCATATTAGGTAAATGCGACTCTCTGACGGGTAATTAAATGAGACTTTGTTTGTTCTTCACATTATACTTACACAGAAGTTTTAACATTGCGGAATTCCGATGAACAAAAGTCGGTGATCATTGCAAAAAAATTGCCAAGCATAACGGCGTCAATTTTGGGCAAATTACTGCTGTTTGCTTTGTTAAATCCTGATTCCATGGCAAATTATACCTGTCTTTCAAGATTAAACTAAAAACGAACTGTATTAATTTAACAAGAATTGCTGAAAACTCCAAATAACCTGTCCACTTTATACGAAAATGACAACTACAACGTAGTGTTTCGCGAGGTGTGACGTCACGCCTCCATGCGCTTCTCTGATAGGTGTTTAATGTCACATGATTAAACGCCTCAATTTGTCGATTTTATTTTCCAAAAATATTATTAATCTTTTATTATTTTAATAGAAAAGTTGCATTTTTGCTTACTAATTATCATGGTTAATCATTAGAAACTCTAAGCCATCGGATTTATTCTTAGTGGAAACAAGCCTATTGCAGATTTGTTAAAGAAATTGACCATCACTTTAATTGGTTTTATTATCTTCTGACTGTACAGAAATAGGTACATGAGTAAACTGTAAAATTATTAAGAGATAGCTTAAACATTAGCTATAGCTTATGTACTTTACAATTTATTATTTTAGTGAACTTAAAAATAACGCATGTTTTCGTAAATGCAGAGTGGGTACTTTTATAGGTAGTAGAAAAAAAATAGAGGTATATATAGGTATACCTAGCTAGGGTTGCCAGGTCGGCCAACCAAAAAGCCGGACAGACCAGCCAGCCAGTTTGGCCGGACATTTGGGTAAAAAGGCCAGACACCCTAAATTATCAAGAATTTTATGTATTAATATTATAATATCTTGAATATTAACAGCTTCTTGAAATCAACCATCAAATGGAGATGCCCATTTTTGATCAGAAAATATTTAAGGTTTATCGGATTTTGGACAGAACAGAGCTTTTTTATACAGATATTCTACCTACTCAGTCGAAAAAGGAGCTGACGATCTACCTGATGGTAAGTCATCGTCCACGGAAATCAGTAACACCAAACGCATCAACGAGGCGTTGCCGACTCAGGTAAAAGAAAGAAAGACTGGCTCCTGAGCACTCAGCCGGAACACGTCGTCGGAACAGTCGTTTGGTAGCCGAACCTTCGTTATTATATCTACGGCCGAACCAAGCAAGAGTTTGTAGGTATAATAGTCATGACATGCAGGCTTTACAGAAAGATAATAAATTATAATAAAATAAATATTATATTACTGACATAAATAAATTTATTTAGTTGCCTAACGTTCAGAAATCTACCCATAGTACAATCTACATTGAGTATTTTCCCTATAAATAAATCATGGTTTGAGAGCTTTCATTGACTGGATGGATGCCGATGTATTACGTCAACGTGCTCCATCCTTGTTATACGACATGAACGACATGAACCTTCGATTCGAACGCATCTGAATTATTCTGAACGCACAGCGCGTTTAAACACAAGATGGCGCTCGTGCGCGTAGGGGGCGTGGCTTACGGACGCGCCACGAGTGACGAGACAATCCGCGAGCGGAAAATGAGCGGTAATGATTGTCACCACGATGACCACGAAAACGAAGTATTCCACCTAATTAAATTTTTTAAAATCGTGAAAGAATTTATGTCATAATTTTACAGCCAATACATCAAACAGATCAAACTTCTACATTAATTTTTCACGGGCGAACAAAAACATCAGACGCAATAAGAGTTGCCTTAAGTTTTTATTAATTTTATCAACTTAAATAAACTCACGAATCCTGCTAGTTTTAAAACAGCAGCTGGTAAAAAATGGCAGGAGCAGTAATTTGGTAAACGTTGTCAATTTATCAAACGACAAAATTATAACTAAAAGTAAAGGTACCATACCTAAAAAAATAAAATTATTTTATAGTTATAGTTTAGGTTTTAAGTATTATTACATATTTCTTCTGTGGTTTAGGGCATAATACGAAAAAGGTGTCAATCGTTGGGGGAGTGTCAACTGTAGACTTTCCCCTAATTTGTTAAAGCGACCATAGTTACTCAATAATATTTCGATAAAATTTCAAGAGTATATCCACTACAGCTCGAATATCTATCTTCAAAAATAAAGATGCACAGTTCCATATAAAATAAAAAATATTCAAATTAAATATTTGTTTTGCTGACTGTAGCTTTCCGTTTCTTATGACGTCACGCAGCTGTCATCGAGACAAAATTCCAGCCGTTCCAGTACCAAAACGCGCGGCTTGAACATTAATAATTTATTCATGGTTGAGTATTCTAAACAAAGTAATTTTAGTTTTTAATCGAATACTTCAAATGATGAATGATGTACAAATTATTTTATTGTATAATTTTCACATAAAGTACTCTGTGGTCGACTGAATACAGATTATGTCGCAGCTCGCAGCTAACTTCACGTTTTTAATTTTATTACGTTGTCGGCCATGTTGGTGGCAGACGCATTTGACGTTAGGTTCAGTTCCGTATGTTGTCAATACTGTTTGTGACATGAAAGCAAGATGGCGAGTTCATCTCCGGTTGATTGTCCGTTCCGTGTTACTTCAACATACATTTAATGTCATTTTTTAGAACTTTTGTTTCGTAATGAGCTAGCGATCTAAATATCTGTGAAGAGATCGAAGACTAGTGTAAACGTGTTATTAACTGTAAAAATACGAGTTAACATTAAACTCAGATGTGCATCTATCCCACCTGAGGAATGTTGGTTTTTTTCAGTGATTTGTGATTTGGTCAGGTGTTTTCGTTTTAGAATTAAAATTTTGTTCTTGCGCAGTGAGTGAAGTTACAGAGTTCAGATGTATTTGTGTCGTGGGGATGTTATATGTCGGGACTGTTTTCAATGTTGGGAAACAAAAGCGTAAACTATTTGTTTTGATAGATCGTGATAAAGTAAATTAGAAGGTCGGAGTAGCAAGCAGCTCCGGCCGGACTGCCGGAGTGATGGCCTTCAGTGAGGTGAGTGTCTTGTAAATTACTTTAATGATAATGTCATTTTAAGTTTCACATCTTTGATAAGCGATAAAAATTGCTTGGCAAACTTTAAGACTGACCTCGCCAGTTTTGATAAAATGTACAAAGTTTGCATGGAAATGATTTGTTCATATCTCGATGTCTGAAGGTCTTAAAGCTTAAAACCGAATTTATAATTTACTATCATTTGCTATCAACCAATAAATATTTACTTACTGTCAGCATTACCATTCAGTTGATTTCTGGCTATTTTAACCAGTGAATATGGAAGCTATTCCTTATAAAACTGGTGCTTGTTTGTTATTGAGTTACCATGGCTAGCTCTGGCAGTGTTAATTCACACAATCAGCAGCATACTCAGTGAAAAAGAAACTGAATAACAGAAGTCATTATCAAAATGAAATCCTCGCTGGAATGTTTTATCATTTCAGCGCTGATTATTGTGAATATTCCTGATATGATACTTGAATGATAAGAAGCAATCCCAATTGACAAACTTATGTTAGTATTCATCATATCTTTTGTGTAGACAAAAACATAATAATTAATATTCAATTATGTAATTTTTTTGATAGTTTTGTTTTATTGTTATGCTCTGTCAAGTTTGAAGGTTTTATTCATAATTAAAATTAATACATTTTAATTTATTTTGAGAATATAATTTAGCTTTGAATACTTAAGTAGTAATCAAACAATGCAACTATTTGAAGGCAAATTTAATAATATTCAGTAACTAAGATCATCATTATCCTACAATTACTATTTAAACTATTTACTCAATTAGTGTTGCGTCATTAACATCAGAACAGGTTTTTCAATTTCAGCTGTTTGAAACTAAATGGTGATTTAATGATAATGACATCACAACAATTAAATGATAGTGACCTGACTTGGTTTAATTTCTTTTTATTGTCAGTGATTTAAGTTGGACTGAGTGGGACTTTAGCATGGTAGCAGAGCTGCCACCTGATGGTAAATGGCCATTAACAGCCATGGATATCAGTAACACAAGTACTGTCAAATTGTTGCCGATCATAATGGAAAAACGGAACTGCATTATTATTCATGCAATCTATTGGAAAAAATGTTCTTCTCATTATCATACTAGACGTACATAGCATAATTCACCATACCACTTCATTGCACTATCATAGATTAGTAGAATGGTTTGTATTTAAATGAACCGGCATCTTCATACAACATTCATAATATGTTTTGTACCAGACTTTTACTAGTTACTCAATCTAGTATTTGTTTTGGGAATTCTATTCACCTATTGGGAAAGTTTTTTATTAGTAACCCAACTTCAAACTATTAATATTCTTTTTATGGAAATAGCAGGCAAACAAGCTGACAGTCTACCTGATGGTAAGTGGCTATCATTGCCCATGAACATCAGCAACACCAAAGGCATCTCGATGTGTTATCCACTAAGAAAGTGAGAAGAAAAGAACTAGCTCTCAAGCCCCGAGCCAGAACACAACTTGTCGTTTGGCGGCTGACTCATGCTCATACTTTTACAATGCATTTAACAAATAAGTATGATACTTTCTTATTTGTACTGTATTGGTGTACCTACTTCTATGTGTGTGTGTGTGTGTGCGCCAGCCATTCAAAGTGTAATGTAAATGATAGGTATGAAACGTCAGCAGCATCTGTAATCATTGCAGCCTGATATAACAACAGTTAACATTTCACACGTTCTTATTACTTATTGTGGCTGCTCATAGTAAGTTATTTAGCCTCGGTTGGGTCCTCCGACGGATTGGCGGTAGGCGTTTCATAATTGTGTTGTTTAGCGGTGGTTTCCCACGATGCGATTGTTATTCTGAGTCCGAGAGAGCGACGTGCGTGCGTGGAACTGGTGAGGCGCCCGACTTCGCTGCGTGAGACTAGCTGTTACGTTTTCGTTGAGGTCAAAACGTACGTTTGACTTCGTAACTAGTTTGTAGAACGCGGACTGGTTGACCCCGCTATGTTACTATGCCTGTCTCGATAGAAACGTGGCGATGAAGGAATTTCTATTATCTATTATCGCGTTATAAACGTTTTAGAAATCGCCTCGTTATCATTGCTTCATCTACACTTTTATCAAAGTAGCTGATGTGTTATCTTGTTAGCATTTCCTTATGTGTAGCCTAGTAAATAGGCTAAGTGTCTAAGACAGAACCGTTCAGAACCATTTTCTCCAATGTTTTTTAACCGATTTATTTTGGTAATTATTGACGATCTCTAGATTACCCGTAATCTTAAAATATCACAACAAAATGCGTGGAATCCTAAATTCTTGTGAGCTAAGAATGAAATTACAGCATTATTGATGAATTACCTAATTTAGCTAAAGTAGCTAGCTACTCTGATATGAATGGGTAGTGTAGATACAACGCTCGTGATAGTAGTGCACGGAATTCACGGAAAGAATTCTCACATGTTAGGGTCGGCATATAATGTTGTCTGTGTTTGCACTATGCAGGGGCCTTATCTATATGGGCCGTGGTTTCCTCGTAGGCCCCCCGATTGCAACCGTACGCCAGTGTGTGACCGTGGTAACTAGTCTCATATTATTATAACCAACGTGACGTGACGTGAACCACCGCGAGATCCGTGCTCGATACAAACAAACAATGAATAACATTAACGTGTCCAGTTGTATTGGATGCGTCCTAAATACGCTTTGTGAGCGCATTCGCAATTGCCTATTTGGGCGCCACTCGGTTTAATGAAATTCCGAGTATTTTCAACCCGTAATTCACAGTGCGCCGCAAATTCCCTTGTATTTTACAAAATTGTTCGAACAAACATCTCTTTCTTTATGATAAAAAAGGTTCACAGTAACAACTTCAAAGATAGCATTGATATTGAATTTCGCCAACGTCTCGGATACGTGTGGAAATCATGATATAGGCACGGATTAAGTCCATAATTAAAATTGTGAGCGATGGTTGACAGAACAAAGAGCTCTTACCTGCCGCACAAGGCCCACACTACGTGCTTCAGCTGTATCGAAATGTACCTTTTCCAGGTTGATTAAAAAAGAAGAAACCTTTTTAGAGTTCCGAAGTCGGAACCCTTATAGTTTCGTCATGTCCGTCTGTCCGAAGCAAGGCGTCGAAATCTTAGTGCTAAAAAGCTGTAATTTGGCATGGATATAGATAGATAGATATTTATTAAATCTCCAGAATCGTAGAATAAAATATTTAAAAACATTTTTTTTCAGGGTACCTCCCCTAAACGTAACGTGAGGATGAATTTTTTATTCGTCACGTACCCTATATTGTAGGGTATCGTTGAAAAAGACTTCCAAAAATATTATGGGTCTTCTAAGACCCTTTTTGAAATTACTTGAGTTGGACAAGTGAAAAAATTCCCAAAAATAGGATATAATATGATGAATTTATAAAGAAAACGTATAATAAGTAGTTAATGAGAAATCGGTAGTCGATAAACTTACTACTTCGGAACCCTACACTAAACATAAAAATTTAATTCACAAACCGAGCTTGCACGAGCTACTTCTGCTCCTTATGTAACAAAATGAACGTAAGAGTTCATAATTTTTTTAACTCTGTCAAAACTTAGAATGCAAGTGTTAATTTTAATTTCATTTAAACCTGAAACAGCCCCTATTTAAAAGTCAAATTATCTTGACTTCTAAATGCTAATGAAAAGTTCAGTAAGGTTATGTATTGTTTAAATTGAATATATTGTGTATGTATAAGTCGGGTATTTAATTACCCAGATAGATACCTATACACAATAAAATTATGTCATTGGCTCATGTCACCTTATCGACAGTCAACGCAAAGTACCTATGCAGAATGCAGAAATTAGTCTTCTGTTATCATTTATCATATTATTATATCAATAAGATTCTTGTAACTTTCCTGTTGCTTATAAGAATGTCTTTTACTTTTTTAGTAATACCTGTATCATGGTAGGTACCTCTCTATTCTGTATATATACCTATGTTTTGGATAGATTTGGCTGGATATAATGTAGCAATCTTTTCATCTCAGCCAGGACCGTGTTTAGTGTTGACTACAAAACGTCTGCACCGTGAAATTTGTACATAAAAAGCCTATTGAACGTACCCGTTGGCAATCGCGTCGATTCGAGCGAATCTCTGTTAGTCGTGCGCGCAGGGTCAACGACCCGGACTTATCAACAATCAAAACTGTAGGGCCCTCTGGTAAACTCAGTGTATTTGCATAGAAGTGCTTCACCTCCGAAATATGTTTACACACTTTCCATAGCTGTTTTAATTCATAATAAATATAATTAACCTACCTACCTACCTACTTCAGATTGTCCGTTCTAACTTCTATAACAGTTGAGTCGTGATTCTCAATGAATTTATGTTAATAATGAATAAAGGTTTTTCATTATTATTTTATTACGTAGGTATACCAAACCAAATCTGTTGCATAAATAAACATAAACACAACCCGCACTAGGATTTTTTTTTATTACAAGGGACACATAGATAAGTCACATTGCGGCAAAACCAGGCAAGAAATTTTAAAGTAAAATATGAAATTGGTGAACGATTGCACGGTAAATAAAAGAAAATGGCAGCAAGTAGGCACCTACGTAACTTACTTACTTAGTTTTAAATAGCTATGTAAGCTAATCCAAAAAGAAATACTCAGGTATCTTCAGCGCTGTCCTGTTACGTCCATTGGGTCTAATAAAGTTGCCGTGAATAAAAGTAAACATAATGAAGTTGGATAATTTCCAAGGCAACGTACACTGTACAGCTACATCTCAATATTTGCCCTACTCTGTAAACACCTGCTTCTGCCAGACATTCCTCCCTTTGTTTGACTTTTCTGGATGTCGAGCCCGTGTGTGAAGTTTCTTTGATCCTTCCTCATATTATTTATCCTCTAAACGAGTTTCAAGAGCCTCATTCATGGCAACAAAGAGATTCAAATGTTTCATTCTGAAGGGGGCTTATTATTTGACGTAAAATGTTTCAGTTGTAATATTTGTAGGTTTTATACCTATAAATTAGATATATAAGAAAGACACACATTATATTTTAATGAGATTCTTTCTATGCCGCAGCGTAGAAAAAATGTTGACAAAAACACTAAACCTGGGTTAATATTTTTGTATAGTATAATGAAACTTATGAACAATAGTAGACTTGGTTATTCATTCACATTGTTAAGGGGCCATCCATAAATTACGTCAGACGTCAGGGGGAGGGGGGTCGATGTAGTGTGACAAGAGGTGTAGAATAAAAATAATGGAAATAAAACTTATTTCGGAACTCGTCACACTCAGAAGGACGGGAGGAGGGATAATTTCTGGATGGTCCCTAAGTGAAACCAGAGGATTTGTATTTAGAAATTGAGGAGAGGTATTTAGCCTTAACCTTTGTAAAAAATATGAGAAGTTGAAAATTACGCCCTCGACCGCTTAATTGACCGGACAGCGGCGGGCCTTGGAAATTTCTTTTTAATTCAATTCGCAGTGTGATGGAAGATGGAAGGGTGGATATAAAATATAATACGAGCTTGGTACCTTACATTTATGTGCGTTATAACGCAATTTACTTTTGTCTCGCTTTTTTACGAGCTGTGCGCAGTGAGATGTAGTAAGTGAACTGAACAGCCAATTTGTGTTACAGTGACAGCTAGGGTATGTCTGTAACCATGGAACCACGTACTAAGGAATCTTAAGTTTATTGGTGCAATTATGAATATTATGATAGTGTTTGAGGGTGATTCTTAAAAAGGGAGGATAAAACGTGTCCAGTCCAAATACTTCTTCGTTATACAACCATAATCAATAGCAATAAGGTTTTAAGATACTTTAACTATCGGCACAACTATTTACACACCAAAAAAGAATATTAAATATAGTATAATTTGAAATTTAAGCCAAAATCTGCCTCAAACGTCATTATCTCGCATGTCCTATATGACTGCACGTGGATATTTCATCTAATAAAAAAATCAAACAAACCGAAACATTTTATTTGTAAATGCAAAATCGTCCTCAAATGATCAAAGTTTCTAATTACCGTAAATTATAGACATTTCATTCATTCTAATATAGGAAACCAATACGACGTATAGTTTGTTATGAAAAAAAATCATTATCCGCAGCAAGGATTGATTCGAATTATTCTCTGTGGTTTTCCAATTCATGTTGAGTTTGAAGTATGCGGTACGCTTCTCGTACCTCCCCCAGTCGAGCTGCACGCTTTGAACGGACTGGACGTATCGTATTTGTCGACCAGGTAAGCTTACATTTCGTTCTTACAAATTTGTTATGAAAGAAATCATTACACTTTTGCCGTCTGTTGTTGCGATTAATTGTCACATCAATCACATTGTGTGCTATTATTATGTATTGAAAGTGAACTTATTTATATCCATGTGTTTTAAAGCAGAATTTATTCGGTTTTGACAAGTTACAACCTGTTTTCTTCAATTCGTCATTTTCATCATCATCATTAGCTTCAAAATGTGTGACTAGTTCTGAAAAAACAAGAAGAAACGACGCGCCCTACATTTGAGCCAATTGTATTAGAAGATGCAAAAGAGTCAAAAGACAAGATAGAGGGACAGACCAAGATAGAAAAGTTGCGTGATCCATTACGTGATCAATTTTCTCCTGCTATGAAAGCGGTGGTAAGAAGGATACGCTATAATCAGTATAAGAAGAGGTGTGTGTTGATAAATACTATTAATAAATATAAAAAGAAAATTGAAAGCCAAAAAAAAAACATACTACGATTAAATAAAAAACTTCAAGTGCAAGAAAATACTAACAAACATAGTCAAACAAACATCTCCAAGTTCGTAAAACAAGGTAAAACTAAATTATCATCTATAAGCATAATAGCAGATCACGTAGAAGAAGTTCATAAATTTTATAATGATGATTCTAATAGTTCAATAAGTGCTGGTAAAAAAGAGTTTGTGACGAAAAATAAAGTTTAGATGCAGAAACGGTATCTGAATGCTCCACTAAAGATACTTCATCAAAAATTTCTTAATGCCATTAGCATTAAAAGTTTTTAAAATGAAAGATTTAAGATTTGATGATAAATGTTCCATCCATCCATCCATCAGCCTTTTGAGGTCCACTGCTGGACATAGGCCTCCCCTAATCTACGCCACTCAGACCGGTTCTGAGCCTTCTGAATCCAGCGGATACCCGCTGTCTTCTTTAGGTCGTCTGTCCACCTGGTCGGGGGGCGTCCTGTGCTCCTTTTACCGAGGCGTGGTCTCCATTCGAGGACCTTTCTTCCCCAACGGTTATCAGTCCTTCAAACTATGTGGCCAGCCCATTGCCACTTCAGCCTGCTAATTCTCTGAGCTATGTCGGTCACCCTCGTTCGACCGAGCATAGCTCGTTCCATAGCCCGCTGGGCGACTCTAAGCTTATGCATTAGGCCAATAGTGAAGCACCACGTCTCGGATCCGTATGTCATCACTGGCAACACACACTGCTCGAACACCTTCGACTTCAGGCACTGAGGTAACTTTTTGGACGACAAGATATGACGTAGTTTCCTGAACGCAGCCCATCCGAGTTGGATTCTACGAGTGACTTCTTTCTCGAAGTTGGACTTACCCATTTGGATCACTTGTCCCAGGTAAATGTACTCGTCTACAACTTCGAGAGCAGCGCCGTCAACAACAACCGGTACGGGTGTGACATGGACATTCGACATGATTTTCGTCTTGTCCATGTTCATCTTAAGACCCACCCGTTGTGAAGCGCTGTTCAAGTCCGAGCATTGTACCAAGTTCCTCCAGGGATCCCGCCAAGAGGACTATATCATCGGCATATCGCAGGTGTGTGATGTGTTTGCCATTTATGTTTATGCCACGTCGTTTCCACTCCATCAGCTTGAACACGTCTTCCAACGCAGCGGTGAACAGTTTTGGGGTTATGACGTCCCCTTGCCTGACACCTCACTGCAGTTGGATGGGGTTCGTTGCTGTGTTGTGTACTCTGACGGTCATGGTGGCTGATGTGTATAAACATTTCAACACCTCGATATACCGGTAGTCCATCCGGCACCGCTGAAGAGAATTTAGTACTGCCCAGGTCTCAATAGAATCAAAGGCTTTCTCATAGTCCACATAGGCAACACATAGCGGCAGATTGTACTCCTCGGTCTTCTGTATAATCTGCCGCAGTGTGTGTATGTGGTCATATATGTTGTGTTTTAAATAGAAAATTAATAATATATTACTTAATATTAATCATCTAAAAATTATATTATTTTACATAAGATGTTATATACGTTCCATCTGTGATTTTATGATTAAAATATGGTGTTGATTATTAATTGAGTTGTTTTATTTCATTATTTATGTAACTTTTAATTAATTTTTTTCATTATTCGTATCAGTCGTCATTTTTCCTCAGCACAAAATCATTAACTTCCACACGTTGTCATTATCTTCATCAGTATTTTGTTTTTAATTGGATTTATCTCAGAAAATATTAACTTCACAATGGTGCCTTTTTTATCAATTTCACTTATATCAATCAAGAAATCATTCTGGCATAAAATAATTGTTGTGCCACAAGGTTTAATTTTTTTCGATAAAATCTTCAAAAATATATTACGGAATAAGAATCACCCTTGAACGACGTTCGATTTGAACGAGTTCCTTTCGAAACTGGTTTAGTTGGCTTATGGACGGACAATTCGCAGTGCGATGGAAGATGGAAGGGTGGATATAAAATATAATACGAGCTTGGTACCTTACATTTATGTGCGTTATAACGTAATTTACTTTTGTCTCGCTTTTTTACGAGCTGTGCGCAGTGAGATGTAGTAAGTGAACTGAACAGCCAATTTGTGTTACAGTGACAGCTAGGGTATGTCTGTAACCATGGAACCACGTACTAAGGAATCTTAAGTTTATTGGTGCAATTATGAATATTATGATAGTGTTTGAACGACGTTCGATTTGAACGAGTTCCTTTCGAAACTGGTTTAGTTGGCTTATGGACGGACGGTAGTCAGTAAACATGTTATAGGAACATTGAAATCTTTTCCGTACCATCATATCAAAACTAGAGCATTAGAAAAGGTAAGGTTTCGTAAGTAATATTGAACTTTTGCTATCGATTACGTTCGGTAACTGTCCATGTAGGGATTTATGGCGTAATAATGTTAACCTCAGACCTCGCCTCGTGATTCATGTGAATTATCGGCGCGGGTGAAAGGGGTACTGGGTACTACGCTTCCGACGGCCCTCGCTACCATGTTGACTGTTACCAGCCATGTTCTGTGACCGACCACCAGTGGTTGAATCTAATAATAATGTCACTTTTGGTATAAAGTCAAGTAGGTAGCTGAAAACTGCTATACGATCGCAATATCGACCTATTACTGTCTCGATCTCGAAGAACTCCATTTTACTTCTTTTATGGTGTTTGTTTACATTGTTCCTCGTAATAGAGCCCTTGGCTCTGGAAAATATATATCGCTAAAGTAGATACTACATAGACGAGAGATTTGAATAAGATAATACTTTGTACGAAGTTAATACTTATGGTAGCGTATTACGGTCGTACATTAGGCCTCTAGCACGCACCCCAGTGTCCCCACTCGCCCTACTTACCGACCATAAAACTAGTCAGCACTTTATTATGAATTATCGCGGGATAAATATAGTTTGCGATGGGGCACAGACTGGGGTCTGCCATGGCCGTTGTGATATGTGGATGTCCATAGATCGCGGCTTCGCACAGAAGTGCGCCTGAAGGGCATTTGTTGTTTAGTTCTGGCTTCTGGCGCGTCAGATGGCGTTTTGTGAAAATATTTTTGATCTTAAAGATTTGAAAATTATGCGATGAAACATTAGTATGATGTGGACCAGAACCAAGACCACAAAAACAAGGCCATTTCTAAAAGGTATTCCGGAATCATTCTCCTTTTCAATTGTGTCCAATTTACTTGCAGGAGGTTCCAGCTATGTCCCTAATAAAATTCCAGCAGTGATATGCGACCATGAAGGGCTCCCATTTTTCTTGGAATCTCTTTTTGAAGGACTCTACATTTGGTTAGTTAGATTTGATAGATGATGATAGATGTGACTCTACATTTGGTTAGTTAGATTTGGTTTGGTTCTCCATACTTGTTGCTTAATGCACTCACTTTTTAGGGTTCCGAAGTAAAATCGAAACCCTTATAGTTTCGTCATGTCCGTCCGTCTGTCCGAAGCAAAGCGCCGAGACCCTTATTACAAAGCTGTAATTTGGCATGGATATACATTTTATTAGAATTCCAGAATCGTAAAGTAAAATATTGAAAAACATTTTTTTTTTTAGGGTACCTCCCCTACTGGTAACCTGAGGATGAATTTTTTATTCATCGCGTACGTTGAAAAGGTCTTTGAGAAATATAATATTTTTTAAAGGGTCTTCTAAGATCATTTTTGAAATTAGGGGTCCGTTTGCGAAATATTTAACTTTAAAGTGCTTATTTTAGTTAGAGTCAAGTGTCCCCTTTGTCGGGTAAATGGTTGGAGTTGTACAAATTGAAAAATGAAAGGGGAGGGGAGGGGGAGGGAATTTAAATGGTCTCTGGTTTGTTAAATCTACCAAAACTATAAAAGTTAAAAGTAACAACAAAGTATATTCACTTTATTTATTAGGCGATACCAAGTTCGCCAAGACAGCTAGTGTTAAATATTTATTTAATGATGCCAAAGAAGTATAACTTCTCACGCGCGTAGGTACATAAGTACACGTTTATGTTTTTTTTTAATTCATGCAAACGTTAATTATTCTGGTACTTTTAAGTGTCTTAGAGGATGCTATCTAAACGATTGTATATTGTACATCATAGTCACTTGTAATAATGTAACTGTTTCGTCTAGTCTAGACAATGTTAAGTAGCTATTCCTGTATTATCAGACATTCAGCGAAGCAGCGGGGGGATAGTTAAATGTAATTTTATTGTTTTAACTAGCTGACCCGGCGAACTTCGTATCGCCTAAGAAGGTAACAAATCAGAGATCATTAAAATCGGTACAGCCGTTCTTAGCCGTTATAGTTTCTCTCCCGCTCCCTTTCCCTCACCCTCCCCTCTCCCTCTCCCCTCCCCTCCCCATCTCCCTCTCCCTCTCTCTCTTCCTCTCCCTCTCCCGCTCCCGCTCCACTCCACTCCCCTCCCCTCCCCTCCCCGTGTTACATAATCGGGATCCGCGGAACATGAGCGAGCTGTCCGGCCGCGGGCCGGTGATGATTGTTGGCATTGTTGCTACTCGTACAATCACGTTGTCACGTAGTTCCTTTACTACGTAATATCTTCTGAATGGAATGTCCGATTTGAGTGATTCAAAAAGTTATCTATAGGTATTGAAACAGTTTTGAATATGAAATGATTTATTTGGATAAGGATTAATATGAAGAGGAAAAGGATTAATATGGTTTTCATGGTCTGATTTTGGTCATCTTTTTTATTAACTTTTAAAATGTAAAAAGTGGTTATAGTGACATAACGACAATAGTTGGACATATACTATCGCGAGGTTTTTTGTAGATATTAATATGTTCTATAATATTGTAGAACATTTTTTTGTTCTATCATCAGTAGTTTCCGCAGCGTATGCGATGAAAGAAATTTTTAAGCAATTTTTTTTCACACTTTGGTTCACGTTACTGATGTTTTACCAAGGATCCCTAATTTTTTCTTGTAATAAACATAGCCTATGTTACTCATGAATGTTGTAGCATTCTAATGGTGAAAGAATTTTGAAAATCGGTTCAGTAGTTTTTGAGTTTATTCGTTGCAAACATACAAAAATACAAAGCTTTCCTCTTTATAATATGTATTAGTATAGATTACTGCATATTTGTTTATAACTCATCCTCTTGTTGTTTGAAGCAATCTTTCATTACATATCAATAGATGTTTATGTTGATAGATTTTAACAACGGCTTTGTACAAACATTTCCTGATATGCTAATAATACAAAGTTAATCCGTTGCTAATTATTCGGCGTTTCAAATAGGTATAATAGATGTGTTATTTAATACGACATATTTTTTGCATCGACCCACACGTTTAGCTGTTGCCTAACCGCATTCACTTTTGCGGCACCATGCAGTAACTGGGTCAGCAAATGTTAGCGTAAAATTGTTAGTCTACTCGATAAGTTCAAAATGGTTGAAATTAGAGATACTGCTCTTAAAAATACGTGCGATAGCTCATTCTGTTCGGAATGATGTCTAGAAAAATGTTTCGGAAGCGTTTACCAGCACGTAAAAAATTGCAAAAGTTATTGACAAAATAAAGTTGAAAAAAAAAAGTATTTTGTTTTTGGTAATCACTTCGAAACTATTAATATTTAAGAAATTTTAAAACAAGATTCTTAAAGTAGAGGAAATTTCCAAACAATGACTCGCGACTCTCGGAACTCTATCTCCATTATTTATAACTTTAATTTAACGCTGAAAATGGGTCTCCACGCTGCATTTTTAGGTTGCGCGTGCGGCGTCAAAACCGAGTTCGTCACACTCAATAATTTTTTAAGGTATTAATTATTAATTTAAAAAAATAAAAAAAATATGGTGTATTCGAAACACTTCAAAGAATTTGCTCCCGTAGGAAATTTTGCTTAAAGTTAATTTTTCAACAAGTTAGACGATTGTTAATTAACTAAATTTTCTCGAACTTCCATTTTCATTGTACATTAAAAAAAATGTTTAAGTAATTGTCCTATAAATTTTTCGCTTCGTGGAGCCCTTCTTATATACATGCTTAACGAGATCACGTCATAAAAGTTTAAAAAGTTTTAATACTTTGTGTATAATAATTTTATAAGTTGAACAAACAATTTTTTCGTTTTTTTATCGAATCGAAATTAAAAAATTTAAAAATGTTTTTATCTGTACTTTGTTATACATCGTTGTTTTTTTTATTTTTAGGTGTTTCAGAAAAAATATATAAAAAAGTTGAGAATTTGTTTATAAAAAATTGTTAAGTTAAAAAAAAATGAAATTGTTGATAAAAAAAATATTTTTTTACATTTCTATTAAAGATGGTTAATTATAATTTTTAAGAAAAAAAAATTATTAACTAATTATTCAAACAATAGAAATATTAAAAAACAATTATAAACAATTAAATATCATTATTAAGAAAAAAATTTTTTTTTCAAAAATCATAATGTTTTGTAAAGAATAAGATATTAAGAAATTTTTTCTTGAAAGCATTGAAATAGTCTATTTGTTTATAAAAAAAAATTATAAAAAAATGAGGGAATTTTTTTTTTTCAAGTCATTAAATGTCTTTTATGAATGCCAAAACGATTATGTAATAATAAATTGAGAAAAAAATATTTTCAATAATATTATTTGGATTTTTCATTTTTTGTTCAACTTATAAAATTATTATACACAAAGTATTAAAACTTTTTAAACTTTTATGACGTGATCTCGTTAAGCATGTATATAAGAAAGGCTCCACGAAGCGAAAAATTTATAGGACAATTACTTAAACATTTTTTTTAATGTACAATGAAAATGGAAGTTCGAGAAAATTTAGTTAATTAACAATCGTCTAACTTGTTGAAAAATTAACTTTAAGCAAAATTTCCTACGGGAGCAAATTCTTTGAAGTGTTTCGAATACACCATATTTTTTTTATTTTTTTAAATTAATAATTAATACCTTAAAAAATTATTGAGTGTGACGAACTCGGTTTTGACGCCGCACGCGCAACCTAAAAATGCAGCGTGGAGACCCATTTTCAGCGTTAAATTAAAGTTATAAATAATGGAGATAGAGTTCCGAGAGTCGCGAGTCATTGTTTGGAAATTTCCTCTACTTTAAGAATCTTGTTTTAAAATTTCTTAAATATTAATAGTTTCGAAGTGATTACCAAAAACAAAATACTTTTTTTTTTCAACTTTATTTTGTCAATAACTTTTGCAATTTTTTACGTGCTGGTAAACGCTTCCGAAACATTTTTCTAGACATCATTCCGAACAGAATGAGCTATCGCACGTATTTTTAAGAGCAGTATCTCTAATTTCAACCATTTTGAACATATCGAGTAGACTATGTATCAAGAATCAAGATCCAAGTAACTAGGTATTCAGCTCGGGGCGGTCGAAATGCAACAGTTTTGTCAGCCGTATTAGATTCTCTTATATCGTAAATAAATAGGCGTGAAGGAATGTGTTGCGTTGCTTGTACGAAAGCCACATAATTATAACTGTTACGTTGCCGACCGTTTGCAATATTTTATGAACATTCCGGTTTTTGCTCGTCCGTGCATACGAAACGAATCCATAAATTTTATATTAGTTTTAAATTTAATGCGTTGTCGGTATTGCGTGTTTGTTTTAGCTGTTATATGTTTTGGCCGCGCAATACATATTTAATAAAATCTTGGAGTTGCATTACTTCGAACAAGATGAAGAAATCTTCATATGTTTTGGGAACACATTTTCTGGTCTGCACTGCACCCACAGGACCCTACACCGCTACAATACACACATACATATAAATGTTTACTCATGAAACATAAGCTACTTTATGGGACAAAAAGGGGACATCGTTCTATGACTAAACATACTTCAGTGCATGTGGTATAGTACACAGAGCACTTTCTTTCTCATTTTTCTCTTCCTCTTTCAGACTCTTTCTTTCTCAAATGTCTTGATAGATCTGTGGCTATGCCAAGCCACTCAGCCACCGATCGCAGTATCTCAGCTAGGCTGTAAGAAATGCCAGTCATCGAGGCGAGGCGGTATCGACGTTCGGCTTAAATATTCATACGCGACGAGGCCGGCGCATCAATATTAATAACTTACCACGACGATAGAAAAGCGCTTCTTCCCTAACAAATCGCGGATTTTATTCTACATCGCAACCGGTTTTTAAGCCTGTTTGATTGCTGTTAACCCTACACATATATTTTTGTTTAATTATTTTTATTTTTTTATTTAAACTTCATTGTTTGTACACACTAAAAAGACAGTTACACTTACAAAGAAAGTTACACTTAATTAATGAGCACAATACAATGGGTGGCCTTATCGCTTATAAATTAATATTTGGCATGATGTAACTTTAAGTGATACTATCCTGGATATACCTGTAAAAGTAAATAAACATTAATTACCTATTAACCTTTTCACTGAAGCCTGTGAAAACATTTCATTTTCCAGGATGAAAAACATCTTGATCTCAATCTACGCGTGATGCTGGAACCGACAGACAAAAAAAAATCAATATGTGTGCAATTCACACGTGGTAGAAGTGAAACCTTCAAAATTTTTGTTTTCAAGATAATGAGACGAATGTAAAATTTCGGGAAGATGATAATTGTAGGTTTTACCACTCCACTCCAATCCACTCCACTCAACTGATCTCAACTCTACCCAACTACTCAACCCTACCCCTGTACCCCCTTCCTATCTCACTTTAGAATTTATGTATCTGTCTCTTTTTACTGGACAGTTTCGTTTCATCGAATTTCAAATCACTCCCGTACTAAAGAAGTTTTAACTTCAATAAAAAAATTGTCTTATCAAAGCTATATTAAAATTTGCTATGTAAAGATTTGACCTTATTAATAAGATAGATTGTTGAGTACCTACCATTATTGTTTAAGGAGTTTTCAGAAAAAAATTAAAATGTGTGCAATTGACCCGTGGTAGAAGTGAAACCTTCAAAATTTTTGTTTTCAAGATAATCAGACGAATGTAAAATTTCGGGAAGATGATAAATGTAGGTTTCACTATAGATCTATATACTGTGGTTTCACTAATCTACTTCACTCCGCTCCGCCCCGCTCCGCTCCCCTAACCCTCACTCCCCTACCCTACCCCTGTACAATGCTTCCTATCTCACTTTAGAATTTATGTGTTTGTCTCTTTTTACTGGACAGTTTCGTTTCATAAAATTTCAAGTCACCCCCGTACTAAAGAAGTTTTCACTTCAAAATTATTTTGGTGTGTTTTTAGAATTGTAATTCTAACATAACTGTAGTAGGTACATAACGGCGACTAATACATAAGAGACTGGTCAGTTTATGTAAATGTTCGATCGATTAAAATTCCGTGCGCGTCTTCGTTTATTATGCAAGTGCGTTCATGATTTGGCATTCATTAGTCTCCAATTTCCTTTGTATTTCCCCGAACGGGTTCTCATTTCCTTTATATTTCTGAAACATTTATTTATCTATACCGAAGAGGGAAGTTTTTGTTTTATAATGGACAATGCTGTGATTCGATAACACGAGATGTGTTAAGTAATTCTGTGACATCATCTACGGAACAATGAAGAAATTGGCGTAACGTAACGTGACGGTGATGCAAGTGTTCAAAGATATAAATAATAACAATGCTCTCTGTTCAGTACGAGCTCATTGTAAGAAGGTATTTAATAACAAGATGAGACACGACGATCTTGTAACGTTACCTATCGAGTTTGCATTACGGTACATTGATTCATTTATATTATGTATTGTCATCGTCATATTGTCATCATAGAATACGTTCGTCTAAAGGTGGGCGGGTGTGTAACTAATAACAAGATAGTTCATCCTTTTATACGACATTTATTGCATCAAACGCAGGGCAGGATCTAGTTTAAAATGTGAAGTTGCTCTGAAGAAGCATATTTAAACTTGAAAATCAAGATAAAAGTAAAATTACGAACACCAATGCAAGTTTTCTCATTTTCTTCGTTATCTTTGTTGAACTTATTTGAAAGAAAACATTTTGAGATTTCAGTATTAAACAACATTACTTAATATTTTGCATAGGTCCTAGAAGAAAGACTCTAGGAAGGTAAATATACTTAGTTGTGACATCAGTTATTAACGACAGTCTCCTAGGAGAATTCGAATCCACACGCTCCATTAATTACGCCCGTAGAGTATTCTAAAGTACCTGATTCTGTTTGCTATTAACATTTGCTAACAAATAGATTAGATAATTGAAATATTGTTAGCTGTTGGAAGTTAAGACATTTCCACCTACGCATTCCACCCTAATTCCTTATCATATAACACTACTATGAACATTTGCATGATGTTCCAAATTCCAATCCAATGGAAACATAATTCCAGTCACCTATTTAGTATGTTTGATATATTAAGCTTTAATTTACTCTTATTCTCACACAGATGTAAATTTAAAAAATAAGTACCTACTTCTGTTACTGTTCTTCTAGGGATTTAAAAATTGTAATGCAGAAACATAATATAACACTAGCTGCCCGGACAGACTTCGCTCTGTCAAAAATTTTTTTTTAGATGTAAGCTATCCTATTTTTCAAGTTGGATCAAACTGCACACGGTGTGCAAATTTGATTAAAATCGGTTCAGTAGTTTTGGGAGTCCATCGCGGACAAACAACGTGACACGTAATTTATATATTAAGATGATACACCTAGAAATAAATTACAAGAGGTGAAAAATGTTACAAACTACTGGCAACACTACCAAAAAGTCTTAATGAGACACTGTATTGACTCTGATTTTTCTATATAAGCGCATGTAACGTAGGGCCGAGATCATTCGGTGACAGTAACAGGTGTAAGGTGTTACCCTGCCCAAATATAATCATACGGAAAGTGATTAATTACCTATTTTATATCGGCCATCCGACCCACCTCTTAACAAAAATGTACACAATTTTTATCTGTTTTCACGTTATAAATTTTTAGTGTCTTTCTTTTATAATACTTATTATTTATTAAGCAGTCCTTTATTATCTCCTGCGTGTATAAGATATAAGTAAGTATATAAAAAGTCACATACTACATAATTATGCAATATTTACTCTGAACAACGTTACTCTAAAATGTATTCTTGATTGAATAAACATGGCACATTCTGCTCTGTGCTTTTATTGTTTCATCATTACGTTATCGTCCGTTATCTCGGTCCAGATTATACTCAAATCTGTTTTCTTTCGAGATAATATCCTGGTGCCTCGGGCGTTTTACGTCTTTATGTGAGATGATGAAATAATTTTGAAGGCATGCGATTTGTAAAGTATTTTGAAGAACGGAATAAATGTTGATGTTTTTTTAGTGAAAAGGCTGAACATTTGAGATTTGTTAAATAACACGATTAGATCATATTTAACGATTCATCGTTTAAATATAGACGCGTTGAAAGATGATGTAAAATTTCTTCAAGTTATTATTGGACAATGATTTATGTAAGATAAAATTTTTGCTACGATTTTGCTTCCTTATTTGAATCTGATAAAATTTAAAAGTAAACGCCTCCATCATGTCAATCATGTCCTGCTTTAATACTTCATTTATCAAGAGGCTTGGCCTTGATAATTAATTTAATTTGTGGGTCTATTTTTTAACTTTGTAGACTCTATATTATTACAAAACCAAGACTATTCTTAATTCATCAAACATATAATATTTTATAATTTGAACCGATCCGATAGCTTTTGAACGAGTTTTCGATCAAATTCTATGTGCAATATGCATTTTGATATATTCAATGTTATTTATTACTGTATTTAAATATACATATTACATATATTTAAACGGTTTATAAGAGATTTAAGATGAATTTTAATCTTAAGCAATTTCTTATTCAGTTTTTACACAAATTGCTTATTAGTTATTACTTATTAATTACGTAAATGTAACCATTGTTGTCTACAAGATTTAGGCCACAAAACTTTAATATGCAAATTATGTTCGTCCACGTATTGAATGCACGTCATCTCAGGCCTCAGCCATAGCGATCATATTGCGTGCCAAGTTGAATGAGAAAATTTTCGTGCACGTCGGTGCTAAATATTTCGTCACAGCATCTTTAGTAGGCGGACGTTTCATATTCCTTGTATGTAATATGCATTAGTTATCGCCAACTGGTTGTAAATACATGCTAATTGCGCGGGCGAGTAGAGTAGTGTCGCAATGACCTTGAGTACTAACTTATGGTGTTTGTTTAGCTGTTCTAGCAAATAGTGCCAATAACTTGCTAGTGCTGTGATCAGAGACATCTATCTAATGCTATTCGCACGACATCGTCGTGTTCCAATACTTGCTCTCTCTACATAGATACGTACCTACTTCATTTATGTTCTTGATTGACTTGCTACATGATTTTGTAGTGATCGCTGGGGCTTTACATTCCGTTGAGAATTGTTTTTCCTTGTTCATAGTTTTTTCTGTGACATTCATCTTATCGTACTTTTCATGTTGATTGGTTTCGCTACGTTGTATACCCTGTCGTTTAACTCGTTCAAGACTTGAAAATAGGTAATATTAAGTATTCTGTGGCTTGAACTAAACTTGTTTCGATATATATATTGTTTTGATTTAATAAACTAAGCGGCAGATATTTGGTGTAAGCGTACAATTTAAGACATGACAACAAAACAGTCTTTCTTTTACTGTCTTACAAGGTTCAACGATTTTCGTGATTTGAGGACTTTGATAAATTAACGCTAATTGCTTAATTCTTACAATGTTTGATATTGCGTGATCGATTTACGCTCAGCACTTTCCCAAATTACGTACAGTGAACTAACGACGCGGCGGGGGTGCTTCACTACCGGGGACGCAAAGAAAAGAAACTTTTAATGTTGTAGTCTGGTAATCACATGGTAAGAACAGTTTAAGGTATTCTATAATATTGTCTATTAATAGTGAGCAATATTCGATTACTACAATCACTCTTCTGGGAGAGCGTGGACGTGTGTGGAATTTTTTAAAATATTTATTTATGTTTTGTTTTATTGTACACGTTTGAAGCCAATAACCCCTAAAAAGCAGCTCTAGTATATTGTTTCCCCTTCTTTGCGACGCGACGCTGATTTTATACTACTAGGTACTTTTATAACATCTAGACCAGACTCTCGTCTAGACTAGACATTACCAGACGGTCGTCCATTATAGATGCTAAAGAGACGACGTCTATGCATCAAATATTTTAATATTTTAATTAAAGTTTTAGACTAGACGGTCGAAAATTCTATTAAAGTTTTGTTTATGTATACCTATATTTTTCTGACTGCTAGTGAAAATCTTAAATGTGTATAATTTTAGTTCTCCAGTACGATAGTCTTCTTTCAGGGCATTTTCTTTTATAAATGAAACGATTTGTATTATTTGTTATCTTTACCATAGATCCCTAGTTACGCAGGAGAGGACGCACATATGTGGTTGTCAGAGTTAAGCAACTGTGGAGAAGTTCGAAGTTGTATGGGTGACCGCTACCGACAAAGTTTCCTTAATCCTTAGCGTTTCCGTTTTTCCGATGCGGTATCTTCGGTCTTGGTTCTCTCATCATAACAATGTTGATAAGTTCATTAGTTACGTAACGATATGTGATGATCCACTTTTCGAGCTTTTGCGAACTACTTAAAATCTTTGTTATATTTGAACCTATCCGTGTCAAATTCACTACTGTCAAAAATAAAACGGATTTTTGAAGTGAAAACTTCTTTAGTACGGGGGTGACTTGAAATTTTATGAAACGAAACTGTCCAGTAAAAAGAGACAAACACATAAATTCTAAAGTGAGATAGGAAGCATTGTACAGCGGAGCGGAGTGCAGTAGATTAGTGAAACCTACATTTATCATCTTCCCGAAATTTTACATTCGTCTCATTATCTTGAAAACAAAAATTTTGGAGGTTTCACTTCTACCACGTGTGAATTGCACACATTTTAATTTTTTTATGATAAATAAAATGTGCCTCAAGGATAAAATTAAACCTTAGTTAATTATAGTAAAATTAATGTAAGCTAAGTTGAAACTGGAAAATAAGCATTCATTATTTAACCCTCGCACCCTTTGTCTTGATCGTCGTTAATGAATCAGCTTTGTTAAATTATCCTAAGGATTTATTAAACAAAGTTTAAATATTCCTTGTTCAGGATTTATAACGAGAAACCTGGAGTAATAACAGGATGATATATTTTTAACGTATTACTTAACTTAATAAGTAAGTAATTATAGTTGATTTGTGTATACAGCTTGAATGGCTGACGTATTTATAAGCAGACGTGCCACCTGCTGGTGATGACAGATAAAAATATATAAATTTTAAAACTTAGGAAACCCCGACAGTTGTATTTCTAGTTTCTACCAAACATAAATAACAACGATCTCGATCACGTCAGATTTCAAACAAAAAAACAGCATCATAATCGGTCCTTCATTTAGGAGCTGCGATGCCACAGACAGACACACAAACACGTCAAACTTATAACACCCCCTTTTGCGTCGGGGGTTAATAAGTAATGATTAAAAAAAAAAAAAAAAACGCTCCGGTAGTGCCGACAGAAGTGAAAACTTGAACAATTAAGTGTGTATTTTTGAATCGTCAGGAAATATTTTATTATGCAGGAAATACTTTTGAATGAAGTGTTTTTTATTCATAACATTTTTAGTTAATGGCTGCCAACGCCATGTAAAGTATCATATTATAGGTAGGTATGTAAACTACAATCTTGATATTAATACGAGCTGTAAATTAAGTAACTATACTTCTACTATAGTTCTGTACTTCTCTCAGAGATGGCGCCACATGGTCGATGGTGTCAATTAAAATCTGACATGTCGCAAACTGTATGGTTTCATCCCACCTCAAATGCCTGCAATGCTTTAACGCGCCTAAAGAAGTTTTCACTTCAAAAACAATTCATTTACGTTACAATCATTTACAATCCGCGGTTTCTAGTAATAATTCAATGAATATACTATAAATATATTATAAAACAACTCCAAAAAATCGTGGTGAGTGGCAAGGCCCTGACAGTAATGACAGCCCATTTAGTAATTAATTGTAAAGGGATTAAAAGAGATGAAAATTTTGAAAGGAATTGTAGAGCTTCAAAAGCCTTTTAACATTGAAATAGCCCTTGCGATGTAATTACTGACTTAAACCTTACGGACCTTGAACTTGACATTTTAATTTATAACATAAAATACTCGATTACAAGTACGAGCTAGATCTAAATAATTCATCTAGTTCAGTATTAGATATAGGTCGATTACCGAAAGACAATTCGCGCTTGTGTACTGTTTTCAAAAGCGGCCAAGTGCGAGTCGGACTCGCCCATGAAGGGTTCCGTAGCAGCAAGTAACATAATATAAAAGGTCTTGAAGTTCGTTGTAACTTTGATCGAGGTAAATTGCGGTTTACGATTTATGACGTATTAACAAAAAAACTACTTACTAGATCTCGTTCAAACCAATTTTCGTTAGAAGTTTGCATGGTAATGTACATCATATATTTTTTTTAGTTTTATCATTCTCTTATTTTAGAAGTTACGGGGGGGGGGGGGGACACACATTTTACCACTTTGGAAGTGTCTCTCGCGCAAACTATTCAGTTTAGAAAAAAATGATATTAGAAACCTCAATATCATTTTTAAAGACCTATTCATAGATACCCCACAGTCCACACGTATGGGTTTGATGAAAAAAAAATTTTTGAGTTTCAGTTCTAAGTATGGGGAACCCCCAAAATTTTTTGTTTTTTTTTGTGTAAAAATCTTAATGCGGTTCACAGAATACATCTACTTACCAAGTTTCAACAGTATAGTTCTTATAGTTTCGGAAAAAAGTGGCTGTGACATACGGACGGACGGACAGACAGACAGACAGACAGACAGACAGACATGACGAATCTATAAGGGTTCCGTTTTTTGCCATTTGGCTACGGAACCCTAATAAAAAATGCAGTGAGGTCGTATGGCAAAGTTTTCTAAGGTTACTTGGTAGAATGCAACTTAGTATTAAGTCCGCCTTTTCTACCACTTATTACGGGTCACAAAACTGCCCTTATGAGGATAAACGTGGAGGTTAATAGAATAAAGTGACAGAAAAAAGAAATATTAACATGATTTGAATAAAAGATTGCATCGTTAAGTACTCGTAAACCGACACCTTTTCTTAACAATCCAGGCCTGCTTTCCACCACATAACGTAACTAGATCTATGCACTTTCGTGTAGGTGGTAAGCCACAACAACCTATGCAACACTATTTATGCACTGGCTATGTTCTCTTACAATTTTTTTGAATTGCCATGGGTATATCTTATTCTGATGGGGATCTCCTTATTATGACGGGGACTTGCAAACACTCAATTCCAACCTAATATGTATTCGATAGGAAGTTATACCTTGATGGCTTGTGACTTGTGAGTTGATTCATTCGCTAACTACCAAAATTTTTTTATGTTCTTGTTTTCGAAGTTAATAAAATCTCATCAAGTATTTTACTCTCTTATAAAGCGAATTGTAATATTCTGCAGATAAATAAACATACTTAAAATATATACACGAAACATTACAGCAATATATATTCCAACCTAAATGATGCCAAGTATGATAAATATAGAGCAAATCTACAATGGGTTTAATGATCTGTGTGTCTAGCTAGTGAAAATAAAACCAAAGATTTGATAAATCTATTCGAATGCTAATGTGAAGCTATTCGATGCATTTAAATTCATCCTTCGACTACATCCATATTTTGCGGTAAAAACCCTTGCCATTGGGGATTTCGATTAAATAGTCCCACTTCCTGCGGATAGCCGCGAATCCCTGGCGACTGCTTGATCGACGTCCCCCATTAATAAACAGTCAGGTAGCAGCTCGATCCGACGACTGATAACGGGACTCGACAACCCACTATGCACTGTTGACATACACAATAGATGCTATACCATCTACCTGTTGTATTCACACTTCTGTGCGACCAACCATAGCTGAATCTATGCAGAAATAATAAGTGTTTCGGGTGCGGGTGCTATTAACTTACTCTGTTTGTTAATGAATAATTAATTAAAACTATTTACTCTTATTCCACGGACGTACTTAATATTTTACATATTGTTTTAAGTGCTGATAACAATACATTTGGATGATTCCTCCAGATGCAGACTCCACTAAACAGTTACATCATAGAGATAAAATTTACATGACATAAAATTTATCATGTAAAATATAAAATTTTGAAAGCCAAACATTTTTAGATAGTTGTCGATGTCTTTAAGTATCTTACCAATAATTTAATTTGTTCAGCAATAAAATGTACTTAAGAGAATTTGCGATCGCCGATTATTTGAGTCGAATGAAAAACCTTTAGCACATTATTCGGCACGTCCGCGCTGGGACCGTCTGGTTCATTCCACTTGTCTCTCGTTCTGACTGTGTTCAAAACTTCTCTGAAACAATATAAACGTAGTTGTATTATTTGAACGCGCCAGTCTCGGCCATCGATTTTCTCTATCTTCATCACTTTCAGGTGAAAATAGCTCTTTTTGGACCATTGGCGCTGCACTCGCCTCACACCAGCCCATTCACGTTGAATAATCGAGTGCTCTTAAATAAGACTTCGATGAAATGTGAACATTTTATTGGAAATTTCCTTTGCTCGATGCTGAGATTTTGTGTGGAATTTAATCTACTTGTAAATAAATTTTGTACGGAATTTAATCTACTTGTAAATAGTAAATAACTAAATAGGTAACATTAGGATGGAGTGAGATTAAAGAGAGTTAGTAGAGATGGTTTATTCAGGTTTAGTGCTACATTTTTACGATGCTGAATATAAAGTACCTATTCCAAAATTGTAGGAATGCTTTTTTAGTAAACTCAAACATGTTTTATATTCTCGTTTGTCTGTGTTGTAAATCTTGGTTATATTTTTGTAAATTTATTTAAGAATGTAATCGACCATAATAATAAAGTTGAAACGACTGATAAAATATTTACGGATACAACATGTACTTCCGTAAACGTAGTGGCATATAAACTTGCATTTATTTGATTAGCTTGAGATTTCTGTAAAAGTGTGCCGTTTCATCTTTATCGCGAATTGGATTCAGCATGTCATAAATCACCGTTGTGAAACGTATTTCGACAAGATCTGTTTTAAGTGTTATAACATAAAAACAAGATTGAGCTTTCTAAAAATATGATGTACGATCAAATGGTTGTCTTCTAATTTGGTTACAACACCGCAATGCTCATGTTTGTTAATGTTTGATTTCGGCGTTTAAATAGTATTTTATGGTGTTATAAACTTTGTTACGATGAGAATAATCTTAATTTAACGCCTATAAAGGTTTTATAGTGGCTTAACACTTTATTGTTTCTGTTAAATTAATATAACTTTATGGCAAATAAATTATACGGGAATGTTAGAAATAAAAAAATAATTTATGATATTTGTTAAAAATTACATTTTGGGTACTTATATTATAATATTGATTATTATTTGCAACATATTTCTACAGTATTTTCTTTAGCGATATGCGCCTACGAAATACTCTTCTAAGAAAAATTTCGACACAAGTAATTTCGGTGGCTGAAAGTTAATTAATAAAGAGTTAGAGGGTTGGGCTGTGGAAATTTATCAAACCTTTTTGGTTAACCGTTACACGGGTAAATAGAATGATTATTTCGTTTATCACGTAATTTAAAGGGCAGTGAATAAATGTTTGCAAAATGAAAGTGCTTTGTCCGGTATATTGAGCCTGTTATTAATTTTTTCCATGAAAATGCGTCTCATTTTAATCTAAGATCTCCTATCTAAATTATGTTTGTAGATTTGCGAAATTTCGAGTGGCTATTAGGCTTGGGTGTTCTGTCGCTAGAAGCGAATTTTATGCAGGCGAAGTAAATTTTTGCTAAAATCGTCGCTAAATTTGTCGCTTTTGATTATTTTTAAATATCGCAATTTCAAGACTTAGGTATGTAAAGGCTGTCACTGAGCATAATTCTTCGCCGGTCGGATATTGCGTTTGTATGGCTTCGTCGTGTTGTTGTCGCGTTTCCGATGCGACGCAAATGGGATGTGTCCCGTGTTCCAGTGCAGTTCCGTTCTTATGGTGCACAGGTGCTGAACGGCTGACGGTTGTCGGCTTGTAGAGCCATATGTGATCCTGCAGTGCAGTTTTTGTATCGTAAATTCTAATTGTCTGGCTTCAACCCATTAAGGGCCCACCGCTGAGCACGGGAGGCCTACAGCATACTCCACCACGCTGCTCCAGTGCGGAGCGAGTGCTAATTGGTCGAATTAAATTCTACATGGATTAATGGATTTTTCTGACGTCGAATGTTTGTATTTACAATCGAGATAGACAATACACGCATCATGTTTATCATCCTACTGATAGGCTCATAATCTTCTCTGACAATGTGGGATGAATGTCTTTTAGAACATTATGAACTCTTTAACCTATAGGTTTTTATTTTCAATACACGCACCATTTTATAGATGCTCACAGAATTAAGTAAACCCGGGTTTCCCGAACGGGCAACTCCCGCTGTAACACTAAGCTTGATGTTGATTATAGCTAATTTTAGATTTAAGAGATAAATATAAGTGTATTTATTTTGTCTGGTTGACCAGTTCAGTATGTCCTCGCTTGATAGATTGCACGCTCTAGCAGTTGTTGTAATCTAAGCACGAAATAATCCTGAAACGGATCAGTTTAATTACCGATTTTCATTATGCCATATTTCTCAGCACAATGCAGTCTGATTGTAAATTAATGGAATACCTCCTTTAACTAAGCTAAAAGCGAACAATGAAACCCGAATTGTGGTGATAAATCCTGAAACCAATGCGTTTCAACTCGATTTATGTTCCGAATGTTCCCAACGCCAGTTAGAAGTTGGAAGGTTGGAACTGTTCTGTGAACTACGATGCGAGGCTTACTAGTAGTACGAGTAGTAGGTGTGTATAGGAGTTGCGTATGTGGGAGTTTATGACTGTATAGGTATTTGCATCATTGCGTATTATGATAGGCATGACTCGTAATATGATAATCATCTAGGTTTCTATTCATTTTCAATTTCCCTTTGTGTGTGTGAAATCACTTACACCACTTGAAATAAATGAAGTGTTTGTATCCTTGAGGAGTATTTGTAAGTTTTGAAGTAGACGATAGTTATTAAAATCAACGAAGTTAAACCATGTTTTTATTTGCCAAAAAAAACTAATAACCATAAATATTTTATAAAATAAAAATAAAAGAGAATAATTAATTAGTAATGAGAATAAATAACACTTCAAAGAGAATAATTAATCTTTGAAAAAGAACCACTTAAATTATTGCTGATTTATTTATTCGTGGAAACTCCTCTTCAATCCTTCATCAGAACTGAGTTTTGATAAATATGAAAATGGGGCCAATCTGGAAGTAGGTTATATCAGATTTCAAAAAAATCAAATCGGTTGTTTAATTTCGGAGCTCTTTGGTAACAAATACAAAAACAACCTAATACAGAACCTTCTTTCTTTGAAATCTGTTAAAAATCAAACCATGCGTGTTGCTATAACTGGTGCTCTATTCGATCGTCGGAATCAAAAAATAATAATTGCGAGACCATCATTTTTCACTTTCTCATCATTGAAGCTGTTTTGCAAGTCAAGTTAAGAAGCCTTGAACTGTTTTAGTTTATTTTTGAATTAAATATTTGTTTATTGTTTACTTCATAATCACAAGAAACTATTCTGATTATTGAAACTAACTTAAAAACGGAGTAGTTGCAACATTAGTCGAGATTTTCTAAGTTTTCTTATCCTTTAGTACATTTTTAAATGGTTTAGGCGCAAAATGTCCGATTCGCATATTACTAAATTGTTTTCGTGTGTCCTTAGACTATTGCTGCATCCTTAACACGCATTGTTCCTACGTATGAATACAATTTTAGTCACGCGTAGGCATCGCTGTCTGTCGGTCGGATGGCTTCGATTGTTACTATCTTTACATATTTTATATTAATTTAATTTTTTACCATCGATTGTACCCGTGAGTGTGTGCTGAATTTGATTTGTGAAATTTCTCGGTGATCTATTAAAAAAGCGACCTTGTTAATGCTTGTAACAACAACTGTTGGTGTCAATTGTCAAATATGTCTAAAATATATTACTGAATTCCTGGACGCAACTGGACTAGTACCTGTTGATCGTATCGGAGTTCGCATCGATAATGTCGAACTACATTATGTTATGTACGATGTAGTCGTCTGTAATGTTCGCTGGGTAACTAGCTCTGTTACAAATTGTTTATAATCTACTTCTACCGCTGTTGCTTCAACAAGTACGATGCATGCCACAAAAGGAGCTAACGGGCCGTTAACCATATAATGTATGTGGGCCGCGTTGCCCAATGTCGCACGGCTATGGCGACGCGTAGATGTGGCGTATGCTCGTATGGAATTCTCGTAGTCCACGGGGGTTGGTATTCAGTGCACGGCTTCTCGGGCGGTGACTCCTCGGGACGGTCCACCCCGCTGCCGTTCCCTCCGCGCTTCGCAAGCTGAATACTAATGTCGTCTATTGTGCCTTCAACTCAGATGTTCGACGGCTTAAGGAAAGTGTTGTAACGCCTTTGTCTTGTTGACTTTCGCGCTTGCTAACTGGAACGCTCTCTCAACAAATCGGCTAAAGGATTCCCAATGGTATTCCTGCTGAGTCTTTCGACGCCTATTGATATTTAATGTATGTATATGAAGGCATGAGCACACTCCGATGTTCCTAAAGAGACGTTTAAGACACGAGAAGCGCCTATTGTTCGCTAGAGCTTTGTGCTTTAAAATAAAGTACAATAGCGTACCTGCATACGATCATCGCTACTTTCGCTCTCTTGCACGGTCGGCGCTTTATCACGCTCAAATGGGGTGATAGCCCAGTTTCATTGAGCAAAACACAAATGCCGTTATGCCCAGGTACCAGTGCAGGTTACGTTCGCGTTTGCATAAATTGTAGATCGTTGACTACGTGCTACCAGGTAGGCAGAGCGGCCTAGTAGTTGGAAATGAATATGCACCGTTCGTGCGCAAGTTTCGCCGAGCTGCGCCAAAGCAGCTGGTGCTTGCTGCACGGTCCGCTGACGCCGCTCACCGCGCCCCCCGCGCGCTTTCCTCACACCCGCGCTCCCTTGCGAAAAATCATAATGCAATTGCCAGGACGGCCGATGTGGAACGGTTTACGACCACGGCCAGCACGCAACCAGTCTACAGTCAAATGCGTTCAAACTCACACGCCGTCCATCATTATGGATTAGTCGTGTCGGGACAGATTTCTCTCGTGCTCGCTGGAGTGGAAACAGTGGTGTGTAGTGGTTGTTTAAGTTACCATTGGATTCTTATATTCAGTGATGTGAACTTTAATATGAAACCGTCGTGGTTCCGCACATTTCACGTTATACGGCTTGTAACACTTGTTAACGCTGACTGTTTTTCATTGAGGTCAACTTTCGGGCTAGTCATTTCGCCAGTGCCAGTTGTGTTGAATACTAAAATCTCATGATATTTGTCAGGTTTCGGCAACCAATTTCATACTAATCTAACAGTTATGGGTATGTAAATTACTTAGGAATCCATTAAGTGTCCCTTTTCGTCGAATCAAATGTCTATCAAATGCGAATTAATTCTTTGCACGTCCCTGTTGCGTCCGGTGTTGCTTGCTTGCCGAGTGGTCATGTTTCCAATCAGTCTTTCTGTCGCGAACGGTCGTACGAACCACTCGTCATAGACTACTGACTTGCGTTATCATAAAATATGAATAATAGCAATGATTGGGTAATTATCATTTTATAATTTGATAAGCCACCGCGTAACGGAATGTCGATTGGTGTCAGTGTGCGATTAATGTCGGTGTGATGAGGTGATCTGTGTTTTATGGTGTTAGTGAGTGATCAAGTGTTAAGATGTGGGGTGCTGCTGTGTCGAATCCGCCGCACTATCACTATGTTCAAGGGCCTAGCGGACTAATGCCGCAGCGAGGTCCCGCTGGGCCTATACTGTCTGGTCCTGCGTCGAGGCATCTTCGACCGCAGTCTTCGTACTCCCTACCTCACGGCAGTAACGGCCCTGGTCGCTGGGGCTGGAATGGCAGCCACGCATCTTCGTTTGATCGAAGGCAGTTAAAGGTGCCGCCGCAGCCAGTGCGACCGGCGCCAGTTCGGCCTTCGCATAACAAAAATACAGCGACATACGTAAGTCCATTTACAGGGTAGCCCATTGGAATAAAAAATTCTTTATTACAGTAAAATTGTCATAAAATAGCAAATTTTTATGAATACCCTTTGCAAAGAGAAGTCTCTTGAATCCGACGTAACTCGGATATTGCAAAATTGTGGTCTATCTTTTCTTGAAAAACATCAGCCATCAAGTGTGTATTTTCGGATTTCACGCATTGCAACGACTAGTAGATTATTGCGATGCACTCGCTCGTACATGTGCGTGTGTGTGGACGGTTTTGTGTTATATAGTCCACAGTTATTTTATTTCCTTGTCTCTTGCAATACGGGTCGGGTTTCGACTGTGCACGCGTCACCCGAGACGATGCCGCGTTTCTCTGTTCAACTGACCTGACTCCTGTGATACTATCGTCAATGCAATCATTATATCGTGTTAATCTCAGCGTTCGTAAAAAACAATATAGATTATTTGTTTTTGATTGCAACCGTAACATGTCAACAATTGAATGTCCATGTAACTAGGTATAGTTGGCCTTTTGCACATTTATATGGATTGTTATTTTTGTTTGAATTTGGTTACGTTTTTAGGCGTATTGGGGCGGCTTAAAATACTAACAGCAACGCATTAGTGATGCCTTTGGTGTTGCTAATGTTCATGGGCGACGATAGCCACCTACCATCAGGTGGATCGTCAGCTCGTTTGCCGGCTATTTCCATAAAAAATACGCATATAATAATTTAACACCAAGGTAGACGATTTTAGGAATGATAATTTTTTTTTTTGTGTCAAAATCAAATCAAAATCTTTTTTATTCATATAGGTATCACTGATACACTTATGCACGTCATTTTTTAATCTACCAGCTTTTCGGATAAATTTGTCTTATATTAAATTCGATAAATAATACCAATCAACCACTAAAATATCTATCGATAAACTATATCACCGAAAATTACTTACTGACCACAGTACAGTAGATAAATTATATTCGCAACATGATTACCAAATCACGATTGTTGCGTGACTGAAACAATAAAAAATAATTACTGCGTCACTTTCATTGGACATTGGTACGGACATTGAAGTTGCTCAGTGACAGCCGCAGACAATATTTACTGCGTCCGGACATCGTCAATTAAAATGCCGTTTTAACGCAGTTTGCTATATTTCATCACGTAATTTATCTAATCCTGGCTTATCCGCAGACATAACTGGTTCTGATTTCCAATGCTAGGATCTCGCGTTTAAGTTTCTAAGATTTAGATTACGCAATTAGTGTGCCGTAAAAAGCACGTAATATTGTACAGATATAATTATACCTTGTAGCAGTGTGTAATAGCAGTGATAGCCTAGCGGTTAGAACGTTGGTCTCCCGAACGAAGGGGCCCGAGTTCAAATCCTGGCACGCACCTCTAATTTTCAAATATTATGTGCGTATTAGAACTTAATTATCACTTGCTTCGGTGAAGGAAAACATCGTGAGGAAACCTGCACACCGGAGAGTTCTCCATAAAGTTCTCAAAGGTGTGTGAAGTTTACCAATCCGCACTTGGCCAGCGTGGTAGACTATGGCCGAAAAATCCCTCACATTGTGAGAGGAGACCCCGAGCCCAGCAGTGGGACAATTATGGGTTGTTGCTTTGCTTTATATACCTTATACAGTTTTCTAATATAGGGTTAGAGTGTAATGAATAACAAATTTACGTAACCGTGTCTGTCTTTACGGCTGGCGAGCAGTGACGCAAAGAGCCTAAAGCTATCATTGGTCTAGATTTAAATAAAAGACCTCTTTGGCAATACTTCCGTTGTTTTCGAATGTAATTGGGTTTGGCAATAAGACGTGGGAAATATCCTTTATATTTCTTATGAAGAGAGGACATTAGGTACTTGTTTTTAATAAGTTGCTCCCATAATCTGGCCCCGCCACATTTGCCTTGTCTGATACCGTCATGTACTTTAAATTGGTGCTTTGGTTGTCGTAGGTACTTACTGTTGCCATTATTTTACCTAAATGTACACCTAAGTATATTAAAATGATTTTTGGAAATAAATCTTCTATGGAATGTAATATTGAATTGAATACATATTTACCTTTCATTGTACTGCCGATTACCCAATAAGAAGTTACTTCGATATCACCATTTTATGAGTCAGTAAAATTTTATTGGTTCCTGACGTCTTGATATTACTATTATCATTGATTGATTTAGATGCTCGCCTGATACGTCCAGTATCAAAATGGAATATAATATAATTATTTTGTTAGATACTAATAACATATCGGTTAAAAATATTTCATCTTATCTAAGTAATTTTAATTTGCTTGATAAAAAAATGTATGCTTCGTAGTTTTTTTGAAATAAAAAATGTAGAACTTGGAGGGACTCCCTTTCTTTTCGTTCTCCAAAAGTGCTGGTGATGAGTAGATACTGGTCCTGGATACCGCGGGCAACACACTTACAATCAGATGACAGAACAAACATTTAACATTAACATTTGTGTAAATTATTTTAATTTTGGTCGTATTAATCTTTATTTTTTTATCCCACTTTCAGATGTTAGACGTCATTGAGTGCTTAGCACAAGTGCTTTAATTTCTTGGGGAAACTTTCGCTATAAATCCGATCGCTCAAGAAGTTTTTCTTTGGTGCTAAAAGAAAAGTTAAGGAATGGAAGCACGAATAAAACAGTTATATTTTATGTTCTTGGACTTCTGATTTATCAAAATCGTTTTAATGAACCACCACTTTCACTAATTTTTTACCTCCTGTTAACTTAGGTAATTAAGATAGATACGTTATAAAATTTTACGGGAATAAAATTTATAATTTAAGGGTCTTTAAAGTCTTTATAATTAAGAGTTCTATGTAAAATGTGATTCGGTTGCTGTTTCCTTATATATTTTATATGAGTTTATCCATTTGTAATGGAAACAACAAAACAAACAAAGCAGCAAAATTTTCATTGTTATAATATTAGTTTAGATACTTTACATTAAGTACAACACGCAAAGACAAACAATTTTTATCGAAATCTAATCTTTTCATGAAATCCTATTACAAAATCAATTAATTACGACAATCTTATCGGGTTCTAATGCAAAAAATTACAAACAATATGTCATTGTATTTGTACCTATAATAAAGCTATTTGTGTATGTAATTTCTAACCAAAATCCCTCAAAATCTAAGTCATGTCCGTATTCTAGGTGGGTGTTTAACCACTTCAGTGTTTTATTGATATAGAAGTAAGATTGTTAAGGAGATAAGATACATTGAAACACCCTGAGAAAAAATGTATCGAAATGTTATTTTTGTCTTATCAGTGATGCCTGTGTGACACAGATGAAAAGATATTTTTACGTTTAGTCAGTCAGAATACAGACCACAATTCTATGCGGGCATTTTATCAACAATTATCGTCATATTTCAGCCAATGCCTTAATGAATTTACACTTAAACTTAAGCCTTCCTTATTAACTACTCCATTAATTGGTGAAAACTGTACTAAAATCCATTCCGTTACTGAGCTTACGTGTACAAACGAAATTAACGCGGCGGGGGACTAATTTTATCATTAAGTAGTGATGATTATACTATCGACAATATTGTTAATTCATTAATACTAACTGGTATAATTATCCTTCCGTCATATTTTTTACATTTTGGAATAATTTATTGTTACACACCTAGATAATATAAATATTTGTCGATGATGTATTGAACAATCCATTTTAATATTGTGAAGCGTCAGAGCTTTTGTATTTGTATTTAATTAAAAACGTTACACGAATTTCTCCCGCAGTTAAATTACATCGACCCGTCCACTCCGCTGCTGAAAATAATCTTTTTAGAGGTCTTGCCTGTAAATTGGCTGGGTTTTTTAAGCTCATTCGCTTAAATTTCTCGTCCAAACTCAATAAACGGTTTTGTTCAGACGGTTTCGTCGCTGCACCCCCTTCGTGACCCTATAAGGGTAGAATTCTAAGAGGAATAATGATGTTACTTATCCCTCTCGTATACGATTAGGGCGTACGTTAGCGCTGAACGATCTGAATAGCTCCATAAGCTATTCAGATGTTTGAAAACTGTGATAATTATAATAATCGATTCACTCTAATTATGACACACGTGAATAGAGATCCGTACAAAAATATTCCATCAATAAAGGCTATGTAATTTGCTGTTGCTCTAGGAATCAAAGCATAAACATTCCTCTTTCTTGTTACCAATGTTATGGTAATAATCCGACATAATTATCCGTGGGCGACGATATATTTATAAACGTCAGTTCTCTTACAACTAATGTTGATTTTTTTCTATTTCTTAATTGTTAACTTTGCGGTTACAATCATTTTCATAATGTTGCGAGTGTATTAAACAAAGTTAAACAAACCGATTTGACAATTATAAATTACCCGAAAATTTAAAGTTCCTACAGTCCTAAGATGCATTGTTTAGTTTCGATGTCTGACATGGCCGCTTTGGTAATTGTTTTTCACTGTCTCCCTACTGAATACTGTTTTTTTTTATCTCCCTGATTTTTAGTTTTCAGAGACCTTGATTATTATTATTTTTTACTGAATTACTGAATACTGTATCCGGTCGCAAACTTCATTATCGGTACAGATTTACAGAATTAAACGATCGTGTAATCTAAAATAGTATTATGACTTTCAGGAGAATTAGGATACATTTAGTTTGAACATGAAAGCATAATACATAATTTGAAGTTATTTTTCAGTATTGGCATTTTTGTCTGTCAAACACTGTGATCTACTTTAAATATTTACCTATATTTAATGTAACCACGCTGAGCATCTCAACCAGTGTCTTTACTTTTCTTAATCATAAATTGTATCTATGTCAAAGAAACTAGTTTCGGCAAAGTACCTAAGATTAAAAATCTACAAGATTTATATCTCAATATGCGGTCTAAGCCTCCTTATTAGAAGTGCGGTCACGTCCCCCGGATAAGTCGTGTACCGCCGCGGCCGGTCTAATCCGGGTGAAATTATCCACGTGCCACCGGACAAGATATCTAGCTTGATAAATAGAAAGGTACATTCCGTCAAGTGTTCTTCACATTTGACCTGTATCGGGTATTCGCGTTTTTTCACCATATAATCGTGAGTACTCGACTCGATACAGTTACATTGTAGTGTCTGCTTTGATCTGCTCTTGTCCGATCTGGAGAACCATAGAAATATATTATCGAGTAAAACTTATCATGAGATAAATAATTATAATAATAAAAAAAGAATACCGTTAGCACTGAAACTATGCTAAGAAATTCATTAAGAGCAGGTGTAAAGGGAATTGATTAAATGTACAATGGGTTGAATTTAAATCAAGTGTCGAAGTTTCACTATGGCCAGAGCGTTGTCCTGAATCATTGTACTATGTTTACTTAAGCCAGTCACGTAGGGACATTCGGTAGCGTCTCGTACGCAGTAAGGAGCCTTGACTCCTTGCGGCAATGTCAAGAGAACGCTAAAAAGTGTTAGGGTATCTTCTTGTAATTACAACGAATTTTCGATAAAACGAATTTTCGGACAAACCGAAACATTTAATAAGATGGATTGAAATACTGCTGAGCTATAGTTACTACTTAAATATTTTCTAAATTCTTTATACTTGCGTAACAAATTGTACGGAGCGCGTCAAGGGTACGGTTATCGGTATCTCGCAAAAAGTAATTTTCCTTTCGGACAGCCACGATCCGACTGCTTAACGAGACGCTATCTTACGGCTGGCTGAAAAACCGGACCAATTCCATATTTTTTTACATCAACTGGCACGCTGCCTCCAGTTCCAGTCCAGTGGAAAAAACCCGAGCTTACGTCGTAAATAGGCGATATCTGGGCCCATGAAATTAATATCGCGTTTTTCAGGTCAGAGGTTTACCACGGACGAATCCGAGCAGACGTTTTAATATACATTTTCGAGCGTCTCTGGGGAGTGTGCCGTTGTTGATGATAATATGCTGAGTAATCGTAAATTGTTTCATTCACATGAATTATTCTGCGCGGCGTTGATTGCCCGCAATCAGATGTGTTAAGTGGTTTATTAAATTATTTCTGCTCTATTATTAATTCTCTTCTCTTCTGCAATAATGCTTGTTTACAAGAATAAATGGTATGCCTACGTTATCTAAGATTGACGACATTTTCTTAACATAACTTGTGATTTTTACAATCAGAGCTTTTAATAAAAATGATAAAATAGTTGGGCAGATACTTATGATTTAAACGGCTTGAAATAAGACAAAAATGTTCTTTCATTTTTTATTCAAACAACCACTTAGAACGATAAATCTGTGGGATAAAGTTATGAAACGTGGATTTCTTGATTATTAATTTAATTTTTCATATCATTTTACGCATTTGACTTCCAAACATCCTACAGGGACTGTAGTATGTACGGACTACGGACGTACGAAACATTTTTATGTCATGAAACTATATTAGTATTGAGTTATTGTTAATGTAGAGAGTGTATTTTGGTGTAATCTAGAGGAGTTATCTTAATCCGAATTTTGTTCGTGAATCCTCAGTTGTAGTTGATGTAAATGGGTGAATATCAGAAACGTGCATTTTTTTTTTCAATTTTGGTGGTGATATTGTTTCTTCAGTTTTCGTGAAAAATGAGGACCTGGTATAAGAAAAGAAAGTGTAACAATTAGTCTTCTTTTTCTTATACCAGGTTCTCATTTTTCACGAAAACTGAAGAAAAAATTTCACCACCATAATTGAAAAAAAAATGCACGTTTCTGATATTCACCCAAATGAATATCACTTTGGTATAACCGATTACCGAATTATATAAATTTGTTACTTCTACCATCTCTCTTCTTTCTTTCTCGGGCGATGGTGACTCGCCTTCTCGTCTCCTCGTCGGTAGGCTAGATGCATAACAAAACTAGACTGCAAATGTTTGTTTGTGTCAAGATTATTAATATAAAATGTTTCTTCCACAGAAGGTCGACCCTGAGCTGATCTTCACGAAACAGGAGAAGATCGGCAAAGGCTCCTTCGGGGAGGTGTTCAAAGGTGTCGACAACAGAACACAACAAGTCGTCGCTATTAAAATAATCGACTTGGAGGAGGCAGAAGATGAAATCGAGGATATACAGCAGGAGATCATGGTGCTGTCACAATGTGATAGCCCGTACGTCACTAAATATTATGGATCATACTTAAAGGTAAGTTTTGAATTTTTGCTATAACCTCCTGTTTTGAAAAATGATAAAGATAAAACATATTATAACAGTGCAATATCTAAAATAGGTTTATTAAGCGTTCATGCTATATTAAGAAGACGTATTAGAACTCTCTATATTACGAGTCCAATAATGAATTTACGTAAGTCAATGAAGACGAATAAAGCAGATTATTTTTTTCAGCTGCATTATGATTTTTGTTGGTCCCAAAATCTTTTGAACCAATTACTGAAATTTCATTACGCTCGTAGCTGATTGTTTGTCACGAACTTTTGTTCAGCTCGCCATTCAGCTTAATCTCATTTAATCGATAGAGTCAACAATGTAACGTTTTAGAAAAATGATAAAGCTATAGCCTAAAATATCGGGGCTACTATTGACTTTAAAGCGATGACCTTTAAGACAGCCTTAAAATCTAGGTTTTGTACTTTATCAACCATCATAATTTGCCCTCGAGTCAATAAGTCGTTAATTGGTTTCAAAAATGAACTTGACATCTGTAATACATATAAAGAGGTTAGGTAAACAGGTTAGGTACCTAGTAATGTTCAACTTCAGTGGGGAGCGTGCACATCAATCATTGTCTGCGGGGCTGTCTACGCCTGTTTATCAACTGCCGAGTTCTATTTGACGGCAGGATCACATGTGATGTAATGCTCCCTCCCACCTACTACTCGTCCTCTGAGTAATGGCTGTCGTTAAAGGGATTCGATTAGCTCGCAGGGATTACGGAAATCCCTCATTATTAAGGACTCCTAATCTCTAACTTGCTCTATATTTCGTTCGCGTGACGTCGCTCCGTTGACGACGTGACGAACCACAATCGTGTTGTGTCGCAATTGCTACGGTTTACTCGGCTGAAAGATCAGAAAGCGTCAACGATTTAAATACCAGGACATTACAACCTATGTGAAGCTGAAAACTGAGTATAAAAAAAATGAATTTAATAATATTTATTCGATTGTACCAGGAGTGTACCGGATTGTACCGTAGTTAAAATCGTTTGTACCTCAAAGGGGTGAAATATATAAGGGTGGTAGATTTTGCTCCAAAACCAACTTGAAAATTCGAGATTTAAATTGATACCAACTCAAAGGATATCGTTTGTACCGGATTGTACCGGCAATAAAACTTGAAAAATGATGAAATTTTTTTTTTAATTTTTTTTTTTAGTTTTTTTTAATTTTTTTTTTAATTTTTTTATCATAAGTCTGCATTAGGAGAAAAAAATTATTGCGTTTATCTGAAAACGGGTACAAATAATGTGGAACACAAACCAACACACCTAGACCTTAGGGTACCAACGGGTACAAACGATGGGAAACCAACACCGACTCGGGAAAGTCTTAAATAAAGTAAAATGGTGTTTGAATCGAAAACTACATTTCTGATCGCATTTTCTCTAAGAAAACTGGGGGTTCAAACGAAATTTTTAGTGGTGCACACAAGCACACATAATGCACTTCGTCACACAAGTGGGCACCAACGGGTACAAACGATGGGAAACCAACACCGACTCGAGAACGTCTTAAAAATAGTGTAGTATCGAAAACTATATTTCTGATCGCATTTTCTAGAAGAAAACTGGGGGTTCAAACGAAATTTTTAAAGGTGCACACAAGCACACATAATGCACTTCGTCATACAAGTGGGTACCAACGGGTACAAACGATGGGAAACCAACACCGACTCGGGAAAGTCTTAAATAAAGTAAAATGGTGTTTGAATCGAAAACTACATTTCTGATCGCATTTTCTCGAAGAAAACTGGTGGTTCAAACGAAATTTTTAGTGGTGCACACAAGCACACATAATGAACTTCGTCATACAAGTGGGTACCAACGGGTACAAACGATGGGAAACCAACACCGATTCGGGAAAGTCTTAAATAAAGTAAAATGGTGTTAGAATCGAATACTACATTTCTGATCGCATTTTCTCGAAGAAAACTGGTGGTTCAAACGAAATTTTTAGTGGTGCACACAAGCACACATAATGCACTTTGTCATACAAGTGGGTACCAACGGGTACAAACGATGGGAAACCAACACCGACTCGGGAAAGTCTTAAATAAAGTAAAATGGTGTTTGAATCGAAAACTACATTTCTGATCGCATTTTCTCTAAGAAAACTTCAACGTTCAAACGAAATTTTTAGTGATGCACACAAGCACACATAATGCACTTCGTCACACAAGTGGGCACCAACGGGTACAAACGATGGGAAACCAACACCGACTCGAGAACGTCTTAAAAAGAGTGTAGTATCGAAAACTATATTTCTGATCGCATTTTCTAGAAGAAAACTGGGGGTTCAAACGAAATTTTTAGTGGTCCACACAAGCACACATAATGAACTTCGTCATACAAGTGGGTACCAACGGGTACAAACGATATGAAACCAACACCGACTCGGGAAAGTCTTAAATAAAGTAAAATGGTGTTTGAATCGAAAACTACATTTCTGATCGCATTTTCTCGAAGAAAACTGGTGGTTCAAACGAAATTTTTAGTGGTGCACACAAGCGCACATATTGCACTTCGTCATACAAGTGGGTACCAACGGGTACAAACGATGGGAAACCAACACCGACTCGGGAAAGTCTTAAATAAAGTAAAATGGTGTTAGAATCGAAAACTACATTTCTGATCGCATTTTCTCTAAGAAAACTGGGGGTACAAACGAAAGTTTTAGTGGTGCACACTAGCACACATAATGGACTTCGTCACACAAGTGGGCACCAACGGGTACAAACGATGGGAAACCAACACCGACTCGAGAACGTCTTAAAAAGAGTGTAGTATCGAAAACTATTTTTCTGATCGCATTTTCTAGAAGAAAACTGGGGGTTCAAACGAAATTTTTAAAGGTGCACACAAGCACACATAATGCACTTCGTCATACATGTGGGTACCAACGGGTACAAACGATGGGAAACCAACACCGACTCGGGAAAGTCTTAAATAAAGTAAAATGGTGTTAGAATCGAAAACTACATTTCTGATCGCATTTTCTCGAAGAAAACTGGTGGTTCAAACGAAATTTTTAGTGGTGCACACAAGCACACATAATGCACTTCGTCATACAAGTGGGTACCAACGGGTACAAACGATGGGAAACCAACACCGATTCGGGAAAGTCTTAAATAAAGTAAAATGGTGTTAGAATCGAATACTACATTTCTGATCGCATTTTCTCGAAGAAAACTGGTGGTTCAAACGAAATTTTTAGTGGTGCACACAAGCACACATAATGCACTTCGTCACACAAGTGGGCACCAACGGGTACAAACGATGGGAAACCAACACCGACTCGGAAAAGTCTTAAATAAAGTAAAATGGTGTTTGAATCGAAAACTACATTTCTGATCGCATTTTCTCTAAGAAAACTGGGGGTTCAAACGAAATTTTTAGTGGTGCACACAAGCACATATAATGCACTTCGTCACACAAGTAGGCACCAACGGGTACAAACGATGGGAAACCAACACCGACTCGAGAACGTCTTAAAAAGAGTGTAGTATCGAAAACTATATTTCTGATCGCATTTTCTAGAAGAAAACTGGGGGTTCAAACGAAATTTTTAGTGGTGCACACAAGCACACATAATGAACTTCGTCATACAAGTGGGTACCAACGGGTACAAACGATGGGAAACCAACACCGACTCGAGAACGTCTTAAAAAGAGTGTAGTATCGAAAACTATATTTCTGATCGCATTTTCTCGAAGAAAACTGGTGGTTCAAACGAAATTTTTAGTGGTGCACACAAGCACACATAATGAACTTCGTCATACAAGTGGGTACCAACGGGTACAAACGATGGGAAACCAACACCGACTCGGGAAAGTCTTAAATAAAGTAAAATGGTGTTTGAATCGAAAACTACATTTCTGATCGCATTTTCTCGAAGAAAACTGGTGGTTCAAACGAAATTTTTAGTGGTGCACACAAGCACACATAATGGACTTCGTCACACAAGTGGGCACCAACGGGTACAAACGATGGGAAACCAACACCGACTCGAGAACGTCTTAAAAAGAGTGTAGTATCGAAAACTATATTTCTGATCGCATTTTCTCGAAGAAAACTGGTGGTTCAAACGAAATTTTTAGTGGTGCACACAAGAACACATAATGAACTTCGTCATACAAGTGGGTACCAACGGGTACAAACGATGGGAAACCAACACCGACTCGGGAAAGTCTTAAATAAAGTAAAATGGTGTTTGAATCGAAAACTACATTTCTGATCGCATTTTCTCTAAGAAAACTGGGGGTTCAAACGAAATTTTTAGTGGTGCACACAAGCACACATAATGCACTTCGTCACACAAGTGGGCACCAACGGGTACAAACGATGGAAAACCAACACCGACTCGAGAACTTCTTAAAAGAGTGTAGTATCGAAAACTATATTTCTGATCGCATTTTCTAGAAGAAAACGGGGGGTTCAAACAAAATTTTTAGTGGTGCACACAAGCACACATAATGCACTTCGTCATACAAGTGGGTACCAACGGGTACAAACGATGGGAAACCAACACCGACTCGGGAAAGTCTTAAATAAAGTAAAATGGTGTTTGAATCGAAAACTACATTTCTGATCGCATTTTCTCGAAGAAAACTGGTGGTTCAAACGAAATTTTTAGTAGTGCACACAAGCGCACATAATGAACTTCGTCATACAAGTGGGTACCAACGGGTACAAACGATGGGAAACCAACACCGACTCGGGAAAGTCTTAAATAAAGTAAAATGGTGTTTGAATCGAAAACTACATTTCTGATCGCATTTTCTCTAAGAAAAATGGGGGTTCAAACGAAATTTTTAGTGGTGCACACAAGCACACATAATGCACTTCGTCACACAAGTGGGCACCAACGGGTACAAACGATGGAAAACCAACACCGACTCGAGAACTTCTTAAAAGAGTGTAGTATCGAAAACTATATTTCTGATCGCATTTTCTAGAAGAAAACGGGGGGTTCAAACAAAATTTTTAGTGGTGCACACAAGCACACATAATGAACTTCGTCATACAAGTGGGTACCAACGGGTACAAACGATGGGAAACCAACACCGACTCGGGAAATTCTTAAATAAAGTAAAATGGTGTAAGAATCGAAAACTACATTTCTGATCGCATTTTCTCGAAGAAAACTGGTGGTTCAAACAAAATTTTTAGTGGTGCACACAAGCACACATAATGCACTTCGTCATACAAGTGGGTACCAACGGGTACAAACGATGGGAAACCAACACCGACTCGGGAAAGTCTTAAATAAAGTAAAATGGTGTTTGAATCGAAAACTACATTTCTGATCGCATTTTCTCGAAGAAAACTGGTGGTTCAAACGAAATTTTTAGTGGTGCACACAAACACACATAATGGACTTCGTCATACAAGTGGGTACAAACGGGTACAAACGATGGGAAACCAACACCGACTCGAGAAAGCGATCAGAAATGTAGTTTTCGATTCAAACACCATTTTACTTTATTTAAGACTTTCCCGAGTCGGTGTTGGTTTCCCATCGTTTGTACCCGTTGGTACCCACTTGTATGACGAAGTGAATTAAGTGTGCCTTTGTGCACCACCAAAAATTTCGTTTGAACCCCCAGTTTTCTTAGAGAAAATGCGATCAGAAATGTAGTTTTCGATTCTAACACCATTTTACTTTATTTAAGAATTTCCCGAGTCGGTGTTGGTTTCCCATCGTTTGTACCCGTTGGTACCCACTTGTATGACGAAGTTCATTATGTGTGCCTTTGTGCACCACCAAAAATTTCGTTTGAACCCCCAGTTTTCTTAGAGAAAATGCGATCAGAAATGTAGTTTTCGATTCCAACACCATTTTACTTTATTTAAGAATTTCCCGAGTCGGTGTTGGTTTCCCATCGTTTGTACCCGTTGGTACCCACTTGTATGACGAAGTTCATTATGTGTGCTTTTGTGCTCCACTAAAAATTTCGTTTGAACCACCAGTTTTCTTCGAGAAAATGCGATCAGAAATGTAGTTTTCGATTCTAACACCATTTTACTTTATTTAAGACTTTCCCGAGTCGGTGTTGGTTTCCCATCATTTGTACCCGTTAGTACCCACTTGTATGACAAAGTTCATTATGTGTGCTTGTGTGCACCACTAAAAATGTCGTTTGAACCCCCAGTTTTCAGAGAGAAAATGCGATCAGAAATGTAGTTTTCGATTCTAACACCATTTTACTTTATTTAAGACTTTCCCGAGTCGGTGTTGGTTTCCCATCGTTTGTACCCGTTAGTACCCACTTGTATGACAAAGTTCATTATGTGTGCTTGTGTGCACCACTAGAAATTTCGTTTGAACCCCCAGTTTTCATAGAGAAAATGCGATCAGAAATGTAGTTTTCGATTCTAACACCATTTTACTTTATTTAAGACTTTCCCGAGTCGGTGTTGGTTTCCCATCGTTTGTACCCGTTGGTACCCACTTGTATGACGAAGTGCATTATGTTTGCTTGTGTGCACCATTAAAAATTTCGTTTGAACCCCCAGTTTTCTTCTAGAAAATGCGATCAGAAAAATAGTTTTCGATACTACACTCTTTTTAAGACGTTCTCGAGTCGGTGTTGGTTTCCCATCGTTTGTACCCGTTGGTGCCCACTTGTGTGACGAAGTCCATTATGTGTGCTAGTGTGCACCACTAAAACTTTCGTTTGTACCCCCAGTTTTCTTAGAGAAAATGCGATCAGAAATGTAGTTTTCGATTCTAACACCATTTTACTTTATTTAAGACTTTCCCGAGTCGGTGTTGGTTTCCCATCGTTTGTACCCGTTGGTACCCACTTGTATGACGAAGTGCAATATGTGCGCTTGTGTGCACCACTAAAAATTTCGTTTGAACCACCAGTTTTCTTCGAGAAAATGCGATCAGAAATGTAGTTTTCGATTCAAACACCATTTTACTTTATTTAAGACTTTCCCGAGTCGGTGTTGGTTTCCCATCGTTTGTACCCGTTGGTACCCACTTGTATGACGAAGTTCATTATGTGCGCTTGTGTGCACTACTAAAAATTTCGTTTGAACCACCAGTTTTCTTCGAGAAAATGCGATCAGAAATGTAGTTTTCGATTCAAACACCATTTTACTTTATTTAAGACTTTCCCGAGTCGGTGTTGGTTTCCCATCGTTTGTACCCGTTGGTACCCACTTGTATGACGAAGTTCATTATGTGTGCTTGTGTGCACCACTAAAAATTTCGTTTGAACCCCCAGTTTTCTTCTAGAAAATGCGATCAGAAATATAGTTTTCGATACTACACTCTTTTTAAGACGTTCTCGAGTCGGTGTTGGTTTCCCATCGTTTGTACCCGTTGGTGCCCACTTGTGTGACGAAGTCCATTATGTGTGCTTGTGTGCACCACTAAAAATTTCGTTTGAACCACCAGTTTTCTTCGAGAAAATGCGATCAGAAATGTAGTTTTCGATTCAAACACCATTTTACTTTATTTAAGACTTTCCCGAGTCGGTGTTGGTTTCCCATCGTTTGTACCCGTTGGTACTCACTTGTATGACGAAGTTCATTATGTGTGCTTGTGTGCACCACTAAAAATTTCGTTTGAACCACCAGTTTTCTTCGAGAAAATGCGATCAGAAATATAGTTTTCGATACTACACTCTTTTTAAGACGTTCTCGAGTCGGTGTTGGTTTCCCATCGTTTGTACCCGTTGGTACCCACTTGTATGACGAAGTTCATTATGTGTTCTTGTGTGCACCACTAAAAATTTCGTTTGAACCACCAGTTTTCTTCGAGAAAATGCGATCAGAAATGTAGTTTTCGATTCAAACACCATTTTACTTTATTTAAGACTTTCCCGAGTCGGTGTTGGTTTCCCATCGTTTGTACCCGTTGGTACCCACTTGTATGACGAAGTGCATTATGTGTGCTTGTGTGCACCTTTAAAAATTTCGTTTGAACCCCCAGTTTTCTTCTAGAAAATGCGATCAGAAATATAGTTTTCGATACTACAATCTTTTTAAGACGTTCTCGAGTCGGTGTTGGTTTCCCATCGTTTGTACCCGTTGGTGCCCACTTGTGTGACGAAGTCCATTATTTGTGCTTGTGTGCACCACTAAAAATTTCGTTTGAACCCCCAGTTTTCTTAGAGAAAATGCGATCAGAAATATAGTTTTCGATTCTAACACCATTTTACTTTATTTAAGACTTTCCCGAGTCGGTGTTGGTTTCCCATCGTTTGTACCCGTTGGTACCCACTTGTATGACGAAGTGCATTATGTGCGCTTGTGTGCACCACTAAAAATTTCGTTTGAACCACCAGTTTTCTTAGAGAAAATGCGATCAGAAATGTAGTTTTCGATTCAAACACCATTTTACTTTATTTAAGACTTTCCCGAGTCGGTGTTGGTTTCCCATCGTTTGTACCCGTTGGTACCCTAAGGTCTAGGTGTGTTGGTTTGTGTTCCACATTATTTGTACCCGTTTTCAGATAAACGCAATAATTTTTTTCTCCTAATGCAGACTTTTGATAAAAAAATTAAAAAAAAAATTAAAAAAAACTAAAAAAAAAATTTAAAAAAAAATTTTCATCATTTTTCAAGTTTTATTGCCGGTACAATCCGGTACAAACGATATCCTTTGAGTTGGTATCAATTTAAATCTCGAATTTTCAAGTTGATTTTGGAGCAAAATCTACCACCCTTATATATTTCACCCCTTTGAGGTACAAACGATTTTAACTACGGTACAATCCGGTACACTCCTGGTACAATCGAATAAATATTATTAAATTCATTTTTTTTATACTCAGTTTTCAGCTTCACATAGGTGACATTACACAAAGCGGAATTGACTGTCTTGTGCGACTAATTAGTATTTGCACGCTAGTTATTGCCAGGTACAGCTTACTTCAAGTGACAAAGTGAAATAAAAACGCGTTTGTGACAGACAAGCTCCAAAAACGTACAGCGACCTTTAACAGAATTTGTTTTATTGCCTCCATTACATAAAACATAATGTTCTAGTTACACGGCATGAAATTTGTAGCGAATTTAAAACAACGTTCGCTCAATCGGGCACTGCGTTTGCGACTTGCGTGCTGCGAATCAGCGTGGTTGAAACGACGTCCGTCACGAACTCTTTCACATTGAAGCACGTTACAAACTTGAAAACAGCTTGTTATATTCCCGTCGTCGCATAAAACAATGCATGTTACTTTACTTCCTACTACGGTGGCGCGGTGGCGGCGTGTCGTTCTAATAAATCTTGGGTTAATGTTCATAGTGTTTGTTAATCATAAATATTACAAGTAGATAGTGGATAAATTGAGGCTACACAATATATAATCAGCAATTCATTGCTATTCTCACTTCGGATGAGATGCTTTAATACCAAGTGGGCGGTGTCGTGAATGGCCTCTTGAACAATAGAACACAGATTATTTCGTAAATACTGAAGTGTTGAATAGAAGATTTACGAGTATTACTGACGTGTGTTTGCATTGAATGTTTTTTTAGAGAATGTATTTCTTTGTTATTCGGTAAAATAATACGGCGTTCATTGATGGCGTGTAAGGTTTGTATTGTTGGAATTTAGATGCTCGATTTTCGAATGTTTATGTACCTAGGTACATATAGTACGTATGTTATTAAATATTTTAAAATACGCTGTAGTGGTTTCATTTTTCTTCGTAAGGTATAATTTGTATAGTTGGCATCTTACATGCTCATTCAGTACAATACAAAACCGCTACGGTACGCTTTCTTGGTTGCGGTATTGTCGATGATTGATCGCATTGGAATCGATGGGATTCCATATCGTAGTTCCCTTCGGAACCGCGGCGGATAGCGGAATGGGTGGCATCCCGCCAGGAGGCACAATACCGTCTGCTCAGCTACGAAGGTTATGAATGTTATGATCGATATTTGCATTTCTATTATTGCTTGTCCTCAATTCTTATGTATTGCCTATTTTAATGCCTGGCCTGCTCTGTATTGATTCCCCAATGAATGCATTGTTTAACGTGATATCGTCGATTGAAAACGTACAATCGATTTATTTCGGTATTCACGTGGGAAATCTAAATGAACTAAAGGGTTAGTACGAAACTACGGTATGATAGGGAACAGGAGGAAACTAAATTTATATTAAGCTATGTATATGTGTAGAAATAAACTTTTAAAGCAAATCTGAAATTTTACTTACAAGCTTTACCAAGTAAGCAACCAAGGTATGTTATTGTATACAGCTTTTTAACGAAGAGGATCATTTAATGTGTAACCTACTCTACTTCTCACTTCTATGTATGTGGGCCGATGAGGTTCCTGCAATTCTGTAGACTACATTACACATTACATTGCAACTTCAGCTTTTTTCAACAATATTGGAAACCGTCCTATCCATGCGTGCAAGAAGGCCCATACATTATATCGTAACGTGTTTGATGTGTTGCATTTCTCGCTTTGTGAGTATCGTCGACTGCACGGTTGCTATTGCAATCTTGACACACTTTCGAATGCTGTTGTTATGCGTGCCTTGCAAAATACGATGCAACGTGAGCGAGCGCGCATTTCAGTGTGCACCGTTTTGTGCACGCATCGATTTGCTTTTTGTTCTGTATAAAAACGCTTTTAAAGGTATTTTTGAAGTTAAAACTTCTTTAGTACGGGGGTGACTTGAAATTTTATGAAACGAAACTGTCCAGTAAATAAAATGAGACAAACACATAAATTCTAAAGTGAGATAGGAAGCATTGTACAGAGGTAAGGGTAGGGGAGGTAGGGGTAGGGGAGCGGAACGGAGCGGAGCGGAGCGGGACGGAGCGGAGTGAAGTAGATTAGTGAAACCTACATTTATCGTCTTCCCGAAATATATTCGTCTCATTATCTTGAAAACAAAAATTTTGAAGGTTTCACTTCTACCACGTGTAAATTGCACACATTTTAATTTTTTTAGCCTTTGCAGTTCCCACACATTTTCTTTTTTACTCCTTTTTTTTCAAAACGTGTATAAGTGCTTGATAATATTTTAAATAAGCATTGCTTTAAAGTTGTAACAAGCGTATCTATCGGTACTGTTATAACATAATAAATACCTGATTACATGTAGGCGTAATGACCCGATTACTCGATCTACATGCGATCTCAATTGAAAAGGATTAAGTAGACGCTAATGTTAACATAAAGCGGACATGTAATGTCATAATAAATAAACGCTAATAGTGACATTCATAAGTATGGAGTCGCTCAGGCTTACAGCGGGGTATATAAATATATAGTTATTATGACCTTTGTACGCGTGTACTTTTGTATTTCCAGGTTAAACGCGAGGTAAATAGACTATAGAGATGTCAGACAAAGGTAATATAATTTCAAGAAGTCAGTTTTGTGGAGAACATGAAGTATTTTGTTACATATATTAACTTCTCGGTTTATTATTTACGAAACATACTCATTAGTCAAGTTTCACCCTCAGACCTCAACCTTTTTTATTTATCTGTGCTTTGAGCAAAGTTATTTTTCTTTCGTACGGCCAGCGGTAAACGAGCATATACATATAATATAAAGCGTGTGCTTGGCCATGAGTTGCGTTTACGGGCAACCGCGACAACTCGACAAGCTTAGATACATTATACGCACTGCAAATACGCTTAATCTGTAGTAGCACAGACTGATAGCTTTAAAAGGTAGATGACTTAGTTATTGCAAAACTGCACAATACCGTTGATAGGTACTCTGCACTCTTAGAGGATGGATAATTAACATTAAATTAGCAAATGGACACTCCTGTTGGCATTGAGTGGTGATCGACTATTTAATTACATAAATACCTACCTTACCTGACTCAATTAGAACGCGCTATGAAACGTACTTATTCATTGTACATTAGTTTTTTTTAAGAATAAAGGTAGATACGACAAAAATAATTGTACCATACTGTGGATACCATTATATACGAGTACCTAGCACAAAACTACATTTGAATCAGTTACTATTTTATAACTATTTATTATTACTGTGCCTAGGGCATCGAAACTCGGTTCAATTTTGAAAACCCGGGTTTTCGGGTCTAAGAGTAATCAAAACCCGGGTAGACCGGTTTTTTCGAGCATTTCGGTCTTTTTATTGTAATTTTTTAAAATACACTAATCTGCGTTTATATATCGATTTCCTACAATGAGTACAAAATATAAAGGATGAGGAAGAATTTAAACAAATGAAACAGTACTTTACAAATTACAAAAACAGTTTTAATTTTTAAAAAAGTGATAAAAAAATATTTTTTCTTCAGAATATCTTAAAACTAAGTAAGTAATCAAGTCTTTTTTAAATCACAGACTTGCAGAGATTAGTTTTAACATTAAATTTATTATTTCAGTAACATCGCTTGCCGTTTTTATCTTGACATCTCGAAGGCTTTTGACAGGGTTTGGCACACTAGCCTTATTGGCAAGCTTCCTGCGTATGGCCTATCCCCTGTCCTGATCGACTGGATCAAAGACTTCCTGAGTGACCGTTCATTCCGAGTGGTTGTCGGAGGTTGTTTGTCTCAATCAATGACAACCAATGCCGGAGTTCTTCAGGGGTCTGTTCTCTCTGCAACACTATTTCTGCTGCACATTAACGATCTGCTCATGCCCGGTATCTATGGGTATGCAGACGACAGCACGGTTGTGGAGAGATACCTGCCAAAGGGTCGGGCCAATCAATACCATATACAGTCTGAAAGAGAGGCTATGGTGGAGCGTATGAATCTTACACTTCAGGCAGTCTCATCGTGGAATTCAACGCCACAAAAACACAAGCGTGTCTATTCACCGCTAAAAGAAGTCCATTCATCTTGACTCCTACTCTCCGGAATGTAGCCCTGGATTACACCGACCGCCTTCAGTTCCTGGGCATTGGAATATCCTCGAACCTTAACTTTGGGCGGTTCATTGAATTCAAAGCTAAAGTAGCTGCTAGGAAGCTTGGAGTCCTAGCGAAAGTGCGGCGGCACTTCACACCACAACAGCTTTTAACCTTGTATAAAGCACAGGTTCGGCCTTGTGTGGAGTACTGCTGTCACATTTGGGCTGGTGCTGCCAAATGCCACCTGTCAGCATTGGATTCAATGGAGAGGCGTGCTAAGAGGCTTATTGGTGACCGTGAATTGGTTGAGACCAATCTTCAGAGCCTCGAGCACAGGCGCAGAGTTGCCAGCCTCTCGGTATTCTACAGGATACATTTTGGAGAGTGTGCGCAGGAATTACATAATTTGATTCCGCCATCCCCTTTCTATCATCGAACGTCCCGCCCGACGCACGGCGGGTATCCATCCCTTCGTCGTGAACATCCCCCCCCCTGTACGGACGGCGCGCTTCGCCTCGTCATTTATTATACGTACAGCGAAGGATTGGAATAAATTGCCCGCGTCGGTGTTTCCGCTTGATTATAATGTAAGTGTCTTCAAGGCAAGAGTCGCGCGTACCGAGGCTTTTACTAAGTTAATGCGTTTTACCAACGTTTATTTTGGATATATCGTAACGTAACATAAAAATAACAGAAATCAGAACTGAATTATTAGAATTTCTTCTTACTTATGTAAAATAAACGTAAAAAAATTGGGGCATCCAAAGTTTTGTCACTCAAAGACGAACGCAATCTATTGCAGACAATTCCAGCCGAAGAAAATATACGCTCCGAAAAAACCCGAAAAACCCGAGTTTTAAAAATCAACTTTAGAAACTTTAGAAAAAAAGAGATATTCATATAAAATAATAACTAATACCATTTTGGATATATCGTAACGAAACATAAAAATAACAGAAATCAGAACTGAATTATTAGAATTTCTTCTTACTTATGTAAAATAAACGTAATAAAATTGGGGCATCCAAAGTTTTGTCACTCAAAGACGAACGCAATCTATTGCAGACAATTCCAGCCGAAGAAAATATACGCTCCGAAAAAACCCGAAAAACCCGAGTTTTAAAAATCAACTTTAGAAACTTTAGAAAAAAAGAGATATTCATATAAAATAATAACTAATACCATTTTGGATATATCGTAACGTAACATAAAAATAACAGAAATCAGAACTGAATTATTAGAATTTCTTCTTACTTATGTAAAATAAACGTAAAAAAATTGGGGCATCCAAAGTTTTGTCACTCAAAGACGAACGCAATCTATTGCAGACAATTCCAGCCGAAGAAAATATACGCTCCGAAAAAACCCGAAAAACCCGAGTTTTAAAAATCAAACCCGGGTTTTTTTGTAATTCTCAGAACCGGGAAAACCCGGGTTTTTTCGGTCCGGGTAAACCCGGTCTCGATGCCCTAACTGTGCCTGTAAACTGGTTGTAAGTGTAACTCATGTATTAAATTTAATTTGAATATCTCGCTGTTAGATACATTTCACTAACACACTGACGAGTCTGAAACATGCGTAGCGTCGTATTTCAGCCGCGTAACAATATGAAACACTTAGGAGCTATGAGAGGGACGGCTGACGGTTAATTAGCAAACGAACTTGGCGACGCGTGACACGCACTCTGCCACTCCGTGGGGCTTCATTACTCACTTGGCTCTTACACGGTGATGTAACGCAGAACATTAGCATGGAGATTCCAGGTTATGGCAGATATTGTGTCGTTTAATGGTAATGTGTCTGACTTTGTTATGAACTTACGAGGATCATCTATTTACTAACGAGGACCATCTATTAACTTTAGGGATGGAAAACTTTATGAAAAAAAAAATCCTTAGGGACCGGCCAGACAGAAACGACGTAAGACGCGGACCCGTCGCAGACGCGGCCCCCCCTTCAATAAATTTTCCGCGCCCTGTCCTTTCTGTATGTTTTACGTCGCGACGGCTGTATACATTTTGTATGAAAGTAGATTGAACGGGCGCCGCGACTGCGACGCCGCGACGGGTCCGTGTCTTGCGTCTGTTCTGTGTGGCCGGCGGCTTATGATAGCGTGTCTTGTCTATCTCTAATCTGTTAAGCTTCTAAACTGCTATTTACATTATGTGATTGTTGTATGTGAAAATGTGGTCTTGCGACCTTGTGTAATGCCTTAATTCTTTTCTATATTTAAATTTTTAAATTGTTTTAAAATTGTCATAGTTAACTGTTTTTTCGTGGAGTAAGTAAACGATCAGAAATATGAGAAATAGAATCTCGAAAAAAAGTCATGACTCATATTTTTAAAGGGCGTCAAAGAGCTTATCACTTCAAAAGCATCTGCCAATTTCCTTGTGAAATGCTGCCTCCATTCTGAAAGTAATAGTTAATTTCGGACGAAATGCAAACGGTTATCTCGTTTATGAAATGTGTAGACTCAAAGAGAGGCGAGCGCCGCTCAATTAGCAAATGAACTTGGCAACACGTGACACGCGCGCTGCCTGGCTCAGGAGTCTCAGGACTCAGGTACGCATTTCTCTCTTTGGTTTAATGTTAATATTAGAGATGAAACGGATAGTGGTTTGGCTAGATACCGGATAGTCGGTGAGCTACGAGGCCGAATATCCGGCTACCGGATATTAATATAAGCCTATTCACGCTTGAATTGAACTTGGTATTTGGTGAAAATACAAGTTATAATCTAAAAAATACATTGTATTGCATAAGCAAGGTCCGTCTCAAAGCGAGTTATACCGACATTCATCTACAAAACAACGTAAATCGTCTGCCGCATACGCAAGACCGCATAGTAGCATTTTAGTATCCGCGCGTACAACAGTACTTCAGTTAATGAAATTTCTTGGAATACAGAAATAGCTTTGTTAGCGATATTTACAATTAACGAAACACGATTTCATTAACTTGCTTAACTAAGACTAGAATCGGTTTGAATTTAGTTTGCATAACAGTTTAACCTGATTTAAATGAATCGGAGACACGCGACCAACAAACTAAAATAATTACAAACGCGGTGTCATTGGCCATGAAACTTTGTACTAACACGACAACCGCGTCCCTGAGCTGTTTGTGTCACAGGCGTCTGCACGAAACTATCCTTTATACTTTGCAACCTTGAATGCGTTTCTATAGTTCTCGCTGACTATTAGAAGTCTCGAAATACTTCAAACAATAAAAATTACTTAGTCATTGGCTAAGTTGCGAATGTAGCATTTTAAATGGCAGTTAGAAAAAAAACATACGTTGTAGGGTTTCTTGAGCTGTTTATTCTCTATTGGGAAAACATTTGCGAAGCAGCGCAGAAAAAGCAAAAACGACCGATTCTATTTAGGTATACTGATTATTATAATTATTCCCGTAGGTATAGTTTACTTAAACAATTTAATATTTATCAACATTTGTTTTTACTTCGTCTATTTGCGATCATATCAGAAGAAGTAAAAAAAATATCAACATAAAGAGGAAAATATACATATGAGATGCGTAGAGATATGTAGAGTTCATAGTTGTATTTAACAGACAGTTTTTTAAGGAATTTTAATATTTGTAATGACTGCCAATAAAAAAGTATTTGTGTTAAATTGTTTTTTAATTCTTTTGCTGACTGTACATATCGACTATCCCATTGCATTAATAATATTTGCTGTACGAGCTAGAGTCTAGACAGCTGACGCCAATATACGCAATGTAATCAAATCGTTGATAACATTTGTTTACCTTTACAATCTAATAGAGAGTGCGGTTCGTATCGTGGTCGAAGCAATTTATAGTAGAGAAAGTGTTGTAATATCTGCGGCCTGTCGCGGCGGAAACGTTCTCTGTATTGTTACTATAATGACTTTCTTCGGCTAAATAACATTGGTGTTTTGCTTTATTTTTGCACTCCATTCAAACCTGCTTGCCTTGCTTTAATCACGGTGTACAATGCTCGAAACAAAAACCACTACAGCTCAATGTTTATGTTGCACTTGGCGACTTTTAACGTCTCACCACCTTCCTGTTCCTTTGTTAGGAGTTTGAATAATACATATATTTAAAGCCACCCCTATAGTTAACCTCTTTCAGTTTACTAGCTTAATTTGTAATTATAATAAAGTAGAGTAGACGAGGTAAGTGAAGTAGACGTTTTCACGATACATTAGGTTAACTATCGAAATCGATTACTCTAGCCTCATTAATTTTCGGTCAGCCAGAAAAGCGCTGACGAGACTTAAATTTTAGCTCATGCAAAGTCTGTTCTGTACATGATTATTAGTCGTCTGGTATGTACTGAATTAAGCTCAGTTGCATTCACAATTAGAAGTATAAAAATTCACATATTGATGTATGAAATTAGGTTTCTTCGTCGACTGACGCCAATTTTGTTAACGGCAATAATCTGTCGAAGTAACTTCGTATTCATTTAATTTTGTCAGATACAGAATTCAGTGCTGCACTGGAGAATAATTTTTAAAATCTCACTGCAATTTGTTGATTGGTGTTAAAGCAATGCAATTACATTGAAATATATTTTTTCACGCAATGTACGTTGCCTCTTGTTACGAGTGACGCGTTTATTTAATAGTCTCAAAAAAGTTATTGTCCATTATGTTGCATGCATGGTTTTCGATAAGGTCTGGACGGAAGATAACCATTCCTAATACCTATGTACTATGTATTAAAATTAAATCAATAAACGTGGTGACTATTCATCGATGTGATGAATTTCGTTATATTCTTTGTAAGACTTCAAATAAACTGTTCCATTGCTTGAGCTATTCAACAAGAATGTTTTCTTCGAAATAGGAAAAACGCGATGAATAAGAATTAATGTAACGTGGAGAGAATTATTATTATTTGCGTTTATTACTGTCGTTGGTATACGATTAACTACTTGTACGGGGATCATTTTTATAAATACCATATTGCTTACATTGTCTTTAGGGAATACATACTGTTATACTATCAGGCTGTTTTATTCCTCATAGGCAATCTTCATTACTCTGGTTCACGAAATACGAGTTTTTACAGTTAATAAGTACATTTGAGAATATAGAGTGAACTCTACAAAATGCGGATTTAAACGTTTTGCCTCAAAAGTATGTTTTAATTTCACGTTTTCTAGTAGCATAACGTTTACCTATTGCACATATTTGTAGATTTAGAAATATGTACGCTCCTCCTTTTTTATCGGTAAAAACAGCTTGGTAGTATGACGTATTCGCCGAATGGCTAAACCGAGTGTGGCATGTGTGCCATTGCCCTTTAGCAGGTAGCACTATCGCGGATATTTGAGCACCGTACGGGCTACGGCCGAAAAGGTGAAGGATTTGCGAGTCTTGTGACTAATCGCCATCGGTATTCGTTCGCATGTGAAAATGTGGGGATCCATTTACATTAAATGGGATAGGTTGTGTAGCAATAGAAGTAGAAGGAATAATTGTGTGTATTTATATTTAGACTTTTTGAAATGCATTGTTTACAGAACTAACTTACGTAGAGACTTGCATTCGATGGGTTTTATGATTATTTATTTATAGTCTTTTTTTGCTAGCAAAATAAAGAGAAGTATTTAATTGGAAGAGCGTTTGTCTTTTCTCTTTAGTAAAGTGATTAATAGACCATCAGTTTTATAGATTAGGGAGGTACATCTAATTTAATATCACATAAGCAGACTCCAATGCCCACACAGCAAAATTTCCTGAAGAATGTGGTATGTCCGCTAATGTATTCAGAATTCTCGAAATGGTCGAGAGAGTTGAAGGACGCAGTGACTCATCTATGTTTGGCCTCCCGAGTATCACATGTACTATGCAGGGGATAGTCCCAAATGAATGAGTCACTATCAAAACCTGCACCCGGGAAAATACTATGTATTTATAAAAAATATTAAACAGGTTAACGAAAGCCAAAAAATGTTTAAGTATGATAGTGTTTTTTTATGAAAGAAAAGGGATAAATAACATTTTTGAATGGATTTTTATTACTACAATAATTATTGTCGTTTGTTTTTCGCAGATATTTCGCTACTCACGTGTGTCATTCGAGTTTCCTTTTTAGTGTTTTCTAAAGTATAAGATGAAGTCTAGATTGGTTGACTATTTAATACCTGAACCTAGCTAGATGGGTTGTGATATCCGCCATGAATATTAACAGAACCTCTGACATTTTAATATGACGTAACTTTTGGTTATTTAGATCGTGCCGTCCCCACTTTGTTTACTTTAAAACAAGCTCTCTTAATAATTGCGCGTTGTCATTGGTCTGACAGCACTTTTGTCCCTGAGCATAAATGAACTGAATTTTAAAAAATCCACTTCAGTAAGGATTGACGTCGGGAAATTGGAATCGTACGCCCTTTCTTTAATAATCAGGAAATTAGGAAATGCTGTAATATAATCTCAATTGTTTATTTTTGAAGACGTTGAAATAAGTCACGGTTTTATAATAAAGTGAAATCGCGTTTTATTGTGCTCTTAGCTTCATTTTTATTTTTAGTATAAAGCTGGGACAGCCGTTTTGGGCCGTCCGAAGTCTATAAAGCCCGCAAGGTGAGGTTATAAACGCATTAAGATTACCTTGACCCCCGCTACATTATCGCTTAGTGTCAAGACTGTCAAGGCTTGCGAACATTTATTGGTGATTTTCACAGTTTCATTACGATGGTGCTCCATAGCCATGACACTAAATGGACAATTGAGTCGCTGTGCGGTTTTATGGAGCTTCATGTAACAAAGTGAATTAGTTTTCCATTTCTTACTGAATTGATACATACAGACGTTTATAGTTTCATTGCTCTCCTGGGGTGCGATGGCTTCATATAGTTCTTATAGCTTAAATGGCAGTGGCAGTTTTATGACAGATAATTTTCGAGGAGACAGTACGGTTTGAAGATCCAACCTCATATTATATCAGTAACACTCCGATATGACTAGAATGCAACTGCTTGTTACCCAGTAACTTCAACAAAATTATTAAGTAATTAAGCAGTAAAATGAATTTGGAAGACTACTTTCACCGACCTTCAGTTTGCCTGCAATGCAGAGCTAGTACGGAGACCTCTACTCATCGGAGGGTCGACAGGGGCCGCCCGCTTCCAAAGTTGCGAAGGTCAAGACGTGAGTTTTCAATTCTTACTGGAATATGAAATTTGGATTCTATTCTTCACCGACTTATTAATGGTATCGCGTGCGGTGGAGGTCTGAACAATTTTATTTTGTTTGTGTTTTTTAACATTGTTGAATTACGTCTTGTTTGTTAGAAGTAATTGAAATAATATGCAAATGTTTTCTTTGCAGGTGTGAAAAATATAATTTTATTAAAAATATATTCGATCGTAAACCATAAAATGCCGATTCGATCGTAAACGATGGAAAAGAGGGATAAAAAATAAGTTTGGGCAAATTGTACGTAATGTACATATTTCACTTATAAACAATTTTCTTTATAACACACTGTGACCTAAATGCGCACTTAGGTCACTGTTTTCCGTGCGTAAGTAGCCCTTTTTTATACGGTGTGAAAATTCGTGACTTTCAGTTTCCTATGATATTAATGCACGGCGCGGGCGTTCAACACCCGTGCAATAATAGACCACTCGACGCGATCATAATGTTGACATACATATTACTTTCGCTGTTGATAAAGTATCCAAGATGCCATTTGCTTTTATTTATTTGTATCAGATTGTGCTGACTTCGCCTCGTGATGAATTTTGTGACAGACTTTGTTCATGTTGCTTAATTGAGACATTTCGTTCAGATTCTGTTGCTGTTGTTTCGTAACTCTATTATTAGAATTTAAATTGGAAAAGTTGAGGTTGACGGTTGACCGGTGAACGGTTTTTGCATTTTGCTTAAACAAGGCTTCAGCCTTGAGTGCATCGGTTCACAATAATCCTAACTGTTATTAAGTTATCTGAAATTTTATCTTGCAGAGAGAAACGAGGTCATCTATTCCGTCTTTATTTTCGGCATTACTTCGCATGCTTTAGATTGTTTTGTGACGGCTATCGTTGTTGATTTTATCGCGACTTGCACTTTAAAATATTTTAGTGTTTACGAGTTGCAGATAAGTAGTATAAAAGAAATCTTGTGTTCATAGATTTCTTCAATGTGAATAAAGAAACACATAATAAAATCGTGTGGGGGCACTAGGTATGCCTGTAATGTGGGTGGTATAGAAGTAAATCATAAACAAACAAGGCACGAAAATAAAACATGCATTTATTTATCACATAAATGTTTGCTCTGGTCTCAGATTGAATTCCTTACTTTTGTTGCACTACACTCGCCTTTTTAATGTACTCGTATATTTCACTTTTCTGTACGAGACTAAATTATTTGCATTTTCAAATACATAGTAGGTACGTTACAGAACATTTGATAGTTTTAAGTAATATTTACAAAAGTATGTTACCCATTGATTATACATATATTTTGTATTCAACAAAATTAATTGCAGGTACCTATATACAAGGTTCAAGATAGAACAGCTAATGTACACAAATAGAACCAGACTGTTTTAATGGTAGTCCGTTGCACTGAATGTTAATGCAAAGGTTAAACCAATCAATTATATGGTAGCTTTGATCTTTCTTTTGTCTTTATTAATGTAGTCTTTTAATCAGACAAACGTGTACAATCATTGAACTGATGTAAAGCTGTAAATAAAAATAATCCGTTATTATTATAATATTTTTCTATTAATTAATTAACGTGTCATTTATAATTTTAAAAATTTAATCGGGGTCCAGTTATATACCATTTATCTCGACTTTTATTACATTTTTGTACGTGTAATTAAGGTGGATTGCTTGGCTAGACAAGTCCATACGTACCTCTAGCTCTTCAGTACAAACTTTTAGCAAAAAAGATGTAAGTAAGATCTTTGGACAAGAGACAATGTGGTCTTTAATTAGCCAAAGCGGGCCATCATTATGGGTCGTTAGCGCTTGACATTTACTTTCAACTTTTGAGGACATTTCCCGCTTCTGTGCAGACGGTCAACAACGATTTCATTACCGTTTTCGATAGCTAGGTATAGTCCAAGAGCTAGTGAACCCTCCGAGTAACGGTCTTCCTGTAAGGCTAGAAATTTGTACACTGATGATTTATAGCATGCTAAGGGCAATAGCCATGACCTGGCAGGCGTCAGCCCTGCACGTCATCATCCCCTTAACTTTTTAAACTGTAAAAAAAAATTAAAAAAAAAACTTGTTCCTGTAAGCTTAAAAATTTAATAGGATGTAGTTTATTTATTGCAAATCTTGAAAAAAAATTGACAGGCGATTACAATGAGCAAGAGTATGTGACAGGCGAATGGAAAAGTGCACAGTTGATGAGGTAAAATAAACTTTCTCCTGTATACTTGAAATTTGGATATGTTTTTGAGTAAACGTTTTAGAATAACTATGTACAATGACAGGCGGTTTCGGATAGCATAAGACCTTGACAGGCGAGGTCCAAGAGCTAGTGAACCCTCCGAGTAACGGTCTTCCTGTAAGGCTAGAAATTTGTACACTGATGATTTATAGCATGCTAAGGGCAATAGCCATACCTGGCAGGCGTCAGCCCTGCACGTCATCATCCCCTTAACTTTTTAAACTGTAAAAAAAATTAAAAAAAAAAACTTGTTCCTGTAAGCTTAAAAATTTAATAGGATGTAGTTTATTTATTGCAAATCTTGAAAAAAAATTGACAGGCGATTACAATGAGCAAGAGTATGTGACAGGCGAATGGAAAAGTGCACAGTTGATGAGGTAAAATAAACTTTCTCCTGTATACTTGAAATTTGGATATGTTTTTGAGTAAACGTTTTAGAATAACTATGTACAATGACAGGCGGTTTCGAATAGCATAAGACCTTGACAGGCGAGGGGAAAGCTGCTAAGGGCGTGCGAGTAAGATGTGTTACGTGACCAAACTTCGCGCCTAAGATGAGAAAAATAATAGTAAAAAAAACTAAAAACACGCTTTTATAGAAAATCCAACTAAAAAAAATAGAAAATAAATTTGAATTAAAAATCGTGTAATTGTAATAAAAGCGTGGGGTGCCTGGTGTCAATGAATAGAAGGCATAATATTTTTAAAAGCATGGTGCCTGGTGTCAATGAATAGAAGGCATAATATTTTTAAAAACACCCCACGCTTTTTTTTACAATTACACGATTTTTAATTCAAATTTATTTTCTATTTTTTTTAGTTGGATTTTCTATAAAAGCGTGTTTTTTAGTTTTTTTTACTATTATTTTTCTCATCTTAGGCGCGAAGTTTGGTCACGTAACACATCTTACTCGCACGCCCTTAGCAGCTTTCCCCTCGCCTGTCAAGGTCTTATGCTATTCGAAACCGCCTGTCATTGTACATAGTTATTCTAAAACATTTACTCAAAAACATATCCAAATTTCAAGTATACAGGAGAAAGTTTATTTTACCTCATCAACTGTGCACTTTTCCATTCGCCTGTCACATAATCTTGCTCATTGTAATCACCTGTCAATTTTTTTTCAAGATTCGCAATAAATAAACTACATCCTATTAAATTTTTAAGCTTACAGGAACAAGTTTTTTTTTTAATTTTTTTTTACAGTTTAAAAAGTTAAGGGGATGATGACGTGCAGGGCTGACGCCTGACAGGTATGGCTATTGCCCTTAGCATGCTATAAATCATCAGTGTACAAATTTCTAGCCTTACAGGAAGACCGTTACTCGGAGGGTTCACTAGCTCTTGGAGCTCGCCTGTCAAGGTCTTATGCTATCCGAAACCGCCTGTCATTGTACATAGTTATTCTAAAACATTTACTCAAAAACATATCCAAATTTCAAGTATACAGGAGAAAGTTTATTTTACCTCATCAACTGTGCACTTTTCCATTCGCCTGTCACATACTCTTGCTCATTGTAATCGCCTGTCAATTTTTTTTCAAGATTTGCAATAAATAAAATACATCCTATTAAATTTTTAAGCTTACAGGAACAAGTTTTTTTTTTAATTTTTTTTTACAGTTTAAAAAGTTAAGGGGATGATAACGTGCAGGGCTGACGCCTGCCAGGTCATGGCTATTGCCCTTAGCATGCTATAAATCATCAGTGTACAAATTTCTAGCCTTACAGGAAGACCGTTACTCGGAGGGTTCACTAGCTCTTGGACTAGTATGTCATAAATCATAGCATGAGTATGGCACTTTTTAGGGTTCCGTAGCCAAATGGCAAAAAACGGAACCCTTCTATAAGGGTTCCGTTTATAGATTCGTCATGTCTGTCTGTCTGTCTGTCTGTCTGTCCTTCCGTATGTCACAGCCACTTTTTTCCGAAACTATAGGAACTATACTGTTGAAACTTGGTAAGTAGATGTATTCTGTGAACCGCATTAAGATTTTCACACAAAAATAGAAAAAAAAAACAATAAATTTTGGGGGTTCCCCATACTTAGAACTGAAACTCAAAAATTTTTTTTCATCAAACCCATGTGTGGTGTATCTATGAATAGGTCTTCAAAAATGATATTGAGGTTTCTAATATCATTTTTTTCTAAACTGAATAGTTTGCGCGAGAGACACTTCCAAAGTGGTAAAATGTGTCCCCCCCCCCCCTGTAACTTCTAAAATAAGAGAATGATAAAACTAAAAAAAATATATGATGTACCATGCAAACTTCCACCGAAAATTGGTTTGAACGAGATCTAGTAAGTAGTTTTTTTTAATACGTCATAAATCGTAAACCGCAATTTACCTCGATCAAAGTTACAACGAACTTCAAGAACTTTTATATTATGTTACTTGCTGCTACGGAACCCTTCATGGGCGAGTCCGACTCGCACTTGGCCGCTTTTTTTAGTTAGCAGCGTAGTCATCGTACCCATTAATGGCAATACAAATATTGAAAGGATGTTCGCATGATTCTGAACCATTCCTTTCATTACACATTGTGTTCTACACTCCTAAGTGGGCTGACAGTCGCAAAGTCTAAATCGCTACCACTAGCACATGAATAAATAACAACCAGAATGTTAACTTCCTAACAGACACAAAAATTCATACCTACTTTCATAGGGTTGTCACTTGGTTACTGAAAATAAAAATAAAACGGTCAAGTACCTACGTATCGAGCGAGAGTCTGCAATGAGTACAGACGGTCAGACGGATGGACAGTAATTGTGTGGACATTATTTTATTATTATGTGTTCCGTTTTAAAATTTTGGTATATTAAAAACGGTGTAGCTTTGAGGTTGACTATGTAACAGTTTGTTTAATATTAAGTAGGTACTTACAGTTTATTGTTAGAAATGAAAAAAAAACTTTCGAAACAAAATATTTTATTTAAACAGAATAAGGGGTGGGATTTAGGACTCCCCTAAATTTCGTGACGTCACATTTCAAAATCGAGTAATTGGTATGTATAGGTAAATATAGTGATAACCTTATTAACAGAAAATAGAAAAATTTCTAAATTACTTGTCTACTTGAGTACTAAACTACTAAATTGTCCGTTTACACGTATTAATTTGCTTAAAATTTAGTTAAATACTTAATACGTGTAAACCGAACTTAAACGATAAGAATAATAAATAATATAACCTTATCGCCACTTTAATTATTTTCGATATTAGGTACCTACTTATTAACTAAATACTTTTTTAGTCTTCTTTAATAAGCATAAAAATGTGTACTATTATTACTTGTCAAAATCCTTTGGATATACAAATAAAGAAATCTATTTGGTTTTCTTCCCATTAGGTATTTAAACAAACAGTTCAACAGTTTGGCATCTTTAAAAACAATACGTCGCGTCGTCGTCGCAAAACGTCGCCCGTGTCACCGCCGCTGGCACACCTGAACTTGTCACCTTACTGTACCCTAGCGGGCGCCGGCGCGTTAGTTGATTGGTCGGCGCACGCTGCCCCGTCTTGTCGGTGACAGGTCACGCACACATAGCTGTGCATGTAGTAGTGTCCTCGCGCGTGGCGTTAGTATGAAGTTAACATTCTGTATTCATGTGCCACTAGGTCAATTGTCTTTCTACATAATATGTAGTAGTCAATATATTATATTGACGCGATATATTAACATACGACTAAGTACTGGATTATAAACACGTTTCAGATGTTCACAAACAAGTACGACAGTGTGTGCCTGTTTATGTTCTACACTCTACAGTCATGGTCAAGTGCGGTCCGTGCGTCACGGTGCGCCGCCGCGCTGATAACGACCGGACCAATTGTTTGTTTCCGTATTGGCTCGCTACTTCATTTTGTATCTACAGTACAGTACTACAGTACTAAATTAGGAACCGTTTACACTGAATACGAGATACCTTCTTTTGTTTCTTCTCCGCCAGTAGATTAACGGATTGTTACGGATACATAATATGTATAATGTGAAAAGAAATTCGTGTTGATTATAAAGTTGTTTTGGGTTACTTGCCTTTAACAGATTTAAAATTGACATATTGGACCAATTTTACTGCCTCGTTTAGAGCGCGTGTTGGCCATGTCCTTATGCAGTAATAGGATACTCGAACACAGTTTTTTAATTGATTAACACTTCTTATCTTGATTTGTGACTAGCAATAAGTAATCAAGTCAATGAAACAATAAAGTGAATTAGATATAAATTGTAGTGTTAATATAATTAATTTATTATTAATGGGTATATAATTAATTTGATCAGTTTTTGCTTGTTTTTAGATACAATGAGATATGTCTAAAACGTTTAGGTATTTTGGTATAACGTCACACACACTTTTGTATGCATCGAACGTTAGTTAGACGTATTTCATTTTAATGTTACACATAACATAACGTATTTATTTATTTATTTATTTATTTTATTGTATTCGGAAAGCATACAGTGATACTTAACAACTTACAAATAACGTACTTAAAAATCTATACACCATTTAATTGCTTTCGCATATTGAGGCTATAGCTCGAATGCTTATTAATTATTAACACAAAAAAGTAATTAAAATTTAAAACAAAGAAATCACTAAGTAAGTGTATGTTAACTATTTATTTATTTATTTATTCTTTATTGCACCTTAAAACATAAAGGATACAAAAGGCGGACTTAATGCTAAAAGCATTCTCTGCCAGTCAACCTTAGGGCAGTGGGAGAACGAAAGAAGGCGGTAGCAAATAGAGAAAAAGAAACTATGTAATTGAATTTAATTAACAGAATAAGTTATATAAAAATCCATATACGATATATACGATGCAAAGTTTAAACTATCAAGAAATAATATACTAAAATGTACAATTTAATATGTATAATAATATATATATAAATAAAGATATATAAATATGTATATATATATATAAATAAATAATATATAAATAAATTATAAGGCTGTGGTAACGTTAGTAATAGATATGTAAATATTGTGATGATGATGATGATGAACACATTGACACCTATGTGTGACCGTAAACTAAAGATAGGTAATGAGCAAGAACCTGTTTTTTAAACGTGTACTTACTGGATGGCTTCCTAAGATTAGGGGGGAGAGCGTTCCAAAGTCGGATGGCCTGAGCAACAAAAGAGAAGTGAAAGAAACCAGTGCGATGAGGGGGGATTGAAAGAGCAAGAGTCTCAGAAGATCGAAGCTGCCGATCATGAGTGTCGCATTGAAATATAAATTTACATTTTAAGTAATCTGGGGCGAATTTATCAAATAAGATAGAGAAAAGCATGCCAAGTATCCTAACGTGCCGACGCTGACGTATTGGAAGCCATCTCAGCTGAGCGCGGTACGTGGAGACATGATCATACTTTCTAATGCAGAAGATGAACCGGATGCAGTTATTAATAAGGCGATCGAGCTTATCCAAGAGATCCTCATTTAGGTCCGGGTAGCACACATCAGCATAATCAATTATAGGGAAAATAAGAGCTTGCACCAATGTTACCTTTATCTTAACCGGGAGAAAGTTTCTGAGGCGATTTAGAGCACTCAGTTTTGAAATTACCGAGCTACTTATGTTTTTGACCTGCGTAGACCAACGCAATGTCGAATCAAAATGTATTCCCAGGTTTTTGACACTAGGCGTAAAGGGAATTCGTGTTCCATCAAACATGACAGGTGCTACAGAACTGACATCAAATTTGGCCAACTGCCGATTACTCCCAATAATTATAGCTTGGCACTTTAAAGGATTAACATTGATACCAAATTTGAGAGACCATGAGTGTAACCTTGTTAAGTCGATATTTATGTCGTTCACAGCACTATTGATAGACTCAACATCAGTTTGAGCATAAATTTGGAGATCGTCGGCGTAGAAATGGTAAGAGCAGCTAAGTTGAGTGGATAGATAATTTATAAAAATGGAGAATAAAAGAGGAGATAAGATTCCGCCCTGCGGCACGCCAGCACGGACATCACACCAGTTGGATAAGGTATTACCGTGACGAACAGCCTGCTGACGGTCGCGAAGGTAGGAAGCGAACCAATCTAGAGTGGTAGGAGATAAGTTAAGATGCTGAAGGATGGCAAGGAGAATATCATGGTCAACCATGTTGAACGCGTTAGAAAAATCAACCAATACAAGTATAGTGACCATTTGATTCTCCATGCCAAACCGAATGTCATCGGAGACTCTGATTAAAGCAGTTGAAGTACTGTGTCCAGTTCTGAACCCAGATTGGTAATTGGAGAGGAAATTTGCCTGGTGTAAATGCGTGGACAATTGTCGATGAACAGTGGACTCCAGGAGTTTCGACATAAAGGGTAAAATAGAAATTGGTCTGAAGTTGTTAATGAGTGTAGGGTTGGCAATTTTAGGGAGGGGAATAACAAAAGCTCTTCTCCATAAGGATGGGAAAGCACCAGAAGACATAGAGAAATTGACGATATGTGTAATGACGGGTAAAAAATGTTCAAGAGCAAGAAGAATCATAGCACGACTCACACCGTCACATCCCATTGCTTTCGACTTGATGGAAGAAAGAGATTTGCGGATGTCCTCAACTGAAACACAAGCGAGAGAAAAGGATTTAAGTTGAAGAGTGGCCATGGAAGGTATTTCAGAAATAGTGTGAGATTTAATAACAGGACAAAGAGGAGTAACAGCTGTAAAGTGAGAGTTCAAAGCGTCGAGGGAAAAAGGAATGTCGTTTTTAACGGAAGGTTTACAAATCCCGATAGAGTTTAAAAACTTCCAAATATCGGCCGGCGAAGAATCGATGATATTGTCAAAGAAGTACCGTCGCTTCGCTGCCCTTACCATTTGGTTACAGCGATTACGAGCATGTTTGTACAATCGCCAATTTTCGTCGCACCTGTCACGTTTAAATACCCTAAAAGCCTTGTCTCGCCGTGTCATCGCCATGCGAACCCCTCTCGTGATCCATGGAGCGGGAGGTCGCTTTAGACGTACTTCAACTTCAGGAGCATGTTCATCGAACAGTTTGATGATAGAATTGTTGAGTAATAAAACTTTTTCATCCACAGTTGAGGCGTCAAAAACTGGTGAGAAGTCGATAGATGAGGCGTCTTTGTTTAAAGCGGTAATATCGATCCTCGCAAAATTTCTAAACCTTACAACGTCCGGTACCTTCTTGGGAGATTTTAACTTGTAGCTTAGGTAAATAAGGTCATGGCGCGAAAAACCAGAAGCTGACAACTGACCATGCTTGGTAATTAAATGGGGTGAGGAGGTGATTATTAAATCTAACCACGTATCAGGATACTCAGGATTATGATGAGTAGGAGCGGAGGGAACAACGGAAAGGTTTACAGAAGACAGGATGGTTTGAAGTTTAATACTTTCAATAGAAGTTTTGAGGAGGTCAGTGTTAAAGTCACCCATGATTATGTGATGTGTGTAGTCAGAGCACAGAGATTCTAAGACATGTTCGAGGCCAGAAAAGTAATCTACGGAAGGTGGACAGTAAACAACTCCGAGTACAACCTTAGAACGCTCAAGCTGAATTTCAAGGAAGATATATTCGGCTTTCGCAGAGTAAAGTGGGGGGGACATTGCCACTATAGAGTAAGATATGTCAGAACGTAAGTAGATAGCGACCCCTCCACCACCCTTACCTTCTCTGTCATTGCGAATAAGGTCATACCCTGGTAAACTATAGCAGAAAGTGGAAAGCGAGGGCTTAAGCCAGCTTTCAGAAATAAGAATTGCCTGCACATAAGAAGCGGAAGAAAACGTGTCTAAAAGGTCTGTGTAATGGGCTGGGATGCTTTGTGCATTTAAGTGGCAAACATTAAATAAAGTGGGGGAAAATTCAAAAGTCTTATAAACTAAGTCACGAAGTGTTTCAGGCTCATCACATGAGTCAAATGTACCCGTGGAATCACAAGCAGAAAAAAATGAATCATCATCAGACATAATAAAAAAAATATATAAGTAAAATATAAATATAATATAAATAATAATATTATAATATTTATAATAATAACAATGCCAGCTACAAAATACACCAATAGAATCTGCCAATCCCGCCGGCTAACTCTGACAAAAATAAAAGAATTATAATCGGTAATAAAAACACACTTATGCACACAAACGAACAAAAAAGCAGAAACAAACAAAATAAAAAAATAAAACAAAAAAATGCACAAACAGACGAAATACGTTAACAAAATAAATCAAGTTTACAAATTAAAATAAATGTATACAGTTTACAAGGTTTAATATTATTTTAGTAAGGTTACATAATATTGATTATCTGTATGGCAATACATTGTGTGAATCAAAATCACGATTGTAGATAATTAAGTCTATGGCAAGCGATAGATGAACCATAAACCAAGTTACTGGCTGCGTTCCAGTAGACGCTCACATCGCTCACAACGATCAAAACGCGTTCCACATGGCGACCACGGTCGTCATGGTCGCGGTGAAAACGTCATTGATGACGTCATTAATTTCTCTCACGGCAGTTCACGGCACGCTCAAAACAACCCACCTCACGGGGTGGGTCGAAGTGCCCGTTCCACCTGGGTGTATGATTGTAACGCTCACAAGCTAGTGGAACAGGAACAACAGCGGTCGTGAGCGTGATCGTTGTGATCGTCTAGTGGAACGTAGGGACTATCTGTTTATAGTAGTGTTATCTAGTTTGACAAATTATGACGGTAAACCATTGACGTTACACAACTGTCATTGGCAAAACATGAGTGACAGATGATAACCTAAACTTTTAATTACGAGTTACGACACAAACAATAATTAGTTAAGTAAACACGATAAAGTGAAGCACAAACAGAAATCTAAGAAGTAAAGATTTAAAGATACCGACATACTTATACAATAAAAAATAGCAGACTAGAAACTTATAATGCAAGTAATAGATATGTAAACAGTTAGTAGATATAAACATGAAAGAAAGAACGAATGCGAAACAACAAAGTAACTGAAGCAGGAGTAATAAATTCAAATATGTTATTTCTTAATCCTTGCTGTTCTCTTCGCTTTCGTAAGATGATCAGCACATGCCGCAGCAGAGGCAAACGCGACAGGCGAGTTAGAACGACTCCTATGAACTATTTCCACTGAAGGATCCACGGCGACGCTGTGCTTGTCTAAATCTACTTCAGAAGTAATGTGGTGACGTAGTCCATCCTTCGACTTAAAGAAGATGTTTCCATCAACGGTCCAGCAGTTGCGAACGCCCAAGCGTTGTCGTGCCAGGAGAAACAAGGACTGACGTTGCCGAGTCAGGAACTCTGAGATAACGATCCGTGAGCCTTTCAGAGCTACCTTCTTCCTCCAGACAGTGACCCGATCTGCCATGTCAGCGAAACGTATAAGGACCGGTCGACACTTACCATCAGAGGATTTGCCTAACCGATGACACGAATGCAACCTATCTTTGGTGAAATGCTGCAAATCCATCTTCTCCACGAAAAGCTTGACTACCTGGCTCAAGAGGCTGCCATCTGTATCTGCAGTTTCCGGAATGCCATGAAGTAATAAATTCTTCCTTCTGTGCCTCATTTCAATAACTTCCATAGACTTTGAAATATGAGAAATTTGTTGTCGTAGGAGGTCCATGATGTTCCACACCTCTGCCTTAAATTGCTGGAAGTCCTCATACAAACGACTCACTGGTGGGGTACTTTGCACTGTGGGTCGGAACTGGGCCTCAAAATCAGTGAGCTTCTTCAGCAAGGTGGCTTCAATGGCTTGTTGCGTTTCCATAACAGCATCAAATGAAGCCATATTAAAAAAGGGATGTGCAACAAAAGGACTTAAAGTGATGTGCAGTGTAGTTCAGAGTGATAGCGGCGGGGCAGAGCAACTTAGGTGCTATTTAACGCATGAAACTGTTGTTTTAATGCTTCAGATTGAACAAAAAGTAAGTAGAATAGAATATTGATCAAAAAACTAAAGCTTTAACCACTTAAAACTGTTATTTAAATTAATTAAAACAGGAGAGCGAAAACACGTCTTTTTTTACACCTACCGCCGAAAAAAAAAAAAAGTGATATTAACAACTTATTAAAAACTATGAAGATATTAAAGATTTAGCGCTAAACCAATTGGAAGACAATTTGTTCCTTATTCTTGCATGTGACGTGTTAAACAAATCGAATTCGGGGAAGTCATTCAATTCGTTTGCTATATGTGCAGATCTTATCAGGAAAGAATTATTTCTGTAATTCGTTGAGTGGAAAGATGCGTGCAAGTATTTTAAGGGTCGTCTAGTTGACGTAGATGGTACATTTATATTTATTTTGCCGAGGAGGTCTGGACAGTCAACCCGGCCCTGTGCAATTTTAGATAGGAACATAACATCTGCAATTCTTCTTCTCTCATAGAGAGGTAATATATGGTGTCTAATGCATCGCTTATCATAACTTTCGTCGAATTTATTACTTTTAAATTGTAGGTGTTTCATAAACTTGCGCTGTATTGATTCAAGTCTATTTATATAAAGATTATATTGTGGGTTCCATATTTGTGAACAGTATTCAAGTGTGCTACGCACATAAGAACAATAAAGTATCTTAACTAACTTAATGCTATCGAATTGTGAACTTTGTCTTATAATAAATCCCATCGTTTTGTTGGCCTTTTTAGCAATATAATCAATGTGCTTCTGATATGTTAACTTTGAATCATGAATGACGCCTAAATCCCTTATTTCATCAACCTTTTTGAGGACTTGCCCTTTGATTGTGTAATTGAAATTAATAAATTTAGGTTTGCGGGTAAAAGTCATTGCATTTATTCTATATTTATTACATATTATTATTTTAATATACTAATCCTTTGTCGAAGACCTTGCTGCAGAAGTAGATCGTGGACGAATAGTAGACACAATATACACTGATTTCAGCAAGGCCTTTGACAAGGTTAGTCACACAGTGTTACTTAACAAACTTGCATCTCTTGGAATCGCTGGCATTTTTCTGAACTGGTGCAAATATTATTTAGAAAATAGAAAATCAGTAGTGGTTATGGGTGGTTACAAGTCGAGGGCATTCACTGCTTCCTCGGGAGTCCCGCAGGTGTCCCATTTGGGTCCTCTTCTGTTCACCATATTTATTAACGACATTGGAACGTGCTTTTTAAACTCCAAATTCTATATGTTCGCAGACGACCTAAAATTTTTCAGGGAAGTGAACTCAGACAAGGACCAATTATTATTGCAGGGTGATCTTGATAGACTAGTTTCTTGGTGTACACTAAACGGAATGAGCTTAAACACTGAAAAGTGTAAGGTAGTACGTTTCACCAGAAAGAAACAAGGCTCATCAAGAACGTACAATATCAATACCCAGCAGTTAGAGGTGCTAGATCATATTCGAGACCTAGGAGTTATTATGGATAGCAAACTGCGCTTTAACATTCACATCGACAGTATCTGTAATCGTGGATTCAGAACTCTCGGTTTTGTTCTACGAAATTGTAAAGATTTCAAAAAACCGTCCACAAAAATAGCAATCTATAATGCACTAGTACGTAGCAGCCTCGAGTACTGCAGCGTTGTTTGGAATCCGCATTACGAAATTTATGATAAACGATTAGAAAGCGTCCAGAAAAGGTTCCTACTGCATCTCTCATATAGCTGCAATCTGGTTAAAACACTACCAAGCTATGAGGACCGTTTGAAATATTTCCAAGTCACATCACTTCGCTCCAGACGAAAATAGTTGGATAGCATGTTTCTGTACAAGCTAATTAATGATAAAATTGATACTCCTAACTTATTGTCTCAAATAAATATCCCGATACCTAGAACACTGCCTCGACCACTGAAATATAAACCATTTCATGAAAATCCTCGACGTACTAACTTGGGTAAATTCTCTCCTCTAAACAGATTGGTTAGACAATACAATCTACATCACAACGTCACTGTTCCTCTAGCCGTCGTAATCAATGCAAAAGTAGAAAAAGAAAAAACTCACCTTATTGACATATTTTCTAACAGCCAAAATAATTTTAAAAAGTATATAGTAAACTTATAAAACCGCATTTTATATTTTAAATAATAACTTATCAATTCTTAAATCAGATGAAATGTGTAATTTTTATGTATAATCTCTGTATTTATAATTTATTTATTTTTTTTAGTTTTTATTGTAATTTATAGCATCGATTCTCAATGTTTTTATATTTCGTTTTAATTAATTTTAAAAGATGTTTTTAATAATAATTCAATTCTAATTGTATTCATATTTATTATGTTAATTATAATTGTAATTTTTATATGTATTGGCTTTGAGTATTTGTAATTTTTATTGAATGAATTAATTTTATAATATTAATTTACCGAAATTTGTAGGAGAAAGGAAATGTAAAGAAACTTTGTTTGTACCTATAATTGAAATGACACTTGACTATAATTATTTTGTGCATGAAAATACTTTAAAATGTAAAAGTGTTCATTTTGTTGGTGCAACTTTTAAAATAAATAAATAAATAAATAAATATACGAATATTCGACACATACATATGTAGTCTAATCATTATTCAATATAATAACTCACCATGGTCTTTAGTTACTGAAATCAGTGGTGGTGGTGGCGCGCCGTTTCACAATGAAGTCCGATCGCTCGCCCTCACCCCTCAACTTATGATTAATAGCCACCTTAATTTGAGATGATGCTAATAAATGTTGTAATTTGCGCTGTCAGTTCTAGTAGACACTGCTTTATAATGATTTGACAGGATTGGACAGCTTGTTAAGGTAACATTGTTGTAATTGGAGCGGATATGGTATCTTTTTGTTGATAGATTTAAGTAGGTACCTACGTGGAAGCTTTAATATTAATATACTTCTGATATTTTTTTTATATTATTGTAAATTTTTGTTTTTGATAAATGAAGATGTCAATGTTATTTATTATGTAACTGTTCGTAAGTAATTTACAAAGTTTTTTCACAATCTAGGAAAAAGACATTATTAAAAAGATCAAGAATGTGTCATTACGAGTATAACTCAGAAAAAAGTTATGGAATGTGTTATGAACATAAATAAGCCATATTATTTTACTCAGATTGCCGGCATTCATAACATTATACAATGAATGAAAACAGAACGAAACACGACTATAGAGATTTTTCTTTTTATACTGTTGGGAAAGGATTATGATTTTATTTAGAAAAGGATGAAAACGTACTTCTTTCTATCTAAACGAGTCATGAGAACTGAGCAGCTAGGGATTTCATTTTAAGCTCTTTTATTTTATTTTGCCTTAGACTGCTTGGCGCTTGGATATTTATGTGCTCTGTTTATATTAGTTTTATAATAATATTAAACGTTCGATCCTTGAGGCAAATATTTATGATAAAAGTAAATGTTTGTTTTGTAACCATGTTTTCTTGTGACGTTTTGCATATGAAATTATATTTAAATGAGACATGGAATGACATATCTACATGCCCTTACATGGTATAGATGATATGTGTATACATGTATTATATGTGGGATAGGAGTGCTTGAAAATTTATTATCTCCGTTGATTACCTAGCAGCTATCTAAAATGTTGCCTACATCGGTTAACATAAAGTCACAGAAAACAGAACGGCGGGATTACACGTTACATTGAAATGTAGTAAGTACATACATAATACAACCGTACCGCCCAACACAGCAATTGAAAGCAAGATGTGCGACCGCTATTGCAAAATTTCATATGATTACTTTGTTGTTCCGAACACGATAGTCCAACGGTCTTGGTTGCTGTTAATAGCCGTTATTAGACCTTTTCAAAGGCCTTCAGGCGGCTTTAGGTCTAAAGGAGGTGGCCAACATCTGTATGGGCATTTGCCCCATTTGTGAAGTATAATGTACACACATAATTTTTACCTTACATTAAAGCTTACAATATCTACTTTGATAATTTTATCAATAAAAATCTCTAGAACTCGGGATTCTCCTTTTACGGGCGGTTTTAGCTTTTGTAATTTGACATTCTGCAAAACATATGTAATCGTAAAAAAGTGTTTTAAAGAGCGATTTTTGTAATATATAAATACTATTTATCTTTTGGATAATTAATTAATATATGTCTTTTACTTTAATTATGACTTTATGACCTTATTCCTACAAAAAGAAGTACCAGCAGTACTAAATAAAATATATGTATTAACTTGTCACCTACCTATATGTAAATATTCACAAGCAAACGTAATATAAATAAAACTGCATATTGATATTATTAAGTGTTTCATTATATATATTTAGGTACACATATGTAAAAATTAAGGAATGAAAATATAACAATAGTACCAAATAAGGCAATAATATTTTGCAGAAATGAAACTGAAAAATATTATTTTGGCAAATGACAATATAGTAGACATTCGCACTTCTGTCAGCCAATTGTCAACCTCCAGTGATGCCGGTCACTCACATTCGCGCGAATACGCGAACCCACAAGTGTGGGACGACCTTCGAGAATGATTATGCGAAGTTTTGGAGGCATTCGGGGTTTTCCAAGCTGCGTCGGTTTTTTGTCGCACATCAAAGCGCGCGAACCTCGAACCTTCGTGTAGTCTCCCACACATTCGTGCGACCAGTTGCGCACACGACTAAAAAGGTGATGTATCTCCTAATTTTTCGTGGTTCGTGGCGTCTAATCGTACTACCATTTATTTTCTGTATTGAAAATGGATTTGAATGACAACAACATAATAACAACAGCAAGATTGAACATTCGTGAACAAAGTGTAGGAGGAAGCGGAAATGAGCTTGTATACTCATACGCGAACCCATTTGCCTGACCGCCCTTCACATATGTGCAAACATTCGTAAAAATGTCAAACATTTGCGCGCATGTGAGTGACCGGGGTGATAGCAATGGAGGTAGTAAAAGTATATTTGTATACAATACAACTTATTATTATTGTTAATTTATTATAACTACTCACGGCGGAGTTCAGAAGAAAAATAAAATTCTAGTAATGTTTTAATAAATGGAAAATATGTCTTTTCAGAGGACTAAAACCTTGTACAAAAAAACGTATTTTAACCATTTCCGGGGTAAATATTGGCCACCTCCTTTGCGTAGGAAACCCGTGGTTGATCAACAAAATCTACTTACGTCTATTAAATTTACTGGATTTTCACGTTTTTTTCCGTTCATTTTGTTGCACGTGTAAGGGATGTTTGTTTATTCCCAAAAAATTGCAAGTTGGTATATGGGCGGAGGAAGAATTAACTGCAAATAATACTAAAGTCTAAAAGTTACTGATGTGATATCAGTAAACCTTACAATGTACGACAACGTAGGTACAGTCGGCCGCAGAAGTAGCTTAACATTTTAGTACCTTTTCATTACATTTCTTGAATTTGTCATAGATGTTGCTAGGAAACCGTCGAAACAGTTACTATTACAAAGTACTATAATGTTAAGCTACTTCTGCGGCCGACTGTACTGCAATGCTTAGTTTGAATGAGCGGTCGTAAACCAGAACGTCCACAGTTATAGGTTAAAAGCTCTCTAAGATGCCGTAACCTGTTACTGGCAGAGGTCGGTTGGTGTCGTAAACTTCTAGCGATGTCCAACCAGACGATACACGTTAAAACACTTAGCGCATGTTGCCTTGTATACCTACTATTAAGTTAGTATTAGTCTACTTTGCAACAATCCGCGTTTAACATGTATGATGGTATATACTTTAAAACATGCGTGGCACCTCCCTCCCTCCCACAACGGAAACATGCACTACAATAATTAAACGTATATACCAACATACATACCAGCACCAACACGTGTTTCGCCCCGAAACGGAGCATCATCAGGGTAAGTTGACTCTACGATGGTTAGTCGGAAAGTGAGCATCGTTCACTGAGCGTGGCGTATTTATACCCAACTCGCCCACTGATTATCTAATGATGTTGTAATAATTAGTAATTAGTAATTAATTAATTATTCAATCAATCAATCAATCGATTAATTAATTAATCAATCAATTAGTGATTCACGCCGGCAGGAACCGGGTCTGACGTAATCTGGTGATGTGTACTGTTGAAAATCCTCAGTAAAGGCGAGTTGGATACATTTATTTGTTCATTCAGCAGTGTAAAACTTGGATTATTATTATGTTTTATTATTTCTAACTGCTCTAGTATACTTAATTTAAAACCCTTATCAGATTTATGTAATATATTATATGTATGGTTACTAGTTAAACTGTGACCTGATTCTATTAGATGTTTAGCGAAATTAGACTTATCCGCGTGACCATTCCTGTACGCGGCCATATGTTCCCGGTAACGTGTGTCAAAATTTCTACCAGTTTGACCCACGTACACGCCATTACAATCAGAACAAACAATTTTGTAGACACCAGATTGTTCATGTCTACCTCTTTTATCTTTACCGTTTGTTATAGATTGCAAGGAATTGTTTGTTCTGAATGCAACGAAGATGTTGTTACGACGGAGCGTTTTTGCGATTCGCTCTGAAATTGGACCAAGGTAGGTTAAACTTGAACGATATTTATTTGGTGTTATGTCGTTGGGAGCCGCGTACAAGAGATCACGCACCATTAAGCCTGTCCTCTTATGGATGAGAGTATCCACCATCTCCCTACCATACCCATTGGCAACAGCAATGTGATAGATGGTATTTAATTCTTTTTGATAGTTCTGAGGTGATAATGGAACACACATTAATCTGTTAACATAGCAGTGAAATGCTGCCATTTTATGTTGCCATGGGTGGCAGGAAGATGCCGGAATGACCGCATCCGTATATGTTGGTTTGCGGAAAATTCCAAAGTCATGTCTATTGTTTTGCCGAGTAATGGTAAGATCTAAAAAGTTCAATGAACAATTAACTTCAACTTCAAGTTTGAATTTAATTTTGGGATGGATTTTATTTAACTTATTTACGAAAACGTCCAGTTGTCTGTCTGTCCCCGTCCAGCACATAATTATGTCATCAACATACCTATAGTAATAAAATATAAATAAGAATATTATAGGCCATAAACATATATTTTATTACTATAGGTATGTTGATGACATAATTATGTGCTGGACGGGGACAGACAATAGACATGACTTTGGAATTTTCCGCAAACCAACATATACGGATGCGGTCATTCCGGCATCTTCCTGCCACCCATGGCAACATAAAATGGCAGCATTTCACTGCTATGTTAACAGATTAATGTGTGTTCCATTATCACCTCAGAACTATCAAAAAGAATTAAATACCATCTATCACATTGCTGTTGCCAATGGGTATGGTAGGGAGATGGTGGATACTCTCATCCATAAGAGGACAGGCTTAATGGTGCGTGATCTCTTGTACGCGGCTCCCAACGACATAACACCAAATAAATATCGTTCAAGTTTAACCTACCTTGGTCCAATTTCAGAGCGAATCGCAAAAACGCTCCGTCGTAACAACATCTTCGTTGCATTCAGAACAAACAATTCCTTGCAATCTATAACAAACGGTAAAGATAAAAGAGGTAGACATGAACAATCTGGTGTCTACAAAATTGTTTGTTCTGATTGTAATGGCGTGTACGTGGGTCAAACTGGTAGAAATTTTGACACACGTTACCGGGAACATATGGCCGCGTACAGGAATGGTCACGCGGATAAGTCTAATTTCGCTAAACATCTAATAGAATCAGGTCACAGTTTAACTAGTAACCATACATATAATATATTACATAAATCTGATAAGGGTTTTAAATTAAGTATACTAGAGCAGTTAGAAATAATAAAACATAATAATAATCCAAGTTTTACACTGCTGAATGAACAAATAAATGTATCCAACTCGCCTTTACTGAGGATTTTCAACAGTACACATCACCAGATTACGTCAGACCCGGTTCCTGCCGGCGTGAATCACTAATTGATTGATTAATTAATTAATCGATTGATTGATTGATTGAATAATTAATTAATTACTAATTACTAATTATTACAACATCATTAGATAATCAGTGGGCGAGTTGGGTATAAATACGCCACGCTCAGTGAACGATGCTCACTTTCCGACTAACCATCGTAGAGTCAACTTACCCTGATGATGCTCCGTTTCGGGGCGAAACACGTGTTGGTGCTGGTATGTATGTTGGTATATACGTTTAATTATTGTAGTGCATGTTTCCGTTGTGGGAGGGAGGGAGGTACCACGCATGTTTTAAAGTATATACCATCATACATGTTAAACGCGGATTGTTGCAAAGTAGACTAATACTAACTTAATAACAATGGATTTCCGCAAAGTAACGCCTGATACTATTAATTGTATACCTACCTCCTACCTTATTGGTACTCAATAGAACAAAGTAGCACAAATCGTTCTCGTATAATATATTTAACGCTATTTATTATAGGGGTATGAAAAATTCAAAGAAATGCAATTTTATAGAATTTCAAAAGGCTTTTTTTTATTCTAGAGCTGATCGCTTAAGTCGACGATATCGCTTCGTCCGATGCGCGGTGCCGGCGGGCACACTTTGCTATCCTCCTATCGATATAATTTTAGTGAAAAGTAACATTAACTTAAATTCTCATCCAAGAGATAATCGTAAAATTTTATTTACCCTTCGATATCGACGTCGTAAGTACGAACGTCCCCGATGAAAGTGATAATGATGATAAATGATTTTCCGACAAAGGTTTTGCCAATATCCTATCGATAAGTCTTATTTAAAAGCTTTCAGCATTAACATCACGAAAGATACAGCCACTTTGTCAATTAAATTCTGCAGAAAATCCGAAATACAATTTTCGATCGCTATGTCAATGTTTTTATTCACATCGTTTGCGATTCCTTTTTCTGTTGAATAAAGTAAGAATAAACATATCAGAAATAATAAGTTGTAAAACAGTAAGGATGACAAGGTGATTAAAATTGTTTTGTATCCGAATTGACCAGGTGGACTGACGACCGGAAGAAGGCAGTGGGCATCTGCTGGATTCAGAAGACTTAGGACCGGTCAGAGTGACGCAAATTAGGGGAAGCCTATGTCCAGCAGTGTATCTCCAAGATGGGAGGATCCGGATGGATGGATGGTTCTTTGGAATCTTTCCAATAAATCGAATTAGGTAAACACCATCGTGTGCATTAAGATTAAACGGATAATCCCTCAGCAGAGGATTTGGTGTGTATCGTATTAACCACCACAAATTATATGTAATGCGGAAACGCGCAAGGCGTCCCGTTGTAAGTTTGACGTCAGTCCGTCGTAAGTTGTCGTGCGGCAGTTAATCTCGTTAAGGTGAGCAGCGTCGAGGCTTCCGTTAACAGGGTTGCCGTAATAAACTTAATCTGATATTCTAAGCGGGACGACTAAAAATAGGAATTTCAAGACGTTTATGTTGTAGCTAAGTGGTTGAAGTTTTCCGCAAGCGTCTAAATGTTTCACGTTTAAAAAGATGAGCCAAAGAGTTTCATCAGTCATTTCTTTTCAGCAATGATAAAGCACTTTTAAAATGATAGGAAAAATCTATGGGAAAAATAAACACAGTTTACTTATTAAGAAAATACACAATTGAGTTTGAGTTTGATAATACCTACGTGTGTTGCCCAATTACATCCTACCACAACAATCACGAAAGATACATAATCCACGACTTCTACGACGTATGTGAATCTCATGCTGTTCGTGCTTTTAGTTAGTGTCTAATAGATAACATCATAAAATAACATCGTCGTTACACTGTTACACAATCTCAGTTATTGCCCTTAGTTTCAACGACCAAAAAACTTGAAGAAGAAATGGTGATTTTTGCGATTTGGAATGGCTGAACCCTGGGCCCTAAATTGTATGAATGTTCTGTGACCTGTAGAACCTTCAGCATTGTACGGGTGCGTCTAAAAACTCCGGACGCTTCAATCCGTATGAGTGCCTTTAAAAGGCAGTAACAGGAAACGAGAGCGCATGGTGGATGAGCAGCTGTATTTCTTCCTACTGAAATATTTCCGCGCTTAAGGCAAGTAGTAAATGCAGCCAGTTTAATATTGGAGTCGGTTAAAATAACGTCTTAGGTGGATAGATTGCCTTACTTTTGGGCCTATTAGCATCGATGCATTCGATGATTGACGAGGAGATAATGTTTGGTAGGAATCCTATTTAACCCAGAACGAAAAACACATATAATTCGGAGAATTTCCTTTTTGCCAGGAACCAGAACTAGTCTGTTCGTTTAGTGATTATTTAAAAAATATGCGCTATGTTATGTGTAGCAACATATTATATAGAAGAATAATATGTTGACAACCCTGCATAACAATAATTTAAACGTTGCTTTTCTCTAATTTCGCACTTGTGATGAATTTTATTGTGGAAGCCCCCCTAATTGAATCGTTCGCTCTGAGGACGGCCGCCATCGCACCGTGTTAACAGTTTAATGATATAAGCGAGCTAACGTAATCCGGTTAATCTTCCACTGCTATTATTTTTGGTTTCGGCTAATAACTGAATACTCATTGTGAAAACTCTACTCATGTTATGGCAATATTATTCGGTAACATAAATAAGTTGACTGTAAATAAAACAGCCATCCATAAAAAGCAACGTTGATTACTGATTTTTTTTTAAATTGGAACATGCATTTATTTTTATTAAATAATATCACAACGCTGATACCTTGAGTATTATCCAACAAAAAAAAACATCTCTAATACCAACTCAAAACTGTCTCAAAAAGACATTCAACAATTAAAAATCATGTCCCAAAACAGTTTTAAAATCAGTTGCAAATACTGGCATCAATTTCGATGCCGTAATCAAATCGTCGTCGTAGAGCTTGTGATCGGAAATAATGCCATCTAAATTAACGCTAACTCGATGATGAGCCGTGCCTCCGACCGGATTTAATAGTGGGCAGGGGTCACGACTTGTGCGGTACACTAGAGTTAGACATACTGTTCCACTAACACCACTATACTCAACGTGCGGCTCGCGGGCCACATGCGGTCCGCCAGGCTTTTGTAGTTGGCCCATCTGGGGTTGCTTTATTTTTAACCGACTTCAAAAAAAGGAGGAGGTTCTCAATTCGACTGTATTTTTTTTATGTTTGTTACCTCAGAACTTTGGACTGGACGAACCGATTTTGATGATTCTTTTTTTAATCGAAAGCTGATGGCTGTCATGTAGTCCCACATAAATTTTATTGAGATCTGACAATGGAATCCATGAGAAAACTACATAAGTCCTAAATTTGTGTTAAGATGTGCGCGACAAATTGACGAATAACTCAATATCACGTCAATCGATTTCGATGATTCTTTTTTTAATAGAAAGCTGGAGCTTGTCATGTGGTCCCACATAAATTTGAACGAGATCTGACAAGTAGTTTTTGAGAATTTGAAGTCGGTTATTTTTTGTTAGTAAAATTTAGATTATAAAATAATCGCGAAAACCTAAGAAATCAATATCAAATTTTTTTATTTCTTTGTTTTGCGGCCCGCGACAGCATGACTAACACGTGTTTGTTGCCCCTATGAAAAAAATGTTGATTACCACTGCACTAACATAACGGTTACCACAGTTGTGAGATCATCGGCGATGTTATCTATTGTTGGAGCTATTCGGACTTTTATTTACTATCTCATTGTGCAGTCTTTAAGTGTTAGATGCAGTTAAATAAGCACAGTAAGTTCTGTTCTGTTAATACGAACATTGAGAACTGGCTGTGCTTATGGCAACTGTAGATATTCGTTTAATATTCTCATTATATGTATGTATATCCGTCTAGGTTTTTTTACTTATTTAAGAAGTCTATTAATAAATAAAATTATTATAACATTTCCAACACAAAAGAAATTTAGAATATTACAAATACAGAATACAAATGTCTAGGAGTTTATAGCCAACTCCATAAAATAATAATAATATTATGTTGTCGTAGTTGTAACAAGTAAGACATGAAATAACATCCATTGTTAATTTAGCTACGAACCCGACAAACCTCGAGATAAACGAATTTAATAATATCTTTAAAAAAACGTAAATCACCATTTAAATTCAATAGTCTTCCTCGTTCGTGTAACATTAACTGTGTTATCGCAGTTAAACCTATCGTCGCGTCGGTCCCGTTTAACGGAATCTTTTGAATGTTAATCTTTCGACTGTTATTTTTGTTGTGTCGAAACGATGTTATTCTATTTCGGTTGGTCGAACCCGATGTTAGCGAAGATGACGATGTTTATTCTATTGGCATTATTTTTGTTTATTTATGGTTGTGTGTGGACATAACACGCGCTCGCCCAAGGCGATTCAATTATTGCGGCATTAGGTTACAGTCGGCGTACGAAGCTTGTGCGGTAGGTAATACTTATTCATGATAGATGTCTTATTAATTGAATATGTTCCCATTTTCGTATCGAACGATGTGCTTGTAGTGTACGTAATGAGATCAAGACAATGACGTTTTGTTGTATCGTGAGCCATTATAATAACTGTACATGGTACGTGCTCACGCGTTTCGTAATACGTCGTGGTATCGTGGAGCGGGTCGTTATCCTTTGGCGACCTTGCAGCTGGTATAAATTCAGTAATTTGGCCGCGGCGCAGGAGGACCGCATGCGTCACTCGGCTCGATGCGCTCGATCAACGAAGCCACGCTTCATCAACAAAAAACTTAAGGCCTAAAACCCCGATCACCCTGGCGTTGGAACTTGGAGTTGCGTGCGCGTTTGACTTATTCGGAAGCAAATCGCACGTGTGACGTGACGCGCTAGTTATAATGTGCGTCTTTGCTTAATGGATTGTTGTCGCGTTTCGCACATACGATTAGTTTGATCGGCTGATTAATGCCTTTCCTGAATGTGGGTTTATAGACATTTTTATAGACTTTCCCTACATTTTTTATACGTTCCCTAGTTGGCTCTTGTTAGCTACTGCCACCCAATTTTTAAATGGAACCTGGCAAATTGAGTATATCATTTATTTTGCTGGCAAGTGCACAAATAAAGCTTTGCAACGCCAGCCAAACGCTCGCGTTGTGAATGGCGCACCTGATACACGCCAACGTGGTCGGGGCGCAATCTGTTGCCGGATCAATGGTCACAATTATTAAATCTGAGATCATACGGCTTAGATCTTCCGCTTGGTCATTGGAGATGGAAACCGGAATGGCGTGTTCGTAAGTAGGTACGAGTCGCGAATGTAATCCCACCTGTTGCGGGTACTAGTTTTTACAGCTACAACTGCTAGTAACGTTGATACACGCATTACCTCACAACTAGCGATGCGCGACTTTGAATGATTCCAGTCGAATTATTCGACTTAGTAAATCATTCGACTCATTCGAATGGTCTTTAAAAATTAGTAACTAATTCGACTTGAGTCGACACAGAGTACTAATCGTAACGTTTCATTCGACTCAGTCGGAACTTATAAAATGTTAGCGGTTAGCGAACGGCAAACCTACTCTGCACTGATTGAATGAAGGAAGCGACTAGCCGACTACTACCGCCATAGACATAATACTACTAGACTAGGCAAGGTATCTGAGCTTAAGTAAGTGAAACCGTCACGCTGCGAAGAAAGGCAGGAGGTAAACCTACCCTTGTCTTACTTACGAGTTACGCGAGTCTCCTTGGTCTCTTTATCTTTCTAATAGCGTGACGCAAAAAAGGCCCGCTTGTCTAGTCTAGTAGTATTATGTCTATGACTACCGCACGGCGTAATTTCGTTCGCATCGCACCACACATCGCAGGTAAAGGGACGCAAGTGAACTTTTCACTAATAAAAAACAAGTATGATGTTAGATATGTTAAGAAGTTTAATAAAAAATAAAAAAAATATTTATACAAAAAATAAGTTCTGTAATTAACCTGATTATTCAGCTATATGGCGGGAAAGTTAAATAAAAATGAGTGTTATTTTTTTTTGTTCTACTGTAAGTAATATAATTTTTTAATAACGCCGTAAAGTACTTCACGTACAATTTTAGACAATTTTTAATTGAAGTTGCAGCTTAATTAAAATTTAGCTTAACTTCACGACCAAAAAGCGGCATTGAAAAATCACATAATTAGTGTCTAACTAGTAACAAAAAACTGCTTTTTATTTTAATTTACCGCCGCGAAGCTTACCTCAATTAGTATTTTAATAGAATTTGCATTCATTTTTGGAAATGGACGCTTGAGATCAATTTTTATATAATTATATGTATATCTGGCATGTACTATCGATGTATTAAATTATACTCGTACATGTAAAGCTTTTAAAACGATAAAAATGGTTTCACAATGCAGTTTTGTATTAAATAAAATTATATTAATCAATATTGTTATTTAGGAATATAAGCTGATCAAGCTTATTAGCACTTAATCGATTTCGTCGCTCACTTAAAATGTAACCAGCTTTAGAGAATAATCTTTCCGAGGGAACAGATGTTGCTGGAATGGACAAATATTTCATTGCCATTTTGTAAAGGCCAGGAAAGATTTTAGAGTGATCATCCCAGTATTTTAAGGGGTCATGATCTCTATGTATTAACCCACCATCTACATACTGCTTCACCATTACATGCGCTGAGGCAGTTGGTGTGTCATGCCTTTGCTGTTCAGCTATCTTACCGTCAAAAAATGCCCACAATGACGTGCTGGAGTGATTGTTTGGTATTGCCGGGTTCTCTACCGTAGTTACCTCTGTTCTTGTACGCGCATTGGGTGTTTGTTGAATAATATGACTTAGTTCATTAATTACCTCTTGTTGAGCGTTTGCAGCGTTAATTTCTGTTCCGAAACCAGCTTTTTTAAATCGAGGGTCAAGAAACGCTGCTTTCGCAACAATTTTATTAGCTTCGAGTTGACCAAGTCTGCGACAAATCATATCAATCAAGCTTCTTTTAAGGTTAATAGCCACGACTGTCTCTGGAATAATCGTTTGTAAGGAATATTGTAGCCCCCTAATTAGTGGAACGATAATTGACATGGTCACATATTTTTCCCCCGAAAGTATGTCTGTCAAATCCAGTGCTGGCTTGAAAATTGGCAAACAGTCATTTATAATTACCCACTCCAAACCTGTTAAATTTTCTGGAGCCCTTTCTAACTCCGACAAAGCCAATGTTAGGGGTTGCTTAATAGTTACCAGACGTTCTATCATCATATAAACAGAATTCCACCTTGTCACAACATCTTGCTTCAGTTTGAGTTCTTGAAGGTGGAACTCTGCTTGCTTTGACTTTAATTTATAGGCAGCAATAGAACTTTGTTTAAAATGTGTGACTAAAGCGCGGCATTTTGCTAGAATTGTTAAAAGTTCTGCATTTTGGTTTATTGCTTCACATACACTTAAATTTAAGGTATGTGCAACACAAGGGTGGTGGTGTTTTCGTAGGTCTTCTACGACAGCTTTTTTCATGTTGGCCGCGTTATCGGTGACAACTGTGACGATTTTATGTAGAATGTCCCAATCATTGCAAATATCTGCAATAGCAGCAGCAGTATTTACGGCGGTGTGGGACCCTGATATTTCTCTTGTTGCAAGATTTGTTGAGCAAAGTTGAGTAGAATGAATGTAATGGGCTGTCAGACTCAGGAACGTACAGTCATTGATGCCTTTCCAATAGTCTGAAGTCACCGAGATGAACTCCGATTCTTGTAGTTTGGCTCGCAGATTTTCTTTGACTGTCTTATATGTTTCCAGTAAGAGTTTCTCGGACAATACCTTCCGAGAGGGTAATTGATATTGAGGGTTGAATTCCTTCAGTAAGTTTTGGAAGCCCTTGTCTTGTACTATAGACAAGGGTTGATAGTCTTGTACTATCATTTTGATAACAGCGTTATCTAAGCGAGTAATTTTTTCTTTGGTCAGGTCTCTGTCATTGTTGGAAGCACATAATCGTAGCTGCCTACTTCTTTTCATACTAAAAACTGGTGCGTTTGTCTCGTTTTCTGAACTTTGAGCAGCTGTTGATACAACTGCACACTGAGCTGAAGTGGATGGCTGTGGCTCTGGTATCGGACGCACTCTACCAGCACGCTCATCTTCTTCAGCCTGTAGCTGTATTGGATGAACCCGTTTTAAATGATCCTTTAAATTTGATGTATTGCCGTGGTTAATATATGTTTTTTTACAGAGCTTACAGGAAGCATTCTTTTTATCGGCATCAAGGTCAAAAAATGTCCAAACAATAGATTTTTTTAAAGTATGCCGTGGCATTTTAACAGTTACAAAAGTTCACTTAAGACACTTTGCAATACTGTCCAGCAAAAGTTAATGCTAAGCCAAAACCAAAATGTGCAAAAAGCAACAACACGAAACATACACCATTAACTAATTAATTGTTAGTCACCTTATCACCTTAACATAAAAACCGTGCATTTTGTTAATATTTGTAACAGTAGTAAGTGGTAGTGGTAGGTAACTCTAGTTAGTCTAGTTTAGAGTTACCTACCACTACCCCTAACACACACATGCTTGCATTTAAACTAAAATAGCATTTGTAACATATTATTAAAGGCACATTAAGCAAAAGTTATTATTTATTTTAGGTTAGTTTTCACTTTTTTCACACTCACTCGCAAACAACTCGCAAACAGCTAGAATGATACGGAATTCATTCTGCGCCGGCGGCGGAGCGGTGAACGATAGACATGTGCGGTATAAACTATAAACAGTTTCAATAACTATTTATTGGTATCAGGTGCCTCAATAACTATTTATTGAGAGAAACCATTTATTCGTAAATACGAGGTATTGCGAGTTAGGAATAATATATTTATTTTAAATGCAACAGGATATCTCCTTTATTCCTATTGCAATAAAGTTCACTACTAAGGATTCATTTAATCAGTTATTCAGTATACCGACATTAGCGAGAATAAGATTATACCGATGATACCGTAAAACTGATATACCGAGTAAACATTTCAATAAATAATTTTTAAAATAAACAGTTTTAAAACACTTTATTTATCGGCGACAATAACAATAAATAGTTATGGTATTATGAAAACGCGTACCGACCCATGTCTAGTGAACGATCATAAATAATAATAATGATATTCATTCCAAACCAGTGTTACCAGATTAAAATTATACACTACCGTGTTGACAGGTTAGAAATACCGTGTTTCAGATCCAAATTACCGTGTATAGATTTAAAAAATACCATGTAAATTACCGTGCAAAATAAAGAGAAAATGCTATGATTTTTCGATCTTTTTTATTTAAAATTCAGTCATCTAAAATAACAACTTCTTTCTCGTATATGGCTGCAGTCATTTTTCCCCCCCAGCGTCATCTCGAAATTCCCCTCTTTCCCCATAACACTATGTATAAGCAGTAAATTATTTAAGTAAGTATAAGTAAAAAGAAGCTCACCAGGATAAATTGAATTAATTCATCAATCCAATTAATGATCTTCTAAATACATTACAAAAAAAAATCCCCCTAGAAAATTCCTCTAAAAAAAGGTAACTCTTGAAACATGCGTCAAAAAATTGTACCTCTAGTGTATGCCCTAAAAAATATGGTCCCTAAAGATACCCATTTTCATCTAACTTACCCCCAAATTTAGGTGGAAAACCCCTAAGGTGGCAACACTGCTGAGTGAGCGTCGAATGCACGAGCGACACGAATCTTAGAGCGGCTATTAGATTAGTTACTAATTTAGCAGTCGACTAGTCGTCAGCGTCGAATGCGCGAGCGAATCGACTCTTAGAGCGGCTATTAGATTAGTTACTAATTTAGCAGTCGACTAGTCGTCATTCGAATACGAACGTTAGTATATTACTAATATTCAAGTCGAATGCGTACATTAGTAGTCGTAGATTATTCGAATAGTGAGATCATTCGCAGTCGCGCACCTTTACTCACAACACAACCGGTCCGCCGGGTCCACTTCTAACATAGTGTTTTTATTTAAAGGAGAATGCCCATAGCCAGTACTCTCAAAAAAATAATTGTGTCACAATGACTTTTGTACTAAAAATTAAGTTAAAATATTTTAAATATTTTACCGTATTTCCTAAAAAAAACTTTTTGGGATTAATTTTCTTAAATTAATAAGTAACTTTACTTCCGTTTTACAACACAAAAGCATTCGGCCATTTATATTGGAATTGGAGCCAATCAGGGATCTTTTAAGATCCTTCGGGCCAATAGGTTGCGTTGATTCGATTATGACTATGATACAACAAACTAGATGGTGTTAGGGGACAATCAAATGAATTTGATAATTATTACATTAAAAGTTAGATGGCGTTTGAGGGCTATCAAATGAATTTTAAACTTAAACATATACGACTTAATACAATACATATGTGACTACTATAACTTAAATACAAAATAATTTTGTTGAAAATCTCATAACTCCTACGATTAAACTTGACTAAAGTTGGTTTGTGTAATGTATTAAGATAACTTATTCAAATAAAGGTATTTTTATCAGGACACAAAAATATTAATGTCAGTACATTTCTCCATACAAAATGGGCATTCTCCTTTAACGTCTATACAAGTAATTATCTATTTTGTAATCGATAAGATTTACCGATAAATCATGTGATATTTTGCTGAAAAACAGATCGCTGCAAAGTTCTCATAAGTATACTAAAATATAATATTCGAAAAGTACCTATATTATGAAGAGGTTAATAAACTCTGTCTTAAGGTTTTGTCCAAAGAAACCAAGTATTATAAGTTTTAAGGCAATCTTTTGTATCTAAAGTCTCAGAATGTAGTATGCTCTGCTACAAACGCAATCATTGTTAGCTATATGTTCAAAAATGTTGCATTGTTTGATATTTCCGCCTGAACACACAACAAATAGTGGAAAGGTGGAGGACTGAGGACGAGAGTCCATTAAAACGTCTTTTAAGCTCGTGTCGTTTTGTACCGAGCGACAGACGGGAATGGTAAACATTCTTATTCGTTTTCCTTTCAAGGGCCTGTTGGGGCAGGTGATTGAAATCGACGAGGGCCTGTCCGTCGCAAAGGCGAGAAATAAATTCCACTGTCCGGCTGGAAAATTGAAAATGGTTCCTTCGTCTGTGGACCGAGGCACCGAGCTCCGCTTGATTACTGCTATCGTCTGCTATCGACGCGATCAATTTATGGACGTACACTGACATATAGCTGTGATTTGGGTAGAACTGACGATGGACGTGCCCTGGAAATATTGCGTCAGTTAATAGGTCTTTGTTTTGATCTCGTTGATACAAAGCGTTAAGCTCTACTTTTAGCACGAAGTATTCATATTATGCGTCATACATACATAATTAATTAATTATGTACAAACATATTATATCGTTTGAACGACGGTAAAATATATTTAAAATTATTTCGGTGCCAAAGATCACAGGTAGATCGTAGTTTATTACTGCCTCGAAGTATATTTGAGTTTTGGGTTTAAAACACATGAATTACCTCAGTTGTATGCTTGACAGAGTAGTCGGATTATGATTGTGATGCTGGTCTGTTTGAATGTCGGCTGAAAAAAACAAAAAAAAAATGCCAACATTTGTGATGCATAAACATGTCCTGATAACAACAATTCTTAATGTATTAATAGGTAGTATTGCGACTAGCTGCGCGCATTAAAACAAATTAAAAATCTTATAATGACACGTCACTTTCTAGGTCAGATTGCGGCAATTCCCACAAGTGCAGGATGTTGCGTTACACATAAAACGTGATGAAATGAAGTGTTAATCGATCTTAACAGTAAGTATGTTTGTACGAGTATGTGCGTAACTGTCCTCGTTCCGTAAACATGTTTTTACACATCCAAATATCGGAAAATGAGGCACGTTGTACATTTTCCATTTAGTGGGTCGACACGAAAACTTCGTTACCGCGGGACGGCAGGCAATTAGGGCGAGCCAATAAAACATTGCCATTAAGGCCCTCTTCTTCCAACGAAGTAGGTATTTCTGACGTTCCGAGACCGGCTGAATTAAATACCGCTAACGCGCCGAGAGCCTGAACTCGTATGATCCCGGTGACTGACCACAGTACAGTAGGAGCACGGCACTACTTTTATCGTACAAATTTAAATTATTTTATAAGTACATTTATATGAAAGATAAATATTTGTACTCGTGTCATGGCTGTTATTATGATGTGTTATACTTATGTGTAGTCCATGCCACCCGCGACACAGGTAAATACTTGTAACCTACTGCGGGGATATGAGTGTGGAAGGGTTTTATTATTATTATTATTAGTAACCGTTAGTGGCTCTGAGTTGGGGTGTAAGTATACTTTATTTTGATTTATTAACTGGAATTTTAGGTGCTTTAAAATAAGAGTGATGATAATTTTAGCTTATTTTTGTTTTTATTATTTTTTATGTATCTTTAGGTATTTTATTTTAAATTATTCTTATACTTTTTATCATTCTCAATATACTTGTAAAATGTCTTATCCAAAGGGTTTGAACATTTTTGTACGGAACCTGGCATACCTACAAGTCCGCCATTTTGAAAATAAAAACTCGTTTCGATTTTGAAGTTGGTTATTTTTTGTTTGTATTTAGATGATATTAAATTTAGTCAATTTTGTATGTACCTACTTATGTGTGGGTGAACCGATTTTGATGATTCTTTTTTTGGTCGAAAGCTGGTGCTTATCATGTTGTTCCACATAAATTTGAGCGAGATTTGACAAGTAGTTTTTGAGTTATTTTGAAGTTGGTTATTTTTTGTTAGTATTCAGATGATATTAGTCAATTTTGTACGTAAGTACCTACTTATATGTGGGTCAACCGATTTTGATGATTATTTTTTTGGTCGAAAGCTGGTGCTTATCATGTGGTTCCACAAAGATTTGAGCGAGATCTGACACATAATTTTCAAGTTATTTTGAACTTGGTTGTTTTTTGTTAGTATTCAGATATTAGTCAATTTTGTATGTAAGTACCTACTTATTTGTGGGTCAACCGATTTTGATGATTCTTTTTTTGGTCGAAAGCTGGTGCTGATCATGTGGTTCCACATAAATTTGAGCGAGATTTGACAAGTAGTTTTTGAGTTATTTTGAATTTGGTTATTTTTTGTAAGTATTCAGATATTTTAGTAAATTTTGTATGTAAGTACCTACTTATTTGTGGGTCAACCGATTTTGATGATTCTTTTTTTGGGCGAAAGCTGGTGCTTATCATGTGGTTCCACATAAATTTGAGCGAGATCTGACAAGTAGTTTTTGAGTTATTTTGAAGTTGGTTATTTTTTGTTAGTATTTAGATGATATTAAATTTAGTCAATTTTGTATATAAGTACCTACTTATTTGTGGGTGAACCGATTTTCATGATTCTTTTTTTGGTCAAAAGCTGGTGCTTATCATGTGGTTCCACATAAATTTGAGCGAGATCTGACCAGTAGTTTTTGATTTATTTTGAAGTTGGTTATTTTTTGTTAGTATTTAGACGATATTAAATTTAGTCAATTTTGTATGTAAGTACTACTTATTTGTGGGTGAACCGACTTTGATGATTCTTTTTTGGTCGAAAGCTGGTGCTTATCATGTGGTTCCACAAAAATTTGAGCGAGATTTGACAAGTAGTTTTTGAGTTATTTTGAAGTTGGTTATTTTTTGTTAGTATTTAGACGATATTAAATTTAGTCAATTTTGTATGTAAGTACCTACTTATTTGTGGGTGAACCGATTTTCATGATTCTTTTTTTGGTTGAAAGCTGGTGCTTATCATGTGGTTCCACATAAATTTGAGCGAGATCTGACAAGTAGTTTTTGATTTATTTTGAAGTTGGTTATTTTTTGTTAATATTTAGACGATATTAAATTTAGTCAAATTTGTATGTAAGTACTACTTATTTGTGGGTGAACCGATTTTGATGATTCTTTTTTGGTCGAAAGCTGGTGCTTATCATGTGGTTCCACATAAATTTGAGCGAGATCTGACAAGTAGTTTTTGAGTTATTTGGAAGTTGGTTATTTTTTGTTAGTATTCAGATGATATTAGTCAATTTCGTATGTAAGTACCTACTTATTTGTGGGTCAACCGATTTTGATGATTTTTTTTTGGTCGAAAGCTGGTGCTTATCATGTGGTTCCACATAAATTTGAGCGAGACCTGACAAGTAGTTTTTGAGTTATTTTGAAGTTGGTTATTTTTTGTTAGTATTTAGATGATATTAAATTTAGTCAATTTTGTATGTAAGTACCTACTTATTTGTGAGTCAACCGATTTTGATGATTCTTTTTTTGGTCGAAGGCTGGTGCTTATCATGTGGTTCCACATAAATTTGAGCGAGATCTGACAAGTAGTTATTGAGTTATTTTGAAGTTGGTTAGTATTTAGACGATATTAAATTTAGTCAATTTTGTATGTAAGTACCTACTTATTTGTGGGTGAACTGATTTTGATGATTCTTTTTATCTTTTCTTATCATGTAGTTCCACATAAATTTGAGCGAGATTTGACAAGTAGTTTTTGAGTTATTTTGAAGTTGGTTATTTTTTGTTAGTATTTAGACGATATTAAATTTAGTCAATTTTGTATGTAAGTACCTACTTATTTGTGGGTGAACCGATTTTCATGATTCTTTTTTTGGTCGAAAGCTGGTGCTTATCATGTGGTTCCACAAAAATTTGAGCGAGATTTGACAAGTAGTTTTTGAGTTATTTTGAAGTTGGTTATTTTTTGTTAGTATTTAGACGATATTAAATTTAGTCAATTTTGTATGTAAGTACCTACTTATTTGTGGGTGAACCGATTTTCATGATTCTTTTTTTTGGTTGAAAGCTGGTGCTTATCATGTGGTTCCACATAAAATTGAGCGAGATCTGACAAGTAGTTTTTGATTTATTTTGAAGTTGGTTATTTTTTGTTAATATTTAGACGATATTAAATTTAGTCAAATTTGTATGTAAGTACTACTTATTTGTGGGTGAACCGATTTTGATGATTCTTTTTTGGTCGAAAGCTGGTGCTTATCATGTGGTTCCACATAAATTTGAGCGAGATCTGACAAGTAGTTTTTGAGTTATTTGGAAGTTGGTTATTTTTTGTTAGTATTCAGATGATATTAGTCAATTTTGTACGTAAGTACCTACTTATATGTGGGTCAACCGATTTTGATGATTATTTTTTTGGTCGAAAGCTGGTGCTTATCATGTGGTTCCACATAAATTTGAGCGAGATCTGACAAGTAGTTTTTGAGTTATTTGGAAGTTGGTTATTTTTTGTTAGTATTCAGATGATATTAGTCAATTTCGTATGTAAGTACCTACTTATTTGTGAGTCAACCGATTTTGATGATTCTTTTTTTGGTCGAAGGCTGGTGCTTATCATGTGGTTCCACATAAATTTGAGCGAGATTTGACACGTAGTTTTTGAGTTATTTTGAATTTGGTTATTTTTTGTAAGTATTCAGATGATTTTAGTAAATTTTGTATGTAAGTACCTACTTATTTGTGGGTCAACCGATTTTGATGATTTTTTTTTGGTCGAAAGCTGGTGCTTATCATGTGGTTCCACATAAATTTGAGCAAGATCTGACAAGTAGTTTTTGAGTTATTTTGAAGTTGGTTATTTTTTGTTAGTATTTAGATGATATTAAATTTAGTCAATTTTGTATGTAAGTACCTACTTATTTGTGAGTCAACCGATTTTGATGATTCTTTTTTTGGTCGAAGGCTGGTGCTTATCATGTGGTTCCACATAAATTTGAGCGAGATCTGACAAGTAGTTTTTGAGTTACTTTGAAGTTGGTTAGTATTTAGACGATATTAAATTTAGTCAATTTTGTATGTAAGTACCTACTTATTTGTGGGTGAACTGATTTTGATGATTCTTTTTATCTTTTCTTATCATGTGGTTCCACATAAATTTGAGCGAGATTTGACAAGTAGTGTTTGAGTTATTTTGAAGTTGGTTAATTTTTGTTAGTATTCAGATGATATGAGTCAATTTCGTATGTAAGTACCTACTTATTTGTGGGTCATCCGATTTTGATGATTCTTTTTTTGGTCAAAAGCTGGTGCTTATCATTATTGTGGTTCCACATAAATTTGAGCGAAATCTGACAAGTAGTTTTTGAGTTATTTGGAAGTTGGTTATTTTTTGTTAGTATTCAGATGATATTAGTCAATTTTGTATGTAAGTACCTACTTATTTGTGGGTCAACCGATTTTGATGATTCTTTTTTTGGTCGAAAGCTGGTGCTTATCATGTGGTTCCACATAAATTTGAGCGAGATCTGACAAGTAGTTTTTGAGTTATTTTGAAGTTGGTTATTTTTTGTTAGTATTTAGATGATATTAAATTTAGTCAATTTTGTATGTAAGTACCTACTTATTTGTGGGTGAACCGATTTTGATGATTCTTTTTTGGTCGAAAGCTGGTGCTTATCATGTGGTTCCACATAAATTTGAGCGAGATCTGACAAGTAGTTTTTGAGTTATTTGGAAGTTGGTTATTTTTTGTTAGTATTCAGATGATATTAGTCAATTTCGTATGTAAGTACCTACTTATTTGTGAGTCAACCGATTTTGATGATTCTTTTTTTGGTCGAAGGCTGGTGCTTATCATGTGGTTCCACATAAATTTGAGCGAGATTTGACACGTAGTTTTTGAGTTATTTTGAATTTGGTTATTTTTTGTAAGTATTCAGATGATTTTAGTAAATTTTGTATGTAAGTACCTACTTATTTGTGGGTCAACCGATTTTGATGATTTTTTTTTGGTCGAAAGCTGGTGCTTATCATGTGGTTCCACATAAATTTGAGCGAGATCTGACAAGTAGTTTTTGAGTTATTTTGAAGTTGGTTATTTTTTGTTAGTATTTAGATGATATTAAATTTAGTCAATTTTGTATGTAAGTACCTACTTATTTGTGAGTCAACCGATTTTGATGATTCTTTTTTTGGTCGAAGGCTGGTGCTTATCATGTGGTTCCACATAAATTTGAGCGAGATCTGACAAGTAGTTTTTGAGTTATTTTGAAGTTGGTTAGTATTTAGACGATATTAAATTTAGTCAATTTTGTATGTAAGTACCTACTTATTTGTGGGTGAACTGATTTTGATGATTCTTTTTATCTTTTCTTATCATGTGGTTCCACATAAATTTGAGCGAGATTTGACAAGTAGTTTTTGAGTTATTTTGAAGTTGGTTAATTTTTGTTAGTATTCAGATGATATGAGTCAATTTCGTATGTAAGTACCTACTTATTTGTGGGTCATCCGATTTTGATGATTCTTTTTTTGGTCAAAAGCTGGTGCTTATCATTATTGTGGTTCCACATAAATTTGAGCGAAATCTGACAAGTAGTTTTTGAGTTATTTGGAAGTTGGTTATTTTTTGTTAGTATTCAGATGATATTAGTCAATTTTGTATGTAAGTACCTACTTATTTTTGGGTCAACCGATTTTGATGATTCTTTTTTTGGTCGAAAGCTGGTGCTTATCATGTGGTTCCACATAAATTTGAGCGAGATCTGACAAGTAGTTTTTGAGTTATTTTGAAGTTGGTTATTTTTTGTTAGTATTTAGATGATATTAAATTTAGTCAATTTTGTATGTAATTACCTACTTATTTGTGGGTGAACCGATTTTGATATTCTTTTTTTGGTCGAAGGCTGGTGCTTATCATGTGGTTCCACATAAATTTGAGCGAGATTTGACACGTAGTTTTTGAGTTATTTTGAATTTGGTTATTTTTTGTAAGTATTCAGATGATTTTAGTAAATTTTGTATGTAAGTACCTACTTATTTGTGGGTCAACCGATTTTGATGATTTTTTTTTGGTCGAAAGCTGGTGCTTATCATGTGGTTCCACATAAATTTGAGCGAGATCTGACAAGTAGTTTTTGAGTTATTTTGAAGTTGGTTATTTTTTGTTAGTATTTAGATGATATTAAAGGAGGTGGCCAATATTTACCCCGGAAATGGTTAAAATACATTTTTTTGTACAAGGTTTTAGTCCTCTGAAAAGACATATTTTCCATTTATTATAACATAACTAGAATTTTAATTTTCTTCTGAACTCCGCCGTGAGTAGTAATAATAAATTAACAATAATAATAAGTTGTATTGTATACAAATATACTTTTACTGCCTCCATTGCTATCACCCCGGTCACTCACATGCGCGCAAATGTTTGACATTTTTACGAATGTTTGCACATATGTGAAGGGCGGTCATGCAAATGGGTTCGCATATGAGTATACAAGCCCATTTCCGCTTCCTCCTACACTTTGTTCACGAATGTTCAATCTTGCTGTTGTTATTATGTTGTTGTCATTCAAATCCATTTTCAATACAGAAAATAAATGGTAGTACGATTAGACGCCACGAACCACGAAAAATTAGGAGATACATCACCTTTTTAGTCGTGTGCGCAACTGGTCGCACGAATGTGTGGGAGAATACACGAAGGTTCGAGGTTCGCGCGCTTCGATGTGCGACAAAAAACCGACACAGCTTGGAAAACCCCGAATGCCTCCAAAACTTCGCATAATCATTCGCGAAGGTCGTCCCACACTTGTGGGTTCGCGTATTCGCGCGAATGTGAGTGACCGGCATCACTGGAGGTTGACAATTGGCTGACAGAAGTGCGAATGTCTACTATATTGTCATTTGCCAAAATAATATTTTTCAGTTTCATTTCTGCAAAATATTAATTGTATTTGATTTTTTGCCACGAGGTGTATTAATTTCGCGGTTGATATTGAGCGCATGGCACGTCACTCCATATCTTCCTTAGCAAGAAACCTGCAATCCATATTGGTAGAATGGATCACTGCAGTACAGGTATAGCAATTTTCTTTACTATTAAGTAGTGCTTACTATGACTAGGTTCACGCGGCAATGTACAATGTTCCTGTTTTTTTTTTGCAATACGTTTAGAAAATAAGTTCTATTTTATAATAGGCTCCATTTTTTCTTTCAACTTTTAGGCAAAGGCTACTATACTGTAGATGAGTACATAAATGACAAAGACGCATGGAAATGACCAGCTCTGCAACCAGTTCTGTACAAGCTGTATATTTTTTTGTAATAAATATATCAATATATTTTTATTTTTAAAAGATGTGTTGAGGAGATTTTTTACAGCTTTTCTTGTCCTCCATGACAAAGCACCTTTGCGAAAAGCTGGTTGATTAAAAAATTACGTGCATAAGTGCATCAATGATACCTAAACGAATAAATGATTTTGAATTTGAAAAAAAATTGAATGCATCACCTTATTTGCCTTATTTGGTACAATTGTTATATTTTATTCCTTAATTTTACATATGTGTACCTAAATGTATATAATGAAACACTTAATTATATCAATATGCAGTTTTATTTATATTACGTTTGCTTGTGAATATTTACAGATAGGTAGGTGACAAGTTAATACGTATATTTTATTTAGTACAGCTGATACGTCTTTTTGTAGGAATAAGGTCATAAAGTCATAATTAAAGTAAAAGACATATATTAATTAATTATCCAAAAGATAAATAGTATTTATTTAATACAAAAATCGCTCTTTAAAACACTTTTTCACGATTACATAATTATGTTTTGCAGAATGTCAAACTACAAAAGTTAAAACTGCCCGTAAAAGGAGAATCCCGAGTTCTAGAGATTTTTATTGATAAAATTATCAAAGTAGATATTGTAAGCTTTAATATAAGGTAAAAATAATATGTGTACATTATACTTCACAAATGGGGCAAATGCCCATACAGATGTTGGCCACCTCCTTTAGTCAATTTTGTATGTAAGTACCTACTTATTTGTGAGTCAACCGATTTTGATGATTCTTTTTTTGGTCGAAGGCTGGTGCTTATCATGTGGTTCCACATAAATTTGAGCGAGATCTGACAAGTAGTTTTTGAGTTATTTTGAAGTTGGTTAGTATTTAGACGATATTAAATTTAGTCAATTTTGTATGTAAGTACCTACTTATTTGTGGGTGAACTGATTTTGATGATTCTTTTTATCTTTTCTTATCATGTGGTTCCACATAAATTTGAGCGAGATTTGACAAGTAGTTTTTGAGTTATTTTGAAGTTGGTTAATTTTTGTTAGTATTCAGATGATATGAGTCAATTTCGTATGTAAGTACCTACTTATTTGTGGGTCATCCGATTTTGATGATTCTTTTTTTGGTCAAAAGCTGGTGCTTATCATTATTGTGGTTCCACATAAATTTGAGCGAAATCTGACAAGTAGTTTTTGAGTTATTTGGAAGTTGGTTATTTTTTGTTAGTATTCAGATGATATTAGTCAATTTTGTATGTAAGTACCTACTTATTTTTGGGTCAACCGATTTTGATGATTCTTTTTTTGGTCGAAAGCTGGTGCTTATCATGTGGTTCCACATAAATTTGAGCGAGATCTGACAAGTAGTTTTTGAGTTATTTTGAAGTTGGTTATTTTTTGTTAGTATTTAGATGATATTAAATTTAGTCAATTTTGTATGTAAGTACCTACTTATTTGTGGGTGAACCGATTTTGATGATTCTTTTTTGGTCGAAAGCTGGTGCTTATCATGTGGTTCCACATAAATTTGAGCGAGATCTGACAAGTAGTTTTTGAGTTATTTGGAAGTTGGTTATTTTTTGTTAGTATTCAGATGATATTAGTCAATTTCGTATGTAAGTACCTACTTATTTGTGAGTCAACCGATTTTGATGATTCTTTTTTTGGTCGAAGGCTGGTGCTTATCATGTGGTTCCACATAAATTTGAGCGAGATTTGACACGTAGTTTTTGAGTTATTTTGAATTTGGTTATTTTTTGTAAGTATTCAGATGATTTTAGTAAATTTTGTATGTAAGTACCTACTTATTTGTGGGTCAACCGATTTTGATGATTTTTTTTTGGTCGAAAGCTGGTGCTTATCATGTGGTTCCACATAAATTTGAGCGAGATCTGACAAGTAGTTTTTGAGTTATTTTGAAGTTGGTTATTTTTTGTTAGTATTTAGATGATATTAAATTTAGTCAATTTTGTATGTAAGTACCTACTTATTTGTGAGTCAACCGATTTTGATGATTCTTTTTTTGGTCGAAGGCTGGTGCTTATCATGTGGTTCCACATAAATTTGAGCGAGATCTGACAAGTAGTTTTTGAGTTATTTTGAAGTTGGTTATTTTTTGTTAGTATTTAGATGATATTAAATTTAGTCAATTTTGTATGTAAGTACCTACTTATTTGTGGGTGAACCGATTTTGATGATTCTTTTTTGGTCGAAAGCTGGTGCTTATCATGTGGTTCCACATAAATTTGAGCGAGATCTGACAAGTAGTTTTTGAGTTATTTGGAAGTTGGTTATTTTTTGTTAGTATTCAGATGATATTAGTCAATTTCGTATGTAAGTACCTACTTATTTGTGAGTCAACCGATTTTGATGATTCTTTTTTTGGTCGAAGGCTGGTGCTTATCATGTGGTTCCACATAAATTTGAGCGAGATTTGACACGTAGTTTTTGAGTTATTTTGAATTTGGTTATTTTTTGTAAGTATTCAGATGATTTTAGTAAATTTTGTATGTAAGTACCTACTTATTTGTGGGTCAACCGATTTTGATGATTTTTTTTTGGTCGAAAGCTGGTGCTTATCATGTGGTTCCACATAAATTTGAGCGAGATCTGACAAGTAGTTTTTGAGTTATTTTGAAGTTGGTTATTTTTTGTTAGTATTTAGATGATATTAAATTTAGTCAATTTTGTATGTAAGTACCTACTTATTTGTGAGTCAACCGATTTTGATGATTCTTTTTTTGGTCGAAGGCTGGTGCTTATCATGTGGTTCCACATAAATTTGAGCGAGATTTGACAAGTAGTTTTTGAGTTATTTTGAAGTTGGTTATTTTTTGTTAGTATTCAGATGATATGAGTCAATTTTGTATGTAAGTACCTACTTATTTGTGGGTGAACCGATTTTGATGATTCTTTTTTGGTCGAAAGCTGGTGCTTATCATGTGGTTCCACATAAATTTGAGCGAGATCTGACAAGTAGTTTTTGAGTTATTTGGAAGTTGGTTATTTTTTGTTAGTATTCAGATGATATTAGTCAATTTCGTATGTAAGTACCTACTTATTTGTGAGTCAACCGATTTTGATGATTCTTTTTTTGGTCGAAGGCTGGTGCTTATCATGTGGTTCCACATAAATTTGAGCGAGATTTGACACATAGTTTTTGAGTTATTTTGAATTTGGTTATTTTTTGTAAGTATTCAGATGATTTTAGTAAATTTTGTATGTAAGTACCTACTTATTTGTGGGTCAACCGATTTTGATGATTTTTTTTTGGTCGAAAGCTGGTGCTTATCATGTGGTTCCACATAAATTTGAGCGAGATCTGACAAGTAGTTTTTGAGTTATTTTGAAGTTGGTTATTTTTTGTTAGTATTTAGATGATATTAAATTTAGTCAATTTTGTATGTAAGTACCTACTTATTTGTGAGTCAACCGATTTTGATGATTCTTTTTTTGGTCGAAGGCTGGTGCTTATCATGTGGTTCCACATAAATTTGAGCGAGATCTGACAAGTAGTTTTTGAGTTATTTTGAAGTTGGTTAGTATTTAGACGATATTAAATTTAGTCAATTTTGTATGTAAGTACCTACTTATTTGTGGGTGAACTGATTTTGATGATTCTTTTTATCTTTTCTTATCATGTGGTTCCACATAAATTTGAGCGAGATTTGACAAGTAGTTTTTGAGTTATTTTGAAGTTGGTTATTTTTTGTTAGTATTCAGATGATATGAGTCAATTTCGTATGTAAGTACTAGGGCTTCCAAATATTCGATAAAATTTATATTCGAATATTCGAATATTTTTTGGGAACTATTCGAATATTCGAATATTATTCGATCATCAAAAAAAACTTTAATAATCACGTGTTTATTAAACTTAGGAGTAATTTGCAAGTACATACAATATTTTGATTTTATTCGTGTTAAATGAACGAATGTATGTTGTAGTTTCCATAAATAAATAGTTGGTTGTCTCTGAAAATTTATGGTTTTTAAGGAAAAGAAAAATACTAAGTTTGATGATATCGTTAATTTATCTAACTTTATGAATTTTTTGTGAATTTTCAAGTATACCAAGGTAGCCAGCCATAGAAAGAGAGTACTTAATCACTACTCACTACGTCACCTACGTGTCATCATCCATCCATCCAACCATCAGCCTTTGTAGGTCCACTGCTGGACATAGGCCTCCCCTAACTTGTGCCACTCTGACCGGTCGTGAGCCTTATCTGAATCCAGCGGATGCCCAGTGTCTTCTTCAGGTCGTCAGTCCACCTGGTCGAGGGGCGTCCCATGCTCCTTTTTCCGAGACGTGGGCGCCATTCGAGGACCTTTCTTCCCCAACGGTTATCGGTCCTTCGAACTATGTGGCCAGCTCATTGCCACTTCAGCCGGCTAATTCTTTGAGCTATGTCGGTTACCTTTGTTCGCCTACGGATCTCCTCATTTCTAATTCGATCACGTAGAGAAATACCGAGCATAGCCCTCTCCATAGCCCGCTGCGCTACTCTGAGCCTGTGGATTAAGCCAATAGTGAAGCAACACGTCTCGGATCCGTATGTCATCACTGGCAACACACACTACTCGAACACCTTCGACTTCAGGCACTGAGGTAGTGTTTTGAACGACAAGATATGACGCAGTTTCTCGAACGCAGCCCATCCGAGTTGGATTCTACGAGTGACTTCTTTCTCGAAGATGGACTTACCCATCTGGATCACTTGTCCAAGGTAAATGTATTCGTCTACAACTTCGAGAGCAGCGCCGTCAACAACAACCGGTATGGGTGTGACATGAACATTCGACATGATTTTCGTCTTGTCCATGTTCATCTTAAGACCCACCCGTCGTGAGGCGCTGTTCAAGTCTCTGAGCATTGTACCAAGTTCTTCCAGGAAAGCCGCCAGGATAACTTTATCATCGGCATATCGCAGGTGTGTGATATATTCGCCATTGATGTTGATGCCACTCCATCAGATTGAACACGTCTTCCAATGCACCGGTGAACAGTTTTGGGGATATGAAATCCCCTTGTCTGACACCTCTCTGCAGTTGGATGGGGTTCGTTGCTGTGTCTTGTACTCTGACGGACATGGTAGCAGATGAGTATAAACACTTCAACACCTCGATATAGCGGTAGTCGATCCGGCACCGCTGGAGACTTGTGAACGAGAAACCCGACACCACCTTGGGACAGGTGTTCGCCCTCCCGGTGATATAACAAGTTTCCGGATTTGAGTATTATCGTGTCCTCCCTCTGTCTTCGGACTTCAGATAAACCCACAATACTCCAGTTTAACTTGTCTATCTCTTCTTCCAGCTCTTTTACCTTGTCGTCGGTCCTCTGTGTCCTGGTGTTGTATGTTGCCAGGTGCAGAAGTCGTCGTTTGGAATGGTAGCCCGATCTCTGCCGGCGATTCCTAGCACCCCCTGCCCCGCCGTTACCATAGCCGCTACCGTAACTAGGAATAGCGGGGCTGCCGGGGACCGGGGGCCGAGGCTCATTCGTGACTAACATGCGGAGGTTTACCTACGTGTCATAGTCGACGGAACATGCTCAGATACGAAGCCCATAAATGCTGGCGTCCCACAAGGCTCTGTGCTTTCACCTACACATGTTCATCATGCATATCAATGATATGCTGGATATCGGGGATATTCATAGCTATGCTGATGACAGCCGTGCTGACGCCCGTTATACAGGCCGAGCAAACCTTTCTCGGGTGCAGATTGAGGAGAAGAGGATGAAACTTGTGTCTGAAGTCGAGACATCTCTGGAGAGGGTCTCAGAATGGGGTAGACTAAATTTAGTCCAGTTCAACCCCGAGAAGACACAAGTTTGCGCGTTAACCACTAAAAAACCCCCCTTTATCATAGCACCACAGTTCCAGGACATTCCTTTTAGGATCTCTAAAAGCATTGGGATCCTTGGTGTCGACATTTCGAATGAAGTTCAGTTTCGGGACCACTTGGTTAGTAAGGCCAAACTAGCTGCAAAGAAATTGGGAGTGCTCAACACAGCTAAGCAGTACTTCACGCCTAAGCACAGGTTGATGCTTTATAAGGTGCAAGAACTGTTTGGCTTGATACCTGCAGTTGGTTTTTGACACCGCACATCACGGGGTACCAGGTTCCACCAACATCACCTGGATACCTGGCATTCGTCCACAGTTCGGTTCTCACGTAATTTTCTACCTCGTACGTGTAAACTGTGGAACAAACTTCCTGCGTCGGTATTCCCTCTAAGCTATGACATGGGGTCCTTCAAGAAGCGGCTCTATCGTAATTTTCTTGGCCGGCAACGCGTTGGTGACGCCCCCAGTTTTGCTAATGTCCATGGGCGGCGGTGATCACTTACCATCAGGTGTCCCGTCTGCTCGTTTGCCTGCTAAAAGCATAAAAAAAAATAGCTTTGAGTATTTACGAAGTTCCGAATCATGTTTCCAGAGGGCGACTCTTTCCATGTTTCTCATAATTCGCGCTGAGATAGACCTCTATTCCCGTATATACAAAGTTACTCTATGCAAGTGATGTAACACGCCAATGCCGGTTACAAACGCAACGCGACGTCCGACTGAGGTCCCGGGTATTCCCGAAGTCCGAACACTTCCATATTTTGAAGAATTGAGTTGTTCATTTTTAAAAAAATATTTTTTTTTAAATGTATTTTAAATCTTAAACACAAATTATATTGATTGGCATTGTTAAAAACGCTTAAAAACTATTTTTAATATTAATAATAACGAAATAAAAGTTGAAAAAAAATCACGTGGCTACGAACGCGCCAAATTTGACCGCCATATTTGTGACGTCACTTTGTTAAAGAAATTTCACGATAGTACGGTCTCAACGGCTCCTACACGTAAATTAACTAAAAATATCCGAAATTTAGTGCAAAAAGATATTCCACGTAATTTTATTGTAAATTTAAACGTTAAATGATTTATTCTTCATTAAATATAATAAAACTCTCCATTGATTATATACTTACACCAAAAGAAAAGGTTACACTGTTTACTAGTAAATCGTGTCTGGGAGGAATCAGGGCAGGGTGTTAGGGGTATGAAATCAGGTGTGTATGATAAATTATATTTCATTTATCATACAACTAGCTTCTATCCGCGACTTCGTCTGCGTAAATTTCAGATATGGATCCTTAGAGAAATGAAGAATGTGATTAATAAAAAAAATGCACAATGCAATGCTACAGAAATTCTATGCTAGTAGTAGGTACATACATACGATGACCCTATAGCCTAGTTGATAGCGATTCGATCCAACCTGCGAAGCGAGGGTCCCAGGTTCAATTCCCGGCCATATCTAATAAATATTTGTACTCGGGTCTTGGGTGTTATAGTGACGTGTTGTCCATATCACCCGCGACAGGGAAACCTACTGCGGCGTTATGGGTTTGTACGCGCTTTATACATAAAACTGGTACAATATATAATTTTTTTTGTCTCCGAAATACACCAACTTGGTCAATGACCCGTGTGGCGAATGGATACCACGCCACATCGCTGAGTCAAGGGTCCTGGGTTCGATACGATGCGAGGTGGTTTGAATGATTAGTTTGAATTTCTGTTCTTGGTCTGGGTGTGTGTCCTTGTATTGTCTATGGCACCCACGACTCAGGGTATCCTAGTAAGGGGCTTCACACTCATAGGAGTGTGAAGCGTTTATTTATTTAATGATGTTCCTACTGATTTTACAATGTTAATGATAGTAATAGTAGTAGTAGTTATCTTTAAACACGGCTCCGTTTTACTCTACCATTGAGGAGTTCCACTTTGTAGCCCCAGAACCCATCATCAAATCCTCATTGAATTGAAGTAGGATCAACGTGGCAAAATTCCTAACCTAATAAAATAAAACCATCAGTTGTTTCATAAAAGAAACGGGCAAGTGCGTGTCAGGCCACGCGCAATGTAGAGTTCCGAAGTAGTAAGTTTATCGACTATTATTCATTAACTACTCATGTTAACATAGCCGTGATAGTTTTCCTTGTAAATTCATCATATTATAACCTATTTTTGAGATTTTTTTCACTTGTCCAACTCCAACCGTTTAGCCAACTGTCCCCCCTGGACACTTGACTCCAACCAGAATTAGCACTTTAAAGCAAATATTTCGCAAACGGACCTAAAATTCCAAAAATGGTCTTCCCATAATATTTTTGGAAGAGCTTTTCAATTTTTTTAATAAATATATAAATATATCCATGCCAAATTACAGCTTTCTAGCACTAAGGGTTTCGGCGCTTTGTTTTGGACAGACGGACGGACGGACGGACGGACAGTCGGACAGACGGACAGACGGACAGACGGACAGACGGACAGACGGACAGACGGACGGACGGACGGACATGACATGACGAAACTATAAGAATTCTGATTTTACTTCGGAACCCTAAAAATGAATCTATGAACGAAAACTAAAATTTAACCTCTTATTCCTCGGGAAACGGTCTATTTCCGGGATAAAAAGTATCCTATCTGGTAAGTTAGGTCAAAAACTATCTGTGTGCCTTTCATCTATATCCGTTCAGCCGTTTTTGCGTGATGGAGTCACAAACATCCAAAATTTCAGATTTATAACATTAAGTAGGAAAGTAGGATTAAATGTACAGGTTCCGAATAAATGTACACATTTAACATTATCTTTTTTGTAGTATTCACACGTAATGGTACAAAACAAGCACGATAACTTTTAAGGTTTAGCATTTTTAATATGTTTATCAATATATTGACGATAATATCAAGATTTTATCAGTTTAAAGTCAAATCACAGTATCAGCTGTATGCTGCAATGAATAGCTATTAACAAAGTGACGTCACACGCGCGCTCGGGTCTATTCGGGAACTGTCGGCGTGTTTTCGGTACTGGATTCAAAAACGTATTTTTGATTTGATGTAACTTTTAAATTATAGCGAATATAAAAAAACTAAAATAACTTTGTTATAAAACTTATATATGAACTTTCCATTTATAACAAAAAAAAATTTTAGGAAACAACTCAATTGCGCACTCTCACCGCCCAAAACGACATTTTGAAGGTCACGTGCCACGGCATTAACTTTAAAATTGTATTTTGACTATTTTGTGCACATTGGAATCCGAATTTGGTGTCGAGTTAGGTTTTGTAGAAATTGATCGAATATTCGAATATTCGGTTGTTGTATTCGAATATTTGAGCGAATTTATTATTCGAATTATTCGAATATTCGAATATTCGATGAAAGCCCTAGTAAGTACCTACTTATTTGTGGGTGAACTGATTTTGATGATTCTTTTTATCTTTTCTTATCATGTGGTTCCACATAAATTTGAGCGAGATTTGACAAGTAGTTTTTGAGTTATTTTGAAGTTGGTTATTTTTTGTTAGTATTCAGATGATATTAGTCAATTTCGTATGTAAGTACCTACTTATTTGTGAGTCAACCGATTTTAATGATTCTTTTTTTGGTCGAAAGCTGGTGCTTATCATTATTGTGGTTCCACATAAATTTGAGCGAAATCTGACAAGTAGTTTTTGAGTTATTTTGAAGTTGGTTATTTTTTGTTAGTATTCAGATGATATTAGTCAATTTTTTATGTAAGTACCTACTTATTTGTGGGTCAACCGATTTTGATGATTCTTTTTTTGGTCGAAAGCTGGTGCTTATCATGTGGTTCCACATAGATTTGAGCGAGATCTGACAAATATTTTTCAAGTTATTTTGAACTTGGTTGTTTTTTGTTAGTATTCAGATATTAGTCAATTTTGTATGTAAGTACCTACTTATTTGTGGGTCAACCGATTTTGATGATTCTTTTTTTGGTCGAAAGCTGGTGCTTATCATGTTGTTCCACATAAATTTGAGCGAGATTTGACAAGTAGTTTTTGAGTTATTTTGAAGTTGGTTATTTTTTGTTAGTATTCAGATGATATTAGTCAATTTTGTATGTAAATACCTACTTATATGTGGGTCAACCGATTTTGATGATTATTTTTTTGGTCGAAAGCTGGTGCTTATCATGTGGTTCCACATAGATTTGAGCGAGATCTGACAATTAATTTTCAAGTTATTTTGAAGTTGGTTATTTTTTGTTAGTTTTTGTTTTTCGAACAAAAAAAGAATCATCAAAATCGGTTCACCCACATATAAGTAGGTACTTACATACAAAATTGTCTAATATCATCTAAATACTAACAAAAAATAACCAACTTCAAAATAACTCGAAAACTACTTGTCAGATCTCGCTCAAATTTATGTGGAACTACATGATACGCACCAGCTTTCTATCAAAAAAAGAATCATCAAAATCGGTTCACCCACAAATAAGTAGGTACTTACATACAAAATTGACTAATATCATCTAAATACTAACAAAAATTATCCAACTTCAAAATCAAAACGAGTTTTTATTTTCAAAATGGCGGACTTGTAGGTTGTATGCAAGGTTCCGTACAAAAATGTTCAAACCCTTTGGATAAGATATTTTACAAGTATGTTGAGAATGATAAAAAGTATAAGAATAATTTAATATTAAAATAAAATACCTAAAGATACGTAATAAATAAATTAAAATGTTTGCAATTCACACGTGTTAGAAGTGAAACCTTGAAAAATTTTGTTTTCAAGATAATGAGACGAATGTAAAATTTCGGGAAGATGATAATTGTAGGTTTTACTACTCCACTCCACTTCACTCCACTCCACTCCACAAATTTTGACTTTTGACTTTTTTGACTTTTTGACTATTTTGACTTTTTTGACTTTTTTGACTTTTTTGACTTTTTGACTTTTTTGACTTTTTTTGACTTTTGACATTTTTTTGACTTTTTTGACGTTTTTGACATTTTTGACATTTTTGACATTTTTGACATTTTTGACTTTTGACTTTGACTTTGACTTTTTTTAGTTTTGACTTTTTTGACTTTTGACTTTTTTTGACTTTTTTGACGTTTTTGACTTTTTTGACGTTTTTGACTTTTTTGACTTTTGACTGACTTTTTTTACTGTTTTGACTTTTTTGACTTTTTTTTACTTTTTTGACTTTTTGACTTTTTTTGACTTTTTTGACTTTTTTGACTTTTTGACTTTTGACTTTTTTGACTTTTTTGACTTTTTTTACTGTTTAGACTTTTTGACTTTTTTGACTTTTTTGACTTTTGACTTTTGTTTGACTTTTGACTTCACTTGACTTGACTTCAACTCAAGTCAAGTCAGTCTCCACTCATCTTTAGTCTCCACCGACAGTTTCGCTTCATAAAATTTTAAGTCACCCCCGTACTAAAGAAGTTTTCACTTCAATAAAAACAAAAATAAGCTAAAAATATCATCACTTATTTTATAGCACCTAAAATTCCAGTTAATAAATCAAAATAAAGTATACTTACACCCCAACTCAGAGCCACTAACGGTCACTAATAATAATAATAATAAAACCCTTCCACACTCATATCCCCGCAATAGGTTACAAGTATTTACCCGTGTCGCGGGTGGCATGGACTACACATATAACATGGTCATGGAAATTATAGTAATGTCTTATTTGTACTCCAGTCTCCACTCAACTCCAGTCTCCACTCAACTCCACTCAACTCCCCTCAACTCCACTCAACTCCCCTCAACTCATTCGTTTTATTGAATTTCAAATCATCCCCGTACTAAACAAAGTTTTCACTTCAAAAAACAATATAATAATAATCATTTTTTCGAAACGATTTTCCATTTATTTCATAACACGCCTAAAAAAGTAGGTATAACTTCAACAAAGAAAACTGGCTCTCAAGCTCCCAGCCGTCACGACGAGTCGTTTGGCGGCTGACACATGCTCAAGGGTGGTAGCTATCCATGCGAACCCCATGGAGAAATAATAATAGTAATAATGGTATTAATTAATATTTAAAATCAATATTACCAATATTATCCCTCGAGGGGCCCTACCACCAGCGGGCCGGATTTAGTCGCCTTTTACGACACCCATCCGGCTTGGGATTGGGGTTAGTATTCTAAGCCGCCCTAATACGGCAAGAATAATTGTGTAATTAGGACTTGACTTATACCAATACCTAATTACTATAAACAGTAACTAAAGTTTAAAAACGAACAATTTTTATTATTTCAAATTACAGCAGTGTGGATACTTTGGACTGGGTAATATAAGTCCAGAAGGCGCGCGCGCCAAATTCGAAATTAAAATAAGTATCGGAAATTCGACGTCGTGCGGCTGCGATACGGATCGACACAGGTCCTACCTCGAAGGCGACTGGCGCGAGAGTAAAATTGAGTAAATGAACGCGTCGGGCGTTTCGTAGCTAGTGGAAAGGGAAAAAATTGGAATTGAAAGGGATGTTTTTCAAAATTTCATATTATGATGCGATAACAATATTGGTATCTATAGGACCTATACTGTGGTATATTTTTTATTATCTGGAAGCGATTAAAACGCGAATAAAACGCCATTTTTATGCCAGATTAGACCCAACTTTGTGATTTATTTCTATCTAATGAAGTAACGACTATCGTGTATCAAGTTTGATAAAAAGAAAGAACAAAGACTGTAAAATAACATATATTTTTTTTAGAATTGTATTATGTACCATTTATGAGCAAAACACCTTCAAAAATACCATTTTTGGGATAAGACCCCCTTAACGGACGCGGCCTGCGCACGGGCCCACCGCGGTTTCATAATTATTTGTATTACAGTACTCACAGTTAGACACTCAGGTGATTAAAAGTTTTTTACGAGCGGAGAACGTGGTGTTGGTTGATGATTTTACTATTGCCATCTTGTGAGGAGGATTTTAGAGAGGGTTCCTTGGAACAATATAAGTTGTCGCTTACTGTTGGTAGTGCCATCTAGTGACTGCCGGGGAAAACCCTATACGTGAAAGACGCCAGTAGTGTAGGACCCCACTTTGTTTTTATTCGCATTTTTGTTAATACATACCTAGGTATTCAAATCAAGAGATTGAAAATAGTAAATATTATTTTTTTTGTTTGGATCACAAAATAAAAAATTACGTACGTAGGTATTACTTCCTTTCTTTCACGGTGTAGTCATTTAACGCCCTCTTAGCTAACAATCATACTGAGGTATAAACCCTAAACGCTAAGACACACTCATACCCGCGCAGTAGGTTATGCATTACCTGTGTCGCGGAAGGCATGGACGACACATATAAACATATCACAATCACACCTATGACCCGAGTACAAATATTTATCTGTCATATAAATATCTGCCTCGGCCGGAAATCGAACCCGGGACCCTTCGCTTCGCAGGCAGAGTCGCTTCCAACTAGGCTACAGAGTCTAGTTTTTTGTGTTTCTATTACGAGTATGTCTTGGCACTGGTATGTCCGCGGTCAAGAGCTACACAGTGTAGCCTACACTCTACGTTCATAAAGACACTACTCAATTTTGTTCCGCACCATTGTTTGACAGACTAGCAGGCCTAGCCAGAGAACTTAACACACAAGATAACGATGTATCCTACAAGGAAAGAATGAAATGTGGTTCACGACAATCTCGGGCAATTTAAACCTTCTTGTTTGATTGATAATATTTATTTTCCTGTTTTGCTGCATAAATAACTGTAAGTCAACAGAGATGAAATAAAAGTCGTCTGGTTCGTAATAAAAATAATGGATGACACAATCTCTGGGGATAATGTTGTCTGGGGGAAATATTGCAAATGGAATAATCCCTCATTATCCCGTGTAATAGGAACCTTCCTTGCCCTTGGCTTCAAGGCGCTTTTGGAACTAGGCTAAAGGTTCCATTCTCGTTACGGTTTACGAGGAGTTAAATTGTGGAAGATATCCATTATAGTTAGTCATAGCCCTAATTTTCTGTAGTTAGCATCTTTTCCTACGGCATTACGATAGAAGAGTTCCAAAGGGTCGGAAAAGCAAGGTTCCATAGAAAGTAATAGACATTTGGTATGATAATATTTATTTCCTTCATTTCAATAAATTGTTATAGGTACTAGGTCACATTCATTTCAATTGTCATAGAAATGAATGTGCGTAACTCGTTATTTTCTGGGTTAAATGTCAAATATGAACACGGCAGGTGTATCTCAACATGGGTATTAATTACGTTCAATTGCTTTGGGGGAGCAAACATCTGCCCTTAATTTGCATCGTTATTGGCACGCTGTAGGTACATCAATCAATTACTTTTCAAGCTACGACTACAACTTATGTTCCACAATTATTACGTGTTTTTGTATGGAAGTAGCCGGCAAACGAGCTGACGATCCACCTGATGGTAAGTGGCTATCGTCGCCCAATGAAATTATTATTTATTTTATTTATTTACATTTCCATTTACATTATGTAAAAAAGGTAGATATGACACCAGCGCGATGAAGAGCGTAAGAACAGGCAATTGACCGTTCTGTTTGTAGTCGCTCTGTCAATACAAGATGATACGCACGCTTTTGTTGTTGTCAGAAGTGCTTGATATTTGACATACAGCGTTAAATTGCCTTCGTGTATTATACCAATGTGATTGGTGTAGTGAAACAAAAGATAAACGGGTGTGTGTTGTAGCTCTTTTCGGAACCGATGTTTTTTTTAATTTGTAAGGGCATAACATATCTATATATTTTTAATATCATTGTCGTCGCCCATGAATATCAGCGCACCAAAAGCATTACTGATGCGTTGCCGGCTAAGAAAGAGAAAAGAAAAATAAAGAAAGAACTGGCTCTCAAGACCCCAGCCGGAACACGTCGAGTCGTTTGGCGTCTGACTCAAGCAAGTGGGTGGTAGCTGTCACTCCGGGCGGACCTAATGTTCGGTTTAGAGGTATTAAGTAGTTAACTAAATTTTTTAGTAAATTAATACGCGTAAACGGACAATAAAATCATTTAATCTTAGCCTTAATCCAATTTCGTCGTACCTACATATTTTCTAAGAAATCTCCGCATAAGCCTTGGTGTCTTATATCTTAATAACAAAATGTAGGAATTATATTTTCCTAATGTACTTACCTACATAACTCTAATTTACGAACGTCTACAAATTTTAATATCGTTTAAATTTTCAGCGCGCGTCATAAAAAAAATCTTAAGATAATTAACTCGGAAGGTGGAGTAAATTCACCTTCAGTAGGAGTAGTGGGGATTCGCCGGTTCTAACTCAGGAGTTAGAACCGGCAAATCGGGCAAAGTCGACGAGCCTCCATCGGTACAAAAAAATATCGAGTTTGGTGTCAAATCGTATGTTTTCGACCATGCCCGATCGAATGCGCTGATCCGTTTTTTGCTAACTAGCGTAGAAACAAAGATAGCTTCAGCATTGTATTAGCCCTACTTCGTTATCTAATGACCTCATTGGGTCGTTATCCTGTCCATTCACTAATTACAATGGGCTTATCGCTTCCTCGGCACCGCATTGTACTCGACTTATCTATGACGCAGTCATTTATGCTAATGAGGGACGTTTTAATTACAAACACATCACAATTTTTGTTTATCGAATGCATATAATTCTTGTCATGAAATATACATCGATTGATTTATTTTGATACCTTTATTGAACATAATGCAATATTCTCAGTAGAAAGTAGTCAAATCATCCAACAATTATTACACAATATCCAAGAATTATTTTCAGAGTAAATACTATGATAACCTCGAGGTAAATCGTCTATATGAGTCAAAGTACTGACCACAACAATTTACATGAAATGGCTTTTATTATGTTGGATGCGGTGACGGAGTGAAATGTGCCTTTGCAAAGTCTACATTATGCGTTGGATGGAAAGTGAAGATCCAGCTGGGGCTCCCGAAGATCTATTTTTAAGAGAACAAGCCCGCTTGCGACGACAGAGATGAACGCGGAATCAAGGCTCCTTCTACCGTTATCTCAGTGAAGGTGATCGGGCCAATGCATCCGCGACATGTCTCCGAGTTTCTACTGCGATAGAGGTTTGAAAGACTGGGAGAGCGGTGATGTCCCGTGGGAAGAGCACGCACGTTGGTTCGACAGATGCGCTTACATTCACTTGGTAAAAGGCCGAGATTATGTTCAGAATGTTTTATCAAAGGCTTGTGCTGTGATCCATGCGCCCAAAGAAAAGAACAAACTGCCTGCAGCTGCACCTTCAGTATTCGATCATTACAAAGTTTTAAAAATAGCTAACATTATTTTTGAACTTTATTGTTTATTGTTGTTTGTACACCTTAAAATAATATACATAAGAGCACAAGAAAAGAATACAAAACAATGGGCGACCTTATCGCTTTAAAGCGTTGTCACCACAAAAATTCACACGAAATGGTTTTTATTATGTTGGATGCGGTGACGGAGTGAGGTGTGCCTTTGTAAAGTCTACATTATGCGCTGGATGGAAAATAGCAGAGAACAAGCCAGCGAGGGTATTGAAGCGTCAGTAGCCCCAGCTTGCGACGGCAGAGATGAATGCGGAATCAAGGCTCCTTCTACCGGCATCTTAGTGAAGGTGGCTGGACCAATGCATCAGCGATATGCCTCCGAGGCCTCTCGTCTCCGATCTTTCAGCGATTGGCCTCGTTGCATAGGTCAAAAGCCCGAGGAATTGTCGGAGGCCGGTTTCTTTTACACCGGGGAGGGGGACAAAACGAAATGTTTCTATTGCGATGGAGGATTGGAAGACTGGGAAAGCAGCGACGTCCCGTGGGAAGAACACGCACGTTGGTTCGATCGATGCGCTTACATTCACTTAGTAAAGGGCCGAGATTATGTTCAGAATGTTTTATCGAAGGCTTGTGGTGTGATTCGTGTGTCCAAAGGAAAGAACGAACTGCCTGTATTCGATCATTGCAAAATATCTAAAATACCTAACATTATTTTTGACCTAAAATAATTACTCCTTTCGAGTAACTTTATTTGAAGTTTAATGAAGATAAATATGTAATAATATTTTCTGAAGCGCTCAAAGCACGGTGACTTTAAATTGGGTTGAGACCGAAGTATGTGTTTTATACGAAATGAACAATAAGTTTCTTTAGTGTTACTACAGACTTTATGTGGATTCGTTTTTAAGTCTAGGAACTTATAAAAAAGGCGCATCTGTTTGTTATTGATTGTTAAAGACATTTAAAAAACTGAATCAATAGATGTGTGAAATACAAATTAAAAAACATTGAAGATATAATCGTTTTATTGAATCTAACCTTTCCCCAATACTATTCGTAGCATATCATGAGTGTGATAGATAATACTTGAGTTCCAGGCTTTAAAAATAATAAATACTTATCTTAAAATAATTTTCTGTTGCACAATATAAAAAAAATATACAGTAAAAAAAAATAACAATGCTTCGTTATTAAAAAATTAAGTTGTATCTTTTTGATACAATAATCATATGCATAGTATAATACCAAACCAATGTTAGCTATCAAAAAATATATATATTTAAAGTTTTAAAAAATATATTGGATTGAAGAAATATCTAAAAATAATACTGGTTGTAATTTAGAAGATCTACCTCGTCTTCTTTAATGAAATTATATGAAAATTATAGTTTGTCAGGCAATATATTTACGATACAATAATTTTATAAATTAACGAAAGATTCGGTGTTTGTAACGAACAATGAACGGCTCACTGAGAAAATCGAGGTAGCTCTCTGTGCTCAGGATTATGTTCATTACAAAAGCAGTTTCAAGTTTTTTTAGTATTTTCAGAAAGTAGGTAATCATTTTAAAAGAAGAAAAACAGTTTATAACAAGTGCATCAAGTTAAGTTTTTATTTGTTGGATATTTTTAAAACTCTGATTTAGGATTTTCATGTTAAAAAAGATTACAAACAAATTAAAATGCACAGAGAAGTTTTTTTTTTTCAAAATCTAAAAGTGTGCATAAAACTTTCACGAAATATTTTAAAATGGAAGATCAATTTAATGAAAAGGTTGAATACAATATTTATAGCTAATAAGATAGGTACCCAGGAATTTGGATCTGTTAAGCATAATATTAATTTTTACTCAAGTTAGATTACCCTTTATGAATTTTGAAACTTTAACGAAAATACTCAAACATTTTGATGTAGAGATAAAAATGTGTTTAAAATTAAAAAAAAAAATGTTATATTTAAAATTTACAGAAGAAAAAAAAGTACAACAAAATATTTCATTGCTTAAAATGTAATTAAAGGAAATTTGTAAAACTGTTCGTTATTAAAATTCTGATGTATGATTTTCATGTTAAAAAAGATATGAATTTTGAAACTTTAACGAAAATACTCAGTTTGATGTAAGGATAAAAATGTGTTTAAAATTTTTAAAAACATAATTGTAATATTTAAAATTTACAGAAGGAAAAAAATAAAGTACAACAAAATATTACATTGCTTAAAATTTAATTAAAGGAAATTTGTAAAACTGTTCGTTATTTGCTGGATATTTTTAAAACTCTGATATGTATTTTGAAACTTTAACGAAAATACTCAAACATTTTGATGTGAGGATAAAAATGTGTTTAAAATTTAAAAAAAAATGTTATATTTAAAATTTACAGAAGAAAAAAAAGTACAACAAAATATTTCATTGCTTAAAATGTAATTAAAGGAAATTTGTAAAACTGTTCGTTATTCGCTGGATATTTTTAAAACTCTGATGTATGATTTTCATGTTAAAAAAGATATGAATTTTGAAACTTTAACGAAAATACTCAAACAGTTTGATGTAAGGATAAAAATGTGTTTAAAATTTTTAAAAACATAATTGTAATATTTAAAATTTACAGAAGGAAAAAATAAAGTACAACAAAATATTACATTGCTTAAAATTTAATTAAAGGAAATTTGTAAAACTGTTCGTTATTTGCTGGATATTTTTAAAACTCTGATATGTATTTTGAAACTTTAACGAAAATACTCAAACATTTTGATGTAAGGATAAAAATGTGTTTAAAATTAAAAAAAAATGTTATATTTAAAATTTACAGAAGAAAAAAAAGTACAACAAAATATTTCATTGCTTAAAATGTAATTAAAGGAAATTTGTAAAACTGTTCGTTATTCGCTGGATATTTTTAAAACTCTGATGTATGATTTTCATGTTAAAAAAGATATGAATTTTGAAACTTTAACGAAAATACTCAAACAGTTTGATGTAAGGATAAAAATGTGTTTAAAATTTTTAAAAACATAATTGTAATATTTAAAATTTACAGAAGGAAAAAATAAAGTACAACAAAATATTACATTGCTTAAAATTTAATTAAAGGAAATTTGTAAAACTCTTCGTTATTTGCTGGATATTTTTAAAACTCTGATATGAATTTTGAAACTTTAACAAAAATAGTCAAACAGTTGATTTCCATCGATATACAAAATGTATTGACACCATAATTTTCAAAATTGAATGGGTTCTTATTGAGAGTTACGTTGAATTATTAACCAAAATACGACATATATGCCGAGATATATTATCAATGTTTTTTCCTTGAACACCTGATGGAATTAGTAAAACTTTAACTTCAGCTCGCGTAATGGGATATTTAGTTGTGGTAGATGCTAAAACTTTTTGTTGTTCAAGTAATACGCTTGGATTGGATCCGTGCTCTACGAACAATCAACGTTTTTTATGACCGTCTCATTCATTTTTCCTGCTGTATCTCCATACCAAAGACCACTAGTTAGATGAGATGACAAATTTTTGCTGATTAATACGAAAGAATGTTACTGATATAACAATATTAGCGAGAAAATAATAACATTCCATAACCGATAACATTTTACTTATCGATCAATAATGCTCTCGTCGCTTAGACTTTGGAATGCTGAACTCGTACCATTATGTTTTATGAGTAAGCTAGCTAACTTAACACACCAATGCCCAATCATTTCAATTTCTTTACTCTCTCTTGCCATGGACTCCCTCTTAACAAAACCCTCATTTTTATGACAGTCTCATTCATTTTTCTGTAAAACATACTAAGATCCGGTATCCCTTGATAATATTTAATACTTTTTAAACTATACAAAGGTTGTGTTTCTTCATTGTACCAAGTTATTTGATTAAAATATGTATCACATATTTCTTTGCATATTTAATAAATTTTGTAACAAAAAATAGATTTCCCGCATCCTCGTGGACCAGCGACTATTGCAGTAAATGGATGTGTTAAATGAATCATTGTAACTTAACGTGTGTAATGTAACCTTATGCCAAATAAGGTTTAGGAAAAGAATAAAACTTTTTGTTTGAATGATAAAAATATATTTAAATATTTACAATATACATAATAACATGAAGACAAAGTTAAAAAAGTCTACCATAATTTATAACATTTTTGCATACAATTGACGTATTACCTACAATTCTAATTACAAACAAAGATTATTACACAATAAAATTATATTTTTTTGACATATTTACATACATTGCATAAAAAAGTAAAAAAGTAGTATATCTTACATTACAAAATCATTATTGTAGACAAGTATATTATACATTGTTCATAAAACTACATCATACATTGTCCGTTAAAATAGAAAATTATAAAACTATATTATTATAAGGAAGTACGAATATTTGATGCATGGTACCATAAAGCAAATGCTTGCACCTCCACTTCACTACAGTGACACGTCCTTGTGGTTTTTACACTTTGAAATTGTGTGTGCCTATCACAATTCTTTAAGTGATTAAGTTTTAAATCTGATATTATTTTTTCAACTTTAGGACAACCAAAAGTCTCTAAATTAATATGTTTAAAATTAAACTTGGACAACGGAAGTTTTTCTATGCATCCTCCTTTATACGCCCACATGTACTCGCGTCTACTGTCCAGTTTGTCAAGTATGTCTAAAAAATCACTATAGGATATGTCATCTGCATAATTTTTAACTGCTAACCCATGTATGTAGTTTGTACAAAAATGTATCTGCTTATAATTGTGGTCCATTAAAAATGAGTAAGGCAGTCGGATATGCAACAAAATAACTTTTTGCTTCCACAAATCAAATATTCCTACTTCCTTATAGTAATAATTGGATTTAATTCTAAATCCATCGATGTCTATAATATATTTTATGTCCGACATTTTTATATTTTATGTCACCGTTTCACAAATTGTTCACTGACTATTTGAAAAACACTCACTTTTAGTACTCTATACTTCCGAGTGCACCAATTGACACAAAAATAGCATGTATGAGCAAGTTGAGCTAAATTGTGCGAGTATCCAAAAACTCCAAATAAATAAAAACACTTAGTATCCAAAACACTCTGATAGTACACAACACTTCTAACCACTCTTGATAGGTCACATTTTCATCACCGATTCTCAATGCTTTTAGTTCTTTTCAGGTTTGGTGATAATGACATAATCAAATCTCTAGTATCTTCTTCTTCGTTAGTTCGAATAGTCATGGTAATAATAAATTTTTGAATGTATTTTCTTCAAGTATATTACACGAGTTCTGTAAGAACAAGAAAACAATCTGTGAGTAAAAATTAGTAGTAAACAAATACAGCGATGAAGTGAAATAAAAAATGTGTAATTGAAATGCAATAATATTCTATTACTTAAATAATAATTAAAAAACTCACCTCCATTGTAATGTAGAGCACTGCACACAAAACAGTTTAGAGACAATAAAGGATAGGGGACGACTATGAGTTTTGGAATGCTGAACTCGTACCATTATGTTTTATGAGTAAGCTAGATAAGTTATCAAGGTTCCGTCGTATATAAGTTCGAGTTCAGCATTCCAAATCTCATAGTCGTCCTCTATCCTTTATTGTCTCTAAACTGTTTTGTGTGCAGTGCTCTACATTACAATGGAGGTGAGTTTTTTAATTATTATTTAAGTAATAGAATATTATTGCATTTCAATTACACATTTTTTATTTCACTTCATCGCTGTATTTGTTTACTACTAATTTTTACTCACAGATTGTTTTCTTGTTCTTACAGAACTCGTGTAATATACTTGAAGAAAATACATTCAAAAATTTATTATTACCATGACTATTCGAACTAACGAAGAAGAAGATACTAGAGATTTGATTATGTCATTATCACCAAACCTGAAAAGAACTAAAAGCATTGAGAATCGGTGATGAAAATGTGACCTATCAAGAGTGGTTAGAAGTGTTGTGTACTATCAGAGTGTTTTGGATACTAAGTGTTTTTATTTATTTGGAGTTTTTGGATACTCGCACAATTTAGCTCAACTTGCTCATACATGCTATTTTTGTGTCAATTGGTGCACTCGGAAGTATAGAGTACTAAAAGTGAGTGTTTTTCAAATAGTCAGTGAACAATTTGTGAAACGGTGACATAAAATATAAAAATGTCGGACATAAAATATATTATAGACATCGATGGATTTAGAATTAAATCCAATTATTACTATAAGGAAGTAGGAATATTTGATTTGTGGAAGCAAAAAGTTATTTTGTTGCATATCCGACTGCCTTACTCATTTTTAATGGACCACAATTATAAGCAGATACATTTTTGTACAAACTACATACATGGGTTAGCAGTTAAAAATTATGCAGATGACATATCCTATAGTGATTTTTTAGACATACTTGACAAACTGGACAGTAGACGCGAGTACATGTGGGCGTATAAAGGAGGATGCATAGAAAAACTTCCGTTGTCCAAGTTTAATTTTAAACATATTAATTTAGAGACTTTTGGTTGTCCTAAAGTTGAAAAAATAATATCAGATTTAAAACTTAATCACTTAAAGAATTGTGATAGGCACACACAATTTCAAAGTGTAAAAACCACAAGGACGTGTCACTGTAGTGAAGTGGAGGTGCAAGCATTTGCTTTATGGTACCATGCATCAAATATTCGTACTTCCTTATAATAATATAGTTTTATAATTTTCTATTTTAACGGACAATGTATGATGTAGTTTTATGAACAATGTATAATATACTTGTCTACAATAATGATTTTGTAATGTAAGATATACTACTTTTTTACTTTTTTATGCAATGTATGTAAATATGTCAAAAAAATATAATTTTATTGTGTAATAATCTTTGTTTGTAATTAGAATTGTAGGTAATACGTCAATTGTATGCAAAAATGTTATAAATTATGGTAGACTTTTTTAACTTTGTCTTCATGTTATTATGTATATTGTAAATATTTAAATATATTTTTATCATTCAAACAAAAAGTTTTATTCTTTTCCTAAACCTTATTTGGCATAAGGTTACATTACACACGTTAAGTTACAATGATTCATTTAACACATCCATTTACTGCAATAGTCGCTGGTCCACGAGGATGCGGGAAATCTATTTTTTGTTACAAAATTTATTAAATATGCAAAGAAATATGTGATACATATTTTAATCAAATAACTTGGTACAATGAAGAAACACAACCTTTGTATAGTTTAAAAAGTATTAAATATTATCAAGGGATACCGGATCTTAGTATGTTTTACAGAAAAATGAATGAGACTGTCATAAAAATGAGGGTTTTGTTAAGAGGGAGTCCATGGCAAGAGAGAGTAAAGAAATTGAAATGATTGGGCATTGGTGTGTTAAGTTAGCTAGCTTACTCATAAAACATAATGGTACGAGTTCAGCATTCCAAAGTCTAAGCGACGAGAGCATTATTGATCGATAAGTAAAATGTTATCGGTTATGGAATGTTATTATTTTCTCGCTAATATTGTTATATCAGTAACATTCTTTCGTATTAATCAGCAAAAATTTGTCATCTCATCTAACTAGTGGTCTTTGGTATGGAGATACAGCAGGAAAAATGAATGAGACGGTCATAAAAAACGTTGATTGTTCGTAGAGCACGGATCCAATCCAAGCGTATTACTTGAACAACAAAAAGTTTTAGCATCTACCACAACTAAATATCCCATTACGCGAGCTGAAGTTAAAGTTTTACTAATTCCATCAGGTGTTCAAGGAAAAAACATTGATAATATATCTCGGCATATATGTCGTATTTTGGTTAATAATTCAACGTAACTCTCAATAAGAACCCATTCAATTTTGAAAATTATGGTGTCAATACATTTTGTATATCGATGGAAATCAACTGTTTGACTATTTTTGTTAAAGTTTCAAAATTCATATCAGAGTTTTAAAAATATCCAGCAAATAACGAAGAGTTTTACAAATTTCCTTTAATTAAATTTTAAGCAATGTAATATTTTGTTGTACTTTATTTTTTCCTTCTGTAAATTTTAAATATTACAATTATGTTTTTAAAAATTTTAAACACATTTTTATCCTTACATCAAACTGTTTGAGTATTTTCGTTAAAGTTTCAAAATTCATATCTTTTTTAACATGAAAATCATACATCAGAGTTTTAAAAATATCCAGCGAATAACGAACAGTTTTACAAATTTCCTTTAATTACATTTTAAGCAATGAAATATTTTGTTGTACTTTTTTTTCTTCTGTAAATTTTAAATATAACATTTTTTTTTAATTTTAAACACATTTTTATCCTTACATCAAAATGTTTGAGTATTTTCGTTAAAGTTTCAAAATACATATCAGAGTTTTAAAAATATCCAGCAAATAACGAAGAGTTTTACAAATTTCCTTTAATTAAATTTTAAGCAATGTAATATTTTGTTGTACTTTATTTTTTCCTTCTGTAAATTTTAAATATTACAATTATGTTTTTAAAAATTTTAAACACATTTTTATCCTTACATCAAACTGTTTGAGTATTTTCGTTAAAGTTTCAAAATTCATATCTTTTTTAACATGAAAATCATACATCAGAGTTTTAAAAATATCCAGCGAATAACGAACAGTTTTACAAATTTCCTTTAATTACATTTTAAGCAATGAAATATTTTGTTGTACTTTTTTTTCTTCTGTAAATTTTAAATATAACATTTTTTTTTAATTTTAAACACATTTTTATCCTTACATCAAAATGTTTGAGTATTTTCGTTAAAGTTTCAAAATACATATCAGAGTTTTAAAAATATCCAGCAAATAACGAACAGTTTTACAAATTTCCTTTAATTAAATTTTAAGCAATGTAATATTTTGTTGTACTTTATTTTTTCCTTCTGTAAATTTTAAATATTACAATTATGTTTTTAAAAATTTTAAACACATTTTTATCCTTACATCAAACTGTTTGAGTATTTTCGTTAAAGTTTCAAAATTCATATCTTTTTTAACATGAAAATCATACATCAGAGTTTTAAAAATATCCAGCGAATAACGAACAGTTTTACAAATTTCCTTTAATTACATTTTAAGCAATGAAATATTTTGTTGTACTTTTTTTTCTTCTGTAAATTTTAAATATAACATTTTTTTTTAAATTTTAAACACATTTTTATCCTCACATCAAAATGTTTGAGTATTTTCGTTAAAGTTTCAAAATACATATCAGAGTTTTAAAAATATCCAGCAAATAACGAACAGTTTTACAAATTTCCTTTAATTAAATTTTAAGCAATGTAATATTTTGTTGTACTTTATTTTTTTCCTTCTGTAAATTTTAAATATTACAATTATGTTTTTAAAAATTTTAAACACATTTTTATCCTTACATCAAACTGAGTATTTTCGTTAAAGTTTCAAAATTCATATCTTTTTTAACATGAAAATCATACATCAGAATTTTAATAACGAACAGTTTTACAAATTTCCTTTAATTACATTTTAAGCAATGAAATATTTTGTTGTACTTTTTTTTCTTCTGTAAATTTTAAATATAACATTTTTTTTTTTAATTTTAAACACATTTTTATCTCTACATCAAAATGTTTGAGTATTTTCGTTAAAGTTTCAAAATTCATAAAGGGTAATCTAACTTGAGTAAAAATTAATATTATGCTTAACAGATCCAAATTCCTGGGTACCTATCTTATTAGCTATAAATATTGTATTCAACCTTTTCATTAAATTGATCTTCCATTTTAAAATATTTCGTGAAAGTTTTATGCACACTTTTAGATTTTGAAAAAAAAAAACTTCTCTGTGCATTTTAATTTGTTTGTAATCTTTTTTAACATGAAAATCCTAAATCAGAGTTTTAAAAATATCCAACAAATAAAAACTTAACTTGATGCACTTGTTATAAACTGTTTTTCTTCTTTTAAAATGATTACCTACTTTCTGAAAATACTAAAAAAACTTGAAACTGCTTTTGTAATGAACATAATCCTGAGCACAGAGAGCTACCTCGATTTTCTCAGTGAGCCGTTCATTGTTCGTTACAAACACCGAATCTTTCGTTAATTTATAAAATTATTGTATCGTAAATATATTGCCTGACAAACTATAATTTTCATATAATTTCATTAAAGAAGACGAGGTAGATCTTCTAAATTACAACCAGTATTATTTTTAGATATTTCTTCAATCCAATATATTTTTTAAAACTTTAAATATATATATTTTTTGATAGCTAACATTGGTTTGGTATTATACTATGCATATGATTATTGTATCAAAAAGATACAACTTAATTTTTTAATAACGAAGCATTGTTATTTTTTTTTTACTGTATATTTTTTTTATATTGTGCAACAGAAAATTATTTTAAGATAAGTATTTATTATTTTTAAAGCCTGGAACTCAAGTATTATCTATCACACTCATGATATGCTACGAATAGTATTGGGGAAAGGTTAGATTCAATAAAACGATTATATCTTCAATGTTTTTTAATTTGTATTTCACACATCTATTGATTCAGTTTTTTAAATGTCTTTAACAATCAATAACAAACAGATGCGCCTTTTTTATAAGTTCCTAGACTTAAAAACGAATCCACATAAAGTCTGTAGTAACACTAAAGAAACTTATTGTTCATTTCGTATAAAACACATACTTCGGTCTCAACCCAATTTAAAGTCACCGTGCTTTGAGCGCTTCAGAAAATATTATTACATATTTATCTTCATTAAACTTCAAATAAAGTTACTCGAAAGGAGTAATTATTTTAGGTCAAAAATAATGTTAGGTATTTTAGATATTTTGCAATGATCGAATACAGGCAGTTCGTTCTTTCCTTTGGACACACGAATCACACCACAAGCCTTCGATAAAACATTCTGAACATAATCTCGGCCCTTTACTAAGTGAATGTAAGCGCATCGATCGAACCAACGTGCGTGTTCTTCCCACGGGACGTCGCTGCTTTCCCAGTCTTCCAATCCTCCATCGCAATAGAAACATTTCGTTTTGTCCCCCTCCCCGGTGTAAAAGAAACCGGCCTCCGACAATTCCTCGGGCTTTTGACCTATGCAACGAGGCCAATCGCTGAAAGATCGGAGACGAGAGGCCTCGGAGGCATATCGCTGATGCATTGGTCCAGCCACCTTCACTAAGATGCCGGTAGAAGGAGCCTTGATTCCGCATTCATCTCTGCCGTCGCAAGCTGGGGCTACTGACGCTTCAATACCCTCGCTGGCTTGTTCTCTGCTATTTTCCATCCAGCGCATAATGTAGACTTTACAAAGGCACACCTCACTCCGTCACCGCATCCAACATAATAAAAACCATTTCGTGTGAATTTTTGTGGTGACAACGCTTTAAAGCGATAAGGTCGCCCATTGTTTTGTATTCTTTTCTTGTGCTCTTATGTATATTATTTTAAGGTGTACAAACAACAATAAACAATAAAGTTCAAAAATAATGTTAGCTATTTTTAAAACTTTGTAATGATCGAATACTGAAGGTGCAGCTGCAGGCAGTTTGTTCTTTTCTTTGGGCGCATGGATCACAGCACAAGCCTTTGATAAAACATTCTGAACATAATCTCGGCCTTTTACCAAGTGAATGTAAGCGCATCTGTCGAACCAACGTGCGTGCTCTTCCCACGGGACATCACCGCTCTCCCAGTCTTTCAAACCTCTATCGCAGTAGAAACTCGGAGACATGTCGCGGATGCATTGGCCCGATCACCTTCACTGAGATAACGGTAGAAGGAGCCTTGATTCCGCGTTCATCTCTGTCGTCGCAAGCGGGCTTGTTCTCTTAAAAATAGATCTTCGGGAGCCCCAGCTGGATCTTCACTTTCCATCCAACGCATAATGTAGACTTTGCAAAGGCACATTTCACTCCGTCACCGCATCCAACATAATAAAAGCCATTTCATGTAAATTGTTGTGGTCAGTACTTTGACTCATATAGACGATTTACCTCGAGGTTATCATAGTATTTACTCTGAAAATAATTCTTGGATATTGTGTAATAATTGTTGGATGATTTGACTACTTTCTACTGAGAATATTGCATTATGTTCAATAAAGGTATCAAAATAAATCAATCGATGTATATTTCATGACAAGAATTATATGCATTCGATAAACAAAAATTGTGATGTGTTTGTAATTAAAACGTCCCTCATTAGCATAAATGACTGCGTCATAGATAAGTCGAGTACAATGCGGTGCCGAGGAAGCGATAAGCCCATTGTAATTAGTGAATGGACAGGATAACGACCCAATGAGGTCATTAGATAACGAAGTAGGGCTAATACAATGCTGAAGCTATCTTTGTTTCTACGCTAGTTAGCAAAAAACGGATCAGCGCATTCGATCGGGCATGGTCGAAAACATACGATTTGACACCAAACTCGATATTTTTTTGTACCGATGGAGGCTCGTCGACTTTGCCCGATTTGCCGGTTCTAACTCCTGAGTTAGAACCGGCGAATCCCCACTACTAGTAGGTTATTATCTCGAAGTTTACTTCGCGAAATGTGCACACGCTTTTAGCTATTCCAAGGGATTATACCCTTGTAAGTGTTCTTGTTTATATTAACACTCTGTTTCTATTCCGTCTTTCTACCTCTTCTTAAATATTTGATAACGCGTCAAGATGCTGGAATTATGCATGATATTCGTGCTCTAAATTTTAATCTTCCATTAGAGTATGTTGGGGAATTTAATGTACCTATTCATGGCAAAAGGATAATTGAAAATTTTAATGTGTTTTAGTAAAGTATTCTATACTATGGGCCCTACTCAAAAAGGTTAATTATTTAGTCGTAAGGAGTCCATAACTAATTCACATTAATTTTGTTAAGTATCGGTTTATCTCAGAGTCTTATTGTCAACTTTAAGTGACCTGAGTGCGGACCAACGTCAAATAACCTTATCGATAATCATATCGTTGGAGTGTTAGTGTAAAATACGTTGATAGTAAATAAAAGATAATATTTATTTTAATGCTTTTTTATAGCGATTTAAGTAACCGTTATGTGACTCTGAGTTGGGGCGTAGTCAGTTGCGGTATTAATAACCTTCAGTTTTCCCTATAATCGTAAGAGATTAATTAAACCATGTAAGCCAAACACTAATTGCTTTATTACAAACGTCTTCGCAAGCATAGACCCTGATCGAGATTTACTGAGATTCACATTATAGGGAAGTAGAGCTAGAAGACCTTAAATCCGTTGGCAACATGAGCATTTTCAATCGAATGATGTCAACGACCGTCCGGGGCACGGTTGACCGGCCCGTCGCGAACTGATTGTTGCGCCAATAAGCGATTTGCATGCGTCGGCGTCCGCGCGCCCGTCTGTCCGTCTGTCCGTCTGCTGACCGCTGCAGCGCTGCGTCCTTGCAGCGGTGAAGCGCACACACACCGATCCTTTCTTCTTCACTGTAATACACATTGAAATAAAATGGCAGTTGTGTTTTCTTTTGATTTAGTTTGGCTGAAAACCGCCATCTGTTGTCGGTTTCCGAATATTTTTCTATAGTGTAGATTTGTGTGATGAATTTTTAGGTCACAGCGGAATACGGTCTAAAAATCGGTGTGACAATCTCCCGTAAAATATTAATTTCAAACTTAAGAGTCAAACGGAAATATCTGCTGCTATTGTAAGAGATGCACAGTTGTAGTTTGCGGAAGTTGGTGTTGAATAATACAATCCAATTACTTGTAACAAGATTGGCATTGATATCGTATTCGCAGGGCCGACTGCCGAGCTCTCCAGCGTGCAGCCACGGCGAGGCGGCGCGGCTGCGCGGGCGCACTCGTGAGCCGGCTAATTAATTGCCAGTTGAACAGCCGTCTGTGTGTAATTGATGGCATCGACCATCCTGCACTTGTTGCTCGTTTCAGTAATAGGGAATTATTGCTTTCTAATGAATGCGCTTCGTTGAATCGTCCATAAAACCTGGCAAATTGTCTACATTTATTGCTGTGGTGACTTTTGTTTATGTCATTGTATCTCGTGAGGTTTTTCTTGGGTCTGTGTGGAATTTGTTATCTAAATTATTATCTATCGATCTATGAGTTAGGTATTACTTTAAACAATTAGGGGAGGCCCTAACTTGTGTCACTTTGAATCGGTTTGGAGCATTCTATACATTGCTGCTGTAGGTCGTCTGTCCAATACCTTTTTGGGGAACAGCTATTAACACCGGAATCGTAATTGCAGTCTTGTATTGTAACATTTTTAACCCATATCTCTATTGATTTTTGTGCCTGAAAGCAGTACCTACCTATACGTTATTATAGAAAAAAAATAGACGCACGTAGTAGGTCCTTAAGTAAACACTATTTGTGGAGAATGATAATACATAATATCGATAATACATTTGCGTCCGACCGACAGAGACGTCTTATGCGGCAGCGCCACGGATGCTGTTCAATTTCCTCTCGCTCTCACCGGCCATCCGTTCGAAGGATCAGTGCGGATGTCAGTACATTACCATTTATGTTTGGCACGACTAATATACCTTCATGATGTAATATTATGTTATTTATCCTCCTAATACTTTGGGCCTCTTCATAGGAAATAAAATCGGGTATTGATTTTATATTTCTATAGGATGTATCATAAATATTTCAATTGCTTTAAGACTGGAAACAGCACAACATAACGTAGTGTAAAACACGACGGAAATACTTAAACAAATTGAACATAATTTTATCCATTACATTTATGTATATCCAAAAATACTTCAATAGGATTCCCTAGCGGCTATGTCTTCTCGCTGATCTAGCTAGCTAGTTTTCGAACATTTATCATGTGTGGTGACCTTGTGACAGGTTACTGAAAGCTAAGTCACTATTGATTTACGACTGGTCGTGGTGTTCGCTGAAAGGTTTATACTCTCCAAACGAGCATTATGTGTAACTGTCGGCTCTAGTTGACGTCAATAAGTCACTAGCCCTTCTATAGGTAAGAATTAGGTTTTATTTAGTGGCACCTCTCAGGTCTTAGTACTATTAGTCTACTCGATAAGTTCAAAATGGTTGAAATTAGAGATACTGCTCTTAAAAATACGTGCGATAGCTCATTCTGTTCGGAATGATGTCTAGAAAAATGTTTCGGAAGCGTTTACCAGCACGTAAAAAATTGCAAAAGTTATTGACAAAATAAAGTTGAAAAAAAAAAGTATTTTGTTTTTGGTAATCACTCCGAAACTATTAATATTTAAGAAATTTTAAAACAAGATTCTTAAAGTAGAGGAAATTTCCAAACAATGACTCGCGACTCTCGGAACTCTATCTCCATTATTTATAACTTTAATTTAACGCTGAAAATGGGTCTCCACGCTGCATTTTTAGGTTGCGCGTGCGGCGTCAAAACCGAGTTCGTCACACTCAATAATTTTTTAAGGTATTAATTATTAATTTAAAAAAATAAAAAAAATATGGTGTATTCGAAACACTTCAAAGAATTTGCTCCCGTAGGAAATTTTGCTTAAAGTTAATTTTTCAACAAGTTAGACGATTGTTAATTAACTAAATTTTCTCGAACTTCCATTTTCATTGTACATTAAAAAAAATGTTTAAGTAATTGTCCTATAAATTTTTCGCTTCGTGGAGCCCTTCTTATATACATGCTTAACGAGATCACGTCATAAAAGTTTAAAAAGTTTTAATACTTTGTGTATAATAATTTTATAAGTTGAACAAACAATTTTTTCGTTTTTTTATCGAATCGAAATTAAAAAATTGAAAAATGTTTTTATCTGTACTTTGTTATACATCGTTGTTTTTTTATTTTTAGGTGTTTCAGAAAAAATATATAAAAAAGTTGAGAATTTGTTTATAAAAAATTGTTAAGTTAAAAAACAATGAAATTGTTGATTAAAAAAATATTTTTTTACATTTCTATTAAAGATGGTTAATTATAATTTTTAAGAAAAAAAAAATTAACTAATTATTCAAACAATAGAAATATTAAAAAACAATTATAAACAATTAAATATCATTATTAAGAAAAAATTTTTTTTTTCAAAAATCATAATGTTTTGTAAAGAATAAGATATTAAGAAATTTTTTCTTGAAAGCATTGAAATAGTCTATTTGTTTATAAAAAAAAAATTATAAAAAAATGAGGGAATTTTTTTTTTCGAGTCATTAAATGTCTTTTATGAATGCCAAAACGATTATGTAATAATAAATTGAGAAAAAAATATTTTCAATAATATTATTTGGATTTTTCATTTTTTGTTCAAGTTATAAAATTATTATACACAAAGTATTAAAACTTTTTAAACTTTTATGACGTGATCTCGTTAAGCATGTATATAAGAAGGGCTCCACGAAGCGAAAAATTTATAGGATAATTACTTAAACATTTTTTTTAATGTACAATGAAAATGGAAGTTCGAGAAAATTTAGTTAATTAACAATCGTCTAACTTGTTGAAAAATTAACTTTAAGCAAAATTTCCTACGGGAGCAAATTCTTTGAAGTGTTTCGAATACACCATATTTTTTTTATTTTTTTAAATTAATAATTAATACCTTAAAAAATTATTGAGTGTGATGAACTCGGTTTTGACGCCGCACGCGCAACCTAAAAATGCAGCGTGGAGACCCATTTTCAGCGTTAAATTAAAGTTATAAATAATGGAGATAGAGTTCCGAGAGTCGCGAGTCATTGTTTGGAAATTTCCTCTACTTTAAGAATCTTGTTTTAAAATTTCTTAAATATTAATAGTTTCGGAGTGATTACCAAAAACAAAATACTTTTTTTTTTCAACTTTATTTTGTCAATAACTTTTGCAATTTTTTACGTGCTGGTAAACGCTTCCGAAACATTTTTCTAGACATCATTCCGAACAGAATGAGCTATCGCACGTATTTTTAAGAGCAGTATCTCTAATTTCAACCATTTTGAACTTATCGAGTAGACTATATGGTTGCTCAGTTGTCCCTGATGTCGCTGATGCTTTTCCCAAAATTTACGTAACCCGATGACTAATTTATACATTACTTTTCGTTTATACATACTATAGGAACACGTAACTCAAATCATATTTGCGGATTGATTGTGGTATCCATTACTTTTGTTTGTCTATGCATCACTGCTTAATTGTTCCGGTCAATCGATGGGCACTATCCGATATTTCCATATAAATGTATTGAGATATTCCGTTATTCATTTCACGCCAAATTTGTTATTTGTGAAAATATTTGTTATATTGCGTTGCATGCTAATGCCTGGCGCGGCCTACAATTAAATTGTGCTCGGGTTTAAATCCCGAGCGTCCAGTAATTTTATTGACATTATAAATGAAACTGATTCCATTATACTTTTTAAGCTCGTTTAAAGCTTAATTGCCTAAAAGAAATTATATAACATTTCCATTTTGTTTTAATATAATTACTACGAATACAAATAGCTTCGCTTAAAGAGACATACATGCCTTAGTTTATTATTCACACAAACATAAATATCGATTGGATTCTTTAAATTGACGAAATAGCACTAACAAACCGAATAAACAGACAAAAACACATTGCTTTAATAATAAATAAACATTGCAGGTAATATTGTTCTCCATACGTATGCCGTTTACATATGTACATATAATAGTACTCGATCAGGTGGCCTAAAACAACCAACAGGAATCCAAAATATCTATCAGACTTTTATTTTCCTCATGGTATTTGTCTTTATTATTATTTGCAAGGACAACGAATTTACTGATGCATCAATTATCCTACTCTTTCAAAACTCAACAGAGAATACAGGTATGATTACGTTCGTATAAGCCATGGTTTTACGAATACAATGTTTTGTTACTGCATACAGACACATAGAGAGAGTAGTTGCATTATCTGCTGTATGAATCAGCGGGTATTGTTTACAGCGGTGTGGTGGTGTGCCGTCGACGTGTCTCGTACACATATTTGGAGATACGTTTGTTTAAAATGCAAATGTGAAAATCTATTACCAATGTGCCATGTGACATGACAGCGTAACGTTGGGCGTTGGTTACAGTGTGAGCGGAGAGCGATGAATAAACAAACGCTCATAACACTTCGATCACTTATAATAACACTTATTAATAAGATTATAGATCGATGCTCGTACACACTAGGCTTCCCTGTGTTTTAGTATATTTGCAGTATATTTTATTCATTACATTATGACACTACGCTTGGCGAGTAGGGTCACTCTGTTGTTGTTGCTATTGTTATTTGTAAGTAAAGAATCGAGCATAAAAAGATATTCCATTAACAACCAAAGTGTATATGCCAATGGATAATTTTATATTATAACAGTTGTTTAAATATGTGTCTGTTACGCAATTATTGAATAATATTACCCGGTACCCCGCACCCATATCGACTGTTCCATTCAACAATCCAAGTTTCCGAGCAACGGAGCAAGTGATCTTACGTTTTATCGCTTGGTACCAGTTACACTTTTGTAATAGTACCACTACCTAATGCAATCGAATGTGTTTCGTTGAAATTGATATCTTATTTGTTTAGTGTGTAAATATAATTTTTTGGTACAAAAGTATGATACGTAACGAAAATGTCTACTAATTAAAAACGTTTCAAGGCAAGATCTTCTCGGTCTGCTGTTTATTTTATGATGCTGAAGGAAGGTCGAATTCTGGACACGGAGCGCACTTAACGTATACAAACTGACTTTAATGTATCATTGATTCTGTCTAGTTTATGCGACCTATGTTTGATTTGGCGGAATAAATGTTTATTTTGGCTTGGCTCTTATATATTTTTCAGCACTGACTTCGACTCGTACGGATTTTGAACGTTATATTTTATTGTTTCTAATTTGGTTATATTTGTATCAGAAAAGAAGTTTATAGAAAATATCGATAATTTTATATACATAATGTCGTAATGTAGGTACGTATTACGTACCTAGTACCTACTATTATACTACATGCGATTTGCAGCCGATACAAATGTAAACAAACATTTAAAATAAAATCGTTTTCTAGGGTTTTCAACAACTGACATTTTGTACACCAAATGCGTTTTATTGAGACAAACTGCACAATAACACAAAATAGTACATTATGTTAAAGGTTTCAAATCGCTTCTTGGAAATAAGATTATCATTACAAAGTGTTTGAATGGTGACAGTGTTATTTAATTTGGTTTGTTTCCACATTTACTCGGAATTTATAATTGTTTTCGATCAATATGTATTTATTTAAGAATTCACAAATGCCTTAATGAGTAGTTTGTCTAAATAAAACGCATTTGGTGTTCAAATTCATGTCAGTTGATAAAAAACCCTGGAAAACGATTTTAATGGTTTGTTTACATTTGTTTCGGCTGCAAATCGCATGGAATATAGAGACCAAGGTAGGTAGTTAGGTACTGTAGATGTGAGTTGTCTATCGATAGTGTCGATCTCTATCTTAGTTAAAATCTATCGATAAAAGATAGGAGATCTAAAGTGATATCGTGTTTTATTAAAGCCGCTTTTGTCCTATTTACTACTGTATTTATAAACAACTTTATTTATCGGTGAGCTGCATGCTATTTTAGAGTCGAGTTTGAAGTGTGCATCTGATTCGTCCTTTGATACCTTTAAAATAAATATTATTGAAAATTAGCAATGTACGTTTAAAGTTGTGGCTACCTCTTCTTTATGTTTATAACGCAATTTTATTGCAATAGTTACTACAGGATTTATCATGTTCGCCTTAGCCTTCCATAAAATCTTAGATAACGATCTTAGGTAACGCATTTGATGGTTACGAGCTTGTAAACAGCTGTATATATAGAGATCTTTGTTTGTGTAATATCTGGTCGTTATGGTCCAGTGCGTTTGAACCTTTGAACTAAGTTTGCCATAAAAATATACCTCCCGTAAAATACGATCATTTAGTTCTTCCACTATAAAATGGTAGTACATAATTAAATTGCACTATAACTTTATAATCGGTTTTAAATCCCAATTTTTAGGGTTCCGTAGCCAAATGGCAAAAAACGGAACCCTTATAAATTCGTCATGTCTGTCTGTCTGTCTGTCTGTCTGTCTGTCTGTCTGTCTGTCCGTCCGTCCGTATGTCACAGCCACTTTTCTCCGAAACTATAAGAACTACACTGTTAAAAATTGGTAAGTAGATGTATTCTGTAAACTGCGTTAAGATTTTTACACAAAAATAGAAAAAAAAAGAATGAATTTTGGGGTTCCCCATACATAGAACTGAAACTCAAAAATTATTTTTTCATCAAACCCATACGTGTGGATAGGTCTTTAAAAATGATATTGAGGTTTCTAATATAATTTTTTTCTAAACTGTATAGTTTGCGCGAGAGACACTTCCAAAGTGGTAAAATGTGTGTCCCCCCCTGTAACTTCTAAAATAAGAGAATGATAAAACTAAAAAAAATATATCATGTGCATTACCATACAAACTTCCAACGAAAATTGATTTGAACGAGATTTAGTAAGTAGTTTTTTTTAATACGTCATAAATCGTAAACCGCAAAAAACATCGATCAAAGTTACAACGAACTACAAGAACTTTTATATTATGTTACTTGCTGCTACGGAACCCTTCATGGGCGAGTCCGACTCGCACTTGGCCGCTTTTTGACTTCAAACCTGATTCGTCAATATCGTGATTCAATTTATTTAATTAAAATAATTCGTATTTGGAATGGCTGAATAACGCTATATAATACTCGTCTCGAGTAGGCATCGAGGCGGTGAAGCAATCGTGTTTATCATTTGGAGTGGTTTGTCACTGTCGATAGCACCCGAACTACTCGTGGCAATCTGTTGCGCCCGCATCGTGCGAAGCCGGTCCGCAAGTGTTGCGTTGCGTGCGGGTGCGTGCAAACGTGCTTGACACCGTAGCACGATTGTAGGCTGTCGAAAACACGTGATAGAGGAATACTTCCTTTCTGACTTCCTCTATTGACACTTTTTTTTAAATTAGATATTAGATGAGTATGCTTCGTCCTGTCGATGGTAATTAATTTCTGGCTTCCTCTAAACTTGATCAAATCGGTATCGGGAGTAGATCAATATTAAAAGGACCTCCAGGGACCAGATTATGCAGGGGCCGTTAGTATGGGCGTACCGAGAAATGAACAGGGTGGGGCCAGCTGGCATAACGTAAGCGATAAAGCATTTTACTTTGGCGCACGATACGAAAATATTGAGTAACATATAGGCAATGTTGTCGTTGAAGTTTTTTTAATCGCACCCTTATCGATTGTTTGAAGTGGTGCGCGAGTTGCATTGCAACACGAGGAGTCGCGTAACCTCAATACTGTAACGAGGGCGGCCCGCCGCGGCCCGCTGTGGCGCGTGACTCAGCGGCCGACCTAATCCTCTACAGGGGCTTAAGGCTTCGCGAAGACACATTTTAATAGAAATATATGTTAGATATAGTAGTTGCCGCTTGTAGGAAACAAGCAGGTACGGGAGTACCAGGTAGGTCAAAACTCAAAAGGAATGTTGACCTATATGCGACGTTCTTAACAGAGGTTTGAACCCCACAGGGGGTGTCTTTAGGACGTTAGCAAGCGCCACTCTCCAGGATCCTCTATCTCCTCGCAAGACAAGTCTACTCGGCTGAGTCTTTCCAGGCTTGCCTCTCTGTCCGCGTGAAGATGTAAACGCCACAAGAGCCAAGAACAACTTATTCGAAACAACAGTATTTATTTAATCTGTACAGTAATCCCCCGTTTTACGCGACCCCGTACAGCGCGAATTCGTTATAACACTATTTTTAAAATTCGCGTTAATTTACCCCGCTTTACGTGGATGCATTTGATTGGTCTATTAGTGCTTTGTGGCATGATCGCACTAGCCAGTAACGCTTAATACCATCGACGCACCTTTGGTCAGTTAATTCGCGAAACAGATGGAGAAGGACAACAGTCCATGCGTGATTGGTGGAAAGCATACAATATTTTGAAGGGTGTACAAAACATTGAAGCCGCTTGGAATGAAGTGAAACAGACCTGCATGAATGAAGTTTGGAGAAATCTTTGGCCAGATGATGATTTATTTGGCTTGTTATTTCATCATACTCCGTTACCCCGCTATACGCGAATTTCGCTTAACCTGATTTTGTCCGGAACGCATCCTTCGCGTAAAGCGGGGGATTACTGTATTTATTAAAATCTTAATTTGTTCGAGCCACCTTGGATTTCGGTAAGGCTGAGACCCATCAACGTGTGAAAATTAAGCGTTTGATCGCAGGATTTGATTGTTAGGAGAAGCCATGAATTTAAGATGCATTAACTAATATCAAAAGTGGTTCGAGTTGGGTTTCAGAACAGTTGTTTATAGATCGCAGAAGCCACATAATACCAAATGATTTGCATTTTCGTTTGCCACTTGTGAATAAAAAGCAAAGTACGATAGATGCTTCGTACCCTACGCGTCTGAGAATGCCGTGTGGGTGCTACAATGCCACCTTTCTATTATGTGATAAATCGCCACAAAGCTATTCATTCCCCCGCTGATCGATCAGGATGACGCATACGCCCGCATACGATATCGCTATCTATCTACTTATCAGCACTTCTAATGCTAATTATACGTAAGCATTATCGTTATCACTACTTAGCACCTGTGTCGCTTGGTGCTGTTTTGTTTTATAGCGGGTATCGTAAACATTGATGTCGATATGCTATTTCCGTATTCTGTACGTGATTCTCATAAAAGGGATCACAACATATCAACATCATCTGCCATATATACGGCGATGTTTGTTTATGCAACCAATAACTTTCTCAATGTTAGGCCGCAACCACTTTGAGAAAGATTCGAATGGCTAACTTTACTTATCTTTGAAAACATGGAGAATTCTAAGCTGATGACTATAAGGTTAGTAACTCACGATGAACGCCTGCTGCCATTGTTTTGGGCTTGGCAATTAAAGCGTTTTATGCGTAGGCACTTCTATTATGCTAATTCAAACAACAATTTTGAATATGTAATAACTATAATAAGAAAGCAGGATTCGAACTGAGACCTCCCCTATACGGGATATCAATGTTAAATCCCAGCTATCACCTAATTCTATAAATTTTCCTATGGATTGCTAGCCGCGCTGTAACTATCGTTTATCGTCTATAATTAAACTCGCGTGTGGATGAATATTTTATCATGGGGGGAAGCGATGGTGGTTCCTTGCACGGCGACCCCGCGACCTACATCTTGGCCACTACTACTTGCATTCAACGGGCGGTCGCTCACACATACAGGCAGCAAATACAAAAATGTTTGGTAATGTTTGCTATTGAAGAATGTTTGTGTTATTATCAAAGCTAAACCATACCTTACATATGAAGCATTTAACATTGATAGTAACTCAAACATTCTGTTATTTAATCATTACGGAACGTTTTTGTATCATGCCCTGCATACCTAATTCTTTGGCTGTGTGTACATTACTTAGCTTTCTTGCATCGCCTCCGCCAACTTGGCTGATAGCCAGCACTAGAACCTTGTCACAGCGTTTAAGGACACACTTCAGTGCTTTCGAAGAAGCTTTAGAAGGAGAGTAGAGGGGGTAAAAGGATAAAAGAAAGAGCAAGAAAATACCTTGATCAAGTCTGCATATATTACGTAGTATATGTATGGATGTATATTAAATGTACCAGATAAACTTAAGGGCTTTGTTAATATGACAATATATTACTATGTAAATGTAATGTTATGTTTTATTATATATCCTGTACCGAGGAGTATGTATTTCAGAGTACATATAGATTTATTTTATAGCCACTAAAGGCATGCTGTCGCGATGTAAGAGCGCTTGACACGAGTAGCCTAGATATGACTTATGGATTACAACCCTTTGACTTAATTTCGTGTAAAGCTGCAGCAGATTTACATTTCCACATCCATGCCCCACTCGGCCTTAATGAGCTTGGACTTCGTAGTGCCCTTATTCTAGCTTTAAAATTATTTAACGAGGTTATGTTTCCTCCTTAGAAATATATCATAATATCTGGGTCATGAGATTTTAATTAAGTAACGAAATGTTTGCAGAGCTAGCCAGCGTTTCGGTGCTAATTGTATTTCAAATATTTTGGTCGTAGTTACGTAACGTATTAAATAAAATATTAGACGCATATATGGGTTGTTGTATTACGGTGAGTGGTATTGCAATTCATGAGGCTCGTGGCTAACCTAATCATTACATTTGAAAGTGCAATTTGTAAAACGGGGAAGTAACATTTTTTACTTTTATTATTGTGCAATGAACAGCGCATTCATTTATACATTTTTTTTTCTATTGAAGTTGGTAACATAATATAGGTAAACATATAGCTTGTTCGCAAAACTAAGTTTCTAAACGCGACGCTCGTTTCTAATTTAATAACAGTATCGCTTTTCCATAAATAAATCGAAACGGAAAATAATTTCCTTATAGCTAGCTGTAAACACGAAATAGTCGTTCATTAACCTAATTTAGTTTTCGACATTACCTTGACCGGGATAGCAAGGTTGCAACGGTGTTGTCGTACCAGGAACCGTGATTATAGTGGACTTAATCAAGGGTGTATTTTATTATTAAGAATCATTATTCGATTACAAACATATCTGATGGCAAATGCGATGTGGTTGGGGATAGCAAGGTGCACTAAGTTAGCAAATATTCACTCTTCCCAGCCTCAAGATTTCAGATGCAGATGATAATTGGACATCCTTAATATCATGAAGGGAGTGCGCGCATTATTTGTTAAAGGTTTATTTGTTAATAACAACAGTTCCCATTCTTCACACTATCACCACTTCACACCAAGAAATCTATTAAAGAAATGTGGGCGTAACAGTGCGGTATGTATTTATTTGTTTTACTTGATTATGCTTCTATCATATGAATTTCAACGCTCACTTCAAAATTGTAGAGTCAGCACTTTCGGAAAATCGATCACATTAAGACATGTTTATCCTCTTAGTCAGGAGTGAGAAAGTATTTGGCTTTAAGTGTAACAAAGAAACATACGAGTCACTCCAAATTATATATTGTGTTGTAGGCGATAACATTCACAAGTCAGATCGAAGCATTCGAAGCACGCTGCTCGTCTTGTTCCAAACAATCTTATATTACACAACGCCCGATGCAGTTTTGTAGAAATATTACACTTAACGGTCTGAACTGAACGTTTTTCGATATTCATTTAGGTATATCCAGATTATTTAGGAAAAAACAAAAGACAATCGAAGGTGAGTAGGCTTTGAAATGCTATAAAACTACAACTACAGTTTTATCTTTTTACTGTTATAAACTTCAGTTTTCCCATTTATTGTTAGATGCGGCAGTTTTCAAGTTTTCTTATGTACATATAGAGGTTTCGAGTAGTGAAAACCAATAATTTTTCTATATTTAGACGTACGACCATTTCAGAAAAATATGATCAAAAATCCACGCAAAACGCAAGTTACATTTACCAAACTCCAAAGTCCAAGGAAAGATTCATCGTGAAAATAGGTTACGTCCCCATTCACTTGTACAAACTAAATGTTAGATTGAATTTCTGTGTGTCGTGGCATTGGACAAAGGCTGTAATGGGTCACGTAACACGTTCTTCTGTTCTGTAAGGGGAATAGTACGTGACTCTTATTGGGGCTTCATTGCTTTCCCTTGGTTTGTAATTGTGAAACTAGTCCCTAACTGGCGTAAAGACATTTTCACATGGCTATGTTTGGAGATTGCAAGAAATATTACATCTACTTTTAATTGACAACTTCTTTATAGAAAGGGATTTAAAAAGGATTCATATTAAGGAAACTTATTAACGTCTGTGATGACACATTTTTAAATCCATAGTCTGTGTTTTGATACACCAATAATTATGCATTAAAAGGAGAATATTCAACTCATGCCATACTTTATTTTTCCTGAGAACTTTCGTCAGCCTTCTTTCCATTTATAAGTCAAGTCTCATCAATAATAATAATATTTGTCTAAACAAGAAACAGCTGTCTTATAACAATTAAAAATTCCCTTGAATATCTTCTGTGTACATCATCAGATCACTGGATTTTCTATTGTGTTAATCTTGTGGGTTATTAGAGCTACACATAATTCATTCTCTTTGCCTTGAATATACGACATTCATGAATCACGTTAAAATTTTACATGTCGGATGCTATCAAAGCAAAGATTTACTAGATTCATTAATTCCTTTCATATATTATTAGACTCCGTTGTTGTTAAGGTTGCTCCTGATATAATACAAATACAGCTGATATGAATGGATGTTAATATCATTAGCTAAGTTATGATTAAGTTCAAGACATCAACAACTACCATGGTAACGAAAGCATATTATTCTTTTTATATTTACTCAAATACTGTTTTATTTCAACACAACAAATCTTCTGAAAATTTATTTCGAGCGTTGATAGGGGTAAAAAAGCGTTACGTGTAAAATATGTATAAGAGACATTTATTATTGCATTGTCTGTGACAGTAGTCTGGTTTTCGTCAGGCGTTCCGTTTGCAGTGCAGTCTAGGCAAATCCTATTCATTGCGGCGGACAAAGCCGCGCGATAATTCAAGGTCGACTGGCCATTGTCCTGTGACGGAATGAAATGATCCCGCTCTACGTGACTGTATGCACACACTCGTTCGATTCTCGCTTTCATATCGTGTTTGCATTGAAGTTCATGATTGTGTTATGGCAACTATGGGTATAGATTTAGTTTATTTTATCTGCAATTTTGTTTTGATGTAAGAAGTTATATCTGTTAAAAATAAAGTAAAGCGAAGTTACCTTCATGGATGATCTGACTCCCGTAAGGTGTGGTTGAACTGCAGGTTTTGGACTTCGACGTAGCTCATCGTCATCTTAGCGAAAAGCTAAAGGTGATTGACCGATGTGTCCATTAAAAGCTTCTCTAAGGATGCCAGAGTATATTTGCAAGATTGGTATTCGATTTGATTACTGGACTACTATCTACTCTTTGATTACTGTAATACTATGCTACATTAACAATGTCGAATTTTTTACGATACAGATAAAACGGCGCGTCAAAGGTCGTTCGCATTTCATAATACATAGCTATTAAATATCACAGAAAAAAATCGTTGCGCAATCTGTAAATATTATCGATGTAAACTAGAGCGTTTTCGCGATTCGTGCGACCTAAATATCCTGTGTGTATTGTAACGAGCCCTCGCGCCCATTTTCGCCGCGCCTCTAAAGTCTAAAGACATGATGTATGAGTTTGATAATAATTTCCTTGTTGAGGTGGGTCACGTCTCACCATCGCATTATAACGGCCGATCTTGTGACATTTGCAGCGTGCGCTCATCGACGCAGAAAATTTTCGAGGTTTAATAACATAGGTACTTTAAGAACAAGGTTTTAATTAGGTTTACCTGATTTACTTTCGAAGATTCTGTAGTTTCTGTACTCAGTTTGCTTTTATGATTGGTCGTACTTGCCCACGTATGATGCTTTCTATTATTGACTTGGAAGAAATAAACAAGCATGAAGCTACTGAAGACATTTAGCCATTAGGCGACAAATACGTTTTTAAATTGCTTTAGGTCCTATGATGGAGTCCGGCTTCTTGTCAAGCTGTACTTCCTCGCTAACTTCTTTGTCCATTTAGTTTGTCGTGAATGATTTATGACTTGAGCAATTAGGTGCAAGTTTAACCGCTTTATTGGGTCCACTAGCGATAATAACTTAACTGCAACTTGTATAATGACCAAAGTTGTCGCTATCCATTGCTGTCTCACAATATTGTGAATGATGTTATATAGGTATATTCTGCGACTGCAGAATCGTTCGGCCCACTGCTACGGCCTACTTTGTATCATTTACATCTCGTATCAGGCAGTAACTAGTTCTCACTTGCAGCCTCTGTCTGCGAATGTGATTCATGCAACCATTTTACCAATTTAAAGTTTCTCAGACGATCATTTAATTGAAAGTGACACTTGATATACAAACGGTTTATCTTAGTATGAGTTTCGAAACATTGACTTACCAATAGCAGTTTGTTGCCCTCAAATCAAGACACAGTTCAAAATTCAAAAATTTATGAACACTGGGTTATCTTTATTTAATGTAAAAAAAAATTGCATGGGTTTCTATCCATGTTTCAGTGTCGTCCTCGTCAGTGAAACGATGCCGGGATTTTTGGATAATTTTGATCACTTTAGGGAGGTACTCATTCATTGCGGACAAGAGTTTCTTCCTGGCTAGCATCCTTATAAAATTTTTGGACTATACCCATGGAAAGCAAACACATCGTATTAATCGACTTCAAAAAAGGAGAAGGTTCTCAATTCGGTTGTCTTTTTTGTGATGCTCCTTATCATTTAAAGATATCCATAACATTACAAAACAAGTACTTGACGATTTGTGAAATAGAGAAAGAAGTAGAGAAGTATCATCGCATGCCCAAACAACCGGGAGCTCATAAAATTTACTAATAGTTAAGTTTTGTGTATGAATTCTAGATCAATCAGTTATCTAAAACTGTATTAGAAGTAGACTATTATCGCATGCCCAAGCTACCAGGAGCTCATAAATGCTCGGCTCATACGGTTAGCACTGTTGGCACGGCGTCGTCGCCGGGCGTTCTTTGTTAATCCCCGGGCACCAGAACGTTCGTTAGAGTGACGCTTTGTGCACTAAATTGCCCTCAGCTGTCAACACTACGCGAGAACTATGGGTACGTAAAGCTGATACGGTACGTGGAATTTTATATTTTATGGGATCGTTATAGGAGCAGGCCAAATATATTCTTTTAGCAATTTGTCTCACCACTTTTGGGTATTGTACCAGTATTTTAGAATGTTAATTCTGAGAACATCAAACATACAAATTTCAATGTGGGTGTAATAGCCATAAGCATTGCCTAAGGCACATTGGACTAAGATAGGTACTAAGACGGAATTTACCTTGTAGTTTCGGTGATATATTGAAACCAACGTTTACTGCTATAATATCCTGTGTTGTGTAAATATAGATACGTACGCCACGTATACGATGACCATGCGGAATGTTCATGAAAAACAATGAATAAATGAAATAAACTCTGATATCTTACATCTGCACTAAGGACTGGAGTCCTTCTGTGTTGTAGTGTAGGTGATATGAAAATACACAAACCTGAAAACAAACATGTTGTTAAATTAATTTGCTTCGGCGGGGAATCATATCCGGGACCTGTAGCCTCACAGCCATAGTACTGTACTTATTTATAAGTGTTATTATTTCTTCTGTGATACTACCAAAAGGGCTACAGACTTCCAGCCCAATTTACATCAAAATAAATACTTAATACAATAATAACATTTCTCAATACGTTATGAATTATGATACATGACAGTGTAGACATGATTCGACGTGAGATTGAATTTTCCTATCGAAATAAATGAAATCAGCCAATGACGCCATCGCCACGATAATCAAGAAAACAATCTTTCAAATTGCTACCCTCTTTATAAAAGTGATCCTTACATATTCACAAACACTCACAAACACACTCACAAACACACTCACACACACATGTACATGTACACACGCACACACACACACACACACACACACACACACACACACACACACACACATATACATATAAGTAAGAATTTCTAATTTAGTAAGAATTTTAAATTTAAGTAAGAATTCTAAATTACGATAGGGATGTTGACACTATCAGTAAACTAAAATAATTTTATGTTTAAAGTATCAAGGTAAATACTGAAACACCTACAATATTATTCTTTTGTCAAAATCGGTCAAACTAAATTTAAGTATAATCATTTTAATATGTTACAAATAGTACTGACTATCACGTGACCTCAATCGCCTTTTTGAGCTTATGACGTCATTGTTCGTATTTTATATGCAACTAATATAAATTCAGTCGACGGATGGTATTGAATATCGGCTGGTGACGTCACGTGTCGTTATTGGTGGAAAATTTGAGAATGATTTTTCGTTTGTCAATTTTTGTTTTTAAATTGAAGATTATTGTTTTTATAATATATTTTTCGTGAAACTTAGGGTTCTATGTAAAAAATCAAATTGAACCCTAAAATTAGTCAACATTCCTATTTGATTTGATAAGATTAAAATTACATATTTTTTTGGTATCATGTTTTTCAACTTCTGTAATTTTATAACGAGTGGGTAAATCCTAGTCTCCCACGACACAGGGAATCCTAGTGTGGGAGCTAGTGTATATGACTTTATGTAAACAAAGTTTATGAAATAAATAATTTTCATTTTCATTTTTCATTTTCATATTCATGTATGTCGGGATTCATTTCCGTGATCCTCAGTGACGCCGCGACGTAAGACATGTCTCGTCTCTGCTATACAAATTAATCATTGGAGAAATCCTGAACTTCTGTCCCCGATTGTTTGTCGTGTTTGAAACTTTTATTACGTTGAACGCGAAATTGAATTACATTTCGAGCGTAATTAATTACATTACCTACTCGGCGCTTGGATTATATTAATTTCAATTTGTTTTAACCGTTGGCGTTTGCTGCAGGTCATGCTTGTTGAGTATTTGTCAAGTATATTGATTAAAGTGATTTGTGTATACAGTTTAGAATTACGTAAGGCTATGTACTCTGATTAATTATTATTATTTCGTTTTGTTTTGCCCTTTTGAATCGTAAAAAGAGTAATGGATCACGTTAATACCAAATCGAATTATGTACATGGCGCAGTGATTAAACGCAATCAGTGACGACACACGTGTAACGTCATTATTGGAGAGTTTTGTAGTAACAACTGATTGGATACGCGGGTAATTTTTTTTAGTTTTAAATATTTTATTTATATGAAATGTCAAAAATATCAAATGGGAAAAAGGTCTACCTGATTTAAAATTTCCAAAGCAACATTTTGACGTAACATGTAACCAACAATAATTATGTAGGTAGAACAGTTACAGTACAGTCCCAGTCACATGTTATTTATATTCTACTTGTAGGTACTTATATGGGAAGATGATTGTGCTAGAGGATGGATGGAGAATGGAGGCACTTACAAGTTGTCTTACAACCCTATAGGTACGATACATTGTTTTCATCAAACACTTTACAATTATTGTTGTAGTGATTGACAACACGACTGACAGCAAATACGATTGGTAGAATATAAATACTAAGTAGCAAGCAAAAAATTAAATATGGGAAAGTTACTCACAAATATGGTTTCTAATGACGCGGAGTGCAGAATCGTTGAATACGTAATCAGGAAGGTAGCTATTACAATAGACGAAGTTTCTATTCATACTTAAACAATTATGGAGCCGCTTTTCCATTGGCGGCCTCGTTTGTTGCTGCGTGACATCGGTTCAAGGACTTTCCTTTAGCCAGAATAATAAAAATAATGAAACTATGAAAAAATACGTTTAAAATTGTTGTTTGTTTGGAATTGTTGCTTTACAAATTATGTTTTGTTACGTTTAAGTTGGTGGTACTACGTAGTACGTCTCTATCGGTAGCACAGGTCGGTTTTGTATGGTAGGTACTCCTTTGAAACGAGACATAATTTATTTTTAATAACTTTTTGTTTTTACTTGCAACGGTAATATTTTTCCATATACATAAATTTCATATTTCCAGTTTTTTTTTGTAATTGTGCAGATTGAAGAATCTGAAAAGGTTTCAGTTGAAACATTGTCATATTTTACATTATTATAAACTGAAACTTATTATCCAATAGAAGGTTGAAAATCATCAAGAACTAAATTATTTGGTATTGAATTTTATGTAACATTTCCTGAAAGAAAATACTGATGTGTGATGTGAATTACACGTCATAAGTTCAAAGTGTTCATACGGTAGCCGGTAGTTACGCCACTTTACTCCGCTGCTGAGTTCCACACTACACTACTACGCAGTATCATCCGTCCTCTAACTCTGCTCTAACAGTGATTTCTTCAATCACCTCAAAATGGAATATTTTCATAAGTGAAAAAATGAATGAATTAAGTATTTTTTGAATGAAATGAAAGCCTTGCTTTCTCTTGCAAGAACCCCTTTATGGCACGTTCTCAATTTTCAATTTAACAATATTATATCGCTGTGAAGTATATTATTTTCCAATATCTTATAGCTACAAGAATCAGTAGCGATACTTTTGTCATTAACTTAAGCTTGAATTGGAGGAAAAATTTATAATATAATCGTAAAAAAAGGTTTTATAATAGAAAATCGTTTTTTGGAAGTTGTAAGCTATACCCCTTAGATTATATTGCGTAGAAACCTGTGAATAATTTGTTGTTGAATGTGATTAATTTTTAATAGGTATGATTTATAGCAAATCATAAATTCTGGCTATGCAAACAAAAGCGTATAAATTTTAAAACAACCACGCTTTATATTTATTATGTTATAAAGCGCACACATTTAAATGAGTCAGCGACTTACTTGCGTCACCGTTAAACGTTGTATTATTTCTGTTTCAGGTAACTAAATCAACATCTCTATACACTGGAAGCAGAGAAAATTAATTCCAAGGTTTGTGATGTGTGTTGTAATGCGGTTTTGCTCGCCACTTGAATAAATTATGTCGTGTTTGTTTTCGTTTCGGCTCTACCACGTGGTGTAATAACGTTTGTTTTAGGACTTTTAATTAAAATAGTTATTATTTCTATTAGTTTATTGTCGTTTGTAAGTATGAATCTTCTTATCTTTACCTTTATTAAGAATAGAAAGTTATGACACTCGTATGTTACTGTTGTTGGAAGCGCTTTGTCTATACATGGTTATCTGAATGACATAAAATATTATGCGTTTTTTAAAGTGAGTTATTTATAGTGCTTAAGAAATTTAAGAATGAAAGAAAAATAAATAGCTTGCTTAACAAGAACCTTTGGTTTATGGTCCGAACACTTTAGCCTTATCTATTTGGTTAAATGTTCGATAAATACCTAGTTACGAGTACCATTGCGTTGCCATGGAGGTTTGTTTGCTTTGGCGCTCTTAAATTTTTTACATCTTGTAGTGTCTCTGCGGCGGGTAGCAGGTGTCCTTCTATTTAAAATAAAAGATAAACAATAATCATGGGCCAAGTTCTTGCCCCAAAGACCTGCCTCAAAACGAAAAATATTTTTTTAATTCACTTGCAACACATCTACTTGTCTTACTGATAATATAGATGTGAAAGTATTTATATGTTTGTTACTCAAACACACAAAAGCGGCTGGACGGATTTTGGTGATCGGTACTCAGATAATAATTATCATCTCAGAAAATGGATCTATTCCCGCTTGATAAGAGGCAAATAGTAAAAGGCTGTGTTAAGGCGATATTATCCCAAAAAATGGTATTTTTGAAGGTGTTTTGTTCATAAATGGTACATAATACAATTCTAAAAAAAATATATGTTATTTTACAGTCTTTGTTCTTTCGTTCCCTCATTCTTGATACACGATAGCCGTTATTTCATTGCATATAAATAAATCACAAAGTTGGGTCTAATCTGGCATAAAAATGGAGTTTTATTCGCGTTTTAATCGCTTCCAGATAATAAAAAATATACCACAGTATAGGTCCTAAAGATACCGATATTCCTTGGTGATCATAATTTGAAATTTTGAAAAACTTCCCTTTCAATTCCAATTTTTTCCCTTTCCACCAGCTACGAAACGCCCGACGCGTTAATTTACTCAATTTTACTCTCGCGCCAGTCGCCTTCGAGGTAGGACCTGTGCTAATCGGCATCGCAGCCGCACGTTGTCGAATTTCCGACACCAATTTTAATTTCGAATTTGGCGCGCGCGCCTTCTGAACTTATATTACACTGTCCAAAGTATCCACACAGCTGTAATTTGAAATAATAAAAATTGTTCGTTTTTATACTTTAGTTACTGTTTATAGTATTTAGGTATTGGTATAAGTCAAGTGCTAATTACACAATAATTCTTGCCGTATTAGGGCGGCTTAGAATACTAACCCCAATCCCAAGCCGGATGGGTGTCGTAAAAGGCGACTAAATCCGGCCCGCTGGTGGTAGGGCCCCTCGAGGGATTATATTGGTAATATTGATTTTAAATGTTAATTAATGCCATAATTACTATTATTATTTCTATTGTAAGAATTTTGTAAGAATATTGTTTTTTAATGTTGTTTTTTTATATTGTTTTTGAGTATTGTTTTTTTATATGTATAGTATAATATGTATATTTGTATATAAGTTAAACAGGGGAAGGAAGGGTAGAGGGAGGGTAGCGGGGGAGGTGGAAGGGAGGGGAAGGGGAGGGGAGGGGGGAGCGGAGGGAGGTGGAGGGGAGGGGAAGGGAGGGGGAGGGCCGGCAACGCATCAGTGATGCCTTTGGTGTTGCTGATGTCCACGGACGACGATAGCCAATTACCATCAGGTGGATCGTCAGCTCGTTTTCCGGCTATTTCCATAAAAAAAAATTATATCGTAAGAATTAGTGATGGGCCGACTATGGGTTTTGCCGATCAGCCGACTAGCCGACTAGTCGGCAAAAAAATTGCCGACTATTCGGCCGACTAGTCGGCAATGCCGATCATCTTTACTTCGATCAAATTTTTACTCTTTACCACCATAATTCATCCTATTGTGCGAGATAACGGTAGAAATGTTTCAAAAGCTGTCGATGACTCCTGTTTTAAAGTAGCACCCTGTTTTATACATACACTAGCTGTTGCCCGCAGCTTCGCATACGGAAATTGTTTTACCTTATTTGTACCTCTTGCAGAAGGAAATTTAAAAAACGGTGAATTTATATTGAACACTTATATTTAGTAATTTATATACTGAAACCCACGATAAAATCACAAAGGATTCCTCCAGGAACGGGTTTTGAAAAATAAGCAAAATATTTGTATTTTTTTTCTATTGTTTTCAAAATTTTGAACAATTGAAAAATATGTGTTCCATAAATTTAAGCAAGGAACATTTGTTGTTTTGAAGCAAATCGGTTGATGTTTTAAAACTATTCGATACAAACTTTCATCATGTTTTAATTTTAATTTTCCGGGATAAAAAGTATCTTAAAATATGACCCGGAGTATTAGTAACAACTTTACCAATTTTCATCGAAATCCGTTCAAGGGTTTTCATGTGATGCCCGGACAGACAAACAGACAGACAGACAATAATTCTGAAAAATATATTTTTGTGCTCTACCACGTTATTGAAGTGCCCCCTAATCAAAATTAAAAAAAAAAAATTTAATGTACAGAAAATTTGCCCTTTGAGTTTTATTATATCTAGTATAGATTGGAATTATCAATCAAAGAGGCGTTTAAGCAAAATCAAGGCACATTGTCACGCACTTCAATATTTTTTTGTTATTATCTGATTTATTAAAATAATAAATCTAGTTAACTATGTTGATTTTATAATTTTGGAGTTTTCTTTAACTTTATTTTAGTAGCAAAAATAAATGCCGACTATTCGGCCTTTTTTGCCGACTATTCGGCGAATAGTCGGCGACTAGAAAACATGCCGAATAGTCGGTTTTCCCGACTAGTCGGTTGTAGTCGGCCCATCACTAGTAAGAATAATAACATTGTTCGTGTTTGTACTTTAGTAACTGTTTATAGTATTTTGGTATATGTATAAGTCAAGTGCTAATTACACAATTAATTTATATACTAAGAAATATACATATAAATATAATATAAACTTATTTATATTTCCTAACTGAGATACGCGTGATACACAAATAAGTAGGTACTTACATACAAAATTGATTAATATCATCTAAATACTAACAAAAAATAACCAACTTCAAAAAAACTCAAAAACTACTTGTCAAATCTCGCTCAAATTTATGTGGAACCACATAAACACCAGCTATCGATTAAAAAAAGAATCATCAAAATCAGTTCATCCACAAATAAGTAGGTACTTACATACAAAATTGGCTAATATCATGTAAATACCTACAAAAAATAACCAACTTCAAAAAAACTCAAAAACTACTTGTCAAGACTCGCTCAAATTTATGTGAAACCACATGACAAACACCAGCTATCGATTAAAAAAAGAATCATCAAAATCGGTTCATCCACAAATAAGTAGGTACTTACATACAAAATTGGCTAATATCATGTAAATACCTACAAAAAATAACCAACTTCAAAAAAACTCTAAAACTACTTGTCAAGACTCGCTCAAATTTATGTGGAACCACATGACAAACACCAGCTATCGATTAAAAAAAGGATCATCAAAATCGGTTCGTCCACAAATAAGTAGGTACTTACATACAAAATTGATTAATATCATCTAAATACTAACAAAAAATAACCAACTTCAAAAAAACTCAAAAACTACTTGTCAAATCTCGCTCAAATTTATGTGGAACCACATGACAAACACCAGCTATCGATTAAAAAAAGAATCATCAAAATCGGTTCATCCACAAATAAGTAGGTACTAATATGCAAAATTGACTAATATCATGTAAATACCTACAAAAAATAACCAACTTCAAAAAACTCAAAAACTACTTGTCAAGACTCGCTCAAATTTATGTGGAACCACATGACAAACACCAGCTATCGATTAAAAAAAGAATCATCAAAATCGGTTCATCCACAAATAAGTAGGTACTTACATACAAAATTGGCTAATATCATGTAAATACCTACAAAAAATAACCAACTTCAAAAAAACTCAAAAACTACTTGTCAAATCTCGCTCAAATTTATGTGGAACCACATGACAAACACCAGCTATCGATTAAAAAAAGAATAATCAAAATCGGTTCATCCACAAATAAGTAGGTACTTACATACAAAATTGACTAATATCATGTAAATACCTACAAAAAATAACCAACTTCAAAAAAACTCAAAAACTACTTGTCAAATCTCGCTCAAATTTATGTGGAACCACATAAACACCAGCTATCGATTAAAAAAAGAATCATCAAAATCAGTTCATCCACAAATAAGTAGGTACTTACATACAAAATTGGCTAATATCATGTAAATACCTACAAAAAATAACCAACTTCAAAAAAACTCAAAAACTACTTGTCAAATCTCGCTCAAATTTATGTGGAACCACATGACAAACACCAGCTATCGATTAAAAAAAGAATCATCAAAATCGGTTCGTCCACAAATAAGTAGGTACTTACATACAAAATTGATTAATATCATGTAAATACCTACAAAAAATAACCAACTTCAAAAAAACTCAAAAACTACTTGTCAAATCTCGCTCAAATTTATGTGGAACCACATGACAAACACCAGCTATCGATTAAAAAAAGAATCATCAAAATCGGTTCATCCACAAATAAGTAGGTACTTACATGCAAAATTGACTAATATCATGTAAATACCTACAAAAAATAACCAACTTCAAAAAACTCAAAAACTACTTGTCAAGACTCGCTCAAATTTATGTGGAACCACATGACAAACACCAGCTATCGATTAAAAAAAGAATCATCAAAATCGGTTCATCCACAAATAAGTAGGTACTTACATACAAAATTGGCTAATATCATGTAAATACCTACAAAAAATAACCAACTTCAAAAAAACTCAAAAACTACTTGTCAAATCTCGCTCAAATTTATGTGGAACCACATGACAAACACCAGCTATCGATTAAAAAAAGAATCATCAAAATCGGTTCATCCACAAATAAGTAGGTACTTACATACAAAATTGACTAATATCATGTAAATACCTACAAAAAATAACCAACTTCAAAAAAACTCAAAAACTACTTGTCAAATCTCGCTCAAATTTATGTGGAACCACATGACAAACACCAGCTATCGATTAAAAAAAGAATCATCAAAATCGGTTCATCCACAAATAAGTAGGTACTTACATACAAAATTGACTAATATCATGTAAATACCTACAAAAAATAACCAACTTCAAAAAACTCAAAAACTACTTGTCAAATCTCGCTCAAATTTATGTGGAACCACATGACAAACACCAGCTATCGATTAAAAAAAGAATCATCAAAATCGGTTCATCCACAAATAAGTAGGTACTTACATACAAAATTGACTAATATCATGTAAATACCTACAAAAAATAACCAACTTCAAAAAAACTCAAAAACTACTTGTCAAATCTCGCTCAAATTTATGTGGAACCACATGACAAACACCAGCTATCGATTAAAAAAAGAATCATCAAAATCGGTTCATCCACAAATAAGTAGGTACTTACATACAAAATTGACTAATATCATGTAAATACCTACAAAAAATAACCAACTTCAAAAAAACTCAAAAACTACTTGTCAAATCTCGCTCAAATTTATGTGGAACCACATGACAAACACCAGCTATCGATTAAAAAAAGAATCATCAAAATCGGTTCATCCACAAATAAGTAGGTACTTACATACAAAATTGATTATTATCATGTAAATACCTACAAAAAATAACCAACTTCAAAAAAACTAAAAAACTACTTGTCAAATCTCACTCAAATTTATGTGGAACCACATGACAAACACCAGCTATCGATTAAAAAAAGAATCAGTAAGAACAAATAAGTAGGTACTTACATACTTTGACTAATATCATGTAAATACCTACAAAAAATAACCAACTTAAAAATCGAAACGAGGTTTTTTCAAAATGGCAGACTTGTAGGTATGCCAGGTTCCGTAGAAAAATGTTCAAACCCTTTGGATAAGATATTTTACAAGTATATTGAGAATGATAAAAAGTATAAGAATAATTTAAAATAAAATACCTTAAATAAATTATGTAAAAAATAATAAAAACAAAATTAAGCTAAAATTATCATTACTCTTATTTTATTGCACCTAAAATTCCAATGAATAAATCAAAATAAAGTATACTTTCACCCCAACTCAGAGCAGTTACTAATAATAATAATAAAAACCCTTCCACACTCATACCCCCGCAGTAGGTTACAAGTATTTACCTGTTTCGCGGGTGGCATGGACTACACATATAACACATCACAATAACAGCCATGACACGAGTACAAATATTTATCTGTGACATAAATATTTGCCCCGCCGGAAATCGAACCCGAAACCCCTCGCTTCGCAGTTCGCAGGCAGGATCACTACCAACTAGGTTACAGGATCTAAAGCTACGCACGGGGTCATGAACCTCACGGCCGCGCGCGACCGGCTCACGGCGTGGCGGTCGAGTTTACACTCAGGGGAGCGGGGTATAGGGGAGTGAACAAAATGCCTACAACGGTCGGATAATCTCGCCTTAATAGATTAGGATTGAATGTTCTGACTGCATGCAACCATTTGTAATACTATTTAAAAAAATCTCATTATTTATTTTTGTTTATCACGCAATTTTCATTGGCCCAATTCTGAAGTCCACGCAGAAGTTGCGGCGGGCATAGACTAGTAGCTAGCTAACTAATAATAGTCGCGTGGTGGTGTAATAATTTCCTTTCAAACTTTTATTTACTAGAAGTAAAATGCATTTGAATAATAGTTATTGCTATCTCAATTGCTTCAAGTGCTTAACTATTTGTGTTTGCCTCTGCCCGACATCGTCGTCTTGTAATAACCGCCTTTCCGATGAAATGTAGACAACACAGCGACTGTACCGCAAGCGCTTTTTTGCTTTCGAAGTCATTGAACATTGTTCACTTTACTGAAAGCAAGCTGCTCACGCAAATTTGCCACGGTTTTCGAGAAAAGCTATTGTTGTTGTTTGAATTAAATGGAAATATTCGTTGCCTGCTATTTATAAGGATACAAGTATTTTGGTCTTGAATTTTCCTACAATCTATGTTACCTAGTATTCAAAATATTAAATCCGATTAAAGTTTATCTTAGTTTTACAGGGAGGTTAGTTTGCAGGATGCTTTGTGATTTATAGGGTAGGTTACTGTAATAATTTTTAAATGTTTTCGTAAAATAGCTGGCGAAGGAGGTGACGAGCCAACACGAGTGTGGTAAGTGGTCACCGTGGCCATTAGTTGCCAAAGGCATCAGCGATGCGTTGTCGGTCAAGAAAGAAGAGAGAAGAAAGAGTGTCCTTGAAACGTTCCTGATTTACGCTGTATTTTTAGAAATGCCTATAATAACTTCTATTTTGTTTTGTTACTAACAATAATATTAAATGGCATTTCAAGATAGCCATCGTTCCGGTCTGCGAAGTGGTGTGACGTAACTATTGTCAACTTTGTGGGGCACGATGATTGATATGCATTTAAGTATGACCGCTGGTCGTCCCTGAGTCATGCCCTCATGCCCTCTCAGTGCTCGGACATTCGCCTAGTGACACCATCGAGAAGGTATTTAAGGGCACCGATATAGCTGAACTAACAATCATAATGTTGTATTGACATTTAGGAGATAATCGTACGCCATTCGTACGCGCAAAAATTCTTAATAACACGATTAGCACGGTGTGTACCACCTAGTTGCCTAGTAATCGCTACAAAGTTTGTTTATCTCCATTTTACTTTAGAAACATGTTTCATTTGATGACTAGAGTAAGTAAAGTATAGTACATACATGTGCACTTAAGGCAAAATATTGCATTACTAAAACATTAACAGTTTTGTCTCTTGTTAACAAAATGTTGTGTAACAATAAATTCTATAATCAGAATCTATACTATAATAAAACTCAAAGGGCAAATTTACTGTACATTGAATATTTTTAAAAAAATTTGATTAGGGGGCACTACAATAACATGTTAGAGTACAAAAATATTTTTTTTAGAATTATTGTCTGTCTGTCTGTCTGTCCGGGCATCACATGAAAACCCTTGAACGGATTTCGATGAAAATTGGTAAAGTTGTTACTAATACTCCTGGTCATATTTTAGGATACTTTTTATCCCGGAAAATTAAAAGGTTTCCCCGAGAAACGGGATGAAATTTTGTATGGAATATTTTTAAAACATCAACCGATTTGCTTCAAATTCGCATCAAATATTCCTTGCTTAAATTTATGGAACCCATATGTTTCAATTTTTCAAAATTTTGCTAAAAAAAAAGAAAAAAATACAAATTAATGTGAATATTGCTTATTTTTCAAAACCCGCTCCTGGAGGAATCCTTTGTGAATTTATCGTGGGTTTCAGTATATAAATTACTAAATATAAGTACTTCAATATAAATTCACTTTTTTTTTAAATTTCCTACTACAAGAGGTACAAATAAGGTAAAACATAATTTCCGTATGCGAAGCTGCGGGCAACAGCTAGTTACTTAATAAAGATATACCTACCTATGTTTAGAGCTTTCAAAATAACGCACAAGAATGCTAGTGCACAATGCTTTACGTACCAAAAAATTCTCGGTGACGCAATACAATGAATCTCATATACTTATTGTACACGGACGTTGATTCGAGGCAGACAAAACTAAACGGAAAAAACAAAACATGAACGACTACGGTAGGCTATGAAGGTGTTTGTGTAACTCGCTTTATAAAATTTCATTCTTTTAACGCGTCTCTCGTTTCACCGTGCTACACGCTGGTATGATACCATGCCTTTTTGTACACGACCACTTTTTGTGTACACATTGTTTGACTTACCGATGTTTACGGTTCTTTTGCCCACTTGTCCTGGTATGAAGATGTTGATTTATAAGCGTTTTTTTTGGTTTTATGTTAAGAAAATAAAAAATAAAATAGTAAAAAATTACTACTGTCAATAATTATTATCAAATTACTTTTCCATACCAGTCATAATAAGGAAAATTGTTTGTAAAATAGTAAATAATTTGTTTTCTAATACTCATTCTATAAATCACTGGACAAAAATAAAATTAACGCTAAGTAGGTAGTTAATTTATGATGTTACCAAGGTATTTACGATAAATTAGATAACGGGACTAAGCTGCTATAAATTAAATTAAAGCCTTACAATTTTCCTCGGGTATACCCGCTGGGAAGTACCTAACGATAAAAACTGTGACATGTTGCAAGAATTATACCAATTTAATATTATTGTCATGTGTGTAAATAGCTAAGAATCCAATTAACGACTATGTGATAGGTAAGTGGTGACAATCTATTAATCCGCACTCGAGCAGCGTGATTGAGTATGCTTAAGGCCTCTTGAAGAGGAAAGATTCGTGCTCGAAGTGGGCCAATAATGGGTTGAAGCTACCTAGATTCAACCCATTATTATTTATTATTATTAGTTTTAAAGAATTTATTCTCATTAAGTTAGTATTAGTCTACTTTGCAACAATCCGCGTTTAACATGTATGATGGTATATACTCTAAAACATGCGTGGCACCTCCCTCCCTCCCACAACGGAAACATGCACTACAATAATTAAACGTATATACCAACATACATACCAGCACCAACACGTGTTTCGCCCCGAAACGGAGCATCATCAGGGTAAGTTGACTCTACGATGGTTAGTCGGAAAGTGAGCATCGTTCACTGAGCGTGGCGTATTTATGTTGGTATATACGTTTAATTATTGTAGTGCATGTTTCCGTTGTGGGAGGGAGGGAGGTGCCACGCATGTTTTAGAGTATATACCATCATACATGTTAAACGCGGATTGTTGCAAAGTAGACTAATACTAACTTAATAACAATGGATTTCCGCAAAGTAACGCCTGATACTATTAACTATATCGAATTTATTCTCATAAAGACAAACAGTCACTTACATGAGAACTTAATCTAGCATGCAGTAAAAACCATTGTTCGTCGATTTATTATTATTACCACCTGGTAATAGGTGCTCATCAACATCGCGATCGGTAAATCCGAAGGCATTACCAAAGCTTTGCCAAGGAAGCGGGTCACTCACTTTGTCATTATCTTCGACGTTGCAACTGAAACACTTAAGGCGATATTATCCCAAGAAATGGTATTTTTGAAGGTGTTTTGTTCATAAATGGTACATAATACAATTCTAAAAAAAATATATGTTATTTTACAGTCTTTGTTCTTTCGTTCCCTCATACTTGATACACGATAGCAATTATTTCATTGGATAGAAATAAATCACAAAGTGGGGTCTAATCTGGCATAAAAATGGCGTTTTATTCGCGTTTTAATCGCTTCCAGATAATAAAAAATATACCACAGTATAGGTCCTATAGATACCAATATTTCTTTCTGATCATAATTTGAAATTTTGAAAAACTTCCCTTTCAATTTCTATTTTTTCCCTTTCCACGAGCAACGAAACGCCCGACGCGTTAATTTACTCAATTTTACTCTCGCGCCAGTCGCCTTCGAGGTAGGACCTGTGCTAATCGGCATCGCAGCCGCACGTTGTCGAATTTCCGACACTAATTTTAATTTCGAATTTGGCGCGCGCGCCTTCTGAACTTATATTACGTATTAGGTACTGTCCAAAGTATCCACACTGCTGTAATTTGAAATAATAAAAATTTTTCGTTTTTATACTTTAGTTACTATTATAGTATTTGGGTATTGGTATAAGTCAAGTGCTAATTACACAATTATTATCTAATACTATCCCAAGCCGGATGGGTGTCGTAAAAGGCGACTAAATCCGGCCCGCTGGTGGTAGGGCCCCTCGAGGGATTATATTGGTAATATTGATTTTAAATTTAATACCATTATTACTATTATTATTTCTCCATGGGGTTCGCATGGATAGCTACCACCCTTGAGCATGTGTCAGTCGCCAAACGACTCGTCGTGACGGCTGGGAGCTTGAGAGACAGTTTTCTTTTTTGAAGTTATACCTTATTTAGGCGCGTTATGAAATAAATGGAAAATTGTTTTGAAAAAATGATTATTGAAGTGAAAACTTCTTGAAGTCAAAAGTCAAAAAAGTCGAAAGTCAAAAATGTCAAAAAAGTCAAAAAAGTCAAAAGTCGAAATTCAAAAAAGTCAAAAAAGTCAAAAAAGTCAAAAGTCAAAAGTCAAAAAAGTCAAAAAAGTCAAAAAAGTCAAGTCAAAAAAGTCAAAGTCAAAAAAGTCAAAAGTCAAAAAAGTCAAAATTCAAACAAGTCAAAAGTCAAAAGTCAAAAGTCAAAAAAGTCAAAAAAGTCAAGTCAAAAAAGTCAAAAAAGTCAAAGTCAAAAAAGTCAAAAGTCAAAAAAGTCAAAATTCAAAAAAGTCAAAAGTCAAAAGTCAAAAAAGTCAAAAGTCTAAAGTCAAAAAAGTCAAAAGTCAAAAAAGTCAAAAGTCAAAAAAGTCAAAAAAGTCAAAATTCAAAAAAGTCAAAAGTCAAAAGTCAAAAAAGTCATAAAAGTCAAGTCAAAAAAGTCAAAAAAGTCAAAGTCAAAAAAGTCTAAAATGTCAAAATTCAAAAAAGTCAAAAGTCAAAAGTCAAAAAAGTCAAAAGTCAAAAAAGTCAAAAGTCAAAAGTCTAAAGTCAAAAAAGTAAAAAGTCAAAAAAGTCAAAAAAGTCAAAATTCAAACAAGTCAAAAGTCAAAAAAGTCAAGTCAAAAAAGTCAAAGTCAAAAAAGTCAAAAGTCAAAAAAGTCAAAAAAGTCAAAATTCAAAAAAGTCAAAAGTCAAAAAAGTCAAAAGTCTAAAGTCAAAAAAGTCAAAAGTCAAAAAAGTCAAAATTCAAAAAAGTCAAAAGTCAAAAGTCATAAAAGTCAAGTCAAAAAAGTCAAAAAAGTCACAAGTCAAAAAAGTCAAAAGTCAAAAGTCAAAAAAGTCAAAAGTCAAAAAAGTCAAAGTCAAAAAAGTCAAAAGTCAAAAGTCAAAAGTCAAAAGTCTAAAGTCAAAAAAGTAAAAAGTCAAAAAAGTCAAAAAAGTCAAAATTCAAAAAAGTCAAAAGTCAAAAGTCATAAAAGTCAAGTCAAAAAAGTCAAAGTCAAAAAAGTCAAAAAAGTCAAAATTCAAAAAAGTCAAAAGTCAAAAGTCAAAAGTCAAAAAAGTCAAAAGTCTAAAGTCAAAAAAGTCAAAAGTCAAAAAAGTCAAAATTCAAAAAAGTCAAAAGTCAAAAGTCATAAAAGTCAAGTCAAAAAAGTCAAAAAAGTCAAAGTCAAAAAAGTCAAAAAAATCAAAATTCAAAAAAGTCAAAAGTCAAAAGTCAAAAAAGTCAAAAGTCAAAAAAGTCAAAGTCAAAAAAGTCAAAAGTCAAAAAAGTCAAAAAAGTCAAAATTCAAAAAAGTCAAAAGTCAAAAGTCTAAAGTCAAAAAAGTAAAACAAGTCAAAAAAGTCAAAAAAGTCAAAAGTCAAAAGTCAAAAAGGTCAAAATTCAAAAAAGTCAAAAGTCAAAAGTCAAAAGTCAAAAGTCAAAAAAGTCAAAAAAGTCAAAAGTCAAAAGTCAAAAAAGTCAAAAAAGCCAAAAATGTCAAAGTCAAAATTCAAAAAAGTCAAAAGTCAAAAGTCAAAAGTCAAAAAAGTCAAGTCAAAAAAGTAAAAAAAGTCAAGTCAAAAAAGTCAAAAAAGTCAAAAGTCAAAAAAGTCAATAAAGTGAAAAAAGTAAGAAAAGTCAAAGTCAAAAAAGTCAAAAGTCAACAGTCAAGTCAAAAACGTCAAAAAAAGTCAAAAAAGTCTAAAGTCTAAAGTCAAAAAAGGCAAAAAAGTCAAAAGTCAAAATTTGTGGAGTGGAGTGGAGTGGAGTGGAATAGATCATCTTCCCGAAATTTTACATTCGTCTCATTATCTTGAAAACAAAATTTTTGAAGGTTTCACTTCTAAGTTCTAAAATGTGTGAATGGCACACATTTTAATTTTTTTGTTTTTATTATTTTTTACGTATCTTTAGGTATTTTATTTTAAATTATTCTTATACTTTTTATCATTCTCAACATACTTGTAAAATATCTTATCCAAAGGGTTTGAAGATTTTTGTACGGAACCTGGCATACCTACAAGTCCGCCATTTTGAAAAAAAAGCTCGTTTCGATTTTGAAGTTGGTTACTTTTTGTTAGTATTTAGATGATATTAGTCAATTTTGTATGTAAGTACCTACTTATTTGTAGGTGAACCGATTTTGATGATTCTTTTTTTGATAGAAAGCTGGTGCGTATCATGTGGTTCCACATAAATTTGAGGGAGATTTGACAAGTAGTTTTCGAGTTATTTTGAAGTTGGTTATTGTTTGTTAGTATTTAGATGATATTAGTCAATTTTGTATGTAAGTACCTACTTATTTGTTATCCACTCACCTTTAGTCTCCACTGGACAGTTTCGTTTCATAAAATTTCAAGTCAGTCTGCACTCACCTCTAGTCTCCACTGGACAGTTTCGTTTCATAAAATTTCAAGTCAGTCTCCACTCAACTCTAGTCTCCACTGGACAGTTTCGTTTCATAAAATTTCAAGTCAGTCTCCACTCACCTCTAGTCTCCACTGGACAGTTTCGTTTCATAAAATTTCAAGTCAGTCTCCACTCCCCTCTAGTCTCCACTGGACAGTTTCGTATCATAAAATTTCAAGTCAGTCTCCACTCACCTCTAGTCTCCACTGGACAGTTTCGTATCATAAAATTTCAAGTCAGTCTCCACTCACCTCTAGTCTCCACTGGCCAGTTTCGTATCATAAAATTTCAAGTCAGTCTCCACTCACCTCTAGTCTCCACTGGACAGTTTCGTATCATAAAATTTCAAGTCAGTCTCCACTCACCTCTAGTCTCCACTGGACAGTTTCGTATCATAAAATTTCAAGTCAGTCTCCACTCACCTCTAGTCTCCATTGGACAGTTTCGTATCATAAAATTTCAAGTCAGTCTCCACTCACCTCTAGTCTCCACTGGATAAGCTAAAATTATCATTACTCTTATTTTATTACACCTAAAATTCCAATGAATAAATCAAAATAAAGTATACTTACACCCCAACTCAGAGCAGTTACTAATAATAATAATAATAATAATAATAATAATAATAATAAAACCCTTCCACACTCATACCCCCGCAGTAGGTTACAAGTATTTACCTGTGTCGCGGGTGGCATGTACTACACATATAACACATCACAATAACAGCCATGACACGAGTACAAATATTTATCTGTCACATAAATATTTGCCCCGGCCGGAAATCGAACCCGAAACCCCTCGCTTCGCAGTTCGCAGGCAGGTCCACTACCAACTAGGCTATGTAGGATCTACAGCTACGCACGGGGTCATTAACCTCACAGCCGCGCGCGGCCGGCTCACGGCGTGGCGGTCGAGTTTACACTCAGGGGAGCGGGGTAAAGGGCAGTGAACAAAATGCCTACAACGGTCGAATACGCTCGCCTTAAAGATATTTTATGGCTAATTCTAGAAGTAGGATGGTAGCAAGTAAGGATAATCAATTAGGATTAAACAAGGGTACTCATGGTGTAGCACCAAGAGCAGAGAAGGCAGAGCTGATTTATAACTTGCTTGCTTGAAAACTTATAACATTATTCTTTTACATTCAAAACAAAATTGCAAGTACGATATATTACTTCCCTGAAGATGTGCTCCTCCGTATTGGTGGCCTGAGCCTTCGCTTTCTCTCATCACACCAAATCTTACTTTTATTTTATAACGCGTTTAACGACGCGAATCGCAGTTATGGCGGTATTACATCTTACAACGTAAAATATTCACTGGTTGTTTACGCTTTCAATATTTTTAACCGGACTATGAAACAATAAATTTGTTTAACTCGCTTCAAACGTATCGGAACGTATATTTGTGAACATTACAAAGTTTAGCCTTTCATCATAATTACGAGTAATCCAGACTCCAGTACATTGTTATAACTTATAATAGACACAAAATGTCATCTTAAGTTGTCGTAACTGTAAACTTTACAGCTGTTTAATGTTGACTATTGAGACCATTAATGGTATCTTACTGATTTGTCGCAAGTATGTTACCTGTGTTATATGAATAATAATAAAAATACTATGTAGTTAGGCAGTAGGTATCTCCTTTTTAAGTTATTTAAGCCCCTTAACACCGCCTTTCTACCATCTCATCATGAGGCGACTTTTTTCTTCTTTTCCGACGTCCTATTTTTGCTAAGCAGAATGAAATTTCAGTCTCCAACCAAACTATTCCGCTTTTGTATCGACGTGACCATTTAATCTACGTAGTTAGTCTGGAAACTTAATCCGCTATTATAAAAGCTTGTATACAATGTGCTAAGTTATTCTATGGAATCATGAATATTACGTCATGCCTTTTATAGCTTGCATCTCGAGGATGTATGAGGAAAGTTAAGGGTAGAAACGTTGGGAAGAAAAATATAGTAATACTATATTTTTAGTCTAGCTTAGGTTCCTGCTCTCACTTCTCCTCGAAAATATAATCCTTACTTTTGCAGATAGATCCCACTCCCGCATAAATTACAACAAGACCTAGCTTACGAATAAAACTTTTAAAATTATTTTAATGTTACAGTTTTTATTTGTATAGCTTATTTTTATGGCCATGACTCGCGTTATACTAATTCCTATGAGCTCTTAGATCGTATGACACTTGTGTCATTAGTAAACCATTAAACCAAAAAAATAAAAATATAGCAGCCCTTGTACCCATTTCATGAACTTCAGGCAGGGTTGGCCACTAAGTTTTCCACCAATCTGCATCGAAGCATCGTAGGTACCTCATGTATCCTTCTCTAAATCGTTTCTTCAATATCGCAACTCGTTATCTACTGAGAGCCGCTGGTCGGTTAAAATAAAACCAATGTCGGTATGCCAGCAGTATTCGACTCGTTACTCAGTTACCAACCGTGTTACTGCGGAAACCAGAAAACCAACGTATTGATCTTTGTAAAATAGTATTATAAGCTGTTGTTCTTCCTATTATCTTGTTAAGCAAATGTATCTAGCTCGTGCCACATTAGGGGCTTAGTCCTGTTATCTAGTTAGCGTGATCCAATATGGCCGCCGCTGAAATAGTAAAAGTGCACGGACCGGCCGCTATAGGTCAAGGACCATCAGCTTTGTCTTTGTCTAGCAAACAATGTGTTCTTGGAACTCGCTCCTGTACAAGTATTAGCGTAATGCTGTATGTATCATATTGATGAATTTGTTTCGTAATTGCCGGTTCAAAGTTGCCACAGCTGCGCTTGCGGATCATTGTATGAATCATAAAGTAGGTACACTAGGTACCTATTACTTGGATGGAACTGGTGAAATTTTAAACAGTATGAAATTTGATAGCAAAAGTAATATAAAAGTGCTGATGCGGCTAGATGGTTGCACGAACACTCTTAACATAGCACCTTGATTGTAAATGCAAATTAATCTGTTTTTTTTTGTTTTGTCCCCTACTGAAAGTGGATAAGGCTATGGTATTCCGTATTTCCTGATGCAAAACAATGGGCTCGGACTCATACAGTTTCATTTCAACACCACTTGTGTTTATTGAGAGGGTTCATTCCCTGCCTACCTTCCTTCTACAGATATGTAGAATACGCTGAAATATTATGCTACGCTATGGCTTTGTTTTTTTTATCAAGGATCTTTTAATACTTCTGAGACATTTTCAATATCAAAATAAGTAAAAATGAAATTTATTATGACCTCTATGTGACAGTCGGGCCGAGATGACTATAGGGCAAGGACTGCTGCTGCATAATGAAACATAGGCAATAAGCAAACGCGACCATGTCGCACCGTGGGCAGATTTCGTACTTTTTACTGCGCAAGGTGCAAGCAAGCGACAATTATTGACGATAGCATGCGTATGACGTGCGTCTATGTGGACAGAAGGCCTTACGTTTTCATTTGCAGTTGTATTCAATGGTTAATAAGAGCTATAACTGGTAGCTGAGAACAAAGACCCCGCTTTATGTGTTAATATTGTTGCCAAGTTGTGTGTGGTCGAGAGACTTGAATTTACTAACTTATTACACAATACAAATATAATTTAAAATATTGTTCAAAACAGTTCTTGCCACAGCATGCCTCCAAAATGAAATGCTGCGGTAGACACATTACCATAAATATTCTCTTAAGTTGTTTCGCAATTATTAACTTGGAGACAAAGAAAAGTGATTAAATTTGAATATTCAAGCGAAAGACGACATTCACTCGTGATGAATGAGTTCAGTTCAACTGTCGTGGAAACCGCATTTTGATCCATTTTACATAAATAACTTGCTGAATTTTATTTTAACTTGCTGGATAGGATAGAAATTATAGCTAAAGCACAGGCGTATTACTTCGGGTCAATAGTTCGTATTCACCGCTATGCCGATTGAAATCGGGATAGAATTCAAAATTAATGGAGTTTATTAACAAAAAAATCCTTTCATTGAACATTTTTCTCATTTTTTGTTGGTTTTTAGTACGGTTTTATTTTACTTGCCCTGTGTAATTAGTCTGAAAGTACTTAATACATATTATTAACTAAATGCTTTTGATTTAACATTCATAATAATAAGATAATAATGTCTATATAGCAAATGGCAAATAGCTGGTCTTATTAGCTCAATTACCATCGATTTTATTTCGTGTTCCATTTGCTATTATAGTTAGATATTTATTTAAGTGTTAAATATAAAATCTCTATTCTCACTACACCCACTTCCTTCGAACGGAGGACTAGATAATATTGAATATGTATAAACTACATACATCCCTGTTATGGGTTTTATTAAACAGCTATTATATTACGAGACGCCAATCTCGTACAACTTCTCGCTATACATTGCAGGGTAGAAAGCTATGTTATGTTATTTCATTGTTATTGATACTGAACGATGTATTACAAACAACGATGGTTCGTACGTCGGTTCTTGTTTTATAGAGAACTCAATAATGTTGATACTATGATTACTCGAGTGATAAAACGAAAGTTAGTGCGGAGACGAGATGACGCCTCCTCCTCTATAAAAAACGTGAAACTCATCGTAATTTTTGTTGGCATTTTATGAGTTGCTTTAGTGAGATAACAGTAACACTGCTTACTGTTAACACCGTGTTAGACTTTATACTTTTATTCTGCATTGTAAAGAACTTTATTATTAAGTGTTTTATTACCTTATACTTTACTATTACCTAACAAGATTGTGGAAGCTATTCGATGTAGGTGGAAAATGACTATCATTAAATACATACACATAATACATATATAAAGAGTGTATTTTGGTAACGTCCGTGACTATTCTTCGTTATTTTCATATTCGTCGTAGTTATGAGCTATGAAATGTGCCACTGAATAAAATCCCTTCGTCGAGGATGTCAGCACTTTTTTACCTTTTTACACACTGAAACAGTTTGAGAATCCTTAAGATCTCCCGGCAGTGTCAGCTTTTAACGAGTACTTTCTGTGTGACTTTGTGCAATATTTCGTGCAACGGTTCAACAACCTGTTCTGTTTCAAGGTTTTTTATTGTCTGCGATTACGTTTTGACTCATTAACATTACATCTATAGAAAATTCTTTACGATGTAACCCTTTTTTGTATGTAACCTTTTTTTATATAATGGCAGTTAATTTATTTTCAGGTCATAACTTGAGTTTTTGTGCTCTCCAGAGCACAACGCGTATGCTAGGATAGGGATATCTACTGCACGCGTTGTCTGTCAGCTAGAAATTATCGCGAACATTAGTTAATAGTAGTCTGGATAACATTTATTACAGTCTAATCTTGTTTATTTCACTGCGTGGAGTGGATTTATTATTTTTTCACCGTCACACTAAAGCCTCCCAGACGCATTAATTTTGCGATACAATAGAGCCGCGAACCGCCGCTCCCGGACACTATTAAATCTAATATACGACGTGCAATGTGCTTACTTTTCAAAATGGGTCTATAGAATTAAAGTAAAGGATAACACTTATTGTGGCCATTAGTGGCTACAGTATTACTATGCAGCTTGGACATTTGATATGGGTTAATGAGGAGCCACTTGTGTTCGTTTGTTGTTACATAAGTATATTCAAAAAACTCTTCAAAAAAACAATACTAAAAAACAATATTCAAAAAAGAAATTTCAAAAAAGAAATAATAAAAATTCAAACAAATAAAAAAAAAAACAAAAAAATAATAAAAAAATTAAAAAACATTTTTCAAAAAACAAAATTAAAAATAAATAAAAAAACAATTTTAAAAAACAATATTAAAAAAAAATATTACAAAAAAATTTTAAAAAAAAACAAACTACATAAGTGAAAAGGACATTTTGCGAATTGGGACATTCTTAGAATAGGACATTTTGAGAAAAGGACATTCTGAGAAAAGGACATTTTGCGAATAGGACATTCTGCGAATAGGGCGATCGGACATTATGCGAATGGGACATTTTACGCCTAAACCTACGTACGGTACGTAATTACGTACCTTGTAGTTGTATCCTCTAATAATGAGAGGGGTTAAATCCGTAATTCACCATGCTGGGTAAGCATGCTTCAGTAAATATGAAACACCTAAGAGAACATTATGTAAATTTTTGATTTAGGTAAGTATGTATGTATTATGTAGGTTTCTCTACAATACTTAAATGTAACGTTATAATTTCTATTCCTATGAATTTCTAAATTATATTTTTAACAAATGCGGGAGATCGACATAGAAGAGACTGGTAGAATATAAATGCTTTAAATCTGCATAAAGTATGAATTTGTTACAACTACAAACAGTTACAATTACAATTGTTTGGTGTGCATAAAATATTAAATAAACTAGCTGTTACCCGCAGCTTCGCATGCGAAAATAATGTTTTATCTTATATTATGTACCTCTAAAAACGGTGAATTTATTTTGAACTACTTTTATTTAGCTATTTATATACTGAAACTCACAATACAAATTCAAAGTATTCCTTCGAGAGCGGGTTTTGAAAAATAATCAATCACATTTTCTTTTTACTTTTTCATGCAAAATTAAGAAAAAAAAACATGAAAAATATATTCCATCAATTTAAGTAAGGAGAAACTTACAACAAAATATGTGTTGAAAATGAGAAACAAATAGATTTGTTTAAAAAAAAACCTTACACATTTACATCCTTTCCTGGGGAAAACTTTGAATTTTCCGTAATGAAATGTGGTGTAGGTACAATACAACCCAGAGTATAGGTAAGTACCAAATCAATCATTTTACATCAAAATCCGATCAGCGTTTTCATAAGATGCCTATATACAGACAGACAGACAGACAGACAAACAATAATTAAAAAAAAATATTTTTGTGCTCTAACACGTTATTGTAGTGCCCCCTAATGGAAATAAAAAAAATCAATATGCAGAAAAAAACCCTTTAAGTTTTATTATAGTATAGTTAGATCAATTATACGGGGCCCCCAGCCTACAGGGACAACGAATAACAGCTTAATGGCGCCCACGGTAGTGACAAACCAAGCGCCCTGCTATCGACTTACTTCGCTAAATTTCAAAACACCCGCCGCTATAGTTAGCGCCCTTTTTTCTCTCGAAATTTGACAGATAGGGCTCGTGCGGGGCCCTTCAAAAAAATTTAATACTGATACTCGGGTCATGGGTGTTATAGTGATGTGTTATAATTGTTGTCCATGTCACCCGCGACAGAGGGAATCCTACTGCGGAGGTATGAGTGTTCAAGCGTTTTTATTTATTATATCAAAATGGTGCCCATGATAGTTATAAATCAAGCGCCGTATTGAAATTACTGCGCTTCATTTCAAAACGTGGCGCCCCCCTGAAAAAAAAACTTGCCAGCCGCCTTAAGGCTGCTGTAGTTGGCACCCATTTTATCTCCCGAAATTTGACAGATGAGGTTCACGCGGTTTCACTCAACAAAATTAAATACTCGGGTCATGGGTGTTATAGTGATGTGTTATTATTGTTGTCCAACTCCATGCCACCCGCGACAGAGGTAATCCTACAGCGGAGGTATCAGTGACCAAGCGTTTTTATTTATTATATTAGGTTTTACCTTATCTGTATCTCTTTTAAAAAAAATTAAAAAACGGCGAATTTATATTGAATGACTCATATTAAGCAATGTACCTATATACTGAAAGCCACGGTATAATGACAAAGAATTTCTCCAGGAGAGGGTTCTGAAAAATAAAAAAAACATTCACATTAATTTGTATTATTTTTTTCTTTTTTTAAATGCAAAATTAAGAAAAACTGAAAAATATGTACTCCATCAATTAAAGCAAGAAACGCTTGTTGCAAATGTGAAGCAAATCGGTTGATGTTTTAATTTTTTTCATACAAATTTTCATTTTGTTTTCCAGGGAAACCTTTACATTTTCCGGGATGAAAAGTTTTCTAAAATATGACCCAGAGTTTAAGTAATAAATCTATAATTTTCATGGAAATTCGTCCAAGTTGATGTGATGCCCGGACTGACAAACAGACAGACAGACAGACAAACAATTATTCTAAAAAATATATTTGTGCTCTAACATGTTATTACAGTGCCACCTAATTGATATTTTGAAAAAATATTCAATGTACAGAAAATGATCCTATTTTTTTTTCTAATTTTTTTTTCTAAAATAAAAGTAGCCTAAGTTACTCCCTGTTACATCAGCTATCTGCCAGTGAAAGTCCCGTCAAAATCGGCCCAGCCGTTTCAGAGATTAGCCGGAACAAACAGACAGACAGACAGACAGACAGACAGACAGACAAAAATTGTAAAAAATGTTGTTTTGGTATATGTAGCCTATATACATCCAAATGCACTTCGTAAAAAGCGGTTATTTTAATATTACAAACAGACACTCCAATTTTATTTATTTGTATAGATAAATAAACAGTCTTGTTCGCTCATCGCTGCCGGTAATTTGTGATCATATCATTAGTTTCTGTTCAGACAATTTAATGTAAGCTGGCTATTAAGCTGCCATAATTCTCAAGTGCAGAGCGTCAGCTGAAGTCGCCGGCTCGCCCTCAGAAACGACGCAGTTGGGAATCCTGCGGGGAATTTTATGGTATCGTGATACTGACAGTTTTATTGCAGTAGTCTCAAGTAGGCCCTCGGTGAATTACGGCGAATTCTTATTTCCGACACTCACTTCATGTCATCAGATTGTTTTATCTGTGCGAGAATGTATAACAATTTCTCACCAACGAGATACTCGCGCGCCTCGCGAAATCAGTTCCCGCTATCATCAAATCTTTTCGACACGAGCTCGATGCGAGCGGACGCTTTATGAATAATTTATTTAGTTATTATCGAGCTTCTTTTTCCCTTGTTTCAAAGGAATGAAAGTGCTTACATATCTTTGGAATTCCGAGCGAACGCGGCGACGCTGCATATGCCGGCTGCGCGAAGCCCCACTACAACGTTTGTTAACAAACACAGCTCACTGTCACTACAATGGCTCTTATCTCTTGGCTACATACTGTTCGCGCGGTGCTCATTCATTTCATAACTCGTAAAAGCCTGCAAAGTATTCTTGCGTTTGTTCCCCGGTGGCCAAACTCGTTACTACGTGTCTGTGTATTACAATAGTAAATTACCCCGAGAAGTTTCCTCGAAATATCAGGCCCGATGGGATAATTCCATGTATTGTTTGGATAACTGGGCGCCGCGGGCCCGTTGTGACCCCGTTATATTCCCGTAATGATAAATGAAAAGACGTCAGAGAAAAAATCAGAGTGACATGACAGTCTTATGAATGAATATTTATTATTTCGTTAGGTAACCAAAACTACCCTACTACCATTATTTATTGAAAAACATTATTTATTTAAAAATATCGCTTAGTTATCAAATTCCTGTTTTCCTATGACTGTTATAAAATTTGAGGAAATGAACTATAGTAGAAACTCAATCTATCGATCGTTTTAGCTTCCGTATTGTTAGGGTTCCGTAGCCAAGTGGCAAAAAACGGAACCCTTATAGATTCGTCATGTCTTGTCTGTCTGTCTGTCCGTCCGTCCGTATGTCACAGCCACTTTTTTTCGAAACTATAGGAACTATATTGTTGAAACTTGGTAAGTAGATGTATTCTGTGAACCGCATTAAGATTTTCACACAAAAATAGAAAAAAAACAATAAATTTTGGGGGTTCCCCATACTTAGAACTGAAATTTAAAAATTTTTTTTTTCATCAAAGCCATACGTGTGGGGTATCTATGAATAGGTCTTCAAAAATGATGTTGAGGTTTCTAATATCATTTTTTTCTAAACTGAATAGTTTGCGCGAGAGACACTTCCAAAGTGGTAAAATGTGTGTCCCCCCCCCGTAACTTCTAAAATAAGAGAATGATAAAACTAAAAAAACTATATGATGTACATTACCATGCAAAATTTCAACGAAAATTGCTTTGAACGAGATCTAGTAAGTAGTTTTTTTTAATACGTCATAAATCGTAAACCGCAATTTACCTCGATCAAAGTTACAACGAACTTCAAGAACTTTTATATTATGTTACTTGCTGTTACGGAACCCTTCATGGGCGAGTCCGACTCGCAGTTGGCCGCTTTTTAATACTTAGATACACAAGGCTTCTATCTCGAACTCTATAAAAGACTCGGGGAAATGTAATTCCATCTAATACCAGACTTAAAGAGACGGCGCTCCCCTTCGGATTGTTTTGAGCCTCTGCTGGTCTTATCTGCTCAAGTTGTGTCATCCCAGTTCCGTTTCTTCCTATCGCTCTTCAAATTAAATTGATTCCGCCACGCGACTCGCGTAGATTGAACAGAATTCGATTAATCTCGTCACTGATTGAAAAGTTAGTTGGGATATCGGAATGCTTAACTGTGGCGAATATTGAAATTTCCGGAAGCGTCGATGTTAGCACTGTTATTTTTTAGACTTATCAGACTTAAAAGCAGTATCTTAATAAGATTTATAGGATCTGATTACCAGTTCCTTCCTCTATCATTAGGAAAATGCCTTGATTAACCTCGGGTAGCCGCGTGGGAAGTTGTACATAATTTATCTCTCGTCCGCCCTAACAATTGGACGTTGGCTCGTTATTCTCTCGACTGATAGTGATACGAGTCTACATTGTAGGCCTTTGGTTGCTCATGGCCGTTGTTTCTTGCTAACTATCGGTAGTATCAGTATCGTCCGGGAAATTATAACGTTGAAAAGAGCTCGTGAGATGAACGCCCCCGCCACGTTGCTATGGTAACGGGTGAATTGTTGAATTAGTTAGTCTCCCTTGCCTTCGACTGTCGGCCAAGACTCCGTTTTTCAGTCTATTTTCGAACTCGATTTTCATGGCGCATCGCACATTTACAGTGTGAGCTTAATGTAATGAAGATTGTGTGCTACGTTTCCCGCTACGCGCGTATTCCCTTAGCCAAATTTGTTCAATGTACCAACCTTATTTTAATTCAATAAAGCGATTCGGCGCAGAGAATGAAATTATTTGTTTGTTTAGCGATGATAAAGTTCATGACATATTGAAATATTTTTTGTCGTCCTAATGGTAAATGGTCACCTTGCGTATCAGAGATGCGTTGATGATGAAAGAAAAGAGAAGAAAGAAAGAATAGAAGATTTAGCGACTGACTCAAGCAAGACGGTAGAAGCCATTAGCCAACAACAGCCTTAGCGTTAAATTACTCGTAAACATATAAGCTTGAAGCCAGACAGATTAATGAAATACCAGCTAAATGAAACTAGGCTTAGAAATATTTATATAATCATCTTCAAGGTCTTGTTACTAAACAGACCTCATGTCGCGAAATCTGATCGCGATAAGCGCCGCTAAGCCTAAGCCTCTTAATCGATATTGATAAAATTCCGTATTCGTGCCTTGTGCCAGAAACGACGGTCAGAACTGTATAAAAGTTATATTTGGAGGAACGAAATACATTTAAAATTATTGATTCTCCTTCAAAACAGGATAGCAACACCCTTACGATGCTATGCGGTGGTGTATTCCCTACGGAAGCACTATGGCAGGTAGAGGACCTTTCCTGAACATAATATGTTATTTCCTTAACCTTTCAATGTACCTAGTAGGTAATTGATCGGTAATCTACTTGTAATTCTTAAATTTTTAGTATCAATGATGCTCATCAAACATTATCCATGTGCAAACAACAGCGTTTAACTTAATTGCGTCTTTTTAAAATTACCCATGCATGTTTGAGTATATTATTAACCTAAAGTTATTCCCAATCACAATTGCGGCCTTGGACAAAGATGTCCCGTCCAAACTCAACTTTTAATTGGAGTCGCCTGAGAACCCCCGAACGAACGCTTAATCGCCTCTACCTCGTTGGCCAAGTTTGCGCGGTGAGGCGTCGACGTCGTCATAACGAATCAACTTTAATTAATTAACGAGTTTAAACAGAGTTCGTTTAATAATAAAACAGCTTGCAGTGTAACGAGGCGCCATGGTCGCGAAGCGTCCATAACTCTACAGTCTCCCAGATTTACATTGCTTCGCTTCGTACACCCTTATTTAACTTCTCTAGAATTAATAGTTCAACATTGTTTTACTTTGGTGAATGTCGCAACGGGAGGTCTTTGACCGACGCCTTCCGTCGCCATGGCAACAGGAAAATCTACGTGATTACGGCCATGAAATAATAAGTGAAGGATAAACCCGTGCACGCCATAAAGGATAAAAGGATCGACGTGAATGGCGGCTCGGACCCTTGGGGGATACTCCATAATTTTGCTTGTGCCTTATTAATACACAATTATGTGACTTCCGATTCTACTGGCGAATAACTTCTTTTAATAGCTGCTGCTGCTGTTACTAAGCCGAATAGATGCATGCAATGCACCTCATGCTGAGTGGTCACTAGCAGTGCTGCAATTTATGAACTGCTGTAACCAACTTCAAGTAAGTCAGTCATTCATGTTTTGCTCCTGTTGATGTTGTCTCATGTCTTTCAATGAGTGTGTCATTGGCAAGTGTCGTTGGTTGGATTCCTAGAGTGTTGGGATCTTTGAAAGACAATCTGATTATTGCAACTGTTTTGTTCTGTATAAATCTTTAAACTAAAGTAAACGTTTAGAAGATGAATTGCTCATGAAATGCTTACCATTGGTACCTCCCTTCATAACTTAACCAGGACCCCAGTACCCAAATGAACGTAACGAACCCTGTCAGATGTGTCTGAAGCATGTCTTTGTACCCAAAAGATAGTAAAAAGGGCCCTTTTTCACAGAATGTGGGGTACATTCCTTCAATTATGTAAATTCATCGAATGTAATACAACACAAGAAGCTTCGAAGTTTTCCGTAGTCACTCTACCTTGGAAAAAGATATGTTTTCTTATACGAGTACATACTCACACTCACACGTTCAAATTTATATAGTAATCTCTAAAATAATTACTTAAAATAATTATAATAAGCATTAATAATAATATTATGCATAGAGAAATTCTGAATAGTTTCTTATTTAATTCAGAAACGAATGACGAAGTAATTGATGACAATTTTAACATCTTTTAGAGACGGGTATTTCCCTTTGGGGTAACAGTTTACAACTGAAAGCATGGAGCTCTCACCATTGTATTTCAGAAGAAAGGCGGACAACTGTATAACTTCAGAACGCAATGACGTAAGCTACGTTTTGTGATTTTGATTGCGGATTATATCCAATTTGAATTGTGACGTAAGTGAAACGCTTCTAGCGCAGGTTTCTAACACAGTCCAAAGAAGAATTCGCGTTTTGTTGTTACCTTGTCGGTATCGTCATAAACTAACGGTTCAGTGATGCGGGTGACGCAGCGCGCTGGTGTCAGTATCACGAGACAATCCAGTAGTCATGCTTGCTTTGCATTGCGCAATCATTAGTCGGATTTAACCGACGTCGACGGCTTTCTAGTTTACCATTTACATTTATTTATTAGGTTCAGATTTTTTCTTCACTTTTTTTTGTGTCGTCAAATTTGTCATCAGTCGCTCTAAAATGTATCTATCTAAGGATATCAGAGAGAGTAACAAATCCTCCCACCCTAGTGATGGTTACTTTATTGTAGTGTAACATTCGTAACATTTTTAAACTGGCTTTCGTGGGAACTTGAGGGATTTAAGTGCAATAAATGTTGTATAGCATGACATATCGCACTGTGATTTTTGTGGCCTTAAAATATGGCATTTTGAGGGATAAACCAAGCCCAGCAAATTAGCAAGTATTGATGATAATGCTCTTATCTCTGAAGCTATTGCACAATGTCATTAACTATGACGTTTCACGTGTGAGTCGTGTGACAAGTCCTTAGTGAAGTCATTCATGTTGAATTGAATGTCATGTAATACAGTTTATGATAATGGAATTTGCATACAAATTGAACCTCATCAAATCTGTTGGTGAGATTCAGTAATCGCGTCTGACGTTGCTCATCCGTCGGCTCATCCTTGCTTACCCTAAGTTGGTCGTGTGTTCATTTTCGTAGACGAGCAACGTAACTATTATTAACTATAAATAAACTGTACTATACTAATAAAATGACTTACTAATCGACTACGGTCCCTCCTACAGTCCTCATTCGAGGTTTGTTTCAGATATCCATGAGCGGCAGGGGATGATGGTTTTGCAAGCTCATTTGCAATCCTCATTACATTAAATAATTAAGATTTCTTACAAAATTATGTTTGTTTGCCAGTTACGTAAATGTTTTAAACCCTTTTTTTTTGTAATATAATGAAAAAATTAATGAAAAATAAATAAATGCGTATAAGCAGGAACCTCGTGCAAACAAGGATAATACTTTGAAAATTGTAAAAATAAAAGCTTCGAAGTGCGAGTCGGACTCGCCCATGAAGGGTACCGTAGCAGCAAGTAACATAATATAAAAGTTCTTGAAGTTCGTTGTAACTTTGATCGAGGTAAATTGCGGTTTACGATTTATGACGTATTAAAAAAAAACTACTAACTAGATCTCGTTCAAACCAATTTTCGGTGGAAGTTTGCATGGTAATGTACATAATATATTTTTTTTTAGTTTTATCATTCTCTTATTTTAGAAGTTACAGGGGGGGACACACATTTTACCACTTTGGAAATGTCTCTCGCGCAAACTATTCAGTTTAGAAAAAAATGATATTAGAAACCTCAATATCATTTTTGAAGACCTATTCATAGATACCCCACACGTATGGGTTTGATGAAAAAAAAAATTTTGAGTTTCAGTTCTAAGTATGGGGAACCCCAAAATTTATTGTTTTTTTTTCTATTTTTGTGTGAAAACCTTAATGCGGTTCACAGAATACATCTACTTACCAAGTTTCAACAGTATGGTTTCTATAGTTTCGGAAAAAAGTGGCTGTGACATACGGACAGACAGACAGACAGACAGACAGACAGACAGACAGACAGACAGACAGACAGACATGACGAATCTATAAGGGTTCCGTTTTTTGCCATTTGGCTACGGAACCCTAACAAGTAACAACGTAGGCAGTGGTTACAGATAACAAGAATACCTAATTAAAATAATTGAACACCTTTGTCGAAAAGTTTAAAATAAACTGCATATGAACAGTAAGATATGAAACCAAACATAAGCATCTTTACTGTACAAACTTTTAACTAAAGTTATTTACTTATTCTCGGTGTTGTAAGTTATATTAAGTTAACCATAGAAACTTCCTCGGAGGATTCATAAACTTCTATAGGAGTTATGTTTACGAGTACATTCGCGCAGTCGTTGTAAATGTTAATTAATTGAATTCAACTTTTAGAGACATACATGTTTCATTATTTCCTCGCTACTTTTATATTTTGTCTAAAAAAATAAAAGTAAACATCGGATATTTTAACCGACTCAAAATACTGCATTGCAACAATTTACTGCATTGAAAAAAAAAAAACAAATTTTAAAGTGTGCTCAAAACTACGTAGGTATTATGTTTTCTGTCTACAGACTCAAAGCTGTTATTATAAAATTAGAAGCAGACAGAATGCAACTTTTAAAAATAACTTATAAAGCATTCTAAAGTGGGTCTGTCTGTCGGAAATCGACGTGAAAACTCTGACCAAATCTGAAAATAGCCGGTTATTTTTAGCAGGCTTTGTTGAAGACCAAACAGCTTTCAGCATAAATGTATTTTATTTATTTATTTATTTATTCTTTATTGTAACAACCTTAATATAAAGGGGTACAGTGGGCGGACTTAATGCCTATTGGCATTCTCTGCCAGTCAACCCTGGGAACTGGTGAGAAGATGTAGTAGGTGCATACAATGCCAGATATGAAAAATTGCGAATAATATTTATAACAATGTAGCAAAGCTTTGGAAATGTGATTAATAGACGACCGATTCTGTTAGAAACGAATAGAGTAAAATGGAATAAAAAGTACTGTAAGAGCGATGATATCAATGAAGTTACTGTTCATACAAAGATGTAAACAACAAAAGAAAAATAATTAGTTACCTATATGAAATCTGTTAGCTTACAAACGTAAGTTAAGTTAATCTTTCCTTGAATTATTTTCAAAGGTTGTGTGTCGTACTAAACGTGGTAATAAAACGTCTTACGCCCCAACAGACAGAATTTATATGGTGATTCTTTATTAAGGAGTGATTAAAGTAACCGTTAGTGACTCTGAGTTGGGGCGTAAGGGCCACAAATTCGAACCATGTAAATATATCAAAGGTATATGCGAACAGTATTGTTCTTACTATTTCCTAATGTACACAATGGAAACACGCAACAATTTATGTACAATCTAATGACATTAATATGCGAGTGGATTCGTATCGTATGTGGGATAGGCACGGCGACCGATGGAGCGTGAATGGGTCGCGCCGGATCCGTGCACCGCTGCGCGCAATGCGCATTGTCGTCTTCCGCGTTGCGTTCACTGTTACCACGTGATGGTGTGCGCGTGCGTTTGTGTGCGTGTGTGTGTGTGTTTTGTTCTCGTATTTAATGAGCTATATTGCGGCGTTCGGATAGCTAAGATAGTCGATAGGCGGTTAGGTCATGTTTTTTTATGAAGATTTCTCAATTTCATAATTTAAATGTAGAGAATGTACAGTAGGCGCGCGAGTTGAATACAGTCGGAGTCTGAGGTGATGGGCGGGAGGGTGCCCTCGCCACACGCTACTCCTTGCCTCGAACGCCTGGAGTGTAGTGGCAAAGTAGTGTTGTCTTTGATAATGTTCGCGCGCATTCGCTGATACTTGATATCGATTCAGTTATATTTAGTGTGCTTTAAAATAAAGCTTAAAAACTTACGTTTTAATCAATACTAGCTTTGCCCCGAACCTTTTGTGTTGTTTCAGGGTTTTTACCTACAAACCAAACATCAGATCAACTCATTTTAATCAGATTTTATTTTTTATCAAAATCGGTTTAGTAATAACGAGGTAGACACGTACGTGGTAACAAACATTCACATTATAAATTCCCATTTTATATCACTAATTAATTACCAATTAGGTCACAACACTAGCCGCATTCGTAAGCTCTGCATACAACTCGCGCGGCTACTATATACTACAATTATTTTATGTTCCTAAATAAACTAAATAAAAATAAATAAAGTTAAAAAATAGTAAAAAGTAAAGTTGCCTGCTAAAACACTTCTATTTCATGCATACTCTGTTATCATTAATTGATAGTAGGAATAGCTATAGACAGATCAATATTTTACCGTCCGGAAATCATTGGCCCGGAACTTACTTGCATTTCCGTTTCTAAAATTTATTATCTGTGTATTTCAATAAAAGTTCTTAATGCATAATTATTGAGAGTCCTACTTTTGTCTAATTAGCAAGTCAATATTTCTACTAATAATAATTGTTACGTGAACGAATTTCAGACTTGAGTGCAACCAGGTCAATAAAAAATGATAACATGGAATGGTTTTTTGTGTGTCACGATGTTTATTTAATTAATTGTTAATCCCTCTACCGTCTTCCTTGACTTGAGTTAAGTCAGCGTTAGTCGCCATAGTAGGTACTTGTAGTGTTCGGGCTGGGGGATTAAGAGCCAGTATTTTTCTTCTTCTTCCTCTTCTCTCTTCTTTCTTGGCGGTAATGCATTGCTAGTGCATTTGGTGTTACCGCCAGGTGGGTCATCTGCTCTTTTGTCCGCTATTTACATACATCAAAAATAATAAGTGAAGCACGTATGTAAAACTTATGAACAACTCAAGTCTTTTGTATTATGCAACCATTAGATGAAACTGCCAATATGCTTAAAAACGGGATATGATGCATTGTCTTTCTTTGCATAAATACGACCAGAATACAAAAAAAAAAAAAAAAACACTAGACGGTTTAATATTTTAAGGGGTTAAGTAAGTGGTTGAGTATTTTCAATATTTTTTGTTTAATGTACCTACAGCAAAAGCAATACCGTAGTCCTAGCCTTTTGGGAACGTTATTCTAGGATCTACATCGGCTTTGTAGATGATTCCCAAATCCGCAGCGATGTAGTTTAGTGGATTCCAGGGGCAACAAAATTTTTATCCCATAAATCCTGCCCGCTACGCCAACAAACGCTACGGCGCGCGTCGTAGCAGTAGTTTTAAAAGTTAAAAGTATAATATAATAATAATAACGCTTAATAATAACGCTTCACACTCATAGCCTCACACTAGGATTCCCTGTGTTGTGGGTGCCACGGACAACACACTAGACAAGGACATTCGATCACACCCAGACCGAGAACAGAAATTCAAACTCATCATTCAAATTTCCGCCTCGCTGGGAATCGAACCCAGGACCCTCGGCGCGGCGATCCGGTATGGTAACCATTGCGCCACACGGGTCGTCAAAAGTATATAATGCATAGTTTTAGTTTTAGGCGCTATGTTTAAATATTAGTGATCACAATGTGTCAATCTCGTGTGCACGTTGCCATCGTCAGTATAGTCATCGAAAAAGCCGTCTTCTAACCAAGTCATTAATATTACATTATTAATTAAATTATTCACAATGGACACACTACAACCATAGTTGATTTTAGAAAGAGTGTGAAATCTATCTATGCCAGTACCAGTAACAACTTTAATAGCAACACCAACAAATTATAATAGCGACACAGTTAGTTCCATAGTTATTGTGTTTGAGTGTGCGTCACCCGCGGCCGGATGGAGTCGCGAGAGACCGCTGACATTTAAAAGGTTATCCATAACATGCTAGATTGAATTACGGTCATGCTAGCAGTGTCGCGTTACTAGAAATAGTGCTGGCTTTAAAATAGAAGATAGCTATGGACCTTCGTAATGTTACGAGCTGATATATGGGACCCAAAACCTATAGAAGAAAATGTCTTGTGTTAAAAATATTGATCTTGCTCACAAGCAAAAGATTTAAGGCAAACAACGTACAGTACTTTTCTTTAAAAATGTGAATATTAGCACTAAAGTTCATTGACTGTCTCGTTGCCTTTCTGATTTTGATAGTTTAGCTATCTACTCGAGGGTTGTAATGATGATGAAGTTATTAATGTTGATAATGATGTTGTATTACATGTTTATAATAGGTGGCATAATATACAGGTCTACTCTTTCATAATTGTGGCTTGACGTTATTATGAAATCTTAATATATATAAATTACGTGTCACGTTGTTTGTCCGCGATGGACTCCTAAACTACTGAACCGATTTAAATCAAATTTGCACACCGTGTGCAGTTTGATCCAACTTGAAAGATAGGATAGCTTACATCTAAAAAAAAACACTTTTGACAGAACGAAGTCTGTCCGGGCAGCTAGTATATATGTATAAATTACGTGTCACGTTGTTTGTCCGCGATGGACTCCTAAACTACTGAACCGATTTAAATCAAATTTGCACACCGTGTGCAGTTTGATCCAACTTGAAAGATAGAATAGCTTACATCTCAAAATAAAAAAAAAACTTTTGACAGAACGAAGTCTGTCCGGGCAGCTAGTATTAATATAATTTTGTATTTCACTTTGAATATTGGGCTGCATAAATGAAGCGTTTCACCTTATTGACACAGTTTTTAATTAATGCCGTTGTTTCCGAATGGTAATAAAGAAATAACGTGTAATGACGTTGGCACAATTTACAAATCCCAGTTTGGGACAAGAACTACAGAAATGAACCATCAGTACTACATTTTCTTGTGATATTTCATTTAAATCGAATCATTAAGTATTGTAAGAGTATCTCTCACAAAACCGTCACACACGACGCGGCCTCGGGGAAAAATATCCCGTATGACAGCGAGCTTGAGAAACGAAGTGCAATTTAATATGGATCGTTAAAAGTATACATAGATTTACGACTTCATTTACAACGTCGATATCATAGTCTCACACAATCGTCGCATTATTTCTCTTTAAGGTAAAAAGCGCAATTCTTGGCTGGTAATAAACTGTACCCACTTCAAGCGAATTGCTTGAGATATGTAGAAAGCCAATTTATTTCCACGTCATGTTTTGCGAATATAAGAATGTAGATATTACGAGTATGTCCTTACAAATGTAAAACAAAAAAGAATGTACTGCGTCGTCTAATTGGCTTCGACCCATCAACGGCCCACTACATGGCACGTATCTCATAGCCAACAAGGCCTAGAAGTTAGAACCCACTCTACCACGCTGCTACAGAGTGAAGATTGATGGTAATCGTCTAATTAGTTAATTAGTTATATTTACATTTATTAAATGTTTAAAGAGAGAGATTATGTTAACAATATTGTTTATACGAAACTTTTTTAGGACAATACTAATGCGATGTTAACATCAACAATAAAATAACAATTGTGAATACAAGTGGACCGTTAAACGTGTCACAAAGGGCTCGGATGACATTTGCAAAACGATACCGAGTGTGCAGACCGCTCGCGGAAATGTCAAGGATGTCAGCTAGTTGGTCAATTAATGAGGACGACTCTTTAAGAGTTAGTTTTTTTGATGGTTTATTGGCATCAACCTACTAATACTGAAGGGTCAAAGATTTCTTTGTAGCAGAGGCTGCACGGAATCACACAACGTTGAAGAAGTACGAATTGTTAGAATGATTAGTCGCAAACAGTATCGGAAGTTCTTTGGTAGCCCGAAACTTTTAACATGGTTTGATGAATGTTATACTCGTAATATAACGATAACAATCTTCAAAGGAAAATAAAATTTTAAGCATACTATTACGTCCATGTTAAATCTACATTGATTTCATTTGCTGACGCTCTGTATGACTATGTGAAGACGTTGTTTAACTCACTGTATAGTATTTTATTACTCATCAACATCCCTGTAGAGGTAGACAATACGAGTAATCTCATGTGATCATGTTTAATGTATCGTCGATTAGTTAACTATTCTTAGCTAATTGTCATCGTGTAATCTATCTATGTTTTTTCCTCAATGTTTACTAAAGTCTCAGATCAATGAATAAAAAGATAACTCACCGCCTTACATTTGAGTGAGGAAGAAAACTACCATGCCGATTGACGTCATCCCTGTATTTACAAGGAACCACGCCCATCCATACGTCAAAAACCATGCCGATTTCTGCCAGTAAGTCCCGGACCGTCGTGCTATAACTTACACGAAAAAAAGCCATCCTGTTTAGTGAAGCCGTGCAAAAACAATACAACATCAAGTAAAAAGTCCGCAGGAATAACATTTCACTTGTAAATGCACTTTTAACTATATTTTTAAACACTTATCGAAGGTTATAATTGACAAAAAATGACAAAACTGTCAGTTGACGTAACAGATCAGTGTTGCCAGTATATTCTTATTTCGAACTGCCTGAAATGTAGGGAAATATTTGCCAGTATCAGTGGGGCAAATATGTCAAGTATTATTCAGTAAAATTTGTTTTATATGAAACTAGTTGCCCGGACAGACTTCGTTCTGTCAAAAGTTTTTTTTATTTTGAGATGTAAGCTATCCTATCTTTCAAGTTGGATCAAACTGCACACGGTGTGCAAATTTGATTAGAATCGGTTTTAGGAGTCCATCGCGGACAAACAACGTGACACGTGATTTATATATATTAAGATTTAAAATAAACATGTTACAATAAAGATAAGTTAGGTAAATATCATTTATTTTTTGAATAAATAATATTAATAATTAATATATTTGTTTTTTGTCGTTATTATAGGTTTCCGAAAAATGTTTCCGAAACTTGTTAAGAGAAGAGTGACGTCACTTACTTGTGTGGGTAGAAACAAGGTAGAATGTACTAAAAAAGTAAAAACACCGATAATCGCAACGGTTGATCGAAGCGAACATACCCTGACTCGCCGTGAATAAGTTTACAAATCTGAATAGGTAATTTTTAACAGTTAGCTACCTAAATTTGGAGTGGGGGGTGTGATGAAGGGGTGCGGGGGGATGCAGGAAACCCCCTCACTAATTTTTTCGTGCCGGAGACGCGTAGTTTCGTTTTTATTGAATTTTGAAATTCTATCTTTGATATGTCATATACCATATGTAACCTTCCATTAGTCGCCCTGGGTAACCCCACATTCACAGTAATAGTTATAAGAGGGACAAAATAGCGACATTTAATTTTTAACCGACTTCAAAAAAGGAGGAGGTTCTCAATGAGGATCATTCACATTTTTTTCTGAGTATGCCGATTTGTAGATATGAAAAAACTATGAACATCATTGAAAAAATTTTCAAAATCGGACGAAAAATAAAGAAGTTACAGAGGTTTTACTAACGAGTTTCAAAAAACACGCGCACCGAGCGCGAAATCGCCTCTGACGTCATTTTGCGCTAACACCGCGACGCGACGTACGGGGATTGAATGAGTTTAGACTGTTTCGGTGGACTGAGGCAAAATGATGTCAAGTTAATATTTATATCATGCCGTTTTTTACAAGTACAACCATTGCTACAACTAGTAAACTTTTTTTCGTGTTCTAAATTACGGTAAAATTATAAAAAAAAACAGTGTAAAATAAAATTAACGAAACGAGATAATAATAATTTTACGTAAACAGCCGGCATTCAAACAGACTAGCCACCTGATGATAAGTGGACAGCATCCCCATCGACATTAGTAACACCCACAGACTCGTTTCTAGAAATCTAGATACCTATTTGTGGTAACATCGTGCCTACTGGCCCTCAGACCCTCACCCAGAACACGAGTGATTTGTCGCCTGAATCAAGAAAGAGGGCCAGGTGTATATGGCGTGATTGTTATTTAGGGACACAAAATAGGGACACAATTCAAACTGAAGCCCGCTCTGGGATCGAACCCGTGAACGTTAGCCTAGGAGGCCACTGAGAGAAGGAGGTCGTCAATTTGTATAGAAAAGTACCCAGTCTTAAAGTCCTAATACAAGTAGGTATCCATCATCCGTAGTAAAGTAAACTAATGATAGAAAACTTTTTATTTAGATAACTACACATTTATGGATTTCCCATTAACTTACATACCTACACAATTTACACCTTAGTAGACATTGCTTCTTGCAAAATTTCATGATTCTAAGTTACCGAGGAGTACGTCGCCTACCTGTAGGCTTTGAATACCTGCTTTCCTGAGTAAAATGATCTTCCCCGGCAGAAAGACAGACAAATGCACCAGAAGTGATCTTACAAAGGTTCCGTTTTTCCTATTGAGAAAAAAATTGTGTGGTTATTTATAAATAATCGTAACTAAAAATATTTCGAGTGCGGCTAGTAAGGCACAGGTTTCCCGAATAATAATAATAATAATACCTAGGTAAGTTTAAGCGAAAGAAGGGCAGTTGGTATTCATGCAGGACATAAATTTAACTTTTAGGTACAATGGGCACACTTATTATATACATTTTTACTGTTTAAAATTTGGATAATTATAAAACGATCGCCAATTTATCCAAGTGAACGTTTACAAAGCCAATGTTCAGTTTTGTTTTGTACCATAACATGCAGTTATTTTTACTTTTATAAAAATATTTTATGATAGGAACGATGTCAAAATAAAAAGTGAGAAGTAATCACCAAGAAAATACATAATTATATATTTAAAACATCCAGTACAACGACCTTGCGTAAGCTTAGTCAAAGTGCGCCGGGCGCGGAGCGTCCGGCCGGGCGGCCTAAGCGCAAAATGACGTCATCATAGAAAATCGAGAAAGCGTGAGCGATTTAAAAAGTGCGTACCTTGAATAATTAATAACTCGGTCATTTCTTGATGGATTTTGAAAATTTAAAAAGTCTCATACTAGGAAAAACAAATTCTAAGCGCTTAGCTACATCAAAACCTGGTTTTCAGTTTCGTGAATGATCCTCATTGAACTGTAATTTTTTTGTTCGTTACCTCAGAACTTTCGACTGAGTGAACCGATTTTGATGATTCTTTTTTTACTGACAATTGCATCCATGAGAAAACCATATAAGTCTTAAATTTGTGTTAAGTATGTGCGCGACAAATGGATGAATAACTCAATATCACGCCAAGCGATTTCGATGATTCTTTTTTTAATCGAAAGCAGGTGCTTATCATGTGGTCCCACATAAATTTGAACGAGATTGACAAGTAGTTTTTGAGTAACTTTGAAGTCGGTAATTTTTCGTTAGTAAAATTTATTTTATTGCATAATTCTGTGATTTTAAAAAAGGAATTTAATATATTTTGGCGTGTCTCCGCGCGCATAAATTACATCAGGATACCATAAACAGACCCTGGGTAAGCCCAACATATAACATCAAATAAAATTCAGGTAGCACTCTGTAAAAGTCACTTCTCAGTTAAACTTTAAACGTTAGCTACCTGAATTTGGAGTGGGGGGGTGTGATGGAGGGGTGCGGGGGGATGCAGGAAACCCTCCTCACGAATTTTTTCGTGCCGGAGACGCGTAGTTTCGTTTTTATTGAATTTTGAAATTCTATCTTTTTCTTTGATACCTACTATTATTGCAGTAAATATTTTTGCAGTGCATATTTTATGGTATATTAAACAAATATGCACATAATATATCCATATTCTCCAGTACCATATTATATTGTTCCAGAATTCACCTAATAAATCTAAAGAAGTTTTTACCCCAAGATTGAAACACCAACGAAGTTAGCGAAACAGGACATCCGTTTAGGAAAAAATTCAAGGCATTTCCATATACTTTTTAAAAAACCAACAAACTAAAACAAAAACGCGAATTCACCTAGGGAGATTTAACTGACTTGGCAAATTTGGCAACATTTTATTTACGCACACATGATCACTTACGCACACATGGTTACGCGAAAACTTTCCTCACTTTTTTGTTCGGGATGCCTTATCTCTTTATTCATTGATCTGAGACTAAAGTAATCAAACTCAATTATCTGCATGGTGTCCTCAGAGACAATTACTCCGCGCCTTCATTTTTTATGCCACGTTGATACGGCGCGGGCTTAATGACACGTGGCGAATTTTCCTTCTATATCACTCCGCTCCGTTTTTATAGCTCATAGGCGAAATGGAAATTCTGGGTAATGACAGAAGTGAATTTATAACATCACCTAACCTAATACGGGAGCGAGGTCACTTCCCTGTAATGGAAATTAAAATAATACACCTCGATGATTTTAGGTGTGACATTTATTACCACAAACTACTAGAGGCTTACTATTCTGTGACCTTTCCCCCTTTCCCCTGCTTAACATATTCGTATCCTTCAATTTCAACGTAAACTAAATGCGTTCTCATTATTTCCAGGGAACAAAACTATGGATAATAATGGAATATCTCGGTGGTGGGTCGGCGCTGGACCTGATGAAGGCGGGCAGCTTCGAGGAGATGCACATAGCGGTGATCCTCCGTGAGGTGCTGCGTGGTCTGGACTACCTGCACTCGGAGCGGAAACTGCACAGGGACATCAAGGCTGCTAACGTGCTGCTCAGTGAGATGGGGGACGTCAAACTTGCGGATTTTGGTAAGTTTAACAAAGGCAAAAAAGGCGTTCGATTTGATGCTTACGTGGACGGTGTTTCTCCAAGGTATGGCACTAAGATTAATTGTGAGTAGGAAAAAGTTTTAAGAGATAATTCTGTGTCTAGAACTGCTATAAGTGAACTGGCCAGTTGCTGCTATGAAGTCCGTAGGTACTGGTGCATACTGTGCCCCTACAATTCCTTTTGCTTGCGAATGTCCATCTTGAGGGAAACCATTACTTAAAAAAATTCCACACTTCACATATGGGGAAAAATGAATGCGTATGCTAATAAACTTAGTTTAGGGTATCGTCGTTGTTTTATTAGCACCGTTACATAATGGCGCAATAACATCGAACATACAAACAGCTTCTCCCATTGTTACAAGCCGGCAGTAATACGCCACTTGAATAGTTCCCGTTGACGACGGTCGCGCGGCCGCTCCTCAACCGCCGTAAAGCCTCTGGCGCGTGAACAACGATCATGAAAACGGATTTACAGCGATCGTTACGCCGATACTCCTTGGCGTGCATTGCGTGGAAGCAAATCAATGTCAGAGGAACGTAAAGTTGAACGGGTGGGATGGGAGTGTAGAGAAAAAAATTAGGAGCGACAAAGCATACGTTTATTTATTTAATAGGTTTACCGACAGTTTTACAATGAATAAATCTACTTATTACAAAAACAGCGTCTTATGCTACATGTAAAACCAATTACAGGTAAACACAGCATACACAAAGAAACTTAAGAATTGCGTAGGTAGGTAAGTTACGCAACCTAATACTAGTAATTTAAAAAAAAACATCATAGGTACTATTTATCAGCAACGATAAATAAAAATAATGTTAAAAGGATTACGAATCTTAATATTAGTAGTTACTAGTTACTAGAGGCCCTTGAGACGTGAACTCATATACGAAAGACCGAATCTTGACGATATTATGAAAACCAATATCCAAAACTTCAAACTGATTATATTATAATTTGCAATATCGAGGTATGGGCGAGTTTGGCACCTAAAACACTCCTTCTTTGTGGTGGCGCTAAAGGGGTTATTCTATGCCGAGGGTACGTTCGCGGCACACTGAAGCAAATTTTTTCAAGAAGTTGTAGGCAGTCAATGAAGTTCTTTACAAGTGTAAAAGGAAATTGAAGGTCTAGAAAGTCTGCGTTTCTCTATCGGAACAATTTTAAACTCTGCTAGTCTCACATTATAAGATATATTACTTTTAGAAAATTTAGTACCACGAGCTAAGTGCCACAGAAATCTTTTCTGAATTCGCTCCATTCTCAGAGCATACCTACGTTGTATGCAGTTTATTCATACTGACTCCAAATGTATTTTAATTTTGTGTTTGAAATTTGAATTAAACCGTTACTTGAACCTGTTTTGGTAGTTACTTAAATCAGACTTGGAGTATTTGCCATTTTGAAACAGTTACGAATATTTTTGAAGTGAAAACTTCTTTAGTACGGGGGTGACTTGAAATTTTATGAAACGAAACTGTCCAGTGGAGACTAGAAATGAGTGGAGACTGACTTGAGTTGAGTTGAGTTGAGTGGAGTGGAGTAGTAAAACCTACAATTATCTTCTTCCCGAAATTTTATGGTTTAAGAACTTTATTCTCATTACGAAATTTTACATTCGTCTCATTATCTTGAAAACAAAATTTTTGAAGGTTTCACTTCTAACACGTGTGAATTGCACACATTTTAATTATTTTTCGATCCCCACAGCTTCATCCATACTTTTGAGACCGTAACATATTTTACACAAAAGAAGTAAATAATTATGTTTATTGAATTATTCCATTATCTCAAAGCGAAAGACATCTTTAGCATATCCACTTGATTCAATACGAAGAGAATTCTAGCTACGTTGTCAGTTTCAGACTGCCTCTTAGGCGTAACCCAGTTAAACTTGTCCCTAAAACTTATATCCTCATATGCTGAATTGTGCTCCAGTTCGAAGTATTTGCATTGCAGCATGCTGATACGCTAATCCGCTCGCACGAACAAGTTCAGCGTTGATCAAAGACGTCCTGAACGGAGTTAGGAGTTCCGACCCCACTCTCACCCCACTGTTGGCGCGCTGCCAATCCCGCCAACAGCCAACATTTGAACCGTTTGAAAGAGCGTGCTCACTGTGCCGAAGGAGTGAAGACTAAATGTCCCTTTGCAAGCTTTGTAAAACGGTGGCAGCACTTTCTTGAGTAGGCTTATTTTATTAGTTCCATCAAAAGCAAGGACGGAGCGAAGAATTTCTTTGTCGCTCCATTCTCGAGTGACAAAAGAAAGTATGATTATATTTTGCAGTGGATCCATCTGTATTCCACTCGGTGCTGCAGATTGCACGTTGATTGTGATGTTACTTAGATCTTTCTTTGTGTCTCTCTGATAAAATAATATTTTGTAAGTAGAAAATAAAATGTTTTCAAATTCCTAAACAAGGTGTATGCAGTGTGCACAGGTACAATTGTAAGTAAATTTTTGGCAAGGAGCCCGTATTTTACGAAGCCATGTTTATCTTGCAGGTGTCGCGGGCCAACTTACAAACACGACTAGCAAAAGGAATACATTCGTAGGAACGCCGTTCTGGATGGCGCCCGAGGTCATCAAGCAGTCTTGCTACGACAGCAAGGCCGACATCTGGTCCCTGGGCATCACGGCGATAGAGTTGGCCAAAGGAGAACCTCCAAACTCGGAGCTACATCCCATGAGGGTTCTCTTCCTCATACCCAAGAACAACCCCCCGCAACTGACCGGCAGCTACTCGAAGCCGTTCAAAGAGTTTGTAGAGGCATGTCTCAACAAGGATCCGGAAAATGTAAGTTCACGACTTTTGCACCGATATTTTATTTCGTACGGATGACTTTGAAAGTTTTTCCAATACTCAACAAAGTGGAGGAAATTTGTAGTGCTCTTGAAAGGCGTACTGAAATTGTATCGACATTTATACAAATATTATTGCTGTAGTTTCTTTTGTACGATTGAATAAGAAATGTTTTGATCATTTTCAGTGGTTCGGTTTTCTTCTTTTATTTACTCGTACTTTGTCTGGATTGTAAATCAAATGATACTTACATGTGACGGTGAAGTATATCATCTTGAATTATTGAGAATTTTATATGATTTTACCAGCTGACTCGGCAAACGTTGTTCTGCCAAAAACTGTGGATAGTGACACCATAATTACCTTGCGGTATGAAATATACTTTACGACCTATTCTCATATCTACCAATTAAACACATATTGCTACTAAGCAACATCACTCGGCTCTCAGCGCTCTGCTAGAAACCTTTCCAGACTTGGTCATTTTTGTTGACAAGTTGAGAAAAGTCCTTAGTGTGTGTCTAAGGTTCAGCGAAACCCCATGATTATTATTTAAAGCATTTTATTAATTTGACATTTATGACACATATTTTATTAATTTGACATGAATTTGTATTAATTGCTCTTATTTAATTATTTTGGCTGTTTATTATGAATTTGTGGTAAATGATATGGACATGATATTGTGTTAATTAGTGTAAGTGTTATTTACCGTTCTAATTAACAATAAAATAAATAAATAAATAAAATAAAATAAATAAATCACAAATAGGCATAAAATTTATATGGATTGGCATATTACATCAAGGTAGTCCTTGATGTATTTTCCATTTTATCAATGGCAAGTGTCAGTCACCGCCTGGAGCACATTCCATTGTTTAGTCAAATGAAACTTAGTAGGGTGTTGGTTTTATTAATCCCAAATACACAATCTCATGGAATCACCGAACAAACCTATTGCCACTTAAGTCTGTAGGCATATTTTATTACATCACATAATTTAAGCCTACTTATTCGCTATTTAGGTTAACTGTATATTTCCTAATTTAATTGTGAGGCGAGTTTAAAACGTACCAAATGTACCAACTTACCTTGAGTTCTTTTCATCACGTTTCAGAGACCGACAGCGAAGGAACTGTTGAAGTTCCAGTTCATCAGGAAGGCGAAGAAGAACTCGTATCTAATGGACCTCATCGACAGGTATAAGAAGTGGAAGGCGCAGCGCAGCGAAGAGAGTGAAACGGAATCGGAGAACTCTGATTCGTAAGTATTAAAATCAGTATAAACCCACTTGTTATGTTGTTATATATACAACTGTTGTTATATATACTGATATATTACATTACTGTAATCAGAAACAATGATTTAACAATAGGGTAGATATTGCATCGATTTTCAGGCAAGATCAGAATCAATCAATACGAGGGCACTTCAGAAGTGAAGAATCCCCTCATGTTTTTTTTTTCTTTTAGCTTGTTTAGGCTTTGTTTTCTTTTAGCTTAAAATTAATATAAATTATCTGTGCAAAAACAAAGTTTTATCTCTGCCTGATTTAACAGTGTAAGTAGTAGTAAGCTGGGATATAGCTTAGGTAGTGATTTGAATCCCCCAAGACAAGACTAGTCAGATGTTATAGGGTGTTAACAAGAATATTAGTAAGCTATTATTCCTTTCTGTTTGTGTCTGTAACCGCTGCTGTGATTTTGGAAAGTCTTCAACTTAAAGTATGGGCTTGTATTATACTGTCTTGCTGCTTATACAGTAGGTAGCTATTATAAGTTCACTTAAGGACAAGGACTATTTTTCCCGAAGCGAAACGAGGGCAGGTTTGCTAGTGATTATTAACGCCATAAAAAGTGCTTTTTGAATCACCTCAAAAAAAGAACTCTTTTAAATAAAATTGTTATTAAAAAGTCTTAGTAAAGAATAGTAAATGTCATAAATCATAATTAAACATAAGTATTTTATTTAAATTCATGGCAATGAGAATTAACTCAAGCCGAATATTATTCATGGTTATTGTAAAAGGAAAAGGTTGTGTTAATTGTTATTTATTTGCATATTTAAATATTTTCCTTATCCATATAAATTAGGTAGTTGATTAATACTAAATATTCATTTACATCAAGTTTTAATTACAATAGACAACCACACCATAAACAAAAATTTATTTATCCTTTAAGTCTTGGTAGTAATACCTATTATATTTTTAATATTTTATTAAGTTTAATATTATATGAAGTGGTCTTAATATTTTATTAAGTTTAATATATATAAGTAATTAATATTATATGAAGTGGTCATTTCACCTCACTACAGTCGTGATATGAAGTGGTAATTTCACCTTACTACAGTCGTCGTGATAGGGTAATCCATTTCAACTTGAATTTGTTGGTTTACCATTTTTTATTTGGTTGGCAACACGGCACGTACCTACATGACGGTATCAGTATTTAACGCAATGTCGTTTGTAAAGGAGCTCGTTTGTAAAGAAAATATTTAATTTAATATCTCAATAAACAATAAATTATTTGTAATCGTTTGTGCGTATAAAATAATGAAGCTTATCTAAATGAATATTATGTTACGCCGTTATCTGCGGTGAGGGCCTGCGGTTTTTTGTTTATTAGCTGCCTCTATTTCATAGCCTCTAGCTGAGCGGATTACCTTATTAGATATTCATTTATCTAAATATTATTGAATGTACAAATTGTTTTTGAAATAATTATCTCCTCGTATACAGTGAATACTCGTGTATGTAAATGACGATAATATGACTGAGGCTGTATGTTTTAGATTGGTTTCATGAGAAATAAGAATTACAGTACTTATAATTATAGTAACTGCAGTATTCTACCTAATTGTGTCCCTTTTCCCTTTGGTCATGTTCTATAATTATTTCTCCAAAATCACTGCAAACTTTGACATATTTATCTGACTATAGATGTATCAATGAATGAAACCTGCAGTCCTGCATGTTTTTTTGATATTTCCATATCTTTCTTTGCTGTCTTTACTTATTGAAAATTTTATTATACGACCATTCAAAGCAGCACCACCGTGCGGAATGTTAGTGGAATTAAAAAAGGCCATTGTCTTAATTCCCATGTTCAGGTCATGCAATTGTTTCAAGAGAGCTAACCCTAAATTAAATAGCCCTGAGAAAAAAGGAATTAAAATCATCAGTGATCAGTGCTTGGTTTCACACCCTATATGTGAAATAAGAAAAGAATAAGAAATTCATCTTTCTTCTGTCTTGAACAAGTTACTTACGTGAGTGAAACTTACGAATGTACATAAATGTAAACGGCGGTGTTAATGTTTCCAGTGAGGATGGGCGCGGCGGGGAGAGCGAGCCAGATGAGCCGTGGATCATGACGGTGCGGGGCGGCGCGGCGGCGCGCGCGCTGCAGTCGCACCCCGCGCTCCCCGCACACCCCACGCACCCCACACACCCCGCACACCCCGCACACCCCGCACACCCCGCACACCCCACGCACCCGCCGCCAAACGTGCCAGAGGACAAACGGCGGCATCACGACGAGCCCGGTTAGTGTTGTTTATTATTCGAAACCCGCTCCCGGAGGAATGACATGTGATTGTATCATTTCAGTATGTAAATCTTTAAATACATATAAGTACTTCAGTATGAATGAACCTGTTTTTAAATTTTCTATTAAAGAACCAGACTTTGACCATCAAAATTAAATTGTTCCTTATAAAATTAAAGACAGTATTAAAATACTTCATCATAGCGTTTTTGACACAAAAAGTTAATTGCGCGTCAATTAAATTTCATATTTACCACATCGACAGTGATTCCGGCGTCGTCGCCCGCGCCGAAGCAGAACGGTGCGTTGTCGGCCATGAACGCGCTGAACGCGGCCGGCGGGGGCGCTGGCAGCGGCGGGGGCGCCGGCAGCGGCGGGGGCGTCCGCGACGAGCCCCCGCCCGACCTCATCGCCAAGCCCGCCATCAACAACAACACCAATGAGAAACACACGGTACGGTCATGGTGGTCATTTCGCCATTTCTTCTCTATGACGCACCACCTTTTCGAAATGGTGGTAGATTTAAAAAAAACGTACGGATGATCTCTTACTTGCTCGATTCAACCGCTAGAGTCCGCTAGACAGACCGGACAGACTACACGACAACTACATACATCTTGTGTATGTATTGTACGTACGCAATTTTCCATATGTGCGTGGGAGTTGCGTGGAGCATATAGCTGCTGCGATGCTATTGAATTTTTTAGCGTTAAGTAATGTTGTAAAACATTTAATGACAATAATGTGGCAGCACCACTTGAATCATGAAGAGTTGTGTGGTCAAATGAAATAGCAAACAATTTGCAGTATTGCTGTTGAATGCTTGAGAGACAGCACTTGTTTAACTTATTTTCTTTCTTCTTTCTTGACCGGCATCGCCTCTGTTGTTATTATGTGTATGTTTAAAAATGAATATGTACAAATCCCCAGTCGCGACAATCCCCCAACATCCAGACACCGACGGACCAGCGCAGCGCGAAGGAGCGCGAGCGGGACCGGGGCGACCGGGACCGGGGCGAGCGCGACGACCGGGTCGAGCGGGGCGACCGGGGAGAGAGGGGTGAACGGGGAGAGCGGGGAGAGCGCAAGGACAGGAATGATCATCAGACCAACCACCAGTCCAACCGAGACAGCATAGTGTACAATAAGGCCGTGAGTACTCGCACACTCTTTATATTAGCTATACAACTGTAACTGATCGTTGTTTGTACGTGGAAGGTATAAGAAAAAAAAAGAAATATTATTGGTATTTGTCAATACAGAAAATTCTATGTCAATGACTTTTTAATGTTGGTCTGTTTGGGAGATGCTCGTTTGTATCTTTTCCTTCACCTGATGTAGTAACTAAGTGATCACCGTTGCCTGTGAATATATAATAAGTAACACCAAAACACACACAAAAAAACGGAGTATACTACGACAGCGCGACTGAAATCGACACAATCAGCTGGGCTATGAGGCATGAGCGCTTCGTAATTATGTTATTGAGATTATTTTGATTGTGTGCTAATAATCCGGTATCGGTATTGCAGGCGTCGCCGCTGGACCACAGAGGGGCCAACAGCGACGAAAGCAAGGTCCGACGGCACGCCTACCTGCAGCAACTCATCTATCCGCTGTTGAATGAGGTCAGTGCTTTCACGTATTTAATGTGTACGTACGATGTTATACTGGTATTATTATAGATAATACCAGTATACTTAGCATACAAATCGGTCAATTACTTCATCGCACAAGAAAATAATTTAAGTGAAGTTCTTATTTAATTTGTTTGAGAATTTTGGTTAATTTTAATTATTTTGTTATAAACTTAGGTATCATACTAATAAATTAAATAAAGCGCGATCCACACTCACGCGAGAATCTCGCTGAGAATCTCGACAAGAATCTCATGAACCTGAAAAAAGAACCTGTGAAGATTATGTGAATCGGTTCCACATTCACGTTTCTCGTGTTTTTCTCGCCTTCTCGCGAGATTCTCGCGTGAGTGTGGAGCGCGCATAATAATATACAATGACAAATAAACAACAATAAAACACAGTTCAACTACGACAGTTGATGAGTTGTCACTAACGACTTACTGACGTTTTTTGACGTCACTAAGACTAAGACCAAGCGCATTACCAAAACTACTGTAGTCGTACCAACCAAATTACCAATATTCCAGTATCGTACTATATAAATACACGCTTCTGCCGCTTAATTGTGTTAATAAATAAATAATAAATGGTCAATGTTCCAGTTGTCCCGCAAGCACGGCGCGGGCAGCGCGGCGGCCATCGAGGAGCTGCGCCGCGCCTTCGAGCTGGCCGAGCGCAGCGCGCCGCACCTCACGCGCGCGTTCGTGCAGCAGGTACCGATACCGTTACTAATACCGATATCATTACCGGTACTATAACTGATATCATTAACGGTACTATTACCGATATCATTACCGGTGCTATAACCGATATCATTACTGATACCATTCCCGATATTCTATCCGGGTCTCTCCTCTTAAGGAAGCCTAGAGCATACACTGCCATATCTTTATAAATATTTTTCAATCTTTGTATGTCCGTATGCTCGACTGTGAGAGCTATTAGATGACTCATTTCAATCAATGTTAATGTATAATAAATTAATACAAGCATTCATTATAATAATACTTCAAATTATTGACATGTAATTCAAATTAAGTTAGTTTCTAGTTAACATTGTAATTTGTAAGTTAGTAATTTAATTTTGTATACCGAGAACGCGTAAACAGTGGCAACACCGTTTTAATCTACAGCCGTTGTTTTCGAACATATAATTTGTAAAATTGTTTCTGTTTATAAGCCTTTAAATTAATGTGTGTGTGTGTGTGTGTGTCAGGTGGTGCAGAGGGTGGCGCAGCCCGCGGCGCCGCCCGCCGCCGCGCACCACTGGATGAGGTAGGTACGGACCGTATCCAGTTTACATCTAATATATAAAATTCTCGTGTCACTGTGTTAGAAGATGAACTCCTCCGAAACGGCTCGACCGATTTTCGTGAATCTTTCCATGCATATCGGCTGGGGTGGGGAATCTGACATCTATTTTTCATCCCCCTAAATGTTAAAGGTTCCACCCCTAAATTTTTGGCAGAACAATGTTTGCCGAGCCAGCTAATTAACTTTATAATTTTATATCGATGGTTGAGAATCAGTAGTGTCTATCTCAAAAAAGTAAACTTCACAGGAGAAGAAAAAGGTATATCTTTACTGTTCAAATAATGAGGTAATTCTATGTTATTTGTATATGACTATACTCTTTATATGTAGTATAAACTTTATTTATATATTATTAATATTTTCAGTAACCTTATCAATGCACATGTTTTTTTCATTATATTATGTTCAACCAATCAAATCTTGTTTGTTCTTCCCGAGCAACCCTGTAAAATTTAAATGGGTCCCGACTGTTAATCCTTCTGTGGTGTAGTTGTTCAGTATTACTTTTAACAACATTCTGAACATTTTTTTTAGTTTTTTTTAGCTAGTTGTGTTTGTTATATTAAATATATGTAATATATTATTATGTAACATAATATGATTTTCAACAGGGACCTCTAATACGCCGACGAGGCCGCCTCCGCTGTGTTCTCCGCGGCTGCACACATGCAGACACTCACACACACACACACGGACACACACATACCTTGACACACACACCGCAGTCTTCCAGCCGCTCGTCGCTTGGCAACCGCTGAGCTGCCTCAGTCGGAACCACACAGCTGCCTTAATGAGGGATTGTTTTCATTAGTTGGTCGGTATAAACATATTAACACACACAATGACATGTAGTCAATAAATAATAATAATAGTCATTGATTAACTTTAAATATGAGGTATACTACTTACCTTTGATGCGATGTTGATAACAATTTAGTTTCCTTGAAAAATAGTATAATTTTTATAAAAAAGAACACTGTCTGGATACGCAATTTAAATCTGTATGTTAAATAACTCTTAAAATAACTGATTAATAGCGCCCCAAGTCACAGTCACTGACGGTTACTTTAATCGCTCCTTAGTAAAGAATCACCATAGAAATTCTGTACTAAGGAGTGATTTAAGTAGCCGTTAGTGACTCTGAGTTGAGTCGTGACTTAACAAGTTGAAACAGTTTTCATTTACGTATTTCCATTGTCCTCAATAAAATTGATGATGGAACTCTGTGTGTTATCCTCAAAAAGAGCGAGAGAGCATCATTCGCTCGACTCGACTAATGAAAATGAACCTTAAATTCTATATATTTAAATTAACTATTCCTTACATTCGACCAATACAATTAGTTCGTGCTATGTTTCGACGGCTGAACGACTGGCCGGTTGTAGTATATGTAATTACGACAGTATTAAGCTGTGCCTTTTAATGTCCTTAAATATTAGATCAATGCGTCGTTTGTCGATAATCCTTTCGCCGATCGAAATCGAAACTTTTACACACGACGTAAAAATACTATTTAGATATGTAAATGATGTAACGATGTTCCTCACTCTCTATTCTCAGTTACGCATGGAAAGTTTCACAATTGATACAATTCTAATAAGGCGGGTTTTTGTCTAAAGGTCGTTGCATACGTAACGTGGACGGGACGGGGACGGGACGTGGACGGGGCATAAATATACGTGCGTGCCCCGTTCCCGTCCCGTCCGTGGCTCCGTGACGTATGCGCTATCGTTTACATTTTCTATGAAACGATGTTTCCAAAACTTTACGTCCCGTCACGTCCGGGTAAAAACACGTTACGTATGCATCGACCTTTAGTTTATACTACTGATTAAATAAATTAATAATACGTGTAGTATTATTAGGTTCATGATAACAAGCAAAGGTGCTTATAGTATGACTGTACTATGTTTACATTAAAACCTACTTACCTAGGTCATTCAATTGAATTTACATCGCGTATTTTGAGATATTGTAGAATATATAACATACTTTCCGAGCTTGACTTTTGAAAAATATATATCTGTATGTCGCTTCACAGAAACTATTCATGTGTAATTGAGCCTATTCACACCCTAAATTATTAAAATATAATCCTATGTATGTACCTAGTGTTAGTGCGTCGTGAATTTGGAAGGGCGTGGCGCGATCCTGTGGGTGCGTTTGTAGATGCGCTGATTACCTTTCGTTACCGACTACGACAAAGCAAAAGACGTGTTATGATTGCAACCCGGATGTTTGTTCGTTCATATGACCTCACAGAACTTCTTAACAGTAGTTAACACTTAACAGTAGTTAAGCGGGCGCTCGAGACGCTTCTAAAGATAATGCGCCCGCTGGTTATAAGCTATGTGACGTGTCAATAAATTCAAAATGGCGTACTTTATCCTATTAATATTTTAAATGTGAAAGTTTGTGAAGTTTGGATGTTTGTTCCTCAATCACGCCACAACTCCTTAACCGATTTGGCTGTTTGGAATGGAGATAGCCTATACCCTGGATTAACACTTTTTATCCCGGAACAGTTCAGGGATCTCGCGGAATTTGTAAAAAATCACTAAAAAAATCTATCGCAGGCGAGACCGCGGGCAAAAGTTAGTAGCAAATAAAGTTGTTATATTTCACATATTTCTACGTTATTTACTTTCAAATCGCGATTTCTACGTAGTCTGGCTTAAGTTTTATTTCTAGTTGCTGTACTATCGCTGTGATCTATAAACGCACCTGTTTTTTCATTTGAACTTTATGTCGTTATAATCCTACACGTGGATGTGAAAGATGCATGTTGAAAGCGTAGACAAGTACCCTTATACATTCGTTACGTGAAATTATTGTATGTAACACGTTTATTTTGTTATGTATTGGATTGAAATTGTTTGTGAGTCAGCCAATATAACAAGCTATGTGTGTAGCCGCCATTGAGTCACAAAGTTGCAATGCCATAGTGTATTAAATAAAAAAAAAGATATGTAACGTAATGAATACTTAAGATGGTTATGTCTTATAATATTTTATATTCCGTGCGTTATTATGTAAATATCACCTTTAGTTCCGGCACTTAACAAGGTTAGGGGTCGTCACTCGCACGTAGCCTTCATTGAAACGTTTTAATTTGAACTTTAAGCTCATTAGACAAACGATGCTTTTTCAAATACATATGTAAAAGAAAACTTGATATTAAATCTTCATTGCATTATGTCAAATAAAAAGCACTTTCCACAGTACATTTAAAGTTTAAATTTGAATGGCTCATTTCAAGGTTGCTGGACGTTTGTAGTAGTGTGAGAATGGCCCTTTACACACTTAAAAATAAACTATAGTAATGAAAGCGACGTGTATTGTGAGTTGCGTGTGTCGCTTTTATTTCGAAATGTTCGTCATGTTATGACGTTTGTATGGAAACGTCCGTCATAGTATGACGTGTATTTGGAAACGTCTGTTATAGTATGACGTTTATTTCGCCGTTTGCGGTAGACGCAGTGCTACGTCTTGTTTAGTATAATTTAGCGCGCGACGAGTCGACGCGTCGTTCGTTTACTGGTATTGGATCTTTATTAATTTATAAATTATATATATAAATATTCGTGGAGAGCTGTTCGCTACACTTCGCCAATATTTTGCCATAATTTTTCTAAAATTAATGTTTACTAACACGAGTTTGTGTCTGATTTGTTTGTTGTATCAGTCGTCCAAATTCTATTTTATTTATGTAACGCTCTAGAAACTGATATATCGAAACTTGTAGTGTTTCTCTAGTGTCATTCCAGACAAAAGACAATATTGTCGGCATTTATAGATAATTTGTTTTTTTTTTCGTTGAACTTGAATTAATTCTTGTTTTTATATTGATCGTGAATCGAGGCACCCTGTAACAGACAGTTTATAAAAAATGTTATGAAGTTAATAGTTTAGTTTTTGAAACTTAGTTTTGTATTTGGTTAGATATTTTTAAATAAAACTGTGACTAATGGAGTTCTAAAATATTATTAATACGGAATCACTATTGCAAATATTATCTTTAATATAATTTCGGTGTAGAGTAAGTCGAGGCGATTCGTTGTCACCGTAGTGTCGATGCGAACAATGATCGAGACATGCTTAATATGCGACAATATTTAGCAATCGGGAGTATATAGAGTTATATTATTATGAAGACTACAAAACAATTATTATCGCTGTGTAAAAATGTAAACCTAATATAAATGTGTAAATTGTGTAGTGTAATATAAAGAAAGCTGTTTATTGAAGTGTTCTTATAATGTACGGGGCGGCGGGCGCGCGCTGCGGGCGACGAGCGACTTGCAACTTGTTGTCATTCATTATCACCCTAAATTTATTATAACTACGTACAGTAACTTAAATTTGAATTAATTCATTTCATAAAAGTAAAAAGCGTTACTAATCTATTTATACTTTGCTATGACTTCATGCACTTGATGCAGCCACCATTGTGATAACTCTGAGGAACAAATTCTATTTTCCTTATTTTGTTTTATTACATTAAATTTTCTGACCATTATGCAATAAAAATTTACGTCAAAATGGTAATCAATTAAGTGATGTTTTAATGTCCTTTATTATGCCATACCTGCTTTCTGCTTTACTTGGACACTGAAAAAGCGGCGATGTCAGATGATCAATTCAGAGAAGCATTCATCATGCTTCCATTCATTATGTTTTTGTATTACCTTATAATAGGATGATTGGCGACATCTTGCAAGTTCGTAGTCGTATCAAAATGTATTGTATAGTATTGGGGAGGGTCGGGACCGCGCGGCCGCCGCCGCGACAGATGTTACGTTGATTTCGATGAAGAATCAGAAATTATTTTTCCACTCGATGGTATTATAATGGTAAATAAAGCGTGTAGTGTTAGAGGTGGGCGATAATTGTTGATTATTGATTAAATTAGGTGTTTGTGGCATTGGATTAGTGCGGGCGGGGCGTCGGGGGCACCGCACTAGGGGTGCGTGAGTTGCGGTTCTGATGAAATCATTTTCTAGTATCAATTTGTAGTTTCCTTGTTGAATGTTATATTATGCCGTGGGACGTTACACTTAAATTTCGTTAAATTAGTTTATGAGAACTTTTCATTTCTTCCATTCATATTTTAACAGTGACCTTGAAGAATAATGTCAGCCAATTTAACATTTAAGTCATCTTGATAAAACCAAAAAAGACATGTAGAAATAATTTCTAAAGATTACTTTGCCGTACAGTTGTTGATTACATATGTATTTATAATGAGTGAACATGAGTGTAACAAAGAAAATATTTCGATGAACCGCAACACGTGTCGTGTCGTGTCGTGCCGGACGCGCCGCCCGGTAGAGGTTCGTAGTTGTTACCTTCGGAGTTTGCAGATTGAGGATCGCGTCGTTTGGTTCATGGGTATGTGATCGTAACTTCATAGTTGTAAACAAATAAATCTATATAATTGTATTGATGTAAAGTCGGTATATCGGCCGGCGGGCGCCGTGGAGGCCTGGCGGGAGCTTCTCTGTTATGAAATATCTCGCTGCGTGAATAACTGTGATATAAATAAGCGGCGGATCGCATCAGAGGCTGAAATGAGACACTGGGGCTTGCGTGTGCAGTCTGTGCACATGTTGCGATGACGCGAACGAGCGCGCGGACGTACCGAATACCGATACGTGCGTGTTACGGGCCTCCCCATACTTATTGACGCGGATTGCAATAAGCTTTATGGATATGGCAGTAAGAGCGATAATGTCGTAACTCGATTCAACTTACAATGATTGTGGGTCGTTGTCGCTCGTATTGCCATTGAAATAAAGCATTTTGTAATAGGCTTAAGTTGTACCGATAAGTATGGGTGGTCCCTCACACGCAACGAGTTCTTTTACTTCTAATACTTGTGTTATTTATGTATTATAATAAATTTCATCTTGGTGTTTGTTGAGCTACAAACGACCGATCCATTTAAATGTGTATGAATGTACGATTTAATGTTTTGTTTGAAGCTGGTCAAACACTGAGTCGATTTGATGCGATACATTAATGTCTGATGTGTTACTCGTGGTCGTTTACCAACTGCAATAAGATGTTACGTCTGTACAATGTGCCGCCCCCCGCCCCCCGCCAGCCCCCGCGGAGCCCCCGCCCCACGCACCAGTTCAGTTGAGGCCGCGGTACCATTAATGTATGGTCAATTAATGTTACAGCGCCGGTCATTCTAACACGTTTATGTAGGAAAACAAATTTAACTCTGAAATAAAAGAAGTTATTTAATTTTGGACCTGTGTGTTTTATTTTTGCTATTTATTTACCCTTTTTATTTCCCAATTAGTATACATTTTGTGATATCCTAATAAAGTTGTGCGTCAGTGTCGATAGATGGCGCCATGCTTGATAGTCTAGTTCATTCACTAGTTACTCAGTTACAAGCATAGACAATAGACATAATACTACTAGACTACGATAGAACTAAGCAGTAGAACTAGTGGGAATGAACGGACTAGGCAAGGTATCTGAGCATATGTAAGTGAAACCGTCACGCTGCGAAGAATGGCAGGAGGTAAACCTATCCTTGTCTTACTTACGAGTTACGCGAGTCTCCTTGGTCTCTTTCTCTTTCTAATAGCGTGACGCAAAAAAGGCCCGCTTGTCCAGTCTAGTAGTATTATGTCTATGGTTACAAGTCTGTCTTCACTTGGAGCATAGCGTAGTGATTTAAGTACTCTGTGACTTGGAGTGGAGGGTTGTGTCGCTTCCTGTGTGTGCCTACTTACTATTATAATTAATATAATATTGGTTTATTCTAAATCGGAACACCTGTCATGTATAAGATACTCTATGATACCTATGGTGCGTTGAACATAACACATTAGTCTGATAGGAAGATCTCGGCAACATACCTTTATAATTAGTACATAGGTAAATAGGCTATGAAAATGCAAGTTCTGAGTATTTACACAGAACAGACTTCATTTAGCCACGTCAAACAGCTTGCAGTTAAAAATAAAATAGTCACACCTACTGGCACTTGTAATAATAGATTTTATTATTATGACTCCAAAACTAAGTTTACGGAACCTCTATTATAAATTAACCAGTGGTATTGTGTAGTGGTAGTGGTAAACCTACTTGTTTGTGGCCCTTAACACTTGACACGGCGACGGGTTAAGAGCAGGTCAAAAGCCCCTTTCAAACCCCTGTGGAAATAGTAAAGATGACGGTAGCTGCTGTTTGGAACTAACTTCATAGCGAGTAACGTAATAAGACAAAACACTTGAGATTTTAATTTTATTGACTAGGTTACAATTAACATCTCCGGATCAACCGGGAATTACAAAGATACAAAATGTATAAAAACGTAAGGACATTAACAATTTGATTTTGGACGAGAAATATTTTATAACAAACGTTTACTTTTAGCTAATATATAATTTATTTTACGCCTGTATTTTATTACACAATTTGTAAATATCCAAAAAACAAGAACAATGACCTGTCGTAGGTACATTTGATAAATAATGCGGTTTTCCGCACTTACTGGACTCGACTCAAACAACAATTCTTGAAAATGTAGGTACGATTACAAAATAAGACTTCTTTGAATTCAAAATGATTGGATCGGACAAAGGGTAAATATTAATTTAGGTACGTACCTACTACCTTTAATGATGAAACAAAAGTTAAACAGATCATTGACAATACATACATAGGTACCTATATAATTGCATTAATTAACAATTCAGGCGTTTAAATTTCAGTTTAAATAACTGTATATTGTTATATGGGTAAGTAAAATGTATAATAGTAGGTATATTGAACACCTCAAAAAAATTATTGAACAATAATAATTAGGCTTAATTGATTGCTCAACCTTAATAAATGTCAGCTATTAGGTAAGCTTTTGATTACTGATTTAGTAGTTAAATAATTAGTTAAATACAGTTACCTCGCACGTTACACGTTACAAATTAGGCTAATGTGATGTTAACGATACCACTAAGGAAAGTTTAGAAGGATTGCCTACCGCTACTTACTACCAAGTATTAGTCACGGATACATTTAGATACATATTCTAGCTGGCTACGTTATTAGACACCAAATTAAGAATGAAAGAATGCGGTCATAGATATAAGTATTTACATAATGCATTATCAGTACTGTGCAGTCGTTAAGTGCATAGTACCCCACTTTTAAACTTATATACAAATATTTATACATTAACAAATTAAAAGCATCATATTAAATTTGGCCTCCTTTTCCGGGAAGCGTCTTGATTACGGTTTGATAGGGTACATTCTATGTACCTTCAGTAGGTACCATTTAAAATTATTTAATGTAGTTTTACATACATATGTAAGCTTCTACATAACTACACGTTAGACAGACAACACATCGAAACTAAACATATCTACTTATAATACAAAAATAATTATGTACACTTTGTTATCTATCAAATTATGAAATAAACAGTGTTGATAAAAAAATTAAAATTACGTTGCTTTTATTTTACATGATTGCTGCATTAGCTTATATAGAGAGAACATTTTAGTATGTCATTATCGTATTTCAAAGTACATATATACTTAAATTACTTATATAAATAGATACTGTTTATTGCAAAATGATGGTAGATAGAAAATTCAAATTAATTAGAAGTGCACCACTGATACAACTTCACAACGAAATCAATCAATGGGTAGGTATAATAAATATCTACAGTAAGTTGATCAAATTAGCGATATTAATATTACGAATTAAGATATTAATTTGTGTTACGTATAAGTAAATCATAATTATCGAGAATATTAGGTATTTCAATGTAATGATTTTGCCAAAATTGTAAAGCCTTTGGTACCTTTATATTAAGACAAATGCCAATTCATAAATTATCAGTAAGTATCTAAAATTCTATACCTACTCGAAACACCTACAAATCCTCCTTTATATCTGTAATTTAATTCGTAGGAACTTTAATTTATGGCAAAAAATAATACGACGAATGGTTTAATCAGACGCAAAGCAGAGAATATGCGTAGAGATGTTTGGCTTTCGATTAACGATTGACTGAACAGATAACATCTCTATCTAAAACGATTTAACGCATGAGTGATTTTGCGTCGCAAAAAATTATGTTCGTATATCGAATGTAAAATAATATAATTATCTTAACAACTAAACTATCTACAGATCTAAAGTGGCGTGAAATGTTTTTTTAACGGAACGCAACAGATAAATAAAGTTCCGTTACAGAGACAAAACAACTTACAAAAACACTAGCATGCCTGTCGCATATGAGAGACGCCATATGCAAATAAGCAAATACAAAGACAGAACTGCAGTCTGACACTCGATGATATTGAAATTACTATTATTATGTTCCAATGCATCGAGTCGTTTTTAATTACAAACATATTATAAAAGCAGTTTGATTGATGGCGGCAGATGAGAGCATCTCCCGCCACCACCGAAGCGTCTCCCGACAGATTGGCGCGTAATTTAATCAGTTCTTTAACCGTACGTTTCTAAATAGAAATGGCTTTATAGTCTCTGTGTGGCCAATTTATTTTATATTATCCTATTCACGGGGTTAAATAAATCCACTCTTTATAGAGGATACCTTTCTAAAAAAAATTCATCTGAGTGTAAATTAAAAAAGAAGTACCTAAGGATGTGGGACCAAATATAAAATAGGTACCAGTCCGGTACGGTATCCTTAAATAAGGGAGTATTTCTTTGTTAAAACTCTACTAAAATGGACCTACGCCTAAGCAATGAGACCCTGAGGAATGTATCGAATAATAGAGGGATAAATTATTGCATTAAATACACCCAAATGCTCGATCAAGTTTGTCGTATTCTAACAATAACCTCTTATCTAGCAATTTATCCTCCTTGTTTTGTATCCTGTACTTTCCTGTCTTCGTAAATTATTTTCCGAGTGACTCATCACTTGATATTACTCTAAAGCTCTATCAAGTTTGATATTTCTGGAAATTCTCAAATGGTACGAGTTAAATCTTTGTAGTTTTTGTTCAGATTAATAAATAAGTGATCTAAGAGTTTTTGTAACTAAAATTAATTTTTAACCTATAGATTTGTCTACTATCTAAACAGGTCAAAGGCAAATAACTTAACCACCAACAGTTGGAATGAGATCGCTTTTACTTACGTTGCGTAGAGATTATGTCTAATGGCATAAGTTATTTGCCTGTGACTAACTGATGAGCTCACTCCGATATTTTATACACATACATTTACCTACTACGTATAGCTACGCATTAATTAGTATAATGCATATTATAGAGTTCTAATACGTAATTCTATACAACTAGCGACATTTCTTTATCGCTAGTGGTACGTTAGTGAGAAACAAGTACCTAACTATGTACCTCTTTACATGTTGTTAAGTGGTCCTTTACAGATTGACATGAGTCTTCAACATGTTTGAGGTCAGTCACAGATTTACTCGTATTCCTACCTCAAACTAGCGTTCGCGTTCACACCATAAACAAGTACCTACCTAACACAGGAGCCAAAAAGTCTTAGTTCTTCTAACAGGTGCAATGATAAAAACCTTGGTAAGAACCCCCTATCGTCTCTAATAGTCACAGAGTATATTCTTAATAATTCATAACATTTTCTAATTCGATTCCTTCAAAAATGAAACTAAATAAAGTAACTTACAATAAGTACCTTACCTCAAAATACTAGTACTAGGTACTTAATAAATATCTTAGTAAATACTAAATACATAAGCTGGACGCCACACTCTCCATCTATGCAAATATATCGGTTGCTTTTCAAAGCCGCGATAATAATTCACCACGCGTCAACCGTACAAGTGTTTGTTACGAGATTACGAATCAAACAATACGCGATAGTGAGTGAGTCACGGTGCCGTACATCTATTACTTAATCATCTTAAATATCACAGAAGTATTACATAAATACACTTAATAGGTACGATAAGGAATACACAAGGACATTGTCTTAATCATCTCACAAACGGCACTACGTGATCGTATGTTAATATCAATTTCAAGACGTGTTTTGGTAATCTTTTAATTTCTGCGATAGAAGCGTTACAAGATTTAAGGTAGCCAAGTAAAGAATTTAAACAAGACAATGCCCTGATGTCTCCTTACGTAACTACGTCAAATAACGCTACAAAAATATACATAGTTACAATTTGCGACGCGAACACCGGACGAATCCAATTTCTTCATAACGGTGTTGATCACAGGCAGTGCTGGGTAGCCAACGATACGGGACCGAGTCGAGATCCGTTCGGAGTCCCTGTGACTCCGTGTCTTCAAATGCAGTCCCACTGACCCCGAGCCAGGTCTCCGATGAATCAGGTAACACCTATGGTGAAAAACAACATGTTATAAAGATGGTTGAGTCACGAGAATGTTTGTGACGTGTAACATGAGATGAGTCATAATCGCGGTCGCGGATCGAACGGTTGCCTACTGAACGGCTTGTTTGTTTCGTAGTGACGAATATGAACTGACGTAGAACAGTAGAATAGATAGTATATTACATATTTAATATTCGTATAGTGTGACGTACATTGCCCTTAAAAGTATATTCCTATTACACATCAATCGGCAAAAACATAATTTAGATTTAGAAGTCAATAGAAGGAAAGAACTGGTCCTCAAGCTTCCAGGCGGAAAAAGACGAGTTGTTTCGTTTGGCTGTAGCATCTTTAAATTGCAATAACTAATGCTAATTTTAGGCAAAGCCTATGGATCTTCTACGTTTAAAAACTGCATCTGTTAATACATTATTAGTGAATTTACTCTAGTCGTTCATCTATGGATGCCTGCAGAGCGAAAGGTCCTGTCCTGTGTTGGATTTTTGGCGGAACTCTTATCTAGCGGCAGGCATTTGGTCTGGGTTCCAAATGATGTAAATTCTTTATATTATCATGCCACCTGCGACACACAGAATCCTAGGGGATATCATTGTGTGGTCGTGTTTTTATTTATTCTAAACATAGCTATGACTGACATGAGCTAATGATGTTTATTTGTCAATTGTCAGTAAAACCAGCCCATATCATGACCGGAAACTGCTAATTAACATAGGATGATCGGACTTTTGTGGTTCGTAAATACAAGGAATTGATATCCTCCTTGGATATGAGTATTATATAATTATACCTACTACTACCTAATGTATTATGTAATTACTCACAATACACGTCATAGCAGAACTATACCTTCTATAGCAACTATAATAGTAACTGCAGATACCTACTGCAGTAACTGTACCCCTGAATGTAACTGCTACTGTAACACTGAGACTTATTATACATATTAACACCTAAAATAGGTACCTGTGTAGTACATTATGAATAATAACATTATTGTTAAGTTGTAAGTATTATTTATTAAGTAGGTATATGTAGGTTCGTATGTTGTATATAGTTTTATGAATACAAGTAATTTTGTTATAATGTGATATTAAACCAAAATGCTTGATAGCCTGTCGGATTGAACATTACTCCTCCACGCGGAGGAACTAGGCTTATATTATGGAATAAACCCTGTAAGCTCCTCTTCGTTTTCGAAGATAAGCATTATTGAAATTAAAACTACTATCACCATAACAAACAGAATTTAAGACCGTGGAAGTTTGGGATATGTGAACATTATTTTATTAAAAAATTATTTTATTAAAAACGTAAATTATGTACCTACCTATATCCTTAAGTAACTAACAATGAATTTTATCTACTTACGAGTTACATAGTTATCTTTCACTGAAATGAGGGTCATTACATTAAATTATTAATTAGTTTGTAATAGATAGTCTGATACTATTAATTTAAATGTAGATAATAACAATCGTATGTTTCGAGTACGAAATATTTTAAAGCAATAATGCACACTTAAAATAATAATTTCCCATGAAAGAAGCAATGGAAATAATGAAACGAAACCTGAGACCTAAGTTCACTTCCTAATTTTTGTTTCTCCGTTAATGTATTTTCTTTGAAACGCTAATTAGTAATTAATTTTTAATACAACTCGAACAGGATGTGACACACAAGCTGAATTAGGTGTAATTGAATCGAAGATTGCCGGCACTGATAAATTTATAATTGCGAGTTGCGTTGCATGCCAACCATGCGAATGTGGTTGCATCCCATGAATTATAATGTCGACTCTACACACATTTGGATTACTGTATTTTTGGATGTCTAGTTCATATCGTAACCAAATTATGGATATGTGCTTCACATAACCATAAGATTTGATTATATATTTTATACAAGTAAAATGAAAATATGTATAAGCTGAAAATTAAAAAGCTCATTCATCGCCTAAATGTGTATTGTTGATTTAGTAATAACAACCGTCTATTGCAATAATGAAGCAAAATATTAAAAGATATACCTACTATTAAATCTTTCTTCATTCTTAATGTTGGAGATGCATCTCCAATGTTAATGGCCCCTTTGACCTGTCGGGAATTTCGATGACACAATGAACTGGCATTTAATTTTTATACCTAATTGATCTCAGTCACGAAAAAAATCGGACTCTTTAATATGAGCAAGATTGGCAGTAAACAAGGACTATTATTATGTTATAAATTATAATAATAGGTATTATGTTATTCTCTATCAGATATAATTCTATGAAATTTAATATCACCCAACAAACTTGGAGAGTGAGGGAGTGGTATAAATGATTTAGTATTTACAAGTATGTTAGTGTGGAGCCGTGGACCGGCCACCCGATACTCCGAGAGATAAAAGGTCAAGACTCCGCAGGATGCCTCCTCCATTACTCCTATAAAGGCGTATTTGTCCCGCCACGAACAACGATAGTGTTTCAAACAAAGTAATAAGGATGCCAGACTGCATTACCGTATCAATAATAATAATAGTACGATAGGATTTCATTGCATTATACGAGTATTGCTATTTACGACTGCCCTCAAGCCCACCCGGTCCACGTAATAAATGAATTTGTTTCGTGTATGGTTATCTTGTCGTTTGTATAGTCACAGGACGTTTATTAGACTGTTATGTATAGTAAATAAATTAAATAGACATTTCCTATAACTTGAAATTGAACAATTTTAATATTATACAATTAGCTTAACCTGTCCACAGGTCGCTCAATATTAAAAAAACCGCTCTATAGGCTATTTCCTATTCTCCGCAGACATCTGAATAAACAAAAACTTCTATTAAAATTCTGTTGCACGTTATTTTTCGACTTTTGCGGACAGTACAATAACTACTACGGAAGTTGTAGATATCTCACGAATTTTGCATTGATGGAGTGATTCATGATTGAAAATACACGGTTGATAAATTGTCCTTTATATTTTGCTCATTTTGTTAGTTTTTGGTCGAGAGTTTTTATAATACTTTTTATTGTTACCAGCATTCTAACTGAACCCACAGTATCCTCATAAAGTCACGTACACAGAGTACGTAAACACTTTACAGACGTAAGTATACAGCATTTGTGGTTTTCAAAGAAAATGCTAACAAATCGGTAGCATTTTCTTAGCTCATGAACTTTATATTAACATCCCAATGTTGATTCCCTTTCAGGACTGGCCAAGTGGCCAAAAGCATACAAACGGCCAAATTAAAACGTGTGAGAGCATTTGTTTGTAAAGCACGACACACTTTGCTAAAACACTTCGCGGTAAGCTGATTCATGGTAGAAATCAAGTGTGTAGAGTCGAGTCACTTACACGGATTTCGTCATGGTTTGGTTTATTTTGTCAGTCAAAATTTTTATATTTAATAAAAATTATGTAGGTGCCTGATATAAAATGCGAACAGAGCACTAAAACAATAATAGCTTAAACCCATTAATGGCCTACTAGGACATAAGCTTCTCACTGAGGAGATTTAAACTACTCGTAGTTAGTTTCGAGAAACATTTTCTACCACGCTGCCCCATTGTGGGTTGGCAGTTAGTAGTCCGCACAACTGTTGTCTGAAGCCCTCCGATATGGTTTATCGACTGCTACCTAATATAATTTAGATAAGTACAATTCTAGAGACGGTAGTACCACTTACTACGCGCTATAATATGGCTCTCTTCAAGAAAGAAATTAAATGGTAAGAAGCCGACAACTCCCCTGGATTTTCTCCTTAACTTTATAATTTTGTACCTATTGTAAAAAAGCGTGTACACATGTTAACATAATCGTAAGATTGATTTTTAAAGATCAAAATCACAAAACAGTGAGACATGCCAGAATAGTCCTTTAAGTGAACACTAAATCTAATTACATGGAGTTGGTAATAACATTGTTGTAATGTCGTAACACCATCAAACCACGTTCAGTGCAGCATAGCCGGTACCGTGGTGGAGCTATTGGGTAACCCACTACAGGGCAGAGATAATCGTTGCCTGTCCTCCCACGTCCAACTACACGGGAAATGATTATGCAGCGAGCTGGGATTACGTTTGTTATTTGTACTCTGATGTTTCGGCATATTTTAGATGCACGCCATTGTTAGGTACTTCTTTTGATGTGTTGAATGAGGTGATTTGAGTGCATTTGATGATTTTGGTTGTGACAGCATCGGCATCCGAACAAATGTTCAACTCTGTCATTAGTCAAGTAAATATTAATAATCATTAATCCTAGACTAGAAATTCTAATTTTCTCTGAAAAAAACCTATCAATTTTTCGGTCCTTTTACCTTCCCCGTTGATTCTCGCATGAAACACTTTTCTTGTAACAAGAGATCGATGTACAAAACAAGAATCGTACAAACACATCGACAAGTGTATTGTATATGAACTAGAGTCATGTAAACATCATGATTTCTGAGTAATGTTACCATTTTGTATTAATTTCGCGATGTAACGATCAGCTAACTATGTGAACTTGTGAAATACGTTCGTACAGTCACGTACTGCTGTTATGATGTTAAAACGTCCTTAGGAGATGTAGAGCGGTAGAGCACTTTCGTGTTTTCCTATAAGCAAGATGGTTCAATTGATGTGTACGAGAGTACTATATAATATATTATGGTGCTCCCTCACCGGGAGCATTCACGTGTAATGTAACATTATAGATTCGTCTTTGAGAATTACATTACAATAATATCTCCCTGACTGACGAGCATTCGCGTGTAATGTAACATATAGATTCGACTTTGAGCATTACATTACAATACTACCTCCCTGACTGACGAGCATTTGCGTGTAATCAGTAATGTAACATTACAGATTCGACTTTGAGCATTCCATAGCAAGATGTCAGACGAAGCGGTCGGAAGTGGAGCGCATTGATGTTACAAGTTGTAACAAGATATTACACATTATATCATTACAAGGTGCGCATTGTAATGCTCGGTTCTCCTCCTTCACTGATGTAATGCTCAAAACTGTAACGTTAAATTACACGCGAATGCTCCCGGTGAGGGAGCACCTTTATGTTGCATTTTTTTTAAACCAACCAGTTCCAACGTTACCACAGCTATTAAAACATAATTTATATAAATAAAAAAGATAATAGTATAAAAATTTAATTGAAGAGAACATGTTATTTTTAAATGTACAATTATTAATAATTTGTAATGTAACAGATAAGAAATCACTTCAATACGAAAATACTTTGATGATTAATGTCTGGTTTTTCATATCCAATCCTGCAGCTTCCTGTGTGGGATACGTCATACGTGGGATGGTTACTCATATTTTATGGTCGACACGATTTTAGGTGGAAGTACTGTTTTAGGGAATTACCTATGACTCAAATACTTAGAATTTTATTAATTAAATTCAGTTTTATTAATTTCAGTATTTGCAGTAAACACCAATTATTTGTTAATTAGAGAAAACAGAAACAATAATTGTGCCTCATTAAAACACTATTGACATGCGTTTTTAAATTTTGTTTGTATTTTCAAAACACTAAGGAGAGATTGTTTTATCTTAATTGTGACAAAACCATGAAATTGGTACATAGTAAGTTTTATTTCGAAGCGCTCACAGCCCGGCGGCTTGCGTCGATCCTATGTGATCGACAAAGTTAAGTAACAGCGGGCGCGGTCGGTAGTTGGATGGGTGACCGCTAGTTGCAAAAATTTCTTGAGCGTTTCCGTGCTTCGGAGGGCACGTTAAGCCGTCGGTCCCGGTTGTTATCATAAGATAACAGTCGTTAAGCCATGTCGGAGGCCCTCGGGCGGTTTGAAAACTTCCGACACTCGGGTTGGCCACTAACCCCTCCACCAATCCGCACTGGAGCAGCGTGGTGGAGTATGCTCTAGGCCTCCTCAAGAGGAGAGACCCGTGCCCAGTAGTGGGCCATTAATGGGTTGAAGCCAAGTTTTATTTATTTTCTTACATTATTGCACAACTCATAAAATAGTACGCTGGTATGTTCAAAACGGTCAAATCCAAAGGTATGGAAGATGTAAGAAAAATTAAAAACATTTTCATCCAATGAGACGCAATCTCGTTTCGAAACTTTGTTAATACTCGGACACATCGCACTTCTGACTAGTTGATAAAAGTAATAGAGCGTTCATCTTAGACGCCATCAAGTGTGTATCACAGACTCGACGTGAATAAATTGTCACTTTATTTACCTACATTCATGGTATTACAATTTAAACCGATTATGGCGCTCAATACATTATGCAAGTCGGACTTAATGGTCATTGATTATACAGTATGCCAGCTATAATCATTTATTTGTACCGAAGACAAGATTACAAATAAATAAAAATACGCGGTTAGATACCTACCTACTCTAATTATAATAATGAGTACTTTCTCTCGAAAGTCTGCTATTGTATAAAATCAGTAATAAAATATTAGCGTATATCGGATAAGGGTATTAAAATATATAATTAAACCAACATGTTCCTGGCGCCCAAATGTAAGTCTTTTCTTATTTTACGCCGAAGTATTTTGATAGAGCAAAGTTAATTGGAAAGGCAATTTAACTGGTATTTTGATCTAATCGTAAACCTGTCTTAGACTTTCATGCTGACATGAAAATAGTGTATTTATACCTCGCTTAATTATTGTTTAATATTTATTGTAATATTAAGTGCCTTATTACATGGTACGAGAGTATACGTATTAGAATTAAACGAATATCAGAATGGAATTACATACGAAAAATAAAATCATCAAATGCTCCATTACGTATTTACTTAATAGCTTCTAATACTATTTGAATTCATTTAATTCAAATACTCATTTTGTGTGTTAACGATTTTACAAGCAACAAACTGCAATGGCGGCCTATAAATCGAGAGTGGCTCCAATAAACGTTTTAGCTACAACCATGGGTTTGTAATGCTCACCAGATTGCCTCACCTTCGAGTAAGTTATCCAGAAATTTATTGAAGGACGTATTAGATGAAGCAATCAGTAAGCAACTCTGAACTAACTCTCTAATTTATGCATAACATTATCTTTTGTGTTAAAATTATTGCTGAAACCTTTAAAGGTCTATCGATAGTGTAATGTCATCTGTAACACTTACTTATATAAATATTTCCTTAACGCTACAAAATCTTGTGTTGAAATTTATAGTTTCCGTATGTGTCAAAATATTTTATTAAATCTTAATATTATGGTGATTTCCATGACAAAAAGACAAAGTATTAAATAAATATACTTAAAGTAATAGGCAATAACGAGTACCTAACTAATATAATAGGAAAGGAATATATTATAATGTTATAACACTTAGGTATTATACCTAATAATATTATTTAACCATGTGCACATCCCTATCCTATTGTTACATTTTCCCGGAAACCTACGATTGTTCCGAAGTGGCCAAGTCATGATGATGTGGCGAGTTATAAAAAGCTCACAACAATTAGTTAAATAGGTAGCAGATCAGTCATTATAAATAAATATATCATTATAAATTTAGTTAAAATTTTATAATGAATTTATTTGAATTTAAGCTAATAAGTTTTTTTAATTTAAATATTCGTAGTGATAGTGAAAGTAAAAAAGTATATATTTCGTCCGCAGAAGAAAATTGTCGTGATGAAAGCGATTGAGGACTGCCAAGAACCGCTTTCAAACTGGAGGCCCATCTAGTGTCCATGAAATGTTAAGCATTTGCCAGTTTCATATTAAACCACCGACCGTCCAAGTCCAGTAATTAAAATAGAGCGTCATTCCACATTGTTGGTTTCCGCTGACGGTGAAGGATTGACTCATCTGCCTAAACTAGAGCAATATGTGGTGATTATAGTTCGACTTTACATTTACACTTACAAGGATATTTTCCTGTTTACCAACTCACGGTTTTGGGTGATTATTTATACTTTATATATACTTTTGGATACATCTTAATATATATAAATTACGTGTCACGTTGTTTGTCCGCGATGAACTCCTAAACTACTGAACCGATTATAATCAACTTTGCACACCGTATACAGTTTGATCCAACTTGAAAGATAGGATAGCTTACATCTCAAAAAAAATAAACTTTTGACAGAACGAAGTTGTCCGGGCAGCTAGTTATTTATATAATTCTCAGGGATTTTTTTGTAAATAGTAAACGAGCTAACTGATGGTAAGTGGTCACCGTCGCCCATGAAAACCAGTGACACAGGTCACTAATGCATTGACATTATTAGCAGTAATAAAAAAGCTAGAGTCCCGCTTACTAAGCGCTACAATGATATCAATTGATTAGCGTAAGGATATAGACAAAAAGAGAAAATAAAATTACAATTATAAGGAACATTCTTAGCTCTTTCATTACAAAGTCTGCAAGCAATTCACTATAGTTAATAGCAATCAATGAGGGCAACAACCTTACGTAAATAGTTCTGCAACGAATATTGTAACTGACAACCTGTCATATTAAGTCTAACATGTTTTAAGATATAAATCGTTCTATTGGCTGCATTCATTACAAGGTGTTAAGAGGTGTTTCATAAACTTTTTGTGTACTTGATTAAAATTAGTGTACCCAATATCCAGATTTTGAAAGCAGCAATTTTGTTCGATTCGTATTAATTAGTGTTTTAGGTCGGAATGTACCTTAAATATGAAAATGGGAGTCCTGAAATTAGCTGGATAATAATTTTAGCCAAGCTCTATCACCGATTGGTGTATTTAGTTATTTATGACCAAATATGACCAATGAATTACGTCTGAATCAGGCGATGTTGAATCGCTAGTAAGAAACTAATCGGCTGGTTTTTATGGTAAGGGGCCTTAACACACCTGTTGCCTTCACAGGCCCAGATAACTAGAACAACTTGTTCAGTAGCTTAGCCTGACTGAGGTATAAACGGCATCGAAATACGAGTAGTAATAATAAAATTATTATGACTAATCTTTTACGTCATTTTTTATCTTAATCTTTTACATATTTTTAAGTCATTTTGTATTCGTTATTGTAATTACATTTTAGTTAAATTTTTACGTTTAGCTATATGAAAACAATGATATAAAAATGTATTGCATAAAAATGTAAAACATATTTTTAGAACCTTTCTATATTATGAAATAAAAAAACAATAAATGTATGTATGTATGTAGATAGTGTAGATACTAGATATGTATCAGAAGAGATTCTAAAAGGTGTCTAGAAAGTGGCATTCTTTCTATTGACCACGATTTGTAATGTCATTGACAAATTGCTAGTCAGGGTCTCGGACCTCGGTTTAGTTAAGACTGACAGCGGAAGATAAAAGAATGATAAAATTTTAATGGCGTCGGTAAAAGCTTTTGAGTATTGAAGCCTCGGTAAAAGTGATCCTTTACTTGTAGTGAGATTCGTTATGATTAAAACTTTCTATCGCCTGTTCTGTTGGAGTAACGTCAACTGACAGTTAGATAAACCATAGATTAAGCCTTAATGGAGCTAATAAATAATTAATGATCACCCCCCTATTACATTAGTCATGTGACTCATGTGGATGTGAACAGAAAATATATTATTTTGGATCTTGTATTTCTTGTGATTACTAGAATAACTGTTTGAGCTTATTCTATTATTATGTCTCTAAGTATGATTAACGCCCCAACTCAGAGTCACTAACGGTCAGTGGCGTAGCGTGGGCTTCCGCCGCCCGGGGCCGACCGAAAATTTTCCGCCCCCCCAGTGATCTTTGCCGCCCCCATATTGTTTAAAATATTTTTTTTTATTAATTAAAAATGCACTTTTCTTTTTTTTCATAGCACAATTTACATTATTTAAATAAAATTAATTTTAATGTAAATTTTTTTCTTCTTTAAAAATCGAGTGGCTTGCCGCCCCCTCCTCATGTGCCGCCCGAGGCCAGGGCCCCCCGGCCCCCCCCACGCTACGCTACTGCTAACGGTTACTTTAATCGATCCTTAATAAAGAATCACCATACAAAGTCTGTACTAAGGAGCGATTTAAGTAAACGTTAGTGACTCTGAGTTGGGGCGTAAGTGTTAAATAAGTAAGATTCCACACTCTAACGTAATTTATCCTAACCACCTTATTCTGTCGTGAAGATATTGTTAAATAATATATTCATGCGGATCATTGCACGTTCATATTATGTATTAATCTAACCCATATAATGCTTTAGTTACAATACGTCAACATTAATTAGAAAACGGCAACATAACGCATGTCTGCCCTGAAAACAGATACGCAGAGAGAAGAGATTAGATAGGCACGAGCTTTTCCGTTCCAAGTTCCAACCGACACGCCATAGATTTCAGTGTCTATGGAGCTTTCGTTTACCTATTGAAATGAAATGAAATGCATTTATTCGAGGGTAACGAGCACAAACAAAGAAATGAAATGGAAAAAAAAATTGGGCTTATGTAAATTATTTCAGATGTATTTATATAAATTTTATTTGGAAACTTTTTTAATACCTGTTGTTTGTTAGGGGCCGTCCATAAATTACGTCACACTAATCTCATGACTTTTTGATCCCTCCCCCCCGTCCTTGTCACAGCTGGTCACATTTATGATACCTCCCCCCCTAGTGTGACGTCACATATTATGAATTGTTACACTTAGAAATTATTACATTAAAACAGCAGTCCCAAAATAAGTTTTACTTCCATTACCTAATTGTTTTTTTTTTAATATTGGTCATTTTGAAATGTGACGTCGCGAAATTTATGACACTTCCCACCCCTTGTCACACAATGTCACACTACATCGACCCCCTCCCCCCTAACGTGTGACGTAATTTATGGATGACCCCTTACGTAGACGCGCTTATTATTAATTATGTAAATAATTTTAATGAAAATCATATTATTTTTTCACAGCCGGGCAGTCTTTAAACCGACTGCTGACCACTTATAATAAGTCATGTGGTTAATACATTAAGGCCCTCTTCTTCCAACGAAGTAGGTATTTCTGACGTTCCGAGACCGGCTGAATTAAATACCGCTAACGCGCCGAGAGCCTGAACTCGTATGATCCCGGTGACTGACCACAGTACAGTAGGAGCACGGCACTACTTTTATCGTACAAATTTAAATTATTTTATAAGTACATTTATGAGAAAGATAAATATTTGTACTCGTGTCATGGCTGTTATTGTGATGTGTTATACTTATGTGTAGTCCATGCCACCCGCGACACAGGTAAATACTTGTAACCTACTGCGGGGATATGAGTGTGGAAGGGTTTTATTATTATTATTATTAGTAACCGTTAGTGGCTCTGAGTTGGGGTGTAAGTATACTTTATTTTGATTTATTAACTGGAATTTTAGGTGCTTTAAAATAAGAGTGATGATAATTTTAGCTTATTTTTGTTTTTATTATTTTTTATGTATCTTTAGGTATTTTATTTTAAATTATTCTTATACTTTTTATCATTCTCAATATACTTGTAAAATGTCTTATCCAAAGGGTTTGAACATTTTTGTACGGAACCTGGCATACCTACAAGTCCGCCATTTTGAAAATAAAAACTCGTTTCGATTTTGAAGTTGGTTATTTTTGTTTGTATTTAGATGATATTAAATTTAGTCAATTTTGTATGTACCTACTTATGTGTGGGTGAACCGATTTTGATGATTCTTTTTTTGGTCGAAAGCTGGTGCTTATCATGTTGTTCCACATAAATTTGAGCGAGATTTGACAAGTAGTTTTTGAGTTATTTTGAAGTTGGTTATTTTTTGTTAGTATTCAGATGATATTAGTCAATTTTGTACGTAAGTACCTACTTATATGTGGGTCAACCGATTTTGATGATTATTTTTTTGGTCGAAAGCTGGTGCTTATCATGTGGTTCCACATAGATTTGAGCGAGATCTGACACATAATTTTCAAGTTATTTTGAACTTGGTTGTTTTTTGTTAGTATTCAGATATTAGTCAATTTTGTATGTAAGTACCTACTTATTTGTGGGTCAACCGATTTTGATGATTCTTTTTTTGGTCGAAAGCTGGTGCTTATCATGTGGTTCCACATAAATTTGAGCGAGATCTGACAAGTAGTTTTTGAGTTATTTTGAAGATGGTTATTTTTTGTTCGTATTCAGATGATATTAGTCAATTTCGTATGTAAGTACCTACTTATTTGTGAGTCAACCGATTTTGATGATTATTTTTTTGGTCGAAGGCTGGTGCTTATCATGTGGTTCAACATAAATTTGAGCGAGATTTGACAAGTAGTTTTTGAGTTATTTTGAATTTGGTTATTTTTTGTAAGTATTCAGATGATATTAAATTTAGTCAATTTTGTATATAAGTACCTACTTATTTGTGGGTGAACCTATTTTCATGATTCTTTTTTTGGTCGAAAGCTGGTGCTTATCATGTGGTTCCACATAAATTTGAGCGAGATCTGACAAGTAGTTTTTGATTTATTTTGAAGTTGGTTATTTTTTGTTAGTATTTAGACGATATTAAATTTAGTCAATTTTGTATTGAAGTACTACTTATTTGTGGGTGAACCGATTTTGATGATTCTTTTTGGTCGAAAGCTGGTGCTTATCATGTGGTTCCACATAAATTTGAGCGAGATTTGACAAGTAGTTTTTGAGTTATTTTGAAGTTGGTTATTTTTTGTTAGTATTTAGACGATATTAAATTTAGTCAATTTTGTATGTAAGTACCTACTTATTTGTGGGTGAACCGATTTTCATGATTCTTTTTTTGGTTGAAAGCTGGTGCTTATCATGTGGTTCCACATAAATTTGAGCGAGATCTGACAAGTAGTTTTTGATTTATTTTGAAGTTGGTTATTTTTTGTTAATATTTAGACATTTTAGATGATATTAAATTTAGTCAAATTTGTATGTAAGTACTACTTATTTGTGGGTGAACCGATTTTGATGATTCTTTTTTGGTCGAAAGCTGGTGCTTATCATGTGGTTCCACATAAATTTGAGCGAGATCTGACAAGTAGTTTTTGAGTTATTTGGAAGTTGGTTATTTTTTGTTAGTATTCAGATGATATTAGTCAATTTCGTATGTAAGTACCTACTTATTTGTGGGTCAACCGATTTTGATGATTTTTTTTTTGGTCGAAAGCTGGTGCTTATCATGTGGTTCCACATAAATTTGAGCGAGATTTGACAAGTAGTTTTTGAGTTATTTTGAAGTTGGTTATTTTTTGTTAGTATTCAGATGATATTAGTCAATTTTGTATGTAAATACCTACTTATATGTGGGTCAACCGATTTTGATGATTATTTTTTTGGTCGAAAGCTGGTGCTTATCATGTGGTTCCACATAGATTTGAGCGAGATCTGACAAATAATTTTCAAGTTATTTTGAACTTGGTTGTTTTTTGTTAGTATTCAGATATTAGTCAATTTTGTAAGTAAGTACCTACTTATTTGTGGGTCAACCGATTTTGATGATTCTTTTTTTGGTCGAAAGCTGGTGCGTATCATGTTGTTCCACATAAATTTGAGCGAGATTTGACAAGTAGTTTTTGAGTTATTTTGAAGTTGGTTATTTTTTGTTAGTATTCAGATGATATTAGTCAATTTTGTATGTAAATACCTACTTATATGTGGGTCAACCGATTTTGATGATTATTTTTTTGGTCGAAAGCTGGTGCTTATCATGTGGTTCCACATAGATTTGAGCGAGATCTGACAATTAATTTTCAAGTTATTTTGAAGTTGGTTATTTTTTGTTAGTTTTTGTTTTTCGAACAAAAAAAGAATCATTAAAATCGGTTCACCCACATATAAGTAGGTACTTACATACAAAATTGTCTAATATCATCTAAATACTAACAAAAAATAACCAACTTCAAAATAACTCGAAAACTACTTGTCAGATCTCGCTCAAATTTATGTGGAACCACATGATACGCACCAGCTTTCTATCAAAAAAAGAATCATCAAAATCGGTTCACCCACAAATAAGTAGGTACTTACATACAAAATTGACTAATATCATCTAAATACTAACAAAAATTATCCAACTTCAAAATCAAAACGAGTTTTTATTTTCAAAATGGCGGACTTGTAGGTTGTATGCCAGGTTCCGTACAAAAATGTTCAAACCCTTTGGATAAGATATTTTACAAGTATGTTGAGAATGATAAAAAGTATAAGAATAATTTAATATTAAAATAAAATACCTAAAGATACGTAATAAATAAATTAAAATGTTTGCAATTCACACGTGTTAGAAGTGAAACCTTGAAAAATTTTGTTTTCAAGATAATGAGACGAATGTAAAATTTCGGGAAGATGATAATTGTAGGTTTTACTACTCCACTCCACTTCACTCCACTCCACTCCACAAATTTTGACTTTTGACTTTTTTGACTTTTTGACTATTTTGACCTTTTTTGACTTTTTTGACTTTTTTAACTTTTTGACTTTTTGACTTTTTGACTTTTTTGACTTTTTTTGACTTTTGACTTTTTTTTACTGTTTTGACTTTTTTGACTTTTTCACTTTTTTTTTGACTTTTTTGACGTTTTTGACTTTTTTGATGTTTTTGACTTTTTTGACTTTTGACTTTGACTTTTGACTTTTTTTACTGTTTTGACTTTTTCACTTTTTTTTTTACTTTTTTGACTTTTTTGACGTTTTTGACTTTTTTGACGTTTTTGACTTTTTTGACATTTTTGACATTTTTGACTTTTGACTTTGACTTTGACTTTTTTTAGTTTTGACTTTTTTGACTTTTGACTTTTTTTGACTTTTTTGACTTTTTTGACGTTTTTGACTTTTTTGACGTTTTTGACATTTTTGACTTTTTTGACTTTTGACTGACTTTTTTTACTGTTTTGACTTTTTTGACTTTTTTTTACTTTTTTGACTTTTTGACTTTTTTTGACTTTTTTGACTTTTTGACTGACTTTTTTGACTTTTTGACTTTTGACTTTTTTGACTTTTTTGACTTTTTTTACTGTTTTGACTTTTTTGACTTTTTTGACTTTTGACTTTTGTTTGACTTTTGACTTCACTTGACTTCAACTCAAGTCAAGTCAGTCTCCACTCATCTTTAGTCTCCACCGACAGTTTCGCTTCATAAAATTTTAAGTCACCCCCGTACTAAAGAAGTTTTCACTTCAATAAAAACAAAAATAAGCTAAAAATATCATCACTTATTTTATAGCACCTAAAATTCCAGTTAATAAATCAAAATAAAGTATACTTACACCCCAACTCAGAGCCACTAACGGTTACTAATAATAATAATAATAAAACCCTTCCACACTCATATCCCCGCAATAGGTTACAAGTATTTACCCGTGTCGCGGGTGGCATGGACTACACATATAACATGGTCATGGAAATTATAGTAATGTCTTATTTGTACTCCAGTCTCCACTCAACTCCAGTCTCCACTCAACTCCACTCAACTCCCCTCAACTCCACTCAACTCCCCTCAACTCATTCGTTTTATTGAATTTCAAATCATCCCCGTACTAAACAAAGTTTTCACTTCAAAAAACAATATAATAATAATCATTTTTTCAAAACGATTTTCCATTTATTTCATAACACGCCTAAAAAAGTAGGTATAACTTCAACAAAGAAAACTGGCTCTCAAGCTCCCAGCCGTCACGACGAGTCGTTTGGCGGCTGACACATGCTCAAGGGTGGTAGCTATCCATGCGAACCCCATGGAGAAATAATAATAGTAATAATGGTATTAATTAATATTTAAAATCAATATTACCAATATTATCCCTCGAGGGGCCCTACCACCAGCGGGCCGGATTTAGTCGCCTTTTACGACACCCATCCGGCTTGGGATTGGGGTTAGTATTCTAAGCCGCCTTAATACGGCAAGAATAATTGTGTAATTAGGACTTGACTTATACCAATACCTAATTACTATAAACAGTAACTAAAGTTTAAAAACGAACAATTTTTATTATTTCAAATTACAGCAGTGTGGATACTTTGGACTGGGTAATATAAGTCCAGAAGGCGCGCGCGCCAAATTCGAAATTAAAATAAGTGTCGGAAATTCGACGTCGTGCGGCTGCGATACGGATCGACACAGGACACATCGAAGGCGACTGGCGCGAGAGTAAAATTGAGTAAATGAACGCGTCGGGCGTTTCGTAGCTAGCGGAAAGGGAAAAAATTGGAATTGAAAGGGATGTTTTTCAAAATTTCATATTATGATGCGATAACAATATTGGTATCTATAGGACCTATACTGTGGTATATTTTTTATTATCTGGAAGCGATTAAAACGCGAATAAAACGCCATTTTTATGCCAGATTAGACCCAACTTTGTGATTTATTTCTATCTAATGAAGTAACGACTATCGTGTATCAAGTTTGATAAAAAGAAATAACAAAGACTGTAAAATAACATATATTTTTTTTAGAATTGTATTATGTACCATTTATGAGCAAAACACCTTCAAAAATACCATTTTTGGGATAAGACCCCCTTAAATTTGTCTGTAATGAGGGATAAATTAATATGTGAATTATTACACATTTCGACTCTCAAAGTATTTCTGTAAATATTGAAATAGTGTTAAAAACTATAGTAGAGCATACGCATAAATATGTGAATATTATAAAGATATAGACCTAATATTATTCATATAAGTTGTTAGTATGTTAAATTTATAATGCTTTGAATTGTAAATTAACAATATCGTTCTGCATACAACCAGGATTTTTCATTCACGGTAATTGTGGTTTTTACATTCGCAAACAATAAGTCACTTCTTAACATACAAAGGATGATAACTTTTGAGTGCATTTAATTACTAAGGTATAATTTTGACATCCGTATCCCATGTTAACATAATCTTATTTTACCCTTTATTTTTACTTTTATGTCCGTGAATATACGTACGTAGCCCTTAAAATTAGCAGACATGATACAATCCACCTAATGGTAAGTGGAAATGGACACCGCCGCCCATGGACACCAGTAGCACCAAATGCCAATAGAAGAAAGAATTAGGAAGTAGATACCGTACTGGATTTCAAGCCCACAACCCCAGCCGTGTTGCATTAAGTATTTGTATCGTGGTTTTTGTCAATTACAAATTGTGGTGGGTTAAAGAAACTGAATAAGTCGTTTGCACATGCGATACAGTAGCTTGCATGACTTGTACAATGTATGGTATCATGAGAATAATGGTATCTTTTTGTATGGAATGTTTGTGAATAAATCATTATCAGCAAATAATAAAATAATTTGTAATTGAAATTACATGCTGAGTAGAGACTAAGATTATTGGCAACACGTGTACCTAGTGTATACCTACTTGGACAAGGATAATAATATCCTTATCATTCATTACCTTGTTACTGACTGACAGACAACATACAGCCTAAACCAGTACGAGCAGACCTAAATACATGAAACTTTGTAGAGGTTCCTTTTACAGTGTTAGGAGAGCATTTTAGAAAATTCATCCTCTAAAGGAGGTTAAGCGGTTCTTTATAGGGTTAACGATAAGATGAAATTTTTGTAAATTCATTCCGTATGGGGTTGAAATAGAGGGCGACGGTTTGCATGCGTAGAAAAGAAATAATAGACAATATCATCATCATCCACGGGGATGTCTTTATAAAATTGCCAAAGACAAGACATCTAACACCTTTTTCTCCTGTTTTTCGACCGAATGTTTAAGCTTTTTACCATCCTTTAAAGAATACGAGTGTCTAATCATATTTTTCCGCTACAAGTAGTTTCTTCCTAAGTAACACAGCTCATTTATGTGTGTTCTATTTCTAGAAACATCAAAGATAGGCCAGAAATAGATGAAATAAAGTAGTTCAAAGCTAACCGTTCAATTGGCTGTATGGATTGCAAATGCAACTGATGTCATGCATCCAATGCACACACACACAAATTACGTTATAGTATTGTCTATATTCTTTGTTGTAAACAGGAAGTGAATGGTGAATTACATATTGATTGTTAATTATATATTTTTTATGGAATTGATTACGGGTTTATAGATGGTGCAGGTTATATCATAGTTAAACTATTGTTATCTAGATATAATACACATTAGAAACAAATTAAAAGTCGTCTTCGAAAAAATGTATAAATGTTTAAGAATCCCCTTTCAATACGCACTGCGAGAATTCTTTACAGGGAAGCTTCATTCATTACTCTTTATTCTCCATTCATAACTGGAACCATTCATCCTCATTCCAGGCAAAAACTATTGTTAAACCATTTTCCACGTGTTCAATTTATTACCCATCGTGATCACGACATCATTACGATATTTACTATATCTTATATATTTTAATAAATGTATGTACCTATCTTATGTATTTTAATAAAACTTGCAAAACAAGTAGGTAGGTGTGTCCTTATTTGTTCCAAACATCAAGTAAATTGTCCATTATGTATTTCCATTGATCCAATTGAAGGCATAAAGATATCTTTACGTATTTTCGTACATTGTATCTGAATGGTTCAAAACTGTACGTGATATCTGGGCACTTTCGAAACAGCCAAACGAGCAACTGGTTCAATCATTCTCCATTCATCTTCGGAAAGTGGGAGTCAGAACAAAGCAATCTAAATTATGTGTCTAATATCATATTATAATAATTTGAATATGTTTTATTAATTTACTGGTGATTGATTCGGTTAGTTACGTTCGTGCTAACCAGTATAAATTATTTGTTACTATAATCACAGAAGAAATAATAAGTAGTACCTACTTGCTATAATCAATGAAGTTTTTTATTGTTTTGACAAGATTTTTAAAGAAGAATCTTGCGACGTTTGTTCTCCACGATAAGGTAGAGGTACCGACTGTATCAAAACAGCAGCATAAGCAAAAAATTACGTGCGTATGCGATATGCCATTACAAATCAACACGAACGGGTTTCAAACCCGTTACCTGCGAGTGACGTATGCCATAAAAATTTATCACGATATAAACTTGCGTCTAAATGTATGCTGTGTAACTTCAAGAATGAGTCAACAACTTTATGAAAGTGTGAATGACAGACAAAGGATACTTGGTTTATATTACCGGAAAAGTAACGGAAACGAAAGGTCAAGATTGGGGCCGGGGCATTCCACTTTGTCAAGGACACATAAATTCATCATGAGTGGTTAGTTTTGAGCGTTTTCAGGATTATTAAAGTGTCAACATGTCAGCATAAATATTTTACAGTGTTAAACAATGGACGCATTGTAACTGATTGAAAGATAAGGTCAGAAGGTAACGATAAATTCTAATAAGAGGTCCGTACATTAGCACTAAGTTCGATTGTCACTCCGCTGGAGAGATTGCAGCCATTGCAGGTTCTGAGTATGACCGGATGTAAACTAGGGGAAAATTAAATAATATATCCCAGTGAGGGACGGATCTCCGCTGTTGAGAGTAAATAATCAGTGTGCATTGCTTGATAGTGTGTTGACCGCAATCCAACCTGATGGTGGATGATAGAGAATGACGGAGATGAAGTCTATAATGCTATCTTAGTAAATATGTACTCATTCTTCAACCATTCTTTTCTTGAAGTCTCGAAGTTTGGCTCAAGACTTCAAGGAGTACCGGTGATAATTTACTATGAAGTCTTTCCTATCTAATACGTATATTTTGTAAGAATTGATTGCTCATTGATGAAACCATTAAACTCTATAATCATTAAGATATCAGAAGATGACTAAAGATAATAAGAAACAACTTGCAAATTACTTTATCTAGGCTGCTCCAAATCGATTTTGTATTAGCTGTAAATGAAGAGCTGAATGTGATCTCTTTCTGTTTACTTCAGTCACATATTCAGGTTTACAACGATCTCACGTATGAATAAGTAAAGTGAATCCAACAATTATTAAGTGGCGATATATTAGTCCTTAATGGTAAGCGAAAGGAATTTTAAGATTCGAACACACTTCACTTTTTTCTTGCTTTTTTATAGTCATGTGAAATATACGTATTTATGAAGCATGTGGGAGTTCGAAAACGATTTTGTACTTTCAACGCCTGAATTTTAGCTGCACACCCGCAAATTTTGTACTTTTGCTCGTACCCGCTTTAGGCCCCTTCCCCATGTATTTTATGATTAATTCAATAAAAATAGTCTTGTGTGCGAATCACATAATTTATTCGACCCTGATTACAATCTACGCTGTTCAAACCTATGTACCGAATGACTGGCAGATAGTGAAAGGTCATGATTAGTGGCGGGCGTTAACCTCAACGGAAGACCAGTAAATACTCTTGAGATGACTCTTTAGCATATAATAAATAAGTTGGACAAATAAATCCTCGTGTCGTTAGATTTATTTAAGACGGTTTCTACATAATGGAAATGTGAGAAATGGCTCTCTGTGAATGAATTCCAATGTTTTGTATTTTTATTATCCCCTAAAATTTATTACTCGATTTGAATGCAGCGAATTAGCTTCTTTATTCATAATCATAATATATGTACTGCTATGTTGTACTATATACTTATTAAAGGTATAATATGAATGTATTTCTTTCGATAGTTTCCCCAGTTAGTAAACTCCGATCCATTTTTTTTAAACTCAATTATTTTTTTCTAAGTCAATTCAGCCAGAGCGATTCTTTACATGAAAACCTTTCTGCCTTTACATTGGTAAAGTTGACCAGATACGCAGGCTATTATAGACGACGGCATAAAGCTTATCAAAACGACATGACGTTCGACCACATTCTACAGTTAATTGATTTATAATGTAATAAATTAATCACTTCGGCAGTTCATATATTTTTCTCATAACAGGGGCAAAGGTTTGACATTCCTTAATGGTTTTTCCTATTACAGTCCTGCGGTTTCATGACGTGGTGTTTTTGAGACATACGGTAATTACGGTATGCTCTAAAATGAGAATGACATTGTCATGTAGTAATTTTAACTAGAATTACTCCAATGTATCCCGCATATTAAATGAATACAACGTATTATAGTTTCCCATTTACCTACCTACCAAACCCCATAGGTTCCTAGTTCCTACCCCTAGCCGTGTTTCCTATGATTTTGGAATTATCAGCGGTGGTAATATAACATGTTATTAAATTTTCATTAAAATACAAATAAAATACATACTACGGTCCATATTAAGTAATTTTTAATACATCGATCTCGGCTCAAGAGGGCAATCTATCTACCAAATGTCGCTTTTGCATATGACCTGACATATTTCGTTTTCCCAAACCTAATGTAGAGATCGCACTGATATTCAAATCATTTGTGGTCTCGAAAATATACCTCAGTATCTGTTCCAGACCTGTATACGTGACTAAAGACCGACTGCTACAGTGAACGGTCTCATGTTTTCGATACTACGGTCTACGGACTACGAGTAATTCACCTTTATTACGTTACAAGGCTGCTATGTATGTCTGTTTTAAACTAGAGACACTCGCTTATAACTAGTATTTCTAGTAACTCTTAAACGGATTATATCGTACGCTCATACGCGTTCATACTACAGCCTACTTTATACATATTAGGACCGATTGTAGTAAGTAATTGCATTACTAAGTATTTTGCATGCGATTTAAAAGTTATATTATCATGGAATACCTTGCAAATGCTAGTTCTTTATTTACATAAACTGATAAACAAGTCCGTCTTTTCCTATGTTTATGAGGAAGATTCCGTAGACGTTAAAATTGTCGTCGTAAAAAAACGTATTTTGCGATTGCAATTATATTAAATTTATCGAATAGCATTTTAAACCATGAATCCTGGAAACCCGTGGTTTTTATGAAAACAAAATGAATCCTCGTAATCGATAATTTAAAGACTTAGATAATAAAAATGACAGAATTATAGATCTAGGTACTAATAATTCTTTAGTGAATAGGTACAATAATGATAAATAAATCATTGAAGAAGCAATTTGTTTTAACAAGGAAAATTGCATACGGTATCGCGGTCTATGTCGAGTTTCGAGTTTGGTTTCTGAATAACACTAATTCCTCAGTTCGCGCTGAAGTATCAGATAGCTAGCTTTCCCCACATGTCTGAGTGTGAACCCTTTGTTCACAATGTTCCTCTTGTCCGATAAAATTATGCATGTGCATAGTATTGTACAAGTGTGTACGCGTTACGCTTGCGCAGAACCTTTCACGAAATAAATTTTTCGTTGGAAATGTTGTTAACTGTTTAAGCCCTATTAAGAGTTAAGACTGTCTATGCATTCCTATAATGATTTCACTATTTTATTTATCGCCAGAGCTTACTTGAAAGCATTAACATACCAAGGCTTTTACTAACATGCGCTAACAATCTTGGATTTCATCACTACTAATTACTATCAGATGGGATTGTTGACAAGCATAAACTTATTTTATCAAAAAAAAAAGTAATAATATCTAGAGCTTTACATTCCTATGTGTCTAAATAACGAAAATTTAACTGACTCTTCCAGACAATCTACAAAGTTATTAAAGAAGATATTTCTCCATCCGACTTCTAAAACATAATTCTGCTTTAGATTTCTAATACCTCCTCATCATTTATCATTTTTGTTATACTTATTGATAGATTTAATTTGGTTCATGTTAATTTAAACCAGTGTTTATCGTTTGACCTTTACATAAAAGATAATGATATGCATAAATGTGAGTAATTGCATCATTTTGCCCTTTATTTGATTGCGTTTAAATTTAAACAGAGTTTGGTAACGTTGACCTTATTGTAAGGCTTCGCAATTTGGCTTGTAAAGTTATAAGTAAGTACCTACATGTATAATTAAAGGATATTTATTGTGCTAGGTATGTTATACAGATAATTACAGATATATTGCATTTCCTAAAATTACAACAATCTCACGTAAATGATAATAAAATGTTTATTTCATTCATATCAAACGTCACTGATGACTGAATGTTGTAAGACAAAAATATTTTTCTTGACTTAAACCTTTTTAGAGACACATTCTCCATATTATTACAGTCAGGAAAAAATAAACTCGCTTGAACTATCATTTTTGTGTCGCAAATGGCATGAAAATAAGCTATATCTTAGTACAATACATATAAATATCGATTCTGCGCTAAATCTTCATAATCACTACTGGCGAACAAATATCCTGCGGCACGTGTCGCTCGACATCGCTCGGTATCGTACGACAAAACAGGCAACAAAATTGCGCGACTTTTCTTTGTAGCGGAAACAAAATGTTGAAAGATGTCGCTCGACATCGCACGACATCTTAAGTGACACTTGTTGTGTAACGTTAAAATAGACAAAATTGCGCGACCAAGACATTGTTGCAAGACGTCGCTCGACCTCGCGCGACATCTCACATAATGATATATCGTAGGACACTTGTGCTAGTGAAAACAAGGCTTTAGAAATGAAATCAAAGAACAATTGATACTCACCACTACCACTTGCCATAGGTGGGGTTCTTGAAGGACGACGTGGGCGGTTTGTATATGGGGTTCTCGCCGCGGCAGTCCTCAGCGTCGATGTTGGTATAGACGGGGTCGGCGAGCGGCACCGGCGGTAGACGGTTCTGCCAAAACTTGTAGGCCACGAACCCGCCCACAGCCGCCACTGCCGCGATCATTCCGAGCACGATTGGGAGCGTTACTGGGGAATTATGGTTTGAGTTAGTGTCACTGATAGGATGAATTGTTAGTTATTCATAGAATAGTATAAATAACCTCTATTTCAATCACAGATATAGATAGACATCTGACAAATAAAAAAATAATTAAAAAAACAACTGCCTTTGTTGGAATGATATGTGTTCGAAACGGTGGTAGAGGCAAAAATTACGTGCGTGTAACTATTTCACGTAGGTACTGCATGAATACTATCTTGAATTAGAATTAAAATTCGCATTTTGAACCTTCGATATTTTTGTTTTGATATCCAATATGTTGACCTAAAGTCAAAATGTCAGTTCAAAATAAATATCGTTCCCCTTCTTATAATGCGATACCTAATGATATTTATGTATATGTACTAGAAAGAAGAATCAGTGATCATGGGAATGTTAACAAACATAAACAACTATTAATAATATCTCCCTGCACGAGAGGTCAAAGACAATATTAGGTAGGTATATTCGACAACTTACGAGGATAGTCTGATATTCCATTTAAGCCGGAAGCAAACATAGACATCAAACGAATGATTATAGAAGCAAGAAACAAGTGATCCCATTAGCACAAACCAACAAATAGATAATTACTTAGTCATAACAAGCACCCGATTGTGCTGCGATAGAGAGGGACGCAATGAATGAAGATTATTAAATTTATAACGCAAGAAAAGGACGCACTCAACTAAAACAGTTTTTTTATTCATAAAAGTTGAGATAAACATACCTAATGACGGAAAGCATATGGTAGTCGAATATTTATGTACTGTCACAGAGACATGCAACTGTGTAAACGAAAATGATATTTGATGTTCTTACAAACGATGGTTTGTTATGAGAGATCTCGGAACATTTTCGTGTGAATTCACCAAATGTTTTATTTGTTTTTGAATCTTATGCGGGTATTCTCAAAATGTTAAATATGGGTGTCCTATTGGGGATCCTCCCTTATTATCAGATAGCAACAAAGGAAGATTAACTAAATTAGTTCAAGTAAAATTCAAGTATTTCCAGTTTGAGGAGCAAGTAGATCTGAATATCACTGAGTATATTATCTTATAAGAAATACATATATGCCATTGAGCAAACAAAATGTAAATATAACAAAAGAACAAATAAAAAATAGAGTAATAAGACGGTTCAAGAATTAAACACAGTTTCCAAAAGGAAGAAAAGTTTTAAGTCAGATTAATACAAAAAAAATATAAGGAATAGTAATTATAAGACTCAACACGAAGATAGGCTGCATAAACATTTACACAATGCGTCAGTGTCACATTTAAGATCTCATATTGATTTAACAAATTTCGATTACAAAAACAAAGTAGCAATTGCAGTCCGGTTAGTAACACAGTAGTCATACAGTACAGATACGGCGTAATTTAATAAAGGAAAATAATATATATGACTGTAAATTTTATCGAAATGAAAGGATGAAACATTATGATAAGAATAATATTTCATTAGCAGTTCCTTACCGTTAACGCCGCCTGCACCGAAGGCAGCACTTTTCTCGTCACTGGGCGGGATCATGAAGTAAGTGTTGTAATGTTCGTCCCTCTTTGCCATGTACTTGACTTGGTACTTATCAGGAAACGTCTCATGGCACGTCACCCAGACACTTCGGTTCAAATCGTCTCTCTCCTCTAGCAAGGTCTCGTTGAAGTTCTGGTAGAACAGAGAGAAGTGGCAGTAGGGACATTTGCCCACGTTGGGGTCTCGAAGGCATTCGTCACATCCGTGGACGGTCATGCAGATGTCCGCGCAGAAATAATTCTTGTCGAAGTACTTTGAGCCGATCCGGTCGGAGAAGCAGACACAGGTCTCACAAGGCCCGCATTTGCCATTTCCGGAACATTCCAACTGAAGAAAATTTTGGGTGAAATGATGAGGTAATAAGGCTAACAAAGCTACGGTTTATGAGGATATTGTGGTAATGTTACTTTAGTTTTGAAGATATCGATGTAAAGGCTGACATTTATCTGTTTAAGAAGCATTATCCTAAGTTTTACTAACTATCGTAGTTTTGATTGGGAAAACACGATAAAAATAAGGTGAAATATGGGCATAATATTAAGATACTTGAAATAAGTAGATTCTATGCTTACATTATTATTGGGATTAGTGCATTGGACATCTCCACGTCTGGCTTCGCATCTCGATTCACAATTGGCACCAGTCCTGAAATAAGATCCGTTTTGTAGTATAAAATACAATTGCATATCAATACAGTTAAATATTATCACGATGTGTTGTTTCTCTTGACATGTAAATAATTAGAGCGTAAAATACCCAGGGTCTTTATGCAGCTCGAGAACTTTTGTACTGTATGTCTCGATTATAAGACGATTTTGTATACCTAATTACCTACTATGAAAATATTCACACGAATATAGTTGCACTGATTATAATAATTATAACATTTATGACAACAATAGCATCGCTATCTTGATTTAGTAATTATGATGTCACTGTAATAGGTAAGATCATCATTAATGTCATCGCTGAATGAGACATAACCTTTCATGATTATTTTTTAAGACAATGAAGACTTAGCCGGCAAATTAGGGTGTCGTAAAAGGCGATAGAAGCCGGCTCGCTTAGGGATGCCGAAAATATAAGGCTTCATCATAATATATGAAGATTATGAATTACCAATATTATTATTAAGTCATTCGTATTATTACTGATATTATCATCCATACTATACTATAAATGTGAAAGTGTGTTGGTTTGTTTGTTTGTCCGTCTTTCACGTCGCAACGAAGCTGTTATATGGTATGGTTTTTATGTGTGGAGATATTGAGGAGAGTGGAGAGTAACGTAGGCTACTTTTTACCGCGGTAAAACATCCCCATGGGAAGATCGGTATTTTGTTAGTTGCTAGATATTTAGTTCCGGATGTTGTTAATAGGTGGCGTTAGTAAAATTCATTTGCAAGTTCTGATCACGCTATCAAATGATACATGTTTACTTAAATCATAAGCAACTCAATCCAACTAAGTAAAAGTAAGTAGGATTTGTAAAGAATCGATCTCTACCGCGGGCGAAGCTGCGGGCAAAAGCTAGTATTTCCATAAAGCCTAAGCTTTTGTTGGTCAGCTGCTGAAGATAAGATTTAACGATTTGAAGAAACGATGTTAAGATTGTGAAAAGAAACGACAACACCAGGCGAGGCGCCTGTCTTCAACGGACAAGCTACTTTATGCGTTTTCACATACGTTCGGATGATGTTTCGAAATAATAATATATGCATACGTATTAACACATGTAACAACAACTGTCTCGGGATGCCTTCTCGGAATAAATTACGAGCACATCGGCCGTAATGTCAAGTATAATGTAGACATTTTTAACGAGTTACCATTAAGAATGTGGGCTGTGCACTCTATAATTAACTTTGCAGGGATGAGTCGCTTATGCACTGTTTTGTGGGACACAGATAATGTTAAAGGTTCACTGAGAGTTCAGTGATGTAACATGCAAGGACACGGATCAATAACAACAAATAAAAATTAATTGTTGATCGGAGCATAAATACAAGCTATCGTCATCAGGGTCAAAACATCGGCAATAAACAATATCGTTAGTGTATCTAATAGGTCAATTTATTATCTGTACCGTTAAAATGTCGTTAGTGCTACATCGCGATCGTGGCATGGATTTAGTATTGTGCCATGGCCCATGTCTAATAAAATGTTGTTAAATCCAAATCGCTCACCTTTGCAAATTGTCATTCCATTATTCCATATAAATCTATGTGTCGTGATGTGGTAGGTTCCACAACTATCCTGTATGTACAATCAGTATCCGATGAAACTAAATTCATATAAACTATATTTCATTGGATCTTTCGTTAGTGTCTGTCAAGGGTCAACTGTCATAAGTTTCTCCCTACTTACTACCAATATCGTGGTGAGTTGGTGACCAATATGAATACAAATTGCCTTACAAATTGTCACAAAGTATGTTAAAGTTAAAAAAACGACCAACTTACCATCCACCAGAACATGTGCAAACACCACACGAGAGGTCACCATGTCCATTGCACACTTTTGCGTTTTTTTCAACTGTTTCACTACATGCGCACGCACAAGGCACCTTGTACTTCACCGAGGTTTCTTCAGACAACCCTTCGAAGCTGATTTTCAAGTTTACTGACTCCGATGTGCGCCCAGTTACAGAACAGAAGGAAAGCATAGGAGTTGCTTCGATCAAAGTAGTGCATTGACCCTCCCTACAATGCGTATTTTTGGTTACATAGAAGTCGTTATTTTGCGTCGAGTTCACTATTTCGAATTTCACCTGTTGAATGAGCAAAGATTAAATTGGAAATTATTGTTCAGATTATATTGAGAAGCTTTCGTTCATCTCCGGGGCTTCGAATTCTAATTACTATCTACTAATATGGTTGACCATACATAGTCTCTGGAGTCAGAGCGGTCGCCATGGCCGAAATCGGCCGGAAGACATCATCATCATCTCTATTTACTATTATCTATGTAACTAGGCGACAAACGATCTAGTGTAGAGTTGCCAATTCATGTCGGGACAATCCAGACGAATCCCGACCGTCTGGCAACCGTAATCTGGTGGTAGGTGGCCATCGTCGCCCACAGACTTCAGTAACACCAAAGGCATCATTCACCAAGTCATCATCATCATTCTTATGAGCTTGTATTTTGGTTTTATCAACAGCTAATAATGAAATACAGAATTTCTCACTTAAAGTGATCCCACAAAAATATTAAGAGTTATCTTACCGATGGCTCTGAAGCAGCCATATAATTTATCTGGATAGCACTGTTCCTATTAACGAATACAGTCTTTTCACTGTATTTGGGGTCGAGAAGATCGCCTGCCTCATGAAAGTCATCACCGGTGCTTGCCATTTCGCTGTAGGTCGAACACCAGGAATCTTCAATTGCTTGAAAGCAATGAACATCCTGTAACAAATAGAGATATTTAAAAATATAGTGTTATATGGTTTGGTAGCGAATTACCTCTAGGAGGCAAGTTTAATCTTCAAGAATGTTCAGGACAATTAACACAACTACGTACGTATAAAATACCGGTCGTGGAATCACGCTGGACTAAAAATATTTCTCAAAATCAAAAGACCTGTGTCTTGTATTCGTCTTCAAAATTTTCGTTGAACCACATTTGTAAAATAGTCAATGCAGTCAGGTGCATAGAATGTGTCTGTAAAGTAGTAAACCTATCCATTTGATACCTCTTCATAGTCTTCTCAATATATGAACATTATGAAGTATGCCAATGGTAGAATATACCTAACCCCTTAAAGAAACCAGCGCCGGTGATAATTATGGGTTTAGTGGTATACATCAATTTGGTGAGGGTGCATGGCTTGTTATTGTTACATAATATTATACTTAAAAATAGGTGATGCCTAGTCTGGACGTTTAATCTCTAAAGCCGATAAGCCGAAAAAGTAGCAAGCGATTTGTGACTTGCATTACATCATAAGGTTTCGTATCCACTTACGTTAAAGAAGGACTGGAATTTTATTAATGTGCTATTATGTTATATCGCCAATTGAACAAAGGTTACCAAACAGGTGAGTTATAAGTATAACCAAATATAGCTGATAAACAAGTAGGCAGGTCATCTGATCATGTTACTGTGTCTTCAAGTATAGAGTTAAATGACGTTTATAAAGTTAGTGTCGTTTTTTCATCGCAATAAGCGATGTTGTGTTCTGTGAAAAACACCGATTGAGGTGGATTTTTTCCTTAATTAGTAAAATAAGTGTCACTGTCTTGAATGGTGACCAGAGCATCCTAAAGATAACCGATGTTGAGAGGGGTTAAGCTCATTGTCCACTCAGACAACCGAGTGCGAAATGGCAGAAGACCTTCACGCCTTTATGCACATTGAGAACTTTTAGATGCATAGGTATAATAAGATTATTCACGATATTTTTCTTCACCAAAGCGAAGGAAATTGAATTTTTATAGGCACTTATTATGAACTAACTTTGAATATCAGATGTTTGTGAATGAAATTCAAATGCACAAAGGTTCGCCAAATAATTGAGCTTATACCTGGGACACTGTCAGGACTGTATAACTATAATATTATTGCTAAATTTACTCTTTGTCTCTTTGTTAGTTGCAAAATAGCCACCCGCTCCTGTCTCCGAAAAGAGAATCAATCGGTTTCGTTTTCTTTGTTTTTACGGATCCACTACTACACAAGTGCATTATTTTATTTACTTCATCCAAGGAGTTTTTATCACGAGCGAGTAATTAGACGTTGTCATATTAGGTCTTCATTACAGTGAACTACGTCCCTATAAGGACAGTCGCCTGGTTCCAGTCGAAGAATGATATAAATTGCTAGTTTAAACGGCTGTCGAGATTGAAGTCTAGTTGAATTAACCACGATTATAACTATAGGTACAGATCAGATTACTGGAAGTGGTAACGTGTTGAAATTAGGACGCACTGCATTTCAAAACATTGTGACGCCATGAGGTTCGAATGTCTTTGAGGGAGACACGAATTGGACTTTAGAACTTCGGCATTGCATGTCTATCCAAAGGGCAACAGTTGGATGCGGATGGAAGAAATTTCAATGACGTGCATGTAAACATCCATGTTGCTGGATGGATGAATACATGACATTAAGAACAAGCAAGACTAAAGAAAACACGCTTATCCTTCACGAAAATAAGTATCAGCGGATCGAAGAGCAGACATTATTAAATTAGTTAGGTACTAGTCTTTAGAACGCTTACGATACTTACGATAACCACAGTTTTTTTAATTCAACTCCGAAGCACGAAAACGTTCAACTTATTTTACCAATAACGGTCACCTGCACCATTAGACAAATATACTTATGTGTCCCGTTGTTTGAGTCAACACTTATTTACCTCGATAGATTACCCCATTCCGACTGGTCACCTCAATCTGACACCCGATGTCCACAAAAAATAAACATAAATCTATAGGTATGTTCTACAATTACATGTTGTCGTTTCGATATCAGTAAATCGCGTCAACATAACTCTTAATGATAATTTCTGACCTACAATTTATTGTAATTTCATGTAAAATATCTCTACCAGTGTGGCGCCACGTTGAAATAATGATCAGTATTTACCAGTTGTTGACGCGGATATAGAGATCTCTTTATACTCGTTAAGTGTTAACTTATTATTGTCAGATATTATCCTTAATATTCTTATTATAGATATGTCCTTGCTGTCTTTATCCTGTATTCATGAGACTACAGTCTGTCAGTCAACATTCAGAAGAGGGAAATGTGGTCTCGGCTATACCTAATTCATATCCATAATATTTTAGGGCCGGAGGGTATATATAACATGCTTTTAAACTTAACTAAGTACTCATCATTATCATTACGATACGTACAAGGTACAACGTACGTAAATGTATATCGTGAGTACCCGTATGATAGTAAAAGCGTATACAGAATAAGTGTAACCTAATCCATCAAAATCTTCACACAACAGTTTTGACTTACGTAGGAGCAATCGTTTTAACATTCTGACTGCATCCTATAGCATGTTAACTTGGTCAATCAGTTACGGTTATTGAAACATACCTCAATTTACATATAAGTATAATTTTATATGAGTTTGAACTGTTAAGAATTTCAATATGCTGGAATGTATCTATCTCTATGTGTAATGAGTACATGAAAAATTCGCATGTTTAATTGCTGGTACAAATATTTCGTTTTGGGTTATAAGTTCAGTCAATTCACACAAATAATTTAAGAGGAAACATTTTTCAATCATAATAAGTGTCAACTAACCCTGGTATCAAACCTGGACTCTTCGTTTGACTTCAGGCTTCAGGTAGTTTCACTATCAGCGAATTTACAGATCCTGACATTTAAGATTTTTTTTTATATAAGGGTTGGGATTAAACACAGCATAGCAAGTGTATACGGTACCTATGCTATGTAAGAAGTAATTTACACGCTTGACTCGTAGCTCATTACTCTGCATTGTTGTGTAGTGATGGGGCTTCGAGGACGGCTCTCAATGAGTGACAAAGAAAAAGAACATTAGATTTTGCGATTCATGGAAGACATTCTTTTCGTTCACATTCTTTAAACGAAATGAGTTTTAGAAATAATTTTGATCATAATTATGTTGTTTAATTTTTATTTTGAAATATTCTAAGAAATTGATTTATTTATAAGTTTTAGGAAAAAATACGATGTCCATAAAGGGGATTTTAAAGTTATTAAGTGATAGTAAAGTAAGTATTTTATCTCCGAATTCCAGTTCTCTATTGTCATAGTTCGAGGTCCAGGGGAAAGTGGAAGGTAAACGATTACGAGGCAGATAACCCACGCGATGGTCGGATACCTACTATTAAAAGTTTAACGAAGCGTTCCATTGTTCAATGTGCCCGCAACGCCAACAACAGAAACTGATGGAAAAGACCGCTCTGCACCATCATCATGGGCAGACCTACCCAGATACTGGACTAGATATTTAGGCCCAAGACTAATCAGGTTTCTTCAGATGTTTTAACCCTTACTTTTTTGGACGCTAGTATTTCATTTAATTTTATAACATTTTTCTGTAGACACAGTTTTGGTATTATAGCACGTCGTTGTTTGTAAACTATTGTATGTATGATAGTTCTCACGCTCGAGCTCTGAGTGATGTGATTGTCTGCATGCATGTCACGTACAATTCAGCATATTTTATGACAAACTAATATGGTAAATTCGTAAGCATGTTCGACGACATCGTAATAAAACAATAATTTGATTTCATTCCAGAATATCGATAAACGATGCAAATGGCAATACACATGAGGTAGACACTCATCCCTACTTGTAAGTAATAAAATGCAAAAAGCCAATAGTTGAGAACAAGAGCTGAAACCTTTAAGGTAAGAGCTGGCTGGTAAAGAGCAATAAGGCACTTCAGTAAAGCCGGAGACACTCGGGGCAATAAACCGTTGGCGTGACAGAAGTTGCCAAGTGCAACTTGGCATGTGGGCAGCAATAACAATGGAGATGGCGATGATTACTCTCCCCGACTGGTCTATTACGTTTAATCGTTCGAGATTTTATCGATTCGCCATTTCCCTCTCAACTTTCATATACCAAATAGACAGAGAGACCAACACTTTCAACGTTTCCTACGAGTCATAATGAGGTTGTTTTCGCGTGGGTGGTACGTAGGAATATTAAAGATAGAATTCTCCCCGTTGCGACACTTGGTACATAGGTGTGTGTGTAACCAGTTTATGATAAATAAAGCGGATGAAATGAAAAAATTTAAACCGGTATGAGGGGTCGAGTATGACTCCTATTATCAACATCGCCTACAGCTATGAGTTTAATTAATGGAAGAAAAAACGAAACATTCCATACATATTGCGTTCAACAATAATTAAAGAAATCGTTATGTTATGATGCTTGGAAATTCAAGTAATAAAGTCATATTTATACGTGAGCTGCTTGGTTATAGTTGGTTGATGTTTATTGTTCTCTTAAGCTGTTCTCTTCTAAAATGACTGTAATCTAGCATTATCTAGTCAAAGGTTTATAAATACCACGAAACACTTCGAGAAAAAGTAGGTAGAGTCTTGGCCCTAGATTTACGTGAAGAAGAGAGAAATTTCATTCACCGATTCTTTTCATTAATGACAAGCATTTTGTTAAACAGAACACTTATAAACTCGTAGAAATAGCTGATTAAAATGGCAACGGAGAGTCTAATGTAATTTAAAAAATGAAAGAAGAAGAAGTCTTAGAAGGATGGTCATTTGAAGAGAACCATGAATTGACAAAGGAGTACTCCCGAAAAGTTGAACTAACGACATGAAGAAGATTCATAAAGGAAAGATTTTGAAACAGGTTACAGGACTAAGTAGTGCTATGGACTTACAGAACGTTGAAAAAGACATACAATTAAGATAATAATTAATAAGACGAATTAAGGGGATTGGCTCGCTCAAATCTCAAAAATACTGTAAGTTTGAAGAAGATTGCAGATGAATCCTTTTGTGCGATTTCCATATAAAAAATATATGGTATACTGAAGGTCATCACAATGATATTGTATAGTTTAAAATTTTAATAACCTCGCCCAAATATTGGGAAAAAATTTTGTTAAATAGGTCCTTCTTCAACCTAAATTGTAAATGTTCTTTGTAACGGTTAAATATTTCGGCATGAATTTTGTACTAAAAAATATGTAATGACGTGTTTCACAATTTGTATAGTTGTTTTTTTCTTAATTCTTTTAATATTTTTAAATAATGAATAAAAACCCAAAACTTCACCATTACCCCACTGGAGCGCCCCCGCTAAGCCCTGCGTCGCGTGCTCGGGAGTCTCGGATCAGTGTCTCGATGACTCTTGTGACGGGTGGATTGTACGCGCGTTATTTTTTACAAATAAAAACTAAAACTTCACGTTTTGAAAATTTTTTGAATGAAGTCATATTGTAAACAGTACAAATATAAATATTTCGTAAAAGAACAATAGAAATTAAGTTTGTAAATATATGTAAAGTAGATTATAATGTCGTTTAGTTTATTGACCCTATCATAGAGTAAGACTGACTGTGGCTAAATTTATGAATAAATGTAAAGTGAAACGTGACCGAGGTCTCCAAAACTATTGGTAAGTATATTGAGTACATTATTTTTAGTGTGTTTATTTTTTGAACGTTTTAGCTATCTTGAGAATTTCGTTTGACGGCGGATGGAGACCTAAATGATGATGGACTCCGAAGGTGGGTATTAGCATCTCATTGACGGCACTACGTATAACCACCGCGTTTGGATTCATTTGAAAGGTCTCATGGAGACCTTGGTGACTAATGATGTCACCTACCTGATGGTGGACTCCGAAGGTGGGTAAAGGATCTCAGTGACGGCACTAGATAGAACCATCGTGTTTGGATTCATTTGAAAGGTGTCATGGAGACCTTGGTGACTAATGATGTCACCTACCTGATGGTGGACTCCGAAGGTGGGTAAAGGATCTCAGTGACGGCACTACGTAGAACCATCGTGTTTGGACTCATTTGAAAGCTCTCATTAAGACCTTGGTGACTGATGATGTCACCTACCTGATGGTGGACTCCGAAGGTGGATAAAGGATCTCAGTGACGGCACTACGTAGAACCATCGTGTTTGGACTCATTTGAAAGCTCTCATTAAGACCTTGGTGACTGATGATGTCACCTACCTGATGGTGGACTCCGAAGGTGGGTAAAGGATCTCAGTGACGGCACTAGATAGAACCATCGTGTTTGGACTCATTTGAAAGGTCTCATTAAGACCTTGGTGACTGATGATGTCACCTACCTGATGGTGGACTCCGAAGGTGGGTAAAGGATCTCAGTGACGGCACTACGTAGAACCATTATGTTTGGACTCATTTGAAAGGTCTCATTGAGACCTTGATGACTGATGATGTCACCTACCTGATGGTGGACTCCGAAGGTGGGTAAAGGATCTCAGTGACGGCACTACGTAGAACCATCGTGCTTGGACTCATTTAAAAGGTCTCATGGAGGCCTTGGTGACTCATGACGTCACCTACCTGATGGTGGACTCCGAAGGTGGGTAAAGTATCTCAGTGACGTCACTATGTAGAAGTATCGTGCTTGGACTCATTTGAAAGGTCTCATTGAGACCTTGGTGACTGATGATGTCATCTACCTGATGGTGGACTCCGAAGGTGGTTAAAGGATCTCAGTAACGGCACTACGTAGAACCATCGTGCTTGGACTCATTTAAAAGATCTCATGGAGACCTTGGTGACTAATGATGTCACCTACCTGATGGTGGACTCCGAAGGTGGGTAAAGGATCTCAGTGACGGCACTAGATAGAACCATCGTGTTTGGATTCATTTGAAAGGTCTCATGGAGACCTTGGTGACTAATGATGTCACCTACCTGATGGTGGACTCCGAAGGTGGGTAAAGGATCTCAGTGACGGCACTACGTAGAACCATCGTTTTTGGACTCATTTGAAAGCTCTCATTAAGACCTTGGTGACTGATGATGTCACCTACCTGATGGTGGACTCCGAAGGTGGATAAAGGATCTCAGTGACGGCACTACGTAGAACCATCGTGTTTGGACTCATTTGAAAGCTCTCATTAAGACCTTGGTGACTGATGATGTCACCTACCTGATGGTGGACTCCGAAGGTGGGTAAAGGATCTCAGTGACGGCACTAGATAGAACCATCGTGTTTGGACTCATTTGAAAGGTCTCATTAAGACCTTGGTGACTGATGATGTCACCTACCTGATGGTGGACTCCGAAGGTGGGTAAAGGATCTCAGTGACGGCACTACGTAGAACCATTGTGTTTGGACTCATTTGAAAGGTCTCATTGAGACCTTGATGACTGATGATGTCACCTACCTGATGGTGGACTCCGAAGGTGGGTAAAGGATCTCAGTGACGTCACTATGTAGAAGTATCGTGCTTGGACTCATTTGAAAGGTCTCATTGAGACCTTGGTGACTGATGATGTCACCTACCTGATGGTGGACTCCGAAGGTGGGTAAAGGATCTCAGTGACGGCACTACGTAGAACCATCGTGCTTGGACTCATTTAAAAGGTCTCATGGAGGCCTTGGTGACTCATGACGTCACCTACCTGATGGTGGACTCCGAAGGTGGGTAAAGGATCTCAGTGACGTCACTATGTAGAAGTATCGTGCTTGGACTCATTTGAAAGGTCTCATTGAGACCTTGGTGACTGATGATGTCATCTACCTGATGGTGGACTCCGAAGGTGGTTAAAGGATCTCAGTAACGGCACTACGTAGAACCATCATGCTTGGACTCATTTAAAAGATCTCATGGAGACCTTGGTGACTAATGATGTCACCTACCTGATGGTGGACTCCGAAGGTGGGTAAAGGATCTCAGTGACATCACTATGTAGAAGTATCGTGCTTGGACTCATTTGAAAGGTCTCATTGAGACCTTGGTGACTGATGATGTCATCTACCTGATGGTGGACTCCGAAGGTGGTTAAAGGATCTCAGTAACGGCACTACGTAGAACCATCGTGCTTGGACTCATTTAAAAGATCTCATGGAGACCTTGGTGACTAATGATGTCACCTACCTGATGGTGGACTCCGAAGGTGGGTAAAGGATCTCAGTGACATCACTATGTAGAAGTATCGTGCTTGGACTCATTTGAAAGGTCTCATTGAGACCTTGGTGACTGATGATGTCACCTACCTGATGGTGGACTCCGAACGTGGGTAAAGGATCTCAGTGACGGCACTACGTAGAACCATTGTGCTTGGACTCATTTAAAAGGTCTCATGGAGACCTTGGTGACTGATGAAGTCACCTACCTGATGGTGGACTCCGAAGGTGGGTAAAGGATCTCAGTGACGTCACTATGTAGAAGTATCGTGCTTGGACTCATTTGAAAGGTCTCATTGAGACCTTGGTGACTGATGGTGTCACCTACCTGATGGTGGACTCCGAAGGTGGGTAAAGGATCTCAGTGACGTCACGACACAGAACCATCGTGTTTGGACTCATTTGAAAGGTCTCATTGAGACCTTGGTGACTGATGATGTCATCTACCTGATGGTGGACTCCGAAGGTGGTTAAAGGATCTCAGTAACGGCACTACGTAGAACCATCTTGCTTGGACTCATTTAAAAGATCTCATGGAGACCTTGGTGACTAATGATGTCACCTACCTGATGGTGGACTCCGAAGGTGGGTAAAGGATCTCAGTGACATCACTATGTAGAAGTATCGTGCTTGGACTCATTTGAAAGGTCTCATTGAGACCTTGGTGACTGACGATGTTACCTACCTGATGGTGGACTCCGAAGGTGGGTAAAGGATCTCAGTGATGGCACTGCGTAGAACCATCGTGTTTGGACTCATTTGAATTTTTGTGTATGGCTTATTACTGACTGTAGCAGCAAAAACATTACCTTCGCTCACTTAAGTTATTATGTTTCAGGTAGTTCAGGAACCAGCAAAACTCAGATTTACAAAATCAGGAACTTCAGTCGTTAAAGAAACATATGATCTGTCTGGGATAGAAGTTGATGAGGGGGCAGAGCAAATTTTGCCGGTAACTTAGTCTGTTTGCTTACACTGTGGTATTTTTTAGATTCTAGATAGTTTCCCTAGCTAATTTAATTTGACACTGCATTGTTTGTTTTACAAGATTTACAAGATTTGATTATTGAAGAAGAATCACAAGCAGAAACAAAAAATATATCTGGAAGACGACTTATAGATCTAACTTACTTTTTTCCAAAATACAAGAAATAGGCGGCCATGGTGCTTTGAAAGTTTGAATTACATGTCCCTGTGACTAAAATTTTTGTCTTTATTACATAGAACTTGGAACCCATTTAGATCTCAATACTTTTTTTTAACTTGGCTCTCATTTCACATTTATGTTTTTGATAAGATATCATTACTTTTTGTCTAGAAATTATTAGTGTTTATAGATAATGAATATACATATTGTTATTTGTAAAATTACTCTACACGGTGGAATCGCTAATTCACTTGTTTCACTAAATATCAATAACTTTCAGTCTAGCCTTGACCACGATCCCTGCAACTGGGTCGAAATATCGGCGTATAAAATAAAATAATTATATCGTGAGTACCTGTATTACAGTAAAAATGTGTTCAGTCACCAAAATGCGGATTTTTAAATGTTAATGTATCAAAAACAATTTTAGCCACATTTATGAAATTTTAAATTTTAAATAAGCTAAGGGGTTTTAATAAATGTGTTAAATTTTATGTATTTAGATGAAATAGGTCTCGAGTTATGAACGGGTCAAAAGTAACTCGAAGTGATTCGTATAATATTACACATTATAATAAAATTATAAAAATTTGCTAGTTTCTGATTTATTCCTTTGTAATTTGTATTCACTCAACTATAGGTGTACCAGAATCTGATGGCAAAATGGGGAAATTAAAATTGGAGACAACACACTCCCCAGCGTTGGGGAAACTAGAATAAAACTTGTTGATCCTTGATATTTTTAATAGTGTTAGTTTCATAACAGGCAATCTAATACGAGTATTTAGGTAAGGTTTATTACTTTCAGATGGTAATAAAAGACAAAGCTACACATTTTTTAGACAAGCGCATATTTTTTTTATAATTAATTATTATAGTGACTAACAATAATTTATGCAACAATAATTTAAAATTTGCAATCTGTATAGGTACTAGTATTTTTTATTCATTTGATGTAGAGAACAAATAGATAATAATAATAAATTGCTCCTCCACCGTTTCAATTACGTGAACTTGTACGAGTATGATGTAACTTTTCATTTCATATTCACAAAATTTTTGCTACCTTTAATTTGTAACAATGTCTGTATTATTTATTTCAATTAATTTAATATCATTTGCTACATACAAAGAAATTTTAATTAGATTATTTACTAAGAAAATAAAGATTTTTGGACGTTATCCTAATAGCCGTTTTGAGGTGTGTTTATGAAATCTGGAGCAAATATGTATTTCGCAAGTCTCAATCAATGAGCAATTTTACAGGCTTATTTCGAATACTTTTTGAGTTATGAGGGGGTCAAAATTGGCTCCAAATCGTTGGTGTAATATTACATACGGTACTGCTCGCCAGTTCTGTTAGCTTGAACTTGGCTGGACACGCTACTGCGCGTACCTGCTAGATATAATGGTGATATTTGATTATTACTTTTTAACAAAAAATAAAACCAACGAAAAAAAAACTGAAAAGCAAAAAATAAAATAAACCATTTAGTATTATAAATTAAGATCCGAAATTAACAGTAAATAAATAATTTTGAGACCGTGCCAAACAAACAACCAAAATTAATTACATAAAATTCATAATGTTATGAGGGCAGCGGCATGCGATGCACTTGGCAGCAGCAGCGCGGCGCACATCTTTTCGCCGTTTGTTTTTTCATTGGTTTGGCACCGCCTCAAAATTATTTATTTACTGTTAATTTCGGATCTTAATTTATAATACTAAATGGTTTATTTTATTTTTTGCTTTTCAGTTTTTTTTTCGTTGGTTTTATTTTTTGTTAAAAAGTAATTATTTTTTAATTTTTAGTTGCTTTAATACTTATAATTAAGAATAAATTATTGATTTTATGAATTATAGATTCAGTTACCAGGTAAAAATGTAGTAGATGAAATATCAATCATCCCCTATTTTCGTACCTATAGGGGTAAAATTTTGTTTCGAAATTTAAACAAGAGTAACCTCAAGGTATACACTATTCAATAAAAAAAGAATCATCGAAATCTGATCATCCAGTACAAAGTTATTGGGGTTAACATGTAAAAATTCCGGGTAAAAAACGGGTGAATGATCAATCATTCCCTATTTTCGTACCTTTAGGGTGGGAATAAAATTTTCAAAAAAATATGGAACCAACTTCAAGACATACCCTATCCAATAAAAAAAGAATCATCCAAATCGGACCACCCTGTGCCGATTTCTGCGTGATCATACATAAAAAAAAATATATGTGTCGAATTGAGAACCTCCTCCTTTTTTTTTCGTCGGTTAAAAATTATCTACAGATTTCTTGAAGCACCCATAACCTTACTTCCTATAGAATTAATTAATTATTGTAATTTAGGAACAATCACAAAGGGCCATCCATAAATTACGTCACACGTTAGGGAGGAGGGGGGTTCGATGTAGCGTGACATTGTGTGACAAGTGGTGGGATCCTAAATTTTGTGACGTCACATTTCAAAATCGAATATTTGGTATATACATATATGTATAGGTGAATATTAAAAAACAATTAATGGAAATAAAACTTATTTTAGAACTTAATTCGTAATATGTGACGTCACACTAGGGGCGAGGGGAGGTCTCACAAATGTGACCAGCTGTGACGAGGAGAGGCGGAGGGGTCAGAAAGTCATGAAATTAGTGTGACGTAATTTATGGATGGCCCCCCAATGGCAACATTAAAACAAGGTCATCAACTAGGTCATCCTAAGTACTTCCGTTACTGAGAACCTATAAGCACATACCCGGTCATCATCAAACCTTCAGAATGTTTCATGTAGTAGCACCCGTGCTCAATTAGATAAATGTTGAAAGCTAGGTCACCCTAACTATTTCTGTTACTGAGAACCGATAAGCACTTACCTGGTCATCATCAGACCTTCAGAATGTTTCATGTAGTAGCACCCGTGCTCAATTAGATAAATGTTGAAAGCTAGGTCATCCTAACTATTTCTGTTACTGAGAACCGATAAGCACTTACCTGGTCATCATCAGACCTTCAGAATGTTTCATGTAGTAGCACCCGTGCTCAATTAGATAAATGTTGAAAGCTAGGTCATCCTAACTATTTCTGTTACTGAGAACCGATAAGCACTTACCTGGTCATCATCAGACCTTCAGAATGTTTCATGTAGTAGCACCCGTGCTCAATTAGATAAATGTTGAAAGCTAGGTCATCCTAACTATTTCTGTTACTTAGAACCGATAAGCACTTACCTGGTCATCATCAGACCTTCAGAATGTTTCATGTAGTAGCACCCGTGCTCAATTAGATAAATGTTGAAAGCTAGGTCATCCTAACTATTTCTGTTACTGAGAACCGATGAGCACTTACCTGGTCATCATCAGACCTTCAGAATGTTTCATGAAGTAGCACCCGTGCTCAATTAGATAAATGTTGAAAGCTAGGTCATCCTAACTATTTCTGTTACTGAGAACCAATGAGCACTTACCTGGTCATCATCAGACCTTCAGAATGTTTCATGTAGTAGCACCCGTGCTCAATTAGATAAATGTTGAAAGCTAGGTCATCCTAACTATTTCTGTTACTGAGAACCGATAAGCACTTACCTGGTCATCATCAGACCTTCAGAATGTTTCATGTAGTAGCACCCGTGCTCAATTAGATAAATGTTGAAAGCTAGGTCATCCTAACTATTTCTGTTACTGAGAACCGATAAGCACTTACCTGGTCATCATCAGACCTTCAGAATGTTTCATGTAGTAGCACCCGTGCTCAATTAGATAAATTTTGAAAGCTAGGTCATCCTAACTATTTCTGTTACTGAGAACCGATGAGCACTTACCTGGTCATCATCAGACCTTCAGAATGTTTCATGTAGTAGCACCCGTGCTCAATTAGATAAATGTTGAAAGCTAGGTCATCCTAACTATTTCTGTTACTGAGAACCGATGAGCACTTACCTGGTCATCATCAGACCTTCAGAATATTTCATGTAGTAGCACCCGTGCTCAATTAGATAAATGTTGAAAGCTAGGTCATCCTAACTATTTCTGTTACTGAGAACCGATAAGCACTTACCTGGTCATCATCAGACCTTCAGAATGTTTCATGTAGTAGCACCCGTGCTCAATTAGATAAATGTTGAAAGCTAGGTCACCCTAACTATTTCTGTTACTGAGAACCGATAAGCACTTACCTGGTCATCATCAGACCTTCAGAATGTTTCATGTAGTAGCACCCGTGCTCAATTAGATAAATGTTAAAAGCTAGGTCATCCTAACTATTCCCGTTACTGAAAACTGATCAGTACTTACCTGGTCATCATCAGACTTCAGAATGTATCATTTAGTAGAATGAAAGCTACATAATATGTCAGCAGGCATAATGCATAGTGTAGTTCAAAATAAATAAATTATTATATTATCAAGTAGGCACTAGGCAGATACTCACTCGCACAAGACTACAAAAACTATAGGAACAAAATGTATTCGAAGATCTCTCAGAGAGCGAATATAAATAGGCAAAAACGATGAAAACTCTGTGCCACATGTTTTCTTGCTTTATCTTCAATTCGTGTTATTGTAGTATAGTCGTTGGTCGGTAGATGGCGCTTAGTTAAAAAATACTAGCAGAGGGACCAAATCTTCAAGGTCATCGGGCAAGGCAATCCCCTTAATAAGACGTAGGTGGTTTATTGATTTTTTTGAGTGCAATTTTAATTTCGAACAACAATTTATCCCTATATGCCTCAAATACTGTACGGAATAAATACAATTATGTTTTCCTTAACCCTCAAGCGCTGTCAACAAAGAACCTCTATTGTTTACGCGAAATAATATGAGCATTCAAGCACCCGCATCTGTGCCTCGTTAGTAACTGCACACCGCTTGACTCATGGATTTTATGATTAATTACATTTAAAAAACATTGTTATTTTCAGTACACTAAGAAAAATGTTCAAAAATGAAATAGCCTGGTCCCACTATAAAGACTCCCAACTCTTTGAATCATAATAAAATGTAGATATAATAAAGGATGTTTTAATAATATGTACAATTTTGCGATAATAATTTAGGTTCAGAATTTCACGGTTTAATAAATTTTGACGTGAATTTTGCCTTGTAAATATGTAAGTGACATAATTTGCATTATTATCTTAGAATAGTTTAAAATGGAATGTGCCTGAGATTATTTATTATCACATTGCTTCAACACTGTAATAAGTATTGCTTTTATCGTAAACTGAAGACTTAAGATATTTAACAATATTTACAATGTAAACGCGTTCTTACGATAAAATAAATGAGAGACATATGAATGAGTCGAAGTTTTAATTACAATCTGTCCGCTAAATCTGTACACTTCATACGAACATGTAAAAAGCGGCCAATACCTCTTTAATTCGAGTTCCGCAAAACATTATGTGACAAAGTTCAACGCCCTGCGAGTGGGGCCAACAGTACTGTTCCCGAGAAAAGTGTTCCAGAGTTCCAGACATCTTCAACAACTTTGCAGACAAATCTATATGGGATTGGCTGCACTCCAATTTTTGGGTTCGTCTGTACTAATCTAATACTTGTGCTGTACTGTAAAACTAAAGACGAAGTAAAAGGGAAATATGATCTATGAGTAGGTACGTAACGCGTGGGCAGTTGTTTAGGATGGTGCAAGGTTTAAGACGAAGCGGCTATGATTTGAGGACTGTTTTTAACTTTTTATAGATATGCAAATTACTTTTAAAATCTACAATCAAGTAACCATGTTTTGGATGATACCCAGTACACAAGTGATTTTTCTGCTTCTTTCCTGGCCACCGACGTTAAAAGAGGTTAAAATTACTCTCAAGATGATAGTTTAATTACTTAATATAAATTAAGATATCGAAACTAGAAGTACCTAGTGGTGTAGATCTCTCCGATATTCTCGGAACAAAAGGAGTCAGTGTAACTGCCACAATAGTAGTACATTTTGGCTACTTGGTAGTTTTAACATTAAACTTATTATTAGGATTTTTATTAAAGTTGTATGTTTAGTTATAGAAACAAAATATATTTACTATAATATCTGTAACGAATTGATAACCTCCTCCTTGTTTGAAGTAGGTACTTAGTTTAAAAAAGTAGAGTTAATAAGGTGTGAGCTTCATCCTTCTATGGATTATTCCACACATCGAATAGCAGTTAACTCGGAAGGCAGTACCGTTGATTGCGAGACTTGTCGGGCCACCCGAATGAAATAACACGATCTGATCTTATACATAATACTTATGACCGAAAGATTATGTTTCTTAACAGATAACTGGAAACTGATAATCCATTTTATGTAACACTTTCGCCAAAGCTGGTGAATTGAAGAAACGTATTCGGTTCTCTTATACTTCCCTAAATGTTTTAAGAATAATAATAACACTGTTCTTTTTAGATCTGGATTTATTTAGTGTATAATAAAAATCAACATATTTTCAAATTTTACCAAAATAATAATGATTAAAATACATTCACTACTAAGCTATAAGTTTGTCGACTTATTGTTCAAAGCAGGAAAAGCAGTGTAAAACAAAGGTTGGTTTTCTCCTGCTCTAGATTCTGTCTGTCATAAATTCCAATGATTGATTTTGCCTTACTTCATACATGTAAATCCGGCATGAGAAAGTACATAGTATCACCACTATTTACGATAGGGCCTATCGGAAGGGCGACATATTGCCATAAATTGTGCTCTCGTCTCGATATGGTATCGGAATTTATATTATGCTCCTACTTGTTATAAAATCTCGTTTTTTATCCTAAAATGGGCTTCCTTGTATGCAACTGTTCACATTATTGTCAACGATGTCTTTTTTGCATAAATCTCATTTATTCTTGACGCCATTTTGCCTTTGTAAGGATTGAATTGGGTTATTGGGATAAAAACATGGTGTAACAATTCTAGTAAGTAACAAATATAAGGCACTGTCCTGCATGAAAAACCTTATATTTCATGTTTTGATGGACTTCCGACCATTAATCTTAATACTGGATCATGGCCGTTACGCAACTGAAACTTATTTATTTACTTTTTTGCAAAATAAAATTAATTATTTTCTTATCTGCGATTTCTCAAATCAATTTTCATCTTAATAACAGTCACGGTTGTGGCTTAATCGTGACATTTTAAAACGAAGCCCAGACTTACAAATGAAGCTCGATCGGATGACCAATAAAGAATCCCCTTTAAACGAGCATTGAGGCGGTTAATCAAGCATAATGAGAGTAATTGCGAAATAGATTTCGAGTCACGGTCAAGCTGCTGTTATATTGGTCAATGCCGCGGTAAGTAGCCATTTTTTATAACGTTACTGTTTTTCGAACCACAGATTTAATTTCAATTATTTTACCGAAAAGTTGTCGTTAGCAAAGTGTGGCCGAAAATTACAAGTTAATTGATAGTTTCTTAGTATTTGCATCAACAACCGTCAACTGTAGTCATAGTGCGTGCCTCAATGGTAAAGATACAATTAATAAGACAATTACCTTAATAGTTCTAGTACCTACAAGATAACATACTCAGGGGCGGCTGTACTTTAAGTGCACTCGTGCGCCGAACTGCCAGATTTTTATGTTTAGAAAAATAAAACAAAAAATGTTTATTAGTGTCTGATTAACGACCTATTCAATATGATGAACCAATTTAAGCTCTTTGATAAAGTATTAAGACTCATTATCGCGAAAATCGCTGTAAAATGGTTCACGGTGCGCTAGCCAAAGCGCACGGCGAATGCTCATACAACTTCTATGAGATGCAACCGAAAACGCCTGGCGCGTGAGACAGAGCTAGTTCAATAGAAAATGTACGGCGAATTATGACGTTTTGGAGCGCCGCACCAGCAGCGAACCGAAGATTACCGAGCGGAACAAGGTTTCACGAAATTCGCGCGCGCTTTTAGTAGCTAACATAGTGATTAAGTACTCTGTGGTAGCTAAAAGGAGTTGCGTTTGTTTACATTCTGCAAGGATTTTCAGTATTATAATATTATAGTTACTGAATTGTGTGACATTGTGTGTGAGTAAATAGCTGTGAAAATGAGTATTAACTTTAACATCAACCATTTTGGAAGCTAATTTATTTTAGAAAATAAAACTTTTCAACAAAAATTGAAATTAAAATCAGCAGGATTATTTTTCAAACACTCATCTATTTATTTTTCAAACAGTCATCTAAGGACACTTTTAAGACGAATATAACTATACAAATCCATCCAGCCGTTTAGGTCTACGCGCGAAAATCATAACCGTTCTTTGGTAGTCGTTAAAAATAAAAATACGCTGATACAGTGCACCACCACTTCTAGGATCCACCAGCCGCCACTGTAACATAGTAGTCACATTTTGATTAACTGTTTTATGCTGACCAGTTTAACAAGTGTTGCAAATTACTTAATAATGGTGGGAGCTATAATAAGTACATAACACCGTAGATATCCTAGCTTATCATTATATGGGTACCTACTGTGCTTATAGGTAGTAGGTATTTTGGTATTATCCTGTGGTATTAAAATAAAACTCAAGAGATAGGTACGTAGCCGATCAAACAAGAGAAAAAAAATTAAAATAACTTTTTTGTAATTTGTTTTAGATAGGTACATACCCATAGATTACCCCCACAAGATACCGCATACAAGGCAACTGACGCGCGGCAACATAGCAGTGCTTTTGCTATGCATATGAAGCTGTACTAGCATTCACGACATTAGTATCGACCAAGACCTTTGACCCGTATACACGCGGATCTTTCAGAATTTAATTAATTTCAAAAAAGCATTCGCTGATGGAACCATGGCTTATTGCAGAGTGAAATGGTGTGATAAATCAGTGCGTAAAAACAGTTACCAAAACGATGGCATATCATTTCATAAATTAGTAATTCATATTTATTTTACAAATTTTCTTCTAATGAAGCAGAGTTCAACTTATGCTGGTTTTGAGAGTGACATTTTGTAAAAATTTCATTCCTAATTCAAAATAATTATCTTGTTTCTGACTAAAGACAATACTAGGGAAGTGAATTTTTCATTTTAAACGCGTATCGATATTCATTTTGAGGATATTGCTATGAAATCGATAATTTCTAACAAGTTATAAGTGGGATAAAGGTTGCTGTAGTCAAGGATAACAATATTATTTATTATATGAAAAAACATTGTGGTAATGGTTTTATAGATTTCCTAGATACCCCGAGAGGACGGAAAAATGTATAGAAGCAATGCACCGTGGAGAGGGATGGTTTCCTACCAAATACAGTGTCGTTTGTTTAACAGAGTTTCAAGACGTGCGTTTCTATTGTTCTTGATAAATATACTAAAGAATGTTGTTCACGCCTGTAATTGGCACTCACACTAGTCCAGTTTCTATAGAACTTATATTTGTAATGTAATGTATGTACTGCTGTTGGTGTGCTAATAAAATAAAATAAAAAATAAATAAATAATAAAATAACACACTTTTCAGTTGACAGTTTCTACTATATAAAGAAATAATCATCGAAGGTTGATGGATTCAGTTGTATCATCGTTATACCTACCAGTTTAATATTAATATAATATTATATATTTATTAATAGTATCGATATTTTCATTATAAATAATGATAATAACAAACATCGATCGTACGATTAATCGATCATACATACTCAATCACTATGGACGGGTTGAGCTTGATAAATTCCAAGTTTGAATTTTAAATATCCAATCACAGCGTATCTGTTTCGTACCCCGCAAACCGCACCTTCCGCAAAATTGTGACTTTGAATTCTAAGAAATATTCACTAATACGGAATCTATTGGAGGTAATCTATGTACATACCGCACTAACATTATAAACTACTTTATTCAAACCGATTTTGCATACTTTAAGCGATAATTGTTCTCAAACAGTTATCTACTAATAATTAATTAAATAGTTGTTGAGATATGTTTGCGATTTCAAATATGATTACCATGTGGCGCAGACAGCTACCGCCTTGTGGCTAGAAGCCACATACGTGTAGGTTTCGGATTACATGATAAATACTTTTGGTTACACAGTTGAACGACCAGATTTCATCGGCTTCCAGCCGTCTGAATTAAGGATTGGGGTAATACATCGTAAATAACTTACGAAACATCAATTTGTAACACGAGCCCGGTCAAAGGCGACAACTCCAAATGTCAGAAGCGAGTGACAGAATATCGAAATTACGCTCCCAGTACAAGTAATTACCAAAAAACATACAATCAATCACAACTAAGGAGCTATTATTATCTCCCATTATCATGCTGATAAACAAAAGGCGTATTCCAGTGATGGCGAAACGGAGACATAAAGGTCGTGTAATGTTCTTGTTGAAAAAATACACTAATGTAGCAAAAGTGACCGCAAAAACGCAATTAAGTGCGTATGGTGATAGGGTTGTTGCACAATGTTGGCGGGTTTAGTAGCTGTTTACCATAGTGACACGTACTTTATTGATTTCTTAAAAAGAAACAAAATTTGTTTCCATGTAAATTATTTATTACTTGATTAGAAAGTATTATCACAAAACTGAAGACAAATTATATTTTAAAGGTTTGATGTTCGAATTTTGATGTGAAACGAGGTGTTGCAAAATTTAACATAGCTAGATCAACTCATCAAACATTTTTCTTTCGAAAAAAGGTGACAACCCTGAAAATCATACGTGCGCAATTGGACGAAGTTACTTAAACATGATTGATTACGGTCATATGTTTCATCAAGATTATGCTTTTGACTTTATGTCCCAACTCCCGCGCCAACTCAAATCGGGATAAAAATTGAGCAACTCTAGGGTTTCGTATCCTAATTTCCAAGAACAAAAACCTTGTTTTATAATAAAATCTTGAGAATAAATTTTTATTTGTCTTATTAGCGTCTTTACTATGGTATTTACTCAAATAATTATTTAATTAAGTAATTTTTACTGCCTTTCCTTTTGCTAGGAAGCTTCTGCTGAAAGAAGTATCGTTTGCTGAAAAAGATCTTAAATCATTTAAATTAAAAGAAGCAATTTGTAATGTATGTTGTCACTCACATTTTTTTAAATCATTCATTCTAATCCAAGTCAGTCATATGGGTCGAAAATTAGTGAATGTAAGATTTTTGTGCGAAATTCACTTAGGTGCTTAGAACAGACGAATAACACACTATAAATCACTTGATCACTCGATCAAACGGCAATAGGATCATGGTTTACAACTTACATTTATTTTTATAATAACTATAAAACACATCGTGTAAAATACTATATCGTAATCTACAGAACCCGTTTGGGGCGTTTGGTTCCGACACGAAAACTGACATTCAGTTTTATGGCTTAAACACAGTTGGAATATGGGTTAACGAATTCATGCACGTGGTTTTAACCGCAAAATCCGTACGTGTGATAAGATAAGTAATAAAACATTACATGTTATGTTATGTAAGTTATGTAACTGTAGTTTATTCAAAAGCTACTCTTCAATAAAATACACTAGTCTCATAAAAAAGTTACAACTCATTAATTAGCGTCGTCGTGTGGTAGTACAAACAGGACTTTAGTATGAAACCGATTGCGACCTATTTTTTGCGATTCAAAGCTCAAAAAAATACGCTCATTTGGCCTCACCCTTACTTGAGTCAGCAAAAAGATTAAATTGTATCTTAATTGTTCTGGCTGGTATTGATTTTGGTGTATGTAACTTTACACAGTAAAAATCATCATTCGATTATAAAAAAGTTAATGTTATGTAACGAAGTATGTATGTAATAAGCTAAAGCCCTTTAATTACTTTAATGTAATCAGTATAAATCAGTATAAGTCACAGAAGAACATTCAAACTTTATTAATACATTTCTCAGTACGATTGTAGCGGATGTTTGTTCGGCGGCGCAAGCGCACCCCACTGCATCGTTTACGTGCTAAGTGGAAGTTTATACACTACAATTACAAAGCAAGTGCAATTCGAGAACGCATGAAATTAGTGCTGGTTTCCTAACAAATCTTTACAATGAATGAAATATGAGGAAAACGCGCTAAGAAGCGAATGTTTTCATCGAACGCCTACGCTCGGATATTTGATGGAAATGAGGTTACCCTCATACATGCGGGGGCGTTTAGCGTTTATATATTCTACGCTAAGTGACAGCTTACTCTACCAAAAATCCTGCAACTATAAATTTATAAATCCCAGACAGTTTTATGTATAAATAGTAAGTAGGTACTAACAGCTAAGAACCATCTCGATTACATCAGCTTTCAAAGAAACAAAAAACAGCATCTTAATCGGTACATTCGTTTAGGAGTAGGACCTTATCGTAGAAGATGCCACGGGTAGACACAGACACTTTAAACTTGTAATACCCCTCTTTTTGCGTCAGGGGTTAAACAACATATAATAGACGGATAGATGAATATAATATACGTGCGAGGAGGTCAACGATATCCATTCCTCTCAGATTGCATTAAAATACCCCAGCTCCGAGTTACATGCAATTATTTTAAACTCACTATCATAAAGGAATGAAGATGGCGGCGTGCCAAGAGATTTATCCTTTTAAAATGATTCATCAAATTCTTACGTCTGAAACAATAGTTTTGACTAAGTAATAATATTAAGTATCTACATCTCTTAAGGTATTTTTCTACAAGGAAAACTAAAGAATCTTTGAAGTATGGACAGCAGTTAAAGAAGAATTAATGATAAAGAAAAAGAAGACGGAAATGCATGGGTAATAATTTCATCGCATATCGTCTCTATGTAATACAGTATTATTAGTATATTATTATTACACTATTATTTCTTCTGTGGTAATACTCAAACTATATTTATTTATTCCTTTATTCGTATCTTTTGTTATCAGCCAGAAATTCCGCTCATTAGTTTTCTGAAATTATCGTGCCCACCATAGATAATCTGTGGTGCATAACTGCACACGGTGATAATAATTGACGTTTATAGATGCCTTTCTTTTCAACCCTCATTACGTTTGAACAAGCGGAGTCAGTAGGGGCAATGACTCTAGTAATTAGGAAAGTAAAAGGCTTTATTGTAAAAGGGCGGATATTGGAAATTGGGGTTATGCAGGAAACTCGTCTATCGATCCTACGTCATCGGTATGAAAACGCATTATTTTAATGAAACCAGCTGAATTGGGTATTTGTTCTATGGCTGATGGGAGATGAAAGTTAAATGAAAGGTAAACGATGAGAATGAAATAAAGATAAATTAGGTAAAAATTGAATTTATATTGTATACATAACGATGAAAATATTAGTAATCTGAATAACTTTTTGCGTGAAAAAGTATCCTGTGGTGTTGAGTTAGTAATCGCGACTATGTGAAGTACCTAAATAATTATGTATTGACATTGTTTGGCATTATCAATTATTTATTACGCATAAATTGAAATCAAATCAGATCAATTTCAATTTCAAATTGATTTGCAGTTTAAATAGATTCCTTTTATTATTTATGTTTTATACCACACAGTATTAAAGTTGTTGCAATGCAACAAAATTAATTTCGCAAGAAATTTATTGCTTACAAAAGTTTTGACTCACAATATCCTAATTTTACTGTAGGCGTTGATTATAAAGAATTTTAGTTAATTGAGTGCCTGAGAAATGAAGTACCTACCAATTCAGAAATTCCATTGTTTTAGTAAACATATAACTAAATGTATTAGATTTTTACCTACTATTAAATACACTCGGAAAAATTCATGAGTTATTTATTGTATATGATCAAATAATACAAAAAAAAACCTTTCAGTTCAGTGTCCTAAAAGTAAGGCCAATACTTATCTTCCAAGCTTTAATTTGTGACCTAAATAAAGATAGCAAATTAACACGTTTTTTTAACGTTTCCCATGAACTGTTAAGGTAATTTTAACGTCATGTTACATCCTAATTTGGCTCATTTATCACAAGCGTTGCGTACAACTTCGCATCATTAGCAACTGTTCATTAGCTTGTTGATTCGTCAGGTTCATTCATTGACCGCCTTATCACGTACATATCTATTCTATACTGCTAGTTATACGTTCCGTTACATTTTAGTATGAACTTTTCTTTGGAATTAGATAAAGAAAGTACAGCAAGGCATGCAAGTAAGCTAGAATTTGATTGGGTGCTTATAAGTGCGCGTCCTTTAAAAGAAGGGACTTTGCTCCATTTTCTCCTAAGTGCATGCTAACTAAAGAAATAGCCTTTTAAGTGTGAACAGGGGAAGTAAGCCTGGATTGAAAGAATAGATGAATGGATGAATACATCATCGATTTGCGAAACTTTTGTTTGTTTTAGTAATAAAGTATTTCATTATACATTCAATGCGAGGTGGGTAGTGGGTACTAATATCTATATTGAAACGAAGTTCCTTATCGCGCGTTGCGAAAGGGGGCTAGGCGGAAAATTTGGTAACACTTTTTGCCGGTAACGACACTTTTTGCCGTCGTAGTTTTTTTACATAGAAAGCAAGCCAGAGTACTAGGATAGCAAAAACATGCAAGCGAGTGTGCCAAAACAAATGTAAGGTATTTTTTGTGAGAAATTTAATACCTCAGATTTGTTTTGGCACACTTGCTGCATGTTTTTGCTATCCTAGTACTGACTGCAAGGAACTTCGTTCCATCCGGGTGTCCCTTGACACCTCTCAAGTTTTTTTATATTATTGTTTTAAAACAAAGAAGAATATTATAATGCATCTACAGCGGCACTTTAATTTAAGTGGTATTCCCCCATGGCCACCGTAGTTAGGTACAACTAGGGAATTGAAATGCGTATTGTCTTCTTCAAAACCTAGGTACCTAGGGTACCTATGAGTATACCTATTTAATTGTATATCCATAATAATGTTAGGTACTTATTTTGCGTTTTAGTTGCAAAGTTCCAAACGATTATCTTGGCCGGGAATAACTTATTACCAATTTTTTTTTATTATTTGTAGATAATCTAAACCTGCTTTTCTACTTTCATCTTCTAATACAAATGACTTCACTATCTGTTTTATTTTATTTATTATTTATTCTTTATTGCACCTAAATCATAAAGGATACAAAAGGCGGACTTAATGCTAAAAGCATTCTCTGCCAGTCAACCTTAGGGTTTTCCAGACTATAAAAAAAACTGAAAGTCAAGCGGCCATCAAGCGTTGTTCGGGGTGACACTACGCCGACAGAGGGAGAGCTTCCAAAGAAACAAAACAAAGGAGTCGATCGTGGAACGGAAGGAAACAATTGACTCAATGAATATGACGAACGGTGAATATGACGAACGGTGTTCAAGTGCGCAGTTGATCTATTTCTGATCCTGTCACTTAACGAGCCCTAGTAGCGGTTGATTTATCACAAGTGATAGACGAACCAGTCGAAACCATCAAGACAATATTGTTGGCTTGTGCTGCAGTCTTCGAGTACATTGACACCGTTTTCGACCGACATTCAATCAATAATAGGAATTCTTCTTTCTTTAGAATCACTATGTCTTTCGGCTGTCTAGTTTCAAAGATTCTTATACTCATTAGGTATAGGTAACTATATGTATAAAAAAATCTAGATATGCACGCTTGCGCATCAGAGTAGTGGAATTACACCAGAATCCCAAAATAAAAAAAATGTTAGGTATCGCATTTAGCTAGCATAATTAGTGCAACTAATACGATGACTATTTGCTAACATTATTAATCAGGTCTTTAAGATAGAGTAATAGAGTTTTAAATACCACTAACAGGATATGTGACTTTATGGCCTGAAGGATAAAACCGTTTTTATTTAATTTCATTTCATATCATATTTTTGTGATTTTTTCACTTGTCCAACTCCAACCGTTTAGCCGGCAGGGGTGGGAATCTTGACTCTAACCAAAATTAGCATTTTAAAGCCGAATATTACGCAAACGGAGCCCTAAATCCAAAAATGATCTTAGAAGACCTATGATAATTTTGAAAGACCTTTTCAACGATACCACACACTATAGGGTACGCGACGATAAAAATATTCATCCTCACGTTTTCTGTACCTAAAAAAATATTTTTCAATATTTTATTCTACGATTTTGGAGTTTTAATAAATATGTACATATATCCATGCCAAAGAGCACTTTTCTAACACTAAGGGTTTGCTTCGGACAGACGGACGGACGGACATGACAAAACCAAGAGTTCCGATTTTACTTCGGAACATTAAAAAGGGCCAATTCCCTGGTAACATGATAACATCATATCAGAACAGAAGTCACGCAACGTTAGTTTAAACAGATGAACTCTTTACTCTTAAGAGCTTCAATTTTTTTTCCAATAAATGGCACTGAGTCTGTCTCATCCTATAGAAATAACTGGTACAGTGTGGTGAACAAAACCAAAGACACCTGTACTTTACAGGAACACTTAAATCATAATATCACAAAATAAAAAGGAAAAATGCCACGATCTCATGAATAACGAGTTCTTTTTGCAAACTTGTGTGGTGTGGTATCTGACAGTAATTGGTAATTGGAAGTGAAGTCTTTGCACTCGCAAGTGCAAGGTCGATCACCAACATTATTTTTATTTCACTGAAAACCGATGGTGCCCCGTGGGACACATTACGATATTAAGCATGGTTTTTTGCTTTGTAATAAGTTATTTATATTAAGACATGATAAGAGGGAATCCCATTAATCTGCACTAGTGGACAGCAGTAATTATGCTCTAGGTTGCTTCAGATTAAGAAGAGACCCGTGCCCTAGGATGAGCCATTAATGAGCTGAACTCAAGGATTAAATCTCCTGTTTAGCCGTAGTACAACAGAACAAAGATTTAAAATATGAAATTTTAATAGTCCTAAATAGGCAGGTTGTACTTTCTCAATTTTAATAAGAATAACAATATGATGATAATAATGACGGACAGTTCTAGCAGTTTGAGCAATTAATAAAAAAAAATGTAATTATTTTATTTGTATCAGGTACCATTATTTTCTTACTTGTTGACATTTAATTATTAATAAGTATGTACAGGTAAAATAAAGTGAAGCTGATAAACACTATAAAATTTAAACTGTTGACTCAGGTAACTTTGAATTTCAATGTACCTACCCAGGTTGAATGTTATAAATATGATAGAAATATATTAAATAAATTAATAAATAAATATCGTTAAATAAACATGGTTTTTTCATGTTGATAATTTGATATAATTACGTACGTCATTAATTAAAACCACTTCTACGTATTTATTACTTAATACTAAGTAGGTACATTAGTTAAAATTAAATCATTACCTGTTTTGGATCATTACACCAATATCCACCGCATCTGAAGCATTCGTTGCAGTTCATTATCTTCTCGAATTCAGAACATACGTTAGCCGCAACTAATTCAATCGACAACGTAACTGCCAACAGAATCCACAATTTCGCCATCTTTAAATCGGCACACATTTTAAAATTGAAGAAACACTTTTTTCGTTTTTAAATTTCGAATGGCGCTCGCGGTTTCGGACACCGACATTCGATTTACGAAAACCGCGCGCACTACTATACGTCCAAACACAGACTGTGAACGGAACCGACGGAACGACCTCATACAGCCATAGTTCCACTCTCTCACTTCATCAGACACTGAGATGAATCATCGCTTTGGGAAATTCGCGGAAATTATTTTTAAGATGGCACCATATTAAATTTTGGTGATATCATGGTTAATGAAATTAATATAAGATACATATAGGTAAGTACCTATTTCTATTCATTCAATTACGCTAGGGGGTACCAAAGACCTTAGCAATAGAATAAGTACATATTTTGTATTAAGTCCTTGAGCCCTAATCTAAACAATGTTTGAGGATTGAGGGGCCTCCTGTTGGAGTTCTCTGAAACATGGACGCCAGGATTAGCTACTTTAGATGAAATCAGTTGGTCTTTACTATCAACTGCGAACTGAGAACAATAATTTCCTTTATTACATCCGGCTGCCCTAGCTGGAATCGAACCCGCGATCCCTCGCTTCACAGGCAGGGGTCGATATCCACTAAGCTACGACATAATAATTGTGTCTCTATTACTCTCTATTTTGCGACGGGAGCGTAAATATTAAATTATTTAGCTAGTAACTGTAAAAAATAAAGGAGGTACTCGTATAACAGAATAAATTCTTAATTGAAACTAAGCACTGTAAAGCAGATATGTAGCATTTATGGTTATGTGCGGAAGCGTCTACATAATAATATTATTATTATTTTGTTTTCTTCTTGTCTACTTAATTACGTAAGTACATAAATACTTATGATGTTTTAATTTACATGGAGCTTGTCAACAGGAAGCTTTAGGTGTTCAATGAGACAAACAGTGATAACATTATTCAATTATATTATTGATAAAAATCAAAATAACCAAAAGGAGTCAAGTCATCTACTACAGTGGGGGTTAGTGAGAATGTCTCTCACATTTTTACCAATATTGGTTGGTTCACTTGCACAATGTGCCTTGTGTTCACAGAATGGGCAGGCGGGGAAACCCGCGCCCAAGCGGAGTTCATCGTTAAGAGTGCATTCACTAGTGGGGAAGTTGAGTGGGCCTGGTCACCGACTCGGTGCCGTCCACACTTCTTAACTAAGGACCGTTTGTCCCCAAATTGGGCACCATGGAACCGTCCTAGTAAGCCTTCCTACAAAGAAGCAACATCTCTGGATGAGACCGTAGAAGCAACAACCGAAGGCACGGTTAATAACTGTACCGATGGCGTGCAACAAGGTGAGATTAGAATTAGAGTAGCTCTATTCTCAATACACTACTTCACTGAGTAGACACGGACTCCCACTCAAAGGAAGGCGCTGTTGGTATTTATGCAACCATTTGAAAAAACACTAATAGTGTGATTTAGGTTTTCACGGTTTTTCTCAGTCATGTGATGATTTAAAATGTTGTTTTATTTTTTTTATTCAGTTATTATTAGTAAATATCCTCTTAGATAAGTCCCAGCAATCATTTTAATACTTTTTAATATTTTATATTTCTGTACAGAAAGAGACAGAGTTATGCAGAATCCTTAATGAATAATGAAACAGATACATAACCATTAAATCCAACATGTATGTCGTGCCATCTGTTATCGAGTAGCATAATCTAAATATTACGCAGTTATCGTGCAACATAAAATAACAACACGCAAATTATAATTTTTTTAACTACAATTCTGTAATACAATTTCCACAACCTAAACTATTTACTATAATTAATTATAATTATTGTTAAAAATGAGGAGGTTGAAAATAAATTATTTATTAATTTTTATAATGGCAACACTGACAAATTGTCAACTGTAACTAGCTCCATCTATGCAATGCAATGCAAATATGTTACAATGTACCATAAAATAATTGTATACAGTACATGAGTTAATTAAAAATATTGTTTTATCGTATGTAGTATTATTGTGGTAAAATAAATATAATATGTACATGTAGGTATGTGCAAATGCCCATGTGCAATATAAAATTAAGAACATAAATGACGTTGAACATATTTTAAATACCTATCGATTCCTCTCAATGAAATTATAGCTACATAAATAAGTAGTATAATCAGGTATTGTATAATATATTATTGTAATGCTATTAAACTGCTGCAGGAGCTACAGAGCTTTCTCTGCTACTTTTCTTTCCGTATAATTCAGTCAGTAGATATCAATAAACAATATAGGTAGATGTTTAAGGTAATGGTTAAGCTAAACTTTTATTTTCTGCTGTTGAAATTGTATTGGATTCTCGAAATATTTTATTGGCTAATCATGTTGCTGCCACATTGCAAATTGCGTTTTTTGTAGATGGCCGACAAAAGAGCTGAGTTACCCGATGGTAAGAGTGATGTGTATGCGCATTGTCAAACATGAAGCAACAGTCAGTAATAAACTTGCGTTCCTCCAGACCGGTTGTTCCTTATTCTGCCACCTACCCTACCGATACACTACAAAGAGGCAAGAGGTTACCGTCGTCCGTGGACATCAGCAACACCATAGGCATCACCGATGCATTGTCAGCCAATAAAAATGTGGAGGATCCATTATACCTACTCCAATACTTACCTAAATACTGCAGGATGGTGTATCAGCAGTCACTGGTGTCTGACAGTAAGACCTATTTCAGGTCCATATTTTGGGCCTAAACCATCTTTGGTGGTTGTCTACATATTAAAATACAGCGGTGAATATTAATATTCACTTACGTACATTGGACATTAATTATTTATTTATTAATTTATTTACATTAACATACCTACTAATATTAGTACCTGCAAATCGAATGACTAGTAAATACAATAGGTACCTGCTTACTGGCTACATGATTTTGAATAAATTGTTGATTAACAAGTAATTATAATTAACTTATTATTATATTCGTAGGTTTTGTTATCTCTATCAACTCAGGGTTAATAGTCATGCTGAGTTGCTAATTCCTTCGTATCATCTTTATTTTCGTGCAAAGGGTTCTTGAAAAACGTATTGGGTCCTTTAAAAATGGGACTAATGTGTTCCTTTGCCCGTTTTATACTCTCTTGATGCTGTCTCTTGAAGCGTCTATACTCTTGTCGGTCTCGGTAAGTGTTTAATACTTTCCAACCCACCAGGGTTAGAATCCCTATAAAAATTAGTCCACCCAGGCAAGCACCGCCATATACTGTAAAAGGAGTACATACACGTATTTAGGAGAATAAGCACTTTGCACCAAACCGCCTTAGCTTGTAATCAAACTCATGGAAGCAAGTAGTATTACCACTTTGGTCGTTTAGTAAAATAATAATACAAATAACTCACTATAAGCACTTTCTGCACAGTCGTGTTCCGACTGAACTATCAAATGTACCCCATAATTTTCGTCGTCGTATCTGTATACGAAATTCGTGTAGCACCCGACATTCGATCGGATATTTGAACAGAGCGCCCAAGAAGTTTCGTTGTCCAACTTCTTTACTGACGTGATATTGACCCTTTTCCCGCAAGGCGTGTTACCATCGCTATGGCTCAACGCGTAAGACTCCAGTAGACGGCATTGTCTTTGGTGACAGTCCTCACAAGGCAATGGGTTGCACCGACTACCTTGAGAACTCCGGGCATCCCAATCGCAAATAGTTCCTGGACACTTACATTCATTACATTCACAGTGGCCATAATTCGAACACTCCTGGAAAAATATTTATAATATCATTGTTTCGCTACAGTATAAGTCTTATGAGCTCTTATATTAATTGGTTCTTTAATATTTAATAACCTGCACTGGAGCACTTTGCTTACTTGATTAAACAGATCACTAGCGTCATTTACAATGTAACATTAACCGAAAATAATCTAAATTTTACTAACAAAAAATAACCGACTTCAAAGTCTCAAAAACTACTCGTCAGATCTCGTTCAAATGTATGTGGGACTACATGACAAGCACCAGCTTTCGATTAAAAAAAGAATCATCAAAATCGGTTCGCCCAGTCCAAAGTTCTGAGGTAACAAAAAAAAAAAAAATACAGTCGAATTGAGAACCTCCTCCTTTTTTTGAAGTCGGTTAAAAATCCAATAAATTTTTACGTTTTTCGGTTTCGTCGTTCGGTTTTCCATCACTCCAATCGACACACGTTTAAACATTTGTAAGATCTAATTATGGAATGACATGGGAAATAGGCAGTATGATGAATGATGGGCCGAAGCCAACGTTGCATTTTGTGTTGGTTTTTTTAATCTATGAGTTTTAATCACATTACGAACATGATCACCAGTTTGACAACGGTCTCTCGAAGATTCGCAAATGCAGGTTCTTTGTGAAGACTTTGTCCAACCTGGTTTGCAGATACATTCTCCACAATGACATTGCCCGTGGCCACATAGACGGCCATTTTTGTCCTTCGGGCATAATTCGTCATCACATTCACAATAACGACCCCGATATCTGCAAAAAGGTTTTGTTATACACTGTATGATTTATTCAGTTATAATTATTGTATTTTAATATCAAACTGTATTTATATCCACTTCAAGTAAGTAATTATAACGCATCACACTTCACACTTATGATTCCCTATACTTTCTATTCCCACACTAGATTCCCTGTGCCGTGGGTGCCATGGACAACACACTTGACAAGAACATTATGTCGTAAAACTAGGTATAAGTAATAATATTTAATAACCTTGGCAGAGATTTTTATCAAATAGTGTTTCTGTTTTTCTTTATGTGAGCGTCTTACCATTTAACATTCCTAAGTCTTGGTAACTTTTTTCACATGAAATGTGGTTATTGAGATAGAATCATTTCGTTTATTATAATTTGGATTATCCAAGAACGAAGGAAAAGGCAACAAACTATTTCTACTGTTACCGTTGTTCTCCACATCTGCAAGTTCCACAGATGCAGGAGCCGCGACCACTGCATTCGATCGTACTCTTCGGCATCATGCAAGTTGATTTGTCCTTGTTAGCGTCAGGGTTTGTTGAATGACACTCGCAATTTCTACCGCTCCTAAACAAACAGAAACAAAGAAGTAATCCAAGCAGTGTTTAGAATTTTTCTCGATCTTCAAGGTAAATATGAAATCATTTTTGTTTAATACATATATGACTTCATGCCGAGAAAGGACCCTTCAAAACTCCCAAAAGGTTGAAGGGATATCGTACCTATCTTGGTGACACTCGCAAATTCCACACTGTCTTGTCCCTCCACCGTTGCACAGACTATTATCTCCAGCTTTACAATTACATTCATCTACCAGTTTAATATCTAGAGTTAGTGCCTCTCTTATCCCGTTAACTGATATAGTTACTTTTATATTTTCAGCTTTGAAGTACTCCAATACTTTTATTTTTCCGCTAAACTTTTGTTCCTTGTTCTGTTCTACTATACATTCTAATTTATTACAGTCAGGGTCAATCTTTACGTCAATCTTATTTTCATAATTTGGGTTGATGTTAACGTTTAATTTTACTACCTTAGTTATACTCTGAAAATAAAGACATAATTTTTGAACATGCAACTTTCTATAAAGTTATTGTGTTAAAATTTGATTTGAAAATATTTATTCTAACGTTGTTACTACTAATAAACGATTAACATCAATAGATGCAATTACAAGTTGTATTTTATCAAGTGGTTGGCTATTTGGAATTCCAGTAAATGTTAAAGAATGTCGACTAAAATTAAAATTGCATGAAATTTGATGATATCATGTAATAATCTGCATTAATCAATTAAATATTATTACGATAATATTATTACTTCATAAGTTTTCTTCAATTCCGATGCAACTGATTCCTCGTGTCTTCTTGTTACTGTAGGGTAAATAACATGAACCCCATTTATAATTTTCTTAAGTGGATCATATGAGCCCTTCACTGTATCAATTACAAAAATGATTGTTACTTTCTGTTCTGAAGCCAATTTGTTAATCATAAATGGTGACGGGTAATCCATTTCCAGTTCTTTTGTGTAAATTCCATTCTTTGTATGGCATTTGCCATCATATAGTTCGAATATACCTGCAGCCATGCCATCGCCGGCTGCATAATATGAATTGTCACTTAAGAATACAACAATCCTTCTAGAGATATTTCTCCAACCGATTTCTTTACACACAATAACTTGTGCTAATGCATCGAATCCACCATTCACGTTATCAAGAAATGCAGACTTTACAATATTTACAGTGTTTAAAGCTTTTTTGAAGCAATCAGTGTCTGGGGATAATGAAAACTCATGTCTAAAGGAATATGATAATGTTTCGTTTTTTATACTGAAAACATAATTATGTTGATTAATTTTATGTTTGTTCATATTGTAAACACAAGAAAAACAGTGAATGTGAATGTGTGAAAGAGGATAAGAAATTACCTTGTAAATGGCAGCGCATTTTTGTTTTTAAAAGTACCAAAACCTATGGAAGCGTTCTTTGTTACAGTTTGGATCCACTGGATAACATTTTCGGTCTGTTCCACATGCTTTTCCCATAACTTGATTTCCATAGACGCATCGAACAGAAAATATAAGTCAACAGGATAATGTTCTGCTGCAGTGTATGAAAAATCAAAGTCTATAGTTTGTCCTGGACGTAAACTCATTTCGATCCTTTTTGGTTTTATTTGAACAATTTCTTGTGAATTTTGGGTGTTATCTACTTCATGAGGTATAATTTTTTTAGTACTGTTAGGATTTTGAACTTCATCTGGGCACCAATTCAGTGGCACAGAGCTCTCTAAAATACATCTTGGGCCAGTTATCGTTTCACTCTGTAAATAAATTAATCCACACTCAATGTTAGAAAGACGATAGTCTGTTTTTTATGGATATAGCCGGCAAACGAGCTGACGATCTACCTGATGGTAAGTGGCTATCGTCGCCCATGGACATCTGCAACACCAAAGGCATCACTGATGCATTGCCGACCAAGAAAGAGAGAAGAAAAAGAAAGAAAGAAAGAACTGGCTCTCGAGTCCTCAGTGGGAACACGACGAGTCGTTTGGCGGCTGACTCATGCTCAAGGGTGGTAGCTATCCAGGCGAACCCCATGGAGAAATAATAATAGCAATAATGGTATTAATTAATAATTAAAATCAATATTGCCCACAGAACATCTAATAATTAGTTAGAAAGGGCATAGCGCGTAATTTGTATGGGAACCGCTGTCGCCGTTCCGATCCCCTCCATTTGCTTACTACTACGAAAATGAACAAATACGCACGAGGGTCGTTATGTGTGCGTGAGAGGCGTGACACTGTAGCTAAGGATTGACTGACGATAAACTTTTATCGGTATTTATTTTCGTAAGGTCGACAGATGTGTAAAATAAAGGTTTACCTTAAATCCATAAAAGATAACATAATTATTGGAAAATAATATAGGATATTGGAAACTTGCTACGTATGTCAGATTTAGATTCATTTGTTCTTCATCATACGTATTTTATAAATTTTATTATATATACCTACTTATTTTCAAGGCAAGAGTGAATAGGCTTTTGCTAATTTAGTTCGTTTTACCACCCATGACTACATCGCCACTTACCATCAGGTGGGATTGTGGTCAAGCATTAACTTATAAGATATAAAAAAATAGGATTTAAAAAAAAATATTTTAAAAATATTCAAAAAAATAGGATGTAAACTACTTCAATGTTCTTTCAAACTTTATTTCAATGCATAAAATATTAAATTTATCTGGCCACATTACATTATTTAAGAACGTTGTTTATAATATAACTTCGAAAGAATCTATCGAATATCGATGTCATCTTTTACTACGCCCAACGCTAGAGCTACTACTACGTAATACATTACGCGTTCTATTTGATGTGTTAAAAGTGACGAGCGCATGAAGCCCGCAATGTATATTTTGTGGGAAAAGAATCATTTGAAGGACATTTTTAAAGATTTAAACTAAAATATCCTAGTTTTTTACTTAACGATGAAAAGAAACGTTTCCTTTGTTTATTTTAAGCATTTCACTTCTTGCAGGGCAAGTAATTACCGCACATATAGGCATTTTTATGTAATTTAGTCGCAGTATTTCGCAGTACTTTTCTCCGTTGGAGTTCACGAGTCACTAAACAGCGCGATCGCGTGTTTTTGAGGATTGAGCACGTTTGCTCATGATCTTGGCGCGCCTGCCACGCCCACAACTCCTTTCTAACTAATTATTAGGTGTTCTGTGATATTGCCAATAGGTATAATCCCTCGAGGGGCCCTACCACCAGCGGGCCGAATTTAGTCGCCTCTTACGACACCTATCCGGCATGGGGTTGGGGTTAGTATTCTAAGCCGCTCCAGTACGGCTGAAAAGTATTTATTTCAGTATTTATTCAGTATTTATTTCAGTATTATTTTTAGTATTTATTTCAGTGGGTTGGTAATTAGGCAGGCCGGGTCAAATCTTCCACATTTCATGAGTACGGTTAGGATTGAACTGAGTGGTAAGAGTCACCTGCTTAGGGGATCGTTACTGCAATAATTTTGAGTATACTTACTGCGCACCACAAACACGGCTTGAAATGTCTTATACAGGCACGGCATGATTGTTGTTGTTCACAAGCATTTACAAACACCACACAAATAGATAAATAATAAAATAAATTCATAATGGTATAAAACGACCGGTTCACCTGATTCGTACTGAACTATTAATAAAAGAGGCACGTTACAGGAAAACATCAAACTAACGGTAATATTTGTGGTAATATCGTGCTTATAAGTGCCATATAATATTATGTATTATGTTGCATGTTACATTCAAATTAATTGTTAATATTAATTGATACAGGTGTTATTTATCAAAAACAGGCACGGTATGATTGCTGTTGTTTACAAACATTATCTAAGCAAACACCGCAAAAATAGATAAATAAGAAAATAAATTCATAAAAGTTTTCATCAAACCGAACAACTTTTGAGATGGCGGATCCAGATGCAGCATTTTAATTTAATTTCTCTCATAGTTTGGCGGCTCTTTAGATCCACATCAGTTAATGCCGATGTTCAATATTTTTTCCCTTAACATCCTTATTTCATTTTGATCCATTGTGATAGCAAAAATTTAAAAATCAAAAAGAATTAATATGATTCAGCCGTTTTACGGTTTCTACTTACCAAAAATACGGCGATTTATTTTTATTCATACAAGATAATAATTATGTACCTAGTAACGTTCAATGTAATTTGCCTGGATTACTTCAGGAAAATCAATAAATATTGGAGTCTATTTTGAAATACTTGCTAACATGGCTGTGGTTTTGCTACTGTTATACGTACATATTTACAGATCAAATTACCTTGTATTTAGTAGCAACGTTCGTCGTATTTTAATAACTTACATTAATATTAAGGCTAAGAGCAGACGACGGATTATTTGTTCGCTTGATTAATTAATCGTTAATGGCAACAAAAAACATTTACCTCTACTACATTTACCAAATCTAAATGTTATAATATGTTTATTATACTTATGCATATTTATTTATTATTATATATTTATATAATTTATTTTAATAAAAAAATCTATTAATAATAATTTTTATTATGGTCCCTGAAAAATAAAATTAGGGGAACCATAAATAAAAAAAATACTAAATGTTCTGTTGGTAGGTGATCTTTTTTATTTCCCATAAAGTGTGGTAAATTTTTTGTCCCCTATAAATATAGCGGAAGGGTTCAGATGAATCTAATTGTAACAACTATTGGGCAGCATAAACATTCGCTTTATTTTTAGTATTTGTTACAATTTTCCTATCATATAACAATATTTAAGTGACGTTGGCAAAATTAGAGTGACCTAATAATTATCGTTCCCAGTATTATTATGTAACGATTCGAACGTTCCAAAATAACGTGATCCCTTTGGAGTACACATATGTATAATGTGACAAATAATGATGTACGCTTACCTTTTATTATTTTTTACTAATATTTATGGGTACAGACTGACATATTGTACGTATTCATAATAATTAATGCTCGTTATTGTTCCTACATGTGCACAGAGCCTTTTTGTATTGCTTACTGTGACAACATTCATATTTATAAATCAGTTTGGTGTTAACGTTTTAATCATTTCATTGAATGTGTGTTTAAAATTAATTATTATGCTGGTTTAATCTCTAAAATATTTTGGAAAATGAATTTCTTTTTATTGATCTTTATATTTTCTTTAAAATTAACTGAAATAATTTGCACACCAAAATGCGAGACTTTTGTGACTTGTAGTACCTGTATATTTGATGCTTTTGATGATTGCCTTTGGTGTTCTGCGGTAAGTTATAAAGAATGTAATTTATAATAATAATAATAATATAGTTTTAAATAATTATAATATCAATACAATTGCATATTAATATGAGAAAATACATAAATATATATATTTATATGTATAATAAAAAAAATACGTAAATAAAATATCCAAAGTAAATATTATTTATAATAATGGATTAATATTAGTTCATGAAATTGTATATTATAACGTAATTATGAGTAATAACTTACAAATATGGAATCCTACACAAGCCAGATATGCCCTGGGCCGTGTTTGTTTTGAACCTTTGGTTGATCGACTATACCACGTATAGATTCTATTTCTACGATATCTACGTGCGCGAATGCACGTGCAGAAATGATATTTTGTTGTTGTTGGATGTTTCTGCCTTTACCAGAAACAGCTGGCAAAAAAATAAAATAAAAATGTCGTCGTATTGGTGATGGATCATATACAATGAAATGAATTCTGAAAATGATTATTTTATTACCGACCTCCTTAACTCTTTCTGTACTCTCTTTCATCCAATCTTGTTGAATTTCATCCAAATGTGAACATATTTCAGTTTATCAAGTAACATTTATATACTGAAATTTCAGGAAAAATATAATGGAAAGAGATGCCAGCCAATAAATCTTATAAACGATACATGGTGTCAGAACCCAATAAAGAAACCTACAATGATACAAGATAAAATACAAAATGATAATTTCAGTGCGGGTGAACATGGAAAGAGTATCGTCCAGTTTAAACCTCAAAAAGCTAGTTATAAATTAGCATCTCCAGGTGCTTCTACTGAAATCCCAATGCAGTACCAACCGGCTAAAGATGCCCCATTAGATATTTACTTTCTTATAGATAATTCCAAGGACATATTAAATGACAGCCAAAAGATAGTTAATCAAATCAAAATTCTTTTTGAAGGGTTGAAAAGTTATACAAATAATATTAATTTAGGAGTGGGAACTTTTATCGAGAAGCCCGCATTACCCTATGGGAAGTAAGTATTGTCATTTTGTAATAATATATTATAGTCCTATGTAATACTGCTAAAGTGTGTGTTTGGACTCTGTTATAATTTCTTTAAAGATATTTTACTATATTTATAGAAGAGTAACCGCCCTCGCTTTTCTTCGGTTTTCTTATTTTTTTACACCTTGGGTTATATTATGGGAGTTTCACTAAGGATCAATAATTTTTTGAAAATATTATATTATAGCCTATGTCACCCGGGGATAGCGTAGCTTCCCAATTCCCAACAGTGAAAGAATTTTTCAAATCGGTTCAATAGTTTCGGAGCCTATTCAATGCAAACAATCAAATCTTTCCTCTTTATAATATGAGTGTAGGTATTTATTTATAGATATTTTAATTTTTTATATGCTATTTTTGATGTTTTATATTCTAAACTGTTAAATTACATTTTAGTCCAGATGTGCAAAATATATATACATTCAAGAATCATTTATCTGTGATAAACGACACTGATAAATTTATAAATACATTGAAAAGTATAAAAACAGGTTCCAATTATGATCCACCAGAAGATGTTTTAGACGCATTAATGAAAATTATGCTCTGTGAACAAATCAAATGGAGAAAAGATAGCCGCAGAATTATCGTTGTATTTACGAATGCTTTCTATCACACGGCAGGAGATGGTAAAATAATAGGTGCTTTCAAACGTCACAATATGGAATGCTCCCTAAATGATGACTTGGACACTATTATGGATTATCCATCTATTCCTCAATTAAATAAAGTAGCTAAAGATAATGGTTACATTATCATTTTTGCTTATCTCGATGACAGAAAAAGCAACCATGCGGTTGGAGATTACTATAAGCTATTGTCACAAAAAATCTATGGCGCAAAACATGAAAAGTTGAGATACGAAAATATTGCTCAAATCATAAAAGACGAATATATTGTAAGTATACATTTTTAAAAAGTTTTAAATACATGTAAATTCTGCCTGATAAATACATATGTATAAAGACTTATGTGTATATGCTAATAATTTTGGGAATATAAATTACAAGTTAAATTATTTTTAAAGTAAGGGACAAAATTCAAAGTAAATTTTTATGCGTGTCTGAGTAAGAAATATTCTAGTTTCTGGAAATATTGAAATCATTACATAATTGCCATATGTATCATGTCCTAAATACTCATTATTTTTAGTATTGTGCTAAGTTTGCTCATCATGATTAAATAACGGTAATATTTTACTGATTTTATCAGCTCAGTAATATTACGTCTGTTCGCATTACGACAGTTTCTGAGCAACGTAAGGGATGATAAAGGAATTATTTTTTATCTCAGATACAGCTCGGCCAATTTGTATACAGTAATAACTGTAACATTAGGTTTGTCTAATTTTAATCGGTTCACAATTTTATACGATAAAATCTTAATACAAGTACTCGAGTCAAATAATATAGTTAATAAAAACCTTTAAAATCTAAATACGCGAAATTTTACGTGCAGCTTGCACTTTATAAAAAACTATAACTAAAGACACAGGTAAAATATCAATGATTTTTTATGGGACTTAGATATTACACTGAATCGAGACAGTATTATTATTTATATTGTAATCAACTAAAAAGTTATATTAGGTAATTAGTACCTATTAATTATGATTATTTAAATAGCTTGTTAGATTATAAATAAAATATTTAAATCAGGGTGTTTTCAGAAAATTATTGAAGATGTTCATATTACATCTGAAAATTCATCAAACATTCAAGTAACAATTACAAAAAAATGTCCTCATTGCAAAGCAATGCATAATCTTCCGTTGGAATTTGTGGCAACGATCAAAGTGATTTCGTGCAATCCATCAAAAGACAAAGAAATCATTAAAATTAGACCAATGTCGATGAATGAAGCATTGCAAATAGAAATTGAATTTGAATGTCAGTGCCAATGCGAGAAAGATATAAACAAGGAAAAAAAATCTAAGAAATGCAATGGTGAGGGAGATTACCAGTGTGGCATATGTAAATGTAATCCAGACAGGTATTGTATTAGTGACATAAAATAAATATAATAATACACGTAACAAGGAATATGATGATGAATAAGTGATATTTCCCGACAATAACACTGATGTGATGTTGGATAACTTTGCTAATATAATATAAATTAATTTTGAATTGTTTAGTTAAATAATTTGTAAGATGAAGAATATACAGGATGTGGAAATAAAATACGGTAGTTGGAGGAAAAGTACCTACCCTGAATATTGATGATGATAAATTTTATTAAAGGAAAAATTCCTTTCTTTAAAAAAATAAGTAAAACTGCATTAAAAGATTTTTGAAATATCACCTGCTTGAACCGGAAGTCGAACCAGTGAAATGTAAAAAAAAAACATAAACGTGTACTTATGTACGCGCATGAGAAGTTATACTTCTTTGGCATTATTAAATAAATATTTAACACTAGCTGGCATTATTAAATAAATATTTAACACTACTTCGTATCGCCTAATAATCAGTGAATGTACTTTGTTGTTACTTTTAACTTTTATAGTTGTGGTAGGTTTAACAAATCAGACCATTAAATACCCTCTCCCTCTCCCTCCCGCCCCCTTTCCCCTGCCCCTCTGCCTGCCTGCTTCCTTCAACTACCGTCTTTTATTTGCACCCTGTATACGTATCAAATTAATTAGTTTAAATTTCATCTTTAATGAGAGTGGTTTAAAATGATCTGAAGAGATTTCTAACCAGCAGAAAAGTCACCTGATGGTAAGTGGACACTAGTTACACCAATAGCACCACCAATGCATTGCGGGCCAAAAATGAAGAAAGGAGATAGAAAAAAAGTATTGGCTCTCTCAAGTCTCCGGCTGGTACACGACACGACTAGTCGAGTAGTCGTCGCCTTACGATACTCTAATCTACCGGCATGGGATTGGGGTACAAATTCTACTCGGCCCCAGTACGGCTAAAATTTATGACTATGTTGGGTAGTGGTTTTACTTTCTAGATTTGGTGATGACTGCTCGTGTAAAAGTGACTCAATGAATGTGACATATGACTTCGAAAACTGTTGGAAGAATGTTAATGATACTGTTCTTTGCAGTGGACACGGAGAATGCAGGTACGAGTGTACTAATTAATTAGTTACTTGTTGTTTTACTAATCCGATTATTTCATAATATGTTTGTGATTCAATCTCTTGAATCGTTAAATAAAAAACTTGAGAGGTGTCGAGGGACACCCAGATGGAACGAAGTTCCTTGCAGTCAGTACTAGGATAGCAAGAACATGCAGCAAGTGTGCCAAAACAAATCTGACTGCAAGACTGCAAGGATCTTCGTTCCATCCGGGTGTCCCTTGACACCTCTCAAATGTTTATGATGTGTACCGAATATGCAATAAGCCCTATAAAAGACTGTGAGCAATATTACACATTGTTACAGATGTGGAAAGTGTGAATTGTGTTACAAAGGATTTTCTGGTCCGTTTTGTGAATATGATGAAAACGCCTGCCCACGACCTATGGGTAAGCTGTGTTCTGGGCACGGAAAATGCACCATGGGTTTATGTCAGTGTGACCCAAACTGGGGCCATTCGCTTAGCGGTATCGAGGACTGTGGATGTGACTTGGAGCCAAGGTCATGTATAGCACCTCATTCTGATAAGGTAAAGTTTATTATTTCCGTATTTACTTTACTGTACAGTATACGGCCTTATTGGTCAATTTTTGGCTCTAATTTTCGTTCTTTCTAGAATAATTTTAAAACTATCTATTGTATAACAAAAATATATTTGAGAACCTTATAACAAGACCTTTCATTTGATATACCACATGATATGGTTTGCAAAACAGTTTTTGTCTAATTTTGATTTCGTTAAAAAAAATTTTTTCCAAAATTCTGTTTTTTACTTTATACCTATTTTACTAAAATTTAAAAAAATGTGAGTTAATTTAACCTTAGATGTATAATGCGCAGTCTTTTGCCGAGCGCTTAACATCGGTGTCGCCGACTATATTTTACTTAGGTATCTTATGGAACACTTTAAGAGATTGCAAGTGAAATATTTTTACAGCATCTCCAGTTCGAGAAACTTATGCCATAGTACTCGCACCCGAAACAACTGGTAGTTACTCGTTTTTTTCCGGGTTTGTCTCAATCCAGTGACTCCTCTGGTAGAAAAGCACAAAAGCTCTTCAAAAATTACAACTTGTAGAACCACAGATTACCTCCGTTAGATACCGCATAAGTGAAATTTTCTTAGAGTTTGAACTCACAAAATTTGACGGGGGACAAAAAAATGCGCTGTAATTGGCTATTTCTAATTCATTCTTGGACTTGACGGGTCAGTATTGGTCGACACTAATGTCGTGAACATGGAAATACACGTACGTGTTGGCGCGCGTCAGTTGCCTTGTATGCGGTATCTATTGGGGGTAACCTGTGTGTAAAACTAACACATTAGGGCCCTCGCCGACGACGACTTTTTGTAGCGATGCTGTCGCGCGTTTCATGACCGCGCAACAGCATCGCTACTAAGAACTTGTCCAGAAGGGACGAATTCGCCGCGATTCTCTCGTGCGTATCACGCGCGACCGTTGCGTCCAGAAGGAGCCTGCCAACGCACGAAAATTTAGGCGCTCCATTTCCCTTGATACGTGCACCTCACTCTGTTGTTCGACTTGTTCGCGCATTAACCTGGACGCAACAAGGCGTCTCTAGTATCTCGACTCGCGCGCAATACGCGCGAGTCGAGAGTCTGGCGTAGTGCACGCGTTTTACGCGCGTATTTTGAATTCGCGCGATGCTTGTGGACGCGATGTACTGGCGCCTAGTATCTCGCTAAACGCTTGTTAGTCGCATTTGCAACGTGCTACAGAAGCGATGCCAACGCGCTACTAACGCACTACAACATCGCGACTGTATCGATTCAACGCGCGACCGTGTCGGACGACATCGGTATCTTGCAACTGTAGCGATCGCAGTTACCATGGTGCCGTTACTGAATCGCGTTTACATCGCGACAGAAGCGCGTTTGTATCGCGACTGAATCTGGGCCCGTGGGCGAGGGCACACAGCTAGCGACCGCTTCGCCACTGTATCGATGCGGACGCGCGACAGCATCGCTACTGCATCGCTACAAAAAGTCGTCGTCGGCGAGGGCCCTTAGGTTAACTGACCTAATGCTCAGAAGACACAATAGTACCTATCCTAATGTTAGTGTGTACAATGACAAATAAATATTTTTTTTGTAAGTCATTATAAAAATAAATCATAATAATATGTCATTGACGCCCTGTGTGGTGCAATGGTTACCATGCCGCATCGCCGCACCAAGGGTCCTGGGTTCGATTCCCAGCGAGGCAGAAATTTGAATGATGAGTTTGAATGTCTGTTCTCGGTCTGGGTGTGAATGTCCTTGTCTATGTTGCGTGTTGTCCATGGCACCCACGACACAGGGAATCCTAGTGTGGGGCTATGAGTGTGAAGCGTTATTTATTTATTCAAAAGTCACATTTTCAACAGGTTTGCTCTGGCAATGGTCAATGTGTTTGCGGCAGATGCGTCTGCGCTGACGTTGAAAATTCCAATGACATTTGTACAGGACGATACTGCGACAAATGCTCATGGTTTACTGCAAAGCGCTGCGAAGAGCTAGAAGACTACGCTTATTGTAGGTTTTTGAACCAAACCAGCTGTCTCAAGGATTACAATTTGACGGATACTTCTGTTGTGTTTGCAAACCGAAGTGAAATTAATTCTCCTGATAACACTGAATGGTATATGGCTAATTTGTGCAGAGTCAAAAAAGATGATGAAAGCATATTCGTATTCAAATTTTATTACACGTCGAAATCTGATGAAGGTACAGGAACTAATGGTACCACCATGCTTAATCTTGTTATACAAAATGAATTGGATGAGAAACCACCGGCAAATATTTGGGGTAATTAACGTATATTTTTTAAAATAACTGACACTGAAAATAACGCTTTTGTAATATGCCTTTGAAACTCTTTATTGGTGTTTACAAATCTGTTAAATAAAGGACGTGAATAATTACAGTCGAGTAGCCAGAGATCGTCTAATTTAAAAATGAACGCTCTTCCACTAAGCATTGTTGTTACAACCTGCACTGCACTGCCTCCGCTCATTTGCAGTGTGTAAACAACATTATTTAGGCCTGATTCCTACATTCCTACGCCGGCCGCGCCGATGTCGGTCGAACGTACCAACACATGAGATTGAAGTGATCTATGAAGCCCCACTATGACGCTGCAATGTCGCTTTCAATATCTCAGTGTGAGGTTTCATAGCTCACAATGTATCAAATTGCGCGGCCGATGTACGCGACCGGCCACCTAAGAATTCAAAAATTAAAAGCTCTTGTCTTTTGCAGTTGCTATTGGAAGTGCTATAGGCGGCATACTGCTGGTTGGCTTGCTGTCTCTCCTTCTATGGAAGATTTTAATGGATATTTATGACGAGAGGGAGTACAATCAGTTCGTGGAGAAAGCCAAAGCAGCGGGTTATGATGTGAATATGACAGAAAATCCGTGGTACGAACCGCCGACCACTACTTTCATCAACCCTGTACATGAACAAGCACAGAGTGCAATGAAGCATAGAAGTGAAAGAAACCCGAGAAGTTCTTACTGAACAAATAAAACAAACCATCTAGGATCAACGTAATTTGAACAAGACAAAAAGATAATGCAATAAACAATTTGTCAGATAATTAACATTGTCACCTAAGACATGGAGTATTGAGGTAGTCTCTGTATCTTCCATGTGAAAGACCAGAATAATTCTCAAGAAAAATAAATCGATTGTAATAACATTTCCTAATCAATCTTAAAAATTTTGTCGAAATTAATTTTATTATTTCAAGCTAATAAAACTAGTTATAATTGTAGTTTTAGTAGTAAATAATACTAGTTTCACCTAGGGTAGCGTTTTTCATCATATTCGTGAGGAAGTTGATAGTAAAAATCATACACAAGTTTACATTTTCAAGTTTTATTTATTACTCCAATAATTTACAACCATTAAATACGTAAAAACATAAATTATAAAAAATAATAAAGCTGCTAAAAAAGATTTGTAAATTTCCAAAACAGCACTGTGACATGGACTGTCACCAATAACATTAAAATTTCACATTTAAAACATGCAATTGCAATATTATCGTCCTCAATTCATGAAATAATGACAAGTGAACACTTAATATTTCAGATACACAAATGAATAAGGAAAAATATTATTTTGTGTTTAAAACACTGAGTATAGGTTTAAGAACAACGTTAGTGCTTGCGTACATCCTATTGCTATAGTACTTTATAGGTAATGTGTTTAGTAAGTGTTTACTTGTCATTGAAGTAACTCCGGGAAGTCTAATCCTTTAAAGTCCGTAAAAATTACGAACGCTTGTTACTTCTTCCTCAATGTTGGTCGGTCATGCGACCGTTTCAGACGAACAGGCGGATCGTCATAGAACTTGCGGTCCCGACGCTCATCAGCATCCAATTTTGCTAAAACGGCCTGAAACGGAAAAAACGTGTTAAACTATCTCTTGTAGTAATCTCCTTGATCCTAAGCTCTTCTGCTAGTAGTGCCACTACCCAGTTTATCCTGTCGGTAGGTGCCTCGTGCAGTGATATATTTTTTAAACCTACAGTCGGCGGTGAAAAAGAATACCACCTCTGGTGTTACGGAGGTTCCGTGGATGGTGACTATTTACCACCATTTGACTCGCCTTCGTTTGCTGGCTATTTACATGGAAATAATAGCACCTTGCTTCGGGGAACACGTAAAGCCGTGGGTCTCATTTGCTGTAGTAATTTGCAAGTCATTAACTTATTGGATGCCTTCGGACGGCATGAAAACTTCCTTGGGTTGGCCGCTTGGGTTGGCCATTAAACCCTCCACCAAGCCGCATATGAGCAGCCTTTTCAAATAAAGAAACCTGTGCGCACTGCGTAGTAGTGGGCCATTAATAGGGTGAGCCTTATAAGGTACTTTAACAAGACTGGTTCGATAGCTTTTTAATCTCTAATTATTGCAAACTCACGTCATCACTTACTCTATTACTCTCGGTCTTGGTCCGTTTATTCTTCACAATCCCCGAGAGCCCTGGACCGAGATCACCGGCTGATCTTCTTCCACTGACATTCAACGAGCCCACGAGATTACATTTGCAACTGTAATTAAATGTACAGTCAGCAAAAATTGTGAATTTTACAGAATATTTGTGTTATTATCAAAGGCAAATGCCTATACATATAGCGTAATGTTCCTTGGCCTATGGTATTACTGATGGACTCAATGAACGGACACCTTAGCATCATCGGCCCTTTCGCAAGTTTCTTGGCTTTTACATGAAAAATATTGAAATTGAAGATTGAAACATTGAACTCGATACGTATTTATCATCATAATTGCCTCCTGAAATTGCCTTTGTCCTGTTTCATCCAACTGACGATAAGTGGCTAAGAAAAGGGAGAAAGAAAGAAAGCATTGATTAGTTCTTACGTATTCATTTCCACGTTGACAGTCTGTGGTAGCGTAGGCTCGGGACTCGCATCACGTGACTCATTCGGGGAACTTCGGCAGACAGCCTCTCGGACCTCTTGTAGGCGTCGCCTCTCTTCATCAACTTTACGATCCAATTCTGCCACTGTAATAAACTCGTGCTTAGAGAAGGAGATCTTTCAAAGTGTGAAATTAACAAGTTAAAAATGCCCTTTCGGCCTTAACTGGTGGCTCGTTTAACAAATTTCGTTAGAATTGATAGAAGTGCCGTACTGTGAATTAAAAACTCCTTTCAAAGGCCTTTCTTATGACGTATGGTTTATATAACAAAGTGTTATTTTAAAAGCAAGACTTCTTGGACGTGAGCTGGACTTACTCAAGCTAGGAATTAATTGAAGCAAGGGTTGTCCGAAGTGTTTGAAAAATAACTTGAAAAAAAAATCATCACTTTTATCCATGTAGTGGCTTCTAAGATGATAATTCCGATGCTATTGACTACATACGTATACGTACCTACTATCAGGTGCCAGAGCGTATTTAGGCGAGCTTAAATTCCACGAATAAATATTTGTTCAACTCACTGTGTAATTGCGCCTGACGCTGCTTATTTATTAGTTCACTTTCTAAAGAATCAATTCTTTTTTGAAGAGCCTCTTCTTTACTAAGTTTTGTCTTCCAAGTACGGCAAACTTTTAAATGAAGAAATGACAACTCTTGAGCATCAAGCGCCTATAATAAAATGTAATAATATATACAGAGGATTTTGCCTTTTTAAGTATTTTATAGGACTATTAATGCTATGGCAGTGATTTAAAAATAAGAGTAGTTACTCCATTTATTTACATATATGTACACATAAATAGCAGTTGTTGTTCAACCAACGACAACATAATAATTATATGTCTCATTGTATAAGTATATGTATAATGATATAAACTATCTCACGGTCACCCATAAATAGCAGTTAATTAACTGTTGTGACAAGTTCTCATTACCTCTATATTATTGTTAGATATCTTGTTAGCGATATATTTCAAGTATGCATTTTCGGCCACCTTTCGCTGCTCTGCATCAACTTGTTCAAATATGTTTCTAATAGTGTCGGAAATGTTCATGTCAACGGAGCAAGTACACGGGCCTTGAGACTTTATTTTTGGTTTCACATTGAACGCTTCGACAGATGTCTTAGTCAGAGTTTTTGTGTCTACTCGAGAACGACCTCTTCGCTTTTTAATCTCAGGTGTAGGAATTTTGACTGGTTCCTAAAATAATAATGTATTAAAATAAATTGTGCTTAATTTATTATTATACACGTTACCATAAATTATAAAACTTAGTCTTAACCTCATCAAATTCTATTGGTGTGTTATCAAACATTTTGGTTTTGAGGGTGAAATTTTCTTTCTCCAATTTCTCTACTTTACGTAGAGCTTCTATACTCATGGTTCTTAAGTTTTCAACTTCGTTCTCATGAAGCTTAATAACGTCTTGCATAGTTTCTTCGTGAAGACTCTGTATGCTTTTAACTCCTTGATTATGCTCATTAATTATATTTTTTATGTTACTATCGTATTGTACTTTAACTGCATCTATTTTCTTTTTGTAGTCTCTTTCAATATTTTCTAAAGTCTTTGTGAGATGCCGTATTTTGTTCTCATAAGTTTCAACAGAATCCATTTTAACCAATACGCCAAATTCATTAAATGATTTTTGATTACTTTTAAAGCTTGCTCTTTGAGCTTCTTCAAATTTGGGAATTTTATCTTTATCTGGATGTTTATTAAAAGATTCTGAAAAATCAGAGTTTTTATGTTCATGGCGTTTTTTATTACTCTCATTGCCTTTGTTCGATGTTATTTTAAGGGATTTCAAATTATTATCCGCAGTCAAATTATTTGGATCATTTTCGCTTTTCATTGTATCTATTATGTACTGTAAACCAAAATTAACTGATTTAAGAGTCTCTTGACTCTCATTGATATGCTGTGATGATGTTGTGTCAGTTGTAGATCTATTATCAGAATATTCTATTAATAAAACGTTAGCCCCAACACGGGAAAGTTTATGGCGAGATTCACTTCTAGGTAACTGTGTTGTCTGAGTCATGTTAAAACTATCTTGAGCACTTGGCAGATCACTGCTAACTCTTATTAAACTAGCATTAACTTTGTTTAATGAATGAGCATTAGATTCTAATCTACTGCTTTCTGGGCCCTGGTCTTGAAGAAAAATATCATGGATTTTTTCATCGCGAGATAATTTATCAAAAGTATCTGGGGATCCATACAATGGTAAATTGGAGGAGTCTTTAATATTTTTTATATTTGTATTAGAGTAGTTAACTCGTTTTGGTGAACTGTAAATAGCATACGTATAAGAATCTAAAGACTTATTATCTACATCTGAAATGTTGTTTAACGAAGAGCTCTCAGTCACTATCCTTGGTAATTCGATTTGTAGCTTAGGTTTATTGGATTCACTTATAATGTCATTAATTTTGGAATCAATTTTAATTCTGTGTTGATGTTTATTGTTCTTTTCGGAAGTTGGGGGTTTCACATCCTGATCACTTTGTTGTAATTGATTTCTATTATATATTTCTAATAATTTGGTTTTATTTTCATTAGGATCTTTATTATCATTATATATAACAAATAAGTCTTTATCTGATTTATGTCTTTTGACAGTAAATGAATCTTTTAAATTATTTTCAGTATTATTCGTATGATTTTTCACATCGCTCAAGCTGCTGGAACTCGGTTTTGCTGCAATTTTTGAATTATTTTTATATTTTCGATGATAAGATTTCTTGATATTTTGGGAAGAATCCGTATATAAGGATTGTAGATTGTAAACATCAATTGTATTAGATTTTTCGTTATGACTATTTGCAAATGATTCTTGTAACACTGATTCACTTATTATTTCATCTTCGTTGGTTAATGATTTTTCAATGCTTGAATTTTCAGCTTTGTTAAAACTAGATATTGAGCATTGTTCCATGGGACCAAAACTTAATTGTTTAATCTTATAGTTTATATATGCAGTTTTGGTATAGTCCAATGGAATGGAATTGACATTCGCTCTCAATATCTGAACTTCATTTAAAGGATAGAGTTCATTTTTAGGTAATAATTCGGTCATTACATTCTTTGAATTTTCAGGAATTTTTGTATTATTAGTAGGGTCCTTTTCCAATTTGTCTATTGTTCCTAAGAGGATTGGCTCAGTAACAGATTTTTCATTTTGGTGATCAGTTTGTGTAGATTTCTGAACGAAGATTGGCGTAGTCACTTCAATTTGTGTCGATACTGACTGAACTGATTTCAGTTTTAAAGTTTGAAGCGTTTTTTGGAGATCATCAATTTCTTTGCATTTCTCTTGTAATAATTTATTGGCTTCTTCAATAATTTCTACATTTCTGTTCTTTTCTAATACCAAACTATTCATCTTATCTTGTAGTTCACGAACCTTTGATATGGAAGTTTCATACATGTTTTGTAGTGACTTTATCTCATCCTCAAGTTTTGTAATATAATCTTCTTTCGATTTGTTTATTTTTTCAATAATAAGATTTTGATTGAGTATTTCAGCTTGTAAATTATTTATTAGACGTCTGTCTAAAGATGCTTGTTCTTCATATTTTTGTTTAAGTTCCCGTAATTCTCTCTCAGCATTCTTTAATTCTGTTTTTGCGCTTTCCTTTTCATCGAGTAATTTTTGTTTCTCATCATCTATATTTTTCTTCTCTTCGTCAGCCTTATCTAATACAAGCTGGAATGAGCTCTGTACTTTAAGTAAGGTTTTTTCAAGAGATGCATTCTTTGATTTTTTTGAATCAAAGCATTTAGCAATTTTTTGTAAAGAATAATGTATGTCCTCTACAGTACAGTTACTTGGTGATAAAACACTATCTCCAATACTTTTTATTTCTAACTGTTTTATATCAGTTACTATTGCAACTCGTTCGTTTTGTAAGCATGTGATTTGTGATAAATATTTATTTATGTCATTAATTGATTCTTCACTTTTTAGCCTACTTGTTGATAACTGACTTTCAAGGATGTTGTTATTATCTTGAAGCCTCGCTAATTCACTACGCATGTTATGTGTGGCCTTAGAATCTGAAAATCAAACGTAATGAGACTAATCTCATCAATGGAAATTAATCTAAATTAATTGCCATTGATTTGACAGCAACATACTTATGACAAACTAACTAATATAGTATAAATTTATATCTTCCTTTCTTTTTCTTCTCTCTTTCTTGGCCGGCAACGCATCCGTGATGCCTCTGGTGTTACTGATGTCCATGGGCGACGATAGCCACTTACCATCAGGTGAATCGTCAGCTCATTTGCCGGCTATTTCCATAAAAAATACTATCTTTTCTGTTCAATTAAACTAATTGTTCTTCAGTGTCCATATATATATCTCGTATAAGATGAAATGGAAATAATAATTACGGTGAGCTTCCATTCGTTTCAATGATTGTTCAATATTCTGTAAGCTATAATCTTTGATTTGTTCACTAGATTCTGTAAGATCTGCTAAAGTGCTATGTAATCTTTTCACTTCATCTTGTAGGCCATTTATGTGATTTTCTAATAAAGATATCTTATCATCTCGAGCTATCAAATCTTCTTTGAGACTAGTTATAATATATTCCTGAGAAAAAATTACTTATTGTATGAACAAATATTTAGAAAATAAAATTATGTTGAAGAATTTAATATAATTTTAAATAAGTACCGATTCTTCTAATTTATTAAGTAGATTTTTTATCTTCTCATGATTCTTATTCTTTTCGAACTTCATATTTTCTATTTCTTTTTTGATATTTATAATTTCTTGCGGATTTGCAATTTGTGTCTTGAACTAAAACATAGAATAATTAAAGATTAAGGACTGTTATAAAGTTTTAAATGGGCTGTAAATACTTTTTTATTGATTAAATACCTCGTTTCTTGCATTGATAAGGTTTTTCTCTAATTCATCTTTATAGTTTAACAAATTCTGAGTATAATTGTTTAATTCTCTATTTTTGTCTTCTAACTGTTTAAAGTTCATTGTTTGTAGTTCTATATCCTTTTGTAATTTCTCATTTTCCAACTTGACTTGATCATAACAGAGTTTTAGTTGACCTAGTTCACTTTCAATATTCTCGTAATATTTGAGTTTATCTTTTAATTCTGCACTTTGTTCTTTCAATTGATTTAAATTTGTTTGCATATTTGATTTTTCAACATGTAACGCATGAATACTATTGTTACTTAATATTTCCCGGTTTTGCAAGTTCTTAATTTGATTACTCAACTCACGGTTTTCCTCAATTTTATTTTCCAAATTGTTGTACAAATTATCAATCTCTTTAGTTTTATTATCAAAATCTTTTTGTAAATCTACGTAAACATTACTTAAGTTTTTCAAGTCCTCTTCTAAATTGTACATTCGTTGGGATTCTTGACGTAATCTATCATTTTCCACTTTTAAATTATCTAATGTTTCCGATAAATGCTGTAATTGTGCTTCTTTATTTGATATATCTGATAATAAGGAATATCTGTCATGAATCATTTTGTTGCTTATTTCGTCTTGTAGATTTTGTGATTTTTGTAGACGGTCCATTAAAGTTTCACTCTCTTTTCTTTTTAAATGTAGCACATTTTCCATTTCAGCTGTTTTATGGCGCAGCTCGGTTTCTAATTTTATTTTATCTGCCATTAATTGATCATGTGACTCTTTTAGATTTCGGAACTGTTGAGACAAACTTTCAAAGTGAAGAAGTTTGTGTTTGAGTATGGTACTTTCTGTCTTTAATAATTCTAATGATTTCTTATTCATTGTGTTTTCGTCCTGAAGTTTACTAATATTTGTCATATTTTCTGCCCGAAGTTTGTGAATTTCCTGTAGTAGTAGAGAATTTTCAGTATCATGATCCACAATGTCCATTAAACATCTTTCATTGTCTGCTATGCCTTGTTCACTTCTTGAAACTTCCAGTTGGTAGTCATGGCTGTGAGGATCTTCGTAGCTTTCTAGAAGTTTTTGACTATCTTTTCGAGCTAATTTTAATGAAAGCAAAGCATTATTCTTTTCACTTTCTAAGGAAGAGAGATTCATATCAAAGTTTTTTGTAGCATTTTGTAAAAGGAAATTAAGTTCTCGGTTTTCGTTTCTTTTCTGTTCCAATTCTTCCATTAGCTTTGTTATTTCTTGAGACCTACTATTTATATCAAAAATATATTGTTCTATGTCATTTGATTTCTTTTCTAGATCTTTTGATATATTCTTATTTTCTTCTCTTAATATTTGCATTTCTTCCTGATACTTCTTTGTGTACTTTTCGAGATAATTCTGACTTTGAACAGCTTTTTCATACTTACCTAATAATATATTAAATAAAAAATGTTATATTAAATAAATAGAAAAATAAATATTTCCATTTACAGGTAACAGTTGTAACAATAATATTTACTGGGGGCACGTTCATTAAGTAGTTTATCTTTACCTTGGCTTTGGTGGATCCATCCCAAAAATTAACTCGGTTTTGTTAGGGTTCCGAAGTAAAATCGGAACCTTTATAGTTTCGTCATGTCCGTCTGTCCGTCCGTCTGTCCGAAAAAAAGCGCCTAGACCCTCAGTGCTAGAAAACTGTAATTTGGCAAGGATATACATATTTATAAAACTCTAGAATCATAGAATAAAATAATGAAAAAAAAATTTTTCTGGGTACCTCCCCCCTACAAATCAATTTTAGTTGGAAGTTTGTATGGTAATGCACATCATATATTTTTTTTAGTATCATTCTCTTATTTTAGAAGTTACAGGGGGGGACACACATTTTACCACTTTGGAAGTGTCTCTCGCGCTAACTATTCAGTTTAGAAAAAAATGATATTATAAACCTCAATATCATTTTTGAAGACCTATTCATAGATACCCGACACGTATGGGATTGATGAAAAAATATTTTTTGAGTTTCAGTTCTATGTATGGGGAACCCCAAAATTCATTGTTTTTTTTTCTATTTTTGTGAAAAAATCTTAACGCGGTTTACAGAATACATCTACTTACCAATTTTTAACAGTGTAGTTCTAGTTTCGGAGAAAAGTGGCTGTGACATACGGACGGACAGACAGACAGACAGACAGACATGACGAATTTATAAGGGTTCCGTTTTTTGCCATTTGGCTACGGAATCCTAAAAATGGGTTATAATGATGAATTTACAAGGAAAACTATCACAGCCATGTTAGCATTAGTAGTTAATGAATAATAGTCGATAAACTTACTTGCGCGTGGCCTGACACGCACTTGCCCGGGTTTTTTTTTACTTATCTGCCGTTTATCTAAATAAAATACTGAACTTTACACGGCTGTATTGATAATATAATTATGAACGTCAGAGGAATCATGTATCAAAGATTTACTTGAAGTGCATTGCAGAATTAGCCATTGTTAAAGACGTCAAAGTAAGTGACTCTACGGTGAACGGTTTATTTCTTAAGTTTACGAAGGCTTTATAAGTTAGAGAATAGCAAGAAGTCGTTGTCTAGGCAATATCCATTGATCGGGTAATGAATGACTTTGAGTGAGGAATATTAAAAGGAATTACGTAAATGTAAGTTAATTTTTCTAGACTGCTCATAAGTTTGATTTATGTAACCTAAAACTTACTTTTCCAGTCCTCTATCTCCAATTTAAGACTATTAATTAATTCAAGCTTTTTCGCAAATTCAATTTGTAGTTGATGTTTTTCTTCCTCATCACAAAATAATGCATTTTGCAGATTTTGTATTTGCTGTTTTAGTGACACAATTTCATCGGTTAATTCTAGTGTCTTTGTTGAATCATAGCTGGATGGTACCTGAAATTTAATGAAAGAATCATTAAGAAACGTAAAACTATTGATATGATTGATGATTTAAAAATAACCTCTTTATACTAACTCTATCTTGATCGAGAAGTTCATCAACTTGCATTGTTAAACTTTTAATTTGCTGTTCTTGACACATCATTTTACATTCACATTCTTTTAATTTACACGTTAAAATATTTTTCTCTTTTTCAAATGATATAGACATATCATTAAGTTTCTTTTCCAATGTAACATTCTCATGTCTTAATTCGTCGACAGCTTTGGATTTCATATGATTTATTTCTAATTCAGCTTTCAGCTGTGTTTCAATATTGGATGTTTCTTCAGATAGAACAAGGAATTTTTCTTTCAAAACATCTAAGTCTTCTGAACGTTTCCGGTAATGTTCTTTTTCATTCCATAACAATGTGTACTCTTGTAAACGACTTCTTAATTGTTCAAAATCCCTTTCCAATTCTTCGTACTTCTTACACTTCATTTGCAGACAATTTTTTTCATATTTAACATTTTCATAGCAATTTAGTAAGTCTTCATAATTTGCTTGCAAATTTTTTAAACGATTAAGATTTTCTGTTTCAATGCTATAGGTATCAATTCCATAATTTTCATCTATTTGTTCATCATCAACTTTAGTAGATAAACTATCATTGCTTAATATTTCCTTGATTTCATTGTTTTCCATTATATCGGCAACCATAAGTGCTCTTTTACTATCCAAGTTTGAAATTCTGGCTGGTTGTGAAGTAAGAGCAAAAGTTGTTTCTACTTGGGCACGGTAACAGGAACATTCTTGTTTTGATTGATTCGTATAATCTTGCGAGCAAGGTGCAATTAAAGCCATAGAAAACTTTTCTAGCACTTTTAGTTTGTAAAGTATTTTCCCTTTTACATCAATTCCACGAGTGTCTTTTCCAGCTGTCTGAAAAAAAAGAACAAAGAAAAAAATACAAAATTTTTAGGTGTTACGTGAATAAAACATTTTTTAATTTGTTTTACATTGCTAGTCGTACCAATAAATCCAAATACTCTTTATACTTGGTATTTTGACATAGTGTGCCAAAAATTTTTTCTAATGCAGTATATATGTGGGCATAAATGCAATACGGTTCACATATGTCATTTTCCATTACCTGTAATATAAGAAATAAACCTTAAAGAGAAGATAATTTTATTATTTTGGATAACTATACTAATAATTAATCGGCGTTTTTATAAGGACTCTTTCGACTCTGACAAAGTTGTTTAATGTTTTAGCTGGATCGATTCAATTAAAGTTATGTTACATAAGAAATGAAATGAAATTAAATGTCAAATTAAAGTTATTTGACTTATCATGTCATCATCATCATATTTTCATTTTAACAATATCGACAATGTCTATCAATAGTTTTAAAATTCCTTGATGCAGTGGGCGCACGGGTAAACAGGAATTACCCGTGCACCAAGTGGTGGGTGAAACCAGTGGATGCACAGGTAACGGCCCGTCAATTGGCTGTAAAAAATATAAAAATATTTTTTATCGAAGTTCTCACCGCAATAGTATTTTGCATTGCACTTAATTTTGCATCTTTAGTTATAATTACATCCTGTAGATCTTCAATTCTTGGATCGTGTGCGGCTGAAAGTAAATTAGTAGCGAAATAAAAAATTTAAGATCCCTTCTTGGATTAGAATTTGAATCCCAAACATTTATTTTTGTGTGATGCTGGAAAGGCCAATAGGCCAGCAGCAATTACTGTCCATTCGAGAAAAGGAAAAATCTTTCTTAATCGTAAGTGAAGTTTATATTATTATATTATTATAGTATTATTATTAATAATGATTATGGCAAGTTTCAATTAAAAGGAAGGAAGAAGAATATGTAGGTACAAATTGGTTTTTGGATTGGATTTATTATTAATATTATTATTAGTGTGGACTTTGTTTTTTTAAAGGATTCTTGGAGCTCATTCCATTTATTCACCTTAAAACAGCCACTAGGTACATTACACCCGGTGGGTTTTGCTTCACGGAAAATTAAGTTTGTGAAACCAATTTTAGTTGGTCTTAATCATTTTTAAAGAGTAACTAACGAAGGATAATGAAAGGTCAATATGGTTCTTAATGACATTATATGATGTCTGAATGATATTTCATTGATGCATGATAAACAACGTTAGAAGCATGATAAAACTTGTTTATGTGGTAAAATTCATGGTAAATGGTTGGATGTATTACATGTGCTCGCATCGCGTGGCTCTACTGGACCAGTTTGGTTGGCTTTAGTGTCCATGACAGGCGTTGGTTCTTTTTCGAATTCCCACTGCAACACAACATTTTATAATTTAATACTAATCAGAGTTATAGCTCGATTTCTTAAGACTACAACATTTTGTAAAGTCCGGTTTACACGTATTAAGTAGTTAAGTAGATAACTAAATTTTAAGTAAATTAATACATGTAAACCGACCATATGAACTTATTAAGTCTCTATCGTTACCACTTAGGTACCTACTATCAGGTGGTCTGACTTTTTATGCCTGTTAATATAAAAATAGTGAAGGAGTTATCTGTTACTGCTATTAGTTATGCATGGAACCTATCTATCATATTTAAAGAGATTAATATGGTAGTAAAAATTAAATTTACCTCAACAGTTTTTGTTTTTGGAATCTGAAAATTAGAATACTGCGTTAAAGAATATTTGTCATAATACATACGAATACAAAATAATATTTCAATGTTTATGTATTTCTTCATCACATATCTTACCTCATGAGCAGTATGTATACTTCCCTGGAAATAAATAGTTTAGTCAGTAAATAAATTATTTATCAAAATATACAGCTTTAACGAAAGATAAAAATGAACTATTTTTAATAGATTGTTAGATATACCTAATCGTATTATTTTTCATTTTAAAATTATCGACAATATTATCGATATTTTAAAAATTCCAACCTTGACGCAGTGGGTGCACGGGTAAATACGAATTACCCGTCCACCCACCAGTGGGTTAAGCCAGTGGGTGGACGGGTAACGGCCCCTTAAAACTAAGTGTTCGTTCAACACGCTGGTCACACAAATAACACAACATAAATAAATTTACCTCATCGCCCCTGGATTTTCCTGTCTGCAACAATAAAATAATATTTCAATATCGGTTACCTATTGTAAATTTAAATAATAGAATATTAAAAATATATAATTACCTCAAAGGCTTCTGAATCGATTCCCTGAAAATATATTAAGAAAGTTGAGTTCTCACAAACTAAATGCAATTCAGTTAAATAACAATATTTTTAAGTAGGTACTTTTGTAGCGATATCGTTATTGCTAAAAACCTAGCGTAATAGTTTTGTTTAAAAGTTTAAAAACGATTGCCTGCAAGCCTGCCAGCTTAACAGCAACTTAAGTCTTGCTTGACATTTAATTTCTTGTTTGTTTTGGTGGTTCACATTGATGAACAACGAAACGAAAGAGACTATGGAACCAAAACAATCTAGTCACAGCGCTGGGCACCAATCAAGGCAATCTCAACTGATGCACTAGAATTCAACTGATGCATTAATAATATTTATAGGTGGAGCATGGCCCCGACCATTGGAAAGACCAGAGGAATGACGAGATTCGATAATTTTATTTCAAAATAAGTATTACAAATATAATGTACCTCAGTATATCCGGAAAGATCCAAGTCTAAACACTGTTAACAAAAATGATAATAAATAGACACATTTTTATTGAATAAGAAACAATTAAATAATTGATAAACATATATCTACATAATGAACTGTTTTACACGTGTTGGGGCTACAGTGTCACAAAGCCAGTTCTAATGGGGATTTCCCGCTTTGTTGCTGTTGTTACTGATGTTCAGGGCAACCGTGACCACTTACCATCAGGTCTCGTCTGTACGTGTGTCGACTATGTGTCGACTACATAAAACATATTATAATTACCTAAGAAAGGACAATTAAAATAAAAAAATGCATATTAATTATGTTAATGATCTTAAATATATATTTTTGTTATAAGAAAGTACATATTAGGTATTTTTATAATATTTTATACACGATTAATTTTTAAAACAAAAATTAATTTTAATCTTACCATCTCATCCAACTCTTTATTGGCTGCCTTTATTGCCGCTTGCTAAAACAATAAGATTATTAGTAAAAATCTAACTAGTAAAATAGATAGTCAATTAGTTAAGATAAATAAACAGTCACTTTTTTAGATGGTAACGGTTTTGTCGCAAAATCCTTCACATAATGTACCGTTCACGTATTCAAAAGATCCCGTTCGCAAATGATCCGATTCGCATAATGTCCCTCTTTATTAAAATGTACAAAGCAAACATACGTTTGCCAGAGTAAACTACATCGCTTGTGAATTAGTGAATATTCTAATTACGATTAAATTCAATAGAATTTGTAGTAAACCAATCTCAAATAGCATTATGGACCCCGGTTGCACTTCACCAAATATGGGCATCATAAATATATTCCTACTTGTATTATCACTACAAGCCAAGACGGTACCAAAGTGAAAAATTCGAACTTTCGTTAACTGCAGAAACTTTCGCAGTGTGCTGTTTTTACACATTGTATAATGTATGGACAATATTGCGACATTTTAAGCTTAACACGTCAAAGAAACTTGGCGGACTAAATACAAATCAAATATAAATTGTGATATTTACTGCATTTGCTATTTCACTTTTTTGTTCAGCAGTTAATTCCAATTGGTCGTAAGCCGCCAACATTTGTTCAAACTCCTCAATCTTGCGTTTGAGCCGGCTAATTTCAGCATTTTTTGCTGCCATAAGCGTGTTAACTATCGCATCGGTAGGGACATACTTTGGCCGGCATATTTCATTATTTCGTTTGATTATCTCAACCAAATGCTCACTTTTATCGGAGCAGAAATGAGACCAGGCCCTCGCGTCAGTGCACGAAGCATATGCCTTCAACTTCCCTTCATTTCTAGCCGGTAAATCAAATAAGTCATATTCATTGAACACACGATCCCTTTTTGTTATGAAAGACATGGCCAAATTCCTCTTCCTCTTTTATCAACGGTTTATACAATTTGTCCAAGAAAAGGCTACACTTCTCCGCCATCCATTGTCTGCTAACAATATAATTTATATATTTTTAACTTACAGGTATGTATAATAAATAAATAACGAAATTACAAATGTTTGGATCTGTCATCAAAATCAAGTCGAAACGGTGGTTTGAAATGGAATGTCATTGTTTGAATTTATTTTTATTATTTTAAAATATTATTAGTTTTGGCTCTGAGTTTTTGACTGTGATGGATTATAATGTCTGTATATTGTTGGAACGAATTTTATGGTGCACTTGTTACCAAAACGTTAATTTTCGTTATTTATGTTAATGACTGTACTGAATCCGACGAAATGAGAATCCGACCTTTTGCGAATCCGACGAAGTGCGAACAAACGATGAATTTCTTGGTTGATACACATGCTAGCTTGTAGCACATAAGCATGCGAAATGCAATCCTCGAACTGAGGTGCGAGTGGAAGGGCGCAAGCTCTGAGACTGTGCTTGTGCATGTATTAAAAAATGTATGAATGTGTATTGTGTGCGTATATATAGCACTTAAATTACCTATGATATAGCACTATTTTATGACGTAGTGATTAAATACTCTGTATTTATGACTTCAAAGTTGTGAGTTAGAATGTCACTTGTCAGTTACTCTATCTTCAAAATTGTAGTATGGCTATGCTATAAACATTCTGTTTCAAAAATAGATAAAGATATTAAAGAGGTATGCCAATTCAATGAATTATAAAGACCATCGGGGTCTAAAGCTAGCAGCACGTAACGAAGGGAAGATTAAATCGTACGAGTCTTGTGTAGACGTCAGGGCATGGAGTCATGACATTAGGACGAGGAATTGCTACCTCAGGGATTGGATAAAGTGTGATATGCCAATTTGTGTGGTTCCTGTTTGTACTTTGTCCAGTATCTTATCCATGATGACCTGTAGCAGTCGTGGAAAGGTACGAATATTGTTAACAATGAGGATAATACGAAGATTATAATAAATTTTACTAAGAATTACGATTCTCGATCTCGTTTGCTTTATTTCAGGCAACACCTCGGTGCTATTCTCGCTGTCAATCAAAAGTACTGCTTCATCGACTTTGTTCATCGTGTACTGTAATGAAGGATTGCTTAAGCAATAATAGAGAGTTTGAAAAGTATTTCATAGAAGTAAGTTATTTCCACTTCTTTCAAGAATTTAATAATTAAAAATTATTCTATTTTATCTAATGAATTACTCTCATAGCTAGGTTTAGGTTTGCGTCAACCTAAAATTATTGACCAACTTAAGCACCTGTACAAGTCAGTAATTGGATAGGTGACGCTAGTAGCCAAACTGGTGCGATTCCTTGATTCTGAGGACAAACGATTTTAATCGTTAAAGAGTAACTAATAATTGTTCAGCTATATCGGAGACCGTCGGAAAGGGTGGTTCAAAAACTTCTGACAACTGAGTCGGGTACTAAGTGTTAAACCCATCCTGAAGCAGAGTGCTGAAGTATGCTTTGGGTCTTCTCAAAAAAAGATTTCACATAAAAATATCCCAAGCCAACCTCCTTAGCTCGCGATATACTCTACTCAACGCCGAACGAGGTTATGCCGAACGGTCGTTCCTATCAGAGACTCTAATGGACCCTGGGCCTTGTACCCCTGGGTGACTATGTCTGCTCGTTTGTTGGCCACTTCAAATCTTAAGGAAAAATGAATAATAATTATTCAAATATGAATATCATATGATCATATGAATAATAATTATTCATATTTCCTTAAGATTTTTCATGTATTATTAAATCAATTAATTCTATATTTTTTTAGGAAGAACTTGAGACAATTCACTGGCCTTGTGAAAAATGTTTAGAAATATTGAAAAGTATTAAGATGTTTTGGAAAATAGTTGTAGAAAAGGTTTTAAAAATAAATTTACCGAGAACTAATGACTTCAAAAGTGCGCATATTTGCAGCATCGGAAGTATTACCAAAGAATGGCAAAAGGAAATGGTTGAAGAAGCCTTATTTGTCAAGAGCAACAGTCTAAGCAACCAAAATGATTTAAACAAAAACGAGTCTGAATACCAAAATGAATTGGAAATAAATGAACAAAATAAAAGTTTAAATGATCGTCAAAGCCAAGCAACGAAAACAGATTGTGAATTCAGAACTATAGCTATTCAAACAAATGGAAGATCACTAAGTCAAAAGATAAGTAAATGCACTTCCGCTTGCATAAAAATGGTAAATTTGGAGTGTAAATCTCACATCGAAAAGGAAAATGAAGTTATTATGATTTACAAAAATAACATGCAAAATTTACAACATCAGTTTAATGTACAAGAGAAAGAAGTGGATCGACTTAAAAAGGAAAATGTAGCTTTAAACGTTGAATTACAACGGTGTCGTCAGCATCATTCAAAGAATTTGTATCATTGTAACCCACCTTTAAATTCTCTGGACAACACTGTTGCACTAATTTCTAGTCCTCTTAGCTCAAAAGAAAATTTAGATTTAAATAAACCAAAGGATATCGATTCAGAAATGATAATAACTCTAAAAAATTGTAAAAATGAGGTAAACACCATTATTATTGTCTACGTAATGAAGCGATTAATATCAAAAACAAATATTAATGATAAATTATAATTATTATTACAGAATTTCAGGCACGTTTCAGTGATTCAAGTGCTACATAAAACAAATGAATTGAACTTATCGGGAATCGATGCCTCATATTTTAAGACGGAAGATCCAATAGATGTTTTAAATAAAGGTTCAAACTTTAATAAAGCTTTGTACTTCCATTTCGTCAAAAATATTTAATTAATGTTAACTAATATTATTTTCAGTCCATGAAAAATTTGCAGCAATGGTCAATAGAGAAATTTCCATAGCATGTAAGACTGACGATAGCTTCAAGAACAAAAATGTCATAATAAAAAGTACCTTTCATAATGTCGGCGAAAGCAAATCAGCTCCATCTTGTTCCACGTCTTCGTATTCGTTTACGTCAGAGTCGAAATTTGTAAGTTCGTGAGTTAAATAGTTAGACTTCAGTAATATATTATTAATATTAGACTTTGATATTATTTAAAAGAACATATTCAATATTCACCAATTTCATTTTATTTTAGGAGTCAGCGAACGAAACCATAAAATCGGGAAAATAATAAATTCGTGTCCTGTCATTTCAATAGGAGTAATAAAAAAAACTTTATTAAATACATGTTTTTTATTTCACACAAATCTATACAAATTGAGCCATAATATTTATTATACGGTTGTATATCAGTGTCTTTGCATCATTAGCAAAAACAAAATCAAGGTGATTGAATTGAGCCAAAGGCACTCTATACTTTCCTACGACAGAACTGACTTCCTCCAATAATTTGTCAACATCCTTCGGAGTAGACAGCCAGTCATTTTCAGCGTAATGTAGAAATATAGGAGTTCTAATGGCGGTTAAATTATAAGCTGGCGGGGTAAATGATCCATATTTCAGTTTATTGGAAATCCATCCATGATCAAAATTCACAAATTTATTCGAGTTATATGTTTGACCGTAATGAATTATTTGTCGTGTTGATGCACCAGCCGGAGTATGACCGAGGACTATTGGCAGCATTGTCTGAAAATAGATTATGTTTATATTAATGAAGGCTCTAACTATGATAAATTCATTGAGTTAAAAATTTGAGTGGGATTGGAATGTCCTCAATATTAACACTTGATTTGATACCTGCCATAGTAAATAGGGGTTTGAAAGGCAAGAAATTTTGCTTTATACTTTAATACTTATAGTAGGGGAACCCAAGAGGGGATTTTTGGATTTATGTATGAGCCCTTAATATGGTACGCTCAAAGAAACACCCTATACATGTCTGTCTGTGGGAACCCCCTATATTAAGGACTCATTCTGGCTGGAGGTACTTATCACTATATAAGGTGTCCTTATAATAATCTGACGCGCTCGAGTAAATCCAAAAATCCCCTCTTGGGCTCCCCTACTATTAGTAGAAGGTATTCTCACTAACTATTACTTACATTATTTAATTGTTCGTCATCGAATCCACATACAAGGAACAATAGATTCTTGCATAGTGCTTGAGTGACTGCTTCCTCAACACAAAGTCTTTCCCCAGCGAGCTCGTTGATCTTGCCGCTTGGTAAAAACTCACCAGCTCCCAGCAGCCGCAAAACTCGCTGAAAGTATTACTTCCATTTATATTTAAAAATAAAAACAAAAAAATCTAGTCTTGTTTATTCAGTTTATTATAATTATTATTTCTTCACGGGGCTGGCCTGGATAGCTACCACCCTTGAGCATGAGTCAGCCGCCAAACGACTCGTCGTATTCCGGCTTTTGGTGTTGCTGATATCCATGGGCGGCGATGGCCACTTACCATCAGGTCAGCTCGATTGCCGGCTATTTCCATAAAAAATAAATTCTCTGCGTTATGTATTATTGATTGTGGTTTTCAAGTAATTTTCTGCAGTTGTGTAATTTTTAAGACTTTAGGATTATTCAAGAACTAATAATTATCTAGAGGTTCTTTTGTTTTTATAAGGACATTAACCGCAACTTATATTACAGGGATTATCAAAATGATAACATTATATTATTATCGTTTGCACAACGAAAGTACACACTATAATCTCTTAACCCAAATTTTAAGTATTTAATAGAGTGTTTTATAGAACTATAATAGCTGAACCTGCTACCTGATTTATCAGAGGACATAGTAGTGCATGAAGACTTCAGGTCTACAAGTACTAGCTCTTCAATACTATATCCGAAACACGTAAGAAATATCCACGGTTGATTCTAACAGGAGGGTTGACATTTAGGTACTTCCATGCATGAACACACAAACTAAAAATGTTATAGTACCAACCCAAGATCTGATAATTTTATATGTATCTAATAAAAGTCTATGTGTAGTCTACGTTATTCTGAATTACTGGTAGTCTATATCGCATTGATTTTGAAATTTTGTAGAGTTCGTTCATATAGGTGCGATTTTAAACTACTGAAAATTTTCTAACAAGTCTATTGTACAAGTTGAGAATACGGTATGTAAATTTCACACGAAAAATGCAACATTAGTCACTAACAATAGTTAATTTAAGAGCTAAATAATTATTTCTTAACTATTACAGTCCTTGACAATCCTATCTTATCATGAATGGGATTAAATTATTACTGTTTGGCATTTAATTTGACAATCCTATTATGATGATTAAGAGATTAATTAAGTTACTGAAGTTTAATAATGAGATTTAATAAAGAACTTACTCCAAGTGTATTTGTAAACGGTCCTATGGCTTTCAGAAGAGGACTCTTAAGATTCCCGACGTAGGCGATAGGAGCGAGCGCATGCATTGCAATGATTTTATCATTATACTCTGGTCTGGTGGATGTCATCACCCAGAAAGCAGTGGTTCCTTGAGAGAAACCAATGTACTGGATTTTTGGGACACCCGTCTCTTTGATGATGTAGTCGATCATGGCAGGGAGGTCGTAGTAGCCGATCTCGTGCCAGCTGAAGTTCCAGAAGTCTGAGGAGGAAGGCCTTAAGGAGGCGTGGTTCCGAGAGTATGTGTTTCCTCTAGCATTTCCCATCCACACGTCATATCCCGCTTCGGCTAGTAAGTATGCTGTGAAAATAATTATGGAATACTGAAACTGTCCTATCCAAACATTGGAGACTACTTTCCTACAACTGGGATAGATAAATTCTTTATTATTAATATATCTAGGGTTATTTTCCATTATCTATAATAAGATTTTCCAATGGATCTTTTTTATTCAAACCTCTTAGAATTGGATTATACGGACGGACAGACTGATAGACATAATGCACAAGCGTTCTAAAGCGCGCCGTTTTTCTACGGTTAAGGCGCGGTATGACTACGATTTAAAAACGTTGATTTCACTCACACAACCGCATATCTGCGCTAATCTAATGTTACATTTACGTGACGCTGAATAGGGTTCAAAATTGCAAAGCATATTTTTACTAACAATGTAACTAGACTGCGAATAAACAAATAAATTTGAGGGTTTTCCTTAGATAATTCAGAATATACACATTAAATACAATATCTGTCCGGTTAAAGTTTTAATAAATCCATACACCAATTTATTATATTCTCAAAAAAAAAATGTTGTTACCGCTGAAAATACAGAGAATTTCGACGCTTAAGCTCTTTTTTGTGTAGCAAATTACGATTTTTTTATTGGAAATATTAAACAACTATTTAATATTCTATACGGTTAACATTTTTCTTTAGACCTTTTTCTATGCTCTATATTTTTTGCGTGCGATATTTTCATTGGGTTTCCTCGTACTCGAGCATCAAAGAAACCCAGTTTTGTGAATATTGAGATCACACACCGCGCCTTAAACAGAATTGTAACGAAATTCATTCAGTTCATAGTCTTACCAAATCCTTTATCAGGCTTCATAAGTACCCATTCGGCTGACGATGACAGCAACCCATGTTGAAGGAGGACGACAGGTCGTTGACCTTTATTCCTGTTGCTCGCGCCATAGGGTACTCTGTGCATCTCAAGTATGTACCTGTCTTCAGTATGAACCCGATGTATTTCACACGGATATCCATATTTTTTTATTAGCGAGAACTGAAAACGTAATATCAACACTGTCAACAGTATCAAGTCTTAGAAATATTTAGTTGTATAGGATCTTAGGATCTCGTGGCAGGGTACCCGTCTGGCTAGCTGCCATACTATACTAAAATCGTTGGTGAAATTATTTATACTTTAAACGTGTTTCGGTCGTATTGTAAAGGCAATGGTCTCAAATTATCGATGAGCAGTTAGTACCTGAAGATTCTCGATCATAGTTTGTAAAATTTTGAATTGGCTACTATCCTCATTCAGTCATTCTAAAGGAAAGTCCGAATGACTTAACAAGCAACTAGAAACATCCAGTGGCAGACATACTTGAATACATTACATATCTACTTATTAATTGAAAGCTTTTGCAAACTGCCACATCTCGCCTTTATTTTGGACTAGCTGACCCGGCGAACTTCGTATCGCCAAAAAACTTTTTTTCTAAAATAAAAGTAGCCTCTAAGTTACTCCTTGTTACAACAGCTATCTGCCAGTGAAAGTCCCGTCAAAATCGGTCCAGCCATTTCAGAGATTAGCCGGAACAAACAGACAGACAGACAAAAATTGTAAAAAAATGTTGTTTTGGTATATGTACCGTGTATACATCCAAATGCACTTAGTAAAAAGCGGTTATTTTAATATTACAAACAGACACTCCAATTTTATTTATTTGTATTTGTATGTATGTATGTATAGAGTATAGATTGGCAGTAACTGAAAGCACGGGAAAGCTAATAAGTGTTATATTATATTATACATTAGATCGTTAAAACAAAGAATAAAAAGTATACATACTGTATCCAATCCAGCATCTTCGATAATATTGAAATCAGTTTTAACATGTTGCAGTTTGTTGGGTGTGACCGAACATTTTAATACTGGGAATATTGCGAGAATAGATATTACTTCTACGAGTACTACCCTCATTCCTCCAGTAAAAATGTTAAAAGAAGAGTCAACGGTTAGCTCAACACGACAGCTTCGAGTTGACTAACAGTTAACTAAAATAATTTCAGTAGCTGATTGTCCGATAAGCCGCATATCAGGTGTTAAAGTAAGAACATTGTTTGTAAACTCTATTAAATTGATAAATGATAGGATATCCATTCGGTTTATTATTAATTTACTTGTTTATTTGTACTCGTAATCATTCCGTTTTGGTAAAGGCTTTCTCACAAAAGAATTAAATATAATATCTCTGTTACGGCTAAAAGCCGAAGTGCGGTTACATCTAATTTTAGTCGGCTAGAATTAGGTGTAGCCGCTGGCAAGTGGTTAAACTTAGATCTATTCTACTTATTCTATTTAGGTATTTTCATTTCACCTAGAGCTTGTTTTTAGTTCTGTTAAACATTTTGGTTTTTACAGACCTTTTAATGATACCCCACAATAGACGAGAAAAAAAATGAACCCACTTTAACACCGATGACCCGAGTACAAATATTTGTCTGTAACATAAATATCTGCCCCGGCCGGGAATCGAACCCGGGACCCCTGCTTCGCAGGCAGGGTCACTACTCGCTACCAACTAGGCTAAAGTGCTATGGAACAACAATCAAACATGAAAAATAAAAATAAAAAAAACATAAAGCATAAAAACATAAAGCGATTCGTCAGAGACGTAACTCTAGAATTATTCTATTACTTTATTCCATCTTAAATGATTTTTTTCCTCTTAAGTAGTTTTAACACCTGCCATCAGTTCTTTCCATATGGGTGGATGTGGGTTGACTGGTGGACAATGCCATTAGGTATTAAGTTTGCCCTTTGTTTATCCATTTTATATAAGGTGACATAAATTTGAATAAATAAATAAATAAAAATAAAGCTCATAGAGTACTTACTATAACACTTCGTTTACAGCTTCACAATTGTTTTATTATCTTCAATACAGCCTCGTTACAGTTTTAAATAATAGTATTGATGAAGATTAACGGTAAAGGTAATAAACTTGACCTTATTTAGAATGATAAGTGTGTGAACCTAGTCATCATTGACCTTCATTGACAGACTTGACAGTCTGGATTTTATCACTTTATCGACCGAAAAGAGGCCATGCTAAATAATAAACACCTGGCTAATGTTTATATATGTAAATAACACAGTTATTTGATTCATTTAATTAAATTTCAAGGTAAAGTTTGATTATACTGGTGATTACAACCGGATATAGGTATTTTTATTTTGGTACCTAGCTTTTAGAGGAGTTTAGTGGAATTAAACGTTAGCCTTTTACTCGAAGGTCGAGGTTCGAATGATCACGTCATAGATTATTGAATCATAAGTATAGGAAGTAAAAATTAAAAAGAATTTGATCTTGGTCTTATTATTAATTAAAGCCCTGAAAATTGTTTTTAAAGTTTTATGACATAATCTGAATTTTACCAAGAAAAATAACCGACTTCAAAATAACTCAAAATACTCTTCAGATCTAGCTCAAATTTAAGTGGGACCACATAACAAGCACCAGCTCTCGATTAAAAAAAGAATCATCAAAATCGGTTCACGCAGTCGAAAGTTCTGAGGTAACAAACATAAAAAATGCACTCGAATTGAATACCTCCTCCTTTTTTGAAGTCTGTTAAAAAACTACAAGATTTCCGTTTTGATCGCTTCATTCAACGACATTGCACGTCGCCTGACCAGACTAAGTTGGCAGAGCGGTAAAAAATCTACCAGTCATTAGGATAGCTATCATATAGAATAGCATCTATGGAGGACTTCAGCAGAAGATGGATTTGGCCACCAATTGGTCAGGAGCTTTGAGTATTTACTTAATACTAAGGCCAGAAACTCAAGACACTAGGCTAGGGCCAAATTAATTATCAAGGAGCTCTTAAAAAATATATGTCCTTATTTGTTGTTAATTTTGTGTTTTACGTCATGTTTAAGAAGTAAATACGAATTCTTAATATATACATAATTTAGAAGTTAAAAAATACATAACTCAATTTGAAATTTGAATTCCAGTATTTTCTGTAAGTATACAGTTTTTCCTTGTTAAAAAATAAAAAAAAACTATTCGATACAAGATGGCAGTGATACATACGGAATGCTTTGGTCATGTTCAAACAAAAAACATTGAACAAGCTTAAAATTTGTGGTCATGCTCAAAGTATGGCTATTACATAATAGATGGCGTTGTTCAGCACTTATTTTATTTTCTGCTATAGCAACCCCAAATGTTATTTGTCAATGAGTGAGTGTCTGTAGTTGTTGATAACTGTCAATTTAGTTCTACCATCAAATCAAATCAAGCTGTAATTTTTTGTTTGTTTTTTCGCTTGCATATTCTTTGTAAACAATAATTCTGCATGTTCACGAAAGGCTCGCTATGGCAAACCAGGAGATAAGTTTGAAGTGGAATGGATTTCAAAGCAATATAATAACTAATGTGAAAGAATTGTTCAAAGATGAGGGCCTATCCGATGTCACGCTTGTGTCCGAGGGGCAAAGTTTTAAGGCACACAAAGTGATTCTCTCGGCTAATAGTTCGGTTTTCAGAACCATATTTCAGGTAATACCTTTATATTAATCTATAGTTCAAATAAAATACGTTGTTTATTCTTAAGGTTTCACTAACGCCCACTCAATTTTTTGTAGCAAAACCCCCACAAGGATCCTATTATAGTGCTACATGATATCAACACCGCCTCGCTGCAGACATTACTTACGTTTATGTATAATGGTGAAGTGAATGTAACTGAAGAGTTTCTTCCGGTTCTACTGAAAACTGCTGAAACATTAAGGATCTGTGGACTTTCAACTGGAAATGAGTCATCTAAGGATGATGAAGTGAGTTATCCAGCATATTTTTATCTATTTACATTATTAGTTAAACTCAATCCCCCAGATAAGATTCCCAGTGTTGTTGGGGGCATGCACATACAACTGTGACATACAAACATCCAAGACCTGAGAACAATAATTTATTTATCATAATAGGTAATTGTTTTTGAGAATGTCTGAGAATAGAACTCTGTACCTCATTCTTAGCTGGTTTTAGTTTAGATAAAATCTTGATTTTGAATTTATGACATCTTGGTTTAATATTATTAACTTAGAAACAAATGGAAAGTAAAATAATATAAAAAATAAACACTAACACACTCATACTGCGGAGAGCAGTAGGTTATTATTTGTGTCACAGGTGGCATGTATGACACATATGACACATAACAATTACACCCATGACCCGAGTTCAAATATTTATCTGTCACATAAATATCTGCCTCAGCTGGGAATCGAACCCTGGACCCCTTGTTTCGCAGGCAGGGTAGCGACCCTGGTTGGTAGCGACCAACTAGGCTACAAGGTCTAAATAGTAATGACTACAATATATTAAGTACATGGAATACATGGAATTATTAGTTAAGTGAAATTAAATGTTAATCTTTATTTATGCATCACTAACAAATTATTTATGTCACAAAGATCAACACATAATTTTTTTCTAAATCTTTACAGTAATCTGTCTTTAATATTGGCAGTTTTCTCTTAATAAGTGGTATTTTAGTCGGTCTGCCGTTATATATTTGTACAGACAAATTGCATAATAATATCAAAGCGGGTATTATAACAAATATAAAGTAGTGATGGGCCGACTATGGGTTTTGCCGATCAGCCGACTAGCCGACTAGTCGGCAAAAAAATTGCCGACTATTCGGCCGACTAGTCGGCAATGCCGATCATCCTTACTTCGATCAAATTTTTACTCTTTACCACCATAATTCGTCCTATTGTGCGAGATAACGGTAGAAATGTTTCAAAAGCTATCGGTGACTCCTGTTTTAAAGTAGCACCCTGTTTTATACATACACTAGCTGTTGCCCGCAGCTTCGCATACGGAAATTGTTTTACCTTATTTGTACCTCTTGCAGAAGGAAATTTAAAAAACGGTGAATTTATATTGAAGTACTTATATTTAGTAATTTATATACTGAAACCCACGATAAAATCACAAAGGATTCCTCCAGGAACGGGTTTTGAAAAATAAGCAATATTCACATTATTTTGTATTTTTTTTCTATTGTTTTCAAAATTTTGAACAACTGAAAAATATGTGTTCCATAAATTTGAGCAAGGAACATTTGTTGCTTTGAAGCAAATTGGTTGATGTTTTAAAACTATTCCATACAAACTTTCATTTTGTTTTAATTTTAATTTTCCGGGATAAAAAGTATCTTAAAATATGACCCGGGGTATTAGTAACAACTTTACCAAATTTTCATCGAAATCCGTTCAAGGGTTTTCATGTGATGCCTGGACAGACAAACAGACAGACAATAATTCTGAAAAATATATTTTTGTGCTCTACCACGTTATTGAAGTGCCCCCTAATCAAAATTAAAAAAAAAACGCAATGTACAGAAAATATGCCCTTTGAGTTTTATTATAGTAATCCGGAACTAAATATCTACCAACTAACAAAATATTGATCTTTCCATGGGGATGTTTTACCGCGATAAAAAGTAGCCTACGTTACTCTCCACCCTCCTCACTATCTCCACAAACAAAAACCATACTATATAACAGCTTCGTTGCGACGTGAAAGACGGACAAACAAACAAACAAACAAACAAACACACTTTCACATTTATAATTTTAGTATGGAGTATGGATAGATTGGAATTATCGATCAAAGAGGCGTTGAAGCTAAATCAAGGCGTATTGTCACTCACTTCAATATTTTTTGAAGTGAAAACTTCTTTAGTACGGGGGTGACTTGAAATTTTAGGAAACGAAACTGTCCAGTAAAAAGAGACAAACACATAAATTCTAAAGTGAGATAGGAAGCATTGTACAGGGATAGGGTAGGAGAGTGAAGGCTAGGGGAGCGGAGCGGAGCGGGGCGGGGTGGAGCGGAGCGGGGCAGCGGAGCGGGGCGGAACGGAGTGAAGTAGATTAGTGAAACCTACATTTATCATCTTCCCGAAATTTTACATTCTTCTCATTATCTTGAAAACAAACATTTTGAAGGTTTCACTTCTACCACGTGTGAATTGCACACATTTTTTTTTGTTATAATCTGATTTATAGTATAGATTGGAATTATCGATCAAAGAGGCGTTGAAGCAAAATCAAGGCGCATTGTCACTCACTTCAATATTTTTTTTGTTATTATCTGATTTATTAAAATAATAAATCTAGTTAACTATGTTGATTTTATAATTTTGGAGTTTTCTTTAACTTTATTTTTAGTAGCGAAAATAAATGCCGACTATTCGGCCTTTTTTGCCGACTATTCGGCGAATAGTCGGCGACTAGAAAACATGCCGAATAGTCGGTTTTCCCGACTAGTCGGTTGTAGTCGGCCCATCACTAATATAAAGTAATGATAATTACAAAGTACAGAATTTAGAGAAATGAATTATGAAATTACAGAAATCTTCAACCACTCAGACTAAGAAACGTAAGAAAAGTGAAGCAGAAGATAATAACAATAAAGTTAAGAAGCAAGCTTTCAGTTCATCTAAGACTGACACTGCTGTTAATCTTGTGAGCACAGACTTAACAAAGACTGTAAGTATTATTTCAATGAGTCACATCATCATGGTTGGGTTATACATAAGTACTATTATTTCTTCTGTGGTTATACTTGTATTAAATAATTTGATAGATATTTCATTTTCATACCCCAATTATTGTTTGTTCTTTGTGTTTCCATTGTCATGTATTTCTAAATTATAATGCTAAGATTTAATCTAGACAATAATTAAAATATATGTGCAGTACATCTACATATTTATTCAGTTCTTCTTGAATTCTGTCATTCTTGAATTATTTTTCAGAATATTGTTCCTAAAGTTGAGCCAATAGATTCTCCACTAACAGATTATTCAGCAGAGAATACCAATGATACAGACATAGCTGTGTTAGAAGATACTTTGGAGAAGAAATATTCAGTGAGCCCAGAAAGTTTATCTGGCAAATCCGTTTGTACATCTGTCTCAAGTGACCGTAATGTAAAGAAATGGATCAATGAAGTAAGCAGTACACAGCCTTGCCTAAATATAAGTAATGAGAAGAGCAATGGAATTGATTTAGTTGAAGATGATAAGGATAGCATTGAAATTGACAAGGAAGTAGAAACAGTCTTGCAAAGTGGAACAATAGTGGAATCATTGAGTATTACAACGGAAAACTTGAATTCAGTTTCTAGCGAAGTTCAAAGCATAAGAGGTATCGTATATTAATTTATTTTTGTACGTAATTGTTTCTTATTTGTGTTAAACTTAAGGTTTTATATTTTAAGCCAAGAACTGGAATAACATACCTGTATTTATTTAATTATTTTATCTTTCCATGAAGCCTTAAACCTGCTAGTAAGTTGTCAAACAACTAGTTGGGTTCAGGCTTAAGTGCCAGTACTTTCCTTCTTTTCTCTTTTTTCTTGATAATGTTTTACATATAAATTTCGAATGTGTGTGTGTGTGTGTGTGCGTGTGCTTCAATAGCTTCAATGCTTCAATAGCTTATTAACACAAATGCTTACAAAATTTCAGACAAGAGTAACACCTGTTATGCCAGTCCATCGTTTCCGTGTCCGTTCTGTCCCCGAGTGTACAACAGTTGGGGGTATAGACGAAGACATGTTAAGTCAAGGCATGTGACAAATAGGTAATTATATTTTGTCAATGTTTTTTGTAATAGGCTACTTAAAAGTTAAGGGTTTATAATTATTCATAGTTACTATATATCTAATATTGTAAGTAAAGTATTAGATGGGACTAAATATTCTGACTCAGGCAAATATTTGGCTTTAATGGCTTTAGTGGCCAAATACAAGTGTTTTCTCCCCTTGAAGAGGCTTTGAGCATCAGCATACTCCAAAATGCTGCTTCAGTGTAGTATTGGTGGATTATCTAGTTAGTGGCCAACTTAAGTGCTAGTATCTTTTATGGCAGGCAATAGGCTTGGCTTAACAAATGTCCTGTTTGATTTGTTCGGGTCCAGTGGCTTTCATGTCCTTTGTAGAACAGAAGCACTTATGCTTGTATGAAGAACATTTGTGTGAAATGTTCTGACTAGACTTTACTTTTGAAATAATTACATAAATAGAAATAATAATCTAAATTTTACTAACAAAAAATAACCGACTTCAAAGTCTCAAAAACTAGGTACTTGTCAAATCTCGTTCAAATGTATGTGGGACCACATGACAAGCACCTGCTTTCGATTAAAAAAAGAATCATCGAAATCGGTTGGCGTGATATTGAGTTATTCGTCAATTTGTCGCGCACATTTTAACACAAATTTACGACTTATGTGGTTTTCTCATGGATGCCATTGTCAGATCTCAATAAAATTTATGTGGGACCACATGACAGCCACCAGCTTTCGATTAAAAAAACAATCATCAAAATCGGTTCGCCCAGTCCAAAGTTCTGAGGTAACAAACATAAAAAAAACATACAGTCGAATTGAGAACCTCCTCCTTTTTTTGAAGTCGGTTAAAAAATAGTTTTGAGTGTATCAAATCAATATTTTATTACGTATTTTACAGGCTTTCTTGCAAATGGTGCGTCTCAGTGCTTCCATCGACAGGGGCGTGGTATTCCCACGCTACACGGACCCATGGGGTGCCTCATGAGGAAGCCAGAAACTCCTTGGTGGTGATGGTGGAAGCCCACGCAGTACTGACGTTGAACGAGCCCAGCGTTGCCCAGCTGTTGGGACAAGTGGGCATGGCTGATGGCAACGGAGCTAGTGTGAGTGAAAAGAGCAATTGATTCCTTCTGTATCATTTCAATATTTCAGCTGTGGAGAAATGAGTGATGGAAAACCTTTTTTGAATTGTTTGTGACAGTGATTTTTGGTCTATTTCATAATAGGAATGGACATTGTAATGTGAGGGTTTTTTAGAGTTTTGCAAGTGTCCTTTGAGGCCGATGAAGCATTGGCAATGGTGACCACTTATAAGATGATCCGTATGCTTTTTTGTCAGCTACTCAGGCTATAAAAATGCTGTAATAGTATTTCCTTGGAGAATGGGAATGAATAATGTTGAATGAAAAAATAAATTCATTATTGGCTATTTTCTATTATATTTATAACGAGAAAGAAACAGCAAGATTATTTAGATTCTGGATAAAAAGTTAAACAGCTAACTGAAACAGTGGTTTTGAAATATATGTGTTTAATTTTTCTCATTCAGTCCAAATTCGGCAAACTTTAAAATGTGAATATTATATGAAACTGCATCCCCTGCTTATTTTATTCATGAATAGTATGATAAGTGTGATAGAATTATTATTTGGTTTGAGAGTGATTTAATTTACATGTTGAGCTTGGATTTCCATTGCCATAAAGTCATTTAAATATAAAAAATGTCATGAATATGTTTGGATGAATAATTTTTGTGGTTTTGATATGCCTATTTACAGATATATATATATTTTAAGATTACTTCAAGTTAAAATATAAAATATACTAATTACATCATAATGTTTCTACAGTGATAATGTGCTTTGAGTGGTTAAGATGACAATTGCCAGTAAAACCTAGTTCTGGTCTAAGTATAAAATATTACTATTGGCAGTAAGCCAAAATTAATAATTAATTTTACTTTTAAGGTGTCTTGTGGCCAGTTGTGGCATTATTTGTAACATTAAGGTCAGTAACGAATATTTGCACTATATAGTAATAAGTTTTGGAAAGATTTTTACGGGCGAATATTTTTATACATTTTAATACTTGAATGCATATTAGTGTAATGATAATATAGCGATTATGATCTCAAAAAAGTAAGTCATAACAGTTGTAGTCGTGTATGCCCAATAATAATGTAAAGTCATATAAATTTATTTAACTAATTTAGTCTTAGTCTTTCGCTATAAAACATTATAAAGATGAACGGTTAAACATAAAATTTGTTGATTATATAAAGAACTATTTTAAGGCAATACGTTTTCTCATGTGACTTATTTTATCTCATCAAACTCATTCACTAACATTAGTTTTATTAGAAAATTTTGAGACTAATACATTCTGTAATATAGGATACATTACTATACCCTTTTATTGCACCTTGGCCACAGTTTCTCTTTTTATTTCTATATTTTTACTCTGCATGTGTTGAAATTGCTATATAGCGATACCCCCTTTTTTCTACCCACCTTGAAAAGTTTTATAATCAATGGTGCTTCATTAATAAAATCGAGACTTTCAGCCACAGACTTTAAAGTCAACAAAACATGACTGTATAATATATTTTTTTAAATTTTCTGTAATATCCATACTTAATATAAAAGATGTTTATTTTTAAACAAGAACAGACTAACTTAATATATTCGCTTGAATTATTTTATATCGCAGATTTTATATATCATTTTTTTATTTCATCTCCTTAGTTAAGTCGAAGTTGAGAGCTGCATTTCGATATAATTATTTTCCATGACAGTTACTCATTATATTAAAAAGTACAAGTCCGTGATGAAATTATTTATTTTTCACGTATCGCCAAAATAGTTCTTCAGTGTCCTATTGAGTATTATATTTCGTGCATTGAAACAAAACTTATATTTGTGTTCCTATCTGTGTAAGTTTCAGTGCATATTAAGTTGCAACCGATGATTATATTTTGGATCCTGGATGTACCGTTTCCTTACGAATAGCGAAAGACCTCATTAACAAACTTGTTACGAAGTTGTATATAATACTCTGTGTGGTGTTTTGTGTATGTATTTTGTATTTATTTGAGAGTTGGAGAATATATTTCTTGACAAAAAATAACTGACTTCAAAATTAGGGATAACTCAAAAACTACTTGTCAGATCTTTAAGTGGGACTACATTACAAGCACCAGCTTTCGAATGAAAAAAAAATCACCAAAATTGGTTCATCCAGTCGAAAATTCTTAGGTAACAAACATAAAAAAATACAGTCATTTCTCCTTTTTTGAAGTCGGTTAAAAATAAACATTATACAAATATTGTTCTTGATTTACAGTGTCAGCCTTTAAGGGAGGGTAGATGCAACAATTGTGTGACATTTTTTTAAATATCCAAAACGAAATTGGATGCTGAATAATATAAAAAAAATTGCCAATTTGATTTACGCTAATATCATGAGCTAAATATAAAATAAACGAAAAAACCCACATAATACATTTATATTTTCATTGTACATAATAATGTAGATCAATGCACATAAAATACAGAGTATTATATATGATAGAAGCTTCTCTAACGACTGAATACATAGAGCTTAAGATGTACGTAATATTGAAATGGAAATATTTTTATAAACATTTTGGTATTTAAGTTAGTTGTAAGTCAATTATTACTATGATATTGGGCAATAATTTAGGATATGCGTAGAGGTATACATTTGATACAAGCAATATTTGGATTATATGTAAGGCCTAAATTCTAAAAAAATACATTACATTAACAAAAAATATCTATATAACTAAAAAGGAAATAATATTTTTGTAATATAAAACTTTTATATGTATCTCAGATATAGAAATTATAGTATGGAAAATATGAATTGCTCACACGTATATATTATGATATCTGCACAGGGTGTAGGGAATACTATCGAATCCGCAAAATGCATAAAAATGGTTAGTTTTAAGGGTATAAAATAATATTGTGATTTTTCTGATTTATTACCTAATATATTTAGGTGCGGTCTTTCAGTGAAAACGATGGTATTTTGCGTTTGCAGAATATTTGTATCATATATTCCTACTATGTTACTACTAATTTTGGAACTATTCTAGCTACTAAATATTACATCTATTTATAATGTAACATATCAATTGTACAAACAATTCGAATGAGCTTCACAATAAGTATTTCATGGGAACCAAATTATGTATAATAGTAATAAGAAGAAAATATTCGTAATTCTGAATACACAGATTAAATCCGTATTTCCTAGATTGTCTTCAATGCAAACAATATTTAAATGTTTGGAATCATTGATTGAATTAATATATTAAGATGAATAATTTTTTATTCATCCCTCCAGAATTATTTAAAAATATATTCTATATCACTCAGTGATGACCCTTTCAATTTATTCAATTCAAATTCGCCAATACTAACATTACAATGTAGGTGTTCTAAACTTCATTTATATATTCGTTATTTATTTTAAGTTTAAGTAAGTAAGTAAAGCTTACCCTAGACTTCACTTTCACTTAATTAGATCGAACTGTACTCGAAATGCTGGACGCATTTTAAAATATTATTGAAGTACCATGTATGTTTAGTCAACAGAGACCACTTACCATAAGATCGCAGATAAATAAATAGTATGTAAATAAATAACCTAATATTACTAAAAACTAGAGCCAAGACGGTGTTATACTTGATGATACAGCGCCCAGTAAATTCCAAAAGACGAAATTTGGCGCCATTACCTTGTTAGTACGTAGGTTCCACTAAAAAACCCTAGGAAAAGGTAACTCATAGATAAATTGGAGTCACATACACCTCAAAAAATTTAATTATGTTATTATTCCACTGCAAAATTGTTAACATATAGACAGACAGACAGACGTACAAATAGACGGACAGTCAGACATAGGGTTATGAAAATTAAAACAAGCTGATATCTGCATTGTATATTACTATAATAATTGTATGTGAGTTTAAGAATGAGAATGGATGTTTTTCAAAGAAAGCGCTTTGTGTATCAAAGAACTTTTTTGTTAAATATTGTTTGCGTTGATACAATCGACAAGTTCACAACTGCTTCTTATTTCTGTGGACCATATCCTGTCTTTGTAATGAATGAGACCACTGTTTAGTTGTAAGTTATGTAAGTTACCAAAGCAATTTCAATTAAGGTGAGATATATTTTATATGAAGTGAAAAATCGCTACTATATTTTTAAGCGATACAATGCCATTAAAAGTAAAAAACTAAAGTGTAACGCCATCTTTTTGTATTAAGATCTTTGTATCTAATATACTTAAATCTATTGAGACATAAATAATATTTACTTAACGAGCATAACAATAAAATATAATCTTATGATGACTTAATTAACACGTAACTTGTGGCTTTAAGATTTGATTGTCTAAATTATTGATAGTTTTATGCCATAATAGAGATGTATGCGATCCAATGCAATGGAGATTAAATATATTTTTTACAATTCCAAAGTCCGTTTTCATTTACAAATCAGTCGCTGTTCCTTCTAGAATGATTCCTGGCGCTATCTCGACCTTATCCTTGGCGAAAAGGTTCTGTCTGGAATCTTTTCTTGCAGCTGCCATCATTTGATCCCTGGAACTTTTTCTGGTCATCTTTTTTCCAGTTGGAGGCGGCGGATGTCCTGAAGAAATGTTGGGAGTGGAAGATGTTTGAGGGTTCACTACGTGTCTTGTAGGTCTCGAGTGCCTCTCATTGTATTCATCTATGTCCTCTATCTCGTTGTATCGCTTCATTGATGCTCTGTTCTTCGGGGTCTTTTTAAGCATAGCTTGGAAGTTGTAAGGGGGCTCGTCGTCGTCATTAATATTGCTCGTAGACTTTGCCAGTGCTTGCAGTTCGTTGATCGGGTTCGGTATGTCCATTTGGTTGACGCCGAAAAGAGATCTCGTGTGAGGAGCCCCCTTGTTTAGTCTGGAAGCACTGTTTTCTAAAACTGCGTCTTCTCGCGCGCCCCAAGGCTCAGGAGATTGATAATACGTCTGTGGTTCTTGCTTCTTCTTATATACCGTTGGTCTTGACGGTTCCTTCGGCGTCGTTGGCTCCGGAAGTATCTCCTCTTCTGGATCGGCCAACGTCGGTATGGGTTGATTCGGGTCCCTTACATAAGAAATGCCAATAAGCGTCTGCGAGCTCATCGCTAGTTTGTCGTCTTCCACTTGGAAATTGAAACGACGTTTCAAGGGCTCGTCCCATTGTTCTTGGTCTGAGTCGTACTGTGTAGCGAATGTGTCGCTGAAAAGTAAGAGTAGTGAAGAAGTTTTGGCCGTAGTGGGGTGGCTCAGAATTCTGACCCCAATTCCATGCTGGTAGACCAAGGCTTTGTAGGGCTTCGCGTAAAGATTATATTGGAAATATTGTTAGTAAGTCATTAATATTACTACTGTAATTATTATCTTGCCTTAAAGCCTGCCTGATTTTACCACCCTCTTGTTTTAGTCAGCCGCGAAACAACTTTGTCGTGTTCCGGCAGGGAGCTTGGCGTCCACGTACCATCTGGTGGCTCGTTTGTCTAAGTTATGTGTGGTATAAATGTGTGGTGTTGTGTTGTGTAATTCACAGTAAAAATGCGTATGAACCTATCGATACTTCTGACGTTAAATCGATTTTATATTTTCCATCAATGTGGTTACTAATCATAATGGGTTCACGAGAGCTTTTGTCGATTTTACTCTGCTGATACTAGAATTGAAGCGCTTAGCCCGGCAGATCGGCAGTGATCGACAAAGCTACGCTGTTGCGCGGTCGGTAGCAGTATTGGTGACCGCTAGTGGCAAAAAAAACTTGAGCATTTCCGTGCTTCGGAGGGCACGTAAAGCCGTCGATCCTGGTATAACAATCTTTGAGCCATGTCGGAGGATATCGAGCGGCATGAAAACTTCCGACATTGGATTGGCCAATAACCCCTTCACCAATCCGTACTGGAGCAGCGTGGTGGAGTATCTTCAAGATGAGCCTCAAAATGAAAGACCCGCGCTCTGCACTGGGCCATTAAAGGGCTGAAGCCATCACAAAATTGACCATAAGGTCTTAGAATTAAAATACAAACTCACTTGTTTTTAGATGAAGGATCACACATAAAAGATGTATCGTAATATTGTATTTGGTCGATTCTGAACGGTAGCTTCCAGACGGTCGGTGGCCCAGAGGCCAGGTAATCTGCTGCCCGCGCTTTGGGATCGACGCGGTCTAACTGCACCGAACTGCTGGTCTTGACGAGACCCTCGAGCACTGCTTGGTTGTAGATATGAACCTGGAAATGGTCTCCAAAGTGCTCAGTGTTCATGTCTCGAGTATGTGATTATAGGAAGGTTGAAATTGAAATGTCTAGGCACACTGGAAATTTTATTTTCGTAGCTGCGATGGGCTTTAATGAAATTTCAACCTGATCGTCATCCCCATCCACCAATCTATCAGCCCTTTGAGGTCCACTGCTGGACTGAGAACTCTCGTAACTTGCGCCATTCTGACCGGTCCCGAGCCTTCTGAATCCAGCGGATGCCTGCTGTCTTCTTCAGGATGTCAGTTTATATTTCTTTTAGTCGCATAAAAATGGCTAGGTATGCCGCACCGCTCTAAGCGTAGGCCATTTATAGAGGCCATTAAAATATTATACAGCGAAGGATGCAGCTCAGTCCACATTCCCAGATCTACCTAATACCAATTGAGGGTAGGTAAGTGCATTCTAATTTACACGCTACCGATACTATTATTTTTTGAAAATTAGGTACCTATTTTCTATCATACATATTTATGTATGTATGTGTTCTACAAATGCCGAATATACCTACCGGTTAACTCAGTGGATGGCATACGATTCGGTACGATTGATACAAGCTTGAGTTCTGTATCGGACAATAGTTGCCGGACGATAAGGTGAATGTGTACTAGTTGCTGAACTATAATAAATGGATAAAATGTACGAAATGTGGATAGAGGTATATAATCGTATAGCCGCACAATGTTGAGACTTGTTAGCCGTTACCTACATCCATGTACTCGAGGCTAAAAAATACAACTTACTTGCTGAGAGAAATGGACGAGATCTTGATAACGGACAGCTCGATACTGTAACAAAACTTGGAACATAGATCGGCTTTTCCATTTCATTGCGAAACGCTTCAAAAACTTCGCCGTCTCTTCGTCGATATCAGTGTACGACTGATTAACCAGCGGACTGTATGCCTTACGGGTAACGTGACCTCTGTACGCTGAAATTATACATTTCCAATTTTCTGTTTCACTAACTCTGTCTGCCTTACTTTGATAAGGAAAACAGATTTCAAAATAATTTTGAGGTTTAGGACAAACATTAAATTTGTTAAAACCTGATTTGATTAACATTAGATAAAATTTTAGATTTTTCTTCCGTTACGTACCTTTTTGTATTACTAGAGCGGCATCATCCTCAGATAGAGATTGGGTAGATTTTTGTTTTTGTACTGAAATCGATTAAAATATTTATTTTTTTAGTAATAATAGGATTTATTATGATAATGAATAGATAATGATAAGACAGTATTCATTTTCACTTATAATATCGGACATCGTAAGACGGGCCTGATGGTAAGCGACCATCGCCTACAATAAGTACCTACAATTGGACATCTGTCACTGATAATATAATGACAGACGATAAGAACGCACAAGACTTGGTTCTCGCTATCACATTCGAAAAACTAAAACACTTCACGGTCGTATTAAGTTACCTATTGTATGTATGGATTAAACAGCCCCCCGACTTCTTAATTCTCTTACGCCCCAACTCGGTCACTAACGGTTACTTAAATCGCTCCTTAGTGCAGAATTTATATGGTGATTCTTTACTAAGGAGCGATTAAAGTAACCATTAGTGACTCTGAGTTGGGGTGTTTGTACCAATATGGTAGGTACATGGTTGTAATAATATACCTACTCTTAAACCCGGGTCTCCTCTAAAGGAGGCCTAACTGGCCTAAAGATTACTCCACCATACTGCTGCAACGCACTGGGCGTTGGCGGATACCTCAGTTTACGTAGGTATTAGGTAGGTATAAAGAAATGTAAAAACTATTACAAACCATACCATGTTGTTTTCTATTTTTTCCTTTTGTAGCTTTTCGTTTCGCTAAGAAAGCTCGCATCATGCTTTGGACTTTAATGATTTTTTTAACTTGTGTTTCGTACAGCCTGTACAAAAGAAATAGGTAAATGATTTAGCTTATGCAACTGCTTTATGTAAGTAGGTAATGTATATAAATTATGAAGTAGAGCCAAAAACTTACCTGGCCAAAAATTCTTCATTATAATATTTCAGGAAAACCTTAGTCTGTCCCAGTTCCCAGCCTTCCATTTTTAAACGAATAAGAAGTAATCTACAATTGTCTTTTGTCTCGTCTACGTTCTCGTCAAAATCAAATGCTAAAAATCGGTACCTGAAAAAATCAAAATTATTATTATAACGATAGCTTCTACCTACTGAAATGTTTTTATAAAAATTCGCGAGCGTAGCATTGACCACTTGAAATAATATCACTTATTAAAAAGTTATTTCATATTTTGAAAATGGAATTCTTTGGCTGTAGAATACTTTCTAATGGTCTGAGGTAAAATTAAAAAATAGTGCTTGGGGTAAAGTTGAATTTTTTTTTCCAAAATAATTCTATTCAATGCAGTTACTTTACTTTGTTAGTGTAAGGAGTACTAGCATATTATGCCTATACGTTTGACAATAACTAACAATAAGATCAATTACCTCCTAATAAACTCTGCAAAAGGAATCCGGCAAGAGAATCCCTTCTGACGTGCTTTGGCTGTATCTAGAATACCAAGCGCTCTTATCTGTTGCCGGACCACATCTACTTGAAACCCTCTAGGAATGTCGTGAAGGTTTGCTCTGATGCAGCGGACGTAATGGGTTCCTCCGCTGCCAGGCCCTACTGCCAGTTGTTTGAGGAGCTCTAAGCTAATAGCTCTGTATATGGCTGATGCTGTTCGCATTTTGTGCACTTGAGAATACATGCCTTTGGAGCCTGTGTTGAATTTCTGTAATATTTTAAAATTTTTTTTGGAGTTTCATAGCCCAAGCTCAGATTAAAGAACAAAGAGCCCATTGTAATGTATGAGTAGTTGAGTAACGTTATCTATACTTACTAATATTATAAAGAGGAAATATTTGATTGTTTGTTTGCATTGAATAGGCTCCGAAACTACTTAACCGATTTGAAAAATTCATTCACTGTTGGAAAGCTACACTATCCCTGGGTGACATAGGCTTTATTTTCTTTTTCAAAAAAAATTGGGATCCTTAATAAAATTCCAATAATGTAACCCAAGGTGTAAAAAAATAAGAAAACCGAAGCAAAGCGAGGGCGGTTACTCGTCTATACATCTTCTATACAAATAAATAAAATTGGAGTGTCTGTTTGTAATATTAAAATAACCGCTTTTTACTAAGTGCATTTGGATGTATACACGTTATATATACCAAAACAACATTTTTTACAATTTTTGTCTGTCTGTCTGTCTGTCTGTCTGTCTGTTTGTTCCGGCTAATCTCTGAAATGGCTGGACCGATTTTGACGGGACTTTCACTGGCAGATAGCTGATGTAACAAGGAGTAACTTAGGCTACTTATATTTTAGAAAAAAAAATTTATAGCGATACGAAGTTTTTTTTTTTTTTTTTTTTTTTTTCATTTATTTAATACATAAAGCAGATTTACAAAGACTTAAGGCGAGCGTATTCGACCGTTGTAGGCATTTTGTTCACTGCCCTTTACCCCGCTCCCCTGAGTGTAAACTCGACCGCCACGCCGTGAGCCGGCCGCGCGCGGCTGTGAGGTTAATGACCCCGTGCGTAGCTGTAGATCCTACATAGCCTAGTTGGTAGTGGACCTGCCTGCGAACTGCGAAGCGAGGGGTTTCGGGTTCGATTTCCGGCCGGGGCAAATATTTATGTGACAGATAAATATTTGTACTCGTGTCATGGCTGTTATTGTGATGTGTTATATGTGTAGTACATGCCACCCGCGACACAGGTAAATACTTGTAACCTACTGCGGGGGTATGAGTGTGGAAGGGTTTTATTATTATTATTATTATTATTAGTAACTGCTCTGAGTTGGGGTGTAAGTATACTTTATTTTGATTTATTCATTGGAATTTTAGGTGTAATAAAATAAGAGTAATGATAATTTTAGCTTATCCAGTGGAGACTAGAGGTGAGTGGAGACTGACTTGAAATTTTATGATACGAAACTGTCCAATGGAGACTAGAGGTGAGTGGAGACTGACTTGAAATTTTATGATACGAAACTGTCCAGTGGAGACTAGAGGTGAGTGGAGACTGACTTGAAATTTTATGATACGAAACTGTCCAGTGGAGACTAGAGGTGAGTGGAGACTGACTTGAAATTTTATGATACGAAACTGGCCAGTGGAGACTAGAGGTGAGTGGAGACTGACTTGAAATTTTATGATACGAAACTGTCCAGTGGAGACTAGAGGTGAGTGGAGACTGACTTGAAATTTTATGATACGAAACTGTCCAGTGGAGACTAGAGGTGAGTGGAGACTGACTTGAAATTTTATGAAACGAAACTGTCCAGTGGAGACTAGAGGTGAGTGGAGACTGACTTGAAATTTTATGAAACGAAACTGTCCAGTGGAGACTAGAGTTGAGTGGAGACTGACTTGAAATTTTATGAAACGAAACTGTCCAGTGGAGACTAGAGGTGAGTGCAGACTGACTTGAAATTTTATGAAACGAAACTGTCCAGTGGAGACTAAAGGTGAGTGGATAACAAATAAGTAGGTACTTACATACAAAATTGACTAATATCATCTAAATACTAACAAAAAATAACCAACTTCAAAATAACTCGAAAACTACTTGTCAAATCTCCCTCAAATTTATGTGGAACCACATGATACGCACCAGCTTTCTATCAAAAAAAGAATCATCAAAATCGGTTCACCTACAAATAAGTAGGTACTTACATACAAAATTGACTAATATCATCTAAATACTAACAAAAAGTAACCAACTTCAAAATCGAAACGAGCTTTTTTTTCAAAATGGCGGACTTGTAGGTATGCCAGGTTCCGTAAAAAAATCTTCAAACCCTTTGGATAAGATATTTTACAAGTATGTTGAGAATGATAAAAAGTATAAGAATAATTTAAAATAAAATACCTAAAGATACGTAAAAAATAATAAAAACAAAAAAATTAAAATGTGTGCCATTCACACATTTTAGAACTTAGAAGTGAAACCTTCAAAAATTTTGTTTTCAAGATAATGAGACGAATGTAAAATTTCGGGAAGATGATAATTGTAGGTTTTACTATTCCACTCCACTCCACTCCACTCCACAAATTTTGACTTTTGACTTTTTTGCCTTTTTTGACTTTAGACTTTAGACTTTTTTGACTTTTTTTGACGTTTTTGACTTGACTGTTGACTTTTGACTTTTTTGACTTTTTTGACTTTGACTTTTCTTACTTTTTTCACTTTATTGACTTTTTTGACTTTTGACTTTTTTGACTTGACTTTTTTTACTTTTTTGACTTGACTTTTTTGACTTTTGACTTTTGACTTTTGACTTTTGACTTTTGACTTTTGACTTTTGACTTTTGACTTTTGACTTTTGACTTTTGACTTTTTTGACTTTTTTGACTTTTTTGAATTTTGACTTTGACTTTTTTGGCTTTTTTGACTTTTTTGACTTTTGACTTTTTTGACTTTTGACTTTTTAGACTTTTGACTTTTGACTTTTTTGAATTTTGACCTTTTTGACTTTTGACTTTTGACTTTTTTGACTTTTTTGACTTTAGACTTTTGACTTTTGACTTTTTTGAATTTTGACTTTTTTGACTTTTTTGACTTTTGACTTTTTTGACTTTGACTTTTTTGACTTTTGACTTTTTTGACTTTTGACTTTTGACTTTTTTGAATTTTTTGACTTTTTTGACTTTTTTTACTTTTTTGACTTTAGACTTTTGACTTTTGACTTTTGACTTTTTTGAATTTTGACTTTTTTGACTTTTTTGACTTTTGACTTTTTTGACTTTGACTTTTTTGACTTTTGACTTTTTTGACTTTTGACTTTTTTGAATTTTGACTTTTTTGACTTTGACTTTTTTGACTTTAGACTTTTGACTTTTGACTTGACTTTTGACTTTTGACTTTTTTGAATTTTGACTTTTTTGACTTTTTTGACTTTTGACTTTTTTGACTTTGACTTTTTTGACTTTTGACTTTTTTGACTTTTGACTTTTGACTTTTTTGAATTTTGACTTTTTTGACTTTTTTGACTTGACTTTTATGACTTTTTTGACTTTTGACTTTTGACTTTTGACTTTTTTGAATTTTGACTTTTTTGACTTTTTTGACTTTTGACTTTTTTGACTTTAGACTTTTGACTTTTTTGACATTTGACTTTTGACTTTTGACTTTTTTGAATTTTGACTTTTTTGACTTTTTTGACTTTTGACTTTTTTGACTTTGACTTTTTTGACTTTTTTGACTTGACTTTTTTGACTTTTTTGACTTTTGACTTTTGACTTTTGACTTGTTTGAATTTTGACTTTTTTGACTTTGACTTTTTTGACTTGACTTTTTTGACTTTTTTGACTTTTGACTTTTGACTTTTGACTTTTTTGACTTTTTTGAATTTCGACTTTTGACTTTTTTGACATTTTTGACTTTCGACTTTTTTGACTTTTGACTTCAAGAAGTTTTCACTTCAATAATCATTTTTTCAAAACAATTTTCCATTTATTTCATAACGCGCCTAAATAAGGTATAACTTCAAAAAAGAAAACTGTCTCTCAAGCTCCCAGCCGTCACGACGAGTCGTTTGGCGACTGACACATGCTCAAGGGTGGTAGCTATCCATGCGAACCCCATGGAGAAATAATAATAGTAATAATGGTATTAAATTTAAAATCAATATTACCAATATAATCCCTCGAGGGGCCCTACCACCAGTGCAGCGGGCCGGATTTAGTCGCCTTTTACGACACCCATCCGGCTTGGGATAGTATTAGATAATAATTGTGTAATTAGCACTTGACTTATACCAATACCCAAATACTATAATAGTAACTAAAGTATAAAAACGAAAAATTTTTATTATTTCAAATTACAGCAGTGTGGATACTTTGGACAGTACCTAATACGTAATATAAGTTCAGAAGGCGCGCGCGCCAAATTCGAAATTAAAATTAGTGTCGGAAATTCGACAACGTGCGGCTGCGATGCCGATTAGCACAGGTCCTACCTCGAAGGCGACTGGCGCGAGAGTAAAATTGAGTAAATTAACGCGTCGGGCGTTTCGTTGCTCGTGGAAAGGGAAAAAATAGAAATTGAAAGGGAAGTTTTTCAAAATTTCAAATTATGATCAGAAAGAAATATTGGTATCTATAGGACCTATACTGTGGTATATTTTTTATTATCTGGAAGCGATTAAAACGCGAATAAAACGCCATTTTTATGCCAGATTAGACCCCACTTTGTGATTTATTTCTATCCAATGAAATAATTGCTATCGTGTATCAAGTATGAGGGAACGAAAGAACAAAGACTGTAAAATAACATATATTTTTTTTAGAATTGTATTATGTACCATTTATGAACAAAACACCTTCAAAAATACCATTTCTTGGGATAATATCGCCTTAACTCATAAAGCTTTGCATAAACCGTATCGGTTTGTCCGCAAGCTTGTTAACCTCATACACAAGAAAAGATAAATATTATAAGGTTAATAAAATTAACTACCTACCTAATTACTAAAATATGTTTGCTTCTATTTGTTAAATGCTATAAATTTGCTATTGTTATACAATCTTCATGACTAAAGTTAAGCAAAAACAGGATAGTCATCGCGTCTTGGCGCACTGATAGGAAACCGGTTTTGACAACCGTGCAAGTGCAAGCAAGACAGGTACAATACTCGCATATTGTGCATCCTATTTACTGGAATGAACAATCTACAGGTTGATGCATTATTTAAATACTTTTGTATTATTTTGTATTAGTTTGTATTAGTTCGCCGGGTCAGCTAGTTAGAGAATAAAATTAAAAGCACAGATGCAAAATAACCGTGGAATAAAATTATTTATCAAGTGACGACATAGGTACGTAAATATTTCTGTAGCTCGAGCACGAATATTTGCGAGAAAGTATTCGTAAGCAATTTGTATGGCATTTTTTCAAAAGCGCCCCTATCGTGCGTAAATGGTACTAAAATGCCATACAAATTTGACAAATTGCTTACGTTAACCATACGAATACTTTCTCGCAAATATTCGAGCTCGAGCTACTGAACAGTTTCGTTGATTATTTTGACATAGACGACACAGTTGTTTCTTTTCTACTACTAGGACTTACCCGCGTTTTGACATTTTGCTTTTCTTTTTCAGTTTTTGTATTTGCAGGTTCTGATCTTGACTGGCTTGATGCAACTGTGAGGTTGCCAGATTTAGTTAATTTGTTTTTGAACAGATGATGCAGGTTTAGATTTGGGGAAGCTCGCATAGTTTCAATCATTTCAGGGGGCAAAAAGTCCCTATTTTTATCAGTCATTTGTCTGGCATCGTAGTTAACTTTTCCTGTGTAGTGAGCAACACAAAAGTCATGATTTGCTGCAGCAGTTATGTAGGGACCTTTGTATGTAGTTCTTATGGTACCTGCAAGAAAAAAAATTATAGGTAGGTATAGGTAGGTATAGGTATAGATAGGTAGGTAAGTATAATATTATCTTTTTGTATAAAATATTAGTGTTTTTAAGCAACTTACTTAAAATAAAATTTTCTCCTTGTCCAGTCCGACTCGCTTCGTCTATAACACAGAAAAGTCCACGAGGTCTACTCATTAGTTGATCTACTGAGTTTTTATTATCGTAGTAACCGAATTTTGCTACTTTGATTCCTTCCTCTCGTTCTTCGTGCATCTCCCAAACAAATGTCCTTTGATTGTACAAAAATTGTATTTGTTCATTAGTTGTGTTTACTATTAATTGCTCTAGACGGTTTCGATGAAAACATTCGAAGCCGAACATGTCTAGTAAACTTACACAAAACTTGTCGCCGCTGCAAAAATAGATTTATAGGTCATTGAAAAGTATAAGATGTATATGTCAATATATTTAAGTCATAGTAGTCACTTACAAAACTGCTCTCATAAATGATAGCTTTGAATTGATCAAGTTTATCATCCAGTCGACAAGTCTTTTGTATAGTGCGTTCGCTAACACGTCTCTGGCATCTCGTGCATCATCACAAGAATGTTTCTTTTTTATGCAAGCACCCTTTTCAATCACACAATAGTTAACCAATGCCCATAAAAACTTCATTTCTTCAAGAGAGAGCAATTTGCAGACCTTTTTGGCATCATCAACGTTTTCTATTTCGGCTCCACCAGATTTGCTCTCTCGAAATCGTATGTTACCAATAATGAGTATTGCAGCGAGAATAGTTTCAAAAAATTTTATATCTTCTATTTCCCAATCAAGGTCTTTTAAGTTATCTATGAAATTCCTATAATGGCGTACGTTTTCTTCAGGAGATTCTCGAACCCCATGTGGTCCTTTTATGATTTCATCTGTTGCTCTCAAATATCTGTGCTGTCTATTGCTCTCGAGATGAAAAGTGTTTAATTTACCTTCTGCTTCCATGGCATCATAAAAATAATATAAAAGATTAAAGTTGGCATGTGTCCTGTAATTACATAATAATACTATTGAAATTAAACTAGTTCCACGTATAATAAAGTTGTCTTGTTAAGTGCGGAAATTCACAATTATAAAACTTCTATACTAGGTAATGCTATACTATCTACTGATTGTGCTCACTTTTGTGTAATGTTTATATTTTAAAGGTAAATAAAAATAAACAAAAAAAAAAATTATAATAATATAAAATTAAAATAAACATTTACATGTCAGTAGATGAAACTCGCCACTTTTCAAGTTGGTAGAGCCAAAACAAAGCACCGCTTAATTTTCCGGAAGTGCCATACGTTACTTGTATTTGGAAAATTGCTCGAGTAGAGTTGGCGTTAACGGGTGTTGCAGCGCTTATACTCTCCAGAATGATATTTGCAGCCTTTCGAATTTTTTCTCCAGTATTATTTTTCATAGCTCCTAAATATGTAAGATGAGACAGTGCGTGAACCATATTTGTCGTTTTTCCTGATTTACTTTCTCCTGTAAATATTATGTACTGTGGTTCGTTGTGATGTAATGCATCCTGGTAAGCACTATCAGCCACCGCAAATATATGAGGCTCATTATCAGATCTTGATTTGCACTCGTATTTTTTATGATACTGAAATATTAGAATATAATTGTAACTTGAACTGCGTGATATGTTAAAATGTTTCATTGAATTAAACTAAATGGTCAATTCACTGACCTGTTCACTGTAGATTGTATTATCATTGATATGCGGGTTAAGTATTAGTAAAATATCTCCAATAAAGGATGTAAATGAACCTTTTTTGAGCTTCTTCGCTAGTTGAATCAGTAAATGTTTTTCAGTCAAAGGCTCTAAAGCAGCAAGGTCTTCGACTTGCATTATTTCAGGCCCTGATCCTCCTGCAGTAATGAGGCGACCGCTCTTGATAATACGTTCTGGTCCACTTGGGGGCAACTGTTTGTCTTTTACATTTGAAACCATCATTTTTATTTCTGTGGATAACTACAGTGAAGATGATTAAGTAAACTAAACTTATAATGTACCCATTGCATTGATCTTAGTATTGAAACCATTGCTGAAACTTACATGGAAATCATTTTCCGGAATGCGCTGGAAAAACGGATGCTCTCCTAGTTCCTCCATGAATGGTCTATGTTCTGGATTCTTTTCCAGACACCTGAATTGTAATTAAAAACTGAGACTGTAGTTATATATCTATCTATATATATGTATAAAACACAAAAAATGTTTGTACGGATGTCCTCTATAGACTTTGAAACCATCCAACCGATATGCCCCAAAATGGTTTCATTTGAAAGGCAATAATGCGAAGATGGTTTGGGACCAGAAAAACAATGCATTAGGCACATTTTCAATTTTTTCCATACATTTTATATAAAAACAGAAATGTCTTACTTACTCAGCAATAAAATCGTTGATTTCATTAGAAAACATTGCAGGTTTTAACATTCCGGGCGGTGGATTCCTATTTATCTGGAATAGGGCTCTGGTCGGGTGCATGTCTTCGTAAGGTGCCTTACCATCGACCATTTCAATTGTTGTTATACCTAAGGCCCACACGTCTACTCTATTATCATAGCCTTCTTCGGTAATTGTCACGACCTCAGGTGCCATCCAGCTAGGTGATCCGATATTTTGTGTTGATTTTCCAAGTTCACCTTCATTACCTTCAACTTTACAAGAAAGCCCAAAATCTGTAAGTTTGATGTCTCCATCCTTAGTGATCATAATATTACTGCATTTAACGTTTCTGTGTATAACGTTGTTTGCGTGCAGGTAGGCAAGACCCTAGAAATAAATAAGTGTATGCTGTAGAACAAAATTGATCGGACCAATCGTGAGAGTTAACACTCGAGTTTGACAGGCAGTGATGAAACGACCGCCCCTAACGAATGGCCTGTCTCGTCGGTTGCCGCTCGGCGAGACGAGTCAGCGATACTAATGTCAGTGTCAGTCAAATGACCCACGCCCATGAGATTCATTGGGAGCATTTGCATACATATCAGGGCTGAGCCTGTCGAGGTCTCCCTGTTAGCTCCCTTTACTGTCAGATGTATCATTGCACTTAATGCATTCTTTGCAATCGCGAACGCTAGGGCTGGAATAGTATTTTGTCGATACTTTTCATCGTTTTCTACTTGTTACTTATCAGAACTGTAACTTTCGTCAAATTTTTTGAGTTTTCAGTTTCGTTGATTTAAACTAAGTACTTAAAGATATTGGTAATTGTTGTACGTTCATACGTAACTTACAAAATGTAGATCTTATCAGCCACATTTAGATGCAATAAAGAATAGTATGTACTATATAAAAAAATATCTTTCTACATTAAACATATTTATTACTAATTATTCAGTTATTGTATTGTATCTACGCTATATTTGCATTGCCAATCAATCTAAGTTTTAAATAATTGAATATCTATTATATTTCAGAACATTCTGATATCACGGATTCCGGATAAAACGTGTATTTTATTGAAATAGACTCAATGCATTGGCAATATTATGTACCAGGAGATTTATCATCGATAGATGTGAAGAAATTGTATCGGATAAGAGGGACGGGAACAAGAACTGCATAGCAAGTGGTTTGCATAAAGATAATACGCATTTAACCTGTTCTAATTTCTCTGGAGCCTTAAATAACAGCTCGCACTCAGGATTTGAGGCTTTAAGCTGGGGTATGTAAGGGGTACTGTGGTATGCTGGGAACGTGGCTCACGGACCATCGGCTACCGCGCCAGAGAATCGTATATCTTGTGTGTGCGAGCATTATTTACGATAATTGAGCGATGCGCCGCGATGGGGGGCCATCACGGTGTTGTCGGGCGCGCTCCGACATTCACATCGACAAGTTCGACTGTTCCGTCGCGAATCACATCAAATAAAGCGGCATGCATTTTAAGTAATGGCCCTAGATAGTATTTCAACGTACGTGGACATTCGCCCGGCTATATTTTACTCCATGTCACGAGGGGAGAAATTTCTGGGACATGGATCGGAGAACAATTGAGTTTGCATTCAAAGTACCCTCCAATTGATTCAGCCGTTGAAAGGTGGACTGGCAGGCCCTTTGTTTTATAAACAGCCATCTCGACTCGAATGTGACGAACGACATGTTTATAGTCAGTCGTATATGGGCTTACCTTGATAGTATATTTGAGGATGTAAGCGATGTGTTCTTCTCTCAATGTTTTGTCCGATTCTTTCAATTTTCTGACAAGGTCAAGGACAGAGCCAAATTCGCATAGCTGAAACGTGGTAAAATAATGTTAAATCCTTCCTTTAGTTATAATTTTTTTATGTAACATACGTAAAAGATAGCATTGGGACAAAGGTGCCCACATTGATGAAAAATGTTTCATGGTTCAAATATTTTTTATTACTAATTACTGTAAATATCTAATTATTGTCGAATGAGATTAAAGATTAAAGTTTGACATGAGATTAAAGATTAATGATACGATTAACAAAATTAAAGCTTAATGTTAAGTTTGGTATAGGAATTTAAATTTAACTCCTTATGAATTTCATTATAATGCAAAATATTTGCAAGGTCACGACTAAATCAACAATGATCAATCCATGATTAATCAATTATTAGATTTGTTTATGTACATTGTACCTAATATTGTTATGATAATATAATGTTTTATTAAAATCTTATCTCAGAACCGTTTCTCATCATCGGTTTTATCATTTCAATATTGCAAACGTTGATGGCTTCAAATCTTAAAACTTACTTCCATAACAAACCATATCCTATCTTCTTCCTCTGCATCATCACAGAATACGCCGTAAAAGTCAACTATATTGGGGTGTTCTGTGAAGTCTCTTAGAATACTATATTCATCTTGTATTTCATCCTCTCTTTCTTCGCTGTGGACTTGAATCTTCACGGCAACTGCTTTGCCACCAGCTTGCTTGTCTATCGCCTTGTAAACATCTCCAAACACCCCAGTGCTGAGTTTGAGATCAAGTGTATATCTATCAAAAGGATTTGGCAAGGACGACACGCTTAAAGTGTCCTTCATCTCGTACTATCAACGCTTCATCTGTACTGGATATAAAGATAATATAATTAGGTATATTTATAATACTCAGATCATTAACATCGAGTAATGGTATAGGTAAATAAATGTCTGTGCGTTCAAAATGGGTAATTCATAACATGCCTCTGGTGTAAATACTTAGGTACCTACCCCAAAAGTAGGCGTAAGTAAACTACAAATAAACACAATTAGTTTGGACCTAAGTAAAGGTAAATGTTTATCAGGGCTTCATACCCGTAAGTTACATTATCTATGGTTATCTAACTGCAAGTATTACGGAATTAAATTAATGTCAATGCCAGCCGTGAAGCGGCCACTGAATTCATAGAAACGCACTTGAAATATTTTCGTGGGCATCTTCAAGATCAACACATTATCACTCATGAGCTGCTATTTTATTTTTTAAGAGTTTTTAATTAATGGCAATAGACAACAGTCCAAGTATCATTATGAGTTATAGAGATTATGTTATATAATAATGTAATTTAACTTACCAACAACGCGACTGGACACGGCTGGCTTTCCACAGCGAAATGGCTCGTCCGTTGCGAAACCTTACAAGTGATGAGGCTTCATTAATTAGGAGCAACTGAAATCCTCTAACGCTATTAGGTCTCAGTGACCTTCCACATTTCTAAAGTCTCGATGTCATCAAGTTTGTTTGATATTCAGCGAAAAATAATTATTCTACTTACATGTAAATTGTAAGGGTATGGTTTCATTGGTAATAGGCATTGATTTAAAAGCTGAAATAGCTGTTTAACCTTAATATTCTTTGTATTATGAGTAGGCCTATAATATGAGCTGTTGGATTATGTTGCGTGGGTCCATTTAGACTTAAGGACAAGGGACCTCTCAAATCGACAAGTTTTCAAAACGATGAATATCAAAGCATAAGTAATTATTGTAATAATCATAGAAAAACGTCATTATAATCATGTTGAATATGTAAATCACTTTTAGTTCACTGTCGAAAACAAATCTGGGGCCGGGAACTGCTAATAATTTACTCTCATCTTACTAACTCTAGCACAGAAATGTTCGGAATGTGACCCTAAATCTATATAATTATCTTAAATGCTTTCTTTAGGGTTCCAAAGTAAAATCTCAACCCTTATAGTTTCGTCATGTCCGTCCGTCCGCCTGTCCGAAGCATAGCGCCGAGACCCTTAGTGCTAGAAAGCTGTAATTTGGCATGGATATATCTGTACATATCTGTGGGATGGGCTGCGTTCGGGAAATGCGTCATATCTCGTCTTCCAAAACACTACCTCAGTGGCTGAAGTCGAAGGTGTTCGAGCAGTGTGTGTTGCCAGCGATGACATACCTATCGGAGACGATACGGCTTTACTATTGGCCTAATCCACAAGCTCAGAGTAGCGCAGCGGGCTATGGAGAAGGCTATGCTCGGTATTTCTCTACGTGATCGCATCAGAAATGACGTAACCGACATAGCTCAAAGAATTAGCCGGTTAAATTGGCAATGTGCTGGCCACATAGTTCGAAGGACCGATAACCGTTGGAGAAGAAAAGTCCTAGAATGGCGCCCACGTCTCGGAAAAAGGAGCATAGGACGCCCCCCGACTGAAAATCTGAAGAAGACAACGGGCATCCGTTAGATTCAGAAGGCTCAGGACTGGTCAGATTGGGGCAAGTTAGTGGAGGCCTATGTCCAGCAGTGGACCTCCAAGGGCTGATGAATGGGATCTATCCCCATTAAATAATGGAGACATCTTTTTAACGTTACGCTTTTGGCTTCACATTATTTATAGGTAGTTGCCGATATAAAATTTTAACATCTCTTGGTTATAAATTAGGTACTGTAGAGTTATTTTTTTCAACAATTTTATTTCTAGTTGTACATGTCGAACAGTTTTAATTTTGATCAAAATACTCTTCATTTTCTCCATTTCATCTTCAAAATGTACAAGCATGATTATGTTATGGAATGGTACAAACGATACTTGAACATACGACCACAGTAATCGCGAGTCATTTGCTGTAAGTTTTTGAAGGGTTCCATCGTATATCTGCGATCTTCATCCGATCCCAATATATTATTATACTGAAGCCTTCTCAAGTTGTCATAAGCCTCATTCTCTTTTAAGCACTCATAACCCGGCTTATGTAAAACCTAAGTGATCGACAAAGTTTAGCAACAGCGGGCGCGGTCAGTAGGTAGATTGGTGACTGCTAGTGGCAATTTCTTTAGCGTTTCAGTGCTTCGGAGGGCACGTAAAGCCGTCGGTCCCGGTTGTTATCGTAAGGTCCCGGTTGTTATTGGCGCTAGGATCGTGTGCAGACGATCAGTCGATCCGTTTCAGAAGTAGAGCGTATCGTTTGCTTTCCGTGCCTGAGACATTCATAGCACAATTCACGTAGCGCCAATCAATATTTGGGTAAGCGTTGAGAATAAATTAAACTTCCAATATAATATTTTAGCATGATCTTTTATTTAATATAGTCACACAGTTTATGGTTCTCATAACAATCGAGTATGTCAGCAGAACGATTGATCAAATCAATGTAGAAATATAAATATGGCAGTTAATACTTACTAAAGTTATGTTTAATAGTTACAAAAGGACTGTATCTAACACGGCTTCGAATTTAATTGACTTGTCTGAGCTTTAAATATAATAATAGATACTTTATTTCTTGTAAATATTACGAATTATTTAGTATTACTATTTATATAAAGTAATACTAAAGTACTTAGATAAATTAAACAAGATAATAATCACCAATTTTAGTCTGGTGGACAATAGGTACATAATAATACGGAATTGCTTCTTAGGTATAAAGTAAACACACAGTTAAAATTTTTGGAAACCAAAAGGTAAGGAAATAAATAGCTACATGAATTATTTCAATATTTACTTATATAAGAAGAAACAACTACGTATTTCAGATGCTATTGATGATAGAAACGATTCACGATTTTCCGTAAGAAACCTGAAAGGCAAATACCTATTTAACGTTATATAAAAGCACAGAAGAAATAATAGTACTAACAATAGTAACCACGAGTATAATTCTTTGGTGATACCGGGCGAGTCATTTATCAGTTTTGATTCAGATCACAGTACAAATGTTAAACTACCCACTTTCTGTAAGTACGCTTAGGATTACCTAATTTAAATAATTATATTTAAATGTTATTTTTATTGTTATTGGTTATTGTTTCTCAGTAAGCGATTTGTAAAATCTTATGAAATAATCTTAAACCTTGATAAAACTGAATATTATTTATAATCAAGTATCTTACATATTTTACCTTTTATATTTAATCAGTGAAGCAGCCGTTATTTTGTATCATTTCATTCATCCGAGTATTTTTCTTCTCGTTTGTGAATTTCTGGGTATACAGGGCTGTATTTCAATGAGCCAATCATTGTAATTCATGATACATGAATAAAAATAATTATGAATAATGAATAAGCAAATGCATAACTACATTAATTCACACCACATTTAATACAAACTCTTGCCCGTTTTATGGCAGCGCCTTCAATTTTAATTATTATTTCTTCCTTAGTATCTAATGATATTTTTTATATTATATTCCCTTCTTTCTTCTGTTCTTTTATTATTCATTTCTCGTTATATACCTCCCAAATAGGAAAAACTGTGTCATCCTTGGATTGCAGTTTTCGATTTTAAGTGTTTATAGGATCTTCTATTCTCGAATAACATAGATCTACATGGTATGCTGTTTACGTGCGAATGATTAACGATTTTATTTAAGTGTTCGTTATTTGTTTATTCCTTTTTAATATTTATTTTTATTCTTTTCTGCTTTTCGCCTGGCTAAGAAAGCTCGCATCATGCTTTGAACTTTAACAATCTTCTTCACTTGTACTTCATATAATCTGAAAAGAAAACGGTACGTTTATTATTGAAAAAATGTATGTAATATATAAAAATCTCTAAAACAGCTTGAATTTTGTGTGTATATTTGGTAGATATGACAATAGATCGTAAAGTAGGTGTCAGTTTTCATACTGCAAACTGATTAGGATGTCCCTATTCAGAAAATAGAGAGACAATAGAGAGTGAGATATGTAACACTTAAATGTGTTAGGGTTATTCTTACCTGGAAAGAAATTCTTCATTATAGTATTTCAGAAATACTTTAGTTTCTCCCAGTTTCCAACCTTCCATTTTAAGACGGATCAGCAGTAATCTACAGTTGTCTTTTGTAACGTCCACTGTCTCGTCAAAGTCAAAGGCTAAAAAGCGGTATCTGAAAATATAATGGCAGTTAATACGGAAGTGCTACCAATAAAAACACATGAACAAAGAGACTTCCCTTGACAAAGACAATAGGCAAGTGCCAATACACATTCTTGAATAAAATTAGTTCAGTAAAATAAATAAATTAAAAATTACTTATTAGTCTTGTAGGCTAAATCGTAATTATAACAGGAAACAATTATGTGCCCTACAAATAGAAAAAGAAAGTTAGTTCGTCTTAAGTTCTTCAGAACATTAACTGTTCATAGTTAAGTTCAGTTGGGCTTTTGATTACAACGTGTTCCTTAGGAATGTTTAATTATTTTTCTGAATTAAGATGCCTAAAATATTGTTTAACAGTTTCTATGTATTCGAACCATTTTCAAAATCATTTACGTAACTGACATCCGTTACACAGTGTTAATTGTAGTGTTAATTCATGAATATCGTGATTATAATTCTTAGTGATGAGTGTAATATATTTACCTGCGAATAAATTCAGCAAACGGAATTCTGCAAGAGTATCCATTTTGTCGTGCTTTAGCAGTATCCAACACGCCAAGTGCTCTCACTTGTTGCCTCACTAATTCTGATTGGAAACCTCTAGGCTTGTCGTTTAAGTCTGGTCTAATACAACGGACGTAGTTGATTCCACCGTTGCCAGGACCTTCAGAGAGTTGCTTGAGGAGTTCTAAGCAAGTAGCCCTGTATATAGCTGACACCGTACGCAGTTTGTGTGTTTGGGCAAACATGCCTTTCGAGCATATACTGTATTTCTGAAAAAATCTCAGTTAATGTATCGAATTATAAGTAACACATGGGAATAAATCAATCGTCAAAAATAGTCTCATCGGAATATTATAACCATAGAAATGAGTTTCATATTTTTTTTTCTTTATTTATCTGGAAAAAATATTTTCACTAAGTAACAGCAAAGCAATTTACTGTAGGCTTTCTACCGGAAAATGTATTGCTAACATTATTTCAGATGTATTGACTGTTAATTTTTTTATAGGTAGCGTATTGTTTTCACCACTGTTCGCTGAAAAAGCTGCCGGATAGCATTATCTGTGCGACTTCATTCAATGTTTATTATTTTATTTAATAATATTAAAATAAAGTAATAAAGTTAGTTGAGATAAAATATTTTTTACCCTTGAAATGGATACTTTTGCTTGATCCGATTCAGATGTTTCGGGTGTTTCAGACGTTTCGGATGTTTCGGATATTCCGGATGTTTCATTGGGTTCTCCTGGGCTAGGTTGAGGGGAAGGAATAGCGAGGTTTCCAGATTTGGTTAATTTGGTTACAAACAATTGGCTCAAATTATTATTTTTGGAAGCTTGCATTGTTTCAACCATTTCAGTTGGGAGAAAATCTCTGTTCCTATCAGCCATATCTTTAGCATCATAGTTGACTTTGCCTGTGTAATGAGCCACGCAGAACTCGTGACTTCCAGCTACTTTTATGTAGGGACCTCTATACAATGACTTGATGGAGGCTGAAAAATAAAATTTCGTTTTAAAGTTATTTAAAACATCTAAAGGTGTTATGCTTTTGAAATTAGGATACGCATGATTTTTATGTATTTTGAAACATATTATATTTCTAAAAATAATATATTTATACACCTTTTATTCTAGTAATATTTAAGTAACTCACTCATTATATACTCTTCTCCTCTACCCGTGCGACTCGCTTCATCTAAAACATGAAATAGTCCTCTTGGTCTACTGATTAACTGTTCAACTGTATTTTTATTATCGAAAAAGTGGAAAGCTTCAACTAATATTCCTTCATCGCGTTCCTCTTCCATTTCCCAAACAAATATTTTTTGATTGTATAAGAATTGAATTTGTTCGTTGGTTGTATTAATAATTAATTGCTCCAGACGATTTTTATTGAAACATTCAAATCCAAACATGTCTAAGACATTCACGCAATATTTGTCGCCACTGCAATAAACAATTTTGAAATTAAAGATTTAGATGTTGTAATTGAAATGCCCATTTGTAAATGTTAGTAATAACATTACTCACAAAACTTGTCGCATGAAAGACAGTTTTGTATTAATCAAATTTATCATCCTATCAATAACTCTTTGATACATTCCACTTGCTAAAACGTCTCTGGCTTCCTTTGCGTCATCCGTAGTGTGTCTCTTTTTAATACAGGTTCCCTTTTCAATCAGACAGTAGTTTAATAATGACCACAAAAATTTGTCTTCATCAACAGAAAGTAATTTTGCAATATTTCTGGCGTCTTCGACATTTTCTATCTCAGCTTTCCCGGCTTCACCATCTTGAAATTGTATATTACCAATATTGAGAATTGCCGCAAGAACGGTTTCAAGAAAGGTTATATCTTCTTCTTCGAAGTCAAGAAGTTTTAGGCTTTCTATGAATTCTCTATAACGGCGAACGTTATCTTGAGGTGTTTCTCTTGCTCCTTCCTTCCTTCCCTCTTCTGTTCCTTTTGGCGTTTCATCTGATATCCTCAAATACTTATGTTTTCTTTCTTTTGTAAGATGAAGATCATCTATTCTTCCATCCGCTTCCATAGCATCGTAAAAACTATATAATAAATTGAAGTTAGCATGAGACCTGAAATTTTAAACAAATAGTGTAAATGTTGAGCTAAAACAGATACGTTTTATTATTTTTTTATTTTTATTAAACGAATATTTACATGTCAGAAGAAGATACACGCCATTTTTCAAGCTGGTAGAGCCAGAATAAGCCACCACTTAATTTCCCAGAGTCACCGTATGTTACTTGCACTTGTAAAATTCCACGAGTAGAATTAGGATTTATAGGTGTTTCAGCACTAATGCATTCTAAAATGACTTTTGTTGCCTTTAGAACTTTTTCTCCAGTATTGTATTTCATTGCACCTAAGTAAGTAAGATGACTGATTGCGTGAATCATGTTTGTGGTTTTCCCAGATTTGCTTTCTCCAGAAAAAATAATATTTTGTGGTTCATTATGATGCATCGCATCTTGGTACGCACTGTCAGCTACAGCAAAAATATGCGGTTCGTTATCAGATCGCGACTTACACTCGTATTTTCTGTGGTACTGAAAAAAGTATATTCATTAATACATGAAGTATGGTTCAATTTCTTTATATTTTATAATTCACATACTGACTTGTTCGGTGTAGATATTATCCGTTGTGTTTGGATTCAGTATCAATAAAATATCTCCAATAAAAGATGTAAAAGAACCCTTCTTGAGTTTTTTTTGTAATTCAACCATCAAATGTCTCTCAGTCAAATGCTCTAAGGCAGCAAGATCTTCAACTTGCATAGTTTCCGGCTCCTTTCCACCTTCAGTGATGAGAAGACCGTTTTTAATAATACGTTCTGGTACTTTTTCTGGGAGCTCTACACCTTTTACATTTGTTGCCAACATTTTCAACTCCATCGATAACTAAAATTATTTTTAGGATTAAAATTGAACACTGGTAGGAATAAAACTTAATGCCGGTTTATCTTCGATTTGACATTTCTATTGGAGCATAGTTAAATAGAGAAACTCACATGGAAATCATTTTCTGGAACTAATTGTATAAAAGGATGCTCCGCTAACTCCACCATGTATGCTCTATGCTCAGGATTCTTTTCTAGACATCTGTGGAGTTTAAAGTAAGCATAATATGAGTACGTGAAAAGAGTAACAGAAAATAATGGCTATTTATCAACTTACTCAGAAATGAAATCGTTGATATCATTTGATGACATTGCTGGTTTCATTAGAGTAGGTGGAGGATTTCTGACTATTTGAAATAATGCTCTTGTTGGATGCATATCTTCGAAAGGTGCTTTGCCATCTACCATTTCTATGGTTGTTATGCCTAAGGCCCAGACATCTGCTCTATTATCATATCCCTCTTCAGTGCAAGCCACAACTTCAGGTGCCATCCAACCTGGCGATCCGATATTACTCACACTTCTACCTTCAGACCCTTCTACTGAGCAAGACAGTCCAAAATCCGTAATCTTGATTTCTCCTTCTTTATGGATCAAAATGTTACTGCATCTGACATTTCGGTGCATGATCCCATTGTCATGCAGGTAGGATAGTCCCTAAAATACAGTTAATATTAGCTATTAATTTTTTTTTTTTTTTTTTTTTGTATTAAAAACGAGTGCAAACTGGAGTCAATCAGGCAAGAATATTGCTTTTGTCAAAGTGTAGGATGAGTGGAAATAAAATTTATCAATTGTTGCAAATTACTAAATTAAAATTTTGCAAATATCATGTGATCATGTGTATCATGTGTGTTCAGGGTGGGTCAATTTTTTGTACGCAAGTGTGTTTTATCATATAATATTTATCAGACTAATTATGTACATTTAATGGTAACCTTGATTGTGTTGATTTCATATTACTCCATACGTATCCTCTCTCTCAGTAATAAGGACGTACCAAAGAGAGAGTGAATTTAATTGCCATATACCAACTGTATAAAACTTCAAATACTCTAACACTTCTTTCGTGACTGAAAGTGAGCTTACCTGAATTGTATATTTGAGGATATACGCGATTTGTACTTCTTTCAATTTTTTATCCGCTTCTTTCAGCTTTTTGACTAAATCAAGGACTGAGCCCAACTCGCATAGCTGTAAAATATATTTTTAAGATTTGTTTTCGTAAACAGTCGCAAGTATTCTGATGGTAATATTCACTGTGCCTATACATACATATGAAATTTTAATTACCTCAACAGCGAACCATATCTTCTCTACTTCTTCTGAATTATCACAGAATATTCCATAAAAGTCAATCAGGTTTGGATGCGCGGTGAAATCTCTAAGTATCTTAAACTCTTCTTGTATGTTATCTTCTCTGTCTTCATTGTAGACTTGTATTTTAACAGCTACTGCTTTTCCAGACGCCTGGTTGTCTATGGCTTTATAAACTTCACCAAAAACACCGCTTCCAAGTTTCACATCAAGTGTGAATCGCTCGAAGGGCTTCGGCAACGAAGATATGCTTAAAATGTCTCTCATGGTTTATTTCATGAGCACTGTAATTAAGAAAAATATAATGATATTACTAAGAAAACATTATCAAGTATTCATGAACTATGCTGTGACTGAAATATATAACTGGTGTTACAAACAGGCTGGAATTATTTCTGGAAATATTTAGGGGAAAATGTACTGAATTGATTTAAGAAGCAATATAACGTTTTCGCTATTAAAGGCCAATGACTTTTTTGTTGAAGCATGAAAAGATTTAATTGTTATTATTAATCCGTTGATCAACGAATCTTGTTTGTGCATAGTCGTATCTGAAGAAAGAAGAGGTAATTTTTTTTTAATAGTATTTTTCGTACAATTTTATTTGGAATTTATTTTCGGAAATAATTAATAACCTTTTATATTATACCCCATACATTTTATAAAAACTACCTAAGCTATTTACGGTTTATAGTATTTTGTTTCTTTCACTCTTATTAAGAAAAACAATAAAGATAAAACTTAGTATAGCACCGCAATAGCGTAAGTCTTTAAATAACCAAATCAGTTTGTGATAACTTTTTAACCGACTTCAAAAAAGGAGGAGGTTCTCAATTCGACTGTTTTTTTTTTATGTTTGTTACCTCAGAACTTTGGACTGGGCGAACCGATTTTGATGATTCTTTTTTTAATCGAAAGCTGGTGGCTGTCATGTGTTCCCACATAAATTTTATTGAGATCTGACAATGGCATCCATGAGAAAACCACATAAGTCGTAAATGTGTGTTAAGATGTGCGCGACAAATTGACGAATAACTCAATATCACGCCAACCGATTTCGATGATTCTTTTTTTAATCGAAAGCAGGCACTTGTCATGTGGTCTCACATAAATTTGAACGAGATCTGACAACTATGTAGTTTTTGAGACTTTGAAGTCGGTTATTTTTTTGTTAGTAAAATTTAGATTATTATGGTAAAAGTACTTTTGGCATGAACTTTAAAACAATCTAATTCCGTGAAAGACTGATAAGATTTTATAATTATTAAATATTGATGAAAATCGAGAGATACTTACTAAACGACTGCGCACTGCTAACTCTCCACAACGGAATGACTTTTCAGCGGTGAAACCATACAAGTGGCAGACCTTCAAGAATTAAGAGCAACGTAATTCCCTTTACGTTATCCCAAAGTATTATTATATAAGTAATAGTTGGTATGTCCGGATGTTTGTTGATTTTTATAATAATAATAATAATAATAAAGTTTATTCAGTTTAAAATTGTACAATACTCTTCAGTTTTATTTTACAATTACGCAACGTATCAGAATTACTTAAAATGATAACGTTTCGTTATTGACGACCAGTGTGGCGCAATGGTTACCATGCCGGTTCGCCGCACCGAGGGTCCTGGGTTCGATTCCCAGCGAGCCGGATGTTGAAATGATGAGTTTGAATTTCTCTTCTCGGTCTGGGTGTGAATGTCCTTGTCTAGTGTATTGTCCATGGCACCCACGACACAGGGAATCCTAGTGTGGGGCTATGAGTGTGAAGCGTTGTTTTTTTTTGTTTTTTAATTATACTTGCAAATTGATTACACATCTGACCCATCCATCCAAAGGATCTTTAGAATTGGGGTTTTATCTTTGTGTGCTACGATGAGATACAGGATTAGATATGAATGTTATTAGAGAATTATAAAATAAAATAATAGTAACTCAAAAAAACTGAATTCATTAAAAAAACGATGCTATAATTTTATCTATGCTCTGATTAAGTCTAAGGTGCTGGATCGATCTCGATAAAACCGAGTTTGCTTACAATTTTTCTTTCTAATAAATATCGATTTGTTTCGTTAGACATCGGTAAAAACATAAACGTCATCGGTGCGTTATAGACAAATAAGTGGGACAAAACAAAGAAATTTGAATGTCACAAATATCGACAACCATAACTAATCGTACATTTCCGCAATCAATTTAATTCGCTGACACTTTACAGATTACATCCTCACACTTTTTTAGTTTTTAGTCAATCAGTCAAAGCGAAATAACATGTCAAGTACCGTTTACGCAGATAGAAAGTGGCGAAGATTTTAACACCATTGAAATTAAGAAAATGACTTTCTTGTCATTGTAGGATGCAAAAAATGTACGTGAAGGTCCGTCGATGCTGCAACAACAATACATTCATAGCAACTCATTACTTTGCCACTTTACAACTTGTCTCGTGAATCTGTCAAAGATTTCCTGATTAATAGTGAACTACAGTAAGACTACTGTGCACTATTTATGTATTAACAGCCCTCGCTTTTACTTAAAATATAAGCATACGCTTTATTGCAAACTAGCTTTTGCCCGCAGCTTCGCTGCTTCGCCCGCGGAATTTTACTAACGCCATCTATTAACAAAATCCGGAACTAAATATCTAGTGACTAACAAAATATCGATCTCCCCTTGGGGATGTTTTACCGCGGTAAAAAGTAGCCTACGTTACTCTCCACCCTCCTCACTAACTCCACACACAAAAACCATACCATATAACAGCTTCTGTGCGACGTGAAAGACGGACAAACAAACAAACACACTTTCACAAAATTAAATTGCAAATTATTAATAAGTGCCAGTTATAGTTGAAGACTGAGTGACAGACTTCTAAATAAATAATCGATACACAATGATTTCCATGACTTAGGCATGGGTTTTATTGGTTACATACAAACAAACTTTTAAATAACATGACGTTTACATTACTCAATTCGAAATTGTATTCAATTTTATGTCGTAACTACATGTAATAAGACTCATTTAGAGGTAACATGACAACCCAAGTAGCAAAATAAAGTTATATAAATGGTCAACAAACGTCTTAGATTAACTTTCAGTCAGTCAAAATGGTTATATTACAGTATATTAGACGTCTATATAACGCGGGTTTGGGCGCACCTTATATGACATTTATATCGTGTAAGGGTCGTTTTGTCGTCGCAACGGCGTCAATTACGTTACGTAAAACTCACATAGATGTTGCAAGTGTGACTAATATGTTTTATAATAGTGTCTAGTGATACTCCTACATAACTTTAACCGTATATAGATGTAAATAAAATTACAAAAGAGTCCTGTTATGGTTAAACACACAACATCTACATGAGTTTTCTTATGCGAACGAACAAAATTTTTTCTTCTTGAAATACTTTATAAAAAGTTAAGCCAAATGTTATCATGATTTTCATTTATTTAATATAAAGAAAGCCGATTATGGTTGAAGATGAGGAGGGTGATGACATAGTGGCCATTAAATTTTTTCGAGAATATGTATGGACATCTTTGTTCATATTTTAATGGGCCTTCAAAATATTGATGTTTTAATATTGTATATTAAAATTATATATATGAATTGACTTTAATAATTTCCGCCATATTGCAATCAACACACTGAGTGACCGCTTTACGACGTGTATATGACTACTGGTTATATACATGTATTTTATTCAACTTATGTCGTCCTGTCGTCCACCATTACGGTTGCAATTAGGGTTCTATGGAACAGAAAAATATGAAAAAAAACCTTTATTAGTAGTTCTGTTTTTGAAGTGAAACTTCTATATAGACTTCAATGTAGGGGTATTAGGAATTTTCTGTCACGAAAAAGCGTGGAAATTTTTGAAATAAATATTAAATATAAATACGTTGCCATTCGTTTTAAATATTTAATTTTTTTTTGACATATTTTTTGAATTTATTTTTGATGTTCTTAGAAATGTTTTTTTTTGTTTAGGTACTTATTTGAATATTGTTTTTAATTTTATAATAAAAATTATTTTTGAAATTTAAAAAAAAAACTAATTTTAATATCTTCTTTTTGAAAAAAGAATGTTGCCACTATTAAATTTAATTTACTCTGCTACTACTTTATTTAAGGAAAATTAGCTGTATTTTAGGGTATTTCAAATTAAAAATAAAATCGCATACATCCACTTAATGTTTATTTACTAAGCTATTATAGAATTGACATAAGCATAAGAAATCTTTTAAGGAAATAGAAATTTCAACACTTTTCCAAAAAGGTCCTTCGGTACGATTTAGGCGCCTGGTTGCCTAAGTCGTATCGCCTATAGCCTAAGTGGTAGGTACTAAGGATGGATACTGCCTAAGTGTTAAAAAATATACGGAACCACCTTGATTTTTGCTACTTTCTTTTTGATTGGGACCGCACGACAATGTCTTTTCCAGATTAATTGTAGGTATTTTTGATATTTTTAATGATTTATAATTTTTGATTACTTTTCTTCTAAAACCACCACTTTTGTTAATTCTTTTCCACTTTCCGGGATCCATAACTATGAATTAAATTAAAAATGGCTTCTGAGTCATATAAAAGTTACTTATTATCATTTAAATAATTACTTGAATTATAAAAGTCATATAAGAATAAACTTATTGCCTAAAAGTTACATAATGATTGAACTAAACGCCTTAATAAGACTTTTTATAATAGTTTATTATACAATCATTATAGGACAGTTAATTATTTAAGCGTTACATAAAAGTTTCCAAAATTACACAAAAATAGGAACTCCTGACTATTATCTGACTATAACGTTAACTCGACTCAAAACTTTATCATGTAAACGTAGTGGCAGATACGTTTATATTACGTCATATAAATTCGTTGAGACGACGTTTACCAGACGTATTTATATGATTTAAATTATATATAACTAAAGCATCATATTGAATACCACTTTACAATTATTTGGTTGCTACAAAACTGAAACAAAACCCTTATACGTCTTTTAGTTGTATTATATGACTAGTTTGCTACTTGGGAAGCCTGTTTCAACCTTTGGCTTCTCCGGAGTTACCACATTAAAAGGTTGAAGGTTTCTTAGTTAACTTAAAAGATATTACAAGACAGTTAACCGGGTTAGATTGTCTTGATAAGAAGATCTTTGACGCTCATTCTTAGCAGTGGGATAAGTTTATTAACACTTATTTTTCCTTTAATTCCATAAAAAATATATAATGTAGGAGGTATGGTGCTTTCTTTAAACTTGAGAATCGGGGAAAAATAAGCAGACGTCCTACTTGTAACTAGATGATAGATCACCGAGAGATCAAGACATGATCAAGAGAACAGAGCAACTTAGGATTCACATAAACTTCAAAAACTTTAACAACGGAAACTTGTAGCTAGCAAGGCAGGCAATGAATAATTTTTGAAAACAATTTATGCAAAGTTGGGATCAAACTGTGTGGCTACGTACCTAAGTGATGAGCTGGCAATATTGGCTTACAAAATCAAATGTTTACGTTCTCAAAGCTAGCGTGAAAATAATTGAATATTTTATAAATTCCTTTTATAAATTATATCTTGTTCCCTCTTCCTTATAAATATTGAACATAGGAATTTTCTGAAAAAGGAAAACAAATGCAAACATCCATACTTTCCAATCGTAATCCCATGAATACTTCCCAAATATCTAAAACAATGCCTACTTTTTCCGCATGTAAAATATTTGCACCGTGTGCTCCATAGCGTGATATGTTATAGATGAAGCCAAATCAATTTTAAACAGCAGTAGTTCGGATTCACATGCGTAACATTGTATCTATGTTTATGTAACATTCCTATGTATACAAATCCTTTTACGCCTCTGCACTAAACCTATGTTCAAACCAAAGCGCAAAGGAGCTAACTGGGTCATGTGGATTTTCATAAAGTATACATATATACGGATAAATGTGAAGATGTCACCGTAAAATTGTAAATACCGTTAGACTACAATCTATCTCGCGAGATTGTAAACTATCGAAACTGTCGAAAGATTGTGAACTGTAACATACTGCTTACAGTTTAACGCATTATATTTCGGTTTTTGATTCACAACAGGCTTCCGAACGTCTCCTGCGCTACGGGAAGTGCTGCCCCTTCCCCCATCAGTAGCTCGAGCACGAATATTTGCTAGAAAGTATTCGTATGGTTAACGCAAGCAATTTATATGGCATTTTTTCAAAAGCGCCCCTATCGTGCGTAAATGGTACTAAAATGCCATACAAATTTGACAAATTGCTTACGTTAACCATACGAATACTTTCTCGCAAATATTCGTGCTCGAGCTACTGTATATACAAATGTAGTCTTTGACAAATTGCAAGCGCTCCATGCCCGCCTACGCAGCTTCGGCCTTTTGGTCGTCTGCGGCGACCAGCCTCATTCGTTCCGCTCGCATGGTGCCTGCAGTTTGTTACAGCGGGCGGGGGCTGCTCTCCCTCCGCGCCGGGGTTTACATTCACTCTAGGGGTAGACTAAGTATCACGTGGGATCGGGGTTGAATAAGTCGGTTCTGTCACCAATTTTGAAAAATTTTACTAGAATGTAATAATAAGTCTTTCACTTCGATAGATTATAATCTACCGGAAAATAATGCGTTAAATTGTAAGCAATATGTTACGATTCATAATCTTTCGACAGTTTACAATCTCGCGAGATAGATTGTAGTCTAATGGTATTTCCAATTTTATGGTGTCAAATACATGTAAAATTTTAATAAACATAAAAAAATCAGATAGGGCATCACTTATCTGAGGGTAACGGGGCAAAATATGACAGATAAGACAAAATACAAATAGGTACTACTGCAAACACGTTTTGCCCTGCCTTACTCTATAGCAGATACAAGTGTTGCCGTATCCAATTTCATAAAGTTAATTTAAAATGACAAACTATATCTACTGTAAAGAACAAGGCCCAAAAATTATTTTTATTTTTTGTAGCGTCTTAAAACGTCAGTTATACCGAAGCAATTCAATATTTTTTTTACGTATTTTAATATTAATACCTGTACCCGTATTACCCAGGGTAAAATAATTTTATTAATAAGTGATGAAATGACTATAATAATAACAATGATGTCGTTATTGTCCATTTTCATTCGGTAAAAATGTTACCATTTCATACTTTTGTACTCTAATAGTAGAAAATATATTTTGATAGTCGTACGTATTTTCTGATTTTAATTATTTCAACTTGGGTAAAGTGAGTAATTTGGGCAATCTTTATTAAATAAATAACATTCTGCTTGAACTTTTTTTATTTTTATATTTAAAAATATTACCTTTCTCCATGTTCATGAAATTCTTATATGTAATTTAATCTTTCAGTAGTAGAAAAATGGCAACTTTTGAATCGTTTTTAAAATCGACGTTGACGTTTAGTGATCACATCGTGACATTCGTGACATCACATACTCTTCCGGCATCGTTGTTTTGTTGTGTACCAGCTACTCTATGTATAATACTTCTATGGTTATAAAACATTCAATATCAAAATACTGAATTGAAATTAATGCTGCATTTTTTAGAATATTTTTTATTTTAAGACGCGCAAGTTGAAAATGAAATAAAACCATGTATGGCAGTTTGGCATTGTTCTTTAAATCTTTACTTTGAACGGGACATGAGTCAGCATCTTGGAGAGTGATATTATGTGACTGTACTATGTTGTTTGTGATATGATGTGTGTGATAACAAACATTCATACATCATTTCGGATTCAAAATGAAAAAATTTGCAAAATTTGTTTTCACATGATTTTATTTTCATATTAAGGATAAAAAAAATTAAATGTCCTACAAGTTTACACACTCATACCTCCGCAGTAGTGTTTTTACCTGTGTCGCGGGTAGCATAGACGACACATATAACACATCACAATAACACTCATGACCCGAGTGCAAATATTTATCTGTCACATAAATATCTCCCCCGGCCGGGAATCGAACCCGGGACCCCTCGCTTCGTAGGCAGGGTCGCTACCAGGATTGTTTTCGGTGGTACGAATGTCTGGATGGCAGTCATTTACCATCAGGTGGCTCGTGTAGTCATTTCTCATTCGACAACATTAAACTTTACAAACAACAAAAAAAGTCTAGATGAGAAGGAAATCAATAAAAAGCATAAAAAAGTTTGTAATATAATCATGTATTTCTTAATTAAAAAAGTGCTGGTACAAATTTACCTAATACTAAAATAAATATTAAAGACATTAAATATCACGGCATTGGGAATGTTGTTTACGAAAATGTTAAGGATTAATATTAATAATATTTACACTTAATGCAATGAAATTCTACTTTATAACGAGAATAATAAAATACATTTAAGCCTACAATTAATACTGATGGATTAACAATAATAAGAGGCATTTTCCAGTGGTCTTACTTTAAAGACGCTTTTTTATACCACGATAGTGATAAAGCTCTTAAAAGTCCATAAGGAATTAACTAAAATCTACAAATTCAGTCGTTTTTATGTCTTTTAGGTATTTTACAAATTAATTCTTTGCGTTCTACAGATTTTACAGTACAATAATAAAATATACGTTGGGAAATATATAATATATAATAAAAATATATAATTGGAATGTTCAATGAGTCTGTTCGAAGATGAACGTGTTTCTAGCATTAAATTGGAATATTTAATGAGTCTATTCAAAGATGAACGTGTTTCTAGCATTAAATTAGAATATTCAATGAGTCTATTCAAAGATGAACGTGTTTCTAGCATTAAATTGGAATATTCAATGAGTCTATTCAAAGATGAACGTGTTTCTAGCATTAAATTGGATTTTGTCAACTCACTCTCACAGGGTTGATCCTCGCTGTCCTAATTTATAAAATATTATTATAAAATATGAATCGTGAGAACCCGTTGTATTTAAAATCTGTTAAATTGTCCTTTAATTTAGTCTACTTATAACTCATAACCCGTTTATTCTTCATCAATGCTGTATTAAAGTTCTTGTAATTTATTAGCAATTTTCGTGTTGCATTGGTAGAAAAGGATATACAATACCTAACCAAACTGAATTTTAGTTCCTCGATATCAGATCTAGAAGCCTGAAGATTATTTGCAGATAGCAATCCATTTGTCATCCTGGCATCTTTCGCAGTCCACTCGACAGCACCAGTGGAATGTGCAGTTGCAGGGTTTAATGCTGGATTTCCTGATGAGTGCGTGCCCTCGTCCACAGCACAGGAGGTCACAGGATCCGGTTCGAGATGTCCTGCCAATCCGGCAGACGCGGCCTGCAGTCCCTGCTGAGTCCATCTTGGGATCAGCTTCGCAGAAACTTGGCGATCTGTGGGTCAAAATGTATGCTTGTGGTATGGCTTCAATCCATTGGCAGTCTACAGCAGACTCAGGTCTCTCGTAAGATATTTCGCTATTAAATATCAGATTTGATTGAAAGAACTGTAACAGGGTTTAATTACAACTATGTAATGGTAAGAATAGATATTAAAGTTAAATGCTCTCCGAACCATACGGGGACTCATGAAATTTTTCCATTCATGCACACCCATCTTTAACTTCAGCGCCTCTAGTAAAAATCTCACTTTCAATGTTTTTCCATGAGTTGGGTCAGAGTTCAGTTGATATCAAGTTTATGTTATTGTTGGTTCTGTGATATGCAATTCTATCTATGAAAAGTCCTTGGGCTACCTACATGTACCTACGACGAAATTTTTGAAAGTTATTTTGAGATTAGTTATCACCTGCTTCGGTGAGGGATGACATGGTGAGGAATTATGGGTAAGGTCGTCAAATTGGCCTCATATAACATAAAAGTTTATGTTACCATTCATAGAAGAAGTAACATAAAAGAAAGAGACTTCAAAAGACGGTTAACTTACGACACTATAATGTAAACAATTTTCGTAATTTAGAGCTCTAATTAAAAGATAATGTTTAGTAAATAATGTGTCGATGAAAGCAAAGGTAAACAGTGAGTAGCTTAAAATCACATAACACTTGAAGTTGAAGGACACAGGAACATTTTTACGTCCTCACCCATGACGAGTTTAAAAGCTTTGAGGCTAGGAATACTGGGCAAGAAGCTTATGCATACTAAAATCTTACTTCTCAAAGAAGAGAAGACTAGTCTTTGGTGCCGGCCGAGCGCGACTCCGCCTTCTTCCTCGCGGTCTGCCTCGCAGCACCGACCAGCCGTTGTTGAGCTCCTCTTGGGCCACCATTAGCGCCTGTGTTTAAATTTATTTATTACATACTAGCTTTTGCCTGTGGTAGAGATCAATTTTTACAAATCCCGCGGGAACCCTGAACTTTTCCGGGATAAAAAGTAGCCGTAGTAAACTGCCCTCATTACTAATGCAGAATGTTCATAAAACAGAAGATAATGTTAATAATTGTTAATATTTTTTTAACCAAGTAATGTCCACACAAATATTCGGTAGGTATACAAAATATCAATTAACCATTAACCATGACTATTTTATCTGACAAATATACTAATGCTACTACTTCGGTCAAGTTATAAAGGACCACAAATTCAGTTAAGCAATTTCTGAGAGCTGTACGAACAATGGCGTGGATAAAAATTCAAAAAATCTGACAAAAATACATAATTACTACATAATCTTAATATACCTATGTATATAAATTACGTGTCACGTTGTTTGTCCGCGATGGACTCCTAAACTACTGAACCGATTTCAATCAAATTTGCACACCGTGTGCAGTTTGCTCCAACTTGAAAGATAGGATACTTTACATCTCAAAATAAAAATAAACTTTTGACAGAACGAAGTCTGTCCGGGCAGCTAGTTATATATATATTGTACATATTAAATGCCGAAAAAATAATGCAAACCTTTCGATACTGCCTTTTAATTGTGGACGCTACTATCCTGAAATCAGGCGTCGCTCGCCAACACGTCCGCAACTGACAGCTCCCGGACAGCCCATGGCATTTACACCGTACTTCCATATGGGAAGATAATATCTGTAAAACGTAAGTAAATTAATAATTTTAATTTAAAAAACATCACACATTATATTACTTTACGTTATTTATATTACGAGACATATTATTTAATTAATTCCATCAATTTTGAAGTGATGAAAATAAAATAAGAAAAATGAAAATTGCTGAGAAGTATAAAAAGCTGTAGTACATAAATTAATTTTATGAAACTTCTTCTATTCTTTACTCTTTGCTCTTAAAGTTGAAGTTTTTTTTAAAATATTGTTTTTCATCCCAACCAAACACCGAAAGTAAAAAACTTTATAAAGAAAAATCATCTGTGCCATAAAATTCAAACAAAGCATTAGTTAAGCATAACATGAAAAATAATTTCTGTGTGAGTATCACGGTACAAGATTAAAAAACAAAACATAACCTCAGTAGAATAGTTTGATAGAATATAACACGAGCCGCGTAAATTGGCCTATTTCACTCCAATCCAACTGCATTTCGCTGTTGCCGTAGCATCACATTCTCAAAGGCGGCACGAAATCATAAGCCTGGATTGTCCTGATACGTGCTCGTATCCTTGGCACAATTACCGCACTCGCCACCCACCGCTAGCTCATAACATTTACATAATTAAACGCCTCACCGCAATCACGCTGACGTCTTAATTTCGCAGATGCCGCCGGCGGAACAATTTCCCAAATTGAGTCGGAGCAAAAATTCAAATAAATCGGTGTTTCGGCCCGCCCTCCCGGACGGGTGCGCCTTAATAACGTAGTATTAAGAGCGTTCGCGATAGAATTCGCCACCCAAGACGTTTGTAATACGTCGTAATGAAGCTGGAATATTAAAAATGGCTCCAAACCGCTTATTACGTTCTCACCTCGGTCGGCGGATCGTGAAATACGGCGGGCTAATGTGGGCCCTACAGCGGCTACAACGGTCGGCCACGCCACAGCTCAATAGTTTTATTGATGGCGCCCGATGCAACACTTAGATCCGGATTGGGGTTTCGATTGATATAGCCATCTTATACTAATACCAGAATATGGAATATAAAACCCTAAAGATTTGTTTTTATTTTAAAAATGAGCAAGCTATAGGTGTAGTGGCGAATTCTACTTAAACAAGCCAACCTTCCTTCCAAGCCGGACACCGGCCTTACGAATCACGGAAGCACACAAGTTTAGTCACAATTAGAAATTTTCGGTGGCTAAAAATTGTCAGTGACAATGTAGATAGTGCAGAAGCCCGTCGATCCATTCCAGTGGGCGTATCATGTTGCTTTCCGTGCTGATACCTAGGTCCATAGCACGGTCATCACATCATGATCAAATCACAATCCAGTGCACCATACCACTTTAGTTGGCAGACGCAGATGTCAGAAGCCGACCACTGCATTTATTTATTCAAAGTCAGACATAAGAGCCACTCTATTTGTCGTCGGACACTCAAAATCGTACTAAAGTTATAGATGAATTATATTTTGGTTATTTACTGAGGTGCTATTGATGATTTGTATAAATATGATGTCAATAAAGACTGAATAAGTATAGCCCATGTTTCTTTCGTTTTATAAACATGAGTACTTAAGCGTAAATGGAATAGAGCCATTACATTCCCGAGCGAACGCTAGATTTTATGTAGATACATGACGTATCCCACTATCCCACAACGGGATCGTGACCAATAAATCAATAACCCTGTATGTGTTATTCTCACACTTTTGTCATCAACAAAGTACCGAGGCTTCCTTCGATATCCATTTAATCCCGTAAATCTAATTACCTGTTGTAGGTATGGCATTTAGCAAATCGGTATACTTACTTGTCATGCCAGACTAAACCTTGTTTGGCTTTCGATGTGACCTTTGACAATGTAAACTAATTAGGTCAGGTAAATCATTTGTTTTGGTAAACTGGCTCAACTATGTCGTTTGTTTGACACAAGGACTGGTTGTTTAAGAATAACTCTATCTTAGTTTTATTAACAGACTCCAAAAAAAAGAGAAAGGTCTCAATTCAACATAATTGTTTCATTACTACTTAACTGAGGTTTATAAAAATAATAATTATTTTGTTCGTAGTGACTTATGTCGGTACTCAACCGATTCAAAGTAAGGCACGTTAGTGATGTAGGCTTCGGATACTAGAACTATAAAATGAATAACGAAATAGATCTTAAACAGTGATTATTCAAAAACATCATCACATATTTCTGTCCCTTTCACACAGAAGTGAGTGTGTATTATCAACATTACAGACAAATGGCGTCTTAACGTTAATAGGTTTAAGATGACCGTGTCTAATCCGAGCACAAATTAACCATTAGTTAACCGCACACGGTGGTATGTGACTAACAGAATGTAGGACTAAACAGACTTATAAGGTAACTTTACGTAACTCAAAGAAGCACTTTTAGCTTTAATTAGTGACTAGATGGGATAATTAATTACTTCTATGTACTCTTTCGTTACATTGCCTTATTAAGTAACCTGATGATAGCTAGATTTTTTACGTACCTACCTAATTATGGAAGAAACAGGTAGGTAGGTGGGTAACTGCACATTTAGTAATCGTATCATCGTGGAGTTAGCTAAGCTAGCTTAATAATGATTCATGAAATTATAATTATTCAATTATAATAGTAGGTAATGGGTAATATACGCGACAACTCAAGATCGTCGTGACTCTAGATCAAGCAGACGATATCTAATTTGAGTATGTAATAAAATGAAAATGAAATATTAATGTCGCTGCAAATCACACAAACAAGCAAATAATTATAATATTAATTTATTGATTAGTCTAAATCTCATGAAATTATAGTAATGACTTGTTCTATAATAAATTTTTCCGTTTTATTTTCCAATAACCTATTCCTCGGATAATTAAGATTAAAAAAGAAAATCTACAAGCATTTTGCTGCATCTGGAAATGTGTTTTATTAAGGAGCCGTTGCTTAGCGAAATCTTGGCACAATTAAAAGTTGAAAACTCACAATATAGATTAATTAGAAAATCATTTTTCATTTTTAAGTAGAGTGAAACTATATGCAGCACTCTATTTGTCCGTCCTTATCAGTATTTAACTACACTATTATCATAATCTAAAAACCCTTTTTCTATCATGGACCGTATAAAAAATTACAAATCTTAACAAATGTTTACATAATACGCTCCATCCTATAGAAATCTATAAATTCTCCTCTTCGTACATAAATCCCGCACATAACAAAATATTAACTCATCGAATCGACTTTTTGTAACATAATTATCACCTCGGCTCTCTAATGCGGTACCTAATTTCTTGTGTGGGTCGGTCCGGGATCTTTTATAGTCCCGCTCAGGGTGCGACCGCAGCTTACACCGTATCGTAACAATGAAGGAACGTTTTATGCCTACCATAAAACTGTCTCGTGTGAGAACCGATGTTTTATTGGTTACGTATAACGTATTAAAATATCTGACTAATAAATATTTAAATTAGCTTATTTTTGTTTAATTTTATTCGCCAACAGTTGAATTGCTTGGTAAATATTATTGTTTAGTCTTGATCGATGAGAATTGATGGTAGGTTGTAAGTATATAATAGTGTCTTCCTCTCATTTGTTTTCATTAGGTTACGACATTATATGTATATCTAAATATGAAAAACCTTCGCATTATACAAACACAAAAATATATGTAATAAATTAATAAAGCAACATTTGAAAACAGTTGTACCTAATTTTGGCACCGATATGACAAGAAGTTATTTTAATCGAGTTTTTTATTAAAATTAGAGAAGTTTTTACTGAAAATGAGTTCTTTTCAGGTTATTTTGAAGTTATACATCCTTTTTTACACTTATATGCCACTTCACGAGGATGAGTAAGTATGCAATAACTAGCTACGGTATGTTGGGTAGCTAGTTATTGTGCTGCATAGGTACTGCCGACTGCGTATGCAATAATTATGTAACTAGCTACCTACCATACCATACCGTTCCATACTAACAATTCGCTTGGGAATTTCATAGTCGCGCTTAGTAGTTTATGAAATGAAATGACATAATCTTTTATTCATGTAGGTATCACTGATACACTTATGCACTTATGCACTATTAAATTATTATTTTATTATTATTATTTTATTATTATTTAATTGAAGAAATTAACGCAGCTTGCGGTAGGAATGTAAATGGAAGAAATCGTGTATTGTCTGTCGCGGAAGTGTGAACATGAAAACAGAGTATCATAATTTAATAATTTTTTTTTGTGTTCACTTGTTTGTTCATTTTTGTTTTATCGAGAGTAAGGTACATGAAGCGAAATGAGGGCGGGTTACAAATTAAAAATAAATGATAATATATTGAACGGCTCCAGACAGGATGTATATAGTCAGGATGTATATATATAGCTTAACAAAAATGAATCAGCCAATGAGGACCATTCAGTAAATAGTCGAATGTAGTATATAAAAATAAGCAGGCGTTACGATACGGCGTGACAGCGGTCGACTTTATTTTGACATTAATAAAAATATCATCGGGAGTTATTATAACCGAGCGTGTCTAACTGAGCTCTCACTGGGCGGCTGTTAATTATGTGGCCACAAAACAAAATGTTAAAACGCCGATGGAACAATGGTCAAGTGTGGGGTCCGGACCACCGACCACGTACACCTCAATTTACTCTGATAGTTGGAATAGGTGTATTAATATTGAAAAGCTGTGATTGGTACACGGATTGTTTACAATTTTGGAATTACAAATGTTTTGTTGAATCATGCTGGATTATGGTCATATAGAGAGTTATAATGAGATGTTTTTAGATAAAAAAACAAGAACGGTTTTGTGGTTTTTTTGGCTATGTACTTGGATAGAATCTATTTCTTAATAGCAACAATTTCCTACAATGATGTTAAATCGGTTCTTGAGCTTTATATTGTTTTATTTACAGATAAGAAATCTTCCTTATAAAGTGACACCGAGAAAAGTAGGTATAAAAAAGCATCAATTGATCTGCACACGTGTTAAATGTCAAATACTTAATATTAAATACCTATTAGAAAAAATGCACATAAAAATGTAATGACCTAACTAGTTCTGTCTGCGTATAATCATATCAAAACATCATATTTCAGCTATAATCTTAAGTAGTAAACTAAATATTATCTCGTAAAAGCAACATTGTTGAAGAATCATTAGCTTTGACTTAATTTTATGGCGACCACAGTCTGTGTATCGTAAAATGTCAAACTGAACTATGTGTTAAATTTAATAGTGAATTATGGACGAATTAAAATGTCATTTCGCATTCACGACTGCTACTGAACAGTCTAGTCAGTTATTAATTCACTTAATTTGTAGTGGTTGCTGAGAGTTATAATTATAAAATTGTCTAAACTATTAACTTTTAACTAATTATACGCATCTGATGAGATGATTACTGGTTGGAGAAATTATCCAGCTGTTTTATGAGGGCTAATTATACGTTTTTAATGTTTAGTTAATATACTTTACGGCTTTATTGCTGTAAACAAATGATTATGATGATTGATACAATAATATATTAAAATAATAAACATTTAGTATGTTTATAGTTACTGGTGAAAAATTTGTATAACCTACGTACCTATATGGAAATTTAGTCTTATTTCTCTATTTGTTATGAGATTGGTAATGTGTCGTTGAATACATTGGTCAATACATTGGTCAATACATTTGGTATTTATATTAAATCATAATTGAACATCAAGCATCAACCAATGGCATTGAATGTATGATTTATAGGTAGGTACTAGATGCAAGTATCTAATGGTTTACAAAAATAAATGACTGGATCCAAATGTACAGTCAAATCATTAAATCGTTTGGGTGCTTAGACTCTTTGGCTTCAACCCATTAATGGCCCATTACTGGGCACGGGTCTCTCCTCTTGAGTACACTTATGTACGTGTAAAACATTTAACCCATAAACCCTTTATTTTATAAAAGTGTCTTAAACCGCCCAACAGCCTTGCCATAAAGTGTCGCTAGCCGCCCGTGGGGCCAACATCCATATAAATTAGGCACCCGACTCCTACCATATAATTAACCGCTATAAACGAATTACAAATTAAATAATTTGTTCCTACGCGTCGTGTTTGTATTATAAAAAACGTACAGACGTAAATAAAATTGTATTAATCGTAAATCCCTCTAATAAGTAAGCGAGAGACGTGGCATGCCGCTTAAAATGTCAGATTTGGTTACGGATCCTAATATAATATTTCAAACACACTTACATTTGTTAATACAAAACAGCAGACGATTGCTTATGCCATTGTATTAGAGATCATTATTGAATGATGGATAGTAATGATAGCTGCATTTATGAGTGTGTTAAGTTGTATTTAACATAGGTTTGACATGTTTATTATTAGATGGAAGAGGCCTATTAAATTATTAAGAGTAATCCGGCACGGTAGGTCCGGCATTTTGGCTTAGCTGTCTTGGAGCCGGCGACGTGCGTTCACTAGTAGATTAGCGGACAATAACAAATCTGGTTCTGACATATTTATGTGACAGACGAGTGTTGTGGGTGACTGTACACGGAAGGCGATTGTATTTTTGGAGCTGTTTGCTGTCGAGCTCTTGAAGACTAGCTTCGATAGCTTAGCGGAATCTTGAATATGTTACATTACATTGTGTTAATGATTTTACAAGTATTTACGGTATAGTGAAATAACGTTTCGTTTGTCTGCTGAGCCATGAATGTCAGAAATTAATCTAAATAGGAATACATCCTCGATTTTTATTCAGTAGTCTAAATTAATATAGTATTGACTAATTGATTACTTTTAGCAACCCGACATTTTTCATTATTTTCCTAGTCAGCTCAATCATATTCATAAGTTATTACTAACTTACTAAAGTACGTTACGTAAGTAGATATGCTGGTAAGTTACGGAGATACGTATAGTCCAATCATTCTAGATTTAAATCTATGGGCGAAACGGCAATATTTATAATTTTGTGAAACTGCTGCTATGCTGTACCTTTATGTGAGTAGGTACATTAAAAAAAAAGTTTCCCCCTCCCTCCCCCGTCCACTTCCCCCCCTCCCCCCTTGAAAAGTATCCCATTAAATCTGTTAAATAAATAACTGTTACTGAACTCGGCAAACTTCACTCCGCCTACAACAGCTATGTTCATTGTTCATATCGTAGTTTTTCCGACGCCAGCGCTATTGTGGTAGGATGGTGGTAGGTACGGGAACCTCTATTTTCAGTATACAGCTGGACACTTTTTCAAATTTCCCCCATATGAGATGACTCTCCTTAGATCTATACTCCATATTATAATAATATGACATTTGCAGTAGTATTTTTATTTGTCTTACTGTCCTATTTTGCCCCGACTTACCCTATTTCAGATTAAAGTGTTGACGTATCAGATTTTTGAATGTTTATAAAAAAATGACATGTATTAATATTATATTTATCCGACGCTCTATAATACTCGTAGATATTCGTTTTAGCTCGTTTTCTGATGAATCGCTTCTTTAATTAATGTCCACTTATGTATGTCAGTTTTTGTTATAAAAATCTTCATTAAAATGTGTACGTAGTCATCAACCAGAATTCCAAACTGTAATTTAAATCATCAGCACACATCTCTTCTTCAATTCATTTCGTTTCGAAACACGATAACGAAACGAAATAAATTGAAACATTTGCCTCGTTCGCTTAATAAAATCGATTACATTCATCGATTTATATGAAAGTGGGGCCAATTTGTATGCGATGGGTTGGGTACTGTGAGTTAAAAACATTATTATAATTATTAACGGGGTGTGATGGTCAGAGACGGTACAATACGGTACTTTATAGCCATGTAAGTCGGTTGCGACCACCCACACTGATGATTTCTCTGCCACGCCTATCTACCACCATTTCAATTTGAATTAAAGTACCTACTTGCATTAATACACGATAGGTTTACTAAGCTACGGATTCAAAACGCGTAATTTTGCAATATCAGAGCGTGAGAGCTTTTGCAATTTCTTGAAGCAAGTTTTCATAAATGTAGGAATAGATTTCTTATTTATGTATTTTTATACAAGTATTTACGTGAAATCCTATACGTGAATATAAAACAGATTGGTGTCTATCACTAAGAAATAAAGTTTGCCCGTAGCAATGTGAAATATACATAATTATTACTTTATAACAATTTGATATTTGATTGATACTAAATAATCTTAAATTTTGTTAACCTAAACTCTCTCTTAAAAACCTAAACATCTGAGGGGCATCTCGTGAAATATACAAACACACTAATTTACAAAACTTTTTATATATTTTCTAAACGAAAATTTTGCAACTAAAATATTTATTGTTTGTTTGTTTTTTCTATACTTATTAGTAATACAGCTTTATAATGTAAATAGAGTTAATTTTCACCTTACAACACTTATTTAATATGCACCCTCGGGGATGATCAAACTACGGTTATGCAAGGGTGTGTCCAATAAAGTACTTCATTCAAGAGCTATCAAGACTAGTATCTTTTCATAATCTTTGATCTTCCCTCTTGTAGGATATTTGTTAAACAGAATTAATTCAATTGTTCTTTAGTATACTCGTAATTATGACTATATGACTACTGTCATACATAATTAACATTTTTTTTATCGAAATAGTCGGCAAACGAGCTGATGGTAAGTGGTTATAGTGGTAAAAGGCATCACTGATACGTTGTCGCGTAAGAAAAAGAGAAGAAAAAGAAAGAAAAAACTGGCTCTCAAGCCCCCAGCCGGAATACGACGAGTCGTTTGCCTGGCTCATAACATGAGGGTATAAGAGGGTTATAAGAGGGTGGTAGCTATCCAGGCGGACCCCGTGGAGAAATAATAATAGTAATACTGGTAGTAATGAACTTTTAAATCAATATTACCAATGAATTCCCTCTCAGGGGCCCTACCACCAGAGGTCCGGATTTAGTCGTCTCTACGCCCCAATACGGCTAACACTAATAAATAATTAATTACATAAAAACTTACCGTCCTCCCAGCTATATTATTATGAACATTGATTTTCGATTGCAGGTCATCAACCTTCTCTCTGACATCTAGAAACTTCTTGGAAAACTCTATCCCGTACGCTAGATTGTGGGAGCATCCACTCCACTCCCATTTGTTGACTCTCTTTCTCCCTCTAGTGTCGTGGGACGCTCGGTACCCCAGGGGGTCGCAGCCGCACGAGAGGAGGTGGCCTTGGGCACAGGCTCTGGCGACTGCATGGGCTACCCCGGCGGCAGTCAGGGCATATAGGAATGCTGATTCACGAAAACCTGCAAGAAGATTATTGGCTAGCTTTTTATTAAGTTCCAAGTAGTAATGTTTTTAATTTTGCTTGCTGGAATTTAAATAGATGTTTTGTTTTTTACTGTCGGCATATTTCATGAGTCATTTATGGTCAATACATATTATTATTATTATTTTTATTTATCTAATTATCTATAATCACTGACCATAACTAATCAAGTGTCATTGTATCAGTATTAAGTGCCATTGATCATAACAGATCTTCAAGTTATGACTACGAATTAAACAGCGAGTCTTTTACGCAGTAAGCATCCCCTATATTGTATCTTTTTTCTCATAACATCACGGGGACGAAGAGTCGTTACTTGCAAACTATCTTAAATGCCTGAATGTAAAATTATTTTACAACTTTACAACTTGAATTTTCATGAACTGGTTGCTTTATATTGCTTTTTGCTTACATTACGTCTTAAGATATAACTGCTCCTTATCTATCTATCGGCAAGGGTTTATTGAAACGCACTATTTTATCAATTTACATTTATATTAGGTATACACCTGCGTTTGTAGGAACTGTGAGATAGACGTAGATAACTAGATAGGAGTACTGGAAGGGACTCGTGCGTACTCTGCATTAATTTTTGTGGTATTATACATGTTATATTCTGTATATGTTTTGTTGATAAAATTCTCACTACAGTTCCTACTTGTTGTAATTTTTGGTTTTTGAAGATTCCGTACTAAAGTAGCCTACATTAATATAAAAATAGACATGAAGAAGAAAGAGTCATGAGTGCCAAAACAGCCTAAAAAGAACCAGAATGGTCTAAAAGTGATTGTATGATTTTTCAATTAATAGGCCACTCTGGTTCTATCAAAATAATAAATTTTAACTGTTTTAACTCTAAAACTCATGTTGTAAAAAATATGCTGTTTTGGCTATCATGGCCTGTTATTAATATCAATTTTATTAGTAGATAAAAATATCCTGTGGGTATCCAAAATTCGTGATTTTAAATATATTTACAAAAAAGATAAGTTGCATAATATTATAATTTAGACAAGCTAAAATGTAAAAAGTTTAATTTTCACGCTTTTCTATAAAATATACCTATTACGGAGAAATGTAGCGTTAACAGACAGACAGACAGACAGACACGACTGTTCCTATAACAATAGGGATGTTGACTAATTTTAGGATTCAATTTGATTTTATAGATAGAACCTTAAGATTCATGAAAAAAATATTATAAAAATAATAATCTTCAATTTACAGACAAAAATTGATAAATACAAATCATTTTCAAATTTCCCACCAAAAACGTCACGTGACGTCACTAGCCGATATTCAATACTATCTGTCGACTGAAGTTAGTTACACTTGCATATAAAATAAGAACAATGACGTCATAAGCTCAAAACGACGTTTGTGGTCACGTGACAATGAGTACTATTTTTAACATTTTAAAATAATTATATTTAATTTATTGTGATTGATTTCGACAAAAGAATAATATTTTAGGTGTTTAAATGTTTTTCTTGATACTTTAAACATAAATTTATTTTAATTTACTGATAGTGTCAACATCCCTATTCCCTTTTTTCATAGCGTGTACGAAACGCTAAGCTAATGGAACTCATATCCAGTTCTTAATACTCGGTGTTATAGGCAGTTCTGTTTCTTTATTTCCCTTATTCGGTGTGGCCGGCTCGTCTCGAGGATGCAGTAGGTAAATTCCTCCCGCAATATGCAATTCTCAATGTATTGGAATGTATAATAAGGATTGTGGATTCTCATACAGCGGGGTTTCATCGTTAATATTAGGTAGGTACAAGGACAGTACGGCCGACGTATCTTGGCGCGTCTGAACATAGGCTCTGCGAACTTTAGCGCATGTAAGACAGAGATAGCGACAAGAACATGCTAACGTGTGACTGAGACATAATATGCAGCGTACCGAGCATTGCCGAATTGTGTTACTGCGCAGCCTTCTGCGCGAAGTTCAGACGCGCCAAGATACGTCGGCCGTACTGTACTTATGTGCTCTATAAGGCTAATATAAGAAGGCTTTCGACATGGCTTAACGACTGTTATATCACGATATCAACTGAGATCGGATTTACGTGTCTACCGAAGCAAGGAAGCACTCAAGAAATTTTTGCCACTAGCGGTCACCCAATCAACTACCGACCGCGCTGTGAACTATGACGGGCCTTATGCACTCTTTCTGTAATAACGTGTAATATTAATTAACATACATGTTATGAGCTGAATGCTTTATTTCTTTTTTCCCTCTTCTTCCTTCACCGGCAATGTATCGGCATCAGGTGGCTGTTTCTCAGGCATTTACATAAATACTGAATAAAAGACGAGGCTTGACAGTTGATTTTCTAGAATCCGTTTTGCATGAAATGATTTGATATACAATACAATACAAAGTCGGAGAACCAGTTATAAGCGGTTTCCAGTTTCCATATTAACTTCAAAGCGTCAGTGATTTGGTGTTGCTAATGTTCATGGGCGCCGTAAACATTTACCATGAGTCGGTCACTTTGGTCAGTCTGCCTGTTCGACGGCTTATAAAAATAAAATGTAGAACAACAATGACACAAAAAATGCTTGATGAAGAAAAAGACAACTGTATCTTAGTGTAAGATCTGAAAAGAACATGAACCTCGCGATATGAAATATTTCTTAGATTTAACGAATCTTATTTATTCAACAAACTTACAGGGTCTTTTTGTCGTACTTAATTTGTAATTTAAAATAGGCAGGCGTAAAAAGACAAATTCAAGAACAAATGATCATTTAATGCTAAGACAAAGCTCTATTTAGATACTTCTAATATTTTTTAAACTAATATTTAAATGAAAACCAGTGTCTAGATTGCTCTAGATTATTTACCAAATAAGTTTCATTAAAAAAGTGGACTATACGTTCCCCTCGAATGGCAAGCACTATATTTAAATACCGAGAGAGACGTCCCAATCCAGCGATACAGAATTTATCATATAAAGCAATGAAAGCAATCGAGTCCACTGCATCGCATCGCATCACGGAACGCGGAACGATTCAGTAGCTCGAGCACGAATATTTGCGAGAAAGTATTCGTATGGTTAACGTAAGCAATTTGTATGGCATTTTTTCAAAAGCGCCCCTATCGTGCGTAAATGGTACTAAAATGCCATACAAATTTGACAAATTGCTTACGTTAACCATACGAATACTTTCTCGCAAATATTCGTGCTCGCCCTACAGATCTCCATTTATCTATTTTATTGCAATAAATTAAACACTGAATCCATTCGAGATTCAAAGATAAGCCATCTGACTCGCACAATGTAATCTTTTTACCATATACAGCTTGATAGCTGATTTGCATTTGAGTTAGGTATGGCATACTCTGTGTTTAGTTAATTGTGTTCGGCTGTAACTCTTGCGAGGTTAATAATGTGCTATTCTTGCTATTTCATTGTGTTAACAGAATGGACCTCTCGTGATGTTGGCATTAAAGCGATTTTAAGAGCTATCCCCGTTTAATAGGCAATTAAGCTACTGTTAAGTGCCCGGCCACCTGTTTGCTTGCTGCCTGGTTTTTGTTGCGGCAGAATAATCTCCAACTGATATGCGGTTAATTGCGATTAGTGCTTGTGTTTCGTGGGCTGACTGGTTCGAGAATACTTTATCGGTAAAGCACTCTTCTACAAATTGCTGCATACGAAATACATCGGAATTAATTTGTGGAGTACAAGGTGGGCATGAATTGCTAATAAATATATTGTAACCACACTAAAAACATCGCTCGATCGCGTTTAATCATGATTTATTTATGCTTATCTCATCGTTTACATCCTTCAACTCCATTTGTTGGAAAGTAAACATGAAAGTGCAGTAGTTTTAAGAATTATTTTCCAGCAAGCAAACAGACAGACATTTCATTTACCGACGCAGTAAGCCATGGTAATCCAGCGCTTTCTCTTCAGCACTAGATTAGTGCTTTCTATAGATAGTAAAAATGCCAGGGTTGGCTGGGACTATTGACTGTTCTTTGAACCTAACTTGAGATATACATACTTATATAATATGTAATTAAATACATGACCAGTGGAGAATGCCATCAGGCATTAAGTCCGCCCATTGCATTGTAGGAATTTAGTTTCTAGGCTTACAATAAACAGTGAATAAATAAATAAAATAACTAGCCTCAAACAGAACCAGACATTGAAATATCTTTAGACATGACTCACAAATTAATTCGATTGTGAGTAAGGGGTTTAAGGAACGAATAATTTCTTATCTATTTGGATTAGCGGCTGCCGATGGAATGGAACTAATTGCTTCAGCGAGATAAGTTTTATTGAAATAATGGTGTTTTTATCCGATATCTCCGTCGCCTTAGATATGTTTTACTGAAAGAAATCACACTTAATATTTATGTACTTAAGACTGATTTTACAATAAAAAGGCAGGTGTCATTTGTTTTGTGGTTTAACCCTGTAGTTTCATTTTGGTTTCAACCGATTATAAGAAAAATATCTTATCGAATCCTTTCAGTGCGTGACGTCCGGTTAAAAGTTAATTTAAATAAATCACATCTCATGACTCTACGGTAATCTGACGATTACAATATGACTCTACGTTTTAATAATCTGTTCTGCGTATTCTATAGGTCTTACCTGAGCGATAACCAGCCACGAAAAACTGTTCTAGGTCATCAATCCGTGCAAAAACTCAATATGATTTAGGACGATTCGCGTATTATAAAATAATAATCATAATAAATCAACCATTATTATCTGCGCAATGATCTCTCCGAGATGAATTAATGCAATCGTCTACATAGCGTTTATAGCACACGATTCATTGCGAGTTGAGAAAGTACGGAGCTTAGACTAGTATGAAGCGATTATTGTGTTGAGCAGACATGTCTATGGGGCTTTGAATAATTACCAGTGGGTAAGGTTAAAAGGCTTTATTTAGTGCGCATACAGGACTAATCGCTACTTTCTTGGTGGAGTGATATAGGCTACCACTATAACGAGTGGTCTCCCAAGGTTCCCAATTTTTGGAAACCTTATCATGTAAAATAGTTCTGTATAATAATTAAAATAAATATACATTTTAACTGTTAACAGCTAAAGCTATCAAACCAAAAATAAAGAAAGTCTGTTGACAAACAAAGAATGAAACGAGGTAGGTACTCTCTGTATCATCTCTACAGTAGATACTGCATTAAGTGTACCTACCTACGTGTGATTTGAATATATAAAATTCCAATAAATACTATAGATAATATCATCAGCTAGGTATTGTATCTTATTCATAAGTAACGAATAAAGTATTGTATATTTTAGTCACATTGAAATAAAAAAAAATTGAACTACATGTTCGCAATTTACTACTTACATGGTAAAGGAATGTGACGATTCGACAATTCCATCCGTACAAAAACACATCGTGAGTTATAAAAGAGGAGACTATCATTTGAGATCGAGTAGGTATCGGTTGCAGTCAACGAATGTTACGGTGTACGACCCAAATAGGGTAATGTTATTGTTTATTTATAATGTTGAGTCCGCTCGAAGCTTTTTCCGACTCGCCAGTGACAAATTTATATTTGTCGAGCCATGGCGACGCGATAGAATCGATATGTCGCGATTTATAGCACGCACCGTTGATCGATTTTGTTTCAAAGACTGGGTTTGGTGCAGTGCCATAAGTATTCTTTAAATTTTTTGTGATGATTTCTTTTGAGATGATAAAGATCGAGAAATCTTAATATAAAATTTACGCTCGATTTTATTGTTAACAATAGAAAAATCTATAAAAACATTATTTTAATAAGATATTTACATAAAGGTAACTAGCAGACTCCGCAGAGGTTATTCTGCAACATGTTTAAAATTATAAATTTATTAAATTGTATAAATTTTATACTGTATTGTCTCCTCGCTTCCGGTAGATGGCGCTATTGGCACACAGCTGACTGTAAGAATGATAAAAACTGTTTTGGTCGCAGATAAGTTATTGTCCCGAAAAAATTATAGAAACCATCCTTGAAGCGTATAGTATGTTGTGTCAAAATAATAATCAGTGAAGATCTGTTTGAAGTGAGTACATTCAAAACCTCGACCAACTAACATTTTTTATATTTATGTATGTAAGTAGATGAAACGATTATAGGTATATGTGTGTGGCACAGCTAGGTAAATAAAATATTTATCTGTATCACAAATCTATTTTAATGATAAAAAGTTCTGTAAATGCTTTAATTGGTGATTAAAACCGCATCTTACGAATCATTTATAATAATTAAGAATATTGATTAAAGTTGAGGAGTATCACTGGTGAATAATGCATTAATACTTAGCACGAAGTGTGATGAATGCCGCAATGAATATAATCATCATAAATGGAACATCACATGATAATGATAACCTACTCAACGTGCGGCCCGCCAGGCTCTTGTAGATGGCCCATCTGGTCTGGAGTTACTTTATTTTATAATAATCGTGAAAACCTAAAAAATCAATACCAATTTTTATTTCTTTGTTTTGCGGCCCGCGACAACATGACTAACACGTGTTTGTGGCCCGTATGAAAAAAAGGTTTATTACCACTGATAGACTGATGGGTGAAAATTATAATTTGTCGAGTATAATTTTTAAATCTCACTCATTCAAAGCTGTATAACAACTAATTGAAAAGAAAAAGTATTTTATTTAATGGCAATTATTGTGTTAAATTTCATTAAATTCAATGGTTTCATTAATCATCACTATAGCTCAAGCGGTTTCTCCCAAGATTGATAGAGGTGAGATTTAAAATTAAAATGAAGCTCGTAAATAATATTTACTATTCACAAGTATACAATAACAATTTGCGAAAATAAAAAAAACAAACACCTTGTGCACAGTCTTTAACTGTTTTTGTTTTTAAATTTATTCAACATCCAAATGTAACATTAACAATTATAGAGCATTTATTTTTTACATCACCCTGTCTATTTTGCAATGTGTAAAATGAATATGGATGATTTTTTAGCATACCTATCCAAAGAGCTAGGTGGCAGTATCTATATTCGATACATACCAAAGTTAAAAAGCTATGATGAAAGAATGTCACTACAAAAAACTTGGAACAAGTAACCATACAAATGTCTAGTTACGGCTTACGCGAACTTTCACAGCCGTCCTTCTTATTAATAACGTATTGTGTTATTAATGAGTGTTAAGTACAGTCGTGAAAGCAGATCATTTGTTACAAAACATATTTCTAGTAGAATATTATAATACAATTAAGTGGATCGTGCCAAGAAATATAAACAATATTAAATTTTATGTGAGCAATCAAATCAACGTCACAATATTGCAATGTTTTTAATTTTCATCGTCATGAAATTGATTCAGAATCGAATATTGTCTTGCACCAATACTTATTTTCTTGCTGCTGTTTTAACATTGTAACTTTATATTATTGTTATAACATTGTAAATTTAGAGCAATGGCTGATAAGATCTGTTTTCGTCTGGCCTGCCCGTGGCGAATCCTTTAATCGACTCTAATGAATTCTGGTTATACGGTCGTGACTTTTTCGGGCCGAATGCTCTGAATTTCGAACTGGTGACAGATTTTAAATTCTTCCCTTACACTTGTAGCATTGGTTTTTTCGCTGTGTTTGTTTTAATAATGCATGACATGTAATTATTTTCGCTACGAGTTTCGTACAAGAAATTCCCTGATTTACGACACACATGATCTGCAAGTAAAATTTTGTATTTGAATAATTCTGAGCCGGATTGAATCGTAATTAAAACGTTATAATATTTTTTTTGCTCTTAATTTATTCAAATTTTTTTCACGATGTTGTTATTTTTTTAAAATTATACAATATGTCTTACGAACATCTCAGCCGAGTCCAATTTGACCGCGGATCAGTAGAGCTCGTCATTCACTCGCGACGACAGCGCCATTTCGATTCTGCGAAGTGAGGATTAAATTGGCAAATCTACATTCGCGCCATATAGGGTAACTCGGCGCCGGTGCGTAAAAAAATTCACAAGCTAAGTAAATACAAATTTCAATTATAATTTTAAAGTTTTATCATGCCCGATTCTTTATTTAAAAATGTGCGGTTGAAGGCGAACATTTATTTAATGGGATGCGCATACTGATAAGTTTTTCCGTGGTTCGTCGGCGGTGGTCGACTTTTTCCGGCGTGTTACATAGTTTTTGATGCGCGTACGCCGGTCGTGGTGCGCAAGCGCGCGCGCATATCTCCCCGTGATTTACGATTCTGCACTTTGCGATTTCGAAATCGTTTTTGACGATCGTTCTCGCTTTTAAATCGATAGCCTATAAATCTGGTGCTAATATGAATTAACTTGAGATGTTTTCGGTTTTGCCCGAATATTTGGCTTACAATCTTTGGTAATTAAGGTCGTATAACATAATTTATTATTGTTTTGACATACCTAAAGATAGCAATTTGTCATCTTTTTATTTATTACTACTGTTTTATTTATTAACAAGTTTTGTTTTTATGCTTAGTTGGGTATGCTCAGTGGTGAAAAAAGCCTCATAGATTATATTTGCTAGTTAGAAAAAAACACAACATTATGCGTCATCTACATAATTTTTTTCTTGTTAATTTCCCCCTATTGCCAACGGAATCTAGCGTCTCTCGTGTCTCTTATTATAATGCAATGTGTTAACAAGTTTATTATTGTAATGTGAACAAAAAACTCGACAAGATCTCATTACAATCCATTACTTGGCTTTGTCGTCCTCAATGAGTGCAAATGCAGCTAAGAGTGCAAAATGAGATCATTGCATTTGTTACTTTATTTATTACGAGTAACCGCCCTAGCTTTCCTTCGGTTTCCTTATTTTTTTACACCTTGGGTTACTTTATTGGAGTTTTATTAAGGATCTCTAATTTTTTGAAAATATAATATAGCCTGTGTCACCTGGGGATAGAGTAGCTTCCCGACAGTGAAATAATTTTTCAAATCGGTTCAGTAGTTTCGTAGCCTATTCGCTACAAACAAACAATCAAATCTTTCCTCTTTATAATTTTGTAATTACATGTTTTTAATAAAGTATATTATTAGAACATATTTTTTTATATAAGTTAAAAAACACTTATCTCTAAAAACTCCCAAGTTACAGTACGGCCGACGTATCTTGGCGCGTCTGAACTTCGCGCAGAAGGCTGCGCAGTAACACAATTCGGCAATGCTCGGTGTACGCGGCATATTATGTCTCAGTCACACGTTAGCATGTTTGTGTCGCTATTTCTGTCTTACATGCGCTAAAGTTCGCAGAGCCTATGTTCAGACGTGCCAAGACACGTCGGCCGTACTGTACAAATTAGCTAGCCTGTTAGTCTTATCCTTTGCATGGACTTATATGTTTGGACTGTGGATACCAAATAAATAAAAAAGATGTCTGCATGGATTATGATGTAAAATGAAATATTATTTCGTTTGCGTTTCATCAACGTGTGGGTTGTTGCGTTCACTAATTAGGGTCCGTTTGCGGTATGCGCTGGAGCTGGGTGTTGCGAATCGCTAATTACCGAAACCTAACGACCAGTTCGACCTCGGTTTGACCAGCGTTCGAAATGCCTAATGCCTAATCTTATAACAGGTAGATATACTTTAAACTTGGGAAGTACGTACAACGCCCCTTTAATATCCGATATGGATATTTAAAACAGTTTTCTAAAACAGTTTCAGCTTAAAGTACAGATTGTTACAGATGGATAACTGAGGTTAATATAAATTTAAGTGATTTCCAAGTATAATTTTTTGCAACTATTAGTTCGTTTATTTATAGGTACTAAAGTTATTATATCTTGTTTGTCACTTGTGTGTTGACTCAAATTTTCCAATTAACGTGGAGAGTTCTTGTTGATTTTTTTATTTATATTAAGAGAATAATCCATTTTAGTTGTAACTTGTAAGTACAGCATAGATTAGACAAAGACAAGATATAGGATTATAGTAAAATGATTTGTTAAATTAACTTCAGATATGAGTCTATCACACAAGGTCCCTGCACAATTTAAATTCCTTCTTAAAGCTTTTACGGACTCATATTATGATGAAGTTGATACATAATAAAGGTATCTGTAGTAATTATACTTCATATATGGTCGAATAAGATTAATTGGGTATGTTGAAGGACATTGTGACCTTAGTAATTCCGTGATTATTTTTTAAACTTAAACTATACCTAAATGTTTGCATTTGTATAATTAAGAACAAATTAATCGCCAAAGCCCATAATAATCAACCGTATTGATTGTAGTAATTTATGGGCATATGAAACTTCAAAATTAAGGTAAGAGTCTTCTTTAAAGGAGCATAAAATAAAATTAAGGCAATTTACGTTCGATGACTGCTCCATTAAGGCGAGAATCCCAAATTTTGCAATATCATTTATGCCATCCTCGAGTTAATTAACTCTTAAAAGCGGTCTTTATAATCCGATAGGGAACAAAGACGTGAAACAAAAAACGCTACTCGAACGTCACGTCCGAAACTGGGAACTGTGGTCTAAATTCATATTTTTATGGGGCCTTTTGTGTGTTTTTTCTCACAGTTAAGAGGCATCTGAAGGAGCACGATTCAGTAACGCACCGGGATGATGTTATCGCGGCCATTAGAAGGTTGGGCCACATCAGCATTGAGACATTTCGACACGTCCCGCCCTTGTTTAAACCCCTCCATGGTGTTATTTTAGGCCATCAATGATGCCCAGTCACGAAACGTGTACGTAAAATATTTTGACGCGTATGACAACGCGAATGAACTGCAATATTTTTTGTCCAGACGCCAGCGAAATCATGGTAAAAATAACTTGGTTTGAAACTTTAAATTAAGTCATCACAACCCAGCAACAAAATTCCCACGACGACGGCCCGTCAGATAACACGACTTAACAACATCTTGTTTTTGCAGCATCATAACAACACATTGTCGTCGGTCGGTGAACACGTTGATGATATAAAATGCCAATAAATGTCACTTTTTTATGACACGTTCGCGCTCTGAAACCATGTCACGTGCGCCCGCGCCGTCAGATCTGTATCGACGTGGCGAGCTCGCCACCCTGGCTGCCATTCTGTCATGTCACACCGACATCTGACGCGTCATCTGACATCCCGGGCTAATCTCACCTCCATCGCCGGCTATTAACGCTAGAGGCGAAACATTTTCTTACAATTGTCTCATTAGCTCGACAAAGGTCATTAAATCGTCCACATTGTCGTCGGTATTGTACCACCGTCACGTACCACAAGAGCGCTAACAACGTGTGGAGGATCTCAGGGAAGCGAAACGAATCCCGCGATCTATTCCGAATGCCATCCGTCCTTTCGTCGATGTATCTACACCATCCGGCAAAAAATCCAACGGTCCCAAATCATTATTATCTTTCTTCGTCGATCATCGATCGCCTTTATCCCATTTGAAAGACTCTCTCGATTTGTTCTTGGGCTTTTTTCGTTTCGTTCACCAGTCGGCATTTCAATTCGGCCAGTAACAATAGCAGAGTTAAGAAAGATGTTTAAGTGTTTAGTTACGCTATTTTTTCACTATTTTTCAATCTAAACGGAATCGTGTATTTGAAGGGCCGGAAGGTGTCGTCACGGAGAGTTATCAATACTAACAGTCTCCTATGTGGCTCGCATAATAGACCGAGTAACATATTTAGGGATAATCCTAACATAATTTATGTGTTAATCTTCAAGTTGAACCAAAACTATCAGATACGAGTATAATACGTTAGGTGCATGTAGTGCGAGTAAGATTTAAGAGAAGGGTTAAGTAAAAGCAAGTTTATAGAGAATTCCCAGGTGTTACTAATACGCGTGCACCCATTAAGGGCGTGATGAAAATCAAGTGAGTCTGATGGAGCTCGGGCTGAGGCAATTCCAGTTAAAATATTAATTGGTAGAGGCCAGAGGAGTGCAGGAAGGGGGGAACGTGCGGTCGGACGCACACGTAGCGTGAAATCGCGGGGCGCGGGAGCGGGACGCACCTGGCCGAGGAATAAAATTATTTGTTGTCTCCCATCCTCCATGCTCGTAAATTTCCACGTCAACGTGTGCGATGATTGTGGAAAAAATAAGGTCGACAAAGCCTTTTCACACCCGGAGATACAGAAATAAAGACGTCCGAAGCTCTGTAAATATATAGGTGAAACGCCGATCCCTCGCCGGTGGGATCTTAATATGCGTGGATAATTTTTCGTCGTAATAAATTCGGATCGAAATGGCCGATTGCGATTGGTTTGAAGGTTTAGTTGCGTTTATTTTAATAAAAATTTAATGTGGTATTACATGTCGTTGGGGACTGGTTTTGGCATTATGTAGACGCTGATTGCTACCACCTACGTGCTCGAAACACTTGAGTTGGAAGCGTCCCACGGTGGTATCTGGCGTTAATAAATACATAGCTTTATCGAGGTATTAAAACTTTATAACAACTTAACTATAATAACAGCGAAATATGTTATTATATTTTCGCTGTAATTTTTATGAATACCCACGTATTGTACACCACTTATAAAGCAAAATATTCAATGACTATTGCAATATTTTAATTTATTTATTTATATAATCAGCTTATCTATTAATTAGCTTATATATTGTCGGCAGATATAATCGATAGATATATTCCAATACACGAGTATGGTCAATCAAAACGTGTATTAGATTCATCATCAATGCATAGTTAAGTGCCAGGTAGAGTTTTCTCATAGGTAGGTACAACATGGTAAAGATCAAATAGTAGTTTTACGAAGTGCGAAATAGGAAATTTACCACTTCTACACCTTCATAACTATCAGGTTGGTTTCTTTACTATATTTTCCATATCTCTAGTGACAAGTGATTAATTTCTAATCCGTCATAATTTTAAAGATTTTTTTAAAATACTTATCCGAATGAAAGCAATAATGTGAAAGAACAATGCCGAAAAATTATTTTTATTTTTTGTAGCGTCTTAAAACGTCAGTTACACCGAAGCAATTCAATATTTTTTTACGTTTTTTAAAATTAATATCTGTACCCGTATTACCCAGGATAAAATAATTTTAATAATAAGTGATGAATTGACTATAATAATAAGAATGATGTCGATATTGTCCATTTTCATGCGGTAAAAATGTTACCATTTCATACTTTTTTCCTTTAATGGTAGAAAATATAATTTGATAGTCGTACATATTTTCTGATTTTAATTATTTCATATTGTATAAAGTGAGTAATTTGGGCAATCTTTAATAAAAAAGTAACATTCTGCTTGGACTTTTTTATTTTTATATTTAAAAATATTTATTTTCGTCATGCTCATGAAATTCTTTTAAGTAATTTAATCTTTCAATAGTAGTAAAATGGCAACTTCTGAATCGTTTTTAAAATTGACGTTGACGTTTAGTGATCAAATCTTGACATCACTGTCATCACATACTCTTCCGGCATCGTTGTTTTGTTGTGTACCAGGTACTCTATGTATAATACTTCTATGGTTATAAAACATTCAATATCAAAATACTTTGGTTCTGGGGTGTGCCTGCTGAAAATTCTTATATATCTAAGCTCAGAAATTAATGCTGTATTTTTTAGATTTTATTTTATTTTAAGACGCTTAATTTGAAAATGAAATAAAACTATGTATGGCAGTTGGGCATTGTTCTTTAACTTCATAGTAGTTCTAATTTAGCTTGCAAAAAATCCGAACATATAGGTACGTAGCACGTACATAATATTTTGCAAGTTAAAAGCTTGTAAATTAACATGCGAGTAGAAGGTCGTTGTTTTAACAATTACTATGGTTTACAGCTCATTTAGTATCTAGTAATATTTTATTTAATATTCTAGTATCATTTTATTTTTATTAAAATCAGTATTGAATACGATGATTTTATTGGGTCATTTGGTTGATTCCTTAGATAAAATATTACAAACAGATGGACTACGCAAAAAACTTACCTCTTTTCATAATTCCACTTGCGTGGGGATTAGAGCTCTTCGTGATCAGACTGGAACAGTTCCAGCGGTGCCATCGGAACTGGTGCTGGCATTCCTTGACCGCTAGTTGGAGACCCTCGAAGGCAACGGCTGCTGTGTCTGCTGCTTCATGGCACACGGCTCTCTGTTCTCTGGTCAGCCCGCCAACCAGCCGACAGGTCAGAGCTGAGTTGAGATCCAGGTTGTCAGGGAGTAGATTGTCTCTTGAACTGAAGAAAAAAACTTTTGTTAAATGCCTTTCGAAACCATTGTCTCTTGAACTGTAGAAAGAAATCAAGTAAGGTAGAAGCACGTATTCTCGGTAATGTCCGAGTATCCGGTAACTAGTCAGTTTTTCTATCAGTGCACCATTCTACCAATATTACATTAAAGTTTGTTAATGGCAACATATTCTTGGTAATATTTTGTACAAATGCTATGGTAAAACTGTCTAAAAAGTGCAATAGCGTCGAAACTGTTTGACATGAAAGTTGTGTTATAGGATTTTTTTACAAAAATACAAAGTTCAGTTACTGAACTAGGACGTCACCGCGTCATATTGTTGAGCTTTCCATACTGCTGCGGATAACGATACGGTAACAGGATTACATTACTGTAATATTTGAATGAATTATCTAGCGATCTAACCTACAAGTTGAGGTGAATCTAATTAAAATGTTAATATTTTTGCGTTTCACATCTATTGGTACTCATAAATCCCTACTTGACCTAGTACCCGGCAAAATCGTACATTTTCTACCGGATATTGGTACGCGCATCAAACTTGAACCAAAACCCGTTAAACTATCTTTATTGAACCTTATTGCCTTCACATAGGTCTCATTTTAGCTTGAAACTGTATATTTTTCTGCCGGATACTGGTTCGTGAACTAATAGTTGCTCCTAAACCTGTCATGGTCCTTATTGTCTTGAGTTAAAGTCTCACATTCCTTGGAATTAATAATAATTACCTACCTTGTTTATTTTGGTTGTTTTTTCGTTTTCCTGTAGCATTTCTATAATATCATTGGTAGCTGAGATGGATATTAAGGCATGTGGCAAGACTTGCAAGAAATGTTTCATTTTTTAATTTCAGCTAAGACTGAGAAGCAAAAGGCTGTATTAAAAGCCATGGAGACAGTCAAAAAAGGGACCTCAATTTCAGCTGCTGCCACGCGCAGTACGGTATCCCACGGTCAACGTTGCATGTTATAATCCGTGGTCTCTATCCCGTCAATTACTCCAAGGGACCGGGTACAGTTTTGTCGACGGAACAAGAAAATCATTTTTCAATTGAAAGTTTCAGTTAAAAGTCTCCATCCATCCATCCATCAGCTTTTGGAAGTCCACTGCTGGACATAGACCTCCCCTAACAAGCGCGATTCTGACCGGTCCTGAGCCTTCTGAATCCAGCGGATACCCGCTGTCTTCTTCAGGTCGTCGGTCCATCTGGTCGGGGGGCGTCCTGTGCTCCTTTTACCGAGGCGTGGACTCCATTCGAGGACCTTTCTTCCCCAACGGTTATCGGTTCTTCGAACTATGTGGCCAGCCCATTGCCACTTCAGCCTACTAATTGTCTGAGCTATGTCGGTCACCCTCGTTCGTCAACGGATTTCATCATTCGATCGCGTAGAGAAATGCCGAGCATAGCTCGTTTCATAGCCCGCTGGGCGACTGTAAGCTTATGCATTAGGCCAATAGTGAAGCACCACGTCTCGGATCCGTATGTCATCACTGGCAACACACACTGCTCGAACACCTTTGAATTCAGGCACTGAGGTAACTTTTTGGACGACAAGATATGACTTAGTTTTCCGAACGCAGCCCATCCGAGTTGGATTCTACGAGTGACTTCTTTCTCGAAGTTGGACTTACCCATTTGGATTACTTGGCCCAGGTAAATGTACTCGTCTACAACTTTGAGAGCAGCGCCGTCAACAACAACCGATACGGGTGTGACATGGACATTTGACATGATTTTCGTCTTATCCATGTTCATCTTAAGACCCACCCGTTGTTAGGCGCTGTTCAAGTCCCCGAGCATTGTACCAAGTTCATCCAGGGTCCCGCCAGGATGATTATATCATCGGCATATCGCAGGTGTGTGATGTATTCGCCATTAATGTTAATGCCAAGTCGTTTCCACTCCATCAGCTTGAACACGTCTTCCAACGCAGCGGTAAACAGTTTTGGGGTTAAGACGTCGCCTTGGCTGACACCTCTCTGCAGTTTGATGGGGTTCGTTGCTGTGTTGTGTACTCTGACGGTCGTGGTGGCTGATGTGTATAAACACTTCAACACCTCGATATACCGGTAGTCGATCCGGCACCGCTGAAGAGAATTTAGTACTGCCCAGGTCTCGATAGAATCAAAGGCTTTCTCATAGTCCACATAGACAACTCGGTCTTCTGTTTAATCTGCCGCAGTGTGTGTATGTAGCCCATGGTACTGTAGCCTTTTCGGAATCCTGCTTTTTCGGGAGGCTGGAAGTTGTCAAGTCTGCGTGCAATGCGATTTGTGAGCACTCTCAAAAACAGCTTATAAACGTGGCTCAGAAGTGCTATGGGCCTGTAGTTCTTCGAAAAGGTCTTATCCCCTTTCTTAAAGAACATAGTCACCACACTTCTACTCCACGCTTCCGGGGTAGTCCCAGTATTAATGACGGAATCGAACAGCTTTCGGAGCGCTGCTAAGAGGGGTTTCCCTCCAGCTCTTAACAGCTCAGTTGTGATTCCGTTATCACCCGGTGCCTTGTTGTTTTTAAGCTACTTGAGAGCCTCTCTAATCTCATACAGGCTAACGTCCGGGATATCTTCTGTGTAGTGTCGGGCTAGTTTGGCTTGCTTATCGCTCTCCTCGAGGGGAGCTGGAGCTTGAGAGCAGGCATTCAACCATCCATAGTATCTCTCCGTCTCACTCAAAAAAAAAAAAAAAAAATCTTTATTCGATCTAAAAGTTACATTTAAGTAAATCAGTTTTTGAAGCATCCTAGTAAGCATAAAATATTTATGCTTGTGGCAGGATGCCCCGCTCCTCCTTAACACAAGCGTTACATAATTATATTAGACAGAACATAAAGTTTTCTAATGAAACAATGTACTGTTGACAGCAAGTAAAACTAAAACTTAGTACTTTTAGAAAGCGCCAATCTGTGTGTGTGTGTGTGTGTGTGTGTGTGTGTGTATGTGTGTGTGTGTGTGTGTGTGGATACCTACAGGACTCACTCAGAACTTCGGATTTCGATGACACTAAGGTACCGAGCTCGGTCTTCAACCTCGTAAGCTGACTTTGCCCAATAGACAGATCTCTGGCGAATTGCGTTGTTTTTTCGTAAATTGCGTCGCCTGCACTTGGAGATCTGTTCATTGAACCGTCTGTACTCCGCCATAGAGGTCTGACACTGCAGTACTGCACACATAGTTCTCGTTGGTCCTTCACTAGACCGAGGGTTTGGTCTGAGAGAACCTGAGATATACCACTGGGGTGGGTCTTGAAGTACTTCGACCCTACCTCGTGGACAGTTGTTACTATCTTGGTGTTAAACTCGTCCACTGACGTGCATGATTCTAGGCACGCAAAACGGTTTTGTAGTTCGAATTAAAAGCTCTCGGAACCCTGGATTTGGACAGCTGTTGGGCATAGCGTAGACTTCATCAGGCGTGACCGTTCCAGCTTGACGTCGATATTTAATATGCTTCTTACAAGGCGGTGATCGCTTCCGGTTTTAAGCCTGCTGATCACAGAGACATCATTAAATATATACCGTTTGTCTGCCAGAATGAAGTCTATCTGACTTTTTGTTGAACCATTAGGGCTTATCCAGGTCCACTTGCGATGCGGCTTCTTCTTGAAGAAGGAGTTCATCATGAATAAGTCCTCCTTCTCCATGAAGTTTGCCAGCAATTAGTGTCCCCATTGGTTCCGTCGTCCATACACGAAGGGTCCCACCTTCATCTCGTTGTCATTTCGCGTGCCTAGTCTTGCGTTATAGTCCTCCATCACAACTGTGAAATGAGTTTTCGAGGTATGGATGGTTCTACTAATGTCATCAGACACAACCTCAACCTCATCGTCGGGATGTGTCGAAGTTGGCGCATATACCTGTACGACCTTCAAAGAATACCGTTTGGATATTCTGAGTGTAAGGTACGCTACCCTGGGCGACATGCTGCCAACTTGCACAATGTTGTTGACGAGGGACTTGTGGACGAGAAATTGGACACCACCTTGGGACAGGTGTTCGCCCTCCCGGTGATAGAACAAGTTTCCGGATTTGAGTATTATCCTGTCCTCCTCCCTAACTTGGTGTTGTATGTTGCCTGCCTGTTGACTGGGGGCCGAGGCTCATTTGTGACTATCATGCGGGGTTTTTAGCCGGTAGTCACCACGCTTGGCTAGTGCGTGTTGCTGACCGCAGGTGATAGCAAGTTCAATTCTTCTATTTTGTAAGCGTATTTAAGTGCTTTTTAGCTAATATACTGTTCATGTAAGGTTAATGATATACCTATTTGTTACTAAAGTTATAATAGTTACAATTTCACAAATAATTGCAGTAAGTAGTGCATAGCTAGAGTTCAAAAATACCTCCCTAATGATAGTTGATTTACATAAATCATATTAAAATAATTTAATGATTATACAATTTAATAAAGGAATTACCTATGTATGTATAATTTGTCTTAAATATACATATTTTGTTTATTTAATGTGTATTCTTTGGCATGAACATTTCAACATTTCTTTGGTATGAATTTTTCATTTCAACATTTCTGTGAACTTTAACGTCAAGCAATAAAGTTTCAATTCGCGGTAAAAATTACCGGATTCCAGGACTATTTAACGAAAACTAGTACAAATTTAACGGATACTGGGACAAAAGGCTTATTTTTAATATTTTTCGAATTATTGTGCATAAATCTTTTTACTAAAATGAAACGATACAATAATCTGAAAACTAGAATAAATTACCTACCAAGTCATACATATCTCGTTTTTCTAAGGTTATTAGTTTTTGCATAACAGACCTGCAAAGTTCGTGAATATCAAAACTTCACGGATATTGGGCCGTTTACCCTAGAGTTCTTACTTATGCCATCTCTTTTATCGTAAAATATTTTAATGGTTAAACTTAATCAAGGCAATAACTCAATCAATTTTTATCACAGTTATCAAAAATAATTTTATAAAACAATAAAATCAGAGGCCCTTAAATGAGAATTTCTATCCATAAAATTGTTTTAATTAGGCACTTCTCAAATATTTGGACGGCAGAGTAATTTATTTATTGTAAACAGATGGTAAGATGGTATCTCGCGTTTGGAATGGTTTATTAATGAAACAATTTGTATAACAGCTCCCGTATTAACTTACTGTAGAAATAAAACCTCGGTTACACTTTCCCGGTGGTTTCACAGTGCCAAGGCCCCCAAGAGGCCCAATAAATATAACTACAGAATAATTTAAAAAATATTTTTTTTTATATTTACAAAATTTTCTAAAATTGGACAATAGTTATTTATAATATTAAGATTTAGTTACTTAACTTTATATTTACTTTTTTCTTTATTATATTTACTTTACATAATCCTTTTTAAGCCGATAACAACAGAAAATCTATATCGTAACTTCACAAATCCATTGCACTTTGTACAGAAAATTCCACACTTCAGTCCGTATTAATTTAAAAGCTTTCTTTCTCTTTCTTGGCCGGCAACGCACCAGTGATGCCTCTGGTGTCACTGATATCCATGGGCGACGAATGCCACTTACCATCAGGTGGATTGTCAGCTCGTTTGGTAGCCATTTCCATAAATAAGCAAAAACAAATTTATTAAAAAACTCAACTCTACTTAATTAATATTTATTAGTTGATCGTTGATGCATACCTACTGAATACCTAACAACCATGTCATTTAAAAAGTATATTTCAGTAAAAATAAACATTATTATTTCAGTTCACTTTAACATTGATTTATTTGCTTCTTGAAGCATACAGAAAGATCTATGAATAAAATCAGACTGCCAAACTACTCGTATAAATGAAGCAGTGTTTTTCTTAACCGAATAAAACAAAACTCAAAAATAGCAAATCTCGCTATACCCTCGCTTGTGGTCGAGACTTTATTAATCCTTTGATAAAGTTCTCGAATGTTCGACATATTCTCCACTTTATGAATAGTTTTAAAATTCCTCTGACTAATTAAAAGCCGTAACGGATTGAAGTATCTCTGTCGTTTAATATCGGCCACCCATTTTGTTTTGTTAAAACTGAATACGCTTGAAGGATATTGGAAATTAGCAAAACCAATTGAATATGAGATGAACTCATGAGGCCTCTGAATTTATGACTTGCCTGGAAATGTACGCTACCTAGGTATTAAGGGTAAAGTTTAATTTTAAAGTATTCGTTCGTTCATTACAAAATTATTTTATTGTTAGTTATTGTAGGAGGAGGTTAAATACACATTATGTGATGTCCAAAAAATTGTACATGGACCTAGAAAATACTGTGATACCTACATTATACGACAGTTATTTGCCAGTTTTATAGGCAATATAGATGACCTATAATATTAATAAATTTCTTAATGATAAAATTATTCGAATTTAATTTAATTTATAAATAACCATATAAATAACCTAACCTAACCTAAAAAAAACCTTTTTTTTTGTTTCGGGGGGGGGGGGGATTCCTTACGCATACCACCCGGGCGCAGGGGGTACTCGAGTGGTTATGTGGGACTCTCGTATAGGCTAATGAGACCCACGGTATACCCACTAAAAACCCCCCCATCGTCCACCAAGCCGCCTTGTGACGGGGTTACGGGAACGCTTTCGCACACATCCGCGACCCCGCCGGTGGCAGCCGCCCACAAGCGGCTCCATGGCAAAAGCCCGAAGGCCCTCCACGATGGGCGCACCAGATGGTAAGGTGCGCCTCCCTCCTCGGCCTCCACCAGTACCGTAGCAGACTCCCCCCGAGACTGCTACTAGGAGGCCATGGGTACCAGATAACTGGTACCCGGTGGAAGATCAGGTCTGTGGTTCTTCCACCGACCACACCTCGGCCGCAGAGGATAGGGCAAGCGGAGCACCGCAATACCGACATGCCTCTTCCTCTGCGGCCCCACCAATGCCGTTTCGACGGAACGGCCCCGCCAGCTCGCAGGGGGTAGGGAGAGTGGCGTACCGTAATACCAACACGCCTCTCCCCCTGCGATCCCTCAAAAAAAAAAACCTAACCTAACCTAACAACTCAAAAACCTAACCTAACCTTATATATATTATGTTCTTGAAAGTTTTGTATGTATTAAAGTGGCCACTCACGGTCGCGCCATTTGGCGTGGCTCCAAATGACATAATTATGTCAAAATGGTGCGATTGGACATACAGATTTTTATATCACGCCATCAGTTTTTCACATTCACGATCAAATTTTGGCTGTATATCACGCCATTTGACGCTATGGACTGACCGTGAGTGAGTATAAATAAATAAACCTATAAGCCAACTCCTACCACAAGCCGCGTAAAAGAACTTCGTTCCAAATAATTTAAATTTTACTAACAAAAAATAACGGACTTCAATATTACTCAAAAAGTAATTATCAGATCTCGTTCAAATTTATGTGGGACCACATGACAAGCACCTGCTTTCGATTAAAAAAGTATTATCGAAATCGGTTCACCCAGTCCAAAGTTCTGAGGTAACAAACATAAAAAATACAGTCGAATCGGTTAAAATATCTGTTTTTAACCGACTTCAAAAAAAGGAGGAGGTTCTCAATTCGACTGTACCTAGATATTTATTTTTATGTTTGTTACCTCAGAACTTTCGACTAAGAGAACCGATTTTGATGATTCTGTTTTTAATCGTAAGCAGGTGCTTGTCATATTAAATTTGAGCTAGATTTTGAAGTCAGGTTTTTTTTTCGTGGTAAAATTCAGATAATATTTTTTATCAGACACACCGTTTATGGAACTTTTGATTCTTTGTAGACTGCGGAGAAAGAATTTCCATAACCTCCGAGCACATCACAAAGTAAATATTACATTGTAGTTTAAAGCACGCTTCTCAGGCGTACAAATACGGAGTACAAGTTTACTTTGACTTCGAAGAATCTTGTTATCAGTGAAATGAAGGTACCTTACGAGTACGTGTATGTATGACGTATGAATGTATTGTATGTTGCCGTCAAAGACGGTCAATGAAGAGAAAATATAGACAAAAAAGTCTTGAATCTAAAGCTATCAGGTGTGATTAAACTAACTTGGGTATTTCTATGAAGTACAGTCAGCGTCAAATAGATGTAAGCTGTTAGGGCAGTCAAATTGATCTCACATACATACATTCGTAAAGATGTACGCAGTCAGAGTATTCATATAGTTGTCAACATCTAAGGTGATCATTAGAACTAGGCAAAATAGTTTCCAAATACTTGTAAGCCTTCAGGATGTTCAATTTTATGTTTGCAAACAAAACGGTCAATGGTATCTAGGCACTGATAGTAATACAATTTTCCTTCAGAATTTTCAATGAACAGAGAACTACATATTTTAATAATGATGTATGTCAACTTTTACAAGCGTGCACTGTAACATCTTACGTTATGGTCGATTTTGCAACAAAAACGCAAAGGCTATCTTGTTCTTGTCGACAGCATGTAAAAGACAGTTGTAAAATCTGAAAATTGCGGCTCTTCGTAAATAGCTTTTGCAAACGATAGTGTCCCTTGCAGCGGTGACGCCATTTTTGACAATATGGAAATGGCAAAGGGGATAAAATATCACCTTATGAAAAAATCGGTACCTTTATTTATTATCGGGTATCTTTATTTATTATTATTATGTAATTAGTGCTAATCATTTATTTGATAAAAATCAGTAAATTATAACGTAAAATAATTTCAATTAAAATCTGGATTGTTCTTGAATAATCAACAAGTTTGCACATCTGAAAGACAGCTGCCTGTACCTAAATATTATTAATTATATATAGCGATATGTAATTAATTATCTAATATACATGGTAGTCACTTCCAATTTTTTAAGTGGCGTCTCTTAAAACGTAGTGATTAAGTATTCTGTGGTCACGCAGTGATTAAGTACTCTGTGGTCACTTCTTTAATAAATATAGAAAATAGAAATTATGCAGATGACACTGACAGTCGTCATTAGTATGTACTTAACTTGTCAATGTTTCAAATGAGTAATCACTTTGATGAAATGTACTAAAATGTATTTTGATTAGGTACCTACGTATTTTGACAACTATCAGTGCCTAGATACCATTGACCGTTTTGTTCGCAAACATAAAATTGAACATCCTGAAGGCTTAGATACAAGTATTTGAAAGCTATGTTGCTTAGTTCTAATGACCACCTTAGATGTTGACAACTATATGAATACTCTGACTGCGTACATCTTTACGAATGTATGTATGTGAGATCAATTTGACTGCCCTAACCGCTTACATCTATTTGACGCTGACTGTACCTACAAATCCAACTTTGGTTTTTTTAAATGTTGGTAACAATGTAGAGCTGATGAATAATTCATTCATTTTGTAATTTACCGCCGTACCTAACTAAAATTCATTTATTTGATATGCGAGCCAAATTTACTAACGTTTTTATTTATTTAATTTTTATAATACCTCTGCGTACCATATTGTATGTTTTACACACGAGTGATCTTATAAAGATTAAGTAATTTCATTTAAATATCATCCATCAGCCCTTGGAGGTCCACTGCTAGACATAGGCCTCCCCTAACTTTCGCCACTCTGACCGCTCCTGAGCATTCTGAATCCAGCGGATACCCGCTGTCTTCTTCAGGTCGTCAGTCCACCTGGTCGGGGGTCATCCTATGCTCCTTTTCCGGAGAGGTACTTTCACATAAATATAAAACTATAAAAATATTTATTTGTGTCTTATAATCTTGTTGTTTAGTATAATAGCAAAATGAACTGAAAAAAGTAATTTTCTCATTCCACTGATTTTCACTCTCGTAAACTTTTTCCAAGTACATCAACGTTGAGGGTGATATGGAATATGTTCCTATTAAATAAGGAACACAAAGAACAATACTGACCAAAGACAAACATCGTTTTCCGTTTACTTAACTGTGTGAGTTATCTCGTCGTCTTCCCACGGTCGAGGAATGCCGGGTATCATTAAAGAGTGGAAGACGAATTATAACGCTTAATGATCTTAATGAAACTCACAATCATTATCATTGCTATATTGTTATTGCTATCATTTGCGATTTATTTTTTCTCTGACGCCTATACTGGTGTATGTACAAATCTGCGATTGCAACATATGTAAGCCTATGTAATCTCAATGCTTACGTATTGTTAATCCTTCTGTTGTCATAGATTTAGCTCGTAAAGTCTTCACGAATCAAGATCCAAGAGAAAGTTTTATTTCTTCCTATTACTTCAAAGCCTTTAAAAGCTTCTTGTTAGATATAGCTAGGCCCTGATAGATCTGTAGTTGTAGGTACCTACTATCCTGTTATTTCTCGACGATAATCATGCATGAGCACAAGAACTCATACAACTATAAAATATAACATAGCCACTTTCATATTATGTATCTGGTACTGCTGAGGCTGTAGGTAGAGTCGCCCACCTATTATTTGAACTTATTCAGAATTACTCATGTCTAAATTATAAACTGTATAATTATATTTCTGTACCTGTAAAAATACTAGCTGCTTCAATTTTATCTGTCATAGATTCCTATGATATTTTCTGTCTTTAGCTAAGCTGTTAAATAACAACATAATTTTCTAAGTATTCCTTTCTATCGTGAACGTAAATTTTGAAATAACACAAACAGGATTAAAGGAATTCATCCCGTGCGGTTGTTTACTTGCAGCAATTTCGCTGTTTTGTGCTGCTCAAGAATCAACGGAGGATGTCACTAACAGTTTTTTCCAACAAGTCGTTAAACCCGAGTGATCCAATTAAAAATCCAAGCAGAGCTTAATATAATTGCCTCGAAAATACCTCCTGACGAGATAAAAACAATAATTTTGTGCGTTAAGACCACGCAAGTAAAAAATAATAAATCTGATGTCGGAGCACGGTGATGAAATGCTACGATACTCATTCAGAAAGGTTATTTCAATACAAATTACAGCTACTTGTGCTGCTTCTCTTTGCGTTCCGACAATTCTGCAAATACCCTTCTTCTTTCTAACAATTGGCGAAGAACGACTTACGTGTAAACATTGACGTACAAACTCAGCCTTAGGATTAACGAATAAAGTCTAAATTTGAACGAAATGCGACGTCACTTCCATCGTTTCAGCTTAAACACTCTCAGGCCTGATTGAGATTCCGTGTATCAACAATGTGTGCCGGTACTTAATACCTATTTGTTCAATTTATAATCTAGTGAATTACTGAGATAGAGCTTGTGATTTGTGGAAACCTTTAAAAATGTGGCCAATGTATGCAATTAGTCCGCTTGATAAGGCCGGGTTTTCATTATCAAAAGCGAGCAATAAGGTTATCAATTTATACCGCACTGAATAGCGTATCGAATTATCGATAGAGATTGGAAGTTTAAGTAACGACTTTAAGTAACAACTGTTGTGTTGAAAGAACCTTCGGCATTATTTAGATAACTGTTCAATCCTTTAACACTGGTCGGTATGAAAGAAAAGTAAAACCCTTCCAAAATTGACAGTTAATGTCAAAGGAAAAATATCGTGAGTTGCGTCAACTCCGTTAAGAAGATCGGTTGAATTCACGACGTTCGTGGAGTTTCCATCTTAAGAAGACCATAACGTTTATGGTGCTGTCCTCCGGCCGTGCCGTGAAACAAAGAAGCAGTCGTGCGCAGCGCAATCCTGCGACATTGGATGTTAAGGTTGGTGGGTTCTTTCTTACTGATTTTGGTATTGGATTGGACATACTACCAACCTACTGCTTCATAAATACATACATACATTTATACAGTCCACATTACATACATCGAAGGATCGCCCCTGCGATTACCGCACAATTTTTTGTGGCCTTCGAGCCGAACATAGAGTTGGCAAATCTTTATTCATTTATTTTATTTGACATAATATATTTAGTTTGCACGTTGCAATGGCTAAAAAGGGTCAGAAGGTTCAGGAAGTGTACGAGGAGTGCATAGCTGATGTTGAATTAAACGTTTTAATCAACAAAAAGCAAAGAATTTTTGAACAATTACAAATATTATCTGACATGTCACTAAATGTAACTGACAGCAATATTCGTGAAATGTTTCTTTTGCGTGTCACGGATATAGATGAGCTACGTTCATCTTTCGAATTATGCATTTTTGAAATTTATAAATGTCAGTTACAAGCTGGTATGAAAACCATATTTCAAAGTCAGGAATTGAATAGTTTTGATGAGTTGTATTACCGTATAAAATTGATTTCTTCAAAATTACTAGCGAACGTTAAAACTGAAAAAACACAGTCGTGCATCGAATCTAGACCACGTCTTCCAAAATTGGAGTTGTTTTGTTTCGATGGAAATATTGAAAATTTTAATACTTTTTATGAGACATTCTGTTCGTTGGTTCATAATCAGCCTCAGATACCTAATATAGATAAATTTCACTATTTACTCTCATGTATCAAAGGTTCCGCTTTGAACATAGTCAAAAGTATTCCGATATCTTCTAATAATTACGACATAGTTTGGCAAGCTTTACTCGACAGGTATCAAGATAACCGTATGTTAGTTGGGAATTATTTAGATAAAATGTTAAACTTTACACCTATTGCGAAAGAATCATCTTTTCAGTTAAATAATTTCATAGAAAACTTTGATAACTCATACAAAGCTATACAATCTCTTAATATTGAAGATTTGAATAGTTACATTCTGTGTCATATAGCATTACGCGCCTTGGATCCATACACTCGTAGGTCATTTGAACAAAGTATCAATCAGAAGTCGATACCAAAATTCTCTGAATTGATTACTTTTGTCACTAATCAAATAAAAGTGTTGGATCATTCTAGTTCATATGGTGCTAGTACAAGCAACCAAAACGTTGTACAGAATAAACGTCAACCAGATGTAAGTAGGTTTACGGCGCGAACTAGAAACAGTGCACAGAAAAACTACGCGCATGCATCGTCATCAAACTCAAAAAATAATTTATCTTGTTTGCATTGCGGAGACAATCATATGATATATCGCTGTGCTCAATTTCGTAAATTGAGTGCTTCGCTACGAATCAGCCGTGCTGATGAGTTGAAGTTATGTCATAATTGTCTTAAACCTAATCATACTGTTGAACAGTGCAGGAGTGAATTTAAATGCATTATTTGTGAGCGACCACATAACTTATTATTGCATCAGGACGTAACGAAAACGTTTCTCGCTTCCTCTTATGACTCCGGTAATGCATCGATTCCTGTAAGCGCGCCCGCCCAGTCGGAAGGCCCTTCAACTGATAATAATAACAGTTACAGTACGGTTTTGTTGGGTACCGCGATTGTTTATATTTTAGACAACTTTAACGTCTATCAACCATGTCGCGTATTAATTGATTCCGGTGCACAATCCAATTTTATTTCCGCTGCATGCTTACAACGTTTAGGTTTATCTCAACGTAAATGTCCGTTTAGCATTTGCGGATTAGCTGATGGTTTAGTTAAGAACTACGGCATGACGTCATGTAGCTTAAAGCCGCGTCACACTGATAAACCTGCTTTTAATATTGATGCTGTTATTCTTCAGAAAGTAACTTCAGATCTACCTACCATTAAAATTCCTGAGCATATAATAAAACAGTATGATAATTTATTTTTAGCTGATCCTCATTTCTATAAGCAATCGCCAATTGATTTAATTTTAGGCGGTGACGTTTTTCCCCATATTTATAGTGGGAAGAAAATTATTATGGGTCCCAATATGCCAGCCGTGCTGGACAGCATATTTGGGTATATTATAACAGGTAAATTAGTTACACCGTCGACTAATGACGTCACGGATGTGAACGTTGTAGCGTCTACAACGTTGGTGTCGTACACCACTGATGATCATTTAAATGATACTCTTAAGCGATTTTGGGAAATAGAATCCTCGCCGTGCGATGTTCCTTTAAATCCCGATGATGAAGTCGCTGAAAAACTATATATTGAGAAACATTATCGTGACGAGAGTGGCCGATATGTTTCACCTATTTTATTAAAGCCAAATCACGAACCGTTAGGTAATTCGTATGACATAGCCTTTAGGAGACTCACGCATGTCGAGCACCGACTTGCGCACTCACCCGAGTTCCGGAAGGCTTATTCTGATTTTCTGAAGGAGTACGAGTCACTGGGGCATATGGAGCTATATCGTGGTACGGAGCCGTCTAAATATTTTATACCACATCACTGTGTGTTACGGCCTTCTAGCTCCACAACACCGTTGCGTGTGGTCTTTGATGGATCACAGAAAACTAGTACTGGGGTGTCACTAAATGACAACCTTTTGACCGGCCGTAAATTACTTCCAAATATTTTAAAAATTATTATTAACTTTCGTCTCTACGACATATGTTTTACGGCGGACGTGTCAAAAATGTATCGAGCCGTGCTCATCGACCCCGCTGATAGGTGTTATCAACACATATTATGGCGTGATGCACCGTCAGACCCAGTACAAGTTTACGAGCTGAAAACGGTCACTTACGGACTGCGTAGCGCGCCTTACACGGCTATTCGCACGTTGCTTCAACTTGCCCAAGACGAACGGTCAGACTGTAAGGCTTCCCGAGTTCTAGAAGAGGGTGTCTACGTCGATGACTTTTTGTGGTCATGTCAATCTGTAGATGAAGCTTGTACCTTACAAGACGGCTTAATGAGTCTTCTGAAAAAAGGCGGGTTTGAATTACGTAAGTGGGCTAGCAACTGTCCCGAGCTACTGACACGAATGAAATCAGAACAAATAACGCAAATAAATTTTCAAGATGATACGTTATCATCATCCTTAAAAGTCCTGGGATTGACATGGTTGCCCTCATGCGACTTCTTTTCATTTAATTATAATTTAAAAGATAATGACGGAACGAAACGTTCAGTACTTAAGCTGCTTGCTAGTATTTACGATCCGGTTGGTTTTATTTCGCCGTGTACTTTCGTTGCCAAATGTATCATGCAGGATCTTTGGAAACTGAGCCTCGGCTGGAATGACCGTTTACCATACGAATTGTTACAAAAATGGGATAAATTTATCGGTCAATTACCGATCCTTTCACAACTTCGCATTGAGCGACACCTTCTAGTAAATTCGTTTGTAAACGTACAATTAATCGGTTTCTGTGATGCGTCATCACTTGGTTACGCAGCTTGCATATATTTTCGTAGTACTGACAAGGATGGGAACGTCAAAGTCAAACTATTGACGAGCAAATCAAGAGTTGCTCCATTGAAGCCGTTAATGTCTATCCCTAGGCTTGAACTTATGGCAGCCGTGCTGTTATCGAAGCTAGTTCGTTTTGTCGTACAAAACGTTAAAGATTTTAATTTACCAATAGTTGCCTTTAGCGACTCGAGTGTAGTTTTGTCGTGGCTACAGACTCCGCCATACAAGCTAAAAGTGTTCGTGGCTAACCGTGTTAGCGAGATTGTTGACGTGATTCCGCCCAATTGCTGGTTTCATGTAAACAGTGAGAACAATGCAGCCGACCTCTGTTCTCGAGGCGCGCTGCCTGAACAACTTTTAGCAGTAGCGGACGAATGGTTTAGTGGCCCTGCATGGCTTGCTAGAGATCCACGTAGTTGGCCAAGAAGTACATTATTTTTAAAAGAAAATGATATTATTCCGGAACTTAAAACTAACGTAGACACATTTACCTTTAATTCTTACAATTTAAATAACTTCAATGATCTTGAACATTCCTTTAATAATATTTCATCGTTTAGTAAACTCGAGCGCGTAACAGCGTGGTGTCTTCGTTTTGTAAATAATTTAAAATGTAAAAAATCTGATCGAACATTTGGTTCACTAAAGTCTTGCGAGTTAAAACAGGGACATGATTTAATTATAAAAGTCATTCAAAATAATTATTTTTATTCTGAAATACAAATGCTAGCAAAGGGAACTCATGTATCATCCCTTCGTAAACTATCTCCCTTTATAGACCCTGATAATTTCCTCAGGGTGGGGGGTCGAATACAACAGTCGGATTTACCGTATAATATAAAACATCCGGCACTATTACCTAAGAAGTGCCACATAACAAATTTAATAATTGATTATTTTCATAAATTGTACATGCATGTAGGACCGCGCACCTTGCAAGGCATTTTAAATAATAAATACTGGATAATAAATGCTCGTAGTGTAATTCGTTCAGTTTTGTCGAAATGTCGGGCTTGTTTTAAATTTCGTCCATACTCCACACAGCCTATGATGGGTACGTTACCTGCAACTAGGCTTAAGGCCAACAAGGTGTTTGACCATGTTGGTTGCGATATTGGTGGTCCATTCTTTATAAAAGAAGGTATGCGGCGAAACGCAAAAGTTACTAAGGCATATTTGTGTTTATTTGTATGTTTCTCTACAAAAGCAGTGCACCTAGAAGTGCTCTCAGATTTATCTTGCGAATGTTTTCTGGCCACATTTGATCGTTTTGTGGCACGCCGCGGTCTCTGTAGTTGCTTATATTCCGATTGTGGAAAAAACTTTATTGCAGCAGCTAAACATTTAAAAAACGTTACTAATTATTTTAATTCTACGTCTAATTCTGATGAAATTCTTTCTGGATTATCGTCGCGAGGCGTCGAATGGCGTACGAACCCGCCTAATGCAGCTTCCATGGGTGGTCTGTGGGAGGCAGGCATAAAATCCGCCAAACATCATCTCTACCGTGTAGTAGGTGATAGGTCCTTGACTTTTGAGGAGTTAAGTACCTTATTTTGTAAAATTGAGGCAATTATGAACTCGCGACCATTATGCTCCCTTTCAAATAATCCTAATGAATTTGAAGTTCTGACTGCGGGTCATTTTTTAATTGGACAGAATTTATTAACTGTTCCGGAATATAATTTTGAAGATGTTCAGATGAATCGATTGTCACGTTGGCAATGTATTCAAAAGGCATCACAATCATTTTGGAAGCGATGGTCAAATGATTATTTGCACACTTTACAGCAAAGAGAAAAGTGGTTCAACTCAATTCCAAATGTTAAGAAGGGTGATTTAGTGCTTCTTAAATCTAACTTAACCAAACCGTTGCAGTGGCCTCTTGGCAGAATAGAAGAGGTTCACCCTGGTTTTGATAACATTGTACGTGTAGTTACTGTACGCACGCAAACTGGGGTTTATAAAAGACCGGTAAATAAAATCTGCCCATTGCCATATGCAAATTAAATATAAAATTAGGTTATTATTAGGTTAGGACTTAGATTAGGCACATACACTCAACTTATTTACTTAACACTAACAAGTTTTTTTTTTTTTTTTTTTTAAATTATTTCGTAAATATTCATTAACACAAATTATTAACACACTCATTCTTCACATACCGACACTATTAGGAAATCATCACACTGATTTCGGTGGGGGGTATGTTCAATCCTTTAACACTGGTCGGTATGAAAGAAAAGTAAAACCCTTCCAAAATTGACAGTTAATGTCAAAGGAAAAATATCGTGAGTTGCGTCAACTCCGTTAAGAAGATCGGTTGAATTCACGACGTTCGTGGAGTTTCCATCTTAAGAAGACCATAACGTTTATGGTGCTGTCCTCCGGCCGTGCCGTGAAACAAAGAAGCAGTCGTGCGCAGCGCAATCCTGCGACATTGGATGTTAAGGTTGGTGGGTTCTTTCTTACTGATTTTGGTATTGGATTGGACATACTACCAACCTACTGCTTCATAAATACATACATACATTTATACAGTCCACATTACATACATCGAAGGATCGCCCCTGCGATTACCGCACAATAACTAATAGGTACATATAGCTCCCTATTTTGGGTGAACATTATTATTTAATGAGCTTGCTTAGTTTGAGTTTCATTAAAAATATAGATGCAAAATCGCCATGAAATATATGGTCGGTACAAAAATTTTTCTTCAATTAATTTTGAATGATTTTACTTCTTTTATAAATTAACGGGCAGACATTTACTTCGCAGATAAAATAAATGTTTGGTAAATTATAATTATTGTATAATGCTTTTATGGTTATTGAGTGTTACAATTAAGTAGTTATCTTAGAAAAAATTTATTTATCTGTTCTCATATTGATATACAGATTTTATTACAGAATTGTGGCGAAGTAACTTGACTAATCTATTGCCGAATAATGTTGAGTAATTTTTCGTTAAAAATAATATTACACGACTGTTCCAGAAGGGTTGTTGATTTTTTCTGTTTCTAATAATATTTTAATAAAATAAAGTTTCCTTACATTTTGCACTTTATCATTAAGTTATACTTAAGACCCTAGTCGTTTGTTCGTAGCCGTCCTTATAGTATAAACACGCATATATAGCGACTGGAAAGTCAATAATATTTTTTAAGAAGTTGAAAGATCTTTCACAGGAGAGATATAATTTTTTTTTTAAGTTATTATTGACCTAGGCTTAGGTCTACTGCTAAACAGCATTTTACTCTTCTCTCTCACTTCTCTTCTCTTCAGTCTTGTTCAGTAGTATTCACACATCACTAGGTTCTCTTGATCGTTATACATGTTCCTACATAAGCGACGGAAAGCGACAAGTTACGATACAATCAGATTTATTTTATGGCAATAGCCGAAAAACGAACTGACGATCCACCTGATGGTAAGTTGCTCTCGTCGCCCATGGACATTAGCAACACCAAAGGTATCAATCACTTCGCCTTGGCTGGAAACTAAGATGGAATAACCCAATTTTATATAACCCAATAATGATCTACGCGACACCAGAGACAGCGTAAGCCAAGTGGATGAACGCACTTTCGGTGCATCTACACCGTAGAATTTTTTATTGAACAAAGTTTCCTAATGTATGCGGGTAACATCAGATATATAACAAGAAGTTATTTGTTGTTAATAGATGTTGCTACAAGTTAAGTAAAGTTGCCCATCTTTTGGGAACAGTTAACATAATTATGGTAACAATGGTGGTGTCGACACGTTGATCAACAATAACGGCAAAAAATTGGTCGCAAAAGTTATCGCATTGTGTTACTTTTGCGCGTTTGTCGCCTAAAAGTTTTAAATTTTCTCTTTTTTATTTTTTCAAATCAAATTTATTCTCTAACTGCTTCTAAATGTATTATTGACAAGCGGAAACTTTACAGATTTATGTACTGTAAAGTATGAATTTTTAAGCTCTACTATAAACATTGTATGTTTCCCAAATAAAATAAATAATAAGACCACATAGTATTTCAGCTACGCTCTACACCATCTATTCCAGCGCAACATATTCCACGGCGCATGAATATCAATCACGCACAGCCAGGCGGCAATTATGCATTCTCGTGCAGTGGCATATCGGCTATTTGCATACTACGTAAATCCCGCGCTATTGGGTGGCCCGACAAATGATTGTCACCTTTTAAATTTGCATTCATTACCGACATTGGTGTGTTGAATGGGTTGAGTTGAGTCCGTTTAGCTACGTAATAGTTTGAAAGCTGACATACGGTTAGGGAGAATGATTTTTTAACGTTTGTTTTTTATTTTACATACCAAGTGTTTGTCGGACTTTCGACTGAACAAGGCCGTCTTTAATCTTTTAGAGGTCCTGGGCATATTAGTATAATGGGCCCCTATGACTTTGACAGAACACAATTTTGTTAGAATAAACAAAGAAAGTAGATAAGCAAGCTTTTAAGCTTTTATTTTTATTGATTTAGCTGCGCATTCTGAAATCGGAAAGCCTAATTTTTGGGCAAGAGTAGAGTAGCTTCGCGCATGTAAAAGCTAATAAGCAAATTGGTATTGTAGTCAGTAATTTAGGTTCAATTTATTCGAATTAAAAAAGTTTTTCGGTAATAAATATCGGTTATCTTTTATTGATCTGGCAGGAACTAGGGGGCCCCATCGATCACGGGGCCCCGAGCACTTGCCCAGAGTGAAGTGGGGGAAAGTGGGGTCTGCGACTGAATAATTATAAAACTACATGACTCCCATACCATGCCGGATCACCGCACCAAGGGTCCTGGGTTCGATTCCCAGCGAGGCGGAAATTTGAATTTCTGTTCTCGGTCTGGGTGTGAATGTCCTTGTCTATGTTGTGTGTTGTCCATGGCACCCACGACACAGGGAATCCTAGTGTGGGGCTATGAGTGTGAAGCGTTATTTATTTATTTACTGCTCTGTGGTTCACAACAAATAAAAAGTTTATTCGTGTACCTTTACCGAGATAGATATCAATCTAGAGTGAGGTAGTTGCACTACTGTACGACACTAAACTTGTGACATCCATCCCCTCACACAGAAACTTTCTCATTTAGTACTTATCATTGATCACAACAAATTCCCGCCTAAATAAAGCGCACGTTAAGGTTATTAGCAGTTTCATCGGTAGGTATATCTTGATACTACAGCTATTAGTCACATTACACATTCATTATTCAGTTCATTGTGTACTTATCCCGCTCATGATTAGTGTCGTGATGTTTTCATTTCGTATTCATTGCAACGCCCCCGCGAATCAAGCTTGTTTGTGCGATTAGTCGGAAGAAGCGAATAGCGCAATAGCGTGCTAAATTGCCTAGGATTTAGAAGTGAAAATCGATTGAACTTTGGACTAAAATTGACACTAGCGTCTGTTACTTAGGGAGTACTAAAGGGTACCGTTGTGATGTTATCTTGCAATAGGTTTCAAAATGATTTCACTTACTGAGATTGATTACTTGTAGGTAAATTGATACTTTTACAGAAAAATTTGACAAAAATTTCGTTCTATTGGAGTAAAATTTCTGGTGTGAATAAATTCGAATAAATAATTTTTAACCAATTAAAGAAATAAGCATTGGCAGCAATTGGCAGACTTAAATTAAGAATTTAGAATTCAGATTTTTAAATAATGTCTGCTGCCAGTAAAATTAAAATGATCACTAATTTATAAAACAAGCTAGTGAGCAAAAATGATTAATTTCTGTTAAATATTTAACTTAAAGTTAAAGAGTTTGCTATTAATTTGAACCCGGAAATCCTTGCTGGGCAATCTGAATGATATTTTAATTGGATGAACATCAGTATCAAAGGCATCACCGACGCGTTGCTGATCGAAAAGTAAGCGGGTAACATACATTATTATTGTTCAGAAACATTGCGACCGAAACTCGATAAAATTATTCATGATTGATTTAAGAAGGATTTATTCCATTCAATCTCACACTAACACATAGATACAGATAAATAATTATTATGTAAAAATGAAATAATCTACAAACGATAGTAACACACTTTGGTGTATTCTTAATTTTACTTAAGTCATCGTGAACCTAACTTTGAGGTTAAGTTAAGAACTTAAATTAGATATTATTTTCATTGAAGTTTTTTTTTAAATAGAAAAAATAATAATATTTATTAATACCTATTCCTTGGCATTTGACTAACAATAAGAATTTTTGATAAAACAGTATACTCGTATGTATTAGGTATGCATTGAAATTAACTATAGGTACCTATATTTAATTATTAAAGTATGTACCTACCTACTAACTATTACATAATTATTAATGCCCTAAAATTTGTAATATTATAAGATTCTCAAAAAATTGTAATAATTTTATAACATACGTAAACAAATTAAATATTGATAGCATAAAATCGATATTACTCACCTTGCCATACTTGAAAATACGACTACCAAAGTGACTATAGCAGCTGGAAATATCTTGAGCATTCTGTATTTGTCACCGACATAGACCCGCTTCATGTTGGCAGCACTACATCCTGTCGCGGTCTCATTGTTTCCGGTTACCACTGGTTTTTGCCGCGAAAATATCGTTTCAAATCAGGAATGATACTGACGCACGGGTCGATATTATGTCCACTTAAATCCATTCGAATTCGAAATTTAAAAACCGGTTCGGGGGCATCGTTTAGATGCGTTCAATATAATCGAGGGTCATTTTTTAGAGTAATTAGTCGGGGCGCTGGCTACGTTTATCGTTGTCACTCTGAGTGACCACCGTTGGAGATTTAACTGTTTGTTTATGTCCGATCCGTCGACGCGATGCCGTGAGGTTATCTATAGTGTATTTATCCGCGCATGTCGGTGCGTTCGACCGCGTGGGACGCAAGGCGTGTTCTCGCGCCGCCCAGACGTCGGGAAAAAAAGTTCGAGGGGCGTACAACGTTCTCAGACCCCACCTACTCTCATTACGTCTTCGATTTCGGAACTAAACTGTAATGTTGCACTAATGAAATAGCGGCGTGTGCACACAATGAGGTCTGGTTTGACAGTGCCACCGAGCACCCAATCCCTGCCTATATAAAATACCGCCCCACGCGTTGGCTCCAAATGACATGGTTTTCAAATAATACCATTGTGTTTACTGATCGTTCCAATTGTACTGTAGCCATTAGTAAGGAAAAAAATAAATTGGTTTGTTCGGCACTTAAAAGTATTTTGGTTAACAAGTTGTTAAGTGAAAAGGAAACTTGAATTTAAAGATGAAATTTATTTTTGAAGAAAAAGAGATTCAAATCAACTGTTTTGTAACAAGTATTTATTATTTATGATAATTAAATAATTAAGTTACCGCGCCGCAAGGGCTTAGTTATAGGTATACATTTATTTTAATTCATTTTACTTTTACTTTTTATTTATTTTTATTTTATTCAAAAGTAAAGTCTTAAAATGTGAGGCGTATAAAAATTAAAAGCTGTCACTAAAAATAAATAAGAATATCTTCAAAATGGCCAATAAAAATATCAAATAAAATTAGGGTACCAACACTTTTTGCCATAATGAGACAGTAATCGAGACTGATTGTAAAAATGATGGCACAAGCCGCTGACAAAATATCCCATAGAGCTTAATAATAAATTGTCTGGTTATTGAGAGGGTTGTCCAGCGACAATAACCCTAAAGTTAGGGTTACAACCCTTCATTAGGGGCGATTCAGTCGCGTGCCATAAAAAAACTAATAGCAATGTTGACAATGTTGTCCCTCAAATGACAATTTTGGGGTTCAGTTGCATAGACATCCGATGAACTACTTAATTGCGTATATCTAGGTACCACAGAAGACATAATGATACTACTGATTGATTGTACTGGTGTATTTGTGTGGTGTGTGTGTGTATGTGTGTGGATATGTATGTGTGTGTGTGTGTTAAAATAAAATTTGGAAATTAATAAAATTAAATAGATTCACTGTATGAACTGCTGTGTAGGACATTTTATTTACAAAAGACCTTTTTGTGTCATAGGCACAAACATGTACCTAGACATGTCTGTGGTGAAGGGCAGAGAACAATAAGTCGCTATCACATTATAAGTCGCTGCCCATGAATGTCCTGAATATCAAACCAAGGTATCGCTGGACAACAAGACGGTAGAAAAACTTTTAATTAATGGTAGTTAATTAATGGTAAAACTTTACACTAGTACATAAAAATTTGCTACATATTATGCAGTCTAAAACGGTTCATTATAAATAATTCTGAGTAAGGACAGAACCAATACGTGCTCAAAACGAAGCACTTAAATTGGTCTAATTAGACCAATGCTCAGTACATTTATTCGACGCGATAACGCTGTCTCACGTAGATCCTAAGAGAGAAATGGCATACCTACTTTTTGATTGCATAAATAAATGTTCCAATGGGCCTATGGCGCTCCACCCACTGAAGACGCGTCCCGCCGCGGTGCGCAGAGCGACGGATAACGCAACTGCTCGCGGGGCAATTTCCCGCGCGTTTCCGCGTCGGCAGCAGTGTGTTGTGCTAGGCGTGATTTCTATATAAATTGAGATACTTGCATACAATGGTAAAATCTGCCATCCCGCGCACCGCGACGGGGCGCGGTGCAGTGGGTGGAGCGCCTTAGCCTTCCTACCGAGCAAAGGGACTGAGGTTCCATTTCTAAGATAGACGCCTAAATCTGAATGTGTATTTAATATTTATTTATCTGTCCCATGTCAGGTTCTATTGGCCATCGAACCTGAAACCTACTCTGTTTCAAAACAACTATTGTCAAAAAATCTGTAACCAGTATTATAAGGCCTCGCTAGGAAATAATAAAATTAACAGCAATGATATAACTTTCTGGCACTTATCACTCATTAATGCGCGAGCAGGTTTGTATGCAAATGCCGTCGTCACCTTTGATCTAGCACGCTCTACGCTTTATCATTAAAATTAATTTTATTTGCTATTCCAATGCCATTATAATATGTCATTTTTGAAGTTATATTCCTTCTGGCGGAAGAACAGCTTGAAGTGTGCAGTATTTTTGATTCTTCTACACACAATTTTAATATAAATACTCGTAATAGAAAAATCAAGTTCTTAACTATTGTGAATGATCTGCATTGTGAACTAAACTGAGACTGATAAGAAAGTAATCAGAAGTAAACAACTTATTACTATTATGAACAACATTATCATGACCAACTTAAGTTTCTTAAGCTCTTAAATCGCTCTCAAGCTCTTAATCGAAACCAGCTTAACGTGCCCTCCGAAGCACGGATACGCGCAAGAAATTTGCCTCCCACAAACTCGTTCGACCGCTCCATACATTTTAACTACACGAAAACATCCGAGGGTAGTAAATGCCGATACTACTAAAGTATACTATAGCATTGGGTGTTAATTGCTCGAATCTTCCCATGGCAAAGAGAGCTTTGATATTTAAATAAACGTTAAATAACTTTCAATACACGCATAAAATTAACTTCGTCTCTTTGTTAGTGCGTGTGTTACATGACGATCTAAGGCAACTGCTTCATAACCCACAATGGAGCGATCGAGCGAGTGATTTCTGTGTTTTTTTTTTGTCTAACTAAACTATTAGAAAATGACTATGTGAAAATACTTTACTGATTTCTAATGTCATGTCATGTTTAAGAATCAGTATAATTTTATTTATATATTCTTGATGACACTAAATTTATAAAAACGCTATCTGTCGAGAGTTTCGAGTGAAGCTACGATAATTTCCGGCTTTGACACTTACTTGTTTTTTAGGATATCTCAATAAAATTAAATATCACCTTGATTATTATTTTTAACATGCTCTTCTAAAAGCGTGTTTATTTTTAAATGCCACCTTATTTTTTTATAAGAAATACTAATCAGTTACCTTTCCAAGTCGACCTACCGAAGCGTTGAAAAATAATCAATAAATATCGTAACTTAATGCGTCGTCTAAATATAAGTACGTATACATGTACAAGGCAACACTCTTATTTGAATTAGAGTAAGTAGGGGCAAAATATGACAGATAAGAAAAATATACTACTGCAATAACTGATTTCATATAATGTCCAACCTTATGAGAGTTTATTAATATTTCATATGTGTCACATTTATCTTACAAACTATGCAGTTTGTCAGCTTTCCGTCGCGATTGAAACAGGTACCTAACGAACACGCTTTTGACAAAATATCCATAGAGGTACCGGCGCCATAAAGCTCAGGTGGTCAAAAGCGTTTTACGACGTTATAAACAGCGTATGTAATCATAAACGATAGTATTAATAAGCTCTTAAAAGCTCTGTCGAATACGTTTGAATGATAAATATTTCTACCATGTAAGAGCCTGGTTATATTAGGTGTAATAAAAAAAGTAAATTAATATTTTTTTAAATAGGTTCTACTGTTAATTGGTTTATTTGTTAATGAATAAACAAATTGGCAATTAAATTTATGTTGAAAGCTCTGTCGAATGTATAATTTTGTACCACAAAGGGCAGACATGCTTTCGTTAGATATAATTTTAAATTGGAATTATAAAATAAACACTCAACAATTTTGTAAAAATTATTAGATTATGCCCCAACTCACAGTCACTAATGGTTACTTAAATCGCTACTTAGTACAGACTACGTATGGTGATTCTTTACTGAGGAGCGATTAAATTAACCGTTAGTGACTTTGAGTTGGGGCTTTAGTTATTCTTATTATTATTTGTGCCTCAAATTACGATGAATTAATTTGTTTAATGGTAAATCATCAGTAATGCCTATGGTGTTGCAATTATCTATAGGCGACGATAACCACTTACTGTCAGGTGGATTTGGTATCTGTTCAACTGCACTTGGCCAGAACTATAGCCTGTACCCCATAGTAAGGAGAAAAGCAGTACCTAACATTCATGGGTTGAAATGCTGAAACAAAGTCGCCAAACACGCCAGCCTGTCGCGATAATTATTAACACAAGATACAAAGCCATTCTCAAGTCGAGGCTATTAATAATTTTTAATTATGTCGTTTTATCGTCCGCTGTTCACGCTTTCATTCCCTGATTAAATCAACGGGACCGAATAGCGTGTTGCATCTGCAAATTTCGATTCCTGGGATGCGTGCGTGGTTTATCAAGATGGCTAAATGGTCGCAATTAGCGCATGTGAAATGTCGCATGCTCTTGCTAACGAGATCCCGAGCCACGCACTATTGCTCTATACTGGACGGCAGACTATCACGGTTTAGGGCGACGTACATTGTGTTGACAAAACGCTGACGTGAAAATTGCAACTGCGGTTTTGTTTCTGTTTTAAACAGGTATAAACAAAATCAAAATATATTTTTTAAGCATAAAAAATAGATTGAACAAATTTCAATGGTTTGATAAATCTTTATTGCAAATGCTACCCTAAAGTTAGGATAGATTTATTATACTAGGTTTTTCTTTGCGTTAGTAAACGTTAGGTTGGCCATATTAATTATTAGATTGGTAAATTATCATCGCGACGTCGCATCGGCAGTCATGAAATTCTTTAAAACCAGGACCGTCGCAGATGTATACTTTTTATATTTATTAATGTTTGCACAAAATTAAACGTATTGTGGTTTACCTAAAAAAGTATAGTAGTAGTCAATACGCATTGAAATATGAGGAATATGCAAGTTTATCTAAAGATGATCGTTGCTAAATACCACCACATCCTTATAATTATCATAAGTATTAATCACTTCTCTATTTTTGCTGCATAATATTTGATGCAAGCCAAGTTACAAATTAAACGCCATATTTTACACGCTGACGTTTCGGTGTTTCAGTATGCGGTGTGCCCAAAGAATCGCGTTCGACCCTCCTCTGATTTATAGCCCCTTCGTAAAGTCCCCTAAAGTATTCTAACTGTACTGGCATGGAGCGTTTTCTTAACAATCTTCACAATAATTAGCGTGGGCTTATGAGCATACTTTGATAGTACCTTGACTATACTGTTAGCGTGTAACTTTAAAATTTTATTTATTTATAGTTCTAAGATAATAAACTCGCCACTTTGTAACTACATATTATAAAGCTTCAAAGCTATAGAGTAGGTTTTATCCAAGTAAAGCTATCGACATACTTTTAATGTCACGCCCCAACTCGGAGTCACTAACGGTTACTTAAATCGCTCCTTAGTACAGAATTTGTATGGTGATTAGGTATTTATTGAGGAGCGATTAAAGTAATCGTTAGTGAATCTGAGTTGGGGCGTAAATCTACTTGGTTTTTGGTGTCGTTGCATCTTTAAACACTTATAAATTATGTAATGGAACTTTATCAAAATCTTCGTAAACTATCCAAGTATATCCTCTATTTAAGTATCTATCAGAAAAATTATTAGGAGTACGATTCAAAATAGTCCTTTGTTTTTGAGTCGCAAAAATTTTTATCCATCGAATACCTACCATGATTTGAGTGCTTGACCATTAGATGTTACGAAACCACAAGAATTATGAGTGATGAAGAAAGATTAGGTAAAACAGAAGTTTCATAAATGTTTCTCTTGTGGTTTGTAATTTTATAATGAAGCTAGAACCGCGAACGTTGGCGCTGTAATTGATAATAACACACAATGGGGCGTGCAGTGGCCGCAAGTGTGCGCCATACATAGTCTGCGCAGTGGGTAGTTTCTTGCCAGTGTTGCCAGTTTCATACGTCATATTACCCGTCATTTTGTTTAAAAGAAAAAATATTAGAAAAAATTAATATGGAAATTTTACTTAAAAATATGTTATAAAATAATAAGAAAAAAAAATCTTCCTAGTAAGAAAGTTTGTGGAAAAAGTTTTTTTTGTGAATTTCGCATAGGCATACAAATTACAATAGTATCAATCGAGACTGTAACAGTTACACCATTATTTAGAAATAACTAGAAAAAAATTGTAGACATCATATAGAATACGACAGGAGAAGTAAGAATGTTTGACACGGAGTTTAACACTGATACTGGAGAGGAAAAGGCTTTATACGGATTTAATTTTATTTAGCCCTACGCTGTAAGATGACATTCAGTCGATTTATGTTATCGTGAAGAAAGGATAGCTTTGATATTAATCGGTGAAGACCAGTTGGACGCTTAAAATACCGCTGGAAGGACTAACTCGAAAAAGACACGTAGTAAACTGGTGTAGGTAAGTTAGCTCAAGCACGTAACCAAAGACAATAAAATCTTTTCCGGAATTTTCCTACTTGCCACAGTTGTTGCCTTCCCCTAAAAACAAGCAACGTAATTAAATTGGTAACCCTAATATATATGTTTCAACTTTTCCACAGAGCAATCTATGGATATTTACTCAAACACAAGTGTTTATGCCTTGTGGCTGATGAAGGTATCAATTTACTTACATTCGAGCTTGCCATCGCATATTATCAGATACGAAAGTGTACGGTTACAGGAACAAGTAGAATTCTTTAGTGCATTGGCTTTTGTAATCTAAAATCACTGGTTGGTAGTGATAGTAATTGAACCCTATAATGTAATAAATATCGTAGCCTATATTATTAAGTTATGGTTCAAGAGATACCTACTGTTGGGTGGTCTTACTATGTGAATAATTTCTAAAGCAGAGTTTATAATAAACTTGTATCAAAATACAAAAACGCGATGTAATCCTGGCAAGGTAAGTGAGCAGAATGATCTCTCTTTCATCCTGTTTTGCCTCCAAATCGAGATGTATTTAAAAATTGGCAATACTGGAAAGTTGTGATATAAATTCCCATGTAAAATGGTATAAAAGTGTTCGTATGATATTTCAAAGAAAAGTATTTATTCCTGATGACCAACGAAGGTATATATTCGCCGACAATCGAGCTCTCCACCGCTTATTATCAGATACATTACCTTCATTTTACTCGTCGAATTACACTCATTATGCGATATGGCAACAAAGTAAGAATGCGGTCTGTGGGATAGTTTTCAACGTTAAAAGTATTGATATCCTCTATTACTATCCACAAAATACATATAATAGACATTGTAGAAATGTAAAGTTGTGAGTCTTTTAATCTCACTTATGTAAGGCAAACCTTTTTCAATTGAAGGCTCATGAATTGAAGCTTTTGACCTTTTTGGTCGAAGCAGTAAGTTCCGCTCTCCGGTCGAAATACGTATACGACACGTCTTCACATAGACACTATTAATTGAATATTTTATTTTCTTTAATTAATTACTTTGTAACAGATATTGTAACTATAAGTTTTTCTTTTCACGTTTCTTCATTGGTAGGTATAGGTACGTTTAATTTTATGTTACTTCTATGCTAGTGTAAAACTCGCGGAGTATCTCCGAGATGTACCTATGCATTGACATCAACTTTATTCATTTAGTTTGCATTATAACACGCATAATGAAACTTAGTACCTAGATAGGTAGGATAGTAACAATTTAAAATAAAATAACAATTGGAAATAAAATTAATTGGTCTACCACCCATAAAATTGCAACACCCTTTTAGGATTATTGTTGTGTAGAATGTGATATGTGCCATGTTACTACATATTTATGCAATAAAAGTATTGAATATTGAAAATAAAAATTATTATTTTTCAAATTGATTAAAATTAGAGCCTTAACAATACCTAGTGTTTATTTTTTAATGTTATTATGATTTATAAATATAAGTATGATATTTCTATATTTTTATGAGTTATTAATTAAATCATAAATCATTTACATCTTCTGTCTGTATTTATTACAATTATAATTGCTTATAATATGCTTTTAATACTGCAGTCGTTGTATACCTTCTATTCAATATAAAATACGTAGCTACGTCTACGATGTAGGTATGGTTAATTAAACAAATAGCCAGACGGTATGCGTGTGGTATGCGCGACCGTCCATAACTCCATACATCACCGCGAGACGACTCGTTGACGGCTGAACGACTTCGAGCGATTGATTTATTACTATCAATGGTTTTTGTTTTAACTGTGCAGGTAATGATACTTTGTTTATTTAATTAACTAGCTTTTGACCGTGAATTTTCTCGCGGTGGTAATTTTGAAATATTTTTATGGTGGCGAGTGAAGGTACGTCGCTAATTATTGAGTAGTGGATATCTTAAATTACCTACCATCTTCATGCTAGATGAGATGACATTTCTATACTCCATTCTATATTCAAGACCCCATCGAGCTACGAATGTGAGGAATCGTAGTATTAAGTCCCATTTAAAGTAAAGAAATATTTATTGGTGTGGAATTTGCGTTACACTTGGAACCCGTGAATATCTTTGGAATTGAGTTTAGACTATCCTATCCCTACAAAATGAAACATTTTAAAATTAATTCTCCATATATTAATCTACTTATCCTTATAATTGATGAAAACAATTTTAGCAATTATCCTATTTTATTATCTCATATCATACATTAAAAACATCCATAAAATACAATAACTATCCCCAAAATATATTTTCTAACAAAGAAAAAAAATCAACAGTAGATAAACCAAAAACACCATGTAAGCATTTAGTGTAAGTAACAATAAATCTCAGTAACATTAGCTACGATCAATAAACATCGGAGTGGGATACAGCATAATTTGTCAGCAGTATCGGCGCTGTCGAGTCGCCGATGGTTGATGCTATCTGTTAATCGATCTAATTTCGTCGGCTCGTCGGGCAGCGACGCACGTTGTGGGAACGCCACCGCGGGTGCACAGTCATTCCCCTGGCACAGATCAAATACCTTGTATAGACGGGATCATTTCATCAAATACATTGTATAGACGGGATCATTTCATCAAATAACTTGTATAGACGGGATCATAATAATATTTTGATCAAATCTTTCAGTTTCAACCTTATCATCGCTTGTACGTATTACCTTATTTTTTGTTTGAAATCGCGAAGTCTAGGTTCATAATGCTTAGTGATATGACAGAGTGGGACCACGTGATACAGGCATTTGCATAATATATGTTTAGTTATTTTTTTTGTCGTCTTGTTTTCATCGAAATGATGATCTTAAGTAATTGTTCCAAAGCTTGGTGGCCTTCTTTTTAATGGTCAGTTTTAGTAAACATTATAGTATGTGAGACATTGCTAAACACGATCATCAATCAAATTCGCCGTGCTCCAGCTGGGAGGTTGACAGTCAGTTTTTTTTTCTTTTTCTTCCCTCTGTCTTGGCTGGCAACGCATTAGCGATGCCTTCGGTGATGTTGATGTCCATGAGCGACGATTGTCACTTCCCATCACGTGGACTGTCATCTCGTCATCTCTTTTATGTATACTTTAATGGTGGTCACTCACGGTCATTCCATCGCGTCATTTTTGGAGCCACGCCAAGCGACATATGTCAAAATGGCGCGATTGGACATACAAATTTTTTAAATCACGCCATCAGTTTTTCACATTCACGATCAAATTTTGGCTGTATATCACGCCATTTGACGCGATGGACTGACCGTGAGTGGCCACCATAATATTAATTTATCGAAATGATACAATTTGACGTCAGTGAAAGAAATCTCTCAGAGGCACCGCGCATCCAACTATAAAAGATCCTTTTGAAGTGTTCCCTTACTCTTTGCCCTCATTTTATTATTGCGACCACCAAGGAGATATCCGCCTAGACACGAGAATATTTGGATTGTGGTTTAATTACCTCCCATTGTGGTCGGTGATTCGACCATTGTGCGCGCACGATTAATGTGTATTAGTATCTACGTAGGAATTAAATTTTATTGTTTTGATACTACGTTATATTCCGAGGTGAGTAACGATTTCGTATGAATTGCTTCGGAGGAGTTATTGTATGGTCAAGGTATGATAGTTTAGTAGTAATTACTAGAAGGATGTTGTCTTACGTTCCTTGTAGATTATTTATGTAGGTACCTGTAGGTATAGTTTACAAGTAGTTGGAGTAAGTTTTAATGTAAATCTTTTAATTACTGTTATCTTGGTTTTCAAACGAATATTAAAGTTTGTTTATACTATTATAATTAAAGTTAAATAAATTGGTTAGGTTAAGTTAAGAATTTATTAATTCAAGTTTTTACTTTTTATTTTAGTGCAACTTAAAAGTTGTGTCACAACCTCACAACAAACACGGGATATAAGAAAATGTGTGATGAAATTCTAGAAAATTATTATTTCGGGAATTACCTATCCTTATTCCTGATGAAGTAGTCTCTATGTCTATTACGATAGAGCAAAGCATCTGGCGATTTTGGGATGTTTTTTTAGTACCGCAATTTCTATTATTTATCTTTTCTTTGACCATTAGGTATATCTATGTATTAAGCAAGTACTACTTTTAAGAACTGAAATGGATCTCCTCATTCGTAAGAGTTCCTCACTATCACTGGCCCAACATCCTTTAAATCAAAAAACTTCACCAGACTTGCTTGAAGCTTCACGGTAGAATAACCAAGCAAATAAAAAAACTTCCATTTGAATACCGAACCCAAATTTTAATATTCACAGTAAACAATCTCAGCCATGTTTGAAATGAAATATTTAATCAAAAAACAAGTTATGAAGAGCATTGTTCTCGAACTTGAAATCCTTATTGAATTCGTTTCGCGAATTCTTGAGCGGCGAGAAATTTCAGATTGTGAAGTTTGGAATGTGAAATTGAAAAAGCTTAAATTAGGCGGCTGAGGGGCGGGGAGGGGCGATGGGCGGGGCTTGCGGTGCCTGCCCTACGATCCGGTCGAATAGGCACCTTATCGACTGGCCAGGATGGAACTACATTATCATTCTCGGGGCCATTATCGATAACTACCTATTGTTAAGTGCTATCAATCTCAGTTCGGTACCTTAAATATCCTTTGCTTGTATAGAAATATGAGTCTTCTGTTATTTTGCAATTTGTATATTGAGAAGGGAGAAGAATCTTTTAATTGATGTGAATGTATTTTAATATGCGTGAAAAAGGGAGAAATAATTAAATATTTTCCTTTTATTATAAAGATATAATAACAAGCAAGACTGTCTACATTTAAAATTATGTCAAGTAGGCGGATGAAAGTTATAAATTAATTTGATGCCCAAATTGTATTAGGTAATTAACTAAATATTGAATGAATTTAGCTTCAGTAGCAGTAGGTAATGTAGAATGACATAATAAATTATTTTATTTATTTTAGATAAAATAAAATACAATGACCAAGGGTTACAAAATAATTATTCAATTGAGTTTAACTTACTGCAAACCTTAAGTAACGAGAAATGCAACGTATCATCCTTTGTGAGCTTTTAAAACAAATAAAACGCGTCCAGCCATTAAAATGAAGCCATCAAACAAAAATGACTATCTCTTGCCGCGTTAAACTACTTAAGGACAAAAAATAAACCCTATCGGCAATGATACGCAAATAATGACGTTATGACGCGTCAGAATCACTTTGTCTCGAACGGCGATGACGCTTCGGTCGGTCTCACGAGGCCTGATACCATCGGTAAACTCGCACAAACTTACAGAAACACATTGTATCACTCTTATTTCAAGTGGGTAGAGTTTGAATTAGGTCTGTATCTATTGAAATTTAGCCTGTTTAAGTTATATTAATGTGTCAATCGCTCCTCCCCTTGAAGCGTTATTAATAATCATGTCAATCCGCTCTCGTGAGAAACATTTTAAAGAGACGCGGTAACTATTAATTTGGGTACGATTACAACTATCATTGGGTAATTGACGGTGTTGGTTTGCGCTTGTGTTAATAATTTTATTTAATTTTTGTTATAGGCTGGGAGTCGGCTGAGTCATTTCTATGGTGTCTGGACTTTTTTCTCTGTTCGCTGACGGTGATTGGGCTTAATGCCAGTGTATGAAAATATTAATTATTTTTGATTGGGAGGTGTTTTATTTTTGAGGATGTTTTTAAGAGCATTCTAAATAATTTTAAGGAAATAATTAGCTCGAATTGTTATGCTTAAGTAAGGAAATCCAATTTTTATATACCTACCTATTTTTTTAATGAGTTAAATAATGTTAGAAAACCATTTATTTTCGCCATATCTACTTATAAAAATCTAATTAGACTATTCAAAACTTCGGGTTTTTTGCAGGTAGGAAAAAAATTCTGTAACTTGTAGGTATCCGCACGCACGGATTCAATGAGATGTTAAAATGCATAATTTATAACTTATTTGTATATTATGTAGTAAAATGTTTCTGGGAATCTTCAAAAGTATGCAATTAATTGAAACTGACGGCCAACAAAAAGTTGGAAGCCAATTTATTGGCCTTATTCTGACTTCTGAGTATTGCCTATCTGTTTTTTACCGTCTGAGATTGAAATACAAAGAATTACTGTTGATTATGTTCATTCAGATCAGATTCAGCTTTATATAAAATATCTTGACATGAATCAAGTGTTAATAAAAAAGGTGGAAACAGTGATTCATATCTGAAAGTCCATGAAATGACTAATCGGATAGACTTGAGAATTTCGATGACTAAAGTGACATGATTTCACACTGAATCTGCAACGTGGACGGAGGACTTAATATGTTGTGTTCAATCCTTTAGCACTGGTCGGTGTGAAAGAAAAGTAAAACCCTTCCAAAATTGACACTTAATGTCAAAGGAAAAAATATCGCGAGTTGCGTCAACTCCGTTGAAGAAGATCGGTAGAATTCACGACGTTCGTGGAGTTTCCATCATCAGAAGACCATAACGTTTATGGTGCTGTCCTCCGGCCGTGCCGTGAAAGAAAGAAGCAGTCGTGCGCAGCGCAATCCTGCGACATTGGATGTTAAGGTTGGTGGGTTCTTTCTTACTGATTTTGGTATTGGATTGGACATACTACAAACCTACTGCTTCATACATACATACATACATACATACATTTATACAGTCCACATTACATACATCGAAGGATCGCCCCTGCGATTACCGCACAATTTTTTGTGGTCCTTCGAGCCGGATATAGAGTAGGCAATTCTTTATTCATTTATTTTATGTGACATAATATATTTAGTTTGCACGTTGCAATGGCTAAAAAGGGTCAGAAGGTTCAGGAAGTGTACGAGGAGTGCATAGGTGATGTTGAATTAAACGTTTTAATCAACAAAAAGCAAAGAATTTTTGAACAATTACAAATATTATCTGACATGTCACTAAATGTAACTGACAGCAATATTCGTGAAATGTTTCTTTTGCGTGTCACGGATATAGATGAACTACGTTCATCTTTCGAATTATGCATTTTTGAAATTTATAAATGTCAGTTACAAGCTGGTATGAAAACCATATTTCAAAGTCAGGAATTGAATAGTTTTGATGAGTTGTATTTCCGTATAAAATTGATTTCTTCAAAATTACTAGCGAACGTTAAAACTGAAAAAATACAGTCGTGCATTGAATCTAGACCACGTCTTCCAAAATTGGAGTTGTTTTGTTTCGATGGAAATATTGAGAATTTTAATACTTTTTATGAGACATTCTGTTCGTTGGTTCATAATCAGCCTCAGATACCTAATATAGATAAATTTCACTATTTACTCTCATGTATCAAAGGTTCCGCTTTGAACATAGTCAAAAGTATTCCGATATCTTCTAATAATTACGACATAGTTTGGCAAGCTTTACTCGACAGGTATCAAGATAACCGTATGTTAGTTGGGAATTATTTAGATAAAATGTTAAACTTTACACCTATTGCGAAGGAATCATCTTTTCAGTTAAATAATTTCATAGAAAACTTTGATAACTCATACAAAGCTATACAATCTCTTAATATTGAAGATTTGAATAGTTACATTCTGTGTCATATAGCATTACGCGCCTTGGATCCATACACTCGTAGGTCATTTGAACAAAGTATCAATCAGAAGTCGATACCAAAATTCTCTGAATTGATTACTTTTGTCACTAATCAAATAAAAGTGTTGGATCATTCTAGTTCATATGGTGCTAGTACAAGCAACCAAAACGTTGTACAGAATAAACGTCAACCAGATGTAAGTAGGTTTACGGCGCGAACTAGAAACAGTGCACAGAAAAACTACGCGCATGCATCGTCATCAAACTCAAAAAATAATTTATCTTGTTTGCATTGCGGAGACAATCATATGATATATCGCTGTGCTCAATTTCGTAAATTGAGTGCTTCGCTACGAATCAGCCGTGCTGATGAGTTGAAGTTATGTCATAATTGTCTTAAACCTAATCATACTGTTGAACAGTGCAGGAGTGAATTTAAATGCATTATTTGTGAGCGACCACATAACTTATTATTGCATCAGGACGTAACGAAAACGTTTCTCGCTTCCTCTTATGACTCCGGTAATGCATCGATTCCTGTAAGCGCGCCCGCCCAGTCGGGAGGCCCTTCAACTGATAATAATAACAGTTACAGTACGGTTTTGTTGGGTACCGCGATTGTTTATATTTTAGACAACTTTAACGTCTATCAACCATGTCGCGTATTAATTGATTCCGGTGCACAATCCAATTTTATTTCCGCTGCATGCTTACAACGTTTAGGTTTATCTCAACGTAAATGTCCATTTAGCATTTGCGGGTTAGCTGATGGTTTAGTTAAGAACTACGGCATGACGTCATGTAGCTTAAGGCCGCGTCACACTGATAAACCTGTTTTTAATATTGATGCTGTTATTCTTCAGAAAGTAACTTCAGATTTACCTACCATTCAAATTCCTGAGCATATAATAAAACAGTATGATAATTTATTTTTAGCTGATCCTCATTTCTATAAGCAATCGCCAATTGATTTAATTTTAGGCGGTGACGTTTTTCCCCATATTTACAGTGGGAAGAAAATTATTATGGGTCCCAATATGCCAGCCGTGCTGGATAGCATATTTGGGTATATTATCACAGGTAAACTAATTACCCCGTCGACTAATGACGTCACTGATGTGAACGTTGTAGCGTCTACAACGTTGGTGTCGTACACCACTGATGATCATTTAAATGATACTCTTAAGCGATTTTGGGAAATAGAATCCTCGCCGTGCGATGTTCCTTTAAATCCCGATGATGAAGTCGCTGAAAAACTATATATTGAGAAACATTATCGTGACGAGAGTGGCCGATATGTTTCACCTATTTTATTAAAGCCAAATCACGAACCGTTAGGTAATTCGTATGACATAGCCTTTAGGAGACTCACGCATGTCGAGCGCCGACTTGCGCACTCACCCGAGTTCCGGAAGGCTTATTCTGATTTTCTGAAGGAGTACGAGTCACTGGGGCATATGGAGCTATATCGTGGTACGGAGCCGTCTAAATATTTTATACCACATCACTGTGTGTTACGGCCTTCTAGCTCCACAACACCGTTGCGTGTGGTCTTTGATGGATCACAGAAAACTAGTACTGGGGTGTCACTAAATGACAACCTTTTGACCGGCCGTAAATTACTTCCAAATATTTTAAAAATTATTATTAACTTTCGTCTCTACGACATATGTTTTACGGCGGACGTGTCAAAGATGTATCGAGCCGTGCTCATCGACCCCGCTGATAGGTGTTATCAACACATATTATGGCGTGATACACCGTCAGACCCAGTACAAGTTTACGAGTTGAAAACGGTCACTTACGGACTGCGTAGCGCGCCTTACACGGCCATTCGCACGCTGCTTCAACTTGCCCAAGACGAACGGTCAGACTGTAGGGCTTCCCGAGTTCTAGAAGAGGGTGTCTACGTCGATGACTTTTTGTGGTCATGTCAATCTGTAGATGAAGCTTGTACCTTACAAGACGGCTTAATGAGTCTTCTGAAAAAAGGCGGGTTTGAATTACGTAAGTGGGCTAGCAACTGTCCCGAGCTACTGACACGAATGAAATCAGAACAAATAACGCAAATAAATTTTCAAGATGATACGTTATCATCATCCTTAAAAGTCCTGGGATTGACATGGTTGCCCTCATGCGACTTCTTTTCATTTAATTATAATTTAAAAGATAATGACGGAACGAAACGTTCAGTACTTAAGCTGCTTGCTAGTATTTACGATCCGGTTGGTTTTATTTCGCCGTGTACTTTCGTTGCCAAATGTATCATGCAGGATCTTTGGAAACTGAGCCTCGGCTGGAATGACCGTTTACCATACGAATTGTTACAAAAATGGGATAAATTTATCGGTCAATTACCGATCCTTTCACAACTTCGCATTGAGCGACACCTTCTAGTAAATTCGTTTGTAAACGTACAATTAATCGGTTTCTGTGATGCGTCATCACTTGGTTACGCAGCTTGCATATATCTTCGTAGTACTGACAAGGATGGGAACGTCAAAGTCAAACTATTGACGAGCAAATCTAGAGTTGCTCCATTGAAGCCGTTAATGTCTATCCCTAGGCTTGAACTTATGGCAGCCGTGCTGTTATCGAAGCTAGTTCGTTTTGTCGTACAAAACGTTAAAGATTTTAATTTACCAATAGTTGCCTTTAGCGACTCGAGTGTAGTTTTGTCGTGGCTACAGACTCCGCCATACAAGCTAAAAGTGTTCGTGGCTAACCGTGTTAGCGAGATTGTTGACGTGATTCCGCCCAATTGCTGGTTTCATGTAAACAGTGAGAACAATGCAGCCGACCTCTGTTCTCGAGGCGCGCTGCCTGAACAACTTTTAGCAGTAGCGGACGAATGGTTTAGTGGCCCTGCATGGCTTGCTAGAGATCCACGTAGTTGGCCAAGAAGTACATTATTTTTAAAAGAAAATGATATTATTCCGGAACTTAAAACTAACGTAGACACATTTACCTTTAATTCTTACAATTTAAATAACTTCAATGATCTTGAACATTCCTTTAATAATATTTCATCGTTTAGTAAACTCGAGCGCGTAACAGCGTGGTGTCTTCGTTTTGTAAATAATTTAAAATGTAAAAAATCTGATCGAACATTTGGTTCACTAAAGTCTTGCGAGTTAAAACAGGGACATGATTTAATTATAAAAGTCATTCAAAATAATTATTTTTATTCTGAAATACAAATGCTAGCAAAGGGAACTCATGTATCATCCCTTCGTAAACTATCTCCCTTTATAGACCCTGATAATTTCCTCAGGGTGGGGGGTCGAATACAACAGTCGGATTTACCGTATAATATAAAACATCCGGCACTATTACCTAAGAAGTGCCACATAACAAATTTAATAATTGATTATTTTCATAAATTGTACATGCATGTAGGACCGCGCACCTTGCAAGGCATTTTAAATAATAAATACTGGATAATAAATGCTCGTAGTGTAATTCGTTCAGTTTTGTCGAAATGTCGGGCTTGTTTTAAATTTCGTCCATACTCCACACAGCCTATGATGGGTACGTTACCTGCAACTAGGCTTAAGGCCAACAAGGTGTTTGACCATGTTGGTTGCGATATTGGTGGTCCATTCTTTATAAAAGAAGGTATGCGGCGAAACGCAAAAGTTACTAAGGCATATTTGTGTTTATTTGTATGTTTCTCTACAAAAGCAGTGCACCTAGAAGTGCTCTCAGATTTATCTTGCGAATGTTTTCTGGCCACATTTGATCGTTTTGTGGCACGCCGCGGTCTCTGTACTTGCTTATATTCCGATTGTGGAAAAAACTTTATTGCAGCAGCTAAACATTTAAAAAACGTTACTAATTATTTTAATTCTACGTCTAATTCTGATGAAATTCTTTCTGGATTATCCTCGCGAGGCGTCGAATGGCGTACGAACCCGCCTAATGCAGCTTCCATGGGTGGTCTGTGGGAGGCAGGCATAAAATCAGCCAAACATCATCTCTACCGTGTAGTAGGTGATAGGTCCTTGACTTTTGAGGAGTTAAGTACCTTATTTTGTAAAATTGAGGCAATTATGAACTCGCGACCATTATGCTCCCTTTCAAATAATCCTAATGAATTTGAAGTTCTGACTGCGGGTCATTTTTTAACTGGACAGAATTTATTAACTGTTCCAGAGAATAATTTTGAAGATGTACAGATGAAGCGATTGTCACGTTGGCAATGTATTCAAAAGGCATCACAATCATTTTGGAAGCGATGGTCAAATGATTATTTGCACACTTTACAGCAAAGAGAAAAGTGGTTCACCTCAATTCCAAATGTTAAGAAGGGTGATTTAGTGCTCCTTAAATCTAACTTAACCAAACCGTTACAGTGGCCTCTTGGCAGAATAGAAGAGGTTCACCCTGGTTTTGATAACATTGTACGTGTAGTCACTGTACGCACGCAAACTGGGGTTTATAAAAGACCGGTAAATAAGATCTGCCCATTGCCATATGCAAACTAAATATAAAGTTAGGTTATTAGGTTAGGACTTAGATTAGGCACATACACTCAACTTTTTTACTTAACACTAACAAGTTTATTTTATTTTTGAATTATTTCGTAAATATTCATTAACACAAATTATTAACACACTCATTCTTCACACCGACACTATTAGGAAATCATCACACTGATTTCGGTGGGGGGTATGTTCAATCCTTTAGCACTGGTCGGTGTGAAAGAAAAGTAAAACCCTTCCAAAATTGACACTTAATGTCAAAGGAAAAAATATCGCGAGTTGCGTCAACTCCGTTGAAGAAGATCGGTAGAATTCACGACGTTCGTGGAGTTTCCATCATCAGAAGACCATAACGTTTATGGTGCTGTCCTCCGGCCGTGCCGTGAAAGAAAGAAGCAGTCGTGCGCAGCGCAATCCTGCGACATTGGATGTTAAGGTTGGTGGGTTCTTTCTTACTGATTTTGGTATTGGATTGGACATACTACAAACCTACTGCTTCATACATACATACATACATACATACATTTATACAGTCCACATTACATACATCGAAGGATCGCCCCTGCGATTACCGCACATGTTGCATTTGCCTATAAACAATTAAAATATTTGTGTCAATATCTATTACATAATAATTAATTTATTAATATACCGGTAATTACCGGTATTAAGATATCGGTATATAAAAATAAATAAAGATTTTTATATTTTACACCTATGTTTTGACTGGGTTGTAAAACTAAAAATATAAATCATTATTTTTTTGTCAATCCATAATAATGATTTAATCAGTTTCCAATTAAGATAACTTAGCTCTATTACATTAGAAACCAAACGTATTCCAAAATTTTCCAATCATACACAACAAAAATAATATTACACAAAATCTGGGATGAAGTCATCAAAGTGAAGGGACATGAGGGTTATAATTTGCGCGTTCGTTTTTTGTCCCAAGAACAACACTAGCGGGATTTTAGTCGACAGTTTAGGGTTATTAGCGAGCCATTAAGCGGGAATTATACCGAGCTGTTCGGCCGATCGCATTCCGATGAAATTGGTAATGAGATAAGCATCGGGTTATTATCGCGAGAGGAGCGAATCTTGAGTTTATCAATATATTGTTATCTTCTCCCCTTTTAAGCTTAAGGCTATTTATGCACGGGCCGACTGGTTTTGTTCTGCCGATCCGGTAAATAACCGGATAGATTTTGTTGCGGTATTTTTATTTAGTAACTAATTTTGATTATTTACTCACATTGAATTCGTTACCAGATCTAATTTTACCCAGATTCTAATTACTGTGATTAAGAAGTCTTAAACTAGGTCTCCAGGTCGTGTTCCGAATTGAAAATTTAAATAATAACTTGTCTTATTTAGAAAACTTTTCTTTATTCCTGACATGCAGAAATATTTTATAATGACCGCCTTTCCAGTATTTTTATACAACGAAGACGTCATTACGCCTTTAGTAATTACCTAATCTATTTCTTCAGCTTCACCGGATGCTGCAATGTGTATGTGGGTGTGTAATATGCCTAATGCTTCAGGAGCGTGGCGGATTGAATTCTCTTCCGAAGTGTGGGTTCGATACCCACGATGACTGACATGGGAATTTCTTAAGACACTTATCTCAATTTTTGTTTCATTTTTTCTTCAGATCAAAGACATCAGAATAAATGAACATTAATAAAAGAACATTTAGAAAAATCTTTAATCCAATTTGAAGCATGATGTCAGAATATTTAATTAAAATGATTGAGATTGTTATGGTATATTTTATTCGTCATTCTTTTTAATATTATTTTTTTATGGAAATAGCCGATTAACGAGCTGATGGTAAGTGGAGATGGTAAGGCAACGATAGCCTATGGATATCAGCGAAATCAAAGCGAAGAGAGAAAGAGAGAAGAAAAAGAGGGAAAGAATTGACTCTCAAGCCCAGCTGGAACACCATGCTGGAACACCATCGTTTGGCCGCCGACTTAAGAGTGGTAGCTAATGTAGATTCTCGCCGACCCCACGGAGAAATCATAATGGTATTAATCTTAATATATATTAATTACGTGTCACGTTGTTTGTCCGCGATGGACTCCTAAACTACTGAACCGATTTTAATCAAATTTGCACACCGTGTGCAGTTTGATCCAACTTAAAAGATAGGATACCTTACATCTCAAAATAAAAAAAACTTTTGACAGAACGAAGTCTGTCTCAGCAGCTAGTGGACTATATATTAAAATCAATATTATCAATACAATCTCTCCGAGGGACCCCACCACAAATGAGCTGGATTTAGTCGCCTCTTACGATACCCATTCGACGTGCTGTTATGAAAATACCTTGTCGTACAAAATATCTTGTTGTCTAAAACACTACCTCAGTGCCTGAAGGCGAAGGCGTTCGAGCAGTATGTGTTGCCAGTGATGACATCCGGCTCCGAGACGTGGTGCTTTACTGTCGGCCGAATACACAAGCTCAAAGTCACTCAGTGAGGTATGAAGATATCTATGCTCGGTAGTTACCTACGCAATCCCGTCAGGAATAAAGAAATCCGTAGACGAACTAGGATAACCGACAAAGCCAAACGAAGAAAGTTCATCGAATGGCGCCCCCGTCTCGGAAAATGGAATATAGGGCGTCCCCTGACCAGGTGGACTGACGACCTAGACAGCGGGCATCCGCTGGATTCAGAATGCTCAGGACCGGTCAGAGTGGCGCAACTTAGGGGAGGCCTATGTCCAGCAGTGGACCTCCAGAGGCTGATGGATGGATCAGATGGATGGGAATAAAAATACCTCAATATTACTCGTATAAAATACTTTCCTTGACCAGTAACATTTTATAATAAAATATACTTAGATGTATATTGCTTTTGCAATGTACCTAAAGGTTTATGTTATATACGATAAATTATTCTAAGTTCTATGACGTGCAAGTATTGGATATACGCCAAAGTTGAATTTAGCCGTACTTCTACTGCGTAGTTTAAACATCGTAAACTGAAAGTACATTCTGAATATAATAAAACATATAATCTAAATATTATCTGTAAGATAGTACAGATAAATCGTAGGTTTATTTATTTACTTAAAACTATATGAACCATACGTTTGAGCTGAAACAAAGGCGCACTTAACTAATGCTGATTTTACTGCTATCGGGTAGTATGGTTGTACTTCTTTCATAATTTTCTTTAGTTGTTAACTTGCCGTCGGTGTCTCAGGTCAGGATTTCCAAACTATTTTGGGCAAGAGACCCCTTTTCCAAAGAAAACTGATACTTCAGACCCCAATAGACAGATCACTTTAAAAATACTATCGCTAGTTTTTTTTCTATTGATACAAAATACTTACCAATTTAAAAATTTAGTAAAATATTAGTCTAATAATTTATTATAATAATTTAGTAAATTATTAATCATTCTTATAATAAGTTGGTACACGTAACACAAATTATACAGCATCTTGAAAGTTTCAAATACGAACTTGTGTTCTTTTTATGTCGACCCCTGGGAAACCGATTTTGACTCCAAGGGGTCGATCCGTTTGGGAATCCCTGTCTTTAGATGATAATATGCTTGGATAGCGATAACTATGATTGCTTGATTTGTTGTTTAAAAAAGTTACTGCTTAATTAATAAGTCAAGCAGACGCACCGCAAAATTCTACTATCCCCTACGTCGCATATCTAATCTAATGCATCGTAGAATTTCTAACCATGTAAGATATCATTAATTCCTATATGATGAAATTTTTGGGTTACGAGGTTTCTACTACACAACGTAGCGTTGTGGTCTCTTTTAAGGTAAATTAAATTTGGTGCAAAATACAGATATTATGCAATGGTACAAACGATTAGGTACATTACTAATTAGGTACAGTAGGTATAATACAGATATATTTTATACAATATTACAGCATTTACATACATTTTGTTTTAAAAAAAATATAATCACATGAATAAACTATCTATACGTTTTCTTTTTTTTGTTGCTTTATGTTTCTAATTTATCAACATTAGTTAATACCGCTCTTCGTGCATTTCTGTTTGGCCTAATGGTTAGCTGGTAGATAATGCATTTAAGCGTTAAGCTCGCCAATTGTACCGCGATTTTGTGGTCAATAAAGTTTAAAAAAAATGAGGCAAAATTTTGCAGAGGAATAAGTTTAATCAGAACGTATGATGAGGTTGGTACTTTTGATAAAAAACATAATATTGTATCAAATATTAACTATAGAACAAGGAAGTAGATATTTCACGCCATTTTAGTGCCGCGGCCGCCACATAAAATGCGTCTTGTTCTTTTGTAAATAAATTGGAATTTTACTATATTCAATATTAAGTAGGTAACCCAAAATCCTGGTTAGTTAGTTAGATTCTTGTACGCATGGGGATATTTATCCTGCTTATAATTTACGAATTTAAGCTGTTGTTATCCAGAAATAAAACAACACGACCAAAACTGTCCGTCCTCGTCGCGATGAAATCTAGCTTCATTTATTAATTTTATCACTTGACACTGCGTTTACGTGGCACTTATCGGGCACTAAACCTACACAAATTACCTTCAAAATCACATTAATGTCAGACTAACTTAAACGTCTGCTTTGTGTAAAGTGCATTGATAATAATCTGAGCTGTACTCACGCTGAAGAGTAGGATGGTGATACGGTTTTGTACCCGTTGGAGAGGGATGGGTGACGTTGAATAGAAACATCAAAATTTTACAGCGTTTTTATTGCGCTCGCGCCGATCCAACTGTTTACATACCGACGTCCGGTTCATTTTCGGCCTATCGGGTTGTAGGTGGTGGTTAATGGGAATGAAGAGGTTATTACGTTTTTTTTGCTGAAAAGAAATCTATATTTGCAGTGTTTCGATTGATCATATATCTCTACACCCATCCAAGTACCTATTTGACTTTCAAGTTTGACGTCCAAGATACAATAAAAGTAGATTATGCTTTTATGATTGCTGCTAGATCTAAAGTACATGGTTAGATAAGGACATAATTATATTTATATTGTGTTAATATAATCTCATACGGTTAAGGGAGGGGGATGGAGAGGGTGAGAGGGGAGGGGGAGGGGAGGGAAAGGAAGAGGGAATTTAATGGTATCTGATTTGTTAAACCTACCAAAACTATAAAATTAAAAGTAATGACAAAGTACATTCACTGATTATTCGATACGAAGTTCGCAAAGACAACTAGTGTCAAATATTTATTTAATGATGCCAATGAAGTATAACTTCTCACGCTCGTACATAAGTACACGTTTAGGTATGTTTTTTAATCTACTAGCTCTTCGGAAGGGTGCTTTGTCATGAAGGAGAAGAAGAGCCGTAAAGAAACTCCATAATAACTATGTAATAACTTAATACATATCTGTAACCTGTAATGTCTACCTCACGAACCTGTACTTGCAAATCTCCTCTTAAACGTTTTTAGGGTTTCGAAGTAAAACCGGAACCCTTATACATAGTTTCGTCATGTCCGTCCGTTAGTCCGTCTAGCGTCTATCCGAAGCAAAGCACAGAGACCCTTAAGTGCTAGAAAGCTGTAATTTGTCATGGATTTACAAATTAATTAAAACTCCAGAATCGTAGTAGGATAAAAAATAATAATATTAAAAACATTTCTTTTTTCAATGAATTTTTTATTCGTCGTGTAGGGGAGCGGGGGGCACGTTGTTGCATGGGTAAGAAGTTACACGCCTTTTTTACCGGGATTTTAAACTCTTTAGTGGACATGATTGGACTCATTTGTTTTCTTATAACATCGTGCATTACATAAAAACGATCAGTGACCCACCAAGCGCCAAGCTGCTAGGTTGTGTGCATATGTCTCGATTTCAACCAAGAAAGTAAAAAAATCTTTTACGAAATTTTTGATTCCTGATGTCTATATTTTTTATTTTCTCAAAATTTTTAACCTTGAACGTTCATAATATATCTACCTTTAATTTGCAATATTGTTTTTTTCTACTATCGATATCCATTAATGGTGACCTCAATTTATATTAAAAAACGTGCCATGGGGCAGGTAGTTACAATTTTTTGGGGTAAGTTGTTACATGTCGTATAGGTGTCGTTGGACACAAATTCCCTGTGTTAACCGGCACACCTGAAGAGACTCATTAAAAAAGGGTATGAAGAAAAAGTGGCCAAGTCCTCGAAAATGAGCGGAGAAGGAAAAGATAAGGTGAAGAAAAAAAATTTGGTTTCCGATACATATTCTGATACTGATGAATGGTTTTGGTTAATGTGTAGCGAAAGTTACAGCACCTCTAAAAAACAAAATTGGGTAGAATGTTTAGAATGCAAAATGTGGCCCATGTCAAATGTGTAACGGGAAACGTTCACTTATTAATTTGCATTAATTGCAATTCTGATGAAGACTAATTTAATATTAGTATGTTATGAATATCGTTACCTACCTCTATATATATATATATAATAACTATATATTTTTCTATAATATAAGTGCCTTAAAAATTTTAGAATTCAAAGTATTTTAGTTTGCTATAATCTAAATTTTACTAACAAAAAATAACCGACTTTAAAGTTACTCAAAAACTACTTGTCAGATCTCGTTCAAATTTATGTGGGACCACATGACAAGCACCTGCTTTTGATTAAAAAAAGAATCATTGAAATCGGTTGGCGTGATATTGAGTTACTCGTCAATTTGTCGCGCACATTCTTAATACAAATTTACGACTTATGCGGTTTTCTCATGGATGCCATTATCAGATCTCAATAAAATTTATATGGGACCACATGACAGTCACCAGCTTTCGATTAAAAAAAGAATCATCAAAATCGGTTCGCCCAGTCCAAAGTTCTGAGGTAACGAACATAAAAAAAACAGTCGAATTGAGAACCTCCTCCTTTTTTTGAAGTCGGTTAAAAAGTTTATTAAAATAACTAATAAGTATGAATAATTTACGTACTACAAGTTGTTATTTGCAGACGAAGTTTCTGTGCTTTTATATAAGATTTTAAAAAGTTCCTGCAAAGTTATGTTATTTTTCTACAAAAAAAAATCTTTAAAAATTATGATATACATATTATAAATTACTCATAAATAATAGAAGGCTGTTTAAAGTGATCTTTTTTGTTTATAACTTTTGAAATAATAAAAAAATGATTTATTATTGATGATTTTGTTTATTTATCTACCGTAACATCATGCCCCGAAGATGTAACAACTAACCCCGAATCGGGGGTAAGTTGTTACAATCGACTTTTTTGGTTAAATTGTTCATTGTGAAAAAATTACATATATTTTAATAACTTTTCAATCATATTTTAATAGCTGAATAGACATAGTAACGATAAAAGCAATCAAATGTATAAATTATTTGATAGCTTTTGTCGTATTGACAATTGTCTAAAAATTGTAACAACGTTCCCCCCGCTCCCCTACCCTATGATGTGGGGTATGGTTGAAAAAAATTTCAAAAATATTATGAATCTTCTAAGACCATATTTAAATTAGGGGTTCGTTTGCAAAATATTTGGCTTTAAAGTGCTATTTTTGGTTAGATTCAAGTGTCCCCCCTGCCGGCTAAACGGTTGGAGTTGGACAAAATATTATGAATTTACAAGGAAAACTATCACGGCTATGTTAGCATAAGTAGTTAATGAGTAATAGTCGATAAACTTAAGAACTTAAGAACTTAAGAATACTAAATTGATCATGCTTTACCAATTCTTTTTATAATTATAAAATCCTTAATATTTAAAATTATTGTGTGCACGTGTTCCTATTTTTGCAACATCGTTAGCAAGCACTGCTGGTGTAGTGGTATCATGCAAGATTCCCATTCTTGCGACCCGGGTTCGATTCCCGGGCAGTGCACTTTTTTTATTCATGAATTGTGTATATTTTTATCAGGCTTTAATTTTCTTTTTGATATTTCGCCATTGCTTAAATTTATTCTGAGAAAAACAAATACTTTCTGAACATAATTTTACGCCAACCTTGGACTGAACTACGCTTTAAAAATTACTCTCGTCATTAGTTTTATGATTAACACAATAATTAATATTATGTATTTAGTTTATTTATTATTTATCAATTTAGATTTTTACCTACAAATCAAAATTAGCCAACGGAATTTTAATAAATATGAATTGTTTAATATTAACAAATAACTGTTAGCCCTTTCGTCCTTTGATGCTAATCACAGATTATTCCTTCAATCTCGCTTAGCGAATATTTTTTATCTGTCCAAAATACTCGCCATATCTGCAGCGTGTGAATGCGGTAGGCCACATTGGAGCGTCAAAATTCCCATGAAAGATTTCACCGACCATGGGAATTGAACAAATTAACTGAATTTGATAAAACATTCCTTAGCCGACTTTTAGGTGAATCACCTTTCATATGAATCACTGGTATATCTCCTTGGTAAAACAGGTAGGTAGACATATTTAAATGTTTATTTTTTATAGTATTAAGTATTGTAATTGTTGTCTTAATTAAAACAAAAGACTGTACAACGCCAGAAAAACAATTCTCATCTACAAGGCAAACTACGGGCAGAGGTTGGGTTTATTTATTTATTTTATTTAAAAGGTTCACCAACAGTTTTAACATGGTAAAATACACTAAACTTAAGTTAACATAATGTCTTATGCTACATGAAAAACCAATAATAGGCAAACACAGCATACGCAAGGGTGGATTAACCCTTCATTCTAATCCTACATCCTACATATCCTAATAATATTATAAATGCCAAAGTAGCTCAGTAGCTTTTTCGTGAAATTATGTTATTATTTCACGAAAAAATAGCGGGGAATAAAAATAGAGCGGATTTTTATGAAATTTAGCATAGTAGATCATGATTCAGAATAAGATCTTATTATACCGGAAAACGCGAGTAAAGCCGCGTGCATAGCGTTAGTCGCAATATACTCGTAATAATATAAGTTAAATATTTCTCCGCCATTCCTCACGGAGCCACTAAAGCAAGCAAGTCGGTAATAGGAACACGTAACAGCATTGTTCACGGCGCTAATTAAGTAACTCATTGCAGCACGAACTGGGACTAATAAAATATTATGTTGTGTTATTATTAAATTAATGTTACTGTTTGTTGCAAGTTGTTAAAATGCGGACTTAAACACGATAGGGTTGAGTGGATATGCTAAGAAAAGCCGCCGCGTTATGTTTGAGTTTTTAAACGACTTTATTTAGCTTATCTACCCTGTTTCTATAAGTAAAATCTTGCAAGCTAAATCTATACTTAATATAAAATATTATAAAGCTGAAGAGTTTCTTTGTTTGGTTGAACGCGCTAATGTAAGGAATTACTGATTCGAATTGAAAAAATATTTTTGTGTTTGATAGTCCATTTATCGAGGAAGGCTGGATAACATCGTGTATTTAAGTAGTTAGTTTTTTCCATAAATTAACGCGGGTGAAACCGCAGGGCACAGCTAGTTTAGTATACTTATACTCGTAGGTTTTCCTCTTATTCTCAGATGTTGAATTTTTTACATATTGCTCTAAGTATGATAACAATGAATTTTTGTGATAAATATTGTGACCTGATATCACACTCAGATTTTGCTGCAGACGTGGAAACTCCTTCACCTTAACCGTCAGTAACAGAACAGTCATATATTTTTGTTTTAATACATTGTTTTTAAAATATAAAAGCGTATATTAAGTTTAAACAATTATCATTTTTAAAGCCAGTTGTGGGACGGTTATCGAATAAAGAAATATAATTCCTGTACTTGGGTGTATCCACACTACTCTCACCCACGGCATGAACAATAACTCGTAAATATTTATCACGCGTTCCAAATGAGTATTTTTCAAAGGGCACTAATTATTTCCACAATCCGCTTGTACAAATCACAAAACAATTGATTCAACAGATGTTTTTACTTCGGAGCTTATATTAATAGTAATTGTTTTCTCACGTTAGTTATTAGTTTAGCGTTTTAGAACTAATTATTTATTATTTTGTAAATTACACTCTTACCGACGATTGAGAGAATGAGTGATATTTCAGGTTCTTTCAGTATCTGATTGATAAAAAACTGATAACCCAAAAATAAAAATATTTGAAATTATGTAAAATCTGGTAGATTCCTAGGCTCGTAATAATAAACCGATCTAAAAATCGAAATAACTTACTATTTGCCAGATATTGCTTTTGCCATTCTTGCGTCGATTACGAGTAGGCATTTAGAAATAGAAAGACATAAGGCATTATTTTAAAAATCATTTCAATTAACTTGAATATTTTAGAACTGTATAATGTCCACAAACTAAGAATTGATTCACAAAGAAAGACGAGGTAACTTCCACACAAAGTAAGGTCAGAATAAAAACGCATACCTCAATATATTTAAATAAACGAACGATTTAATTTGCATTCATGAAAGTTACTGACAACGTTTATAGGATATAACACCACAAAAGTTGCATTTTTTCTCAACTACCATACGTCATCCTATTGACAAGCACGAGTCAAGCGTGAGTTTTTCTCATAATCTTTTATATAAATGCACATTCATTTAAGCCATTCAGCATAAATACATTCATTGTGAGCCTTAAATGGTACCCGTGTTTCTGGTGGTTGTATTAAAAATATATGTCATTAAGAAAAAGGATTTGTGGAGCGACTTATACGTGACGACACGACATATTTATTGGTGATATTGATACAATGCGAGGGAAAAAATGGACTGAATATAAAACGGGGTCCGGTGGTTAATCCAAAATGTATTACTGTATAATGTATAGTATACAACAGTTTATGCCTCGATCAATGATATTTAAAAAAATATAGATGGTTATGCCCTTACAAATCAACAAAAAAAATCTGTTCCGAAAAGAGCTAGAACACACACACGTTTATCTTTTGTTTCACTACACCAATCACATTGGTGGTACACGAAGGCATTTTAAGGATGTATGTCAAATGTCAAGCACTTCTGACAACAACAAAAGCGTGCATATCGTCTTGTATTGACAGAGCGACTACAAGCAGAACGGTCAATTGCCTGTTCTTACACTCTTCATCGTCGGAGCACTAGTGACATATCTACCTCTTTTTATATTATAATATCATTGGCCTCGATACCATAATGTCGAAAACTACTGAATGATTTTTATTTGGTTATACCAACGGAAGGAGTGATTCATGATATAGATTTAAGAGCATAGTTTAAACATGAATAATTTTATTAAAAGTTCCATAAAAACATAATTACATTTATGTAAGAATCATGTTCCTCGAAACAGCACGAATTTCAATAAGTTTTTACCAATGAATAGACTGATTCATGGGAAAGTTTCGGCTGTACGGATACCTAAACATGAATCATTCATTAAACATCTGATAAAACGTGGGTAAGATTTGTTACCGTATACAAACATTTGTTAACTACAGATGGTTGAGAGGCTTCAGGAAGCCTAGAGCATACCTACTCCATCACGCTGCTCCAGTGCGGATTGGTGGAAGGGTTAGTGGCCAACCAAAGTGTCGGAAGTTTTCAAACCGCCCGAGGGCCTCCGACATGGCTTAAAGACTCTTATCTTATGATGACCACCGGTACCGACGGCTTTACGTGCCCTCTGAAGCACGGAAACGCTCAAGAATTTTTCGCCACTAGCGGTCACCCATCCAACTACCGATCGCGCCCGCTGTTGCATAAAATTGTCGATCGCAGGATCGACGCAAGCCGCCGGCCTACGAGCGCTTCAAGTCGCTTCAAGTGTAGTCTAATTACGGTACAATTTTGCGAATTATCACTAACCTTCCTCGGCTGAGCGCATTTTGCAACGGATAGGAACATTGCTTAATCGTTTCAGACACTCAAAGAGACAAAGAGTCTTGGATTCGATTCCCGGCCGTAGGTTTTACGTCCATTGATTTACCACTAGCCGTTTACGTCTCACAAAAATGTTTAATTGATCTAATCTCTGTAATATATTAACTTTTAAAACTTATAATTTTGAATAAAGTCAGTTAACTTTATCATTTGACTTTGATATAGATTTATTAATTACCTTAAGCCTGTATCTTTCAAATCGCTTAACTGAAACAAGACTGCGTGTAGCCAACTTCCATTCGCATTAGCTAACAGCGAACAGAATCATAGTTTTATCAAAATGATTACGAGCTCATAGCCCCAGCCATAGCCGATAGATCGTATCTCGACTGTCCTTCCATTAGATATCATTAGAATGTCTACAGTCAATATCCTTTCCACACGCGTCACTATCGGTCACAATTCATTAAATTTTTCGTCAAGCTCACGATTTCAATAGGGATGTCGAGTATCCGCTATTGGTCGACGTATCGATGCAAAGATCTCAGATTATTATCGACACCCATTCCTGCACAGTCACCTGACTGGGGTGGCATCACGTCTCATTGTGTTACAGCTATCTAGTACCATATTAAGCGTCTAATGTATGGAATTTAATTTCTAAACTACACTGAGCCAGAAAGACTGGTTGTTACAACCTACTAATGGCGGTTAAGACGTTTGGTTCAGATTACAGATTATGACATTGCTCGTAAGTTGAAAGCTAATCAAAATGTTTTAATCGATGATGCGATAACACTAGTGGTGTGATTATTTAGTGGTAGGTATATCGACAGTTGAGGAAATACATATTTGATATTTCTTATATTTTTACTTTGAAAGTGATTCAAAAGAGCTAGTTGCGTATTGGCCTTATTGTGTAATTGCTTGTTTTATTTACCTACTACATCATTCATGTTATTGGAGAAGTAGAGATACATTTTATAAACAATGTTTTGTCAACTTATAATACCAATATAATTAGTTATTGGTATTATTTGATTATATTACTCGTGATGAAAATTAATTGGCTGGTTTATATAATTTTATTTTAACTGGTCGCTATATTGAAGAATTTGAAGACGTATACCTACTCTTATTCACAATAAAGAACTTATTTATTAACTTTCATATATTAGTGGTAAGTAAGTAAAAATAAAATAGGTAATAGTAAAATGATGTATAATTTTGGATAACACGTATTGATTATTGATTATTTAATCATAAAAAATATTATGTGATAAGTATATTAAACTATTTAGTGATTGGTTGAAGAGAACCAAATTTACATTAACAGATAAAAAACATAGCGATGTTATTTTAAAATAGATACGTATTTATCGATATCGATAGTTTTTATTCAAGTATCCTTCACAAAAGGTGAACGAATTCTTTGCATTACTTTAATTGATTTGTTAGATATTTCTCGTTGAGTGAGCGACCATTAATTGGGATTTTTGAACATAATATCGCTTTTATGGTTCCGTACGATGGGCTTTTATTAGTGTTCTATTCGTCTTGGAATAATACAACGCTCGCTGGAGATTGAACAATTAGGAATTTAATTAGTCAAGTTTTAGTCATCAATTTATTACTTTTTTAATGTAAATAGCCGACAAGATCGATCAAGAATATCACCTGATGGTTACCGTCGCCCCTGGACATCATAAGACCAAAGGCATCACCGATCCTTTGTGGGCTAAAAAGAAACAGTGAACCTTTTTTTCTTGGTCTTCCATGCTGCGACTGAAGCACGTAAAAATATTTCATGGAGGATTTTGGAAGGGGTATTATTAAACATCGTGGCACAGAGCTTACCGATCTCCTAGAGAAGGTACCTGGTCACACGAGCATTGAATGTTTGCTTGGACTCAAGATGGGTAGAGCTTTAGTTTGAGCACATGTCATCGTGTTACAATATAGGTAGATGGAAACACTGCAAAAAATTAAAAAAGCCACGTAGCATTACTGAGGCTAGGCTTATTCTGTAATGATTCTTTCATGAATTCAAGTCAATCTTTCCTTTTTGATGTGATATGGATGGCACACTAACTTGCAGTGCCACCATCCCCTGTCACCTTCATCTGTGACAAACTTTGAATAGGACTGTATAGGGGGACTGTATTCAGTTAGTAAGTCCAGTCAGTACAAGGTTGCCTACTCCTGTTGAACAGTGGACGTAGCTGTATCACAAAGTCTATCCTGAAGAAAGTCGAAGGGCTCTGTATCTCCCAGTATAATTGCAACAGTATCTATGTATTTGTACATACTTACATGGTTTTTTATATCAATGGCCGACAACCGATCAGTCAAAACAAGTAATGGTAAATAGTTTATAGATTATTGTTGTTCAATCCTTTATCACTGGTCGGTGTGAATGAAAAAAAAAAAAAAAAACCCTTCCAAAATTGACACTTAATGTCAAAGGAAAAATATCGCGAGTTGCGTCAACTCCGTTGAAAAAGATCGGTTGAATTCACGACGTTCGTGGAGTTTCCATCTTAAGAAGACCATAACGTTTATGGTGCTGTCCTCCGGCCGTGCCGTGAAACAAAGAAGCAGTCGTGCGCAGCGCAATCCTGCGACATTGGATGTTAAGGTTGGTGGGTTCTTTCTTACTGATTTTGGTATTGGATTGGACATACTACCAACCTACTGCTTCATAAATACATACATACATTTATACAGTCCACATTACATACATCGAAGGATCGCCCCTGCGATTACCGCACAATTTTTTGTGGCCTTCGAGCCGAACATAGAGTAGGCAATTCATTATTCATTTATTTTATTTGACATAACATATTTAGTTTGCACGTTGCAATGGCTAAAAAGGGTCAGAAGGTTCAGGAAGTGTACGAGGAGTGCATCGCTGATGTTGAATTAAACGTTTTAATCAACAAAAAGCAAAGAATTTTTGAACAATTGCAAATAATATCTGACATGTCATTAAATGTAAGTGACAGCAATGTTCGTGAAATGTTTCTATTGCGTGTCACGGATATAGATGAGCTACGTTCATCTTTCGAATTATGCATTTTTGAAATTTATAAATGTCAGTTACAAGCTGGTATGAAAACCATATTTCAAAGTCAGGAATTGAATAGTTTTGATGAGTTGTATTTCCGTATAAAATTGATTTCTTCAAAATTACTAGCGAACGTTAAAACTGAAAAAACACAGTCGTGCATCGAATCTAGGCCACGTCTTCCAAAATTGGAATTGTTTTGTTTCGATGGAAATATTGAAAATTTTAATACCTTTTACGAGACATTCTGTTCGTTGGTTCATAATCAGCCTCAGATACCAAAAATAGATAAATTTCACTATTTACTCTCATGTATCAAAGGTTCCGCTTTGAACATAGTCAAAAGTATTCCGATATCTTCCAATAATTATGATATAGTTTGGCAAGCTTTACTCGACAGGTATCAAGATAACCGAATGTTAGTTGGGAATTATTTAGATAAAATGTTAAACTTTACACCTATTGCGAAGGAATCATCTTTTCAGTTAAATAATTTCATAGAAACCTTTGATAACTCATACAAAGCTATACAATCTCTTAATATTGAAGATTTGAATAGCTACATTCTGTGTCATATAGCATTACGTGCCTTGGATCCATACACTCGTAGGTCATTTGAACAAAGTATCAATCAGAAGTCGATACCAAAATTCTCTGAATTGATTACTTTTGTTACTAATCAAATAAAAGTGTTGGATCATTCTAGTTCTTATGGTGCTAGTACAAGCAACCAAAACGTTGTACAGAATAAACGTCAACCAGATGTAAATAGGTTTACGGCGCGAACTAGAAACAGTGCACAGAAAAGCTACGCACATGCATCGTCATCAAACTCAAAAAATAATTTATCTTGTTTGCATTGCGGAGACAATCACATGATATATCGCTGTGCTCAATTTCGTAAATTGAGTGCTTCGCTACGAATCAGCCGTGCTGATGAGTTGAAGTTATGTCATAATTGTCTTAAACCTAATCATACTGTTGAACAGTGCAGGAGTGAATTTAAATGCATTATTTGTGAGCGACCACATAACTTATTATTGCATCAGGACGTAACGAAAACGTTTCTCGCTTCCTCTTATGACTCCGGTAATGCATCGGTTCCTGCAAGCGCACCCGCCCAGTCGGGAGGCCCTTCAACTGATAATAATAATAGTTACAGTACGGTGTTGTTGGGTACCGCGATTGTTTATATTTTAGATAACTTTAACGTCTATCAACCATGTCGCGTATTAATTGATTCCGGTGCACAATCCAATTTTATTTCCGCTGCATGCTTACAACGTTTAGGTTTATCTCAACGTAAATGTCCATTTAGCATTTGCGGGTTAGCTGATGGTTTAGTTAAGAACTACGGCATGACGTCATGTAGCTTAAGGCCGCGTCACACTGATAAACCTGTTTTTAATATTGATGCTGTTATTCTTCAGAAAGTAACTTCAGATTTACCTACCATTAAAATTCCTGAGCATATAATAAAACAGTATGATAATTTATTTTTAGCTGATCCTCATTTCTATAAGCAATCGCCAATTGATTTAATTTTAGGCGGTGACGTTTTTCCCCATATTTACAGTGGGAAGAAAATTATTATGGGTCCCAATATGCCAGCCGTGCTGGATAGCATATTTGGGTATATTATAACTGGTAAACTAGTTACACCGTCGACTTGTGACGTCACGGATGTGAACGTTGTAGCGTCTACGACGTTGGTGTCGTACAGCACTGATGATCATTTAAATGATACTCTTAAGCGATTTTGGGAAATAGAATCCTCGCCGTGCGATGTTCCTTTAAATCCCGATGATGAAGTCGCTGAAAAACTATATATTGAGAAACATTATCGTGACGAGAGTGGCCGATATGTTTCACCTATTTTATTAAAGCCAAATCACGAACCGTTAGGTAATTCGTATGACATAGCCTTTAGGAGACTCACGCATGTCGAGCGCCGACTTGCGCACTCACCCGAGTTCCGGAAGGCTTATTCTGATTTTCTGAAGGAGTACGAGTCACTGGGGCATATGGAGCTATATCGTGGTACGGAGCCGTCTAAATATTTTATACCACATCACTGTGTGTTACGGCCTTCTAGCTCCACAACACCGTTGCGTGTGGTCTTTGATGGATCACAGAAAACTAGTACTGGGGTGTCACTAAATGACAACCTTTTGACCGGCCGTAAATTACTTCCAAATATTTTAAAAATTATTATTAACTTTCGTCTCTACGACATATGTTTTACGGCGGACGTGTCAAAGATGTATCGAGCCGTGCTCATCGACCCCGCTGATAGGTGTTATCAACACATATTATGGCGTGATACACCGTCAGACCCAGTACAAGTTTACGAGCTGAAAACGGTCACTTACGGACTGCGTAGCGCACCTTACACGGCTATTCGCACGCTGCTTCAACTTGCCCAAGACGAACGGTCAGACTGTAAGGCTTCCCGAGTTCTAGAGGAGGGTGTCTACGTTGATGACTTTTTGTGGTCATGTCAATCTGTAGATGAAGCTTGTACCTTACAAGACGGCTTAATGAGTCTTCTGAAAAAAGGCGGGTTTGAATTACGTAAGTGGGCTAGCAACTGTCCCGAGCTACTGACACATATGAAATCAGAACAAATAACGCAAATAAATTTTCAAGATGATACGTTATCATCGTCCTTAAAAGTCCTAGGATTGACATGGTTGCCCTCATGCGACTTCTTTTCATTTAATTATAATTTAAAGGATAATGACGGAACGAAACGTTCAGTACTTAAGCTGCTTGCTAGTATTTACGATCCGGTTGGTTTTATTTCGCCGTGTACTTTCGTTGCCAAATGTATCATGCAGGATCTTTGGAAACTGAGCCTCGGCTGGAATGACCGTTTACCATACGAATTGTTACAAAAATGGGATAAATTTATCGGTCAATTACCGATCCTTTCACAACTTCGCATTGAGCGACACCTTCTAGTGAATTCGTTTGTAAACGTGCAATTAATCGGTTTCTGTGATGCGTCATCACTGGGTTACGCAGCTTGCATATATCTTCGTAGTACTGACAAGGATGGGAACGTCAAAGTCAAACTATTGACGAGCAAATCAAGAGTTGCTCCATTGAAGCCGTTAATGTCTATCCCTAGGCTTGAACTTATGGCAGCCGTGCTGTTATCGAAGCTAGTTCGTTTTGTCGTACAAAACGTTAAAGATTTTAATTTACCAATAGTTGCCTTTAGCGACTCGAGTGTAGTTTTGTCGTGGCTACAGACTCCGCCATACAAGCTAAAAGTGTTCGTGGCTAACCGTGTTAGCGAGATTGTTGACGTGATTCCGCCCAATTGCTGGTTTCATGTAAACAGTGAGAACAATGCAGCCGACCTCTGTTCTCGAGGCGCGCTGCCTGAACAACTTTTAGCAGTAGCGGACGAATGGTTTAGTGGCCCTGCATGGCTTGCTAGAGATCCACGTAGTTGGCCAAGAAGTACATTATTTTTAAAAGAAAATGATATTATTCCGGAACTTAAAACTAACGTAGACACATTTACCTTTAATTCTTACAATTTAAATAACTTCAATGATCTTGAACATTCCTTTAATAAAATTTCATCGTTCAGTAAACTCGAGCGCGTAACAGCGTGGTGTCTTCGTTTTGTAAATAATTTAAAATGTAAAAAATCTGATCGAACATTTGGTTCACTAAAGTCTTGCGAGTTAAAGCAGGGACAAGATTTAATTATAAAAGTCATTCAAAATAATTATTTTTATTCTGAAATGCAAATGCTAGCAAAGGGAACTCATGTATCATCCCTTCGCAAACTATCTCCCTTTATAGACCCTGATAATTTCCTCAGGGTGGGGGGTCGAATACAACAGTCGGATTTACCATATAATATAAAACATCCGGCACTATTACCCAAGAAGTGCCACATAACTAATTTAATAATTGATTATTTTCATAAATTGTACATGCATGTAGGACCGCGCACCTTGCAAGGCATTTTGAATAATAAATACTGGATAATAAACGCTCGTAGTGTAATTCGTTCAGTTTTGTCGAAATGTCGGGCTTGTTTTAAATTTCGTCCATACTCCACACAGCCTATGATGGGTACGTTACCTGCAACTAGGCTTAAGGCCAACAAGGTGTTTGAACATGTTGGTTGCGATATTGGTGGTCCATTCTTAATAAAAGAAGGTATGCGGCGAAATGCAAAAGTTACCAAGGCATATTTGTGTTTATTTGTATGTTTCTCTACAAAAGCAGTGCACCTAGAAGTGCTCTCAGATTTGTCTTGCGAATGTTTTCTGGCCACATTTGATCGTTTTGTGGCACGCCGCGGTCTCTGTAGTTGCTTATATTCCGATTGCGGAAAAAACTTTATTGCCGCTGCTAAACATTTAAAAAACGTTACTAATTATTTTAATTCTACGTCTAATTCTGATGAAATCCTTTCTGGATTGTCCTCACGAGGCGTCGAATGGCGTACGAACCCGCCTAATGCAGCTTCCATGGGTGGTCTGTGGGAGGCAGGTATAAAATCAGCCAAACATCATCTCTACCGTGTAGTAGGTGATAGGTCCTTGACTTTTGAGGAGTTAAGTACTTTATTTTGTAAAATTGAGGCAATTATGAACTCGCGACCATTATGCTCCCTTTCAAATAATCCTAATGAATTTGAAGTTCTGACTGCGGGTCATTTTTTAATTGGACAGAATTTATTAACTGTTCCGGAATATAATTTTGAAGATGTTCAGATGAATCGATTGTCACGTTGGCAATGTATTCAAAGGGCATCACAATCATTTTGGAAGCGATGGTCAAATGATTATTTGCACACTTTACAGCAAAGAGAAAAGTGGTTCACCTCAATTCCAAATGTTAAGAAGGGTGATTTAGTGCTTCTTAAATCTAACTTAACCAAACCTTTGCAGTGGCCTCTTGGCAGAATAGAAGAGGTTCACCCTGGTTTTGATAACATTGTACGTGTAGTTACTGTACGCACGCAAACTGGGGTTTATAAAAGACCAGTAAATAAAATCTGCCCATTGCCATATGCAAACTAAATATAAAATTAGGTTATTATTAGTTTAGGACTTAGATTAGGCACATACACTCAACTTTTTTACTTAACACTAACAAGTTTCTTTAATTTATTTTTGAATTATTTCGTAAATATTCAATACCACATATTATTAACACACTCATTCTTCACACACCGACACTATTAGGAAATCATCACACTGATTTCGGTGGGGGGTATGTTCAATCCTTTATCACTGGTCGGTGTGAATGAAAAAAAAAAAAAAAAACCCTTCCAAAATTGACACTTAATGTCAAAGGAAAAATATCGCGAGTTGCGTCAACTCCGTTGAAAAAGATCGGTTGAATTCACGACGTTCGTGGAGTTTCCATCTTAAGAAGACCATAACGTTTATGGTGCTGTCCTCCGGCCGTGCCGTGAAACAAAGAAGCAGTCGTGCGCAGCGCAATCCTGCGACATTGGATGTTAAGGTTGGTGGGTTCTTTCTTACTGATTTTGGTATTGGATTGGACATACTACCAACCTACTGCTTCATAAATACATACATACATTTATACAGTCCACATTACATACATCGAAGGATCGCCCCTGCGATTACCGCACAATTGTGTATTTTTATGTAAAAAAATAGATTTTGTTTTAATATTTCTCGAGATAAGTGGCTGCTGGTTATGTTTCTATCATGTTTGTGTTATCGGAAACTTAATATTTATTATTATAACAAAACTATTTGTAACTAAAATAAAAAATAGAACGAACCCAGGACCTTTGGCGCGGCGATCCGGCATGGTAACCATCGCGCCACACAGGTCGTAAAGCGCGCCATGGGACCTGAAAACAAATGGTAGCCATCAATGACCTATCACTAAACCTCTTCACAATTGGACTTCAAGTATAGATCATACGACTGGTTAGGTTTGGACAAAAAAGTGGACCTCTTCTCGGACATCGGAATCGTTTTAACTGAAGGGCGCTCTTCAGATGTTTTGTTTGCGCAGGAGTGTTGGCCCTTCGCATTCTAGAGACGGACAAGTGGGTTATTTGCCGGAACAAGTGGCTGTCAACTTGCTTTTATTGTAAACGTGAGTTGTAGGGATCACCCTCTATTTTGTTTTATATTTTAGTTCTAAACTATGTGAATATAAATATAATTTTGGATTAAAGAAATAGGCTGGATGAAAACAGGCGTAAAATTAACAGATTTTGGGTAATTCCTTCCTTAACATGCCTAGTTGTTTCTTTTATTATCTTTTGGAAGGAAAAAAAAAACAAACAGAAACAAAGACGTGCTTAAACATACTTTGTCAGCTGATGAATGTCTGTTAGTGAATTAAATAATAAGTTTTTATTTCAGAAAACCTGTCCCAGTTCCATAATTTTTTTGTTACTTTCATTTGTTAAACTTGTTAATAAATATTACGTCAAAATTTATTGTGAAATAAACAAAATAAATTGTATTGATGACAAAAATAAAATAATGAAATGTATTAAAATATTAAAAATAAATTATAATACAATAAAATACATGAGCATTAAATTATATATTAAATTAAACTAATAAAATTGAGATGCACTACCGCTTATTAGCGCTGGTGTGTGCATACCACTCACATCAGCTAGTCTTATTATTGTCTTATTATAGTCTTAGTATTCTTTGTATTGAGACTAAATTAGACATCTGCTATAATGTATAAAAGAATAAAAGGATGTTTAGGATACTGAATTAAACCTGCTTATTTTGAATTACGTTTTGGCCGGAAGTATCTAACTGCATTTTTTCGCGTTTCTCATCAATTTGTTACAGTTCCATCCAGACATTTGGTTTATAAAATTCACTTGGAGGAAGAGAATACGCATAATAAACATGTCAATCATGAATTGTACCAAGGTTTTAAGCTTTATGAAGTTTTAACAGCTGTGCATTTTCACGGTAAAAAAATAAATGAGTCTACGAATCAAAGCTTGGAGTTCAGTTCTGAAAGATGTTTCAAAGTAGAAATATGCTTTGTCAAATTCTTTTCAAACAATCGTCGCTAGTACGTTGCTCTTTGATGTTGGCCTAGAACTCGTTTCCAGGTCTATAACTGTTGCGGGAAATTGCTTTATGACAGATGTGTATTCTTATTATTATTATTAGGTATTGATTTATTGCAGTTTCGTAACTGTCAATGATTTTTGTATGTATGAAAAAAAATTGGCATACTGATTTCTTGATTATTCAGAGTAATTTTAGCGGATTAGATAATAATAAATTCCTATGTTTTTACTATGCAATATCCATTCATAATATCCGCTCTTTTTTGTTTATATCCTTATCTTTTGTTAGTTAAAATGATTTCCCAAAAATTTTATATTTCGTATCCAGAAAGCAAAACTAAATATTAACTTTAAGTGAAATTAAAAATTAGGCTTGTAGTTTTTACCAATTATTATTTTTTCTCCTGTATTGAAGGGTTTGTCAACTTTTACAACTGTACATTTTACTGTGTAGGTAATTAAAGTATTTTTTCAAACTGACTTGAGAAAATGGGCATAAAGACATTGCACGTAATGAACCTTTTCCCACTAGACTCCGATATTCTTTCGAAAGTTGAACTGGATTTGAAATGTAAACAGTTTGTTTCGAAATGTTTTCCTGTTAAGCGTTTTGTCTTATCAATGATTTCATGTTTGTTAGTTAACAACGGTAATGACAGTTTTTAGTCACATCACTCGTTAGGAGAGACAACAATATCCGGTACAAGCACATCTCAATATCAACACTATTAAAGTGCCTCGGATAAATTTAATGTGAGTACATGTCTTTTAATAAACATTTAAAAATCTGATAGGGATCTAGATCAACACTTATCTGAAGTAGGACAAGTCTGGGCAAAACATGACAGACAAGACAAATGCAAATACTACTGCAAATTATGGTGGTGGTAGAGCTCCTCGAGGAATATTGGTAATATTGATTTTAATTGTTAATTAATACCATTATTACTATTATTATTTCTCCATGGGGTTCGCCTGGATAGCTACCACCCTTGAGCATGAGTCAGCCGCCAAACGACTCGTCGTGTTCCGGCTGGGGGTTTGAGAGCCAGTTCTTTCTTTCTTTTTCTTTTCTCTTTCTTGGCCGGCAAATCAGTGATGCTATATAGACTCCGTATAGAAAAGAAGAAATGGTGAAAGGAATTCACTAGCTTCACATTATAAAATGTTGCACTCAGTGTACACCCGGCGTTATACTGCCGAGCAATAAATCTATAGCTTGTTTATAATTAAGAGAGCTTTAATCATTTACCGTCTAATAAGACACATTTATCATTTTGATGAGTTCAGCGGTGTACTTTAGATCAAGCATGAAACCCTAATAACATTATGAATGAGATAGTTGGTGGGGATGTATGGATGTTAGCAAAAACTGGTGAATGGATTTTCATGAAATTGAGCCATTCAAATGATGTGGATAAGATATAGGGTATTTATTAGCTCGAAAAACGCGGGGAAAACTGCAGGCAGAGATTAATTATATATCTAGTTGGAATTTATAAAGAAAGTAAGGGAAAACTCATCTACGTATGTGTATTTAATCGGACTTTTTTTTAATGGAAATAGCCGGCAAACGAGCTGACGATCCATCTGATGGTAAGTGGCTATCGTCGCCCATGGACATCAGCAACACCAAAGGCATCACTGATGCGTTGCCGGCCAAGAAAGAGAGAAGAAAAAGAAAGAAAGAACTGGCTCTCAAGCCCCCAGCCGGAACACGACGAGTCGTTTGGCGGCTGACTCATGCTCGAGGGTGGTAGCTATCTAGGCGAACCCCATGGAGAAATAATAATAGTAATAATGGTATTAATTAATAATTAAAATCAATATTACTTTACTCATTCGGTGACATTGAAATTGAGGTTCACGATGTACGAGTAGTTCTGTGAATGGATCCAACAACTACTCCAAAACGACCTTTGATCTTGGCCCCTTTTTCACATTAATGTCTTTGTTGGGATTTCGTTACTTTTTAAAAACTGTATACAACACTCCAACCTCTATACAACACTCGATCGTGCACAAACATACATACATGACATAGTTTGGAAACGTAATTATGTACATTAATTTGCATAATTAGCCAATTAACCTACAATTTTGGATATTGGCTACTTGATCAAAAACTCGTTATTACTATGATAAATTACTTCCTGATTGCCATCCATTTGATTCTAAAAAGATAACATGTTTACATCTAAGTACTTAGCCGAAATATGCAATACACGACGAAAAAAATATTTTTTAATTGCACTAGTAAAATTATGGCAAGGGGGAATATTTTTAAATCTCTATCTCTGGACATCCAGGCAAATCATTTGTGGTATAGCTATTTTCCATATTAAACTGACTTTAACTTGACTAGAAGAATTTTTACTGGAATTAAAAAAAAGGTAGTTAGTTGAAACGAAGATATAACAAATTATTTATAGTGCCAATTGCTAGTAAATTAATGGCAACTTACAAGTACTTACAAGTTATATATTTTAAAATTATAGGGTCGCCATAAAAATAGTATACCTACCTACAGGAAAATAATTGTTATTAAAATTTGGACTTCATTTTAATTGTATTCAACAAGAGAAATCGATCAATAAAACAATAAAACCGAAACACTTAAATAAATTTACATTATAAAAAAACATTAAAACGCATGATGAAGATATGTAAAAATTGGGAGTTCAATTACTTTTTGTAAACTTAGAATTGGCAATAAATAGGTTTTCTAACGAAAACGAGAAAAGCGCACACACTCACATCGGCTTCGCACTGGATTTCCTACTTAGGTCGCAAGAAGCCATACAAAAAAAAACATTGACATACAAACGAAACGTCACAAACGTTCTCTCAAAATTATGAATACGATCTCAAAACGATTTCTCAAAATGATGTGCATAGCTTCAGTTCAACCTACTAACGGCCCACTAGCGAGCACAGGTATTTTAAACAGATCTAGATACTCTACCTCGCTGCTACTGTACAGATTGGTAGAGGGAATAGTAGCCAACATGTGTTGAACTTCTTTTGTGACTGATTCAAAAAGAGAGCGAAAGCCAGGTTGGCTTCACAGAGACATAGTATAGAGAATGGAGATGGATGGAGCACCTTCCTAAATCGTACAATAACGTTAACAACGCTACACTCTCATAGCTCTACAAAAGGATTCTCATTCCATATCCATGGGGCCTACGACACACAAACACAGGCCAAGAACAGTTTAAACTCGTCATTCAAACTGCCTCACTGGGAAACGAACCTAGGAAAGTATCCTTTTCGTCACACGGGTCGTCAATGTAATGTGAAAGGGCAATCCTCATCCTGCGTTGTCTTACAACCTTTACCTGCGCTACTTGGTGTTAAATAAACCTCGGATACACATATCAGATACGATTGTTGTTCTGTTTTTGTATTATAATAATATGATCTAAATATAAGCTACCTTACAAGAGGTTGGGGCCTGGTGTCTTGTTACACAGGTATTTAAATACCTAGCTCGAGCACCAGCTCCCACAAACATCATTTGTAAAAATCTTACTATCTGTATGAACCCCTTTGTATTTTTGCTGATTGTGGTGAGAAATAAATAAAGTTTATTATTATTATTAAAAACACTTATAGGTTAAATTAATACGCTAACGCATTAGGCTTGACCTGTAATGTTGGTGTAAGTTTGGAATGAATAAATAAATAAATAAATAAATAAATAAATAAATAATTTCATACCCGTTCGCGTTTAGACGGTAGATGTCAAGCGTACTGTATCCAGGTGTGTTACAGACGATACGGCCGGTTGCGTGTTTAACACAATTAGACTTTCACACGTGTTGTCTAATAATAGAAATGTGTGCGCCCCTCACTGTCCGTCACTCACTCACTCTCGATACCTGCTTCGGATTTACGGCGTCAATGAAGGATTTCTTTTCCAACGTACTTTATTAATTGCGTTCGTCTTTCGGCTGTCGTCATGTCCGTGGAGTGCGAAGTTTGCAAAGACACGTATAAAATAAATGCACTATACTTTGTCTGTTACTATGCTTAAATAAAATAAAATATTGTTTATTCATTAAGGTGATAATAACACGATTTATAAAATTTGGTATTGTCAAGTTCAGTCAAACTATTATTGACATTAGATAATTTTTTTATTTAGGTAGGTATATAATATGTTACTAAATTTTATATGTATAGGTGGACCGACGACCTGAAGAAGACAGCGAGTATCCGCTGGATTCAGAAGGCTCAGGACCGATCAGAGTGGCGGAAGTTAGGGGAGGCCTATGTCCAGCAGTGGACCTACAAAGGCTGATGGATGGATGGATGGGATGGATGGAAATTTTATATTAAAAAATATTAAAATGTAGGTAAATAATACGTACATCGGTGACTCAACAAAAATAATAGATTTCTATTTTCCCTACATACGAACTAATACGAACGTGGAAAGAGGGTGAAGGCTCTAAAGCTTTCTCTATATATTTTTTGCACCTAAATTGCAGTGTCCTTCTGATCATCATTAACAACATCATTAACTAAAGGCTTCAAAAGTCGGAAAATTACTCGGAGCTCAATGATATTAAAATGTAAAAAAGAGGTAGGTATGTCACTAGTGCTCCGACGATGAAGAGCGTAAGAACAGGCAATTGACCGTTCTGCTCGCAGTCGCTCCGTCAATACAAGACGATACGCACGCGTTTGGTGTTGTCAGAAGTGCTTGACATTTAACATAATAATATAGCATTACAGTCATACAGCCTTCGTGTATTATACCAATGTGATAGGTGTAGTGAAACAAAAGATAAACGTGTTTGTGTTGTAGCTCTTTTCGGAACAAATTTTTTGGTTGATCTGTAAGGGCATAATGTCTCTATATTTTTTTGAATATCATTGATATTAACTAATAAGACGAACGCAGTATGACTTTTACACCTGTGCGCCTCGCTCAGTCGTCAGCATCACAAACAGGTAGGTCGATTGATAGCGAAGGCACGAACGTAAACAAAACAATTTTTACAGCATGATGGCTGTCCTCAAAGCTTGAGAGATCGCACTAGAGCTGCTTTAGAAGCAGCATTTGGTATAATAATATCTTCTCCATTACCGCACCGAATGGAAAAGTATGTTCTAGGCTGCACACCGTTAGCAAATAGTAGGGGATTCCTGCAGTTCACAGGTGTTTTCTCGTTACTGAGGTGTACGTGTGGTGGATAGTAGACCAACTTCAGTTTTAAGGTCTGTAGCTCGAGCACGAATATTTGCGAGAAAGTATTCGTATGGTTAACGTAAGCAATTTGTCAAATTTGTATGGCATTTTAGTACCATTTACGCACGATAGCGGCGCTTTTGAAAAAATGCCATACAAATTGCTTACGTTAACCATACGAATACTTTCTCGCAAATATTCGTGCTCGAGCTACTGAAGTCGCTCGATAGTTAAAAATATTGCTTAAAGGGTTATCTCACAAAGGGAGACCGAAAAGTATCATCACAAGGAAGTGTTTAGGAAAATAAGTCTGGTCTCTAGTCGCATGACGCATCTAAACTTACTCTTTTTAGTAGAAAGTAACTAACAATAACTCATCCATAAAGTATTCAATTACTATACAGTAACCAGTTTGCAATGAACTAATATACTAATAGTATATTCGTTCACTGCCAGTTTGTCGCTATTTGTTCTTAATAGATTTATGTTTTAACGGTAGATCCTAGACGGCAACCCTGAGGCCTTCGGTATAATAAAAATATAGCCTCCAGATAAAATCCAACCAAGTAATTAAGACACTGATTGAAAAAAAATAACCACATTAAATCTAACCTAACCTTTACGCCACAAAACATCCATTAGCCATAATCAAATGATACACAGATCATCAGATTGACGTGTACATACTTAATAACAGCCCGAAACTGGATTAGATAGACCCGATCATTAATCGAGCAAAAGCGCTAATTTATCGAATCGCCCACACGCGACGTAATAATGAATGTTCATATCCCCACCTTTTCTTCTAATCACGCGAAGCCTAATCTGCTAAATATTAGCCAAAATAGCGCGAAAATCGTTTTGCGCTGCGCATGCGGCGGGGTGGGCGCGCTGGCGAACGTCAGTCCGCGCCGCGATCTCCCGCCGAAAGGGATCCACGCACGCACGCCGCGAAATTCGGAGCCGTATCGAAAATCGATCGTTCGTTCCGCAAATTTCAGTCGAAATTACACGTTAATCGAACGGTCGCATCTGTTGGGGATTGCGAGCGCCTCGAATGTTCAGCCGATAGGGGTGGGCCCCCCTGGCATGGTCAGGCAGGTGTGGCCCAGGGAGTGCGGGCAGTGATGTCCCGGGAGAGATGCGGCCCGTTGTCATCGCCTCTTGCTTGCTGCTCCTCGCGCCCATCACCGATTCTTGGTGGTGAGTCCACCGTTACCACACTTACCGTTTATCACTACTCTAACAGATCAACTCATGTTTCGATCGGTTTCCGACAGATCGCGCTCGCCACCCGTTTATCTTGTCACCTGATTTGTTGTTAAAAGCTCCTATTAAAACACAGCTGTCGTGTTTACAAGAGCTCCATAAATCAAATATCAATCTGATATTATGCAGATATATAAGGAAAGTGGAATGTTTAGCATTTTACAAGCCATAAAATGTATGTAAATTGCCTTCGTTCGACTGTAGATAGATAAGTTTGCGTTGATTAATTTGCATCAGAATCTGTGAGATAAACTGCTGTATCTTAATTGATCGAGTGTGATGAAAGATGATTTATTTTGGAGCGTAGTGTTCCCCTCACCTTTAGCGGACAGAACATTAATTTACAGGCATTTATTTAAAGCAGCACAAAATGTCAGGAGTTAATGAAACAATGAGCGTGTAATGTAGGTATATCTGTCACCTCAATAGTAATGAGCGTTAGATCAATTGCAGTGTTACCGAGAGTTACCTACTGGTTAAAATTATAACTTCCCGCTTGTAGCACCCGCTCATTTACAATGTAATGACACGCTCTTATTAATTTTATTTTTAATACTGAGAGAGGCGGTTTTAATTCATTAAAAATATTTTGACCAGGTTTTATTGTCCGAAAATTTGATAATATTCTAGAGCAGTGAAAATCAGATTATGATGTGAAGCGGACGAAAATAAATCCTTAGGTCCAAGTCAATTCATCCAGCTCATAGTGATGATACCATGATGATACGTATCATATCTTGTTTTGTTTAAGAACGTTTTAAGTCCGTTAAATAATACTGATACAAATTTGGAACAGCGACATCTATCGTCGCTAAATACCTCGCTCTCTCAGCTTAACTCTAGTGCGCAAGTAAAAACGTACCAATGTAAAAGCTCATGAATGGCACTGGCGTTTTTAGTAATTAAAACCGTTTAGCATTCCTTCATGGTACTAGAAAACGAAGTGGTAGAGTCACTTTTTACTGACTTTATATCAGTAAAATTTTTCAGTCAATGTACAGAACTGGTCAGGCGCAAGCTAGGAGAGGCATATATGACCAGTGGAGTTATAAAGGCTGATGGATAGACATGACTATACCAGTCATATTTATGTTTAAAGTGATAGTGGATAAAGCGCCGGTCTCACACATGTGGGACTTGGGTTCATATCCTGTATATGTAGGTACCTATCCACATGTGATAAATGAGTTTATCACTTACTTTTATGAAGGAAAATATAGTGAGGAAATTAGCTTATCTAGAAGATTTCCATAATTTCCTCAAAAATGTTTAGGGTCTGCAGTTGGCCAACGGTGTGAACTAGCCTTTATCCCTGAACTATAAACTTTAAAATCAAATTATTTTATTCTACTCTGGCAGATAGATAAGATAATAGCGCCAGGTAGAGTACGGCCGACGTATCTTGGCGCGTCTGAACTTCGCGCAGAAGGCTGCGCAGTAACAAAATTCGGCGATGCTCCATAAATAAATAAAATAAATAACACTTCACTCTCATAGCCCCACACTAATTTAGACAAGATTCTTTGTATCGCGGGTACCATAGAAAACACACGCAAAGACAACAGACAAACGCCCAGACAGAAATTCAAACTCATCATTCAAATCCCCGCTTCGCTGGGAATCGAACCAAGGACCCTTGGCGCGGCGATCCGGCATGGTGACCATTGCGCCACACGGGTCGTCACCTATCATCATGTGGTTAATCAATATAAAAATCCTCGCTTCTCGCTTACAGTCAGACAAGCTTATAAATCTAACAGTTGTTAGTGGCAATCTTATATTATAATCTTATTGTCTCAACTTGATTAAGCATAATGTGTTTGTCATCAGGTTTTGATTGCCTGTTTTATAAAAATTAGGTGATTTGCATTCATTTTTGTATTCATTATATTATTTATTGCATATTGTGATTCGGTTGCGGAATAATTATAATTATTTATTGGTATAATTAGCTTATACGGCTTATAATAGGAAGCTGAATCTGTTCTTTAAGTTGTGTTTTTTTTTGCTGTTCGCGTTTGTAGTCAAAATCTACCAGGAGAAACCCTGGAGGAGGTAGGTACTGTTAATACCCTACACTACAACAGCAGAGACAGGTAGAAACATTCCACGATTACTTCTAGAAGATAGTAGCTAATCAAGCTTCACATTTAATAAAAGGAATAGTTGTTAGTTGTATAGGTAGTAGTTTTCATTTCATTGACGACCCGCGTAATCGTTACTCTCACCGCTTGAAGAGACCTGGGTTCAATTCCCAGCGAGGCAGAAATTTTAATGATGAGTTTGAATTTCTGTTTTCGATGTGGGCGTGTGTGTTGTTGTCTTTGTGTGTTGTTCATCGCACTCACACAGGGCACACACAGGGATTCCTTGAGTGGGGCTAGAGTCCGTAACGTTTATTATATTATGTTTTAACACCTGCCATCAGATCTTTCCACATTCAAACAGGGTTGATGGTAAACAATGCCGTTACCCATCAAGTTTGCATTTTGTCTCTCCTTTTTGTTTAGAGGTGACATAAACATAAAGAAATAAATAAAGGAGCGTAATAACTAGGCTAGCAAATAAGTATTTAATAAACCAGCATGGACTATGGGGGTCATTAAATTGGGTTCTACAGAGCCCAGCGTCCTCTAACCGACGTGATATGTGCCATGGATACCCTCGTTGTTAATCAGTATGCAACATGAGGACATGTACTCCAAAGAACCTCATAATATTTGAGGATTTGAGGACTTTAGCTGAAACCCCATTAAATTAACTGTTCATGAAAATAGAAAATCTTTCTTCAGCGAATCTAAGAAAGCATAATAAATTTTGCAGTAATCGTAATGTATAAAAACGCTTGCATCTCATTAGACAGGACGCAGATCTTTTTCTAAAATGCGAAGTTGCATCAGGTATCATATAGAATTTATCATCCCTAAACATCATGTAATGTAAGTTCCTCGAATATGTAAGTCTTATAGTTGGTCATTGCATTAATATGCCTTGATCTTCAAGTTGACTTCGCAGTCAACATTTTACATGCGGTTGCATTATATCCATTTACTATGTTTTTATTAATAACATTTTAATAACTAAAATAAATCTAAGTACAAAATAATCCAAAAAATTACGCATTTTCTTAATGGTATGGCTTACTCGCTCATCGCTTTGAGTACGGCAAGGTAGTTAGTTCAATCAAATCTATGTTAGTGCCAAATGTATTGTCTCGGCTTTATTATGCGAGCTTGATTTAGCTATATCTTCAGCTCGTTACTGGCTTTGATTAATCATTTCTAATATATTTAGTTATATTGGAACAAATGGTTAATAATATAATATTACTAGCTGCGAATTATTAGTAGTACACAACACAGTGGGACATCTCCTTGTAATTGAGGAAGCCTAGGGCGTTCACCGTCACAAAACATTGTGGATTGCTATCTATTGAACGACAACAATCACAACCAATACCTTATGGCATATATAAAGGCTATTTTTTTTATTTCTAGAGATCATTTATACATCAGTTTAAACCTAGTTTAGGCAATTCTGAGATCAATCTTCACTCGTATATCGACATGCTACATATTATTTTCAGTTACAAAAGAGACCCTTGCTGTGCACATAAATGTTTGATTTCGGGTCGTGGGTGTTTGTGATGTCTTAAACAAAGAAAATGTGTTGTCCATGCAACCCATGGCACAGGGAATCCTATAGCAGAGTTACTAGTGATGTATGAGTATAGAAAATTGTTAATAATATTTTTTAATTTTCCTCACTTCCTTTCTCCTGGAGTTCAATCATCTGTAATATTAGTCATCATGAGTAATATCATAAACCGTATAATGAATGTTAGTTACGCTTAATTATGCGCTCGCTAAGTGTTTCAATCGTAGGAGTGAGCAGATCAATCGATTTGTCACTCTAAATAGATTATCTTTGCATTAACGCTGCTTATAATGACTTATTGTTGCTTAGTTTCGTTCGAGTGGCTACAAAATTGGCAAAAATTAATTAATAGCTCACTGTGTGGTACGGATCTCACAACTTAAGTCGAGAGCGTATTGCACGCTGTTTCATTGGTTGGAACTATTAACGGTCGATTTCTATAGCCTATTTCCTCCATGCCCGTGCAATAATAGATCACTTAAGTCACGTTTATAGTATACTATTTATGCTTAACCCGCAGTTGAAATTCATGCAATTTCATGACCTAAGTACACCTTACGTACCGTAAGTTTAGACCTTCCCGGGATCTGTGACTTGAAATGTCAGTCTTAATCCCATTAAATTATATTAAACTTCCGACATCCTCAAAAATTTTAATTCATAAAAATAATAATTACAAGGAGAGTATTTAAAAAGTTCAGTTATTTTCTTGTTTATATTCGAATTTCGAAATCTCTCATCACTGGGGCATTGTACTTTAAGCCCGACAAAGCAATTATTTTTCCAATCCAACGTGAGGCTTTCCTCAAAATTTTATGGCGAGATAATCGCCCGGTTCATAATAATAAATTGGCAATACGAAGCATAAATCAATGTGCATGAAATTCAATAAAGTCATACGGGCGAACCACCTCGGAGGGGAGTTTAATTTGCAATTAATCAAACCGGCCTTAAATTAGGAGCTTCGGCCACGATCAACAAAAATTGATGCATTGTAAAGGCTTGTTCACAGCGCGCCTTAGACGGGTTAATGTAAGATGCAATTTTTACAGTACCGTTACGGCAAGTACCTAATTCACTTGTAATATGGGTGCTACGGACCGTAGATGTTACACCTCTATTTGTAGTCTTTTATTGTCCTATTTTTGGTCATTTCTTTTCTGTATTAGCATCATTGTTAATTTTTGAAGTGAAAACTTCTTTAGTACGGGGGTGACTTGAAATTTTATGAAACGTAACTGTCCAGTGGAGACTAGAAATGAGTGGAGACTGACTTGAGTTGAGTTGAGTTGAGTGGAGTGGAGTGGAGTGGTTTGGAGTGGAGTGGAGTAGTAAAACCTACAATTATCATCTTCCCGAAATTTTACATTCGTCTCATTATCTTGAAAACAAAATTTTTGAAGGTTTCACTTCTAACACGTGTGAATTGCACACATTTTAATTTTTTTACGTGTCATTGACTTTTCCAGACCGAAATATTCTAAGCTATGTAGCCTATATAGTGTCATAGAAAATTGTTGTCACATAGATCTTGTTAGTCTACAGTCTACACTGAAGGCTAGGATGTATGTATCGTATTAATAGTGTAAACTGGAAGATCGTAGCTTAAGGACTTGTATGTACCTATCGTAGAGAATAGAGTAACTATCGGTTCTAATGACTATGTGTAAAAAGCAAAGCAACAACCCATAATGTCCCACTGCTGGGCTCGGGGTCTCCTCTCAGAATGTGAGGGTTAGGCCATAGTCTACCACGCTAACCAAGCGCGGATTGGTAGACTTCACACACCTTCGAGAACTTTTATGGAGAACTCTCCGGTGTGCAGGTTTCCTCACGATGTTTTCCTTCACCGAAGCAAGTGATACTTAACTTCTAATACGCACATAATATTTGAAAATTAGATGTGCGTGCCAGGATTTGAACTCGGGCCCCTTCGTTCGGGAGACCAACGTTCTACCGCTAGGCTATCACTGCTCTTATGACTATGTGTGACTGCTGTTAAATATCCTATCCACAAAACCATGATCAATATTAGGACAATGGAAGAAATCCATGACTATGTAACACATTATAGATATTAAAACATCTTTAAAACCATACTTTATTGGAACTGGCAGTAAGTTATGTATCATTGGATTAAATTTATAGTGGCTAGTGTGTGATATTAGTGATACAAAGGATTTTAGGTGATAAAGATAGCACCATGGTGGGATTAAGGAAAGCTCAATCAAGAATGGAGTAGTCGAGATTCGCACAGCCGAGCTTGGTCAAGAGTGGCGCTGTCATGAGTTATGTTTTCAAGAATTTAATTAATAACAAATTCTAACAACATATTGTAATGGTCGCTTATCTACATGTTCTGAGCTCATTAAGCAATAGGTCCTGATTAATAGCGTTAGACAAATGAAAAGCTTTCACTACACCGGCTCCTAACTAATTCCTTATTGGCAAATGTAGAGTGGTGAAATGCAGTAATTATCACTTGTACATCTTCAACAATATTAGTAAGAAAACACAAGTGAAATGTCGGTTTTAAATGTACTCTTATTATTTTTGATATTAGTATAGACGTTGCCTTATTAACTTTACATTTATGCACCTCAGTAAGTCAATGGGCTCTGACGTGACAGCCAAATTCTAAAGCATAAAGCATAATGGTGAAGAATGACTCAATTTCCCCACCAAGCGATTTGTGTGACAGTTTGATTGATTGATCCCAATATGGGCACTTCACCTCCGACGTTATTAAAGATTTCTTACCGTTTAGATCCGCTGCTAATGAAAGATGAATTGATAATTTGGTTTAGGGTCATTTCGCACCTTCCAATCTCGACCTGTGAATTTGTACACTAAATAACAGTTGTTTATTGAAGACTTTATACGAAGCTCAGGCGTAGAGGCGTAGGGGTTACGATAATATTATAAAATAAATATGTATTTATTATCTGATATGGCCCTGGCATAGTGATTATAATAAGATATTTTATAAATATTTAATTACGTTATTAAGTAAATTTGTCAAAACGATGAAGATGGGAGATTGACAGGCTGAATTGCCATTAGCGTATGTCAAAAGGTTTTCATATCTCCTGCAGTTTCGTCATTCTATACATACGTACCTACATGTTCCGCCTTCCGTGTATTGTAGGGCACGTTTAATTGGGCACTGCAATTAAAGAAGGCATTCTCATTGTAATTTCAATGTATTACTATCGATTTCAACATAAACTTATATACTTTGATCATGAAATGCTTAAGCGTTTGTCCCATTGACGGAGAGTCAGTAGGAGAGAACACCTAATAACAGTAATAACACCTAAACAGGACCTATTAACACAGTCCAGCTAGCTACAGCTACTAAATTATTTCTGTACGACCCTGTAGCCTAGTTGGTAGCGGCCCTGCCTGCGAAGCGAGGGGTCCCGGGTTCGGGGCCGGGGCAGATATTTGTGTGACAGATGAATATTTGTACTCGGGTCATTAGTGTGGTTGTGGTGTGTTATATGTGTCGTCCATGCCACACGCGACACAGGTAATAACCTACTGCGGGGGTATGAGTGTGTTAGCGTTTATTTATTTATTTACGTATACCATACTACATACCATACTACATACCATACCATACCATTATAAGTTTTATGACTCAAAATTGGCGTTCTTACCAAAAATCTGTATGTCTGTACTATAATTGATAAGAATCACTGCGGTCCTATTGTTACGTGTTGTCACGTTTCTTTATATCTAGGCACTATCAGTGCCAAAGTGCCAAACATATAATCCAAGGCTGTATAGATTCGGCGTGTGATAAACTTGGCGGGGTTTTGGAATATTATGGCTATGTTCAAGGTTGGAAGGTATTTCTTTGTTTTTTTTTTATATTTATGAATCGTAGGTTTCAGCTTTTACACCCGCCCTATACCAATCCTTATAGGGCAGATAAATGATCATTATAAAGTCTGTTAGATGCTAATAGTTCACGAATAGTTTAAGTTTAAGAATTTTATTATAAAAAAACATACATAGATAACCTTTCAACTAGGATTGATGAATAACTTCTGACTGACTGAGGAACATGAATGACTCGTAATATTCACGAAGGTGTGTGACATCTGCCAATTGCATTTCACCATGTTAATCATCAAGGTACACTATGACCGTTCACACTAGGTGGTCCGCTCAGTTGTGCGATATAAAAAAAATAATCGGACAAAATATTTTTAAGAACAGAAAGTCGATTAAAAAGTGAAAAAAAAACCCACGCGTTCAATCAAAATAATTCAATCAGAGTAAAATTTCAATCAGCATTATTTTGTCATATTTAATTGGACATGTTGGGTCAAGTTGGGGCTATTACAGTAGTAGATTGGGGCATTAAAATAAAAATGTAATTAATTAAGTAATCGATGTTCGTGTTACGGGCCGTGGGCGAAACTGGGTATTGAGACGAAGTGATTCTATTGATGGCCACACCTACATGGGCTATTGACATATTTTTTGTCAATTAATCTGTTGCTGATTACATAATATTATGTTATTACAATTTAATTTTTTAGTTTACTTTTGTAGTTTATTTATTTATTTATACTTAAAGCTAAGTGGTACAAAAGGTGGACTTAATGCTACAAGCAGTCGTAGTTCGCTGTTAACACAATATTATTCCCTCTGCTAACCAATATTACTTCGAGACGGAAATAGGATAGAATGAAGAAGGTAAGAAGAATGTATAGCATTACAAATATGTAACGTAACTGTATTTTAGTCTTGATGCAAGATTCACAAAAGATTGATCAAGTTGTAATATCTACATACCCATCTAAATTATCTATTAGCTTCCGACATTTCTATTAAGCAGCAAGAAATCGTCCGTGAGTGGGCAGCCTTAAATCCGCAGTCCGTGAGATTTACGATGTAATTAAAATATTTACTTCGCATTATAACACTAGTCTCTACATTAAGGGGCTTATCCTGTAAACATTTATTTCTTCAATTTCTTTAAATTTTGTTGCGACTTACAGTGAGAAATTAAAAAATGAATTAGTAACTAAGCCGAATGTATAACGTTTAAGCAAATGAATGAACTTACCCCGAAAACATTTTATAAATTGGCATAATATTATTAAAACTGGTGAATTTTGCTACGCGTGTGAAATCAGGGGTATTTTTCCAAATAAAATGGGTAGGTACCTATAGTATAGATCTATAGAGGTACCTCTATCTATACCTCTCTGTTTAAGATATTAGTTACTACGGGCAAGAAGTGTTAACCTTTATCCATCCATCCATCTTCAATCCTGGAATTGATGCCAACTCTTCTTTCAATAATGGTAATGACACCGGGCTTTCATGTTGACCGACAAGGGGCATCCCACCAGTTAAATTCTCTACTTGAGCATGGTGGTAGATTTTTTATCTTCTTACGGCTAGCTGTCCTTTTCTGTAATCAAGATGAAATGTTTTATAACTTCGTGATTAGCTAAAGTCTGAGAGCTATTGAATTAGTGAAATCCATTGCGAAGACAATTTACCATTAGGCGGCCCATGCATCTCAGTTCTACCGACATAAAAAATTGTTCAGTTTCAAAACCGCTAACGAGTTATAAATTAAGGTCAATTGTAACTTTTAAATACCAAATATTTATTAGTTACTAACTAAACTTGCCCTTAACATGCAATTAATAAACGAACCAACATCCGCTCAGACAAGATCACTCACATTTGGATGCCGGTTCTCTATTGACAATAAAATTGATAGATAACGCAGATAAAATACGTAAAACGTGCTCGTCTCACTGTTTCTGTCTCATTAAGAATTTATGTCTAATTTTAATGTAACTTGGATATCACATTATTTTATAGGCGAGTATTTTAGGAATCGCAGGCTGCCTACCTACGCAGTCAAGATTGTTTTAAACTTTGATTTATGTCCTTAACTTTAAATAAGCAGTACTAACCATGTAACATTAAGGATGAGGCCATCGTCAATAATTGTCATTTGCTTGCATTTTTCATAGTAAAAGTACGAAATCTGTCTACGGAGCTTTTGCGTATTATCGTCTATTTTTCATTATGCACCGTGGACACTGGACAGTAAGCCTAAGCCTAATTTCTAGCACGTAAGTAAATCGCAATGAAACAATATGCATATACATAGTGTGAATATGTAGAAAATTTACCTAAAACATGTTTTAAGTTAAAATAACCACAAGGCAGAATACGTAGTAAAATGATGGATTTACCGTTACACCGTATGAGAAACATTATTAGCAAAACAGTTAGTTTCTATAAAGTTTATATCTTTGTTACGAGGAAGGTAATCACCTCCATGAGACTAATCAACTTTGTTGTTTTGTTGTCGTTAAATGTTTATTAAAGTGGAAAGTAAAAATTTTGGGTATTCATATTTAAGACGGTTAAATTAAAATGTAACTGATGTTCATTGTTCATCTATTTAGAGTTAGATCCTTTCTAATGGATTTCTAAAAAAAGAAATCCTGTATTCGAAGTCAGCCATTACAATATTTTTGTGTAACTTGAGCTATTCACGCCCTGAAAGCTCCCGGAAATATTCAAAAAATTATCATCATATTTCATCCAATTAATACGAAACTTTAGTCCTTAATGATATTTGTAACAACTGTATGAAATTCAGTTCAGTAGTTTTTTAGATATTTCATCAGAGGAGTTACTGATAAACCACCTACAATAGATAAAAAATAAATACGAAACTTGGAAATTGTGTCCGCACAAGAATATATTTTGTTAAATTATTATTTTCTTCTCAATATTAATTAATATGTTAACACTTTTTCAATTTATGATTCTATGTATCAAGTTGTTATACCGCAAAAGATTCAAAAAGAAAAGTAACAGTATTCAAAGAAGCTCTCTCTACACGACACTAAAATGCATCGACTGAACTGTTTACGTAAATAAATAGTGTCTCTAAGTGCTTTGACCACCCCCGCTCGGAGTCGTGAGACATTCGTGTGCATATGTGTATCCATCAGGAAGGATTGATCCCATTCACCGAGTGACAATGAATGACGGTGTTTGCGGACACCGGGCGAGGCGCTAACGCGCGACATGTCAGCGATTAGCGACTACATGACGACTTAACTGTAAACATCATTACCATTACCACTCTGTTACAAACGAGACACCGGTAATGATAAATCGAGCTTTATTACGAGGCAGTAAGGAATGAGCAGCGCTCAAAAAATGGTTGGTTTTTCAGTTAAGGCTAGATCGCTCTGTCACTGTAGGCAAACACTTTTAAAAAGTTGGTGTGACGATAAGCAATGTTGTCGTAAGGTTTTAGTGTGCGCATCATGAATGTTGGATGTATGTTTGTGATATTTCAAATTAGGTTGGATGTTCTCGGTCGCATTGTTGAAAGTTTACGCTTTTAGAAAGCACTGTATGTTCCTATTGGGATGTGAAATGGTCGTTTATTTTGTGTGGTAGTGATATTAATGAATATGTCACGAGCAAGGAAAATAAAGATTGGCTGGAATATTTGGGGGTTAAAACGTAAAGGATAACGGTATAAATTATGATATTTTTCTTTCTGATATGATCAAGAAATAGCAAAGGTAAAAAAAACATTTTTATTACTACCGTTACAACTAAATTAGATAATTTGATTCAAGATGAACGAATTTTATAAAATGACAAAAAATTGTTTCTACTTTTATTAATATTTAAATAAAAAGCTCTAGAAACGAATCGTTTTAGCGCCAGCATAGTTTGCGTCCATAATGGGCGAGATGCGTTAATTGGTGAACTTCTACGCACCATGACGCGGTTTCCAAACGCTAAGATTATACAACGTAGAAGGGTTACTTAGAGGATCTTTAGTGCCCACGTTTTAATCATGTTCCAAATTACAAATAAAAAAGTATTTCAAATAAATAAAATTAAGTTTTTTAATTTAAAATCTTGAACGTAGATTTTAAATTTCACTCAGTGAGCAACTAATATAATATAGTCATAATAAAATAATATGCTGTGTTTATCATTTCAGGATTTCATATCAAAATCCAATCGTCCCACAATAAACAAAAAAAAAACTCCTATAAAATATCTTCTCCACATTATACGAGAAAGTGAATAAAATCCAAAATGTCTATTATTGTCAATCTTCTCCGTCTGTTAATGTCTGTGCCTGTCAACGGCGCTAGGTAAAATATGCACACATTAGGTATAAGACAGCGTAATAACGATAAGGTTCTTCTGATGTCTGGCAAAAATAATACCTACTTCCCCACAGTAATACCTACCTCCCCGTCTGCGCACTGCATCATTACCTGTGCTAGTTAGCGAGGGCTTGCTAAGCGCACTGCAAACATGCGCGGGCCGTGACAGGGCATCGCACTACACAGCCCTGCATGAACTAGTTCTGTCAAGTGCTCGATGCTGCTCAATTAAATATGAGTTGAGATACCACTCTCATGATACAAGCGCTTTACCCGCAGCTTTTCCCGCGTTTTCCGGGATAATAAGTACCTAGGTATATCTTATCCCAGATCGTGGTCTACTTCTGCGCAAAATTTAAATCCAATCAGTAGTTTTTGCGTCAAAGAGTTACAAACATCCTCATTCCTCACAAAGTTACACATTTATTACGTAGGTATATTAATATAGGATGAGACATCAAAAGACGAACATTAAATAAAAGACACTAACTATTTGGCGTACTATTCTTTGGTTCTTGTTTTGCCATTGAAGATATCTGGAAGGTTCCACGCTGTTGCAGTGGTGGAGGTGTCATGACTAACTCGTGTATCGTATAGTAGATATCCGTTTTGGCACCTGCTCAATGCTGCTTAATTAAATATGAGTTGAGATGACGCTTTTATTACAATGCAAAATATCAATGACCATATATGACCCATATTTAACCCATGGCCAACAAGTGCATGGATCTCTCCTCCTTAGGATGCCTAGACTACTTAGTCTCTATACTCTACCACGCTGCTCTAGTACGGTACGGACCGTCGCGCGTCGGCTTTCGTGCCCCTCGAAGAACAGAAGAGCTCAAGAATTTTTAACCCCTAGCGGTCACCCATCCAATAACTGACACGCTCTAAACTCAGTCGTTCACTTAGGATAAAAACACAATAAACATTTCTATTTTACGTGCCATTGTTGCTCTTCTTTTACCATTGGATACATCTGCAGGGTAAGACAAGCTGTTAATGGTAACTTGAGTGTCAACAGTGCCCTTGGTCAGAGTGATTCTGCCTACGCTGGAAGTGTGAGCAGAAAGAATACGAAGTATTATTAGACAGCAATAAGCGTTAGTGGCGTAACCGATACACTGTCCACATGATGTAAAGGACACTAGAGCCAACAGCAACTGTCCATTCGAAAAAATAGAGTAGGTACTTTCCAAAAATAAGATGTTAAATAAATAGATAGTTATTTGATAGACTGATTTAGATGTTTAGAATTGCATGTGGTTGCGTTGGAGCCCTTGACTTTGGCCAATGTACATAGATTACTTATAATGGTAAGAATACGAAGATTAAAGTCAGTGAAGTTATTTTGTAAATAATTCTCGCTAAATTGTAGTTTACAAATCAAATTAAATAATACTTGGAGGATTAGTTGATGTTAGTCTATATGAAAAAAAAAATGTGGTTCACTAATTCAGTTTGGTTTAACGTAGTTTAGTTAAAACCTTCAAACAATTAATTTTTCAAATTACGTATGCTTGCTTAAAATGAAAAGTTTCTGCATCCTGTCCTCGTCCTGAAATAATCTGTCGTTGAGGCAGTTACGATGTCAAAATGAGAGTTGATTCGCCAATTTGCTACCGAACATTAATTATAACAAATTGGTTTCGCTGTGAGCCGTTACGACTCCGACGCGTCGTCAGGTAGATAGGTAATTTAGATGGCCTAATGCGTTACTCCGGTTTAATGGCCTCTTTGCACGATGAAGAATACGTAACCAGAGTTTATAATATAAACTATGATATAAATACCGTTTCCTAATTTAAATCATTGTGATTTATATGCAAATTGTACGTGCAGGCACCCACGAAACTTAATGTCGTACGCCAATACGATCGTGGTCGTCTTACAGCCTTTCTCAATATTCTATCTATCCTTAATCTCATGTTAGGTACCTACCTAAATACCTACTGTCAAAATGTCACAACATTATAGTGCAAGTTGTAATTACTATATCCACTAGTCTACTACCTATCCTACTTTGATTATGGATGTACTAAAACTCAATCAGAGATTATGACTGGATTCATACATTACTTAGTGTTAGTGCTATTGATTTTGTAGCAAAAACTTCATATATTACGTTATTTAAATTAAATTCTCTGTTACCGTCCAAAAGTGAACACAAAACGAAAGTAACGCATAAATCGTCCTGTAGTTGTCACCGTAAATACTCTGTGGACTAATAAAAGGGTGGTGTTGGTGCCAAAACAGACAAGATTCGCACTAGTGACCTAGGTCACTGCGAAATTGCGAATATATTATGGTAAATGAGCACGAATATATTATGGTAATGAGGCTACTGGCTGCAACATCATTACCGTATTTAAAAAGGAAAACTATTTGAACGTAATTATAAAATACCGTTTAGGGATCAATAAAAATAGCGTAGTATAAAATATATAAATTAAAATTACAAACACACCAATTACGAATTCTGATTCTGATTACGATTATGGATAATATTGCCAGATAAGATGGAAATGATGGAAAATCAGCTGTGGTACACGTTGGTATTGGTACAAGTTTCGATGATGATGATGATGATGATGATGAAATATAAATTGTTGACCTTCCAAAGCCTATTTAAAGACACATTGAATATGTTAAAATTTATTAACAATATACTATTTTATATGAGACAAACCATGTAGCATCTAATAAAAATGTTCCTTGTAAAATTGATCTGTTCTTTCTAAGGAGCGGAAACGTAGTATTATAACTAACGAAACTAGTTATTAATCAATATATCAAAAACTCGTTGGTATCTACAGTAATAAACTTAGATATACAACTTTTATAAAGCGCATAGTATGTGTATAGTATTCACACTAGCAAATTATAATTAATTTTCCTTTGAGATTGAGTCAATTGCTTACTTCAGTTAATACGTGAAATCTAGCTAGAGGCGTTTATTACTTTACCCAATTTATTTTAATTGTATGCTCCTATCTCTCGATCGTAAATACATCTTACATTTAGAAAGCAATGGTGATTTCGTACTAAATTAAATTCTAAAATCCGTGACAGTTTTATTGACTATTGATTGAAACCATTATCTATAAAAACAAGCATATCCAATTAAACAAATAAATATTTCAGAAATGCTATATTTATTGCCAGTTGATTAATCATTCTAAAATTCGCCTGTCCATCATTAAGGCACTTCCTCTCTTCGCTTAACCGCGTCTAACACCAGATGGTGCTTTGAAGAATTATTAATTGACATACAACTTATCACAGTTAATTTATTCGTCTGGATAGACAGAGTTTTGTCGCTAGTTTGGCAATATTCCATTGATGCAAGTTACAAACGAATATCAACCCTATAACAATAGACTAAAGCCGTTTCCTCATCCCCACGTAATTATATCATTTTCTCAGATCACTAAAACGCTTCTGTCACGAAGGTACGCTTAAATTGAAGCCAAAATAAACTGGACTTCTTCAAAACGGATTTCGTAACAGTACTCTTGATGTTTGACAATAATAATTATTGTGGCAAATATTTAAAGCTAACAGGTCATGAGTCATGACTCATGTGCCCGATTGACAATGTGCTAAAACATATTATAAATAAATTTTTATGGATATCGCACCTTAAATATGTGTAGGAGTAGTGTCACGGTGCTTATGATTAGACTTATTATTGTCTCATTTAGTATCAATCCATCAATATTTGCATATGAATTTAGCGATAAAATTAGGCAGTATTTTCACATCTGATATGAATTTTATTTCAATTTACAACTGTTATCTCTATCATAGTACGACATCACATAATAAAATGCTATTTTTTAAAAGCTAAATGGTAGTGACCTGAACTGACCTGAGTATTCAATATTATCCTAATTTCCACTTGATACCTCCATGCGTTACTGTGAAAAAGGGGCAGACATATTGTTAACGAAGTAATCCTGTAATAAGGATTCCATTTTTTTGAAGTACGGAACCATAAAATGGAGAGAACCAACTTTGATTTTTTATTATTATTTTCCAATAGTCTAGCACACAATCAAATAAAGGACCTGACAGACCTTCGTAGGCCTTCCATTGAACATCAGGGACAATAACAGATGTGATATTCCCTACCAAAGTAGAATTCCATACTACCAACTAACCCTATAACACAAATCTCAAACAAAACTAGTCTCCTTTCCCTAGCTAAATTAAAACCAATTACCATGGCGTATCCAATAGAGTTATAATGGTCTTAATGGTCCGAACGCGGAATCAACAGCGATTTTAATCTGGAATTTTTGAATCAGCTGAACCCACAATCGGAATTCAATAACCGATAACAAAGTCGATAAAACAAATCCACGGAACAGTCCGCCTGAATCATCATTACCAGCGCTTATATTAGCTGAATCAATCGGCTCCGAGTGGCGTCTGAATGCACACGGTGTGACATCTAGCGACATCCCCAAGGCCCAAGGCCTCCTCACATAATTTGTGGCCCCGTAAGGATTTATCTTTATTGTACGATCGTGAAATAGGCTGTTGTTCGCCGGTTAAAGACTGTACATAAATATGTACAAGAGTTATGCAATTCGAAGTTCTTGAGAAAGTCTTTGTTAATTTGAGAATAGGTTGATACCATATTTTTCTAAGATTTAAAAATATTGCATCTTCAACATCAACAGCCCTAGAAGTATGTTTGGTATTGAAGAGTTAGCTACGGTCCGAAGATAGAGCAATTGCTGCTTCGATCAATTTCTGTTTTCAATGCTCAACACATTACGCTATTGTCATTTTAATACGTCAATCAATCAAAAAATCAAAACGTTCATTCTGTCTCTGTTCACATCGTACGCATTACTCAATGACTCTTCTGTTCAGACCGGTATTCTATGATATAATCGCCCTAATTCCTATGATGGAGCTTACCTAACCGACGTAAACCGACGTATGGGGTTAACAAAATCATTTAGTACAGCAAGCACCGGTGTTGTGGTCGTAACTTACGACCGTCCGACATTTAGTGTTGTACTCCGCTCCACAGTAGTAGTAAAACGGCGAAGGTCGATCTCTAGTTGTTTATATTAATTGAATTCATGATAAACGCTTTCGTATTCCTGGACGGAATGAGTGCACCTGATTAGATGAAGTTTGAAAGTTTCGCTCCGATGATACATAAACCTATATTTATTTATAGAAGTTTAACGTTTTTAAGATAAATTTTACGAATTGAGAAATAATAATATAATTTGTGATGGTTTTGAAAGATTTCAATATTAAAATGGAGCGATATGCATGGAAATTGTGTGTACTTCTCATGTTATTCATCGCTTTTTTGAAAATAAAAATAGAATTTACTAACATTACTATAGCGCTTTTCCGTCCGTGTGAATTTATAAAGGCTGGAAGTTGTAAGGACCAACAGCAACTCTCCTTTCGAAAAAAACCAATCATTGGTTTACTATGAACTATTTCCTTAACCAATCAAACATGCAGTGATTAAAAGCTCAATGGGATCAAGTTATACAAATTTTGGTGATCAATAATGTACTCAAGAATGATTATGACTATAATTTATAAAACGATTACTGCAGTGAGCCCTTGATTTAATTATTAATACCACTTGATTTAAGACTCCATTCAACGTAAAGGCCACAAAAAGCCTGTTTGCAATCAAAGCAACCTTATACTTCCGGTGGCAATTCAAAGATGAGTGAATGGGCCAATTCAATGAATGTCAACTGATGTACATCAATGACGCGGGAATGCAAATAAATCAACTAAAGGGAATTGATTGATACTTAATTATATTTTTGTTAATAAATAAATAAATTACGGCTGTGGATCGTCAGCTCGTTTGCCGGCTATTTCCATTAAAAAAAAAAAGTTGAATTAGATTTTTTCGTCATTTCTTGGTATTATTTATATCATTTCTTTTATAGGTAAGTGTTATAAGCTTACCAAACAATGTTTTATGGAAATAGCCAAGGAGCGTGCTGACTATGGTTTGTTGCTATCGTCGCCCACAGACCTCAGCAACGCCAAAGGTATCAGTGATGCGTTGCTGGTCTAGAAAGAGATATGAAAAATAATTTTTTTTTTGTTTTTTAATAATTTTTCAACATTATTGATTTTAGCATGTAGAATTACAATGAATTAGCCATTTGAATGTTACAGAATACTTTGTAACGACACATCTGTAGGTAATGAGTATAAAAATAATGAAATAGATTACGAAGTATAACAAATTTTATAAAAAATCTTTCTAGCAATAAATAATGTATCTAGTTGTTATATTTTTAAATCTACATTATAATCTGCTTTCTTGGAATCTACACATAAAACTTACCGTTAACAAGGAAGGAAATAATCAGTATTGTACACCTACACTTATTTTTCAGTCATTTCTGACTAGTCCAGTTGCATCAAGTCGGCAATTCCGCTATTATTGAATCATTAGTTTTCGGGTGCGATTGATGGGTATCGATCTAGACGATTCCCGGTAGTGTTCGGACACGTCTAAATTTATTCGAACATAGCTTCGCACTCGCCTGACAATGAACTCTCATTGAGTAAACAGTACATCACTCAACGCGACCTGGCGCTCGTCTGTCGAATTCTCAGCGGCGGATCGTAAATCGATATTTACCGGTTAGAACAACACTAGTTGTAGTAAGTGAGTTTTTACGACCGTCTGTAATTAGGGAACTTTCGGATTTTGAATTTAGAATAGTTGAACGAGTTGTTGAATGATTTCCGTTTCGCTAACGGTTTCGGTCTGGTTATTGCAAAAATAATTTGTAGCAACTACGGCACCGTTAGTCATCATAGGTAAATTGTACATCATTTTATAATATTAAACATTATTCGTTGAAGGCTCGTTTTTAAAATTAATTTTTCATTCATTCAGATGTTATGACCGCTGGATAGTGTCTGTTTATTAATGGACATTCGAATAAAATATGAGAAGCAGAATAACATGTCGCCAGTAGGTATCTATTTCATTGCTAGTTGCTACGTGCAAGCTTGCACGTCTGTTGTACTATACAAATAATTTACACTTCAGATTTTCAAACTTTAGTAAAAAATCTCGTGGAATCTACTGAAAGCGTACATTAGTCAGAGCCAACTCAACTTTTCGTTGCTTTGAATACACAACGCTGTTAAGTCGTCAACATGCTTCTTCCATTATGCGTTAACCATTGCTCTAACCAAGACGTACGAGCAATTTAGTCCAAATAATTTACTTACAATGTATGCAGACTTTTTGATTACTATCAAATCTCCGGAAGAACACGTGTTAGAGAATTACATCACTGCATGCTTGTTGAATATGTAACAGTGTACCAGTTTTTACTTGCCTTTTAGTACTTAAACACTACATAAGCGTAGAACTATTTTACATGCATAAACTTTTCCTCATTTACCTTTAATAAGTTAATGACGAAGAAAAGTGTCTCGTCTCTAACAAGGGATACACAGCCTAGTTGGAAGTCACCCTGCCTGCAAAGCGATGGGTGCCGAGTTCGATTCCCAGCCGGGGCAGATTTTTATATGACAGATAAATAATAATTTTACTCGGATCATGGGTGTTACAGGATTTCTTAACTGCCTGGATTGAGTTGTTTGCATATATTTCCATGTCACCTACGTGAGACACAGATAATCCTACTGCGTATGATTGTGCAAGCGTTTATTATTTTATTTACTGTGTATTCATTTCATGTTTCTGTCCCCAGGGCGTCTGGCAGCGCAGTAATTCTGGACCCTCGCATGGTCTGCAAGAAGAACCGGCGTACGCGCGGCCGCCTGGCGCAGATCTGCAGGAACGAGACCGCTCTCCTCAAGGAGATCAGCCGGGGCGTCACCCTGGGGGCGACGGAGTGCGCGCACCAGTTCAGGAACCGGAGGTGGAACTGCACCACGCAGAGACGCAGTATGAGGAAGATATTGATGAGGGGTAAGGGTGAAGGGAAAAGGAGTGTAGGACGCCCCCCGACGAGGTGATTCAGAAGGCTCAGGCCCGGTCAGAGTGGCGCAACCTAGGGGAGGCCTATGTCCAGCAGTGGACCTCCAGAGGCTGATGAATAGGTGGAAGGGTGTAGGAATGGTGTTGATTACTGAAGGCCTGTGTTTCGCAATTGACTGTTGGTTGACAGGTAGATAAAGTAAAGGATGAGATCTCATTACTAGAGACTTGAAGTTCAACTGAAGTTATGTGGCACCTTTAACCCACACCCCACTGTTGGTAGATAGAATAGGTTCTCGTCCTGTAAATCAGTGCGGATAAGGGATAGGTTAGATCAGTATTCCCGCATCTTTGAGAGCGAAGGTTGTGAAGGGATCTTTAATACATTTTATTATCTCATTATAGTTCTCGGTAGTGTTGTCACATATTTAATATATATTATTTAATTGAAATCCTGTCAAGCGTAGTCTGCTATTCTGCCCTCGTAATGATAAACAACGTATCTGACATTTTTGACGAAAACGAGTTATTAGCATACCTATTCGTAATCAGTGAAATTCGGCAGGGCAGTATTGTACAGGTGAGATCGATAACTATGTTTACGCTTTGCCTAGATCTCACTCTCACTGAAGTAAGTCATAACTAAATGAAGTAAGTTAAGAAAGTACTTAAGTCTCGTGGTAAACAGTGGCCTAAATCGAAGGAAGGGTCTACGAAGAAATCCGAACAGTGACAGATGTACCTACATATAGGTACCTAATGTTTTAGCAAAAATATGTAGTGCAAAATTGTAAACGGTTGGGTACAAAAAGTTTCCATATCATCACATCGTGTGTGACTCGCGTGAGAAAACACTTTTGACACGTACAGAGCAAACGTGATTGTATCACGTTTTGTTATCATTCATCATCACGAAGTTCAAATAAACATGATGGAGTAGTCTGTCAACTGGCGACACTTTCGCTGCAACTTAGCCATCGCACTGTCCATTTACTTTAATATACTTATTGCTGAAAGTAAGACATTAAATCCCGAGTTACCTAGCAATTCAGATAATGATGCATATTACACCGAACGTACGAATTATAATAGGCATGATGACAGATTTTTAAATACTGTTCTATATTGTTGGGAAATATATTATAATTACAACGTATAACATATTTCCGCAAAAAATAAGGTTTAGTATAAAATAAATACATTTCAAATTATAAGTTTAAAATTTGCACCAAAACGCTTCAAAGTGCCAGGGCGTGGTAGTGACGTCAGTTCTCAGGAAAACAAACGACAATCCGTCATTATTAGTATGGTGATATTCATTTGTTTTAAGCTATGTGACGTAATTCGCGCTAATTGAAACTGACTGGCGTTTTAGCTAAGATGGCGGCTTGCCGTATTTTGTAGTTTTATTTTTTCAAAAAATATTGTTTATCTCGCTAATAATAATACGATAAATGCGTGTTTTGTAATCCATTAATAGGGTTTCATTAAATAAATACATAATTTTAGTGATTTTTACTTACTGTCATCATGCCTATTATGTAGACTTCATGACGCACGGTACGCTTCAGATTTTGCTAATAATACCTAAAACATACCTACCTAGTATTTAAGTACCTATTTTGTGACAATACCTAAAAGACATAACCATCCTCATGGTAAAGGATTGACCTTAGGACTGGCACTAACAAAAAAGGATGGCTTTAACCCATTAATGGCCGCCTACAGAGCTCGGGCCATTATTAGGTAGGTATAACTGGGAAGACCTAGAGCTAACAGACCGTACAGGATGGTTATGTGGCAACCTCTTAATACTTTGATTTTGCTTGAACGAATCTATTGGTTTTTACTAACTCGTATGCATATGAATTTCCTTGAAACTTGCATTAATTTTTTTTTAATAAATGAAATCGGTACTACCATCATTATGAACTGCTGTGGTAACCAGTGACACCGCATAAACACATTATGTTGGCCCTTTTATACATGTCATAAAGCATAAACATTAAAATGACATAAAATATAGAATAAATAACACGTGTAATAAATTGTAAATAAACATTTAAATGCTAAATAATACTGTCATCAAAGTAAGTTATCTCAAGCGCGCAACTTAAAATGCAACCTTGGCCTCTGTCGCCGCACTTGACGTCCATCTAATTTTATTATTTTATTGCTCATACGTTCATAAACCGAGTGAATCACACGGCCGTTTACACGCATTTATTGAATCGAGAAACTATTTACGAGCGATCGACACAAAAGTTCAACAATCAATAGATTTATCGAAACGATGGCGATGAGTTCATCAGCGTTTAAGCCGGTGTAAATCTGGCTGGGGTCTGCTACCTGCCGACTTTATTAGTTCATGGACAAAAGAATGCAAAATGTGTTAAGTCGCACTGATGGGTATCACTGCCTAATTCGATTAGGCTAAAAGAGTTGATTTTTATGTGACCACTCGTTTATCTAAATGCGGCTGCGAGGGATGAGACGTATCGACTATCGACTATCGAAATTCGATTCGATAATATTCCAATCGGCCAATATTTGCATGTGAACGACCATGGGTCACTGCAGGCATGGGTCTCTCCTAATGTTCGAGGAGGCCTGGAGTACCACCATTACGTCAGTGCTTACAAAATTTGTGGAGAATTTAGTAGGCATTTTTTATTTCGACAGTTTTTATTCCGTTCAAAGGCCTCCAACATGACTTTTGCGTACTACTTGACAAATTAATATAATATAGGTACGTGGACTCTCTCCAGTATTCAATTTCGTTGCGTGTGCCTTTAAAACATCCCAAGAGTGACCTGAAAAGAAACATTTGTCCGTCATTTAAGTATCTGCTTCAGCAGGGAATCGAATCTATGACACTAAACGCATCAGAAAAAGTCACTAATAAATAGTTTTGTGAAATAGCACATTATTAAAGTAAAATATTTTATCGATAACTACAAGGATATATCGTCAGTTCTCCAACCCTACTAAAAGCCCAAAGGGATGCATTCATTTCCATAGTCCACATGCATTCATTTCGGATTCATTAGTGTAAATTAAGAGGTATTTGTCAAAATTTCGCTCTCAGACGAAAATATTTATAAACTGCACCAAATAAAATGTTGCCTTAGAACGTTTTGTAATATATGAGTATCTACCCACTATTTTTTGCAGAACAGTTTTATACCATCCGATAAAATGTCAAAGTTAATGTTAGCGATTTATGGTACAGCTATAGATATTTTTGCTAATGTAAAAAACATTAATTAAACTCAGATAGCTTAATTCGGCTTTGTTGCTCATTTTCAACGTTTTTAAACTGACCGAGATTAGGTCAGCCTGCTATTGATCATTTATAAGGATAACTTATCAATTAACATAGCCATTAAAATATATCATTTTTTATAAGCCAAACTTATTTATTCAAACTTGTTTTTTGAGAAGCTAATTTGTTCTAGTTTAAATTTTTATTAAACGAGTAAATCTTTACTAGTTCGCCTGATTCATAGGAAAAATATTTAAATGTTATATTTAAATTAAATATCGTTATATGAAATGGTTTTTTTTCTAAGTTAGTTTTTACTGACTTTCGAAACTCAAACTACGCTTTTACTTCCGAAAATTCCCACCGTGACTGTAAGAAGAAGCGGCAAGAAACGCATAAAGAGTTTTTTCCTATTCACAGTTACAAATCACATTACAATAAACCAAAAATATTTTTAAATTAAGAAACCTTGAAAAAATCTTTTGATAATAGGTACTTAGTACATAGGTAATAATATTAAAATTACATGCATAATATTTACAAATAATTACCCATTTTACACCGTAACTACTTTGTAATCGGCTTGAAAAGTTCTCATTCGAGAGTTCCCAACGAACAAATCATATCCGGCTCGACAGGACCAAGTCACTAATTAATAAAAAGACTGAGATAGCGTGCGTGGGAGGTAAAGGGGATGAGAATGTAGGGGCAACAAATTAGGTTAAAAGCCTATAAATTGATGCGAACAGCTATGGGTGGCAGAGGGTACAGGACTGAATTAGTACCAGGTTTTTTTGACCCGGTCACTGCGAGATGGTATCGTACAGGATGCTTCTGTGTGGTTAAAAAAATATTTATCTATCTCGCTTTACGTGTTTAAATTGAGTTTTTTCTGAAGGTTTTATATTCGATGATTCGTTTTGTTTTACAATCAGTTTTATTACATTGAGTTCGTCAAAAACCACTAAGCGACATATATTCGACGCTATGACGAACCCTGCATCCGGTTCTAATTGATATAGTTAGTAAAATTATGTATCTGTAAGTTTTCAAACCACTAAATTGATTGATTTTTCCTAATTAAAGATTTTAGCTATTAAACTTGTAAACACTACACACTGTTTAAAAAAATAAAGGAATGCATACTTAAAGCACATTTTAAGATTAAATTTCAACATATTTGTATTAAATTTCAATTAGTATTAGTAGATGTGTAAAAATCTACAATAAAATCCCGTTAGAATTAACAGAAATGCCATACTGTAAATTAAAAACTCATGTAAAAGGTATTCTCATGAAGAAAGCATATTACAAAGTTGATGAGTATTTAAATGACAAGACTGCTTGGACATGAGTTTTTTTTTTTTAATTAAATAATGTAATAAGTAGTAGTAAGTACTGTCTGTAACTGTGAGTAGGAAAAAAAATAATCCCGGGAGTTTCTTGCCGCTTCTTCTACCGGGACCACTCACGGTAGGGATTTGTTGAAGCGATGGCGTTGAGTGACTTTCGAAAAGTGTTTGTAACAAACCTACTTCGAATAAACTAATTTCATTTCATTTCATTTCATTATTATATTTCATAGATACACGTTATTATGTTGCTCTTATAATTTTATCAAAGCTGTATATCTACTACGATGCGAAAATTCAAAATAGTTGAACACTTAACTTAAGCTTAACATGTTACATGACTTACCCACATCCATAGCTATAATTAACTACCTATAGTTAATGCTCAATGTACCCTTTGATCATCATTCTAATGCTCAATGTACCCTTTGAAGTTTGATCATCATTCTAAACCCAGTTTCAACCAAACCTAACCCCCTGTACAACATTACTCATGAGAAAAAAATAACCAGCGTTAATTGGCCCCTTTCATTAGTAAATCCGTGCATTCTTTAGTTCGTTGTTTTTTCGGTGTCAAATCTTTATCAATGAAAAAAGGGATTTCATTCTTATTTAAATTACTTTATCACATACCTATATATACCGTCAGCGGCCCGGTGACCGCCGAGCGTAAGAAATGTTACATTTAATGACTGGGGAGATAATATTCGGTAATTAATATCTTCTTAATGAGTAAGGCCGTAGAACTAATCACTGTACTTCGAGATTTTTCAATCGCATTTGTGACTCCGTTATTCGATTGACTTTACTTGTAACTATTATTTACGTTAACAAATTAAAGTTATCGATATAATATTTTGTCATTTTCTTCAATTACAATAGATTTTAAATTCGTATAAGTTATGAAAAAGTAGGTGTTTTTTAAAATACTATTTACCAACATAGGTTTGATAATCATGCCATTACTAACAGAAGAAATGTAAAACCAACTAAAGAAAACTAGAAGAATTCCTATTCCTAAGAAGTGTATTCGACGAACGAGCATATTGGCCCAAGGGTATGGCCAGGTATGATGGGCAAATTTGACAGTAAGTGGTCGCCACCCTTAGACGTCTGTAACATGAACAGTTGCAGACGCGTTGAGGTCCAAAGGAAGCCGGATTTTTTTAAACATTTCTTACCGATTTTGCAACTCCATTCATCTGCTTCCACGCTCATTCGCTTCATTTTTACGTCTTCCTTCACTCATTTATCACATTTCTATACACGTTTCTCCTTTCTTCAAAATAAAATAAATAGCAAAACCATAAAAACTTTATTTAACCAACAAACACCGTGAGCTAAGATTCCTAGTCGTAAACATTTATATTTAGTGGTAGTCTCCAAGCGCGTCCACTTTAGAAAGATGCGACAATAAATCGAATCAAACAAAAAGACTGCCTCTAACGCAGTCAAAGTCAGCACCACGCTACCAAATCGTAAATACCCCGACACCTTATCGGGCTAGACTCAACAAAACAGTCTAATTAAGCTATAAACAAAGCCACAACACGATCTACCAAAATATAGAGGTCCAAAGCCTTTTACTAATCTCGGCGGGCCATTAAGTGTCGACAAGTCGCCGAGAGGAGTCCGCGGGGCCCATAAAGATTACCACATGATAAGTCGACTACTGCTCCGATGGACCTCACACACGCGCGCCGATCTCCCCATAAATACTCCAAAATCGCTTCATATCGACAAAAACTCGGCGATAAATTTGGCGCCCCCAACACGTAAATGTTCTTAATTATAGTGTAATTTCCGGGTAGCGTTTCGTTGTATCTAATCTGTTCACTCTTATGGTCGCTCGCCGGCCACAGACTCTCAATACAGCGGTAACTCTCCGCATATCGATTATTATCCGTACCAGCAACGAATACTCACAATATTAGGGTACATCTTAATAAGTATTTTATTATGTTAATGTCAAAACCCGAGCTGGAAATTCGATACTTTGGACTGAACTTAATTTTAGGCTTTAGGAGATAAGATGGGGTCTGCCAAATCTAATGGCCATCGAAATGATAATGATTATAAATGCTTTCAAGATGAACATCATCTTTTTAAAAGTCTGAATGGCCTCAGGGCACGAAAAGTTTAGGTTTAATTTATTTAGGTAGACATAAACTTGAAAAAGTAATTTGTTAAATACATAATATTTATTAACAGTCCTTTTGATTACAAGATACAATTTTATATTCAACCTGACGTTAAGTCGTAATATGCACGGAGAACGAACATTAATTTGTTGTTTTATATACTTAAATGGTTACGAAGAAATTCATTAAAAATTCGTTTTAGGCCGGATTAACGCGGCAGTCGATCCTTATTTTTTGACGCTACCAACATCGCTGACAAATAATTTGCAGCACACCAAATAAAGAAGAACTACATATTTATAAGCGCTCGATATAGCGGATGTCAGCTCGTTGGCTCATGCTGGAATAAACAATAGCTCCCGTAAGTTATTTGAAAGTCAAGCATCAAGTTCCCCTGGAGTAATCGACGTCTCAACCACAAAATGGTTGGTAGAGGCGATATCTCGCGAGCATCGAGTAGAAAACTCAAGATATTGCTTGTCTTTTCAAATTCCTCCGCTCTCGCTTGCACTCTAATCAAAGGGTATATATCCATCTCAATCCTACTGCTGCCTTATTCAACTTTTTTTTCCGGAGGACAACCGGCCGTCTGTCTGTCACGAGTGACAAGCGCGCGCGAGCGGCCGACAATCCGCGCTTGTCACCGTCACTCGCCCCGCATCAAATGCCAAATTAAAGAAAATACTCCACAACACTAAATAGGCGCTGTAAGTGAATGCGACAGCTCACTTTTTTGAAATATCTTCAGTTACAATTCCCCGTCTGATTGCTCACCTTAAAAAGCATACGCTTGATGGTAATGAGGAAATATAAGAGGCATCATTTTTTGTTCCGACAATCAGGCTCATTGAATTGCGAGTACATTCTGATTGATTGATTGTCACGGTTAATTCTAGTTGTAACATTAATAAGTTATTATAGTGGTCGTGTATCCTTCACCAGTTACATAAGATGCTATAAAACATGTCATGTTCTGAACCTGACCGTGACCGGGTTTAACTAGAAGAACAAAAGTTGACCGTACGGTGTATCCTTATCAGACTTAGTCGTCCCGTTCTCGGCGCATAAGAGAGTTAATTATTCCCATTAAACGGGCACAATCCATTCAAATTAGCCATTGGACGTTCGCTGAATAAAGTATTTGCGTTTTGTGCGCGGCTGAATGACGCTCGGCCCCTTCCGGTGGGTGGTTGCTGTCACAACACGCAATGCGCGTCGCGGACGCACCGCACCGCATAATGAGACGTTTACTCGCATTAGCTAAAGAAATTGACAAGTGAACAATAGCGAGCCGAGGGAAAAAAGGACCGCGAAAACTGCAGAAAGAGCCGGACAGTGTCGTATCGTATTACCCGACGTAAAATATCTGGGGGAATGGAATGAGAAACGATCGTTCCATTTAAATACGGGTACGAGACGGGAGCGTTCGCGTGCGTTCGGTAGCGTGAGAATGCGCTTTATTCGGGCAGCGACAGTGCGTCCCGCGTCGGCCAGGGCTCGGCGGGTCGTCGATAAATCAGGTGCGCGGCTGCGACGCTCATATATCGGCCGGAGAGGCCACAATGGCCCTGTGCTGACACGCTGACACTGACGCAATTGCTCGCATGCGCCCGTCGCTGCGTCGCCGTCACGTCGACGGCTACGCGGCTGCGACAACGTTACGAGCCGCGCCGTTGCCCGCCAACCCCCGCCAACCCCCGCCCCCGCACGCCCTCACCCTGTATTTATTGCGCTAAATATTTGAATTAATCAGATGAGATAAAATGCTCGTGTTCGTTTAAACATTCCGATGCGGTCGCGGTGACAACTCGATGTATTGTCCTCGTATTAAGCTGATCCTCTTTAAAGAAGTCATCTTTTCTCTTTTTACCCGTCTCTGTAGTCTGTTTATTCAGTTTGCGTGATTTATTTATGTGCTCCAGGTCATACTTTGTTTGCATAATTATAATATCTTAGACGGTAATTGCGCTTTAAACTTTTTATGCGCGAACCGCCAGAATACCCAGATATGCAGAGGCTCGGCATAACAGCGTGGGTTGCAACAAAATAATTAAATCAGCGAATAAATCTTTTAGGAGGTTACTAAGGTTGCTATGATAGTTTTATGAAAACGCTGTTCGGCCTGCGTGGAGGCACTAGTGGCATACAGCTTTATGACATTGCTTGGTACGACACACGATACTTGGCAGGTCTAAGGAAACCACTCAGCCCATGTATCGCTCAAGGCAAGGAAGATACGTGAAGGAATTCAGGCCTGAGAAGCATCTGTATAAATCGCATAAGTTTATGTTTAGTAGAAATTGTGTTAATAATAAGGTTTAAGCGCTCGGGTACAACACTGAATCTAGGGGGCCAAATCATCCGTTCACGAATTTTATGTCTAGCAAAATTTTAAAGTTAAATAGGAAATTACAAACTTTGTCAAATTTCAAACTTTGTCAACACATTTAATTGATTAAACAATCGATTTTTTACAAGCACAAACGTAACACTTTCGTTATTAATTAATCAACCTCACGGATGAAATAAACAACACAGAATGTAAGCATTTGAGTCATTTTCGTCACTCAATTAAATGTCATGAGTTTTTCTCGTAGATACAGAGATTAAGCGCAGAGCAAGCAAGTGTCGCGGTGACGTCGTCTCCATATCAAATCTAAAATTCCTGTACGAAGTGCGTGAACGGTTAATTTAAAGTCGCCTCAGACGAGCGAATGGAGCAGCGATCCGTATCGAGGAGCGAGTTTCAGTTTATCAGTTTCTAGCGGGAACGTCCGGCCGATTTGGACTGTGGTGCAAGTGTAGACGGGGTTGTATTTTGTAAAGGAATTTTATACCTCAATTTAAAACTCTGAAAGTAGCAGGAATTGGTGAGGTGAGGTGACGCGAGAAAATAAATGAAAGATAGATTGGAAGTATGTTGTCAATGAATAAAAGATTTCGAAAATCGAAAAGAAGTCGATCGCAGTAAGCAACATCGAGCACTGTCGGTAAAAGTATTGGTAAACGCCAATAACTTTTCTAAAACACCTTTTTTCTTCTGAGATCACATTAATCCACCGTGAGTTCATTATATAAGTATTTATACTTTTTTTAATTCTTTCATCCAGTCATACCCTTTACTAATATATGTATTTTGTAGGGGAAGTAGCTAATTTGCTTCGGTTGGATGATGCAGGACTTCCTTTCGTAATAGCAAGTAGGTATGTAGTTACCTAGTTCATACTCATACATATTGTTGCTTATCAGAGTATACCACAAGCCTGCTAGAAACTTAATTCAACTACCTATTGAAACTCTTCCATAAGCGCAGTTTAAATTGTATTTTTAATTACTGAAAACTCTGTCCTATATTTGTTACTTACCGATTATTAGCAGTCCACAAATTGGCATTAAACTCTTCGTTACTGAACGTTTTTTACTGTTACAAATTATGCTGATACTTAAGGTCGACCAAAAAATCAAAACAAATCGCTCAGCACTCTTAACTTGAACCCGCTCGTTATAAATAAAATTAAAATTGCAAAATCCTTAGCAATTTCACATATGGGCAGTAGATGATCTTGGCGGGCTATCTCACGATTTGACGGGTCTCCAAGTATTCGCACTTTGTTTTATATCGATATAATTTATGTCGCTATTGCAATTGATTAATGTTGTAATTGGTTGCGCTAAGAAATGCCATTATTAAGACTACATTGAGAACTAATATGCAGATGATATGCACATTAATACCGCCAATTGGAAATAGTTTATTTTTCCGCACCACACGCACATATATTCGATAGAGATCTAATTAAATGTATGAATAACAAGTACTACAGAATTTGCTACTTTGGTTTTGAATAAATCAGTAAGAATATGTTTAATCACTATCGGCTACTACTACCTAAAAGAGTCTAATTTCATAAAATTCTTGAAAGTTATATTAAAATCCACTTTTTAATGAACTTAACCAATTTACTTCACTCAAATAATAAAACAAATCAGAATTACATTGTATACTTCTAGACAGAACTTAAAGACTTCTGTGTCTGTGTAATATCTTCTACTATTTTACGACGTAGTCTTTAGAAGCAGATATTTCTTCTGCCTCCTGTTCTTGTAAGAATGTCATGTAGAAAACAACAGCGAAAGTAAAATAGTGGCAGAACATTATTGGATCCATGATGAGAATTTAAAGAAGTATTTTAATTTAGTTTCTATTTTTATGTTTATGTTTCTCGATTCCATTTATTTCTATTGTTCTTCAATAACGTTCTTATCTGTCATATTTGTGTCAAAATGTGACAGATCATAGTTACAGATTCAGATTTATGACTTCCTACACATCGATTGTACGTACCTCAATACGACTTATTAATACAATTAATTGATTATTTATTCCAATTAACAACAGATAAAATCAATAACAGACCTGATATTAAATCTATTGGATTCCTTCATCTGTCCTTCAGCCATCATATGACTCCTTCATGCACGAATGTCGTTGGAATAAAACTGTGGCTCCGCGACCTCCACAGGGAAGCTTGCCATCATAACTTCGTTGTTCAGCAGTTCACCATAAGAAGACGATACATTGAACTCAGTATTAATGAAGCCTCTTACATCCCAAATCGTCACTTGTATTGTCATAATTTATTGTAGTCAATAAAGGTTGGATACATTTTTAGAAATTATTGAAGCCAATATTAAATGCATTAGGGACATGCTCTCCTCTTGAGGAATTCTAAAACATAGTCTACCATAAAAAGTACCTACAGTGTATAGATACCCCAAGGAAGTAGCAGCCGGTGCTAAAGGAATGTCTTCAACCTTCGCTAAGCGTTTTGCTTCATACGTGTTTTGTTGGCAGAGCCAAAACGCCAAAAATAACAAAATGTGGATCTCCCACTTCTTTTTCAGTCGAGAACGTTTCAGTTGATGCCTTTGGTCTTACTTAAATCTAGAGCGACATTGACCACTTACCATAAGGTCGTCTGCTCGCTTGTCATCTAGTTAATTAAAAATTATTGGATATGGAACCCTCAAAATAATAAGCCAAATGACGGAAAAGCACGAAAAGTCGTTTATGAAGGTAATATTCTTTAGATTGCGTCCCTAATAATAATGAGAACCTTCACATATCTAGATTTCTCGCGTGGCTCTCTGAGTGGATGTTTAATCTATTTCCTACAAAACAGGTTAGGTATTTACACCTACTGCACTCCGCACCTGTTTATAGGAAGCTTCTCGTCAATTATCTAAACCGAGAAATGCCGTGACAGCATTTCCATGAGGTCTTGCTGTGAGCACGTGCCCACTGATTGACTGAACGTGAATGGCGGAACGATTCCCGAGCATTTTGACGTTGCAAAAACCAACTCCATCGCGCGTTATGGACGCCATACAGGCTTCAAGTGTGAATCAATTTGATTCCATCGGTTTTATTGATCGATTGACAATTTCACTGAATTATTCAGCGAACACGAATACCGACATTCCTGCGCCGCTCGTGGCAGCCTTCGCAAAAAGCACGCACCTTCATGAAGCCCCAAATATAATCGCAGACGGATGTCGTGGGAGTGGCTCGATGCTGTACATATTTCGAAGCTGGAGACGCTAGAAAAAAGCTAACGTTTGGTGATGAGAATGTCATGTCCCTCGTTCCCAACGACATATTTGCGAGTCGGGGCTGCGTTTTGTAATAATTACAGGGCATAACGCGAACGGAGCGCGCGGAATTCTCCGCTCTGAGCTCACCGCCACAGATTTATAATGACGGTCGGGTGTCGCGACCGGGCTGTCCTATCGACAGCGCACCGTACGCTGCAGAAAAAGCGCGGCTTGTACGGTATTCGAGCGGGGCGGACCTGTTCCCAGGCCTCTCCTCCGCGACCTCGCTTTTTCTCAATCGCCTGCTAAACGACTAGCAAAATATCTCGAAATTGACATTCCTCTCATAATTCCAACCGAGGACGCATCCTTGGAGACGTCGGGCGAAATTTAATTGCCGTCTGATAAAAATACCTATGAAAATCTCCGCGTCGAGGGCCTGTGACGCGGTGTAATTACGGGCTGAATTCTGCGTCAGAGTGCACACCCAGCACTCTCGTTTTTTTGTCGCACGTCAATTATATAAATTGTTTGTGCAATAAATTTTGCTGTATCTCCTTGGACGTGTGGCGGGCTGGCGGAATGCGTCGACGATACGGAGTCGTTCCGCGGTATACGAGCCCAATTAGCATGGGATCGATAGGCTCGGCCGATCCCGATCTTCTGTCAACTCCACTGCATCGCGTAAGCCCCAAGTTTATCTAATCTGAACTTAATGAATGCTTCGCCGCTATCACTGAACTATGTTAACGCCTTGTTCTGCTGAAGTTATTCAGCCAGCCTAGCTTCAATAGGGTCATAGATAAGGTCGAGGATTTATTTTCTTACATCATACGTTATGTAGGTAAAGAGCCATTCATTAATTACTTAAGTACTTTAGCCATTTTCGATTCCCCCTCCCCCTTCTGACGTAAGATTTTATCCTCAAATTATTAGAGATTTAGAGAACTCAGGTGCCTTACAGAATTATACAAATTTATTCTTAATGCACATCCATTAATAAATAACATTTAATAACTGATATCTTATTTATTCCTTCTTCATTTAATCAAGCATATTTTATTAATCTAATGTCCAATAATCTGGACTAGAGATCTGGAGTAGCATATAATATGTACTGGATTTACTCAATTACTAGAAGATTACTTGTACCTCGCAGGAGGCCAAGGCCATCGCATTAGGCATCACGTGTTGTCTAAATGCAGTGTTTTTTCGAATTTTCATTAGTTTTGATTAATTGATCGATTGATACGAGGTTATTATGAAAATATCTTAATCATAATATTCATAATTGTATGTGTTGTTGTGGATGCAGTCTATTTCATATCAAATATTATAATTTTATCTAATAAAAAAATGGGGATGGGCATTATGTGTGGGTTTTCAATAATAAATATTCTGCTTCAATTTTACACATGAATTCAAAAATAAATTTAAATTTTATGACCCAACGCCATGCTATAAATTGACAAACCCAATCAAAAACGGCACAAATTTGCACCGTGTCGAATCGATTGGCTACCAAGATTTAGTTAAGTAAATCTCACGATAGCTATAATTCCGATTGACGTTTAATCGTAATCGAAAGCCATCGATATCAAGTCATCGACCCAAACAAAAACATTACTATAGCCACAGTAGAACAGAAACCGTAAGATAAGCCAAAGTTGTATGCTTAAAAGAAAATACACGAATAAAAAATTAAAAGTTTTTAAATTGTAAAAACAGTATTATGTACTTAATAATATAATTAATAAAAGTAATATTAAATATTAAAATGAATAAAAAATATTAATAAACATAATTATCTATGCTTATTTAATATCTCAATAATTTCTGGACTTAAGTCTCTAAGTTATTTAAATATGAGAAGAAGTAATGAAATTTTTCCGAGACGGCGCGGCGTTGAAAATTTAGTACATACTAATAAAACATAGACTTTTGTGCAATTACGTGCGCTATCTAAAAGGAACGAAGAGTACCAAAATTTCATAAATGTTTCCGTGATCTGGAAGAATCACAATGTCGGATTCATTTAATATTGTTACCCTAGGGTCTATGAGTCTAGGAGGTGTCCGCAACTTCCTCTGTTTCCCAAGATTTTACCAATTCAGTAAGTCTACGATAACATTTACTTATGCCTTAAGTATGTTCATCTTTGGCGAACTTAGCGTACTATTTTTTATAAGCTGTGGTTTAAAGTTGATGTCCAGCGCATATTCAGTGGATGACTGGCGCGGCAATTTTCACATTATTCATGCCGTCTGAATATTCATCCAACAGCGGTTGACCCGCCGTTAATTGTTATAGCCAGGTGCTTGCCTAATATATTACCGTCGACGATGGCCAACACTATTTTACAAATCAGTTGTTATATACATAAAAAGTATAGAAATGTGTGACAAAAAAAAACACTACTTGTAGAAGAGGGATTTCATATAATATTTCTATGTCAAGACGCATGAGCTAAATGTTAAATTTTCTTTTTAATCTTGATATTAAAATTTACCACAATAAATGTAGTTGAAAATATTTTATCACTTACTTTATGCACCTTTGTGTGACACAAAACAACAATAAAACGTTTATTGAGAAGCAGATTAACACATACGAGCTATATTTTAATGGACTCAAAAGAATAATACTTGTCGCTAAAGAAATAATATGATTCAATTTCAATATAGCTTCCGAGAACGACTGGATTTAGAAAATTGCTGAGAGCAATAAGAACTGCTTTGCAATGTTCGTACCAGTTTTTATCGAACGTTGGCTTTAATGACTGTGAAATCCGACCAATAACGTTCGTTGTCGGACGCGGCCATGTATCACGCTTCGATGTTTTATGGATGGGCCTTCGATTCGTGAAGCTCATCGTTCTTTATTGCAGTGGATACAAACACCGTGTGAATATTGATTTTTTGGTCAACAGCTTCACATTGTGTTCTCCGTGTTTTATGTTCAGGTTCTTGCATTTTATTTCTATAGCCTAGTACATTGACGACCGCATCAAATCGACTAAGCTAGTTTTCGAGAAGTTATAAAACAGTGACACAATTATTATATGCCACCTTTGCGATTGCAATTCTGATGGCGAAGAGCTCTAGCTTAACTGTATTTGATTGACTTGCATGAAGATTCCAGTTGAAGTCATTTACAGTTTCTGAGTCAATAATGAACATAGGCAGGTCTCATTGAATTACAATTTACTTCTTTGACTTTACTGGTTTCCACATTTACTGGGAATTTCTATGTAAGACAGATATTGCGCATTTTGTGTTGAAATTCTGAACATGTAATGTTTTTGTATTACCTACATATTTCAGTCATACAGTTGTATTAATTACTTTAAAACAGTTTGTAGCATTTAAAATTATTCGTTTAAAATTATCTGAACCCATTTTTTCCCCTAAATCATCATCTACGTCTAACTACGTCTAAGTGAGATCTATAAACTTTTTTTAACCCCCGCCGGAAAAAGAGGGGTGTTATTATGTTTGACGTGTCTGCGTATCTGTCTATCTGTGTGTCTGCTGACCTGTATGTCTGTGGCATCGTAGCTCCCAAACCGAGATGAAACGATTTTGATCTAGTTTTTTTGTCTGAAAGGTGACTTAATCGAGAGTGTTCTTAGCTATCTTTAGTGTAAATAAATCTGTCAGGGATTTTTAAAATTTTAATTTAAGATTATAATTTTTTGTATTATGAAAGTCTCAGACTAAAATTGTCCGAGCAAAATCAAAGTCTAAGTACGCTTAATAGATCTTACCCGTAGTTTTCTTCCGTAATTAAGTCGAGAACTTGAATGTCTTGATTGATATGTCTAAAGTGCTCTAGTATAATATAAGCAATCAAGTTAAAACAAAACTAAACTTGTTAATGGTCACGCCCAATGAATTGATTAGGTACTGTAATTGAGGTATACTCGTATGTGATATTTTATTTCTAAGGCCACACACACGCCCTGTGTACCGAGTAGCTTTACAAATCCTTTATGTTAAACATAGACCTATAGGTATGTACTAGCTGCCCGAACAGACTTCGTTCTGTCAAAAGTTTATTTATTTATTTTGTGATGTAAGCTATCCTATCTTTCAAGTTGGACCAAACTGCACACGGTGTGCAAATTTGATTAAAATCGGTTAAATAGTTTAGGAGTTCATCGCGGACAAACAACGTGACACGTAATTTATATATATTAAGATATTATGTTAAAGAGTATTTTACATTTATTTAGCAACATAATTATAATCAAAGTGATATTCTGATTTTATCTCTGGATGGATCCATGGCTGAATTCTGTATGCATAACCAGTAACCACAGAAGACAACTGTTCATTTTTCGTTTAACTCCACTAAAGTTTACAATCTGAAAAAACTTTTTAGACATTTTATGCCTATTATTCTATAATCTTCAATTTGAATTTAAAATATTATCTATATTTTAACGAATTTTTAAAGTTGCAATATTAGCAATAATAACTAGTTAATTTTATTTGCAGTAGAAAATGAATGATTTCGAACGTAACAATAATTATGCCATCAGAATATTTCACATTTAATGTTCTTCGTACAGCGCCAAATTGCTATCTCACTCGAACTATGTGAGATAGAATTTCCGCGTTGAATAAATGAGTCGCATTGGCCCTAGGGCCAATTTAAATGTCACGTTTCGAATGTGCCTTGGTCCCGTTCCACTAAACTTCCTACTATACCTAGTAATGTAATTTTTTTTTAAGTCAAGTCAAAAACACAATTATTTTCACCAGATACAAGGGAGACGGGGTTCGTGAACGCAATCACCGCGGCCGGAGTGACGTATGCCATAACCAGGGCCTGTACAGCTGGATCTCTTCTAGAATGTTCTTGTGAAAAGGTATCTTCTTTTTTATTTCAATTCGATGGTGACCACTTACCATTAGGTGGTCCGTTTGTCGTATCTTTATCGCTATTAATTCAACATGAACTCTTTTGTTTAATGTCATTGGCACGTTTGGAGGGATCTGTCCATCTTAGACTCCAACTGTCCAAGTCAAGATATCTTACTCCTTCTGAACTTCAAGATATCGTTATGTATTGCAGTATAATATTCAGTTTTTCTTGTTTAATAAAACTATAAATAGCTGTAAACCAAGTCAATATAAAGCAAGTTTCAGTGACAGCAAAATTAGGGCCATTGATTTACTAAAATGTTTTCAGAGAAAAATCATTTTTATAAGATCCAGTATTTTACATACATTTTACATAGATTAGCTAGTACAGTTAAAACATTGGAGCGAACATTTCCAAGTACATTAACTTAGTAACCTGTTGATATATCTCGAGATAATTGACGATGCATCATTTAACGCAACATACCAACTCACCGGCGTTGCAACATTGTTGATTTACTTTCCAACAAATGCCGATAAACCATGTCTAGGTTTATCTTTCGGTTAAATCTGTTTGAAATTGTAGCTTAATGCTCGAATATGTATGCAGTATGTACGTATGTATTTTACAATAGTTGAAGCCAATGTACCTGCCACATTTAATTTAACCTGCAGATTTGGATTCTATTAATCCAACAAATCAATAATGCCTTATCTGTTATTTCTCCGTAACCTTAATCAACATAGTTTACAATACTACAAATATTGCATTTCCACGAATTTATTGAAACGCTTCCACCTTGAATTACTTGTGACATATCTGTTATTTCTCCGTATCTTAAGCCAACAAAGGTTACAAGACTACATAATAATAAAAATTGTCTACTTATTTAATGAACCTCCCTCAACCTTGAATTACCTTACCGTACATTTTAATTAATTTTAATTAGAATTTAATTTGACCCCAGGAAGTACCCAAACAACGGCGTGGTCGAGTGGCCCCAGTGCCCCTCCCCCCAGCGCCAGCTCAGTCAGACAGCTGGCAGTGGGGGGGATGCAGCGACAACGTCCGCTTCGGTCTTCAGAAGTCCAGGGAGTTCATGGACAGTCGGTATAGAAAACGAAGCGATATCAAGACCCTGATAAAACTCCACAATCACAATGCTGGGAGGTTGGTTAGTAATTTTGTCTTTTAAAATTTGATCTTTAGTTTTTTAGTTAGTTTAGTAGAAGTTAATTAACTGTAATCTATCAAAGTTCTATTGAATCTAACTCAGCCGAGTAAAGGAAAGACATTAGCTAATTACCCATTACTAGTTTTCATGAAACATTGCAGTAACTACAAATGTTATCCTCTTTAGGTTATCAAAAACCATATGAAAGTGGAATGCAAATGCCATGGATTATCAGGATCCTGTACGCTTCGAACTTGCTGGTGGAGGATGCCTACATTCAGAGAAGTAGGCGATCGTCTAAGGGATAGATTCGAAGGAGCCGCTAAGGTAAAACCGGGAAAATTTAATTTTTTTGTTAGGGAAACTAGATTTATATGCACATTATAAAAATATTATTTTGACACAGGTAATCTCCAGTAACGACGGCGACAGTTTCATGCCAGAAAGTCCGAGTATCAAGCGACCAGGCAAGAAAGATATTATCTACTCAGAAGAATCGCCAGATTTTTGCTCTCCAAATTTAAAGACTGGGTCTTTGGGCACCGAAGGGCGTCAATGTAATATCAGCTCGGCAGGAACAGATAGTTGTGATCAGCTTTGCTGTAGAAGGGGATATGTACAAAGTACCATCAGAGAGACTGAGAACTGCAATTGCCAATTTAAATGGTGTTGCGAAGTTATATGTGAAACATGTTATGTGAAACGAGACATACAAATGTGCCTATAATGTGATAGCCAATGTATTAAATGATTATTTTTAAATTACTTTTGATTTATTTGTAACCACGGTATCCCGGTTTTGTAAATTTTAGCCCTTTTGCCTTTGTATTACCGTCAGCCTTGGAATCTGATTGAGCCTCTAAGCTTTCATCTGTAACATCTTTATTTTCTTTTTTGGCACTATTTGCAGTATTCTCATTACTTTCACTATCATTTTCGTGGATCATCTTTTCCTTTGATTCTTTTGCTTCTATATCTGCAGATACTTCTTTATCTGTATTGGCTTCCTGAGAATCGGTTTCATTATTAATTTCTCCATTGTTTGTTGACTTATATCCGTCGGGCAATCCTAAATATTTATTAGGCTTCGTTCTAGGTTCAATATCCTCTTGGGATTCATGCACATAGTTACTAAAATTAGGCCCAAGATCAAAAAGCTTTTGACATTCTGGGACACTCAAAGACTTAAGTCGTTTTTTGGATATATAATTGTACATCATTCTTATTTTCAAAATATCCGTATAGCTAAAGCCTTTCCCTTCACCGACGGTAACTTGGACAGCACTCTGGAACACAGCACAATATACCATATTCATCTAATATTAATATTTTATGAATAATAATAAATTTGAATTTCTGTTCTCGGTCTGGGTGTGAATGTCCTTGTCTATGTTATGTGTTGTCCATGGCACCCACGACACAGGGAATCCTAGTGTGGGGCTATGAGTGGGAAGCGTTATTTATTTATTTATTTGTAGTAATTGCAAAATTAAAATAAAATATTTTTAAATTGTTTACCATGGGTTTTATAGTAGCTTTGCCGTTTTTTGTATATTTATGTAGATTATAATGACCAGCGCTAGTATAATCGTAATCGACCTCATGAAATAACCATTCATTATTTTTTAAGATTTCAAATAAAGGGGCCTTTCCTAGAATAAAATAAATACATGAATGACCGTCTCTTTTCCTTGCTTTGAAATGATCCTCTCCGTGTGTCCAAAAACTTGATAGAATCTCTAAAGATGTATTTAAATATAAAATGATATTATTTTCACTTTTAACCCTAATATAATATTCCATTGTCATTTAGGATACAAGTTATACGAATTGTTTAGATTACAGTTATAATTATTTTTACATTTAAAAACAAGAAAAGATAAAATAGAAGCAATACTTGAAGTTGTATAAAAACAAATTTACCAGGCATTATGTTGTCCTTCATTATCTCGATATACTTATTACGATCTGGAGCGTTATGTTGTGGTGGTACTCCAACTAATGAAAGCACGACTTCAGCTAAACTTCCACCATTACTTAGACAATCATAACCCAACACAACTTTCTGAAAGGTATGTAGGTATACTTTTAATCGAGTTTGATATTTTATTAAAAACTAGTAGAGATCATCTACATTGACACTCCCAATTGTTACAACCTGTACGTGGAAATATTTATTTCTATTTATTTAATACATTGAAGTGGAAAAGTTATTCATCTTTATATAATTAAAAATGTTTCCTAAATATTGCCACTTACACTTAGTACGTTCACCTTTAAAGTAGGTGATCTATAAATTCGCAGTCACTTTGCCTTTGGAAATGCTGTACCTTAAATTACTAAATCAGATTCCGCACTTTTTGGTTCCATGAATAAAATTCGACTTTAATTTCAACCTTCATTTTATTTATACAAGCGTCTAAAACTTCGTGCATTAATTCGCAATATAAATTCAATAGTATCTTTCTTTCCGCGAACATACTGTACACTAGATTATCTAGTGTACTAATGTCCGTTCGACGGTGTTATTTGCCTTCGGCCACTTCTCTAACTTTATTAAAAAACCAACCAACTCTGCATAAAGATCAAAACATATTCCTGATATTCCTTTCATTATTCTTCAATAATCCTTACTGCAAACATTACTGTAAACAGCTTTATAATAGATAGACAGATATAAACAATTGTAAGTCAAACCTGAACTCCTTGATTCGTGAAGTTCGTAAAAGGATGATCCACACAATTTAAGAGACCTTGTCGATTAACGAAAAGTACCCATCGTGTTTCATCATCACCAGGAGGTCGGGGCAGCTCAAGAAAGTTTAGACCAGTCGCGCTGTTTGTTACGTCCAAGAAATTACGAAGACGATCACGGAATACTTTATCTAGAAAGCAAAGAAAACATCAAATCCTGACTAAAAATAATCTTATCGATGGTCATACGTTGACAACTCGTAGCCCACATTTTTTCGCAAAATGAGTAAATGCATGAGTTACATAATAAGTAACTCATTTTGCGAAAAAATGTGGGTTACGAGATTTTGCGAAAATATGTGGGTTACGAATTGTCAACGTATCACCATCGTTATATAACCATTAAACTGTTTAAAATTTGGTACTATGTCATTTGTTTATGATCTTATGTTAAAAGGATCAGATGAGGATTTTTAGGCATTTCACCAGTTTTAGGTCATTATTATAAAAGAAAAATTGTCAAACAAAGCGACAATTCCCTTAACCCGATTAAAGCTGCATTACTATCTGTTGATATTTGTTAATTTGTAAACATAATAAAGAAGATTGAACAACAAATAACTGAGATGTGCTTAGTAAAAACTAAACGCATCACTCATTAGATACTCATAGTATTAACAATGTTATCTTACCAAAAGAAAACTCATCAATATAGTATGGTATGTCACCTCCTGGCCAAATCTTTAGTTTCTTTATTTCTTCATCATTAAAATCAAAACCTGGCTCAGGTTCATCTGATCTTAAGGCGTTTTCCTTATCGTCAATTATATTCATAGACCATCTTGCCGTCTTTCTATGTGCACTTAATGTTTTTGGCATTGTTACCTTGTTCGAATAAGACTGTCTTTGTGAAGAAGCAGCAAGAAGAAAATCTTTAAAATAAACCACATAGGTACATTAAAATTAAATTTTACATACATTTACACATATACGAACAATATTTTGTTCTGGTTCGGAAATATTAGGTGGGTACCTACATTAAGCAATCTTGTCTTGTATAATATAATTTATTGTAATTTTCAGGCTTAGGGTGAGGCCAAAAGAGTCGCGGGAAATGTTTCGATTTCATACTAAAGTCCAAACTTATATTGCATTGAAGTGTGGTACAAACAGGACTTTAGTATAAAGCCGAATGCACGTGACTCATTTTTCGCAACTGACAGCTCAATAATCTGAATTTTACCAAGAAAAAAATAACCGACTTCAAAATAACTCAAAACTACTCAATCGTCAAAATCGGTTCACCCAGTCGAAAGTTCTGAGGTAACAAACATAAAAAATACAGTCGAATTGAATACATACTCCTTTTTTAAGTCGGTTAAAAAATACACTCGTTTTGCCTTACCTTTATGTCATAGAAACCCAAAGTACGTCATAAAATATTACACTTATATAAGTAGAGAAGCTACTGGTTATATGGCTGGCTAATGGTAACCATCACCAAAGAACATCAGTAATAAATAAAGGTATTACGGATGCGTTGCCGGCCAAATAATAACGTAGACGGGACGTAACATGAGACCCGTATTACTTCAGGGTGATGTACTGACAGCCACAAAATAAGCGAGAGACCTATTTTGGAGTCATAGAAGGAGGATGCTAGGTAGCCACAGCCAGGCGATATTAACGTCTTAAAGCTGTAATAATCTAAATTTTATTAACAAAAAATAACCGCCTTCAAAGTTACTCAAAAAGTACTCGACAGATCTCGTTCAAATTTATGTAGGAACATAGGACAAGCTTGCCTTGCAACCTGCTTTCGATTAAAAAAAGAATCATCGAAATCGGTTGGCGTGATATTGAGTTATTAGTCCATTTGTCGCGCACATTCATAATACAAATTTAAGACTTATATGGTTTTCTCATGGATGCCATTGTCAGATCTCAATAAAATTTATGTGGGACCGCACGCACCAGCTTTCGATTAAAAAAAGAATCATCAAAATCGGTTCGCCCAGTCAAAAGTTCTGAGGTAACAAACATAAAAAAATACAGTTGAATTGAGAACCTCCTCCTTTTTTTGAAGTCGGTTAAAAATCAACTGTTTTTGAATTCAATGTTAACCCTAAAATGGACATCGCAAAATTGAAACGTCATGAAACAATATGGGTATGATTTTTTTTTAATATTTGATACTTCATGGATTCTATGATAAACAGCTGCGTGGTTCCCAGTGTTACCTTTGAATAAGCAGTTACAGAATACGCAAGATCAGGTATGGAACGTTACTCACTTCTCGGACACAGCATGAATAACGCACACGTCGTAAAACACCATCGTTTCCCACCGAACATTTCAACTGTGAAACAAGCGTGAATTTTAAAATCTTCTCGCCGATTCTCCTGCAGCCATTTTATTACTGAACCGCTTATAGTTTGCATAAATAACTGATAAGGAATACAATAAAAATGTACAAATATTACTCACTGGGTTTGTTATGTTGTTATTGCTTATGTTTTCGACGAAGTGTAGTGTAATAGCTTATTTGGTTTTAAATGACGGGTCACGGAGGAATTTACTCAGCTACGTAGTTCATATTCAGTCGGATTTTGCCACCTCATAGCAAACTCCCCTACGTTACTTGAAGGCGCATCGAAGGAGGGGACGTATCCTATAGATACGGACCTCCAATTTTTATGTTTATCTTTCTACGTATTTGAAATAACTTACTATATTATATTTAGTAACACAGTAGTTTTACATCACAGGTGACATGTAAAGACATTACTGAATCTCTAACACATTTTTAAGATCTATTTGAAAAGAAATGAGGAAGTTAAAGGAGTTTCAGAATATAGTTACCAGCCATTTAAATCCGAACGAAACCTCGAATGTGTGAAGTGGGTTAATTCTATTACTTATACCTAAATGGTTCTAAACTAAAAGGAAGCCCATGACCACTACTGACACAGTTATGAGTGGTGTTTACAAGCAGCATGGTACGCAGTTACGGATGCTATTTAATAAAAAAATATATTATAAGGTATCTACATATGCCGTCCTTCTTTCTTAACAGGCGAACAACACCTGTAATTAAGGCAAGTAAGCTATTTATGCAACAAGGAAAAGTTTGCATACTTTCTCAGTACGAAATCCTTTCGCATGAAAAATTATTAACGCTGTTTCAGGCACGCCATTCGTATCTCTTATGACAGATTTCTCAGTTCATAAACATAAATTTTCCAACGCGCGCGATACTCGTGGGAACGAGCCTGGGGCAGCGACGACCACCAACACTGATCGACTTTTCACTTTCGAGCTCACGAATCATTCCAAAACCGACTCTAAATAACCCTACGAAAAGGTCTCCTTTCCTCTCCCACTGCCACAGTTTTGTTAGAAAATAAAGCCGTTTCAGAAAATTGTACGTTATCAAACCTAGCACAACGGTTGCATTCGCAATAAAACAAAATGGCGGATATATGACAGCTCGCCTTGCATCGAACGTGCGCGCGCGCATAAATTTTAAAATGAAACCATCATCGTATATCGAAAAGACATCGCAGGTTGTAATGTTGCCATGTGTAATGGTTGCTCTCAAGATGTTTATTTGGGTCAACCCAACATGCAGAACGGATCGAGTTATGGCAATTGTTGTTGTATTATAAAGTGGTTGTGTTAGGGCAGATTCCCAATAGATCGACATGAATACTAACTTACATTTTAAACTGTTACGTTACCTATTGTATTTATCACGCTTATGACCAGACGACTTTTCTACTGGTGTTTGGTTAAGTGACCTACAACCAACTATGTAGTGGCAAGAAATGTGTTCTTACGTGCTACAGAGGGTACGGTAACGCGGTTTCCTCGTGGACCAAATACGTATGCAAAACTATTTATTACTGATCAGTAACAACGCCATCTAGATTCTGTGTTACGAATTACAAATATAACGCATAAAGCACACACATAACGTATAACGTAACGGAGAAAGATTGATTTTACTACTCATAAAATTTCATACTGCAGGCGAAATCGATTCAAAAGGAGTTAAACTCCAAATAATCTGAATTTTACCAAGAAAAAAATAACCACATAACAAGCACCAGCTTTCGCTTAGAAGAATCATCAAAATCGGTTCACCCAGTCGAAAGTTCTGAGGTAACAAACATAAAAAATTAGCTAGATCTGACGAGTAGTTTTTGAGTTATTTTGAAGTCCGATATTTTTTCCTCGGCAAAATTCAGTTTATGAAAATGACAGCAGTTAGCAATATCATTAAACACGTTTTACTTTTAGTGTTCCGAGGGACGTGTTACTCCATTTTACATCGCAGGCGTAATAGGTGGTTGTGAACTGGATAATGGGTTGTAATTAGAGGTATATTAAAGGTATTATTGTTACTGCCAATTGTGAATGAGTCGGCGTAAATGAGTATTAGGGCGTATACACATAGATACCAGTGTCAATCTACCAGTGATTCGAGTATGTTGCTTCAGATAACTGAAAGCAAGCGGATATATCGTATCTCAATAAAGCTGTAAGAAAATAATACCTTTTTCCCTTTCGACAAACTCGAAATCGAAGCTTACTTAACTCTAAAATACAAACTCGAAATCGAAGCTCACTCAAGTGAGACTCAAAAGCGAACTTGCATCATCTTGATATGTCATTCTCTAATCATCTAGCACGCACTTGCGAAGTGAAGTGCGTCTCAAACTCGAACTTCAAACGACTAAATTAAGACAGTAATTTTGACACTCATCGCGGATTCCGCTGTCGAGTTACAAAACAGAATAGCCTTGCAGCACCAATAAACTCTGATAGGTCAATAGCCTGGTTTTATGTGTACACGCCCTTACATGCGATACTTAAGAGTGACTTGGACCAAATAGTTATTATCAGAATAACAGAAGTATTCCTCGAATAATTTTAATTTTTGCTTTGAATGTCAGATAACTTCATTTGCGTTTTTGCATTGTTCACGTAAACTAGGTGTTGTTACAGAGTTGAAGAAACTGTGATTAATGAACATGTAAGTTAGCTAAAAATAAAATAAGATAAGTTGTTTAAAATCTTTGCTAGCCAAGAAGCGGTTACTCAAATTGACAACAATAGTCCATGAAGCTAAACATTGGCTCTTTAACATAACTATTCTTGACCAATGATATTATGATATAAAAAGAGGTAGATACGTCACTGGTGCGCCGACGATGAAGAGCGTAAGAAGAGGCAATTGACTTCGTAGTCGCTCTGTGAGCTCTGTCAATACAAGACTACGCACGATTTTGTTGTTGTCAGAAGTGCTTGACATTTGACATACGAGTACAGTGTTAAAATGTCTTCGTGTATTATACCAATGTGACTAACGATAAACGTGTCTGTGTTGTAGCTCTTTTCGGAACAGATTTTTTGGTTGATTTGTAATTGCATAACGTATCTATATTTTTTTAAATATCATTGTTCTTGGCAATCATAATTTAGGAGCGTGATATTTTGCCTGGTTGTAGTAAGTAGAGATAAATTACGAACTGAGGTGATGCTAGCTTGAGCAAGATTTTATATTTTGTAATAAAGTAAAAAAAAAAATTAACTCATAAGGATGTCTGAAACATCCTAGTTTTATTATGGTAACAACGATTTTAAATAACTGCCATTCCTTGGTTGAAGGATTTTAATTTTTGAGCCTTTTTAAATTACTATGGGCAACATTTCTCGGTTTTTTTTCAGATAAAACCTATGAAGCATAGAAGGTAAAACTTGACTCATGTTAGGGTTTAGTACCTATACCTATAATACTAGCCGCCCGGACAGACTCCGTTCTGTCAAACGTTTTTTTTTTAGATGTACAGCTATCCTATCTTTCAAGTTGGATCAAACTGCACACGGTGTGCATATTTGATTAAAATCGGTTAAGTAGTCTAGGAGTCCATCGCGGACAAACAACGTGACACGTAATTTATATAGGTATATTAGCTGTCCGGACAGACTTCGTTCTGCCGAAAGTTTTTTTTATTTTTAGATGTATCTAAGCTATCCTATCTTTCAAGTTGGATCAAACTGCACACGGTGTGCAAATTTGATTAAAATCGGTTCTGTAGTTTAGGAGTCCATCGCGGACATACAACGTGACACGTAATTTATATAATTATACTAGCTGCCCGGACAGACTTCGTTCTGTCAAAAGTTTTTTTTTGAGATGTAAGCTATCCTATCTTTCAAGTTGGATCACACTGCACACGGTGTGCAAATTTGATTAAAATCGGTTAAGTAGTTTAGGAGTCCATCGCGGACAAACAACGTGACACGTAATTTATAAATATTAAGATGATATCCCGACAAATCCCGATTTTTTTAAGTGTTGTCCAGATGTTTCAATCTTGCCAGCTTGGCAATCCTAGTCGAAGTATTAACACGACAACTTTGGCAATCTGAACGCCAATACTGACATTGCGATTGTGAAACCGTTACCTAAAGTTCCGGACCCGATTGAACTAAAGGATCTTAGGCCGATCAGTATTTTACCGTGCCTGTCCAAGGTATTAGAAAAAGCTATATGTACACAGTTGACTAAATACCTGGAGATTAACAACATTCTGCCGGAATATCAGTCGGGTTTTAGGAAAGGTAGGAGTGCGGTTACGGCCATGCTAGATGTGACTGAAAACATTCTCTGCGCGCAGGATGAGGGGATGTGTACGCTGCTAGTTCTGCTAGATTTTTCGAGGGCATTCGACTCCATTAATATCTCTCTGTTAATGTCTAAGTTAAGTTACTATGGTTTTGATTACGAAGCTTTGCAATGGTTCAACAGCTATCTTAGTAATCGTTACCAATACGTGAAACTCAGTCGAAATGATGGCTCTACGGTTGTTTCGGAAAAACGGAAATGCAACAGAGGCGTTCCTCAGGGATCTTTGTTAGGACCAATTCTATTTATTTTGTATTCGGCTGACATTACTACGCATATTAAGCATTGTAAATTTCATTTGTATGCAGATGATTCACAACTGTATATATCTTGTAAGCCATTTGAAATAGATGACGCCATTACTAAACTCAACGAAGATCTTTCAAGTATTGCGACGTGGTCCAAAACTAACTCCTTATTGCTTAACCCCTCTAAAACAAAATATTTACTGTTTGGGAGCAAACATAATTTATCCAATTTAAATCCATCGTTTAAGGTCATGATAATGGACGAACCCATTGAGCGGGTCTATGAGGCACGAAATTTGGGTTTGTATATGGTACTGCGACCTCAGATTTGAAAAGCACATCAACAAAGCTGTTAGTAACTGCTTTTATAAATTGAAGATTTTATATAGGATAAGGCCTTTCTTAACAGAAGAGTTGCGTATTCAATTAATAGAATCTCTCGTGTTATCAAAACTGAATTACATGGATGTAGTTATTGGTCCTCGTTTACTATATAAAACTCAGAAGCTTGTACAACGAGTTCAAAAAGCTTGTGCTCGCTTCTGCTTCAATGTTCCGTTCAGAGCCCATGTGACACCATACCTAAACAAGCACTCCATGCTAAAAATGAAACATCGGAGGAAACTTCATTTAGGTTGTTTGCTCTTTGGCGTCATAAAACATCAAGCGCCTGCTTATCTTTATAACAAGTTATCCTGGATGTCAAGTCATAGATCATGTGGCTCTCGAAAACTAGCGAAGCAGCTTGTAACACCGCGGCATAAGTCAGCCAGTTTTAGAGGTAGTTTCCGTTATGCAGCATCAAAGTGTTGGAACAATATTCCTCCGCCTATAAGAAACCTGCAAAGTCTAAATGGTTTTAGAGCTAAATTGAAAGTATATCTTTTTCAACACCAAAAAAGGCAGGAAACTCTTAGGCATGACACAAGTGCAATATGAAATTATAAACATACACATACACACCCACAACACACACACACACACATACACACACACACACACACACACATATATATACACACACACACATACACACATACACACACACACACACACACGCACACACATACGTGTAATGGTTCGTGTATTCGTGGTAGTATATAGTCATAGTGTTTAGTTATTTAGTAGTTATATAAACTTCAAATTATTATTTCCGATCATGTAGTTTATTAGTGAGTCGGATGAATTGTTCTGCTGTTGTGTTACCCTCAATCATCCGAACTGCACAATTTGAGGGTCACTCTGAAAACCAGCGGCCGTGGTTTTTTCCGCGACCATTATGCTGAGCGTGAACCCTTTTCACCTATCTATCTACCTACCTATCTTACATGTAATTGTTGTTTTGTATTTTTTTTTTTTGGCTATATTTGTCGCTGTGGTATGTATGATTTAGGTGAAATAAACATTTCTTTCTTTCTTTCTTTCTTTCTTTCTTTACATTATAGTCAACAAAATTTTGTAAAGAAAAAAAATTGTTCCATAGTAAGAATTTAATTCGAGGAGGTAAAGAAAAGACATACCACCTGATTGTAAATGGAAACCAACTCCTATGGTTAGGAGCAACACCAGAGGAAATAACCAATACAACGCAAGCCCTGAAGAAATCTTTTTTACGCCTGTCTTGAAGAACCCCGTGTGTGTAATAAAAATATTATTCTTGACAAAAATAACCGACTTTAAAATTAGGGATAACTCAAAAACTAATAGCCAGATCTCGCTCAATTTACGGGCTTATCATGTGGTCCCACCACATGATAAGCACCAGCTTTCGATCAAAAAAAGCGGCCAAGTGCGAGTCGGACTCGCCCATGAAGGGTTCCGTAGCAGCAAGTAACATAATATAAAAGTTCTTGCAGTTCGTTGTAACTTTGATCAATGTTTTTTGCGGTTTACGATTTATGACGTATTAAAAAAAAACTACATACTAGATCTCATTCAAACCAATTTTCGTTGGAAGTTTGCTTAGTAATGTACATCATATATTTTTTTCACTTTTATCATTCCCTTATTTTAGAAGTTACGGGGGGGGGGGGACACACATTTTACCACTTTGGAAGTGTCTCTCGCGCAAACTATTCAATTAGGAAAAAAATGATATTAGAAACCTCAATATCATTTTTGAAGACCTATCCATAGATACCCCACACATATCGGTTTGATGAAAAAAAAATTTTGAGTTTCAGTATGGGGAACCCCCAAAATTTATTGTTTTTTTATATCTTTGTGTGAAAATCTTAATGCGGTTCACAGAATACATCTACTTACCAAGTTTCAATGGTATAGCTCTTATAGTTTCGGAAAAAAGTGGCTGTGACATACGGACGGACAGACAGACAGACAGACATGAAGAATCTATAAGGGTTCCGTTTTTTGCCATTTGGCTACGGAACCCTAAAAAAATCATCAAAATCGGCTCACTTCCTTTTTTGAAGTGGGTTAAAAAAGAAAAAGAAACGATTTAATTTTTGATAGATTTTGTATTTTTAGTAACAACTAATCAATATTTTAATCATAAATAGATATCTACTGCTAATGTACAACCAATATCATTACAATAATACGTCACCTTATAACGGTCACTGGACGAAATATAATTTCAAGTAGGTACATTCACTATACAATAATAGGATTTGAGATTCAGATAAGTTCAGCTGATTTCAATTGTACTGTTATTTCTAAAATTAACAATTTAAAATACTAAATTCACATAAATAACTTAAAAATCAAATAGACATACTATTTACATGCATAAAATTATTTTGTATTGGCAATTTGATTTAAGGCAAAGATATCTGCTAAAACCTGATAATATTGTCATTAATAAAAAAATGGCACTCATTTAATTTCGATTTGGAAACACTGGTTTGATTTTAAAATTACGTTAAAATAGTTTTTATCACATTACATTCTCGCTAAAATTCAAAAATGGCTTTACAAATCCAGTCATGGGCATTATAACTAGGTACAAATAAAATTGCTCAGTCTTTTCAATCCGACGCGTTGAGAACATTGTCCAAATAATTTACTTACAATGACTTACGTTGCAAGCAAACCGACAATTTCAGATTTTAGTCCCAATTAATTCATAGGTCGAGGTCCCGAAAATTTGGACAAAAATACACATACCTGTTTTAAAATTCGCCGATAAAACCTTTACATCGGAAAATACACTAGATGAAATCTTATTTTACTTCAAAATAAAAAATACATTAAAGTAAAATAAAATATTTAATCTTAATTCATTATTTAATAAATATCTTACTCAGAATACATTTAATACATTAATTGTTGAGTTAGCTCTTTGCCATTCATATTATACAAGGTGAAGTTTCATTATACTATCTACCAATACTTATGTTAGGTACATTATTTTATATCACATATGATATATCATTCAAATTGATATACATTTATAAATAAAGCTTCTTTCTTAAATAGCAAACTGCCGACTGGAAATGTCAGATATTATTACAAAAAGAGTTAAAGGTGGATTATGGAATGTTCGTCAATTATTATAGCTATGCAAGTGTTCGCCACAATACACTATCCGATGACATTTTGCTTTTTATCTGTATATCTTAGTAATACAGGGAATGTATTTATCACTGACAGCGTCAGAAGCTGAGCAAAATGTTTCTCACAGACAAAATATCGCCGGGTGCAAGGAACTTAATTTTCGTGAAAGGTCGTTAGTACGGGAGTTAGGTAATTAATATTTTTGATACATGAATAAAAATTCCAAATCAACAGTTTGCGATACTATCTTACCAAATATAAGCAGAAGAAAAACGTAATATAACGCATGCTTTCAACTACCTAATGGACTGTTACCACGAGCGAATGTTCAAAGGTATAACAAGAGTGTCAAGTGCTTTTACGTGGTACTTTATCTTGGAGTATCTGACTGCAGCGCTACAAGCACACAATATTATACGTATAATACTGATTATTTAATTCGTTTAATATTTAATTAAAATTCTCGAGAGCGTTTATCTCGTAATGTGGGACACTTTTACGATGGCGCTACTTATTCACTGATAAGGGCCCGACAGAACCTCCGGGCCCGGACTCCCAAGAAGACACTTTATGCAAATATGTTTAAGCACCAATTTCCATTAAAGCGGCTCAATAATTAATATAGAAATATAATTACAAGATAATTTCGCTGTTGAGTCTGAAAACAGTAAATGCGACCGTGCACCCGATGCGGATGTCTATAAAACAGCGTGAATTCTTATGTAAATTATTTATAGCTATACAGTCATGTATAACGTTGTATAAAAAGGATTGAACTTTGAAATGATATTAGGAAATACCACTTAAAGTATTGTCAAGGGATCGCCCGCTATTGAGTGCAGTATACGCGTAAAGTGCGATATCTAAATAAATAGTTTATACACCTGACCGCGCAAGGAAACCAACAAGCCCAATTCCAATGGTGAACGAGGGATGACAGCCTCACAGAAATAAATCGTCGTTGAACTGGTCTCATTAGTGTCCCGACGACAGCGTTCACAAAAAATAACTTTACTAGATCACATGTTCGCACTTAATAGCCAAATAAATTAACCGGACAAGTAACCGCTTATTTTAATTTCACGCCGGATCAATTATAAATGTAGAAAGAAGAAATAAACAGCGATACAGAACTATTTACATAAGTCAAAATGAATAACGACAATTCCGATAGAAGAAAAAGTGAAGCGATTATATACACCGTCTGTTATCTGCCTCCGAATACTTTTAAACTGGTCCATCGAGGCACACTCACAACCGTTCAACACTGAAAGTTTCTCTCCTGATCACACTAATGTATCTACGTCATCAAGTCCGCCTATAAACACGTGTGTACCACTTTTTGCGTACTACATAGCTGACACTTGACTTCGCAGCACCAATGGAAGGTGCAATTACACCGTTCCACCACAAACATAGTCTCAGTCCTGTAGCCGCGACCGCAACACATGAGGTCGCAGCCGTCGACCCCGATGCTCGTGTCGTTGCAGGCCCGCCCGTGCGTGCCGGGAATCCCCAGCCGAGGATTCTTCTCGCAGAACCCCGGCGACGGTTCTAGATACACTAGGTCCTTGGCACCCGGAGACTTGTGGTCCGGGTTGTGCGGTCGGAGTTGGAACCGGTACCGATCTCTCCGGGGCACCCGGTGCGGGGCGGCGTCGTTCCGCTGCACGGGCGCCTCCAGGTCCGTGTTGGGCATCATGACCCGCGAGGCCCCGTCGAAGCGATCCTTCAACGCGTCCCCCACGGACCGGAAGCTCGGCAGCCTCATCCAGCAGGTCTTCACCGTGCACGACCCCGACATGCCGTGACACTTGCACTCCTGCCGCATCTCAGTCTGGACGTGCTGCGAAAAAAAAAATAAGATGAAAACTCTCAGGCGTTTAATTTATTCGATCGCGCGAGGAGGTCTATAATGATGTCCAAATATCTTTAAATTCCTGCGATAAACTCCGATACAGGTGATCGATGATCTTTAAGGAGCACTCCATCGATCGCATCTTACGATCGAGCAAATTGTTACAAATCGTGAGGAGGTGGGCTGGTCGTCACCGCGCGTGGACAGATCATAAATCATATTCTCGGGACATTTATCATTCTTAGAAGGTAGATAAATGACGCGAGGATGGAGACAGTAAATATTTTCCTATCCTCGGGCGCTGGCGCTTCGTAGAAAGTGGTCGACGGCATTTTTTCATTCACATGTAGATGGCCGAATGTGTTGCGCGTCGTGGTGACCAAATATGTGTAAAACAATCGATGGAATGCTGTGAATATTCATCAGCTGGACACCCAGTGCGTCTGTCGTGACAGGAATTAAGTGCGTCGGTTAATGACGTGTTTGGGTGGCTCGGGGCGCCCGACGTCCCTTTTTGATGAATTTTAGGAAGGAACGGACAGTGGGTATGCAAATGTGGGTGTGCGGTGGGAGGGAGATGCGCGAGCGCAACGAATGGGTGCTTGTTGCGCAGTCGTCGCGCGATGGGCCGAGCCGTCTGACGCATAATTAATTTTAGACTCAAGCGACATGTCAAGTGGTTGACAATCGATCGACACCCGTAATGGTAATGTAAACACGAAGCGATGACATGTCCGTCGTCGGTAGCTCGATTGTTTTATTTAATGGATGTTTATAGCGCGCTTCAAGTGGTGATTGGATGAGGTGAGGACGTGAGTTGCCAATGATTGAGCGTTCGAAGCCCCTTTAAGTGCGTGAAAAACGCAAGTTACTATTGATGGCTGGATGGATGCTTCTCACGAATATGATGCACGCATGCGTAGAATATATGTATATCATAATAAGACGCTCTGCTATCAAGTTATATTAGTAATATAAACTAAAGACACGCGTCTGTAACCAACCTCAAGTAAAACTAATGCCTGTGATATCTACATGTAATATGCTAGCTTGTAGCATATGAGCATGACGACCCGTGTGGTGCAATGGTTACCATGCCGGATCGCCGCACCAAGGGTCCTGGGTTCGATTCCCAGCGAGGCGGAAATTTGAATGATGAGTTTGAATTTCTGTTCTCGGTCTGGGTGTGAATGTCCTTGTCTATGTTGTGTGTTGTCCATGGCACCCACGACACAGGGAATCCTAGTGTGGGGCTATGAGTGTGAAGCGTTATATGAGCATGCGCAAGACAGTCTCCTAACTGATGTGCAGGTGGAAGGGATCAAGCATGTCTGCTAACAGTAGCATCCTTGTTTGCTAGCATGTGTCATTGCCATAAGGCCAGTAAACCAGTAATTCTACCTAATCTGCTCAACCAATACTCACCGCTCGTCCAGCCTCATTATTATGCAGGTTCATCTTTTCCCGCAGCGTCTTCCCCCGTTCGCCTGTGTCGACGAACTCCCTGCTGAATCTGAAGCCAAAGCCGATGTTGTCACTGCATCCCCCCCACTTCCACACACGGACGTTGGCTGCCGTCGCGGCGCGAGAGCGGTGGGGGGAGCGGTCTACATGCGAATAGTCACAGGTGCAGGATTCTATGGAACCCTCGGCGCATGCGCGGGAGACTGCGTGCGTCACGCCCGCGCTAGTTATCGCGTAAATGAAGGCCGTTTCGCGGCAACCTGTAACAATGGAAATGTTTTTAACATAGAGTTATTATTATTACTATAGAGTGCGGGTATCACACAAATGGAACGGTACACATCGTAGGCAGATGATCTATAGATACGTATATCGATACGTGTATGACGGATAGGGATGTATCAATTACGTGCCGATCGGCAACGAGGTATCGATAAGTTATTTCGATAACTTATCTTATTTCCTACTATTAAACGAGAATTTTATATATAAATATGTATATTTATTTATTTATATATTTGTTTGTAATCACGTTCTCGATAACAGCACTAACGATTTCGATAAAACTTACAATGTTATGGTTTACGAGGGCGACTAATCGATCTAGCTAGTTCTCATATCTGGGAAAATTTGTTTTCTCTATTTTCACTTGAGCAAGCTCATTTGCCCAGGCACTTATTACACCATTTGTTGTACTACAGTACATTAGTTGTACCTATGGCACCCATAATACCAGATTCTCCTAGTGATGGAGCTGTGAGTGTGATCTATATTGTTGGTTATTTAAAATACGAAAGTCACTCAGTTTTATAGTTTTACACGAGTATTCTTGTTATTTAGACAGTAAATGTTTATGGTACAAACAACCGAAGAAAATATAGACATAGACTCAATTAAATAAATCATCCATTTTAATATTAATCTTGTTTTAATTTTACTTCAAAAATCATGAGTTATAGAAATGTCATAAATATAATACGTTGTTCTCATAGCAAACATTTCAAAACACATTTTAAATATCGACTACAGCGTTGGTCGCATCACATCACTACTGTCTCGCGAGGAAAGCGCGGTGCGCGGGCGGTCTTTCCGTGCCCGCCCCTCACGTCTCCTTCACACCCGCGATGCGTGATTTGTTTTCGTAAAAATAAATATAAAAATCAACTTACCGATGAAATGTGATACTGGATTTCAGTTTTGTGTGTTTCCTACTATCGTTTTTGCAAGATGGAACTGCACATTTGACCATTTTGAAACGTAAATAATTAAAAATCTCTCTAGAACCGCACACCGCTAGCAATCAACCACGACTACAAGCGCTCGCGACGGGAACGTCGTGTTGTTCTCACCCGTGCCTACTGTTCCCACTTCGTTACACTCGCTCTATTACAAATACTTACTTTATGGTTTTTAATATAAGTAATATCAACTAGAAGGTAACCTCTCTCATCATTCTTCATTCATCCTAGCTATAACACAGAATTGGAAATCCTATGCCCTAATAAATACGAGTAGGTTAGGTAGGTAAAAAATGGTTATACGGGATGTTTTAAATTGAAATATTTTTTTGTGAACATCATCGAAATCGGTTAAGCCGTTTCAGAGATTAGCTGGAACACACGTCGGTGTACTTATTATATGTTTGATATTATTATTACCATATTACATATTATAATTACACTTAGGTACTACTATAACTGTTATCTTATTATAATTATGTATAGCAGCTACTTAAATGTCAAGCAAAAATAGTTAAGAAGTGTTAATCCTTTGAAGTGTCGAGCGTAACCAATAAATATTGAGTACATATATTTATATAGATCGAGCGGTATTGGAGTCGGTGACACACTAACATTGATTTTGATATATCGGTCGGATAATAACCCTATAAATAATTTAAACTACAAAACTTTAATTACATTGGATATTTGTCTTTTTATTAAGTCATATTTTATACGGAGATGTCGAAACCTCTAGATTGCTGGCTCGATATCTATCTATAAGCTTGAAATACTAATATCAGATTAAATAATGCATCGTTCTTTTTATACGATTGTTTATTTATTGACATAAAAAAGTCATTGACCTAACTTATATCGTAGTTAATATTATTGTTTTGAATTTTGATAAACCCTCGCAGCTTATATTGCGTTGCACGTCACATAGTTGTCTGGCATTCGTAAAATGGTTTTCATCCCAATAAAAGAGGGCACTAATTGCTTAGGGGCAAAATAACAAAAAATCTCATTACAATAATATTAATCGTATTAAAAATTCAAATTTAAATATCAATTGGGTTCATCTACAAATTACAAGGGGAACTAAGTACCTTATAGGCGAAATTCTTGATCAATGTTCAAGAAGTAATAAAGGATAACTAAAATGCAAAAATTTCGATGAATTATTGTCGAGACTCGAATATCGTACGCATACATAAATCGATCCTTTCGTCCCGTATCGAATACTATAAATAATTAATGGCCGGGCATTAGAATCAAATACTCATAAAATACAATTAAAAGAGAGAGGGTATATCTCGACGATTGAAAATAAAAGAAGTGCCTCTTACCTACCCGAGAGAGATTATAAATTTGATCATTACAAGTGGTACAGGCGCGCGTCGAATCGCTACGTTAATATCGATTTAATAGCTCGCGTACTTTAACCGATTAATCGATATCGTTGATCTTTGTCTACTCAAACTGGTACTAAAACAGATGTTCGACAAAAAATAATAGAATCTCGTCGTAGAAAAATTTATTGTGTATAACGCGATTAAATTTGCATTTATTAAATACTGTGCTTAAGTTTCCCCAGTGTCGTGTTAGACATTATCTCGTTATTAATATGTGGCTGGACATTGTAATTTTACGACATAACGTATATTAATAACTTGGCTATTATATGCATGAGCCTGAGTCATTAAAAGCTCTCGGCTTAAGTTGCGTCAAGGTTGTGATGGAATTTTGCGGAGGCTATAAACCGAAAGTGCTGCGCATGAAGTCGCCAGTAACAAAGCACAAACTAAAAATCTATTTTCAATTTTAATCTCGGAAATCTAGCTGGGAGGTCGCAAAACATCTAGATCTTAAGCGTATAACACTATCTATTATCTGTATAACGGCTGTCATTTGATAATTTTCTTATAAACGCGGAATACAAATGTTTTAATTAAAAAGCGACGTCCACTTAAAACCAGAAAAAATTGTCTAGTACTGTGTGAAAAGACTTAAGAATGCTACGGACATACTCGTCCGTAATATAAAGGTATGACGTGTTTCATCTCTGTCTAATGCCATTCATTTGTGATTACACTGCATTCATACGCCCTTGGTGGGCTTCCGGCCAGCTCACACGACCCTATAAAACAGAATCGGAAAGGCCCTGCATGTAAAAATAATAATGAACATGTATTTGTTGTTATTTTTAATAATAATAATGTGGAACGAGCCCAGCCGAGCCCGCGCCGTCGTTATTAAGGGCTCAATAAGCAAATGAAATCATTTTTTATTGAGTTGTCATCGTGCACAGATATAAATTACGGCAACCCGCTCCGGACTCACTCTTTTTGCTTCCCTTTGGGATGTTACACAAAAGTATTTTATTCAGCAATTACTTGAGACGTTCCACTGGGAATTTTAATGTCAATTTTGCCATCGTTCAATGCTCAGACGAAATTAATTCAAGGTACGGAATACGATCTGTCTCGGTGGCATTCGTCTTCGTAATGACTCGGAAACGTTGGCTCGCATTCGCTAACAAATAGCGGTTGCCAATTAAATACGGCGTAAAAAATACTCGTTAATATAACTTTCGATTAATCCTCTAGTTTTGCATAAGTGGGTTATGTCAGCGTGGGATCTAGCTTCTTTGCTAATTGTATTAGAATGTAGGAGTTAATGGACGTCAGATGGATCACAGAACGTGCTATGAGTCAGTGCTGGCCGTGCTGGGGGTCTAACTGCGGGGCGTCGTCGCCAGGTGGCTCCACACGTGCTGGGAAATGATATGAGTCTTTATAACGGTATACTGTTATGCGGTATACGATCTTGTAGCTACCCAAACATATTATGCTGTACACACGCCATATTATGATGATGATCACAGACTTCCCGAGAGACTTAAAGAGATTCCAAATAATTTTTAACCGACGAAAAAAAAAGGAGGAGGTTCTCAATTCGACACGTATATTTTTTTTTTTTTTTTTTTGTATGATCACGCAGAAATCGGCACAGGGTGGTCCGATTTGGATGATTCTTTTTTTATTGGATAGGGTATGTCCTGAAGTTGGTCCCATATTTTTTTGAAAATTTTATTCCCACCCTAAAGGTACGAAAATAGGGAATGATTGATTATTCACCCGTTTTTTACTCGGTATTTTTACATGTTAACCCCAATAACTTTGTACTGGATAATCCGATTTCGATGATTCTTTTTTTATTGAATAGTGTATACCTTGAGGTTACTCTTGTTTAAATTTCAAAACAAAATTTTACCTCTATAGGTACGAAAATAGGGGATGATTGATATTTCACCTACTACATTTTTACCTGGTAACTGAATCTATAATTCATAAAATCAATAATTTATTATTAATTGTAAGTATTATAGCAACTAAAAATTAAAAAATAATTACTTTTTAACAAAAAATAAAACCAACGAAAAAAAAACTGAAAAGCAAAAAATAAAATAAACCATTTAGTATTATAAATTAAGATCCGAAATTAACAGTAAATAAATAATTTTGAGGCGGTGCCAAACCAATGAAAAAACAAACGGCGAAAAGTTGTGTAATTAATTTTATGTAATTAATTTTGGTTGTTTGTTTGGCACGGTTTCAAAATTATTTATTTACTGTTAATTTCGGATCTTAATTTATAATACTAAATGGTTTATTTTATTTTTTGCTTTTCAGTTTTTTTTTCGTTGGTTTTATTTTTTGTTAAAAAGTAATTATTAAATAATTGCGTAATATTAATATGCAATGTGAGTTCATATTTGGGTGATTGTATATAAACAATTTCTTAATAATTTTTAACCGACTTCAAAAAAGGAGGAGGTATTCAATTCGACAGTATTTTTTATGTTTGTTACCTCAGAACTTTCGACTTTGATGATTCTTTTTTAATCAAAAGCTGGTGCTTGTCATGTGGTCCCACTTAAATTTGAGATAGATCTGACGAATAGTTTTTGAATTATCCCTAATTTTGGAGTCTGTTATTTTTTGTCAAGAATTAGGTATGTAGAAGTATAGATGTCGATAAATCACTCATACATACCCCCCCGACAGAGCTACCCGCTGAGATTGAATGTAGCTACTATCAAATACTTTAACTATTATCGCATTTAAATCACTGACATAACAGGGAATTAATTAACATACCAATTAGACAACAAACAAATGGATTATTAATTTTATTCGATTCATCTATATAAGAATGATTAATTTGATGATCACGATTTCTTTGTTCCGTTCTAATAACGGGTGAAATATTTATGATACGAACTATAAATAATTCAGTAATTTATTTCGCGGCCAAGCTTGCCCATCGATTTTCTCGGACAAAGCGGATTGTCGCATTTTGCGAATAAATCGCGACGTAGAAAAATTATGACAGATGTAAGGAGGCTCCGCGCGTCGTATTAGTCACGGTAAAGTAAATGCAAAGTCATACAATGAGTCTAATTAAATAACCAAACATCGTTGATCCTATACTATATGCACTACGGTAAGTCAGTCTTATTTGAAAACTATGTAGCACTTTGTAACGGTTTTGTATGCGTTTACTGGGATGATAAGTACCCATAAGCAAAATTTCATGAAAATCCGTTCTGTACTTTTTGCGTGAAAGAGTCCTCCATCCTTACAAACATTCATATTAGTAGCACATGGGAACCGGGCATAAGTTGTTCTGAGTCGATGAAGCATTTGTAATTAAGGCCCGCGATTATTTTATTGAGGCGATCCCACATCATGCACAGTCAAATAAGAACAAACATGAGTAATGTGAATCTATAAAAGTAAATTATTATTATAACTGATAATAAAGTGCTGTCGGTGGATTATCTGTGTGGATAATAAATGGTCCCGAAGTCAGTTTACAACTCGAGCACTGAGCAGTAATTCCAGCCGAGGATTGGCAGTTAAGGCGAGGCGATGAGAATTTATAAAAGTCAAAATCTCGTAAATCCCACAGATCCAAGAGCCACGAGGCGTTCGAGGTCTCGTGAAATAAAAGTTAATCACTGGTGACATTTGACGAACACCTGGCCGGAGAGAAAAACCATTAAATAACTCGATATTAATACACTAATTAAATATGTTCCCGTCCGCATTAAGTCATCATGAGGTGTTTCGATGAGATTAATTTGAAGGATTGAATTATGAGTGATTGGCGATGCGTCTCTTAACTCTTGCGTACCACATTATTTATGGCACCGCGTTATTCAAATTTGATGAGACGTAATTACTCAAAACATCCATAAATCACCCGGTTTATAATACGGTGTTTGTCCGGTTTAGAAATCGTCCTATCAGGGCCGGCGATGAAGTCATTTATTCGAGTATAAACTGTCTTTTATGAGAACATAATGGTGTTTTATTTCGAGCTACAAATGTTATTATATTAATGTGATTTATGATAATTTCATTCTACTTTATATTAGGTGCTGGTTAAATATTTTTACTTAAATTAATCTGATCGGTTAGATATCTTTTTTGTACAAATCTTGATGTTATGACATTGAACTATCTATCCTTACAAAGTATTTAAACAACACAAGAAGCTAAGTAAAACTATATGTTTTTCTCATAAATCTATAAGTGGTTCTAGCAATAAAACAATGTCTCCACCGGGTAGTGAACAGAAACAGTTGAATAGAGACGTAATTTCGCTTTATAGGCGCATCGAGACCCGGGCAATAAAAGCAATAATTCATTTTCGTTATGCCGTGTACGGGTGATAATTTCACATTGAATCACCGTCCGGAGGCTGCTAGGCGACAATTCAGAATTACGTCGCTCATATATCACTCATTGTGAGTGACACAAAGCGCTCGGGGCTACCACTGGCTACCACCACTTCGAGCTCCGACACCCATTCACGCAGCGAACAAAGACATTTGTTTTCAAACTACAGAAAAAAGCACCGAAAATAATTCCTTGCCGAGCGAGCCGTCAATAAGCAATAAAAACTCAATCTTGAATTTCGAACGAACGAATCGATGAGTAAAAATGACAGCTTATTTGCGGTCATCGGAGCGATATCGGCGCGTCGTGGTTGTTTTTCAGTTTCACAAATCGTTTGTATCTCCAAAACAATTCAAACGCCACAAAACCCAAAACGCTTATCTAATTGAGCATTAAATATTTCGTCGAGGACATTTTATATGCGTTTTATTTTCGGTTAGGATCATTTTATACATTTAATCCACCCACGTCGTTGGAATCTGGAGGCAGAGGCACGAAACCTTCAAAACAGGAAATATTTGAGAAAGGTCGTTTTATTGGTCGAGTTACCTGCCATTAGGAGTCGAGATAGGTGTAAACGTGGCTTCCGTGGAGCGTGTACGATTACAGTCACATCGCTAAACTACACCGCAGGAGGGCTCTCAGCGGGGCCCCCGGACCATATATTTTTCTATTCTCGGGTCAACAATGACCCGTCGGATAAAGCCGGACTATTGTGCCGTTGTCATCATTTGTGTTAATACGATCCTTGAGGTTTACGCCACAAAGAAGTGAAGATGTCGCGTCAATACGTCAATGGCGTGTCGACGTGTATATTAGTAGTTATTCGTGTTCCATCAGGGGGGCCTTTGTGTACCTCGAGTGTAATTATGGCGAGATGTTCCTATTCATATGTTGGGGCTTGATGAACTGTGGCGATTCGAAAATCATATTTACGATTTTTTTTTCTTTAATGAGAAGCGTAGCGATGGGCACCCGCCGCGATCGGTCGTTCGTTTTTATGCGTTTCTCAAATGAACGTAATTGCAATGTATTAAAAAGTTTATCGGCAGATATTTGCAGCCGGTCCGTAATATGCGTCCGTGATTCGCCCGCCCTGCCTGCCCTTAATAAAGTAATATGCTCTAAATGCACACGCATATAACATAAATTTTGTAATGCGTTTTGCTCTTTTTAACGAGTGAGATTATTACGGTGGTGGTCCGTGGACTCCCTGTGCTATATCTGGCTTTTAATTTAAAAAAATGGTACCCATTCAGTTTTGTGTTTTATTATCGCTGGAATAAAATATCAATATTTATATTTGCTCTAGGCGTTTCGATTCACGACTGTCTGAGATGTAATTATTTTATTGGTTGGCCCCGGTCGGTGTGGGTACAAAAAGTTACCAGTAAAAAAATGTTTCTTCGTTAACAGAGTGTTCCGTATTTATAAACTTTAAGTTACTTGTAAATACATTACAGAATTAAATAATTATTACTAATAGTTCACAATAAATCTAATTAATTAATCAATATGGAATTTTAAGTGTAACATTAACCAGAAATCAAAATTTAAACAAAATAAAATGGTTTTGTAACTATACCAAGGTATCTCTAAAAGTCATCTAACTGAGTAATTACTAGTTTCACGTGTAACAAACTTTATCGCCTTAATTGGTTCTGTCTCAGCAATTTACGTTTCTACTTACATAAATATTACGGGTCTAATCGTTTCGAAAATGATGCTCTTGATTTACCTGTTCGTTCACGCATTCGACGAGGTTTAGTTTTTATTGGTAGTAAATGAGTATGGAGCGCCTAAAGTCCATCGGTCCAACGATTTGCGTCAATGACTGGTGTAGTCTAATTGTATAGTTGGTTAGTCGTTATATCTTGACGGAGTCCGTTTGTTTACGTTAAATGAAAATGTCTGATTTTTGGGTCAAAATAACCCATTGTCGGACTGGAACGGTCTCTCACAATACATCCCCGATTCAACGAAAAACTACGAGTCATTATTTTTTCCTCACATGTCACCAAAACATGTGATTACATTTAAAAAATAAACGTTGAAAATTTGATTTTTCTGAATACTTTTTCGTGAGAACGATGCCATTGCATACGTTGGTCAACCAGACCACCCAATTGTGAGTAAATGCTGCTAATAAGAGGTCCCAAATTTCCAACCACTTAAAAAATAGTTGACAAAACTACAGTACAAAACTATAAACTTTAGTGAAATTGATTAATTAAATGGCAGCTTCCGACCAAACTTGTTTCTAATCTCCATTCATGATATAAACACATAAATCTAATTACGATTAAATATTAATTAAGGTGAATGAAACGTTTGTTATCGCCATTATCATCAAATCTATCGTCATTATCATCAAATCAATCGTCATTATCATCAAATCCTTTGCTGGGCTTCCCAAGAGCTTTGACAAATAAGATGTTGAATCTCCGAATGGAGAGGCAGAATCTTCAGATCAATGATATAAGTTATACCCTTAAGTTAACTTTTTTATCAATTTAGCTATCCCTCTGCTCGGGCCTTCTATGTTTTTAAATTCTTATGCTTAGCTCATTTATTCCACAAAATGAAAGGTACAATAATTGTATTGTATTGACTATTGAGTCATGCTTAATAGTTTTTACTAGCGTGGATTAGTACGAGACTACCAGTGGATTAATACCTTAATCTTATCTTTAGAACATTTAATTTTCAATATCAATTTATTTATAATTTATTTGCGAATAAAACCATTACATATTACTGTTTACGTGTACCTATATGTTTGAATAAGTATTATTTGATTCTGATGACAATCTTTAGTAAAAATATCTTCGTCCGCATCTGTGCTACAACCTCAATATGACCCCTTTTTTCCTTTTTGGTTTGTCTTAAACGTCTGAATGGGTTTTAATGATTTCGCTCAATTAGGCGATATTGAGAATATTTTAAATTTGTTATTTTATTGTTCTGGATGTGGTTTTTTAAACGAGATAACATCTCCATATATTATGCGAAAATTTAATTGATAGTGCGTTTATAGCTTCGTAGTGGATGTGCGTTGCATTGGAATAAAATATCAGTGTGCATTATTTCGAGATGCACTTTTATTAAAACTTATTAGAAACCTCAAATCAGGTATATTTAAGTTATTAAGCTGTAATTACAACAAACAATTACGTTTAAAAAAATTTAAATATGTGTCAAGAAAAATTGTTTGAATCCGACAATTAGTTGCAAGTTAATAGATACGATACGTCTCACTCAAAGTGTTTATGCATTATACGTACATTACATGGGTCAATAACCGGTCCAGCCGACACAGCCATCAGTGCATCCTGATATCTTCCCGAATTCGAAATGAGAACGAATGAACGAGATATGGAAGCGAATGCTCTTAATTTCGAAGATAACCCCCCTAATGCGGGCGCGCTGAACTTCGATCTTAGAAAAGCTATTATTACTCGGTTTCCAATCGTTTCTAAAAAAACATTTCCATTCGTTCATTGAACTCGCGTAAAACATATCTTGTTTAATAAATAAAAATCAGCGACGCAGATTTGATTTACAAAACTGGCCGTTTTTTGCTATAATAGCGAATAATGCTCACTGCACAGCCAGATGTTCGCAGACTCATAATAAGGCGTATCGCGTACAAAGCATCGAAATCGGACACCGGAGATAGGGCAGTCCCGGTTCGCGCTACAAAAACAGTTTTGACATTCGAATGAATGGCTACCAACCGAATTTAAACCTTAATACAACCGAATAAGCTTGCAAAGGTTCACAGCTAGTGACCGTGTTTATTGGTGGTGTTGTAAACATTTTAATTTTCGTAAGTGCACCTTTTACGAATTTAATCTCGCCTGCTATATTACATACCTAATTTTGGATTTTGCCGTCGAATATAATACTCCTTTGTTGATATAGTGTAGTATTATTTGAGTTACTGTAGTCAGTGTCGTGGACCTTATCCTAAAACGTTTAGTTTCCGTCAATGTTTCGATGTTATCTCCGTCTATTCGCATCACCTAATGGAATGAACTGGTGCCAGCGGATTCTGAAGCCGTATTTATGGAACATAATGGATGCTTACAAAAGATTCGAAGCGTGATTAATCGGATAGAGATTTAAATCATCAATATATTCGCATTGTTAGTGAAGCAGCTCACGAAAACAACGATTATTCGATTTTAAATACATATAATGCACTCTCGATATCAATTCGAAAAAAAGAAAGAGAAAATAAGACGAGTTATCGACAAACGGGAATTGGAACGTCACTCGTCCACATGTAATTGATCCGGGATGTTTTATCTTGATGAGCCCTTTATATGTGCCCCCGACGCGCTACCCTCCCGTTGAATACAGATAACATCTTTTAAAAGGGTTGCCAACTAAAGATATCACTTAATTTGTAGCCACTCTTTATAACTGGGATTAGGGGCTTGTATACAAAAAGGTCTTCTCTTTTTGTGTCCAAAGTTTTTTGAATACGATTTTTAGACCAGGCGAATTTCCCATCGCGTTTTTTAACAGATTACTCAAATATTAAACGACTCAATGCTTCGTAATCTGCTTCCCTGGTATTCGAGAGGTTTAATGCTTATCTTCTTAACGTCTTTTTAACGTTTTGTTCGCTTTGTTTCGAAATTGTTAACAAACAAATGTCGCGTGTTCTCGTATTCGCTATTTAAAAATGTTTGTTTTTTATTTACTCTCGAGAGGATAATCGCGGTTTGGGTATTAAGTTGTCAGTCTTTATCAGAATTTATTCATAATTAATTTAACGGGTATGCAATTTATTATAATAAATTTGAATATTGGTTTTGTGTAGCTCATTTGATCAGCAAGGTCAGTTATAACAAATTAGAATTTTGTGGACGAAAATATAGTGTGCTTAGGTATGAGAAATAGGCATTTTAACTGTTATAAACGAATTTAAATCGTTCAATATGTTAGTAGTATTAGAACTACTTTTGCTTTCATAAACAGATTAGGTACTGACCTCGGTCAACAATCTTGCCGAACAAGTTTTTTCCTCGTAGGAAATTTCTTGTTGAGCAGTTCCATCTTCGGAACTTGAATTGGTGTTGGCATTCTGCTACCGCCATGCTGGCTCCCTTGGCCACTGCAGCCAGAACCCCTGGGTTCTCTCTGGCCAGTCTCCTCTGTTTCCGCCTGAGGGTGGCATGGATGGTTGGGTCCATATACAGCACTCCAGGCGATAGTGGTGAAAGGTTGTTTGGCTCTCCAGCTTTTGCTATGCCCCTGAAAAAAGAGATTAACGTTAACAAGCTGTATATTGAAAATGTAAGGTAGAAAATACACAAAATAAAAACTTATCAATGGAAGAATACAATATGTGAACTGTAATAACTACCAAAATTGGTTTTCTTATAAAAGTAGCGGAATTGGTGTTGTATTTACACAAAATTTTCAATGCTCTGTTCTTTCAATGTATCACACTGTGAATGTCCATTTCGGTTTTGGCGGGATCAAACTCCGAGCTCAGAATTTCAAAAAAATTATACAAACAGAACCCGAAACGCCACTTAAGCCAATGGGTGCAACTCGAAATGAAATGCTCATTTGAGAAGGCAAAGACAACAAACAATTGACGACTGAACTGTCAATCTACAGACGTTTAGATAAATATTTGCGTCGCGCATTAATCCTTGAGGACTGAGAGAGTAAACACTAGCGATCGAGATCTCTGCCTGTTGACCCTCGGAACTTGGCTCCACTGATGGGCACTTTACAAAAAAATAAAAAGTGGTCAAGTTGGAATCGGGCGTGCATGGTTGTGGGTCTGTATAGGTGATGTAATTTTTATGTGACATTTAGTGAATAGTTTAACTATTAACCTTTTTCTAATTTGTTTAAGACCTTTAGGGAATGGGGATTATAATGACGAAATATATTTTCATATTAATAATAACCAAAAATTAAAATCTATAATAGACTATAATCCTGACCTATACCTAATCTAAAATATATTTCGTATTTTCGACAGACAGAAAAAATAAAGTTTTTTTTAAATATAAATAGCCGACGGCAGGCTAGACGTCAGTAACATATCAGTCATCAATAAGTCATCACCGATGCGTTGCAGTCCAAAATAAAATAATTATTCTACATTTCATTTTGGTCAAGCGTTTTTCATTGGATGAACCTGAGCATCTATGCAACGCTGGGAACATAAGAACCATCCGAAAATCCAAAGCACAAACCGTTCAATGGATGCCACATAACAAAATTCTATCTTATTAAACGGGTACAAAAACTCGGTGCACTCTCCACATTGGTAATCGTATTACTTCTCTATTTGCCTTTCTTTGTAGTCAAGTGTTACGTAAATATGAACGTGTTCGTCGGAAATTCTCATTTCCTTCGAGAATTTATGGAGACGCCGCGACAACTTTCTGGTTTGTACTGCTTTTGACGTATGATATGTTTTCAAACCTTTTTAAAAGGTTCAAGTGAGGAAGAGGTCTTATTTTTATTTTGGAGAATTTTACGTATTATTGTGGATATGATATGGATCACAATCAAACAATAGTTCTTAGTCATACGGGATACTTAAAAATTAAAGTGTTATAAGTATGTTAACGACTCTGTAGCCTAGTTGGTAGCGACCCTGCCTGCGAAGCGAGGGGTCCCGAGTTCGATTCCCGGCCGGGGCAGATATTTCTGTATAGATAAATATTTGTACTCGGGTCATGGGTGTTATTGTGATGTGTTATATGTGTCGTCCATGCCACCCGCGACAAACCTACTGCAGGGGGTATGAGTGTGTAAACGTTTTATTCTATAACGTGGTATGACGAATTTTATCTTTATCTTTATTTACACCTAATAGTCGGTAAGTCTGTTAGTTTAGAACAACTTAATAGTGATTTGACTAATAGTGACTCACAAAAGAAATTACTGTAAACTAATGTAGGGAGGTATGTTTGCCATAAACTGATCTTTTCAAGAAAAATAATTCCCTTACAGCTTGTAATTATCTAAATACATATAAACACTTCTACATTATACATTATTGAAGTTATATATCAGTTCTTTTTTTTCGAATGGAGGGTTGCAGCAAGGATATTCTGTTTTGTAACTCGACAGCGGAATCCGTGATAAGTGTCAAAATTCCTATCTTTAGTCGTTTGAAGTTCGAGTTCGAGACTCACTTCACTTCACAAGTGCGTACTAGATACCTAATTAGATAATGACATATCAAGATGATGCAAGTTCGCTTTCGAGTCTCACTTGAGTGTGCTTCGATTTCGAGTTTGTAATTTAGAGAATAGGATCACAGATCACAGGATCACGCGGACAGTTGGGCGAGTCTGGAGAGGCTTAGCGTTATATGTACATATATCCGTATATTGTCATAGTTTCACTGTTAAGTAAGCCGTATGTCGACCATAAATATTACTTCGTTGTGTTGATAAACGGTCGTCACTCAAAACAATCCCAAGGACTGTTTGACTGTCCGTATGTCAAGCCCCACTTGTCACTTGGGTAGGAAACCAAATACGAGCCACAAGATCCTCAGGAAAAAATCGTGAATAGCTTTCACGAGTAAACGTGATGTTTGGATAGCGATAAAGACTGTATGAATGAGACAAAACTGTAAATATTGTCTTTGGTGGGACTTGGCTTGCTATTCGGGTAATTAGGAACCATTGTACACGGATGGATTCGCCTCCGTGACTCCGCGCATAGCCAAAGAATTGATCACATGGCGCTACAGACCAAAGAAGCCGTGGCCCCATGCAACTAGGTCATTTTAACATACGTTAGCAAACTATTAGTCTATGCTTATTATAGTTTAAATAACATAGGCTTGGAGACTCTTACTTTAACAATGTATGGTTATGAAATTTATATGTATATGCGGACAATTAAATAAAATATGGTGTGCATTTAAATGTTTAAAAAAGTTTTAGCCTAGTGGTTTAGTAGTGGGCCATTGTGATGGGCCTTTGTGAGAGGAACTTCAACCCCAGCAGTCGGACATGAATATGAGTCGATAAAATAACATAAAATCATTGATTTATTTATTAATTTGGCTGGCCCCAGTAACAATTTAGTATACAAATAATTTATTTTCCATTAAACCTTTTATTTTACATGACTTACTTATAGTTTATCAACGTAAACGTGAATTTTACTTTGTTAATAAACAAAAAATGTTGCGAAAAAATTATTTGATTTCAAATCATTTTCCTTTGCACAGCCTCTTAGGGCACTCGAGTGAAGTAGAGTAAAATATAAAAGGTTATCTTTACCTAAGGTAAAGAAAAAGAAAAATTAAAAAATTATGTGTGGTACGCATGGCACGACTCTCCAGTTTTTTAATTTTTGCAAACTAGATAGCGTTAAACTCCTTTAACGCTATCTAGTTTGCAATCGTCAAATCAGGAACAACGGATGATGATCATGATGATGGTGATGATTTTTTTATGGAAATATGATGATGATGATGATGTTTCATATCACCGGAGTAGAATGTACCTACCAAGATTATTCTTATCATTAGATGGCGTTGTTGGCTGGATGGCTGATCTACTGATCAACGACTGATACAACGCCATCTAGATTCTGTGTTACTAATTACAAACATAACGCATAAAGTAACGGAGGAAGTTTGATTTTACTCCCCATAAAATTTCATACCGCGGGCTTAAATATAGATAGATAAGGTGAAAATCCAAAAATAGCTGTCCGCTGCTACATAAATGATGCGATAAGTCTTAATACTCGTATAAAATTAGAAATATATAATACTACCTATACTTATATATTATCTTCATAGCCTTCAGTTTTATCTTATGAAATATCCCTAACGGTATATGAATTCCGCTAATTTATCTATTCATCTGATTAAGAGACAAAAAAACTTGAGTCCGTTTTATTGGTAATAAAATTTCCGTCGGCGATTTAATTCAATTACGTTATCATATTCGTAATTTGAGTTTATCAGCATTCTTTTAAACGTACATATGGCTTGATTCGTGACACGCATCCCGCATACGGAATTAGTCCGTATTATTTAATTTGTTGCCGTTACAAGGTGTCAAAATATCAGCGGCTTTGAACCAGATTCGCTGAAACCCTCTAAATCTCAACACTCCGGGTTTCTGTATGGCAGGATTGAAGGATAAGATGCCATGTTACACTGGACGTTGTTATCAACGCTATCATGACGCCACACGCGATTTCAAACGTAACGTAATATGGAGTACGAGTGATGAATAAGAATTAGCTGTGCCAATTTTTTTTTGTCGGAATCGCTTTTTTGTACAGAGGCCTCGAGAATGGAATTTCCAGTTTTATGTTTTAGCTTTTGAAGTTTTTAACTTATTAACGTTTGTTTTAATTAATTAGAAAAATCGGCGTAATGACATTGACGTACTATACATAGACAGGCTATCTCAAACAAAATGTGTGTTCCACCGCCGGCTTGCCCTCCGTTCTCTTTTCAAACTAGGAGCCTCGTTTGCACACTTGCCATAGAGTAACTTTAATTCTAACGGTAGCTCACATAAGTCACATATAAATGTTCAAATTTCTATGTTTGAAAATTACAAAATAATTATGATTTTTCATTTTTCCACCTTCAAAAATGACGATGATTATCTTCGTATAATATTGGCTTCCAACACCTATTTTTACCCTGATGGGGATGCATTTAAACAAATCCGTTCTTAGCTGACGTCTCCTAAGCATAAAATCTCCCTGTATAATAATATTAAATAATAATAATTTCATGTTCATCGGTTCAATAGTTTTTTTTTTATTAATTCAGATCTCTGACACAGACCGTAATCAATAAGAATTCTTGTTGTAAATATAAAAATATAGATACTTCTTGCATTTTGCACCCCGTGACATACTTGTAAAAAACAATATTGTATTGTCATTGTATTCTCTTCTTGAATAAAATGTCTGTCGATTTTGTTATCTGAAAATGTACGTTTTATTATAATCAATGATGTTGTTATTACAATTCTGTTATTTCAATTTGCTATTATATGATACAGATATCTTCAACACAGTCAGACAGTGTAGGAAAAAGTATTAGTAAAAAGTAAGAAATAATCATAAGTCTATGCAGTGCTGCCAGGAAATCCAGGTCCAAACTCTGGGTTTAGATATTTTCTTTCATGAATTGCGATAAATTCTGATAAATTTCAGTAGATTCTATTAGATTTGGGGTTTATTCATGAAAATATTAAACGGTTGATCGAAGCGAAATACCTTGAACCGTCGTGAATAAGAGTAAAATTAAACAAACTATACAATTTAATTTCATCAAGCTTTGGTTTTTATTGTAGTTCAATAGAAACACAAAAGTAAAATTGTATTTTTTATAGGTACATAGAGACTATTAGAAGTATTGGAACATTTTACAAAGCCGGTTTTCTTCTAATATCAATTTAATTAATACCGGTATTTCTATAACCGGTATTTCTATTATTTTTAAATGGTAATAATTGAACGAAAATTTATTAAAAGCAACCTAATTTATCACAAATCATTCACTGCAAATCGACACATAAGTCTGTCTGCCGTAATTACTACGTACCTATGTATATATATTTACCGTGAAAAACAAAATTAAAAAAAACCTGCCTTTTTGCACGTTTTTGAATTATTTTCAATCGTTTACCATTGATTCGTGTCGAAAAACCAACACCATAATACATATAATTGGTCACATCACAAGTAAGCTTATTTAGTCCATTATCATGCAAGTGACTTGCCAAGTTCAAACGCTCCTTATGATTTTTTCATTCAAAATGGCGGGAACATTTCTCAATAATTAAATTAAATTCGTTTTAGTTGATTTAAGTTAAGATTTTGTTTTCTTACTGATGATAAAGTGATAACATTATCTTTTTTGTTTTTTGTCGTGCAATTGTGACACGTTCTTATTACGCACGAACGGCATTTTTTCAGTTTTTTCGTAAACAATTTTGACATGCGGCCGCAATGAGCGCAGCCGAGTGACAGAATGTAATGCAGCCGGCCGGCTGCAATGCACACCCCCGTGCCCGATGTTCGCGGTGTCCCTTCTATACGCTAGTAATATTAATTCTATGCGTAATGACAATAATTTCGTTAATATTAAAATTCAAAAATATATTTAAAATATTTTCAAGCTAAAAGGTAAGTATGTAACGTCAGTAATTTACATAGTTACCTAATTATTTATCAATTTCAGGTGCGTTCATGAGATGGACGAATGACCGATACTGATAAAATATCTATTTCGATTCCTACCTATATCAGTAGTATCATACGCACCTAACATCGTAGAGCGCGTTATGTCGTACCTATACGGAGTTATCATTGGAGGTCAAAAAATTCTTTGAAAGCCTTTGAACATCAGAAGAACTCAAATCAGTGAATAAATTCTCAAGCAATCTAAATGGCGACGTCCTGAGTAACGATTCATATTTTCTCAAACATAAGCCTTAGAACTATGCAAGAAAGAAAGAAAGAAAGAAAACAGTTTTATTCAGATTAAATACACACATTACAAAGACACAAGAACTTACATCTAATAACTATAGTTAAGTTAAATAATATGTATTAACAATATTCCTGTGTAGCCCGTACGTGTTTATTCTGAAACGGGTCTCGCTCAGCAAATGTAATGAATAATTATAATGCAACATTGTAGCATATATTGAAGTAATACACCACTAATTGCTTTAAGTGAGTTTATCTGAAATTATTTATGTATGTTACATTATTATACGCTTCATTGAAAACAATTTAATTAAATAAGTAAATGATAGGTATACCTACTTACGCCCCAACTCAGAGTCACTAACGGCTACTTTAATCGCTCCTTAGTAAAGAAATACCACGTACATAATTTGTACTAATGAGCGATTTAAGTAACCGTTAGCGACTCTTTGGGGCGTTAGCCTTAAATCATAATATAAATTGTAAGACCATTTTGATATTATTCAGTGGTTTTTTTTTAAATTAATAATTAAGATGGGATTCACAAAACAAGATATAAGAAGCATTAAGAAGGGGAACAAAAACCGTATAACATACAAAACCATTTAAATGTAATGATCAGTAACTAATAACAAAAGAAGCTTCTTATACATAGTAGAACATTTCCCGACGGCAACCGCGCGCCGACGCGACTGTTCGATATAAGTGATACAAGTGGTATAAGTGTCTCATTATTCAACGCGTATTATAATTATTCATATTATTCTTAGTAACCAAATTATGAACCTTATAAATAAGAGTTATAAGAAGCTGATTATACAAACAAGTAAAAGTGTATTTGTATAACGAAATGAGCACGCGCTACCGTTGATAGTGAGTGATAAGTTTTAACGCCATTAAAATTATAGAGGCGGCTTATAAGTGTAACATTACGGCTTATTATACGAGGTTAATATAACACTTGCGTATCAATATAACATCTTATTTACTCTATTCTTATCCACTGTGATAGTGTGTTTAAGATTGAATTAGAGCCCTTTAAATAAAAAAGTTTATTTTTAAATGTTTTTTTTTATTTGAGTTAGATTATAAATGTTGAGTATAGTGTTATATAGAAACAGACTGTCGTGTATTTTATATTACATGAATATAACATAAATAAATACCCCCGCAGTAGGTTATTCCTACCTGTGTCGCGGGTGGTATGGACGACACATATAACACATCACAATCACAACCATGACCCGAGTAGATATAAATGTTTATCTGTTACATAAATATCTGCCCTTGCCGGGAATCTAACCCGGGACGCTTCTCAGGCAGGGTTGCTACCAACTAGGCTATAGGGTCGTCAAAACATTAAAAATTGAAACAGCACTTTGATTTTAAGAGATTAAATAGATGTCTGTTAATATGACAGATTGGTCGTCGCCACCGGCGCTGGTCGGTAGCCGCTTCAATGTTACACTTTACTAAGGATAAAGATAAAATAAGAAAACATTGCCGATTTGCATAATTAAAAGGTCGATGTTCTTAAATCATTTAGGAGCATTCTGGATTTGTTGAAAGCAAAGGAACAGGATTAGAGATACGAAAATACGACTGAATGCATTAATGTATATCGGTACAATGTTTTAAGTATAAAAAACTGTAATTTATGGTTTAATGTTACTGTATGTTAAACTGTGAATAAATTTATTGCTGTCGTAAATATAATACGCTGTAAATGTATCCCTTGGAGTGAATGCCTTGGCACATTATTAATTTAATGACTGGTTTCATTTGCTAAATAATTAGTCCGAAATTAACGAAAGTAACTCGATAATTTTATTTGAAACTTTTATGTAAAACTGTAATGTAATTGTAATTTATGCCCCGGTTGTTGGGCTATACGTTTTAACATTTTATTGTTTACATTTCAGTGACATTAATGTAAATTATGTTTAATATCGTAATAAAGTGCGATTCATAAAATAAACGGTAGAATTTGTAATTCAGCCGTTTAAAGCTACATATATTTGTAGTAAGTACGATAAAATTAATGAGGTCAGTCTGAGCCTATTCATTTAAGGAACACCCCTTTGAAGGTCGTCATATGTAAAATAATATGTCATTTGGACCCAGAGCTTTTAAAGTAGTTAAAAAGTAGTTTAAATTGATTTAGATTTAATATAAGTAGTACAACATAACTAAAACATTTATAAGTGAATTATGTATGAATTATAATTGATAAAGTTTGAGCTATTTAATTTAAAGGAGGTGGCCAACATCTGTATGGGCATTTGCCCCATTTGTGAAGTATAATGTACACATATTATTTTTACCTTACATTAAAGCTTACAATATCTACTTTGATAATTTTATCAATAAAAATCTCTAGAACTCGGGATTCTCCTTTTACGGGCAGTTTTAGCTTTTGTAGTTTGACATTCTGCAAAACATATGTAATCGTGAAAAAGTGTTTTAAAGAGCGATTTTTGTATTAAATAAATACTATTTTTCTTTTGGATAATTAATTAATATATGTCTTTTACTTTAATTATGACTTTATGACCTACAAAAAGAAGTACCAGCAGTACTAAATAAAATATACGTATTAACTTGTCACCTACCTATCTGTAAATATTCACAAGCAAACGTAATATAAATAAAACTGCATATTGATATTATTGCTTCATTATATACATTTAGGTACACATATGTAAAAATTAAGGAATAAAATATAACAATAGTACCAAATAAGGCAAATAAGGTGATGCATTCAATTTTTTTTCAAATTCAAAATCATTTATTCGTTTTGGTATCATTGATACACTTATGCACGTAATTTTTTAATCAACCAGCTTTTCGCAAAGGTGCTTTGTCATGGAGGACAAGAAAAGCTGTAAAAAATCTCCTCAACACATCTTTTAAAAATAAAAATACATTGATATATTTATTACAAAAAAATATACAGCTTGTACAGAACTGGTTGCAGAGCTGGTCATTTCCATGCGTCTTTGTCATTTATGTACTCATCTACAGTATAGTATAGCCTTTGCCTAAAAGTTGAAAGAAAAAATGTTAGCAGCCTATTATAAAATAGAACTTATTTTCTAAACGTATTGCAAAAAAAACAGGAATATTGTACATTGCCGCGTGAACCTAGTCGTAGTAAGCACTACTTAATAGTAAAGAAAAATGCTATACCTGTACTGCAGTGATCCATTCTACCAATATGGATTGCAGGTTTCTTGCTAAGGAAGATATGGAGTGACGTGCCATGCGCTCAATATTAACCGCGCAATTAATGCACCTCATGGCAAAAAATCAAATACAATTAATATTTTGCAGAAATGAAACTGAAAAATATTATTTTGGCAAATGACATTAAAGTAGACATTCGCACTTCTGTCAGCCAATTGTCAACCTCCATTGATGCCGGTCACTCACATTCGCGCGAATACGCGAACCCACAAGTGTGGGACGACCTTCGCGAATGATTATGCGAAGTTTTGGAGGCATTCGGGGTTTTCCAAGCTGTGTCGGTTTTTTGTCGCACATCAAAACGCGCGGACCTCGAACCTTCGTGTAGTCTCCCACACATTCGTGCGACCAGTTGCGCACACGACTAAAAAGGTGATGTATCTCCTAATTTTTCGTGGTTCGTGGCGTCTAATCGTACTACCATTTATTTTCTGTATTGAAAATGGATTTGAATGACAACAACATAATTACAACAGCAAGATTGAACATTCGTGAACAAAGTGTAGGAGGAAGCGGAAATGGGCTTGTATACTCATATGTGAACCCATTTGCCTGACCGCCCTTCACATATGTGCAAACATTCGTAAAAATGTCAAACATTTGCGCGCATGTGAGTGACCGGGGTGATAGCAATGGAGGTAGTAAAAGTATATTTGTATACAATACAACTTATTATTATTGTTAATTTATTATAACTACTCACGGCGGAGTTCAGAAGAAAATTAAAATTCTAGTTATGTTATATTAAATGGAAAATATGTCTTTTCAGAGGACTAAAACCTTGTACAAAAAAATGTATTTTAACCATTTCCGGGGTAAATATTGGCCACCTCCTTTATAGAAATAATAAATAGATTTTGATGATTCTTTTTTTAATCGAAAGCTGGTGCTTGTCATGTGGTCCCACATAAATTTGAGTGATATCTGACCAGTAGTTTTTGAGTAATTTTGAAGTTGGTTATTTTTTGTTAGTAAAATTTCGATTATAATATAACGGTCTATTAGAGAGTGTACTCTGTGTCGCGGGGATTAAGCTGGTTGCATACCAGGAGCCGTGTGATAGTGAAGGCAAATAACAGTTGACACTTCGTCATAAAGTAGACGTCTGTTACCTCAAAAACTTTGAGAAAGTTTGAAAAAGTTTAATTTAACCATGCTTTATGGTTGAGATACGTGAGATAGGTTATTTCATTTTTTTTTTTTGTAAAAAATATAAATTGGAATTATAATTTAGTATTGTGTTCCTTTGTTCTTAAACCAGAATTATTCACGTAAGTTTTTGCTTATAATATAACCATAAAAAACGGTATTTAATAATGATTACTTAGGTACCTAGATAGGTATATGCTTTCGTCAATAAGTTTCGCTAAAAGTTGCAGAAGTTAATTATATTTATTTATTTTTAATATTATACATTATAACGTTACGCAACGCAAATCAGGTAATGTTATGCATAAGCGAACAATTTTACTATATGACTAAATCATATTTATGATATAATAATAACATAAAATATTACCTACTTGAGAAAAATGTGGATAACTAAAAAAATATCTTGAACAATCCTCTAAATAAACCTTAAAACATTTTGAAAGTTCGTATAACCTTTTAGCATGCCATTAAAAGTCTCGCACTGGCCTGTTTACGCCTTTTAACGATCCGCTAATTATCTGCGTGTTAATCAAGGTGCAACACAGTTTACTTACTATGTAACACTTGCAAATGCACTTTATGTGACGGAATGTATGGATGAATGGAAATATTTTACAATGTTCCTATCAAATTCATTAATTGTTCTGATAGGACCTAGTTTTATGTAACAAAACGAGACTTTATATACACCAATAATAAAAAATAGGTTGTAATAAACATATATAATGTGATAGACGTATAACGAAAAAAATAGGTCGTAAAAATGGGTTCACAAGTAGGCCAGTTGGTAGAACTGGGGAGTGCGATGAGTAGGTCAACTTATGCTGATTTCTGTCAGAAAAGGGGGAGATTCCCGAACGCTTGCAAGGACAAAATCCCAAGTAAGGAAGTTAACACGGAAAGGACACTCACCACCACATGCTGCCTCGTCCTCTCCGGGGCTTGTTCCCAGCAGCTTCACACCTCAAACACAGAACCAGCACAAACAGGCACAGACACTTCATTCTGCGATGGGCGGTCCCCGCGTAACATGAGCGCGGTCGGTCAGACTCAGAGCACGGTACCGTCTGATAGCCGGCAGGCTCCGTGTTCGAGGCGGGGTCGTGATGGTGGGAGGCCTTACCTGCTTGCCGCCCGATTGGTCTCACACTTCTGTTTTTTCATCAGTAAGCTTTGTCGTGTATGGGTCATTAGTTGTTATGCAATTTGACTATTAGATAATGCGATGGATTACGACGCGACGCGACGGCGACATTGAAAGGATTCGCGTGCGTTGTTTCGACAATTGGATCCAATTATGTAGGTAATGGCACCGACTGGTTTTCGTATTAAGTAATTAGAAGTTTTAAGTTGATATTAAATCTGAATTATTCCTCGAGTTACAATAATACCTACATTTGTTAGTAATTTATTTATAGACGTTTTAAATTAAAATGTGTAATATTTAAATGTCGATATAATGCTTAGGTAATAGTTCCATAATAACTTGCACTTTGACTTTATTTACTTAAAAAAAATACATATGTTAAACTTAATGTAAATGTAAAATAAATAGGTATAATTAATGATGTAAATAAATATTACAGGTTCAGCAAGCTTACTAAAATTAGTTTTCTGTAAATAAGTAAACAAAAGTAAAGGGTAATTGTTAGTTTTAAAAGCACACACGGCATCCTTTGACTTTATTTTCCACTTATTTAAAAATGTACATTCTACGAACATAACAATGTCCTATGTAACAATATTCCAATTTTGAACAATGTTTCACGAAACAAGTTCGCAGATAAGAAATATCTGGAAAAGATTTAGTGAAATGAATGAAATTTGTCTGTAACTATACGTTACCGTGGTCACATTCCCAAAAGAAAGATGGCCGTTTCACCGAGTTGACCTTATCGCGAAACTTCTACAAAACAATAGACCATTAGTTACAACAAGGTTATTTTACGATGGTGGGATAATTTATAGCAGGATTATATAACAAAGGAAAGTTTATTATGTTTTTGGTAGGTAACCATTGAAATTGGTTTTTATGTATGGACTTTTTAACCCTTTAAGCTTCTTCAGTTGTTTTATTTGTATAGAAACTAAAGTAAAATAATTTTAAAAATCCATTTGCTTTATGTTATTTTATGCTGTTTCTTTTATGTATTTACTAAGAATATTTTTTTTACAACAGTAATTAGAGTCAGTGAATAATAACTAACTTAATCTAACCTAACTAAACTAAAATTATTTGTAATCAAAAACTATCTTACATACCACATGATAATACGTCCAGACTAGTTATAATTATGCATTTAAACGAAAAATTAAAATAAAATGTGTGACATTGTAACATTTCCTTGATATTCCACGGATGTTTGTCATTGATATCGTACGGGCACGCGGGCGGCATGAGTCAGCGATGCGCGCGCGCAGGTGGGAGGGGCGCGCTCGACCAATGGCGGCCCGGAGCGCAGTGCGCGCAGCGCGCCGCGACCACGTGGTGACTACATTGTGTGGGAATTTTTAAAATATATTTTTTGAATTTTTAAAAATTCTTGTTGTAAATAAATAAATTATACAATGTAGGAATTAAAAAAATATGTATTTTATTAAAATTTTAAAAAAATATTGCATTAAAGAAATATTTACTTCAATCATAAAAATGATAGTAGGTTATAATAATTGGTTAGTAACATCTCTAAAGGTGGACATACATGATCAAGTTTACTTCTCAAGTATGCAGTTTGACTTGATGGGGCGTCCAGTTTGCATGAGATAGCTATATAGCCACACCGTCAAGTTTACTGGATGCCGCATCAAGTCCGCTGCAAACTTGAGAAGTAAACTTGATCATGTATGGCCAAATTAAGTGACTATACTATAAGTTTTGTTAGTAAAATATGTAACCGTAGCATAACCGTAGCGTAAGTATTACCGAGCCGGATATATTGTATAAAAAATAGTAAATTGCGTTGAATTGGGTGAAATGTATATTATTCATTTTTAGACGACATATTGCATTATTTTGGAGCGTATGCATTTTATGAACAAAACTGTAATATTATCATAAGAAAAAGAAATATTTCATATTTATTACCGAAACGCATAGGGTAAAACCGGGATAGATGCCGCAGCGGGATTGATGCCTTATATTCTAAAAACCTAACTTCCCGAACTCGCGACTAAGAATTAATTGTATAAGTAGGAGCCGCAGTCACCCCGCACCTTAGTTACCGACGGACAATCGTGCAGTAAGGACGCGTTTCGCTTGTGCGAACAATTATCTCCGCGGCGAAATTCACGAACACGTCAAAGATTTAGACGTTTGTATTTTGCGTTGCATAACTTTATAATTAGTAATAAATTTCGTTATATTTTTTATAAAGTCAATATACTGGTTCATTGAGTCTGCATGTAAGTGTAAGTAGATGCTATTTTGTTTATAATTTATTTAAAAAATACTTGGGCATCTATCCCGAACAAAAAGGATAGCTGCCCTGATTTTTTAGAGGTATAGTTGCCTTAGGGGCATCTATCCCTCCATAAACCATATATGAAGTAAGTGTATATTATACGCTAGTATCTCCTAGTCTATTAATCGATTCCGAGATTTTAGAGGATATTAGTGTTGTTAACATTGGTGATTCTACAATTGCAGGGATTTCAGGAAACGATATAGAACAAGAAACACCTTCAAAATTCTAATAGAAGCATCACCTATTCCAAAAATTCCACTAAAAATAGCTAAAAGGGCGAAACAATCAGCAGATATTTTGAATTCAAAAGAAAATATAAAATATAAGCAGGATGTGGCTGAAAGAAAGTATAAATAAATAAAAACTAACAATAAGATAGACAATAAAAACAAGACTGAAACTACCAAAGAACTTAAGAAAACAAAAAAAAGAACCACCAATAAAGAACAGAAACACAAAAATAAAAAAATAAAACAAAAGAAAACAAATTCTTTTAGTGAAAATAACGATGACAATTTAGTTGATTTGTGTGATAAAGAAAATGATAATTATTTAAAACTATGCCAAAACTGGGTATCACTAAAAAGACAATTTCAGTTTTTCAATTCAACAATTCAGTTTCTACAATTCAGACAATTCGACAATAATTCCAGTTTCGACAATTTCAGTTTTCAGTTTTATTTACAGTTCAAGCAGCGAAGATGTAGACAATCTAAAATTAAAGGAAAGAAAACTAAAGGTTTGCCTGTAAAGAATACTAAGAGAGATGGACAGGATAACCCTAAAGAAACAAGTAAAGATAACTGCATTGAATGTTTTGAAAACTATAAAAATACGAAGTCGCGATCCGACTGGATTCAATGTGTAATGTGTTAGAACTGGCTACATGAAACCTGTACACTTTTCAAAAATTATTGCTCTAGATGTGGAAAATTAAAAGCACTATCCGGCTAAACTTCAATTAGATTGGATAAAATAATGAAGATATACTTTATTGTGTTTGTAAATGTTTTTTCATTATTATGACTCATGTCTCTTGTAGACAATTGCTGTTTTAGGAGTAGAACTAGCTAACATTTGGTTTGGGTTTTTCGTTTACATAGTGTAAAGGGCATCTATCCTGCACTGTAGGCATCTATCCTGCTCAGTATTTTCATGGTGAGGCAACTATCCATATAGGTAGGCATCTATCCTCAAAATAAATGTTTCACGAAAAGCTAATTTCTGCAAAATCTATATTTGATAAGTTAAAAAAAAATAATGATAATTCAACGTAAAGGATTGAGCTAGCTATATTAATAGAAATTATTCGTATAAAATTAATATTATTAAAATTACGTGGCTATTTCAAAAAGTGGGGCATCTATCCCGGTTTTACCCTATTATATAAATATTAGTATCAAGATATTTTTGCTATATACATATTTTATTTTATTTATCAATACATTCACTTCATTTTTAATTTTTACGGTGTAGAATTCGTTCATTACATTATTCGGAGTACAATATAAATTTTTGCTGAATAATTTATTACTAATTAACTATCATATTCCTGAATAATATCTGAATTATGTTGAATTTAATTAATGCAAGCGGCAAAGTAAACTGACGACAAAATCGATACAGACCTCTTAAAAGTCGTTATAATCTATGTTTATAATTAATCTATTATACTAAAAAGGTAATTTTATAATCCGTTAAAGCTTAACTTAATATCCATCATCATTAATTTATCAACAAAATAACCGCATATATTACTTCAAACGAATGGTTAAGTGGATTACCGTCGCAATGTACGTAAATCTGTTAATATTAACGATTTAATAGGATTTAAGGAAAACGATTAAATAATTATTAAGTAGTAACAATGCGCCGCATGATTCATTAATTCTTGTGCAATTGATTCATATGAAAATAAGTTTCTTAAAATTCAAGTATTTAAATGAACTGTGTGATGAAGAAAAATAATGGCCATTTGATGGAACCTTACCTATGGATATCAAGATACCGTACGCCTTAACTCAGAGTCACTAATGGTTACTTTAATCACTATACAAATTCTGTACTAAGGAGCGATTTAAGTAAACGTTAGTGACTCTGAGTTGGAGCATTAGTAATGTGCTTACGGTTACCATCAGGTCGATTTATCGGCAAAAATCATACCTACCTATGTAGGTACGTACCTATCTCGTGCAAATTAATATCAAATAACAATTTTATTCATTTATGCAAAGTAATTAATACTTACCTCAAAACTTTAAGTATTACATCATAATTATATTACACTATCTAAATATTTTTTAGAGCAATTTTGGCGCGTTAAAAGCGTATTCGTGGTTGACTTTAGCGAACGAAATTAGCTCATAGTAAAGACATCAACGCGATCTAACGACATCAAGATCAGATTATTCTGTATGCAACAATAAAATTAATTATTTAGCATTAACTTATTGAGTATTCACTAAAAATACACTATTTTAATGCTTAACATGAATATTTACTTAATAAATTCCTAGTCAATCTCCACAGCACTTAAGACTCGAGACTCTCAAGTGGTATAGCGATCAATCAAAGCGCGGTAAGAGTAAAAAAATGGCGCGTGACATTTTGACATGTGGTTGACATCTGTCATTTTACGGTAAATTGACTATTTGTGTACCGGGGGTGAGTCGGAAGTGGCGGGCAGATGTTGGCTTATTCGTTGACAGCATTCGTGTTGGGAGTCAATTGGTGTACATGAGTTTTTTTTTAGTTTTTAAATTGAGACGACTCTGACATCCTACCTCTTTACCTAAAGCCCAGTTTAGACGTATTAATTAGTTAAGTAGATAACTAAATTTTAACTTAATAAGTGAATAATTGTTAGTGCGCGTCCAAACGTAATAATTTAGTACCTAAAGCTCTTTAGTTCATACAATTCTTCACAACCAATTTAATTACTTAAGCATTTTACTAAATTTTAACTAAAAAGTGCCTGTCCAAACGTGTTAAGTGATAAGTCCAGCCCACCTACTTAACAGAAAATAGAAAATATTTTAAATTACTTGTTTACTTGCGTACTAAATTTTAACTACTAAATTGTCCGTTTACACGTATTAATTTAGTTAAAATTCAGTTAACTACTTAACTACGAGTACTTAATACGTGTAAACGGGACATTCGAGAGAGGATATTCGAACCCAGCTGTGCACGGGTATTGGTATTTGGTTAAGACAAAGCGTATGCTGAGATGCACGTGGCGCACCAAAACGTACTTAGCAATAGACATTTATTTGGTCACAAGCGAATTCTTAACCGACTTCAAAAAAGGAAGGTTCTCAATTCGACTGTATTTTTTACCCCATAACTTTTTACTGGATATACGGATTTTGATGATTTTTTATAAATTGAAAAGCTAGTACTTGTCATGTGCTCTCATTTAAATTTGAGGGAAATCTGACGGGTAGTTTTTTAATTATTCCTAATTTTGAAGTAAGTTATTTTTTTAGAAGAATTATTTGATTTTCATTTTCGATTGAACTGTTTCTGCTTACCCTAGCGGCCTCAGAAATCCTAAATTAGGGGATGCGAATGACCTAAGGCGTGCCCCTCGTGGTTCGGTCGCTTGGATATTAGGGTTCGATACTTTCAATATTTCTTTGATACTTTCAATAACAACTACGTTACTACTTCTGCTATTTAGAGTAGATGATACACTTGCCCTATAGTAGGCCTCCAAATAAATTTAATTGATTGAAGCTATTGTTAACAAGGGTTCTCCATAATGTTGTCAAAGGTGTGTGAAGTCTACCAATCCGCACTTGGCCAGCGTGGTAGACTATGGCCTGTACCCCTCACATTGTGAGAGGAGACCCCGAGCCCAGCAGTGGGACAATTGTGGGTTGTTGTTACTTTACTTTTTACTTTATTGTTAATCTTAATATATATAAATTACATATCACGTTGTATGTCCGCGATGGACTACACCATGTGCAGTTTGATCCAACTTGAAAGATAGGATAGCTTACATCTCAAAATAAAAAAAAAACTTTTGACAGAACGAAGTCTGTCCGGGCAGCTAGTAATAATATAAATCTGACGAAAAATTCCGGTAACAAGAAATTCCTTACCGCGACCAGATTACACTATATTTCATTACGGGTTTTCACTTATTATCCAAGCAAACCACAACCTTATTGCATTGGAATACGATCCAAAACTCGCACTAAGCTAACTGTCACTCTGAAACAGGAGTGTTACTAATTAAAAGCACTTATTACTTGCATTCATTCGCAATGACCGTAGCCATAACTCTTGAGTCAAAGCAATAGAGTCGCAAATTGAATAACATCTTCAGGTGCAGGGAATGCGTTTCATTCAGTAAACAGAAGTGTTTATAACAATGGCCTCCGTGAAATTTGGACTAGTGAATATGAAAAAGCTTCATTACGAGCACTTCAGTTGTTAAAATGAGAAAAATGGATTTGACGATCAAAATTATACTCAAAGCTGAGTGTTTAAGGTTTATTTTGAAGTGAAATCGACGCTCTGGTAGCGTTGCCAGTCATGGACCATTAAACTGCGTTAATAATTAACAATTGTGTCCAATTACTGGCGCGCAATAATTTTTGTTTGCAAAAATCTTTTGTATAAGAACTTAGCTACACGGGAGAGATTTTAAATGTTTACCGATATATGTACTTTTATATGAATTGTTTCTTAATTAAAACAAAAAAAAATATTAAAAAAATAATATTAAAAAAAAAAATATTCAAACAATATTAAAAAAAACAATATAATAAATATAATTATATTTTTTCATAATTTTTTAAAAAATCAACGTTTTGTACCGTCACCTTTTGTGTCACAAATCTTAAAATTTCACTGTCATCATTTTTTCTATTTATTTCATAACCCGCCTAAAGAAGTAAAACTTCAAAAAATTAGAGCGTTTCCGTGCTCCAAACTCCAAATTGTACGATAAAATGATGATTTTTACCAAAGAACGCAGCCTTTAGGTACTCTATTCATTGCTGAATTCAACTCGACCTTCACTTTCCACGATTGATACATTCTGAATTTGATCAGCAATCATCAGATTTACTTCTTTGGTAGTTGTTGGGTTTCATAACAACCGGTTAAAACCAATGTGATAAAATTGCCACTATATATGTAGGTACTTAGACGGAGTACCGGATAACATACAGCACTACGATCGCAATGATACGTTCCGATCCCTAGCGAGAACTTGACAGCGCTCTTAACTCGCATCCGTTTTCGAAGTTGTGTTATGTGAAAGTGGTTTAAAAACTCTTAACATTGTTCTTATTAATATTTTCTGTTACAATAAAAAATACTTATATTTAAACAATAGTGCCGTAGACTTTATTTACCTGAGTTAATTCACCCAGGTGTCTTAAATCTACTTTTAGTAGACTATATTAACCTATCCACCCAGGTGATTTAAATCTACTGATCGAGGTGAATCGATATATTATAAGTAGACTTAATTCACCTATCATTTTAGTTAATGTAATTAGTGATGTTGGAATGCTATTCCAACATTCTCTATTTTATATTGGTCACTTTATTAGATATCATAACAACTAGAATGAATCGAATAATAATGCATTATTGTAACTTACCTTTGTAGGTAAAACCATAAAAATTGTTCACTAAAAATAACAACTTTCTATTTACGTTCAGTAAAACTGGCAAAAATATCACAGACTACTAACAAATACACCACGCAACTTACTGCTAAAATAAACAACTACAAAAAAGCCATATCGAATGAATCATGCTTGTGAACCTTTCCATCCCTGGCTTATCTCCACTATTAGGAAACGCAAATATTCCTCCTTTAAGACAATGCGCAACTTTACAAATAAGTTCTATAACCGGCCAGCGAGAACTAACCTTAAACAATAGACGGTATCAAATGAAAAGTTACTCTACGCAACACGTATAAAGATAGGTTTCGAGTGTCTGCGGTCGGAAAAGCGAGCAGCGGATAACATTTTTACTGTACTTGCTCATTGTATCTTTATTGCTCGAAGTGAGCGTAAATATCAAGTTTTATTATGTTTACGGATAGGCGCGGCTGGCCATTGAAATGCGGGTGTGGTCGCCTCCCAGAGAGATCGATTTGAAAAAAGCCTTCCGCCCCTCGCGTTTTATGGCTCCGTCAACTGCGTGTAGTAGCCACTCATTTTTCTAATAGAATTGTTAAGGGAACGCCAAATTCGACACTCGATGAATTCTACAGGAGTGGAATGATTTATGTATGACTGGGCACTTGCTTTGTAATGGTCTGGGAGTCGGTAATGAAAATGTACGATGTCATCTTCCTTTAATCCCTTCGTTATTTCATGCATGGTTGAGATTTAGTGGTTACATTTCATTAGAATATGATATCGGAGTCGGTGTTATGAAAAAGTGTGGTTGGTAATGTTTTTTTGACGTATTGTTATGGTATTCAGGGCTAATGATTGGTATTGATAGAATATTTATGTTATCTCTAGTAACCGCCCAGGAATCTTCGGGTTCCTTATTCGGTTTTCAAAATGAGGATATGTTACTAATTTGAAATTAGTATATATTGATTTATGGTAAAAGCAATCGTCTCCACAAAATAAATAAGTAAAGGTATTATTGTTATAAATATCGCATAGCAATGTTGGTGCGATGTGGTCTAGTGGTTTGTATCGTTCACACGATTCAAGTTCTCAATAATAATGTGGTCCGTGGGATGAGATAGAAAAGAAACCTAGGGAGATGTTAAGAACTCAGGAATCCTCTTAGTTCAAATTATAATTATGACCGTGTATAAATATTATGAAAATTTTCATAACTTAATTAAATATTTACTTACTATACATAAAAATAAATCATTACATAAATAAATCAAAATCTCGTTTATTTAATTACTCGTTACTTAAATATACTGGAAATTGAATCGTCAGCTGTCACTTTAATCAAATTGTCACACTCTGACGCTGTCATTATCAGTTTCGATTTATACACTTAACCAATACCTACAAAATAAATAGATACGTCAAAAGTTATTCATTGATTGAAATCACACCCGATGACCCGACAACTAACTCAACAATTTAATATAACATTGACACCGCCACGATAGCTTTTTGTTTATGTGATATTTATATACATATTCAATAGACAACAAACTGTATGTTGTGTCTATATGTACTGCTTATCTATACTTAATAATATAAAGAGGAAAGATTTGATTGTTTGTTTGCATTGAATAGACTCCGAAACTACTGAACCGGTTTGAAAAATTCTTTCACTGTTGGGAAGCTACACTATCCTTGGGTGACATAGGCTATATGAAATTTTCGATAAAATTAGTGATCCTTAATAAAACCCTAATATAGTAACCCAATGTGTAAAAAAATAAGAAAACCGAAGCAAAGCGAGGGCGGTTACTCGACCACCATGTTTAACCAAGTTTAAAGTTTTGCTTTGCTAAACTGTGTTCCTGACTTGAGAACGGCTTAAGAACTTGATAACTTCTATTATCTTTTAGCACAAGGTACATCTCCTCCAAGAATAGATGTTCATGCCTAGGGAGTGACTTTGCTCTTCTCTTGCATAATTATAAACGAGAATACTAGAAAGCTTCGATAACGTGATTCAGCTCCAGTATGACGTCACTGTGTGAGGGTAGGCGTAGGACAATATCTCTTATAATCTGTATTGTATAAGAACAATTGCATAAATATTCCTTACCTCATCAATACCAAGACATTCGCCTTCCAAGTGAGTTAAAGCCAGCTTGAATTAATACTTAATCTATTTTAAACTCTAGACAAGTGTTTTAATATCATTTAATAATGTAAATACCAAAAAAAACTAGGAATTTTATTTGCGGTCAGTCAACACCGTTACACAATTATTACGATACCACCAATAGAGTTATCTTGCACAGTTCACGAAGTCACCTCACATAGTCCTTATTGTAATGAGATCAAGGATCAATGTTGATTAAATTAAACGTTGTCGTGAAGTGGACAAAAGTACTTTGTTGGAGGTCTATTCTAAACACGTTCGTGAGACAATCAAAGCTCACACATAAACAACTATCTGACGTCTTGGTCAAATATTTTTCACTAGGCTCAACCCGTGACTTGACCTGATTCCTAAAATTAAAATCAACTTTTCTTAAATTTGATAAGTAGGTGTCTACTCCTTGTTGATTGTAACCTTGTTGTTCTACAAGTATTATGATATCTTAATTATAGACAACGCATAGTTTGATATAGTGAACCTAGAAGAATTTCCTAATATAGTTTGGGGTGAGAGGAAAAAGTTAAATAATATAGTTTATTATTATTATTGGGTATACTTATGTATAAATAAATTTCGTCCAGTTACTCTAGTATAAATTAGTAGTATAAAGTAGTAGTAGTAGAAAGATGGAATTGAGTTTTCAAGATGTTACGGGTTCCAGCCATTATAAGAAAAAATCACTAACAAAATAATTCAGCTAATAGTTACACAATAAACTGGACGAAAAACCAGATTTGAATAAAAGATAACTAAAATGTTCATTAATTAATGTTTAAAATAATCGTCAATTAATATTTAACACACTTATACCCCCTACTAGGATTCCAAGAATCGATGGTGGTATTGAAATATATAGTCAATAATAATTAACACATCATAAACAGCTAGATACCCAAGAACAGATATTTATGTATCCTATAAATATCTGCCTCAGCCAGGTATCGATCGCAGGACTCTTCGCTTTTCAGGGTCATTATGAACTTAGGGAAGGGTTATAAGATGATCTCCTAGTTGAGGATCTCTTTTTCTTAAACTTACTCGATACCTTGCTTCAGTAGAAATTCGGAAGGAATTGGAAAACCCGTGATACCTTTCGTGTTACTAAGTCCATAGGCAACGGTGACAGCTAACCATTATGTGGCTCGACTGCTCGTTTGCATAAGGGTTTCGTTTTTTGTTTTTTCTTACGGAACCCTAAAAATACCTGCCACCTAATAATAACGACCACGACGACTTTACGTGCCTCTCAAAAGACAGAAACCCTCAATAATTTTCGCTATAAAGTAGCTAGGAGTATCATGCATCGCATTATAGATACCCTCAAACACTCCAGTCCAGTCAGAATATGAGAGTACGAACAGATAATTAAATTTTGTTATATTATACAGCAGTCTGACCTATTAATGACAGACTGAACATTGTTTTCGACCGCGCAAAAACCACAAGAAAAAAATGGAGACATCGAGATTCTTGTCCGCATTTAGGAGCGATAAAATCAGCTCCCAAATGATATATCTTGCGTTCATCTTAACTAATAGCGTTTTAATATCACGGGTTAGTCATTGAGAATACGCCACAAAAAGTTGGGGGCAAAAAAGCTATGGATTTAATAAGTTCACTATGACGGGTGTCGGACGCGGCTATGATGGTCAACGACTTTTTTTACTATTATAGAGTTGATCTGGTGAGATCATAACTAAAGCTAGCCTGTCTAGCATTTACTTGAGTTAATTAGACCTGATAGTTTAGCTTTAGATACTAAATTATTTTGCATTGCCTATAAATATTTTTTGCTTTTTTCAACGTCGCGGTCGGTGGCAGTGACTGATTTTATTTACTACTAAAAATAAATGTTTAGATAGCTATTTGAAAATTATTTATTAGATATAATAATGTAATTGATTGTTTAATTGTTTTGAACTTGTTTGTCTGAACAACAGATATTAGCATTTTAGTCCGGGATGTGAAAATTAATAAGATTCGACTTTTTAATTTTGTATATTTTATAGTTGATTGTGTTTTTTCACATTATTATTTGATTTTAACTTTAAATTTGAAGTCTGGTGGACTGAGAAATTAATTTAACTGAATTAATAAATAATAAAACTATTTTTAATGAAGCAAAAAAAACTTTTAAAACAGTCAAAATATTCATTTTGTTTTGGCTGATGTTTAAAACAATTTTTTAAAACTATATCATAATAATATTTTCGGAAACACAGTTAAAGCCCAAATTTTCTTCTTCTCATTTGCTCGGCCTAATCCGTACTCGTAGGTGACGCTTTTGATTTTGAGCCAGAATTTGGTGTTACAAGGGGCATAGACGCCGTTGCATACAATCAGGCGGTTCATTTACTGGTTGCAAATCATATTTTTGTCGCGGACTTCGTTATTACTACTCTTATATTAAAGACCTCTCATATCCATTTTTTTAAAGTATATTTTATAAACAAACATCAATTATAAGTTTGTTATACATAATATTCACAAAATAATCTTAGAAAAATTGTTTTATCATTGAACACTTGAATATAATTTTTAATAAACGAATTGCTCTAAAAAATAGATTCAAATTGCAACAGATTCCCACATAGGTCAATAAAACCAGCCTCAAGTATCAGCCTCAAGGCGTCAAATGAAACCAAATTTAGGTCAAGGAACGCAAAAACATTGAACTAGTTAAGTAATTGGCCGGGACCAGCCACTTTGGCAAGGTCATTTGAACTGTTATTATATTGGCCACTAAAATGCCTTTAATATTTTTATATTGAAATAAAAGTATTTTCAAATCGCAAGGCTGAATGGACAGGAAAGGAATAATAGAAGCGGGACTCTCTAATATGGTTTTAACAGGAAAATAACCAAAAATATATATTAGACATTGATCTAAATGAACTCCAAAACATACTAGATGGCTTAACAACAGCAGAAACCCAGTGGAGAAAACAAAATGGCAAAACTGTTTAAAAGAATATCTCTGGTGGGAGCTCACAAGCGGAGGGAAAAAAACTCTATGCAGTGGCTTTGTCCTTAAAAGACGCGTAACTAAGTTTAACAAAGGACAGAAATTTTCCCCACATCTCCGATTTTAGCTCTCTGTTACATAAATAAAGAAAATATTAGTTTCTCAGGAATATTTAAACAGAAAAATAAACAAAAAATATTTTATTAATAAACAGTTGAATCACAAAAATTAATAAAATAATGAAACCTTAGCATAATTTGTTATCTTCAGATGGATATCAACTGATAATTAAGACTCATACTTAGGTATAGAGTAAAGGCTAGTTATCAAATTTTTAATATTGTTAGTTGAGTATGTATGTAGGCTTACTGATTTTACAATAATAATAATAATAATAATAATAATGTTTATTGACCATAAATGAGAGTACATTTGAAACGAAGAGCCCTGACTCCCAGAAAAGCGTGAGCTGTGGCCTGGGAGACAAACAATGCCGCGAAATTTTGACCACCATACACATCTTGAAATGTATGGCTCTGGTTTCAAACACAAAATTATACATGTAAAGAAACATTTTAGTGGCCCTGAATAGTCTTTAGCCTCAGGGATGTTCAAAGCAGTTATTAAGAGCAGATTTTTTGAATTTTTGCATAATATAATAAATTAGTTTATATAAAATAGCCAACAACAATAAATCATTCTTGCCGTTATAATGTTTTCTTGTTTAATAATTCTGCTTTGTTAGAATAAAGGAAAAAAATAAGTAAAAAATATATTTGCGCTTTAGACAGTTTTCCATCTTTGGGAATCAAATATTCAATATCGATGCTTCCTGTAGTGTGTAGAACCTAAAGCAATCATTAGTTTTGCACACAAACAGGGTTGAATTAATTTCACGGTGAACTAACGGGTAAGCTTGCGGGTAGGCATTAAGGGGGGGGGGGGGTATCTAACATCCGCCTAGCGCCTCCCAGTGTTGCAAAACGGTACTACATTATAACATTATTGTGGTAATTTACATTGCAGTCGTTTATTGGGCCAGTGAAGCAAGCGCTACACTATTACACAACTTGTAAGTAGTGTTGTATACGCGGATAAACTGTTTCATCTTTAGGTTTTGGCTTTAAAATGCATTATCTATCATCAAAATATGATCTTAAAAACATTTAAAAATATAAAAAGTACAACAATTTGTATTACTTACAAGACAACTAACGCCATCTGTCAAAAATGATTACTAGGCAAAAGAAACCTCGCGACTCCTCACAATTGTGATCATTGGAAGCCTTGCACATACACTGCTTGTGTTTACTCTTACATCATGGATAACATTTTTTCTTCTTCACACACCTTTGAAAAGATTATGGAAAATCTCATATAAGTTTCCCGCCCCCACTGCAAGTGATAGTTAAACTTTCGACTAAGTTATCACTGTTCAAACGTATCTATTAAGATAAAAGATACAGATAGATACAGTAAATCCTCAAAATAATTAATCCAAAGGTGAAACCTCTGGGCAGATAGAAATCAAGATATGTAATAGATTCCCGTGATTTCCTGAACAGCGCATGCACATTGCACACCGCCTGAAGGCAACACCAGTCAAGGCGTGTTATTTAGCGGCGTTCCTTATCTTCGCATATCTATATAAACACTATGGGCTCAACAACTACAATTTCCGCTGCGGCAGTAATACCCCAGTATTATAATTTACCTCACACCGAGTTCATAACCAAAGCCTTAAATGTCTCTACAGTTGCCGTTAGTTTCACTACACCACAGAAGAATAATAGTAACTACACTATTACACTACAAATTCAGTCTTACCATTTATAAGCCGTTACATCGGGTTCAAATTCAACTTTCAAAAGTCGTTTACTTACTAATTTATAACTATAACTAAATTTTGCCTGTATCTTATGGATTGATTACACCTAACGAGTACAGTGGCGAGTCAGTAAATGAGCTTTCGGCCGAGAGAGTCGCCAAACCGAGTTGGTGTTCACACATATTATTATAGTGGTGAGTCAGTCAACGTCACATAGGAACTAGCTAGAGACTGTTCTAAGTGGCGTCTCTAGTGATTAAGTACTCTGTGACAAAAACAACGCTGCTTGGACGATTGGCGACGAGTGGCGAGTGGCCGAGTGACAAGCGAGTGCGTGTTCATGCGTGCCGAGCGGGATATCGAGTCGCTGCGGGGGCAGAAGAATGAAGCGGGGAGGTGGGTACTCGGCCTAGTAAACAGATTGGGATTCTAGTGACTCTCTCGCCTCTCTGCTCGACCTAGCACTCGGCCGAGCACTCGTTAAACTGTTTGTACCAACCGAGCGCTCGGCCGAGGACACTGACTCGCCACTGTACTCGTTAGGTGTGATCAAGGCATTACAGATACAGATAAAGAAATATAAGACAGATACAGATAAACAAGCAAAACTGTGCCCAAATTAATTTGGATCCATTTGGTGTTTTATTTGGTCTAGTGGCAGTAGTTCGGTTACTAGTCCGGTCAACCGAACTAATGCAACTTTTTAGTGCCATTAGTTCGGTTAACTGGACTAACCGAACTACTAATACTTTTTAGTGGCAGTAGTTCGGTTAATATAACAATACCGGAAATTTCTTATTTCAATGTATTGGTACCAACTGAACGTTGAGTAGAAAAATTAAAGTTCGAAAAATTCATAATTTTTTTATTTTCAATATCTAATGATTAATAAAAAGAGTCGAATTTCAAAAGTCATAAAGTAAAAAAATATATATTTATTATTTATTATTAAGTATTATTTCGTCGTTATGATGAATTCTCACAAAACTATTCTAGGATTTCCGCATGTACATAATGTATTCATAGTAGCAACGAACTCTTCATAAAAAATAAAGAAATATTTATTAAAATTTTACATGTGAGTCAACATAACCTAAGACATCGGCATAATTAAGAGCTGTCATAGTTCGCACCGACCACAACCGGCCTGCGCCCGCGCAGCTCACCGTATTTCACTGAGCGACTTTAATGTGGCACGGGGTTAAAATGTTGCTACAGACAATCCAATTAACATAAATAATATTTATAATAAAAACATACCTGTTATTTACATTTTATTGTGGTGCTATGTCAGCGTGAAGTTATAACTGGTAGTGACACTGGTCACTGACAGCCTGAGGTTTTGGTTTCCGGGTCAGAGATACTTGTGTGACAGATTTTGAGGGTAATTGTAACCGTTATACGCTGAGATGTGGGGTTAAAAATGTTTCTTTGTTGAGCAAATGTGTTATTTACTGAATAAAGCTTTTTAAAAACAAATTAAATTCGATCTCAATAGGTTTAGAAACCATTCAACCATGGAATCCTACTTCAAAAGTTGACAGTTTGAGTTATCGTAGGTACAGTCACCTGCATAGTAAAGTAACCCATCTGTTTACAACGCAACAGTCAACGGAAACGTTGATGTTCGTACATTTATAAACAGGTGGTTACTTTTCTCTGCAGGTGACTGTACAATACTAATAATGAAACCATATGAGAGGGATTCCAGCGGCATTAAAACTTCTGATACTTCTCTTCGTCACTAACGATTTACCTAAGCATCATAGAGAGTACAGTAAAATCAACTTATCTGTGAATTGAAGGAGGGCGCTGTCGGACGCATTGGACCAATCATTGGACGCAATTCGAGAGGTAGTAACTGACAAATAAATGACCACAAAATACTTATGAATGACTTTTCATTACTTCCAATTTTCGCCACTTCACAGACAAGTTTGTGGCACAGTGCACATAAGCCTACTCATTAAAGTTACAAGAGACCCAATCCCTACTGAGGCTCGTTCATCCATAGAAGCTAAATCCCACCCAAACCCAAATATTTTCTCAAATTGAGTGTCCAGACATTAACGTCAAGGATTCTTGTTTTGTGGTCAGGATTACGATTAATGCTTGCCTAATTTCGGTTTCGGTCGCGATAAAGCCTAAAATGCCTATATCGATATCTTGTGAATTTACGGCCTCTTAATGAATTTAGGCAATCGGAAATACCGCAAATGATTGTTCTTGTTTTTGGGTGGTATTTGAACAAATTAATGGGCTGTTTTTCGGACTTTTGTAATAGTTACGCCTATATTAATTTTTTAACCTATTAATGGTTTTAACCTATTAATGGTTAGATGGTTTAGTGCTAGGTAAAGAAATGTGGTATTTTTTTAAACTTTCAGATTGAATTTAATAACAGTATTTATACTAAATTTTGTAATATAGACTCTCATCATTATCTTATTACTAATAAAGTACATATTTATTATTATTTATAAAAAAAAATATAAGTACCTAATAAGTTATTATTAGGTACTTATTAATTATTATTTTTATTTACTCATTATTAGTATAAATATGTACTTTAGTACATGTACTTTAGTATAAGTTATTAGGTACTTATTATTATTATTTTTTATTTACTCATTGTTAATATAAATATGTACTTTAAACTATTAGATGTAAAAAATGTATGTTAATTTTAAGTAATGAAAAATCATTGATCGGGTTGTATGTTCAAACCGTTGTGGAAATAATTACATATTTAAAAGTAATCATGATTTAAAAGGATATGCATTTCTCTCGGCATAGGGATGTAGAGGTACATTTCGTTGTGATTTTTTAATTAATTTGTCGTCTATTATAATGATTACACAATTTTTTTATGGAAATAGCTGAAAACGAGCGGAAGATTCACCTGATGGTAAATGGCAAGGTGCTTAGTCTTACAGAAATAGGATGAGAAATTACTAGCTCAGAACTATACAACAATAACTGACAGTGGCATTTTCCATGTATTTTTAGTTTATCTAGTAAAATAATTCTACACATCTAACAACTTTATAAGAGTGTTAGTTGCCAGCCCTGACAGGGTGCACTTAAGGTAAATACAAAGAACGCGACAACGTCTCACTTACGAGCGTGTGAATCTTCGGTAGAAAAAAACGACAAAGATGGCGGCCATTGACGAAATGTATCGGACAAAACGTTGGGAGCGGGCGCCGCTCTTTGTACTGCCGGTATTTCACAAAACATTAGTGTTTCTTAATGTATTTGATAAAAAAATGCTGACAGCAGACCAAGTATCAAAGCAGATCCATTGAAGTCTACATTTCTACAATATTGTACTTGTAGAGGCAGTTTACTATGTGACCCATGCTTCCCATCACGCACAATTTTCAGAAAACTAAAATACTGTCTAGTATACCTAAAAAAATCCCTTCATTTCATTTCGACTGAAGTAATTTGTAAAAAGTTCAATTCAAAAACAAAAGACACATACTTTCATAAGATCATGAAAGTGAATGTCTATTTTTTATTTATTAGCTTTTATTTCGCCACACGCTCAACGAAAACGGAGTTAAGAAAGTTTTATCATAAAATTAGCGTCATAAAATTTTCTTGGGTCTGTACCAGTACGTTGTAAACGGTCTTCAATTTTATTAGTGTCGAGTGTAAATATTTTGATGCTTCTTACCAGTTTTAACTGGAACTTCTTATTAGCACGGCCTCGTTATTTCAGGAAAAAACTTAAGTAAATAATGTTAACCCTTTGGTACAGTTCAATATTACAAAAGGTTGTTCGTCTACACCGTATACCCAAACGTTATCTGATAACGAATAGTTTGTTGAAATAGAAAATCGGACGCGTCCGGTGTCTTTGTTTAAGCCGACCATAGCAAATTAAGTAAATCTTTTTGAAGAATATTAAAGGTTACCTTACAAAAGGTGTGCGTGTAGTATTCTTGGAACAATATTTGGAAAAATGACTTCTACTTTTCCGAATTATGTAAGGAACGAAAAAATGATGATTTTACAGCCGTATTCAGAAAAAGGCAAATAATGAGGATGACTTTAATAGAAGGAGGTGTACCTAACCTAATTGGTAATCCTGCCTGAGAAGCAAGGGGTCGCAGGTTCGAATCTCCACCACCAATGTATTTGTGTTTGCAGCAGCAGTTTATAGGGTAGTTTTTTTTTGTAATGCATGAGATGTTTATTACATGAAACATAATATATTATGAATCTGTATCTTTTTAATTCCATTGAATCCTACTACGGGGATGTGATATCGCACAAAAGAAAAACTTACAAAAACGCTAATAATACCAAAAACGTTCCGTAGTCCAAAAGCATATTTACGTACAAATTCAATCATTCTAAAACAAGTAGCTTCGCAAATACCAAAATTTAGAAGCAGCGACTCTGTACTGTTAGGTTTTATTGCAGCAACCATTTTGGCTCATAAAATTTTATTGAGTGGATTACCTTAGTGGCCTCCTTTTGTACTTAACCCAACAATCATGTTTGCACTTGTTCGGGTACACAAAGGCCGTACCTATATTGCAAGTTGCAATTGCAACGCAGACCCCGTATTTCCCCACCAAACATATGCTACTGATAAGCTTCTAAGAATACAACCCATACAACTCTTCCTCAAAGTGCAAGTGTTTTCGAAAAATCATTAAGTAATTTACGTTCTGTTTTGCAAACAAAAGATAATCCTCTAAGAACGTTCACTTGCTTAATTGTTATACAATATGGAGCCACAATTTTATTGTTCTTGGAAGATTTTTGAAGTTGTAAGTATAAGAATGGATAATAGACATCACTGGTTGACCGGTCGGTTCTTATAACGTACCTTACTGCGGTCGGAATCCGTTTCTTTCATTTGTTAGGTATCAAACTTATTCTTACATTCCTATTCCTACTTATCTACCATAAACAATAAAGATGAAATGTAGTAAATGCAAAATTGATAGGTCTGTTTTTGACGATCAATTTTATCGGCAGTAAGTTATCAATAAAGAAAGCTCGTATATTATTAGAAAACATTTAAATCGTTTATTATTTCTTTAAATTAACCTACCTACGATGATGAGGAAGACCTGATAACAATTCCAGCTGTTTGTGCCTGGTGTGGCCACCGCTTATAGATAATCTAAATTTTACTAACAAAAAATAACCGACTTCAAAGTCTCAAAAACTACATAGTTGTCAGATCTCGTTCAAATTTATGTGAGACCACATGACAAGCGCCTGCTTTCGATTAAAAAAAGAATCATCGAAATCGGTTGGCGTGATATTGAGTTATTCGTCAATTTGTCGCGCACATCTTAACACAAATTTACGACTTATGTGGTTTTCTCATGGATGCCATTGTCAGATCTCAATAAAATTTATGTGGGACCACATGACAGCCACCAGCTTTTGATTAAAAAAAGAAGAATCATAATCGGTTCGCCCAATCCAAAGTTCTGAGGTAACAAACATAAAAAAAAAATACAGTCGAATTGAGAACCTCCTCCTTTTTTGAAGTCGGTTAATAAAGTAGAAGAAAGCGATGTAAATGAAGTTGTTAGCATTTATTGCCATTTTATTCTACATTAATATTGGGCGCGCTCCACTAGACGCTCACAACGCTCACAACGATCAAAATATCATACTTATTTGATCGTTGTGAGCGTTTTGAGCGTCTAGTGGAACGCGGCTATTGAGATGCAATTAGACAGACTACAGTCTAAATAGCCCGCTGATGAATCCCTTTTCAGCGACGAAATTACCGTCTTAAAATCAACTGCTAATTGATTACACACACAAAACGTTGAATCATCTCGATTCACAATAAATAAATCGATTCAATCAAAATCTTTACCAACAAATCCGAAAGTAATTAACTGGACAATAACTCGCACGACGCCTTTCATAAAAATACTTATGCATTCTTTAATAAAAAATATGTTACACTAATTCAACAGATCATTACGCCTCCAACGCGTCAGGTAGGTTCAAATACCAATATTAAAGGACGTCCCGTCGGTTTTCAAAAAACATCTTTATATGTAATAATGATTCATATTCAACAATTAATCTTCGGGACCCACAGAGCGTCATAATTGCTTACTCATTTTGCCAAAGCGATAGAGCCCAAAAAAAGTTTGAGGGTAATTTTAACAAATTAGGCGACAAAGTCGTCACATTTCTCGGCCAGAAGACTGTGTTTAAGGTCTATGGATTCAATATTAATGATGGGAGGGCGGGCAAAGCGTTTTTTGCTTATATTTTTAGACTTCAGTGGGAAAATTTTGATAAAGGAAATATGTAATGCCAAATTTGGTTGTATAAAAAGTTTGGAGCCCAGTCCATTTCAGTCGATTGTTTATATTCCTTTTATGCGTGTGTTAGAAAGAGCAAACGAATTATAAATAGATTGAAACGTCGGCGTAGTTTTTCAAACAACGTGTGAGTCCTTGTTGATATCGAATGCGTTACAAAATCAAGCTAAATTATTTTTTAATGGACAGACGCTAGTCTGAGTAGAAACGGGGATATTTTTTATGAGTATGCTTTGGAAGGTGATATGGTAGTTATCTTAGTTCAGGTCGATTCTAAATTAAAATATGCGTCTATAAAAACGTATTGCAATTTTTTTACCACGAACAAAGCAAGTTTGTTGGCATGTTATTTATATGTATGGGTCGAATTAGAACTACTTCTCTCATCCGAAGGAGCTGAAATTTCAGATATTGATTTGGTTCCGATGAAAATGCATTCTTGTGATTATGGTGATCTGATCTGATATTGCGATCAGGGTTGCCACCAGACGAGGGAACTAGTCAACAGCTAACAACACAAACACAAATTTTTAAAAGCTTTAATGTCAAAAATGCTTCTATATCTTTGCTAAGATTAAGCCATCAGCCATAACATCGAATTATAAAACCCATCGAACAAAAGCAACTCCTTCATGAAAATATTCCCAAAGTGCTACGTATAAATAAAATACCACTTACATTCGGTTCGTTCGTTTCGGTACATCATAATAGCAATATCCTGTCCATTGATTGTCAAAAATTAGGAATTTCGGCAATTACGTCTCACCTCCCACGTGAACGAGTAAAAAATCACACAGCAGACGCATCCAAATTTTCATAAAAGACCCGACATCGCTTACTTCGTCTGTGGTCCAAGGGAGAGATAAATAATAAGTTTAACATCCTAATTCTTAGAATAATAATAAACCTAATTTTACTATCGATACTTTTGTCTCATTTTTAGCTAGTAGAGAATGCTTTAAGTTAAGTTATCAATAATTTTTTTTATGCAGTGAATTAAGTTTAAAATATACTAGTTTTGATTTTAAACGCAATACCAATATTTTTTTCGTTTTGTATTTTAAAGCATGCAAAATTTTTGATTTTCATCGCTAACATGTCGCTCGAACAACCGATATATTATTAAAATAAAATAAATATACTTATCCAAACAATTGCCATACAAAGCGGTTAATAATTTCAAGTAGGTATATGGAAACCCCAATTAACAAAACACAATCAGCATTGATTAGGCTGTGTTCCCAGTAGGCAAACTGTTAGCGGCCGACTGAGTGAGCCGCAAATTTGTGGCGGACTGAAATTTGAGTTGGCTGCAAACTCAGATCAATTTGCGTGCGTCACAAGCAAACCGTTATGAGTTAGCCGCTTATTTAGGTCGACCGACTGAATTTTCACTTTACTATTGTTGTACGAAGGGAGTGGTTGTGTTGGTCACGATGGATATTTTTGAAGTAATTGGTATCTTAGAGGCGCTGAAAGAGGATAAAAACTGTCCAGCTGTCCGCATGAACAGTTTGCAGCAAACGGACTCACTACGCCCGGCGAACAACCATATCGCCGCCGCCGACTGGAACCGGGTTTGCTGTGAGTTAGCCTGACTACTGAGACAGTCGGCGCACGTAACGCTGCAAACTGCGTATAGTGAGCGCAAAACTAGCAAACTGTGGACACTCCATTTCAAATATATGGAAGGGCGTACTAAACCGATACGCCGCAATCTCAGTCGGCCGCTAACAGTTTGCCTACTGGAGTATACATAAACGAGTTCTTTGAATAAGTTATAATTTCAGTAAATGTTTTTTCGCAGTCTCACAAAAATTCAACAAGTTTCTAAAGAATCTCGGCTCTTGTGACTTGGACGGCAATTACTAACTGATTTTTTGTCTTATTTTTCTCTTTGTTACCTTTGTGCGAGCTAGCGCCGGCACGAAAGGACCCTAAAAGGTGTTCCAACGTACCTCTGTATACTGATTTAATTTCCACCACTATCCTGATTCTTATAGTATAGAATATAAGGTTGAATATTGCTTGGCGGAAATATTTCAGTGAGATACAAGAGCTATAATGGGTGTCCGTTACATATATTTATTTTTGTGTTGTCCATTCTTGTCTTGACATAAATAAATTAATGTGTTAGACGCGGAAATTTCGCGCCTTCACGGTGGCCCGTTTGTTTTGGGCGGGGAACACAATTTTTCTCAGCAGAGGATACAGGGGCGGATGATCGTCTCCATTGACGGAATAATGATGTACGGGTTTTGTTGTATACAATATAGAAGGCATAAAGCGGTCACAGCCCAACTGGCTTGATTGTAAATGATCGACCAAGAAGCTACTTCTAGTCAGAAGATAGGTAATCATTATTGGAAAATAAAATGTCAGTGCTTCGGGGGGCACTGTTAGAAGTAATAGTTAATGACCCATTTTTGCATAACGTCGTTGCGACTTTAAGACCTCTTAGGTATGTGTAAAAGTCAGCTTTTTGAGGAAATCGATAAAAATCGATAAAGTTTTGTTTAGCAAGCACAAGACTAAGTCAAGGTGATTTTAAATTTGGTGAATAAATTACGACGGAAACGTCGTACGCACTAGACAGTTTTTGAATTCGATAGTGCTTCAAAATGTAAAATCGTTTGACGTAAAAACGTGATTTTGCCAAAAGTAATACAAAGAGGTCTTAAAGTCGCAACGAAGATAAGTCGCTGAACATGCGACTTTCACGCATTTTTTTTATATCTTATAAGTTAATGCTTGCCTTGTTTTATACTGGATAACAAAGCCATCCCCGTAAACTCCTGAGTCAGCTTTATATAGGGTCACCAGAGGTAAATAATTTTCTTCAAAAATTATTTCGTACACCAATCTTATGAAATCACAAAGGCAAGGTGGTGAATCCCAGCATTTTCAATATCAGGAAAAAAGCACGTGAGGAGAGGTAGATATTAACTTAGTCCAAGTTGGATAGGTCCTTTTTAACTAAAATAAAGCGTTAAAAAGTTTATTTACACCGGAAATACCCTTTTCTAAACTGAAATTCAATAGATACTATTGTTACGCAATTACTCTGGCGCCAAAGTTATCTTCAATACCGCTGTGCTATTGTTCTATTGGCTCTTCATTCAAAAGACCTATTAACGGTGTTGTACCACGGCACCAATAAAGTTCCATTCATACTTTGAGAATCATCAAGTTACCATTGCTGAAAGAGCCCACCCAGAGCCTTTCGGTGTCTTACAAAGGATAACTTTTCTTAATTGGTATTATAGCTTACGTGGCTAAAGATAGCCTAGTCAGTGGTTTTAATAGGTCTTATCTCATTACTTGAATCTGAATCTTGTGCGTACAATTTTACGCATTACCTACATGTGTAGCTATTAGTTTAAGTTTAATTTATATTTACTTTCTTCCTTTTTCTTCTCTCTTTCTTGGCCAGCAACGCATCAGTGATGCCTTTGGTGTTGCTGATGTCCATGGACGACGATAGCCACTTACCATCAGGTGGATCGTCAGGAAAAGATATGAAATGACGGTAGTTAAAAATTGTAGTTATATGGTCACTTACCAACAGGTGGATCGTCAGGAAAAGATATGAAATGACGGTAGTTAAAAATTGTAGTTATATGGTCACTTACCAACAGGTGGATCGTCAGGAAAAGATATGAAATGACGGTAGTTAAAAATTGTAGTTATATGGAATAACTTTACAATATTCATCTCACATAGTTTATTGAAACCGTCCGCTAATTAAGAGCAGAGAACTAGTAAGGATTAAAATTTAATGCACGCACATTGGCCCCTCCTCACATGAGCGTTTTAATCAGATGTTTTATTTATAAAAGGCAAGGTCGTTGTCATTTGGCCGCATAGCTGAAACATTCTGTTTCAACATACTTCCATACGAATTTTAAATATTTATTCCGTTCCTTGCTATTTATCAGATTATACTGTCAAGAACTCAAGATGAGGAACTGGCCTTACCACGAAGGGATGATAGTTGAGCGATTAAAGTGGCTACGACTCATCTAAATTATTGAATTAAGTTAATAACAGACAGTTAATAGGGTTAATCTGCAAAGTAAAGCACTCCGTCAATTCGAATACAAACCAATCTCTACGTCAGGGACGCCACAGAAGCGTTGTAAGAGAGAAGCAGTAATTTACTACTATTACCACAGAATACATAATAGTACTTACCTATAGGTTACTACTAAAAACCTACTTCTAAATTCAACTGAATAATTGTGTCATTGTTACGTAGTCTTGCATATTCCATCATCTATAGAGTTAGCAATTTACGCTTAGCACACATTACGATTTTTCACCGCGCGATTTTTTTTGCAAAATTCTGTGAGATATGGAAATTGTATGAAGCTGCACGCAATTGCGAAAAAAAAATCGTGTTGGTTATGTATGTAGTACGCGATTTAAAAATCGTCCGAAAAAATATCGCGGCAGTAAAATTCGTAATGCGTGCTTACCATTATAGTAACTTGCAATGCTTGTTGAAGCCAAGTACTTCGCATCAGTTTGATTAGCCAAGCAATTAATATCTTCAGTTAGTTGATCGCTTTCATCCATCGACGTTGACAGAGCAAGTCCTTATTTTTTATAAAAATTAAAACAGCTGATGAAAGGGACTGTTATCAAGCGAAATCTTTATCATCGCAATCGGAATGTCAGAAACGATACGCAAATGAAATTAAATTGGACAGGTTCTTGATCTCAGGACATGAAAAATTCAGTAATCCGATTCGATGGCATGATAAATAGTGATTGAGAAGTGAATTTACACTAAAGACTTGTTTGCGCAAGGCTGTTGAAAGCGTGTGCCCAATTTTTATAGCCTGAAGGGCAGTAAGAAGTAGACGGTTACTGATAAAGAGGTCAGTCTCGCCTATTGACATGAGCGATAGTCACCGATGCAAATATGGCCGCCACTTTTCAATTTCTTTGGAAAACTTCACATCAAATATGAAATATTACGCTCCGGAATCACCTCAGAACCCTACTAATGTTATAAATTAATATGAAAGTAATATCGATGTTTTTACTTTTTCACGCAAAAACTACTGTTCGAATTTTCATTTCAGCAAACAGGTAGACCTGGAATAAGATATGGGGTATTTCCCAATGATATCAAATTACGTGTCACGTTGTTTGTCCGCGATGGAGTCCTAAACTACTGAACCGATTTTAATCAAAGCACACCGTGTGCAGTTTGATTCAACTTGAAAGATAGGATAGCTTACATCTCAAAATAAAAGAAAACTTTTGACAGAACGAAGTCTGTCCGGGCAGCTAGTTATAATGTAAAAAAGAGGTAGATATGTTACTAGCGCGCCGACGATGAAGAGCGTAAGAACAGGCAATTGACCGTTCTGCCCGTAGTCTCTCTGTCAATACAAGACGATACGCACGCTTTTGCTGTTGTGTTGCAGTAGTAGTTACGTGTGAACAGTGTCGGCTTCCCGGCTCCACCGATCCGCACTGGAACAGCGTCCAACACGCTCTAGGCCTCCTCAAAAGAGATTAATGGGTCAGTTTTGGCTTTTTCTGGATGCTACGTTGTCCCCAACGCATTATTGTGACTTTTCGCTTATTCTCTGTTGAATTGGACCGTAGAATGTCACTCGCCTGAATAAAGTTATGAATTTTCATACAAATTTTCCACCAGCCAACCAAATTGTTGAATGTCGTGTTGTTAACTGTAAAGATTACACTCTGATGTAACTTCAAATTTCGACAAGTATATTTTCGTGTCCCAAGCAGACACAATAATTATTTAGTTAATCTTAGAAAATATAAGATAAAAGTTTCCTAAGTGCTCCATTTAACAAGGTTATAGACTACGTATATTAACTTATAAAGACGTCTTACACATCGATTCCACATAAATATGAAGGCATTTATTTTTTACAATTTACAGCGTTACTGAAGTTGAATCCACCAATTAATAATACACTTGTTTATTTGTCGATAAGGAAAACGAATCATAACAAAGTTGATATTATTCGTATTTGGAACAACTGTTATCCCGTAACTCTGCTCGTAATTATCCTGATATTAATCGCGACTGTCATGAACAACACGATATATTTCCGAGACTATAATAATAAAGACTATCTATAAATGTCTTTAGGGTTGCTACAAAAATATAATCCTACCAAAAACATTTTTATGTAAAATGTTGCCAAGACGAGACTCAGGCTCACACTGTAAAAAAAATATCAGATTTCATGTGGAGCCCAGCTTCTAACTCTAGACGTCCTAACTTCACAAACTCTACACCTTAGTCAAGTTAAGTGGCTTGGCTGTTTCGTTACTACAAACTATTTTACCTACCTATAACAAAAAAGTAATATGCAGAAAATATTTTTTTCACCTTACGCCCATAGGAGGGCAGCGAATACAATATTATTGTGTTCTGATAGAATAAGTAGTTATAATAATGTAACAATATTCTGAAACCTGACGAAAGACCCATATACACTTTTCCCTATATCGACATAAGCCGCCGGGCTATGAGTATTTCAGTTTGTACTTTCTTAATTACAGCGCCGGTAAATTAATTCTAAATTCGTTTGGACAACCTTATCTCAATTATATTTTTAATTGGATAATAAGCATATTAAATTGATGTTAATTATGCCACATATTTAAAATACTAAGGTCTATAAAAATTACGATAACACTGCGAAAAACGACAGTAAATAAACTCGATCTTGACGTATGCGCTGCTATGATTTGTATCTTTTCACAACTTATTAATAAAACAAACACCTGAGCGCTTATCTATACATCTAGCATACTAGATCTCTTAATTAACACTTCTCCCACAAGGTGACTGATATACATAATATATCAATTAATAACAATAACGGCGCAGCCACTAAAACAGCGTGTGGATTTCGATCATTTAAAAATGATCTGATGATATGCAACGTTTCCTTAATCAATCAATCAATAGATCGATTGATTTGCACGGTAATTTTATATCTAATAGATCAAATTCATAACTACTACGTCAGGTAACATGGGAGTACTTAATATTTTACACTATTTATTGGAAAACACAATACAATGAGTGGCTTTATTCACAAGTTTATTTCAGTTAACCCAATGGCATGAAAGGAAAATTAAAAGTAATTATAAAAATACAATTATGATATAAAATATAATGATAGCCTCAGTGGTCTTTTAGAATGAAATATGTATTCAAAAATTTTCTTATTTTGTCGCTTAGTACTACGAGTCCTCTCAAATCGCAGTTTTCTTGGCCGTGAGATAAGTGCGCGCAATCAACCGCTTTGTGTACATTCGACGTTGAAAGATTTTATCGCGGTAATATAAATTAAAAGTATTTTGTAGGTGCCAATTTACATATTATATTGTAGGGTATTTTGAAAATAACTGATGATGAGTGAAGCAACTACCCACAATGCCCTTGAAATTTTTTAAGTCCTGTCGTGTTTTTTCGCACCGAATACAAAAAATTATTAATTACTTAGTTAAAAAAGTATGTTATTTGAGCTTAAGCTAATTCTGTTACCATTGTCAGTTGGTTTATATATCTAATAAACCTATCCAATAATTCTCCTTAGAGTGCATCTTCAGAATTATTTGTAATAGGGATTATTATTATTTGATAGGATTCATAAGTTTAGTAACCAATTTGGATTAAAATTTTACTATTCTTATTTAAATTATAGATACACCATTAAAAATCTAATAAAAATCAACAACATGTTTTTTATCTTAAAGAATCTTCTTTAACTTCATTGACAAACCTCTACTGCATCCTGAAGCTGTCAGCTTGTCAATCCAACAAGATGTCGTGAAAAAATACCATCTTAATGTTTGGTCCAAGAAGAAGAAAGAAGACGATAATAAATAACTCTACTAGATTTCTAAATACGTCATAAAACTACGATTATCGATTTGAATGTTTAAACAATCAGTTTGAAGAATCGATTATTGGATTTTCGTTTTCAGAACCCCTATATTTACGTGAAGGAATCGACAAAGTATCGATGATTGGGAGGAGACCTCTTTTTACACTATTTAAGAACATCTAAAATAGTTCAAAAACCTCAGAATGAAGATATTTTAATATACATATTTTAATACGCGGCAGACACTCCAAACTCTTGCAAATTAATTTTGTCACTTTATTTTACACTAGTGTCCAGCTCTCGTTTCGAGTAATTAATAAGCCGCGCCTGCAAATGGCCACTCATTTTGCTAAACATTAATTAATTTTTTCTTTTTTTATGGAAATAGCCGGCAAACGAGCTGACGATCCACCTGATGGTAAGTAACTATCGTCGCCCATGGACATCAGCAATACCAAAGGCATCACTGATGCATAGCCGGCCAAGAAAGAGGGAAGAAAAAGAAAGAACTGGCTCTCAAGCCATTTCTTAATAATACTGACCTAATATCCAACGTATTATCGAGAAGTATCTTATATGTTAATCCAGATATATATACTATCCATGTGCCAATTTCCACACAAATACTTTGATTGGTTTGAGCGTGAAAAAGATCCATTATTCTCACAAAACGTGTTAAAAATATTACTAGGAAGTAGAACGCTAACGCTTATAATTTGCGCCAAGTTCCTCAGTAAGGACTCTCTACAGGGTGCCCTCGAAGAATGTGTCGAAACTTGGCTACGTGTTAAATAATACATTAAAGTTTCCATACATAATTTAAATGATGCAGGGACAAACGTGTCTCTTTCACGCTTCGGGTGTGATAAACGTGAAATACCAGTGGAAATTTGACCACTACATTCAGAAAAAAACACGTAGAATAAAAGCCTCTTAAAATAAAAATGTATACTTCTAAAAATGTATTGTATTTTTTGACCTTTTATATCTCTTAAAATAAAAATGTATACTTATAAAAATGTATTGTATTTTTTGAATTTTCAAATAGAATACGTCATGTAAGTAGTTTAATAAAACATTTCCCACATGCTTACTACGGTACTCATTCACATTATCTATTGAAATTTCCCACATGGGTTTGACTGCACACATTTCTAATTTTTAAAGTTCTGTGTTTGCAATAAAAGTAGGTATTTATCATTGAAGTACAATGTCATAGAAGGGACATCTCGAACAAAATGTGTGTCCCCGCCGGGAGGTTCTATTTTCAAAATTGAGCCCCTGTTCACCTTTCAAAATCGAACGAATCCATTGGACATTGAAGCCGCGCGACGCCAATTCATTGGAACATACATTGTGTTCGCGGTGTCTGTTCTATACTTTAGTAATAATACTTCAATGGTATTTATATTATTTTCAATTGTTACAGTAAATCAGTAACAAACAAAAAATAATAAAAAGCACGAGAAATACACCTCGAATTCGATATCTCAGTTGAAAGGGAAATAGAATCAACATTTGACGTTGGTTCACTACGAATGAAGAGATTAAAATGTTGTTAACAAAACCTCTTTGTACCCGTTCGACGTCATTCCTGATTATCAACGCACTTCAGGGATGCCCGAATTATGGGACCCCGGACGTGTCAGTTGAAACTAAACAAGGGGAAATAAACTAAACAGGGGGTATATTTGAATTATGCAGGTATTGAAATTGTAAGCTTAGAAATCTTTAATATATTAATTTTGTATATTTAAAATACGCTTAAAAGAAACTTAACTAAATAGGGGCTTATATTTGAATTTTGCATTTTAGATCTTATTGTAGAGCTATTATATTATAGAGCTTAGCAATCTTTTATTAAAATACGCTTAAGAGAAAAAGAAATAACTTCATAAATACATTACGTATTCACATTCTGCTGTTCTTAAAGACAGACCAAAATTACTACCACAGACCGAAGACAAAGAATAGATTAAGTAAAAAATAAAAACAACAATCTATGTATAAAAGTACTTTTGAATATTCAATCTACGATATCGCTGCAATTAATATCTGATTTTCAAAGTGTCAATTTTCATTGCAATCAAGTTAGTAAAAGTTGAACGTTTCCGTGCTTCGGAGGGCACGTAAAGCCGTCGGTCCCGGTTGTTATTTATTTATTTATTTATTTATTTATTTAACTCTTTATTGTACACCGATAAAATAACACAACACAATCAAGTAGTAGGCAAGTGAAGTAGACAGGAGGTACAAAAGGCGGTCTTATCGCTACACAGCGATCTCTTCCAGACAACCTTAAGATGTGGAGAGCTGAATAAAGCAAGATTAAATGGGGTAAAGGTTATCATAAGATAACAGTCGTTAAGCCATGTCGGAGGCCCTCGGGCGGTTTGAAAACTTCCGAACTCTGGTTGGCCACTAACCCCTCCACCAATCCGCACTGGAGCAGCGTGGTGGAGTATGCTCTAGGCCTCCTCAAGAGGAGAGACCTGTGCCCAGTAGTGGGATATTAATGGGTTGAAGCCACACCTGTGAATAAATATAAAATACGAAACACCTAGCGCGTGTTATCATTTAGGTATTGCATATCGCAGTATTCAAGCAAATGAGAGTTAGTGTTGAAAAGAATATACTTTACAATCACATCTGCCTTGTATTTTAAAATAAGAACGGACTAACCAATAACCGTAGTTTGTAGCAGGCCATTTTATACATAGATGGTATTACTGATATACATATTTCAAAAATAAAAGAGATGTGCAAATGTTATCTACAATAGTTGCACGCAAGCGCAATCCTCTTTGTGTGAGCAGATCACACGCACCACAGCCCTCAAATAGTGCTATACTTATGTACCATTTGTGTATGTAACTGTACTTGTGTCACAAACAAAATAAAAACTTGTTTAGTATCCTACACTCATTGTGGGGAGATTAAATGAACATGCGCCATTCAAGACACAGGTAAGAGCATGCACTAGTAGATTTAAAGTTTGAACTTGTCTCATTGCGCGCGATTGGCGATCTATAAAGATTTTTTACGGTGACAGATGAAAACCAACAGTGGCGTCGATTTTTTGGATACTCAACGCCGCATCATAAACTGCTTTGTTGATTGGCTGTCCAAAAAAAAGTTACTTAAAAAAGGTCGCATGAAATAATTGCCACTGCCATGTTTATTATAGAGTAAACTGATACACCTTGGGAGAGTTCAGTTGCCTATATTAATACTGACGCCCATTTAGGCACCTGACGTACAGTTATCTTGCATTTTGACCCTTATACATAGGACCCATTGAAATATGGTGTCAAATTAAAACTGACCAACAAATTCTTAGGATATCAAATTAAAAAGCAAGGCAGTTTGATTTTTGTGTTGAAAAGACAATATCAAGAATAGAAAATGAAACTCGTATATTTCACGGACTTTTCGCTACACTTAGTGAAACCCATACCTTAAGTTTCTGTACATAATAATTGGCAGGATTCGGTTCGGTAAGGGATGATATAATCGTCTTTGTAACACCCGGCGATCTTCTTGACCGTTTTGTGTAGTTTTTTAAGTCAAGAATGTTCTTTGAGATCCTTTCAATGTTATTTGTGTAATTATCTTCCATCGATACGGGCAAATTCGCTTAGTTACTTAGTATTATTCCTTTAACTGATACAAGATACATTTATTTGTAGGCAAAATGTTGAACAAGACTCAAATAGCAATCGATCTACAGAAATGTCTTAATAAATTTTACGTAGATAACAATGTTGTTGTTTCAATTGAAATTCATGTATTTATAGCACAGATAGGAGGTTGATCGTTTTAATTTTACAAAGTCAATTTTTGAACCTGAACTTTTTCTAACATTTTATTTTTCCAAAAATTTACAAGAAATCCGAGAAGAAATATTTAGTTAATCTAATTAAAATCATTATTACATCAACAACATTAATAAAATGATTCCCTTAAATTTGACGCAATTAGATGTAGGTACATACTGCATGACAAATTTTAAGGTGGAGGAACATTAAAAGAATTATGGACAATTTTAAAACTAGAAAGAAGAAAAAAGAAAGAAAGAAACATTTATTCCGACATAGGTATTGCAAACAATGTTTAAAAATTGGTGATACATTCATTAGTTATAACAACAATTTACAATTGCGTTCGGATTTGCTCTTTGCTATACTCTTCATCTTAATGTAAGTCTTAATGTATGTCTTACTTGAGACTGAACCCATGAATTGTAAGGGCTCTTAACACCAGAAGGGCTACATGTCCGCTCGCTTCCTTTTCCACAAAAAGTTCAATGAAAAGTAGCAATCCTTTCATCTAAGCGTTTCTATAATTTACCAACTTTTTTTCATACGCTAAATAACAAATTCTCTCGAACAACCCGTGCCTTTGGGTATTTAACCCTCTCGGCTCGTTTAGTAGCAAAAGCGTGGTCATTTTCCGATTCGATGACTTTGTAACATCCCTAAATGATCCAGAAGAAAGAAATTATCCTAAATAATGAAATGGTCCACAAATACTTGATAAAAAATGTACGTGTGAGGCAAGACGGAACATTATCCATACCAGTGATTTCAAATGTTAAGTTATTGTCAAAATTCGCTAAACAGGAGTTGTTGAATAGAACTATTGTTTAGTAATCCGTGCAATGCTTTTGACAGCCCTTTCAAACCCAATAATTAAGTTTTAAGTATCACTTAGGACAAGACAAGTTAGAGTCGATTTTGCAATTGTGATAGATTAGCGATATTTATCTATAGACTACTTGATATTGTGTAAAACAGTATTTGGTTCTGGGTGGTAGTTAATATTTATCTATACAATTTACAACGTAATTTACACGATGGTACATTGATACGATTTAGACACTACGTAAATATTCTATGGTATTTTTTAGAATAAAGGTAATATTAGTAACCCAGGTGGGTAGATTACCCTAGCTACCATCGGGGATGACTACCATTGGGAGTAACCTTTATGGTATCAAACCCTACGACAGGAGCTTTCTTATTTCAGCCAGTTTCTTAATAAAAATAATTTATTCATGAATTTTTTATTCACGAATTAATTATTAATTCATTATGAACAATATTACACCAGAATATATGTCATACTAGGTCCTACAAGGGCCATTATATAACAGGTACAACTTAAACCATAAAAGCTCTATGAACACCAAACCACTGGCATTCCGTGTGAAGCGATCTACGTGATGCGATATGCATAATATCGCATTATTTAACATAATTAATTAAGTGAGCCCTCCTCAACAGACAGACGGACAAAACAAAAACCACGGTATTTTACGTCTTCATGCGTTGTATCGATGTAGAAGTTAGATGTTAGAATCGGGGATTTCTGGAAGTACCCGGCGTTTTTTATAACAGTGTCCCAAAATAACTACGAAAAACTGAAGGAGCTGATTATAGCTTGGGCGTTGAACTTCCAGTTTTCAAAAAAATATCGCAATAAAATCGTCACCATTTTCGAGATTTTGACGTTTATTTAGCTTTAGTAATTAGTTGATTACAGGAATGAGCTGATAATTTGATATATTTTTTACAAATTAAGGAACCCTGTTTACAATAATATGTGTAAGCGTGTGTTACTCATGTGTTCGTTTGGCTTCAGTCTAACACTATGTAAATTAGTTGAGGCTTTTCACCACATCACACTTGGTATCACAATATAGAAAACTCAATTTGTTTTTCACAAACATATCTTCACCGACTAAGATTCGAACCCGTCGTTCTGGAGGGTCCTTACATCGTACAATCGTTTTGCAGTATACAGTTGGTCTTACTGGGCTAACTTCTAATATTGAATCCTGAACAACGGAAGCAGTTATAGAATACGTATCTCTCATATTATATTGTAATCTAATATATAAATATCTCGTGTCACGCTTTTTTGAAGTTGAACTCCTCCGAAACGGCTCCACCGATTTTCGTGAATCTTTGCGTGCAAATCGCCTAGGGTGGAGAATCGGACTACATCTATTTTTTATCCCCCTACCCCTAAAAATTTTTTGCCCAAACAACGTTTGCCCGGTCAGCTAGTATGTTATAAAAACTACAATATTCTAGACATTTAATAAAATGCCCTATTAACCCATTCAGCGTTAACATCGACAGTTTCATCGAGTTAAGCAAACATTAATAATCGGGCCTGACGTACGATTTCCGTTCGGTATTTAGATAGCGTTGTTCTCTTCTTGTTTTCAAGATTGAGACCTTATCTAGTGGCCGGTGAGCAGTCGTAGGGTTCACGGCGATAAACTGACAGCCTTCTGGACTTAAACCCTTCAATAAAATGGGATTAAGACGCGTTTTCCGTTTGAGATAAGTTCGTTAAGTCATTGTTTATTGATTATTGTTCGTTAATAAAATGCTGGGTGAATAAAAGTGGAGTGTTAAAGCAAAAATAATCTATTAAGTCATGCATAATATGTTACAAATAAATATTTTTTTTTTACTTCACAACTTTATGTTCTTAAAAATTATCACAACCCATAAACTTCCCACTGCTGGGCTAGGCTTGGCACTGCTCTCCTCTGACATTGTAAGGGGTACAGGCTTCAGTGCACCACGCTGCGCTGGCCAAGTGCAGACTGGTAGAATTTACACCTTTGAGAACACTATGCAGAACCCTCAGTTATGCAGGTTTCCTCGCAATGTTTTTCAGTTCCTTCATCGTAGCAAGTAATAACCTTAACCTTTTAATACGCACATAACTTTTGTAAATTAGTGGTGCGTGCAGGTTTCGAACTCAAGCTCCCGCATTCGTGAGATTGGAAACTGGAACGTTTGAGTTCAAACAACTTAATAGCTCTCAGTATTATTACAACGGTCTCTACAACGCTCTCAAAGTGTGATACAGACAAGTAACATCAGAAACAAGAGCAACCATTTATGTCACAAATTATGATTTTAAACACGGTGAGTTCATCGTGGATTGAACACATCTTACTATGATGCGCGTACTCACGAAATTAATTTGAGTTCAGCCGTGACCACGATTCATGCAACTTGGTCTAAATATCGGCGTACAAAATAAATACTTATGTTTCCCGGCAGGATCGAACCCAAGATTTGCAGAAAGATTACATTTTACAGGACTATAATTATTATCGGATTTGGATTAGTATTTCTTCAGAGATTCCATGCTTCGAAAGGCACGTAAAGTCAAAATTGATTCGCACTGAAGTAGCGGGCTGGAATATAGGTCTCTAGGTAATCTAGGTCTTCTCTAGGCATCCGTGCCCTGTAGTGAACCATTAGTGGGTTGATGCCATATAAAAATAATTACCAATATCTCTTTTCCAAACACAGTTAAGATTAGGTGCATGGTTAGGTATATAAGTTAGTAATGAACGAATTTAAAGTTCATAAGTATAAAATTGATCGTATTAAATTCAATTCGCAACGTTCGCGTTGGGTAATAAAGGGTTTTGTTTAATAGGCGGTAATTGGTATAATTATTTGTGGCGTTGAGACGGCTTGCCCATTGCGAGCGTTACTATAAGTTTATAAGTATTGAAATTATTTCGTTATATTTAAACATATTTATGTTTCTATTATATTTAGGTCTCTCAGCGGTAGACCACTATTTGACCAGTAGGTATGTGGAGAACATGAATTTGCATATTTCGGTAAACCTTTTTTCTGCTCTTATTGGTATCGTAAGATTTCAATAAAATTAAAATTTTAAAAATTTTACAACCGATATTATTATTTTTTCACGATTTCGATAGTTTTTTTTATACCTTTAAGAAATAAAAATAAATAAGTCTTTCAAAATTTAAAAAATCTATTGACCGACAGGAATAATGTGATTTCTCTTAGGAGGTATATTTTTTTACTTTTTAATATTTTGTATATTTTTAACATTTAATAAACGGCTGGTTATATTGTTTTTTTAGAGATAAGCAAAACTATTAACTGTATTAGAAAGCTGTAGTTTTCAGCTCAATTTCAGTAAATTTTCATTAACGTTTGCGAAATTTAAAGCTTTCCGTTCGAGAAACACTTGGTAGGGGCGTCTCGATCGAGGTCAATAAATAAATAAAATCTCGACGCTGCCGTCTTTTAACCTTTTTTCTGACATCATAATTATAAGTCTACATCGAAAACAAACCGCACTGTGGTCTGTAATGGTTATGGGTCAATTTATAGGCGTCATAATAATACGTTGGGTTCATTTTTAGATCAGTAATACACTGTCGTATTCTTTATTAGCCATTATTAGCCATATGTCAAAATACAGGGTCAGACCATTGAGGTAATACATAGAGAAGCTATCTCAAACAAAATGTGTGTTCCACCGCCGGCTTGCCCTCCGTTCTCTTTTCAAACTAGAAGCCTCGTTTGCACACTTGCCATAGAGTAACTTTGTATATGACACTTGTCGAACCAAGACAACCAGTCACCGACTCCAAATCTTTACAAGCTCTTACTCCAACTTTATTTAACGTGCAAAAGCGTTTAAACGATTTCAAACGTAATTACCATTGATTCGTGTCAAAAAATCCAACACTTTAAATTGGTCACAAGCGTCGCGTCGGCAAGCTTATTTAGTACTCCATTAATACGCTAGTGGCTTGCCAAGTTCAAACGCTCCTTATGATTTTTTTATTCAAAATGGCGGGAACATTGCTCAATAATTAAATTAAATTCGTTTTAGTTGATTTAAGTTATGATTTTGTTTTCTTACTGATGATAAAGTGATAACATTATCTTTTTTGTTTTTTGTCGTGCAATTGTGACACATTCTTATTACGCACGACGGCATTTTTTCAGTTTTTTCATAAACAATTTTGGCATGCGGCCGCAATGAGCGCAGCTGAGTGACAGCCGAGTGACAGAATTAAATGCAGCCGGCCGGCTGCAATGCACACCCCCGAACCCGATGTTCGCGGTGTCCCTTCTATACGCTAGTAATATCAATTCTATGGGCCAGACAATTTTATTCACTAATATTTAGGATAATAATATTATATTAATTTATTTCGGTGCTTTGCTTTAGTTGCACATTGGCTGCATTTCATGACCAAAATTTATTAAGAAGTATATTTTCGATTATTAAAATTAATAATTTATTGAAGCGGATTATTATTGTTAGAAGAAATTGCTAAGCCTTGTAAAGAAATATTTTTATTAAATTGAGAGTCTGGAAAACTCTTTTAGAAAATTGATGAAGGTATTACCGACCTTTTAAAAAGCACAATTTATAAATCACTTATAAACATATCGTGCTTACTGTAGATAGTACTTTTCCTGTAGATATTTTCCACGCGTATAGAATTTCGCTATCGTCATAAATTATTTAAGATGATCTTATCGTCGGTGCATCTTTGTTCACGCGCTGACCGCCTCAGCAAAATATAAGAATCGAATTAAACTTCACTGCGTACCAGGAATTCAAATATGAAGTTAATGTGTATTGACTCCGAACTTAATATTTTACAAAACAAAAACAAAGGAATAAAACAAAAGAATAAAACCTGGACGAACACATTATAGTATTTTTGTGAATTAATAAAAGTGCCATCTTTTGATAATTGATCTAAATTGTATATTGCGTTGTCTACGTTAATGCAAACATGTTTAGAAAGTTGTTCAGTAGATGTCGCTTATGCTTACACTACAATTTACATTACATTGTTCTAACTAGAAAAGTTACATTGTATATATTAGTATATATACTAGCTAAAACTTGGAAGATTATTTAAAATCAGTTATCATCACAGACATTATTATTTTCGTAAATTATGTTCATAAACTAATTTTGATACGACAAACCAGTTGTAAACGATGATTATCTCTTAATGTAGAAATTCACTTTTGTGAAAGATATCTATCGCCATCTATCAAGAAAAATAGTAAGACCGAGTGTTAATTATATTACTTCGCATGGGTCCTAGATGTCGCTACTAGTAATTCTGGGTAAATTAGACATGAAATAAGTTTACCAATTTCTTGAGCTGTTGATAATAAAATTATAACTTTGGGCGTGGCTGTCAGGAAATGATGGATTTTCTATTAGAAAGAGCTATTTTAATTCAAATGCAGACTTATATAAAAATTTGTGCCTATTTTGCAACCTTTATTCGAGCACATCTTGAGCGAGGTATCGGATTATGCTTTTCATAAAAATATATTACAAGATTTGAGCCATTTAAACTAGCAAACTAATGAACATTGCAAGTTAAATTTTAATAAAAGCTTGTTATAACAACATTAAATAGTAAAATTTTCAAATTATCGCATAAAGAAAAGAAGCACTAAACAATTGTGATAGTTGATAAGAATTAAGAATTGAACATTTTTTTTTCCATTGTTACGTTCCAAAGTAAATGGGTTGTAATAATACTCATAGCATAATTTAGATAAAATCAAAAGAAATTTATTATTTATCTTTACGGCTCAAACGTTTCTTCTTCTTGCTCCCTATTAAGCTTACCATAGTCTTTTTATTTGCACATAAAATGATCCACTTCCTCTACACACGTATCACATTGAACAAAACAGCAGTCTATCATTTTACACCTACACCTAGAACTTACTGACTGTTTTGACACAATATATCCCCTTCCACAACACAGTGTTGCACAGTTATGTCTGTCCTTGCACACTCTTCCTTTCGTGCTCACACACAAATTTGGAGTCTTCTGCAAATACACCAACGTGTTCTTACTAATCTTCATTCTTTTCCTGACTTTAGGAGTTATAGCTCTTTTCGTTGTGTAATTCACTATCTTCTGTTTTACTGCGTGATGGTAGTGCTTCTTTAATAAGCCCATTGCAGAGTTGAACGGACCTAGTCTCTTCCAGCAAGTCTTAGTTGTGCAAGACCCGGAGAATCCGTGACATTTGCAAACTTCCCTCATTTGTTCGCCGACGGAGTCGATGCCAACATTTACATCTTGCTTCAGTATCTCCGCGATTTGGTCATTACCAGCGTACCTTAGTTCTAGAAAATTCCTCGTTATTCTCTTTCCGTATCTATAATCGTCTCCACAGCCGCCGCTCTTCCATTGTAGGCTGGCGTTTCTAAAGCTTCCAATACAGGAGCACCTAGAGAGTTCCCCTGACGCGCAGGCCTTTGCTACAGCGTGAGTTATCGATGCAGCGATCAACGCGTGAACAAAAGCCGTCTCCCGGAATACCTTGTTGAAAATGCTCCTTTTCGCCTTTCTATTAAAGATAACGGAACAATTCCATCGGTCGTACTGAAATGTCTCTTCACAAGCAGTAATGGCTTGTACCTTAGCTACTCTTAATACTGATACGAGACCGGGTTCTCTTTTACACATTTTAGATTGACGGTTAGATGTCCTAATTAATTTGCACGCGCCGGGGTAGATTACTTCAGATCTTTCTCCGAACAAATTTTCGACGGTCCTTTGTAGGATTGGTTGAGATCTTGAAAGAGAGACAAAGTTTTAAAATTTTAAACTGTTGTTAACTACATGTTAGTTAACAATGGATCATTTTTAATTGCCAAGGGTATCCAAGAAAACACAAATAGTGTCGTAAGTACCAAATGCATTTTTAAATTTTTATTAATGATTATATTTAAACCATATGTTTAGATTATTATCAACTTTTCCATGGACTTACCCTTCAACAATTTTCGTAGCAATGATCGACACAATAAAGAACAAGAGGAAAGCAAACACACTATATCTAAACATTTTTTCAAAACGTATCACATGATCGCATATCACATAGCATTTTAGGAGCAGGTGAGTAAGGAGTGCAATTTTCAAATGAGCTCAGCGGAAAAGACAAAAGCGAAGATATCGCTTATCAAAGAGGGTGGGTCGTGACCAAAAGCGGTGATGGTAAACTCAGAAATCAATGTTCACACATTAGTCAGTGTTGTAGCAAACGGTTTGGGGTCAAGATCTCACGTTGTATTAGCTTGTAATCTAAGTATTATATTTAATACGTGAAGAGAAGAACTATAATTATGCCCCTTTTTAGAAATGCACGCGGAAGTCTAAAATTTACCATATTTGGCATACATAATGGCGATTTTGATGTGATTATAGAAAAGTGTTTCCTTGTAGTTGGTATTTTTTTTTGGTAACATTTTGGCTATGAATAAATTATTTTTTTCGTGGAAATAGCCGGCAAACGAACTAACGATCCACCTGATGGTAAGTGACATCAGCAATACCAAAGACATCACTAATGCGTTGCCGGCCACGAAAAAGAGAAAAAGAAATAATGAAAGAAAGTAAGTAAAGGAAGTAGAAATTATATAAAAAGTAGAGTTCATATTTGTGGTAGTGAATGTCGACGGAGAAGTGGTGGGAAACTGCCTAGTGGTTGCCGTATACGTGGCTTAGAATACTAACCCTTATCCCACGCCGGATGCGTGTCGTAAGAGGCGATTAAATCCGGCCTGTTGGTGGTAGAGCCCCTCGGAGGGATTATACTGGTAATATTGATTTTAATTGCTAATTAAGACCTTTATTACTATTACTAGCTGTTGCCCGCGGCTTCGCACGCGGAAATTATGCTTATCATATTATTTAGTATCAAGAAAATTTAAAAACAGGTTCATTTATATTGAAGTACCTACTTTTATTTAGGAATTTACATACTGAAACTTACGATACAATCACAGATCATTCCTCCGGGAGCGGGTTTGGAATAGTAAACAACATTAACATTTTTTTTTCTTTTCCCTCTCCCTCTCCCTCTCCCTCTCACTCTCCCTCTCCCTCTCTCCCCTTGCCCTCTTCCTCTCCCGCTCCCTGTCTCACTTCCCCTCGCTCTCCCTCTTCCTGTCCCACTCCCTCTCCCTTTCCCGCTCGAGGTCCTTCTCCCACCACATATCCCTCTCCCTCTCCCTTTCCCGCTCGAGGTCCTTCTCCCACTTCATATCCCTCTCCCTCTTTCTCTATCGCTCCCAGTCCCTCTCCCGCCCGCACCCGCGCCCTCTCCCGATTTCTGTCCCGCTCCCACTCGCTCTCCCGCTCCCTGACCCTCTCTATCTCCCTCTTCCGCTCCTTCTCCCTCTCCTGCTCCATGTCCATTTTTAACTTAAAAAATGACGAAGTTGCTTACTAAGTTCATTCCCCTAAATTAACTCTTTAATTAAGGGATGATTTTCCGAAAAAAATAATTCTAAGTTAACTTTTTTTTATTACTATAAACTTACATAAAAAAAATTCATATATTTTATAACTCTAAAACTGGCGAAGTTGATTTGTATGTAGTTGACTACCGACCCCTATTTTTAGGGGATGAATTTCGAGAAAACAATGGTACAGTTATTTTTTGTGTCTAACTATAAGCTTATATACAAAATTTTACCCTTCTTACTTCAAAACTGACGAAGTTGGCATACTAACTTGCACACTCTTATTTAACCCTTTAGGGGATGACTTTTCAAAAAAACGTAATATGTACTTCCAAATTTTGTTCCTAATGTGGAGCTAATATATGAATTTTCATGTTTTTAACTTTAAAAATAACGAAGTTGCGTACTAAATGAAATCCTCTAAATTAAACATTTAAGGGATGATTTTCCAAAAAACCGTGTTAAAATTAACTTTTGTACATAACTATAAACTTAAATAAAAATTTTCATATTTATAAGTCTAAATCTGACGTAGTTGATTTATACGTAAATGGCTTCCAACCCCTATTTTTAGGGGATGAATTTCGAGAAAACAGTTATTTTTTGTGTCTAACTATAAGCTTATATACAAAATTTCACCCTTCTTACTTTAAAAATGACGAAGTTGCATACTAAATTAAATCCACTAAATTAACCCTTTAAGGGATGATTTTCCGAAAATAATTGTTAAAGTTAACTTTTGTTTATTACTGTAAACTTACATAAATAATTTCATATTTATAACTCTAAAGTTGGCGAAGTTGTTTTGTATGTAGTTGACTACCAACCCCTATTTTTAGGGGATGAATTTCGAGAAAACAGTGATACAGTTATTTTTTGTGTCTAACTATAAGCTTATATACAAAATTTCACCCTTCTTACTTTAAAAATGACGAAGTTGCATACTAAATTGAATCCACTAAATTAACCCTTTAAGGGATGATTTTCCGAAAAAAATTGTTAAAGTTAACTTTTGTTTATTACTGTAAACTTACATAAATAATTTCATATTTATAACTCTAAAGTTGGCGAAGTTGATTTGTATGTAGTTGACTACCAACCCCTATTTTTAGGGGATGAATTTCGAGAAAACAGTGATACAGTTATTTTTTGTGTCTAACTATAAGGCATAAGCTTATATACAAATTTTCGCCCTTCGTACTTCAAAACTGACGAAGTTGCCATACTAACTTTCGCACTCTTAATTAACCCTTTAGGGGATGATTTTCCAAAAAAACATAATACTTACAAATTTTGTTTCTAGTCTGGAGCTAATATGTAAATTTTCATGTTTTTAACTTCAAAAATGACGAAGTTGCCTACTAAGTTCAATTCAGTAAATTAACCCTTTAAGGGATGATTTTTCAAAAAAATATATTAAAGTTAACTTTTGTTTATTACTATAAACCTACATAAAAATTTTCAAATTTATAAATCTAAAACTAAGAAAGTTGGTTTGTATGAAAGTGTCTTCTAACCCTTATTTGTACCCCTTAGGGGATGAATTTCCAAAAATCCGTTCTTAGTGGACGTCTCCTTAGCATAAACTATCGGTGGTCATTGTGAATAATAGATAACCTATTTTTAAGTTTGTGTGATATGTTGTGTCTTACCGTAGTTTTTGTATTTAAATTTCAATAGGCCTTAAAGAATCTTTTAATCGCAGTAAGAAATAGGATTGTTTGGCGATAAAGAATATTTCGAGTTGATTTATCGTTTTTCAGTACAAAATGTATGGAAAATGTTTTTAGCGTTTTCTGACATTTCTAGTACTCATACCTTAAATGGTCCCATAGAGTATTTTAATCCCCATATGAAGTAGGATCGATAGGCATAAAAATATTTTTTTTTGGAATTTAGCACTTTTTTCGCTGACCATACATTTTTTCAAAAATCTGTGAATGCAGTTCAGAATATCTAAAAAAGTTATGGATAGTCTCCTTGGAACGTTTTCCTGTAACTATAACGGTTAAGGTACCTGCCCTTACTGACCTGTTTCAAAAATCCACCCTGTATAGATTATTTTTCCCACGGGGTTCGCCTGGAAGCTACCACCCTTGAGCATGAGCTAGCCGCCAAACGACTCGTCGTGTTCCAGCTGGGGGCTTGATAGCCAGTTCTTTCTTTCTTTTTCCTCCTTCTTGACCGACAACGGAATTTGTGTTAAGTGGCTGAGATGTCAGATTCCTTGTGTTCTAAGATGGTGGATATTTGAAGATCTCTAGAGAATCTTTATAGTGATAGGATTATTGAACAAAGATTTCGTAATTATAATTTTAGGGAGGTACTGAGATATGGTATAAGGAAGGAACACAAAACCTTTATTGCTTTGAAACGATTTCTTCCAGCGAATTTGTGTGGATGTCCAGGGGACATTAAGGATTATCAGATGATCATCAGAGGATCTTACCTATACATTAATATATAGGTATTTTATGGGTACTCTCCTTGGTAATTAAAAGGGGTAAAAACACACAGAAACAATACAGAATTAGACCAGTAAATACAATAAATCCGTTGAATTGAATGTGGGTACATATTTGCAGCACTTCGTGGACTTTAGTATTTGTTTGGGAAATATTTGCGTAGTCCCGCTGGTGTTAAACAGCGTGATATAAATAAATACTTAGGTGGCATTAAGTTAGTATTAGTCTACTTTGCAACAATCCGCGTTTAACATGTATGATGGTATATACTTTAAAACATGCGTGGCACCTCCCTCCCTCCCACAACGGAAACATGCACTACAATAATTAAACGTATATACCAACATACATACCAGCACCAACACGTGTTTCGCCCCGAAACGGAGCATCATCAGGGTAAGTTGACTCTACGATGGTTAGTCGGAAAGTGAGCATCGTTCACTGAGCGTGGCGTATTTATACCCAACTCGCCCACTGATTATCTAATGATGTTGTAATAATTAGTAATTAATTAATTATTCAATCAATTAATCAATCGATTAATTAATTAATCAATCAATTAGTGATTCACGCCGGCAGGAACCGGGTCTGACGTAATCTGGTGATGTGTACTGTTGAAAATCCTCAGTAAAGGCGAGTTGGATACATTTATTTGTTCATTCAGCAGTGTAAAACTTGGATTATTATTATGTTTTATTATTTCTAACTGCTCTAGTATACTTAATTTAAAACCCTTATCAGATTTATGTAAGAAAATAATAAAACATAATAATAATCCAAGTTTTACACTGCTGAATGAACAAATAAATGTATCCAACTCGCCTTTACTGAGGATTTTCAACAGTACACATCACCAGATTACGTCAGACCCGGTTCCTGCCGGCGTGAATCACTAATTGATTGATTAATTAATTAATCGATTGATTAATTGATTGAATAATTAATTAATTACTAATTATTACAACATCATTAGATAATCAGTGGGCGAGTTGGGTATAAATACGCCACGCTCAGTGAACGATGCTCACTTTCCGACTAACCATCGTAGAGTCAACTTACCCTGATGATGCTCCGTTTCGGGGCGAAACACGTGTTGGTGCTGGTATGTATGTTGGTATATACGTTTAATTATTGTAGTGCATGTTTCCGTTGTGGGAGGGAGGGAGGTGCCACGCATGTTTTAAAGTATATACCATCATACATGTTAAACGCGGATTGTTGCAAAGTAGACTAATACTAACTTAATAACAATGGATTTCCGCAAAGTAACGCCTGATACTATTAACTTAGGTGGCAGTTCGTTTCGGAGCAATTTATAGAGAGTTGGACGTGCTAATAACTAAGTACTAAAGTACTAAGTAATAAGCAGACCTAAAATAATCTATACTAATATTATAAAGAGGAAAGATTTGATTGTTTGTTGGCATTGAATAGGCTCCGAAACTACTGAACCGATTTGAAAAACTATTTCACTGTTGGGAAGCTGCACTATCCCCGGGTAACATAGGCTATATTATATTTAAAAAAAATAGGAATCCTTAATAGAACTCCAATAATGTAACCCAAAGTGTAAAAAAATAAGAAAACCAAAGCAAACCGAGGGCGGTTACTCGTATTTAATAATAATATAAAAAAAGCAAAAATTATAAATGTGAATGTTTGTTTGTGAGTATGTAATTGTGAGGATGGTTGTAACTCTCACGCAAAACTTCATAACGTTTTCTTGAAAAGCACACAGATAGGCCATGACCATTATAAACAGTAAGGTCTTGCATTTTTTTGTATTTTGACACTTTTGGCTGTGTAAGAAACTTAGTATTCGGCTGGCTCTTATCTATCTTCTGTCGGTAGCATAGCAAAGATTCTACCTTTGGTGTAATGAATTAATTTCCATCTGCGTAGTATATTTTACTGCAAGTTTAAACTGGAAAACCTTTTCGTACATCTCGAACCACAGCCCACATTACCGTGGCATTCACCGAGTATCGATCCTCCACTTTCAGCTGATTCAAGTGTAAACAAAACACGCAATAATGGATACTGGCCTTCATCCCACACGATACCTTTGTACAGCTTGGTTTTAATTGAGGAAGGTACTCTACAGTGTTTGGTTTTATTTAGTAAATGCTTGACAATTTCACCCGATATTAAGTGAAGGTGTGATACAGTTTTAGAACGTGGTTCTCCAACTTGGGGGCAGCATTTTGAAAAAATTATGTCACCTCTTTGCTTCCATAACGATAACTCTTGAAAAACACAATTTTACAGTTAAAAAGTTAAAGTTAAAAAATGGGCTGCTGTAAAATTGTGATTTTCAAGATAACATGTTATTGAAGCAAAGAGGCGATGTGCTTATTAAAAGTTATTTTCATTTGTTTCTCTGAAGGTTAAATAGGCTGGTTAAAATCTCAAAGGCCTGTGCTGTGAAGTCTGCCAGTTGTGGATTTTATCTCCTATGCAAGATATGCCGTTCTTGTCTCATAAAAAAATATACATGACAGTTAGTAGGCGCAAATCGGATTAGAAAGAAAGCGTAGTGACGCATTTAATCCGTTTACCATATTGCTGCAACTTGCATGGTCACCTTGAAACAGTTTTACACAATTTATGTAAGCATGCGTAAGCAAAATGTAAGGACGTGTTATTAAAGAATTTGAGATACCAAATCTGTACTAACCAAATTAGAGAAACAAAATTGCGTTAATGGGAGAAAGGAATTATGTTTTTATGTAATTTTTATGACATTATTGCGGACAAGCTAACTATCTGATGATAACTTGCAAATACTTTCGCTCATGCTCATCAGCAATACTAAGGGTATCAACAATAAGTTGCCGGCAAATAAGAGACCAGGGATCAGGATTGGTACTTTCTCCGAAAGAGGTTATCCTTTATCTCGTTGTTTTTCTGTAAATAAAAGTAATCAATTTGAAGATTCTGTGTATCAATCCTCTGTGGCATACAGTTTGTTAAACGCTTCATTTATGAAAATAAGATAAAAATACTAAATAATACTAATGGTAAATAATAAGCACGCTTTTCCGCAATTCCGCACCATTTTTACTGCTCTTATAATAAATGTTACCTAAACAAAAGTAACATGCAAATGCAATTTTTTTTAAATGCCGAATACAATATGAGAAGAGAGATGAAAATAGAGAAAGTATACATCCAGGTTATTGATGATGATGGCGATCTATCACCCTTAGGCGATAGATTTCATTTATTATGCATTTACCTAGCACTGCAGTTGAATGGTACGATTAAACTCAGGCAGTCTATTTATAGGCGTTCTAGTACTGTACTTGTGAGAACCACAATACCAATACCCATCCCATTGTGTAGGCTGTTGAATACACACCCCACTTTCTTTTCCGTAACGATTTTAATGAATACTGCACATTTTCTAGGTTATTACGACTTCGAAATTATGAAGATGTTGTATGATATCTTACTGATATTATTTGTTTAGCCTCACCCTTAATCTGAACAATGGTTTGCGTGTGAAATCCCAGACACCCGGACATCTTCGCAAAATTTTATAACCTTTCTCAACGATAAAATGTTCTTAGCGTGTTCCTTGCTATTTATGACATCTCATTTCTGCAATCCAAGTTAATTTTGCACGATTCTTAAAAGTTCGAAGATATTTAATTTTTAATTCCCACTTGCTTCAATGTACGAGTAGATCCATTATCGTACTTAAATAACAAATGGAATCCTTGAATCTTAAGACAAAATCCTCGTTCAATCTAGATAAAATCAATAATCCGCTCATCGTGTTTCTCTGTTTGGCCTAATGGTTAGCTGGTAGAGAATGCAGTAGCATTAAGCTCGCCATTTGTACTTCAATATTTAGTATTGTGGTCAATAAAGTGTACATATAAATAAATAAATAATAGATGATTATCTACTATCTATCTTGTTTGGTTTCGTACCATGCTTTTATAAGACGTCTGTATATGCATAATTAACTTGTTCCTCACAAGGGCTGCATCTGAAGCTACGCGTGTAGCCCAATTGGAGCTACGCCAGAGGTCAATGACCGCGCTACGTGACAATGTGGAGGCGAGAAACCGAGAAACTTTATCATCAATGGGATTATAAAATCAGAAGGATAAAGCAATTTTGCTTTTTAAAAATTTATAATGAATATTTTTTATAATTAGCGGATTTGTATTCAACTTTAAAAAAAGAAGGTAAGTAATAAATTGAAGCAAAATAGCCAGAAAAAATATTAGTTTGAACTTCAGTCCGTAATTATTTCGATTATAATTTTACCTTTAGTGTTTAATTTTTATCCAAATGACTAGTCGATACGACTTGTTGATTAAAATCGGTTCAGTAGTTTAGGAGTCCATCGCGGACAAACAACGTGACACGTAATTTATATATACTAAGATAAGTGTTATAAGACTTATAAGTGATCGAAGGTTACAGGAGACAAAACATAATTACTTTTTAACAAAAAATAAAACCAACGAAAAAAAAACTGAAAAGCAAAAAATAAAATAAACCATTTAGTATTATAAATTAAGATCCGAAATTAACAGTAAATAAATAATTTTGAGACCGTGCCAAACAAACAACCAAAATTAATTACATAAAATTCATAATATTATGAGGGCAGCGCGGCAGCGGCATGCGATGCACACGGCAGCAGCAGCGCGGCGCACATCTTTTCGCCGTTTGTTTTTTCATTGGTTTGGCACCGCCTCAAAATTATTTATTTACTGTTAATTTCGGATCTTAATTTATAATACTAAATGGTTTATTTCATTTTTTGCTTTTCAGTTTTTTTTTCGTTGGTTTTATTTTTTGTTAAAAAGTAATTATTTTTTAATTTTTAGTTGCTATAATACTAATAACTAATAATAAATTATTGATTTTATGAATTATAGATTCAGTTACCAGGTAAAAATGTAGTAGATGAAATATCAATCATCCCCTATTTTCGTACCTATAGGGGTAAAATTTTGTTTCGAAATTTAAACAAGAGTAACCTCAAGATACACACTATTCAATAAAAAAAGAATCATCGAAATCGGATCATCTAGTACAAAGTTATTGGGGTTAACATGTAAAAATTCCGGGTAAAAAACGGGTGAATAATCAATCATTCCCTATTTTCGTACCTTTAGGGTGCGAATAAAATTTTCAAAAAAATATGGGACCAACTTCAGGACATACCCTATCCAATAAAAAAAGAATCATCCAAATCGGACCACCCTGTGCAGATTTCTGCGTGATCATACATAAAAAAAAAAAAAATATACGTGTCGAATTGAGAACCTCCTCCTTTTTTTTTCGTCGGTTAAAAATAGGCCACAGGCATTACAAGCGCTGTTAACGCCAGATGTAACATTATTTATTTATTATTAGTGTACTTATGGTACCTATAGTATAAATAAATCATTCACCTTATACTGACGCTATGATTTTTTTTTCATTTAATTATTGCAACATGCTATCCTACTACTAGTGTGAAACAGTGAACGAAAGTATATTAATTCATTGGTGTGAATGTTTTTGAGAATCGTTGTTACTTTTTCACGAATAATCTATTGAACTGATTTTCATGACATTTAGCACATAGACCATGATCTAAGACAGGACTTATTATTCTAGAATACATGGGCAAACATAATGAAAAAGTTTAATCCTTGTTTATCCTTGAAACTACGTTATCAAGTTATAACCAACGTCCAGCGACTAAAAAGTCAAAAAAGTCCTTTAAAATAGTAATATAGTCTATAGCCAACCAAGGAGAAATCGGTAAACCGGTTTATAAATCAACCAATGTGGGTGCCAGCAGCTGTTGTCACTCACCGTGATAAATAACCCACACGTCAGCTTCAGTTCTCGAAGACGTTAAACTAAAGACATTTAGCAGTTTAGTTATGTTATTTAATCCTACAAATCCTACAATGTGAAAGTTTACATGAATGTTTTGTTAGTCTTCACCCAAAAACTACTGAACGAATTCTTATGAAACTTTGCACACAGGTAGACTATGCCTTGAAATAAGATATAGGGCATTTATTATCCCGGAAAACGTGGGTAAACCGGCGGCAGAACGCTAGTTTCTTTATAAGTAAGTTAGAGTTAATTGTGTAGCTCCATACAAGAAAATGATATTTTGTGCAGACTCAAAAAACTTAGGTTTAACATTACTCATACGAATGTGTGTTCTGAACTCTCAGAAAAACTTACATCCTTACACATATTCATCTTGTGCTTTTTGTGTGTGTGTTGTATATGTGTGTTTGTGTTGTGTGTGTTGCAGTGGCTGCATTTCACAGAGAATACAGCACGGCAGAGGTGAACGAACGCGCCTCGTGACAATGGTTTTACGGGGAAAAGTATTCGAATACGATTCGCAGTTTCCCGTTTACCCCGGTAAACGAGGACTATTGGGGCCGATGAAACTGTTTTCCCGTCTACCCGGGGCATTGCCACCGGGGTTGATGAAACTAACCTTAACCGAAGCCAGACATTATCCCCGCTCAGATAAAGTAGGTGTACAGTACAATATTATACATCCTGAAATAAATGGACAAGAAATTCATTTTAATTTCTATAACCATTGAAGTTTAATGTACCGGAACAGACATCGCAAACAAAATTTGTGTCACGCCGGGAGGTTCTATTTTCAAAATCGAGAACAAGAGAATCGAAACATCGGATTCGCGGTGTCGGTTCTATACGCTAGTAATAATACAATTACCTACTTCAATGTCTGTAACCAGTGTTTTATTTTCACGCTACCCATGCCATTGAAGCTTTTGAGATGCACGACATTTTCTCACTGTGTTGAATACACAGGTATATGTGGTGAATATCAACATATCAGTCTAATTATAATTTTGTATGACCAATTATTTACCTTTAAAATTTTATTACAGTTTTTCAAATAGATGCCGAAATCTACCACGATATAAACACATTCACACTCTTTTTCTCGATATTCAGACGTCATAATACAAATAAAAATAATTTGTATTTTGTAGCTGGTTTACATTGTAGGAAGCTGCGTAGCGCGTAGCCCAATTGGTTGCCGGGGTGAACGACCGCTACCGAGTCACGTGACAACAATATACGTAGAGGGAGAATATCGAAATCTGTAGGTATATTGCACAGATAATGGATGATAATTTCAAGCCAAAAAATGAGAGTAAAATTACGGATAATGTCTGTATTATAATTTATTTTTGATTTGATCGCTCAATTAGTTTTATACAAACATAGGTAGGTACCTATCATTTATTACAGTAAGTATAAAATAAAGTTACACTATAATTAAATACATATAGGCAGACAAAAGTACTTCCAGATGACCAAAAAAGCATTCCGAAGGAAAACGGGAACTGAGAAAAAGTCACTTAAGTTCTTAAAATATAAACCCTATTTTCTGTTTAAATAAGCTTATACTGAAGGCCACTATTTATAAACTGAATAAAATCTAAAATAAATGTATCTTTCTTAACACAACCTTTTTACATACGGCCCTTCCTACAATTTTCACTGGCAACTTTAAAAGAATGAACTTGCTTTAAAAACTTGAACTTTGCTTTAAAAAAATGAACAGGCTTTAAAAAAATGAACGCAAAATTCTTCAATCGCACGTAGGGCTGTCTACAATAAATTATTCAGCTATGTGCCATGCATATTAAAATAGTTAACGAAATAACAGCTCATTGGCATCCGATGAACCGCAACACGTTCAAAGTTAGTCTGAAAGAGGTCTAGCTCGCGTTATGTCCTAGGTTCTGGCTAGACAGGCAATGCCCTCGACTGGCAAACACCTGTTAACTTCCACGTACTTGTAATTTGATTTTATCTTCCTCTCCCTTGCCGTATATAAAACAATTATGTCGACGTCCGTCTGTCTGAAGGTTATAATGTCAAATACACTGATTTTTATTATAAGCTTTGAAAAAATTGCTGAAACTGGTGAAACTAAATAGCGCTTAGTTTCATTATTGTCAGTTTTTTTTTTGTGTCGGATTCTTTTAATTAAAATATTTGTTAGGTATTAAATTTTTGTTTGCCTGTTTCACTGTACCTATATTCGCGAAAGAATTGGATAATATTCAGCATATTTCTAGAGCTTATCTCGATGAGATTTTATCGCGCAAAATAGAGCTGTAGGCACCTAGATACTCGTGAATATTAAATTATGTTACTCGTGAATGATTATTATGAATGATGATAATTACAGAAAAATAATATTATATTCATTTCGTAAACTTATTTTAAGTAAGCAAGACAAAAAATTAATGATGTAAAACATTCATTGCGGTTTTCATTGGGGATTAAATTTGCCTAACAACTCATGGAACAGTTCTAACCCGAACAAACCGCCAAAGCAGAAGTTCTGTAAAATTCAGAACTCGTAATTTTTCGTGGTTAATTATTCAAGTGATTCAAGTTCTTTAACTTTCAAAGCAAAATGCCACGCATTATATACGTATTTGTAATTCTTACCTTGTACAAAGTTTTCAGTTTATTATAAAATTGTATATGAGTTCTATTTTGTGGGCCCCTTAATCCATTGACAACCTTTTATAGGACGCGTCCTCAAAACTGAGAACGCTTTTTGCATGCCAGAGTGTAGTGTAGTAACAAGTGTACATAAGGTTTGTGACCAAACCAAGTATGTATATGAAGCAAAGGGGTATTCTGTGGTATTGGTTATTCAATAATATTCCTTTTACTTTGCTCCATGATATATTTCTAGTTCTCCTAACGTACACATCAATAATAATCTGTACTACTCCGTGACAGTACCTAATCGAATCCCCTCGAATGTCCCACACGTATTGTTCCAAATAGACTGACATATTCCTTCTTCTAAATATTTAGTTTTCTTCATGAATTTTCTTGCATGACAGCATATACATTATGTATATTAATGTATTTATATGTATATGTATCTATGTATGTTTTTATACCACACGAAACCCACTGATATAGAACGATAATAACTATGATCTGCGCCTTTAGGTGCCCTTCGAAGCACAGAAGCGATCAAGATTTTTTCTAGTAGTGGTCACCCATATCAGTAGATCATGCTAATTTTTTACGAAACAAATTAGAAAACAAAATTTAAGGTAATAATCTCAAATTATAACGCATTAAAACATAGGGGACATAACTAACTTATACCTAGTATTATCTCAGCGACCCACATAATGTTAATAATTATCTCAAAATAAAATAAGAGTCCCTTTACACTATCGTATTTCAAGCGTAGGCAGTAGCGTAGGCATCCCGAAATAAAACAGTGTGTAGGGGCTCTAAGATATTCAAATGTAAATTATTCAACTACAAACTACAAACTATGCTAATTAACATAAAAATAATTGTGCGGGTTGCATTTTTATCATAATGTAAACTAGAATGTATCATACTGTAAACTTATAAACACTTATTCACTCATAACTTTGCACCAGGATGTGTGGCATTACTATAACACCCACCCAATATTTATCTGTCACATAAATATCTGCCCCGGCCGGGCATCAAATACGGGACCCCTCGGTCGTCCTTTTAATATGCGAGACTTAATTATGTGCTTGAAAAATTCTAATGTATTTATTCCAAAATTTAACTGATAAAACTTGCTAAGCATCGTTACTTGTAATAAACGTGACTAGCAACTACTAACAAAGTAATCACCAAACTATTTGGCCTGGCTGAAGTAAGGCGCGAGTATCAACTCGCATCGGTGCAGAACGTAAAATAAGGTATCAGCGGGGGAGCGCGGGCGGAGGGGACATCGACTACGATGGAATACGATCACTCGCGCGCTCCCTTCGCGCAGCTGTGCCAACTTCAGCCCGGCCAATAAGTTTGGAGATTACTGTAACTAAATAATTCGCTTTGAAACTTCTGACCCTCAGCTATCAAAGCCTAATTACATAACGATACGTAACGCTTGCGTGCTCAATTTATAAATATACTAGCCTTCTACCCGAGGCTTTGTTGCCTTATTTGGGATAATAAGTAGATAGGTAACCCTGTAATGCCCTGTATCTTATCCAGATCATGGTCTGTGCTCTACCGGTGTGCTGAATTTCGTGAATCCGTTAAGTACTTTTTCGTGTAAGAGTAACACCTTCCTTAAATTATCCTCAAAAACTTTCACTTTTATAATAGGACTAGCTGTTGCCCACGGCTTCGCCCGCGGTGGAGATCAATTTTTACAAATCCCACGGGAACCCTGAACTTTTACGGGATAAAATGTAGCCTACGTTTTAATCCAGGGTATAGGCTATCTCCATTCCAAATTTCAGCCAAATCAGTTAAGTAGTTTTTGCGTGAAAGCGTAACAACCAAACTTATATTCACATTTATAATATTAGTATGATTAATTACATTCCCTATTCGTTTAAGTTCACGATATCGTAAAATAAAATAATGATGTATGACAAAACAAAATAAATTAAAACACTTTGTACACATTTAAACAAATGTACTTATTCTCCAAATCATTTAGCTCTGAAATTAAAGCGTGACAGGTAGGTTACAATTTATTTTACGAGAAAAACGTTAACTAATCCTTACAGACACGATTTATTTAGCTTTGTTGTACTTTGGCGTACATAATAATGTATATGACAGTCTTAAGGTGCACACAAAGTGTGGACTTTTTAGGACAAGTCCCAATAAAAAAATAATAACAAATTGTAGAGTCAAAAAAATATCAAGGAAATATCTGAACTCCTTGTAGTCCATGTTCCATTGTTCCCAGTTCTCCCCAAGAAATTTTATCTCTTTTGCGAAGTGTTGCAAATCCTGGCTTTTACCTTTTGTTGGCTTAATTCTATTAAGATAACAATTAAATAACTAAAAACAATTGATTTGAAAATCAAGAAATAACCATTCACTTTCCAAATCGGTAATGCCTTAACATGTCTATAGATTTTTTCTGTAATGAAATACATACTACATACAGTCAGATGAAGAGGCCGAAACACGCAAGCGTGTTATATCAAGTTCAAAGATACTGTAGGTATATAATATATACATACATACAGATAGTCATAAAGATGCTAGCGAGTGCTAGCGAGCTATTGTTGCCGTCGGCGTACCACATCGTTGATATTGAAATATGAAAAATCGTAAGAATTTATTCACCGGCACGTTTCATTCGAATGGAATCGGGGCTACCCTTGCATTTCTTACTGCTTCGCGTACAATCCAATCTAAATTTTTGAACAAAATGAAACTCAATCTCATTCGAACAGAGTTGTTATTTCAATGTCGCTCGCTTCCACGGGCCATGAATTGAAAAGATGGCACGGTAGGACACTGAAAATCCCTGAGCCAGCGTTGTGTACTGAGAGGTATACCTCTATGTGTGCGAACACTGTGTTGGTTAGTTGGAAAACGTGAGAATGTTACTGAGGGCTCCGCGCATGCGCTGTCCGACAACAAACAACTTTCTTCGGTTCAAATCAACGCCGCCGATCGGTTGTACTGGTACTGGCCACCACTCCTCATCTCCTAACAAAGTAATGGTTCTAAAACCGTTTGCTGTATGAAAACCTGCATTGTAGTGAATTATACACCCTAGTTTTATGTCACCGAACTGTGTAGTGAATTATTTAGTCAAATATCCCGGAAAATGACCCCTTTTGGGCTTTGTGTAGTTAATTATTGACAAAGTTTGGGAACATTCGCGCGTGTTACGAGATGTTCGTGAATTAAAGCGGTGAGTACTTGTTTAAGTATTTCTGTAATTTTTGTTTGTTTTCGAACGTTCTATTAAAAATGTGAATTTAACAAGATATCACTCCGTAATAAATACGACACTCATTGTGTATTTTAACAAAGTGTGAATTCTTTCTTGCAACGTATTTTGTCTTTCACTGGCTGTATAGCTACAGTGCTACACACCCTTAGAATGAGGCCTGAATTAAATTATAATTTAATGCTTAAGCCTGCTGCCGGCGTAAAAGAAAAATTTAATTAAACAGATTTTTTATTAATGTTTATTACAAAAATGAAGAATTATGATCTGTTGAGTCTCTTAACTTGACCTATTATTAATTTGACTCATTTTTCGGATACTTGGTAGTTATAACGAAAACACCTTTTCCATCATTGCCTAGTATTGCATTACATTTTTAAGTTGTCCTCTAATATACTTGGGTCATTGCATCTCCCCCTTTCTTATTCAATATCTTACTTTTAAATGTGAAAAAAGGGCAAACTTTATACGTCTGCACAAAATAAATGTATACCTAAGCTAATTGAATTATTTTTTGTTTTCTTATAATTTTACTAATTCATATTTATTAATTCTCTATAACTGCATATAAAAATGATATTTGAGAAAATGTATTAGACAAATTTTTTTTTTTTTTTGTTTCCGCTAACCGCATAAACAGCACGATTTATGAAAAAGATTAGGTACTTATTCTATTTAATTAATAATCCTATGTAAACATTTTTAACCGACGAAAAAAAAAGGAGGAGGTTCTCAATTCGACACGTATATATTTTTTTTTTTATGTATGATCACGCAGAAATCGGCACAGGGTGGTCCGATTTGGATGATTCTTTTTTATTGGATAGGGTATGTCCTGAAGTTGGTCCCATATTTTTTTGAAAATTTTATTCCCACCCTAAAGGTACGAAAATAGGGAATGATTGATTATTCACCCCTTTTTTACCCGGAATTTTTACACGTTAACCCCAATAACTTTGTACTGGATGATCCGATTTCGATTATTCTTTTTTTATTGAATAGTGTGTACCTTGAGGTTACTCTTGTTTAAATTTCGAAACAAATTTTTTCCCCTATAGGTACGAAAATAGGGGATGATTGATATTTCATCTACTACATTTTTACCTGGTAACTGAATCTATAATTCATAAAATCAATAATTTATTATTAATTATAAGTATTATATCAACTAAAAATTAAAAAATAATTACTTTTTAACAAAAACTAAAACCAACGAAAAAAAAACTGAAAAGCAAAAAATAAAATGGTTTATTTTATTTTTTGCTTTTCAGTTTTTTTTCGTTGGTTTTATTTTTTGTTAAAAAGTAATTATTACATACTCATAAGTAATAAATAAAAAAACTTCAAGAACTATCACGCAATATAACTTGTGTTATTAAAATACATTAGATTAATTATAACATCTTTAGATCCACCGTGATTTCGATAAGCACTCGAGACAAGCATTGAAAGGGTTAACCGAGCCCCCTCATTTGATCATCTACGGGTTCACTAGACCGTGAATCGTGAATGTTGGAACGATTTGAAAGGGTTAAGGTACATTATAAATACACGCATGCAGCCCACAGGTTTCTGTCTTCAGAATAGCGTTGCTTAATTGAATAATTTCTGATTAATTCCTCTGAGTTGAGTGCGTATTAATAATCAATTGATTAGTCATGTTTGTAATAGGGATTGTTCTGGATAGGACATTAATAGATCTCTTCTTCTTTTTGGATAACGCTTTAATGATGACTTGTCCATTGACGGTGACTCTTTCCATCGTCGGTCATTTACTCATTAATGTAAAAATTAAAAATCCCGCCTGCTATGAAAAAAGATAATATCTTAATTTGATATCCATACTGCATTATTCGATTTATTTTTATTTTTTGATACTTCAAACAATGGCATCTCACAACCACCATATTTGTTTTTTTAGTTTCACATATCTAAGAACACTTGGGTTATGAAGACGAATCTAATGATGTCTTGATTATATAAATCCGTTCAGCGGTTTGAAAGACATGAGGTAATAAAGAATATTACATGCATAAATACATAATAATAATATACAAACAGTACCATACAAGATACGCGCGATAAACGGTAGTCGGCGATCGGGTAATAAAACCAGAAATCAATGTTATTAACTGCAAGTCTGGTAGAATTGCTATTACAGAGATAAGACCGCCTATTGTATTTATTATTTAGGTACGTTATTACGTTCCCAATAAAGAATATTGTATTGTAGTGTATTGTTGTTAGAAGGAAACACGCAAGGTTTCCTATATCTTGCACATGCCCTATGTCTAATGTCTGCCCACACCGGGTAACGATTCCGGGTCTTCCTTTCAAAATTCCACAGGTTCGTTATTAGTAGCCGAGCATTATTTTGTATAAAATTGTTTTCCTTTTCATTTTTTCAGATTGATTAATATTTGTTTTGAGTAATGGATTAATTTTAATATAAGGTACAGCTGTACAAAACCTTTTACTGAATTAATATCGTTTCATCTAATTCTAAAAGAGTGTTGAATTTAGATAAAAGGAAAATTTTACTGAACTCATTTCAGATGAGTAATTACTTTCTCGTTTATACATTGTTTTAATACTGTTTGAATATTTTCTATAACTTATGACTTTTGAAGATGCCTAGACTAGTGGCTGGCGACCATTAGTGACCGTTCCCGGTTAGATTTTTATGTAATTGATGAAATACATATTATTTATGTTCTTTCTTTCTTCTTTTTTCTTCTTCTTTTTTTTGTCTTCGGTGCACCTAATTTCCATGAGCAACGTACCTGTAATTTTTGAAGTTTACTAATTGTTATGATGCGTTTGGAAATATGAGATTGATTTTTTTTACGATGCAACAGACAAAAAGCAACAACATGAAGGTGCTACTATGCGGCTATGTACTAGGAGCACAGAATTCGCTGAAGTTGTTTTGGATTGCTAGCGCGGGTCGTGGGTGCGAGCGAGTGTAGGTACCTACCTGGTTGGACAGATACTTACAAGTAAGAGGTATAATTTCTTACATGCGTATATATAAGTACATACGAGTACATACGTTTTTTTTCATTAAAAATCTTCACTATCATTGGGAGCCGCGGGTGACATTAAAATACAAACAAAACAACGTTGCCCGCTGAAACATTTATCTATTGCATAAATGTCATGGAACGGAACCCTGGACCTAACGCTTGTATTGCAGGAGTAGTCCTGCTCAAATGAGTAGTCATTTTAACAGCAGGGATGTCGGTACAAATAATTTTATACTCCATAATTTATATTTTATGAGCTTGCTTTGATATTCTATAACTTTTACGAGGACGATGAAAAATATTCTCTCTTTGTAAGGTTTAATTATTAAACCTAACTTGACCTTAAGATAATAAGAACCCTCAAGGTTCGCTGCATGTTACTTAACGCTATTCTTTTATTACTCTTACGATTAAGATTTTATCAGTCACTCAATGACGCTCTGACCCTAAAGTTCAATACCTCGTTATCTAGAGGTTTATCTACTGACCGTTTTTAAATCGAATAAAATAACTCCTGAAAAGCAACTTGAGTGATATAATATTGACAACTTGACTTTGACATTTTTTTGTGTAGGTACTCTCTTTTAAATCATATAACTCAGATACTTGAAGATTGTCATGACATTATTCGGTACGGATCTGCGATTTTTTTCGACCCGGGTCAGAAACTTGATAGTGGCGCCCCACTCTCCAGCGTTTGAGATAAATTACTTAAAAAAACTCACAAATATAAAATAGTTGCCATTTTTCGTGAGTGGGACAAGAACCCTTTAATAAGCAACCAGGCTTCCATATGCTAGGCGCTTTGTGGAGCAAGTTTTTTATTTTCAATCATATTATATTAAGTATGATTTTTCACGAATAAACTCAAAAACTACTGGACCGATTTAGAAAATTCTTTCACCAATATAAAGCTACATTATTCCTCAGTGACAAGAGCTTTTTTGATTGTGATTAATACTATAATTTACTTCTTCACATCATAAGTAAAAATGTTTGACGGCCAGTGAAGTGGGTACGAGGTATAATCTTCTTAATATATATAAATTACGTGTCACGTTGTTTGTCCGCGATGGACTCCTAAACTACTTAACCGATTTTAATCAAATTTGCACACCGTGTGCAGTTTGATCCAACTTGAAAGATAGGATAGCTTACATCTCAATTTATAGTCGCAATATTATTTTATTGCAAATTTTTTGACAGAACGAAGTCTGTTCTTGCAGCTAGTAATATTATAATAAATGTCAGTTTTATATAGTTAATTTCTATGATCCATGAATGAATTTTTCATTCTATCACGCATTAAAATCGTGACCTTTAGTAGAGAAGCCGAGGAAATACCGAAGCCCGTATAGAACGCACAATTATCAGACTTCTATTTGTGTAGTATACGGTAATTCGCTTTTGTGAAATGTTCCTGAAAATATCAAAATGATCTATAGGTAAACTCACGATGTTCTCACAAAATAGTCTTTGTAAGCAAAATAATGTTGAGGTAAGATTTTCACTCGATGAATAGGTATAGGGAAAATAGTAATTCGCGCAATTCGCGATTTGAATATTTTCGCAGTTTTGTACTAGTGCTGTGCCTACTTCGCCGGCGTCTAACTGCCTGCTTATTTTCATGAAACTCCTCGTTCACGTGACGCTGCAAAGGCTACGAGAACCAACAGCAACTGTCCATTCGAAAAAATACATGGAACTAGAATTAATAAAACCTGTTCATACAGTACGTAACTTGTATAATAGAAGATAAAATATCTTGTCCCAACTCTAGACATTCGTCTAGGATGTCTCTTATTTCTGATTACATTAACGGAATACACTCACGGAAATTACTTAAGTTATGTCAAGCAATAGGTGATTGAATTGGGCATTAACAAAACCTTTTGTTTTATTGTTTACCTACCAGGAACAATGAGCAATAAACCCCAATAGAAATAATTAAGGACCTTCGCGTTCTATTGTTCGAAACCTCCATGAGATCTGTCCATCCAAAATGAGTAGCACCAACTTAGTTAGTGAGCCTGATTTGTTAGTGACACGAGTTAGGGATTCCGAGTTCGATTCTCAGCAGAATTAGGCCAAAGAAAAATAAATTAGGCCAAAGAAAAATAAATTATCTTAGGACTTGTGACTTAGGTCTATTGTTTTGCTATTTTCTTTGTGCATGTCCTTGCAATTCGCTAGCAATATATCTACCTATAGAATCGTGTAAATAAACAGTTATTTATTTATTTGAAAACTGAATCTTTGGACTGTTTGGTGGACTATTGAATATGTCGAGTTTAGGCTCAAATAGCTGATCGGTCTATCTCCGTTGACTAATCTTCCTAAAATTACAGGCTCTTGTTAAACATGACCTTGACTTTGGTGCTCCTTTCGGCGACTTTCAGTATCTCCTTAGGCGCTCCACCCACTGCACCGCGCCCCGTCGCGGTGCGCGGGATGGCACATTTTACCATTGTATGCAATTATGTCAATTTATATAGAAATCACGCCTAGCACAACACACTGCTGACGCGGCACCGCGCGGGAAATTGCCCCGCGCGCAGTTGTGTTATCCGTCGCTCTGCGCACCGCGGCGGGACGCGTCTTCAGTGAGTGGAGCGCCTTAGGTTCGAATTTCCAAAATCTTTGGGCAAATAACATTTTACTGCCGCAAACTGTAATCGACAAATTGACACTAATTATTGAAAACGCAAGGAATCCAAGGTTTGATCCCAGACTTATGTCAGAGCACCTATAATGAGAGCTGACGACGGTGTAATTTCATCTTAAGGTAGACTCCCTTGCTGTAGAACTACTCTAGAACACATTGTGCACTTTCCTTCACCATAAAGCACAGGAGAGTATAATGGGAATTGATTCAGCGTGCTGCTTTAGAAAAGGATAGATATAGGAGCTTGCTATTTTTCCTTTTCCCTCGGACACTGCCCTTTTGGAGCGAGTGGGGTCGCCCAGGAAGATTATGCATCCTGGGTTATAATGGCTGAGAATTTTAAATGCAGATTATTGGCATAACTTCAAATGATTACAAAATACCTATTCTGTTTGTAAGACAATGTATATATAGCAATATGCGATAGTCAAAAAGCATTGAATTTTATGTGATGTTTACCAAAAGGTAGAGTGATACCTACACAAAGAAGATTAAGATGTGTAGAATAACATGAAATAGTCTACTAAAAGTAACAATAATGTTTGATGTTGTTTCTGTTATATATAGAATAATATAAAATAATGTTATTCAACGATAGAGGGTGTTAATAGTTACTGATACAAACTACATAGTCAGATCGAGTAGGTAATAAAACCTACTTAAGTGTAAGTGGTCAGTATGATGATACATGATCAATCCAAAGTGACCTAAGTGTACTGAACTGATTAGGTAGCTAGTTAGCTACAAACCCCTGAAGTAATTATTTTAAAAGAGTCTTCCAGTCACTCATTAGAATTAATTAAAAAAGAAAAGAAAAACAGAGAAGGTATAAATGCTAGTGAGATAGAAATATCTAAAGCCTACACGTGCGGAGAAAAACTAATTTCCTGACTTAGATCCTAAGCAGACTGAACTTCCAAGTCTCAACATAGCTATGTAGCTATTCCCATTGTACTTATGTACAATGGGAAGCAACACTTTATAAAACCAAGTTCATATTCTTTTCATTCAAAATAATGCAAAGAAGAAAACTTTCCAATAAAATAATATACATATAATAACACCGTCGCGTGGCTCCTGTGAGATGCGAACAATACTATTTTGTGTAGAAAATAATCATTACGCTTATAGAATGGCTTGTTATAGGAAATAAATATATGGCATAATTAAATCAAAATCTAAATATTATCTATGTCTAGTGCTAGCCCGAATAACATACATTATTCAAAAGCTACTTAATATCTCCAAGGGTTTAGCCATTCTTGCGAGAGACAATTTCCTTCACATGGCCGGGAATTACGTTGTCTTGGCAACTAATACGAGCCACGAACATTCCTAGCTCGCAATAATTCCACTTTGAGGCGGGTAAATGAGTTATTTCCGTAACAAACAACTGAGCAACGCAAATTTTGCGACACGTAAGGAAGAGAGATATTACTCAGTTTGAGAAAAACTCATAAAATACAATACTAAATAGTTATTATTTGTCAACAAATCTTCCTGTTTTTTGCCGTTACAAATCACTAGTGTATCTCATAGGTACCCTAATTGTTTCATTTCACAAATATCTCTCAATATCTACGAGTGTATTATCTAATCTCGAGAACGAAACACTGCATAATTAATGATTAAACGAACTAACCTGTAAGTGAAGTTCTGTCATAATTATGTGAGGTGTTTCGTTCGAAGAGATTAGATTATGAGTTCATAAAACAGCTTTTATATTTCAAGCTATACCCTAGGTAGGTTTTGCTTTGCGTGTATAAATGTTTAGTAAAATTTATATTTTCTAAACTCGAGCTATTCAAGTCAAATAGGATGAATATAACTGAACGGAATAATGAATTGATTAAATTAGACAACTCGTAAATACTGAAATTAACTAATAAATGACTATATATTTATCTGTATTTTAAGAACTATAATTATGTCTTTCTCATGGGGTAGTTGGAGTTTTGCTTTATTTCTTTTTATTAATATTAGTATTTTTAAAGTGATAACTAAAATTGAATCACTAATCCTCCGAACCGATTTGACAGAAAATAATGTCACTTTGTGAACTATTTTGACCGTAGTAATAACTTAATAGCGAATTCTTGGTCCATATAAAATACATGTTTCAAATCTTATCGTATCAATGATTCACATCAGAATCGGCTTGTCACAATACTATTTATTTTTCGTCAAAAACTTTGACACTTTAAACGTCAATTTGGTCTGGTGGAATAGTGATTCGAATAAAGACCAAACCAAAACATTGTAAAGTTTTCTTAAAAATAAAATAAAGAGGTTACGCCATTATATTTATGAGTGTCAATGATGAGTGGCTGACTTGACATTCAAAAACTTCAATGTTAATCAATCATTAAATAATTAACGCCCCAACTTAGAGTCACTAACGGTTACTTAAATCGCTCCTTAGTACAGAATTTGTATGGTGATTCTTTACTAAGGAGTGGTTAAAGTAACCGTTAGTGACTTTGAGTTGGGGCGTAAATTATTATTTAAATGTCACTAGTCAAATGGTTGCTACTGTTGCTAGTATTACTGTAATACTAGACATTGTAACAATGTCACGTTTCAAGAGTACAGCCTTCGTTCATCAGTGTCTCGGTTAAGTCAAGGGCAAACCTTGTTAGCCAACTTACCCGAGAAGTCTTATGAGTTGCAAATGCGCAAGCCGATTACCGAATTGCTATTTATTATGACATTATGATACTATAATTATGTATATCAAGCTGATAGCGCTTACAGATAATTCTTATTGATATACTGTTGCTACACAATTTTTGATCATAATACTTCTTGTTGCTTCTTCCGTGGCTTTTAGTTCCACTTCAAATCTTCTTTCTTCTTCTCTAGTGTTATTTATTATATTTGCATATTCTTACATATCTTTCTTACATAATGTAGATCGACTCACCACCTACATCTTATCTTCTCTATTCACGTTTTATCTTCTAAACGGATATATCTCATTGCACGCAATTCAGTTCGAATTTCAAATTATTTACATTATTTGATATTTTCCACTTACGGCATGTCTTCTCGTTTGCCTGCTGTTTATATAAAAAACTAGCTGACGCGGCAAACTTTGTTCTGCCAAATAAATTATATCTAGATATAGGGACACTCTAATCACTCACACTGAACTCGCGGGCGCGGTCGCGGGCGCGGTCGCGGGCGCGGTCGCGATATATCAAACATATGTGCTACTATGAAAGTGTTCACACCAAAACGCGCGCGCGGTGTATGTAGCGTTTACCGCGCCGGCGCCCGCGCCCGCGAGTTCAGTGTGAACAAGCACTTAGCCGTATGAAATTTACTTCACAAACACCGTGAAACGAGATTTTTATATATAATACTAGCTGCCGGGACAGACTTCGTTCTGTCAAAAGTTTTTATTTTGAGATGCAAGCTATCCTATCTTTCAAGTTGGATCAAACTGCACACGATATGCAAATTTGATTAAATTCAGATAAGTACTTTAGCAGTCTATCGCGGACAAACAACGTGACACGTAATTTATATATATTAAGATTAGTTTATAAAGTTAAATGGAGACCAGTCTCATCCCAATTAAGCAGCAGGGATTTAAATAGATTGAAGCTCCGATGAGTTTAACGTTGTGATCAATAAAATCCACATCCAGCAAAGTTAACCAATATTGAACCCGATTGGAAGTTTAGAAACGACCTACTTGGTAGTTTTATAGTGAATTTGCTTCCATTTGTCTCTCACTTGACCTATTGGATACTTCTTTTATTTGAAGAGGATTGGAGCGTATTTCATGATAGTGCTCCAGTAAAAATGGAGTGTAGTAATGAAGGTAAAAAATGACTACAAATCATGGTCACACTGACATACCTAACTGGGTCTAAACTAAATATCGAATCGTGATTACCCTTTTAACCAACTTACAAAAAAGGAAGAAGTATTCAATTCGACTGTATTTTTTATGTTTGTTATTATTATCTTTTTTATGTTAACCGATTTTGATGATTCTTTTTTTAGTCGAAAGCTGGTGCTTGTCATATGGTTCCACTTAAATTTGAGCTAGATCTCACGAATAGTGTCTGAGTTATTTCGAAGTCGGTTATTTTTTCTTGGTAAAATTCAGATTATACATTTAAAATTTGCACTTAACCACTGTAGAATTTATAATTTTTTAATTCGTCTGCCGCACTGACCTTTATCATACGTGTGGCCTGAAAACGCACAATTTTGTTCACTTGTTTCATTTCCACACGCGAATACTCTTGGGATTCTAGACAATGTATGCGACCTATCTAACATCTAGTATTCAAATCTAAAATGTATGTAAGTGTCCTCGTACTGGGTCACTGTGTATGCCTTGGATGGAACTTTTAGAGGTTGCTTCGGAGTTTACGACAACAATGACACTTTAATGTGGTATCAGTGTCAAACTCGTCCTTCATTTCAGCAACAATGACGTTATACGAATAGGCACGAATATCTATAAATAAATAATAAAACAACTTTATGACCTCTAGAAACACATTAAATACAGTTGGCTTATAACAAAAAGAAAAACTAATAAATGAAAGCAAAAGGAGGCGGTTCAGCTTTGATTGACACGAGATAATGATCCCGTGCAGTACTGTTTTTTGGTCGTTTTCTTCGCCCTGAGGTTATATGCGGGAGTCGGAAGTTTTAGGTTCACCAATTACCTGAATATAAAGTACAAATCAGCTTGTAAGACTAGCAGTCACTTACTCCCGCGCAACTCAAACCCCCATTGCTGCAGTCTCAGCTGCAGTATCAACAAAACTCATTATTCTTGAAGGAGGAGCTGTGACCATAAGGTGTGGTCTACGAGTTCCATGGACGTCGACGTCCACCGGAAGTCACCGTAACTCACTTAACAGGAAATAAATAATCTAAAGTTATAAGTTTATATTGATGTACATATGTATAGTCCCCGTGAACTAAGATGCCCAATTTGTCGTTTGCAATCACAGTGACACTAGAGATGTACAAAAAAATCGGTTCACGAAAGAAACCAATTTCTGTAACAAATCGATTCAAAATTGTAACACCTTCTAATCGATTCGATAATTAAATTGTAAACTAAAAACCGTAACATTTAGGTACCTCCCAACTACCTCGATTGAGCTACATATCTCGTACCACGTATTATTAATATATTCTTTTGTTTCTTCCTAACAACTCATGCTGCTAGATATGCATGGAAATGTCCGAGCCGGCAAACAAGCTGACGATCCACCTGATGGTAAGTGGCTGTCATCGCTCATGAACATCAGCAACACCAAAAGCATCACTGTGCGTTGCCGGCTAAGAAAGAGAAGAAAAAGAAAGAAAGATAGATCATGATAGAATGAACTCATCCGCTCAGTTTCATAATAATATTTTGAGGTAATATTATGAGCGTCAGGGAAAAAACTACAGTGATTAAATTCTTGTTTATTTCGTAACACACATTCATGTATACATAATTATTATTTTGTCGAAAAAAAAAAGAATACCGCAAAAAGCTAAGCTACATAATTACATATAATATATTATTTGCAGTTTACTGTTCATGGATGGCAAAGTGCCCATACATAATGGAAAATGTCCTTTGTTAGCATCAAATTCGTCGTGGTATTCTTGGGTACCTAATTTTAAATTCAAATGCAAGTAAATCATTTTTAACAAAGTAATTAAATTAATCAATTTTCATTTTTAAATTCCGATTATAATAATGTATCGATTATGACTGGTTTTAGAAACGGTTTCAGGCCGTCGCATTACTTTGCGTCAGTTTTGTTTTAGGCTTCTTCATCTATCATTGTTTCGACGTCAAATATTTTTAATAAATTTTGCATAAATTATGATGTGAAGGGATTTTTACTAGATTATAACGTTTTCTATGATTTATAATCAACGCCAATGAAAGTGAGTAAGGATTTTTAACAAATTTTGGAAAAATCCTTCGTCCGTAAGTATTCGACTATTCATGTCAAGTAAATGATTATTCCATTTCGCTCGAAGACGCCCATACAATGTTAGTTCATATTAATAAATGGCAGCTATCATTATGGGCATCTTAGATAATTTTGACTATAATAATATGTATGCATTGTTTATTCTGTATGTTGTGGGCTCCGTTGCCTGATACATATAAGTAAAATAATTCTTGACAAAAAATAACCGACTTCAAAATTAGGGATAACTTAAAAACTACTAGTCATATCTCGCTCAAATTTAAGTGGTACCACATGAAAAGCACCAGCTTTCGATTAAAAAAAGAATCATCAAAATCAGTTCACCCAGTCGAAAGTTCTGAGGTAACAAGCATAAAACAAAAAAAAATACAGTCGAATTGAACACCTCCTCCTTTTTCGAAGTTGGTTAAAAATAAATAAAACGATTTATCAGTTAACAAAATGGGTAAATAAAATTCTCCCAGCTTCGATGTAATATTATTATTTATCTCCAATTGAAACCTCGCAGGTTTAATGTCAGGTTCAATACCAGACACGTACGTAAGCCGCTTCGTTGGAGTGGGAACGGAGAAGGGATCATTTATTTTCTGAACATGTTCAGAATTAGATATTAATAAATTTTTATACAAAATATTCGCAATATTTTTTGCTTGGCTTCGTGTTAATGGTGTAGCTAAAGTAAAAGAGAATAAACATGAAATTTAATCCCTGATGATATTGACATAAAATATTTCTGGTAAGTAGTACATAATTATACTCGTACTATGACATAATGTATCGTCATCATGATAGGTATGTGTATCTATTTATATGAGTATCATGTTCTTCTGACCCCTCAGAGTGCCGCATGTTAGGAGAGGCCTATGTCTAACAGTGGACCTACAAAGGATGGATGGTGGATGGATGTTCTTCTGACTAATCTTACATAAACGGATGAACTGATTTTAATTCAGTTTTCTCAAAGTGAACTTGGGGTATGTAATGTCGTATGCACGTAAACATTTTATTTGAATGCGGTTTACGGATAAAAAAGCTGACTTTTTAGTAGATTCTTAGTACTTTATACTCCCTATAGTCTTAAAATTCAGCCAATAAATAAGCAAAAAATCTTGTGTGATAAATTAAATAATATTTGTGGACGGACCATTTGTTTTATTGAAGGACATTCAGGGGACACTAACTTTCGGGCTTGAGTGATCGAGTGTCTGTTCTCAGGAGTTTATTAACTTTGGAGGTCATAAGCCTCAGTCCACACCGAGTCACGTTCTAGCTGAAATGTCGTTAACATTTCAGTAATAATATATACTGCTTAATAATTTTGTTGCCGAGAGTTGCGTTTTTCCACAGCCGGAAAGTAAGAAGGGTTTAGGGTAAATGCCCGGTCAAAAGCATAGCAGTAAAGGTAAGTCTAGTATAGTCGCATTGCGAATTTTGCTGCCGCGATTTTTTTTCTGACGATTTTTAAATCCGTACTACATACATAACCAACATGATGTTTTTTCGCAAGTGCATGCAGCTTCATACAATTTCCATATCTTACAAGATTTTGCGAAAAAAATCGCGCGGTGAAAAATCGTAATGCGTGCTAAGCCTTAATCGTTGGGTAATCTTTCTCTCTGTTTCTCTTTCCTCTCTCTCCCTCTAAAACCGCGACTGAACCACAACAGACACCGAAAAATTATTACTCCACAAGTAGTAATAGTGATTTAAATGCCCTAAAGGTTATGTGGTGTGTTTGTTTAACTGATTAAATTAGTACTTCCGCCTAAAGACAGTCCAGAAGCGGAACAGTATTTAAATCAAAACAAATAACTTAAAATTGTAACTTGTATTGTTTGCAACAAAGTTACAAAAGTCGTTTAGATAATTTATTTTACGATCCTGAACTAATGGGCTGGAGAGTTCAAGATGGTATAAAACATCTTGCGGCCTGTTTATACCCAACGGTTCCTAAGGCTCTTTACGTTTCCAGATGGATGGATGGATGGATGGTATTTAGTTTGGTAATCAAACTTACGCAAGACCCTCTGTCTAGTCTGGTGATGGATAGTTAATTTTTCGCATAACTGACTATGATATTTTCTGTAATTACTTCTTGTTGTGTGTGTGTTGTGTTGTACCAATATTTTACCCGAATGCCAGGAAGGGTTATGTTTTTAGCGCGTATCTTGTATGTATGTATGTATGAATGTAATATTCTTTGTTACCTCATATCTTCCAAACCGCTTAACGGATTTATATAATTAAGATATCTTAAGATTCGTCTTGATAACCCAAGTGTTCTTAGATAAGTGAAATTAAAAAAACAAACGCTGTGAGATGCCATTGTTTGAAATATCAAAAAATTAAAATAAATGGAATAATGCAACATGGATATCAAATTAAAGAACTCACCATAAGGATATCAAATAGGTATAACATGATACTTTTTTTGACAGCAGGCTGGTTTATTTTTAATTTTTAAATTTAAATTAGTTAAAGTTTTGATTAACTTTTTGAAAAGGCCGTTGACGATAACATTGCATTTAACTTATTCACAAACCATTATAAAATGAAATGGCGGGGCATTTCCCTCTTGACCGTTGCAGTGGCGAGTTGCAGACATAAAAACAGATTAATACGAGTGCATACTAGCCCAGACTGTCTGGGAAATAACACGAGATTGTAAAAACTTCGATAGGGCTCCAGTGACAAGAATGGAAATGAAGGAGACATGCGTATAGATATACAGTACGTGTATTTCCAGTTTTAACAACATGTTTTTTAATGTTTTAATACATAGATACATAAAATACGACCCATCCTAATAAATACGAAACTCGTTAATATTTTATGGTAACAAATGAAGGTTTTGAACGAGAAACCCGGAAAAGTTAAAACGCTGGAAGTCAGGATGCACAATACAAAAAATTGTATTGCCAAACGCATTGTCCAAATTCTACTTACGGCCTTAGTTACGGCCTAAGTTACACACTATCAGACAAGATGGACCACTACAGCGTAGCATACCATGATCGTGCTATGAACGTATCTGGCATGGAAAACAACACGATTCGCTCTTATGTCCAGTGTCAAAGTTCCATGCTCCCATCTATATTTTCGTCGTCAATTTTTGACGCTCCGTGCATGATAACCAGAGTTGTTGATTGATGATAGAATGGTCTATTGGGAATAGTTTTATAATTTTCAATACAAATAATATTTTTTGTCTGACACACCTTAATCTTGATTCTTTAGTCATGCTTTTTGTGACGTCTCATTTGGATCTCTCCCAATCTCGAGCCACACTATTAATCTTAATTATATTTGTGTAATTAGCATAATATATAAAAAAACTCGTAGTAGGTACCTACAAAGTCTATTATGTATGTGCACGAAGTACTAATAGTTTCTTAATTTCCTCGTATCTGTAATCTAAATTCTCTGCCTTTAAAAGACTGAGAACGTATAGTTTTTACTCATACAATTTTTTAATAACTTGATAACAACACTAGACAATTTTTTAGTTTTAAATTATAGGTTAAATTAAAACTTAACTGTAACATATCGCTAAACATATAACAATAAGGGTGTGTTGCACCATGTAACTATAACAATAACCATGCCGTCAAATCCCCGGTTAAGCAACATTTGCGTTGCACCATTTTAGCAACGGTTGTAATGACGTCATAACTTAACGCTAACTTTAACTGATCGATTTTGGCCGGTTATTGCTATTGTTATTGTCAAATGAACTGTCAACTTCACATTCAGCTACAAATTGTTTGGAAAATATTATTATATTTAGTCTAAAACCTTATTATGGTTTTAATTCGTGATATTCTGTAGGAATCCAGTTCTTCTGATGACGACAGTGATAACAACGTACCCGAATTTCAAGAGAAAAAAAGTATATCAACCTCGAATTGATCGATTTCGAAAATGGGATGATCTTGAATTTTTGGTCAGATTTCGGATTTCCAAGGGCTTTACTAGGGCGCTGGCTGCTCATTTAGGACCCTTGCTGAAAAGTAGGACCATGAAGTAAGTACCCATCTATTATATGTAGTTACTAATACAGTACTCAATCTTATAATAATAACTAACCTATTGTGATGTGTGAAAACTTGATATCGATATTAGTTGTACAATTGCTGCTGCTTATTGGCCTATTATAATAATAATAATATTTATTTTTTTCAGGAATTTCACAATTACTCCTGAGCAACAAATAGTAATGGCCCTAAAATTCTATGCATGTGGCTCATTCCAACGTTACATCAGGGATGCTGCAGGTGTCCATAAATCGAGTGTGTGTCGGATAATACATGAAGATAATACATGGAGAAATAATAATAATAATAATAATAATGGTATTAATTAACAATTAAAATCAATATTACCAATATAATCCCTCGAGGGGCCCTACCACCAGCGGGCCAGATGTATTTAGTATGAATATTATTTAATAAACACAATTTTGTAAAAAATAAATCTTTTATTTGCAAACTTTTCTACAAAACCCTAATATAAAAATTCCTTATTTGCACTTGTCCCATTTTTTTGTCTTGAAGAATATCAATTTGTAGTTGAAGTTTCATTAATTCAAAGCTAATGTTTTTCTTCATTGTGTCTCATAAGCTGCTCGTGAAGTTATTTTTGTTGGCTGATGGCCACAATCACAACTTAACAGGCGCGTTCCACTAGACGCTCACAACGATCAAAATATCATACTTTGATCGTTGTGAGCGTTGTGAGCGTCTAGTGGAACGCGGCCAACATCACAATCTTATGTCGTAGAGCCGAAACGCCAGAAAGGCTGACACTGCTGACAGGTAGTATTTTGTGTTGCCATATCAAAATATGTTACCCATACATTTTTAAGGAAAAATATGGAACCTTAAATTTGCAACCCTATTAACTTTGACAATCACGAACAATTTCACGGTGCAACACACAATTGTTAAATATTATTGTCACCGTTATTGTTACCGCTAAAGTTAACTTTGACGAAAACTATAACAGAGCCTACGGTGCAATCCACCCTAAAACTGTCTTTTGTACTAGGTATGTATGTTGGTTTGGCTAATGTAATGTGGGTGGCTTATCCAGAATACATCATTAATAGCATTCTATATTATTTTACATAGTACACATTTTACATTACAATATGACATCAAACCGTCATAGCTAGTGGTCATTTCCGTTCGATGTCAATAAGACCAAAAGCATTTCCAATATGCATAACCTATTTCATCTTCACATTTGTAGATTTCTAGCTGAACTTCGTACCGTAACCGCCTAACTCCCTCCTCTCTCTCTCTATCTTTCTTTCTCTCTCTCTCGCTCTCACGCTGTGTTATACATATAACCTTATCTACTCATGAATCACTCTGTCTATTGATGAAAACTGCATTAAAATCCGTTGCTTAGTTTGAAAGATCTAAGTGTACAGACAAGGGAAGCGACTTCATTTTCTGCTGTGTAAAGATTTACCTACATTACAGTTGATACAATATACTTTCGATCTCCATTTCGATTTCTCATCCCCGTCGAAGTAGTTAAAGTAATTGCATCTGGCAGACTACGGGCAGAGTATGCAATTCTGAATGCATCGAAAACGTTACGAGTGCATTTGATAGCGTAGACAGGTATAGTAACTATGCAATCCTAAGATTCGCATTATACGGATACTTGTTCGTACTGCCTATTTTATTTTCAACTAGTAACCGTCATCGCTTTGCTTCGTTTTCGTATAAATCCCTATATTTTTTAAAACTTAAATATAAGCATTGTCTCAGAATTCAGTCCAGTACTCAGAAACAAAAGAGCATCCTATTGGTGAAAGAATTTTTGAAATCGATCCAGTAATTTTTAGTTTATCCATTACAAAATAAACAAAAAATCAATACTTTCCTTTTTATAATATTAGTTTAGACCACAGAAGAAATAATAGTATTTATTTAGACGACTATTGTTGTTTAGTTCTCTACCTCAACTATAAGATCGCCCTTTGTTTAACGTTGCTTTATAAGTTGGATGTGAACTGGATGTGACAACAAATCTTCTTCTTATACGGTCACTCTTATCAGTGGTACAATTATGGCTCATATTAATAAACAGATCTCGGCTCAAAAACACGATCTCATGCTTATCTTACAAATGTTCCTTTTTCTTATGATTTGGCATTAACGCTCTAATAAATTCTGCATACCGTTCTATTGGATTCATAACACAGAACCTTTATTTTTTTATTTTTAACGTTATGTTCTGGAAAGTTTTCAAAAGAACTAAATAATTTTGATTTATTATTACCCTTATCTTTGTTTTCTTGAATAAGATTAAATAAGATCCAAGTTATAGTCCCAGATCTCATTAATATATAGACTTAAATCAAAACTCATACCTACTTACTAAGCAAACTAAGAATATTATAATAATTTCATGCTAAGACTTATTCGAAAGAAAGTCTATTATTATTTAATTAAACTTTGCAAAGGAAAATAATATTACCAAGAAAACTTCAAGGCATTACATTTTTAAAGGTCACAACATATTTGGGCTAAGAATATAATTATCTTCTTTAACTTACAAATGATTATAAAAGTTCTTGTAAGTACTTAAGGAATAATTAATTTATTGAATAACTTAATTATATACGTATATATAGTGAAAAACTTTATGCCATACGTATTCGGAGAGGTGTTCCTAATGAACTTCATAATATCTAGTGTGTTTATATTTAGTGTATCTAAGCTCTATAGATACTAAACTTTCACATATTAGAATAATAATGCACTTGTGGCCTTATGTATCGTGGCGTATTTTTAACATGTTTTTATTAGCATGATATTTATTGTATGTAACGGAATCTTTCGACGTAATTTTTACCAAATTCAAGACATCTTTAGCTCGAGCACGAATATTTGCGAGAAAGTATTCGTATTGTTAACGTAAGCAATTTGTATGGCATTTTTTCAAAAGCGCCCCTATCGTGCGTAAATGGTACTAAAATGCCATACAAATTTGACAAATTGCTTACGTTAACCATACGAATACTTTCTCGCAAATATTCGTGCTCGAGCTACTGATCAGTTTTAAAATTTACAATTTGATCCAGGGACGACAATACATCAATTTAATAGTTTTTTTCTGATGTCGCGACAAAGATAATCAGGACTAAAAGAAAATAATAATATCTAGATTATTTGATGAATTGACACTATTAAAGCGTGTATATATATCAATTATCACTTAATATATCAATAGACAGCAGCAATAATAGGTACACAATTTTCCAACGCAATAGGTTTCCCGAAATGATGCGATTTAAGGTTCCTAAATATGTTAAAATATTTCACAGGTATCATTTTGCCTCTCCTAGCCAATTTTCCTTTCAATATCGACGACACGTGTAGCTTTTTCTCCTGCCATACCAGAGTGTGCGCGACATATTATTAGCAATACATATGTATATCAGAAACACAATCCATCGGGTGTCGCTTCCGTGCCGACACTACGATAAAAATGTTGCTTCTACAATTTTATTATACTACCTACTAGTAACCGCCCTCACTTTGCTTCGGTTTTCTTATTTTTTTACACTTAGGGTTACATTATTAAAGTTTTATTAAGGATCCCTATTTTTTTTGAAAATATAATATAGCCTATGTCAACCGGGCATAGTGTAGCTTCCCAACAGTGAAAGAATTTTTCGAATCAGTTCAGAAGTTTCGGATCCTATTTAATGCAAACAAACAATCAAATCTTTCCTCTTTATAATATTAGTAGGTATAGATGTAGTTTGAACATTCTGCTATATCCCATATTAAAAGATAGATCCATCCACCTCTGTTTTATGATTTACTGATATAGGTATTTACTTATCTTTTTAATATACAGCTAAGAACAATGTTTGAAGAACAAAAAACGCGACTCAACTTTCAAACATTAATAGTCTCCTCAAACAATTTCCCATAAATAACTGTTCCCCGGTTCCCGTGTTCTTGGGCCGTGGCGCCAAGAAAATTGAATAAACACCTACTTCTAAGAGCCTGTCAATTTGTGTGCAAGATTTTACCGGGTTTATCATAAATTGAATTGTAGCCAATATAAGGCGTGGGAGTCTTCTTTGTTAATGGCTTATTTATAATTCAAATGTAACAATTTTACTGTCAGGTAAAATAAGTTGCAATAGTAATCACAGATATATTTGAGAAAAACTATTTTATTTGGTGAAGAAAAACGGCGAGAAGAGTTATACTCGTAAAAGTTCTAGATGTACATAGATATGTATAAGGTATACCTAATATTCGGAAAGCTTGGTTGGGAACATATTATATCCGACAGTTAAAGGCTCCTGTGAGATATTAAGTTAAGAATTGTAATATGATATTATTATTTGTTACAGTTGATGACATAAAGTTGGACCATATTTTCCCGGTCGTAGGCAATGTAATAAACTCGTATTTGGGTCAAGTATGCCCACTAATAGTGCAGTTTCATACAAGTTAGATGTTTCGCTTGTAGTTTTCTTATTTGTTCTTCTGAATAAAAAATTCCGTTGTTATAACCTTTATGTGAAGTTTTAATTACACCAACGGCAAGTTTTTATTGACATGGTAGCAATAGGGTTGTTGACTAATTTTAGAATTCAATTTTATTTTATACATACGACCTTATTGTTCACGAAAAAAATTTTATTTAATAAATTATAATATTCCATTTAAAAACAAAAATTGATAAATATAAATCAACATCTTTCCCACCAAAACGGTCACGTGACGTCACCAACCGATATTCAATACTAGCGGTCTATAGAAGTCTGTTGAATTTGCTTTTAAAATACGAACAATGACGTCATATTCTCGTCAAATGACGTTTGAGGTCACGTGACAGTGAGTAATATTTTAACATTTTAAATTAATGACATTTAATTTATTGTGATTGATTTCGATTAGGTATAGAATACTATTTTAGGTCTTTAAGTGTTACCACTAATATTTTAAACATAAAATATTAATATACAATTAGTGTCAACATCCCTATTAAGTAAATAGTTTATTTTAATCAATTACTTTTACTACTAATAATAGTAGTAGAGCTGATATACGCTACTACAGCCTTGGCATGCCTTGTATGTACTCGTATCTAGGTACTTTCTTCAATCACGCTGGAACAACCACATCTTTTTAATATCAATGGCTTTAACGTTAGGTAGTTATACATTACATTACATTATTATTACATAAACTAACAAAGTTGAAACGTTGAAGTTTGAATCTCTTAACTAACAAAATTAATTAACATTGTACGTTTTCATCTGAACTGTTCCAGATTTAATATTAGGTATTATTGTCGCACCCCTTTTATTAATACTATAAAAAGCTAGACAAATAGCTAAAAGCTAGGTAGCTATAATATATCTGAATATATTATATAAATTACGTGTCACGTTGTTTGTCCGCGATGGACTCCTAAACTGCTTAACCATTAACATTTTAATCAAATTTGCACACCGTGTGCAGTTTGATCCAACTTGAAAGATAGGATAGCTTACATCACAAAATAAAAAAAAACTTTTGACAGAACGAAGTCTGTCCGGGTAGCTAGTATACAATATATTAATATACACGATACCCAAAGATTTACTTTATTTTGTTGGTAGCATGTAACTTATACATTACAGATACCTAATAATTTTTAACATATCGTTATCTATCATACCGCTTTTCGTGTAATTCGGTTTGGCGTAAGGTTAGTAGATAATGTAGTTAGCATTAAGCTCGCCATGCTAGCTAGGAACTATAAAATAATCTTTATATTGTGGTCATGGACTTAAATATATTTAAGTCTATGATTGTGGTTAATAAAGTTTACATAAATAAATGCCAGCCAACGCTCCAATATCAAACAACATTATCATCCCTGAAATCAAACTCGAGACACATTCTCTACACCAAGTTTAATAACCATCGTTAAACGACTTAATAATATTATGAAGTTTGTGATTTACAATCAAATTTAGGGCAAGCGGTGAAAGCCCTTTTACCCTTACCGTGTCCGAAGTTCAAAATCTAAATACATCAATTATTTAAATTTCTACGAGAACGTTCCACGAGTTTCCACCACAAAATTATGCAATATGTATAGACAGTTTACATTGTGCACTGCTGTTTCATATAACAAACCACAGATTTAAAAAATTCCATGTAACTATCAGCTTGTGGAAGTCCACTACACCTTCCCTGGCTTTCACCGCTCTGACCTCCTGAGTCTTTTGTCTTCAGGTTGTCAGTCGATTTGATCGAAGGGCATCCTAGCAGGACTATTGACTAAGCATGTTACTGAGTTGGCTCCAGGTTCAAACTGAAAGACACAAAAGAGTCGTTCCATGGTCAACAGTGTGTTCAGAAGAGACGGACCTTTCATGGAGGATTCCATGGACTGTAGGTATCTCATTATCATCATTATCTCATCATCTGCGGCAAACCTCAAAGACCGAAAGACTTGAAGTTTATGTTTGATTACAAATACAATATTAATTGAAAATTATGGTCAGTCTTATGTCAAGTGGAGCCTACATATTTATTAATTCTATAAAAAATTACCTCATTTTAATACTTTACCTACCTGCTTCTGACCTTTAAAAAGCATTGTCAATAAAAAATCGTCAGAATTGCGTCATGAATTTCGTGATTGAATACTATAAAACCGCCAAATTTAGCTTTCATAAATGGTAACGCAAAGGTTTTTAAATTCAAGCCTCGCGACTAACAGCTTTTTCAAATTAAATATTTAGGTACACTCTAAGCCTGGACTATTTTTATACCTGAAAACTTTAAAAAATGCCTGACTATTTACAAATTGTAAAAATGTTATATAAGGTTATTCTAACAATACAAGATTCTAGTATATTTTAACATTACCCGTCCACTCACCAGTGGGTTAAGCCAGTGGGTGGACGGGTAACGGCCCATTTTAACATACTTAATAATCTAGCTATTCTTAATTTTATTAATCCAATCTAATCGATATGTATTGTAGTATTGTATTCTGGTGGAATGTAAACTAACAAAATCAGTCCCAATTACAACTATCGTTTTAAATAGTAGCTAGGTAAGTATATGGGTATGCAAAAGCGAAAGACACTTTATTCTCATGTACTATCTATTATAAATATTTTTTGCTACATCAATATTTTAACTAACATAATGGATCGTGTAATATTAATTAAGTATTGGAAAGCTTAACAATGAATATTCATCAGTGTAAGATTATCTAGATACAGCTAGCTAGCTAGCTTATCCGATAATGAGTTGAAGCCAATTAGAATGTCCTAAGATATATTCATACTAAGTAGCTTAACCTTATATAAAAGCCACAGACATACTGAAAAACTTTAACAACTATAACGTTACGATGTAACTTAGGGAATGAAACATGAATTCCAACAAGATGTTTGATGAATCTACATTTTTCATTTTAGTAAAAGAAATATTAACAGTAATCACTATTCCTTATCATTCCAGAATCTAGAAATAGAAATTTCATAACCGTTATCGTAATGCGATTTAATTTCAAATCAATTAAGTTCAGTTAATTACAATGATGATTGAAAATTCCCGTGAATAATGTTGGCGATAAACGCATTTTCGACGTCGATATTGCGTGAATATTATAATACAAGGGAAAGAAATATGTATCTATCTGTTTTGATTTATTGAAACACAAAAATGTTATTTCCGACCCTATGGAATGATATTTCCGATATTTCAATCAAGGAGAAGGAATAGAAATAATTTGGAATAACTGGTCCTAAGCAAATTTAATGTAATTTACTGACAGATCAAAAAGGAACGACCTTCGCCCTAGCCTATATTAGGACGTCCAGACATCTCAATAAAATAAAATTTGGATTTCTTACTAAGAATACCTTTGCGTATCTTATTTACATAATTTAAATGAAACAAGTTTTAGATATTTACCCTCTTAATGAAAAAATCCTAAATCGAATCGTAAAAAATATCTTTTAATGATAACTTTTATACTAAAATAGGCCCAAATAATGTGAAAAGCTTTATTATTTAATACTATTTTAGTAATAACTAGCGGTCTATGCGGGCAAAGCAGGGCTTTCCACGCGTTTTCGGGAATAATTAGATGTACCGTTTTTCCATTCGAGTACGGTACAATATGGTCGTAGACGAGAGTGGTGATATAAATTATTATCAGTTATAACATTATAAGCCAACACGACAATTATAAATGGCGATACTTTATTTCCATATCTAACCTTAATCTTGAATAACGATGAGCTTGAAATAATATCTATTGACTAATATAAGTACCATTAACAGATATATAAGGTATCTTTTCATTAATATATTTCGAAGATGGACTGGATCAGTTCAGAATATTGAAACCAGTCTTCTCATACCTTATTTAATAAGTCGGAAAAGGCTATAGATAAATCAGTTACAATCACTACATACTGCTGGTATTGTTATCATTCAGTTTGTAATAACCTTTCATAGAGGAATATGCCTTTGATTTTAATTTTAAAACAAACGGAAATTAACATTAGAAGTTAATCCCTTAATTTATTCAAAACACGAACAGTTTAGACTGATAAATCGTGGCTACATAGTAATGTAGGTAACGGACATAATACGCTTCGTGTCAAGCGAACCTTTCGTTCTATTCAAGTTGGTTGGAATTAGGTTAGTGACTAACTCATTCGAAGTTAAATACGATAACCGACTCCACGATTTCCAATCACTTCCGATTTTCAGTTTGAATTTTATTATAGTCCAATCTTTTGTCCATTTTTTGAATATTTATTTGGTGAACATTGTTACAGTCTCTTTTGATTGTTTCTTACTTCAGAACTCCGTTTACCAACCTATTTGGGGAATTCTTTTCTTCCAGTTTCGTATCGCGGATGTAACTACCGCCGTATCAGTCGCAATAAGAGCCCCAGGACCCCCAAGCTACAGGGGCCAGTCCAGCAGTTTTATGGTGCCTCCTCTAATAACCAACCAAGCGACATTTTCTCGATGTACCTCACTACGTTTAGAAACGTGCCTTTTCCCAAAAAAAAGCTCTCTCTAGGGGCGCTACTGTTGGTGCACACCCAAAATTGGATAAATTAAGTTGGAGCAGCTAACGAAACAAAATTCACAATCGTTACCATAGTACACAGCAAGATTAATAAATCTTATTAGTCTATTTTTACTCATTTGTATTCCTAATAATACTAAAAAGCTAAAAGAAAATCGTAAAAGTGTATTTCTTTTTTATTCAAGAGTACGACCTCTGCGGCAGCAATAAAGGTGAAGTAAAATTCTTTTCAGGTCACTAGATACATATAGGTATAGGATCGAGAGAATCGTGCGTAATTTTAGATACCAGCTTATATTTTTAAACAGTTTTATTTAGTTTCACCCCGTACTGATACACAGACGTATATACCATGTGTATGTCTGTGGTAGGTATGGTAGGCGGAAAAACCCATATTTTTTTGTGAAGTGACTTGAGCGAGAGAGCTGCTAGTCAAACAATTCCGTTCAGTCATTTGAAGAACGACTCTAATTTCTGTGATCAAGAAATGTAAACAACTTCCGACAGATCCTTTTTGTATAGCGGAATTTTACAAATTTTTGTTTGCTCTTAGATAAGTGACTACGTTGTGTTATTTATACGATTTAGTACTACTTATTACAAGTATAGTACCTACTCGTACTGGAAAATGTTATACACAAACTATGATCACGTGCCTGAGAGAATGTTTCCAATATTCAAGAAAATACACAATTAACAACTCGCCCAAAGCAAAATTTTAAACATATGAGTATCAAAACACGTGAACACGTTTCTTGTCAATTTTCAAAATCGAAAATAAATTCTAGACAAGTGACTAATACTAATACTTTTCTCGGGCGACGCTTAAATAACTTACGATGTGTAATAGTAGACACACATACATGTATCACTTGTTATATTATATTGTTAATTATGATATAGTATAAATTAAGGCCGGTACCTCACCGGGACGCCATGGCGACGTCGCCGCCAACGTATCCAAACAGTTTATATTGAAATGTATGGCGCATTCCTCACCTGGCGACGGTGCGGCAACGTCGCGAATTTGGAAGCGTAGCCATGACTGCCAGCGCGCTATGTGGAGTCTGGAGACTGTGGCGCGCTGGCGACGTCGCCAGTAAAATGTATGCGTGTAGGTTACACCTCCCTCACTGAGTAGCCAACCGGCCGCCATTTCGGGCGCTTGGTCAACTTATGTATGGAAAAATTTGTTTCGATAGAGAAAAATTTATTGTGAAAATTCAAAATTGTCCGTGTTTGTGGGATAGTGCATTGGATATTTTATAAAAATTCTTTATATAGATTAATAAAAACACCACATCGGCTTCGATTTGATAAAAAACGATGAATCCAAAGTTTGTTCCTTTTTTTTTCTTTTCTTGTAGTATTTTTAAGCGACGTACGTAACAAATAAGTACGATCTCTTCTACGTCCATTCTTGACATCATAATCGAACTGAGTGAAGAGAAGCCATGGCTACTCTTTTGGCTACCTTCGGACGCCAACGGTAGCCATGGCAACTACGCCGGCGACGTCGCCATGGCGTCCCGGTGAGGTAGGGGCACTAAGTTACAATATAGTATAATATATAGGACCATTAGAACTGTACTGTAAACTGCCGACAAACTGGCTTACAGTTTGGCAGAACTTAAATCTATTTCTTTTCTGTAAAAAAAATGTTGTCTCGCCAAAAGTCTCGCCCTATTTTAATATTGACACTGTTCTTCAAGCATCAAGTTGTTCAAGTTACCTCAAATATATTCGAAGTCGTATTTGTTGGTAAAGAGAGGCATCTGACAACACTTCAGAGACATCGTTATAAGGTAGAGATCTTATAGTGCCTTATTGACATTATTGTGATGTGATGTGGAATGTTCCAAACTCTTACCCGCTCCCATTGGGAACGAAAATCAGGTAAACATGAAAATACGACTGTATTATTTGTGACCTTGATACTTATACTACAGACTAAAAATATCTAGACCGATAGTTCCATAAAATTCAAACCGAATTAATTTATATGCAGCTATGTGGAACCATAGTGATCGGTGATTCGATTGAGTAAGCGTTTTATTGGTTTGTTTTATTTTATTAATCACATCAAAGGAATCGCGTATTTTGGGCCTTACTCGCTTATTCCTGGCGCTTCAGAACAACAACCAAAACATTAATGTATTTAAAAAGATATGTTAACAACTATCAACAAAAGCCTACCGTCATGCACGAATAACATCAGACTGTCAAATTAATATATCCTAGTAGGATTTTTATGTTTGACGTTTTTGCATTTATACCACTGCCGTTTACAGTACTAGTGCCATAGACATAATACTACTAGACTAGACAAGCGGGCCTTCTTTGCGTCACGCTATTAGAAAGAGAAAGAGACCAAAGAGACTCGCGTAACTCGTAAGTAAGACAAGGATAGGTTTACCTCCTGCCTTTCTTCGCAGCGTGACGGTTTCACTTACATATGCTCAGATACCTTGCCTAGTCTAGTAGTATTATGTCTATGACTAGTGCCCATAAACTCGTATTGACGGCGAGTATACGTCAATTAGAGCAAATTCGCTCACATCACTCGCTGAAAACCGACGTCATTGACTAATTTGACGAGTCGTGAGTCGTGATTAACCAACGGGACATGTAATCGTCACTTATGATTTTCCGTTAGTGTCGTTGCGATGCGGATTTTATAGCTATAACTTAAAGCTATAGCTATAACATATTTTATAACATAAAGCTAGCTAGCTTTATGTTCTCTCTCACGAAATAATGTGTTTCGTAAAAAATATATTTAAAGCCGATCTCGCAAGTATACATAGGTTTGTAATTTTAATTTCAACTCTACTGAGTATTTAGAGGATGTGAGGTATGAGAAATTGTATCTTTTTATTTATAGTTCTTTATTGTACACCCAGAACAGGACGACAACAGTGTACCTAACAGTAGGCAAATAAACAATACATAATCTGAATTTTACCAAGAAAAAAATAACCGACTTTAAAATAACTCAAAAACTACTAGTCATATCTAGCTCAAATTTAAGCGGAACCAAATAACAAGCACCAGCTTTCGATTAAAAAACGAATCATCATAATCGGTTCACCTAGTCGAAAGTTCTGAGGTAACAAACATAAAAAAATACAGTCGAATTGAATACCTCCTCCTTTTTTGAAGTCGGTTAAAAAGCCAGTCTTATCGCTACATAGCGACCACTTCCAGTATACACCTTGAGATGTTGAGTAGGAGTTAAGAAGAGAATGTAAGTAAAGAAGTCAATGAACAAAATATACAATTGAGAATTTGGAAAATAAAGATTTGTGAGAAGGATAAGGAGAAGGAAAATTTACATGTTTATTTTTAACTTTATTTTATTTTAGATTCTAGTATTAATCAAAAACTGCTGTAATATAGTAAAATTTACTTGATAACATAAATATTGCGCAGCAAAGGAACTTCAATTTGTTTCTATCACAGACTACTTAAAGACTAATTGCGAATATTTAATCAAGGCTAGTAACAATTGAAACTAGTAGAATAACAAGTTGTTTTCAATTAATTCTACATATTACCTACCACTTTTGACGTCTACTTGAATATTCTTGAACGCTTTGAACATTAAGGACGAACGAATTAATAAGAAACTACCTAAAATGCTAGTGTTATGAGTTGCAAATGAATGTAATACTACTTTACTATCGATGCCCGTTACGTGTCTTACTCTCTAACATCTTGTTACCCACGGAAATGGGAGCGAAATGGAGAGAAACACAAAGAAATGATAAGTGTTACGTCGCATAAAGTGGATTATGTCACTCTTCATAATTCATCATTGTTACGCTGTCAAGCAGCACACTCAAAGAGTTCAGTTTTCCGCGGGGATGTTTTCATGTAAATGTCACACAAGAGTGATACGAGTAAGTAGATATATATCCAAATATTGTCAGTCTTAATTTCGAATTCTAAATAATTCTACTTGGAATACAAAATAACTCGAATAATAAATCCTTAAATCGAATAGGAAGGAACTTTACGTATCAACAACCGCCGAAACCACATAAGGAATGAAACATACACACATTTAAACATAATAACAACTTTAAATATTTGTTTTTATAAATGCACTATCACATCATAAAATTAGTGTTATTATTCTATGCATTATTTCTTAGGATCGATAAACGCTACCTTACTCTTAAAGTTGAAACACAAACTATTTTTTGCGTGATTTTTAGAAAATGCCAATCCAGCTTCTTTGTCCTAATTAAGTACCTAACTTTTAAGACCTAGATTGAATTTAATGTTTTAGCTAAATTATATAACGTCTTCTAGTAAGTTAGTAAGCGCTTTAATACCGCCCAATTTCCAGTCAAATGCTTCCAATCAAGAAGTTTCAACTTCTAAGTAATTAACCCATCACTAAATCTTACATCTGACGCGCCATTCTTCTCCTAAGTACCTACATGTTACATGTCTGTATGTAAAGTTTCACATATTATAACAGTTTAACTGATAGTTGTTTACATACAAAATAAGTTACTGTTTTACAATACTACTATGTATATAACATCTTCGTCATTTGACTAATCATTGTGATATATACCTGTTATGTTTCTTGATGATAGATGACAGCTTTGTGTGTGATCCAATATTAATCACAAAATGCATTAATATTCACTAAAGTTTGAAACAGTGGATATTATTATAATTAGTGCGATTATAGCTGCAACCAATACATTCTGGGATTTGGTGACATATAGCTAGGAAGGCCTGGGAGTTTACCTGCTCGTGAACACACACACCAACATACTCTCTTTCTCTCTCTCTCTCTCTCACACACACACACACAGAGACACATACACAATACACATACACGCACAACGCGTGCGCGTAACCATAAAAAGGTTTTGACACCTAGAAATAAGCTCAAAAAAGTCGTCTTGAAATTGAATAATATATATAAATTACGTGTCTCGTTGTTTGTCCGCGATGGACTCCTAAACTACTTAACCGATTTTAATCGAACTTGCACACCGTGTGCAGTTTGACCCAACTTGAAAGATAGGATAGCTTACATCTCAAAAAAAAAACTTTTGACAGAACGAAGTCTGTCCAGGCAGCTAGTTGAATAATATATATATTTTACACAGTGAACTTAAGTATGTATTTACGAATCTCTCGCCAGTTACTACAAGGGTTGAGGCTAATTACCTTTTATTAATATACATTTTAATATGTGTAAACAATAAAAACTACAGCCAAAAACAGGTCATGTTAATCAAAGTTTACAAAAGACTTAAGGAGTTGAATAGAAATCCAACTTAGTACAAATTTAATAAAAGTTGTAATAAAAGACTTAGCTGAGGTACGTGAGAGCAGAACCTAATATAAACTTCATCTGATAATATTATTCTAAGCGAAGAAACCGACGCCCGTATTAGATTAATTTAACTAAACCCATTTTTAACGTCGTTACACCGATGATTGCGCACGTCATTTGATCAATGTCTTGAGACTGAGAGGGGATAATGGTTAATTAATGAACTACGTTTGAGGGAGGTTAATCAACTGAGCGTTTGGTTGTAAGGATGTTTGCAATGAGGTCTTTTTTTGGGAAGTAAGTTACTCCATCCATCTTGTCGTTTACCTCCTAGCGATGCATCCTGATATAAGAGGTATATACTTAGTATCATGTTATTCCTGGTAAAGATCGCTACAAAACATCCATAAAAATACATCATACACACACATATACACATACATCATACACATAAAAAACCATCTAGTTAAATGCATAAATTCATGCATGGTGATTAGAGTTTTACTCGCCTGACTACCACTACTAGCTATAGGGTTGCCAGATGGTCGGAATTCGTCTGGATTGTCCCGACATTCCACATGATGTCCAGAGTCTCGACAAAATACAAAATGTCCCGACAACAGAACGCGTTTGCCGCCGCGGCACCCGGTTTTTTTTCATCGTCAACTCGTTTGCCGGCTATTTCCAAAAAAATATATTTTTCCCGACAAATCCCGACTTTTTGAAGTTTTGTTCCGATATTTCAATCTTGTCATTTGGCAACCCTAAATAGCTACCACCATTTCTAAAATAAGCCTTGAAAGGTTTTTACATGTTTCGGTTGCGCGTTCTCCGCTTCTTTATGATCATAATATTGCCATAAGGTGGCTAGTTTGGTCGGTCGGCATATTTTTACATAAAACATAGACAGGTCATATACACATTTAAAGATCATATAGATTTAAAATAAAAGCTCACTATTACTTAGTAATTTTGTTCTTGTTTTGAACTAATAATTTGGTTTAATAACTTTGGTCTATTGTTACTTACATAGATAAGAACAACCGGAGTGATTTCAAAACTCAAACACAGCAAGATAGCGAGCTGCCGTGACAGAACCATATTATTCTAACTAGTATAAATAAATAAAGTTTTCTGCTGGAAAGTGATTCTATATTCTTATTGTGTTATGTCACGTGCCCTTTCTAGGTCACAAAAGACGTGACACAAACACTGACCTCCAGGTTGAATAAAATGTTACAGTACCGCTATAAATTCATGAAGATAGATTGCAAATTGAAGCATGACGGAAATTTTAATGCGGTGCATTAATATTGCAAAACGACGTAGGAAATGCTTTTTATACGAGTATTCGATGAGGATTTTTATAATTTTATATTTTTACAGAAAGTAGCGATAACGGTCCAAGGTTTTAAATTGTTCTATCGTCCCGATCGTAAATGTATTAGTTAATTATAACTTTAATACATCTCCCTGTCGGATCTATTGAGAATCGAATAATACATATTTCTATAGTATCTAAGTGAACTTTTAGTAAGTTAACTTACTATAGAAAAAAGCTTCCACAATTATTATTTATTCAGGCTCTGTGGTGCTGTGTGGTGTAAGAATACGATATAATAAAAAAATGCCCTTGAAAAATAACAGTTGAACAAACTTCGTACATCATGCATCTGATATTCATTCTCGTCTCAAGTTGCTCGTTTGTACCTTGTCCTGCAACTTTAATTTCCGCTTGCCATACTGTATTATCCGCTGCATTTGCCCTTCACGTTACTGGGGCAAAAGCTTGAGATAAATTTGCCCCACTTTGCGTATAAATCATTCATTTGTGGTAAAGGCTAAAGCATATCCTTATTTTCAAGAGGTTACAAAAGTTGAATAGTTACTCCTGTGGGTGACAATTACAAGAAGCAATATATTATAATATCTTAACTAAACGAACTAAGTTAGGTATAAATGATGTTGTATCCCGGAAGATATTGGTGAAGTTTATGGATATACTAGTTCAGTAGTTTGAATATTAGATTCATAGAGATACAGAGCAAATCACCTGCAATGCTACCCAACCCACGTAACGTAAAGCAGAATTGAAATGGAATGCGTAATATACTGAGGAATTCTGCTTAATTAAACTTATATTTTATTTTATTTTTATTTTATTTATTAAGTTTACCAACGGTAGTTACATTTTACTAAATCTTAAATCTAATCCGTAAAATAAACAAAACAATAACTAAAATAATTTTACTTTTATATTCCACGCTCGCAGCTCAGCTCATTGTGAAGCTCAAGTTAATATTCGCCGAATTAAATAAGTACTTTAATAAAATATTAATCCTATTTGTAACTTAGATACTAGCTGTTTTTATAATAATAGCTGATAGTCGCCGACATATTTTTTTTACATTACAGGATACTAATAAGTGGTCTCTGCCAATCATGCACATCACTAATACAAAGGTATAATATTTTTAAATGACACTTGACTTTTTTTTTGTAATGTTGTAATTTTACTAATACACACACTGAACCTTATTATAATTAAAATGTATCTACTTGTACAATTTTACAATTAATATTACACGAGATATGCGGGGAATAGATGTACACATAGGACATTCAGTATAAATACGTTTAAATCTTAGCTGTGTAGAGATAAAGACTGAAACACACAGAAAAACCCACAAAACAAAAACTCATCATTTAAGCTCTGTTTTTGAAGTAAGTTAATAAAATAGACTACATTTATATACTGAAAATCAAACTTCATTTCGTAGTTTCAAGATTAACGAGGTAACTGCCTAAATATTTTCTCGGCGATACCTTGATAAAAACAGAGATAAATTCCTTTCCTTCCATAAATCTAACAATGTTGTGAGCTTGAGTAATACTTCAAGATAATTAAAATCATTTCTCTTCTTTTTTCTTGACAAATGCTTTGTAAGGTATTTATAGAATACAGAGCTTTTGTTATTGAGACCTAAATAACAAAATCCGCTTGTCAATTTTGAGTACAGGCTTCTGCCGCATTCTAGGTCACTTAACAGTTATTCAAATCGCTCCTTAACACAGAATCACCTAAGGATTACAATACACATTCTGTACTAAGGAGCGATTTAAGTAACCGTTGTGACTCTGAGTGCCGCAGTAAGAAAGGAAATGTATTGATAAAGCATGGTAGCTACACTTTATGCATACCTTAGACTTTAGAGAATCAAGCATGAATATAAAAAAAAAACTGTAATACCCATTTATAGCAGGTACATTTATAACAATGACAATTAATACTTTAGACTACTTTAGAGAATCAAGCATGAATATTTAAAAAAAACTGTAATACCCATTTATAACAGGTACATTTATAACATTTAACAATGACAATTAATTACATATCGTCGAATGTGATATTCGTCAAATGTGAAAACTTTATGATATAACTTCTCTGCTTTGTGTGTTTTGTATCTTGGTCTATGGTGTATGTCGACTACTGATATAAATAACTATTGTACGAGGTAGGTACTCATTTCTAATGTGGTCTTATTATTCTTATAGTTAATTGTCAAATATCCTTGCTTCTCTCTATTATCATCATTGTCACTTGCTTTTTATTTGTATAAACTTCACATTTCATGTACACCTCTACCCTTCTTGACTTCCTTTTCTCTATTAAATTTCACAAGACTCGGTTGCCTGAAGGAGATCGCTCTTATGCGATAAGACCGCCTATTATCTGCACTTTTTGTATAATTTTAAATGTAATCTTCTTATCTTAATATATATAAATTACGTGTCACGTTGTTTGTCCGCGATGGACTCCTAAACTACTGAGCCGATTTTAATCAAATTTGCACACCGTGTGTAGTTTGATCCAACTTGAAAGACAGGATAGCTTACATCTCAAAATAAAAAACCTTTTGACAGAACGAAGTCTGTCCGGGCAGCTAGTAATAATATAAATAATATAAACTTATTATAATACTAAGACTAAGTGAGATAGATTGCATAATACTTGACCAACTTTATAACCACATTTCAACAAATAATGTTATTTTATTTCATAAATAAAGATATTTTGTATTTTTTTATTACTTTACTGGTGTACAATATAGAGAGATTGTACTGTATTGTATTGTACTGTACACAATGTACGTCTACTTGTTGAAGTTACCTCTGTACTCTCGCTCTGAACAACTGAAAGCGAAGGATGTCAAAGCAAATAACTTTCAGCTCAACAGTCTGATGCCTTACCATGAACTCTAATAAAATGTGTCATGTTCAGGACAGGTCAGCTTGTAGCTAAAACCTGACAGGAGTGTATTTTGTACCATGAACGTTTACCGAAGACCTGCAATGCCTCTACTTCTGTCCTACATCTTTAGTCTATGACATGCAAGGTACTTGATTTGTACTAATTATGTTCAGAAATAGAGCGTTTTATCGGTTTACCGGTTTTCAAATGAATGCGTAATATTGATGTTTTTAAAAGTTGAAAATAACAATCTCAATTGAAGATTTTGAGATTTGTTATAAATACTTAAGTGTTGTGATTTATTAACCATTCGTTCTCTAAAATTACCAAAAAAATTATCGCTAAGTGATGCTTACATTTTTGAACGTAATCTTACACCACTTGACACTTGACACAGTGACATGTCTAAAAGTCTATAAAAATGTGTGATTTATAATGCCGGTCACTCACATTCGCGCGAATGCGCGAACCCACAAGTGTGGGACGACATTCGCGAATGATTATGCGAAGTTTTCGAGGCATTCGGGGATTTCCAAGCTGTGTTGGTTTTTTGTCGCACATCAAAGCTCGCGAACCTCGAACCTTCGTGTAGTCTCCCACACATTCGTGCGACCAGTTGCGCACACGACTAAAAAGTTAATGTATCTCTTAATTTTTCGTGGTTCGGGGTGTCTAATCGTACTACCATTTATTTTCTGTATTGATAATGGATTTTAATTACAACAACATAATAACAACAGCAAGATTGAACATTCGTAAACAAAGTGTAGGAGGAAGCGGAAATGGGCTTGTATACTCATATGCGAACCCATTTGCCTGACCACCCTTCACATATTATGTGCAAACATTCGTAAAAATGTCAAACATTTGCGCGCATGTGAGTGACCGGGGTTAGGAGCGATCATTTAAAAAACATAAGTACAATGAATGTTTTTAAAATTTTCCAAACAAATGAAATGTATTTATTTTGTGATGATGGTGTATTTGAAATTCGCCATGGCTGCATCCCGTCGTGTTTCATCATCATCAACGAAATAGCCGAAACAGGACAGTTAATGTTACTTTCGGTGAGCTGTAATATTTTGACGTTAACATATGCCACTTTCTGATGTCAATACGTCAACAATCACGTCATGGTACACGAATTGCAGGGCAGAAGATCATTTTTGAAGTCACGTGACCGCTGTCCTGTTACGGTGACGTGGTCGCTGGCTGCCCTGTGTTTTAGCCAGATCATGGTAGGATATAGCAGGACAGGCCAATTAAAGGCTAATATTGACCTGTTTTAAGAGTTCATGGTAAGCCCCCTGCACTCTACATTTTGTATTGTATTACAAAACAGAAATGATGATATTTGTAGTCTGATAATGTACTAAATCACAAATATTTTATAAATAAATGAATAATTTTATTTAAATTTAACCTTACGAGCTTGGAGTTGTAAAAGTCCATCCATCCATCCCTCTGAGGAACGTCGAAGTACACGCATATGGATACAGAAAATAAGCTTGGACCTTTATTTTAATTTTTCTATGTATGTAGTTTTATTTATTGAATATGAAGTCTATATTATAGAAGTATTTATTTTTATATATCAACAATGTGCACGCTTATTGCTTGGGCTAATTTACGTATAAAAAATTATCATTTTAGATCACATACTTTTGATACTGATGGAACTAATTTTGTAAACGTGCCGTAAATACGGAACAAATTGAATACCCAACTATCCACATACTCGTAAAACTAGCGTAATCAATTTGGGTAGGAAGATATCAAACAAGCAGGGCGTGGCAGCACTTGGTTTTAACGAAATTGTTAGTGATAGCACTCATAGTAACAACTGGTACAGAACACCTGTGAATTTTTGTTCCTCATACTTTTGTAGATACGGACCCCATCAAAAACATAAATGTAAAGTGAGAGCCAATTTCAAAAAAAGAATTGAGATCTAAATGGGTGCAAAGTTCTGTGTAGAAAAGCCTAAAATTTTAGTCACAAGAACACGTACAAAAACATATTATTTCGTTAAAAGTAACATATTTAAGAATTTTTCCCAGAAATATTTGCTTACAACTATAAAAAATATTTAAATAAAATAATGTTAAACGTGAAAAACAAGGGTTGAAAGTTGTTCAGACTTCCACGTTAACTTTTCTTAGAATTATGATCATGTTTTATTGGAGAAACTTATAAAGATGCTCTTGTTGAAAATCTTTTGAACTAAGAGTAAAATAGAGGATGAAAATTTATATTATTAGTTTTGAAGTTTTTTCTATCAAAGTTAAACTATGTTTCTTCTTAACAATTAGTAGATATCTGCAAATATATTTTTTGTATATAAAACCGACAAAAAATAATACCTTTCAATATTGCAAATTAAGTTAAGCACATTTTTAACCTCTTCCGAGAAAGCGACCTGGTTATGTTATAACTAAACCAATTTTGTAGTTACTACGTTTCCGTCTAAAACTTCTGTGTAAGAGGCATCTAGAATTTTACCAGTCCCATATAAAGATAATGCCCAAAAGCACCTTCAGGTAACAGGCTTCGTATAATGTACTAATTACCTTAGTTCGATACAATGAAAGTAAGCGGTAATAAACCTAGATTACTGAAAATAATGGGTTAATTACGTCTTGACTTAAATAAAGATTAGGTGAGTCATTAACTCGATGTAATGGTACTAAACATAGGAGTGAATAGGCTTTTACTCAGTTAGTACGCTCACCGTCTTGGACCACACATTCACTTACCATTAGGTGGGATTGTGGAAGTATAAACTTATATTAAGTAAACAAATATCAAACATATAGTTACGTGAACCGAAATCCGAGAGATTCGAGTAATTCCCTTGTTTTTCTACTCTTGGATAAATTAATTCAGGTGAATAAAGTCGACGGCACCCCTTTATTGTATTTTACGGTTTTTAAAGATAGTGAAGTAAAATAGATCTGTTCTAAATCTATCTCTTCTTGCACTTACAATTAGATCGTTTAGAAGTATGCAACTTATATGATTTATGCTATACCTATGTTTAATACTGAATATGTATGTTCTCTACGTACTATTATGGAGCTAGTGTTGGTCGTTATCTGCTACAACGGATTAGCACAGCTTTTTTGTATGTTTTTTGTTTGTTTGTTTATCTACGCGCTAATCTCTGGAACTGCGTCGGATATAAATATTTTTGTGTATAATATCCACATTGAAGATGAAGACTATATTAATGTAACTAATTCCGCATACCAAAGCAACGCTGGGGCAGATTACTAGTGTAGTTATAAATGGCATCAGCAATTCACGTGCTACCGGGTCAGGGTGTTCCCATTCGGGTATTGATCGACATCGCATCAAATATGTAACGGTATTGTGAAGTTTAAAGCTTTTTGCTAAATTATACGACTCTATCGCTGATAGAAATTTTTTATTCATTGTTACTCGCATCTTGTCGAAATCCTATTACAGTTTTTGACGTTAGAATGATGAAAAGGAACAATAAGTTATATTTAAATTGTCGTATAGAAAAGGACTGACTGAGCTTGATTTATTATATTATTTTTAATTGGTATCATTATTATAATTAGTAATTATCGCTAACTGTAATTTTGACTTTAACAAATTTTGATGTGATTTAAATTTTAAATAACTTCGACTTGAACCAGTTAAAGTATATCTATGACTATGACTAGTACTTCAACTTTGACTTAAAGAACATTCGAGACCTGAATAATATTTACTCAACTTAAACATTCATTTGAACATTAACCTAAACTTTAACCGCACCTAATCGTAACTAAAACTTAGGTTTGACATTAACTTGAATATTAACTTCTCTATATATAAGCGAGGACAGGACGATGTGTTGAGACAGAGGTCCGTGCAAGACGCATCCGAATAAAACATCACATTATAACTCACAATATCCCGAATAATATTATAGTATGGTGCGTAGTGCAATTTTTTTATTACTAGATATTTTAATTACTTACGATTAATTTTCATTTTTTTTCTTTTTTTCTTTTTCTTCTTTCTTTCTTGACCGGCAACGCATCAGTGATGCTTTTGGTATTGCCGATGTTCATGGGCGTCGATAGCCACTTACCATCAAGTGGATCGTCAGCTCATTTGAAACATCAAAATCAACATCAGTCGTCGCGCCTGCGCCTGAATAAAATATATAAAAGAAACTATATGTAAAACTACTATTATGTGTTGTTTTTGTTTCAGATCAGTCAAGATGGATACGAGGGCGGACGACGACGAGGCACCAACGGACCCCGCGGCCCGCAAGCACACTCACCACGATTACACTGAGCAAGATTTTGAAGGTATTTGTTGTTAAAATTATTAATAAACAGAGATAAAAATTATAATATTGTAACAAGAGTAGTGTTGTTAGAAGGCTCGAGCCTTCCGAGTCTAGAGCTCATTGAAGGCTCGAGCTCTCTAATAAGGTTCGAGCTCTGGTCCAGGGCTCGAGTCGAAGCTCGAGCTTTGTCTTCAGGGCTCATTTTGTAATATTTACTGTAATTTCAGGGTTCCCTAATCAAAACGTACTGTGTTTGATTACGGAACCCTAAAAAACCCTTAACCTCAAAATTTTTATTAGGGCGCGCTGCGAATTTTGGAGTTAACTGATTTTCACATTTAAGCCCGCGGTATGAAATTTTATGGGGAGTAAAATAAAACTTTCTCCGTTAGTTATGCGATGTGTTTGTAATTCGTAACACAGAATCTAGATGGCGTTGGATGGCTGATCAGTAACAACGCCATCTAATGATAATAATAATCTTGGTACATCCTATTCTTATGTGAAACATCATCATCATTGTCATCATCAGTCATCTTCATCATCACCATTCATCATCATCATCACAATTAATCATCACCATCACCACTCATCACCATCACCATTCATCATCATCACCGTCACCAGTCATCATTATCATCATCATTCATCATCACCATCATAATCATTCATCATCATAGTTTATCATCATCATTCATCATCGTCGTCACCATCGTCCTCCATCATCATCATCACCACCATTCATAATCATAATCACCATTCGTCATTATCATCATCATCTTCCATCATCGTCATTTATAATGTTACACACTCATAGCCAACGCTAGGATTCACTGTCGTAAGTGTCATAGATAACACACAAAGACAAGAACACACACTCAGACTAAGAACAGTTTAAGCTTATCATTAAAATGTCGCTGGGAATCGAACCCAGGACCCTTGGTACGGTGGACCAGCATATAACCATTAAGTAACACGGGTCGTCAAACTTATTAATATATAGTTAGTATAATCTGGATTTTAACAAGAAAAAAATAACCAACTTCAAAATAACTCAACATACTATAGATAACAAATTAATAAAAAAATATTTAAATAAATAATACTCTTAAATCACTTAAACTGTGAACGCCATTCGAAGCGCATCGTGTCGGCGTCGTCATTATTCCAAATTCAAAAGCAAGTTCAAAACGCCGCGCGAATCACAGTGGCGCGAATACGATTTTTTGATGTATGACGTCACATCACAAGATATGTAGATTTTGGGAATAAAATTCAATGATGATTTTCTTTAATATAGACTTTTATTATAATATTTTTATGAATATTGAGGTTTTATGTACCTATATTATAATAAAACTGTAACTGAGCGATGGGCGTCCGTCGAAGATATTTAAGAAAAAAACCTTTTAGTAAGTTTATAGATTCAATTTATTTTTAGAAATTTTATCTGTTTGCAATTTATTTTTTCATATTTTATCTGTTTGTCTAAAAAAAAGATAGGCGTATCCGTTGATTGCCGAGCTTCGACTCGAGTCTTCAATTGAAGGCTCTTGAGCCCTTAAGGCTCGAACCCTAAAGGCTCGAGCCTTCTAAGGCTCGCGAGCCCTTAGGCCTCGAGCTTTGAAAGCTCAGTAGCTCCGACTCGGAGCTCGAGTCCGGGGCTCGGAGCTCATTTTTCTCAACTCTAAACAAGAGTCACTAGCTCAGTGGGGCGGGCAGTCATGGGTGGCGATAATATCTATCAAAAAATTGAAATGAAATTATGTGAAGATACTTGGATGTTTGTCTTTTTATCGCGCAACAACTATTGATGGAACTCATAGAGATTTTAATCCCTTTTACTATGGAAAAGCAAATGTAATTATGTATGTATATTACAAGTCATTGTGCCATTTTTAACACGCTTCAATCCTCGAAATCTTTCAGGAAAAATCTTAGAGACCTAAGATTTTTCTTTTACCGAATCAAGTGATCATAGAAATGATACTGACAATGCTAAGAGATAAAGGAATTTAACTCCGATAAAATCGTTACCATGAATAAAACATTAACAATATTACGATTATTAATAGCACTTTTGAAATTCCATTGAATGGCTCGATAAGTGAGTTACTGACTGTCATGTCACGAAGTAACTCGTAGCGGGTTTCATTCGATTTGTTTCATTAAGTGCTCTCTAGTGCCTTTGTATCGGCGATGAGAGATACTTCAGTGAACGTTCACTGAACGCTTGTTGAACTTTAGTATATACGTATTACAGGCCGACACTTACGCCCCAACTTAGAGTCACTAACGGTTACTTAAATCGCTCCTTAGTAAAGAATCACCATAAAAATTCTGTACTAAGGAGCGATTTAAGTACCCATTAGTGACTCTGAGTTGGGGCGTTTGAAACTTGGAGTCAACTGAATGAATATTATGAAGAATAATTTCTCTTTTTTCTCCCTACTTTCTTGGCTCGCATTTTAATCTACATATTTATCTATCTATCTAATTGGCGCCTCTCTGACCGGTCCTGGGCTCTTTAAATACAGCGGTTCTCACTGTCTTCTTTAGATCATACTCGTATAAGTCCACCCTGGTCGGGAGGCGACTCTTGCTCCTTTTTCCGATGCATGGCCGCCATTCGAGGATTATAATCATTTTATTTATTTGCTAACTACACAGGGATTGATAGATTACCGCAAGAGCTGGCGCGTACAACACAAAAACAAATTGTTTTTGTCTTCGCCATGTAATAAAAAACTGGAAAGACATCACAAAAAACCGATAAGTGTCTCCCTCGCACATGGACAAGCTTATAAGCACGACAGAGATAGTTAATATTTTGTTTATGCTACTAAAAATTATTCTTATTTCGATTTCTTCCGTCAGTTAAAATCAACCGACAAATATTAGAAAATATAGCATGATGCTTTTTTGGACTTAAAATTTTTAGAATAAAATGTTACCTGAATAAATTGCTTAATGCAAATAAATCATGAAGAAGACAATATCGGGAAAATATTTAAACTCAGACCAAAAGTGATAATTACGATGAGAGATTTACGAGTATGCGGCTTAAAAGAAACGGTTTAACCGATGTAGATGTAATGAGATTGGGGAAACAATAAGCATTTCTTTCAACCGTATCACAAATATAATTCTTGTCTTAACATTTTTGAGGGTACTAACACATCGGTTTTCCGAAAGAAAACGAGCTCAGTTTTACGAGTACTAGAGGGTGTACATAATATTATGCATCTGCTCACAACCCGTGAAATGTACACGAATATTCTGAGGTCCATAGAGGACGTAGGTAGACTATGAATATTTGATATTCGTCGTCCAAATCACAATTCATGGTAACCCCAATTCGCAGTATCCCCTAGGCATTTCATATCATATCCATCCTGAGCGAGAAACAAGCCGGATTTTCAGCTTTATAGAATAAACTGCATCATGCACTTTAGATGAGAGGATAACTTCACATTGAAGGCGAACGCCATCGGAGGAACTGAATCACGAGAGAATAATAATATAATTACTGCATTTTAACCTGCATGGAAACGAATTACTTGCATATGACACTGCATATTTTCTTTCCATATTTAGCAGTCCCATGCGATATAAATGTTTTTTTACGAAACTTTTAGACCTCATTTGCGATCAAAATAACGTTTGACAGTAAAATTAATTAGCCGACCCAGTGATATTAATATGCACATAGATACTAATAAAGTGAAGTGTTTTTTTGTTTGAAATCTCTGGAACTGCCAGTAGGATTTGATAAATTATTTTTGTGTATGATATCAACATTCACAAAACACCCTATAGGCTATAGGCATAGTCCATGGACAAAAATCTGTTGATTCAGGGATACAAGTATTAAGATTTAAGCGTGAAGAAGCGAGGCGATTAGTATGCACATAACTGAACTGAGAATTACAATATGAACTCGTTCGGGACACCGTGGACCAACTGCCTACATAACGAACTATGACGACTATTGACGACCCGTGTGGCGCAATGGTTACCGTATGCCAGATCGCCGCACCAAGGGTCCTGGGTTCGATTCCCAGCGAGGCGGATTGAATTTCTGTTCTCGGTCCGGGTGTGAATGTCCTTGTCTAGTGTGTTCACATGGCACCCACCACACAGGGAATCCTAGTGTGGGACTATGAGTGTGAAGCGTTATTATTATTATTACTAATTGAATTACTGGACTTAATAAAAATCGAAAGTCCCGATAGCTCCGCAGTTGCACAATTTCCAGCACATAAAGTCTTGCAAACCTGGAACTATAAAATAAAACTAATTTTCCAGAGCATGAAACCGAGCTGAAGTGGCACGTGCAAAGTTAATGCACTTAACTTATTATATAGTCCAACTTCCAGCGCGTTTTGTCCCTAGTTTTATGGACAGGTGGGAGTTCGTTGGTTTATTTCAATAGTTGAATCAATTGAAGTTGCAAATGCCAACTGTTACTGACAGTCAATGTACAGCCTAAACCAGTGAAACTAGAAGCATGGATCTTTGCACTGGTTCCTTTTATGGTGTTGGGGAACACTAAAAAAAGCGGCTAAGTACGAGTCGGACTCGCCCATGAAGGGTTCCGTAGCAGCAAGTAACATAATATAAAAGTTCTTGAAGTTCGTTGTAACTTTGATCGAGGTAAATTGCGGTTTACGATTTATGACGTATTAAAAAAAACTACTTACTAGATCTCATTCAAACCAATTTTCGTTGGAAGTTTGCATGGTAATGTACATCATATATTTTTTTTAGTTTTATCATTCTCTTATTTTAGAAGTTACGGGGGGGGACGACGACACATTTTACAACTTTGGAAGTGTCTCTCGCGCAAACTATTCAGTTTAGAAAAAAATGATATTAGAAACCTCAATATCATTTTTGAAGACCTATTCATAGACCCACACGTATGGGTTTGATGAAAAAAAAATTTTGAGTTTCAGTTCTAAGTATGGGGAACCCCCAAAATGTATTGTTTTTTTTCTATTTTTGTGTGAAAATCTTAATGCGGTTTACAGAATACATCTACTTACCAAGTTTCAACAGTATAGTTCCTATAGTTTCGGAAAAAAGTGGCTGTGACATACGGACGGACGGACAGACAGACAGACATGACGAATCTATAAGGGTTCCGTTTTTTGCCATTTGGCTTGGCTACGGAACCCTAAAAAGGATTTTAGAAAATTTACTCCCTAAAGTTTAACGTTTGTATGATTTCAAAAGTATTATCCGCGGATAAATGTTGACTACATAAAACATAACAGCGAGCGGTCTTCTTCTGCGGCATACCGGTTTCGCAGAATACCACAGCCTTCTTATCTCCTAGTCTATCCTTGTTGGGCATCATACATGCAACTTTACACGAATCATTGACGACCATGTAGCCTGATATTAATAGCGACCCTGCCTACGAAGCGAGGTATCCTGGGTTTGATTCCCGGGTGTATACCGGGAAATTTTTATTATTATTTACACTGTTTTTATAAATGGTTACTTACTATGAATTTTGTTTGCTTTTTAACTACAAAATATAAGCCTCTTGTGTAGGTACTAAGGCTGAAATTCTGGACTCACGATGAATTGGTCCACAGAGGACCCTGGTTTAAAAAAACTGGTCTAAAAACCAATTTAAAAGTTTTCTGCAATTAAAAATATTAGAGGTAAATGGATGTTTTCAACTTAATCTCGTTAAAGCGATTAACACGCTCGGCTGATGAAGAGCCTGAATTTTTCGGCGTGTGATACGGGTAACTTTTATAATTTATTTATTCAAAGAATTTTTAAACCTTTATGATTACGAACACTATAGAGTTCTAAATATATAAAAGACACCTTCATATCTAAATCGATAATAACCTCGACGAAATTATAACAGACGAGTAACCGCCCCCGCTTTGCTTCGGTTTTCTTATTTTGTTACACCTTGGGTTATTTTATTGGAGTTTTATTAAGGATCCCTAATTTTTTTGAAAATATAATATAGCCTATGTCACCCGGGGATAGTGTAGCTTCCCAACAGTGAAAGAATTTTTCAAATCGGTTCAGTAGTTTCGGAGCCTATTCAATGCAAACAAAAAATGAAATCTTTCCTCTTTATATAGAGTATAGATAGATATAGACGTATAGAGAGATGGTCACGGCAAGACTACGATGGCAATGACAGATAAAATAGCTTAACTTTACTTCCTTTTTTAATAGATTTCCATATTAAGACTTCACAGTGAACACTAACAACATAATATGTAGATATTTCAGAATATTTTTTTCTGTGTATTGAGTTTGTCATCATTGTGTGCTATACTGACATGGCAAGCGAGCTGAATCGGAAATAGCTTCCTCTCTACCTAGGGATCCGCAAAAAGTATCGATACTTCTAGGTATCGATACTTTTGTTTCGATACCAAGTACTTTTGTTATCGATACTTTTGTTCCGATACTTTTTTGGTATCGATACTTTTGATACGATACTGGTATCGAGTAAAGTATCGATACTTTTGAAATTTTGCGTAACCCTATCTCTACCAGGTTAGGGTCTCCAAGCCTAAATTGGCAATCTTCACTCACTTTTGGAACATTCACATTCACCTAAAACTAAAAGAGAACTTTTTAAGCGCTCAGGTTACGTAAATTCAGGGTCGTATGATATTTTTTCTCACCGAAGCAAACTAAGAAAATATTTTCTAAATGCTTAATTAACTTTTTAAAGGAGGGTGGATTAGAAGTAATAAGTTTATAAACTTTAAACGAATACACTTTAACAGTGTAAAAATCATCAAAACTTATGATTCTTACTCTTTTACCTTGACCAGGCATGTCAAGAATGAGGTCATCCCGAGCAGCGACTTAGCTGCCCAAACATCATAAGTAAGTCTTTGACGTTGTATGTACAATGTACATACAGTCTATAGACAAACAACACTAGGACAGCATCGTTAAAATAGCTTTTTAGTAGCACGCTAATTCTGATAGTAAAAGAGTACCATTTGTTCTATAGCGTAAAAATAATCGTGTAGTCTACACGCGACTAATGGACACACTGAAATATCAGACTATGGAGGATGTAGTAGAAGGAGGGCCGTGTATGAAAAGTGTCCGTAAAAACACGTCCAATTACGAGTGTCGCTGCAGTGCGGTCTACAACAGCTGTGTTCGAATATCTATTTATCAGACACTAGCTAGCGCCATTCATTACGGGTAGCATAGCTGCAACTCCGAACTCAATCAAACAACCACCATAGAATTTTAACGTTGTTGCTATGCTTAAGACGGAATAAATGTTTCTTTGTTTCTTTCATTCTTTAGTATGGGTATACAAATTAATAACTTTTTTATTTCTAACTACAAGTAAGGTGTCGTTCGAATACTTCGAATGGACAGTTTTCTTGCTTTGTATTTTTAATTGTTTATGTATTGTTTGAAGTTTAACTCCTCTAAAATCGATTTTCATATTTAAGCCCGCTGTATGCAATTTTATGAAGAGTAAAATCAAACTGTCTTCGTTACGTTATCGTTATGTTTGTAATTCGTTACACAGAATTTAGATGGCTGATCAGTAACAACGCCAGATAATGATAATAATCTTGGTACATCCTATTCTGATGATGTGAAACATCATTATCATCATCATCATCCGTTGTTACTGATTTTACGATTGCAAACTAGATGGCGTTAAACTCCAATCGTGCGTCGGAACTGACACAGACAATTTTTTAGTTAAACCTTTTTCGTTTATTTATTTATTTTTGTTCATTGTATCAGTGATGCCTTAAGTATTAAGATTTCCATGAGCAATAGTAACTACTTACCATTTAGCGGCCCCTCTACTCATTTGTCAGCTAGTTACATAAAAGACGTAATTGTTTGCCAGACTTAATGGCTATTAACATAAAAAAATAACAATAAAAATGCCATGATTTCTTTCTCCGAGTAGGTATTTCTTTTACGAGAAAATTATAGCCGTTTGCCGTCGTTTCCTGAACGCCCCAAACTATAAAAGCTCATAACAAGGATGTCAAAATAAGTTATGGGACGTCACGCACGCTAGTCTTAGGCCGAGATCTATAAAGCACACCCACGCCCCAACTCCGAGTCACTAATGCTTACTTAAATCGCTCCTTAGTACAGAATTTGTATGGTGATTATTTACTAAGGAGCGATTAAAGTAACCGTTAGTGACTCTGAGTTGGGGCATTAGAGTTACTTTGTTGGCGGAATTTTTGTAACACAATATTGCCGCTTTCTTTTCTAAGCACGCTATTGTTTATAGCAGATTATTCTCGAACTTTGGGTAATAATTCTTGACAAAATATAACCGACTTCAAAATACTACTACTAGTAGTTTTTGAGTTATTTTGCCTATTTTTTTATATGCCTAGGCATATCTCACTCATATTTAAATGGCACCACATGATAAGCACCAGCTTTCGATTAAAAAAAGAATCAACAAAATCGGTTCACCCAGTCGAAAGTTCTGAGGTAACAAACATGAAAAAATACAGTCGAATTGAATTCCTCCTCCTTTTTTGAAGTCTGTTAAAAAGTAACTATTACTCCGCGGTGAGATTTTAAATGGATCTGCTTTCCTGGTTACTAATAACACATACATAACTACTTCGCTTTTGAAAATTTGATGAACAGATTTAGTGCCTCACAGTTTATTATTATTAAATTGCCATAATAAACGGAACGTTCCACGGTAGTCTTTATTATGAACCTCGTAATAAAAAATATCTATTAAATGCAAGTTACCACAATATTACGTCCTACCTAATACCCACCATATTAGTCTCCCAAGAGAATTTGCATTATTTTGATCTGGATTTCCAAATAACCTCGGTTGACAACTTTATTAAGGAAGATTGATGTGGGATATTTCACTGAGTCTATTTACGAAGACATAAGTACCTACCTAAGTAAGTATACTCGTATACCTGCCTTATAGCACAGAAGAAATAATAGTACTTATAATAAATACTAATAGGTAATATGAAATGAAAAAATTCTACTTAATTTACTTTAAATGATGATCATTAATTTTATCTAGCAATTCCAGATTTCATCAGTTTCTTTAGGTACATACATCCATCCATCCATTATTATCTAATCCATCTATCTATCTATCTAACAGAGACCACATTACCACATTGTTTTTTTTTGTAGGTACTGTACGGTTCTTTTAATATTATATTGAATATGAAAGTTTTTGCGGATGCATGGATATTTTTACTCTTACTCTTTCTAGAAAGAAAAAACTTCTGAACGGATTTTCATGAAGCACACAAGTAAACCATTATCTGGAATAACATATATGATATTCATTATCCCAGAAAAATTGGATAAAACCGCGTTCATAGCTGATTTATTAATTATGCTTACCTTAACACTTTTGCACAGTCTTAATTTGATTAGTTACCCCAGGTTTTCAGTAGGTTTTACCTAGGGTCGGTAATGAAAACTTTCAACTGTATTATTCATAGCATCCATATTGCCTCGTAAGTGAGTTAAAAATTAATTCATTATAATTAATTTAGCAAGATACCTACGAGCGTTTTAGTCGCTAGTGATGACAGAGTTTTGTGAATATTTTTTGTAGTAATATGTGGGGAGAAAATAAACCTCTTTTAAAACTATGTGATATCTATACTCGTATGGAGGAGTACCTCATTATAATTAAGAGATACAGAATGAAAGCGAACACTCGCGACTGACGTCATAGATCAAAAAAATATAGGTATACGAGAAAATCACTTCAATAACGTACAAACTTTAATTTATGAATTCCAGTAGAAGTTCGACCTTTGGACATAAATTAATTTAAAACGTCTTTTAAATTGGACTAAAATTTTACTTCACCACAACATTAGCGGGTCGAGTGACGACGACTTATGACTTACACTTATGTACGTCGTCAATCTACCTACATAAATAAATGATTTGATTTTGAATTTCGAATTATGAATAATCTGAATTTTACCAAGAAAAAAATAAGCGACTTCAAAAAAACTCAAAAACTACTTGTCCGATCTAGCTCAAATATAGTCGAATTGAATATCTCCTCCTTTTTTGATGTCGGTTAAAAAGCGTAATCCATCACGCTACTCAAGTACATGATAGATACCTCTACCTACATAGTAGAACAATAAATGGCCATAGTGTGTTTCAAACTTTAGAGCAATATTAATTTTTAGCTTAGTATTGCCGCACGAAGCCACGAATGTCTCCGATAAGGCTTAACAACTTCTATCGTTACAGATATTAACCGGCAACAATGGATTAATGTGTTCTCCGAAGTGCGGCAAGAATAATATAGCCTAATGAAATTTTACCCCTACCGGGAACCTTTTTAATTTCCATCGGCGCTCTGCGTTATTTAACGGCTTTTTAACCGACTTCAAAAAAAGGAATTCAATTCGACTGTACTTTTTAAGTTTGTTACTTAGAACTTTCGACTGGGTGAACCGATTTTGATGATTCTTTTTTTAATCAAAAGCTGGTGCTTGTCATGTAGTCCCACTTAATTGAGCGAGATCTGACGAGTAGTTTTTGAGTTAATTTTAAGTCGGTTATTTTTAGTCAAGAATTGTATACCTTACTCTACAATCCTTTACTACCGATCAAAAATCTATGAATGACGCAATTTCTATACGTTACACAATAATATAGCAGGATGACGAGATTTTTTAGAAGTCGCACGACGGTAGTTTTGGATAATATTATCTGTATATTCTTTTATTTCTATTATTTTCTAAATCTAAGGAAATAAGAAATTTCCACTTGATCTATGCTCGAAGCAAACTATTTTTGCAATCAGGTGTATACAAATCCCTCATAAAATCTCCTAAGAATAGTTTTCAGGTCACTTATTATATTTAGGAGTATTCAGTGATTTGCGAACAACTTTATGTAGGTATTTTGCTTCGGGAAATCAAATGTTTGAAGCAATGTGTTCCGGCTGGGGGCTTGAGAGCCAGTGTTTTCTTTCTTTTTCTTCTCTTTTCTTGATTGGCAACGCATCATTAATGCCTTTGGCGTTCCTGATGTCCATGGGCGATAATAGCCACTTAATCAGATGGATCGTAAGCTCAGTTGCCAGCTATTTCCATAAAAAAAAATTAAAACTTCCATATTCCTTTCTCTTTCGTTATTCTTTTCCCTTTTACACTTCATTCCAATTATTCAACAATTCAGATACAATGCTCCTCATCTTTCCCTTCATCAAACCACAGTAAACATCGGCGTTTAACAAACAAATCAGTTAAACCAAACCGGTTGGCTACGAGTTGCTATGACAGCAATTAAGCCCGTTTGAAGCGCTTGCGGTTTGATACCAGAAGGATCTGTATTGGAGTAGCAATTTATATTTCAGAGCGTCTTCAAAGAATATTTGCAGTAGGTATAACAATATTAAATCGATTTTATTTGTGTTATTGGTTGATAAACGACACTTACCTATAGAAAACATTTAGAAATTTTCTTTGAAGACAAATACCAAAAAATATATTTATCAATATTGAAAATTTATTTTTGACTGTTAATAATATCTATAAACAATTCATTATTGCATAAAAAATTATTATAAATACAATCTGTATAAAATTAAGTAACCATGAATACAAGGTGGTGCTATGCAAATAAAACTTCACTTTCAAAGACAATGTTCTGTTCTGTTCTAGAAGCTAGCATAGCGCTAAGTGCGTTAAGCAACATGAATGAGCGCTGCGCATACGTTCATCGATCGCCTACTAGCCGCGTTTAAAAACGCCAGTCTGAAAGACACTGTCTCGATGACATTCGTCAGCTTTCCACAAGAAACTAATTTCACGGTCTGTAGAAACTTGAAAGATAAGCAAGCGTATCTCGTAGCACCGTAATGAAAGCTACGCCGCCTACGCGTCGGTGACGATAAGTGCTACGATGCTACGACGTAGATACAGTAAAATAAAACAGTTCGTGATCCATAGAAACAATTTATTGCTCATATATTTTTCAAAAGAATTCTAATAAACGGTGTAGGTACTTAACTATTTTTAGAACTTTGTGAATAAAATCAATGGATTTTGTCGAAAATGTGTATTGACATTTTGGGATGTAAATAAATGCAACCATTTTTTTCTCTGTAATAAATCAGTAAAAATAAGTACTTTATACGTTGAACGACATTTCATTACTCGCAAATAAAAATAAAGATTTCGATATGATGGTAATTGAACAATATCCTTTATTCTAATTTACCTACCACTTCATAAATTAACACATTTGAATTCAACGTTAATTGGCAATTTATAAAGTATATTTATCTGACAATAAATTCCAATTATTATCATTTGACGCTTGTAAATGAAGTATGCTTGAATCAATTTGCCGAACAACGTTGAATCAAATTGATTTTTAAATATTTTTTTAATGTTTAGTTTTTCTATAATACGGGTCACTGATGCGTTGCTGGCCAAGAAAGGGTGAAGAAAAAGAAAGAAAGAAAGTTAGTTACTGATTTAGAAATCAGTAGCCGGTATGCATTTTTTCTCAAAGCTTATAGGGGTTTATAGTCTGGGTTCCAAATATTTGATTAATTTGATACCACGAAAGTATACCTAGAATCCCTCGTCGTGCTACTAGTAGGACAAAATAATAGGAACGCGAGAAAATTCCTGACAATATGGTACCTAAAGCTTAATGATTCGACAGACGACACCTAACAATTATCTTAAAAAAAAAGAAAGATAAAATTCCAGTCTGCCCTGTTGAAAACGCACTTTGCAGTCACAGTGAATAGAACTGCAGTGACCAAGCTATAAATAAAGTAATTACTGTTGTTCCCAGGTCACCGCGCTCACACCGTATTCGTGGGAGTGCACGTGCCGGCGCGCCGCCACTCACACCGCAAGCATAAACACCATCACCGCAATGGAGAGAAGGAATCGGAGAGACCTGGTGAGACTCACTTCATTTGTCATTAAGTTGACTCTAAGATTCTAATGGGGGCCATACACGATCAAGTATACTTGTCAAGATACAAATATATGGCAGATAGCTATACCGTGGCCATACACGATCAAGTATACTGGATGCCCCGTCAAGTCCGCTTGACGCTTCATCAAGTACACTTGATCGTGTATGGCCTCCCATGCTTTAAAGACGAGATCTTAAGTTACTATTACTATCGGGTGTAAAATGCTGATATTTCAACCCAATTTAACTGTCTTCCAGCCGTAACCACGATTCATGCATCTATCTGGGTTGAAGTATCGGCATACATAGGTAATAAATTCATAACAAGTAGATAGGTATTACACTAAAAATTAGGATATGCTTTTATAAACTGGTATACCAAGTATGATATGTAGGTATACGATGATATTATATATTCCATAATATATGTTTAATGTATATTGTAAAGATTATCTATTTAGTTATCCCCACGTTAAATTAGTGTCGCATTAAGCAGGTTTTTATTATATTAAACTTGAGATTATTTAAGTAGTTGAAGTAAAAGAGAGAATTAAGACTCTTGATAGACATACAGACAGAGGCCCAACCAAATGATCCTACGGAATGATACGGAATCCTAAAATGTATTTAACTACGTCAGTGTCCACGCTGTAATATACCTTTCCAATGTACGTTTTCAAAGCAAAGAGTAAACAATTAACTATAGAGGATTTTAACATCAAAGACTACTACATGTCTACTTACCATTATGTGGGATTGTAAACCAATAAAACATAAATATAAAAGGTAAAACACAAGTTTGTACACTGAATAAACTTTTTACTGCCAAACTTCTAGCTGCGAGACTGACTTGCATAATAAAATTTTGCTACGCTATTAGTATGTTGTGGAACTTTTGTTAATTTGGTCCCATTAATTCCGGCTTCTGTAAGTTATAAGGAATTGTAGGTACCTTGGAAATTTAACAGCTATTTTTAATCGTTCTTTGTGTATTAAAAAAATTACCTCTTTACTCCTTTTTTATCCTGCTTGACCGATGCCGCATCGCTGATACCTTCGGTGTTACTAAATAGTCGATAAACGAATGGAAGATCCAACCGATGGCAAATGTTCATCGTCTTCTATGGACATTAGTAACACCATAATCTTCTCCGATGCGTTGTCATCAAGAAAGAAGAGAAAATAAATAAAGAACTGGCTCTCTTCCTCCCAGCCGGAACACGTATTACACACCCAACAAAAGTAATAATAAAATGGATAATTTGGATACAACTAATTTACTTGACATATTGCATACATATAACAAGTACCTACTGTTCTTGTTCGTGAATATCACAAAGCGGAAACTGAAAACGGGCTCGTAATGAATAGTATCCCTGAGGTAAACCTAAACGCTCGACCTAAAGGGACTCGACGTAAAGGGAACCAATCACCGAAACAACCCTTAAATGAAAACGTATTATTATGTCACCGAAACAACCCTCAAATGAAAACCTATTATTATGTCACCGAAACAACCCTTAAATGAAAACCTATTATTATGTCTGATTGTGTAGCTTGCAAAAGAAAAGACCAAATACGTTCTAATAAAATTGAGATTATGTTTATGTAAGAAAAGACTATCTAATCTTAAACAGATTAGGTACGCATAGTCGAATCTCAATGGCATAGACTTAATTATGCGCCCTATAGTCTTGTAGGTGTAGGTACATAGTGCTCACCGTGACCAACTAGCTAGGTGTCTTGGGTTCGATTCCCGAGCAAGATAAAATTGACGAAAATATCTATTTTTTGGGGTGCAGGAGATTATTTTGTGCTATTTTATGCCGCGCACTCCTAGAAACCCCTGATTTCCAGAGTAGAGATTATAATATTTGTGTCAAAGAAAACGTTTCGGCTAATCGCTAGCAACGCTTATTTATATAGTGTTCTGTAACTGAAACATTAGATAAGTCCAAAATTACATGAGTAGATTGCCGAACCAAAATTGCCTACACAAATAGCGGCAATTTAAGACAATCCTACTCACATAACGATACATTTGATAAACGATGTTTAAGTTATCTGATTTTGCACGTAGTTAATTTACACATATCAGCTTGTTTTCAATGTCAGAAGCAAGTATACCTACATGTAGGCGAAGTCTACATTATGTAACATTATATTTATCCTCACATATTAAATTAACGTATTTCTCGTAAAATGTTTACTGCTTTTATCAAAAGTAATTGAGTAAAAACATATTTCAAGATAGATCTTGAAATATTATTAGGTTTATTGTCAATATTTCCGACCCTAATATTTATTCATGCGATATATGAATAACAAAATTCAGTTCCAAATGAATATGTCATGAGGATAGAATACAATATCTAATTTTGTAGCTGAACAAGTAACATTGATGTAACAACAAACTGAATCGCCATTCGTTAGTCTTCTATATAAATATAAAATGAATCAAAACACGATACAAGGTACAATTTCGTATTAACGAGACGTGACCTTCAAACCTCTCAACTCCTTTGAAGACGCAATATTCAACGATCCTCATTGTTTAGAACAAACTGATTGTACCTATCTGTAAGCACGTAAGATAAACAAAGACGTCAATATAGTATTATTAAGTAGCTTTATTGAAATAGTTTCCTAGACCTAAGGTTTTCAACATAAATATTCCAACTAATTCCAATTCGTAGGACCCGCGATAATGGCGCGAGTTAGAAGATTAAGCGTAACGGATGATGGAGAAACACGTAAGACTAAGCGACAGAGACCCGTTTTGTATTATAGGTTTTTCTTATGTTTTTCAACTATCATCGCATTCACCATCGTCACCCGATTCAGCATGGATCTATCAATCTTCAGTCTCGTCAATCCTTCAGACACCACCTTGAATTCTTTGCATGTTTCTTAGCTGCAAATATTTTATTAGCCTATTTATTCATTTTTTATTAATTGTCTTTATATAATATCCAAATGTGTGTTTTGAATGTAGCGTAATAGTACTTTATGTTTTCAGTTACCCCGCCAGCTCAAAGAGTCCAGTTCATACTTGGAGAAGACGTTGACGATTCAACTCTTGAATCTCATCCTCTGTTCTCTGAAATGGAAGAGCTTGTCAAAGAAGGAGACGAACTCGAATGGAAAGAGACAGCTCGTTGGATTAAATTCGAGGAGGATGTCGAGGAAGGTGGCAATAGATGGTCCAAACCACATGTCGCTACTTTATCACTTCATTCACTATTTGAACTGCGAAGTTTAATCCTAAATGGATCAGTTATATTTGACATGGAAGCCCATTCACTGGAGCAAGTGGCAGAAAGCGTTTTAGATCACATGGTCGTTGAAGGGGCTCTAGCATATGACTGCAGACAAAAAGTAAAAGACGCTCTTCTTAGAAAGCACAGGCATCAACACGAAAAACGTAATCATAATAATATGTCAAGACTACCGCTGATCAGATCACTAGCTGATATCGGAAAAAATCATTCGTCCTGTAAAAGTAAGTTGTCAATATTTTCAGAACAATTTTATAAAAATCTTTCCTCTTATGCCTATTCTTCATTAAGGATTATATGCATAATATAGCGCTGTCCTGTCAGATAACCAGGAGGGTAGCTCTCGACGCTCTGTATCGAGGAGTTGTCGTGGGCCGTCCTCGTCGCCACATACGGCTCTTCTTCCAGCAGCAGATTCCAGGGGTCCTTACCTAGCTGTTCCAGGTCAGAAACTGGGAACCGATATGCGTGCACAAGCTCACCGAATTCACGCCCCTTAACACGCACGCACTAGAAAAAAGCTAATTTGTATACCTGTATTACCGGTGTGGTTTTGTGTGTTATCTGTAACAATCTTTTTTGTGACTAAATTCCAATCTATTGTGAAAAATTGGCATTATATTACAGTGGACGAAGGCGGTACAACCAGCGGACATTCTCACAAAGGAGATTTCGGTCGATTCCTAGGCATCCCTAACGCGGGTAACCGCTTATCCTTAACATGTCTACTTCGATGTTATTACTTCTTAACACCATCATTACATTTGTTACGTTATTTTAAATTTTTCTCTTTTATTTTAAATTGTAACACGCAAATAAAATCTATTTACGCCATTTCATTATCTTGAGCTAAGCGGATGTTGTTATTTCATTTATTTCCATTTTATTCTACTTAAAGCCACTATTCACGTTTGCTTTACTTCATGCTTTCTTAAACCATTTTATGAATGCTACATGTAATTCACTTACCTACTTAACTCATGAGTATGTGATAATCATTTAAGGTATCCATAATTTTCAAGCATCTGTTGTGGATTTGTCAAAGATCAATGAATGTTACTTATCGTTTTGAAATCTGCACTTCACAGTTTGTTGTTTGTTTGGCTATTTTATTGAATCGCAATGATTCGATTTGACTAACCAAACCAATTCATCCAAATATTATTGCAGGTGCAGTTCATGATGAAGGCATTGTAAAGAGTCCAAGCAACATATCCATGAATCGAAACCACAGCTCAGGAGACCTTCATATGAATGGAGATATTAATCACAAATGTAACACGCATTTTATGCGTAAAATACCACCCGGAGCTGAAGCTTCAAACATTTTAGTCGGTGAAGTTGATTTTCTAGAAAAGACTTTATCTGCATTTGTGAGACTTAAAACTGGGACTATTATGGGAGATCTCACTGAAGTACCAGTTCCAACTCGCTTCATGTTCGTTTTGCTCGGACCACCTAACAGTAATTCTAGTTTTCACGAAATCGGCCGTGCAATGGCAACATTAATGTCTGATGAAATTTTTCATGAAGTTGCTTACAGAGCCAAGAAAAGAGATCATTTACTAGCTGGTATAGATGAGTTCCTGGATGCAGTTACTGTTTTGCCGCCCGGAGAATGGGACCCCGCAATACGTATTGAACCTCCAGCTGCCATTCCTTCTCAAGATCCAAGAAAACGCCCGAATGATAACAATCCCAAAGATGAACCAGATGAGGAAGAAGAAGAACAAAGACAAAGAGAAGAGTCGGGTTTAGCTAGAAGTGGAAAACTATTCGGAGGTTTGATTAACGATTTAAAAAGAAAAAAGCCTTGGTACTGGTCTGATTTCAAAGATGCACTAGCGATACAGTGCGTCGCATCATGGATATTCCTTTATTTTGCATGTCTGTCCCCCATAATCACTTTCGGAGGATTACTTGGTGAAGCAACAGGAAAAAATATGGCAGCCATGGAATCTCTGGTATCAGGATTTGTGTGCGGAATGGGATATGGATTTTTTTCAGGACAACCATTAACAATTTTAGGATCAACTGGTCCCGTATTAGTATTTGAAACAATAGTTTTCGAATTTTGTAAGTCAATCGGATGGGATTACATGTCATTCAGATTCTGTATCGGAACATGGACAACAATAATATTGATAGTATTGGTAGCAATCGATGCAAGCGCCTTAGTATGCTACATTACGAGATTTACTGAAGAGAACTTTGCTACATTGATAGCTTTCATTTTCATTTATAAGGTAGTACAATTCCATAAAATAACAAAAGCATACCTTAGATAATAATAAAAAGCGTTTTTGTATCTTTCCAGGCAGTGGAGAATGTAATATCCATCGGCAAAAAATTTCCTTTAAAAACTCGTTCTGATGAAATTCTCAACTATGAGTGTTATTGTTTACCAACCAATTACTCCAAACTTCCGGAGCAGTTTAATTGGACGTCTGTGGACAGAACCTCGTGTCAGGTACTTCACTAATTACTATTTGATCTGCCTTGTTTGCGATGTGTGCAGGGACACATACAATAGATTAGGTGTAGGTATATAAAGTTAATTAATAAACATGTTTTTTCAGTTATTAAATGGAACCCTTTCTGGACCCGCTTGCGACACTAAAGTTTACGTTCCAGATGTGTATCTTATGTCTATTATTCTTTTCTTGGGAACTTTTACGATCTCGATAATACTGAAAGATTTTAAAAATTCGTTATTCTTCCCGTCCAAGGTAAATAAAAAAATTATTGCTTATTATTTACTAATATTTCCAAACACTAATATAATGTTTATTATGTCTCTCAGATCAGGTCAGTCATCAGCGATTTTTCAGTCATCATTGCTATTTTATCAATGTCGTTTCTGGACTACAAAGTTGGAGTTAAAACTCCAAAACTAGAAGTTCCTTCGGAGTTCAAGCCTACTTTGCCAACCAGAAATTGGATCATCACCCCGTTTAATGGAAACCCATTCTATTCTGCATTGGTGGCTATATTGCCAGCTTTACTTGGCACAATACTAATATTTATGGATCAACAAATAACGGCTGTGATTGTGAACCGCAAAGAGAATAAACTCAAGAAGGGATGCGGTTATCACTTAGATTTGTTTGTACTGGCAATTCTGATAGAGATCTGTTCAGTTATGGGCTTGCCATGGTTTGTAGCAGCAACAGTTCTAAGCATTAATCACGTAAACTCATTGAAAGTAGAATCTGAATGTGCTGCTCCTGGAGAAAAGCCACAATTCTTGGGCGTAAGAGAACAAAGAGTTACACATATCCTCATATTTTTAACGATAGGCTGTTCAGTAGTATTAACTCCAGTTTTGAGACATATACCAATGCCAGTATTATTTGGAGTATTTCTTTACATGGGAGTGGCATCTTTGAAAGGTCTCCAATTTTTCGATAGGATCTTAATCATGTTTATGCCACAAAAATATCAACCTGATCATATGTTCCTCAGACAGGTAAGGTTTATTTCTTTTGATGTAATATTTACGCTTTGTTATCGATCCTAATATTACTGTATGTTTTAGGTGCCAATTCGTCGTGTCCACATATTTACAGCCATTCAACTGGCATGCCTGGTCTGTTTGTGGGTGATCAAATCTTTTTCCATGACATCCATATTGTTCCCCCTCATGTTGGTAGTGATGATTGGGATAAGGAAAGCATTGGATTTGTTCTTTACTAGAAGGGAGATGAAGATTCTGGATGATGTAATGCCAGAAATAACAAAGCGCAATCAAGATGAGCTTCGGGAGCTAGGCGATGCTGAGGTGGGATGGCATGCAAAACTATCACGTCTTTGCGGTTGGAACTGATCAGACATTTCTGGCAAACCATATTTTTGTTCCTTCGTCATCCTGCCATGTAAACGTGTAGTCTTTCTTTTCGTTATTCATGTAATGTTGATCTGGTAATAAACTCAGTATTTCGTTGATGTTTAACTGTATTTCATTTTGCCGTTCATTGTATCCCTTTCTGCTCTGAACACTTTGACGCTAATAATGTTAAAATCAATACGCAAACGTAAGTAGATGTAAATAATTACACATCATATTCACGTAGAATGCAGCACTGTAAAATGAATTATAGATTGTGTTTGCTTGTAAAAAGCAAAATTCTTAAGCTATTCCATTCTAGGACGCCAACAACAAAAACAATCCACCGGCATATCAAGAAAATTTGCAAATTCCACTCATTAATGGTAATATCATGAACATACCCTTGACATCGATAAACATATCGGAGGAGGTTAACAAAACTGGAATTTGGAAGCAGGTTAATAATACTAATACTGGTAGAAGCGAATCCAAAGATCCCAAAGCTAAAAGTGGAAAGAAAACGTAAGTAAATAGTACTCCAAAAAGTCCTATTCCTGAGTGAAATCCACTGTTAAATAAAACAGTGTGCAAAACAATTGAATGTTGGTAAAATAAAATCGATACAAAATATGATTTCTTTTCAGCAATAAACACAAGAAACTGATATCGAAAACGGCGCAGTCAGAAATCGAACGTAGGCTGTCTACAATGGACGAGGTGGAAGAGGATGATCCCTCAATGAAGGTGTGCGTCACTAACACGAAGTTCTGAACCGCGCATGTTGACCTCACGTGTTATAGCAAAGAGGACACCGCATGGGCGCATGGCACGGTACCCAACCAAAGTGCATGATGTTAAGCCTGCCCTTAACACTAGACCACTTGATTTAGCCACTATTTTAGTACTTAAAGCTAACTACTACTAGTTCTAGTAGACAAAATCGATGACACAGCCAGTAGCGAATGCTGAAGCAGATAATTTAAATTTAATCCCTGTATCACAGTTTTCGTTAGGATTATCTTCATTGGCACTGTTGTCGATTAAGCTGGCGATATTAAAATTGGTTATTGTGGTTATATCTTTATATTCATATTTATAGTTAGGATTGTGTAGAGAATCACCAGATACTTTTTGTGGATTATTTACATTTGCCAAATGAAGCTCTAATTCTACTAATATAAAACAATTTTTTTATTGTTATTATTAGCAAACCTTGTGAATAAATTAACATTTATCTCGTCAACCACTCAACTTGAAAAGAAAGCTATTGGCTATTGAACTTCATAAAGATTCGAGTCTCACGATTCCTATCGGATTCTACTTGACATCAGGTGGCGTCTACTCGTTAGTCAGCGATTGAAATCAAAAGAAAACTAAGCTTAAATCTCTTAGTACTAATCTTTTTAGCGAGAGGGGCTCATAAGTTAAGGCTAACATCACTAAAATTAAAAACAAATTTAAATTTAGCTGATTTAAAATGTGACGGAACTTATTAAAAATTCAAAATGTTTAAAATCAGTAGTTTTGTTCTCGTGATTTTATTCATTTTTGTTAGCGATTTTAACACATTTTTATTTTATTTTCACAATACATCTAAATGTACCAATTTTGTTTTTTGTTATTTGAGTAGGTACTGGCTTTGTCAGTTTTTTACTCTTTTACTAATAAACGTGCAATTTTCTTTAGTGTAATATTATCAGTTAGATATTGCATGATCGCATTATATCTCACTTCAGTACTAGCATGCTTTAGCTGTATTTATATATTTATGTCGTTATTTTGTAACTTTTTGTTTTCAACGCCTTCTGGGTGATTTTCAGACCGATCTCTTAAGGCACAAGGACACTTGGAACTCCAGTAAACAAAGTAACAATAAGAAAAACAGCACATCCGCTGAAACTTCAGTCTAAATACGAAATATTTCGCCGTGTGTACTAGCCGTTACGCCTTTTTACTTTTGTGGAATTTTTTTGAACTGTGGACTTTCTTTACTCTGCTTATTTTATCAAAGCTAGTTTTAACCAAGATTTAATAAGAGACAATCCTTTAACTAATACTTTTTATTTTGTGATGTAGGTACAGATTTATTATAATTTTATTTGCTTTGTTGCTTAATAAAGTAGATAGAAATAATTTAACTTACATTAAAGAAGTTTAGTGCTATCATCAACAACTAATAGGGCATTAATTCATCTTTAATTAAACCGTAAAATGTTATATTGAAACCGATTAGGTACCTAATATTAATTTGGTAAGTATTTATTAAAAACGTAAGTATTTAATATAAGAGCTAACCCATAGTTAATTCCGTACCTACATTTGTGAGTTGTGATTAACTTCAATTACCTATGATAGAGATTACATGACGTTAGGTATTTAATAAATTATTAAGTAATAATATTGGCACAAATGATATGTCTTTTTCGTAGGGGCTGTGTAAACGTAGTCAATAAATACGTATATAGCGTGAAGAAATATTAACCTTTCCAAACATATTTTCGGAGAACGATTCTAAACTTTAAAATTAATAATTTTATTTGATACATCAAATAAAATTATTAATTTTAAATTTATTTAGTGTTTACCATTTAATTAAATTTTTGATTAATTGTTAGATTAGTAGATGTAGGTACCTCTACTAGATAATTTAGAAACATTAATTTCATGAACTTAAATAGGTATAACGTGTTTTTTTGAAATTTTTATGTGTATGTATACAGTAAGTGTTTTATGTGTATGTTAATATAAGGAATTGTGATCCAGTTACCAACAAAAGTGCCAATAGAATAATAACACCATTTTATTTTATTATTAAACATATTTAAGTGGTTGTAGATATTGTTTAATATATACTAAGAAATACTAATTAATTATTATCTTTGATAAATAAATTAGTTTTTTGAACTACCCAGTAGATACAATGCAGTTTTCTAATTGAGTAGTACCTACGTATAACAAATACTTAGTATCAATTATAAAAGATTTCGTACAGCCAAAAAAATTATGTAATTATTATAGGCCATTATAGTCAATTATTTAGTTGTTTGACAATCTCAAAATACTTTTAAAACTTAGAAAAGGTGTTTTAATAATGATAAGTATAAAAAATACTTAATTATTAAAATTGCGCCAATTATTTTCATGTGTAACAGGATTGTTTGGATACTAGTGAAACTGTTAAATTGTAAGAAACATAATATTATACTTACATAGCATATTTTTTTTATTACATCTGTCTTTTGTCTGCTAATTCTATAAAAACCGGGCACGACCGTGTCAGTCCACGCGCAATGTAAGGTTCCGAAGCAGTAAGTTTATCGACTATTACTCATTAACTACTTATGCTAACATAGCCGTGATAGTTTTCCTTGTAAATTCATCACATAACCTATTTTTGAGAATTTTTTTACTTGTCTAACTCCAACCGTTTAGCCGGCAGGTCCCACTTGACTCTAACCAAAATTAGCACTTTAAAGCCAAATATTTCACAAACGGACCCCTAATTACAAAAATGGTCTTAGAAGACCCATAATATCTTTGAAATGATGAAACTATAAGGGTTCCGATTTTACTTCGGAACCCTAAAAGGCACAATCTGTCCTTAAATACTGTCCTGTTCTGTCCAGGGGCAAACTTCTATATCACTCACTATCAAACCAATACAGTAAATTATAACGATCGTATTGGTTTAATACGATCGTTATAATTTACGATGCGTAAAGTCCAACTCAGTTAAGAGACCGAAATTTCAAATCAGTTAAGCGAGGGGAGAGATATAATTAACATAATAATGGACCTTTTTACAAGCCTGTTTGGGGGACGGAATGATTACACAATTTTATTATGTCACTAGGGGCTAAACAAGGAAATGTCCTATTTTGATATTTGATATACCAAGTCCATAGAAAAATAAAAAGCAACCGGTTGGTTCTTGACGTCTTGCCAAAGCAAACCGCCTCTCTACCTTAATTTCGACATTATAATAGGTATGATGACATATTGTGAATATATTGTTCTATTATAATTACAACGTAGGTATATCATATTTCCGCAAAAAATAAAGGTTTAGTATAAAATAAATACACTTTAATTTATGAGTTTAAAATTCGCACCGAAACACTTTAAAGTGTCATGGCGTCGCTTGTGACGTCACGCCTGAGTAGACTACATGTAAAAACTAGATGTCATTGTCAATATTGTCATATTCGTTTCATATTTGCTTACTCAGATGTGACGTAATTCGCTCTGATTGGTGTTCAAGATATCATGGCAGATTGCCGTATTTTGTAGTTTTATTTTATCAAAATATGTATTATTAATCTCGCTCATAATACTTAGTACAATAAATGCGTGTTTTGTAATCCATGAATAGGGTTTTGTTTTATTATTAAATACATAATTTTAGTGATTTTTACTTAGTGTCATCATGCCTATTATAACACGTTTTAAACATAACAATTGTAAGTGTCTAATAAATGTTTTCCTACCCTGATTTGTCTAACTAAAGTGTTTATGAATTATAATGTAACATAAATATGTTTATTTAATACTGTGTAGGTATTCATAGCTTCTAGATTCTAGACCGACCTCAGAAAAGTATTGCGATTAATACAATTTAGGTACACCAAGTAAGAATGCAATTCTTGATAGTTTTCTCTCCTTAGAAATTATTTTAAAGATGTAAAATATTATCCACTTGTAAATAAAATAGGCCTCAGCACTTTTACAATATAATTATATTAGATACATATGTATTACATTTAAAAATGCATTTGCATGCAAAGATACTCACCTAATTTCGTGATAAAGTTATTGTTATTTGTTCATTACTTACGTTACGGTTACAATTTATATGATACTTTCAAATTAAGTTATAGGTACAACAATCGGACTAACAATTAAATATTGTTGATTTAAAATAAAATCAAACATTCCTATTAAGTGGGTACTCGCGTTTAAGTGAGCGTTTTTTTAACATTAGTTTTTTACATTATTTATCTCTATTTGAATTTAATTGAAAGTATTATTTTAAGTTATTGTTCAACATTGCTTTATACCATATTTCATGGCAATAAAAAATGACTAAGTATATAATTTCTGATATTTGATATGTAAAAGATAGATATAACAATATACAAGATAGATAGAGATGTAACAATCGGGTGAAAATTACGTTTTGTTTGTATTCGTTTTTTGTCGGAAGTTCAGAATCGAACGTCAAAAAAATTCGCGATGCCAATTTTTCAAGTAAAATTCAGCATAGAGTAAAATTAGTTTAAACCGTCAATAAATAATTAATTTAGTTTTATAATTATTGCGACGTGGCTATAATGTAGCAATGAGTATGGCGATAACCTAATAGTACTTTAGTGTTAAGGCTCTTAAACATAAAAAATAAAAAAATATCAACCATGTAATTTTTTAACTAAAATGTTCTGTCTTACTCGTACACATTTAATTTGACGTAAGTGAAAGCGAGACAAAGACATTTTTTGACTATAAGGTCTAAGGTACGGTTGATAATTTTTATGCAAAACGCCCTATCTGTATTTAGTCATTCATTAGTTGATTCTAGTCTAGTTAAGTGGAAATAGTATATAAGGTGTACCTGGCGTGATAATTATGTGTTATACGGTTTGTATCGTTTTGGAGAAGTTTTGAGGAATGTTATCAATAAATGGATGTTTTTTCTGAATGCCTTATTCATTTCATTTCCCCACACTATTAATACATTTGAGATAATAATATGACTTCAATAATCTATACATTATAGTAAAATTGTAACTGATCGCAATCTGTACATGTGATTGCTTTCGACAAAAAAACAATGTAAACCGTATCTAAAACGGTTAAGCCGTCTCTGAGATTAGCGGGAACAAATGCACAAATAGACAAAAAATCTAAAACACGTTATTTAATTTTGATCCATTGCGTTACACTATTGAACAGTTTTACTAAAAATATCTTCCATGTACAGACAACTATATATCAAGATAGGTTTATAATAATAAAACTATATAATTTAAATAAAATTATATTTCGCTACTTACATAGTAAATTTATAATAAACCTTACAAATACATTATCAACAATCATTTACAGTACAGCCTTCTAATCACTGCTTGTGACTTCTAAATAAAATATTTTTGGAAAATCTGCTCGGGTATTTCTAAAGTGTCTGTCTGTGCAATTTGTATATTAAAAGACAGTATATCTCTAGATTATATAGATATAGCAGTGATAGCCTAGCGGTTAGAACGTTGGTCTCCCGAACGAAGGGGCCCGGGTTCAAATCCTGGCACGCACCTCTAATTTTCAAATATTATGTGCGTATTAGAAGTTAATTATCACTTGCTTCGGTGAAGGAAAACATCGTGAGGAAACCTGCACACCGGAGAGTTCTCCATAAAGTTCTCAAAGGTGTGTGAAGTCTACCAATCCGCACTTGGCCAGCGTGGTAGACTATGGCCTCATACCCCTCACATTGTGAGAGGAGACCCCGAGCCCAGCAGTGGGACAATTATGGGTTGTTGCTTTGCTTTGCTTTTGCTTTTATATCTCTAGATTTGACTGCGAAAGCTGCTTTTTTTTCTATATACAAATAACATAACAATACATTACTTCTTACAAAATTATTCCGAATTAGATGTTTTTAATCAATCATACTGTAAAGCGTGTGACATTGATGGATTCATAATAAATTTATTTAAAAATATTCACTTATACCTTTTAGCGACAATAATCATAAGTCGTAAAATGTATGGTTTACAGCGTAAAAGAAGGCTGTTATTATCTATGGTTTTATTAACATAGAAGTATCCAATCACGCAGTCAAGTAATGTTTAAAGGCTGACACAATAGAAAGGGTTAAAATTATTTAATTAGTTACTTATACATAATTCTCTTCTTGCGTGGTTGTACTGAAAATCACCAACGTAGTATTATATCACAACATCGTTACTCAGACCTAACCCATCTTGAAATTTGGCTTTTAATTTTCTAATTAATTTGTTATGGCATTAGGATTCTCATTAAAATCAAATTAATTTGCTGCAGAGCGGAAGTAATCGCATCAGAAATTGCATACAGAAGAGCTTTAAATACTGACGTGACTTAAATTCAATTAAATCTACTTCAAAATAATTTAATTACTTACATCCAATTAATTCGGTGATTTCCATAGCCCACACCCAGACCACTGACTCATTTATTTCTTTGATTGCCTAAAACATCTTGACATGTGAGATTGCGTCTTCTACAAAGAAGAATAAGCTTTAATTCTTCTTTTTCTTCTGGTCAGGCAACAATCCCATCTCCTCTTGGTAGGCGCGGATGAGTCGTTCCTGCACTTCGGGCAGGCACGGCGAGTAGCGACTGTATTCCATGCTGAACTCGCCCTTTCCTTGCGTCATGGATCTGGAATAACAGATGATGTTAGAGTACTCCTTATCCTTGGGAGTTTCTTGCCGGTTTTCTCGACAGTTATTAAAATACACAGAGACAAGTTGGTTTTTTTTTTCTACAGAATATCGACTTAACTCTAAATTAATATAAGTAATGTGGCAGTGAGCATATTTTTTATTAGTTTACCATTAAATTCGCCTGACTCCATTCCAATCGATAAATAAAAACCGGGTAAGTGCGTGTCAGGCCACGCACAATGTAGGGTCCCAAAGTGGTAAATTTATCGACTATTACTTATTAACTACTTATGCTAACATAGCCGTGATAGTTTTCCTTATAAATTCATCATATAACCTATTTTAGAGAATTTTTTCACTTCTCCAACTCCAACCGTTTAGCCGGCAGGTCCCACTTGACTCTAATCAAAATTAGCACTTTAAAGCCAAATATTTGGCAAACTAACGCCTTAATCCAAAAATGGTCTTAGGAGACCCATAATATTTTTGAAAGACCTTTTTAACGATACCCCACACTATGGAGTACGCCATGGCTTTCTAGCACTAACGAATAAGGGTTCCGATTTTACTTCGAAACCCTAAAAACCGTATAAAAATACACTTTCCCCGATCCACATACCAAACCTAACTATTACCAAACTAACCTGAGTTCTCCAGCATAACCAAACATGTTATTCAGCGGAACCTCAGCGTATATCGTGGCCCAGCCCTCCGCGCCTTCGGTCCCAGTGACAATCCCGCCGCGTTTGTTCAGCTGGCCGATCACTGCGCCGTGGAACTCGTCCGGTGTGATCACTTCCACGAACATTATCGGCTCTAGGATCTGCCAGGCGCCGTCTTCGAATACTGAGGATGGAGTGGGGTTTAGTAAAGATATTATGTGTACAAAAAAGGTAGATATGCCATGCGGGATATCTGTTGGCAACACCTGCGTAATTTAGGGCTTATTGTAATGGCTCTTAGTAAGAGCCTCTTACACACTATGCCGGCTTTTTATCCCGGGAATTATAAAGGTTCCCGTTGGAACCTATGCCACACTTGTGATTGCTTTTATAGATCCGGGTTTGCCAACAGCATAGTGTTTAAGAGCCTAAAAGGATAAGAGGAGGATATATAAGGGCCATTAAAATATCCATACCTTCTTTAACAGCCCCCTTAGCCGCCAAGAAGAAGGCCAGCTCACTGGAATCCACGATATGATGCGCACCATCTTGCAGCCGGAACTTGACACCAGATACCTTGTGCCCGGACAGGTAGCCCTTCTGGCAGGTGTCGATGAACCCTCGCTCTACACCCGGTATGAACGGCTTCGGTACGTTTGTGCCTATTGTTTCGTCTACGAATTCTAGCACTGGGGGTAAAGAGTTATGTGGTTAGTTCTTTTGGTATATGATTTTTTTATTGTATTAAAAAACCAGTGTTTGTTTTACTTCAATTGGTTTCTAATAGACAAATTAAAAGTAGAAAAATTTGTTACATAAAAAAAATTTAATTCACTAAGGTAAAATATCGTTGTTGATCGTTGTCAAGCACTAACTTATCTTATGTAAAAAAAAAAAAAAAAAAAATATGCTAGTATAAAATTAAGATATGAAAAACACGACTGTATTTTTCAGAAAAATTTAAAAATCCATCATGATATATATTTTTGAAATCCTTAAGTTTTATAGTACAGTCACCTGCAGAGAAAAGTAACCCATCTGTTTATAAAATTAAATATACAAACAGCAACGTTTCCGTTGCCTGTTGCGTTGTAAACAGATGGGTTACTTTTCTCTGCAGGTGACTGTACCTGGCCTTTTCAAGCATGTAGCATGCAAGTACTCAATACAAGTACTCACTAGTATTCTGATGCGGTGGCAAGGGCTCCATAATACCGGTCACCCGGGCAAACTGCCCCGCGCCGCCCGACTGCTTCTTATGCAGGTAGTCGAACGAACATGGGGACATCATGGTTTCTCTGGAAATTTATTTATTTAAACTTTATTATAGCTAATAAAGATGGTACAAAAGGCGAGCTTAATGCTAAGAGCATTGTCTACCAGCCAACCTTTATTTATGAAATTGTTGTCAATATACTCATAATTATATATATATAGTTCATACTCATAAATATATATAGTTATAATAAAATAATATGTATAGGGTAAAAAAAATATTAAACGCTTGATAAAAGTAGTTTTTAGAGCAGTTTTCTATGCAAATAACCATATTGTAATGAAAGTCACTAAGCTAACCTAATATAAGGAATATCTCGGTTACAGACCAAAAAGGAATAACTAAGTCAACAACGCTCCAACATTAATTTTAAGAGGGTTATTTTTTTAATTTAAGTTCAAGTCATTAATATTGTTACTGGTAACCTTCCGTTAAACCTGTCTCACCAACTACCACTCTGTTATTTGAGTTAGCCGCCAAACAATTCGTCATATTCCAAAGGACTTGAGAGCTAGCACTTTCTCTTCTTTTCTTTCGTGGCAGGAGTCCAGCAATCTCCAACTAACATAACCCTTACCTGAATGCCACCTTCGGTTTCCCCAACTCCACGGGACAGTTGTACTCTCTCTCCATCCTCTGAGCGTAGATCTCCAAGTGAAGCTCTCCCATGCCCGATACAATTGTCTCTTTGTTATCGCCGTCGAACCGGAAGTGGAATGTCGGGTCTTCTTTAGTGAACCTGGAAGCATTTATTTATTCAAACTTTTGAACCTTACAACTATATAAAAGGCATAAAGGCGGACTTAATGCTAATAGCATATATTATTTTGTTTATAATGATGAATGTCTGGCTTATTTTGTCCTCCACAAATTAGTTTTATGTAGCTCAGGGAGGGGATACACAATTTTTTTTTTGGAACAGAGAGGGGAATCGTCTTAATTATGATGTTATTCAGAAGTTACGAATTTTTTGTACGATTGTAGGCTCTGGTAAGCATGCAATTTCCAACAGCTGATTATTTGCAAAAAAATTGAGTATATAATATTATCTAACCTCGCAACAGCCTTAGAAAAGTTATCCCTGTCCTTGTTATTCTTTGGTTTAATTGACATGGAAACAACTGGATCGGGGATATGTATAGATTCCATCGACAGGTTTAGCTTGCCGTCATTTACAAATGTGTCTCCAGACGCGCAATCGACGCCGAACAACGCGAATATATCGCCAGCAAGTACTTCGTTCACCTCTTCCATATTGTTTGAATGCATTCGGACTAAGCGGGAAATTTTGACCTGGAAATTTTTAATGAAAGTGATTAGTTTTTGAAGTGAAACTTCTAATGCGACTTCCAACAAGGTTGCGTTAAAAGTTTAACCCCTTACTATTTTCATTCATTTCCACATTACAAAGTTTCACTTCTTCCGCGCGGAGGAACTACACGCATTTTTTTTAAAGAATAATATAGTCTATTATATGTTGAGAAAATTAAATGTTTTGCTTAAATTACTATTGCAGTTTATGATAAAACTTTGATACTAGGTCACTTGGTAAAGAACTTTGATTGAATTTGAAATGAGAATTTACTATATAATTACTTATGAACCATCCTCATTCCTCACCCTCTTATTAGTCCTGGCATTATAAATATTATCACCGCGCTTCAGCATTCCTTGATAACATCTCAAGTATGTCAACTGTCCAAACTTGCTGAGTTCCAGTTTAAAAGCAAGCCCTACAAATGGCTTGGCGTCGTTCCTCGAGGGATCCAAAATTATGGTTTCACCTTCTGAACCCTTCCCCTCATTAATGATGGCAGTATTTTCTACCTCGCCTGGATGGGGAAGGTATTCTAAAACAGCATCCAATAATGGTTGAACTCCCTTGTTCTTCAATGCAGTACCCAGAAGAACTGGTGTGAAGGTTCGTTTTAAACAGGTCCGTCTAACAGCTTGCTTTAGGTCTGGTATGGTTGGAGTCTTCTCTTCAAGGAATAACTCGCCTGTAAAATTAAAATATTGAATTTGTCTTTTAAACGTTTAAGTAAAACATGATGGATTAATAATTTATTGCCACTGTAATAATAGTACCCCATTATACAAGAAAATCTCATTTGCTACCACAGACGACATAATAGTACATAATTGTACAGAAGACTCACTCCACAAAATCATTAAAAAAATAGACTCTTGCTCCGACGCAATAAAGTGTAAATCAGGTCGCACAATGCTAATCGTCAACAGACGCTGACATCTAGAAGTTTCCTCTCTTACTAATCATAACTCTTAATCTCTCTCAGGGTTGTCTTTTTTTATGATGACATGTGCAATCTATATTACAAATGTATGACACACAAAAAGTGCGGAGTTCGCCAGGCCTGGCCTTACTCAGCTTGCTAAGTCACCTAAACTTATTAAATCAGTAAATAGTTTTAGAAAGAAACTATCATAACACACATGATGTTACAAGAATGTCTAACATACGAAATAATAAGTTATTATTACCTAAGGCTTCATCCACATTTGACAAGTGTTCAATCAACTCATGCCTCTTATCCTTTGCTTCAGCTCGTTTGTCCTGTGGCACTTCATCGTACCGGATTTTCTCACCATAATCACCTTCAAAGTATATTGCTTTCTCCTCAATAAGATCTATAATCCCTTGACATTCTTTCTCTAAGCCAATGGGTAAGTGCAGAAACGCAGCATTATGATGTAATTTTGACCGCAACTGTTTTAGTACCCTGAAATATGAACAACAAAGATTTTAGTAGTTATATTGAGTTATTCATCAATAATCCTATTATGCAATAACAAACGTTTTTAATACATAACAATATGAATAATATGACACAACATTTATGCTGATGTAAAATGAGAAGCCTTCCTTACAGATAGGAAGCAGTTTTGTTAAAAATTCGTTAAAACCAAACAGTTTACGTAACTGATAGGAAACATCAGAACCCATTTTAATACCATCCAGGGCACTACTATTCCCAGAAAGGGTGCTACAAAATTGAATAACCTGAGCGAATCATCGATGTATTGGCACTAATTTAAAATAATAGCTACACAAAATCACCTACAAAATCAGTCCTTACCTCTCCGGATTAGCTGCTAACCTATCCAATTTATTAATAAATGCTAAACAAGGCACATTGTATCGTTTCATCTGTCGGTTCACTGTCAGAGTCTGGCTTTGAACTCCTCCAACAGCGCACAGAACTAAAACTGCTCCATCCAGTACCCTCAATGCTCTCTCCACTTCAACCGTAAAGTCAACGTGTCCAGGCGTGTCAATGATATTAATATTATGATCCTTCCATATTGTATAAGTGGCTGCTGATTGAATGGTAATGCCTCTCTGTCTTTCTAGTTCCATGGAGTCCATTACGGCGCCTACGTTGTCTTTGCCTTTCACCTATAAAAAATAAGTTATATAACTTACATGTAGATGAAGACAAAGAGTAAAATTGGTATATTTTCTCACTACATGTTAATTGTGGCACATAAAAAAATATTTAATTAAGGGAAAAATTACCTACATTACATAAAATTGAATAACATTTTGTTTGCAGATATCTACTACTTTTTACTGCTTATACATTGCATTAATTTTGCATGTTTCACAATATGTAGTATTTATTTCATAAGACTAAATTTAGACTATTACTTAAATATATTGTTGCGGTTCAGAATGCAGCAAGGGAATATAATTGGACCATTCTTCATAAAGAAACACCATTTTGTAATTATTAAAAAAATATTTGATACTTATGTAGTGACCTTGAAAGTATTCGCCCTGGTGCACCTAATTTATCTGAGAGCGTCTGAACCCTTTATGGAATAAAATAAAAACATGTAACATACATACCTCATGCATTTGATCAATTCTTCCTGTGTAGAATAATATTCGTTCTGTAAGCGTTGTTTTGCCAGAATCAATGTGTGCCGATATGCCGATGTTTCTGATCCTCTCCAGAGGTTTATGCTCGGCATATTTCACGTGAGACGAGTATGACTGAGGAAAACACAAAAACTTGAGAAGGTTAGCTTACTGCTACTCACACAACTATTGTATAATATTTACAATCACAAAAATAATTTATGTTCAAACCTGTAGGAACAACAACATATTCATTACACATTTTGTTGTATTACGCTGAGTTTAGATTCATAATTAAATTACGTAAAATATTGTAAACTTTATCATAATTAATAAGTACCTTTGTATGTCTGCTAGATTTCTTTACTATCCTTGAAAGATTTCCGAGCTTAAATATATTAAACACAGTCATTTTAAACTTAAAATAGGAGCAATTAATAAAATGTATGGGAAAAAACCGGACCAAAAAGGCAGAACCAGAGTTCTCCAATTTAAGGTTAATGATAAAATGACAGATCTCATAGATCAGACAGACAGATGTCAATTTTATTCTTCCCATCAATGTCACTGTCACTCGGCATCACAGAATACTTACATAGTACAGAGTACACGCTAGTTTTTCTTACACCACAGAAAAAGTACAAAATGGTTAAAACAGCAAAGTTGAACGCTTCAAAAAATTATTTCAAATGTGAATGTAATGCAATCAAATGGGAGGGAAGGGAATATAGTGGTCCACTCACATAAAAAAATATTTATACATTATTTTGATTTTAAAAGACAAGTGATGAAATCATAGACAATGGCCGCGTTCCACTAGACGCTCACAACGATCAAAATATCATACTAAGGCTGCGTTCCAGTAGATGCTCACATCGCTCACATCGATCAAAACGCGTTCCACATGGCGACCACGGTCGTCATGGTCTCGGTGAAAACGTCATTGATGACATCATTAATTTCGCTCACGGCACGCTCAAAACAACCCACCTCACGGGGTGGGTCGAAGTGATCGAATTGCAGTGCTGCCACGTCGCTCACTATACCCGTTCTACTTGGGTGTATGATTGTAACGCTCACAAGCTAGTGCAACGGCAAAATCGAGGTCGTGAGCGTGGTCGTTGTGATCGTCTAGTGGAACGTAGGGTAATTTGATCGTTGTGAGCGTTTTGAGCGTCTAGTGGAACGACCGTGTGTGGAGTTACCTCAGTTACCGACTGGATCTGTCAATTCAAAAAATGAGCTGTCACTCTTACTTCCAATGTTGCCATATGGGGCTATTTAGCGCCAATTGGGCTATCTCCCTTAACCAGCGGCGATAATATTTTATCCGCTGGCTACAGGTAGCCGATTCGGCTATATATTTTTTTTCAGAAATATTTAATTAACAAATCATTTTTATGCAGAGAAAAAAGAACTTTGAAAGCAACAATCAGTTTCAACAGTTTTTATGTAGGTATGTTATAGCATGGATTTTAAAACGTTAACTATAAAAGCAATAATACGCTCATGAATTTCATTCGACTTTACCGCCTTATCTACCTTGCGCCATGAATCCCATGATGGGGCTATCTCGGGGCTACACGCGCGCTCCGGTAAGGCGATTCCAGAAAAAAAAATTCTGGTAACACTGGCAACACTGCTTACTTCAGTTCAGTCGTTAACGTCACGCATGTGGACGTCACGTCAGTTTCGTTTTAGTTCAAAGGAATATGGCCGTGTTAGGGCCAAGTGCAAGTGTAAATATGAACGGGCACAATAATATTCATAGTCAATTAACGAAGTCATTGGAAAGAATTTTAGAAGATGCGTATTTAAGTGGTGAATTAAAATTGAGCGGACGAAAGTTGAGAGAGTTTCCGAAACCAGTGAAGTTCGATTTGAGTGATACGGTCGTTGCTGGTAAGTCCTATTTATAAATAAAACAGAGTGCATTTATATGCGATTTATGTTTAAAACTTTATTTTGGGTGCGACTTATGTTATGTTGTAAATGTGTCTGAGTGTGTTAGATAGTTAGTGTTATTTTTGTTTACGTACCGACCGGCTTTACGCGTTGTGACATCGATCGGTATATCTACAATGCATAGGTACGCTCGACTGGTCGCCCGAAACTTTTAAATTGTTATCACAATCGCACCTCGTTTATTTTTTGCCTCACTTACTTGTAAAAAGGTACATAGTCTAATAAGTAAAATGCATTAATAAAGATGTTTCGTTATTTTTTGTCTTGTTTGCGGTTCCAACTTGTTCTATTTTTTAAAATGTTGCAGCCGTTGCAGATAGTAGGAGGTAAATTCACCATTTATTTTTAATTTTGGAAGTAGGTAATGGACATATCATAGATAAGCAGTAGACTTTACCTAAAAGAAATATTTAAATTGATGAAAGAACCAAATGAATAACATTATATTTCCTTTTGTTTAGTATGTTTAATAATTAATTACAAATAGAACACACAAATCCATGGTACGTAATAGGAAGGGAAGCCTTATACAATGGATTTGAGTCATAGAGAGTTGATAATTGATTTGGGAGTACCTTGATGTGTTTGATTATGAGAGCCAAAGTTAATTGGCATACTTGCAATGTTGACATCACTAATAGATTACTCAATCATGGCTTTCTTTGTATTGTCTAACTGAGCTATTCTATCGAACAACATCAAAGGTCAAGGAAACAAGCTTGGATATCATGCTTTACATACAGTACAAATCTCAATTTTTATTTATTTTTACTGGCCAGTTCTGTAGACTGTTTCGTTACATTTGAATATGATATTTTTAATAACTTGATTACAGAGATATAGCTCCCCAGATCTCAGAGATCCAAGTATGACTATTAACCGTCATCATTACTAACCACTCAAATTACATTGAGACTACTCAAACCCTACTGGTAGATCCAGTCTGAATCAGTGGATATACAGAAACTGAAAACTATTTTAAATGTTAAATAATCATCATTTAGATGATTATCTTATTGATATAAATTATATACTTAATACAATAATTATTTAATACATATTTTATACCAGTTGTCTTTACAAGCACTCGAAAGTTAAGGTACCTAAGTGGCTTTAGAAAGTTCCTATGGTGGCCCTGATAGCAGCAAAAACTCTTAAACAAAATATTTTCATACCTGTAGTTCAAAGTTTTAATAGCCTTTTTTTTCATAGACCACATTCATTTAACTGGTTTTGGTTGACCCCCCGCAGCTACATTTCTACCATATTCCCAAAACTCGACAAAAATTGTGAAGATTAGATCTAACTATGTAAAGTTGCGGCTGAGTTCCAGCTACAAATTAATAGTTAATACAAAAGAATTGATTGGTTAATTAATTAATTGATTGCGTAGTGAGTGGATGTCAACATAGACCTCTGTCGAGTCTAAATGGATCCCTGTGAGTAGACCCCCAGAACCACTTCGGGAACTAAGGCTGTAAGTGACCTGACCATATATTTCTACTAGCTGCCTGGACAGACTTCGTTCTGTCAAAAGTTTTTTTGAGATGTAAGCTATCCTATCTTTCAAGTTGGATCAAACTGCACACGGTGTGCAAATTTCATTAAAATCGGTTCAGTAGTTTAGGAGTCCATCGCGGACAAACAACGTGACACGTAATTTATATATATTAAGATGTGCCCAGGTGTTTCACATGGTTTTGGGTTGAAAGACATATTCAGAATGTTTTATGTCCATATTAAATGAAAACAGTAGTGTAGACTGATGCTACCATTTTTTATTACTGTAAGTTTTGTTATCTGCCCAAGTAGGGTACTTAACCTACTTGGATGTCATAATACCCCACAGTTTTTACGAGCGATAATTTTATAGCCTTATCTATCGCCTGTATATAGATGACCTCACTGACGCTTTTGGTAAAAATTCATCATGACCATGTTCAAAAAGCTGTTGCGTTATTTTATTGTTATAGCGTCGACGCTCTTGGCGTTGTTTTGAAAGTTATATTTACGGTTTAAAGCGCACGCTTCTGTTTCCCTTTTTGGGTTTATGAATTTATCTTGGCTTTGATACAACATGGCGCATAGTAGGGCACAGGTTTCACTTTGTACGGAGGCCGACGGACGATCTTATGGCCATTCTGAAGCTCTGACATTCTTCACCAGTCAAAGTTTCACCATTCAATGTCGCCAGTAATCAATAGTTACTGAAAGAGACAGCAACAACTATTATTCTCTATTTTCTAACTTATCCCTATTGTCTGACAAGATGTTTTCATAATCTCCAAGATGTTATGTAAATAACCGGTTACTAGGCCCACCCTCAGTGATTTCTACTACGCGTTCACTCTAAGTTTGCCCTTACCTCCCGTCCCGCTCCTCATGCCGCAGCTCATTTAGTATGGACAGCAACGCTAGTCGCGTATTTTTGAGATCCCGTGCGGCGCGTGCATTCTTGAGTTTGTTGTTGATTTTGATGTTGCTTTCGTTAAATTATTTTTCTATTGATTTATTTTACGTTCGTTGATTTTTGTCGCTACAATGACTAAAATAGAAAATGTTTTACACAGTGGCAAACGTAATTTGTTATTTGAGTTAGTGAAATTATTTTATTACTTTTTAGTCTACAGTACCGTTAGCTGTTAAATCGTAACGGTCGACGAGGGCAAACTTAGAGTGAACGCGTAGTACACATTTACACAAGTAGAAGCGTCTAACGTTAGTAAGTGAACTTGCGATTGTTTCTTAATCTTACAAGTTCAAAGCAGCCCAAATTGTGATGCAATTTTAATTAGGTAGGTAATTATGCAGTACCTTGAACTTTTCGCCCCATTCTAGGTCACTAGGTATGAATTATGATTCCTACATTATTAACGATATAGGTAGGTATCTAAGGAACTACATACCTATCTGATAATGTACAGATAATGTTAATCGATCGATACATTTTGCTGCATTAGGTATCTCACATTTCTTGAAATATTTTGACCTAATGTTGTAAACAATTACCTACGTAATACGTATCTAAACTACTTAGTTAGGGAGGTACGTAAAATAAAGTTTTTCTGATAACTAAATAACTACCGACCCGACCTATGTGCTTGTTACATGATAATCTAAATTTTACTAACAAAAAATAACCAACTTTAAAATTACTCAAAAACTACTTGTCAGATCTCGCTGAAAATGTGCGACCACATGACAAGCACCTGCTTTCGATTAATAAAAGAATCATCAAAATCGGTTCACCCAGTCGAAAGTTAACAAACATAAAAAAACTCCTTTTTTTGAAGTCGGGTAAAAAGTAATCATATTAGGTAAGGTACCTACCTATCGTGAAATAGGTATCTTTTCTTGATAAATGATGTCAATTGCACTATCAGATATCAACATAGGAGTATCAAAGACCGCGCCTTCAGACGGTCATTTATCGACTTTTATCTACCTATAAGTAGGTATATCTGTATTTTTGTTTTATTTAAATAGGATAGGTAGCTGTGTTATGACTATTATACCTTCCTAGGTAGGTAAGCATAGCAATGCATAATACGGGAAGGTCGCGGCAGCAAATATGAATGCACGCACTGGCACTATTACCTCCATGTCTTCAATCAAGGACATTAAGGATTGCTTGCAAGTTTAGACCAAAAAGATCTGCTATTATAAATAGTTACCAACTCGTATAATAAAAGGTTATTGCTGCAATGCGCCTCTTTCATAGTCGATCGATTTGTACCTAGTTACCTGATTTGGCATCTGGGTTCGGCATGTCATTCGTTTTCGTATTGTTTATTAGTTTACCTACAATGGCTACAATACGCTTATAAATTCAACTAGCGGCTAACGCAATGGGTTGGCCGATAAGTCCAATAACCCCTAGGTACACCACTTCTCACTGGAGCAGCGTGGTGGAGTGCTTTGGGCCTCCTAAATTGGGTTATAATGGGTCCAAAGTTGAAACCATGCTGTCAAAAAGAGATGTGATCGAAAACAGCGTTTGAATAAAGCTCAAGTGAATTTTAGAATTTTCTTAGTTATCAATGTAGACCAGGGGCGGTTTTTCAATATAGGCACATAGGCACTGCCTACCCTGGTCTCGAGGCCCAGGACCCAGTCGGAAATTCTTTACGCTTACAACATTACATTAGAATTAGGTAGTAAAAGTATAGAATCCTCTTAAAATATCTGATATGTGAATATCATTACGTAATAACAACACACTATTATAATACTCGTACACTACACAAATCGTATGCACTAATTAATAATAAAATTCATTTATAATTGATCATACACACAGCGCCGCCATGCTGCGGTGCGGTGAAGGCAGGAACTAAACGTTGCCATAGGGCCACGGATTGGGGATTTGGTAATAATAAGAATTATCTCTCGACGCAACGGAATTTCATCCAGTCTAACAGGCTGGCTAATCTGGCTATACAGGCATTGCCTAGGGTGGCCAGTTAAATAAAAAAGTTAAAATATTCTTCCAAACTTCTTGAATAAAAGTTTTACAATTTATTATATGAAAACAATTTTAAATTAAGTAATATTATATGGATTTTCTTTAAAATTGAATTAAATTACTCGATTTACATACTTATTTCAATAATGCGCTCTGGCAATATTAGCAGCCGACGATCTTCGCAGTTTGTTCGCTGACTCGCTCACACCTTGCAAAATTTACGTACGTTGGAAGCCGAACGAGTTCGGAACACGAAACTTCACGAAAGTTCACGATACTGAGTTGTTTACTTTCTGAAAGTTTTGTTTTGCACGAGTCTTGTCTCATTAAAATTCGTGTTTTAAATAAATTAAATAGATTAGTGAGTAATTGTGAGCAATATTGTGATTACGGATTCTTGTGAAGTTTGTAAAGACTCTGTGTGTTTAGTGAATTTACATGATACATTTTCAAAAGCGTTTTTTGAATGAATGAAAATTAATAATAAGGCTCAGATGAAATTCTTTCATCTGAGGAGTAAAGGTGTGTACCAAAATTAAACTTAATTAGACTGAAGGCCACTTTGGATATCCTTTAATCAATCTTCTATCAATCAATTACTGGATATTTGACGTGGTCAGACGAAAACAACACTTGCACGGCGGCGATCAAGACGGTCAAAGCAAGATTTACAGGTAAAATTATCAATTTATATTTTAGTTCCATGGGCTAACTAACCCAACAAATGTTATACAACAATTACAATATTAGGGATGTATAATAGTATTACTATAGCATCAGATTCATATGACGCATTTATTTATTTATTTTATTTAATAGGTTCACCAACAGTTTTTCACATGGTAAAATACAATAAACTTAAGTAAACAGTCATAATGTTTTAAGCTACATGAAAAACCAATAACAGGCAAACACAGCATACGTAATTAATTTAGGTAGGTATTGTGAAGGTAACTTAGGTTACTTAAGATTTCTAGTAATAAAGTTAGTAGGTATAAAATCATTCACATTTTCATTTATTCACATACAGATCACACTCTCGAGTAGGTACTCAACCCGTTAGGTGTTCTACGCGAGGTCCAGTCTTGTTCACCGATAAGTCCATCAGATAAGCTGCGGCGGGTGGTGTTAGGTAACTCACTGATGATGACAACAGCTTCCGCGATTGGGCGCGACGCTTGAGAACGTTGGTATTCTTTTGATTTTTTTTAATTTTTTTGATTTTTTTTGTGCCTACCCTTAAGCCAAAACCTGTGCCCGCCACTGATGTAGACCGTACAGCACGATGTTTCAATCAGAATACAGCATCTAGACTAGATGCCATTTATAATAGTAATAGATAACTAGCCCCTTATTGGATCCTTTACCTTAACGGATTCTACGATTCCTACGCCAAATGAATAAGTGTGAACAGCCAAGTCGTTGAGAAGTGAAAAAAATTCGTCATAAAATCGTTCGTCATCGTTAGTTTATAAAATGTTAGCCACTGAGATGTCCGTCCCTCAAAAGCTTGTAATAATAGCTTGTAAAAAGCAACGATTATTATAGGAAACTATTTAATAAATAAATATTCATTCAAATAATTTCAATGCTAAACTCCCAAAAACTCTTACATTGTGTATATAAGTATTGGAGCTTTTTCAACCGATACTCATCGCGAAATAGCAGGGGTCGTGAGTGCAATTAGACCGGATGGATTTGTAATGCAATATTTGCACTCTTCCCATAAGAATCGATATGAGAAAATCGTTTGAAAGGGCAATTTTGGGGAGTGCGTAAATAAATAGCTTCAGCTTTTCAACGATATTAGGTTCGCCTTTGTAACGTTCGTTACTACATATTTCTTTATTTTGTGCTTTTGCTAAAAATGAACACGTGTTACGCATACAATGGGAGGAGGAAGGGAGTTTTCGTCGAAGTTAAAAATAATTATTACAAAAGTTTTTTGCTTAGGCTTACTCAAAATTAAACCTTAATATTATTAGTTTACTACTTGATTTTTAAACGCGACGAGCTTCAAGTTTTTCTAAAATATTATGAGTAGGTTTTTCTTGGTCTTAACATTACAAAAAAAATACTGCATTATAAAAAAGTTACAGGGTATTTTTTTAATAATAACATTTACCTATTTTGTATTTTTTAGATAGATCATTGCGCATACGCACTATGGCATTGTTATCTCTTTACCTTTAATGACCAATGCTTAAAGAATCGTGAAGTCGATCGAATTTTGCGTACAATCGGCACAATAGACTTGACTTTGACCTCACTTTCATATGGCTGTAGTTCTGTAGAAACGACTCGCAAATGATTACCATCTGACCTTCCTGACAAAATGGGGACCATAAACAGAGGGAGCGCAAGGACGTGTTCGTTTGTATGTAGGTAGTATCTAATTTAATGAGAGTGTTATCTCCCATAATATGCTGGGGCCTCATTCCCTTTATCGTGCAGCCTTTTTAACCGACTTCAAAAAAGGAGGAGGTTCTCAATTCGACTGTATTTTTTTTTATGTTTGTTACCTCAGAACTTTGGACTGGGCGAACCGATTTTGATGATTCTTTTTTTAATCAAAAGCTGGTGGTTGTCATGTGGTCCCACATAAATTTTATTGAGATCTGACAATGGCATCCATGAGAAAACCACATAAGTCGTAAATTTGTGTTAAGATGTGCGCGACCAATTGATGAATAACTCAATATCACGCCAACCGATTTCGATGATTCTTTTTTTAATCGAAAGCAGGCGCTTGTCATGTGGTCTCACATAAATTTGAACGAGATCTGACAATTATGTAGTTTTTGAGACTTTGAAGTCGGTTATTTTTTGTTAGTAAAATTTAGATTATTTAACGATGACTCCCCGGTTCGATCAATGTGGTACATTTTCTCTCATGATATTATATTGGCTGTTAGTTGCTATTAATGTCTAAACAGTTACAACAGTAACCTTTTGATAAGTGGACCTCTCTTTTCGTGGACCCTTTCAAGGTTTTGGATGCGGTTTTCGCAATTGTATTGCTGGTAATCTAACTTAAAATCTAGTGCATGTTTCTTGATACGTTGGGAAAAAGCTGGAACTTATTAATTAATATTTTTGACGTGATAACGTCTATTAAAACGATGAACGCTGGGCGCACGCACGAAAAACCATGACTCATTGTCCCGTTCCGCACGAGCGAGAGCGCGGAACAAGCGATAGAGAGGCACGATCGGCTACGATCGGCCAAAGCGCTCAATTTTGAAGTGAAAACTTCTTTAGTAGTTTTAGTAGTAGTTGAGTGGAGCGGAGCGGAGCGGAGCGGAGCTTTTTCATGACGTTGTCACGTTAAACTACCGTCCGTAAACCGACTTTACAGACAACCTTTTTTTTGTGACACTTAGAATACCTAAGTTTATTCTTATGACGCGACTTTATAACGTAATACTATTAGCACAGTTTCATGCGTAAGTAACCATCATTGATATCTATGATTGACAGTTATGAGATCACATAAACGCAGGTTATTGTTATTAATAGTATTAACGACTACACTAGGAATATTTACGAGCTTTCTATTTCGTAACTTAATGATCTCTGTTAGCCGTTAATAACTTCCGCAATCAATTTGTCAAACGGATATTTTGTCGTATTGACTTTCAGATCATTAAATTTTTATCTGTGGGAGTTGTGACGGGTCCTATTATAACCCAGTCAAAAACGGTCGTTAGGATGGTGGTCTTTAGTACCTATTTATTCGATGATCAATGCGTGTGGCTTTTGAACCCACAAAACCTAAGACTTCGTTCTTATTGCTTCTTTACAGTATTCAATTAAGTTTAGAATCACCGTAGATCAGATAATATATCTAATTACAGTCTATTTGAGACTACTTAAAAATGTATTTTCGGTAACAAAGTTACTGTTAAGAAAACTAACTCCTCTGTATTCTATTGCTATAAATCAATCATGATTGTTTTGATAATACTAACATTATCCCATTGAAAAACAGATCATTGATAAATTTCATTAATGTTATGCACCGTTCCGTTCAATTTTGAAATTTAATCAAAACCAATTCCAGTAAGTTATTGACGAACAAATTTGCATTGACGAATAAAGTAGTGATATCCTGCTGATAATTCTATCATCGGGTGTCAACGAAACTGGTATCTGGTTTCTTGTAGAAGTTTTTACGGCATTACAAGTTGCAAGATAACGCTGACAAACTAATGCCATTTCAAGTGGCTTAGCGATACATATAGGGGCTGGAAAGACCTCGTTAACGTAACTAGGCCGGTTTTGATGTGAATGTCGTGCTAATGTTATGGGATAAAAATGTAACGAACATAAATAAGAGGTAGAAATTCAACGGTTTCTTGTAGTATCCGTACAGTTAGAACTTAGAATGTGTTCCATCCCAACTGGTTGACAACTAGGGTGGATGCACCAATCCTAGACCAGGAGTCAGTTGTACACCATTTCAAACTTTAAAGGTTTTTTTTTTCATTTCCCACCAATACGCCTAACGTTTGATAACTTTGTAATGTAACCAATCAGGTGATCATAATTTAAAGTTAATTATACAATTTACAATTTTAAGTAGGCAATACTGACAAAATTATAATTAATTGAAATGCGTAAATTTAATTAATTTCAATGTCAACTGCCGGTAGTATGTTAGAAATGACAATGCATTAATAATTAACCGAATAATTGGCGATTACCGACATTTTCATCGTTGTTAGAACGGCTTCGGCTTGATTAGAATTCGTTTCGGACTAGAGTACGTTACCTACGTAGTTCCCTCTATAGTTAACCCAAAAACAAAGTATAGGTTAATATAGGTGTTACGCAATCTAACCGTAGAATCTGGCAGTAATTTTAATGTCCTTGCAAAACAAGCCACAATTTTAAGCTATTAAACGCATTCTAATTCTACACAACCGTAATCAATGAATGCTGGACAAGCACTTGATTGAGTTAGTCTGTTCTGTATCAACGAATCGTCGGATTAAATTTTGATAGTTGACAGCAATGGAGGCACAAATACTCAGGAATAAACGTTTTTATGTAATTAATATTTTACATGACAAACGAAACGGGAAGACAAGCCATCTTAGTGTAAGAGGTCGTCGTCGCTCATGTATTGCCTTCCAAGAAAGAAGTATTGGCTTTTAACTCCTGCCCTAAGCGCTGTTACACACGAGCAGCACGTTTTATTGCAGTCGACGGTTGCAGTCGACACGTCGACAGCAGGCCGACTGCAGCCGTCGACCTGTAGCAATTTGTTACATTTGTTAATCGGTTACAGTTGCCTCTGTCAACTGCAACGTGCTGCTCGTATGTAAGAGCGCTAAGTCGGAACACGACTCGTCGTTTGGTTGACGGCTGACTCAAACAAGAGGGTGCCAGCTAGCCTGGTAGGCTTCATGGAAAAATAATAATATTAATTGCTTAAGAATAATATTGATAATTATAAGCCTTACGTGAAGCCCTAACACAAAGAGCAAAGTTTGAGTAGCTGTCAATGATATCAAATCTAATATTAAGTAGTTCTATTTAATTTTAAGTTTAAGTTCTATTTAATTTTTACTCTCGGTCTTATGAGGGATCGACGAGAACTATGTGTGCAGTCTCCAACCTCTATGAGGGAATACCGACGGCTCAATGAACAGATCTCCAAGTGCAGGCGACGCGATTTGCGAAAACACAACGCAAATCGTGTAAAAAACACAATTGAGCGAAACCAGGGCTCCAAAGTGTTCGCCAGGGATCTGTCTATTGGGCAAAGTCAGCTTACGAGGTTGAAGACCGAGTCCGGCACCGTGGTTTCGTCGAAACCTGAAGTTCTGAGAGAAACTGAGAGATACTACGAACGGTTGTATACCTCCTCTCAAGCTCCACCTCCTCGCGAGGAGAGTGACAAGCGAGCTAAACTGACCCGACACTACACAGAGGATATCCCGGACGTCAGCCTGTATGAGATTAGGGAGGCTCTCAAACAGCTTAAAAACAACAAGGCACCGGGAGATGACGGAATCACAACCGAGCTATTAAGAGCTGGAGGTAAACTCCTTCTAGTGGCGCTCCAGAAACTGTTTGATTCCGTCATTAATACTGGAACTACCCCGGAAGCGTGGAGCAGAAGTGTGGTGACGCTGTTCTTCAAGAAGGGGGATAAAGCCCTTTTGAAGAACTACAGGCCCATTGCACTTCTGAGCCACGTTTATAAGCTGTTTTCGAGGGTGCTCACAAATCGCGTTGCACGCAGGCTTGACGACTTCCAGCCTCCCGAACAAGCAGGATTCCGAAAAGGCTACAGCACCATAGACCATATACACACACTGCGGCAGATTATACAAAAGACCGAGGAGTATAATCTGCCGTTATGTGTTGCCTATGTGGACTATGAGAAAGCCTTTGATTCTATCGAGACCTGGGCGGTACTAAATTCTCTCCAACGGTGCCGGATCGACTACCGGTATATCGAGGTGTTGAAGTGTTTATACTCATCTGCCACCATGTCCGTCAGAGTACAAGACACAGCAACGAACCCCATCCAACTGCAGAGAGGTGTCAGACAAGGGGATGTCATATCCCCAAAACTGTTCACCGCTGCGTTGGAAGACGTGTTCAAGCTGATGGAGTGGAAACGACGTGGCATCAACATCAATGGCGAATACATTACACACCTGCGATATGCCGATGATATAGTCATCCTGGCGGGATCCCTGGAGGAACTTGGTACAATGCTCGGGGACTTGAACAGCGCCTCACAACGGGTGGGTCTTAAGATGAACATGGACAAGACGAAAATCATGTCGAATATCCATGTCACACCCGTACCGGTTGTTGTTGACGGCGCTGCTCTCGAAGTTGTAGACGAGTACAGTTACCTGGGACAAGTGATCCAAATGGGTAAGTCCAACTTCGAGAAAGAAGTCACTCGTAGAATCCAACTCGGATGGGCTGCGTTCGGGAAACTACGTCATATCTTGTCGTCCAAAAAGTTACCTCAGTGCCTGAAGTCGAAGGTGTTCGAGCAGTGTGTGTTGCCAGTGATGACATACGGATCCGAGACGTGGTGCTTCACTATTGGCCTTATGCATAAGCTTAGAGTCGCCCAGCGGGCTATGGAACGAGCTATGCTCGGTATTTCTCTACGCGATCGAATCAGAAATGATGAAATCCGTAGACGAACAAGGGTGACCGACATAGCTCAGAGAATTAGCAGGCTGAAGTGGCAATGGGCTGGCCATATAGTTCGAAGGACCGATAACCGTTGGGGAAGAAAGGTCCTCGAATGGAGACCACGCCTCGGTAAAAGGAGCACAGGACGCCCCCCGACCAGGTGGACCGACGACCTGAAGAAGACAGCGGGTATCCGCTGGATTCAGAAGGCTCAGGACCGGTCAGAGTGGCGGAAGTTAGGGGAGGCCTATGTCCAGCAGTGGACCCACAAAGGCTGATGGATGGATGGATGGATGGATTTAATTTTAAGATGCGTTCACCCGAAAATAGATGTCCTACATAACTCAGTTGATCCCTCATCTTATGATGATATTCATGATTGCAGTGATTCAGTTAACACCACGGAATTGCATGCCTGATACTTGCATCAATAAAAAAGTAATTTCGATATCTTCCTTAAATTGCCCCAAGCATCCAATATTAGAAATCGTTTTCCAATTCTATATCATACATCTCGATTGTACGATTTCCAATCTTTCGTGTGAAGTCAGGTGAAAGTTATTTTATCTCGTTCTCAAGATCTGCAAACACGGTCAATTTCTTGTAGATATCGTGATTTACTTAATTTCATCTTGCGACCAATCAGCTGACTATTGTAGTTATTATTGCCTAATTTGATACAAATAAGACTAAGTATAGTGAAATGCTTGTATGTAATTTGTTTTCACATTGTCTTTCTATCATTACGGTTTGTGTCATACTGTCGTTTTAATGTAATTTTAAGGGTTGACAGTTAAGATTGACTTAATCTCAAAGATGTCTTTTTTGTCCAGTATGATTGAAACGTGTGAAGAAGGAAAGAGCGGTGAAAGCGTTTAACACGTCATATCTGATATTATGTGCGAAAATAACATAATACTGCGAAATAAGCATTGACATAAATTATATGGACGCGCTCTCTCTAAGGAATTTCGTGTCACGCTTTCGTGCCACAGAGAACTCAATCACAGAGTCACTATGCGCCCAGTGTTGCCAACACCCTACTCCGAAAGAGATCATGGATACATTACTATAACTGGACATATACCATGGATATATTACTCTGTCTGGATTACATTGTAGAGGTACCTGAGGATTAATTACGTCATAACGGAATGACCATTTCTGTAGTGTTCATCCATTCATCAAAAAAAAATCAAAAAATCGTTTCTTATTTCAGAATTTACATTTTATTACAATATGCGTGGGATCTTTCCATTTAAGTATATAAAACTTGTGTTATCTATAGTCCCAGGATATATCATTCGATTGTGTTAAAATATTTTTATGTGTGTTGTGCACTTAAAATAAAAGAAATGTATCGTAATAAATTACACTCTAGCCTCATTGAAATATTATAGTGTATTTTTGTAGAAACATCAAAAAGAGGAATTGGCAATTTAAATACTTTAATTGTCGTTTCTTTGTTTTCCAGGTAGGTTTGTGTGATTTAGGTTGTATTTAGTGTAACTCATAATGTATGATAAGCTTAAATAAAACTTTGTTTTTCAGAGCAACACGTAGTTTATTATCAATTCTTTAAATCCCGACTGATTGTCATATATAATCACATTAAGTACTTCACCTTATTGCACACATCTCTCATATTTATTTACCCAATTACTTATAGTTATACACAAAACTATATATACACAGACATACAACATATATATAGGATAAACAACAATTTTTGGAGTTTATTTATTAATTTTTTAGTTTGATTTTTTTAAATGAAATGTAGGTAATTTCTTTCTTTCTTTCTTTCTTTTTTTTTCTTTAAATATTAAATTGTCATTGGTCCTCAATAAGTCCACGAAGTTTGAAAGAAATCTGAGCGTTTCAAGTGAGCCAAAATCAAGTCCAAAGAGAAGTTACAAACAAACAAACAAACAAACAAACAAACAAACAAACCAACAAACAAACATACAGGTGAAGTAATATAAAGCGTTAAAACTTACCTGTGGAAAGTTATTCTTTCAGGTAATGTTTTCGTTTTTTGCTCATAATTTTTGCAATACCGCAATGTACAAGTTGGCATTTTCGTTAATTCAATAGGTACATATAATATCTAAAATAAATAAAGTAAGTCAATTTCATATAAAAGTCACGTATTGAAATCACTTTCTAGTTTCTACCACAATTTCCGCATCTTTGTCCTTTTGTTCTCTCACTCCGCGACGTCTGGCAACCCTGTTCCGTAGTGATTAAGTACTCTGTGTTCGTTCTGTCAAGTTTGGTTCAAGATGTCGGTAATAAATATTTGACACTAAATAATTTTTAAGACTGTAAATAAAAATATAGTTACTTACCGATTATGATTAAATAAAGTGAAATAAAGTTCAAACGTAAATAATGAGAAAGTTTTAACTGTGCACAATACAGAATAATAAGTGTTCTTGAACAGTCGGAGTTTTTCGAAAGTGACAGGCGACAGCACTTGCTCGCAGCCGACTAAACTGAGTTGGCCCCAGTTGGGGTCAACACAGGTGAACAAAATGTAAGTACTGAAGTCTGAACAGCCTGTCTATATAATTTATGTCAATGGAAATAAGTCTTGCAGTAGCAAGTCCGCTAAGCCTGCTAGTACAAATAAAGCCCACACAATTGGAAAATTAACACAAAAGAGAAATCAACTGGGTCGCCCTCGCATCTCGTTTCAAAACAGAAGTCTTCAAAGGTAAAATTACGCATTATGCGGTTATGTCGAAGGCAGCTATTATCTGAATTGTGTTGTCGGTAAATCTAGCCTTTCAATCATGCACATTGCTTAGAAGTTAGAACTACTGAGATTAAATGAAAGTGTGCAATGAATTTAAATTATAGGTACCTACTGACTGCAACCCTCTGGCAGCTAGAAAAATGTAAAGTGCACTTAAGTTATACAGCTAAGAAGCCGTGGAGAATAATCCATAATGCTGCTTTGGATATTGGATTGATGGCGGAAGAGTGGACAATCTAACTGTCGGCAAGCTTAAGTCATCGGCAAGGATACGACGACCTGCCTTTCAGAGCTTGACAGAAATAGTCACTGACATTTAATAATAATGAAATAACGACTTTGTTTTCTGTTCTATTTCTAAACTAAATAGCACAAAGAGGAATAATAAAAGATAATGAAATGAAAACTCGTTTGAGGGAAATTAAATCTGTCTATCACAGGTATCTCATTGGAAGCCAATAGCTAGAATCCATTAGCGGCCCACATTATGACTATAACTCATCATTGCATGTAGCTCGGAATGCCTGAAGCGTAATCACCGTAATCCAAACAGCTCCAGTACCAGTTTGGAGTATCAAATGTGACAAGACAAGTAAATTGTGCTTTGGATAGTATCTTACTTATGAGCATACTTATGTTCAGCGTTCAAATAATCTGCAGTTCAGACATTATCTTGCCTCTACACCTCTATCTCTTGGGTCTTCTGAGCATTAATTTAAAGACTTCCAAACCATCTCATAGTACATCCATTCATTAATCTTCAACTTCCATGCAGCACATGTACTCAAATCTCTTATCACAATGCAAACATCAACCCGTCTAAACGCCTAATACGCCGTCAATATCTCCAGAGTGCATGAACTTTACACCGTCTGTGTAGTCGCGTTGAACAAAGTGCCCTACAGTCGATACTATAGTAGTTGGCCTGCACAATGACTGCGCCGCGACAGGTGCGCGCGCCCTGCGCTCCGGATATGGGGGGCGATCACACGGTCACACCGCAACGTATGTCGTATCGTAGCGTTGATCAATACGAGTACGACTGATCAGGTAGTTGGTTTCTCTGATAAGTATTATTAATATTGCCAATTTCTAGGTGACCTATTACAGAGTTTGGCAATGTAGTCCATGAATTTAAAATACATAGTTACTAAGTTAAAAATGATTCAATATCTCCTATTAATATTTCTTAGGCTTAAGTAAATACTCATTGCACCTTAGTCATGTGTTTATCATACGATTTTAACTGAGCGGTACTAGAACTAATTAATAGGAAATGCAGATGTACATACTATTTTCGGAGCTTACATTTTTAACCTTTTGAACTTAATAAATACAACCATCATACCTATTGTAAAGATTTACAAATATACAGGATCTTATAATAAAATCATTATAAATAAATATTAGCCGTTAACAAACGTACGCGGAAAATATACTCTTTTTCTATCTCGTGTGTTCACTTTCATACGAGACAACGTCATAGGGATAAGCAATGAAAGCAATCCCAATTTTGAACCTTATGCGTTTGACTCAGCGTAAGGAAGGCCTTTGATCGTTGGTGATCGTTAACTAAAGGATGCAAACCTGTTGTGGGACTAGTGGCGCTAACAGACCTGTGAAGAGACTTTAAAACGTTCCCCGCAGTTAGCGTTACCAACCTCAATATTAAGAAAAAATCCGGACATTTCTATGAAAGTCCAGACAATTTAGTAAAAAAAAATTTCGAAGTAAGGTTGATTTCGTTGATATTTTGTTTGAACAGAACTGGTCTTGTGATTTGTAAATGTTATAATATTAGTCATAAGTTGTTTTTTGAAGTTATACTTCTTAAGGGGCGTTTGGAAAAAGTATGAGGATAAAAATTTTACGCTGCGACAGCCAAAAAGCGACATGATGAAGACGCGTGATACTTGGGGCACACTGCACAGCATTCGCTGGAGTTGTTTTGGATTGCTAGCGTGCGCCGGGTCGTGGGTACGAGTGAGAGGTGCGTAGGTGGTTGGATTGCTGCTAGCGCCCCGAGTGGTAAGTGCATGCGAGAGGTACTTATAAGTAAGAGGCAAGTTATACTTGCTTACTTTTAAGATTTTTGACTGGTTATAATTTATTTATGAAATAAAAGCTGATCGAATACTTCTTTAATTTGTAAGTTTTTTTAATATTGGGACACCTAAAAAGCCGGAATTCGAAGGTCGACAAATCCGGACAGAAGGCCAAAAGTCCGGAAATATCCGGACGGTTGGTAACCCTATCCGCAGTTGCCACGGTGACAAGTGAATAGCTTGTGTACCTGCCTCGGAACCCGTTTCTGTGTGGGTGGATAATGGGTGGGGACTAGAAGTAAACAAACGGGATATGGATCGTATCGTTAGAATAACTTTAAAAAACTGTCAAGCGTGAATGGGGTTCTGTTGAAATTAAACAGATTGTGTACGGTTTTTTGTTGCGAGCTTTATGGTTAAATTGTTTTTAACTAATGTTGTTTTGAGTAATGGAGGTCGTAGTAAATTTAAGTATACCATTTATTTCATAACTCAAAATTAATTCAGTTCATTCTAGGAGACCAGACATTATGCGATAACTACTTTTAGTAAAAGTTGGCACTGTTTGAATAGCAATGCTTAACTGAACTTTTGTCCTTAATTTAATCTCCAGCCTGCTTTGTCTATTTAAAATTAACGAGAAACATTGTAAACAGTTCTTTCCTTAGCACGGAATCCTAAAAACTCTCCATTATGAAGCTGTTATTGTTTACGTTTCTCAAGTAGGCATTAGTAGCAGACGCATGATTTGTTTTAATTTTCTTAAAATTTAAAGCTCTCCTTGGTATAATTATAACATTAGCCACGCCATCCGATCTGTTTTAAAGCTTTCAGCGACATATTTGTTATTTGATAATGGCAGTACGTGATGGAGTGATTAAAGTTAATAAAAAACGTTCGCTGGTCACATCTGTCACGCTTGTAAGGTTTAAAATTAACACTAAGTTTCATAGAAACATTCCAGGCTACATTTACACCGTACACGACCACCACGAGTCACGACCCTTTAAATATTTAACTACTTGACATACACATTATAAATGTGCAAGTCAACCACAGGAGCTCAGAATTAAACATAAACCGCGAACCCTATGAGAGGATCCCCTTGAATAAAATATTACCGTGCGCAAGTACGTTACAAACTCAGATATTTTTAATAACACCCGCGCGGCCGTCTAAATTAAAACCCTTTAAACTTTCACATGACCGCTCCGATGGCTTAGCTCAAGCTGATGCGGTTGATATCCTCAAGGATGCCCTTAATCAAATGAAGCCCTGGATAGAATTTACTCATGTATCTAATAAGGTTACGCGACACCATAACAAAATTGGCTGGCTCCGTTCTGCGAGGTTCGGTTGACAATGGGCAAACTCGTCATTCTTATTCGACCCTCATACGTGGTTGTGCTGTTAAGAATACTGATAGTGGTAACCCGACAAATAACGCTAAACGCTAAGGCTCAGTAATGTAAGAACAATCGAAGGTCTTCTACAATCGACTGGATAAATAAGATATTGTAATAAATTAGTATGCGAGTGGTTCGAGCTTCCTCCGCGCCGGGGATGTCTCGTCATGTCCTACGCAATTTACATACGTATAGACGGTTACAAGAGGAATTGTCCATCTTGTTAGAGGGATACTACTGGAAAAATCTGGGATGGCAGTTACGTGCATGATGAAATTAACAACAACTTTTTTTTAATAGCTGAGTCTAATGATAATGACACACTCAGCCATGATTGCCGTGACTACAATTCTTCAGCAGCCCATTGCAGAACTTCCTTCTGGAACACACATCTGGAACAAACTCCATTTAAAGTCAGTGGAAGTTTCTTAAGATTATCGGTAACTTTTAGCAATATTTGTCTAACTACTGCGAATGACTACGTGATGTGGCGCCGGATTCATGGAAAACCATTAACAGTTTTGTCACTTCACACTACGAAGTTTGTTCGGCGTTGCCAAGCATTTCTCATCTCTTTCGAACGCAGGAACAGCATTGGCTATAAGCACCTTTGATACTAATAGATTTACTTATACAACATATACGGTAGTCTACCATGTACCAAGTTCATTGACTCAATTATATAAGAATATTAAATTAGCTACCAACGAATGTGCAGGCGTGAGTGCATAAGATCGACATGCGCATTACTTTAACGGTCGGTTTGCGTCTTTGAAAGAAACATTTTGTTCTTGGTGGTATCTTATGTTTTACATCTTGGGAACAGAAATACGTATTACACAACTAGCAATGTCTGTTTATAGGATACTTGCACTATTGATTTGCCAATGTCTGAACTAGTCTGACTACTATTTTGTTGATTTCATAATTTTTGTCATTTTTAGTCTAGAAACAGAATTGACAATAATTATTGTTTTAATGAAATGAAATGAAATGAAATTAGTTTATTCGAAGTAGGTTTGTTACAAACACTTTTCGAAAGTCACTCAACGCCATCGCTTCAACAAATCCCTACCGTGAGTGGTCCCGGTAGAAGAAGCGGCAAGAAACTCCCGGGATTATTTTTTTTCCTACTCACAGTTACAGACAGTACTTACTACTACTTATTACATTATTTAATTAAAAAAAAAAAAAACTCATGTCCAAGCAGTCTTGTCATTTAAATACTCATCAACTTTGTAATATGCTTTCTTCATGAGAATACCTTTTACATGAGTTTTTAATTTACAGTATGGCATTTCTGTTAATTCTAATTCTAATGATTCTGTTATTTAGTTGCTAGTAATTCTACCTGAACAACGTATAAATAACAGATAGATATTAGTATCCTGATCTTGTATGGCTGTTCGTGATTATTTGTTTTCGTTTGTTTTACCTGAAACAATAATGTAAGGATGCTATAAAATGCTGATGTAATTTAAACGTTAACGGAACGAAAATTACGTCCAGACCAAAAATTTCCGTAAAAATGCAAATTGTGAAATGTTTCGCTCTGTCATGTGTACAATGCTAGTTCCACTAATCGGAACCTAGATCAATATCAGCACTGACCCTATTTCCAGTCACTCATGTCGCCCTTGCATCGGCTGGTGCCTTTGCAGCGTCGCTGACCCATATTCCTCGTGTTAATTCTTACACTTGGCGGCACTAAATAGCGCCGCTGGCAAGCTTTTAGAAAGATTACTAGGTTTAATGTTTCACTCCTAACTCAAGTTTTTCCTGCTTGGAGTAATTTACTGGGTTATGTTTAAGTATTCTGTATATAGTTTAATAACCATCTTTTATTTTATTATTGCACTTGGGTATGTTTTTGGTCACATTTCCCCGCCTTAGATAAGCGGAGTAATATAATCTTACAATTAGCTTATCTTATTTTAATCACAAATGTCAATAGTTCATTAGCCTTGTTACCTAACTTCTTTGCGGACTTACTTTAATTATATAGTCAGTTGAATGCAGCTCAGAGGGCAAACTTTTAGTTTCAATCGATAGGGATGTGAGGGATTTCATCCATGCTTGAGCCCAAGCCAACCTCTGCGGCTGCTGCAAAAATGAGCGAAGCTAATAATGGTGATCGGTCGCTGGATTCTGTCTTACCCTTTGTTTAATCCATCGGTAGGGTTGCTCCTTTACCATGCATAAGAATGCATTGTGGTTGGGCTTTGCGGGCCACGGTCACAAAGCTACGTTCTAAAATTTATTATAGGTATTTTTGGACTTAATTTGGCTCCTTTACTTGTACATCGACTATTTTACATTAAAACATAGAAAGATACTTTCATTTTTGGTTTTGCATGCTACTGTATTCTATACATGATTTGAAGTAAGAATTAAGATGTTTGCTTCTTTCCCATTACTTACGAAGTAAAAGCTATAAATCTGAATACCCTACTGTAGGCACTAGCTTTCTGTCTCGGCGATGATCTAACAATAGATTTAGAGCTCAACGAGGTGGTTCGCTTTCATGCCCCTCATACTCTTGTAATTGCGTTTTATGTCTGCACTCTGCAGCTATTGCTTCAGCCATCAACGGATCTGTTTACGATCTTTAATTGAGTTGATCTCTTGGTTGGATGATTTCGTAAATACGTACATTCACATTTTTGTACATGTTGGAGTTGTTGGTTAATATTAGTATTATTTTAATCTTAAGGCTTTTTTATCTTACAGCCGTTCAAACGATGTAATTCAATCCATTTTGCGTTTGTAACAATTAATGTTACAACTTTTGTGTTTATTTAAATACACAATAACCAGTATGGTAAGCACTTAGTTTCATTAATAAGTGTCTTGTAAAACCATGAATGAACTGTGCTCTAGCTAGACAATTTTCTTAGTCGCCAATGTCATTTTGTTCTAGGAACGCTTGCTCAGTTTATGCAACATAAATAAAGCACGCCTACGCTTCAGGCTGGTTACGTTTGGTTGTTGACAGCAGATTTACTGTTTGACGATAAAGAATTACTTTGACAAAACAGCACTGCATCAGACAATAATGTACTCGACTCTAATACAGACAGAATCGATATTCGTTTGTAACAGTATCAGATATTTGAACCTTTTTATTGAAACGGTAAAATCCTGCCGAAAACTACAATGTAGGTTATGAGTATGACGGCGGCTACAAGTATATTTTTACATTTTGAAGATTTTCTATAGAAGACTGAAGGAATAAGTAACGATTTATGACGTTGATGAATCGGCCGTAAGGACTGCGAGTTTCATCGAAGACATGGAATTCAGATACACTAATATTAATGCTGTGTGTATAATAAACATTGAGTAAGAAAGAAGTGAAATGTAAATTATTTAATGTAAATTTTCACTCTTTCTTATATCGATTGTATCCAACTGTTTATTTCGGCTGCATTCAAATAAACGGACATCAGCTGAGTTCTCAAAACATAAACAATCTCGAGTTTGGTTCGGGTAATGAGATACGATAACAAATAAATAACTGACAGAAGCACTCTATAAATAAATAATCGAAAGATAACAATTTGAAACTGTTGTTTCAGCGATGTAGGTACCTACGTGAACTTTGGTAATTCGTTTGGCGCTCTTCCAAACCTATTTCATTCAATTTTCTCTGTGGACTGCTTCGTTTTCTTATAAACTATTGCATGACTTCTATTTAGATTCATTTTAGATATAATTTATACTCGTAAAGTGCATGAAAGTATAGATACAAGATTGTAATGGACTTCATTCATGTTTGAAACTAAGCTAACTTCTGCTTATAGTATGAATGCATGCTTGTATTTCGCTTTTTCAGCACCAGTAAATTTTAGACATTAGAAACAGCTCAGCTGCTATAATTAATGCTGCTTAAATAGGACTATCCAAGATTATGGCAGATCGAACATGGATAATGGCTTAATTTTTTACCCGATTGGCTAGCATATTGCAATTATCAAAAGTAACTTTTGATTGAATTAACTTTTGCGCGATTCAAGACCCTTGAAAGAATGAAGCAATTAATTACAGTATGTTTGTTAAACAATATGTACGTAACAAAGGTTAACCAATAGTTATTTAGGTCCCCTATCGTCCTCATTCCAACAGAGCGCACCCATTGTTGTACCGTGCAAATAGATTCGATGGTATTCGGTATATAAATATTACTACCATTATGTTCCTAGGTTTCGTAGGGTATGTCACTCTAGGTTTTTTCGTTACATATCGGTAATGCAATGTCGGAGGCCATGACGCTCCATAAAAACTTTACTTAGGTACAACATGACCTTGATCAGTCATTCGTAAACTAAATTCACAATAACACCTTCAAATTACAATGCGAAATAATAGAAACTAGCTGACCCGTACCCACCTCGCTGGGTGTCAAACATTTTTACTTGTTACGTGATGTGATGAAGTAAAATATATTATATTATGAATCACAAATAAAAGAATATTTGAAATAGGTCCAGTAATTTTTAAGTTTATTCGTTACAAACATACAAAAATACAAATCTCTCATCTTTATAATACATATTAGTATAGATTTGCTTTTCTCCTCTACTCTACACTCAGTGGACATGAATGCCACTTCATGGTCTCATATTTAAAAATACATATACCTAAGTGAATAACAACGTTGTAGTATGAATTTATCAAATGTCGCTGTTTCCTTAACTAATGCCTTGACCGTAATATGTTATCAATTGGATGATGTCAGTTGCTTCCTTGAATTTTTATTTAGGTAGGTATCTACATAGATACGTAAGCGCTGTTGGAAGTATTTGCAACTGTATTTGGACTATTTGGTCGTATTTTCCCTTTATATGTATAAACTGATGTCTGACCTAGCAACACTGTAGCACCATGGTCTTATTGTAGTCTAGGCTGCCTTACGGCCGGTCTCAATAATGTACTAACAGATGGAAGACTGTGGATAGGGCTGTCATCTGTCATATTTGTCAATTTTTCAGAGGCAAAAATTGACAAATATGACAGATAACATACTAATGGTAGCCCTATTCACAGCCTTTCATCTGTTAGTACATTATTGAGACCGGCCGTTAGTCGTAAGGCGTCGTCCGTCAAATAAGCTTTTTGTAAGGTAGTCAATACAATCCTTAACTGTCCCACTTCTGATATTGTATCCCGCACAGTGAAAGGGATTAAGGTCGTAGTTCAAACCTAGCCAAGTACTAGCATAGCTATGGACACCTTTAAGAAGATTATGTAAGAGGTAAAGTAGGTAAGCAAGTTTTTCGCGATGCTTCCTTCCTTTCCAGAAGTTAGTGATAGATAGGTACTTAATTTATTTTACGCTACTGTATATTTAATGTGTAATAGCACCGTAATTGTGATGTAATGGCAAATTTAACTAGGTACAATAAATGATAACATTAACGGCAATACTTGAACTATAATAAAATAATTTAATTTTGGAATTTACAGAATTTATTCGCAGATTGTAAACCTAATTCAATTTTGGAGACAATTTTTTTGCATCAACCAAATCAAATCTCTTAGTTTATGTGATAGTGTCCGCAAATAAGATGCTGAGTTTTTTTTTCACACTCGATTAAGTTCATCGCACAGCCGTGTTAGTTCTACTCTATGACTGTAAAGTTATCGTACTATGAAACTATTTTAAGTTTTTATCTTATGTAAATTTATAAATAGCAAATGCCTACCTTATTATCTTTCTCATTATAAATATAATAATGCTATAGTGGATGGGAATGTACAATGAGGCTATATTATTATTGACGATATTTGCCATTGAATTAAGTTTGTATAGTAGTTTAATTTTATGATTCTTTGTATGTTAATGTATGATAATGCGACAGCATTATCTTGAAGATGACAATCTTTGGGGGTCTTAATGTTTGTCATTTAAATCTTGAATTGTATTTTAGCGAAAGTTTATTTGGAATTAAAATTAATTTGTGATGTCCCGTAGAGCCGTCATTTAACATTTCGCAGAAATATCTTCACTTGAAAATCCTAATGACTTTATCGACCTTCTGAAGGAAGCCTGTGTACGATGTTCTATGATAATAAAATACGCATTTTCTCGTCCTGTTGTGGCAAAATAGATGCATCAGAGTGCCAAATAGTTGGAAACCGGTAACGAATATTGTGGAGTTATAAATTCCTGTTCTTAGATTACGTCAAGCGAATAGTTGAATCGTAATAAATACGTACGAAGCGATTCGTTGCCCATGCTAATCTTGGCGAGCGCGAATCATAATTATTCGGGTCACATACGTACCCAATTGTATTTAGACCAGTTAAAGAATGCGCCATGTGCGATGTTTAGATTGGTTTAGACTGAGTAACTCGCGTTCTTTTACCACATGCTGTGATATATTGCAAATTCTTCAAGGAAATACACTCAAAACTTTCGGAATAAAATTTATTAGCTTTAGGTTGTAAACTAACAAAAAGCTAGCTTAATGTCCAAGCATTCTCTACTAGTCAACCCTGCCGATAGACATGAGTTATGATAGGGACTACTGATTACTGATCATTACATATTGCTAGTTATGCAAACCCAAGCAAACCGTTGCGTTGTTGCTGATAGCCCTACGCACGTCGTGCGTGAACAATCACGACTTACAAGTCTTTACAACCAAACAATACGTCGACGCTAAAATTGCAATGACTGCTTATTCCCCATTATATTACAATCTAAAAATAGTTTAATATGTCGCGTCATTAAGTCGCGTCGCGAGGGGCCCGCGACGCGTGCTCAATCACATACAACACGATTCCACTCACGCTCGTGGATAGGATATGCACTATTACAAACACGCTAACTTATTAATATATTTTATTTTGCTCTTTTGACCCCGCTGCATTCGAAGTGGCGGCTGACATTGACACATTAGGTTACTTATGTTCTGAAACCCAGCAGACTACGACTCTGTGTGAACAGTCAATACGGACCAGATTGTTCATTGGGGATTCTGCGAGCTCGCTAAAATCTTCATCTAAGTAGAATATAGGACAATAAGTCTAGTCTGCGGGGTCCTTCAACGGTATTAGAAATCAATAAATTCTGACTCGAACTGGCAGCTCGAAGCTATTTCAATCGGCTCCTCATTGTAATGATCAAAGTTAGTCGTATCACCAGGATGTCGGTATTTTGGAACAAAAGGTGGAGACGATTTACAATTCAGTATAGACTCCCATTCAATTCCCTTAAACCACCTGTGGTTTTTAAAGTCCATCACCCCGTTCTTCATTACTCCGAACCGTTTTGTAATATCAGTCTGTAGAGTGTTTCGAACTAAATCTCTTAAATCTGCGTTAAAGCTCGACGGACATCTGTATTTACCACCCACGATCTTTTCGTACGTCTTCATCGGGTCATTTGCATAGAAAGGAGGATATCCTGCGTTCATTTCATACAAAAGGACACCGAACGACCACCAGTCAACGGAAAATCCGTATCCTTTGCTTAATATTAATTCTGGAGCTAAGTACTCTGGAGTACCACATAGGGTCCATGTACGCCCTTGAAGAACTTTACAAAATCCAAAATCAGTTATTTTTAAGTAGCCATTTTTGTCGATTAAAATATTTTCAGGTTTTAGGTCACGATAAACTAGGTTACAGAAATGTAGATATTCCAAGGCTAACACAACCTGACTGGCATAAAATTTCGCTAGCGGCTCTTCAAACTTACCCATTCGTCGAAGATGAGTGAACATTTCACCGCCTGGTACGAACGGCATTACGAAATACACATAACTGTTGTCCTTAAAACTTAACTCCATGGATACTGTAAAAGGGAATCTCACTGCTTCGAGAATACGCTTTTCGTATAACGTATGATCAACCTGTTTCATCTTGACGATCTTTGCTTTCTCTAAAACTTTCATCGCGTAGTATTTGTGGGTTTTGGAATGTTTTAATAAAATAACTCTCCCGAAGGCACCCGTGCCCAGAGTACGAACACGTTCCAAGTCAGCGAATTCGATTTCGAACTTAGGTTTGCTGCTCCATCGCTGATTGAATTCGCCTTGCAGTTGTTTCAAGTATTTAGTATATTGTTGCTGCTGCTGCTGAGAATACCCATAGCGAACGTCTGACGACGTCGAGGACATTTTGTAAGAAAAATCTTTCGAAGGACCGTAAGTTTTTCTCGAGTACATTGTTTGTTTTTCTTTGACATGTTGATGATCTGTTCAATATGGATCATCGCCAACTGGATTGTCGGCGTAACAGAACCTATTGCACTCAGCATTTGTGTATTTATTTATTGCAAGTCGTCAGTGTTAGCGCAAAATTATGATTTGATTTTACGACTGGCAAGGGGAATTGTGAATTCCGTCGCAAATGTTTTCGTAAAGATCGAAAGTGTGTGGGTAAGAGCGCTGGGTGAGGGGTGAATGAACGGCACGAGTGTGAGGGTGGTGGAATCAGCTGTGTTTAGGGGTGACAAGCATGCCCGCCGGCTGGTTGCAGGACTTATTGATCAGACGGCACGTGGAACGACCCCGAAACTTTTCCGTATGGTATTATTCCCCGACTGTGCACAGTTAAGACCCGAGTTTAACAACCTATTCTGAAATTTTACCGTATCACGACAAAATTTCTGCAGTTTCTAAATTAATCATTTGGCCTGTTACTGCGAAATACGGGCTTAAAAGTTTATTTATGGCCTTATTAGGAGTTTGTTTGGATTTAGTATTAACGATACATGTAACTGTAAACACTCAAGGTAAAAGGGTATTGCCTATTGTCAGTAGGTATCTACAAAATAAGGTATCCTCAGTAGTTAAGTGAAGTAAAGGTAGTGGAAAATGTAGTTCCTACATTGGTTTAAGGTACGTTTACTTCAGTCCTTTATTATTTGCATTATCTATAATTCTATTGCTGTCGTTAGGTACAACTATTTCTTTATCTTTCATTACATCTTTCATTACCTATTATTATGGTGTGAACAATGCAGTTTTAGATCATAATGGTTTGCGTTAAGTATGATTAAGGGAATAATATCTTATGTTAATAAAACATGCGACTCTTATTATGCTAATACCATCGTCGTGTATATTTTTTTTTGCTAATTACATAAATTAAGACTTTAAAATACTGGTCTAAGGTTTTGTATTTGTGGAAAGGGTAAATATTATCTCGACCTACTCATAATATGCCAAGTAATTTTGGTCTGCGAACAATTTTTTACACGATAAACTCGTCTATAGTCTATTAACTTTATATTATTTCTTACTTTATTTCCATAATCTTAAAGACGAGGTTTTTCTGAACCAAAACCGAGAATACTGTGTGAACTCATTGCACTCCGTTGTGGCGTAGGATCAGTGACCGTAAAAGGAAATTAATATGCATTAGAGCCTTATTAGCTTTTGTCTGAGTGCGACATGAATAGGCAAAGACTTCTGAATCCTCTGAAGCTGTGTAAGTTTTATGAACTACGGCCAGGGTGAGAATCATTTTAGATGAGAACTTTGTTTTCTTGTTTTTCGATCTTTTAATTTAACAACGTTCTTACATTCCCTTGCCTGATTCTGATGTAAATAATGTAACGGATGGCATATACCTTCACACAAAGCTCGGCATCACCATATATGCCAGATATGGCACTTAATTACCGTGGTCTGAAGCTTCTATGCTCGACAAAGACCACTAATCGGACAAGACTACATATCTATCACTACAAAATCTACAAATAAATCGGTAAACAATGATACTAATGTCTCGGAGCGATAGTCTAATAATTGCTTGCTACAAGGTGATAAAAGTAACTGTAGTGTAAGTTCAAAGAATCATAATCGTCGCATTATCGGTCCAACAATAGCAAAATAAAACCGTAATTCATAATAGTAATAGACGTTCGTTATAGTACCGTTGTGTCTTGTGTGTATTACTCAGACATACTTACGACACTCCGTATAAAATTACTCTGGCCATCTGCAGATGATATAAAAGGAAGCAGTCGTATTATTATTTATTGCTCTCTAGCTGGTAAAGAAATAAACCTAGGAATGATGAACAATTTTTACTTTGTGTTATGTTTAAATAAACCATTTTACTTCAACACAATGTTTAAATAAACCATTTTACTTTAGCATAATACATTAATGTAATGTACATTAACATATCATAGTTGACACGTTTTAGATCTAGATTATTTTGGCGCGAAAACAATACTGTCATGGTTTCTATGTCATGGTTCATGGTTCTGGGTCTAATGTGACATCATCGAGTTTAAATTACGAACAGTACTAGTCTGTTACCATTACCACAGATAGAACAGTGTGAGAAATATCTGAAAGGAGATTAATGTCTTGTGAAAAATTGTCTTTTAATTGACGATCAATTTGATGGTAATTGGCCACCGTCGTCTATGGACATCAGAAACACCAAAGGCATTACCGACACGTTGACGATTCTTGTGTCGTTTGATTACAGAATCACAGTTTCCGTTTTTCCACATTGCCACGAATCGATGTTAATATGAAGACTCATACATTGACGACACACAGAATTTTGATGGCATTTTTAAGGAGCTTATTAGAATGTCTCTGTTCTGTTTGAGCCCTTAAATGAACTACGAAGTACGAGATTATATCCGAGCTACGATCCAAAACTGACATCACCCTGTCTAGCTTTAAATAAACTTTTTGAATGCATACCATTAACTAAAACGCAATTCAGAAAAATAGTGAAAATGTTGAAAAGACTAGAAGAAGAAGGCCTCATGAAGGAATCCTAAGGGCTTTTATAAAACTTAAGCGTAAGCAACGTAATGCATGTTTGCTAACTAAAAAGATAAACAGTAAAATTTCTGAATTAGAAATACAATATCCTGTCCTTATTATATCGAAGCCAGGTTAATTGTATTGTACCATGCCTGAGTCACATGACCGTAAGGGTGACGTATGCCATACATTCTTAGAATTACTTGATCCTTCGCCCAAGCCAGATGTTCTTGTATCGCGATATCTTCCTGTAATTACGGCGTATCAATTGTGGTAATTTTAGCTTTTCCACTGACGTGTGCCATGGCGTAGCACTTGTGAGGTGCTTTTCCCATTCCCTAGCACAATGTTTGTTTAAAAGTTTCTTTAGAGCTATCCCTTCTCTTGGTAATAAATTATGCAGCTTGTGTGTGAGTGAGCTATTATGTAATGGGTTGAGTGAGACATATAAGTACATCATTCCTACCAAAAGACTCCTTTGACAGATGAATATATCTATGGAGGATAAAGCAAAATCTATGAAACTATGTTTTACAAAAAAAATACATTTTAACTTCTTCGCAAACGCTGGTCAATCAATGCAATTCAAGGCTAAATACTCAAATATTACATTTTCATTCATGTTTAATATCGCGTACCTTTTAATTTTCAACAACAATTTAGCCAGATGCGAGGACTAAAATGCAGATGTATTTTGCAGCTGCGCCAAAGTAAATGGAGTAATAAATACCCGGAGTAGCGTGTACCCCCTAATTGGAAATGTCGCGAAATCTGTCAGCAATATAAATATAGAACTAACATTTCTAAAATTTGGCAGTTTCTAGATCTGAATGCCACAGAGAATTATAATAATTTATTTGTTATTAACTACGAGTATATCCGTTTTAAGTTGGCACTGTGCCAAAATTCCAGATTATTGAATTATGTCGTACTTGTCGTAATCCTATCTAGTGAAAAAAAAAATTATAACGCTATGAGAACTAAATAGTATTATAAAAGCTGATCAAAGCAATTTACTGTCGTGTATTTATTCTACAATGTTCAACTAAACTGGCTCAACTCAGTTACAAGGTTGAAAGACATCAACACTTGAAAAGAGTTTCAATTAAGCTCAAAAGAATTATGATGCATTGTCGTGCGCTTCTCCAGAAACCAGTTTCATTGCTCATTGCACAAGGAATAAATTAATGTTTCGAATGTCTATTGTGCAAATGTACAGTTAACTGTGATTCAATAGGCGATTTCGTTGGCGGTAGATCGAATTGAGAGCGTAACGTCGGTCGTAACACGTTATGAGATATTCAATAGCTGTTGTGACTGGTTTTATTAGGACACGAAATTAAGGAGCGTCCTGTTACTAACGCGGTCAAGCTACACTGGTTGGCTTTAACCTATTTATCTAAAGCAGGGCATGGGCATACCCTCGTTAGGAAGTCTAGAGTCTTTAAATTAAATGATCTGGAATTTGAAAAGTTTATTGACAACTTAGTCAAGATCTTCGCAGATGCCTGATTTATGTTAATTTTGCTGAAAATAAAATCTGGAACCAACGGATTAAAGTTCTCGTAGTTTTTCTGCTCAGACATCCTGACCACTCTTTCCCGTTTTTCTTGTTTTGATCAATTTCTTGACTATTAACAAAAACCGCCACTTTACTTATTTAGTGTTTTGTCAGGACCCTAAAGAAGCAATACATTAATCTTGATTGCTATGAAGTAATAATGATGCTGATGGAACTAATCTTAAATGGTAACTACAGATTACAGAAGACACACAACATAAAATACACATATGTGGTTTGAATTGAGTTAAGTTAAAGATAATAAAAGATCAGTCGTAGTCAGCATAACATCCAGTAAATCGTCAGTTACTTCGACGTTGACCCAATTTCTACGCCAACGCAAATTGATCAACTTTCGGAAATTGGTGAAATTGCTTGCTCTGTTGTTGAATGATTGTTGATTGTTTCCATCTCCTTTTACTATTTTATCATATATTCGTTCAATTTATCAGCCCCGTAACGCCGTAAAATGCATATCTTAGTTATATTTAATTACTTGCTTCCTTCTTCTTACCTTGCAAAAGATCTTGACGTTACAAGTTCTTGAAATAGTTACGCTATGGAATTACTCGTATCGTACATATCGTATTATTGGATATTATTGTTAACTAGCTGTTGCCCGCAGCTTCGCATACGGAAATTATGTTTTACCTTATTTGTACCTCTTGCAGAAGGAAATTTAAAAAACGGTGAATTTATTTGAAGTACTTATATTTAGTAATAATTTATATACCCATGAAACCCATGATAAAATCACAAAGGATTCTCCCAGGAGCGGGTTTTGAAAAATAAGAAATATTCAAAATAATTTGTATTATTTTTCTTTTTTTTTGCAAAATTTTAAAAAATTTAAAAATATATGTTCCATAAATTTAAGCAAGGAACATTTGTCGTAAATTTGAAGCAAATCGGTTGATGTTTTAAAAATATTCCATACAAACTTTCATCCCGTTTCCCGGGGAAACCTCTTAATTTCCCGGGATAAAAAGTATCCTAAAATATGACCCGTAGTATTAGTAAGAACTTTACCAATTTTCATCGAAATCCGTTCAAAGGTTTTCATGTGATGCCCGGACAGACAAACAGACAGACAGACAGACAATAATTCAAAAAAAAAATTTCTCGTAATACGTTATTGAAGTGCCCCCTAATCAAAATTTTTAAAAAATATTCAATGTACAGAAAAGAACAATGCCGAAAAATTATTTTTATTTTTTGTAGCGTCTTAAAACGTCAGTTACACCGAAGCAATTCAATATTTTTTTACGTTTTTTAAAATTAATATCTGTACCCGTATTACCCAGGGTAAAATAATTTTAATAATAAGTCATGAATTGACTATAATAATAAGAATGATGTAGATATTGTCCATTTCCATGCGGTAAAAATGTTACCATTTCATACTTTTTTCCTTTAATGGTAGAAAATATATTTTGATAGTCGTACACATTTTCTGATTTTAATTATTTCATATTGTATAAAGTGAGTAATTTGGGCAATCTTTAATAAAAAAGTAACATTCTGCTTGGAATTTTTTATTTTTATATTTAAAAATTTTCGTCATGCTCATGAAATTCTTTTAAGTAATTTAATCTTTCAGTAGTAGTAAAATGGCAACTTCTGAATCGTTTTTAAAATTGACGTTGACGTTTAGTGATCAAATCTTGACATCACTGTCATCACATACTCTTCCGGCATCGTTGTTTTGTTGTGTACCAGGTACTCTTTGTATAATACTTCTATGGTTATAAAACATTCAATATCAAAATATTTTGGTTCTGGGGTGTGCCTGCTGAAAATTCTTATATATCTAATTGTAAGCTCAGAAATTAATGCTGTATTTTTTAGATTTTTTTTTATTTTAAGACGCTTAAGTTGAAAATGAAATAAAACTATGTACGGCAGTTGGGCATTGTTCTTTGCCCTTTGAGTTTTATTATAGTATAGATTTTTAATTTCCGATTACTTTTATATTCGAGTCATAACGCGTAACATGAAAGTCCTTAAAAATTCAACATGCTCGGTCTGGTTTATATGTTAACCCAATTACTAGTTAAATGAGCATTTCTCAGCTGCACGATATATTAGGTCGCACAAGTGACTGTTCAATGAACAAAGCACAAGCAATAACATCGTTGGGTCACACGTTTCCACTGTTTCATTGAATAGATTTGTTGTTCAGCTCATTACTGAGCTGATTGAGTTGTTCAGGGTGCTCGATCTCAAGGCGATGTTCGATGTCGATGAGACTAGTGCGGTCGCCGGTCAAGGTTGCGGAGAGGCGCAGTCCGCAACGCCGGACTTGGCACGAAGACGTTTGCTGCATTGATGTAACAACACACCGGGAGCGAGACAGATGCGTCTTGTAGATGACTCTGTAACTTTATTGTAAGGCCTAGTGTTTTCCATATATCAGTTTTTAATATCTGATTTAAAGGAATCTTCATTATTTCGGGACATCTTTGCTGTCTAATTATAATATACGTATTTACGTTTAATAATGTCTAAACTCCAAGTCAAGAAGCATATCTATTCTACGACTATGTGGAATCACAAAAATTGTGATTACCTAACTCAATGTCTACTGTCCTCTCCTGTGTTACATGACCATACGTGACTAAACATGGGAAAGAAGAATGTGTGATTACTTTGAAACAAATATCTATTAGGGTTCCGTAGCCAAATGGCAAAAAACGGAACCCTTATAGATTCGTCATGTCTCTCTGTCTGTCTGTCTGTCCGTCCGTATGTCACAGCCACTTTTTTCCGAAACTATAGGAACTGTTGAAACTTGGTAAGTAGATGTATTCTGTGAACCGCATTAAGATTTTCACACAAAAATAGAAAAAAAAACAATAAATTTTGGGGGTTCCCCATACTTAGAACTGAAACTCAAATTATTTTTTTCATCAAACCCATACGTGTGGGGTATCTATGAATAGGTCTTCAAAAATGATATTGAGGTTTCTAATATCATTTTTTTCTAAACTGAATAGTTTGCGCGAGAGACACTTCCAAAGTGGTAAAATGTGTGACCCCCCCCCCCCCCCCCCGTAACTTCTAAAATAAGAGAATGATAAAACTAAAAAAAATATATGATGTACATTACCATGCAAACTTCCAACGAAAATTGGTTTGAACGAGATCTAGTAAGTAGTTTTTTTTTAATACGTCATAAATCGTAAACCGCAATTTACCTCGATCAAAGTTACAACGAACTTCAAGAACTTTTATATTATGTTATTTGCTGCTACGGAACCCTTCATGGGCGAGTCTGACTCGCACTTAGTCGCTTTTTTCATTTTTATTGTAGACTTTCTGATACTGTGTAATTGAAGATAGCTTCTAAGTAGCTTAAACAATAACGTTTCGCTTTTGCGGTCTTCGTGACTGCTGTCTGACAAGAAAATCTACTCACGCTATCCGAGTTCAAAACGTGGGCGTTATTGATAAACAAGCACCACACCATTACCAAGTCGTTTCAATGCTGTAAATCTTAAGCTTTCGACAATCCAATGTAATCGGCAATCTGTACAATCCTCTAGCTAGGTGGATTAGTAAGCCCGAAATAACGAAGGAGGCGATGAAAAATGCGTCACAGCCATTCCACCACGTGGTAGCGACGGTTATTTTTCTAGGACGTTTGTAACGCAAAAACTAGATGAACCTGTTTTAATGTTCACAACCGGCAACGATGTTTATATTCATTTGCCTACGCTAATTGCACATTGACAGTTGACACTGGCATCTGTTTGGTAATCGTAGTATCATGTTTTAGAAAATTCTGTGATTCTTGCGTTTTTATGGTGTATATTGGATTACAGTTACCTACTTGTGTTTCTAAACGATAATATCGTTTTACCCTGACGATTGCGTTAAAAAGAAATTAGTGTTTTAAAGGACACGTTAAAAGGAACTCGTCTCTTGTCAACTTAGTTATCATCATCATCATTTACAGTAGCGATTGAGCCTAAACTGAGTCAGTAATTGCTCGAATGAGTTTTATGCCAGACTGAGTTCAGAATCTGGATCGCTGCCATAATTTTCAATGAAAAGTTTACCTTAGCCAATAAATATTAGGGAAGCAGGAGTGTAAACGTGATAGATTTCCAGTGACCGTTCTATTTAGAATTGACCTTTCTGACGCCTGTGCATAGCTAATGCGCCAAGTTGTGAAATATGGAACGGAAACACAAAGGCTTGTGAAGCAACATACTGAAGTCTTGAGCATTGTTAGACGAGCTTTCTCATGACATTTTGCCTATTCTCGATGACCTATGCTACTCATAAAATCCCAAATTAATATTTTATTATCCCGTTGCGAATTAATTTATGGAATAAGGTCGAAGGTTTCGTATTAATAAAATAAAGCTACTTGGCACACCGGATGTTATCGGAAACCGAAGCTGACAAAGAATCCTTACTGCAGTTGTTTTGATGCACTTAAAGCTGAATTTAAAATGAGATTCACTTGTATATATTGCTTGCTGTAAAGCTAAGTGTATATGATAAACATACATAAATATTGTAACCGCTAATCTGTTATCTCTTGACACGTGCATCAACATTTTTACAAATAAGATATTAACATTCAAGATAACAGCCACCCACATAGGAAGCTGTTATCTTGAATGTTTGACTGTCCCTAATCGTTCTGTTTAAATAAATTATATAGATGCAGATATCTTTTCTACTAAATTTAAGTAATTTGAACCGTGTAGGTGTGATAAATTACCTCATAATAAATAACCTTTGGGAGTGTCAGTCATGTGTTCACTGCTATAGCGACCTTTCCCTCGTGTACCCTTCTTTAAGCAAAAATATCGCGACCTTTAGACTATAATAATACCTTTATAAGGGTGGAAAGTTAATATTATCTTACCTGCCTCATATTGAGCATAAACCAATGTTTATACTTGGTTGATGAATTTCCCTTTACCTTTAATATCTGTCCTTTAAACAGAAAGGACTACAGAAGTTTGTAATCGGCAGTTGTAAGTATATTCACGGGTCAAATGTACATTTTCGTATTTTGGTTATCTGCTGTTTTTGTTTCCGAGTTGTATTGGGAAGAATTTAATATTACTTTAACTTCGTTCCGTAAACCCTCAGCAATAAGTCTCCAAGTGCCAAGAATTAGATTCATCTTTGCATTTATTTTGCTGTCTCGATTATTAAAACGTGAATAACCTTTAGGTTGGATGCTTACCTATGTTACGTTTTATAATAGCGAATACCTTGACCTTCCTTTTACTGCACTATATGTAAGCACTAAATTGTGGCATTGCGGAACTTGCACTACATAATACTCATACATTATCATTGAAGTATCTGTTTTCATTCTACTTTTACTACAAACACTCAATTCTACTGAATGAACCAAAGTGTACTCGAAACTCGACAATTTGTTAAAACGGGTGTGTTTATTCTCGCACCGCTTAATACACAAATGCATAGTATCGTAAGTTCGTAACGTACTGGAGGTTACTCAGCTCCATTTTGACATGAGTCACTCTGAAACCTTTGCGTTATGTTTACGATGCCCGCCGGAAACTGCACGATGTAATTATTTAGAGCCGAATTCTTTTTATCTTCGTTAACCACTTCAGCAGATCATCTAACAGTCATTAATACATTGTAAACACACTTTTTAGATAGCCTTTCAATCACTTCTTATGATTTATTATTATCTTCTAACGCCAGACACCATTCAAGTACTACGCCTTTTAGAGTACTCTAAACTTTCATCAAGTGTCGAGTAGTTAGAGCATCTACATTGTTCTTCGGAGTTATTCTTTTGCTATTATCACTCAGAAGATCCTTTTGTGGTCTTTTACTTTGCAACCTAGCGAAAAAAACCTCTATTCCTTGTCATATCACAGTCACTATACTACACTTTACAATGTTCTTTTAAACATCAGTCCAATGCTAGTCAATTTCTTATTGCTTCATATTTATTTTTCCTTGATGGTGAAGACTCGGATACTAACGTATGACATGATAATTAAACTAATTATGTAGTATCTGCTCCTATAAATCAATAATAATTGCTGCTTATATTTTTGATGGAAAGTTATTTTATTACTATAACAAATTGGGTTTTAAATTGTATTATTGTTTTAATCAAAACGCATTAAACAATACGTATTCGCTGACGTTCAGAAATTGGCCAACCGAAACGACAATTCTCACGGGCCCGTTCAGATGAACAAACCAGTTTGTGAGCATTCTCGTTTTCTTCGTTGTTGACACATATTCCATAGAAGGGAGCTTTTATTCACTAATTCAGTGTTGCTTACGACATCGAAACAGGAAAATATTTACTCAGTTATGAATATCGTAGGGTAAATGTGGATCGTTACCGGTTCTATTACGCATGATTACTAATTATATTGAAATGTAACTCATTAATCAAATCAAATCAAAATCTTTTATTCATATAGGTATCACTGATACACTTATGCACGTCATTTTTTAATCTACCAGCTTTTCGGAAAGGCTTTGTCAAGGAGGAGAAGAAAAGCCGAAAGAAACTCCTCAGCGCATCTTTTAAAATCATGGATGGTTACATAATATTGCGTTCTAACCTACGCGGAACTGGATGCGGCATTAGTTTCCAGGCGTCTTTGTCATTAATATATTCATTTATACTATAGTATCCTTTGCGTACTAGCTGAGATTTCACATATCTCTTAAACATTTGGATAGGTAAATCACGTATTGACCTAGGTAATTTATTGAAAAAACGTACACCGAGCCCCATATAAGAACGTTGTACCCTACTTAGGCGAAAAGATGACGTAACCAAATTATGTCCGATATCATTATACATGAAACAAAGCTCAGATCTTTATGACCATCTGATCTGAAGGTTTAATGTTTTTGTTATGTAATAGATAATAAATTAATGTGGAATTGATAATCCTAAAAAGAAAAACGTGCTCCTAGTTTTGTATAAAACTGACATTGAAAATTCTGCAGATGCTCTTAATTTCACACTCGAACTATATACTTTAATAGAATAAAACAGTCCATCAAGAGGCGACCAGGCAGGATCACGAGCGGAATGTAACATCTAAGCTTCTCGCTTGACTGGTTTCCTTTCCTTAAGTGACCAAAGCACGTGTCGTAGGATTCTTTACGTGGACGTGATGCGACATTGAGACAAGCTATGTTACCTTGAACATATAATTATAAGTTTTTAAGACCTTATTATCACAAACACGTCATTATTTATTGTTTTTTAACGTACACACTACACACGCTACACATTAATTCATTAAAATTTAATCCTTTAGTTTTACTCTTTTCTAACTTATTTGTTCTTTACTTTTATTACTTTTTTCTTAGAGCATGTTGTTATGTAAAGGATCTCTTAGTTTATGTGTAGAACATAATTATGATAATTATTCATTATTAACCGACTTCAAAAAAGGAGGAGGTATTCAATTTGACTGTATTTTTTTTATTTTTGTTACCTCATAATTTTCGACTGGGTGAACCGATTTTGATGATTCTTTTTTTAATCGAAAGCGGGTGCTTGTCATGTGGTCCCACTTAAAGAGCTAGATCTGATGAGTAGTCTTTTTGAAGTTGGTTATTTTTGTCTTGGTAAAATTCAGATTATTTCATATTATAAGTTTTATTGTTAGACTTAAGCCCAATGCATACGTAACGGGGTTTTTTTCCCGTACGGGACGGGAATTGTTTCATAGAAACGTGAACATAGAACGTGGCCCGTAAGGGAAAAAGCCCGTACGTATGCATTGGGCTTTAAACACCTAAAACAACTTTTCACCGTGCACATAAGAATTCCATTGTACTTACGGTAAGTTACGTGGTGTCGTCATTAAATAACATTTCGGTTCAAATTAGAGGCTCGAGGGCAGATAGGCAGCATGATTTCACGATTCGTGTACCAAAAAGCGTTACCCGGGCATTTTGTATCATCACGCTAATGTCAATATCGTTTACATCGTCGCTAACATCAGTGAGCGAGCTTGCGGTCGCATCTAGTATATCATCTTACCACATCTAATCCCCGCAGCTGAGCTTCTCGGTGCCAACGAACCTATCAACTGGTTTACACGGAATATCTTGAGTTTGTACGAGTTTGATTATTTGCTTTTACACCCTTCAAATGCAGGGGTTCAATCTGTATTTCATTTAGTATCATTATATGTATACATGTAAATTAGTACAATTATTAAAAGTTATTCAACTATCAAAACTAATAACGATAATGATTCGTACTAACATTGCTTAGTTAAGTATGTTCGATTAAAATAGCGGGAAAGGAATACACTTATTCATAGCAATTATGTACGTTTTCAATGTACTGTTAATTAATATATTATTTATGGTTTATTTCGTGTTGTCTCTGTTTGGCTTGCTTGTACTTGGTTAGCTGGTAGAGAATGCATTAAGCATTAAGCTCGCCAATTGTACCGTAATTTAATAATGTGGTCAATAAAGAGTAAATAAATAAATAAATATTTCACATGAAATTTTGTTTATTAATGAATATATCATAATTATTTTTCCTAGACCTACTTATTTATACTTTATAGTTATTGACCCATAAATTAATCCATTACGAGCTCTTTCGAGCGGTTTTCATGGCTTGCCGTAGATTTCAATTAAAAATGTAATCAATTAAGGCTAATGAAAGGGCGTTGTAGTTGTGTACTAATCTACTTCTTAATTTATGTGTTCTGTTAGACTTATTGCTGTTTTTCGGTACAATTCCCTGGTCATTATTATTACAATTTATTATCGTTTATCGTTTAATATTATCATGTGATCTTTTCTTGTTACAGATTTATCAAAGAATCGGTTTAGTGATGTGCCAGATGAAGTGACGACATACGTTTTCTTAGAAAAGTTACTATTGTCACAAAATATTATAAGGAGTTTACCAGACGCAGTCGGGGCCCTGCAATCCCTCACATATTTGGATCTCAGGTAAGTTACTAATAATATAGCCTAATTTATAGTAATATAGCCTAAAGGACTGAGGGAAATTAAATTGGCCACCTGATGGAAAATACGTCATATTTGTGGACACGAAGAACATTTATGAGTTGCCCAATGAATTTGCTGGCCCTGCCAATAAAGGGTTAACTACAGATTTCCAACTGTTATTTTCAAAAAAGTGGCTGTGACAGACAGACAGACATGACGAATCCATAAGGGTTCCGTTTTTTGCCATTTGGCTACGGAACCCTAAAAAGGAAATCTGAGAATTTTTTATAATTAAATATTATGTCTATTACATGTTTAATAACGTCTGTTATTGGATGAATGATAAGCCTTATTAATTAAGTAACAAGTTTTATTAAGTCTTTTATGTTTTATGTAAGAATTAACGTACGCACTCATCGCATAAATTGACTTATACCACAGAAGTAAATAGTACTTATAATAAGTACTTATACTTATGTCCACTTCAAATTTCACACTCACAATGATACCACATAATTTATTCACTAGTACTATGAAAACTACACCATTTTCATATCTCTACCCGCGTGAAAATTGGCATTTCGCAACACTTGCATTAAATCCACTTTTACATTAAGCCGATACTCTTCTGGTATCGATTTTAAATGAGGGAGGAGCGATAAAAGGAATAATTTGTCAGCATCTTCAGCCTCTCCTTTTTGAGATAAATTGTTATCAACACTCGCAAACGCAAATTCATCCATGTGTTTGGGCATGGTTTTAGCTGTCGGATTTATTTCCACTTCAATATCTTCAGGTGATCCAGCATCTTGATGGTCGAAATTGTCATTATCATTGTGCATTGTGTCATCGTCTGATGACACTTGACTTGCTTTGACCCATTTTAATTTCTTTCTTGGTTTAAAAATCTTCCTCTTATCATTTCCTTCATCCGATTCGCTAGATACTGGGAATTCTCTTTCTGGTAATGCATTATTTTTGTGTAAGAAATGCAAATGCTTGCTGTATACGTAGGGTCGTTTGGTTCTGTTCGGATCTCTTAGATACTTTTGATAACAATCCCTTATGCTTTTCCATTTCTTCTGTAGCTGTAGTTCTGCAAAGAAACAGACGATAATTTAGTTTTGTTAATAGAATTAAAATGACTTGTCCAATTCACAACTAACAGTTGCACGGCCGCACTCAAAGTCACTTAACGGTTACTTAAATCGCTCCTTAGTACATAATTTGTATTGTGATTCTGAGTGCAGCAGGTAGTTATCAAACCAACTCATTTATAAAACAGTCTTCAAACTTTAATATTGCGGACGTTACATATCTATTTAGTTGTACAACTGTGTTTACGCTCATAACAAACTAAACTAATGAGTTCGGATCGCTCCGTTGCGTCACTGCTGTCGGTTGGAAGCCGGCGATTAACCGCCCTGTGCATAACGGTACAACATCCTGATAGTCATTGTCAACCAATAATTACTGGCCTAACTACTCGTATCTGAGTTTTGTAGCGATTGTCATTACTGTGAATGATGTAATATAATTGATTATCAGAAACAAAATATAAACAATGGCTTTCAATCAAGAGTAAATTGTAGACTATGGTTAATGAGTATACTATTTAACAATATATCATACCTAGTTCTCGCATCTCGCTTTTGGTAACTTGGACGTCACTATCCATTAGTTCGTTGACAACCTCTGTCCACAGCTTGTGTCGTACTTTCTTCGTGCGATACTGCAAGTCTTCGAAGTCCCAAATGCCGGGGCGTTTCTGAACCTCGACAATCAACCTCTCAGGATCATATTCGAACTGGATGGTCGACATCTTCACTTGCAATAGATGTTTGTGTATATTTTTGATAAATAATTCATGCGGCCGTTGGAAACGCGCGGTACATACGAGCGGGCGGGTGCCGAGCGACTGACGGCTGACGCGCCGCGCGGGAACGCTCCAAAATGGCCGCTCCGTGCGGTAGGGTGCCTTGCGATTGTATATGGCAATACAGGACCCGCTTATCGAGTTTAATAAAATTTTTATTGAATGTTCCTTATTAATGTTCCCGTCCTTAAAAAGTTAGTTTATCATAATAATGTGTGGACTAAATTTTTTGAAGTATACTTCTTTAAGCGCGTTATGGAATAAATGGAAAAAATGATGAGAGTGAAATTTTAGGATTTGTGACACGGTGACGGTGACACAAAAGGTGACGAAAAACGTCGATTTTTTAACGTTTTGAAAAAAATATTATTATTATATTGTTTTTTAATATCTATTTTTTTAAGTATTGTTTTTTAATATTGTTTTTTTATGTAAATTTTTTATTTTTTTGAAAACTTTCGATTTTTTTTATGTTTTTTTTAATATTTTTTTATTTTTTTGATGCCAAAGAAGTCTAACTTCTCATGCGCGTACATAAGTACACGTTTATGTTTTTTTTTGTCTGTACACTACAGCTGCTGCGAACTATAGGCGCCGCCATATTGGCCTTGGCTACTGTAACGAGCGCCTTTCACTTTATCCCTACTCCGCGGCCGACCGTCACGCGACATGCAACTCACGGACGAAAAAGTTTGAGACGATGTAATAAAAGTTTCACTTTAAAAATAACTTATAAAGAGAAAAATATGTGTGTGGATGTTTCTTGAACTAACAAAATAACTATTCACCAGTACACAGAATACCGCTGTAAATAAATAAGCGAGCTTGACTATTATAATAAAAGAATAACTATTAGTAAATATAATAAATAAATAAAAAACTTAAGAATATCCTCGTTACGAGATAAGCGAGCCGTGGACACCCTACAATAGCGCTATCTCGTATTGAGCGGCGTGCGCCCCGCCGCGGCGCCGCGGAGGGGAAACGCGCGGGTTTGTGCCCGCCGCCGCCGCGCCGCCGCCGCCGCGCCGCTCCGCCGCGCCGACCACAAGACCGGCCGGCTACCTGCCGTGGCCGTTGGCGTATTTTTGAATTATGTATGAATTTACAATATCGCAATGAATCCGTTTTGGAAATTAGTTATTATTAAAAGCATTTCCGACCACAAGAGCGGCCGCCAACGTGCGGTGTGTGCTCGCACTATCGAACGTTGGCCGTTGGCGAGTTTTTGAATTATTGATTACGTCACGGCGTCGTCGTAGTGAAGTTGTTTTGGAAATTAGGTGTATGTATATTAAACGCGTTTTTGGGATAAATATATCACATGTGTTGTATTGATACAGTGAAAGTAACTAAGGTCTAGTCTAGATTAGCGACATTTCAGTAGGGTTACGGGGTAATTATGTACGATAATTTTTGGATCTAGCAATTTCGCTTACCCTAAATAGTCCCCCAGATCTTCAGATACCTTAGAATAAGCGTTTCACTTACGCCACAATTGACTTATCTAGGACATAGTAATACAGTCATGTACCTACTATTATTTCTTCTGTGGCTCCTCAGGTCAGGTGGTAACTGGTAATACATTTCTGGAAAAGTTAATGTTGAATGCGTTAGACTTTGCTATGTTTACCTGTAATAAACTATTTATAATTAATTATTTTCAAGATTTAAATCTATTTTCGATTGATCCATTGCGATTAATCTATAATTCTTTGCTGATTATCGTTATATTATTATCGAAGTATAAAAGTACAGCCTAGCGGTTTGAAAATTGGTCTTGTGGCAGTAGTTCGGTTACTAATCCGGTCAACCGAACTAATGCTGAAAATTGGTTTCCCATACGCAGGGGCCCGAGTTTGAATCCTGCAGTGGCACGCACCTCTAATTTTCAAAGTTATGTGCGTATTAGAAATTAATTATCACTTGCTTTGGTGAAGGAAAACATCGTGAGGAAACCTGCACACCTGAGAATTGTTCGTAATATTCTCAAAGGTGTGTGAAGTCTACCAATCCGCACTGGGCCAGCGCTATAGCCTGTACTCCTCGGGTAGTGTGTAATGTAAGCGCTAATTATTATGATAATTGGAACAGTTTTGTAACAACTTGTAGCTCTGAAAAAAGGTTATTCTATCATAAATAGTGCATTAAAATGTCGTGTAGAAATAAATTGTTGGAAGTAATTTTTCATACTTATCTGTGATAGACGCACAGGTTTTGAAAAAGGTTTTACCGGTCGGTATGAGTCTGTATGAATTAAATTTTCACCTACATTTAGAACATAAAAATGCATTCTTGATAAAAAAAAAAGCGCAAGTTCTTAGAAAAAAAGCGCAACTCCTCAGATTAGTGACAACTGACAACTACATACTGCAAACGATATTATTGTATTGCTACGCTTAAATGAACTGCAATATGTGATTTGATATGGGATGTGTTTTGTGGTGACACTGCGGTGTGTCTATTTATAGTGACCTATTTTTATTAACATCTAACCACTGTCCAGCCTATAACTAACCTACTAGGCTACTAACCACTACGTAACCTGTTTGTTGCCAATACCGCCTAATATTGCATTAATCAATATCTCAATTTATTTTGCACGATCTAAAATCTAGATAGTAATTTGTTACGTTAGTATCAAAATACACGTCTATACTTGATTGAATTACCAATTTAATGATGCAAATAGGTAATGAATACCTCTGACAGGCAGTGTCATTAATTACTGTCCTATAGACCGGTTGCCAATTTGTTATTATTGATTATTTGTTTGAGTGTTAGTCGTCATTATCATAGACTATAATGACCCCACTATTATTGAGTTCTTGTCTCGTCTCCTTTCAGAATGTTTTCGCGTAGCAGCCTGTTGCTACCAAGCCAATGATTCCATTCCAAAGTTACAAAGTGCAACTTTTACATTACTATGGTTACTTACTACACACACACATAACCAAAAAACACGATTACCGAGAGCGAATTAACAGTCCTATTGACCGCTAGAACCGACATTTTTTTATGAGTTTAAATAAACTTAATGGACAAAATAACCTGTAGGTACATAAGTAACACCTAACAATTTGCACAACCGATATCATATAGCTCTCCATAGCTATTAAACGACTTTAAAATGATTGTCTTTGAAAGTATTTTACGCACGAACGTCTAATGACTATAATGCCTCGATCGCGCTCTGTCGAACATTATTGTTCATGGTTTCAGGTTTTATTGAAGCGAACGTGGTGCGCACAGACAATTTGTTGTTCTGGAACAAACGATCCATGGTACCGTAGCAAGAATTAACTGAGTTATTCATTAACTGGAATTAACTGGTTTCAACCCATTAATGACCTACTACTGAGATGGGTCTCTCCTCTTGAGGAGGGCTAGAGCCTAGAGCATACTCCACCAGCTCCAGTGCGGATTGGTGGAGGAGTAAGTGGCCAACGAGTTGGAAGTTTTCATGCCGCCGGACAGCCTCTGACATGGTTTTTTTATAGACTGAAGGGCAGACGATAAAGCATACGGGCCATCTGATGGTTACCGTCGCCTATGGACATGAGCAATACCAGAGGATTCGTCAATGCAACGCCGGCCCTGAAGGAGAACTCTTTTTACACCTTTTTTGAAGAACCCCATGTCATACCGCTCCGGGATTAGCTATTAGCTCCTAGCTACACCTTGCTATGACCAACCCATATCGGTATTTGTAACAAGCATGATTTTTGTTTCGTGTAGCATCTGACAAAAAACTGTTTTAAGTTTTTTCTTTTTCATTTTAGTAACAAATGTAAATTTTCATCTAAGCTTCGCCATTTTCAAAATCGAGTTTTCTCAACGGAATGTTAGATTCATTATTTAAACTTACGTATAGCTTAACAAAAAATGATAATGTCGTTCCGTTCTGGTGAGTAGCAACTAGCAACCGAGTAATAATCGCCACAGGATGCTGTCGCGCCTGTAGCCTGTGACCTCGGCAGGTGGCATTGCCTTTGTCATTGTCTTACGCAAAAGTTGGTTTTAAAATTATCGTATTATTTTGTAAAAATAAAGGGTGGTAGAATTTAAGACATATTATTATACCTACCTCCCAAAAACAGTGTAGCACTGTGGCTGCGGCGTAGCCCTTCTGTTCTCTGAAGGAATTGCTAGAGTAATGGTTTTGACAGTGAAAAAACTTGCATTCGTTTTGATGGTTATCAATGTTATCATGATAACTTATCATGATTTGTTTGGTGACTGTAGAGTTCGTTATGTTGTGTTGTCACTAAAATCGACTATATATTTTGGTGAATCATATTATCTGTATTATAAAAAGAAATACGCGGGAACCGTCGTAGTTAAATGACTGGAACATCATAAATATTTTTTTAATAAACCAGCAATCTGGCGATTTTTGTTCTATGTAAGAAAAATAGCTTTTAAAAAAAATATAATATAGATTCGTTCGTTAAATTACGAGCATCTCAAAACTTATCGAGTGACCTACTTATAAAACATTACGTATAATATAACATTTTAATTTTTAAAATGGTTTTTGAGATATATAAAATACACTTATTTCAATGCTACCAACATTACGCCCAACTGCAGATGTAGTTGAAGAGCACTATAGTAAACCATGCTGGTTTAGTATAAATAGCGAATGGAGAAGTTTTGCAACTTTATATTTGGTTTTGACCACCCAATCTTGAAGAATACTTTGCTCCAAATAAATCCTTCTCAGCGGCTTGGAGTATTCGCTTCCTCCAATCATTGAATGCCGGCGTTATATTTTTTTAAATTTATTGATGGAACCACTTATAAATAGGTGACCAGCCCAAGACGTTGCCCTTACGGCACTGAAATAGCTAAATGTTGGCATGTTGGAGCGATTTAGACATCTCCAAATAGCAACACTTCGGGTGTTTTGTGATGTTTATGCGATTGTGGTTATGTCTCTGTGAGAGTGCAATGTCGGACGAACTTGGCTGCAGTTTTATGAGATGTTTTTATTGCTTACAGATAGAGTTAAACAATATCTTGAAACAATTGTTGCAAAGTAGACTAATACTAACTTAATAACAATGGATTTCCGCAAAGTAACGCCTGATACTATTAACAATATCTTGAATCCAAAAAATTCTTAACAGTATGTCATGTGCGATAGTCAGTCACTATAAATGGTACAACGCTACTACTCAATCTTACACCTGAGGTGCGAATTAATAGTTCTCACTTTCTCAGCATCACGACAAATTGAAGATTGCAATAGAATTTTTTATTTATTATATATACCTACGCTAATACGCAATGCAACTTTGTAATTTGTAATTTCTAGCTCTGTTATTGCGATTGTTTTTGTTAGGCTTACAATTAGATCTCTTTTCAGACATGATACTTTGACTGCTTTTGTGCTACTGTTTAGCCACAGCCCGAAGAGCCCATACAACTGTAAGTGGATTACATTAATCATGAGCACTCTATGCTCAGAAAATATGTAATATCAAACCGGCCTTGCTTGTTAAGTGTTATCGGAGTATTTGGGTGGTAATTGAATACAGTTTTACACTGACACGAATAAGAATGCGTTAAACCTTGTTTCTTTGTACAAAACATAGTTATGATTTGTTTTGACTCTAGTTCACGCTATGATAAAGACGATTTGTTTGGTACGGATGTTGATATCCGGCACGCTCCGATGTTCTACTTATTCATCAAAGGAACATTGACAACTTGAGAAGTACAAAGTGCGTTTGTCATGTCTTGTGCGACATAAGGGCATGAGTCATGACTCAAGAACTTTATGCACCTATACGGCCACGTGCAAATAGCAATAGGATGATATAAGGAACAGATCAATTGTGTTCTAATGACATCGATTAAATTAGTAACTGTGAGGAAGTTAATGCATGACTGCAAAGTCAGTGGCAATGAAGTCCAGGATAGTATGTTTTACATTATAAAACGCCCAAATACGATTTGTTTTGATTTCGTGTTAGTACCCCGATAGCCATGATGACAGTATAAAACACTAAAATTATGTATTTATTTAATGAAACCCTATTAATGGATTACAAAACACGCGTTTATTGTGTTATTATGAGCGAGATTAATAATATTTTTATAAAATATAAATACAATATACTCAATCAGAGCGAATTACCTACGTCACGCCTCAGTAAACAAACGAATATGACAATACTGACAATGACATCTTGTCTATTACTTTATGCAGGTGTGACGTCTCAAGCGAGGCCATGACACTTTGAAGTGTTTTGGTGCGAATTTTAAACTTATAAATAAAAGTGTGTTTTTTGTACTAAACCTTAAAACCTTATTTTTCTATTATTTTTGCTGAAATATGATATACGTTGCAAATTATTTGTTACATTTCCCAACAATATAGAACAATATTTCAAAGTCTGTCATCATGCCTATTCCCGGTCTGAGGTAAACATTCTTTGGACAGACGCGGTCTTGAGTGAGTGCTTTCGTTTTATACTAGTGGTTTATTTCTATACAATTACTTACTTGTAAGTGGCTATTTCTAGTACTCGTGTTTATACCTGGACCTGGAATCATAATCAAGTTGATCCTGATAAATGCGGAAGCTGGCTACTCGTGTGTTTATATACTCGTTACAAACTAATGGTTTCGGTCCGTCACTGTCTGTTGCCTCTACTGGACGTCGGCGATTAGTCAGTGCGTAAGGCAACACAACATCCTGACATTAGCATTGTTTACGTATAATTACTTACAAACTGGAACTTCCCGGTTACAATAATTGTCCTGAAATAGCTGCGTGACAGTTAGGGAAGTAGAAGATAATAGAAAAGGTATAACTAGTCTCATACCTCATTACTTGTATGAAAATGTGAAATTGATTGAGTTATTATTGCTATGCTTATTTAATTCGCTTATTTCTTTTTTGTCTGCTCTCGTTATAATGTCATATTATATAGTAGTTAATATATCAAAGAAATCTTGTTCATTGAATATCTCAATAAGCAAGGCCATCGATCTTCAATGAGGCACATGACCCCACAATTGATAGTGCACAATGGGAATTGTCCTCATTGGCGTGAAACATATCTATTGACTACAATCTCCCCTTTTTAGGGTTCCGTAGCCAAATGGCAAAAAACGGAACCCTTATAGATTCGTCATGTCTGTCTGTCTGTCTGTCTGTCTATCTGTCTGTCTGTCTGTCTGTCTGTCTGTCTGTCTGTCTGTCCGTCCGTATGTCACAGCCACTTTTCTCTGAAACTATAAGAACTACACTGTTGAAACTTGGTAAGTAGATGTATTCTGTGAACCGCATTAAGATTTTCACACAAAAATAGAAAAAAAACAATAAATTTTGGCGTCCCCCATACTTAGAACTGAAACTCAAAAAAATTTTTTTCATCAAACCCATACGTGTGGGGTATCTATGAATAGGTCTTCAAAAATGATATTGAGGTTTTTAATATCATTTTTTTCTAAACTGAATAGTTTGCGCGAGAGACACTTCCAAAGTGGAAAATAGTGTGTCCCCCCCCCCCGTAACTTCTAAAATAAGAGAATGATAAAACTAAAAAAAATATATGATGTATATTACCATGCAAACTTCCAACGAAAATTGGTTTGAACGAGATCTAGTAAGTAGTTTTTTTTTAATACGTCACAAATCGTAAACCGCAATTTACCTCGATCAAAGTTACAACGAACTTCAAGAACTTTTATATTATGTTACTTGCTGCTACGGAACCCTTCATGGGCGAGTCCGACTCGCACTTGGCCGCTTTTTCTATTAGGTGTCTTTGCCATACCTATCTACTTTTTCATTACCATGCGGGTAATAGTCAAATAAAAATAATAATTCCTTTTAAGTAATACGAAAATCTTTCAACTTCAATATCGCGAGGAGAAAATAGCCTTAGGCAATTAAAATTAAAGTATAATACAAGTTTTTTCTGACTTGCAATTTGTGGGAGAATGGAGATATTTTAGGCGCCGGCCACACAGAACAGACGTAAGACGCGGACCCGTCGCAGTCGCGGCGCCCGTTTAATCTACTTTCATACTAGATGTATATACAGCCGTCGCGACGTAAAACATACAGAAAAGACAGGGCGCGGACGAGACGCGGACACGACGCTTCTGGGTGATTCTTAAAAAGGGAGGATAAAACGTGTCCAGTCCAAATACTTCTTCGTAATACAACCATAATCAATAGCAATAAGGTTTTAAGATACTTTAACTATCGGCACAACTATTTACACACCAAAAAAGAATCTTAAATATAGTATAATTTGAAATTTAAGCCAAAATCTGCCTCAAACGTCATTATCTCGCATGTCCTATATGACTGCACGTGGATATTTCATCTAATAAAAAAATCAAACAAACCGAAACATTTTATTTGTAAATGCAAAATCGTCCTCAAATGATCAAAGTTTCTAATGACCGTACAATATAGACATTTCATTCATTCTAATATAGGAAACCAATACGACGTATAGTTTGTTATGAAAAAAAATCATTATCCGCAGCAAGGATTGATTCGAATTATTCTCTGTGGTTTTCCAATTCATGTTGAGTTTGAAGTATGCGGTACGCTTCTCGTACCTCCCCCAGTCGAGCTGCACGCTTTGAACGGACTGGACGTATCGTATTTGTCGACCAGGTAAGCTTACATTTCGTTCTTACAAATTTGTTATGAAAGAAATCATTACACTTTTGCCGTCTGTTGTTGCAATTAATTGTCACATCAATCACATTGTGTGCTATTATTATGTATTGAAAGTGAACTTATTTATATCCATGTGTTTTAAAGCAGAATTTATTCGGTTTTGACAAGTTACAACCTGTTTTCTTCAATTCGTCATTTTCATCCTCATCATTAGCTTCAAAATGTGTGACTAGTTCTGAAAAAACAAGAAGAAACGACGCGCCCTACATTTGAGCCAATTGTATTAGAAGATGCAAAAGAGTCAAAAGACAAGATAGAGGGACAGACCAAGATAGAAAAGTTGCGTGATCCATTACGTGATCAATTTTCTCCTGCTATGAAAGCGGTGGTAAGAAGGATACGCTATAATCAGTATAAGAAGAGGTGTGTGTTGATAAATACTATTAATAAATATAAAAAGAAAATTGAAAGCCAAAAAAAAAAACATACTACGATTAAATAAAAAAACTTCAAGTGCAAGAAAATACTAACAAACATAGTCAAACAAACATCTACAAGTTCGTAAAACAAGGTAAAACTAAATTATCATCTTTATGCATAATAGCAGATCACGTAGAAGAAGTTCATAAATATAATGATGATTCTAATAGTTCAATAAGTGCTGGTAAAAAAGAGCTTGTGACGAAAAATAAAGTTTAGATGCAGAAACGGTATCTGAATGCTCCACTAAAGATACTTCATCAAAAATTTCTTAATGCCATTAGCATTAAAAGTTTTTAAAATGAAAGATTTAAGATTTGATGATAAATGTTCCATCCATCCATCCATCAGCCTTTTGAGGTCCACTGCTGGACATAGGCCTCCCCTAATCTACGCCACTCAGACCGGTTCTGAGCCTTCTGAATCTAGCGGATACCCGCTGTCTTCTTCAGGTCGTCTGTCCACCTGGTCGGGGGACGTCCTGTGCTCCTTTTACCGAGGCGTGGTCTCCATTCGAGGACCTTTCTTCCCCAACGGTTATCAGTCCTTCAAACTATGTGGCCAGCCCATTGCCACTTCAGCCTGCTAATTCTCTGAGCTATGTCGGTCACCCTCGTTCGTCTACGGTATTCATCATTTCTGATTCGATCGCGTAGAGAAATACCGAGCATAGCTCGTTCCATAGCCCGCTGGGCGACTCTAAGCTTATGCATCAGGCCAATAGTGAAGCACCACGTCTCGGATCCGTATGTCATCACTGGCAACACACACTGCTCGAACACCTTCGACTTCAGGCACTGAGGTAACTTTTTGGACGACAAGATACCACGTAGTTTCCCGAACGCAGCCCATCCGAGTTGGATTCTACGAGTGACTTCTTTCTCGAAGTTGGACTTACCCATTTGGATCACTTGTCCCAGGTAAATGTACTCGTCTACAACTTCGAGAGCAGCGCCGTCAACAACAACCGGTACGGGTGTGACATGGACATTCGACATGATTTTCGTCTTGTCCATGTTCATCTTAAGACCCACCCGTTGTGAAGCGCTGTTCAAGTCCCCGAGCATTGTACCAAGTTCCTACAGGGATCCCGCCAAGAGGACTATATCATCAGCATATCGCAGGTGTGTGATGTGTTTGCCATTTATGTTTATGCCACGTCGTTTCCACTCCATCAGCTTGAACACGTCTTCCAACGCAGCGGTGAACAGTTTTGGGGTTATGACGTCCCCTTGCCTGACACCTCACTGCAGTTGGATGGGGTTCGTTGCTGTGTTGTGTACTCTGACGGTCATGGTGGCTGATGTGTATAAACATTTCAACACCTCGATATACCGGTAGTCCATCCGGCACCGCTGAAGAGAATTTAGTACTGCCCAGGTCTCAATAGAATCAAAGGCTTTCTCATAGTCCACATAGGCAACACATAGCGGCAGATTGTACTCCTCGGTCTTCTGTATAATCTGCCGCAATTTGTGTATGTGGTCATATATGTTGTGTTTTAAATAGAAAATTAATAGTATATTACTTAATATTAATCATCTAAAAATTATATTATTTTACATAATATGTTATATACGTTCCATCTGTGATTTTATGATTAAAATATGGTGTTGATTATTAATTGAGTTGTTTTATTTCATTATTTATGTAACTTTTAATTTATTTTTTTCATTATTCGTATCAGTCGTCATTTTTCCTCGGCACAAAATCATTAACTTCCACACGTTGTCATTATCTTCATCAGTATTTTGTTTTTAATCGGATTTATCTCAGAAAATATTAACTTCACAATGGTGCCTCTTTTATCAATTTCACTTATATCAATCAAGAAATCATTCTGGCATAAAATAATTGTTGTGCCACAAGGTTTAATTTTTTTCGATAAAATCTTCAAAAATATATTCCGGAATAAGAATCACCCTTCTATACATTTTGTATGAAAATTTATCGAAGGGGGGCCGCGTCTGCGACGGGTCCGCGTCCGGCGCCTAAGGGACCGGCCAGACAGAAAAGACGTAAGACGCGGACGAGGCTCGGACCCGTCGCAGACAGGGCGCCGTCACGACTTTTAAAAACATACAGAAAAGACAAGGAACGGGCGTGACGGCCGGCGCACACTGGGCTTCTCCCGGCGTTCAACCATGCCTAGTTAGTACTATGTAAGAATCTGCTCTCCGCGTCCTTTTCGCACCCCCGCTGGCGTCCACGCAGGCCCGCGTCCTGTCCTTTCTGTATGTGTTGCAATAGGGCGCCGACGAGTTCAGCGTCGTGTCGGCGTCCCGTCTTTTCTGTATGTTTTACGTCGCGACGGCTGTATACATTTTGTATGAAAGTAGATTGAACGGGCGCCGCGACTGCGACGGGTCCGTGTCTTGCGTCTGTTCTGTGTGGCCGGCGCCTTAGGTAATCGGCCGAAGCCTTTCATAATAGTTAAGAAGAAGAATAAATAATCTTAACAGCGTTAACACACATGAAATGTTCACCTGTTTACTCAAAGCACCTACTTATTATTTTATATTTTTTATGCGTAGAACATCTTTTTCTGTTAATTATATTGCAAAATTGCAAGTAAGTAATTGTATGTAAGTAAAATTACAGCGAGGCTTGTTGTGGTTTTTGTCGCTACTCCACAGTGCAACGCTCTTCTGAGTGCTTGCGTTGAGTGAATTGGGCCTTTGATCTCACTTACTTAGTAGTTTTACTTTTTGTTGACTGTAGAAAAATGTTTGTTTTTAATTTGATCGGAACATTTTCCCTTGTTTTCGTATCTACGCAGAGACATTTAAAGAAGATTTATGATTTCTACTTATTGAAACGCTTTTGGTGTCTGATTGACGGACAACGCGCAGAAACCTAAAAGGAAGGACACAAAGTTTCTTTATTGTTTGAGGGCAGTAAGAATATTTTTTGAAAAATCATCCTGTACTGTAAAGGGTTGAATAGATGTTAGCGTCCACGTCGTGGGTACCCCTGTAATTTAATAAACTAATGCTTAAATATTTTTAATAGTCTTATATGTCAAAAAGCGATAAAAAAATTGGCCTTTCGTAGAACATTAATTAAGTGCACTCCCCTTCAACCTCTCCTACTTACTAATAGTAAGTACTATCATTGTTGTCGAGCTTTCGATCTTAACTTTCACGACTAAAAAGCTTTTGATAAAGGGATTGTTAAAAATACATTGTGTATCTACCTACTTGACTTATTCACTTTTTAGTCCTTGTAGGTACTCCTTTAATAAAAAGGACTACTGACAAAATCCAGTTTAAAAGAGAAGATAGCCCACAAATCTTATGCTGAATAAATTTGGACAATATTGCAGTTTACGTAAATGGTTTCGTAGTTTTTCAACGTCGCGTTCAAGCCACAAAACAAAAATTAAACATAATCCGAGCTTATTTTTGTTGTTTACTAGTGGTTTGCGTTTGAGTTTATTATAACTGTACAAAAGGAACGGAGCGACTTTAACCGAACAATGTAGCTTTGATACAAATATGCGAGGGACTTGGAAAATAAAGACTTCGTACATACAGCGACCAATATGACTGTACTGTACTCGTATTATTATAGTCATGCATAATGTACCTATGTATGTACTAATACATAAACTGTGAGGGCGAATATCTATACACATTATAAAAGTAAATGATCTGTACAAGAAAGATTTTTGATAAAAAAAGGACTATTTATGAACACAATAGATTTTTGTATATTTGATAGATCTGATATAGAAAAGACTCAGCAATTTGGATTTTGATTCGGGTGCGGTTTTCATTTATTGTATTAAACTTGGAGTAATAGTTAGTGTTTGTCTTATTTCAATCGTTTAATAAATAAAAAGATATTTATAGTTTAGAATCTCGTCTTACGAGTGTCATCATAATATGATATATGTATTATGACTACATGCCTGGAATTGGAGAAACCTACTTATACAACTATATGTATAACTCTACACGCAATTAGTGTATGTGTGTGTGTGTGTGTGTGTGATATTAATATATAATATAGGTATACCTACTACGCAAGCCGCAAGTATCACAAAGTAGGTAGTAGGTACATAGCTTTTATTTCCGTACACAAAAAGAAGTCGCATTGTGATAACGATAACAGTGAAAACTCTTTGTAGGTCGGTATAAAGATCAGTGGGCGGGGTGAACGACCGGAGATGTCACGGTCGGTATAACACATACGTAATTTTAGCAGGGCTGCCACTAATCTTGTTATGTGATACTCTGTTTAAATATGGAAATACCGAAAATATTTTAAAGTTCGATAGTAGTCGCAGGGAATACAAATACATACTGGTAATCCAATGCAGGTAGCATAGACCATAATCACGATTGAACAGGGTTTGGAACTATCGAGTTTAAATCGATTACCTGTTAACGAATAGGTACGATTAATTGAACCGAATTATATTTATACTAGCTTTTGCCCGCACCTTCGCCCGCGGTCTATTTTTTTTACAAATCCTACTTACTTTTACTTAGTTAGATTTAGTTGCCTCAGACTTAAGTAATTTACATGCATCATTTTTGATAGCGTGATTCAGAACTTGCAAATGAATTTTATCGTACTAACGCCATCTATTAACAACATCCGGAACGAAATATCTTGCAACTAACAAAATATGGATCTTCCCATGGCTGGGGATGTTTTACCGCAGTAAAAAGTAGCCTACGTTACTCTTCACCCCCCTCACTATCTGCACACACAAAAACCATACCATATAACAGCTTTGTTGCGACGTGAAAGACGGACAAACAAACAAACAAACACACTTTCACATTTATAATATTAGTAGTAAGTAGTATAGTAGTATGGAAGTATGGATGGCATTATACTTTAAAAATTCATTAAATATTAAATATATTAAATATTCCAATAAATAATAAATGAAACGAAATAAAAATAATAAAACAGTTTTGCAAACCGTATCGTGTTGCATGTCAAATGAAAGGGCTTATTGTAAGGATCTCAAATATATTTTAATTATAGTTCTAAAATGGTTAGTTTTAGAATTATTTAAAAAATAACGAAAATTGAAGACGCAAATTAACAATTCCCCCCTTATCTCCGTAACTACTGAGGCTAGAATTTTGAGACAAATACAAAAAATTGTTATTTACTTATATGTTTTTTACAGGAAAACCTATAAGAAGTCTATGGTTTTTAAAAAATTGGCAAAATTGAATAAAATTGAAAAATAACGGACTTAATATTTGAAAATTAGAGCTGCGTGCCAGATTTGAACTCGGGCCCCTGCGTTCGGGACTTCGGGAGACCAACGCGGCAACGTTCTAGACTACTAGGCTATCACTGCTGTACAGAACCATACTCTGAAGTTTGAACTCGAAGGTGTATGCTAGTTCTAATTTGAGAGAAATGTTGAAAAAAAAGCATTATAATTTTGTATGTGACATTATGCCCAGTGCCAACCCTGATTACGTACATAAAGTAGTGTCGCATTGTGTTATGGCAGTTTCAAGTGCTGCGAGGTAAAAAGCTCCACGCTGTAGATAATTGCATTGAAATGAGGTGAAAATGTCATTGATTGACGGTTTATAGAAGTTTATGAGATACACTTTGTTAGAAGAAACACTTGAATTAAGAAATACAACTGTATTTATCAATGTAGGATATAAACAAAACGCAGTTTTAGTATATCCATTGCATGCATGATGCTTGCTAAATCATTCACCAAATTGTCCAACCTACTTTATATAGGTCATGGTAACTGGTATCCCTCAAAAACATGATTTGCTCAAGTTGCCTCAAACCTCAAGAGACAAGGCACAACGATGACAAACTATACAACCATTTATCGTGAATATCGTGTAATCTGATAGGCCAAGTGCTGGTGATGTGATCGACGTTGAGTTGTGTAATGGCGATATAACATGAAAGTGGGAGTGGTCTGCGTTTACCGAAGATTTAACATCGTTTTTTGCGTATTGAACAATCGATATTTAGTAGGCTCAGACAAGTTATACGTACTATTGTATCTAAAACTATTATATTTATTGATTTTGATAATGGGCAAACTGAAAGTACGAGTAGAAAGTTCTCATCCGGCTTGAAGGTCTCCGCGTTAACTAGGTACATATTATGTTATCTAAAGATAACAGCATCGACTAATTAGCGTACCCTTCAAAGCACGAATGTGGTCATCAATTTCACCTTTGTTAGCCAATCGATCCTCCGGTCGTGCCTCGCTCTGATATACATACGTACTCGTATCTACATAGTCATACACTTGGGCACTTGGAAAAACTACCTTGACACCTAAAACCTTTTTACGAACATGATTAGGCGTTTACGATCCATTAACTTTATCATGACAGCTAATACCGCGAAAGGGCGCGAAAGTCGCTCCAGTAAGTACCGAATGGCTATGATGAATAGATATGATCAAAACTCACATTCACACTCGTCATTTGACGTCACTAGACTGTAAAGGCGTTGCGCACTCGCCGCACGCGTACACCGTGACGATGACAACAAAACACTTTTTGGAAATGGAACGCACCTGCCAATAACAATAGATGAAGATTGGGTAACTGTTTGGACACCTGTATTCGAATAAAGTTGCATTATGGGTTTTGATAGGCCTTTGACCTGTCCACTATGACCTATTTAGGTACGTTTCGACGCATGCGAGAACGAATGTGACAATGACAATACTTTACAAACGGATCGCGTTATGGTCACATCTATGAGTAGATGTTTCTCAATTGGGAGAGTTAACCAACTCCTTGACGGCCAAAAAAGTAACAAAACCATTTAATTAATACTACTCCAATTGGAATACCATTACTGGAGGTAAGATCTATTCTGCCTTGAGTCAAGCCAAGCAAGTTCTCGTGGTATATTCTGCTGACAAACGGATGAATCAATGTCTCCTAAATAGCTACTTCTGATCCATTAAGACGTTGGGCTCCTTATAACCTTTAATAAGTATAATCCTTGTAACACCACAATAGAACTTAATAAAGTTGTAGGATTTGTTTTACCGTTTCCTGCTTGACGTAACCCGGCCCTGTAATGAGTTTTCATTATGGTGAAATCACAATCTTTATCTTTTACTTATGGTTTCATTGTTTCTAATGGCTCTTACGATCTAACGAGCACAATAATACCAGGCGTTCATAAATCTCCAGTAATAACAAGTAACGCGTCATGCTTCAAGATCCACCAAATTATGGTAATCACTCACAAAGCCAACTCTAAAAGCATAGGTAATGTTTGTTGTGTAAGTTATGCAAATTGAGATTGGTTGTTTTTCACTTACATTTAGTACACTCACAACTTTCTCAACAGCGTCTGTTTCAAGCTTTCCGTAATTTAATGTGGTACTGGTTTCATTTCTGTTTATGATGATTAGAGACTAGATTATCGCATCCAGTCCAAAGCTTCATATTTATTGGTGTTGTAAATAGCAAAAGTTGAAACACGACATCGAGGGAAATTAAATGATTGCTCAATAATGCATTGAGGTCCAATTTCGACAGCAGTGTCGTTTGACCGTTTCATGCCTCTAGAGCACAATTCAAATGGCCAAAATTTCTGGTTGCATATTCACGTATTCATGCCATAGTTCAGCTGGTTCAAATTGCTTTCTCCTGCACCCACAGTACCCACACGTGTCACAGTTCCCTCTCTCCCTAGTGTAAAGAATCGATATAAAATCGACCTTGATTCACCCGAGCAGAATACGAGGATTATTTGCACGTTCGAGGGGAGAATCGGCTTATATGGTTAGTTGTTCAGGGTCGCTATTTTTAGAATACGCTGTTAAACATAGTAGGTACACGAGTTAGATAATATTGCTGCAAAGACGATTACATTGTCCTCAATGACGCCTGAGAAGAACGCATTCACAATCTATTCACAAGTTATTATTACACATCTAAAAGAGTCAGCAATAATGCGCGGTGTGGGTGACGATTTACCATAAGGTAGGTCGTCTAGTCGTTCCAATATAACGCTCATGATAAACTTAGGTTCAACATCGCGGACACTTAATCATTTTAAAGTTAACGGATAGCTACTCACAATTTAGTAATGACACAGGTAGTAGACACACATAGATAATGTGTTGAATGATGGTTCAAAGTTATTTAAATAACGACTGTTTTCATATGGAATATTAAACATGATAAAAATAATTCCGTTACAGTTTCCTCGTATTATTTCCCAGACGACATAAGGTAGGTTTGTCCCCTCACACAGGGGACGACCCTCGCTAATAAATGAGCCTAGTGTGGCAATGTTATCGTTGTGTCTACTAATTCAACGTAGGCGTGTATACAGACGTCGTCTACACACTTCTAAAATGAATTCGGCAAACAAGATGACGTAGGTTACAAAAAGACATGACATAATTAATGATAATATGTCTTTTTCAGTAAAGACAGCACGGCCTATTCTTAATTGCCAATCACGTTGCCGGCAATCGGCCAATAATAATAAATACTTACACATATTTTGGATTGCGAAAAGTCACACATGGTTGTTCATAGTGAATTTAAGCTCTTTGAAGGAAATAACTGACCTTTTTTTCATTTATTGGGTAAAATAAGAAATAACTAGTGATTGAAAACTGCGTCCCAAGTTTAACTTAAACTACTGCTTTGTAAACTGTAAAATCCACAGACCAGGTGTTGCTGGTTCCGTTGTAACTATAATTGTATAACGTTACATAATAAGTAACATAATAACACGTGTGGTAGCTTCAAGTAGCTTGTATCCATTAGTGACTGCCATTTCATTGTCTCTTCTTTAAATAGACCCAGTTCTTCAATGATACGTTGTAGCAGTAGCAGTCATTGAGAAAGCGTTCAACTTCGCATTGCAGTCCGTTGACAAATAGCTCGTCTTCGGGTTGTGGTGAAACCGAGCATTGTGTCGCCTTTTACGGCACGGTTCTCGGTCGCTCGTGTGGCATCGAGACTTATTGCCGTTACTGGAATCAGTTGTTGTGCAAGTTGATCGTATACCTAGTATCGATAGATACTGCATTCAAATCGACAATGAGAATCGAGATCTGGAGTTTATAGCGTACCCGAGTTTCAAACCCTTTGAAAAAATAATAAATAAATAACTACCAACGGAATAACACAATCCCACAATAACAACAAATATTTTTTCGATCTAAGGTCATGTATTGTTAGCGATGAATTTCAAATAATGAAACTAGAGGCGCCTATCTACATCGTGTTAACAACAGATAATAGGTAACACAGCGGAATCGTAGCGGAAGATCTTTAGATTGAGGATGTAGATAGATTGTTTTATAAAAGCACCAAGTCGTTTGATTGTAGTCTTTCACTAAGATACTTATACGTAAAGACTGGCAACGGGAAATATATCGCGACCTTAGAAGTAATTTGTTGGTCACCATCACAGAACACCTAATAATTAGTTAGAAAGGAGTTGTGGGCGTGGCAGGCGCGCCAAGATTATGCGCAAACGAGCACAATCCTCAAAAACACGCGATCGCGCTGTTTAGTGACTCGCGAGCTCCAACGGAGAAAAGTACTGCGAAATACTGTGACTAAATTACATAAAAATGCCTACATGTGCGGTAATTACTTGCCCTGCAAGAAGTGAAATGCTTAAAATAAACAAAGGAAGCGTTTCTTTTCATCGATAAGCAAAAAACTAGGATATTTTAGTTTAAATCTTTAAAAATGTCCTTCAAACGATTCTTTTCCCACAAAATATACATTGCGGGCTTCATGCGCTCCTCATTTTTAACACATCAAATAGAACGCGTAATGTATTAATTACATAGTAATAGCTCCAGCGTTGGGCGTAGTAAAAGATGACATCGATATTCGATAGATTCTTTCGAAGTTATATTATAAACAACGTTCTTAAATAATGTACATGTGGCCAGATAAATTTAATATTATATGCATTGAAATATAGTTTGAAAGATAATTGAAGTATTTTCCATCCTATTTTTTTAATATTTTTTTTTTAATCCAATTTTTTATATCTTATAAGTGATCACAATCCCACCTGATGGTAAGTGGCGATGTAGTATGGGTGGTAAAACGAACTAAATTAGCAAAAGCCTATTCACTCTTGCCTTGAAAATAAGTAGGTAAGTATATACATATAATAAAATTTATAAAAAACGTATGATGAAGAACACATGAATCTAAATCTGACATACGTAGCGAGTTTCCAATATCCTATATTATTTTCCAATAATTATGTTATTTTTTATGGATTTAAGGTAAACCTTTATTTTACACAAATGTCGACCTTACGAAAATAAATACCGATAAAAGTTTATCGTCAGTCAATCCTTAGCTACAGTGTCACGCCCCTCACGCACACATAACGACCCTCGTGCGTATTTGTTCATTTTCGTAGTAGTAGTAGTAATACTAGTAATGGAGGGGATCGGAATGGCGACACCGGTTCCCATACAAATTACGCGCTATGCCCTTTCTAACTAATTATTAGATGTTCTGTGGTCACCATTAGTTTCTTTCATTGAACAGTCCAACGACCCTAAGGCTATTATTAATGGCTGCTCTCCGGTAGCGTTCAATCTAGTTTCAAAGCAGATCGTCTAGGCGTCTAGACTGCAGACGGCTTGATCCAACCTATACACCTGTATTGCGACAATTCGACAAAGTTGTTTCTTTTCGCTAACGTAAATATTGCTCTTATTTTACTAAACTACACACTAGAAAGCGTTTTCTCGGCGCTTTGGAAAATGTATGCTTTAGTTCCGAAACATTTTTGGACGGAATTCGTTTAATTGAGTTTTTCTCAAATATTCTTTTATGTACAGACATTCGTACATAAATATATAGTAAAAGAAGTCGGGTCGGGTATGCTCTAGTTCTCCCATACAAATGAATGTTATGGTCGCTATGGTGTGGTGATACATGAAATGTGAAAGCATAATGTGTAACATGGCGTAAATTACAGGAAGCCCAATTACCGCGCCGGTTCTTGTATCTAAGGCCTTTCGCACACGGTCATTATATTTACCAAGTATTGTCAATTTACATATACCTATTTTTATTAACAACAATAAATAATAATTCACTATCGGGAAGCTACAGTATCCCTGGCTGACATAGGCTATATAAAAAAAAAAATTAGGGATCCTTAATAAAACTGCAAGAATGTAACCCAAGATGTAAAAAAAATAAGAAAACCGAAGCAAAGCGAAGGCGGTTACTCGTTTATAGTTAATTTAATTATTCACCAACTAATTTGCCCCTTGTAATGCAGCGTGTGTTTGCTACTTTTAAATATTAAATTGGTATTACAATACCACAACGCACGTTGTGTGGAATACCTTATTTTACACCTAGCGTCAATGTTTACATATTCTCTTGGCAACTGCAGACAAAGTATTAGGTCAGTTGCGGATGGATTTACATTGTGGACGCGCCTATTCCATGCAATCCTATAGTATACTTACATAAGTAGGTTCCTCGCGTAAAAATAGTTGTAAGGTTTATTTCGTTACTCTTTGATACATCCCATTCATCGGTTTTTTAACGCTATTAAATCTACTTTGAAGTATCGCTTACTTTACTTTCTAATTTAATTGGATTTCAGCTTGTCGGTGTTATGATAGACTGAGTAGATATTAATCTGATAGAAAAATTTAATGGGTTCTATATTTTTTAAGACACTAATAATTTAATATTTAATATTCATATTTAATCTTTGCATAATATATATGACATAATGTAATTTTGTAGGTAAATAAATAAATGTGTAACATGAAAAAAATCTTGAAAAAAAAATTCAGAATTCACCCTCTTCCAACTGGGAAACATATCGTTCAAAATCTGTTTAACAAGATTCCTTTGTCCACAGTTCAAACCAGCTCACAGAGTTGCCGCGGGAGGTATGTCAAATGCCGCTGCAAGTTCTCCTAGTGCCAGACAACATGCTGACGAGTCTGCCGAAGGAGATCGGCAAGATGAGCTCGTTGGCAGAGCTGGATGCCTCCAACAACAGACTGACACAAGTGCCCATGACGCTTGGAGACTGTGCTGGCTTGAGGGCACTCAACCTTAGTAATAATCAGCTTGGACTGCTGCCGTTACGTGAGTATGATTGTTGATGTCAGCTACCTATCCATTTATTTTCCTATCTGAAGGGCTTTCCAAAATGATTCGGCTTATTCTGACCCATGATCACAAGTTCGTAGTTCTACTGGTAGATTCATAACTTAACTTAAGAGCTCAATAGTGAGGGGGACATAATCATCACACTTAATGTCCCATGTTTGGGGTTCAAATCTTCTCTCACAATAGGTCCAGTAAATGCCTCTAGGAACGACAAACTTCCCACGTGTTTGACATTTGAGTATAATGTAGATAGTTCAAGAGTGCATTTTTGCGTCTCCCGTGCAAGAGATTTGGGTTAAAACCATTACATAATTGCTCTAGAGTGCGACATATCTTGAGCATATTCCGCAATGTTCTCAGAGTGAAAGAATTTCTTACACTTTGCAAATTTAAATCGCGGCTGGAAGGCTTCCAAATCATCTCTAGTCAAAAGCCACTCGTGCTTATGAGCTTGCTTACTTTAAACTCGACAAGACGGCGTCTACTGGCTGCCTCGGAAACTACGACGCTTTGAGAATTAACGTCTTCTTATATTATTCATTTAATTAATGCAGAAACTCTTTTAATGTTTTATAATACATTTCGAAGCGGTTATTTTATTGTTCACTCTTTAAAAATAACTTAATTAAATGCAGATTATATAATAAACAATGACTTCCTTAGAAGTGCCTCTGTCAGTTTCTGTAGTGTTTGGATTTCCTTTCCTTCAACGCTAGAATCCCAAAACCCTAGAATTATTCCTAGATTTATCCAGGAAGGCGCGGAACCCAGTAGTTCTGAATATTTTGGATAAAAAACTTGCACACTGATAATTAAATTGATATCAATTCATCATATTTTACGATTACGATAAATAAAGGGCAAGGAGAAGAATCTTGATTACCTGAGAGTATTCCATGATAGGTATTTAAGAATATGTTACGTGAAATCTGTCAACTCTCAATTGATCAGTGTTGATCTTTCAAGGAGTACATTATCTACTGAATCTAGCATTTGTTGCTATAATCATGATGAACGTTCCACAAATTGGGCTAAAGATGCCGAAACTATTCTGGGAAATTCATTAAAAATTATGTTTCCCATCATGCCTGTATACATAATTAAATTAGTTGAAAATAATATATGATCACTTATACCATTTTATTGATCATTAGCGGAAAACACATCTCTTTGATCAGTGAAACGTATAATGCGACTTGCAGCTGTTATGCAAGAAATATTGCTATTGCTTGTTATTTTCTCTACGAATGCCATTACGAAATCATTAAACTGTACCGTTAACATGACGTTTTCTTCTATCCCAAATACATTTATAATATGTACTCGTATGTTCACTGTTGGTCTACTATTCCACAGAACACCTAATAATGTTCTGTCTACTATTCCAAAGTAAACGCATCCAAAGGCCGACTATGCTTATCAGATGTAGTGATGACGATTATGTATACAATTTTAAATGGTATTTTTTTTATACATACCTCATACCAATTTAGTAATATGAAGTATTGTGTAATTTTCCAGAAATCACATACCTCCGGTTAGAACACTTGGACGTGAGCTGCAATTGCATATCTTCCCTGCCCCTGGAGTTGAGGAACATGAGCAGCATCGTCACGCTGAACCTCGACAACAACCCACTAGTCTCCCCACCTACAACTGTAAGATACTCAATAAATAAATAGACACTGAATAAACACTAAAAATACATGAATACCAAATTGCCGATTAGGATTAAATAACTGTTGGTAAGTTTAAAACGTTATTGTTACTGGGCAGCATAAATACTTCCTAGGTTAATCAGTACACGCGATAATTACTGCCACTAAACTTGGTAATAGATTCATACTAATGACAGATGAGTCCGTCAACTTTACGTCTGTTTCGTTTCACGTTTTTAACATCACGACAAACGACTCTAACGACTGTACTAACGACCACTTTCTAATTTAGAGTTTTAATATACATAGGTACCTAGAGTTACTGAATAAGCCCTAGTTGATACTAAGTGGGTACAACAGGATATTAAGTGGGCACAAAATAGTACTAAATGGGTATATGTTGATACTTGATGGGCAGAAGAGGATATTATGTGGGCACAATTTGATACTAAGTGGGTACATCATACATGTTCAGAAGTGGCCAAAATTTTGAAGATACCTAAATGGCCACCGAAGCGTTTGAGTAAGTGGATAACTAGTAATAGTGCAAGTAGCGATTGAAGGACATTTCTTACGCCTTGAACAACCTCCACTTATATGTCGCGGAAGTATCCCAGAAGGAAACCCACTCCGTCACCTCTGTAGTAAAAAGCAGACCATCCAATCAGCAACATACCGGCCCGCGGGGACCGCTATGAATCTCGATGCACGTGCCATACTCTTTCGCGTTATCCTGTTAGTGAGACTTTAGTACTGTATACACTGTATGTTAAACGGGTTCCCTACTTTGTTAGGCGGCGACGCATAGCTTACAATTAGACTATCTGGTGCTCGATGGCCGGCTAAGTTATAAATAAAAATAAACAGAAAATTTGCAGTATTTTTATTGCATTTGGTGCGTCTAGAACTCTAGAGGATACACACCTGTGTGAGGTTTAGACAAAGTTTTACCTACTTTTTAACCGACTTCAAAAAAGGAGGAGGTATTCAATTCGACTGTATTTTTTTTTATGTTTGTTACCTCAGCCAGCATTTGAGCGAGATCTGACGAGTACTTTTGAGTGAACCGATTTTGATGATACTTTTTTATCGAAAGCTGGTGCTTGTCATGTAGTCCCACTTAAATTTGAGCGAGATCTGACGAGTAGTTTTTGAGTTATCCCTAATTTTGAAGTCGGTAATTTTTTGTCCACAATTATCTTATAATAAATTGTATGAAGAATTTACCTGACAAATAGAATACGGACCTAAGTAATTGATATTGGAATGGAAAATCGAATGTACGTCTGGATCAAATGTAATTAAAATAAATGTAAACTGTTATTTTAAAGGATTGAGTTATTAAAATGAAAGTGTACCGGTTGTGTGCAGTCGTATAATCAGGAGTAATTAAAGCCAAAGCTTTTGCGCTAATGTAATTAAAATTTAACAATGCAGACGACTTTTATAAGTATCTACATATTTACGTGGGCGTTCGTTCAACTCCACAGCTTCTCGTTTTAAAACATACCTAGTACCTAGTATATTATATAATTTTCTGTAATAATAAAGTTATTACTGTATCACATTTTTTATCGTTCATTTAGATTATTTTCTAAACAGAAAGATTTTATTTTTATTTCCTACTTATAATTAAATCAAACACTCAATTCAATATTATTTTGACTGATTGAAATATCCTTTAATTTCTTTAATGAATATTTTTATCAAACGCAGAAGTCCTTGATGTTTAATTAAATATTATTTTTAATTAATACCATTATTATTTCTCCATGGGGTTCGCCTGGAACCACCCTTGAGCATGAGCTAGCCGCCAAACGACTCGTTGTGTTCCGGCTGGGGGCTTGAGACCCAGTTCTTTCTTTCTTTTTTTCTTTTTCTTCTCTCTTTATTGGTCGGCAACGCATCAGTGCTGACTTTGGTGTTGCTGATGTTCATGGGCGACGATAGCCACTTACCATCAGGTGGATCGTCAGCTCGTTTGCCAGCTATTTCCATAAAAAAGGTTTTTTTTTTAATTTTCAGCTCAAAAGTATTCATCTGTATTAATATCTGTTTCTCCTCATTTACAGGTATGCATGCGCGGGCGTGTGCACATATTCAAATATCTAGAGAACATGGCGAACAAAGATTCTTTACCTAACAGACGCGTGGAAGAGACACGGCGTACGGCCAAGCACAGTTCCTATATTAGCAGCACGCCCAACCAGAGCGGGCATCAGATCACTTCGGGCAACGCTACCATAGACTGCCTCAGGCATAAGCCGAGACATGTTGTCGACAGTGGGTACAGCACCGATGGAGTTGAGAAGAGGTGGTCTAATGATGGTGAGTGTCTGTACGGAACTGTTTCGGAAATGATTATGCCCATCAGTGGGTGCTAAAGACCTTAAGTCGTAGAGTTTATGAAAACGTTTCAAGGTGTTGTGATTTAATCTAGTGTGTTTTGCTTTTTGAAACAATTTTTCACAAGCATATTTGTTTGCAACTTTCTTACTGAACAAAATACATAGGTTCCAAAGTAGTCTGAAATCAGAGTTTAAGGCTGGTTGACTCTAAAAAGCTGTTAATTGTTATGAATTTTCACTGAGTTATCCAGAGATAATTATTTATTTATTTATTTATTTAACATTACACATTTAAAGATATCTTAACTAGAGCATCTACAACACTCTTAAAAACTATACAGCTTATCTTAGAGTGAGATAAAACAAATCTGTAGGCAGGATAAAATACGACGTTATTTACGCGATTTAGTTTATGGATAGACCTTTTGGTAATCTTTAAACTCTGACCCAGTCATTGGCAACTTACCAATCGAACCCACCTGGTCACCAATTCATACCATTCATCATCAGACGACATTTCAGCGGGGGGTGAGGCTGGCGGGGGGTCGGGGCGGTCCACCCCGAGTACGCCGTCCACACTGTCTCCGGGAGCCGCCCTGTCGCGCGCCCAGTCATTGTCCAGCGAGTCACCGCTAGCACCACTCACGCCGATACTCACTGGGTGAGTGATTTGTATGGGTACACGGGTCAATGGATAATGGTCAGGGGTCTTCACACATGTTCGGTGGTACTTACTTGTTAGTGGGCTCGAGTCTGTGAAGAGTGAGAATAGATGTGCAGTAGTATGGTAGTATCGCTGGCCTATCGTTTCTAGCCCGGCAACGTATTGGTTGTTGCTAATGTCAGGCGGCGGTGATCACATACCTTAAGGTGACCCGTCTGCTCGTTTGCCTGCTCAAGGCAAAAAAGTTCGAGTTGGGTGACTTATCCTTTGAGAACGTTATGGAGAACTCTCAGGTGCGCAATTATCAGTTTTTCTTCATCTGAGGAAGAAAGTGATAATCAATTTTTAATACGAAGAAGGAAAATATGGTCGAGATTGCACAAGAGCGCTATATTGAGTTTGTTGTATTGACCGCGTGTGGATTATCAAGCTGCCGTAGGCTAGAAATTTAACTTGGCTCTACAGATTCAAGGTATAATCTCTAAATATTATTAAATGCAGTAGCCAAGTGGCCACATTGGCTATTCCAAATATTATTTTACTAGATATTGACCAGAACATGTGTGATGACACCCCAATTAAAGTTATACTTTAGTGTGATTTTTTTATTAATTTAGATGTTTAGAAATACACATATTTATCAGAGTTTTGTGAAGCTATCGATAGTAGTAGGTATTTTTTGCTAGCGTAGCGTGTCTAGCGATTTGAATACTCCTTGGAAAGGAAAAGCTACATGTAGGTACATCCCTAAGTCGAAAATTTAAAAAAATACTTCTTTTAATTTTCATTAGTCACTGATACACAAATACATGACACAATATTGCAGTAGTATTCACATTGCGATTATATTATAGAACAATCAAAAGATTGCCAACCCTATCAATAAAAACGTCCACAAGCGAATAAATTTTACTAGAATACTAGAATAGCTATTGTACGTAGACTCCATGTAGTTGCTCACATGAATTTTAATTTATTTCATTTTTCTCTCGACGGACGGTGCAGAGGTAAACAACATTTTTAGCTAGCCTAGTCATGTCATCATCACGAAGGTCCCGTTCATTCTCTCTACATCCCCTTATTCTATTAACCCCTGGTGTTGTCCCTTTCAGCATCCGTATATCACCTGAAGGAAACATGTCGAATGGCGACGATAAGAGTAAATTAGCTCATCAACAAACCTACAGGTACATTGTCACTCATTAGCACGAATTGCACCATTCATGCACGGTTTTGGTATATGTTTTAAGTGTATTGATCTCTTATAAATATACGGGATGGGCTATCTGCATTTTTGGTAATTAATCGCGTCATTTTGGTACTGGTACATGAAATGGTACTACTATTGAAATTGGGGAAAAAGATGGGTCATAGCGTAAATCGGTAGAATGTATCCTATCCTGTATATTTATGGTAGATCAGTGAGTTTAACACACTGGATATAGAGTGATAAATGATAATTTTGTATGGGAATGTCTCTAAAACTCTATAATGATAGATATCCATTGCGATTAACATAGTTAAACAATGACTAATATATAACTGTCATGTTTAAAAAATTAAATAGGTATAATGAAATTATTTTATTTTTTTAAGGGAATTTGAATGGAATCTTTTTTTCAAGTATTATTTGTCACAATCGTTTATGTTGACGAACTATAAATATAATCTTGTTTGCAAAATGTTGCAAACTTGTGACGTACAATGTAATCCGATGCTTTTATATGGCTTTGGCGCATTGAGCATAATAATGCTTCCGTCAATGCCAGAGCATACTAGCATACTTAATTATTAAGTGGGAGGTAATTTTATTTGCTTTGTTTAATGTAAACACGGAAACGCTTATATCACGGGTAATATCGATCTTAAGTTATCGAGTAAGATTTTAGCAATTGCGCTTGGTAAATTTACTTTAGCGCTTCTTTACTTTGAAGAACATCATAAGCTGCCGATCGATTTATCAGTATCACTAGATAAATATGTCGAAAGCCACCAGGCAGCGTAGAATTTCTGATACCATTTTGATGCAGACCACCGCTGCTACGAGTAGATCTATAATATGTATAAAGTCTATGTAAACTTGGACTCAAACTATGCTCACAAAAATTGCTTCTCATATTAATAAAATGTATTAATTAGTTATTGTTCGTCACATGTTTTTTTAAAACGAAAAAGTAAACAAATCATGTGATCTCTATATCCAGTCCTATAAATGTATAAATGTATTTCCAGTCCTATAAATGTATATCCAGTCCTTTAATGACACTTAGCATCTCGCACAGTATGGTTTGCTAACTAACGCGCCTCCAAACGCCTCGGGGTTAAACTGAGCGCTCTTCAGAGGGGCGCCGCTTGAAAACAACACAGAGATGTTTCTTTTCATCCAAAGAGATTGCTTTTAGCAATCTTTAGCACTGTTATTAGCGCTAAAAGCAGTTTTATTAGCTCGAGAAAATTGGTGAGGTTCGCACAACGCTTGGCTTCATTAATGCTAAAAGAGATTGTAATCGAAAATACCTAAATGTCATGTGTAACTAATTGCATTAACTGAAAGTATGTAATGAGTGTGTATTGTATATAACAGTTTACTAATATGAAATTAGTGTGTGTATATTTGAAATAATTTAATCTAATCATTTATTAAAAACTTCATGTGACATAACGCTTATGTATTAGAGTACCTTTACTAACAAGTGTTAAGAAATTTGTGAATAACAAAACAATTGTTATTAAATGTAGCTAAAATTCACGCTAATAAAGCTTTATACCACATATCTAAGTGTCATTAAAGCAAATCTCCACCACGCCTTTGCAAATAAATTGATTGTATGTTTCGTGAATTTCCAGACAATACAAAGAAGCCTTAAGACAACAACGCCAGCAAGACATATACCGCCCCCGGACCGACCAGCCCTCACCCGAGCTGGACTCCTCGCCCCAATCCCAGAACCAAAGCCCCATCCACTTTCAAAAGCCACACTCACCCGTCAACGGCTACAGTAACGTATCCCCTAGTTTGTACCGCTCCATATCAAACTCCAGCAACTCCAGTGCCTCCCCAAACGCGTCCAACGTGCCAAACTCCCCCCTCCTCCACTCGACTCCTAGAAGGTTTCAGAACCAGAACGGAAACCCAGAAAAAATAGAAGAGAACAAGCGGCCCGTCCAAAAAGTCGTCCCATCTCGCAACGTGAACAAAATATACGCCGTCAACGGCAACGATTACAACGCACGCGTCAACGGGCAAACGGAGACGTACATAAAACCGACGTCTCCGACTAAATCTCCAACTAATACCTTGGGGTATAGTGGTTTAAAGTCGAATATCCCTCGGCAAGCTAACGGTGATCCGAAGTTGTTGACGACAACGGTGTCATATTTGAAAGGTCCCGCGCCGAAGCCGCCCGGCAAGATGGCGTGGAATAAGGACGTGACGCCAGATAAACTCAGTTTCACCATGAAGAGAGAGTTTGACAAGCAAAAGGAGGAGTTGGATTTGCTGCAACAGTTGCGGACGGTGAGATATTATTATTTTTATTCATGTATAGTATAAAAATTGATCCGTCTGTCTGAATGTGATGTCAACTATTGCACAAATTTTGTTGTTCATTTTGTCATTTTTGCAACTGCAAAAATAAGTAACTACTTATAGTAAGTAATAGAATAGTAATAGAACATAACGTTTGTGGTATTTTAAGTCAGGTTAGGTTAGTGAATGTAAGGATTTTATCATTCCATCAGCGAAGTGAAGTTGGACCAGGTACTAGTACCACTATTATGATAATTACAAACTTTGACTAACTAAAAATTAAGACAAGGACAATGTCTCATAATGCCAAACGACCAACTTACCTACCTTACCACCTTACCTACTAATTATAATGTACAAAACCTATATTTTCATATGAAAAAAGAAAGATAACAAAAAAGTTTTTATCGACCTACCCTCCCCACAGATAATAGAGTCCCGGCTAAAGATGTCGCTGCCGGAGCAGTTGGCGCCGGTGTTGGCGGACGGCGTGGTGCTGTGCCACCTGGCCAACCACGTGCGGCCGCGGTCCGTCGCCTCCGTACACGTGCCGTCGCCCGCGCAGGTCAGTCACCAACATCACCACTATGATAACATCACCACTATGAAAACATTACCACTATGATAACATAACCACTATGATAACATCACCACTATGATAACATCACCACTATGACAACATCACCACTTTGACAACATCACCAATATACATACTAATATATTGGTGCCGGCTATTAGCGAAAATTTCTTGAGTGTTTTCGTACTTCGGAGGGCACGTAAAGACATGACATGTATTGTACGTTATGCCCTTGCTACTTCTGCGTTAACGTTAATTAAAATCCTTGATGTGTCGAAGAAACCATCACCTGAGTTATCGCTTAACGTGTAATGGCTTAAAACGATCACATCTCTTTTAGTGCGCTAAGTGTAAGCCATATTTGCCTAATGTCATTCTTAATGCATTAGAGCGCAGGTATGGCAGGGACATTAGGCTAAAATTCACCTATAGGATTACTTTTTTCCTCGCCTAACATAAAGCAGTATTTTTTTTATAATTCGAAAACTACTCGTCAGATCTCGCTCATGACAAGCACCTGCTTTCGATTAAAAAAAGAATCATCAAAATCGGTTCACCCAGTCAAAAGTTCTGAGGTAACAAAAGTAGGTCGATACGAAATGAACCATTATAAGCTTGGAAATGTGACTGAGTTCATGTGTTCGGGTTATTGCTCATCTCCTCGACGTGTTTCTATTTACATAGTATGTGTATACTATAGTATAGTATAGTTTTGTAATGAACGTTTTCTTTTGTTTCCAGCCAAAGCTCACGATGGCGAGGTGCAGACGAAATGTCGACAACTTCTTGGAAGCGTGTCGGAAAATAGGAGTGGAAGAGGTGAGTTTATTAAAACTTTATCTTTAGGCGTTGTCCCTTGTTACTATGACCTTGGTAACTTGGGACAGCTTTAACAGGCACGATTTAACCTCTCGAAATCTGCTTTTTTATTATATCACGGCTGTTTGCTTTAACAAGTTGTTTTGAAAATGCTTTCGTTGTTTCAACACTGTTAATTTTTTTTTGTTCTGTCCAATTATTTGAAAATATTTTAATTTAGATTGTGGTGAATTATACTACGCCTCTCGGTTTCTTTTAATAATTTTACGTTTTAAAAATTTAAAACGTTTTTGATTCATAAATATGAGTTTTACCGCCGATTTTAAACTGTTTTCACCATATTTTATCATCCAAACTATTTTATAGTAAAAATTGTTTGTTAAATTTAGTGTCAACAAAGTTTATTTTATTGCAAACTGAAAGTATTAAACCACTATAAAAATCAAATACACTTTTTGACGTGAACAGAATTCAAAGAACCCTTTACATAACCAATACCGCTATGTCAATTTCGAGTGTTGCAGGGTCTTGTACGATATCCTTAAGCGAACGAACAAACAACACGAGAAATGTATAACAATATGAAACTAAGAGACGGGTGGCGTGTGTTGCAGGAGGTCATCTGTTCGCCCGACGACATACTGGCGAACCGTCCGGAGGGGGAGGGAGACAGCATGCTCCCCAGCATGCTCCCTCTCGCTCGCACAGTGGCCGCACTCCTCACACACGCCACGCCGCGTTCGCCAAAGGATATACATACAGACCCCTATTATGAGTCGGATTATCCCGATGTTTACTACCCGGAACCAGAAGCGATCGAAGTCAACTACTACCAAAGACAACGCAGGTATACCGAGGACAGATATATAAGCAACTTCAATTTCGATCACAGCAATAATTACTTTGATGAATCCGAAGAGTATGCACTCAATTGTGAAAATAATAACGCAGAAATACAAACGCACTATTCTCCTACGTACGGCTGCGAGGGATTAAGGAATAGAGGACCGTATTACCAGAAGAATAGGATCCAATTTGTTGCCCCGTTTTATAAAGCTGACGGCGTATTGAAGAGCGATAACTTCGAGATATACGACACGGATGAAGTAGATTTTCCGATTGATATTGTCGAATCGGATGTTGGAAGGTACGATCGGGAGAAGATGAATCTTGATATTCAAAATAATTTGAATAGTGAACCAGTTGTTCCGGAAGAGACGGCGAAGGAACGAGAAAATAGGATTTTTTTCACTTGTCTCTGTCTGGGAACGTTTTTGGTGTCCACCATTTTGCTTATTGTATATCCTTTGTAAGGTATGGCAGCAGATCTGATTATTCAGGGAATTGATTACATACTAGATTTATTTAATTTATGTAATTATAAAACTTTTCTTGTCTTGTCAGTAGTTTTTAGGAAAAAGTTGAATATTGTGGGTAGTTTCTAAATTGTATAGGGAGCGTTGTCGGTTGCTGTGTGTATATTTCAAAGATATGACTGTGATAATTGGTTCAGAATTTATACGTATATTTGGTCTTCTAACAACTAATAGTAGCTATTTTACTTGCCCATGCGCTGGTACAGTCAGCAGCAAAAGTAGATTTTACTTTTTTACATTTGTAAAATCACTTTATCAAGTTTTTTCGATCCAGACCTTACTTTTTTGTTTAACATATTTTTTGTTCCGTTTTTTATTTACACATTCTTTGATCACATTCTGAAGTGATTATCACAACTCTTGTTATATTGTACTATAGTAATTCACATTGCCTTACTACAGTCAAACTGTGATTACCGGGAGATCAATTTTTGAGGCTAACGATTGCGATTTACACGTAGGACCTTCGAGCGATGAGACTGATGCAGAGGAATTTGAATGGTATTTACTATTATATTAATAACTTTCACAGCTTTTTGGATACCTGATCCAATATCCAAATTAGTTGATCCGATTACTTCATTTGAAAGAAATTCTTATAGAAAGATTGTCATCACCAAATACATCTTATTCAGTTTATTAAGAAATTTAAATGTTAGTACCTATCTAACAATTACATCTATAATTTCCATTTCTTAGTCATTTACATAATATGTTCATTAATAATATTATTGTCAGGATAGTTGGCAAGCATTATAACATGACAAATATAATATTTTGCTCTTTCATTTAGGTGTGGTGTAGTGCTCGATTTATAATGTACAAATTCTAATCTATAGAGTGAATTTTAACTCTTTTATTACAATTATTATAAAAATGGTATTTTAATATTAAAAAAAATATTAATAAACTAACATTAATTCACGTCATATACCTATCTTCACAGATTCTACAGAGCTATTAGCGATTTAGACACGAAATGAGTGGAGTAAGTAATAATAAGAATGGAAATATTTTTATTTTCCAAACGATATTGGTAAGTTTCACCTATTAAACCTTGTACTTAGTACCGTTAGCAAAATAAATTAAACACACAATTTTATTATGAAAACGGCATATCCTATAATTGATATTGATTCTTAATTATCTAAGTCTAAATAAAGTATACGTTTTGTCCATAAAAATTCGTGTCTATGGCCTTCAGTATGTAGAAATAAAGTCGTCGTTTAATACAAATTGTCATTTTGAAGATTTCATCTAACGTAGTTGTTTAAGAGCCGTAATTAAAATTCCTTCATCAATTACTGACATACTAAAAAACTAACTGATTGATCTAATTTGAATGTGCTTAGTCAGTCGAATTTATATTGATAAAATGAGTTAAAATTAGATCTGTCTACGATGTACATTTATTCTTTTGTACGGAACGAAATGATTAGGGAATAAACATACTTACGTGTGCGTTTTACGAATTATTTTTCTACTTAACTCATATTACTTTAAATGTACTACTTTCTTAACAAAAATGTATTTTATAAATAAATTTAAGTTTACGTCTCTCAAGGAATTGTAAGTCAATATTTTTTTGAAACGCTGAAGTAAAACAACGTAAATGAGTTAATGACTTATTTTAGGGTAAAAAAATATTCCATGTTTTGAAAGTTGCGTGTGATTTATATTGATTGGCTATGTTTTGCGTGTTTTTGATTTGTTTTCCGGAGATCTCAATTTCGCAGAGGGTTTTTGTTTTGTGTCTATGATAGGTTTTATTAATGTGTTATTTTTAAAGGTATTTGTATGTTATGCTTGTAAAGTTTAGATTTTGATGTAATCCAGTTGAGGGTTACATTTTGACTGGTTGCATTTTTTAGTAGAAAACTTTTGAATTGCATTTATTAACCTATCAATCGCACTAAACGGTGTTGTTGATTTATCAAGACATGACTTCCTACCGAAAATATATTTATATTTTTAATATATATTAAACATAGATCTTATCTCTGCCACTGCCAATTATACAAAAATGAATGCACTTCTTATGTAGATCACTTGTTGAAATAGTACTTCTAGGTATTTAGACGTTTCTTTTTACTTCATAAGATAATTTCGATTGTATAAGTTGTTCACAAATTTCATGTGAAAATAACGTGTATTTAACCATCATAAGGTTATTATCGTTGGATGGAGAAAATAAATGACTACTATAGTAGTAACTTGAGTACTATTATTTTTCTATCGAGGTGCTAATAAATAGTCTTCATCTTCCGATAATAATCTGGTATTTTTGTTGTTAAGGTAATTCGGACCATATACAACTGCTGATGATTCCAACTGTAATTGTATTTAACTTAATAAAATGTAATTGGATGAAGTCTTTATCGCTAAACTACGTATTCCTCTCTCTACCACTGCCGTAGGTACGGTTTAGCTGAGATCATCATCTTTGAAGCTATTTTAACAACAATAATAGTTTGTGCAAGTAAAGCCAGTGATTTTAAGGATATATTTTGTTTGAAATTTACATGATGTCTATTACAAAGGCAAATTTAGAAAATGAATGTGAAGCTATTGAGTTTTTTTTAATCTTCAGCGAGTGAATTAATAATTTATTCATTCACTTGCATAGAAATAATTTATTAAAAAAAAGAAGAATCTTACTCGAAAACTGTGTTCTAAATACTATTCCATTTCTAAAGTACAATAAACTATCTCATGAGCCATTGGTGCATTATAGTGAAGCAAAATGAAAGCTAATATTAGTTTACTATACGAATTAGTCGTTTAGTATTAGTCGTTAAACGTATCTATATTTCTTATCAAATAAGAATCGTATGCCTTAATCGAAACTTCATATCGTTATTGTATTGATAATGCAAAAACTATGTTATCATATAAACCAGGCCGTTTATGTACATGATAAAATATTAAAAGGTAATTCAGCTCTTTTGTCGTGAAATATGTTAAGTTAGCAACTAGGTCGCTAGATTGCGCTTTTTACAAATATTGGATTCCAGTGATGTTGCGTATGCAAATACGTACGTACATGTAATAAGTGCGTGCGTTAATACGTACAAAAATTTACGCACGCACGTTAGGTAATGCGTAACATACATCATAAACGGCCACGCTAGTAGTGCGTAGTGATATTTAGACTGTATTTTGAGGCTTTTCCATATAAACTATTGGATAACATTTATATAAATGACAATGTTTTATGAAATTTAAAACTAAAAAAATTAATATATTGTAGAATACTCATTAACAAAGCCAAGTTAACTAGATGCCAACATTGTGTGTAATAAAGCTTTTTGCATTTAAAAATTAACGCCACAACTCCGAGTCACTAACGCTTACTTTAATCGCTCCTTATTAATCACCATACAAATTATGTACTAAGGAGCTATTTGAGTAACCGTTAGTGATTCTGAGTTGGGGCGTAATTGCGTTGTTTAAGTTTAACTTGAAGAAACTGTTTCCAACTTTACATATTATTTTTATACACAATAATAATGTTTTCATATTCTCTAATTGAATTTTAAATTGGCAAAGTGGATATACTGGGGCGTTTCTGTCAAGTTAAACGATTAATATAATATGATAATAATGTATGAAATAAGCATTCCAAAGATATTTTAATATATTAAAGAGACTATAGATTCAGTACTGTTTGCTTAAATATAAACTAATAACATTTATTTCTAAACTAAGGCATATTGATAATATAAGATTATACTACTTAACTGCAGATATCATATGAAAATTAACGTAATTTATGTTCTTTATATTGCAATAAGTTGTCTACTGATTTAGTTCAGTGCGCAATATCATCTAAATATTAGAAATTTGATAAACAAACGTACTCCAGGTAAAATATATTGTTTTTCCAAATTTAATAATTATCAAATACAGCAAAATACCAAACGTGTTTTCATCACAAAATCTTATTTAGGAGGATTAACCTTTTGTCTTATTTTTAACTGCTTTTTAACATTCATGTTATGTTTGAGCTTTAAATTTGCAAGTACAACAATCAATAAGTAGAATAAGTACATATAAGATAATATATTACGATTAATATATAATTTATGCTTATATGGAGTGTATTTATTGGCTTGAGGTGCTTGGGTATTCGTGTAGCTTTGTCTGGTTTTAATGTTTTTATTGAATTTTTCTTGCAGACAATCTCAGGATAAATAGGAATTGTACTATAATATGTTAGCTTCTTGCCACTGTTACTATCTTTAGAAAGTTTTTAATGCGTAAGGCATATATGCTCTCAAAATAAAGTTATATAAGTTTGTACTTCATAAACAACTCTATAGTAATAATTTAGTTCAGAATAAAATAATAGAACTGAGCTTTATAATGATTTTGTACTATTGAACCGCTGGTCGGTATATTTTCTATTGTCTTTGCAATTTACTATTAAAAAAATTCAGTGAACACATTAAAACCAGTAATCATATTCCAGTATAATATAATAAGACATTAATTAAATTAGCGGTCGAAAAATTGGTATCTAATGTGCAGTATTATAATTTGTCAGTTTTGAAAAATGGCGTTGATTTTTTAAATAATATATTCATGCATTTTCACAAAGTTTGTATTTTGAAGTGTTTTCGATTTTATTGTAACTCTAAGATTTTGTTTTTATTTTTCGGCTAACAGGTTTTTGGCATATTTTTTTAATGTACTTACGACTTACGTTGTTTTTTTGTAATTGAAGAAATAAAACTTATTGGCAATGTTTTTGTTTTATTTACTATGGAATTACCCTTCAGACATATCTTATAGAAAAATATTAAGTATTGAAATATTGATAAAGAAACAGCTCTCAGTCAGTAATAGCTACGGCTAGCTAAGGCTACTGAATTACGTTGGTAAACACAATAAAAACAAATGAACTTTGTATCAACATTATGAATACGCAGTAAAATAACAAAAAGCATATTAGGACGTTTTCGCCGCCAATTTTACTAACAGCGTTCACGGATTCATGTTACATAATTGTTGCAGAAATTAATGTGCTGTGCGGCGGACGTATTGGAAGGTAAGGGAACCGTTCAGGTAGCGATCACAGTCACTGAACTGTTGCGGCGGCACGCGGCAGCGCTACGTGGCTCGCCCGCGCTCCCCGTCAGCCCCCCGCCCCCGGCCACCGTTCCCCACGCCACCTAGCGCCAGAAACTGGCATTGGCACCACAACCCGCCATGTCACTTTAAATCCGGCTTGAAGGACCATGTATCCGGCTCGAAGGACCACACACGATCTCACTTTATGAGCGTTCCGTGCTGATTATTGGTGTATTGGACTTGTGCGATATAAACGTGAGTTATTCGCCTTATCGATATAGATACACAATTTTATTGGACTCTATTAACTAATGGAGTATTATATAGTCGAAGTGATATGGGATTTGGCCGTCACTGCGGTGTTATTAGCGGTAGAGTAGACAAACCTACTAGTCATAATTATATTGTTGAAAATCTTCGATTTCTGATTTGCGAAGGATGCGAATCTATAGCGCACTATATTAAATTGTTGGTGATAACCAACTAAGGAATTTTAGTAAACTTTTGCTATCAAATGATGATTACGTGCACTCACTATAATAATCTTGATGCGAAATAGTGAGTGTAAATCATTGTTAAGGCTTGTTTCTAGCTTACACCAGTGTAACATGAAATCGACTTACTCAGTGCCTTCACAGAAACTTAGTGAATAAAATAAGCACATAAACAGATGTCAAAGAAGACTTACCACGCTTTTAACGACTGACATGTTCTACGTAGTATTAAAATGCATCGACCACTTTTTAATGACACTGTTGGTGTCACTTAAAGCAATAACACATGTGCTTTACCAGAACACGAATTTAGTAGGCTTTTCGATTCCACATTTACACAAGTTGAGTAGTTAGATACGAACAATTGAATCTAGATAAAATCATCTCGATTCTTTTAAATGGGTCCCTAGTAAAAACTTTTTTGTAGTGGCTTAGAGATTTTGAATCGATAAAAACATTAAATTCTCATTCCTTATATTTTTCTTTATAAAGTGACAGATTTAACATCCGGTTGATTTAAAGTCGATTTATTCAATTATGTTATTGAATGAACTTTTAATTTCATAGGTGTTTATTAGTTCATTCCTTTTTTTTTGATGTAGAAAAAGTTTTTGTTGTTTTTTTTTTTTCTTTTATTTCCCTATGTGCTGAGTATCGTCATTTTATTATGCATTAAATATGAAATCTTAACGATGTATTTCCTTATGTGCATGGATTGGAATACGGTTGTTAGTTGTTTTTTTTTTTACTTTAAAGCCGCTTAGTAAAGATTACTTATTCGGTTTTGTTTTGGGCATTATTTTCAGTTTTCATTGTTACCTATTATTCTCTCTCTATTCATTACATTTTTGATATAAATAGTCATAAAAACAATCGTCACATGATAAACCCAACTTCTACTAAATTAGGATACCATTTTGGAATTGCAAACTGTCACTAAGTATAGATTTTCATAGTGTCACTATTCCCATAAAACAACAATAGGTTGTTGACAATAACCTATTGTTATTGAACTAAAAGTTAAAATAAAGATAAACAATTGCAAATTAATAAAGTTACGAAGGAACAATTTACTAATTATTGTGATAAATGAATTTTAATATTAAGAGTGCACATTGTTGACTACTTGAGTCGCATTATTATAATTGGTATTAATTGGAATTTTACGGACACAAAACGCACATTTTAGGTAAATTTTTTTACTAAAGCACGTTGAAAAGTGTGGATATCACGCTTTTATTCATTGGTAGGTTCGTAAGTTTTTGTAGGAATTCAGTAATATTACTGGTTTTGTATTGAATTTCGTGTAAAAGGGAATTGGAACAAAAATATTCTTGCACTACTAAGTAGAAATAGAATCTACAATTTATGTATAAAAAATAATAATTTTCCTATCGTGTTACGGTCCTTACCTAATATTTTGTATTTGAATATTTGAAAAGTTAATATTATCTCATAATATTTTCAATGGGTCAACAAATACAAAATACCTTATAGCTACTAAACTATCTTACAACATCAGATAATGCGTAGTCATTAGTTAGCATACTAGCATTTGATAAAATTTACCATAAATGTAAGCATCGATCAAGTCTTAATGTGTTGACTGAGACTTAATATGAAATGTTACTTTTGTACCATAATATGGGCTGTGCGACTAACGTTAGAACATATAGGTCTTGTAGGGAATATCAACATTATTGCTATGAACTTAAGAACTAAAATAAGTTGTCTTTTTGTATGCACTGCCACAGTGTAAGAACTTGAAAGCCATCGCTTTTGACAGTTAATTGTCTGACCATTACATTATTTCAGAGGGGTTATCACACGCTGTTAAAATATATTGTTATAAAAAATAAAGTGTTCCTAATAAATACGATTCGCGTAACCTCAACAGTTTTCCCAAAGTCACCAAAAGAGTTTTGGGAATAATTCCCTTCCCTCTTGCCCCACGCCTTATAAAATGTTTCCAATTACCGTAAGAAAGGGTTATTTAGACTGTGGTAATACCATCATTATTTTACCACCGGCGTTCGTTACTTAATAACTTATGCAATTTTATCTCTAATAAAGTTCTTTAGCATTCTTCTAGTATAATACTTATGCTCTCTTAGTTTTCTTGTATAATTCTTGTGTAAAATGTAAAAAGAAAATATTTCAATTACATAACATATCTTTATTACCGCCGTATAAAAGTTTCGGAATGCTCTCAATACTCATCTTTATTATTATATTACTGTATTAAATCGTTGTATAAATTTTGTAGTTTATATTTGTCTCGTCATTTATACATAGTCAATTTAAATTTAATCAATATTGTAATGTGTATGTAAAATATTGAAATACGTGTTTCTTGTGATTTATTAATTTAAATTATTGATTGTAACTGTAATTTTAATTATTTAGACGTTTCTTATAATGCACTTATAAAAATTAAAGTCACAGTTTCTTAAATGTTAAATACATTATTTAAAATGTACCTATTCATTGTAAAACTAATGACTTTTTGAAATTCTCTTTTTGTCGAATTAGATCGTGTTTTTGTCTCAGTTTCTTATCTTAATATTAATTAAATTGATTGTTACCAATTTTTCTGCACTTCATTCATCACATAACCATCACAATTTAATGTTAATTATCATATATTATTATCCAATCGATGTTAAATGATCTTTGTACACGACACTATATTGAATTACAGTTATTGCTACTGAAACGGAGCTAAATAAATACATTAAAGAATAAGACTATGTATCTATTTAAATTATACATTATGACTTCATATTATAATAGGTTAATGCCATCTTTAAATGAATTAGTTGTGATGGAAATATAAAGCTCGAATTACAAACACTAAGACAATATTAGAAAATATAGGGTAATATTTATACAAATTTATATATCCATGTACTACAAATTATATTATATTAGGGTACCTACGTAGATTTATCCTTTGTTCAAATGAAAATTAATATATCTATGTTACCGGATATCTGTATAATGCGGGTATTCAGCACAATCCCTAGGCACTGTGTCTAATACCTGGGTCGTTTTGGCAATGTAATAAATGATCTTAATATTATTCACCATTACATACTTTACCTAGGTAATGTATACGTTTCCGAACTACTATACAGAATACCTACCGATCCACCGGCAATGAATAAAATTAATAGATTTGGGTATGTGTATTCGATGAACTGTCATCGAATGGCAATTCATCGAATGACAATTCCTCGAATTGCAATTTTTCTTGTTTAAAAGATTTAAAGATTTTATTATAAACAGAAACAATTTAATGCTCTTTATAACTTTTTTGTATTTCTTATTTTTTGATCAATAACAATTTAACATTTTTCCGTACATAAAAATTTTAGGTTTACTTTCTTCCTTGAATCATTTTTTTTTTCAAAACGTTTACGTTAGTGACAGAAACGAATCGCTGCAAAACCGACTCCACGTAGTCTTGTTTGCCCTACCCCTAGAGTGTAATGTAAACCTGCGTAGGCGTGGAGGGGCGAGGCGGCCCGCGAGCTAAGGAGCAGGTGGTTTTAATGCTCGCCGCAGCAGCTGAGGCTGGCCGGCGCAGCCGGCCATCAAGCCGAAGCTGCGGTGGTGAGCATTAAAAGCATCTGCGACGATAAGCTCGCGTGGGACCGCCGGAGCCCCGCAGCGCCGGAGCCGTGACAGAAACTGTGCTTGCTGCATGTTGCATTCTGCTTACGCTGCGCCGGCCAGCCTCAGCTGCTGCGGCGAGCATTAAAACCATCTGCGACGATAAGCTCGCGTGGGACCGCCGGAGCCCCGCAGCGCCGGAGCCGTGACAGAAACTGTGCTTGCTGCATGTTGCATTCTGCTTACGTTTTAATGCTGCCTTTCAAGGATGGGTGACATTTGAAATAATAAAAAAATATTTATTAATGATCATATGAAAATTATATCATTCGATTCGGCCAATTGTGATTCGATATTTTGTAATTCGATATATTGTCATATCGATGAACTGTCATTTGATTAATTATTGTTTTCGATGAAATGTTAATTCGATTAATTTTGTTTTCGATGAAATGTTTATTCGATTAATTGTGATTTCGATGAAATGTCGATTCGATTATTTGTAATTCGATGAAATGTGACCGATGAAATGTTTTCGATGATTTTTCCGCAAATCGTAGTGTTTGCGCAACTTTGTAAGAATTCCATGTATCGTTGCAGCAGCTTTAGCCTTTGGTTCAATGCCGGGGCATTGAACCAAAGGCTAAAGCTTTTGCGGGCAATTATCGGTATAATCTTAATGTACGCTATGAAAAGTAGAATTCGGGTGAGCGGGCTCCTGGTACGTGCGGTAAATATACCTACACGTATCTTAGTCTTAGAATTCCACAAGATTGGCCGTGCCCCACTCGGATACAGCCCAAATTGTGAGATTTATACGTTTCACCACCACTCTGCTATCATCTGCGTACCCATAGACAATAGGAATGAGCGGGTCATTACTATGTACAAAGAAGAAATCCCAAACCTAGCCGATAAGGACAGAGGATATGTCGGAGCTGGAAGCTTGCTTAAATGTAAGAATGCCAAAGTTTGGGTTTGGCAGCCAAAACCATTTGTGCCAAGTAAACTGCCTGCCCTCACGTCTCGCTTCTCTCCCACTTGTTGTCTTTTACACACATTACCAATTACGCATGGAGTATTGTATAGAATTCCTGGGCGAAGTATGAAATAAATAATATTCGAAACGTTACCTGAACGTTTTAGATATTCTATAAATTGCCTAGGTATTGTATAGAGTGCTGAATTATATAGATATCCGGTAACATCTACATAATAAGTATGTATACCGTCCCTTTTGGTCTTTAATCATTCTTCATGAATGTTCTATTCTGGTTTCCTTTTTAATTTTATTAACATTAATTTTATTTTAAGATTTAACTGACAGACTCAATGGATTTGTTAATGAAACTTAACAAGCGGTCAGAGGATTTACATATTCATTCTCTAGTCTGTAGATAAATCTTAAGCTAAGTAAACAATTTGGATTAATAATCTGTAATGTTTATTGAAATGAAATGAAATGAAATAATCTTTTATTCATGTAGGTATCACTGATACACTTATGCACGTCATTTTTTTTTAATTTGACGTGCATAATATCTTAATATATATAAATTACGTGTCACGTTGTTTGTCCGCGATGGACTCCTAAACTACTTAACCGATTTTAATCAAATTTGCACACCGTGTGCAGTTTGATCCAACTTGAAAGATAGGATACCTTACATCTCAAAAAAAAAACTTTTGACACAACGAAGTCTGTCCGGTCAGCTAGTTTAGTTATAAATGTTCAAAATATAAATAAATAAAACTGTAACTTCAATATTAGATAAATAAATAATACTGTAACTTCAATATTAGTCGTGTACAGAAATCTTTGAAGGCGTGTAAAGTTAGATTTAAGAAATTTTAAAGAACTGAGAGTTAAAATCGAGTCTTTGTACAACTCAAAGATGATGTGCCAAAGACAATGGTAGGAGGGATTCTATGTTTCTTGTGAAAATGTTTTGGTTTTCGTGTCATGCACTGGTCTCCTAGTATAAGTAAGGTGTAGCAATATTGTATCGTACATGTGTTTATATGTAGATAAATAAAGTATACTTATACATTTTCGAATTGTCTTTTTTTGTAACTTCTCTTTGAACTTGATTTTGACCCACTTCAAAAGGTCAGATTTCTTTCAAACTTCGCGTACTTATTGAGGACCGATGACAATTCAACATTTAAAGAAAAAAGAAAGAAAGAAAACCTAATTACACGCTTTATTTATTTTTGAGTTCAATTTCATTAAATAGGTACTAAGCTACAAATAATTAAAACAAGCTCCTGTGAAATTTAGTAATGTAATTAGTAAGTAAGGTAATTAATAAGTCATTTTGATAGAACCCAAATCAACTCTATTCTTTATTAAGTAGGTATGCACAAACATAGGATTTTTGCTTGGAAAAAACAAAAACCCAATCCCAAAACCTCCCACTCAGCTAACAAGATCGCACGTATTGCCATCACAAAACAATATTAAATTTTCTCATAAAGCAGATACACCGGAACCGCGCCCAAATCAGTCTAAGCGGTAACAAGGGATAGGTTATTAAAAGTGGCTTGTCACGCTGCGGCAGTGAGTGGGCGGCGCTAATGGCTGGAAGCTGACTCGCAAGTTAGCGGCCCGCCCGTCCGCCCCGGGATAGTATACCGGGCTCATTACGCACTGGCGCCAGTTACTAGAGAATCAATCAGGCTTTCCAGCCGCCAAAAATCACGACTTTTGGCCTTATGTGTTTAATAGGAACGTTCTATGTATTCAGTAAATTAGTAGCAACTGCTTCTGCAAATGGTATGCGATTATGGTAAAAGTTGTTGATTACAAATCGAAGTCTACGATGAATGGGAAGCTGTCTCGCTATTAACCGCATTACCCGTCACTGGTAAGATCGGGCTCATTACCCACTAGCGCCTGTAGCTGGAGAATCAATCGGACCAAATTAATAAAAATTAAAGCTTGGATAAAATGAACTGTAATAGTTGGGTAGGCAGGTACTTACATAATTAAGTAAATAGACATACGACGAGTACGTAGATAATAAGTAATGTAGGTATGGGCTGTAAGGTAATAAAAGATTTATATTTCATCATCACAGCCTTAACCATACTTTAACGCCAGATAATTTTTTTTAATCAATTCCTTGTACCTAGTATCGGAGGGAATACAGGTTTCTAAGTTCTCTGGTTGTATTTTAGGTAACCTTACCTACCTACTACGGAAAAAAAACAAAAAACCTACAATACATTATTTACTTAACTAATTAACCAATGGAAACACATTTCATTGAACCTTACAAAGGAAACCGCTTTGTTAGAAAACAGAACACCAATTCAGACCTCATTCACCATTATGTGTAAAGAATAAAAAGGCGGGAAATCAACTAGCATTGTTATTTCGATACCGCCAAGCTTTCTAAAATTGTTATTTACTTAAAAAACCTTTTCGTAGAATCATCGGTCTTGTTTACAAGTAATTAATTAAATACAATGAGGCATGGGTGAAGTTTTTGTTGCGGTGGCACCATGACATTGGGTTTTCGTTGATGGGTAGGTACCAGTGTGGACGGTAAATCGAGTGGAAAATTGGTTGGCTACGAATGGGGTTGTAGCGAGGGCGGGTGCAATAAAATGGATGCAATGCTATTAACTTTGTGTAAACGATTCGTAAATGAACTGATCATAATTACCTGACTTTAAGTAGGTGGAGTAATAAGTCGTTGGTGTGGTTCAGTATTTCATTGTCGTAATCCATAATTTTGCGCTGCTGGGCTCTGGTTTTTTTTCTAACTTGAGGATAGGTACCTTATGCACATGTTATAGTCTATCACGCTAGCCAAGTGTAGATTGGGTAGACTACACCCACCTTTGAGATTTTCCATAATGAAAATATGGAAAACTTATTGGTGTACGAATGATGTTTTAGTGTACTCAGTAACTGAAGAGTAAAATAAATAGCTAATGAGTCTAGCTGAGAGAGTCTAGTATTGGGACAAAGTGATAAACAGGCCGGAAAACACAATAACAAAAAATATTCATTTATTGGGACTTAACTGTCTATACTTTTATTGTAGGTAGGTACTTTCTACTATGCAATAAATGAGGTGCACGCGCTCCCAGCGTGGGGCCAGACCAATATTACCATACGTGGGAGGCTGACACTACTAACGTTAATTTAAATCTTTCGATCCATGTCTGATTATAATCCACATATAATTAATTAAATTATTCACTGTCAAGTGAAGTGAACGCCGCCGCGGCTACGCTTTAGGAGATTTTGGGTCCCTAATGTGACAAAATGAAAGAGAATCAATCTACCAACTGAGATTAAGGTGTGACTATCTCTCCCAGGAAGTTGCAGGTTCGTGAGTAAGTGGCTTTCAGCACTAATAAAACTTTTTTATGGATAAAAAAAAATGTAAAAATATTTTAAACTATAATCGACTTCAAGAGGTCTCTTATCAGAACTACAGGTGGATGGACGTAATCAAACAATGAAAACAAAAATAACCTAAGTATTTTAAGAATGGTTAATAAGTATTGTTATACATTCATATTACTTAATACATATATAATAGGTACTTCATATTACTGGAAGAAAATGCTGTGTTAGCATTAAGCCCGCCTTTTGTACCATATTTTTTTTGTGTGCAATAAAGTATTTTCATTTCATTTCATTCATGTTACTTAAGCACATAAATACTTCAATTCTTGTCTTTGTGTATTGTCCAAAACACCCGCGACTCAGGGAATTCTTAGTGCGGGGCTGTGAGACCAAATGATAAGTCATGGTAAGTTTTCAATTTAATTAAAGAAATAATTGTCCTTACTCAAGTTAGAATCCTGTAGTGAGAAGCGAGAATTAAACGATTATTATTACAACAAGATCCATTATGATAATGTCTGTGGTCCATTATTTAGGTGCCAGTGACGTGGCGAGGTGTCGTGAGGTGTCGTGAGGTGTCGCGAGGTGTCGCGAGGTGTCGTGACGGTGGGCGGCTCCTGCTGAGAGACATAGGCGACATGGCCTTATATTGGACACTCATTTCATTTCACTAACTCTGAATAACTATTTAGTACTATTTACTAGTATTTAGGTAGGTACATACTTATATGCGGACACTTAAAAAACTTGAAAAAATTAAAGTAGGGGAGAGGGGGGCACATTCGAACACTTTTTAAATAAATTATTATATTTCTCGTATAGTATTACCATACACATTACATATGGGATTTATACTACATACCAAAGATGATATTAATTTATTTGGACTTGCTAAAGTAACACAATTTAGTTTTTCTTTTTAGCTCTATTTTGTTCAATTGTGCCCCATCCGTGGGGCACATTTGAAACCCCTAGGGGCAGTTTTGAAAAACCAAGATTAAATGGAAACCATGTAACTTAGAATGTAATCAACAGTATATTTATGTTATTTGTACCTATCTAATATTATCATAGTACACTGTAATTTATTTCCTACTATAACTATTAATTGAATAAACTTTATAAAATTCTGAACGACCTGGGGCAGTCTTGAACAAAAGGTAACAAACTTATTTCTATAACCAAGATCAAATTAGATATTCCGAAACAATATTAAAAAGTAAAACATTCGTAAGCAAGTAGTAACACCTTTGAAAACTTAACTGAAATTTCGCTATAGTAAAACGTCACTCCTACTTTTTGGAGCGAAACTTTTAACGATGACATTTTAAACTTTACAGATAATTATAGAGATAATCTTTCGTTTGTCACAGTTCCTCGGTGAAATGGGGATTGTCACGAATGTCGTAGGCCGTAGCCCACAGCCACAGCTGGTGTGATACCCAGAACACAAATGTCGTTAGTATCTCCTAGTCTGCGGATGTCGTGCGCAGGCGCAGACAGTGGGCGGATCACGCTGCGCGACATGCTACGAGCTGACCGTCATCAATAATCCAATAGATTTACAGCTCTTGAAACAACTATGAGGATGTGTTTGTAGATTACTAGGATAGGATAGGATTGGTAAGAATTTTTTATCGATTTCGTAATTTTCCTAGTTCAGAATGATGAAGATGCAGGAAAAAGGGAAATAAAAGAAACAGTTCTGCTCTCTGGTCTAATGATGAAAGACATTTCCATGAGTCCGGGAGCGTGTTTAACCTAGATGCGTTACTTGGGTGAAGCATCGGATACTCACCTTTTTAATGCGTAGATACCTACAGTTTACAGTCGATGTCACATTTTTGTGCAGATTTGGCGCAATTTACTGAACCCATTTTGATGACATTAACACTATTTGTATAGCATATCGTACCAACAGGGAATTTCAGTTTACGAAAGTACTCTGTCGATGAACCTACATCACCATCATCATCAGTAGATCTGAGATAATATAATGACATCTTGTGTGAGACATCCGTGAAGAATTAGGAGGGATTAAAATGAAGTTTTGACTGTAACTTAAACCCCTGCCGAACTAGAAAATGTCCCTCAAAAGAACACTTGAGTACGATGACAAGGAAAAAAAACACAAAAATTAGGGTACCTACTTTAATTTATTCTCGTTAAAAATAGCGAGTTATCACGCATGCATATATACGGAATCCCATCGTAGGTACCCCATCATACCCCACAGTACCCCAGTTCACCCCAACCGTAGCAATAACGACATTGTAAACCTGAACAGTTAACAGCATTAGGTCCGTTTGCATTCTCAGTTTGTTTACCGGCTGATGAATGGCGGCCATAACTTATGGAGCCTCGGGCCTTTCCAATTATGTTTGTGCGTTTGTATTATTATCCGGTCAGCTTACAGATGCCATGTTTGAATGCCTAATTAAACGGTCAATTATTAATGTTAAACTTTAGTGATTATCAGGTCAAGAAGGTTTACGAAGAGATTGACTATTTACGTTTATATCTTTAAATACATAGGTACAAGTTAGTGCGGCTTCGCCCGTGCAAGAGATGAAGAGTAGTTTCACAAACAGAAAACAAAAATTTTTAATGTTCCAACCATCACAATGAACAACCGAGATAAAATTCCTATTTTCTTGTATTATCTAAGTATAATCGTGGGGGCATGAACAACAAACACAAAATTAAAGAAGACACAAGAACATGTTGTATTTGTCACACAAATCTTTGTCCAGGCTAAGGATTGAACCCAGTACCTTTAGCTTCGTAACAGGGTCACTACTCACTAGTCAGTAGATATGTATCAATCTACCCGTAGTCGTGTTTTCTTATACCTAATATGTATGTAAGTATGTACCTACTGTATGAATGTTTCCTACAAAGAAGAAAATATTTATGCTGGTGAACGCTGTAGTTGCTGATGCAGAGAAATTAAGAGAAACAGGAAACTTGTTTTATGAATATTTAGACGGTAATTAAAGGTATATTAATTAGCATTGATTACTTACGTAGAAAGCGTTGATAGGCTTGTCACAGCTGAAGAAAAAAACTTAGGTACGCCCCAACTCAGAGTCACTAACGGTTACTTAAATCGCTCCGTAGTAAAGAATCACCATACAAATTCTGTACCGTTCTGTACATTTTGAATTTGTATGGCGATTCTTTACTACGGAGCAATTTTTCAGTAACCATTAGTGACACTGAGTTGGGAGGTTAGGTGAATTAACATTCTAATTTCCTTCCATTTTAATATAGTCATTCTGGGTCTAAGCCAGTACTTCTCCACGTCATAACAATGGTGGGCTTTGGAGAATCCTACAGTTACCTACATATTTCTACTTTTCTTAGTGTGACTTATTAATTACTTCTTCGTTTTTTAAATAATGAAAATTGGGAAATAATGTTTCTGAAATTGTAGACCACCTCGAACCTTTTAGTATTTTTTTCTTGACAGTCTGACTAATTGATTCCTACTTAACTGGCTTATGAGGTTCTTCCAAAACAGAAATGACCAGAAGATAACCAAGCTCATTAAAATCTTTTGAAATAAGGATAGCGTTTACCTTCTACCTGTGTTTCTACTTGACTCGAGGTAAGAGGTTAATTTCCTATAGATAAATTATTGTACTTTTATGCAAATGTTTTGTAGATATTGGTTGTATGGGGCCCTGGTAATAATTAAATTCGTTTCCGCTTCGGGCAAAGTCGGAATCTGTTGAAAGATGCATGCGTATGATCAGATTTAAGTTCGACTAAAGTGATTATTTCTTTAACTGCGGCTAAAAATATTCAGTAGGTAGGTATGTAGTATGTGAGGACTAACGCCCCAACTCAGAGTCACTAACGATTACTTAAACGCTCCTTAGTAAATAATCACCATACAAATTCTGTACTAAGGAGTGATTTAAGTAACCATTAGTGACTCAGAGTTGGGGCGTTAATATATTAAGTATATACCTAATTACACCCAGGTTTCTTAATTAGGTCTACTTTCAGTAGACTTTATTCACTTATGCATCCAGGCGAATTAACTCTAGGTAGGTACTGACCTAGGGCTATTAAGTTGTAAGAAGGAACGGTTGGCGGGGATGGTTATAAGAATTTGTTGAATACTTGAATAGTTTTTCGCCATGAATCGCCGAGACGTCTTTAATTATTCCTTATAGTCTTAAGTGAATGAAGCCGCTGGTTCAAACTGCTTCAAGCCGGTTTGTTTTAAAATAAGGTGCCATAAATATTTAAATATCATTAAGAAAACCTCGGTTCATTATTGAATATCAATGAAGCCTTAAGGCCAATCGAGAGGACACGGAGAAAATAGCTTGTTAATTTATATTATAGAAAATATAATGGATGACGATTTCTGTTTTAATTTATGGCGACAAGGTATTCGAATATACCTAGTTACTTTAAAAAGACAGTATATTTTATTGGTTTAATTCTAGTTTTTGAAAAGGAATTTTTACAATATCGTTAGAGACACCTACTTGAATTTTCGTGGCCTACTAAACCTTCTGATCTTAAAATTACTGTGCAACAAAATATAAATATTTTGCCGTGTTTTCTTTGCCACTGCATAATTTCTTCTTCGTATTCCAGATTAGTAAGTATTAGAACGGAAATCGAGCTAGTTAAAGAATCACATCAGTTTAAATTGTAATAGATACTTAGATAGTCTTCGGAATTACCAGTATACACAGAGAAATAAATATACTCAACTAGCTGCCCGGGCAGACTTTGTTCTGTCAAAAGTTTTTTTTTATTAAAATCTTCCGTGCAAAAAAAAAATGCCGAATTGGTCGAGCCATTGTCGAGTTTTGCGCTTATCAACATTTATTTTTATTTATATAGATTATTTACTGCAGAATCAATACTTAGCAAATATTAGTTCGGCAATGCTAATAGGTAACTCACTCATGAAGAAGTCATAAAAAGACATAAGTTCATAAGTTCTAAAGTCGTGTATTGTGCGAACGCCTCATTTCGCCTGATTATTTAAATCAGGTATTTTGAACCCAGATTCCAAAGTAATCATTAGGTATAGTAGATTTTGGTGACCAGATATAACGTCAACGCTAACAAACTTAGTCGCAGTGGCCTTTGGGAATGTAGGTACCAAAATAACCTCCTGAGTAAAATCTTACTCACGCGATATAATTATAATACCAAGTAGTTACCTAGTACCTTACAGAACTAGTACCTAACTAGTTAACTAGTCCCATATAGAAGATACCATTCGATACACTTTAAGACAGTATAGCTGAAGTCAATTCACCTTCGATACAAAACATCGTAGACGACACGTTTATGCTAAGTACTTTATTTTAAGCAGTAAAAAATAAGTTAAGCTCAGTTAAATCGCCTTTAGGGATACGTATTCGTTCCAGGCGGACGCATCTTTCACAATCAAAGAATTTATTCGACTCGCGAGCGCCATTCCCCATAAAACATGCGCGTGAATATAACGAATCCCATTTAGCAATTAACTTAACAAACAAACGTAATATATTGTGGTTAAATTTCAATACAAAAAAGGCGGCTACGTGAATGGCCACCAATAACTTATTGAGCTTCGCCTTTAGAAATAAGGGAGCTGTCACACTACAGCGGGTGGGTTCACTTTAGTATTAATTTCGTCCTGTCATGTTCTTATAATTACCTATTGTATAATCAGCTAGGTTACTAAAGCTGGACAGTGGACAACAATCAAAACACGAATATTGACGTGTCATTAATAAAATAGACGTAGTAGTATCTACAGTCTTTTCTAAACAGCTAATGGGTATTATTTACTTGCGTTCTGCCCCTGGTTTTGCCCCCGTTTTCCAAGATATTAAGTACCTACCAACCATATATGTTAGTCCACATCATGGTCATCTTGTGTGCAAATATCATAAAGATCCGTTCAGTAGTTTTTACCCGACATCAAAAAAGGATGAGGTATTCAATTCGACTGTATTTTTTATGTTTTTAAACTCAGAACTTTCAACTGGGTGAACCGATTTTGATGATAATTTTTTAAATCGAAAGCTGGTGCTTGTCATGTAGTCCCATTTAAATTGGAGCTAAATCTGACGAGTAGTTTTTGAGTTATTTTGAAGTCGGTTATTTATTCTTGGTAATTGCGTGAAAGATTAACAAACAAACCTTTTTATAATATTAGTAGGAATATGATAACTACGAGTAGGTATACATTTTCCTTTCACTTGCTGGCGATAAGACAAGGTATTTTACTGATAACTTTTCGTGGAGTTATTGAGTTTGCTGGATTTAAATATTATTTGTTTGTTTGTAGCTGCGATGTCATTAATTCGTGGGATAATTGACATGTGGTTTATGGAGGGCAATTACAATTGTCTGCAATTAGCACTGAATATTTGTTTACGTCGGAACTAAAGGGCACTCATTTAGAATTTTTAACTTTACGAATGTATTGTAATTTAACATGTAGTAGTTGCATTCAAGTCATTCTTCAATTCTATAGTTATTTTTTTGTACATACGCCGTTTATAATATGTGTAGATAATAATAATATCTCATTTATATGCAAAGAATATCATTATAATTTATATAAGCCATTTTCATTTTTCAGCCCTTCAATTTACTAAAAGAACACAATATTAGTTTTGATATTTACAGGTAGATACAGATTCTTAAGTACTTCACGTGAAAATTAAATTTAAAGTCAACAAAAAACAGTATGTTCAAAGTAGCTGACAAGTAGGTAGTTATTTATAACGTACATAGTTCATATGTACCTAATTCTTAACTTCTTATGCAATCGACAATAATTAATATGTGTTCAAAAGACAAATGCATTTCAAGTAAGCAATAGTGTGCAAATATGTAATTTACTTTGTGCGCTACACACGTTGCGTAACAATTTGAGACTGCTTCATAGAATACAAACACATCTGTGCGCACAGCTTTTGTTACATTCGAAAAAAAGGAAATCTGATCATAATTTGTATAACGCGCAAAGAAGTATAACTTTTAAAATAATATATTCCTAATATAACGCATATTTCGGTGCCGAACGTGTTACAAACCGCGCTGGACCCGCTAAATGTTTTATATGTGCAATTGGCGGCGCAGCGGGCAGTCTCCAATTAATAATTGTTTCATAAGAGGCTCATCAACCACGCTCGCTGCAATCACAGTCCCTGGAGTTATTGCCTTGGCACCTGAACTTACGTGCTTTTCTGGGAAAAGCTGAAGTTTGCATGTAATGTTTATGCTCATGTCTTTCATTTAAAATCTGGGTAAATTGTCTCAATTGACAGTTTATTACACGAATTTAAGGCGCTAATAGGTAATTTAATGTATTTGTTGGAATAGGTTAAAAATATGTTTGTAAGTAGTAGTAGTTTGTAGTAGTTGTATTTCTGTGAAAAGTTTCACACAAAACATCACCTGAAAAAAAGGCTTTTGTGGACAATAAAGTTTCATTTGATTACAGCCAAGCGTTTACCTACTTTTAATAAAAAAGAAACTGTTAACAGGTATTAATGACTGGATTAGTTTATCTATATTAAGTATGTCAAATAACTCTGAAATTAATTTATGGCATAAGACTTTTAAAACTGTTGGTAGGTAACCTACTACTAAGTGAACTTACGAGGTCCGGCTTAATTAAAAGTGGTCACATAAAACTCACAGCATTACCATGACTGGTTAGTGGGCGCATTGCCCAAGGCAAGGGGCGGTGGGCGGCGGGGGGCGGCGGGGGGCGGCACTGGGCGGCCCGCCCTCGGACAATTGAATCAAGAATCAACGGTCAGCTAACGATCTACCCACGGAGAGACAAAAGTAAAATGTGACAAATATTTTAAGAAGTAAGGAAACTCAAACAGAATAACTTTTATAACAAAAAAATAAAGAAGTGATATAAAAATAGGCCACTTAAACTATAAAATCAAATTAATGTAAAATTGATTTTAAAATTATTTAATGGTACAAAAAACATTTTAAAAATAAGATTTTATTTAATTGCCCTAAAAAAGAAAATAAACTTTAAATTAAATCAAACCAATTAATTTAGCACCTTTACACAATTTATTAAATGATATAAAAGCTTGTCGCGAGATTTGCATATTTTATAGGAAACATTTTCTTTCATAGAATTACTTAGAATAAGTATACTCGTACAAAACTATAATATATTTATTACCTTGCGTGTGAAGACCGAAATACCCTGGTTATTTCTAACAAAAAATTAAGTTATAAACATCATAACTACAAAATATACACAATTAACAAAGCATCCCATCCCATTAAGCCTTTTTCAAATGAAGTCTGAACAGTTGCATGTCAATAAAACCCATGTTCCTTACAACTAACAAATAAGGCCACGAAAAAACTTAATATTGCATCAAACCATTGACATTCGGAACAAACCAACCGTTTCATCCAATTAGAGGCTCATAAAACTAATAATAAAATATTACCATTATAATGATGCTTTCGGAATGTCATCATAGTCTCGTATCTCAACGGAGGAGGGTTGGGAATCGCTTGGAGGAGTCAGGTCGTAGGCAAATGGAATTGGTAATGTTTAATAGGGAGAAACATAGAGCTCTCATTAGAGAAAACAAATCAGGATAATTAGGCAATAAAGGCCGGCGTGTTCTCATTGTAAGGTAATTTTACAGATTGAAGTAGGTATACATCCAATTTGATTGTTACAAATTTGTTTATAGGCCCGCTTTATTGAATGCACTTCAAAGAAGTTTGTATAGGAGGAAATGGCAAATTCTTTGAATAGAAATCGATAGCTTTTTTGTAATGTTTGAAACTTTGTGCTGTAGGCTTGCGGCCTTGCCTGGTCTCGGGTTCGAGTCGGGCAACTTAATCTGACGTTTTGACTTTCGTGTCAAGATTTGGTAAGCGATATTTTGGCTGTGTGATACATAAGTACGTTTTGCCATCCACAATAGGCATGATGACAGTAAGTAAAAATCCCTAAAACTATGTATTTATTTAATGAAACCCTTTTAAAGGATTACAAAAGGGGAATAATAAGTCAAGCCGCAGATTTTTTTGTAGGCCACGAAAACCAACCTCTGATTTTATAACTAAGCCATGGGAAAATGAGAAGGCTTCTATTAAACTAATTCGCCTTTTTTTAAATGGCACCTGAATATTCTAAAGAAAGCGTCAAATAAAGAACAACAAATATTTTTACTTGTTCCGCTGATTAACACATCACCATCTAATTTACTAACTCGGCCACGAATTTTACAATTAACCAACATTTTACGTTTTACAGCTTGAACATATGTTCCTCAAAAGATATAGTTCAAGCTTTAACTAGAAAACATCATATTTTATAATTTAGCATGTGAAATAATATATTGTATTCTTTTATCATGAAAATAGCGGCTGCATGATCTGTTTGACGCCAGTCAGACGGGCGCCACTGTCCTTTTGCACCAATCAGAGAGTGCGATTCGATTCATGCGGGGATGAGTTGTCACGTGTATTTGTTTATTGTCATTCTATTGTTGGTGCGCTCGTTGTTACATAAGTGACAGAAACAAATCGCTGCAAACCCGACTCCACGTAGTCTTGTCTGCCCTACCCCTAGAGTGTAATGTGAACCCGCGTAGGCGCGAAGGGGCGAGGCGGCCCGCGAGCTGAGGAGCAGGTGCTTTTAACGCTCGCCGCAGCAGCTGAGGCTGGCCGGCGAAGCCGGCCAGCAAGCCGAAGCTGCGGTGGTGAGCGTTAATAGCATTTGCGACGATATGCTCGCGTGGGACCGCTAGAGCCCCGCAGCGCCGGAGCCGTGACAGAAACCATGTCTGCTGATTGCTTACTGCATGCGGAATGCCCCTTGCTATTTGCCGCATGCTATAAATCTTTTAAGGGTGTGTAACGTTTGAAGATTAGATTATGTATTTGAAAATTAGATTAAATGAAAATTAAGTCAAGTGAACGTTATATAAAAAGAGCCTTATACTATATAAAATTATATGAAGTAAAGTTAAACTAAATGTTATTCGAGCAAATTCATGAATTATAATATGAAATAAACATTGGATCATATGAAATTATGTTATTTGTTAATATATCATATGAAAATTATATCATGTGAACATTATTTCAAGTTATATTATACTATAAGTTATTATACTAACTATTACATACCTTAATTTTAGGTACGTTTTGATGACAATTCAATATATTTGATGATAAATTTAGGTATTTTGATGATGAAAAATATAGGGTGACTTACAAATTATTAATGTTTCAAAAAAAAATAAAAAATGCTGAGTTATAAAAGTAGATGTAGATAAAATTACTTTATTGGTGTCATATATCAATATTTTAGAAGTTTACTATTTGAATATATGTTACAAATGTAGATGCTAAAAAATAACTACCATGCTAAGTTGTATTTACAGTAGCTTACTTTGAAGATTTATAGTGGCTAAAAGAGTAATTTTTAGACGCGCATTGATGGTGGCTGACTTAGTAATTTAGAGGACAGTGTAGATTTTTAGTCGACAATAATGCTATTAAATAGAAGTCGGTTTAATTACCACCCATTACAAAACACGCATTTATCGTATTATTATTAGCGAGATTAACAATATTTTTGATAAAATAAAACTACAAAATACGGCAAGCCGCCATCTTAGCTAAAACGCCAGTCAGTCTCAATTAGCGCAAATTACGTCACACATCTTAAAACAAATGAATATCACCATACTAATATTGACGTGTTGTCTTTTGTTTTCCTGAAGATTGACGTCACAACTCACAACCACGCCCTGACACTTTGAAGTGTTTTGGTGCGAATTTTAAACTTATAAATTGAAATGTATTTTTTATTTTATACTAAACCTTATTTTTTGCGGAAATATGATATACGTTGTAATTATAATAAATTTTACAACAATAAGTATAGAACAGTATTTCAAAATCTGTCACCATGCCTATAACTCCAACTATATTACCTATTAGGTAGTATTTTCATACTCTAAGTTGGTTTTTCGGCTGTAGATCAATGATATAAATATCATTGCTGTAGATAGGTTGGTATTAAAATTATATTGAACTTGAGGATTACCTTTTTCAAATTGAATCGAGGTACCTCTTAGATTAATGGAAAATTACTAGGAAATTGAAATAACTATTTAAATTACTCCCCATTAACTCTCCATAGTTTGGTGAAATAAAATTTAATGTTTTAACTAACCAAATTGTTTCTGAACATCGTTTAACCCTGTTCACGGATCGATAAGCAAATTGTTAGTTATCATTGATTTTCACGCCTTCTCAGAGTCATTGGTAATTATCGGATAGGCGCCATACGGACGGACAGCGAACTATCAAACGATTAGACTAACTATACTACGATAGTTCTGGGATTCTAATAAAATGAACGTGGATAGAATCCAAGTTGTATTATAAAGTGCCCCTGGGTGTTAGCTGTAAAGACATGGGGCATTACTGTACAGTCGGCCGCAGAAGTAGCTTAACATTTTAGTACCTTGTCACATTACATTTCTTGAATTTGTCATAGATGTTGCTAGGAAACCGTCGAAACAGTTACTATTACAAAGTACTATAATGTTAAGCTACTTTTGCGGCCGACTGTACAATACAAACGCTATTTATTTGTAAGTACCAAATACAATCATACATTAGTAAAATAAAAATAGAGTAGGGTGTACCTACAAAGGGCGACCTACCACTAAAGTAGCGATCTCTTCCAGGCGACCTTTGGGTAGAGGAGAAAAATCAGAATATAGAAAGTAATATGTATATTATGATAATCTAGAATTTCCTATGATCATGACATTTCACATCATCAGCTATAGATACATAATTGTGTAGTTATGAATGTTACTAAGAAAAAAATAACCGCCTTCAAAATAACTCAAAAATTAAGCTCTCTCTCGTTTCTCGCTCAAATTCAAGTGGAACTACATGACAAGCACCAGCTTTTAATAAAAAAAAGAATCACCAAAATCGGTTCACCCAGTCGAAAGTTCTGAGGTAACAAACATAAAACCTCCTCCTTTTTTGAAGTCGGTTAAAAACTCGGACAAAACCCAACGGTCCACCTTGAAAGGTTTGTCAAATCAAGAGTTAATAAAAATGTATATTTTTATTACTATCATTTCAGTACTTGCTGCATGTTTTGGCACTAAAAGTTAAACCATCAAAATTATTTACACCGAATTAAGAGTCATTACTTTCACGTATTCTATACAGCAAAAAGGCGCAATTCATAACCGTATTCCGAAGAAAATTTCGCATAAATTAATTGCTCTAAACCACATCACATTCGAGCCGTCATAACAACCCATTGCTTTACTGTACCTTTCTCCGCGAATCGTGGCTTTGATATTGCTGAAGCTTTACATTGCTCGTTCGCAAAACATAGTCGCATAACGATACGTTTTAGAGTAGCAATGAATGTCGAAAAAAATCCTGTGTATCGGTAATAACTTTTTATATCATGATTACTGTGGAACTTGTATTGTGCTATTGTCTCAGCTGTAAAGGGTAGCGATTATTTAAGAAATAAAAAAGTTATCGCTTAAGCCCAAGAGACAAGATGCGTCTTTTTTAATTAGTAATACTGTAGTTAATTGTTTTTTATTTATTTCGTAAAAGTTTTAATTTCGGATTTAAGACCAAATATTAAATTATCCAATATTATGAATTTGTTTGTTCGTTGATTGTTGTGAATCACTATCTCTGTTGTTTACTATTAGATCTTTATACTATGGGTTAGTGACACAATCAGACATCTCAATAGAAGCATAGTGGGGTATAATCAATAGCAGCACAGTGGTGGATTCTTCATTAATTAATTCTTTCATTTCATAATTAAGAATCATGAGATTCTCAGTGAGTACCACCGTTACTTGCACACCTGTAAAACCAAGATAATGTTGCCAATCGTGAAAAAATAAACTCTTTAGTTCAAAACCAAAAGTTCTACTAGTTAGCGGCCGGAACGGCATATGTTTATTATTTAATATCTTCGTAAGTAATAGTCCGATTTGGATACTTCAAAAAGATATATCATTCTTATGCCATAACGAATCACGTGGTTTTCTATTGAATTCTATTGAATTTGCTACAACTTTACTGATCCTCATTAACAAACGTTTCATGCTAATTTATTTTTTATATAATAACGACGATTTTCTTGTATTTACGCTGTCGTTGCCTATATTATTCTAGCACTTACCATGGACTTTTATGTTATGTTTAATTGAAAATTTTAATGGTGGACAGAATGTTGGCGACCATTTAAGAAATAAATAAAGCACGAGTAACACTTTACACAAACTCGCGTTTAAAGTTGTACTTGCAGGTATTTGTCAAAATTGTTTACAATTAATCGCTCACTCGCTGCGAGTACGACGTAGCCGTATTATAGGTCATTATACCCTTTCATCGACACCGCGAGTATTGCAGGCAGGCCATTAAATTCGCAGCTAAGTGTATAGCTCAATCAATAAAGGGGCACAAAAACAGCCGTACACCTCGACTTGGTGCCTTTCGTCATTTCCTTTTAGTTTGATGTTATTACAAAAGTCATGTGACTGCGATTCGAAAATTGAATTTGGCAATAAAAAGTTTGTGAACGTCCAAACGTAGCTCGACATAACTCATATAAGTTACTTCTGTCTTTCTCATATTTTTATTATTTAAATCAAATTGGACATTTTGTGGCAACGCAAGCTCTTCTATACCTACTTAAACCTGACGATCCACCTGATGGTAAATGGCTGTCATCGCCCATGAACATCAGCAAAACCAAAAGCATCACTGATGCGTTGCGGGCTAAGAAAGAGTAGAAAAAGAAAGAAAGATTGATCATGATAGAAAGAACTCATTCGCTCAGTTTCATAATAATATTTTGAATAATATTATGAGCGTCAGGGAAAAAACTACAGTGAATAAATTCTTGTTTATTTCGTAACATACATTCATGTATAAATAATTATTATTTTGTTGAAAAAAAAGAATACCGCAAAAAGCTTAGCTACATAATTACATATAATATATTATCTGCAGTTTACTGTCCATGGATGGCGAAGTGCCCATACATAATGGAAAATGTCCTTTGTTAGCATCCAATTCGTCGTGGTATTCTTAGGTACCTAATTTTAAATTCAAATGCAAGTAAATCATTTTTAACAAAGTAATTAAATTGATCAATTTTCATTTTTAAATTCCGATTATAGTAATGCATCGATTATGATTGGTTTTAGAAACGGTTTCAGGCCGTCACATCACTTTGCGTCAGTTTTGTTTTAGGCCTCTTCATCTATCATTGTTTCGACGTCAAATATTTTTAATAAATTTTGCATAAATTATGATGTGATGGGATTTTTACTAGATTACAACGTTTACTATGATTTATAATCAACGCCAATGCAAATGAGTAAGGATTTTTGACAAATTTTGGAAAAATCCTTTGTCCGTAAGTGTTCAACTATTCATGTCAAGTAAATTAATATTCCATTTCGCTCAAAGACGCCCATACAATGTTAGTTCATATTAATAAATGGCAGCTATCATTATGGGCATCTTAGATAATTTTGACTATAGATGGACTATAATATTATCTAATAAGTATCTATTATTAATTATTGGAAACCTTATCTGTGTATGTATGTAGTAGGTATGTATCTTTTATTTCTTTGTCCTTTTAATAACAAAGAAAAACAAAATAAAATAAATGTGTATAAAATTTATCCAGATATAAATTTTGTTTTGTTGTCATTTACGCCAATCTAGAAACGAACCCGGGACCCTTTTAGACACACTGAATACAAACAAAACATAATATAATAATGGTTACAGTGACGTATTGTACCACTACCGCCGTGGACCGAGGGTTACCTTACGTTACCTTAACAATAACAATAACAAGGGCAATCAAGGCAATAAATGTCGGGTCGCAGCGGATCGCTTTTGTACCCAATTATTTTTATAGCAGTTCTGTTAATTACATTCTTTGGAAAGCCATGGGCGCGACTTCTTCGAGTCCCACTTATGAGCTTATGACTAATCGAATGAACATGACGTATTTATTTTAATTATGTTATTTATTCATCATGAATTCATAATTATTGAATAATGTAATAGGCACTATAAATAATTACACTGCTTAAAATAAATGAATTATGATAGTATATTTTAGAAGTACCTTTTAAAGGTACTTTTTTCATTTACTGAGGCGATTAGGTCAATTGGGTAACTAGTAAAGTAGGAAACAATACTTACATAACCTTAACCGTTATTATAATCAAATAATTTAAATAGCCAACCTCATTTCTAAGCTCAGAAAAAACCTTAATTACAAGCTGCGTAACAATAATTGCATTATGATAATTAACACCGTAATTACATGGTTATATTAATAAATTAAACATTCTATTAAAACATTATTTAACATGTAATATTAAACACTGAAGAGTGAAGACGTACCTATCTACTACATAGTCTACATACACAGCTCTACAATTTCTAATATTTAGATATGAGTAAAATTAATAATAATAAAAAACCCTGACTCCGAAAATCCTCTAAAAAGTTAATCTATTCATTGAGGATTGAGAGCATCCCAATGAGCTTAAACTCTATCTCTGTATCTATATTAACCTCTGCTGTAAGCTGTTGGTTAGCTATCCCGTTGATTCCACATGGTATTGCAACATCCAGACAGGGTCATTACATATGTCATTTCAAAAGCCTTGAAGTAACAGGTTATCTAAAACACAGTGTTATGTGAAGAAGTAATCTGTGACTTTTGCTATCTAATTAGCTAATCTGTGACTCCATGGTATCAAAAACTTACCAAAATTGTCTCTGATTTGTTTGTTGTAATGCAAAACAGTTATATTTTTGGTACAATCAGACCAGTAGAAGTTGCTTAAAAAGGGGTGTTAGGTATAAGTTAACAGCACCGCTGCACCGTAGCGATCGGTAGCCGGAGCGATAGTTTTGTTTTCTGTGAAAGGAGCTCTACAATTTAACAGAAACGGCATATCCTTCCTAATCAGGTCACAGCACAACCCAGGCTAATTCTAGCTGTTAGCTTATCGCCATGCAATATTTTATGAGTGAAACACAATTAATGGCAAGCAATTTTAGGCATTTAATTACATCGTAAAGTTAAAATTAAATATCTACTACAAAACAGATTAACTAATAAAAGTCGCTGTAACCTTTACCTCTCGTGTCGACATGCAAACTAAATAATGAAGCAGTTTCATGACCTACGTTCCTTTAATCAGGATTACAAATTAAATTTATTGCTGGTTTAATATAGTTGTTCTGATTAAAATAAACTTAAAAAAATAAATGTTATATAAATGTGTCATTACATTTATTTAGCTCTATTTATACCTGAGTTCTTTACACATTTAAACATTATTATATGTAGGTTTAAGCATGTACCTACTTAGGTGTTAATTTGTATTGTATTTTCAATTTGCAATTTACATTATTTGAGATTGTAAAAAGCATTTGAACCTATTTAGGTGATAACTATTTTCAAATGTTTTATTTTATTTTATATCATACATTCACAAAAAAAAACTTTTCAATAAGTTTCTCCAATAACAATAATTCTTTATGGTTTTACAGCTGTTATTTAATTGTAATTTATATTCTTAAAAAGTTGAGTAAAGTCTTTAAAAAGTAAGTACGAATTCATTTTTTATATATTATATTGACTGCAAAAAATCATAAAAAATTGTACTTGCTTACTTACCAAAAAAATGTATTAAACAAAATTGTACCAAGTCTTGTAAAGTTCGAGTAAGTTACAACAATTTCTTCAATTTTTATTTTCTTATTATAGCAGTGTTTAATTGTATTCCGTGTTGTCAGCTAGTTGGCTATTAGTTAACCCGCGTCGGTTCAACACGCAACTCCAGGAAACTAGCTGATTAAAAGCCAAATTAACTCTTCTTTTATTAATACTAAACAAGTGAAATTATTCATCTTCAGTTTTCTTTTTTCTCAAAAATGTGTTAGTTTATATGGTACACACTGACATAAATGATATAATAAATATTAAATCATTAAATTAAATAAATAAATAATACATTTTTTTATTCTATTATATTTGAGTATTCTATATGCTAAATTCTGAGTTCTAATCACATTACCTATGTAATGGTGGCCACTGACGGTCAGTCCATCGCGTCAAATGGTGTGATATACAGCCAAAATTTGATCGTGAATGTGAAAAACTGATGGCGTGATATAAAAATCTGTATGTCCAATCGCGCCATTTTGACATATGTCACTTGGAGCCACGCCAAATGGCGCGACCGTAAGTGGCCGCCCTAAATGTTTTCTTTTTCTGTGAAAGTAAGTATACCTAAGTAACTATAATTGTTGTAATATTGAACTCACACGTCGTGATGTCGCAAAATCAAAGGTGCAGTGACCGAATTTTTGAACACCATCGCCGGAAATACTTAAATGGAATAAGTTTAATTATGTTTTTGCGACAGACCTTAAGTTTCTGAGTGAGGGGCGTGGCGTTCGCGTAAGAGGTTCAATGAGCGTGTCTGGCTTACCAGTTTTTCGTTTTCAAAAATATCTCAATCGATAAGCGCAGGATAAGTTGCTAGGTAAAGTAATGTAACAACATACAACATGATGGAGAGAATTTTTGACAGCTGCTTGATAACTGACTTGAAGATAATATATGTAGATAGAGTTCTGTAGCTCGAGCACGAATATATTTTGCGAGAAAGTATTCGTATGGTTAACGTAAGCAATTTGTCAAATTTGTATGGCATTTTAGTACCATTTACGCACGATAGGGGCGCTTTTGAAAAAATGCCATACAAATTGCTTACGTTAACCATACGAATACTTTCTCGCAAATTTTCGTGCTCGAGCTACTGTTTATTGAGAAAGTTCGTTGGAGAACTGCACTTATAACAATATCTTCTTATAATGTCACTTTTCAAATTGTTCTTGTTGATATTTTTATCAAGACAGCGAAGTGGGGAATGATGTTTGCAAATAAATTAAATAAAATCTAGAAATTTGTTATTTACTATATTTATTATAATTAATTCAATCACGTTTAAATTTTTTTATGACAGAAAACAAAGAATGCGTTGTTATATTTATTATAAAAATAAAATAACTGATTAGTTTTATTTCGGACATTTTATAATGATTTTATTAGGTGTATATGTTACCGGATATCTGTAAAATTCAGCAGTCTATACAATAACTAGGCAATGTATAGAATATCTAAAACGTTCAGGTAACGCTTTGAATATTATTTATTTCATACTTCACCCAGGCATTCTATACTATACTCCATGCGTAGTTGGTAATGTGTGTAAAAGACAAAAACAAGCTAGTGGGAGAGGGGCGAGACGGCGTCTTTTCCTTCTATACAACGCTAGAACGCAGCGATAGGAAACTGCTCGCGTATATATTGTAAGGCTGTTTTTAAACTTATTGTTACAATGCATACACGAATTTTGCGTATTGATCGTGTATATTTTGTATCGTAGATGGTGTCCTTCTTCGTTCCAAACTAATTCCAAACACTTCGGGATCTCTGCCTTTTCGCCGAATATTGTTTGGCAGATTATCACTTGCCAACTAACGTTTCGCAGAATTTTATTTCGTCGAATAATCATTTGCCAACTTATCACTTATAAAATTGCGATATGAAATGTAAAAATATTAAAAAAATCATATCTAAATACGTAATAATAATTTTTTAATGCACATTATTGTCTATGATATTATTTTTAATGAAAAAACTATTTTTTCGACCATGTTTAAAGAATCTAATTAAAAGTATTTTTTGTAACAGCAGCATTTCTGAACTTTTTCTGAACGTTTTCTAAACCAATGAAATGTGTAGCGTTTTAAATTATAAACATATTTGTACGAGTTTTGCAGGTTTTTCTAAATTGCCATGGTAACGCTGAATAAGTAGGTTGATTTAGTGAAATGAAAATAAATTATAAGACAAGTGTTGTTCCTAGATACCCAAGTAATTAATTTTAAATTGAATGGTGAGAAATATCCACCTTAGTAATTGTTACTTGTGTGAGTACACTGATATAATTAATAGGAATTGTTTTACAGTGGTAAAACCAGTATTTTTCAATTTAAATTTACAAGTACTAGTAAAAAGCAATAAATTGGCATCCGTTTTTCCTTTTAATTATATGTTCAACGTGTTTATTATTTTTCTTAATTAAAACGAAGTAAGTTAACTTGCGGTTAATTAAGAATATAGATAACTGGCGAAGATAATTAAATATATGTCAGATAACGCCATGATACATTAACTTTTAATGAAAGTGTGGTTTTTTGCGTGAATTATTTCCGCGCGTTACTAAGGTATTGGTTTTACTCCTGGAAGATTGAGAGAAGGAAGGCCATCTCTGTATATGAAAACTGTCCGTAAAAACGCGTCAAATTACGGGTGGCGCCGCCGTGCGGTCTACAACAGCTATGTACGAATATTTATCTATTTGGCAGACACTAGCGCCATTCAGAAATGGCCATTATTGGAAACTCTATATTACTAGAATTTTTTTCAATGTTGGCCAGCGAGGTGGTTCACCTGATATAAAGTTAGAGCCCAGCAGTGGGACGGATACTTATAGTTTCCGTCTGGTGATGATTGTGTTCCTAAACTAATTCATTTTATTTACTTGTGATACATATAATAATGTATTGTGCGCTGTTTTTACGCCGCACGTCATATTGAGAAATATATTTCTTACAATAAAAATAGGCAAAGAGAAGAAAGTTTAGTATCTTTTTCTTTTCTGTTTATTAGGCGATTTTTTACACGCTTTAGTGTTATAAATAAACAAAGCTTATTCCGAAGTTTCCATGGAATTGGAAATATCAAGCGATATAAAATTTAAAATAAAATCTCTTCTTGCTATACATTCATTGCTCAAAATAACCTAATTTATATTATTCACTGACAGCTCAAGTTAATTTTTTAGAGCATAAGTAGGTATATTTTTTATTTCACCTATTTTGACACGTAGTAAAGTGACAGGCAACAGTAGCGAGGTAAATAAGACATCAGGGAACAGCTATTTGTGGTTCCCGTAATGCGTTCAAACACGCAACCCACTGATAAATAAGACGTATTAATATTTTTATGAAACAGTGTGATGTTAGTTGTAAGCTATTACGAAAAGTCGTTCTTTGGTTGACATAATATTATGTTATGTTAATCATAACAAAGTTATCCGTTTTGTTATAATCTATAGGTAAATCGCAAATGAAATGAATTGATGTGGGAATGTTCTAAGCGCTGATAATATATTTTTAACCGACGAAAAAAAAAGGAGGAGGTTCTCAATTCGACACGTATTTTTTTTTTATGTATGATCACGCAGAAATCGGCACAGGGTGATCCGATTTGGATGATTCTTTTTTTTATATGTATTTATCCAACGATGGCGTTGTAGTAGACCATACTACGCCAATAATAGAACCCGATGGAGACACATCACGAGGTCTGCAATTCATCAGGAGATCGAGAAAAACCTCATCATAAACACCACGACTCTACAGTCTACTGAGAGTGAACGAATAAAGAAAGACCATTCTATGTGGCCTAGATATCTAAAATTATTTAAACTGAATGTTAAAACTCAACTAAATTGAGTTTACCTTTCTTTGAGATAGTTGTCGACTTGAGACGCAGCTTTGAATGTGCTTTCCCTCTTGGAAACGACAGGCATTTGCACAGCCAGTGTAAAACGCTTCTCCCGTGCTCTCATACTGTCAACTTGTTTGTAGAATATCATTGATAAGCAATGGACAGCGGTGTAAATGAAACAGACCCCTGGGGAACACCAGCATTGATGGATTTGTTATCCTATACCTGTTGGTCGGATATGAAGCTGGCATTTGCATAACCAACGAGGGAAACCGTGCGATGGAAGACTCATGAGAAGGGCCCAATGTCATTGGGTCGTTCTATACCACCCAGTGTGGTTAATGTCAATGTTCATTGTAACTTCTTACCTTCAGACCATTATTACTATTATTATTTCTCAGTCACCATCCTCTTACTTGAATCATCCAAACGACTCGTCCTGTTCCAGCTGGGGGCTTGAAAGTGAGTTCTTTCTTGGCCGGCATCGCATCAGTGATATCTTTGGTGTCGCTGATGACCATGCGTGATGACAGTCACTTACCATCAGGTGGATCGTCAGTTCGTTTGCCTACTATTACCATAAAAAAGATGGACTACATATTTATGGTAGCATAAAACTTTCAACACTAGGTATACTTTGTTAACTTGCGTTTGGTCTAGCTAGATGGCGCAATCATACATGAAAAAATAATATAGGTAGCTTTAACGCTCTCTGTAATTATTATCACGTCAAGATAAGAAAACGTCAAAACATACAAGAATTGGTCGTCCGACATACCCGTAGCGTTTAATTACGATTACTTTGTAGCGCAAATGTCTTTATTCAATACTTCTGCAAATTATCAGGTAATTCGTTTAAAAATTAAAAATAGTAGTTAGGAAAGGTGGTTCTTTACATTTTCTGCAGTAAGTCAGTAAAGTACTTAGCTAGATGAATAATGTACGAGTAGGTATAAGTACGTGTAATGTCACTAATGTGTATGAAGAAAGCTAAGTTTTCCCCGCTTTTTTATTCGACTAATTTTATTGTAAGACTGAATGAACCTATTCTGCTTCCAATTCATGAACTGCTGTTGAAGATAAGTACCTAGTACATTCCAATTTATCTACATATATTACATATACAATACGTGTTAAAGAATAAGTTTAGCAATTCAGCGGGGCAATGCTGCCAGCGTTCTAGGTAGGTACAATGCCGAATTTAGGAATTTTGGATGACATACATATATCTCTTGTAAATATACTTGCACATGAACTTTTTAGTATAGTAATTTGGTTTGAGATCTTTTTGTGTATTGTGTTAGTTAGTTAGAGTTATTTCTTTTAATCCATTTGTGTTAACAATTTTAAATATTCTATTTGAGTTACGTGAAGGGAATGTTCATGTTATTTTAGATCATGGTCTACCATGTCTACCATGGTCTACACGGAGGAAAGAGTAGGAGAGCCATCTCATATGAGAGGAAAGTTGAAAAAGTGTCCAGCTGTTTTTTGAAAGTAGAGGTTCCAATAATGGCCATTTCAGAATGGCACTAGTGTGTGAAAAATAGATATATGAACATGGCTGTTGTAGACAGAGTGAAGTTTGCTGAGTTATGCCACCCTTAATGAATGGCGCTAGTGTCTGATAAATAGACATTCGAACATAGCTGTTGTAGATTGCACCGTAGCGCCCGCCACCCGTAATTGGACGCGTTTTTACGGACACTTCATACACAGAGATGGCCTTCCTTCTACCTTCTATGCTCCATGATGTAGTTTTTGAATGAAATAGTAGCAAATATTCAAAGATCCTCACAAAACTTTCACATTTATAATATTAATAGGATTTAGGATTAATCATAAGAGATTCAATCAATTTATCACAAAGACTAAGATAACCTACGATTGTCTCACCCTGATTGATCTGATCCCTTCAAGCGAATGTCCTAAAGGGGTTATTTAAGTTGGACATTGGAGTTGGCAGGTGGCATTTCACGAAGCCGGGATGCGGAGTTGTTCAACAACGTTTTTTCTTCTCCTTTGAAAAGGTCGACGTGTGTGCTTGAGCGAAGAAACCTACAAACATACAATTATCGATAAAGAAACCTAAAGTTATAAATTCGAACCATATTTCAATGGGATAAGGTTCATCTTATATCTGGACATTGGAAATAAAATAGCTTTCAGTACGTTAACTTCTACTATACTGATGTCATAATTGTATTAACCTAATTAACACTTACGATTCGTTTGCTTAGTATCATCAGCAGAGGTAATTGTTTAAAAAAATATAGATAAAAAATGCAACGTGTACTAGTGACGTACCCACTAATCATTATGCGTGCTACTGTACTGGGACGATAAAGTCAATGTGTCGATAATCGATACGCTATTAATAGATAAGTATTTTTTATGTTCGTTAAAGAGTTGATGTCCTAATGATATGCCTGTTTGTCACGGTTTTTATCATTAATGATTTTGATATTGTTATCGTGTATGTTGTACAGTAATCATTAGATGTCTTGCTTATTGTGAAGAACACGCTACTGTTTTATGTTTTATGGGGAAAAGTCGGTTTATTGAATTTTATACATAAACGTTTGCTATAAATCAATTATTCAATTATTTATTATTTATTCCTGTAATTAATACTGATTCAGATGCAAGAAATGGATAAGGATGGCTAGAGTTAGAATCAAATAGAAGTATTAATAATATGGTTAGGTATCTTTAACGTAATTATTGAAATAAATTCAAATTCACATTATTTATAAATGTATTGTGAGTAAATTTTATTCAAAATATTCATGAAAAAAGACTGGAAAACCGAATGATAACTAATAAACGGAGTCTTATCGTTAAGCGAATATATTTACATAAATTAGCAAAATGTAACAAATTAGTAATATTTACTACGAAATATTTTGTGATAGGTGCTACGTCACTCACATAATACCGTTAAGGTTTCAAAAACCACATAGGTACCTACATAAAATTAAAATGCAATAAAGAACACCTGAGTCATAATTATATGATGGGAATGTTGGTACTACAAATTACTCAACTCAACGTACACAATAGATGTCACTCAACCGTCAATAAATATTGTACCATAGTACCACAATAGCATTGGACATCACTAGTTCGTACGTAAAGTAGACCTTAACCCTTGATTTGAAAACTCAAATTAGCGTGTATGAATTTAAGTCAGTGTCAATTTAATAGCACGTTATAGGCTTAATATTCCCGCGAACAAGTAATGGGACAGGCGAGCAATTTTAGTTCATAAAACTGATACACAAGTCCGAGTTTCGGATATGTACTCTATTGTTCACGGAACGTTTCGTTTTACGCGTGTTTAAAATCAAGGCCTTAACACCTAATGTAGTTTGGATAAAAAATCAATTTGTTATGAGGTAGTTGGCCAGAGTAACTCGGGGTAATTCAGGCGCAAGTGAGCATGCTTCCGTTCTATGGTCCGTGTGACAATTTAACACCTCCCCCTAGATTTTGACACCCATTTAGGGGACTTCCTGGATTGTGGCAGTTGTTTATACAATCAAAAGGTATACTCATATTTTATACCTTTTATTGAGAAAATGTTTTTATAATTATTATCACAATAACTGGTATAAAAATTATACTACACAATTTGATATGGGTACCGAGGTGATAGTGATTGGTCATAATACTCATAATCAGAGTTATTAAATATTACAAAAAATAAAAGGTCAAATTGAGTTCATAAATTATAAAATATTCATTCACTATTAGTCACAAAACCGAGTTATCCTTATCGATTATTGGATTGTTGCCAAAAGCAATAAAAATGCAATGAATTACAAAAAAATAATAAGGGATTCGAGAGTTGAAATAAAATTGAATTTTCAGAAAGTAATGAGAGACGTCCGTCCCGAATTATTTTTTACTGCCTTTAGCGGCCATTTTATGTCATTTACTTAACCTGTTATCGACATGGGGCCGCTTGGATCGACATAACGAAATACGTTTACGAAAATATACAGAATTGCAGGTGGGAAATATAACATCGATATAAAATAACATCTTACACGTATAGAATAGAGAATAAAACCGCCTGACATAATAAAACCATAGATAATCGTGAGGTACCTTTGATACACATAATGCTATTGTAATAACTAATAATCAAGCCGGACTGTTTGATTCGTTTACCTCATTCCAGTAATGTGTGTTTGACTCGAAATAATTGCGGGTTAAATCATATTAAATTGCTTTGGTAGTCATTGTAATACGGATGGCACGTTTTCTTCATTATTTATTTTGAATTTGTTTGATTACAATAGATCCCCGTGAACATTTGAATCGATATTTAGGCAACCAAAAAAATTTTGGAACTGGATATTGCAAATAGAGCTCACGTTATATCGAATGGTTTTTACATTGCCTATCAAATATAAAGCTCATGTCTCCCAAACGTGTAAAAAGCAGAGAAAAGGGACAAAAAGTTTAACAACTCTTGAAATCGTGTTCAGATCGAAACGAAAATTGCGATGCGAAATGAGAGTGGAATACGTGCCGCTATTTAGCACCCAAACGGCGCGAGCGCAAATTGGAAATCAAAACAACCGTCCACAATCGAAACTAATCGAATCTTTAACGTCGTGATCGATAACGTACCATCCAAGTATCGAATCACGATTATCTGTACAACTGTACGCGCTAGGTACATCAAGAATCTGACGCACAGCACTATAAGATTTGTTTTTGGAACGTCCATGCTTTTCCAATTTCAGCTTTGTTCCGTCGGTGATACAATTTAAAGATGGAACAGTTGGAACGCTCGAAACGAATTCAAATCGAATCTCAACCGTCCGAGTGGCCGGACCCTTATCTTACCTATTTCTTTGGATTATATTAAATTATAGCTAGCCGTGAAAATCTCCTCGTAATGTGTTGGCGAGATTGCCGTCCGTGGGACTGCGAGAACGTATCATTTGGACCGATTCTCTCGATGCCTAAGTGCAGGTAATGGGTTGTAATCATTGAATTAGCGTTACGAGTTATTTATTGATTTTTGTTGCATCTTTTTCGCCACGAATCGGCTTAATGTTTGCTGTATTGCACGTCGTAACCGCAGTGCGTTGGGGTAAATACATTTTTACAAGGTGTGAAGCGATTACGTGAACATATTTATTTAAAAAGACACTTTGTGGGAACGATATCCAATCTCCCTGATAAGTAATGTTATTCAAGGAGGGTTATTTATGGAATATCTTTTCAACTATACCTACGTATATACCTAAGTAGACGTAGGAGAAACATTTAGGTACTAGAATACTACTTTATAACTTCAACTCACATAATCTACATACTTATTCAGTTATTACCTAAGTAAATCAGATAGCAATCTTCATATTGCCGAGCTTTTATTGTTAAAAACACCATCATTTTTTAATTCCTAAAATAGTACAAGGGATGTCTGATATGTATAGAAATGAAGATCAAATTTTATCTATCCTATCTTTATGCCCTTTTCATTATTTACATGATCATTGATCATGTAAGTATATGATCAACATCGTGTCCATTTGCATTTTTAACCGACTTGAAAAGTAGGAGGTATTCAATTCGACTGTATTTTTTTATATTATGTTTGTTACCTCGGAACTTTCGACTGGGTAAACCGATTTTGAAGATTCTTTCTTTAATCAAAAGCTGGTGCTTGTCATGTGGTGGGACCACACCAGTTGACCAGCACTTAAATATGAGAGAGATCTGACGAGTAGTTTCTGAGTTATCCCTAATTTTGATGTCGGTTATTTTTTGTCAAGAATTATTAGTTACTCGTATCTTACATGCCATGCAGTCTCAGGGTTAATTCTGTTCCTATCTTATTTTTTATTCGATGGTACTGTTCCTTCGTGTTTGTTACCTATGTAAACGCAGCCTTAGCGTTGTTTAGAACAATGGTATTAACATCTGTTAAAACGACATTATGTTCACCGAAACGCTAATATCATCACTCGACTCCATTTTCACCGTAATTGCGGCTAGGGTTGCTCGCTCTATAGAGATGCTGGTTTATTTTCAAACAGAGTTTGACATCACTTGGTTTTGAAAAAAAAAATAGGATACATACTATTAGGTAAGACATCTCTGTAACTGAAACACGATAGTTAATATTTATCTATAATTGTTGATCATAACAAAAGAACTAGATATAGAAATTCGAAAATAAAAACGATTACTTCGTCCTTGTAGTTATATTCGAAATGCTCTATCTGCTGAAGGACGGATTCCTGGATGATGCAGACATTTTTTTAGAGACATCGAAATTATTGTCCTAGAACATAGGTGTTTGTCAGCAATAAATACAGCGAATTCCAGGGCAGCACCTGAAAATTTAATCAAAACAATAAAGTAGATTTCTTGTTTTGTTTTCTCACAATAATGCCAAATAAAATGGAATTCGTATGTTTGCATATCTAGGTAAATACAAACCCAACCTATCTTAAAAACAAAAAAACTTAAATAACAAAAAAAAACCCATCCACCGCTTCTTGAAAGAAATTTCCGAAGAAATTTGGTTACATTTCGCTGCATAACACACTACTTGAACGTAAAGGCTTTACTTATTACCCCCGGTACCCTAAAGCCGCGTCGTTCGCAGTAAACACTGGTGGCACGGTTAATGTCGATGTAATGAGACTCTTATCTAACTAATTAAAAGTCGATTTAGTCCGCTTTCTACCAGACAGCTCCTACATAACAGTCACACAGCCAACTAAGCGAATCCCTTTTATTGACTGATTAATGAATTCACGACTCACAAATATCATTCACTATGGAGTGACAGCTTAGTGAGGGGACAGATAAAATATCTTTTTATAAAGGCAAATAGCCGACAAACAAACGAGGCACCTGATGGTAAGTGACTATAAGGCCATCTTCCTCATGGACATAGGTAACCTCTTAAGCTCTTAGGCACCGTGACGGATTAAGACTACTTGATGCCCTAAGCAATCCACGCCTGTGGGCCCCCCTATCCGTATGTCAACTTGGTTTTCTGTGCTTTTTTGTGCTTCTTCTGGTGCCCCCCAGACGTGATGCCCTAAGCAATTGCATTTGATTAAGGGTTAATCCGTCACTGCTTAGGCATCAAATAAAATACTTTGCCGGCCATAAAGAAAATTCTTCAAGAATACAAAATTAATATGGTTTAATGATTACACAAAACGAAATCAATAACATATAAACGTCCCAATCATCGTAAGTTAACATACAACCGATATAAAATCGGCGCCGTCGACTTTATTCACCCGAGTTAATTCACCCAGGTGTTAGCAGTGTGTTATGTCAACTTTTAGTAGACTTTATGCACCCAGGTGATTTAAATCTACTCGCACCCTTAGAATGAGAGTGACCTAACACAAAAATTGCAATTTGTGGGAAATGAGCAAGAAAGTTTTCAAAAAAATATATATCGATCAATAGAGCGATCAATGAAAGTGACCGATTATTAGGTTGTCCTTTACTTACTCATAATTCGAGCTCTTTTTCATCACAGGGTTTTAGGGTACGCATTTTAAGGTAAGTTTATAGCAAAAACAGAAATTACAGGAATTTTGAGTTAGGTCACTTTCATTCTAAGGGTGCGTACTGATCGAGGTGAATTGATTGATGTAAGTAGTCTTAATTCACCTATCTTAATAATCAATTCAATTAGGGATGTTGGAATCTATTTCCCAACGTGAAAATATTTTTTTATGGAAAAGCTAACAAATTAGCTGACGATCCACCTGATTTATAATTATTTATTAAAAAATGTTTTCTAAATATTACCAATTACACATTACAACAGTAATATAACGTGCCACGTTTATTTTTAAATATAAATAATTAAATATAACTGTAGTTATTGTTATTTGATTAATGATGTCCCGACAGTTATGGATAATTATCTACGTAACTGGTGCAGGGGTGCTTCATAACGTTGATTCATTAGCGTTGTTGTAATTGCCGTTGTCGTTATGACTTGTCGTTATTTAGGACACATTAATTAACAACACTTTTTTGTTGTTTATGAGGGGAGGGGTAATCTTCAAGATGCTTGGTCTGAAGAAAGTTTCGGGTTGTTTGATTATTAAAAAAAAATGTATTCATAGATCTACCCCAAAACAAGTGCGTTACTGTACGGTATGATTTTTTAAAGTAGAAATTGTTTGCAATATATTTGATTTTCTTGCACGAATGACCCACAAAATCTCTAGGATTTCTTGAAAAACTATCGATTCTTCATCAGTACTCAATGATGTCATCTTAGGTCTGTTTCGAATGTTCTACTTCTGGCCTTCCTGCATTTAGATCGTCATCATCAGTTCCAGTCTCACTCATAAAATAAAGATACTCGTATACAAGCTTATCAACTCCTAATTAACTTAATACCCAAGTTTTCATACCTTTTTTACTAAAATTAACCTATAAACGAGACACAATTTAATTAACTTAAGAACTAAGTACATATTTACAAATATATACCTACTTACAATTTATATTTCACAAGAGATTAACTCTCATTACTTCCTTCGTGAGATAATTACGGAATTCCGTCGCTTCGACTGTCGGCCAGCGGCGCGGCCAGTAACTGAATCCTTCGCTTATTGGCGGTAATGAAGCCATAAAATTCCTCTTTAACCAACATGTTTTCGAATAAGTTACTCATTACGTACTGCGTCTTTAGGGCGATATAACTGTTGCTCTTTAAACATTGTGTAACATATTCTGAGTTAAATTCATGGTTATTTATTGCATTTTCTTCATACGCATAGGTACGCCCTGTCAGTGTTACTTCTTAATTTATTTATCAACTAGAAAACGCACAGAAGACCGAAAAAAAATATAAAATTCTTAGGCGTGCGGATCAACAAGCGTTATTAAATTTATTCTCTCATACCTACGTAATTCTGAAAATTCGAGGTGAGTGCAGAATTCGAACTAATGTTCCAGCATTCGGGAGTCTACATTACAACCACTATCATCATCTGCTATTACTGTTTTGAGTAATTCAATTGTAATATCCTTGATTTGTCAATCTTCCTCCTTGGTCAGTTGCTCTTGATAGAGCGGTCGTGGTTTCATGATGACCTTTTTACCCCACTGCCAAGGAAGGGTTATTTTTTTTGAATAATGCAGCTTTCGCGATGCGTCTCCATTTAGTGCGGTCTTCAGCGTAGCAGGAACTGGGGAGCGGGGATTTGTCAATACCTACTTATGATTGTTTAATTTCAGGATACACGTTTGAGCTTGGGAAGCATATAAAGTTAATATAGACTCATCGTGGAGGTCTGATTAGTTTAGAGACAAAAAATGGCTCACGGTAATTTCATTACCTTATTGTAAGTAAAAAAAGTTAATTTGAGAGTTAAAAGTGTTTACTAAAACTGTGCAACTTCGAAGAAACACTATTTGCACTCTTCAATGTACAAGTGAATTACTTTGTATTTTAAGATGTTAATACACGACGAAATGAGATTATAACTTTCATAGAAGAAGTAAGGAAGCTGAAGATTACAGATTATATTTACAAACAACTAAGAAAATAATTATTTTGTAACAATACGTCACACACCCCTATACTATTGTGTAGCGTCTTATCTGCTTACGTGATAATCACAAGGAGAGTGGAAGCTTAGTCTAAATCCTTCGAGAGTTGTGTCTTATCCGATAACATCCTAGATTTAGTTAAAATTATTATAATGAGACGGGTCAAATAATCGCAATGATTAAAATTTTTGGACCACCAAGGAAGCTTCATTTTGTTTGAATGTTTAGCGTACCTATTAGGTACGTAAACCTATGTATTAAAAATAAGTAACGTAATTTAATTATATTTATATCTAAGTTTTATGTTTAGTTAAAACGGTAAATCTGTAGTTTTGTTTTATTTTCATGTAAAAACCCTTATCTATAGACCAGGTGACACACGAAATTTGGTGACTTTAGGAAGTTAAACGGTTGAAATAACAAGGCAGAATAAATTATAGAGCTTCTTCTTCGATCACCAATAAACAACTCTGAATTGTTTGAAGGGATGTTGCATGTTGCCAATTGACTTGCCGTATTATACCGATACTAAATAAAACTGAGACTCATTGTTTAAACTTAAACAAACAATGACAGTTAATTTCATCAGTCAAGTGTTTCGGAATGTTGATATTATAGTAAAAAATCTAGATCAAATTACTTCCCACCCGCGCTACTCGGCAACCCATTGCCGCGTCTTCCTTTTGGAGTCCGAAACCAATCGATTCTGAGGCCAACGACGCTCAGTTTGTTTAACCCGACCGAATCTGCCCAAAAAGATGAGTCGTGAATTGAATCCCTCACTGCTGCCACTCATAACACTGAACCTTAACGAAATCGAAAAATTTCACCTCTACATTGCAGGTTTGTTACGCGTTGTTTTATTTATTGTAAGGGAAAAAGCAGCAATGGATATCGACGTAACACATTTGTTGAATATGACTGTGAGCCTAATATGCCAGCGGATGGTCTGAAAAACGCCGTCATCACGAGCGGATACCAGTCGAAAATGGCCGTGGTAATGGTATTTGTTTGTCGATTTTCTCTGTTTTGGCCTGTAACTCGATTTGCTTTTTGTACCGTCAGCACAAAGCCGACTAAATTTTGTTAGCGCGATGTTCCTGATGCTGAGAGTATCGTGATGACACGCCGAGGAAAAGTTTGTTCCTTTGTTGTCATAAAATATTTCATGAGGCATATTGTGATTCGCCCGGGAATTCTAATATCATATTAGGTATTTGACAAACAAATTTTGTCAACATCCTTTTGAAGGCAAATTAGTAGGTAGGCATCGGTATTTATAAATAATAATCTTAATGTAATCCATAAAACTGATGTTTAATTCTTAAATAATTAACCGCATCAATGTTATAGTACTATTTTGTTAGTTGGATTTTAAATCATCCATAGGCAATTTGTTACTTAGGAGAACCCAACCAGCATTACTTTAGTTAATTTAAAACTCTTACCTACGTCCCAACTCAGAGTCTGTAGGTACTGAAAAGAGATTAAATGGGAATCGGCAATAGTGTCTACTGAGAACAAATTCAAGACTATAAAGGTTTCATTATGAGCTTAATATCACCAAAATTAAATCCTTTTTGCTGCGTAGTTCCATATAGGTTTAGGAGATTTATGATAAGTAGTATGTTGCTACTAGCACTCTCCCCGCGGCTTAGTCCATGTTTTCCGGGATACTAAGCACCCCATGTGTTATTCCAGATCCTGTTCTACCCGTGTGCTAAAGTTCATGAAAATCCGATCAGCAGTTTTTGCGTAAAAGATTAACTAACATCCTTACAAATTTTCACATTTATAATAATATGACTATGATGACTTTGACTATAAATGAAATCTGGACATTTTACATTATACCAAATTCTATATGACGTCCGCGACAATGGCCGAGTGCCGCGTAACGGATCAATTACTGTTGTCATTAAAACAAATATTGGTACGAGTCCGTCTCGGATGTGGAACGATCGTGCTTGGCTAGACAACACTTATTGGTTTTGAAATGAACTTACGAGTCGTTATCTATCTAATGGAATAGATCATGTATATTACAATTACCTGTTCGATTTTCAATCGATTCTACGATTCTACTTTTTCAGTTAAGTTATTAAACATACCAATACTATGAGATAATGTCATACATAATACAATTATTTCGGGGGGAGGGATCGGCTTTTCTTTGCAGCTTCAACCCATCTCTAGGTCACTTTCAAAGGAATGTCTTCAAAATACCATAGTTTCTCTGCAAACTTGTTTTACTTCATAAATATGAATCGAGTTAATAAAACTTCCATTAAAATTTCGTTTGCACGGGGAAATAAACATTACGCGAGCTAGTAAAAAACATCATTAACGCATTTATTCAGATCAAACAACTTGAAAACAACGTGTAAAGAACCGCAAGTGAACGTCCTCAACAATTTATTTTAAATTAAGAAAGAATGAATGACTGTTGTGCCACAGAATTCATATAAAACAGAAGTACCAATAACCTATTTAGCCTATGTGACATATAGGGCAAATAACAACTTAATTTTAAGACTTACCATTTTTTATTGTTATGAAAAATCAAAGTGTGTAGTAGCTGGTAGCGTGAGAGGCAGAGAGTGAGAAGAGAGAGAACAAGTAGAGCAACTTAGTCTTTAATTAAGCTTACAAAAGTAGGTGAAATTAACATATTTTTTAACCGACTTCAAAAACGGAGGAGACCACGTATTCAATTTGACTGTATTTTTTTTATGATTGTTACCTCAAAACTTTCGACTGGGTGAACCGATTTGGATGATTCCTTTTTTGATCGAAAGCTAGTGTTTGTCATGTAGTTCCACTTAAATTTGAGCTAGGTCTGGCAAGTAGTTTTTGAGTTATTCCCAATTTTTAAGTCGGTTGTTTTTTGTCAAGACTTTTTAAATGACAACCAACAGGCTAAACATATTATATTGTTATCGTAGGTATTCTTGAGTAGTCTTTCCTATTTCTCACATTACATTTTTGTTCATTTCCTATCTACTGTTATATAAATCTATGATAATATATCAATATAAAATAAGAATTTCTTTTCTTCTGTAATTAACTTTTCAAAACCGAAAGTATATTTTTTGTGTTTGTTTTAATGTCGTCTTCGTCAATATAAAGATATACCTACATATGAGGCACTTAGCACCTGTGTGGTCACATTCCACTGTTCATTAAGTGCCCATATTGGTGGCAATTTGTGTGAAAACCTGACACTGCTGTAGTTCTTTCTTTTAGGTGTTCACCTAGGTGCACTAAGGTGGACCACGGGCAAAAAAAAGTGTCCGTGGTTCACCTAGGTGTACTAAGGTGGACCACGGGCAAAAAAAAGTGTCCGTGGTCCACCTAGGTGGACTAAGCAGGTGGACCACGGACACCGCCTGAAAATTCAGGTTCTTACCATACTAGCCCATATACCTATCTAACCTAGGTAGATAGACTATTTTTAAAATGAACGTGCCCCCACTAAATAAATATTATTGTTACAAGGTAAGTTTTTATTTTATTTAATACAACATATAAAAAGAAATGTTTACTTATTTTTGAATAATATAAAATGTTTCGTAAATATTGCCACTTACATGTTATAACAATATTATAACACATTATCTTTTAAAGTAGAGAATCTCTATCTTCTCGTATTGTGCAAGAAAAAGACCTTAAGCAACTAATAGCATTTTATATAGATAGCGGACAAATGGGTCAAAAGTTACACAAAATAAATAGGTAGAGTATTTTGTAAAAAATATCTGAAAACATTTATTTCCTGGAAAGTATGTTCATTACATACAATGTACAATGTATCTACGAGTATTACAACAATACTTAGACTTTCAAAAGAGCTAACATAGATAAAAAATATTAAAACTTTGAACAGAAAGAGCAAACTCCAATTCAATATTTAGATGCCTTTTAACAACCTTCCACAAACATGAGCTCAATAAATATTTCCAAAACATCAAATATTATTAATGATGTTTGTCTTTATAGTTCCCGCACTAATTACCATCATTGCAAAAGCTGCTAGGGACGGAAACACGTAATTTTTCCCGACGCGTCCGTTTCCGGCTACATCGGGCGAGGTGGCGGCCCGTGGCATGCGGGTTCCGTCAATTGATTACTACACTTTTTATGGCTCATTGCCGCTATGTTATGACACTGTTTGCTAAATGCTCAAACCCCATCATCAGAATTTAGACGTCAACTACAAAAATACCCTTCCTTTAATTACAAGCGTTATTTTGCTGTAATCCAACCTGTAATTACCTATAAGTTTGTTGTTGAGTTAATAATAACCTTTAATAGGAGAAAACTGAAACCATTGACGTCTGCATTTCAGCACTTTAACATAGCAGAGGTTAGGTCTTATGATAGAAAATGTTCTGATAACACAACCCGTGTGTGGACGTCTATGTGTTATAGGATAAAAGTGCAGTTGATAGGGAACTCTAAAGCACATTGAATACAAAATACAATCTCATTCTCCCCTAACTGAATTTACACGATACGGGGCACTAACGACGTAAAATAACAATTATTGCGACACAGATCTTATCTGCGTAATTTGGTGAGCGTAATTTGGTGCGCGTAATTTGGTGCGCGTACTTTCGTGCGTAATCGCTCCGCCGGTTTTATTGTGTTATTTACACAAATAAAAACGTTTATTTTTACATTTTCCCAAAATTAAATATGGGCTAATTTGTGTGAGCGCAGCAATTATATTGTTGCCTATATTCAGTCCGCGTAATAATATGAGTAGCTGACACTGACAAGAGTTTGAAACTCATGCGACGTTGACTAATCTTTGTGTATAATTACGTTGTATACGTGGGAGGAAATCCTTGTTATATTGTAATCAATTTTCTGTATTTAGGGTTAGCTGAGAAGAATTTCTTATTTTCTTCATATTGGAAGCCGTTTGGTATTTCTATTATATATACAATGTTGAGACTTTACAATCATTTGAAAACAAAGTAGGAAATCTGCATACAGAAGTAATACCTGAAAGTTCTATATAGTGCTAGGAGTCTTTTAATTTAATCAACATTCGGTCAATTGTAGAAGAGGATTACAAATTGGCATTGTTTTAAAAATCAGTATTTTGATTTTAGTTCAGAGATTCCGGATGTGATCCTATGTATCGTAGGCAGGTACATAGGCGTCTGCGTCTGCGCAGCTCAGCTCTGAAAAATCTCCCAAAATTACAATAAAGGTAATCTTTTGTATAAGCTAATTAGTTGCTGTAATATACATATACCTAGTAATTAAGTATATATACTTTTGTGTGAAGTTTACAATATTTTTAACCGACTTCAAAAAAGGAGGAGGTTCTCAATTTGACTGTATTTTTTTTATGTTTGTTACCTCAGAACTTTGGACTGGGCGAACCGATTTTGATGATTTTTTAATCGAAAGCTGGTGGCTCTCATGTGGTCATTTTATTGAGATCTGACAATGGCATCCATGAGAAAACCACATAAGTCGTAAATTTGTGTTAATATGTGCGCGACAAATTGACGAATAACTCAATATCACGCCAACCGATTTCGATGATTCTTTTTTTAATCGAAAGCGGGCGCTTGTCATGTAATCTCACATAAATTTGAACGAGATCTGACAACTCTGTAGTTTTTGAGACTTTGAAGTCGGTTATTTTTTGTTAGTAAAATTTAGATTATTTCTCTTCAAGGCAAGAGTTTAATTAGTGCCTGCCTTTATCATCCATCACAATTCATCATATCACAAAGCTTATTCATGAGATAATTTTTGCTAGAATACCATACTCATGATATTGTTGTAAACCCTGTGAGTGTCTAATGCGATCTTTAGGCCCGTACTAACAATAGCAGTTTAATCTATGATTCTGAGTTTAAACTATCTTTGTTGGTTATCTCGTAATATCAATGACAGTTAATCTGTATAAGAGAGTTTAAGCTACCGCTTAGTTTAAACGGTCAAGCAAGGGCAGTTAAACTGGCACGTTGGGTTTATCTATTGTGTCAAAATGACTGCTTCAAAACAGACGTTTGTAAATCAATATTTTTGTATATTTTGACGTTTGTATACCAATATCTATCAAAGTCAATCAAAACAACGTCAACTCTTTTGAATTAAAACATTGCCATATAAATTTCTTTACAATTTAAAGCAAAACGAATGAACGAAATCCCTAGTGTTGCTATAATTTATAAATGATGTAAGTTTAACTAATCGGGCAATGTTTTATCATTGAAATTACGAGAGCAGTTTAATCGATAGTTTAACTATTGAAGTAGTTTAGTTAAACTGTGTGATAAACTGCTATTGAAATTACGGGCCTTAGTCTGGTCACCTACCACGTTTCAAGTATTACATCCATTGTGTTTCATTATAAATCATTTATTGTCCAAACAAGGACAAGTTTTCAGCGCGTAATTCGCCTCAAATTACATGCCACTGATTATGGTGTCATTATATTGAGTCATTTTTAATAACGAAATAATATAGTTGACTTACGAAATACGGGAAATTATGTAAAGAACGCGTTAACTGAGATTAGCTGAGATTACTTGAGCTTAATGTTTAGTTTCCCACGAGTGGACACGAGTTTTTGTCTAAGTAAACGCGTCATCATTAATCTAATCTCGACAATCCAGTGCAGGTTTAAAGGTTTATTTTAAATTTATATGTCAGCCGTACAAGTAAGTGTACCTAGTTGCATTAGGTACAAAATTAATCTCAAGATGTTATATAAAATTGGTAACAAAGTTATTTTAGTTTAGGTTTAAGTACATTAAAGTAGGAGTGATATTTACAAAAGATCTCTGAGGTTATCTCCCCTAGATTAGGTACTTCTTATTGTTTTCAAAAATACACATCACACAGGGCCTCAAATGTTTTTCGGCGCTTATTTATGTTGGGTTTAAACGTATTAAGTAGGTAGTTAACTGAATTTTAACTAAAAAATTACAACAGACAATTTGTCTGTTTACACATATTAATTTTCTTAAAATTTAACTTAAAAACTAAAAATCTACTTAACTAATTAATACGTGTAAACCGGACTTTATAGGTAGGTAAGTTAAGGCATTTTTGTTTTAAATAACAAATCATCATCATTTATTTCAGACTGATTTTTCTATATTATGTTAGTAAACGTCATACACATGAAATATATTTATATGTTTTTAGTATTTCGTAGTCAAAACGGAACGTTCCCTTCTTATAATTCAATCTTTTCAGTGAAGCACCTACTTTATATTGCTAGAGAAGAACAAACGTTTCGCGATCTTAATCATAATCGCATGCTATTTACGACTACCTTGGTAGTTTTAGTTTAGATTATGACACGGGGAACTGCGAACGCTATTTCAATTTACGCCAAATGTCATTTTAATAGTTTTAATTACGCAGCGTAGTTGGGGGCTAATTGCGTACATGATTGCTTATTACGCTACGAAACGATCGTCCTTACTGATTTAGGATTAATCGTAGTGAGATTATACCAAGATATTCAAAATTAATGGTATGCCATGGCGACTTTAATTTAATCGAAGACATTGCTGAAAATAAAAATAAATACGAACCTATGTAGCATAGAAAAGTAAATGAGAACGAAATTAGACAAATAAAAATAGCAGATGCTAAAACTTCAAATAGGTACTAAAATACCCGAAAACTATCAGTAATATTTCTGATTATAAATACTTTTCTGTAACCAACAAGATATATAAATAAATGATATAAAATTATCGAGACAGTTGAGACAATTGAACCAAGAAATTATAAAAATGTAGTGCTAAGTATCAGTTATTGTATCTATTGTTGTTATATGAATTAACTAACGGCCGGTCTCAATAATGTACTAACAGATGGAAGACTGTGGATAGGGCTGTCATCTGTCATATTTGTCAATTTTTCAGAGGCAAAAATTGACAAATATGACAGATAACATACTAATGGTAGCCCTATTCACAGCCTTCCATCTGTTAGTACATTATTGAGACCGGCCGTAGGTGAGTAATTGATCCAAAAGAGAATCATATTAAAATGAAAGTTCCGATTCTTTCCGTGGCAATAACTATACGGGTAGATTGGTTACCATTACAGAATGCCAGTTCAGTAGGTACCTACCTATTACTGGCTTACCAATAATATTCGCTAGGCGATTAGGGTAGAGACAAAATAATACAACAAAATTTCAAGTACGGAATCATAATAAACATTCAGCCATCAACCGCACGAATCTTAAGAAAAAGTTAATGAGTCAATATAGATTGGTATTGTAGGTAGGGAACATACAGCTTTATTACTCAGAGTCAAAACGTTAAACATTGAAGCTAAAAAGGCTGTAGCGTTTAACCTATAATAATTTCACTAACAAAGTTATGAATAACTATGCCTTGAATATAAACATTAAAATTTCTAGACCATTTCTGACAATAGCCTATCCAGAGGATTGTAAAATTGAACGTTCATTCGTAGAAGTCGTTGGGTTAACTCCAACTATGTTGCGGGTAGTTGCAACACCAGCATCGAAGGATTTTATAGCCCTGGGTGTAATTAGACTAAAGATGCCGACGGTTACAAATAAATAGAAATTACGCCGACGCAGCATATAATAAAGATTTCATAGCTTCTAATTGGATACCTAAAAAGGTCTGTCTGCGTTCAGAGTAAGTAAGACACCATAACAGAACACGATAGTTAAGCTTGAGTTTAACTATACTGGATTCTGCCTTATTATTGCTCTGAAATTGTGAGAAGGTAATAGTAAAACCGGGGAAAGATGCGTGTGTTCCTTTCAAAAAGTATTATACGTTATATGTACCTTGGAACAATATTTACTATCATATTATAATCATTTTAATTTAAAACATTTGATGACTCCTTTTCCAAAGTTGTCTATGTTTTAAACTTCGAATCAATTATTTTGCATCAATAATTTTAATACTATAAAATTATCTGTTTATGGTGTCTAAATAGGTAATATTGCCTTTTTAGTTAAATAGCTTCAGAAACGCCTATTTATAGAATTGCACTATTTATAGAATTTTCTTTACAATTAGGTACTTTATTTTCCCCTTATTCATAATTTTAAATGCAACAATTAATTACATCAACATTAAAAATATATTTGAAACGATAAAAATAATTTTATCTAATAATTTTAAGAGACGTTTAAATTGAGGATGGGTTAAAATCACCCATTAGCCCACAGAACACTTAATTGCAACGCCAGTGGGCCGCAGTTATGCTTTTGACGCGGCAGACAAACGCATATATCGTGACTCCGGCCAGTAAAGTCAGTTTGTTGATAAAGTCAATTAGCGGTATCGAAGTAGAGACCCGTATCAAATGATTCGGGCCCACCCTCGCGCCTGTCGCCGTATCACAGCGCTGCCATTGGTCCGGCATCCCACAGGGGAGGAGCCACGGACCGCTACTTTTTGTCATATTTTTTCCGACCATGCGTAGGCGATCGCAGAGACTCCGCTTTATTCTCAACCAGTCGATTGAAGGCGTCGGTGTGTCATAGTTTATTACTTTGTTGTGTTCGAGACGTCACGGACTATCATGTAAATTGTGGCGTTTATTGACGGCAATTCGTTCGTGTTTGCTATCTCTACTTCGTGCCTACTAAGGACTTTATCGTTCATTTCTCGGAGTTCGTTAGTGCTAATTGAGTGTGGTAAGTGCTTGTCAATTACAGATTGCACTTAATTAAAAATATTTTCTACGTCTCCCATCATCTATTTTCATACGTTATTGACGTTTCAGTGATAACGTTAATAAGTGATGCAAATAAAATATTCTAATACATATTTAAATTGGCAGTTAAGTGGCAATGGTTTTTATAATGTATTTTTAAATAGATAAATAATGCAATATTTTAATAAAATACATTCATTAACATCAAACTACTAAGATACTAGGATAACAAACTGTAAAGTTAAATTGTTACTCATAATCCTATAATATCATATGGTTATCAAATATTATATACTATATGCGTTAAATAATTTCGATGTAAGATTAATTTGCGAGTTAAAATTATTACTTTATTAACTAACTGAACAAGGATTGTAACAATTCCATATCACGCCCTCCCGTAGACTTCCTAATTATACACAACAATTACTTTTCAAAAACATTATTTTGATAGCGGATGGACTGATTACCATTAATCTTCGCCCTAAACGAGCTCACTTGACGGCGCCTCTCATATTTTTGGGAGCCAAAAAGGCACAATATCTGATATTTTAAAGGCATTTGCATAATTAGGTGAATTTTATTGCTTTATTGAATTAGGGCCGATGTCAGACCCAAAATTGAAACCAGCGGGAGTCCTTGTGTTGTTAATTTTGTTTATAGCTTGTATTATGGACAGATTTTAATGTTATTTCCATATCTCAAACTCTATAAAACTTTTGAGATATTGTGAGGATCGACAACAATAGCGCATTTAGGCTATTGATCTTATTTTTATACGACTTTTATAGGACGCATGGTGGCTATTGTAGACACCATTAAATCCATTAATAAATCTGTAATAAAATTTATTGGGTTAGTGTTATGTTTCGGGACATATAGTATTTCAAAATGTAATGGTGTATAGTTTAGTTTTATTAATTCGAACGTAGAATTTACCTATCTAATAAAATGAAATGATTATTAACGTATTCAATAATATTATTATTAAATTCAAACTTTGAAAAGCATACCTACTTAGGATTCAGTGACATTTGATTTGAAAATAACAAATATTTAGTTATGGAAGGTTAATTTTGAAACATTATTTCAAGATTAGAGACATTATTTTTTAAGCACTTTTTTTTAGTAATCACTTAATAAAAACTTGACATTTATATAAACATTTTTAATGTCCATTAATTAAGGACAAAAAGATCCATTAAATAATTTGACTTTAAATAAAAGAAACGTTTAAACGAAACATTTAAATTTCACATTTCCCATCGCTCCATTACTTTTGTAATATGGAAATGATATAATTATCCCGCTAGATATCTTTATTGCCCTTTGATTCGGTCTCACGTATAGCTTCACTGTTCACTAAATTGAGTTCTCACATAACAATAGGAACTGGAACGAGTGATTCTAACCAACTTTTTACTAAAGGGTTGGCCGATCTCAATTCGATTAACATCACCAGGTTTATAGACCTCAATCCTGTCTGCGATATTGATGAAATTGCTTCTGTAGCAAAACAGTTTCTGAAGGTCAGAGATCTTTCTATATTGGTCGAGATAAAACCCTCGCGATGACTTGCTGATGCCTCCGGAACGCGAGCAGCATTGTTGATTGTATTAGACTTAATTAGATCTTAATTAACATTCTGATTTCTCATTACACGCTACTCTGAGCTACCAGCGGCGGCGTATGTAATAGGAAAGTCTTATACTACACGATTTATATCTCGTTGTTGTTTTTAATTGTGATCCGATATTTTTTATTTCATTCTATGATGATGAAATTAGGCTAGATTTACTGAAGATTGTGGCTGGCCAGTGATTAGATGTAATGATCTATGATATTATTATAGATACTTTGAGTTCCTCTATTATTATTTCGTGAAATCGATTATGGATTTTGGATAATGAATTTTAGGAAATGGATTTTGATTGTAGATCTTGCATATTTTATTAAACTGCGATAATTATAATTACTAAACATGAAACTATATAACTATTAGCTAAAGATTACATAGATTATTTTGCTCGCTTCCATTTTTTGTGCTCGGCGATTACTACGAAGTTATTAAATATTTTTAAGAGTGCAGTAGGTACATTGAAACAAATTAATTAATTTCGTATTACTTGCATCGTAAATCTAAACAACCTTCCACATATCTATTCAGTTTTTTTTATAAAAAACGCGTTTTCGTTTAAGCAGGAAGTAAGACCGGCTTATGTCCATCATTACTCATGTACGGAAACTGTCTCGCTCTACTCGTACGTTTTGTTTACTATGACACGAAGCTATGACAGTAGAAGTTGCTAGGGTTAAGATTTAATAAGGTCCTAATATTCACACTGTTTGATGCCACTTGCGGCTAGAAGTGAGGAAATAAAGCACTTAAGTTGAAAAATTCTTCACCAATTTACTGATTTTTCTATGCACCCTCTATGTAAATTTAATCAACGTCTTTAGGGTTATCGTCGATCGATTTTAGACTTTACGTCTTGTTGACACGGTCACGGTTATTTTAGGTAGTAGACAGGCATTCGTCAAGGGTGACGGACGACGGTGAGTCAGGCACTCGCGTTATCTGCTTCTCAGCGATATAATCCGAAGCACCATTAACACTTAAGCCCGCACCTAATGGACAAAAACTTCTAATCCCCGTCTCTGAGACGTGTTGATAACTTGTATGCAAAAAGATCCGACTGGGAGCCAGGAATTCGGAAACGCGTTGAAAGGAATAGGTATTATCCAATTTTAGATTTCCCTGATCTTTTTAGGTCGCAAAAATTTGGTTTATTTTATAAATAAATGAAATGAACTATCTTAATTATTTAAAGTTTGATAGTTACCTACCTACTTATGATCCGCTGATTCTAAATTTTATAAATAGACTAGCTGCCCGGACAGACTTCGTTCTGTCAAAAGTTTTTTTATTTTGAGATGTAAGCTATCCTATCTTTCAAGTTGAATCAAACTGCACACGGTGTGCAAATTTGATTAAAATCGGTTAAGTAGTTTAGGAGTCCATCGCGGACAAACAACGTGACACGTAATTTATATAATATTAAGACAGCGGGTTTTTTATAAATGAAGAGTTTTTAATATGACCTTAAGCCTACGAACATAAATCAACATTGATGAATATTTAGTTATTGTAAATTAATTTAAATTAAATGGAGCAGATTTCAAAATTTAATAATATTTCATGAAATTAAATTGTGAAAGTTAATTGAAAAATACCACAGCAGTAGGTAAGCATGTAACCAAGAACGCGGAAGTATTGCTATTTTAATTGTTCGTTAACAATTATCGTTATATTATGTCATTAGAAAAAATTGGCAATTAAAACGATTAAAACGTAGTGATGTAATTAAAGTTTTACTTCAGTAATGAGCTTGAACGCACTTGCCACATAAATATTTTAACAAAATGGGTGATGAACTTAACTATGAAAATAAAGGAATCCCGAAACCAAATCTCTGCGTTAATGTTAAAAACGTAATAATTACCTTAATATTTCTGATCAAAGATTAATTCATGATTTCAGTAACTTGAGGATATAATCTTCCGAATTGGAATTAATTAATTTATTGTAGTAATTTTGACACCTCCATGGGACATTCTGTTTCCCAGTAACTAACCTAACAATAGTACCAATACAAACAATGATACTTATGATAGAAAATGTATTTTTAGCTTAACACCTTGTTAAAAAGAATTCAAAGAATTTATTTTCTAAGCTAATGCAGTAACAAAGGCTATAGCTATTTGTGAAGAAAGTGAATGCAATTAGTCAGTGTCAGGTAGGTAGGACTTGGACAATTAGTCACGTGGATAATATGTATAATAAATAATTTTATTGTAATTGGTTAATTTATAGATTGATACTACCCAAGTAGCAAAATAAAGTTATATAAATGGTCAACGAACGTTTTAGATTAACTTTCAGTCAGTCAAAATGGTTATATTACAGTATATTAGACGTCTATATAACGCGGGTTTGGGCGCACCTTATATGACATTTACATCGTGTAAGGGTCGTTTTGTCGTCGCAACGGCGTCAATTAGGTTACGTAAAACTCACATAGATGTTGCAAGTGTGACTAATATGTTTTATAATAGTGTCTAGTAATACTCCTACATAACTTTAACCGTATATAGATGTAAATAAAATTACAAAAGAGTCCTGTTATGGTTAAACACACAACATCTACATGAGTTTTCTTATGCGAACGAACAATATTTTTTCTTCTTGAAATACTTTATAAAAAGTTAAGCCAAATGTTATCATGATTTTCATTTATTTAATATAAAGAAAGCCGATTGTGGTTGAAGATGAGGAGGGTGATGACATAGTGGCCATTAAATTTTTTCGAGAATATGTATGGACATCTTTGTTCATATTTTAATGGGCCTTCAAAATATTGATGTTTTAATATTGTATATTAAAATTATACATATGAATTGACTTTAATAATTTCCGCCATATTGCAATCAACACACTGAGCGACCGCTTTACGACGTGTATATGACTACTGGTTATATACATGTATTTTATTCAACTTATGTCGTCCTGTCGTCCACCATTACGGTTGCAATTAGGGTTCTATGGAACAGAAAAATATGAAAAAAAAACCTTTATTAGTAGTTCTGTTTTTGAAGTGAAACTTCTATATAGACTTCAATGTAGGGGTATTTATTAGGAATTTTCTGTCACGAAAAAGCGTTACCAAGGCGTGACGTTGACGCAGCCGATATATCGCGTGGAAATTTTTGAAATAAATATTAAATATAAATACGTTGCCCTTCGTTTTAAATATTTAATTTAATTTTTTTTTCACATATTTTTTGAATTTATTTTTGAATTTATTTTTGATGTTTTTAGAAATGTTTTTTTTTTGTTTACTTACTTGAATATTGTTTTTAATTTTATAATAAAAATTATTTTTTAATTTTTTTTCAAAAAAAAACAAATTTTAATATCTTCTTTTTGAAAAAAGAATGTTGCCACTATTAAATTTAATTTACTCTGCTACTACTTTATCTAAGGAAAATTAGCTGTATTTTAGGGTATTTCAAATTAAATAAAATCGCATACATCCACTTAATGTTTATTTACTAAGCTATAATAGAATTGACATAAGCATAAGAAATCTTTTAAAGAAATAGAAATTTCAACACTTTTCCAAAAAGGTCCTTCGGTACGATTTAGGCGCCTGGTTGCCTAAGTCGTATCGCCTATAGCCTAAGTGGTAGGTACTAATGCTGGGTACTGCCTAAGTGTTAAAAAATATACGGAACCACCTTGATTTTTGCTACTTTCTTTTTGATTGGGACCGCACGACAATGTCTTTTCCAGATTAATTGTAGGTATTTTTGATATTTTTAATGATTTATAATTTTTGTTTACTTTTCTTCTAAAACCACCACTTTTGTTAATTCTTTTCCACTTTCCGGGATCCATAACTATGAATTAAATTAAAAATGGCTTCCGAGTCATATAAAAGTTACTTATTATCATTTAAATAATTACATGAATTATAAAAGTCATATAAGAATAAACTTATTGCCTAAAAGTTACATAATGATTGAACTAAACGCCTTAATAAGACTTTTTTATAATAGTTTATTATACAATCATTATAGGACAGTTAATTATTTAAGCGTTATATAAAAGGTTCCAAAATTACACAAAAATAGGAACTCCTGACTATTATCTGACTATAACGTTAACTCGACTCAAAACTTTATCATGTAAACGTAGTGGCAGATATGTTTATATTACGTCATATAAATTCGTTGAGACGACGTTTACCAGACGTATTTATATGATTTAAATTATATATAACTAAAGCATCATATTGAATACCACTTTACAATTATTTGGTTGCTACAAAACTGAAACAAAACCCTTATACGTCTTTTAGTTGTATTATATGACTAGTTTGCTACTTGGGTAAATAAGTAAACTTGAAAATAACAAACAACTTAGTTTGCTGAAAATAACATTTACCTACTAAAATTTTGCAATTAATTAGGTACCACTTTGAAGACAGAGAGTAGGTAGTTAGAGTTTACTACATAGGATTTAAATTGGAATTGAAAATACACATTTTATTCAATGTAAGTTTTTAAAAATTTCATCACACCATCGTGTACCTATCACTTTAGTTTTACCAAAACCTTTCACATGTATATTATCTGTTCTTCACTCACAGTTACAGAGAACACTTTTATTAGCCATGATTAATGTTATTAATGAAAAACTGTAATCATTATTAAGTTTATTTAAAAGGTTTTAAGATTTACCAATCGATTTCAAAGCCATCAAATAGCTAGTGAAAAATTGTATCAAATAAGTATAGAACTTACCAATTGATTTCAAAGCCATCAAATAGCTAGTGAAAAATTGTATCAAATAAGTAACTTACCAATTGATTTCAAAGCCATCAAATAGCTAGTGAAAAGTTGTGTCAAATAAATATAGAAAAGGATGCCAAAAAGGAAGGAAAGAAATAAAAATAATTACGATGTGATGTGATGATTTCTTTAAATCATAAACAAAGTAAGAATTGGAAACGTAAACTTTAATGTTCTTTCAAATGTAGGGTGTCGAATGTCTAAAACACAAGATTACTTGTGTCTAATGGGCCTTTAAAAGGGAATAATCCTGGCAGGCGCCGTAGGGTCGTAAATTCCATTATTATACTCACTCAGAATTTATCTCGACGGAGGATTATTTGGAAGCAGTTGCATGTTATCTAAGGTTTTAATTAAAAATATGTTTTAGACTGAACTTCAATCTGTAATCGCTCATCATTTAGAATTTACATGGATCGGCCATGAGAAAGCTATAGATAATGTTATGTTGTAGCTAGATTATGAATATGATTGTAATGCTAATGAGCGTAATTTACAATTCAAACAGTCTCGTCGCACAGTTAGTTGTGAACTTCCCTGTGAGCTGGCTCTAAGATTCGATACGTCTGTGGAGTTACCTAATTGTCTATGTATGTATGTATGTATGTATGTATGTATGCATACATGTTTGTATGCCACCTGCGATCAGAGAGCAATCAGCGCGTGAGCGATGAAATTTTATCATGACACTAATGATGTCAATTGAAATCTCTGAACATATTTTTTTATTATTATGACAGTAAAAATTAAAATATCTGGTTCCACTCGTTGTAAAATGAGGCTTATGCTCTTAGCAGCTGTTCTTTGATGAAGTTTTATGTTTTAAAATGTACACTGAAACATGACAATTTTTTGCACCATGGAACATAATAAGCATAAAAACTAAATAGATACATATTATAATATCCGTAACGTAAACTAAAGTGTCAACTTAGCCTCAATGTTATGGTCATGTTACTTTAGACTTATATGGTAACAGTTAATTGAAAATTCATTAGCCATGCGCTTTACGCTAGAAATTTAAGTTTTTACTTTTTACGACATTTTTTGCGATCATCGGTGTTGTTAAAATTTATGATGCCAAATCAATTAAAGTCACCTATTACCGCTATCTTCGTAATTCACCTAATAAAAATACGAGTTGCAGTAAAATTTTATAATACATTTGTATATACTTATTTTTTTTTATAATATTTGTATATATTATACTCGTAATGATCTTTGACACCCTCGCACAAGGTTTCTTAGTATCGCGTGAATAACAAGTACCTACCTATAGTGAATAACAAGTAACTGTATCGTCACAGTTAATATATTTTAAACTGTAATTGTTTTTATCTAATCTAGTCCATTTTGAGCTGTTCAGGAATTTTTAGGATATTGGTCAAATAACACAAAAGTAGATAAAAAGAGTTTTGAGTTGGTTTTTATAAGAAAATCATTGAAAAAAAAATTATTACAGCTTTAGGCACCAATAGTCTTTTATTGTAAGAGCACATTTTAAGTTTTATGGGTAGCCAAATTGCTATCTGTTCTTAAAATCTTTTTATTTTGATATGTACGAGTAGCTTACACTTCTAAGAAATAGTTAAATGCGATGAAAGTAAAATAAATTTACGATAAAATATTCTCCTATCAGTAATAGGTACTTATTAAAGTAACGAGTCAAACACAAAAATTAAATATGATAAAATAAAATGTAAGTGTAGTAATTTTCATACCTAAATTTTACCCAAAAGACATGTTATTCCCTGAACAACAAAAATAATCATAAAATCTCTAGAGGTTTTGAAAAGTAAAATCGAGTTATAAATAGATTTTTTGTCTATTAACAACCAACTTATATAGGAATAGCGACGAATTCTTGGAAAAATAGTCTTTCTAGTTTTAATTTGGAACTTCATATTTTTTGCCATTTTTAATTTAGTTTTTATTCTAAAAGCGAGCAACACCGATCATTTAGTTACAGTTAAATAACACGTCGTGAATTACGTGACAAATGGTCTCGTAAATAAAATGACAGAATCCATTTTCTGCAAAAAAGGATTGACTTGATTTTGTAAGCTTACAGTTTTGTTAAGAGAGAGTCCCAACGTGTTTTTGGGTACGGAGTTAATTTCCTGCAAAACGAAAGTCGGTTTACCTAACGCTTCGGTAATCGACCGGCAAAATTTGTGGCTAAGTTCGCTGTCAAATGATCTGTTACAGTGACAGTTAACTCAATTGTAACAAGAGCGATAAAGTGCGACAACTGGAGTGGGTTCCGTAGCCATATTAATAAAATAGCCAAAAATATATTTTTATTTCTAGAGTAAAAAAACTTGAGAGGTGTCAAGGGACACCCGGATGGAACGAAGTTCCTTGCAGTCAGTACTAGGATAGCAAAAATAAAATAAAGTACTCTGGCTTGCTTTCTATGTAAAAAAAAACTATGACGGCAAAAAGTGTCGTTACCAAACTTTCCGCCTAGCCCCCTTTCGCAACGCGCGATAAGGAACTTCGTTCCAAAAAAATCTCCTTTATTTTTGGAACGAAGTTCCTTATCGTGCGTTGCGAAAGGGGGCTAGGCGGAAAATTTGGTAACGACACTTTTTGCCGGTAACGAAAGGTTGTAACGACACTTTTTGCCGTCGTAGTTTTTTTTACATAGAAAGCAAGCCAGAGTACTAAGATAGCAAGAACATGCAAGCGAGTGTGCCAAAACAAATCTTGCTGCATGTTTTTGCTATCCTAGTACTGACTGCAAGGAACTTCGTTCCATCCGGGTGTCCCTTGACACCTCTCAAGTTTTTTATTTATTATAATAAGATATCAAACTATTTACCGACGACCCTGTAGCCTAGTTGGTAGCGACCCTGCCTGCGAAGCGACGAGTCCCGGGTTCGATTCCCGGCCGGGGCAGATATTTATGTGGCAGATAAATATTTGTATTCGGGTCATGGGTGTTATTGTGATGTGTTATATATGTAGTTCATACTGCGGGGGTATGAGTGTGTAGGCGTTTATTTAGTCAGTCTTTTAGTATTAGATGAGACATAGAGAAATAAAATCTTTAAAAAATAGAGAGAATTTTGTTATACTTTATATACGTTCCAGCGACGATTAGAATATTTTAAGGGGAACGAAATCTAATTTCTTTATATCACAATGAGTTTAATTCATTAATAAATTCTAAAATACTTTAAAAAAATGAATAATGCAATTCTACTCAATAAAATATTCATTTGGATTTTTTGGCTCCTTGCTAAGTAGTCAACTTCCCTTCCTATGTTATTTAAATTTTGTCTCTATTAATAATGTGGCACACGCCATAGAGATCAAAACAAATATTGGTTCCTTATTAGAATATGGAATCCTAAAAACCGCCAATGCGCCGATTATCGGACCGACAAGCTCGATCAATGGTCAATATTAGAATATCGAACGCAACCATTGGACCGTGAAAAGCGACTTGTTGATTGCTTTGTATAATTTAATCAATTTTTTTATAACTTCAATATGTTGACGGCCTCAAATTTGTTTTTGTCTCGTTTCTAGATTTCACTTTACAAAAGACAGCAATTTTTTGCAGCTGAACAAATATAAGTGAGAATTTGCCGTGACAATTTTGAAAAGGCACACGTCTGGTCGATAGTCCATGACGGTGTTTGCAATACTGCCAGGTTCAATTATTTCAAAATGTTGCCAGTAATTTTTGTTATTAAACGTGACATTAAATTAAATAATCGAGGTATAAGTGTCTCTTGTGGTGAAATTGAAATTGTTATAGCAATATTGGCAGCATTTAGAATAGGTTCTTTATTATTAACGAGCGACCGCCCTCACTTTGCTTCGGTTTTCTTATTTTTTTACACCTTGGGTTACGTTATTGGAGTTTTATTAAGGATCCCTAATTTTTTTTTAAATATAATATAGCCTTTGTCACCCGGGGATAGTGTAGCTTCCCAACAGTGAAAGAATTTTTCAAATCGGTTCAGTAGTTTCGGAGTCTAATCAATACAAACAAACAATCAAATCTTTCCTCTTTATAATATTAGTATCTAATAGTTATTAATTTAGGTTATATATAATACGTATAACACTATATAGTCACACTTTAGAAGCGTGGAGACATACCACAATATTTTCTCATCTAGAAATCCTTGCAAATCCTTAGATCCGTAGAGCTTAACCAATCCTAACCATTACAGAAAAGTCTCTATCCACGACGAATTGAATAAATTAGCTTGATTATGTAGAGGTATCGTAGTTCAAGTGTCGGAGACGGTCGAAGTAGTGAAGTATGCTATTGAGGCAGATGCAGCGCAGGTGGTCGTTCCACTTCACAGGTTACCAAGTTACCGTCTGCTAGGCTCGTGAACAAACCACTTTGCATTAAACCAAGATTTGGATTTAATGAGGAAATCAATGACCTTTGGAAACAAGGGATGGTGCAATGTATTTTCTTCGGAACTGATCTCTCTGCGCTGCACTTCAGATTTAAAAGAACTGATGGGTTATTAGTGTTCTGAACGAAGTGTCCCAAGTTTGACTCCTGACTGGAACATACTATAAATGTAAACTAAATGTTTGTTTTGGAATTTTGATTTTGCGATATCTTAATTTTGTCAATGGCTATGACGTTATCACAGGGTATCTTCATGCGGATATGTGTAAGCGTGAGTAATAAGAAATTTTATTGACACATGTTAATGTGTTGACCCACGCTTTGAATATTTGATAGACTATTAGAATTTTTAACGTTGTAATTAACCGATCATTGATCAATTTATTGTTACACGTTCTTACCATCACATAGACCCTTTGCTCTTTGTACTCGCTACGATAAAGGAATAAATAAAGAAAAAATGGGAATAGACAAAAATGACACGCGAAACTAAAATACTAAAATTGTATCATAAAATAATGAGAGGATTAGTGTGCTACGGCTAGGCATTAGGGCCTGGACGTCAAAATCAATACTTAGCTTAATCGTTTATCAAGATACAATTACATCATAGAAGCACTTCTAGTAATCGACAGTCATTGACTGGAATTTATCCTTTGATAAGATACGATGTCTTACTAATATCCGCTACGCTAGTTTCTAGGAATGACTGATGTAAATATTAAGGAAGTTGACTGAGCCCTGGTCAAATTTTATTAGACTTGTAATATTTGGTAGTACTATAATTATTATAAGTATTTACTTATTAATCGACCTTATGTTGCCGAGTGAGGAATCCCTTGTTTGATTACATTTAAACCCAGATGCGTTTTATAACTGTCATATTTTGTGTTAACGTGTTTGTTTATGTATTAGACTCAGATAACGGAATATAAAAATCTTTTTTTATTTATCTGAGCATAAAGATAGAATTTCATATGTGCGGCTTTTTATATCCGCACTCTTATATTAAATAATCTTGATATTATCATGGCACGTCACGTTTCTTTCCCTTGTACTGGGACCTTCTGAAATAGAATCATTATATTTATTATCCGTAACTGAAGGTACTTTACTAATTACTTGTAAGAACTATTCCATACGATCAAAGCAAAGTCGCGGTAAAAAAACCGTTAATTTTTTTATGGACTCGACCACACACTAAACAATTTTTTCGGCTATAGATTGGCATTCGCTAATCGAATAAATCCGCCGTTAAATTAGCACTTCAATGCAATTAACTGACGGTTAATTAGTTCTCTGTCTCAGTTCAGTAACTGCCAGTAACTGTCTCTAAGGCAAGTGTACTCTAATTACTAGTTGTTTAATTGGAGAAGAAATTCTTACGGTATGCATTTAGTTCCTCATGACTTTTAAGTGTCATGGTTAATAAAAACATACCCGTTGCAGAAGTTTCGTTACGATACGATTGTATTTATTTTTATATCCATCCTTTATTGTTCCTGTGCTCGGTAACGCAATAAAAATATTATATTATTAGATATTTAATTGTTATTTGACCTATTTTAAATTTATCATTTAATGATACCTGGGTACCTATAACTTAAGGCTTTACATTACTATCTAATAACTTGTGATGCAATAGGGCCAAGGGGCGCTCAAAACGAAGCATTTAAATTGGTCCAATCAGACCAGCGCTCAATAAGAACTTTGATTGTTTTTGTATTTGATACGGTGCCGCTGTTTCGTGAGATAAACTCGTGAGATTAAACTACCTGTAGTTTATATGAGAGAAACAGGTAGAGATGGAGCTTCTTTTTGCTTTTATGGAAAACATTTCCAAACATATCCTTCCTTTTGAAATCATTGTCATCCACCTACCTTGCGTTACAATAAAATGCAAATATTACCGCAATAGCTGGATGGCAAATATTTGCGGAGTAGTATGTAGTTATGTACCTACCTATATTACCTTATTGTTATCGATATTACAAAAAGTATCGTTAAACAGATGCGTTAAACCCAACCATGCATGTCTTGAGTCGGTCATGCGAAATTTACCTTTTGTTATACGCCTTCTCATTTATGATTTGTCAGTTATAAAACGGCTACTTATAAGTAAATTATGTGCCATAATTGGAACTAGTTAGTATCTAAAAATACTTCAACACTTACCTATACAAAAAACAATTGTTAAAATAGTCAAATTTGGATTCATAAAAACTGAATAGTGTTTAATTAGATTTATAAACAAGTTTAGGATTATAAATGGGATGAATAGCCGCCACAATAGGTGCTAAATCAGAATTGTTTTACTGGCATTGGTTAAGTATTATTGGAATTACCAGTTCAATAAACTAGATTTAGTCAACGAACGACTAGGAAAACAAAAACCTACGTTGTATCTACTTAACAAAACGCCACACTGTCTGAAAGATAACGCATCCCAAACCAATGTACCATTAAATTATATATTTTTTTTTAATTCATCACCTAAAGAGGTAAAATAGGGATGAAAAGGTGTCTGAAATGTTTTTGAAATGTTTCGATCGATTCGAAGAGAGAGACATTCAGTATTTCTCTCCCACTTTCTCTTTGGCCGGCAAAGTGCCTTTTTCATGCTTTTGGTGTTGTTGGTTTCCTGAGTAATCATGTGGCTCGTCTACTCATTGGTCAGTTACCTAAAACATGGGTTTTTCTTCGTTAATGAATCAGCAAGATTCATCAATAAGGGAATCTCCACCATACCTACAATTTGGCTCATTCAATTTGAATCATTGTGGCTCTATGACTATAGCTATCGGTCAGAGGAAACAACAAAGCATGCACACGTTTCATACGTTTCTCTGGGATCACGAATGAAATCAATTTTGAATATTTTTTTAAAGTGTATCGACTCTTGTATTACTTGTATAACGATGGCCACTTCGTGTTGTGATAAATTGTTTTTGTCGATAGCAAGTAACTGAAGACAACTACTGTAAAGGCAATACCAGTATTTAAAAGATAATTCCGTTTAAGTCTAATAGAATTGCATACTGACGTTTTTGCTGTATACGTAAAAATGTTAAATAGCTACAATACCAGCTTTTATTATACTTGCGTACATTAGCTGGTTCTTGATTTTTTTGTGATCCATCTCTAATTTTCAAGTAAAGTTTAACAGTTCTCTACAATTTTATAGTTACGTGAAATCTGCCCTTTTATTTCGAAATTAGATTGACTTATAATTTGACATACAAAGTTGCTACCTTCGTTTCTATTGAAGCCGGTAATTGGATAAACGTATCCACTTGGGTTTAGTTAATCCCTACTATTATTATAAATGTGAAAGTGTGTTTGTTTGTTTGTTTGTTTGTCCGTCTTTCACGTCGCAAAGAAGCTGTTATATGGTATGGTTTTTGTGTGTGGAGTTAGTGAGGAGGGTGGAGAGTAACGTAGGCTACTTTTTACCGCGGTAAAACATCCCCATGGGGAGATCGATATTTTGTTAGTTACTAGATATTTAGTTCCGGATTTTGTTAATAGATGGCGTTAGTAAAATTCCGCGGGCGAAGCAGCGAAGCTGCGGGCAAAAGTATGTAAATAAATAGAGCTGCGTTGATGAAAGACCACCTCGTCTATAGATGTTAATAAGGCATTATCTACCCAAAGAAAATTCCCCCTGCAACAAACCCATTGCAAAAACCATGGCAAAAAACATCGGGAAAGGGTGTTCGTTAATCATTCGTTCACAACACCATTGTATTATGGCGGAATGAAAGAAAGCGGACGTGTGTACCGCAATTTAGATGGGGAAATGCGATACTATGTTTAATTGAGCCTGACATTTGATTGCTTCACTTTCAGCAATAATTTTTATTAATATCACGAAATGAATGCACGGTCCCCCTGCGTTGGTCAGTAGGTACCTATTGCAGGATGGTGCATAAGTCATGAATATTGTTTTTATGTCACATGGCCGTCAAATATATTATTGCACCTCTTGTTAATCCCTGACTCAAGAAGATATGACATGTGTTATAAAAAACTGTGTATCGGTATAGCTCTATAGAGACATTGTAGGTTCTAACTTGAAAGCGAAGTAGCTGATTTGGATTTAATCTTTTTTTGAAGGGTGACTTGATGGGTTGGTGTTCTTAGCTGTGATAAGAGAAAATCGTTTCATCGGAAAATCAGCTGTTCAAAGATCATCAGCCTTTTTATACCAAACATAATTGTAAATGTAATTATGTAGTACTAGATACGAGTATACCTACTATTGACATATTAAAATTATTAAATATGAAAAATTAATAAATATCATTTGTTACAGACTCCCAAACAAAATTTCAATTATCAAGATGGGTGTATCCGAAGCCGGTTCCTCTGCCACTCCTGACATTCCTCACCACGACGCCGAGCGCCCAGGGTCTGGGAGTGGTGTTGATGATGAAGACATTCCTCGCAGGAAGCAGAGGCGCTATAGAACTACCTTCACCAGCTACCAACTCGATGAGCTAGAGAAATCTTTTGGGAGAACGCATTACCCGGATGTTTTCACCAGGTATTTATTTGAAGTTTTGACAACCCTAAAACCTTAATAATCATGGTTGTAGAGTTCGTCTACTTAAAACATGAACGAAGCCCCACTTATTAACAACCTGTAAGTGGAAACATTTTTTTTGGTTAAGTACTTAATATAACGTTGAAGTGGAAATGTTTATTTATATTTATTTTTATAAAAAGTTTTCTAAATATTGGCATTTACACTCAATAACAATAATATAAAGTGCCCCAACGTCCATTTTAGAATAGAAAATCTAATCGCTAAATTGTTTGTTGAGAAACGAACCCTGGCAAGAACAGTTTTCGAGTCTTCTTTGTTTCTTGATTGTGCGTCTATGACACGTCACGATTATGTGCGAGGGTGGATGTGTGCGTTGGGCCCCATGTTCGGCCCTATTTAAGGGTGGTAGGTAGGTACTTACCTTTTTTATTCGAGAGTCAAAAGAGTTTATTTGTTACAGGGAAGAACTGGCAATGAAAATCGGTCTCACTGAAGCTAGAATACAGGTAAGAATAAAAATATTTTTATTCATATACATTTGTATTAAAATAATACAATAATTAAAACTTACATCGATATTAAGACTACACTTGACATAACGAAATCAAATGTATAAAAACATACCTACCCAAATAAATTCATAGCCACAAAAAAAAATCATAACCTCTAAAACTTGCTTACCATTTGTATTATTACTTATTTACTATTTGTAACTATGCCGATTAATCTTAATCTTAATATATATAAATTCCGTGTCACGTTGTTTGTCCGCGATGGACTCATAGAACTACTTAACCGATTTTAATCAAATTTGCACACAATGTGCAGTTTGATCCAACTTGAAAGATAGGATAGCTTACAATGTTCCTTAAGGCACACGGAAGGTTTTAATAAATAAATAAACTTTTGACAGAACGAAGTCTGTCCAGGCAGCTAGTCAATTATAAAACTTAACGAGAGTGACAAAAGTAAAATTTACTTCAATATAAGATAGGACATTTAACTTATTGAAGAATTCGAGACCGCGATAGTGTGCAGAGAAAGATTTCCAATATTGGCATAACCGAAATTTGTTGAAACAGCACCAGCGCTTGCTTTGAACGAGATCCATTAAAGAGACCACAGGATCCATTAAATTCCTCTGATAGTCATTCCACGACCCATTCTGATATTGCTGCATACGGCTACACTGTTGCGGCTACAACAGAATGGCCTAATACAATTTACTTTTTATGCCCTCCCTTATGAGACATAATTGAGCTGATTAAGACCCTTTAACGCCCGCGAATATCTTCACGTACGTCACTCGTGTTATGGCGAATTTCTTCATCTCTTCAGCTTTTTACATCGTTATCATCTATGGCTTTATCTCCAAGTTGCGGCAAACAGACGCCATTCCCTTGACACATCCACGCCTTTTTGTTCCCATCACTACCAATTCGAAGATGGTTATGCCTCTTTGTAATAGAATTTGGTATTCGTCGCACTGTTTTCGTTTTCGACCTGTGTTCCGAATCGATTTTGGTTTGCACTGATTATCATCGAGTCAAGATTTCTATAAATTCTATGAATTTTAATCGTGGTCTCAGATTTACGAAATATGTTTGTAAAAGTGTAAGTACGTATTAGAATAATTCTGCGTGCCTACTCTAATTAAAATGTGTACAATTCAAGATTCACACTGTTTAGATTCAAAACGCGTGTGAAACATCTAATGCGACGGGTCAAATCGACTAATAGCGAGGCCAAATAATATTTATCAAAACAGTGGACCCGCGGTAATCCGGCCCCTGTCTAATCCGGCCCCTGTCTAATCCGGCCCCTGTCTAATCGGCGCCCCCTGTAATCCGACACGCCTATCACTGTTGATTGTACATAGAAATTGATTCTTTGATTTGTAATTTGTCGGATTACAAGGTACTCTTGTTCAAAAAATTCCAGACTATAGACAGTACATAGGCAGTCTCTATAATCCGACAAATTCGATAATCCGACATCGCCCTGCAAAATGTTTGTCGGATTACCGCGGGTCTACTATTATATTGGTTAAGTCATACTTATTTCCCTTAACAAACCAACCTTGCATATTTTCTATGCAAAATAGTTTCAAAGCACATCTGCTAAGCGTCCCGCGATGGCTATCTAATATTATAATAACTTTCGCATTGAAGTCTTATTTGTATGCCTCGTATATACATATGTATGTGTGTACTCATATCGATGGAGTGCATACATAGGTGCAAAACACCGAAACCGTACTTAAGTCAAGCATACATCAAGGACTAACTGACGGTACAATACGGCTATTGCTACATGACCATAAATAAGGAAAGTCAATAACAATCAATTACAGATAAATAAAAACTAACTGCGAAGGAAACTATTCAAACATAAACATAAATATTTTTCTCACGTAGGTACTTATACAAAATTCTTGTCGTACTAACTAGTTAATACGAGATGTAGGGGGGGAGGGGGGTACTACAGGTACCTAAAATATAGCATGAAAAAGTATCTAAGTTTTTATTTACTAACCTCACACGAAAAAATTTTAACGCGATAATTTTTGAATTTACACTTTTTATTTGTGAAACAATTGACACAAGATGTGCAGGAACAAAATAATAAAAAAATTAAGATACATTTGTTGCTAAAATGAAATTTTATCGAAACTTTTGGTCAACAGAGCGTCTAAGAAACCCTTATACGTAAAGTAATGATGCCATAATAACATTGATTAATGGGACATTTCCATAAAAATCCCAGGATAACCGCGTATGTAACTTATATGTTAATGGTTAATAAAAATATAATTAAATTGGTGTCCCATACACCAATAATTGAATACATGTTTCGGTGAAGTTAATCAAGCTTGGATTAAAATATCTTGTTCGTGTCTGTAATACTCTCAGGCTGAGTTTTTAATTAATTATTTTATTATTTTTCAACAACGTAATTATTTTATGTTTCCTATTAGTTATTTCGGTTTATTATTGGGTCAGCTAGTATTTCGTTCGGTAAAGAACGTTTTAATTTTTTTTAGTTTTAGTTTCATTTAAATTGCCTTAGAACCTAAATTGACGAATCGAGGGAACTTAACTCAAGCTTAAGTTTAGGTAATATTTAGGTGTATTGGTATGTGGGCAATCTTCGTATGAACTGAGATTTTCTTTTATTAATTTATTATTTCAAAATTGTAGATAAAAGGACCTACGTTAATGATACAACAGAAAACTTTGAAAGTAGGCAATAAATATTGCCAAAATGCATGTTTAACATTATTTATTATTATTACATATTATATAGTAATTGTAAATACTAATTATAAGGCTTTATGTATCTAATTTTACTAATTGTAGTTATAGTAATTACATGGCACGTAGCAATTATTAGTTTTAATTGGAACCAATATTCAATGTGGTGTTAGATTAAATATTAATAAAAACCACAAACGTTGCATAAATATTATAGTCATTACCGTTGAATGTTTATATTATATTAATTAATCGCCGACAGGTTCGATAATGGTTTTTTTAATCAAATACATTATTAATTGCATAACCAACATTGCCTTTTATATATATAATTAGGTTTAGCTTTGCATTACGTAAATATTGCTAGTTAATTAAACAGTAATATCTTTGAGACCTCAATTTCATGGCCACCGAGTTGTATATTGATGGCATACCATTTAAGGGAGATAGAAATCAAACCATATCTATGTAACGCCAAATGTATTTTTGTTCACTAATAAGTATACTATTACTAGTTACTACTGTCCTTATAGTTTATCTGTGCGTATGTGCAACGTGCCTAATAAATGTTTGAAAAGTGTATGCAATTTTTTTTTAATAATAAAAAGACTAAGCACCTGCTTTTCAAAGGCGATGGAATTTGTTTTAGTTTGTGCACTTCAATGACTATTATATTTATAACTAGCTGTTGCCCGCAGCTTCGCATACGGAAATTATGTTTTACCTTATTTGTACCTCTTGCAGAAGGAAATTTAAAAAACGGTGAATTTATATTGAAGTACTTATATTTAGTAATTTATATACTGAAACCCACGATAAAATCACAGAGGATTCCTCCAGGAGCGGGTTTTGAAAAATAAGCAATATTCACATTAATTTGTATTTTTTTCTCTTTTTTTTGCAAAATTTTGAAAAACTGAAAAATATATGTTTAATCAATTTAAGCAAGAAACATTTGTGGCAAATTTGAAGTAAATCGGTTGATGTTTTAAAAATATTCCATAAAAACTTTCATCCCGTCAATAATTCTAAAAAATATATTTTTGTGCTCTAACACGTTGTTGAAGTGCCCCCTAATCAAAATTAAAAAAAAATATTCAATGTACAGAAAATTTGCCCTTTGAGTTTTATTATAGTATAGATTTGAGGATGAACACTCCGCAGTTAATAGTAACCTTACTTACAGTCTGGGCAGGCATATATTAATAAATATGAAATTAAAAACCTCAAAAAATTCACAGCCGCACTCTTATACATTTATAAATACCTACCTTACAAACAACACGTGGGTACGTGTACATTTAGTACCTACCTAATATTTTATTGAATAATCTTATGAATGAATCATAAATAAAATTACCATGACGAATGATTTGCAAAACAATGACAGAATACTTTGACCTACTTTGACGGTAGTCATTATAATAATATCCAATAATTATCGAAAAACCGACGTTATGAAGTCCTTGAAGTCGGTTGGCATCTTCATCCTAACTCGAGATTTAGTCAAAGATAAAGTTATTTAAATTGAGCGAATAATTTAGAGTTTTGCTTATAAGACTAGTTTTCTGCTTTACACGTAGCCATATTAACTATCATCAAGAAGGGTAGTTGCATTACAGACTCTCCCATCCTTCGACCATATCACGTATTAAGTCAAAAGACCGAAAGTAATTCATGTTCGATTTTAGGAGGATGATGCTAGCCTGCCCTGTAAAATACCCTAACATCACAAAGTACTGAGAAGGTTAATCCTTAATTTACAATAGAACGTGAAAAACTGCACCTCAAAATTGATCGATTTAATTGATTTGATTAATTCGAGTGTGCAAGCGTTTATTTATTTATCTTAAAGCATTTTAAATTCAAAAAAGGTTCATACGTTCCTACAGGTACGTTTACGGATTATTATAGTATAGAGACACCATAGTGCAATCACTATAAAAGGAAGATCTTTAATTAATTTGTTCTAATAGCTATGTTTTAAACGATTATTATTGTTTAAAGTTATATAGTGTTAGCTGTTTCCGGAATCGGATCTAGCGAATAAACTTCGGCACTACGTGGGCGATGGTAATAGAGGACGTCGTCACTGTAAAATTAAAAGAGTTGCCGAAATTTATAGCAGCAATTTATTTCAATTAGTATTCTTTAGGAAGATGATTGCAGAACGCCTACGGAAAACTGTATATCATTTTGTATAATTATACTTTGATTATGTATAATAATGGCCGACGAAATGCGCGCGAAATGTTTAGGTCGTGTTTTGTTTTAATTAAAATAAAAAATCAATCTGCGTTCGAAATTCGGTCATAATTTATTATACCTACTCGTAATATCAAAGGGTGTCACATTGACACAATATGTATGGTGTTATAGGGACACTTCTCTGTGTAATCTTTTACTTTACCAAAACACTCCTTTGTTCGCATGCACTTTATGCATAAAAGCATTATTAAAAGGAATACAAAGGTTTTTCTTCGCGTACTTAGATAAAGTTAGATTGATTATTACGTGTGATCTCGCTTCACTTCTTTATTTATTTATTTATTTATTTATGGATAACCAACAAGACACACATTAAGTTCACAAAAATACGTCATACAAATATTTTAAGAACTAAATGTTGCCTTAATTATAGGTTACCACGGCATGCATCGTGGACGAAGAATTATAACATTAAAACTATTTCTATATATTTTTAATAGCTAAATTATTTAAAATTAAATACCCAAACTTAAATTAAAAAGTTCAATGCTGACTACTGCTCAGAGATTTCTTTACACAAGTTTTAAAAGTTAAAATTTTGTTACTAAATAAGTCAATTTCTGTAGTTTTGGCCAGAGAGTTGTACCGCCGCTGTATTCTGTTAAGAGTAGAGTGATGACCGAGATTACTTTTGGCTGCGCTTAATGCATCTTCTACTTCTAAATAATATGATCTATGGATTGTTGCAATAGCAAGTTTTATTAATTCAAAGCAAGTTTTTCTCTTTTTTCTTCATTTTACATACTTACCTACTACCGATAAACTTCATTATTTAGAAACAAGGAAAAAGATACAGTCAATGTCAACAGTCGTTAAATTGTAGCGCGCTGTTTTACAGGTGAAATAAACTTTGAAAAAATCTATCTAAAAATACTAATACAATAGACTATTAATAAGACGGATAGAAAAATTTGTTCTCGTATTTTAATTACTCGTAAATCCTTTTAATACATAATAATTTCTATCAAGCAAAGGTTAGCTAACCTAGCGTTAGTTAATTGGGTGATATATCAACTGACTTGACGTGATTGAGTAGGGTTTTTGCAACTGATGTCAGTTCTATGTTTACCCTTTAGGGTACTAATTACAGTTTTCTATTTATCTGTCAGACATTGTGAGTCTAGATTGAAAGGTGTCTAGCGCTGTCTTGGTCTATTTTGTGTTAAATAAAGTGTGTAATGAAATTAAATGTTTGAAGGTGAATAATTGTACTAGACTTGGATATGGATGGACCATATTTGGAAGATCTCTTTTTATAGAACGGTCTTAGGATCGATGTCGATCTATCTCCAGAATCCAGATCATGAACATTAATTAATCAATTAAAAACGTGATAGGTATATCAATATATTCAGAAATATTGCTTAATAATTAATTAAACCATTAGATCTTTGAAATAATGAAAATGATGTATTCAATGATGATAGCGTCCATTAGATTGGGGGACTTTTAAAGGTTGATGAGTTATACTTATATCTTACTCAATTAACTCATCCATGTGAAAAACATAAAAGCAGACTAACTATATTTAAATTATCAATTCGGCTATCGTAATAAGCAGGCTCAAATACAATAAAAAAAAATTAAAATGTGTGCAATTCACACGTGGTAGAAGTGAAACCTTCAAAATTTTTGTTTTCAAGATAATGAGACGAATGTAAAATTTCGGGAAGATGATAAATGTAGGTTTCACTAATCTACTTCACTCCGCTCCGCTCCGCTCAATTCTAGTCTCCACTCTCCACTCAACTCCAGTCTCCACTCATTTCTAGTCTCCACTGGACAGTTTCGTTTCATAAAATTTCAAGTCACCCCCGTACTAAAGAAGTTTTCACTTCAAAAAATAACATTTACCTAAATTCTCTTGTCCAAAAGGTATGGTTCCAAAACCGGCGTGCGAAGTGGCGGAAACAGGAGAAAGTGGGGCCACACGCGCATCCCTACAGCGGGTACCTGAGCGCGGGTCAGCCGCTGCCCACACCCGCGTCGCTGCCAGTGCCGCCACACCCTTTGTCGCAGCTCGGCTTTGGATTACGGAAGCCGTTTGACAACGCGTTAGCTTCCTTCAGGTAAGAAAAAAATATTAGAAGCTGATAGACGAGTGTATGATATTTTTAGCGTATGGGATGAGTTTCGTAAGAGGCGATTAAATCCGGCCCGCTGGTGGTAGGGCGCTGCAAAGGGATTATATTGGTAATATTGATTTTAATAGTTCATCAATACCATTATTACTGTTTCATAGAACCTATAATTTAATTTATTATTTCCTAATAGTTATTTTTGAGTATAACATTTAATGGAGACCTTGATGTGTATTGAAAGTTAACTCTCAGTCGCCATGTTAAAACATTTATACTTAATTAAATAATATATTTTGAATTAATTTGATTGATACGATGTTGATGATAGGATAATTATATCGTATTATGATTTAATTGCATTAGCTTGATGAACAAGATGGAGTAATAATTATTGGTTACATTACGTATTCAAACCTAATAACAAGAGGTACAATTTTTATCTAGGATATATAAACGCAAAAAATTGTTTCGATTTTTAAAAATCTTAAAAAATTAATTTAATTTTTCATGAGCTTGAAAAAATGTTATTACTCATTCTTTTATGGAAATAGCCGACAAACGAGCTGACGACCTACTTGATGGTAAGTGGCTATCGTCGCCCATGAACATCAGCAACACCAAAGGTATCACTGATGCTTTGCCGGTCAAGAAAGAAAGAAGAAAAAGAAAGAAAGAAAATTAAATATTTACACACCTATCAGAATTTTAAAATGTTCTTTTCCTTCAACAGGTACGCCAGCACGCCTCTATTTGGCGCCCAATACTTACCACCGCTATCGCGTCCGCCTTTATTCGGTGCTCCGCTATACGCTACCTCGCCCGCTCACTTCCATTCGTTGTTCGCTAATCTGACCGCACCCGAACCGCCGCGACTCTCGCCCGAACATCCCCGACTGTCGCCCGAAGTTGCCCGATCGCCGTCTCTTTCTCCACCCATCTCGCCTGGAAGTGAGAGTATACCACAACCTGAAGATGTAAGGACTTCCAGTATTGCTGCTTTGCGGCTAGCTGCTAGAGAGCATGAAATCAGATTGGAGTTATTGAGACAAAGAGCCGATTTGATCTGTTGATACCCTAATTTAGTGTTTTATGAGTATACCAATGGTAATTAAATAATTATCATCTTAGTAGGTACTGTATCTTAGCAGGTTACTGTATTATTGTATTAATGACTTATTTCGAGTTTATGGTGTGTTGTAAATACATTTTTTAGTTTTAAGATGTTCATACAAATTAGTTGTTGTAAGGTATTAATATGATTTTGTTTTACTTATATTTAATTTTTATACAATAGTGACTTGAAGTATTATTAATAGCCTAGAAAACTTTTTTCCTATTCTTCCTTGTAAGGTTTTCCTGGTTGTTTTTAAATAATTAATGTTTAAAGTATTTGATTTGTGCTTAATTTTTTGTATTCGATTTGTAAATAATAGAATAAGTTTCCGAAATACTTATTTATGCCTCTTTATAATACCGTCCAGTTATTGTAAGTACTTATAAAACAAGTTAATAAATTTATTTTTATCCAATTTCATGTTTTATTGAATAACACTCATAAAACCCTAAAAAAGCCGTGACTCAATATTTTGTCTAATATCAGGACACGTCCGGAATTAGGCCACACATACTGAATAATTATAAGTTTTCCTTTAGTTCATTCAGATTCAGAGCTAACACGCCTTATGGTAGTAAAATTAATTATAAAACTAAAAAAAAATGTATTTTTTTCCAATTTTTGAAAACAATCTGAAGAAAATTAAAAAACTGCTTTTCTTTCTTTTCTTTGACTTTTTAGTTTTTTTTTATTCCGGTCACTAATTGGCTATTAGACAATTTTTGGAAAAATATTTTAAAATTTTCGTAGTTTTATTTTATACTTCTTACAATATTTATTTTTCTCATAAAAGTGTTATATAGTAGGAAAAAAATAACTTTTAATCCATTAATTTTAAATTCACGCGAAAATAGACCGCCATCTGTCACTTGCTGGCTGTGACGTCATATTTCAATTAACAAAAGTTTACGCTCTAACTCTGAAGATATTTTAAGTGAAAAACTTACACCTTTTTCACTGGAATTGTGAAAATGACAGGCTACAAGACGTGTGCAGTGCCTATGTGTAAAAGTACTACAATTAAACCTGACAAATTGTTTATACCTACACGTTCCTAAATGCCCTCAACGTCGAAAGCAGTGGTTACAATTAGCACGTCGAGACCCAGAGTTAACATCTGTTATATCAGCAATATTCTTTTGTGAGGACCACTTTGATGTAAGTATTTAGAAGAAATCAACTTAGCCTCTGATTTACTAAAAAAACAAATTAAACCTAACCTAATATTGTTCATAAACATAACCTATAAGTAATTTAAAATCTTTAGTAATATGGTGTCGTTAAGGGGACGTTGAGGAAAAACTTAGAAAAAAATCCCCCTGTTACCACTTAACAAGACTGACCAATTTTACTTTATTAATTTCAGTACTTACAAGGAGGTTTTTGCATTCCGAAACTCGGTAGAGCAAAAGTCAGGGTTACACGCAAAGAAATTTGCGACCATAAATGAATCAACTTTAGGCAAACTCGCACTGTCAGCTTTTGTATAGCCTGACTCCATTTTACAAAACCTCTCAAATGCAGAAATCAAAATATATCTTATTAATTTTCTCAGTAAATTGCACAGTGCACACGATATAGTTAGTAGTACACGACGCTTTATTTTTTGAATTGTGACGTCATAACATGCTCAATCATGGCCGCCCGCGTTTCGGTTCTCGTATCCACAGGTAAAAAAACTCAAATCTATTTTTCAAAAGTAAAAATATTTACAATTTATTTTCATGCAAGAAACGTATTGTATAATTATTGTTAACCATTAAGCAACCATATTTAACACATTTCATATTTTACCGTGACAACTGTTAAATAGCCAATTATGTTGATTCTGGCTTCCGATAACAAAAGAAAATCCGAAATAAAACTATTTAGTTTATCCTGACCCGCTTGTATTTTTAACTTTTTCTTTTTAGCCCATTTGTGAATATATTAACCACAATACGCACTAAAGATTTGAGGTATCCATCTATTATGGTTGCTGCTATACACATGCTTCCGTCCATCACATCACTACGCCACCGGCACCGTCCACACTCCACACTGTGTACTTCTACAGTTCTACACACGTGTCTGTACTACTACTTATTTATAAGTAGGTACTATTATTTCTTTCTTCTGTGGTACTACAGACTACTCAGTAAACTGTTAGGGTTGGCACACACTGGCTGCCTCAGCGATGCCACTCGTTTGCGGAATAAGGCATCCATATAAAGGCAACAATCCGAAGGTGTTTTTTTTTTATGCTTTTAGCAGGCAAACGAGCAGACGGGTCACCTGATGGTAAGTGATCACCGCCGCCCATGGACATTAGTCACACTGGGGGCGTCACCAACGCGTTGCCGGCCAAGAAAATGACGATAGACCCGCTTCTTGAAGGACCCCATGTCATAGCCATCATGTCATGTCATGTCATGTGTTTGAGAACACTAAAACAATGCAATTTTACATTTTCGATTTTCTACTTTTTCCATATATTTTTTTGCGTAGTAGCATACGCCGAGCATCCACTAGTTTATAAGAAACAGCAAATAACGCTTCACACTCATACAATAACGCTTCACACTAATAGCCCCACACCTAGGATTCCCTGTGTCGTGGGTGCCATGGACAACACACTAGACAAGGACATTCACACCCAGACCGAGAACAGAAATTCAACCTCGTCATTCAAATTTCCGCCTCGCTGGGAATCGAACCCAGGACCCTTGGTGCAGCGATCCGGCATGGTAACCATTGCGCCACACGGGTCGTCAAATGCAGCAATACGGAGGTACGGACACGTGATTTGCAACTTTTCGGAATACACCGATTATCTATATTACTATAATAAAACTCAAAGGGCTTTACTGTACATTGAATATTTTTTTAAAATTTTGATTAGGGGGCACTTCAATAACGTGTTAGAGCACAAAAATATTTTTTTTAGAATTATTGTCTGTCTGTCTGTCTGTCTGTCCGGGCATCACATGAAAACCCTTGAACAGATTTCGATGAAAATTGGTAAAGTTGTTACTAATACTCCGGGTCATATTTTAGGATACTTTTTATCCCGGAAAATTAAAAGGTTTCCCCGGGAAACGGGATGAAAGTTTGTATGGAATATTTTTAAAACATCAACCGATTTGCTTCAAATTTGCATCAAATGTTCCTTGCTTAAATTTATGGAACATGTATTTTTCAGTTTTTCAAAATTTTGCAAGAAAAAAAAGAAAAAAATACAAATTAATGTGAATATTGCTTATTTTTCAAAACCCGCTCCTGGAGGAATCCTTTGTGATTTTATCGTGGGTTTCAGTATATAAATTACTAAATATAAGTACTTCAATGTAAATTCACCGTTTTTGAAATTTCCTTCTGTAAGAGGTACAAATAAGGTAAAATATAATTTCCGTATGCGAAGCTGCGGGCAACAGCTAGTAGCAAATAAAAATACTGGCCAGACATCCAAGATGAGTCAAGACTCAAGCCGTCAGTCTCGGAGGCCGGTGAAGGGATGCGCTACGTGCGTAATTACGCGTCGTGACCTTAGCGGTCGATACGATGCCCGCGAACGCGTAATTTACGTGATTCCGCGTAATTCTGCACCGATTGTATGATTAAATTATTACCTTACACGTGATTAGGAAAACAATTATTTTATTATTAATGTTTAGCATTGTTATAAAGGATGAACAGTTAAGAAATTATACTCGAGCATGAAGAACTAATCTATTTAATGTATGTTAATGATTATTCATAATAATTATTTATTATTGTGTCATGGTGGAATTTAACCTTATAATTGACGATTGCATTAATTTACAATGACATAATTATTACACGTGATAAGAATAGGATCTAAACTTTTCATAATTAAATTAATTTATTTATAAGTTATAAGTAGGTAAAATGGGTAGACAATTATTGATAAAATGTTCAAAATCCCGTCCATACTATCCAATTGTGATAAATGTGATAATTGTTTTATATGAATACAAGACGTTCAATTTAAAATAACCTAACTCAATAATTTATGAGCCATATCGTAATATAGGTAGGTGTACGCACTGGGTTCACAACACAAAGCAGTGTTCATAAAAAAACACTAAAGAGCATAATTTTTCTTTCTCTCTTCGTTTATGGCTATCAGAAATACATGAATTCAAGCCGGAGTTACTGGTATTTTAGAAATTATATTTAATAAACATCAATTTTTTATTAGAATTTATTTGACAAACAATTACAAGAGTCCTTTGTGATGATAATGGCGCTTATCGGAACATTTTACGATCGCCGCAGCGCTAGTGATGTGACTGACCTGTCGATATCGACGTAAACGATTCCGCCTAATTAGAAACATAATATTTACTCATAAAGCTTTAAAAGCTATCTATAACCGTTTGATTAGCGGCATATTGAAAATTTCGATATGGTTTTCGATTTCGGGATTAGATATTTTATTGCTATTATTTCCGAATCGATTTACTTACTTACACGAGGCGTTGATGTCTTTTGATGAATATTTAGGATCTATTTGTTAATGAGTCGATAAGTTTAATCGAAGTTCTTCACTAAACGTGTTTGAGTTTTTAGTGCATGCGTTTCAGACGCAGTCTTATTCTGCCTAACTTTTATTCACCGATCCTTAGGTACACGAGTTTATTGCCAGTCGTAAATAAGGCGAGGAAATAAAGACGTTTTGTGCGAGGCGCGACAGCCAGACGTTTTCATTTAAATTATTTTAATACGAGGCGGTTTATGTGTCAGTGCGTGTAATAGGTTCGATATGGAATCAATTTGCTATTGCTGCGCGGATTATTATTTCATAGTTATTTTACGACGTGACAGTACTATTATTTGCTGTATTTAATATAACAAACATACGGTTATTGATGTTTTTTAATAAAATATTTATAGGGCTTAGTATTTTGTAAGGGACAGTGGCGTAGGTAGCCCTAAGGGGGCCCCATATCAATATTTGTTGTGGGGCCCCCTCAATGTTAGCTGTCAAAAGGAGTGCCAACTGTAGCGGTCGTAGGCCGCTGGCGAGCTTTTTTTTGGGAGAGTTAGTGGGGGCCCTATATGTTGGGGGCCCCGTATAATTGATACGGCTGATACGGTAGTAGCTACGCCCCTGGTAAGGGATAGATTATATGACAATTACCTATATTATATTGAATTTGAAGCCTAACCATTTATAGATACCTACCATCTTCCAATGGAGACTTCAAAATAGATCAATTGTGTGATATGATACCATCAAATAGCGTTTAATTAAACGCTTGTAGTGATAAATGACAAGCTAAGTAAAATATTTTATAATTATTTAATACTAAATTTAATTTTTTTAACTAAAATACTTAATTTTAATTGGCTGCTAGAGCAGCAAGCAGGGTGAATTGGCATGGAATCAAGGAAGGATAAATAATCATCGCATATCTCAGGCCTTAGATAATTGCTTACATTTTAAGTTAATTACCCAAACTTTGAAAACCAATACAATTTTACTACACGCATGATCGGAGTTAATAACAGAAAGCTTGTTATAAAATAAAACTAATAACATTAGACATAAACCTTTTGCCAAATTAACGTTCTGAAGTTTACGACATAAAGTTACAACTTTACGATGCTATACATTGATTAGTAAAACGGGCGAGCTGACGAGCGACTTCACATTTATAAAAATTAATCGATTCCCTATAATATCTATCGTGAGAATCTGTGGTTCTCAAAGAGTTCGTTGGTCTTTACGCATTTCGTAAAGGCATAAGTTTTATTTCTTTTTACAAGTTAACATTGAATAAAGAATATTTAGTTTTTAAACTATTAACTTGCTCGACTATTTACACTTCTTCACCACCCGTCGACGGGAATAAGTCATTAAGTTCCAAGCTAAGATTGATGAACGTATGGTACTCTAAATCTGTATAATTATGTGGGCCTTAGTGTCTGAAATAAAGAAATAAGTAAGTTAATAAGAAAAAATCGCCTCACTTTTGCAGACAAGGTCTCCAACTTACATTAAAGATCGTATGTCATTTGTTTCGTATGTCGTTCATCTATTTTTGTTAAGGATTTATATTTGAAAGCTCAAAAAGATCAAAATGTTGTAAGCTCAATTTTTATATACGTTTTAATAGAGATTAACACTTAAGAAATAAAGAATATTGTCGACCCGTGTGGCGCAATGGTTACCATGCCGGATCGCCGCACCGAGGGTCCTGGGTTCGATTCCCAGCGAGGCGGAAATTTGAATGATGAGTTTGAATTTCTGTTCTCGGTCTGGGTGTGAATGTCCTTGTCAATGTTATGTGTTGTCCATGGCACCCACGACACAGGGAATCCTAGTGTGGGGCTATGAGTGTGAAGCGTTATATTAATCAAGCCGTGGTACACATGTCAGCAAAGATTGAGAGCCGCTGCTCAAATCGAAATATTTAACGAATCGAGTCATAAACGTCTCGTTATCATGAATGGTAACATATGGATTGTGTATGGGAAATTGTATCAAATTTCCTGTTTATTTTTAATTAATCTCTGTTTGGTGGCGTCACTCGTTACGGTATCGATAAGTTATTTGTCATTAATTTTTGATTTTATAACGTCATAAATAATATTGTTGTTGCGTCAGATTAAAGTCATCTCTGATTAGTTTAACAGTCCGTTTTGGTACAAAAATATATCAAAATCAAACAAAAACATGATATGTGATTTGTATGAAATATACGTATTAATAAGTAGGTAATTTTCCTATATTCGCTTGGAAATCATTCTGATGATGTATTTATTGTCTAATTGTATTTATTAACTAATTAATTTTACTAATCTGTCCACAATCTTTTTATAAAGATGTAACATTTTTACTAAAATCTGCTAAATTATTAATTACATAACAAGAATACATACAAATACACATACATACATAAATTTGACATTTTTATTGTTTAAACTTAGGGGCAATTTAATTTAACAATTTCTAGGTGTAAAATTTCGTAATATGTGACGACACACTAGGGGGGGGGGGAGGTCTTACAAATGTTACAAAAGGACATGGACGGGGGAGGGATCAAAAAGTCATGAAATTAGTGTGATGTAATTTATGCATGACCTCTTGTGTTTTTTACCTTTACGTGTTTTATATTTTGACTGTTAACAAACGAATAATGAAAACTATACTTATAACTGAGTTGTAAACTTATTTTTAAGTTACCAGTGCATCATTTAACAAACATAACGTATCAATTTCAATTGTATCAAGTTTATTGTTTGCATGTTATCAAACAAATTATCTTACATTTAATTACAATTTAGTGAAATTAAACACAATAAATAATACTCCAAATTCATACATAAAATATTTCACCACTTATAATCTTATATTAACAAATTGCTATCTACCTCTTAATAAGGCGGTACCTTTGATAGAGATTATACCTGAACCTTATTCGGAAGCTACAATGCAATTTGAACCTTATACTTAACCTATTATAACTTTAATGAGTTAGATGAAATTTTAAACGAACTCAGGACAAGGTTGCATTCAAATTTAAGATGTAAGGTGACAGAATATGGTCGCTTTTTGTTCGTTTTCATGTAATAAACGATGATCTCGCTCTAGTATCGGTTTGTTTAAGACTATAATAAAATTTCTCTAATCACTATAAGCAAATTAATTCGATCATGATTGTAATTAATTGTATTCATCCTCTTTTAATATTAGATTGCAAACTTTAATATTGTTCGATTTGATCATTCATCAATTTCCTGATTACCTAGCTAGATTGAGTCTATTGTAGGTACCTATAGTAATCCCAACGCAACAGGCAACGGAAACGTTGCTTTTCGTATATTTATAAACAGATGGGTTACTTTTCTCTGCAGGTGACCCTACGTTGTTTTTTGGAGTTTACTCCTTAAGAATCGATTTTCATATTTTTCCCGGGGTATGAAAATTTACGAGGAGTAAAATCAATCTTTCTCCGTTACGTTACGTTATGCGTTATGTTCATGCGGAACTTATATAACATTAGATGCGGAAAAGCTATGTGCACATTTTTCCGCACTTAATGTCATTCCCACACATTTTTAACCGACTTCAAAAAAGGAGGAGGTATTCAATTCGACTGTATTTTTTTATGTTTGTTAGGTACCTACCTCAGAACTTCCGACTGGGTGAACCGATTTTGATGATTCTTTTCTTAATCGAAAGCTGGTACTTGTCATGACGTGATCCCACTTAAATTTGAGCTAGATCTGACGAGTAGTTTTTGAGTAGGTAATCCCTAATTTTGAAGTCGGTTATGTTTTGTCAAAAATTATAAAGGCAACGTTTAGCGTGAACACTAACAGAAAACAGTTTTGTCAAGAGGCTCATCACCATCATCATCAGATTTCTCTCCTGCGTGTTTGTTCATTATTTTTATTAAAAAATCTGAATTAATAACAGTGCATTATTCGCATCGTACTTTACCACATTAGCGATAACATTTAAACACGATCTATCCAATAATAAAATAAACAATACCTAGCTATGATTGTAAACATCTATACAAAGTTTAATTAAATATAGACAAAAAAGATTACTCATAATCAACTGATCACGGAACCACAAAAACGAACTATCGTTTACAGTCAACCATCTCGGAACACCGCCGGTCAAATTAAAACTTATTTATGCTGATTGAATTCATAATAGAAAACTATCAACACACCATTCCACCGGTACCCATGAAATATCGATGTCCAGCGATTGTCATTAATCGAAGAACACTTTAAACTCGATCGGAACACGCGACTAATGTTTTAATTCGAAACACTCTGGAAACGCGATAAAAGGTTAAAAGAAACATCGAAAACCCCGAGCAAATAATGCTGGCTGATAACGTTAACGCGAATATCTTTTGTAAGGACGTATTTAGGGAATACTGCTTAGCTAAAACAGACTCTAACAAGTAAGACAAAGGTTTAAAATTTAACACAGGGTTATTTCGTGCCAGTCCTCAATTTTTTTGAGAAGGAATCGTTCGGTAAAGCTTTCCATTAGCGGGCACGCGCCGAGTCCACAAACAAATGACATTTAAAAGGAACACGATTTGATTTGTTTGAAATTGGAACGTCTCGGCAGACAATATAAATGGCGTCTAGACTTTCAGTAGATAACGCGAGGGCATTCGGTTTTCGTCTCGTACCGGTCTACCATTAGGTTAAAATATTATATTATTATTATCATGACTTTTCCTGCTGGATGGATAATTAATGGGGAGAATATATTACCTGGAAAATAAGCTAAGAATATGCTGGGTTTCAGTGCAGAGGTTTGGTAACTAATTTAAAAGATGAGTGTTTCGTGATTCATCATAAACTACACGCCCTGTATGATGAAGTTTGACAATTAATCAAGTCACATTTTTTATGTCGAGAATCAGGGAAGATTAACATAGAAAACTTATTCTAGCAATAACAATAATTAAAAGTAAAAAAACTAATAATAACAATAACATAAATAAACGGGTCACCGTAGAGCACGAGTCCTATCTTAAATATTATAAATTTAAAAATAGTCCAATAATATTATAACAAGCGATGTCTTACTGAAAATTGATATACAATTATCAATTTATGATTTTTATTACTCTCCCTGTGGACGTCGACCTAAATCATTAATCGAAATTGGGGAAAGCAGAAAGAAAGAAAAATTACGCTATTTTAACATTATTCTACTAAACAATGTTAAACTCTGTTAAATTTACTTTTAGAAAGTACTATCAATTATGTTTTTAGTCAAAGATCTAACTCACGATAGTTGTAGGGTATTTATAACCATAGTGCACAAAAAGTTGATAGAAATTGCAAATTAAAATATCTTTTGAACAAAATAAACTATTAGATCCAATGATGATCTAGTTAACAAAAATCTTTTAAAAGTTCTTTGATCAATTGTGTAACGTCTATAAAGTTTGAAATAAGTATTTCTTTCTACTTTTCAGAGGCAGACAACATTTTTGGTGACAAAAATATAATACTTAGAACAAAAAGTAGCGGGTGACTTTAATCATCAGCATCCTATTAATATTATAAATGTGAAATTTTGTGAAGAAGTTTGGATGTTTGGACGTTTATTCTTCAATCACCCTACAACTACTTAACCAATTTGGCTGAAATTTGGAATTTAGATAGCCTAGATTAACAAATGGGCTATTTTTATCCCAGAAAAGTTCAGGGTTTCCGCGGGATTTGTAAAAAATCGATATCCTAATCCATCATTCTACTTATAGGTCCACTTTATTTTTATGTAGTTCTATAAATCTAAATTAATTAATTAAAAATTTTGTTTCCAAACCACTCTACCGCGGGCGAAGCCACGGGCAAAAGCTAGTCTGTAACTGAAAGGGCCAAAAATGTAAGAAATTTTCATATTTAGGTAATTTAATTCGATGGTCTTCGAATAGAAATTGATTATTGCCTTAAGATCACTTACCTATGTATGAATTGTGATGCCCGGACAAAAAATAGGTAGAAGACGATTAAAAAAGTGTGAAAAATAAGTGCTTAAACCTTTACCACAGGATTCCCTACACTGTAGAGTCTACAGGAATGGAACCGGCTAATCTTTATTCAGATGGCAAGGTACCCATAGTAAGCTATTTACTCATTTATACCTACTATAGTAGGTTAAGTATCACTGATACCGTATCAGACTATTTACTGAAATTAAATTTATTATTCATACAAAAACAACATTTTATACAATATACGAGATAGATTATAATTATCAGAAGTCGCCGTCCACAATATTAGTAAGATATTTTCATATTTAGATTTAAACCAAAAAATATACCTACTACTTAGATGTACTTATGACAAATACTATAGTCATGATGACAAACATAATTATAATTAAATACTAGAAAACCGTCCTTGAGTCACTTAGAATATTATTTATTCGACACAAATATAATATTTTAAACAAAAAGTATGTGCACCGGATACCAACCATTATTGCTAATTTTCATCAGATATTCATTACTTGTATATAGAGGTACAGAAGATAATAAGTACAAAACAACAAAAATAGTTGATTTTGAATAGAGACCCCGTGTTTGAGAACAACGTTCAAGCCATTAGACTTTCAACTGTTGATATTTGAAAAAAGCCAAAGGTTATCGACCTCTGACTTAGGAAGTGGCTTGGAAGTCTAGAATTACATAAAGCTGAAGTCTTTCCAATAACTTTTTGCGTCGTTATCTAACGTAACCAGAGGTAATACTTACGCCTCTATTCTAATGGTTAATGCTAATAGCTCCTTTCTAATAATAATCCTAGATCTGTAGTAATTGTCTCGGATGAGTACACAAACAGAATAACCGATTGCGGTTTTGTTTAGTCCATTGTTTTGTTACAGGGTTATGCTTTGTGTAGAATAAATGTGTTACATTATTGTTTTATTAATATTTGTATGATTAATAATTATTTTTATAGTGTGCGTTTTAATGTCATGATGATCCTAAGTAGGTAAGATTTTCGTCAGAGAAAATTAATATTTGTTAATAATCTTAAGTGCAGGCATGAGTTAGTGACCGTTTGAATTATATTTATTAAGTAAAAACTTAATTTTTATGTAAATAGCGGATAAATAAGTAGAGCCACCATGATAGGAAGGTAGTATCTATGGGTTTCTACTGCTGCTGCCTTATTTATTTAAAAAAAATAAGATTTTTTTAAGAATAATTATCTGTAAGTAGATGTCATTTACAGATAAATTTTATTCTTAAATATGGCAGTTAGTTAAAGCAGCAGAAACCCATGGTAAAGCCAAGTGTACACGGCTCATTGCCACTGCGATTACGCGATCAACGCGCGTGGCACGCGACTTCCGTGATCCGTCCGAACTCCAGTTCAATCATTTCCTTCGTCCTAATGTTTGCTTTGTGCACTGTTTGCGGTCGGAGTCAGTTAATGCAACGTCACGCCTGCAGCCAATTGGTTGAACTTATTTTGCTTTTCCTTGCTATTGTTTTGTTTGAATGAAATTATTTATTGTAGTATAAATTACGTGCTGATTCCTCGTAGTAATGTTTTATAACAAATCGAACATCTACGTGACCTATTAGCAGTTATTCAATTACCATATAATTTTGACGTTGTTGCCATGCTTATGACGGATTTTTTATGGGAATAGCCGGCAAACCAAAACAATACCGTTAATCGTTAATCGTTAAGCCAACTCAAAGACCTTTGGGTGACATAAACCACATGGATTGGCCACTTTTTTTAGGAAAATAGCCGGCAAACGAGCTGACGATCCACCTGATGGTAAGTGGCTATCGTCGCCCATGGACATCAGCAACGCCAAAGGCATCACTAATGTGTTGCCGGTCAAGATAGAAAAAGAAAAAGAAAGAAAGAAAGAAACCTTAACTAAACGAAGACTCTGGATCAGCATGCAGACTCTAGCTAGGCATCCTAAGGTTTGACAAGGAGAAGCCCATTCCCTGTAGTGGTCCTCATAATAAATAGTTCATTTCAAAAATTGATTTTCTCTCGGGAGTAATATCTAATACCTACCGGTTCTTTTAAAGCCATTGTTGCTGAATACAAATATTGCATCCGTTCTGATACCTAATTGTTGTGCATAGTTTCAGCACTTGGTTGTGAAATTTCCAATTTATTCTGGCCCGAATTTTCTTTGACCCGGTTGACCCAAAAGAAACGACCAAGATAAACGCATTCCGTGGTTCTTTGCAGTCCACGTTTAAGAGCTCTGTGAATCTCATTAGCATAGCTGCTTAATGTTTGGTAATTATTTCATGATTATTCCGACCTGATTACGTATTTTGATCTGCCTAATGAGCAGAATGCGCCTAACAGTGGTACGTATTTTGTGGTTTTCGTAGTTTGAAATTGGTGTAGCGGTTTTAAGGCGATTAGTTCGTGGTTAAAATTGCCTGAACTCTGGGTAATGATAGTCATTAGCAGACCTCGGGGAAGCACTCGACGGACATTGATTGTGACAATTTTGAGATAATTTACAAATCCTTTCATTCTGATGTACTGATGACGTCATCGCGTCTGAAAGTCTTATCACTGGAGATCCATCCGTTCCCATTCTTATAACAAAACATTTATATACGTAAGTAGTAAGTACAGGCTGTATTAATCATTTTGTAATTTAATTAGATTATGATGTAGGTACTTTCTCCAGTCTTCACCTACTGTGTGCAGGAATAGAACCTTCAAATTAGAGAAGCTGAAATCCACGCCAATGATAAATCATTTCTACTCACTTACAGCACCTTAGTACCTATTAATACTCTTAACAAAAACACCTCGTAAAGCAAACACTATTTTTCCGACAAAAACTATCATCAAAAAACTGGACACAAACGCGTGAAACACACAAAAAAGTCAGTGTGATCATGATCTCAATTTAATTAAACTTTTAAGGTCACGACGGAGTCACTGAACTGTTCAGGCTGAGTGACCCGATGACGCGGCATCTAACTAAAGTGTAAACCAACCCTTTCTTAGTAGCAAAAAACTAAGAACATCCACTGAGATAACTCAATTTGGCTCCTCGATTGAGTTTATAATGCTCTGAATGTACTGCTGTTTTTTATTGCTGTAACCATGTTTATATCTCTAGGACACTTTGTAGGTACCAGAATATTTTAATTAGATCGGGTAGTAAATTTATACAAGCAGTGGCATATAAGCAGACGAATTACCTGATGATAAGTGGTCACCGTCGCTTATGGACGCCAGTAACACAAGAAGTCACCAATGCAGCGTCAGCCCTAAGATAGATCTATTTTTACACCTTTTTGAAGTGAAAACTTCTTTAGTACGGGGGTGACTTGAAATTTTATGAAACGAAACTGTCCAGTGGAGACTAGAAATGAGTGGAAATTTAGTTGAGTTGAGTTGAGTGGAGTGGAGCGGAGTGGAGCGGAGTGGAGTAGTAAAACCTACAATTATTATCTTCCCGAAATTTTACATTCGTCTCATTATCTTGAAAACAAAATTTTTGAAGGTTTCACTTCTAACACGTGTGACACAAACGTGTGACGTAACACATTTTAATTTTTTTGAAGAACCTCTTGTCCAAGCATTTCGGAAGTACCTCTGAGGGAAGGTAATTAAACTATTCGCGTGTTTGACAAAAATGTTTTGAATATCGGACAGTGCCTACAGACTCTCCATGTGTCCAATCGGTATGAATAAACCTCAATTTTCAGGGAGTCTAATGATGGAAAGGCGAAGTGGGCAGAAAGAACAAGTCCTCAAATACAAGTACTCAAGTACTCTAGTACCTCAAGTACTCCTAAACTACTGAACCGATTTTAATCAAATTTGCACACCGTGTGCAGTTAGATCCAACTTGAAAGATAGGATAGCTTGGCTTTAACCCATTAATGGCCCACTACTGGGCACGAGTCTCTCCTCTTGAGGAGGCCTAGAGCATACTCCACCACGCTGCTCCAGTGCGGATTGGTGGAGGGGTTAGTGACCAACCCGAGTGTCGGAAGTTTTCAAACCGCCCGAGGGCCTCCGACATGGCTTAACGACTGTTATCTTATGATAGGGACCGACGGCTTTACGTGCCCTCCGAAGCACGGAAACGCTCAAGAATTTTTTGCCACCACCCATCCAACTACCGACCGCGCCCGCTGTTGCTTATTTGTCGATCGCATAGGATCGACGGAAGCCGCCGATATAGATAGGAGATTTAGGTGAGGATAGCTTACATCTAAAAATAAATAAAAAACCTTTTGACAAAACGAAGTCTGCCCGGGCAGCTAGTAATTACTACATTTCTCTGCTTCCAGAAGTCCCGTGGATGTCCAGGAGCTGATTACCGGGTCGGCAATGAATCCGGTTGCAGGGCGGGCCGGGTAATAATTGCTGGACTTAATAAGGCTGCTCAGCCTTGTTTCGCAAATCATCCTCACTCATTAATTCTGAAGGTGTACTCGTAGGCTCACAAGTGTTTTGGGAAGTAGTGAAAATTTTGAGTTTATTTGATTAAAAAATGATAAGTACTTAGGTAATTGAAAGTTAGTAAAATATGTTAATAAGAAATTCAGAAATCATCTGACGATTCATGTTCCTATGATACAACATTTAATTAAGTTTTAATAAAAAAAAAAAAAATTCTTCTCTACAATTAAAATAAATATACAGTGTGCTAAAATTATACAACATACACAATTCAAATGGACTTATGAATGATCTTATTTCTTAATAATTAAAATTATGCTAAGGTCAACGCAATGCACGATCCAAATGAGCATTGTTCGAAATTTAAAGCTGTGAACGTACTATTACGCGTGCATAAGAAATTGCCAGCAAACGAGCTGATGATCTATCTGACGGTAAGTGGCTATCACTGGAATCAGAAGAATGGAAGAATGTGGAATCGCTGATTCGTTGCTGGCCAAGAAAGACAGAAGAAAAAGAAAGAAATTTATCATTAAAATATTTTTAAACACTTATGTTCGCGACTGTACGTGTACACAGTACGATGTAAATTGAATTACTGGGCGTGGACACGTGCTGCGGTGACTGTGCGATTTACTGCGCGACTGTACCCGCCATTTTATAATTATTAACAATACGCTTTTATCATGACAGCCAACAAGCCCGCTAGTATGACCATGTATAGGTATTTTGCGTGCTTTTTTTGTTGTAGATGTAGGTACATGATAATAAATTAAATAAACGTTCTAACAACGATTCCCTCTGTTTCATTGATTATTAAAAGTAGGCGAAAAAACGAAGTCTAAGAACACTAGTTCTTAGATATATAGCGGGGACTAATTATGTCGTTTGGGTTATCTCGCTATAACATATATTATACTAGCTGCCAGAACAGACTTCGTTCTGTCATCAGTATTGTTTTTTTTGAGATGTAAGCAATCCTATCTTTCAAGTTGGATCAAACTGCACATGGCGTGTAAATTTGATTAAAATCGGTTATGTAGTTTAAGAGTCCATCGCGGACAAACAACGTGACACGTAATTTATATATATTAAGATTAATAAAAACGAACTTTTCATCTTTAGGAAAAATATATTTACTTTGACTCCGTCAGTAGGAATTTTCGCTACATACATAAACAGATACATACATAGATATATACATACATTTTAAAATTTAAATCACCCCCGACAGTTTTGTTTTTCCAAACATAGCTAAGAAGTCTAACGTCCCAACTCAGAGTCACCAACGGCTACTTAAAACGCTCCTTAGTAAAGAATTTGTATGGTGATTCTTTACTAAGGAGCGATCAAAGTAACCGTTAGTAACTCTGAGTTGGGGCGTAAGAACCATCTCGATCACACACAGACACTTCAAACTTATTACACCCTTCTTTTTGCTTCGGGGGTTAAAAATATTGTAGGTACTTAAATGAAAATGTTATACCTACCCTACCTGTCCACTGTGAGACTTTGAAGTTGCGCTTTTTAAGAATATCTGTGACGTCATGACACCTATCTGACGCGGCTCGGCTTAAGAACACTTTTTTAACGTTTAATTTCAATAAAATAAATCCATCACAGCGCACACTAGAATTCTAGGCAATTGTCACTTTAGTTTTACGAGGTTGTTACGTTGTCTTATGTTGGGGACTTGGGGTTTAGGGGATAATCATCCATCCTTGTGTCCAAGACTCCATGGCATCTTTCCGTTAATGGTGCACTCAGCTGAACATCAGAGGAGGTTATGGCTTAGGATTCTCCCAAAAAGCTTATAGGTAATCGGAGACCACGCTTCAACGTGGTACTTGAAGACGAATCACGTGATACGTACTTTATCACGAAATTTTCCAGGAATCTTTAGCTTTTTGACTTACTTTTTTAATTGTTTTTTTTTTTAATTACAGAACGTTTACCAGTCAGCCAGCCAGTTGTAAGTTTATATACGACCGGACGATCGACGGTCCATGGTCGGTCCCACCACGGCGCCGGCGGCGGTACCCTGAAACAAAGCGACTGATTGGACTCCGGTGACTTGCAATACTTTAAACCGCCGTGAAATTGGGGACACAGGGGTGGTGGTTCCGTATACTGAATTTTTTAAACGATTACAGGGAGCAATTTGCGAGAATACCACTTTTCTTGAGTAGATTGGGGTGGTGGGAAAATAGCTGAATGAATCGGTGGTTACCACCTGCCAGTTAGTAGATTAGTTTCTTCCTGATAGATGGTTGGTTTAAACTTTAGTTCATCTCCGGTTTATGGTTAACTTTAAATTTAAATTGCAAAAAATAAAGTCTGTTTTATGTTATGGAAAACTTAACTAATAAAACAATATCAATAAGTTTTGACTGTATTGATTTGAACCCATTAATGGCCCACTGGTGAGCACGGTTCTCTCCTTTTTGAAGATGTACCTCTATGTATGTGGTAGGTATGCATACCGTATTAAGCCTTGTCAATTTTGAGAAGATACCCGTAACATCCAGTAGATGAGTAGAATGAACGAACGCCATTTTGTGGGTCTCTCGCCAATTTTATTATCATTTAAGATTATATAAGTATACAATTTTGATTCAATACACAATTTGACAACAAAACAAGAATAATCCCCGAAAAATCTAAACAGTTTTCATACGTATCTCCAAAGCCTCTGTACGGTCGGCATATCGGTTACAAAGTAAGAATCAGCTACTAATCTATTTATTGATTCAACAGTTCGCTTCTCCCTGATCAAACAACGGTAGGATGAAGCGGCCTCTCCGTTCTTATTTGATAGGGTTGTCGCTATCACTTTCTAAATTATTATTTTTTGGCTTCATGCATTTAAAAATACGTTTGAATCGTACCTATTAGAACTTTTCGATTTCATAGATAAAATTATTTCTTCAAATGTTGGGATTGCAAGAGCTCCGTGAAACTACACGCTTTTACCCCACTACTTAAGGCAGTACACTTTTAATGTCATTTACGCCCCAACTCAGATTCACTAACGGTTACTTTAATCGCTCCTTTTTAAAGAATCACCATACAAATTCTGTACTGATAATCGCTCCTTTTTAAAGAATCACCATACAAATTCTGTACTAAGAAGCGATTTAAGTAACCGTTCGTGACTCTGAGTTGGGGCGTCAGAGTTATTTCATAACAATGATTCTGAATATTCCAGGAAAAGTGATTTTCAGAAATGCCGTGAAATATAGCAGAATCACAGGTTACACACTTCGAGTAAATAGCGTTTAATTAAATTGTGTTAATAAAAAAACAAAACTGCAAACAAACACACTAAGTACATCATTAACAAAATTCTTGCAACTACAAACTTAAATATCTTTGTTTATTAGAAATATAGCCTTTATTTCTACCGGTATTCTAGCAACCGACAACCCTACTACACCGTAACTAACTAAATGTAAATGATGAGTTGTATATTGTATTAAACACGATTTTATGAACTAGTTTTTTGAATTACAGTGACGAGTACTGCGGATGGATCACTGAAGCCGCCCTCATATTTAATTTACGGCAATGGGAAAAAATGCCGCTTCCGTGGTCTCTTGTTGTGTTAGAAGAGAGTTGGAGAACAAATCGACAGCGAAGTGAATAAGGGATTTAGGGGATCAAATCCCTGCATATTTGAAAAATATCCCAACTCGCTTCTTTCGAAATAACATCGGTAAATCAGGATTATCGCACAGAAATATTATTAGACTTATTAACGACGTTGCGTATAAACTTCCCTATTGAATAAAATATAATACTTATCTTAAATCTGAATGATAAATCCTAATGTGGTATTAATTATTATCAGCGGGTTTCAGCGCAAATAAAAACTCTGCCGAAGCCTGAGCACCTATAGCCTGCTTTGACCATAGATATTAGGTACCTACGCTGGATGCAGGGTCCATAGATCTATGAACGAAGGAAGCAACGACCGTGATCATATTGTTTCACCACAAGCACAGGAAGCAGATGGCCTGGATGATTCCAAGATGGATGAAGACTAACCGAACTAACCCCTAAGTTGTAGAGAATATTTTCAACAAATCTAAAAAAATCCTTTTGAACTTTCTTCTAATACGATCCGAAGCTATTTAGGTGTACATCCAAAAATCAATTTCTAATAACTTTAAAGATACACAAGGCGGTATGATAGCAATAATCTATTACAATAAATAAATATTGGAACCGAACTCATTGCATATAATAAGCCCAATAAGAACTAATGACGTTCGAAAAACCACGCCGCCAGCCAATCGAAATTCATTAACCCTTTCTCAGTTCACTTTTTCGGATCGAACCATAAATTGGAAGATTTTAACCCTCCACCCTTTTTGTTTGTGGTAATGAGTGAATTTCCATACAAATAGAATCAGTCTGGTTCTCCGGTATAATTGAGACTGGCGCCCTGCTGGCATGGCCTCTTTGTGGGCGCCGGCAACAGATATATCGTCGGACCGCTTCACAAATATTAGTTGATATGAATTAAACGTGGATTGATTTGTTAATTATTAGAGGGGATAGGGTTTATATTGCGAATAGAGACGCAGTGATGCTGTACTGAGATAGAAATGTTCGGGTAATTAGGGTGAGGTACGGCAGTTTCGTAGAGATTGTCTTATTGCTTGCACATAAATAATAATTTTAATGTTGAGTAAGTATGTCTAACATTGAACAAAATGAAAATAAAAAGTAAAGGTAATTTTTATTAGTGGTTTTGAATAAGTAAAAATCTACGTCTCTACATAGAATTAGTATTACTAGCGTATAGAAGGGACACCACGAACATCGGGTTCGGGGGTGTGCATTGCAGCCGGCCGGCTGCATTTCATTCTGTCACTCAGCTGTCACTCGGCTGCGCTCATTACGGCCGCATGTCAAAATTGTTTACGAAAAAACTGAAAAAATGCCGTCGTGCATAATAAGAATGTGTTACAGTTGCACGACAAAAAACAAAAAAGATAATGTTATCACTTTATCATCAGTAAGAAAACAAAATCTTAACTTAAATCAACTAAAACGAATTTAATTTAATTATTGACCAATGTTCCCGCCATTTTGAATGAAAAAATCATAAGGAGCGTTTGAACTTGGCAAGACACTAGCATGTTAATGGACTAAATAAGCTTGCCGACGCGACGCTTGTGACCAATTTAAAGTGTTGGATTTTTTGACACGAATCAATGGTAATTACGTTTGAAATCGTTTAAACGCTTTTGCACGTTAAATAAAGTTGGAGTAAGAGCTTGTAAAGATTTGGAGTCGGTGACTGCTTGTCTTGGTTCGACAAGTGTCATATACAAAGTTACTCTATGGCAAGTGTGCAAACGAGGCTTCTAGTTTGAAAAGAGAACGGAGGGCAAGCCGGCGGTGGAACACACATTTTGTTTGAGATAGCTTCTCTATGTATACTACCTCAATGCGTCTCTACTACTTTGTTAATAAGGAGGTTTTTTAAACTTTCGTGTTATTCTTGTTAAGTGTCATACTATGTGATCTAGACACGTTTTTGATTCTCGTCAATTTATTTAGTTGTTTAAATCACGACATATTTTATGATTATTATAATCACAATATAACTCATAATTATTATTCGCCGAAAGCTAAGATATCAAAGTTTCCGTCAAAGCTTAATATTATAACAGTTCGTAATTGGAACGGGAAATAGAAAACCTGCCAGTCAAGTTATTAAGTTGTTCGTGATAAATAAATATTCTAATATTTATAAATTAAAAAGATGTACATTTTTAACTAGATATGACACGTATAAAGCTAGCTAGTGTAGAGAAAGCCAATGTAAAACCATGTTTTAAAAAAAGTTCTAAAATAAAAAAATCTTCTATTTCGCGTCGCTGAAATTCTCCACGGTGAAGTAACGGAAGAAGTATTCTCCAGTTTTCCTAAATAACAAAAAAAAACGAGATACGCAGTGGGGAACTGAATAACATTAGATATAGACAAGTAATTGCAAACTAGAGGTCATCTCTAGTGATAATAATAAAAAATCTATTTCTATTTTCTCACCATGTAATTTTTATTCTTGTGTGTGGCAATATTTTTTTTTATTATTAAATTCAATGGTCATCAATGTTCAATGTTTCATGTTTGTTTTTATTATTATATTATCATTATACTTACGTTATACCTACGTTAAGCTATAATTTCATCTGTATGAATAATAACATTGTATTTAATTTAAACTTTCAATCCCTATAATGGATTTGTATTCCTGCTGAAGCCCCCATGGTTGCTAGTTTTTACACTTTCAGCAAATAATTCATGGGATGTGACGAAAATTATTGTACGGTAACCAATTATAATGAAACAATAAAATATCCGAAACAATATCCGAAATTAATACGATTACAAATAAACAATATTTAACAATAAAATTACGTGCCTATTCTAATCTTCAAATAATTATAAGTATATGTGTGAAAGTTTGTGAAGTTTTTTTGATTGGATGTTTGTCTTTTTAATATCATCTAGTTGGAAAACTGATAGTTCTGGTCCAAGACAAAAAGAGAGAAAACAGGGCAAGTGCGTGTCTAATTTCAGAAATGGTTTTAACAAACCCATAATATTTTTGAAAGAGTTTTCAACAATATACAACACGATAGGGTGGCGATGAATAAAAAATTCATCCTCACGTTACCTGTAGGGGAGGTAACCTGAAAAAAATGTTTTTCAATATTTTATTCTACCATTCTGGAGTCTTAATAAATAAGTTTACCCATGCCAAATTACAGCTTTCTAGCACTAACAGTCTTGGCGTTTTGCTTCGGACAGACGGACGGACAGACGCACAGACTGACAGACGGACGGACATGACGAAATTATAAGGGTTCCGATTTTACTTCGTAACCCTAAAAAGGAAACAAAAGTAAAGACACTGTTTTGTGTTATGGACGTTCTAAAGTAACGACCACTAAATTAATAATAAATAATTTCTTTATTTCAGACAATAATATAGTCCATAAAATATTAGAAGAATTGGTTAGGTAACTTTATTTATCAACATTTAACATTAGCAAAATATCTAAATATCCGTATCCGAAGCATATCCGAATAAGATATCCAACCCTGACGCATGTCACCTGTCAACAAAGCAAAACAGATGGCTGCCGGACAGATGGTGGGCTATAAATAATGTTTTTGTGAACATTTAGGAATCGAGGAAGAAAATAAGGATTGACTGGTAACTCCTTATATGAGAGCCATGTTTTGTTCGCTGATTCATTTTCGTCAGTACGTTGCATTTTAATACTTTATCTGCATCAGCAATAGTCTAGTGGTTTAAAAAGCTCTTGGACGATGATCGAAATACCTACTGGACACAAAAGGATTTTGATAAGGATATTGATAAATCGAGTTATGAAAAAAAATTAGGCTCGATTTGAAGTAATTGGCAGATTGGTAGACATTTCTTCTTACAAATTATAGGTAGGTATGCCTTATTCTATTTTACTGTGTTCTAGTTAAGTGGGTGGGGAATTTAAAATACTTGAGCTATATTAAAGTACATAAGAACGTACCTACATAAGAAGTTATATTAAGTTTTTCTATAGTGTAAAGTCCTAACAAAAAAATAAACGTCCATTTGATGGTGAGTGGTCAGCGCCGTCTATTGACATGAAGTGAAGAATAATGCCAGCAGTCACCTACAAAGCCAAAGCGTAAAAGAATATTATCATGAAAATTTATTTAAACCCAGCATTTCCCAAAGGGGATTTCTGTTGCCATAGCCTCTTGGACTATGAGGTCAAGAGCCGTTGTTGAGAAGGGTGCACAACAAGCAGGTGAAACTGGATTGAACGACCTGGAAAGGGTCTCTTAAATCCCTAATGAACTTAAATGGTATTTGGTAAACATCGTCTATTCTCTATCTATTAAAGAGGTCTTTAATTAGTAGAGATGAAACGCATACCTAGTCCATAACCTATTGTGGTATGGTTTGCCTTGTGTAAATTAGAATTTTACTATCCGACTGGAAACTGTATTAGGTACTTACTATCCGGTGTCCGGCCGGATAGTGAAAACAAAGGCCGGTTAAACGGGATACTGGATAGTTACCGGATACTCCGTTTCATCTCTAGATAATATTATATACCTATATAGACGTGAGATTCCAGTTTAAATAGGTACAGAACGTTTTATTACCTAATTATTACGATTAAGTCTCAATAATAGTATCTACCTACTAAAATCTACCTAGCCATACCCTAAATAAACGTTATTCGGGCTAATTCAACTAGGTACATATCAACCCAACCTGTAAATTTATTTCAGCCTCTAGCAAAATATAGTGGGTGAATTGTAACTAGAATTTACGGCCTAAGGACACGGCAAGAAATTCTAGAAATGGCTAGGTACTACTGAATATCTTTTAGGGCTGACTCGCGAAATTACTAATTTAATTTATATTCATGGATTCATAACAAGATTATCCGGCTTTTATAAGACCAGCTCTATCACATAATTATTTTTTTTCTATGTACCTATAATTGTATGGTGTACATAAACTATTAAATAAATAAATAATTACATGATGTAGAGACAAAATTATTTGTTGCGAGTACCTACTCCTCGCTTTGCTTCGGTTTTCTTATTTTTTACACCTTGAGTTACATTATTGTAGTTTTTAAGGATGCCTAATTTTTTTGAAAATATAATACAGCCTATGTCACCCGGGGATAGTGTAGCTTCCCAACAGTGAAATATTTTTTTAATCGGTTTAGTAGTTTCGGAGCCTATTCAATGCAAACAAATAATCAAATCTTTGCCTTTTATAATATTAGTAGGATAGTATAGATTACATAAAACAAAAATTATTAAAATGCGAATTTAGTGTTCTATGGACCGTATTTAATAATCTCTGCGATTGCCAGGTTCGGTTTGAGATGCTGAATTATGTGAAATCGACATAAAAATGACATTTTTAAGATATGAGATCGCTCTTTTGAGGCGTAATCGGTTTTAAAATGGAACAATTTTCTTCTCAAAACAACTCTACAGACAACCCTAACGCGTCGCATTAAATAATATGAAAATTCTATTATAGGTACATAAGGCGTAAAGTAAATTCCAAACAGGTAGGTAATTTCTTTTTCTTAACAAGAGAGCAACACCTGCTTAATGGCGCACTGAAGAAAATCACCTTCTACCTACTGAATAGGAAAAACCTAAACGCAGTTACCGTAATCGCGTATCGATAAACGCAATTACAGCTCATTAAAGCAAATCGATCGCGTGAAAAAATCGCACGTAGAGTAATTGACGACTAAAAAGTCGCGGAGATCGTAAATCGAGTCGTACAAGTCGTGATCGAACGTGAGTGGGCGGGGCTTGCGCCGGAGGGCGTTGGGAGGGACGTGCGTTGCGAGACCGAAGGAGGAAAGAGGACCAGTCGCGTTCGCTGCTGCGAAGCTAACGCGCGTTGCGTATCGCAAATATCGCGAACTACCGGCGAAAATATCACGTGTCAAAAAAAATTAGTACGGATCTCGATTTTTTTACAGAAATCACCGAGGACTTATATAGTGCTTTTACAGTGACCATTGTTTGGATTAGCACAATTGTGTAAACAAAACCGTAAATACTAAATAAATAAAAAACTCAAGATAACTTAATCCAAATTTAAAACTGCACAACCACAAAAAAAAAATTGAATTTGGAACGTTCGAAAATGGCGGTTGCGGTGTGAAAATGACAGGAGTGAAACGGACTGTGCGATCGGATACCGTGAGTGACTTTAAAGATGGACTTGACGACTCGGCGTGAGGTCGAGGGTCAAGGTGTTAGGGAGGCGGAGGTGAACGGTCACGAGGTCACCGTGACCGCAGAGGTGACGAAGAAGACCAGCGCATTTAGTATACGAAGCTTAGTCGGCGCAGAAGACGAACGCATTCCCGACGGCAACGCTAACTCTAACGATGGTGAGTCGATTTGACTATCTGTAGGTTTTAATTAATCTGTGCAATTTTTGGTGTCATGGCGTAAATTGGCGTATCTGTGGTATGTTTCTTTCCCCGCCAAAATTACAAAATTAAATGATTTTTTTAGTAAATAATATGCATGTTGCATGCTAGCTATGATTTCAATGCATGATTCTATTAAGATATGTAGATAGATACGGATACCTAACAAGATACCTAAATATAAAAATCGTTAGGTAAGTATCTTACCATTGAAGTAGGTACTACTACTACTATAAGTACCTACTAAACATGGTACCTACTAAAATACCAGAACAGACATCGCGAACAAAGTGTAGCGCCGGGAGGTTCTATTTTCAAAATTGAGCCCTCGTTCTTTTCTCAAAATCGAAGGAACAAAATTGAAGCCCATTGGCACCAATTTATTGGGACATCAATCGTGTTCGGTGCGTAATAAAATTAATGAAGTTACTATCATAGGTTACTGTAATACGTTATAGTTGGTATGTCCATAGTTTAATTATATTATCAATGATAACTTATCATCCATGTTAGGGGAGGCCTATGTCCAGCAGTGGACCTCCAATTGCTGATGGATGGATGGATGGATGGATCCATGTAGTTGATTTGGTATGGCATAATTTTATTATTTGATACCTACCTAATTTCCTAGTCTATGGTTTTAATGTTTTACTGTACAGGTTGCAACAAAACGAACTTAGATTATCTATTTTTATGAAATGAATGGAATTTGATTTTTGGGTACTAAATTAATATAATTTAATAAAAGTTACAGTTTACACTAACTTGTTACATTTTAATTTAGCTGCAGTAACGCCATCTAGATATTATAGATGGCAATACATACGCATTTATTATAATTATTGTGATAATTATTACCACTAGAGAATTGCTGCTCTGCGGTCGAAATTTTACCGTAAGTGTCAAAGGGTAATTTCACATTAAAATGGTGTGCATTCACGCATGGTAGGTATAAGTGGTATAAGGTTGATTTTTATTCATAAAAATATTCATTAAGTGCCTTTTGCACTCCTTCTCCATGTAACCTTTAACTTTGTCAAAATTCATACTCCTCCTTCCTTGTAAAGTTTAGTAACTTTACAGACGTAAAGATGCCTAACTTAGTAACTTTACGTCTATTTTAAACCTGTGGGGAATAATTAGTAGGCTACTCAAAAATTCTGTCACAATATTGTTTTAATATTCGTTTAAGACTTTTAAGTCGTATTCCAAGTTTCAAGTAAAATTGCACTTCTGCAAACTATTAGCTAAATATATTACCTAACACTAAGATTTTTTGAAAGACCCATCTAAATGTTGCTCTAATAAAAATTAGAGCTCTATGTGCTACCTACAATGTTTCGCTTTTCTAAGTTCCGGTGCTTTTAGAACAGTTATCTCAGAACAGAAACTCAGATTAATCGTGACCACGATCTACGCAACTAAGTCGATCAGCGAAAAATATTATATACCTATTCCGTTTTTTTTTTGACGAGAATTATTTGGTTAACAATCTTATTTCTACTTTTTATGGATGTATATCAAATGTCAAATCTTTACTTCAACTTTAAAGCTGCATTTCTTTTTCATTTTTAACCGACTTCAAAAAAGGAGGAGGTTCTCAGTTCGACTGTATTTTTTTTTTTTTTTTTTATTTTTATGTTTGTTACCTCAGAACTTTGGACTGTGCGAACCGATTTTGATGATTCTTTTTTTAATCGAAAGCTGGTGGCTGTCATGTGGTCCCACATAAATTTTATTGAGATCTGACAATGGCATCCATGAGAAAACTACATAAGTCGTAAATTTTTGTTAAGATGTGCGCGACAAATTGACGAATAACTCAATATCACGCCAACCGATTTCGATGATTCTTTTTTTAATCGAAAGCAGGCGCTTGTCATGTGGTCTCACATAAATTTGAACGAGATCTGACAACTATGTAGTTTTTGAGACTTTGAAGTCGGTTATTTTTTGTTAGTAAAATTTAGATTATTAAAGAATAGCTTTAGAAATAAAAATGATTCATGATTTTTTGATATTTTTATTTTACCTTAATTTTACTAATCATCTGAATAACAAAAACCGGGCAAGTGCGTGTCAGGCTACGTGCATTGTAGGGTTCCGAAGCAGTAAGTTTATCGACTATTACTCATTAATTACTTCTGCTTACTTAGCCGTGATAGTTTTCCATGTAAATTCATTATAACTTATTTTTGTGATTTTTTTCACTAGTCCAACTCCAACCAGGCTGGGGAGACACACTTGACTCTAAACAAAATGAGCACTTTAAAGCCAAATATTTCGGAAACGATCCCCTGAATCCAAAAATACACATAATATTTTTTGAAAAGACCTTTTCAACTATATACGCCATAGTGTTGACTATGGTGTACGCGACGAAAAAAAATTCATCCCCACGTTAGCTGTAGAGGAGGTACCTACCCTGAAAAAAAATTGCACTATATTATTCTACGATTTTTTAGTTTTAATAAATATGTATACCTACGAGTATATCTATGCCAAATTACAGCTTTCTAGCACTAAGGGTTTCGACGCTATGCTGAGGACGCTATGAGGACGGCGGACATGACGAAACTATAAGGGTTCCGATTTTACTTCGGTACCCTAAAAATGGTAAAGTTCTCCATATTAAAATGAGATGGAGGTTCTCAATTAAGTTGCAATTTTTTTATTTTTGTTATTAATTAGAAAAATATACTTATCGATCACATCAAAACTATTATGATGATGGCATCCATTTAGGAAATGTGAGAACTCCTGAAATATTAAGTATAGGTTTTTATAAGCAATTATTATACTATTTTAGTGGTTCTTTAAAAAGGCTATTCCTTTAAAGACAAAAAATTGATAATTGGGTTTTTTCTCATCACATCATTATATTTATCGCACTTGTGTTCATCTCAAGGCAATTATGTTATATTAAATTATAATTTTCCTCTTGTGTGATATCCTATGACACAATTAAAATGCTATTATCCTTAAATTATTCCTTAAACAGTGTTTGTTTAAATTTAATTTGGCTAATTCAGAGAAACCCAAATTGGGTAATCTTTGTGCGTATTTAGTGCGTATTTTCCTACATTTGTTACCTGTCTTTAATTACTAATTAGTAGGTATATTTTGAACTAGGTACGAATGAAATTACAATTTATTAAGTGTTTTCATTTCATATCATTCATTATGATATTTCTGCTGCTTATCTCCTGCGGTACGCCACTGTAAATATTATTATCATTGACTACAGCAACGAAAGTAGGTACTTAGCATTTATGCCAAATTATAAGTCAATCTAAAACGCTTTCCCATTCTCGTGTGAATTTCAGATTAAAAAGTATAATAAAAATGACAATTTTAATGTTTAAGCCTACCGCATATTTTATAATCATTGTATAAATTTGCAAAGAATAAAAATAAATAGATATTAAAATACTATTTGTAAAATACTTATTTAAAATCACGCTACAACTTCCCGAATTTAGCAGCAACTAATATCTACGGAAATTCAATATTTATACCATAAATGAATATGCAGTGCAGTGGTTAGAATGTCGGCCATCCACAAAGGGGTTCTGGGTTCGATTTCTGCCATATTTTTTAATTTATATGCGTATTACAAAATAGTTAACGCTTGCCTCCATGAAAGATAATTAATTATCAACAGGAAGAGTAATATGTAAGAGAGAAAAGTTCTCTGCAATAATTTCAAAAATTGTGTGAAAATCACTCTTCATTGTGAGATACCAGCTCAGTCAGACAGTTATGGCCAATATAAATTATAATAAAACAGGAAAATATTCACAAGACTAACTATTTACACACATAGATGTCAGTAATATAATTTACCTTATTGCATTTCTGCGACGCGTATGGACGTTAAACATGTCTAACTTTTTATGCTGACAAGCCTATTATATTCGTAATTACTTATAAATTATAAACACTATCATAGGTGTAATTAGAGATGCACTGTGCGTAGGAGACGTATTAGGTAATAGATTTTCTAGGTAATCCTTGTGACCTGCGTTAGACAGGTGATTACAGCTATATAAAGAATCTATTTCAACTTCTCGGATATTTTAAACTATCGTACAATTACATGATTCATATTATCATTGTTGTTTATGGAAACAATAATTATTGGCTTAAACGTAAAATTATACACGAGATGATCAGAGTTCCGACGAAGACGGCCGATTCCAGTTCATGAAGCCAAGTTATTTTGGTTTGTGACCGGTTCGTTTTGATTATGGAACCTTGAACATGTTTTTTGATAACAGTTGTATATTTTTTGAAATTGATTGAGATTCAGAGTTTGTCATCGCATCAGAAATAGCCTTCAGAATTCATTCAGAATAGTAAACTAGATTAGCCTTTATTGTCCCATTCTACCCCCTTGAATTAATTAAGGAAATAATGTGAAATTGAAGTGAAATTTATTGTTTGTTCACAGACAGTTTTATAACATTTTTATTTTTTTATTAAAACAACCGACAATTTTATTCACTTGATGGTAAGTGGCTGTCGTCGCCCATGGACATCAGTGACACTAAAGACTTCACTGATGCGTTGCCGGCCAAAAAAAAGAGAAGAAAAAGAAAGAAGATAACAAAAGAAAATGAGTTTAAAATCAAATTCCATTTCGCTTACCATCTACCCGTGTCGGCCATGTCTAAACAACCCTTGTATTGAATTTAGCGCTGCAAGCGGTTAACGGCGCAGTTCAATTTAATTCCGGAAGCGTCTAGTTAGGGGTGAGTGACGTCACGAGCCTGGCACCGCACGGTGGTGCAAGTTGGAAAGGGTTGCTTGGTTAGTTGAAGATTTTTTTTTATATTACGTTGGAACTAATGAAATCTGAAGTAAATAAAGTAAGCAGGTAGGTAATACCTAATTGTTTTTATAAGGCGTTTTTAAATTTAATTATATATATATAAATTACGTGTCACGTTGTTTTTCCGCGATGGACTCCTAAACTATTTAACCGATTTTAATCAAATTTGCACACCGTGTGCAGTTTGATCCAACTTAAAAGGTAGGATAGCTTACATCTCAATAATTTATAGTCGTAATATTATTTTATTACAAATTTTTTGAAAGAACGAAGTCTGTCCGGGCAGCTAGTTATGTATATAAATTACGTGTCACGTTGTTTTTCCTCGATGGACTCCTAAACTACTTAACCGATTTTAATCAAATTTGCACACCGTGTGCAGTTTGATCCAACTTGAAAGATAGGATAGCTTACAATGTTCCTGAAGGTGTTAATAAAAAAAATCTTTTGACAGAACGAAGTCTGTCCGGGCAGCTAGTATTTTAAAAAAATAACACCGGAATCGCTATCGCGCCCGCACAGATAATTTAGACTTTTTAGGGAATACATCTTAATATATATAAATTACGTGTCACGTTGTTTGTCCACGATGGACTCCTAAACTACTGAACCAATTTTAATCAAATTTGCACACCGTGTGCAGTTTGATCCAACTTGAAAGATAGGATAACTTACATCTAAAAAAATTTTTTGACAGAACGAAGTCTGTCCGGCCAGCTAGTACTTAAATAAAATTTTTCCTATAGAACAGAACCCTCTTCAAGCGAGACCGGCTCGCACTTTCTTTTCTTTTATTTCTTCGATTTTAATTAAAACCGCGATCGAAAAGAACCACCTGTAACATAATCTATCCCGGCCGGGAATCGATCCTGGGAACCCGCACATGGCAGCCCTTCCTTCCAATCTCTAATTCACCAATCTCAATACCACAGAACACCTAATAATTAGTGTTCTGTTCTCAATACCAATTAAACTTTGGAGACATCATCGTTGCCTACTAAACCTAGTTCATTTTCCTATTTTTTTATGCGCCAAAAACTACTTGCAAGAAGTACCTACCTAATTACAATATATCATTGTAAATAATTAAAAATTGAAATCAATTACCTACAATGTAAGTGCAATGAAATTTATCTTTTTTAAGGCGATATTATCCCAAGAAATGGTATTTTTGAAGGTGTTTTGTTCATAAATGGTACATAATACAATTCTAAAAAAAATATATGTTATTTTACAGTCTTTGTTCTTTCGTTCTCTCATACTTGATACACGATAGCAATTATTTCATTGGATAGAAATAAATCACAAAGTGGGGTCTAATCTGGCATAAAAATTGCGTTTTATTCGCGTTTTAATCGCTTCCAGATAATAAAAAATATACCACAGTATAGGTCCTATAGATACCAATATTTCTTTCTGATCATAATTTGAAATTTTGAAAAACTTCCCTTTCAATTTCTATTTTTTCCCTTTCCACTAGCAACGAAACGCCCGACGCGTTAATTTACTCAATTTTACTCTCGCGCCAGTCGCCTTCGAGGTAGGACCTGTGCTAATCGGCATCGCAGCCGCACGTTGTCGAATTTCCGACACTAATTTTAATTTCGAATTTGGCGCGCGCGCCTTCTGAACTTATATTACGTATTAGGTACTGTCCAAAGTATCCACACTGCTGTAATTTGAAATAATAAAAATTTTTCGTTTTTATACTTTAGTTACTATTATAGTATTTGGGTATTGGTATAAGTCAAGTGCTAATTACACAATTATTATCTAATACTATCCCAAGCCGGATGGGTGTCGTAAAAGGCGACTAAATCCGGCCCGCTGGTGGTAGGGCCCCTCGAGGGATTATATTGGTAATATTGATTTTAAATTTAATACCATTATTACTATTATTATTTCTCCATGGGGTTCGCATGGATAGCTACCACCCTTGAGCATGTGTCAGTCGCCAAACGACTCCTCGTGACGGCTGGGAGCTTGAGAGACAGTTTTCTTTTTTGAAAATTGTTTTGAAAAAATGATTATTGAAGTGAAAACTTCTTGAAGTCAAAAGTCAAAAAAGTCGAAAGTCAAAAATGTCAAAAAAGTCAAAAAAGTCAAAAGTCGAAATTCAAAAAAGTCAAAAAAGTCAAAAGTCAAAAAAGTCAAAATTCAAAAAAGTCAAAAGTCAAAAGTCAAAAAAGTCAAAAGTCAAAAGTGAAAAAAGTCAAAAAAGTCAAGTCAAAAAAGTCAAAAAAGTCAAAGTCAAAAAAGTCAAAAGTCAAAAAATTCAAAATTCAAAAAAGTCAAAAGTCAAAAGTCAAAAAAGTCAAGTCAAAAAAGTCACTTAAGTCAAAAGTCAAAAAAGTCAAAAAAGTCAAAGAAGTCAAAAAAAGTCAAAAAAGTCAAAAAAGTCAAAAGTCAAAAAACAAAAGTCAAAAAAGTCAAAGTCAAAAAAGTCAAAAGTAAAAAAAAACAAAAAAGTCAAAAAAGTCAAAATTCAAAAAAGTCAAAAAAGTCAAGTCAAAAGTCAAAAAAGTCAAAAGTCAAAAGTCAAAAAAGTAAATAAAGTCAAAAGTCAAAAGTTAAAAAAGTAAAAAAGTCAAAAGTCAAAAAAGTAAAAAAAGTCAAAATTCAAAAAAGTCAAAAAAGTCAAAAGTCAAAAGTCAAAAAAGTCAAAAGTCTAAAAAGTCAAGTCAAAAGTCAAAAAAGTAAATAAAGTCAAAAGTCAAAAGTTAAAAAAGTAAAAAAGTCAAAAGTCAAAAAAGTAAAAAAAGTCAAGTCAAAGAAGTCAAAAAAGTCAAAAGTCAAAAAATCAAAAAAGTCAACAAAGTCAACAAAGTCAAAAAAGTAAAAAAAGTCAAAAGTCAAAAAAGTAAAAAAAGTCAAAAGTCAAAAGTCAAAAAAGTCAAAAAAGTCAATAAAGTGAAAAAAGTAAGAAAAGTCAAAGTCAAAAAAGTCAAAAAAGTCAAAAGTCAACAGTCAAGTCAAAAACGTCAAAAAAAGTCAAAAAAGTCTAAAGTCTAAAGTCAAAAAAGGCAAAAAAGTCAAAAGTCAAAATTTGTGGAGTGGAGTGGAGTGGAGTGGAATAGTAAAACCTACAATTATCATCTTCCCGAAATTTTACATTCGTCTCATTATCTTGAAAACAAAATTTTTGAAGGTTTCACTTCTAAGTTCTAACACGTGTGAATGGCACACATTTTAATTTTTTTGTTTTTATTATTTTTTACTTATCTTTAGGTATTTTATTTTAAATTATTCTTATACTTTTTATCATTCTCAACATACTTGTAAAATATCTTATCCAAAGGGTTTGAAGATTTTTGTACGGAACCTGGCATACCTACAAGTCCGCCATTTTGAAAAAAAAGCTCGTTTCGATTTTGAAGTTGGTTACTTTTTGTTAGTATTTAGATGATATTAGTCAATTTTGTATGTAAGTACCTACTTATTTGTAGGTGAACCGATTTTGATGATTCTTTTTTTGATAGAAAGCTGGTGCGTATCATGTGGTTCCACATAAATTTGAGGGAGATTTGACAAGTAGTTTTCGAGTTATTTTGAAGTTGGTTATTTTTTGTTAGTATTTAGATGATATTAGTCAATTTTGTATGTAAGTACCTACTTATTTGTTATCCACTCACCTTTAGTCTCCACTGGACAGTTTCGTTTCATAAAATTTCAAGTCAGTCTCCACTCAACTCTAGTCTCCACTGGACAGTTTCGTTTCATAAAATTTCAAGTCAGTCTCCACTCACCTCTAGTCTCCACTGGACAGTTTCGTTTCATAAAATTTCAAGTCAGTCTCCACTCACCTCTAGTCTCCACTGGACAGTTTCGTATCATAAAATTTCAAGTCAGTCTCCACTCACCTCTAGTCTCCACTGGACAGTTTCGTATCATAAAATTTCAAGTCAGTCTCCACTCACCTCTAGTCTCCACTGGCCAGTTTCGTATCATAAAATTTCAAGTCAGTCTCCACTCACCTCTAGTCTCCACTGGCCAGTTTCGTATCATAAAATTTCAAGTCAGTCTCCACTCACCTCTAGTCTCCACTGGCCAGTTTCGTATCATAAAATTTCAAGTCAGTCTCCACTCACCTCTAGTCTCCACTGGACAGTTTCGTATCATAAAATTTCAAGTCAGTCTCCACTCACCTCTAGTCTCCACTGGACAGTTTCGTATCATAAAATTTCAAGTCAGTCTCCACTCACCTCTAGTCTCCATTGGACAGTTTCGTATCATAAAATTTCAAGTCAGTCTCCACTCACCTCTAGTCTCCACTGGATAAGCTAAAATTATCATTACTCTTATTTTATTACACCTAAAATTCCAATGAATAAATCAAAATAAAGTATACTTACACCCCAATTCAGAGCAGTTACTAATAATAATAATAATAATAATAAAACCCTTCCACACTCATACCCCCGCAGTAGGTTACAAGTATTTACCTGTGTCGCGGGTGGCATGTACTACACATATAACACATCACAATAACAGCCATGACACGAGTACAAATATTTATCTGTCACATAAATATTTGCCCCGGCCGGAAATCGAACCCGAAACCCCTCGCTTCGCAGTTCGCAGGCAGGTCCACTACCAACTAGGCTATGTAGGATCTACAGCTACGCACGGGGTCATTAACCTCACAGCCGCGCGCGGCCGGCTCACGGCGTGGCGGTCGAGTTTACACTCAGGGGAGCGGGGTAAAGGGAAGTGAACAAAATGCCTACAACGGTCGAATAAGCTCGCCTTAAATATAACTATCTAATCACCTCATTTGCTTCTAAATTAAATTGACTGTACACCTACTACTCCAACTTAAAGCATAATAATTAATTTATAGGCAAAAGTCTAAGCGGATATTGATAAAAATTAAATGTAGTTTCGCTAAAGGTTAAACACAGTTCCGTTTCTTTTGTTGGTTAGGTACATTTAACTGCTACTAAACAGATAACAATTAATTGCTTTAAAAGATTTGAGTAAATTACCTCATTTACTTGTAAGTATCAAACAATTTTAATGAAGTACCTAGATGTAAAAATTGTCATTAGTGTCTGTCAATTATCAACATGTCATAGGCGTCATAGCATGCCATGGGCTAATTCTAACCTGCTGAAACCATGATCTAAGTGACTTATTGACGTGATAACGTCTATTAAAACGATGAGCGCCGGGCGCATCTATGAAAAAATGTAGCGTTCCGCGAGCGAGAGAGCGGCAAAAGCGAGAGAGAGGCACTATCGGCTACGATCGGCGTATCGTAGCCGATGCCGTAGGCGATCGTAGTTGAGTTGAGCGGAGCGGGGCGGGGCGGGGCGGAGCGGGGCGGGGCGGGGCGGAGCGGAGCGGAGCTTTGTCATGACGTTGTCACGTTAAACTATAGTCTGTAAACCGACTTTACAGACAACCAATTTTAATTAATATAGGTACTTATGATAATTCAAAGTCAACACAATTGTGACAGGACAGGACGGATGTGCGAAGGGTTCCAAGTTCCCCTCCCCCTCTCATGATGATTCTTTTTTTAGTTGAAAGGTGTTGCTTGTCATGTGGTCCCACCTAAATTTGAGCGAGATCTGACGAGTAGCTTTTGAGCTATCCCTAATTTTTAACCGACTTCAAAAAAGGAGGAGGTTCTCAATTCGACTGTATTTTTTTTTATTTTTTTTTATGTTTGTTACCTCAGAACTTTGGACTGGGCGAACCGATTTTGATGATTCTTTTTTTAATCGAAAGCTGGTGGTTGTCATGTGGTCCCACATAAATTTTATTGAGGTCTGACAATGGCGTCCATGAGAAAAACACATAAATCGTAAATTTGCGTTAAGATGTGCGCGACAAATTGACGAATAACTCAATATCACGCCAACCGATTTCGATGATTCTTTTTTTAATCGAAAGCAGGCGCTTGTCATGTGGTCTCACATAAATTTGAACGAGATCTGACAACTATGTAGTTTTTGAGACTTTGAAGTCGGTTATTTTTTGTTAGTAAAATTTAGATTATGAAGTCGGTTATTTTTTGTCAAGAATTAGGTATATCTAGTAAGTTTCGGGGGTAATGTGTCAATGTTTATTAATAATCTAAATTTTACTAACAAAAAATAACCGACTTCAAAATTACTCAAAAAGTACTTACCTATCAGATCTCGTTCAAATATACTATATTGGACCACATTACAAGCCCCTGCTTTCGATTAAAAAAAGAATTATCAAAATCGGTTCACCCAGTCCAAAGTTCTGAGGTAACAAACATAAAAAAATATAGAGTCGAATTGAGAACCTCCTCCTTTTTTTGAAGTCTGTTAAAAATTTAATAATACTTACCAACAGTCAAGATGAATTGCACCGTTTGCTTAAAATCCAATCCAATCCAATCGTAGTCGTATTGGGGCGGCTTAGAAAACTAACCCCAATCCCACGCCGAATGGGTGTCGTAAGAGGCGACTAAATTCGACCCGCTGGTGGTAGGTAAAAAAAATTGCGTTGACACCTATCGGTTATAGTTACTATACACCATGGGTGGCAACAACCATCAGAAAGGCCTATCGACTCATTGGCCATTGACATAAAAACCCGAATTTCCTAAGTATACATTTATCAATCGTGATAGAAACACGCATGGGCCGCGCGGCCCACTATCTCCGATCTCTACGGCCGCTAGTTCAGAATTAACTTGCAAAACATAGCTCCCTCGGTGCGGAAAATTAAAGCTATTAATTATAGCCCCTACTATGCAAACTCGATGCTATGAAACTCGATCCGTGTTATCCTAGATATTGTTTATGTTAATAAACGAGGTAATTATAGTTTAAAACAATTAAAAACACGCTATTGTGGTAGGCTTTCGGCTTCATTCTCAGACTCTGGATACTTTTATATGTAGGTTACTTTTGAGATCAAATGAGCCAGAACTCGATAAGGTGATGTCGTTTCATTTTAGAGTTCCGTGGTCATATGCCCCATAATCGGACTCTATGACATTCTAACATCATATTTCTTTCAATTTGCATTTGCTTATATAATTTCGGCTCAATCGAACACCTAGAAATTTGAGTGCTTTCACATTGGTACAGGTGAAACTAAATAAATGCCATGCATTTCGAGATTCATGTCAAAGTTAAAAGTTTCAGTAAAGAAAAGTGAAGTATTACTTAGACTTAGAGTTCTTCTCGAGTATGTGTAGTACGGAAAATTAATTGTATTAAGGTTTTAGTGGCTACGCTACTTATGGTTAACACATCTGCGATGGTTAAATAAATAAATAAATGCACACACTACAATTGGCATAAACGAGTGGCATGGTTACCAATAAGATAGATACTCTCAAGACCGATAAAAAATTGATAAAAAATTTACTTTGCGTCTAATTACATCGTCATCAGATTTACATTGTATTGTTTAGACCAGTAGTTCTTTACCTATGATACGCTGACCACTGGTGGTCCCTGGAAGCAGCTGAAGTGGTCCGCAATGCCTTTCTAAAAATATTAGATTCAAAATGACTGTCTTATAAAATTTCGCTCAAAAATTGATTAAAAATATAATTAAAATATCAGTGGCTTCCAACGAATTATACGTGTTGTAGACGTGTAGATTGAAATCGAAGAAATTGTCCATGGTCAGACAGAAATTTTGTCACATGTCTTCCTTCATCTCTAAAAGGTTAAGAAACACTGGTTTAGACTACGAGGGAAAGACTTTAAATATCGAATAATATCTATAAATACCTGTCTTAAATTGGGTATTTGACAACATTGAAAATATACTACAAATTGTTATTATTCTATGAGATAGTAGCACTAAAAAACATATTTCACTTTATTTTCAAGTAAATCACGTATATTTTTGCAAATAACACGAAATTAAAATACTGTTATTTTAGGAAATTTTACCAGTGACCGAAACGCCCTGTGATTGGTGACAACTTTGATGACGTCACACGCTAGTAAAAAATCAGATCTTTTCTCTATAGAATCATAATAGATACTTGCGTGTGACGTCACACGTATCATAGACCGCCGCCATGACAGCGAAACAGCGTTTTTGGCGCGGTTTTGGAAGTTTAAACTTTAACATTGATTTTTATTAACAATACTGTTAATTTTTTCGGAAATATCAATGGAGTGGGTTTATTTTGTAATAAAGAATAAATTAAAATGATTTTTAACCGACGAAAAAAAAAAGGAGGAGGTTCTCAATTCGACACGTATATTTTTATTTTTATTTTTATGTATGATCACGCAGAAATCGGCACAGGGTGGTCCGATTTGGATGATTTTTTTTTTATTGAATAGGGTATGTCCTGAAGTTGGTCCCATATTTTTTTGAAAATTTTATTCCCACCTTAAAGGTACGAAAATAGGGAATGATTGATTATTCATCCGTTTTTTATCCGGAATTTTTACATGTTAACCCCAATAACTTTGTACTGGATGATCCGATTTCGATGATTCTTTTTTTATTGAATAGTGTATACCTTGAGGTTACTCTTGTTTAAATTTCGAAACAAAATTTTACCCCTATAGGTACGAAAATAGGGGATGATTGATATTTCATCTACTACATTTTTACCTGGTAACTGAATCTATAATTCATAAAATCAATAATTTATTATTAATTATAAGTATTATAGCAACTAAAAATTAAAAAATAATTACTTTTTAACAAAAAATAAAACCAACGAAAAAAAAACTGAAAAGCAAAAAATAAAATAAACCATTTAGTATTATAAATTAAGATCCGAAATTAACAGTAAATAAATAATTTTGAGGCGGTGCCAAACCAATGAAAAAACAAACGGCGAAAAGATGTGCGCCGGGCTGCTGCTGCCGTGTGCATCGCATGCCGCTGCCCTCATAATATTATGAATTATATGTAATTATTTTGGTTGTTTGTTTGGCACGGTCTCAAAATTATTTATTTACTGTTAATTTCGGATCTTAATTTATAATACTAAATGGTTTATTTTATTTTTTGCTTTTCAGTTTTTTTTTCGTTGGTTTTATTTTTTGTTAAAAAGTAATTATTAAAAATTAAATTAGTCAAATACCCTATTGGTTACCCAAAAAAATATGTCTACTCAAATACTCGCAAAGTCGCTTACTTTGCTGGTTGACATTTAGAATCTGCATGAAAAATATAAAAAGGAGGAGGTTCTCAATTAAATTGTGTTTTTTTTTGTTTTAACTCGTCATTGACGAACCGATTAGATTTTTTTATTTTTTTATATGATTCTAGATTGGTCCTACCTATAATCAAAATTCAAATCTAATGATGGGATGCCTATTTCTTACTTTTCACTGCAACTTTTACACCAGTAAGGGGCTTCAAGTTTTCGAACTTACGAGTACCTATATCTTGTTTCTAGCGTCTTTTGACTGCAGTTGCTACTGCACGCCAGGTGGCCTTCAATTTGCTACTTGCATAAAAATGATAAATAATTCGACCATAAGAGGTAATGCTAATACCAGGGGTGTTGTATCCTTAATTTAAAGACAGGTCTTTTATAGTTTTATAATATAGATGGCGCTGCTATTTCAATTAATCGTCGATTATGTCCCCGTCATCTTGGTAAAGGTGGCTTGCATACTGATGCATATTATCATAAGAATAGCCGAGTTACACCTTGAAAAAATTATCATCTACGAATTCATAGGACAGTGTGGAGGAATGTGGAATATGCTCAAGGAGACTTAAGTATATGATATACATATAATTAAGTCTATAAATACTTCATATAGTCTATATATAGTCACCGACAAAAGAGCCGCCGATACCTGTATGATGGTACCTAAGTATTGTTGATAATGGTTTTATTGCCGGGTGTTCTAAGCTTTTCTGGATCAATTACTTATAAGTAGCGTTACATATATCCTATATAGTCACATTCATTCATTATTTCACTACAGTATAGCAAAATATTTAGCTTTAGGTCTAGGTAGACCTATAAATATGTGGCCAGCAAACCAATACACGTTATCCGATCTAATAATATTAATCTGTCTGGCAGTAACTGTATTTAATTTATTTTCAAACACTAGACTAGTAAATGATCCGTATAGGTAACCTTTATAAATACAATTTATAGGTGCGTACAATATAGTTATAAGCACTAATCCATCACTGTGAAGTTTATTCTTCCCTGGTCGCCTCAACCTGCAATTTCTTTCCCCCTGCCTATAATTTGTGGTATCGAGCCTTAAGTCGTTACGTCAAACGCAAAGGCGTTTGTTCGTAATTCAATATCATACCAGTATAAAGATACTGGTATGATATTGAATTACGATTACATGTCGTTAAAAAGAGCAAAAGTTGAAGGTTGCACTTTATTAATTAATGTAATTTATTCTATGCATTTATTCAGTTAAGATGGCAACGAGGAAATATTATAGTTTTTCATTCGGTACTGGAATCAGCCACTTGTTAAGCATTAACCATTTTGTGTTGGAAGCATTAACTATATTATTGTAAATATTGTAATAGAGTCTATTATTAAATAGTTGCTAACAAATAATCATGCTATTTTATAAATAAGTAAATCACTGGAAGCTATACCTAATATTAATTAATATGTTGCCCTAATAATAATAATAATAATAATAATCATTTATTTCAGATTTAAAATCCATATTTTGTTTGTAGGCTTGTCTTAAAAGCTAGTAGCTAATAGCCCTAATAGCTCCTTAATACAGAATTTGTATGATGATTCTTTACTAAGGAGCGATTAAAGTAGTCGTTAGTAACTCTGAGTTGGGGCGTTAGAATACTAACCCCAATTACACGCCGGATGGGTGTCGTAAGAGGCGACTAAATCCAGCCCGCTAGTGGTAGGGCCCCCCGGAGGGATTATATTGGTAATATTGATTTTAATTTTTAATTAATACTATTATGACAATTTTTATTTCTCCATGGGGTTCGCCTGGATAGCTAGCACCCTTAGCATAAGTCAGCCGCCAAAGGACTCGTCGTGTTCCAGCAGGGGGCTTGAGAACCAGTTCTTTCTTTATTTTTCTTATCAGTTTCTTGGCCGGCAACGAATCAGTGATGCCTTTGGTGTTGCTGATGTTCATGGGCGACGACAGCCACCTACCATCAAGTGGATCGTCAGCTCGTTTGCCGGCTATTTTCATAAAAAAATCCTACATAACAGATTTTTTTTTTCTGGAAATTTCAATTAATAATAATAATAATAAAATCTATTTATTGTCATAATTACAATTTCAATTAAATTACAATTAAATTTACAATTTGACTTATAAATAAATATGACAACAGGACCTGGCTCAGCTTTTGCTAACACGGGGCTGGGTTCCCCGTGTAGCGCTGGTTTTCAGCCAGTCCTTCCTCCCTAGGCTGTTGTGCAATTAATGATTCCGTAGTGTTTTAAAATGTAAACCCAACTTAAGATTTATAATTCGTAACATATTGTATTTATACCACAAAACTAATAACTAAGACAACAAAGTTCGCTTGAATAAAGCTTGCACGTATCATAAACCTTTTAATATGAGAAGTAATAATGAATTAATGATAGTCTTGTATAGATAACTAATGAACAACGTGCTGTGTATTGTACCTATACTTACCTGGGTACTTAGATCATGGAGCTGCCATAAAATAGCAGCTGCTTTTAATTGCTAACAAAAAATATAAATTAAATTTAATACACGCATAAAATTATTACCAATATTTGCATGTAACATGACTACTTCGTCTTTATCACCTCCGCTTGAAACCTGCCAAGACAAATAGCTGATGCAAATTGACAATAAATTCTCACATTTTTTGTAGTTTAGAAAACAGTGCAGAATTTATATAATATAAACGACAATGAAAATAAAGACAAAACAGTTCAATACCTTTTTGTCTTTGTTGTGTTGTAGCTATTGATGAACTTAAATGTTATCAATAAAAAATAATTAAACATATTTTGAATTTTCTAAAAACTTGATAGTTAATAATATTTAACTGGAGGTGAATTTTTGCGGTTGTTAATATTTCACTGTAAAATTAAAAAAGCATATCTTATTTATTCCAATAATGGGTGCAGTTTATACAATAAAATTTATTGCAGTGTGAAAAAAATAAAGATATTTTTGAACATGCTCAAAATCCACTTTCTTAATAAGTAAATGCCTTTTCTAAAATATCAATTTACGTTTAATATAATAATAGGATTTTTAGTTTTATGACTGCCTTTTATTTATATCAACATAACATTTCTATTAATTTACTCGTGAACAAACCTTATTAATGTAAAGAATTTCATGAAAAAAATACTAATATTAAGAAATTTCATTGGTATTATCGTAAGAATAGGCTGAACCGTAGTCATACTAGTTTAATTATATTTTTTATTTAATATAAAAATAAAACATTAATTGCCTACACTTCGGTATAAACCTGAGCATTTTAGAAAGTACCTACAATAGATGTATTAAAAGATATTAAAAATACACTTTCCATTGCAAAATTAATCGCAGATTGCGCCACGATAAAAGGAAACGGTTGGATGAATTATTACATAATTAAAAGCTCTACAATGTGAAAATTACTTTGGTATTTTTACTAAGTACTGCTCCTACCATTATAAAAATAGTTAAGTTACTTTAATATTCCGTTAACGTACTCCCTAGCTTATTGCCTTGCCGACACATTCTCTGCGTATATTAAGTTATTAGCAACGCATTTGAAGTGAACGCGTTACAATTATGAAACAGCAAAAACTCTCTCTTAATGCGTCTTTCGTATTAATTCCGATAATAATGAGAACTATAAAGAATTAATAGGATATGCGTAAATAGGCACAGTTAGGTGTTTAGTTATGTTTCATTACGTTTTAAGAATATTTTATTTTCTTTAACTTCCCTGTTGATACGCTATATAAAGGTGGTTGTGCAACAAAGTTGGTTTAAAATCAAGCAAAAAATCGCTACTGATAATGATAATATTTTGATTTTTTATTTTATTTTAAAAGTTAATGAATGAGTAGATTATCTACGTGTACTATGAGGCTAAATGTACAACTGGTGCCTTACCATGAACTCTAATAAAATGTGTCATGTTCAGGACAGGTCAGCTTGTAGCTAAAACCTGACAGGAGTGTATTTTGTACCATGAACGTTTACCGATTACCTGCAATGCCTCTACTTCTGTCCTGCATCTTTAGTCTATGACATGCAAGGTACTTGATTTGTACTAATTATGTTCTGAAATAGAGCGTTTTATCGGTTTACCGGTTTTCAAATGAATGCGTAATATTGATGTTTTTAAAAGTTTAAAATAACAATCTCAATTGAAGATTTTGAGATTTGTTATAAATACTTAAGTGTTGTGATTTATTAACCTTTCGTTCTCTAAAATTACCAAAAAAATTATCGCTAAGTGATGCTTAAATTTTTGAACGTAATCTTACACCACTTGACACTTGACACAGTGACATGTCTAAATGTCTATTAAAATGTGTGATTTATAATGCCGGTCACTCACATTCGCGCGAATACGCGAACCCACAAGTGTGGGACGACATTCGCGAATGATTATGCGAAGTTTTCGAGGCATTCGGGGTTTTCTAAGCTGTGTCGGTTTTTTGTCGCACATGAAAGCGCGCGAACCTCGAACCTTCGTGTAGTCTCCCACACATTCGTGCGACCAGTTGCGCACACGACTAAAAAGTTGATGTATCTCTTAATTTTTCGTGGTTCGTGGCGTCTAATCGTACTACCATTTATTTTCTGTATTGAAAATGGATTTTAATGACAACAACATAATAACAACAGCAAGATGGAACATTCGTGAACAAAGTGTAGGAGGAAGCGGAAATGGGCTTGTATTGTATACTCATATGCGAACCCATTTGCCTGACCACCCTTCACATATTATGTGCAAACATTCGTAAAAATGTCAAACATTTGCGCGCATGTGAGTGACCGGGGTTAGGAGCGATAATTTAAAAAGCATAAGTACAATGAATGTTTTCAAAATTTTCCAAACAAATGAAATGTATTTATTTTGTGATGATGGTGTATTTGAAATTCGCCATGGCTGCATCCCGTCGTGTTTCATCATCATCAACGAAATAGCCGAAACAGGACAATAAATGTTACTTTCGGTGAGCTGTAATATTTTGACGTTAACATATGCCACTTTCTGATGTCAATACGTCAACAATCGCGTCATGGTACACGAATTGCAGGGCAGAAGATCATTTTTGAAGTCACGTGACCGCTGTCCTGTTACGGTGACGTGGTCGCTGATTGCCCTGTGTTTTAGCCAGATCATGGTAGGATATAGCAGGACAGGCCAATTATCGGCTAATATTGACCTGTTTTAAGAGTTCATGGTAAGCCCCCTGTAATAACAACTGAAATGCCTGCAACTCATAATTAAATACATTTTAATACTTAAAACAAACTGGATCATCAGATCAGATTTGGAAATGAGTTATTTGATACTGTAGTCGAAAATACTAGTTAGTTTATTGCCGCTTGTTCTTTCAAGAGTGCTCATGTTAAAACTAGTATTATCAATTTCACTTCAAAATAACTCAAAAAGTGGGATCACATGACAAGCACCAGCTTTCGATTATAAAAAGAATCATCAAAATCAGTTTACCCAGTCGAAAGTTCGGGGTTAAAAATACATTCGAATTGAATACCTCCTCCTTTTTTGAAGTCGATTAAAAAGCTTTTCCTTCACATGACGATTGTCATAGACTATATCGAATTTCTACCAGTTAACTCCTATTACAAATTCACAACTTCGTTCCAAAAGAGAACAATAAACTTGTACAACTAATGTAGAGTTTCTATTACAAATAATTCATAACCCACTTCGTTCCGAAAGAGTACAATGTTGTACAACTAATGTAGAGTTTCCTTCAATAATAAATTATAACATAATCAAACTCAACAGAAAGTTAAGTTGTATTCAGACAAAATACAGTTAATTTAACTTTTAAAAGCTTACTAATTACAAACGTACATGCCTCATTAATTTACTACGACGAGGAATTCAAAACATCCCAACCAGGCGTAAACATAAAAAACAAAAACCTATCAAAAACAATCCCTGATGTACTCCGATCTTGCTTCTAAATAAAGTGCAGATAAGTCTACAAATGACTTATGTTTTTGGAATTTCAAACGTGATGAACGCAACGTCCTTATTTTAAGTTGCATAAGGGTGAAATTGCTTTGAGATTTATGAAGTTTTACAGGGTGACATGGAAATAAAAGGACACGAAAGTGAGAGTTATCACAGGGACCCATTAGGGCGCACGCGCGGCCCCACAGAGTAAAAAAGAGGGAAAATAAACGTGAGTCGTGTACGAGGCCTTGATGTTTACAAGAGGTTCCTTATAAAGTTCTCCGGAATTCGTACAAAATATTCTTAACAAATACTCGGGACAGATACTCGTAATGTTAAATCGTTAAGGTTTTATACTCGTCTGGTTGGCAGTTCTTGTGAACTGGTTCACGACCACAAACGACTCCTGCAAAAATATAAGTTGCAAATAAAATAAGTTGAAATGGGTCCGTGTTTTCAATGGCATATTTTGTAGAGCTACAATAGCTCTATTGTACAGAAATGTTTTGTCATTTTCAGGTATTTTATAAAGGCTTTTTAACTTTAGGTAGCTACCGTATGGTATAGGTACAGTTATGTAGCTACCTATATAACATACATAAGTAAAGTTGCAATCTGAATATAATATAATAAAAAATAATTTAATATTTCAATCCCTACGACAAATAAGTATATTTATTTCGTGGTATGTAGTGGTTTTTAGACAAACCAAAATCGTTTATAATATCTTCAAGTAAGTAAAAAAATCTTTGTTTGTGACTGTCAAGCGAAAACAATTCGTTTTACAAAGCCTCTGATAAATTTCAATTCAATATTAAGATTAAAAAATAAGAAAATATTTGACGCTCAAAACCTCGAACTTCCCATAAATTTACCAAGTCCTCTCCCACTAAACTCATCAATCTCATAAAGTTTGTGTACGTGCCTGTCCATTGCAAAGGACCCCTAAAATTAGTACCATTTAGTATTGACAGTCGTAAAAATAATGTGGCGGGACGCGGGACCGACCGACTCCCGTCTTGACCGTGCTGTCCGATAACGGTGATGGTATGTGGAATGCCATGGATTTTGGAATACTTTACATTTTTCCAAATACATTTAGATAGTGGTATTAGACATGGCTACCATTGAAACACTTTCACGAATGTTAACATACTATAAAACACTATTCTCACTTTATAATGCTGATATGGGATTTGAATTTGAATTGAACAGCTTGGGAGTCTCTCTGAGTCATCAGTAAACCATTTGTACGTAATATAGTTGTCAGCATCAATTGAGTTAATACATACCGCGTACCTATAATAGTTTTTTGCAAGTAACATAGGTATGTGGAGAACTCGATGGCTATTCTATTATATTTGTTTGTATGTATTTATACTGAAGAAGATAGCGGGTAATGCGGGTATCCACTGGATTCAGAAGGCTCAGGACCGGACTGAGTGGCGCAAGTTAGGGGAGGCCTATGTCCAGCAGTGGACCTCTAAAGTCTGATGGATGTATGATACGTATTTATAAATGTGATGGACAATATGGAATCTAACCATCGATCTGTGTATTACTTGTATTAGGTTTATAAGTGGATGTGAATGGTTATAAAATCCTTGTTAACTAGAATTTATGGGTCACATTTAAATAACACGATAAACTATAGTTTCCATACATTCGAGTACATATACATATATGTATACACATTACTGTTTATAGCAGTAACAAACAAAGCGAGCAATGTAAAGTGCTATATTAACTAAACTCGAGCGCCGAGCACGATTCCGCTTGTCATGAATCTGTCGCAATTGTAGCGACATCAACGGGATCCAAACAATTACATCGCGCAAAAACGCTCTACAAACATAAAGGCATTCATAAAAACATAAAATAGTCTTGATGACTTCAAATCAACATCTTGTTGCGGTGGACCCGCTGCTAGCGGATAGCGGATGGCGCGTGCGGAATGAAAGATCAATTGCGGAATTCTAACGTTTACTACAGTATAAATTATTTAGTATTGCGCTTCAAAATGTAGCTGAGTTGGAAAAATTTAGAGTAAATTGTGTTATTTTAAGTAGGTGGAAGTGATATCAATTTTATTTTTACTTTTTTCTCATTATTTCATTGTTTTTTATAAATGTACCTATCGGTTTGATTAGGTCAAATTATTAGATTTGATACAGTCATACGTAACGTCGAATAAGTAAATAATTACTACTATTAAAAATAAAAATAAAAAATATGGAAAATTTTATTTTACACAAGATATCGACCTACATTACAGTCATTGGCACTTTATCATTTTTAAACGCTCATGTATGACTGTAGCCCTATTATCTATTCTGGTAAGCGTAACTTCCCGCCAACACTCCCACCACACCTTGTGTTCCGGTAATTTGACGGACAAGATATAACATTAGTAGATAAGGAAAAATGAAATAAAACAAACAACTCCTCGGGTAATTTGCTAGCTAATGACTAGCCTTATCTAACTAATTAAAATACGATTTGGCACAAAGCGCAAGCATGAACATACATCTTCTATTATTGTCACTTTGCGCGATTCCTATCATATGATTGCTACTTCGTTTTCTAGGAACTTATGCACTGTTCAGAAATTAGTGTCAAGTGTTGCCAGTAATCGCTTGCTGTAATTAATGTTTATCTAACGCCGAGAAATTAAGTCGACCATTACAGATAATGCGAAATTTGCAGCGTATTGCATGTGCGACAATTATAGCTACAAAATAACTACTATTTTGTTAGCAAAGCCACCAGGTTTTTCAAAACTGTTTTGTGATACTAAAATTAAAAAATAAAAAAATTCTTATGGAAACATGAAATCTTTGTAAGATCTATTGCATTGCATAAACTTTTTAAATAGGGCAACTACCTTTTTATTACCCGTCGAATCTAATTTAATCATAGTAGTGGCTCTATCATTGGCTCTATGGCATTTATGCTGTATCTATGTATAAGTTACACTATTTTTGGTAATTAATCACAGCGGATAGCATTAAATAAGAAATATATTTTGGTATAGACATTAAAATACATGTAAGCATTTTAAAAAAGGTATATTAAATAATACATAGGTACAATGTAAAACTTCGCAATGTCTCGAATGAATGAGCTTAAAATAAAATAAAACAAGGAAGAAGTCCAAACGTAAACTTAAACGAATATTTAAAATCTTAAAAATTTTAAATTCTTTACATATTCAAATATTTCATATTTATTTTCTTGTATTTATTATGCATCGCTAACATACTATGTGTGACAAGTCAAAGTGAATTGTTTATTAAAACTGAGGTGTGCATTAAACAACCATATTTTCACAGAAAAGGTGTCTCAAATTACCCATGGAGTATAATTTGGATCCTTTGAATATGATTACCAACCCTTCCGGTTGTGGTGTATAATAAAATTCAATTTGTGATCTCTTACTAAACGCGTCACCTAATTCACCCCTTTTTGTGACCAATTTGTATGGTAGGGCGTCAGAAAATTCGTTACGATGATGTTCATAAGTAATTATGTCTACATTTAGTTATGAGTCATTAATGAGTATGTACGATTTGTTATAGAACCTGCCTTCTAAGCTTTTGTAATAATAAATTAAAGGTAAAAATATGTATTTTTTGATAAATTTATTCTTGTAGGCATTGCATCTGTGTCACCCCCATAACCTTGGAATTTAGTGGTAGGTTTTGAGTATTTACACAACTTAGTATCTATTTATGAACATAAATATCTGATCTGATCATGTCTGATTGATCGAAAACCAGCAAAAAATAATACAGTATTAAAACCACGCACAAGAAACTGCACTCCTAAAATGAAAATCACCAAAACAACCTCGAAATCTAATTTCCAATGTCCCCTCCCATATCCAGATTCTCACAAGGCCAGCGAACCCGCTACCGTTTTTTCTAAGCCCTTCGGTCTAAAAACACGACAAATAATTAGTTTATCCTCAAACCATTGCCACACACGGTGGGCAAATGCGTTTTTTGCTCCTACCCGCCGAATTGAGGCAAAACTATCCCGTATTAAAACTACATTAGGTGACACGCCGTGTGTGTTGTGATTAGTCGCTAGACGTCTGACGATCAGAATGCGATTATGTTTCAGTTACGCGACGATTAGGGTAACGACTAAATTATTGTTTTGAAGTATGTTTCCGTGAATTTGCATTTGTTCTAGGGTTATGATTGTTTTTACAAGACCAGGATGGTTTTACCCATTAGCGGTACGTTGCAGGGGACTGGTCTCGTCGTTATTGAGGAAGTCCAGTGGCACACCATGGTATTCCTTGGTACTGCAGTGCGGTTTAGTGGAAAGTGTAGGAAAGTTTTATTTAACGACGGCAATGTAACTAAATATTACCCATTTATCGTGCACTACAAAGTACCTATTGTACATTTTTTAGACGACACTTCTTATGTAAATTATCTTGGCACTACTTTTTTTTAAACTAATTTAAAAAAATGGTTGTCTGTAAAGTCGGTATACGGACGGAGATTTAACGTGACAACGTCTGTTTGTGGTATAAGTTTTTGGAACATAGAATTAAATGAAAATCACAATTTTAAATTCATAATTCGTTGACGCCAGAAACGTTCGCGTAGAAGAGAGACGCAGGGCGCGCGCCGGTCGAGCGAGCCTCTCTCGCGCGCGCATGGTAAAGTTCCTTACACAGTTTTCGTGAATGACACCCGAGTCAACCAATTTATAAGACGTTATCACGTCAAAAGTAAACAATATCGATACCTCTGGGCTCAAAGGGCGTATAGCACAAACAGCTACTTTTCAGGAGAGCCAAAAAACCTAAAAAATAAAACAAAATTAGCTATAACTTTTTTGTCTCAATGATTATAAAAAAACAATCTATGAGAAAAATACTTACATTTTCCTATATTTTAAGTTAATATTATTAAAAGAAGTCTAAATATAATAGTTTCCAAAATAGTTTTGCTTTACTACCTGAAAAAAACTACAAAATGTCCTTTACACCCCTTTAAAAAAAGCTAACTTTATTTACTTTGGCAGTAAAGATAACCTAGCGTAAAAAAACTTGTATAATATTATGTAGTAAATGATAATAGCAATGTTTAATTGTGTTGTAAATCACAAAGTTTGCATTTAAAATTGTACAACTTTCATAATAAAAAGGGTTAAACGGGGTGGGGGGTACCCCATCCCATCCTGATGGATTATTCTCATAACCCCCATCCCAATGGAGATTATAGGAATAACCAAAAAGCTTTTTAAAAATAAATTTTTGAAGAGTTATTGTTAATAGTTTTTAACCGACTTCAAAAAAAAAGAGGAGGTTCTCAATTCGACTGTTTTTTTAACCGACTTCAAAAAAAAGGAGGAGGTTCTCAATTCGACTGTATTTTTTTTATGTTTGTTACCTCAGAACTCTCGACTGGGCGAACCAATTTTGATGATTCTTTTTTTAGTCAAAAGCTGGTGGCTGTCATGTGGTCCCACATAAAATTTATTGAGATCTGACAATGGCATCCATGAGAAAACCATATAAGTCGTAAAGGAGAATGCCCATAGCCAGTACTCTCAAAAAAAATAATTGTGTCACAATGACTTTTGTACTAAAAATTAAGTTAAAATATTTTAAATATTTTACCGTATTTCCTAAAAAATTCTTTTTGGGCTTTATTTTCTTAAATAAATAAGTAACTTTACTTCCGTTTTACAACACAAAAGCATTCGGCCATTTATATTGGAATTGGAGCCAATCAGGGATCTTTTAAGATCCTTCGGGCCAATAGGTTGCGTTGATTTGATTATGACTATGATACAACAAACTAGATGGTGTTAGGGGACTGCCAAATGAATTTGATAATTATTACATTTAAAGTTAGATGGCGTTTGGGGGCTGTCAAATGAATTTTAAACTTAAACATATACGACTTAATGCGCCTGCATAGAGTCCATATTACTGTGTCTACTATAACCTAAATACAAAATAATTTTGTTGAAAATCTCATAACTCCTACGATTAAAATTGACTAAAGTTGGTTTGTGTAATGTATTTAGATAACTTATTCAAATAAAGGTATTTTTATCAGGACACAAAAATATTAATATCAGTACATTTCTCCATACAAAATGGGCATTCTCCTTTGTATAAACAATGTGCGCGACAAATGGACGAATAACTCAATATCACGCCAACCGATTTCGATGATTCTTTTTTTAGTCGAAAACAGGTGCATGTCATGTGGTCACACATAAATTTGAACAGATCTGACAAGTAGTTTTTGAGAAACTTTGAAGTCGGTTATTTTTTGTTAGTAAAATTTATTATTATACGTAATAAAAGGGCATACAAGAAAGTTTTAAGCTATTTTTTGGTTATTTATCTTTAGAATTATTTTCTTTTTCAGTATTATTTTCATCTTCTTTATCTTCTTCTTCTTTATCTTCTTCATCAGTTTCATTTAATGTATCACAAATGCGTTATACGCCCTAATACTCATAATAATTGGATTCATATACTACCTAGGACATTTTTAACTTGCGCAGTAATGTACTTTACAGCCCGATTTCCTGTTTCATTCTGGTTTAGCAGCCCAAAATAGATGGGGCGTAAAGAACATTTTTGTGCGAATTTGGCAACTTCGTATATACCAATCGATAGAGAATGAAAAACTGAATACGATGGTATTATTAACTCCATATGGCCCAAAATGTGCTTTACGCCCTTTGAGCCCAGAGGTATCGATATAATAAATAATGTAATAAAGTACTTAGGTTTATGCAGACTTACATGTCAGTTTTTGAATGACAATACACATATTTTACTGTTGTCGTTGACGTAGGTAGCTGCATACGTAACGTGGATGGGACGGAGGCGGGACGTGGACGGGGCATAAATATACGTGCGTGCCCCGTTCCCGTCCCGTCCGTGCCTCGGTGGCGTATGCGCTATCGTTTACATTTTCTATGAAACGATGTTTCCAAAACTTCACATCCCGTCCCGTCCACGTTACCTACGTAGGTATGCATCGAACTGTAAAATGTGTAATTTTTCATAATTATTCGGCTATGGTTCATTTGAAATTTTAACCTGCTACATTTATTATCGAGGGTCCCTTCTTTTATAGCGACACGTCAAAAACCGAGGTTTACAGGAGAGTATAATTAATGTTTAAACCGCTCTAGAATTAATAGTTATCTGTACCATTACCAGTTTTACTTTGGTATTTAATGTATTATGTGTTTAATTAAAAATAATTTTCAATTCATTTTAACTGATAGGGATGAAGGTAATTCAATGGGATTTCAGAAGTATACCTGACTATACTGACCATTAAACCCCACGAACATCAAAAAAGATATAATTTTATTCAAAGTAAAACTTCTTTATATTACAATGTTTATTTATTAAATAAAATATGATAAGTAGGTGATTAATACTTTTAATAAAAAAATGCTTATGGTAAATGGCTACTGGCAATGAAGTACGGCGCGCACTACCTAAGCACTGCCGAATTATGTTACTGCGCAGCCTTCTGCGCGAAATTCAGACGTGCCAAGATACGTCGGCCGTACTGTACTAAACAACACGTCGCCACCCCTACAACCTTTCACCAGTTTCACCACTAGCCCAAAGAAAACAACAATAAAATTACCTTATTACCACTAATGTCTTCATTCATAATGCCTTGAATAAACAATGAAAAAACCAATCCAATTCCACTTGACATGACTGGAGCTAGGAACTGATCGGCCACAAATCGCCGTAACGGTAATGACATTGTTACGGCAAATAATAGCCGCGGATTGGCTGTTATTGGATTAATGGCCGCCCGAAATAACCTACTAATGTTCGGCTAACAGATGATTACCAAATGCTATTTGTAGTTATTTGAGTAGGTACTTGTACTAACTAGTGTGATTGAGTTGTTTGTAAGTAGTTTTGTTACGCGGAGCCAAGCTATTTGTAGTAAAGCACCGACGAATAATTATGATAATATACATAATATAATATTATATAATAATATAATATAATTATGATAATATACATAATTATGATAATATATATAATGCATAAGCCAGTTACATTAAATATTATTTTATATTTTATTCTATTTCGGTGCCATGACAGTGAAGAAAAATAATAATGTGCCCATGCTTAGAAAACAGAAAGTGAAATGGACACACAAATATAAACAGTTGATCCTAAAAAAAAAGCATCTTAGCTATTTTTACATACAATTTAAAACTTCTTTCCTTTTCTTTCTTTTAGTCATGCCTTTGGTGTTGCTGATAGCCACTTACCATCAGAATCTGGTGAATCGTCTCGCCTATTTCCGGCTATTTCCATAAAAAAACACTACATTCTATTAACAAAATACTAAGCATCTACCTCCTGGCATATAGATACCAGTTTTATTCACCAATCCGCACTGGAGCAGTGTGGTGGAGTATTCTCTAAGCCTCATCAAGAGGAGAGACCGGTGCTCAGTAGTGGGCCGCAAGTAACCCCTTACACTATCCTAACTTACCTAAACCGATCCAATAATATATTGGTAAATAAAAGACAATCCATACGTTATCGTGGACGGGGCATAAATATACGTGCGTGCCCCGTTCCCGTCGCGTGCGTGTCTCCGTGGCGTATGCGCTATCGTTCACATTTTCTATGCAACGATGTTTCCAAAACTTCACGTCCCGTCCCGTCCCCGTCCCGTCCACGTTACGTATGCATCGACCATAATTCATTTAACATTATTTTGACGTAACAAACAGTGGTAACAAAGTGTTACTTACTGCTACCCAGTAGGTAATTTTAATTGAAGTTTTCCTTGGAAATTCCTTTCATCAGTTCTAGCGCACCTAATCACGGTGGTGTAAGGTAAAACCTAGGGCAAAACCTTATTACATTAGCTATATCCGCAAGTCATTACAGCTTTCTCATTATACTAATACGATTGATGACAACAAAACATTGGATTACTCATTAGCGCTTTACTTGACACTTAAATGACAGCTACATAATAATATGTAGGTATAACATACTGGTTGGTCCGGCTGGTTCTATTGAAATGTTATCATTTATAAGGCAAACTGATGGTATGTGACCATGACCTTGTAGCCCAGTTGGCAATGACCCGACTTGGACTCCCGGGTTCAATTACTGACCGGGGGAGATACTTTTTTTTGATAGATAAATGTTTTTGCTCGGGTCGTAACTCATAGGACTCGGAGGTGTGCGTAATATCTCATCGGTTCATCACACAAGAAGCCTTGGTGCAATGGGGGTAAATGATAAAGATGGAAACACAAAACTGATCAGGAACGAGTTGCCATCCAGTAAGCGAACTGAAAACCTGCGTATTTAATTTCCGTTTCGTTTTTATCGACATAGCTTGAATTTATCAGTGAGAATTATTTTTTTTAGTAAATAGCCGACAAATAAAAAGTCTACAGTGCCACCAACTTGCTGTGAAGTGGCGAAAATTGGAACTAATGCCGCGTCATTCATAAGTTATTTGTGCTCATTCATTTGTCATTTATTAAATCTTGAATTGCGTCCAATGATTGGTCCAATGCGTCCGACAGCGCCCTCCTTCAATTCACAGAGAAGTTGGTTTCACTGTAGTCACCTGATGGTAAGCGGTCATCGCCGCCCATGGTTTAATAAATATATATGTTTATCTAATATACCTATCCATGCCAAATTGGCGCTATGTTGCAGACGGACGGACGCATGACGAAACTATAAAGGTTCCGTTTTGACAACGGGACCCTAAAAACTATGATTTGTCGTAATTATATTCAATGTAATGCAGTTGTTAGAACGACCAATTAATTCGATATTATATTGACATTATAATAATACGAAGCCCGCCATCTCGGCATCGACTCGAATGATCTGCCCACATCCGGCACTCGAGCACAAAAACCGTGAAAATGGCGTCGCGCGAGGAAACCTCAAATGGGAATCGTTTCTTCCACCGAGAGCTATTTGTCGAGATAATATCAGTGTATTTGTGTTTCGATCCCATTGCTTCCCTTTAACCAGTTGTCGACAACATTTATTCGCGAATTTTGAAATTTAAATCGAATTCTTGCAACAACATAAAATAAATTACACAAGTCTTGTGATAATTTAGACATAACTGGTTGGTTTATACCTTTTGTCGAATTAAGATATTATTATTCCTTTCTCATTTCTGTCATCTCCGTGCATTGTAATACATTATTCAGGCCATAAATACTTCATAATGCATTTCCCGCTAGTGTCTATTACCTTAACGCTACCAGTTTTTGGAATAAAAATTTTATGGGTATACTAGTGAATTAATACAATGGGTAATTTACACTTAAATTACATATTGAACTTGCTCATAAACAATTAAAAAAATACCAGTATGATAAACTATTTAAAAAAAGTTTGTTTTCCGTTCATTTTATTTAATTATGTTGAATAGGACTCGTCCAAAAAATGGACTATAGTTTTTCTTTGCGTTTTGGGGGTCGCAGTGTTGATATATAAAAAAAAACGAAATTTTCCTAGAGATATTCGTAAGACAAACACATTTTAGGCATCTGTATATTCTTGTGACAATTTCATTGATATGCAGATAAATTGTAATGTGTAAATTGTAGCGGTAGCTAGTGAAATTGACACCGAACACTGAAGCTGGAACAAAAACAAAACTCGCTTTAGTTCGCAAATAAAAATTTTGTCCCTTAGTTCAGATCAGACATAATGCTACTGCATAGTTGCAAATTAAAATTAATTCTGCAGAGTGGAGGCTATGGATGATTATTTTAATGAAGGTTAACGAAGAGAAAAGTTAATTATATGTAGAGTGTGTGAAACCTTAAAATGTCGAAGTTGGGCCTTGAATGAGCTCTAGAGTTCATTATTAGGATGTTCATAGCTTTGAAAACTTGATTACTACCTTCGAAGGAAAGTTTAGAACTCTCTTTTACTATCGATTGATATTTGAAACTTGTGATGATCGACAAAGTTAAACAACAGCGGGCGCGGTCGGTAATTGAATGATTCTTGGCTTTGGAGGGCACGTAAAGCCGGTCCCAGTTGTTATCGTAACCTAAGAGTTGTTAAGCCTTGTCGGAGGCCTTCGGGCGGCATGAGAATTGCGACACTTGGGTTAGTCTTTAACCCCTCCACCAATCCGCACTAAAGCAGCGTGGTGGAGTATGCTCTAGGCCCTCTCAAGAGGAGAAATAACACAATAATGATCTATTATAATAATATAATTTAATTTAATACAGAGACAAACATAAATACTTTACACAAACGTAGTTTTTACCACTCAAACCAAAGCCTATTTAGCAAACTTATACCTTTTATAGAGTTCAGTGATTACAAGATAAAAAAATATTTGTAGTCTGTGGCAAAAAATGTTGCAAATGTCTGTTGGCTCGTGTCACCGGCTCCCGCACGCCCCGCTCCATTTCACTCCTTCAATGAACAACAATTGCTCGCCGACCGCCATCTTTGTTTTTTGTTCTCATTTTCCGTTTTTTCAGTTTGATTAAACTCGTAGTTCAACAAACTCGAGCACAAATGGCGCATTCAATCTAATCGATATTCGATACTCCATCAAACCATTAATAACCTGAGGAATACCCACGTCATTACGTAGTTCGATACACAAGAATCTATATCCGTGTTTCGTTTCGCCTTACCCTAGCTTATTGTATAGAAAAACTTAATTTTCCGCCAAATCACCATATCACTTTACCGTTAAGACGTAACACGAAGCCAATTCCGCAGACAAAGATGTCCGGTAGAAACAATGTATAACCAATTCGGGGATAAACGAATTTGTGAGTTAACAGTTTTTCGGATGATCGCCAAATTTTTCGGGATGAAAGGAATGCGTCTTTGAATATCGTATACGAGTAATTTCATACTAGATTCGATAACAATATTGATTGGGTGGTGGTAAAAAGTGATTTCGTATTAGTAGATGATGCGATCGGGTCCAATCGATTTGGTGTTGCTGCGTAACGTTTGCTTAGCGGAACGGTAGCGGAACGGAAGGGGGGGAGGGGGAGGGAAGAGAGGCAAAAAGCGTGCACCAACGCAGCGTCACGCCTGCTCCGGAAAGCATTACTGAAGCTATACAAGCAATACTGGAGCACATTTAGAGACGCTCTAAGTGAATAACTAGGCAAGTTGGTTTTTCTTCATCTTTTTAGGCAGGAAGGTTGAACGCCTCGTTGTACCGCTGTCGGTTTAACGGTCCAACAATCTGGTCCCATTTGGATATTATTACAGAGCGGTAATTTAATGGATTCTCTTAGTTGGAGTCTTCTGCAGAGCAAAAACATTAACGTGTTTACGATACACTTGCTGAAAAAATTCAGTGCTTCCGATAAACTTTTTTCTGCACTGCTTTTGAAAATTTCATTAGAGTAGCTATAATAAATCGCAAAGTGTGACCGTTAGATCGTGTTATTATTATCATAAACATTGAAGTTTCTAAGAACTATTATTAGGCTTCATTTGAGGTGCTTAACGACTTTTTTATGTGCAATGCGATATGGGTAATCATAGTTTTATAACGGACCAATTTAGTTTTTTTTTTCATATTGTTCTCAATTCTACGAAGAACTAATTTTTATTTGTTTCATGAATACAATTTCAAAGTCATCAATTAGGCATCCTATCACCGGAAAAGGAAATAAAAATGTCGAGAATCTGCGGTGATAAAATTGACTTCCGGAGTATACCGCTCTGTATTTATTGATCTGTCGGCCTGAGTCAGGCTAACCACGTGTCATTGATGTAACCACAAACCCTTAAAACAACACATTAGCCGTTCATAAATCGTGAAATTTGTCTCCAAACTTCAACTGTCCATTCGAATTGGTCAGACGGCATCATTTCGTTGCGTCCACAATTCACGCCGGTGAAAAAAGTCACAAAGCTACCGATGGCGCCTTGTCATTAGCAACTTCCGAAAAGGCAGATTTTTTGCGCAGTCTAGCGGCCGGACCTCAAAAGGACAACAAAACTGACAAATTGTGCCAACAAACAATGGTAATAGGCAAAAAGTATTTTGTTGAAATGAGTCAGTGTACCAGGATTTGCTGGGCAAAGTAATTACTTGTGTAACTTTGTGCCTACCGAATTGCTATTGTAGTCGATGAATAGATGGCCATGAAGATATTTAATATGTAAAATTCAATTACTAATTCATAAGTGGTACACAATTACAAAATTTCCTGAGAAATTCGTAAAGCTGATCTTTAGCGACTCTCTTTAGAGGATTTTTTTTGCATCGACAAACATGGACAACACAGACAAAGCTGATGGGCAAACACGGCCATCGCCATAGACATCCGTAACACTAAAGGCATTAGTGCAGCGTCCTAAGGAATCGAAAATTATATTAGCTACTGGCTTACTGACACTGCAATTGAAGTCCATACTAAGCATTTAAGTATTGATTCTCTTGCTAGAAGGATGATGGTAGATATCGAGACAAATATAAATCCTGGCATGAATACTGCCAAAATGAACCAACGTACTGGTCTAATGACCTAACACAGAGGACACCTGGCACATTGCATAAGCAAAGAATGCATTAGCATTCTAAATTGTAACATTTTAGATCTTTATTGCTAATTTTGTTTAAAATAGACACTTGATTTACGTGCTTATCAAAATCCTCCAGAACAAGAATCACCTTTTAAATAACGAAATAGTTAATTTTGAATACATTTCACATGAACGTATTCTAATAATGTTCAACCTGTTGATGTTATTTAATATTTGTCATACCTACATCTGTATCTAAATTAGGCAAGGTTGCGGAAAGATATAAACATTTCGTAGAATTACGTTCCTCATCCATCCTCAATTAACGGAAATCAATATTTAATTTTAGATTAATTATATTTAAGAACAACACTAGGCAGTAATTAATAATTATAATTAGCCACAACGTTGATTTAACCTCTTCGTCTAACCACAACAGATATTCGTAATGAAGTTAACTGCAGTGGATATAATGACAGGATGTAATACACCTAAGTGTAATTATTACGAACATTATCCTTGCAAATGTTTGCAAATTATAATGTTTTGACAAAATAGCAAAATCAAAAACCCAGAATGCTTACCAATAAGGACTGAGGTAAACTTCAGTCATCGGGCAAAATGTCCGAAAATAAATTAGTTGTTTATGAGCAAAGTGGTCGGACTCGTGACTGTCGCGACATTGAACCCGGAGCTAACCACCAACCCATTTTATCTTACGTCAACTCACTTTCTGAAATATTGACGCTGATAACGCAATGACACTTTAGGAATTTCCTGTTAGACCATCGTACTTTGCTAATTTCAATTCATTTAAGATTGCCAGACTAGAAAAATAAGACGGTAGATCCATTACTACTATCTTCAGTTTATCGGTAGCACCAATAAATCAATTTAAAGTTTAAGGACCAAGAAGACTAATCTTGTTCTCTGATATTCGCTTCAATTTTTTCAGTTCACCAATATACAAGTTACTCTTAAGCACACTCAGCTCAATCGTGATCATCGGAACCACGATGCCAATTAATTGGATATTGCAATAATCAATCGGCACCCGAGAGCAATTAGGTCTCGCTATCGACAGGGACGACCACGGCGGGATGATTGTATCGGCACATATTTATTTAATGATAAGATCTAATAGGGATCTAATTTTACTCTAGGAAAGAAGGGGAAGTAAGTTTATAGCAGGCGGAGTTGCTGAGCAGGCCCGTTGTAGAGGCTATTGGCCGGCGTGTTACAGGGGCGGGGTCTGGGCCCCATGTTTTATTTGAATTATGGATGAAGCATGCCGCAATCGCTTCTTCAAACCAGTTGCGAGCGCCGGAGTCTCGCGCCCGCTCGCCTCTCCCCTTCTAATTAATTGATGTATTCATTTATTACCTCGTTTTGTAATTAGTCGGTCGGCTCTAAAATTGAGTGCTTAAAACATTATTGGACCTAGGATAGCTCCTTGGCTGTTCCCATAGAGTACCGAGAGTTGGTGAGTTGTGGACTTAATTATTTCGCTAACCGGTTGTAATTACAGTTTCTATTAGAGAGTTAAGTATAACAAAAAGTTAAATTATATGCCAGCGTTTGTACAGTGCCATTTGTGATTAATAATGTGAACATTTTAAATTGTGTTTAAAATATAATGAAATCATATCTCTTAAATTACTTGATGAAATGTGCATTACAGTTAATTGCGTACTTAAAGTTATGCGGGTATTACTCATGCACCTGTCAAGAATTTATTGAATGGCAGTGCCTTACTTTTATGTCTCAATTATTTATTAACATTCTATTAATAATTACAATTCTAGAAAACGACATAAACGAACTGGGTAATTCATTCGCGACAAAAAATGTAGTAATACCGTGTAAGGAATACCGTGGAACGTGCGCGAGATACGTGTTGTCTTTCTTAAAATATTCTCATAACTCCCTAAACAGTTGTTTTATGTGTACAAAAACAGTGTTACAGTCAAAATTATTGTTCTATAATCTAGATAAACTATTAATATTAGTGCATAATTTAGTGCTTTGTTAAAATATCATAAATTTTATAAAACAAAATAATAAAATTCAATCGTGAGTGTGATCAAAACGGAGTAATACAGTTAAACGCGTAAGTGACGCATTGTGCACGGCGCTTAAGACCTTTTCGTCGCGAGATTTGTACTGTGCTACGTTTCATCTTTGCACGGCACCGATAACGATTTTATTTTAAAATGGCTAATACAAGTGAATGCGCTGGCTGCCTCGACGTATTAAATGATGTACCCACAATGCATTGTTCGTGTTGTACAGCTAAATATCACCATCACTGTTTGAACATATCTCAAAAGGACTACAATAATATGCCCAGTGAGCTTAAAAATAGTTGGGTCTGTGTATTATGTCGCAGCCAAGAACGTAAAGGTGGCGATAACTCTAAAACGCCCGTCCGCGCTTCCTCGCCTCCTCAACTTGATTATGAGTTTGTCACCGGACGATCTAAACAACGCCAACGTAGCACTGCAAGCTGTACATGTCTATCCGCAAACAACATACGCGATATTATTCGCGAAGAGCTTCAGAATACCTTTAAAAATCAATTTGAACCTCAACTTTTACAACTTGGGGCCGCCATATCAGCAATTGAATCATCCATGTCCTTCTATAATGAAGAATTAGAGAAGATCAAAGCCTCACATGCCGAGCAGTCTACCAAATTAGAATCTATGGTAACGGAAAACGCATCACTCAGAGCTATTACTCAATCACTTTCATCACGACTGGCACAAATAGACCAAAATTCGCGTTCAACTAATATTGAGATTCAATGCGTGCCTGAAAACAAACAAGAAAATCTAATAAATACAGTACAGCAACTAAGCAAAGTAATAAAGTACCCTATCAACGAAGCCAATATCCACTACTGCTCTAGGCTGGCCAAAATGAACAATACAAGTCCTCGACCACGGTCTATATTGGTTAAATTTAGCAGTCCACGAATGCGTGATGAATTCCTCGCTGCTACGAGCAGGTTTAATAAGAGTAATCAGGACGATAAACTTAATACTAGTCATCTTGGTATCGGCGGAAATAAGAAGAACCCCATCTACGTCGTTGAGCACCTTTCAACAGAAAACAAGGATCTCCATGCTGCTGCTCGTAGGAAAGCAAAAGAGTTAAATTATAACTTTGTATGGGTCCGAAATGGAAGAATATATATGCGAAAAAGCGAAACTACTAATTTTATACATGTTAAAAACTTGGACTTATTAAATCGTTTGTCATAAACTGCGCTAGGTTTGCTTACATTATTATTATATTTTTTTACTTAAGGGCACCTTAAGCAATTTGAGTTTTTATTATCAAAATGTAAGAGGATTAAGAACAAAAACCATCGAGCTATTTAAAAATGTTGTTTGTAATTATTTCGATGTAATAGTTTTAACAGAAACTTGGTTGAACGATAGCATTTCCGACAACGAGTTATTTGATGACAGGTATGTGGTTTATAGACGTGATCGTCAAAGCAGTGGGTTCCACTACACTAAAGAGGGGGGTGGCGTACTAATGGCTATATCTAGGCATATAAAATCATACCGTTTGTTTGAATACGAGTCTAAATGTGAAGATTTGTGGGTTAAATTGGAGTTGTCCGACAATACCGATACTGTGAATGACCTGTATTTATGTGGTATTTATATACCTCCACCCGTTCAAAAACATATATTAGAACACTTTGTTATAAATTCCAATCATATTTTAGAAAAGCTCAATGGCGCTGTTATTGTTCTTGGCGACTTCAATCTAAGTAGTTTACTTTGGACCAAAACAAGCGACCAATCTTTAATTCCTAAGACTTCTAATAGTTTATTAAATAATATTTTAATTGACTTTATGTCTCTATTTAATTTATCCCAATATAATTTTAATTTGAATAATAAAAACAAAATTTTAGATTTAATATTAAGTACAATTTCTATTACACAATTAGATGTATGTTTGAATCCTTTATCATTGATTGACCCTCTGCATCCTCCACTGCAATTTTTTATTGAATTAAATCACACTCATAGCCTGCCAACTAAACTTGACTCAAAATTTCTCTTTTATAAAGCAGATTATGAAAAAATCATGACCCATTTAAATAGTATTTCCTGGTTAGAAGAATTTGCGAATTGTGCTTCTGTAGAAGATATGGTCTCTGTCTTCTATAGACAGCTTAAATTGACGATTATAAAGTACGTGCCTAGATCAAAACCCCGCAACTACAACAAATACCCAATATGGTGTACGGCTTCTTTGATAAGAGTGCTAAAAGAAAAACATAAATATAGAATTAAACACCGCAAATACGGAAACCCTAGGGATTTGCTTTCTTTCCAACTACTTCGTGAGAGAGCGGTAAAAATATGTGACTCCGATTACAAAAAATACTTAGAGCGGCTGGAATCATCATTAGTATGTAATCCAAAGTTAATTTGGTCCTTTGTAAAACATAAAAGAGGCGGTAGTAGTACTTACCCTGCCCAAATGTCCTTGGGGAATACAGTGGCATCTACAGGTTCTGATATATGCGATCTATTTGCGAAACAATTCTCTTCGGTTTATAGCACCTTCAATAATTCTGCACCTGTTATTAATAATTCTAACAAGTCCATTTCTACTCAAACATTGACGTCTATATCTATCACAAAAGATCAAGTATACAGAGTGTTAAAAAGACTTGATCCTAGGAAGGGAGCTGGGGCTGACGGTATACCGGCTGTTTTTATTGTAAAATGTGCCCAGGCATTAGCTTTGCCACTATACATGATTATTACCAAATCACTTAGCTCAGGTATCTTTCCTTCGGCGTGGAAAGATGCTCTCATTATTCCTTTGTTTAAAAGTGGAGATTCTGCATCGGTATTGAACTATAGGCCTATATCTATTATTAACGTTTTTGCAAAGGTTTTTGAAAGCTTAATATGTTCTAGGTTATCTTGGCATATAAAACAAAATATTATCCCAGAGCAACATGGTTTTATTAAGTCCCGTTCTACTACTACTAATTTGACATCTTTCGTGGAGAACCTGGCTGAGGGCCTTGATTGTGGACATTCATTCGATGCTATCTACACTGATTTTAGCAAGGCCTTTGACAAAGTAAATCATGAAATTTTAATAAACAAACTATCTTTGTTCGGAATAGCGGGAACCTTCCTAGATTGGTGCAGGTCATATTTGTCAAACCGGCAATCAGTTGTAGTGGTTAGTGGTCACAGATCAAGTCCCTTCAAGGCCCATTCTGGTGTCCCTCAGGGTTCCCATCTCGGCCCCTTGCTATTCACCTGCTTTATCAATGACATAGGCAAATGCTTTTCAAACTCTAAATTCCATATGTTTGCAGATGATTTAAAAATATTCAGGCAAGTCAATTCACTTACAGATGGCTTATTACTGCAAAATGATTTGGATAATCTAGTGAAGTGGTGTGATGATAATGGGATGAGTTTAAATATTAAGAAATGTTTAGTGATTCGTTTCACTAGAAAAAAGGCATCCTTGTCGAATATTTATACCATAAATGGCATTAAGTTGAACGAAGTAGACCATGTTCGCGATCTAGGCATTACTCTCGACAGTAAACTGAGGTTTCATTTGCATTTTGACAACATTGTTAAGAAAGGATTTAAGGCATTGGGTTTTATTTTACGCACTTGTAGAGATTTTAAAAAACCTAGCACTACAATATCGATATACTCTGCAATTGTACGTAGTTGCCTGGAATACTGCAGTGTAGTATGGAACCCACACTATGACATTCATATTAAACGCCTTGAAAGCGTGCATAAAAGATTCCTTTGGCACTTGGCATATCGCTTCAAATTAGCTAAATCACTACCGAGTTATAAAGATAGATTGCAATATTTTAAACTCAGTTCTCTCTCAGACCGCAGAAGAATGTTAGACCTTATGTTTCTGTTCAAACTTATTAATGGTTATACTGATGGAACTAATCTCTTAGCGAAAGTGAATATTTGTGTACCTAGAGGGATTCCAAGAACGCTAAAATATAAACCGTTTGTCGAAAGACCTTCGCGGACAAATCTGGGTCACTATAGCCCTCTAAATCGAGCTATGAGACAATATAATGCTGTTCATAATATAAGTGTAAGTATAGCCCATCCTTGCCTTCCCCGTAATTATGACAAAAAGACGAACAATGATTTTAAGGAAGCACTACCATTATTAGATATTTTTTCAAATAGTCAATATAAATTCAAACGTTTTGTTCTTAACCTAAACAAATAATAATAATTTATGTATAATAATTATATTTTAATAATAATATTTTTATCAAATAATAATTATAATTTATGAAATTTATTTTAGATGTGTCATGTTTAATTGTTACTTACTTTTTACTTCCGTTATATTTCATGCACATTATGAGAATTAATTTACCTCTTATTTTATTAAATGAAATTTGTTTAATTTTAATGATTTTAATTTTAATTTTATTTATGTAACTTATTGATTTTTTTTTATTAATGAATTTTATTATAATTTTTATTGTTTAAATGATATTTGACTTGTAATTGTTAAAATACTATCCCTAGATTGTTTTTATGTAATTTTATTATGAATGATATTTTATTACGAATTATTATGAGTTATGAAAATCTATAATTTGTGAATTCTGTTGATTATATTTGATTGTGCATGCTGTTTACACCTGTAATTGAGGTGACACTAGAGAATGTATTTTTTTATGTTTGTTATATTTTGAGTGTGATAGTGTACACTTTGTTGGTGTGACGTAATAAATAAATAAATAAATAAATAAATAGTATTTGGAAATAATTGAGCTTTGCCCGTTAATGATTACTATAATGAGATATGAAAAAAAATCTTTAAATTTAATGGCAGTTGACTCGCAAAACCAATTAACTGTTGTTGTTTTAAAATATATCTCAGCGATATTTACTGAAATAAAAAGTACTTTTCGTGCCTAACTTCTGATCATCGGAAATTTAAAACCATCAGAAGGTAAGTATTAATATACTGACATTAATGTATATACATACGTAGAGAAGACATCTCAAACAAAATGTATGTCCCCACCGGGAGGTTCTATTTTCAAAATTGAGCCCCTGTTCTCCTTTCAAAATCGAACGAATCGATTGGACATTGAAGCCGCGCGGCGTCAATTCATTGGAACATACATTGTGTTCGCGTTGTCTGTTCTATACGCTAACGCTAGTAATAATACTTCAATGTATACTGACCTAATATTTCAGTTTGAAATTTATTTATCATAGTTACTTTTATTATTTACTATTTAATCTGTCAGAAATCAAACTTCCAGTTACCGTCATTTAATTAAGAATGAAAATTATAGGAATCTCATGTAAATTCCAATGGATTGTTACAATATATCTAGTTATGATCGATAGGTTAATTATTTTTCTATGACTCATTGCATAATTTTATTACCTACGTGCATTATATGAAATACATATATTGTAATAATAATGCATGGTGCTTATCAATGAATAGTTTCTTATTCATTTTCTTTTTATGTTGTATAACTTATAAAATATATAAATAAATACTGTCTGCTAGTAATATAGTAAGTAGTTTGTTTTTTTCTTTCTCTGTTTGTTTTTAGATTTTTAACATACTGTTCTCAAATCTTGTTAGATATAAAATCATTGGTGATTCTTTAAAATCATCGTGTATTTTTTTTAATAAAATTAATACATTATTTTACTATGGTCATATTCTCTTAATAGGTACCTACCTACATTGTTTGTCGATACAATCACAATACAATGGTTCATTCATTGTTACTCAGAAGTTTTTCCTTGATTGTTAAAATAGTTAATAATATGAGAACGAGCAATAGCCTGGGCCAGCTACTAAAACATAAATCCATCACACGATATATTAACGATTATATTAACTTATATCCCATCCGAGCATTAAATTAGTTCTCAAGTTAAATTTAAAAATAACCAGACTTATAATAATTTTTCCCTATAAGCGCAAGGGCCATAAATTACAAATATAAAGTAACTATGTTGTAATCTGTGGCGAGCACTTACAACCGAACAGGGTTAAAGTGGGACAAAAAGGAACAACAAGAGAAATATGTGACAGAGGCACGCAGCCGTACGAAGCAAGATAACCCTAAAATGACGACATAACAAAAAGCATACGGGCGAAATTAAAAGAAACGACGAACAAGCAACTAACACAGGCTCTAACGTTTTGTGATAAGCTCGTTGACTTTTTGGACCCGACGTAATTTGTCGAAGGCGCCTAAGATAAAGGCGGCAATTTGGTCGTGGAGGCCCCGAGTATGTCTTTGGAATGCCAGGCTAAATCGTAGTGGGTTAACACGCAAGCTCACAACTTGCTAGTATGCTGTATCAGACCCCGACGGCGCGCGTGCGATTATGAACCTTAACAGCCAATTCATACGTCAACTAAAAAACTTAATTATTCTAGAAACAATAAAATTATATCAACTAATAATTTTTATTGTGTTAAGTCCAGTAAGTATAGTAATAAAATAATGTCTTCGTTATGAACCTTATAATAAAAAAAGCTCTTTACATGAAAAATAAATAAATATTTTATCAAAATGAATTCATAATTGATTTTAGATGCTAAGTATTTTGTAATATTTTGTAGGGATTTTTATTACTTCACTCTCTCTCACTCGGTCTCTACGAAATTACAAGCTACAAGTGCCCTACTTATCTTTTGGCTCAAACATAACTTTTGAATAAATTAAAAGCAGGACCTGATGGTAAATAATAAACAAACACCGTACCACAGAATGCAAAATTCCTTGAGCTCAAGGTCGAACATAGCCCTTTGACCTCACATGCACAGCACTTTGGCCAAAAGTTACTCCATACATTTTATTCAAACGGTTATAAGCGATAGTGGTGTGACCACAACACTGCAAAGAGGGTGCATATATGATGAGGAGGGGCTAGTGATCCGCTAGTCGACAGGGCAATGTTATAATAATGAGGTTTTGTATAACAAAGGGCCTAGCGTAAGGTATTAGCGAAGAAACAATGTAATATTCTTTATACTTCACCTGTTTTAAAGCTTCTCGGACGCAAAAACGGACAGTTAGAAGTTTGATGCGTGTGTGCGTATAACGTATATCAATATGTCTGTTGTGGCATCGTAGCTAATAAAGGAATGGATCCGTTTTGATGCGTTTATTTGATTGAAAGTTGTTAGCTATGTTTGGTGAAAATTAACTCGCGGATTTTTTAAATTTTCAAATTTGAAATCATTTCTAAAAAAGATAGAAGACCGGAAAAACGTCCTTACTGCAAGGCAATTGTAAAACTATCAAAATTCACTAATAATAATTCACCAATAATACAAAACTAATAAAAATAATATGTAAAAGGCTTTGAAAATCCACTTTTAATGTAGTCTACTTTTAATGTACTGTTCCACTGTTAATGTACTGTACTCTACCTAGCAGAAGTGTAAATTCATCCATTGATTTAGTGTGTGCGCACTGCCATGAACTGGGAAATTCGCTTAGACTCATGATGGATATATCTCCTCACATCACCAAAATAATTTAATTAATTTAAATAAATTTAACGACCCGCGGCTAGCGCCATTCGCCATTATTATCAAACATATGGCCTAAAAGTTCTAAGAGACTGCTCTGAATGTTAATTCCATTTGAAGTTCATATATTATGAACACAAACCTGTTTGCGATTTTATTGGCGTTTCTTTGTCACTAAAACCGTAGAGACTCGGACGGATATTTGGATATTTTTTATAAGAAATTGTTTTCAGCCCCTGATAAAATTATTAGGGATACATTATCAGGTATCAGGTATTATTATCAGGTATTCTTAGAATATTACCAAAAATACTCTTTTGTTAAAATTATACCTAAATTAATAAGGAGATTTTACGGTGAGATAACATTATAAGTACGATTTTTGTTTCTTACCAAATAATAACTAAGTACATTTAAAATGAGATTAGCATAATTACATTACATTTAAAATAAGTTTAAAACGATAACACTGAATTTATTTTGAATGTGTATCACAGCTGCTACAGTGAATAACTTCCATCCATCCATCCATCAGCCTTTGTGGGTCCACTGCTGGACATAGGCCTCCCCTAACTTCCGCCACTCTGACCGGTCCTGAGCCTTCTGAATCCAGCGGATACCCGCTGTCTTCTTCAGGTCGTCGGTCCACCTGGTCGGGGGGCGTCCTGTGCTCCTTTTACCGAGGCGTGGTCTCCATTCGAGGACCTTTCTTACCCAACGGTTATCGGTCCTTCGAACTATGTGGCCAGCCCATTGCCACTTCAGCCTGCTAATTCTCTGAGCTATGTCGGTCACCCTCGTTCGTCTACGGATTTCATCATTTCTGATTCGATCGCGTAGAGAAATACCGAGCATAGCTCGTTCCATAGCCCGCTGGGCGACTCTAAGCTTATGCATAAGGCCAATAGTGAAGCACCACGTCTCGGATCCGTATGTCATCACTGGCAACACACACTGCTCGAACACCTTCGACTTCAGGCACTGAGGTAACTTTTTGGACGACAAGATATGACGTAGTTTCCCGAACGCAGCCCATCCGAGTTGGATTCTACGAGTGACTTCTTTCTCGAAGTTGGACTTACCCATTTGGATCACTTGTCCCAGGTAAATGTACTCGTCTACAACTTCGAGAGCAGCGCCGTCAACAACAACCGGTACGGGTGTGACATGGACATTCGACATGATTTTCGTCTTGTCCATGTTCATCTTAAGACCCACCCGTTGTGAGTCGCTGTTCAAGTCCCCGAGCATTGTACCAAGTTCCTCCAGGGATCCCGCCAGCATGACTGACTGGCAGTGAATAACTTAAACTTAAAAAAATACCATAAATGAAAAAAAACACATTTTTCATACATGTAGCTTTCTATGATTATATTTTGCAATATGCGCCCAGGGGTCAACGACTTTATTGATATCTTGTTCAAATTCTCGTCTTTGGTAAAATAAATAAAACATTTAGCAAATTTGATTAATCAAAAATTATAGCTGCTTCGCGAACAAGCACTTATTTAGTTCCGGCTACTTAACTCCGGCTTTGCAAAGTAAATGAACTGGTCACTTCGAGGTTAAATTATGAAACTGTAACATTTAATTACATTAAATTACCAACATTACGGTAACTGCGCTAAATCCTCCGAACCAAATTATAACTGTATATAATTAATTAAATTAAAAATATCTAAATGGATAAACCAAGTGTTTACAATTAAAGCAAGTTTCTGCATAAGTAGGTAATGTAGTACATTTGTAATAACATAAATGGCTTTGAGTTTGAATACATAATTTGGAATTAGGTACCGGTAGGTACGAATTATTACGAAATACATTTAATAATGTTTTTTTAACGGAATAAAAAATCTTACTAATTTACATAGAGTTGTTAGGAAGAAGTCTTAACATTCATAGTCTCCTATTTTACTTATTTTTTTTTAATTTAACTTTCGTTGTCTCTACATCCCGGTTTTTTTTTAATTTCTTTCTTTTATCATTGTGTATACTCGCAATTTTTTGATTGTCCAATTTTAGTTGTCTTAACTTGCAATTTTTTATTTAAAAGTCGTTTTTACCTCGATTATTTTATTTATTTTTTATACTTTACATTCGCTGTTTTGCAATTTTTTCAAACTTTCGTTGTCTTTACTTAGCAAATTTTTTAAAATCTAACTTTCGTTGTCCCTACCTCGCTTATTTTCTTAAATGAGTAACGTATTCGCAATTAATATTGGAGACACGCTACGTCGCCGGCGAGGCCGCGCGGCCGGCGTCAGCGTCAGATAGATTCGGAGATTTATTGGGCTCGTCACACGCTAAAAGGTTCCAGTCGCCGTACGATTAGTTCATGTATAATTAGTGGCCACGCGACCACCGGCGGGCGACGGTACCGACTACCGACCTCTACGGGACTCGGACGGGTACATTTTCTATGTTTAAATTTCAAAATTTGGAAATGGTTTCATTTCTGTTAAGTTTGAAATCTGGAATTTGATATTTGAGCAGGTACCCCAACGTAAAATACGCGTCCACGTTGCCTAAACTAAGGCGGAGGCCAAACTAGGGTTTTTTTTTTTTTTTTGAACTGTCAGTCGCGAATGTATGAAACCGACACATTTCACGCGACGCATAGCTCAATACGCTCATTTGGCCTCACCCTAAAAATGCTCACATTTTATAATTATAAAACCCGACTTAGTATAAAACTGATTATTCATATACCTACACTTAATATTAAAGTGTGTAGTATATTATATTCCAGTTCTCCACAGTTTCGTTTATAACGTTATCATAAAAACTCAACTGAACACTTACTCAAATTAGTCACGTCAACCAACATACACTACACCTGCCTGCTTAATGAAAGAAAGTTATATTCAATAAAGTTTTAGCCCTTTTTAATAACATTCGCACTATTACTTACGTTAAATGAACGCGGTACTAATCTTTGAAACCAGTAATTTTAATTAATATCATATCCGGTGCGAATTCGAACCACGCGATGTTCCTTAAACTATCGTACTTACATTCTTACACTAGTTTGCGTATTGCAATCAAACAATGTCACCAGTTCAAAGAAATCGATGTCACATTACAATAAGAAATTATCAAATTAGTTTCATCGTAACCAAAAACCGGCTTGCGACCACAAAGGATCGTTGGCATTGTTCACAGATTTTAAAAATCGTCCATAATTAAATGGAATTCCGTTTTTATTGGGGGACATTTCGCAATGATATAAATTCCTGCATCAGAATCGGAACCACAGTTAGGGTATGGAAAAAGGAGCAATTTGCCACCCTGGTCGGAATGACTGTTCAATATTGAAAGGGATGCCGCGATGAGATATTAAAGCGAGATCAATAATAATATTGTAGTTACGACCTTCTGGGGTTATTAATATGTAGTTCGGTGAGTGCGAGCTCAGGATCGTCAGGTCAGCAAAAAGCGGTCAAAGAGGTAACAGATTCCGCGAAGAATGCGTATGCCCAATTCTGGTTTCGTGTAGGACCCGTATATTGATGTATAGGAGCCGAATCACTTCATTCAATCTCCTTGTAGACTGGTAGAGTAATGCGTTGAATTAATTAATGTTTTGACTGGACGCGTCAAGTTTAATTTCTATTTGTAAGGTTAGAAATTATTTGTAATATCTCGTCAAAACCATTTTTTTAACCGACGAAAAAAAAAGGTTCTCAATTCGACACGTATATATTTTTTTTTTTATGTATGATCACGCAGAAATCAGCAAAGGGTAGTCCGATTTGGATGATTCTTTTTTTATTGGATAGGGTATGTCTTGAAGTTGGTCCCATATTTTTTTGAAAATTTTGTTCAAATCCTAAAGGTACGAAAATAGGGAATGATTGATTATTCACCCGTTTTTTACCCGGAATTTTTACATGTTAACCCCAATAACTGTGTACTGGATGATCCGATTTCGATGATTCTTTTTTTATTGAATAGTGTATACCTTGAGGTTACTCTTGTTTAAATTTCGAAACAAAATTTTACCCCTATAGGTACGAAAATAGGGGATGATTGATATTTCATCTACTACATTTTTACCTGGTAACGGAATCTATAATTCATAAAATCAATAATTTATTATTAATTATAAGTATTATAGCAACTAAAAATTAAAAAATAATTACTTTTTAACAAAAAATAAAACCAACGAAAAAAAAACTGAAAAGCAAAAAATAAAATAAACCATTTAGTATTATAAATTAAGATCCGAAATTAACAGTAAATAAATAATTTTGAGGCGGTGCCAAACCAATGAAAATACAAACGGCGAAAAGATGTGCGCCGCGCTGCTGCTGCCGTGTGCATCGCATGCCGCTGCCCTCATAATATTATGAATTTTATGTAATTAATTTTGGTTGTTTGTTTGGCACGGCCTCAAAATTATTTATTTACTGTTAATTTCGGATCTTAATTTATAATACTAAATGGTTTATTTTATTTTTTGCTTTTCAGTTTTTTTTTCGTTGGTTTTATTTTTTGTTAAAAAGTAATTATTTAAAGATTAATTTCTTTAAGTAACACTGTAACAAATAATTTAAATTTAAGTATTTTAAGAAGGGTAAGATTTTTCTTTCCCTAATCAAACTTCAAAGTCAATGGACTTCACATTTTTCTTGATTAATAAATAAAATTATGCTGTAGTCATTGTATATTAATATAATTTTAACTACGATAGTTTTACCTCAGCCAAGTGAAAGTACAATCGCCTTTTCATCAAGCCATTTACCTCCCTCTAGGGGCTCTAAGTTTTTCCACGCATTATTAACATTCCTTGTGTAACTGTTGAAATAATTATTTTATTATTTTATATTGACATGAGTGGCAGTTTTTATAATTATGTATGTACTCAACGCTCATATAATTCGATATGATTGTGTCCGAAATCTTGTAGAAACTTTTAAAGATAAGAAATTTAAAGCTTACGTTATTTATGTATATTATACGACACATACATATGCATAAAAGAAAAGTGGTTACATGGGTAGAAATGTCTATCTCTATTTAGTAATACTTTTAGATTTTATTAATATTTAGTTTAATAATAAAGTATTTAGTTTAATGATAAAGTATTTAGTTTAATAATAATTAAAAACTATTTTATATAGGTAGGTACCTAAATTTCGGAAAAAACATACAAAACATTTCAATGGAATGTCGTTGTATTTCTATCATTTAAAATTTTTGTTATACATAGAACACAGACAACAAATCACACAATGTTTAATGCGCCGAGTCTAGACAACCTAGATAACATTATATCTGAAACCTTCCTTACAAGGGGCAATAATAACTTCTTTATAAAACAAGGGATAATTATATTCTCTATAATAAATTACCATTAATTTTTTCCAATACCCATCGATTACCTCAAATTGCTAGAACGAGGCCTAGTAATGAAGCGAGGACCTAATGATCATTGCTCTGCGCAAAAACAAATAGGGTTGACAAAAAGTTAAATCAAGAAAGACAGAACTATGAACAAGCTTTAGAGAGGGGAAAAAGGTTTTGACGAGGTAGGTATTAGCTACTTATCGAACTAAAGAGGTCTCACTGCCGGAGAACATGGATGAAATAATTAAAGCTAAAAACCAAATTAAAAGCGACAGGCGAAAGAAGGCAGCCCGCACAGTGGTAAGGCTTCCATAAGGATTATTAACTATTATCAATATTTTTTATAAACAAGAATAAAAAATATTTTTGATCAAACGGATACTAAGGTGATGGACATTTTTTTTTTTAATTTTGTAAACTAGTCTATTGTTTTTACTAAGCACATAATTATTATAACCTAATCGTCTTAACGGGCTGGGAACTCTATAGAAAGAGTAATTGGCAAAGCAAGAAGAGTAGAAGTTTGTACTAGTGTTGTAGTTGTAGAAGTACCTAATAATCGCGTATCTTTTTCGGTAAGCCCAACGCCTCAGCTTATACTGACGTCGCAGCGTGCGACTAATTATGCGTTGGATGATCGAAGGTCGGTTTTTGTGCGTCGGCGGCCAATCGCAACGCATGCACTCTCGTTCCCTTGTAGAATTGACTTTTTAATACCACATAGCTTAAATTGCATTTTTGTCACCACCGTCAACGAGCCAAGCCAACGTAGCTCCAAGCCTTTTTGCCCCATGATTACCCGTTGTGTCTTCATTAGCCCCAATATCTCGGGCATTTTGTTCAGACAAAGGCTTGATTATACTAATGATATATTGATTTAGATTCAATTAGATTTGGCAAGGTGGTCCGGCTTTCATTATGTAAGACCTCACTCGGAACAATCTTCACGTATTTTTGCGTCATAAAATTTCATTGGTTACCGTTGGATACAATGTATGGCTACAGGAAAAGCACTTATTTTGTATGCATCTTCTGTGCACCGAAGTCCGAAACTGTTTTTTGTGTATCGTCACTAACGTCCGGTTAAAAGATAATGTTTTCTTTTTGTAAAATTTATTAATTTCGAGCTCACACTATTGATTGCCTATGGATCTATTTCATTGGCTACCAATTAGGTACTTCTATTTAAACTAGACACCGAGGTCTTTATTATGCATATAGGCCTATCTATAGGCCAGGGGCGTAGCTACCGCCGTATCAGCCGTATCAATTATACGGGGCCCCGGGGCTGAAGGGGCCCCCAATGCGCCTTAGAAAAAATTCATAAAATGATCCGGAAATCAATTACCTATGACTTGAAAAATTTTCCGGAAAGCATCGATACTTCATCGAAAAGTGAAATAGTAAAAATATTTTCTGGATCATCTATCATCGTATTAATGCATTAATTACTTTAGCATCATGCAATTTATCTTTAAGAGGCCATGATTCTAAATCTGGAAACTCGACGAATTGAAGACAAACAGGCATTACAAATAATAATAAAAAAAACTTCTAATTAGTTATTTAAATGCCCTAATCAAAATTTAAACAAAATATTTAATGTACAAAAAATACGTTCTACACGAGTCATGATGCTCTTCGGCACTGAGTGCTGCGCGGCCATCCCATGACACTGCGCTCTAAGAAGAGGAAGCTCATTCTACACGTAGTACAGCTCATTCTACAGTTAGCACGTGCGTGTTAAAAATGATCGGGAGAATCGGACCGTAGAAGTTCTCCACGAGTCTCATCGAGGTGGATGAAACTTCAATTCAGCCATGAGCTTTTAAAGCATGAGCAGGTGCCTCCCTCGCAGTGAAGTAGTCCCTTAGCCCGGTTTAGAATATCAAGCTTTTTGGGAGCCAACTTAGCCTTGGCTTCCAAATGACGCTGATACTACACATCACTCGAGATGTCCACTCCCAGAATCTTAGCGCCTCTTTCACAATCGTCAAGTAAAGTCATAAGTAGTTACTTGCTGAATAACGTTAATCGGCAAGTAAAAGTCACAATTAACTTTTATCAGTTTCACAATATAAAATGTAGTTCCGAGTAACAACTTGCCGGTTAGTTGAATGATTTGTCATAATGCGTTCCATCATTCGGTCAGTTTGTGTTTTCCAGATGTCAAACACGTGTCAAATCGGTTAAGTGCCAGTCCGTCCATCATTACTACAAAGGTTTTGTATAAGTTGGTGTTATTAAAATTCGCAGGTAGTTTTTTAGTTTAGAGTTTTGACCGATATTAAATTAGTAAAACATGGATATAATCAAGAGAGAAAGAAGTGCTAACTTTACTCTGTAACAAAGATATATTTTAATATCAATTGTTTAAAATAATAATAATAAGAACTACCGAAAGTACATCCTGAAGGATGGCACTACCGACATTTGTCGAGCTTGTCGCCATCCCGGCGAGTCACTCGGGCATGTGCTGTCGGGATGTTCGGCTCTTGCTAACACTGAGTATCTGCACAGACACAACCAAGCGGCCAAAATCCTTCACCAAGAGCTTGCTCTGAAGTACGGTCTCCTGGATGAGAGAGTGCCGTATTATAGGTACACACCGATGCCACTACTCGAGCGTGACGGAGTTCGGCTCTATTGGGACCGGTCCATCATCACGGACAGGACGACTCTGGCGAATAAGTCTGATATCGTGCTGACCAGGCACAGTCCAGGGTGTTTTTAGTGGACACAGAGAAAAAACGAAAGTATCTAGATCTGGCTCACGAGGTTTCCAGCATGTGGCATGTGGAGTCCAATAAAACCATCCCAATCGTTATATCTGCGAATGGGCTGAACCCAGTGAGCCTCGCTCACCATATGAGGCGAATGGGGTTCCGCGGCAGTTCGCTCGCAGCCAAGATGCAGAAAGCGGTGCTGCTAGACTCGGCTAAGATAGTCCGTCGGTTTCTCAGCCTGCCGCCCTGACCCCCGGCCGTTTGGTCTCCCCTGCCGGGGCGTAATCCTCCACCCACTACAAGTATTTATTTATGTAGAGTTTATGTAAGTTTATTTATTGGTATATATATTTATGTTTATTATATAATTTTTTTTGGCCCTGTATGTATATATTTTGTACGCGAGTGTGAGAGTCGAAAATATAATAATAAATAAAAATAACTAGACAAATTCTTGGTGTTTTTCGTGCAAATTTTTCGAAATCGTCTATTTGATTATCTATGAATGAAATAAGTAAAGGTTTAATAATTTTTTGTCAAATAAATATACTTATAAGGTTAGCTGTAAATGTTTTTTACTTCACTGCACGTACCGTTACTCGTCTTACTCGTCAGTTAAACAAACTAAGGGCTTGTTTCACAATCTCCAAGTAAAGTCCTGAATAAGCTATTCGCCGGTTAAAGTGACGTTAAAGTGTCATTTTACATACACGAAATGTCAACTTAACCAACGAATAGCTTACTTCAGACTTACTTGAAGATCGTGAAACAAGCCCTAATTGGCAGATGATGTTACAAGTAAGTTACTGGCTACTTTACTTGTCAGGTAGCGCTATTCGGCGATTGTGAAATGCGTATGCATAGTTACTCGTCACTTTAATCGGCAATTAGCCTACTCGGGACTTTACTTGATGGTGGTGAAAGAGGCCCTTACTCTTACAACACTTTTAGTTACGGTGAGCACGGTATTCTGGAATTGAGGCACTATGAAAAATGTGGTTTTCTTAGTGGTAAACGCGCCAACTTGTGTCTTCGTGGGGTTGAAGTCGACTAAATTGTCAACCCCATTCCGAGACTTGCTCCAGAGAGTTCTCGACTTCAGACACAAGTTTAACCTTGCTATCCGCAACATGCCACTTTTGCAACTGAGAGGAATTAAGGGGGGCTGTGTAGTAGGCATCCCTGTGCTGTCATCTGCAAAGCAAAAATTGCCACTCACGCCATGTCAATGATATGCAGAATGAACAGCGTAGGATATACCACAGACGCTTGGGAAACACCAGCATTTTATAGCTTTCATATCTGAGCAACAACCATCTACTAGTTACATCCTTGATATGTCGCTCAGATAGAAAGCTGGCTACCCAACTGCATAACCTCTCACAGCAACCGTTAGATGTTAATTTCGTGAGACCCCCCCGTGCCAGTCCCAGTCACAGGCCTTAGCGAAATCTAGGCTGACTGCCAGTGCTTCCCCGTTGCGATCAAGAGCCTGACGGTGTCTACAGATGCGTAAGATAAATTTGATGATCACCAACTGAACGGCCGTCGCAAAAACCTGTGATGTCGTGCGCAGTACGGTGTAAAAGAATAATACGTCTTGTTGCAACGATGTCTTTATTAGAACTCCTCAATATGAATAAACCTAACTTATATATTAAGGTGTCTTAGCTGCACACTACAAACCATATTGTTGATCACAGATTAGCTGATGATCTTCCAGATATCCCAGGAGCTGCATGTTAATCTCGCGCTCCATTACCGTTGCAAGCAGGGAGGCTATAGGCTTATCGCTATTATATAATATAGGCCTGCAGTTAGCCGGGTCACTGAGATCGCCCATTATGGGGATAGGATGAAAAAGGGTAACCTTCCACGAAGACGTATCATGTGGCATAAGATAGCGAGAATAAGCATGTTAAGACAGGGAATCAACCAGCCCCGGATCTACGATTTTTCTGAACCGGGGCAGAAACTTGATAGTGATAAAGATAAGATAAAAAAAACTCACAAAAAAATAATAGTTGGCATTTTTCGTGAAAGGGATAATAAGAACTCATTTTTAAAAATTTATTTGCTCTCGCAACCAGGCTTCTGTATGTTAGGCGCTTTGTGCAGCAAGTTTTTTATTTTTAATCATACTATATTATGACTTTGGTGCCCCCTGAATTGCCGCCCTCGGCGGGTGCCCCAGTTTGCCCATAGATCCGGGGCTGGAATCAACTCGGGAGCACTTAACAACACTGCATGAATACCGTCTGGTCCTCTCAACTTCTTGGTATCAAGGGGTTATAAAGAGCTCTCTGACATAGTTTTGGGAAAAAGTATATAATATCATTCAACGAGCTCTCACAGGTTTTTAGGCGGAGGCGATCCCTCTATCATCAAGAGTTGAGTTGGCGGCAAAAATGATGCCAAGAAGTTCGGCTTTCCCCTTTGTCGTATGGACCACATAGTCGTCCTATTTACGCAGTTGTGGAAGAGATGACCGACAGAAGTTACCCTCAGCAGCTTGAGCTAGCGACCAGAATTCTTGACTACCAGAGGGGTAATCGACCATTCACTTTCACTTGCCCATTCTGCCGATGAACTTTAAATTGCCTTCCTTTTAGCCATTTGCTTCTTTGCTAACCAGGAGAGTGTGCACTGTTGAACTTTGTATTAAGCCCTGGGGTGGATAGATCTATAAGCGTGCACGCGGATGATCAGGCCTGGTAAGCGGCATGCTTTTGGTTAGATGGCGAGATATAGGGACTGCTATAACAGAGCTGGTTTTTACCACCGATGAATATGAGTTACGAATAAAAAAATTCCTGCCTTGTCGTATCGTATCACATCGGCTACTGAGTCTGCGCTCGCGTTTGGATCTCCCGAAACGAAACAGAGCTGCCTCCAGATTAAAATTTTAGAGTATTGATTGTACGTGGTTTATTAATCGATGTAAGTATATTGTATTTGTTTTATTATAATTCGCACTAGCTTTTTTATTTCTTTTGAGAAAGATTTTCCCTCGAGTCGAGAGGGGGCCCCCGGCAAAATTTTGATACGGGGCCCCGGAAGGGCTAGCTACGCCACTGCTATAGGCCTTCTTAGAGAGACGGTATTTTCGTTTCCATTCGGATTTGAACTCGTCACACGTCACGATGACTAATCATTCAAATATTTTGTCAGTGAAGTCAAAGTTGGACAAGCAGTGGATGACAGTGACCTTACCAACTGGCTTGGCGTCCTATTTGTTGTCACTCAACAACTTAACATAAAAACAGTAACAAGCTTGTTTCTGCGCGTTTCTAACTTTACAAGACAGCAACATGTTTACCGCGTACAACATTTAATCTAGTTCTAGTAGCGATGTAAAGAGCTAGAATCCTAGCTCCTAGTTCCGCACTTGTTTAACTGGCACGTTGATTGCCGGCTTTGGTTAATTAAATAAGCTGCGGTACGCTGAGGGCGTGGCCACATTCGGCGTAGTTAGCGGTATGAATTACAAGATGGCTGCCGTTTTGTTCTTGGTATATTGGTTAATAAAATAATAACCATAGCGATAATGTTGTGTATTGAACGGTTTGTTGTTTATATGTATGTATTTTTGTGGCTAAAGCTTAAAATCTTGGTCTCTATACGGATGTAGCTGATTGGAGAACTTTATCAACTTTTTCTGTTATGAAATATGAATTTTTGAGGAATTTTTAGCATAATAATGCATATTAGGTAATAATGCATACATATGCATTTTAGGTTACATACACAAATTTCTTATTGTACATATTTTTATTGTTCTTTCTTATTTATATCGGGGTAGTTACATTTATATTTTACATGGCTCGTGAATATTTGTAACCTGTCATTTATTTATGTATTTATACCACCTGCAATAAGGTATTCTGCATGTGGAGGTGTGAGTGTACGTTTATTTAATATTAATTTCAACATCAATAGCACCGCACCATAAATATTAATGTGCAACAAACAGCCTAGTGTGCCGATACCCTACAAGCTGGTCAATATAGAGTAAAAGGCCTCTGCCCACTAGGCATACCTGTAATAGCCCTACGAGAAGTATGCAGAGAAGTGACCGCTGGTATCATTAAACAAATTAACTTTACCGTACAATTTATCTGTCCCTGTACTTATAAATAAATACTAGATTACTTACATGCGAATTCACGTGACATGACGTCTTACAAGTACAACGCATTAATAATTTAATACATGATAAACTTGTCAATTTCTGTGTCGCTCCATTGACAATATGTATTAAAATAAATACACATGAGAGATAGAAATGAAGATAATTGCGTAATGTTATAAAAGTGCTTTTTGCATTCTGTGGCTTTATGGCTACGCTAGACGTCCATATTTTTATACATTACTAATATTCGGCATCTTGTAATATTTGAAGGTGCCTGTAACCTTTAATGTTTGTATTAAGTGACTATGAAAAGAATAACAATGAAGATGATGATAGCCACAATGACTATGGAAACAACAACAATAAAGATGACGACAACAACAACAATAAGGATAACAACAACAGTGATGACTACATAGCCAAAAACGATATAGTTGATGATGATGATAATTCTAGACCATAGGAAAAACGTATTTCAAAAGTAATGGTATTTATCACAACATTGATAAGTAATAATCTAAATTTTACTAACAAAAAATAACCGACTTAAATTACTCAAAAACTACTTGTCAGATCTCGTTCAAATTTATGTGGGATTACATGACAAGCACCTGCTTTCGATTACAAAAAGAATCATCGAAATCGGTTGGTGTGATATTGAGTTATTCGTCGATTTGTCGCGCACATACTTAATACAAAGGAGAACCCCATCTTCCATAGAGACACCGGCCCAGATTAGACAAGAATGAAAATTGGTGGTCAATTAGATCATTGTAAAAGCTTTAATTTCTCCAATTTTCACGTCTGCTAGCAATGGCCAACTAATGAAATCCTAGAATTTCCACCTAAATATGGTTATGTCACACTCATGTCACTCACAGCAATATATTATGCCTGTTACTAGGGACTTACTACCTCAAACCAAACACCTACTCTAATATTGACGGTATTAGGAATAATTATGATCATAAGACACAGTAAAAATTAAAGTTACATATAAACACTAACAAAATACAACTACTTAAACAGTAGGTAATGGTTGAAACCTGAATTACAAAGGTGGGTGAATATTATTATTATTAAAAGCTATTTCATGTTTTAAAGGGATTTTATTAGTTATCATCACATCATAATATTATATAAATATTTCGTCTAGAAATTGTGCAGTAGGTATACGTATTGTATGGGTACTGCAACGTCTGCATCCTACTGTTCTTCTAGGTATATAGGGTACGTCATCCAGTGTTCAGAAAAAGGTCAGTCACAAAACAGGCGATCTCGGAGTCCAATATTCATGCAATATTTGTTTAAAAAACAACAACAACAAATCCAGAAGTTATACCGAAAACACATTCACCAAAACACTAGTACGAAAGCGAATGCAATAGAATATGATTCGATATGTTTCAATAGTAAATAGGACTGCAAATACGATGAAAATATTAATTTAATAGTAAAAATACACAAAAGATGCAAGATTATTGACAATGGTGTTATTTATAATTGCTATGGTAACCAAAATGACATTAGATAGGTTAGATTACAACAGAGATCTTTGTTGTCAATCGATTCAAATGTCTCGAAATCGATGTCAAAATACTAGAATTGTCTTTTAATTAGCGTAACGATTTAATGGTAATTATAAATATATTACATAGTTTAGTTATACAATGAATAAGAAAACATGTAAAAAAGGAAAAAAGGAATTAATCTTGTACTTACAATGAATAATAAATAATTCATAAAATATATTATTAAGTTCCCTAATCGATATATGTAATCGATTTAATCGATTATAAAATCGTTTGTAATGAGGTAAATACTATGAAAACTTTTTTGTATTATTTTGTTCATTTAGCAAATGCAGATAAGGCTCACATTTAAACGTGTTTATCTAGTAAATTAGACGAATTTTTTGGTATATAGTTTACTCTTGTCTTTTCTTATGCCTACCACAGAACACATATAATTCGTGGCCGGAAATCGGGGTTCTCCTTTAAGACTTATATGGTCTTATCATTGATGCCATTGTCAGATCTCAATAAAATGTAGGTATATGTGACCACCTGCTTTCGATTAAAAAAAGAATCATTAAAATCGGTTCGCCCAGTCCAAAGTTCTGAGGAAACGAACATAAAAAAAACAGTCGAATTGAGAACCTCCTCCTTTTTTTGAAGTCGGTTAAAAAAGTTTCATGTCAAATGTGTAAATAACTATGGTTATAAACAAATAAAAATCGTTCCGAGCAATAAAACATGACATCACATTACGGTTGATGAAGATATACTTTGTATGTCAGCTAGGGCTTGTAATATCGGAAGGTTTTCAATATCGATATTGATTTTCGATATTTGATGTTAATATCGGAATTCCGATATCAATATCGGAATTATACAATTTTTTTTTAATAATTTAAATTTAATTTTATATTGTAAAGTAGGACATCTTGGATAGCAAAAAGGTTTTTAATCAATAGGATAATGAAATAATAACGTCTTTAATACTGTTTTATTCCCGTTCGTTGCAAATATCACCTAAATCTATTCAATTCGGTTTGGTTTTCGCGTTAAAAATTCACTACCTTAATTTTTTTAGGATTTTTGAATCGCAAAATAGTTTTTACTGATAGATGAAATTCAGCTGCACCAAATGTGACAGCTGTACGGCAGAAGCTATGCTTTATACAATGATAAAAGCTGAAGTGACTTGAAATATCACAACACATTTGCTAGGACGCCTAGTTTGCTGGCAGCTGCCTTAACTTTGGATTCAATAAACCACTCAAATTTAAGGTTCAAGGATATCTCAATTTCTTGCGGTGGGAGTGTTTCAAGGATACATTCTGAAAAGTAGGGCCAAAATAAATGCTTCTGTTTTTGTGGCGTTGAATTTCACAAGGTTGGCGTCGCCCTATTCGGTGACTTCAGGCAGTGATTCACTCTTTCAACCCGGGCCTCTCTTCAGACTGTATTTTGGTCCTTACTGGTCGGAAGCTTGGCAGGTATCGCTCGACCAGATCGTTGATATGCAGCAGGAATAGAGTTCTGGAGATAAAAGATCTCTGAGAAAGTCCGGCATTGTTTGTAATATGTGATGTAAGGTTGCTTGGGACAAATAATCTTTGATAACGACTCTAAATGAACGTCAGAAAGTCTTTAACCCAGCTGATCAGGCCAGGGAATAGGACATACGCAGGAAGCATGATCAATAGGCTAACATGCTAAACCGTATCGAAGGCCTTCGAGATGTCAAGGGCTAAAGGCAACCGCCTTTACATTATTCTTAAGGTCTTCGCCCCAGATACGAGTGGGTGAGATACGCTAGAATGCGGTAGAGTGGTATGCGTTAGGCTATAGCGCTAGGGTCACTAAGGAGATCATTGTGTTCTAGGTATGCAACGAGGCGCATGTTCAATAATAATCTTCCTGAGTATGTTGGTAACTGAAATTGGCCGTTAATTAGCAGGGTCAGCTCGATTGCCATTCTTGGGCACGGACTGTAAGTTGGCAAGCTTCGACGCCTGAGGCACTATGCTCGCCTTAATTGAGAGACGAACCAAGCGTGGCAAAACAGTAGATAACTGTAGAGAGCTGGAATACCTTCTGGTCCACTAGCTTTGTTCACGTCTAGACATCTTAAGGTTTTAAAAACCTTTGTTGTAGATGTGAACCTCCGATATACAATGTTCAATGAGGTATCTGCGGTGAATGGCCATTGACAATTAGATGCGAATTCTCAGCAACTAGAGATTCTTGCAGATGATCTGCAGAAGATGATGAAATTATTAACTTAGGTATACCGAGATTAAGGAGATAAATTATGTTTGGAATAGATTTTTTCCGTATCGCATTATTCGTGCAGTAGGCTGAGCAGACTCACAACAGGAATACGGTTAAAGATATTAACTCTACCTCCCTACACAGCTAAAATATTTATACTTACTTGCTCAATTTTATGACCTAGTGGCCAATATACCTTGTGGCACGCATTAAAATAATTTTGTTTAAATTAAAATAAAAAAAATACTGATTCCGATATTACGATATCGAATCACTCAGTATCGGAATTGTAATATCGGGTTTCACGGTCCGAGATTCCGATATTTCGAGATTCCGAGATTCCGATATTCAAGCCCTAATGTCAGCGCAGAACACAATATAATAATCCCATTCAGTGTTGCTAGTCGCTCAGGCTGGCTCTGGTAGGTGTTGGTCTGAGTGTTAGGTGATTGCAATTTGGTATCTTTAATTGAAGACCAGATTATACCAGAAAAAAAATTAAATACTGACAATATGTCCATGATATTAATTGATTTCCTAATTTTTTAAAGTAATGTCACTTATTCGAAATGTGTCGTAGCGTGCCTAAAGTTGAATTCAGACTCATGCCCCATTTTAGTTTAGTTTAAATAATTTGAACATCGTCACTACACAGTACATAGTGTACATACCCAGTGGGTATTACCCACGCACAAAAATGCTACTGGTAATATCATTCTGACAAGTATTCTGTTAACGATGCATACATGAACACCCATGACTATCCATCGTATAGGTACATATAATTATGAGAGATAAGAGTGGCAATCGCTATACGCATATCTTCGCCATTTCTTCTGCTCCATGACCTTTCCAAAATGGTTGTAGATTAAAAATTACATGCATCAGTGTATCGGTAATACCTTTATGAATACATAAATGATTTTAAATTTTATGATCACACACAAAAACAGATGTTTCTACTAAAACGCAGTAGTCGCCACCGCTTATACCTCGCGCCGCCCACAACCTCAGTCTTCAGACGGAGCGGCCGCGGAAACAAGTAATTTCCTTCTCCATTATAATTGATTGGCGTAATTGCGAGCGGATTCTTTCGCGAAGGCGAGTTAGTCGCGGTATTACTCGTACATATTGAATGTGATTACTTCGGAACCAGTTCCAGTCTAGGACTTAATTTAGGTCCGTAATGTTGGTTATTAATGTTCCATATTTGGTTGATGCTTCGGTCAGAGGTTATTATGATGTCATGAGCTATAACACGGCTGTAATGAGGTGTTGAAAGATAACTTCATATTGTAGTACTATAATATAATTTGAAATATATTATCTGAGATATAATGTATAGTATCGATCGATCAATTACGTGCGCGATTAGTAGTTTTTTTTTTACGGAAACAGAAAAAATGTTTAATGGGTGACTGCAAATGACAAATGTTTTTTTTATTGTTTTTGTCCCTCGGAGGGCACGTGAAGCTATTCCAAGTTGCCATTATACTCTGAATATCAATCTTAATTAAGCTTGATTATTTTTTTAATTAAAATTCAATATAGGTATGCTACCACAGTAAATATAGATTCATTTACTGTGATGCTACTTAAAATTAGCGCCGCAACTGACGGCATTTTTAAAGACATTCCGCGATACGATTGTTGAATGTTCTTGTTGATTAAATTACTTTTTAATTCTAACTAATTGATAGCGGCTCGGAATTCGCTAGACTTCGCCTGTGCACGCCGGAATTCTTCTACAGGATCCGCAGCTATTCGAGTGGATCGAAATTATTAGAAAGCCTACATTTCTTCGAGAAACGATTAAAATTCTCCAGTAGAAACTTTATTTAGTTAATATCTATTTTAACAAGAAAATTGCTCGATTCTCGATCGTTCGAAGAAATCGATTAGTGTAGAGTAATACAGAGGTTTAAAACATTGTGTATTTTTCTACTATTTAAAATTTCTTTATTAGTTCTGTTAACATTTTTAATACAATGAGATTGTAAGGGCTTACGTATATTATGTGCCCCATCAAGTTATGCCTGGGTTAGAAATAGAATTTACTCTGTAACTTTTCATTTATCTACCTCTGTTTCTGTTCGTACACCTTTGACTATGAGGTCAGATAATATTTTTTGTATAAATTATAAGAAAATGCTTTACTACAATAAAATATCCACAATATTATGTAGACTCTGTACATCCATATTAATAACGGTGATACTTATTCCACCCTGCTAGTCATTTTTGAATGTATGTTTTTAAAAATACTCATATTTTTAAAAACATTTCTTTGTTATGTTACTAATATAAATTGTTCTTATCACACGGCTTGTAACAACGTCTTTCTTATTTATAAAATAACCCTTGTTCTTTTTGTGTGTGCCCGTACCGTACCACCCACGGCACAGAAAAACCTAGTACTGGAATATGAGTTTATTTAATAAGTTAATCAATTTCAAGACTTATCGTTCAGAACTGACGATTTCAAGGATACCTTCACTCTAAATAATCGGCTTAACAGACCATAAAAGCATTAATTGAGAACGGTCAAAACAGAAACCCTTCTGAATTATAATAATTCACTGACTGACAAATCCCGTCCGCGAATAATATTTACAATGAAAAACAATTTCGACTTTATGTGCTGCATAATAGAGCTCAGACGTAAGCTATTAGGCCGCCCATGCACAGTCCAGATTTAAAGATACGCCTGTCAACCGATTGTTAATCGCTTTATCGATTTGAGGTAAGCGTAAGCGTATTCCATAAACATCGAAGCTGTAGCCTGTGCGTACTAATCGCGTAATCGCCTGTTATTACCTTAAACAGAAAGTTGCAACGCCGTTTATAAATAACTTTTGCTTATATGTTAGATATCTGTATGTTATGTCTGTGTGTGTGTGTGTGTGTGTGTGTGTGTGAATGTTTAGAATCTGAGGTCTTGCTGGTTTCCACACTTTTCAGGTTGTGGTAGGTAATAGAAGCTCGTCGATTATTCAAAGGAAGCTTTTCAATGGTTATAAAGTCTCGAATAATGTCTCATGAAAATAGAGGTAAATGATTGTTAACTGGATCTCTGGCACAAAAATAAAAGAAACTTGAGAGGTGTCAAGCTACACCCGGATGGAACGAAGTTCCTTGCAGTCAGTACTAGGATAGCAAAAACATGCATCAAGTGTGCCAAAACAAATCTACTAGTAGCAATAGCTACTAGGAAAACAAAGCCGATAAGAAATTTACGTACTACTCTTTTACGTAAGTACTCTGGCAAAAAAGTTTTCATGACTGATTTAAGAAAGTGATGGTTTATGTGAAAACCGTAAGTCTAGCGCCTTTGAATGTAAGAGTTCTAATCTTGAGAGTAGAAATATCATTACACCATGAAAATCAATTAATATTATATATTAATCATATTCAGTATTAAAATCAAATCCTTGAAAGCATTCCATCTAGTTCAGCGTAGACTGGTACAAGGAGATAAAACTCATTAATCTCATTATTTACGAGGCTCACTATATTTATTATCTGTTCCATTAATATTTTCTGTCTGTGCAAAGAACAATTTTATAAATTACCACTTCTTTAGTTAAATTAGTATCAACATGGCTGTCATTTCTTAAACCTACGTTGACAAGGATACCCACACAATGTGTTATTTCAGGACAAGTAATTTTGTAAGTTAAGCTGATTATACCAGTATTATACCAGTGTAATTACAGTGTAATTATTGTGTAACAGTGTAATATTAAAAATAGTAATTAATATGATTATGTAACATTCCGGAAGAGTGTAGTTACCCACAACACAGGGTATCCTAGTGTGGGAACTACGTGTCCTGTAAAAATATTTTTGTACTTTTATGCAACAAATAAATTATTATTATTATTATTCTAATAATTTTAGAAATTGAGTGTATCTATAAATTTAATTACTTTTCTAAACTTTCGCTTTATTTAGTTTCGATATTTTAGTTTTATTTTAATTTTAAATAAGTTCCTTGAAATTTAATTTATTGTACATATTAATTGAGAAGTTAAAATAGGGTTAAAAGACCTATTTCTATATTCAAAACCTTTATTCCATGAAAAATTTGATACGTTTTGAGTTTTAGTTATTATTTTTTATGTACTTATGTACCATATTTTAATCATTTTACCACTCATTATTGTGTACACTAAAGTACCTACAAAACTTTACTAAATGAATTCCGAATACGAATAAACTACAATTAAACCCGTTTATAAAAATCCCTTAATAAACATAGGTTATTATTGTGTAACCGATATTTTATTCATTAGTTATGTATTAATAGTTATTTAAACCAGTATAAGTCCTGGTAATCCGACACGGTTGGTGAACCTACACGACACACAAAGTTATCATTCGCAATTTATAACAAAATTATCATGTCCTACGTAATAATGCAAGAGTGTCAAGCTAAACGCAGTTGTAAATGAAGCAATTTAGTAATTAATCGTATCTACATCGAGATCTAAACTGACGTAAGGAGGACACTGCGTTAATAACAAACAAATTAATATTTATATGTAGCTACCAGGTACAGCGGTATATGTACTTGGGTCGCTTTCGCTATCTGTGCGATATTGAATCACGTATAGCTTAAAAATATGACACGTACGAGTATCTATATAAAATCGTGGGAAAATAACGCGTTGTTATGCCCAAAAAAGTCTATCCACAGACGGCGCCAGACTACTTTAAATTAATTTCCAGATAAACTAATGACATGATGACATCAATATTGACGATGTGTAGATTTTTTGCAATGACTGTAAAATAATATTAGCGCTATTTACATGCATATATGTATGTAAATAGCGCCTTGTCGGTAAAATAAAAAAATCTCAGAACAGTCAATTACTGGGCTATACCAGCTTCCATAGAAAAATGTTCGAACTCCTTTGTTTTTTTTTTCATTATTGTATCAGCGATAAACTTGCGTCTTTGATGATGAGACCACATGTATTATGCAGTCTGCGTAAGGAGAATCGCAGCACGTAACCAACTTCAAGCATAACTTGTTAATTAGTAAATGATACGGATCATAATTATTCACAATACCGAGTCCCGGCTGCCAGAAACAAAATGAACATACGTTGCGTGTGCGCCGCGCCTAGCACTGACGTCTCATTTGCAAGTGAACGCATTCATAGAAGAATATTGTTAAACTGTGGAAAATGCTTCGATAGGTAGAAAATAAAAAATGCGTGCTAAACTTCATTTATTTATGTTTTGTAGGTGTTGTTGTTGTTGCGGATTCCATTGTCAAATCCACCCTTAATTAACTAACACTACTATAGTCCGTTTTTTAGACAAGACTTAATTGGTACAATATTGGCACTACTGTTTATTGAAATATTAGTTTAAAAAATAATTAGGAGTAAATATAAATTTGTTTTAGCATTAAATGATAATTTTCATTTTATGCCTGTCTTGTTACAAATTACGACAAAAAGAAAAATAGCCTATGAGTTTGTTGTTTGAGCCCTATTTTGTATAAAACAATCTTACAGTATCTTTTTACACTAATGTGTAATTTTAAAATAAGACTGACACAAAATGAAAAGAATTTAATCACCCATAATCATTGAATGTCAAAACTAATTTATTTTACTACAAGTTTTTTTGAAGTTATACTTCTTATGGGCGTTTATAAAAAATATGAGGGTAATTTTTTTACGATGTGACAGCCAAAACGCGACATGATGAAGGCGCGTGATACTCGGGGCACACTGCACAGCATTCGCTGGAGTTGTTTTGGATTGCTAGCGCGCGTCGAGTTGTGGGTGAGAGCGAGAGGTACTTATAAGTAAGAAATAAGTATAACTTCTTACGTGCGTACATAAGTACACACACATGTTTTTTTAACTAATTTAAATTAATATTTCAATATGTAGTGCCTTTGTTTATCAAATGAGAACTCGTTTAAAAAATGGATTAAGTATACTGAATGCGTGAAGACACAGTGAGCGTGCTGCTCGCTCACGCATGCGCCGTGCGCGCCGCCGCGACGGTAGGCCGTAAGGCTACGTCCGCACAGACAGGTGGCTTGCTTAGCGCCTAGAGCCTAATTAGTCACCTAGCGAGTAGCTTCTTATAACGAACGCTCTAGAGTGTTCGCGACTGGCCGCACTGCGCGCTTGGTGCCTAAATAGTTGCTTAGCGTGTATCGAAGTAAACAAACGTGTTGGTTTTTTGTCACTAGGCGCTAGGCATTTTTGAAGCAAAAATGACATTGACGGTCAAGTTTTCATGGATATAATATTATTGATGAATGTCAATGGCATAAACTAAAAGCTGAAACGAGAAATTGTTGCATGTATTTCATTAATTTTGTAAGATATTTTTGAGAGTGACATTTCGTGAACTTGCCGATAAGCAAAATGACCTAGGCACCTAGTGACCCACCACGCAGAATGCAAACCACTAGGCTCTAGGCGCTAAGCAAGCCGCCTGTCTGTGCGGACGTAGCCTTATTGAAGTTCGCCGCATGTTTAACCTACATTATGTTACGAGTAGCTTGGAAAACTGTTACGCTAGACATCTATATGTGTTTATTAACTTAACATTCGTTGTGCCATACAAATTACTAACGCATTAATCGTGTCCTGTGTCACACTCAAAGATCCCTTCGATAATAAGTACTTAGAGGTCCTTAAATTATTGTCCTTTGAAAAACACTGTCGTGACAACAACTAGAGTTAAAATAACATCCTGATTTCATTAATAAACTATGTTAATGTAACCTTAACATAACTGGACTGCGTGCTCGATTTCTAATAATCCCGTCACTGTTTGAGGGTTAAAGGCAAAGTCCACAATTGACCAAGAAAACTGACGGACACACATTTTTTGCACTTAAAGAACTATAGTAGTAGCCACTAGCTTCTAGCTACCCACATCTCGACCAGCTGACCGGTCATTAACAAACGGTTAACAATGTAGCCGGGTATCTAATGTCCTAGCGGCTAAGGCAAACGATCCTATAATTACAGGTTAGGCGCATCGCAGGCGCGAAGGGCGATATTTGTTTGCAATTAGCAGACGGGAAGGCGATGTCCGTACGTCGCGAGTAATTTATGGTTACGCGAAACAAGTCGAAAGTGAGGTCGAGCCCGCAGCTGCCTCGCCGACTGACATTTCCGTGCGCTCTACAGCAACTGCAGGGTTAAATTGCTGAGTTTAGGCACCAATAATTTTAAGGTGGGCTTCCGAACGCGCGGCTTGCGACTTTTCACCTTTATGTCGACTTCTGGTATTTAGATTTTTAAATGTAATTTGTCTAAACATTTACCGTTTTTTTTTTTCAAAGATCTTTTTGTGCTTGTATTTTTAACTATAAAAGATAAAAAAAATATGTTACTCATACAGATCAATTGAGTCTTTTTTTATCAATGCTCTAATGGATGTAAACTTTAATGTGTTTAATTATGTATGATTTGTTTAAGCAGGAAAATTTTTACAATCTTATTTTGCAGTAGTTTTTATGTATATGAATTATTCAATTAAGATAAAACTAAGTGACTTGATTTTTCCTGAAATTAATCTCACGTGTCACAATAACATTTAAATTTTTATTAGCATTATCATGCATACTAAATAAATTAACAAAAATAATTGAGCTTACTATAATTATTAATACATAATTCAAGTTCCTCTTTCACAAAGTGATCGGATAATAGGAAATGTATGGAAAAGTTAATTATCACTTGCTTCGGTGAAGGAAAACATCGTGAGGAAACCTGCACACCGGAGAGTTCTCTACAAAGTTCTCAAAGTTGTGTGAAGTCTAGCAATCCGCACTTGGCCAGCGTGGTAGACTATGGCCTAATACCCCTCACATTGTTAGAGGAGACCCCGAGCCCAGCAGTGGGACAATTATGGGTTGTTGCTTTGCTTTTATGGAAAAGTATGAAAATGACATGACAAGTAAGTAATAATAATAATAATAATAAAAGCCTTTATTCAGACACAGCCTTTAACATTAATATATACTTAAACTAGTGTTGACTCTGGTGAGTCGATGACACCGACAATTTGGTCTGTTTGCCCAACTTTGGCAAAGGCCTCCTCCATTTCTTTCCACTCAGTTCTATTTGTCGCTTTCCTAGTCCATGCATTTCCTGCAATGGCTTTTATTTCATCCTCCCACCTCCGATATTGTCTTCCTCTTTTTCTTTTCCTGTTTCTGGGGTACCAAAATATAATGGTCTTGTTCCACTTTTCAGTTCCTCTTATTATGTGGCCTGTCCATTTCCACATAAGTTTTCTTATTTTCATTATTACGTCTTCTACTTTTGTACGTTTTCTGATGGTTTTGTTGCTTATTCTGTCTACCTTCTTTATATTAAGCATACTCCTCTCCATTGCTGCCTGACAGGATTCCATTTTTTTGTTTTGTGTTTTAGTGAGTGCCCAAGTCTGGCAGCCATATGTTAGAACTGGTAGCACGCAGGTGTTGAACAGCTTAGATTTGATGGATATCTTAGTCTCTTTATTTTTCATAATTTCTTTCAGCCGCCAATAACATTTCCATGCATTTCCGATTCTAATATCTATTTCCTTTGACATTATATTGGTAGTTGAGATTTGTTGGCCTAGATAAGTGTACTCTTTCACATACTCAATCGGCTCGCCATTTATGATGATAGTTTCTTCGGTTGCGTTGGTCATGACTTTGGTTTTGGAACTGTTCATTGATAGGCCTATCATGCGACTTTCTCTTTCCAGGTCCGTGATCATGCTTTGTAGATGCTCTTTTGTTGTGGCGAATAGTATGATATCATCAGCGAATCGTAGGTGAGATAGTTTTTCTCCGTTTATGTTTAGGCCATATTGGTCCCAATTAAGTTTGCGAAAGATTTCTTCTAAAACAGCTGTAAATAATTTAGGGGATAGTGGGTCTCCTTGGCGTACACCTCTGTTTATTCTTATTTCTTTTCCTTCTTTTTCTAACTTTATCTTAGCTGTACAATTAGTATACAGATTTTTCAATAATCTGATGTATTTATGCTCGACACCTTGGTTCTTCAGAGAATGCCAGATGCTTTCGTGCTCTATTGAGTCAAATGCTTTGTTATAATCGATAAAACAGCAGTAAAATGGTACATTATATTCTTTGTTCTTCTCAAAAATTTGTCTTACCACATGTATATGATCTAGCGTTGAGTATCCTGTCCTGAAGCCGGCCTGTTCTCTGGGCTGATTTTCATCCAGAGTTCTAGTTATTCGTCCTAATATTACTTTCGCAAAGACTTTATAAATGTTGGACATTAAACTAATGGGTCTATAGTTGTTCATTTCATCTTTGTCCCCCTTTTTGTGTATCAGGATAATTGTCGATGTAGTCCATTGAGTTGGAATTACTTCGGTATGAAGTATGTCATTGAAAACGTATTTTAGTAATGGTGCAATGTTGTTTTTGCATGTTATTAGCAAGTCGTTGTGAATCTCGTCTGGACCAGGTGCTTTGTCTTTCTTCTGTGTTTCGATTGCATTGATTATTTCTCCAACTAATATTGGTGGTACAGGATCATTGTTATTTAAGTCGGTATTGGCTATTCGTATCTTACTAGAGTATAGGTTTTCGTAGAATTTTGTGGCTATTGATAATATATCTGGTCTTTTAGTCTTTGTTTTAAAGTTGCTGTCTTTCAATTTAGGTATCCAGTTTGTAGTTTCTGATAGAAATTTAAGTGCCTTCTTTATACCTCCAGTCTTGTTGATATGTTTTTCAAAAGTTTTGAGTCTAAACTGTTCTCTTTCTTTTCTCATTTGTTTATTTATGTCTTTGCTTAATTTACTTATTTCTTCTCTGATGGTTTTCGTTTTATTTCTCGTGTTGATTAATTTGGATCTTTTCTCTAGTAGTTTGTTCGTTTCTTCTGATATATGTCTATTTTCTTTAGGTGTGCTCGCAGTGCTGGTTTCCGGTCTTGATGTTAGTATTTTGTGTAATGTATCGTACTTCTGTTGAGTGTTTAGGTGCTGAAGAAGTGGTTCTGTCACAGAGTTGAGATTTTCGTTGATGGTGGCTAATCTTGTTGTGTTGTTCACTGTTGTGGTTTTAACTTTAAAAGGCCGACTTAATTTTGAAGCAGATGACGTGTTCAGATGTGCTCTAAGCATTCTATGGTTACTATTAAAATTTAAATTCGCGATGGTACCACAGTCGTCAAATGATTTGGGCCTGTTCGTAAGAATATAGTCTATTTCGTTTCTGTGCCGCCCATCTGGCGATATCCATGTCCAACGTCTGGAAGTTCTTTTTTTGAATTGGCTGTTTAGTATTTTCATATTGTTTTCAAAAGCCATTTCCATTAATTTTTGTCCATTTCTCGTTCTTTTCCCACTACTGCAGGGTCCTAGAACTATATCTTCTCCGTTTCTTGGTGTTCCAACCTGTGCGTTAAAATCACCCATGACTATGCAGTTTTTATGTGTGTGTATTATTGCGGTATTAAGGGACGAGTAAAAGGATTCAATTTCTGTTGTAGTAGATAGTTCCGTTGGCGAGTATATTTGCACAATAGACCATATTTCGTTGTTTGGTGGGATCTTAATATTTAATATAGCAATTCTTTCTGATATACCAATTATTTCTATAATAGAGTTCTTCAATCCTTTCTTAATTAAAAATCCCACTCCATGCCTTCCTGGTGTTTCGCCCTTATAATATAATATAAACTGACCATACTCGACAATAGCTTCACCATTCCTTCTTACTTCGCTCAACCCTATAATGTCCCACTTAATATTTTCTATAGAATATAAAAGTTCTTGTAATCTTTCTTCTGATCTTAGAGAGATGTGTTGTATGTTGCTATATATAAGTATTCCGTGTTTCGTTTTTTCTTAATTTCAAAAGCATCTGTTTGTGGTAGGGGGGGGATGTTTGGAGGGTAGTGGTCGTCTTGCCCCGCGGTGACCAACCGTCTTGGGGTGGATATTTTGATTGTTTCGTTGGGTATATATGTTTTGTTGGTAAGTTGATGCTTCCTGTTGTCGGTGTCTATTGGTTGTTTTTTGAAGTTGTGGGTAGTGATATTGACGTGGATCTACCACGTGCAACGTAGTCTAACATGTTTATTTTATTAATCTTCTTCGGAGCCGCCGAAGGTGGCTGACTTGGTGATTTGTCTGGAGAGACGGTGCAGTCTCTTTTCCTCTTGTCTCTTTTATCTTCCTTCTGCTCTTTAGTGACTAATTTATCTTTAACAAAGTAACAAATGTTGCCTTTTGCCCTTTCTTCCTTTAGTTTGGGTAGAAGTTGCTTTCTCTTCTCCAAAGTTTCCTTGCTGAGATCTTCTTTGAGGTAGATTCCCGAGTCCAGTTTCTTCTTGTTCTTGAGAACTTCATTCCTTCTCCAGTTTGTTGTAAAGGTTACTAGAATAGGACGCGGTTTGTCACCTTTCTTTTCGCCAAGCCGATAAGCGTTATTTATTTCGTGCGAGTTTATTGGAATATTCATGTCTTTTTGAAGTAGTTTTAAAATTGATTCCATGGGGGGTTCACTGCCTCGCTCTTCTTTTATCCCAAAGAAGATGATGTTATTTTTTCTTCTGTGCCCTTCCATCACCTTGATTTTGTCATTTAAAATCTTAACTTCAGTCTTCAGGCTTTTATTCTCTTCAACAAGGGCAGTTAGTTTTTCATTGATACTTTCTGATACGTTTTTAGTGACTGCTATGGTTATCTCCCTGGTCTGTGCCGCCATTTCTTCTTTCATTTTTTCCCAAAAGCTTTCCATTTGTTTATCCATGTTTGTATTTTATATATAAGCAACACAACTTTGAAGATTGCAACACTACTTTACGGATGGCAATACTACTTTGGAGCTGGTAACACTTCTTTTGAAATGGTAACACCACCTTGAAGCTAGCAACACCAAGAGGGTCTGTACTTTATGGCCGCTGTTGCGTTGGTTAGGTTGGTACGTCTAACTGTCACCATGAATAAAAGTGTTGTTCTTCTAACCTGTTTGATGGTTTAGGCTTGGGTTTATGTGATGATAAGCACCTTCTGTTTTGCACTTCGGTCGTCCAATATATATTCACTTCGTATTTTTGTCACTGCTGGTCACTGTTATAATACTTTTAGGTTGATTGTGATATTATTGACGCTGAATTAGAATTATTTTATGACGAGTGACAGTAACTGATGTTTACTGTTTGACACCGGAAGCGGAAAAAAAAAAAAAAAAAAAAAAACACAAGACAAGTAACAAGTAACAAGTGACAAGTAAGTACTTATGTGCAAATTATACATATATTTGTGAATATGAGTCTGTTTCTTAATAAACTACTGGACAACTATCAAAATTCAAACGCACTAGAACATAATTTTATTGTACTTCAAAAATCTGCAAATGTTAATAACACTGAAATTAATTCAATTTTATTTATTGGAATATTTCTGTGACGTTTAAACCATCTACTTACTTGTAATAAATGATGGTGAAACAAAATTAATACATTCTGTTACACTACATTAATCTAACCGTTAAATTTACTATGTAATAGTATCCAAAAAAAAACTTCATTCCCAATTTGTATGACTGCTGCATCGTCGCGTAGAAAATGCCTATTAATCATACATGTACGAAAATACGGAAAATATTTCTTTAAAAAAGTCCAGATTCAGCCATCTATTAATTTACGTCATAACGGGTAATCAGACATTTCCACTCGACTGTCTTCTTATTTATTGGTGTAGCAACACTTAATAAATCGTAAGGACAGGATTTTAAATTTCTACCATTAGCGAATGACTTTTTAATGAAATTATTGCAGCTTGTGAGAGAGGAAATTAAAAATAAAAACAAATTCAATTGTTTAGTACTGCTTGTTTAGGGCGGCTATCTACTGCGAGCTATTAAGCGATAATTTATTAGTAAGCTGGAGCGTTCAACCGTGTCCGCTAAGGTGATTCAGTGTCAATAATACAGAGATTGTAGCTAGATATGGACCTGACGGTACCTCTAACTTCCTAATTAAACAACTTAAAAATAAATTTACAGACATTATGTACTTAATACGTTTTTATTAACTCCAATGTTTTTTTATTAATTGTAAAGTATTTTCACGATAAATTTGATATTGTAATTTTGGAAGCCCCAAATTAAATTGCTTTGATATGTAGAATTAAAAGCAGAATTGTGTGAATTCTAAATCATTTAAAAAAGATTTGAAAATTTTACAAGGTGAAGAAGCAGATTCTAAGGACAAGATTTTTCTTAGTTTAAAGTCTAATAATAATTTATTTAATATATGAACTAGTTTCGAACTTTTCGAAGCCTACGTTCGAACTGTAAGTCCTCTAAATAATTTTCTTGCTCTATTTCCCAACTCGTTTATCGTAGCTAATGAAACAGATGCCTAACAATTTTTTATCAATAAAGCATACCCGTTAAGTGGAGAGCAACAATTTTTCTTGTCATTGTTAACAATTAGCGGCTAGGTAGCTGCTCAGACATCCGTGAGAGAGTCCATTTAATGACTGTTTGAAATTGCAAATGTTGGCAGAAGTATCTGCCGGCGTGTGGAGCCAATATAAATAATAGTTTGTCTAATTGCTCATTAGCACGAAACCAGGAAACGTGTGTTTATCCAATTTATGAACTAAATTCAAATATATTAACATAGTCTTCCTTGTGTACAGAATAATAAGTTTCTTGTATACGTAGACAGTAATAATAATAATAATATTCACACTCCCGCGCCAAAAGTCGTATTAACACCTAACACATCGCACCTTTGGTGGAACAAGGGCACATCTTACAAAAAATCGTAAAATGACAAAAATTAAACAAAAAAATATTTTACACCTGCAAAGTACATGGCCATATTCACAAATAAATGGGTCGTATCTCATGCAAAGAACAAACACTTTGAAGCAATAAAAAGACGAATAATACGACTCGGAATGCAAAAAAAAAAAATTTGAAATGACTCTCCTGTAAAATTACAAAAGTGCAGTTGAGCCCTTGTTCCACCAAAGGTGCGACATATTAACACCCAATACTAACAGGATCGACTATCACTCCTCCCTATCTTCTCACATACAGTTCTATTTTAGGTTTGTCACAGATTTCCAAGGCATGATGGCACTGTTACCTCGTTTTCTAAACTAATTATATAAAATTGGACATTACAAACACCTTCCCAAAAACTTTGGTCTCTGTAACATTATTATCTGGGCCGATGAACAACAATTAGTTATTCGTTCTCTTCTCGTCAATGAGAGGTTCAAGAACAATAGTCTACTCGATATGTTCAAAATGGTTGAAATTAGAGATACTGCTCTTAAAAATACGTGCGATAGCTCATTCTGTTCGGAATGATGTCTAGAAAAATGTTTCGGAAGCGTTTACCAGCACGTAAAAAATTGCAAAAGTTATTGACAAAATAAAGTTGAAAAAAAAGAGTATTTTGTTTTTGGTAATCACTTCGAAACTATTAATATTTAAGAAATTTTAAAACAAGATTCTTAAAGTAGAGGAAATTTCCAAACAATGACTCGCGACTCTCGGAACTCTATCTCCATTATTTATAACTTTAATTTAACGCTGAAAATGGGTCTCCACGCTGCATTTTTAGGTTGCGCGTGCGGCGTCAAAACCGAGTTCGTCACACTCAATAATTTTTTAAGGTATTAATTATTAATTTAAAAAAATAAAAAAAATATGGTGTATTCGAAACACTTCAAAGAATTTGCTCCCGTAGGAAATTTTGCTTAAAGTTAATTTTTCAACAAGTTAGACGATTGTTAATTAACTAAATTTTCTCGAACTTCCATTTTCATTGTACATTAAAAAAAATGTTTAAGTAATTGTCCTATAAATTTTTCGCTTCGTGGAGCCTTTCTTATATACATGCTTAACGAGATCACGTCATAAAAGTTTAAAAAGTTTTAATACTTTGTGTATAATAATTTTATAAGTTGAACAAAAAATGAAAAATCCAAATAATATTATTGAAAATATTTTTTTCTCAATTTATTATTACATAATCGTTTTGGCATTCATAAAAGACATTTAATGACTTGAAAAAAAAAATTCCCTCATTTTTTTATAATTTTTTTTTATAAACAAATAGACTATTTCAATGCTTTCAAGAAAAAATTTCTTAATATCTTATTCTTTACAAAACATTATGATTTTTGAAAAAAAAATTTTTTTCTTAATAATGATATTTAATTGTTTATAATTGTTTTTTAATATTTCTATTGTTTGAATAATTAGTTAATAATTTTTTTTCTTAAAAATTATAATTAACCATCTTTAATAGAAATGTAAAAAAATATTTTTTTTATCAACAATTTCATTGTTTTTTAACTTAACAATTTTTTATAAACAAATTCTCAACTTTTTTATATATTTTTTCTGAAACACCTAAAAATAAAAAAAACAACGATGTATAACAAAGTACAGATAAAAACATTTTTAAATTTTTTAATTTCGATTCGATAAAAAAACGAAAAAATTGTTTGTTCAACTTATAAAATTATTATACACAAAGTATTAAAACTTTTTAAACTTTTATGACGTGATCTCGTTAAGCATGTATATAAGAAGGGCTCCACGAAGCGAAAAATTTATAGGACAATTACTTAAACATTTTTTTTAATGTACAATGAAAATGGAAGTTCGAGAAAATTTAGTTAATTAACAATCGTCTAACTTGTTGAAAAATTAACTTTAAGCAAAATTTCCTACGGGAGCAAATTCTTTGAAGTGTTTCGAATACACCATATTTTTTTTATTTTTTTAAATTAATAATTAATACCTTAAAAAATTATTGAGTGTGACGAACTCGGTTTTGACGCCGCACGCGCAACCTAAAAATGCAGCGTGGAGACCCATTTTCAGCGTTAAATTAAAGTTATAAATAATGGAGATAGAGTTCCGAGAGTCGCGAGTCATTGTTTGGAAATTTCCTCTACTTTAAGAATCTTGTTTTAAAATTTCTTAAATATTAATAGTTTCGAAGTGATTACCAAAAACAAAATACTTTTTTTTTTCAACTTTATTTTGTCAATAACTTTTGCAATTTTTTACGTGCTGGTAAACGCTTCCGAAACATTTTTCTAGACATCATTCCGAACAGAATGAGCTATCGCACGTATTTTTAAGAGCAGTATCTCTAATTTCAACCATTTTGAACTTATCGAGTAGACTACAACAACGCATTCTTACAAGTAGTTGGATGAAATTTATTTCACTCTCGGATGTACAGTTTTCTCAAGATGTTTTCCTTCATCGAAACAAGTGATTCAATTTTTAATGTTCAAATAACTTGAAAAATTACAGTTACAGGATTCGGGCCTTGCTCCACGTAAAACCAAAAATACCTAATCTCAACTTCTGCCCATTTCTAGGTAATAACTTTTGTAATATAAAACAAACCTCTGAAAACACAAATTGAATCGCAAAGGAAATTACCGGTAAAACCTTGAATTATTATGTCGTTAAAAGATAATCTCGCGTACCGCTTTAAAACACACTTACGCAGAATTGTAGCTAACGTATTTAGTTTTTTTCCGTGTTTCCATTGAAATGTGTAATTGAATGTTTCGACGCGACTGACAAATACGAATCGAATTGAAATGCGACTTGTATTATCAGCAACAGCGAAAAGTTTGTAAGTCTCGATAAAATGTTAGGTAAGTTCCAACACTCTTTAACTTAAATGTGAACTTGACCTTTGACATAATGCCATTACATTAATTACAAATCATTAACTAATGCTAACATTTAAATGTCAAAAATATTTTTTTTCATAGATTAACATAATAATAATAATCTTAAAATGTATACGATTAGAATATGTGATTGGACAAAAAAATGTGATTCCTTCAGGAAACGTGCTGCTGTGATAAGCAGAACATTTAATTGTTAAGTTAAAATTATCTATCTGTGACCAATGGCAAATCGAATTTAATAAAATCACCAATAAATATAAATATTCAGGTCGGCGCTGCCTTATTTGTAAGTCTGCAACTTTTGAACTAATGTTAAAAGTAGAGTATCGCTTGTAGTGCATAGCCTCCAGTGAGGCTCCTTGTAATAACATTGTTGGATTTAACAACAAACGGTGAACTATCGGTAGCGTTTGATAAAATTAACCCCACAACTGCCCGCGTTCCAATTATGTCCACTGTCGGTCTGTCAATGCGAAACAGGAACCTCTGTATATAGACACAATTCTTCTTTTTCATATTAGAATAAGAATAGTCGCTTTCTCTGTAATTTGTAAGTAGAAATACATTTTAGTCATGCGGAGCTGGATAAACATTTGTTAAATGGTAATAATGTAATTTATTAATGAATAAATTACCCTTTGCAAAAATTAATTTGTAACTGTTAAATAATGTACACGTATAAATTATTTGTCATGTAATATGTGTGTGTATTTGTAAAATATCTATGGTTATGGCATTCGACCTATGTCACTAGTTAACAACAATCATGAATGATGATCTTTTCTGAAATTTGTAAACTATTTAATTTAATTTAAAACAAATATTTAATTGTAACATACACAACTCCATGTGTGGACGATATTCAATATAGTACACAAAAAATACTTAAACAATAGCTCAAAAGGGACCAAACTTCTAAAAACTTTTAAAACACATTAATCACCCGAGTATAACAAAATCTATTTTACAGAGTAGGTATATTAAAAAAAAAACTAATATTTTCAAGCAGTAATAAAGATATAAAATAATAATATAACTAATGCGTGTATGTATATTTAATGACAATTACAGATGCATTAGTGTAAGATTACATTTTTATACAAACGGTTTGTCCATTAAAATGTATAAGGTTTGCATTAATAAAATAATTTATACGACAACTTGTATAGCGTCAGACCGGTATTCTATTAAAATTGTAATATGAATAGACAGCTTTTGCGAAGTTCAAATGCGATGGAACTATTGGATCTATTTCAATGCGTTCACTTTAATGATCACATCTTTATTTTATAGTAGAACTATAATGGCGCCAAATATGTAAATCTTAATGTAGACAGGGTTTGTGGTCAATAAATAGAAAAACAGATGTAGATATTATCTATTCTGTGCTGTAGATACGAAATTTTATTAAACTTCTGAGACTGCTTTTTGAATGCTAAAATTAAGGTGTATACGAGGTTCCAGCTTGTCGTCTCTCATTCCTAAGTTGTACCCTTTTTTGCTTAAGTGACGGGACTCAAAGAAGCTGAAACATATTGTAATAGTTGATATAGCACCCCTCGTTTATGCGTCGGGGGTTTAAAATAAGTACCAATGATTATGTGTGGAACTTAAGCATACTTGTTTTCGGAAGCTAACGTGTGCTAATCATCGTATCATAATGAAAAACGAACATTTGAATGTAACAATGATAATACATTAATTGCTGACGAGCTAACAACAATAGATTATTCTATTGATGAAAGAATTTATGAAATCTGTCCGGTAGTTTTTGAATCTATTCTATACAAACAAAAACACAAATCTTTCCTCTTTATAATATTATCAGAATTATAATATTATCTCAATATAATCAATATTGCCAGTATTATAATTATCCAAACACCATGCATCGATAATTGTGAGAGAATATACGATGTGTCAACTCGGCCCCTTAATTTAAGGGTTAGCGCGTCGTTACTCCTGCGCTTGCGCATGCCCACGCATTACGCTATCGTGGTGCCATCTATAATTGCGCGGTGAAAGTTATTCTTTTCCCGCGTTTTTGCACACCCCCAGTACATGAAGGTTCGTTTGTTGTGCGTGAGACAAATTAATTATTGCAATTTATCGAAAGCGAGAAACATAACACAGAAAACGCGATAGTTTTACCGGTGTTTTTGCGTGGTCTTTGTCTGTTTGCTTTTGTATCGCATCGAATTATGTATTTTTTGTCATTTTTATATTTTATAGAAAGCGCTCTTCGTTAAATTGCCTGTAATAAAAGACGACAATAGACAACGAGCAAAAAAATTTAAAAGTCAGCGAATTTGCCATGTTATTGTGAGTTAAATAAACTTTAAAATAATTCTTTAGCTCATTTATTTCCGTAGGCCTTGGCTTGTTAAAAGAGTGACATGTACCTACATAAAAACATCTAGAGTGATTTTTAAACATTTTTATGTTTCATTCAGTCGTATAATATAAATAGTGGAATCATTTTAATATTTTAATACTAAAAGACAGCGTAGCACTCTAAAAACAAGAAAAGTCTATACAAACGGTCGGAATTAATGTGAAGTGATTTTTTCTTTTTAATAAGTTTGTGTGCATCAGTTTTATTGCTATGATCATTGACAAAGAAGCTACCTAATGAAATAGGCCAATGAGAAAGAAGAGTATACACGCGACGAATCAAAATTCAAAAGGCGTTAGAGGCCAACGACCAACAGAAAAAAATTAAAATGTGTGCAATTCACACGCGGTAGAAGTGAAACCTTCAAAATTTTTGTTTTCAAGATAATGAGACGAATGTAAAATTTCGGGAAGATGATAAATGTAGGTTTCACTAATTTACTTCACTCCGCTCCGCTCCGCCCCGCCCCGCTCCGCTCCGCTCCCCTCACCCCCCTACCCTAACCCTGTACAATGCTTCCAATCTCACTTTAGAATTTATGTGTTTGTCTCTTTTTACTGGACAGTTTCGTTTCATAAAATTTCAAGTCACCCCCGTACTAAAGAAGTTTTCACTTCAAAAACTAAAAGCAGTGTTGTTTCGAACTGAAATCATGACTTCAGTTCATGACGCCATAAAGCAGTGAACGAACCTCCCTACATTACTTAAAACTGGTGAACTACAATCTCGCTACTTTCAAATCAAAAAGAAAATTGAAATAAAAAACATTAAGATTCTATCGGTGTTCAAATACGGAATTCATATCACAACCCACATACATATATGGTTAGATTGCACACAATCGCGCTGTGTAATTGTGTGGTGTAGCAATTACCTTACGTCAGGTGAATGAAAATAATAATAGATTTTATCAAATAATTAGTTGCTGCATTACACGGGTAGCCCGCTAGCTGCGGACAAATAAAGTAACATTAACAGGAGTTATGATGCAGTACCGAGTTCGTCGTAAAATCGATTTTTTATGCTTCAAGCTAGTCACCTGTTGTGAGTTATCCACACGAGGGATAGATACGTTGCTTTATGGCCTATGGGCAGATCCCTCTTTCCCACTGGGCACTCTGAGCACGTGCCCAGGGCCCCGTGATCGATAGGGGCCCCCTAGTTCCTGCCAGAGCACTAAACGATAACCGAAATTTATTACCGAAAAACTTTTTTAATTCGAATAAATCGAACCTAAATTACTGACTACAATACCAATTTGCTTATTAGCTTTCGCATAAATCTAGAGGCTTGCTAATCTACTTTCTTTGTTTATTCTAAAAAAATAGTGTTCTGACAAAGTCATAGGGGCCCCATTATCCTAATATGCCCAGGGCCTCCAATAGGTTAAAGACGGCCTTGTTTATGGGGTAACGATGGCCTTAGTTCGTTCCAAAGTTTATAAGTTTACAGGTGCGTTGGCAAATGCAGCTAAGTTGCATATCGATACTTATCCGGTCGCGGTTTGAGTAGGAAGGAGGGTCTTAACGTGTATCTACGACCTATGAACTAACCTAAAAACGAAAATTTACATGGCACCCAGGACAGGGCTTTAAAATTGTACAGACGAGGTAGCTTTGTCCGCCGAGGACAAAAGTACCCCGAGCTAAAAATTCTTCCGAGAATATAATATCAGAAACTCAACGCACACGGTGTGATTCATTTCCAAAGATATTATTATAATTTATAATATCTATGCCTCAGATTAAAGAAATCTATGGATGTCCTCTCGACTTACGGGGATTTTGCTAACGCGGAATTTCGAGTCCCTCGTATGCGCAGTCGGTTCAGTTGTAAGCGATTTATTATGATGTAAGTACGCCGAAGATTGTCCCTCATCTGCGCAGGCCATTATAGCCTAAGATCCGGCCGCAAAATTCCGTGCTCATCTGTTTTTTACTACAAACCAAATTTTTATGAATATTTATAATGAGGAGAATATAGAATGACTAGGTTGCCTATCAAAATTTGGCCGCTAGTATTTTTAATTAAATTATTTTTAATTTATTTTTGGGAAAAAATTTCGTTCACTTGTTTTTAAAATAAAACCTCATCTACGTCACGGCCACCTACACAAAGGTTCTAAAAAATCACGGTCGCTTTTGCGCAAACGGCCGCAACCTCTTCGCAGCCTAGTGTAAACAGGTATGATTTCGACACGTTTATACGTTCATAACGTACATTTATAAATTATATCTCAAATTAAAGCTAATTTTTTTCTATTTATTATCGTATATGGTTGCCTACTTAAATCCGGCCGCAAATAAGGGTTGCCGGCTGTTAAAGATATTTAATTAAAAATACTAGCGGCCAAATTTTGACAGGAAACTTTGTAGTTATATATTCTCCTAATTATAAATAAGCATAAGAATTCGGGTTTGAGCAAAAAATCGATGAGCGCACTAATCTTGCAGCCGGATATGTTTAACAGCCGGCAACCCTTATTTGCGCCCGGATTTAAGTAGGCAACCATATACGATAATAAATAGAAAAAAATTAGCTTTAATTTGAGATATAATTTATAAATGTACGTTATGAACGTATAAACGTGTCGAAATCATACCTGTTTACACCAGGCTGCGAAGAGGTTGCGGCCGTTTGCGCAAAGGCAACCGTGATTTTTTAGAATCTTTATTTAAGTGGCCGTGACGTAGATGAGGTTTTATTTAAAAAACAAGTGAACGAATTTTTTTCCCAAAAATAAATTAAAAATAATTTAATTAAAAATACTAGCGGCCAAATTTTGATAGGCAACCTAGTCATTCTATATTCTCCTCATTATAAATATTCATAAAAATTTGGTTTGTAGTAAAAAACAGATGAGCACGGAATTTTGCGGCCGGATCTTAGGCTATTAGATGTGTTCTTGAAATCAAGCAGAGTAATTAATACCTACTTAAGAAATATTTTACTTTGTCCTACTAATATTACATGTGTAAGTTTTTGTCAAAAACTAGAACAGATCTAGGGGAGCGGGGGGCACGTTGTTGCATGGGTAAGAAGTTACACGCCTTTTTTACCGGGATTTTAAACTCTTTAGTAGACATAATTGGACTCATTTGTTTTCTTATGACATCGTACATTACATAAAAACGATTAGTGACCCACCAAGCGCAAATCTTGTAGGTTGTGTGCATGTGGCTCGATTTCAACCAAGAAAGTTAAAAAATCTTTTACGAAATTTTTGATTCCTGATGTCTATATTTTTCTCAAAATTTCTCAAAATTCTTAACCTTGAACGTTCATAATATATCTACCTTTAATTTGCAATATTGTTTTTTTTCTACTATCGATATCCATTAATGGTGACCTCAATTTATATTAAAAAACGTGCCATGGGGCAGGTAGTTACAATTTTTTGGGGTAAGTTGTTACATGTCTTATAGGCGTCGTCGAACGCAAATTCCTTGTGTTAACCGGCACATGACACCTGAAAAGACTGATTAAAAAAGGGTATGAAGAAAAAGTGGCCAAGTCCTCGAAAATGGGCGGAGAAGGAAAAGATAAGGTGAAGAAAAAAATTTTGGTTTCCGATTCAGATTCTGATACTGATGAATGGTTTTGTTTAGTGTGTAGCGAAAGTTACAGCACCTCTAAAAAAGAAGATTGGGTAGAATGTTTAGAATGCAATATATGGCCCATGTCAAATGTGTAACGGGAAACCTTCACTTATTCATTTGTATTTATTGCAATTCTGATGAAGACTAATTTAATATGTTATGGATATCGTTACCTACTTCTATATAAATAACTATATATTTTTCTATTATATAAGTGCCTTAAAAATTTTAGAATCCAAAGTATTTTAGTTTGCTAAAAGTTTATTAAAATAACTAATAAGTATAAATAATTTACGTACTACAAGTTTCTATTTTCAGATGAAGTTTCTGTGCTTTTATATATCTAATATTTAAAAAAAGTTCCTGCAAAGTTATGTTATTTTTCTATAAAAAAATCTTTAAAAATTACGATATAGATTTTATAAATTACTCATAAATAATAGAAGGCTGTTTAAAGTGATCTCTTTTGTTTATAACGTTTTGAAATAATAAAAAAAAATGATTTATCATTGATGATTATGTTTATTTATCTACCGTAACATCATGCCCCGACGATGTAACAACTAACCCCGAATCGGGGGTAAGTTGTTACAATCGATTTTTTTTGTTAAATTGTTCATTGTGAAAAAATTACATACATTTTAATAACTTTTCAATCATATTTTAATAGCTGAATAGACATAGTAACGATAAAAGCAATCAAATGTATAAATTATTTGATAGCTTTTATCGTATTGACAATTGTCTAAAAATTGTAACAACCTGCCCCCCGCTCCTCTACTGAACAAATTTTCAGAAAATTTTGCACAAGGTAAACCATGATTTGGAATAAGACATACGTCCCAACTCAGGGTCACTAACGCTTACTTAAATCGCTCCTTTGTAAAAAATCACCAAACAAATTCTGTGCTAAGGAGTGATTTAAGTACCTAACCGTTAGTGAATCTGAGTTGAGGTGATAGGGTACTTTATTATCCTGGAAAATGCGAACAAAGCCGCGGGTAAGTGCTAGTTGACCATACATTTATCTATTAAGATGTGATCTAATTTATAACAGGTGGTTAATGTATCAAATCTGTTAGTATCCAATAAGTACATATAATTTAATGTCATTATATTATTACCTCATACAGCTATGGTTGTAATGAAACCACAGCTACAGCAAGCGATACGATTACGTAATATCCTATATTACTGCCACAAATTATCCAATTAAACGTATTTATATATTTATATTTGGTAAATAACTTACATGAATTATTTTACATTTACCGGAAATTGTTAAGCAATTATCAGAATAAAGGATTAAATATAACTAGCAACAGTCCCGCTCCAGTTAAACTTTCTCGTTTTCGATAACATTTCTTCTTTCTCGAAGAGGGTAAGATAGTCCTCCTTTAGGCTATTCGCCCATGACCGATTTTTTGGAGGAGAAAAATAGAACGTACTGATAGCAATAGTGCAACGCACACGTCCTACAAAAAGTCGGTCAGAAATAATATGGGAGGAAAAATCGGCCCGATTATCTATCCTACAAAAAGTCTGACGTGGGCGGGAAGCGTTAGCTTAAATTTTTTCTCGGCTGAGTCTCTCGACTTTTCACATGAAGCTGTCAAGCTCCTTGCGGTCAACGGTTAACATTCAGAACACTCATAGTTTTTCTTAACACTATAAAACCGTGTATTTAGATTTTAAACTAGGTATTAATTTTTTAATCTTCTAATAATGATGAAGTTTTTTAATAATAGGTACGTACATATTATTATTGTATGTTTGCTAAGTTGTACGTAGGTACAACAACATCGTATCGAGTATGTCCGTTTCTTCCTCTCACACACACGCAAAGAGTAATTGAAACATTACCGGCGGAAACTGATGAGAAATTTGATGAAATATTCATGAGATGATATACATATTTTAACCAAACCATTCATTGTTAATAACCTTTAGTCATTAACACAGAAGCGTTATTATAACCAATTGCAAGTGTCGATAAAAAATGGACTACAAAATTGTTTTGCTGGGCACAAAAAATAAAAACAAAAAGATTACCTTATTTGATTAGTTCTAATTACATTTCTGACCGTAATTAACTTGCACGTATCATTCCCTTTGTTTTATTATGGACGTACCTACATTAACTTGTGGCAAATTGCGTTTGAAGCAAACTCGACTCTATATATTTGGATTAAGGTATGTTTTTGACAGTATGTTTGTATGAAGGTTTTCAGTAGTAGATATCTTATTACGAGATAAGAGGGCATGTTATTAAAGCATAATTTATGATGTAAATGATGGCGATTTGTTAATTTTATACCCGTTGTAGCGACGATGGCATAGGAGGTTGGCACCCATTTCCCTCCAAGTTATTTGTCGTATATCTGAATTAATTGGAAGTTACTAATGATTACTATCACAACTCGATACTGTCCAAGGGTTTTATTAATGGCTTTTCAAAATAGCAGAGAGAAAGGGTAAAGGCCACCACGCAAGCTAAGTATAGGTTAGCAATTTTGTCACATAAAGCATTAAATTAAATGCCTTTATTTTAAATAAATATAAGGCTTTATTAAAAATTCTAAACATTAAAAACTAATAAAATATGTATGTAGTATAAAAAAATTAAATTATCTCCAAAAAAGCTAACTGCCTAAAAGTGGGAAGCAATCAACCGAATACAATAGTAGTAAAATATTAATTTATAGCATGTTAAAACTAATAAGTTTTAACAATTAATACTTAGTACTACTTACTATTTCGTAAGCCTAAATAGGCTACCTTATTTGTGTAAATATTTTGCAATTCTTATAATATTTTTTATGCGAAAGAAACTCCTTAGCTTGGAAATTATATGGTATAATTGTAAGACTTTCATAAGGTTCTTTCACGTACATCCGCGCTGCAAAGTCGATTAAATCATTTTGCTCATACTTATTCAAATTAGTAGGTACATGTGGTAATAAACTTTCACATTAACCTTATATCATACGTCTAATGCTTCATTTTCTTAATTTCTTTAGGTAGATAATTTATGTTACACTGTAGTTAATTTATTTGGAAAACTGATTCCGTGTTTCCATTTAGAAAGCCTAACTTCGCCTTCGTTTCAAGAATTTCCTACCGTTTCTTCCTTCAAACTTATAGGTGATCCATCCTTAAATGGAGGAATAATGCATGTCCACTGTTTCCTAATCTGACCGAAGCATTGGTGATGCCTTTGATATTACTGAGGTATATGGATATAGGCGACGATGACTATTCCAAAACTCCACCGGAGATTTTTTCTTTCTTCTTGCCTCCTGGCAGTACATAAAAGGCAGTCTTACACGTGTGACTAACTCCATTAATATACATTGTTGGTGATACAAAGTAAAACTAAAAATTACAAGTGACGATACAGTGTAACAGTTCATGACCAGCGATTAAATAATTAGCATTCCTACGCTCGTCCCACACCAGATATACCTACAAGTACTACGGAAACTCGAAGCGATGTCACTTCATAGCACGCGTGAAGAATGTTTTCTTGACGTTTGCGTACAAATAATTAACGCCCATAATTTGAACCGGGTTTTCTCTAGCAATATGAGGAGCAAATGCCATGATAGCCGAATGCAGTGTGATAGCAGAATATGATAGCAGAATGCTTTGTGGGTTAGGTTATTTCAAGATATTTTCTTTTAACATAGTTATATTATGGATGCGTGTAGAGTTCTTGGTAACTTAGTACTGATGCATCCCGAATAAAACTAGGATAAAACTACATTTGCTAATAATGAATCCTAGCCAGATCGATTTATCGCCCCTGAAACCCCCTGCATACTAAATTTCATGAAAATCGTTGGCGCATTTCCGAGACTCGTTTAAAGGTATTTAGAATATAGTACAATATTGAGATGTACTTAATGATGTAACCTTTTTAACTTATATTCAAGTAGATATTGGTCGACATGAAAGTACTAGTAATTATTCATTTATAAATAATTCCTAGATTTAAATAAAACCCAGACAATTATTTTTTTACTATAATTATTTAAATTGAGCCCGTAGTAGGAGTAATCTAACTAATCAAATCGAATGAAATCAAGCTGTAATTACAAGCAGTAAAGGAAATTATGTTAGATTACGCATACAATGTATGTAATGGCACACAAACCTGCCAATTAACTGAATTAACCTGTGACAAACAATTGAACGCGGGTAATACCCGGACTTTGATATACTCGAATCTATTGTCACTGACTCATAGTCCGAGCCGACTCGTGTTACAATCGTAAACGATCAACCGAGATTTATTTACTTTTTTTAATCCACATAAAAAGAGGAGGTTCTATTCTCAATTCGGTTGTATTTTTAACCGACTTCAAAAAAGGAGGAGGTATTCAATTCGACTGTTTTTTATGTTTGTTACTTAACAAAAGAATCATCAAAATCGGTTCACCCAGTCGCAAGTTCTAAGGTACCTTACCTTAGAACTTGCGACTGGGTGAACCGATTTTGATGATTCTTTTTTTAATCAAAAGCTGGTGCTTGTTTTGTGATCCCATTTAAATTTAAGCGAGATCTGACGAGGAGTTTTTGAGTTATTCCTAATTTTGAAGTCGGTTATTTTTTGTCAAGAATTATTATCTGATAAATGAAGAGATGAGCTACCTGATACTAAGTGGTCTATGAATATCAGTAACACCAAAAGTATTCATAACCTCATTCGTAGTTTAAATAGCAAATTGCGACACGAGCAGTCAGTAGGGGAGATTGGGCTTGGACCCGATGGGTAAGACAGATAAAGGGGCTCCCTTTTACATGCTAAAAAGACATTGCTTGAAACAGTTCCATCTTATGTTAAGTCCTAATGAATTTGAACATGATTAGCACACTGACATAGTAAAATCCTAATCACTTTCTCGGCGTCTAGCCCACATCAAACGTAGGCGGGAACACCGACGCAGATAAGCTATTCCAGTTCCGAATAGTTAGCTCGGTCATACGTTTGATGAGTGACAGCTCGAAAAGTGACAATTTCGTGCTCCATAAAGCACGTAAAGCTATCCTTGTTCTTAGTATATAGCAGTTGTTAAGCCATATTGAAACCTTTTACAGTAGTCATCAGGTCATCTCAATTCTACTTCCTTTCCTACCTCGCACGTGTAAATTATGAAAGAAACTTTTCACATCTGTGTCATACCGGCGCGGCGGCGGCGCGGGCGCAGAGCCTTCATTTTCCCAATGTCCATTAGGGGCCGTTATTAGTGCGAAATTACCATGTGACACGTCTGCTCCTCTGATGAGGGGACAATACCTAAATCCACAAGGTTTGTGATAAATATCACGAACACACAATCACACAGACATAGTTGTTTCTAATTCTCATTGGACCAGTACAGGACCCAGTAAAATAAGACCGGAGTCTGGAATTTGAACCACCCGCAAGCCGCAACTAATACCATATTATTTATAGGCTTATTATTTATTTAGCTTATTATTTACTAATTTTTATTTAGGTATTTATAGGCTTAGATCCTATAGTGAATGAGGATAAAGAATCTCCACTCACTCACTCACTTACAATTATGAATATTTGATTCATGGTGAATAATAATGAAACATTACGTCATGCAGTTTTACATTCCTACACGTAACGTTATTGACTAATAGACTTAAGAAACTGAGTCAGGTATTAATCTAATTAATCACAGGACAAAAAAGTTAAGGAAAATTGTTTTATAAGAACACATTCGTCACGCTAGGAAATTCGCGGAAATTGTGTATCAACACCATATTATATCAAGTTTGTATTAGAATTGTACCTATCACTGATGAATGACTGCATATATAATTTGAAACTCTTACCACAGACTATTTCAGAAATAAAAGGTCTTACATTTTTCAACCCCAACGACGTGCGTGCAACAATGAGCGTGTGTATCGTATTATATTGACAGAGCGACTACGAGCAGAACGGTCAATTGCCTGTTCTTACGCTCTTCATCGTCGGCGCGCTAGTGACATATCTATTATCTACCTCTCTATCAGGTAGGTACCACGTCTGCTCATTAGTCGTTATTTACATAAATGGTTGTCTAGTGGCTTACCTAAGTCTTTAAAAAACAATATCTTTGGCGTGAAAATCGATTTGCGTCTATTGTTTATCAGAATAAATTAGGAGATTACTAGATAGTAGTAGATAGGTAATTGGATTTCAATATTTGTTTTCATGCCATATCATTCATCAGTTCAGAAATATAATACATAATATATATAATATTTGCTACTGCAGTGTTTTCTGAGAAGAGTACTTTCACAGATACTCATTTAGATTCTTCTATGGGTAATAAGCAAGATCAAATTGATGGCGAAGTATGAGACGTACTTTTCTGTCAAAATGCGAATAACAAAAAACCTCACTCTCACTTTCGCGGGTTTTTTCTGTCGAATTTATGAGAAAGTACAGAAGAAATAATAGTACCTACTTTTAATAAGTAAAATCTCTCGGAGATTTTAACTTACGTATATTTTTTTATTCCTTTCTTCTCTATTCTTATTCATAACGGCAACAGTCTGTTATAAATGGTTATAAACGCATAAAAGAAAGCAAGTCGCTTACGTGCGTCAATTCACTTATCACAATACTTATCGGACCATCCCCGCAAACTTCTATAGATGAACACGGTGATATAGGACCTCGCAGGAAGTTGCGTTATCGGCGCATTATCGTATGGTAACTGTACTGTAATTATTTATCATAATTATTATAGTTATGACAATCGCGCGCGGGACTCCGTTCGAATCAGATGGATCGGTGATAATCTGAGTTTTCGTGTAGGTATAGTGATCCGGGTTATTATGGGAATTCGTTGTGAGTTACGTTTTTCGTATTAAGGTACTTATTCATATAATTCATCGGTCACTAATTCGGCCAATAGTGGTAGCAGTTCTGGTTGTGATGTGTTCCCAAATTTCTAACGCTGTTTTGAGAAGAGCGTACAGGATGAGCAACATTATTCAATACAATAACTTTTGCGAGCAGTTTTTGTCATTTGCGAAATTATACATCCCATCAAAAACATAAATGTAAAGTGAGAGTCAATTTCAAAAAAAAAGAATTGAGATCTAAATGGGTGCCAATTTCTGTGTAGAAAAGCCTAAAATTTTAGTCACAAGAACATGTAATTCAAGCTCCACATTTGACTTGGTTAGTTTTCACGTACCTACCTAGGCTATATTATATCTATGTAATTAGCTTCGTCAAATCTGTTAGGTTGATGACTTATGACACTCTTCTCTAATTTGGTTTGTTGGTTGCTAACTAATGAAAACTAGCCAAGTCAAATGTAAAGCTTGAATAACATGTTCTTGTGACTAAAATTTTAGGCTTTTCTACACAGAAATTGGCACCCATTTAGATCTCAATTCTTTTTTTTTGAAATTGACTCTCACTTTACATTTATGTTTTTGATGGGATATCATTACTTTTTGTATAGAAATTAACTGCAATTAATTCAAGCTTTACATTTGACTTGGTTAGTAATCAAGAATACCATTAATTACATACATATACCAAATTTCACAAAGATACAATGATAAATGCAGTTTTTATTCCAATTTGAAACTTTAAAATGCTCTACTGTAAAATTGCGATTTTGGGGATACAACAACTTACGTAGGAGGTATCGTGCTCATCAACTAAATCTGTAGTTAGTGCGCCGTGGTCCGAAATACGGTACCTATTATTTCATTATTTATAAGTAATGATTTTCCACTATTGATGTCCGGTAAATATTGAAATAATAATTAATACTAAATCCCAATTTTAATATCGTAATAAATACGAAAGTCGATTATACTCTTATTAGTTACGAGTGACCGCCCTCGCTTTGCTTTGGTTTTCTTATTTTTTTACACCTTGGGTTACGTTATTGGAGTTTTATTAAGGATCCCTAATTTATTGAAAATATAATATAGCCTATGTCTCCCGGGGATAGTGTAGCTTCCCAACAATGACGGAATTTTTCAAATCGGTTTAGTAGTTTCGGAGCCTCTTCAATGCAAACAAACAATCAAATCTTTCCTCTTTATGCTATTAGTACAGATAAGTTGTTTGTGTTCAATGACATCGTGCAACAATAAATTTTGAAACAATACTTCGAATTACTTTAAACTGGTATAATTACGGAAATAATACAAAATTTTGTGGTGTAATCTTGTAGATTAGAGAAAAATAATTTTTCACACATTAAAAATAAAACGACGTAATACACTGGAAATAACGTCTCCTGACGAACCACTAATCTTCACGTAAATGTATATGTGCTGTGCACTTCTCACAGGCACTTGGGACACTGAACATCTTCCTCCCGTTGAAAGCTTCAGAAAGTACTAAAACTGATATGTTTCGTTATATATTCACCTTGGAATCCACATAATGACCAGATGTCATCAATTTTTATTGCTACTCTTAAATTTCAGGCATTTTAAGTAAGTGTTTCTAATAGAATCAATTTTTTGAAAAATTATCATAAAATGATAAAAATTTACTACTTTCAGATTTATTCCTTTATATTCACCCGACTACCTATCTGCATGCCAAATTTTAACTTTCTAGGTCACCTGGAAGTTGTATATAGTTTTGATCTATAGGTCAGTCAGTGTTAAATTTCTCGATTTTTGGACGTTAATATCTAAATAACCGTTTGAGATGTGTTTATGAAATTTGGAAGACGTATGTATTTCGCAAGTTTTAATAAATGAGCCAAATTTGACAGGTTTATGTTGAATAGTTTTTGAGTTATGAGGTGGTCAAAAGTGGCTCCAAATGGTTCGTGTAATATTACACACGGTGCTGCTCGTCAATTCTGTTAGCTAAGAAATTGACTTGACACGCTCCGCGTGTCTAGATACGAATGTAACCTCCCCACCTTTCGGCTAATTTCAGTTCTGTTGTAAGATTTTCAGATTATCAAGCAAGGGCTACTTGGTTATAGGTTATAGGGCTTAAGCAGTCGCGTAGTCGTGGCAAATAAATTATATTATTATTTGATAATGGGTTTTGAGTAATTGTAATGCCTCAGTTCCGTATGTCCATGAATCTGCGATTCTTGCATCTAATCCATGTGCAAGGCTGTGTGAGCATCTTTTTATCGTTTTGTATCCAGAGGTTTTCTGAAAGAAATTATCCAAAAAATTATCGCTTTTTCCTAACACCGTTCTTTTGTACAACTTAAACTACTGGTGTTGTGTTCTCTGTTTAGTATTCTTATTATAAAATACATAATCTTATTCCGGTCGACAGAAATACTTGCATGCAGTACAAATGCGTGTCAAAATGGCAATTTGCGCATTATATTCGTAATTAGTAGATTTAAATCGCACGCGATCGCCGGCCCGTGAGTGGCTGGTTTGATTTTTTGCATTTCCGCCCCATAACCATTATCTTAATGCAATTATGGAAAACAGTTTAAACGTTCTCAAATGTCAAACACCTTCCCCCTTATTACAAGACGAGGTCTAAAGTTTAGGTTTAAACCATGACTAAATAGTCCAGGATTGGTACGATACTGACTTTAGAAACATACTTTAAACCAAAGTTTATTACAAAACGCAAAATACTCGTTGACTTGTTAGTACTATTGGTTTCAAGTTTAGACTTTGGCTCACCCTTGGCTGAAAATCTGACACGGGTTTGACACGAAACTGATTTAAAACGTCAGTATTTATTCGATTACGACGTTCCATTAAACTACGATGCTGTTTATTGTTTTTGACATATTTAATGGAACACGTCTATTATTAATATTAAGAGCGTAAATATTGTTGCAAATAAATAATTATACAGTTTTCAATCAATTCTATTGATTGTTGTTGTCGTGGATTTTATTACATGTTAAAACATGTATTTTTTAAGAATTAATGTACGCGTGTGTAAAGGAATGGATTTCTCGCGCGTATTAATACGAATCCATAATTTTACGTAAACAAAACCAATCTTAACTAAAATAAAATCCAGTTGGCTTCGAAATTTCTTACACTGTTGAAGTCTTTGGTTCATAAGTGCTAAGAACAATTATTGTACCTTGTGCAGCGGAGTATATTGTAAGTAATAAATATTGTGACTCATCGCAATTCGTAAAATTCACAAAATGAATAAAAATCTACAAATTACTAAAATATAAGCAAAAATTTATTAATATTAGTACACTTACACTAGGTTAAAAATACATATAAGTTCTGGTTGTAATCTAAGTATTAATTATTCATTATTCAGGTATTAACAGATTCCTTCATAAGATTGATAAAATTGAATTGAAAAAACATTACAATGCAATATAAAATAAATTATTATTATCCAAAAGTGCTGTAGTATAAATTGCCTTCTCCTTATATTGTCACAAACTGTATTGACAAAAGGTATGGAAATTCCACTTCCTTATCATCTGTTTTTGTTTATCAAAGGATGCGGGATTTTTTTGAATCTATGGGACAATTTTGCAATTGCTCCGGCTCCCTTTAGTTGGCTCAGCAACTCCTTGCAAATCAACTGCATCATCTTGAATCTAAAATAACAAAAACAAAACAATGTTATTATCATTGGAATAAATAGGTAATAATAGCATAGTAAGGGTACTGCCAAGGTTTGAGTGAGGAAGAGAAATATATCACCAACTAATTTTATATCTAGTGTGAAGCAACATGATAATATTTGTGTTCGTTTTGGAATTAGTTTGATAAATGTTTATGCATTTCTCATAACCCATAATAGGAGTAGCAACAGAATATACGACAAACCTTAGAAAGAAGTATTTACTTAACATAAGGTGGACAGGAATCTCACTTGCTATTTCACTTTCATAAAATAATGCTACAGCTACGTTATAATTGCAGTGGTACTGTATGTAAACAACATTATTATAGATACTTACTTCGTGGCGAGTCCAATACGATATTGCACAAATTACTGGAATTTCAGAGGACAAATGGATTTCCACGATGGTCATGGAGTCCAATCTTCTCGCACCGAATCCACAAATTTCATTGTAAACCTCTTGGTAACTATATTTACATTAAATATCTTCATCACTCAGTTCGGCAAACGGATCCAAAACAACACGATTTTTATGCCTACCTATTGGTCTGTCCGGTGATACTGAATATTAAAATATCTTCAGTATGTACAAAATACATTGAATAAAACATTATAATAAAAATATTTTTCAACAATTTCGAAATAAACATGACAACAACCTCAAAACTGACTTTGACATTTGTGAAATAGTCCAACGTTAAACTAGGGGGCTCGTAGGTTTAGCTGTAGTCTCAGATGAAAGAAATAAAAGGCACGTAAAGTCGTTCGAATACGACGTAAACCTACCACGGTAAATACAAAATAAAAATCAAATACAATCTCGTGTCACAAAGCGTCAAAAAGCATACGTCGCAATTGTCAAAATTCTTTCATCTGAGGCTTTAGTATCATAGTTAGGCAATGGCTTAAGCGTTAAAACGCCTCTTGTAATAATAATTTGCTTAGTCCAAGCTTCAAAGGAGGTTTAGTACCAGGACTAACGATAGACCTCGTTCTGTAATGAGACCGCTTTTGTTTTACCTTACTGTTGCAATTTCGTTTACACCTCGGAATTTTGAGTTAACTGCAGTTGTGAACAACAAAATTGTTCTGAATAACATTTTTTTAAATTGTATGAATTTCTGTTCTCAGTCTGGGTGTAAGTGTTCTTGTCTCTCTGTGTTGTCCATGGCACCCACGATACAGGGAATCCTAGTGTGGGGCTATGGCCTATGAGTGTGAAGCGTTATTAAATATCGTTGTTCATAACAATGACATGTATCGGATTTGGATTGGAATAATTTGTTTATTTGTCAGTTTTGAAGCTCACTTTAGGGACTTTGAATGTAGGTGGATAAAATTTGAATCAGAAAGCTGTTATTTGGCATGGATATTTATATATGAATTAAAACTCAACGGTCATTTGTTACGTGGTCGGAAGACATGAAGTGTTTCATGAAAGACATGTCGAAACGACTAGTCCGCACTTCTGGAGACCTGAAGGCTGGCAGCTACTTTGCTCAAAGAATTAGTTTAGCAATACAGCGGGGCAATGCTGCCAGCGTTCTGGGTACAATGCCTAATCTGGGAATTTTGGATGACATTTATCTCTTGTAAATATACTTTTGTAATATAGTACTTATTTTAGTTAAGATTTTTTTTATTTTGTGAGTAATAGTAGGTATATTTTTATTTTTAGTAGTATTAGTTTAATTAAACTATTCCTTAATTTTATATAGAAATTAATTCTAAAAAAAAATTAAAACTCAACAATCGTAGAATAAAATATTGAAAAATATTTTTTTCAAGGTACTTCCCATACACTACAGGTAAAGTAAGGATGAAATTGATAGTGATAAATATTGATAAATTGATGTTGAGGATGATTGATTTATTGAAACACGCATTTGCCCAGTTTTTCTTAGTTAGTTTAATGTTTCTGTTTACCAACAAAGCATCCAATACACTATTTGTTTGTAAACAGAATTTTAACAGAATTTTCATTCAACCTTTTATTATCTTATAATCTGCGAAAGCTAATCCGTTTCTTGTGATAAACTGAATCCCAGATATCACATGATAAAAAATTATTTTACTACAATAAAATTAAATCGCTAAATGGTTAAAGAATGACACTAACACTTATTGGCATTTTAAAAAAATTCTGAACATTAAAAAGGATTATAAAAAAATATTTATTTTATTAAAAAGATTCAAAAATAATAATATGAAATTGTCACTAAACGTGTATTGGCATTAGATTCTTTAGCATTATCGGTTTAATCATATTATACAAGCTGAGTGATTAAACACAGTAGCTCGAGCACGAATATTTGCGAGAAAGTATTCGTATGGTTAACGTAAGCAATTTGTATGGCATTTTTTCAAAAGCGCCCCTATCGTGCGTAAATGGTACTAAAATGCCATACAAATTTGACAAATTGCTTACGTTAACCATACGAATACTTTCTCGCAAATATTCGTGCTCGAGCTACTGATTATGTAATTATGGCGCAATATAAATTGTCATTGTGTTGGTGTCATTCAAAGCATAGATTAACGAGGAAAATAGACAGAGCGTAATATTATGTCGCCAACGCCAATAAGTTGATAGCCATTGGGGTCAAAACGGATCACTTTCATACTGTGAAAAATTAAAGGAACAAGGTAAAATATGTAAGCTATTTTCATGTAACTCCACAAACGATTGAACTTCATCTAATGTCTGGAGTGGCCATGACGTCACTAATAACAGAGCTATCAACGACGCATCGTTGACCGAAAAGGAAGCGAAGTTTAAAAATGTTGCACTATAATTTTAAAACTCTAAACACGTACTACAGTAAAGAAATAATTAAAATTAATCTTAATTAAATTTAAAATTTAATGAAGGAAAGGAAAATACGGCTGTGATCTACGTAATTTTCAAACATGTAACATAAAAACAGTAATTATGTATGTCAAATGTATGTCATGTCTTATGTATGTCATGTCTTATGTATGTCATGTCTTATGTATGTCATGTCTTATGTATGTCAAATGACCGTAACATAAATATACAACCTACAACATCCATTATTATCCACTAAATAATAAATAATTAATTTTATCCACTAATTTTAGGGTAATTCCAAAGATAAAGTTTCTAATCACCCTTACACTTCTTCCGGATTTGACCAGTTTAATCTTGTTTTATCAGAATTTTACAATTACGGATAATTATAATTTCTCGCTAATATTTTACACACTCAGCTAGTCATAGCTTCAAAATTATTACTTAGAATCATTCATTAACCGACTTCAAAAAAGGAGGAGGTACTGAATTCGACTATTTTTTTTTTACGTTACCTCAGAACTTTCGACTGGATTTTTTTTTTATCGAAAGCTTGTGCTTGTCATGTAGTCGCACTTAGAGCTAGATCTGACGAGTAGTTTTTCAGTTACTTTGAAGTCGGTTATTTTTTTCTTGGTAAAATTTAGATTATTTTAATAATATCGTCGTAAATTACTTGATTCCATGCACGTTGATTCCTTTCACATGATGCTTTTTTAAGTAAGTTATTTATGAGTTTGACTCAGGTCAAAAAATACCACTTATTTTCCTCACGAAGTTAGTATATTTTAGATTTGATGTTTTATTCTTATATAGGATAGGAATACAAAATGTACCTTTAAATACTTCATGACCTTAATTTCTCTATCAAATGTCGTTCCCTATTAAATAATTATTTCTGTCAATAACATCTGTATTATACATGTAGTTGATACAGTGTGTAAAAAAGTAGGTATTAGCATTGTACTATAATTTTCATAAAAACCAAGTGAATATTCCCTTGCCACAAAAACCACCTGTGAGAAGTTAGCAATATGGAATTATTGTTTGTATCTTCGTTAGTATGCATCTAGGAGAGCTATAGACAGGTTAATAGGCATTCTAGCACATCGCTAGCCAAGTAATTCTTATGTCTTATTCAAAAACCGGACATGTAATGGCCGACCGACTAAAGCCAACGCCATAATCAGGACGTAATTAACTTAATGCCATTAACGTACCTAATTGGGTAACTGTTCTACTGGAAGCGATGATCTGTTAGGATGAATATAACTTGTTTTTTCACCGGAAAGTTAGTAAACGTATTTGGTATCAGTGTGATAAATTTTACCAAATTAATTAATTCAAACTCATATTGCATAATATTATAACTGATTCGCCTGCACAGTGGGCTCTAATACTAAACGCATTTATAACATCAAAATGATGAAGTTCGTATTAGGAATTATTACCGTGAATGAAGGAAGCATTATGAGGACACTTGAGAGTCTGCTAATCTACATTCGGGCAACGTGGTAGATGGATTTTACCCATCGTATTTTGAGAAATGATAGAAAACAATCAGTTATTAGTTAAAGGTTATGTTCTTTATAGAGTTTAAATAATCCAATAACATGAGTTATAACTCCAAAACTTGCTCATATCTTTTAAGTTGTTCACCTGAGTCAGGTAATAATTCTCTCTCGACGCGCGATGTACGCACAATCTCTCGGCATACCGCAGTAAGACACCAGCCTTATCCGCGATTGATTTACAAGAACGTAAGGTCGGCATTAGCATTGCTGGATCGGAGCTAATAGTTTTAAATCACGACACTGATACGTGTACCGATAGCAGCCAAAACATGTTAAGAGTTCTTTTTGTTTTTTCAAAGCCTACAAGCGACTTTAGATTAACTTAATACTAATTTTCTTTGTCTTACTTGTTTCGATTTAAGCGGTAGACCGGTAGAGCTGCGATTTAAGCAGTGATCTTTTAAAGAAGAAAAATAGAAAAATGGTGTAGGTACATCAAAAATATTCCCTGGGCTCTATTAATTTTGATGTAAGAGTCCATCTATCCATAGACGAGGCTACGGGACAGACTCCTGTTGAAGGTAGCTGAACTCTGTACGGTCTACAACTATCTTAGTGAAAGCTTAATCACTCTTCCCTTGACCACATCCAGATTATAATCGAATAGAATGCATCCCTAAGTATTCAGTCTCAAAACATTTGAATCACTTTAGTATGGACACACCTTGTACAATCTGACTCATTCCCCCTTATTACAAGACGAGGTCTAAAGTTTAGGTTTAAACCATGACTAAATAGTCCAGGCTTGGTACGATACTGACTTTAGTAACATACTGTAAACCAAAGTTTATTACAAAACGCAAAATACTCGTTGACTTGTTAGTACTATTGGTTTCAATTTTAGACCTTGGCTCACCCTTGGCTGAAAATGCTGACATAACTGACACGGGTTTGACACGAAACTGATTCAAAACGTCAGTATTTATTCGATTACGACGTTCCATAAATTCAGATAACTGCCAGTAGCAGCTGTGACAAGGAGGTCCCTCGGCCGCGCTCTGTTTTATTTAATTTTTACAATTAAATAGTACAAAATATACAAAATGCAGTTCAGTGCGAACTTTATCATTATTATAATGCAATATTAAGTTGCGTCGCCTACAATTTATACTACGATGCTGTTTATTGTTTTTGACATATTTAATGGAACACGTCTATTATTAATATTAAGAGCGTAAATATTATTGCAAATAAATAATTATACAGTTTTCAATCAATTCTATTGATTGTTGTTGTCGTGGATTTTATTACATGTTAAAACATGTATTTTTTAAGAATTAATGTAGGTACGCGTGTGGATTTCTCGCGCGTATTAATAAGAGTCCATAATTTTACGTAAACAAAACCAATCTTAACTAAAATAAAATCCAGTTGGCTTCGAAATTTATTACACTGTTGAGATCTTTGGTTCATAAGTGCTATTATGAACAATTGTACCTTGAGCAGCAGAGTGTATTGTAAGTAATAAATATTGTGACTCATCCCAATTCGTAAAATTCACAAAATGAATAACAATCTACAAATTACTAAAATATAAGCAAAACTTTATTAATATTAGTATTAACAGATTCCTTCATATGAATTGAAAAAACATTACAATGCAATATAACATTTTGAATCTATGGGATAATTTTCAATTGCTCCGGCTCCCTTTAGTTGGCTCAGCAACTCCTTGCAAATCAACTGCATCATCTTGAATCTAAAATAACAAAAACAAAACAATGTTATTATCATTGGAATAAATAGGTAATAATAGCATAGTAAGGGTACTGCCAAGGTTTGAGTGAGGAAGAGAAATATATCACCAACTATTTTTATATCTAGTGTGAAGCAACATGATAATATTTGTGTTCGTTTTGGAATTAGTTTGATAAATGTTTATGCATTTCTCATAACCCACAATAGGAGTAGCAACAGAATATACGACAAACCTTAGAAAGAAGTATTTACTTAACATCAGGTGGACAGAATTCTCACTTGCTAGTTCACTTTCATAAAATAATGTTACAGCTACGTTATAATTGCAGTGGTACTGTATGTAAACAACATTATTATAGATACTTACTTCGTGGCGAGTCCAGCAACGTATTGCACAAATTACTGGAATTTCAGAGGACAAATGGATTTCCACGATGGTCATGGAGTCCAATTTTCTCGCACCAAATCCACAAATTTCATTGTAAACCTCTTGGTAACCAGTTGGTAACTATATTTACATTAAATATCTTCATCACTCAGTTCGGCAAACGGATCCATAACAACACGATTTTTATGCCTACCTATTTGTCTGTCAGGTGATACTGAATATTAAAATATCTTCAGTATGTACAAAATACATTGAATAAAACATTTTAATAAATATTTTTCAACAATTTCGAAATAAACATGACAACAACCTCAAAACTGACTTTGACATTTGTGAAATAGTCCAACGTTAAACTAGGGGGCTCGCAGGTTTAGCTATAGTCTCAGATGAAAGAAATAAAAGGCACGTAAAGTCGTTCGAATACGACGTAAACCTACCACGGTAAATACAAAATAAAAATCAAATACAATCTCGTGTCACAAAGCGTCAAAAAGCATCGCGCAATGCACGTCGCAATTGTCAAAATTCTTTCATCTGAGGCTTTAGTATCATAGTTAGGCAATGGCTTAAGCGTTAAAACGCGTCTTGTAATAATAATTTGCTTAGTCCAAGCTTCAAAGGAGGTTTAGTACCAGGACTAACGATAGACCTCGTTCTGTAATGAGACCGATAGTGCTAATATGTGAGTTTTCCAATACCATAAATCATTATATTTGTGCGACAGAAATTACCAATCACGCCTTATCTCGGTTTAGTCAGCTGACATATTATTGTAATCGTGGTAAAATACTGATAACTTGCTATTTGGCTGATTGGATTTCCCATCGGCAACTTGTTACGAGTTTCTAGTAGACTTTCTGACGTTATTCCGTGTCAGTGTGATGTTCTCAAAATTTTAAAATCCTTTTTAACAAGCTTTTAAAATGTCGTGTTTGTGCTGTTTCCACTGGAGCCAACCGTAAGGGTAGTAAGGTCACCATTATCATAAAAAATCCTTGACATCGGAACCTAATCACTTTGTGAACTTTCAACTCCGTAGGATGAGAGGAAATAGTTCTAATTCAGCCATATTCTTAGGTATTATTTTATTATGCTAACAAAATACCGAACAAAGCAAGTTACAAAAAAGCTTAAGTAACAGTCAAATTCAATTCAGTGAAATCCTAATCAAATTTTTACAAAGAAAAATTGCCGACTTCAAACAAATTGTCCTCGAAAAAAGCCCACTGGAATTATCGGTTAACATAATTGACTATATCAACATCACCACATTTACCTTCTTAAAATATTTTGAGGAATTTCCTCAATTTCATAGGTCCCATCATCAAAACTGAATTTTGATGAATATTAGATTCATTCATGTAAGTTAAGAGCAGTGACTAATTTTTTAATTTTCTAAAACTTATATGCACGAATATTATACGAATATGAATATTAAATTTATTTTTTGTTCACAACAATGTATGTATGTGGACAGCAGTAATATTATAATAATATTATTATGAAACAAATGTTCCGTTTACTTGGCTTCCATATTTAAAAACAACGCAACATTGTACACGCACGCACGTTGCACTTCGCAGAGCCGTAATTAAAATTATGTTCTTACCGGATTATTTTTTTATTGAATTATAGTTGTGTTGTTGAGAGACTCAAGATGTGTTTTCTGATGTTTTGCCAGTGCATTGGAACGAGAAAGGAACATTGTCCTTTTCATGCTTAACAGAACTTAGAGTGATGATTTAAATAATAATAGTTAATAATAAATGAATACACATTCATTCCTCTGCACCATGGTTCCCTGTGTCGCTAAATGGACAAAGCTAATAAGACTTCGCAAGCTCCTCAAAAACAAACATATACGTATGTCTGCCGCATAAATATATTTTTTGGCCGAAAATCAAATCCAGGACACTTTGCACGCAGGGTCAGTACTCACTACTCAACCAACTAGACTACGAGTTCGTCATCAACTAAGCCTTACAGTCGCCAGTGGCTAGCTTTCACACAACCTACAACTTCTATCCATTCCTTCCAGACTACTACAACCAAGAGTACCACCAGAAGTACACAGGGATGGGGGTCTCAGAGCCCCCCAAGGACGACTCCCCGCGCACCACGCCGGAGCTGCGAGCCGACCAGTCCCCCAGCGAACGGCCCCCACCAGGCTCGGCCGACAGCGATGATGCTGACGAGTTCGCGCCCAAGAGGAAGCAGCGGCGGTACCGCACAACCTTCACTAGCTTCCAACTTGAGGAGTTGGAGAAGGCCTTCTCCAGGACTCATTATCCTGATGTCTTCACCCGGTGAGTTTGCATTTTTTTAAACGGTTTTATATATTTAGCTGTTTGTTTGTTTGGGTCAAATTTTGCAAGCTTAATTAGAAATGTCATTTGTCGACAAATGAGCCGATACCGAGCCGAGTGAGTAACACCAAAGAAATGACAGCAACGATACCAGCCTAGACAGAATAAATAACCTAAATAACGATACACATTCTTAGATCCACATAAAGGTCGACGCATACGTAACGTGGACGTAACGGGGACGGGACGGGATGTGAAGTTTTGGAAACATCGTTTCATAGAAAATGTAAACGATACGTCGGCCGTGTTTTACTTACCTAGCACGCGTCAAAGGCACCATGCATCGGGGTACTTAATCTTGGGAATCCCCACTTCATAATCTGTTGTTGATTAATTAAATCAATCGACATCATATTATGTCTGTGACAATCAGTACATTTAATTTATTCAAGTGTTGTACTTAAGTGTACCTATAAGTACCGGCACTTTACTAGGCATTTGTATCGACTAAGATAGGCGCGTATTTTGTACTTTTTTATGAGGGCAAAGTATATATATAGCTTTTAGTCCTAGTTGATAGAAACCATAAATTGCGCTACCTTTTCTTAATTTAAGTAGCCGACAAACGAAAGGTTACTGTGGTCCGTGGTATTATATTTGTGAGAAAATTTCTCAAATTACATACATTTGGTATGTATAATGAACAGTATCGCCGATAATTGCTGTCACATTTAAAAAGAAAATAGTAGAAATATTTATATAAATTAATTTCTCAACGGAGAACAGCCCTTGGAATATTGTTTTATATTATTAAACGAGTAACCGCCATCGCTTTGCTTCGGTTTTCTTATTTTTTTACACCTTGGGTTACATTATTGGAGTTTTATTAAGGGTCCCTAATTTTTTTGAAAATATAATATAGCCTATGTCACCCGGGGATAGTGTAGTTTCCCAACAGTGAAAAAAAATTTCAAATCGGTACAGTAGTTTCGGAGCCTGTTCAATGCAAACAAACAATCCAATCATTCCTCTTTACAATATTACTTTCTATAAATAAACGATTTTATGAAGTTTAATTTCCTCTTTTCAATAAATCTCCTTTACTTCTTGATATGCAACCAACTGACAAAATATCTATATTGGCTTCTCTCGAGTATTTGAATGAATTTCCGTAGTTATCAGTAAGTAATCTGTTATCAATAAATGCGATTATGTAGTATTAAGATATAATTTATAATGCGATAATTTCTATTTTTGTTTCAAATTATAATAACATTTTGATAAAAATAAATCCGATAAGTCGATAATGGTTTCAAAACAATGTGTACAAGAATGCGACTACAACTTCGATTTATTTTTATTCTTCCAACTAAAGTGCCGTTTTAGAAAAGAAGTGTTTCAGTGGAATTAAGCCATATGTAACGGGGTTTCTTCCTGTACGGGACGGTACATGTAGTTTTGGAAACATCGTTGCATAGAAAATGTATACGATAGTGCATACGCAGCGGAATCCCGTACGGTACGTGGCCCGTCCCGTACGGGAAAAACCCCGTTATGTATGCATTGGGCTTTAAACTAATCAACATCGCTTTTAAAACTAAACTACGGAGAAGTTGCCTACCTACCAGCTACAAGGAACCGATTACGGGCCCATTTCATATTTTTAACAGATCATTAATTTATTTAGATGTCTGTTAAAATGTATATAAATAACAAGTTTCAAAAAATATGTGTCTTTTTGAACGTGTCAAATAATGTAAGTCTCATTTTGTTTCAGAGAAGAACTTGCAATGAAAATCGGTCTAACGGAAGCCAGAATACAGGTAATTAGTACAATTTGATCTTTTTTTACTAAACACATTAAATAGGACACGTTCGTCATAGTTATTTTAATTCACTTACTGTTATTAATTAATAACTAGAATTTGGAATAATTTTCTTAGTTATTGATTTATTAATTTATCAAGCCCTTAATATTAACATAGTACAAGAAACAGAGTACTCTTTTTTATGGAAATAGCCGGCAAAATAGCTGGCGATCCACCTGATATTAAGTGTCTATCGTCGCCCATAGACATCAGCAACACCAAAGGCATCATTGATACGTTGCCGGCCAAGAAAGAGGGAAGAAAAAGAAAGAAAGTAACTCTGCAATACTCAAAACCGCTTCGAACAAGAAACTTTTACACGACAAATGGTTTTGGGAGAATTAAAATCTGTACAGTTTAATGAAACAAAAACTAGAGTTAAATCCTTAATAAGAAATCAAATTATCGTTGAATTACATATCTTAAAATATATAAATTAGGGGAAGTAAGCCCAAGACGGGTACCCCGCCTAAAAAGGGTAGGCAATGTGACGTTGCCAGATTGAACGCTGGACACGCTGCGAACAGTGCAACAGTCGCTCCGCGCCCTGCGCCTTCTCAGGCAATCAATCGAAAACGAAGCAATTAAAAACACGTGCGCAGTGACCAAAAATGTTTTTTCGTCTGTTTCGATAAAAGATTGCAAAGTAAGTTCACATTGATTTATGCTTTTGCTTAAATGTCTATCTAATAGTGTTGATTCAGTATCGAAAAACATTTATTCAAGTATGTTTTCAACAATATCACACGGATTTAGAATTAATATTTGAAGGTTATTTTTCGAATAGTGCAAACTTTTAGCTAAAAGGCAAAATGGGTAGGGCAAAATGAGTACTTACCCGTTTTGCCCTAGACTCACTTGTTTTTCCATAAACTATACTTTTACTGAAATATTGCATGTATATTTTTATAATATATTTATGAAGGCCTTAATATTTTTTCATAGATGGTGAAGTAATACAAAAGAAAAACAAACCGAGCATCTTGGGACGAGAATGTCATGGCAATAGCACAAAATATGGCAGTGATAGATTTAATTTTGTTCTATCACTGTCGCTCTTCCGCATATTGATTGGCATGACGGGAAATAGACGAGAAATAGCAATAATAACTTGTTGTGCATGATCGTAATATGGACGACTCTGTTGTGCCTTATGCTGGGTGCCGAGGAGTAAATGGGACCGCACATGCTATGGCTTGTGTAGTGTCACTGATGTCGCATCTTCGAGGTCTTCTGTGCGCCTAGTACTCGCTGTTATTAGCAACAAATGCTATGCAATAGCTTTACCGCGGCAGTCCCCGAGTGCCACACGTTTTTTTTTCACTGATTATGATGTACGGTCTACTCAACCTTTAAAACATTTCGACTAAGTCAATTTTGTAAAAGTCCTACACAAATTTAATACTGTGATCAAAATTTTGGCAAATATTTATTGTTTTATTTTATATAAACTATTTAATCTTTCAATTCTACTAGCTTCTTTCAATTTCCTACTCATCTTAGGCCAGCCTTCCGTTTTGCCCGAGTCCAGTACCCGTTTTAGGCCCCCCCTCCGGGCAAAATGAGTTTTTTGAAGGTTTATGTTATTTGCTCATAATAATTTTGCTGGTGTAGTATTAAGTAATATGACCTAATTTTATCAAAGTATATTAAATTCCCTTACACGCATCAACTTAAGTCTTCAGAAATTATGTTATTAACATACTCAAACTTTCATTTTACCTTAAGGTATCCGTCTTGGGCTTACTTCCCCTACGTGTCACGTTGTTTGTCCGCGATGAACTCCTAAAGTACTTAACGATTTTATTCAAATTTGCACACCGTGTGCAGTTTGATCCAATTTTAAGGTAGGATAGCTTACATCTCAAAATAAAAACTTTTGACAGAACGGAGTCTGTCCGGGCAGCTAGTAATAATTTGTAAGAAGCTGTTGCACCTGGCAAGTACCTTGCCATCATAATAATAGAAAAATTATCCTCGCGCCCACACTCGATCGCTCTAATATATTCAAAGCTGACGTTATTTCTGTAATGCGTTAAATAACATGTATCATTGGACTATAAAGTAGTTCTTTAAAGGCAAAAATAGAAGTAAAACCGCGGTACTGTTTTGTGTAATTCTCTTCAATTACTGGTTATACAGTGTCAAGATTTATGACTGTTAATACGGCCGACATATAAATTACTTAAACACGTTTCTATATTCATGTTACGCGCGTTAATTATGCTGTCTTTGCCAATATGGCGAGGGCGAGGAATATTATAACCTGGCTTAAACTAGCTAAGGTCTAGAAACCATATCTATATAGTAAAACTGTAAGTATCTGATTGATATCTGGAAATGGAAGGTGTGGGAAAAAATTAATCATTCAGAGTTCATAAGTAAACACAATATCCCAAATGATTTTTGAAATTTTCATCCGCATTCTGTTTGTTTGTGAGATATTATTATGTCGATTTAAAGAATCCTATTCAATGCCATAATACTTACCTGCGAATTTTCTATTAGTAGAATTGTAAATTATATAAAAAAAGACTAAAATTACAAACTCACTCACCCTATCCCATTTTCATCCAACAGCTCTTCCTTTTTTAATTCCTCTTTTAGGTTCAACTAAAATAGGTATTGGTCTTCCATTTTAACACCAACCAATGTGTGAAAACAGGTGATGAAGTGACAAGTAAATTGTTAAAGGTGAAGGTGAAACATTAAAGACAGTGGGCAGCCCATAACGTGCCCTTTACATCTGTTACAAGAACTTGTTTTGACGGTAACTGCAACCGTTGATCAAGCTTGCTGCGAGTGAACACGTTTCAGTCACGGATTTAAAAGTGTAAGAGCTGGTTCACACGAGACCTGTCATTGACGATTCGTCAAAAAAACGATACGTCATCATGACGGATCTGGGTTCACATGACATTGCATATTGAAGCGAGTTTTTTCGCGATTCGTCAAAATATCCGAATAGAGATGACTTGACTTGTATTTTTTAACGAACGTGATTTTTAAAAGACGGTACATCATTTAAGACGTATCCGTCAATTTTCACGATTCGTGATTCGTGTGGACACGGCCATTTAAACCATTGCCTGTCAAAAAAATTACGAATCGTGAAAAATGACGATACGGTAAAAACACTAATAGTCTTCGTGTGAATGAGCTGTTACAGTAGGTATACCTACTCAGTTTAGGTACTCGGTAGAGCTTTGCGTAAGGATTATATTTTATTAATAATAAGCAACCTATATCCTTTTCCAGATCATTGTCTACTCGTGTCCAAATTTTCATAACAATCCGTTCAGTATTTTTACGTTAATGAGCAAGAAACATCCTCAAAAACTTTCACATTTATTATAATCGAGGAGTTTCTTTACGGCTTTTCTTCTCCTCCTTGACAAAGCACCCTTCCGAAAAGCTGGTAGATTAAAAAATGACGTGCATAAGTGTATTAGTGATACCTATATGAATAAAAGGTTTTGATTTGATTTAATTTGATTTGATTTGATTTGATGATGCAGGTACAACATATTACCACACAATTTAAATGTGTATAAAGTTTTTTCGTGGACCTTTACACCAAATATTCCCTTCAAAATGCTGTATCTCTAAGATAATACAGTAAATAAATAACACTTCACACTCGTAGCCCCACACTAGGATTCCCTGTGTCGTGGGTGCCATGGATAACACACCCAGACTGAGAACAAATTTCTAATAGGAAATCTGTATATAAATATATGTATATGTAAATATCCACCAATCCGCACTGGAGCAGCGTGGTGGAGTATGCTCTAGGCCTCCTCAAGAGGAGAGACCCGTGCCCAGTAGTGGGCCATTAATGGGTTGAAGCCAGCCATATGTAAATATAATAATATTTACATACTATATTCATATAATTACTTACGTGAAGGGAGAACCTTTGCACCCCTTTCAAAGAAAAATTCACGCGCGTAGAAATTCTGATATCTGATATAGTTAAAGTTTACATGGAGGAATCCAAAATTAAAGAAAACACTACATTTAAAAATTATATTGTGAAGTATAGCCTTTAATAAAATGAATTATGGTCGAATTTCGTCTGTAGAGCCTCTAGTAGTATCTATTAATTAGCCTAATGAGAGAACGTCCTGTATTTTAATAAAATCGTTTTGTTGGAAACATAATTCGATTCGCTTGAACGAACTTTGTAATGAGTTTTACGTAACAGTTCAAAGTTAATGATATAATTGGTTACACACAAACATAATCCTTTGTGTGTGTTAGTAATTAATTAAAAAAAGCCTATTTCTAAAACTTTGTTGTATTAAAAAGAAATAAGTAGACTGTAGACTCAGTTCTGAGTTAGTTAAAACTTTCTCTAATAGTGTTCTGATGTAAACATCGTAATTTTAAAATGCTTTAGGTAGATATGCTATGTATTCAGAAATTAAACGAAATAAAAACTCCTGGATACATATTTTTATGGAAAATAAGAAGACCTAGAGAAAATTCTTAATTTCCCCACTGGGGCAACAGCATGAAAACATTTTGAACAACTCCTAAACTTACATGTTATAAATCATTTGAAAATACCTTACAACTAGCACATGTAGGATATAAACCCAGATTTTCGAAAGCAAATATAAACTTTACACGCCGATAATCAAGCCAATTCCTTCCAATTGTCACAAGCGCATTCGACGCTCCTCAGTGCGAACGATATTTTAATAACACGGGATCGAACCCGCACTCCGTCATTTGTTGGCACAGTTATTGTGCACGATCGATGCAATTACACGAATACAAATTAGCTGCGATAAAGCAATAACCCGCACTTAGCGTAGGGTTGCCACGACACGAAAACTATAGCATGTATAATTATTGTATATTATACATATGGTTATGCAGGTACGTTGTATCTAATAAACTAGGTGTATAAAATATATTTTTATAAACTAGGTATAAATGGTATTTATATACCTACGTATTAAATTCCGGATATGACTTGTATATTATATTGATTAGGCACAAATCAGCTTCAGAAATAACCAGGTACAAAATTTATTCGCTATGAAAAGAAAGAAAGAAACATTTATTCCGTCATAAGAATATGCTATGCTGCCATGGCTGTGCATTTTTTAATGAAAAATCTGAATGTCTGTTTATGACAAATAAGTAAAACCATACCTTTTTTTATTAACTATGTTCCGTTGTTATTGCTAGGGGAAAATCGGGCATACAACTCAGAAAATTACTCATTATATTATTATATTCCTTGCTTATTTACTTTAGCAGGTCTAAGCGCAATTCCTGTATTTTTATTGAAAATAATGATACACAATGTATAAATGGAAATAATACCATTGCGATGCATTGATAACATTGCGTCAAAGTTTTTCAACTTCATGTAGTGATTAAAAAACGATGACTCAACTTTACTTTGTAAATAAATTAACACCTAACGTGAATATAATTATAAAAATATAAAATACTATTGTAAAAACACATTACAAATTCAAATTGTATGTACAGGATATGTCAGTAAAAAAAGGGAAAAACATCGTTTATCGCACTTTGTTAGAATTTATTATTTCGCAAAAAAAAAATTCGGATTCCATTGATTGCATATAAGATTGCAAAAAACATGCGAAAATAGTAGTCGTTTCATTGCATTTTCTGAGAACATTTACCATAGTAGTGTATAGGTTTTTATATACCATTAGAAATTAGAGATTCCAACGAACAAGAAAACTACCGACTTTTAAAAAAAATCAGATATTTTGACGTGAGATTTTTCGACTGAAAATAAGGTTGTTTTTTTGATTTAAGGTCAAAATAAGGTGGAAAAAAATATTTTTTTGAATCAAAAAAATTACAGTATGTTAAGGACATACAAAGGTAAGTTTTCACCAAATTTCGTGAAAAAAAAATATTTTTTGTAAAAGATAAAAATAAAAAACCAAAAACGTGGTTTTTTGAATTTTTCACATAAATTTTGAGGTTATGTAAAAGAGTGTAAATACAAAAGTTGTAGATCTTTTTATTGCCTACAACTTTGCCAATCAAGTTTTTTCAATAGGACTTGTAGTTTTTCCGGAAATCAAGATAAACCATTTTTTTCCCTTAACCCCCCCATCCCCCCCCTTCCCGACCTCAGATCGCCCGTAATTTATTTTTCCTATAATCTTCGTTATATTCTCTTCCTTTTGCAATAGGTTTCATTCTACTATAATTTTTTTTCGTTTCAAAAATTATCGGCACTGGAGTAATACATGTGCACATGTAGATAGATGTACCTAGCTCGTGAAGCGAAAGTTTTGGGTTTGATTCCAAGGATTACATGACACAAATATCTGCTCTCCGTATTGATTGCAAGTTATGTATAATTTCTGCAAGTCTTTGATCCTGAATGAAGGTTAGCTTTTATTGTCACTTACTAAAACAAAGACAAAATTGGCAACCTTATGTCACAAAGAGTCCTATTCTTAGTACAAAACTATACGTTTGTAGAGATAGCAGTACCTATGCAGGTGTTTTAAACTTTAATGAAATGTACGATGTTGCAGATCGAATCGATAATTTGTAGAATTGTTTAAAAGAGGAAGTTAGAAAATTTATAGCCAAAAGAACAACAAAAGCTATTACAATGCACATACATTATTGAACACTTTTAGCATAGAGATATTTCTGCGTAATTGCCGGCCCGCGTGTGTAAACTTTGAGTTATGTAGGATTATTCAATTTTCTTAGGGTGAGGACAAACGAGCATATTTTTTGAGCTGCAAGGCTATTTTGTTTTGTAACTTGACAGCGGAATCCACGATGAGTTTCAAAATTGAAGTAGAGTTCGAGACTCCCTTCACTTCGCAAGTGCGTACCAGATGATTAGAGAATCACATCTCGGACTCGAACTTCAATTTTGAAACTCATCGCGGATTCCGCTGTCAAGTTACAAAACAGAATAGCCTTGCTGTGCGTCGCGTGAAATGAGTCCACTTCGTACTTAAGTCCAAACTCATTTTGCGTCGCCGTGTGGTACAAACAAGACTTTAGTATGAAACCGAATGCACGTGGCTTATTTTACGTGACTGAAAAATACGCTCTTTTGGCCTCACCCTTACAGTTCAGTATGGACGGAAAATAAAAAAAAATAAAAAAATAAACGCTTACACACTCATACTGCCGCCGTAGGTTTTTAGTAAAAAAAAGGTACTACCTACCTATTCAATTCTACTGTATTTCTTTGTTTGTTACCTCAGAACTTTCGACTGGGTGAACCGATTTTGATGATTTTTTTTATCGAAAGCTGGTACTTGTCATGTGGTCCCACATAAATTTGAGCGAGATCTGACAAGTAGTTTTTGATTTATTTTAAAGTCAGTTCTTTTTTGTCAATATTTATTTATTCCAATATATTATTATGTGTATAATTACCGATAATAATCAACATAGGTAGGTATCTCTCATGTCCTGCCGTGAGTGTTCGTGTCATAAGTGGCGATAAAATCACTTTACCTATATGACACTAAAGTCTTAATTTTAAGGACACCTCACACGACACAAATGACCATAAATTTTATAATACGTTATGTAGGTACAAAGTTTATGTCTATGATTGAAAGTTTTATGACTAGCCGAAGATAAACTTGAGTATGTTCAATAATTTCTTAGGGCATAATTTACTTGGCTACAACAATATTGTGGAACTTGTGAACAGCACTTTATTTTATTACCCATATTAGCATTTTGTTGCTCATACTTTGTATGCAGAACTTATCACGAAGGTACTGGTGTCACTGATGGATGTGAGCGAGTAGATTTTTTTCTTGTGGAGGGGAATTTTGAAAGATTGTTGCAACAGGGAGTTGAAATTACCGTCTCACAGGTCACCTATTAGTAAGTTACTGTCCCCTACGGTCATCTATAACAACCAAGACGTTAAAGTTTCATCGGCCATCAAGGCACTAAAAAATCTGCTTTCTACATTGACTCTCCTACTCTATCAAAACACGTAGAAATATGATATTACACAATACAGAACCCAGCTACTTTCTACATGAGGGAGTCCTACATTCCTGTCCTTGGCTACATTCTTCAGCCAAGTATATTGGCTACGAAATTCCCAAATAATGTGGGAGCTCTCTTTTCTCTTGCGACTGTACGGTATGACTGCAGAACCATTTACAATCATGACTTTTGTGTTCGTTTGTTGAAAATTTACTAAAAAAAAGACGCACCTAATGAATTTAACATTACCTAATATAAAAAATCGCTTGTTATCGCTCGCTGACGGTGCGACAGGTCTCTAAAATATAATATTAGTCGTTTTTCATATTTATAAAATAGAGAGGCTATTTACATGGAGTCCGAGAAAATAAATATGTATGATAATCCGTTTTGGCGCGCGTTGTAAATTATGCCAATTAGCTGGTTATGGCAAATAATTAATTTATTCCGTACGCATTCTTACAACTAAAATGGTAAATTGAAATTTTATTGGTAATTAGTTAAACATTTATGACTTCTAACCATGCCGACCATAAACTATTCAGTATATTATTTAGGCATTACAAGTCTATATTAATGATAGCCAAATAATAATAGATGTCCATAATTATTTTATTAAAAATATCTTTTATACTTACTTAATTCTATCTTTTTTAATTAATAATATACTCAGAGGTAAAAAGTAGGTAGGTTGCTGAAAATATTTACTCACAAAAAAATTACACTACCTAGAATTTTTTATGCAGCGATATAGGTGTTACTAGTTTTCACGTAAGTTGGATATAAAAAGATTTACAAAATTTAGGTACATTAGAACATAAAATATTATTATATTCAGCGTCATTAATCATTAATCACAATATTATGCTACAATCGTGTGTTACAATGTATCATATTCGAGTAAAAAAAATTACCTGAGCCTCAGTAATATAGAGTACGTCTCTGCGGGTGCCATTCGTTACCAAGCGACATTTTAGGGCCCAGCCTTCGACGTCACGTCATTACCTTAATGCTACTCTGTGCCGCTCCGCTATTACAGTGCACAGGCGCAGGCGCATCGCATCCACGATAGTAATGGACAGGCTAACATATCGATAAATTTTCGAAATTAAAACATCGATATTTTATAACAACAACCATGTTTACAAATAGTAGCATTACATCAATAGAAACTTTTGCCTGGGGCCAGGTGATTTTTAACAGTATTTGTAAATTAAATTAATAGTAAAAAAGCCTGAAATCATTGAAAATAAATTAAACTGTGCTGTTGCTGAGTTTCTCTATCTAAGCCAACCCTGGGACTAGTAGTCAGATTATGGTGTACTTTAGAACGGACTATCATAATTAATGCATGTAAATTTAAAAGTCTGTGACGTGTTGAGGAGTTTTCTCGTCTGAAGAAAAATCTGACCGTTCTGTGTCTGATCTGTGCGTTCAGTGGTTAATCTCATAGCTCGGCGGCTTGTGTCGGTCCTAAGTGATCGACAAAGTGAAGCAATAGCGGGCGCGTTCGGTAGTTGGATGGGTGAACGCTAGTGGCAAACATTTCTTGAGCGTTGAGCGAACCGTCGGCCCTGGTTCTTATCGTAAGATAACAGTCGTGAAGCTATGTCGAAGGCCTTCGAGCGGCATGAAAACTTCTGACACTTGGGTCGACCACTAACCCCTCCACCAATCTGCACTGGAGCAGCGTGACGGAGTATGCTTCAGGTCTCCTCAAGAGGAGAAACCCTCTTCACGGGTTGAACCCAGTCTTTAATAGTAATATTCAGTTTCCAATCACTTAGTCGAAACTAAGTATCGATTTTCATATATGGAGATTACACATCGATGAACAATATCGATACTTTTATAAAAAAATATCGATATTAAATATCCATACTGTACAAAACCCTACGCTGTTGCCTTTTTGCCCGACCATATTCGCCATTCCAAAGACGTGTTTGCCTCCAATTACAACATTTATAAATTCGAAAGCCGCGCCGTATGAAGTCATATATTAATACGACCATTGTAAACTTAATAGACATGACAAACGTATTCAAAATTAGACTCTATTTCAGTGTCAAAAAGTCTAATTCGGCTCGGTCGAATTCTTGTTAAAAGGAAGCCGAGTTTCGTTCTCGCAGCATCCGCTAAAACCGCATCGACATTTACAGAAACGTGGTTTTTGAATTTTTTACTCGTTGCATTTATCATAAGTGAATTAATTCGAATTACCATAAAATATACGTTTATATAATGATTGAACAGTTGCGTATTCTTTTTTAGTAGTTATAAATATGTAAGTTTCAAATTATGTTTAAATCAATCAATTTAATTTTTCCGACGCGTTTGGTGGGTAATGTCAGACCATTTTGCTTCAAATTAATTCCTATACAATTATTTAATATTGAGGCGAATGGTTCATATAAGTCGATGTGAAACTTTGTTTACAGAAAAGTGAAATTTTTGCATCTAAATAGTAAAGTTGAGGATATTTAAAGAATAACAAAAAAAAATTACGATGGTACGACTTAAATTGGCGCGTGCGTAGATTTTTTTCCGATATTTCCCACTGTGCGACGGCGAGTTACTATCAGACGATCCATCCAGGTTTAACTTTATAAGAAAAACAAAGCAGAGGATATAATATCAGCTCTGTGGTAATATCTAAAATGTTGAGTTTTTACTAGAAACCAGTAGGCTGTTGACAATCCAAAGCATGCATAATTAATGCGAATATTGTCGACTTAAAAACTTCAAAACTGAATACTGTCATTAATAATAATTCATAATTGATATTATTAATTTATTTATTGCTTTAGTAAAAAGAAAATGTGGTTGTCCGAACATCTTAAAACATGACTTTTGCTGTAATATAATATAATTCGATTATGCCTTAGTATTTATGTATGAAATCAAGGGTTGAATGCGAAATATAGGACGATTCGATTCCCGGCTGGGACATGAATTTTGTGACAGATTTAATGTTTGCAACACACAATGCGTGGGCGTGTGTGAACAATATGTGAACGTTTGTGTACCTATGTATTTGTCATTATTTGACTCATTTGTTCAACCTATTTAAACGATTCGTCTTGTTCCGGCTGGGGGCTTGAGAGGCAGTTCTTTCTTTCTCTTCTCTCTTACTTAGCCGGCAACGTATCAGTGATGCCTTTGGTTTTGCTGATGTCCATGAGCGACGATAGCCACTTACCATCAGGTGGATCGTTAGCTCGTTTGCCGGCTATTTCCATAAAAAAACCCAAACCTCTTTACCTTTACTATTGCATTGGATTTACCGCATTGGATGTGAGGGAGGAGTCTCTAAAATAGAATAGAATGTGATGTAAGAGCGTTTTAATAAGTTAGTACCCTCACCACTTCGGCCTTTGAGACACTTACTTAACATACATATTATAAACAAAAATTGTTGCTGATGTCATTTCAGACACATCTAATCAAATATTTGTTCCAGGTATGGTTCCAAAACCGTCGCGCTAAATGGCGGAAGCAGGAGAAAGTGGGGCCCCAAGCGCACCCCTACAACCCGTACCTGGGGGCCGCGGGGGCCCCGCCGCCCTCCGTCGTGGCCTCCATGCCCAACCCCTTCTCGCAGCTCGGCTTCGGGTTCCGGAAACCGTTTGACACGAACACCTTGAATTCGTTTAGGTGGGTTGATAACTTTTATTGTATTTTTACATGAATGAAAAAAAAAAAATTTTACCTACTTATGTATTTATTATAATTTGTTATCAGGTACGGCGGCAGTCCAGTCCTAGGGGCGCAATACCTCGGGGCGCCGCTCTCTCGGCCGCCATTGTTCAACCCCCACATCTACTCAACGGCGCCCCCCTTCCACTCCCTCCTCGCGGGTCTCGCGGCCCCCCCGCGACATTCCCCGGACCCCCCGCCAGTATCGCCCCCCATTTCACCGGGGAGCGAATCCCCCCCGAACACCCAAGGACCAGAAGTTGAACGACGAAGCTCCAGTATAGCAGCGCTCAGAATGGCTGCAAGAGAACATGAACTCCGACAAGAGATGCTGAGACAGAGGCATCACACGGATCTCATTAGTTGAACGTCTACTTATTGTGCTTCACGGAAGTCGGTCATTCATAATCCCAGTTTGGTTCGGAGATTGGTTTAACATAGTTAATTTGACATGAAAAGACATGTTTGTAGACATTTTTATGTTATAAAATGTCTAGTTTAATTGTACCGTACAGTTTTGTCCACGAATGTACTTAAATTTACTTACGTAAACGACAAAGATTCTGAATTGAAGGTGCGTGATATCACATAATAAATAAAACAAAAATAGGCTTAAGCCTATAAGTGTACAATCAGTGGCAAAAGTGTTATCACGGTTATATTATTTTAGATTTTAAAATATTAAGTAAAATATCAGTATTTAAAAAATTTGGAAAATTAATGCTAAATGTATTTGAACAAAGATTTATTGGCATGTTTTGCCTTATAAGATAATATAATTTTCGTGGGCTATGCTAAAGACTTGGGTAATATTTCATTATTAATATAATAAACAATTTGATTATCGTCACATTATTATCTGTCCAATCTCTTTGTATCATCATTAATGGTTTCATAGTTATTACAATATTTTTGCTATAGTTACACATTAATGAAAAATACAAGCTTCGCGTTAAGATATTACTTATAATTAGTGGAGAGCGAGAGTTGTGAAAAGCAATGGCTGATAAATCAAGCAGGCTATGCTTGTATTTAAGCCCAGTAGTAACAAAGTGGAACCAGGGTTTGAATCCAGATTGGCTGGCTTTGACAATTATACAAGTTGACAAATTATACGTAAATTTTATTAATAAATCAACGTTATGTAAATTAGCCTGATCATCATTTTTATGATACCTATGAATTCAAAATTATATTCCAAAAAATATTTAATTAAGAAAGTGATCAAAACTTCAGCATTGCCTACATCATAGCATCGAGTTGTGTAGTTAGGTCTTCACTGTCCGTCCATAGGCCTTGTTGTTATTTATTATAGCTCTAAGATATATTTAGTAGTTTAATGTATGTATTAGTTTACGAATTTAAGCTATATTATAATAGTAGTTATTTAGACAAATTACAAGGGTATGTGCCTTTTAAATCAGAGCAATATTTGATATATGAAATCTAAAGTTAACGATTAATATCTATTATTACATGTAATAGGTATGTCGTTGCTGACAATAAATTACATACATATATTTTTCTGTTAAACTAATTTAGAATACTCTGTACTTCGCAATTTTTCAAGAGAAAATCTAAATAAATCCAAGGCATATCAAACTGCTAAAATTATCCTATTTAGTCAGTATCCTAAATGATACGTCAGATTAGTCTGACCACAATAAAATGTGTTAACAACCAAATCATTTCTTGTACATTATGTGCTTGCCTGTACTTACACAATAAATTGGCATATCGATTAATATTGCAACAATAATAAGAGCTGGATCTAGGAGGGGGAGGTGAGCCGGGGCACCTGCCCCGGGCGACAGTTTAAGGGGGGCGCCAAAATCATAATACATTTAGTATCATTAAAAAATAAAAGAACTTGCTCCAAAAGGCGCCTAGCATATTAATCTGGGCGCCGGTAGACGCCCGATGACCTTTTTTTTAGTCAACACTAGAACCGATTTTGCAATTACTAGTAATTACTAGTAATTATTATATACAAAACTCCGTGGCGCCCAACTATCATTTTCTGCCCCGGTTCGAAAAAATATCTGACAATAATTTCAATATAAAATGAATTTAGCGTGATGAAAAACAATAATATGTAGAGCATAATGTTATTTAGTTGTTCATTGTACCTACTTGTATGCAATTTGTTTTTGAGAAGCAATTATTTGTAGGTAATTACAAAATCTTAATTTGCTGTATCCGTATAAATGTACTGCAGGCTAAATTGTTATTTATGACTTAAGTATAACGATATGTCTTTTGAATGGTTGTACCAAAGAAATAATTACTAAAACAACATAAATCATCGTTCTTTGCTTGTACAACATGTTTATATTATATCAATGTGATGGATCCTGCATAATAAAACTATACGACCTTTTTACGATTTTTTGTTCCTGAACTCCTCTAAAATGATTTCGTAAGACCCGTTTGAAAGGTTATACCTAATTATTCATGCTGTTTATGAATATAACAATAAAATTATGATACTACAAAGTAATATGGTCTTCGAATATGATTTTCTTTCTTTCTTTCTATTGGGGATCAAACTTAGAGCTTTTTGTTGGGCAAAGTTTTTTATGGAATTAGCCGACAAACGCGCTAACGATCCGCCTGATGGTAATTGGCGGTTGACTCAACCGGGGGGGGGGGGGGGGGGGGGGGTTGTAGTTATCTAGGTGGACTGCACGGATAAATAATAATAGTAATAATGGTATTAATTAACTATTAAAATCATTAACAGTTTCTTTATAGTAGGCAGTGCAAACTCCACCTATTGCGCCTCGAAAGTTTTTGTTATTGCTCCCATATACACGATGCGGTGTCAAAGAAGCATTTCTTTGACTAGTAGCATTACTAGTCGAGGCCCCTATAAGCTGGGGGCCCCATATAATTGATACGGCGGTAGCTACGCCCCTGCTGACACCATAACATCGCCGTTCTTCTGTAGGGTGCACCAGTCCACCAACTGATGAGGTTAGCTTGGACAGTTCGACTCAAATTATTCCTTATATCACAATAAATTTAAGGCAGCCTACCTAAATAATAAATCATAATAATACATAAAGCACACGCACTCTTGCACTATACTTATCTGCCATTATACATTAGTAATGAGAAATACACAAATAGGACACCAAAAACAACTAAAACAAACACTTGTCAGATAAATGATTGCTCTGCCCAGGTTTTGTCAATTATAAATTAGAATTGTAGCGAATTTACACATAATGTACTTTTTCGTGACGAGTTTACAACAACCCGAAAGAGTTTGAAAGGTTTGAAAAAATCTCACTACCGACCAGCTACCTTGGATCCTTAGAGATATATGAATACCTCCAATTTCTTCGTAGTCACTCTAATTTCAAGAAAGTAAACGAAGCCTAGCTCCACATATCCATAGAGTAAATCTAAACAGTCTCTAGCCTAGTATTGGGGTTTTACACAAACCGTAGAGGCCGCATTGGGGCGGCTTAAAATACTAACCCCAATCTCACGTCGGATGGGTGTCGTAAGAGGCGACTAAATCCGGCCCGCTGGTGGTAGGGCCCTCGAGGGGATTATATTGGTAATATTGATTTTAATTGTTAATTAATACCAATATTACTATTATTATTTCTACATGGGGATCGCCTAGATAGCTACCACCCTTGAGCATGAGTCAGACGCCAAACGACTCGTCGTGTTCCGGCTGGGGGCTTGAGAGCAAGTTCTTTCTTTATTTTTCTTGTCTCTTACAAATTAAACAGAAAATTAATCAACACACTACAAATGTTGTGTACAGTAATGAAAACCACACACATCTAATTAATAACCAAAATGAAAATTAGCACGAGCTAAGGCTTATTCAATTCCGAGAGAGCAAGAGCTAAGCGAGCTAAAGAAACAAATGAAACTAATCCAATTTCGGCTTTCAACGGGCGCGGCCATTCATCATCGTCGGGTTACTTGAAAATATGACAGGCAACTGTTGGGAGCCGAGCATCCGACGTCATTCATCATTCATCATTCACTTCTCTCGAAACAATACCTACTGCTACGACATTCATTGATAGGATCACCAGGTGCGAGGGTTTGGGAGGAAAGTCCTGTTGATTGAAAAAAATAAATAAACAAAAAGTAGTTGAATAAAAACTTAATAAATTGGATATTTTAATATAAATAGTGACAAAGATATTAAATTCAAGTTGAACGAAACGGACAAAATTAAAAATATATTTTGTATTATTAAATTGTTTCGAATCTTGAATACCTAATTGCATTAAAATTTACAGTTCATAATTATCTTATTTAATTAATTTTGTTTATTATGAAATTTATTTTTACACATAATTTTAATTATTGTTAATTATAACCATAAATCTTATTCAGTAACACTTTTAATTTTTCCCAATTTACAATAAAACTTACCTACAACCGAAACCTGATTTTAAACCACCCGTCCTGGTTTCAGTTTGAGCATGGTAACACTACTCATTAATAACATAATCGTACCTAATTAAAGTGTTATACCAATGAGAAATTCAATTATGGAGGCACCACGTGGGAAGACCGTGGGCCTGATAGGTTTCAAAAGAGCTATTAATCTGAAATTCAATTATAATGTTGCATCGAGTAAAGATTTCTCTGTCGAATATCGATGGTTAACTGGTGGTACTCGTACTTGCCTTATGATCCTGATTCCTGAGTCCTTTGCTCTGTTCGGATTTCGGATACTTTGCTAAGTTCCATAGTATAACCGAAAAATAAAACCCTAGTAGTTATCATTATATATCTATGCATTTGGGTATATAATTAGGTATTTGTAAACTCAACTTATACATGATTCATTTAGGACGCAACGCAAAGCATGTGTTAGTAAAGACGTAGAGAGCAAATGATGATTAAATAATTATTTCCTCCTCTGTAATTCTCTCTCTCTTCTCATTATCTTTGTAAATCCAGGTTTATTGGGTGGCCTGACAATGTAGTTAGGTATGCAAAATAAATAAATTCATATTTAAACCTCGGTTTTTACCTTTAATCTTCGTTGGTGTTCTTAAAACTCTGAATTAAGTAGCATTAAGAGATTAAAAACTCGTTAAAATCCGTTTAGTTGCCCTGCAGAGGGCGTGACGATCGGCTAAAACTGCAATGCAACTTTGTTATGGACGACTTCAACGCAAATTTTTGTCATCCCATTATTATGTGGTCAACTCACAAAAATAATTTTATTTATTATGTATACTACAGCAATATAAACAAAATTAAAAAGTTAAAAACTGGAAACTAAAATTGCTTATAACTTAGATACTTTTGTAACAAGCACTGCCTATTTTTAGTACCTACCTACTTTAAATACTAACTGAAGAATCCATGGGAATTCTGGTAGCAGGGGTGTCGGAGAAGAATAAGTACTTCCATCCATCCATCCATCCATCCATCAGCCTTTCGAGGTCCACTGCTGGACATAGGCCTCCCCTAATCTACGCCACTCAGACCGGTCCTGAGCCTTCTGAATCCAGCGGACACCCGCTGTCTTCTTCAGGTCGTCGGTCCACCTGGTCGGGGGGCGTTTTGTGCTCCTTTTACCGAGGCGTGGTCTCCATTCGAGGACCTTTCTTCCCCAACGGTTATCGGTCCTTCGAACTATGTGGCCAGCCCATTGCCACTTCAGCCTGCTAATTCTCTGAGCTATGTCGGTCACCCTCGTTCGTCTACGGATTTCATCATTTCTGATTCGATCGCGTAGAGAAATACCGAGCATAGCTCGTTCCATAGCCCGCTGGGTGACTCAAAGCTTATGCATAAGGCCAATAGTGAAGCACCACGTCTCGGATCCGTATGTCATCACTGGCAACACACACTGCTCGAACACCTTCGACTTCAGGCACTGAGGTAACTTTTTGGACGACAAGATATGACGTAGTTTCCCGAACGCAGCCCATCCGAGTTGGATTCTACGAGTGACTTCTTTCTCGAAGTTGGACTTACCCATTTGGATCACTTGTCCCAGGTAAATGTACTCGTCCACAACTTCGAGAGCAGCGCCGTCAACAACAACCGGTACGGGTGTGACATGGACATTCGACATGATTTTCGTCTTGTCCATGTTCATCTTAAGACCCACCCGTTGTGAGGCGCTGTTCAAGTCCCCGAGCATTGTACCAAGTTCCTCCAGGGATCCCGCCAGGATGACTATATCATCGGCATATCGCAGGTGTGTGATGTGTTCGCCATTGATGTTAATGCCACGTCTTTTCCACTCCATCAGCTTGAACACGTCTTCCAACGCAGCGGTGAACAGTTTTGGGGATATGACGTCCCCTTGCCTGACACCTCTCTGCAGTTGGATGGGGTTCGTTGCTGTGTTGTGTACTCTGACGGTCATGGTGGCTGATGTGTATAAACATTTCAACACCTCGATATACCGGTAGTCGATCCGGCACCGCTGAAGAGAATTTAGTACTGCCCAGGTCTCGATAGAATCAAAGGCTTTCTCATAGTCCACATAGGCAACACATAGCGGCAGATTATACTCCTCGGTCTTCTGTATAATCTGCCGCAGTGTGTGTATGTGGTCCATGGTACTGTAGCCTTTCCGGAATCCTGCTTGTTCGGGAGGCTGGAAGTCGTCAAGCCTGCGTGCAATGCGATTGTGAGCACTCTCGAAAACAGCTTATAAACGTGGCTCAGAAGTGCAATGGGCCTGTAGTTCTTCAAAAGGGTCTTATCCCCTTTCTTAAAGAACAAAGTCACCAATCACAAAAAAAACAAAGAATAAGTACTTACCTGAAGAATATTTTTTTTCTATATTAAAGTTAGATATATCTTTCTTTCTTTTCTTTTCTCTTTCTTGGTCAACAATGATCAATGATGCCTTTGGTGTCGCTGATGTCCAAGGCTGACGATAGCAACTTACCTTCACCCCCCTTGTTGCTTTCATTTTCCATAAAAAAAATTAAGGATAATGTAATTAAGCCCAAGGGATACACGGACTATTCCATAACAATTACTAAATCTAACTAGGTATATGGCATTCTCTGATTAAGAAGATAAGTATTCTCTGATAGGGCACAATTACATTATTTTCTAAGTTTCGTTTACCAAAACAGATAAAATCATAACAGTTCCAAAAAGTATGGAACCATTTTCAACTATATCAATACCAAGTAGGTATCTAAAAATAATTTTTAATTTGAAAAATTTAATCAGATACAGAATATTAATGAAAAACAAATAGGAACGCAGTTAAATTATTTGTAATCGAATTTTTATCCGAGCGAGCTCATCTACACTGCCCCGCCTCCTAACTGACTCTCATTATGAGGAGGCCCGAGTCAGAGGATTTAGCGATCTTTTTATATTAATTCGTTGCTTTCTAACGAGTTTATCTAATCTAGTAGACGACTTGCTAGGGTAAAGCTCTCTCTATCCTTGGATAGGTATACATATATCGGATTTATTACAATCAATTCGACCTCCTCTGCTCCCCTGACTAATACCTATCCCGATCAAATCACGAATCTGAAGGCTTGTCTTCCACGTTTCATGCAAATGGCAGATCTTTGTGAAAATTAATCTTCAACTCTAGCTTTCAATAGATCGAGTTTGCACTGTTTGGTTGCAGTGATGTTTGGTGCAGTTTTGGCAACGTAACTTAACCCTATTACAAATCTGTATAAATAATAAATAATTAAACAAAAAGTTGAAACAAACGTTTCTCTTTTGATTATTTTGTAGTTATCGTCATAATTGAGAGATAAACCAGGAACCAAATATAAAACTGAAAAAAAACTATGAAAGTTTTTAACTTGCGCCACACATTAGGTTATTCGGTGGGAAGGACCTTCGCCAAATCTAATTATGAGTTGTTAAAAAAAGCTGAGCGAAAACAGAATTTTTGTATGTTTTATGATGAGTACGAGTAGCGCCGTGTGAATCGACGCGCCCTCTGTTGTGACAGTTAATTTAGAACTCAGTCGTTTTGGGGGCCATTCGTCTCTATACTATGTAACCATAAATAATAAAAAGGGATATCCTGGATATCTTACTCTATGACAAGATCCTTTATATCCCATTTCCACTTATGCACGTCAAAATTACGAGTGCTCTATAGCCTAATAACACTAACATTCTGTAATATCAATAACTACAGAAGGTTTTAGAATCATGCCCTGCATACCTAATTCTATTGCCGACTGTACCTAGGTATAGGTATACAATATACATGAATAGTAATTCTATTATGTCTGTGTCACGTAGATAGGTAGGTACTACATGATTCGTATGGTGTACGTAATTTGTAATAATTGTTATGGCCAACTGAATACATTCGTTAATAAAAAGGCTATACCTGTCAGTCTCTGCTTCAAACTGAGAAGTAAATGTTATATGAATTTCAGTAGATGAATGTGGGCTATGACAATATCCTCTTGAGCATGTGTAGGCGCACAAAAACATCTGAAGACCAGAAGCGAGCGCACGGACCTCTCGGAAGGCGGATTTAAAAGTAATTAAACAAACACGGCCCAGACTCGTTAGTGAAGCGCCGCCCCCTCTAATCAATTCTCATAATTAATCGATACCAGCCGGACGTCAGAAGACGAAATATCGATTACGTTTAACGGTCGCCGGCAATCGACGATTAATAATCGTAAAATCGTACGTACTGAGCTTGGATGACGAGGCGAAAATTTTAAATTACCTAAGTAGGAAACTTTTTTTAGTTGTGAAGCGGTATTTCGAATTGTTATTTACTTTTCCTTGTCCGTGTTGGGTCCGTTTCTAATCGTTATTACTTTTATCTTTGGGTAGAGAAATTGTCCATTTTCTCTTCGATTGAATCAAATATGTAAAAAACAGATACTCGGAACAGAATTACAGAAATGGGAACGTCAAGACGTACCTACTTCTACGAGTAGATTTGGGTGGTCGTTGCATATTTAGATGGATAGGTAGCTTAAGAATCATAAAAATTATATTCACAAACTTTCTCATTTATAAGTAGGATCAAATCAAGTAGGATAACTATATAATATTGGTTTTTCTAATAGGATAGTTTCTAGCTATGGTCAGATAACTTTATCAAAGATAAAACAAACACCTTTTGCTATGTTTGTGATAGAATAAATACTCATTAAAAATCAAATTTCGACAAAAGAATAAATATATTTATCAAATTCATTTCCGTTACAATAAATTGAATATATTTCAAAATTTTATTCTTATTCAAAAGTCCAAAGCTACAACTTAATCAGCCTGAACACGCGAATTGCATCGAACGAAACGTCGGTAACCTTACGTCCGAAGCCCGACGGTGTAATTGGCAATTCGAATCGTTAAAATTAATTTCAATAAAGCCTTTGTTCAATTATTGTGCCTGCAATGTTCATAATTGATAAATTGCGAAGGTTCAATAAAATTTAGCACAGACAGTCCGAATGCCCATTCGAAGATGTTAATTGCGAAGAGATACGATTAAGTAATAAAATTATTCAATTACGTCTTTATTGCGTTATTAGGATTACACGCCTCGGGTAATAGTAGAACGTCGAACGGTGTTTAACTGTATATTTTAGCTAAGCCATATTATTCTATTGGCTACTCGTAGTTGCCGACGATAAACGGGATAAAACCACAATAAAAATCTGTGATAAAACGAACTTCTCCGAGAAGTTATTCAAAATTACCGACCACATAATTATGTACTTTATTGACGAGGAAAACATTTGATTTCATACTTTTTCAATATTTGTCTACTTTTAAACATGTTGTATCTTATTTTATTGTAGATAATTATATTTGATTAACGCTTTTTAATGTAGCTACCGATCATTAAAAAAATGTCATGTGGGTAATATTAAGTATATTAAAATATTCAATATCAAAGTTTCTATTATTTATGCTTATCCCACCAACACAGTGGGTAAAACTCGCCGATGGTTGTCCCATCAAATACGATGAAAGACTGCCAGAACGGAAAAAAACTCCCTAATCAATTATCATCAAACTAATATTTCTAAAAATAAATTAATATTCCTGCAGTACCTTCCAATTAAATTGACAAATCTTTTTCCATTTGTAAAGCTTAAAAAATGGACTATTGTAAAAGATTATTCAAGGCCGTCTCATGAAAATAAGACTGCCTTTTTTAAACTTGCCCAAAAACATAATACAGCCTATTATTCGACTATATTCGACAGATCGTTAACAAAATTCCCAAACCAATTAGCTGTACCGATTCACGTAAACCGCACATAAAATTTCCTTAACCCTTTAAATGGTCAAAATATTTCACTCACTCGAGCTAACCTTAACGAGCTTTCAAGAAGCAATCCCCGTGTTACGCGCATTTAACCCGCAAACAGTGGGTAAACAGCACCACTTGCACCCTAATCAATCAATGCAGCATCCAATGATCATCAAGAAGCGCCACAATGATTTATCTCCGACTGTAACCGCCGGTAACTGGTTGTAACCGGCTGTAACCGCCCCTCACACGATCACGATTTTCAGTTTTTTTTTTATTAAAAGTAATTGATCAAGTTTTAACTATTATTAAAATCCTACTTTGTGATTAATTTATGAAGAAGTTGAAACAGTTGGGGCCACCCAGACGCTCTAAAAATCTTCCCAGAGTATGGGTGTAGGATTATATATTAGTATTAGTAATATTAGTAATTAGCAGACAGAAACAAGCAGACGATCCTTATGATGGTACCTAAATGGTCACCATCACCCATGTACAGTACGGCCGACGTATCTTGGCGCGTCTGAACTTCGCGCAGAAGGCTGCGCAGTAACACAATTCGGCAATACTCGGTACGCGGTGTATTATGTCACAGTCACACGTTAACATGTTGGTCGCTATCTCTGTCTAACATGCGCTAAAGTTCGCAGAGCCTATGTTTAGACGCGCCAAGATACGTCGGCCGTATTGTACAATTGTAATAAAACAAAGCCCAAAGGTAACGCCAATACATTGCCGTCCAAATAAGAAGCGAGGACCTGGATCGAAAATGCGACCAAAACAAATATAAAAAATATACCACGGTCAATTTTAATACAAAATATTCAACACTTATTAACTGAGTGACTGAAAGACTAATGCGCCTTTGACATACTTACCTACCTAATATCTATCTATACTCATCGATGTTTTTTATAAGTCTCATTGAAAAGCACTTTCCTTATGTCATGAAAATAACCAAACAGATTGGCATACTGATTCATACGGGCAGGACACAAACTTCAAACAATTAAATAGTCGATAAAATATTTTTTACAGATATAAACCAATCCGCACCTCATCTCCTCAAGAAGAGAGATCCGTGCGCACCCGCAGTAATGGCCCATTAATGGGTTGAAGCCAGTTTTTACAGGCTTATCTCTAAATATTTTTATTCTTTATTCTAGAATATCTTTTAACATCTTCTTAATAATAAAATTTTGTGTAAGGAATTGAAAGGAAATATTGTTCCAAATTAAAAAATTACGATAAGCCGTCAAACGTAAAAAAATGTAATGGAATTCTATAAGCATGAAATAGTTAATTTCACAAAAATTTGATTACAAACAAAAACATAATTTAATATACCACCAACGCCATGATAAATCACTGCAACTATTCAAATATTAATTCTCTAAGAGTCGTAAATTGGGATAATAAATTAGATATCATTTCTCATACGCGAGGGCATCGAAAAGGGAACGTAAAAAACAAAAGCAACGTAATAGGCAAACAAGAACAAATGAGGCGAAGAGAAATTGAAGAGATGTTTTTGTTTTAATAACACAATATTTTTGTTGGAACGATCTGGTCATTTCTGTGTTGTACTGTAGGCGATAGAATATTCATATCTAATAATTATCTTAATTTTATTTATGATAACCATGATCCACTAAATAATTTTAAATACTTATAATACAATAATAATTATCTTTGTCAAAGGAATTAAATTAACATACTTAATTATATTTATATTAAGAAAGAAATCATTAAAAACATTAACATCTAAAGCGATTAAAAAAGGTTTTTTTTAAAAAACAAAATTTCTCATTGTCACGCTGGCGCATGGCGGTACAAGGATTTTACCATAGGTCGTTTGAATTAGTACCTAATGATACGCTTATTATAGTTAGTATTGATTTCGTACAATGACCCGAGAACGCTCTATGACTTTATTTTCTCCCTGGATTCAAAACGAAATGACCTCTGTGCAAGATTATCCCCAAGTGAGCTACACGTGTAGGGCAAACTAATCTAGTCTAAAGAGCCTAAATAAAGCTTAACTAATCTGTCCTAGGCCAAGTATCTAGTTTGCCCTGAAATGGGTAGGTACCAATTTGGCCCAGGCCTAAATAGTTAGGCCTGAAATCGGGTTTGGCTGATAACATATAGGTACATACAAAATTAACATCCCGCAGTGAATCACAACGTTTAATTATTAGACACCTTTAAAAAAAATCCTAAAAATGAGTTATTTAAAAAAACACATTACTCTTGCAATAGTGAATAAAAGCGATAAAGATTTCGCTAGTCGTCTATTCGCTAGCGGTTGATCAGTTGCTTTACCAACGCAATATTTAGTTGGAATATCGTCCAATTATGACGGTCCGAACTATTTCGTTTAGTGCAGGGGTAACTCTTACTAATTAATGATTTCCTCCCAGTGGGACGCCTGTCGGCTTCACTCTTTGGACAAATGAGAATTGGGCTTAAGCCTGAGAAGATTCTTAGCTTCGTAGCTTCAACCCATTACCACTTGTTACAAGCCTTACAAGGCATCTTGAGAAGGCCTGGACTTTGCAATGGCGAAGTGGTCGGAAATTCTTACGTAGCCTGAATGCGCATGGTTTATTAGCTGCTGTGAAACACTAGCAACAGGAATCGAAGGCTCCAAAGCACGTTAAAACTCAAGAAGCATTCCATTAGCAGTCCCATGCACACCCTACTTCCTACAAACATTTTAAATGTGAACGTTTGTTTTGATGTTTATTCTTTCACGCAAAAACTAGTGAACGGATTTTTATGAAAAGCACACAGGTTGTTTAACCCCGGAACACAAGGGGTGGTCACTTCCACAAAATAACCCGGTAGTAGATAGCACTCCAATTTATTTAATACCACGAACTATGCTACGTAGACGGTCTTCCCTAGAGTTCTCTCTAGTGTTCTCTATTACAATATTTTGTAAATATGCCAACTAAATTTAAATATCATGACAATTACCTAATCAAAATTCATTCTTAACATAGTATTAGTCTACTTTGCAACAATCCGCGTTTAACATGTATGATGGTATATACCTACTTTAAAACATGCGTGGCACCTCCGTAAAGTATATACCATCATACATGTTAAACGCGGATTGTTGCAAAGTAGACTAATATGTGGGATTTGATTTGAAAATAAACACACAAATAGAAATAGTTAGATATGACGGCGCGACAGTGACGCTGTCATTTTTGATGCAAGATTGAAAGAGTGAGACGTCACTGTCACTCTGGCGGAACGTCAGAAGAGCAGCCATCTTGTGGCGACTATCTTGTAGTAGACACCACGGGAGTTGCTCGCAACCGACGGATCGCCGAATTATAAATCAATCTTAATCGCCGTTATCCTTATAAGTGTTGATATGTAATTGATTCCAAATAATTAGAGAACCATCACGGAAGTACAGTGAGGTGCTATTTTGTTATTTACGATTGTAATAAAACTAGTGATTTGACATTGTCCTTTGAAAAGTAACTGCCCTCATACTCAGGCAGCATCTACATACTGATGACGATCTAAGTTAGCCGACATCAGAAGTGTGTGGACCACACCCTTCAGTTTTTCAGATGGCCATCCTGGTAATACAAGCAGGTAGATGGCGAGCATTAGTCATTACCAACTTTGTTTAAATAAGGATTCGGTTATGGAGGATCGGAACAATGTTTGAGGTAATATGTAAGGAACCGAAAGTAAGACAGGTATTATTGGTATGACACATTTTTTTATTTTATTATTATCGATACGCCCTTGCACCCAGAGAGTCGTGGTCAGTTATGTTATCTCGTAGCGAGTAGCACTAGAACTCTTCGTATATCACGAACAGGAGCTTGGCGTACATTCTTGTTGGTCACAGCTTTTCTTGTCAGTACAATGTTCATTCAGGCAACCCTGTACAACTAGGCGTTTCATGGCGTCCACGCGACACGTTACATAACTAAAGTATCGTAGGATCCTGATGCTAATGGTGGAAAAACGGGTCTTTATACCGAGCATACTTAAAAAAAAAACGTTCGTGTGCCATTTATAAAACATGGGCTAGAGCTATTGTGTTGGTAAAAGACTATGATGATGATGATGATAGTTAACGAGTGGTGGTTGTGTAAACCAAATTGGTTCGCTTTGTTTGTGCTTGATTTAACGAAAAATTACTTAGTCATTATACGCTATCTTATATCGTAAGTATGGTTAACTTGCACCCACAAAAGTATCGGAAACCTGTGCAAATGTCTGTGCACCTCAAGCGAGTGACATCTAAGAATGATGATAACGATTCGATTAAAGACATTCTGTAATTCTTTAATGTAATGTAATTTAGAAAATTCGTGTTTTTGGCGTTTGATTTTTTTTTTGGTGTTTCAGATACATGTAATATTAAGTGACAGTGACTGTGGTATGGACATGCAAGGTCGAAGATAACTAAAAGGGATTTCATCATTGCGACGAAACGAGGCTGAGCACCAACTACCGGCATTTTGTTGATACTGATGGAAGCTCATACGCCTTCTTTCACTGGGCTCACGATGTACATCATCGGAGAACGACATGATATAACGGGTGATCTGTATTGATTTTATCTTTGTGGCTTAGGTAAGGCATAATTATTCCTTATCTAATTTTTTTTGCTGTTATTAGGTGATATGTGATTTAACATTTGACATTCGATAGTTACTGGCGTTTCAATACTTGATGATTTCTGGCAACAAAGGATCAGTAGGTTACTAAATTTTGTGCACCCAACATTAAGTAACTCGCACCAAATGAGTGAAGAATAGACGTTTTGTTACTTACAAGAAACATCTAAAGATAATTATTACTTTACTGAAGAGCTGTGCAGTTTTTGATTATCCTTAAGACACACAGGATGACATAGTAAGAAAATTTAATAGGTGCAGTTTTTTTGAAGTGAGGGCTTCTTTAGTGCGGGGGTGACTTGAAGTTTTGTGGAGCGGGGCTGTCCGGTGGGGACTGGAAATGAGTGGAGACTGACTTGAGTTGAGTGGAGTGGACTAGTAAGATCTACGGTTGTCATCTTCCCGAAATTTTACATTCGTCTCATTATCTTGAAAGCGGGATTTTTGAGGGTTTCACTTCTGACACGTGTGGATTGCACACATTTTAATTTTTTTTTTGATTTTAAAATATTGCTGAAGATACCTAACCTCGTCAAAGTAGAAACGTACTCGTATCATGGCCAATTGCCAGTTCCGTCAGATGAACCATGATCTTTGTGTGTGATAATAATTATATTAGCTAAAAGTTAAAGTGCTTAAATATTACTGAAATTAACACAGTCATCTTTTGTTAGTGACGACATTAAAGTATAGTGCGCACTTTATGATAGATAAGAAATTAAATAAAGAAACCCTTTTCTCAATCTTCACTGCTACTGAAACCTGTAATTGCTGACAGATTAAACATTTTACCATCACACGGGGTTATTGATAGCTTAGTCAACTGATTGATATAATATAAAATCTAACCATCGCAAAGTAACTCAGTTAAGGTGATTTACAAAATTCATTAACAGCTATGCTGCTGTAAGCTGTTTCTTTGGTAAGGGAACATTATTGTGGTTGTATCACATATTATCATGGGGAACGTCATAAAGCTGTCACTACCTTCTCAGCTAGTTCAGAAAGACTGTTTGAAACAGGTGATCTGCATTTCACAGTAATTGCGTTTTACATCAACAACTCTTTTGCCGCAGTGTTACGCTTAAACGGGCTACCTACGTAATTTTCAAAAAAAAAAATCGAGTTAACACTCGTAACTCGTAAGGGTGGTGAATGTACACGTTTATTAGTCGCGTAATGTCTAGTTTTTTTATTATGTAATCAATTTCAGTGTACAAACCAAATTGGAGAATAATAATTTGTTGGTTATATCCTGGAGATGCCTCCCACTTTCTTCGACAATTGATTTGTTGGTTTACCATATAGTGAGAGGCCACATTAATAGCAATCAATCGGTATTGAGTTCTAAAATTCATAGAGTAACTATTTGAATGAATCTTATTGAAATTAATTGTTGCTTTGTTGAATTTTATCTAATATAAGCATTCGATGGTAATGCGAAGAGCAAGCTACCAATTTTTTCTTGCGGAAATTATTAATTGTCCTGGAGAACGCGGTACACAGTCAACTCTGATGGAAGTCTGATTTTAGAGGAAACCGGAGACGTTTTCTGGGGGAATTACACCATTAAATTTTTATTTTGAAATTATCATGTTACTTACCTATTGTTCTTTTACCACGACTATGAAGTACCTACGTTAAGTGTAAATGTTGGTTGAATATTAGTTCAATGCTGAAATAATGTTCGGTAAAATTTAAATACCTTAGTCAATTTAGTCATACAAGGTGAAAATAACTTGACAAAGTGACATTGTTATCGGTTGGGTTTTGATGATGCGTGGAACGAGTTGGTTGAACTGCAGACATAATAATTGACATCATAAATTATTCAATTAGACACGCAAGTTTTATGAATTACCCTTATTTATTAATTTTTTTTTTCGCAAACTACCTTAAATATTTGCGAACTCCCTTCAATTTTGGTGAAGTACCCTAAATAATTACTAGATAAGCTACCGAAATATCAGCCGTGTAAATGATGGGGGGCCGACAATCTGCAGCTGATACCTGGAGTATATCGTTACAAGGAGTATAGCGTTGTCGCCGTGCGCGGGTTGGCTAGAAGTGCTAACTAGGACAACCTGTGGCGGCTCAATGCTAGCGATCTCTTTTTTTTTTCACACGAACGCAACTATCGAAAGTTCAGTGAATGAGTCGACTGAAAGGTACTAAAAGACCATCTTGCCCTACACTGATCAGGGGCTAAGTCCTAGGGCGCTGACACCTCGACGATTTTGATATTGCTCGTCAAAAGTAACTTTGCCAATGCCTCAACGATTAACACGTAGCTTTACAATAGGTCAGGAAAGGCCGAGACGGCAAGCATTAAATGGAACGTGAAGCCGGGACTAGTTTGGATGTATTCGGAAGTTGAAGATGGCAGCACAATGCATTTAAGTACACGCAGTGTCGGCGTTAGCATAGAACAGCTATTCACTTGCCATCCGCCAATGGGCCTCTGAGCTGAGCGGACGATTAGAGCAGATTGATGTTGCATTAACATTGCACGACGATAACTCTGTGGAGAGCACAACTGTATACTGTATGTACTGCGATCGAGCAAGTATTACGTGTGTTGACCAGTCAGTCGCGCGTTATGCCAGAGCCAGCGAGAAGTATCCCTGAACTGTTTTCTATGTATAATCATACCCTTTGCGAAGAATGGCACAATGAAAAGTCATGATGGCAGCTATTGGCGGAGTGATCACGCGGGTTTTGATAAGCACTGGAGGAGCGGGCAAATTTTGGAGCAGAAAATAGAGTCAGGAGTGTAGAGCCTGGTCGAAGGGACGGTGTTGTCCAGTCCATACCCTCACGGGATGGTCAAAGGGGCGCATTTGTCCGGTTCAGAGTAAGGAGTGAAGAGTCTGGTCGAAGGGACGGTGTTGTCCGGTCCATGCCCTCACGGGATGGTCCAAAGGACGCATTTGTCCGGTCCAGAGTAAGGAGTGAAGAGTCTGGTCGAAGGGACGGTGTTGTCCGGTCCATGCCCTCACGGGATGGTCCAAGGGACGCATTTGTCCGGTCCAGAGTAAGGAGTGCAGATCCTGGTCGAAGGGACGGTGTTGTCCGGTCCATGCCCTCACGGGATGGTCCAAGGGACGCATTTGTCCGGTCCAGAGTAAGGAGTGAAAAACCTGGTCGATGGGACGGTGTTTTCCGGTCCATGCCCTCACGGGATGGACCTCCCCAAGGGATGCACTTGTCCGGTCCAGAGTTAGGAGTTGGGCTGGTTGAAAGGACGCGTTCCTTTGTAAAGTACGAAAAATGAAATGAGATTGAAATGAATTGAGATGAGACAAGACGAGAGGAGATGAAATGAAATGAAGTGAAACGTAATGAAATGAAATGAAACGAAATGAAACGAAATGAAACGAAATGAAACGAAATGAAACGAAATGAAACGAAATGAAACTAAATGAAACGAAATGAAACGAAATGAAATTAAATGAATAATAAAATTATAATGCGCCCGAGGACGGGCGATTGTCAGTATGGCCGTGACGGCGCGACAGTGACGCTGTCATTTTTGATGCAAGATTGAAAGAGTGAGACGTCACTGTCACTCTGGCGGAACGTCAGAAGAGCAGCCATCTTGTGGCGACTATCTTGTAGTAGACACCACGGGAGTTGCTCGCAACCGACGGATCGCCGAATTATAAATCAATCTTAATCGCCGTTATCCTTATAAGTGTTGATATGTAATTGATTCCAAATAATTAGAGAACCATCACGGAAGTACAGTGAGGTGCTATTTTGTTATTTACGATTGTAATAAAACTAGTGATTTGACATTGTCCTTTGAAAAGTAACTGCCCTCATACTCAGGCAGCATCTACATACTGATGACGATCTAAGTTAGCCGACAGATATATTTAAGCAAATAAACATAGTGACATTATATTGAGAATAATAGTTGGTATTTATATAGCAATTTTTATTTAACAGTGGTTACCTAGGAACCGATATAGCGTAATAACAACATAATAATTATCATTAGCAACGTAAAAATAGAAATTAAATAGTCACCTGACAGTTCAGAGCTCCGTGTGGTGCCGTGCCCGCGATAGGACAACTTCTGAGCCGTCTGTGGCGCTCCGAGCGTTAGCGTGCTCGCCAATGGCGGGGAGTTGTATCCGGTTGCATCGTAAGAAGCAACCGGAAGCAGTGTCGTTTCCGTTAATACTTTAATCGGTTTTTATATTTGAAAATCAATGTTTTAAATCCAAGCAAAATGTATCTAGTCTTAAAACTAAATTCAAAAATATGCAAAATTATTTTATCTCCCACACGGCCATCCTGACGAGCAGCCAATATGGCTCGCGAATAACAGAAATAATCAACCAAATGACATGGACAATTATGATAATAATAATGTCTTCGTACAATTCCATACAAACTGAGAGAAAAACATGATCAATCTTAATATTATAATTAGTGGTTCAATTCACATGACCACGGGGGACATATCTATGGTTCAAATCACATGACCATAATACGAGTAACTTTAGTCAAATCACATGACGACAATGGGTTCAATTTACATGACCCTAAAACAAATTATTTCGTAGTCAAATCACATGACTGTAGAATCGGTTCAATTCACATGACCAAAAACCCAATATCAGCCAAATCACATGGCCTGTACAAAAATATCATAATAATACATCACATTTCAAAGTGTTTGCTTGTGACAACGATGTACGTTGGCCAGACGCTTACGTTGACACAATGCATCCACCAAAAATGTAAAATCAAACAAAAATTATTTAAATATAGAATATATAACTTATTCTAAAGTAATTGCTAACTCCTTTCCTATGTCTGGTGTTACAATACGCAAGTTATCATGGGATACATACAGTTCATGACCAGTCTTATAAACTTTTACAGTGTATCTATCGTTTTCATTTACCTGGGTAATAACGCAAGGACCTCGATACTTGCTATCTAGTTTATTAATTGAGCGAATATTTTGTTTTACTAAAACTACGTCACCTACTTTAAATGGTACAAGTTTGGCTTTAGTTTTATCAAAATTCACTTTTTGAATTCTTGCTTGTTCATCTAACTTTTGCTTAGCATCTAGACGACAAGACTCGAGATCAAAGCGTTGTACATCATCAGTTAAGGCTGATATAGCAGGAGAAGACCGATCGCACCCCATTAGAAGCCGGAAGGGAGTCTGGCCAGTGCTCTTACAAAAAGTACTATTAATCGCTAACTGTACTTCGCCAACGGCATCCCTCCAACTTCTTCTGGAAGTGTTCTCAACGATAGTGAAACAGTTTGTCAAAACTGCCATTAAACGCTCCACCTGTCCGTTAGCACGACTTACACCACTAGCAATAAAATGCAATTCTATGGACCATTGTTCACAAAAACTCGTGAGTTCTTTCCCAGTATATGAAGCAGCCTGATCACATATGATTCGTTTAGGACTTCCAAAGATATAAATAAATTCCTTAAGGCAGTTGACAGTCGCTATTGCTGTAAGATTGTTTACGGGTTTCATAAAACAGTACTTCGTAAAAGCATCTATAAAAACGACAGCATATTGTTTGGTCGATTTATTACCACTTAATTTACCAGTTGTGTCCATATGCACAGTATGAAAAGGGATTGGCGGTTTATCAATTGGATGGAGAGATATTTGACGTGAACCGGATTGACTTTTATTAATTTTACACGTGAGACAATTACTGACATATTTACGAACACTTTTACACATATTCGGGAACCAAAATTTTTCTCGTATCTTATCCAGAGTCTTTTCCCAGCCAAGGTGTTTGATTGATTCGTGATAGAGTTGTATAATATGCCAACGATAACTTTTCGGAACAAACAGGCATTTCTTAGTTTTATTGTCTTTAGTAGAAAATTTACGATAAAGTAGAGAGTCTTTTATCTCATAACTGGAGGCTAAATCTTTGGAAATACTACCATCGTTGATTGATTGTATTAGGGCTTTTGATTCCGAATCATTGTGTTGTTCTATTTCTAACCATTCACTATAATTTTGGACATTATTTATATTCAAGGTAGTCGGATTGCGACTTAGATAATCAACATGGGGTATACGTTCACCCTTACGATATTCAATATCAAACTGATATGATTGCAAATATGCCCACCACCTATGGACTCGCGGAAGTAATTCTTTTTTATTACGGGACGCTTTAAGAGAGTTACAATCGGTCACTACTTTAAACGGTCTGCCGAGTAAATAATGACGGAAATGCTTTATGGCTCTTACTACTGCTAAGGTTTCCAGCTCGTAAGAGTGGTAACGGCTTTCAGTTTCAGTGGTACGCATGCTAAAATACTCTATTACTTTCATTTGTTTATCGTGTTTCTGAAATAAAATGCCACCCAACCCTGCAGAGCTAGCATCGGTATGCAATTCAACCGGCTTGGCTGGATCAAATAATGTTAAAACGGGTTCTGAAGAAAGATATTTAAGAATACTATTTCTAGCTTGGTCTTGTTCTGATGTCCAATTCCACTTGACATTATTTTTAGTTAAATTATACAAGGGGATCATAACCGTCGAAAAACTTGGAATAAACTTCCGAAAGTAACCCGCGAGTCCACAAAATTGGCGTACTTGTTTGACTGTAGCTGGCACAGGAGAGTTTAAAAGAGCTTGGACCTTGCCAGGGCTTGGTCTTACTTGGCCGTTGGAAACAATTCTGCCTAGATATTCAATTTCGGTTTGTAGAAATTTGCATTTTTTAAAGTTAAGAGAAAAGCCTGTTTTACGTAGAGCATCAAGGACTTGATTCAAGTAATCGAGACCTTGCTTTTCTGTTTCCGAGAAAATAACGACATCGTCAATATAAATTAAAACAAATTGGTCTATGTATGGTTTCAGTGCTGTGTTGATAGCCCTCTGAAATACTGATGGAGCATTACAAAGCCCAAAAGGCATACGTAAATATTCATACTGCCCATCAGGAGTAACAAAGGCAGTTTTTTCAATCGAATCTTCAGCAATAGGGATTTGGTGGAATCCAGCCGCCATATCTAATACGGTAAAGAACCTAGCTTTTGACAGTTTACTGATATGGTCATCAATTATCGGAAGCGGAAAGTGATCACGAATGGTGTTACTGTTAAGTTCCCTGTAATCGACACACATTCGGTCACTTCCGTCCTTTTTCCTGACTAATAAAATGGGGCTTGCAAAAGGGGAATTACTGTCTCTGATTATATTATGGGCTTTTAAATCTCTAATCAATTCCTTGACGTGCTCACGTTCTGCTGGAGCTAAGCGATACGGTCGTCTTTGTACTATTTTATCGTTATTTTTTAATCGTATTGACAATTGTCCTGTAGTTACTTGAGAAACGGCATTACCAGACGTAAACATATCAGAATATGATCTTAATAAATTGCGTAACATTGTTTTATCTTCGTTACTTATGTCAGAATTTAAATTTATGTTATTTAGATCAATCTTTTCAATACAATTAATTTCATAGGAGTTGCGGAAAATGGTGGCGGCGTGCTTTGAAAAAGTGACTTGAATACCAGGGATTTCAAAAAGATTTTGACCAAGTAAAACATCGTACTGTATAAATCTATCAGGAACTAATATGAAGTCTAATTCAATGTGAAGGCCATCAACACAAACCATACATGACTTTTTACGAGTCGAACTAAATGAATTGTCTCCAACACCTCTCAAAAAAATAGTCTCATAAGTGACTTTACCTTTGACGGAATCACCTATTGTTTCGCGCATGAGGGAACATTCGGCACCACTGTCAATAAGGCACGAATAATTTTTACCGTCTATTTGAATGTTGTGTGAATTTCGGTTCGTGGTGATAAGAGAATTTATACTACTTGTTTTTTCATCTTTAGCTTTATTTAGACGTTGAAAACAGTTATCAAAATTGTGACCTTTCTTTTTGCAATAAGTACACACTGGAGGTAAGGACCTGGATATTAGTGGTTTGGAATGATTAGCAGGGGGCGCTGATTTAGAGAAGTTTGAACTACTTGAAGTATGATGACTATTATTTGTCTCCGCGTGGCAATCTTTAAGCAAATGTCCTATTTTATGGCACTTGTGACAACGTTTTACTTTATCCATTGTAGGATTGGGCTTTATGCGCTTAAATAAAATGCGATCAGACTGTTCATTAGGTCTCTTCCGCTTGTAAGAATTTAGATTTTGAATTAACTGTGGCAAATTTTTAGGTGTAAGTCGTAACAAATCGGAACGCATACGAAAATCGGACATACCAGAAATAACTGCTTCCACCAAACGTTGATCAGTCATCTCCACACCAATCACCTTTTTCGCCAACTCCCATTTTCGGGTCGCATAGTCCGCGAGATTCGCGGCCTGGTCACTGGTGTACTCCATGAAGAGCGTCAAGTCGTCGTAGTAGCGGGCTTCATCTGCAAATGTTTCAATAAGACCAGCCTTAAGTCCAGTCCAATTCGTAATGGTCGAATAATTGCGTCGAGCCCACTCGGCGGCACGCCCACGCAAGTTCTTCCTTGTTAAATTTAGGATTTCCCGATCTTTTAACTCATATTCGGTTTTTAAGTCTTCGACAATTTGACACCAAACCTGGATAGTATCGGTTCGGTCATCAGGATCAAAAGCAGGAACGTAAATGTGTTCAAGACTCCGCATTCGTGGAGCAGGTTTTGCAGCAGGTTGATTAAATGCTTTTGCGGTAGATTGTATTAAATGAGTCATCATCTCTTGCATCATGTTTTGCATAAAATCGATAGGAACAAAGTTTACTCCCCTGGGTTCGTGGCTGTCGCTGGTGCCCGCCGACGTACCAGGAATGGCCTGGTCGTGGACAGGTGTAGCTCCTCGCAGCGATGCGGTGTTGCTGGCCGAGGGCGGTTCACTCCCATGAACCACATTACAAGCCTCACGGTGGGTCCCTTGTGACCCAAGTATGGGTGAAGATGATCTGGCATCTGCGCAGCTCGTCTGCGTCATGTCCATAGCGTTTCGGTTGTCACACACAAAGGCCGTCACGTGGTCATTGGCCATCTTGTTACACCTGAAATCATAAAGTTTTCACAAGTAGGCGCATGATAGATTACGGTATCGCACTTCTGATGTGGGATTTGATTTGAAAATAAACACACAAATAGAAATAGTTAGATATATTTAAGCAAATAAACATAGTGACATTATATTGAGAATAATAGTTGGTATTTATATAGCAATTTTTATTTAACAGTGGTTACCTAGGAACCGATATAGCGTAATAACAACATAATAATTATCATTAGCAACGTAAAAATAGAAATTAAATAGTCACCTGACAGTTCAGAGCTCCGTGTGGTGCCGTGCCCGCGATAGGACAACTTCTGAGCCGTCTGTGGCGCTCCGAGCGTTAGCGTGCTCGCCAATGGCGGGGAGTTGTATCCGGTTGCATCGTAAGAAGCAACCGGAAGCAGTGTCGTTTCCGTTAATACTTTAATCGGTTTTTATATTTGAAAATCAATGTTTTAAATCCAAGCAAAATGTATCTAGTCTTAAAACTAAATTCAAAAATATGCAAAATTATTTTATCTCCCACAAATACTAACTTAATAACAATGGATTTCCGCAAAGTAACGCCTGATACTATGAACTATATCCATTCTTAACATTAAATGTTATAATAAAATTATCCACTGTTGCTAATAGATGGCACTGAATTGACTCTGATGCCATGATTGTAGGTCGAACACAGGTAGACCATGATCTGAAAAAAGATGAAGAAGTAGAAAATGGTGCTTATCACTCTAGAAAACGTGGACAAGGCTTCGACAAGAGCGCTAGTATGACTATAATTAGTAATACTCATTACTAAAGACTTATACATCATTAATAATTATGATTCATTATATTAATTAGAGGCACTTATTAATAAATACTTTCTATCTAACGGCCGTTTGTAATGTTTTGGCAACATTGTTATATACCTTAAACCATAGACTTATAAAGCACAGAATGTACACAGTACCATACCGTAGTTTATTATGTTTTTACTTCACTATAACCAGCCAGTTTTTTAGGGTTCCGAAATAAAATCGGAACCCTTATAGTTTCGTCATGTCCATCCGTCTGTCTGTCCGTCTGTCTGAAGCAAAGCGCCCAGACCCTTAGTACCTACTAGAAAGCTGTAATTTAAAACTGCAGAATCGTAGAATAAAGTATTGAAAAACTTTTTTTTCAGGGTACCTCCCCTACAGGTAAAGTGAGGATGATTTTTTTATTCGTCGTATACCCTATAGAGTGGGGTATCTTTGAAAAGGTCTTTCAAAAATGTTATGGGTCTTTTAAGACCATTTTTGGACTTAGGGGTCCTTTTACGAAATATTTGGCTGAAAGTGCATTAGCACTTTCACCAAAATTATTTGGTTAGAGAGTCAAGTGTTAGGCAACTTTTATAATGTTAAAGCGTTGTTCTGTGATCTGTCACTCTATTAGTCGAATAAACACGTAAGCTCCTACAATTTTGCAGAAATAAAAACAATTGAGTTAGGTACTCAAAATAGCGAGCATGTCGATTTACATTATTTTGCATCGACGAAATACAAGTTAATAAATTTATTTCTGCAAAATAATTATCACCTGTTACGAGAACTGAGTTGTGCACTATTTAGTTACACATAATACATACTAATAAAATTAGATAGAAGACACTTCTTGTAAATACTCGCTCTATGTTTACAACGGACTCTTAGCATTAAGGCAAAATCACATGTAATCGCCATTTTCATTAAGCTGTAAAACATTCATAACACTTCATAACGAATCATAATTTACTATTATCCTTCGTTAATAATAAATGCGCTTTCCTCTCTAACCTGGTGTCAGAAATAGCATATGAAAATGTTCTAGTGTTTTAATGTACTAAGATATTTATATTAACTAATATCTATAGGTACATATGGGAAAATTGGAAAATAAGGAAATAACAGCGTTCACAAATAATGGACTGACTTGTTCCCATAATATCGTATTACTAGGTTTTATTAATTATTTTAAATTAAAACAGTTTTGTATTCTCTAGGTACGTGATTAAGTATTATAGGTATGTACCTAATTTATATTTATCGACCGAAATGATTCTTAAAACATATAGGAGTACCTATATACATTGCCTCAGCCAGCTAACTCATGCTTTACATGCGAAATTGGAAACCATGAATACATCCGCATTACATAATCCCCATAATAATATGCATGGTATGACATTAGAAGTCGCACAAAAACGTGAGATTTGCGACGATCGCAAATCGAGCCAGTAATAAATTACGATATATTACACATTAGGAGTAGAAAAGAAAGTTATTACGGCGAACCAGCAAAAAGACTGTTACTGTCACGTGTCATTATTTCGATATTATTACATTGAGTTGATGAAGTCGTCACACTAACGACAGAACGTAGAGGTATAATTGTCGACGGATTCGAATTGTATCGTATCGTATGCTAAGAAAGAATGTGGATTCCTCGTGCGGCCCGCTTTTGATAGGCGTTTTTTGCGATACACTAATGTCAGGCTGTAGATTCAAAGCGAATTAATACGGTTTATATTGCAAGATAAAATGTGAATGGGAAATAGATGTTCGTTTATTAACTGTGATGACTTGTTTATACTATGCGGAAATAGAGTTAATACAGACAAACTGAATAAATTGTGGGTATCTGAATATTATTGTCTTATTGCATTCTTCTGCAGAAAACAATATTTAAAGACTAATTTATTTCTGTGCTCACTGATATTCTTAATAAAAATGATTTGACTCTATAATTTACACTTGTATGGCGACCATCCGTGATACAGCGCCACCATGCGTGATTCTCAAGCAAATCAATTTTAGTTTACTTATTTTATTTTATTCGATCAATGTCTTAACTGCATTGTTACATATAGGTAACTGATCTTGGTCATTAAGTTATTTGAAGGATTTTTTCGAGTTTAGTATGAAGTTGGCAGCCATATTTAAGTTGACCGGTCCTGTAAGAAATTAAGACTTTCAGTTATTTCAAGAAGTATTAATAATACAAATCAATTACCTCATTATTTTATGTAAACCAATTCTATATAAGTATCTACCTGTTTTCATAATTTTCCTACATGTACAAAACGCATTTTATTCATTGAGATTTTTTGTAGAAAAGTCAGTGTGAATAATTCTACATAAAGTTAATTTTCCTTCGCAATCAAATGGAAAGCGTGGGAAATATACGACCTGAAGCGACGATCACTTAAACAAATATAAAATTACAGAATCAATTTGCATCATCCTCAATTTGAGAGAAAGGAAAAAGAGTTAATAATACGCATTGCGGTGTAAGAATCAGAGAAACCATCAGAGTAAGAAATCATAATTAAAACGATATTACGGTTGGTGACGTCACTGCGAGAGCACATCAATGACAGATAAATAATAATTACAATCCTCCCAGATGCATTTCCCATGGGCCCGCTTACATAATGTGGTAAGTCCCGTCCCGTCCCACTACTAACGGATCTATTCATGGGAACTTTGTCTTGTAGATAAGTGTAGATAAGATAACACACCTTAATTTAATTATTTGATTTGGCGCATAAAATTCGAATTATGTTTTTTTTTTACAAATGGGGTTTGCGTTTTGTGTCATATTATCAACGTTGTTTGTGCCATAAGCAACGTTATTTTAGGCGATTTAAATGATGATGAAGCTGCATATATCGCAGGACTTCACAGGCTGCAGGATTGTTGTTACAATAGCTATTAAATCAACCGTCATTCCGGAATCAATTCGTATAGTTATATCCTATACAAGGGTGTGTAGATTAATATGTACGTGACGTTATAAAACGTAGCGACTATAAAATTTTAATCATCTTATTTTTAACTTAATTTTCCAGCTCCTCACCTTTCACTTACTCTCAACAAGAACAAAATAAATAAAACCATCAGTCCCTTGAGTTTTAAATTTACAAATTACTACATTCACCAATTCTACTAAAACGACAAAACAACTCGAACTAGCGTACACAATTATCCAGCTCCCATGACCCATTTTAAAATTATTACGAAAAGCTAATCATCGCTGGCATGTAATGATATTAGAAAAAATAAACAAGAACTCAAGAAACAAGCCAACGAGCTTGATTAAAGCCGATGTCACGCCGATAAAGGCCATAAAACCGAAAATTGAAAAGGCCGCTTTATTAAAAATGCCATATTTTACGATTTTTAAACAGGCAGGTGAACCTTATGTCGAGTCGTAGGGTGTCTTTGCTTTACGAAGTAATACTCCAGATGTCCTAAGTGTCCTAACATTAAATATTTTACATTTTGTATGCCTACCTTTATTTTGTGTATATTTAATTTACTGACAACAAAATTTACAACAATAGAAAATACCTACATATTATAGATTTTTTCATAATGTCTTTAAACCTGGCCTTTAGTTTTTCGGAAAGATTGATAAGAAGTACCTAATGATCTAAATGAGTGGTTTGTTAAGAAAATCTTAAACTTTAAATCACTATTTATATCATGAAAAACTTAAAGGCAATTTTAACATTATCGCTTATTATCGCTAACATTATCGCTAAGTAAGGCGTATTTAGTTAAAGAAACTAAAGTATTTTTGGTATTTTTGGCGAAAATACGCGCGCAGATTTAACACAAAATTACAACTGATGTGTTAACATGACAATAAAATTGTCATTTAGATTGCCTGGGTACATTCTATAATGCCAATCAGTCCAATTAAATCATCATCAACTAAATCATTATAAATCATTACTGTCTGACCCCTGCAAACAATAATACTTGAACAGGTCAACCAATGCTTGTATGAAGTTAATTTTATGCCAAGAATTGGTTTTCCCACATTTCGCTTGAATAACTTCTCATGTAGGTAAGTGACTGTTTGTCTGTCTGTTTATGAGAATAAATTCTTTAAACACAATATTTCTTTCTTTTTCTTCTCTCTTTATTGGCCAGCAACGCATCAGTGATGTCTTTGGTGTCGCTGATATTCATTGACGACGACAGCTACTTACCATCAGGTGTATCGTTAGCTCGTTTGTCGGCTATTTCCATAAAAAACAATCCTATCCGAGATTTCCTACAGACCGCAACCACCATGGCCACCCTACATCGTCTGCGCCAGCGCCCCGCAGCGGCGATCTAATGAAATAAACTGAAAATCAACACTCGACCCCTCGCGCTTTGAGCCGCCGATCACGATATAATTACCGGTTTAATTTATCGACAGCGCTCACATGTTATTGTTTCGAGACCGTCTTAGTTAACCCAGGTTAATTAGTATTTATACACAAGGATTTAATCTTTAAGGCACATGTAAACCGTAATTCACTCACGACGTTTAAGCTCTGTTTTGGGTGGTTTAGAAAATATAAACTACAACCATTGAACATAGTGGATTCAGTGTTTTCTGAAAAGAGAATAGTGTGGAGAGGGATACATATAAATTTTGTTCGCGGTGTCTGTTCTAGTAACGCATTTTAGTCGGGTGCGAGCAAGGGAGACACGTAGATGTCATTTTTTAACCGACTTCAAAAAAAGGAGGAGGTTCTCAATTCGACTGTATTTTTTTTATTTTTTTTTTATGTTTGTTACCTCAGAACTTTGGACTGGGCGAACCGATTTTGATGATTGTTTTTTATTGAGATCTGACAATGGCATCCATGAGAAAACCACATAAGTCGTAAGTGTTAAAATGTGCGCGACAAATTGACGAATAACTCAATATCACGCCAACCGATTTCGATGATTCTTTTTTTAATCGAAAGCAGGTGCTTGTCATGTGGTCCCACATAAATTTGAACGAGATTTGACAAGTAGTTTTTGAGACTTTGAAGTCGGTTATTTTTGTTAGTAAAATTTAGATTATGAAAAACCCCGACCGTTCAAGAACACATAGGTAATAACGCATATTGTTTATTGTGAACAGTTAAAACGTCTTCAATATTTACATTTGAACTTTATTTGAGTTTATTTAAATTATAATTAGTAAATAACTATATTTTTAAAAATTATTTAGTGCAAAATATTTGATATCCGCCATCTTGAACCGAACTTGACCGAACGAAGCGCTGTCACATAGTATGAAAACTGCTTGAAAAATGTTACACACAATGTTGTATAAGTCATATTACTTAAGAATATATTATTATGTTTATCACAAACATCACACCTAATCTTTGACCCTACAAAACAATTGATTGCTGTTGATTAAAAACATTTAACTAACAAAGTTTGGCTACTACCAACTGATAAGTTACCGTCAAATGGGCTCGATAACTCACACCAAATTTAATGAATTATTCATTCTTACAAAGCGTCTGATCTATAATAACCTATTAATCATCAAATACCTGATGTGATATAACAAAGACGATATATCATGAGCATTCGAATGATCCGCTACCAACCTTCGATATTATCCGAACTATTGATTGAATTAGACGCATATATCATCCCACTGACTGATTTCATGTACAGAGTTATACTTCCTCAGTCTTTTGTACGTTTTTTTAACCTGGTCTGGTGAGGTGATCTTGAAGTATATATTTCTATGTGTCACGCATATTGTTTACGATCCAATATAATTGGTTTTCGGGTAATACGATAATATTATTTTATCATCACTAATGTCTAAGTCTTCAAGGAAAACGTTACAAACCTGCAAATCTGAAAATACTCCAAAATATTCTCGAACCTGTATGAAATCCTTGTTTAAAATATTTTTTTGCTTTATCTTATATTTTCACTAGCTGCCCGGACAGACTTCGTTCTGTCAAAAGTTTATTTTTATTTTGAGATGTAAGCTATCCTATCTTTTAATTAAGTTGGATCAAACTGCACACGGTGTGCAAAGGAGAACCCCGATTTCCGGCCACGAATTATATGTGTTCTGTGGTAGACATAAGAAAGGACCAGAGTAAACTATATACCAAAAAATTCGTCTTATTTACTAGATAAACACATTTAAATCTGAGCCTCATCTACTGTTGCTAAATGAACAAAATAATACAAAAATGGTTTCATAGTATTTACCTCATTACAAATGATTTTATAATCGATTAAATCGATTATATATATCGATTAGGGAACTTAATAATATATTTTATGAATTATTATTCATTGTAAGTACAAGATTAATTCCTTTTTTCCTTTTTTACATGTTTTCTTGTTCATTGTATAACTAAACTATGTAATATATTTATAATTACCATTAAATCGTTACGCTAATTAAAAGACATTTCTAGTATTTTGACATCGATTTCGAGACATTTGAATCGATTGACAACAAAGATCTCTGGTGTAATCTAACCTATCTAATGTCATTTTGGTTACCATAGCAATTATAAATAACACCATTGTCAATAATCTTGCATCTTTTGTGTATTTTTACTATTAAATTAATATTTTCATCGTATTTGCAGTCCTATTTACTATTGAAACATATCGAAACGCACACAGTTATTTTAATTTTCTATTGCATTCGCTTTCGTACTAGTGTTTTGGTGAATGTGTTTTCGCTATAACTTTTGGATTTGTTTTTTAAACAAATATTGCATGAATATTGGACTCCGAGATCGCCTGTTTTGTGACTGACCTTTTTCTGAACACTGGATGACGTACCCTATACACCTCTAGAGGCTCTAGAAGAACAGTAGGATGCAGACGTTGCAGTACCCATATAATACGTATACCTACCTACTGCACAATTTCTAGACGAAATATTAATATAATATTATGATGTGATGATAACTAATAAAATCTCTATAAAACATGAAATAGCTTTTATTAATAATAATATTCACCCACCTACTTAGTTTCAACCATTACCTACTGTTTTAGTTGTATTTTGTTAGTGTTTATATGTAACTTTAATTTTTACTGCATCTTATGATCATAATTATTCCTAATACTGTCAATATTAGAGTAGGTGTTTGGTTTGAGGTAGTAAGGCGTAATATATTGCTGTGAGTGACATGAGTGTGACATAACCATATTTAGGTGGAAATTCTAGGATTTCATTAGTTGGCCATTGCTAGCAGACGTGAAAATTGGAGAAATTAAAGCTTTTACAATGATCTAATTGACCACCAATTTTCATTCTTGTCTAATCTGGGCCGGTGTCTCTATGGAAGATGGGGTTCTCCTTTGATTGAAATCGGTTAAGGCGAGCTTATTCGACCGTTGTAGGCATTTTGTTCACTTCCCTTTACCCCGCTCCCCTGAGTGTAAACTCGACCGCCACGCCGTGAGCCGGCCGCGCGCGGCTGTGAGGTTAATGACCCCGTGCGTAGCTGTAGATCCTACATAGCCTAGTTGGTAGTGGACCTGCCTGCGAACTGCGAAGCGAGGGGTTTCGGGTTCGATATCCGGCCGGGGCAAATATTTATGTGACAGATAAAAAATATTTGTACTCGTGTCATGGCTGTTATTGTGATGTGTTATATGTGTAGTACATGCCACCCGCGACACAGGTAAATACTTGTAACCTACTGCGGGGGTATGAGTGTGGAAGGGTTTTATTATTATTATTATCGGAAAGAGATTTTCTTCTCAGCTTTTTAGCTGGTTCTACTGCCACATTTACGGGTCGAAACCAAGTAAATGCAGCGTGTGGTTATTATTATTATTATTATTATTATTATTATTAGTAACTGCTCTGAGTTGGGGTGTAAGTATACTTTATTTTGATTTATTCATTGGAATTTTAGGTGTAATAAAATAAGAGTAATGATAATTTTAGCTTATCCAGTGGAGACTAGAGGTGAGTGGAGACAGACTTGAAATTTTATGATACGAAACTGTCCAATGGAGACTAGAGGTGAGTGGAGACTGACTTGAAATTTTATGATACGAAACTGTCCAGTGGAGACTAGAGGTGAGTGGAGACTGACTTGAAATTTTATGATACGAAACTGTCCAGTGGAGACTAGAGGTGAGTGGAGACTGACTTGAAATTTTATGATACGAAACTGGCCAGTGGAGACTAGAGGTGAGTGGAGACTGACTTGAAATTTTATGATACGAAACTGTCCAGTGGAGACTAGAGGTGAGTGGAGACTGACTTGAAATTTTATGATACGAAACTGTCCAGTGGAGACTAGAGGTGAGTGGAGACTGACTTGAAATTTTATGAAACGAAACTGTCCAGTGGAGACTAGAGGTGAGTGGAGACTGACTTGAAATTTTATGAAACGAAACTGTCCAGTGGAGACTAGAGTTGAGTGGAGACTGACTTGAAATTTTATGAAACGAAACTGTCCAGTGGAGACTAGAGGTGAGTGCAGACTGACTTGAAATTTTATGAAACGAAACTGTCCAGTGGAGACTAGAGGTGAGTGCAGACTGACTTGAAATTTTATGAAACGAAACTGTCCAGTGGAGACTAAAGGTGAGTGGATAACAAATAAGTAGGTACTTACATACAAAATTGACTAATATCATCTAAATAAGTACTAACAAAAAGTAACCAACTTCAAAATCGAAACGAGTTTTTTTTTCAAAATGGCGGACTTGTAGGTATGCCAGGTTCCGTACAAAAATCTTCAAACCCTTTGGATAAGATATTTTACAAGTATGTTGAGAATGATAAAAAGTATAAGAATAATTTAAAATAAAATACCTAAAGATACGTAAAAAATAATAAAAACAAAAAAATTAAAATGTGTGCCATTCACACGTGTTAGAACTTAGAAGTGAAACCTTCAAAAATTTTGTTTTCAAGATAATGAGACGAATGTAAAATTTCGGGAAGATGATAATTGTAGGTTTTACTATTCCACTCCACTCCACTCCACTCCACAAATTTTGACTTTTGACTTTTTTGCCTTTTTTGACTTTTTTGACTAGACTTTACTTTTTGACTTTTTTTGACGTTTTTGACTTGACTTTTGACTTTTGACTTTTTTGACTTTTTTGACTTTTTTGACTTTTTTGACTTTTTAGACTTTTTTGACTTTGACTTTTCTTACTTTTTTCACTTTGACTTTTTTGACTTTTGACTTTTGACTTTTTTTACTTTTTTGACTTTTGACTTTTTTTACTTTTTTGACTTTGTTGACTTTTGACTTTTGACTTTTTTGACTTTTTTGACTTGACTTTTTTGACTTGACTTTTGACTTTTGACTTTTTTGACTTTTTTGACTTGACTTTTTTGACTTGACTTTTGACTTTTGACTTTTTTGACTTTTGACTTTTGACTTTTTTGACTTTTTTGAATTTTGACTTCTTTGACTTTTTTGGCTTTTTTGACCTTTTTGACTTTTGACTTTTTGACTTTTGACTTTTTTGACTTTTGACTTTTGACTTTTGACTTTTTTGACTTTTTTGAATTTTGACTTTGACTTTTTTGGCTTTTTTGAATTTTGACTTTGACTTTTTTGGCTTTTTTGACTTTTTTGACTTTTGACTTTTTTGACTTTTGACTTTTTTGACTTTTTTGACTTGACTTTTTTGACTTTTGACTTTTGACTTTTTTGAATTTTGACTTTTTTGACTTTTTTGACTTTTGACTTTTTTGACTTTTTTGAATTTTGATTTCTTTGACTTTTTTGACTTTTTTCACTTTTGTGACTTGACTTTTTTGACTTGACTTTTTTGACTTTTGACTTTTGACTTTTTTGACTTTTTTGAATTTTGACTCCTTTGACTTTTTTGGCTTTTTTGACTTTTTTGACTTTTGACTTTTTGACTTTTTTGACTTTTTTGACTTTTGACTTTTGACTTTTTTGAATTTTGACTTTTTTGACTTTTGAATTTTGACTTTTTTGACTTTTTTGAATTTTGACTGACTTTTTTGGCTTTTTTGACTTTTGACTTTTGACTTTTTTGACTTTTTTGAATTTTGACTTTGACTTTTTTGGCTTTTTTGACTTTTTTGACTTGACTTTTTTGACTTTTTTGACTTTTGACTTTTTTGACTTTTGACTTTTTGACTTTTTTGACTTGACTTTTTTGGCTTTTTTGACTTTTTTGACTTTTGTGACTTGACTTTTTTGACTTTTGACTTTTGACTTTTTTGACTTTTTTGAATTTTGACTTCTTTGACTTTTTTGGCTTTTTTGACTTTTTTGACTTTTGACTTTTTGACTTTTGACTTTTTTGACTTTTTTGACTTTTGACTTTTGACTTTTTTGAATTTTGACTTTTTTGACTTTTTTGACTTTTGACTTTTGACTTTTTTGACTTTTTTGAATTTTGACTTTTGATTTTTTTGACTTTTTTGACATTTTTGACTTTCGACTTTTTTGACTTTTTTGACTTTTGACTTCAAGAAAAGAAAGACTTCAATAATCATTTTTTCAAAACAATTTTCTATTTATTTCATAACGCGCCTAAATAAGGTATAACTTCAAAAAAGAAAACTGTCTCTCAAGCTCCCAGCCGTCACGACGAGTCGTTTGGCGACTGACACATGCTCAAGGGTGGTAGCTATCCATGCGAACCCCATGGAGAAATAATAATAGTAATAATGGTATTAAATTTAAAATCAATATTACCAATATAATCCCTCGAGGGGCCCTACCACCACCGGGCCGGATTTAGTCGCCTTTTACGACACCCATCCGGCTTGGGATAGTATTCTAAGCCGCCCTAATACGACAAGAATAATAATTGTGTAATTAGCACTTGACTTATACCAATACCCAAATACTATAATAGTAACTAAAGTATAAAAACGAAAAAATTTTATTATTTCAAATTACAGCAGTGTGGATACTTTGAACAGTACCTAATACGTAATATAAGAAGACGCGCGCGCCAAATTCGAAATTAAAATTAGTGTCGGAAATTCGACGAGGTGCGGCTGCGATGCGGATTAGCACAGGTCCTACCTCGAAGGCGACTGGCGCGAGAGTAAAATTGAGTAAATCAACGCGTCCGGCGTTTCTTAGCTAGTGGAAAGGGAAAAAATAGAAATTGAAAGGGAAGTTTTTCAAAATTTCAAATTATGATCTGAAAGGACCTATGGTATCTATAAGACCTATACTGTGGTATATTTTTTATTATCTGGAAGCGATTAAAACGCGAATAAAACGCCATTTTTATGCCAGATTAGACCCCACTTTGTGATTTATTTCTATCCAATGAAATAATTGCTATCGTGTATCAAGTTTGACGAAACGAAAGAACAAAGACTGTAAAATAACATATATTTTTTTTAGAATTGTATTATGTACCATTTATGAACAAAACACCTTCAAAAATACCATTTCTTGGGATAATACCGCCTTAAGTAATTTAGGAGTCCATCGCGGACAAACAACGTGACACGTAATTTATATATATTAAGATTAAGCATACTTAGGTATACCTTATTTGCCAACATATTTTAATATTTAGATAATTTATTAACATGTTTTTAAAACTTTCCGATTGCCTTGTAATTTGCGTTGAATAAACTAAACAATTAAGAAATAAATTATTACAAGAAAAAAAAGTCTACAACTCAACGTATGCAATCAACTTACTGAATACTTATTAATACTGAAAACAACTCATTATCCATCGTCGATTAAAACATGATTCGAGGTATAATAAAAAACATTTCGCGTCCAAAAACAGTATGACGGCGTCGTTTTTAATGGCTACAAATAATTTTATTATCATTCCATGATTAATTTTAATAACATCATCTAATCGATAAAAAAGGATACAAAAAGATGAGACTAACTTTTTTGTGGACAAAAATATGGCTATTTTGCACCTGCGAATCATAATCGATTTGATGTAGCGTTTCTTCGGCGAGAGACAAAGCGATGACGTCACGCTGCGCATGCGCACCCCTACCGTTATTCGATAACACTATACATCGGCTTAGAATTTTAATACAAGTTGCGCTATGGAATATGGATGGACCTGCGTTCTTTCCGCTCCAGTTTTTTTGCTCGTCCCTTAAATGTTTTTTTATAAGTCTCTACGATGAGGATATACTAATAATTTATTATGATACGAGTAATTTAACATTAAAAGTCACTTTGAAAAATGTATTTTAATCGGAATTAATGCTTACAGTCTCATTTACGATAAAAATCTTAGATTATCTGTTTCTAAAGTCTAATATGTATATCTAGTAGGTAGGTATGTCTTTAGTTTCAGCTTTTCCTATATACTACTGAAACACAAGCGTTACAGAATGTGTTCAGCCAGTCTCAGTCAAATCTCATTTCGAAAGGCTCCAGGCATCAATTTGAAGATGTTATCAGCCGCACAGAGGCACATCTATTTCATTTAACATTGTAATGAGCCTCATACCCGCTCGAATTATACGGATGACATGAAATATGAGAAGAGCATGATTTATTGACGAATTATCTTCTTTTTTCCTACAGCGCTGCTCAAATCTGTAAATGTAAATAAAGTGTCTGACTTTTGATTTAATAATGGCGATGTGGTAGATATTGGTAAATGAACGTCGTAGAAGCAGTTCAAAGGATTTTTTTATTTGTTTTAATTTGTAAGTACTTTATATTATTTCGGACTTGTGTTTGACTTAGCTTAGCTAAGTTTTATTATTCCGCGAATTTTTTTAAACTTATTGCAATAAGGGAATAATATGACCTTTTGTTCTGCACATATCTATATCAGGTAGCGGGAAGTGGGAACATACACATCATTAGTATTCTAAACTGTAATAATACGAGTACAATGCAATGGAAAGAATAATACTTTGTAATATTGAATAAAGAAAATTTCACATATGGTATAAAAAAAGTGTAGCGCTCATAGCCCAACCCAACGCGGTGGCTTGAATCAATCTTCGTCGGTAGTTGGATGAGTGACCGCTGGTGGCAAAAGTTCTTGAGAGTTTCCATGCTGAGAGCAGTCCAGCTATCGCTTGACCTCTAACCCCTTCAACAATCCCCACTGGAGCAGCTTGGTGGACTATGATCTAGGCATTCTATAGAGGACCCGGGCCTTGCTCAATAATAGTGAGCCCATATGGCTGAAGCCAAAACGCAACTATGTAAGAATCGTGCAGTGCTCTACACGTACGAAAACTTCACGGAACACCGGATCAGTCCTGTGTACTACCTGTAGTACGGGATACATTTTACTAGACTTAATTTGTCTGGAAAAGTTCTCTCTGTAATAATGTCCAGGGTCTCCTGATAAAGCCGGAATGTAGCAACTAAGTAGTATGATCCAGGCCATCTTCTCAGGAGGAGAGACATGCTCAGTACTGGTCCATTAATGGGGTGAAGCCTTAGTATAAAAGGTGACAAGATGACATCACGAAAATCAGAGTAGAGTTCCGCCCACTTCCAACTGTCATAGACTAATTAGTAAGAGAATTCTTCGCGTGCCCAAAGCGTTACTCGCCAGTAATGAGTTTACTGGAAAATTATACCATACAATTGGCTATTTGACAGTTATCACGGTAAAATATGAAATGTGTTAAATATGGTTGCATAATGGTTAACAATAATTATACGATACGTTTCTTGCATGAAAATAAATTGTAAATATTTTTACTTTTGAAAAATAGATTTGAGTTTTTTTACCTGTGGATACGAGAACCGAAACGCGGGCGGCCATGATTGAGCATGTTATGACGTCACAATTCAAAAAATAAAGCGTGTACTACTAACTATATCGTGTGCACTGTGCAATTTACTGAGAAAATTAATAAGATATATTTTGATTTCTGCTTTTGAGAGGTTTTGTAAAATGGAGTCAGGCTATACAAAAGCTGACAGTGCGAATTTGCCTCAAGTTGATTCATTTATGGTCGCAAATTTCTTTGCGTGTAACCCTGACTTTTGCTCTACCGAGTTTCGGAATGCAAAAACCTCCTTTTAAGTACTGAAATTAATAAAGTAAAATTGGTCAGTCTTGCTAAGTGGTCACAGGGGGATTTTTTTGTAAGTTCCTCAACGTCCCCTTAACGACACCATATTACTAATGATTTTAAATTACTTATAGGTTATGTTTATGAACAATATTAGGTTAGGTTTAATTTGTTTTTTTAGTAAATCAGAGGCTAAGTTGATTTCTTCTAAATACTTACATCAAAGTGGTCCTCACAAAAGAATATTGCTGATATAACAGATGTTAACTCTGGGTCTCGACGTGCTAATTGTAACCACTGCTTTCGACGTTGAGGGCATTTAGAAACGTGTAGGTATAAACAATTTGTCAGGTTTAATTGTAGTACTTCTACACATAGGCACTGCACACGTCTTGTAGCTTGTCATTTTCACAATTCCAGTGAAAAAGGTGTAAGTTTTTCACTTAAAATATCTTCAGAGTTAGAGCGTAAACTTTTGTTAATCGAAATGTGACGTCACAGCCAGCAAGTGACAGATGGCGGACTATTTTCGCGCGAATTTAAAATTAATGGATTAAAAGTTACTTTTTTCCTACTAAATAACACTTTTATGAGAAAAATAAATATTGTAATAGGTATAAAATAAAACTACGAAATTTTTTAAATATTTTTCCAAAAATTGTCTAATAGCCAATTACAGCTGCCCGGTATAAATGGACATTAATACGGCGGTGAGCGATGAGACGCCGCAGGCATCTGTCATTTCTAACGACCAACTTACCAAAACCCCTGCGACCACATCCATACGAACAATCGACAAAATTTCCCGTCCCTTCTTAAGCTGGTCGTGTAATCTCTAAAGCCTATTAATTTGCGTTGTTAAAATGATTGACACATTCAATTAGCGAAGTGACCGACGGACCTCCCAACTTGGTTCGTAAATATTAACGAAACCGTTTTGATTTGATCCCTGAAGCTTCAAAATTGGTCGTTTCGGTGTCTGGTTTACGGGAAATGTAGGCAGCGACGGAGGTCTTTCTAGACTGGCGGGTTGGAAAGGTAGGTCGACCCGCGGTTCAAATGTTGTTTTCTGCAATTACTAAAGCAATAGCGTGTCTTTGGTTTAATAGGCCTTTCAGCGTTGCTTGGCCTGTGATTGAGTGAAGAACCTTTCGTACCGCGGAACCTTAGGCCTGAACTTTAATTAGAAATGTCACGGTTACAGCTGCTATGGAGATAATTAATATGACCTCAGCACTGATTGTATATCTGAACAAATCGTCGGAACATTTATCAAGAGATAATTAATGAAGTGAATAACGTTTTAGTGTTTAGAATAAAATTGGGGGAATATATTTATGAGTATGTTAACATACATTGTACACGTTTAAGAACTAACATTTCTTGTGAGTAAATAATAGTTTTGTAGAGATATCTATAGAAATAATCGCTATAAAAGGAACAATATGCGGTGTTGTTTCAATAAAGCATTATCTACATAAATAAGTACCTAATCCATATTGTTACGAAATTAACCATTTCAAAAACATTTTTGTATTGCACATCGTTTGAATAATATAAGCAAATGTTATCTTAGTTTCTAAAATTCAACAAACGAAATAAATCGTTGAATTCTAAAGAAATCAAATAAATAGGTAAATAATAAGATTTTTTGTTAATATTATTCCAGAAAAAGATAGGCACTCATCAATTACTAGACTTTAAATAAAATCCAATAGTTTAGAAAGTCATCATTCTGTGAAAAATCTTTTTACTGCTGCTGTTCTGTATTTCTTTATAAAATGGATAAAATCAGTAAAGCAAGCAATTTTTTGCACTCCTCTCTAAAAGATTTTTCACTCCTCTTGAACTCTCAAATCACGTATTTCAACAAAAACTTTCAGCTAATTTACAGTAACTCAAATAACTGATAGCACGCCAGTAAAAAAGTACAGTTAAACAAATTAAGATACGTGTCCGAGCACTAGAGAATACCAGCTGTTTGGTGCCAGGTGAGACTATCCTGCAAGCACCATTCGATTGAATGAATGAATGATTTGAATAAATGAATGATTTATTTGTTTAAGCATGCGTAGATAGATGTCATTGAAAGTATACATCATACACACATATACATGAACTTAATCTACCCTAAAACATAAACGTACGTGTAGACCTATCTATTTTTATTTTTTATTTATAGTTCTGTTATCACAATCAACACATCGTGACATCATCGAGTCGGTGTTTCCGCTCGATTATAACGTAAGTGTCTTCAAGGCAAGAGTGAATAGGCCTTTACTAAGTTAGTGCGTTTTACCATCCATGAGTTCCATGACTACATTGCCACTTACCATCAGGTGGGATTGTAGTCAAGCATTAACTTATAAGGTATTAAAAAAAATCATACATTTAAAAAAATACGTGGTCGGCGTGATAGAGATTTACATTCAAAACCTACAAAGTTACTTACTTTTTAAATCACATTTTCACAATCAGATTAAAGATAAAATACCAGTCTAAGTTACGTCCAACATAAGACAAAAATGTAGTCACCCTCGCAATAAATAAATAAGCAATCACGCCGAAACGCGGTGTCCCTCCTAAAAACATAATTGTGCCGAGATGTCTGTATTAGAAGCCATTAAATTAGATCATGACACTTTGGTCCGTTTTCTTCAACTACTCACAATGTTTTTATTCGATTTATTTATTGCTCCAACGCTTATTTACTCCACAAAGATGTCGTGGGGCGACTAATCTAGCAGCCACCGCAGTTGTAATGAACTTATAACACTCACTCAGAGCTCCTTTAGAACATTTATAAAACGGAAATCTATTACCAAACATAATGGGTAATCGTAGACTAAACAATGATTGGAAATAACTGTGTACCTGTACGTATAGGTAGCAGTAAATTCATAGAATTTTTTTTTTTGCTTTTTTTTCATTATTTGTGATTGAGCAGAAACGGCAAGAATGCCACAATTTTTAAAAAGTGTAAGTATTAAAACAGGATCTAGGGCCGAGGGCTTGGTTACCTTACATGCACCTTTAATTTAATTTAAAGGTTCCGAAGAATCGAAGAGATCGGAACCCATATATATAGTTTCGTCATGTCCGTCCGTCTGTCCGTGTGTCCGAAGCAAAGCACCAAGAAACTTAGCGCTAGAAAGCTGTAATTTGGCATGGATATACTAAATTATCAAAACTTCAAAATCTTAGAACAGTAGACAGATCACAGACCATTTTCAGACTTAAAAAAATAGGGTAGATATTGGTACGGTTACCTATACGTTCCCGTCGGATGATTTGAACGTTTATATGTTTGTGAAACCACTCCACGGGTGAAACCTAGTGTTTAAGGTTGTATTCGTGGTTTCGCCTGTTACATTGCTCTATGTGACGAGTGCGTAGTAAATAAGTTCGTATATAATTTTTTGCTGAACCAATGTGAACATAGATATAAAAGTTGGACATACTGGGAACGAGCCTTTATGTGACAGTACGTTTGAACAAAACGTGAGCAAGACGAACTTATAAGAATTTTATTTGTAACATTAATAAGTATCCATATAATAACTAATACTATACTTAATGTATGTAATTGTGTATTGATGTGATAGTGAGTGAGACGTCGCGCAGTGGCGGCAGTGCGGGCCACAGCGGGTGCAGATTGCGTGGCCATGACAAAGCTATACATACTACATCCTCTAGGGTTGCCAAAAAAATTATAATGTAAGGTATAATTATTAGGTAATGTAATGTAATAACCGAATGAATAATCGCCAAAGGTGCATTAATGCCCTTATCAGATAGTATTGAGAGTTCTTAAACAAACCTGCATTACTTTTCAATAAGAATATGCAAATTTTTGTATATAAAATTTCTTTCTATGAAAAAAATGGAACAAAAAATTTGACAAAAAGGTTAAATTGAAAAATAAGGTTTTCAGACGACCTCAAAGTGCTACAGCCTAGGTATTTGATTGGGAGTTGGGACAACCCTAACTTTAACACCTGCGACATAGAATATGTGTAAAAAAGCGTTTGTTTTTTAATTTCATCGGACCATACAGAAAAGTATAGGTGTTGCAATGTTCTCACCATTGCATGTGAAAAATACAGCACTTATACAGTCCATATTTTCACTGAAACTAAGGACTGTCGTCGACACCAAAGCTGTAACGGCATCACTAACGCGTAACCGGCCAAGAAAGAGTAGTTTGAAAGAATTAAGTGCAGAAAAAGGAATTTTAATTTTATTATTACCAAAGATAGTTCAGGCATTATAAGGGTTTAGTAATGGGTTCTATTCATTCACCTCCAGGTGGTCTTTACGTCCGTCACCTACCTCCATCATAAAAAAACGGTCTACATCGCTACCTAATCTGTGGCGACCCGCGCCTCCAGTGAGTCTAAATGATTGAATGCGGGGGCAAATTACAGGCTATGACTGCATGGACACCTTATTACCGCTCCGAACTTTTAAAGCAATTTAGCTGACATTTAAATAATTCACTCGCTAAGGTAATGGTGGTTTTACAATGTTAGGTGCGTCGGTTATTCCTGCTGATACCTCTGCTTCGATTATTCTGCTTTCTCATTAGTCATTGTATACCTAGTTTCTGTACAGAATAGCAGATGAATCCATGGGCCTTGAGCAGCATTGTCAAATGATCCGATTTTAGAGGGTTGTCTCGATTTTAAACCCTAAATTAAATTAAGAACCAAAATTAAATAACTGAAATAAAAGAATGAGTAATAAAAGACTACTGATAATTTACGATTTTTATTATATACTTAGGTACTAGTAAACGACCTCGCTTCGCGTCGGTAAACCTTTCGTTATCCACCCTGGAATAAATGTATGGATGGTATTTTTTAAATCGACCTAACTTTTTTATTTGTAAATCGATTAAAATAAAACAAACACTATATAAATGTTAAACCAAATTTACTACAATACATTAGTGAAAACTGCATCTAAATCCGTTGAGCCGTTCCTGAAATTAGTCGGAACAAACGCACAGACAAACAGACCAACAGACAAAAATAACTGTTTATCAAATGTGTTGTCTGTGACTTTCAAATTTTCTTAAAAAGGTTTCAAAATCTCGCGAAAATAACTATGCTAATGCCGGCCTCAATATAATTATCACGGACCTTAAAAAAAGACGGACATAATCTCAAGAACAAATTCAGTGAAGCACCCATCGGAATTCTAACTCTCTATTCGTACAAGTAAACACCCACACATTGACACAATCGGTGTCATTCCGGCGCCGGACCGCACTCGAGTCATACGGACAACGGGAGTTGATAAAGAATATTAAAAATGCCTTTGTGTGCTGTTAAAAGTTGCAAGAACAATAGTAGTTCAGTTAAAAAACATAAAGGGATCACCTTGCACAAGTAAGCTTGTCATTTAATCACTGATTTCTTTTATTTTCCGTAAGTTATTAACAAAACAAACTAAAAAAATTTGTAACCACAAAATCAGCCAGTGTTGCCAACAATATTGCTTAAGCAAATACCCAGAATGTGTGGGAAAATTATAGTATGTATAATGCTCGAGTTTCTTTAGTTTAAAAGTATATATTTTTGGGGTTTCGTACTAAATGACAAGGAACCCTTACCTATAAGTTTGCCATGTCTGTCCGTCTGTCCGCGGCATTGCTTACAAACAAACAATATTAGAAAGCTGAAATTTGGTACCGATCAATGTAAGTATGTATATTAATTACGTTAAGATAATGGTAGAACAAAATTGGAGAAATTTTAGGTACCTCCCCTATAAGTGAAGTGGGTAAACCAGTGTACCTATTTAATCTGTCGTCAATTAATAAAATTCATTAATCTTATCAAATATAATAATTTGCATTTATTGAATGTGGATTTGACTTTTCATCATATTTCCAAAATGGAAACTAAATAAAACACTGGAAAATAAACGTCAAGTTTACAAGAAGTTGACTCTTCATAAAGGATTTTAGCGTGCCAATTATAAAAATACTAGCTATTACCCGCGGCTTCGCCCGCGTATTCAAAAATTAGTAACAATGAGTTGTTTAACATACATGACACATTCATGGTGCAAGAATAAATAAGTAACAGTTCCAAAATTTAAAAGGTACTAAGAGGAACCAAAATATATCAATAAATTTATATCAATCCATAGATCCTTTACGAACTTATAGCAGAACCAACACATTGTTACTTATAATATGGAGTGATTCAAATACATAATGGATTTTCCCATTGGAATAAGATATTTTACCGCGGTAAAAAGTAGCCTATGTTACTCTCCAGCCTCATAATTACAATATCTCCCAAAATTCATACCATAATATCGCTCCGTTACGACGTAAAAGAGGGACAAACAAACAAACACACTTTCGCATTTATAATATTAGTATGGATATACTTATAAAATATCAGTTTGTAGCTCAGGTGTGTAAATAATTTTGAAATTTTCGGCTTTTCTTCTCCTCCATGACAAAGCACCTTTCCGAAAAGCTGGTAAATTAAAAAAATGACGTGCATAAGTGTATCAATCATACCTACATGAATAAATGATTTTGAATTTGAATTTGAAATCTGAAAATATTTACACAAAATGTTAGTCTATTTAACGCAGTGTCATGAGAGTATGTTATTAAGTTTGGTTGTATGTATGTTTATCTGCGGATTTTTCAGAAACTCCGATCAGATTGCTACAATTATTAAACTTACGCCCCAACTCAGAGTCACTAACGGTTACTTTAATCGCTCCTTACTAAAGAATCACCATACAAATTCTGTACTAAGGAGCCATTTAAGTAACCATTAGTGACTCGTCAGTTGGGGAGTTAGTGTATAACTAACGTATGTATGTATTAACTTACGCCACAACTCAGAATCACTAATGGTTACTTAAATCACTCCTTAGTACAGAATTTGTATGGTGATTCATTACTAAGGAGCGATTAAAGTAACCGTTAGTGACTCTCGAGTTGGGGTGTCAGTATATGTAGAGCAAGTTTGTCAAAATCTGTTTTTTAATTTATTAGTTAGGTCTGAATTTATGCCACTGTCAAGTTCCATAACCATGAATTCAGACAGGAAAATAAATCTGTTCATCGCTACTATGAAAAAAATGCACACTTGTAATTTTTTTACAATAAAACAATTATAAAAACAGTTGAGAGCGTTTTATTTTCATTTTCATAAATACCAAGATACCTACTTATATGTTTTTTATCAAAAGAGGCAACCTTGGTCTAATAGCTTTTACTTCAAGGTTACAATGCCGGGCGGAGCTGTGAAGTTAAAACAACCTTATTGTCCGTTTACCGTTTACTTATCTACTTAATACGTGTAAACCGAACATTACCGAATAAACTATTCAGTAAGTAATACATTTTGTGTTTGAATTTACTACTAGGTACATAAAGAAAAAATGGGGAAAATGTTCATATTGTGGTAACCCCAAAATTACGCACACGTAGTAAGCGGTCGGCCATTTCTATGCTTCACTCTCGGTTACACAAGGTTACGTCTGTATTTTTTTTAGGTCCGTGATAATTATTATGTTTTTTCACAGCCACCGGTCAGCGATTCCTTGCAAGGGGCATTCCTTGTAATTCAGATCTAGTAATTAAAAACTTGCGGTTTGTTTACTTGCAGTTACTTACGAGAAGTTAAACAGTTTAATTACAGCCATATAATTAAACAGGCGTATCCAGCGTCGATTAATTAACTTCTCATTAAGAGGATATCGGAGCACCGTACAGCCCATACAATGTATTTTTCTGTCTCCTCCCTGGATAGTACCATTAGAGCAAATATTTTTTGGAAAACAATACATCTTTACGTCTGCTATGTTGGTATGTTTTGTTTTTTTAAATAAATAAATTACTATAGAAGTTATGAAGCTTCAAAAATGACATTTACCGGTAAAGGTGGCCACTCACGGTCGCGCCATTTGGCGTGGCTCCAAATGACATATGTCAAAATGGCGCGATTGGACATACAGATTTTTATATCACGCCATCAGTTTTTCACATTCACGATCAAATTTTGGCTGTATATCACGCCATTTGACGCGATGGACTGACCGTGAGTGGCCACCAAAATCAGACGTCGATCAAACCGAATAAAACGCAAATTAAGAAAAAAGTAAAGTCAGTCCAATTATTCATATCTGGATGACCGAGCTTTGGACGCCATTAAACATTAGAATCAGCCAACAATCCCCTACCAATACGTATTTTAAATGCGGCACTAAAATATATTTACTTTGATAAAAAGAATAGAACCAAGCATTTTCCTACATCTTGCTCACGCAACCTCAAACATTCTGTCAATATTGTATGTAGTTGGTAAGAGGCATTACAAACACTGTCATATAGAATCTTGCCCAGCAGTGGACTTCTAATGGATTGCCGGCATACGCATATCTACGGCATAACTCAACAAATAAAACCAATCGCAACCATTGAGGTATATACAAGAGAAGACATCTCAAACAAAATGTGTGTCCCCGCCAGGAGGTTCTATTTTCAAAATTGAGACCCTGTTCTCCTTTCAAAATCGAACGAATCCATTGGAAATTGAAGCCGCGCGGCGCCAATTCATTGGAACATACATTGTGTTCGCGGTGTCTCTTCTATACGCCAGTAATAATATTTCAATGATCGCAACACAACAAATAAAATCTCCGCAACAAATTTAGCATCAATTACAAGCGTCTCCCGAACATTAGCAGCAGCGATCTCGGCCGACGATCCTAATGACAGGTAGGAACATGTTATGACGCAATTATGGCGGACAGCACACAATCCAGTAGTTAATTGTGCCAAATTGTTTAATGGCGGCAACTGCGTGTAATGGCGGCCGCGGGCGGCGGGCATTCAGCCCCGGCGCGGCAGCCAGCCCGCTGTCCCGCTGACCCCGGCTAGCCGGGATTCTGAGATTGTTGCATTTATTATTGCACTCAGTACCTAATTATTGATAATTACTTTTTAACAAAAAATAAAACCAACGAAAAAAAAACTGAAAAGCAAAAAATAAAATAAACCATTCAGTATTATAAATTAAGATCCGAAATTAACAGTAAATGAATAATTTTGAGACCGTGCCAAACAAACAACCAAAATTAATTACATAAAATTCATAATATTATGAGGGCAGCGGCATGCGATGCACACGGCAGCAGCAGCGCGGCGCACATCTTTTCGCCGTTTGTTTTTTCATTGGTTTGGCACCGCCTCAAAATTATTCATTTACTGTTAATTTCGGATCTTAATTTATAATACTGAATGGTTTATTTTATTTTTTGCTTTTCAGTTTTTTTTTCGTTGGTTTTATTTTTTGTTAAAAAGTAATTATTTTTTAATTTTTAGTTGCTATAATACTTATAATTAATAATAAATTATTGATTTTATGAATTATAGATTCAGTTACCAGATAAAAATGTAGTAGATGAAATATCAATCATCCCCTATTTTCGTACCTATAGGGGTAAAATTTTGTTTCGAAATCTAAACAAGAGTAACCTCTAGGTATACACTATTCAATAAAAAAAGAATCATCGAAATCGGATCATCCAGTACAAAGTTATTGGGGTTAACATGTAAAAATTCCGGGTAAAAAACGGGTGAATAATCAATCATTCCCTATTTTCGTACCTTTAAGGTGGGAATAAAATTTTCAAAAAAATATGGGACCAACTTCAGGACATACCCTATCCAATAAAAAAAGAATCATCCAAATCGGACCACCCTGTGCCGATTTCTGCGTGATCATACAAAAAAAAAAAAAAAAAAATATACGTGTCGAATTGAGAACCTCCTCCTTTTTTTTCGTCGGTTAAAAAATATATATTTTTTTCTTTTTGGCCCACTGTACCACTGACCCCGACTAGCCGGGATTCCGGGATTGTTGCATTTGTTGTGCACTAAGTTTTTTTTCCTTTTTTTTAGTTGTCTTGTTTCACTCTTGTTACTTGGCTGCAATGAATCCGTGACTTGGTGTTATTTTATGCATGGAAGCATGGATGGTTAGGTACTTAACATTAGGTGGATATAATATATCTGCTCTTTTGAGAGTAGGTAATCCACAGACTTTGGTCTTTGAGTAGGTGGGATGTCTAGTGTTGGATCATGTCAAATAATTTAGTCTCGATTCTCGTTTGTAACTCATTCATAATCATAACTCATAAAAGTTCTGGCATAATCTTAATATATATAAATTACGTGTCACGTTGTTTGTCCGCGATGGACTCCTAAACTACTTAACCAATTTTAATCAAATTTGCACACCGTGTGCAGTTTGATCCAACTTAAAAGATAGGATAGCTTACATCTCAATTTATAGTTGCAATATTGTTTTATTGCATTTTTTTTTTGACAGAACGAAGTCTATCCGGGCAGCTAGTTATAATATAAGAAAGTATCCGTACCAGCTTCATTGCACAAGACTAAATTCTTGTTGAAGATAATAATTGTGACGAAAAATGTTAATGGTAAAGGAAACACGATAAGCGTTTGTTCTAAGAAACCTCATGAGAGTGTATCAAATCTATGACAACACAACGCGGAACACGCAATTACCTAGTATGATCTTAAAGAGATTACCCACTTGCTTTTCTTCCACCAAGTCGTACCCTCGTACCTATCACAATCACACGACATCCACAAGTTTTATTCACACAGACATTTTGTCGATTTAAGTCTATGCACTGACTAAGACGACATGACGACCCATGTGGCGCAATGGTTACCATGCCGGATCGACGCACCAAGGGTCCTGGGTTCGATTCCCAGCGAGGCGGAAATTTGAATGATGAGTTTGAATTTCTGTTCTCGGTCTGGGTGTGAATGTCCTTGTCTAGTGTGTTGTCCATCGCACCCACTACACAGGGAATCCTAGTGTGGGGCTATGAGTGTGAATGTGAAGTGAAGCAAGACCTTTGCCAAAAGCATCAAGCATGTCCTTATGCGTTGTCGTAGGCGTAATGACGTACCTAAGACCTTCAACCGCCACTACTTATTTCTAACTAAACTTTTCTCCATCTTTTTTACGAGAGACCCTGTAGAATGTAATGTATTGTATTGGCCGCTAATGTTGGCCATGTTGGCAATGTCTGAAGCCAAGTCCATCCAACATAATGTCTGCGCGAGAATCGACACCCTGTGGCTCAACCTATCATTATAACATAACACCAGCGCGAAACGCGTGTATCGAATCGCTAAACCTCGCCGGACAAATTGATATCTTCGCATTAAACGACTGTTTCTCGCAGTGCCACAGTCGAATCGTGTAAAAGTGAAAAGAAAACAAAAGAAGTTACCACACAAAGTTTAGACTAGTAAGTCGTCCTTGCATCACTTCGAAGAACGAAATCCTTACTTTATCAAATCGAAAACATCCCTGTTGTTACGTACTGCTTGTTGACTTGTAAGGTAACGGATGTAAACCTAAGTTAACGCAACTCTAAGGTTGCCTGGAAGACATCGCTTTGCAGCGATAAGGCCGCATTTTGTAGGTACCACATGATTTGCAAGAATTTCTCTTTGCATATTATTTTTGTGTGCAAATAACAACTTATTTAATACAATAACTTCAATTAATTTCGGGTTTAGTCTGACTTTATAATCTAAAATTTTTAAACTTGGTATAAGTTGACTGCACAGACATATATACCTAGATATAAATGTCTGTGGTTGACTGTTAAGACTAGACTTAAGAAGGAGAATAAGTTGGACTAAATAAGGACCTTCTCCACCTGTATAAGTAAGTTTTTTAAAACCTACTTATCTAAGAAAGACCCAATCGAATCATATCAGCTCTATACTTTTTGCATTACGTGTAATATAAATTGGCTACTTAAACACAATCGTGGTACAATAAACTATAATAAGCTCATCAAAGGATGCGTTTAAAATATTTCATAACCTTAACCAACATAGTAACGAAATTGCTTGAGTCCATAAAATCTTATGGCTCGCACTTCCATTATCCTTCATAAGTTTAAAGTCTTTCTTTAGGCACTTGTAGGTAACTCATGTAAACCTAGCAAAGTATAACAAGGGGCCACTACCCTACTGTTAAAATATATCTCTCTCTTCTTTTTGGCCAGCAACGCATCAGCGATAACTTTGGTGTTGCTGATGTCATGGGCGACGACAGCCACTTACAATCAGGTGAATCGTGAGCTCCTTTGTCTTATAGTTACTTACATAAAAATTGTCAAATCAAATCAAATGAATTAACCCTACTTGATGATTTTTCTTTAGATAATTCTAATTGAATAATAGTAGTAGAAGAATAATAATAATTCGATTTTCGAATTGGGCATGTAACTTCAAGTATCTTCTACATTGGCAGAATATACACAATACATAAGAGAGAAGTAATGGAAGTCGTAATAGCGGATTGGAACGGAGGAGAGATGGAAAGACTATAAGAAGAGTGAAAGTAGTCGTGACGACAAATGAGTTATATAGGTACTATTTTTGAAATGTGAAAATAATTGTGGAAGTTGTACAAATATTCTAAACGATAATAAACTACTTTAAATTAAAAGAATTGTCAACTACAGGATAGAATTCCTACTAGTTTAAAATAACTTTACTGTAGAGTCAACTAACTCTACTTTTGCCTTCAATGAAAAGTTTTAGGATTACGACAATTGAAATATATTTCCTCGCTGGCAGTACGACCACTGCCTAACAGGAGAGAGGTGAGCTATCAGCTACCGTACCACAGATGCTTTATGGTCACTTAAGTCAAAACTCAGGCGCGTAAAGAAAATGGATAATTGGAAACTCAGACACCCGCTTACAGATAAATCCTTTAATTTTGTGTACAAATGTGTAGCTAAGTCCCAAAATAAGTAGGTACCTACTTGCAAAAGTAAGAACTCGGTTTACCTACGTAATTTCGTTTTTTTAGACGATTTTTATTTAGTAGGTCTACCTAAACAAAATTACAGGCTTATCGTAATTTGTAATTTATAAATAGGACAAAATGAAGATTATAAGTTAAAAATAACTTATCATTTAATACTAATACTGACTGATATCAGTTTTCTAATGATAACTTTTTTACACTACTGTAATTTAATATTGCAATAAAAAAAAACTTGAGAGGTGTCAAGGGACGCCCGGATGGAACGAAGTTCCTTGCAGTCAGTACTGTCAGTACTAGCATCGGCTTTGTTCTCCTAGTAGAACAAAGCCGATGAGAAATTTAATACCCCAGATTTGTTTTGGCCCACTCGCTTGCATGTTTTTGCTATCCTAGTACTCTGGCTTGCTTTCTATGTAAAAAAACTACGATGGCAAAAAGTGTCGTTACAACTTTTCGTTACCAAGTTACCAAAAATAGAACCAAGATTGTTCATCAAACTACTTATTGCTCCTCACAAAAATGTATAAAGGAACTGTAAAAACGTATCTAGATGTAATGTATGTACATACATAGTTAGTTAAATGCAGCTGTGATATTATATCACAGATGATTCTACATTTTATTTCTCACCTACGCGACGGTCTCTTGCAACACTAGACTTCATTAGAGCTACGCTATGAGTTGAAAGTTCATCCTCCGAATTACCTATTAATGTGAAGGTTTGTGTGTGAGGATTTACAAAATATGTTTGTTTCTCTTTGATGCAAAAACTATTGGACGGGATTTCATGAAATTTTGCAAACAGGTAGATTATGACCTGGAATAAGATATAGGGTACTTATTTTACCGGAAAATGCGGGAAAACCTGGGGGTGAAGAGCATATTTGCCTTAGCTATACACAAAGCTCACTTTTGAATCTCCAAAGACCACACATAAGCAGAGACCACGAACCGAACAAGTTATCGATCCAATTGACTCAACTAGTACCTAGACATACATACTCATTATGAGAATGTAATTACATTCATTAAAAAAGATAATTAAATGATAATTAAGGAGTGCGCAATACGACCTCATGGACAGGCCTCAGGCCTCATTCGTAAGAATCGAACAGGTATGCAATAATTATGGCCGATTATCAGACCAATTTATAAATATTTTACGAGGAACGGAGTACATTCGAAGAAACCTCGGACCCAATTCCAACTGCCAGATGAAATACAAATTGTTCTTCCATCCTTACTTTTCCATAAATAGAAATTTGATTGGCTTACATGCTGCGGTTCGTTATTAAGACATTTAATTATTGAATTACGGTTTACAGACTTTAGATAGTAAACCTACACCGAGGTAAAGGTAACTTTTATAATTCGCTGGGTTTAATTTCAATAAATTAGGCAATACGCATTCGAGAGAGAAAAAATGCAATACGCATTCGTGCTCGGTGGAAAGATTTCTTTTTGAAGTGAAAACTTCTTTAGTACGGGGTGACTTGAAATTTTATGAAACGAAACTGTCCAGTAAAAAGAGAGAAACACATAAATTCTAAAGTGAGACAGGAAGCCTTGTACAGGGGTAGGGTAGGGGAGTGAGGGATAGGGGAGCGGGGCGGAGCGGGGTGGAGCGGAGCGGGGCGGAGCGGAGCGGAGTGAAGTAGATTAGTGAAACCTACATTTATCATCTTCCCGAAATTTTACATTCGTCTCATTATCTTGAAAACAAAAATTGAAGGTTTCACTTCTACCACGTGTGAATTGCACACATTTTAATTTTTTTCATTTTTTCTTTCTTTTTTCAATCTAAATACAACTTAGGCAACAGGCGCCTAAGTCGTACCGATGAACTTTTTTGAAAACTGTTGTTCTTTAAAAGATTTGTTTACTTTTGTGTCAACTCTATGATAGCTTATTAAATAAACATAAAGTAGACATATGAGATTTTATTTCATTTCAAAGACCCTAAAATTTACAGCTATTGTTCCTTAGGGGGTACGACATAGGCAACCATCCCCCTATGTATTAATATTTTACTAAAAATTATTAAGCTTTATTTAAGCTCTTACCGTTTAGTAGTATTTATTTTATCCTCTCATTCCATTTTTAAAATAACATAATTCATATAGTGTTGCTACACTAAAAATTATTAATGTAGATAGCTAGGTAACATAATTGTATCCGAGTCGATGAATGTGCACTCCGCGTGAAATATGCAGCTCTCGGTTTATCATCTCGCCAGTTATCGTGTTAGCTTGACGGATTTATGTATGAACTGCAGTTTCGTACTTTTGTGTCCGCCTCTAATCTTCGAAATGTCTTATAGGTTAATGTAATTCACACTGAATTAACTTTTAATTAAATTATTGTGTCTTTTCATTAATTTCTTAATAATTTGTTTTTGTTTTTTCTCCAATATGTTTGTACTCAGGTCCCTTCTTATAATTTTATTGTGTTGGCCTGTACGTAAAGCTGTGGAAATAAAATCTATTTTATTATATTTTTGCACTCTTGGGACTCTTGGGATATAAAATTTTTGTCTTTTTCATTAATTTATTATTCTTAATATGTTTCTGTTTTTTCCCCAATAAATTTTTGTACTCAGGTCCCTTCTTATAATAGTGTTGGCCTGTGCGTAAACCTGTGGAAATGAAATCTATTTTTGTACTCTTGGGACTCTTGGTAGAGAATTGAGAATTAACATTTGAATTAGACCAGAGACAAAATAATAGAAGAACATAAGTTTCTAAAATCCCGCATGTTAACGATGGCAGAAACATAGATACCAATATTAAGTGGTAGAGCAAAGTCTTGTAGTATGATAATACTTAAGTCTTCCTAAAAAAGCTATGGATATGTTGTTTTGTACAAACATTTCTTTAAAGTACTTAGGTAACGCCACCTTAAAACTTCAAATGGATAAAAAAAATACCTAAACCAATAAATAATCTCTTGGATATCTTTGAAATGTTCTGTTCAGACTATTCAATTATGGCTTTTCAACGCCCATCGACAATTAAATTCAGCTATTGTTAAACTTTAATAACGGTGTCGTATCAAAGTTCGAGACAATCATAGCTTTGACACCACGTGGGCAGTTCTTGTTTGCACGCAGCCAATTACCAGCTGATGAAATACTGAATTAACATCAGTTTGATTAATACATGCGGTTGAATTTATGAATGAATGAAGTGTGTCATCATTAGGTATTACAAAAATGCATTGGGTAAACCAAATCAATTTGTGTTTCTACTTCTTAGGATGAGGGAATCCATACTAATATTATAAATGTGAAAGTGTGTTTGTTTGTTTGTCCGTCTTTCACGTCGCAACGAGGCTGTTATATGGTAAGGTTTTTGTGTGTGGAGATAGTGAGGAGGGTGGAGAGTAACGTAGGCTACTTTTTACCGTGGTAAAACATCCCCATGGGAAGATCGATATTTTGTTAGTTGCTAGATATTTTGTTCCGGATGTTGTTAATAGATGGCGTTAGTAAAATTAATTTGCAAGTTCTGAATCACGCTATCAATAATGATACTTACATGCAAATTACTTAAGTCATATGCAACTAAATCTAACTAAGTAAAAGGTGGTAAAAGTAAGTAGGATTTGTAAAAATTTGATCTCTACCGCGGGCGAAGCTGCGGGCAAAAGCTAGTCTATTATAATTCAGCTCGCAAGATTTGACTATATATATGTAAGTAGGTACCTACTAGGTTCTTACATGCTAAAAAAGTAAAAACTAACGAACAAAGCATTTTAAGTAAAAGCGCGTAAAGTAATACGGTGAAATAATAAACATTAAAATAATATGAAAAATGTCTATTTCTGATATTTTTTAACCGACTTCAAAAAAGGAGATAGGTATTCAATTCGACTGTATTTTTTTAAGTTTGTTACCTCAACTTACCTCAGAACTTTCGACTGGGTGAACCGATTTTGATGATTCTTTTTTTAATCGAAAGCTGGTGCTTGTCATGTAGTTCCACTTTTTGAGCGAGATCTCACGACTAGTTTTTGAGTTATCCCTAATTTCAATTATTTTTTGTCAAAAATTAACATGGATACATTAATATTTATTAAGGAAGTTAAAAACATACCCTAGTTGTAATGTACCTAGTAAGTAAATGCAGGATCTGTTATCTTAAGAAAGCTACTATTTACAGGGAATTACCCTTTGATCCGCAGTAGCTAACAAGCTATTCTAGATACCTAATACTGTCCTTCAACACAATTTGCTTAGCCCATAAATCAAGTCCTAAAAATGTAGGCCATGAGGCCCATCAGAGTGAGCAAAATGCTCGCGACGAAGGTCACGCGAGGTCACCAGACTCACCAGTAAACGTTTGGCCGCTCACAGCATCTGGCTCGTAATTTAATTAAAAAATTCACAGAAAACGAGCTTCGGCGGCGCGCAATCTTCCAAATTGCGCCTCCACCCCGGCAGCCTAATTCCTTTAAATATTATTCTTGCCTCCTTTATCGTATATTTTGAAATTAACCCGCACGAATAATGACTGTAATATGCGCGGTTTTGATTAAGTCCCACCAAAACCAATACTTAAACGTTATCAAAGTGATGTTATCGATGAGGCATCCGCGACAGTTCATATGCAACTCCGACATGCAACTGACTACGGCACCTCCCATTTTATGTCCTCGTAATGAATTTCTCATCTAATCTTACCTATTTTGATGATAATTTTGGCAATTTTACCTTTGTATGGTCGAATGGTCTGAGGTCAAATTACTTAAGTATTACCTTATTAAGTAAAGTTTGTCCTAAAATTATTTTGTTATAAAGTATTTACACACCCTTACTTCGCTTCGGGTAACTTGTGCCTTGAACATAACCAATGCTATTATTTTTCTGTAATTCTGCAGTAAGAAATTGAAAAATGTGCCACGAATCATTTTACTCCTTCGGTGTTGTTGTCTCCTATTGTCGTCTTCTGACACGCGGCCAGACAACAGAACCGACAGGTAACGGACAGAGTAACAAATATTTAGAACTAGTAGATTCTCCCATTTGATAGAGCGAGATCGCCAGTTATAAAATCTACTTGGAAGATAGAGACAAAAATGTTATTTTTTGGGGTCGCTATAATAGGGATCTGGGTTCATTTTGGAAAAGGGGTCTCTTGCCCAAAATAGTTTGGGAATCTCTGCTATAGGGCCTCTAGTCTAGGCCTAGTGCTCTGTAGTGGGCCACCATTGGGTTAAAGTCAAATCATTCCAGCAAGAGAACTGGAATGTAAATCGGTTATTAGACTTATTAGTTACCTAATGTTAAAAACTAAAATCTATTTTTGCCTGAGCCGAATGATAATTCAAATCATTATCGTATTATAAAATTAGTAAGAGCCAGTTTGGTTTAATTGCCGCCACCTTAAAAACACTTATTTAATAAGCCTTCAATATCAGCTGATTGCCGTACTTACAGCGCATTACGTTCCCGCCATTATTTAGCGCGCCATTTCCCGCGCACTTGTCTCTGGGTATAGTAATTTGAGCGATTATGTCTGGCAACACTTTATGCCGCATTTGCATAATAAAATTACCAGTGGCCGACAGTATCATCGCGAGATTGCAAAAAGTACGAACTCGAGCCGTTTCCATCGTTTATGGTATTAAAAGCAGAAGCGATTTGAGGTTGATAATAAATCGAACATCCTTCGAGCGAACCGCTCATAATACAAGCGAAGATAAGTGGTGCTCACGTTACTCACAAGAAATATAGTCTACGAGAACGAGCCTTAACAAAAAATGCCTTTAAAGTGTTTTTGTATGCAACTATGCAAGTGATTTTAGATGTAAATTGTTCATAAAATATTAAAAAATGGGTTATTGAGTTACTTAAGTCGGTACTTTTATTACACTATATCTTAAGGACTTAAGGTAGACTTTAATAATTATCAAGTTAACAATTAAGCGCTAACCGACTTCTTATTGACCCATACAAAAAAGGACCACAGATTTTGATCAGAGATCGGAGATTGTTGTCAAATAATATCGAATGTGTAACTTAGGGTGTACTAGGGTTGGTAGATGGTCGGGATTCGTCTGGATTGTCCCGTAATTTCACATGGTGTCCAGAGTCCCGACAAAATACAAAATGTTCCGACAATTCACTCGATTCAACGAACGCGTCTGCCGCCGCGGCGCCGCCGCGCCGCATGCGCTCTGACCGTTTTTGTTTTCGTCAGCTCGTTTGCCGGCTATTTCCAAAAAAATTTTGTCTTGATAAATCCCGACTTTTTGAAGTTTTGTCCAGATATTTCAGTTTTGCCGTCTGGCAACCCTAGGTGTACCTCATGAAAAGAACAAGATCAGGTTAACCTAATTTATATAACTTGGTACCTACCTACACTACCTACTCACACTAGGTATTAGTGTTAATGTACATGTCTGTACTCAGTAGATTAAACAGTTAGCACCTCGAATCATCTACTACAGGTACTAAAGTCTACAGTCTACACTACTCTACACACACAATAATATAAAACACGCCCCTCGCATTAGTTTCAAAATGCAGCATGGCGGTTGGGTGTAGGTAATTTGGAAAATATGCAAAACACAATCCCGTTAACACGATGTTATTACACCGTTTAGTGCTAAAGCCACTTAGTTCCATTTGCTTATGAATACTAGAACTTAATTTAAGCTTCGCAAAGTGGTCATTTGCAACTGTTACAAAACCAGAAAGGAATATTCGCACTGGCAAGTCTCGACTGTAATCGTGCGAATGAAAATATAATCACTTTGGTTTATTTCCATAGAGAAAGACTATAAGTTACTGGATCACTTAAACTTTCTATCGTTAATATTTTTCCAAATCGGTTAATAAAATATGACATAGGTAACATAAATTTTAAATTAAAGAACCGACATACAACCAATGATCCTCTATTTTTATAATATCATTGCATACAACCGAATTGAGAACCTCCTCGTTTTTGGATGTCGGTTAAAAAACAATGACTGAGTGCATTTATTAAGGCCCTAATGGCCCTATTATACCAGGTGATTTCAAATAAACAAAAAGAAAATACCAGTCATAAAAAAGCAAAACTGAATAACATACCTTTATTAGTCGATAAGACAGTTATGTGTATAGGCTTTGTTAGTTACGTTAGACCCAATTATAATCATAACAATATCAATTCACATGAAAAAAAAATATATTTTTATTCTATTTTTTCCATAAACCTGTATTCCGTGACACAATACCACCGTTGTAGGTTAGGTACCTACTGTGCCGGTCATATTGACATAAGAATAATTAATATTTTCCCTAGAAGAAAGTTATAAGGCGTGTGTGTAATTATGTATGTAAGTACGCCTAATTGTTAGAGAAGCGATGGGTCCCGTGTTCCATACCCGGCCGGGGCAAATATTTGTACTCGGGTCATGGGTGTTACAGTGATGTCTCATTTATGTTGTCCACTCCATCCGCGAGGAATTGGGTATAAATTACCCTTATTATATATTTGTAGAAATATTATATAATACTAGCTGACTCGGCAAACGTTTTTCTGCCAATTGTTTTCTGGAGAGACACCCTAATCACCTAGCGTTATCAAATTATTTTACGACCTATTCTCAAATCCACCAAATAATTATACACAATAAATCATAAAAATGGGTCAAGCCGTTTCGGAAGAATGCGACCAGAAACACCGTGGTCCGTGACGCGAGATTTTTATATAGTAGACTAGCTGACCGGGCAAACGTTGTTCTACCAAAAAATTTTAGGGGTAGGGGGATGAAAAATAGATGTCCGATTCTCCACCCTAGCCGATATGCACGCAAAGATTCACGAAAATCGGTCGAGCCGTTTCGGAGGAGTTCAAAAAAAAAGCGTGACACGAGAATTTCATATATTAGATTAAACTAAATAGCAATAATAACTCCTATTTTTGTGGCGATACAATTAGTCTAAAAGAAAAACAAAAGCAAATAAAAATCATTTCGTTTTTATACAGTAGATACAAAGTAAGACGTAAGTATGTACACGTATAGTCATTGAATTACATGCCAATGTCTTAATAAACTTAATTGCGTCTATAGAAGGATGTAATTAGTGTGCCCATAATAATCACCCAGAGCAGAGTCTAATAGCGCTTTGCGTCCATTGTAGAGTACGTTTCACGTAAGAGTTTTCCTCGCTGCCATACTATTTTAATATATCAGCGAAGGGAATTCTTACGCGTTAAGAAGCCAACAGTTTTCACACTAAAATTGACTAAAAGGGGCATCAATGCCATTACAAGTTAAGCGATAGGTAATTCGTGGCGGTGGCGGTTTTTTCGACGCATCAAAGGATATTAAATTCTATTGGCCACATCTGGGCTTAACTCGTTAAGCAAGGCGCATTCAGGTTAAGTTAACTCAGATTAAGCAGGGGCATTAAAAATATATAATCACATGTCAAAGCACACAGGATTAGCCTTGTAATGCATGCGGCTTCCTTTGTTTAAACTTCGCGTCGATTGCCACAATGTAGGTAGTATACACTTTATAGTATAATTCACTTTTAATGGGCGACATATAATTAGTGCAAGTTATTAAGTCCGCAATAACAATTTACATTACTAAATTGACGTTTAGAATGATTCCAGACGCAATCAGCTGTTCGATCATAGTTATTAGGATTGTTGCGTGCAACACATACACATACGGGTATGATCCAGTAGTTATTTATTCAGTAGAAATTAGTTTTTATTTACATATACCGTCTATCTCGCGTCACTATGTGAGACTTTCTTCTCTCTCTGTCGACGGTGACCACTCACCTTTTCATGAGATTATAGTAGGTACTGTATATTATATCTTCTTACTTGGATTACTGGTTTACATCGGAGGCGCCTTATGAGCACCACATCGTTGGTCTTCAACAGAGCGCCTACCATAAATTGTTGGCTGAATGTAAAAAACCCTTTGTCTTGTATAGAGTCTATCTTGTATAACGTCTATACTATAGACTCAATACTGTAAAAACGTCTTGTATCTTTGTATACTCCACAGAGTATTTTGAGTTTGTTATATTATTATAATAAACATATACGTATCCTCTGTGGTTCGCTTCTTCCCGCTTGCTGCTTAAATGTGTTCTATATTGAGTAATTACTTTTATCAATAAAATACCAAGTTAGTTGCACAAATCGGTTGTTTCATTCTCTAAAATAATAAACATCATAATTATTATAAACTCATACAAACGAGAATCGTAGTCGCAGGGCCGCGTCCAATGTGTTGTGCTTCTGAAGTGTAGCTAGCTGGCTGGTGTCTATTTAGAATTTAGATGGTGCTTCATAAAAAAACTTCTCGGCTACCTTACATAAATATCAACTATCAATATCCTTTGATACTAATACGTCCATAAGAATTTGCGGTTGATCCCTCAATCAACTACCTAATTTGGTTTGTAATAAGTAACCCAATAATTTCTTAAATTAGTCACGAATGTCTCTCCGTATGCGACATCTCATTTCCGTCCCTCGATGACTCTATAAAATTAAAATCGTCGTTTGAAATTGATGATGATGCCTATTAATATGTCAACATTATTAGCCTTCGCACGCAATGGCCTAATACTCCTACGTAATACCATTATTATCTATCTATTCTGTGCTGGTTGTTCCTATGATTTTAATTCATACGATTACGATGCAATTATGGTTGCCAGGTGGTCGGGATTTATCTGGATTGCCCCGACATTTCACATGATGTCCAGAGTCCCGACAATATACAAGATGTCCCGACAATAATTGACTCTATTCAATAGGCCGCCGCGGCGCCCACGGCTCGCCGAACGCGCTCTAGCCGTTTTTTTTTCGCCGTCAGCTCGTTTGCCGGCTATTTCCAAAAGAAATCCGAAATCCGCCGCGCCACCGAAGTTCGCGCGAAAATATCAAACCAAGATCACGTTCGCTGTTCGCATCAAATCGCGTCGCGGCGCAGCGCACTCTACGTGCGTTTGGTAACGCAGGACTTTATTATTATTCTAAGCGCAGGACCAAGACACGTCAATACATTTTGACTGTTTGTTGATTTCGTGTCGCTTCGCGTTCGCATCTAGATCGCTCACGTAGGACACAGCGTTACAATCCATCCCTCTTTTCTTTGGTTGTCCTCTTCCTATGTTCACATTGTTCACACTCCACATGCGTTTCCTTTCGCCTCATCTCATTATTCCCATACTGACATTCAGTGCAGCAGGACTTGCTTTATACCTACATCAAAATCATCAGTCAACGATGTCATACCGTGCTTATACCTTAATATTCTACACAGCTACAACTTACAAGTCTGCCTATTATCATAGTAAAACCTGATTCTACAGTGATAAACGCAACCAGTCAAATTATGCCCGCTCGTGCTTACCGGACATTAGGACGGATCGCGTAATTTGAAACCGGGACAGATTGATCCAATTATCCGGGGGCGGGTGCAACCGAGATTAAGCAATTTGTGGCAATCAAAGGACAATCCCACCAGTTATCCCTATTATGCTTTGTCGGCATTTGTCTAAGTTTGCAGTAAAAACCTTGCAGCTCTATTACTATAGGATCGGAGAGAATTAGAATAATCAAGTTATTACGCAAACTCATTCAGCTGCCGGAAGGCGACCAAACGAGTACTAAATTGGATTAGGCGTTAAAGTAATTATCTATTATTATTTAACTGCAACCAAGCCTAAAGTGGATTTAAGATTATTATCAAGTAAATTTTTCATATCAATAAAGACAGCATTATTTATGGAATCTGAAACTGTGAAGTGCGACCGAAATACGGAATGAACAATATTTATGAGAACTTCATTCGTTTAACTTAATTCGTTACTAAATTAAAAATCATAAAATTCACGATACGATGTCGCAACGTGACACGATAACGCGCCTTAGCACGACGCGACGTCGTAGTTTTTGTGTAAGAGCCCTTTCAGTAACACAATGGAGACATACATACTCATTAGGTCGTAAATAAAAATAAAAATTCGGGCGGTACAAAGTACCATTTATTTCAGAATATGTGGGTCTTTTAAACTATATGTATTTCAGGTTTTGTGTATGTTTAGATCGAAACGTAGTAAGAATCAAATATAATGTGACATCAGTTCAGTTCACTTCACATGGAACGTAGTTCTACGGGACAGAATCAACCGTCCCAACACCGTCCCACTAAATGCAGTGCTAGTTTTGCTTTCCATCCTTAGCATTCTGTAGCGCTTGTGCTAAGTATAGCTTTGCGAGGCTCTGGGAACAGAAGGAGCTAATATGTTGGCTGTATGTATTGATCTGGCCGGCTACAATCATGGGGTTCAGTCTGGGTGGCACGGGCAGGGGTTTGAAGAGCTTGTTGATATCCTCTTCGGGTAGAGGAGGTTCATCCTTGGCTGCTCTGGCTGCGTTCTCCTGGCCTCGCTTCAGCAGCCATCGGTGCTTGTCTTGCTGCTGACGAACCACCATTTGCTGGTAGCGATTGAACTTGATGGCCTCTTGGTTCAGCTCGTCGACGCGTTCCATTAGGCTACGCAGTTGGCCTGCAAAGGTAATTTTAAGATAGTATGCTACTCATAAACATTGAGAAATTCTTTCATTCTTTCTAAGAAATTCTTAATTCTTCAAATATTTCCTTGTTTATATTTTACATATGAAGATACTTATATTCCGCGGTTAAAGTTCGTCTGCACAGACCTTTATGAATGACGAAGGCGAATAGGAGACAAATGTTTACGACAATTAAGCCCAATCCATACGTAACGGGTTTTTTTCCCGTACGGGACGGGACGTGAAGTTTTGGAAACATCGTTTCATAGTAAATGTATACGACAGTGCATACGCTGCGGAATCCCTGACGGAACATGGCCCGTATGGGACGGGAAAAACATCGCCGCCAGGAAAAAGCCCGTTACGTATGCATTGGGCTTTTGTGACACTCGATCGCATGCATACTGCTCTGGAACAACCTACCCGTGGACATCAGAAAAGCTCCCAGTTTGCAATCATTTAAATTACGAGTCCGTGAGCATTTCCTCAAGGCAACGTATCCTTAACAGAACGCAGTGTCTTCTTTCTACATAAGCGGCGATATGTATGTATTTGTATATATGTTATGTATGTATGTATATTTGTATGTATGTATATATTTATGTATGGATATATGTATGTATGTTTGTATGTATGTATAAATATATATTATTTATAGTGTAATGAAATAAAAGCATCGTGATTAAATTTTTGTTTGTTGCACCTACCACAATTTTTCATCATCACCAGGGTTGACTGGTAGAAAATGCCACTAGGCATTAAGTCCGCCCATTGTAATTCAATGTATGAATTCAATAAAGTTTAAATAAATAAATAAATAAATACCGATTTTTCTTGTTTATTAATAGACAGTTGGCATTGGCTCTAGTGGAATTTACACCTTCACGCGGAAGGAGTGATAGCTCACAATCCTCGAAAAAAAGGGAATTGAGAACGTCCTGTAGGCTTCGGACCCCAGGTTAAGACGTCGTCTGTTGCCTTATAGCGGCCGTGTAGAAAACGGGACCCTGCCAGTGGCAACGCTGTGCGAGTACTGTATCTATCCTAGCTGGGGTAACGTTAGCGACCGTGAACTTGTCATTAGGTTTCGTGCATGCAGAAAGGACTCGCTGTATATCGAGTTGTCCACTAAAAAAAATAAAAGGAGGAAACCCTGTGCATCTCCAAAATGTGTCCAATATTCCATATCATAAGTAAAATTTGTTGACCAGATTACATAATTATTTTGTACCTTCAAGCACAGAAGCAGTGCCCAAATCAAGGAATTTGGAGCCTTCTTCCTCAGGAATCATCTCAGCAAGCTCTGACATCATGATATTTGTGAGTGGCGAATTCCGGATCACAATAGGCACCTCAACAAACAGGCTTTCATAACCAATTTTCAAGTTTCGGAGAGCCTCTGGTGTGTAATCTCCTTCCTTATACATAGCAATAGCCTGAAAGAAATATATTAAAAATTATTCACACTATTTATTTATTTTATTTATTCATAACCAGATTAGTTCATTAACAATTGTGTTTACATTCAAAATTTTTATATTTAGTTCTTTTCACTATTATTGTTACATGATAGGGAAACAAATTATTATAGGTTGGAAGGTCTTCAACTTTAAAAATGTGGATCTTTTAAGGACGTTCATCAAAATGATGAAAAGATGGATTCATGAAAATTTACACCTGTCTATTCACCCCATTTGAGGATGAACAATCAAAAGTGAATTTCTGGGCAGGGTGACTACACGAACTCGCATTTCGACGGGTGCAAAGTGAAAAGAGTCATCTACAAAGCAATTATATTGCAGATAACTCTTTTCACTTTGCACCTGTCAATTTAAGGGTTGATAAACAGAGTAACCTGTTTCCCGAGTATTCAGAAATATATAAACTTCAAATATACACTAACCTGAGGAGTCAAACGATAAGCTTTAAGGGTTAGGAATCCTCTAGCAGACTTCTTAGTATCATAAATGACCACAACACTCTCCTCTATTGACGTCTGGTAGTGGTACTGGGACTCCAGGAGAGACTGGCTCAGGAAGTTACCAACATCTGCACTCTGGTACCTGAAATTTAAAGATAATCACAGATAAGAAAAGAACACTTATCTTTCCCTGTATAACAATTTTCAATTTTATACAATCAGTGAAACTTATGTTTTTAAGATTGATTTAATTAAGTTTAGTAACAGAATCTCATATGACTAAATTTTCAAAGAACTTATTTCATCATTTATTTAGATCAGATGTATTTGTTGAACCTTTTAGACCATAATAATTAAACTATATGATACAAAATGGTTTAGGTATCCATTCTCTACTTTGTGGAAATTGTAATCGAACAATAATTTTAAGTTAAATTACGTAAAAAAGTATATCCCACCATCCAACATGGAAGTGGTCAACGTTGACTCTGCGAAGTCGTCGCATCATGTCCAGCTGGTATTCCTCTTCATCCATAGTATCATCATGCTTGGGAAACGGGAAGCAGTTGGTGATCTCAAGCCGGTTCTCCACCACCAGCCCGAGTAAAGCTCCCTGCGCCACCTCCATATTGCTGCATGATTCCTCATGGCAATGTTTTACTATTTTCATTACAGCCTGTAATAAAATGTAATACAGAGTAATATAGAGTTTAATCAGGACCGGTCAGAGTGGCGGAAGTTAGGGGAGGCCTATGTCAAGCAGTGGACCTACAAAGGCTGATGGATGGATGGATGGATGATAGAGTTTAATACATAATTATCGTAGTATGATCTGCAGTTAGCAAACTGATATTAATAGCTACTGTAGTAAGTTTACTGCAAATTCATTATTATTAGGACTTATTATGATTCATTATATTATAATTAGTGTATGTTTTGTCTCAATCGGAAACCTATTTACTGCAGTGGACCACTAAAAGCTGGTGGGTGAATAATGATGATAGTGATATGCTCATGTTATATTAGGTATATTCTTAAAGGCATTCCAATCTTTTAATACAATGAAAATATGTCTCTGGTATGTTTATGACAATGTAAGAAGAAACTTGTTCTCAGAACAGTAATAAGTCATACCAAAAAAACAACATGAAAGTTCAAGCAAAGTGAAATTGTATTTTAGTGGCGTCATAGTTAAATTGGCATGTTCTGAAGTGAGGTGACCGTCCAAATCTGCCTGTGAGTCATCGTTATAACTGTGGTTCAATCAGGTAAATAAACGAATTTTTAGGGTCAGTCTAACCTCTCTCACATAGTGACTCCGGCATATAAACTACAGTTTAGCATAATTAATAACACCAGTCAGGAAGATAATATCAACTTAAGAGTAATTAACGTTATTTTCACTTCATTTAAGGTGAAAGTAGAGAATAATTTCCAAAAACTAGAGTAACATGACGTGTCAAGGCACAAGGTAGTTGCAGCAAGCATATAGTTTGTACAGTTTCAATGATATCATTAAGTAAAAACACAATTTACCAGTCCATCGCACTGGACGTAGGTAATAGCAGCTTCAGTTTCAGGAACGCGCCTGGATGTCCCACCACGATTCGCCATTTTTATAAAGAAAGAACGACGCGAAAAACTAACTCGTCCTGCTCGAATCGAGCAAGAGCGTGACAGAACTGACAGACAGGACTGTCAGTGTCAGCAAATAGTTAACTTGACAGTTGACAGCTTAATTTTTTAATAACTATAAAATTTAAATATTAAGCATAGAAAACCAAATTCCAAATCGACAATAAGTTTACTTTTTATACTTTTGCTCTAAATAAATTATACAAATACAATACTTATTAGTAGTAGGGTAGAACTGGTTGAAGATAATTAGTTTATTAAAAATTAAAGGGAATTAGTGCAGTTTAAGCGATCCATTTAACATTTTTCGCTCACTTGAATTCTCTAAATACTCTGTCATAGAACTGTATTTTTCTCTATTTTTTGGAAAAAAAAAATGTGTCAAAAGTGTCAAAGCTAGAGTATATATCTATGGTCAAAACTAACCGCTGTCATTTGTCAAGTGTCATGTCAAAAGTGGCAAATCATACCTACCAAAATCAAATCAATTTTCTTTTCATTCAAACTTAATTGAACATAATGTACACCACCAAACCCAGAGCAAATGATTACAAGAAAGAATACTACTCAAAACAATACCTAGTGTTTGTGTTTTCTTGAAACATCTAATCTTCATTAGTTTATTAATGTTTCCATCGTAAAAGATTTGGTGTAATGCAAACGAAGAAGTTGAACGGAAGTGTACAAACAGCCCAATGAACTTGTGTTCGTAATCAATTAAATCACTATGAAACTTACAATTCTAGTCCGAAGAGAAAAAATATGTGTTTAAGATGAGTCAGCATAAGTTTTGGAAAGGAATAACGCCTTTAAATGTATCTTCAGTGAGTCACGTACCTGATAAAATTGCAAAACTCTGTTGTCTCGGCGCTGAGTACATCGTTCTAGGAAATGATCACAGCCTCTATTTCTGCGATATCGAAGACGATAACATAACTTTCAGAAGAATTAATGGAGTGTCAGCTATCGACATATCATATCATAATGATATCCTTTATATCATAGATGTACATGGTCGTCTTTATATGACTAGCCCAAACTTTAAAAGTAAGGAAGAAATTGTTGTAAAAGAAGACTCCAAGTGTTGTCCACATGGATTCAAAAGTACCAGCTCGAAAGTAAAGTTCAGAAATGTTGTGACAAGTGATTTTGGACAATTGTTTATTAGCAGTGATGGACAGCTCTGGGGGTCTGGTGTTATGCCCCAAATAGGTTTAGATACTAGTGGTATTAAGAAAATTCCCTTTTTCGAAGGTCGGACTGTGTACAGTGCTTCTGTAGGGCAAAATTTTGCAGCAGTTATTGCTCGGAAAAATGTTAGGCAATCAGGCAATTGTGACACTGACAGTGACAATGATGATGAGGAAGTGTTTGCGTCCAATTGCTCACAGTGCCAAACCATTATCGGTCTGGCATCGCCAGCTTCCGTGCCATCGCTATCAGAAACCTGTCCACTAGGAGTTCATATTAGTAAGTCTAGTGAAGACTCTAGCAGTACAACTGCTCCACAAACAGATGTACATATTGATGCTCAAAGCTTTACAGAAGATTCTAGTCCTTCATCTGAAGAATCAAAAGTGGCAAGAAATAATGCAACTCAGTTTGTTAATAGCAACGCAGATCCAGATCAAAAATCACAAGATGCTAAATCCAATGAGGAGGATGATACAACAGAAAGGGACAGTGACACTCCGCAAGATTGTACAGAAAAACTTAATAACATATTTGTTAACACAGATGCAGCTAAGCAATTTTTAAGTAGACAGTTATCCTGGGTATCAGCAGGAGAAGATTATTTAATCGAATACACAGAGAAACCAACTAGAATAATTAAAGAAAATGTGTCTAATCTTACCAACTTTGTATATGAAGGAGTCAAAACGGTAGGTGATAAAGTTGCAACACTCTCAAGGCATGTAAGTGGGAGTAGTGACAACAATGAGGCTGTAGAGTTACAAAATCGTCACCTCAATGAGGAAGTTAATTCACTCCTGTACAGTTGTGCATCTAATGGTAATTTTGAAGATCTACAGTTTTCTACAAGTACAATCAGTAGTGAAAAAGACTTTGAAGTAACAAGAAAAGTTGAGAATCTTAAAAATATGTCTAAGCTTGGTAAGAATATTTTAGCCACAGAACTCTGGACTTGGGGAGACATATCATATGGACAGTTAGGTATTGGAGACACAGTGAAAAGAGTAAAGCCAATGGTTGTAATGAGCCTATCTGGTTTTGGGTTACAAAAGGTGTCATGTGGTAAATGGCATTGTGCAGCTCTTACTTTAGATGGACGTTTGTTCATATGGGGGTATAACCATTTTAACCAGGTCTCTTTTGACTCAAGGGAAGATAAAAGTGGACCTAAACAATTTACAGAAAATTCTGACAGCGATAGAGTTAGAGATATGATAGCTACGGAACACCATACATTAGCTTATACTCATAACGAAAATATTTTCTTTATGGGAAAACATACAGAAGGCTTTACGGAATCCATTGTAAATTTGAATTGTAAAAGAGAGGAGGTAGCTACTGACGATGTCAAAAATGTTGCTGTGAAAATAAATGAGCCCCAAAATTTTTCATCCAAACCTCAAAATATGTGTTATCATTGGAGGATACTGTCTGCGGGCAGTCTCAGCTATTGCTCACTAGAAGAATCTGCCAGATGCCCAGAATTTCAAGATCTATCTATTGCTCAACGCTATCTGGAAGAAATGTTGTTAATATATCATACTCTTGTTAAACCTTTTCTAAAGAAGAGTAAAGCTATCACTTCACATTCCAATATTTATGAAACTGTTTGTGATATATTTGGTGACATATTAAATATTACAGCACTCAATGTGCTCTCAACGTGGCAGTATGCTGAAAAGCATATAAACGAATGTGATATTTCTTTGATAAAAAATTTAGAAGAATATATTTATTTGTATAAAAAGTATTATGTAGCTATAAGCAATTTAATTGTTATCGGTGGGTTTGCGCAAATCAACAGTGTTGTAGATGTTGCTACCAATGTTTATAATTTATTTAGTGATCAATTACCTACAAACAAACAGAAGAACAACAAAAAGACTTTGGAAGCTGTAGTAGCTCTAGCTTTTGTGCAGCCCTTAACGCGATTAAGTTCATATAAGTGTATTGCCCAGTCCCTATTACGCCATAAAAGTAAACGAAAAAAGGGGGACGCCAAATCTAGTATAGAAGATAAATTAGGTAAGGTAATATCGGCTTTCGAAATGTTAATCGATGAACAAGAGAAGAAAAGGAAAGAAGCAGATTTAACGAAACTGTTTTGGGAAACGATAGGCAAAAGCTTAGAGCAATACAGGACACCAGAACGACGGCTGATAAGAGAATCGAAATCTCGACAGCTGAACCTCGTAAATCCTGGCCGCTTCAGCACTCACTGGTTCGTTTTGTTCAACGACTTATTCGTCCATGTAAATGGGAGTACTGCAAACATTCACCCTCTAGAAACTTTATGGGTAGAGGCGATCCCGAACACAGATTCGGTTCAGAACGTTATACAGCTGACGACTCCCGAAGAGATTCTATGCGTGTCAACTAGTACGGAACAGGAAAAAACCGAATGGATTCATTGTCTCAATACAGCAATTCGGACAGTACTAAACAAGGAGTCAACGTTCAAACCTCCTTCTATCAGGACTGCGAGTTACACATTCTCGAGCAAGAGCACATTTTACAAGGATGCTAAATACATCGGGAGATGGTTAGACGGCAAGATCCACGGCAGCGGCAAAATAGAATGGCCCGACGGGAAGTTGTATGCTGGTCAGTTTCAGTCGAATGCATTATGCGGTCACGGAAAAATTGAGATACCTGGCGTAGGTACGTAAAAAATATTAACAATCTATGTAGACTACAAACGGTTTTCATTAGAAATACGTGACTGCATCGCGTGATTTATCTTCTAATGAGCAATTTGTTGTAAAACTGACGATAAATCGAAATTAGCGAATCGTGTACATTTCAGGGACATACGATGGGCAGTGGAAAGACAATATGCAAAATGGTTACGGTATCATGAAATACACAACGGGAGACATTTATGAGGGCTACTTCAAAGATGGTCAGCCTCATGGGCATGGTATAAGAAGGCAGGGTGATTTTACGTCGTCTTCCGCTACGATTTATACCGGGGAATGGAACGCTGGGGTTCGCCAGGGCTATGGGGTCATGGACGACATTGGCAAGGGTGAGAAGTACTTGGGGAATTGGAGCGACAATAAGAAACATGGTTGTGGTCTGATCGTCACACTCGACGGCATATACTATGAAGGTCTGTTTACGCAAGACACACTAACGGTGAGTTAACGTTTAACTCTACTAAGTAACTACTTAACTAAAATAAGTTGTGCGTCTTTGATTCGCGGATATTGTGTGCAAACCTGCGAGCTGAAATAAATTAAGTGTTTTGAAAGACCTACCTTGAAAAGTTTAATTTACTTGTTATCACTGAACAAACTATTTATTCTGTCATAATATAAGTTTTTCAAGCGCTATTTGCTCGAGACTTTGTAAGAGCTATTTATCTTATTACCGCACGAATAGTATTTAAATATATTCTAATTGGCAAATACTTGAATATTCTTTGCACACATAGAGGTGATAATTCTTAAAAGAGCTCGTAAATGGTATTGGCCAGTAAACTTAGAATGAAGAAATTGAAAGAAAACCTTCAAAGTTTATTTACACTATTTACAGCAGCTAAAAGCCATTATGATGACAATAAAGATGTTCATTTTAAAGTTATAGTTGGAATTCTCAGTCTTTTATTACCTCAAGGTTATTTAAAATACATACGTATATTCCATACGATCTGGGAAGATGATTAACATATCGACAATATGTTAATAAAATAAGACTAAAGTCATATAATTTTTGGTCTCTTAACTGCGATAAAGTCTTAGGAATTTATCTTGTATAGTTTAAACCTCGTGAAAGAAGTAAATTACCTGCATGATTGCCTCTGATCTGAGGGACATAAGACATCAATTTCCGTTATCGCCAATCTTCTCTTATGTACCTCATTATCAGGTAATGAAACATCCGTTTATCATGAAGTTTATGGTCAGGGTCATGGCGTAATGGTGTTTGAGGATGGAACGCACTACGAAGGCGAGTTTCGGGCTGCTGGAGTGTTTTCCGGCAAAGGAGTGTTGACTTTCTCTAGTGGGGATAGAGTGGAAGGTTCCCTCAGTGGTGCGTGGACTGAGGGCGTCAAGATATCCAATGGCGTTATGCATTTGAACGTGTCCAATCCTGTGCTGCCTCCTAATTCGAAACCGAAGTAAGTTCACGATTTTATAACGATATTTCGATCAGTCTCACCATGGTCTTTATCAATGAAATCGTTCGAAATAACGGTATAAAATACAGTCTGGATTATCTGTTACAATCAAACCTTCTGAGACTTAATAGTGATTTATTCAAAGACTTCTGATCTTCTGTTCTTCAAAGGGTTATAAATAGAGCTAGAGGTTTCAAAGGGTTTCTCTACATAAATGCATTTACTACGCAAGAGTACTCGTATTTTTATGTATTACTGATGAATTTGTTTTCAGTTCATTTGGGAAGCTCAGTGTCGCGCCAAATCAAAAATGGAACGCTTTATTTCGCCAATGTTATCAATGTCTCGGCGTGTCAGAGACAATCCTTACTCCCACCGGAAACCACTTTGCGAACGGTCCTTCCGGCCCGACCATAGACAATGTCAAGATATGGCAGAACGTCGCAGTGGCCATATCCTGTTCCCACAAGGAGAAACACCATAAACTCCACAGGATGACCCATGGGTCTGATTTAGAGAAGTCTATGGATAGCTTAGAAGTGATACCTCAGTTTGGGCAGAAGGAACTTAGCTTGACTGATTTTAAAGAACTGAAACAGTATTTGAGTAATGTAAGTACAGAATTAATATGATATTTTCATTTTAAAACGTCATAGTAAAACTGTAATGAATATTTATCACTCCCAGGCCTGCGAATCAACGCACCACCCGCTCGGTCAGCTAGTGCTAAGTCTGACCAACGCGTTCAACACAACCTACGGTGGCGTGAGGGTCCATCCCTTACTCCTCAGCCACGCGGTCAAGGAGCTGAAGAGCATCACCTCCCGGGTGTACCAGCTGGTGCGGCTGCTGTTCCCCGCGCTGCCGGTAGAGGGCGCTGATACTGTGTTGCAAGATACGGATGATAGCGAGTGTTATGATGGGTATGTTGTGTTACTAAGGTCTAAGTTCTGCTTCCGAATTTATCATCACAAACCTTATATGTCTAGAGACCTAGACGTTGAATGTCTTATATGTCTAGAGACCTAGACAAAGAACAGACGTTCTTGGTAGTTTTATCAATTAAATAGCACTAAATGTTTTTCTATAAATTTCGATAATGATTACGGTCTAACTCGACCATTACTAGGTTAAACCACTAGCCAAAAGCAATAATCTGGCAATGGTAAAATCAAACAAAATCTTGGAACCACCCAAAGCTACCACATATTTCCTATGTAACCTCTGACGCCTAGACCAATTTTGATATAACTTTGCAGAGACATACTGTCAGGGTCATGGGTGGTGCAAGCCGCGCTACTCAGTCGCGTGCACCCGGCGTTGTTCGTGTTGTACGCGCTGCACAACAAGCGGGAAGACGACCTGTACTGGCGCCGGCTGATGAAGTGGAACAAACAGCCCGATCACACGCTCATGGCCTTCCTCGGGATAGATCAGTGAGTGTGTTAACTATTACAGAATATACATTCTATGCACATCTTTTATTATTGTACATGAGTAACCGCCCTAGCTTTGCTTCGGTTTTCTTATTTTTTTACACCTTGGGTTACATTATTGGAGTTTTTTTAAGGATCCCTAATTTTTTTGAAATTATAGCCTATGTAACCCGAGGATAGTGTATGTTCCCAACAGTGAAAGAATTCTTTAAACCGGTTCAGTAGTTTCGGAGCCTATTCAATGCAAACAAACAATCAAATCTTTCCACTTTATAATCTTAATATCTTAATATATATAAATTACGTGTCACGTTGTTTGTCCGCGATGGACTCCTAAACTACTAAACCGATTTTAATCAAATTTTCAACCGCGTGCAGTTTGATCCAACTTAGATAGGATAGCTTACATCTAAAAATAAAAAAAATCTTTTGACAGAACAAAGTCTGTCCGGGCAGCTAGTATTAGTATAAATTCAGGTAGCCGTGCAGTCGGTAATTATTCTATTTATTAGAATTAATTAATATTTTAAAAATACTTTAAAAACAAGCTTAAAAATATTGTGTTTGTGCTGTTGGCCGGTTGAGGTTTTCTTGAGCCTGTAACATGTCACCATTATCTTAAAAAATGCAAGTCAGAAATTTCAATTCAGTAGGACGAAAGAATTCATCTAATTCAACTTGCAAGATTTGACCCAATCATATTACATGCTAAGCAAGTTAAAAAGCTTGTAATATTCTAAACTCCTTCCAGAAAGTTCTGGGTCAACCCCACCCACAACCAATCTCCCCCGTACTCCCCGGTGAAGGAGCAGATGTTCCAAGAGGCGGTGGAGACGCTGCAGCAGCTCAAGACCACCTTCTCCCCCATCGAGAAGTTGCTCGTCATCCGCAGCACCTTCCAGAAGATGACCAGTGCTGTTCAGAAGCAACTCGGTGAGACAGTGCTTCTTAATGTTTTATTTATATTAGAAGTTAATGCTTCAATGCACATATTACTTTGGTTTTTTTATTTATTCAGAGCTGACGACTGGTAAGTGGCTAACGTTGCCCATGAACATCAGCAATACCAAAGGCATCATTGATGCTTTGCTGGCCAAGAAAGAGAGAAGAAAAAGAAAGAACTGGCTCTCAAGCCCTCAGCCGGAACACGACGAGTCGTTTGGCGGCTGACTCATGCTCGAGGGTGGTAGCTATCCAGGCGAACACCAGGAGAAATAATAATAGTAATAATAATGGTTTTAATTAGCAGTTAAAATAAATATTACCAATATAATATATATAATCCCCCTTCCGCTCCCGACCTCAAGCGTAACAGACGTGTCTAGTGTGTTGTGTGCATTTTGGTATTTTTAAACAATAAATAAAATTTAAATAAATCGCAAATTAAAAGTTATACGTAATAGGAGTGAATAAATTTAAAGGAGTAATTTATGATACGCAAAAGACGAAGACCCCGCTGCTATCGTGCTACACTGCGAGCCTGGTACTTCTACGAAGACAAATAATTAGTTGCTTTATAAATAGTCACGTAAGCTGCAATTTTGTTTATTTAAAAACTAATTATGAACAAGCAATATCGCTAGAAAAGGACCAAAGGCTCCCTCCACGGTAGTGCGAAAACACCTGAATTGGCTATCGCACGCGCAGGCTACGCCTACTTGCTGGCTGACCTTGTCTCTCGCACAGGTTCACTGACCCTGTCGCACTTATTACTACGCTGCAGTGGACACGCCCACTACTGATAAGCGCGCCGAACAACTGCGATCAGCGCTCCTTCATTTGCCGTCGGCACTCGCTCATTTAGGCCTACAATAACAAACTATCTACTACTAATGTTGCACTCATCGCCAGAAAATAAATCAGCATCAACCCCTGACCTAGAAAGCTATGCAATAAAAGAAAAAGATACAGATGCATCTCGTATTACAATACGGGATAAAAGGCGCCGTTTAAATAACGATGAATATGATGAACTAACCGCATTTAGAATTGAAATTCGTGAGATGTTTTTGTCGTTCTCTGAATCTCAGAATAACAGATTAGATGCTATAGAAAAACACATTGCTGACTTAAAAGTACAAGTACATACCACAAACCTGGGTTTGGAAAAATCTATTAATAACTTATCTGAAAAAATAAGTAACGTAGAACAAAAAATTCAAGGATTTGAACACGAACAGAAAAAAATCGATATACAACTTTTAGCATTGGAGGATAAAATCGAAAACATAGATAAGAACAACAGGAAGACTTTAATTGAAGTGAGAAATGTACCAAAAAGAATAGAAGAGAAAAAAGAAGACCTGTTTAAATATGTTCAAGTTTTATCTAATAACATTGAATGCGAATTGAGCACTTCCGACATTAGAGACGTCTCTCGAATCTCAAACAAGCGGAATATAAATACTTCAACAATATTGATTGAATTGTCCAATACACTTGTCAAGAATAAAATACTTCAAGCAGCCAATAACTATAATCAAACAAATCGTCAAAGTCAACTCTGCTGTAAACATCTCGGCCTGTCGGAGGACTCAACTCGCATTTACATATCCGAATCTTTAACGTCTAAATCACGACGCCTATTTTTCTTGGCCAGAGAACTAGCAAAATCAAATAACTATAAATTCTGCTGGACCTCGCATGGCAACGTATTACTTCGAAAACAAGAGGGGTTACCCTGCGTCGTAGTGAAGAATGAAGAAATACTAAATAGCCTAAAACAACACAACATTTAAACATTTTTAATGGCATTGTAATTAAGTATAAAGTTTGTATATAGGATAGTAAATTGTTCTTACGCTCAAATAGCATATATTTAGGTGCAGGTATTATTACATAATATTTTTGATTACTCACTCATCTAGCATTGTTCAGTATAAATAGAAATACTACGAGTTTAAGGACCTTTGGCATAAAGTATCTGTTTTTAGATCTAAATACATAAGTAATACTGGTTCATCTTCACTATCTACGCTTTTTATCTAATTATAAATAAGTGAATAATAATTAGTTATACTTACTAAAAAAAAAAAAAAAAAAAATATACTTGTGATAATAAATAAACCGTTGTAATTAATAAATACTATATGAGTATATACACTAAGAACTAATATATAATAATTTAGTCACATAGTCCCAAATTCGTTATAGGTACTAGACTAAAATTTAATTGAAACAACGTGTAAAACGTATACGTGTAATAGTAAGCTACAGACAAAAAAAAACATATATTTTGTAATAATTATTAATAGTAGTACTTAGTGGTAGTAGTAATTAACTAGAAGTGTTGTACCAAAATTTCCTTTTCACTTTTATACTCAATAATTGCTGTTCTATTCCATCTATACCTACAATGGAACAAATAAATACTCTATTGGACAGTATTGATCAAGTATCCTACTGTGAGAAATACACCTGCGAGCCAGAAATCTGTCAATCTTTAATGTATGACACACCTAACTCAATCACAATACTCACTCAAAATATACGGAGCATTAAGGCCAATTTCGAAGGCCTCCTAATACTACTAGCAAGAATGAACACTACAGTTAATTTATTGGTGCTTACCGAATGCTGGCTCTCTCGTAACGAAGTTATTCCTACATTGGATGGTTATCACAGCCACGTTACCACAAAGACACACAACCAAAATGACGGTGTGGTCGTATACGTTCATCATGACACTCCTAATATAACCGTTGAAGAGCCCTATGTAGCTGAATGTTCCTCCCTTGTCTTAAAAATTGGTGGTGACATGGTTGTTATTGCTATCTATAGGCCTCACGCTTTTAATAACCCAAGTAACTTCCTAAACTCTTTGAACGACTTGCTCCATAGTTTACGATCATACAAACATATTTATATCACTGGTGACATAAACATAGACATTTCAGAACCTAACTCTGATCCCTATTATCTTGATTACATGGATCTGACCTCCTATCATGGCTTATTTCCAGGACACACGTACCCCACCCATGGTTCCACTTGTTTGGATCATCTTTTTTTCAAGTCTACGTATCATACAAAAATCCTAGTATTACAAACTACTCTTACGGACCATTTTTCTCTCCTCACAAATATAAACTTAAATTTTTCTTCAATGTCTGGCAAAAACTCATTTACAAAAATTAATTACGACAATCTCACTCACGACTTAATTAATACTGACTTCAATACAGTTCTCAACACTAATGATGCAAATTTAGCAGCCACTCGCTTGATAGAACTTATTCAAAAGGCCATTAAAGCAAATACAATCACTCGTAAATTACCTCACAGACGTAGACCTATTAAGCCCTGGATCACACCAGGTCTGTTAAGGTGTATGCGGCACCGAGACCGTCTTTATTTAAAAGTCAGAAAGAACCCCAATAATGAGGTTCTTAAAATCTCCTACAAAAGATATCGCAATTTTTGTATCAATATATTAAGAAAGGCTAAACTAGAATACGAAAAGTTTGAATTTAAAAAGGCGGGTAACAATTCAAAACGCGTATGGGATCTTATACGTGATGTTACGAATACTAAAAAGAGTAAGTCTTCCCCCCTAGATCTTTTAAAATTGACTCATAGTCCTGTCGATTCATTAGAACATGTTAGCAAATTTTTTTCCAGTGTTGGCGAATCCGTTACGCATAATGTCACCGACATGGAACCTTTAGTTGATTATAATATATGTAAAGACTCATTTGTGCTCCTTGAAACGGACGAGGCAGAGGTTTTGGCAATTATTGACTCAATCCGCAATGACAGTGCCGCGGGTTGGGATGGTATCTGCCCCAGCTTCCTTAAAAGATATAAGTATATCATAATCAAGCCAATTACACACCTATGTAATCTTAGTCTCAAGTCTGGTGTATTCCCTGAGTCATTTAAAAGGGCAGTTATTCACCCGATATATAAGTCTGGGGACCGAAACCAAGTCAACAACTACCGTCCCATATCCGTTCTGTCAGCCTTGTCTAAGGTTCTAGAACGCATCTTAAATATAAGACTTGTTACTTATCTGGAAAGTAAATATCTCTTATCGCCCAACCAATTTGGCTTTAGAAAAAACCGTTCTACAGGAGACGCCGTTCATGCCTTGGTTGGGGATTTGGTTCAGAGCCTGGACTGTGGAGATAAATGCCTCGCCATATTCTTGGATCTTGCAAAGGCATTCGACACAGTTTCGATCCCAATCCTAATTAAAAAACTTGAAATTCTTGGTGTTAGAGATATTCAACTGTCACTGTTCCAATCTTACCTTACAGACAGAAGCCAGTGCGTTAAGATAGGTTCACATACGAGCTGTTACAGAAAAATAAAATATGGTGTCCCGCAGGGAAGTATTCTTGGCCCTAGTTTATTCCTAGTATATATAAACGATCTCTGCAGTCTTAGCTTAGAATCTGGTAAAATCTACTCTTATGCTGATGATACGGCACTAGTTTTCTCTTCAAAAGACTGGGATACTACTTTTGCTTTGGCTCAAAAAGGATTTGATACAGTTGGTAAATGGCTACAATTAAATCGGTTATCCTTAAACGTAAATAAAACTAAGCTTATAACCTTTGCCATCCGTAATTCCTCTCATCCCCCAAACACGCCGAATCTTAAAATTATCGCTAATATTAATAAAGATACGCCTACATCTAACTACACACTAGAACATACCGACTCGCTTAAATACCTCGGCGTCACACTGGATAAGAATCTAAATTTTCGTTGCCATATCAATGATATGTCATCAAAAGTTCGTAAACTGTTATACATCTTCTCGCGACTACGCGCCTCTGCCAGTGCTGACGTGATGAGGATGGTATACAAAGCATTATGTGAATCTATTCTAACATATTGTATTTCAACATGGGGCGGTGCACCAAAAACATTCTTAATTCAGCTTGAAAGGGCTCAAAGGGCCATCCTAAAAGTTAGTTTATCTAAGCCTTTCCGATTTCCCACAGATAATCTTTATTGCTGTGCTAAAGTATTAACGGTCCGACAGTTATTTATCCTCAATACCATACTCAAACAACACCGGCTTACACCATATTTTCCTCAACGACTTCGCCGTAGCCACCCAGTCGTTAAATACACTCGGGTGCAATGAAATCGCACATTTGATTTTTTTCTGCAAAATACAAATTATTTTTTTTTCTGAAAGATACATATATATTTTTTTAATATGGAATTAAAGCTGGTTTCATTACCTATCCAACGATACCATACAAGCCGTTATTACTTTATCCTACTGCCAAAAAAAAACACCAATTACAAATTCATCCTTTATTAAAAGAAGTTTCCTTGACAAAACTGTGTGGGAAATGAAGGCTTAAAAAAAAAACACCCTTTTCTTACAAAAATACCTTTATTAATACGAAGTGTTACCCCCTCTTACTTGAATTACCGCTCGACACCGGTTTCCCATCGACTCTATCAAGTGATTGATAGAGTCTTGTGGGATAGCGTCCCATTCCTCCTTGAGCGCAGTTTGCAGCTCCTGGAGATTAGCTGGAGCAATATTTCGGTCTCTTATTTTCCTTTTTAAATTGTCCCAGACGTGTTCGATCGGATTAAGGTCCGGACTCCGAGCTGGCCACACCATTGTTTTGATATTCACCTCTTGAAGGTACTGCGTTACAATTTGAGCGGTATGGGGTCTTGCATTGTCATGCATAAAGAGAAAGTTCTCTCCAATGAAACCGCTAAATGGTACGACATGTTCCTGGAGAACTTCTTCGACGTACCTCCGAGCAGTTAGTCCCCTTGTTGGACGCCTTATATTGGCCCCAGTGAGGAAGACAAGCTCAGTTTTGGCTTCCAAAGAGATTCCACCCCAGAACATACACGAACCACCGCCATATGCAACGCGTTCCGTGATGCAACACGGGGCAAATCTCTCTGTAGGCCTTCTATAGACCCGCCCTCGTCCATCATTGCCATGGAGACACATCCTAGACTCGTCTGAGAACAGAACTGTTCGCCATTGGTCGACTGTCCAGTTCACATGTTCCTGTGCAAATCGAAGACGGGCTTGGCGGTGAGCTGGCGCCAATTTAGGGCCGTTTGCTGGCCTATGCGCTGTTAGGCCGCCTTCAGCAAGTCTCCTTCTGACCGTCCACCGACTGACTTCCACTTCACGCACCTCTTGGAGATGATGTGCAAGATCAACGGTTGTCAGGCGACGATTTCGCAAAGCCGTCGTTACGAGAAATCGGTTGTCGCGCTGAGTTGTAGCTCTAGCTCGACCAGATCCTCTTCGTCGTTCATAGCCACCAGTCTCCCGATAGCGCTGGTATACACGACGAACTGAATATCGACTGATATTCAGCTGTCGAGCTACAGCACTCTGGTTCTGGCCTGCTTCAATTAGAGCAACGACTTGAGCGGCTTTTTCTGGCGTAGTATCCATTTTCTTCGATAATTATTGCAGCTGTAGTCACTGGACGTCCTTTCAGTTTGAGCGTTGAAATGCAACTGATGACATTTTACTCAAAACATGCCTTTTTATACCTGCATTAGTCTGGCAAACTACGGTAACCTAAGGGAGTTAATTTTAGGGTTTTTTTGTTGTCATTAATTCTTGGCCGTAGGGTAAAGTAATAACGGCTTGTATGGTATCGTTGGATAGGTAATGAAACCAGCTTTAATTCCATATTAAAAAAATATATATGTATCTTTCAGAAAAAAAAATAATTTGTATTTTGCAGAAAAAAATCAAATGTGCGATTTCATTGCACCCGAGTGTATGTACCTACTAAAAAATCTTTCACTCAACGATTCTTCATTTATATGGGTCCACATCTTTACAACTTGCTACACAAAAAACTAAACCTTTATCCATTAACCTTGTATAAATGCAAAGAATTGACATTAGACTTTCTCTTAAGCATTAATTATGACACAACTGAATCTCTCCTTAAGATTGCAATATGAAACAATACAGACAGACAATACATACACTTAAATACACACTCTCTCTCTCACACACACACACACACGCACTAACACACACACTCACACACACACACATAAACATACACAAATGAATCTCTCCTTAAGATCGCAAATATGAGACAATACATACACTTATTCACACACGCACTTAAATACACACTCTCTCACACACACACACACATACACAGCTCATATAAATGTAAAATTTTTACTTTTGTATAATCATGTTAGTTTAATGTTTAAGTTAGTTAAGTCCCTTCGTTGTCACTCACAATTAGTTGAAATTTATATTCCACGTTACATGTATGTATACAGCTCTTTAAGATAATTTGTAAGGCTATTGTAGCGGTGGGCCTGGTTTCCTGTGACACAGGTTTTTAAACCTAATATAGGGACCAGCTTCCACAAATACTGTAGTATTATAACTTAGATTAGTGAAGAGTCTATATGTAACACTGATTGTATTTGTGGTGGAAATAAACGATTTATTATTATTATTATTATTATAATCCCTCCGAGGGGCCCTACCACCAGCTGGCCGAATTTAGCCGCCTCTTACGACACTCATCCTTCGTGGGATTGGGGTTAGTATTCTAATCCAGAATACGGTTCCGATGACTCCTTAATGGTTAACAACACATACATGATATGATAGCTCGTTCCGAAATCCATCACAAGGAATTCCTTAATAGTGAACACCACAGTTGTAATATTTTTGCTTCACTGCAGCAGTGCACTTACCCTATAAAAGCTTGTTTAGAATCTCAACCTGTCAAATAACGTTACCCACACCGCAGGCTCCCAGTACCTGTGGAGCATGGACGAGCTTTTCCCAGTGTTCCACCTGGTGGTGGTCCGCGCGCGCGTGCTGCAGCTCGGATCCGAGATACACTTCGTGGAGGACTTCCTAGACCCGCCCGTGCAGCATGGGGAGCTGGGGCTCATGTTCACCACGCTCAAGGTAGGTCCGTGTTGAGCGTACCCGTATAATAACTACACCCATGATGAAGGTAGGTTGAGGGTACCCTCGGGTTGTGTTTTTGAACTACCTTCATGTTAACCACGCTCAAGGTATGTTGGTGTTGAGTATACCATCATGGTCAGCACGATAAAGGTGGGGTGGTTGGTGAGTGGTGAGTGTACCTGAGGTTGGGTTGTGATGTACCCTCGTTTAATACATTCAAGGTATATTGGGTGTTAAGTGTGCCCGAGGTTTGTGTTTTTGAAGTACCCTCCAAGTATGTTCATGGGCGGGGAGACGGTCTTGCAATATTCTCAAGGCTATGTGAAGACTGCCAAGCCACCTTATCTAATAGATAGCGGGGAAAAGATTGTGAGGAAGAATACAACATAAAGTATATATGTATTGGATTGCAATCGTTAGCAGCGTTAGTCATTGAGATATTAATAATTTTGCCCCACATGCCTTTGATAATTCGAAGACTCACCTGCTTCATTGTAGACATAAAAATAAATTATTTTTATTGATTATTTATAACCTTTATTTTCTGTTCTAGGCATGCTACTTCCAAATCCTGCAAGAGAAGATGTCGATAAATTAAATGGAAGATTATAATTCGTTTAATAAATAATGATCTCGCAATATACATGGCGCGTCGTGTTGTTTTACTCTGTAGGGTAGTCTGATATTTATAATACTGAGTTTGACGAGATTCTCGCGAGATGGCGCTAGGTCTGCTGTTTGTCCGTTCCCAAGGTAGTCTTAAGATTTTTTCAGTAACTTTAGATATTGTACTCGTATTGTTGGAACTTTTTATAAGTAGATAGATAGCTGCGTGAAATATTTCTTGTTCTTGGATACGTGTAAAAGGCTGCATTACGTCAGTTTTATCGCAATTGTTTTCTAGACTTTTAGACCGAGTCACAATGACTACAATAGCTCTGACTAGGCTCGATAGTTTGACATGGTCAGTAGATCTGACTACAGCCAGATCAGTTTGATAAATCTAAGTACGGTACATAGATCTAATTTATAGATTCAGTAACAACGAATATAATGATATTGTTTATTCAAAACTAGTTAAGCGACAACGAACTATGCCGGGTTCGAATTAGTCAGCGTACAATTACATATCATGAGTAGCCGTGTAGTAAAATGAGTATATTTCGTAAAATTAAAATCATATACATAATGTACTATCATGTGTCCGACAGTACAGAGCCACCAGCTTATCTGTGAAGTGGCGAAAATTGGAACTAATGCCGCGTCATAAGGTTCTTTGTGCTCATTCATTTGTCATTTACTACCTCTCGAATAGCGTCCAATGATTGGTCCAATGCGTCCGACAGCGCCCTCCTTCAATTCATAGATAAGTTGGTGTCACTGTACCGCCTTTACGATTATTAATCACCTTCAAGATTATCGTTATTACCAAGACTAAAGAGTTAGTGCAGTGCTTGAGCTATTATTTATGTTGAATACGTATTCCAAAAAAAATTGCGTTAACGTAGGTAAACGTCTCTTAAAATAAAATAAAACTTCATTTTTATCTTTCTTTTTACTTTTAGGCAAATATAGGCAGGCATGTCTAATACGACAATTTTTCTCTGATTTCTTCACAAAATTACGGATATCTTTATTAAACTCAATTTCCAATGACATCTCTTTGGCCTTATTTGGATGAAACTTATCACTGATTTCTACACTCAATTACGGATATTTTTATTAAACTCAATTTCCAATGACATCTCTTTGGCTTTCATTGGATGAAAGGTAAACATTCGACACTCTTTTTTATAACAAAGAAATATTTTGTCTTTTAATTACATAGTAAAAGTTTTACAAGTTCACATGCTGAAGTATTTTATTGTTTTAATTGTTATAAAAAATCGAATATTTCCTTAAATCAGATGGAGGTTTTCTAGGTATCTATCTAGTTGGCAAGGAGGATTGCGTTTAATAAGGTATCCAACATTTCGTGAGAAAATCAATGCAAGTGTTAATGTGGCAAGTTTGCTAAAGTTGCTGTATATTGTCCACTGTCCAATTCTGAACTGATAATTTTATTATGCGGCGATGTAGGCCGAGTAGGTATTAATTCTTCTTTATATCTACCTCTGTTTTAGTTCATTTGTCAAAGGTGCATAATGTCCAAATACGTTAATTAAAACATACATATTATAATATATTTTCGTTAATTTTAACCTAAGTGGTAGTCACTAAATTAAGCCATGTTTTATTTATTTGTCATTCCTAAATTAATTATTTATGGATATATTTTTTTGTCATATTTTCTTCTGCTGTTATCTAAATTTTATTCCGGCTATACAAAACATTTCTTGCCATATTTGAATTTCATTTTCTTTTTTATTTCATGTAGCTTTTCGCAAGACTCTTTCACATATAATATTTCAATCTAAAAGCAGATGCTTTCATTATAAATTTTATTTGTGCCAAAAATAATCCGCATGTTTTCCGTTTCTTAACACATAATTAGAATTAAACTTTAGATTTGTAATTTAGTGTAGTGTTTGTTGCTTAATGCCTTTTCTATATATTGAACAAAAAGCAATAAAGGAATAAATAATTTTAATGTTATAGCAATAATTTAAGTAAATATTGGTACAATGTATTGTGGTAAATATATTTTTCTCAGATTATACACAAGTTCCACATTACGATAGTCAGATTCATGTTGTCTAGAAATATATTTGTACAGTATCGATGACTGAAAACTTGTTAAACTATTCAAAATCATTAATGTCGTTGAATCCCACCCGATTTATATAGTTTATATTTTTATTTAATAGTTCTAGTTAAAGTTTTAAAATATTTTTTTCTAGTAAAAAAGTTGCTTCGTGAGGCTACGTAAACATTTTATGAATTTTATGTAATTCCATATTTGTTATTTTTTGTAAATTATTGTTTTTAAAAGCTGTAAAACTAGTATAATTAAAAAAAAAATTAGTTTCCGTTGCAAGACAAAGGCTTTAATTATTCATAAGTTATATTGTTTAGTGAATTATTCCTGTTTTCATTCATTGTTAGAGTAGTATAGCCCCCATAATGACACAATTTAGTACAAACCTGTCAATAATCCATTAAAGAAATATTTAAAAATGTACACAATATTTTAAAACTTAGTTCATTTTTAACTCATTAATAGTTCATGGCCACGTAAATCCAAATATTCAAACATATTTATTGGTTTTGTTATTGTTATTGTCATATTGTTTAATTAATTTAATTTGTTAACGGTTACATGCAAACATTTTAGTACCTAATTAATGTACATAAAGATACGAAACAAAGTCAACTTAAATATCATAAAATAATCAAAAAAAATTTACATATTGTCAGTATCAGATAATTCGTGTTACAGTATTTAAAAGAAAAAATATATTTAAAATTAATAAAAACGCCAGGAAAATTACTGTTTGATTTTATTTCTTCGATCCAATTTGACCATTACTTCAATTTTATTATGCTGAACAAAATTAAAATTACCTTTGATATGGGAAACTCGAATGATACACCAAATTGTTTATTAAGGCTATTTATTTCATTCCTATAAAATAACATACCAAATGTCTCTTTTGTACAACATCATATCAAAAATGTACACCATTATATAAATTTCGTGTCAGGTAAATGTTACCTAGCTACATCCGTGATTCCTTCTGTTACCTCGTGGCTATATAAATATAACATTATAGTCCTCTCACACTAATCTCTTCAGTAATGCTGTACAATATAACTTACTGCGTCCAAGCGATTCGATCCTACTCGGAAATGCCACCGACATCCAATAACACGACTTCAAATTCAAATCAAACTTCAGATGGTATTTAAAATGGTTAGAAAAGCTACTGACATACTTTATACACTGTGTTTGCAGTGACTGGATTTTTAAAATTATATTGTCTTATTAATAAATTTTTTTTAAACATTAGCGAGCGATAAAAATGTATAAATGCTAATTATACATATTATCAATTTTAAAATTCCTGTTTTATGCCCTACTTATTTATATATAATTTATTTTTAATTGTATTATGTATGAAACTCCAGTCACTACATAAGGCTTTGAAGCTTTCTAGTACACTTTGAAGATACATGTCCTATCTATCTGTCCTAAACAAGCGATAGGACACCTTGCTAACACACAATAGATATACCACGAAATTGCCTTCTACTGAATCCACTTGAAGCAGTCATCATACTAAGCAAAGTGCTACGATACAATCTATTGTATCTTGATACACATAATACAAAGATACAAATATGAAAAATATGATAAAAATATGAATATTATTAAACTACAATAATAATATTTATTATACAATGCAATGTACATTATTATACGATAGTGTATAATACATTTTACATTGTTGACGTTACGGTATAATTGTATCGTAATCACTTCACAAAACCGATAACACCTCGAAAGCGGTGGCTAAAACAGCTCCTAAATCCAAAAAACCGATTCAACATCTATCCTAGAGGCAAGAATTAAATTCCGCGGACGATAAAACCGATCAAATCTGATGAGTCGTGAAAGATATGTGGTACAGCATAAGCACAACCTTACTTAATTAATTTTACATAACACATACATAACATAATAAAATTACACCATTTTATATTTTGTTCGATTCATTCACCGACATGCTATTTTGATTTGTACTTTGTTTACAAGCAAAAGAACCTCTGTTACTACAGAATTAGTTTTTGAAGAGAATACATTATTCCACAAGATATAATTGCAGCTTATACCTACTTAAATTATTAGAGCAATAAATCATTGATTGGAGTTTTTAAAGAAACAACATTGATTTGACTGCTATGCAAATGCACCAATCATAACCAATAATTAATTCTTCTTGATAATGTAATTTTCTATAAATCTCAAATAATTTATTCAAACTCATTTCTGCAGGTACAGACGCTAAATAAAGTCATGATAAGAATTTACAGATTATAGAACACTATTTGGCTAAAAAAAACTATAAAATATGGCCACCGAGTTGTTCAAACGCATGATTTTTAAAGCACCGCGAAAACGAAGGAGTCCTGTGTTATTGCAAAAGTAAGCTCGCGAATCGAAATTATTACAACATTATTGCGTCAAATCACATAATAATACACCTTACACACCAAATATAATTAATTTAATACTATATAAAATCATATTCTGCAAAATTAATGTTACAACAAAGAATAACTCGATCTTTCTACACAATTTAAAGACATAATAAAACAATAAAACATTACGCAATATAAAGGTATTAATAGCAAAATATCAATCGAAATTTATTGCATGCATTATATTTATATATCAAAATTAACAATATTAAGTTTCTAAATAACATACAATTGGACGATTTTCAAAGTCAATACGTAAAAATAGTCTGTGCTCTAAGATGAAGTTTAAAAGATATTCGTACATAAAATATTCGTGTTCTGACACTGTAAAATAATCAAAAAAATATGTATTTTCAATTCATAAACTAAACTTACTACTCATAAGCTTGGTTATAAGATAAAATGACCAAATACATGCTACATGTATATTTTTATAAACACCATATAGGTTCAACATAATTGACGTTTAAAATCACACGAAAAAATTAAACAATTGACCGCATGAATTTATAGTCAATATTTTGTCCTTACAATATAAAAATTAAATGACATTTAAATGAAAACCGTTCCAAAACTGATCTCATCGCACAGACCAGGCACACAAACAATAAATTACAATTCACAGGGTATTCATAAGTGAATTCACGCGAACGCGAACAACGGCCCATTGAAACGACAAAACGCTTAAACTAAAGGCGAATCCATAATTAGGCGAACTTGCTTTGATAAATATAGTGTCAACTATCTTCATATCAGTAGCTCGAGCACGAATATTTGCGAGAAAGTATTCGTATGGTTAACGTAAGCAATTTGTCAAATTTGTATGGCATTTTAGTACCATTTACGCACGATAGGGGCGCTTTTGAAAAAAATGCCATACAAATTGCTTACGTTAACCATACGAATACTTTCTCGCAAATATTCGTGCTCGAGCTACGGAAAAGAATCTATACAATTGTCAATATAACAGATTACACTGCCATTCTTAATTTTATAATGCAATTTTGTGTCAATCAATAATTGTATAAAATTTTAGTATTATGTAAATATAACATTCGACTTTAAAGTTACACAAAAATTGTGTTACTAATAAAAACAATTCAATGTACGTGATGTTGCAATATCGAGTTGTCAAATTAGTTCCTCCAATTATGGATTCCATAGAAATCAACGTATATATTACTATAACATCCTACGGCTAAATGTTAGTCGCTTACGAATAAATGCTTTCTAACGCGGTAGGTGGACGAACGTGCCGCGACTGACACACAGACGTTCGTGTTATATATTATATTGTTATATTTAACAGGCACTATGTGGACGACGCATTATGTTGCAGATTGGGAATTATATTATGCACATTATAAATAAGGAATGTAGGTAACAATCAGCAAATGTTGAATTCTATAAATATGTATTCCATAAATTGTATCAAGGGGATTTCGATAGCGGAACTAATTATTTTACGGCTATAACTTATCTATCCCTAATAATCGATACACAGATACCAGCAGAAACTGCTACTTATTAGGATCCATTATTTGAAATAACGGACAGATAGGTTATAGAAACCGGAAGTTGAGAACTATTTTTTATAAATAATAAGAAACGTCTGCATGACCGTCGCTTTATTGAACCATGTAATCCACAATGCATTTCGACAGAAATAAAATAAACTTTTGAATAAACAGAGATGTTTATCATACTCAGTGTTAGGCTATATAACTATTTTTAATTTTTTTAGAGTAAAGAAAAGTGGTATTTACACACTTTTTATTTCCATTTTCTTACATATGCCCTAGTTGATAATTTTGTTGTTGTTGTAACAGATTCCAGAGCGTAACAGATACTTAAATCGCTCCTTAGTACAGAATTTGTATTGGTATTCATTCTTTACTAAGGAGCGATTAAAGTAACCTTAGGTGACTCTGAATTAGCGCGTTAGACATCTTTCCTTTAATAATTAATTATGTTTGTATTCATAAGACAAATATTTTCCCATTGTTTAAATGACACTATTGATACAACACTTGTTAGTTCAAGAGCGTATCACGAACGCCTCGAGTTTGATAAACATCTACGTCAAGTGCATTGCCGTCTCACTCACACCCCCAATATGAGAAAGAGATACAATAACAGTCGCGTGGTATACGGATGTTTTCCAGCTCAATACACTTTAAACTCTATGTAAACCGCCGTAAAGTCGGTAAATTTTATTGTAATTAAAAGTATGAAGCTAAGTATTGAAACATAGGAACACGATAGTTTCAAGGTCAACAGTCCATTGACATTTCACATAATGGAGGGCTGCGTAAACTTATTTATTCTGTGGATTACAGGTTAACAAACTCAGATAGGCGTTAATCAAAGGATAAGTTTACAAACACAGAGATAGCGGACCTAATAAAACATACGGTATATCAACATACATGATATACACATCGTAGTCACTAAATAACAAACTAACATTGTACAATGTGAAAAATAATATAATAATTATTATAGCCCTAAATCAAATTCTAAAACAGAGTTCACGTAGTCGTTTCATATTCTTCGTTAAGTTAATAAAAATCTTATTTACACACCTACTTCCAAAACAATAATTATAGATTGAATATTGTATTTTATTAAAGATTAAAAAATAATTATAAAAAAATCAATAAAACCTTTTTTTGCTAAGCAATTAAGATTAAAAATAAATAGATGACGGACTGTGCAGAGTGAAGTTATTGGGAATATTTTTATGTAATTTCAAAAATATTAACAAGTTTAGTGAAGGAGACTTTATTTTAGCCAATTACAAGCCAATTGCGCGTTAGGCACTAATGTAGATGTTGCGAGTCCACAGTCAAAATTTCAAGTTGCTTAAACAACTAATACTGAAAGCACCATTTTATATAATTACCTAATTAATCAAATCCGAAGTTAAATCCGATACAATTTTGAATTTTCAATTTTAAAAGAGTTAAAACGGACCACAACGGACGCGGTGTTTCTACGACATTTAGGGTCAACGCACATTTATTCGGCGCCATTCGCGATTCACCGAATGATTTTGGTTACACTTATTCGGCTCGGCTTCTATCAGCCGCGTACGGCGTCGTAAGAATGCGAACGACTGCTTACGGCGTCGTAAAAATGCGAACGGCTGCGTACGGCGCTGAATACGCTGCGAAGTCCGTCCGAAGACGTTAGTAGGTATAATCTATACGGGAACTATGAAGGTCGCAACCTGTCGACAAGGCCAAGGAGTCAAAAATCTTCCATGTACCTACCTACAGCGCGGCGCTGTTCCGCCGCGTTCGACGTCGTACGCGGCGTACGCGGCCGAAAGATAAAACACATTTGTCGTCGTTTTCTACTTGTTTACCGCGAAAGCGGAATCGGCGCCGAAAAGCCGAAAGGATGCGTACGCGTCTCCATACAAAATCGTTGTTTACTATGGACAAAAGCCGAATGGAGCCGAATAAATGTGTTTTGACCCTTAATGATAAAAGATTATGATTTTAGAAACAAAATCTATCATAAATAAAAATAAGCTATTAGGGCACGAATGTATCACATTTTAAATTCTTACGTAATCAAAATTCTAGGTCAAAAACTCATATAAAATTATGTATAACGAACACGAGATTCACCGCGTCGTGTAGCCCGAAAATTGTAAAATAGTTATAATATTGTAATAGAATTTTAGTAAAATAATTCTGTGTAAAATGGCATCCATCTTTAAAAATCTAGTTAATACTGAGACATTATACGTTATGCGCTGCTTTGCGATTCGTGTCCTCATAAAGAAAAGATAATATGATAATATGATAAAAAATAAAAGAATTGGTTAACCATATAAAATTTCAAATAAACTTACATTAAATACATTGTCAATATCCATTAGAAAAATGTATTAAAATTTGTTTTTTGTGCGCATAGCGAACACAGTGTTTTATTAACACGATAGAAAATAATATAAAAATGAGCTTAAATGAAGAAAAAAGATGATTTTCTTTTCTTTATGGTGACCAAATCACAAAGAATACATAATAATATGCTTTATAGTTACACATTCACCCATGTCTTAACGATCAAAAAATACATATTAATTACACGTAATTACAGTTACACGTTAATTAAACACATATGACACTGATCGCTCGCACTTGACAATTTATTGTCATCGATAAAAAAAATTAAGAAAATATTTTATTGGTGTTCGGGTTAAACTATGTACACACTCGACGACTGCATACATAATGTAAGCATGTGACCGTATTGTACAATAAAAAATGTGACAAACCTTAATGGCCAGCATTGCACTACTGATGAGTTTATTTAATTCTATTTACAAAAATAATAAAACACTTGTATGGGAAAGATCGCGCGAAGCTTTGAATAGATGGCGCTACTAAGGATTAAGTACTTGTTTGTAATCTGTTTTGTAATCTTACAGTTTCTTGTGTAAATCGTAACATGTTTTTATTTAATTCTTTTAGCATATTCGCACTTCTTTTTAGTTTTATATTTTCTAAAAAATATACCTATCATTTTATAAATATACTTTTTTTATTGATCATAACAATTTAAAATCCAACCCATTGAAGTATAATGTCATAGAATAGACATCTCGAACAAAATATGTGTCCCCGCCGGGAGGTTCTATTTTCAAAATAGGGCCCCCGTTCTCCTTTCAAAATCGAACGAATCCATTGGCAATTGAAGCCGCACGGCGTCAATTCATTGAAACATACATTATGTTCGCGGTGTCCATTCTATACGCTAGTAATAGTAATTCAATGATCCAACCAAATAAATAATTATTGTAATGTCCACACGCTCTTATACCTAGTAGCGCCACCTAGAAACGAATTTTGGTAGCCGCCTTCCCCATTCATAAAACAGTAATTGTATTTAACGAACGATTAATTATTCTATGATAAAACCTTACATTATATCCAATGATCATTTTGAGCCTACATTATCTAATTTATCGCGATAAAAACCCATCGCAGTAGTGCAATATCGGCAATGGTGCTACACTGTATAGTACACCTGTGCTATAGTTCTGCCACTGTATACCTTAATTTACTACTATTATGTACATCGTAGTCAATCGCACATGATCGGTGTCGGCCGTAGTACAAATATATTTACACGCTCCTCTAAGCCGGCTACGTCTTACTGTAAAATACCAGTCGAATCGTAAAATTCGTTAAGTTACAAATCTATAGAGTTATAAGAAAGATTTACTAGAACATTTGGAGGGTAGGAAAATAAACGCCGAGATAAATATATCTATCTCACTCCCTCAAATACATTCGCCGTAAGAAGGAAAGAGACATCCGAGATGTTTATTATGCCGTATATGTTTTCACTTTGGAAAATTGGAAACGTTTTACACTAGTATGAGTGACTGACATAGATGTAAAAATCAAAACTATTCATTTTCCCACATCCCATTTATCCTTTCGTAATCTATCCACAAGACCAAACGCAATCGGATGGGCGAAGGCCGGCCGGCGTCCGTAACCTATCTTACAATAAAATCGTTATTTGATCCCAAGCGCGATATAAGATTGAAATTGAACTCCTAATCTATAAAATCGGAGGTACGTCGAAATCGAATTGGGGATCACATCAATCATCACCACTTACGCACTAAGTAATACCTAATCTGTAAAATAGGTACAAACAAGGTCCTCACTATCCAGAAGGCAAAATTGGCACTTACGACGATCGCCCCCCTCGCGAGTGTGTCGAGGATGGTGGGGCGAAGGGCTACGGCCCGCTATGTGGCGGGGGCGGAGCCCTGCGTGGGGTTGTACGGGTGGTTCGAGTTGCGCAGGACCGTGTACACGCTGTCCACTTTGCTCAGCTTCTCGAAGAAGGGGATGAGGTCCAGCAGCTCCGAGTCTGTCATGTCGTCGAACCATGACGCGACAGGTACCTGGAACCAAATTTCATTTATTTTTTTGGGTTCCGTACAAAAAAACTAAAAACGGAACCCGGGACCCGAGATCCCAGGAGATTACTCGTGTGTCTGTTTGGGTCTGTTCAGTTAGGGTTCCGTAGCCAAATGGCAAAAAACGGAACCCTTATGGATTCATGTCTGTCTGTCTGACTATCCATCCGTATGTCACAGCCACTTTTTTCCGAAACTATAAGAACTGTACTGTTGAAACTTGGTAAGTAGATGTATTCTGTGAACCGCATTAAGATTTTCACACAAAAATAGAAAAAAAAAAAAACAATAAATTTTAGGGGTTCCCCATACTTAGAACTGAAACAAAAAAAAAAATTTTTCATCAAAAATACGTGTGGGGTTATCTATGGATAGGTCTTCAAAAATGATATAAGGGTTTCTAAAATCATTTTTTTCTAAACTGAATAGTTTGCGATATCGTTAATCTCGTGAAGCTAGTCAACTCACAGCATTGTCCGGATGGAATATGTAGGAGGCGGGCGAGTTGTCCACTATGACGACGCGACGCAGGTCGCGGCCGAGGCTGTTCAGGTCCTTCACGTAGTTCCCGCGGTGGAACACACAGCTGTCGCGGAACAGCCGCGCGCGGAACACGCCCCATCTGGAAACAAATGTACGACACATTAACTTACGGTAGCTGTAATAAAGTAGATATTTTTTATGGAATAATTCTGGACAAAAAATAACCGACTTCTAAATTAGGGATAACTCAAAAACTACTGGTCATATCTCGCTCAAAAAGTGGGACCACTTGACAAGCACCAGCTTTCGATTAAAAAAATAATAATCAAAATCGGTTCACCCAGTCGAAAGTTCTGAGGTAACAAACAAAAAAATACAGTCGAATTGAATACCTCCTCCTTTTTTGAAGTCGGTTAAAAAGTCGACAAGCTGACGATCCACCTGATTGTAAGCTATCGTCGCCCATGGGCATCAGCGACAAAAAAGCATCACTGATACGTTGCCCCTCAAGAAAGAGCGAAGAAAAAGAAATAAAGAGTAATAAGAAGACTACATGTTTTAAAGTGATCCTCATTGACCGTGGTCATCCAACAAGAGTACGGAGATACGGCAAACTCCCTTGTTAACGTTCACACTCCGCACAAGGATTCCCTGTGTCCTTTTGGTTCTAAACTGGGACCAATACCAGCTATAGGATACTAGGTCGTAATATTATCACGAAAAAATACTATGACTATCAATGCTAATTCAAATTGTAAATTCATTTGTTAAACTTTGTCAGCAGTGGTCACTGATCAACCATGCACAACCCTTCATTCAACTGTTTTATTTCTATTTCATAATTATTATCGTCTGACTTGATAACGACCTCTATGAGGCATCATACTGTCTGTCGGCACAATGTAACTACGTAGTACATACTTACTCAAGCCCGGGGGTTCCATGAAAGTAATCTATGCTGTCAAATATTACTCATAATCGCGCGCTCCCCGCTTCAAATTGGCGCAATTTGTCGCGCAATCACGTCGAAATCGAGAGGACGTTCAGGCGATTGATTCACTGCGGTTTTTTTGGGTCTGAATGTAGTATAATTATTCAAACTAGTAATTTTGGTTGTATTTTTTATATTAGCACTGAAAAGTACCTATCTCCCGCACCTGACTCCCTTAACTTTCATATCACTCTCACATAACCTTCTTTATTTTAGTCATCCTCGTCCCTTCCGACCATCCACATACATATCCATCACTCTTCTCCTCTCCTCTGGTCTCAGCACATGCCAAAACCACGGCACTTGGTCCCTTTCAACTTTTCTATCATCGGTACCACTTTCAGACTTCCTCTGAACTTATTCCGTACTTATTTGTTACTTTATACATTCTCGTCACTCCACACATCTACCTAAACATTCTCTTCCCCGCAAAAGTAAAGAACATAAATTATCTTAATTAACATTGCACGTTATTAACACTTGTTACAACATAACTCTGTAATTACGGTATAATACGACAATACCTATATGATCAGGTGTTCAAAACCAACCAAAGCTGTTATTCCCGCAAAACACTTTTACAATCCATTTGTGGTGTATGACTGCAATAAAGCTAGAAGGCCATGGGAGTAACAAATCTTTTAGGACTTGATGTTTTGAGTTGTTCTAAAACAGCATTGTCCTATTTGTGTTTTTAATTGCAGTGATATAAACGTATTATAGAGCGTGAAGGTCTTCGATTACATCAAAAGGGAAATAAAATTGATAACTCACTTAGATTCTTTTTTAAGACGACGAAACGTTTTTAAGAAGAAGAAAACTGTGCAATGTTCTTTATTCTTGTTTCATTTTAGAGAAATTAAGAACTCAAAAATACAATTTAAGCATATAAACTCAAGAAATGAATGAGCTTACAACGCACATGGGTTTCAAAAATTAGTTTGTGCATGAATGAACTAAAGACCAAATGATAGTGGAAAATTACTACACACGCTATACTTTAGACAAAATGCTCTCATCTCACGATTCCCCAACACTACTCGTAAAATCTCGTAAGGGTAAACCTCACTCTTACCCTAGAGTCCCGCATGTTCGTGATAGAGCATAAACAAGTAACTCAAGGGTCTTCAGCCTTCAACGAGCCGTGACTCAAGCGAAGGTATCATTTTACATGATTGATGGAGAAAGCATTTCAAGGAAAAGTAATTGTAGACATTGTATAAATAATGACCAAGATAGAATTGCTGGCAGATAACCTCGATGATCCAAATGCGGGTATTTGTCTATTGAAAGAAACATAACAGATGTAAACCAATGTAAGTAGATCGGGATGAAATTACTGCGCACATTTAAAGAGTTCGCGTTTTTAGCAACGAGTAGCTTTTTGTGGTGAGTACAGTATAATGTTATAGACATTTTTATCATTCAATTTAGATATCAAATAATGATTACAAATTTTCCACTTTCCTTAACCAATAAAATGTAGTAAAATACATTTTAACTACGTTACTGTAACCACAAACCTATAATTAACAATCGATATCTTATTCTCATTGTATTCAGAAAATAACAATTAAAGAAATAGTTCCATTATAAGTATATTTACTGATTACGGGAAAAGAAAAGGGACGAAGATATCTGAACTGCAGAAGACGGAACGTAGAGAACGGTTGTAAGAGGTAAACGAAGAGAGGAAAGAGATGAGAGAAGTCTAGAAATATATATGCCCTTTAACCAGCACATCAAAGAGTCATTGGATCATTCTCTTGCTTTTAATTTTGAAAAGTAATGCCGGTGCAGACCTTCCACTCGTAAACGTGTGTCAGTACTACAGATAATCAATACTCATGTGATTCGGTTGGATGGTTCAACAGCTCTTCCATTAATTAATCAAGCGAAAGTCACAAGAAGGATAACATAGTCAGGTCAATCCTAACTGAAGATGCCTGAGGGCGGTCGAAACTACATTTTCGATATGACCCATTTACAAACTCGACCGTAGTTTATGACAATCGATTTTTGTGCTAAATGCCTTTGAGGCCATCGAGATCAAAGTGCAGTGCTAAACAAGGTTACTAGCAGAAATGGAAATTTTAAGGACAGCTAGTTATAAAACCGGCTTTTATGTAAGTGATGGGCGTGTTCTATTTTAACAGCATGCAGCGCATTTTCATGCACTGAGGAGAACTAACAGTGCTTTTTTAGGGTTCCGTAGCCGAATGGCAAAAAACGGAACCCTTATGGATTCGTCATGTCTGTCTGTCTGTCTGTCTGTCCGTCCGTATGTCACAGCCACTTTTTTCCGAAACTATAAGAGCTATACCATTGAAACTTGGTAAGTAGATGTATTCTGTGAACCGCATTAAGATTTTCACACAAAAATAGAAATAAAACAATAAATTTTGGGGGTTCCCCATACTTAGAACTGAAACTCAAAAATGGATTTTTCATCAAACCCATACGTGTGGGGTATCTATGAATAGGTCTTCAAAAATGATATTGAGGTTTCTAATGGGTGAATATTTCAAGATAGACATATTCGGGGTTCGTAAAATATTTTAAAATAATGCTTCCAATTCCAACTTTTATAGATTTAACGTGAAGTTTATAATGCAGATTAACGAAATAAATGAAACGCACAGTATTTAAACTGCTTTATAGGTCTGAATCTGAAGCTGAAAATTTTCGTCAAACGGTGATGAGATTTGAAACACATGGTAATTAGCATTTGAAAAATGGTAATTATTCTTCGTGATTGGTAATTAGAACTATAATATTATAAAGAGGAAAGATTTGTTTGTTTGTACTGAATAGGCTCCGAAACTACTGAACCGATTTGAAAAATTCTTTCAATGTTGAGAAGCTACCACAGACATATAAACAGAAGTTATATGTCTGTGGAAGCTACACTATCTCCGGGTGACATAGGCTATATTATATTTTCAAAAAAATTAGAGATCCTTAATAAAACTCCAATAATGTAACCTAAGGTGTAAAAAAATAAGAAAACCGAAGCAAAGCGAGGGCGTTTACTCATCTATACTATAATAAAACTCAAAGGGCAAATTTACTGTACATTGCATATTTTTTAAAAAATTTGATTAGGGGGCACTTCAATAACGTGTTAGAGTACAAAATATTTTTTTTAGAATTATTGTGTGTCTGTCTGTCCGGGCATCACATGAAAACCCTTGAACGGATTTCGATGAAAATTGGTAAAGTTGTTACTAATACTCCGGGTCATATTTTAAGATACTTTTTATCCCGGAAAATTAAAAGGTTTCCCCGGGAAACGTGATGAAAGTTTGTATGGAATATTTTTAAAACATCAACCGATTTGCTTCAAATTTGCATCAAATATTCCTTACTTAAATTTATGGAACCTATATTTTTCAACTTTTCAAAATTTTGCAAAAAAAAAGAAAAAAATACAAATTGATGTGAATATTGCTTATTTTTCAAAACCCGCTCCTGGAGGAATCCTTTGTGAATTTATCGTGGGTTTCAGTATATAAATTACTAAATATAAGTACTTCAATATAAATTCACCGTTTTTTAAATTTCCTTCTACAAGAGGTACAAATAAGCATCACTAATTTTTTTTTTCTTTCTTCGATTTTTTCTTTATGTAATTTGTTTGTAAGGTAGTCCTCATTGCTTCTCCAAATAAAATTTTCTTCTTAGCTTCTTCTACTTTGGTTTTGTCTCTTAGCAGTGCTGTTACTTTTGAATTAGGACTCTGCAATCGTTTTTTCAGTCTTATAATTATTTTCCTATACGCATTATTTTTCCGTTGCAGGGATTCTAATTGTGATTTATACATTTGTTCTTTTTTTTCTATTATGTAACGTATCTTTCTCAATTTGCTTTTTAAGTTCTTGATTAATGTTTCGTGTAAATCGTTAGATGTAGAGGGTTGTGGCTCATTATCGCAAATTGAGTTTCTTCTTCTGGATCTATTTTTATTATTATCACTATTATCTTCGCTGTCACTGGAACTTGGTGTATTTTCATTCATATGTTTAATTCCTTCCTTTATTAATTTCTTTTTTTGATAACGTTTTCTAAAGTTTTCTCTCCATTTCTTCCTCTGTAGCCTTCTAGCTCTTGGCGTCATTTCTACAACTGACAAAAGCTTTTTCTGTTCTCGTCGTTTTTTGTATCGTTGTCGTTCTTTTTCTTTTTCAAGGGCGTATAAAATAGGGTCAGCTTTAATTTTAGCGTATCGTTTGCGGCGGGCGATTTTGGCTATAGTCAATGTTTCCTCCTTCGATTGATGTTTTTTCCGAGGCATATTTACTCTGAAAAAAAAAATGTCAGTGGTAGTTCAGTACATAGATTTATTTTGTTGCGAAAGTGTCAGTTCACATCGAACAATCAAAAATCGATCACCACCGGATGGTACGTGGCTATCGTCGCCCATGGACATCAGCAACACCAAAGGCATCAGTGATGCGTTGCCAGCCAAGAAAGAGAGAATAAAAAGAAAGAAAGAACTGGCTCTCAAGCCTCCAGTCGGACCACGTCGAGTCGTTTGGCAGCTGACTCATGCTCAAGGGTGGTACAGCTATCCAGGTGAACCCTATGGAGAAATAATAATAATAATAATGGTATTAATTAACAAATTAAAGTCAATATTACAAATATAATCCCTCGAGGGGCCCAACCACCAGCGGGCCGGATTTTGTCGCCTGTTACGACACCCATCCGGCGTGGGATTGGGGTTAGTATTCTAAGCCGCCCCAATACGGCTAAATACTATATAATAAGAGAACAACTCATACTGGTACTAATTACCATTTTGAATTGCTCATTACCGTTCGCCAAAAAACGAACGGAAAAAATGGTAATTATATAAATGGTAATTAGGTATTTGTACACTTTCTCACATTATACGTTCTTTATAGAACTTAATTATTTGGGACCTTAATAAATGCAAAGAGTATCCTATGGCGACTATTATAATGCATAAAAATTATAAATAAAAATAATAGACTTACCGTGGTAAACTCGAACGGTAAGGAGATTTTTGTTTGCCAAAGACGATTTCTGCGTGATTAAGGTTGGCTAGAGTAGGCACCAAAACACTTTTTGACGTGTGACCCGCACGAGTCGAGGCACGGATCTGAGCGCGATCGCCGAGTTACTCTTTCATTATCAATACACTCAGCTGAAAAAACCAGAGCCTGCGACTGTGTGAGCAAATGGTAGTGAGTGTTAAGTGTTGGGACAATTTTCTAAGTCGTTAAAAATTAGCTAAAAGTGTTCTTTAATGTGTATAGTTTTGCTAATTGGTAAAGCATGTTGTGTACTATCTAAATTACTACTTAAAAATTCGTTCTTCAGGGTATACGTATAACTTTTCGAGCATGAACTGCTAAAATTTGGAAATTGGGACACGACTGGTAATGAGATTTCAGGAACGTTTATGAACGTAACTTAATTGTTTATAACAATAGGAATATATTATGTACATCTGTATATAGTGCTGGAACTATGTTTTACGTAAAAAAATACAAAACATAACTTTATGTCTTAGAAAATAGTTATTTGGGGAGGGCCGCGTGATATGCACATCTTCAAAGAATCACCCTAATATCATTTTTTTCTAAACTGAATAGTTTGCGCGAGAGACACTTCCAAAGTGGTAAAATGTGTGTCCCCCCCCCGTAACTTCTAAAATAAGGGAATGATAAAACTGAAAAAAATATATGATGTACATTACTAAGAAGCAAACTTCCAACGAAAATTGGTTTGAATGAGATCTAGTAAGTAGTTATTTTTTTAATACGTCATAAATCGTAAACCGCAAAAAAACATTGATCAAAGTTACAACGAACTACAAAACTTTTATATTATGTTACTTGCTGCTACGGAACCCTTCATGGGCGAGTCCGACTCGCACTTGGCCGCTTTTTCTTCAATGTATCAGTCACTTTAGACGACGACTATAAGAGGACAAAATTCAAAGTACCCTTAAGGACGTGTAATACGAATAGAACAGCTAAAACCTACGTGTCTATAAGCACTTGCCCCCACATTTAAATGCTTGTTCAAGTAACCGTCGCACTTTGCACAAGTATCATCGTGAACGGTCGTTGAGTACCCCAATCTCCCCTCGAGCCAGCCAAAAGCACCACGCACTCTAAGTAATGCATTCGCTCACACGAATACTATCTCATTTGCCTTTTACGATGTGTCGAAAATATTTTAACATTGTTCTTGTTACAATTATCTATTACGTATGTAGTCTGTTTGTATGGAATGATGAATAATAAAATCTTCAAGCAATTTTTAACATCCCCAATTTTGTTTTTTAGGTTTCAAACGCCCCAACTCAGAGTCACTTACGGTTACTTAACTTAAATTGGAACAAGGTCGAATCTACCCACGTAATAATATTTTTATGACAATTTTTAATATGTATATAAAACACAAAAAATGTTTGTACGGATGTCCTTTATAGACTCTGAAACCATCCAACCGGTATGCCTCAAAATGGTTTCATTTGAAAGGCAATAGTCCCGAGGTGGTTTGTGACTACCATAATAATGCATTAGGCACATTCAGTCCATTGATAAAGTCGATTTCCCACTTTTCCCAACAATTTGAAGATATATATTACGTAAAGATGGCGAATCAACGTCAACGTCAACACAAAACACTAATCTGTCATTCAGATTTTTTTAGCGTAGTGGAACACGCCGGGTATCCACTAGTTTTTAGTAAATTAAAATGTTGGAAACAATTTATTAAAAGCATGATACAAATGAAAATAATTGTTTCGGGTAGCAGTGTTGACGCTAAATACTTAAAAAGCGCAGGCTATTAGTATAATAAGATGGATTGAAGTTCCCACATGTATGTATTCCTGGAATTTTTATGTTTTAAACAGATTATTAAAATAGTAGTTTTTGTATGTTTGTATTAAATTTGTAGTCAAATTTTGCAGTGGCGAAATTTAAGCCAAATCTATACAAAGAACGTGTGCTAATGAATAAAGAATGATACATTTCACTGCGCAAGGTCAAGAAGGCCTTTACGCCCTCTCCAAATATACTGACATTTCGACGCTAAGACCTTGTATCTGACGCATTAGGGTCTTCTCATACTTAAACGCAATCGTCTTAAACAGATTATAAGAAACTACGTATCGCAATAAGACTGAAAACGACTTATATAGTGCATGCGACAGATCCCCTCTCCACTACCCCGCGCGAGCCCTCACGGTGGCGAACAAATATTGTAAATAAAATAATTTACGAAATTTAACTTGTTTTGCACACTGTACAATTACTTCTGTGACATCATTAGTGCGAAGTTCCAAGTTAACTCCCACGCGTTGTACCTGTCGGCCGCGGTGTTACGTCGTTTTTTCTCTTCTGATAACCGAGTTTAAGGCGATGATTCCATGTATAAGTATGGGGAATATGCAATACATGTCCAAAGAGTACATCAAACATGTACATCCGATGATATATTTTGTGACGGAGAATGATATCATTTTACAATGAACCAAATAGTATAATAGATCAAAATTCAAACCTAACAGTGGTTACGCAATGTCTATAATTTTAAGAAACAACTACGTATGTTTTGCAACCAAATGTCGTTAAAGTAAACCGTGGTTTGATTTCTACATTGTTCTAGTTACATAAGCCGAAGTAGACTTCTACCATAACCATAATTGGCTTTGTAGAATTTATGTCATAAGGATCAGGAGACACAATAGTGTCTAGGGCAAGTACACTCACACACTCCAAAAAATGTCACTTGACGCTATAGTCTCTTTTCTCGAAACCTAGTGTGACGTCACGAAACAAGCCGTCACGAAATTTTTAACTCCATATTTTTAATTATTAGCGAAACGCCAAGACTTTGTACATTCACATAACAAAAAGATTATTGATTGTGTCCATAAAACACTAAAAATTATTTCGATCTTTCAATTATTTAATACTTTACAACAATAAAAAATTTGGCCCGGTCCCTTTTTGGAATCTGAACAGCCTAAATTACTAATTTCGGGTGAATTTTTGCTAGAAGGTTGGTATTGAATTTTCTTTTTTTTTCTCCGTACATGGCATTGGCGTAATATATATTTCGATATTAATGGCTGTGACCACAGACACATGCTTAGTAAGTAGATAGCGTATACAGACTATACATTGAGTGCTTGCTTCAAGGATATAATAGTCTAACTGGATCACAATCTTCGAAGATACCTGAAGATGGTGTTCAAATATTTTTATAAATGCAGTGCACTTAAAAAAATAGATGTACAATAAGTACCTTAATAAATAATATTGTTTCATTTTATTATTACCTTACACAAAAATAATCATAATAATATAAAAATATCAGTTTTCATGACAAAGATATTTTTGAAGAAATTATTAAAAATACTAGCTGACCGGGCAAACGTCGTACCGCCTCATAAATTATATCTAGATATAGAGACACCCTAATCACAACCCTTGAGTTAATACATATTTTAACACATTTATAACTTTGAATTTCATCCCTTAGTTTCACCCTTATGGGGATGATTGTCCAAATAAACTTGTCACAATACTTTTGTTTTTACAGGTCTGATAAATGATCAATTAAATTATCGACAGCCGAGTGTAGAAAATAATTAAAGTACTAATATCGCTATTAAAAAATAGGGGTTAGTGGTAGAAGGGTGAAAATTAAGAATTGAATGTACTTTTAATGCCGAATTATAAGTAAATTGAAATAAAAAAAAATTGTCCAGAAAATAAAAAAAAAAATTGGTGTGAAGTTCCACAAATATTTCAAGATCAAAATTAGCCAAATCGGTCCAGCCATTCTCGAGTTTTAGCGAGAAAAACGAACAACAATTAGGATCGTGGTCAAGCATTAACTTATTGTAAGAAAAAAATGATTTATTTATATAGATTAGATGTTCATTGAATAGGGTCTTGGACTGTTTTGTCGAAAGTGTATAAGCGTGTTGATTAGATAATAGAATGTCTGTAAAATATGTTTTCCCGCAAAAATTAATCGGTTTTTATGGAAATAAAAGCAAAAATATTTTACACTTTTGGATTTTGCGCTAAAACGCTACTGTCCTGTCATTGATGTGCATGACGTCACTTTCCACTGTCATACACACTGCTTGTAGCAGAACCCACAGACTAATAAGAAGAACTGTGATAGACTGACAGTGGAAGATGACGTCACGCGTCGTGACTGGCGTTTGTGGTCACGTGATTTTGACGTACAAAATAAATATTTTAAAAGCTTAAAATAAAATAAAATCCTAATTATTTATTACTAATTCATATTAATTATGTATTTTAGGCCCATAAACTAGCTTTAGACAAAATATCACATCATTTTAACAATACAGTCCAAGACCCTATTGTGACATCACGTCTTCAGACCCTTCGAAGTTCGAAGTCACTAATCCAGTTATACTATTATATCCATGTCGACGCCTCAGTAAGTAATGTTGGTAGCATTGAAATAGGAGTTTAAAAATTTTGTTGTTTTGATACATTTGTGATTGTGATTTTCAGTGATTTAGAAAAATTAGAGAACAGAAAATAAAAATACAAATACGAACGCCAACTGTTAAAAACAAGCATCGCGGGCAGATCTACTAAATAGGTACAAAAATTACATTAATAATGTTATTTATTATTGTCAGTCCTACCTGATATAACCTCTTCTTAAATTTTATTATGTACACTTACCTAAAACATACATACGCTTTTGAGTTTTGTTGTTCGGATTTGTTGAGGTCTTACGCCCGAAATTAATACTTAAACACTACCACTACGCAATCACAGTCACAGAGTACTTAAGTACATAAACACTAATCCAATGGCGAATGTCACAAACTCACAGAAGTATAGGGAGATATTTTTTAAAGACGATAACTTTTAAACTAGGTACTTGTAAGGAACTCGATAAACCTAATATTATTATTGTGTCTTGACTTGGACTCTTGGAAATAAAAGGTACATTTTTACATTACCTAAATAATTATGATTTAATTAAAAGTTTATTTAAAATTGTCTACCTACAAGTATGTACTCAATGGATTATTTTAAAGCAACATAATATTACAATAGGTGATAATATAGTTTGCATAGGAGGCTAGGAGATCTCAAGGACCAAGGAAAATATTTGTTAAATAATTACATATTTTGATAAACCCATATACTGAAAACCCAGCTGCGAGGCAAGCAGTATCTAGAAGTGCAGTTAACAATAAATGTAGGTACCTACTTGGGACTATATTATCATTACGTATCAGTACCTACACTTTTGAAATCATAAATTTTAAATATGTTCTTAATGTTTTAAATTCCTTGCCAAGCAATATACTATACCCAGCAAGAATATGTATCGATAGGACTTCACTATAAGCCATTGCAATGTGCCAAAATGATATGGGCCTACTTTGTTTTAATATAGATAGGAATAATTGAATAAGGCATAATATTATGTAATAAATAAAGAATGGATATTTATGTATTATGTTTTTATACAAATATATTTAATCCTTGTTTTAAAAGATTTTAATGTAAGTACCTACTGCTTAACACAAATTGTCATATAAAATTTTTATTTAAGGAAAGGTGTTGGAAGAACAAATAAGAAGAATACAATAACAAAAGGGGGAGATTGAATTACAACTAAGACTATTGACATCAAGCTGAATACTGTTGTCCGGAGAAGAATTACAAAAATATTATATTAAAAATTATTTACTGTTCAACATTTTATTTATATACACTCTTTGAACCAAAATCACATAACTATGCTGTAATGAATTATTAATTTCATGTTCAACGTAATATGCCTCCTAAAATAAAATTATCAAGAAAACCACAATCTGTCTTTTAACGTTTTATTTCTCACACATAATGTTATACCTTCAATTCCAATCTCAATAGAAAATCAATGAGTAAATTACAATGGTCACAGAATTCAAATTTCATTCACTGTAATATAAAGTAATGATTATATTTGTAGCGGCCTTATTCTGACCTATTTTCTCAATTTTCAAATCCATGTTGCTTTGTAGGATGGATAATCCATCCATCCATTGAGAGGTCAAACAAGTATGATACTCTGCCATCTATCTTGATTTGTACCTTCAATATAAACATATGAATAAATACTAGGAACATAACATTTCTTACTTTGTACACTTCCTCATATTGTAATATTATGATAACATAAAAACTTTCATTTTTCAAAATAGACATGAATAGTCCATTTGTTGTTTATTGTGAATAAATACAACACTAATCGTTAACTTGTTAAAAAGGAGATGTTCAAAAGTGGCACTTTATTCCGAAGAAATTTGTACAGCCGTAATTTATGTTTCATTTGAAAGCATATTTTCTAATCTACTTGAAATTTTAAAAGTTACATTTTATTGATCCTCCATATTTTGGAAAATCGATGAAGTATGTTCGTGATAATTAGAAGGTCTATGGAAGCAATGTTTTTTTTCTAACAGGTACATACGTCCTTTTCACGAATTATGAACATAAGAGGTTCATCTATTATATTATTATGTTTTCAACACATAACTATAAATGTATTAAATAAATAACACTAATTGTAAACTAAAATCATGAAGAAACGAAACGATATAGATCATCCTAGTTCGATCCATAGTGATTAAGTACTCTGTGGTTTGATCTGTTTGATATTAGTAACTGTCTAAGGGACTACATTATTATAACAAGCAATTACGACCAGGATTTGCTTCAGTTTCCTCGAGAATCGCAGGCCCGAACTGCCGATTGCTCGTAGTTCGCTCTAGCCTGGATTAAATAACTTTCTACATAATTCGGAATGAAGACTATAATGATGACTAATAACAGGTCTTAGGATTTTAAGGTCATCATAACCTAGACACAATAGTATTTTATTATGAAACCCATTGCATAGAAAGCCACTGTAAATAGATTTTGTAGGTATCACATTTTAATAATGGAAAGCTGATATCATACTTAAATAAATTGTGTGCAATTACATGGAGAATAGGAAATAATAAAAGACTGAAAAATTGCATTTTATTGAACTTCATTTTCCACATCTCTTACACAAATGCCATCTAGAAACCTTGCTGATAGAATATTATTTTGATGCCGAGCCCATCCTAAATACCATGTAATGGTCATTATGTGTGCACAGCTCCCTACTGTATGCATTTCATTATATAAAATATTTGTTTTTTTAATAGTTTCTTTCCGCACAATTTTCTGGCAGTCTGTGCCGACGTTGCCCTGTACATCTTGATAGGGAAATGCCACAAGATATGCATACACATGTATGTCGTAGTGGTTTGTTTGATGTACAATGAGGATCTTCAATGCGGTTGTTGGGTAACTCAAGAGAGTTACAAGGTTCACACACTCTTGGCACAACTGATCATTATCAGAAATCTGAAACAATAAAACATGTGATCTATATGACATACTTAATAGACTCAATTGTATTAATACACACAGCCATTGTAAGGTAGATATCTAAAAATTGAAATATAACAAGAAACAAGTGCAATGTATTGATTGAAGCAAACTTATCACAAGTCATTTAATATGAGCAGACATACTGTTTCCTTACATGTACTACATTCATACATGAATTTACTTGATATGTATACCCATAATACACCTATTTGTTTAATGTTAGTTAAGGAAGATTTGTTTGGGTGCACGAGAGCATGTGTATTAAACCAAAACAATTAAAATAACATGATGAAAATGTGCAAACAAATATGAATCTTCTAAAATGGATACATATTACAAGTACTTGTAGTTGTTACATACCTTTTCTTTTCAAAAGATTTTGATAGTACAGATCGGGAAGTCCAGTAAACAAGCGCCAGGTTGTCGTACTTGTCGTTTAAAGAGATAGGTCGCGGTCGGAGTGTCGGAGTCCGGTAGGCAAGCAGAGGTTGTTATAAAAGGATTGATCACGGCGGCAGCGCAGCGACGGCGCCGCGGCGGCGTAAAAATACAGCACAACGAAATTAAGTCGTCTGAAATTCTGAACTATTTCACAAATGAAATCAAAAATTCAAAACCAAAACAAAATGTCATCGTTTTAATCATCACTCAATGTCACTATCAGTCAGTACTGTCAGTAATGTCAGGTTAGAGTTGCCTGAAGTTAAAGGTGCCCAGTGTGGCAAGCTTTTTATCTATCTACTGAAATTCAAACACAAATAAAAAAAACAAGGGCGGATCTTTTTATATCGATGCAAGAAAACGTATTTGCTGTAAGTAGCCAAAACCCAACTTTTCACCAGAGCCAAAAAACTTTTAAAAAATTAGAAAAAAAATCATATCTTTTTAATTATCAGTGACAGAAACATGAATTTTGGAACAAAGTTTTGTTAAAAAAATACTCATGAATAGCAATAAAAATATTTTTGTTAAAGTTATTAGCAGTAGGCTTTTCACTACTTACAGCAATTGACTTTTCATTTTAAAACCTGAAGAACGTCGTAAGTATGTTAGTGACATCTATGGAGATAGCTAAGTTTCGTATATTTCCAAACATTTAAAACGCTGTACTTGGAATATTTAATTAATTACGTACTATTGAAGAGATGTAAGACTAACTCAAAAAAAATACTAATACCACTTAATTGTTATAAATAAAGAATTGTTTGAATGTGTGGTACAAATAAAATGCTGTAAGTTTATTATTTTGTTTATTATTATTACATAAAAATGTAACCACAATACTACTGTAAGTAGGGATAAAAGGAAGCGCGGGCTAAAATTTGTCGGCGTAACCAATTTCGTTGTAAGTAAAATGTCACAAAACAATGCCTTAAATGTTAAATTTTTATACAATTCCTACCTTAAAAAAATTATTTTTTCTTATTTTCTAAGTATTTATAACTCGCTAGAATGAAGTAACAAGGAATATATTTTTAAAAGCATCACTAGAAAAGTGTTGTAACCTTATGGCAAACTTAAATTACAGACTGAAAGAATGTTGTAAGTAATCTTGTATTTAATTCGCACCCCAAAATAATGCTGTAAGTAATCTTTTCACTTGTTAGTTTCATTCCATAAGAATGCTGTGAGTTACATCAGATGTTTAATAATAAACCGCTCTTTTGCTGTAAGTAAAACAGTGTTAAAACACCGTTTTTTTAGTGACTTACAGCAAATTAAATATGTAAACTTTTCAAAATTATACCCTTTTTTCGAAATTTTTGTCGTCGTATCGATATGCGACCCAGACCATTCGACGCAGAAAAAAAATCTAAATCTAACAGTGTATTCAGTCTACTTACGCCATTCTTGCTACTTACAGCAAATACGTTTTCTTACGTCGATATTTTCACAACCTTGTCGCAATCGAAATAATTTTCACTTTCTCCTCATCGAAGTTTTGTTTTTGTACAAATTTAGTACCAGCCCCCATACTGTTTTTAGGGTTCCGTAGCCAAATGGCAAAAAACGGAACCCTTTTAAATTCGTCATGTCTGTCTGTCTGTCTGTCCGTCCGTCCGTATGTCACAGCCACTTTTCTCCGAAACTATAAGAACTATACTGTTGAAACTTGTTAAGTAGATGTATTCTGTAAACCGCGTTAAGATTTTTACACAAAAATAGAAAAAATACAATAACTTTTGGGGTTCCCCATACATAGAACTGAAACTCAAATATATTTTTTTCATCAAACCCACACGTGTGTGGTATCTATAGATAGGTCTTCAAAAATGATATTGAGGTTTCTAATATCATTTTTTTCTAAACTGAATAGTGTGCTCGAGAGACACTTTCGAAGTGGTAAAATGTGTGTCACCCCCCCTGTAACTTCTAAATTAAGAGAATGATAAAACTAAAAAAAATATATGATGTACATTACCATGCAAACTTTCAACGAAAATTGATTTGAACGAGATCTAGTAAGTAGTTTTTTTTAATACGTCATAAATCGTAAACCGCAAAAAATATCGATCAAAGTTACAACTAACTACAAGAACTTTTATATTATGTTACTTGCTGCTACGGAACCCTTCATGGGCGAGTCCGACTCGCACTTGGCCGCTTTTTTGAACATCTCCTTTCATTCATATAACCTCACCACACAACAAATTTTCCATAATTTTATCGCTGTATAATAGCTATGTTCCATTAATTAATATTGCCTGTTTTCTCGCTTATATGCAATAATTACCTTATCTTATTATGATTGAGAAATAATTATTACTGAATCAAAATAATGATTATTGTACAACAAACAAACAACCAAACAGCTATGATATCTATAGCACGACAGCAGTCAGCACAGCAAGTAAACTACAGTCAGTGTTGCCAGATTTTTTTTTCTCGAATAGCCTTGCCGGAGTGCGCATGTAGCCCCATCTAGGGTTCGAAGTATAGGGGCAAAAAAAAGTTTTTTTAGTCCAAGCGCTAAATTTATATTATATACTAGCAGTTGCCCTCGCTTCGCTTCGGCTAAAATAGTAGGTAGGTACTTTAGTTAACTTACAGAACATACTCTTAAGGCGAGATTATGATTGATCATTAGAACCGCATTACAATGAAAGGTCAATACACCACATAACGTTTCAATATTTTAGGGTTCCTTATCTCAAAAGAAAAAAACACGGTTCCCATAAGATCACTCACTCCATTGCCCGTCTGTTTGTCTGTTTCTCAAGACCTTTTTTCGCAGGAACGCGTGAAGGTAACCAATTAAAATTAATATCCAATACTCAGATCTGCAATCCCTAGGAGCTGTGAAAAGAACAATATTCTATGTCGTCAACGCAATCAAAAGACACTCGGCTAGAAGAAATGTCTTAGGTATAACATAGGTTAAAGAAAAAATCTGAAAACTGTTTTGTAAGTAGGTATCACAAAGAACATGATTTTACACCTATTTGCAAACTTGGTAATTTGATCAGGGCCTATGTTGATATATGGGGACGACAGTTTTTCAACGGCAAAGTTATGTTTGTTTCTTAATTCCATTTATCTTTTCGTTACACAGCTACTTTAGGTTTCACTAAATAGTTAAGTTAGGTTCAACAATCCTAGCTCGCACTTGGCCGGTTGCTTTTACTTATTATTATTATTTCATGATATTTTTTCTAATGTTTGTGTTTCCTGCTTAACCCATAGTAAATTAAACTGAATAAATAGTTTTTATGATGCCGAATGGCTAATCCATCAGTATTTCACATTACATACCTACATGATAGGTACCCAGACTTTAAAAAAAGTAGTAATCCTTCTACAACGTACAATCTATGTCTATACCCAAACACATCAAAATTGGTTCAGCGGTGCGAGAGAGTGAAGGTTAATTCGATGAGTTATGTGTGAATGATAATAAAGGAGGCAACACATTTTCGCATTTATTACATTGTAGTTTTGGCAAACCAATAATTCGGCAAAGGGGAGATATTGCTTCACATAAAATGAGAAAATTCAGCTCTCAGCACTCTCAACACGATGTTCCTAAGGATATTATGCATTAAAATTGTTAATCAATACCATTATGAGCATTATTATTTCTCCATGGGTTTCTCCCTGGATAGCTACCACCCTTGAGCATGAGTCAGCCGCCAAACGATTCGTCGTATTCCGGCTGAGGGCTTGAGAGTCAGTTCTTTCTTTCTTTTTCTTTCCTCTTTCTTGGCTGGCAACTCATCAGTGATGCCTTTGGTGTTGCTGATGTCCATGGGCGACGATAGCCACTTACCATCAGGTGGAACGTCAGCTCGTTTGTCGGCTATTTCCATAAAAAAATCACGAAACAGTTATTTCAAATAACAATCCTAAGCTTCATGACACGTCGCAATACGCTTTAAGTATGTGAAGTTATGTATTTTATTATCAATGAAGAAAAGGTTTTGTAAGTTTAAACAAATTGACTCATATTTTATTTTCTCGCTTTGTTATGGAACCCAAAAAATATCCTACAATTTAAGTTGAAGACCCGATATCGTAGTATAGTCCTGTTGAAATCCTTTCAGTGGTTTCAGAGATAAGTGGCGATAAAGAAACAGACAAACAAAAATGATCAAAAACTTATTTTTCAGTTTTGATATCGTGCAAGTAACTGAATTTACAACATGAAACATGCAGTTATTTCGGAATCGCAGACGGACTCTTCAATTTCATTTATTTGTAGGTAAAAAAGTGGTTTGCATGTACAGCGCCATCTAGTGGCCAAGATAGTAATCGATCGGTTACTCATACATAATTAATTTGCGCTTTTCCACCACTTCCAAGGTGAAATTAATAAAATGCTGAAATTATATTGGAGCTCATAGATACGCAAAAACAGTGCTCTTGAAAACAAAATAAGAAAACAGATATCCACTCAGTAATAGGGATTTGAATTAATGAAAAAAATAACCTTTAAATGCATTTTATGGTCTTTCCATGTCATATAAGTAAAAACTAAGATATGCATGTATTACTCTTTTTGTACGGAGAAAACGTTTTTTATTATTTAAAACAAATCAGCTTCCATTTTTTTATTTTTCCATACAAAATATCCCTAAGGAACCCTTTGGTGTGTAACCATAAAAAGTAGCTTAAACACTAAGTTGAAGACTTCTCAATATCTTAGTAAAAGTCGTGTTAAAATTTGTGCAGTGGTTTCAGAGATTTGTGGAGACAAACAAACAGACAGACAGGAATTTTTTTTAAAAACTCATTTTTCGGTGTTGGTATCGTGCAAGTAACGATTTGCAACTTGAAAAAATCATTTTTAAAATCACAGTTTAACTCTTCAATTTTATTATTAGTATAGATTAGCCAACCATGTAAACTTATTTTTATACAAGTTTTAGGGACTCTTCAATAATTATACAAATAGTCGACCCACCATGAAAGCTACGAATACTTTTCCGATTTACTTTCCGGTTTAAATTAAATATTAAAAAAAAAATATTATTAAACATTTTTGGCCTTGACGTATCGAGAGTAGGTAATTAAAGCACAACTTCAACCGGCCTCGCGGTATAAGGCTTGCAATATTTGAAAAAAGTATACTTTACAAAAAGATATGAAATCCGAACAAAAACAGTTTCACTGTAAAAAAACAGGCCAAGTACACTTCAAAAGATAGTTACAAAAATGATAATTAAGTTTTTACAAAAAATTATGAAATCAAAAAACCCAAGTACATAACCGTTTTAGATTAGAAAAAAAAATTTGCTAGTAAAAGTAAAAAAAAATGGTGTACTTGGTGTGCATAATACTTTATAGTGCGTGCTTATTTCAAAATAATCTTAAATTATAATTAAAAAAATCCCGGACAGTTTTATTTACACTAAACATAGATAAGAACACTCGTTTAAGCCACCTTTCAGACAAAAAAGACGAGATCAAAATCGGTTCATCCGTTTGGGACATACAGATACACAGACACACAGATACACCGATACACAGACAAGTCAAACTTGTAACATCCCTCTTTTTGCGGCGGGGGTTAAAAAGTTTTAAAAAATATCTTCCAAATTCAGTAGCGTGTGGTACAGACTACAGCCATACAAGCCGAAAAGCCCAGCTTACTATCATTCCTTTACTGTCATCGCTCTGCAGCTGTTAAATATTAAACGTATGGAATGGAGTGTTCTGTATTGGATCCCGAGATCCTGGGTTGTACGACACAGTTGGGCTTGCCTTGTTCTGACGGCCTAGGCTCCTAATGTCAAGTCAGATCGAAAATCATAATTATGCACACCAAGTACACCATTTTTTTTTACTTTTACTAGCAAATTTTTTTTTCTAATCTAAAACGGTTATGTACTTGGGTTTTTTGATTTCATAATTTTTTGTAAAAACTTAATTATCATTTTTGTAACTATCTTTTGAAGTGTACTTGGCCTGTTTTTTTACAGTGAAACTGTTTTTGTTCGGATATAAGGATACTACAGCACCAGTTAAATAAATTATGAATAAATCTTATATTCTGAGGTTTAAGGCATTAACATCAGTTAGGAAAGAATATTACATATTGAAGTTTAGTAAAGTACTAAAGACCAAAATAGGGGAAGAAAGCAGTCATAATCACAATATTTTAAAATTCGTTTTATTCTTATTTTTGTTTTCTTTGTTATCCTATGATTGGTTCGCCGTGGGTTTCGGATGGAATGGAGTAGGTACTCGTAATGGGTCTGACAAACGTTTTTTACTTTACATGTCAAATAATTCTACAAAAAATTACGAGAAAAACTGTGTTTTTACTTTTTTCATATCTTAAAAAATGGCTGAGATATTTACGATCAAAGTACGGATTTCTGGTCGAAGGTTTTTAAAAACGCGGGCGGGCGCTCACTACCCGATGACGTCACACCCCCGGTCATGCGCTTTCGTTCGCACGCCGCTGTGCGGTAAAAATCAAAATTATAAGGTTCTCTGTGGTAAAAATGGAAAAAAATACTGTATTGTTCCTTGGTGTTTCAATTCAACAGTTAAACACCTGATAAACTCTTTTTTTATGTGCCCTAAAATGACCCTAAAATGAGGAAAAAGTGGATGGCAGCCGTAAAAAGAGTTGATTCAATAGGCCCTAAAACTAAAGCGCACTGCTTTGAAGAACATTTCGATGTACAAGTATTTGTTAATGATAAGTTTATCCTTCTTCTTCTCTACTTATGCTTGCCACATTAGACCTACTTAACGTACCTACTTGTCTATTTTGATTGTTTAAATAGACCAGGTATCTTGCCTACTACCTAGTACCTATGTAAATAACCCTGACGAAAAACTAACTTATTAGAAGATAAATAAAGTGCTCGCATACTGAATACTTAATAATTTGGATTATGAATCGTTAGGTATGTTTTCACTGGTCTACCTATATTTTAACTCTTATGTGCCCGTGCGCGGACACAGCGAGATTTGGCTATCGTTTTTGTTTATAACTATCCATTGTGGTGTGTTTATTGAAAAAAAAACTGTAAATGAACAAACTAAAGTGGACACTGGATGAATTTAATCAAAAATATCTGATTTAGTATAAAAATATATTAATAGGTAGGTATTTGCCTACTTAGAAAACTGATAACTATGTAAATACCTACTAGGACTTACCTATATTCTGTGACATTTTCTTTAAGTTTATACTAATGAAACACAAAATAATCATTGACAACCTCTAGATGTTGATTGCGAATACCTACCTAGGATTTTTTTTATCGCGGCTCATAAAACAGATAGGTATACCTACTAAATGAAACACACACTTTCAGTTAGGTTTAAGTTTGAACAAATACCTACCCTAAAGTATGTATGTTCTAAGTAGTACCCTGAACTACTACTATAAACAACAGTATATAATAGTATACACAATAGTATAGTATAGTATACATAAATATAGGTAGTATATAAAATAGTATATATATTTTATATATATACTGTTATATACTATTATATATATTACATACTATTAAAGTCTATGGCCAAGAGTGGATAGTTTGATTGATGGTGGCACAATATTTCATGAAGAATCAGGATTTTACGGCTGCCGAAATTCGTGGAATAAAGATATACCTACTATGTTATAGTACTAGTACTTATATATAGTACTAATAGTATATACATATAGGTCTATGCTGTTGGCAGGTTGTCCGACTGACCTTTTGGAAAACCTTCTTCTACACACTACACGTTTCACTTTAGTGTAATCGATCGGATAATATAAACTTTATAATAATATTATAATATAAAGGATAATTTATATTATTTCTCTGAAATACAAGCACACTATAGTAGTAGGAAAACGAAGACGATCTGAACAAAATGTAACGAGACGCGAATAATTTAGTCTTAGAATAAAGATTAAACAATTTAGTAGTATTAACGCACCGGACTGAGCGCCTGAGCGGGGGTGTGACGTCATATTATGAGCGCGCGTAATCTCGGAAATTCAAAAAAGGGCTTAAACTTCTCGCCGTTATAACTTCGGAAATACTGCATGTATTGAAGTGAAATAAAAAGTAATGTAATGTACATGATCTACGCTACGATTTTAGGTGTATTTCATACCAATATTTTGACCCTTTTGTGTTCTCCATTGCTCGACAACAATCCCACCTGATTTTAAGTGGCGATAAGTCCATGATGGAGAACGCACAACTTAGTAAAACCTATACAATCTTCTCTTGAAGACACCTACATTGTAGGGTCTTCCTACACCTACACGAGGGCAAGCTATTCTATACGGCCATACTGATTCTAACACTCACCTGTCTAGTAGATCCTTACGGCCATACTGATTCTCACACTCACCTGTCTAGTAGATCCGCGACGGGATCCGCGTACTTGGACAGCGAGGCGGTGAACAGCACACATTCGTACAGCTCACCGCACCGCCGCAGGAACTCGTCGACGTGCGGCCTCTTCAACACATACACCTGGTGGACCGCGCCGTCGATCTCCACAGGGACCACGAAGTCCGCGTTGTTGATCGGCTGAAACAACAAGAACAATTCCTCAAATTTTGTAAACTTTTAAACGGTTCTTTTTATACCGGTATGGCTGTAGTCTATGGTTAGTTAACACAGTTTAAATCAGTCGTGGCATGGGACGTTTGACGCGATGTATGCCGATGGCGCGTTCTATCGCAGTCGTAAAGAAACCCTGGATGGCGCTCTAGATTTTCAAGTCTTATCAACGATAAGATTTGAACCGGATAGAATAACGTTCTATCCGGTTCAATTCTGGCAAGATTTTAAGTGTTGCCGGTCGATAAGTTTAGTTTGTGTAAACTAATATTATAAAGTTTTGATTTTTTGTTTTTTCTTTGTAATGGATGTCTGTGGGATAAAATCAAAAACTATTGGACCGATTTCATAAATTCTTACACCAATAGGTTGCTCTATTGGTTCTGAGTAACATATGCCTGAATATCGGCTATGTTTTATTTAAAAAATTACGGGATCTATACAAAAACCGAGCAAAGTGAGGGCGATTAAATATTAGTAATTAATAATTTAATGTAAGAAAATAATAACAGTTAAAACCGAACTATGAAATTGCATGAATATGATCTGTTTACTCCCAATATTGTCAGTTTACAATGTTGCTGCAATGTTTGATTTAGAATCAAATATTGGTAAAGTAGGTTAAGTATGAGCTCACGACATGTCAACTAAAATATCAACGGCAATTAGCATTCTATTACTATTCTAGTAACTACTGCATAAGAGGATTAGTACGTGACCTAATTGCCGAAGCGGATTGCATTGTTTCGACTGCAACGCGTTTGTAACACGTGACCTAATTAATGTAGTACCTCTTAATGTCACACGTCGTAACAAATTACTTTTTAGGGTTCCGTACAGAACAAATAAAACTTGAGAGGTGTCAAGGTACACCCGGATGGAACGAAGTTCCTTGCAGTCAGTACTAGGATAGCAAAAACATGCAAGCGAGTGTGCCAAAACAAATCTGGGGTATTAAATTTCTCTTCGATGAGAAATTTTTGCTATCCTAGTACTGACTGCAAGAAACGAAAATATTTGGCTTGCTTTCTATAAGAGAGAGAGAGACAGACAGACAGAGAAACATGCGCACGCCGCACGACTTGTAGCAACGCCGCACGACTTGTAACGACTAATGACGGCAAAAAGTGTCGTTACAACTTTTCGTCCCAAAATTTTCCGCCTAGCCCCCTTTCGCAACGCGCGATAAGGAACTTCGTTCCAAAAGTTCAAGTCTTTCCCCTTGTTGCCACTATATTTTCCGAATGAACTACAGTGCAGAAATTGGAAAAATCTAAAGGAGAACCCCATCTTCCATAGAGACACCGGCCCAGAATAGACAAGAATGAAAATTGGTGGTCAATTAGATCATTGTAAAAGCTTTAATTTCTCAAATTTTCACGTCTGCTAGCAATGGCCAACTAATGAAATCCTAATGAATCACCTTAAATATGGGTTATGATTATGTCACACTCGTGTCAAAGTGCTGATGAAAAAAATATGTTTTTGATAAAGTTCTCGTTTATTATGGGTAACGTAAGGTCGGTTGGTCACCGGTTGGTGAGTACCTATCTACTGAATATGCGTTTTACTAGGCACTTACTACCTCAAACACCTACGAGTATATAGACAATGTCAGGAATATAATGAAGACCATAAATAAATAAATACTACTTAAACCATAATGGTTAAAACTGAGTAGGTGGGTATAATACTACCTACCTACTTTAATGCGTTTTACCCAAAAAAATGTCAAAAAGGTTGTGTAATACAGGCATTTTAATTTTTTAAAGATATTTTATTAATTATCATCAAAATATATCAATATTTCGTCAAGAAATTATGCAGGAGGCGCTATACTCCTATTTCCAATATTCGGGCAGTGGTAGTAAGAAAAGCAAATCTAGAAATTGTATCAAAAACACATTCACCAACGCACGAAACGAAAAGCGAATGCAATAGAACATAGTGATTAAGTACTCTGTGCAAAAATTAAATTGTCATAAATGTCATCATAATATTCTTTTACTTTTTTACACAGATAAGTTAAACTCAAAATGTCTTTTAATAAGCGTAACGATGTCGTTAAAGGATTTAATGGTAATTATTATATATTAAATAGTTTAGCTTTATATAGAACATGAAAACATATCAGAAAGGAATAAATATTGTTTTTATAATTAATAAATAGTTAATTTAATACACTTAAAAGAAATAAAAAAGAAAAGAAATATGTTCCTTAATCAATCGATTATAAAATCGTTTGTAATGAGGTAAATACAATGAGAACTTCTTTCTTTATTTTGTTCATTTGGCGATTGCAAATGAGGCTAAGATTTAAATATGTTTATTTAGTAAATAAGACGAATTTTTATGTATATAGTTTACTCTTGTCCAGTCTTATGTGCTAGCACAGATTACATATAATTCGTGGCCGGAAACCGGGGTTTTCCTTTTGAGGTTGATTTTCATAAGCAAATGAATAAAGGAAAATTGTTTCGTCAGTCATTATTTTCTTACAGAAAAAACACAGAAAATTGTCCCCACTTTAAATGGTAAAGACTATATTGCTAAATGCTATATTCATATGAAACATATTATGGAACCCGATTCAACCAAGTACAGTCTGGAGTTGACTGGATTATATTGAAGCATTCTTGAAGCAACCGCGAGTTGTTTTTATTTTCCTTCAACATATCGCACGTGAGCAACCGCACGCCGCGTTGCTGACGTCATGTGGGCGGGGCTTGTTTATTTAGATAGCTTTAAACAAAGATTCGCTGTAATTTACTAGGTTTGTACTATTTTCATACGAGAGCAACACCTTCTTGCCCCTTTTACGAAAATAGCGGGAAACAGATATCTTTCTACATATTGTGTCGTCTATTAGACTCATATCAAGCAATGTAATTAATAATAATTACATAATTACTAATTATTAATTATAATTAAGGATATTTTTGGTGTATTAATGTTTAAATAATAATTCAATTTACTTACATTTAGGTACCTAACTTTATATTCACGGATTGTAACGAGCTACTCGCCCATTTATGTTTAATCTTTGTAGCAATTTACAAATGGAAATATTTTATAACTTGTACAAAAATTGTCGTAATTTTGTCAGATTGTTATTATTTCAGTTGATTCCACTAATTTGCTTCGCGACTCAACTTTTGTATCGCGTCATTCGGTCATTAAATACTCATTTTGAAACTATGTAGGCATTACTGCCACTGGTTGAATGTTTTCTTTACATCCAACGATGGTTTCTTTGAATGACCAATGGGTTTTTAAATACTAATATTATGAGACCGAAAATATTTGACGTCATGCAATAGACTTTGTTTCGGCTTGTTAGAAGCCTACGTTATCGCGTCAGGGCATGATCGACTCATAACATAATTAAGAAGACAGAACTCTGCATTTGCATTGGGATATCGCACACAGATGTAAGTAGCCAACAAGAGCAAAGAGAAGAAAGAAGGAAAGGAAACGGAGATTGATCACCGACCACAGCTACTGTTTGGTTGTTATATAGATAGGATAGCTTACAATGTTCCTTAAGGCACACGGAAGGTTTTAATAAGAAAAGTTTTGACAGAACGAAGTCTGTCCAGGCAGCTAGTATTTATCTAAAATTTTATGGCAAGATTAAGTCACAGTTTTATTTAGATAATAGCAGAGATCGATACAAAAGGGCTACACATACATAAATCACAGTAGACCTATTGTTAGAGACTTGGATCACGTTCGCACAGCTTGAATTGATTCCCGATGCGGCCCATGATACCAATACGAACCAAGGTTAAGACCTTGACACGCAATGTGGTAACCGAAAACACGAACACAATACAGACAGACCCATATTCATACCATAATGTTCCATATTCATACCATAATGTTCTACAGTCTACACTATGTGAAGTTAGTACTGTCGGACAAAATATAGAACGTGCTGTGCCTGTACTATTATGGGTAAAAGAGAGGCCTTCTATGATTAATATGATGAATATGAAAAAGGCTAAATCCTTCACATCACGTTAATTTATTTCGGCCCTGGTAATGATTTTCAGTGCTGCTCTGTTTGAGAGTAGCTTAGTCGACGGAATGGGTATGAACCGCTTAAAAACACTTTGCAATAAATCTATTGAATAGGAGTTCCCGACCAAGTCTGGATACAATATTAATCAGAAACAAGAATGCATCTGTTCACTTCTTATCAACATGCGAGAGCGTCATTCCCTCGTCGCATCAGAGCTAATCCCCCTCATACAAGTATGAATGAAACCAGCCCCCGTAATATTACACGATGGTCGATTACGTTACAGCTATGTTATTACATCGACTGTTTACCATTAGCTCGTTACATCGTTGAGTAGCTACATCTACATTTAGTAATACTAAATTAGTATATCTTTCATCGGTATGCAGTATTATAATAAGGTTTTGATGTTATTATATGACCTAACATGATTATAGCTCTCTTACTGGCTCTGCGAATGGTGGTTAATTAATTATTTACATTTTCTACAATGTTACTTTTAATTATATACGTTTTTAATTATTTATGTTTTTTACAGCGTTTTCACTTGACTCGTATCATATCTTATCTTATATTCTTATAATTTTATTAGTCGTTATAATTAGAGCACATTACCCAATGCAGGAAAAAATTGTAATTAACGCTAATACAATTTTTAATAATCTCCTAAGCTGCTCAAGATCTAAGAGAAACCGAATAAATGACAACAATAGAGTTGTTAGTAGATTCAGATTGATATTATGAACATTTCACCCGAACAAAAGAAAGTCGGTCCCTCCCTGGATTCGAAACACCAGGGTCACATCATTGATGTCACTGAAGAAGGATAGCAAAAGATTCCAATTTAACAAGAAGAGAAGATCATAATTTAATTTTGTCGATATTAAAGAGACCCGTCAAATTTTTTTTGGAAATGAGAGTTCCTCTTAACACTAGAGACCTTTACAGCTTCACGCAAGTGGCGAGCTTGGAAGGCTCAGATGGAAACACAATGACAAAGACGAGTGACTTTGGATAACCCCGTATTGGCCCGTATTAAGTTAAAATAAATAAATTTGATGAACACCACACAAAGGCTTTAACCAACGTGATGAATGTATAGGGGGGCTATATCTCTAACATTACGGAAGACCTGATACATGCGACAGCTATAGACTGGAGTTGACGATGATAATGTCACAGACCTGAAGAATAAATAGAAACGAGACATAAGACATACAACTCCTTTGTTCAACTAGTTTCTACCGGGTTAGCCTTTGCCGATCTATTTACGTGGTGAGGTCGGTGCACACCCCTCGTGTCGTGGATACAAATAGCCCCTATCGTACCTCCGCGGAAGGAACGGAAGTAATCTATAACCAACCGAGCAACCGCGGCCGTGGAAAAATAATCAAGGCACGACAACCAAAGGACGAACTGCGTCCTTGTGTTTATGTACACGATGGATCGTTCAATGGATTTTGGACCTTATTACTTACAGGCGTCTTGTAATACGAGCCTTGAAAATCTTTACCAATAGCTAACTAATATTTACCAACATTTTAGTTTACCCCATGTTCTTGGTAAACAAATAAACGATAAACAAGCAGAAGAATAAATATAAACAAGCAGAAGAATAAATATAAACAAGCAGAAGAATAAATATAAACAAGCAGAAGAATAAATAGAAGTCACCGCCGCGATGGAGATCCGTAAAGGCATCAAGGATATGTCCAATGATATAAGGCCAAGGAGGAAACATTCTCTGAAGTAAGAGAAAGGCAACAGATAGCCAAAGAAAGAAATCTACAACATAGTATCGTCGATATATTAAGCAGTACAGAGTAGACCCCAACAACGATCGCGGAATTAAAGGTTTCTTTTAGAATATGTATGTAATGTAGGATGTACCAGGGCTCCTTATACTATAACATAGGTCAACAGGCCTCTATGATCGATCCGCTAGGTATGCGATGCTAAAAATAACCCAGAAACTGGTACTATTAACGCTAATAAACTAATTATTCTCATAATATGCGCATATTTTTATTTCAACAGTAACACAACAACGGTGCAAATTTATTATTATAAAGATCGCAATAGCGATAACATTTTAACAAGACATAATGTCATAACAAGTAACGACAAGGACATTGTGTATTTAAGGCCTTGAGTACAGTAGACGTTAGGCGCCCGAATTAATATTTGACATTTTTATGGTAATATCAGTAATGAAACAAAGACATAAGTAATTTAACAAAATCACACACATGACACACAGTATAAACATGCTCGGGTCTAAATTTATAGTTCTCGTAATTTAAGGATTTTGGCTTGTAAGATTGTTGCCAATCTCAACATAAAGTACTTACTTTTCTTTCCCAGATAGCTAGGAAACCTGCTACCACCCTCTTCTAGAATATAGATTGTAACATTATTTCGGTTTCTAGTGATTATTCATGATTATCAAAAATCCAGTTAAATGTCCGGCAAAGATTATCAACGTAACCCTTTACTCATTTGTCGTGTTAACGTTTTCTACTATCACAATTACACTACAACACACAAATTTCTATGACGAATTAATATGATTTTTAAAATATGCCTTTATCTGTTCTGACTTCTGTATCATTCTAATCATACATATCTACATGATATTTTTCTACCGCAACTGTCTTTTATCAGCTTCAAAACAGTATCATGCGGTTTGACCCTTATTTCATTACCACTTATCTTTTCATCGAGCTGATTGGTTGTGTGCACTCCGCAAATACTTAAGCGTAACCTTAGTATAAAATGTCTCCCTCAAGACAACACAAAAATTTATTTGATTACAATAATTACATTATTGAACGTAAATCTGCATTTTTTATGATATTTAATGACCAGGGGTATAGGCCATTACATCCAGTATTCACGTAACATGAATTATAACGTTTATATTTCCTTAGGCAAAAGAATTTCAATGCAATAAAAAAGCAAGGAATGTTAAACTGACTGATAAGTGCGCAATTTGGAAGATGATACAGTGAAACTTGGTTAAGTGGGACCTGGATAAGTGAGAAACCTCCATAACTGGAACTCATGCTGAGGTCCCAACACTTTGGCACTGAATTACCTCTGTTAGTGGGACGAGGTAAGCCTCTATATCTGGGATTTGTTCTTTCGATTTATCATCATAGTTACCTCTATAACTGAGAGAGCGAGTAAATTTTATATGCATAAACCTCTGTAACTGAGATAACATTGTTTGTTTACTCATTCTTATTCTACCCACAAGTACACATTCGCACCTGTATAACTGAAATAACCTGTATTCTCACCTCTATTAATGGAACCCTCTGTAAATGAGACAGATATTTATTTATACCTGTATATCTGAGACACTGGGTAAGTGGAATACCTCTATAAGTGAAACGACATTGCAGGTCCCTTGATGTCTCACTTAACCAGGTTTCACTGTATTAAGTACAATAGCTTTTTAGAGAACTAAACCGTCAAACCTATCAAAACAATAAAAATAATAAATGAATGAGATAATATTACATACGCAACATATAGAACCCAATGTCCTATTTCGCGTTTATTTGTCTTCTTACTTGGACATAATGTATAATTATGTACATATCGGTTTTAGAAAAGAATTTCATTATGTGAAAAATATCTAAAAGATATCACAAAACAGATCTTTATGATGAATTTTAATGTTATTCCATGGGACACAAAATTAAAATTGTAATCAAACTGAAGAAACGCAAATTATAATGAACACTCAATTTTTAAGGAGTCATAAAGATGCACGCAAAGTTACGAACAGTAATAAAGCAACATTGTAATATATTGTTATATTTGAAAGAAATCATAAAGAGTTGTAACGACTTCGTGGCTGGCCTTTGTAAGACTTCGTATCTAAAGAAATCTCTTTAGCCCTAACCACCAATCAATCCTCCTAACCACCTCCAATAACCAATTATCAAAATGTAGCGATAATAATCATGTTTAAACATAAAATAAATAACCCTTTACACCTGTAGTACACAAAGGAGAAATACAATAGTAAATATGGAACATTACAAATAATAGATCTTATCGTAAGTTTGAAAAGTAGCAGAGAACTGAGGGACATCAAAAAAGGGAAAACTATGTACGGATATAGAAGTTCCATGCTTTAGTCACAAGGAAAAGATTTGAGAAAGAATACCCAGACAAAAGGCTCAAAAGGATAGATTTTAGGAAGCACTAATAAAAACTAAAAATATCAGATTACAGTATTTACATACAGTAGTTACAAGCAGATAAAAGTTAAGTAATAATCCGATGCATAACCACTTGCGGTTTTTACGTACTTTCAAACCAGATGCAAAGATTTTTAGCGTAGCAGAAAAATGAGAACAAGCACGACGAATTAAACGAGTAAATTTCCGTAACGAACAGTCTAATCCCACGATTAACCTAGGGTCAAGTAAAGAATCTGGAGCAGAATTAAGCAACAATTATTTTAAGTATCCTGAAACCACGCTACGATCACCGTTAAAATTTAAATGCCAGGGACAGTTAATAGTAAGTTGACACAGGATGTCAATTGCAATTCAAAATCAATTTAACAAAAAACGGTCCATGGTACAAGAAAATAATGCAATGACGATTGTCTCTAAAGGAATACTCAGTTTAATTACGTAGTATCTGCAGTTTGTCGGTTAATTACATCGTTGATTAAAACTAATTATCGAATGATCTTGCGTCTGTAAGACTTTAGAATGCCGCAGATTAAATCTATTTTTATCCTATTTGTTGTAGTTATGCTACGTGCTATATACATACTAACAAATTAGTACAATTTGCTTAAAATTAATCAACATTTTCTTCAACGTTTTGCAATGAGCCCTCCTCCATTGCCTTACTTTAGCAAGAACGCTTTTATTAGCCTTCCTATATAACTAGGACAAGTTATGTAAAACTCTGGAAGGACGTTGCAGTGGTTTTTTTGTGAACTTACGTTTTCAAACTGTTTTATAGGTTACCCTGTACATATTGTATCAGCTTCATTTACGAATACATTAAGAACGTTTTGCAAGGAACTAATATCCCTTTTACTCAGCACTTTGAACAGCCATCTTTTTGTATTGTTTACAAATAATACGCTTACTAGTAGGAATCTTTTCCATTCCCCATCCTTCTAAGCTGTCTAAGATTTGTTCTATCTTCTTCAACCTCTTATTATTCTCGTATCTAACTTGGATCCATCGTGTAAGCTTTGCGGTCATCAAAAACAGGTTCGCTTCATGTTGCACTTAATAATGCACTTTATGAATCTCGTATTACCCGTTCCGTTTTTGCGGGCCCTTAAGCAGATCTCCGTCTGAACTGACTTGTACGCTCTAATTCCCAAACTGAAACGCCGAAATGAAACAAGATTCGCTTGTGGTCGCTAAGTCTTGGTCTTCAAGATTTTTTATTGTCTACTTCTTGTATTACGTCTGGGTTTTGTATGGTACTATCAACAATAAGCGTGTTTAAATAGATACCACTGAGAAAAATATCTCAATTGTCATTGAAGTAATGTTATTTCAATATTTCTATATTCTTGCTAGCGGATAACCGGCATGCTACAAACCCAAAAAAATTGTAGGGAAATGTCGAAAATTGAAAATATGCCCAATGCGGCAGTGTATTGTTTTAGTAGTCTCAAATCATCTTCACATTATTGCTTTCAAATGAAATCATTTTGGGGCATATCGATTGGATGGTTTCAAAGTCAAAGGACATCAGAACAAACATTTTTTGTGCTTTATATATTTATATTCTATATGAAGAAACGACCTTAATATGTACAAGCAAGATGTATGTATGTAATGGTACATCCTGTGGCTGTACACAATTTATTTCACATTAGCCATAGACACTGCTGCAGTTTAGATAGACAGACGCGCTAATTAAAACCACTTATTTAATCAGTGTGAGTTTATTTCATATTAGCATTCCCAGTTCACACTGAAGAAACGTTTTGCTCTTTCTAAGATAAGTCAAGTGATAGACTTTTTATATCTGAAACATATGTACAAACTACTAACACACTTCAAATTAGAATAAAGAGTATGGGTAAGAAAGAAGGAAAATTATTCACATCGTATTAAATTAAAAAGATCTTAAAAACAAAAAAAAAAACGCAATTAACATTTTTTTCTACTGGGAACCTAAGATTATTGTGTTCTGAGTTCTGACGCATTCGTCATGTTTGATGTTATAGCACTGATTACCTCAATTATATCATGTCAAAGACGTTTCATGTCATCAATAACATTTATCGAAGACACGGAAAAATATAAAGTATGTATAAGAAAGGTACTACGGACGCAGACACACCTATTGTCGTGAAGTGAGCCAGCCATTCGGTAGTCATTGTTAAGGTCAGGAATGACGTAGCAAATTACCCGAATCGATGATAACCAATAGTGGAATAGACCATCGTGATATCGAATGAACTAGTCTATAGTTTGATATTAGTTATACATAGAACCTGACGCTGACGCTACCACGTAGACTGAATATCCATTTGCTTTTTAATATCATATCGTAAAAAGAACAGACTATACTCTAGTACCCATTGTATTCCAAGCACGTCACAACTTGGAAAGTTTTATATGCGTGTAAAATAATAGTTATGCTATCAGAACATCAAAACTAGAACGGGTTAGCAAGAACGCCAAGAGCTCTTGTAACCGATATAGAGTGTTTACGATAGCCCGTCACGCCAAACCTCAAGTCGCAGTTACCATACTTACCATCCATGATTACCATTAGCGGCATTAGCATTCATTACCTTTCGCTAGAAATGCGTTTTAATGCGCGGTTAATTTCATGGCCACCATAAGTTTATTATGCACGTCATAGCTATATAATTGCCAGTCTAAATACAAACTAAAACAATTTCTTTGTACGAGATTTTTGCATATTATTACAGCAGTAAGAATTTTTATTTATCAAATATTTATGGTATTTTATATTTTAATACGGTATAAACAACATGGAACACGTGTTACTAAAGACCTTGAGAACAAAGATTCCGTAGTTATGTAATTGGTCTGTTTGAATTATACGGATTTAAGGAGCCACTTTTCATAACTAACTTTTTTTAATAACAATATGGGTAAGTCTCTTTGGGTATGGAGATTTCTCACGATATTTTCATTCATCGAAGTCATTAGTTATTACTGTTATTAATAAAATTAAATAGTAATTCCATCCAGAAGACAGACATATTTAAACATTAAGGACATGCTATGTTTGAAATATATTGTTACACTAATAGCTATATCTACATTTATTTTGTGGGGATAATTTGGTAATGTCAAAATTCAACTGTTAAATAATCGTTTTCGTTTGTTAACATACCTACTATTATATTTAAATTATCGACCGACCACCAATGTGAGGATAATTATGATCATATAAAACAAGTTTGGATTCATCATTTCATACTTTGAAAGAAGTTTTACCAAACGAGTTAGAAAGCAAGCAACGGCGCTTATGGCTATTTTTACAATACATTTTAGATAAAACTGTATAATACTACTGCATGCAAAAATCACGACATTTGTGCTTGTCAAAAGTTTGATTAGAAAAAAAACACCTGGATAATGGGCATGTAATCTTGGATGGTAAAGCGCATACCGCAAACAATGAAATATCCTCATCAGTGATGAATATATCTTGTATTCACGACTGAAATATTTAAAGACCGTAAAAGCCATTTCGTTGACTTTAAAATAAAACGAAAAAAATATCAATTTCTAATTGTCTCTTGACGGCTTGCGATGGAACGAATAATATCGCTGTTGGATAACTATTCACTAGATCTCATTCAGTTCAACTTGAATTCTATTCAACGAATTTTCTAGCATGACTCATAATAGAACAAAAGCTAGATGCTGAATTAAAAATAAAATAGATGTATCATAAGATTCGTAAGGTATGAATTTAATTTAATTTGCAATTTACATAATAACAAGTTATCTTATGGTAAAACGATTCAAATGTCTTTTAAAGGCAATAAGTTAATTATGATCTTAATCAAATTGTTATTATAGTCTAACATCAGGACTAGTTGCAGTAGAAATCCACTGAATCATAAAGGCAAGATGAATTAAGTATTTTTCACACGCAGAGTTTTGTGAGACCCTATAATAACAATGGGTACCTACTTTACTGTATTCTGGGTATGTTATGTAAAATACCAATTTTAACCTTTATTCGCTATAGAATCGCAATGGCACTAACGTCATAGTGTAGAGAACATAAATGAGGTTCTACACGTATAAATTAGTAAGTGGAATTCCACTTTCGCAACGAAAGAGTCCCAAAGGGCACCGATTAAATGGGCACGAACAAATGAACGCAACGGATGTTGTATGCCGTCTGATACGCCGATTTCTATACACCGGGCAATGCATGAGGAAGTTAATAACAATAACTAATACCTACATAACATATTATAATACTAAGATATTTGAGAAAACTATTATGAAGGGTATTTGTTAACGCATATAGATCCCAAAACAATAAAATGAATATTAGGTTCACAAGATACGAGTAGATAAATTTATCTACACTCTAAAAGCAGTGAAAAGCGCATTAAAAACTCGCATTACATAATGATGTTATGATTACAAACTTCTACACACAAGTCACAAATTACTCCTGCATTTGACGATAAAGCATCAAACAACGACAATGTCTTCTGAAGGGTGCACCTTGAATGATACCGAGTTTATCACATAATTGGCGATAACAAACCTTATTATCTATAGTATTTCTGATAAATCGTTCACCAGTTGCACTTTTACGATGGTAACAAACAATAAAATAACAAGTTTGACCATAAACTCGTTGTTTTGGAGAATTAATCCAGTCAGCTTAAATTTATAGCTGACTACTGAGGGAAACTTCGGTCGTGACACGATTGATAATGCAAAGAATGCACTTTGATTGCTGACAATAAAATATCTGCATTCATTGTCATGGCTTGAGTATATTTTTATAAGTAATCGACATACTTATGCAGCTTTAGTTAGGTACTATCGATATCGGTTGAACCCAAAGCGGGCGTTAACGGCGACATAAAAATCATCTAAATCTTCTGAGATCAGTAGAGTATGCTTCTGGTAATAGTGGTATTACTGAACCCTGAAAACACCCTGAAAAAAAAATGTTTTTCAATATTTTATTCTACGATTTGGGTGTTTTAATAAATCGACGACGAAACTGAAACGATTCAGATATTACTTCTGAACCCTAAAAAAGACGCTATTAGCATATTCATACAATCAAAGACATTAATATTTCTAAAGTTACATTAAATTAACATTTGGCACCGGAAACTAAAACACTTGTAATTAACTTAAACGTTTTCTTATCACAAAGTAATCGCAGAAGCATTTATTTAAACGCATACAATGTCACCTAAATATGCACATATTAATCTCAAGGCGCCGTCACACAGCACACTGTTCGCGAATAAACATTGAATAAATTATAACGAACCGTATACCATTATACGTTTATTACTATATTTGACCAATTAGCAATTACATATTCATCAGCATGCGCGTGTTAAATCCGAAATGGCGTAATGACGTAACGGCATAATAATATTGAAGAAAAAGGCATTATTATAAAGAAGTGATACGATTTGTGTCTCATGACAAAGGCCCTTGTGGGCCAAGGAAAGCCCACGAATATAAGTCGAAACCCAGCGAATAAAAGAAAGTTAGCTATGAGAATTTGTTAAAAAAACCGTTCAGCGATTCCACTTAGATAGGATTCCAGTATCTAATTTCGGCCACACTGGCGTTAACTTGATTTCATATTGACTTGATATTTTGAAGTGAAAACTTCTTTAGTACGGGGGTGACTTGAAATTTTATGAAAAGAAACTGTCCAGTAAAAAGAGACAAACACATAAATTCTAAAGTGAGATTGGAAGCATTGTCCAGGGGTAGGGTAGGGGAGTGAGGGGTAGGGGAGCGGAGCGGAGCGGGGCGGGGCGGGGCGGGGCGGGGCGGAGCGGAGTGGAGTAGTGAAACCTTCATTTATCATCTTCCCGAAATTTTACATTCGTCTCATTATCTTGAAAACAAACATTTTGAAGGTTTCACTTCTACCACGTGTGAATTGCACACATTTTATTTTTTAACATTCAAATAGCCGACAAACGAGTTGAAGACTCAACATCAAAGACGTCTCTGATACGTTGTTGGTCAAGAAAAAGAGAACAAAAAGAAAGAAAGAATAAAATAATAATAAACGTTACCTTAAAACAAGCTATTGGCCATATTAATTACCATATTAATAACACCCAAACGAGGCATACCGTAAAATCTGGTCCAATAAAGCGTATCCGACCACTTTCGCCACATTTCCGCAGCTACGTCGGACATTCGTGTTATTAACACCAATTCGAGATAATGAAAGGTAAACATTCGCGTTTTTATTCCCAATGCGATTCTTTCTCGCGCTTTGAGTTGAGACTTCTGAGAGTTGACGCTTCTGTTTCTGTCTGACAGCAATAACTTCACCTTACCAACTTCAAGATTGTGCATGAAAATTTTGTTTTTAGTAGCATTTACTGTAGATTTCATTATACTCGTAGACTATTAATAATTCGTAGTTAAATTGAAACCTTTTGGTTCGCCATGTTTAAAGCAGTCTTAGCTGTTTTGTTTTGTCCACATGAGTTTTCAACTACAATTTGGAAGTAATCTTATCTTTAATAATACTCTATAATTTATTAAGAAACGTTAGTTAAGTAAAACTGTTTCAATCTGTGTATTAACTAGCTACATTTTGTCTATCTGTGTCTGTCTGACCCTCGGTGTTAAAAATTATGTCCTAATCTATTTTCAAAAATATGTTCCAGAATAATTGATTTTTATATACGCTTTAATATGTGAAAATATGTGGTATAGTATTTCTAGCAATTTCAAGTTCAATGTTCATCAAAAGTTAAAAAAATAGTGCTGATTATTTATGAACACTCTTTTTTAGAAATCATTCTGAAATACGTTAAATCAACAATGTCACAACAACAAGTATTCCATTAGCCATTTCTATATTTTCTATTATAATGCAATATGAACATAAATGATAAAAGATAATGCCATGCATTACAAAAGCAAATACATACACTTTTCACTGTGTCCATATCAACACAAAAGTATCAACACAGATGTACCTATTTATTTATTTACGACAAATGATACGTAGTTTAATACTTTTAAAACAGAATTAAGTTCTGGGAATGGGGAGAACTGGCAACTTTTGTTCTCAAAGTACTTCTATAAAGAAAAATGTATTAAAACCAGCTTAATAAGTTATTAGTACCTATTAGGCAAAACAAGAAATGTGCAGAATACAAAATGGCAATGTGAAGTAACCCTTATAAACATTTAATAAGAAATTAATTTTGACACTAAATTAATAAAAAGGTTACAATATCATGTAACTATTAACACCAATAATATAATGAATGCTCAAACCAGTCATCGGTGAGTCACGGGTTGCAAAAACATGCAAGAGGACCATCTACATTAGCCATTCAAAGTTTTTGTGATATTATAATAGGAACTTTAACACACATCGGTTTGAGGTCAAAATCCAAAGTGAATGAGTAATAAAATAACAGAAGAGTAAACAAAGTTTTAGCTTTTTCTAAATACTATTATTATTTATTACCTAACCAGGACTCATTCCGCAGTTATCTATTAAAATTTGTGTTTTGATTACATTTTACTTCATATAATCATTTCAAATCTTATAATTTAATGCTTTATAGTAATAATTGTTGTGTAGATAATTATTGGACAGAGATTAGTATTTGTATTTGCACATTGTAGGTACTGATATTCTCAAATTTCTCACATTTAGTGAAATACTTTATAAGTGATATCAAAGTGTCAATTTTATTATAACTGACTAGCATTTAGGTAAAATATGCAGATGCAGGATAAACAATGGGGAAGTTGTGCATTCCATCGGCAATGCCAAAAACTATGATAATATATAAAATAATATGTATAAATTAATTGATAAATTAATAAAACCTTTACCTTTAAAAACAAAAATACATAAACATCCTGTGATAAATGGATGTTTAAACTGTTCAAGGAAAATAAAAAATCAGTGAAAAAAAATTACACTAATAATTTAAATTTACACAACGTAAAAATAGGTCAAGACCTATGTTTACAGAGGTTCTGGTTACAGAAAACCATGCTAAAACATTAAGCGTAATTTACAGCATTATGCTTCTTCATAGTTATTGAAAATTTGTTATCAAGGAAAGATTTTTGGATATTTTTTAGGGTTCCGTAGCCAAATGGCAAAAAACGGAACCCTTATAGATTCGTCATGTCTGTCTGTCTGTCTGTCCGTATGTCACAGCCACTTTTTTCCGAAACTATAAGAAATATACTGTTGAAACTTGGTAAGTAGATGTATTCTGTGAACCGCATTAAGATTTTCACACAAAAATAGAAAACAAAAAAATTTTGGGGGTTCCCCTTAGAACTGAAACTCAAAATTTTTTTTTTCATCAAACCCATAAGTGTGGGGTATCTATGAATAGGTCTACAAAAATGATATTGAGGTTTCTAATATCATTTTTTTCTAAACTGAATAGTTTGCGCGAGAGACACTTCCAAAGTGGTAAAATGTGTGTCCCCCCGTCCCCCCCCTAACTTCTAAAATAAGAGAACTTCCACCGAAAATTGGTTTGAACGAGATCTAGTAAGTAGTTTTTTTTTTAATATGTCATAAATCGTAAACCGCAATTTACCTCGATCAAAGTTACAACGAACTTCAAGAACTTTTATATTATGTTACTTGCTGCTACGGAACCCTTCATGGGCGAGTCCGACTTGCACTTGGCCGCTTTTTTTTACCTATTAATGGGGATTTAAAATAGACTAAACTATTCTATTTTCCTCCTATCAAAACAAATTTTGATTTTTGGTAGTGGTTCTGAAACAAAATCCTAGTAGACTAACATGACAAATATTAATGACCCTGTAGCCTAGTTGGTAGCGCCAGCAAGGGGTCCTGGGCTTGATCCCGGCGGGGCAGATATTTATGTGACAGAAAAATATCTGTACTTGGTCATGGGTGTTATTGTGATGTGTTATATGTGTCGTCCATGCCACCCACGACACACGTAAAAACTTACTACACTAAACATACACTACAACTTTTGTTTCTTAGTAAAGTATAAAAAAACATTGAATTTTATATTTGTTTGCTTCTAATCTAAACTCTCGTAAATTAAATATTGTTGGCGAAATGTTTGCTAATTATTGCCTACAATATATAGCAATTTTAATTCAATATCTTTGACGAGTAATTTCTGTCTTCATTACTTAACACACAAGTTTCATATCAATCGGGTCCCAGTAACCAGTACCTGTAGTTTTGAGAAGCATATAAAACATATACTCGTAAATGTTCTTTACTATTTAACTCTTCACAAGGAAAATGTTCCCTTGTAAGTACTTAAAATAAATCTGTAATATTAACTTTTCACTGATTTCAAAATAACTTGTTTGCAAATCACTTGTCTAGACAGAATAACTTTCTTATAGACACAAGCTAAGAATATCTTCATTTTAAACAAATAGGGACTTACCTTAAAGGAGCTGTGTACTAATGTTTCATCGAGATCAATGACCATACACTTTTTGTGCATATCCTGATGCCTCACTGGCGGCAGGAGAGGCCGTGGCGCATGTTCGGACATAACCAGAAGAGGGGGCGAGGCCCGGCCGTCGATGCTGTTGGCGCCATTTCCACCAGGAGGTCCTTTCCCACGGCCACCGCGCCAACAGCATAGCAGGGAGCGCAGGAATCCACCTCCGTTACTCGACTTCTTACACCCCAACGGAGTAGACCCTGCCACCGCCACTCCGTCGCCATCATTGTGCTGCCCGCCAGGAGACGATCCTAAAACAACCATATCACGTCAACGCTACGAACACCACCGGCCACGACCACACACCGAAGCTCGTCCCGACAATCTGTGTAGGACTGGCCCAAAGACAAGCTCTCCACTCTCAAGGTTGCTCCTGGGAATGTTATCGCGCCGCACGTTCCAATTGTTTACCTCACTCCACATTTTCACGATTAACACGAATTGACCGTATGTCGCTTCACAATCCACTCTTTCGAAATCTGTCACGATCGACAAATATTTATGTATCACGAGGCGGTAACATTATACGCTCCAATTTGATGGCAGTGGGTAACAGGTGTAACTCGGTTAGATTTACCTCTCTCGGATCCATAGCTGTTTAATTGTTCGTCATCCCGTGACACTTGAGTTATAATGGACGATGCGTCCATTTAAACATTTGTTTTTGGCCTTAAAATGAATGGCAACGGATTTTTTTGGTAATTTTAACACCATAAAACTATTTTTTATCTCCCTTTTATCTTACAAAATGGCAGGCAGCTCTGGGCAAATACCAACTATGCAGAAAGCCAACATAACAATAATTATTATTTCTCTTTCTGACATATGATCTATACCGTAATAAAGAAAGAGATAGAAATATGAACCTATCGCTTCACTTTTTATGTTGCTACTACTGTCAACAGCCAAAAATAGTCTGTTTGGAGTGAGAGTACTGTTTAAGACTTAAAGCTTGTTTATAACTTAAATGTAATCTTAAACATTTAATTCAATGTAAAGTAATATGCTTCATTACTTATCAATTTATTAATCGTTTATTTTAAATTTGCAAAATTTATTTTAAATTAATTTAATCATAAAGTTAAATTTTAAGTTTCTAGACGTAAGTAATAGATAATTAAGTTATTTTTAACCATAGTTTTTAGAACATAGAACCAGTAGAGCATAGATTTAGTACTTGTAGATTCTTCCGTACATTTCACAGAACGAGATCGCCAGTTATAAAATCTACGTGAAAGACAGAGACAAAAACATTATTTTGTCACCGTGGCCGATTAGTTTATGCGTCAATTATATTGTTTGTCACAAGTGCAAACAATGAGCACGCAGACAATAAAGAGTGAGTTGGCTATTTGGAGATTTAAAGTTTCGTTAGTTTAATAAATTTATTTAGTCTTAATACAATTTCGTTTTTTTTTTAATTAAGAATATAAACGTTACTCTATGATATTCTACACCGACATTTTGTCAGCTGTCATATTTATTGGTTATCTGTCAAGTGTCAATGTCTATCAAAGGTAAATCGAGGTACAAATGGATTCGATTGTCAACGTGAATGGTGAAAAAGAAAAGAAGTGATGACGCTGCGAGACGTCTATATTAATATTAATTGATTTAAATTTACTTATGAAAAGTGACTTAGGTTAAGTAAATATTATTATTTACGTGTTTGTGTATTTAATTGGTTGTGAATATGTCAAGAAGGGATCCTGGGCCCATACCCAACCGATGGCTAAAATGTCCACGAAAAGCAACAGGGCTCATCGCCGATAAGTTTTTGGCCTTCAAGACGCCTTTGGGCCCCCAATTCAATGATAAAGTACCTGAAGAAAATAGATTTACACCAGCTATGTTGTTTATGTATATAAAAGCCATGAAAGTGAGTATCATTGTAAAGTTATCTATCAAATTAGGTAGATAAGAATGTTATTAAATATTGTGTTTGTTTTGTAGATGAAGATTGGGCTGTGGATAGATCTGACAAACACAAGCCGTTTCTATGACAAGTCTGAAGTAGAGAAAATGGACTGTCGATATGTGAAGCTGTCGTGTCGTGGCCATGGTGAAACACCCTCCCGAGAGCAGACTAAGTAGGGGTTCATAAATTTACTTAGTATCCACTAACCCTCTCTATGATTCTGTAAAACTAAAACAATCAACCAATCATGACTCAAAAAATTTAAATTTATGTAAATCTTGTAAATACTTTGTATATACGCTAACATGAGTTTATGAGCATGTAAATAAAGAAAATGTTATAAGCTTAACATCCATACTAATATTATAAATGTGAAAGTGTGTTTGTTTGTTTGTCCGTATTTCACGTCGTAACTGAGCGATGTTATGGTAATATTTTTTGTGTGGAAATAGGTAGGAATCCGGAGAGTATCGTAGGCTACTTTTTACCGCAGTAAAACAAATCAGTCCCATGGAAAGATCCATTATGATGCGTATTTGTTCATACTTCTATACTTCCATATTCTTATAACATAAAATAATAATAATTCATAAAGTAACAGAAATAATACACGCATGTTAAAAATCTCATTGTTACTTCCCTTTGAACACGCGGGCGAAGCCGCGGGTAATAGCTAGTTATTACATAACTTTAATCATACTAAGATCATCAAGATCAATAATAATCTGAAATTTACCGAGAAAAGTTATTTTTTGTCAAGAATTATACATAACAAGGCCAAGTGGGTTTATAATTAATGAATATTGTACAATCTTTTGATACTTTTTAACATCATTTTATTTTAATTGTCTTACTATTACAATAATCATCCTACCTAATCTTCTGTATGTTAAAATTTTCAGAGAATTCATAGAGATAGTATCGTCATTTACCAGGGAGAAACCTACAGAAATAATTGGTGTGCATTGTACTCATGGCTTCAATAGGACTGGATTTCTCCTCACATCTTACATGGTAGATGAATTGGACTGGAGTTTAGAAGCAGCTCTTAGTGAGTTTTCTAAGAAAAGGTATTGAATTTATATTCTGATATTTTTTCTGAGGTGGAAGATTAGAAAACAATGAAAATTTATGTTATTAATAATCATAATTACAACATTGTTCAACAATTTGTTTATCCCAATTAACTAATAACAGTATGGTGTACAGTTTATATAGTAATAAGTAAATCAAAGAAATAAAGTTACAGTTTGAAGTTTGAAGCAATTGCTTCCAATGGAGGCCTCTTCTAGAATTGATTAATTGTTTCAGGGAGCCGGGTATTTACAAAGATGACTATTTAAGGGAACTTTTCAGTCGGTACGATGATTTAGACTTCACACCAGAGGCGCCGCCTAAACCCGATTGGTGTATTGGTTAGTTGTTATTTTTTGAAATATACAGCCTTAATAAGTATTCCTACTTTCTATTTAAACCAAACCAAAAGGATCCTTGACCCAATCATAAATAATTTTTTCTCAGTTACAGTTTTGCAATTATTTTCAAATTCATTGTTGAATTGAATGTTAATTCGATTTCACAGTCACGTTCAATGATAACCAACATAAAAATATTTGTCAGTAACAAGATGTGTACTCGTAGATCATGTCATTAGTATTGTCATAATTACGTTCAAAATATACGATAATATCACCCATCATTATCAAAATTCAAAAGTCATACACCTAGTATTCAATGTCCTATGTATTGCCTCAAAATACACTTATATTTTTCCTAAGTATAGTTAGAAATGTGCCCAATAACGAGATAGTTGGAACCTGTGAAGAAAAGCAACATGGAGAATAACAGGAGAAGATATACAAAACATCCCTCAACTCAACAAATTGTAAAACCAGGTAGTGCGTTCACTCTTTCTTCTATTCAATATAAATGAATTTTTAAGATGCGTCCGGTGTTCTTTCAGAGGAAGAAGATCTCTATGATGACGATGATAATGAGGGAGCGAGCTTCTCACAAAACTCTGCTTCGGACCATCCCCCACAGCAGTCACATTCAAGGTAAGGTTTTATTTATTTACTAGCTGCCCGGACAGACTTCGTTCTGTCATAAGTTTTTTTTTTGCGAGATGTAAGCTATCCTATCTTTCAAGTTGGATCAAACTGCGCACGGTGTGTTTTGATTAAAATCGGTTAAGTAGTTTAGGAGTCCATCGCGGACAAACAACGTGACACATAATTTATATATATTAAGATTTATTTTAATTTTAGCATATATCACTATTGAATTACCTCAAACTAAAAATTTAGGTGCAAGATTTAATTGAAAAAGAGCTAATAATTGTAAAGCGGGTTGTCTGCTTCCCTTATCACCGGGCTCGCGTTGGTGATGTCTTTGTTAACAGCGGTAATCACTTACCATCAATTGTTCCACTTAAACTGTTTCCACTTAAATTGAACAGTTACAGTCCATTTTATTTGAATTGATTTATTTTAAGTTTTAAATAACTTAGAAAATTTTAATTAACAAAGCACCTTTCCAAATGGTGGTATAAAATACCATGTATCTAATTAATTGCAGCCGCAAAAAGAAAGGCAAGAAAGAAACAACACACAAAAAAGACAGCTTCATGGCTGGAGTCAGTGGAGTAGATCCATTCAATGAGCAACCGAGGCTTGGTCAGGTGCAACGGAAGGCACAGGACTACTGTAAGTGGGAGAGCACCGGCTTCCCCGGATCACAGCCGGTGTCAATGGACAGGAATAACATCAGTCTGTTACATGATAAACCTTATAGGGTCTCCTGGAAAGCTGATGGAGTCAGGTTAGTAATAAACGTTTGTTAATATCTCTTTTATTGTGTAGAAAAACTTCCGTATGTTTCCGCCTGCCAATGGGACATTATGTTCTATATTGATGATGCAATGATGTATGTAGGACTATGTACATTGTGGCTCTCTGTGGTGGGGAAGAGGGCGTAGTTACCGTCCTTAATGACACGGATGGAGCCCCCAGGTTATAGGAGCCCAGAGGTGTGTAAACAAAAGTAACCTGTGTTTCAACATTTTACGAACCCCATCGGAGTGGGGGCCCCTCAACAAATTTTTAAACATGGCTTGTCTAAGGCAAGCTTGAGTGTCTACGAATGTCTAAAGAATGATCTTAGTTCTCTTTTTACCTACTATCTCTTGTCAACATCCATCTGCAATTATTTTTTCAGGTACTTAATGCTGATTGACGACGAGGACGAAATATATATGTTAGACAGAGACAACTGCGCATTCAAAGTCCACGGTCTTAAATTCGTTCACAATAAGGAGAACCGTCACATAAGGAACACTCTTCTTGATGGTGTACGTACAATATTTTGAACAGTGCCCACTAATTAACTGTCACAAATAGTCCGCTCAACATGTTTTATAACGCCCAACGAAAATAAACAACGTCTATAGATTATAATTTCTATTGGAACTTACTACATAGTACATACATTACCAGGTTTGTGGAGTGTTAGAAGCGTCGCGTCCTAGGTTTGATTCCTGGTTAAGGCAAATAAATGTTCTAATATTTATTTGTCTGATAAATATTTGTTTTCGGGTTGTGAATGTTATTTTTTTTATGGAAATAGCCGGCAAACGAGCTGACGATCCACCTGATGGTAAGTGGCTATCGTCGCCCATGGACATCAGCAACACCAAAAGCATCACCGATGCGTTGCCGGCCAAGAAAGAGAGAAGAAAAAGAAAGAAAGAACTGGCTCTCAAGCCCCCAGCCGGAACACGACGAGTCGTTTGGCGGCTGACTCATGCTCGAGGGTGGTAGCTATCCAGGCGAACCCCATCTAGAAATAATAATTGATTTTGAAATTGTGTCTATTCTATCCTATCCATGTAACCCGCGACTATTATTAAAATACCCATGTCTTCGCAGGAGATGGTGATGGATAGAAAAGAAAATGGCGTCGAAAGACCTCGGTTCCTGTGTTACGACATCATCAGATTCGAAAACATGAATGTGGGGAAGGAGAAATTTTATCCAGTTCGGTTAAACTGCATAGAGAAAGAAATCATCAATCCTAGGTGAATAGCTTTACCATGTATGTGATATTTTATGTTACAATGCAAGAATGTACTGTTATTGCATAGATGTTTGGGTCATTTCTAGGGTTAAACCTTTCTTGCGGTTAATAAATAGTCCATCAATTTATTTCTATAATCATAATCCATTTATTTATTGTATTAACATACAGGCCCTAGGATTTGATTATGGTGGGCAAACGAGAATGTTATAATACTTTGAAATGTGTTAGTGATGATAAGTGGTTTCCAATAGCCATGGACAAACATATTCCATTTATACCAAATGGTTTTAAGTAGTAAGGATTTTTCGGCCTCCTATTATTATATGACCAGTCGCAGGGAAACGACGAAAACAGATTTTCTCTAAAAATCCCCCAAGGGATTTGATCCAAATCCCGCAATGCTTTAGTAAAATAATGAAATCTTGTTTGTGAGCTGATAAATCGGTTCACAATAGTAACGTCATAATACCGTGACTGTGTGAGATGTCGACGGAACCACGCTCTGCAGGATTCCTTTTTCCGCGTAAATAAAATCAGCGAGTTAAACGTAAGCATAGGATAGACTTTATCCCAGTTATCCATCAAAGATGTTTCCCTGGAATAATTTGATAAAGTTTGTGATTTCCTTATGAAACCACTCTTTAATATTTACTAAATTAAATAGATACTATAATCTATAACTAAATAAGACTCGTCTGAATAAACTATGTTCTGTCTTTCATAACCTCATTGGTACAACCATACTCCCAACCAACTCATTGGTTGGGAGTATGGCTTTCAACCATTCTCTGCACATCCTGAAGGTAGATTATTAGAGAATGCTACTTAGCATTAAGTCCGCCAATTGTACCACTTTTTTGGTTCAATAAATATTAAATAAATTGGTATGATGTGGCAGAAACCGCGCGATAATAAAAGGCGACATAAAGAAGGAGTTGGAGCCGTTCAGCGTGCAGCTGAAGCAGTTCTGGGACGTGTCGATGGCGCGCCAGCTGCTGCAGGACAAGTTCGCGCGCACGCTCGCGCACGAGCCCGACGGACTCATCTTCCAGCCCGCTGATGACGTATGTATAGAGAGAGAGAGAGAGAGGCCTTCGTGCGAGTTTCACGTGACAAAACGGGCTTGCAACGTAAATGCGAGTTGGCTACAATTTGTATGGGACCGAAGCTTTTCTTTTCACTGCCGCTAGATGGCTCTGCTTCGGTCTCATACGTTACGAGCCCGTTATGTCGATTGTTGATTGATGGTACTCATACACAGATACGCACGTACGCACGCGCTCGCACACACACACACACACACACACACACAAATACATGGGCGTAACGAGGGAGGGGCAGTAGGAGCAAATAATCCTGGATTTTCTATGCTTATCAGTACATACTATCTTTTGTTCATAAAAAGTGTTAATCAACGGTAACATTTTCACTGACTTATCTATCTGGATAAGCTAAAAGGTAAATAACTATATGGTTGTGACTTTTTAACAGGTTGCAAGGTAATTGAGTTTACCGATCTTACAGTATGTATAACACAGAATTTAATTTCCTTTATTTTTTTCTTCTTTTCAGCCGTATCTTGCGGGCCAGTGTGAAAACGTATTGAAGTGGAAGCCACCCAGTTTGAACAGCGTCGACTTTAGGTTAAAGATCGTTAGAGAAGACAGACCTGGGTATGTAAATATAATCAAAATCATTACAATGAATATCATGAATTAAGTGAGAAAAAAAAAATTATAGCTTTGCACTTTATCCCGAATATATATTTGCCCCGATTCAAAAGAGAGTTACTTAATATATTTTTAAATTTCAGTATGGTACCCAAGCGAGTAGGCCAACTTTACGTAGGGCAACTAAAAGACCCATTTGCCACAATACTCATCAGTAGTAAACTGAAGAACTTGGAGAACAAAATAATTGAATGCAAGTATGAGAACAACAAGTGGGTGTTCATGAGGGAACGAACGGACAAATCATATCCAAACAGCTACAATACCGCTATGGGTAATTATAAACTCGAGATTATTTCAATATACATACATTATGGTTGCGTAACTAGGTGAAGTACTAGTATAATGTTGGATGTTGGTATTATTTCAAGAGGAGAGTGAATAGGCTTTTAATATGTTATGAACCTTAATAAATACAAATCTTCAATATATGGACTTTTATGGCTCAAATACCGAAGACGCACATAGAGCAAAGACAAAAAAGGCCAGCGAAATTAGTGTCATGGGTTGGGGGCCCCAGTTCGCTAAGGTTAGGTCGCTGATTTATTGAAGGTAAAAAGGGAACCCCTCGTAGTGGGGTTACGTCGAGTCTGTGGCATAGTCACGTTGTTACTTCTACATTTTACTATGTCTATAAAAATAATATATACTAAATTCGCTTTAAGGTTTTCTGTGATAGCTACAACGCGTCGTGAGGATTTTCATTGAGTCCACAATACGAACTTCGCGATGTAAACGTTTTACAGATGGCACAACGCGGTGTGAGCTGTTAATTCGCTCAATGAGCATTTTTGGTATTTTAGCGTAACAAGTATTAGTGTTTGGAGGTAAATTACTAAATGTATGATTTCTTATTTCAGCCGTTTACAGCAGTATAAAATACCCAGTGGAGAAGGACTATCTATTGTCTTACATCGACAACTACCGGTTTCACGAAGAGCCTAAACACACACACACCAAACGTCCACGCCATTGAGAGAAAACGAAGCCTGTCTTTGTTTTTCTTTACAATTAGTAAAGCTGTGTAAAAATGTCAAGTAAATTTTATTGTAAGTACAGTTACTTAAATGAGATTTATTACAAAAATCATGTTTTTACATAAGAATACATGCTAATGAGATATTTTGTTTGTTATTTTTTTAAACATACGCCAACACACCACTTCTATAAATACAATAATTTGTAAACCTCCTCTATAAATTAAATTGTTCATTAGATGTTAAAAATATAACATAATATATTGCATGATAACTCCAGTAAAAAATAAGAAAAACACTTACGGCCGGTCTCAATAATGTACTAACAGATGGAAGACTGTGGATAGGGCTGTCATCTGTCATATTTGTCAATTTTTCAGAGGCAAAAATTGACAAATATGACAGATAACATACTAATGGTAGCCCTATTCACAGCCTTCCATCTGTTAGTACATTATTGAGACCGGCCGTTAAATAACAATCTTTATTTAAAACAACCCTTTTGGTGACAATGAATAGTGATTTACTAACTACATATACTTATTTTATATGTATATGTTTGCTTTATAAAGCCATAATTTGGAGTGTATCAGGAACAGACATAAATATAATATAATTAATTACATAAGAATATTTTTTGTCCTTTTGTACGATTTAACATCAGATGAGTATGGGGCCACTGACAATTTAATGGCAGTTTTCATTAATCTATCCATTCATGATCTCTGGATGATCTCTAACTTTAGTATGTAATTATGTGTAAAAGTAACAACTATCGCTATAATGTTTTACCTTTTAACAGTTTAGATAAGTGAATTGAGAATTATATATAGATACATTATTGAAAATGGCCATAATAATGGATAAGTTTTACCCAAAAATAACTAATAACTTCCCACCACTACAAAAAAATCCTTATAAATTACTTCTTGAAGCAAGATACTGCCATTTACTTTCACCATCAATAGTAACACATTTAAGTTTTCCCTCTTTAGTAAGTTTAGTCAAGTGATGGTTAACATTATACGCAGCGGCAGGCCATAAGTGTTCTGGCGTTTCTGTGTAAATTATTTTAACTAAGTCCATTTCATTAAGTTGCCTTTCTGAATTATTTTTCAATGCCTCCAATATTTGCTCTTCTCTTTGGTTTCTATGGGCTATATAGTATTCAATCTTCTGTATGGGATCCTGAAAGTAATAAAATGAATAAAATAAAATGAACATAGGCTTTGCGAACTTTAGCGCATGTAAGACAGAAATGGCGACACGAACATGCTAAAGTGTGACTGAGACATAATACACCGCGTATCGAGAATTGGCGAATTATGTTACTGCGCAGCCTTCTGCGCGAAGTTCAGACGCGCCAAGATACAGCGGCCGAACTGTATCATCTATAATTTTAATAACCTTTAACATAGTAACAAGTAAAAGAACTTTCAAAATTCTACTTTCTAATGATGCAGGGATAACTTCACAAATTCTTAAATTAATAATTATTTACTAATTTTATTAACTAATTGGTAATGTATTTTATTATATGAAAAGCACTTGCATATGTTTAGTCTGTATTTATATATCTTACCTCAACTATATTTCCATGACCAGGATAAATAACACCAGGTCTTAATTCCAGTATCCTTTGAAGACTGTTCATGTAAGTATATAAATCTTCGAACACAGCCGTTCCTTCACCGAGTATGCAGTCTCCACTGAATAGAATGTTTTCTTCTAATAACGTCAAGACCACATGATCTGTGGTGTGGCCGGGAGTATGGTGGATCTTAACAGTAGCACCTTCCACTTTTATCTCTTGCCCATCTGACAACCAGTGGAGTGGAAATGATGGCGGGTCATCCTGAGTATCGTCTGCAGACCGTTTATGTTTCCATATTTTTGGCTGTTCTGAAATACTTGTATGTTAGGAAAACCTATCACACATATTGGTTCACCTTAAGTGTAAAAATGTCTATAAGGACAAACTTACCATGCAGATATGTAAAAGAATTTACTCTGGTTTGGGGTTTCTCCTATGAACTATTAAACTGTAAGTGTGTGACTAACGGCCGGTCTCAATAATGTACTAACAGATGGAAGGCTGTGAATAGGGCTACCATTAGTATGTTATCTGTCATATTCGTCAATTTTTGCCTCTGAAAAATTGACAGATGACAGCCCTATCCACAGTCTTCCATCTGTTAGTACATTATTGAGACCGGCCGTAAAGTGATCTATTGTTGCATGGTGTGGTATTTTATGCCAAAGTTTAAATATAGTGGAAAATACCCAGAAGCCATTCTCAGATCTAGATGAACCCAGTATTGCTACATAAAATGCATGATACACAAAAACTTACTAGCAATATTTCCAAGCAGGTCTTCAACTCCTCCAATGTGGTCATGGTGCCAATGAGTGACCACAATGTGTTCAATATCCACTTGTTCAGATTGTACTACTTCTGACAAATTCTTCTGATAATCCTTCACACCTTTATCACCTGTATCCAGGAGAATACGGCTAGAATAATAATGCAATTATATGTATAGATTGCCTCTTTTCATTAGTCTGTAAGTAAAAGATGGTATAGAATGGAGTTATGTATGCACTGCAGTGAGGATATGTGTTGTGTTAAAGACTACTGGAAGTGGCACTGGCAACTGCAGTATTGGGCCATTATCAGCTTTGCATTTTAGAATAAGGGAACCGAACGGATTGTTGAAGGAGCATTAATATCAGTGTAATATAACATTGTTTCTTGCTACGTGAAAAGGATTAAAGTTAAGACCTGAATCATCATCCAAATCAATAATCTCCTCCATATTTTTTTCTTGACTTAATAGTAATGGAAGAGCAGTAGTAAGGTGTTTAATGTAGTGCTGATTGAGTATTAAACTAACAAAATACTTACTTTTTACCAGTGCCAATCAAATACGTATTTGTTCCTTGTAAAGTCATAGGACCAGGGTTACATCCAAGAATTCTTATAATACTGTTGGATAAACGACTAACTACTGGTATTACTGCTGCCATTTTTGCAAATTATAAGAAATGCAGATTTAATTATTATTTGCGTCATATGTTTTTGACATTGACATTTGACACCTTTGTCATTCCCATTGACACTGACGAACATTAGACAGGTGATCAATGATGCCAGGTTCAAAAATTGGGTTACGGTATTTTCGTCCATGAAATACGTTTATTTTTTGACAAAATATATTTTCTACTCGTCGTTATTACTTTGAGATTCTCTTTCTTGTATGTAGCAAAATACTCTGTGCTTGGTGTTTAAATCCAGTCGTCACAATGTCCGAGCCTCGTCGCGCGTCACCGCGACCGCGTCGTATATTTTATCTGTTGCGTTGTGACTTGTGTTGGGCAACATTTTTTATTTGATTGACAGGCTGACAGAATTGACGCACAGCCAGCAGCACAGTTGTTTTTTGTCAGTTTGACATTTCCAAAAAATGGCTGGTGCTCTGGTGAGGGTTGTCCAGGGGGCAAAAACGCATTTGGGTAATTATTCTTTTACATATTCGCAATAGAAAATGTACTGTTGCATTAATACAAGTATTTATAATATAGTAAAAGTGCTAAATAGTGTTTAATTTTCTAAAGTAAATAATGCGCAGTGTCCAGCTTATATAATTTTGACGTATCACCAGGTATCATCGGACCATTGGCAAATATCAACAATGGGTCCGTTAGGTTCCAGCAAACCCAAAGTGCGAAGACCAAGTATGGTCCTCTTGCGGACCAGGACAGGATCTTTACGAACCTGTACGGTCGACACGACTGGAGACTGAAGGGAGCCTTGAGACGCGGTGACTGGTACAAGACCAAGGAAATTCTAAACAAGGGGACAGATTGGATCGTCAGTACGTATCGCTACTATTATTACTCATAATAATATCGTTAATCTTATTATATATAAATTACGTGTCACGTTGTTTGTCCGCGATGGACTCCTAAACTACTGAACCGAATTTAATCAAATTTGCACACCGTGGGCAGTTTGATCCAACTTGATAGCTTACATCTAAAAAAAAAACTGTTGACAGAACGAAATCTGTCCGGGCAGCTAGTTAACAAATAAAACAAATGGTATTGGAATTGCATAGTATTGTGAAACATTTAATTAGATTTATTTTTGTGAGACTTTCAAGTTATAAATGGTCGATTGTATCGAGAGGAAAAAAGACAATTAAATTTTTTGTGGTGACAGCTGATTTATAATATGAATGTCTCTATATTTTGGAATCTGAATCTTTCCCAATTTTGGTGAAAGTAAATTGACTAGAACAGTATGTTACTATATAGAGTCACCATTATTGTACTTTTGAAATCTTTCAATCTATTATTTATAGTTAAAATATTAGTATAGTAAGTTTAAATTAGTCTATGAGTAAAATACTAGAATACATTATATATTCATTCCATGTATTTAGCTAGTATTTAGCAGCAGCCTACACTACACTGTAACTAACATCAAATTAAACCAAAGTTCTTGCTGTGTTCCAAAACATCACTGCACTGATTGCCACAGGTCCATCCATAACGTTAACCAACTTAAACTTCATAATCCAACTCTCCAGATGAACTGAAAACATCCGGTCTGCGTGGTCGAGGTGGTGCTGGGTTCCCTACTGGCATGAAGTGGTCCTTCATGAACAAGCCATCCGACGGCCGCCCCAAGTACCTCGTAGTGAACGCGGATGAGGGTGAACCCGGTACCTGCAAGGACCGGGAGATCATGCGTCATGACCCTCACAAGTTGGTTGAGGGGTGTCTGATTGCCGGGAAAGCTATGGGCGCTCAAGCTGCCTACATCTACATAAGAGGAGAGTTTTACAACGAGGCCAGCAATCTTCAAGTTGCTATTGCTGAAGTAAGTGGTATTTATGTAGTAAGTCATAACTTTTACCACTGAACAAAATTCTGGATATAAATTGTACGTGATAATGTATTTTAGTATTACCCTGATATCACAATTTTTAACATAAAATAGCAACACTTTCATACAAGTTACATAGGTACAAAACTAGGCATATGATATAATGGCGTCGTTCTATTAAAGGGCTGATGTCGTGAATTGCCGTGTAAAGGCTCGTACACACTATGCCCGCGGCACATTCACCGTTCCGCATCGCACGCAATATTGAGAATTCTTTGTAACTTAAATGTAGTAACAGCAACTTTTTGAATTACATGAATAAAAGATTATTTCATTTCATTTCGTGACCAAACCTTATATTCATACTTTTTAACGTTTATATACCTACACTTCCAAACTTACCACTTCCAGGCATACCAAGCGGGTCTGATCGGTAAGAACGCGTGTGGCTCGGGCTACGACTTTGACGTGTTCGTTCACCGCGGCGCAGGAGCTTACATCTGTGGTGAGGAGACAGCGCTCATCGAGTCCATTGAGGGCAAGCAGGGCAAGCCAAGACTGAAGCCCCCCTTCCCCGCTGACGTGGGGCTCTTTGGATGCCCTACGACTGTCAACAATGTTGAGACTATCGCTGTGTCGCCAGTGAGTTCAAGTTAAGAGAAGGAGGAAGAGTCTTCTCCTATTTTTATAGTTAACAGTATAAAACTGATGAAATTGAAAAATAATTTAAAAGGGACATACATCCCCTCTGTATTTTCTTATAGCTTTTTAATAGTGAATGCTGAAATAGGTAATTGATTTTATGCTCTTGTCATCCGTCCATTTACAAACCAATCTTCAAAAGAATATATTGCTTCTACTTTAACTGGATGTAACAAACTTCAATTACTCTCCTTTGATGGTTTCCAGAGCACTATTACCCACAGGGCTCTTAAATAAATGTATAAAAAAGTTCTCCAGGCTTTTGAGAGACAGTTATCCGTTTACAATTCTTTTAACCATGACATTTTTTTTAATCTACCCCTTCAATTTGACTATTCCATTTCCTTTTTAATTTTTTACCGACTTCAAATAAGGAGGATGTTCTCAATTCAACTGTATTTTTTTATGTTTGTTACCTCAGAAACGATTTTGATGATTCTTTTTTAATCGAAAGCCGTGCATGTCATGTGGTCCCACATAAATTTGAGCGAGATCTGACAAGTAGTTTTTGAGTAATTTTGAAGTCGGTTATTTTTTGTTAGTAACATTTAGTTTATTAACTTTATAACATCCCACAGACAATCTGTCGTCGCGGCGGTTCCTGGTTCGCGTCATTCGGCCGTCAGCGTAACTCTGGAACCAAGCTGTTCAACATCTCAGGCCATGTGAACACGCCGTGCACGGTGGAGGAGGAGATGAGCATTCCCCTCAAGGAGCTGATCGAGAGACACGCGGGGGGAGTGACGGGGGGGTGGGATAACTTGCTGGCTATCATACCTGGGGGGTCGTCCACACCGCTCATACCTAAAGAGTAAGTCTTTTGTTTGTTCTCTTTCTTTTCTCTTTATTGGCCGGCAACGCATCAGTTATGTCTTTGGTGTAGCTGATGTTCATCGGTACCATTAGGTAGATCTTCAGCTCGTTTGCCAGCTATTTCCATAGAAAAGTTAGTATCTACAAAAGAAAGAGTGAATATGCGTAAAGTTAGTGCGCATACCATCCTGGATTTCACCACCACTTACCATCAAATTTAATCATGTATTAAGTTATCTCACTAAAATATTTATTCGGGCGTCTTATGTCCCAACTCAGAATCACTAATGGTTACTTAAATCGATCCTTAGTATAGAATCACCATACAAATTCTGCACTAAGGAGCGATTTAAATAACCGTTAGTGACTGAGTTGGGACGTAAAACTTTTGGGAATCGACATTCTTTTTGACAAGTGCTAACTGACTCTAATCAAAACAAAATACAATCTGTTTACATTTAAAAATATATATCAGGTACATTTTTTTTCTTTTTAGTCGAAATAATTGAATCATAACATCATCTGAATATCAATAATTTCCCCACAGCGTCTGCGAGACAGTACTAATGGACTTCGACGGTCTGGTAGCAGCGCAGACATCTCTGGGCACCGCAGCCATCATAGTGATGGACAAGTCAACGGACATCGTGAAGGCAATCGCTCGGCTCATCATGTTCTACAAGCACGAGTCGTGTGGACAATGCACACCGTGTAGGGAGGGAGTTAGCTGGATGAACAAGATTATATACAGGTAGGTTCGGTTTGGGTTTATATTAGGAAGTTTTACTTACACCAGACGGTAACTTAATTATTAAGTTACCGTTTTTACCGAAAGTTACACAACTTACGAAAGTAATTTACGCCTAAACTCAGAGTCACTAACGGTTACTTTAATCGCTCCATAGTAAAGAATCTCCGTACAAACTCTGTACTAAGGAGCAATTTTAGTAACCATTAGTGACTCTTGAGTAGGGGCGTTAGTCTCGCTAAGTTAGTTAAATGCAATGTCAACCTCAGGTGGGGAGTTTTGATGACAGCGGGACTGTCATACGAGTGGTATGGTAGTCTTTGCTCTTACTAGAAATACTCTAAAGTTAGTAGCAATTTATCACTAGATAGAATGTCTGCCGTTATTACTGATTACATATACAGTATAATTTTTTTTGTAGATTTGTAGACGGCAACGCCTCGCCCAAGGAAATTGATATGCTGTGGGAGATTTCAAAACAAATTGAAGGTCAGTAATTACGATATTCAGTTACAATTTTTTTGTTGTCATGTCAGTATGTAACAGATGACAATTTCATTACTTTGCGGACAGGACAGACACTGTCACCCATATACCTCAGTAACACCCATGGATATATTACTCTAACTGGACGTCATCGAACTTCAGGTACCTCTACAAAGTCTATGATCCAGATATAGTAATATATCCATGTTTGTTTGGCAAAGGGAGATCTCCCGCCAGGCGAGGTGTGTTGCCTGGGAGGCGGCCGAGCCCCGACTGATCTTGTCGGAGCATTTGTATATATGCTAGCGATCTTTGGAAACTTCGATAGCGTGATTCAGGGCGACGTCATCGTCGCCACAGTAGCACCATATCACCTACGATTGATCAGCAGTGGCGTAGCTACCCCTAAGGAGGCCCCATATCAATATTTGTTGTGGGGTACCCTCAACGTCAGTTGTCAAATATAAAAGGAGTGCCAACTGTAGCGGCTGTAGGTTTGGGAGTGTTAGTGGGGGGGCCCTATACGCTGGGGGCCCCGTATAATTGACACGGCTGATACGGCGGTAGCTACGCCCCTGTTGATCAGTGAAAAATTTTAGCTACGAAGGACCTTGTTCTCAAGAATAAACCTATAGTGCAAACTTTAACCTAAGCTTATTTCCAACAAAATATGTTCATTTTTCTAAATGTGTATACTTCTAGGCCACACAATCTGCGCGCTGGGTGATGGAGCAGCGTGGCCGGTGCAGGGTCTCATCCGTCACTTCAGACCGGAACTGGAGCGTCGCATGGCGGAGTACGCCGCGGCGCACGGACCTAGCAAGGCTGAGAGACTTTACTAGGGTACTTAGTACACTATACTCTGACATGAAAGCTACTTATGTAAATGCTGTTACAGTATTTAAGTTCAAGGAGAATGGGGTCCTTTTGGAATGGAAAGAAAATGTCAGATAAGTGTGACAAAAATCAAAATCAAATCAAATAAAAAAAAACAATAATTTGATTAGCATTGTCTTCTTGTCTGTACAGACATTGAATGATGTATCATCATGTATTGGATCACATGAGTGGTATCAATAATTCAAAGTTGTGTCTATCATCCAGTCGCGTTAAGATGTCGGTTATTACCAGAAAACTTAAAATGTGTAACAAATATAAGTGAAATTACTTGTAAAGGTATCAAAATTGCATAAGTACAGCTTTTGTGTAGGAGAATATTCCAACAGCTAGGACGTGTTAATTTGTGATATGTGCACTGCATTATGACGACAATATTGTAATTGTAATGTATTATTGTTATTAACAACGCCGAATAAAATATCAAATATGTTTTCCCAGTGTTATTTTACTTAACATCTTCTAAAATAATAACTCAGTTTGCTTTTAAAATACACTGTAGCTAAAGATTTTGTAATTTTTGAAGTTTTACTCTTCAAGCTAAACACGTCTGAAGATCTTTTTTAAATCTGTACAGAGTAGGTGATTGATCAAATATGTACAGAGTAGGAAAAATCATGAAACTGCAGCAGTGCATATTGTACATTTAGTAGAGACATTATTTAATAAAATATACCAACTCTAGATAGTGTTTTTTTTTTACTTTTTAGTGATTCCCAATTGGTATTGGTGTTGTGTTAAATCATTCTTACCCTCAGTAATATTGTGATGCAATTATAATAAATATTTTCTCTAACATTGCCTTGATGACACTAATGTAAAGTATCATCTGTGGCACATCTATGAGACTTGAACATGGATTGAAAATTTCAGTGGATGAACTGTCTCTAACATTGGCAAAATTTTTCAACTTGATTTGTGGCTAAATTAGTCTCATTACTCTAAAAATTAATTAAAAAATATGTTAACTTTTATACAAGCAACTTAGTAGTAGATAGGTAGCTAGTGTGTGTTTTCACTGTTATCAGCATTTGAATAAAGATTTTAAAATCAATTGGTATTTTTAATTAATTGATAATATCATACAATTTTCCACTTGTCAGAAAAAATTGGTAGATGTAGTAAAATGAAAGTATGGTATTTTTTCTAAATTATTTTATTCCTTCTATCATTCTTCCTTTTTTGATAAACTTATAATATCTTAGCACTATTTACAGTTTGTATAAATTAAAGTAGTAATAGTTATATTTTACAAAACGCTACTATTGTACAACACACTTTCAGAACTGAAAGATTTGACTACTTCAATGCTACTCTTTCAATAAATGAAAGATTACAGGAATTCCAGGGCCGTGAAACTAAAACATTGTTACAAATATAACAACAAAATTTTGATTGGTAACATTATTGATTTTGGAACAATTTATTACAAAAAAATTAACAAAAATTTGCAAATAAACAAATTGATCTCAAATTTACAATCAAAAACTCAAAACACCAAGTACCAAACGGGATAATTTATTTAGCATTAGGAAGAAGAGTGCCGCCATACGCTACAGATTACATTACAACAACAAATAAATTAGTTTTAAATTAAATAAATGGCACAGACCAAATTCAACGACCTTATTCGGTACGTGGCGTGGTGATGTCATTAAAAGAATTTCGATTGATATATATACACGATAACAAATATAAAATTTCGTTCGTAGATTTACCGATCAATCACGATTTATATACCAAATACAAATAAAAATATAATCAAATAACTCTCATGGAAGCAACTGAACGTTGTGCGAAACGGACTACCGCTTCCCGTAACAACATAATGGCAAACAAATAATCGCTAAATAACATCGGTGGAGATCACAATTACACGATATTTAATGTTATATAAATACAAAATATACATAAGGGGCAATCCATAAATTACGTGACACGTTAGGGGTGGGGGAATTGCGTGACGTCACATTTCATTCAAAATCGAATAATTGGTAGGTATGTATAGGTAAATATTAAAAAACAATGGAAATAAAATTCATTTCGGAACTGCTGTTTTAATTTAATAATTTCTAGGTGTAAAATTTCATAACATGTGACGTCACACTTGGGGGGGTCTCACAAATATTACCAGCTGTGACAAGGACTGGGGAGGAATCAAAAAGTCATGAAATTAGTGTGACGTAATTTACGGATGGCCCCAACTAGGTAAGTCACCTAACGTTACAACTGCAATGCAATATACCCATCTGTGTAGATGTGAAATTGATATGGTTACATTAGGCTTAACAGGAATTACGTATAGTAACAGAATGCTTCGAACGACGACTTTCGTAAGGAACTGAAAGCCTAGTCCTTCACAACGGATGGTGTATACTCTCCGTGGGTAAATCACGCGATATCAGTCTCACTTATTCTGTCATTACGAATTTATACGACTACCACTTCAGGAGTAATCCATCGGTAGTAGTGGGAGAATTCATTGAAGTTCATTGTAGCGCTCCTACCGATGGGCTGACTCCCTTTATAAATATGAGAACGGCGGATAGCGGGCCAGCCGCGTCCGGCGACCGTTCCTTACCTAAAGTTAACTCGACTGAGACTTTGGCTCCGGGCGCTATTGAGCTGATGCGGTGCTGACATTGACAGCCGCCAGCTACACGACTCTCCGAGATACATCCAAAAGGCTCAAGGTAGCGTTACAACTGTTATGTTGTTTCGCCGGTAAGAAATTACATACGCGTCCATAAGGACCTACTAAAGGTAGGTACGAGGACTTGGGTGATGCGCAAACCCTGGGGGAACCCTGGTGTATTATACAATCGACAATTGAATTCATTTAAAAAAACAGTATGAAACATTGTAAAAAGAAGCAGTTACTTTAGTTTGGTTTTGCTTCAACTTAACAATCAAGTGTTCTGCAATAGCAGCCCCAGTTTTTAGTGGAAGACATGAGGAACAATTTCCATACTAGTAGTACGGAGTCAAAATCACCTGCGTTTGCGCATCACATTTTCACTAGTAGCGAGTGTTACTACAGAAACCTACTTCCTGCGCCCTGTTTGTAGCTCGAACAGTCGTTAGCGCCTTAATCTTAGTCGGAGTCTGGACCGTTGCCAGCACGGCCCTTAAGCTGCTATGTTAGAGCTTCAACCTACATTCAAACATAATTCCTTCCAATACACTGGTGCATCACCAAAAACAGTTGACGTTCTCGTTACTACAGCAATGTATGACAAGGAAACTGCAGTTTGAATTTAGGATTAAGGAAACTGGATCCTTAAACGCAATCAAGGTCCACGTCAACATCGGGCACCAATCTGTCGTGGGCCGCGGCTGCACGAGGCGGCAGTTCGTTCCTCGGGTCCCGCGCCAGCCAGGGGTGTCTCAACACGTCCCTCGCTGACAATCTCTCCCCTGCTTCCCGCCGGAGCAGCGACCGGATGAGACACTTGCCCCGCGAGGACAGACACTCAGGGACCACGAAGTAACCCCGCGAGATCTTTGCGAATAACGACGCGTGCTCCGAGTCGTTGAATGGATACCTGCAAAGATGTGAGATGGATTGTTAATTATTGCTCTTTAAAGTATCAAAACACCGATTAAAGGTTAAAATAGCATGGTTATCTCTCACTATTCACATTTGACAACCTAAATCTATTAATTAATTGGTGAAATGAAAGACGACTGGACAGTGTCGTTTTAATCTTGGAAAAGGACAAAGGTATAGAGATCCAAGACAAAAAACGCAACGTTATCGACTTCGAGATAAGTAGGCTCGTTAAAATCGACATTAGGTCCGATCCACAGATTGGTTAGTTTTTCAGCTCGGGTCGCATTAATGATCCCCGATTGTCATTCGGGCAGATGCCGAGACAAAAAGCCAGGTAAGTGCGGAACCCTTCCGACAGGTGAGGGCGGCGATTGCGGCGAAATCCCGAATTCGAAATTTAAATTACGGGTGCGGGTCGAAAAAAAAGTAAAACAATGGCTCGCGAACGGCAGGTGCCGATGTAGGGCGAGCGGGGGCGGTAGGGGTAGGGGGAAGGGAAACCGGCAACGTCTTCGCCACATGACAGCAGGTGCGGCGAAGATTTCAGACGTACGTACGTATGTATGTGGGTGATATAATTGGTAGCCGTTGGCCCGTAACGGCCGACAGGTGATCATCCCTCCAACGGTCGAATGCGACCCTTGCGATCTCTAAAAACGGTAAGTCCCACGCTAGCAGGTGAAGACGCCCACCCCACTGACTTCCATATTATTTATGCACGTTTAATTGCGCCTAACCTAATTTTCGCTTTTGTGCGTGGGGCAGTAATGAGACCGGAATGCTAAACGGACTTTAACCTAGTAAAATTATTGATTATGGTAATCTCAGGATAATTACCACAATATTTGTGTCATGACGCGGAATTTATCATAATTATATTTTAAGGTTTTGCAGATAGGTACCAGCTCTGGTTTATTTTAGTGGACGGTATTTTTGAAGCCTAGCCGCTGAAGTCAAGCTGCCAGCCACTTGAAACGCATAGACCACATCTACATCACAATATCTGGTCTGTTAAACTTGCAAGTATGCAGCCTTCAGATCAGACAACTAACTTCTAGATAGAACCAACTTAGCCAACGCGGAAAACGAGAACAAAATTCACAAAACCCACCTCCCAACCAGCATGGTGTAGAGGATGACGCCAAGCGACCACATGTCAGCCGCCCTGCCGGAGTACGTCCGGTGCGCCCGGAGTATCTCGGGAGACACGTACGCCGGACACCCTCGCTTGTCCTGCAGCAAGTCTTCCTCAGGGTCGTCCAACACCACCGCGTCTTCTAACGACTCCAGTTTTAACGTCGTCCTGAAACAAGGAGAGAAGACATTTAGTTTTGAGTAATCTATTGGAATATTGCTTTTGATGTGCTATTATGCGTATGCTTTGGAACTTTAATTATTCGAAACGTACTGGGTGGGTATTTCTAGCATTAGTAACTTTAAAAATATTTTCATATTCTGTCAATGGAAAAACGCATAGACATTCAAATTACGATTGAATTTCGTTGCTAAACAGATGTTTGGTAAAAATTTCTATACGGCATCTGGATTAAAAGTAATGTTAGATAAAAACCATGCTGATTTTGGCACAACAGAATACAAATCGAATGAATCATTACATTTGTGAGACCGAACAAGTGTTAATGACAGCCGATTCTACAGCATATCCGTACAAGCATCGACAAAATCAATTTTTCAGATAAATAATGAACGTCGCGAACCCGCGAGTGAGATGGGTTTGACGCTGTGAGTTGTGACCGATGACCCGTGTGAATCGCGGGCGTTCGTGTCATATTATAATATGCGTACATCGCGATAGCCGGTCCAGCCGTTCGCGCAGCCCTTTGTGATCAGCGATTCGCGCACGGCTAATTAGCAAAGCGTCACGTCACTCACGTCACATCTCTCGTTACGCCCGCGTTTCAATCTACAATAATGTAAATAATTACAGACCCATAAAGCCGTTCGGTGATGCAACCGTTTTGTTTGACGCAAGCCTATAGCTATAGGCGCGACCTCGTATTTCACAGCCTCATCGTTTCGAAATGCATTTAATGCACACATCGAACCACATGTGTTTCAATATTCGGACGGGGATAACTTTTCAGAAGCGAAGTCGTAACTATTTACTCAGTTTATTCTATACGTTTATTTTCCTGCGCTTCACTCGCTGCATTCGACGTAGTGCACTTTAATTAAAGGAATAAGAATTATAAAAGCCTGAGCTGTACAGAGATTAAGTCGAGGCAGGTGCTAGGCGGGTTTACATAGTAAAATCGATGGGTATTAATACCGAGGATATTTTTAGCGTGATTAATAATACTACCTGAGGGGATCGCTGAGCTAAACGAATTTAAAAGGAGGGCTGGTTCTATTCTTGTTTTGTTTTATAATTAAGTCTATATTTGGCTCGGAACTACGGAACAAAGTACGAAGTCCGCGTCCTTTTAACAACCAAACTGAATTTAATCGATTAATAAATCTTCTATTTTTTTTAAAGATTTTTGTAAGAGGAGAAATAATTTTATACTAATATTCAGTAAATAATTGTAGGCTAAAGTGTAGACTACAAGATAGTGTCTCGGTGACAACTGACAAAGCCTGGCCCTGCGCAGGCGCAACGCAACGCTGACGCACAGATAATTTGAGACGAGAGATAAGGAGATAGTGATTTATTATTCGTGAACCGATCGTGACAATATGGAGCGGCGCTAAAGGTTACTCTCATTACCGGTGGCGCAATGAATACGCATGTGGCATGGTCGACAAATCAAATAGGCGTTCGATTTTAACAGCCTCTAGATTTTGTGTCGTAAAGATTCTAAACTTGGATGAAAAATTTGTATTGGATCATAATCTTACTATGTGACATGTTAATTACATGTTTGTTGTTTACGCAGCTGAATTTTTTTCAGTCGATTCGATATCAAAAGCACTTGACTCGGAAACTAATAAGATGAACAAGAGCCCTATACACGCATTGCATCATTTGCGCGTAGAGCGTAGGTCGAGATCTGCAGCACTTGTCTGTTTCGAAGATGCACTGTGGGAACCACTGGCAGAGCGAGCTATGACATCACCAACGTACTCCGGACCTTTTTTGTACCCCGCCAGTGAGCGGAGCGGGAGTCCTCGTATCCGTTTTAGGCCTCGACTGCGCAACTGTGATCCTAATTAAATCCCTTACGCCGGCAAGGCTACGGTGCGATGTCTGCAGTTGCAACCGATTCGTATTTCGCAACGCGTAAATAAGTTATACGGTGTCGTAACGCGGTCGGAAGGTTGGCCGGATTTCCGAGCGTGTTCCGAGCGGTGGCCTCGAAGGATTCTCGGTCTCTCGGACGCGGGACCGCGAAAGGACGGCGCCCGCGCACCGCGTCGCCCGCAGTCCCCGCGGACGACAAACCGTCAAATCGAATGTGTTCACTGCCTATATTCTGAACATTCATGACAGGCATAAACATTCTCATTGCCTAATTAACCACGTCTACTTTGCAACGATAAACTTTTTGTTATACAGATATGTCGATTAGGCCGTGGCCCGAGCGTTTCTTGGTCAAGTTGACTATGACGGTTATAAACCTCGGCTTACTGCCTTCCTGAGGCCGTCGATATCGATCGATACATAGATTTATTGATGCATTAATACCGACCGAGCGTGCGCGTCGTGTGGGAGATCGCCTACATTTAGCGGGATGCGCCGGCGTTTCGCAACGCATTGCTCAACTCAACCCTGACAGTTTCGTAACAGACAATGGCAGATGCAGCACACACGCATGCACTTCCTGCTCGACTTTACATCGCCGGTGACGAACTCTTGCGCAACGGCCGACGCGACGCTTTGTGTGCGACGAACACAAAAACGCGATCCAGTAGCCGGATCGATGTGTCCGATGTACGGTTCCTCGGGCCCTCAGCTACGGCCACGCGGTTTTCGTAACGCGCAGGGACATGAGTGACGCAAGCGCATTGCCACACCGCGGCAACGCCGGGATGCGTTGGGAAACGGTCCCGACCATACCCAATTATACGGCCGCTCGCATTGCGCAACGCCCTGGTCGACGCTCCATGAAATTTGATCGATAAAAGACTCGGCGCTCAAATCTATCCGAACTACTAAGTTACGCTCGGGTCGATTCCCTCGAATGTCAATCTTGTGAAATTTCCGGTCGGCCCCAACCCGCCGTGCGAAGTACGCAGCTATTAGAACCTACGTTCACCATTGACTCGGCGTAAATTAAATACATATCGGCTCCAGAATTTAGGTCTCCAAACCGCACCAGGCAGCGCGGTCGCTTTATCGGAGTCGCGATAACGCAAGGCGTACGTTTTGAAACCGAGCGCTGGGCCGCTTGCGAAAACGCTAATGTGAGCATCGGTTGCAAAATTGTTTTAGTTTTAAAATCGAATACGATGGGCCAGCGCAGCGTCACGACCCGGCGGGTGACATTTGCCGTAAGGAGATCAAGTAGCGACGGTGTACGGCAGTCACCTCACGCCGTATTTGGCAGCCGCTGGCTGCATGTCACAATGGATTATGAGTCGTTGCGATATGGCGTGTTGCAAGCCCGGGCGGCCGTCCAAGGCGCCGAAATAATCCCGTGTTGCAACTCGCGGACTGCGGAACGGGCGTCGGGCGCTGCTCCAGAGCCCGTTGCGCAAACCGCGCACCCGACCGGTGCAATCCCACATCGAATCGCACCCGTCCTATGCACCGGCCACCGCCACCGCACCGACCATGTTTACGAAACGGACCCGTTCGATGACCCCTCTCTCTCTATTACGCGAATATTGCGCAACGAAAGAAAGCGCTCGAATATGCGCCGTCCGCAAAAAGTACCCAAAGTCGCATCGATCTCCGTCTCGAATCGCTGCAATTACACCGTTACGTGGCCGCGAGTGTTAAATCCGGTGAGCGGTCGACTTTCTAACGCGGGGTCGGTGTACGCGGCGGCGTGTCGCAACAATTTCTCCGCGTCGCGAACGAAGAAAGCGCGACCTCAAGGTTTTGCAATCGCCGGCGCAGTGGAGGAAAGGCGGTAGAAAGCGTACCGCGACCTGGCGCGGGCGCAGGGAGCGCGCAACCGCAGGAGGAGCTTGCGACAGATGCGTCACCGAGATCCCAAGGGCCGGCGCTCCAGTCACAACCACAGTGGCGCGAACGTTTAGCATAACACTGCTCGCCGGGATTGGGCAAGTTGTACTTGCGCAAGCCGCGATAAACGCGCGGGCGCATGTCACCGCGCGTGAAACACTTCCGTTCATTGACTCCCTCCCGATATAACCGTGCTTCGTTGTCATTTCTTTCGAAATAATACGATTTCGTATGTACTGCATGATGCGCGTCCGTCGACTGGAAGCGGGACGCCGCGGCCGCCACGCCGCCGCGCCGTGTCGAGCAAAAACTGTCACTCGCCATCTTCACCCTTGATCTTTAGGGGCAATTAAGTCGCTGCGCTCGATGCGAGCGACTGAGATACCGTTACAGATCCCATCGCAAATAAGGCCTGCCTTTTGTAATCGCTCACGTAACTCGAGCTAGGAATGCTTTCGTGCGGGATGTTACACGACGAATTACTAGGTAACCGGTAGGTTTGCGTATGCACTTTCATAACTGTGTGTTACGTTTCAACCCGAGTTTTCCGAGCGTTGGGAAACGCACCGGTAAAAAGCCCGAGCTCCCATCGCGGACGAGTAATCATAGTCATTACGGAGACTGCTATCTGGAGAAAAAACGTTTCACTCGTGTGACGATAACTTTCACGCTAACGATGCCACGCAACTGGAGAATAATTATTCGTGCTTCATAACCGCGTTCGGAGCGATCATAAAGAGTTGGCGACACCTGTCGCCAGGTGCGCGGGCGCCGGTCCTCGCTCGGCTCGGAGGCTGCCGCCGCACGGGGCAGCTGTGCGCTTGTCGTCCGACAGATGCGGTCCAGGTCCGACAAATAAAAGAGCAAATCCACATCCGTGTGCGTGGTTTCCGTCGTCGGCAAAAGCAGCCGGAATCGATGATTGTTTCGCTTGCAATAGCTTCCTCCTCATTATTGCGGGTCGGAAACGCCAGAGATGAATGCTCCTTCCTCCACATGTCGTTTCTGCCGTTTGCAAGAGCCCTGAGTTTTGCGTTTGCGGAGCCGAAAGCTTTGGAATTAGAGCGATAATTAATCAGCGCTGGTGGTTGCAACTTGCAGCGCGCTAGTCGCGACGCAAGAGCTCGCGATGTGTAATTCGTGGTAGTTGCGAACCGAGAGGCCGGATTACGAGTTTGCTAACGGTATTGGTCTTGCGCGACCGATGTAAATTTATGGTAAAATAAAATATGAGACAATGGTCCTGTACGGTTGATTTATATGCGTGCACGACGGACGCGGCAGGCCAAGGTGCCGTGGACACATTTTGAGTAATCCGCGCGAGTTTTGTAACCGTTCGGCTTTGCAAAACGCGTGCGCCTGGCGTCGTATTAAACGGCTGCTCCTTGCGCTCTATTTCATAACTGTTTGCACAAGATACTAAACAATTGCGCGTTGTCTCTTGCGTGTAGGTGCGCTGGCTTGGCGCTGACTCAAGCTTAGGGTGTCTATCATTTATCGGACGAATTTGATTCGTTTTTTACAATCATTACTTTTGTATTGATGCGATGTTGATAGATGAAGAGGATTCAGTAATGATTTAGTCAATTGCCGTTAGCCAAGCCTGAAACAGTTGTGTGCCACTGAGTCCATTATAGAGTGAAGTACCTATGAGAGGCTTTACGCTATTTACACGTGTAGAACCTTATACAGCATCAGCTTATACCTTATGTATCGACGTGTTAACTTTATCTAAGGTTTCTATTAGCCCTATTGTAAACCTTTTCTAAAGCGTTTTAACTGTCCACATGTTGCAAAGAATAATTCATTTTAATACGAGCATCAGCTTGATAGTTTGATCTAAAATGTATTAGTAACTTAATACAGACAAGAACATTGTTTTGTGTAATAAAGACAGCTCATTTCTCGAGAGGTAAGCGATGACGCAGATCGTTTCGAAAACGCAAAATAAGCGATGTTGCGATTCTCCTTACGAAATAGGTTCGCTTCGCAACTTGGGACTACAAATACTCGTAAGTCGTAAGCCTGATCTCCGCGTGTAACTCTTACGCTAATTACGACATGTACTGCAATAAGTGGATAACGTGAAATGAGATATACTTATAGTTATTGGGCAAATATTAATCATCATCCTGTAAGGTGATTTTAGAAGTATGGGAGGGTTAAAAGCTATTTCGTTTGTCTTGCGATAGTAAGCCAAGAATAGGCAGTGTGCTAAATTTCATGAATATCTGTTTAGTAATTTTCGTGAAAGAGTATCAAACACCCTTACAAACGTTCACAATTATAATATTAGTAAGATAACTACTAGGATTTTTTTTTAAATTTCTTGTTCCTTACCGCCGCGTAACATTCATATCATAACGTCGATAACACGACAGTAATAAAAGCTAAGTAATACGTTTATCGCGATTTTTATCATCATTTCACTTTTATCTAATCGACCGGGTAAACCTCTGAAAATTTTCACCATGTATTTGTTTAGACACGACCAAACATACCAGATACACTGGGCAAACATTTAGTTGCGCAACCGGGGTCATTTATCAGCGGTTGCGAAAATGTTACATATGTCGGTTTAATATAACTGTTATATAAGCAAGTGTGTACTTTGTAATGTACTTTGTATAGTGGACAAGGCGACAGTCCCATAGTATTAATATCAATGACATGTTATTTATTATAATGTTCACTTTGTAAGAGCTTTAGCTACCGACGTAAGAAAATGATATTGATATTCTAATTCTGTATCTTGAGTAAGATTTGAATAGTGAGTTTAAAAAACAAAGAGTAATCTTAATATATATAAATTAGGTACGTGTCACGTTGTTTGTCCGCGATGGACTCCTAAACTACTGAACCGATTTTAATCTTTGCACACCGTGTTCGGTTTGAATCCAACTTGAAAAATAGGATAGCTTACATCGTAAAATAAAAAAAAAACTGGGCAGCTAGTATAATATATGAAAATGCTATAGAAGTTAAAACGATACGACGTCAAAATTATTTAATAATCGTGTCGTTGTCGTGTGGTATGAAGGTGCATTAAAAGTATTTTTATCCCCAACGAATATGGCGAGACGATTTAACTGATAATGGTGCATCCATTTCTTCTGAATGTTTTTATGGCGCGAGTATAGCACCTGCTCAGGACAGGTTCTGAGGAATCTAGATTCGAATCGCTATTTTCAAATGTAAAATGGCAAAAAGGAGTCTTTTTGCTAAGGACTATAAAAAGTATTTATCGACCAACATTATTATCATGATTGATGACTACTTAGCTAAGATGGTATTAAATTGTCCGGGACACAAATAATTACATTATATCAGGGAATAATAATGCTTTTAAACACCTATTAGCTATAAGGTACTATTTTTATAATGTGAGCTTTTAATTATAAACAACATTACAAATTCATAACATGCTTTGAAAAATCAGGAAATATTATCCTTGGAGCAAGGCTCGAGTCTCTACTGCCCTACTGAATTAATTTATCAATACCCATTAAGTGTATTATAATATTTATAATATAACTTATAATCCAACTGTACCCGACTTAGACTTCAGTAAATACGTGGAACGACTAATATTATCGTCACAAAATCGGGACAAAGGTCTTTATAGCTGTTTTATTGTACATAACAGTGTACATGCGACCCCAATGACGACGGCATGCATCGCGACCGAGCGATAACGTGACTCTACCCGCGATGACATCAAAGTAATCAAATCACTGTACCAATCATTCATTACACCTTTCCTACATATCTCAACTACTGCCAACCGTGCAAAAAAGCAATGTATGACAAACAATTCGCAAATATCAAGAGCTAGGAGTACTGGCAGTACCTACTACTAAGCGATTTATGCTCCACGCAAACGATACAAGGAAATTCTGCAACCCCGCTAATAAAACTTGTGTCAACAAACAACTCGCTAAGTTTGTAAATAAATAACACCACAAGTCCGCAATAAAAAGGTTAATACGAGGAACCGCGAAACGAAACGTGTTTCTACCGTTATGCGAAATGCGTAAATAAATACGGGTCCAATTCGAAACAGGAAAGTTCCAAAAACTACTACGGCATAAAATGAAGTTCCGGAAACACTACGGCAGCCGATGTATATCTCACAATAATTGGCGTTAAATAAGTTAACGCGTATAATGGGGGATCATCAAAGGCAAGAAAGTTCATAGGCCTCACGAAGAGTCTAAACACCGTACGGTTGTGTGAATAGTGGACGTGGACCGAATATGATTCGATCGCAGTGGATAAATAAATAGTGGGCCTCGGACAATGCCCTTTGCGATTTCTTAAATTGACGTACGCAGAAAAGAATTTCGTTTGTGGAAAAATTAATCGCTATCTCTATAATATTCTGCAGTTCTATGAAATGAACGAGAATTGTCATAGTCATCATCATCACATCGTTACGAGATGTAAATATTATCTAGACATTCTAGACCCTATGTAGCCTAAAAAATACACACTAATAGGTATAAAGTCTAACAAATAGATTCTGCAGAAAGCTGCTGAAGTGGAACCCGCGGCTGGAACTGTTGTTTTGATGGCTTACTAACCCGTGGAGGTCTAATGTGAATTGAACATTGTGAACTAAGTCAATGATGGCTCGCTGGAGATCATTTATTTATTTATTTATTTATTTATTCTTTATTGTAACAACCTTAATATAAAGGGGTACAATGGGCGGACTTAATGCCTATTGGCATTCTCTGCCAGTCAACCCTGGGAACTGGTGAGAAGATGTAGTAGGTGCATACAATGCCAGATATGAAAAATTGCGAATAATATTTATAACAATATATTACAATATACATACACAAATACATATATACAAATAAAGTACATACATATTAATATATATATTATATATATATTTTTATTACATCTGGTTGAAGACTACGGGCGACGTCATTCTATTTGCTTCAGGTAGTGCAACCGGACCTCATCATGAGATCATGTTGCAAGTAAAGGAATAAATTGTAAGAATGTGGCACGCGAAAGAGCGGTACTTTCCCAACCGTCGAAGTACCGTTCGCTCAGCGAAATGGTACTAGGGCGATGAAAGTTTATTGAATAACGACATATCAATACGCAGGCCTCTAGGCGAACAGCGAACTAGCTCGACAACGAGTAAGTACGCACTTCAAATTTTTTACGACATTCAATTTTCGTACCGCAAGATGAGATCATGAAGGATCAACGCTCTACTCGAATGCCAAACCAATGATAGATTCGAGAGGGGCGGGCCACCGGTCGATAACCTCGTGATATTTTTTTTAGTGACGTAACTTGGAAAGTGCGGAAATGGTAATTTCTAGCAAACCGTCGTCCGTTATATCATGATCTCGGGCATCTCGTTGCGGATGCACGGGAGAGGTCGTTGAACTTGCGAAACTTCACCTGTCACAGGTGAGGGGAGCGAGACAAAGGCGTGATGCAACGAAGAAAGTACGGAAATACTAGAGCAGGTTACGTGGCCGATCCCCGAGAAGAATCATTGGGAAATTAGAAGTAGCTACGCATTCTGAATTTGAATGGCCCGCTCGACGCGACGGCTTGCACAAGCGGAAGAGAGTTCGGGCAAACGGCACATAGTGATGCAATGAAGAAAGTGCGGAACTGAAGTAGGTTTTCTAACGCGGTGAATGTACTCGACCATTAGCAATATCATTTAGGTCGACGGAGGCTCTAGCGGCTCTGCGGGCGACGACCTTGCGCGCGGAGGGAGCCAATGTTTCGCACTCGGCAGTTGGCCGTATGAGAGATGATAATATAATAAACGCTAGGGAAATTATAATGCCAATCACGGCGTTCAACGAGAATAAGTGTTAAGAAACTTATGCGGTGTTAACTTTTATTTAGAGACATTTAAGGATCATGACGTGAAGCCTACTCGTACCGTGTAGGATTACATAGCTAATGCGTATCAAATTTCTTAAGTATGGTCGTGTCACGTCATGTCATGAGACTCTGAGTCATTTTAATTCACTTATTGTCAGTTCTAGTATTAAATGGCTGGAATGGTGATGAGCTAAAGAATTTCTTTCCAAATGACAAAACCTCTCCTGGTTACATCAACCACATGAAATTGCAATGAGGTAACGCGTGTTGTCATACTGCTTGACTGTTGCTGCTACTCAAATGATGTAACGCGAGCGAGAAAAAGCGTATAGGAGTTGGAAGAATCAACGCAAGTGGCCCGATGGAGTATCGACCTTAGGAATAGGCGAAAAACGTGTTTAAAAGTGGATATGTCAAGTTCAGTGTGCGAGGCCGATGCGCGGGCGCAGTTTGCAGGGTGGGGCGCGGGCGGGGAGCGTGCGGGGCGCGGGCGGGGTGCGTTGACAATGAATGGCAAAGCACCGTTGTACTTGACCCAGTATTCGGACCGTCACGCCGCTGCAGCGAGCGTACGCCGGATGGTACACGTGACGACAGCTTTAAATAATCTTCCAAAGTTTAAGGAGATAACGTTCACAATGAGTTATAGATGCATAGATAAACCGTGTGATTTTATTATGCCGAGCTGCAACAATCAAAATAACTTATGACTTCTTTGGCATTGGCATATTGGATCACTAGGCCACGGTAAAAAAACTTCGTTGGCACGAGCCAAGCGCCGGGTTTACGTCAATCAAGAAAAAATGTTCTACATAAATCAAGTCGCGTCATCGCTTTCATTACCTGATTATCGTTGCATGTGAATGGGCGTTGAGATTGAATTGCCCTCTGTGGAATAGTCACAAATGTAATTTTCAATTTGGAATTAAATTTTCGATCAGCGTTATTGGTTGACCAGACTTGAACTTTTGGTTTACGAATTTGGGAAAGCTGAAACATTATCTAGCGATTGGTTGATACCGCACATGTCGAGTGCAGTATGTATGTCATTTCGCAAGGTCGCGGGCACACCTGCAGTGGCTGTGACGGTTGCAGCGCCCACAATACGCCGACTACAATTCTGCATTATGCATTTTTGCAATGGAGGGTAGTTGAGGAATCGGGACTAGTTTTCAACTGTCGTCACACTAGTCACCTTTAACCAAAGACGCGCTGTAGCAATTATATCAATACGTGACATAAAATTTACTAGTCCAGTTTCTTACGATAGGCCAGTGGTATAAACATGTCATGATGCACGAATTAATGTGTGGTATATCCCCACTACTTGTAACGTCTCTACAATTATTATTTCTTAATGTTTGGTTGCAATTAACAATTACTGCAATATTGGTACAGAAATCGTCGTATCCATTAGTCCAACTATCTCACGCACATTTTGAATATCCTTACGACATCCTATACGATCCTTAGCAGCGGTGTAAACGCAGTTGAGCCGCAGCGCGCGGCGTCCGGTGTCGGCGAGTAATAATCCAAGTGGGTTAAGGTTCCACCAAGGATTTGTTGCGGCAAACTCCGCTCCAAAATCAAGCGGTCGTTGCTATGAGCTAACTGCACCGCAGGTCGGTTCCGTTGCATTTGTTCAACCTTTTGTAATATGAACGTTTTTGCCTAGCCCTAAATAAATGGCGACAGGCAGTCTGCCTATGAGTGGGTATTTGGCAATGGGTCATATTTGACTATTAGATGATTTAATAGATCTCAGGAACGCCATTCATCATCATTCATATCTTTCACCTGCCATCGACAGTTCTATCGCGACAAGAAAGCCGAGTTGAGCGTCTTTTGTTTAATTAGTGTCCGGGAAACAAAAGTAACTCAATCGTTAGGCGTCCCTTTGTCCCCGCTCTCCGACGGGAACAATGGACACGTCCTTTGTGACTCTCGAGCCTTACGAGTACTCAAAATTGAGCGTAAAACAAACAGGTTAATAAGTTTCAAAACGATCCAGATGTATTACAAAAGCGGTAGCACACAACTGTTTGGTAACGCGGCCGGTTGTTTCACAACGCATCGCAGCGTCCGGACCACTCGATTAATTGTTCCTATCGCTCAGCATCGACTGTTCGATTCTTTTGTTTCACCAACTACCTATTGTCGCCGCTCGAGAGTCCCCGAGAGCTCTCCGAGCAAATATGAAGCTATTATGATTTGAATCGCTTTGTTGGCTAAGATTTGCGGTAGTTAGTAATGGCTCATTTGAGGCGTTATTAAAAGCACATTTTAATGACTGAACAAGTTTGTTTCAGCATTGCAATCTTCGACCTCGGACTGTTATGTAACAAACAAAATTTACATTGAATTTAATGGCCAAGCCGCTTTAGTTACTTCATCAAAATTCTAGATATCATTGGGCAAATAAGGCACGTCGAAATACTTTTATCCGCTTCAACTTCTAACGTAAGTGAATCACAAAGTTTTGTGAGTGCACCGTGGATCCTCTAGCGGGCACGAATGATTTCGTGTCGTTTATGCGTTGAGGTTCTAAATATTAGCACACAGTTGATGCAATTGACATGTTGTGCAACCGAGTTTAAATAAATAAACGCTAGGACCTTCGAACTAGCGGGCTGACCTCCGATTGGCTAAATTGAGTTATGTTAGAGTTAGGTCAGGCGCGGGCGCAGGCGCGTGATGAATTGAGTGAGGTTGACAGAGGTGCTCGGGATCGGTGTTTGGGAGCCAGGAGTGCGGTGCAGGCGGCGGCAGATGTTCGCGAACCATTGTGATCCGAACAAAAGCAGGTAGACCCGCTGCCATATGCTAGATGTCATTTTTTCTTACGATAACATGTTTTAGGTAAAAATCCAAAAAACTATTCTAATCTGACCCGGCAGCTGCCCGCGCACATGTCCACCCAAAAAAACGTGATCAATAGAAGCTCACGAGTCTCCGGCCTCCGAGGTTCCTGTCTCCAAAACTCAATTTCGCCGCCATTCAACATTGTTTTCGCAGTAACTACGTTAAATTAATTAGGATGGTTTCCCTTTGTTACAAAAGAGAGAAACGAATCGAATCCCAGTTATCAAAATTAATAACGGCAAAAGCAATTTACTGTGATCACGTAACGTCCTGCCGGCGTGTTTATTGAGCTGAGTTTTCATTTATTTTCCGTGCGCGGGAAATAATATCTGTCCGGTATTACGTCTGCTCCGAGAGTCGGTCTCTGTGTAGGCAGATTTACACATTGATGATGCACCTTTGGTCTTCTGCGACGAATATTAAAAATATTTCGGCAGGTAAGGAAATAAAATCGATAAAGAAACGTCACAGAGGAACTATACAAACTAACCACACGATGCCTAAAAGAACGGAGCCACGCACGATAAGCCCAAAAAGCTTAAACCAACTAAAGGGACTGTACGCATGAAGAAAGGAGCTATCGAAAAAACGGCAAATATTGACCTCGTGGCATATGTCGAAAGGCAAACTCGGAGACTGGTTATAAAGTGCATTTGAATAAACATTCGCCGGTTGTAACGAAACTTTGTTGACCTTACGTTGTATCGAATGTCGGATGTGTGCGCACTGCGCTGCGTTCGGAGTCTCGGATAGAGTTGTCATCAGGTGTATAAACAGGACTTACAGGACGACTGCACATTGAAGACTATTGACCAGTTCTATCGGCAGCTGTCAGTATTGTAATAGGTCACCTTTACATACAACGTCTGAACTAGCTGATAAGTCAACTTTATATACATTCTGAAGAACTTTATGTAAAAAACTCGAGCCTCATGATGTTCTTTTTTAGCAGGTGATGATTTTAATCTCATATTCAGACGTACGATGGATTCGAACCTTCAACAAATTAAATTAACCGCTTATTTTCCTGCTTAATTCGATTCACCTTCCAAGATAATATACGCCAAGATTAATAAGTCAGGGATTCCGACGTCGCTTTATAGCAAAATTGTACGTTAAATAAATAATTACTGAGCACTGAAAAATGCTAATAGCCAAGTCGCCGCGAAGACTTGCTTGAATCTGACTTTATACATAAGTAAAATACTGAATCCTAAAATAGACCCGACGCTATAAACTCAAGAAATTGTTGCCCATAAAACGCTATGAGGGCGCTGATTTACAGACTGGACTGGGATTCTTGTTATCTTCCATTCGATTATGCGTCTTGTGTCCTTCAAGATGAGGTCTGATTCGAGATGTCGGATCACGTTAACAATAGACACTCATTCGCCGTCTGCACGGAATGCGAATGTCGAACACGTGCGTTCGCAGGTAGACTTTGCATGTGCACATTATTGTGCACAAGAAAGGTGTTTGTCTTGGCCATGAATAGGACGGTTTGCACAAAAGCCGCGCTTTCAATCGGACCATCATCGATTCGGAGACCGAAAGATAAATCATGCGTAGGAGACGGTACAATGGTTTCTTGTTTACTCGAACATCTGTGCGTCCCGCGAGGTGTTTTAGATATTGGCAAGTTCAGGCATAAATAAAGTGTCTTTTGTTACGTCGCTCAGGTAATTGTCGAAAGATTAACCCGATACGGGCCTCGACAATGCAGATAGAACACCTTGAGTTTTTTTGACTCCCATTCGAATGAATGACAAAGCGTAGATCATTCGGTCGTTCGTACCCGCGGCACGAAGCGTCGCGACGCTGAGCTGCGACCTTACCGTATTATCTATCGGCGATAAGGGAGATTGTGCGACCTTTAAGTGTTGAACAGGCGTCCCTACAATACTGATAAGGGAAGACCATTGACCGTGTTCAAACATTACGCAATAGGTCGGTAATTACCTACCCTAATCCTATGTCCATTGAGATTAATTGGCGACGCCGATCAAATTTAACGTTATTTTTTTATTTCTTCTATTTTTTTATTTCCATATCGAATTTAAGTTCTCAGGCTCTTAAGAGCATTGTTACATAGGTACTAGGGGAGCATAGCCCACTCGTGCCTTAAGTGTTCTCGAAAGCCGGATGTGACGGAACCGGAAGCGAACAAATACAATATGGCCGTATTCGTACATAGGGCAGATTGCTGATAGTATTACTGTGATAGAGAGTTTTGGTTTGGAGAAAGCGGCAACCCTATTTATTTTAATATTTTCCTTGTCTGTGACGTCAATAACCATTTTCCTGTTTAAATGTTATGAATCAAATACCTACATGAATACCAAGGTCAGTAATATATTGCGTATAATTATTATATACCTATATCTAATGCACTAGAATATCTGATGCAAGTTGCAACAGCCCTGATCGATTATAGTCATTTAATAAGCTATACATACATGTATCTTGAGAAACTTTAACTAGTTTCCCTCGCCTTTTTAAATGGCCCAATTATCCTAGAAAATACGAAAATGTGCTCCTTGGACACACGACAGTAAAACTATTTATGTAATTACCTGACTCCGACACGTTAAATGGTCTGTGGAACACGAAATGGAATCTAGTTCTGTCGCGTAATTACTACAAAACAATAAAATCTGAACTTGGAAATATTAATAGCTTTGCTTCTCATGGATTTTGTAATTCTGACGTACTAATAATAATTTGTTATGTAACCACAATTTATTTAGTAGGTAATTATGGTTGATTTTTATTGAATGTAATGAGGACTATGGTCTTTCTACTTGCAAGTCACAAATTACGTGGCATAGTTACAAAATATTTTGTCATAGACACCAGGATTTCCTACATAGTAGAATAAGTTGGAACGCGTTGGCAATCATCAGTGAATAAACAGCCAAACATAATTTTATTATGTATTACAATTTACGATCTATAAAGTGTTGCGTTGAATAATACCACAGATAATACACAATACGGAATAGACGATGGTGAAGTATGAAAAGCCTACGCGAGACACTAATGGCTTGTAATCCTATCAATTTGAATAACATTAAAATAGATAGGGCCGGTTTTGACTATACGATCCGGTGTCAATGGATCTCTATTTCTAAGAGCTTATTTGTTTAAAGAAGCTCACGTTAATAAAACATGGACTAGAGTAAGTTTTGTAAAAGCTGGAAAGCTGGCTTGTGGAAGCTGGCTTTTGGTTCTCTGAGTCAAACGATAACATTATTTTCAGTAAGAATTTGGTATATTTTGTAAATTCGATAGATTTATCTGAATCTGCGGATTTCAATGTTTCCAAAACGTGCCACAGACTGCTAACGTCGCAAACATTATCTTCGTAAAATCACGTATAGTCCAGTGCCGATAATTTTTGAAACGAAAAAAAATTATAGTAGAATGAAACCTATTGCAAAAGGAAGAGCATATAACGAAGATTATAGGAAAAATAAATTACGGGCGATCTGAGGTCGGGAAGGGGGGGGGGGGGGGGAGGGGGGGGTTTAAGGGAAAAAAATGGTTTATCTCGATTTCCGGAAAAACTACAAGTCCTATTGAAAAAAGTTGAATGGCAAAATTGTAGATAATAAAAAGATCTACAACTTTTGTATTTACACTTTTTTACAAAACCTCAAAATTTATGTGAAAAATTCAAAAAACCACGTTTTTGGTTTTTTATTTTTATCTTTTACAAAAAATATTTTTTTTTCACGAAATTTGGTGAAAACTTACCTTTGTATGTCTTTAACATACTGTAATTTTTTTGATTCAAAAAAATATTTTTTTCCACCTTATTTTGACCTTAAATCAAAAAAACAACCTTATTTTCAGTCGAAAAATCTCACGTCAAAATATCTGATTTTTTTTTAAAGTCGGTAGTCCTCTTGTTGGTTGAAATCTCTACTTTCTAATGGTATATAAAAACCTATACACTACTATGGTAAATGTTCTCAGAAAATGCAATGAAACGACTACTATTTTCGCATGTTTTTTGCCATCTCATATGCAATCAATGAAATCCGAATTTTTTTTGCGAAAATCTCTACTTTCTAATGGTATATAAAAACCTATACACTAATATGGTAAATGTTCTCAGAAAATGCAATGAAAAGACTACTATTTTCGCATGTTTTTTGCAATCTTATATGCAATCAATGGAATCCGATTTTTTTTTTGCGAAAATAGTTGTCGTTTCATTGCATTTTCTGAGAACATTTACCATAGTAGTGTATAAGTTTTTATATACTATTAGAAAGTAGAGATTCCAACAAACAAGAGGACTACCGACTTTTAAAAAAAATCAGATATTTTGACGTGAGATTTTTCGACTGAAAATAAGGTTGTTTTTTTTATTTAAGGTCAAAATAAGGTGGAAAAAAATATTTTTTTGAATCAAAAAAATTACAGTATGTTAAAGACATACAAAGGTAAGTTTTCACCAAATTTCGTGAAAAAAAAAATATTTTTTGTAAAAGATAAAAATAAAAAACCAAAAACGTGGTTTTTTGAATTTTTCACATAAATTTTGAGGTTTTGTAAAAAAGTGTAAATACAAAAGTTGTAGATCTTTTTATTATCTACAACTTTGCCATTCAACTTTTTTCAATAGGACTTGTAGTTTTTCCGGAAATCGAGATAAACCATTTTTTTCCCTTAAACCCCCCCTCCCCCCCCTTCCCGACCTCAGATCGCCCGTAATTTATTTTTCCTATAATCTTCGTTATATTCTCTTTCTTTTGCAATAGGTTTCATTCTACTATAATTTTCTTCCACTTTTTACCGTTTTTAGAGCTATCGGCACTGGGCTAGTAGTAGTCTTTCTTGTCATAAACAAGTTTGAATACGGAAACGGTACTATTTAAAAACCACGTACCTACCTATACATAGGGAGGTATATACATACATGTTTACCTAAACCTTAAGATATTCAAAGCGGTTCCCTTGGGGGCCATCCATAAATTACGTCACACTAATATCATGACTTTTTGACCCCTCCCCCAGTCCTTGTCACAGATCGTCACATTTGTGAGACCTCCACCTCCTAGTGTGATGTCACCTATTGATTGGTGTGATATTACCAATACATAGGTACCAATTATTCGATTTTGAAATGTGACGTCACGAAATTTAGGACCCCCTCCCACACCTTGTCACACAATGTCACACTACATCGACCCCCCCTCCCCCCTAACGTGTGACGTAGTTTATGGATGGCCTCTTAATTGTTTTACTAATGTGACGCAAGATTGCGTTTGGTTTGCGTAATCTGTTGATAAGAGGTGTTTGAATCGCACCGGTTGGTTTGGAGAATCGAAGGCGGAAGAGCCGCTTGCGTAACTGACATTGAATTGGAGCGAGCGAAGGCCACAAGCACAATCCACATGCCGGATTCTTATATTATTATTAATCGATAGGTTTTAAGTTACAGTAAATGACAAGACTTCTAGTTTTAAGGCGAATGTAGACCATTGTTGCCGACATGAGAATATGAAACACAAAAAATAATAAATCAAAGGTTAAGTATTCAGAATTTCTTTTTCTACCGAATTGTAAAAATTGAAACTACGCATGACTGTTAAAATTGGCTAATATTAAGTAAATATGTGTCATATTAATGTACCTATTAGGTAATTTAACTACCAATATTTTTTTTATAGCCTGAAGGGCAGACGAAAAAGCTTACGGGCCACCTGATGGTAAGTGGTTACCGTCGCCTATGGACATGAGCGACACCAGAGGAATCGCCAATGCAAAGCTGGCAAATTAAGCATTTTTCCTCTAAAAAGTTATGAGGAAAATGGTTTTACAGAAAGTATCTTAAAAAAACATTAGTAAAATTCATAGATGCCATTATTTAATTACATCTATGGTAATTTGTTACTAAACAGGACACGGATTGTGAGTCTGTGACTAAACGCGGAAAAACAATCGCTCTCAAATCGAATTTTCTCGAACGATTTCCTGACTGCGTCATATTTTGTGCATGACCTATTTGAAATCAGCGGAACCTTCGCTGTTCACGGAAATTATAGATGATGTATGTAGGTAGGTACATACATATTAGGTACGTGTGAATGATGTAACCGAAATATTATGTATTGCAAAGCGCTTGCGGTCGGCATATAATTAGGTCTGCGGTTTTGTAGTGGGAAACTGGGAATATTGCTGTCCTTATCAATGTAGGTACGGGAAAATGGGTTACTTATACATATTTCGATATTTTTATAAATGTTTCAGTACATAACAATATAACGTTATTAATAGTTTCTAAATCATATGGCTGGCGTTCAATCATAAATTTTTATATTTTCCGACTAGTCGACGAAACTTAATATTACGAGTATTTATAATTTTATCTATTGATAAGCGCCGATATCGCGTACGTTTCATGAAATATTCTTATTAGATATTTAATTTATTCCACAAATACCAATATAATTATAAACATTATAATTATGAGGTATTGTCTACGGAGAAAAAAGGCAGTAAAATACATTGAAGTATTATTACTAGCGTATAGAACAGACACCGCGAACAGAATGTATGTTCCAATGAATTGACGCCGCGCGGCTTCAATGTTCAATGGATTCGTTCGATTTTGAAAGGAGAACAGGGGCTCAATTTTGAAAATAGAACCTCCCGGCGGGGTCACACATTTTGTTTGTGATGTCTACTCTATGTATATACCTCAATGGTAAAATATTAATTTAATATTGACCCTACAATCGCTACATTAACTCCTATAACGCCTACACTGTCCTTGCTAAATAATAAATATTGTAGCTTAAAATCAATAAACGAGTTGTATTTCAAATCGAAAAGATCACGTCACTTACATCATACACACAACGTGTCACCTTCATTCATCACCCAGCGAAGGTGAACGCCGCAAAGGGAATTACTTGAAGGTTCTTCGTGCAAAAAATGTTAACGTTTTTCGCCGATACGGTTCAAAAAATACATTTGTTTCTCAGTGTTAATATGAGCTTGAATTGTATTGTACGAATACTCTTGAAGAAATATTTGACAATCAATTTGCAGTTGTCCCATGTTTTGCGTAAAAGATGGGATACAAAACTTACAATGTCTTCAAGGCGAAGCATATTGATTTCATACGCATTCGCTACTTCGATATCAATTATAAACTAGGTACCTACCTTCATCATCAGTATTAAACTGGTATTTAAAACAACTGATATAAAACCACACATTAATTCGAATTATGTTACCAAACAATTTGTTTCTCGTTTTGCGTTATTTATTAAGTAATTAATTACTGGTATTTATTCATTAGGGTGACGTAACAAATTGTTACATATAATGCAATGTAAGCAAGCTATATACTATTGCCGAGTTACATACATAGTTTGTGTGTTATGCAGTTGTTTCTTTATGTTAAATGTACGTGTGGACGTAACCCGTTGACGTTTGTAATTTGAAATCAGCTATGAATTATGACCTGAATCCATGAATGCCGAATAAATTGGAGCAAGCCGTTGTTACGCGAAGGTTATTACATTACAGCGATTGCAGTTATTGCTGATTGTAGTTTTATACATGATACATTGATAAGAAAGTATGAAGAATAGCATTGTTTACATGAGCAGTTGTTAAGTATACCGGCAAGGTACGTGCATCGCTATCGTATCGGAATGGTGTCGCAAGCGCGACCGTGTCCGCCACCGTCCTTGGTCAGTGTTGATGCCTTCGCTTCCGCCTTCGGCTACGTCACGATTTGCAAGACCGCGATCGATACAAACTACGTCATCGTTTGCTTATACAGTACCCCGTGACGTCAACATTTAACCCTTTGAACCATTTGAACAAGGACCCTTTAGCGTAGGAAGATTGTGAAATCCCTTTAAATAATTAACTTTCCCAACTTTCCTACGCAACTGTTCGCGTCTATAAATACCTACTCGGCGTACCCTGTGACGTGAACAACACGTGGGGGGATTCGTAAATATCGCGAAATACGTCAAACCCTTACAAAACGCCTACGTTTGAAACCCCTGAGTAGCGTACTTCTTTACGCAAAAGTAAAAACACGAAATGTTTGAAAATACATGACTCAATCAAAACAACGACTTAGGTTGGAAATCGAGGTAACGCAAATGATTGTATTATTGAATGTTTTACAATAAGTTTTACAGGATTCAGTTTGATTGGTTCACGCTAAATTCAACCGTATGTTGTTGACGTGTCAAAATTACCTTAGTAACACGTATATATATGTAAGTGCGCAATTAAGAAGTACCAATGTGCCGTAGCCCGTAACTAAATGCTTGTTCACACTGAACTCACGGGCGCGGGCGCGGGCGCGGTAAACGCTACATACACCGCGCGCGCGTTTTGATGTGAACACTTTCATAGTACGTCATATGTTTGATATTTCGCGACCGCGCCCGCGACCGCGCCCGCGAGTTCAGTGTGAACAAGCACTAAGTAAGTTTTTATAAATAACTATTACATCAGCCTCGCGAAACTTCGGCTACTACTGCGCATATTGTCGTGAAATCTGTACAAACACGATTGATTGTTTAATGGAGAAAAACACGAGTGGAATGTACGGTGAATTGCTAATGACGCAAACCTATTGTGGCCGTAGTAATATAATAAGCGGTGACTTCATATCGTCCGGGGATCATCAACACGGCAATGACACGACCCGATCATGGACGTGTATTCTAATTTACACTTAATATATTCATGCAATAAGATTATTGTTTGAACCACGGTAACTTATCGCCCGCGAGACAGAATGTCACACAGCGTGTTGACGTTGACATTTACATTACTTTCTGTTTTTATTATTTTTAAATTTAGAAACCCTCGCTGATGTTTTCGCGTGCGTAAATTTCTCAGCGTGTTGCTAATATATTTATTTATGTTCCAAGGATTTTAGCTTTGCATTCGTATTAATAATTCAATGTAGATAACTCGATTCGAAGTCAGAAGGAATGGTCTCTCTGTAATCATAATTTTAATTTAAAACAAAAACACGTTTGAAGATTTTTCCTGCTCATCCTGTTGCAAAAATAAAACAGAAAACATGTTAACAAAATTGGCATTTAAATACACCGAACGGTAAAAAAACGATAAAACTTGAATAAAACATAACAATTAATTGAAAGTTTCGCAACGTCGTAATTGGACGCGCACCAAACCATTAAAGTCGAGTCAATTTGGATGGATATTTGTTACAATGACAGATAATGTTATAGCGGAGTATGCACAGACTGCACAGGTATTGTTTGTCGTGGTCGGTTACGCAACGCGACCGCGAACGGAGGTCGGATACGTTCTCATATTTATTATACGTATTCTTCAATCTCGAGAGCCGCCGCCACCGCGAGGCCAAAACCACGAAAAGAGTAACATTTCGCAACTCACATTTCAATGTCATTGTGCACGGGCCGATGCCGATCGACGCTCGCGGTTTTTGTAGTACCTATTTAAACTATTTATTAGTCAACTGATGCCAAATATGCAGTCGAATTGAATATTCAACCTATAAGACAAGTGTTGATAATACATTCGTGTATTTCTCGGTTTAATATCGGAAGCGAAAATTTGTACTTGTGATGACGTATGTTTAATACGTATGTACGTATTTACTGCAGCAATCAAGATAATATGTATTTGCATTGTAACTAAATGTATATTTACATAGGAAATAGTTGCGAACTTACTCATGAGCATGACCCATTATAATAATACATAGTTCTATTTAATTTCGTTATTTTGTCTCGTTAAAGAGTTAATATCCAATGCGGTTCTGCGGTACCAATGAAAATATAACTGACCCTTACAAGAGCGAACGAACCGGTCGGGATGGGGCCGGTTTGCAATTAAACGCGGACTGGTTTACAGGATATTAATAGTAGAGAGATACTAATTATTTCCGATAGTATTACGACCAACCACGATATACACGCATGCAAGGCGTATAGCCTATACGCGTATTTTTGCCAGCTAAACTAAATTATCATAAGCTGCTGAAGTCTGAACGAATTCATGTAGGTACCTACTTACCTAACGTAAGGTAATAACTAACATTTCAAAGTCACCTAAGTAATGTCAAGTTACGAAGTTCGTATATAACTAATACTATGAATCCGTCGAAACGTTGCCGCGCTGGTATAATTAGAACTTTAGAAGTAATGACGCAGTCGGCTTGCGACACGCTATGAAGTATGAAACGACAGAAACCCCACGGGGCCTGACGTTTTCTTTTCATTAAAGCCCATTGATCACGTGGATTGTTTTGGCAACTTTGCTCCGGTGTTGTAATGTTGGCAACGCGCCGCTTGCGTCATTTCCTCTGGTTGACCGTGAACTGCGTTACGTCTGATGGAACGAGATTAGGATGCGCCTACGCTGCGGATCGGCTAGAGGACAGTCCCCTTTACCCATCCCCCCTCCCACTGCAGCACCGATCGAAGAAAACACGGCTCCTATCCTATCGGCCGGAAGCGAAGCGCTTCTATTATCATAGAATTGAGAAGCGCTTCGCGACATATCAAACCTTACGCTATTGTTTTAAGTATCAGTATCGCTTTCATCGACGTATCGTTTTGTCTCGGTTTTATTCCATAAGTCAGAAGTCAATATTTCCATATTTAACTTCCATAATCCTTATTGAGACTTAGTTTAGTACAGTGAAAGATTGACGCACCAACTTATATCCAGCAATAATTACTAGAACATAAAAAATATCGCACCAACATAGATCCGGCAATAATTAATAGAACATAAAAAATATTTTAAACGACTTCTAAAATTGAGTCATAGAAAATTGATCGTTAAAGTCCCCATTTAAATGTTAATTATTTGACGAGTGTCATCATACAACTAATTATGATAGTGGAGTTTATCTCGGTTACTTTATTTCCAGTTAACATGGATTCCTACGTAACATTAGTTCTGATAATAACATCAATACAATTGTTACAGGAAAACCCATTTGCGGAACACAGTTTTAAAGGGCGATTCATAAATGTTTCCAAATAAGGAAAGAGTTCTGAAAATTTAATAACATTCTGGTATGGGGGGAATTTTCTCAAAAAACCTAAAGATATGTTTCAGCATGGAATAAAATAAAAATAAAAAAAACCCCGACAGTTTGATTTACACTAGATACATACAGATACACAGACACGCCAAACTTAGCAATGGATATGTATGTAAATGCTACATGTACCTACATACCTAATTTTTATCTTATCGCTATTTGCGATGTTGAAATTCGAGAAGTAATGATTTGAAGGCGCTAAGCTATCGACACGATAAGCGTGGTTATCACTTATCACATTTATAAACGCACGACTAATGTTAAATGCAAAAATTATCCAAGCAAATTTGTATCACGGAAGAATTACATGCCTTATCTTGTTTCACCTTTGTCGTATCCAAATGCAAAATTTACATTGAATTAGTGATATAGGGCACAAAGACTCTTACATACTCTAATGACAAAGATACATAACTTTAAAATGCAAAAGGCTTGTAATGGTTACTAATTCCTTCACAACAGCTAACACGAGTACTGATAACAGTACCCGAAAAGTATATCTAATTAGTGACAGTACGGACGGGAGGTGCATTATAAAACCACTGTTCTAAAAGGTAATCTAACTAGGTTTCAATATCGAGGTTATCGTTATAAGAAGTCGATGCGAGCAAGAAAACAGGAAACCGTTTATAGGACAATCGCCCATGAGTCGCGTCGCTAGGTCGCTGCTACTGCACGACGCGACGCGCCGCCATTGTTCAAGACTTGTGTCCTGAAGCCAAACCAACTCATTACTAGAGATGGGCTGGTTAGTCGTATACGAATACATCGATTTGTACCAAAAGCAAAGCAAAAGCAAAGCAACAACCCATAATTGTCCCACTGCTGGGCTCGGGGTCTCCTCTCACAATGTGAGGGGTATTAGGCCATAGTCTACCACGCTGGCCAAGTGCGGATTGATAGACTTCACACACCTTCGAGAACTTTATGGAGAACTCTCCGGTGTGCAGGTTTCCTCACGATGTTTTCCTTCACCGAAGCAAGTGATAATTAACTTGTAATACGCACATAATATTTGAAAATTAGAGGTGCGTGCCAGGGTTTGAACTCGGGCCCCTTCGTTCGGGAGACCAACGTTCTACCGCTAGGCTATCACTGCTGTACGAGATTACGCAGTTAATCGCAAATTTCACCAAAATGTAAGCATTGTTAACAGTTTATTTAACAATTAGACATCGTGATAGAAGTAACTGAAGTAAGGTTTGAGACTCAAGAGTCTCAAAATCGGCTGCCAAGCATTAAGGCAAAGTTAGATATTAGGTGGTACTGGTACCCATGTATGTATATCAAATGTTTGCAATGTTACCGCTAAATACGGATATCGTAAATTACGTATATGCCGAACATTCGACATCCCTATCTCCCCTCATTACAACTATCGCATAGTCATGAGCTGCGATGTCGCCGCTACTGACAACCTCATTTGGGTTTATAATTGACTTAAAACTAACGGAAGCTACTTCGTTTTTGTGAGTAACAAGAAAATGTCGCTGATAATTAAAACCTAGCGATAAGCAAATGTATTGTTGTCTTTAACGATGTTATAGGTAAATAACTTTTTGAAATGGTACCTGGTGAGTCACGTATAGATATTGTACCATAAAGTTCTTTAGCTCATGTTTGTTTGACGTCAACTTTTTTTGGCTACAAATATCAAGCAGTTTAGCTCAACCGTCGAGTAAACAGCAGGTGTTCTACAGGTTCACTTGCTGCAAAAAGAAGTTTTGTACGATATTTTAAAGCTAGTCTACGCATTAGCTTATTATGCGTCCATTGTTAGTGAAACTGCGTCGTGCAAGAACTGGTCGAAGCAGGTTCAGAGCGCCGCCGCGCAAAACGCGTCCTATTCAAAAGTAGTAGCCGGTTGTAAAATAAACTATTGCAAACGCAAAAAGCATTCAGTGCGGCGGCAGCGGCTTCAGGTATTTTTAGTGACATACGCATCGCAACTGCGGATGGAGGGTTAATCGTAATTTTGACCACTCTCGACCGGTCGCGTTTTTTTCCAATGCCTGATATAAACATGCGACGACGTATAGGGAAATCGACGCTATAAAGTGTAAATCATTTCGACTCGTTCGACTTCAAATTGATTACAAAGACCAAGGTCATAAGCTTTACATCCGTAAAGGTCGCAGTCTTTATCTCGATTGGTCTTCCGTCAGACACGGAATTCGGTATTAATTGCAAGCCGCAAAAAAAGTTCAGACCTTGGTCAATAACGTCTATAATCCTGTCAGAATCTATTTTAGGACAGCAAACTTAGGAGTTAATTCGACTTGTTACTCGAGAGTCCTTTGTGAAACAGAAAGTGCGTGGGTCGGCTTTCAAATTTAGCGAAGGTCGGGCTTTTTTGAGGATCTCACAGGAGTATATTCGTAGCCACCCCCGCACGCAACCAAATATTTCGCGCACCGAACGATCCACGTAGGCGGCTAATACAGACGATATTATTTACCCGACAGAAAATAAGGACGGTCGAAATTGCCGACGCCTCCGTCGGTGGTTAAACCTAACGAAATGGTAATGTTATACGAATGTTTGTCGGCTTATCGTCATATTGTACGCTTCACGACACTCGCCCACGCGACACGCGGTTCCAAACAGAACATTTATTTTCAGATAAAAATAGTGTTCATTTCTGTATAACGATTACGGCTTGATTGAGGAGTTCTTTTACGTGTTTATTCTAATTCGAAGTTGTTGAACTCTGTCCAGAAAGATAAATAGTTTGTCATTTTGGTTATTGTTGTATTGTAAAGATGTGTCTGGCCAACTTATACTGGGTAGTATTTTGTCTACCGCAATGAAGCTCTTGAAGGAAGCTTCTGTTTCTCTAATCAGACCAATATCGCACTGTCATCAGGTCTATACTAAAAGTGAGCCGAGTATTAGCATACTAAAACCAGTTAATAACACGTCCGTCTTGGACAATAAGGTGATAGAAGCGAGCAACGTAAGATTTACGATGCAGATCGGTAGCCAGGTCACTCCCCTCTACCATAAAGCTCTTGGCCACGAAACTTGAATGCGCCCCGGAGTCTAGGTTTTGTTTTTATATTCTCATAAAAATCAACCTCGGCTTGCAATCCTTCGAATCCCCGTGTATTTTATTCGCTGGTGTTTTTGCCCGTGAATAAATTAAATTGACGAGCTGTTAGTGTTCCTTTTTGGATTGTGCGTCGGGTTTGTGCGTTCATTGTGTTTACGAATCGCTGGATGATCGAAATGTTTTCAATCAATGCAAGTATTCGTGATTTTGCAATAGCTTTTCGTCAATGGGAAAATCATTCGCTTCTGTGTATTATAAAGGCAGCGATTTCAAATATGTGTGGGTTAAATTAGTCCGTACTTAATTTAGGTAATCCCAGTTCCCAATTCGAAACACGATCGTCAAAAGGTCTTATTTTAGATAGTGAATTTTCTCAACGTCTAAATTTACGGTCCATTATCGGAGCTATATTTTGGGTCGTAGCTACTCTAGCGTAGAAACACATTTTGGGTAACATGGGGCGTTATTAATAGCCGACCAACATCGGGGCTAGTGACCGTATAGGAGCTTAGATGATTCATCCCGAACCCTCCTATTGTCGCCCTCCGATTTTTAATAACTTCCCTCTCGATGACGTCACCGAATGCACTGACGCACTCACGTTTGGAATTCATCACAGTCCTTGTCATACCGTCTGATTCACGGCTGCATTGTGTAGTCCAGATTTTATTTTTACAACACTGAATAATGTTACCTCGAATTTCGTTTATAGACCCTATTGTGTAGGAAAAAGCGAGGTACGCGTAACACCGAGGCACATTCCTGGGTAATTCATTTAAAATGAGCTGGCAACAGAGTTCAACAGACTCATTGAAGGCGAGGCGATAACGGTGGTGTGGAACTTATGTTAGTAACAAGGGGAAAATATTACGAACTCAATTTAACTTCACTAACAACGATCACGCGAGAGGAGCGTCGTCTGTATCGAAGCCAAATTAATCAAACCTCAAATAGTTTATTGATCGTGAACTTAATTGCTTTGGTATTAATGTTGTCCGTATGAACGATTGTTGCGGTTGTATGAGTGGAATAAAGGTTTATGCTTCGGTCACGCTGACTGAGTTTGGACGGTCAGCGACCTTCGCGTCGCGGATATGCAGGCGTTAGCCGCGTTACATCGAAACGACGTAAGAGACGTCAGGTTTTGGTCTGACCGCAAAAGAAAGAAACGAAAGGACAATAAAACGTGGTAACCTTTGCACGAGTGCTCAAGTGGTACGTGACTGGTGATATCGACATGCTTATGTATAGTGAGGATTTACCAGACCCAAACGCAGCTGGTAAGGAACGCCTGCCAAAACAAGAGAATTTGGTAAGAATCCCAAACAATTTGGGCATTGTTTTATTGAATTAATTTGAGTGAATATTCGCGTTATCAGAGGCAGTCTTCCATGGACAGTAATCACAAACTAGACATTATATTCCATAACTACAAATCTCATATCAACTCGAATGGAACGACATGGAACGGTGTAAAAAGAAATGACGGCTTAGAAATGGCGGGCGCGTGTCTTGGCGGTCACCGGTGCCATAGTATAAAATACATGGTATTTGTTATTTGGAACGAAGTTCCTTATCGCGCGTTGCGAAAGGGGGCTAGGCGGAAAATTTGGTAACGACACTTTTTGCCGTCGTAGTTTTTTTTACATAGAAAGCAATCCAGAGTACTAGGATAGCAAATCTAAGGTATTGAATTTCTCACGAATATTTAATACCTTAGATTTGTTTTGGCACACTCGCTTGCATGTTTTTGCTATCCTAGTACTGACTGCAAGTAACTTCGTTCCATCCGGGTGTCCCTTGACACCTCTCAAGTTTTTTTATGTCTGGGTTGGGCCTACTTAGGTTTGGGTTTAGTTCATTATTAACCCTTGACAATGCTCCTTATGCGGCTTTTGCCTCGAGTTCTTCTTGGTTTGGCGGTCGTATTGGTGTATGAGAGAAGACGAAGATTTAATAAGTTCACAGTTTGCTTTAGTTAAACTACACTACAACACAAAGTTCGTTCCTGTGAGCGCTCTTGTGAGACGAGTCGAGGGCAAATGCGCTCGTCCCCTAATTGGCGGCGCGTGTAGGTTTTTTGCAAGGGAGTCGTGAATGCGCTTGAGTGGCTGAGTTATCCTTTGCCGGGATAAGGTCGCGTGCGCTCACCGAGCGTAAACCTTGCCGGCCAATGCCAGGACAATACTGACTTCGTTGCTATGCAGGTTCTCTACCCTGTTTTTAATGCACTACTACAACCTGACACCTACTTATAAAAAACGTCTTAAGTCTCCCCATTTGAAGAGCATAAGCTTGAAAACTACGGATAGCAAGCGACTCGTGTCGTTAAGGTGTACGTAGTTCGTACCTATACTTAACGAGCCAGCAGACCTCGGAGAGAGGTTAAGCCAGTTCATCCGACTCCCCGTCTCCAGTCACGACCGAGATGACTCACTCGGTGATATCATGACGCGACGACCGCTGCCCATGGCTGCAAGCGGGCTGATTAACATTTGCGGGAAATATGAGCTAAGCGTGAAATAAACACGTTAAAAAGTGTGTGGAAGCAGCTTGTTCATTAACAAAATATATTGTTTTCCTGGAGATTTTCCTACTTTACATATTAAGGTTTATCGTTGATGAAATGAGATATGAGAAAACTTCAAGTGTCAATTTAAAGTAGACAGAAGTAAATTAACAAAGAGCAACTCGAGTTTAAGAAATAATGAAAGGATTGATAAGACAAGTCGGAGTGTGGCGGCCTGGCGCATGGCGGGGATGTTAGGAAATCATCATTGAACGTTGCTCGCCATTTGAGCTATTTATTAGGCAACCGTTTAGAGCTCGCACTAGGCACATTTTCAATGAATGCAAGTTACAGATGAAGGCAAGCGGAGCGTGTCACAACACACGGGCGTCGTATCGGCGGATAAGTGCGCGGTTACGCAAATCCGCAGATATGTCGGCGCTGCGCGGGCGCGCCGCTTGCACAAGGTTTCGCAGACCTTTGTTTTACGCAACTCGATCGATTTAATGGCTAGTCGTGCGTTTTCTCAGCTGTGCACCAAACAGCTAAATCCACGACACATTGAGAAACTATTGCTTCAACGGGACACTCGAATCTAGCCGATGCTCAATGTTCACCGGATCCTTGCCCTTCCGATGTGACAATGAATGTAGTTCGCAGACAAGGTGCGCGTAAACATTACGGTTCGGATTCAACTAACAATTCGATTTTATTTTGTATGGACGACGGCGATGTCCGGTAACTCGTTTCCCAGAATAACAATCGAAGAAGTATTATTCGTACGAGAGCGATGCACCATCCGCGTCCGGTAGCCACGTCCGGTGTTTTCATACGTCCAAAAAAGGTGCGAACATGCTTTATTTATAGTCATGACGAACGTTCGCCTCGTCCTCTCAGCTTGAGTTGACGTTTAAGGTAGACGCGTAGGTACGACCGATGGTATTATTATCGTGCAAATAGAGCATGATTCGCGTTATGCTCGTAACATAGCAACGAAATGCGCATCATTGTTTTAAATGAGTACAGTTGTTCCGCACGAGCGAGGAGCGGCCGCAGCGTGGCGGCGGCGCGGGCGGCTCGCTTCGCCAGCGCGACATTGGCACAGTTGCCGCGACCTCAGCAGCCGCGAGTACGAGGTCGCTAACGAACGCCCCAAAACGAGCAACATCGCTGGCGGAATTCCGGCACGCCTGAATCACGCCGTATATTTTGATTCGATGCGCAGTCATATCTGCCCCCACCCGGCGCTGTCGGCGCGTGCCAAACTAAACTGCGCAGTTCCCGATTCCTATGTGGAGTCGCCGGGGATCCTTATGCAACGACGATGACTCTGTTCACCCAGTTATCCGACTGTCGAAACCGAGACGTACGGGTGGATTACCGAGCGCCCGGTATTATGCAAATACGTCGCTGTAACGGCGGGGTCTTGCACCATGAGCCTTTGCCAACCGTGTTTCAAAACGTTTTCAAAATAGTCGATGTAGGCGCAGGCGCGAGATATATCGGCGAACACCTCGGGCGGTTCGGCTCGCTGACGTGGTACTTCGTTGCGTGGTCTCCGAAATTACTTCAGGTAGAAGCGATCGCGTGTTGGTGTAATCCGAATTTAAATCGGTTCTAAATTAGGCTCTCTCATGGAAGGATTTGTAGTGTCAGCCGGTGCGCGGTGGCCGGGCCGGTATGCGACGCGGCGGCGTCTGCCGGGTCTACGGCGGACCAATTTGGCACATCCGCCGCCGAGCGCCAGCGCAGCCCGGCCATAAATATCCCGTTAGCGCCGCAGACGCGCGAATATACTTTCGCGACTAGACACCGGCCAGTCTTATCGAAATTCACTTTGTGAGACATTTTGTCTTCCGAGTTCCGACGCATCTGTTCGAATCCAGAATTAAGTAGGTACGAGTTCGACACCGCAATTACGATGACGAGCTACGAACACATAGAAGTATCTGGTTGTGTAACCCAACGCGGGTGTATGATGTATCGCAGCGGCGTCATTGTTTGCGGTGCATTCGATCACCCGAGCCGGCTTCTGAACACCTTGTTACGCAAAAAATTCGAGATTCGTTTTGTTACCTGGAACGTTTCGCCGGTTATTATTATTTTGCCGTGGAGTAGGCGGGACGGGGCCACAATGCGTCGAGGACAATTTTTAAATACCTGAGATTGTTTACAAAGGCCTCGTACTATCTCCAAAGCTTACCATACGGGCTCCAGTCTGTCTGGTACGGTATGAGATTTATATAATTGTAAAAACCTGCGCGACAAATTAAAATTTACAGATTACAATAGTCACTTTCATCGCATGAATGTAGTTCCGCGTGGTATTTCCTGTTCTAAATCTGAAGACTTTTAGCAATAAGCCGACTACGACAAACATCCGGTTTTCGTTTTTAGTTCGAGTTAGAGTGATAAATTGCTGGTGTTTTGACGGCTACACAAAAAGGTTCTTTTAGGAACTTGATTGGCAAGGGTCGCTGGCTCGATCGTGTGTGATCTTGTGAGGCAAGAAGATCGCTACCTGCGTTATCGCCAGCCGACCTCGATTTCCTCCCCCAAGGCCCAAGCCCGGATATACCGTAGAGATTTCTCTTGGTAGTTTCTACTCACTTCAATGCTATTTAATATGCATATGCATTATGACAGTGTCAAACACTTAACTGCGAGAGGAGAACGTAATTGAGTTCTAAAATTTCTATAAGCGCCAGAGCAAAATGTAACCTAGATTTAACACAACCTACATTTAACTAAACTTATAATAAATTCACGGCATCGATAGTATAAACTTGAATTGCTTTCAATGTAAAACAAAACGTAACTTCAGGCAGAAGTTATTTTTTGTCGTAATTATCATGTCAAACGATCTTGAGACGAGCCGGGAGTACCGTGGCTTGATAAAGAAAAATAATTTGTTTTGGTCTCAAAGGACGGGAGAAACTACGGTCGAGTGTTAAGGAAATCCACTTCAAAGCGGCAAAGAGAGCGCGGAATCAATATTAATGCTCTTGTTTACCTTTGAGACGGGACGACGAGCACGGGATATCGCAGCATGGCGTCTCGCCGGATGACTCGAATTTAATAAGGGGGTTGCTTTATATCACGTGAGAACCGAGGAATAGGGGTGGGCACTTGATCATGTTGCACCTTCCAGCGAGTCCATTCTCACGATTGCAAACAACAGCTGGAGAGACTTGACCGCGGCGTGTGCATAATCATTAGAATTTATTAGGGTCAAGCAAGGTCAGCTGCTCCGATATGTAAATTTCGATTGACCATTCGTAAAATCACATATCTCGGCTAAAGATCTCTGGGAAAGTTGAACGAGATTTAGACTTTGGGGTTAAGCGCCGTCCTCGCATCTGGCTACCTGACCTGACCTACAGATGAAGGTCCGTTAAACTTGAAACAAAAAAGCGACATCATTTCCGCTTTCAAAGTGACATGTGATACTGGAAAGTGGAAACACATCTGCAGTATCCTGTTTATAAAATTAATGACCACTCTGAGTAAAGCTTCGCGGCTACCATTTACTAGTTTTTACTGTCAACGAGGGTTAAACAGCTCTGATAAAACAGGAGAACGGTTTTATAACGCAAAGGTATTTAAGTATCATATATATTTAATCTCGTTGGACGCATGACTCTTTGTATAAGCAAATGTGAAACATTTCTGCTTTGAGGTAACTTGGAAAAGGCTTCTCAAGTCGCAAGTGCTCGCCTCTGTGGCAGCGCTGATATTACGTAAAGGGTGCAAAGTTTTTACATTTGAGGCACGGCCGCGAAGCTCCCCGTTCCGCATCGCGAAACTACGCTTTTGACGAGCTCGCTTTGATGGCGCTTCGCTGAAGAGTATTAAATTTTACCTTTTTCCACCGTCTGTCCACTCAAAGCGGACCGAGTTAATACTGTTGTGTAAATAGAGATGCGCTTTCGTTTGTAAACTGCGGTCGGAACTCCATTTCAGAATTTATACGAATGTCGACAGGTTAGCGGCCGCGTCAAAGGCACGAATTTGTCTGACAAATGTCACTAGGGACGTGCAACGACTTCAGGTCAAAGAATCCATTCGGTCACTTTCTGAAGCCCGTGGAGGCGTAACGATCTTTGTCTCAGCGGGGACCTCGAGGAGAACACACGAAATGGGTTGTTGCCCCGATCGTGGGAGGAATGCCCAATTTGCATTTATCCAATCTCATCGAGGTGTAAAAATATCTTATTACATGATAGAATGTTTCGAACGAAATCTATTAAATAAATAAAAGAACCTTATTAAATCAACAATGCTGCGGGTCAATACGGGGCAGATTAACGCGTGGAATTTTACTGAGCCCTTTGGAATGTCGATTTAGGGGTGCATAAAATATTCCTTTTGTGGGAAGAATCACCTGATCGGAAGGGTGGACAGGTTCCCTGGCAGGCAGGAGCAGGGGTCGCGGCGTGCGTACGACGTGCGCGGGCGCAGACCCTGACCCGATTGCGGAGTATTGTACGGTACGCAGCAATGACACTCTCGCCTTGAGCCGTTAGCATTGCCGGAGATATTCGCAACAATGGAGGCCAGATAACGTTTCAAAAGTTCGAAAATCCGCCGGTTCCTAACGGCCGGTGGTCGTAATTAATAAAGGCGTTGGGCAACACTTTGTGGCGTTCGCGCATACTATTGTCCTATTGTGGTGCCTTTAACTCGTAACAACACCATAAAATTATATTTCGACTAAGTAGTTATAATTGAGTTCTATTTAAATTGTGTTTTAATAAGTCCTTCGCGTCAATTATCGGTCACAGACGCTGAATAATCAAGCGGCACCGGAAAACGTTTCTCTAATTAGCGTTTTATCTTTAGACACGTAAATGCTAGTAGTGAATTACCTCCTCGATAACTGTTTATCGTCATACATGGCGCTATCGAGCCACAAAGGAAATGACGCACAACTCAAAACAGACAGCAGCGTTTCCGCTTCCCTTCCGATGGTTTTTGTCTTCGTAATTTCTCTTCTCACGATCGATTCGTGATAAAAAACGACGGATGTTATCGTTGGGATTGATCGAACGGTCCCTCGTGATGGTCATTGACAAATTGAAGTATTTAACTATAATTAATATTGTTTTCATCGTTGCCAATATTAAATTAGGTTTTTTCGCCAGCAGCCTGTTGCAAATTGCACAAGTTATTTCGATTTCCGCGGCAATTCGGTTGCTAACGCCGGGAGATATCGTCTCTCGGGACAGTTGCGTCAACTTGCGTCAGCGTTTGGTTGGTAAAATGTAGCGCACGGCGCTCGGAACTTCGGCCGAATGGCCAGCACTAACAGGAGATAATGTTGTATTTCTAACGATTGCGACTCGTGTTCCGAAGTTTCTCGATATTAAATCAACTTGCGAAAACAGCACATAGAGTTAAGACATCTACAACTGTCAACGCAATCGATTCTAAATTACGAGTATCAAGAGTATTGGTGTGTTAACATGCACATGATTCGTTTCTAACATTCTGGCTTTTGTCAATGTTGTGTTATTTGTGTGGAACTGTAGAGACTCACCTCTGCGGATCTGCGAACACGAATTTTCTTAGCTTGAGGTCCCTTAAAACGATGCCTTGTTCATGACAAGCGGCGACGGTTTCCGCCATTTGTCTGAACAGCCGCCGAGCTTCGTGTTCTCTCAGCCGTTTTCTCGCGCGCACATACGAGTGGAGATCAGAGTGTGATCGAGGGAAGACTAGGTATACCCTCTTCTCACCGACTAGCACTTCATGGATTGGGTTAACGTGCGGGTGACCGTCGAGGCGGTAGTGCGCTTGTAATAAACTGCTGCAGTCTCTTGACACTACCTATAGACAAAAAAACACAAAATAAGAGGATGCTAAGTAAAAGATGAAAGGAACGTTGGTAATAAATTGCATTTTTTTGAGTAGAAAAGTCGACAAGATGTTTGGTGTAAATATTTTCTAAGAGCTTTATGATTGCTAAGAGCCGGTGCTTGCTATAATAGATGAATGCAGCGAGATACGGCAAGAGCAATTTTGTTAAAAACTTTGCCTCGTTAGAGACTACACGATTATAATCAAACCTGTGTTTTATTATTACAAACTATATTATTTGACAAAGGGAATAGGGTTCAAGGATATGTAAGCATCTATCTAGTCTACAGGGGAAAGGAAAGGGACAGTCTATACGAGTTTTCGTCTACATTAAATAGATTTAAAGGGGTTCTATTTCAAAGAGACACGATTCAAAAGAGCTAAGTCTAATGTGAATAACGAGGCTGAAACATTTACTGAATAGGGTTGCGCTGACCCCTCGCAAATAAGCATCGGGCCCAGTTGGCATCAAACGGAATTCCTGGGTGACGACAGCGGGTTTGGTAATCAAACGAATACCAACATTACCTACACATGTCGTAAGAAAACTTTTGCAACAAAACTAATAAACGAATTTAAATTTCGAATTGGCGGCGGCGTTCGATCGTGCATTGTGATTATGTTTTATAAAGAGAAGCACTAGAAATATATCTACGGTTATTTTAGTCTAGTTTGGACTAACGACTAGTCACCATTTATTTCCGAACTCGCACGAAATGTCAACGACTCTGTGGTCGCAAATTCCAAATCCGATTTCTCCAGTCGGGAATGATGAATCACGTAGCGTGAGTTTATATTTAATTTTCTTTCTTTATTCATAACGTATTTATAGGAAGTCCGCGCAGACACGTCGACGCGTAGTTTAGTTTCACATATGTATAAATGTACGTTGAGCGTTACGCGAAAATAAACATGACCCATTTATAGAAGTGTTTGCGAAAAAAGGACCGATAAGAATTCGCAATGCTCGTATGATAATATTCGGATTCAAAAGTGGTGTATGGCATCTAACCTAGTTATCCTTATCAATATTTATATCACTGCGAGGTGTTGCAAAATTAGCGTGCTTGCCACTTCGATACTAGCCCGGCACCAATGTTACAAGCAAATTTAACCACCAAAGCCTCTTGACATATTGGTATCACTAAGTAAATGAAAACCTTCTATAATGATAACATGATATTGTAGATAACATGATAAATTTCTTTAGATATATAGTGAAATGTGGAAAATCAAAATTTAAATTAAAAATTCTATTCAACTCGCTCTATGTTTAACCTGTTTCCATATTTGACTGCGATTTTGGTAAGGATTTATTGTAAGTTTAATAATTACGTTTTTAGGGTTTCGAAGTAAAATCGGGACCCTTAGTTATAGTTTCATCTTTAATTTGGCATGTCATGTCTATATTAGTCAATGTTAAGAACAGCTAAAGGCAAGTTTCCAAAGGCATCAGTTTACATAACCTTAGGTTTACAAATAGGAACATTTCCAACTAAACATTACTACAGTTTAGCTCTCCGCTCACGGCTGGATTCCACAATCTCGTTTACCGAGCAGCAACGGTAGATTGTCCGTGGATTGATAAAGCTATCGTTACAAGACATTCACGAAGAGTTACACTATTTGTAACACATCTCGGTTTATGTTTCCTGCGCGATCGTAAACAGTCTCGCTCGCGCAGCAATGAACTTGCGGCATTATGCTCTATTACGCGCTCATTTGAGTCGATAGTGGGGGCAATAGGAGGGGGTCCGCTAGCCTCGGTGTGACATTCGGCGATCGGTGCGTTATCAACTCGTCTATTTCACAATGTCAATGAGAAGGTCACGCCTATTTTGGGCGCGCGGCATCAACTTATGACGTTTACGTTTTTTTGTTAAGCGTGCGAGGGATTCCGGTACTTTGGCCGGATTAAAAAATATGAACATTCTAACGGAGAACGCGAAATATACCGGCCAGAACAGGCAAACGTAAGGTAATACAAATGTGGCGGTCGTGTCCGCAACAGGCGGTGTTGTAAATACACTCCGCGTTTAGCAACGATAACGTTGCCTCACTTAACCTTGCCAAGTTCTCACGAGGGAAGTGCCTATTCTGTTCCTTGACAATACTTGTATGGGTCTTTGTTAGCACTGGAACTATGTATCCTGTGTTGCCTAAAATTAGTGCCTGCGTGGCTTATGAAGAAGGATGTTTATTAGCGAGTTTCGTAACTAGTTTCGGGCTTTAAACGGCTTACCTAGATTGTGGTAATTTGAATATAACGTTGTAGGTATGTATATTAACACATGTGAGTAATTTTAATGCGCCACATTTTTACGACTGACGTAACTCGCGGAACAATTTAACTAATATGTACTCAGGAATAAGACAAGGTTATACCTAGGCTTTGCAAAATAATTATTTTTGTTTTATCTTACCGTTACGAAAGTAGATACATGACATTGTAAAAATGACGATGGCTTGTTGGCCTACAAGTGCGATCGAGCAGCAAGGGGCCATGACATATAAAGTTTGACATCGATGTTGAATGGAGACACTGAGTAATGCACGCAAGTTCTGAGCAAAAAAATTGCGAATTGTAATTATTTATTTAGACGAGACATGTCGATTGGCATCGTTAGATAGCAGTCGTTATCGTTAAACATGTCAAAAGCTTTTGGGCGCTATAATAAATATCGTCATCATGGCATGGATGGAGCACCGTGGTTGGCTAAGCCCTTCCAAGTTCCAACGAGGAAAGAACCGTGAACGTGTGAATTTTGTATCCAATTTGAACCATTATGTTAAAAGCCAAAGATTATAAATTTATTAAACTAAAGTAAACTCTTTCAGTTGCAATAAAATTGATTAATTTGTAAGAAGGGACACACCATGTGGGCATATTATTGGGGACTATTTAACACTATGGGGTCCGATCTCGTGGGACACAAATACCCTTTCAGATTTGCCAGATATTGCTCTTGTTAAATTATCCTTAATTTAAATACAAGGACAGTAACAAGCAATTCCCATAGCACTAACAAGTTGTAGGAAAATACGAGATTTAATAGTCTTCTCGATATGTTTATCTTTTCGATTGACGTTTCCTTTCTATTTATAACTCTGTATCTGTAGAAATAAACATAAATTAATGATAGTGCAGCTGATGCCCGCGATGCCACTGATGTGCCAATTAACGACAATTATTTAAAGTTGAAGGGTTTTTGAAGTACCTATGTAATAAACGTTGTATCTTATTACTTCTTAGCCTCGAATATGGTTTTACATGTTCAGATTGGTCCAAACTCCAAGGTCTAGCTCCAATTTATCTTTCAGGAAAATAGTCTTCATTAGCTAACATTTAACTAGAGCAGAGGTCGGAAACGAGAGATTACACAGAGTATCAATCAAACAATACGCAACTTAGCTTTTGAAACCCGACACGGTTTCAACACGCGTTACATACCCAGGTAGGTTTATTGATGCCTAGTATCCAAATGCAAATTCAACCTTTAACTATTGCTCATAAACTTTTTTTGAATCAAGTCACGATTACATTATAAAAAAATATTGAAACCTTTGGATTCTTTTCTTTTTAACTGTCAACCTACACTCACGAAACTGTGTCATGTTAAACAAAGGATTCAGTTCAATGGGCATTGGCGAATTTTTTTTTCAAAAAGTACCTACATATCTATGTAGTTCGCTTAAAATCCTTAAATCCTCTAATTTAAATTATTTCTACTATCCTCAGTATTCCCATGGTATCTTTAAAGGTGGGTAAGTTGGGCAAAAGTAAACAAGTTCTGATGCTGTTTGCACTATTAATTAGGGTATTTCCTGCCAAGGGTTTTCGGGTGTGAATCATTCCAAGGGGAGCGAAACCAGGGAAAACTAGAGTGGTAGGTAGGTACTTATTTACTTTATATTTATCAGAAAGTTAGTAGGTAAATTGCCTATCGAATCAAGAATAGCTATTGCACATTTCTTAGGCTGATGAAATATTTGTAATGTTTTCTCGTATTGAAGTTGTGGGTAGGATTGCCAGAAGATAGGAATTTCGGAAGTCAGGAATTGTTAAATAGAAAAAGACAGAAGTAATAAAACCAATATTGCCAGGAAAACTCATGTTCGATAATTCTACTTGCAGTATCTACCTAGCTCTGTCCTAATGCTAAGGCTAGGTATTGGTAATTATTAGCCTTTTTTGTTGAGATTTTGTCTTCATCAACTTCTTAGTCAAATGTTTTAATTGTAATGCCATATCCGTGCTACCTACTTATATGAAGGAGAGATACCTACTTAAATAGTAATAAGTGAAGCGGTCGTGAACTTGGGTTGTTGGGAGATTTCATTAGCATTCGAGAATTGGGCGGGTGGTAAACAAACAAAGCCTTCAGATCAGATACCTACACACCTAGTTTAAGTTTAAAATTAGTGTAACTTGCCGTAGTTAGTACAAAGTTCTAGGGGTTTCAAAGGAGCGGAAATGTATTGTCGTGGCCGACCAAAAAGGATTAACAACAGCAATGTAAATACGGTACTCACTTTGCACACATACTCCTCTTGCGTACGCACGTCCACACACCGGCACAAGGATGAGCCTTCCACCTGCTCCAACAGGAGATACTTCTCCGCCACCAGAGCAGCTTGGAACTGGTGTTGTGCTGGAGCAGGGCTGCTGGGAGCGGGGCTGGAGGGAGAAGGCGCCGCTGACAGCCGGTCGGCCAGCGCCGGCGACTGCGCCCTCTCTTCCGCCTTGCTGTTCTCTCCTTCTCCACTCGACGGCACGCCCATCGGCTTGCTCAGCCGCAGCGGCCACAACAACGACGGTGATCCGGGATCCATCACTACACACACACTGTCACCGTCACTAAATCACTAACGTTCACTTAACACAAACACTTAAAACGATGAGGAACTACGATGAGATGAACATGATCTGAAAAAAACGCAATCCGATTAGAAACCAACACTGACGCTTGCGAATTTATTGCATGTAGCGAGGAATCTTACAAAATTCGAAACGAAACTATGAGACAATCGACGATTTAGTAACGCGGTTGTTTAGTAAGGGGAAATAAAGTACCTACGAATATGGTACGAACCTTGAAATGATTCGCCCTGAGTGGATATCGTACCAAAATTTGACTGTCCGTGATAGCGAATCTCGCTCTATTTGTACGGAATTACAGGAAATGTTTCCGAGTAATTCGAGCACTTGTAGACAGGCCAATATTTTGGGCCGGTGTCCGCTCGGGATGTTGTAAAACTAAACGAACACGCGACCGCCTTCCACTAGCGCCATTGCGAGACTGACTGAGAGTAGTGTGACGAGGCTGTCGCGGGCGCTCGGACGGAGCCTCGGGCCAGCAACCGAACCAACGTCCAATGTCGACACACCGTCAGCTTGCGTAGTACGCGAGCATACGCCATGTGGTTTGAAGTATAACCGGCTACAGCTATCCGTCTCTTTCTGTACTACTAAAATGCGCTTCTCCAGAGAGCGAAAGAATATGACCATTCATTTAGGATTGCCAATCCGATGATGTCAAATGCGTATACATACTCTATTTCGATACTTTTCACAACAAAGTATAATAACAGAAATGAGTACAAAAAGTCAGAAATTGCGAAAAAGTATTCTTTAAAATAATGAAATTTATTATGGACTTGTAACACCTGCCTATTTGTATTATGAAGAGTGCTTAAAGAGAAATAAAATACCAGTTAATGAAAGAGCCTTCAGATCAATCAGACAGTAAAATTTATTGGGTACTTAATAATTATTGATACATTATTATATTTTTAGCTACATACTATGTGTTATGTGTGCATAAGCTTTGGTAATCTGTTTTTTTTTTTAATTTAAACTGAGGCTTCCTTCGTGGAAAGGGTTTTTTATTGAATTTTATTTTTTTGTAATCTTTTGAAGTAAGTGAATAACTTTTTATGTTTATTTTTGTTATTCTCTCAACCTCAGCTCAACTCTAACTGAGATTTCGTTTTAGAAATAAGTAAATAATGAAATTTAGTTACTTAGTTAGATATCTATTTCGATAGATAAACGAAATGTTGCACGGTAGAGCAATAATAAACCTCACCAAGTTCATATTTAAAATTGAAGTTTTTCTAATTTTATTTTGAGATGAACTTTATGTAGGTAGGTATAGTATTGGAATCAATAGTTAATTGTAAGTGTGTAGTGGGTATAAATTTAAAATTAAAAAAAACAACCTGCTATCAAAAAAGCTATCATGATCATAGAATTAGTATTACTAGCGTATAGAAGGGACACCGCGAACATCGGATGCGGGGGTGTGCATTGCAGCCGGCCGGCTGCATTTCATTCTGTCACTCAGCTGTCACTCGGCTGCGCTCATTGCGGCCGCATGTCAAAATTGTTTACGAAAAAACTGAAAAAATGCCGTCGTGCATAATAAGAATGTGTCACAATTGCACGACAAAAAACAAAAAAGATAATGTCATCACTTTATCATCAGTAAGAAAACAAAATCTTAACTTAAATCAACAAAACGTATTTAATTAAATTATTGAGCAATGTTCCCGCCATTTTGAATGAAAAAATCATAAGGAGCGTTTGAACTTGGCAAGCCACTAGCGTGTTAATGGACTAAATAAGTTTGCCGACGCGACGCTTGTGACCAATTTAAAGTGTTGGATTTTTTGACACGAATCAATGGTAATTACGTTTGAAATCGTTTAAACGCTTTTGCACGTTAAATAAAGTTGGAGTAAAAGCTTGTAAAGATTTTGAGTCGGTGACTGCTTGTCTTGGTTCGACAAGTGTCATATACAAAGTTACTCTATGGCAAGTGTGCAAACGAGGCTTCTAGTTTGAAAAGAGAACGGAGGGCAAGCCGGCGGTGGAACACACATTTTGTTTGAGATAGCCTGTCTATGTATAGTACGTCAATGATCATGATATACCTTTTTGAATTCCTTATGGTGTGCTTTTTAATTTAATACCCATGTTGCATTATGCTATTAATTTTTATTTTGTGATAGTTCAATCGTGGTTCAAACAATGGCATCTCACAGCCGCTATATTAGATTTTTTTTTATTATTTTACTTATCTAAAAACACTAGAGCTGTCAAGACGCATCTAACGATATCTTAATTATATGAATAATTGGTCCAGCGGATTGAAAGATATGTATGAGGTAATAAAGAATATTACACACATACATACACACATACAAGATACGCGCAAAAAACATAACCCTTCCTTGGCAGTCGGGTCTTTTTTAAAAAAAATACTTAATTAGTATGTAGGTAGTTTACTCACCAAAAAACATTTTAACATAGTATCAACCACATGCTATATCGATACCACTTAGTAAATACTGAAATAAATAGGTAGTCGCTAACAATAACATACCTTTAAATCGTAGCACTTCTACTAAAATAACTTGTATTGCATGTCATATTTACAAACTACACTACTTACATAATATTACATAACAATTTATTTCTTTCTCAGTCAGTAGTCAGTACTACCTCGTTCACGGACGCCGTTGAAGCGTCAAGAAAACAATAGTATCTACATTGTCATGTTTAGCAGTATGCTGCGACTTGCCACTTCGGTTATATGACGTTAATACCTGAGTCATATTATTTTCAAACCTTAAATAAATTATTAATGATTAATTATAAGGTACTTACTACGTATCTACATATAAGTACGTTGAATTTTATTAAATGTTGGAAAGATCTTTTTGTATTAAAATAAGATACTTATTAAAGTGATTTCGTAATTATACATTAGGTGGCAACTTTATTTCATTTGAAACAAGTAAATACCTCCTACTAAAATCTAAGTTTAAAAAGCGTAAAACTAGTACCTATAAATGTATAAATTCAAACAATGGCATCTCACAGCCACCAAATTTGTTTTTTAACGTCACATATCTAATTGTAAGAACACTTGGGTTATCAAGACGAATCTAACGATATCTTTGGAACATACAAGCTAATAATGAATATTATTCATATATACGTATACATACATACAAGATACGCGCGAAAACATAAACCTATCTTGGCAGACGGGTAATAAAACTTAAAATAAAAATTTAAAAAACCCTCGACTCAAAAAGAAGCAAAATAAAAGTCTGAATATAAAATAAATCTTTTAAATGTCATAAATAATATGAATATTATAAATGTATTAATAATCAAAAATTAATAAGAAGGTTTGCATAAAAATCTCGACCGAATACATTTGTTAAATTAGAATTTATAATACAAGACAATATTTAAATGAAAACTTTGTCGTGTCGAGGGACCGCTCCATATTAAACTACTTTAATAAAATTAATACTTAATCAATAAAAAATAAAAAAAATATTATGGACTTAACAACCCACCAAAAATGAATCAGCGAAGAACATCATTACAAGCAACTTTACGTCTAGAGTCTAGATTAGTTTGACTGCATGTTGAATGCAAAGTGTGTCAAGTGTTTACTGGTCGATACCCGATACAACCTCAAAACAAAACCAGAGCTAAGCCCTTTACTAATGAAACGTGAGATAAGTAGAATGTAATGTCATTGTTTATGACGCTCGCTTTAAACCTAAATAAAGGATATAGAGCAACGATAATAGTTTTTGTTTATTGTGTAGATTGACTAGTTAAACGATTATTTCGACACTAACACGAGTATGGAGGAAAACATAGGTAGGTATTTGTAATAGAGAAAACATTTAATTTACATATCTTAAACAGACTGTATACCTACTACCAAATAAATAAACAAAAATACTTAATTATTACTAACTACTCCTAGTAGACAGTAGACGTTCCCCTCCTACGAATAGGCACTACTATGTAATTTTATTGTAGGTACATAGTGCGTTTTAACTTTCAATTATAATCTTTGGATCTTACGCTAACGCATCAAATCTAATCTTTTCATAATTTTTATAACAAAATTCGTTAAATACATTACATTATGTACATGATTGAAATGCGGAACTCCTTCCCATAAATAAAGATTATCAACTATCATCATCATATAAGGGTGCCCGCATTAACCTTGTCCACAACTTCAAAGGATCAAACAGTAGGTGCAATTTGTGCAAATGAAGAGATTAATATCTGCCCGTTATCGATCTCACAAATCACAATGTCCTCGTACAATGTGGTTAACCAATCACAAATAATTATATTAATAAAACTTTTTTATTCATTATCATGTACAGTATCTGAATCTGACAGCGTCACAATAAGAGATTGGAGTGATGAAAAAAAACATATAATTTTGAGACTTCTTAACAGAGTAGCCAGGAGGTTGTAAGTTGTTTTATTATTCTTCATCGTATACCATCATCTCCATTAGAAGAGGGACGTGGTTTGGTCTGTGTTGCTACTTAATCTAGAGAAGATTAAGGCACCTGATAATTGGAAATGAAGAAAATCCTACTTATGTCAACTTGGCTACGCACACAAGCAACCCCCAGGCCCCAGAGCTTTTAAAAGTTAAACACATTTATTTATTTTCAAGTTTTGTCTTCACCAAAGAAACCAAAGTTTTTTTCAACTTTATTTTTCGTTTGTTAACTCTTATGTCAACTTGGTCACATGCAACTTTATCTTTTATGTACCTACCTAAGGTAGATTATAAAGGTGCCCGCATGCCGTGTAACAAGTTGAATTAGGTGGGGTGTTACCCTTTGTGCAAATAAATTCTGTAAGTGTCAATATCTACGTGTCAATCTCCTGCTATTATTTTATATCGCGGTAACCAGCATGTAAACATTAATACAATCGTACAAAATAATCGTTATTTTACTAGCATCGTTGTTTGCGTTGTTTGGTAGCAAACATTTGCCTACGTCTGATAATTTGTAGAACTATTTTCTTACTACTTCAAAGTACTTAATAGAGATAAACGTTGGATTGGACCTTATTCCCAGTATTACCTTACAATGAACAATCGTTGAAGACGGTCTAGTTGCTAATTTTAATTTAATAATCGAAATAACTGAAGTACATTAGAATATAAAGTACTTGTAAGTTGTGTGTAATCTGTAAGTAATGGGCTTACGTGGGCTTCTTACGAATGCAATATGTCTTCTATTCTATTTGCGTAATGTTATGAGCCTTTAAGCAGATTTATGCCGAATTTTGTATGTTGTGGGCCGCTTAACTTGGCTGTACACTTCCTTCAGTAAAAAATCAAAATGCGAGAATATTTTCCACATAATATATTCGCACAGCAAAAAGGTTATAACAATAACTTCTGGAGCGTTTGTTTTTCATGTAAGTAGGTTGGTACTAGAATAGTGTTTTCATTTACTTAAGTCCCTATCGCACGAAGGATTTAAAAGTACCTATCAAAAGGCCATTCAGTCCGGCTCGTATCAAGTAATTTATTTGTGAATCTATTGCAATGTCATCCAGATCGAAGTTCTAGTGCTAATGGATTTTTAGTCCTGGAGATAACGTTAATACAACAAACTCCACCCAGTTTAGATAGAGCTCTACAAGGCTACACAAACATAATATTATACTCCTATCTAATGGTAGAAGATAAAATGCTTTGTGTAAGTCGTAAATCCGACAGATTGTGCCTATTATTTATTTATTTTTATTTTCACAAAATCCACAGCTTAATTTGTTTTCAGATATTAAACTTACGATTTATATTATGAAAGTCAATAAAACATTTTACTTATTAGCTACTTATAGTCATTGTAAGAGGGGATATTTTGGTGCCTGTGTGCTTGCGTGCGTGCGTGTGTGTGTTTGCTTGTTTGTTTTGTTATTAGTGCTTCCAAAGGGAACATATTTTTATAGTCTTGTTGTAGTCTTACAGATTATATGTATTCATTATTCTTCTGAATGAAATAATAGATTGTTTATAACATTAGTGGCCAATTGGGACGTTCGATGTCCCAGTCATGTTAAATCATGCCATTTGAACTTCCCACGTCATCAAGGATAACAGCCTGATGCTATTCGTCATAAACCGTCAAAATTTCACAATATTAAGTTAGCATATTCTACGTCACTGTACTAAAAATTACGGAAAACCGCACGAGGAAAACAGTTGTCGTAATCCGCCGACTAAAGGGTGGATCACGGCTTCTAAACTTCGGACTAAAGCTTACGACAGCAGACCAAATTAAGCTTTTATACTTGCAATTTATTTTCAGCAAGTTTTATGTATCAAAATATTATGAAAGCTTATGTCAAACATTTTAACGGCTAGTTTACCTATTGGAAGCCGTACCATCAATGAACAAGTGTACTTGTCAAGTTTGCGGTATGATTTGAAGCGGCATCCAGTGTGCATGAAACAGCCCAGATAGCTATACCGTGGCCATACACGATCAAGTGTACTGGATGCCACATCAAGTCCGTTGCAAACCTGACAAGTATACTTGATCGTGTATGGCCTCTATATGGGTGTCCTGTAGCGTATTATGTAGTAGGTCTACATGCTTGCAATAATTTTATATCGACCTTTCTATTTGCGATTTTAAACCAAGGACTGTTAGCCATGGGAGCATAATAAATCATGTATTTACAATTAATAAAAAAAATACCTGAATTGTATGGAACCGCTTCTTTCTGCTACAAGTCGATTTGCACGATACAGAAACGCAAACCAAAAAGTCAGATATGGCAGGTAAAATGCTTGCACCCGATTGACCCAATCTTTTCCCAGATGAATTACGAATGAAACTGTCCCTGTGCTTACGGTTCAAAATTGGTTACTATTGCACAATATTTTTTTTAATTGCGCAATTTTATTATTTCTACTCATATTCCTGGGTGAGTAATAATGTGTGAAATAGGTAGGAAGTTGTTAGGATTAATAGTAGATAGCACGAATAGCAACTGGTATCCATATTCATGTAGTTTCCTTCTTCCTAGTAGTTTATAATAACGTAACTAATAAAATACCTACTGTATGTATTTCAGATCGATGTAATTCGTGTAAGTTTAAACATAATCAGTGTTAAAGGTCATATTCATTATAGCGTAATTATTTAGTATTAAGTTACTAGTAACTTTAATTTTTTTTTAAAGTTACTGTAACTTTTAATCGCAATTATTTGTTTTGCCTACTAGCTAGGTTACACTAGGTCCCCTTATCTTCGTAAGTTTGACCGGAGTATACTGGTTTGACGTAGTTTGACTATAAGGAAGTGTTTTGTATGAATACACAAAAACAATATAGGTACCTACTCATTTAAATAGATATTTATCTACGAATAAAGTAGGTATTGACGAGTTTATCATTGTTTTCAATATAACAACCACAGACTGACTTTTAAAAGTATGAACGTGTTTGTAAAAACAACACCGAAGAAAGTCATTGTGTTAATTATGAGACAAATTAATAGTTAATAATTTCTATGTATGTATAATATGTACAAGTGTATTTCTTTTTTTTAGTGTAGACTAACCTGCAGATAGCCGACAAACGAGATAACGAGCTACATGATTGTAAGTAGATAACGTCACCCATGGATCAGTAGGTAATGTTGATTTTACTAAAAAATAAGATAAAGAGAAAAGAAAGAAAACTAGGTATCTATTTTTGCTATTCTTATATAATAAATATTTCTATAAGAAATTTGAGAATTTTGAACTTTCATTTCCGGAGTGTCCTGATTTAATCCGAGAAAATATGGTAACCCTCCTAGGTAACAGTAAAATGAATTAGAAAAAGCTATAGCAAGCGTTCCTTTTCTTTTATGTAATTTCTTTTTACATTCAATTATTAAAAAAATTAAAAAGGAGTTTTCAGGAACAGAGCGAGGCATTTACATTATTATTATTACCATCAGGTGGAATAATTGTTGTCAATCATATTTTATAAAAAAAAGAAGTAGCTATTACCATAGTACTATGTATAGATAATTATTTTTTATTTTCAATACCTACCTACATATATAGCCCAGTGCCGATAGCTCTAAAAACGGTAAAAAGTGGAAGAAAATTATAGTAGAATGAAACCTATTGCAAAAGGAAGAGAATATAACGAAGATTATAGGAAAAATAAATTACGGGCGATCTGAGGTAGGGAAGGGGGGGGAGGGGGGGTTTAAGGGAAAAAAATGGTTTATCTCGATTTCCGGAAAAACTACAAGTCCTATTGAAAAAAATTGAATGGCAAAGTTGTAGGTAATAAAAAGATCTACAACTTTTGTATTTACACTTTTTTACATAACCTCAAAATTTATGTGAAAAATTCAAAAAACCACGTTTTTGGTTTTTTATTTTTATCTTTAACAAAAAATTTTTTTTTTCACGAAATTTGGTGAAAACTTACCTTTGTATGTCCTTAACATACTGTAATTTTTTTGATTCAAAAAAAAATTTTTTTTCACCTTATTTTGACCTTAAATCAAAAAAATACCCTTATTTTCAGTCGAAAAATCTCACGTCAAAATATCTTATTTTTTTAAAAAGTCGATAGTCCTTTTGTTCGTTGGAATCTCTACTTTCTAATGGTATATAAAAACCTATACACTACTATGGTAAATGTTCTCAGAAAATGCAATGAAACGACTACTATTTTCGCATGATTTTTGCAATCTCATATGCAATCAATGGAATCCGATTTTTTTTGCAAAAATCTCTACTTTCTAATGGTATATAAAAACCTATACACTACTATGGTAAATGTTCTCAGAAAATGCAATGAAACGACTACTATTTTCGGATGTTTTTTGCAATCTCATATCCAATCAATGAAATCCGAAATTTTTTTGCGAAAATAGTTGTCGTTTCATTGCATTTTCTGAGAACATTTACCATCGTAGTGTATAGGTTTTTATATACCATTAGAAAGTAGAGATTCCAACGAACAAAAGAACTACCGACTTTTTAAAAAAATAAGATATTTTGACGTGAGATTTTTCGACTGAAAATAAGGGTGTTTTTTTAATTTAAGGTCAAAATAAGGTGAAAAAAAATATTTTTTTGAATCAAAAAAATTGCAGTATGTTAAGGACATACATAGGTAAGTTTTCACCAAAATTCGTGAAAAAAAAAAAATTTTTTGTAAAAGATAAAAATAAAAAACCAAAAACGTGGTTTTTTTAATTTTTCACATAAATTTTGAGGTTATGTAAAAAAGTGTAAATACAAAAGTTGTAGATCTGTTTATTACCTACAACTTTGCCATTCAATTTTTTTCAATAGGACTTGTAGTTTTTCCGGAAATTGAGATAAACCATTTTTTTCCCTTAAACCCCCCCTCACCCCCCTTTCCCGACCTCAGATCGCCCGTAATTTATTTTTCCTATAATCTTCGTTATATTCTCTTCCTTTTGCAATAGGTTTCATTCTACTATAATTTTTTTTCGTTTCAAAAATTATCGGCACTGGACTAATAGGAATAAATGTTTTTTTTTTTTAAATCTTTATTATTAAGAAGGGGTTTTGTCACGCAGTGACTATGTCACCCCCGTATGGCATAAAATGTTGTGATTGTGTAGTTGACCATAATCTTTCAGCTTTTTATTTTCATAAGTGAATTGATATAAACGAATAGCTTAATGTGTTGTGTAGGTATCTAACACGTTTGTTTAACTTTGTTAGCAAGATCGTGTCAAACTGCGTCAGATATCGTCAGATACTACGTGATATTGTTCTCGTACAATCTGACTCATAGGCATCCATTACGGAAGGATCATTCGATGATTGAGAACATGTTGAAGCTGAGGCTTGTTAATGTTTAATTACCTACCTATATTATGAGCACCGTCGTCATAATTTTGAATGCAAAATCCTAAATATCAGCCTCTTTTTAGGGTTGTGAAGTAAAATCGGAACCCTTAAAGCTTCGACATGTCCGTCCGTCCGTCTGTCCGTCCGTCTGTCTGTTTGTCTGAAGAAAAGCGCCCCGAGACCCCGAATGCTAGAAAGCTGTAATTTGGCATGGATTTACATATTTATTAAAACAAATTTACGTTTTATTTTAAGCAATAGATTGCAATTTTTATATGTAAAATAATATGAATTATTTTTCATGTACAATAGCGCATTAAATAAAAATTATACTATACGTTTTGTAGTAGTAGTTTATAACAATGAATAAAAAACACTTGATTTAAAAGTACATATTTCCTGCACAATAATATATTTCCTGACGATGTAATAATTAATTGTTCCAGTTTTCACTTCTGTCTGCACTCCTGGAGTGCCACTGTTTTTATTCTTCGCGTACACTATAGTGTGCTATCATTAAAGTCTTCCAAAAATATTATGGGTCTTCTAAGCCCATTTTTGAAATTAGGGGTTAGTTTGCGAAATATTTGGCTTTAAAGTGCTAATTTTGGTTAGAGTCAAATGTCCCCCTGCTGCCTAAACGGTTGGAGTTGGAGAAGTGAAAAAAATCTCAAAAATAGTTTAAATGACTTTATTTACAAGGAAAACTATCACGGCTATGATAAACTTACTATCTCGGAAGTCGGAACCATTACATTGCGGATGGCCTGACACGCATGTGCCCGGTTTTTTATGTATTGTATTTTAAAGTAGGTATATTATAATTTATACTTATTTCTTTATTTATTGCAACTATCAGCAAGAAAAGCGATTCCGTTTTTTTATTTTTTATGCCAGTGCTTGAAGACTTATAAAATCTTTGGAACCTTAAAAATACCCTGTTATTTCTTTTTATAAAAGATTAAATCTTCTACCAATTTACAGATACAGACTTGTCACATTTTTTAAATACCTATTTAATTGAAGGAAACATGAATATTACTCACATAGCTTTAACAGTTTGGCCGACATTAACGCTATCATTTTACAAGTCCATACGAACAGCGGAATTTATCTGTAAAACTGTTAACTTTACCATCCAACACCATAAATATCGGGCTTCGTATTTGTTATATGTTTACTAATTAATCAATTGCGTTAATACGAGTAAATAATGCATGCAACAGTGGCATAACAGAAGGTTGCTCAAGTATGACTCAACTCCCTGGGTGATGCTATGCTCTTTGTGCGTTAAAACCACAGAACACCTAATAAATTAGTTGTTCTGTGGTTAAAACCATTAAAACTCAAATGGGGTTGTATTGAGCAAAATTGGCGGGAACATCTCTGAGACCTGAGTGTTAAATCATCATGTCTCTATCGTATACATATCTGTACTATATGCTTACTCTAACTAAACATAGGAAAAATAATTACATGTTGGGGTGGATATTAATGTTAATGGGATGGATATTAATATTAATGATTTTTGAAATTATTGTTCTTTGTCGCTACTTACTCCTGTAGAAGAGAAAATTATTCATCGGCGGATTGAAGTTGATGAGAAAATTGATGTTCCTCTGCAAGATTGTCGCAAGTTATCACATTGAATCATAATGGTGCTCCCTCACCGGGAGCATTCACGTGTAATGTAACATTATAGATTCGTCTATGAGCGTTACATTACAATAATACCTCCCTGACTGACGAGCATTCGCGTGTAATGTAACATTATAGATTCGACTTTGAGCATTACATTACAATACTACCTCCCTGACTGACGAGCATTTGCATGTAATGTAACATTACAGATTCGACTTTGAGCATTCCATAGCAAGATGTCAGACGAAGCGGTCGGAAGTGGAGCGCATTGATGTTACAAGTTGTAACAAGATATTACACATTGTATCATTACAAGGTGCGCATTGTAATGCTCGGTTCTCCTCCTTCACTGATGTAATGCTCAAAACTGTAACGTTACATTACACGCGAATGCTCCCGGTGAGGGAGCACCTTAAAAGGATCATTCAGTTTAAGACACGCATTTTACCAGCATGAGAAGCAGTAATTTTGGTTGTTGCTTCGAAATTAGGTAAACTAAATAACACACAATAAAACGTCATACGGATATATTAAACTTAACTTTAACTTTTAAGGAAGTTTGAAAAGAAAGTAAGGTAAAATCTAAAATCATAAACATAACATTTAGCAAATATATTTCGTGATTTACACAGACTTTGGTGACTGAAGTTGTTTTCGTGATAAATTAATAATAATAATAATAATTATACAAAGTATAAAGTCTAACGCCCCAACTAACGGTTACCTAAATCGCTCCTTAATACAGAATTTGTATGGTGATTCTTTACTAAGAAGCGATTTAAGTAACCATTGGTGAATCTGAGTTGGGGCGTTAATCTTTATCAGCTTCTATTCTAATACATCGAACGTGCTTAATTCACCGTGTCCTGTCCTCCCCATTGATAAATAGTCCTCTATCATCAATTCGGTTGCAAAAGTTGGGTCATGTTGTGTCATCAGTAAATGGTTTAAATGCATTGTGCAATAATGATGTTTAATTATTGTAAAGTGTAAACATGTCACAACGTTGCTAAACAAGTAAGCACCGATTCGTTTGAAAATGTGTCACAATGTTTCAGAGGTCTCTCTCGGCACGAACAAGAGGACGATCCGAGTGAGTAATCTTAAGGCGAACTGCTGAGTCAAGTTATGGTCATTTTCTTTTGTTTCCTTGTTTTATTTTTAAGCTTGGTTAGTAAGTCTTAGTTAATAAGTGACGGACTAAGGTTTTGTTCTCGTTCTCAGCTTGAGGGTATTTGTGTTGTGCTCGCAAGGCAGAATTCTAGGGGTGTAGTGTGAGTGTGTGAGCTTTTATGCCTTTTATTTTTGGAATTTTTCGTGATGGTGAATTGTCGCTACCATATAAATCGCTAACATTCACTATTCGAGCGCTCACCATCGAGTTGCGTGTTGCAAGATTAACAGGAAGTGATGAAAGTTGGTTAGTTGGTTATCAAACAATGCCATTGAAATAAATTGTTATGATAAGTCATTTTATGGTTAAGTTGGATAGAACTCAATGATCTCCAAAAGCCAGGAGCTAACATGATTGATTTGTTCGTTGTTCTTTGTGAGGCAATTCAGCTTATTTGGAATGTTTGTGATCGCTGAAACGCTACTACGTTGACCAAGTTAAGGACCTACTCTTAATATGGTTGAGGGTTATGTTTTTATGTAACTGAGTGGTATATTGTATTACCTCTTGGAGTGATCTATAGCCAGAGTTAAGTACACACCTACTTTAATGCGATGATACACCTATTCTATATTTAGTGGACTATTTCCTTGAATTGAACTTAATTCACTGGGTTTTCACTTTATGTTCTCAGGAGACCGTCACCAAGGTTAAAAAATCCTTAGCTTTTTCCCTTCCAATGAGGATTTAATAAATGATTTATTAAAAGTCAATGTGGTCTCTCCACTTTGGTTTTGTATTTTTTTGATGTACTTAACTGTCAATAGATTCTATGTCAACGTTATAAACTTCGATATCATACCTGGATTACAGTCTAGCACGTATTTATATTTAAACAAGTTTTTCGTAATTATTTCCTTACGAAACCAGTAGTAATAAAACACATTAGTAATAACGTTCTAAAGGTAGTAGAGCAAGTTCATAAAATATTTTGTTATAGTTGTATAGGTATAGTTAACAGATTTAATTAAAGGTTTCCGGTTAGATGACGTACGGTCATTTTCAATTAACGTCCTCTCGGTTATTTCATGACGTGTGTGTTGATGTGTGATTAATATCTTGCATCACGGTGTTTATGATTGTGAACTAATCGCGTTCAGCTGGTTTGCGTGACGTGTTTTACCTGTACCCATTAGTGATTAGTCAGAATAGTCAGTCGCACCTGTTCCGGTAATTTCACAACGCATAGAATGTCTGTTTGTCGTAGTATATCGGCTTCAAGAAGTTTGCTCGTCTTTTATACGTGGTACGTACGTGACAGTTTTTCGGGAGGATAGGAAAATTCATAAATGAAAATTTTGTTACGTAGCTTTTGTATGTTACAGCGTGGTCTTCTCAGATTCTTCTCAATTGCGAAAACAATGCAGCTTTTGGCTTGGGAGGAATAAATAGTTAATTACTCGAATAGTTGAATGTAGAATATTGGAGAGTTGTACAGATATATTTTTTCATTTCTGTTTAAATCTCTTTTCTCTCTTTTTCATAATAAGACTGCAGTATTTACATTTCCTATTTTATTTAAGTTTTTGTAAGTAAAATAATTGCTGTTCATTTCTGTACTAGAATACGTTTTTTTTTAATTCTTTATAATCAAATTATAACCTGGATTTGTCGCCAAGACTTGTAAGATTATGCGTGTAGCATACCTACTGCATGTGATGGAAAAATTAATTGTGTCGTAAAAACATTTCCTAACCGCAATGAAAATTAATTAAAAATCAATTTCTCAATTTTATTTCATTTGATATCACTTGCGTTAAATTAACAATGTTATTGACCTCGCCTTATCACTCATACGAGCGTGTTACTGTTTCGCCTTTGACCTACATTTTGAGATACTGAGAAAGAGTTCAATTATCCTTTTTATTTCGTATACATTACATAAATAAATTTGTGATTTGTAAGGTGACTTATTATTTTGTCTTATTTGTGTTTGTACCTCCCTTGCTCTTAATTTTTCCTGTCTCTTTATCACATTTGTATATTCATATACATTTCTTTACATTACTCTTGCATTGCTTATTCATATAAATTTCTGAGTCCTTCTGGTCAGAAGAAACTTCGGAGGAAACGCTGTGTAATTCCAAGATGAAGACCCCCTATTATTCTCTTCTTGGTGTACAATACAATATACAAGAATTGTAGACATAAGACATAAATCATCACTTGCAATTGCAATTCACCTCGAATGCTATATACGAAAAGCTATATTAGGTATTTGGCCATTGGACAGGTTTCGTAATGCTCGTAGATGAACAGATGTTTCCGATATTGCTTGGAGGACAAGCTCAAATGGAAATTGACAGGCCATTTCAAGGACAGGTAATCGTTGGATAAGGAAAGTATTGGAGACATTGGAGAAGGCTCAGGTCACTCCAGGTATGGAGAAGATAGCGTAATGCTACTGAATTAGAAAACAACCCAAGGATCGGGTGGTGTATTGTCAATTATGGAAGACTGTAGAACATAAACCAAGGAAGAAAAATATGGTCAATAATACCACATACACTTACGACCGCGAAATTTTTTAGCATATAGGTACCTAATTATTGAGAAATGGCGAAACTTTTGGTCAGTTCGGATCGCTGTTCGAGCGCGGTCGCCTTTCAGTGGGTAATTAATTTTACACAATTAAAAACAAAAGTAAAATCATAATATTTTCTTCGAGATATTTAGATGCTTGCTGTAACAATAAAATAAAACCGTAATTATAGCTTTATAAAAACTACCAAAAACAACAAACTTAGACTCATTTGTCTCATAAAAATCTGCGCTGTGAATCGAACTAAGGACCACACAGGGCACACAGGTTCCTGAGTTCTTTCGTCATTATTTTTATTTCCAGTATTAATCTATTGAAGGCGCAAGTAATTAAGCAATCAAATGCGTATAATACAAAGGCATATTTTTATATCAGAGTGCAATATATGTTTTATTGACACAGTTAACACTACAATCGCTGCAGTGTTAGGCAATGCACTTGCGTTGCATTCCGGCAGTCTCTGTGCAACATTTTCTGCCGAGCACTCGAGGTCGAGGCCAACATAAATTGGATTTAATCAACTCTATTCATTGCTTTTCTCAATAATTAATCAAAATTAATGGTTTTGATTAGAATCGCAATAAAGGCTCCCTTCACCAAGCGACACATATGGATTATATTCATTCTCCTTCTCTTCCATCGACATCCATCAAAGTTTATAATTTAATTTTTCCTTTTTTGTATTGTCAGATATTATTTAAAGAATGAGGTATACAATGTTCTAAATAATATTCTTAATGATATGGGAAGTCTGCCAATCCGGACTTGGTGACTAAAGACTCAATCCCTCATATTGTAAGAGCCAACCCGAACCCAGCAATAGGACACGATTTAAGCAAGGATAAGCAATTTTTGCTTACGCAAACAGAGCCCATAAAGACCTTGTCTAAGCCTAGGGACCTATTATTAAAATACCTGATACGGTGGTAGTTACGCCCCTGGGTTAAACCTAGCAGGAGGATGATCAGACAGGTAAAGATTCCTAACACCAATAGCACTATGCAGGAGAACTGGTAGTTTCACTAGCACTCGCTGTTGCAGTGTCCGCTTCGAACAAGGAAGATACATTTGGACTTAAAGACGAATACATTGAATTATGGGGACGCTTGAAAATTTGGGTTAGATTAGCCTTTGAGGCTCCATTGTTAATGGTAGCATGAATTATGTATATTTTAGCCAAGGTTAGGCAGCAAAACTGGTGCGTTTACATTAGAAGCAGGTTAATAGGTGTAGGTAATTGTCTCGTAATTTGTTCGTTTTTGTTAGTATCAGTTACAATTTTATTATGGGACTGACTACATTTGAATTAGGTACGGTATAGAAAATAGAGTATAATAATTCAACTTAAGTAATAGGTAATTAATACAATAGTTTCATTTTGAAATCAGATTGTGATATTGGTGTGTGAGATTCGAGAATCACCAAGCGGCCTGGTTAAATCTTGCGCAATTAGTTGCATAGGTCGCGCAAAAATCCTGATCAGTGCATCGGCGTTGCACAGTGGAGGTCGAGTCAATATAAGTTGGGCCTAAATACTCAAGGAAAACTGGCTTTCAATTAGAGAGGAATTCGTTAGATTTATTTGGAAGCCCTTAGGTAAACACTGCTGTTGCAGTTTTATAGTGTTTGCGAACGCTTAATGTGGTGGAATATTTACTTACTTTATGTACTTTTAATGGACATGGATAGGCAATTGACTGTAAATAAAATCAAGCTGCAAATATTGTTTCATTGGGTCGAGGTCGTTAGTACACTGTACTTAACTAGGTTTCAGGGTCCGTAAATATATATATATCTTTATCTATGATCTCGGCAAGTAAGTGTATTGATGATTCAAAGCTTTCTTGACTAGGAAATTTAATTGTGTGACTTATATTAAAAAAATCCGTCTGAAAAAGTCTATGGGAATTGGTATTCTGTAGAGTAGATTCATTTGTGACTTTATCAAGGTTTTAAGTTAAGAGTTAGAACTAATTAGGGCATTAGTCATAGAATTGCATTAGGTTTGTGCAATTTTTCTTAAAGAGCGCATTTCTTATAACCTAGCCTAGACTTGAAGTGACGAAAGACCTGTGATGAAGCCTTTGAGGTAATACATAGAAAAGCTATCTCAAACAAAATGGGTGTTCCACCGCCGGCTTGCCCTCCGTTCTCTTTTCAAACTAGAAGCCTCGTTTGCACACTTGCCATAGAGTAACTTTGTATATGACACTTGTCGAACCAAGACAAACAGTCACCGACTCCAAATCTTTACAAGCTCTTACTCCAACTTTATTTAACGTGCAAAAGCGTTTAAACGATTTCAAACGTAATTACCATTGATTCGTGTCAAAAAATTCAACACTTTAAATTGGTCACAAGCGTCGCGTCGGCAAGCTTATTTAGTCCAATAACACGCTAGTGGCTTGCCAAGTTCAAACGCTCCTTATGATTTTTTCATTCAAAATGGCGAGAACATTGCTCAATAATTTAATTCAATTCGTTTTAGTTGATTTAAATTAAGATTTTATTTTCTTACTGATGATAAAGTGATAACATTATCTTTTTTGTTTTTTGTCGTGCAATTGTGACACATTCTATTACGCACGACGGCATTTTTTCAGTTTTTTCATAAACAATTTTGTCATGCGGCCGCAATGAGCGCAGCCGAGTGACAGCCGAGTGACAGAATGAAATGCAGCCGGCCGGCTGCAATGATCACCCCCGAACCCAATGTTCGCGGTGTCTGTTCTATACGCTAGTAATATTAATTCTATGGATGAAGCTTAAGGCGAGCGTATTCGACCGTTGTAGGCATTTTGTTCACTGCCCTTTACCCCGCTCCCCTGAGTGTAAACTCGACCGCCACGCCGTGAGCCGGCCGCGCGCGGCTGTGAGGTTAATGACCCCGTGCGTAGCTGTAGATCCTACATAGCCTAGTTGGTAGTGGACCTGCCTGCGAACTGCGAAGCGAGGGGTTTCGGGTTCGATTTCCGGCCGGGGCAAATATTTATGTGACAGATAAATATTTGTACTCGTGTCATGGCTGTTATTGTGATGTGTTATATGTGTAGTACATGCCACCCGCGACACAGGTAAATACTTGTAACCTACTGCGGGGGTATGAGTGTGGAAGGGTTTTATTATTATTATTATTATTATTATTATTAGTAACTGCTCTGAGTTGGGGTGTAAGTATACTTTATTTTGATTTATTCATTGGAATTTTAGGTGTAATAAAATAAGAGTAATGATAATTTTAGCTTATCCAGTGGAGACTAGAGGTGAGTGGAGACTGACTTGAAATTTTATGATACGAAACTGTCCAATGGAGACTAGAGGTGAGTGGAGACTGACTTGAAATTTTATGATACGAAACTGTCCAGTGGAGACTAGAGGTGAGTGGAGACTGACTTGAAATTTTATGATACGAAACTGTCCAGTGGAGACTAGAGGTGAGTGGAGACTGACTTGAAATTTTATGATACGAAACTGGCCAGTGGAGACTAGAGGTGAGTGGAGACTGACTTGAAATTTTATGATACGAAACTGTCCAGTGGAGACTAGAGGTGAGTGGAGACTGACTTGAAATTTTATGATACGAAACTGTCCAGTGGAGACTAGAGGTGAGTGGAGACTGACTTGAAATTTTATGAAACGAAACTGTCCAGTGGAGACTAGAGGTGAGTGGAGACTGACTTGAAATTTTATGAAACGAAACTGTCCAGTGGAGACTAGAGTTGAGTGGAGACTGACTTGAAATTTTATGAAACGAAACTGTCCAGTGGAGACTAGAGGTGAGTGCAGACTGACTTGAAATTTTATGAAACGAAACTGTCCAGTGGAGACTAAAGATGAGTGGATAACAAATAAGTAGGTACTTACATACAAAATTGACTAATATCATCTAAATACTAACAAAAAATAACCAACTTCAAAATAACTCGAAAACTACTTGTCAAATCTCCCTCAAATTTATGTGGAACCACATGATACGCACCAGCTTTCTATCAAAAAAAGAATCATCAAAATCGGTTCACCTACAAATAAGTAGGTACTTACATACAAAATTGACTAATATCATCTAAATACTAACAAAAAGTAACCAACTTCAAAATCGAAACGAGCTTTTTTTTCAAAATGGCGGACTTGTAGGTATGCCAGGTTCCGTACAAAAATCTTCAAACCCTTTGGATAAGATATTTTACAAGTATGTTGAGAATGATAAAAAGTATAAGAATAATTTAAAATAAAATACCTAAAGATACGTAAAAAATAATAAAAACAAAAAAATTAAAATGTGTGCCATTCACACATTTTAGAACTTAGAAGTGAAACCTTCAAAAATTTTGTTTTCAAGATAATGAGACGAATGTAAAATTTCGGGAAGATGATAATTGTAGGTTTTACTATTCCACTCCACTCCACTCCACTCCACTCCACAAATTTTGACTTTTGACTTTTTTGCCTTTTTTGACTTTAGACTTTAGACTTTTTTGACTTTTTTTGACGTTTTTGACTTGACTGTTGACTTTTGACTTTTTTGACTTTTTTGACTTTGACTTTTCTTACTTTTTTCACTTTATTGACTTTTTTGACTTTTTTGACTTTTGACTTTTTTGACTTTTTTGACTTGACTTTTTTTACTTTTTTGACTTGACTTTATTGACTTTTTTGACTTTTGACTTTTGACTTTTGACTTTTGACTTTTGACTTTTGACTTTTTTGACTTTTTTGAATTTTGACTTTGACTTTTTTGGCTTTTTTGACTTTTGACTTTTTTGACTTTTGACTTTTTTGACTTTTTTGACTTTTGACTTTTGACTTTTTTGAATTTTGACCTTTTTGACTTTTGACTTTTGACATTTTTGACTTTTTTGACTTTTTTGACTTTTTTTACTTTTTTGACTTTAGACTTTTGACTTTTGACTTTTGACTTTTTTGAATTTTGACTTTTTTGACTTTTTTGACTTTTGACTTTTTTGACTTTGACTTTTTTGACTTTTGACTTTTTTGACTTTTGACTTTTTTGACTTTAGACTTTTGACTTTTGACTTTTGACTTTTTTGAATTTTGACTTTTTTGACTTTTTTGACTTTGACTTTTTTGACTTTTGACTTTTTTGACTTTCGACTTTTGACTTTTTTGAATTTTGACTTTTTTGACTTTTTTGACTTTTTTGACTTTGACTTTTTTGACTTTTTTGACTTGACTTTTATGACTTTTTTGACTTTTGACTTTTGACTTTTTTGAATTTTGACTTTTTTGACTTTTTTGACTTTTGACTTTTTTGACTTTAGACTTTTGACTTTTGACTTTTTTGACTTTTGACTTTTGACTTTTGACTTTTTTGAATTTTGACTTTTTTGACTTTTTTGACTTTTGACTTTTTTGACTGACTTTTTTGACTTGACTTTTTTGACTTTTTTGACTTTTGACTTTTGACTTTTTTGACTTTTTTGACTTTTTTGAATTTCGACTTTTGACTTTTTTGACATTTTTGACTTTCGACTTTTTTGACTTTTGACTTCAAGAAGTTTTCACTTCAATAATCATTTTTTCAAAACAATTTTCCATTTATTTCATAACGCGCCTAAATAAGGTATAACTTCAAAAAAGAAAACTGTCTCTCAAGCTCCCAGCCGTCACGACGAGTCGTTTGGCGACTGACACATGCTCAAGGGTGGTAGCTATCCATGCGAACCCCATGGAGAAATAATAATAGTAATAATGGTATTAAATTTAAAATCAATATTACCAATATAATCCCTCGAGGGGCCCTACCACCAGCGGGCCGGATTTAGTCGCCTTTTACGACACCCATCCGGCTTGGGATAGTATTAGATAATAATTGTGTAATTAGCACTTGACTTATACCAATACCCAAATACTATAATAGTAACTAAAGTATAAAAACGAAAAATTTTTATTATTTCAAATTACAGCAGTGTGGATACTTTGGACAGTACCTAATACGTAATATAAGTTCAGAAGGCGCGCGCGCCAAATTCGAAATTAAAATTAGTGTCGGAAATTCGACAACGTGCGGCTGCGATGCCGATTAGCACAGGTCCTACCTCGAAGGCGACTGGCGCGAGAGTAAAATTGAGTAAATTAACGCGTCGGGCGTTTCGTTGCTCGTGGAAAGGGAAAAAATAGAAATTGAAAGGGAAGTTTTTCAAAATTTCAAATTATGATCAGAAAGAAATATTGGTATCTATAGGACCTATACTGTGGTATATTTTTTATTATCTGGAAGCGATTAAAACGCGAATAAAACGCCATTTTTATGCCAGATTAGACCCCACTTTGTGATTTATTTCTATCCAATGAAATAATTGCTATCGTGTATCAAGTATGAGGGAACGAAAGAACAAAGACTGTAAAATAACATATATTTTTTTTAGAATTGTATTATGTACCATTTATGAACAAAACACCTTCAAAAATACCATTTCTTGGGATAATATCGCCTTAAGCTTTAAGTACTCATTGGCTATATTGGCATGAGTGTCTCATTGGCTATCAAAACATATCTATGTAGGTATATCTTGTTCTAAAATTATTTAACCTACTAATTGTCCAAAATTATCGAATGAGTTAATACTCGGTGTCCTAAGTGAACCCAAAATTAATGAGTGACTTTAGAATGTCGTTTTGAGACTAAAAATTTTGGTGAGGCCAATGATATTATAAAAATAGGGTGAGGCTTACAAAATGCACTTATCATCGCAAGAAGGTCTGAAGAATTAGGTTAGTAATTTACTAATACTTAACTAATGATATAATATTTGTTTGTATAAAATATCGTTGATAATAGCCGATTTAATGATTTATATTAGATACTTCATCTATGGAAATAAAGTCGCGAGCTGTTGAAGAGCATTTATCATTTTTTACTGCAAATGTCATGAAAATTCGTGTTATTGAAAAAAAACAATGCAATACACGAAAGTGTGTCAGGGCCGTACCTTAACGTATTTTATGCAAATACGTATTTGTTGAGGTTTCGAAATTATGCCGCCAATTTGCGAATTTGTTGATGAAAATTTCGAAAAGTCGATTGTTTTCGTTCTTGAAATGTTTTAGTTTCGGATCACGTTTTGTCATCAGTAATTTGCGTTAAGGCCCTCTTCTTCCAACGAAGTAGGTATTTCTGACGTTCCGAGACCGGCTGAATTAAATACCGCTAACGCGCCGAGAGCCTGAACTCGTATGATCCCGGTGACTGACCACAGTACAGTAGGAGCACGGCACTACTTTTATCGTACAAATTTAAATTATTTTATAAGTACATTTATGTGAAAGATAAATATTTGTACTCGTGTCATGGCTGTTATTGTGATGTGTTATACTTATGTGTAGTCCATGCCACCCGCGACACAGGTAAATACTTGTAACCTACTGCGGGGATATGAGTGTGGAAGGGTTTTATTATTATTATTATTAGTAACCGTTAGTGGCTCTGAGTTGGGGTGTAAGTATACTTTATTTTGATTTATTAACTGGAATTTTAGGTGCTTTAAAATAAGAGTGATGATAATTTTAGCTTATTTTTGTTTTTATTATTTTTTATGTATCTTTAGGTATTTTATTTTAAATTATTCTTATACTTTTTATCATTCTCAATATACTTGTAAAATGTCTTATCCAAAGGGTTTGAACATTTTTGTACGGAACCTGGCATACCTACAAGTCCGCCATTTTGAAAATAAAAACTCGTTTCGATTTTGAAGTTGGTTATTTTTTGTTTGTATTTAGATGATATTAAATTTAGTCAATTTTGTATGTACCTACTTATGTGTGGGTGAACCGATTTTGATGATTCTTTTTTTGGTCGAAAGCTGGTGCTTATCATGTTGTTCCACATAAATTTGAGCGAGATTTGACAAGTAGTTTTTGAGTTATTTTGAAGTTGGTTATTTTTTGTTAGTATTCAGATGATATTAGTCAATTTTGTACGTAAGTACCTACTTATATGTGGGTCAACCGATTTTGATGATTATTTTTTTGGTCGAAAGCTGGTGCTTATCATGTGGTTCCACATAGATTTGAGCGAGATCTGACACATAATTTTCAAGTTATTTTGAACTTGGTTGTTTTTTGTTAGTATTCAGATATTAGTCAATTTTGTATGTAAGTACCTACTTATTTGTGGGTCAACCGATTTTGATGATTCTTTTTTTGGTCGAAAGCTGGTGCTTATCATGTGGTTCCACATAAATTTGAGCGAGATCTGACACGTAGTTTTTGAGTTATTTTGAAGATGGTTATTTTTTGTTCGTATTCAGATGATATTAGTCAATTTCGTATGTAAGTACCTACTTATTTGTGAGTCAACCGATTTTGATGATTCTTTTTTTGGTCGAAGGCTGGTGCTTATCATGTGGTTCAACATAAATTTGAGCGAGATTTGACAAGTAGTTTTTGAGTTATTTTGAATTTGGTTATTTTTTGTAAGTATTCAGATATTTTAGTAAATTTTGTATGTAAGTACCTACTTATTTGTGGGTCAACCGATTTTGATGATTCTTTTTTTGGTCGAAAGCTGGTGCTTATCATGTGGTTCCACATAAATTTGAGCGAGATCTGACAAGTAGTTTTTGAGTTATTTTGAAGTTGGTTATTTTTTGTTAGTATTTAGATGATATTAAATTTAGTCAATTTTGTATATAAGTACCTACTTATTTGTGGGTGAACCGATTTTCATGATTCTTTTTTTGGTCAAAAGCTGGTGCTTATCATGTGGTTCCACATAAATTTGAGCGAGATCTGACAAGTAGTTTTTGATTTATTTTGAAGTTGGTTATTTTTTGTTAGTATTTAGACGATATTAAATTTAGTCAATTTTGTATGTAAGTACTACTTATTTGTGGGTGAACCGATTTTGATGATTCTTTTTTGGTCGAAAGCTGGTGCTTATCATGTGGTTCCACAAAAATTTGAGCGAGATTTGACAAGTAGTTTTTGAGTTATTTTGAAGTTGGTTATTTTTTGTTAGTATTTAGACGATATTAAATTTAGTCAATTTTGTATGTAAGTACCTACTTATTTGTGGGTGAACCGATTTTCATGATTCTTTTTTTGGTTGAAAGCTGGTGCTTATCATGTGGTTCCACATAAATTTGAGCGAGATCTGACAAGTAGTTTTTGATTTATTTTGAAGTTGGTTATTTTTTGTTAGTATTCAGATGATATTAGTCAATTTTGTACGTAAGTACCTAATTATATGTGGGTCAACCGATTTTGATGATTATTTTTTTGGTTGAAAGCTGGTGCTTATCATGTGGTTCCACATAGATTTGAGCGAGATCTGACACATAATTTTCAAGTTATTTTGAACTTGGTTGTTTTTTGTTAGTATTCAGATATTAGTCAATTTTGTATGTAAGTACCTACTTATTTGTGGGTCAACCGATTTTGATGATTCTTTTTTTGGTCGAAAGCTGGTGCTTATCATGTGGTTCCACATAAATTTGAGCGAGATCTGACAAGTAGTTTTTGAGTTATTTTGAAGATGGTTATTTTTTGTTCGTATTCAGATGATATTAGTCAATTTCGTATGTAAGTACCTACTTATTTGTGAGTCAACCGATTTTGATGATTCTTTTTTTGGTCGAAGGCTGGTGCTTATCATGTGGTTCAACATAAATTTGAGCGAGATTTGACAAGTAGTTTTTGAGTTATTTTGAATTTGGTTATTTTTTGTAAGTATTCAGATATTTTAGTAAATTTTGTATGTAAGTACCTACTTATTTGTGGGTCAACCGATTTTGATGATTCTTTTTTTGGTCGAAAGCTGGTGCTTATCATGTGGTTCCACATAAATTTGAGCGAGATCTGACAAGTAGTTTTTGAGTTATTTTGAAGTTGGTTATTTTTTGTTAGTATTTAGATGATATTAAATTTAGTCAATTTTGTATATAAGTACCTTCTTATTTGTGGGTGAACCGATTTTCATGATTCTTTTTTTGGTCAAAAGCTGGTGCTTATCATGTGGTTCCACATAAATTTGAGCGAAATCTGACAAGTAGTTTTTGAGTTATTTTGAAGTTGGTTATTTTTTGTTAGTATTCAGATGATATTAGTCAATTTTTTATGTAAGTACCTACTTATTTGTGGGTCAACCGATTTTGATGATTCTTTTTTTGGTCGAAAGCTGGTGCTTATCATGTGGTTCCACATAAATTTGACGAGATCTGACAAGTAGTTTTTGAGTTATTTTGAAGTTGGTTATTTTTTGTTAGTATTTAGATGATATTAAATTTAGTCAATTTTGTATGTAAGTACCTACTTATTTGTGGGTGAACCGATTTTCATGATTCTTTTTTTGGTTGAAAGCTGGTGCTTATCATGTGGTTCCACATAAATTTGAGCGAGATCTGACAAGTAGTTTTTGATTTATTTTGAAGTTGGTTATTTTTTGTTAATATTTAGACGATATTAAATTTAGTCAAATTTGTATGTAAGTACTACTTATTTGTGGGTGAACCGATTTTGATGATTCTTTTTTGGTCGAAAGCTGGTGCTTATCATGTGGTTCCACATAAATTTGAGCGAGATCTGACAAGTAGTTTTTGAGTTATTTGGAAGTTGGTTATTTTTTGTTAGTATTCAGATGGTATTAGTCAATTTCGTATGTAAGTACCTACTTATTTGTGGGTCAACCGATTTTGATGATTTTTTTTTTGGTCGAAAGCTGGTGCTTATCATGTGGTTCCACATAAATTTGAGCGAGACCTGACAAGTAGTTTTTGAGTTATTTTGAAGTTGGTTATTTTTTGTTAGTATTTAGATGATATTAAATTTAGTCAATTTTGTATGTAAGTAGTAAGTACCTACTTATTTGTGAGTCAACCGATTTTGATGATTCTTTTTTTGGTCGAAGGCTGGTGCTTATCATGTGGTTCCACATAAATTTGAGCGAGATCTGACAAGTAGTTTTTGAGTTATTTTGAAGTTGGTTAGTATTTAGACGATATTAAATTTAGTCAATTTTGTATGTAAGTACCTACTTATTTGTGGGTGAACTGATTTTGATGATTCTTTTTATCTTTTCTTATCATGTGGTTCCACATAAATTTGAGCGAGATTTGACAAGTAGTTTTTGAGTTATTTTGAAGTTGGTTATTTTTTGTTAGTATTCAGATGATATGAGTCAATTTCGTATGTAAGTACCTACTTATTTGTGGGTCATCCGATTTTGATGATTCTTTTTTTGGTCGAAAGCTGGTGCTTATCATTATTGTGGTTCCACATAAATTTGAGCGAAATCTGACAAGTAGTTTTTGAGTTATTTTGAAGTTGGTTATTTTTTGTTAGTATTCAGATGATATTAGTCAATTTTTTATGTAAGTACCTACTTATTTGTGGGTCAACCGATTTTGATGATTCTTTTTTTGGTCGAAAGCTGGTGCTTATCATGTGGTTCCACATAGATTTGAGCGAGATCTGACAAATAATTTTCAAGTTATTTTGAACTTGGTTGTTTTTTGTTAGTATTCAGATATTAGTCAATTTTGTATGTAAGTACCTATTTTGTATGTAAGTAACAAAAAAAAGAATCATCAAAATCGGTTCACCCACATATAAGTAGGTACTTACATACAAAATTGTCTAATATCATCTAAATACTAACAAAAAATAACCAACTTCAAAATAACTCGAAAACTACTTGTCAGATCTCGCTCAAATTTATGTGGAACCACATGATACGCACCAGCTTTCTATCAAAAAAAGAATCATCAAAATCGGTTCACCCACAAATAAGTAGGTACTTACATACAAAATTGACTAATATCATCTAAATACTAACAAAAATTATCCAACTTCAAAATCAAAACGAGTTTTTATTTTCAAAATGGCGGACTTGTAGGTTGTATGCCAGGTTCCGTACAAAAATGTTCAAACCCTTTGGATAAGATATTTTACAAGTATGTTGAGAATGATAAAAAGTATAAGAATAATTTAATATTAAAATAAAATACCTAAAAGATACGTAATAAATAAATTAAAATGTTTGCAATTCACACGTGTTAGAAGTGAAACCTTGAAAAATTTTGTTTTCAAGATAATGAGACGAATGTAAAATTTCGGGAAGATGATAATTGTAGGTTTTACTACTCCACTCCACTTCACTCCACTCCACTCCACAAATTTTGACTTTTGACTTATTTGACTTTTTGACTATTTTGACTTTTTTGACTTTTTGACTTTTTTGACTTTTTTTGACTTTTGACTTTTTTTTACTGTTTTGACTTTTTTGACTTTTTCACTTTTTTTTGACTTTTTTGACGTTTTTGACTTTTTTGATGTTTTTGACTTTTTTGACTTTTGACTTTGACTTTTGACTTTTTTTACTGTTTTGACTTTTTCACTTTTTTTTTTACTTTTTTGACTTTTTTGACGTTTTTGACTTTTTTGTCATTTTTGACTTTTGACTTTGACTTTGACTTTGTCTTTTTTTAGTTTTGACTTTTTTGACTTTTTTGACTTTTGACTTTTTTTGACTTTTTTGACGTTTTTGACTTTTTTGACGTTTTTGACATTTTTGACTTTTTTGACTTTTGACTGACTTTTTTTACTGTTTGACTTTTTTGACTTTTTTTTACTTTTTTGACTTTTTGACTTTTTTTGACTTTTTTGACTTTTTGACTGACTTTTTTGACTTTTTGACTTTTGACTTTTTTGACTTTTTTGACTTTTTTGACTTTTTTTACTGTTTTGACTTTTTGACTTTTTTGACTTTTTTGACTTTTTTGACTTTTGACTTTTGTTTGACTTTTGACTTCACTTGACTTGACTTCAACTCAAGTCAAGTCAGTCTCCACTCATCTTTAGTCTCCACCGACAGTTTCGCTTCATAAAATTTTAAGTCACCCCCGTACTAAAGAAGTTTTCACTTCAATAAAAACAAAAATAAGCTAAAAATATCATCACTTATTTTATAGCACCTAAAATTCCAGTTAATAAATCAAAATAAAGTATACTTACACCCCAACTCAGAGCCACTAACGGTTACTAATAATAATAATAATAAAACCCTTCCACACTCATATCCCCGCAATAGGTTACAAGTATTTACCCGTGTCGCGGGTGGCATGGACTACACATATAACATGGTCATGGAAATTATAGTAATGTCTTATTTGTACTCCAGTCTCCACTCAACTCCAGTCTCCACTCAACTCCCCTCAACTCCACTCAACTCCCCTCAACTCATTCGTTTTATTGAATTTCAAATCATCCCCGTACTAAACAAAGTTTTCACTTCAAAAAACAATATAATAATAATCATTTTTTCAAAACGATTTTCCATTTATTTCATAACACGCCTAAAAAAGTAGGTATAACTTCAACAAAGAAAACTGGCTCTCAAGCTCCCAGCCGTCACGACGAGTCGTTTGGCGGCTGACACATGCTCAAGGGTGGTAGCTATCCATGCGAACCCCATGGAGAAATAATAATAGTAATAATGGTATTAATTAATATTTAAAATCAATATTACCAATATTATCCCTCGAGGGGCCCTACCACCAGCGGGCCGGATTTAGTCGCCTTTTACGACACCCATCCGGCTTGGGATTGGGGTTAGTATTCTAAGCCGCCCTAATACGGCAAGAATAATTGTGTAATTAGGACTTGACTTATACCAATACCTAATTACTATAAACAGTAACTAAAGTTTAAAAACGAACAATTTTTATTATTTCAAATTACAGCAGTGTGGATACTTTTGACTGGGTAATATAAGTCCAGAAGGCGCGCGCGCCAAATTCGAAATTAAAATAAGTATCGGAAATTCGACGTCGTGCGGCTGCGATACGGATCGACACAGGTCCTACCTCGAAGGCGACTGGCGCGAGAGTAAAATTGAGTAAATGAACGCGTCGGGCGTTTCGTAGCTTGTGGAAAGGGAAAAAATTGGAATTGAAAGGGATGTTTTTCAAAATTTCATATTATGATGCGATAACAATATTGGTATCTATAGGACCTATACTGTGGTATATTTTTTATTATCTGGAAGCGATTAAATCGCGAATAAAACGCCATTTTTATGCCAGATTAGACCCAACTTTGTGATTTATTTCTATCTAATGAAGTAACGACTATCGTGTATCAAGTTTGATAAAAAGAAAGAACAAAGACTGTAAAATAACATATATTTTTTTTAGAGTTGTATTATGTACCATTTATGAGCAAAACACCTTCAAAAATACCATTTTTGGGATAAGACCCCCTTAAGTGGATTATGTTATTACCAGTGAAATAATTAGAAATATGAGTAATATGTATATACTAGTGATGGGCCGACTATGGGTTTTGTCGATCAGCCGACTAGCCGACTAGTCGGCAAAAAAATTGCCGATCATCCTTACTTCGATCAAATTTTTACTCTTTACCACCTTAATTCATCCTATTGTGCGAGATAACGGTAGAAATGTTTCAAAAGCTATCGATGACTCCTGTTTTAAAGTAGCACCCTGTTTTATACATACACTAGCTGTTGCCCGCAGCTTCGCATACGGAAATTGTTTTACCTTATTTGTACCTCTTGCAGAAGGAAATTTAAAAAACGGTGAATTTATATTGAAGTACTTATATTTAGTAATTTATATACTGAAACCCACGATAAAATCACAAAGGATTCCTCCAGGAACAGGTTTTGAAAAATAAGCAATATTCACATTAATTTGTATTTTTTTTCTATTATTTTCAAAATTTTGAACAACTGAAAAATATGTGTTCCATAAATTTAAGCAAGGAACATTTGTTGCTTTGAAGCAAATCGGTTGATGTTTTAAAACTATTCCATACAAACTTTCATCACGTTTTAATTTTAATTTTCCGGGATAAAAAGTATCTTAAAATATGACCCGGAGTATTAGTAACAACTTTACCAATTTTCATCGAAATCCGTTCAAGGGTTTTCATGTGATGCCCGGACAGACAAACAGACAGACAGACAATAATTCTGAAAAATATATTTTTGTGCTCTACCACGTTATTGAAGTGCCCCCTAATCAAAAAAAAAAAAAATCAATGTACAGAAAATTTGCCCTTTGAGTTTTATTATAGTATAGATTGGAATTATCGATCAAAGAGGCGTTGAAGCAAAATCAAGGCGCATTGTCACTCACTTCAATATTTTTATTGTTATTATCTGATTTATTAAAATAATAAATCTAGTTAACTATGTTGATTTTATAATTTTGGAGTTTTATTTAACTTTATTTTTAGTAGCGAAAATAAATGCCGACTATTCGGCCTTTTTTGCCGACTATTCGGCGAATAGTCGGCGACTAGAAAACATGCCGAATAGTCGGTTTTCCCGACTAGTCGGTTGTAGTCGGCCCATCACTAGTATATACGTGATCAGATTCCATTTTACGTCATCATCACCTGATGATAATAATTATGTGGCCGCTGCTACCAAGGCTAGTCGCAACACTTGGACGTGCGATGAACTTTCTTCTTGACAGCCATAGACATAATATTCATATTTATGTTGACAGCTTTCATGCCTTTTCATTGGACCACTGTCGCAAGGTTAGCAGGATCTCATCAAAACAAGACTGCGTAAAATAACGCTTCACACTTCACACTCATAGCCCCACACTAGGATTCCCTGTGTCGTGTGCGCCATGGACAACACACAACACAGACAAGGACATTCACACCCAGACCGAGACCAGAAATTCATACTCATCATTCAAATTTCCGCCTCGCTGGGAATCGAACCCAGGACCCTTGGTGCGGCGATCCGGCATGGTAACCATTGCACCGCACGAGTCGTCAAAAGACTGCGTTAAATGCGAACCTAAAAAGCTATAAAAACAATAATTTTATTATGACATATCTATTCTTATCTTTCTGATCCTACAGCCTATAGGGCGTCTATTGTCATCTACCTACTCGTATATTTTCTTATAAAAAACTTATTTCTTAAATTCTGAATAGCTTCTTTTGTAGTCGAGTGTTCTTTGTAGTCAATTTCTTAATTCTTAAAACCTATGCTAAGTACTTAGCAACAGTATTTGACCAACCTTCATTAAAATTGATTTAAAATTCCGTAACAATGATTTAGTATATTTCCGTGATCGATTGCAATTATCAGCAGGAACAGATTGTATTTGTAAAAACAAGTTAATAGTTTCAAAACTAATTACACGTTTTCAAAGTTCAATGTATAGACCAAAAAATAATGACTATTAACAGTATTAACCATTAAGGAGTTCCTTCACAGTTCACATGGAGCAAGACTTGAATGTAGCAAGCATCAGATCATGCTTATTACTAAAAGCATTTTCATCAGAACTAAATCAAAAGGTAAATAACACCTTCCTAGAATAATCTAAATTTTACTAACAAACAATAACCGACTTCAAAGTCTCTGTTGGCGCGGCAATTCAGCAATAGGATTGAACGCTACCAACTGCGGTATTCCGTGTGTGCAGAGATACTAGACCAGTCTAGACTTACCTTCAAGTTGGATGGTGATGCAGGTAGATTCTTCACGCGACTTACTTGTAGCTTGTTGGTTTGTCCAAACTGTATCCAATACACAACACACACGACCTTCGATAATAGCGGAACTGTATTAAGCGGTATGAGAAAGGGTTTCCACGATGGTGGAAGACCAGCGGCGCGGTTGAGCTCAAAGAGCAAGCGGTCAGCCCGATAGCTAAGTATGGACTACTTTAGAAACGAACGCGTAGACAAACGCGTTAATAAAAATGTAGTTGAGGGTGGATTAAGATTTCGCCTTATTGGCGCGAACATTGCCCCCGGCTTAAAAACCCTCGGTTTTTACAATAGAAATAGTGAAAAAGGTAGCGGGGACAATGCGAACTTCTCTATTGAGAAGGAAGCGGACAGAGACGTACGACAGGTCTTTTGTAGATCCCTGTCGACGTTCTCACAGAAGCAACTCTGCAGATGCCATCGCTACCAGGATAAGTGGCAACGACGACTCCGAGCGGCCACTGCAGCGGGGGAATGTTGTCAGTCACAATGACAACGACATTACCTTTAGTTACAGGATTAGAAGGAGTGTTCCATTTTCCTCGACATTGCAATAAATTAAGATACTCTAATTTCCAGCGGTTAGCGAACGATTGAACCATTTGCTCTAGTAGCTCATAGCGGTGTAATAATGTACGCGGTTTTACATAGTTTTCATCACCAGCGGACGCGGGCAAGTATTTTAGTGGCGTGGACATAAGAAAATGCGCCGGTGTCAACGCAGTGAGTTCAGACGGATCCTCACTGAGTAGCGTTAGCGGACGTGAGTTAATCACACACTCGATTTGTGTAACTACTGTCAACAGTTCCTCATAGGTGAGCAACTGCGAACCCACAACTCGGTGTAAATGCGTCTTAAATGCCTTTATATAAATTTCAAAATTCCCACCGAAATGCGCACTACGAGGCGGGTTGAATCTCCACGTTATTTTATTAGCGGCTAGTTCGTTACAAATCGAACGATTAAATTCATCCGAAGTTAACAGATCGTATACTTGCGAAAGTGTAGTTTTAGCGGATACAAATGTTTTAGCATTGTCGGAATACATAACTGAAACTGCTCCTCGGCGCGAAAGGAACCGTTTGAAAGCGTTTAAGAAAGCAATCGTGGTTAAATCTGTGGTGAGTTCAGCATGAACTGCGCGCGTGACCATACATACAAAAACGCATAGGTAGCATTTGTAGGAACGAACCCCACGTCTTCTATAAGGAATGATAGACAGCGGGCCAGCGAAGTCAACAGCGGTGTGTACAAATGCTTTTGTTTCGTTAACCCTGTAAGCGGGTAGGTCTCCCATAAGCGGTTGCAATTGCTTAGGTTTAGCGCGAAAACAAAAATTACATTTATGAGTCACGTGACGCACTAATTTTCTGCATGAAATTATCCAAAATCGTTGTCTTAGAATAGACATTAAAGTGAGCGGGCCAGCGTGGCAGTGTAAGCGGTGATAATATTCTACCATCATTAGTACTAAGCGGTCCTTACTGGGCAGCAGCGCAGGATGCTGTTGCTCGTAAGTCAAGTCAGCGTGGCGCAGACGACCGCCGACGCGGAGTATGCCGTCGTCGTCTAGGAACGGCGCGAGTTTACGTATGGTGCGGGAACATAATTTGTTTTGTTTTAAAAGCTGAATGTCATCAGAGAAATAAGCGGCTTGTAATACTTTAATAACTTTCATTTCAGCGAATTCGAGATCGTTAGCGGAAAAGGTATTTGAACACGGTAGTTTACGTAAAAAGCGGTAAATATAAATAATAGTGTGTAGTAAGACTGGCCAGCGAGAGATACGCTGCGACAGAGATACGAGCGGGTGCGGTTCAATCGCACAAGCGACGGCGGAAAGTGCGGTTGATTTACATTCGGGTAATTCGACGGAATTTGTAGCGGAATTAATCGATTCAATGGGCCACTCTTGTACGTCGTTACGTAACCAAGACGGTCCCGAGAACCACAGAGGATGGTTCTGAATTTGAGCGGGCGTTAGACCACGTGACAAACAGTCACTATGATTTTCAGTGCCAGGCACGTGATAAAAACATTCAGCGGGAATAGCGGATGTAATCTTTGTGATACGCGTCGCGACAAACGTTTTGAATTTATGTGGAGATGAATTAACCCACGATAATGCTACCATGGAATCTGTGCAACAAAATATTTGATCTACGGAATGTCGAGTTTGATAAGAATCAACGACACGACTAACTAATTTCGACATGAGCAGTACGGCGCATAATTCGAGACGAGCCACCGTTATTGTTTTAAGCGGAGCGACTTTTGACTTAGCGCAGACCAAACGTATTGAAGCGGGAGCGGATGATTCATTTTTACTTCTCACATAAACAACACAACCATACGCGCGCTCACTGGCGTCCGAGAAAGCTACAATAGATATAGATGAATTTTCAAATACATTTAAGTGTCGCGGAATGCGTAAATTTTCTAAAGAAGGAAGCTCGCGTAAATAGTTTAACCATAAGCGTAAAACATCAGAAGGCGGTGTACTATCCCAATCGACTTTTAATGCGAATAATTTTTGTAAAATAAGTTTTGCGTATAAAATAACGGGCGCGATCAAGCCGAGCACGTCGTACAAGCGTGCAATTACAGATAAAATGTTGCGTTTCGTTGGCGGACGATCGTCTATCTTGACTTTAAACATAAATTCATCGGACGCGGGATACCACTGTAAACCTAATACTTTTAAAGTTTGCGCGGGATCATTAAAATCGATATGAGAATGATAGCGTAATGTTTCAGGCAGCGAGTCTAGTAAATCTGGCGCATTGCTAGACCATTTGACGAGCTCAAAGCCCCCGGCTGTGCACAACTCGCGAAGATCGTCTCTGAGTTGTAAACCATCTGTCAGGGTTGGCACAGAGAAACAAATGTCATCCATGTAACAATAATTCTTAATAACGTCAGCAGCGAACGGGAATCGGTTACGTTCATCGTCGCAGAGCTGCCGAAGCACGCGCATTGCTAAGAAAGGGCTGCTTCGAAGGCCGAAGCAGACGCGGTTAAACTGATAGGTGTCGAGCGGTTGAGCGGGGTCAAATCGATATAAAAACTTTTGAAATATGCGGTGAACGTCATGCGTTAAAATGCGTAAATACATTTGTTTAACGTCGGAGGTAAAAGCTAATTCATAAAAACGAAAATTAATTAAGATTATAAATAAATCATTTTGCAAATTTTGTCCCGTGTATAAAATGTCATTCAGTGCTACACCCGATGTGGTTTTAGCGCTTGCATCCATCACCATACGCCATTTAGTAGTGGTTTTGTCAGGTCTTGCCACGGCGTGATGAGGAATGTAATAACCAGATGTACTGTCATCGTTAGTTATTAGTGAAATATAACCCTTAGCTAGGTACTCGCGTATAATGGAGTCATATTCTAGACGTAACTCGGGGTAGGAAATCAGTTTACGTTCTAATAACATAAAGCGTTTCTTAGCGTGTTCATATGAATCGCCCAATAGTGTTGGGTCGCGACAGAAGGGTAATGCAACCGAATAGCGGCCTGACTTGTCACGGGTAAAATTATTAATAAAAATATTTTCGCATTCACGATCAGCGGGACTTAAAGGTAGTTCACACGGAGGTACCTCTTCAAGTTGCCAAAATTTTTGTAAAATTAAATCTGTGCGGTAATCTACGGTCGAACAAAAAGACACGTTTGCGGAAGCGGGACTTAGCGATGGTGTATTTCCGATAACTATGTATCCAAAAATAGTTTCAAGAGCAGTAGGAGTACCTTGCGGACCGTGGACGCGTCCCGATAACAGTATATCAGAGAATAAAGATGCTCCTATAACCATGTCTACCTCTCCCGGCGAGGCAAAACTAGCGTCTGCGAGCGGTATATTATTTAAGTAATAAAGCTTCGATACATCTACTTGAGCGGTCGGCAACTCATCCGTGATTCGGTCGAGTACGAAAGCGTCGATAGGTATCAGTACCTTATCATCAAAGCGAGATTGCAAAATTACGGAAGTGACACCCCTAATAGGACTAAGTGATGACCCTATTCCTTTTACAACGGCACGCTGAACTTTATTACAATTAATATTTAATTTTTTGCAACAAGATAATGTTATAAAATTGTTTTGAGATCCTGAATCGATAAGCGCTCGAATGCAATGCAAATTGTTATCTAATGAGTTCTTTATATAAACTTGAATAGTACCGAGTAGGCAATTATTAATGACATTGTTGTCGCTTTGAGCGGCTAGCGATGTACTTTGAAATGAGACATGCGGACGCTCCACAGTCTTGTGGCTCAATGAGGTACAAGCGGTAGCGGTGGCGGCAGCGGGAGTTGTGACGTTGGAACCGGTCGCGGCCGCTTCGCGGACGGCATCACGATGCATCGATGGGACGGACGCGTCGTTTACTTCGTGGCGCGAGTGCCTCGAGCCGGCGCGGCGTTCGAATCCGAACGTTGTGCATTTTGCTTTCTGCATAGCAACGAGTGATGCTTACATTCACAAAACCTACATTTAGAAACTGACTTGCAAGCGGAATAATTATGAGAAAGACTTAAACAATTAATACAGCCATGGTGATCTTTAACGAGCTTAGATCTATTTTCAATTGAAAGATCATGAAATGCACGACATTTATATAATGGATGCCAATTATTATTACATACGGAACACGAGGACGTCCCTGCAAAGCGTTTATTAAAAGAGGAAGATGTAATGAATGAATGAGTGGATCTTGGGTTTACGGAATGTTTATTTAATTTCAAAGCGGTCTCATTTATGCGTTTATTAGACGAACCACTAACACCTGTGGCTGTGCGGTTCAGTATTTTTGATTGTTCGCGAAGGAAAATAATCAAATCGTTGTAAGTAGGCAAAGCGGTGTCTCTCTTTAACATTTCAAAAGAGCGAGCGGTTTCTGAATCTATCTTCTTTAACGCCAAGTATAAGATAATTAAATCTGATAGGTTATCGATTTTTAAAGAATTTAAACTTGATACAGCGGTACTAAATGAATCTAAAAACGAGTCGATATTTTTTGAATTAGCGGTTGTGAATGGTTTAAAATCAAACATTTGATCTAGATACGCCGTAGCGAGGCTCCGTTTGTCATTGTAACGATCAACTAATGAAGTCCAAATAGTTTGATAGTTGTCACTGTTTGGTGTTATACCTACACACACGCTGAGGGCGCGACCAGACAGCTTGCCGATTAAATATTGGACTCTTTCATGGTCTGAAAGATCGGGGTTCTCGTGAATAGTGCGTTTAAAAGATTCATAAAATATTGGCCATTTAATTGGATCACCTGAAAAGGTGGCTAGTTCAAGTTCAGGCAATTTAATTGATTTTTTATCAGCGGAAAGCGGTGTAATTACCGAAGTAGATGAGGTTTTTAATTTTGATTCCACGTATTTACAGCGACAAAACAAATCTTCAAAAGCCGATTGACTTTGATAATTGACGTCAGCGTCAGGTTTAAGTTTTATTTGTGTTTCGATCAGCTGATTCGTTATATTATAGAATTCAGTACGTAAATTGTCTAAAGTTGCGGTGCTACACATAAATAATTCTTCAGAAGCTGTACTTTCAAAAGCATTTAAGGAACGATCGTAAACGATCTGTAATCGAGCGAAGATTGCGTCACGTCTGCCTTCTAACACCTTTAAATTAATTTTTAAAATAGAAGTTTCGTCTTCTACAGCAGGCTCGTGCGCATCTTTCTTTTCACAAATATCGAGTTTAGGAGGCATTGTGAAAAGATGTTAATGTCCACGCAATTTAGACTTCACAAGTAGCAAGCGGATGGAACGATCGAGAACGCGCTAACCGGTAATAATATTCGCGTAATGCAAAACTACCCACACAAATAAAATATTGTATGAAACCGAATATGCGTAGAAAATGGAACACAAATGAATAATAATTTTATGTTTTTTAGCGGTAAGTAAGAAAAGGGACTAAATAGGAGTCGAAAGAACAATTAAGGTTCTAAATGAAGGATTGGCTCGTTGGGCCAAAGCGAATGATGCGGCTCAGTGGACCAAAACTATGATCCGGCTCGAAGGACCAAAAACTAATGTTGGCGCGGCAATTCAGCAATAGGATTGAACGCTACCAACTGCGGTATTCCGTGTGTGCAGAGATACTAGACCAGTCTAGACTTACCTTCAAGTTGGATGGTGATGCAGGTAGATTCTTCACGCGACTTACTTGTAGCTTGTTGGTTTGTCCAAACTGTATCCAATACACAACACACACGACCTTCGATAATAGCGGAACTGTATTAAGCGGTATGAGAAAGGGTTTCCACGATGGTGGAAGACCAGCGGCGCGGTTGAGCTCAAAGAGCAAGCGGTCAGCCCGATAGCTAAGTATGGACTACTTTAGAAACGAACGCGTAGACAAACGCGTTAATAAAAATGTAGTTGAGGGTGGATTAAGATTTCGCCTTATTGGCGCGAACAGTCTCAAAAACTACATAGTTGCCAGATCTCGTTCAAATTTATGTGAGACCACATGACAAGCGCCTGCTTTCGATTAAAAAAAGAATCATCGAAATCGGTTGGCGTGATATTGAGTTATTCGTCAATTTGTCGCGCACATCTTAACACAAATTTACGACTTATGTGGTTTTCTCATGGATGCCATTGTCAGATCTCAATAAAATTTATGTGGGACCACATGACAGCCACCAGCTTTCGATTAAAAAAAAAATCATCAAAATCGGTTCGCCCAGTCCAAAGTTCTGAGGTAACAAACATAAAAAAAAAAACAGTCGAATTGAGAACCTCCTCCTTTTTTGAAGTCGGTTAAAAAGAGGAAATACTTTAGTTTAATCAAGCTTGCAAGATGACCCATCATACAAACAGGGTAAGAAATAAAAGCAGTTTTTTTTATGGAAATAGCCGGCAAACGAGCTGACGATCCACCTAATTTTATGAAGCTATCGTCGCCCATGGAGATTAGCAACACCAAAGGCATCAATGATGCGTTGCCGGCCAAGAAAGAAAGTAGAAAAAGAAAGAAAGAAAGAACTAGCTCTCAAGCTCCCAGCCGGAAAATGACGAGTCCTTTGGCGGCTGACTCATGCTCAAGGGTGGTAGCTATCCATGCAAACCCCATGGAGAAATAGTAATAGTAATAATGGTGTTAATTAACAATTAAAATCAATATTACCAATACAATCCTTCGAGGGGTCCCACCACCAGCGGGCCGGATTTAGTCGCCTCTTACGACACCCATCCGGCGTGGGATTGGGGTTAGTTTTCTAAGCCGCCACAATACGGCTAAAAGTTAAGAGATGATTCTACTCGGGGTAGGATCTTCTACGAAGTTTATCTATAAGCTCATAACAAAATGGCGGCTACAAATATTATCGCACCTTTTCTCAATCGAATCGGCCTTTAATAGAATCATACTTTTGACAGTAATCATTTACAAGACTCCAGCCATTATTGAGATATTCAAATAATTCTAGATTGTCGTACTTTATGTAGCAATATACGTCGTTTCAGTAACGCGGTGTTTCATAACAGAGAAATTTATAATAAGCAGCCGAACTGCAATGCCAGCCTGCAGTCAAGGTTGTTAATTGGTAATCGATGCAGGATTGCACTCATCTTGTTGTTCCGCTTAGCACATAATAGAGTTAGCTCAAGAATAACTCGCAGAAGAAAAAAGAATGAAAACGCAGGACTTGTGGAAGGATATTCGGGACTGATGTCTTTGGTAGTGATACCAAAGATATTGATTGAGATATTGACGACGCGCAATGGTTGCAATGGGATCGCCGAGCCAAGGGCCCTGGGTTCGATTCCCAGCGAGATGGGAAATTGAGTGATGGGTATAAATTTATCTTCCCGGACTGGGTGTGTGTGTTGTCCATGGCTCCACGACACAGGGAATCCTATATATGTATCATATTATGTATGTGGGGCTATGAATGTGTAGCGTTATTTATCTTTAGACAGGCCACCATAGGCCATAGGCATAGAACAGATAGTGTAACACTTGGTAGTATAGTATCGTCACGACTGCCCATGACGTCATGATTGTTGTATACCAGCTGTCGTCATCAATGTATTGCCGGTAAAGAAGGAAATGCTAAACAATTGCTAACCAAACCGTTTGTTGCCTGACTCTGGAACGCTTTCGTAAAAATGTAAAAAAAAAACCTTTTCATATTGTTTTTTTTACACGGACGGTGGTGTCGAAAGAAATTGCTTTTCAGCGATAACACCGCTATTTGTATAAATAGGCTGTCTTTTCTCTTTACTGTTGTAATCTTGCTCTGCGTTAGAGCCACTGACGCCCTAGGCAAGAATATTATGGCGCCCACGTATGAAAATAAAAATTGAGCTTTTTACTCGAATTTCTTACTGAACCAATGGGAACTTTTATTAAGAATTTAATTTTTCCTTTTTTTTGCTCCTCTCCCCAAATGTGGTGTCCCTCCAAATTCGGCGCCCTAGGCCGTCGCCCTACCTCGCTCCCCCCCAACGCCGGCTCTGAGTACACTAAGTTATCCTACTAATATCACGCAAAAACTACTGAACGGATTTTAATGAAAATTAGCTCACAAGTAGGTAGATCATGATCTGGAAAAGTTTAGAGGGTAATTTATTATCCTGGAATTATCCGGATTTTCCCGGAAAACGGGGGAAATTCCGCGGGCAGAGCAGTAGTAAAGGTACAATCAGAGGTTGAGATGATTAACAAAGCGATGATGATATCGATGATTAATCTTAGGTACTAACCGGGTTGATAGGCACCCGGAATTAATTTAAGTTTTAAAACATTAAACATTTTCTTTAATCATTACGCAATTTCAAACTGTATCGTTACAATTACTTGCAGAAAAATACTTATCACATTGTTAAATAAACTTTAGGTACTAGGTTGATTAAATAGAATCAATTTTAAGCAAGTAACAGGACAATAAGTATTTTTCATGATTATGCAAACTCATGCCCTCGTGCATTTTAATGGTAATTTAATTAACTGATACCGAAATTGATAATGTTTGATATTAATAGCGGGGAACATAGCAGCTGATGCTATGCATCATCGTCCATCGCCAACTGTAAAAAGGAATCGAAGAACCCATATGATAAATTCTAGCTTTCCGTCACTGCGACCGAAACAATAAAAACATTCCACCGTCGATTTCAGGAGGAAAATGGTAGAAAGGCGTGTAAATATTCCCTACCATCATCCATTTGTAACTCCCTAAAATAATTCAGGCATTAAATTACATTACAGGTAAAGACAATTGTAAAGTGTTGCTTTCATCAGACTCATATCACTCATGTATACACTTCCTTATTCCTCGTGGCATTCACACGCGAGGCCGCGAGGAAAACATAACGTAGCCGTGAATCAGCATTTATAATGGGATCACGGAATAAACAAGATTCCATTTATATTGAAATTGTATTCTTGTGAAAATACGTTCCTGCTGTTTCCTTGTTTGTATACATATAGTACATGTATCGATATTACCGATATACTGATTGGTATACAATGAGTTGTGTCTTCGTAGACGACTGATTGAAGAAGGTTTGTACGACATCTAGAAGGAAGGAAGCACAGTACATTATATACTGTGAAGGAAGGAAGCTCAAAAAATGTATCGAGCGTTAGGGTCCTGTAGTCAAAATGGAACCTTTATAGTTTCGCCATGTTCGTACGCAGCATAGCGGAGACACTTAGAAAATTTATAAGGTTAACAAAATGGTAGAATAAATCTTAAAAAAATGTTTTTCAAGTTGCCTTCCCTACTGGTAAAGTGGAGATGAATTATTTATTTCTCGTCAATCTCATAGTGTAGGATATCGTAGAAAAAGTTTCTCAAAAATAATATTGATCTGCAAAGACCATTTTTTGATTCAAGGACCTGTTTAGGAAATATTCGGCTTTAAAGTTCTAATTTTGGTTACAATGAAGTGTCCCCACCTTCCTTGCCAGCTAAATGGTTGCGACATAATTATTGTGACAACGAAATGTGAAAAATTCACAAAAATAGGATACATGATGAATTTACAAGGAAAACTATAAATAGGTAATGAGGGTTTGTAGGTTAACGAGCAATAATAATAGCTAGTCGATCAGCTTACAACCACGCCACGGCACATTGCGCGTATCCTGACACGCACTTGGCCAGCTTTTGACATTAGAAAAATGTTTCAAAATATTCCTATTTCCAATTTATGAAATAATGGTTTGTATTTTTTGACGTGATAACGTTTATTAAAACGATGAATATTCCTATTTCCAATTTATGAAATAATGGTTTGTATTTTTTGACGTGATAACGTTTATTAAAACGATGAACGCCGGGCGCACGCACGGATAAATGTAGCGTTCCGCGAGCGAGAGAGCGGCAAAAGCGATAGAGAGGCACGATCGGCTACGATCGGCGTATCGACTTACTACTTAGTTTAACCTCAGAAGAAATAATAGTAGGTACATAAATGGTTTAACACTGGTTTAACATCTGATTGACATGACATTGATGAAAATGAGATATAATTATTTCAGGTACTTTTCTTACTCGTAACTCGTAAGCATTGTTTCCCCAGTAATACAAGGACAGGTCACATCGCCATAAATATAAAGACATCTGATTATAACTGATATGGCAGATTATGGGTAAGTGGTGATTGGCACTGCGTTGATAACATGTTAGTCATGGCCGGCGCCTCCCTTCACTTGACTCACAGCTCTCATGGCTCATGGGCAGTCATGGCTAGCTCTTCCGTGTAAGGATTCTTCAATGATAACAAATGATTACGAATGTTGAGTAATGAGTTTCATAACGATTTCTTTTTTTCTTATTTTATACCGTTGTCACATTGTAAAACCCATTGTTATTGATACTTAGTCATTGGAGTTGAAATTACTTTGTCGTCCAACATTCATTATTGAACAAAATTATGTCCATGAATAAAGAAAATTTGGAAAAACCCATACGTCAACTGATTCAGTGTCATTAAACTCATTAAATGGGTAGGTACCTACTGAGAATTATAATACTTATCTAATCTCCTTTTGTGTTTCTAGTTTGAATAGTCATAATGATATGGCTTATTTTGACATGAAAAACTAAAAATATGCCTACTTCATTACACGTTCTAAATCTTTAATTAATTACCAATTAGCAATCGCATCATAAAATAAATAAATAAATAAACTAAAATAAATTTTAATGGCAATTGGTGACCGTTAAAGTATAGTTCATCTTATTCTGAAGTATATTGTAAGTAGGTACTTACCTACTTATCTATAATGTGACTTAAAATTATTTTTTTAATACTTAAAACATTTCAATTCAGAGAAGATAAACGTGTAATGATTGCGCTCTTGCGCACAGGAACGTCCCAATAAGTGTATTGTGGGAAACCCGCTACGGAAAATGTTAATCTTTTGAATATCAATACTGAAAAATCCCGTTCACAGCTTTTGTTTCCTGTCAGAATTCAATCACCTATAATATACTCAGTAAGTAGGTATACCTACACGTGTGAAGATAATGATATCTTGGGAAGTTTGAGATTATTAAGCTTTATCTTAGACTGTCTCAATCTAAGACAATTTCAGGAAGTTAACAATAGAGGTTACAATTTTTTGGAAAAATTACCTATAGGTAGGTATATCTGTGTATCTGTATATCCTGACAAATTTTATTCTGGTATATGGTCATTGCATGTAAGTACATTATTAAATTTACTAGCACCGCCGTAAAGATATATATCTACTTTACCGTGCCTATTTTTATAATATCATTGGCTAGCACTGAAGGTTAGAACATCACAGTGAACAAAAACCTGAGGAACATTTATCTGGCAAATATACCCTGACCGGGAATCGAACCGGGTCAGGGCTTTAGACTCAGTTTAGACTTTAGAGTCTTTAGAGCCTTAGAGCCATCAATAATAAAGTGAGTTTCGGCCTTCAGACCGCCTTTTATAAATAATTATTAAGGCATGAGTAGATAATATCTTTATTCATCGTAATTCGTAGGCTTAAAACAGTAGATAGAGATGCTGTTTTGTCAAGACGTAGGTATATAAACTCTAGGTTAATGACGTAAAGCTCTTGAAAGATCAAAAATCGAAATCGGTTTTTACCCGCTTTCCAACATAATATAATAGGGAAATCCCCTGTAATACAAAATGTGTGTATTTAAATTTTTATTTACGTTCCATAAAATAGACGATAAAGAAAAACTGTAATTAATTATTTATTTAGGTACTTCGATAATACCTAACAAATTGTACTGGCTATCGAAAATTAAAAAAATAAATGAATCAGATATGAAATCTTTTCATTTTTTTCACAAAAAGTACCTTTTTATCTTCTTATCATTTTATGAGTCACATAAACGCGTGACGTGAATTACTAGATAATACTATTTATGCTAATTTAGAAAATATCCCTCCTTTCTGACGTGTATAGGTGAACGCGTATGAGTAATTATTTTAGCTGAAATTCGATTTTGTATGAATCATGCGCATTTCACTCATAATAATATCTGTGAGTGGTTATAAGTCGGTAACTCGGGAAAATCTTAAGATGAGTCTCAATCAACAAGTCCCCATTCATCGGTACTTCATATAACGTTATGCAATTGTTTTTCAGCAATAAAAAAAATATATCACTACCGGCGAAGTCTGGCAGTGTACTACTCGACTAAGCTGTAGAGGGGGCGAATTTTAATTTACTTCCGATCCTGGTTCCGCGTTACTCAATTTCTCAAAGATTTCAAATTACAAGTAAGAATTAGTAAGAAATGATTAAATTTTGTGCAATTATTGCCGTCTACTGCACTTTTTAAACACCGCAAAAAGGGGTAAGGATTATTACGCAAATGTTTTAGTTTGACATTAAACTTTCGCAAAAAAAACTTTTACTCAGTAATTTGCAATGCAATGGCGTTGTTGCACCGGCTGTTGTCATTTTCTCCGATAATTATTCCAGGGCTATAAAAAATCTTAAATAATACTAGAAAAAAAGGGGTCCTTTAGGACGGCTCGCGAAATTTTCTACCTAGTAATTTTGAACGCAGTTTTTTAAAGTTTCGAAATTAAAACGGCATAGGTACTCCAAAAAGCGAGAATTTTCACGATAAAAATTAATTCTTCGTCTCGAGCTCTCTTCTGACGTTGTCTTACTCTGAGGTCTTACTACTTATTTATAAAAGTGCAATTATTTCTTCTGTGGTCTTACTTCATTCATCAAAGAACGGTTTTGTTCACGTGCGTCTTCGTGGCATTTTGATGAAACAATGACATTGATGTCATTAAAAAGAAAATCCAATGCATCCTTGACATTTTTTTCATTACTGTGCTCCATTCTTACTATAAAAGTATTTTTTTTTACAATAAGTTTCCTTACAGATGGCGTTAGTAATACAATAAAAATCTAATTAATGAAAATTGTTATAACTTCTATTTTTTTTATTGTGGATAAAATAATATTTTTATGATTGATAACAGAGGCATGAATAGAATATGTCACTGCTTCCATTATTCCATTTCCAATATTTATTATTCATCAAAATTATTATGTCATTGGTTGTTCGTTTGTCGGTAGTTCAGTGCATGAGTGCACCACGGCGTCCACAGCCAAGCAAGAGAGACTTTCAGCAGTTTCAGCTTGGATCCACACATCGCTATGTAATTAATTGAATGTTCTATTATGCGAGTTAGCCGTTATTTTCAACCTATATTCAAGTTGTAGCTCTTAACGCCTTTAACCTAAATTCTTCTGTCACTTTAGGGCTCAGCGTCAAGCCTCACAAACACCTAGATTCGTGTGCAGTAGTTGCAGTACACACTGGGTGCCCTTGGGGGTTTAGCTTACTTGTACCTGACCAGTGACTGCGCTCGTTATTAATTTATTATGAATTAAATAGGACGTTGGTATTTACTTATGCAATACATATTGCAGAATGATGTTAAAGTTTGTCGAATACATGGAATTCAGTTTACTCGTAGTGCGTTTTACGTAAGCTTTCTGTTCCTTGTCAAACTAATAGCATGCTCGCAAAGTTAACTCTTCCGTGCATCATAGCCCCTTCTTCTGTCTGATCTGAGCCATCAAGCGTTTGTCAAAGACGCGTGAAAACAAACTAGGTATTGCGGTTTACATTTAGTACGGTTAAAAACTTAAAACCGCAATAATTAGTACTGAATAAAGATATGTTTCAATCATTCATTACTCATTTGGCCAACGCAATGGCCACAGGAGACCCAGGAATGAGACAGTTATGGATTGCAAAGTTGTGATGCATAGGTACCTACTTTTTACACTTTGGTTGGTTAGGTGCCTCCTCAGACAGAATACAGATCAAACTCTGAGGGAGCCTCGGTACTTATACCTATAGTGTAAGGGGGCGTCCATAAATTACGTGAGGTGTTTTTTTAAATTTTCTGTCCCTCCCTCCCCCCCTGGTGAGATGTCGTGAGATTTTATTCAACCCCCTCCCCCATCCCCCAATCTCACGTGAGATTTTTCAAAATGTGGGTTTCTTACGTAAACGCGTTGAATTGTTATAGTCTACTCGATAAGTTCAAAATGGTTGAAATTAGAGATACTGCTCTTAAAAATACGTGCGATAGCTCATTCTGTTCGGAATGATGTCTAGAAAAATGTTTCGGAAGCGTTTACCAGCACGTAAAAAATTGCAAAAGTTATTGACAAAATAAAGTTGAAAAAAAAAAGTATTTTGTTTTTGGTAATCACTTCGAAACTATTAATATTTAAGAAATTTTAAAACAAGATTCTTAAAGTAGAGGAAATTTCCAAACAATGACTCGCGACTCTCGGAACTCTATCTCCATTATTTATAACTTTAATTTAACGCTGAAAATGGGTCTCCACGCTGCATTTTTAGGTTGCGCGTGCGGCGTCAAAACCGAGTTCGTCACACTCAATAATTTTTTAAGGTATTAATTATTAATTTAAAAAAATAAAAAAAATATGGTGTATTCGAAACACTTCAAAGAATTTGCTCCCGTAGGAAATTTTGCTTAAAGTTAATTTTTCAACAAGTTAGACGATTGTTAATTAACTAAATTTTCTCGAACTTCCATTTTCATTGTACATTAAAAAAAATGTTTAAGTAATTGTCCTATAAATTTTTCGCTTCGTGGAGCCCTTCTTATATACATGCTTAACGAGATCACGTCATAAAAGTTTAAAAAGTTTTAATACTTTGTGTATAATAATTTTATAAGTTGAACAAACAATTTTTTCGTTTTTTTATCGAATCGAAATTAAAAAATTGAAAAATGTTTTTATCTGTACTTTGTTATACATCGTTGTTCTTTTTATTTTTAGGTGTTTCAGAAAAAATATATAAAAAAGTTGAGAATTTGTTTATAAAAAATTGTTAAGTTAAAAAACAATGAAATTGTTGATAAAAAAAATATTTTTTTACATTTCTATTAAAGATGATTAATTATAATTTTTAAGAAAAAAAAATTATTAACTAATTATTCAAACAATAGAAATATTAAAAAACAATTATAAACAATTAAATATCATTATTAAGAAAAAAAATTTTTTTTCAAAAATCATAATGTTTTGTAAAGAATAAGATATTAAGAAATTTTTTCTTGAAAGCATTGAAATAGTCTATTTGTTTATAAAAAAAAATTATAAAAAAATGAGGGATTTTTTTTTTCAAGTCATTAAATGTCTTTTATGAATGCCAAAACGATTATGTAATAATAAATTGAGAAAAAAATATTTTCAATAATATTATTTGGATTTTTCATTTTTTGTTCAACTTATAAAATTATTATACACAAAGTATTAAAACTTTTTAAACTTTTATGACGTGATCTCGTTAAGCATGTATATAAGAAAGGCTCCACGAAGCGAAAAATTTATAGGACAATTACTTAAACATTTTTTTTAATGTACAATGAAAATGGAAGTTCGAGAAAATTTAGTTAATTAACAATCGTCTAACTTGTTGAAAAATTAACTTTAAGCAAAATTTCCTACGGAAGCAAATTCTTTGAAGTGTTTCGAATACACCATATTTTTTTTATTTTTTTAAATTAATAATTAATACCTTAAAAAATTATTGAGTGTGACGAACTCGGTTTTGACGCCGCACGCGCAACCTAAAAATGCAGCGTGGAGACCCATTTTCAGCGTTAAATTAAAGTTATAAATAATGGAGATAGAGTTCCGAGAGTCGCGAGTCATTGTTTGGAAATTTCCTCTACTTTAAGAATCTTGTTTTAAAATTTCTTAAATATTAATAGTTTCGAAGTGATTACCAAAAACAAAATACTTTTTTTTTTCAACTTTATTTTGTCAATAACTTTTGCAATTTTTTACGTGCTGGTAAACGCTTCCGAAACATTTTTCTAGACATCATTCCGAACAGAATGAGCTATCGCACGTATTTTTAAGAGCAGTATCTCTAATTTCAACCATTTTGAACATATCGAGTAGACTATTATTGTAAAAAGGAAAAAAAATGCTTCGTGCTTTTATTTAGTAAATGATCTTAATCGTATTACGATTACGCTTAAGATATCTTAAGCATGTACAAATCTGGATTAAATGGACCAAAATAGTATTATTATTTTTTTGTTTCAATCAGGAAAAAAATTGCGTGATATTTGCCGAGACCCCCCCTCTCTCCAACGTAAGATTAGATGAGATTTGACTCGACCCCCTCCCCCCCTTAAACACCTCACGTAATTTATGGACGCCCCCTAAGAGGTAAACAGGTAAGTAAATAAATAAGTACCTACCTAATGAATTATGTTTTTTTTCGTTTGCACAAAAAACAAAACGACCTCTTACCCGCGTTCCGTCAAGGGTAAAAAGTATTAATTTTTAACCGACTTCAAAAAAAGGAGGAGGTTCTCAATTCGACTGTATTTTTTTTATGTTTGTTACCTCAGAACTTTCGACTGGGTAAACCGATTTTGATGATTATTTTTTTAATCGAAAGCAGGTGCTTGTCATGTGGTCCCACATAAATCTGAACGAGATCTGACATGAAGTTTTTGAGTAATTTTGAAGTCGGTTATTTTTTGTTAGTAAAATTTTGATTATATCTTAAAAAATATTAATGAGTTTGGTAAGTTTCCAATAACGAAGCAAACATGAAAATTTAATGCGCAGTAAATCAACATCAACGTGGATGACCGAACTCCGAAGCCGGAAGTCGTACATCATACGTGACCATAACATACATACATACATACATATGTACATAGTACATAACATACATACAGTCACTCACGTACGCAGCCGATAACAACAATCAGCGAATCATGTTTATTTCGCGAGTGACGTGGTCTCAGTGGCGTAGCGTGGACTTCCGCCACCCGGGTCCGACCGAAAATTTGCCGCCCCCTCCCCCCTAGTGATCTTTGCCGCCCCCATATTTTTTTTTTTTTATTAATTAAAAATACACTTTTCTCGTTTTTTTCATAGCACAATTATTTACATTAAAATTTGATTAAGATTAATTTTAATGTATTTTTTTTTCTTTAAAAATTGAGTGGATTTCGTGTATCGAATTGTTTTAAGTGCCCCCAGATAAATTAAATCATTGAAAAAACTGGGTTTTCTAATTAATTCAAATCACACAAATACAAGACACCATGTAATTACACATTCCTGTTTCTATATTATTAGATATGCAGGATTGTTTTATCCAAATAGGTACATTAGAAAACCATCACGCTGAAAAAGAAATACCTACCTATCTAAAATAACAATAAAATATCAGAAACAATAAAATAACTTCTACATTTCCTTTTTTTTTGGAAATAACCGGCAAACGAGCTGATGATCCACGGTAAGTGGCTATCGTCGTCCATGAACATCAGCAACAACAAAAACATTTCTGATGCGTTGCCGGTATAAAATAAAATCAATAATAATATACCAATAAGTATAATCCCTCCGAGGGGCCTTACCACCAGGAGACCGGACTGGCTTGCACCACTATTCTAAGCTGCCCCAACATGGCTAAAAACGGCCTTTTTATGCCCCCAGGACTTATGACCAGTGGCTTGGCTTCTACCCATTCATGGCTTAACACGGGTTTCTCCTCTTGAAGAGTCTAGACTTTAGTTAGAGCATTCTCCACCACTCTACTCCATTGTGTAGCCATTTAGTGGAGGAGTTAGGAGCCAAACCTTGTGTCGGAACTCGGAAGTTTTCATGCCGTATGGAATCAAGTGTTTGTACAAGATAAAAAAGACATTATTAAAGTCATTAAAGTAAAAAAAAATCTCAAAATTTCCAATTTTTCTAGAAGATTCGGATCTCAAATGAAAGAAATAAAAGGTTTCAGATGTTCAGAACCTTCTATAAAAATAGAAACTTACAACTTCAGAGCAATATTTAGTAATAGTATTTTATTTACAACATCGATGTACGCATACCTTTGAATTTTATTCTCAAGTTGTATTTCGAGCTGACAGCGCCATCTCTTTGCCTTTTGGTCATTCTTTTGGTCGTTCATATTTATGTCATAGACACGACTTGAAAACGGATGTTGTATAAATTACATTAACTTATGTTGTTTTTTATTAAACAGCATTTGTACGTTATTTTTATGTCATCAATAATATCATTAATATTTTAAAAATATTTGTTATTATCTGCTAACGCGATGTTAATTGCTAGTCTCTATAATCTATAGTTACATCGTTTTGCTTCCTTGCTTTGCTTTCAGCTTTGCTTTTGACAATTTGACAATCATGGCGAGCACGTCGAGGTCTGTTTTCCTAATTTATTTTTTTTGCTGTTTCGTTCGTATCGCAGATAATTGTCTGCCGTTCAGACAAATATTAATAAGTGATATGTTTTTATGTAAGTTGGTGAACATGCGATCATGTTCATGTTTACGAAGGACAGCTTCGCGGCGAAGCCCGATGTTGATTTCTATTGGATGGAGTTCTGAAGTGCACTTTCCTTTGTGGTTTTAGATCGGAGGCGAATAGAGTTGTATGCTATGCTCACCCAGATGCACCGCTTATTGAGGATTACAGGGCCGGGGACATGATATGTTCCGAATGTGGACTCGTAGTAGGCGACAGGTAAATTGAATAGTACTATGCTACGGGCGCAATATTTTACGAAACCTCGAAACATCCGACGCAAGTAACCAGGTCGAAGGCTGAACGTCTTGCAATTCTCGCCTTGTTGAAACTTTTGGTTTGATGTTATAAATCGATTTCTTTTCAATAACCGAATAACATTACAACTTTGAGTACTTTACAACCAAGACGTAGATGTTAAATTTTTGAGATTAAACAAAATAAAACAGTGGTTGAAGACTGTCAGGCATTAATAATCATTTAATGTTAATTGCTGTTGATTCTACCAATTTTAAATGTAAATTAAGTACTTACTGCTTGGTCTGAGGTCAGCAAAATGAAAATTTATCAAGTGAAGAAACATTTTAACAACAGTTACAATTGAGTTGCATCCAGATGGTGCAGAGGCTAAATAATAAAGAGTTTCAGTGCTGACTAATTTGTCAGTAATCCTTTTGAGATGTTCCTCATCTTGCAAGCTGCAGACTACAGTTGCCAGTAGCATTTTAAAAATGTGAATGTAGTCCAAAATTTTAATTGCTGGCTCATATTATATTATCAGAATATTTGGGAGTCCCAAACGGTTCCACTGACTTAAATGGAAAAGCATAGCACATTAAAAATGATTCTCATTGCCAGACATTAAAACTATGTTAGGTTAGTTAACAAATTATGAAAAAAATGTGACATAAATGTTTGTGTTCAGATTAGTTAGCTTGTTTAAATGTGTGTGTTAGTATTTAATTGAAGTATCACATTACAGAGTCATTGATGTAGGTTCAGAATGGCGTACATTCAGTAATGAGAAGTCCGGAGTGGATCCTTCTCGTGTTGGTGGTCCAGAGAACCCGTTGTTGTCTGGCGGTGATTTATCCACAATAATCGGTCCAGGCCGAGGAGATGCCTCGTTTGACAGTTTCGGAGTATCCAAGTATCAGAACCGAAGGAATATCAGCAGCACGGACAGGGCTCTCATTAATGCATTTCGAGAAATCAATACAATGGCTGATCGTATCAATCTACCCAAAACTATTATTGACAGAGCTAACAATTTGTTTAAACAGGTAATGTTAAGTTTCAAAATATTTATAATAATATTGATAAATGAGTGTTTATTTTTATCTGACTTCAAAAAAGGAGGAGGTATTGAATTCAACTGTATTTTTTTATGTTTGTTACCTCAGAACTTACGACTGGGTGAACCAATTTTGATGATTCTTTTTAAAACCGAAAGCAGGTGCTTGTTATGTAGTCCCACTTAAATTTGAACTAGATATCACAAGTAGTTTTTGAGTTATTTTGAAGTCAGTTATTTCTTTCTTGGTAAAATTATTGTGGACAACATTTTGTTACACTATGCGATGTCACTGATTGTTGTTCATCTTGCTGCACCATCCTTATACAGTAGTCTCTCTTGAAAAATCCCATTTTTATGTAAAAAAGAGACCACAAACATAATTTTAGACTGATATAACATCATTGAAAACATATGGTTAACTTTTTCCAGTTTCTTTATATCTTAATATATATAAATTACGTGTCACGTTGTTTGTCCGCGATGGACTCCTAAACTGCTGAACCGATTTTAATAAAATTTGCACACCGTGTGCAGTTTGATCCAACTTGAAAGATAGGATAGCTTACATCTCAAAATAAATAAATAAAACTTTTGACAGAACGAAGTCTGTCCGGGCAGCTAGTCTACAATATAAAGAAATGAAACCTCAACATAGTCTTAATATCACTTCACAGGTGCATGATGGTAAAAACTTAAAAGGCAGGGCAAATGATGCCATTGCATCCGCTTGTCTCTACATAGCCTGTCGTCAGGAAGGCGTACCGCGTACCTTCAAGGAGATCTGTGCTGTAAGCAAAATCAGCAAAAAGGAGATTGGACGGTGTTTCAAGCTCATTCTAAAGGCTTTGGAGACATCAGTGGATCTCATCACCACAGCAGATTTCATGTCACGGTTCTGCTCAAACCTTGGTCTGCCAAACAGTGTACAGAGAGCAGCCACACATATTGCCAGGAAAGCCGGTGAATTGGACATTGTATCAGGCCGCAGTCCCATTTCAGTGGCAGCGGCTGCTATTTACATGGCTTCACAAGTAAGTGCTAATAATGATGGATAAAATTGTTTCAGATAAATCAGACTGACTTGTCTGTATTGGCCAGTGACAGTTATAACTTATAATATAGAAGATATCAATAAGACCTATGATAATGATGACTTTTATCAAAATGTTCTATATTATCTGAGATAGATTCAACTTATCAATTTATTTTACTAAATAATCTACAAACATTTTCTAATTGGCTATTTGACAGTTGTCACGGTAAAATATGAAATGTGTTAAATATGGTTGCTTAATGGTTAACAATAATTATACAATACGTTTCATGCATGAAAATAAATTGTAAATATTTTTACTTTTGAAAAATAGATTTGAGTTTTTTTACCTGTGGATACGAGAACCCAAACGCGGGCGGCCATGATTGAGCATGTTATGACGTCACACTTCAAAAAATAAAGCGTCGTGTACTACTAACTATATCGTGTGCACTGTGCAATTACTTACTGTGCTATTACTGAGAAAATTAATAAGATATATTTTGATTTGTGCTTTTGAGAGGTTTTGTAAAATGGAGTCAGGCTATACAAAAGCTGACAGTGCGAATTTGCCTCAAGTTGATTCATTTATGGTCGCAAATTTCTTTGCGTGTAACCCTGACTTTTGCTCACCGAGTTTCAGAATGCAAAAACCCCCTTGTAAGTACTGAAATTAATAAAGTAAAATTGGTCAGTCTTGCTAAGTGGTCACAGGGGGATTTTTTTCTAAGATTTTCCTCAACGCCCTCTTAATGACACCATATTACTAATGATTTTAAATTACTTATAGGTTATGTTTATGAACAATATTAGGTTAGGTTTAATTTGTTTTTTTAGTAAATCAGATGCTAAGTTGATTTCTTCTAAATACTTACATAAAAGTGGCCCTCACAAAATAATATTGCTGATATAACAGATGTTAACTCTGGGTCTCGACGTGCTAATTGTAACCACTGCTTTCGACGTTGAGGGCATTTAGGAACGTGTACCTAGGTATAAACAATTTGTCAGGTTTAATTGTAGTACTTCTACACATAGGCACTGTACACGTCTTGTAGCTTGTCATTTTCACAATTCCAGTGAAAAAGGTGTAAGTTTTTCACTTAAAATATCTTCAGAGTTAGAGCGTAAACTTTTGTTAATTGAAATATGACGTCACAGCCAGCAAGTGACAGATGGCGGACTATTTTCGCGCGAATTTAAAATTAATGGATTAAAAGTTATTTTTTTCCTACTATATAACACTTTTATGAGAAAAATAAATATTGTAAGAGGTATAAAATAAAACTACGAAAATTTTAAAATATTTTTCCAAAAATTGTCTAATAGCCAATTATAGAAATCCATAAAGCTTCAAAATAATAGATGAAAACTGTTCACTGAGTAAACCAAGATTAATGTTTTTCTGAGTAATGTGTAACTCTAGAATCAGCTTGGATGATTGGTCTTAAAAAACTGGAAATACAGTAACAATGTACAAGTCACTAACATATTTTCACATGTTTATTTCAGGCTTCTGAAGACAAGCGCAGCCAGAAAGACATTGGCGACATTGCTGGAGTAGCTGACGTTACGATCAGGCAATCGTACAAACTCATGTACCCGTTTGCTGCTAAACTGTTCCCTGAAGACTTCAAATTTGCCACTCCCATCGAGTTCCTACCACAGATGTGATTGAAGGTAGCTGGGGCCATCCCATCTAAACTGTTACTGTTAATACCGTGTAAGCTTTTTAGAAAATGATCATTGTAAGATGTATAATGTGTGCTGGTAAGCAACTTAAATATTAAGTTAATACTATAACATTGTATTACCTGAGCAAAGTGGAGACTGGGCATGTAGAATATACCTTATGACTGCACTGTTATTTAAACCATATGTTATAAACATTATCTGGCATATAAATGAGACAGAGAGCATGATATATCTACATATAAGAAACTGTCTATGTAATTGCAGGATGGTTGGCAAGGTTTTATCAGTTCTACAATGAAAAGAGATATGATTTAATTTTAGGTGGGGTGTAATCTTGATTAAAATCAAGACCTAGGGATGTAGGTAAATTTTGATGTTCAACAGTGTTTTGTTTGTAAAATTATAAGAGACAAAGTCACAATAAAAGGAATGTTATAACAGGAGTAGGAGTAACATTGTTAAAACAAAGCTAGCATTTGAAAACTGAATTTCTTGGTGTGATTATATTGAAAATCATACGCATATTGTTTTCCATAAGCTTCCATACCATGGTATATGGTAACCATATCAAGATCGGTAATGAAAACCATAAAAGTATGAGAATTAAACACAATATTATAGTAATAAGAATGTTTATTGAATGTTTATTAGTTTTTAATAGCTTGACTCGTTCTTTGAATGAACTGTTGCGATTGAATGACTGTTTATTATTCGTGCTTAAAATATGTGGGCTGAAAACTAGTTAGTAATTTGAACAAACTTCCACTTTTACCTGGTCACAATTCTTGTACCATAAATTAAATTCGCTGTGATTGGTGCTGTACACATAAATAATTGAATAGATTGATTCATTAATATCATTAGTGTAGAAATGTAGGTACAATACCTCCGACGTATCTTGGAGCATCTGAACATAGGCTTTGCGAACTTTAGCGCATGTAAGTAACTTTTTATTTAAAATGGATGGATTCAACCAAATATCATTTTCTAACACAGTAATTATAGTTTTCTTTTCAATGTCAGGTACAGCACCGCCGACGTATCTTGGCGCGTCTGAACTTCGCGCAGAAGGCTGCGCAGTAACATAATTCGGCAATGCTCGGTACGCGGCGTATTATGTCTCAGTCACACGTTAGCATGTTCGTGTCGCTATCTCTGTCTTACATGCGTTAAAGTTCGCAGAGCCTATGTTCAGACGCGCCAAGATACGTCAGCCGTACTGTAACTTGCATATTGCATCATAAATGCTGACAGTTTAATCCAACCATTTTTTTTAAATTAATTTGTAGACATAATCTTTGTAAAAATGCTATCACAAAAACTTCTACATATTAATTAATATCTGCATTATATATTATATAGTGACTTCTTTCAATTTAATCTCGCAAGAAATTATTGTTTTAAGTAGTACGTATATCGTTATTATTATCGTTATACACAATTTATATGGCTTAAGATTTTAGTATAAGACTATGAATTAGTAAATATATTATTTATATATTTATAAACCCTTCATCATACTGAACCAATTTATGTAATAGGTACATAAACAAATATAATAGCTGATATCAAAAGTACTGTAATTTTGATGATAATATCAGTATTTATTATCATCAATTTGTTTTTATGCTCTTTTTTTTAAAGCTTTATGCTTTAATTTTTTTTATGCTCGGAAATTTCAATTTCCGTAAGATAATGATGCTTGTATGAATATAGTCGCATTTTCTTTAAACTTATTTATTTTATAACTACTGTGGTCTTTGTTTTCAACCAATGAGGGCAATTTAGGTTGATAGGTATTCTCGTTGTTGAGGCATAGACTACTCTATAATGCTTCTTTTTGTGGTAGAAAAGATATTATAGTGCGTTTCAACTAAATCTGCAGTTGGCTGTAATGTTGGTAGCGTTGAAATAAGTGTCTTTTTTTAAAAACCATAAAAAAATCAATGACCAATAGCTTCGTTATCAAGATTACCAAAGGTAATAACTATACATATAATTACGAGATAATATAAAACATTACATTTAATATGACATTTTAATTTTTATACTCATATTTCAATGCTACCAACATTACAACTAACTGCAGATTTAGTTGAAAGTGTTGAAACGCACTATAGTAGCCAACTTAAGCGTCAGAAGTTCCCATTCATCCGACATGGCTGCTAAAACAATGGCAATCGGAATTGACCGCATCCGAAACAAATTCATACTGTCAATCGATATTTATAACCTTAAAACTGTTGCCATGAAGCCATGGTACGGTTTAATTTAACCACTACCAATATAACATGATTTAAAATAGTTGTTAATTAAGTTTACTGTTCTTGTAACTAAGTTATGTTATTGTGATTTAATTATGTGTATTTTAACTCGTAAGATTTAATGACTATCCACTGTTCCACTGGATATAACTGGTTATTCTAACATTTTGTGGTAATACTATAAGAAATATAAATATGTAAGTAAGTAAATGTAGTGTCATTTTGATTCCTATTTTTTATAAGTTAATTGCTTGACTACAGTCCTTCCTGATGGTAAGTACGAGTGGCGTAGGTAGCCCTAAGGGGCCCCATATCAATATTTGTTGTGGGGCCCCCTCAACGTCAGCTGTCAAAGAGAGCGAACTGTAGCGGTCGTAGGCAGCTAACGAGCTTTTTTTTGGGAGTGTTAGTGGGGGTCCCTATACGTTGGGGGCCCCGTATAATTGATACGGCTGATACGGCGGTAGCTACGCCTCTGGTAAGTAGCAATGTATTTTTGGGTGTTAAATCGCATCAAAAACCATTTTGATTTTTTTGCGTAGGTACCTAACTGACGATAAGCAGACGAAATATCCGATGGTAAGTGTCCTCAACTCCTCACTCATGGACGTCTAATTTTACACAGAATATTGTCCTAAAATTCAATGCGTTGCGGTTTTCACGAAATCAATATGGATACTTTTGCCATAGAAAGGGGTTGACATATTGACGAATCGATTTATGTCACCCCATGAATTTAGGGGGCGGAGACAATGTAATAAGAGCGATCGAAATTCCAAATGGCAGAATGGATGAAGAGACATAAATCATCAATTTGTCACGTTTCTGCAAATAAATTATCATTTCATTTCATCACCTCATACATTTTGAACTTGAACCACAAGACATAATAGTAGGTAGGTACTTAAAAACAGATGCTTGATTTTTAAATATTTTATTTAGGCGATTGTCGGTCGTTTAACTAGTGTGGATTTTTGGGCGAGACTTAGGTACTTGGTAAATACTAAACAATGTTAGTAGGTAGGTACTACTTATTGAAAAAAAAATGGATGGATGGAATAGTATACAAAAATTAGTTTTAAGATTAAATGTTTTTAATCTTTAAATTACTTTCATTTTGTGTCTGTCTTATTTTTAATTCAGCTAAATAATTATCAAATAATAATACGATGAAATTATACTGTTCAATCCTTTATCACTGGTCGGTGTGAAAGAAAAAGTAAAACCCTTCCAAAATTGACACTTAATGTCAAAGGAAAAATATCGCGAGTTGCGTCAACTCCGTTAAGAAGATCGGTAGAATTCACGACGTTCGTGGAGTTTCCATCATCAGAAGACCATAACGTTTATGGTGCTGTCCTCCGGCCGTGCCGTGAAAGAAAGAAGCAGTCGTGCGCAGCGCAATCCTGCGACATTGGATGTTAAGGTTGGTGGGTTCTTTCTTACTGATTTTGGTATTGGATTGGACATACTACCAACCTACTGCTTCATACATACATACATACATTTATACAGTCCACATTACATACATCGAAGGATCGCCCCTGCGATTACCGCACAATTTTTTGTGGCCTTCGAGCCGAACATAGAGTAGGCAATTCATTATTCTTTTATTTTATTTGACATATTATATTTAGTTTGCACGTTGCAATGGCTAAAAAGGGTCAGAAGGTTCAGGAAGTGTACGAGGAGTGCATAGCTGATGTTGAATTAAACGTTTTAATCAACAAAAAGCAAAGAATTTTTGAACAATTACAAATATTATCTGACATGTCACTAAATGTAACTGACAGCAATATTCGTGAAATGTTTCTTTTGCGTGTCACGGATATAGATGAGCTACGTTCATCTTTCGAATTATGCATTTTTGAAATTTATAAATGTCAGTTACAAGCTGGTATGAAAACCATATTTCAAAGTCAGGAATTGAATAGTTTTGATGAGTTGTATTACCGTATAAAATTGATTTCTTCAAAATTACTAGCGAACGTTAAAACTGAAAAAACACAGTCGTGCATCGAATCTAGACCACGTCTTCCAAAATTGGAGTTGTTTTGTTTCGATGGAAATATTGAAAATTTTAATACCTTTTACGAGACATTCTGTTCGTTGGTTCATAATCAGCCTCAGATACCAAAAATAGATAAATTTCACTATTTACTCTCATGTATCAAAGGTTCCGCTTTGAACATAGTCAAAAGTATTCCGATATCTTCCAATAATTATGATATAGTTTGGCAAGCTTTACTCGACAGGTATCAAGATAACCGAATGTTAGTTGGGAATTATTTAGATAAAATGTTAAACTTTACACCTATTGCGAAGGAATCATCTTTTCAGTTAAATAATTTCATAGAAACCTTTGATAACTCATACAAAGCTATACAATCTCTTAATATTGAAGATTTGAATAGCTACATTCTGTGTCATATAGCATTACGTGCCTTGGATCCATACACTCGTAGGTCATTTGAACAAAGTATCAATCAGAAGTCGATACCAAAATTCTCTGAATTGATTACTTATGTTACTAATCAAATAAAAGTGTTGGATCATTCTAGTTCTTATGGTGCTAGTACAAGCAACCAAAACGTCGTACAAAATAAACGTCAACCGGATGTAAGTAGGTTTACGGCGCGAACTAGAAATAGTGCACAGAAAAGCTACGCGCATGCATCGTCATCAAACTCAAAAAATAATTTATCTTGTTTGCATTGCGGAGACAATCACATGATATATCGCTGTGCTCAATTTCGTAAATTGAGTGCTTCGCTACGAATCAGCCGTGCTGATGAGTTGAAGTTATGTCATAATTGTCTTAAACCTAATCATACTGTTGAACACTGCAGGAGTGAATTTAAATGCATTATTTGTGAGCGACCACATAACTTATTATTGCATCAGGACGTAACGAAAACGTTTCTCGCTTCCTCTTATGACTCCGGTAATGCATCGATTCCTGTAAGCGCGCCCGCCCAGTCGGGAGGCCCTTCAACTGATAATAATAACAGTTACAGTACGGTTTTGTTGGGTACCGCGATTGTTTATATTTTAGACAACTTTAACGTCTATCAACCATGTCGCGTATTAATTGATTCCGGTGCACAATCCAATTTTATTTCCGCTGCATGCTTACAACGTTTAGGTTTATCTCAACGTAAATGTCCGTTTAGCATTTGCGGATTAGCTGATGGTTTAGTTAAGAACTACGGCATGACGTCATGTAGCTTAAGGCCGCGTCACACTGATAAACCTGTTTTTAATATTGATGCTGTTATTCTTCAGAAAGTAACTTCAGATCTACCTACCATTAAAATTCCTGAGCATATAATAAAACAGTATGATAATTTATTTTTAGCTGATCCTCATTTCTATAAGCAATCGCCAATTGATTTAATTTTAGGCGGTGACGTTTTTCCCCATATTTATAGTGGGAAGAAAATTATTATGGGTCCCAATATGCCAGCCGTGCTGGACAGCATATTTGGGTATATTATAACAGGTAAATTAGTTACACCGTTGACTAATGACGTCACGGAAGTGAACGTTGTAGCGTCTACAACGTTGGTGTCGTACACCACTGATGATCATTTAAATGATACTCTTAAGCGATTTTGGGAAATAGAATCCTCGCCGTGCGATGTTCCTTTAAATCCTGATAATGAAGTCGCTGAAAAACTATATATTGAGAAACATTATCGTGACGAGAGTGGCCGATATGTTTCACCTATTTTACTAAAGCCAAATCACGAACCGTTAGGTAATTCGTATGACATAGCCTTTAGGAGACTCACGCATGTCGAGCGCCGACTTGCGCACTCACCCGAGTTCCGGAAGGCTTATTCTGATTTTCTGAAGGAGTACGAGTCACTGGGGCATATGGAGCTATATCGTGGTACGGAGCCGTCTAAATATTTTATACCACATCACTGTGTGTTACGGCCTTCTAGCTCCACAACACCGTTGCGTGTGGTCTTTGATGGATCACAGAAAACTAGTACTGGGGTGTCACTAAATGACAACCTTTTGACCGGCCGTAAATTACTTCCAAATATTTTAAAAATTATTATTAACTTTCGTCTCTACGACATATGTTTTACGGCGGACGTGTCAAAGATGTATCGAGCCGTGCTCATCGACCCCGCTGATAGGTGTTATCAACACATATTATGGCGTGATACACCGTCAGACCCAGTACAAGTTTACGAGTTGAAAACGGTCACTTACGGACTGCGTAGCGCGCCTTACACGGCCATTCGCACGCTGCTTCAACTTGCCCAAGACGAACGGTCAGACTGTAGGGCTTCCCGAGTTCTAGAAGAGGGTGTCTACGTCGATGATTTTTTGTGGTCATGTCAATCTGTAGATGAAGCTTGTACCTTACAAGACGGCTTAATGAGTCTTCTGAAAAAAGGCGGGTTTGAATTACGTAAGTGGGCTAGCAACTGTCCCGAGCTACTGACACGTATGAAATCAGAACAAATAACGCAAATAAATTTTCAAGATGATACGTTATCATCATCCTTAAAGGTCCTGGGATTGACATGGTTGCCGTCATGCGACTTCTTTTCATTTAATTATAATTTAAAAGATAACGACGGAACGAAACGTTCAGTACTTAAGCTGCTTGCTAGTATTTACGATCCGGTTGGTTTTATTTCACCGTGTACTTTCGTTGCCAAATGTATCATGCAGGATCTTTGGAAACTGAACCTCGGCTGGAATGACCGTTTACCATACGAATTGTTACAAAAATGGGATAAATTTATCGGTCAATTACCGATCCTTTCACAACTTCGCATTGAGCGACACCTTCTAGTAAATTCATTTGTAAACGTACAATTAATCGGTTTCTGTGATGCGTCATCACTGGGTTACGCAGCTTGCATATATTTTCGTAGTACTGACAAGGATGGGAACGTCAAAGTCAAACTATTGACGAGCAAATCTAGAGTTGCTTCATTGAAGCCGTTAATGTCTATCCCTAGGCTTGAACTTATGGCAGCCGTGCTGTTATCGAAGCTAGTTCGTTTTGTCGTACAAAACGTTAAAGATTTTAATTTACCAATAGTTGCCTTTAGCGACTCGAGTGTAGTTTTGTCGTGGCTACAGACTCCGCCATACAAGCTAAAAGTGTTCGTGGCTAACCGTGTTAGCGAGATTGTTGACGTGATTCCGCCCAATTGCTGGTTTCATGTAAACAGTGAGAACAATGCAGCCGACCTCTGTTCTCGAGGCGCGCTGCCTGAACAACTTATAGCAGTAGCGGACGAATGGTTTAGTGGCCCTGCATGGCTTGCTAGAGATCCACGTAGTTGGCCAAGAAGTACATTATTTTTAAAAGAAAATGATATTATTCCGGAACTTAAAACTAACGTAGACACATTTACCTTTAATTCTTACAATTTAAATAACTTCAATGATCTTGAACATTCCTTTAATAATATTTCATCGTTTAGTAAACTCGAGCGCGTAACAGCGTGGTGTCTTCGTTTTGTAAATAATTTAAAATGTAAAAAATCTGATCGAACATTTGGTTCACTAAAGTCTTGCGAGTTAAAACAGGGACATGATTTAATTATAAAAGTCATTCAAAATAATTATTTTTATTCTGAAATACAAATGCTAGCAAAGGGAACTCATGTATCATCCCTTCGTAAACTATCTCCCTTTATAGACCCTGATAATTTCCTCAGGGTGGGGGGTCGAATACAACAGTCGGATTTACCGTATAATATAAAACATCCGGCACTATTACCTAAGAAGTGCCACATAACAAATTTAATAATTGATTATTTTCATAAATTGTACATGCATGTAGGACCGCGCACCTTGCAAGGCATTTTAAATAATAAATACTGGATAATAAATGCTCGTAGTGTAATTCGTTCAGTTTTGTCGAAATGTCGGGCTTGTTTTAAATTCCGTCCATACTCCACACAGCCTATGATGAGTACGTTACCTGCAACTAGGCTTAAGGCCAACAAGGTGTTTGACCATGTTGGTTGCGATATTGGTGGTCCATTCTTTATAAAAGAAGGTATGCGGCGAAACGCAAAAGTTACTAAGGCATATTTGTGTTTATTTGTATGTTTCTCTACAAAAGCAGTGCACCTAGAAGTGCTCTCAGATTTATCTTGCGAATGTTTTCTGGCCACATTTGATCGTTTTGTGGCACGCCGCGGTCTCTGTAGTTGCTTATATTCCGATTGTGGAAAAAACTTTATTGCAGCAGCTAAACATTTAAAAAACGTTACTAATTATTTTAATTCTACATCTAATTCTGATGAAATCCTTTCTGGATTGTCCTTGCGAGGCGTCGAATGGCGTACGAACCCGCCTAATGCAGCTTCCATGGGTGGTCTGTGGGAGGCAGGTATAAAATCAGCCAAACATCATCTCTACCGTGTAGTAGGTGATAGGTCCTTGACTTTTGAGGAGTTAAGTACTTTATTTTGTAAAATTGAGGCAATTATGAACTCGCGACCATTATGCTCCCTTTCAAATAATCCAAATGAATTTGAAGTTCTGACTGCGGGTCATTTTTTAATTGGACAGAATTTATTAACTGTTCCGGAATATAATTTTGAAGATGTACAGATGAATCGATTGTCACGTTGGCAATGTATTCAAAAGGCATCACAATCATTTTGGAAGCGATGGTCAAATGATTATTTGCACACTTTACAGCAAAGAGAAAAGTGGTTCACCTCAATTCCAAATGTTAAGAAGGGTGATTTAGTGCTTCTTAAATCTAACTTAACCAAACCTTTGCAGTGGCCTCTTGGCAGAATAGAAGAGGTTCACCCTGGTTTTGATAACATTGTACGTGTAGTTACTGTACGCACGCAAACTGGGGTTTATAAAAGACCAGTAAATAAAATCTGCCCATTGCCATATGCAAACTAAATATAAAATTAGGTTATTAGGTTAGGACTTAGATTAGGCACATACACTCAACTTTTTTACTTAACACTAACAAGTTTCTTTATTTTATTTTGAATTATTTCGTAAATATTCATTAACACAAATTGTTAACACTCATTCTTCACACACCGACACTATTAGGAAATCATCACACTGATTTCGGTGGGGGGTATGTTCAATCCTTTATCACTGGTCGGTGTGAAAGAAAAAGTAAAACCCTTCCAAAATTGACACTTAATGTCAAAGGAAAAATATCGCGAGTTGCGTCAACTCCGTTAAGAAGATCGGTAGAATTCACGACGTTCGTGGAGTTTCCATCATCAGAAGACCATAACGTTTATGGTGCTGTCCTCCGGCCGTGCCGTGAAAGAAAGAAGCAGTCGTGCGCAGCGCAATCCTGCGACATTGGATGTTAAGGTTGGTGGGTTCTTTCTTACTGATTTTGGTATTGGATTGGACATACTACCAACCTACTGCTTCATACATACATACATACATTTATACAGTCCACATTACATACATCGAAGGATCGCCCCTGCGATTACCGCACATATACTGTAAGCCTAAGCACGGACCTAAAAACCTTCTTACGTCCGTGACTAAGGTTGTTTATCAAGTAGGTAAGTCTCGTATCGTCGAAACATAAATATATTTTACCCCTGATTTTAAAAGTAGGAAATCATCAGGCAATCTGAAAAATTACTTGGATAGATAAATAACACGTTTCTTGACAGTAGGTCATTAGGCGGGATATTACGGTTACGGCAATACATCGAACCGTAGCAGTTGGACAATTTTGTTTACAAGTACCTAAGCATAGATTTAGATTTCCAGGCAGTACACTATCGTCACTATCCGACGACTTTTCATATCAATATTACGGAGAGTAATATCTGCCTGCCATATTGTGAGCAATCTCATTATTATATTGCTGTCGTAACACGTGTATTTTTCTGTGACACTGAACTTAATATTGCTATCTCAGTCGCTCACAGCTACTCGTATGAGTACTACGTCGCCAGGCGTCTTCATTATTCAGTCAGTACAGCTGAACTGTCATTCTGTGAATACGTGTTTACGCCGCTCAAACCGTAAGTAATTTTGCAAAACAGTTATTTTGGGTGTTGGTTTGTTTTAAAATATGTACAATTGTGGTGCATTTTGAATATTTTGTGGTTACTTATTTGTGCATGTGTAGTGAATAAGTATATTTTTGTGAATCTAAGATGTACAGAGTATTGGGTCATTGACTGTAGAAAGTTTAAAGCGACTTAATGTACGTTGTGTTGTTACCATACCTGCTTCCGAACGCATTAATTAACACGTCGGGAATAACACGTTGTATTTGTTTATTATTATGTGTTTATTTATAATTAAACTAGCTGCCCGGACAGACTTCGTTCTGTCAAAAGTTTTTTTTTATTATTTTGAGATGTAAGCTATCCTATCTTTCAAGTTGGATCAAACTGCACACAGTGTGCATATTTGATTAAAATCGATTAAGTAGTTTAGGAGTTCATTGCGGACAAACAACGTGACACGTAATTTATATATATTAAGATAAGTACGTCGTCCTTGCTTTTTTTAGAAAACCTATGCCATGTGCATTGAAAAAAATATTTATTTCCATTTATTATTTCAGATGTCAGCAAGAGGTTCCAAGAAACGCTTAAAAATACGCTTTATCGATGATCCGTCATCGAATTCTGAAGCTGAAATGGATCTGGATCCTCTCGAGGACAATGCCGGTGATAATAGCTCTGACATCGTATATGAACTACAGTATTCGGATGAAGAAGGCGCTTCTAGTTCATCAGAAGAAATATGTTTAATCAAACCTCGTCGAATTCACTCTGGAGACCATGTCGCTTCATTGAATTCAAGTAACTCTGATATCTCAAATAGAAGTTCAGATTCTCAACAGGGCGATGGATCTATCGAATACGCTGAAATTATTCCAGAATACACAGATAACTTGCCATCCTTTCTTACACCCCAGCTTGATAATACTATAGACCTAACACTATTGCAAAACCAGCAGGGCACTCCTGTATCAGAGGAGCAGCCGTGGTCACATATAAAAGGTGAAATTCCTGATTTTGATTTTGATGTTGATTCACTTGGAATACAATTTGACGTTAACCCTCAGACTAGCGTTGAAGAAATTTTCGATCACGTTTTTCCGAAAGACTTAATGGAGTATCTTGTCCAGTGTACTAATAGATATGGGACAACATTGTCCAATTCAAATAAACCATCAACCCGACATTCCAGAAATCAAAAATTTCGTCAGACTACCGTTGCAGAAATGAAAAAGTTTTTTGGACTTTCATTATTAAATGGAAATATTCGCATTCCTAATCAGAAATTATTTACTTATGATGACCCACTATATTATCATCCTGTGTTCGCACATACAATGTCTTTTCGGCGTTATGCGCAAATACTGCGGTGTATGTGTTGTTCAGACCTGGGTACAAAAGGTGCAGAAAATATTACAAAATTTTGTGACATGTTGACATTGAATTTTAGAAAAATTTACAACCCCGATAAAGAACTTAGATTAGATGAGCCCTTGCTACTGCATCGAGGTCGACGTCACAATCTGCAGTACATTAAGTCAAATAAAACAACACATGGCATTAAATTCTATATTTTGGCAACGGCTGAAGGTTATGTCCTAAATATATTGATGTGCAGCGGAAATGATGAGAACTCCCAATTGACGGATGCAAGGGATAAAAAACGTGAAAAATTACTTCTGCACTTGATGAAACCATATCTAATGAAGGGACATCATCTATTTGTTAGTAGTTACTTCAATTCCATCAGTCTTGCTCAGAAGTTTCTAGATTTTGAAACTCATACAACCGGTGCTCTTCGCGTCAACAGAAAAGATAATCCAAAAGAAGTGGTGGAGAGAACGTTAACAAAAGGTGGTCATTTTTGGGTAAGGAGAAATAATGTGTACGTCAGCAAATGGGTTGATAAGCGACCTGTAATAACATTAACCACCAGAGAGCACCCACGTATAATAAAGACAAGAAATAAATTCGGAAAAATGGTTAAGAAACCTATTGAAATAGCAACATATGATAAATATATGTCCAATGTTGCAAGGTCTGAGCAGATGGTAAACTGTTATTCCTCACCAAGGAAAAGTATAAAATGGTACAAGAAAGTATTTTTTCATTTGTTGGACACCGCAGTATGGAACTCTTATTACTTATACAAACAATTTGTACTGAAAAATCCGAAATATGAGTTTTCGGCGTATCGGGATGAGTTGATAAAAAAATTAATAAGCTTAAAAGAAGGTTGTGAAGGTAAAGACTTAGTATTAAATATGAAAAAACATAATAATAGACTACACAATAACCCTCAAAGAAACATAATGGATCCAGGTCAAGAAAGAAAGTTTTGGGGGCACTGGCCAAAACGTCAGCCTGCACCTGAAAATTCTAAAAAGAAATACTCATTTCTGATGTGTAAACTTTGTAATAAGAACAAGAAGAGAGTCGAAACTAGTTATAGATGCATTGGCTGCCCAGGACGACCCGCACTATGTCCTGAATGTTTCCCAGAATATCACCGACTCCTTGAATAGCAAAAAAAGCGTCCCGTGTCTAAGATATCCATCATTTTGCAGATTTCCTTTATTTTTTTCGTCAAGATTTTTTGCAACGACGCAACGAGTAAAGTTTTTTGTTAACTAACCTGTAAAAGGTGTTTGCGTTATTTTGGGTTGGACTCGGAAGTGTTGGGACTGTTATGAAAAATCTTACCTGATTCATCATCCACTCATTAAATATTTCACGTAAGATTTAATATCATGTCATTCTTTTGGAAGTATTACAAATGCCAGAAATTGAGACAATAGACTTTTTTATTTGTTTTAATATTTTTTTCATAAATAAATTATAGTTTCTAAATTAAACATTTCTTGTGCGTGCGTGACGTATCTTTTATTATTTTTCCTAACTGTGAGCCGACAATGCTGAGATGAAGCATCATCGCAAGAATGATGTCGCACCGTAATGCAATGCGTTATCGCAACCCAAAAATTCGTACCCAAAAATTTCGACACGGAGTCAGAAATTTCCTCAATGCGTTGTGTGACATGGAGGATCTTTGCGCTGCGTTGCGCTATTCTTTGCCTCGCGCCCTGTAAGGCCTGAGTTGCAGTATTTTTTGTAGTGTGACAGTTTCGTATTTAGTAGAGGAACATTATTATGTCCAAAGTTCCAAACCACGTCCAAACATGACGTTACGTGATTACGTCCTGAGGCGTTCGTCACACGTGTAAAGTAATTTTTGGCCAGTCACGCCGTATCTGTTCACTAAAGTATGACAAAATAACTGTTTGTGGGACCCTTTACAAAATGTCGGCCAACATCAAACTTGGTATCACACGGAATCGATGTCACGCTGCGTTAACCGCATTAGTATGGATAAAGGGCCGATATTATAAACAGCGTCGCGTGATTAGGGTCGCCGCGAAGTACCCACGTTTTTTTAGTACGACCGTTCCAATAGTAGGTAGGTAGTGTTAGCGTGCTATTATATAGTTACTGTGTAATGCATTATCTTTGTATATACTGTATGGTAATTGACTTGTGCAGCCTACTGTCATCAGTCTCCGTCAGGCGTATTGATGTATTGATCCAACGCCAGTCAGTATAGATTGTTATAGCAAAGAGCACCGAACGCGAAGCATTCGTCTTTCGACGTTTGGGCTGAACAGTCGGTTGCAAAAGTTACGTCTCTCTGGAAGTTAGTAATATTAGAAGTTAGTAATATTAATATCTCAGAATTTTAGTGTTAAGATTATCTTGCAGAAAAGTATAATAAAATAGTTGTTGGATATCGTCGTTTCATTGGGCCCAGCCCAACATCTCAGAAGTGAGATGGAAAGATTAAAAGTCTTTCACCACGACCCACGGAAAGTGAGTATATGCATATATTTTTTCTCTTCTCTGCTTGATGCCACGTGCCAAGACAAGTGCTGAAATACGAAAAAGATTCGATGATTATTTTTTTTCTCTTTCTCTCTTTTCTTTTCTTATTCTGCTTGCGCTTCAACCTTTGTCTACCCGAGAACTGATATTAAGCAGCTACGACATCGTAAAGGATTTGCTGCGCACAGTTGACCGTATAACCTAGAAGAAATGTACTATAGCATGGGCTTAAGAAAACAATTCGTTTACGCCGCTTCCAGTTTTTTGTAACTTACTGATCACTAGCAAACATTTCTCACACTTACCCTCCATATCTAACTAATGTTGTTGGCTTATGAATTATTGTATATTATAACTATAATTTCTTAGTAAGTGATTTTTTGTGAAATCTTTTGAGAAAATATGTTTTTAAAGCGTAAATGTATGGGTACTAAACTGAAGTTATTAATAGGACATATACTTGCATGGTCATCCTTGTCCTAAGGAAAGGAAATTAAGTAAACGAGTATGTGTAAATTAAAGTTGCATAGATGTGGGTATTCATAGGGTTTTTTTTTTCATAACGAGAGTTAAGTTCCTTCAGGGCCAGCAACGAAAACACCAATACCTACTGAAAACGACTACCCGCGAATGCTGTAATGAAATTAATGTACGAGAATTGAAAACTGAAGATTAAACAAAACACCAATTGTTTCACAGGAAATTTATTCATTGTACCTACCTACATTTATTATTGAAATATTTGAAAATATTGTGTGGTGATTCCGTAGAGTGTTACAACGTTGCGTTGGTCCATATAATTTGTCTGTATGTTTGAATAATAATGCTGCAATTTTATTTTAGACCGTTCTATTTAGGCTGACACTATAATCGTATTATCCTTTGATCACATTTAATGTAAGTCTTTTCAGCATGTAGAACTGCAGGTCACCCAACGCAATACAACAGTATGGCAGTTCCGGCTTGATTACGATGGACTGATGGCGGGATCAAGAGACAGATCAAGGGACAGAGGAATTATTCTGCTGTTATTACGAGCCTCTTCGAGTGCGAATTTGCTTAGTCTTGGAGAGTTCTCCGATATTTTGGTTTATAAACTTTTTCTGTATGTAAAACAAGAAATATAGTGGTGATGTCCTTTTTGGACTCTGAAATCATCCAACCGATATGCTAGGAACTGAAAGGCAATGATGCGAAGATGGTCCATGATGATGCAGTCCATTCATAAAGTCGATTTTTTTACTTTTTCCGTACAAAATTTTTTAGTGTTGTTGCAAACGCCGGGTATCCACAAGTTTTTTTATACGTCATACATAATTCGTCACACTAGAATTAATTAAACCTATGCAATAATTTGTTACATTTTATAAGTAAATTCAGTGCAGGTAGTACATAATATAAAAATATTTTTACGATCGTATCTACCGACATAGCCACTCCATAGTGTCCATTGTATATCTTTTGAGCGGTAGACCATGACTTAAAATTAAGAGTTCAATTTTATTGTATTGAAAATAATTGAGTCCAAAACTTTAAGTTCCATACATTAAACTTACCTGGTGACGTGAATTGGATATTAGATGTAGGTAAAAATAATAATTGTGCTAAAAAATAAACACACTTTTATAGGTGTATTTAACGTTGCGTAGTTCTACTGTTGAGGCCAACCTTAGGATGTGCATGTGAAATTTAATCTGATATTACTCATTATGGAGCTCCTTCTGGAGCCAATTGAGAGTGTAGTGCCTGGTTAGGACATCTTTACCATAAAAATACATTGTTGTAATAACCCAAAATGTGCGCCACATTTCAGATCGATTGGACAAGGAGAAGAGGGTCAATTGACTAGAATCTGATTACAGACACCGGACAGGTAAAACGAAATAGAAGCTTAAAACTGGTAAGATTTATGATTTTTTTTAGTATGTGAGTTTTGACTATTTGAAATGTTTGAGGTTACAACTGTTTTATTGAATTTGAACTGAGGTTTATGTTGGACAATAACTTATTGCCTATAACGGTATTAGACGGCTACTTCGGAGTATTCTTCTTATTTCCGTTGATGTCGTTACTAGTAATGATAATGAAATTATCAAACTGTATTAGAGTTAAGCACATACATATATTAGTACATATATTATGTATAATTGAGACGCACAGACTAATCGGAACGAACCTAAACCGTTGACTAGTGACAGTGTGTGAGAGGATCATGATGATGAGCAGATTATTATAAGTAGGTACTACAGATAAGATTTTATTAAGACATGCGACTCCTGTTCTGCGGTCGGGATTCTGCCGTAATTTATTCTTTAGGGATTTTTTAACATCTAAACCTTTGACTAGTGACAGTGTGTGAGAGGATCATGATGATGAGCAGATTATTATAAGTAGGTACTACAGATAAGATTTTATTAAGACATACGACTCCTGTTCTGCGGTCGGGATCCTGCCGTAATTTATTCTTTAGGGATTTTTAACAGTGAGGCTGAACGTAAACAATGAACGGCTAATCCGTAAAATAAAGATCCATCTTTTTAGTACGCGATTAATATTACTTTGGTATTTGCTTACGGTAGACGCAACATTCACATCACCTTGGAAAGCGGGCTTATTCCTAACTTATCAGCATTGCACGTTGTAGCGGTGCACACACACACAAATACGCGACACGCTATGCGATCGAAATACAAAATATATTTTAAAGAGTAAAATTCATGAGTTTCTTGGGTTCGCGAGTTTGTCGTGGGAAGTAATCTCTGCAACTCCTGAACTTCTTTTGAATATTTCTTCACTTGTAGATTTGGTTAGGTTAGAATATGTAAATTTTTGCTAAGGAAAGAAAAAGAATTTTGTGAGCATGATTACCTACTGATGATTACGACACCTATTTGAAAAATTCTTCCACCATTGTAAGTTACATCATTCGAGTTATCTTATAAATTAGCTAGATTCGTTAGGAGGTACTATAAGTTCACTTCGGGACAAGTACTTATTGCTCCGAACGGCTGGTTTGCTAGTCTTATAAACTTTAGAAATCTTAGAAACGAATTTGTCTGTTTTTTTTTATATTTTAAATATTCGTGATAGTTGAAATATGGTGAATTATGTATATTCGCGACGAATTGATAAAAGGGAGGAGCCCTTTTTAGAGTCGGTTCGGTAACCAAACTAGAGTTAAATGTATGGACGGTATTTTTTTTTAAAAAGTTGACCGGTATATTTTGGAGTGAGTGAACCGATTGTAATAAAACAAACACTAGATGTTAATCCAATTTTTACGTGTATAATAATGATGACGATATGATGTGATATAATTATGTGGTATGACATAATATGATGATGATATGATAATGAACATGATGCTGAAGCTCGAGTATCTGATTTCGGCTAAACAGTCAGAATCTTTTATCAAGAAGTTGTTCATTGTGAAATAGAAATGATTATGTACCTAACCTTGTATTAAAAACCCTTAAATCGCGATATATTTATAATACCATAGGTTTAGTTAGTTTCATTAGTAAACTAAGGAATTAGGACTAGATCTCTGGAGTAAAGCGATTTTTCAGGATGGTGAATGAAAATAGGCGGCTAAGTAGGTAATATATGTATTATGTGTTGCGGTCGATTCAGCTAGTAAAAAAAAAATTGTCGACAAATATACAAGTAAAATTTAGTTACTGTTCTTGCAATACAAATTCATCTGGGCACACACACTTAAACGTGATGTTAATATTAGAGTTAAATAAAATTCTGTGAATGTGTGATTAGTTCCAGGTTTTAACTAGAAGAGTTTTGACATGATGAGTGGCCATGTTGCGATTCACTGAGGCATCAGGCAAACTATAGACTGATATAATATAGTAGGCCTGATCTATAGCACCAAACTATCACATGATGAAGCGTCATTATTACGAGTTATCGAATTCCACATAACGCTTCCTGTAGCTATATAAAAATTGGTGATCTGTATGTGTGATATGATGTATGTATGGCATGTGTGTGTCTATCGCGTGTGTATTTGTATGTGGTGTGAAAACTTCAAAGTATCAAACTGACTTCAGAGCCATTATTGAATGGATGGGAATACCTACACAATGTTCATTAATATTTAGTAAATGTGATTGTTGTCTTCTTGTTGATGAGGGGTTCATCACGGGGAAAGTTTTATTGAATATGCTTTAGCGATTAAAAATAATCTAAAGATGGTTCAGAGTGGAGGATGTCATTCAGACATCCTTTCCCCTTGCGATGTTGATGTATGTAACACCTTGGTGATATTACTTGGCTGTTTACCGGTCGTAGACGGGCCTCTTTGGAAAGTTTGAGAGTTACCTTCCCATATACTGAAAATTATCCACACAGATTGGACATGATGACGGCTACCATTTTATTAATATGAACTAACCTTGTATGGGCATCTTTGAGCGAAATGGAATTATCATTTATTATTACTTACTTACTTTATTTACTTTTATATGAACAGTTGGATAACTACTTACGGACAAGGAATTTTGACAGAATTTGTCAGGAAATTCCTACTCGTTTTCATTGACGTTTATTATAAATTAACCAATCAATCAACCAAATCAAAATAAAAACGTTTAGTACTTACGATAAAATCTAGTAAAGATTCCATCGCATCATAGTTTATGCAAGATTAATGAAAAAAGATTTAATAAAGCGATATGACGGTTTGAGGCCGTTCGTCATTCGAGAGTCATAATCGATACATTACTATAATCGAAATTTGAGAATGAAAATTGATTTATGTAATTACATTGTTATGAATGTTGTACTTGCATTTGAATTCAAAATTAGGTGCGCAGGGGTGCCACGACGGGTTGGACGCTTACAAGGGACATTTTCCATTATGTATGGGCACTTCGTCATCCATGAACAGTAACCGCATATAATTATATATAACTAGCTGCCCGGAAAGACTTCGTTCTGCCAAAGTTTTTTTATTATTTTGAGATGTTAGCTATCCTATCTTTCAACTTGGATCAAACTGCACACGATGTGCATATTTATTAAAATCGGTTAAGTTTAGTAGGTTAGGAGTCCATATTGGTGTCGTAGATTGGGAATGCGCGGCGCGAGGTAGCTCAAGGGAGCTCAATCGAAGTGGTAGGTAGGTGTCTTAATGTTGCAGTTTTTGGAGTTACAATTTGACTAGCGAATGGATTGATGGGTCCTACAATTTGATTTCTTTCGTGAGCCGTTTTTTGTTTATCTCTAGTGTCACTTGTCGCCTTATAGTTCGCGTTAACTATAATAGAATGAAGCGATCGTTCTAAAACGTCAAATGAATACAGAGTACTGAGTCATTAATCATCGAAAACCATCGCACTGGATATGGATTATAAATAAGGTTTCCAGATTATTGGAAATAGCCCCTTTGAGCACGGTGTTAATGAAATTTTTAAATGTCGTTTGTTTTATATTTATATTTTACATAATTATGTACACACAAAACATTCGCTCTATCCGACTGATTGACTCATCATAACATCACAACAATGATAAGTTATTTTGAGAAAGGTTTATTTTATTATATAACACACTTATTTTGGAGCATATTATGGTAAAAGATAAGATCAAGTATATTGTAAAACCTATGTATGTATGTACATCTATGTCAACTATGACTACGAATTATGACTGTGAATTATGAATGTGAATAATTATGACTCTGAACTATGACTTTGAACTGTGACTAAACTATCTCTCCTAACTCATAAAAACAAGCCAAGTTATAAACGGCTTATAAAGTGTTTTATTTCTTTCACTCTTAGGAAAAACTTTTGAGATGAAAAAAATTGCAATAGCTAAAGTATGTTATTAAGCGTTTATGAATAAGGTAATGACGATGAATTGATCCATATGACGACAATGAGAAGTAAGGTATAATTGAATAATTCTTAATCGCTTCTATAATAATGTTTGTAACAACTGATTAAAAATTGAAGGAAGGTATAGTCGCTCCATGAAATGTCAACCGTCGTTTTATCATCTTTTACCCATTCCTCTCCTTATCAATCTTCGCGCCGATTCTGCTTCTGATACATTATTATTGCATTTAAACTGCTTTATTTCAGCGACAAAAATCCATGCGAGCGTAGCCGCATTCAGTCGCTAGTTTAGATAAACAAACTCAAAGAACTTGCAGTCATCGCAGTACATTGTTATGAAAATGTGAAAATAATTCCATTAATTGATTCCTAGCAACTTTAGCATCTTAATAATAACGCGACAATATTATTTTCATCATCATTCATATCATAGAGGTAATCTTGGTCTTTTGTCTTGAAGTATGAACCCACACTAATACAGTAATAAGTTTCAGATTCAATGTGGATACATCAGTGCCTGGAGGTAGATACACAGATGCCACTTTTGAGAGAAAACCACGACTGGAAAGGTTGTAAGTTGTAAGTCATAAGAGTGAAGATACACGGTTCGGGCGGTGAGCTTGGATGACGACCGATCCGTGAATCTAAATGGCCCACTAAATTCTTCGGACGGTGAGCTAGAGCGACGGCTGAAGGATTGTCAAAAGACGGTCCGAGCGATGAGAATAAGAATGAGCTACGGACCTAGTGGACCAAAAGCTTGGTCGTGATGGACGTGGTGGAGAGCTCGAGCAACACTCTCCGATCACGGCCAAGTATGAGGCAAAGAGATGTAACTGATTAGAGAAAAGGACAATGGAAGGAGTAGCAGATGTTCAAGACGTGCCACGCAGCAAGGTAGCTGATGATTTAAACACGACCTGGAACCGTCTGGGTATGATAAACCTGTTTTCGACCTTTGTTACTATTGACCTTTTTTTAAAAAGAGTTCTGGGAGTTTTTTTCCTCCGGCTTTTTTCTCCTGGCCTACCCTAACTTACATAGACTAAGTATAATGTATTTTTCTCTTAAAGCCGATGATAAGTTAGGTACTGTCTATCGTGACATTAGGCAATTTATAGATGTAATTACTGATGTAAAAGATGGTTTTGCTGGTTCGGGTAGTCACAATCCAGAGACTAATACGAGTATATAGCCTTGGTATGGCCATATTTAAACATTATACAAATCGTAATTACCTGCTCGCATTAATAAGTAAAACGTATGCTGCCTCGTATTGTATCTATTAAAAGAATTTGATATAAATTTAAAACAATTTTTAAACATTTATACTGTTATTAACGTCCATTTGTAGATGGAAAGTTTACGCGGTGGAATTTCGTGGATATCGAAATAATTGAAATAATTGATTGTGATTACCCTAACTTAGTAACTGGAAGACTATTGTATACAGCTGCTTAAAATATTCGAATATTATTATATTGATATTATTGGGATAATGCTGACCAGAGCAAAAGAAAAATGTAAAATGTTTTTTTTTTAACAAGAGTAATAGTTACTTTAAAGACATAGAAATTGTCATTATGTTATTATTACTGCAAGTGCATAACTTTAATAATCAAATTTGTATTCATGCAATTATTTAAGATAGATAGTAAAACGTTATAAATGACAGAGGTATCTTAGAACAGAGATGAATGTATTAATGATGTAGATATAGGAACTTCATTGCACGAGTCATGTTTACTTTAAAGACATAGAAATTGTCATTTAATAATCAAAATTTGTATTCATGCAATTATTTAAGATAGATAGAAAAATGTTATAAATGACAGAGGTATCTTAGAACAGAGATGAATGTATTAATGATGTGGATAAAGGAAGTTTATTAACATATCGTAATATCGTAATAATACTACTACGAAGATTTGACGACTGTACAATTTCAACGAATTTTTGAGATCGCGTACGAGGACGTACGCAAAGTCAGATGGCCGAGCTGTTAGCGTGCTATTATATAGTTACTGTGTAATGCATTATCTTTGTATATACTGTATGGTAATTGACTTGTGCAGCCTACTGTCATCAGTCTCCGTCAGGCGTATTGATGTATTGATCCAACGCCAGTCAGTATAGATTGTTATAGCAAAGAGCACCGAACGCGAAGCATTCGTCTTTCGACGTTTGGGCTGAACAGTCGGTTGCAAAAGTTACGTCTCTCTGGAAGTTAGTAATATTAGAAGTTAGTAATATTAATATCTCAGAATTTTAGTGTTAAGATTATCTTGCAGAAAAGTATAATAAAATAGTTGTTGGATATCGTCGTTTCATTGGGCCCAGCCCAACAGTAGTTACCGACCGTCTAACTACTTACCAAATAAGTAGTGTTCGAATTTATCGCTACATATAACTTATAAATTGTCTCTCTCTGTTTTAGGATTCCGAAGTAAAATCGGAACCCTTAATATTGAAAAAGATTTTTTTTCAGGGTACCTCCTCTACAAGTAACGCGAGGATGATTTTATTTTTATTTTTACTTATTTTGGGTAGAGTCAAGTGTGGGGACACCCTGCTGGCTAAACGGTTGGATTTGGACAACTGAAAAGTTCTCAAAAATAGGTTACCTATATGATGAATTTACAAGGAAAACTATCACGGCTATGTTAGCATAAGTAGTTAATGAGTAATAGTCGATAAACTTACTACTTCGGAACTCTACATTGCGCGCGGCCTGATACGCACTTGCCCGGTTTTGCACTATTGGCTACGGTTTTTCCTATGAAATGTCTTCTTTACCTTGTCTACTAGGCCTAGGTATAATATGCACCTTGCTCCTGTTGATTGGTAAAGGGGTGAGTGGCCATCCAGGTGTCGGAAATGTTAGATCTCCGAGGTTTAACGTGCCCTCCGAAATACGGAAGCGGTCAGGAACTATTTTCTACCAAAAGTCACCCATCCGCCTTCAACCCCGCTGTTGCTTAACTCCGATATTATTTTAGCTTACTCGATTACGTGCGTGAGCCGGCGATTTAAAAAGAAGATAGTGAAATAAAGTCACGACTGAAAAATATGATTACCAATAATTATTAAGGTCGCCGACATCTGCCCAGTAGAAATACTCGAGTGCCGCTAAATCCGATTCCGATCACGTAGTTCGATGTCCTGTGAAATAGACGCAGGCGGTCCCCTTGAAAGAAATCCAATCCATCACGAAATGCTTGCACTAGAATATCAGATATTTCTAATCGGAATTTATTATCGGCCTGAACTATTGCGTCAATCTCTTGCGGCCCTGATTCTAATCAAAAGCAAACCTATAGGTTTTCTAATTATGTGCATATCAATTAGATGATTAGCGATAATTCACCAAAGTGTCTACGTCGTAAAATACGTCATGAGGAAACTTGAGCTCTCCATTTGCACTTGGTTTATAGTGGAGCTTAACTCAAGCCGACCAATGTGTGCAATTGGGTTATTGGTAAGAACTTTATACTATAACTGGAGTCCAAACTTCGAAGAGGTACCTGAAGACGGATTACGTGACATTGAATGTAGATATATCTACGTCATGTAGTTTTAACATGACGAAACTATAAGATTCCGTTTCGACTACGGAATCCTAATAAGTTTTCATATGGACTTGTCTTTCCTTCTCCTCTTTCAGTAGAAGATGTTTAGAAGTTTTAAAAGTATTGAAACAAACATAGCTAGTCAAGCTAAATAAAAGCGTTTACAAAAATACAGAGTAGCTGGTACGGAGTACGGACCTATTTCAATCAAATGATCAATAAATCTCCAGTCGAACTTGGGTTATCGACAGCAGATAGTTTATACAATAAGCCCCAGACTGATAGGCATATAATATATTGGAATTTTGCAAGCAACGTATAAAGATATAGCTCATACCTTTATACAGGCCTTATTTAGACGAATGCAATATCTTTGGTAAAGCTTTGAAATAATAGCGCTCGGTTTCGAAAAGGTTAAAAATATTTTTTGTACTTAATAGTATTTGTTACAAATTGTAACAAAATATTTGAATGAACAAAATATATGACAAGTCTCTTTATTAATGACAAAGGACCTTACAAGGAATACAAACTGCAGTAAAAACAAAAAGTAGCGAAGATGTTAACTTAAAATGATAAAAAAATATAATTAAAAAAACAAAAAACCCGACTGCGTAAAAAACTGAAAAGAAAAAATAAGCCCAGTAGTTTAGAATGTTGTTAAAAGTAATACATAAGTTACTATTATGTCTTCTGTGGTAATATTGAACAACTAAATTATTAAACCATAGAAGGATTGCAGTCGGGACCCATTCTTCAACCAATCAAATCTTGTTTGTTTTTTCCCAAGCAGCCCTGTAAAATTAAAATGAAAAATGATGAAAGGAACCTAAAAATCATTTTTGAATACGTATTCAACTATACCCCACTTGATGTAGTTCTTCGATTTTTTTTTCATTAAGACAATATAGCGTCTGGTTGTCCCTGTGGTGAATTATTATTGTAATGTCTTTAGTGACACTCGCAAGGTTAAGACAAATCGATTTATTTAAAAATCATCAAAATCGGTCAACCCCACATAGGAACTTACATACATACATAGATTGATAAACACATTACCCTTCTTTGCGTCGCGTAGTCGGGTAATCTACACTATTATTACAAAGAGGAAAGATTTGATTGTTTGTTTGCATTGAATAGGCTCTGAAACTACTGAACCGATTTAAAAAAATCTTTCACTTTCGGGAAGCTACACTATCCCCGGGTGACATAGGCTATATTTATTTATTTATTTAAACTTTATTATACCTAATACAGTTGGTATAAAAGGCGAGCTGAATGCTAAGAGCATTCTCTACCAGCCAACCTTTGGGCAAAGCAAAAAACAGCGGTATATTATATTTTCAAAAAAATTAGGGATCCTTAATAAAACTCCAATAATGTAACCCAAGGTGTAAAAAATAAGAAAACCGAAGCAAAGCGAGGGCGGTTACTCGTAAATAATATTAATATAATTTATTTTCAGATTAAGATTTTACATAGCTTGCAGAATGAGAATACCAAAATGGCAAGGGCCTATCCTTCGAGGGAAGAAGAGCTCTTGAGTGGCACTTACGCCTCCGTAAAAAACTCCAATAATGATGACCCGAAAAAAACTGTAAGAAATTAGTAAGGACGGTCATATTCCACAGAGTTTTAAGTTTTAATAAAATGTAATTAATTGTTCTTAATGAAATAAACAGTATGATGCAGATAATAATGGCAATATTAGCAATAATCCCAAGTTACAGTGAAAATTCGATCAATGTGCCGCGGACTTTCCCAAAACGCTACAAGCTGCTACGAGCTACGCCTTTCATGTAGCTTTTGGAATGATAATATTGAAAGTTCGAGCAAAATTCAGTCAGTATTGCGGTAGCCGTCGTAAGGGGAAGTTGTGTCGGTCGTCGACGTAACACCGCGCGAACGTATTTACGATCGCTGTCATTCAACTCTAAATCCAATTATTCATTGAAATACGTCAATGACTTCCCCTGTCAACAATGTACGTAGTGTGAAATAGATGATGTGTAGTTTGTATTTTAGTGTTAAATTAAGGTTTTGGGTGGAAAATGTTGGTGAAGGATGAGAGTTCGGGAAAATGGTGAGGGCGTCTCGGATAAGATGCATGTTCACTGGATTGCTTTGGATGGCCTCGTGCCTGAGGAGGACAGAGGGGCTTATAGGTAAGTTATGATTAATAAATGATAATAATAAAATAATCAAATCATAATAATAAAAAAAACGTGCCTTAAGAATACATCATTGAATTTTCACTTGTAAAAAATCGTAAAAAAAAACAAAAAGAAAGAGGAAAGATATGAAAAATAAATAAATGCTGAAATACACACAGGATTGCTTATATTGCACAAATTTTACATCACATTAGTAGAACAAAGACAAAAAAGCCAAATAAAATCTGTCACAAAATGCTTTGCTGCCTGTGATATTATTGATAAGTAGCGAAAATATTAGCACAAAATTATGGTGATTCAAATATTACTTATTATACCTAATATAACGCAGATTATAATACCAATATCTGTAAAAGTTGTGATAACTAATTGCGTAATCCCGTAGTCTAGATCACATTTACACAATTAGTAGCAATTATTGGGAAATATTATCCTAAATTTCCTAATTTCCATTTAAGTACTTAATCTCTATAAGTCCCTATAAGGTGTGAAAGTTTGCATGAAAACCCATATCCCGTAAGTTGAAAAGCTTGAAATTGCACAAACACTTCAACACTACAAACAACAGTGATATGTATCGTTATATCGTGGATCCTTTACAGACACATTTCGTCAGCCCACGCATTATGACGATGAGGTGGTAATGCCGCAGGATTGCAATGTTGACGTCACAGTTGACAAAGAGAAACCTCTCAAACAGAATAACTTATGATAAAACAATGTACTAACCTGGCTTTAATTAAGAATAGGATGACAGAAGTGATGCATTCATTTAAGGTTACTAAATAGGTAATATTAATTGTTTGAGGGGATAAAACTCTACGTTTGTTAAAATTGGTACGAAATAAAATTATTGCTGAAATAAGAGAAAATTAAGACACACTAAAATATAAACTATATTTCCTTAAAATACTTGCTCCCTTGAACGAGATAAAATTACGTTAATAAAGTCTAGCAAAAAAAATAAATTGTTGAAAAAAAAAAAACTAAAAACAAAATAAGAACTAAAAGTCGATAATAACTTTATTAAAGAGCCTATTTAAAATTCTTACCTTTTTTAGGGTTCCGAAGTAAATCGCAATCTTTTTAGTTTCGTCATGTCCGTCCGTCCGTCCGTCTGTCCGTCCGTTTGTCCGTCTATCTGTCCGTCCGTCTGTCAAGCAAAGCGGCGAGACCCTTAGTGCTAGAAAGCTGTAATTGGATACATATTTATTACATGGATATACATATTTACTTTTCAGGGTACCTCCCCTGTAGGTAACGCTAACATGAGGATGAATTTTTCATTTGTCGCGTACCCTGTAGTGTGGGGTATCTTTAAAAAGGTCTTCCAAAAGGTCTTTTAAGACCACTTTGCGATTAATTTAGGTTAGGTTAGGTTTTTTTTAATAAAAGGCGCTTTCTGGCGTGCCCGCGAGCTAAATAAAGTATCCCCTGACATTGCTTGTCAGGCACTTGGATGCTTTATATATTTATAAAACTGATGGTACAGGTTCTTAAAAATATATTAACATATGAATTTATTACAGGCGCTTCAAGCATTTTTCTTAATTTAATTACAATGTCGTTTTCTTATTACTATTTTTCTAACTTACATTTTTATTTTTCTTAATAAGGCCTTAACTGTTTCTTTACTATTTCTTAATAGGGACACAGTTACTTTATAAGTTTCTTAGTCTAGTTAATGTTTCTTAATTTTCGTTTGCGAAATATTTGGCTTTAAAGTGCTAATTTTGGTTAGAGTCAAGTGGCCCCCCCCCCCCCTGCCGGCTAAACGGTTGGAGTTGGACAAGTGAAAAAATCTCAAAAACAGGTTACATGATGAATTTACAAGCAAAACTATCCCGGCTATGTTAGGATAAGTAGTTAATGAGTAATAGTCGTTAAACTTACTACTTCGGAACCCTACACACGCACTTCCCCGGTTTTACTTTCTCTAACTTTAATGCAATATACGCGTAGTATGTCAGTGCTAAGTACATTAGGATTATCTTTCATTACGCAGGCACTTCCAAGACCCTGAGGTCATAGACATTGCAATGTTATTGGATTAAGACAGGTGTTTTGTTTCAAGTTACGGTACAGCGTGCCGCAAGAGTAGTTGGCGTAGTTTCCCATGTTTTGCCATGGTTAATGGTTTTATAACTACTTGCCATGGTAGACTTGTTTCTGCAAAGTACTGTGCAGATTGATGTAATACTTGACTTATTTGTATCTTTTGTCCTGGGAATACGAGGTGTAAGTAAATTAGCACAGTAAAATTATGCCTAAGAAATTGTTTTAACATACCGATAAGATGTTACAGTTGAAAAGTTTCTAAATTCTATTTTTATTTTTATTATTGCACATCTACATCAATTTTTTTAAACTTCTTTATGACACCAGCTTTTTTTTATCCAATTAAAGTTACTGTTACTGTTATCTTTTTTGAAACTTTTTGACATTTTACTTTAATTTTTTTTTGATATCTTGACATTTTTTTTTATTTCTCAACATTTTTGACTAACTTTGACTTATGCTTTGTTGGGTGTTGTTATGGTGTGACCCTATAATGGTTAAACCTTTATTTTTTCCCTAACCGTTTCCACAACATCACATTCTTCGAAAATTGCAGAAAATATTTAAACTTCGAACATGTAATCCCTGTACGAGTCGACGATTGGACAAACAAATAGCTTTGTGTTAACCACAGTGACTGTTGGTCGCACAACCAACTTTATTTATTATTTATTTATTTATTCATAATTACACCTAACATTACAGGTTGCCTAATGCGTTAGAGTAATATTAAATACATTAAAATCAAATTCTTATTAAAAATAAAATTCTCATAAATTAAAATAAAATTCATAATAAATAATATAACTAAAAATTAAAAATTCTTATACATTTATAATTAAATCTTACAATCCATTTATATACTTTAATCCATTTCCACAATACGTAACACACAATTTATATGGTAAGCTTTTGAATCCTGGCTATGGTATTGTGTTACTTTACCACATATGTACTCGGAGCTTTAAAGCTCTCAGTATCATTAAGTAGCAAGCTTGGTACTGTCAGCATAACAATTACTATTAGCAGAAACTAATCTAAAAATAATCTAACAGAACTAGTATATTAAAACTTTATTGTTTAGACGTCCCTTCACCATGGTCAATTTTTTGCGGGCTGTAGCGACGTGTGTGACTAAAGACAGGAATAACGTGCGAGTGAGAGGGAATGATAGGTAGGTTCCGCCATTTTAGATTCGTTTTTTTAATGGCGCGGCTAATACATAGTTTGAGTTGGAATGTCATGTGAGTTGAAATTTTTACTACAATTCATCATGACTTATAACTATTCATTTCAATTTTTTTGGGAGATTTTGGGCGGGCACGTAAAGCCGTCGGTCCCGGTTGTTATCATAAGATAACAGTCGTTAAGCCATGTCGGAGGCCTTCGGGCGGTTTGAAAACTTCCGACACTCGGGTTGGCCACTAACCCCTCCACCAATCCGCACTGGAGCAGCGTGGTGGAGTATGCTCTAGTCTAGGCCTCCTCAAGAGGAGAGACCCGTGCCCAGTAGTGGGCCATTAATGGGTTGAAGCCAGGGAGATTTTACTTGTGTAGGCTTTCGTAAGATTTTTTAAAACAAATGATAATAATATCTTTTAATAACGATAAAGCTCTTACACACTGATTCTGTATATCCAGTTAAGATCAATTTTGCTTGCTTGGATACAATATGCTTGCTGGATAAATTGCTGCTTCCAGCTCGGGGCTTGAGAGCCAGTTCTTTCTTTCTTTCTTCCTTCTGTAATCCATATATTATTATACATTTGGTGTCACTGATGTCCTTTGGCGACGGTACCATTCACCATCATCAAACGATATCTTTATATAAATCCATTCAGCGGTTTGGAAGATTAGAAGTAATAAAGAATATTACATGCAAACATAGGTACATAACAAAATACGTGCGAAAAATCTAACCCTTACTGGCTTTCGGATAAAAATATACTAACATTGCCAAAGAGACAATTGCATCGTATCTTTATCGGTCATTCAGCCAGCCAGCCAAGCTTATGACGTATCAAATTACCCGGTGACATAATCGCCCGCATTCGCTAAGAAGTGGTTTTGGTAACTCGACCTAACAAGGGGGACTTAGCCTTTGCCGACATTTCCTACTCACAGCCTAGACTAGACACCACTATCGCTTACTAATACAGTAATATAAGTTTTCGTCTGTTCAAGGGACGTGTAGAAACGCTTATTTAATATTATCTATCAATGGTCAATTAATACAATCGCTCACTCTGAAAGTTAAGAACACAAGAAAATTCGACTAAACTTTGCGCTTAGTCTAAGTTTGCCAGCATTTCTTTGCCTACACATCTATAAACTGTTGAATGTAATGTACAATATTACACTTACGCTCCAAACGGTTAGTTAAATCGCTCTTTAGTAGGTACATAATTTGTATGGTGATTCTTTACTAAGGAGCGATTAAAGGAGTTGGGACGTTAAAGATATGGTAAAAAATTGAAGATAATTATTTATTACCATTTTTAGCTATTTTTATTTATGCCCGGCAGTTTCCTTCCCTCTCCTAGAAACAAATGTCAAATATTTATTTCGTGTTTCAGTTACAGTGTCAGAAAGCTGCAGTATCTACTTTTGCTTTGGTTTGACTGGATATTACATAAAAATGACATAACTAATTACTTATGTACTGTTAAGTTACTGATTATTCTAGAGGCGCAAACCTAATTAAACCACCGCCGAACTAATGTAATGGCAAGGATAAGTTGGCTAATTATAAATTGATTACGTGGTTATGAAGTTAGCAAACTTCATTATTAAAATATTTCACTCAGTAGTTCATTTTGCTTTATTACTCCCAGTAAATGACGTGGCAAATAGGTACGGTGTCTACTAATTTTATCCGTGTAGCGTTTTAATTACAATGTCTGTTGCCCATGGGCGTAGCCAGGTTTTAGTTTCGGGGGGTTGGTCCAAGAAAATACAACGACTAAAAGTACCTACATGACAATAACCCTAAAGAAAATTGAGACTTTATTTTTTCTCACGACGCGACGTATGTAGTGCCATCTATTATTAGTCTAGTCAAAAAGTTCAAAAACGTGTTTAATAGAAATAAAGCTCCCAAAAATATGTGCAATAGCTCATTCGATTCGGAATGACGTCTAGAAAAATGTTTTTTAAGGGTTTATTAGCACATAAAAATGTCAGTCCTTAACATTTCGGGGGAGGGGGGGGGGGGGGGGGGGGGTTGAACCCCCAAAACCCCCCCCTGGCTACGCCCATGCTGTTGCCTGTTATTTTAGCTTCCAATTACTTAGTATAAAGAACACACAGAATACAGGATAACAGGAAGGTTTTATTGTTGTGTGTGTAACGTACGAGTATAAAATGTTATGTAAGACAAAAAGACAATGACTGGATGGATAAGATGGATAAAGAATGGACACGTACGTTTTACGAAGATGAACTGGATATTTCTGCCGTCCTCAAGCTTAAAGGCAGCTAAATGACATCTGGCCAATTTTTACTTTATTATTATCTTTTTGATATTTTTCTGAACTTTATTAATATTAAAGTTCAAAAAATATATATCTTTTGAATTTGACATAATATGACAACATTAACAATTGTTTATAGAGAATCACTAGCACGATTTCAAAATAATCCCGCGTTTACCTTACGCTCTACCTCAAAAACTGTTTTTTTCACTTAACTGCTTTTTAGTTTGGGGACGGCAGATTTAGGATCTAAGTAACTTGTAATTAGAGACTGTTGCCCTTTATAGAATTAGGATCATTTCCGTTGAGTGTGAATTGGAGCTCAGGGTGAAATTTATAAACCATGCTTGGGCTTCTAACCGAATTGGGCTTCTATTCAAATAAAAATAATGGTCCTAAATCCATTGAAGTATAATTTACAAGAACAGACATCGCGAACAAAAGTGTCGCGTCTGGAGATTCCATTTTCAGAATTAAGCCCTCTTTCTCCTTTCAAAATCGACCGAATCCGTTGAATATTGAAGCCCATTGGCGCCAATTCATTGGGACATCAACCTTAACGCTAGCCGTTTTATCAGACTTTTTTTTTCGTATTAGCAAAGTGTTAATTATCTAGCTAGTACATTTGAATGATGCCTGAGCAAAGTCCAAGTCTAAGTACGGTTTATAGATAGACCCTAAGGTTTCACAAGTTTATAGGTACTTGTAGCTGCGTACAGTTGGAGATGGTATAATTAATAACTCATCATTTGTCGTGCTAACTTACCATCTGTCTTAATAAATCTGTGAGCACACATCATCTGTGATTAGTTACTGCAGATAGCGATGAAATGAGAGAGCTTATTAATACGAGAATGTAGCTATTACGTCATGCTAAACTATGAGGATTTTTTTCTTAGAAAGGCATAATGTAACACTTTTTTATTTTTTTTCCTGTATCTAAGTGGATCGAATTTCCTCATTCAATGCTGACATACTACTCTACATTTTAAATATATGTAAGTATATGCACTCCAATAGTATGTAATAAAGACAGGTAGTTAATACAAGAAAAACGATTTTTTTCCTTCTCTGTTAAACTATGTCTACTCGTATAATGGAAGAATAAAATATAAAATATTTATTTTAAAAATCAGACGCTGTCGACAAATGGCATCGTCCCCCTAATTTCACGAACCCCGTTCTAATTTCAAACAAAATCCTGCGCCGATGATTATTTCGTAAAACTTTATGACATGCGGCCATTAATCCGTAGTAGAGGGATATATTTTTTTCTTAAATTCGGTTTGTATTTCAATGGTTCGTTGTTAAGCGGAGTGTGCACTATCATAATCAACAATACAGATTCGTGAGAAGCGTTCCGGCCGCTTACGTCGATCCTAAGCGATCGAGCGAGCGAAGCAATAGCGGGTGCGGTCGCTACCAGAGCCTTGCTTCGGAGGGCACGCAAAGCTCCTGGTAACTGCTGTTGTGGAAAAATAACAGCTAGTCGTTAAGCTACATACCTAGGATGCCAGGGGGCGATAAAAAATTTTTTGGATGACCACTAACCCTGAAGGAACCTAATCTTCACTGGAGTAGTGTGGTGGAGTATGCTCTAGGCCTCTAGGCCTCCCTAATGGCTAAGAGTAGATACTCGTACTTAGTAATTGGCCATGAATGAGTTGAAGCTACTAAAGAAAGAGATTGAATATCTATGCAATAATAAGCATCGTGTAAGCTACTGTAAAACAGGACTAAGACCAGAATTGAAATGAATTTTGATATACTTACTTAGTACGGATTGTGTGTCGTATTCTTTACGTCGTCTATTGTATTCGAATTGAATAGTCTCCCAGATGCGCGGATAGGATACGTGCCGAACTATCAATTGATTCTGATACCACCCTCTTTACACCGTCTAACTATTTGTTAATTGTTATGCTCGTTTACAGGCAGCTGTGTTTTGATAACATCATTTTAAATTCTCTGACGGATTACTGAATTGGTTTTGCTTTGCGTTTTGCGTGTGAAAGCACTTGAAAAACATCGACTGTGGATTATCAAAATAAAATCGTTCCAAAGTCATTCATGTTACAAAATATACAAGACAATAAAATTTAAATGGAAAATGTAAAATCTTTGACTTCATAGTATCAGTAAGTTCAACATCATGCAGCCGGCAAGTATCTGCGCTACATTTTATTAAAGAACTGGTGTTATTCGAATTGTATACAGGAAAAAATATTATGATTATGTTCGTGCAGATGTGCGCTCGCAATCTGTTATTATTCTCAATAACAAATGTTATGCAGGATCGCTAGACCAGGCTTCACGTGATATGTAATTTCGACCTTTTGTTGGTTGAATATTACGCCAATATTACCTATATGCCGGTGAATAAATGTTTTGGATGTTTAAGTAATATCAGAAATTACAATTGACATAACATTAGATAATTTTTAATACCCACTTCAATAGTTATAAGTATACTGAATACTTATTTTGGCGAGTTTTCTCCTAATAAATATATGCGTTAGTAATTTTTTGCTTTAAAGCTATCTTGTATTAAAAATATTAAAAACTGGAACAGGTTATAATTATGTGCCCTTTGAAATAGTTATTAGAGCGTTCTAAAAATTTTGCCACCATCCTACACATCATATAAGAGCTATTATAAGCGCTCTACGTGACGTAGAAGCAATACCTATGACAAAACGAATGTTGTATGAATACCGAAATAGATATCAAGTAGGTACCTACATTTTCCATGAGACTCTCAAATAAACAAGATTTGTAGTGTGACGTTGTGAGCAAAGTCAAAGCGTAATAAAAACTCTTCAGATGAAAGGGAGAATAACTGTGAGGATACTTTTCCGTGTCTTTATATTCCGTCCACGTATAGAATCAATTTGAAAGATTGGCTACATCAGCGTTGCGTTGGCTGCCATTGTGTGTCTACGACAAGGAAGGAGGGAATAAAATCTTCCATCAGCGGACGGTCAAAGGAGCATAGAAATATCTTGCAATAATTCTTTAAAGATATACCTACCAAGTATTAGTCCACATTTCAATTAGCGATAGTATGTTACACATATTACACATATTATAGTTGTCTGGCACAGCCAATTTTTTTAGAAACTCTTGGGTGATGGCCTCTATATGTACATACATGTAATACCATGTAAATATCTCAGTATAATGCGAAAGTAACGTTCTGATTTATGGCAAAAAAGCTCTTTAACTACAATCGTAAGATTGTTTTCAAGTTGCAAGATGGTTAGAACACATTATTTGTACGAAACGATCTTAATTTTTAACCGACTTCAAAAAAGGAGGAGGTTCTCAATTCGACTGTATTTTTTTTTTTATGTTTGTTACCTCAGAACTTTGGACTGGGCGAACCGATTTTGATGATTCTTTTTTTAATCGAAAGCTGGTGGCTGTCATGTGGTCCCACATAAATTTTATTGAGATTTGACAATGGTATCCATGAGAAAACCACATAAGTCATAAATTTGTGTTAAGATGTGCGCGACAAATTGATGAATAACTCAATATCACGCCAACCGATTTCGATGATTCTTTTTTTAATCGAAAGCAGGCGCTTGTCATGTGGTCTCACATAAATTTGAACGAGATCTGACAACTATGTAGTTTTTGAGACTTTGAAGTCGGTTATTTTTTGTTAGTAAAATTTAGATTATGATAAATAAGGGACCAATCCAGAAGTATATGCTTTTAAATATAAAAATAATAATGAAAAACTGTTCAAATAGAACGTTCTGGAATATGGAGTATGGTAAATGAGTTCTGAGGTAAGAAACATAAAAATACAAACGAAATGAGAACCTCTTGAACCTTTTTGAATTCGGTCTAAAAGTTCAATAGGTGCTTTTCAGATTTCTAATTATGATTGTGTACTAATTATGTATATTAAACTAGCTGCCCGGACAGACTTCGTTCTGTCAAAACTTTTTTTGAGATGTAAGCTATCCTATCTTTCAAGTTGAATTAAACTGCACACGGTGTGCAAATTTGATTATAATCGGTTCAGCAGTTTAGGAGTCCATCGCGGACAAACAACGTGACACGTAATTTATATATATTAAGATTAACATACACGTGTGCACTGCAGACTGCAGTGCTGATTGAGCCATTTATCACTAGCGCGAGCGGCGAGTTGTTTGTTAACCACGAGTCGTTCCATCAATCATATTTTTAACGGGTCACCGGGTTAGTTCGTTATAAAAAAGATTTATGGGGAATGTTTTGTAAGGGGTTAATTGTAATTTACTTCAGGGGTGCCAAATTACTTATAACACTCGATAATATCTTATATTTTTTTATTTAGACTGATAATTATATCTGTAGCATGTAAAATAAACCAATAATTTAATCATAATTTTATTAGTTAATTTGGATGAAGGTTTTTTTTACATAAATTTATTTTTATGTATTTTTATGCTTCGTCTCTGGTTTCAATGTAATCCAAAAATCTAACTGTCTTTAATTTACTAATTTTAAAATTGGTTTTATTATTACTTAAATTAATTATTTAATATCAGAACGTAAGGAATCTGTAAAAGATATTGATTGATAATAAACCCTTTAATTGCTTTCACTTGGTTAAAGGTTGCTCTAGGCTCTAATGTAACCGATTATTAACTAACATTTGACAACATAACCAGTCGAAGGTAAAAGCGCCAATAAAGCACCGTAGTTAATAAGACCATCTCACAGCACGTTACTTGCTTCCACTCTACAATCTACATTGATAAATGGTCTGAGTTTAACACCTTTGTTCGTCCATTAGTTAGGTACGGTTAAACTTTGCCCGGCATATTAACGTAACGGTGAGCGGCTCGTTAATCATGGTTCAGTAATGAAGGCTTAGTTGTGATTTGTAGAGTTACTACACCTTTTTCTTAATAAATAAATAAATAAACGCTACACACACCTCCGCAGTAGTTTATTACCTGTGTCGCGGGTGGCATAGACGACACATACACATCACAATCATACACATGACAAGAGTACCTACAAATATTTATCTGTCACATAAATAAGTATCTGCCCCGGCCGGGAATCGAACGCGGGAACCGTCGCTTCGCAGGCAGGGTCACTACCAACTAGGCTACAGGGTCGTTCTTTTTCTTTCCTACTTTTTGGGATTTAGAGCAGTCGCTTTAAATTTTGGCCGTATAGAGGCGGCTTAGGATATTGGCCCCAATCACATGTCGCAAGACCAATTTGTCGTTTAGGATGCAGACGACACTGTCTTTGTATTAATGCGGAAAATGAACAACTTTTTGCGCTCTCTCTTCTCCTTGTTAATCTATATAATACCGATGAAATCTAATCACTGAATACACTACTACTCTAAACACTCAAAATTTATTGTATAGCTAATCAACAGCAATCCACTAACGGCCGGTCTCAATAATGTACTAACAGATGGAAGACTGTGGATAGGGCTGTCATCTGTCATATTTGTCAATTTTTCAGAGGCAAAAATTGACAAATATGACAGATAACATACTAATGGTAGCCCTATTCACAGCCTTCCATCTGTTAGTACATTATTGAGACCGGCCGTAAAAGAAATAGGGTAGCAGTGCTCACCGAGTACAAGGTAGCTGGAATTAAAAATAAATAATAAATACAAGCAAATAAATCTGAGCAAGTTAAGGCAGTAGTAAAGGGATTTTGATTCAGCAAGGGGTTTCCATTGGTGTTTCCATTATCAAGGGTTTGCTACTGCTTGTTAATACTTAAACACGCGCTCCACCTGAGCCCTAGGGAGCCGTTACGTCAGACGTATGTCGGTGGAACCATTGCTTCGTTTGAAATAAACGAGTATGTATAATATATAGGTACAATCAGAATTGGATCCTGATATCTTTTTAACCGACTTCAAAAAAGAAGAGGTTCTCTCAATTCGACTGTTTTTTATGTTTGTTAGCTCAGAACTGTCGACTGGGATTTTGATGAGCCTTTTTTTAATCGAATCGGTGCTTGTCATATAATGTCATTTTGCAGGCCAAATACACACAAATCGTATAAATATTTGCCGGTCGCTCAGTACAGCTAAGCCGTGACAAAGCAGTATCTTAAGTTACGGTTCCGATACGTTTGTTGTGATGCCCGTTAAAAAGTTGTAAGAGATTTTACTTCCACATTCAACAACGAACATATGAGACGTAATTCGCTTTACGCCTATAATATTGCTAGAAATTTTCATTTTTACAATTACTAACTTCTTCGACTGGCTATCTTCGAAACTACGAATGCTAGAGATATGTCGATACTACTGTCGTGTAGCTCTTTTCACGGACTATACGCCAGTGGTATAGTCGAAAAAGGTTGTAACTTGAGTTACAACCTTCTTCGTTGCGGGTATCGATGTGGTCCCACTTTGAACTAGATCTGACGCGTAGTTTTTGAGTTATTTTGAAGTCGGTTATTTTTGTCTTGGTAAGTTGGTCGGGTATCGATGAGATCATTGCAATTATCCTGATGTCTATGATGTGCGAAGGTGACCATTTACCATCAGGTGGCTTGTTCGTTTGTTAGTAAACGTTTACATAAAAATAACTTTTGGATTTGGCTATTGAGATAATGAATGTTGGAGAAGCCACATGAAAAGAAATGGAATGCCATAGATCTTCGCCGAATGTCGATGTGGAGATAATTTCTTCTTTGCTGATGTTTATAGATGGTCAATTGATCACACCTTACCTTAGGGTCATTTTGTCGATGCACATCACTCAAACTACCACCACATTTCACGTAGCGTAATTTAGTTGTGGCACTTATGAAAACACTTGTAGTCTATATATTCTAAATATTTTATGATGTTCTAGTTCAGAATTTGATAGGTTTTTTCCACGCAACGATCTTTAAGTGCTCTTGTAAATAAATCCAAACGTCGGTGCTCAGACAATGTGTAGTTATGGCGATGAGTGCTTACGTTCTATGGGAGCCATCGTCGTTTGGAACACCGAGAGCAACTGGGTCACGTGCGTGTATGTGTCCATTGTTCGAGCGATAACGTCAATGTACCCGGCTGTCATAAAATTAAAAAGCAATAATTGGTTGTAATAATTTTTGTAAATATTATTTTGTTTATTGTGTGATACTTTAAATGCAATGCTTATTATGCAGGTAAACATTTTTGGGGTAAGGTGATATAGTAAACCGGGTGACAACCTATTACAGCTTGAGCAGTTGTTGATTGATGCCTTGGAGCTCAAAGCTACCAGAAACTTTCAAAACGTCGTCTTAAAAGTTTTTCCACGTTTATACTCGTATACTCTGATGACTATGGGACATGGACGACTGTTTACCACCGTATGGAGAAATAATAATATTTTATTGAATGGTACAGTATTTAGTATCAGAGAAGTAAATAATAATAATAAGCGAATTTCCCGCTACCTTTTGTGCCGTCAAAGCGCTCTTTCAATAAATATTAAGGAATCGTAAGAAATAGCAGATAATCAACGGTTTCGTTAAACTTTAATATGAAAACAAAGTCAAGGTCCCGACAATGGAAACAGATACTAAGTGCTTCCCTAAGCCCTGGCTTAGGGTAGCGCCCTTCACAACATTTCGCATTGATTCCCTCCCTTAAAATGTGACAAAGGTGCTACGAAGTATTGTGTAGTGGATCCGTCAAATATTAAAACGTCTTCGTAGAATGGGGAAAGTTTGCCGGTATTTGAATAGTAAAGCGAAGGGAAAATTTGAATCGGATGCTACTTAGAGAAGCACTTAATAACCTTGTCTTGTTCTAAGACTGAGTAATTACCTAGGTATTACTTATAAGAAGAACAAGGCGCTTAATTATTAGATACTTAATAACTATTCTATAGGTTATATCTATGCTATATAATATAGTTCAACGCAATTAAATAAGTGCAAAATAAAGAGTGTGCATGTATTTGTTTTTATGACCTAACTTAGTTTTTTATTAAGTAACAATACATAAAAACTGGCCAGTAATAAATAGAAAGAGTAAACTATTCCAAATCACTTGAATTTAAAGTGTCAGGAAACAAGCGAACCACTTAATCCTCCAACACCGATAACATTCAGATGAGCCCTCGGAATTACACCCGGGAAAACCTCTCTACCACACCTACATCTTTATTAATCTAAATTGGTCTTTGATCCGTTCATTTAACGTTTAATTTGTCTTAATAGATATAGCTTGTACATCCCTCGTTCTGATATCAAACCAGAATTGCTTGGTCTCCGCTAGTGTTCCCAATTTTTGGTATTTGTATTAAAAGGTCAGCAATTTGCTGAGAATGGAAGATCAGTATTATCTGGGATTATAAATATCGTTGTTTGGATGGTTGCTATGGCGACGCTTGATCCAAATCGGGTATTGCGAAGGGTTGAAGGAGGGAAGAGGAGAGGCATAGGATTACTTGGGGAGTAATAAGGATAGATATAGGGGGTGAATGGTGCACGACAGGCTAGCTCCCGAACCAGCCAAATTGCATTAGTCTTGCTTCTGTACGTATCGAATGGTTAAATTTTCTTCTACATCTGTTATTATGTTCGGTATTGCATGGAAAAGTTCGCTACTTCTATGCAATTTACGGAGCTTTTTTGTGGAATGCAAAGTTGCTATAAGCATGCGATGTTAGGAAAATTAATTTGATTTTATTAATAATATTTCAGTATTCAAAGAGATGCTAAAATCCAATAAAATATGTATGAGTAAAGTAGCAAATACCGGATTCAAATTTGAGATTAGATTCATTTCTGAGATTAGAGGATCAAAGGCACAGAGAGACAAAAATCCTAAAAATGATAATCATCACAATCACATCATGGATAGCTTTAATCACCATCACATGGTTTCCGTTTGTTCACACTTCGTCGGATCTTTAAGCTCGATAAAATTAATAACAAATATCGTACAATTTCTTCGAATTGATCCATATCACCATACATTTTGTCCGCCCGCGGTTAGACACATATAATTTTGTTTCATTTTACCACACTTGTGTTGGTAGTTATTATTTCAAAACCAGGTCACACAAGCTTTCAGTAACACTTTTATGCGATAACGTGCCTTTATTTTTAGTTTGGGTCGTAAAGTTTTTGATGATCCACCTTTCATGTGGCTTCAAATACAAAATGGATTAAACATGCGCTCCACACTTCCGTTTTGCATTTATATTAATGCAAATAAGATGGTCGATAGCTTAGTGTTTCTTTCTTCTTTTCTTTTTTGGCCGTGGTTGATTGGTACCATCAATGACATTTAAAAAATATAGATACGTTATACCCTCACAAATCAACCAAACAATCTGTTCCGAAAAAAGCTACAACACACACATGATTATCTTTTGTTTCACTACACTACTACACTACACTCACATTGGTATAATACACGAAGGCATTTTAACGCTGTATGTCAAATGTCAAGCACTTCTGACAACACGAAAAGAATGCGTATCGTCTTGTATTGACACAGCGACTACGAGCACAACGGTCAATTGCCTGTTCTTACGCTCTTCATCGTCAGCGCGCTAGTGACATATCTAGTTCCTTTTTACATTATAATATCATTGGGTACCATCAGATGAGTCGTATGCTCGTTTTTCGGGTATTCATATAAAAAACTGACCAACCGCAAATCGGACTCGCGCTACCGTAATGCTCGCGCGAATCGAGGGTTCTGTTGGCTTCAACCCATTGTTGGTTTGGAGTCGAGTGGTGGGGTGGTCCGTATTAACTGATTTTGTACTTATTTTCTACTATGACTATAAAAGACAGTACTACCGTATTCCTAAATCACGCTATCAATGTTTTAACCGTCATCAAAAAAGGAGGAGGTATTCAATTCTACTGTATTTTTTTATGTTTGTTACCTCAGAACTTTCGACTGGGTGAACCGATTTGGATGATTCATTTTTTAATCGAAAGCTGGTGCTTGTCATGTGGTCCCACTTAAATTTGAGCTAGATATGATGAGTAGTTTTTGAGTTATTTTGAAGTCGGTTATTTTTTTCTTGGTATAATTTATGATTAAATGCTTTCGAACTTAGAACTGGAGTACCATATTCCCCTTACGATCTCCCTCTACTTAAAAATACCTAAATCATTTTGATCAAAGAAGATCCAGAAAGTTGCTCCAATCACACTGAATCGGTTTTAATGACTCGCCCTCCGTATCATTAAGAATATGCCCCACTGAGTTTTTACAGAAAGACCCATTCGGGTTAGTCTTTAATTATTTCTCTAATCTACCAGGATTGTTTGGCTTTATAACTTTAATATGGCTGTTGCTTTGAAAATGAGGCCCAAAAGGCAGCGCAATAGCGTATGCATGAATACACCGAGATAGGGCAGTCAAAAGCCGGAATTATTTAAATCATTAAAGTAAAGAAAAAAACATCTAAAAGGGTGAGGAAAACATTCGTTAGTATCGATTGATTATTTCAAAGTTATTTTATTGTTTCGTCAATACATGCATTTCATGTTAAAAAATTTTTAGTTCGTTCACTTTAGGTTAATTCTTAGTTAACTTATTAAACATTCCATATTAAGACGACTCCTATTTGGTAGACATTCTTACTTTACTATATTATATGGTAATTTGCAAATTATTTACAAATGAAGCGGGCACAAATTTAAAATAATTTAAAGACAAATTAATTTCCTAAAGTAATTTCTGTTTACCTACTATTCATTAAAAATTTAAAGTAATTTAAATTATTAATAATTCAATAAAACTAGTGTCAACAGTGTTTACGAAAAAAGACTCGTCCAAAAATTGAGTATCATCAAATTCACAAAATGTCCGATTCTCAAAAGGTCACTCTGTCGCAGGTGTAATAGACACAAATAAGAAATCACTATCTCGATCCGAGAGCAAACATTTGTCACATAAAATCGCATCGGGAACCGAACTCGGGATCCCTCGCTTGTCTACTTGGTTACGGGATCCTGAGTGACAGCCCTAGAACAAGCAAGGGTCGTGCCGCGTGCGGGAATGCCGAATCGCTGAATTATGCAGGGCCTGAAGAAAGGTTCTAGCTAATAGAGCTTCGTACGGGCTTTAAGCTCGCATTACTAGCATATTGTGCTTATAAAAGCTTATTGAACTTTTTATAAAGTTTTGGTATGCCAATTTGGATATAATTTGAATTAAAAAACATTCTAATTAGCAACTTGGCCATGTTTGTTTTTTGTATTATTTCAAATTAAAAATAAATTCAAATTGAAACACATTATCAGTATGAGAGGAGTATATTCATGGCAATGACTGATCCTGTGACGTATGACAGCTGTCACATCCGACCATCGGTTAACTGGTAGTAAACTAGTAGTAGTAGTAAAGGAGTACTATCGGTTGAAACTAGGTTGTGTACCTACTCTAACAAATATACAATGTCTTTTTATCGTTATTTGTAATTTAAGAATACACAAAATGAAAATAATTTGAGATAAATAATAATTTAATGCCAAAACTAATTTCTGTTGACCTTTATTTTTAAGGTTCCGAAATAAAATCGGAACCCTTATAGTTTCGTCATGGCCGTCCGTTCCGTACTTCCGTCTGTCCGAAGCAATGCGCCGCGCCGGGATCCGTCATTGGGCATACTATTATTTTAAACTCCTTTTTGTATTTATTAAAACTCCAGAATCGTAAAATAAAACATTGAAAAACATTTTTTTTCAGGGTACAGGTAACGTGAGGATGATTTTTTATTCGTCGCGTAGCTTATAGTGTGGGGTATCGTTGAAAATGTCTTTTAAAAATATTATGGGTCTTGTAAGACCATTTTTGAAATTAGATGTCCGTTTGCGAAATATTTGGCTATTATATTTGGCTATATTAGTCGATAAACTTACTACTTTGGAACCCTACATTCGCAATCCAAAACAACTCCAGCGAATGCTGTGCTCCTAGTATTACACATCTTCAACATGTCGTTTTATGGCTGTCGCATCATAAAAATTTAATCTCATTTTTTTCCAAGCGCCCCATAACAAGTAAGTATAGCTTCAATAAACGTTTAAATAATCAAACATAATTTATTATCTGTCAAATTCAAATTCAAATTCAAAATCATTTATTCATGTAGGTATCATTGATACACTTAAGCACGTCATTTTTTAATTTACCAGTGTCAATTATATTATCAACATGAATAATGATCAAGTCACTACGGATAGATAATTATTAATTAGTTAAACAATACTTACGTTTGCGTTTTATCTCAAATTATAAATGAAAATTGGTTACATAATATATTACATTAGATTTATTAGTATAATCCAAAGCACTTAGTGTATTTGTTTAACAAATATTTTGTACTACTGTGTACAATTGACTTTGAAGATTGGGCAAGTGAAATTTATAGCTTCAACATAACATCGACAATCTCCGTTGTGTTTTTGATCACAACACAAACAAAAGGTTTTGTATAGAAAAAATTCCGACTACCGTTATTGTACGTTCGCATCTGTAGCCATAAGTTTTTTGTGTTTGTGTATGTTGTTTGTATACCAAAGTCTTTCGCTGTGTATAAAAACAATTACCTACCTACTGTAAATTTCTTACCATAATGTCGCTTTATTGCCTTAAGCAAAGTTGTACTTTCAGAATATTTTACAAAAAAAATATAGTGAAAATGCGTTATATGGGTACCTAGTTTTATTTATACCGTAGAGAGGGACATGTTATGACCGGTTTTACGATTTTTTTACTGCGTGCGTGGAAACTATGGTATGAAAGTTCTGAAAAGGTCTTCCGGAGTACTTCCTACGACGAGAAATTAAATTATAAAACTTTTATAAAAACTCTAGAACCAACTCCGATATGAATAACTACAAAATGCAAAATAGCAAAACGTCAAATGCTGAATGAAAAACTAAAGTTGATACTTATTAATTTAGATAAAAAAATTGCATTTAGGCATATCATAATATGCCTAAATGCAAATTGAAATTGAAAACGCTTATAGTGGGTTTTAAACACGACGTATAGAGCTTCTTTACGTTGTTACATTTCTACAAGGCCCACATTACATTTCTCTGACTGCACTATCGTCTTGTCTGTTGTACAGTATTTATTTAACAAAATAAATATAAAAGTTATATTATTTCTGCCTTCATACAGAAACAACGAGGCTTTACGGACTCTACATTATACGATATAATAGTAAGCAGTCTTGTCAATTACCATAAAACGAGATGTCTTTCTCCATTCGCTATGCGACGATTGTCGTAAACCGAAAAATAAAAAGTCACATTAGCTGTGTCGGTATCTCTTATTTACATAAAACACCTTTGGGTTGTCACACTGCGATAAACGATAAGTTTTGGAATTGGGAATAATTCCAAATGTAATGTAAGTAAAGGGAAATGTTGCTTTTTTAACCCTGTTGATGTGCTAAGTCTTTATCAGTTCTGAAGAACATAATTACTCCAACATTCTGTGCTGTATAGCATGACGATTGTATTCCCTTTGTTGTGTTATGATTAATCGACAAATGAGCCGAAACAGTCGCCCACGGACATCAGCAAGGCTATTCTGTTTTGTAACTCGACAGCGGAATCCGCGATGAGTGTCAATTTTGGTAAGGAATCTTGACACTCATCGCAGATTCCGCTGTCGAGTTACAAAACAGAATAGCCTTGCAGTACCTACAGCGAAGGCAACGCTAATTCGTTACTTGCCAAGAAAAGAGTGAAGAAAAAACTTACACTCTTATTGTCAGACAAGACCATTATAGTCATTCATTATAGACCTTAAACATAGAATAATAATGTGGCTACATATCAAACCGTCGTTAATATTCTGACGTAGAAATGCAAGCAATATTAATTTCTAATATTAAAGAGTTAAAGCTCAAACAAATATTTTAATAGTCATGTCATAGCATGCATTTAAATTGTTGTACGTAATTTACAACGTGAAAACGTTTTAAATATCGTAAACAACGAGACCGTCGATTTAATATTATTGGAATTACATGACACGGGTACTCACGGTATGTAGGTATAGTGACGATATTTGACCCAGTTAGATGGACTTAGATTTTAACCGACTTCAAAAAAGGAGGAGGTTCTCAATTCGACTGTTTTTTTTTTATGTTTGTTACCTCAGAACTTTGGACTGGGCGAACCGATTTTGATGATTCTTTTTTTAATCGAAAGCAGGCGCTTGTCATGTAGTCTCACATAAATTTCAACGAGATCTGACAACTATGTAGTTTTTGAGAATTTGAAGTCGGTTATTTTTTGTTAGTAAAATTTAGATTATTAGGTGGTATGTTACTTATTATACTGGTGAGTCTGTTACTCAACATGATTTGTAGCGTCGTGTTACTGTCTCACAAAGGGCTTTTTAAAGAGATGTGTTACATTCAATGAAACTAACCACAACTCAACTAATTCAGCGCTTTTAGCTTTTATTAAGTAGATAACCTTGTATGAAAGTTTTATTGCCACTATAAAGTGCTTCAAGTATTCATGTGACAATATAGTTACTTTATATTTATCCTCCTTACCGAATCAATTAACGGTAACCGTTAGACGATAAAACTGCACCATTATGGTTAACATACATTCAGTTATAAAACCGATTTTTATTTAATTTACAGAACATTACGCAAACGAGTGTGAAATCAGTGGTCGAAATCGACTATAATCATCAAAAGTGTTTAAGTAATGTACAGGTAAAACATTAGAGTTAGTAATTGGGGAGGACTAAGGTTTTCAGTAACTGTGATGAACCGTTTAATCCTTCATGAGTATCGCAATCAGATCAGCTCATTCAACTCCAAGAGCAGCGACTTGAATATTTGAACCTGAATTTTTTTGAAGTGAAAACTTCTTTAGTACGGGAGTGACTTGAAATTTTATGAAACGAAACTGTCCAGTGGAGACTAGAAATGAGTGGAGACTAGAAATGAGTGGAGACTAGAAATGAGTGGAGACGAGTTGAGTTGAGTTGAGTTGAGTTGAGTTGAGTTGAGTTGAGTTGAGATGAGATGAGATGAGTTGAAATGAGTTTAGATGAGATGAGATGATTTTACATTCGTCTCATTATCTTGAAAACAAAATTTTTGAAGGTTTCACTTCTACCACGTGTGAATTGCACACATTTTAATTTTAATTTAATTTTATTTTGACCTGAATATTTGAACTTGTTCAAAGCTGATCTGTTGCCATGAGGCATTACAAATTAATCTTTTTGTTTCAGAAATCGTGGAAGAGCAGAAGTGCTACGATTACCAGTTCAGATTAACATGTCGGGAGCTAGACACACATATCGCAGTGCTAGAGGCTTGGTACACCTCCGCCGACGATTACCACCGGCCCTCGAACGAAACTCGAACGCACGAGAGCATAAAGATAAAAACAGAAAACGATTCTGAACTCAATCGAGTGTACGTTTATTCTAGTCCAAAACACGACGGTGTGTACGAACTGACCAACCATTCCAGTGTCGAAAATGTTACCGATGTAAGCGTGAATAGTTCGTTCGATTACGATTTACTTTTAAATGGTAGTGTTGGTTTTGTGAGTGAGGTGAACGATACGATTGACGTTTCTGTTGATGTGGTGAATGTGACGGGTTGTGGTGTGATGACGTACGCGAGGAGCTACGCGAGCTGGCACGAGGGTGACAAGCGTCGGCGGACAATGTCGAGGGCTTCGTCGATAAATTTGAGAGCGCCGCTGAGTTATCGGTGAGTTTAATTCCTTTTTGTAGCCTTTTGCGGACGAAAAAGGAGGTGGGTCATCTTGTAGTGATCACCATCCGTCACCTTTGGTTACCGTCACCATCACCGTCGTTAATTCCACGTTTGCCTTGAAAACTCTATTTCTAATTTTTGAGGACTCTATGTGATAATACACCGAAAATACTTAAGAAGGAAGGTCATTCCAGACTTTTCAAGCACGTGGCAAAAAATATCATGAGCATCGTACCCCATAATTATATTCTCAACGAGTCCAATTGATGTGGATCGAATCAGTTGTGGTAAAAAGTTCATTTTTCTTACATTAGTAGGGGTCACTTTACTTTTGAACCGTAAGGGACGCGATGTGCGTGTTTCAAATTGTTTGATATAATTTCGTTGATAAGAAATAATAATTGAAGGGTTCTGTACAATTAAGGTTAATTAAGATACATATTTCTTTAGTAATAAGTACTATTTCGGGTGAGTGAGTTGATTTCTTAATTTAGTTGTCACGGTTTAGACGAGTGAAATTATGTAAGAATATTGAAGAAAAGGGCTATTATACCTTTTTATGTTGGTGCACTCATCATAGTGGAATTTATCATCAGTCACGATTTTTAGGGATTGCCGAACATTGAGAAACTTATAATAATACTTTTATTAGGTAAATACATTTTATTTTTCATAAAACTCAATGCACAGGATACAAACGAAGTTTATAGAAAAATGGAGAACACAGTATTAGGCTGTTACACTTAAATTGATACACTTTCCTAGAATAACGACTAATTAAACAGTACAAAAGCTTGATAAAAATTAATAACAACTGTCTTAGATGCCGTAACTACAAGTGAATGTAAGGAAGCGGACATAGGGCGTGTAATACATAATGTGAAAGGATAATATTCTAGACACACGCTCCAACGGTCGAACTCATCGAAGCCCCAAAACTTACTCGGAGGAATACCTCACTGTAAATTGTGTACGTGCTGGGGTATAAGTATCCATACATATATTACCGACGCATCGGCATGAGCTACTCCAACCCAAGGTGGGTTTATCGCCGACCCAAATACGGATAACCTTTAACCCGCAGTCATTCAACTAGCTGTTTATGTAGTACGATGAATGACTTCTAATAACTTCTTTTGTATAATTAAGGTGCGGTTACTTTTGAAGTAATTTGCAAAAAGTATGCTTTGTAAAATATGAATATCATTACCTTTTACAAGATCATAGGATAATACAATACAAGAGAATAGAATCAGCTAATACAAGAAAATATGAGTGCAATACCGAAGTGACTTAATTCTTTTCTACACATCGAAATAAAATTATACATAGTTCAGATTTATCATATTTTGAGGTGTTGAAGCATGGAAAAGTCATAGAGTATCAAGAGTTGTGTTAGGACTACATAATATAAGGTTAACTATGCCATGCTAATGTCACTGAGGTCGTAATAAATCGGTCAAGTTCTTGACCCGATTTGTCACCAAGGACGGCTAGATTAAAAACCGGGCTCAACTCCACACCGCTTCATCAAGGTCTCTTTCAATCGCAGTTGACTTCCCGCTTGCATTTGAATGAAAGCGATTTTAATATAGCGTTAAGTGTTGCGTGATAGCAGCTTAATGAGAGAGGATTATTATTTTTCTTCTCTTTAAATCTGATGGTGGTTACTGATGGTTACTGATGGTGGCTTGGTCATGGACGTGTCCGATGGAGTACGGCCACCACGATTCCATAATCGTACCATTCTTATATCGTACACGTCCTTGGTAACAAGTAACAACAATTGTGGCGACGCGATTCCATTGATTTTAGCTTGTGAAAATTTGCATGCAAATGCATTGCAAAAATGAAGTTTGCATGCCTTATATGGTGAAATGTGGAGGACATAATATTAAGATTAATTTCAAGACATTGTTACATACCCACTTTCGAGCAAACAAATGAATTTGAATTGGAATTTGTGGCATTGTGTACACTGCAATTCTGTGGTAGACTTAATAGTATCTATTCCTTCCATTATTATCTACCTGGCCTTGGATGTGATAGAACTGACTTGGATAGGATGTAAATTATCCACGTATCGTTTCATCGCTGTATTTACCAGTTCCCTTGACAATTTATTGTTACTGATTGTAATCCCTACGGTCCGACCCGTGTTCAGTTATGCAATATGTTACGAAACTTTTGCATCGACGAAAAACAGTATGCGAAATGAAAACATAACTCTTTTCAGTTAGATATATGGAATGAAAAAACAAATTGCTTAATTTCAACAATATTTTTATAACAACTCACTGTTAGGGTGCAATGAAAGCAGAAATCTGAGTTTAGACTTGATGAAAGATTGTTCAAATAATCGAAGGTAATCGAATTTTTTAAGGACCTGTTTTGTTGGCTAATAACAAGGTTCCTATAATTACAATGGACTTAATCTTTAATATATATAAATTACGTGTCACGTTGTTTGTCCGCGATGGACTCCTATTAACCGATTTTAATCAAATTTGCACACCGTGTGCAGTTTGATCCAACTTGAAAGATAGGATAGCTTATATCTCAAAAAAAGCTTTTGACAGAACGAAGTCCGGGCAGCTAGTAGTTGAATAAAATTCTAAGCACTTAGGTCTAATTTGTACTTGGACTGAGCTGGCTTCCAGTCAGTTGTTGCTATTTGCTGCCCGACTGACTTAGATTTGGCTGAAAATCAGCATCACTAAACTACTGAAACTAAAATAAGCTAGAGTAGCTTTAATTACATTATTTTTCTAATTTATTTTACTAGTTACTATAGTAAACTGTCGTTTTCTTACTTTCATTAATGATTCAGCATTGTTTAAATAAGCGACAGTATAAAAATATGTCTTTAAACGATTAAACAGTGAGACCACCCTCATAGCAGTTTTCGAATATCTGCTCCACATTGAAAAATACTCTCCGTCGTCGGCAATATCTGTTTCCATTTATTAGCATTCTTTCAACGTTTCGATTGTGAAGAATTTCCGCGCCGACGAATTTGTTTGAAGTTCGACAAAGGAATGATAGTTGTCCGGATCTATGGATCTATAGTCAGATTGACAAAGTCTTTGTTTGAAGAATTACGAGAAACTTGAAGCCGTAGTCATTACTGTAATTGCTTTTTTTAAGAGCGATGCTGAACGGAGGTAGGTATGAAATTTTCTTTTATTATGTTACTTTATGAAGGCTGGCTTCCATTTATTAATGGTCTCTCCTCTTGAGGTGACCTAGACTAAATTCTACCATGCTACTCCAGTTCGGATTGGTGTAGAGGTCATGGGGCAACCCAAGTGTCGGAAGTTTTCAAGCCGCCCCAGGGCCTCCGACATTGCTTAAGGACTGTTATCTTACGATAACAACCGGGACCGACGGCTTCACGTGCCCTCCGAAGCACGGAAGCATTCAAGAAATTTTTACCACTAGCGGTGACTCCAACTACCTGCTTAACTTGAAGTAACTAAACTAATACTTACTATTATAACTACTTACTATTATGTCTTCTGTACTAATACTTCAATCGTTCGTTACCCATTTCGATCTTTATCAGTTTTTTCGTACCATATTTCTAAAACAAATATCTACAGCGATCCAATTACAAAACTATTTTACACAGTAAATCTATTCACTCCGAGGAAAGCAATCCCAACTTAGCGGAGGCAAACTATTCTAAAACTAGTTAAAACTAACCAGATGCTTGTATGTGCGAAAGTCATCCATCTTTGGATGGTTGCATCAGACAGCCAATGAGTTTAACCATACAGCGACCCGCTTTGAGATTGCGGTGAATTAAAAACAGGTTTGCAGTTAACTTTTAACTGGATAGCTGGTAAAGGTAAGGATGCATTGGGCTGACTGTTGAAGGCAAGAAAAATAAAGATATATAAACATAGACTTATATGATAACATACTTTAATTGGGCCATTATTTACTGATATTTTATATTTCATTGTTTCCTCTAGAAAAAGTAAGCATCGAGCCACAACATTTATGACAAATAATAAATATAAGAATTCTGTAACATCACCCCTTCAACAATAAATAAACTGTTCGATGGATAGATGGATAGATAGATCTGTTTGTTTGATTGATTGAATGACATGCCACTTTGGGATCATCAAAAGTGATATAAATAGAGCGGCATTGTGCGGCGCCGCGGCGCGGGCGCGGCGGTAATCTTGTATCTCGTAACTCCAGAGATTCTACAAAACGTTTTTCTGTAAACGCTCACGGCAATCATTCTCTCCAAAATGTATGGGAATGACATTGGGTGCGGAAAAGTCATGTACGAATTTGTCGGCACATAATGTCATTACCATAAAAGAAGACAGCGATTGGCGTGAATGCTTACAGAAATAGTTTTGTCTACTTAACTCAGTGTGGGCGAACCTTAACTTAAAACAGCGCTATATATTATCTGAACGCCTAATGATTTAAAAAATTTGATCGCGGATACGGGTACGGTTCGAGTTCGTATAATAAAAACTTAATTGAACGATGAAGGTTTACATTTTTTTAAATTGAAGCATGATTTCACTTGCGTGCCAACAATACGACTGTAATGCTTAGGGCCCGGCCACAGCTACTAGCGGCGAGGTGAGCGGCGCGGTGAGCGGCGCGGCGGGCGGCGCGATTTGCGATGGTATGCCACAGCTAGATTAGTTGCGACCGCGGCGGCGTCAGCGGTGGACGTACTTAGACTACTATATAATAATATTTTATATAATAATATTGATAAATAATCTGTAGATAAATAATAACATTGTTTTGTGTTCCTTCCTTGTGCTCTTTATGTATATTATGTTTTGGTGTACAAACAGTAAAGTGTTAAATGTAATAAATAAATAAATAACCTAACAATGTAAGTAGGTAATTAAGAATCCTACCGGCCATGTTTTTCATTATAAGAAAAACGAATACAAAAGGGTATGATGGAATGAGCTGTCACATGGATTATTAAGAAAATATGATGAGAACTAGTCTTTGAAGCAACCGATTGTTTTACTAATGTTCATGAAATAAAGATAAATATAATACATCAAGAATAAAAAATAATAATAAGATAAATATAATACATGCTGAGTTCGTCCACCGATACGGCCGCGCGCGGCATTTGTTTCACTCGCGCACCGCGCAGTCCGCCGCCGCCGCGACTCTCACCGCGCCGCTCACCGCGCCGCAAAACGCGCCGCTGTAGCTGTGGCATACTCCATACATTGTCTACCATTTGTTCTCGCCGCTCACCGCTTGCCGCGCCGCTCACCGCGCCGCAATCCGCGCCGCTAGTAGCTGTGGCCGGGCGGTTAGATTGAGGGCCGGATACCAACAAATCGAAGAGAAAAAAATATCAATTAAATTTTTTAACATGACTATTTTTTGGATATCAATTGGCATTTGTTTATTACTTAATATATTTTACACTCAAAGACCGAAAATGGTCATTGGGCGTAAAAACAGCTCACAAGTTCACAACGCGTTGTGGCATCTGTAAAACGTTGACATCGCGAAATTCATGTTGTGCCCCTTATGAAAACGCTCAAGTCACGCGTCGTGGAAACTGAATGGTGCATTTTGAAATCACACAGTTTATAATTACAAACAAGGTTCTTGTCACAACAGGATCTCAATTACAAACAAGCCCACTCGCACTTGACCGTTTTATTCCTCCGTATTATTTTACGTACCGAAGTGTTCTGGATGAGTACGGAAGCCTGTATATAATTGTTCGTTTGACCTAATTTGTAATCGTAGCAGGAAGCCACATTCCAAAAAGGCCGAGGTACATGTCAGTTATAACTGTCAGTAGGTCAATAGCTGTAGTGTCCTCATTTCCCGTACCTGGGGTTAGAGGTAAATTAAATCGGCGTAATTACGTGATTACGCGGTACGCGGTAGCATGAGTGCCAGCTTTTTTTAAAGCCAGGAAAACCCATCGAGCATAATGGAAATAAACTGAAAATTGGAAATCATTTACTTCAACTCGTTTATGAATATGCATAAACATTGATATTCCGCTTCCAAAACCGTTTCAAAAAGCCATTTTAGAGAAGAAATTAAAGTCCTCAGTAACTGTATATCTTTTAAACAAGTTAATGCTTTACCACGTAAATAATACATTAAAAGTGTGGTTTATAAGGAAAGTAGTTAGAGTATTAGGCTTCATTCCATTTGAAGGTTTAAAAAATTGCCAAACAACACGTATACGTATATACGTATACGGCATATTGCATATGCAATAGAATATTGTAACGAACTGCGTGCAACTATTGAACACATGCAATACTGAATTCATAAGGCCGTCCTTCACTTTATGGAACATTGGTCCAGGATAGTTAATCCCTCGTATACACGGAATCGCCCAACAAACTTTTGCCACTGGCGGTCCATCATGCATTCAACTACCAACCGCTCCCGCTGTTGCATAACTCGGTCGACTCAAGTACCCTGAAAAAAAATAATTCCATTTGTTATTTTACGATTCTAGAGTTTCAATAAATATGTATATCCATGTCAAATTACAGCTTTCTAGCACTAAAGTTTCGGCATCAGCTTCGGCCGCGGCGCTTTGCTACGGACAGACGGACGGACGGACGGACGGACGGACGGACATGACGAAACTATAAGGATTCCGATTTTACTTCGGAACCCTACAAAAGAAAGGTTCTAAATTGAAAGCTAAGGAAGGCCTTCCGTACTACATCCCCTGCGATTAGGCTTCGAAGATTATACAGAGCGTGAGTAAAGACAGACATTACTTAATTAGAACATATCTTGTTCTTCTTGTTAGTAGAATATTGAGTAAAAATGTTTTTCTGTGAGTAGAAGATGAGTAAAAATGTTAACATGTTAGGAGCTATCATACATATAGAGTCATCCATTTGGTTTAGGCGCAGAATGTCCAATTTATGTTCAGAGTGCGCAAAAGGTAAAATTTTTTTAGACTCCACGTCATAGGCAGGTGGAGACGCGGACGCAGTTATTCATATTTTCCATACATATAACTATTTGCTTTCCTGTTTTTTTTTCATTTTAAAATGAAATCAATAAAACTTGTTGAATTATAAGAAAAAATATATTGTATACCTATGTATATTAATAAATTACGTGCTCCTTCGATGTAATTATTACATTTTTTTGTTTCATCCTAAAAATTATGAAGACACAAGGGCTTAAAATATATTTCAAGTCTGTCTGAGGCAATTACGAACAAAGTGATTAAAATGTCTAATTATTTTTTCTGACGTTGGTAATTGTTTCAAGATAGCGATGGAAAATAAAATAACGATTTTAATTAATTCATAGCTTGAAATAAAATTATTAAGAAGATAGATTGAGATGTCTTACAGAATTTTTTTGTTTTAATTAGTGAACTAGTTAAAACAGTTATCGTTGATTGAATCGATGTAGTTAGAAATAACAGTCATCAGTTATGATTGGAATGTTGGTTGCATCAATAAGTAATCATCTAAAAGTAATGAAATGCTTGTTACTCTTAAGTAAGTACCTACCTACCTATTGGTCTACTTTGCAAAAATCCGCGGTTACCATATAAGATGGTATATATTTTAAGACCTTCCACAACGGTATATACCATCATACATGTTAACCGCGGATTGCTGCTAAGTAGACTAATACTAAGTTAATAACAATGGATTTCCGCAAAGTAACGCCTGATACTATTAACTACCTATAGCTTGTTACTCTTTTACGCAAACAGTACTGAAGGGATTTTCATGAAATTTAGCACACAGATAGATTATAATTTGGGATTGGATATAAGGGCACATTGGTTGATCATGATCTGGATTTGGATATAAGGTACATACTTAATATCCCGTAAAACGCGAGCAAACCCGCGGGCAGTGTTAGTATAAGATACTATTACAATATCTGTTATTTGTAAAATTAATCCACCAATTTGGCTGGCCAGCTCTCCATAACGTTTGTTCCAGCTGTTTCATACGGGCACGCATTCGTACTACAAACCAGAAACGCAAGATAAAAGACAATTTATTTTTATTTGAAACATAAACCAAAATAGAGTTCAAGAGCTATTCTGTTCTCGACGTAACTGATGGACATAAATTACTAAAACAGATTGATTGATTTGATTGCGCTTTCTTGTTGCATGAATATACGGGTGAGTTTTGTGTACTTTGACGTCTTTAAATAGTAGGATTAAGTCAAATAAGTCACATGCTGCAAAAAAACCGGCTAAGTGCGAGTTAGACCCGTGCTCCCAGGGTAACGTACTCGTACAAACCTGGAGAAGCGATTTAGAAATAAACTTTATTTTCGCAAAACAAAAAAAAGTGTTACTTCCTTATTTTGTATTAATGCGTTTGGAAGTGTATTTATTATTTTTAAAGAGATAGATAGAGCAACGAACTGTGAACTGACAATTTTTATGTATTTTTAAAAGTATATCGTCGTAAAACTAAAAGTTTTGTCACTCACCAAGTAAAATCTAGTCGTCACTATTTTTAGATACGTAAAATGTAATATCGTAGTGGATCCTCTAACGGGCTTTAAAATAATGGTTTAGTTGACTACTACCTATACTACTTTCTTATATTTGCTATAAGACTAATAAGAAAAAACTTAATACGAAAACAGCGCAAGTTTTGGATAACAAAACTGATTTATGTACAGTCACCTGCAGAGAAAAGTAACCCATCTGTTTATAAATATACGAAAAGCAACGTTTCCGTTGCCTGTTGCATAAACAGATTGGTTACTTTTCTCTGCAGGTGACTACGTACTTAAAATTTACTTTTTCTAAACAGCCCTTTAAATTATAAGTATTTTATTCTTTTCTGTTTCATTTCATTCGGGTCCATTCCTTCTATCCTGGTTTGATCCGTTTTTTCCGTTCCATTCAATTAATTACAAACCTAGTCAATTAGTGATGTAATTAAAGTTTCTAAGGACTAATTGAAATTCTCAAACTCTATAGGATATTGTAGGCAAAAATCCTTTTGTTAATTCTTTCGTCGTTTAAAAGTATTACATAAAAGCGATCTTACCGAACTAATGATCGCAGTAATGCAATCAAAACAAAAGCCTCGAGCTTTTAATTAATCTCTTCCTTTCAGAATCACGATCCCTTCCGTTCAGTCTCAATCCCAACGATAAACTTTCCCGAATTAAAAACACTTGTTACCATAATTAAGTTACGAGTAATTTGACTTTCGTATTAACGTAATTAGTAAGAAAGGTGTTCAAATTTGTACCGTGTTTGCTACATCTTAAAGTGTATATTAGAATACGTTGATAATCTTTCATGAGTATACGATACCATAAGTTTGTACTTATAGCATACTGCTTATAAGTTAATAATACATTTATGATAACGTTTCTATCCTTCGTACATTACGGTTTGTAACTGTAAAAGAAATACAAAATGTACATTAAAATCTCAATGGAATACAACCATTAGTAGTTTCAACCTTTTATAGTTTATCTCAGTATCCATTACGAGTTTTGTATTCAATGGATCTTGAAGCATCAATCAAAGCGTCATTGGAGTGAATTCTAGAAGAGATTACTTTCGACATATACAAATGCTTGCATGTTTTGGTATCTGTCAGCTAATGAATCCTGTTAGCTCTGATGAATTGTTATGGAGTAGCGATAGAGTGAAATAAAGCGTAATTCTAGTGGTTATTTATAGGAATACTTATTGGAAAAAAGATAAACACATCTCCGTTCCTAAGAAAGATTACTCGATGAAGACAAATAAATCACTATTAGAATATCATATAGTAATCTTAATTGATTAATCTGCTATAGATATGTTGTGACTTTAAAGTTTAAATAAAACTTGTTATGATTATGGTGAGATTATTATTATACTGTGGTTCGCTCTTCGATCAACTATTTGTAACTATATTTGATCGAAGTGTTCGCCTTTAAAAAACCGTAAAATGCGCAGAGCCAATTAGAATACAAAAACGTTAAGTAACAAAATAGTAATAGTAAAAAATACTGAGGTCGCTAACCCTATATATATATAATGTTATATATTTTAATAATAGTAATGATGTATATATATAATTGTAATAATAATAGTAGTATGATAGTGACATTAATGTTAAGTTATTTAAATATCATGTAAATACATTTTAATAAATTTATATAAATTTGCACACCATCAACATGGTACATTGTGAGCTGCAAAAATCTAAAATTAAGACCTCTATGTTAACCACAATTTTTGCAAATAAATATTCATTCATTCATTCATTCATTCATATAAACCCTATTACAAGAGTATATAAACTGTACGTTGCCCATACCGTAAAAAGCGATAACCAACTCAAAAGGACCCGATCTTGAAAAGAAAATGATCTCACGACCGTCACCTTAACCACCGTTAAAATTCAATAACAGCCATCATACGGATGTCAAAGTGATCAGATGACGTCACGATCTTGTTACTCGACAATATGTTTGTTACACAATATGAAAACTCGGATGGTAGTTGCGTCATCGTTTAAACAGATTGCGAGCACAAAATAGGTGTTGCTATAGAGACTTAACTGGAAATCGATACATAACTAGTATAATAAAGCTGTATATCTAGGTATATATACAAACACAGTGATTGAACAACTGAAAGATTGTGTATCCGTTTTCACCAAGTATTGTAATATTTTTTTACGAGTAGGTGTGGTTAAGGTGACATACAATAAAAACACCTACAGACGAACACCTTATAACTAAAGTAATGATTGTAACTAATAATTATTTCGGATGCACTTATTCGGCAAGTGCGTGTCAGGCCATGCGCAATGTAGGGTTCCGAAGTAAAGTTTATCGACTATTACTCATTATCATTAACTACTTATGCTAACGTAGCCGTGATAGTTTTCCTTGTAAATTTATCATATATAACTTATTTTTGAGAATTTTTTCATTTGTCCAACTCCAACCGTTTAACCAGAGGGGGGGGGGGGGACACACTAACCAACTTGACTCTAACCAAAATTAGCACTTTAAAGTTTTTATGGTTTCGAGCTACAGTCTTATTAATACGGACTCCAAGTCTGTCGCGCGCCTAATAAAAATGTTATCAAAAAGAGTAACGAAGTAGTTGACAGTTATAAAAGTGACAGTTACAGTCGAAACTTGAGCAACGTGGCCACTGCACTGCCCACTGGCTTGCGGTCGCGGGTTCCAAGTGATCGCCGCCGCCGCGCCGTCACTTTGACGGACATGTGAATTTGTTATTGATATGTTGTGAAGTTATGATTTCATGTCTTTGGTGGCATTGAAATACCATATTTATGTGTACAGTCACCTGTAGAGAAAAGTAACCCATCTGTTTATAAACACACAGTAACAGTTGGGTTACTTTTCTCTGCAGGTGACTGTACATGGGGTACAACGTAACATGCATAAGTACCTGCTAGCAATATTTGCATACCATTTTTACAGCACAATAAGGGGCATAAGGATTTAACTAAAGAGAGTGTGCAATAAACATTCTATTACTATAAAACTAACAATAAAAATTAAATGTACCTAGTATAGTTTTTTCAGAGAATTATTCTACAACAGATAATATATTCAACTACATTACGTTATAAGATAGCATCTGTAGGAATCTCTATGATAATATGTCCCACCAGGCGAGAGTGTTGACTAGAATAGAATGTAATGTAATGGCCTATTTATTTAGAATACTAAATTGTGACTACAGAAAACTAAAGTTCTCTGTGGTTTTGTCGATAGAAACCCTGGAGATTTGATAAAATATCGTTCCCAGTAGTTCTGTAAACCGATCTGTTCGATGGGACTATAGGGAATAAATCCTAAAAACTTATATCTGTACTAGCTGTTGTATGTATGCTGTATGTATCCCGTGGGAACCCTGAACATTTCCGGGATAAAAAGTACTATCTCCATTCCAAATTTCAGCCAAATCGGTGAAAGCGTAACAAAGTAATAAATAAATGTGAATGTATTCACATTTATAATACTAGTACTACTAGTATGATAATCTATATTATTTTATATAAAATTTATAATAAGTCACGTTTATGTAGGAAATATATAACAGCATATATAAAATGTACAAAGTATAAGTATGAGACAGATAACTGATGCTGAATTGCATCATTAACCTGTAGGGCCTTCCGATTCCGACACGCGCAAGTGAAATAGATATCAATTTGCGGTCGCCTGTCGACTGTACATTCGACATAGTTCACACTTCACCAACTTGTCGTAACTCACAAGTAGCTACGAATATCATGTTAAGCATGATATTATTTTGAAGTGTCCAAACTTATGTATTAATTTTTTAAAGTAAATCATAATTATGTTTAGAATCGTTAGTGCATCTGTCTACGAGTATTATAGTGAATCTTTTGAAAAATCTGTTGCTGAATGCTCTTTTGTCTCCCAGGCCAGACTTAAACGAGACCTTCCTATATCAGATTTTTGTTATGTTTAGTGTAATACATATATGTATCTGTAAGTACTCATTATTATACCGCCAAAAAATAAACTGCTGGCTGGGAATATAAAACAATTGTTAATATTTTTTTACCTGGTATCCGTTATATAATCTCTGACACAAGTTATCGTAGCATTCGTATACAGGGCTAATAAATATTGCTAGTATTGCTACGTCATGTAGTCACGTAATTCCCATTGTCACTAAATAACTTTAGTCACACAGTTTCAAACATGTTATGTAATTTTGGAACGTTTAAGAATATGGGACACAAATGACACCATTTATAACTCAGACTGACAGACAGACAGTCAGCACTTCAAATAAACTATTGTGGGAATTAGCGCTTTCATGTTTTTTTTGCTACTTTAAAATAGAAAATCTTAAAAGTTGTTTTTGTTTAAATTTAATTTCTTGTTCTCATGTTCATTAAAATATAATGATCATATCATTAGGGTTCCGTAGCCAAATGGCAAAAAACGGAACCCTTATAGATTCGTCATGTCTGTCTGTCTGTCTGTCTGTCCGTCCGTCCGTATGTCACAGCCACTTTTTTCCGAAACTATAGGAACTATACTGTTGAAACTTGGTAAGTAGATGTATTCTGTGAACCGCATAAAGATTTTTACACAAAAATAGAAAAAAAAACAATAAATTTTGGGGGTTCCCCATACTTAGAACTGAAACTCAAGAATTTTTTTTCATCAAACCCATACGTGTGGGGTATCTATGAATAGGTCTTCAAAAATGATATTGAGGTTTCTAATATCATTTTTTCTAAACTTAATAGTTTGCTAGAGAGACACTTCCAAAGTGGTAAAATGTGTGTCCCCCCCCCCGTAACTTCTAAAATAAGAGAATGATAAAACTAAAAAAAATACATGATGTATATTACCATGCAAACTTCCAACGAAAATTGGTTTGAACGAGATCTAGTAAGTAGTTTTTTTTTATACGTCATAAATCGTAAACCGCAATTTACCTCGATCAAAGTTACAACGAACTTCAAGAACTTTTATATTATGTTACTTGCTGCTACGGAACCCTTCATGGGCGAGTCCGACTCGCACTTGGCCGCTTTTTTTTCTTCTAAGATATTTGTAATATTTTATCTGTGACTTTACTGTACCACTTGTGTTTTTGTCGTTCGTCGTGCAGCACCTAGCAATTTATTTTAATTGAAACACTTTTAACTGATTTTGCAATCAACTCTTAATGATACTTACTAGTTACTGGTTTATCAGCGAAAATAAGCTTGATAAAGTTGTACGTGTAACGCTGCAATTAAGTTTTGCAACTTCCCCTAATTTCGTGAGTTTCTCCAAAGTTTGTTGGAAAGTAAGAAGTATTGCCCAAAATAGTTTTCGCTTGAATTATCCGGTGAAAATAGTGGTTGGTATTTTAAACTGAAATTAGTCATACCGAGTAAAAGATTTTAAGTGGCTAGTTCTCTTTCTTGTTTTATCTTTTTTCTGTGTCGACGATGCATGGGTTGGTGGTTGTCCATCAGCACGTTACTGTTGCTGAAAGGGTAAGGACTCCACTTGAACTTGTTTCTTGTTGTTCCAAATGTGGGTTATACTTCCTGATGATATACAATACATGGACGTCTTTTTTGGCTCCACATGAGATCTGATAACTTTTTGATGTAGAGCCATAATACCTATGCTCTCATCTTGACAACATTTTACATGAAAATGTTTATGGTGGGTATATTAATCGGTCTAGTTGACAGCTCATGGCGCGAAAGACCGATCAACTGTTTAAACTTCTATAAAAGATGATGTGCTTTATATGATAGATCGATTCTATTTCAGGCTTGTGTAAAGAGCGGGAAACTCGTAGACTAGTTGTTAGATTTCCTTGCTAAAGCTTCCTTTTTGAAGCCCGAAGCAATAGGTAAGTATTAGTATACGTCTTGCTTATAGCACAGAGGACATAATAGTACATAATACTAATAAAGTGGGATTTTGCTTTACTCTTCTTTATTAAAAGGTGACACCAACTGTTTCAAGATCAGCAATTTGTAGTAAATTAGTTTTTTCTTTGTTTTGATGTAAATTTTATTAGTTTATTTGTTTTAAAGTAAATAAAAGTGATCGATCAAGTTAAGCGATTGCGGGCGCGGTTGGTGATTGGATGGATGATAATGGCTTGAGCGTGTCTTTGTTTCGGAGGGCTCATTACTTGTCTGATAATAGTTACAAAATTCAAAATTCTTTATTCATGTAGGTATCATTAATATAGTTTTGTATTTTTTTAATCTACCAGCTTTTCAGAAACGTGCTTCGCCATGGAGAAGAAAAGCCGTAAAGAAACTCCTCAAGAAGTCAGGCCAGGTCGAAGGGTTTCCAGCGCCATGAAGTTGTGTCAGTTGAATTACCCACTAACTACTCCAGTTTGGATTAGAGCAGCATGGAGATACTCTAAGCCTGTACCTAAGGTACAGTCGGCAAAACAATTAGTTATGCAGGGCATGAAAGAAAAACCTTCGGTAATGTTTAATATTACAGAAAGTTTGTTTTTTATTAAATGTAAAATGCTACCTATATACGCAAGGTACGATTTAACATTGATTATAAGACAAACATTCTGTAATATAAAAACATTCTGTAATATAAAACATTACCGAACGTTTTTGTTTCATGCCCTGCAAACCTAATTCTTTTGCCGACTGTACAAGCAGAGCCAGTTGAGAGAGAGTTGAAGCCAATGTAAATCGATTTTGGTGCCTAATACAGACTCTACAGGACTCCTCAAACAAATCACGATTCCTGTTTTTGTCTCCATTTCCCCCAACCTTTCAGAACGCCCTTTCAGAACGACTAGCCGTTATTGTAAAAACAAGACATTTACGCTATAATGACTATCCCATCAAAAACATAAATGTAAAGTGAGAGTCAATTTCAAAAAAAAAAGAATTGAGATCTAAATGGGTGCCAATTTCTGTGTAGAAAAGCCTAAAATTTTAGTCACAAGAACATGTAATTCAAGCTCCACATTTGACTTGGTTAGTTTTCACGTACCTACCTAGGCTATATTATATCTATGTAATTAGCTTCGTCAAATCTGTTAGGTTGATGACTTATGACACTCTTCTCTAATTTGGTTTGTTGGTTGCTAACTAATGAAAACTAGCCAAGTCAAATGTAAAGCTTGAATTACATGTTCTTGTGACTAAAATTTTAGGTTTTTCTACACAGAAATTGGCACCCATTTAGATCTCAATTCTTTTTTTTTTGAAATTGACTCTCACTTTACATTTATGTTTTTGATGGGATATCATTACTTTTTGTATAGAAATTAGCGCATTATTAGAATGAAGCGCTCATAGCCCGGCGGCTTGCGTCGATCCTATGTGATCGACAAAGTTAAGCAACAGCGGGCGCAGTCAGTAGTTGGATGGGTGACCGCTAGTGGCAAAAATTTCTTGAGCGTTTCCGTGCTTCGGAGGGCACGTTAAGCCGTCGGTCCCGGTTGTTATCATAAGATAACAGTCGTTAAGCCATGTCGGAGGCCCTCGGGCGGTTTGAAAACTTCCGACACTCGGGTTGGCCACTAACCCCTCCACCAATCCGCACTGGAGCAGCGTGGTGGAGTATGCTCTAGGCCTCCTCAAGAGAAGAGACCCGTGCCCAGTAGTGGGCCATTAATGGGTTGAAGCCAATTCAAGCTTTACATTTGACTTGGTTAGTAATCAAAAATACCATTAATTACATACATATACCAAATTTCACAAAGATACAATGATAAATGCAGTTTTTATTCCAATTTGAAACTTTAAAATGCTCTACTGTAAAATTGCGATTTTGGGGATACAACAACTTACGTAGGAGGTATCGTGCTCATCAACTAAATCTGTAGTTAGTGCGCCGTGGTCCGAAATACGGTACCTATTATTTCATTATTTATAAGTAATGATTTTCCACTATTGATGTCCGGTAAATATTGAAATAATAATTAATACTAAATCCCAATTTTAATATCGTAATAAATACGAAAGTCGATTATACTCATATTAGTTACGAGTGACCGCCCTCGCTTTGCAAAAGGTGTAAAAAAATAAGAAAACAAAAGTTTTCTTATTTTTTTACACCTTGGGTTACGTTATTGGAGTTTTATTAAGGATCCCTAATTTATTGAAAATATAATATAGCCTATGTCTCCCGGGGATAGTGTAGCTTCCCAACAATGACGGAATTTTTCAAATCGGTTTAGTAGTTTCGGAGCCTCTTCAATGCAAACAAACAATCAAATCTTTCCTCTTTATGCTATTAGTACAGATAAGTTGTTTGTGTTCAATGACATCGTGCAACAATAAATTTTGAAACAATACTTCGAATTACTTTAAACTGGTATAATTACGGAAATAATACAATATTTTGTGGTGTAATCTTGTAGATTAGAGAAAAATAATTTTTCACACATTAAAAATAAAACGACGTAATACACTGGAAATAACGTCTCCTGACGAACCACTAATCTTCACGTAAATGTATATGTGCTGTGCACTTCTCACAGGCACTTGGGACACTGAACATCTTCCTCCCGTTGAAAGCTTCAGGAAGTACCAAAACTGATATGTTTCGTTATATATTCACCTTGGAATCCACATAATGACCAGATGTCATCAATTTTGATTGCTACTCTTAAATTTCAGGCATTTTAAGTAAGTGTTTCTAATAGAATCAATTTTTTGAAAAATTATCATAAAATGATAAAAATTTACTACTTTCAGATTTATTCCTTTGTATTCACCAGACTACCTATCTGCATGCCAAATTATAACTTTCTAGGTCACCTGGAAGTTGGATATAGTTTTGATCTATAGGTCAGTCAGTGTTAAATTTCTCGATTTTTTGACGTTAATATCTAAATAACCGTTTGAGATGTGTTTATGAAATTTGGAAGACGTATGTATTTCGCATGTCTTAATAAATGAGCCAAATTTGACAGGTTTATGTTGAATAGTTTTTGAGTTATGAGGTGGTCAAAAGTGGCTCCAAATGGTTCGTGTAATATTACACACGGTGCTGCTCGTCAATTCTGTTAGCTAAGAAATTGACTTGACACGCTCCGCGTGTCTAGATACTTTTGTAACAATACCCACGTAAGGAAAAACAAATAAAAAAGGAAAAACAGGAAAGAGATCGATTGAAATGGTTATATTTATGAATGTCTTCCTGCCACCCGGAAATATTTGTTGGGCAGTTAAGGATCATGACGATGTTCTCATAGATGATGGTAAAGGGAGAATTATGCTAGACCGTGCCCGTACGAGGAACTTCACTAGCATTTTACGAGGCTCGGACGCGGACGTCACACGGTATAGCATAAACACTCGATATAAAATGTTAGTGAAGGTGCCTCGTCCATGCCTCGTACGGGGCATGGCTCGTGCCCGGCACGGTCTAGCATGATTCATCCCTAATGATGATCAAATAGATGATGAACATTTATTTAGCAAGCATTTCATGGGTACCCAATAGATTCATTTGTAATTTATTATGTATTCGCAATTATGTATTTTAATTTGCTCATCTTCGCTTTCCCACTATTTATAAAACCTGATATTTGTATACCTTAATGTGTGTATCTTGTATCTTGTATTACATATAAAAGCTATTGTTTTCGAGTGTTTTGGATAAATAAAAGTATGGATTTTATTAAGAGTCCCCGCTGGTAACATGTAGCGTTTGGCGGCTTGCCAAATACGACGCTTTGTGGAACTTATCAGCTGAGTTCTGGAAATATTACATTTTGTCTGTTTTTATACTGCTTTAAATTAGTTTGATATTACTTTGCATGTATTGTATGTGTTTGGCCTTTCCCAATATTCTCTCTATACTTAATCATCATTCATCGGTATCTAGCGACTGTCAAAACTTACATTAAATAAAATAAATGCTTACACACTCATACCCCCGCAGTATGTCCTGTGTCGCGTGTGGCATAGACTACACATATAACATATCACAATAATATCAATGACTCGAACACAAATATTCACCTGTCATATAAATCTACCTTTACTTAAAATCTACCTTGGTCGGAAATCGATCCCGATACCCCTCGCTTCGCAGGCAGGGCCAACTATACCTAGGCTACGGGATGACGACCCCGTACACTTACATTCGTGCATTCACTATACTGTTAGCTATATAATAATAATTCTTGACAAAAATAACAGACTTCAAAATTAGGGATAACTCAAATTAAACTACTCGTCAGATCTCGCTCAAAAAGTGGGACCATGTGACAAGCACCAGCTTTTGATTAAAAAAGGAATCATCAAAATCGGTTCACCCAGTCGAAAGTTCTGAAGTAACAAACATAAAAAAAATACAGTCGAATTGAATACCTCCTCGTTTTTTGAAGTCTGTTGAAAAGAAAGATAAAAGTGATAAAAGTCTCATTTTCACCATTTATTTGTGTAACCAGTAGTGATAGAAAAACATGATAATATTACGACAACAATTTTCCATTCATGTGTCACGTCAAGTGGAAGGAAATGGCACCACAATGGCGCTGTTTGCGTCTGACTTACTTGCTTACCTCACATTAATTGCGTGTAATTGTACTATATGTCCAGTTCCAGTCCGATGGAAACTATCGATAAAGTGATCGAATAAGTTGAAAACCTTTGTGCACAGTTGAGTTGGCTGGTCAAAATGGCAAAAACTCAAAAGATTTTGTCCTATATAATACATAACCTTTTTTAAAGAAATTTGGTATGGTTGAGCCTTTTTATCGCATGCGTCTGTACTCTGTACAAACAGAATGAATAAGTACGCCATTTCCGGACTCTTGAGAGGCAGAAATACTACGTAGAGCCATTGAACTATTTTTACTAGCGTATAGTACCGACACCTCGAACCCGATGATTGCGCAATGAACTGTTGCCAATTGGCTACAGTTTTCAGTGGATTCATTCGATTTTGAAATGTGAAGACACGAAATTTAGGACCCCTTGTCACCCCTTGTCGCACAATATCACACTATATCGACCCCCCCCCCTCCCCCCTAACGTGTGACGTAATTTATAGATGGCCCTTTTGCTAGCGGGAGAAGGCTTTCCACTAAAATGGAACAGTGTGGTAGAGACGTTTTTTTCCCAGATTTAATACTGAATAAAAACTTATGTGCATAGTTTTTGATTTAATTACGTTAACCCTTATTCTTAATTAGTCGATGAATAACGTAGTTACTAATTCAAATTATTCGGACCCCATTTGCAGACAGAACGGACTAACGAAGCCAAAAGCTATTAACTTCGTTTGACAAATTCGTTTAGACCTGAAATACTGGACTTTATGTTTTGTTCGACGACCGTGCAGAGCAATTTAAACTTTACAGCTTAGAGATACGGTTGATATTTTAAATTAAAGGTATTACAATAATAACACTTGTATTCCTGAAAGATGACCGCAATGCTTGCTCATGTTTAAATTTGCATAACGATAGAGTCAGTAATAAAAATTCGTGAAGAATTTTAATTGCAATAAAATTTTTCAATAGGTATTAAATTATTTACCTTGATATTTCTAACAGATAATTGTCTGCAACTCATTACCATAAACCATGGTTATTTTGTCCGAAATAAGGAACTAGTACTCGGATGACCGAGCTTTGCTCGGTTTAGCTTTAGTGTTGCTACTCGTCAATAGATGTCAGGAAGATTCTATTGTAGCAGTTTTTCTTGCCTGAAAACACGAATAAAACGACATTTTCTAAAAATGAATCCTAGCTAGATCGATTTATCGCCCTCGAAACCCCCTGGACACAAAATTTCATGAAAATCGTTGGAGCCGTTTCCAAGATTCCGAGAATATTTGTATAGAAGAATTGCTCGTTTAAAGGTATTGGATATACCAACCAAGCTACCAACAGTTAGCGACTGCGAAGCAAGGAGCCCCGAGTTCAATTTCCAGTCGAGGCAGACTTTTATGTGACAGAAAATGTTTGTCTGTTTGTTGTTTGGTGTTTGTGATATAAATGAAATGAAATGATATAGTGTTTGTATTATCCATGCCAGCCGCGGCTTACGAAATCCAAGTTTGGCGCTAATGTGAGTAACCATAAATCATCTTTGACTACATAGAATTATTATTACTAGCGTATAGAAGGGACACCGCGAACATCGGGTTCGGGGGTGTGCATTGCAGCCGGCCGGCTGCATTTAATTCTGTCACTCGGCTGTCACTCGGCTGCGCTCATTGCGGCCGCATGTCAAAATTGTTCACGAAAAAACTGAAAAAATGCCGTCGTGCGTTATAAGAATGTGTCACAATTGCACGACAAAAAACAAAAAAGATAATGTTATCACTTTATCATCAGTAAGAAAACAAAATCTTAACTTAAATCAACTAAAACGAATTTAATTAAATTATTGAGCAATGTTCCCGCCATTTTGAATGAAAAAATCATAAGGAGCGTTTGAACTTGGCAAGCCACTAGCGTGTTAATGGACTAAATAAGCTTGCCGACGTGACGCTTGTGACCAATTTAAAGTGTTGGATTTTTTGACACGAATGAATGGTAATTACGTTTGAAATCGTTTAAACGCTTTTGCACGTTAAATAAAGTTGGAGTAAGAGCTTGTAAAGATTTGGAGTCGGTGACTGCTTGTCTTGGTTCGACAAGTGTCATATACAAAGTTACTCTATGGCAAGTGTGCAAACGAGGCTTCTAGTTTGAAAAGAGAACGGAGGGCAAGCCGGCGGTGGAACACACATTTTGTTTGAGATAGCCTGTCTATGTATAGTACGTCAATGTTTGACTATTGTAAATTCTCAAGAATAAATGTCGAAAATCTTTACAAGATATTTCAAGATACGAGACCAATAAGCCTTCATTACGAAGGATATATTTACAGACGCTGCCTTATGCCTTATATAAATATAAAAAAGGGTTCTAAGCCGGCGATATTGCGTCCTTATTAATATTGAAGGGAAGCGCCATTTTGAATATTCTTTGCTTTAGGATTCCAAGAGTGTTTTCTCAGTTACAACGTTGATTTTACAAGTTGACCTTCGCTTTTATGGAATCCTCTCTCTTACGTTACTTATGGTTATTTCTTGGAAGTTTTTATTTATGTATTATTCAGGAATATTAGTAGTCCGTAAGTAGGTACATAATATGTAAATATACATTTCAAAGCTTACAATAATAGTAATAATACTAAATTGTCCACTTCGTTACTTAACGAAAACCTTTATTCCAACATTATTCTCATCAACAATGAATCCTGGAAATTGCAAGGGTAGCTCTACGGATGGACTCTTTAATAAAAGTCTTTTGATCTACCAGCCAGACGGTTGTATAAGGGTAGGCGTCCATAGCTCCGCGTCGCACGCATTTTTAGTATTCTTTGTATTGGAAGTCATACAACTGCGTCCATTGATTCACATAGCACACTAGGAGATACGTTTCAGAGATCACACGGATCTACCTATCGGTAATGCTGAAGTACCTAAGCTCTTTTACGATGAGTGCCGAAGTCATCTGTTATCAAAGTGTAGAATCCGCTCTCAGGTGTGGCGATCACTGTGGAATGTGGATAGTAACGTGTTGCCTACAAAGGGAACAGTTCGTTGCAAATTATCTGATGCTTGCGATACGGATCTATGGACGCCTAGCTTAAGGAAACATTGCGTTGTAGAACCAGACAAACGATTTGTCTGTTTTACATTAGCCAACTCATTACTCTGAAAAAGAAGCGTTTTTAAAATTATTCTAATTAAAAAAACGTTCACAAGTCTCCGCATGGATTTCTTTTGTTGTGGATGACATGGGCACACAAACACAAACAAACGAGACATGTGAGAAAATATACAAATACATACAATGTACCTGAACTACTTGAATTTTATTCAATTCACCGTGTACTTGGCGTAATTTTTCGTATACCTATTTTAATCCTTGACTACAATCCCACCTAATATTAAGTGGCACAGTCTTGGGTAAGACACTTTACTACAATCCCACCTGATGATGAAGTGGTGCTATGTGGTCCTGGGTGGTGAGACGCACTAACTTAGTAAAAGCCTATTCACTCTTGTCTTAAAGACACTCAAATTATAATCGAACGGACACACCGAAGCGGGAAAATAGCTTTTACCCGCGGCTTCGCCCGCGGTAAAGTGGTTTTGAAACGAAATTTTTAATTAATTAATTAGATATTAGATGATGTTGGAGGCTTCGCGCGCGTGGATATCGATTTTTTACAAATGCCCTGAACTTTTCGGGGATAAAAAATAGCCTATGTGTTATCCAGCTTAGAGTATCTCCATTCCAAACAGCCAAATCGATTAAGTAGTTGTGGCGTGATTGAGGAACAAACATGCAAACATCCAAACGTCACATCCGGTCAACAAATAGACTGTTGACCAATGAATGTCGTGGATGATTGTCAAACTGGAAATTTTATAAAAAAATCGACACTTGTCTACCCGTGACTTTGTTCGGACTTCAGAGTTGGGTCCAGAGTTTAAAAATATGTGATTAATACATAACAAAACTTTAATTTATAATCTACATAACTGAATACCTTTAATCTCCTTTGCATGATTGAGTCACAAACATCCAAACATTACCAGTTACCACTAACATAATTAGGATTTCATGAAAAGTTTGGTCATTTAGTAAATTGCCTATTTTACAATCCTTCGTATCAACGATGACAATAGGTTAATTTAGTAAGAAACACCTCACGGTTATTAGAAATTCCTTAACGCTTACCGAAACGTTTTTAATCGAATGACACGGAAAAACCTTTTTACCGGTTCAGCGATTTCTCCAATTTCCCACAAAGGAATGGACCTCTTCTGAAACGAAAGCTGATGAATGGAATAAAAAATATGCTGTACGTATGATTGATGTTAAATCGATTTTCCATAGAATAACCGTAACGGCGTAACATGGCTTAAATTCTTGTAATAAAATGCTGGTTACTGAAACCTGGTGCGAAGAAATTGACGAAACTAATTAGGCGTTTTTGTTTTTATCAAGTAATGCGTTATTTTTGCCCTTATTTTAGAACTTTCAAGAGTTGTAATCATACTATTTTACGGACAGAATCATTATTTTTCTTGACTTACTTAATAATTTTGTAGATATAATCGTGTTCATAATATAAACAACGCACGCCACGTTGGGAAAGCGTTTGGATATCTTTTATTTTAAAAAATTTACTACCCTACCCTTTTAATCTACGGTTAAAATTTGCATAATGGCGAGACGGCTTTCTTGTCGGACATTAAGGCTGTAAAATTAAATGAAATTTGCACGTACAATCATTGTGGTTATAATTAGTATTAGCATGCATAGATTGCACTGGTGTTACACATTGGACATGCCATTGGTATGGCCATGGGCGATGGTTCCTATAGTAGAATAGACAGCGGTATATTAAAAGATAAGTAATTTCGTAAACTTAACAAAGAGTGACGACGCTGTAGCCTAGTTAGTAGCGCCCTGTCTGCAAAGCGAGGGGTCCCGGGTTCGATTCCCGGCCGGGGCAGATATTTATGTGGCAGATAAATATTTGTACTCGGGTCATGGGTGTGATTGTGATGTGTTATATGTGTCGTCCATGCCACCCGCGACACAAGTAAAAACCTACTGCGGGGGTATGAGTGTGTAAACGTTTTTTATTTTACTCGTTCACATTTTACTATAATACGAGTACTCACGATATTTATTACTAGTGAGTACTCGTATTATAGTAAAATGTGTTCAGTCCACGATGAGTTAAGTTTAAAATCTTGTATTTACTCGTTCAGTTGAAATAACTCATGGAAAACACATATATGTAATGTAGATGTTCAACAAATATCTTTTACTTATTTCAATGTCGAGCTGTAATCTTCAGAACTAATTACTCAATTAAAAGCTTACTTTATCCAAAGAGATGCATGTAGATAAGCTTCTGTACATCAATTTCTCAACACTTGGGCGCTCTTAACACTACCGGATTACAATTTCGTAATCTCACGAATTAATCAGATAACATGATCGGTACGAGCGCGCTGTAGGCCAGATAACTGTTATTCGAATTCTAATAAACAACTTCGATTCCCTTACTAAGTACACAACCAAGTATATTTCTATTAATCAAAAGTTTTTTAGGTGTCTGTCGAAATAGATTGGCTTGATAATTATAATCAATCAGTAGCTACGATCGCCCTTGGTATCTTTAAGCCAGGGATGTCTCTGACGCATATTTGTTAACAAAACACCAATGAATTCAATCTATTACAAGTCTTACTCAATGTATAAGTACTGAAGTCAAAAAACCTAACACAGTTCAGTAAAATGTCAAATATTTTTAAGTACAATATTATATTCATTCCGTCGTCAAATTGGGTAGAATTATTATGATCACGCATCCACTGTATGAATATTGAAAATCGGTTTATACATGCAAGGGGTGCCACGATAAGTACTTTATTTAATATTTATTTGACGATAATCTAGGTGATATTGGCATACCTACTGTGAGGGACAGTTCTCTTTTTTATTAACTTTTTTTTCTTTATTCTTTTATCTTTCTTATCTTTTCTGCTCTGTAACTTAAATATTCAAAGTAAGAGGTCATAGTTATGAAACTCTCACTTGCAACGCTATTTTCTAGTAGGCACTAAAATATTTTTTTTTGTTGCTGTAATTGTAAGAAATAATTTTATTATTCCTACCTTGTATTTATTTTATTAGATAAAGATAGATAGAAAAGTTATAAATATTACTTTTATACAACAAGTTTTCTTATTTAGTGTTTGCATTACACAGAGGTACATAATTACTTATTTAGGCAAAAAAAATTACTAAACCGATCGAAATCTTTGTGGCAACCCTAATATCAAGCACACAATATTATTACATAAAATGACTAGTAATTGTACAGAATTCCCGTTGTGCGCTCCGCCGATAACGTGTATTGTATGTGATTTGTAGCTCTAATGCAAGTATGAATTCGCATTTGTGGGAAATTACCTTAACTCTATTGCTCAGTGTATTCCGAGTTCTAAGGCTAGTGTGTGTTGACACTTTTATGTCTTCTATCAATATAATCGCTCAGTTCTACACGTACAAAAGTCCGTGGTAGTTTGCTACACTCAGTTATGCTTGTCATCATGCCAACTCTAGTGTATGGCCATCTTAAAACAAGACAAACTTTTAAGCATCATATTTATTGTTGATAAAAATAATATTGTTGTTTTAATGATTTTAGACGCAGTAACCTTACCTACTTACGTAAATATGGTAAAATTGATAAGCTCATCAAAACTTTTTAATAAGTTTACGATCATGATTTATCCCAAACATGGCATGACTTCGACTTCGTAACTTAGACGTGGATTCGCTTTACAAGGGGCTCGGATATCGAACGCCGATCATTATCACTTTAATACTTTCTAGATAGCTTGCAGCACGACTTTGGAAGTTTTAATATCGTTATGTAAGACTTGGTTACGTAAAACTTGTTAAAGTACCTGACTTTGAGTTGGGCTGCATACCTATATCCGTGAGTCCAAGTCAACACGTGGTGCTAACAAGGTTTCTGAAAATTATCTAGAAGTATTAAGAGGTAGATTAGCTGATTTATTTGTCACAGATAATATCTGAATTCAACCTGACATATTCAATTAGTAAACACAAATGATATATTTGTAAATATAAAATATAAAAAGTTTCACTTCCAACTTTTTTTGTTTTACCTAAATATCAAATAATTATGACGGACACTTCGGTAGATTTAAATAATCCCCCAAAAATAATAATGTAAATATTGTACAATATTTTGGTCAAATTATACGACCCTATTCTCTCACGCTGTCTTGGATTAAGAGCTTTTAGCTATAACGTCATCTGGGGACCTGAATGGGTAATTTTGGTCCCGGGCTACCATCGCCATTAGTTTAAACAAGCTTATTTGATGACGCGCGTTAATTGAAAGCTGTCAGTACCATTTATTTGATTTTTTGTGAAGATTCTTGTTAATCATGTTTTACGAGATAGGACTTGTGGGGTATTCATTTGTTTTGGGACGTATCAGATTACTAAAGTTCTGATTGTTTTGTGATTGCACCTAATTAAATAGGGCTTCTGCATACGGTATTCTTAGACGGTTGTTTGCTATGGATGTTACTTGGTTAATCTCTTCTTTTTGGGATTGTCTATGGTCACATTGATTACAAGATCCACAAATCACGCAGTGTAATGCAGTTAGCCCTTATTGTTGTAAAGCAATTGTTATTAAAATAAAGTAATATTAGTATAATAATGTTTGCAATTTTCGATGTCTAGTAAAATCGGGAATCCTGCTTTCAAAATTAATCCAGACATTACTTGCCCTTTCGGATCTAATCTCGGATTATTCTGATTATCCCCGATTATATTCGTTGGAGATTTATGAGAAAACCGTTATGTTTTGAGCAAGCTACATTTTCGACCTAATTTGTACCTTTTAATTATAATTATTTTTTGTTGACGCGTGCCAATAGTATTAGGACAGGTTTGTTTCTAGGAAATCAAGTTGATTATAAAAAGTAGTATGGGCTATCTAGCACTCATAATGCTAATAGGCTAGGCTAGGCTCAGTATAAAACGAGTATTTACTCGTAAAATAGCTGATAATTAATTGATTATACACGCATTTTATAATTGGAAAACCAGTGTTGTGTATGAGTTTCAAACATGAAATTAGAAGATCACCAAAAGGTATTTGTCAAAATAAATTAAAGGCAAAGTACCTAAGTATTAGTAGGACTGTAAAGATTCCTTCACAGATTCCAGCAAGTTCTGTCTAACTCTAGTAGTAAATTGGCATTAACTAATTGGTTCCGTGAATAATTATGGCTGATTTCATTTAATTGCCTTTCCTCCGTCGCGCATCGCATCGCTAATTTCAATTATCTTAAGACAGCTGCTAGTAGCGTGTTACATGAGTTTTTTTAAAGTAAGGCACTAGCAGGTGAAGTTTGCTTGGATCATTGACATATAAGTACATATATTACTGCGAAAGGACAGAGAAGATGTGGCCACAAAAGGCACGGCGACGCTAAATCACGTAGTTCGTAAGAGAAGAGAGAGAAATGACGCTACTTTTTCCTTGTATGAAGAACTTTAGTGTGAAATGTTCCGACGGTCTTTTCTTTCCTTTTGGACCAAAATGGACGTCCCATCGCCATAAAAACGTTGAAGGCAAAATTGTAAAATTAATGCTCCACTTAGTAACTGGATTTATTTTTGGAATAATAAGGGCAATTACTCCTGTTTCCGCCAAATAATCTGGTGATCAAAAGCAGCATTGTTACTTACGCAAATGAATTCCATTAATAAATTAAATTAGTGATATTCACGGCCATGCTAGCAGCGCCCAGCGACCGCCCACGGCGGAACGATTTATTTCTTTTGTTGTCGGTACTCTTAATCATTTCGGCAGGTGTCGCGTGACGATAACAAATACAAAATAGAAGCTGAATTTGGTATAATATTGCTGTTTGGGTATCAAGGTGTTGGTGATTTTTACCATTTTATTTAATGTAGGGCCTTGTGGTTTCCTTCATTCCCTTTTGCGCGATAATGGTTCAACCAAAAGTCCAAAATCTTGCGACTTAGAAGTGGGACAATTTGGAATTATGGTGATGACAATTCACCATTGTCAGCTGTTACATAGTTCAATTTGAAACCATTAGGCCAATGGATCTATATAAATAACCGATTACAGTATATTTATTGCGACAAAGTGTCGCATCGTCCGATAGGAGGATCGGTTAACCGTGACGTGGGTAAGGCTAAGGCACTGGGAAAGGAACGACCGTTACGTAAAAGGAATATTCTTTAGTAGTTTAGGGGTTATCTGTACGGATACGGATATTATGTTTACCTACACGGTTACGGTTAAGGTGTGTGAACAAATATAACAGGCAAAAATGTGCAAGTTGCTTGCAAGCAGTCTGTTGCAAGTAGTCTGTGTGTATTTTTGGGTGAAAGATTTCTAATTCTGCACATGAGTCCTTTCGATTCCTTGGCCCAATAATCTCTTAATTTACAATTTTTATCGAAAATGCTAGAGGATAGTTTTCGATGAACAGCTTACATAATTTAAGCAACAATACAAGTTAATAAAAGAATTGCTTGTTCAACAGTATTAGACAATAATGTGTAAAATAATTGGTATATTTTTCTTAAGTTATACTCATAGGTGATTTTGGTCAATTTTTTTTGTTAACCCTATCTAATCATATTTTCATATTTATTTTGATGATTTGGATGTTTTAAACAATATCCGATCGGCGGAACATACCTGGTTGATAGGTGGAGTATATCTAATCTATTTAGATTAATAGACGTCCACAGGTAGCGGAAGTATTCGACTTTTGTATACTACGAGCAACTTAGTGGAGTGTACAAAAATAAACTATACACTTATATCAAGAGTATACATATTTTGTATTTTCTAAACTAGAGATGGGACAGTCTCTCATGCAAAAATACATGTTAACCGTGATCTAGAATAAATAATCATAATAATGAAATACTACAGTAATGTACTGTAGACAAAACATAGCGCATATTCCTTCACACATACACATTTCCTGAAACGTTTCGAATTTGAATAAGGTAGTTTCACGTTTCGTAAAACAAAACACAGATGAGGAATCTCCGACCATTTGTTGGAGCTTCGCGAACAATAGATTGCTAAAAGCCATCTGACTGGGAACAGTAGCTTTAAAGGACTTTATACAGACGGTGATGACGTAGAGCGCTATTATACGTATACATGTTTATGTATAAAATATACGAGTTTAAGTCCTAGGCTTATATAAGAGTTGATTTGGGGATTTAAGAACTTGATTTGGAGGACTGCTCAATGTGTTAGGCGCTTCAGTGATTACGGTACGTTTAACGCTTCCCGTCCACGTCCGATAAATAATCAGTGACCGATTTTTTGTAGGAGAAAATAGAACGTACAATAGTGCAACGTGCAAACGAGCAATAGTGCAACGCTTACGTCCTACAAAAAGTCGGTCAGAAATAATATGGGAGGAAAAATCGGCCCGATTATCTCTCCTACAAAAAGTCGGACGTGGCAGGAAAGCGTAAGGGTTACCTGGTTATCGTTAGGTATTAGTTTTGTGATTGCTTTGATTTTAGCTTTAATGCTTACTTAAGCAATAAGATACTTAGCTTGGTCTACTTGACGTGACATAAAAAGGTTCTATTCAAGTCTATATTGGGATCTCTCATTTGTACGTGTCAAGCTAGGCGTGTCACAAGGGGAGTGTGGGGTGTTTATTAATATAAGAGCGTGGATGTATATTATTATGATATTTTTGGAATGAAATTAATCGCATGGCTTTTCGTTACAGGCAGAAGTAACTCCTCAACCGTCATGTTATTTTCTTGGTTCGTGTTAGTATTTCTGTCATGTTAAGTGTTAATATGTATATTTATATGGCTATATTTATTCATAGGGTATACATATATTAGCATTGGGTAACAATGTATAGCATATGTGTCAGCTGTATCCGGAATTTATTTGCATCGGATTCAATATTTGAAACCATTTTTTTTTCATATTATTCATGATTTTATTACCATTCAAAAATAGTTCATTCAGTTATTCATGCCTGTAGTTTAATATTTACTGTTACGAGGAGGAACTTTATCCAAACCGAGTCATAATATGACACTCGTTTTTAGGGTTCCGTAGTCAGAATGGAACCCTTAAAGTTTCATCATAATAATATAGTTGTAGTTTTTCAGGTTACTTCCCCTACAGCTAAAGTGGGGATGAATTTTCCTCGTCTACCCCATAGTTGTGGGGTATTGTTAAAAAGGTCTTCAAAAATATTATGGGTCTGCAAACTTCAATTCAGGGGTTCGTTTGCGAAGTATACGACGGCTTTAAAACTAATTTTGGCATAATAGTAGGTACATAAATGTAGATAAAGATAATATTATTTCTTCTGTGGTTAAGGTGAAGTGTCCCGCCTGACAGCTCAATTTTAGTAACATCTACGGAACTCGTTACGCGTGGCTTAACACTTTAAAAAAAAGTTAACTCTTATGCGTTCATTCGACACGCTTACCAACATAATTGGGCAAATAATGAAAGAAAATCGTTCCAACGCAACGTTCCATCGTTCCAACGAGGGTTTACTCGATGGCGTACCGCGTAATATAGGAACGCGCCGCTTGCGTGCAATAAATTCTGTCGAGATCCCTAAGCTGTCACCATGTGAATATGGGAACCGTTATATAGGTCAGGGGGACCATAGCCCACGTGGATTACTGCGCAGTTCGATTGATGGATCGACATGTGTGTGAGTTTTATTTTATAAATACAACAATAGAATCGAGGAATTGAAGAAATAAAAAGCGGCCAAGTGCGAGTCGGACTCGCCCATGAAGGGTTCCGTAGCAGCAAGTAACATAATATAAAAGTTCTTGAAGTTCGTTGTAACTTTGATCGAGGTAAATTGCGGTTTACGATTTATGACGTATTAAAAAAAAACTACTTACTAGATCTTGTTCAAACCAATTTTCGTTGGAAGTTTGCATGGTAATATACATCATATATTTTTTTTAGTTTTATCATTCTCTTAGTTTAGAAGTTACGGGGGGGGGGGGACACACATTTTTCCACTTTGGAAGTGTCTCTCGCGCAAACTATTCAGTTTAGAAAAAAATGATATTAGAAACCTCAATATCATTTTTGAAGACCTATTCATAGATACCCCACATGTATGGGTTTGATGAAAAAAAAAATTTTGAGTTTCAGTTCTAAGTATGGGGAACCCCCAAAATTTATTGTTTTTTTTCTATTTTTGTGTGAAAACCTTAATGCGGTTCAGTGTTCACAGAATACATCTACTTACCAAGTTTCAACAGTGTAGTTCTTATAGTTTAGGAGAAAAGTGACTGTGACATACGGACGGACGGACAGACAGACAGACAGACAGACAGACAGACAGACAGACAGACAGACAGACATGACGAATCTATAAGGGTTCCGTTTTTTGCCATTTGGCTACGGAACCCTAAAAAAGACTTAAGTGAACGAGTCTCTCGGATTGATTATAGAAATTTTCCTTTTTAGCTACTGGTTTTGTATACTCATAAAAATTTGCCTTTTATTTTACCTCATTCTGATGATGAATTTTTAGAAATCCTCTTTCAGTTCTTCCCTGCATTGCACAAAGGTTCATCTATCCACTGGTTCAGACCGAGCGTTGTATGTCATTCAGTCACTTTTAGATTCGTTATTACTATTTTAATAATTTAGGAAGTCACCAAAATATTTGTTCTTCTATTAATATTTATTTCATGCTCTTCTATTAGTTTATGGTCTAAGAAGGAGTTACAGTCAAAATATTATATTATCTTGATATTTTAACGTTCGTTTTATTACATTCCAGAATCAGTTCCAAAATAGTGAATGAAAGGGATCCCGAAATTCCCGAAGTAAAAAAGCACGACTTACTAGTAATTCTGTAATGCGCATGACTCAACTACGCAGTATTTTATTATGATAATGAATCGTTTGAGGATAAAGGGCACTTTTTGATTGAGAGGTCAACGTACTGTGAAAGAAATTGAGAAAGGGCCGGATCTGATGAGAGCCACTTCAGTTGGTCCCAGCATCCTTTGTCCTTGTATTTGGATGTCGATCAATATGTTAGATTCTGGTTTGCTTAAAAACTATGGGTTCTATTTCTATTTATGAAAGGAAGAAGCTCGATTTGAAATAAAAAATTAAGAAATAAAATATACTAGACAAAATGAAATATGTTTAAATTAACATTAAAATTTTAACCAAGAAAAGGACAATTTCTTAACTCCATTAATTAATCTCAGGGTATATTATGATTCAAAACTAAACGACTGCGTAATAAAAGTCCTACTAAATAATGTAAATGTTTGTGGCGCAACGTAAAATTTCCTGAACAGATTTTCATGAAATTTTGTATACAGGTAGTCCATGATCTGAAGTAAGATATAGGGTATTCACTATCCCGGAAAACGCAGACAAAGCCACGGGGAGATCGCTAGTATAAAATAACTGGATGAGAAATGAGAATAATAACAACTATTTTATTCAAACAATTTACTCGTGATCCCGGTTGTTTATCACTCGATTGAATACTGTGAGCGCGTTTTTCTTTGATGTAGCTTTTTGAATACAGTATGAATAGTTACTATAAATTCTTTTTTTGGAAAAAAAGCCATAAATTGTACACAGGTGTAGATTAAACTCAAACAAAAAGTTGAAACGTGGGAAGATTCTAAGAATAAGTAGCAAAGACCATTCCGGCTTTTGCTTATTTTATTTTTCTTTTTGAAGTGAAAACTTCTTTAGTACGGGGGTGACTTGAAATTTTATGAAACGAAACTCTCCAGGGGAGACTAGAGATGAGTGGAGAATAGAGATGAGTGGAGACTAGAGATGAGTGGAGACTAGAGATGAGTGGAGACTAGAGATGAGTGGAGACTAGAGATGAGTGGAGACTAGAGATGAGTGGAGACTAGAGATGAGTGGAGACTAGAGATGAGTGGAGACTAGAGATGAGTGGAGACTAGAGATGAGTGAAGACTAGAGATGAGTGGAGACTAGAGATGAGTGGAGACTAGAGATGAGTGGAGACTAGAGATGAGTGGAGACTAGAGATGAGTGGAGACTAGAGATGAGTGGAGACTAGAGATGAGTGGAGACTAGAGATGAGTGGAGACTAGATATGAGTGGAGACTAGAGATGAGTGGAGACTAGAGATGAGTGGAGACTAGAGATGAGTGGAGACTAGAGATGAGTGGAGACTAGAGATGAGTGGAGACTAGAGATGAGTGGAGACTAGAAATGAGTGGTGACTAGAAATGAGTGGAGACGAGTTGAGTTGAGTTGATTTTACATTCGTCTCACTATCTTGAAAACAAAATTTTTGAAGGTTTCACTTCTACCATGTGTGAATTGCACACATTTTAATTTTTTTTAAGGTACTAGGTACTCAGTATTAGGTTTTGCGTCGTCATTCATAAAATATATCTGTATATTATACTTATCTATACAAATAAATAAGTGTATTCGGATGTATACACTGTACATAATTATACAAAAACAATTTTTTTTACAATTTTTGTGTCTGTCTGTTTGTTTCGGCTAATCTCTGAAATGGCTGGACTGATTTTGACGGGACTTTCACTGACAGATAGCTGATGTAACAAGGAGAAACTTAGGCTACTTTTATTTTAGAAAAAAATAGTTTCAGGAAAAAAACTAACTCTTTTGTTAAATACCACGCGGACGAAGTCGCGGGTAACAGCTAGTAGGTATATTATAACATTGTAACAACGAGCAGAAAATTAAGCTGAAGCACCGTTGCCGAAGGAAGTGGTGGCTTGGCAATAAGGTAAAGAAACTTACCATAGCGCTGGATTTAAATTGGAAGGTGCAATGGGTACAGAACCCATTATTCCCAAAAGGTTTCGCCGCTGCCTCGTCTTATGATCAACGCTCACCACACTGGAAGGTCGGATTAAACCCAAAGATGGAATACGCTTACACTTTAAAATGTTTTAAATATATATATGACGAAGAAGGGGTATTCTACGGTGTTGGTTATGAAATGATATTCCTTTTACTTTGCTCCATGATATTATATTTCCAGTTCTCCTAACGTTCACATCAATAATTCCAAGTACTTCAACACTACGTGATCATCCGTTCTATCATATTGACAATTCCTTCATCTAAATATGACATGTTGTTTCTTATATGCCAACCTCTGCATCGGACAGGCGTTGTAGAATAAAGAGGTCCGTCCCTGGACCTTCACTGGAGATTCGTGGCCTCACCGACACGGCTATCCTGACGTGCGCTCGTCCTCGTGCGCGCTTTAATTTATCTTGGTACATCATCATCATGCTTCTTCTATCTACTGCTCCACAAGGCATGCCACATGGTCCTCCGCTTATGATCTTATCCAGCAATACCACTCGCCCTCTTAAGAGCGTCGGTGTATCGGGCTGTTGGTGTTCGTGGTCTCCATTCTAACTCCTGGGTCCACAACTCGTTGTTTTCGTATCACGCACGCAGCCATCGCTGACGACCCACACGACCTCGTGTGGATAATTAGAATCCTGTAAAAACAGTCTCAACAGTATTTTGCTCGGCTATTCTAACTACATTAACCTGATTCACATTCATTTTATTTTCGTCATTCATCACATCATTATTAATTTACAGTCAAGAATAATTCGCTCATTAAGTCTGATATTTTAAATGTGGACACTTAAAATATAGTGGAGATAACTATGGTTTGGCCATTTGGTTACCAATCTGGTTCATAAGACTCTACGGAACGTCGCAATTATGTTATTGTCGTCTGGTCCGGATTATACCCTGCAGACATCTGGTCCAGTCTCTCTAAGACTCTCCAGGCACAACGTCCCTTCAGTTCTATGCTGGCCCGGACTCATTCACATTTCTTTTCCATTTTTTTTCTTTTTTTTTTTGACACCTTTTTTTTACAACCTTTTTTTTATCACAACTCTTTTTTTTACTCCATTTTTTTTACTATTTCATATTGTTACTAGGTACTCTTTTTTTACCTTTCATTTTCACTTATCTCTTTTTTAAACTCTTTTTTCTCTCTTTTTTCACATCTCTTTTTTTACAATAGCCATTGTTGCGAAACTCATTAAATTGATATCATCATGTAATCCTTCTTTTACTATACCATCAGACCGACCATAGTTTCTCTACGTGACTTACATCTGAATTACACAAGTCTAACGAGTCTACTGACAAGAAGTCGCTATTCACCATAACGTAGGTACTCGCATCATAAGGAACCCGATAGCAAAAACTTCGAACTGTCAACAATTGCAACAGCTTACTCTTATGGGCCCCATTGACGATGCGATCGATCGGTGCGATCCGTCGTTGCCGACCGATCGCAACGACGGATCGGTAGTGTATGTTGTGATCGTGAACGATTTGCTTGATCGCAGACGATATCGGCGATCGCAACAAAAATCTATGCAATCTTGAATATCGCACCGATGAATCGACAGTGTGTGGACCTTTGCGATCACCGATGCGATCGATCGTTGCGATCGATCGTTGCGACCGATCGTTCGTGTATGAGGGGCATTAGTTATCAATTTAGGTTTCATAACTTTCAACCATTTATTAAATTTAGAAAAATAAAAGAATGTCACTGTCATTGACTGAAAAACCCTCATTTAAAGACAACGTAATTTCGTTCTTTAAATATGAATGTCAGGCAAATCATGCAAATAATTTTAAGAATGATTCGTTTAAATTCAATAGGTACCAGCAACAACATTATCTACACGCTCATCAGCCCCATAATCATAGAAAACTTCACAAAATCACCTGTATGATCAAACTATGCCTGAAGACGGTTGTGACGACACTCATTCTGCCATCACCTAATCTAGCACCGCTCACGCAGCAGACAGGTCCTGGGTCTCTTGGTTTCTCGTGGCTGGCGTGGTAGATCATTATTCCATGTGTCATCGACTTTCCGCAACTGAAAAATAAGTAAGGTTAATTTCACTCGTATGGTATCAGGTATTCTCGTTATGTATATTTCGTTTCTTATATGCCAACCTCTGCATCGGACAGGCGTTGTAGAATAAAGAGGTCCGTCCCTGGACCTTCACTGGAGATTCGTGGCCTCACCGACATATACATGCATATATATACATACATATGACTGCCCTGTAGCCTAGTTGGTAGCGATCCTGCCTGCGAAGCGAGGGGTCCCGGGTTCGATTCCCGGCCGGGGCAGATATTTATGTGACAGATAAATATTTGTACTCGGGTCATGGGTGTTATTGTGACGTTCAGTCAATTCTTATTCTTACTTAATCCTACTAAAATAATTATAAATGTAAAAGTTTTTGATGATGTTTGTAACTCTTTCACGCAAAAACTACTGAACAGATTTTCATGGGACACATAAGTAGACAATGATCTGTAACAGGACACAGAGTAGTTATTATCACAGAAAACGCGGATAGAGCGATAAGTAGTCCCAAATATATCCCAGGCGTATAATGTGGGATACATTACTCGTACAGTACAGCTGCTGTATCTTGGCGCGTCTGAACTTCGCGCAAAAGGCTGCGAAGTAATGGTGGCCACTCACGGTCAGTCCATCGCGTCAAATGGCGTGATATACAGCCAAAATTTGATCGTGAATGTGAAAAACTGATGGCGTGATTTAAAAAATTTGTATGTCCAATCGCGCCATTTTGACATATGTCGTTTGTCGTGGCTCCAAAAATGACGCGATGGAATGACCGTGAGTGACTACCATAACATCATAGAGGTATTATTATTAGTATAGAGTGCGGGTATCACACAAATGGAACGGTACGCATCGTAGGCAGATGATCTATAGATACGTATATCGATACGTGTATGACGGATAGGGATGTATCAATTACGTGCCGATCGGCAACGAGGTATCGATAAGTTATTTCGATAACTTATCTTATTTCCTACTATTAAACGAGATTTTTTTTATATAAATAGGTATGTATATTTATTTATATATTTGTTTGTTACCACGTTCTCGATAACAGCACTAACGATTTCGATGAAATTTAGAATGTTATGGTTTACGAGGGCGACTAATCGATCTAGCTAGTTCTCATATCTGGGAAAATTTGTTTTCTCTATTTTCACTTGAGCAAGCTCATTTGCCCAGGTACTTATTACACCATTTGTTGTACTACAGTACATTAATTGTACCTATGGCATCCATAATAGCAGATTCTCCTAGTGATGGAGCTGTTAGTGTGATCTATATTGTTGGTTATTTAAAATACGAAAGTCACTCAGTTTTTTAGTTTTACACGAGTATTCTTGTTATTTAGATAGTAAATGTTTATGGTACAAACAACCGAAGAAAATATAGACATAGACTCAATTAAATAAATCATCCATTTTAATATTAATCTTGTTTTAATTTAATTTCACTTAAACTTCTATTTATCACGACTTCACGACGCATTGTCAAAACTTCTTTGCACAGCAACAATATATCGATGACAATTTGACAGCTAGGAACTTAAGATTGTCGTTGATTCATAAGTATTGAAAGACAAATCGATATTCTAAATCGTTTGAATGATTTCTTGATCGATATAATAATATTTTAACTTTACGCTTGAAAATTAGACATATTTTTAAAACTGTGAATTGTTACTTTTGTCTTTTTCTATTACTCAAGGTTACAATGACAATGATTTTTCGTTCGCATCATGGCAAATAATTTTAAACAGAAATATTTAAGTAGGTATAGGTGTACCAGAATCTGATGGCAAAATGGGGAAATTAAAATTGGAGACAACACACTCCCCAGCGTTGGGGAAACTAGAATAAAACTTCTTGATCCTTGATATTTTTAACAGTGTTAGTTTCATAATAGGCAATATAAATTATGTAGGTATGGTTTATTAACTTCAGATGAAAATAATTATATAAAAGACAAAGCTACACATTTTATTAGACAAGCACATATTTTTTATATTATAATTAATTATTACTATAGTGACTAACAATAATTTATGCAACTATAATTTAAAATTTGCCATCTGTATTTTTTATTCATTTGATGAAGAGAACAAATACATAATTAATAAATTGCTCCTCCACCGTTTCAGTTAAGTGAACTTGTATGATGTAACTTTTCATTTCATATTCACAAAATTTTTGCTACCTTTAATTTGTAACAATATTTGTATTATTTATTTCAATTAATTTAATTTGCTAATCTTACTTACATACAAAGAAAATATCATATGTAGATTATTTACTAAGAAAATATAATCACGAAAACTAAGTATCAAAACGAGTTAATCCTACAAGATGGATAATACTAATAATGCAGATTGTCGCTTAAATACAACTTTTTCCTCACATGTTTTTCAACAAACATTGAAAATAATATTTGTGGCTTGTGATCGTAAAGTTGTTTTCGGAGGTAAATCTAAAATAATTATAATTTTAGAAAAAGAAAAAAATTCCATACAACTCTTTTTTTGACTTGACAAGCTGCTTGACAATAGTTAGTTTTAATTTTTTTTATTGCCATATTAAAAACCCATTTTTCTGCTTGTCAAAAATGCCATGAGATGCTGGTACACCTATACTTATCAATTCCCATAGTCATTTTCTATAACAGATAATGAAATTTAGTCGCTGTATCATATGAACCGACTCCAAGTTTCATTATATATACTGTCTATGGCAAATTGACATTAGAAGTCGGCCATATTTGTTTACGACTTTAGACTCGACCAAAAAAATAGACTATAGACTACCTGCGCAGACTACCTGGGCGAACCGGTCCCGATAAGCGCTGGCAGATCGGCGCCGGTAGCCAGCTTTCTACGTGAATACGCCCTTATATTTACATTCCTAGCTAACGTTAAAATACTTTCGCATTATAAATATTACAAAGTATATCATACAAAACACACACTACAATGATTTATAATAAATATTTATAAGATTTTGATTTTTTTATTAAAGTTACATAAATATAATACGTTGTTCTCATAGCAAACATTTCAAAACATATTTTAAATATCGACTACAGCGTTGGTCGCATCACATCACTACAGTCTCGCGAGGAGAGCGCGGTGCGCGGGCGGTCTTTCCGTGCCCGCCCCTCACGTCTCCTTCACACCCGCGATGCGTGATTTGTTTTCTTAAAAATAAATATAAAAATCAACTTACCGATGAAATGTGATACTGGATTTCAGTTTTGTGTTTCCTACTATCGTTTTTGCAAGATGGAACTGCACATTTGACCATTTTGATACGTAAATATTTAAAAATCTCTCTAGAACCGCACACCGCTAGCAATCAACCACGACTACAAGCGCTCGCGACGGGAACGTCGTGTTGTTCTCACCCGTGCCTACTGTTCCCACTTCGTTACACTCCCTCTATACTAATAATAATACCTCTATGCATAACATAGTTAATTCGCCAATACTCGATACGCGGTGTATTATGTCTCAGTCATACGTTAGCATGTTCGTGTTGCCATCTCTCTCTTACATGCGCTAAAGTTCGCAAAGCCTATTCAGAAGCGCCAAGATACAGCGGCCGTACTGTACTCGTATAACCATGGGATACGCCGTGTAACATATTCATGTCACGTCGTATAAATTACTTAGCGCAGCACGGTGTCTTCCCTAGATATCTTCAACATGGCATTAGGAAGAAGAAAACGATGTAAAATCGTATCGTTTTGTGAACAGACGTTGCCTATTTAAGCAACAATGAAAGTTAGTCACATTTTTTTTTGTTTCTCAGCTAGACATTTCTTAAAATATTTATTTAATTCGCCCCTGTTTTATCATGGTATTACCATGGTGGAAAAAACAATCTTTTTTGTAACGCAGAACGCAGTCACATTATTAATCTTGTTTTATAATTATTTTTTACTGTCAGATCTCGCTGGAACCACATGACAAGCACCAACTTTCGGTTAAAAAAAGAATAATCAAAATCAATTCGGCCAGTCGAAAATTCTGAGGTAACAAACATAAAAAAATACAGTCGAATTGAATACCTTCTCCTTCTCTGAAGTCGGTTAAAAACATCCAATGATGTAAGGTTAAAAGTCATGAAATTTTGTTTTTGATGTGCGGTCAATATGCAATAGTGAGGATTTCTGATTTAGTGAGTGGAAAGTAGAGCCATTAATGCACTTATGACGAATCTATGAGAATAAAGTAATGTAGCGTTGTATTGTAAGATAGCATTCTATAAGCAAAAGAAAAGGCTTTCTTTATAATTTACCGACTTACACAAATCCCAATTCAGTATCTTACTGTCTTGATGACTTGGCTGTTATTGACTGTACCTAATATTGTTTCGAGCGATGAAAACATCAATTAATCATCGATCATTAATCTCCCGGAGAAAGCGAACGCCACACCACATCGTGTTATTAGTTGACGTTGAATTAACTGAATGAAAATAACAAGGTTGTGAAGTAAGTAGCTTCAAATTACCTTTCAGTCTTTCAGTAATAAGGTTTAGTTGTAATAAGGTTTAATACCTCGTTCAATATCCTTGACTGGCAATGTAAGTAGGTACTATTCTTATATTTTGTAAGTGATTTTGAGTTTATATAATAAATGCTATCAGCTGGGCCTTCATATTTTAAAGAGGATATTTACAACTTGGTATTTGGCTTCAACCCTTTAATTCCAATACGGAGCACGGGTCTCTCCTCATGAAGAGGCCTAGAGCATCGTCCACCACACTGCCCCATTGATCATTGATTGAGGGGTTAGTGGCCAACCCAAGTGTCGGAGGTTTTCATGCCACAAATATACAACCGCTACAATTTATGTTTTATTTCCTGCAAAAGTTTGGTATATCGTAATGCACGTCCAATTGTGAAGTGTCATGATTTTATTTATTTCAATCAGAATTTTACAAAATATTTCGGTAATTAATATTTAATTTAATGTAATCCAATGCCAAGTAATATCAACCGGAAATAAAGTTAAATACATTTTTTCAAAATTACAACAGAAGTACGATATTTAAAAAATTTGAGCGGAAGGAAGTGAGACTTGCATATTACTTGACAGTGGAGGGATAAGATTGTATAAAAAGCCTTTGCAACAGTAGTGGTTGATTGTTGAATTTAGTGTCGAACGGTTCGGATATAGTGAATTGGTGTAATTTGTGTAATAACAGTGCAATAAAAGTGTTTAAAAAGTCTATAGTGTTTCATTACTACGACGACGACGGAGTTTCTTTACAGAAGGTTGTGTGGTTTCCAAGGTACGGCAAAGGCCTTATCAACAGACATAATTAAGCTTAATCAAATGACACCACCATTACCAATGTGTAGTAAATAGTTCGTGATAGCCACGCCTTGACCGAAACACGATGCTACGAATAAACATCAGACATAAATATAAAAGAAATGTCTTCCGTACCAAAATTTTGTCAACCATAAATCATTCCATTTCTAAGAGAACATGCATCAATCTAGTAGGGTGTGTTCCTTTTAGGAGAGGCTTTAAGCGTACGTCACCTTGCTGTTCCATTGCAGATTGGAAGAATTTTTGGTTGCCAATCATTGTGTCCAAATTGTATATGCAACCACAACCAAGGAATCTAATAACAATCAGCACAGAAGCGCTCAAGAAATTGATAATGATTACCATAAGCGTTTTTTCTACTATACATTTTATACTTTCTGTAAGTAACCCCATGATATAACGCGATGGAAAGTAGATGATAGTAGATAACACTTCGCTTAAAAACCCATTTAGATGCGACTCAGGATATACATATCTTCACGCTTTCCTTCATAACGCATTTTGTTATCTCTATCGTGAGAAACAGAGGGCGGAGGTAATAAAATTGACAAGACATAACGAGGTTACAATAGAACGCAATTTGGGTATTGGGTATCGGACATCTTGTCGTGTAACCCGGAAAACCTTAGTTATTTTAATCTGTATAAATTGGGAATACAATGAGTTGATTTGGCTAGTGAGCAACCATGGAGCACATACCCAATAGAGTGGCAATATGGTCCATTCAATTCCGAAATTGTTCAGTGTTTTGTCACTAATAAATATCACGTCTCGCGCGCGCCAAAGTATCATTACGGAATATATTCTGATGTACATATAAATACTTAAAAATGGCTTGTTGTTCTTTAAGGTGGTGTGGGAAAATAGCAAGATGATTGCACAGTGCAGTGATTTAGCGAAATTATAGTTAAACAAAATAATTGACATTTCCTCTATTCGCTATCTCTGTCTCACATGCACTAATATTCGCAAAGCCTATATTCAGACGCGCCAAGATACGTCGGTCTTACTGTTCTTTATCTTCAGGATATTATATGCAGAATAAAATTATATTTTCATATTAGAAAACTTACAATTAGCATCTTGCAGGAAAAGAATGAAAGTACGTAAAGGTAAAATATATTTCAAGCGTGGTCGATTGTTTAAAAGATAAAAATAATTTGTAGCTTATGGAGTTTTATCAGCTCGGTTGGTGCGGACTGCAGACCTTTTTTCAAGCCCTTTTGGTTGAATAAGTAAGTTGTCCTTGACAAGCAAAAAGTTTAATAAAAGGCCTTCTAAATCCCATTTATACTTGGCAATGCAACATACAATTGCAAATAACGCTGAAGGTTATTCGAGCCATTGTGTCAAGGATATCATATTTTATACTCGTTATAGTTCTTGCCAAGGAAATTTGCAATGCAATAACGTTGTGTATAATTCAAATTCGTTTATTCATATAGTTACTGACACTCATGCATGACGTGTCTTTTATTTTAACGTTTCAGAGAGGTGCTTTATCATGGAGGAGAAGAAACGGCGAAAGAAACTCCTCGTCTTAAAAACTACATATATTTGTTACAAGAATATTCCCTGAAAATTATAAATGAAGGATTATTTAAAAGTAAAGAAGGCGCCGTCCGTGCCTTAATTGCGTTTTAATCTTCCTAACTTTACGCTGTAATTTAATACACATTACAAAAGGTGCTAATCACCTTAACTCATTATCATAATAATTATCCTGTTACAATTTATAATACACCATTTATGGCATATTATAATTTCATTTCGTGACAAATTTTTTTGTGCCACCGAAAGTGTTTGAAAAATAGAATAATTTAAAATGTTTCTTTAATTTTGGGCACTTTACTTTTCCTGAGAAAACGACTCACATGTCTGCCAGTTTCTATAGGTATGCATTGAAGTCTGAAATTTGTATCGTGATATTATTTAATGGTTTCAGTAAAGGTTAAAAAACAAATTCAATACTCCTGAATACATACTTATCATCATACATACATAAAAAAACATACAAAGTATTCTTTCCCAAATTTCTTTTTCTTTACTCTTTTTTGGCCGGCAACGCCATGGGTGACGATAACCACATACCATCAGGGTTATCAGCACATGGGCCGGTTATTTAAAAAAAAACCCTTTTGCATGCCATCTCGATTCGAAGTTGTCCAATATTTACGATACTATCCAGTATTCGCAGTGAATGCCAAATGGCAGATGGCACTCAGCAGTTGGCACTATTGGGAGCTTGGAGCTTGGAGTTCAATTTGTTTCTCTCCGTCACTGCAGTGTATGGAGACAGCGTGTGAATCGAAAATATGTGAAGTGAAGACATACACTTTATGCTTCGTAGCTAAATGGAACAACGGAAATCTTGTAATATACCATGATGAACGATAGCATATCGTGGACGTTTTACACTTTTTACTGATGTATTCTAGTAAGATTTGTGCTTGTTCTTGTTTATAAAAATATATCATTATTTATTATTTCTATTCAAATAAATTCTTCTATACATTTTTTCAAGTTTGGTGCTAAGTCTATAAGGTAGGTAAAGATTTTTCGAGACCAAACAAGAGCGGTTTAAATAATAATACTGTAATTATTATCATATCATTTCGAACTCATAATCACAAGCATGGGCGTAACCAGGGGGGGGGGGGGGTTCGGGGGTTCAAACCCCCCCCCCCCCGTAATGTTAAGGAGTGACATTTTTATGTGCTAATAAACCCTTAAAAAACATTTTTCTAGACGTCATTCCGAATCGAATGAGCTATCGCACATATTTTTGGGAGCTTTATTTCTATGAAAAAATGAGAAAAAATGAAGTCTCAATTTTCTGTAGGGTTATTGTATGTACTTTTTGTCGTTGTATTTTCTTGAATCGCCCCCCCCCCCCCGAAACTTGAACCCCCCCCGAAACTTGAACCCCCCCCGAAACTAAAACCTGGCTACGCCTATGATCACAAGCAATTACCATTTAAAATGTATCTATGTATCTTTTATTATAGTATGTCTGTCAGAATACTTATAACTATACTTATACTAGTTATACAATTATAAAGAAGTAAAAGCGAAATTCAATATCGCTGACTCCTATATTTATAACAGCTGTAAAACTTTCCTAATGATACTTTCGCGTGTTCCAACTACTAATGAGACCTAATTCGAGCTAAGCTTTATCGGGCCAAGGTGGATCAGAGCTGAAACAGCTTTACTCGGTAAAGCTTGCAATAAATCGTAAAAAGCTCGCTCCCAGAATGTTATGCAAGGACCCGGTATAAGTTAATGTGACTTCATTGTGACGTAAGGTCAAATGAAACGTCTGTGGAAGACGATGGAACAGTCTTGAATATGAAATGAGAGATTAGGATTCAGTAAGCACAGGTTTACTTTCTAATGTTAATAATACTTATAGGATATACTTATATTTAGAGTTTGGGGTTATAAGGAGTGATGAGTTATGGGGAAAATGTGAAATTAAGGTAGTCATTTAGTTCGTTCTATATGTGCCCATGACATCATCGGCTTGCGCCAGTGGTGGGTTGTTTTGAGTCTTTAAATATACGTGATTATTATACAATATACATACATACAAATTCTTTTAAGTGTTCTTTAATATACATTGCAATCAAAGCCATACACGGTAATCTTTTCAGTTACGCTCAGTTCCTGATTTTGACTCGATCTTGTCACGGTTTACCTATTTAATAAATGGGAATGAGACACGCTAAGTGCGTGGTCACTGCGACCTGAAACGGAAAATATTTTTCTTGATAAAGCGCCCATTGTTCAACGACCTTTGTATAATAAGTTATTGCTTGCCTATAGATAACTTTGGTCTAGAGTTGGATGGCGTTGAGAATAAAAACATCATGAGGGCTTCCTAGGGCACGTTAATTAGTTGGGCCAGTCAGTTGTAATGTAACGCTTAAGTTAAGTCATACGCAACTACATGGCCATGGGCGACGATAGCCACCTACCATCAGGTAGATCGTCAGCTCGTTTGCCAGCTATTTCCATTAAAAATACTGAAATAAAAAAATGGAATACCATATTTAAACTGAACACCAAGTTTTTTAAAGCAACTTCACAATTTTATTCATGTATTGTACACAAGTTCCACGGTTTTCGTAAATTGCCTTAATTTACCGTGAAATCCTGAATTTGGTTCGCAAATTGCAAATTGGCATCCCACTTATCCATGATTGTGAATTGGCTCGCCTGCCAATCCGTTTGGCTTGGTGCCAGCCGGATAAAGAGCATTGGGTCACTTTGTTTACATGTAGAGGCTTACACAATCCTTGTACATCTCACCTGGAAAATACGTCAAAGTTGACGCCGACAAACTTACCTTATTATATTTATAAGCATGATCGATTTAAAAAGCATTAGAAAAAACCTTGCTGGTCTTAGGCCCGTAATAATAAACTGATCTTAGATATCTGCGACTCAAGATTCGGTTTCAGATGCTGACATTATGTCAGACATTTGTAAATTGTTGACTCTAAAGCCGAGATTGATTTAAATACGGATCTTAGGGTATAGTTGTTCTATCTTCTGAGTGCAGGCATTAGGTACACTGCGTATCTGTCACAGTCATGCATAAAAACTTACCCTCATATAGCGACGTATACACTACTACGTATACGACGTATATCGATCCGTGGATTCTTATGTTTACAGAATATTGAACACTGCAAATGTAAACAGAAAACTTGTTCCACGGCGATTGTCTAAAACTTTTAGTGAGCTCAGCAACAATATTTTTTTAAATAAAAAGTGAAATAAAAAGAAAAACTTTCCCGATATTGCCGACTGTAATTTGAAACAACTTTTGAATCCAGTTCAAAATCGAATGCCCAGTTAATTGATCTAGTTTCGATATAAATTGTTTGATGTTGAACTTAATACAGTGCTCAGAAATCGTATGGTCATGCTGATCTCATTGGACTAGCGGTAGCGGGAATTATTAAATTAAACTTGTTTTACGGGGCGGGGGTTCAATATTTATTTAATTATGAAGTATAACTTCTCACGCGCGTACAAAAGTACACGCACCCTTTTTTTTGCTGTCATACCTACCTAACAACCCATTTGAAAAGCAATGATCTACAATTCTACATAATACACTTATCATATCAAAAAGATTTTCCTATATCTTAACGATTTATAACTTAATCTTACATTGTGCCAGCTAAATTACTAACTCATACATGAATTATGCAATTCCATTAGAGTAGAGAACGGCTGCATAACTAAGTTATATGAAGCTCATAAGTTAGTCTGTAGAGAACCATAATTCGATTTTTATGGTGTAAAAGTATAGGAAGGATTCATTTTCAATTTTAAACGATTTTTGCAATGTGCAGTCTCATCGGAAGTTAAGCGTATTTTATTACGAAATGAAGTCATAAAAAATAATATTTTATTGGATAAAAATTATCTTTTAATTTGGACAACTTTTTGATTTCGTTCTTGATTTTTATTTCGATTTTGGTTTATTATTTTTGTTATTAAATGTTGAATTGTTGATGATCGATTTATTATAATGATTATCTTGTGTTCTATGATTTTAATGGTTATCTACATACAGAGAAAATTAGGATGTATCTTGCAATTAATTTTAGTAGCATCAAAAATAATATTTTTATCGTTTGGTTGTTGCTTCGAAAATCTAAACCATATTTCAGAGCCCACTCTACTGAATGATTACGTATTCACAAAAGCGCTTAGTGCAGTTTCGTGCAACGAAGTAGCAATGGCAGAGCTTTAGACGATTCGTGAACTCTTATATTGCTAGATAAATCTGTTTAGTAAGTGAGTAAGTTACCTACATATAAATGCCTGTTTTCTACTTATCATCTCGTCATTATACCTAACTTCTCATGAAAAATAACTTAATATTTAAAAAAATATATGACGCAGATAGTTGAAAATTAAACCTTGTTAAGTCATTTCGCCGACAAATTCGCCAAAAATATTGAGGGATTGATGGATCATACCTGGGATCTAAATTATAGGCGCAAGCGACGGTAGTGTAGGGTATAGGACCTATACCTATAGGTGCTATTCTCCATTCGAATTACTTCAACTTAGGTGTTTCGAAGCGGAGGTCGCGACCCTCAATAATGAGGAAAGATCAGAGGGATTAATTACGAAGGTCTGTCCAGGCAAGCATCACGTAGTCAATGGGATGGAAAAAGGAAACAGGTAAGGCAGGTATGTTATTATTCTTATTGTTAGATCACGTCCAAAGTAAAGATTATCAGTTGACAAACACAAGATAATCTTAAATTAAAATTTAAAAAATCCCTGGCAGACACTTACATTAAACATATCGTAGCTAAGAACACTTTCGATTAAGTCACCTTTTAGACAAAAAAGGTAGATCAAAATCGGTTCATCAGTTTTGGAGCTATGCCACAGACAGACATACAGAAAAACAGATACACAGTTACACAAACTTATAACACCCCTCTTTTCTCGTCAGGGGTTAAAAAAGGAAGGCAATTGTTTTCTTTTTGCCTATTTGTAGATATAACTACATTTCCCAGTAAATTAAACCGCTATATTTATAAGACATAAATGAGAGTAATGTCATAATGTATGGGTACTAAGCCATATAAAAAATTTACAAAACTAAAATTAATCAAGGCAAATGAAAGACATTAAAAATTAGGGTTGGTATAAGACCATTATATTATTTAAACGTAACCGACCTTTTCCGGACTAAATTGCGTTAAGTTGTACATTAAACAGTATTAGCAAATGTAAATGGATCAAGATAGTAAACTCATGCACAGGTGGAGGCGAGGGCTAGCGGCGGAAATGTCGGGGCACGTGATGTCATTTCCGGAACGGCGCCATGTTGGTAAGAGGCCGGTTCCGGTGGCCGCGTGCGCATATCGAATTGTTAGGCTGCGTTTACATTTACAATAGATTGGTATTTGAATTCGTTAGATAAGGTTCGTTTATTACTTATTACAACTTATAAGAAGGTAATTGTTTATTATTTTGTCTTACTAAATAATAATAACGCTACATGTAAAATGACGCTACATGATGCTTGGCACGGCGATCTGACATGGTAACCATGACTGGAGTTTAACGCCATGGTGATGATGATGATGATGATGTCGATGACGATTATGATGATGATGTCGATGACGATGGTAATGATGATGTTTCACATCATCAGAATATGGATGTACCAAGATTATTATTATCATTAGATAGCGTTGTTACTGATCAGCCATCCAACGCCATCTAGATTCTGTATTGCGAATTACAAATATAACGCATAACGTAACTCCCCATAAAATTTCATACCACTGGCTTAAATATGAAATCGATAGATAAGGAGTTAAACTATAAAAAGTCTCTAATGTCTAAGTCTTTACATTGTAGTTATTTGAAGTCTATGCTAATTATCATGACCAATAATTGCCCTATGTTAGGCTCGGATGCTCACTATGTGTGGGGTAAAAGCAACAATTCACTACGCGGCCTGCTAGTAAAGATTGGCAGACCATACATCATAGTAAGGGTAATATTGTGGAGAGCTCTTAGGCAGGTTCTACTGCGATATTCACTCATCAAGTTGCTTATTCATTCATAACTTTGAAACAGTATTTTATTTATTTTATTAACGACATAACAGTATGAATACACCTTAGTGATAGTAGCGTGACATTTTTTACATCGCCGATTACCATTATAATTTGGCCGATTAAATTCGGTAATCGGTACCGTCTGTTTTATTACATGTATTCCCACTTTGGGAAACTATGCAAAGTCGTAGTTGTTTTATAGTTATTGTAGTATAATATTATTATAGGATTTTTTTCAAACCCTCATATCCACAAGAGATACACATTACAATTTAACAATTCCTTGTTGGTGTTGCAGGTGTAAGGATGGATAAACATTAAACATACAAATAAACCAAGACAAATAAAAATTATTTGTCTAATAAATGTCGTCCCAGGAATCGAATCTGGTACCGCGCGAGTTACTACCAAACAGGCTATAGCGAGTCAGCGAGATCATGTTGAAGTCATGTTCAATAAAGCATGTAATTGATTCGGTAACGCCAGGTGTTACTACGAATATTATTTAGTCACGTTACAAGTAGGGTATTTGTTTAAGGGTCGTGGTAGATCTATACCTACATATCGAAATATCGATGTAAAAAAATGGTTGTCTGTAAAGTCGGTTTACGGACGGTCGGTAAACTACAACGTCATGACAAAACATTGATGAAATGATTGCATACTTTTATAGATAAATATGAGCGCTTCGGCTGATCTTAGCCGATCGTGCCTCTCTATCGTTTGTTCCGCGCTCTCGCTTGCGCGGAACGTGACAGTGAGTCATGCTTTTTTGTGCGTGCACCCGGCGTTCATCGTTTTAATAGACGTTATCATGTAAAAAAATATCTTGAGTACCCGACACCCGTATCATAGTAAAACGCGTACCTTCTTCATACAATTCCGATAAGAAGGGAGCTTTCCTAACGCTTTACAAGGACTATTTATTGTTATTCGGCAATCGTTGAATCACAAATGTTTTACGATTTTGTTGACATCGTTCGAATATTTCATGGTAATATCAAACTTTCCTTTATTATGTGATAGAAAGAGTCTCGATATTTGGTAGCTTTCAGAGCGATTCGTTTAGGTATAATTATGTAAGTATAAACTAATATAATAACTCGTCTTCGCTTCGCTTTGGGTATCTAAATTTCCATACCTGTACACTGTTGTTTGTCAGGAGTTATAATAATATTTAATTACCTATAGCGTATAGTCTTTCTACTTAATCTGGCTATCATACACAAAAACAAATAAAATCTGACATGATGATGATGATGATGATGATGATGAAACAAAAAATCTCTTCAGCTTTATTATATTATTATCGATCTGTGCGAGCGTAGATCCGCGTGAAGTTGCTAGTTCATATAAATAAAATCACAAAACAGTCTCCTGAATCATTTAATTAAATTAAACTTATCAGACAGCCAAAATAAATCTACCCCAAACAAATTTTATATGATGAAAAATATTTTCGGTACTCGATGACTTCGCACTTCCGTAATCGGAAATGAATTACTAATTTTACGTACTCATCACATACATTAATCAAACGAGTATTAAATTGTAGAAGCGGGCCATGCCCCCTATGATCGATGAAAGGTTTAGGCGGTTTACATACCAGCGACTTTAAAAGTGTAAATACTATTCGTGGTCTTAGTCGAATAATGATTATTATAGTACTGTACTACTGTTGTCATTTAATACATTAAGTACCATAAATGAAAATGTAATACCTTAATTGTAAATGGGTAATTTTTTTTAATAAGTTTTTTTTTGCTAAGCTAGTCGTAGTTATTTCAACTTTCTTTCAATTTAGTACCAAGTCGCAAAGTCGCAAGTTTGAAACCATTGTGAATATAATCTAATCTCGCTTAACCCTTGTCCGTAGGGAAACGAGACATTAAGCGATCCTATTCGTACGCCTTCGTGAATACGAATGTAGCTTTGGCTGGCTCGTTTACTAGTAATAATAATAATAATAACGCATCACACTCATAGCCCCACACTAGGATTCCCTGTGTCGTGGGTGCCATGGACAATACACAACATAGACAAGGACATTCAAACCCAGACCGAGAACAGATCATTCAAATTTCCGCCTCGCTGGGAATCGAACCCAGGACCCTTAGTGCGGCGATCCGGCATGGTAACCATTGCGCCACACGGGTCGTCAAACTATTCGCATGTAAGTGAGGCATCGATTTGCATTTTTGAACTTTGCCTCATAAACCTTACAAACTTCAGTCAAGTATTACCTTTACTAGCTTGTCGAGACAAAAAATAATCATGATTAGATTACAAAGCTCAGATGAAATTGGAAAAAATATTATGAACAGAGAGAGCTTTACGCAAATAAGTACGGAAAACATTTGTCACATTTTTATTTCATTTGCTTGTTGGATATGACGCGTCATAAACATCAATCATAATTTATTTGAATATGCTACCTACGTGAAAATGCTTGTCTAAAGTCTGTAAAAATATTCATGATGACTAGGTAGGTGTCTAATTCAAATAACAATGGCGAAAATATTATTCAACAAAATATTATTTCTACTCCTTATAAAGAGAGCGAATATTCCTTAGAATTCATCGTCATTCTTTCAAGCATTAACAAATTTCGTGTAAAAATACTATTATTAACCGACTTCAAACGAGGAGGTACCTATTCAATTCGACTGTATTTTTTATGTTTTGATTTTGATGATTCTTTTTTTAATCTAAAGCTGGTGCTTGTCATGTGGTCCCACTTAAATTTGAGCGAGATATGACTAGTAGTTTTTGAGTTATTTTATGTACTTATATGTCACTTTTTTCTCAGTTATTGCCCAGATATTCATTTCATTCAAATCAACTACCCACCACGGTACATTGCCACCTGCATAGACAAAACATTGACGATACAGAATTTAAATCACATTATGAAGTCTTTACCACGTCGCAACTATATGAAAGTCCTTATTTGTATTTCATTTACATCCAAATTAGCATTTTCGGCGCTTTATCGAATGTTGTTCGGACCCACGTTGCATGCTGCAGGTCAGCGATGTTATCGCTGTACGGCAACGGAATTTAATTGAGATGTGCGTGTGAACCGCTTCAGTTTTTTTTGTTGTTGTGTTGATGGGCTTCATCCACAAATGAACACATACAACTTTATTATTAAAAAAAAAAATTCAATAGGCATGCGCATGCGTCCGGGTAATACGCCTGTTTGAAATTTACTACAGTTAGGAGTATCTACGGGAATAAAAATCTTGTATTCTATGAATATATTTTTTTATCTAGCAGAGTCACGAGCTGATGGTAAGTTGTCACCGTTATACCAATAAACAATATTTTCATAGACATCAAAAAGTGCTTTAGTGTTCGCTCTTCCCTTGAAAAACATATATCAATTTCATTAAAGCTCCCTACAGATTTCCGCGATTGATAAACTTCGCAATTACTTTCCAATACACACTGATAAGGATCCCATTATCGATAAACTGCTACAGGGAACATACCGTACATAAGTATGGGGTATTCTGCCAATTTTTGTGCTCAAAGTGCCCATCCATTGTTGTATTAAAAGCTTAATGGTATAACAGGCTTTTTTTGTTAGTATCGACTCAAGACGAATTATCAGTTTGAGATTAAATTTAATTTCATATAATCATCATCGCAATCCAGTTTCATCCAATTGGACTAAGGGGTCGTGATTTTAAGTTTTTTCGTTTCGTTACTTAGTAATATGATCCTTAAATCCTATACAAAATCTCAGATAGATGTAATAAATCTTTCATGATCCTGCAACTAACGGTTGCAGAACATTCTGGAAAATGGAAGAAGCGTGTCGCTCGCTGCATTATCAATGGCACTTCGGAGAACGGACTCTTTCGCTTTTAAAAAGAAATTGGATACAGAACTTTATTCAACGCCATTTTAGAATTTATTCAACTCTATGGAAATTAGATGCTGTTCGCAAGCGAATGAATTTTGCCGGGGTATTTTAGTTTGAAATATAAATTGTTTCTCAAGAAGGTATGTTTTATTACTAGGATTTAAGATTTAATTTGGAAATTTTGGAGAAAAGAATATTTTCTCCAAAATTTCCAAAGCAGCTTTTACAGTTCTTTTTTTTTGGCTGTAGTTAACGAAATGCAGTGTTATAAACGCGTCTATTGAATGTATTTTTGTGATAATTAATTGCCTAAAACCATAATTAAAACAGTATCTCAAGTGTGTATTTGTGTGAATACGTTTGAAATCTGATCGGCTCCAATTAATTACTTGACTGGCGTTGAAAGAACTACAGGACCGTAAGCTCGTTAAATATTCAATGATTAAATTTCACTTTAATTTGATGATTTTTCTAATTAAACATTGAATAATAATAATTATTAGAACGTTTAAATAAAATAATGAATTATTATAGTATTAACAATCTTGTAGCTTAATTTGTAGGTATAGGTGTAGAGAGAAGTTTAGATGCCGATTTAGGGTCAACGCACATTTATTCGGCGCCATTCGTGTTTCGCCGAATGATTTTGGTTACACTTATTCGGCTCGGCTTCTATCAGCCGTGTACGGCGTCGTAAGAATGCGAACGACTGCTTACGGCGTCGTAAGAATGCGAACGGCTGCGTACGGCGCTGAATACGCTGCGAAGTCCGTCCGAAGACGTTAGTAGGTATAATCTATACGGGAACTATGAAGGTTGCAACCTGTCGACAAGGCCAAGGAGTCAAAAATCTTCCATGTACCTACCTACAGCGCGGAGCTGTTCCGCGGCGTTCGACGTCGTACGCGGCGTACGCGGCCGAAAGATAAAACACTTGTCGTCGTTTTCTACTTGTTTATTATGGACAAGGGAATGAATAGTGGTTCTCCGAGCTTGTTTTTTTGTGTACTGTCAATGTATGATTGCGGGCAGGACTTGGATGAACTTAATATGGTATTATAAAATCTAATAAAGCTACCAAGAATAATGTCCGATCGAATTCGTCGTCGCATGGTTGACATTTTGAAACAGCACCAATAGCCAGTAAATTGTTTATTTGCCAGTTATTCGAACAGGATTTTCTTATCTTAACTTAACCCGATATCCCGATAACCCAATATCTAGGTCAGTACCGATAGTAATCTGAGGTAATTTTGACCATTGATAATAAAAAACAACACGGCCTGTCAGCTTTACCGTTAAATTAATATTCGCGTTATAATGGACATTTTATTAACGTGTGTTATTGTCATGGGCGTAGCCAGGGGGGGGGGGGGGTTCGGGGGTTCAAACCCCCCCCCGAAATGTTAAGGACTGACATTTTTATGTGCTAATAAACCCTTAAAAAACATTTTTCTAGACTTCATTCCGAATCGAATGAGCTATCGCACATATTTTTGGGAGCTTTATTTCTATTAAACACGTTTTTGAACTTTTTGACTACATAGACTAATAATAGATGGCACACATACGTCGTGAGAAAAAATAAAGTCTCAATTTTCTTTAGGGTTATTGTATGTACTTTTAGTCGTTGTATTTTCTTGAACCCCCCCCCCCCCCCCCGAAACTTGAACCCCCCCCCCCCCCCCCCCCCCCCGAAACTAAAACCTGGCTACGCCCATGGTTATTGTTATATGTTAAATAAAATGTATTTCTCCTTTTCAGGTGTACAGGCGTAAACCACTGCAGCTTCTTACTGGCCGAAGACTATCCTCCTTCCGTGAGCTGGTCTCCGGGAGTGGTGTATATCAAATATGCCTGCTTTGATGGTGAGTTTAGTTTAACTTCTACACCACCACGTTCCTTATAAAATGATGGAAATATTTCTGACGTGTTTCATCACATCACCGCACCGGTATGATGCCACACAAAAATCTTCTTTCAATCGTCTTCGGTGTTGCTGATGCTCATGGGTGGTAAAGACCACTTAAGATCTGACAGGTTTGCTCGTTTATCGATTATTTTGGCTTCAACCCATTAAACTATTCAACTACTGAGACTATCTAGTATACTACTGAGCACTGTAAGGCTATTCTGTTTTGTAACTCGACAGCGGAATCCGCGATGAGTGTCAAAATTCCTTGCCAAAATTGACACTCATCGCTGATTCCGCTGTCGAGTTACAAAACAGAATAGTCTTGCTGGTTTCTCATCTTAAGTAGTGTTGACAAAACATGAAAATTTGAATCCGCAAACCTCATTTAATACAGAGTACAAAATAATATAAATGTAACTTGAAATATAATATATAAATTTAATGACGGTAATGAATCCTAAAATTACATGCATGCATTTAGTAAAATACTAGAAATGCGCACAAAATAGTAATAATTTGAGTAATTTTACGAACCGTGTTTTGTGAAGAACAGACTCGTCATGCAGAATGCAATTGTGTATAAGTAATTGTACTTCAGAAAAAGCTTTCACTGTGATTCTTATTTATATCTCACTATTTAGCATAATAATTATAATTATTCTAAAGTATTGCAATGGAAATATGGGACAAACAATTTTGTTGTACGTCAGTGGTAATACCAATTATGTACTATTTTCTTCTGTGGTAATACGCAATTTGAATAATGTGGTCTACCTAGACTCTGGGTGCCAGAGAATGACATCGTATCTCGGCTGAGCCTTTTCAAGCGCGTCAAGATGTAAAGACTAATAGGTAGGGCCAACATCAGCTGACCTTACTGAATTTATACTAAAAGCAGACGAGTAGGTACCTAAATATGTATGCTGCAAATATTAACAACTCAATATCACGCTAACCGATTTCGATGATTCTTTTTTTAATTGAAAGCAGATGCTTGTCATGTGGTCCCACATAAATTTGAACGAGATCTGACTAGTAGTTTTTGAGACTTTGAAGTCGGTAATTTTTTGTTAGTAAAATTTAGATTATATCGTAGTACTTATATAATATACGAGTAACCGCCCTCGCTTTGCTTACATTAGGTTGGGATACATTATTATAGTTTTATTAGGGATCCCTAATTTTTTTGAAAATATAATATACCCTATGTCACCCGGGGATAGTGTAGCTTCCCAACAGTGAAAGATTTTTTCAAATCGGCTCAGTAGTTTCGGAGCCTATTCAATGCAAACAAACAATCAAATCTTTCCTCTTTATAATATTATCTAGTAGGTATAGATTAAATCTAGCGGGGCTGTCGCAGTTATATAAATTTATCTGTTTACATAGCTCTACATTGTCGATGGTATCGTAAACTTAAGCTCATTAAACTCGGTTCTACTGCACTTGGATGACGGGTGGATAGTTACTGCCACGTGCGCGTGCTGTGGGATCCCGGGGGATCTGGGATCCGGAGGGGTCCGAGGGGAGTTAAAAAAAAATGTGCGAGCAACAAATTGTCTGAAATTTAACCTAGTTCTTGTTTCCCATAGTGATATGTATGTAAAGTACCTATAGTATTTTTTTCTCCAACTGTTTTCATTATATTCTGACATTAAGTCCACTTCTGTATGACTTGTCATAAAGCTCAAATGTCTCCTAATTACAAACTTTGATCCCTTTCTAGTTTAGATACGTTTAATTTAACATCTGTCAATAAATATAATATAATATGTTCTGGGGGCTTACCATGAACTCTTAAAACAGGTCAATATTAGCCGATAATTGGCCTGTCCTGCTATATCCTACCATGATCTGGCTAAAACACAGGGCAGCCAGCGACCACGTCACCGTAACAGGACAGCGGTCACGTGGCTTCAAAAATGATCTTCTGCCCTGCAATTCGTGTACCATGACGCGATTGTTGACGTATTGACATCAGAAAGTGGCATATGTTAACGTCAAAATATTACAGCTCACCGAAAGTAACATTTATTGTCCTGTTTCGGCTATTTCGTTTATGATGATGAAACACGACGGGATGCAGCCATGGCGAATTTCAAATACACCATTATCACAAAATAAATACATTTTATTTGTTTGGAAAATTTTAAAAACATTCATTGTACTTATGCTTTTTAAATTATCGCTCCTAACCCCGGTCACTCACATGCGCGCAAATGTTTGACATTTTTACGAATGTTTGCACATATGTGAAGGGTGGTCAGGCAAATGGGTTTGCATATGAGTATACAATACAAGCCCACTTCCGCTTCCTTCTACACTTTGTTCACGAATGTTTAATCTTGCTGTTGTTATTATGTTGTTGTCATTAAAATCCATTTTCAATACAGAAAATAAATGGTAGTACGATTAGACGCCACGAACCACGAAAAATTAAGAGATACATCACCTTTTTAGTCGTGTGCGCAACTGGTCGCACGAATGTGTGGGAGACTACACGAAGGTTCGAGGTTCGCGCGCTGTCATGTGCGACAAAAAACCGGCTTGGAAAACCCCGAATGCCTCGAAAACTTCCCATAATCATTCGCGAATGTCGTCCCACACTTGTGGGTTCGCGTATTCGCGCGAATGTGAGTGACCGGCATTATAAATCACACATTTTAATAGACATTTAGACATGTCACTGTGTCAAGTGTCAAGTGGTGTAAGATTACGTTCAAAAATGTAAGCATCACTTAGCGATAATTTTTTTGGTAATTTTAGAGAACGAAAGGTTAATAAATCACAGCACTAAAGTATTTATAACAAATCTCAAAATCTTCAATTGAGATTGTTATTTTAAACTTTTAAAAACATCAATATTACGCATTCAATTGAAAACCGGTAAACCGATAAAACGCTCTATTTCAGAACATAATTAGTACAAATCAAGTACCTTGCATGTCATAGACTAAGATGCAGGACAGAAGTAGAGGCATTGCAGGTCATCGGTAAACGTTCATGGTACAAAATACACTCCTGTCAGGTTTTAGCTACAAGCTGACCTGTCCTGAACATGACACATTTTATTAGAGTTCATGGTAAGGCCCCTGTTCACTTCATTCCTTATTTACGTTTGCCATTAGCAAGTGATTCAAATTAATTGGTATCGACATCCAGATGGACAGTCCAACTATTAGACTCTAACAGCACTTACGTACAAAATCGGGAATAATTGATAGATAGTCATTTAAGGCTCTAACACAATTGTTTACAGTCTATATTCCAAAAACATTTTCCCACTTTACATACCTATTGGTTTTTCCGTAAAATCATTCGAATTGAAACCGTATTCCCAAAACTCAAAGTTCCTTTGAAGTTTTAAATGCTCAGCGAATTGTAGTGTGGGTCGCCAATCTAAAACAAAATAAAAGTATTTATTGTAAATGTGATGTTGCTTGGATTCCCACGTGCTAGTTCCAATTGTGTTGCTGTCCAGTATAAGGAGACCTCTGGGATTTTGTGTTATTTATGTAGATTCCTTTTGCAATTTCGCGAACGTTGTGGCGTTTTAGGTTTATTATTCTGGGAGCTAGGGAGTAATATTGTTTCTCTCTGGCATTCAAAGAACAATGTTGGTGATTTATAGATGATGGTGAGTACACAATTAGCAAGAGTCTATTCACTCTTTTCTTGAGAATTTCTCACAATACAAGCCTTTTAAGTGAGAACCCCATCTTCAGACTTTATGCTGAAAAGTGGTTTTAACGTGGTGTATGAATAAAAAGAATCCTTGTTCAATTTCTCTTCGTTTCAAATGTACTCTCTTTTATGGTCAATAAACATTATTATTATTGAATTTTGCCATACTGTGATAGACAGTTTGTAGCATACACTCTGCTCTTAGTTGAAAATCTTAAAAAATAATTATTAAATAATGTATTAAAATCGCATAAATAATTTAAAAGTAATTACTAAAACTATATTATTATACATAACTTATAAACTAAATTAAATCATAAAAACAGCATTTCATAAAAAGTGATAAAATAAATCGACACACACGCGAACAAAATAAATAATAAGTAGGTACGCCAACGTTGTGTTATAGCTAATTCCTGCAGAGCGCAGAGTGAATGCTATCAGTTCAAGATATATTGGTGATCGAAATTAACCGATAAATTGACACATTTTACCCCAAAATGGTAAAGTGAGGGCTCAGTTAATGGTGCAGTAGTAACCAAATAAACTATAAAGGGGACCCGGGTGCCACGTGCGAGTGATTTCAAAGGAACATCGAATTTACGACCGTGACAATAGATGTAATGGGCTTTTACGCAAACCGTGATAATTTCTTTCTAGTTGGCGTCAGTTATGCCGATATACTGCGTCAACTGCGGCGAGGTAATAAGTTCGATGCTAAGGCGTGAAATAGGGTTGTTGGATGAATAAAATCGATTGTTATACAAAATCGAATCGGAATAACATTCCAACATCACTAATTGCATTGACTAAAATGATAGGTGAATTAAGTCTACTTATATCAATTCACCTAGATCAGTAGAATTAAAGCACCTGGGTGCATAGGTGAATAAAGTACACTAAAAGTAGACTTAAGACACCTAGGTGAATTAACTCAGGTGAATAAAGTCGACGTCACCGAATTTATTGGTACTTGTGCTCAAAGCGTTTTCTTTAGGTAAGACATAGAAGCGATGACGTCATAATCCACTAACTACATCATGATAAAATAATAAGGTATGATCGACGCAAGTCGCAAATTATAGTAATGAATATTTTTTATTCATTACTCATTTATATAATGGACTAATACGGAATCAAGCGTAATAGGTTTTATTTGGACCTTAACATTGCCACTTCCCACAGCATGATGAAATGGGGTTAAGAAGCGTGGCTATCGTTTCCTCCGTAGTAACGCGTTGGTACCCTGATACTTCTCGTTAACCTGCTGAAGGGACAGATATAGCATTTGTAGGTACTTACTTACAAAGTAAATTAACCAATTGGCAAGCTTAAGTACGTTAGGTCCTAAATAAATATAAAGCTAATTGAAATGTAGCCCTGGGAGGTTTTCTTACAAAACTAATAACGGTAATAAAAATAAATCTTTATTCTCGATATTCCCCGTAATGTCACTAGGTCATACCATAAATGATATCCATCGACTAATAATAATATTAATTATCTTACGGCCATTGTGGGTTTTCGCTCCATGTATTATGTTTTATGGGAAATAGTCCCCATAAACTCTTGCTTTTTGTAATATACTCTGAGGAAGTTCTTCGAAGACCGTTAATATGTATGGTGGAAGATATATTGCGAATATTAATACGAAAATCTACACATAAAATAAGTGTAGGCGGTCGGTATGTCAATGTCTAATAATATTTTAATATTAAATACCTCAGTTTATATAACTTAAATACCAATAAATAGTAATCAGTCAAGGCCAAAAGTAATTTTTATTTATTATAATTTTTTGAATAAAAGTCAGTAGATTTGTGGACCAAGACTGGTCTAAAAAATGATAATATCAAAATCATTTTACTGAACAAATATTTGTCCAATCTCGTTACACTTACAATTTGAAAGCGCGCGATCGTGAGAGGAAATTATAGCTTGAAGGTAACAATGAAAAGTCTTCGAGCATGGAATATAATATTTGGAAAAAAAACCGGTAAATTCGAACTGGACGCGAGTTTGTGGTTCCGTAGCACTTATATAAACATGTCCGTTGGCTTAGAAAATCCATTCATCGTGGAAATTAAAGGTCATATGGGTGGTTTTAAGTGATATATAATACTTTGAAAGACCCATAAGTAGGTATGTACATAACTATGTACCTATATACCTATAACCGTCCCAAGTTTGGATTTTTTAAAATATTTTTAATATCGGTAATAATGTGTGTAATACGGTCAGAAAAATTGGACGTGACATAGGTGTACTGTACTGACTGACAGACCTTATATCTACAAGGGATTCGATTCATCCAAGACTGTAAGGGACCAAGAGTACCCAAGAGCACACGTAGGGCCCCCAGACTACAAGGGTCTCCACATGTAGAAGCAAAAAAAATCTAAAAATTTCGGAACATTTTACAAAGTCGACGCGAGGGACCCTCAAGTAATATTGAAACAGGGCCGGACTAGGGCAAGGCGCAAGCTACACTGTAGGGAACTCTAAAAAATAAAAAAGTGTTTTTCAATAACTAACACGCGCCCTACACAAACAGATTGAAGTAAAAAATATGATCGACGGTAATCGTGCTGTTTGGAAAGCCCCCATTCTTTTTTATAATAATTCGCCTTCGTTTCCATCACAATAGAAATATGGCACGGTTTACAAAATTCGATATTTTGTGAAAAAAAAAACAATTTGTACGCAGTTCACTGTTGTTCCGCGGGGAATAAATGTTGTAATAATTCTGATTTGGAAATAATAAATAAACTCCGAGGGGCTGTAACTTTAGAGAGATCGTACGTAATTTTTATTTTACGGCTTCAATTTGTATTTTATATATTATTAACATAAAACATAGGTATTTACAAACATTTTCGTGCGTCGAACCATGCCATCATCGTCTCAACTAGTTATACAAAATAAATTGCAAGACTTTTTTCTGTGTACGTAAACATGGACGCGTACTAATTATATAAGTTGTTACATACGCATATGTACAACCCTAAAAATATTAATAAATACTCATAATAGCTTGTCAGTAGGATTATCTTGATGGACATTTTTGCAGGGATTCGATATCAGATTAATTTTGGTAATCCGCTAAATGTAATAATAAATAATATGACGTATACGACGTGGATGTCTTGAATAAAAGAGTGAATAGGCTTTTACTAAGTTGATGTGCTCACCAGTCACCACCTTGGACCACATCTCCAATCTCCACTTACCATCAAGCATTAACTTATTTGTATAAAAATAATAAGTCATATGACTTATCAGAAACGGGCTTGAATTCTCAGTAGAGCGGCTTTGGTTTTCTATTCAGTGCGGTTAGTTAGTGTCAGGATGCCAAATAAAACAGAAATAGAGACCCGTTCTGCAATCAATATTCGACCGTTATAAAATTTGTCAAAGGGTACTGTTAAAGGCTGATGCTATTTAATATTTTATTTTCGTAAATAAATGTTTGTAACACATTTTTGTGTAGCTTTCTGCACTTTTCCGTATAAACTACTACCGTTTTACTATAGAAATATTTTTCTCCTAAGATCTTCATGTACAATCTTACATGATTGTATTAGGCAACTAGTGGATACCCGGCGCGTATGTGCTACTACGCAAAACAGTTTTTGTATGGAAAAAGTCGAATTTTTTGTGGTTCAAATCATCTTCGCATTATTGCCTTTCAAAATTAAACCATTTTGACGTATGTCGGTTGTACCATAGGAACTATAAAGAAACCAGTGTCTCATTTTAATCTGAAATCTGATTCTTAATGTAAAACGTACAAATAATACCGCATCATTTGCTATTGCTAACTACTTGTCAGCGCAAGTTTATAATATTATAGTTAACTCTAATTATCCTGTCATAGTGTCGTAGTTATACTCGTATGTAATAACTGTAGTCGCAAACTGCAACAAATGGCTGTAAGCCTCGGGCCTCATGCGGCCGACAACGCCATGTGTTGCCTGATAGCGTCATACGTTATACTCATACGTTGTACTCATACGTAACATACGTTATACTAAGGACTCCCGCACACAGTACATTTATTCACGTATCGGTAGAGTAAATTAGTTTTTCATAAATGGAAGGTTCTGAAAAACGGAATACAATTTGTTCAGCCATAACTTTGGCCACTTTTTCATTGTTTTCCAGAATCAACAATTTTAATAAGAATATAATTTATAATATTCGGCTTACGTTTTAAAATGGAACATTCCAATTAGGTATTGTAACTATTAGGTATTATCATGATTTAAAAATGTGGTAGTTTAGTATCGACAACTATTACTATCAATGAGTTTTTGTATTTCAAGGATATTCAAATGAGAAAATTTTAATAGTGTAATATGGTATGTACTATCCAAAGGTATTCACGAACATATTGGCGATCTTCCAGTTCAATGTACAACGTTGTTATGTCATCACGTCTATTACACGCGGGGCGGTAGCGTCACGACCAAAGGTTGAACAAGCTTTGTATAAGGTGCCTTCATTTTTCAGACGAAAATGATATTTGCTATTGGTGGGAAAAATACGGCGCAAAAATCAACTGGTACATACCTACTATGAACATTAGATTACGTATAAGTAAGCATAATCGGTTTAAAAATATCAAATACTCGGATTGGAATTTTAGTAAATACATATAGCTTATATCACATTTGAATAGTAGGTTTTTTCTGTAGGTAAGGCAATATGGTTTATATACTTTAAATATAAGACATCAGACATAGTTATTTTATACTAACATTGGAATTATACTGGTATAATAACGAATCCTCTATCGAATCGTCTACTCAGCTTAAAATAATCCAGCCGAGTTTTTCTGTTGAAGTCCGCTTAATCGCACATATAAAAGAACCCATGTGAACCGCCGCTTACTTTGTAATTTGGCTGAAACAATAGTCATCACTGCAGACTGTTCACTGTAGACGACGAGGTGACATTCGTAGCGGTCCTCTACGTAGAGCCTCTACGAGCAGGGCTGGCAAATATCCTAAGTGTCATGTGTCATTTAAATTTGATCTGAAAATAATTAATAATTTATAAATATTTTCGTTCATATTGACTTTAGTAGAAGTAATGCGGATGTGTGTTTTAGGGTCAGGGTGAAACAGAATATAAAACAAGATTTTTATATTTCATGGTGAATGATGAGTTTACGTTGTTTTAACTTGTATAAACATTAAGATAAATTATGTATTTAGGTGGTTAGTCAAACGGAGAATTTTAAGAAAATTAAAGAAGTTACAGACAACAAAACTTCACAACAATAGACCTAGTCTGAAAGAACACTCATTCATCCATAACTTACTAGCGAAACAGTGTAGTAGTGCAAGTCTTGGTTGTGGCAGCCCTATTGACGAGGGTGCTAGACAAGGTAGGGGTGACGGTCAAGGGTCAAGGTCGAACGATAACAGGGAACAGTGTCATTCATCGACACTTTATCTTTAACACTGCTCGCAGACGTGTATAGCGCTAGAAAAATATGTCAAGTTTGAATAGGGGAGACCGGGGATGGCTGCTTAGTCTATTTGTTAACTGACTTCAAAAAAGGAGGAGGTTCTCAATTCGACTGTTTTTTTTTTTTTTTTTTTATGTTTGTTACCTCAGAACTTTGGACTGGGCGAACCGATTTTGATGATTCTTTTTTTAATCGAAAGCTGGTGGCTGTCATGTGGTCCCACATAAATTTTATTGAGATCTGACAACGGCATCCATGAGAAAACTACATAAGTCGTAAATTTGTGTTAAGATGTGCGCGACAAATTGACGAATAACTCAATATCACGCCAACCGATTTCAATGATTCTTTTTTTAATCGAAAGCAGGAGCTTTTCATGTGGTCTCACATAAATTTGAACGAGATCTGACAACTATGTAGTTTTTGAGACTTTGAAGTCGGTTATTTTTTGTTAGTAAAATTTAGTTTATTCTAATCGGATGTTAGTTGGTACAACTCGTACAATCGACGAGTTTTTAGCAATTAGTCTACCTACCCATACGGTCTACTTTCCCCAGTCTCCTCTACTACATTCCATTCGTATAACAGTTTTTTTATGAAACAGCCGACAAAATAGAGACTTCTTGATGGTAAGTGGTCAGCGTTTTCCATCGACATGGACCAAAGACAAGAAAAGAAGAAAGAAAGAACAGGACAGAAAAATAACCCTGGTTCTAAAGCCCCGGGCGGAGTTGTTTCGCGATTGACTCAAGCAAGGATTACTTACTTACCGAGCCTAGCGGGTTTCACGGAAATATTATATTATTATGAATACCTGACTTCAACATAATAGTAATGTTAATAAATAGTAATGTTAATTGTTTCACGCGTACGCACACACACCACACACACACGCACACACACACACACACACACACACACACGCACACGCACACACACCCCACGTGATAAACCTTGTTATTTCTGTATGTTCTGATTTTATGATTTTATTTCTAAATTTCCTTATATTTTTCGTAATGTATATTATAAAAATAAATGTTTATTTTCTCGTTTAATAACAGGCAATAATATATTGTTTAAAACTGATATGGAAGAGTGAGTCCTTCTGGCACAGGTATCTCAATACTTAAAAGAAGAGCTCGAACATTTGTTAACTTTATCACCTGTAACTCTTTGATGAATAAAGTTATTATTATTATTAATTATAATTCTACCGATAAAGTTGCGTTTAAAGTTGTCACTCGTTTGCTCTTGCAAATTGATTCAAATTCAACTTCACTTGTCGGTTTCAATAAAAGTTACGATAACGTCGACTATGCCTACTAAAATACGAGCCCAATTGTTATGCGCTAACGCAGTCGGCTCGGGAAATAAAGAGTGTGACGTACGTTAATACATTAGTTCATTGGTGTCGAGTGATTAAAGAGTGTCGTAAAATAGGGATGTATGTAACTTATCGAACGTAAAAGTTACCGTAACCGAATTAAATATCTAACAGTATTAAAACTGTCGAATAGAATTAACTAGATAATTAAATCTTAACTTTTATTAAGTCCTTTTGTTTATAATACTGAATAGGAACAACAGATGTCCTTTCGTAGCTACTGCAATAATTATATTTAATGCAATTAAGATATATATTTAAGAAATATATTTTAATATAATGCTATAAATATAATTTTATAGATCGTTTGAAAAAAGTAGGTAAGCAATAGTGTAACAATTCGAGTACGGTTCTATTTGCATAGCTTAGCACGCGTTGCGATTTTTCACCGCGCGATTTTTTTCGCAAAATTCTGAGAGATATGGAAATTGTATGAAGCTGCACGCACTTGCGAAAAAAATCGTATTCAGTATGTATTCAGTACGCGATTTAAAATCGCCAGAAAAAAAATCGCGACAGTAAAATTCGCAATGCGTGCTTACCTTAAGAATTTTAATTCTCAAAGCAAAGTGATAGTTTTCTTACATGAGGTATCCGAAATAAATATACTTTGCGAACAGCACTAATGCTGCAAAACATTAAGTTTTGATGGTTTTGATGAACTTGTCACTCGGCATGAACCACGTATGAATGAGCCACATGAAAGTTACTCACGTTCACACAACTATGTTTAATGTGCGGCCATAAACTGCTGCGGCTTAGCTGTTCTGTTAAGTAAATGAATATGTATGATATTTTCGATTTGTTCGTGTCTACAAATGTTTTGTTGACTAGAACGCAAAATGTTGGAGATAAAATTAATATTGGTATAAATATTAATAACAGTTTGATTACCGACAATAGATAAATAAAGAAAATAGTTAAATTAAAATGCAGACCTAATAAAGTATCCCAACAGTGATTAATAAAATGTAATTGAACATTTTTACCCGGTTTCTTTTCATAAGTAAGTTACTTGAACTAAAGTTATTGTATTAGAAAATCTCTCTCTTTTGACTTTTTGTCATGTTCCCCCTAAGGTTGATCCGCTGCTTCCGAGACACCCTGTATAAAATAAAATAAACTTACCTATTTGGAACAAACATTCCAGATTCTCTGTCGGTCCATTACTGCAACCGCGAGGTCGAGATGGCGGCGTGGGGTCCGGACAGCGAGGGGTACATCCGTACCCCGGGGTACCCGCACTTCTACATCGGGGACGAGTGTGGCTGGAAGCTGAGGAGCCATCCTGAGCAGAGGATCAGGGTCACACTGGTAGATGTTAGTTTACGGAGTAAGTTGCATTTGAAGCTTTCTGCTTTTCCATAGGTTTTTTTTTTAACCGACTTCAAAAAAGGAGGAGGTTCTCAATTCGACTGTATTTTTTTTTATGTTTGTTACGTCAGAACTTTGGACTGGGCGAACCGATTTCGATGATTCTTTTTTTAATCGAAAGCAGGCGCTTGTCATGTGGTCTCACATAAATTTGAACGAGATCTGACAACTATGTAGTTTTTGAGACTTTGAAGTCGGTTATTTTTTGTTAGTAAAATTTAGATTATTATTCAATTTTTGACACTAAAATGTGGATGTTTTAAAGTCAAGAGCTACTTTTATAAGAATACCATCCAAGTTTACATAATAATTAAGCACCAGGCGGGATAATGGTAAAGCAATAATTTATCGGTAAGTCCGAGGCTGTTGCGTCTTTGATTTCGAAAAGTATCCTAGGTATAAAAATTGCAAGGAAAGTAGAAGTTAGAGAGGCAATCAAAATGGACAAAGAGTACCTAACTTCTAATTAATTATACTGTAAAAGTATGTGAGCTTCTTTTTTAAACAATCGATTTTCTGTAAAAATCTTAACAAAGACACATTTTTAAATCCCAAAACACCTAACATTCTGAAGCAATAACGTTATCTGAAATTGTAAGTCGCAGTTTTACAGACGCGAAACAGCGGTTCAGAATTCAGATGTTCTTTTGTTTCCCGCGTTACATTATGGCGGAATTTGTACGTGATTTGAGAAACATGGTTTTGTTTTGTCGACACCCTCGAGGAATTCAGATACATAAAAGTATATTATAATTCCATCTTTTAGACCTATTAAGAAAACCTATTATGTAAACAATCTTACCTACGCCCCAACTCAGAGTCACTAACGCTTACTTAAATCGCTACTTAGTAAAGAATCACCATACAAATTCTGTACTAAGGAGCGATTTAAGTAACCATTAGTAACTATGAGTTAGGGCTTTAGAGTCGTTTTATCGTAATTTGTAGTTTAAAATACATGAAATAAAATGAAAAGAATTTAAATACATTAATAATACGAGTAATAATAATACTTACCTAATGCTAAACGAAAGGATTTAAAGACGGACTAAAATTTAATGCCAAAACTAATTTCTGTTTATTATTACTCGTAATATTTTTTTCAGTAATTTAAATGAATATTTCCATAAAAAGTACTTGGTAAGTCTTATCCTCAGCTAAAAATAAAGACAATTTTTTTTTCATGCACAGAAAGTAGCACAATCTCTCTCACTTACGAACTGAGTGAGTATATAGATATTTTGTATATAGGTAGATACACTTATATACAAAATATATACATACCTAACTGTTTACAAAATAGAGGGAAAATATTTATTATCTATCTCGCCTGGAAATTAAACCTACAGGGTATTTAATAATGTTTTCCTTTGCAGCAATAGGACCGTTCGAAAAAGAATGCACTGACTTCGTGTTAGTGCGAGACTCGAACGGTGAAACTCTCCTGTCTTCGTGCGAGCAAGTGGACTTGCCTCTCCGACTGACCTCCATCACCGATTCGGTCGAGGTGATCGTTGAGGCGAGGTCGAAGGGTGCCTTTCCGAAACGTGGAGTGCTATTGCATTATAAGAGTAAGTAAGATATATGGCTGTTACTCCCTTGCATTACCCTGTAGCCTAGTTGGTAGCGAACCTGCCTGCGAAGCGAGGGGTCCCGGGTTCGATTCCCGGCCAAGGCAGATTTTTATGTGACAGATAAATATCTGTACTCGAGTCATGGGTACTATTGTGAATTGTGATGTGTTATATATGTGTCGTCCATGCCATCCGCGACACAGGTTAAGAAATAATAAAACAAGGTAAAGTTAGTCTATATGTAATGAGCGCCATCTATTAATACATAAGTAAGATAAAATTCCACTCATTTATTCTGAAATGGAAAAGCGCCATCTGTAATTCTGTGTACGAACTGAACACGCCTTCTTTTGACAGGTGTAGGATGCGTGACGTTGCCACCGCCATTTGACGGGTACCTCGTGTACCGCAATGAAGACGTAGCACACTACATGTGCAACGTCAACTTTGTTTTCGACGACACCCGACAGAGGGCGCGAGTAGTCTGGTGCTTCGATGACAACAGGTGGAATGATACACTTCCTGCATGCGTGGGTAAGTTCAAAAATATTTTTATAAATTACATGCTGCACTAAGAACAGTAAAGAACCTACTACATATTTATTCTGTAAAAGTACCTTTAGACGCCTTTAGTAGAGTCAGGGACGGACAAAAGAGTAATTCGACTGAGTTAGGGAACGTTCCCAAACCACGTGACACATTTAGGGGGGGGAGGGGGGTCTGCAAAACACCACGCTTGGTCACAGAGGGGAGGGAGGGGGGTTAGGTTTTTGTCACGTGGTCAGTATCCACTAAGGGAATCTCCCACTTTCTCGAGCTATACTTACTCACCTACAGGAAGTTGGCGGCACACTTTGAAGTTACAAACATTTCGAAGGTTGTTCTAGGTTTGTTCTACATTGTTCCAAAACGCCATAGGGCTGAGAATGAAACTTTCAGAGAAAATCCAAAAAACGCGAGTTTTGAGCTGACACCGCACTTTCAAGGTATCGCGATTCTGGCGACGATGACGATGCACAGAAATTGCCTTGAACGGCTTTGATCACAGACCATAACGCTCGGCTGCCTTCTTCTTGAATAATTTTAAAATTATCAAATAATAAAATATATTTGCGATTACTTGCTTACAACAAGCCCTTTCATTTGACATGCCACAAGTGACACGACACGATACAGTTTACAAAACAGTTTTTTTAACCGACTTCAAAAAAGGAAGTTCTCAATTCGACTGTTTTTTTTATGTTTGTTACCTCAGAAGTCAGAACTTTGGACTGGGTGAACCGATCTTGATGATTCTTTTTTTAATCGAAAGCTGGTGCCTGTCATGTGGTCCCACATAAATTTTATTGAGATCTGACAATGGCATCCATGAGAAAACCATATAAGTCTTAAATTTGTATTAAGTATATGCGCGACAAACGGACGAATAACTCAATATGACGCCAACTGATTTCAACGATTCTTTTTTTAATCGAAAGCTGGTGCTTGTCATGTGGTTTCACATAAATTTGAACGAGATCTGACAAGTAGTTTTTGAGTAACTTTGAAGTCGGTTATTTTTTGTTAGTAAAATTTTGATTATTAGGGTTCCGACACGAAAAAAATCAACAACCGAACCGTTACAGGATCACTCGTGCGTCTGGGCGGCCGCCGTTCACAGCCAATTTACTTCGAAACTACTGGTCCAAATGAGTTGAAATTTGGTACTCATGTACTTTTTTGTGACCCAAAGACGAAGGTATAATATAAAGTAAACTACTGAATTTTGAAAAAAAAAATTGTCTGTAAAGTCGGTTTACGGACGATAGTTTTACGTGATAACGTCGTAAAGAAACATTGATGAAAAATTGCATACTTTTATGAATTGAATTGAAATATTATCATTGAATTATCATTATTTTGTATAATACTTAGAAGGAGTTATTTAAAAATTAAAATTTTTTTGCGCGAGAAGAGAGATAAATGTGTCACAAGCCAACGCTTGTGCCGATCGTGTCTCTCTATCGCTTGTTCTGCGCTCTCGCTTGCACGCTCAGGCTCAGGCGGAACGTGACACTTTTCCGTGCGTGCAGCCAGTGTTCATCGATTTATAAGACGTTATAAGACTTCAAAATAACGTTTATAAGACTTCAAAATAAGTCAAAAACTACTTGTCAGATCTCGCTTATATTTATGTGGGGCCACATGACAAGCACCAGCTTTCGACTAAAAAAAGAATCATCAAAATCGGTTCACCCAGTCGAAAGTGCTGAGGTAACAAACATAAAAAAACAGTCAAATTGAATACCTCCTCCTTTTTTTAAATTGGGAAAAAGGGCTTGTTCTCAGGATCTCAAATAATATATTTTAGTTATAGTTCTAAGTACAATGGAAAGTTTTAAAATTATTCAAGAACGAATGAAAATTAAAGCCAAAAATTGACTATCCTTATCTCCAAAACTACTGACGCTTGAATTAAAAAAAAATACAGAGTTCTTTACTTAAATATTACAGGAAAAATAAGTCAATGGTCTTAAAAAACGGCAAAAATAAATAAAATAGGAAAATAACGGTAAATACATAATCAACGGACGAAACCCTCTTGTCAAGTTTATTTTATTATAGTTCTGCAATAGATAATTTACATATTTTTAACTGTCTGCAAAAAAAATTTTGTCACGTGAAAACTATGGGGGGAGGGGGGGGTCTTCTCATATACCACGGTTGGTCACCGAGGGGGGGGAGGGGGGTAAAAAATGCTAAAAAATGGGTCACGTGGTTTGGAAACGTTCCCTTACTTGATTGGTAAGGGGGCGTCCATAAATTACGTGAGGTGTTTAAGGGGGGGAGGGGGTCGAGTCAAATCTCATCTAATCTTACGTTGGTGAGAGGGGGGGTCTCGGCAAATATCACGCAATTTTTTTTCTGATCTGATTGAAACAAAAAAAATATACTATTTTGGTCCATTTAATCCAGATTGTACATGCTAAAGATTTAATCTTAAGCGTAATCGTAATACGATTAAGATCATTTACTAAATAAAAGCACGAAGCAAATTTTTTTTTCTTTTTACAATAACAATCCAACGCTTTTACGTAAGAAACCCACATTTTGAAAAATCTCACGTGAGATTGGGGGATGGGGGAGGGGGTTGAATAAAATCTCACGACATCTTACCATACAGAAAATTTAAAAAAAACACCTCACGTAATTTATGGACCTAACAGAGATACATAAGTTATGTAGCTGTCTGCGTACGGTAGCGTAATGTAGCGACGGTAGCGAATAAAATGGAAAAAATAAATAAATAAAGGAAAAGTCGTTTAAAGATATGTATAGTACCATTTACATATTTCCTTTTTAAAATATGTACATACCTACTCTCCATCATGCCGTACGCTCTATTCAAAACACTTTTGCCTTGATCTGACAAGTCACAAATTGCTTCGTAGGCACCCAGTCAGCCACTACTTCTTCGGTCCTCGAAAAAGACTTGAAGTTGGCCTGCATGGTATGAGTGGCTTACTGTATGGTGGTTTTATTTTAACACCAGCTTCCTCAACAAACGCCTTTTTTTACCAAGGTTAGAGTTACTAACTCAAAATTTGCAAAAGTCCGGACAAATTAGCTGAATATTATGAAAATAGTGATCAGAACATTAGAGATAACAACAACCATTTTGTTTATCACTTAGAACATTAATTATTTGTTTACAACAATTAGGCCAATAAAAGTTACCTACTAATTACATAAGTTAATTTAAAATAATTATTATGTTAATGATTTAATATTAGTTGTGAGTCGATTTTTAGGGTTCCGAAGTAAAATCGGAACCCTTATAGTTTTATTATGTCCGTCCGTCCGTCTGTCCGTCTCTCTGTTCGTCCGAAGCAAAGCGCCGAATAATCCGAATAAAAGCTGATCGAATCTTTTTTTTTTAGTTTGGCTGGACAAAAGCCGGACAGAAGGTCATCTCCGGACAAATCTGGACGGTTGGTAACCGTAGTCGTAATTATGTCGTTATCGTGATGCAGCATGATTACCCGAAGCCAGGTGTTTGCTTTATCCTTCGCATACCTTAAAAAGTTTTGGGAAACGTAGGATAATCCGAGTTAGCTGACCTACAATTTTTTTTTGGTTTATGTAATTAAAAATCCTTTTAATTTTTTATTTAAAAAAAAAAATTGATTTGCTCTCACAATATGATGTTAGATTTAAATTAAGGTGAGTAAGATTGAAGAAGATTGAATGGATTTGTTTACGAGAATAACTGCGTTGATTTAGGTATTTAAATTTGCTATCAATCAGGGTTTCAATTAAAATGTGTTTTAGATATTCTGTGGGGTTTCAAATGCATAAAATGATTTTCACTTTCGGACTTGAGTATTTTTAATAGATATATTTTTAAAGCATACTATAATGACCTATGCCCGCACATATGTCACGCTTTTGACGATAATATTATTAAGCCCTTTTGTGTAGCTTATCTAATGTACTTATTTTACTCCTGCAGAATCTACTATTATATGTGATTATTATACATTTCAAGTTCAAAATCCTGTGTTGTCAATACTACACTAGAATTCTTATGAGCGTTATAATTATTTTACTTTTACCACCAAGGTACACCAAGGTTTCATGTAGTCGTCAAGGTGCTTTATCATCAAGGAGAATGAAACAGCGAAAAAAATTAAAACAAATTATGATAGTTCATAATAATATACAGTTTAATTTTGAGGGCTATTTACATCCCATTAATAACATTCTCATAAAATCTTTTACAAAACCTGAATGTTTTTAGCATGCTTTGCAATAAAGGAGTACCTATTCATAAAAGTTTGAGTTCGGTGGGGACTTTTTATTAGTCTGACATGTTATTCACAACTCCGGAATAAGCACATGCGCAGCGTGGTGACAAGGATTGCCGTCTCTCTCTATTCACCCCTTCAATCATACAAAAGAAAGCAGTGACGATATGTGTGCACGTTCGCTTAGATCAGTGCGGTTGACACTTATTGTTTGTTATAATGTGCTGTATTACGTTGTATTAGGGTTTCTTTTGAGTTGGGGAATTATTTATTATTTTCATCGTTCAGTGAGTTCGCTTCCCTTCAGGCGCGTTTTGGCCAAATATTCCGTTCAGCAGTTCAGTTCAGACAGTCAGTCAGTTATTCGTTCGTCGATTCCCGCGTGGGTCGTTCGTATCGTACCCTGTCCCGGTTATTTTCGCGTGTCAAGAAAGCACGTGTCTAGTGAAATAAAGTGAGTTATTATTTTACTATTTCGAATGTTGTTCTAATCGAGGGATTGTTTGGTTTTACGATTTATGTTTTGTTGTTTTTGTTTTAGTGAATATTAAATCGGCATGTTATTGCCCCCGTGGGAGAGAGAGCTTTTTGTCCACGTGTTATTTTGTGTTTATTTACTTTAGTGTCTTCCTATAATTGGGTTATTTAATGTATGTATTAACTAATTTATAATTAGAAGAGGTTATATGTATTTAATGCAAGTAGGAATACGGGCAATTTTATTTATTGTATTTTGATTAAAAGTAAATAAACTTGTATACTTACCAAAAATAAAGTAGCCACATAATATAAATGAGATTTTGATCTTTTTTTGCATACTTTAATACACAATTAAAGTTGAACAACTACAGGCAAAGGAAATTTAATTTAATAGGACAACTCTGGAATTTTTGAGGACTTTATGTATGTATTATTTGTACTTATTTCATTATTAATTACAGTAGTTTTATATAATCGTAACTATGTCTTAAAACAACGCATTTAATATGAATGTGTTTGGAGACAAGAGAGTTTAAAAGTACAAAATAAGGTAATATTTTGACTTTATTTAAAATTTATAAAAGTATAAATGTAAAATTCATAAACGTATAATTGATCACTTATTTCGGCGTCCTCTGATTATGAATTATTAACTACTTTGCTGTTATCATCGTATTGTTATCGGCATTAACAAAGGGCATTATGTCATAACTATGATAATATTTATGTACAGCTTGTGGTATTATTTCCTCTAGAAATTGTAGATTTACGTGACATACCTACTTACTTATGGCTCACTCTGGGCTCACTGTTATTTTATTTTTTAATAAAATCATTTAAGTTTTGATGAAGATTGACGCTTTAATAGTTCATGTACTCTTTTGTGTTTTATTAATTAATATGTTCAGAATCCTATGCCTTTAACTTACCAATACATAGGTATTCCAGTTTTAATTCGAAAATATTGACATATTTTTTATACAAAAAAGCGGACAAAAGCCAGACAGAAGGGTTAAATTCGGACATGTCCGGGTGAATCCAGATAGTTGGTAACCCTATTAGTGAAATGTAACAACGTCTGCTTACAAATACAAAATACTTTATTTATTTAACACTTTGTTGTTTATACATCATAAAATAATAGACCTATTAGATTAGGATTATTACAAGGAAGGAATACAAAACAATGGGCGACCTTATCGCTTTAAAGCGATTTCTTCCACTTTAAACAAAAACGTTCATGTCTTTTGTATCCTACGCTTTTTTTAATATTTTTGTGAGAAATATTTACTTCAGGGATCAGATTTGTATTGTGGTATTAGGTAAATAGGTATATCGTCTAAACAAATAAATTTATTAAGACTACTAATTATTTTTTCTCGTCTCGTAGTGAGGGATGTCGTTGAAAAGGTCTTTCAAAAATACAATGGGTTACCCAGGACCATTTTTCGATTCAGAGACCCATTTGGAAAGTATTTGGGTTTAAAGTGGTAATTTTGGTTATAGGAAACTCCCGCCTTAAGTCTCCCCCCCCTACCAGCTAAACGGTTGGAGGTGGACTTGTGAAAAAATTAACAAAAATAGATTATTATGATGAATTTACAAGGAAACGAGTAAAAGTCAATTACCTTACAACTTCCGAACCCTACATGGCGCTTGGCCTGACACGTATTGAATCGTACCCGGGACCCTGCGCTTATCAGCACCCTTACTAACAATTGTAACACAGGGTGTTTAGCTTCACCTAAGAAGATCATAATCTAAATTTTACTAACAAAAAATAACCGACTTCAAAGTCTCAAAAACTACTTGTCAGATCTCGTTCAAATTTATGTGGGACCACATGACAAGCACCTGCTTTCGATTAAAAAAAGAATCATCGAAATCGGTTGGCGTGATATTGAGTTATTCGTCAATTTGTCGCGCACATCTTAACACAAATTTACGACTTATGTGGTTTTCTCATGGATGCCATTGTCAGATCTCAATATCATTTATGTAGGACCACATGACAGCCACCAGCTTTCGATTAAATAAAGAATCATCAAAATCGGTTCGCCCAGTCCAAAGTTCTGAGGTAACAAACATAAAAAAACAGTCGAATTGAGAACCTCCTCCTTTTGTTGAAGTCGGTTAAAAATAATAATAAATATTAATTATTTTCATAATAGAACACAGGATTTCCTCGTATGGGTAATATGTAATACATATGATGTATGTACCTATGTACGTTTACTGCATGTGTGTAATAGACGCAATGAACTAATTATAATAGACGTAACATTTTAGTTCTAATTAGCGAAACAGGCGATAACTTGTATGCGAACGGTACTTATCAGTAATGTGAACCCGTTATCTTGACTACATTGCCAAGTGATAAATAAATTTTATTGCTGAGATCTGTATTTATCAGCGTGACAATCAAAATATAATTATGTGTAGGTAACAAATATTAAATTGGAAGAGACGCGTTGTTTTACAGTTCAATTATAATATCCGCGGGAACTCTGAACTTTTCCGGGATAAAAAGTGGCCTATGTTTTAATCCAGAGTATAGGCTATCTCCATTCCAAATATCGTCCAAATCGGTTTAGTAGTTTTCGCGTGAAAGCGTAGCAAATAAACTTACATTCACATTTATAATATTAAAGATTGATTACGAATAGTACCTAATAATGGTAAAAAGACTGTAAGATAGACAGACTAAATAACACTTATCTAAAAACGGCTTACATATCAATCACTCGAGTTTTCTGGTTGCGAAATTACGGCAGTTGAATTGTTCTTTATGAAGAAAATTTTCATGTTGTATTTATGTAGCTTACGTAGGTACTTTCCTTTATCCTAAGGTTTATTTCATCAGGCCTTTAATTAGGTAAATTGCCTGTTTCTTTTCAGTACTTAAATCTCAAATAATTATGTTTACAATATACGTGGGGTTTTAGTATTCGAAGGGTCCCTTTTTACCTTTATACCCTCTTCACAATCTCCTTCTAATGTTTGAATACCCGCTTTTGAGTGGGAGTTGATTAATAAAGCCGTGATGACGTAGTAGCCAGAGGTAGTAGCTTAGTTGATAGCGACCGATAGATTATGGAAATTATTTTCCGGTCCAGTAATGCTAATTTACGGTGCATGTAGTTGTTTGTGTTTCGGGTTTTTAATGTTGATCAAAGGTATTCAGGATTCGTATATACGGTAGGGATACCGGTATATTGCGAGTTAAGGTGGCCACTGACGGTCAGTCCATCGCGTCAAATGGCGTGATATACAGCCAAAATTTGATCGTGAATGTGAAAAACTGATGGCGTGATATAAAACTCTGGATTTCCAATCGCGCCATGTCTTCACGCCGCAACATCGCGCCGACTGATCGTGAATGCGCAAACCCACATCCATTTTTTGTTCATTTCGCGCCAGGGTTGGATTTAGGTACATTGAAAAATATAGTACAAAACAATGAAAAGTATAGTATTTATAAAAAAAATTATAGTACACTGAGTGTTGCAAGCTCAAAATCGGTACATCAACTGCTTTTGCACCCCGCCCCCCCTTTGTTGAAATGGAAAAAATACTTTTACTTTCAAGTCAAGTAGTTGGAAGAACTTCGTAAATAAACGTATTATTACACACAAATTCGCAAGCGATTGTTATCGCTTTGATTGAATTTCGTATGGAATGAAAGGAATCATAAGGAACGAGATTAGTTACTGTTAGTGGAAAGGCACAAAAGACACCTTGGACCACATCTACACTTACCATCAGGTGGGATTGTGGTCAAGCATTAACTTATTCGTGTAAAAAAAAAGAAGCCTACTGCTGAGGACATTGAGACAGGAAACGCAAGATCAGAATTCGTTCGGATACACGCACTGTCGAAATATTCATAATATGTCTTAAAACTAAACATTCGGGACCAAATAAAATTATAGTATTTTAGCGTACTATACTTAGATGTGGATAGTACATAGTACAAAGGGTGAAATTATAGTGTAAATACTATAATTATTATAGTAGAAAATCCATCCCTGTTTCGCGCCGAGACGTCGAACGAAGGAGACACTTCCAAATGTCATTGTATAATTTTTTGTAACAAAATGGCTTCCGAACGCAACGTCATGTCAACGTCTTTCGATGAGGTCAAACGCGCAAATGAAAGAGAATTGGAATGATCGTGAGTGTGCATCATGTTTGGCATCCAACCATTTTGACATATGTCGTTTGGCGTGGCTCCAAAAATGACGCGATGGAATGACCGTGAGTGACCACCATTAGACGGATAAAGATATGAGCGATTCCTGTGGCGTAAGGCGTTATGGTGTCATGCCGGATCTGGGTGTATGTATGTGTTGTCCATGGCACCCACGACACAGGGAAGCTTAGTGTGGGGTTATGAGTGTGTGGTGTTTTTTTTTTATTATTATTATGCTTACGCTCGTCGTATCGATGCAGTATCGATGAGTAATTCTTGACTACCCTATATTTATTCATTCTTTCTTACTTACATACCATTCACTAAACTTTTCCTCTCTTGAACGATAATGCATTGATTGACTGACCCTGAATCTATACTGGATTTATATATAACTTTTAAATCCATTGATCAGTCAGTTAGTCAATCAATTCATTAAGCAATGAATGAATTACCGTGGAATTACCTCTTTATTTGTAAAGTAACACGCTGGGAAAAACAGGATTAAAATATCTCGTAGTACCTTACAGTACCTAATAATTATTATTAATTTTAATATTATTATGATGTTTATATATTTGTTAATTATTGTTACTTCGAATATGTGAAACATAAAAAATAATTTCGATGCTGCAATGAAATTAGAGCCAGGTTTTCAGAAACAAGTTTCAAATTCCGCTCTTCCATTAGGGTCATGATTTAATTAAATATGAAATGCAAACCTTGGAACTCTCAACATACGTTAAAACCATGTTTACATCATGTTATACTTAACTTCATGAATAATTACTTATTGTTATTTAGTTAAAGTGTATTATTATGAATGAGGAAAAAGATGGGATATTAATGACGTCATGTTTACTGCAATCGTTGCAGTCGTCGTTTCTATAAATAGTTGATTATTATAAAAGAATACGTACCTACTAGGATTCAGCTGCGTTTAGCATGGCCATGAGTATGAACTTATTGACAAATCCGGCCATGTTTCAATATGCTTCGCTGCAGCTCAAATTGCCATAGCAACGAAAGTCACAACTATAAATGAAATATAGCTGTGGCTCTATATATAAAGTAGCGAGAATAGGCTAGTTGACAAAATTTGGAAATTAGTTTAAAACTATAGCTTAGCATCTATTTCACCCCAAAAATATATTATTCTAAGAAAAATAAGTCTTTTACATTAGTATTTTGAGTTTTTAGAAATGAACTTGAAATTGACCGCGAAAAAGGCCAAGACTGTCATGGCGTCTTGAATGACGTCACACCTCGCGAAACAGCCGTGTTTGTATATGACAGTCAATTGTGTTTTTTAATAAATAATGAATTCCTCGCATTATAGAAACTTTATAGTGCCCCAATGTAAAAGTACAACGATAAAAACGCCAAACAAATTATTCATATACGTTCCAAACAATAAACAAATACGAAGAAAGTGGTTAAATATGGCAAGGAGGCAAGATGCTCTTACTTTATCAACTGATTCCACAATTTATTTCTGTGAAGATCATTTTGATCTAAGTATTAAACACAACTTGATGTATCTATTTATAAATGTATAGTAAAAGAAATGAATTTTGCAAATACCACACATAACCTATAAAATGTTATGACTTGAATAGGGTTGTATTTGAGTTAAAATATTATTAAAACTTTGTATTCGCTAACCTCAAAATAAGTTATATATTTAAATTCCATAGTAGGTAAATGCGACTCTGACTGTTAACTGCTAATTAAATGAGACTTTGTTTGTTCTTCACATTATACTTACACAGAAGTTTTAACATTGCGGAATTCCGATGAACAAAATTCGGTGATCATTGCAAAAAATTTGCCAAGCATAACGGCGTCAATTTTGGGCAAATTACTGCTGTTTGCTTTGTTAAATCCTGATTCCATGGCAAATTATACCTGTCTTTCAAGATTAAACTAAAAACGAACTGTATTAATTTAACAAGAATTGCTGAAAACTCCAAATAACCTGTTCACTTTATACGAAAATGACAGCTACAACGTAGTGTTTCGCGAGGTGTGACGTCACGCCTCCATGCGCTTCTCTGATAGGTGTTTAATGTCACATGATTAAACGCCTCAATTTGTCGATTTTATTTTACAAAAATATTATTAATCTTTTATTATTTTAATAGAAAAGTTGCATTTTTGTTTACTAATTATCATGGTTAATCATTAGAAACTCTACGCCATCGGATTTATTCTTAGTGGAAACAAGCCTATTGCCATAGCAACGAAAGTAGCTACTGTGAATGAAATATCCCCTTTCCTTGAAAATTCAATTGAATTTGTTGAATTATTACCTCTGTCGTGATGCCGTAGCCAATTTCATAAAATTAATTAAAAAATGAAATGTCTTCAGATTTATCCAACGAATTATTGTTACGTATGAAAGGAAGTCACTATACTACGTTCTCGAAGACTACGTTATTCAGTCTGTTGCCAACAACACATCATGACTTGATAATTCTGAACCGAACGACTCTTGTGTTGATGAGCAATTCCTTGGAATTGCTAAAAATAAACGATTCATCCGTTCAACGTTTACTGGGCATTGTAAATCTGACAGTAACAACAATCGTTACTTTAACGGACGAGCAGTGGAAATACACACGTTGAGTTTACTAGAATGCAATGAATTATTTTAGTTTTTTTTTGTTTGCTCATACAATACTACATCTTATGGTTTTTTAATAGTGAGACAAATATTACTGGAGAAATTCTGATAATTTATTATTAGAAAATTTGAAGACAAAATTTTAAAATAAATAAACAGTAGGCATCTCTGTATACAAAAGTTATCTATTAATTTGGTATATTATTTGTTCAATTATGAATTTTGGGGTCATATCATAGTTAAGATTACATAACAACATAAACATACCTAATACTAGGTACTTATCTATTTGTAAGGTATCCTCTGCCGCGCTCAAGTAAATCCAAAAATCCCCTCTTGGGCTCCCCTACTATAAGGCAAAGGAAACCCGTGAAGAAAACCCATAAAATTGGAGATTTTTGTTTCGAAAATGAGCTGACGATCCATCTGATGGTAAGTGGCTATCGTCGCCCATGAACATCAGCAACGACAAAGGCATCACTTATGCGTTGCCGGCTACCAAAGGGTGAAGAAAAAGAAAGAAAGAACTGGCTCTCGAGCCTCCCGCAGCCGGAACACGAGTCGTTTGGCGGCTGACTCATGCTCAAGGGTGGTAGCTATCAAAGGCGTACCCCATGGAGAAATCATAATTCGGATACCCAAATTTTGGTAAAGGAGTGTAACAGCTATCGCAAGCAGTCGTTAGGCTAATGCGGAAACTGTAATTTCCGGATGAGAGAACGACATTAAACTTTTTGCTGCTTGAATTCTGTTTTCGTCTATATTTGCTGTGTAACGGAATGGGGTTTAGAATCCTTAATAATCTCTGATTGTGGCGCTTACCTAAAGCCAATGCCAGTGATAAAACATTAGCCATAGTTAGCCCATTCAGCTTCGAATTTAATAAACCTACAATAGCCATTTAAACATCAATTTATTTTTAATTATTTCATATTGAAAACCTGCAAAGTTTTAAAGTTAGCAAGGAAATGCTCGATCGTTTCGTATTTACAAATTAAGTTTAAAAATTTTAATAGGTATAACAAACAAAAATTTTAATTGAAAGTTTATTACTTTATACGTATAAAAGAGCATGCTAGAAAAAAAGTAATCAGAAAAATACGCATTACGAAAAAATATTTTTCTAGCCGCACCGGTACAAAACGAAAAATATGACTGAAAATAACCCTTAATTCGAAAACTAAAAATATTCGGGGTATTTTATGTGACAAGTCTGCATGTCGCATGTTGACTATTGAAACAGAAAAGTCTCTTTGCAAAGTTCTACGAATTTATTAAAAAAAAAAAAAATTAAATGTGACTTCACTTATTAGGAATGGAGGTTTGTACAAATATTAAACATATCTATAACAAAACATTACGCGACTGTAGGTACGTGAAGATTGTAATGGGTTTGATAGGGTTCGCTTCCCCAAAGGTTGGAATTTTATTATTTTAGATCCCTGAACGTTTGAATGTATCATTGTTTTAAAAATTAACATTTTATCGAATTCGATACTGTAGGAACTTCAAGTGTTTCCAACAAGAAATTGCAGAAGTACCTAAATATATTTAAATTAATGTTTTGTCTATTGCTGTATACCTACTACTAGCTATGATTGGAATTATTTAAATGATAAACTTTCTGATTTCTTCCTGGACCCAATTCTGAAGTCCATGCAGACAAAGTCACGAGCAAAGATAAGTGTTACAAATAGAAAATCGCTTAAATTAAGGTATATTGTGAAATCAATATATAGCCATACTACCTCATGCATATCGTACAAAGTTTCAGTCACGTAATTTTTTTGGATAAATTAGTTTCCGAGTTCGAAGTAAGATTATTCACTTTCTTCCTTCATTTTTATTTTACATAATATGAAAAACTTTTTTATCCTCTCGCGAACTCGCAAGTGACTTCGCGTCTTTATATTCATAGTTGAGAAGTTTAAAAAGTGCATCGACTTTTATATGAAAAGAATTTCTTTTCGCCGTCGCGTAAGTTCCTTTGAACGCTAACCTATTTCATTCTGAAGGTTTGAAACGCGAAATAAAGTTGTTTATTTTAATTGGTTTTAGGTAGTATTGAGGTACGATCATTTATTTAAATATGCGTTTTGAATAGGGATGTTGACACTATCAGTAAATTAAAATAAATTTATGTTTAAAGTATCAAGGAAAACATTTAAACACCTAAAATATTATTCTTTTGTCGAAATCAATCGATATAAATTAAATATAATTATTTTAAAATGTTAAAAATAGTACTCACTGTCACGTGACCTCAAACGCCGTTTGAAGCTTATGACGTCATTGTTCCTATTTTATATGAAAGTGCAACTAACTTCAGTCGACAGATAGTATTGAATATCGGCTAGTGACGTCACGTGACGTTTTTGGCGGGAAATTTGAAAATGATTGTTATTTTTGTCTTTAAATTGAAGATTATTATTTTTATAATATTTTTTTCGTAAATCTTAAGGTTCTATCTATGAAATGAAATTGAATCCTAAAATTAGTCAACATCCCTATGTTTCGGACAAACGCTAGTCGTTGGGTCGTACTGAAAATCAGATAGATATACGATTATTTATAGTTAATGCGGCTATAGCGAAAGAAATACTAGAAAATTCAGTAGCAGTCTAAACTATGATTACCTATTACCGGTCATGGCTTTGATCCATTAGTCTACTAACGTATGATGATTGGAAGCGTTTCCACCTCACTGCTTCAGTGTGAGGGCGTGGATGGATCGGTGGCCAATTCAAAATAATTTTTTTTGGAGTTATTTACAAAAGTAAGGTCTGTGGTCAGGCTTTATTCCATTTTCAATAAGAGATAAATAGAGAAGCAGAGGGAACGAAAGAGACTTAAAGGATAATTATGTACCATTCTTTGGGGTTCAATGAAGATTAAATAAATAAGTAAATAAAATAAGAAGGTAAAAACACTTTCTCTCAAATATTGCGGTGCGCGATGTAGAGCAACGTGCCAACATGTCATAGTTATAACTCCATCATGAACGGTATCAAATTCAATATGCATAACTTAAACTACTGGGATCGATAGATCAACGCATCATGTCAATGAGATGTATAAAATGAATGGGGTAAGAAGAAAGAAGAAAGAAAGAAACTCTATCACTCATCTGGCCGCTTATCCAACGATATTTCAATACATCCGCGCCACAGCTCAAACCGCTTGAAAAGGCTATTAAAAGAGTCAGTTTATGAATGGGAAAGAAATGTGCCACTTTATTTTCCAGCATAAAACCGCTTACAATGAAAGAAAGTTAGCGCCGTATTTTGCTGTGAAGCGCCGTGACATATTGCAGTGTGGTTCTTTCTTTGTAAAGAAAGCGCGATAGGTTGCCAAGTTTTCATGCACATGCACATTATAATCAACATTTTAATATTGTTTTGTCATGTTACCTGAAAAATTCGTAAACGGGCTACTAACTAGCGTAAACGTGAAAAAACACCAATTAACTAATAATTTTTTTCAGAGTTTAGTGGACATCGCGAAGAAAACGCTTAGTTGTCAATGTTTTTACACTATTGGGTCCTTTTAGAATACAACGTAATATGTTTTTTACACGTTTTGGTCTCTCTTATGGCGACCATGACCACTTAACATCAGGTGGCTTATTTATTATTTTTAGCTAATTATAAAAACATATTACATATTATATCTATATATGCGGTTATGTATATGTAGGTACCTGATGTTGTTTCAAAACTTTATAAAATATTGGAATATTTACGAGCTATACGATATACTTATAATAAGTTTTTGAACGAAATATTATATCCTTATATTGAAGATAGTACGTTAAAGAAACGTATTAGCAAAGCAAATCAACGAGGCGTAGGGAATAACTTTATCCGATGTTTGAAATGAGATTATGCTATCCTGAGATGTTATCTTTTATTTCAGCTATTTTTGCTTAAAGAAACGTCAAAGTTAAAAGAGATAAATCTATGATGATAGAGCTGTCTGAACTCAAACTAGGTAATTAAGAAGGAGTCTAGAACTTTTACTGAATTGGTACTGGAATAATAATGTACATAATTTCTCCAGCAATTGTACATAATTCACCATCGTTAGATAAAAGTCTTTAAGCCATGGTATATTAAGGCTAGGCAAAATAATGAGTTGCTGGTAGCACAGTAGACATAATAGTACTTATAATATGGTAGTCTGAATTATTTTAGATATAGGTATTAACGGTATTTTTACGATAACTTAAAAATATATCACAACATTCTATATTTATTTATTTTTCGTATTTTATTGAAAAAATTGTACACTAAAAATATTTTCATACAAAGTTGCGGGGCTATTTACAAGAAAAGTGTATCATGCATGCGAGTTAGTTATTGATTTTTGATTGAAAAAACATTTAATCTCATCATTTGCAGACTGGTTTTTGACATCCGATTTTTACATTTTTTTATATTCTAACAAAAACTAAAACTTGATTTGTGATAATTAAATGAAGTTGAAACTAAAATCCAAACAGAGTTGGTTCCAAAGCTACACTTCAGATGTATTTTTAACCGACTTCAAAAAAAGGAGGAGGTTCTCAATTCGACTGTATTTTTTTTTTTTTTTTTTTATGTTTGTTACCTCAGAACTTTGGACTGGGCGAACCGATTTTGATGATTCTTTTTTTAATCGAAAGCTGGTGGCTGTCATGTGGTCCCATATTAATTTTATTGAGATCTGACAATGACATCCATGATAAAACCACAGAAGTCGTAAATTTGTGTAAAGATGTGCGCGACAAATTGACGAATAACTCAATATCACGCCAACCGATTTCGATGATTCTTTTTTTAATCGAAAGCAGGTGCTTGTCATGTAGTCCCACATAAATTTGAACGAGATCTGACTGACAAGTCGTTTTTGAGACTTTGAAGTCGGTTATTTTTTGTTAGTAAAATTTAGATTATTAAGCTAACATTCCAGTGAAAAGCTTCATCCGTAGAGAATAGTTTTCCATTTTGTAGATTTATTCATATTTGACGCGTTTTCAATTTAGTATTTGCAGTGCACATATTTAAAACTACTATGTTAAATAGTTGAAGCTTGAATAATGACTCTTTTGAATTTAATAGAAAGCTTTTATGGCAGTATTATTCTATTGCTGAGCGTATAGTTTGCGCCATTTTCACAGTAAGTAGTTATAAATACATTAGGCATTTTCGTGAGCAAAAGTTTACAAGTTTTTCCTCGTTTTGTTTTTAATATTTTCTTTATAAATTATGGGTGCTAATTGACTTCTATTTAATAGCATTATTCTCCTCTAAAAATTTACATTGTACTCTGAATTACTTTCCTTCTCATTTTCCCTCGGCTTAGTAATAAATTCAGAGGTAAGTTTCCATGGCCAACAAAAAATCTGTGGCTTGACTTAGATTCCCCCATAAATTTTAGGTAAAAAAGGTTTTTTAATTTTAGACAACTTTTTACTGGACGTTTCATACAGGGTGGTGGACGCGAATTTCCAAAAATATTTTTTACGACTATTAATAACTATATGAAGACCCTGTAGCCTAGTTGGTAGCGACCCTGCCTGCGAAGCGAGGGGTCCCGGGGAGAGTGTGTAAGCGTTTTTTTTATTAGGATATTTTTGGAGGCTGTTCATATTCTAGGTCTCCAGAGTTTGGGTTGTGCTAGTCAGTTCCCTTTTTAGAAGACAAATGCGAAGTCATTCGCCGTTTAATCTTCTTTAATTCAATTTGCGAGTAATATCACACCACAGCACTCTAACAGCGCTCTATCTAGAGCTGTAGTGGTAGAGCGGTAGAGCGGTAGAGCAGTGCTCTAGTAATTCTATTATCTAGACTCACTCGCGTGTGATGTTGGCGGTTTCCACGTTTTCCACTCCGAGAATTTCTTCTGTAGACAATTTATTTCAGTTTTAGTTACAGTATTTTATTTAGAATAGAATAGAATTGGTTTTGTTGCTTACTGTTTTGTAACTGTATGTAAAAGTTGGTAGCTTTGTTTAATTTGCGGTCTTATTGTATTGCGGCTACATTTGTATGGTTAGAAGGTTTATGTATCTATTTATTTATTTATTTAGTTGTTCGTCATATTTATTTATTTATGTATCTAGAAGTCTCTTGGTGGCGTTAGTCTAATTCTAAGAAATTCAATATTTATGAAATGAAATTATATTTGACTACCTAATTAATGTCTGTAGGTACTGTATTAGGCTAAATTATCAATTCATTCATATCTCATATCTTAACATTAATATTTCATATCATAGTATAATAATTGTTTGATTAGTTTTCGAGCAAATGAAGGGCATCTCAAATTTTAATAAACTTTAAGTGAAAACCTTTAAATAAAAATTACACTTATCTAAAAAAGGGTAAGTTGGGGAAAAGTGTGACAGATAATGAAAAATGTGCCTTTGCATCAGCAACATGGACATCAGTCCATGGGCGACGATAGCCACTTACCATCAGGTGGATCGTCAGCTCTTTTGCCGGTTATTTCAATATAAAAAAAGATAAGACAAAATTAATAAGTCACGTCTTGCCCCGCCTTATTCTACCTACGTCAGATAAGAGTGTTGCTCCAATTTCATGAAAAATGACAAGTATTTACATTTATCGGACATCAAAGTCACAACCTGAGTTTACGTCTCCTCTCACAATGTGAGGAGTACTGGCGGTAGTCTACCACCCTGGCCAAGTTCGAATTGGTAGACTTCACACACCTTTGAGAACATTATGGAGAATTTAGGTGTGCAGGTTTCCTCACGACGTTTTCCTTCAGCGAAGCAAGTGATAATTAATTTCTAATACGCACATCATTTTTGAAAATTGGAAGTGCGTCCTTGGGTTAGAATTTAGAACTCAGGCCCCTGCGTTCGAGAGACCAACGTTCAAACCGCTAGGCTATCACGGTTACTCGTATAATAAAATTGTTTGTAAAAATTTAAAGCACATGATCGTTGGCTGACGTGAAATTCCATTTCCTGTCCAGCGCAGTTCTATTTTGAATGGTATTTCTTTTCTAACGTTTCTGTTGGCTGACAGTTGCGCCGCATGTTGAACTGACGTTTGGTTTTTCGGTGGCATTTTCAAGAACACTGGTCAAATGCTAGTTGCTTGTGAACAAAATTATCTGAATGCGCCACTATTGCGAATAGTATGGTCCATTTTTTAACCATTACCATTTTTTAAACTCCATAAAAACCCTAAAAACGGACTGTAGGTTGCGCTATTGTGAATAGTTCATATTTTGGTCGTTTATACTGTTATTACTTTTATACCTAATTGTATAGATGTCACAATACCAATAACAATAAATACTTTTCATTAATAAATTAATGAAATAAAATATACATCATTAAATACGCCTTTATTTTTACTACTTACTACATGAATCGTGGTAATATTTATTTTATATTAATAATTATTTTCTACTCACTCACTCATATAACTACTACTATTTCGTTATAATATAATAGTACCTTTCTATTTAATTCAACCTCAATTAACTTTCATATAATTTGGCATGGGTGGAGTTAAGTTTTATACTAATAGCTCGCGTGCGACCTGTGATTTACGCGTAGTCTCATTTTCAGTTCACATTCGACTGACTTTATAAGCTCTCTCATAATTGCTTCATTCCATAACTAGCTGACTAGCTGACTTTGTTCTGGAATATTTTTTGTATATAATTTTTGTGTACGAGGTGGTTAAGTTTTTAGGTTTTTTTATTCATTTATTTGTCACGTCCTAGTCCTATTGCTTTAAAAAAACAGTTCATCATAATGGCTAAGTGCGGATTGAGTCATAACCGACCCTTTTGAGAACATTTTTTGGGTGTGGATTGTGAGGTTTTATTATTTTAAGAACAGTGTTTTTGCAACTAAACAAGTGACAATAAATTTTTAAGAACATACCTATAGGTTAATTATAATTAGCAAAAACAAAAGATCTCAAATATCAGTGTTTTAACGTAAGGCTGTGTGACAGCTGTCGTTTATCGTCTGTGATCAATATCTATCAGATCTAATGCTTAGATTGAGAAAAATATGATTGCCCGTTTACATTTTTGCGGCTCGTGGCTCGTTGCGTCGCTCGTCTCGTCACTCGTCTCGCTACTCGTGCCCGGGGACTACTATGGGGTTACAAATAATAATTTAACAAAACTCCATAGTGAAATATAACTATCTCTGTTTAGCTACATATGATTTATTCTAGCTTTAATTCACGCACCGTTTAAAGTCCTTTCATGGCATAATTTCAAATGAACAGTAATGAAATAAATGGAAAATACGCATCGCTGTCAATAAATCATAATTAACAGAGCCGTACGGGGTAATCGGTTTATTGTGCCTCTGTTTCAGGTTTACCTTATAATAGAGTATAATGGTGTCTGATTGGATTTGTATAAATTATTATTTTGTTTCATTATGTTGTGCGATGTGGCTTATATTTACTACAGGTACCTAATTCGTTTCGATTCGGAAAATTTATGCTTTAATGGGTAACACTCGAAAAAATCTTTCTCGGGATACGTGTGGATATTGATAAAGGATTGGGTTACTGTATACAGTTTAGTTATAATGCGTCGATACATACATAGATGACAGGTTGTAAGTTTGTAATTTATTTCTGGTTCTCTCACTTATATTTAGTATTTAGTTTTTTCCGTATTTAGATTTCCATACAGCAGATAAAATATTGAATTTCTTATTGGTTGATTCGCGTGTCCGTCACATCTCTCAAAGTTGATTTTACCTACCTACGGCAGCGTACCTACCTATAACGCGTATTATATTACGAGTTGGCTAGTACAGTGCGACATTCTTTCGGTTTTCGTCTTATTATAAACGACGTATTGATTCTAGGAACGTAATGATCGTATTTGCACGTTGAATTATGAATGAAAACATTTTTCGTCAAATGTTAGCAAGTATATATATATATATAATGTCACAAAAAATGTATAAAACCAAATGAAAACCTTGAGTCAATTATTCAGAATTATTCAGAGGATAATAACTGGAAAAAACCAAATAAAAATATAAGAAATATACAGAAATAATCCCTTATCGTGGTACTTTGTAATAAACCGTTTGAAATAAGCTTGGAATCCTTTGTCACGCTCGTCACGCATGCCGATAGCGAGTTTGTTTATTCGTCACGGTCACGTCAAAATGGGAGATTAGTCCGAGCTAAAATATAAAGCTAGATTAGTCACGAAATTAGGTACGTGTGTTAAACAAAGGTCTTATAATAATACGTAATTATAATATGGAATGTTATTAAAAGCAGCAATGTATCCCCATCCATGGATCCATATCGACGACCCTACAGGCTACAGCCTGCCTGCGAAGCGAGGGGTCCCGGGTTCAATTCCCGGCCGGGGCAGATATTTATGTGACAGATAAATATTTGTACTCGGGTCATGGGTGTGATTGTGATGTTGTTATAATAATTATGTGTCGTCCATGTTACACGCAACACAGGATCGTTCAGATAACCTACTGCGGGGGTATGAGTGTGTTAGCGTTTATGTATTTATTTTTATCATGTATTGTGGAAGGTTTTTATGCACCAGGCTAGACTATTTTATAAATTCTATGTATCTTATAAAGACTATCTTTGTAAAATCGTCGGCGAAATGGTTTTTATGTGTTTCGTCGCGGTTTCGGGTAGCTAGAAATATTGAGGCAATGTTTTTGGTTGGCAACAACACAATATACGAGTAGTTAATTTCCACGAATAACACTATCAAACCTACTGCATTCGAGTAAAATAAATGTGCTACAAGTAACGTAGAAAGGTATCGATTTTTTTTTATGGAAACAGCCGGCATATGAGCTGACGATCCACCTGATGGTATGTGACTATCATGGACGTCCATGGACATCAGCAACATCAAATTGAATTTGAAATACATTTATAGAGATACGAATATGAAAAGAGAAGAACACTGGCTTTGAATCAAGACAAGTCAAAATTATTAAAATGTTTCCAAAACTTACTAACTAATCGGCCATAGAAACTTGTAAATGATCTTCTGTAAAGTCTGATATTCTTCGGCTGTTCCTGACAAGGTACCTTGAATTATTATGTAAAACACACTGATCATACTGTATACAATACAAAGTCATTTATTCCGTATTTTTAACCGACTTCAAAAATAGGAGGAGGTTCTCAATTCGACTGTATTTTTTTTTATGTTTGTTACCTCAGAACTTTGGACTGGGCGAACCGATTTTGATGATTCTTTTTTTAATCGAAAGCTGGTGGCTGTCATGTGGTCCCACATAAATTTATTGAGATCTGACAATGGCATCCATGAGAAAACCACATAAGTCGTAAATTTGTGTTAAGATGTGCGCGACAAATTGACGAATAACTCAATATCACGCCAACCGATTTCGATGATTCTTATTTTAATCGAAAGCAGGTGCTTGCCATGTGGTCCCACATAAATTTGAACGAGATCTGACAAGTAGTTTTTGCGACTTTGAAGTCGGTTATTTTTTGTTTGTAAAATTTAGATTATACAAGTACATTTTAATGTGGTTAGGAAGTAGTAGTAGTTTCCTTAAGTTTATTGTTAGTATATTTAGTCTTTAATTGAAATATGGAACTCTTTTTGGGTAAAGGCCTCCTTCAGTTTCTTCCATGTGTCCCCATCGTTGCATAAGTCTAACCAGTTGTTTCCTGCTGCCTGAATAATGTCATCAGCCCACTTTCGCTTTGGTCTACCAATGTTTCTTTTCCCCCATGGACCTTTCCATCTTGTGGTCTCTATGGTCCATCGACACTGGTAATTAAAACCCTGAAAAACAAAGGCTTTGTTTGTCTAAAAATATCGATTCATTAAAGTGGGGTATATTGACCAAATACTTATCAAGTCTTTTATTGTAAGACGATAGAATCCGAGCCACTGGTCTATAGAATCGATTCTTCGGGATGATTATTTCTGTAGAAACAATAGGATGCTCTGTTATTGCGTTCTTTCGTTCGGAATTACTTCCGCTATGGCTCACCCGGCTTACCATGTGAGTGAGTGTTATATTTATTGACAAATGATTTATGGCTGCTGAATGACAGTCGTAAATTGTTCTAATAAGTTACCTACATTATTGGCTTTGTCCTATAGCCATGTAAGGCATAGTTCTTCTGAAATCGTTTATCGGCTTAAATAAAAATGAACTAAACTTTAAGCTGAAATTACGGTTGGTAAACCTATGAAAGTGATACATAATAGATATGATTGCAAATCAAAAGAAATCAAATTAAAATATTTATTCATATAGGTATCACTGTTACACTGTTGTGCACGTCATTTTTTTGAATCTACAGCTTTTCGGAAGAGTGCTTTGTCATGGAGGAGAAGAAAAGCCGTAAAGAAATTCCTCGGCACATCTTTTAAAATAATGCAGACCTAAGAGAACTGCAAAATAATAATTATTTTTATTATTATTATAATAATTTTAATGCTCGTGGCACGAGCGAAGCATCCATAATAATGATTGATCGAATTAAATGAAAATATGACGAAACTATGGATTGCTGAAATCTACTTCAGAATAGCCGGGGGCCACCCAAAATAGCTGTATGGATAATGGTAATCCTTCACGGTATCTGTGTATTATGGATGCTTTTACAGCATTCGACGTCACTGCGGGATGCTGAAATATTCTGATTATGTAAGGGTTTTTACAGCTCCCATATCATTTCCATACATCAGTGAGTTCTTCAAAGAAGATATAACTTGGAATCCCTTTTATGTTACAGTTATAGCGATGTGGTTAGTAATTTTATCTGAGAAGTAATCTCATACGTAGAAAAAAACTATTAACGGAACCAATGACTTGCTCTTGGATAAGCTTATGGTTTCCTTCAGAATGAGAACGATTGAGATTAGATGTAGTGACCCTGCTGGGCAAAGGGGTCTAGGTTCGATTTCCGGTGGGATATAATATGTCAGTGGCCTATATTATGGCAATGTTGATAATTATAATTATACATCGAGAGTATGAATGTCAAGGAATGTTTCGTTTTAATTCATTTGACATTTCTTGACGACCCTGTATCCTAGTTAGTAGCGACCCTGCCTGCGAAGCGAGGGGTCCCGGGTTCGATTCCCGACTGGGGCAAATATTTATGTGACAGATAAATATTTGTGCTCGGGTCATGGGTGTAATTGTGATGTTATAAGTATGGTGTCGTCCATGCCACCTGCGACACAGGTAAAAACCTAATGCGGGGGTGTAGTGTGTAAGCGTTTATTATTATTGTATTATTTAATGTTTAAAACTTGTTACATTGTATAAATACGTATTTATATATACAGGCATTTAATCAAATAGACGGTCAAATATCCCGTTAAAGGATCGTATCATAAATAGGTGTAAATCGTATCTTTATAGTCTCTCGCGAACTATTTACCTAATAAGGCCCTTTCGTGACTGCTTGTCATTACCCGCTAACGTATTGTAGTCAGGGGTGATATTACCCTACATTGTCGTTAGTTTGATTCAAATTTTATCATTGTAGCGAGGTTACTCCATTAAAAGGTTTATGATATGTTTTTTTTTGTATATTAGTTTATTAAAAAATGAATTTAAAAAACACAATCGTCAAATTTCTCTTATTCTTGCGTTTCTGAGATTAGCGGTAACAATCATATAGATAGACAAAATTTACAAAAATTACTCTTAGGGATTTATAGCATAAAATACATCCAGTAACCATTTATAGTTTTTCCATAACATAAAAAAATAGATAACGTGTTCAAAATTTATTAACACACTACCTATGTAGGCTAGAGGTTGACAAGTTTAGTGCGTTGAGAGAGGAGAAAAGAGACGGGGGGGGGGGGGGGGGAAGAGAATTGAAGAGTTATCAGCTTGGCGACGCATCTTTAGAAGTTTCACATAATAATTGCCCTGCAAAACTGCTTAAAGAAAACATATATTTCCAGTCCAATCTTCCTTATTATCATTCAAATCTATACGCATTTTTTATACATTCCATCTGTAACTACAGGGTTATCCACTAGGTCTCAATAGGGCCTCTTTACTGACCATGACCTGGTAGTAGCGATAGGAATGAAGAATCATCCGCTCTAATTAGTTTCAAGGGTAATCTGAAGTCAGGGTTGCTTTGCTATGTGTGGACACTTAATCTAATTTAAGTTGTATAGATTAAACGATATAGCAATTAGAACTAACTATAACTGGATATATCTACATGGCGAGCTTTATGCTATTGCATAGGAGTATTGTACTCTATTAATGAGCGCTCATAGCCCGGCGGCTTGTGTCGATCCTATGTGATCGACAAAGTTAAGCAACAGCGGGCGCGGTCGGTAGTTGGATGGGTGACCGCTAGTGGCAAAAATTTCTTGAGCGTTTCCGTGCTTCGGAGGGCACGTAAAGCCGTCGGTCCCGGTTGTTATCATAAGATAACAGTCGTTAAGCCATGTCGGAGGCCCTCGGGCGGTTTGAAAACTTCCGACACTTGGGTTGGCCACTAACCCCTCCACCAATCCGCACTGGAGCAGCGTGGTGGAGTATGCTCTAGGCCTCCTTAAGAGGAGAGACCCGTGCCCAGTAGTGGGCCATTAATGTTTTGAAGCCAATAGCATAAAGCTCGCCATTTGTTGTTTAATATTTTATATTGTGGTCACGTTGTTTGTCCGCGATGGACTCTTAAACTACTTACCCGATTTTAATCAAATGTGCACACCGTGTGCAGTTTGATCCAACTTGAAAGGTAGGATAGCTTACATCTCAAAAAAAACTTTTCCCAGAACGAAGTCTGTCCGGGCAGCTAGTAAATGAATAAATAAATATTCTGAAAAATAACACAAATAAATATCAGGTTTATTCCAAGATGAAAAATAGCCTCGAATTTCAGTTTTTTGCATTATTTTATAATCTATCTTTATTTTTAACCGACTTCAAAAAAAGGAGGAGGTTCTCAATTCGACTGTATTTTTTTTTTTTTTTTTTTTTTTTTTTTTTTATGTTTGTTACCTCAGAACTTTGGACTGGGCGAACCGATTTTGATGATTCTTTTTTTAATCGAAAGCTGATGGCTGTCATGTGGTCCCACATAAATTTTATTGAGATCTGACAATGGCATCCATGAGAAAACTACATAAGTCGTAAATTTGTGTTAAGATGTGCGCGACAAATTGACGAATAACTCAATATCACGTCAACCGATTTCGATGATTCTTTTTTTAATAGAAAGCTGGTGCTTGTCATGTGATCCCACATAAATTTGAACGAGATCTGATAAGTAGTTTTTGAGAATTTGAAGTCGGTTATTTTTTGTTAGTAAAATTTATAATAAATACACACTAACTCGCCATTGTTTCTTCCTTCATAGTCTTAGGCTCCATACAAGAGTTGTAAATTACTGTAGCAACCCTTTTGACCTGTTAGGGGTTTCCAACAGTACTTATCGTTATTCTTGAGTACGAAACATGTACTTTGTACATACTTACGAAACGCCCTTAATTAATTCCAACAATACAACTGTTGTAAATTACAAGGTCAAAGAGTCCCTCAAGAGTTATTAGAGGTGACTTGAATATCTTATTATTTCTTAGCAAATATGTTTTGGGTACAAAGCTTGAGATTGTTAAGACCAAGATGCCTTCATGTGACCATTTACCATTAGTTGAATCAGCTTGTCAAAATGTCATCTTACACATCAGGCAGGTTTTTAAAAGTAATTGGAACTTTAAAAAAACTTTAATTGGCACTCTCTGAATAACGGGGGCTCAAAGGCTACCATTACTCTTATGTAGTCTAGTTATTCTCATAATGGAAAATAACGTCCCTGTGGACGCTAGAAACCTTCAGGAGATAGACGTAAATAAAATTAACATTCGAAACAAAAATAAAACACCTATTATGTTACTCCTGTCGGGGCGTGTTGCTGTTTACTTGTTTTTACGAGTTTGTTATTTTAAAGATCTCTATAAAATTGTTAAGCTTTACATGGGCGGCTGTGTAAATTAATTTGAGAAGCTACGATGTACTTTTGAAAGGACATCAGTAAGGCATTATGTCACTGCTACGTTGTCCTTACTAAAGTAATAAACACAGTATTCGCATGTGTTACAACTAACAAGATACTTAGACAACGTCAATGTTTCATAAGGCAGGTCATTCGACGGGTCCGGGAAAATGAATTAACTGAACCCCTATGGAATTTGCGAAGTTGCCAACCCAATACTTTGGAAATTAACTCCCGTCCCTCGTGAAATCAAATACAGCTATTGCGGCACTTGTTGTGAATATAACATGTCTATGTTCTTAGCTGACTCTAATACTTAAACTTAATTTCTGATCTGGATCGAATTTAATAACAATTAATGAATAACATGTAATAGATACTCTCTACAGCTATTTGTAGAAGTAGTAGACATATTTGGTTTGGATGGATGGAGTCATCTATTAAAACGGCTTATGTCCTTCTGAAAGAACATAATTTTATAATCCATCAAAATGTATCTTTTCTTATTTAAAAAAAATGTTTCCATTTTCTCCTAATTAGAACAATTGTTATTCGCAGGGTTTCCGTCTACGTTCATAGTTTTAGCATTTCAAAGCTCAAAGCTAAAAATGCGCTAACGAGGACGATAGTTCCGTCGAATCACAAAGCCATTTGCCGAGCGTCGGTTGTCTTCAAAGTGGAAGTTACTATTGGGGTTCATATTTTGTGTAGTTAGTGTTGTGTGGAACGAGCTGTGACATTGTCATTTATGTTAAAATTAATTTGGGAGCAGTGTATCTACGTAATTAAAGTGCTTTCTGTAGGGCGAGCACGAATATTTGCGAGAAAGTATTCGTATGGTTAACGCATAGGTTAACGTAAGCAATTTGTCAAATTTGTATGGCATTTTAGTACCATTTACGCACGATAGGGGCGCTTTTGAAAAAATGCCATACCAATTGCTTACGTTAACCATACGAATACTTTCTCGCAAATATTCGTGCTCAAGCTACTGTAGTATTTCTGTAGAGCGATTGCTTGAGTTGATACACGTGTAGAAATAAGTATATTTTTAAAATTCTGTTTAATGTTTTGAGTTTGTCAATGTCCCCAACGTAAAAAATAAACCTTTAGTACCAGTACCACATTTTGTTTTTCGTAATTACAGGGAATTGAACGTATAACAGTACGAATTACGTATAGTTACAATTAGTAAAGATAAACACACCAAATCAAAGCATATGATTTTCACAACAATAAAATATTAAAAGTATACAATATGTTTTTTTAAAGTATACTTAGATTAAATTGATGTGAAGATTTTGCAAGTTTAATTGCAACAAGAGAAACAGAATTAGTTTTTTTTTATTCAATCAAACGATTCATTAGGTATTTATTTCGTGGGAATTAAAGAATGATACACACCAATAAATATTCACAGAATTAACAGGTAATATTATAAGTTCTCGTGTACCGTACATGGTACTTGTCCCATGGGTGTGATAAATAAAATTGCGTGGTACCTACACTCTTCGGGGAAAGAAAATAGAATATTACTTTGACTAACTTAAATTCGTCCTTACAACACCCTAATGCGGAGTGAACGGTAATTTGTTGGAGAACTAAATCTTATGAATTCTGGAGTTTCTGTTTGCGACAACAATGTTGAACTAACATTTTCTTGTTAAACCGAATCTTAACAATGGTTTAGCTCTGTGGCAAAATGTCAAGATTATGTCAGTTTATGTCATTGTTTCGATACTCAATAAAATAAAGTAGAAGAATTTTTTGTGAGTTTGTTTGTTGGAACGCACTAATTCTGGAACTGAAAGTTAGATTTCATTTTTTTTGTACATCGTAGCCGTAGTACCCACGTAACAAAAAGGAGTTGCTCAGAGAAAAGGGTGTTAAGACTTAAAAGTTCCCGAAGCGAAGCGGGCTTAGTAGTAGTAAAAAGATATTTTTACGCTCAAATAACAGAATACAAACTGTCACTATTGCACTAGGATTCCCTGTGTCTAGGGTGGTAAGCCCACACACAAATTACATCACAATCACCCTCGACCCAAGAACATACATGTGTAAACAATGATATTTCTCGGAGGAAAGTAATAGAGCCAGGGATTTAGTAAAATCCCTAAGGACATCACGCACAATATCGTGTGAAGTAATTGATGGAAAGATTTAGTCACAGAACGTCCATTGATTGCTTAACTTTCGCTACGAAGCACATGATTGCTCCTCAATCCTTCTATACAAAGCAAGCAAGCAAGACCCATGATTATCCCACTGATGGGCTCGGGGTCTCCTCTCACAATACAGATTTTAGTATTTGATCACATATACTTCGCGTAAAGATCGACACCTGTATTCTGAGCCATAGCGACTCAAACTGCAGAAACAATTGTCCCAGATTCGATTTAGCTAGGCAGTAAAATACATATTCTCGAGTTATTTAACTTTTATTTTTTTGCCCAAAACGAGGTTTGTTTACAACTTTAAGTAAGCGTCTTCTGACCGGTTTCAGCCGATAGTTCGTGAACCATAAATAAAAAATTAAGCATAGAGTAATTTTATAGAAAACTTCAATTTTGAAGCATTTTTTAATGTTTTTGAGCACTTTAACAACACAGATTAATGCATGTCATAGTCATCACAAAACGAATGAACCAACCAATGATATTACCACAAAATAATATCTTCGACGCAAAAAAGTCCTATCGCGCTCTTATGCGAAACTGATAGGTCTATATTCCCGGCGTATCGCATAATACTCGAATAATGCTGTAACGTGAATTTGATTGTTCGCAGAGGAGACGACTCTAGTAGTCGTCGCCAACGATTCATCTCCGGAAGGTGCGAATAAAGATACGAAGCTGCCGCACAACGAAGCAAACATGATAGTCGGTGAGTATTATTTGTTTTTTCTATCATTTGCCATAGGAAACTGTTCATAATCATTTTTCAGCTAATGCAAACTGAGCAAAATGGTATTTCGTGAAAAATGTCTCATGTTAATAGCCAATAACAGGCAAAAGCAGATGAGTACCATAACCGTAAGTTCCGCAAGTGTCACGGCCAATAATTCGTGGATTAGGTCCCATTTACGAATTAGGCCACATTGAGCACAATTGGGAGTTTAATATCTCTAAATATCGTGGCAAGATAAGTGATGTGATGTCTCTGTTAAAAATTTTGTAGACAATTCTTAACAAAAAATAACCGACTTCAAAATTAGGGTTATCTCAAAAACTACTCGTTAGATCTCGCTCAAATTAAGTGGGACCACATGACAAACACCAGCTTTTGATTGAAAATGGAATCATCAAAATCAGTTCACCCAGTCGAAAGTTCTGAAGTACGAAAGAAGTTCTGAGGTAAGAAACATGAAAATTAGTCGAATTGAATATCTCCTCCTTTTTTGAAGTCTGTTAAAAATAACTTTTGATGTTCAGTTTGCCATCGTACATATACGCACATATATGTCTGTACTAGTTCTTCAAAGTAAGACAACATTAAACCGTTAATGGCTCACTACATGGCATGAGAATCTTCTCATACATACTCGTAAGAAGTCTAAAGCATACTCGACCATGCTACTCGAGTGCGGATTAGCTAACCCTCATAGGGTTATACCTATTAGTGGACGTGTTAACAACTGCTATGACTCGGGTATCCGAACGGTGGTCAATCAAGTGGCAGCCAAATATAATAGGCCCAACTTTCATTCGCTCGCAATGCATTTTATTTCGGGTCACGTTTTCCTAGCATGGAAGTTTCCGTGAGCTTCAAGGGTTTATTTAACTACGGAACGTTCAGGTAAAGGTAAAAATGCAAAGCTTGTCACGTGGAAAAGCTTCCACTTTAGTTCCTATGAAGGGTGAGGGCTATTTGTCACCGGAAGACTTGGGTAAAGGTTTAAGGCAGAGCTTCTTTGTGCAGAATTTGATCCAAATCATACTTATTTTGTGGCTATAGGTAAGCGTGGAAATGTTGATTTAGTTGTTCTCGAAACAAAGGTTAGTTAAATCTTTATGCCAGCTATAGGTACTCAACCTGCGGCTCGCCGCCCTTTTGTGGTGGGCACACCGCCCATCTGGTGTTACTTTTTTTTATTAACACCTAAATAATTTGAATTATACAACTACCTACTGGACCACAGACATTGCAAAGTGTGTGAAACGTCAGAAAATGACTTTTTCTTCTTTAAATATACGCGATGAAACCGTTCTAAGTTGTTGTATTTTTGTTTCTGCAGCCCGCGACTCCATTTATAACATGTACCTATGTGTGGTATGAATAATCTAAATTTTACTAACAAAAAATAACCGACTTCAAAGTCTCAAAAACTACATAGATGTCAGATCTCGTTCAAATTTATGTGAGACCACATGACAGCCACCAGCTTTCGATTAAAAAAAGAATCATCAAAATCGGTTCGCCCAGTCCAAAGTTCTGAGGTAACAAACATAAAAAAAAACAGTCGAATTGAGAACCTCCTCCTTTTTTGAAGTCGGTTAAAAAAAGGTTGATTACCACTGCTTTATACAATACTTACTTACTGACATGAATAATTTTAGTTCTTGATAGTTAGGGGTCGACATCATGTTAGGATAATTGTCTTTGTTATGAAAAGTACAACAAATAAGTTTACATAATGCGTGTAAATTACGGCTTACTCACGTTTTATTGTCGGATTCGTCGACTAGTTCGGTTCGATGGCAGGGCTTTCGGTGGCGGGCGAACCACCGACCCGGACGGCCTTTGAGAAAGGACCTCGGATAGTTCCAAAACAAGTCTACGAAAACGACATAATAAAACATGACTAAGCCTAATTTACACGCATTATGTATTTAGGCCATTTAGACACTCCCTTTTCATGTCCACTTTTAGTTTATGACCACTTATCACCAGTTCGCCTGGTGTTATCCGGGATAATAAATACTCTATATGTGATTCCAGGTCATGGTCTATCTGTGTGCTAAATTTCATCAAAATCCGTTCAGTAGTTTTTGCGTGAAATAGTAACAAACACATAAAAACTTTTACATATATGCACATGTAATGTTCAAATTCAAATTCAAAATCATTTATTCATGTAGGTATCATTGATACACTTATACCCGTCATTTTTTTAATTTACCAGCTTTTCGCAAAGGTGCTTTGTCATGGAGGAGAAGAAAAGCCGAAAGTAACTCATCAGCACATCTTTTAAAAATAAAATACATTGGTATATTTCTTACAAAGAAGTATCACTAGCCTGTACGGAACTGGTTGCAGATCTGGTCATTTCCATGCGTCTTTGTCATTTATGTACTCATCTACAGTATAGTAGCCTTTGCCTAAAAGTTGAGATTTTACATGTTTCTTAATATATAAGTACTATTAATTCTTCTGTGAAAATATTAACATAAGTTTAAAAAGTTTTAAACACTTTAATTCCTTTCGCGACGAGAACAAAACGATCTTATCGACTTTTTTATTTTATTTCATCTTTTACTCGTGCAATTCCGTAATCTCTGTTCGTGTAATTAATCAGTGTTTCAGGTGGCCGACCCAAAGTTATACAACTTAAAGGCTTTGCAACTCTGTTTTAGCTATTATTCTAGTGAAACCCAGCAATTTATTAAACGCTACATTTAAAGAACTTTTGAAACAATCATGATGAGAAACTAGCATTAAATTAATATAAATGTTGTTGAAATTTAATTTAATCTACCGAGATCTAATTAACTGATATTTATTATTAAAACATTAATTAATGAGGCATTATAACTTATAATTATGATTACAATTAAAACATTTAATGAGGCAATATCTCTCGGATAAGTTGCTAAATAATAGTCAAATAAGTACAGGAAGGGTTATTCGGTGTTATCATTATAATATTAGGTTAGGTTAGTAGTAATCATACTGTTACCAAATGATATAAACTAAATAAGTTAGTTATTTAGTTAATGTTATTTAGTTATTTATTTAGTTTATATAATTTGGTAACAGTATGATTATTACTATTATATTATCTATGTTCACACCATTTAAGTAAACCATCTGGTTCTTGTAATATATTTAAGATCAGAGTGCTTCTCAAGACTAACAACCTATTATTATTTCATTTTTCGTGCAAAATATCACCAGGAAGTAACTTAAAGGAGAATGCCCATTTTGTATGGAGAAATGTACTGACATTAATATTTTTGTGTCCTGATAAAAAATACCTTTATTTGAATAAGTTATCTTAATACATTACACAAACCAACTTTAGTCAATTTTAATCGTAGGAGTTATGAGATTTTCAACAAAATTATTTTGTATTTAGGTTATAGTAGACACAGTAATATGGACTCTATGCAGGCGCATTAAGTCGTATACGTTTAAGTTTAAAATTCATTTGACAGTCCCCAAACGCCATCTAACTTTTAATGTAATAATTATCAAATTCATTTGACAGTCCACTAACACCATCTAGTTTGTTGTATCATAGTCATAATCGAATCAACGCAACCTATTGGCCCGAAGGATCTTAAAATGTGTTTAATTTAATTGTTTAAAATTTAATTTAATTTAAGTAATTTTTATTTTAATCTAATGATATTTAATTTGATTTGTTTAATTTGTATTTTTTTTTTATCTTGTTAATTTTTTATGACATTCTTTTTGACATTCCAGTGTAATGATAAATAATATTGTTGTAGTAATATTGCGAATAAGTTAATTAGTTAATAATTGAATAATGTTTTTCTTTTAAATACATTGACATTAATTTCCTTCGTGACATGTCTTAAGCTAATTTAATTTAATAATAAGAAATAATATGTTAATGTACGCGACTCACGAAGAATGCTGTTTGCGCCTATAATTGGAGTAACACTTAACCTGTATTTTCTATTGTTGATATTTTTGTATGACTGTATTAGTGTGTACTTTGTTGGTGCAATAAATAAATAAATAAAATAAATAAAAAATATCCCTGATTGGCTCCAATTCCAATATAAATGGCCGAATGCTTTTGTGTTGTAAAACGGAAGTAAAGTTACTTATTAGTATAACTTAGTTTTAATTGAAAATCTTTTCAGTTTGCAAACTATTGTTCAAGTGATTAATTTGAGCTCGCGAACTGGAAATGGTACTAGAAGCGACATCCCAAACTTATTCCACTTGCTTCATAACTACGGCAATATTAGTCAAGTGCACCGTTGTTATTAACTATTTTGCATTCCATTGCGTGTACCTCTGAAACTTGACAATGATGAGTGTTAATGTACAGCTATACATTTTAAATTTATTAATTTCTCAATTTCAACCCACAAAGTCACCAAAAACGTTTTTAAACTAGTTTGTCTAATACGTTTAAACGAGCAATTCTTATAATATATATGTATTCTTGTATATAATCTGATTCTCGGAAACGGCTCCAACGATTTTCATGAAATTTAGTATGCAGGGGCGATAAATCGATCTAGCTAGGATTCATTTTAGAAAATTTCGTTTTATCCGTATTTCAGGCTCACGTTCAAAGTTCCTTACCAATATTATTAAATAATAATAATTGATAATAATTAAAATAATTATGCTAATATAAAAAAATATACTTTTCATTTCTTGTGTCACATAGAATAGAATAAAATGGCTCAAAATAGTCTGAATGGAACGGATATTTGACTTAATACTTAATTACTTTGTAAAAATGTTGAACAACCAACGTCTCATTACATACGACTCGTTCAACAGCAAAATTCAAACCACTAGGTGTTCAATTGTTTACAACAGTTTTCATTATAATAATGGAAGTACAATAAAGCATAGCAGACAAATTGAAGAGGACTTTTCTTGTACCGTACATTGTACATTTTCTTGTACAATTCTATCTCTTTCACTATCATTTGTTAATATATCCCTCTCTTTCCAGACATCGTGATCCCCTCGCTGCTTATAGCAGCTCTCTTCATCGGGAACGCATTCATCGTGCTCATCATATACAAATATCGGAAACGGTAAGTTTATGGGGTTTATGGTTAAGATAAAGTTAAGCTGAATATTGGCTTCAGTTATCTAAGCCTTAATATTATAGCCTACAGCACTCCTCATAATATTCATGAATGTGGCTATCATAGACAAAAATACGTATCCTTCGAAGCACGAAAGCGTTCAAGAAATTCTGCCATTTATCCAACCAGCAAGTAGTTGCTGGTTGGATAATTGTTCAGGCGTAGGCCTGAACGACTACGCCATTAACTTGGTCTGTTACAAGACGATCTATATAAAGTAGGTCCGGCTATAATCACTTTGCGTAGAATATCTAAACGTTATTTACATTAAAGTGAAACAAACTTAGGGCACAAAGACTATGAAACAGCATAGAAAGAATTTGTTTTCTACGAACCAATTACATCGCTAACTCACATTAAGACCAGACTCCGTGCCAGAGAGCTAAGACCTAAGCAAGACGTACGTATACTAATTAACTATCTTTGTTTAGTCTATGTGCTTAATGGAGCAGAGTGGTTTTCTTCTTTCTTTTAGCTTATGTTAGTTTAGATTTAAGAGATTTCGTAACTCCACGATCATTACAAACATTTTTAGAAGATTTAACAGACATCAATTGTTTGAGAATGCTTTGTTTTTTCGTTGCTTTTAGGGTAAGGGTTTAAAAGTTCTTTCATAAAAATATTCTAATTTTGAAGCTTTATTTGCGGACGCTGTTAAGATATCACAGCTCGTTTCTTTACAAAGAACAGTAACTAATTCAAGTTATTTTATAATATTCCTTGTAGACAGACAGCTATGTAAACAGAAAATTAAAAAAGTTATTTTTTTATGGCACAATGCATAATTTATTTATTTAAATAACCCTTAGTGACTCTTAGTTGGGGCGTAAGAGACTTGTATTAATAGATAATTTAAAGCAAATAAAACCTTACATAATAGATGATGAAGATTATTATCAAAAGTAAATTTTAATTCAACTTCATTTGCGGTAGTATCTGTTTAAGTGCGACATAAAGTCGAAGTTAGGGACACAACAGAAGTAGAAGTTACAATAATTTACTTGTATAACATAATGTTAAACAACGCTAATTCCATGTTTGGTCGAAGTCACGACACGACACATTGTTTAAACAGCTTAGTTAAACTTTAATTCCGAAGCAACTTTAAAAGGTCATTTATATCCTTAAACCATAATGTCGACTGAGGTCAATGTCCATTTGACCTTGTGCCCTTTTAACTGCTTAAACTGGAAGCCCTATTTGATCGTGGGTCCTTTGTTAGCAAGGACTCTGGGTTCGTCCGGTTTATTGTAGTTTAAATTATAGAATATCTTCATTGTGATGTTTTGTATTTGATACTATATTTAGATTTCACTATCCTTAATTTGTTTTACAAGTCTCGTAGAAGTTTTTATTTATTTATTACACTTTATTGCACATCTTTACAAAGTTAGAAAAGATTTACAATATTAATATGATTTATGCACAAAAGGCGATTTCTTCAAGTTGTTCTTGGTTGAAAAGTAATAATGATTTTGAACTATGTTCAGATTATCTAGGCTAGTTCTCAATTGTATCAAAATTGAGGATTAAGAACAGAGAGAAATGAGGTTTGCCTAGATATATTGCTAGATTTTAAAATATTTTAAATCTGGGCATGTAAAAATCTGCGCACAAATTAGAAATTGAACTTCTTTGGCGTGATAAGACAGTATTTTTGTTTTTACATATAGTTAGGTTTTCTTGCAAAAAGCAGTGATAGCCTAGCGGTAGAACGTAGGTCTCCCGAACCAAGGGGCCCGAGTTCAAATCCTGGCACGCACCTCTGATTTTCAAATATTATGTGCGTATTACAAGTTAATTATCACTTGCTTCGGTGAAGGAAAACATCGTGAGGAAACCTGCACACCGGAGAGTTCTCCATAAAAGTTCTCGAAGGTGTGTAAAGTCTACCAATCCGCACTTGGCCAGCGTGGTAGACTATGGCCTAACCCTCACTTTCTGAGAGGAGACCCCGAGCCCAGCAGTGGGAAAATTATGGGTTGTTGCTTTGCTTTTAGGTTTTCTTGTGGCGTGCTAGGTTTGCCTACTAAGCATATGAAAAAAATCATTTTCATTGGGAAAAGTAAATTTAAGTTGTACAATTCAGTCCTACAACTTGGTCGTTCGATACGTAGGATGAAGAATTCCATTTGATTTTATGAAATCCCTAATGAATTTCATTCTCGTTCCCTCTTACAACGAAATAATTGAAAGTGAAACTGGGCGGATATTACCAAATTATCATTTGGCTCAAGTGCTTATAGGTTTGCTTTGGGAGATTTTGTGTTATATCAGTCTTAGTAATTTTAGTGGCTATAAAATCTGATAAACGATGGTGTTATAATCATATTATACCTACTATGCCATTGGCTTCAACCCATTAATGGCCCACTACTGGGCACGGGTCTCTCCTCTTGAGGAGGCCTAGAGCATACTCCACCACGCTGCTCCAGTGCGGATTGGTGGAGGGGTTAGTGGCCAACCCGAGTGTCGGAAGTTTTCAAACCGCCCGAGGGCCTCCGACATGGCTTAACGACTGTTATCTTATGATAACAACCGGGACCGACGGCTTTACGTGCCCTCCGAAGCACGGAAACGCTCAAGAATTTTTTTGCCACTAGCGGTCACCCATCCTACTACCGACCGCGCCCGCTGTTGCTTAACTTTGTCGATCACATAGGATCGACGCAAGCCGCCGGGCTATGAGCGCTTCTATGCCATTACCTTGTTTGAATTGGTTTGTATGTGAGATAAATTTAATCTTGTGCTATAGTAATGATACGTTCTTTGTTATACAATAGGTTACTTTAAGTAGAATTTTCTACCGTTTGTCAAGCTTGCTCTCAAATACTTCTAAAGCCATCTGTTGAAGCGTATCCTGCTATTTCCGCGACAACGAATGCTCGTAGAATTTTGTTCTTTTGCTATTATTCTCTGCTGAACTTGTGCCAACACCAGACAATCGGCTGGATGAACATATTCTGAGCACTTGATTGGTCTTGTGTTTACAGAAGCTATAGCTTTGTTTAATGTAGACCATTTTCCAGTTAGCATTTAATGTTGCCAAGATACTTGTTAAAAGTTGCTGTGCTTATAACGTTTGAGTGAAATTGGAGCATGAAATGATAGGGAGAAAGTGTTTATTTTACAGACAAATTTTACTGCGTCTGTGTGGATTTTCCTATGTTTTATAATCTTCTACTAATCTTAATATATATAAATTACGTGTCACGTTATTTGTCCGCGATGGACTCCTAAACCACTTAACCGATTTTAATCATATTTGCACACCATGTGCAGTTCGATCCAACTTGAAAGATAGGATAGCTTACATCACTATGACAGAACGAAGTCTGTCCGGGCAGCTAGTTACTTATAATAATCTTCTACTAATCATAATAATCTTCTACTAGTGACGAACTATGTTGTAAGATACTTTGGTAATATTTAACTGATCATCATGAGAATTGATAGTTTTTTTATTGAGAAAATCTTTTTTATTTATTTATTTATTTATTTAACCTTTATTGACCACAATAAAAATATTACGGTACAAATGGTGAGCTTAATGCTTAATTCTTTTCTTTATATTTATTTCGAAAAGAGCTCGGTTTGGTACAGTTGTATTTATTTGTTTGAACTTTATTAAACCATAAGGCCAGATCCTCACTATACCTAATGCCGTTCACAGTCCGTTCTCGGCCCAATCTCGGTTTGATAAAATATTATGTAGTATAAAATGTATATGTGTGCATTCATACTATCCGTGACAGTCAAGTTTCGCTCCAATTGTATAATTTGTATGTGATACGACTTTACCAGACCGAGATCGGATCGAGATCGGACTGTGAGCGGCATTATAGTGAGGATCTGGCCTAATAATTGGTAGCGACCCTGCCTGCTAAGCGAGGGGTCCCGGTTTTGATTCCCGGCCGGGGCAGATATTTATGTGACATACACCTCCAGTGTATTTACCTGCAACATCGTTCAATATTTTACATGACTAAATTGATATTAGAATACCTAGTTTTCTATTTTATTACATGAATAAAGTAATATTTTCTAATCTTTTCTTGTGGAAAAACACTGTCCTTGAATATTAATCATGAACGCTATGTGAAATGACACTGATAATTCTAAGATCACCAGTTATTTAACAAAACTATCCACCAACATAGCTTTTAAAATATAATCTCATCTAATTCTACAACGTATTATCTTTATTTAAAACTAATTGACTGTAGTTTAACAACTTAATTAAGTGTAACGAGTTTAAGACAATAACAATAATTAATGTTCTCATAAATATGGCAATTTTTACCTTCAGTAAAATTATATAATAAAAATTCTTTTTACGATATTTGTAACATTTTTTGTTTATTTACATGAACTCTACTAATTTAAACCAGAGATGAAGAGAGCCGCAACATCGAAAAAAAATAATAAGAGCGGGGAAGCGGATCTGATATGCCACTAAGGTTACCCCTTTCACTTAGTTTACAATGCTCATAAAAAGGAACATAATCCCCCTAAACCTTGATTATCTTTTTCATTATGAATCATACTAAGTCTTTTTAATTTAGAGCGTCATTGAAAGATTAGAGTTACCTTTAGCCGCAAGAAAATTATGTAACATTATTGTACTCTTCATTAAAGTTAAAATTGACCGTGAAATGTTTTATTTTATTATACATGTCTTTTGCATCTTGACTGCCAATGTCTGCCAATGTCATTGAAGTCATGTGCGATGGTGATCACTTATCATCAGGTGACATATACCTACTTATTAATGACCTTTTATCTGTCATCATTGCAATCACCTTTCTTGTTAAGGTCAATGGAAGTTGGACGGTGCTTAAGAATTCTGATGATTGGTGCTCTTTGTTCGTGTTTCTATTATTCACCTACCGTCGACCACGTCATTGCCACCCCATCTACGGCATTTGAAACCTTGTTAGGTTTTAAGTGCTCTTCAAATTGCGGCGCGAGGATAGCGAGTCTCTTTGAGGTTGGGTACAGGATCGCAATGTCTGAAGTAACTACTCAATATAAGGAGATGTGTTATGATTCTACATATTTTGTCACTTTCAAATAACAAAGGCTCTGTTTGTTAACAACCTTTAGCATTTGGACAAGACCCAACATCAAAGCAAACGTTTGCAATTCCAGAATCACGGCATTTCAAAAAAACGTGCAATAAATAAAGATAAAGCAGTGACCAGTGACACATAAATTTTAAAAATCTTTAGCGAATTCGTGTCTACTGTCAGAGCATCGTATTTCAAACTGCTGGTTTTGCAATAAATATAAATAAATGGGGCACGAATCAAAAGATTTTTCATTTCCAATTGAGCATCGCCGATTTCAAAGTCGGTTGCTGAATAAGGTTTAGCTGGATTTAACTGTGGTGGTTAATTCGTACTATTGTAAGCAGAACGAATGGCTTTTTTATGGGAATAGTTATAAAACCGTATGGACTGAGTTGTAATTTATTGCTGCTGCATGAGCTGTGTGATACCATGGTTACAAGTAGCAAATGATTATAAATTATAAGAGGTGGTCCTTATTGAAAAGACTGAAGTTGGTTGGTTGTTTCTACTCTGGTCGTGACTGTCTAGTAATACTTAAAGAGCAGTATAGAAGTCTTAGGAGAAGCAGTTCATTGCAATCTACATTAAAATAAAACTGCTTATGGATTTCTCCTGCTCACGTAATAAATTTAATAAAAATCCAAAATTAATATACACATATTTCTAGAACTATTTTAAAATGAACCTTACTAATCTTTCTTCTAGGCAATTTAAATTTTCTGACCTCTGGAATATCCACCAATTGACACTGTTCCAGCGTAGCACTTAAAGGGAAGTTCTATGTACTGTAAGTTGTTAACATTTTGTCATCAATAAACTGTTTCGTCGTTATACTCAAATTATATCCAGCCTATCATGTTGTAACAGATAATAGCTTCTGTCATGTAGAATGCCAACTCCCATTAGCGATTGGGGAAGAACAGAAATGAAACTTCCGTCGTCTGAAACTTTGACCTAAATATACGAACAGGTATAAGCGTTGGATAGGTATTAAGTATCGTATTTCGAACGGAATATTTTAGACATTGAAATCTGATAAATGAACAGATGGGCCTCGTATTGATTCACCATCGCCATGAGGTCAACCTAATGGATCCTATAACCTGTATACTATCGATCCTAAAAAGAAAGTGTTTAAAATCAATCCACATCTCAAAACAACTCAAACAAGGCAAACATTCAATGGTTGATTTTTAGTAGAAGCATGGTAATTTTTCAAGGTACCTACAGTACGGGAGACCACCATACAAGTATACCATCTGATTTATGGCTCATGTTCAAACAGTAATAACTCACAAATCTTGCAATTTAAAACAAAATTTAAAACAAAGTAAAAAAAAAAACTAAAACATAAAATTGAAATGTTTGAGTATTAGAATTTTTTTATAACTTTTAAAGTTAAAAGTTTGCACAATCTTCTTTTGATAATGATAATATTATTAGTAAGTATACCGTAGTAGACTGTGGGACCTATATGTCTAAATAAATCGAAATGATCTACCGAGAGAGATCATTTTAACAGAAAGAGGTCTAGATCTAGACCCCTTATGTGGTGAATTTTGTCAATGAAATTTGCTACTTTTTATGCTCTCAAATTACTGCTAATTGATTACTGGACCGAAGGACATTCTATAAATGATCATTGTAGGTGTATTATATTGGTACTTTACAAAGTTTGTATTTAATGAGATGCTTGAGAAGGGGTAAATTTAAATAGCTCGATAAGCAAAGATGCCCTTTAAGTTAATTTGGAATATCAAAGTGGACTAGCAACTCCAGACCTTTTACTTTGAAAGATTTAAGATAGTCCGTTGTAGTTTTGAAAGACAGGGCTAAAGATAACGAGATTTGCACTGGGAAAGGGAAGTTTTGAATTGAAGATTTTTTTATGTAAATTTATTTTAAATTTTTTGGCAGATTGATATTTGTCACTAATATAAGTCATAATAATATGCCATAACACTTTCATTGCTTTTGCTAGACAGCGATATTCAGAAACATTGTGAGGTTTTAGGTAGCATATGCCATGTATTCTGTGGTACCTTTAAGAACATCATCAAACTGTCAAGTTCCTGAGGAACTCATGCTTCACTATGGTAATAAATTTGTAGAAATTAGTGTTGTACTTAAACTTGAGGCGGACGTTAAACCTCTAAGCTACTACTTTGTTAGTTCTAAGTAACAACATAAGTAATTTTATCTTATTTCCCAAGAGAAATATTTTACTACTGTCTTAGTCCTCACGAGAAATGTAGTTCACGATATAAACGGTAATAAACTTTGATGTTTGTCAGTAAACGTATAAAGGGAATTAAAGTTGCTTAGTAACTAAGTAGTTATGAGACTAGTTAGAACTCTGGGTGGGTAGTTCATTTCATATCCCATAGCTAAGTATGTATGTAATGTACACAGTGCAGATATTGCCATTCTCGGTTGCAGAATCTGATAATTCCCGGCCATGCGTGTTTCCACGTTATTATGATATTATGAAGTTAGGGACAGGCATAATAATATTATTATAAATTAGGCATAATGATTATTATTACATGTATCGTATTTGTTTCGTTGCGTCATTTTTATATTTTCTATTGATCACTAAATTATTAATTTTGCTTCTGTTAATTTAATATGATATTAAAATACGATTATTTAAACTTATACAGGCTTAATTAGTCTAATTCATTGGCACTAAAGAATACTACATACTACTAGAGCTTCTTATCAATTGTAATTTCAATAAATTTTATATCGCGAAAAGTATTACAACAATCAACAATGAAATAGTAGTAAAGGATGCGAACAACGATATAATACATCTAAAGAATCAGAAGGCTGCTAAGGAATTTTCTGATCGAAAATATTCGCAGTGCAGAGCATTGTATCCAGAATGCACAATGCAGCACAATAGAAAATGGCCGTATCATAAATCTAACGTGCTTGTAATGTACATATTGCGATGGATGGAGTCGAGCGTTCACGGTTTGTTTGCGAGCTAACATTGGCCCACCTTCGATCTCTTAAAAGGGTTTTATTCTCGACTAGTTATAGCTGTGTGTACTGGTGATTGGCTCGTAGTTAAATTTGTTTTGCTCGGGGGTTTGAATTTATGATTGCAACTCTATTATATTTTATTTTTAATATTTATTACACACATAAAATAACATTTAAATATTTGTAGTGATTATCTTTCTTGCTGGTGAAATAATATTGAAAATCTTCAGAGACTAATTCGTTTAAGCATTCACCATTGTGTTTTTAAAGGTGTGTGAAGACTATTAATCCGCACTGAACCAGCGTGGTGCACTATGGCCTTCATCCATTACATTATGAAGCGATGAGACCAGTCGTCAGGAAGTTGGGTTGGTTTGTGAATGTTGTGATGGATTAGGAAGTTCGTTTGCGCGGGACATTTATTTTATAACTTTTGGAGCAATATTTTAGAGACAGCGATATTTCAAAACGGAAAATATTTTGGTTCCAGCAGTCACCCGTCATTTCAGACTGCCAGCGAACTTATTTAAAATTTTCAAATTTTGTTATTCACAAGAATTCTTTATTTTTATTATGATGTTTTTCTTTTATTTTTATTTGGTATCAAAATTTTTCGTACACACTAGTTTAGCTTTTGTTATTCTGAATCTAATTATAGTGTATGTTGGGTTCAGGTCTCTTTTGTCTGTAACGTAATGGTGATAGGTCACAGTGTGCGACTCCGTCAACTGATTTCACTTCACAAATCTTTAAATAATATTGATGAATCTCATTTGTTCATGTACTCTTTAACGTTTTCATTTATCGAAGTAATGCTCGAAAATAACACTCGAACTTGAAAATCTATAGAATTCTGATCGTTTTTCGATCGATCAATGGAAGATCACTAGTTGAAACTAATCTCGTTAGTCAAACGTAGTTGATACTTTTCAGGGGTCGATATCTCCTATAGTCAAAGTCAAACAGCAACGCCAGGTTCTCACGTATAACACGTTCTCAGATAGTTAAGATTCAGACCTTGCTTCAGTGCAAAACGAAAAACTTATATCGTTAGGTCTCGATGCAGCAAAGGAAACTTTAAACCTAATGAAACACCGAGAACGCCCGAGAAGTGTTTAATAGGCTTCGCTTGCCACTTCAGTAAACCCCTAACTACTCTGAGAAAATTAAGACTAGACCATTTAAGTTTTTAATCAATCTCTCCACTTGTGGCCGTGTCATTAAAGGCGGGTGTCGCCCCGGCGTAGTTAATTACGTCTCCGGCTCGAAAGGATTTTGTAAGCAGATTAAATTCAAAGCGTCTTCATTTCATTACCGCAAATTATAATTTGAGGGATCTCGTTATTTCATAAAGATTGTTGATGAAAGACGCCGGTGTGACGTCACGGCTTGTTTTCGCTAGATTATCCCGGGTGCCGTTAACACGATTTACCTTTGATGTCGTTTAAGTTTAGGATAATTTTTCTATTTAGAATGTTACTTGAAATGAAATTATTTTTTTGCCGAAAAAAAGTTCGTAAAAAGTCTTTCAGTTTTCAGTTAACTTGTCGTTGTTTTTGTATTAATTTTAAAGGGGATTTAAGATGTCACAACAGTATAACAGGTATTATGTATAAATGTTTTTGAACTAATATTTATTTCCAATCTTCCTGCTAAGTGGTCGTGTGGGAGTTATGGCGATGTGTTTACTTTACACTTATCATTTCTGTTACATTAAACTAACTTCACACATTAAATACCAGTATTTTCTTGGCATCTTTTTCTAATAACGCTATCCAACATTAAGTAACTTGTTTAGAAAAAAAGTCGCTATCAAAATGTTTATGCAAGATTTCAACCTTTTTTTTCGCGTCATTGAGATTTTCAGATTGACAGATTTCAAAGTACCAGGTAAATTATTGAAATAAACTCTAGTTAAAGTAAATAAAAATGTTGCTTCAATAGATAAACATAGACTGAAATAGATAGTAAACTTAACAGAAGTAAACAAAAATAATGGCGTTGGATGGAATCCATTATAACTTTAAGATAGCATTATATTGGGACGCTTATCGAAATCAGCTCTTGGAAAAGTACGCTGGGACCCAAATACGACTTATTTATACACCTGGTGAAATAAATATTTATAAGTACGATGGGAGAAACAAATATATTTAACGAACATGTTTTCTAAAGGGCAGCGAAGTTACTAGTAGATACAAGTAACGCAGTATAACTTAATTAATATGAAGGAAATGCTAAATCTAAAGTTTGTACTTTAGATTTAGCAAAGTACAAAGATTTTTTATCCTTGATATTCCAGAAAGTAGTAATAAAATTGGCCAAACTAATTGTATTGTTAGAAAAAGCCCAATACCATAATTATGTAGGGAATGTTTCATATACGTTAATTTATTCATCCTAATCTTTCTTCGACAGAAAAACCGAGGATTTGGATGACGAGTTCAACACCATCCCATTGAGCGTGAATGGCGTCCACAGCGCTGGCAACGCGGTCTAGTCGCCAAGGAGGGATCACACACTGGATCTATTGATTGCCCATCAGCTCCCAAGACCTTCAGCAGGACTTCAGCAGCAGTCAATCTTCATCATCTGCAAAACAAAGAAATTTAGATAAGTGTTTCAAGAATTTTTCCTTTTTTGGAAGCGGAAGGAAAATAAAAACAAAAAATTTAAAAGCATCATTATTGTGAGAAATTGGCATAAAATAGTATAAATTGAATCGGAATTCAAATATTACAAATAAGGTGAACACATAATTTGTCGTTATTGATAATCACTAATAATTTACTAGCGATGTCATTAATGATTGCATCTCGTAAATATTTAATTACCTACTTAGTTTGTGAAATAATTATTCTAACGCTCTAAATTATGGATAATCCGGGAATGATTTTGAATTGAAACTTGGTATTAAATGAATTATAATATCATAATGCATCTGTGTGATATAGAGAGGTTTTGATAATATTCCAGCCTGGGTATTTATTTTGTGCAATGTTCTCTTTAAACGAAGTATATTAAACAATTATAATTTCCAAACCTTGTTCGAATTTAATTTCCAAGGTTTCGTATAGCAATAATTACCGGCCTTGTTTTAATTTTGTAGTGAACATTGAACACTATCAACTATCAAGTGCTCACGTTTAAATTGCTCCTTTTAATTATCAAATTGCTTAAAAGCCATAAACGCAGAGCGCTCTTTTGCTTCGATAGTATCAGTGTCTGATTAAATTGCCCAAATCAAATTGATATTGGAAACTTTGGATACACCGGACTATTCAGTGTCCTTAATGATAGCTACTGGCAATATTTAAAGTTGCAAAACAAAACAGGATGCCAGTGTGAATGTTTAAAGAGATCATTTTGACGAGTTTCCGTGTAAATTTTAGAACAAAACCACGCAAACTTTTCGTCGATAACTCGAACGCTGGAGCGAGGTAATCTAATATGTACACGCGCTCCATGTGAATACAGGTTTGAACTGCAAACAATATCTGAATAGTAAAGCCTTTGATAATTGAAAGCTCGCCATTTGAATGCGGCTTTTCTGTTTGATGAATACGGGACTCTAATTGATTGACAGCGAAGTGGTTACCATTTTGGAAATGGTTTTTTTTACTAAAATACTGTTATTTTGATGACGGCTCTTGATTGATTTACTTTTTTTGTAGAATCGGAAGAGAAATCTTCAAACAATTTCCTACCAGTTTGGCCAGTTAAACCTTTTTGATAGCTTTCATATTATATTTAGATCTTATAGGGATCCAACTACCAAAACCTTATATTACCTTGTCACAAACAATTAATGTTCATCGATTGAAACATGATCCTTTAAGTTTATCCAGCAACCTTTAACTCTTAGATACACTTCAGGTGTATATATGCTGACCGAAATTTCCAGATTTGGACTTCTATTTGCTCTACTGCTTTAAACGAACAATCCACCCACGCGCTGCCTTATTTATAACAACTTGAACGTAGACCATGGAAAATATATACTTAACATTTATTTGGAACTTCTGAACAAATAACGTAGATAAAATCACTAAGCAGTTTCTATTTTATTGCAGAAACACTGAAATTGTTTCGTAAAGAATAAAGGATTTCCAAATGAGATCTGCTGAATATTCGGCCACCGGAACAATGCAATGCAACCGTAACAACGAACAGTACAATGTTGGAAGCGTTGTACCTCACGGGCTACATACGATTACCCATTCAAAACGACGAGCTTTACCTGTCTGGTTGGTTAGATGCGAGAATAAAGCTGTTTTTTCACAAAGGATTTTCCTTTTCAATTTAGTGTCGTCTCATCTTCGTGGTTGATCATGATGTGTTCAGGGAATTGCCTGTGCTAAATATTCATGGGAATTTTAATTTTAAGCTTCAAATTTGTTCAAGATAACATTTTAATTTCATTGTTGTTTTTAATTCTGATCTCAGGTTTTAATTAATAAATTCAGTTTAGCAATTTGAAAAGATTACAAATATAAAATATATCAAAAATGTTACTTGAGGCCGCTCTGGAAATGAAATGATCGTATTTCCATCACCATTCTATTTTTGAGAGGCCGAATAAAACTAACTTGATTTTTGAATGTATCGCACTACTATTTTTGATGTTATAAAGAAGCAGTTTTTCTTTCAATACTAATAAAAAAGGTGAATTCACTGAGTTCGTATAGACATAATTCTGAAAATAAGTTTCCCAAGAGCTTAAATTGTTGTCACTTTTTTTAATTTGATCAATAATTTATGATAGCTTCCGTAGAAACTCCTTTCGAATTAAAACAGAAATTCAATTTCCTGAACGAGGATCCTAAAAATTCTAATTATACTTTCGTACCCTTTTCACCCGATTTATTGCAATAATCTCCTGTTTCTAATGCAGAAGCGGCCTTACGTTCAATTCCACCACAAATAATAAAAGAGACAAGAGTACCTGGCACGAACGGTGTTCGTACTGATGCTTTTGTTTTACCTTAAATCGCGTGGAATACGCTCAGGTTGGAATTTTTTCAGCTGAACAATTCGGCAACTTATTATCGTTACTTCGTGTTTTGGATTTGTTACGTTATGATATTATAATTCTAAAGTATGACTAACTGTGTTTGTTGTTACTGGTTATATTTTTATTAATATTGCTCCAGTAATCAAATAAAATCTAAATTTAATAAATTCATTTACACATGTTTAATGGTGATGGCAAGAGACAATTGTAACAAAAGATTAAGTCGTCAACGATCTAGACGTATCATAAAATTTTGAGAGCTATTAATAGATTCAGTGTGTAGTCTCGGTTCAAGCCGTGAATGAGGCAGAAGATACACCGAGCACGCTACCAGTAATCACAATTGTAGGTATTCAGTGTATCATCAGCCTTAGGCATTAAGTTACCCTATTTATTTATTAAGTAGATACCTCATCTAGATTCATCATACGGTTTATAGTTCAATGATCTTTGATCGTTTAATGTAGGCGACCCTTTTAGGAGTTAAGTAAGGACTGATACTGTTATTCAATACTCGGTACTACTAGAATCAGATTGAGCTTACGTGTGATTCTCTTCAAAAGACCTTAAATTAGTCTGATGGTAATGAGACTGATAAAAATTAAGATTATTGTCTCAAAATGTCCATGAATAGCAAATAATCCCGTTACATCTCAAAAGTTATTCGATATATAAATCTGGATATTTACTTTTGCTTACAATTGAATAATAAAATTATTTGCTATATTTGATCCGTCTGCAACATGATTGTTTCGTAAGCTCAGTTTGTTTCTAGCTTGAATGGTGGCTATTTACTTTTGTTCGCACATGTCACTACCTTTCTTTGTCACGACTGTACGTCAATTAAGAACCTCTTTGTGAGTAATGTTTTGAATAACTGCTTAGTCTTAATAAGTGATGATGTCACAATGATAGTGAAATATACGTCACAAGTGAATAGTGCACAACGGTTTGCTCTCTCAAAACTAAACCAATGCGATTAAATCGTAATTATAAATTTATTTATTACAGTCAGTTTTTTTTAAGAAACAACTCCACATTGTATTACTAAGTAAAAAAAATGATAATATTTGTCAATAAATATTTATATTATTATTACATAATTGATTTCGATGTAAAGGAACAAAAGCTTTAGATTAATGTTTTAATTACTCAATTGATTACCGAAAGAAGCGAAGGCAGTTATTCAAAATTATTACATCTTTATTGTTATGGCTTGATAGTTGTAACTAGGTATTGTGTCATTTTAATTTCAATTCGAAATTGTTGATGTTTTGTATGTATTTGGCGGAGTCTGTATAGAATCTGTATGAATAAAGGCACTATCTTTAACATGTTTTTCTTTTACCATCATGATTTACAATACAAGTTACCTACTGGATACATTGGATATTTGTTTGAACCGATAATAGAAGAATTACCTTTAAAGTCTTACTTAAATGCTTTTTCTTGTAATCCATTATCACATCCTTAATAACTTATTTAAATCTTGGTGATAACCAGAGTTAAGAGAAAAAATCTGATTAGATATAGATTATAATAGAATTGCTTTTTTTATGGAAATAGCCGGCAAACGAGCTGACGATCCACCTGATGGTAAGTGGCTATCGTCGCCCATGAACATCAGCAACACCAAAGGCATCACTGATGCGTTGCTGGCCAAAAAAGAGAGAAGAAAAAGAAAGTATTAGTAGAACCATGATGAAACAGGTGTAAATACCCCAAGGAATCGAGATTAAGTTAAACTAAATTTTGAATAAAAAATGCTACAGCGTACATTATAAGTTTAGGTATAACACTTGTGTGATCTGCCAATTACATGAATTTTTTGAGGATTAAGGATTTCACCTCCATTAAAAATGATCTAGAATGATGTACCAGGGAGAATGACTAGGTATAAAATAATATTAATAACGCTACACAATCACAGCTCCCCCACTTTTAAATACGCACGATTAAAAACAATCTAGTATACAAGTCTACTTTGAATTTATTTAATAATAGTACAAAGTACATTTTTAAAAATGCACCCCAAAATTTATTAAATACTCTAAAAGAAATGTTTGCAGAGCAAGATGTTTTATCGAAAGAAAAGGGTACACTTTTACGGGAATTTACGCTTTTATTCAGTTGGATCGTTTAGTAGTCCCAGGAGTACCCAACTTGAGAAATTCCACAGATTTAGGGATAACTAGGCAATTTGTATCAGCATTGAATAAAAGCTTTAGTTTTTTAAAGAGGGTTAAAAACTTGTCGCGTTTATTCATTCGTATCATTCGAGAATAATCGTTGACTAAAAAAAAGTTTATTTAAGATAATAAAACACAAGGATTATATCTAGGCATAGTTTTTATCAATATGGAATGAGGTGTGATTTATGTAATAAAATAAAATTCTATTGCGATTGAAAATATCGATCAATTAGGATTACCGTATTTATTTGACTACGAGTAACCGCCCTCGCTTTGCTTCGGTTTTCCTATTTTTTAACCGACTTCAAAAAAGGAAGTTTTTTTTTTAATGTTTGTTACCTCAGAACTTTGGACTGGGCGAACCGATTTTGATGATTCTTTTTTTAATCGAAAGCTGGTGGCTGTCATGTGGTCCCACATAAATTTGAACGAGATCTAACAACTATGTAGTTTTTGAGACTTTGAAGTCGGTTATTTTTTGTTAGTAAAATTTAGATTATTACACCTTGGGTTACATTATTAGAGTTTTAGTAAGGATCCCTAATTTTTTTGAAAATATAGCCTATGTTATTCGGAGATAGTGTAGCTTTCCAACAGAGAAAGAATTTTTCAAATCGGTTCAGTAGTTTCGGAGCCTATTCAATGCTAACAAAAAATCAAATCTTTCCTCTTTATATATTAGTATAGATGTTAAAAGTGTTAGAACATGTCACTGCAGGCCACGGGTTAACATGTCCACATCAATGAAGCCATCTCCTATCCAACCACAGTCAATGGCTTATCGGTCGACCACGATACAAGCCTACGACGAAGGATACGACCACTTATTGATCACTTATGACTGACAGAAGGCGTAATTGTATGTGGAAAAGGTTCACCAATTTCACCATATATCGCGGTGAAAATAGACGACTCTGGATGTTATTTCCTGTCTGTAATAACAAATATATTTTCCTACCTATAATTATAATTGTGAACCGTAAATAGCATATAGGTTGATTTTCGGATGTAGTTTATCAGAAGATAAATAAATATAATTTAAGAGTTAACGATTTCATTTATTGAATTTGATGTCGTGACGGAATGGGGGAGGGAGAAATAACTAGACAATCTGTAAAGTTGCCTAGGGGAATTCTTCTAATGTCATTGTTCATAATATAATCAATATTTTTTGTTTAATATTTGTTACAGAAAGGAGAACATTTTCGGACACAAAATTTATAGTGATAACAGAATACTTATATCGTGACACATATTTCTTTTTAAATCTATGTAATTACTATCTTTATTATTTTGATGTTGCAATTGCAGAGATATGTAATTACAACCAGGTGGAAGAATACATTTTCGATTCAGGGAATTCTCGACTCTCGTTTCCGGGAATAATTTTCAGCATACACATCAGCTGTGAGCAGCCCAGCGTATGGCATTAAATTAATTATTTACTTAAAATAAATTAAATGTTATTTCAATACTTAGTTATTTTTATCCGTTGCTATTCTGACAAATAAAATTGCAATTTCTACATCAGTAGGTAATCTACTTTTATCACTGGTAAACAACAATTACATATGCAGGTAATTTTTTTTGGGAAAGTCCTAAAATAAACGCAAATATAGATGGCACGTCAAAAGTGCCAAACCTGAATTTTATTACGCAAAAGTTTTCCATGCTAGTAAAATAGTACGACAATGAACCCAGGATAACGGAGAAGTGACAACCTAGCCAGGCAGGAAATCTCAATGTTAACTTAGAAAACAGTATGAAATACATGTGATCTATCGTTTCATATTTAAGCCCGCGTTATGAGTTATTACGGGACGTAAAATCAAACTTTTCCGTTACGTTATGCGTTGTTTGTAATTCGTAACATAGAATCTAGATGGCGTCGGATGACTGATTAGTAACAACGCCATCATGAAACATCATTATCATCATGATCATCATGATCATCATCATCATCATCATCATCACCATGGTTTTAAACTCCAGTCGTGCGTCGGCGCTGACCAAAAATTATGGAAATTGTGCTCATGTAGGTACCACATACGATACATTTACCATGTATTACCATTATAAATGTGAAAGTTTATATGGTTGTTTGTTACTTTTTACGCAAAAACTACTGAACAGATTTTCATGAAATTTAGTCGGCAGGTAGACCATGTTGTGGAATAAAATAAAGGTTCCTATTGTCGCGGAAAACACAGCCAAATCCATGTGAAGAGCGCTGGTATTTAATAATGTTTAGTGGGAGTTCCATTGAGTTACTTTATTCCTTCCTGCTTTATTATAATGAGATACTACAGTAGGTATTTCACTGAACAATGGCTTCTTCAGTCACGCTCATTATCATCAATTTTCAGTATCTTGCTGGGAGGATGCACCGCAAAGTTCAAGTTAAAAAACAGGAATAGCTCGAGCTAAAAGAAAAAGACCCAGATACTATTTGCGCTTGTTTTTTCTTCTTACAAACTTAATTATTTTTAGTGCTATTTTAGTACCTGTAAAGGTTACAATTTTATCATAATAGCATCATAAAAAGATCATTCATTTTAATGTACCTATTGTTTATAATTAATGGTGAAAATCTTTACCGTTAATAACGCCAGGCAGTCGTCTGCGTAGTATTCTTTGTAAACATCTCAATCTAACAACTGTACTAGTTTTGACAGCAAGTTACAAAGAGTAATCGCACGTTAGTAAGTTTTGACAATGGCCCCAAAATCTTAAGTCCGATTCTTTAGTTGTTAGTTCTATTTTCTTAGAAATATTACTTTTATTTAACGCTTTGTCAAATGTGTCTGGAAATTGTACTGTGTTGAACTTTGATAGAGCACCTCTGATATATTAATTCTTTTTGTCAGATACATACAACATCATTGGATGTTTGGGAATAATGGTAGGTACTAATGTTCTAATATAATTTATTAAAAGTGCCTCCCTGGGGTAACTCAACAAACGAATCGAACAACGCTTTTTTATGTATAAAATTTATACAAAATTATTAGGATAAATGCCTAGTCACTCTGTTCACTTCTTTTTCACAGATAAACATCACAGATGAGCCCGAATATGAGACTCCAAGTCAAACCATGATTGATGCAGGATAGTGCTATAAATTATCAGAATACACCTGCTTACTTCTTTATTGACATGGGCATAATTAACATAGCATTTATGGCAAGACTATGTATAAATGACTGGGAATAATCAAAAAAAGAGAAGTCTTAATCGGACAATTGTATGTTTTTCCTGAATTAAAAATCATATAAGAATGTTTTTCTTTCGTGGAAATTTAATCGGAACGCGTGCGAGACAGAATGGCTCGGGAAATCTAACCGCTTTTAGGGATAACTAGGTAATCTATAAGGGCTCCTGAGGGAGACATTCGAATATTAAAAGGCGTATGCCTTCAGCTTTTAGACGATTTATCGTGTTCCATATTTTCTTGATTTCGATTTAGAATTGAAATTCTAATCTGTTGCTTGATAGATATTTTTTGATTTATTGTCAACGTTGAAGCTCAGTAAGGTACCCCATGATTGGAATTATGATTTGACGATGAGCATATTTTCAGAGGATGTTATAATATGAAGGTATTGTGTTAGGCTCTTCTGGATAATGAGAACATTCGTTTAGCAATGTCCAAGCACTGCAGCTGATCTACGAAGTAGTTTTGTGAATTTTGAATCTTATTCCAACTGCCTATTCCAGTAACTGATTGCGGGTGCAGGTCAACGTAAACTAAGGCTATTGAACAGTCACGTGGTTCTAATAAAATCCATAATATATACGAAAGCCATTATGACATTTTTACACAAATAATATTGCAATTCATAATCATTTCATCATTCATCGATAAGAATTCGAAGAGATTTAGATCATAGCATTTCACATTGGTCTCAGATCATGAAGAGTGAAGTCAGGTGAGAGTACTCAGACATCAGACATTCTTAACAGATTATGAAAAAACTTTTAGAAGCAATGGAAATGTTTGCTGAGTCTACGATTCCAACCCATCTTCTGCCTGAATCAGTAATACTATGCTATCATTGTTCCTGTAACTGTTTTTTTGTTAATTTAGGTATGTACGCAACTGTACAATTCATTTTTTATTTATAAATGTTATTGTCTTCATTTACCACACGAACGGTCACAGTGCTGTACCATTTTTCCCCGCCGAACCGGCAGAGCTGTGAATAAAAACAAAAAATTGTCCTGCGCACTCTTCGTTCCGCACCATTGTTCCACGGGATTGTGTTCTCTAGTTATATCCTTTGACGGGTTTGAAAAACAATTTCAAGTCTTTTTATGTTTCAAAGTTATTTTGAAAAAGTGATTGAATGAATAACAATCCCGTAGTTTATTGAGCATTTAATTTGTACGTTTGGCATTTTAATTCGTCTGCCAATTAAGCTTGTTTATCAGGAACTAATAGACTTCAAAGCAAAAGAAAAGTATAAGTACAACGCAGTCCGAAGCATTCGAAACAGTTGTATTGTTCAGTTAAAGTTGAATAATTCTACTTCCATTGGCTCGAAATGTGTGAAACATGGCCAGAGGAATTACCTACGAAAGAGCATAGTACCATTAAATTTGACTTACTGCTAGATCACACAAAGAAAAAACACGAAGAAAACTTTTAGTCTACTCAATAAGTTCAAAATGGTTGAAAATAGACATACTGCTCTTAAAAATACGTGCGATAGCTCATTCTGTTCGGAATGACGTCTAGAAAAATGTTTCGGAAGCGTTTACCAGCACGTAAAAAACTGCAAAAGTTATTGACAAAATAAAGTTGAAAAAAAAGTATTTTGTTTTTGGTAATAACTCCGAAACTAATAATATTTAAGAAATTTTAAAACAAGATTCCTAAAGAAGAGGAAATTTCCAAACAATGACTCGCGGCTCTCGAAACTCTATCTCCATTATTTATAACTTTAATTTAACGCTGAAAATGGGTCTCCACGCGGCATTTTTAGGTTGCGCGTGCGGCGTCAAAACCGAGTTCGTCACACTCAATAATTTTTTAAGGTATTAATTATTAATTTAAAAAAATAAAAAAAATATGGTGTACTCGAAACACTTCAGAGAATTTGCTCCCGTAGGAAATTTTGCTAAAAGTTAATTTTTCAACAAGTTAGACGATTGTTAATTAACTAAATTTTCTCGAACTTCCATTTTCATTGTACATTAAAAAAAATGTTTAAGTAATTGTCCTATAAATTTTTCGCTTCGTGGAGCCCTTCTTATATACATGCTTAACGAGATCACGTCATAAAAGTTTAAAAAGTTTTAATACTTTGTGTATAATAATTTTATAAGTTGAACAAACAATTTTTTCGTTTTTTTATCGAATCGAAATTTAAAAATTGAAAAAAGTTTTTATCTGTACTTTGTTATACATCGTTGTTTTTTTTTATTTTTAGGAGTTTCAGAAAAAATATATAAAAAAGTTGAGAATCTGTTTATAACAAATTGTTTAGTTAAAAAACAATGAAATTGTTGATAAAAAAAATATTTTTTTACATTTCTATAAAAGACGGTCAATTATAATTTTTAAGAAAAAAAAAATCTTGACTAATTATTCAAACAATAGAAATATTAAAAAACGATTATAAACAATTATATATCATTATTAAGAAAAAATTTTTTTTTTCAAAAATCATAATATTTTATAAAGAATAAGGTATTAAGAAAGTTTTTCTTGAAAGCATTGAAATAGTCTATTTGTTAATAAAAAAAATATAAAAAAATTAGGGAAAAATTTTTTTTTCAAGTCATTGTCATTCAAATGTCTTTTATGAATGCCAAAACGATTATGTAATAATAAATTGGGAAAAAAATATTTTCAATAATGTTATTTGGATTTTTCATTTTTTGTTCAACTTATAAAATTATTATACACAAAGTATTAAAACTTTTTAAACTTTTATGACGTGATCTCGTTAAGCATGTATATAAGAAGCGCTCCACGAAGCGAAAAATTTATAGGACAATTACTTCAACATTTTTTTTAATGTACAATGAAAATGGAAGTTCGAGAAAATTTAGTTAATTAACAATCGTCTAACTTGTTGAAAAATTAACTTTAAGCAAAATTTCCAACGGGAGCAAATTCTCTGAAGTGTTTCGAATACACCATATTTTTTTATTTTTTTAAATTAATAATTAATACCTTAAAAAATTATTGAGTGTGACGAACTCGGTTTTGACGCCGCACGCGCAACTTAAAAATGCCGCGTGGAGACCCATTTCCAGCGTTAAATTAAAGTTATAAATAATGGAGATAGAGTTTCGAGAGTCGCGAGTCATTGTTTGGAAATTTCCTCTTCTTTAAAATTTCTTAAATATTAATAGTTTCGGAGTGATTACCAAAAACAAAATACTTTTTTTTTTCAACTTTATTTTGTCAATAACTTTTGCAATTTTTTACGTGCTGGTAAACGCTTCCGAAACATTTTTCTAGACATCATTCCGAACAGAATGAGCTATCGCACGTATTTTTAAGAGCAGTATCTCTATTTTCAACCATTTTGAACTTATCGAGTAGACTATTTAGCGTATTGAAAAACCGTACCAATTCAGTTTCTTGCTAGGAATCGAAATATTTTATATAATTCGATTCCATAATTCTTGAAGCTGAACGAATGCGACTTACCTACCAGAGAAGATTTGTTTCTTGAGACTAAGTTCATTGCAAAAAGAAGAAATATAACTTAAAATCGATGTATAAACTCAGAGTTTTCGTAAATAAAAGGTGCAGTTATTTCACTGAACGTTTGAACTCAATTACGGTAGCCGTTCACTAATTGGAGGCCAGTGCCCGAGTCTGAAACCTTACATTTCTCAGTTTTACATAAATTTTATACAGTGCTAAGGTCCTATTAAAGTGTTTAATACATACTTAATTGTTTGCACATTATATGTATATGTAATCCTTGATGTACTTTATAAGGATCTGTTCATTTTCTTTCCGATCGATGTCGACATCTCCACAATTCTTAAGTTAGTTTTCTATCTACTGTCAAAAATTCACAACGTAACTGTTTAGTTATTGTATCTTGTAACTTATCCAGAGATATGGCTAGCAACTTTCAATTCTCTTACGATAAGGTTCATTCCAAATTTCCAAGAACATCATACGGTTCATTTTGACCAGATTTCACAATCATGGTTCAGGTTACAATAGATCAAACTTGGTCGCAGTGGCTCTTGGACCCTCACCCACACTATACAATAACTAACAATACTAATAGAAAATATCTTTATAAATTTTTAAAAATATTTTCACAATTATTTTCACAATTTCAAAAAAAAAAACTTTTTACAAAAGCCAGCCCAAACTCAGAGATATCATTGAGCAGGTATACAAAAAAACGAATGAAACGTTTATAAAATTTCTTTTGAAATTTGTTAAAAGTTACAACTTCAGCAAATTAAAAACATTTTTAATTAAATAACGAAAGTTATGTCACAAATGTCACGTTTAAAATTACATTTTATGGAGCAGCGTTTAGAGGAAACAGTACTTTTTATAGCAGTGCGTTTTAGAGCTCCATTACAGCGACTGGAGACACTAATTGGACCCTCATGTCTCGTGACTGAGGACTTGCGGGTGAGTTCCCAATTTCATGTGGAAGGGATCAAAGAGGAATAAAGCTTTTAGGCTTACCAGGTGAAGAGGAAATTAAAAATTAAGTTATGCCACTTGGTTGTATTTATGAGGCTCATTTTCAGCGTCATTAAACCCAATCGCGTCGCTGAAAGTAACAAATGTATTACAGGGTAGTGTCTCATAATTATGGTTTCGCTTGGAATGCTGAGTTCCATCTCTCCTCATGAGGAGGCCTAGAGTATACTACTAGAATATACTACTCCACCACGATGCTACCAAACATAACGCCTTACGAAAACAGGCGGGTTATAGTATAAAGGAGATTGGTGGACCCCACAACATAGACCCTACCGGCAAGTATGGAAATACCTGAATGAAAGCAACTGACTAGCAACCCATCTGCTCCAGCTGTAGTAATGTATCCTGGAGGATTCACTCGTCAGCAGTCTGTACCAGTCTAGAGACTTGGGGTTCCCCAGGGGGTGAAAACTAATATACTCCAATCGCAAAAGGGGAATATTCAATTAAGGGGTAAAAGGATACGTGTGTTCCGTCGCATGACGCACACAGTAAAGTCCGGTTTACACGTATTAAGTAGTTATTAAGTAGATAACTAAATTTTAAGTAAAATAATACGTGTAAACAGAAAATTTAGTAACTTTTAGTTAAAATTTAGTTATCTACTTAACTACTTAATACGTGTAAACCGAGCATAAGCGGTAGGCAGCACCGGCGGCGGTGTCGTCGCTGCAGCCGAGTCTACCATTTTCACTCAGGTAAATAACTAGGTAATAGCATAGGGTAATAGCTAGTATTACCTGTTTTTCTTCTGTGACAGCTTTTTCTAGGCTCTCATTTGTTTCGAATTTAAAACGAGAAGACCGCCGCGAGTTGTCTGCCAGTTCATTTTTACATTCGGTTGCTTACCTATTCCGAATAGCCAGGACCTTACGTGCCCTTCGAAGCACGATAGCTCATAACGAAATATGGACAGACGTAATATTTTATTGAAATGTTTAAGTAAATTTCATAATGAAAGGGAGGAAAGCCAAATGTAGAACGGTTTTTATGTTTATGAAACTTTAATGAAAACTAAGGTAACACCAAGCCGGTTTATAAAAAATGTTTTGCAGTTTTGTACAGTAATCTATTTGCAAGGAAAAAACATTTTAATATTTTATATTTTTTTAAATTTCTAAGGGCATTAAAAAACAATAACAGGTTTCCGCATCATGTTACTCGCAGAAATACTATTGTAAGTATCTTTTATAGATACATCGATGAATGAAAGCATTCCTTCTTGATCCTCTGAGTATGTAATTATAGAATTTTCTAGAAATAAACTTACAGTGCTTTATTTCCTTGAACTATATCTACATAATTACATATTACCAGGAGATGGAAAAATCAATGGTTCTCAAAAGATTCTTGTATAATCTAAATTTTACTAACAAAAAATTACCGACTTCAAATTCTCAAAAACTACTTGTCAGATCTCGTTCAAATTTATGTGAGACCACATGACAAGCACCAGCTTTCTATTAAAAAAAGAATCATCGAAATCGGTTGACGTGATATTGAGTTATTCGTCAATTTGTCGCGCAAATCTTAACACAAATTTACGACTTATGTAGTTTTCTCATGGATGCCATTGTCAGATCTCAATAAAATTTATGTGGGACCACATGACAGCCATCAGCTTTCGATTAAAAAAAGAATCATCAAAATCGGTTCGCCCAGTCCAAAGTTCTGAGGTAACAAACATAAAAAAAAAAAAAAAAAAAAAATACAGTTGAATTGAGAACCTCCTCCTTTTTTTGAAGTCGGTTAAAAACACAGTTTCTCCATGTCCTTAAACAGCTAAACTTTACTGGGACTCGATAACAGATGAGGTTCTCACAAATCCCCGCTAGTAAGACAAGTGGTTAAAATTGTATTGTCCCCAACTTCGCACTCGATTTCAATTAAAATTCGATCGCGCGACTGACGATTTATATTTTACGAAAAATTGAATCGGCTAGATAGAATTTAAGCCTGATTTTCAGGCAACTGAAATTAAAAATACATAAATTGGAACCATACTACGCTTAATTTCGTTTTAACTTGGGAATATCCAATCTACAAGTTTGCAATAATATTATGTCAGTAATGGTTTTGTTAAAGTGACAGCAAAGCAATGGTTAAGTTAGCTAATTTAAACGAAATAAATGTAGGCATTGGAATCCAAATATGTTTTGAAAAAAATTGAAAAAAATCAGACCAAGAAAAAAGTGTAAGATAAAAAAAAATAGGTATAACACTCGTACAAATATTCTAATATAATTAACTTAAATTGATACAAAGCTCCATAAGGCATCTTAAATAATAGAGCTCGACTCTTACAACAATTTTGCGTAGTAAACAATTTATGCTTCATATTTTGACCTGAAACATCGCTACATTAAGTACGTTCACATAAAACTTTATCACCTAAATATGAGCTGTAATAGCACGATCACTATTAAACACGTATTAACTGAACATTAAACATCGTGGAGCGAAATGACGCGAGTAAAGTGCAACAGTTAATGACTAAATTGAATTTATGTGGGTACTTAGTCCAAGAGAAGTTTTAATTAATGCTCCTGGTGCGATTATACTATAATTATTAGATTAGATTAGATTAGATTAGATTAGATTAGATTAGATTAGATTAGATTAGATTATATATGGTTATTACAAAACACAGTCTGTATCAGTCTGTTTAACTATCGCTAAGTAATAGATTTATAACTTCACTAGGTACAACATTTTTGTACCAACAAACTAGACAAATGTGTCTAATTTAATTTGCTAACTATTGAGTTAGCAAGTCTTTGTGAATGCAGTGATCGTTAGCACAGTCTGTGTGGAAAATAAATGAATCGCTACAAAGAAACCTATAAAATCATTTACCTTTAAGTAATAAAGTTTATTTGCATTTCTAGTTCCGCTTTTGAACTTGATATTTCCTTTTGAGTTGCAATATCTGGTGGTTGAACAATGTCGAGTGTTCCTCAACTATTGATTGGCACAAGTTTTTCGACTGGAGTCGAGGTAACGTCAGCATGAAAAGTAGGTTATCGGAATTAAAATTCCAATCGTAAATTGTACGCGAATTGTAAGGCAGAAGAGAGAAGAAAAAGAAAGAAAGAACTGGCTCTCAACCTCCCAGCCGGAACACGACGAGTCGTTTGGCGGCTGACTCTTGCTCAAGGGTGGTAGCTATCCAGGCGAACCCCATGGAGAAATAATAATAGTAATAACGGTGGGATGTGAATGTATCAGCACCATAGATATACCAATATTATCCTACTCTCAGATTATAGAATTTAAGGATCTTACTGATGATCGCTATTCGCTAGTCTCTGAAGGTAGTGCTGTCAGCTGTATGTTGCGTACGTTAGATTGAGGTCAAACGAGCGTATTTTTTTAAACTGTGAGGCGCGTGAAATGAGTCTGTTACATACTAAATTCCATCTGAGCATACTAAAGCTAAATGCATAAAAGCATTTTGCGTCACCGTGTGATACAAAAAGGACTTTAGTATGAAACCTAATCCATGCGACTAATTTTTCGCGACTCAAAAACATAAAAAAATACGTTCGTTTGGCCTTATCCTTAACCATCGCTCCGGTATTCGACATTATTTCGAAATCACAATCCAAGAATTAAATGAAAACGAAAATAAATTAGTCAAACGAAGCCCCATTAGACTAATCTAGCTGGTTTTGCTCATTAATGCTATTCAAAACTTATTACATTGGGGCTTTAGCTGGGTGAACCCAGTGAATGGAATGAAGTCCTGTTAGCTTAGTACTGTTGACTTTGAAAACGGAACCAGCAAGGTCAACAGAGTCTGGGAAATGAACGCCGTTCCTTGTGATGCAAATATTCCGCGCATCCTATCCTAGCATTGATTGTAGGGTTGTCACTTTCAGAATAGTTAATAATAAAATTATTATTATAGTTCATATTTGGCTTCAAATTATTGTTTTATGTCCTATTTTTTGACTTCACTCCATTAGCCAGTATTAGAACATTGGATTAGAACATATTTTACGCTGCTTCAATCTGGATTAGTGGAGAGGTTAGTGGTATATCCAATAAAAAGTTTTATGCCACCCAAAGTTATATCGAGCTATGCTCACAATCAGTTAAATGATTGACCTCAATATCGGACGGCATAAAGTTCTTTATGAATTACGGAAGCGCTCAAAATCAACCTATAATATCCATATCAACAACATCAACATCAGATTACGGATTTTTTCTAGTAACGGAGGCCTGGATTGTATTGAGTATTGTCGATTCAAATACGCAGATTCTTGGCACAAACTTAAAAGACGCTATGTGAGAGCGTTATTGTGGAGTACTCTTAATCCCTTATTTAGAAGACGCAACGACTTCGTAACTTCATCCTTCGATATTAGTTTATGATTTAATCAAAGTTTGATCGTCTTTCTCTAAATTAATATAGTTTGACATGACGTCAACAAGACGAAAATGGGTTTTAGTATTTGCGAAAGGGTGGCATCCCTATTCTAGGTTACATAGAAGGTGAATTAATATGGATGATATTAATTTTTTATTAATTAAAAATATTTATAAAGTAACAAATGTTTCATGTATAAAAATTGTTCGCAGTGGTAGGGTTAACCGAGACGACATATATTATGAGCTGAGCTTCTTACGATGCAAATAAATGCACTTCGCATTCTAGCACAATACTCTATGGCAGTAGGGTTGCCTCTAATTATAATAATACCAGGTTTATGAAATAAAGTTGGGTAATGCACAACTTTTTACATTTGCCATGCCACGATTGCCCATGCGATGGACCGACCGAAATCAGCTGTAGGTGGCTCATTGCATGAGTGCGCCAAAAATTACGACCAACCGAGCAAAATGGCGAGAGATCGTGATGGGAGATGTGATTCACCATCTGCCAGTAAAGCGAATGAAGCATATTATAACTATCAGGGAAGGCTTCGGTCATGTTTACAGAATATATTTTATCTAAATCTTATATCATATTTTGGTGTTGTACTTAAGTTATCAATAAACTTTATAATTTAGAAACCAAAAGAATCCATATGCATAGGTACTTTAAAAATAACTTGGCATGCATTACGTCCCAGTTTGTCTGGTCAACAAAATGGCAAAAAGACATTGGGGTGAGTTATAAACTTCAGAAAATAGTTAAGTGGAAAACCTTACAATTTAAATTAAATTTATTCAGTATAATTTACTAAGTGGATATGTTGACACCCCTAATAACTTAAGTTAAGGAATGGTAGTACTTTGAGCTTTGCGGTGAAACACTCGTCGGATTTTACTTTGGGGGTAAAATACTTATCATGAGAGATACTTATAAAAAAAAAAACCAGTATGCTTTTAGAGTTGCCTCAAAATTGTTGCCTTTTTGCAAAGCTTTAATAGAGATTTTTCCAAAAAAATATGTTTTAATTGTACTTGAGTCTTGAGCACATAGTTAATAGTATTGATAAAAATAATACAGGTGTAGAGGTAGCGTCCTAAAATCGAGTCCAAGCCAACTGTCCCTATTAAACCTTTTGCTTATTAAAATATCTTTCTTTTTCTTTTCTTTATTTTTTACATTATCTTACATCTTTTACTTATAGTGTCTTACTACTACGCCTTCTTAAGCCTTGTCGCATTTGTATGTTTTCAGCAATCAATTACAACAATAATTTCTCTCTCATACAAAGTAGTACCTAAATCTAGTTCTCATAAAACCCTCGAGAAATATGCAAATAGGTTCTACATTCAGAATAGTAATTGTTGGAGAAAGTGGCAAGCCGTGTAGCGGCAGAGCTGCAGTTTCCGGGAGGCCTTGTGATGCAAATGTGCGCATAATTTGAAGCTTAAACGGGTTCAGAGAATTCGACGCCACTCGAGAAAAACGACGGTAATGAGACATGAAAAGAGTTTAAGGCGGTTTGCAAACGAGGCTGCTAAATGTTGCGGTTAGCAACCGGCAACTATTTTTGTAGCTATTTGAAATGAAATAGCTATTTGAAATTAATGAAATGGGATAGTGGTATGACCGGATACCAGATAGTTACTGGATATCCGTTTCATCTCTAGTATTTTTTTCAATTCACTAATGAACGTTTTTTTTTAATCTACCACGATCTACATTGCACAAGACAGACAAGAAAAACATTTAATCAATTTTCATGTTTTTTGTGAATCATATTACCTCACTAAACTTCAGATAGATTCATCGGCATCGTTATTTAATATCCGTGCCCCACCGCTCGGCTGGGGTCCTCTCACACAAAGTGAGTTTAATCGTGGTAATATACATACCTAATATTATAACATTTTCAAAAAAATATTCTAAAACAGCTTTAAGGTGCTCGTATTGTCCATGCAGATACCGAAATAATAATAAGGGTATGGTATATTGGTGATAATTTAAAAGTTAAAAAATTTATAAAAGTATCAACTCTTCTGATTTGTCGTATTTTTTTCCCGTGTACTGTCATGAACAGTTTATTTGTGTCTCGTAAACGTTGTCTGTAAAAGTGTCGACGTTTGAATAAGGCCTTTTATAAGGAAGTTTCCACCTGGCGAAGTACAGACACTACTTGAATTTTTAATAGACTTCAAAAAAGGAGCAGGTCAATCGATTTTTTTATTGAAAGGCTTTAATGTGTAAAAGCAAAGCAAAGCTTTTTTGTTTCAATCAGAAAAAAATTGCGTGATATTGCCGAGACCCCCCTCTCTCCAACGTAAGATTAGATGAGATTTGACTCGACCCCCTCCCTTAAACACCTCACGTAATTTATGGACGCCCCCTAACTACCTAGGCCCGATATTATTATATTCAAGAGTGAATAGGCTTTTACGAAGTTTAATCCGCTTTACCATCTAAGACTTTATTGCCACTTACCATCAAGTGGTGGCGGCGACGTAAGTTGACAATCAGGTATTTGACAATATTAAACAACCACCATATTTTCAATATTATATTTGAAAATATGAAAGGTGGGTGAACTAAATTCGACGGAAACTTCCAAGATAGAGGGTTCCTGTTTTGCCCTGAATATGGTTAACCTCTGGTCCTTTTTTCAATATAAATCGAATGAAGAAATCAGGTTTAATTGCTTTCATTATGGATAGATTTTAACCCCCCAAAACCCTGTCCCCTGGCTACGGAAATAGCACCTTGTAAAACACACATCAAAAGTTAGACAGACCATGTAATACATTTTATAGAAATCAAATTATGTTTTAAGTATTACGATTTGTAATAAATTATTTTACTCACCTTCCTAATTTGAATGGATAGATTTTGTTAACCCGTTCCAGCTTGTTACATCCTCGTTGTGTCTTTAGGATAACCCTTCAACAAGTGGAGGGCGCGGAGCCAAGATAATGTTATTATACAAAACTCAATTAACTTCAATGTACAAGGTGTTATTAAAATTCTAATTAGGCTTTTTTCAGATTGGGCGGACAAACGTACACGGGTACAAGTAAAAACCATGTAAAGAGTATACTAATTAATATCCTAAATATAAAGGAACGACTCACCCAGTAATACGTATTTTATTACTGGTCACCTATGATGAGAATAGGTGGAATAAAAAATTTTAGAAAGCGAAAAAAAGTAAATGAATCATCACTATATAAAATGTATTTGTGTTGTAAATCAGAATTTTGTACTGTAATGTGGACTAGAGTGATTAGATTAAAAAAACTTTCTATCCGGGTCATTATTGCAATGTTTTATTGCCTCATTCTACTCGTATTTTAACCTGGAAGAAATTTTAATAATAATTTATATGACTGGATGTAGAGACATGTACAACTGGACGATTTAATGCGCGTTTAATTGCTATGTTTAAAAAGGCCCTTTAATTTCAACAGAGTTAGAATGTTGCCAGATATTTTATTTGACAAGTTATGATGTTCACTGAAAGCCATAAAGTTATTGGAAGGATGTTAATATTATCTAATTAATCTACCAGTTAAAACAAAATAATACAATCATTATTAAATCGTGGAATCTCCGAATCGTTTTTATTACTTTCTGTTTGCTGAGCAAAAACACAAAAACTGCTAAACCGATTTTGATGTCGTTCAATGTTCGAGAATTAAAATTAACTTCTTTTACAAACCTAGTAAAAAACCATAATCTTACCTTGACCCTTTCTTATTTTCTTTATTTTAATTTAATAATTTCGGGTTTCCTAGAAGAAACCGCTATGTACCTACATATATTCTTTGTTATACTATGTGATGCTTATATGTATATTTTGGTATACAAACAATAGACAATAAATGAAATGAAATAAACTAATTTTTGCGTACGAACCCTTTGAGTTAATTTTGTCATCAATAAATTATATTTCAAACGACTCAAATTCCAAGATTACTCAAACATCTTACTATTCAGGTAATAATTCCTAAGAATGATGGTCACGAACGATATTGCCTCAGAAATAATTTAATAATGTTAAAGCCGCCTGAAATTCAAATTGCGTTCATAGCAAATCAAGTGATACTTCATACCCGTCTTAAGAGTTTAGGAAGGGTATTAACTGCTAAGAATATTTAAGTCCTTCTGTTTTTTAATTATTTCTTTTGTACACTTTTATAAAATTCAAATGAAACCAGTTTGGGCACATCGGTTGGAATCTTTCAGAGTCTATATAGGACATCCGTAAAAATTTTTTTTTGTGTTTTTTATATATCTATAGATAAGATTTTGTTAGCAGCAGCTTCCTTCAGATTAACCAAGTTTTGTAATCCTCACCTAATCCTAATTGAATCTCGCGTTCGATTAGCGTGACAGAGATGACGTGCTAATCCAGTTCAACAGATTCAAATGAAGTTAATGTAAATTGAAGGTTGATTTAATACTCAGATATATAAAATACAATTAATAATTTACTAAGAAGTGTCTGCAATACGTCACATTCGTCTCGAGTTTCATTTATTTGAGCTGTCTCTCAAAAGATCCCTATTAAAGATCTCTGGTATGGAGCCATCCTTGTTCTAATTTTTATCATAATGTAATTGACGTTATGATGGAAATTAGTAGGAGTTTTCATGATGCCTATAATTTTAAAAAGCAGTGATAGCCTAGCGGTAGAACGTTGGTCTCCCGAACGAAGGGGCCCGAGTTCAAACCCTGGCACGCACCTCTAATTTTCAAATATTATGTGCGTATTACAAGTTAATTATCACTTGCTTCGGTGAAGGAAAACATCGTGAGGAAACCTGCACACCGGAGAGTTCTCTATAAAGTTCTCGAAGGTGTGTGAAGTCTACCAATCCGCACTTGGCCAGCGTGGTAGACTATGGCCTAATACCCCTCACATTGTGAGAGGAGACCCCGAGCCCAGCAGTGGGACAATTATGGGTTGTTGCTTTGCTTTGCTATAATTTTTTATATGTGTTATGTTATCCGTCTAAGAGTTTCCTCGCATAGAGTATCAGGTCAACATAATAAAAAAATGCAATTTCATTGCAACTTAATCAAAATTAACATTTCAACTCCGTGGGATAAAAGGAAGTGTAGTTCTAATTCAGCTTTTAACATCTGACCCATACATGCTAAGTGCTACGAACTAAAGAATAAAGCAAGTTACTTAAAAGCTTACAAGTAAAGCTAGCTATAAAAATCACTTAATTTCTACAGCCGTAGAATCTCTACGGAAGCTTAAGCACTCTAGGCAAGGAAGTCGGGGTAATATTCGTAAGGATCTAAGATAATAATGTTGCCCATTAAACATGGAGATCACATCAAATTGTAAGCAAACGCGTAGTCGTTTAGATAACCATCTTACTTATTTAGTTCCCACCGATACATGGGTTCCGGAACCTTACGAACATTATCCCAAAGTAACGGTTTTGTTACTATGAGCCGGGCTTTTGATGACTCTACGTATATGTACAATGTACATCACTGTTCTCAATTACCAGTTCATTATGTATAGTTTTTAGGGGTATGTTGATTCTTTGTCTGTTTTTAACCGACTTCAAAAAAAGGAGCAGGTTATCAATTCGACTGTATTTTTTTATGTTTGTTACCTCAGAACTTTCGACTGGGTGAACCGATTTTGATGATTCTTTTTAATCGAAAGCTGATGCTTGTCATGTGGTCCGACTTAAATTTGAACTAGATCTGACGAGTACTTTTTGTGTTATTTAGAAGTCGGTTATTTTTTTCGTGGTAAAATTCAGATTATTATTCTTGAGAACTTCCTACTTTCAAAATTAATGTGAAAATTTATAAACATAAGAATGCTTGTTTCTCTTTCACGCAAAAACTACTGAACGGATTTTCATGAAATTTTGCACACAGATAGATCATAATCTGAGATAGGCTATGGAGCACTTATTATCCCGAAAAACGCGGACCAAGCGGGCAGAGCAGTAGTATTATAAATGTGTAGTATATTAGTAGTAGTAGTATGTAGTAGTATTATAAAAGTTTTTGAGGATGTGTGGATGCTCTTTCACGCAAAAACGACTGAATAGAACTGCATACTGATAGAACATTCTGGAATAACATATAGTACTTATTATGGATAGCCTCAGGATCTCAGATTATTTTACTATTAAATACAATTAAGTATGTATATTCCTTTTCTTTGCAAGTTTATATTTTCAATATTTTCAATAATACAATATTTTTCTATTTTTCTAGCTTGACAATAAACGACAGTGGTGATATTCTCAAATACTATTGTAACCAAAATAGGGTTGCTCATCTACAATGTACAAATGTAGGGTCGCGAACTCGCGACACATTCATTTATAAATTTCATTCATTCATTAAATAGGCTTACATTATTGTTCCGGAAAACGCACACATGCCTTAATGAAAATGAAAATGCGGGTGGCACTTAAAGTTTAGATGGGATTCTCAAAATGTACATATTATCTTTATTATTTGCGAACTGATTGAAATGAACGATACTCTATGTACTACAAAAAGTAAATTAATGAATATTGCACCCAACTCGGAGAAGCCTTTTTTGGGATCAAGAACGACGGAAAGGGATCAAGAGCGGAAAGAAACAAAGAGACAAATTGACAACAATTCTAAAAATCATTGCAATGAGATTGATTGTATCAATAGACAAACATCTCCAATAATAGTATTTCTAACTTACTAAAGGTAGATAACTTTTGTACAGAAACTTCGACTTAATAAATATTTCTTCGTCTTCTCCTACAAAACTTTCCCGTAGCGAGATGAACACAAAAACAAGGCGGGAAATCCCCACGACCGGAGAGCAAATACTAATAAGATTTGGATCCCATATTATTCATATTCAACACGACTTAACTGCTATTGCAAACACTGAGTAAATATTATGCCGCTTTGAAGAAGTTGTCAAATATTTACACAGGTCCTGTACAGAACCCATTGCGGTGACACTTCTAAACTGGTACTGAAATATTATTGTAGTTAATGTTACGTTGAAAATGTATCAAGGACATCAGTTGTATTGTAATTATAACTTTAGTCGTCTATTTGCGAACACTCTTTATTTCTGTATGTAAGCCATCCAAATTGAATGTAATTTATTAAATTTGTCCAATATGCGTTATTTAGTAGAATTAATTTGTGAGTTTTTAAGCTCTTTTTTAATTATCTAATGTAATTATGTTCTGTCCAATTGTTTACATTTCATTAAAATCACAACCTTGGGTAAGTTTTAATAAAATATAGCTCGTTAAAGTAATGTCACTTTTGTCAATCAATTTGACCGTTTCTTTTATACGTATTATACTCATTATATTATACATATCAAACTATGTAATATAAAAAGTAATTGAAGTGCCAGACAAAGAGAAATAGTGACTTTAGCGACTGAGAAAAACTGTAAAGTTAGAGATCTCCACACTTAGAAATCCGTGGTATCGACATCTGTTTAAAAAGTCTCTTAAACTTTGGAAATAATATAAGAGTGTCTCAAGACTTAGTCGACAAACTTTTTTAACTTTTAAAGTCGGAGGACTCTCAGCTTTTTCACATTTCACGATTCATTTAATAAAATGGCAACTCTTGTTTCTAAGTTTTATTTTAGTCTGAACTCTGAACGAAGTAGGTACTTGCAATTTATCATCGAGAAAATAAGAAGCATAACTTACGCTGTTTACGTTAAGAACTTTAAATAAAGAAGGTTTTACTTTTTTTTTGTTTAATTTTCTAAAATATTATTTTTCTACTTAGGTTGTTCATAATGCGTACCCAAAGTTTTTACGTTACGCGACTGACGCTACTGATTCTAATAAAAACTATTACTTTAAAGCTTTATACTTGCAACATTTTTAAACGATGAATATATTTTCTGCTTTTTTCAGTAAACAGAAATAGACCTTCAAGAGTAAATTATTAATGTTCAAACACCCTTACCATAACAGCAACGGTGTTATTAGAAATATATGCTTTTGTCTGATATAATAGGTAACATTAACACTCACGGCAGACTTATACAAAGTTAATTTGGCCGTCAAATTGAGCGTTTCCCTTTACCCTTTTTTCCGGCGAGGCTTACTGTTTTGTCGTTCAAAAATAAAATTTGTTTTCGCCCTTCTATTTCAGGTCGATTTGTTTTCGCATATCGTTTCATTACTGTTTAACGCTGTTAGGTTGTCACTACCTAACGATAGCTTTTGTATCTAAAGTATCAAAATTATCGATAGAGTTGTAAAATACTACTAAGTAATATCTAATCAGGCAAAAACTACGGAATGGATTTTCGTGTTTAGCAAACTATTAACCAAGAGTTTGTTTTCAACTCTAACGCCCCAACTCAGAGTCACTAACGGTTACTTAAATCGCTCCTTTGTACAGAATTTGTATAGTGATTCCTAATTTACTAAGGAGCGATTAAAGTAACCGTTAGTGACTCTGAGTAGGGGCGTTGGTTATTTTAACCTTCTGTCTCAAATCTGAAACACTGAACATGTGCATCGATAAGCTAGCCTCAATTCGAAATATGAAAAGTTGAAAAAAGCTCTATCTATTAAAAAGCTTCGATGGATACAATACAATGTGTTTCATTTCCATTCGATTCCAATTTCAATAAATTAATGGACTTTTCCACCACAAATCCTTCGGTAAAAGGTCAGCTTTGTGTTGCAGCCATTAGCCCGAGAGAGGAACAATCAAATTGCGTGGAACAATCAAAGGAACAATAAAATATGAGGAATACAATCGGCTAATCGTCATATTATCGTCAACTGTATACATAAAATCGGGCACGCGCGATGTAGGGTTCCGCAGCCAACAAAATCAACCTTGTTGTTTTATAATGAAAAGTGGCATCATGCTTTGTAGGCATTTATCTAGCACCGGCATTATACTTCGAAGACATTAAACAACATAGGCATTTTGCTGCGTAGACATTAGAACTTTATAGGCATCCTGTGTTTTAGACATTGACTCTAGGTATTTTGCTTTATACTCATCGTGCATTTTAGGTACTTCGCTCAAATAGGATTGAACCTTACCTTAGCAAAATTAGCACTTTAAAGCTTGATATAAAAAAATGTAAATTATTTATTTAATGATATTATGTAGAGATCAAATTATGAGCGTAGTTTTTGCATTAAGAGTAACAAACCCTCACTCACACATTCACATTTTTATTATTAGTAGGATAAGATAGATAATATCTAATTATAAAATTCAGCCTGTTTTGTGCAAATAGGTGAACAATGTCTCCTTTAATTGCTAGTTCTACATACTCGTATATTATTCAGGTCTTCATTTTAATATATTCAAGCAATTTTAATGTACCTACATATGTAAACTTTAAAGCCTTAAACTTAATCCTCCCAGATTTACTAAGACGTAACCACACCCAACCGAAACGAGGTCTGAAATTCACCGAATAAGCGTAATAAATAACAAAGTCCAAGTAAATTATACTCGTGGAGAAAATTGTCGATAGAACGAGTCCTTTAGCGTACTCCTGTAACTTACGTGACAGGATGATGAATGACTACTTTATCCTGTAACTGGAAAATATATCCGCGACGTAAGAACCTGTTATCTTTATAGGTTTTGTTCAATGGCTTTTATTAAGGGATACATCTTGGTCCAAGTCAAACCCCCGGTTGTGGTGCACCTTGAATAACAAAAGAGTATAAGGGGAACAGTTCCTATCCAAGCGATGGTCACTATCACTGGTCTATTGGTGGTATTGTAGATTCTACAATACTCTACAGTGACTCTACAGTGTATAGGAATACGTCAAATCAGTTTATTACTGGTTTTATATTATGTTTCGGTTCGAGACAGCTTTCTGAGCGCTTACGTTGTAATATGAAGTGATGTTTGAAAAAATGTATTCTATAAATGTTTTCTTGCAACTTAATAAAACGTTGACGGTGAGTGAATGACAGACAACACATTTTGTTATTTACATAGTCGCACCTTGATTTTTTAGATAATTCATCTCGTAACAGATAAAATGGGGATACCTACAGTTCAATTAAAAAAAAATCCTAATTGAATTAAAACGTTTTACCAATTTTTATTGATTTCTCAAATTGTTGACATACGAAATTACTAATTACCACTGTAAAATATTACACGCCAGTAGTGGGTTAGATATTTTTACGGTCTCAATCTAAAAACTAAGCAACAGACGACTTTTAGCGTGTACATAAACTTACCTAGTTGCTTGGTGTTAGTAAAGCCTTTTGCACTTACTAATCCGCCGCTCGACGGAGGTAAAGTAGTACGGGGAATAAGTAATGAGCGTACACCTTGGCCGTTTTTACACCGACTCGTAACATGATGTTAAAATGCGTGTTTTTAATTTACACTGAATTTGAGAAACCTAGCCACGATGTTTTGGTTCATGATAAATGACTATTAGTCATTTACAACAATTAGCTTAGTAAAATATATAAAACAGATCAAAAACTAAAACAGGTACAATGCACTAAGCTTTGAAAAAGATCCTTCTTTCGGCACGGAGTTTGGGGTTAGAAAAGAAAAAAGAGCAATTCATAAATAAATATAAAATCAACTATAAAATTACAATATACCTTAATTTGATGTTAAGTAACATAATATTAATTTCAAATACGTAGACAAAGGAAAAACATCGGATAGAGTTCTGAATTCTGATGCAATCATAAAAACATTGCACTTCGGTGTCAATGATAAATCCGATCGAGCCTGCGGCCAAAACTGAATAACATATGGCTTGTACTCTTGTACCTGTACGCTTGAGTATTATAAATATTTGTACGATGGAGTGCGATCCCGGTAGAAAATGCCTATCTTCTGATCTTGTAATCCTAATGGATTCAACAGATTTATTTATTTTTGCACGATTTCAGTGATTGCTCTCCATGTTTTTCCAACATAAGCTTTTTTATATCACGTTGCTTGGCTTTTACGAAAAAGTGAATTGATCATTGTATTTATAGATATAGAGTTGATATCTTATGGAGGCCATACACGATCAAGTATACTTGTCAAGTTTGCAGCGGACTTGAAGCGGCATCCAGTACACTTGATCGTGTATGGCCACGGTATAGCTAACTGGCCATATTATTTACCTTTGACATAAGGGATCGTTCTCACTACGATCCATCATTGGCGATTCGTTAATTGCTATGTTTCGTTCAAGACGAATATCAAGCTAGCTGCTGATGGTTTACGTATTTGAAGTAAATAAATTTTAATTGCGCTGTTTCTGACGGATTGTTTTAAATCATGTTTCGGAAAAATGTATGATTCATTCAGTGGGAATGAGCCCTAAGCCATATTCTATAGGTATATTTATTTAACCATACCTAATATGAATACGAAAGTCTTACGATACAATACATTTTGCAAAACCTACAATTCCTTCCTTAAACATACAAACCCTTATCAATGATTAAAATCGTCACCCCATACGGATTCATTTTTTCCGCTACACAGTTCACTGAACTCAGGTGTTGGTATCACACAAGTCACGAACGCCGCATCGTCACGTTGTCGTCTTTGTCTCATTTCCCAGTGTAGACATCCTGTGTAATTATAACGCAGCCTTCTTTCTCTCCTCAAAATGTCGTATTGTCTCTGTAAAAGGACTAAACATGACCTAGTGTCTCTTTTTAGTACTAATGTTACTTTTTGTTTTACCTTTCAAGTATGGTAAGTATGCTGCGATATTTTTTTGAAATTTTTGAGGTTTTTACATTTCACTGACAACACATCTTATATTCCATTCTTTAGACGAGTTCTACTTGGTAAATACTCACAAGCCAGTCAAAAGCAATTTAAATTCAAAAAGGTAAACCCAGTGGAATGCTAATTACTTAACATTTCGCTTGTTGCATTTTCTGTTCTTTTTCAGCCTCAAATCTTGCTGAGTACAAATTGCTATGCTCTAGTTGTATGGAGAACAAAGCCACGATAATTGGCGCCTCTAAGCTTTATGTTCCTTTTTAGCAGTTTTTAATAACATGTCTTTTCATGTTCGTATGCATCGGCTTTTAAGCCGAGTGGTTTACACTTCAGCTAGATGATAATTTTCACGGAACTAAACATAAAAAATATTGTTTTTTTTTTCGTAATTTATACGTATAATGTTTAAAGACTGAAAATGGTCAGAGAGGACGGAAACAGGATTTCATTCCAATGAGCATTGATATGAATTTAAATTCACTGGCTGTAATGTTATCCGTCGAGGAGGTCCCCCGTTTGTAACCTGAGTATCAGGTCACCATTATCGTTAAAATTGTTGTAAAAAGGACTACGAGTAATTCTGTTTGCAAGATTTCAGCCGTACAAGCTAAGTGTTAACAAACTAAGCTTGTAAAATATCGTAAATTAATATTTACGAATCTGAAGGGAACGCTCAGGAAAAATAATAATTTCAAGAGAACAGTAACTTTCATAATTATTACTGCAATTAGTTGGACTTTGATTTCAAAACTCCCAGAAAGTTCTGGATTGGTTTTTTTATTGAATAAAGTTACAAAAACCTATTGATCTGATTGTTTAATTTTATATTTATATTATAATAGCTTTGCCCCGCGGTTACACCCGCGTTAATTTGTGGAAAAAACTAACTACTAAAATGTATGATGTTATATAGCTTAGGCTTCCTTGATAAATAGACTATCAAACACAAAAAGAATTTTCCAATTCGAACCAGTAGTTCCTGAAATTAGTGCGGTTAAACAAACAAACTCTTCAGCTTTATAATATTAGTATTATGTAATATAGCATTCCTTGATAAATGGACTATCAAACACAAAAATAATTTTCCAATTCGAACCAGTAGTTCCTGAGATTAGCGCGTTCAACCAAACAAACTCTTCAGCTTTATAATTTTACTATATGCTAGTACTATCTATGTATGAAATCCTAACAGGGCCGTAATATGTACGATTTAATATTATTTGGAAATAGCGATGGAGAATTATTGCCCATCATATATCATTGATATGAGGGAAAATACCGATTTATTGGAATCGTTGTTTTTCTATTGGAATGTGACAGCAATACACGGATCAGTTTACCGATTAAAAATATTTATGGCGTCATATTATATAAAACATAATATTTCAGGAAACTAGTAGGTACCTACATAAATATAATCTACTGGGTACGTATTTATGGAATTGGTATAAGGATTTTTTAAAATTTTAATCAATTTAGATTTTTCACATTCCGAAAAAACTTCATTGATTGTAAAATTCTTATTAAGAACTCGATAGAAATATGGACGTCAATTTAGATAAAATTAAAAATTCTTAAGAATATTATTTCATACCTTCATTTGCTCTGGAATTGGTTTGGGAATAAAATTTTTCCATTTTTGTAAGTTTTCACTTTCAAATTAAAAGATATTAATTTGCGATCACGTCCCGTCGTGGCCGCCTTAGAAATTGCGTCAATTTATAAAATAGCCCGCAAATTGAAAGCACATTCATTAACTTGATTAATTTTACGTTCCGACTTTCTCGATCATTTGATGAAACACAACGAGATTTTTTACGAGCGAAATTAATTTCAATTTCCGTCTACAGTTTATGAGTTGCGTATTTTTTAACGAGCGTTTCTTTTCATTTAGACTCGATCTAATACTTGCTTACGGTACTCTGCTTACGTAAGGTAGACGTTGAATTTTTTTAAATTTTTGGTAAAGTAAAAAACATATCACCAGATTTTTTATGGCGTAGAAGTAAATTACTTTTTATATCCTACTTAATATTATAAAGGTGAAATTTTGTGAGGATGGATGGATGTTTGTTACTCTTTCACGCTAAAAGTACTGAACAGATTTTCATGAAAAGCACACAGATAGATCATGATTTAGAATGAGGAGGTGCTTATTATCCTGGAAAACACTTGAATTTATTATGTTCATCATCATCTATCCATCCATCAGCTCTTTGAAATCCACGGAACTCTAACATGTGCCACTCTGACCAGTCCTGAGCCTTCTCAATCCAGTTTCGTCTTCATGTTAGTCTACCTGGTCGAAGGGGGTCCTATACTCCTTTTTCCGAGACGTGGAATGATTATGTCCACCTTTAAAGATTTTGCTGCTCTTTCTGTATTAATTGTATTTTAACTAAATGTTTTGCCATTTGTTTGAAATTCTGTTCAGGAAACGTTAATAGAAATTGCTGCACAAACCAATTTTAGAATAATAATCTGGGCATCAGACTGCAATGTACGCGTGTGGTTTAATACTGTTAGCATTTCTGCTCTATTCTCCATGACAAATTCTACCTGTATTAGGTAATTATGCGGTTTACAATTTGGATGCAACGTTGTTTTACGGTAAATAAGCCATGTTGATACTGGCACTCGTTATAATAGGTAAAATTCGTAATAATATGACAGATGTATCATATCATCATGCATGCAGGTAAACCTACATAATGAAAATTGTGGGCTTAATTTAAATACCAGTTACGGTCCGTGCGCGCTCGCTTAGATTTGGGTATTCTATTCCTTTGTACCTACTTAGGTATCCAATTTCGAGGAAATAGTTGAATTAAACGAAAAGTTTAAATAATTTAAACAATTGAAACACTAAATTTTAACCCAGTTTTATTCTAATACATTAATAAAAACTGTATACAAATCGGCTGAACCGTTTCTGAAATTAATGGGAACAAAATTAATATAATAGTTTTTCTCAAATATTTTCTAAACTTCGATCAGTTAGTCAAAGGCATTGTAATTACGTAGCAGGTATATTTTCCAAAACATAAAGAATTAGTACTCCTAGTAAAATTATAGTAATCTGACATTTCACTCGTACTATTTGAACGGGCCAGATGAATCGTCTCGATGATTGAATTTAATCGGAATTGGAGATCGTTGCGCGGAGTCTTTGTGCAGCTGACAGCCACATTAGATTTTCCGTAATTTCGCGTGAATCTAGAGCGAAAAGGAATGCTAAAGAATAAAATCTAGGAACGATTTTTTATTCGGAACAACGGGCAACTTGTACGATGCGTCGTATTTTAACGTTTCATGATGATCTGTGATAATAAACAAAAAGCTTAAGTTAAGTAAAGCTTAAGGGATATAATTTTAAAGTCAGGCATAGCTCAGAGGAAAACATAAAAAAACTGATTTCATAAAAGACGGAACAAACGGAAAATCTATCCGTGTATATTTCAGCTTCGGCTTCAACAATAAATTCAACAGCTTTTGTCGCAAAACTAAAAAAGTATTTGATGAAATAACATAGTAAAAAATAATATTTTAATAGAAGAATAGTTTTAAATATTCCATTATCTATTTCAAAGTTGGAATAGGATATTCCATTTTTTTATGGAAATAGCTGGCAAACGAGCTGACGATCCACCTGATGGTAAGTGTCTATCGTCGCCTATGGACATCAGCAACACCAATGGCATCACTTATGCGTTGGCGGCCAAGAAAGAGAGACGAAACGAAAAGAAAGAACTGGCTCTCAAGTCCCCAGCCGGAACACGACGAGTCATTTGGCGGCTGACTCATGCTCAAGGGTGGTAGCTATCCAGGCAAACCCCATGGAGAAATAATAATACTAAGAATGGATATTCTATGGGATATTATGGGCTTTTACCCACTAATGGCCCCACTTTTCTCTGCTCTTTAGGAGGCCTATAAAATACTCCGCCGCGCTTTGTGGATTGGTGGGATATTATTTTCTATTTTATACAAAAGATGCGGATCCCTACTACATATTTGGTAAGACAAGGGGTTTATTCTAAAACTCACTCGACAACTTATAGGAACTAAAATGCTATCTATAATAGCCTGCAACAACAGCCGAGCCCGATAGTTACTTTGACTTGGCAGAACATAAAGACAATATTATCGACGTTCCCCAAACATGAATATCGAACAAACATACCCTCTCTCTACTGTAAATCAGTACTGAACTAGTAATCGACCTCGCTTCGCTTCAGAAAACATGCTATCGTACATGTTGACCTTTTGTCAAAGTTGTGGGTAATTTATTTCATAGATATTTGAAAAGTTATCTAGTATCTGTTATTTAGTTACAAACGCGTGGAAGTCAGTCATCGTACTAGGATCAGAAAAAAAAGGCCAGATTGGATTGAAATTTGAACCCTTTCTAATAATATCGTTTTTAAAACTCAAGTTAATTCGCACAGGATATATATAGCAGACCTTTCCAAACATTTTTTATCGCTTTTTTATTGAAGTTATACCTACTTCTTATGGGGCGTTTGGCAAAAATTATGATAGTAAAATTATTATGATGCGACATGATGAAAGTTCGTAGGAGCTAGCGCGGGTAAGTAAGTACGTAGGTATATGGACACACACATATTTTTTAATTTTTTTGATAGGTCACACTTATCATGAAAGTGGTTTCAAATAGAAAAATATTTAAATCAATTTACTTATTTCCTTCGGTGTCCCTGCGAAGGCGGCGTCTGGTGTGGAAGAAGCGTCTTTTTTTTTAAGAATTGAAAAGTAACTAACCTATGGATTTTAATACTTGTGAACAGATTTGAAATGATCGAATAATTTAGGAAATCTTTGCATATTATCATAATTGCCAGTCAAATCCCATAACGATCGACTATTTTGTGACCTTGTGAGTCTTGTAACAGTTTTTACTTGTCGATATGGTTACGAAAATGTCATCACATCAAAACACTTCAAAAGAACCAAATCCAATTCGTCTCAAATGTTTTGTTTACTGAATATTGAGTACATCTATCGAAAAGCGGTAGCCAATAACGGATTCAATACTCCCTTCATAGAAAATCCATCGAAAATAAAAGGATTGTCGCACGTAATATTGTGTAACGTTTTACACAAGAAATACATTTAGAAGGCGAACAAAGGATATTTTTAGAAGATTGTTAGAAAATAAAAATCCATAGCTGCTTTTTCATCACGTTTTATGATTTGCGCTTTATTTTTAAGGTTATTGGAAAACTAGGATTTTTTTGGAAGTGAAAACTTCTTTTGGTACGTTGGGCATTTTTTAAGATGGGATGAAACCATAGGTACAGTGCGCGACACCTTCATCGTTTTAATCGACACCTACCTGTGGCGCCATCTCTGAGAGAAGTACAGAACTATAGTTACTTAATTTACAGCTCGTATTAATAATCAAGATTGTAGTTTACATATGCGAGGCGTTGGCAGCCATTCACTGAAAATGTAATGAATAAAAAACACTTTGTTCAAAAGTATTTTCTGCACAATAAAATATTTCCTGACGATTCAAAAAATACATTGTATTTTTTCAAGTTTTCACTTCTGTCGGCACCTTCGAAGTGCTTCATTTTAATTTGATTAGCGAATAAATGATACCTCTTATTGGCTATACTCGACTATAGAATTTTACTCTGAATGCTTGACGTATTGTTGGCCACGAATAAACAGTAACTAAGTTCCTGACTTTTTTACCTCTATTATGTACAATGGCACCCCTTTTGGTGTAAATAACAATTTAGAGCATATCCCTTGAGTGTGTGATGAAGAGAGTTGTTTTCTTAAAGAATGAAGAAAAATGTGAAACCGGTTTGAAAATACGTTTTATTTTACTTTCATGGTGATATTCGTAATCCGTATGCATTTGTATCAACTTTAGAAGACATTTTTAACGAGTGTTTTAGGATGTTTATTAAAGCAGTGAAAAAACATTTTTAAAACGAAAGTTTTACGTTCTTTAAAAACCAAAGTTATTAATTAGATTTTTTGCTTTTCATGGAATAAAGAATGTAACAAAAAACTAGATATGAAACATAAAAGCAAAGCAAAGCAACAACCCATAATTGTCCCACTGCTGGGCTCGGGGTCTCCTCTCACAATGTGAGGGGTATTAGGCCATAGTCTACCACGCTGGCCAAGTACGGATTGGTAGACTTCACACACCTTTGAGAACTTTATGGAGAACTCTCCGGTGTGCAGGTTTCCTCACGATGTTTTCCTTCACCGAAGCAAGTGATAATTAACTTCTAATACGCACATAATATTTGAAAATTAATTAAAGGTGCGTGCCAGGATTTGAACTCGGGCCCCTTCGTTCGGGAGACCAACGTTCTAACCGCTAGGCTATCACTGATATGAAACATAACAAGTGTTTTTCTTTTTGATAATAATTAAAACACTTCTTTTGATTCTGCAATGATCAGAATCTGAAGTTGTTTATTAAATTCATGGAACTTCTAGATAACCTGCGCTAGCTACCACCTTCGGTCTGAAAAATCCTAAGGCCAGAGCTACCATAAAATTCAAACAAAAAAATCGCCACAAAATCCTGAAAGGCTCACTACTTTTTTATGTACCCGACTGCAAGAAAGGGTTATTTTTTATGTGAAATGTACCAAGAAAAAAAACAGTCTTCAAAAAGATACGACTATTTACCATGAAATGACTCCTCTAATCTATTGTTGATTAATACAAAAAGTTCGACAGTTTTTTGTCTCACCTGTGAATAAGGGTATATGTGAATAGGGTATATGTGACAGGTCAATAGCTTTTTGATTAATAGCTCTTTGTCCAGTACACGTTTCCGCCATTATCTCATCGTTAACGCCATAGAGGGGTCTCAATAATGCTGAGGTTTGTGATAACTTTGGCCAATGATACTATGTATATCATACTCAACAATTCAGCCAAGCCGAAATAAACTTTAACTTAATGGAATAAAACTGATTTTAGAGTTAGCGGTCTGCGCCTGCTTTAAATCGGCTTATTTTCTAGTACCAATACGATTTCGTTATCTAACTGAATTTACTCATCAAATAACCTGCTTTCGTGTGATTTCGTTGTGACCGTTTATTATAAAGGGAATTAATTTCTAAATTATAGTTATTAGTTATTCTATAGCCGAGCTAAGTTACTTTTCGCGCAATTTGTACATGGATGGGTGACCGTAGAGAGAGCCAGATTTTTTTACGGCCGGTCTCAATAATGTACTAACAGATGGAAGACTGTGGATAGGGTATATTATCTGTCATATTATATATGACAGATGACAGCCCTATCCACAGTCTTCCATCTGTTAGTACATTATTGAGACCGGCCGTTAAGCGCTTCTGTATACCGTTATAGCGATGGTGTTATGCCATTTGCACGCAGTTCACAAAGTCGAAACCACAAATATTAAAGGTATACCACGAACCTCTTCAATCAGAAAAGGCCAATGACCTGGTTAGTTAACAGGATAAATCGTAGTTAATAAATAATATAGTTACATTAATATTAAAAAATCCAAAGATAATCTTGAGTCGTCTGCGGAAAAAATATCGAAAACATTTCATCGAATTACAATTCGCCGAACACAATACATCGAAAAAACATTTCGTCGACTAACAAAACGTAGAACAAACAAGTCATCGATTGACATTTCTTCGAATAGCATTACGTAGAACAACCATTTAATCGCATGACAAATAATCGAATTACATTTCGTCGAATGTCATTTCATCGAATGTCATTTCATCGAATATCATTTCGTCAAATGTCATTTCATCGAATGTCATTTCATCGAATGGCAAATCATCGAATGGCGATTCATCAAATGGACTGCCATTCGATGAACTATCATCGAATGGCAATTTTTCTCGTTTAAAATATTTTATTATTAACAGAAACAATTTTAAGCTTTTCATAACTTTTTTGTATGTCTTATTTTTTGATCAATAACAATTTAATATTTTTCTGTACATAAAAATTTTAGGTTTACTTTCTTCCTTGAATCATTTTTTTCAAAACGTTTACGTTAGTGACAGAAACGAATCGCTGCAAAACCGTCTCCACGTAGTCTTGTTTGCCCTACCCCTAGAGTGTAATGTAAACCCGCGTAGGCGCGGAGGGGCGAGGCGGCCCGCGAGCTAAGAAGCAGGTGGTTTTAATGCTCGCCGCAGCAGCTGAGGCTGGCCGGCGCAGCCGGCCAGCAAGCCGAAGCTGCGGTGGTGAGCATTAAAAGCATCTGCGACGATAAGCTCGCGTGGGACCGCCGGAGCCCCGCAGCGCCGGAGCCGTGACAGAAACTATGCTTGCTGCATGTTGCATGCTGCTTACGTCTTAATGCTGCCTTTCAAGGATGTGTGACGTTTGAAATAATAAAAAAAATATTTATTAATGATCATATGAAAATTATATCATTCGATTCGGCCAATTGTGATTCGATATATTGTCATTCGATATATTGTAATTCGATATATTGTCATTCGATATATTGTAATTCGATATATTGTCATTCGATGAACTGTCATTCGATGAAATGACATTCGATTAATTGTTTTCGATGAAATGTTAATTCGATTAATTGTGTTTTCGATGAAATGATCATTCGATTTATTGTGATTTCGATGAAATGTCGATTCGATTAATTGTAATTCGATGAAATGTGTTCGATTAAATGTAATTCGATGAAATGTTTTCGATGATTTTTCCGCAAATCATCTTGAGTACGCTTATTGAACCTTTCATGACAGTATAATAAATTCACGAGGCCCAGAAAAAATGGGACTCGGAAATTACAAACTGGAAAGTTCAATAGAAAAAATTTCATTATTGGAAAAGAAATATTCACGGATATAGAGTGAAACAAGTTCAGATTGATTAGAGATGTGTTCTACTACTTGCTAGAACCGAAGAGATATTTGTCACGTTCACGTATATGAACAAATTATAACTCTGATATTTATGCTGTCTTGATTTTTAACTCTAATTATAAAAATATAATAACATTTAATATGTTTGATATTCTGTTTGCTTTAAATTTTTGAGAACAGATGAAAATTGAAATAATTAATTACTTTGTTTTCTTTGTTGTAATCTTTAGTTTTTTTTTACTCTGTGCTGTGGTTTACTATCATTTTGCAGTTTTGATGGAAATTAAATATTTTCTATTTTATTCTAAATTAAAAATTGATTTTAAATCGTATCGTATAACAAAATTTAGTTCATTTAAAAATATAATATATTTGTTGGACCTCAAAATACAAAATATTAGATTTTTTAAATCTGTCTGTTAATTTTATTTTTCTTTATTTTAGAAACTTTAATTATAATGAAAACCTTATATCCTAGTTGGAAGCGACCCTGCCTGCGAAGCGAGGGTCCTGGATTCGATTCCCGACCAGGGCAGTTTTTTTTTATACCAAATAAGTCAGTGCTTGACCACATTTATGTGACAGTTAAATATTTGTACTCAGGTCATGGGTGTTATTGTGATGTGTTATATGTATGTGTAGTACATGCCATCCGCGACACAGGTAAACAACATACTGCGGAGGTATGAGTGTGCAAGCGTTTATTTATTTTATTTATTTGAAATACTTTTACAATGTTGTTACTTGTTATCCTAAGCACCATTTAAATCCGCTTCCTCTTAATTATAATAATATAAGAAATGAATTAATGAACTACTTTGCCGTCTATCGCTTCTAGTTTCAAGTCGTGCATCAAAAAATTGATAATCTCGTTCGGATGTTTTCTATCATCAGAAAAGTTAGTTTTGAAATATTTTTCAGCGCAGTGAAAGAAGAAAGAAAGAAAGAAAACATTTTTATTCAGATTAAAGATACAATAAATGACTTACAACTAAATTATTTAAGGTAATGTGTATATTATTTAATCTGAAACGGGTCTCGCTCAGCGTTATGCTAGTTGTACCTACAGAGACAACCAGCGCTGGTCTTCCGCGAGGCCCGCGAGTGGTGTCACGGCGGGTCTGTGCCGCATACGTTATGCGAATATGTACGAATATGTACTACCTACCTACTTACTTTAGTAATATTAATAAATATTAATAATACAAACGAAAACTTAAAATAAGTAATAAAATTATTACTCGGCTTGAAAAGAAGAGAACACACACATATTATATGATGTTTACAGTCAACAGTTTATTTACTTATATAGCACTTGTGTCATGTAGTAAAGCTTCCTGACTTTTCTGATGGGCAAATATAAACGTCTTTAATTTTGTTCTAAAGCCATGAACATTATGCAGGTTTCTTAACGGCGGAGGGATGTTATTCCAGCATTTTGAAGCTGCATAACGGAAGCTGCCCCTGAAAACGGCTAATTTGTGCTGCCTTGTAATGAGCTGTGTCGCACGCTGACGCGAACCACAAGCCCTCTGACTTGATGCCCAGGTCAGTTTGTCATAAAGATAAGCTGGAATCTGATGCTTAACGAGACCGAAAAGGAGACAAGCCAGATGCAATTTTTGCCGGTGTTTCATTTTCAAGATTGAGTGTTTGTTTAAATATGGAGTGATATGAGCTCTGAACGGAATATCGAAGCAAAAGCGGGCGCAGGCATTTTGGACTCTTTGTATCAGTTTTTGAGATTTTCCTAATAGACGCGGGCCAAATACTATGTCCATGTAATTTAATTTGGATAATACTAGTGATTCTACTAGTTGAACACGCAACTTTTCAGTTAAAAATGGTCTTATTCTGTAGAGTACTTTAAGTTTATAAAAACAACTATTTACCGCATTGGAAACATGTTTTTCAAAACGAAGGTTGCTATCCATAAGTAGTCCTAGATTGCGCGCCTCTTGAACCTGCTCAATGGGTTGATCTAGTAGCATGACTTTCATTGATGGTCTGAGATTAAGTAAGGCTCGCCTGCTCCCAAAGACTAAGTATTTAGTTTTTGAAGGGTTGAGTAATAGACAGTTACTTTTAGACCATGCAGCTATACTTGAAAGGTCTTCATTCAGTTTAGTTATTGCTGAGTCAATCTCAGAAGGATTGCAAGAAATATATAACTGCGTATCATCTGCATAAAAATGGAATTTGCAATGTTTTATGTGCATGGCAATATCTGCTGTGTATAGAATAAACAGAATAGGACCCAGAAGGGATCCTTGAGGAATTCCTCTTGTACATGCAACTTGTTCTGAGGTAACAGTTGAACCATCGGCTTGAGTCAGTTTTACACATTGAAAACGATTACTTAAGTAACTATTAAACCATTGAAGAGCTTCTATATCAAACCCATAATAACTCAGTGGATTTCTGAATTTAAAATTGTATTGATGTAGACAGAACTGGCTATTCACAGCGCGTGAACATAGTTTTAAAATGCGAATAGTCAATGAATTTCGAATACGTGTACCGGTTGGTTTTCTCACTATGAACCGGGACTTTGTCAACAATGGTGCGTTCTCATTAGATAGATCTAATCTTCTATAGGAGTCCCCCGATTTCCCGTATGCAATGGGGGTAGAGAGGCGAGGTTTAGTGGGTAGAAATTCCAATTTCACACAACCCAAAATATTTCACAGACTACTTTTGATGGTTTAACAAGCAAGTAGTGCCAATAAGCGAGTTAGTCAGTAATTGCCAAGTCAGAATCAGGGCCTTACGCCTCAGGGTTAAGCCTGTTTATGGTAATTGGCGAGCATGAATAATAGAACAATCGAATCGTTACGAAGTCATCGAATAAATTTGTCTTGACGGCAATGTTTGTTAATAACCTCCGAATGATTGGGTAGTTTGTGAAATGGCCGTTTAAGCTGATGAGTGATGAGTGTCCACAGTGTGTCCAGAGACACATGAGAGCCCAGAAAAATAAAAGCAGACCTGCGACTGGAATAATCTAAATTTTACTAACAAAAAATAACAGACTTCAAATTCTCAAAAACTACTTCTCAGATCTCGTTCAAATTTATGTGGGACCACATGACAAGCACCTGCTGTCGATTAAAAAAAGAATCATCGAAATCGGTTGGCGTGATATTGAGTTATTCGTCAATTTGTCGCGCACATCTTGACATACATTTACGACTTATGTGGTTTTCTTATGGATGCCATTGTCAGATCTCAATAAAATTTATGTGGGACCACATGACAGCTACCAGCTTTCGATTAAAAAAAGAATCATCAAAATCGGTTCGCCCAGTCCAAAGTTCTGAGGTAACAAACATATAAAAAAACAGTCGAATTGAGAACCTCCTCCTTTTTTTGAAGTCGGTTAAAAAGTAGGGTTATTGTGTTCGCACTTTCTTCCCCTTGCTTTGCCTATGCATGGCCTATGTTACTCAGAAATAATAAATGATTCTATTGGTGAAATAATTTTTGAAATCGGTCCAGTAATTTTGAGTTTAATCATTACAAACAAATAAACTATCAAAAAATCAAAACTTTCCTCTTTTTAATAAAGTTTATTTATAAGAGGCATAAGTAGAAATATACATTACTTATGTTTTTTTTGTAGTTAACAAAAAAAACAGATTTACACATCGTGTCTACCTACCATAAATCTTTAATAATTATGATTTTAAAATACAGTTTTTGGTTGTATGGATGGACTTTTGGTAGCGATTCTAAGTATTTACCTGTTAATACAATATAGCTATATTGTTTGAATGTTTAAAAGATGGCAAACAGATAAAACACTGAGTCAATAGAGCTGATTTTAATAAAACATGATAGCCTATAATTTGATTAAGCTTTTGAACGATGAAAACAAATTCTTAATTAGTTATATTGGTACAAACAGAATGGAAAATTTAAATATTTTTCATTTTCATGATATGAATTGCAGAGATTTAGTTATAAACTTGGTAACTATGTGGACATTGCTCTTTTTATATTGTACCTTTCCATTATTGTGTAACATAATACATTTTAATACATCATAACTCATATGTATCCAATTATTATTAAAAAAATATTAAATATCCTAAGGTACACTAAGAAATCAGAGGAAACCTAATTAGATCCTATAGGCTGACTTCAAGAAACGGAGCAGGTAAGTAGCTTTTCAATTAGGTTATATATTTTTGATGTTTTAAAAAACACCAGGTAAACCTCAGAGCTTACCGTTATTTCGGTTTTAGCAGTAATTTTAGTGGTCCACATCGAAAGTGAATTGCGGTTCAAAGAAGTCGCTTATTTTATTTTGATTTTTTTTTCATTGAATTTAAAGCACTCAAAAAACTCAAACGACTACAAAAGATTGCAGCAGTACGATGATATAAGTGACACCAAGTACTTAGACATTACGAAAATGGCAAACGTGGCATCAGTCGTCACAACCCTTGCTTGCAAGATAAACCCTCAGCCATTTCAAATCAATTACAATAAAAAACAATACCATAGAGTCCATAGACTACAGAGTTCATGTCTGTTCGCTCGTCTGACGTCATCGAGAGTCAAACGTACCTGCCAACCCTTTGAAAGCCTCGACCCGTATTTTGCACGTAAACTTTATTGGAGGGTACGCATACAATAATCCATCCCACTCAAAGGGTGATTCCGATTCTGCACGATTTAGCAAGATTTCCGTTTGTGTGTCTAAATTGAATAATGCGCTTTGTGGTTTTAACACGTCATGGCTCTGATGTAACCTAATTTAACTAGTGTATCTAAACCAGTTAGTGGTTAGTTGCCTTTTAGTGGTGAAGTATGTAGGTAAGTAAGTGGGTAGGTATGGATTTTTATTTAGGGTTCCAATGTAAAATCGGAACCCTTATAGTTTCGTCATGTCCGTCCGTCTATCAGTCTGTCAGTCTGTCAGTCGTCTATCCGTCTGTCCATCTGTCTGTCTGTCCCTCCGTCTGTCCGGAGTCAACTTTCACATTATAATATTAGTAGGATAGATAAATTCTATATCTAAAATCCTAACCCAATCGTCTGTGAAAAATCTAAAATTGTATTGGATTTAAAAAGCAATTATCACGAGTCGGTTGCACGACGCTCGAGCAATTGCTCCACCAGTTCCTAAAATAAACAAACGCGAATAAAGGAAATGAAATAAATTGGATGAGAAAATCGCTAGATGTTTGAAGGAAAAATTGTATGAAGTTTCATTGAGTTTTTAATCATTACTTGTTCAGTTGTAAACCTTGACACGTAAGTCGATATCCGTGTCGAAAACAAAAGAGAGAAAAAAGCGGCCAAGTGCGAGTCGGACTCGCCCATGAAGGGTTCCGTAGCAGCAAGTAACATAATATAAAAGTTCTTGAAGTTCGTTGTAACTTTGATCGAGGTAAATTGCGATTTACGATTTATGACGTATTAAAAAAAAACTACTTACTAGATTTCGTTCAAACCAATTTTCGGTGGAAGTTTGCATGGTAATGTACATTATATTTTTTTTTAGTTTTATCATTCTCTCATTTTAGAAGTTACGGGGGGGGGGGGGGGTGGACACATTTTAGAAGTGTCTCTCGCGCAAACTATTCAATTTAGAAAAAAATGATATTAGAAACCTCAATATCATTTTTGAAGACCTATTCATAGATACCCCACACGTATGGGTTTGATGAAAAAAAAAATTTTTTGAGTTTCAGTTCTAAGTATGGGGAACCCCCAAAATTTATTTTTTTCTATTTTTGTGTGAAAATCTTAATGCGGTTCACATATAGTTCCAATAGTTTCGGAAAAAAGTGGCTGTGACATACGGACGGACAGACAGACAGACAGACAGGCAGACAGACATGACGAATCTAAAAGGGTTCCGTTTTTTTGCCATTTGGCTACGGAACCCTAAAAAGGTAAAATAATAAAGGAACAGAATGATTATAAACCTGTTTTGGATTAAATGTTTTAATAAAGAAGGTAACCATTTAAGCGTCGTAGATTTATAAATACAATGTAATACCGTGTAATATTACGCGCACAGACTCGAGTATTTTTATGAAACGAGTAAAGTCTATGTTAACAAATACCTCCCTCAGACAAAAATACATACAAGTGGATACCAGGCGTATGATGCTACGCTAAAAAAGAAATGCATTTTCTTCGGGGAAAATTTTTGTACGTGTAGGTACTTATTTATAAGTAGTAAATACCAGGGATTTTTGATTTATCAAACTGCTACTATTTTTTTTATAACTTTAGCTTATCTATGCAGGGAAATTAAATATTTTCTATGTAAATGAACGCCCCATCTTCCTAACATTAGGAATGTTACAGAACAAATAACAAGGTAACTTCTATATGACTCTAGAAACTTCCGAGTCTTGTAAATACTTAAAAACTTATTCTTTGACGGAGCGATTCTGTTCCTTTGCTTAAATTAACAGTTGCCGCAAGTAAATTTAATGAGGAACAATATGGATAGGTATTTTAATTCTAATTTGAAAGTATAAAGTCAGGTTTTGAGGCAATAAAATCGGTAATGATCTTACGAGTGTATTGATATGATACATATCTACGTATTCGTATCTAGTCTATAGTTACACTCCCCCTCTAGAATCTTGCCTCGAATGTGGCTAAAACTCACAATTCACAAGTGTAAATAATAGCGGTTTTGCGAAGTTAACCGACGCGACGGCCGTTTGTTAAAAGGAACCTTCATGAGTTCGATTGGAACTTAACCAAGTGTAATATGAAAACCAGACTGGACAGGGTAAATATTTACAGTAAACAATACCTATTGCCATTTGAGAACGTCACCGACGCCGCGGCGCAGGACGCGGTAACAAGAGGGAAAAAGTAAAACTATTGTGCAAAAAGACAGTAGATTAAAATATCTGTTAATTGAATATTCAAAATCTAATTCTTTTTTTGGAACGAAGTTCCTTATCGCGCGTTGCGAAAGGGGGCTAGGCGGAAAATTTGGTAACGACACTTTTTGCCGTAACGAAAAGTGGTAACGACACTTTTTGCCGTCGTACTTTTTTTACATAGAAAGCAAGCCAGAGTACTAGGATAGCAAAAACATGCAAGCGAGTGTGCCAAAACAAATCTGGGGTATTAAATTTCTCATCGGGTTTGTTCTCCTAGTAGCTTGGCACACTTGCTGCATGTTTTTGCTATCCTAGTACTGACTGCAAGGAACTTCGTTGACACCTCTCAAGTTTTTTTTTCGGCAATGCATTGGTGATGTCTTTGGCGTTACTGATGTCCATGGATGACATTTCGTTTGTCATATATAGACTATAGTTATTACAAAAAATAAATATCACTACGAACTGAGTTACAGAATCGCCTAACAAAACTATCAATACACGCCTCTCCATATTATATATGTGAAAGTTTGTGGTACTTGTTTGTGACATAGCGCTTGTATGTATAATAACAATCTAAATATAATTACAGGCTTCTATAATAACGCCCTTAGAATTAACTGCGCATCAGTAAATACAACAGAGGCAACCAATTACAATACACGAAGACAAAGGTGGCCTGTAATCACTCCAACTACCCTTCGTTATAGTTCGATTGCGTCAAATAACATCGTCCACAATAATGCATTGTTAATTACGTCATTGTATATGTTAATTATACTTATTATTTAATAATTTATTATTCTCATGTTCACGTCATCACAATCTTTGGTTATCAGACTACTGGACATGATTTTCTTTTCAAAAGGTGAGGAGTAAAAGTCATAATCTATGAACATTACAAGTAAATTGAGAGGCTTCAGGATTTCAGAATTCAGATGCTTTCGACCCGTGTGGCGCAATGGTTACTATTTACTATATCGGATTGTCGCCTTGCCAAGGCGCTAGTAGGTATCTGAGAAATAGCGATATGAACATAGCTGTTGTAGACGGAAAAACTTTCATGGTACCTTCCATAATGCTAGTATACAAATCTCAACTATTTAGCACAGCGCAGCGCCACCCGATATTGGACGAGTTTTTACGGACACTTTTCATACACAGAGATGACTCTCCTTCAACTCTATCCTCCATGGTTTGAACGCAAGGATTATGTTTAGTCAAGTGGAGCGAAGTTTGGAAACCAGTAATTAATAATCTTACAAGACCTAATCAAAGCATTCTGTCTCGGTACATTAATTGCATTTGCAATACAGAGGCAAACTTGGTATGCAATCAGAGGCAATAATTATTCAGTATACATACCAGGATTAATTTAAACCCAATTTAAATAGCCATAATATGCAAATATTACAACCATATTATTATAAACCATCTACCAATAAATTATCTTTAATTTTTCGATTATGCTTTGATTAGGAATATACATTTTAAGGAAACTAGGTTTACGTATAATTGAAAGTCATGCAAGCTACGCCGATGCTTCAACAAGGCCCTACTGTGAGAGGGCCCGGGAGAAGAAGCAGCAAGAAACTACCAGGGTGTTTTTTCCTACTCATAGTTAAAGATAGCGCTTATTGACTTCTTACAATCTATATTTAAAAAACTCATGTCCAAGCAGACTTGTCTTTAAAATAATCATCTAATTTACAATACCCTTTCGTAATAAGATTGCTTTTAATATGAATTTAAAATTTAAAGATTTCCGTCAATTTTAATGGAATTTTATCTTACTTACAGTCAGTTTAGCCTTGTTATTCGTATTAATATTGTGGATGTCATACTCTTCTTAGGAAATCTATCGTAATATTTTATAACATATGTATTAAGATGCCACAGTTAAGATATTCATTTCCTTAAAGAGATCTCTGAGCGAGTCTCTACGCCTGAGGTTGTAAATGGCCTCATTCTGAAACGTGATCCGACATTTGATAATTCTCATGTGTATTATTGATAGGTATAGGTTTAATCCAATAAGGTTCTGATGCATGTTCATAGGTATGTAGGTCCTAATTGATAATTGGGTATTTTTTATGTAGAGCATTTTATCAAACCTACCCGATGCCCTTGGCCTTGCTTCGATACTGACCCCATCCGACTGTGAAATTTTATTTAATTTTGGCTTCAACCCATTAATGGCCCACTACTGGGCACGGGTCTCTCCTCTTGAGGAGGCCTAGAGCATACTCCACCACGCTGCTCCAGTGCGGATTGGTGGAGGAGTTAGTGGCCAACCCGAAGGTCGGAAGTTGTCATGCCGCCCGAAGGCCTCCGACATGGCATAATGACTGTTATCTTACGACGAAAACCTGGAATCGGTCCCGGCTTTACTTGCTCTCGAAAGCACGTGGGCGCTCAAGAAACTTTTGCCGCTAGTGGTCATCCGTACACCTAAATACCGACCGCGCCCGCTGTATTGCTTAAAATAAAGGTCGCTGCATACGTAACGTGGACGGGACGTGGACGGGACATAAATATACGTGCGTGTCCCGTTCCCACCCCGTACGTACCTCTGTGGCATACGCTATCGTTTACATTTTCTATGAAACGTTTCCAAGACTTCACGTCCCGTCCCGCCCCCGTCTCGTCCACGTTACTTATGCATCGACGCTGAGGATCGTCACAAGCTGGCTATTAACGCTTCGCTGTTTATTTTCAGATAGCGTAGTTTGATTTCCGTTTAGCCTTTGTTAGGGATTAAACAGGAAAAGGAAGAGGATATATAGATATTAAATACATGGTCGGGATTTAAGGGATATATAAAGGAAAGCACCGAAATACCACTTCCGAAATTTTAATAGCAAGTACATAAAAGCCAGATCATAACATGATGTGGGCCTTAAGACGTCATTCTCGGTTTCACGACAAAAACTGTAGGTAATTCATCCACTTCAGGCGATTTTATCTTAAAGAAAAACAGAAATTACCTTTATGTTACAGGTCAAATTACCTGGAAGTAATTTAAGTTAAACTTTAGTATTTCGTCTTTTGTATTAGGTCTTTTGTAACTTGCAATTTGAAAACATTATCTCTATTTTTAGAATCTCAAGAATCTAATAGACGAAGTTAAAATAAGTTATTTAAAAAGTCATTGTAGGTTTTAATTAATTTTAGTGTTATAATACTGCAATACAAAAGCTGTTGATAACTTTATATCGGGTGTTAAAAAAATATTAATTACAAATTAACGAAAAGCGATGGACTGTGGTCAAAAAATCTTCGTACCTACTCATAGAATTCATAAGAATACCTATATTAAATACTAGCGCTCTAACCGCGTTTTCCGGGGAAAATAAGGATCGTATACCTTATTCCAAATCATGGTCTACCTGTGTGCAAAATTTCATCAAAATTCGTTCAGTACTTTTGCGAAAGAACAACAAACATCCACACTTTTCATATTTATAATATTAGGAAGATTTAATATTGATGGCAACTGTATTATATCTATTGCGTATCTTCGCTTTTGTAGGAGATAAACTTTATGGCGCTTATCGTAAAAACTGTTCTTGAGAGCTATATCATCAAACGACCGCAAATTAGGGAATAGAGATGTGCTGGAACGTTAAATCTGTTTTGTTATGGATACGAATAGGATATGATGTAAATGACATCTTGTTTTGATCCACAGGCGGACTATTACAGGGTTCTGGTGTCTCTTAAGTATTCGACTACTGAGTGTCCTGAAGAATGTACCAGAGGAGATTGGATTTGATAATATTGCATTAATTTTAGTAGAGTAATGTGTAACAATTTGCATGCCCAAAGAAGCAGAACATAGGGCTAAATCGTATTTTATGAACCATCCTTATGTATGTACTATGTTCTGACAATAAATGAATTATTATTATTATTATTATTGGTGAAGTAACGAACCCCAGCTCAAGAATTTATTTTTGCTTCAACACATTAATGGCCACTACTGAGCACGGGTCTCTCTTGATGGCCTAGAGCATACTCCACCACGCTGCTCCAGTGCAGGTTGGTTGGTTAGAACAAAAAAGAGTCAGAAGTTTTCATACCACCCAAAGGCTCCACGACCATTTTCTTACGATAACAAGCGAATGAAATCGCCACAAGCGGTCAGTAGCTCGAGCACGAATATTTGCGAGAAAGTATTCGTATGGTTAACGTAAGCAATTTGTATGGCATTTTTTCAAAAGCGCCCCTATCGTGCGTAAATGGTACTAAAATGCCATACAAATTTGACAAATGGCTTACGTTAACCATACGAATACTTTCTCGCAAATATTCGTGCTCGAGCTACAGGCCATTCAACATTTTTTTTTATTTTTGTAAGTTTTTTAATTTATACCTGTATGATTAATAAATTATCTTGAATTTGAATTTGTTTGCATTGAAATTTCTGTTTTAACAAAATGCTCAGTGTACAAAGTGAAAGCTTTGTTCCATCTGTAAAAAATAATATTGCGTTTTCAACTGTGAGTTGTAACATTTTTTTTTTTTTTTTTTTTTTTTTTTTTTTTTTCCCTTTGTAGGACACTTGTCCCCACTTATATTACGATCTAGCCTATGAGACTAATAAGTAATATTCATTTAACTTAAACTAATAAACTAAATTTATATAAGAATATGTCCATTAACACTTTTCTTATTGTCTCTATTTAAGGGGAAGTCACTTTGTTCATGTGTCTTTACCGGTAGCACTATCACTACATTGCACTAGTACATACACTATAACACTTGCACTACACTAACTCAAATGGTTTTGTTCTTTTAAGTCTTCTCACTAGATCCGTGTGGTCGAGAAGCTGGATAGCCTCGACATTCACATGATGATGAAGTCTATAATGGTGAGCTTCTGCATATTTTTTAATAATTTTAACAACGCACTCCATGTTAAGGTCCCGGTGGAGGTCATCGTTCCTTATGTACCAGGGAGCATTTACTGCTTCCCTTAATACTTTGTTTTGAAATCTTTGGATTATCTGTAGATTACTTTTTTTAGTGCAGCCCCACAGCTGTGCACCATAGGTCCATATTGGCATTAGGACCTGTTTATACAACATAAGCTTATTACGTATTGATAGCTTTGAATGTTTTCCAAGCAGCCAATACATATTCCTATATCGTATTTCTAATTCTTCTCTTTTTTTCTTAACATGAGCTTTCCAGCGTAACTTTGTGTCGAGCGTCATGCCAAGATACTTTGCTGTATTTCCATATGGTATTTGCTTTTCTTCTATGTAAACGGGAAAATATTGTTTTTTCTTGTTGGTAAAATCTATATGGATGGATTTGGATTCATTAAGTTTAATCCTCCATTTTTTAGTCCAGCTAGTTACCTGTGTAACAGCGTCTTGAACTTTTTCAATCGCTTCGCTGTGCGTATTGCCTACAGCCATTAAGGCCGTGTCATCAGCAAAGGTTGCTATGCTGTTGTTTTCCATTTGCGGAATATCACTTGTGTATAATAGGTATAGGACCGGACCTAGTACACTTCCTTGTGGTACTCCTGCTTTAATTTCCTTCAATTGGGAATATGTGTTTTCATACCTTATTCTAAATACTCTGTTTGTGACGTAAGATTCTAATATTTCTGCGAATTGTGTCGGTAGCATATTTTTTATCTTATATATCAGACCTTCATGCCATACCTTGTCAAAGGCTTGTGCCACATCAAGAAATATAGCTGAACATACTTTCTTTTCCTCTAGAGATTTTTCTATAATATTTGTGATTTGGTGTACTTGTTCAACAGTTGAATGTTTTTCTCGGAATCCAAATTGATGTTCAGGAATGAGATTTTTTCTGTCAATGATTGGTTTTAATCTTTTCAGTAACAGTTTTTCAAAGAGTTTAGAAATTACAGGTAGTAATGATATTGGCCGGTACGACGCTGGTTCGTGGATCGGTTTTCCTGGCTTTGGTATCATTATTATTTCAGCTACTTTCCATAAATCTGGCACAAATCTTAACCTCAAGGAAGCATTAATTAAAGTTGTTAATTTAACTACTCCTTTCTTTGGAAGATTACATAGGATTTCCCCTGTTATAAGATCAAATCCAGGAGACTTTCGTGGGTTTATATTTTGTTTAATTTCTCGCTGAACTTCTTGTGGTGTTACTAATTTTATTTTGCAACCATTTTCGAAAAATCCGTCATCTAACTGTAATGTTTCACTATTTTCAATCTGATTTGGCCGAAATATAGTCTCTAAATAATCTGCAAATGTATTGGCTTTTTGTTCATTGCTAACTGTCCATTTTAAGTTGCCGTCTTTTAATGGTGGAATATGAGTGATTGGCTTTTTTGAGTTTTTAGTAGCTTTCCATAAGGAGTAGTTAGTGCTTCGATCACAAGTTAAGTGTTGAAGATAGTTATCAGTACATTCTTTATTGAAGTCGCTAATAAAGCGTGTCACTTTCTTTGTTAGGTTATTTAGTTTTCTTTTATCTTCCGGACATCTCGTTTGGTGCCATTTGGCTCTTTGTTTTCTTTTTTCAGCTATTAGTTGCACAATTCTTAATGGGTATGACTTGCCTTTTGTTTTTCTGTTTACATCTGGTGTATTTCTCCAGGCTGTTAGCTGAAGAAGCTGAATAAACTTTTCGGTCTCTATATTTAGTTGTTCTGTAGTTTTTAAGGGAACTTTTAAATCTATTAGGTTATCTAATTCCTTTTTAAAACTATTCCAGTCTGTATACTTATTAACTAAGGTTAAAGGTTGTTCTGTGAATAACACGTTTTCACTTATTTCTAGGTATATCGGTGAATGATCTGAACTCATGTCTAAACTCTGATATGTTTTTAAATAACTTGACGAAATATTCTTGACTATGAAGTAGTCTATTAAGTCGGGTATTTTGTGAGTATCTGTTGGCCAGTAAGTTGGTGTCCCAGTTGATACAGGATCGCATTTTGTCTCTCTTATAGCACTTAATAGCTCTTTCCCTTTCGGTGTATTTAGCCTAGAGCCCCAATAAGTGTTTTTAGCGTTAAAGTCCCCTCCTAAAACAAACTTGTTGCCAAGGGATTGTAGAAGGGTCACATATTGATCTTTTTTTATTAAATATCGAGGAGGACAGTAGATTGCCGCTATTGTTATGGGATAGCTTTTGGTTATGATCCTTACTGCTACAGCCTGTATTTCTCGTTCTTCATATTTATACATTTCATGATGTTGAAGGTTTTCTTTCAAGATAACTGCACTGCCACCTCTTGCTGTGTTATCTGGGTGCAATGCATAGTATGATTTATATCCTTTAAATTTAATAAAAGTTTGTTTGGTAAAGTGTGTTTCAGATATTAGACACACATCGACATTTTCTTTGTTCAGGATTACTTGAAGTTCTTGTTGGTGTTTAAGTAATCCGTTTGAGTTCCACGTCATGATCTTTAGCGTAGTATTCATTTCTTCTGTGTAATTATAGCACTTTTAGAGCTATTTTCTATTTTTTTTAGACGCTCGTCGAATGATATCATTAGGCTTAGGATATCATCCAATTTTTTTAATGACATAGTTTCTGTGTTAGGTACTGTCGCTGTTCCCTTAGTAGCGTCAGCGTACGAGATAAGGTTATTTGTTTTTTTAGATCTTAATTCACTACCTTTATTTTCTTTACGGATATTATTATAACTTTCTTTTTGTGGATTATGTTGATTTATTGTACCACCTTTGTTGTTATCAGGGTTTGATTTCGTTTTTTTGTTTCTCATAAGTTGTATCTCTTTTGCTATAGTACATCCTCTGTAGTTAGCTGGATGAGGAGCTCCACAGTGGACGCATTTAGGTTTCTCGTCTTCTGATTTTTGGCAATCCTTGGTAAGGTGTTTACCTGTACATTTTACGCACCGCGGTTGTTTGGAGCAGTATCTTTGTGTATGACCATAAGCCTGACATCTTTTACACTGGGGCACTAGTTTTGTAGTTTTTATAGGTTGTATATCAACTTTACATCCCAGTATTGTCTTTATATTAAATATTTTATTCGTATCTTCTTCATTAGTGAATACCAGCATAAACATATTGAGTGGCTGTTTAGTTCTCCAGCTCAATTTGTTGATTGCTTCCAGTATTTTGTATCCCTTGTTCTTGAGTTCTTCAATAATTCTTTCTGGCTTACAAGTGGAGGGAAGTTGCTTTGCCATGACTCTTATTGGCCGCTCTTGTTTATTTTCATAAGAGTGCCAAAGACAGTTATTGAGACTGAGGGCCTTTGTGATTTCTCTATAAGATTCACCATTTATGGCGTTAATCTTAACAGTATCACCATGCATCATTTTAATGCTGAACGAATTTGTTGTCTGGTTTTCATTTAGAAAATCATAAAAAGTTTGGTAATCCTTAATACCATCCACTATGATGGGCGGTGGCAGAGGGGTTTTCTTGGGTTTTATTTGCTCGCTGTGTTCTTCCGGTGCTAAATCTAGAGTAGGGGAGATGTTCAATTTTCGTTTTTTCCTACTCTTCGTTCGAATCCACTCGGTTTCTTGGGCAAGTTCTTCTTCGTCTGTGGCATATTCTGTTCGCTGAACAGAGGTATCCATGATAGTTGTTGTTGGCTTTGCGGTGCTGTTTTCTGCAAGACATTTTAATTGTTGTTGCAGAATGTCTATTTGACTGCGTAAGTCTTTAACGAGGCTTTCCAGCTTAACTCGTTCATCTCGTTCTTTTGTATAGATTTCATACAATTGATATTCTGTCTCTGTCACCAGAGTAATGTTTTTTTTGTTTGGTGTTTCTTTAGATTTCGAATCCATAATTATAAGTCAACAAAGTAGCTTCGCCTTAATAATAATCGCCGTGAATTACAGCATTACGCGATGTTAAGTAGGTCATCGCGCTGCAGCTGACTCGACGACGACGACGGCGGTGTTATGATGCGTTAGCACTTTACACTGTTGCACTGTTTACACTGCGTCGCGAATGACACATCTGCTCTCAATGAAAATCAAACACGAATTGTAACATGATTTTTTATTGCTGATTGCATAAATTATGTCGTGAGCCATTCCTAAAGACCTATTTATAGACACTGGCACGACCTGCACATACCTACTATAGGTTTGATGAAAAACATTTTTTTTAGTTTAATTATAGTTTCGGAATAAAGTGGCTGTGACATACGACGGACTGACAAACATGACGAATTTATAAGGGTTCCGTTTTTTGCCATTCTGCTACGGAACCCTAATATTGCATGATTAAAGATTAATAAAAAGCAATTTCCTTTATGCCATAGCATAATGGATAGCGTAATGGATTCATAGCGTCACATTCAATGACATTCCAAAGGGGTCAATTGAATTGCCGGTAAATACTTCGGAAGCCCTACTGGAACCCTTTGGGATGCCGTACATGTGTTGAGAAGCAGCGGAAATTGAGATGAAAGAGGAAATTTCATCAAAGTAATAAAACCTTGATAAAGGAGTTGAGGGCCGAAATCTTGAATTCGCACTTTAATTTGCAAGAGGAGATCTAAGCCGAATAACGGAACAATAGGGATGTTGACACTATCAGTAAATTAAAATAAATTTATGTTTAAAGTATCAAGGAAAACTTTTAAACACCTAAAATACTATTCTTTTGTCGAAATCAATCAATATAAATTAAATATAATTATTTTAAAATGTTAAAAATAGTACTCACTGTCACGTGACCTCAAACGCCGTTTGGAGCTTATGACGTCATTGTTCCTATTTTATATGGAAGTGCAACTAACTTCAGTCGAGAGATAGTATTGAATATCGGCTAGTGACGTCACGTGACGTTTTTGGCGGGAAATTTGAAAATGATTGTTATTTATCAATTTTTGTCTTGAAATTGAAGATTATTATTTTTATAATATTTTTTTCGTGAATCTTAAGGTTCTATCTGTAAAATGAAATTGAATCCTTATAGATTAGTAAACGAACGCATTTTTTAGTACTGAAAACGTTTTCAGTAGCTTGATTTTTTTTTTTAATTTATATTAATTATTTGATTTAACATGACGTTATCGTCAAATCAGTAACAACGCCATCTAGATTCTTTGTTACGAATTATAAACATAACGCATATTGATTTTACTCTCTATAATCATACCCCGGGCTTAGTATAAGTGTGAAAATCGATTCTAAAGGAGCTAAACTTCAAAAATAGTGATCAGCCGACATGCGAACAGACGAGCGACCTGATGGTAAGTGGTCACTATCGCCCACGGTCATCAGTGATACTGATGCGTTGCGTCAATAGTAGCTACAGTTCCGTCAATAGCTCTCTGTGGCCGTAATATGGTTGTTTGAACCATCTTACATAAAGTAATATATTATCTGTATTATCTTGTAATGTGAACCATTCTTCGTCGCGTCAATGACCAGAGCGGGAAGGATTCAAGGCTCGATTTCCTTCAGGAATTTTCATGGAAGACGAGAGTTTGTGCACGAATGTCAGACACAGTTATTTACACATAGATATAATAATAATAATAATAATTTACACATAGATACTATAGTTTTAATAATGAGGAATTCAGAGCTTAAATTTCTGTTTTGGATCACGACACAGGGAATCTTAGTGTGGGACAATAATTATGTGTATACTTACTCGGCGCGCGAAGCAGGAAGAAATTCGTACATTGACTTGTTAGTACGTGTCTCTGTCACTCCCGCGTAAATATAATGCGTGCTCGCTCGCATAGTGCAATGGCCGCCGTTCTATGCGAGCGAGACGCATTATACGAATTTCTTCCTCTTCGCGCGCCGATTATAGTGTTACCCAGGTGAATAAAGTCCATGACTCCTTATTATTATTAGTTATATCTGTGTATATGTATGTTTTGTCAGCCTTTTGTGCCTTGTAGGCCATACTTATCTAAATAATATATAGGTATACTGATAAAGCCTCGCGTTAAAAAATAAAGCGCGAACAGACCCTCGTCACCGATCGTTCCACACGGCCGTTTCGTGATTAATTACTGGTTTTGGACCAGATAAGATTAGTCACATAAGATCTGTTCGTACTCTCAGTATACTACATCTTTGTATTAACACGATTATGTGTGAATTACGTATTTGTGTGAATGCGTTGCTACTGATATTATAAATGTGGAAGTTTGATTATGAGGATGTATGGATGTTTGACTTCCACGCAAAAACCACTGGACTGATTTTCATGAAATTAAACACACAAGTAGACCACGTATCTCGGAAAACGCGGGCAAAGCGTTAGTTTAATATAATCTTAATTAAAATTTACACATTGTGTCCATTTGTATAATTAAATAACTTTGCACAACACTAATAGTTTTCTATTTGTAACGATTAAGGTCATTATTAATTCATGTTACCTAGAACAACGTCATAACACTGGGATTAAGCTACTCATAAGTACGTATGTCATATTTTTTAAGACAAAATTCAATATTTTTGGTTTTATAACTGTACTAGCTGTTGCCCGCAGCTTCGCACGCGGAAATTATGCTTATCATATTATTTAGTATCCCTTATAAAAGAAAATTTAAAAACAGGTTCATTTATATTGAAGTACTTATATTTAGGAATTTACATACTGAAACTTACGATACAATCACAGATCATTCCTCCGGGAGCGGGTTTGGAATAGTAAACAACATTAACATTTTTTTTTCTTTTCCCTCTCCCCTTGCCCTCTTCCTCTCCCGCTCCCTGTTCCTTTTCCTCTCCCGCTCCCTGTCTCACATCCCCTCGCTCTCCCTCTTCCTGTCCCACTCCCTCTCCCTTTCCCGCTCGAGGTCCTTCTCCCACTTCATATCCCTCTCCCTCTTCCTCTATCGCTCCCAGTCCCTCTCCCGCCCGCACCCGCGCCCTCTTCCGATTTCTGTCCCGCTCCCACTCCCTCTCCCGCTCCCTGTCCCTCTCTATCTCCCTCTTCCGCTCCTTCTCCCTCTCCTGCTCCCTGTCCATTTTTAACTTAAAAAATGACGAAGTTGCTTACTAAGTTCATTCCCCTAAATTAACTCTTTAAGGGATGATTTTCCGAAAAAAAATATCTAAGTTAACTTTTGTTTATTGCTATAAACTTACATAAAACATTCATATATTTTATAAGTCTAAAACTGGTGCAGATGATTTGTATGTAGTTGACTACCAACCCCTATTTTTAGGGGATGAATTTCGAGAAAACAGTGGTACAGTTAATTTTTGCACTCTTAATTAACCCTTTAGGGGATGATTTTTCAAAAAAACATAACACTTACAAATTTTGTTTCTAGTCAGGAGCTAATATGTAAATTTTCATGTTTTTAACTTCAAAAATGACGAAGTTGCCTACTAAGTTCAATTCAGTAAATTAACCCTTTAAGGGATGATTTTCCAAAAAAATATATTAAAGTTAACTTTTGTTTATTACTATAAACCTACATAAAAATTTTCAAATTTATAAATCTAAAACTAAGAAAGTTGGTTTGTATGAAAGTGTCTTCTAACCCTTATTTGTACCCCTTAGGGGATTAATTTCCAAAAATCCGTTCTTAGTGGACGTCTCCTTAGCATAAACTATATCCCTGCCAAATTTCATCTTAATCGGTTCGGCAGTTTCTGAGATTTTTTGTTTAATCAGCGGTGTGTCGCTTTTCAATTTTATATATATAGATTTTCTTCTGGACTTCCTCAAGCTGGATTGAATAACTATATTATGTAGTGTATACTTTCAAAACTATTCGCACTATAATACAATAATAGATGATTCAAACTACTACGCACCCTCTTTTATGACAGGGTTAAGCAGGGATCGGGGGATCGGGAAGTGAGACCCATCTTAGTACGTGGCAATTCACTTAATACGTTGCGGTGGCGAATGAATAGAGTAATTGCAATTTAAGCCAATATCTGTGTATAAAAACATTTACCAACACTTCGTTGTCCTTTGTCTTCAACTAAATTTTCTTTTTTTTTGTAGCTATTGACGAGTTTTGTCGCACATAAACAAAGCAAAAGTGTCACCAACCCAACTTTCCCTGAAAAAAAGTTTTACATCTTTTCCTGAAAATTTACGACCGTTTAAATGCTCCGGATAAATTTGTTCAGTAGACCGGACCTGGCTTTGTCGTATTTTAATCCTCCGTCGAAAATTTTTATAAAGATTACGACTGAGGGTTAAAAGGGACCTCACATTAGTCATTTAGTCAAGATTCATGCGACGGGGTTGGAGTAAATATTACCCAGCGGTCACCCTAGTGTGTTAAGGGCTGCTGTTTTTAAAGATACTCACTTTTATTCAATTTACTTACATAAAGTAAGTGTATATTTATATCGAGCAAGTTGTGATGAAAAATTGCATCGTATAAAAATATCAATCAGGCGGGTTTGTCGGCTATTTATAAAATCTGAGAAAATATTCAACTTCTAGGTATTTCTTTTAATTAAAAGTAGGTATGTCTTTAAAATTAATTACTAAAATGAATTACTAAACATTGAGGAGATCCTTCAATTCCTCATGAATCCCAATATCTAGAAGTAGGACAAATCTAGGACTTATCTGGTAGGACCTATCAAATATTAAAACAATTATTAAATCGTTGATTAATGACGGAATCCTAAAGTAACAGATATTAAACTAAATTTTACTAACAAAAAATAACCGACTTCAAAGTCTCAAAAACTACATAGTTGTCAGATCTCGTTAAAATTTATGTGAGACCACATGACAAGCGCCTGCTTTCGATTAAAAAAAGAATCATCGAAATCGGTTGGCGTGATATTGAGTTATTCGTCAATTTGTCGCGCACATCTTAACACAAATTTACGACTTATGTAGTTTTCTCATGGATGCCGTTGTCAGATCTCAATAAAATTTATATGGGACCACATGACAGCCACCAGCTTTCGATTAAAAAAAGAATCATCAAAATCGGTTCGCCCAGTCCAAAGTTCTGAGGTAACAAACATAAAAAAAAAATACAGTCGAATTGAGAACCTCCTCCTTTTTTGAAGTCGGTTAAAAAATACAACTGAATTGAAAATCCTCTTCCGTGACTGTGAATTTCCCAGTTTCAAAAGTTTAAATCTGAAATGGCATCCAAATCATCTTTGTCGGAATAAATAATTAACCTATAAAATGAAATTTCAAGTTTTCAAAAGGCTAATAATTATTGAAGAGTAGTGAGTTTGAAATTGAACTTTGATCCTATTTAAGGTCAACTTCAAAAATTTAAAAGCAACATGATTTTAAGCTAAGTGAAAGTTATATTATATTATAGAAGTGAGAGAACACTTCAATGCCAAGTAAATATTAATTCGCCTTTTCCACTGTTCTGCGTTGGAGATTTTTCGGTATTTAGTAAAGTTTTCTACTCCAACTGTATTGTATTGTAAGGGCGTAAAATAATGTTAGTATTACACGTACTATATCTTAATATTATATTGTATTGTATTAATATTATATTATTTAATATTATATTGTATTGTATTGTATCGTGATCTTATCTATTCATCTACAATTTAATACTTGAGTTTAAGACTGCTTGAAAATGCCTGTTCATGTAATGATATTTAAAAAATATAGATACGTTATGTAAGGACATAACGTATCTATATTTTTACAAATAAACCAAAAAAAGAGCTACAACACACACACACGTTTATCTTTTGTTTCACAACACCAATCACATTGTTTATAATACTTATTCGGTATATAAACCAAATCTAGAGATAATACGCATTAAAAATTTGATTACGAAATCAGAACATCTGCTACATTAGGCACTAGGCACTCATTGTAGTTATGATGATTTGATCTTATTAAAATGTTTATTGTTACTTACCAACCAACCTCCACGCCACAATGAAAACACGCTTTATTAAGAAAACGCTTCTGTGTTCGTCCATTCGTTCCCTTTCCATGTATTAATTTATTAACGTAGAAGGCACCCTAGCATTGCTTACAATACGGCGATGATATGAAGCATAGAAATTGGCCATAAAACTTTTGGCTCGTACTTTGAGGTAGGGAATTAGCATAATTATGTTTTCTCTCTTACTCGTACCTTGCGGCGTTACATTGAAATGGTAATGAAATTTCGCCTCATTTAGCGCGAGGTCCATAAAAATACGCCAAGTATTGTACCTGATAGAATATGTATGAGATTACCGATGTAACTGGATCTGCCTTTTTGTATCTATATCTATCTTTAAGTCCAAGCAAAAACCTGCTCGCGATGCGCCCTGCTGACGAGAAGAAACAGGACGAGACGAACGGACGAGGCGATATCGAAAGGTTCTTCCTATTAAAGGTCATTGGGTCTTGAACAACCCAGTTTAATCCCGACAGCACCTAACATGGAATTAGGGTATTCTTCCCGGCCTGCACTCTTTCTAGAATGCTACCAGCATAACACTAATAAACTGACAATGAGTATTCTTGAAGAGGCTGGTAAACTCACTTGATGATGTATCTTTTCTTCTATATATCGGCGATGCGTCGGCAATGCCTTTGGTGTTACTGGTGTCTATAGGTGATGATGACTCATATCATCAAGTGGATTGAACAGCCTCATCAAGAATACTCAGGTATACAGGCGGTATATTATGTTTTCTATTCCAAAGCAAATTTATTATTATAAAACACATAACTAAATTCTAAAGTACAATTTTTTTTTCAAAAAACGGTTATTCACATAGCTTTTATTTACGAAACTTAGTAAAACAGCGATATATACCGCGGTTACTGAAGACCGTGTTAGGCGCAAATGAGAATTTCCTTTCAGGTTCTTGTGAAAGGGAGAAGTTAACGACCTTTAAGTCTTCTGACCAATACGTTGGTTGCATGTGCACTAAATGGGGTCACCATATTCAGCGTACTTAGAAATAGGTATAAGGACATTGCTACGCATACAGCAAATATTTACTGCTCAGAATTGCGACCGCAATTCTTTGCATTGAGAGACTTCGCAATGCACGTGAGGTGTGCGTTATAGCTAGGTAAAGACATACCCAACTATGATGAAAGCATCATAGTGTATTACTGGCGTCTCAAGAATGGGTTTGCCAAGAGCGTTTTTCAAAAACTATAATGACTTGGGTTTACAAGTTAGCGAGTACCTAATAGTGTGGCCTGACGCACTTTGCTGGTTTTATGTACGATAGATAGCTGAGAAACTAGCAACCTGATAGTAAGTGGTCTTCCTTGCCTATAGACCAAAAGCATCACCGATGCGTTGTTAGCCAAAACAGGAAGCGTGAATCTATGAAAAACGCAAACACATAGTTTTTTAACACTAGGTATGGAAAACTCGCAAGAAAAAAGTTATTTTGAACATTTATTTGTTCTTCATAATCCTATTACATTTTTGATTGTTTTCTCATTTTTAGTGCACCACTATGAAGGAAATGAATGTTCAAAATAATAATAGGTACTCACACGTTTTATGTAATCTTATGTGTTAGTATTAGTCTACTTTGCAACAATCCGCGTTTAACATGTATGATGGTTAGTCGGAAAACCCGACTAACCATCGTAGAGTCAACTTACCCTGATGATGCTCCGTTTCGGGGCGAAACACGTGTTGGTGCTGGTATGTATGTTGTGGTATATACGTTTAATTATTGTAGTGCATGTTTCCGTTGTGGGACAGAGGGAGGTGCCACGCATGTTTTAAAGTATATGGGTAAGGACCAAATTTTTGACGGATTGAGATATACTGTGGTGTCCAGCTCAAATTGGAAGAAAATTAGAGGCCATTACATGCCTAAAATATTTTTTTTGTATTTGCTAATATCTTCTAAACACGTAAGCTTAAGAAAAACATTAAAAATAACTACCTTGATTTTTTAATTTCATCATCAAAACATGACAGTATAATTGTTGCCTTAGAAAAGTACGTAAAATAAAATGTCCCAACTCGACTTCCTTAGAAGATTTTTGATGCTGTTTGGTTTTTACGTGAGCTATAATTTGTAAACCTACATTAATGAACTGCCATATATACTAGCAATGTCCTTGACAAATATTAACCCATTATCTTCCTTATTTAAAGTTTTACAGGTATAAATGTATGTGTCCCAAAATTCATTCCGTTGTGATATTCCTGTTGTGCGACGCTATAATATTGAAACCACAAGCATTTTTAGAAGTTTCTTAACAATATAGTGTGGCAACGTTGGTTTTGTGCTAGCTATAGAAATTCCAATAGGACATGATGTTTTTTTCTCTGCCAATTTAACATTTGATTCGATCTCATCAGTTTGGTCGTTAATATTTTGAAAAGTTTAGGTGAGTATTTTACAAATATTATGACGATTTTCTAGCAAATTATATTATAGATACGTTACATTTTAAATGTTCTATTCAAAAGAATGTACAAAAATGTCAATTTGTTGTTAAATTTGTGAAATTTTGCATCTTTTAGGTGTTGTCGTGTGAATTTTTGTTCCGTTGTGCGACGTTGTGACACGAAATTGATCCTAAAGGTATGTTTATCACGATTTCAATATGTATTATTAACTTGATTTTTTTTTCATATTTTATTGTATTCTTCTCAAAAATAGTTTTCTATATTTGCTTTTCAGATGCATTCTTCAGCCGCAGAACGATGTCGAAAGTACTGTGAAAAATTAAAAAAAGAAAATCCAAATAATTTGAATGTTATTTATAAGTGACCACATTTTGGCAGCTTTTAAACACCGACGACACATGTCGGTATTTTTGTCGATAAAATTAGGTAGAAATATCGCTAGTTTTTAATGAGATTTAGTATTTTTTAATGAGATATTTATTTGTTTTTACTTCTTTTTCGTGAAATTTTGATTGATTTTATTTACATTTTGTTTTGTTTTGTAATAAAATTACTTGCAACATAATTTTAATTTCTTTCATTTTAGGTAATCTAAAATATTACTGTATACACGCAACCTTATGCTCCATTGTGCTACAATTATTTTCCAGTGTGATAAGTTCCGTTGTGATCTCCATTGTGCTAATACGTCAAGTTTTTGGTCCTTACCCATATACCATCATACATGTTAAACGCGGATTGTGGCAAAGTAGACTAATACTAACTTAATAACAATGGATTTCCGCAAAGTAACGCCTGATACTATTAACTTAATCTTATGTGATAAATACCACACATTGCTTCTTGTCAATCTACTCTTTATCTATGGTGATTATTTCAGAAATAAAAACATGTTCTTAAAAAGACTGTAGTTGGTGAGTTATATGAAGGAAAGGTGGGATTTTTTCTGTAATGTATATCCTTTGATATTTTTTCCTTAGCATGGGTTCCATTAAACGTAACATTTGTAGAGGTTCTCTTACACGGATATAAATCAACATAATTACAAAGTGTTGTTATTATTACGATCTTGTTGTATTAAAAGTATGTGCAGTGCTTTAATCGTAACCGAAAAAAATTCATAACCGAACACATTTTTAAATCAATTGAAATATGTATAATTCAAGTAATTAGTTCCTGTGTAAAAAAACGTACTTTATTTGATACTAGTGGATATCTGGCGTGTGGTGCCGTGGTGCGTAACACGCTAAAATAAAGAATTAAACTATAATTTGGGAAAAATTGTGTATGGAAAAAGTCGATAATCGACTTCATGAATGCACCAAATGTGCCTAATGCATTGTTTTAGTGATTTAAAACCATTTTCGCCTTTCAAATGAAACCGGGTTGGGGCAAATCGGTTGGATGGTTTTTAAGTCTATTATTTTAGGTTTTTATGTCCGGTTACATAAATATTTCAGGTGACTCAGCGAGGATTCGTGGCGGATATTTACGTGTCAGTTGCCTGAAAGAATGTAGTACCTATATAAAGTGCAATCTTTTTTATTTCACTTGATGTTCATCTTTTGATGAAGATTATCTTAAAATTACTGGCAAAGAGAGACGTTCCTAGTAATTTTATAGTCTTGCAACAAATATAATATTTCAATTTAATTCTATCCGGTATATATCCAAGGCCGTCTTTAATCTATTGGAGGCCCTCGGCATATTAGGATAATGGGGCCCCTATGACTGACAGAACACTATTTTGTTAGAATAACCCAAGAAAGTAGATAAGCAAGCCTCTAGATTTATGCAAAAGCTAATAAGCAAATTGGTATTGTAGTCAGTAATTTTGATTCGATTTATTCGAATTAAAAAAAGTTTTTCGGACATAAATATCGGTTATCGTTTAGTGATCTGGCAGGAACTAGGGGCCCCCTATCGATCACGGGGCCCTGGGCACTTGCCCAGAGTGTCCAGTGGGAAAGAGAGGTCTAAATATATCCGAGGTGTCATAACAACCCTATAAAAGCTGGAATAGACTAAGTTGTCCTTTGGGAGCAAGTGGACGCACGAATCTTTTTCTTTATCGGAAAGAGATAATGTTTTCGGTCCTTTACCTTTACCGTCATTTTCAAATATTATCGTTTGCCGTGATCGTTATCGACGCGCGTGAGAATGGCTGGACAGGACGACATCGGAGCTTAAATCAATGGTAAAATTACCTATTTGTTACCTAACAACTTATCTAAGTACTTCGCATCGGAAATTGACGCCAGAACTTTTCTTTAATATTTTTCTTCTGATAATTACTGTAAGGATCCGTCCACAAAATTCACACAAAAGGTCTAAATATTTGCAATCCGTTCGTCAGAATGACTGAAAACTGTGTTTTTCAAGGAAATTATTCTGTAGTCTAAAGTAGGTAATGTTAAAGTCTTCGACTACCTCTGTAGAAAATTATGTTTGTGTGTCTGTTTGTTCTCGGTAATTTCAGAAACACCTTTACATTATTTGGATGTAGTTTCCACCATTGTTAAGTTATACACTTGGTTTTATGTTTTAATATTAATATTATTTTAACTGCAATAATTACGTCCATTATGTGCGCCTGAGGAGCAGTGATAGCCTAGCGGTAGAACGTTGGTCTCCCGAACGGAGGGGCCCGAGTTCAAACCCTGGCACGCACCTCTAATTTTCAAATATTATGTGCGTATTACAAGTTAATTATCACTTGCTTCGGTGAAGGAAAACATCGTGAGGAAACCTGCACACCGGAGAGTTCTCTATAAAGTTCTCGAAGGTGTGTGAAGTCTACCAATCCGCACTTGGCCAGCGTGGTAGACTATGGCCTAATACCCCATCACATTGTGAGAGGAGACCCCGAGCCCAGCAGTGGGACAATTATGGGTTGTTGCTTTGCTTTTGCTTTGCTTTATGTGCGCCTGTGTTTAGTTAATAAATAGATAATGTACTACTATTTCTTGTTTTTGATAGATATTAAAAAAGTATATTATGATGAGAAATTACATGATATAAAATCTAAGTCGAATTAACCTGATTCGCCTAATGAAAAACCTAATACAAACCTAATACAAAAACACTTTACGAGCGTCAAATTACGTCGTCGCTTCATCAAACCATCACTTCATAGTTATGTCCATATGTAATCACATATTAGTCTATAATCTGAGTAGGAAATGATGCCCACTTAAGTTCAAGTGGCTCTTCGGCCCAGGAAATAACATGAAGAAAACCGAAGGTGATATCACGCAGTACTTACCTACTTGAAACAATCAATTACTCAAGAGATACTTTGGCGTATTACAGTACAAATATTCCGTTACTTTCTAAGCTCGTTTGCGAATATTAAAGTAAATTCAAATATCTTTCAAGCAGAAACCTCTGAAATTTATATAAGAGCAAATTAAATTGAAGCAACGTAATAAAACGTCTTTTGAAGTGAACCAAAGCGTTTTTCACCTGACTGTACACGCTCCGTTTGTCTTACAATAATTATGGTTCTTGCCTTTACTAACAAGTCGCCTGTTAATAAGGAAAGCACTAGATAGCTTCACTTCAAAAAACAAGTGGACAAAAAAAAATACAAACAGAAAAAAAAAAAAACAAAAAAAAATTGTTACGAAATATCTCCATTTATAATTTCCCTAGAAAATCTTTCATACATACACAGATATCAATAAGTTACAGAAATGAAGATGTCTTTTCATCCATATCATGATCTATGAATGATGAGTGGGACGTTTGAGGTTTATATTATGTCTCAGTGACACCACTTTTCCGATGGCGAAGAGACGGGTAGAAATTAGCTTATTATATCTAAGTATGTATAGACAGAACTACCGTAACTCAAGCCGTTAAGTATGAGGAAATGTATCCTTTGCACGATCGCCCTTTTAACCTAAATCTGCTCTGAGGTTTCAGTAACGTGACGTGTCGTTCGCTTGTTTAGCACGCTCCTCTATCAAGTCAAGTTATAACTGCCACTTGACATACTCGTATTGCTAATCATGTCAATCGACTCCATTTCAAAGGATGCAGGAACTTGTATGCGCTAAAGATAAAGTTAAGATAAATACATACCTTACAAACCGCCAAGATACGTCGGCCGCCCCTACTTCTCGAAGTGTGGAGATATCACTCCCACCTTGCAAATATCGCACCCTCAGTGGAAAAAAAGCATAAGTCGTCTTACTTTGACTTAGGTATTAATATGATTGGAAAAAGGGACAAAAGCTGCATATGCTCATTTTTTTCAAATTTTTACATTTATCTTGACGGTTTTGTGCAAGAAATCGTAATGTAAATTCCTTTGACTTCTTACTCATATTTTAACAGTTTTTGTGCTCTCCTGTAAAATTGCAATTTTCATCTTATGCCTTTTTTCCACTGAGGGTGCGATATATGTCTTCTCAGCTGAGCTTCTCCAGGAGTCCAGGCTTCCTCACCTGTCTGCATGAAGCTGTAAAGGCCACCAACAGCAATTATCCATTCGAAAAAAAATACGTCGGCTGTACTATTTATCCTAACAAACTTTCACGTTTGTAATATCATGGTAGAATTCGTATTATAAAACCATTTTGAGATAGATTCTATGAGGAAGGAAAGCGAAGTAGAGGACTTAAATTAGTCTACGTTTTCTTAAGGTGGCCACTGACGGTCAGTCCATCGCGTCAAATGGCGTGATATACAGCCAAAATTTGATCGTGAATGTGAAAAACTGATGGCGTGATATAAAACTCTGGATTTCCAATCGCGCCATGTCGTCACGCCGCAACATCGCGCCGACTGATCGTGAATGCGCAAACCCACATCCATTTTTTGTTCATTTCGCGCCAGGGTTGGATTTAGGTACATTGAAAAATATAGTACAAAACAATGAAAAGTATAGTATTTATAAAAAAAATTATAGTACACTGAGTGTTGCAAGCACAAAATCGGTACATCAACTGCTTTTGCACCCCGCCCCCCCTTTGTTGAAATGGAAAAAATACTTTTACTTTCAAGTCAAGTAGTTGGAAGAACTTCGTAAATAAACGTATTATTACACACAAATTCGCAAGCGATTGTTATCGCTTTGATTGAATTTCGTATGGAATGAAAGGAATCATAAGGAACGAGATTAGTTACTGTTAGTGGAAAGGAACAAAAGACACCTTGGACCTCATCTACACTTACCATCAGGTGGGATTGTGGTCAAGCATTAACTTATTCGTGTAAAAAAAAGAAGCCTACTGCTGAGGACATTGAGACAGGAAACGCAAGATCAGAATTCGGTCGGATACACTCACTGTCGAAATATTCATAATATGTCTTAAAACTAAACATTCGGGACCAAATAAAATTATAGTATTTTAGCGTACTATACTTAGATGTGGATAGTACATAGTACAAAGGGTGAAATTATAGTGTAAATACTATAATTATTATAGTAGAAAATCCAACCCTGTTTCGCGCCGAGACGTCGAACGAAGGAGACACTTCCAAATGTCATTGTATAATTTTTTGTAACAAAATGGCTTCCGAACGCAACGTCATGTCAACGTCTTTCGATGAGGTCAAACACGCAAATGAAAGAGAATTGGAATGATCGTGAGTGTGCATCATGTTTGGCATCCAACCATTTTGACATATGTCGTTTGGCGTGGCTCCAAAAATGACGCGATGGAATGACCGTGAGTGACCACCATTACAGCCTGTTCAGTATTGTATTTCGCGCTCAGCAGTGTGATTCAGTAATATGAAACTAGATGGCGCTGTACCAGTTTCTGAATCACGCTGTTGAGATCTTTTAGCCGTAACATAAGGTAAAATGTTTTCTTTTAATAAACTCTCTTGGGCTCAGTGAACAGTTGTATCTATTTGAGAATCATACTTTGGGGACCGTACATGGTCCATTCGAGCCGAACGTAATTAGTGAAGTGACAGTACTGGTGCAAATAGTAAGTGACAAGTGAGGGACAAACTGTAAGTAGAAGTAGAAATTCAAGTTATTAAATTAAAAAGACTTAGAAAAATTGTGAGTACAGTTCAGTGAAATAGTAGTATTAAAAGACTTAGAATAATTTGCGAAAAAGCGCGAAGACGGGGAATCCATGCGCAACTTCACATAGAAGTTATTTGAGTGTAAAAAAAGTTTTCATCTCTTACTAAACTTACCAGAGTCGTCGCTTATTGTAGAAGGTCTGTTACATTTATCGGGACGGTGAATTCACCACAGTATTCCTTTTACTGTGACTTAACGCCGGCCACCGGCCAAGCTACATAATTATAATTCACAGAATTCCATCGTGCGAAAGAGAGAAAGCAACATTTGTGACTTGAGCAGTGCGTGAGCGAGAGCGACACAGACACTAGAAGAGAGAATTTTTTTAAGTGAAATTGCATCTTATTCTCAACGCTACTAGACTTAAGTTTGTCTGATTTCTTTCAACTTGCTTCGTTAATAAGTTTATTATTATTCTAAGGTTAATAATATCGCTACGATACAAAAACTTCAAATGAAAATGAGTCTTATTTTAAATATTGTAAGGTTTTGATTAAACTATGTAGGTAATTGATATTTATGATCACGTCGTGTCTCGTGAATTCGTGATACGGTGAGATTTCACTTCACAGTACACTTGTAATCTTTACTACTCGTACTAATGAAATATACCGGTGGTGATTTTTCACCGGTGATATAACAGTGACAAAAATAAATATCTTCACCGACTTGATAGTAAAATAAAAGTAACGATATTTCCCATCGCTAGTGAACAGTTGTATCTATTTGGGAATCATACTTTGGGGACCGTACACAGCCCTTGACCATGAACTAAACCTAAAAGGTGTCCAAACCGATTCGAACAAAATATTAGCACTTGAAAAAGGCTTTGGCAGCAACAATATCAGACCAAACCGACTATTTTAGTCCAATTGCACTCTGCATTGTAATGATCACTGCATGCAAAAGACTAAGTCAATTATCAAGCGATTTTGAACTCTTAAATCTGTGCAGAACGTTGAAAATATCGAAACGAAATCACAGACCGTAAGTCAACAGTATGAATGCTCTCTTGACAAGATGGCCGCTATAATTCAACAAAATTACGCCTCATAACGAGATTAGCTTCGCTTTCCAACCAAGCGCTGTTGGAAAAATTTACGTTTGTTGTTTACGGATATTGCTGATAATTTTGAGGGTGGCTTTTTCACCTCATAATGTCGTCTACATTTCGTTTTATGCGTGTAAATGGAAATGAATGTATTTCAATGTCGTTGTTATTCGTGTCATTTTGGAGTGTTTTTGGAGTTTTGCGCAAGAATGTTACCAAAGAAAATCTTTTGCTAAGGTTCTGCTGTCCTTTCGTTTGTTATAAAGCTGTATCTCATGACCGTAATAGGATAAGACTTTTTATGGATATAGCCGGCAAACGAGCTGACGATCCACCCGATGGCTATCGTCGCCCATGAACATCAGCAACACCAAATACATCTCTGATTTATCGCCGGCCAAGAAAAAGAAAGAAAGATCTGGCTTTCAAGACCCCACCCGGAACACGACGAGTCGTTTGGCGGCTGACTCATGCTCAAGGGTGGTAGCTATCTACGCGAAGCCCATGGAGAAATAATAATAATAATAGTATTAATTAGCAATTAGAATCAAAATTACCAATAAAATCCATCCAAGTGGCCCTATCACCAGCGGACCGGATTAAGTCAACTCTTACGACACCCAACGGGCGGGCGGATTGGGGTTGATACGGCGTGTCTTTCAATTTGAAAATCTAACACTAAAATGACAAATCACAGTCTTAGGTTCTACGCACATTAAATTCAGCGCTTTCACGTTTCGCTGAACGATTTTGGTTACACTTATTCAGTTCTGCTTTTATCAGCCGCGTACGCGCAGTACGCGGCAGAACAGCGCTGAACTCTATTAAAGCACTCGCATGATAGAAACACATTTATCCTCATTTTCTACTTGTTTGCCGCGAAAGCTGAATAGACGCGGAATGCTGAACGGATGCGTACGCATCTCCATACAAAATCGTTGTTTTCTATGCACATAAGCTGATTATAGCTGAATAAATGTGCGTAGACCCTTACGCAGTCTCGGAAGTCTATGCTATTTGTTTTCTAACTTGACGCAGGTTTTCACAACAATAAGCAATAGATAAATCTTCAATTTTCACTAAACTAAAGTGGCCATGTCGCCAGAAATTGTTCTATTAGTATAAATAACATAGACCCCAAATACCTTTTAGAGCTGCCCTATTTTTTTGGTCGATCAAATGTGTTGTGTAAACAAAGCGCGAATGGGATTGAGTAAACTTCTTTTTTTTAGTTCCTTCCTGATCTCTGAATTCTGTGTCGTTTTTTTTATTGGAAAATAAGTTTAGGTATTTATTGATTAGATAACATACATTTTGAGTATGAAGATTGAGATTCTCATACAGGTAAGTTCGATTTATCTACACATTTAATAAAAATAAAAAATATACCTGCATACAGTGAATTAATAATATTATACTACAGCATATTGCTTAAACTATTTAAGTGTCTGTCTGTGATTTCAGAATAACTGTATTTTCTCAAGTGTTTATAGTTAATTATATGATACTTAAAGACAAAAAAAACCTTTTTTAGATTTTTGTCTGTGTTAAAATTATTATTTTTTTTACACAAATAAGTCAATGCTTGACCACAATTTCAATTATTTTATTTTATTTTACAAAAGTATTCTATAAAAACTAAAATGGGCCAAAATAAAAATATAAAATACCTAACTATTGTATACACTGTATACATTTTGTGTCTGTCGAAATAAATTTTAATAATGTGTTTATTCATTAGGCTAAAATAAATTACATACCGATTTTAATATATTAACATTCGCTCGTTATTACGTCGCCTCTGAGGACACTCTAGTCTGAAATATTAAATGTAATTAATTAAAGTCTGCTACGATAAGGTACTATTTTATGTTATAACCTATGTATTTTGTGGAAAAACACTAGAGTTATACCTACTTTTAAAAGGTTACAATTTTTTTATAATTATTTTAAAAGCTTTTGTTTATTGCTTAGGTTTCGATGACAATATAATTATATAAACTTTGCAAAGGTGAAGAGTTCAGTTCAGTAAGGCATATTTTTTTTTAATTATTACTTTTTACCATATATTGCTTTTTTGTAGTTTTTTTTTAATCATTGATCAATAAATCTCGAAATATCTGCATACAAAATACTTTATATCGTGAGTATAAATCTATTGATCTACTTAATAAATAAATTTAATAAAAGTAGATATAGTTTTTTTCGGACTTTTAGTTGTTATTTATTATTAGCTAGGTACTTATTAATATTTAACATTTTTAAAAGCCTAATCACATATTGTGTTACAAGTGGTAGTTTGTACCGTAACGATATAGTCAAAGGTTCAATAGTCGTAGAAATATTGCTTCATTAGAAATTGAAATGAACATCTTGAAATGCTCTATAATATACCTCTACTAGCTGACCGGGCAAACGTTGTTCTGCCAAAAAAATTTTAGGGGTGAAAAATAGATGTTTTCCGATTCTCGATATTCACGAACATCGGTCGAGCCGTTTCGGAGGAGTTCAATTTCAAAAAAGCGTGACACGAGAATTTTATATATTAGACTAGCTGCCCGGACAGACTTCGTTCTGTCAAAAGTTTTTTTTTTATTTTGAGATGTAAGCTATCCTATCTTTCAAGTTGGATCAAACTGCACACGGTGTGCAAATTTGATTAAAATCGGTTAAGTAGTTTAAGAGTCCATCGCGGACAAACAACGTGACACGTAATTTATATATATTAAGATAAATACGTAATACCAGGTGCCTTGTCCCAAAGTGATTGGATCTTGTCAGTTGCACTTCTGTTCATTAATTACGCCTAGAAACTATTAACAATCAATCAATAGTCCGCTATTGGCACAGATAGCTCACTGTTTACCTAATGTTTCTCTATATATGTATACTAGCTGCCCGGACAGACTTCGTTCTGTCAAAAGTTTTTTTATAATTTTGAGATGTAAGCTATCCTATCTTTCAAGTTGGATCAAACTGCACACGGTGTGCAAATTTGATTAAAATCGGTTAAGTAGTTTAGGAGTCCATCGCGGACAAACAACGTGACACGTAATTTATATATATTAAGATTTTATATATTTATAAAAGGCAAAAGTGATCGACGGATCTGACACGTATTCCTCTTAAGACGTAGGCATCCACTAAGGAAGGATTTTTTAAAAATCCACCCCCAAGAGGGTGAAATAGGGGATAAATATGATAAGCCTAATATCCGCGTGCGAAGCTGCGGTCAACAGCTAGTTAAGGAATATATTAAAATGTAAACTTTTCCTAAAAACATTACACATAAGCTGATGGTTTCGTTAAATACTTACTTTTTAACCGACTTCAAAAAAAGGAGGAGGTTCTCAATTCGACTGTTTTTTTTTTTATGTTTGTTACCTGAGAACTTTGGACTGGGCGAACCGATTTTGATGATTCTTTTTTTAATCGAAAGCTGATGGCTGTCATGTGGTCCCACATAAATTTTATTGAGATCTGACAATGGCATCCATGAGAAAACTACATAAGTCGTAAATTTGTGTTAAGATGTGCGCGACAAATTGACGAATAACTCAATATCACGTCAACCGATTTCGATGATTCTTTTTTTAATAGAAAGCTGGTGCTTGTCATGTGGTCCCACATAAATTTGAACGAGATCAGCACCCTAATTCACGTAATTTAAGAAGTTCGATTGCAGTGCAGTTGCAGTGACGTTCCGATCAAAATAACACTTTAGGTATTCTCTTAGCTTTCGCGAGCGCTGTCGAACACGCTCGCGTCACGCGAGCGCTAGTCAAACACGCTCACGTCACAAATAGGTATTCTGTTGATGCTCGTCAAGATAGCGTGTTTCCGATCGCAGTTAGAGAGTATTCTCATAAACTTTTAACGTTGAAATAACATCTCGGTACAAGTTTTTAAGCAGTTTTGTTGACGCTTTCTTTAAGTTAGAAGTTACTCATTGCTTACTTTTGTCAATTGGACGTAGAAGTCAGTGAAAGTAAAATTATATTTCGTAAGTAAATTATAATTTAATTATTTAATAGACGTTTATCATTTTTAATTATTAATTACCGTGTTTTTGAATACAATACCTCTAACCTAATTAATTTAATTTTTGACGTGATAACGTCCATTAAAACGATGAGCGCCGCACCGGGCGCATCTTTGAAAAAATGTAGCGTTCCGCGAGCGAGACAGCGGCAAAAGCGAGAGAGAGAGGCACTATCGGCTACGTTGACACGTTAAACTAGCGTCCGTAAACCGACTTTACAGACAACCATTTTTTTCTAGTGAAAATGAGTTTGCGCTTTGGATGGAGGATGTTATCCTTAGCTAACGAAGTAGATGAACGAGATCGCCAAGCTAAAGCGCGAACACGTAGGCTAACGGCGAATCCATACGCCTTAACGGATCGGGAGTTTATAAAAACATACCAACTGAGTAAGTCTTTGGTTTAGGTTTTTTAAGTTCTCCAAATCTTTCCAAATCAAAAATTTTTAAACAAAAAGAAAATAAGCAATCGCAGTCGGCTCGAACTTTGGCGCACATTTTGTTTTGACACTTTTTTTATTACTAATTGCATTACGAGGCAAAGTAAAGACCTTCATTCTGCCTTCATGACTTTTTTTTGTGAATTGAAGAACAAATCATTACTTTTTTACAAAAAGTTTCACAAAAATCATTATTGGGATAATAAATAAATATTCTTCAACGTTTTTTTAATGGAAACATAATAAATTGTATTTGATTAATTAAAATAAGTTTATTTGTTCTCTCATATGACAACACTAACACAGAGTACTAAATAGCTGAAGAAAAGTTTGGCAGGCGCGCACGGCGCAGGATGCGTGCAGGAGAAGTGAAGTTCACGCGCAGTTTGAGTGCAGTTGACGCGCAGTTCAAGAATTACGAGAATACGGTTTAGATGCTAAACGTCAACCAACGTCAACTTGATTGCCGCGTCACTGTCACTTGATTGCAGCGTCACTGCAACTCAATCGATGCGTCTTATATTTACGTGAATTAGGGTGCTGCTCCGAATGGCCATTGACTATTCTATCTATTCTGCACCCTAATTCACGTAAATATAAGACGCATCGATTGAGTTGCAGTGACGCTGCAATCAAGTGACAGTGACGCGGCAATCAAGTTGACGTTGGTTGACGTTTAGCATCTAAACCGTATTCTCGTAATTCTTGAACTGCGCGTCAACTGCACTCAAACTGCGCGTGAACTTCACTTCTCCTGCACGCATCCTGCGCCGTGCGCGCCTGCCAAACTTTTCTTCAGCTATTTAGTACTCTGTGTTAGTGTTGTCATATGAGAGAACAAATAAACTTATTTTAATTAATCAAATACAATTTATTATGTTTCCATTAAAAAAACGTTGAAGAATATTTATTTATTATCCCAATAATGATTTTTGTGAAACTTTTTGTAAAAAAGTAATGATTTGTTCTTCAATTCACAAAAAAAAGTCATGAAGGCAGAATGAAGGTCTTTACTTTGCCTCGTAATGCAATTAGTAATAAAAAAAGTGTCAAAACAAAATGTGCGCCAAAGTTCGAGCCGACTGCGATTGCTTATTTTCTTTTTGTTTAAAAATTTTTGATTTGGAAAGATTTGGAGAACTTAAAAAACCTAAACCAAAGACTTACTCAGTTGGTATGTTTTTATAAACTCCCGATCCGTTAAGGCGTATGGATTCGCCGTTAGCCTACGTGTTCGCGCTTTAGCTTGGCGATCTCGTTCATCTACTTCGTTAGCTAAGGATAACATCCTCCATCCAAAGCGCAAACTCATTTTCACTAGAAAAAAATGGTTGTCTGTAAAGTCGGTTTACGGACGCTAGTTTAACGTGTCAACGTAGCCGATAGTGCCTCTCTCTCTCGCTTTTGCCGCTGTCTCGCTCGCGGAACGCTACATTTTTTCAAAGATGCGCCCGGTGCGGCGCTCATCGTTTTAATGGACGTTATCACGTCAAAAATTAAATTAATTAGGTTAGAGGTATTGTATTCAAAAACACGGTAATTAATAATTAAAAATGATAAACGTCTATTAAATAATTAAATTATAATTTACTTACGAAATATAATTTTACTTTCACTGACTTCTACGTCCAATTGACAAAAGTAAGCAATGAGTAACTTCTAACTTAAAGAAAGCGTCAACAAAACTGCTTAAAAACTTGTACCGAGATGTTATTTCAACGTTAAAAGTTTATGAGAATACTCTCTAACTGCGATCGGAAACACGCTATCTTGACGAGCATCAACAGAATACCTATTTGTGACGTGAGCGTGTTTGACTAGCGCTCGCGTGACGCGAGCGTGTTCGACAGCGCTCGCGAAAGCTAAGAGAATACCTAAAGTGTTATTTTGATCGGAACGTCACTGCAACTGCACTGCAATCGAACTTCTTAAATTACGTGAATTAGGGTGCTGTACTCCGTCTGTTTATCTCGTTAATCTATGGAGCCAATCCTCTGGAGAAATATACGAAGTGTCATAGTTTAGATCGAAATGAACGTACTGAGTTCTCGTCTGATTTAGATGAACAACGCTCTTGTTATTAATGATATTATAAATAAATAATTAATTATACAGCGGTTCCATTTCATCCATTTAGGCATGACCGCTTGAACTAAGTAGGAATGTAACCTTAGAAAAATGTATCTCGAAAAAGGTATTAATAATATTAATAATATTAATATGAGTATCGTTATGATTCCGTGATTTTAAAAATCGAGGTAAGTAGGTATATGTTTAATGGTTTGAAACAATTATTCTCAAAGTAAAAAAGGTGGTTTAAATAGGCCCTTAAGGAGGACTCGGATGTAAATTCGAAGCATTTTAAACGTTAAACCTTTATAATCTAAATTTTACTAACAAAAAATAACCGACTTCAAATTCTCAAAAACTACTCTTGTGACTAAGCTCTATCCAGACATTACATTAATTTGAAAAGTAATTCATACGTTCCAGCGTTTTAGCAAGCTGCACATGACGTGTAATATTATGTGGAAGGTGAAAATATTGAAGTAATTTTTGATTAAAAGTAAAATATATTTGTTTTGTCTAGTAATCATAGCTTAAGCTCTATCTAAATATTATATTAATTTGAAAAGTAAATTCAAACGTTGCAGAGTTTCAGCAGGCTGCACAAGACAATATGTAGGTATATTTTATGTGGGAGGTGAAAATATTGAAGTAATTAGGTATTGATTAAAAATAAAATATATTTGTTTTGTCTAGAGGATAATTCATAGCATTATGTCAAAATTTTTGGGGAAAATATAATTATTATTCTTTACTAAGGAATGAAAAGTAATCAGGTTAAATTTTTTTTTTTTACTTTTTCTATGTTAGTGCTTTCAAATAAGTTAAGGTCAAAGCTTACCTAATATGAGCCTTTTCAATGTTCACTCGTGTCTGGAAGGCGCTCACATTATCTATAATCGGGTAGAAATAGCGACGCAGGCAAGCAATTTCATGTCTTTGCAGTACGTGTTATAAAAGGCATAGAGTTTTGTATTTGAGTTCTCTGTATCCACCAAAGCAAATATGAACGTAATTTACGGACAGGTTTTCCACAGCTAGGGCGGCACTAGTATGACATTATTTCTTTTTAAGTCACTCTTTCTTTTAAAATCACATTCCTTTTCGTTAACAAAGTCGTTATATGACGACGTCGCCCGCAAATCTCTCAGCTCGACAAATTGTTGTTTTTCTATAAAAAGTTTAAAATCCTTGTACTGAATATTCAAAAGATCTTTTGAACGGAAATTATAACGAACACTCAGCTGAAGAGCACTTCTAAAGATTTAAAAGGCAGTTTAAATAAGCGTGATTCATCTTATTTCAAAGTCCGAAGCAAAAATGTAATTAGCTGAAAAGTTTGGGGTATTTTGGGTTAAGTATAATATTTTGAAGTTACTGTATAATAGAAATACAAATCCTCGTAGCTCTTAAAATATGTTCAGAGTTTTAATTCTTTCCTTCAAAAATTTTCTTTAATTACTAATGGAAGACATAATCTAATAATTTAAAGTTAGCCTGTTATTGTTTTTAACAAAAAATATATTTTTTTAACAATAATTAACAAATTATCTGTAGCATTCTCGAACCGAATAATGAACCGTTCTCGAAGCAAATAACAGAATATCATTGAATCATGAATTTAAATAAGATTCGTCTTCTTATAATGTTTCTAAATTATTTTCTGAAATAAGTTAAAACAACTTTTTTACCCGCTGAGAACATTTGAATATTAATGTTTCTGTAACAATTAAAATTATCTTGTTTGATTCTAGTTCAGACAAAAGTGAAAAGATGTTTGAAAGCTAATTTGAGAATTAAACAGGAATAATAATTTGTTTTCATAATAAAATTCATGAAACGTCTGAAATCATTTGCTTAGACTTAACCTAGTTAAGAGTTCGTTACTTTATCCATATTTATCAACAGTCTCAACAAATAAATAGACGTATTCAGGCAACCTTCCAAACCTATTTACAAATTCATCAGAATCCTTAATAAACCACGAAAGATTGAAATAAAAGTGTTTTTACAAACCCATCCACAAACATCTTTAACCTCGTTGATTATTAACTATTGTTACCTACTAACAGATTACTATTGTTACTTACAAAGCTTAGTGCTACTGATCTCGATTAACAAACCAATTAGCATACAACATGGAGCATTTGAATGTATCCCTCGTTCTAGCAACCAGACGTTCCCGGAATCAATATTAGAATACTGATCAATGAATTTCAATTGGACTCGCCAATATGGCTTCCTCTATCGCTTTCCTCCAGTGTCATATTGACATAAACAGAAATATGTCCATACAAGTATGAAGTGTATGAAGACAAACAGACATGAATACAAAAGATCGTATCGTTAAGTATCGATTCCTTCGAGGTGACTTAGAAAGATATAAGGGAATGGGTGAACAGAAAAATAACAGGCGTTGATAATGGATAAGTGAAAGGTTAAAAAGAAAATGAAAATGAAAATTATTTATTTCATAAACTTTGTTTATGTATATCATGTACACTAGCTCCCACACTAGGATTCCCTGTGTCGTGGGAGACTAGGATTTACCCATCCGTTATAAAATTACAGAAGTATAGTACCTACATAATATACATTAGAAGAGAAGTAGTAGAAAATATAGACAATAATACAGCAATTTATTTTATGCGTGCTATGTTTTTTAATTCCATTTAATTGAATGCGTCATGTTATAAATTAATCCTAAACCCTTTTTATTTCATATTTTCGAGGAAAGTTTGGAATAAAAAATGTAAAAATGCTTTTCTAAATACAATATTCTTTGAAGTTTATGTTTGATCACATATTTAGATGAGAAGTGATAATAATTTGAAAATGAAAGGTGTGTGCAGATTCGACCGATGCAGGTCCAATCGTTAAGCTAATCACTGATTTATGTTAATTATATTATATCATTATCAAACATCATAAACCAAACATTAGCTTTAAAATTACTAACACAAAATACAATCCGTATTTTGTGTTAGTTTAACATGCAAACATTATTAAATAAATAATGGCAGAGAATGTTTTTAGCATTAAGTCCGCCTTTTGTTCCATTACTTGTGTAAGGTTCAATAAACAATAAATAAATAAATAGTAGTATTCCCAAAGACAAGAACATACACACCCAGACCGAGAACAGTAACTTAAACTCATATAACTTTCATATAAATAAACGTATTAAAACGTCCATGAAAATAAATATAACTCGATATGAGTTCCAATAGTAGAATGTTTAGAATTTCAATAACACGGCGCATCACGATCCCATTTGCGACGAACGAATACCATAATTCAAAGTGATGTCCTTAATTAGTTGGGTCTAACGCCGTGAAATATGAGCATCCTTTGTTCGTATATTACGGATCCTGTACAAATATATAGAAGCAATATATACATATATCTCTCTACGAGCCAGATTCTTTCCGCATATGAGGCTAAGGCCGAAAGTAGACATTGGCAGGTGTTAAAATGTGGGAATAGTTCCCACACAATGACATGGCCTAACCTTTCTGCATGGTTAAGAGCTGACTTGAAGTGGAGTAAAGCCGCACCTTTGGATTAACTTTAAGGTGCTCCCTCACCGGGAGCATTCACGTGTAATGTAACATTATAGATTCGACTTTGAGCATTACATTACAATACTACCTCCCTGACTGACGAGCGTTCGCGTGTAATGTAACATTATAGATTTGACTTTGAGCATTCCATGTTGTATTGCTGTTACAAGTTGTAACAAGATATTACACATTGTATCATTATAAGGTGCGCATTGTAATGCTCGGTTCTCCTCCTTCACTGATGTATCCCCGTTTTGTATCATTACAAGGTGCGCATTGTAATGCTCGGTTCTCCTCCTTCACTGATGTAATGCTCAAATCTGTAACGTTACATTACACGCGAATGCTCCCGGTGAGGGAGCACCTTTAGCTTTAAACTCAATGAACCATCCAAAACTGACAATCGGGGAAACTTCAACTCGCAACTTCAAACCGAAGACCTTGCCCTAAGAAGTAAACCTAAGTATTAGTAAGTAAGTAGCAGGCTTTATCTACGCGGTGATACCTATTATTTATTATAGAAGGCCTGAAAGGGGTATAGCTAATTATACATACATAATTAATAAGATATAAACCCACAGATTTATTTATTTATTTTTGCAACACCGTATACAAGGGCAAAAACTTAATGCCTAATGGCATTCTCTACCAGTCAGCCCTGGGTGTTGGTGAAAAAGTTAGATAAGCGCCAATTGTCGATGTTAACGGTCAAAATACTCTTAATTTAAATAAATATAATTTATATTATACAGATTCGGGGTAATCTATGCTTGTACCTAAAACACGCGTTTTATTATTTTATGTTCATTTGTCATGGCGTGTCATTTTGTTGTTGTCGTAAGCTATTGTTAGTTCAATCGCACTTCATAAGTTAGGTAGTATATGAGGTAAGTCGATAAGAAATCAATAATTATGATTCTAGCCCACTGAATTCCATAATGGAATGCATAATATTTTACACTTTTTTTTTGGGATTCAAAGCACAGAGGAAAATCTGCTTCAAGCAGATGCCCTCACAATACTAAAGTCGGATCTGCAAAGACAATGGCAGAACGAGCGCAGAGATAATGTTTTTCACCGAAATCTATGTGGTCCGACTGAGAGCGGCGTTAGTGCTATAGCACGCACAACTTTTAACTTGAAATTTGGTTTTTAGTTGAGTATGTTGAGCAATATTTTTCTGGAACACGATAAATCGTGTGGCCTTGGCTCAATCAAGAGGGGTAGCTATCCAGTTGGATCCCACGGATAAATAATAATAAGTAGGCTAGTTATGGATAGATAAAAGTTAAAACTGTGAAGTACGTCGTGTGAGTAGTGATCAGGATAAAACATTGATAAGTAAAACTTATCTACGATGGTTCTTTACACATATCTACGATGATGTCATGTAAAATCATGATACTAAAGATCTGAAAACCATTACAATGTATAAACATCGAGCCGTTTTAAGTTTCAAATATTGACATTTTTATGTTTTTAAGTCAGCTATCGGGTTGGTACGTTGTAACGAAAAGTTGGCTAAAAAAAAATCCGAGATAAAAAAGCGCACTATTTTTGTGAGAGCCTTATCACTGAGCCCTGCCCACACTTTAATAATTGAATGTAAACATGTTTGATAATGATTGACACATATGACGTATCTATTTGACGCTTATTACAATATTTACTTCCATTTTTTTTAGTTCACATCAGACGAAATGGTTTCAATAAATCTTCTTCAGTTCTGTCTAATTTATTCTCTTCTAGTTTATTCCATACTTGTTTTATTTTTCTGTTCAAAGGCAATTTTTGTCCAGTACGTACTTCTAGATATTTTTCAAAACTAGTCTTAAACCAATCCGCTAGCAGTTAGCTGTACCTTTATGTATATGACTCGTGCTTTGTGCAGTGACTTGGGGTTTACATATTTTAAAACAATGGTCCAGGAATAATGGTTTTAAATGTTCAACCTGATATCTCCAGCAGTTTATTTTGTGGGGAACTATAAATGTCTTGTTTTTCTACTAAAGTTATTTAAAATAAGGTTTAGTTTGTCTGAAGCTAATGAATGATTACTTAATTTTAATGATGTAGATAATTCATCCGTCACGTAATTAGATTATCATCTTTGAACGTCGGTCCATCCATCTAGCAATTTTTAGAAGTCCACTTCTGGATAACTTGCGCCAGTCTGATCTGTTCTGAGTATGAACCTTCGATAACTTCGAAGGTATGAACCCAGGTTTTTAGACTTTTAACTAATTTCCAATTATATTGTCTCCAATGAGCTACAGACCTAATATTTCGAACACTGGTCAGAATTAAACTGGACAACGATATAAAACTTAGTTGTCCAGTTGAATAGTTAATCCATGATTCAAATTGTAAATCAGTTGACCCTAATTGTTGCCTTAGTCGTTGCGGATCTGTATTATTTTATAGGCACCTGAATAATAAACTGTTTAATACAAAGGATCCGGTGTCCTTAATACTTAATAATACAAGTTGTACTATGTCGACCCACACCTTATTATTATTATTATTATTGTATCGTCCTGAGGACTTGTAGCTTTCGATTATATTTTGATTTTCACTACATGCTCCTTGTATTTCAATATTAAACTAATTTGCAATCGTCAAACCAGTAATAACAATGCCATTTAGTTTACGATCGTCAAATCAGTAACGACGCCATCTAGTTACAAGATTATTACAACGCCTTAATTTGCGATTGTCAAATCACTAACAAGATTATAGATGGCGTTGTTACTGATCAGTAACAACACCATCTATATTATCTGTTACGAATTACAAATATAACGCATAACGCATAACATAACGGACAAGGTTTGATTTTACTCCTCATAAATTTTTCATACCCCGGACTTAAATATGAAAATCGATTCTAAAAAATGTATGTATTAGATACCTATGAGAAAATGTATTTATCCGTTTGATAGTCAAGGTAAGACATATTGTTAAACCTTAAGATTAAATAAAATACAATCAAAATTAAGAAAATAATAAGTTAATAATAATTTATCTCATTTAATTACTTTTAAATTTGATACTAATAACAAACAAACAAAAAACAAAAGGGGCTTTTACCACAGAAGAAATAATAGTAATATTAGTAATTATAGCACTTTTACTAAGTTAGTGTGCTCACCATAGACTATAATGTATCTCTACTATTATGAGGTGGTATTGTGGTCAAGCATTCACTTACATCAAGAAAAAAAAACATCTTATTACTAGGACCTAGACCCTTTTAAATAAAACAGACTGCTTATTATTAACTCTTTATTTACATGATAAGATAGAGAATGGCAACTACAGGCTAAAACGTCATCAGAACCATGTGCATCAAAATATCAGATAATATATCGAGCCTTATCATTGTCTAAATATCATATGGCGAAAGTAAATAACGATCCAATCCAAAAATCATAGATTGATTGAAAAAATCCAAGTTTGGCGTAAACATAGTAAAACAACATGGATTTTATTAATTAAATATTGAGGTAAATCCCAATGATATAACATATATCAATCCTGTGCATGAAGCAAATATAGAGATCCAGTGTATCATAGAGGTTAGCGCACGCTATGCATGTATACGCAAATTTTATCTGTGATACTATTATGACAGTGACGTAGTAAGTTGTCATGGCTGACACAGAATTTGGCGGGAACGCCATGAATATAATCATGAACTGTGGTTAGTGATGACTCATTATCATCCGCGGTTCCTTTCACTAAAGTGGTGCGTGGTAAGTGGTAAACATGTACGATTTATTATTTAATGCAATTAATAATATCAGGCCTTTCTAAGTATTAATTAAATTGAGATAATCATTTAAAATATTATAATTTGAAATTGAAATTTGTTATAATATGATGTAAATGTAACATAAATAAAATAATATTCTCATTTAAAATGTAATAATAAATAACGTAAACTTATTATACTAAAACTATTTGTACGCCATAATATTGCAAATGTGAGATAGCTAGATTGCATAATACTTGACCATCTTTGTAACCACATTTCTACAAATAAAGATATTTCATTTCATTTCATAAATTATTTATCTAATTCTCAGATCTAATTGTGCTTACAATACAAGCGCTTGTATCAACGATAAATAGTAAGAATTTTTCTCCACATTTCAGTTCCAAAGCATTTTACGCTAGATATACTACTTATGTCTAAAAATTACCTATTCCTTATTATGGTAACGGTGTAAACAAGTTCATACACGTTCAGTTATAGACGACAAGCGTTGTACATGTTCATTGACGTGACCTTTTCATTTGTGAACAGCTGACAATTAATGAGGTCATTGAGCTCACAGTAGTAAAAGCTGAGCTCGCGTATCAGTAGGATCACTGACGCGTTGCCAACTAAAGAGGAGACGGTAAGCCTGATAATTGACGACCAGTATTGCGCAATGATTACCATTTTTGCCGTATTGGGGCAGCTTAGAATACTAACCCCAATCCCACGCCTAATGGGTGTCGTAAAAGGTGAATAAATCCGGCCTGCTAGTGGTAGGGCCCTCGAGGGATTATATTGGTAATATTGATTTTAATTGTTAATTAATACCATTATTACTATTATTATTTCTCCATGGGGTTCGCCTGGATAGCTACCACCCTTGAACATGAGTCAACCTCCAAACGACTCGTCATGTTTCCGCTGGGGGCTTGAGAGCTAGTTCTTTCCTTCTTTTTCTTTTCTCTTTCTTGGCCGGCAACGCATCAGTGAAGCCTTTGATGTTGCTGATGTCCAGGGGCGACGATAGCCACTTACCATCAGGTGGATCATCAGCTCGTTTGCCGGCTATTTCCATAAAAAAATACCGTGCCAAGGGTGCTGGGATCGATTCCCAGCGAGGCAGAACATTTTTATGACGCGACACATATTTCACAATATTATGTTCTTTATTATGCCACTTGTCAATAGTTTACATTGTAGTTTAGAAACCAATATTCAAATGTTAATAAATATTTTTAGTGATTCTATTCGTATATGAAAAGAATTTAGTTTTATAGTTAAATATCGCAACATAAAATGTTCCATTAGCCAAACATCTTCCGTATAAGTTCTGGCACCCCTCTCGATGAGTTATGACGACACTCCGGAAAGCGGCGTCCTTCGTCGCGGTAATGACTCGCAACAAATTGTTGATTCTCCCCTTTCTCCACTGAGACTCTGAAAGCAATACACTTCTTTGTTTCCCTTCCAAAGCTGTCTTCTCAAACAAATAAGTCATATTATAAATATCCTACAAGCTGGTATTTCTTCCCAAACAGATGTAAATCATAAAAATGAAATGAAATGAAAATACTTTATTGCACACAAAAAAAAATATGGTACAAAAGGCTTGACTTTTGGAACATTTTGTTTTTAAAAATGATGATCGTTTGTTGAGTATAGTACCTAATATTAATCCATGTTTATTTTGTTTGGGTAAAACAGGTTTTAGACTTCCTTTTTATCAACTACCAACGGCACTTTAAAGCTGTTACTATAATTAGGTCAAAGCTCCGCAATAACAGACGAAAATGGTTTTCTACAGTCTTTTATACATTGAAGTTAAAATAGTTTTCTTTTAATAAAATACCTATAGGAAGAGGTTATAGCTTACCTATACCTCATCATCGTTGGAATTATAGCTGTAATATGTCTACCGCTATATGTTTAAAAATAGCCTGAGTCCATCCATCCATCCATGTCCAAATCAGCCCAGGTCCACAGCTAGACATAGCCTTCCTCTGTCAAGTCTGAGTCACATTTTTGAGTCACTTTACCATAACCTAAAATTTATGATTGTTTACAACCCTTAGAATATGTTGTTCTATAGGCTAAACTAGCATACAATGCAATATAATGATCACGGATGTCATCTGAACCTCGTCATGAATAATGTAAAGTATTTTTTCCCAAACAACGCCATCTACTGAGTACCTTTAGTGTTGCTACTCGCCAATAGATGTCAGGAAGAGTCTATTGTAGCAGTTTTTCATTGCTTGAAAATATGGATAAAACGAAATTTTCTAAAAATGACTCCTAGCTAGATCGATTTATCGGCCCCGAAACCTCCTGCATACTACATTTCATGAAAATCATAGGAACCGTTTCCGAGATTCCGAGAATATATATATTTAATATATAAAATTCTCGTGTCACGGTGTTAGAAGTTGAACTCCTCCGAAACAGCTCGACCGATTTTCGTGAATCTTTGCGTGCATATCGGCTAGGGTGGAGAATCGGACTTCATCTATTTTTCATCCCTCTAAATGTTAAGGGTGGTCCACCCCTAAATTTTTGGCAGAACAACGTTTGCTGAGTCAGCTAGTATTTTTATAAAAGAATTGTTCATTTAAAGGTATCAGATAGATGGATGTAAATTTATTTGAATTCATTTGAGACTCCACATTCATACGAAAACAATTTGATCATAATCAAGTTTTAAGACTTTAAAGAGATTACAGTAAATGCCTATATTTTTTTATTATTTTTTCTAATCAGTGATGCTTTTGGTGTTACTGATGTCCATGGGCGACGATAGCCACTTACAATTAAGTGGATCATCAGCTCGTTTGCCGGCTATTTCCATTAAAAAAAATTAAATTCATAGATAAACTGAAGCATCGGCTTTCTGAGCTTGTCATTATTACTGCATTGTAGTTCGAAACATTTTGAGTGCGGTGGATAACAACGATACTAGAAGTGCTATCAAGTATCGATATGATAATAATATCAAGTATCGATATGATAATAATATCTATTGTTTACTGATATGATAATTATATTTAGCCACACAGTCACCGATCGGCAAAGCAAAGTAATGCTAACAATATTTTTTGTTAAAAGGTTTGAGTAAAAAGGTGGTAACTTGTTTTATTGCCTAAACCCATGGATAGTAAACCGATGGATTCAAAAGCCATGGATCCAGAAGCCATGAGTCCAGAAACCTTGGATCCAGAAGAAAGCTTTGCAGATGTCAACGAATGGGCTGAAATTACTTCTGTTCCTACGTGAGTACTAAATTTATTTTTAACCGACTTCAAAAAAGGAGGAGGTTCTCATTTTGATTGCATTTTTTTAAGTTTGATATCTCAGAACTCCGTCATTTATTAACCGATTTGCAAGATTTTTTTATTCGAAAGGGATTCCAGATTAGCCCCTAAACTTTTTCGAAGGCAAACTCTTTAAACTCGGGATTCTAGGCTCTTTTTGCCGAGACGTAGTTGCCTTCACTTCTTTTGCCTTCCTTTTCCAATGTAAGATCCAATATTGATTCCCAAGCACCCATATAATATATAATTATCATTGTGATTATCAAATTTAAATTTTGTTTCCAGCGACAAAACTAAGGACAATGGGTCCACAAATCGCTTTGAAAACGATGAATTGTATTACGACATGTCAGGAGAAAAATATTTGCTGATATTTAATCACCGCACGTACCACCAAACTGCTATGTTTCGGTAAGTTGCAAAACATTTGATTATATATTCCTCTAAACAGCCGTAATTCAAATTACCTGCTAAATATACTCCATATGGAAAAACTTAGTTTAAGATACAATTTCTTGGCTTTTTTATGTAACTGCCGACAAGCCATCAAACAAGTCATCGTCACTGTCACCGTCCGGTGGTCACCATCACCCATAGCATCAGCATCATCATAACTATCACCAACGCGTTGCCTGGCCAAAAAGGGATCAGAGGATTCGCCTCTCCCTCGAAAGACTGCATACAAATTTTCAAGGATCTAAAATTTAAATACCATATTCGTTATCTTCTTTTTTCTTACGTAGCAACACCCGTCCTCTTGATCGGCTCGGCACGGATGAAGACGTGAACAGCCTGAAAAGAGTTTTCCAGAGGTTGGACTACAAAGTCAATGTTTACCAGGATTACGTCTATGACGATATTATGAAGACAATTAGGATCCGTAAGTTTTGTATTCATAAAATATCCTTTTTTAAACCCTGACAAAAAAAGAGGGGTGTTATAAGTTATCTGTAGATCACATATCTGTGGATCTGTCTGTGGAATCGTAGCTCTCAAAAGGATGAGCAGATTTTGATCTAGTTTTTTTTGTTTGAAAGGTAACTATCGAGAGTGTTCTTAGCTATGTTTAGTGTAAATAAAACCGTTGGCGGTTTTGTAAATTTTAATTTAAGATTATTCCTATTATTTTAAATGATACGTAGACATCATTGAAACTTTTCTCTTTTCTCGATTTGTTCGTATTCTAGGTTTATATTATATCCGTCTGTTTGTTCTTTTTTTTCAAGTTTGTAATAATATGCTGTTTTTTATTTCCGGTTGTATGTTATAATTAATTTAAATTCATTCATTTTTCATTCACTTCATAAGTCTATTACATATTTGTTTGAATTAATATTTATTACTTGTACTTTAATATTGTATTGACTTGTAGCGCGCTTTGGTGTAAGCTGTAAGCACAACAAGTATTTTGTTTAATAATAAATAAATAAATACTTCCAGTCAGCGAACAAGATCACACCAAGACATCATGTTTGTGCATCGCCATCTTGACTCACGGCGTCAAGGATGGATATCTCTACGCAGCAGACATGCCATACAATTTGGAAGACATTACCTTCAAGCTGGAAAACGGGCACCAATCGCTCGTGGGGAAACCGAAGCTATTCTTTATACAGGTAAGCTTTCTATTATTATCCGTTTGAATTATAATTTGTCGAAATCTTGTGCCTATGAGTTCTTTATAATGTTGGCATATTTGAATGAAGTCTGACGAACCAAACGATGGAATGGACAGTAAATACTCATCTACAACTGAAAGACTTTCATCATATTGGTTACGATCAGTGACGGATTAACCCTTAATCAAATTAAGCAATTGCCTAGGGCATCACGTCTGGGGGGGCACCAGAAGAAGCACAAAAAGCACAAAAAAAAACACATTGACATACGGATAGGGGGGCCCACAGGCGTGGGTTGCTTAGGTCACCAAGTAGTCTTAACCCGTCACTGGTTACGATAGTTAAGAAATTACGTACAAATGATTATCACCAAAACTATTTAGTTACGATACGAAAGTGCTGTAAAATTCACCAAAAATAACAATTATATGGAGAAAATTAGACTTTATGTCTAATTTATACAGAAATTTTAAAATAAGTTAATCTTCCCCGACCCTCGTCTGCGGGATTGTCAGCGGCCAGACGCCAAAAGTATAATTTATCAAACACGAAAATTTGCTACATGAAAATTACCAACATGATTTAAAAGGCAACAAATGGTGTTTCGCAAGATAAATCGACGTTCCCTACGTATATAAAGACAAGTCAAAAATGGCATTTTTTAATGCGTAGGTATATAATATGGCTTTAGATTGTCCATACGCTACTTTTGTTTGTTTGAATAATGTTTGAATATTACGTATTTCACTAACAAATCTTATAAGAGAACAAGTATAGTAATATTCGTGGTTATAAAATTATTATATCCATAAATAACGCTTGATGCGTTCCTAAAGAAAAAGATTTTATTAATTAAATCGATGAATCTTAAAAAACAAATAACTTTTAAAATATTTTATTGCCTCCTTCGTAGAAAGAGGTATTTATTTTTATGTTATGTAAACAGTCGCCTATCAGTTTTTTTGAAAAAAAAATGAATATATATAAAATACTACTGTAGGTAAACTTCCTAAAGCTAGTAAAACATAATGGATTTTTTTTTATAACTAGCTTTTGCCCGCGGCTTCGCCCGCGGTAGGGTGGTTTCGAAACAAAATTTTTAATTAAATTAGATTTATACCTATGTCCGTGGCCTCACGCGCGTGGATATCGATTTTTACAAATCCCGCGAAAACTCTAAACTTTTCCGGGATAAAAAGTAGCCTATGTTTTAATCCAGGGTATATGCTATGTCCATTCCAAATTTCAGCCAAATCGGTTAAGTACTTGTGGTGTAATTGAGGGAACAATCATCCAAACACCTTTACAAACTTTGATTATACATGGAATTATTTCTAGAGCAGTTTGAACATTAATTTCGTTCTCTCATAATAGAAACTCGGGTTTTTGACATGTCGCTTTATACGTATGGACCGTCGAAATGTGTTTGTTATGGAAGAAGGATTACGGGAGATCCAGGATGATTGTACTTAAATATTATTGTGAACTGAAGACAATGTCATGAGTTGAGTTTGTTTATACACACCGTCGAATTAATTGAAATAAAGGTTATAAAAAGATAGGAAATAAAGGTTAAAGTGTTATTATAATTCTAGGCATGCCGAGGTAAAAATGTAGATGCGGGAAGAACTCTGCAAATTGATGGCGCTGGTGCTTACAGGGTGATTCCTTCTACAGCAGACTTTCTGTTCTTTCGTTCAAGTGTTGAAGGTGAGAGTAAGTGTATTTTGTCTCCCTCTACAGTTTTGAAAATGCTTGGAATGGACTGAAAAATACTTACCTCATAAGACGATTACCTTTGATTTTGCAATTTGCTGGAAGATAATTAAATCTATTTAAGGCTGATAGTACGCTCTATATAAAATACAAGCAGCTTTCCAATAGAGGTGTAGACGAGATGAGCTGAAATAATCAATTGTTGATAATATAAATGGTTAACGTTAGGGGCGTTATAGCGGACTTGAAAAGAAACGTATTGAGAACCAATTTCATACAAATAATAGTTCCAGTTTAAGTGCCACGCTTTGTGCGCGTGTGAGCCCTCTCCATACGTAAAATATCATTGCCTCTCATATACCTGTATGTACCTCAACATTAATAGGAATATAATTAATATTATAATTATATTCCTTATTATATATTCGAAGCGCTCGTAGCCCGGCGGCTTGCGTCGATCTCATGTGATCGACAAAGTTAAGCAACAGCGGGCGCGGTCGGTAGTTGGATGGGTGACCGCTAGTGGCAAAAATTTCTTGAGCGTTTCCGTGCTTCGAAGGGCACGTAAAGCCGTCGGTCCCGGTTGTTATCATAAGATAACAGTCGTTAAGCCATGTCGGAGGCCCTCGGGCGGTTTGAAAACTTCCGACACTCGGGTTGGCCACTAACCGCTCCACCAATCCGCACTGGAGCAGCGTGGTGGAGTATGCTCTAGGCCTCCTCAAGAGGAGAGACCCGTGCCCAGTAGTGGGCCATTAATGGGTTGAAGCCATTATATATTCTCAGTGGAATTTGATCGCATACAATTAATTTAACACTTACGGATGTAATATTTTCAGGTTACGTGTCTTTCCGGAACCAATGTGGGTCATTCCTCATTCAAGAACTATGCAAGGCGTTGGAAAATAACTACGACAAGGACATCCATTACATCACAACCATTGTGAACCATCAGGTTGCTTATTATTATATAACTTACAACCGTAAGGAGAAGAAGATACACGACAAGAAAACAATGCCTGAAGTCAGGCATACTTTGACCAAGTTTTTTAAGTTTCAATAAATTCGCGACATTTCTATCGCATATCTAGTATAATAATGTAATTACTGTAAAATCAATATTATAAATCTGTTAATTTGTGCGCTGGAATTTGGTTAATGCTCGAGAGAGAACGAGCTTGGAAGTCTGAAATCTTCTTCTAGAAGAAGCGCTTCCAGCAGATAATACAGCGAATTTAAAACTCTGCACCAAATCATTAAAAATGCTTACTTGTCATCCAAATGAATGATGCCAGACATGAGCAGAAACGGTTTCTTTCTTTATTCTTTGTTCTATATTGCCCGCTAAATCATTCATGTATTTTATTCAGTAAATAAAACAATTAAATCGCACTTTTTCTTTTATTCAAAATAACGTTTACGTACTTATTAATGTGTATAATCTAAATTTTACTAACAAAAAATAACCGACTTCAAAGTCTCAAATACTACTTGTCAGATATCGTTCAAATTTATGTGGGACCACATGACAAGCACCTGCTTTCGATTAAAAAAATAATCATAGAAATCGGTTGGCGTGATATCGAGTTATTCGTCAATTTGTCGCGCACATCTTAACACAAATTTACGACTTATGTGGTTTTCTCATGGATGCCATTGTCAGATCTCAATAAAATTTATGTGGGACCACGTGACAGCCACCAGCTTTCGACTAAAAAAATAATCATCAAAATCGATTCGCCCAGTCCAAAGTTCTGAGGTAACAAACATAAAAAAATGCAGTCGAATTGAGAACCTCCTCCTTTTTTTGAATTGGATTTTTTTATGAAATCCACCATCCACCTGATAGTAATCGTCGCCCATGAATCAATCAGCAACATCAAAGGCATCACTGATGCGTTGCCGGCCAAGAAAGAGAGAAGAAAAAGAAAGAAAGAACTTAGAGAGGATCTTAGCATACTCGAAGCTCTGAAATTCTATGATGTTTATGCGGAATTTTATTTATATGGCTCACAAGAGGTCCTACTAATGTTTTATGTACTAAGTTAGAACTTCACCTGATGATAAGTATTGCAGCCTTTGTTGAATAAGTCACTGCATCAGTAAAAGCCACTGGTTACCTAAACAAACCTACATTAATTAAAATGTGTGCAATTCACACGTGTTAGAAGTGAAACCTTCAAAAATTTTGTTTTCAAGATAATGAGACGAATGTAAAATTTCGGGAAGATGATAATTGTAGGTTTTACTATTCCACTCCACTCCACTCCACTCCACTCCACTCCACTCCACTCCACTCCACTCCACTCCAACTCAACTCAAGTCAAGTCAGTCTCCACTCATTTCTAGTCTCCACTGGACAGTTTCGTTTCATAAAATTTCAAGTCACCCCCGTACTAAAGAAGTTTTCACTTCAATAATCGAAAGGGAACATCGACACAGGTTTTCGCGACCAACAAAGGGCTTCATAACGGCACGGCGCCGCGGCGCGGCGGCGGGATATTTACTCCTTTTGAAGTTATATAGCTAGTTACAGGTGTATAATGGCTGTAGTTGCAGCACAATTACTTTTTTAATGAAACATCAAAGTTACTCCGGTTCGTCACAGCAATTTTATTTAATTGCAGAATTTTGTTTATTCATGAAGCGCCGGCGACCGTCGCGTTGTTTGGTGTGAACAATTAGATTCGCGAGATTCATTTAAACCTCCATTTTGTAACGAAGTATTGTGTGATATAAAAATAAAAACGCTTTTTACCGCTACTAAGGGCGGATTCGAATAAATATCATGTTACTTCAGATCATTCTGTTATCATAGTAAATGTACCTCGAATATTTATAATACATGAAAATCAATTTGAAATACTTACAATTTACATTTATACAGTTTTAAAGTGCTAAAAGAATTATCTGCATTTAATTTTGCCTCTTTATATTAAAATTGGCCTCTATATCGATAGAAAAGAATGGCTACGTAAATCAATATGACTAGATTTGGCCTCAAAAAAAAAATTAAATTATTAAGTTACATTTGCCCTACAATAAAATATCTTAGTTGAAAAGTAAGAATAAAAGAAACAATTATTTTTAACTATTATAAATTATTAAATAACTATGTACTTGCCAACCTTAGATATGTGGGCCAACGTGTATTAGCTACCTACACGAATGATGAATGATATGAAAACCTGAAATTGTTTTTGCTTCAAACTGGGTAACATTTCACTCGCGGCTTTGTTTATTCATGAAAGTCGTTATTTCATCCGAGCAATTAGGAATGATTCGGAGATTTTAAAACAGCAACAGATATTTTCGCTGCCAAAAATATTTCGTCTTCATCACTGCGGAGCTCAGACTTGAGTTATACATTCATAATGATAAAGGGGTTTTGTCCACCACGCTGGCTAATAAAACTATCACATGATTTCACTTTTTAACCGACTTAAAAAAGGAGGAGGTGTTCAATTCAACTGTATTTTTTGTTTGTTACTTCAGAACATTCAACTGGGTGAACCGATTTTGATGATTCTTTTTTTATCGAATGCTTGTGCTTGTCATGTGATTTGAGCGAGATATTATGACTATGAGTTTTTAGTTATCCCTAATTTTGAAGTCGGTTAGTTTTTGTCAAGAATTATCACATCTTGGAAGCAATAAAAAAATCACACTCGATTATTTAACTTGCTTTGTTAGTTAGTATGTTAGCATGTTAGGTACGAGTATGTAGGGGCCAAATCTTGAAAGCTGAATTGGAACTACATACTTACGTTCATGCTACGTAATTAAAATCTCACAAATTGATTTGGTTCTAATGACAATGCCTTTTTATGATAATGGTGATGTGATACTATGTCAGGGTTGGCTCCAGACTAGGGAACTTCACAACGGTCACAAGGAAAAATAAAATTTTAAAAGCAAGTTTTTAAAACAGAATATTCTTAAAATAATAATATATGAAAAAAAAAATGAAAAATGAAAAATGATTTATTCAGCAACCATCATTATATACAATTTCAGTGCACTAGCTCCCACACTAGGATTCCCTGTGTTGTGAGAAGCTAGGATTCACTCTCTCGTAACAAAAGTGGATAGTTGGATACACAATCAAATATCTTAAAGTTAACCAAGTTACACAAACTTTAGAAAATTTACAGCAAAAAATTTTGAATAGAAAGGTAAAAATAATAAACTATGCCCTTATGCTGTGTGCTATATTATTATATTATGTCATCACCAATAGATATTCATTAGGATATATATGTAAGTATGTATATTCTGTGTATGTAAAATAATATTATATATGAAATTATATATATATAATAAATAAATAAAAGAAATGAATTACAATAAAATACTTTTCATATCACTGTAGTTTTAATAATAGCCTCCGTTTCAGTATAATCAAGTTTTTTAAGCCAATTTATGACCTTTTTCTTACAAGAATACCTTGTGCACCTTAGTAAGTCTAAATTTTGATGTAGTTTGTCGTAGACAAGAGGTCCGAGATAATTATATGACCTATGAGAAAATGCTTTATGTACTCTGTTCAATATAATTTTACTATTTGACCCATAAATTGGAAAATATAGTGACGTTTCAATTTATCCACTGCTATCAGTTTCTCGGGTTCTTGTACAAATGACTGTATTTGGAATATTATTTTTACTGCCGTGCATGTATTCCAATATCATAAAACGTTACGGCCCATAACGGGAGCTAGGCATATCTGATGTGTTTTATGGCCCATAAAGTGCCAAGCATATCATTATAATGTACCTATTCTTGTTAACTATTGACGCTTACTTAATGGCTTCAACCCTTTAATGGCCTACTACTCTGCCGTGCTTACAATATTCACAGTAAGTATGGTTTGCATAGTTTTGAGTAATTGGTGTCCAAAGATATTGTCACTAAGGATTTTTTATGGAAAATTAGACTGTGTTTTTTACTTGACGATATTACCAGGTTCCTGATAAGTTTTAGTAATAGCTGTCACAGCTCATCTTGTAGAATGTAGAGCTTACTGCGATGATTGATTAAATTTTTAACTTATTTTCGACAAAAACTGACTTATGAAACTTTCGACTGGGTGAACCGATTTTGATGATTCTTTTTTTAGTCGAAAGCTGGTGCTTTTCATGTGGTCCCACTTTTTGAGTGAGATATGACTAGTAGTTATGTTATGTGAATAACAGCAGTATCTACTGAGCACAGGTCTGTCTTCATAACATATTTTTTATATATAACATAACATATTGACAAAAAATAACCGACTTCAAAATTAAACTAAAAAAAGAATCATCAAAATCGGTTCACCCAGTCGAAAGTTCTGAGGTAACAAACATAAAAAAATTGTCGAATGAATAGATACATACCTCCTCCTTTTTTGAAGTCGGTTAAAATAGGCTAAGAGTTTGCTCCACCACACTGCTCCAGTCCGGCTTGTTCGAAGGGCTAATGGTGGGTGTTGGTACCTAAGTTAGGAAGTTCTCAATTCTCATGCCGCCCAAATGCCACCGACATGGCTAAACGACTGTTATCTAATAAAACAACCAGGACCGACGGTTTTACCTGCCCTCTGAAGCTTACACAATTAAGTGTTAGATAAATTCTAAAGATGTTATGCGGTTCAACAAAAACTCACCTAGTTCTTTTTTAGATTGGTTCGTTTTATATAACGGAGTATGAATTCGCTGTTTTTTCACACGCATGAAATCATTAATCATTCATGAATGTTATTAAGCAACCAAATTCTATTGAATATAATTCTTACACGCCGCACAGGTGTTATTCGGCACACGAAATAAAGCGAATATTCTTTATATTTCACACATAAATTTAATCTATACTATAATAAAACTCAAAGGGCAAATTTACTGTACATTGAATATTTTTTTTAAATTTTGATTAGGGGGTACTTCAGTAACGTGTTAGAGCACAAAAATATTTTTTTTAGAATTATTGTCTGTCTGTCTGTCTGTCTGTCTGTTTGTCTGTCCGGGCATCACATGAAAACCCTTGAACGGATTTCGATGAAAATTGGTAAAGTTGTTACTAATACTCCGGGTCATATTTTAGGATACTTTTTATCCCGGAAAATTAAAAGGTTTCCCCGGGAAACGGGATGAAATTTTGTATGGAATATTTTTAAAACATCAACCGATTTGCTTCAAATTTGCATCAAATGTTCCTTGCTTAAATTTATGGAACATGTATTTTTCAGTTTTTCAAAATATTTGCAAAAAAAGAAAAAAATACAAATTAATGTGAATATCGTTGGGTTCTCACTATCCGAAGGTTGACTGGGAGAGAATGCTATTAGCATTAAGTCCGCCTTTGCTATTATACAAACTGTATGGTGCAAAAAGCTAAATAAATAAATAAAAAATAAATAAATATTGCTTACTTTTCAAAACCCGCTCCTGGAGGAATCCTTTGTGATTTTATCGTGCGTTTCAGTATATAAATTACTAAATATAAGTACTTCAATGTAAATTCACCGTTTTTGAAATTTCCTTCTGCAAGAGGTACAAATAAGGTAAAACATAATTTCCGTATGCGAAGCTGCGGGCAACAGCTAGTATAAAATAAAAATATACTAAAACACTTTCTGGTGTCAATCAAAAATCAAGTGAACACTTGATGGCAAATGGTCACCGTACAACGTACATATTTTTATTTAAGTATGTGTCTCTTGGCTGTTAATAAATAAATAACCCATGGCAATCAGCAACAAATGATGCGTTTCAGGCCAATAAGAAAAAAGAAAAGAAGCCAGCTGTGGAATATTCATATACGTGTCATGAATGTCGAGAGGATAACTCTTTCGCTTCAAATAAGACATGAGCTTGGCTTGAATATCCCAAAAAATGTGTAAACGAATTCTCGTTTTGAGGAATGAATACCAATTCGCGTTACCTGCGAGAGAATTTCAAACTTCAACTTACAGAATTTCAACTTGCATTATTATCATATTTATTATTGGTAAGTATGTATTTCCATTTGCGAATAAATTTAGGTAGCAATGTTTAACTTAATATGTATTTAATTTTGTTCATTAGGTTTAACAAAGGTCCATCTATGAAATAAATGACTGTATAAATGTTAAGATTTTAGGCACCTAAGATTCGAATATGTATCACAGAAATTAGTACCTACTTACCTAAGCAGGTACTAGGTACGTACTATTATTTCTTCTGTGGCCCTACTTCATAATAGGTACTAAAATAAATGGAATGGGCAGACATATATATTTGACATGAACCCAATTTAATTTTAACATAACATCTGAATTTTATGATGGTATAAAATAATTACACTAGTTTACATGACTTTTGTTCATGAAATGGAATACATACGGTTAAGTTACTTTAGGTATCTACATCTCGGAAAAAATATTTAAAAAAATGCAGCACGTCAGTTTTTTGAAATATTTATTAACAAGATTTTTACAAAAAACTACATATAAATAAACAACAGAAAGTTAAAAATGGCTAATTTTTGCTCTTTTTTTATAAATATTTTCATCTGTATCTCTCACAACAGACCAACAATAGTCACCTAGCATATTTTAGTCCCAAAAACCTTGATAATTTTGCTCAAATGATTTTAAATCTTGGTGAAATCGCTCGCCGTGTTCATCACTCACAATACCAAGATTTTCTGGAAAAAATCTAAATGGGAATTTAAAAAATGAATTTTAAGTGACATATTTACACCCATACGCTCATAATTTTGCAATAGATTTTCAACAATCTCTTTGTGATTATCACTTTTTTATTGCCTGAAAAATTTGTAACGACACTTTTGAAAGAGTTCCAGGCTGCTTTTTCTACCTCGGTTAAAAGGCTCTGGAATTTTGTATCTTCCAATATTCTCCTGATTTGAGGACCCACAAATATTCCTTCCTTTAATTTAGCCGCAGAAAGATTCGTAATTAAATACAGAGGTATACAAATGCAGGCTTGGACTTATCCAAAGCTTTGGTAAAATTTTTCATCATGCCTAACTTAATGTGAAGAGGTGGTAATATTTTTTTTTTGGAACAACTAAACATGGACCGGCTTAGTTACTGATGGAACGTCTGCATATTTTATACTATCTTTATTTTTTGAGTTAAAACCAAAAGTTTTTGTTAAACAAAAGTAACAGTCAGTTACGTGGTTAGTCGGCTCTCTCCATATCATTGGTTTACCAAATTTCAGTGATCTATTTTTACCTGATTACCAGGAACTAAGGACCAATCTACAATTAGTGCAAATCACATGAGGAACCCAATTTTTATCTTGATTTAACACCGAAAATCCAAAATAATGTAAATAGGCTTCTTGCATTGGTTTTCTTATAGGCAAACCACGATTTAACTGAACAATTTTCCCACAAACATAACAAAATTGATTTGGATGTAGTTTGCACACTCTAGATGACATTTTGATATAAAAATAAGATTTTTCAGTCACACAGTTGTTTACAAAATCGAACGATAAACGTATTTAAACGATTGCGCGTAGATAAAAACAAAGACCTCTATATCTCAGAATTGTGACGTGCTACGAAAAATAAAAAAATATTTTTTTAATCACCGTCCATAGCCTGCATAAATAATATATGTTTCATTTAATGAACAAAAAAATTTTTGTTTTTTGTAAACTAGTGTTATTATAGTATCATATTATCATTTATAGAGCAAGCTTTGAATGCATAAGAATGTTCGAATGACAGAAAAAAAATATATATATACACACAAGAATAAAAATAAACACAATTCTGAAGTTCACTTTCCGGTGCGGTTTCAGTTAATATTTTATCAGTATCCTGCCACTGACCTTTATGGAAAGGGATAGCGTATAACGTAATTATGGTACTTATCACTCCCCGAGCGTTAAATAATAAGGCAGATACTTGGATATAAATTTTTCCGTCGCATTAGATTTGTCAACAAAATATTATGATCATATTGTGTTTTGGTTGAATTGGAGAAACATTTAACAAGTGAATACTGAGTACGTTTAGTCCACCAATGAGTTGGTGTCTTTAAAGGCCACTTAGTCACTTTCCATCAGGCTGAACCGACTTATTTGCTGGTTATAAACATACCTACTACTAATATTAAAAATGTGAATGTTTGGATGTTTCTTACTCTTTCACGCAAAAAACTACTGAACGAATTTTCATGAAATTAACCGCAAAGGTAGACCATGATCTATTTTATTTATTTATTCATAGCACCCTTAAACCCAATGCGACAGAGTGGTCCTTAAACAATACACTTTTAAAGAATTAAAACACATTAGGTACACAACTTAAAAAATAATCTAAAAATAAATAATAACTTTATGACGTACGTATTATAACATCTATACATCTATCTATACAAATAAATAAAATTGGAGTGTCTGTTTGTAATATTAAAATAACCTCTTTTCACTAAGTGCATTTCGATGTATATACGGTACATATACCAAAACAACATTTTTCACAATTTTTGTCTGTCTGTCTGTCTGTTTGTTCCGGCTAATCTCTGAAATGCCTGGACCGATTTTGACGGGACTTTCACTGGCAGATAGCTGATGTAACAAGGAGTAACTTAGACTACTTTTAATTTAGAAAAAAAAAGTTTTTAGGCGATACGAAGTTCGCCGGGTCAGCTAGTATTAAATAAAATAATATCATCTTTGCCAATTCACTCAGGTGACAAGCAAAATCTAAAATAAGATATTGTATTGTGGCGGTGTTTGTAAATAAAAGATGATGGCTTGGATTGCCATATTTACTGACTTGATACAGTATAGACACATTGGTAGACGACGACATAGGTGCAGCGAGAACAGTGATACGGAACCGAATGTCAGCCAGAGACTACATGAGTACATGACACAGATAACATAACACAACTTACACAGACTACATAATATTCATAACAGATTTAAAGGGTATTTTACTGGAAAACGCGGGCAAACCCGTTAGGCGGAGCCACAGAACATCTAATAATTATTAACACTAATATTAGATGTTCTGTGGGCTGAGCGGCCAGAACGCTAGTATTAAATTACGACAATCTTAACCGTAAATAACTAAACCAGCTATTTTTTACTTTCAAAAAAGGCGTAGACAGTCAAAAGAAGATTTTTACATAATTCAGGACGTTGTTTTGTTATGATTTTGGTATAAAAATCTCTACATAACTCAAGCTGAATCTCATTTATCTGTCTTATCTTTCATTAATCTGTATTAAGCAATTTATTTGGACTAAAAGAGTTGATACCCTCGTAACGTTTAAACCCGTTGGTCTATCACGATGCTTTTTTAACCGACTTCAAAAGGAGGAGGTATTCAATTCGACTGTATTTTTTATGTTTGTTTCCTCAGAACTTTCGACTGGGTGAACCGATTTTGATGATTCTTTTTGTAATCGAAAGCTGGTGCTTGTCATGTGGTTTCACATAATGAGCTAGATCTGACGAGTAGTTTTTGAGTCATTTTGAAGTCGGTTATTTTTTTCTTGGTAAAATTCGGATTATATGTACTTATATCAATCAATTTAAATATTTTATAAAAATCTTAATATTTTTGATACAGGTACATGCAGAATAAATTAAAAAAGTGATCTCGTGTTTTATGTTGCAAAATAGAAAGTGTTATTAATGTTGGTCCAAAAAAAATGTCTCCGCCGTGACAGCTGTCAAGCTGCCGTGACCAGGATTCGAACCTGGGTTACTACGGCCACAACGTAGGGTCCTAACCACTAGACGATCACGGCTGTCGGAGCACTTACTCCAACTTCTAAAAATGTAGTGAAATGTTCCGATCATTTGATTGCATTCAATGTTTTGTAAGTTTGGTTACGGTTGACTGGCCACTAAAGTCTATAGCAATGAGTAGAAGAAACGCTCATAACCCGGAGGCTTGCGTCGAGTTAAGCAACAGCGGGCGCGGTCAGTACTTGACTGGGTGACCGCACTGACCGCTATTAACAACATGTTCTTGAGCGCTTCCGGGCTTCGCAAGTCACGTAAAGTCATCAGTACCGGCTGTAATCGTAACGGAGGCCATACACGATCAAGTATACCTGTCAAGTCTGCAGTTTGACTTGACGCGCCATCTAGTGTGCATGATACAAATATATGGCAGATGGCTTGACCGTGCCCATACACGATCAAGTATACTGGATGCCCCGTCAAGTCCGCTTGACGCTTCATCAAGTACACTTGATCGTGTATGGCCTCCCTAAGATAACTATGTACACATCCGCTCTCTAGGCCTCTTCGAAAGGAGAGAGTTGTGCTCAATAGTACGACAGAAATAATAAATCTAATTGTTGTATGTAATAATAAAATGAAGATTAAAATGCAATTGAAGTGCTGTACAATGCAATAGGTACTTAAATGAGAATAAAGACAATAATAACTGAAGACAATAAAATACATATTAAATAAAATACAAAAAATGTATTTCGGTTATATTTGCCAGCTCACATGATAAACTTGGCAAAAGTTTATTATTTACCTGAAACAGTATATGATCGAGTCAGGATTAAAAAGGTTTACACTTCGGAATCCAGTAATTCTTATGAAACTGGACAAGTGCGAGTTAAACTAGCGTGGTGAGGGTTCCGTAAGTTGATTATTTACGATCGACGGATTTAGCTTTTTCTTTTAAGACCATATACAATATACGTACATATGTATACTTCTTGTAAGTTTTACTGTAATATATAATATTCGTTTATTTTTGGAGTTTACTACTCCTTAAGAATCAATCAAATCAAATAAATCAAACAAAATCAAAAAATATCTATTTTTTGGCCGTTTTGTTTTGCATTTATCATTTTTTTTACCGAAAATGTAAAGGTGAAATAAATTTTTAAATTTACATAATTAATTAATTATTTCTTTGAATTACCAAAAGCTTAATAAAAAAAGTTTTGATTTTAATAACTCTTAAAAAAAATGGTTGTCTGTAAAGTCGGTTTACGGACGGTAGTTTAACGTGACAACGTCATTACAAAGCTCCGCTCCACTCCACTCAACTACTACTAAAATTACTAAAGAAGTTTTCACTTCAAAATTGAGCGCTTCGGCCGATCGTAGCCGATCGTGCCTCTCTATCGCTTGTTCCGCGCTCTCGCTCGCGCGGAACGGGACAATGAGTCAAGGTTTTTCGTGCGTGCGCCCGGCGTTCATCGTTTTAATAGACGTTATCACGTCAAAATGATAAAACAAAATTTAATTCCGAGGTTAAAACCTAACGGAACTCCACTTAAACCATTATGTACTATTATTTCTTCTGGGCTTAAACTAAAATAAGAAAACATACATTTATATATCAATAAATAATTATTTATTTGGCCTGTAGATTTGATGACATGTACGGTCAAAAATTACGAGAGACACGATTATGACCATTTTCGTTTTCCATTTAAACGGAATCCTAATTTACAAAAATATCGCGAAGAATGGTTAAACATCATTCTTATACTTAGTAAGTAGTAAAGTGAGAAATTGAATACTTTTTATATCGCTTGGACATGCTTTAAAGTAAGTAGTGAAGTAAGTAGGTAGTGAAAGTTTAATTATAAAATGTTAGAAGTGCTTCATTTAAGATATGTTACAGTTATTTCAGGCTGTATAGCAAGCGCTCCGACAGCCGTGATCGTCTAGTGGTTAGGACCCTACGTTGTGGCCGTAGTAACCCAGGTTCGAATCCTGGTCACGGCAGGAGACGGACCTGCCGCTCTGTTTCAACAGATTTTTACTTATTTTAAGTTTATTTTTATATTTCTTGTATTTTATATTATATTATTTTTAAATTTTTTTTAAATAAACAATAAAAATTGCTAATAAAAATTCCAGCTGCAGTTTCTGGACTTAGAAATTTACAGTAATTATAATTTTTATTGTTTTTATAAAATCTGATATTTTTATGAGTTCCGTTAAATTTTACAGTAATTTATTATAAGTATCCAAGGTTTTATACAACCGTGGAAAATACCCCTTACGTATGCATTGGGCTTAAATCTTCATTTTTTTATGAAATCAGCCCGCTTATAAATATTCAAATTATTCACTAAAATATAGATACTCAATTATAATCATTTTTTACATTAAAAGTGATCGCTTAAATCCATAAAAAAACTAGAACACAATATTTAAAAAATACTTTCTATTTCCAAAATTTTATTGATTACACTGTAGGGTAGATATGCATATTTAGCATGCAATGTGATAATTAGTAGCGTACATGCATGCAGCAATTTTTAACCGACTTCAAAAAAAGGAGGAGGTTCTCAATTCGACTGTTTTTTTTTTTTTTTTTTATGTTTGTTACCTCAGAACTTTGGACTGGGCGAACCGATTTTGATGATTCTTTTTTTAATCGAAAGCTGATGGCTGTCATGTGGTCCCATATTAATTTTATTGAGATCTGACAATGGCATCCATGAGAAAACTACATAAGTCGTAAATTTGTGTTATGATGTGCGCGACAAATTGACGAATAACTCAATATCACGTCAACCGATTTCGATGATTCTTTTTTTAATAGAAAGCTGGTGCTTGTCATGTAATCCCACATAAATTTGAACGAGATCTGACAAGTAGTTTTTGAGAATTTGAAGTCGGTTATTTTTTGTTAGTAAAATTTAGATTATTACATAGTAAAGTCATCTGCAGAGAAAAGTAACCTATCTGTTTATAATCATACGAACAGCAACGTTTCCGTTACCTGTTGCGTTGTAAACAGATGGGTTACTTTTCTCTGCAGATAACATGATGTCCTATGCTTAATTTAAGCACAGTATAAGGAGATATATTCCTTTACTGTGATATAAGCATGCGAATTCGGACCTCGATCAACAATTGACCGCCGTTTGACTTACGAGGATTCTCCATGACTTGCTACCTGAGGGGTGGGTGGAAGGAGTCATCTGAACATGTTATGCCTGGGTATGTATTTATATATTTATGAATATGCTAAAGTGACGAGATGTTATCGAATAATTTATAAAAGTTATGGACAGTAGTGGGTACTCTGGTAAGCAGACAAAATCCTAGGGTGGGGTTGCTGACACGCTGTTCCCCCCTGCCCCCTCTTTAGTTTGCTGAATTTACACGTGCAGTGAAAGAGCACGCTTGTGTTATGTATGAGCATCATGAGCATGCTTTATTATGATCATTAAGATATTATATCTGTGCCGAAACCATTTCTTAAAATCATTTCACGCTAAGCGCCACCTAAAATAGCCTACACATTGTCCTAATATCAGTGGCGATAAATCGACCCTAAATCGAGAGCTCACCCGAACCAATTTCTGAATTAGGGGTAATAATAATAATAATAATGATTACGATTTGCCTACACACGAGACAATCTAGGGACTAGGGAGCGATCAATGATGCCCCCCACCACTTCCCCGATATTGCCTCTGATATTAGGGCCGTGTGTAGGCCGTTTAAGATTAATTTCCGAAAATTTGAGTTCATAATCAACAGCATATCCATCACAGTTGGTCGCTCGTCCTTATTATAAGTCTGTGAGGCGTGTAAGTGCCAGCGACATGTTGCCCTCGTTGGCACGATGGGCCTTTCTTCTTGACGACACGACAGCTTTGTAATTCATGGTATTTCCACTAAGAAGTTCATATTATATAGGTACATATGGTGACCAACCTTCGAAGTAATACCTGAAGATCAAGTGACATTGTATGAACAATTTTAACCAATCATAGGCCTGATTAAGCCACAGTATAATGAGATTATTTATACTGTGTTTAAGCCTCGTACGCACAGATCGAAGTGTGTGTAAACAATACACATAAAAGGAATCGTTGTCGTGTCGTCCTATGCAGAAGCGGACGTCCACAATGATTTATGATATCTGACGTTATCAAACGAATCACAGTCCGAATATAATAGTATTACCAAAAACAAGGTTATGTGGACTAGATATCGTGAATCTAAAGAAAAAAGGTTTTTTTGGAGATCATTTATCATTATTTATTTCATGGCCGCCCGTAGCCTAGATGGCAGAGACTTTGATTCGGGGGTAGTCCTGCCCGGGGAAAACATAATAATTATGTGAGTCATGTCACAGATTATATTATAAATTGTATTATTTAAATGTTTATTCTCCAGTCATGGTTATTTGTGAGGTCCCAATCGGTTTCATTTTAGTACCATTTACGCACGATAGGGGCGCTTTTGAAAAAATGCCATACAAATTGCTTACGTTAACCATACGAATACTTTCTCGCAAATATTCGTGATCGAGCTACAAAGCTGCCAAATCAACTCGACAAGTTCTAACGTACAACATCTCTAAAATGCAAAATTAAGCCATTTTTCCCAAATACAAACCATTACAATTAACTGTTGAGTAAGCAATCTGTATGCAATAGCATATTAATGAAACATTACTTGGCTTCCAAATTAACTTGGCGAAGTTAGACAAGGATAATGATGGGGGAATTTACACGGAATCAGAAGGTATGAAACTATGCGGTTGTATTAGATATTATAGATGTACTGTATACTTAGAAATTCAATTAGTAGAGCTTATAAAGTGAAGGTTTATCACCAAAAACATGAAATTAGATTTCATTCATCACTGCCTTTTGGTATCTACATGCAAACATACAAAGTTTTTAGTAACTACCTACCTAGTTTAAATGTTGTACATTTCTTTATGGAAATAGGCTGCAAACGAGCTGACGATCCACCTGATGGTAAGTGGCTATCGTCGCCCATGGACATCAGCAACACCAAAGGCATTACTGATGTGTTGCCGGCCAAGAAAGAGAGAAGAAAAACAAAGAAAGACATTAAAAATTTTGTTTCTTTTTAATATGCTAACATGGCTATACTCATTCCTTGTTTTTAGGTGAGCCTGAATAAATTAATTAGATCTATTCGATGTCCTTAAAATAGAGCATAGATTGCTTAGACCCAACAAAAAAAAATTATACGAAATTAATAATCTTATTTTGAATAAAATACCTAAAAAACCTATTCAGCAGATTAAGTTCACTGTACACCATGTTCTTTAAATTTATTTTACAACCCCTCCTACAAATCTCAGAGAGTGGTTGTCGGTGAGAACGCGACGTGACATCGATGAAAGAGATAAGGGATGTTTTAATATTTCATACGGAGAAATATGTATAGCCATAATATGTTACTGGTCGATATACATAAATCTTGGATATCCCACTGATATTAAAAATGTGAGTTTCTTTGTGAGAATGTATGGATAATTGTTGCTCTTTCACGCTAAAACTACTGAAAGGATCTTCATGAAATTTTGCTAGTAGAACTTGATTTAGAATAACATATAGGCTACCTACTTATTTCCCGGAAAACACAGGCAAAGCCGTGAGCAGAACGCTAGGCCGAGGGGCCCTACCATCAGCGAGCCCGATTTAGTCGCCTCTTACGACACCCATCCGGCGTGGAATTGGGGTTAGTATTAAGCCGCTCCAATACGGCTAAATAAGGCTACTCACTATTGTCTATTCCGTAATACGATTATTACACAACAATAACGATTATCCATTTACCGAAGTCTCTGTAAACAATTGAACTGGTTCTCTAAGCCCGCTCCGACAGACAACTTTAAAGCCGTTAAGAGTAGATCACCGAGTACCGAGTCTTCCGATTCGAATTCCTTTTTCTTTTCAATTAGGCACATCCACCCCAGTTTAACTGAAGCTTATCTAAGTCTACGTTTGCTGATAGCGGTTTGAAACAACTCTATAGAGAAGCTTCGTTTTCTATTAGCGCTATTTGTCTAGTAGCTAGTATTTTTTTGTTACTTAGGTATGAGGTTAAGGTAAATAATAGAACGTATAATGTAAGACAGCTAGGTATTACAAACATCCAAGAACCAAAATCAATCATTGTACTGACACGAGTGACACGTACTGCCCCAGCCGGGAATCGAACCCTTCGCATCGCACCACTACCTAGGCTCCAGGGTCGTCAAACTCTATCCTTATGCACTTAAAAATACTCGACTTTACAAAGCTTCCTGTAAAGATCTGTATAGACTAATAGTTCGTTTTGGAATTCGTGCCCTCGCATTGATTTCAACAAAACATAGCACAATGAATACTATACTCGTACCTCCGTAGGAACTCGTTTTATCCGCAGGTTCACACCATGCGAGGGACGATGAACGAATTTTTAGTTATCTAATACTTTTAAACGAACAATTCTTGTACATAATATACATATTCATTTTTAGGAAATGTCGTTTTATCCGTGTTTCAGGCAATGAAGAACTGCTACAATGGACTCTTCCTGACATCTATTGGCGAGTAGCAACACTAAAGCAATTTCAGTAGATGACGTTGTTGGTTTGAGGTTAGACCAAGAAAATCAATTGTTTCAAAAACTCGATTTATCAAAAAAAGTGCCGAGCAAAGCTTTGTCATCCGGATATTTACTATTATGGAGACAAGCATTTATTTTGAGGCTGCACAGAAATATCCTAGATAGGTTTTTGAATGAAATTATGTGTAAGGAGTTTTATCAAATTAAGACCCGTCAAATAATAATAAAATATCAAGTATAAATGCAATTTTACTAGTTAATAGTTTGTAAGAATGTATGGATGATTGTTATTCTTTTATGCAAATACTACTGAACGTATTTTCATGAAATTTAGCAGACAGATAGACCATGATCTGGAATAACATATAGGGTACTTATTTTCCCGGAAAACGCGGAAAAAAGCCACGGATAGAGCGCTAGTAAAATCATCATTACTGCTATCTCACCGTTACTCGCATTTGGTAGGGTATCCATATACTTGACTGTAATCCTTACAACAAGCACTCATTTTAGACTACGTAGGGATATTTCAACATCCCTCTAGCACTACGACGGGATTTCAGCTCCTTTTCACAATTTGCAATGCATTCACTGTTGGAGACTCTCAATAGGCGACAAACTGACAAAGAATGTTTGAATAGCGCATCGTTCGTTCTTAAATTAATAAATAAAAATAAAATAGCCTTTTATTTCATGCACAGTGCATGAAATCGTTCGTTCTTATAGGCAAATATGTATATTGAATCCATCTGTATAAGTCTGGTAATGTCAATAGTACATTGTTTCATTAGAAAATTTTATGTTCTGTCTAATATAATTATGTAACGCTTGTGTTAAGGAGGAGCGGGGTATCCTGCCACAAGCATAAAATATTTTATGCTTACTAGGATGCTTCAAAAACTGATTTACTTAATAAATTATATATAATTATAAATGTAACTCTTAGACTGAATAAAGATTTTTTTAATTTTTTTTTTGATTTTAAAAAGGAAGCGAATCAAGTTCTATCTTGTTTGTTATTAGCCTAATATTTTTGCCTCTAGATAAATAAGTATTAAATAATTAATTAACATTTACACACTCATACCCCCGCAGTAGGTTTTTACCTGTGTCGCGCGTGGCATGAACGACGCATAATATAACACATCACAATAACACCCATGACCCGAGTACAATAAAAATCTGTCACATAAATATCTGCTCCGGCAGGGCTTGGAACCGGGATCCGTCGCTTCGCAGGCAGGGTCGCTACCATCTAGGCTACAGGGTCGTATACATTCTAACATCTGATTAAATCAACAATTAAGTTTAGGTAACCCTGTACAGGACCTACTTTGCCAGCAGTATAATATTATCTACTCGAAAGACGGTAGCGGTACAAGCACAGATAATGGCAGTTTTTGAGTGCAATAAAGTATTTTTCAAGTTCAATTGATATTTGTGCCAAACGCTTGAGGTGTCTTAAAACCTCCGAATAATGGTTTATTATCCATAATTATTAAGGACAATAGAGTGTTAAATCTTTTCAACCGAACCGGGGTTAAATACCTATAATAAAATACATAAAAAATATATAAAACGACGTTATAAACAATAGAACTTAGATTAGAAAATATTTTCGAAAAAGAAAACATTTTGTACTCTCGTCCCAGGAAGGTACAAAAACATAACAATTAACGGAACAGAATAAAGGAACAAATAGGATATAGTTTAGCAACGAACCTTCTCCGATTCATTTAATGTAATTGCGAATGTTTTAAAGTAGGTACTTCGTCCAGGCTCAACGGGCGGCGCTTAGAGTAAGTATTATAGACTTTGAAAGTAGATCGTCCAATCCAGTCCAATCAAGGAAGTTTGTGAGTTTGAGTTTGAGTACTCCAGATTTGATCCGTAATGTTTGTGTATTAACTATTAACACTAGAATGGTTGGTTAGAATGGTTGTCTAGACAAAGTAAATTGTGATCGTCATGTGATGGTCATCCGTAATGGAAGGTTCAAGAAAAGGTGTCTTTATTTTAAAATTTTGTTAATAATGTAAAGCTATACTTACCCTCAAACAAATTCAAGTTCTTTCAAAAACAAAAAAATATTTTTTTTAATGGAAATAGCCGGCAAACGAGCCCATGGACATCAGCAACACCAAAGGCATCCCTGATGCGTTGCCGGCCAAGAAAGAAAGAAGAAAAAGAAAGAAAGCAGTGGCTCTCAAACCCCCAGCCGGAACACGAGTCGTTTGGTGGCTGACTCATGCTCAAGGGTGGTAACTGGTAGCAATCTAGGCGAACCCCATGGAGAAATAATAATAGTAATAATGGATGAATAATAATATTGATTTTATTTAACAATTTAAATCAATATTACCAATATAATCGCTCTAGGGTCTCTACCACCAGCGGAAAATGTTGCCGTGTTGTTTTAGAATTTTATACTTTTTCTTCCAGTAATTAATCGGGTTTTGTTAATTTTTTTTTCACGACAAACTGACATACCTTCAAGACGACAAGGGCTTCGACGTAATTTACAGAAATATAACATTGTAGGGATTTTGAAGTGAACTTGATGGTAATTTGCATCATCCATATAAGCATGGCAAATTGTATAGTGTCTACATTAAAGTCAAAATGGGGTGCGCGACACGGTGACGGGATACGGAGGTAGCTACATAATAACCTACCTATCTAAAGTACAGAGTACCTACATTACCTAAGTGAGTAACTAATGTTATAGTTATTCATATAAGTATCTAAATATATCGAAGATGTTTTTTGTGTTTCTATGTGTAAAATATTTCAATGTTATAATTATGTACTGTACATCTATTCTGTGGTTATACCTATTACTTATCTAATAGTGGAAATAATTATTTCTCGCATATTATTTTTCGCATCAAATGCGTTTATCTAATATCTAATATATATTAAGTAAAAAGGTAAAAATAACAAAATAAAATCCAATTATAGGTAAATCTAGAAACCTCTTAAAGGTCTACCTATAAACGGCTATAGTTAACTGACGGATAAGAGCCGGTGAGTGGCTTAAGCCTTAACGAAAGGTTTTAATTGAGCTGTCGCGATCGATCTTCTAAGATAGATGGGCAGTACACTGAGCTGGTAATCAAACCCGTGTCATTTTCAATCAGGAGAACCCTTTACGGAATAAAACTTGAAACTTTGGATGGATTTCCGCGTCTCGAAATGTCTTCATTCCCAAGAGACCAAAACGCATTTGTTACTTAGAGTTATCAGTAGCTTACGCCCCAACTCAGAGTCACTAACGTTTACTTAAATCACTCCTTAGTTAAGAATCACCATACAAATTCTGTACTAAGGAGCGATTTAAGTAACCGTTAGTGACTCTGTAACTCGCTCCTTAGTACAGAATTTGTATGGTGATTCTTAACTAAGGAGTGATTTAAGTAAACGTTAGTGACTCTGAGTTGGAGCGTTAGTGTAGTGATTCGCTAACTTTAAGGGATAAATTACAAGGCGTTGCTCAATGGAAATCCTTTGTTATTAAATTATGTAGAATACGATTTTTGTAAAAAAAAATTTTTACATTTATTAGAATTTTCGGACTTCAGAAATAGGAGGAGGTTCCTAATTCGGTGTTATTTTAATTATCACAAATTTTCACATTTATAATATTAGTAAGTTACGTTAACAAGTTAATGGAACTCTTTCAGGAAAAGTGAAAACTTGTTTTTACTATGGATGTTACAGCTTTTCTTAAATTGTGAAGACATTCTCCATCACTTGATACAAGTTAATCCGCTTACTTAAATACTTACTCGTTCAACTAAGCAGCATTGGTAAGGTTAAGGGGTAAGATTAAGGGGTAAGGTTAAGGGGTAAAGTTTTTCTATTAACAGTTACTTGAGTAAGTTTACCGTATCTTAAATTAAAGTAAAGACACTAATTTTTAATCTGCTTTATTTGGGAGCTACTTAACTTACTTTTAAAACTACTTCACATCAAAGCGGTAAGTAAGAATTTAATAAAGAAAATTACCTCGGGTTTGTGGTGGAGGAGACCAACGTAATTTTCTCCTTGACATAATTGACTTTAAATTGCTTATAAACAATAGCTTGTAAAATCGGGGAAAGTGGCGAGAGATGTGACGAACTAAACTGAAATATAAGGTAAGAAAAACGTTTGAAAATAGAACCAATGCTGGCTTACAATAGTGTCGTAAGAGGCGACAGTAGCCAGTCCGCTCGTTGGGATTGGGAAGGCATTTTGATAATATTATTGTTTAAGAATAATCCTACTCCTACCACGGAAGAAATAATAGTACATATGAATATTAGTAGGATTACAATAATCTAAATTTTACTAACAAAAAATAACCGACTTCAAAGTCTCAAAAACTACATAGTTGTCAGATCTCGTTCAAATTTATGTGAGACCACATGACAAGCGCCTGCTTTCGATTAAAAAAAGAATCATCGAAATCGGTTGGCGACATATTGAGTTATTCGTCAATTTGTCGCGCACATCTTAACACAAATTTACGACTTATGTAGTTTTCTCATGGATGCCGTTGTCAGATCTCAATAAAATTTATGTGGGACCACATGACAGCCACCAGCTTTCGATTAAAAAAAGAATCATCAAAATCGGTTCGCCCAGTCCAAAGTTCTGAGGTAACAAACATAAAAAAAAAAAAAAAAAAAAAAATACAGTCGAATTGAGAACCTCCTCCTTTTTTGAAGTCGGTTAAAAAAAAAATAAGCCTCTATTTTTCTGTCTGTTCTGTTAACTGTTAGTGAGTTACTAACACATACATGATTGTTATATAAAGTTCGACAGGTGGAAAGCAAGCGCTAATTTGTGGCGACCCTCAAAGGCTGAGGAGTTCCACAGTGGTTTAAAACTATTTGCACAGTTGGAAACTATTCTCAACTGTGTAGTTCTCCACATACTCGTGGACTAGAAGTTTTATCTCACTGCCATTACAGTTATTTTTCACTAATTAGGCATGAAGGAAGAAAAAAAAGAAAACACTTATTTCACACACAGGGCACTGCAACAGATATAATACAACAGTTTGCTTAAATCTACTGTTATTAGGTATCTATATTTATATGCATGACAACATAAAAATCTTCTGTTTATTGAGAAAACTACCAACAATTCGAGTTACTAATAACCAGTCTTATCAAGAAATTATCGAAATCGAAAAGAAACACCATGCACATAAATCTTTCTCGTAAATCACCCTGTATACTGGGAAAACACATAGAAATTAATTGAATAGTTTTATACGTCATAGACAGTTGGATTGGAGGCTGTTTTATAACATAGTGATAGATAAAACTGATCTGACTTTAACATTTATAATTCTAGATTCATTATCTAACTGTGTTTGTTTAATTGAAAAGTTCATAATGTATGCATCTAAAAGCTAGATCTGCGTCAAACGGCTGTTATCAAAAGGCTGCCTCGATGAGATCGCTTTGTAAACGATAAGGTCGCCTATTATACGTCTTACGTCTATTTGAAGTGCGTATAAAGAGCACAAAGAGTGTTTGATGTTGTTGCGACTAGAAGACATTCCTTTCAGAATGAAACGTCTAGGCGTCTCTATGAATGCGTGAAGATCTTTTGAATATTTGTGTATGCGGTGAAATATTGGCGTTCGCGTTTCGTATACCCGAGAAATCGGCTATACGCTAGTCCAGAGAAACAGCTTTAGGTATGCCAATATCAATAATGTTATCTAACATTCCTTAATACTTTTATAGCAGGGAACTTCCTACTTGACTGCGACTCAAACTTGGTCAGAGTTTTTCATTTTTTACCTCAAAAATAAGCCTGTAAAAAATATGAAATGACGGCTGGCAATTTGTAAAGACTAATTAAGTTTTGCGAAACTTCCCTCAAACCAATTAATTTCTTCAAACAGCGCAAGGATCATCTTACGACATCGCTTTTTATAATCTCTCCTGTTTTTTCTTTGGGTAACTGTCTGATCGATTTAAAGTTAACCATTCGTCAAAATGACGACGCGTACCTCGCGTATTTAGTGTTTTGGTAAGATCCCGACCCCCGCCACCCCGCCCGTTTTTAATACCTTCCTAATTCGCATCGCTAGTGACCCGCAAACACTGATTGCAGACGCACTCTCATTATATTGGGATATATTGTGTGATCATCGTAAAATTTACGAAAGGTTAGTATCTACGTAACTATTTTTCAAAGTTGTGCATTTATTTTTTTGTCAATTATTTTCAATAATTACTATGAATATATTATTTTTAAGTTATAATAAGACGTAATAATTACTGTATTTTAAAAAATGACTACAACTTTTCAATTTTATTTGCAACATTTTAACATTCTGTTATTTTTTTATGTAATTATTTTTGTTTTTTATACTTTCACATGGATTTGAAGATATAGAATAATGAAATTTTACAATGGTTAGCTGATTCAGATAGGGAGTCACTCCCCGGTAATCAATCACATTCTTCGGAATCCGAGGAAGGTGGTCATTTAGAGACGGAAATTCATAACGAAACCGATGAAAGTGACGAAGATGCTGTAATTTCTTCGGACGACGCGTTCTCCGTTCTACTCGATTCAAAAAAGCCCGAAATTATTGAATTTTACAATTCCACAAAGGGTGCGGTTGATACTGTAGACCAGATGTGCTCGATCATGAGTACCAGCCGTAAGACCAATCGATGGCCGCTGTGCTTGTTCTACGACATCCTAAATATATCAATAGTGAACGCTTGTCATCCACGTCTCTAATGCATTCCGAAATGGGAAAAAACCCATGAAAAGGAGACCTTTTGGATAGCAAATGGCAGACGAACTGATGAAGCCTTGGCTGCAATGCAAGAGAGATATCAGACGGTAACTTTGCAACGAAATTTGAAGCAGATCATCGCGGAGATCTTAAAAATTGATGACCCTCAGGAAGGTGCTAGCCAAGACGTTCCTAGAACTCGCAAAACTTGCAACTACTGTCCTGCAAAAAAACGCCGTATGACCACAAATTTCTGCAAGGGCTGCAAGAAAGCGGTTTGCCGGGAGCATATTGTTTCTATGTGCAATCATTGTTCAATGTAGAATATTTTCAAAACAGATTTTATTATTAGATTAAGAGGAGACTAAGACTGCTAATTAAGTTCGTTTTATGTCATGAATAAAGTTGATTAAATAAATATTGGTGTATCAACCTATCGTAAAATTTACGAATGGTTAGTGATAACGTTACTCGAAAATAAATATATATTCTTAATAATGGATAAATCAAATAAACTGAAAATTGGTCTTTTAAACGCTGGCTCTCTTGGAACCAGACATGACGAGTTTATTGTTGCAATGACTCGACAATCAGTGGACATAATGGCAATAAATGAAACCTGGCTGCGGGAAGGTGAGGAGGGTCGTGCGCCTTCGGTCCCGGGTTACCGGCTTCGACACTTACCGCGCCCTGGAAATATCCGGGCTCGCGGTGGAGGGGTTGGTTTTTATTTGCGACAGGGCATTGCCTGTAGGGTTCTCCAGCATCCTATCTCCCCCTTAGTGGAGCAAATGTGGTTAAGCTTCAAGGTCAAAGGTAAGTCCTTTGCTGTGGGAACCGCGTATAGACCTCCCTGGCAGAATGTCCAAATATTTCTAGATACGTTAAGTGAATCTCTGGGTTCTTTCTCTGGGTTTGATTATGTTGTTCTGCTGGGAGACTTTAACATTGACCTCTTAAGTAAAAATGGTGTGAGCCAAAATCTGTTCTTAAACTTTATTCAGTGTAGCAACCTTACACAGTATGTGAAAGAGCCAACGCATTTTACGGAATACAGTGAAACCCTTATTGACCTTGTATGTACAGATGCACCCGTTTCGAATATTAAAATTGACCATATCAAAGAACTTAGTGGGCACGCAATGGTAATATGTGAATTGAATATGCCTAAAGTGCGGGTGGAACCTAACTGGATTACTGTCAGACCAATAAAGGATATAAATCTCGTCCTTTTTAATCAACACTTAGAAAATATTGACTGGCAGAGCTTAACTTTATTAGATGATGTAAATGAAGTCGTAGAATCCTTTACACATGCTGTTTTATATTTATGGGTGAATATCAAATCGGCAAAATTTACGTGTCCACGTTGAGAATCGAGGTGTAAAATGATAGAATGCTTCTGATTTTTTTATATAGTAAACTACGTAACTTCTTTTAATTGGGGCCACATTGTTTTTTTAAATATATGTGTATATAAAAAATCAGGGTAAAAAAAATGCCTTAAAATTCAAGTTTGGTGGTATGTCCCAGCTCCATTTTTTGATATAATTTCATTCACCACAGTGACAATTGAAGTTAAAATAAAAAATATACAATTTCGTTAGTATACACATAAGACACACTATCTAAAAATAACTAATCCTTATTATAAAATGTTATGTAGCATCACAGGATACTCGATCAAAGTTTGTCCAAGAAAAAACCAAAATCTTGGGTGCACTTGTTCAACTTACTAAAACATGAACTTTCTTGCGTATGCGATCATTTAAGTTTTATTATTTCGCAGGGCATAGTTGTCTGGTAACGTTTGAGTGTAACGGGTATGTGATTAGAGCTATGACTTCCCGCCAAAACAAAAGTACCCGCTTGGGTGGCACAGGGGGACAAGAATTGTTCAATTTTTGGTGGATCGATTTGCTGTTTATTTTAAAGTGCTTTTATAGTAAGCTACACAATATAGGTAGTGATTTGGATTACGCATAAAACAGTTACATAAATTTAATTGTATCTTAAGATCCCTATTTTTAAAGATTTTTTTTATGCAGGATCCGAGTTTGGTGGCTCAATTTTGGTGGATTTGGTGGCGTTTATGCGTGACCAAAATTTAAAACGAGCCACTTCAGCGAAACTAGAGCTTCAAAGTGTTCGCCAGGGATCTGTCTATTGGGCAAAGTCAGCTTACGAGGTTGAAGACCGAGTCCAGCACCATGTTTTCGTCGAAATCTGAAGTTCTGAGAGATGGTCGTATGCCTCCTCTCAAGCTCCAGCTGCCTGCGAGGACAATAACAATCAAGCTAAACTGACCCGACACTACACACAGGATACCCTGGACGCCGCCTGTATAAGGTAAGAGAGGCTCTCAAACAGCTTAAAAAGAACAAGGCTCCGGAAAATGACGGATTCACAATAGCTTCTAACAGCTGATGGGAAACCTCTACTAATGACGCTCCAATAGCTGTTCGTTTCCGTCATCAATACTGGAACTGCCCCGGAAGCGTGCAGCAGAACTGTGGTGACTCTGTTCTTCAAGAAGGGCGAAAAAGCCCTTTTGAAGAACTATAAAGGCCCATTGCATTTCTGAACCACGTTTGTAAGCCGTTTGCGAGGCAGGTTTGACGACTTCCAGCCTCCCGAACAAGCAGGATTCCGAAAGGCTACAGAACCATAGACTTACTGAGGCAGATTATACAAAAGACCAAGGAGTATAATCTGTTGTTATGTGTTGCTTATGTATACTATGAGAAAGCCTTTGATTCTATCGGTATCGGTACTTAATTCTCATATCGAGGTGTTGAAGTGTTTGTAATCATCAGGTACCATTTCCGTCAGTGTATACGACATAGCTACGAACCCTATACAACTGCAGAGAGGTGTTAGGCAAGGGAACGTCATATCTCCTTAACTGTTCACTGCTGCGTTAGAAGACGTGTTCAAGCTGATGGAATGAAAACAACGTGGTATCATCGTGGTCAATAGTGACATCAGACACTTGCGATATGCCGATGATATAGTCTATCTGGCAAGATCCCTTGAGGAACTTGGTAAAATTATAGGGGACTTGAACAGCGCCACAATCGGTGTGTCTTAAAATGAACATGGACAAGACGAAAATCATGTCCAATGTCCATATCATGTACCTAAGTCCAACTTCGAGAAATAAGACTCGTAGAATTCAACTCGAATGGGCTGCGTTCGGGAAACTGCGTCATATCTTGTCGTCCAAAACACTATCTCAGTGCCTGAAGTTGAACGTGTTCAAGCAGTGTGTATTGCCAGTGATGACATACGGCTCCGAGACGTCGTGCTTTATTATTATTGGCCTTATTCATATACTCAAAGTCACAAAGCGGACAGAGAGAGAAAAAGCGGATGGAGAGGGCTAAGCTCGGTATTTCTGTACGTGATCAAATCAGAAATGACGTAGATGAACAAGAATAATCGACATAGCTCATCGAGTACGCCGGCTGAAGTGGCAAAGGGCTAGCCACATAATTCGAAAGACCGATGACCATTGGGAAGAGGTCCTCGAATGGCGCCCACGTCTTAGAAAAAGGCGCATTGGAAGCTCCCCAACCAGGTGGACTGACGACCTAAAGAAGACAGCAGGCATCCTCTGGATTCAGAAGGCACAGGACTGGTCAGAGTGGCGCAAGTTAGGGGAGGCCTGTGTCCACCAAGGGCTGATGGATTGATAGATGTTAAATAATAATATCTATATTTTTTTAACAATAGAGTTTTATAAAACGATGAAAGTTATTGATAATTCCCGAGAATTCGTGATATTAGCCACTTTGAGCTTTATTTTATTGATTTTAGAGCTTTTGTGACAGAAAAATCCAATTTTGGTGTCACTGATTTTCAATTTTGGTGGGTAATTTCGATTTTGGTGGGCGATTATCAATTCTGGTGGCCACACTAAACTTTGAACTTAAATATCTCAAAAAGTTATCGAGATATTCTCAGACCTCTTGAAGGTTCTTATAGCTTAGACTTTCTATTCTTATACCAGGTCCTCATTTTTCACGAAAACTAAAGAGAAAATTTCGCCACCAAAGTTGAAAAAAAATGCACGTTTCTGATATTCACCCTTATATGATATACATGCGCCCTTAAAGACTATGCGTGTTAAGGAAAGTGCTTATCCTTGGATCACATATAACATAAAATGTATGATGAAAAAACGTGATGAGGCCCAAGCGAGAGCTCGGAAAACTAAGTCGGACTCGCACAAGAATTATTATAAAGATCTTAAAACTATTGTTAATGTTGCCATTGGAGCTGAAAAAACTGCCTACTTCAATTTTTTTATTAACTCTAGGATTAAGCAGCCGAAGGTCATGTGGAATCATATCAAAAAAAACGTAACAATAAAAAAACCTGACATCCCTTTTCCACACCACCTGAATGATCCAAATGCTTTAAACAATCATTTCCTTAATGTTCCTGGAAATAGTAATGTTCCCATCTCCCTACTATCCTTCTTTGAATTTAATCAATTCTCCAATAATAACTTTGAGTTTACTTTAGTCTCTGAGTAACAAGTTGCTAAGGTTTTACGTTCATTAAACTCCAATGCAATTGGAAGTGACGGAATATCACTTGATATGATTAATTTACTACTCCCACAATGTCTTCCAGTAATAACGCATATAGTTAATAAATCGTTGGAGTCCAACGTTTTTCCCATGGCCTGGCAGCAAGCTCTTGTGAAGCCGATACCTAAAACAAATAATCCTATCAGTATGTCTGATCTTCGGCCCATCAGTATTTTACCCTGTTTGTCTAAAGTCCTTGAAAAAATTGCCTGTATGCAGCTAACCGAATACCTTGACGCAAATAATATTTTACCTTCTTTTCAATCGGGCTTTAGAAAGCAGAGGAGCACCACCACCGCTCTGATTGAGGTTGTGGATGACATTCTGTCATCTCAGGACAGAGGGGAATGTACGATATTAACACTATTATATCGACCCCCCTCTGGTGATTATACTATTTTTGAAGATACATTGGAGGATGTACTTAAACGGTTATGTGTTTCTAGAAAAGGATTAGTGATATGTGGCGACTTCAACGTAGATATTTTATTGAATACTTCGATGACTACTAGGCTACTAAGCTTGTTTAAATGCTTTAATTTAAACCCACTATTCAACGAGCCAACCAGAATAACTGAAACTACAGCTACATGTTTAGATAATATTTTTTGCAATTGTGAGATCTTAGATAAAGAGATATTCAGTAAGTTGAGGTCAGACCACTGCGGACAAAAGATTTCATTGTATAATTCTGTCGATAAGAAAAAACAACTAATAAAATGTAGACCAGTAACTAAAAATAAAATTTCAACTTTTAAAGAAAAAATTCATTCAAAAATACATACGCAGTTAACGTTACAACGAAGTGATCCTATTAAAATATATAATACATTGTCTAATAACATTAATAACGAATTTAATCGAATATTTAAGTTTAGGTACGTAAATTTAGCTAAAATTAGTAAATTCAGTGATTGGGCTACTGTAGGTATTTTCAAAAGTAGGAACAAGATGTATGATCTCTATGCCGAGAAACAATACAATCTTTCTTCCACTTTCCAGGAGTACGTGAGAAATTATTCAAAAATTTTTAAAATCGTCTGCACTCAGGCGAAGTCAATGCACATAAAGGATAAAATAATTAACTCCGATAACAAAATGAAAACAACTTGGAATATAATTAGTAGTGAGAACGGTAACACAAAATCCTGTGACTTCAGTTACGAATTAAAAATTAATGAAAAAATAATTACCGCTGATAAAGACGTGGCAAGCGCATTTGAAAATCACTTCCGTAATATTCCAGTAACATTAACTAGTGCACTAGCTTCTTCACCGACCGAAGCACTTTCTATATTAAAAGATAATGTAAACGAATGTAATATTTTATTTCAATTTGAACATATTACTGCCAGAGACATAATTAAAGCGTTTCAATCTCTGAAGGTAAAGAATACGGGTGATTTGTGGGGGATCTCAGTAAAAATAATACAACATATTATTGATATTATAGCTCCATCCTTAGCCGTAGTGTTCAATAAATGTATAGATCTAGGTATTTTTCCAGATCTTATGAAATGTAGTAAAATTATACCACTTTTTAAAACAGGTGAAAAAACCGACCTTAATAACTATAGACCAGTTTCTGTATTACCAACACTTAGTAAGATTTTCGAGAAAATAATATTGAATCAAATGCTAAACCATTTCAGCAATAACAAATTATTACACCCTGAGCAATACGGTTTTACTAAAGGCCGTAGTACAACAGATGCAGGGGCTAGGCTCTTAAAGCATATATTCGAAGCATGGGAGGCGTCACAAAATGCAATAGGTGTATTTTGTGACTTATCTAAAGCATTTGACTGTGTTGAACATGAAACATTACTGTTAAAACTTGGTCATTACGGAATAAAAAATAAGGCTCTTAGCTTGATCGCGTCTTATTTGAGTGATAGAATACAAAAAGTCAGCATAAATGATATTAAGTCATCGGGGTCACCGGCGGTGATGGGTGTACCACAGGGCTCGATCTTAGGTCCTTTTCTTTTCCTGGTATACATAAATGACTTACCTCATTATGTAAAAAACCAAGCGGATATTGTACTATTTGCTGATGATACATCATTAATATTTAAGTGTGATAGGAATAAAGAAAATTTCGACGACGTAAATAGTACTCTTTCGTATGTCTCGCGTTGGTTCACTATTAACAATTTACTGTTACATGCAAAAAAAACTAAATGTATAGAGTTTGTACTACCTAATGTTAAAAAAGTCAATAAACTTATTAAACTTAATAATGAAACATTGAATATGGAGGAATCCACCGTATTTTTAGGGGTGACCTTAGATAATAAACTTCAATGGGACCCACATATAACAAATCTCGCGACTAAACTCGGTAGGGCTGCTTACGCTGTTAGAAAAATAAGGCAGTATACTGACGTCGAAACTGCTAGGATGGTTTATTTTGCATATTTTCACAGTATTATGTCATATGCCATCTTGCTGTGGGGCAAAGCAGCCAGTATAGAACAAATTTTCATACTACAAAAAAGAGCTATTAGGGTTATTTACAAACTTAGATCTCGTGAAACTTTGCGTGACAAGTTCAAAGAAATAGGTATACTTACAGTAGCCTCACAATATATCTATAGTAACGTGGTTTTTATACGGAATAATATAAGCGCGTATAAACAAAATTTTGATATCACTAATCGCCAAACAAGAAAAATGCACCAGTTAGTAACGCCATCTTACCGTCTTTCTAAAGTGAAGCGATCTTTTATGGGCCGTGGTGTACAGTTCTATAATAAAATCCCAAAGTTAATACGTGATTTGCCAGTGGAATTATTTAAGAAACATGTAAAATCTCAACTTTTAGGCAAAGGCTACTATACTGTAGATGAATACATAAATGACAAAGACGCATGGAAATGACCAGATCTGCAACCAGTTCCGTACAGGTTAGTGATACTTCTTTGTAAAAAATATACCAATGTATTTTATTTTTAAAAGATGTGCTGAGGAGTTTCTTTCGGCTTTTCTTCTCCTCCATGACAAAGCACCTTTCCGAAAAGCTGGTAAATTAAAAAAATGACGTGCATAAGTGTATCAATGATACCTACATGAATAAATGATTTTGAATTTGAATTTGAATTTGAGATTTCTCGCGTGCTTTCGATTCAATTAACGTAACATTATTGCTTTCAAAGTTATCGTACTATGGATTAAGTGTGAATACGGTAAAATGGTTTGATAGCTATAGTTATTTCCAAAGCCGGTGTCAAAGGGTAGAATTACAGCAGAGCTCAAATGGGTCAAAAAACGTATCATGTAGTCGGCCAGTGAATCGAGGAGTACCGCAAGGGTCTATTCTAGGTCCTTTGCTTTTTATATTGTACAGCGCTGATATTGTCGATAGTATAAAGCATTGCAAATATCACATGTATCCTGATGATCTACAGGTCTACATTTCTTCCAAACCTTGCGATATTAGTGAAGCGGTAGCTAAACTGAATTCCGATTTGGAACGCATATCCAATTGGTCTGAGTCTAACACCTTAATCTTAAATCCCAAGAAAACTAAATACTTAATGCTTGGTACACCTTCACAGATACGGAAAGCTTGTACAAAAAACCCAGTCATTTATATAAATGGTGACCCAATTGATAGAGTGTCTGAAGCCCGCAATCTTGGAGTTTTGATGGATGAGACCCTTAGATTTGAAAAGCATATTATAAATATTGCTAGTAATTGCTACTACAGACTGAAAGTATTATACCGTATTCGCAATTATATTAGTACCACATTACGGATTAATCTCTGTGAAAGTCTTATTCTTTCTAAATTTAATTATGCTGACACTCTCATAGGGCCGCGCCTTTTAGAGAGAACAAAGAAGGTGATTCAACGAGTTCAGAATGCTTGCACTCGTTACTGCTTTAATGTACCGCCTCGCGCACATGTTACCCCATTTCTCAACAGTGCAAACATTCTTAAGATGGATTCCCGCAGGCGACTTCACCTCGCAACACTTTTGTTTGGCATTGTGAAAAGCAAAGAGCCATCATACCTTTATAACAAATTGTTATGGGCTAGTGACCAAAACTTTAGGTATAGTACCAGATTGGCTCCTGATAGGTTATTATATACTTCCTACTGCTCAGCCGCTTTCAGAGGAAGTTATAAATACAGTGCTACTAAGTGCTGGAATAACATTCCACCTCCTCTGCGTGGCCTCAAAACGGTTAGTAGTTTTCGACTAAAATATAAGTTAGTACTGATGCAAGAACAAAAAAATGTATATTAAGGTAGTCAAAATTAATTATTATAAACTTCAATGTCATTAACATAAAATACAATTTATACCCTTTAATTATATTTTATATTATTATTATTTATAATTATATTATACTAGCTGCCCGGACCGACTTCGTTCTGTCAAAAATTTGCAATGGAGTAATATTGCTACTATTAATTGAGATGTAAGATATCCTATCTTTCGGGTTGGATCAGATTGCAAGCGGTGTGCGGATTTGATTGGGGTCGGCTGAGTGGTTTGGGAGTCCATCGCGGACGGGCAGCGTGACGCGTAATTTATATAAGTATATTAGGACTGGCTGCCTGGACATACTTCGTTCTGTCAAAAGTTTTTTTTTATTATTATTATTAAAACCTCCCGTGTGCCTTAAGGAACATTGTAAGCTATCCTATCTTTCAAGTTGGAGTAGGCTGCGCAGGGTGTGAGAATTTGATTGGAATCGGTTGGGTAGTTTTAGGAGTCCATCGCGGACGGGCAACGTGACGCTTACTTTATGTATATTAACATTAAGATGATATATTACATTACTTATTTGATTTATCTAGGGTTCTGGGGGTTTTGGGGCTGGGACGGGGACGACATCTTGCTCGCTAGTACCTTTATTTAGCTTATTGAACATTACATAGCACAAATTAAGCAGTAAACATTACACGCAGTTGGTCGAGCTACTCCAGATCAAAATGGGCCGAACTGAAAATCAGTGCCGTTCTTACCGCGGCTATCGCTGAGTTCGGTCCTTTTCACGGCTTTATACTACAGCACAGATCCCCTTTTTTAATATAGTCTTATTATTGTATGTTTTGTATGTATATTGTATATTATTGTGATGTTAAATCTATTTATGTTGATGTTTCTTGTGATCTTATTATTATTATTTTTGTTTTTCTTTTGTTTCTGGTCTTCTCTAATTTACTTACACTTTGATTGTTGATTTGTTTGTTTTAAGTAGTTATGTTATTGTTTTTCTTTGTTTCTTTTGTTTAAGTTTCTTACTGTTTACGCTGTACGGTCAAAAGCCGTGAATAAAGGTTTTTTCTTTCTTTCTTTCTTTCAAAATAAGGTTAGTGAGCTAGGGTTAATATATTTTTAATGTTCTGAAGTATTCCCGGAGCGCTATGATATGGGGTTCTTCAAAAAAGGTGTAAAAAGAGTTCTTCTTCAGGGCCGGCGTTGCATTGGCGATTCCTTTGGTATTGCTCATGTCCATAGGCGACGGTAACCACTTACCATCAGGTGGCCTGTGTGCATTTTCGTCTGCCCTTCAGGCTATAAAAATACTATTTGTCACAGATGAGCCACCGAATAACTGGCCATTGACACATATGACATCACATACGTCTTAGGCATCCCCATTGCGTTACCGGCTAAGAGAGAAGAAAAATAAAGAAAAACATAATCACTTGAAACAAACAAAGAAAATTGCTGAAACTTTTGTTTCCGGTAAACAATTAAAGATTTTTATTGGTTCGTAAAAGTTTAACATCTGTTTTGTTTAACTGTAAAAAATGGATTTGCTCTACGGATTACTTCACTGGCTTGTCAACAAGGTTGAAATTCACTGCTATAAAACGTTTCCTTGTCAAAAAGAAAATCAAAACTCTTCACAACTTGGAAGCTCTCAGACAGTTACTTTTTATTCTTTATTACGCTTCGGAGTTTCTGATACAAACATTCTATTGTTAGATTCTGTTATGAAATTTTAGACGCATAAGTAAAAACATCAATTAAACTTCTAAAAGTTTAGCAATCTTTAAGGTTTTATAAAAGATTTTAGGTAAGGAAAAAGTGATTACCTGAAACTTTGCTCGTTAAAAACTAATTATACGAGGTACATTAGTATTTGGCGTTAAACAATACCAAAATGTTTTTTAAAGTTCATCGGAACCAATTTGTATGGTGACAATGGTGACTGATAATCGTATTGTAATACTAGTGATTGATACTAGCAGGGACGTAGCTACAGCTGTATCAATTATACGGGGCCCCCAGCGTATAGGAGCCCCACTAACACTCCCAAATAAAGCTAGCCAGCGGTCTACGACTGCTACATTTGGCACTCCTTTTATATTTGACAACAACGTCAGTGTTGAGAGGGCCCCACAACAAATATTGTTATGGGGCCTCCTTACTTAGCTACACCACTGGGTACTAGTTTTTTCTTTGGAAGAAGTAAGCCTTAGAGTGTATAGCTATTAGCTATGTCACTGACAAATACACATTGACACGTTGTACAAACGAATTTCCTGTTAAAAATATTTTATAGCCTGTAAGTTCGACATCTGAAAACGTGTTAACAAATGTCCAACTTACAGGCAAAATAATTATAACAGAAAGTAATTCAAAAGAGTTATGAAAACACGTAGATCTTAATAAACCAGTTAAAACGAAGAAGAAGCAAGATAGATTATAGGTATTTTAAAATTTGTTGTTAACAAACAAATAACATGTAGCGAGAAACCGTATACCCATCAAAAACATGAATGTAAAGTAAAAGCCAATTTAAAAAAAAAGAATTGAGATCTAAATGGGTGCCAAGTTCTGTGTAGAAAAGCCTAAAATTTTAGTCACAAGAACATGTAATTAGGGATCTAATAAGGGATCTCAGATCAGCCGGCTCGAGGGAGTAATGTTAACCGATTTGAAGTTTATACGAAGTTTAAATTCATTTTCGTAGCATATTTTTTCTCGGGATTAGGTTTCTCTCTAGCTAGAGGATTAGAGTGGTTTCCGAGCGTAAACAATTGGTAATAGAATGAGCATATTTTTAACACGAAGAAACTTCATTGCATTTAAACTAATCTATTATTATTCTTCCATTGCTCCAGTATACGTATTTCGTATTTGTACGAATTTCCCTATTTGTTTTGGAAGGATATCGCGAGCTTACTAAATTAAAACATTCGATACAAGAAATAATGACAGGCAAAGAAGGGATAACCAAAATTAAGTTAAAATTTTATGTAATTTAATAAAGTTACGTATTTAATTTTTAGAAAGATACCGTTATTAGATCAAAGAAGAAGTTTATTAGCTTTAAATTATTATAATTTAATCACAATTTCACTTATTTGTTAAATATTACACAAATAATATAATTTATGTTGTGGAACAAGTCTGAATTGTAATATCAAAGTTAGTTGGATGGTTTATAAATAGTGCACTAATTTAGACGTACCTAATCAAAACTTTTGCTTGCGCTGTTCAGCAGCCGAAGTTTTGGGTCCTGAGATTGCCTGATGTTGGTCCGTTGTAAAGCAATGGCCGGCTGGGATTCTTACAAGGCTGTGTAAAGTTGGTTTTTACCCATTAGTATACCCTTGGGCATAACATGAGGTAACAGAGAATTTAGGTAGGTATATCTTCATTTTCAGTCATATCTAGGTATTTATTAGTACAGAATCTACGAAACTGACAGTGGACAAAATAGTGGGTGATTATTTATTAAATAAGAGGTACCAATTCCAATAATTTCATTTAAAATTAAGTCCAATACAAAGTCTAACTGTGTAATAATTATAAAGTCTAAGCGACTAACCATCGTAGAGTCCACTTACCCTGATGATGCTCCGTTTCGGGGTGAAACACGTATTGGTGCTGGTATGTATGTTGGTATATACGTTTAATTATTGTAGTGCATGTTTCGTTATGGGAGGGAGGGAGGTGCCACGCATGTCTTAAAGTATCTATATACCATAATACATGTTAATCGCGTATTGTTGCAAAGTAGACCAATACTAACTTAAGGACGTAAATTTTAAAACAGAAAATCCAATAATACAATTATTCTTGCAATAAGCTCAGAATAACTTTAATTTATTCTCGCTACAGAATTTGAATTAATAACTTGACTGAACAAAGACGTCCTTAGTTTACACTTGTTTCACAGGAGACGAGTAACGAAATTTAATTTTAGTTTTAATCGACTAGGTAGAGTTAATTGGTTTGATTGGTTATTCTAACCATGTAAATCTTTGTTTTTCGTGTTTCAATTGTGTCAAATCTGCTCGTTAGCAACCTAAGTGGAGTGTATGTACGAGCCTTATGTAGTACATTTATTATCTTCTACTGTAAGATAGCCCTAATCGCTTATGATAGTTATGATGTTTTATACAAAAAAATATCATTGCTTAATAAAAAAAAAATAAGTTGCCGGCGTCCGCGTTTTTACCCGACTGCTGAGAACATAACCATGCATAAGGGCCCTCGCCGACGACGACGTTTTGTAGCGATGCAGTAGCGATGCTGTCGCGCGTCTGCATCGATGCAGTGGCGAAGCGGTCGCTAGCTGTGTGCCCTCGCCCACGGGCCCAGATTCAGTCGCGATACAAACGCGACTAACAAGCGTTAGTAGCGATGCTTTAGATGCGATGCCCACCCATGTTTTTCGCGCGTATCTTGTATGTATGTATGCCTGTAATATTTTTCAAACGAAGTTCCTTATCGCGCGTTGCGAAAGGGGGCTATGCGGAAAATTTGGTAACGACACTTTTTGCCGTCGTAGTTTTTTTTACATAGAAAGCAAGCCAGAGTGCTAGGATAGCAAAAACATGCAAGCGAGTGTGCCAAAACAAATCTAAGGTATTACGTGAGAAATTCAATACCTTAGATTTGTTTTAGCACACTTGCTGCATGTTTTTGCTATCCTAGTACTGACTGCAAGTAACTTCGTTCCATCCGGGTGTCCCTTGACACCTCTCAAGTTTTTTTTATTACCTCGTAGGTATCTTCCAACCGCTGAACGGATTTATATACGTAAGATATTGTTAGATCCGTCTTGATAACCCAAGTGTTCTTAGATAAGTGAAATTAAAAAAACATGGTGGCTGTGAGATGCCATTGTTTGAAGTATGTATCAAAAAATAAATCAAATAATGCAATATGGGTATCAAATTAAAGAGCTCAACGTAAGAATTTCAAAAAAGTAGGTATATCATGATAGCGAGTTTCTTTAATGTTTAAATTTATACTAGTTAGTTGATTACGTTTAGTGTGTCTTCAAAGCAAGAGTGAATAGGCTTTTACTAAGTTAATACGTCTTACCATTCATGACCACATCGCCGCCACCACCAGGCGGGATTGTAGTTTACTACAATACTATAATAAATGCTTTAGCATTATCACTATGATTTAATAGAGGTAGAAAGAAAGAAAGAACATTTATTCCATCATAAGGATAGCAACAACGTTAAATAATACAATTTGTAGTAAAGTTTATTTGTTTGAATTCGGAGTTGCAGCTACCAAAATGACAGAAACGGGTCGCACTCAGAAAATGGCGAAGTAAGTAGGTATTTACTCACTACGTCCTCTGATATTTCAGTGCGCCCGTTTATCGCGCGTAGATCAGCAGCGGCGCAACGCGCGGTACATAATCAGTTATTATAAAGGTAAGTATAAGCTTTGGTTTATATCGCTTATCGCTCTTTATAAGACATCCAGAATACGTGTTCAGTGTTCAAAGTAAATTAATACAACGGGGCTATTGCCTTAATTCGTCTTTATTACTGTCCTTGTAGATCTATGATCATACTGTGTAATGAAAAAAAAATTGCTTAGTTTTGAATCGATCCCTAGGATAAATTGTGGGTATTGAATATACTAAAATTCCTGAAGGAGCTGTGAGAACCTAAGATAATAAAACTCAGACGGTAAGCGGACAATTAGTCACAAAGAAAGAAACAATGAAATGTCTTAGGATTATACAAAACCATCGGTACAATAGTACCGATAACCGATCTCACTTTATAAATGAGCAGTAGATAACCGAATGCTCTAGTAATTTCGTGTGATTTATGTGGGTCTGTTAAGCAATAACTTTATGTATGTACATATAAACGAGCGCTCTGCCCGCGGCTTTGCCTACGTTTTCCGGGACAATATAGGGTACTTATTGTACGTAGTGTATTTAAAAAATAACGGGCATTTTCGTTATTTTGAAAAAAATATTTATTCATCTACAGTGTTCTAAGGGTTCGCCTGGAAAGCTACCACCCTTGACCATGAGTCAGCCGCCAAACGACTCGTCGTGTTCCGGCTGGGGGCTTGAGAGACAGTTCTTTCTTTCTTTTTCTTCGCTCTTTCTTGGCCGGCAACGCATCATTGATGCCTTCGGTGTTGCTGATGTCCATGGGTGACGATAGTCACTTACCATCAGGTGGATCGTCAGCTTGTTTGCCGGCTATTTCCACAAAAAAAATTGCATTAATCTGGACTAAAAATTGGACATGTTCATAGCTCCATTCGCCGACGATACAACTAGGGATGATTACAAAACACATCCAGTAAGTAATAAAGGCAACGTCAGATGTCACGTGTGGCTGATGGGATGAAAAACAGCAATAACGTGACGCTTGACTTACGGGAAAATGATTGATATCGAACCGTTGATATTTCCATGCTTTTACGGTAAGTATTACCGTATAATGTATGGAATGTTCCTCTCTGTAGATAAGTGAAAAACCTTTCCATTTTGATTCGTATCTATTCATTGTTAGATTCAAATCTAATCCCTTGCTTGATATCGATGATGCAGATGGTCTGAATTATGTATGTTTAACTTCTACAACAGGGTAATATTGTGTACTTTTAACCGACTTCAAAAAAAGGAGGAGGTTCTCAATTCAACTGTATTTTTGGAACGAAGTTCCTTATCGCGCGTTGCGAAAGGGGGCTAGGCGGAAAATTTGGTAACGACACTTTTTGCCGTAACGAAAAGTGGTAACGACACTTTTTGCCGTAACGAAAAGTGGTAACGACACTTTTTGCCGTCGTAGTTTTTTTTACATAGAAAGCAAGCCAGAGTACTAGGATAGCAAAAACATGCAAGCGAGTGTGCCAAAACAAATCTGGGGTATTAAATTTCTCACACACACTTTTTTTTGTTTTGGCGTTTTGGTTTTGTTTTGGCACACTTGCTGCATGTTTTTGCTATTCTAGTACTGACTGCAAGGAACTTCGTCCCATCCGGGTGTCCCTTGACACCTCTCAAGTTTTTTTTAATATTTGTTACCTCATAACTTTCGACTGGGTGAAACGATTTTGATGATTCTTTTTTTAAACGAAAGCAGGTGCATGTCATCTAGTCCAACATAAATTTGAGCGAGATCTGACAAGTATTTTTTTAGTAATTTTGAAGTCGGTTATTTTTTGTTAGTAAAAAGTGAAGTCTGTCTAACTAGCTCCCACCTTCTTGCTTAAGTCAGCCACCAAACGACTCTTTATCTCTAGGCTAGGGGCTCGAGAATCTTCCTTTCTTCTCTCTTCTTCCTTCACCGGCTCATCAGGCTCGACTGTTTGCTCGACTATTCATATAAACAACATAATAGTTATAAACTAAATAGACGGTTCTATAGTCTCAATGTAGATACAATCAGCAATAGAATTAGGTATGCAGGGCTTGAAACAAAAACGATTTAAAATTATTAATATTATATAACAGAATGTTTGTGTTATCACCAGTTTTAAATGCTAGCTTTATACGTAAGGTAGGATTTAATATTGCCAATAACTTAAACATTCTGCAATATTAAACATTACGATACGTTTTGCTGACTGTACTGAGTGTAGTATCAGGTCATGCTTATCACAAAAATGCATTGTCATCAGTACTACAGCAGTATGTAAAATTTCAACTCATTAGGATACGAGGAAGTAGGTACGTCTAATTAGGCTCACATTCAGTGACGGATTAACCCTTAATCAAATTAAGCAATTGCCTAGGGCATCACGTCTGGGGGGGCACCAGAAGAAGCAGAAAAAGCACAAAAAACCACGTTGACATACGGATAGAGGGGCCCACAGGCGTGGATTGCTTAGGGCATCTAGTAGTCTTAATCCGTCACTGCTCACATTTGACCCACGCCAACAGGGTAAGCTGAATAAAACCGTTTAATAAATAAATACACACTGCACACAGTCATATTAACCTACCAATATCTACATATCACGAACAGTTTTCATAAGCTTTTCCTCTTGACCTACTTTGTCAGGATTCTGAATGCAGGATAAGAGTTATTTCGATAAATGCCATTTAAACGTTGAAACCCTATTCATGCTTGTAATGGTTTGGCTTGGAATCCATATCATTTTTAACTGACAAGGAAGAGGTATTCAATTCGATTGTATTTTTTTATGTTTGTTACCTCAGAACTTTCGACTGGGTCAACCGATTTTGATGATTCTATTTTTAATCGACCAGTTGCCAGTTGGCAAACGGACTTACAGAAACTAAAGAAGCATCAAATACGCGAATAAATTTAAATTGTGTAAAATACATATAATAATATATTTAACAGTGCAGTAATGTAAGACACAAAAATTTGTTGTCCGAATAAAAGGCTTTATTATTATTTATTATTATTATTATATTTTTAATCGAAAGCTGGTGCTTGTCGTGTGCTTCCACTTAAAGAGCGAGATCTAACGAGTAGTTTTTAAGTTATGCCTAATTTTGAAGTCTGTTATTTTGTGTCAAGAATTATGTATTGCCGTCTCTTCAAATGTCATCCTTTACTTGGTTATTGGTTTAATGTATGTATAAACGTATCCTACTAATAGGTATGTGTGAAAGTTTGTAAGGATGTATGAATGTTTGTTACTCTTTCACGCATAAATTACTGGAAGGCTATTCAGATTTGTAACTTGACAGCGGAGTTTCAAATATGACGTTCGAGTTCTAGGATCACTTCACTTCGCAAGTGCGTACTAGATGATTAGATAATGACATATCAATACGATGCAAGTTCGCTTTTGTTTTGTAACTTGACAGCGGAATACACGATGAGTTTCTAAATTGAAGTGAGAGTTCGAGACTCCCTTCACCTCGCAAGTGCGTGCCAGATGTTTAGAGAATCACATATCAAGATCTCGGACTCGAACTTCAATTTTGAAACTCATCGCGGATTCCGCTGTCAAGTTACAAAAGTGAATAGCCTTGCTGATCGGATTTTCATGAAACTTAGCACACAGGTCAAGCATGATCTGGAATAAGATGGAATAAGACAGGAAGGGTTTTTATTATCCCGGGAAACGTAAGTAAGGCCGCGGGGGAAGCGCTAGTTTAAATACCTAAATGCTTTCTTAAGCTGCTACATAGAATGATAATAGAATAGAATAAAATACATCGGGTCAATTTTAACCTATAAGAATTTTATCTCTACCTTCAATAATAATAAGTCGCACCTACGTAAGACTGACATCTACTGCGGTCCCTAAACATATTATTACAATAATAATAATATTTGTTACAATTACAATGAATAATTCTGAAAGTGGATTGAAGTCAACATTAAGAACACGAAAGGACTGAATACTGAATTGTTAAGAGAAAGTCGAAAACAACTTAATTTATTTATTACAGCTTCAAAGTGATTTATTTCCATTATAATAAATTCTGAAGTTACGACTGATGACGTAGGTGGATTTCTAAGTCGAGTATCTTCGTTCAGAAGGAACGTGTTAAAAGTTTCAGCTTAAAATTCCCCGAGTACCGCTAACCGCTACGGAAATCACTAGGTTTGGCATAAATCTGTAAGTACGTTTGTAGATTATAATACGATTTCTGTACCGTTTAGTATATTGAGTATAATGTATTTTGTCTAATCAAGAGCAACCACATCGGATCTCACTCCCAATAGCAAGGCCACAATATTATGATACATTCGTCGCAATGCAAAAATATGAAACTAATAAGTAACATACGTCAGAAATTTTTACGATGCAACGTCGTATATTTTTCCAGAATTCTTCAAATCCTTCTTTCTACAATTCGCTGGAATTTAGAAACGTGTAAAGGTGATGCCTTCGAATGGTCATGGGTGATGGCCACATACTTATTATTTATCGGTCGTTAAGCAAAAATCGTTAACGATAGCAAAAACATTGTTTTCTTTTAGATGTTTTTTGAAGGATAGGTGCCGGAATATGTTGGTATTTATCAGTTAAAGAAATCGGAGTTCTGCATCTCTATAAACGCACCCTCATACCCAAAAAGTTTGTAACAAATAACAAGGCAACTCGGCGACTTCCATTTGTTACGCACTTCAATCAATTTCATCCGGAATACAGCTGCGGAGATTTTACCATTAAAACTTCTAATTAACACGTAATGGGGTATTCAGTTCATTTCTTGTTTACTGAGTGTTGTTTTAATAATGATTAAATTCCCAGCTGTGCTATGTCGGAATTTCATCGTGGTAAGGAGTCGAAAAAAGATTATGTCGATTATATCACATTATTATAAATAGGTGACGGTTTTGTTGTATTCAATGGAAATAACTTCTTATTTTGAAATACTGTACTTCTTGTTTGGGATAGATGGTACAGTCACTTGCAGAGAAAAGTAGCCCATCTGTTTATAAATATACGAACAGCAACGTTTTCGTTACCTGTTGCGTTGTAAACAGATGGATTACTTTTCTCTGAAGGTGACTGTACAAATAAATAAACAAAGTATCTCGCAGGGAATATCTACTATGTAACTGGGCAATCGTAGCACTTAGAAACCATTTAAAATAAATTTTGTGATATTTAGCTGTAAAAATGCTGTAAAACTTTTTTATCCCACTTCCTACTAATTTTATAAATGTGAAAGTTAGTAAAGATATATAAATGTTTGTTACTATTTCACGCAGAAATTACTGAACGGATTTTCATGAAAAGCACACAGTTAGACCATAATCCGAAATAACATATAAGGTTACTATCCTGGAAAACGTGAGCAAATCTGTGGGTAGAGGCTAGTCTTAAATAAGGTTATCGTGCCTTAGAATGTATTACTTGGATCTAGTAACACCGTACGAGTATTACCGTAGTTTAGTGGGGAATCACCGACTTCAATCCTTCTCAGAAGCTACCTATTTGTCGGCGTTGGATTAATTACTTTCATTAATTAACGACGCTCATTCGTACTGTCAGCAAAAGAGTCAGGTATGCAGGGCATGAAACAAAAACGTTCGGTAATGTTTATATTACAGAATATTTGTGTTATTATTAATGTTAAATCGTACCTTGCGTATAGGTAACATTAATTTACATTGATTATAATTATTACAAACATTCTGTGATATAAATTACCGTTCTGCAATATAAATTACCATTAACGAACGTTTTTCTTTCATGCATTGCATACCTAATTCTTTTGCCGACTGTACCTACAACTTCGCTCCGTTAGTTCGTTTTGTTACTCGTATGGTTTGTATTCGATTCTGATGCAATCGTATGTATCGATTTTAATTATCTACACTCAGTTAAACCCGGCATCGGATACTGATTGAAAATGGTACGATGAATGTTTTAATATAATCAAATCAGTTTATTTGATTTACTTTTAGTTCTTATGTATTTTATTTTCACGTAAACTAAATGAAACCTTTTATTTATATTGTGTATTATCTCAGTTTTTGTAAACAAGAGAAAGTGTTATACAGGTTTTTTTGAGATTTTCATTACGTAATTGATATTGTAGTTAATGTGCCGGGGATTGAACCCGGGCCCTTTGTTCAAGATGATTTACAGCTAAGCTTGCTCATTAGGCCACTGAATGGCGTATAAAACTATAACGCATCCTTGGAAATCTTCACTACAATTTCCATTGGAGGGTCTATTATAATATAATAATGGTTTCACATATGATAAAGTATTCATTGAAGTTCAATATAGCATGTGGCAGTTCGGAGCCATCAAAAGCCTCGTGACACGGCTTTATTGAGGGCTAAGTGGATCAATTCTTGACGTAACATATTTTAGATTTCGATGTTTATCGAAAAACCGCCGTGAACTCGGATGGAGGGCAAACACATTTAGGTATATGATATTTCATTCAATGTCTTTATTACAGACGTATCCACCATCACTTCGCTTTCAATTAATTAATTTCAATTAATTAATACCCGCGCCTGATATAATTGCTATTAATATTACCAGGCACTTTACAAATTTAATTATCGTTTAAGGGAACTCGCTCACTGATACTTTTTGTAGCGATGTGGTAGCGCGATTTGTGAATACTCGAGTACGTTTTTTCTCGTTTTTTTGTACTTTTCGCAAACAGTCCCATTTGCAACGCGCGCTAGTAGCGATGCAGTATCTCTACTGATGCGCGATCATATCGGGCGCCATCGGGTGGAATAGCCCCCCGCTTTTCCGAGAATTGCACAAAAACAATTAGAACAATAACACATAATAAAGAAAAAATTAAAATGTTTGCAATTCACACGTGGTAGAAGTGAAACCTTCTAAAATTTTTATTTTCAAGATAATGAGACGAATGTAACCCTCCCTCCCCTCCTTTTACTGTCCAGTTTTCGTTTCATCGAATTTCAAATCACCCCCGTACTAAAGAAGTTTTCACTTCAAAAACTGTTTCGACTTCCGTTACCTGTCGACCGTACCTACAGGTACATATTGTGTACGATTTCTTTCAGATAGCTCCTACCGCAACCCGTAACGTGTTAAGAAACTTCGAGATAGACACTGACAAACCTGTTATTTCGGAAGCGAAATTTTGGCGGTATCATTTTAAAATCCTTCTGCAACTTTGAAACAACTTTGCTGCACGGAGTCTGAATATTCTTAAACTGTAGGTACTTTAAAATGTTACACGTTTGCGTATCTCTAAGTTGAAACCCTCTTTCAAGTTAGTCTTACACTTTTGATGGTAACTTGATAGAAAAGCCGTGGTAAAGCGCCTTCAACATGAAGGATTTACGATTACATTTTGATAGTAAGGGGTAAAGTGAGTTACGCAAGTGAGTTTTACAAGTAAATAAATGATGATAGTCGAATTTTCTGAACGCCGCCGCCAAGTATGGAGTCTATCCGAAGTATTGGATAGTTACTAAGACTTTAGTACAAGTTTTTATAACAAACCCATTTTTATATTTTACATATATTACACGTGCTCTTTATGCCCCTAAGGTAAACAGAGTAACCGGGTAACAGGCTACAATAAGCAAATTTTTTGTTCAATTAAAAGATCAAGTGTTTTTTGGACAGTCGAGTTTGGCAGTCAAGAGATAACATCAGGACTGTAGGGATCAGAGGCGACACGGTATGAAACTTTACTCTAAAGTAACTAAAATTGACTTCACACATCTTTGACATCTTTGAGAACGTTATTCTACTTCACAGATTTGCAAGTTTTGTACATACTCACTTTTGGCCTCTTTTATGAACCGTCTGCCAAAAGCGTTGATACAATAGGTATAGAGCACGGATTGGAAAGCGCTTCTACCCTTGTTTGTTATCTGAGAATCAATGCATTCAAATGCATTCGGTTCAGAATTCGGATGGAATTGAAGTCTCGCCTTGTGATGCTAATGAGTCTCCAGCCGGCGATGTAATTGCAAGTGCGGTGGTTGATTGTATGTAAAAATGTAAGAAATGTTTGTGCAGTAATATGTTCATTAAAATTGCCAATCAAAGGAGAGTCTAAGGTTTTTTAAGAATTTTAAGAATAATGCACGCACTTAACGGTCTGAGTCTGTATTTTTTGTGCTGTAAAACAGTTATCATTTTATGGAGCCTATAGTTATTTTAGCTGACATTAAGAATTCAAGAAATTAATTCTAAATGTACATCAAGCAATATTTTTCAACTTATGCGTTTGATGAGAACTTACTATGAACAAATTTTATTCTTTTAACTTCACTAAATTCAACTTAAATAATGGAAATTAAAGTTTCGCAACTATAGATAGGTAGGTACGTGGAAGTAGGGACCCTGCGAACAGGACAAGAGTATTGTCTAAATTCTCAAAGTGCTCTCCTGTAAAGTAATGTACCTAAAGCCGGTTCAGTGTGCCCAGTCAGGAATCGAACACGAAAAGGCTTAAATAAATGTACTTTCAAAAGATTATATCGAGATCGATTGACAGTACCTAATATATTATTATAACGCTAAAAAGCGTAAACTCTAAAGCCCCACGTATTTCAGCACCATGAAGAATGAATATGGTAATACCGCCGTAAATTTCGTTTCCTTTTAGAGGTGTACCTTGAAATAGTATGTTCAATGATGTTGTATGTATAGGGAGGAGTATGTTGAAGGATCCGCCTGTGAAATAAAATAGGTTAGCGTATCAAGAGTTATACTCGTAGACGCTACGTATTCAGTGATGTTGAAACATAATACATGTACCTACTGACTACTTACTAAGGCCGTAGATTACATTTTTTGTGAGAGATTGAATTTCTTTTTTGGGCTCGACTTTGTCGATAGGTGATGTACCTAACAAAGTTTGAAGGAAATAATCCGAAGGTGGTTCGAGACCACTAAAACAATGCATTGGTCACATTCGGTCCATTGATAAAGTCGATTTTAAATTTTTCCCATACAATTTGAAGTTGGCGCATAATAGGGACGTCAACACTGATCTGTCATTGTCATCAGAATTTTTTTTAGCGTAGTGGAACATGCTGGGAGTCCACTAGCTTACGATATTTATCAATACATATTCTGTTCTTATGATGGGATTCATGGGACTTCCTCAAGACCTCTCAAGACATTTTAGATATTTGTATGTTGATTTTGATATAATTGTTTTTCGATGCCTGTTTCTTTGAAGTCGGTATTTTCATTATGCCACCCACTCTGACACAATCTACATGAAAATATAAAGGCCGTTGGAGTTAACAGCAACTGTCCATTGGACAAAAATAGTAGAATATTTTGACGTGTTTCAACTGCAGTGTCAAAAAGGCATTAACGGCCCGTTGTAAGTAAACTTCTACATGGAGAACTTTTGAAATTCGAGAATTTTTGATAGACGATCCCTTACATCTGTGGTTGGTATTGAACTTGCCCGGAAAGTCAGGGCTTCCGGTTTCAATTCCAGGTCATAATTTTAAGCTTCAAAATTCTATAATACATAAGTGAAAAGCGTATCTAATACAGTTCAACCATTTCTGGCATTGCCGGGGACAAAGCCCAGACTAATGGACATGAATTAGAAGCTATTGTTTTGAAATCTATTGCAAATTTGCAATTATAGTTTTATCAAGGATTTTGATAAAACGCAGATTAACGCAGTTTCATAAAAAATTTGATAAAGACTTACGCCCGTATTCAAGAACAGCACTGTGAGGTCTCACAGTGTTTGCGAGTGCATAGTAGCATTAAAACCAGAACCAGTTCATAAACAATACTTGAGTGGAATCCATCGCTATGCGTTTGTCAAAATCGATAGTGCCTGACGAGCTATTTTACCGAACGCATAGTGTTGGTTTGACTTCTATCAAAATAGAAAGAAAAGATCGATTATTTGTACTGCTATCTTTGTCTTTTACCTTTGTCAAATGACTAGAGTGAAGGTGGACACTCACGGTCATTCCATCGCGTCAAATGGCTTGATATACAGCCAAAATTTGATCGTGAATGTGAAAAACTGATGGCGTGATTTAAAAAATTTGTATGTCCAATCGCGCCAATTTGACATATGTCGCTTGGCGTGGCTCCAAAAATGACGCGATGGAATGACCGTGAGTGACCACCATGAAGTTTGCCACATCAAATGGATAGAGAGCTGTATAAAGCACTATGCGTTCGCCAGTCAAGTAATACTTAAGTGTCGACTACGAAATAGAAGACTTGTCATAACGAACGCACTGAGAAATGCCTTACTTCGCATACTATTGCTTCTTTACTTACACAAGTATTGTTCTTGAATACGGGGTCAGTATTATTACGGCAGTTTTCAATTTTATCATATTGTATAGTAATCACTAATCATGTAAAGATCGTTCACACCAATCTTTGGTATAAAAAATTGGCTCATAACCTTCGGGATCAGGTGTCCTATTGGATAAGTCTGCGATAAATTTTTCACCAACCTTTGACACGTTACTTAACATAACAAGACTTGCCAGTCCCTCAGTCATGTAAATGAAGTGAACTTTACGCGACATTAACCCATTGAGGTGAGAGGGTCACCCTCACGAAACGCTTCGAACTACTTGCCAATCGATTTGACAGGAGATCTTCAGCAAGGGCGATGAAAGATAATGTTCGTAACAGAAGTGTTGTGATATTGTTTATCTATTTTATTGAAAGGAGTGTTGTTGTTTGGTTGTTGAGTTTTATTGAAAAGTGTCGTTTTTAATCGGCTTTCGTTTCTCTATTCATTTGTTTTGTTTGTATCCTTTAATGATTGCATTACAATTGTACATTTAGGTACTAAGTATAACCAGACCATACATACATACAAGATCTTATTAAAATACTTATGACTTTAAAGTCACTATTGCTTAGGTACTTACTCTACTTATTAGTTATTACGATTTACAATAGATTACAATTATGGATTGAAATGAAATGAAATGAAATGAAATGAAATGAAATTAGTTTATTCGAAGTAGGTTTGTTACAAACACTTTTCGAAAGTCACTCAACGCCATCGCTTCAACAAATCCCTACCGTGAGTGGTCCCGGTAGAAGAAGCGGCAAGAAACTCCCGGATTGCTTAAGACAGTCAAATTTAGACAAGGAACGATGACTCTGAGTTGGGGCATCAGCATTAGTATAATGTAGGATCGCTGCCAGACAAAATTTTCTTTGAGTAATTTCACAAAAACATTTGCCCTTAAAGGTACGATGTACAAGGTACAAAAATATTTGCTTGACAAACGTTGGCACTTTTGTCCGTGATATTACAAAAATGAAAAAAAAGACGAATAAGCTCGAATTACAGTCGCATGAACTTAGTTCCGTACACACATTCATTGCTTTTTTGGGAGTGTTAGTGGGGACCTGGGGGCCCCATATAATTGATACGGCTGATACGGCGGTAGCTACACCCCTGCTATCCTATCTACATTATTATGTATTATTACTACGTACTTTGTAATCAAAGGCGTGCAAGACGCCCCCTGACCAAGTGGACTGACGACCTGAAGAAGACACCTTACATCTGTTGGATGTAGAAGGCTCACCAATCAGGAATCAGGACCGGCCAAAGTGACACGTTAGGGGAGGCTCCAGTAATGGACCTCCAAAGGCAGATGGATCAATAGATTGGTTTTATAATTCGACATTCTAATTAAGGGCTAATGGGCACGTTATGGGCACGTTAATTAAAATTTCACCAATATCTTGAGGGTGGTAGCACAATGTGGTAGCTATTAATGTGGGTTACCAGTATCAGCAGAATGTACAACGACTTATCGAGATTGGGTACGACTCAGCAACCACCACCTTACACACCAAAGTAACAGATGAATAGACGTAAGAGAAAGGGCTGTTTTCGGGCGACCCCGAATATTGATCACAATCCGGCAAGTTAGCTGATAAAAGGACAGAATCTAATCTACCTGGTAAGTGGTAGTCATGCAAGTGATATAAGAGGGCCGTTACCCGTGCACCCACTGGTTTCACCCACCGCTGGGTGCACGGGTAATTCCTATTTGTCCCGTGCACCCACTGCATCAAGGTTGGAATTTTAAAAATATTGACACCATTGTCGATAGTGTTAAAATGAAAAATACCATGACAAGTCGATATTTGTCTAAAAAAGATCAACGCGTATCTCATTCGTTATTAGTTGCATTGCATCTGTGCCACCCATAAAAATGTCACATTTTGGCTGTCAGTGTGAGCGCGCTAAGAGATTTTAAATTAAACGTACGGAACCCTAAGAGTCTCAGCCCTTTCATCTCGAGCATCCTCATAATTTTTTCTCCTAAAAACTGTAAGAAATATTCCAGAACTGGCGTTCCTCCCTCGCAATCCTCCAAGTCGTTTACCTCCGTACTTACACTTCCTAATTTGGTTTTTAATTAAAGTCCGTGTTGAAGTATTTTTCATTAACTCATGACTGCATTTTAATACCAACGGCATATAAATTTGACGACCCTATAACCCATTTGGTAGCTCTCTTTGCCAAGCGCGGGATCTAGAATTCGGTCTCGGTAAATCATTTACGCAGAAAATACTTGAACGAAATAGGCGCGTTTATAAACAGGATAAAAAAACAGTTCAAGAATAGAATGAAAAAAAATCCATTGAAACATTTTGAAAGCATAAAACTCTTAGTCAACATGAAACCTTTCTTTAAACTTCGACTTTAACCTATAATATTCCAAATTAATGAATATCTACAGATATAAATTACACCTACCATCTTCTGAAAGATACGCATCTTTTATCTTATGTAAAATTTTAACCATAGAACAGTGAAGTAATGGATTTAAAAAGACTTCAATAGTAATCCGACTTAACGGAGCACGCCGAAAAATACTGAAAATTCAGTTAACAGAGGGATTATTATATTAATCAAACCAGAATGGCCGATTTTGGGGATTACAGAGTATTCAAGACTGGGGGATGAATACCTTTACAATGTTAATCCCCGTTTGATTAACGTTGATCCCCTAAAATTTGAATATAAAAGATTAAAAATTTTTTCGCGGGAACTTCTCGCAATATAAAAGGAATGGGAATTTACGAACGCTATTACCATATTCTAGCGCCTTCAGCGTTTTGGCGATGATGATGCAGGATGTAAGAATTTACAGGCGTCTTTTCTCTTGAGATTGAAAGACTGGAAGTGAAGGAATTTCGTTACCTGTTAGAAGTATACGGTGAACTTAGAGTATACGAGTAAAACAGCAACTGTTATATTTTATCAACGACGAAGTCAAAAGGAGGATTATGATCTCAGCCCGAATACATCTAGAGTCAAAATCTGTTATAACGACATCGAAGGGACTCATATCTAGTCGTAAAAACCGATAGTTGTTAAAACCGGTGATGTTTTCGAGGTACAAAATATTTTTTATGAAGTGGTATTTATGGTGACTCTACGGCATGTACGTGTTTTGTTTCTAAGAAATACAAAAGACCCTAAACTGACAAATGGATTTGTTCCCGCAGGATAAGAAATAAAAGTTAGTATAGAAAAGTAAAAGCGAGGTAAATCTCTTAAGTAGTTCAACAATTTGTTCCTAAATAAAATCTTATGTTACAGTAATAAACGTAGTTTTATATATGACTCAATTAGGATGTAAAGGAGCCTAGCTCGTCGTCTTGCTAAATGTGTGTCGAGTGCACCACTTGTGTTGTGTTTTCCATGTCACTCCACATCACAACATATACATCACACATCTAAATAAAGTGCCAGTTCAGTCAATCTCAAAATAAGTTGCTGTAAATTTTACCAAAAAAAATAATACGATTCTGGAGTTTTAATAAATATATGCATACCTATCCATTAGGTATATCCGTGTCAAATTACAGCTTTCTAGCACTAAGGGTCTCGGCGCTTTGCTTCGGACAGACGGGTTCCGATTTTACTTCGGAACCCTAAAAATAGGTACTCATATGTTATTCCAGATCATGGTCTACCTTTGTGCCAAATTTCATTAAAATCCGTTCAGTATTTTATGCGTGAACATACATATAATACATATAACGTATAGTATATATCTACTCACAAACAAACTTTCACCTTCATAATATTAGTAGGGTGTCGTATCATTATTAATATATAAATTAAATATTAACGAATACATTATTAAAATTAAGTTAAGAAAGTGCTGAATAGACGACGCGATATCAAAAGTCTTACCTTGAAAACTTTATTTTCGTCTCAATTTTAAAACATACGGGTAGTTATTTGCAGTTATTGGGATAGTTTTACACACACACAAATCTGAGAAATTGATAGATTTTGCAAGAATTGACGACCCCGTGGACTAGTTCTTAATGACCCTGCCCACGAAACGATTCTGGATTCGATTCCCGACTGGAACAGACATTGTATGTGGCAGCTAATTTGTTTGTGTATGGGTTGAGGGTAGTATCCGTTTGAATTTTTTCAGTAGCACCTGAATACAGATAAACATAAATTCTTATGACAGAATGGAAAAAAATGTGTATCAGCTCCGACGCACGACTGGAGTCACTGATTAGCCATCCAACGCCATCTACATTCTGTGTTACGAATTACAAACATAACCCTTAACCTAACGGAAAAAAAGATTTTACTCCCCATAAAATCTCATACCGCGGGCTTAAATATGAAATCGATAGATTCTATAAGGAGTTAAACTCCAAAATAATAAAGACTAAATCCGGCCCGCTGGTGGTAGGGCCCCTCGAGGGATTATATTAGTAATATTGATTTTAATTATTAATTAATACCATTATTACTATTATTATTTCTCCATGGGGTTCGCCTGGATAGCTACCACCCTCGAGCATGAGTCAGCCGCCAAACGACTCGTCGTGTTCCGGCTGGGGGCTTGAGAGCCAGTTCTTTCTTTCTTTTTCTTCTCTCTTTCTTGGCCGGCAACGCATCAGTGATGCCTTTGGTGTTGCTGATGTCCATGGGCGACGATAGCCACTTACCATCAGGTGGATCGTCAGCTCGTTTGCCGGCTATTTCCATAAAAAAAAAAGATAAAAGTACCAATCTGATAATATAAATTGTTATAACGTAATGTATGGTAACGGACCGTATTTTGTCACCAAAATTACCCATAGACATCCCTAACACTTTATTGTTCGCTTTTGATGCCTTTGGACATAATCGATGCTGGCAGACATGAAGCTGTAAATCCGCCATAATCTAGGTCTGCGAATATTCTCCCGTATATTTTCAGTTCCCTAGAAAATATAACGGTATTGTAGCCAAGTTGACGCCCAGTCTCTCAGCGGGAGACCGACCATTATTAATCGATTCTTCCAGAAAATAATATTGGAATATTCTCCGCTTTTCAAGTATCGGGTCAAAGGTAAAATATTGTTACCAGCCTTTATTAAGCCACAATGAAGGCGCGGATAGTGTATTTAGAATTTGGTCTTCTGATTCCAACCTATTTGTCGTGAATGACAGGTCTCATTATAGAAAGCTGTTTTTAGTATACTTAGTACCTATTCATGTCTGGTAGGTATAACGTCCGGATCCGAGACGTGTTGCTTCACTATTGGCCTAATCCACAAGCTCAGAGTAGCGCAGCGGGCTATGGAGAGGGCTATGCAATTTGCAATCCCGATGACAACTTTGCTCTGTTCTGCCACATACTTGCAACCCTCAAAATGTTCTGGCAATTTTTTTTTACACTTAAACATATGTAAATTACAACATATTAAAATTGTAGCCTTGTGGGAGTGGGATAAAAAAAATTTTTTTTTGCATTTTCAAAAATTTAATGGGCCATGACGCACCCGCGAGATACCTGCCAGAACGGTACTGTCTTAATTGGCTGATAATAAAATATAATTTAATAAATTTCTAGCTTTGTGGGAAATGGGTTAGTCAAATGGTTCAATAGCTCTCCAGCCATAGGTAAGTACTAAATACTAACAGACGCTCCAACATTTATTTATACATATACGTCTTATTACGTAAATACATTTTCCAGTTACGTGTATTTCGTAATTTTGACAATCTGTCCTTACGAGACTCTGACTCTGTTCATATTCGAATCTGTCCTTTTGCGAATACCTAATCCGTAAAAACGTGTAGCCATGAACATTTTCATTAAATGGGACTGTAAAATTCACGTGAATGCTACCTTTCACAACTGGATGCGTGTCGCTCGCACGTCGTATTTAATTTTTAAAATATTAAACGCATGTACCGACATTGACGCCGACGCGACGTCTGAGTGCGGTAACGTGCTTTAACTGACGAAATTAACTTCTGATTTATGCAACTGAATTTATAATTGCGGTTTACGAACGTTTTTTGTATATGAAAAAGAAATCATATTTATTTATTTTAAGTGGTTCTGTAATTAAGTACGCCTTTATTTTGTGCATTTACTGAACGCACTTAAGATGTTATTATTAGACGCATTTTGTCCTAAACTGTAACCTGAACTTAAAAAAGCCATAGACCTATAAGTGTATATATTTAAGTCTATGAAAAAAGCATATTTCCTGTGGAATTTCCTGTGTTTCGTGTGGAATGGTAGCTAGTGATGCAAATTTGAAGAATAAAACTTCTTCATAATGTTTTTATTTAAGTACCTAAATGTGTAGTAACGACATCCAAATTGGATGAATTGCATGATCCAATCTCTAGCAGCCAGTGCCGTAGACCATGGATTACAACTCTTTGATTATAAGAGAATACCAATGTACCATTTTATACCGGTAGATTTAATAATCCTTCCAGAAGCAGAAAATTTGTACGGAACCGAAATTTCAAAACTATTTCAAGGTTTGTGCACATATTTCGCGCACCTATGATCAATGCAATATTTGGTAAGTACCACGATGTTTGGCGACGGGCTTAGCTGTGCAAATTTCAAATATGACCGGGTTAGGTGTACACGATTTCAGTAGATATCTAGTGCGCAATTTTCCAATGGATTGGATTGAATATTCAGCATTTTGGCCTTCCAGGGCAAGGGAAGTAGGCTTGGACTCTAGGCTAGGAGTATTCCTACAACATCCAACTAATATTATAAATGTGATTTTTTGTAAGGATGTAAGAATGCTGTGGGACCACATGACAAGCACCAGTTTTCGATTTAAAAAAATCATCAAAATCGGTTCACCCAGTCGAAAGTTCAAAGGTAACAAACATAAAAAAATACAGTCGAATTGAATACCTCCTCGTTTTTTGAAGTCGGTTAAAAATGTATCTAAATGCACTCTTTCAGCGAAGTGTTACAAGGTCATCAGATAGATCAGGAGATTATTAGTAAAAGTCATTTCACATCACTCACAAGTCCATAAGAAGCAGAAGATCAAAACGGGAACGACAATATTGGGTCGGATATCATGTATTTATGTATTAGCAATCTCTATAAAACAACTGGCCGAAACCTCTCAACTATTTCAACGCGTGATTTCGATTAATTTTAGAGATATATTCGAGAGTCAATACTAGTGTTACCATGCTGTGGATGTGGGACGGATAGTCCGTAAAATGCTTTAGATATAAATTATGTTTGGTTACTGATATTGATTTGAAGCGCACATACTCGTAGGTTAGGTAGACCCATTTATGGTATGTCGCTATGGTTAGTGATCTACCGTTAAATATTGCGTGTAAAGTGGTATTACTTTAAAAACTTAAAGAGTATCTGTTTAAAAATCAGTTATTATTGTGTTTAATTATTGTTATTATAAACTTCGAGCACTTACGCCCCAACTCAGAGTTACTAACGTTTACTTAAATCGCTTCTTAGTACACAATTTGTAAGGTGATCCTGTAGTAAGGAGCGGCTTAAGTAACCGTTAGTCACCCTGAGTTGGGGCGTGAGTTTTAAATCCTTTTTGCACATTTATGTAATATGCTAATTTACAATTTTAATAAATAAGTCTAGGTAGGTTCTATAAGTCTTTAGCTAAATTTGAAAACCATTATGCTGGCCATACACTGTCAAGTTTACTTGTTAAGTTTGCAGCGGACTTGATGAATTCAGTAAACTTGACGGTGTATGGCTATCTGGTTATATAGCTATCTCATGCAAACTGGATGCCGCATCAAGTCAAACTGCAAACTTGACAAGTAAACTTGATCGTATGGCCAGCTTTAGAATAAAATTATGCTTTATAGTTGGAAGTCTTTTGATTTCAGATGTAAGAGTCATTTTTACATCTTCTGAAATCAAAAGACTTCCAACTATAAACCATAATTTTATTCTAAATGAATGACTCAAGAAAATAAGAATATCCTTAACTAGCTAGGTAGTTGATCTGGAAACCCTAATCGAAAGCCACGCTTGTATGGATCATGAAATATGTATGATTACGTTTGCAATGATGGAACTTTAAATTTTCCTATCGCAAACTCAGTTTGACTTTGCAAAATTTTCAAACTTTGCGATATGAGAATAGTTTTATGACTGCGACACGCTTTGCGCGACTTTGTTCGACACACTTCGGAAACAAAAATTGACGTAAATGCTTTCAAAAAACATGCAAAAGCTTTTTGTGGAATAAAGTAATAATAGTTATATAAATATATAAATGTCTGCCTTGAAACAGTCCTCGATCCTTCGCTCTGAGAGCACAGTCACTGTATTTACTCAGTTTATTAGACGTTATCTATCTTGGCACTACTTTTTATTGAAATATTAATTTAAATTAGTATACCATAATTAATAGTAGGTACGACGCGCGACGGTCCCTACGTAAATAAAGAAGTGTCTTTATTTACGTAGCTAGTCTAAGCCAGTGGGCTTTACCTACCGGTGGATGCACGGGTATAGATTTTACCCGTGCATCCACTGCAACAAGGTTGGAATTTTGAAACTATCGTTATACATTGTCGAAAATTTAAAAATGAAAAATATGATCATACTAGCTGCCCGGACAGACTTCGTTCTGTCAAGTTTTCTTTATTTTGAGATGTAAGCTATCCTATCTTTCAAGTTGGATCAAACTGCACACAGTGTGCAAAGCATAAAGTAAGTATAACTCTATGGTGCAAAGATTAAAATCAGTTATGTAGTTTAGGAGTCCATCGAGGACAAACAACGTGACACGTAATTTATATTATTATATTATATAATCCTAGACTTACCACTGACTCACCTATATAATTGATCTCCCAGAAGGAGTCGAGATGGGACTTTGTTGTCTATGGCGGGTTTTCTCCATCTCCCCCCGACACCTCGGGAAAAATCTGACATTTCACATTTTCAAGATGGCGGCCGCTCTGTGATTTTCAACTTTTTTGTTTATGGCTTTTTGCGGGATTTTTTTCGGTAGTTTCATAAACTTTTGAAGGAGTATTACGAAAATTTTAGAAAAAATTGAAAAAACAAGATGGCCGCCGAGATATTTCACTTTGAATTTTTTCGATTTTAGAGGTCACTTTGCGGGGTCGCATCGGGGTGGTTTTCCAACTTTTTTTCAATGTTTTTTGTGTGATCCCTCAAACGTATCCTCAATTTTGATATTTTGGGGATAATTATTTTTTCGGCAAGATGGCGGACGCGGTGGCGGCCATTTGGAAAAATGTACGAAAAACGACCTTTTTTGGGTGAATTTTTCTCAGGGTTGGCAACATTTGAGTGGGTGTCTTTGTTCCGGGCGGTTGTGTAACTTAACCCAAAGTGTTGCCAGGTTGAGTTTTTTTTTCTTTTGTTCATACATTTTTTTGGATTTTTTATTCAAAAATATGAAAAGTAGAAGGAGCAGTATTTTTAATCAAAATGTCACCCGGGCAAACGTGTAGTGGTCGCCGTAATGACATTTGACCATTTTCGTCGATGTCGGCTGGCAACACTGGGTGCTGGAATTTTTTTTTCGTTTTACGAAAAGTCGAATTGATCTCCCAGAAGGAGTGGTGGGGGGTGGGTACAATGTATGGGGGAATTTTTGGTTTGCCTCCGTGTCTATGGGAAAAATCCGACCTTTCAAAAATCCAAGATGGCGGCCGAGTCGAAATGACCAACTTTTTTTTTCACTATGCACCTACCCGAGATTGGTGTCGTTTTCGGCTAAAGTTGGGAAATGTGTTACGATGAAATTGGAAAAAAATAAAAAAACAAGATGGCCGCCGAGATATTTCAGTTTAAAATTTTTCAATTTTCGAGGTGACTTTGCGGGGTCGGATTGCGTTGGGGTTTTGACTTTTTTTAGATTTTTTTTTCTTTATTGCCTCGCATCTATCCCCAATTTTGACGTTTGGGGTATATATTTTTTTTCTTAAAGATGGCGGATCCCATGGCGGCCATTTTGCAAAATGTACAAAAAATTGCATTTTTTGAGGTGAAAATTCTTGAGGTTGGCAACATTTCAGGGGGTCACTTTGTATGGGGCGGTTGTGAGGCTTGGTCTGAAGTATTGCCAGGTTACGTTAATTTTTTTTTCATTCATACATTTTTGTGAACTTTCTATTCAAAAATATAAAAAGTAGAAGGAGAAATATTTTTAATCAAAAAATTGCACCAAAAAATTTCTCGTGGCCGTCGTAATGACATTTGACCATTTTCATCAAAATTAACTGGCAACACTGGCTGCTGGATTTTTTTTTCACGTTTTTTCACATTTCGAATAGCCCAGCTGAAAGTATTGGTGTGGGGTAATAATAATGTATGGAAAAGTTGTTTGACTATCTATGGTTATTATGGGAAAAATACGACCATTCGAAAATTCAAGATGGCGGCCGCTCGGCGATTGTCAACTTTTTGTTTACTTTGAGCACTTACCCAACATTGGTGTTGTTATCGGCTAATCGTGGGACGACTAATATGATCAAGTTGGAAAAAATTGAAAAAACAAGATGGCCGCCGAGATATTTTAGTTTGAAATTTTTCAATTTTAGAGGTGTCTTTGCGGGGTCGCATCGCGGCGCTGTTTTAACATTTTTGCTATATTTTTCCGCTTTTGGCTTGGGTCTATCCCCAATTTTGACGCTTTGGGTATATTTTTTTTTTCGACAAGATGGCGGACCCCGTGGCGGCCATTTTGTAAAATGTACGAAAAACTGCATTTTTTGAAGGAAAAAATTTGTATGTTGGCAACATTTGAGGGGGTCACTTTGTATGGGGCGGTTGTGTAACTTAACTGAAAGTATTGCAAGGTTACGTTTATTTTTTTTTCATTCATACATTTTTGTGAACTTTCTATTCAAAAATGTAAAAAGTAGAAGGAGACACATTTTTTATCAAAAAATTACACCACGGGATTTTTTGTGGTCGTCGTAATGACATTTGACCATTTTTATCTCGATCAACTGGCAACACTGGAGTCCAGAATTTTTTTCACTTTTCGAGTAGTTGAGCCGAAACTATAAATCAGGGGTATAAAAGATGTATGAGAGATATTTTTAAATTACAATACTTGTTTTGGAAGAACTATAAAATTTTAGTGTTGCCATACAAAAAAAAAAATTTTTCATACAAATTAATTTTTTTATTGAATATTTCGTTGTTATAATGTATGGGGCGTTTGTAGGTACTGACATTTTGTAAATTTTGGTGAATAAAATTTCAGTGTTGCCATACAAAAAAATATAATTTTCATACAAATGTATCCTTTTTTCGAATGTTTGAGGCTGTTGTCTCCATTGTATGTCTTTATAATGTATGAGGCGTTTGTAGGTACTAAAGGGCCGGACACGTTGGTGTAACCAATGTTTGGTGATGCCATACAAAAAATAATAATTTTCATACAAATGAATTTTTGTATGTACTATTTCAGGCTTTTGTCTCCTTTTGATGTCATTAAAATGTATACGACGTTTGTTGCTACTGATAGATCGGTCACATCCGTATAAACGTGTTTCAGTGTTGCCATAAAAAATGAGAAACTTTCAGTATTGCTATACAATAAAAAGTATTTTTCACAAAAATCTATACCGAACATTTCGGACTGTTGTTTGCATTTGATGTCTATAAAATGTATGGGGCGTTTATAGGTGCAAATAGACTGCACATTATATGAGCAAAAAAAAACTGTGTTAGCATACAAATAAATGTTCAATCTAGAAATCAAAATTAACGTGTAAATATTTGAAATGTTGAAATATAATTCAATAACATTTTATAGATCATTTTACATTAATTTGTACCACTATAGTGTTGTTATTATTACCTACTGGTCTGGTTTGGAAGTGATTGTCCGTTTCTTGACTCTTCTATCGGATAGTTTAGTTTGAACCCGTTTTTGTCATTTCATTTTTCTTGATCCACGGAACCGTAAACTTAAGGCTTTAGTTAGGGGATAGGTTTTGATTACCTTGCGAGAGTCGAAATAACTAAATAAATAGGGCATACGAAAGAGTTTTATTATTGCGTTGACTTTTAAAAGCTTGATTTTTTCACAACTCTAAGGGATTGCACAGCAGACCTAAGAATTCGATTTTAATTTCAAATTAATACCTCCACGTATTCCTTAGTGAAAGGATTTTGATAGACACATACAGACAGACGGACCTTTTACCTCAAAAAGAAAAACGGAAAGGAACCCTAAAAATAATAATTTAAAAAAATCTAAGCTACTGGCAGATACATTAAACATCCATACTAAAATATACCCTCCCTTATCCTGATAGAACAGATCCATCCCCGTTATAACAAGCATCCTACCTTTTGATGCAGGTCTTAAACTATCTGTGAGACAAATTTCATCCTAATCCGTTTAGCCGTATTAATGTGATTGAATCATCCATCCATCCATCAGCCTTTGTAGGTCCACTGTTGATTAAATAATATTGAATAAAGACATCCAAATCACTAAAATATATTGGTAGGATTTACATAATCTCCAAGTACGTGATAAGTATTACAGTATAATAAAATTACTTTTTACAATGTATGAAATATAACTATGTACCTACCTACATATCAAAGTGCCGTTCTTTAATTAAATTGAATTACAAGTCACATTATACTCGTAATTATATTGAGTACTTTTTAGTTTTTACAATAGAAGAACATTTATTGTGAGATTCTTTACATTTTACATGTTGATCTTTTTTAAGTCTTATTACACTCGTAGGTCCTTAGAAAGGATTCAGCTCCAAAATACATCACACATGGATGGAGTTGTTAAATTATCGACTGGTTGTTCAATAATAACATTCCCAAAAACGGATTATTATTTATGCCTCACCACTGAGGTGCTCCACTCTTTATCTCTGGAACCCATCATCAGATCCTTCCTATATTAACTTGACTTGGGGAGGACTTGGGTAGAGAATTTAGGGTACTGTAGTTGTAAGTTTATCGACTATCAGTTAACTATTAAGCTAACATTGCCATGAGAGTTTTCCTTTTGAATTTATCATATTAAATTAATTACTGCCGTGGATATATTCACATGTCCAACATCTACCATTTCGTTGGCATTACCCGAAAGTTATAAGTTATAAAGATTTTATTTTACCATTTTGTAATTTTGATAAAATGCTAAATAAATTATCGCGTAATAAATGTAGTGTTACTTTCAAGTCTACACTTTTGTAGTTTTTGTAGGTTTAACAAATGTGAGATCATTAAATTCCCTCTCCCTCTCCCTGTCCCTCTCCTTCTCCCTCTCTCTCTCCCTCTCTCCCTCTCCCTGTCCCTCTCACTCCCCCGCTCCCGCTCCCTGCCCTTCCTCTCCCTCTCGCTCTCCCTCTCGCTCTCCCTCTCGCTCTCCCTCTCGCTCTCCCTCTCGCTCTCCCTCTCGCTCTCCCTCTCCCTCTCGCTCTCCCTCTCGCTCTCCCTCTCGCTCTCCCTCTCCCTCTCGCTCTCCCTCTCGCTCTCCCTCTCGCTCTCCCTCTCGCTCTCCCTCTCGCTCTCCCTTTTGCTCTTCCTCTCGCTCTCCCTCTCCCTCTCCTTCCCCGCTTCCTGTCCCTCCCTCTCTCCCGCACCCGCTTCCTGTCTCTCTCCCTCTCGCTCTACCTCTCCTTATCCTCTCACTCTCATTCTCCCTCTCGCTCCCCCTCCCCCTCTCGCTCTCCATCCCCCTCTCGCTCTTCCTCCCCCTCTCGCTCTCCCTCCCCTCTCGCTCTCCCACCCCCTCTCGCACCCCTCCCGCTCTACCTCTCGCTCTCCCTCTCCCCCTCCCGTCAAAAAAATAGTGAGTAACCGAACATGTCGCAAACAGACCTGTGAATCGAAAAATGAATTTCTCAGAAAAATGATATCTGTCTTCCCTTTCCCCCCTCTCTCTCCCTGTCCGTCTCCCTCTCTCTCCCCAAGTCCCTCTCCCCCTCTCTCTCTTCCCCTGTCCTTTTCCCTCTCCTTGCCCCACTCACTCTCCTACTCCCTCTCTCTCCCTCTCCTTCTCCCGCTCTCTGTCCCTCTCATTCTCCCGCTCCCGCTTCCTATCCCTCTCCCGCTCCCGGTCTTTCTCCCACTTTCTATCCCGCTCTTTCTCCCTCTCTCTCTCTCTCACTTCCTCTCCCTCTGCCTCTCCCTCTCACTCTTCCTTTCGCTCTCCCTATTCCTCTCCTTCCCCGCTCCTTGTCCCTCCCTCTCTCCCGCACCCGCTTCCTGTCGCACTCCCTCTCGCTCTCCCTCTCTCTCTACCTCTCCCTTTCCTCTCCCTCTCGCTCTACCTCTCCCTCTCCTTCTCCTACTCCTTGTCCCTCTCCCTCTCCCGCTCCCGTTACCGCTTCCTGTCCCTCTTCCACTCCCGATCCGCTCTCCCTCTAGCTCTCACTGTCGCTGTACCTCCCCCAATCCTCTCACTCTCGCTCTTCCTTTCCCCTCCCCCTCCCGTCAAAAAAAGAGTGAGAAACCGAAAATGTCGCAAACAGACCAGTGAATCGAAAAATGAATTTCGCAGACCAATGATATTTTTGAAAAAACTATTTTTTTATTTGTACTTTTGCGGAAGAAAAAGGCACGCGCGCTGCTTTAGCAGCGCGCGCCCCACGCAAAACCTAGTTATTATATTATATAATCCTAGACTTACCACTGACTTAACTATATAATTGTTCTCCCAGAAGGAGTCGAGATGGGACTTTGTTGTCTATGGCGGGTTTTCTCCATCCCCTCCCGACACCTCGGGAAAAATCTGACATTTCACATTTTCAAGATGGCGGCCGCTCTGTGATTTTCAACTTTTTTGTTTATGGCTTTTTGCGGGATTTTTTTGGGGCGTTTCGTAAAGTTTTAGAGGAAATTTACGAAAACTTTAGAATAAATTGAAAAAACAAGATGGCCGCCGAGATATTCGAGTTTGAAATTTTTCAATTTTAGAGGTCACTTTGCGGGGTCGCATCGGGGTGGTTTTTCAACTTTTTTTCAATATTTTTTTAGTGTTCGTTTAATTGTATCCTTAATTTTGATATTTTGGGGATATTCATTTTTTCGACAAGATGGCGGACGCGGTGGCGGCCATTTTGAAAAATGTACGAAAAACGACGTTTTTTGGGTGAATTTTTCTTCGGGTTGGCAACATTTGAGCGGGTGTCTTTGTTCCGGGCGGTTGTGTAACTTGACCCAAAGTGTTGCCAGGTTGAGTTTTTTTTTCTTTTGTCGATACATTTTTTTGGACTTTTTATTCAAAAATATGAAAAGTAGAAGGAGCAATATTTTTAATCAAAATGCCACACGGGCAAACGTGTCGTGGTCGTCGTAATGACATTTGACCATTTTCGTCGATGTCGGCTGGCAACACTGGGTGCTGGATTTTTTTTTTCGTTTTACGAAAAGTCGAATTGATCTCCCAGAAGGAGTGGTGCGGGGTGGGTACAATGTATGGGAGAATTTTTGGTTTGCCTCCGTGTCTATGGGAAAAATCCGACCTTTCAAAAATCCAAGATGGCGGCCGAGTCGAAATGACCAACTTTTTTTTTCACTATGCACCTACCCGAGATTGGTGTCGTTTTCGGCTAATGTTGGGAAATGTGTTACGATGAAATTGGAAAAAAATAAAAAAACAAGATGGCCGCCGAGATATTTCAGTTTAAAATTTTTCAATTTTCGAGGTGACTTTGCGGGGTCGGATTGCGTTGGGGTTTTGACTTTTTTTAGATTTTTTTTCGTTATTGCCTCGGGTCTATCCCCAATTTTGACGTGTCGGGTATATTTTTTTTTTTCTTAAAGATGGCGGATCCCATGGCGGCCATTTTGCAAAATGTACAAATAATTGCATTTTTTGAGGTAAAAAATTTTGAGGTTGGCAATATTTGAGGGGGTCGCTTTGTATAGGGCGGTTGTGAGGCTTGGTCTGAAGTATTGCCAGGTTACGTTAATTTTTTTTTCATTCATACATTTTTGTGAACTTTCTATTCAAAAATATAAAAAGTAGAAGGAGAAACATTTTTAATCAAAAAATTGCACTAAAAAATTTTTCGTGGCCGTCGTAATGACATTTGACCATTTTCATCAAAATTAACTGGCAACACTGGCTGCTGGATTTTTTTTTCACGTTTTTTCACATTTCGAATAGCCCAGCCGAAAGTATTGGTGGGGGGTAATAATGATGTATAGGGAAGTTGCTTGACTATCTATGGTTATTATAGGAAAAATACGACCATTCGAAAATTCAAGATGGCGGCCGCTCGGCGATTGTCAACTTTTTGTTTACTTTGAGCACCTACCCGACATTGGTGTCGTTTTCGGCTAATCTTGGGATGTTTGTTACGATTAAATTAGAAAAAAATGAAAAAACAAGATGGCCGCCGAGATATTTTACTTTAAAAATTTTCAATTTCCGAGGTAACTTTGTGGGGTCGGATTGCATTGGGTATTTAACTTTTTCTTGATTTTTTTTCTTAATTGCCTCAGGTCTATCCCCAATTTTGACGTTTGGTGTATATTTTTTTTTTCAACACAATGACGGACCCCTTGGCGGCCATTTTGTAAAATGTACGAAAAATTGCATTTTTTGAAGAAAAAAATTTGTACGTTGGCAACATTTGAGGGGGTCACTTTGTATGAGGCGGTTGTGTAACTGGACTGAAAGTGTTGCCAGGTTAGGTTGATTTTTTTTTCATTCATACATTTTTGTGAACTTTCTATTCAAAAATGTAAAAAGTAGAAGGAGAAACATTTTTAATCAAAAAATTAAACCGCTAGATTTTTTGTGGTCGTCATAATGACATTTGACCATTGTCATCTCAATCAACTGGCAACACTGGAGTCCAGAATTTTTTTCACTTTTCGAGTAGTTGAGCCGAACCTATAAATCAGGGGTATAAAAAATGTATGGGAGTTATTTTTAAATTACAATATTTGTTTTGAAAAAAGCATAAAATTTCAGTGTTGCCATACGAAAAATAATAATTTTCATACAAATTTATTTTTCAATCGAAAATTTCGTTATTATAATGTATGGGGCGTTTGTAGGCACTGATATTTTGTAAATTTTGGTGAAAAAAAATTGAGTGTTGCCATACAAAAAAATATTTTTTTCATACAAATGTATCCTTTTTTCGAATGTCTGAGGCTGTTGTCTCCATTGTATGTCTTTTTAATGTACCAGGCGTTTGTAGATACTAAAGGACCGGACACGTTGGTGTAACCAATTATTAGTGATGCCATATAAAAAATTATAATTTTCATACAAATGAATTTTTTGTACGTAATATTTGAGGCTTTTGTTTTCTTTTGATGTCATTAAAATGTATACGACGTTTGTTGCTACTGATAGATCGGTCACATTCGTGTAAACGTGTTTCAGTGTTGCCATAAAAAATGAGAAACTTTCAGTGTTGCCATACAAAAACAAGTATTTTTCATAAAAATCTATATTGAACATTTCGGACTGTTGTTTGCATTTGATGTCTATAAAATGTATGGGGCGTTTAAGGTGCAAACAGACTCTTAATATATAAGTGAAAAAAAACCATGACACAATATTTTATCGTTCAATCTAGAAAACAATATTAACGTGTAAACATTTAAAATGTTGAAAGATAATTTATTAAATTTTTATAGTACTCCACACATTTTAGACATCATTTAAGACATTTGTACTATTATAATGTTGTTATTATTACCTACTGGTCTGATCTGGAAGTGATTGTCTGTTTCTTGACTCGCCTATCCGATAGTTTAGTTTTCACGAACCTTTCAGTTTTAGTTCCTATCAAAATTGGTTCAGCCCATGGAATTTCGCGATAAAAAGTATCCACTAAGCTATTCCAGGTTTTAAATTACATCCGTTTACCAAATTTTATCGAAATCCGTCCAGTGTCATTTGAGTGAAAGAGTAACAATCAAACCCCCCTTTTTTACCCCTTGTCGTCATATCATCTCTTAGTGCTCCCCTACACTCCCCAAGGAACATACATGTCTTTTAGCGTCTCGCGCCCAGTAGCTTCGGCTGTGCGATTGATTGTAAATTGTAATGTAATGTTACTTAAAATGGTCTTCAAATTTTTCCCTTTACTTGTGTATCTTACGACATCGCTTCTCACCACATTTCATTTTTTTTTTATCAACGGGAACGTAAGCTTAAATAATTAAAATGTGTGCTACTCACACGTAGTAGAAGTGAAACCTACAAAAATTTTGTTTTCAAGATAATGAGACGAATGTAAAATTTCGGGAAGATGATAATTGTAGGTTTTAGTAATGAACATAGTGATGCAAAGTTACATAACTATTTTATATTTTATTGGTATACTATATCACATATATTTATTCAGACTCCGAGCTAAAATTTTCGATAAATGATACAAGAGGCTTATGGTAACCAAAGTATGAAATGCTCCCCTACCCTCCCCCTCCCCTCCCCCCTCCTCTCCTCCCCTCCCCTTCCTCCACCCTCTCCCCTTCCCCTACCCCTGTACAATGCTTCCTCCCCTCCCCCTCCCTCTCCCCTCCCCCTCCTCTTTCCCCTCCCCTCCCCCTTCCCCCTCTCCTCCCCTCCCCTCCGCCTACCCCTACCCCTGTACAATGCTTCCTATCTTACTTTAGAATTTATGTGTCTGTCTCTTTTTACTGGACAGTTTCGTATTATCGAATTTCAAATCACCCCCGCACTAAAGAAGTTTTCACTTCAAAAAATCTTTAGGGGATATTTTTTGATTACTTTGCGAGTGTCGAAATAACCCTAAAAATTGGGCATAACAAAGACTTTTATGATTGCGTTGACTTTTAAAAGCTTGATTTTTACACAACTCTAAGGGATTGCACAGCAGACCTAAGAATTAATTTTAAATTAATACCTCCACGTATTCCTTAGTGAAAGGTTTTTGATAGACACACATACAAACAGACGGACCTTTTACCTCAAAAGGACAAACGGAACGGAAGAAGGACCCTAAAAATTATAAAATAAAAAATCTAAGCTACTGGCAGATACATTAAACATCCATACTAAATTAAATCCCTTATCCTGATAGAACATAATATCTTTTCCCGTTATATTCTACGTCCTAACTTTTGATGCAGGTCATAAACTATCTGTGTGACAAATTTCATCCGAATCCGTTTAGCCGTATTAGCGTGATTGAATAAAAAAATTAAAATGTGTGAAATTCACACGCAGTAGAAGTGAAACCTTCAAAATTTTTGTTTTTAAGATAATGAGACGAATGTAAAATTTCGGGAAGATGATAATTGCAGGTTTTAGTAATGAACATAGTGATGCAAAGTTAGATAATTATTTTACATTTTATTGGTATAGGTACTATATCACATAATATATTTATTCTGCAGACTAAGATTTTCGATAAATGATACGATAATGATTCGATAATGATAAGAGGCTTATGGTAACTAAAGTATGAAATGCTCTCCTCCCCTCCACCTTACCGATATGTCAGTATTGCCGTATGATCTGTTTTGTCTTTGCGTGCAATGAAAACCATGAGTTACGTTGTTAAAATAGTCTATCTGAACTCCCATCCGTTGAGAAGTTACAAATTTTGTCCCCAAGATACACCACCAGACCCGGAATTGCTTAATGATGGACATGTTTTGCAATGTTAATGTAACCATCAACAAATATAATTAAAAACGCATTATTATCCACTCTTTATATCTGGAACCCATCATCAGATCCTTCCTATATTAAAGGACTTGGGTAGAGAATGAAGGGTACTGTTACGTAGTTGTAAGTTTATCGACTATCACTAACTAACTATTAGGCTAACATTTCCATGAGAGTTTTCCTTTTAAATTCATCAATTAAACATTCTTCTGCCGTGGATATATTTACATGTCTAACATCTACCATTTCGCTGCCACTACTCGAAAAAATTAATACATATTTCATTTTACCACTCTGTAGTTTTGATAAATAAGTATGGGTATCCATGCCAAATTACAGCCTCTCCTCTGTCAGTCCTTCCTCTCCCTCTCGCTCTCCCTCGCTCTCCCTCTCGCTCTCCCTTTCGCTCTTCCTCTCGCTCTCCCTCTCCCTCTCCCTCTCCTTCCCCGCTCCCTGTTCCTCCCTCTCTCCCGCACCCGCTTCCTGTCCCTCTCCCTCTCACTTTACCTCTCCCTATCCTCTCACTCTACCTCTCGCTCCCCCTCCCCCTCTCGCTCTCCCTCCCCCTCTCCCTCTCCCTCCCGCTCTCCCTCTCCCCCCCCCCGTCAAAAAAATAGTGAGAAACCGAACATGTCGCAAACAGACCTGTGAATCGAAAAATGAATTTCTCAGACCAATGATATCTCTCTCCCCTTTCCCCCTCTCTCTCTCTCCCTGACCGTCTCCCTCTCTCTCCCCAAGTCCCTCTCCCAAGTCCCTCTCCCCCTCTCTCTCTTCCCCTGTCCTTTTCCCTCTCCTTGTCCCACTCCCTCTCCTACTCCCTCTCCTACTCCCTCTCCCACTCCCTGTCCCTCTCGCTTTCGCTCTCTCTCTCTCCCTCTCCTTCTCCCGCTCCCTGTCCCTCTCATTCTACCGCTCCCGCTTCCTGTCCCTCTCCCTCTCCCGCTCCCGGTCCTTCACCCGCTTTCCAGCCCTCTTTCTCCCCCACTCCCAGTCTTTCTCCCGCTTTCTATCCCGCTCTTTCTCCCTCTCTCTCTCCCGCTCCCTCTCCCTTGGCCTCTCCCTCTCACTCTTCCTTTCGCTCTCCCTCTTTCTCTCCTTCCCCGCTCCCTGTCCCTCCCTCTCTCCCGCACCCGCTTCCAGTCGCACTCCCTTTCACTCTCCCTCTCGCTCTAGCTCTCGTTCTACCTCTCCCTATCCTCTCACTCTCCCTCTCCCTTTCCTCTCACTCTTGCTCTACCTCTCCCTCTCCTTCTCCTACTCCTTGTCCCTCTCCCTCTCCGAGCTCCCGTTACTGCTTCCTGTCCCTCTTCCACTCCCGATCCCTCTCCCTCTCACTCTCCCTCTAGCTCTCACTGTCGCTCTACCTCCCCCTATCCTCTCACTCTCGCTCTTCCTTTCTCCCCCTCCCGTCAAAAAAATTGTGAGAAACCGAACATGTCGCAAAAAGACCCGTGATTCGAAAAATCGAAATTTCTCAGACCAATTATATTTTTGAAAAAAAACTATTTTTTTATTTGTTTTTTTGCGGAAGAAAAAGGCACGCGCGCTGCTTTAGCAGCGCGCGCCCCACGCAAAACCTAGTATTATATATAATCTTAATAGATTTAAGTTGTAATTGTTTATTAAAACTAACGTAATTTGTCTAAAAAATAAACAACGCTTATATCATTCGGTATCTGAATTTAGATAGGTAGATATTTACTAAAGGTTACTAGGGATTTTAATCATATTTAAGAAACAATTAACTAAATCGTAAATCATAATCGTATATCCTAAATCAATTAACTAGTCGTAATAAACTAAATATAACGCTTAAACAAGAAGTGCTTAGGGTAGAGTGGGGGAATAATAATAATAATAATAATTCTTTATTTGTGAACATAGGTACAAACAGCTCTTAATATTATTATACAGAAAAGGTTCTCTATGTCCGACCCTTTCGGGCATACAAATATTATAAAAATGAATGAATTAATTAATATCCATTAACTAACTATAATTTTTTTTTTAAATCATATCAAATTATTGCACAATAAATTAAATTACATTGAATTAAATTAAATTAAATTAAATCACATTAATTTAAATCAAATTACATGAAATTACATTTATGGAATGGCGGAAAAGAACGGAAAGGAATGGCGGTCACTTAAGCAATAATGTAAATATCATTTTATTTTAGGGACTTATAGCAAACGTAACTAATGTATCATATAACTTATTTAGTTGCCCTCTGAAGTATATGATATAAATTATAAATTTTTAAGCGTTTTTGATTTCATCATCATTTTTAAAAACCCTTCGTTGACCGCCATTACACGCACTCTGCGGGTAATGGCGGTCAGTGAGTGGGATATAAACAGTCATTCAAAAGCAACATTGTTTTGTTTCTTAAATATACTAATTAATAAATTAAAGCAATAAAACAACATCTTTTTTATATTTTAACTAAATATATTCTTTATTTTTTTATTTAACCAAACATATTCTTAATTTTTAAAATTTTAACCAAAATTAACCAAAACAATATTTTTTTTATATTTCAACAAAATATACTTATTTTAATCAGGTATACATCTTTAAATTCAATCACTTGAAGATTCACAAAGTTACAAGGCAAGACGCCTATGAACTTTCTGTTTACTCTTACAGTAATCACATAAATAATTATCAGGAGAATCTGTAGTCCATTTTCCTTTCATCGTAGTTCTTTCTCTGTGCCGCGGCATCTAAAAACAAAAAATAATCATGACACATTATTTCAACAAAAACAAAATAATATACTTAAGACAAAATTGTCATATTATTTCATATGGGGATATACCGGTCACTGACCGGTATTACCCTCATAGAATGACTGGCATTACCCGAAAATTCAAAAATGGTTACTGTGTTTGATGATAAGAAAACTTCAATAACTTACATAAAATCAAACAAACACATAAAATGTACTAATACATGTGTAATAATAAACAATTCGAAAGATATTGATCGGAATAAAACACTTTAAGCTTACCTTTCATCGAATTTTCAAATTTCTTCCTTACACAGCTTTTCAAGCGCACTGCGCGCAGAGCAAAATAGCGGCGCTTTGTCAATAAGTTTATTGAGGCGTATATTAGATGGCGACATTAGTAGCATTAGTGAAATACTTGTGGAAGTTTTAGATTTCGATGTGACCGGCACTGCCCGCTGACCGTTATTCCCCCATCTTACCCTAGGTCCTATTTTACTTAAAGCAATCAAGTGGCAATACTGCGTTTTCTACCTGTGCTAAAGTGCATGCCGTCTCGTCTCCTCTTACAAGAACCTCTCAACTTACCTTACTTACGCGCATCAACTATTTGTTCCTCGTGGAGATAAGAAGATAAGGATGAGTACTCAAGGATCATCGCGCAGCGGAAACCTCATAAGCGGTAGCGGGAGCGAATCTTCGCCTGACCTTAGAAGCATTCACTGGGAAAAAGATAGCTTTGTATCACGAAGAAAAAAGAAACAACCCGAGTTTGACTCCACTCTTCACCAAGATATGTTAGACTTTCGAAAAGAGATGAGCGCCTGTTTCAAAGAATTTTCTCAAACGCTTAATCAAAATATTGAAAAACTATGCACCGAATTTGTCGAAATGAAAGCTGAACTGGTCAATATTAAAAGCCTGTCGGAATCAATTATACAGGAAAACATTACCATCAAGGCTGAATTGAACACTGTAAAAACACAAAATAAAGAACTTGAACAGAAAATTCAGGTTTTCGAAAGTAAACTTCAATTCAAAGCCTATCGACCATCGAACCTAGTACGCTGCAAACGTTACCTGCACGATCATTTGAAAATCTCGCCGCCGAACTCCATGACCGCACCCTTAGGTCGAAGAATATTGTGGTTGTGGGTATTCCGGAATCTATTTCTACGGACATAACAAAAACTCAAGAACACGACAAACATGAAGTGATGAATATTATTCGTACTATTTATTCGGAATGCCCATTACCGCTAAAGACGTATCGACTGGGTAAACAGCAAACAGACAAAGCTAGACCTCTTAAAGTATGTTTTGATTCCGATACTACAGCGAAATACTTGTTTCGGAAAAAATCAAAATTAAAGCATGAAAATTTACGTATTTACGCCGACCAAACACCATTACAAAAACCACATATCGATGACCTTCGTAAAGAATTAAGTACACGTGAAAAAGATGGTGAATGTGACTTAAAAATTAAGTATAATAAGGGGATACCGAAGATTATAAAATATAATGCAAAAAACTCTCGAAATTAAGTTCACAATCGAATAATTTAGTACATAAGGATATTATTACCAACCAATTAGCGAAAAATTATCAAGATATTTAATACTAGCACTTCATCTGTTAAATGTTTATGTTTTGTCATATTTTTATGTGAATGTTTGAAGAAAACAGATGGTTAACAAAAAAATTTGAAACATATATAGAAAACTATGTATGTATATGTAACAGAAAGGGGTAATCTACGGTGTTGGTTATTCAATAATATTCCTTTTACTTTGCTCCATGATATTATATTTCCATTTCTCCTAACGTTCACATCAATAACAATCTCTACAACTCCGTGATCGCTATCCGAATCCCCCACCACGTATTGTTCTCAATAGATTGACACATTCCTTATTCTAAATATTATTTAGTTTTCTTCATGACTTCTAGTATGACAGCATCTCGTTGTAAAACCAAAGAGGCCGCTCGCCGTCACGGCTATCCTGACGTGCGCTCGTCCTCGAGCGCTTCCGCTTCCATGCCTCCGGTGGACCCCTTTGTTCGCTGGGTGCTCGTCATGGACTCCATCGGACGCCTACACTTCTGCTGTGGCTGCACACCGACACGGCCTCATGTGTCGTTACTCTGCAAGGAAATATCTTACGGCAGTACTTGTTCGCTCGGCCGTTCCTGACCTCGACGGGGCAATACTTTACAACTTTATGATGTTATTACCTTGAGCCATGTACCATAGTCGTTTCATTTCATTTTCGACGTAACAACAACAACAAATCTTGAGTAAGTCTCTTAAACCACAGGAGTGCACCGCTACTAAGAAGCCTGATTACACTCCCCTTCTATTCTCATTCGACGTCATTTCACCACAACAAGTTTCTTACTCAAGTTCTCATCTCCAATCCAATTCAACACAAAACACATCTTATCACAGTTAATATCCGCTTCGACTGGTACATGACTTACAGGCATTCATGAAAACCTCAAACAGATTATATGGACCTTTAAATCTCTTTTTCATTTGGAAACTCAATTCAACAATTTGCAAAAGCTCACTATTATTTATATCACTCAAGACAGTAATGACAGCTCTCAAACGTTTCTTTATCATTTAACAAATTCACAAAATCACCTTTCTAAATACGCCTGAAGATGGTTGTACACCGAATACATCAGCACGTCGCTCTCTCCCGGCCGCGTTCATGCTGCCGTCACCTGGACTGCCACCGCTTGAATGCTGGTTCGCTTGTTTTGTGATGGCACGTCGTTATATCGTTTTCCACAACTGAAAATTACAAGGAAAGTTATTTTCACATGTACGATGTCACAATTTATATTTCAAACTACACTAGGGCTACTTATCTTCGATCCGTACTCCTTCGGCCATCGTGACCATCAAACACGACCTCGTGTTGTGTAGGTTCTCAAACAAAGACGTGAACAGTGTGCGTCTCAAGTTTCGTCGCGTTTTGGATTGTTTCATTTCTCATTGCAAAATTTTCTTCAAATGTCATCCGAACTAGTGTCATTCCTCATTTATTTTCCGACTTTTCCGATGTTTTGGCCTTTTATTCCTTCATCTGAGATGGGCGCCTCAGTTCTTCCAACACTTCTGATGTAACAGAAAGGGGTAATCTACGGTGTTGGTTATTCAATAATATTCCTTTTACTTTGCTCCATGATATTATTATATTTCCATTTCTCCTAACGTTCACATCAATAACAATCTCTACAACTCCGTGATCGCTATCCGAATCCCCCACCATGTCCCACACGTATTGTTCTCAATAGATTGACACATTCCTTATTCTAAATATTATTTAGTTTTCTTCATGACTTCTAGTATGACAGCATCTCGTTGTAAAACCAAAGAGGCCGCTCGCCGTCATATATAAATATTGAATTATAAAAACTACCTGCGGCTTATACTAAAAAAAAAACTATCTAGTAACTTTTATTAGGTTCACACAGTGACAAAGCACACACACACACACACACACACACACACAAACACACACCCGCGACAATGCATGCTGGATACAAACCTTATCTTTTAGTTATTTAAGTATTTAAGTTTCTCATTTTAAGTGATGTAAAAATCTTATGAGAAATAAAGATTCTTTAAACCGAAAAAAACCGAATTATTTAGTTTACATGCCTAAAAAGTAAAAATCTACTACCTACGACCGTCATAGTACAATTACTTATAATACGTTACCTACCTGAAATCTAGTACTACAATATCTATTCTTACGACTAACACATGCGGTATTAGTTCAGTAATCCCTCTGAACGCTACGTCAATCAAAGCCCGCCCCGCCTGAGTGCTGAATGGAACAATGTTTGTTTGGCGAGCGTCTGCATCATAGACAGGAGTGGCTGGACCCACCTTCGTATACCTACTAGTATTAACCCAGTTTACGTGCAAGAATGATTGATTAGTCACAGACCGACTAATCTATTACAAATCCATTAATTAATAATAGATCAATAATAAAAAGTTATAATGTACTGTAATAGGTACTAGCGCTCTACATATCTAATCTAATATATAAAATTCTCGTGTCACGCTTTTTTGAAGTTGAACTCCTCCGAAACGGCTTGATCGATTTTCGTGAATCTTAGCGTGCATATCGGCTAGGGTGGAGAATCGGACAACATCTATTTTTCATCCCCCTAACCCCAAAATTTTTGGCAGAACAACGTTTGCCGAGTCAGCTAGTATGTATATATATATACTAGCTGCCCGGACAGACTTCGTTCTGTCAAAAGTTTTTTTTTAGATGTAAGCTATCCTATCTTTCCAGTTGGATCAAACTGCACACGGTGTGTAAATTTCATTAAAATCGGTTTAGTAGTTTAGGAGTCCATCGCGGACAAACAACGTGACACGTAATTTTTATATATATTAAGATTATTAAAGATCTATCTGTGTACTAAATTTCATGAAAATCTGTTCAGTAGTTTTTGCGTAAAAGAGTAACAAGCATCCAAAGTTCCTCACAAACAAACTCACATTTACACACGACGTACGATTATGTTTTTGTCTAAAAACGAGTACATAGGTGTAGGTACACACGTCTGTTATATAGTAAATAACCCGTAAATCCTTAACAACCCGTAACCGACTTGGTAGTTTGGTAGTCAACCTACCTGCGAAACGAGGGGTACCGGGTTCGATTCCCTTCTGATGCATATATTTTATGTTAGTGGTGTCTTTTTCTTGTCTTGTGTTGTCCATGCATACGCAAGTAAAGAACGCCAGTTTTTCCTGTAATTACTTCAGTAAATGATATTTATTCGCGTGCTGTAACTGCGGGTAGAATGATTTCCTCATAAGTTTCTTGCCACTTCTTTCGGAACTGCTTTAGAGACTACACTTGCTGAAAAAAAATCTGTTTCATACTTTGGCCCTTCTGTTCCCAATTATTTTATAGTATTGGGGCGTGAGGATGGTATAGGTCGATGCATACGTAACGTGGACAGGACGGGGACGGGACGTGGACGAAGAATATACGTCCGTGCTCCGTTCCCGTCCCGTACGTGCATCCGTGACGTTATGCGCTATCGTTTACATTTTCTATGAAACTATGTTTTCAAAACTTCACGTCCCGTCCCGTCCGGGTAAAAACACATTACGTAGGTATGCATCGAACTTAAGCCTATTGGTAGTTATATTTAAACATCCTACAATGATTGGGATTTCATATGAACGAGTAACGACAATTATTATTACGAGTAGTTGTGAGCAAATTAGGTTTTTAAAGTTTATTTTCAAGCTAGTTTTGCGCAAAAGAGCACAGTTAGTGCTCAATAACTACTAATTGTACAATCTGTTAAGTTTTTCAGAGAATATCAAATTTTAATAAACTGTAGTAGCATTCAAGTGATCCTAAATAAAATTCTACCGTTGATTGCAAATTGTATATGTAACACAGTATAGCCGAGCAAGTAATAGGTATTAGGTGACATCTAGTGTCTTAAATCTCCAACTTTAGTTAGTACTCTCTACTAAGCTACCTAGATATGTCACCTTCACGTAGTCTATAATATTTGCTCTCTCGCGGATTTTCATACAATAGTTCGCTGATGGTTTAAGAGATGGCGCTATAAAGAGTTTCTTTACTACGACTGAAGATGATAGCATGTCGACGGGTCCCAAGAACAAAATCTTATGGAAAGTTAAGACGAAATCTGTTTTATTATTAATTCGTATTAACCACGCAAAAAGCTACATGGCAATATTTTTTTTATATTTAGTGGTCTTTTATTTTTTGAAATACTCAAGCGAACATCATCTTATCTACAATGTACTCCAGCGAACAAACATGTATTGACATGTACGAGCTTGTTCTTTACACTCAGAAGCGCGCGTGCCGGGACCCAACGTCATTTACGTGTTTGTACTCGGCAAAGTCGGATTTTTTAGCAAGATATCAAGAATTCCTCGAGAATTCAGTTTAATATCATAATTTCAGGTTTCGTGTGTAAATAAGTGACTGTTACAATGTCTGGTGTATAATAGAAAGAGAAGAATATTAAATTTAGCCCTTCTTTTGAATAAAATTAGGGACGATCCAACTACTTGTACTAACGAGGACGAAGAAATCTCTAAACAAGGTAAGAAATACATGTATTGTTTTTTTATTAAGATAATTAAATAATATTTTTAGGGGTTACGTTAAAAGTCTAGGAAGTAATTAAACAAAATTACCCAAAACGCATAACTTTTCGTCGTTTGTTAGTTTACACAGTTGTTCTACAGAAATATATAACCCATTTGATTGTTCTTGAATAATTAACACATTTCATTTAACTATTTATAGACTATACCATACGACTTAATTGTGGTGTATTTAATTTTACCTCAGTATTTTCACATAAGTTTTTGTTCGACAAAAATCTGTTTGAAGTCATCCATCGCTTAAGCACATACGATCTTATTCTACGAAACTGTACCCAAAAATGTTGTCATATGTAAATAAACGATTTTGTTTGTCGTGTAAGTTTTAACATGCGTGCTTGTTCTACTCAAAAGTATGTAATTTAAGTTCTTTTTAAGAAAATTTATATAATTTTTATGTAATTCAATAATGTTTAAATATAATACCAAACGAATTATATACATTTTTATTTGCATTTTGACAGGATCTGCCGGTCAACGTAATACAACACGTGTCCTTTGCCGCCAGCAGTTAATAATATTGACGTCGTATTTTTGATGAAAATGTTCACACAAATGTCTTAGGCTATCAACACGAAGTTACTACTGGTACTTTTTAGCCCACCTGCGAGCATCTTGATTCACTACCTGCTCATTTAGTTCAAATCTCACATCCTGACCAAGTACTTACACCATTGAACATAGAAGTAACCTCTAGTTTCATTAACGCGTCAGCTGTTTACATTGAAGAATTTGAAGATCCTGGAATTTCTACGCCGCCATCCTCACATATGGTTTTAGCTACTCCAATGCCTATCCCCGTGAAGATACACATGAAATATAATGACTATTTTTGTCCCAATCATATTAGTTAGATTAATTTTATTCAGTTCAAAACCTAAACATTAGCGCATCGAACTTTATACCAGAAATGACGCGGAAGCATAGATCAGAGAAACACTTGATACATAAGCAAGGTTGGTCTGACGTGAAAAAAAAAGTTTTAAAAATCTTGGAAAGAGTTATGTATCAAAACGAGGTAGTTGGTGAAAAAGTTGTGGGAAAGCCCTGTACTTGTATGAATAAACAAAAAAAAATAAAGACTTGAATGCTTCAATAGATTTTGAAAGCTAGGAAGTAGAGAAAAAAAAAAGTGGAGTTATGTTGCAAAATATGTGAAAAAACAGTAAAGAATCAATGCTTAAACCGTAGCCTTCCCAATAATCGTCAGTATAATTTAAATACTTCTTACCACTCATATCTTCTGGCACAGACAAAACTACTATCAATGTTTGTAAGAAAATGTTTTTACAACCTCTTGCTGTTAGTGAAAATATACTCAAGAGAACATCCCAAAGATACGATAGCATCGCTGATATTGAGGAAGATTATCGGGGAAAACATAAGCACCATTATTCTGTTCTCGATGATGACATGACAAAAAGTGTATGTGACCACATAAATTCTTTTGTTCCTGTTGTATCGCATTTTATTCGCAAGGATTCAACTAAGTTATGTCTTGATGGCAGCCTCACTATAACCCAAATGTACAAACTGTGTAATGAATGGTTTGATGACACTGTATACACAGCAAAGGCTAAAACTGCGCGTGAATATCGTGAAGTTGTAAATAAAAACTTTAATCTTGCCTTTAAACCAAGAAAGGGGCCATCCATAAATTACGTCACACGTTAGGGGGAGGGTAGGGGGTCAATTTAGTGTGACATTGTGTGACAAGGGGTGGGAGGGAGCCCTAAATTTCGTGACGTCACATTTCAAAATCGAATAATTGGTATGTAAATGTTTCGGAATTGCTGTTTTAATTTAATAATTTCTAGGTGTACAATTTCATAATATGTGACGTCACACAAGGGGGGAGGTCTCACAAATGTGACTAGATGTACAAGGACGGGGGAAGGGGTCAAAAAATTGTTTTATTTTTTGTTATTTATTAGTTTAAATTAGTTTAAAGTGTGTTTTCTATAATGTTTTATGATGATTTACCTAGTAATAATGTGAAAATTTTAACAGTAATTTGACGTTTTATTGTAACGAAGTTTCCACTGTTCCAACTGTTAAATTAAAGTTATGATTATTAAAAATAAATGTGTTTTCTTTGATATAAATTTGCACATACTGCTGTACTGTCGACTAAATTCTCGGAGAAAAACATCACATGTACACATGGGTTACTAATTTTTTAACCAATTTCCTAAAACAAAATCGTATATTTAGATAAGTGCTGGGTAGTTCCGAAGAACAAATCCCTATAATATTATAAGAATTAATTTTAGCCTAAAATAAAAGTTAGAGTCATCATAAACATGTAGAAATAAAAAAACAAAGTTCCTGAATAGCTTTTACGATGATTTTCCAAAAATCGTCTTTATTTGCGTAAATAGTAAATGATTGTATTTCCACAGAACTTCTAAGCTTCATACTGTAATTTGATAATTTTGCAGATACGATTTTGTTCTTGGGGCCCGTCGATGTTATTTTAAAATGGATACAGTTTAGCAATTCAAATACAAGAGGTACTCACGATTTGTATCTTATAATACCGATATTTCAACCCAGATGCATAAATCGTGGTCACGGCAAGACTGCGGTGGCGCGGGCGGGGTGAACTTCTTGACGTAAGGTAACGTTCGAAAGGTGGTTAAAGTTTAAAGATTTCCATGCAATTACAAATATTTTAATGAACAGAATTACAATACAATAATATTGTTTTAGAAGTATTTTTCTAACGGTTCTCCAAGTATCTGCTCTAGTTTTCTGATAGCGTCCTTTGTAGCTGTCTCTATCTTCTGATCACCATCTTCTAGAAGTTCAGCGAGGAACGGCACACTCTCTGCTAGAAGAGGAAGCCAGTTGCTTCCGAGCTGCGTTGCCATGGCAACCAGGCAGTCGAGAGCTATCAACCTGAAAATTAAATTAAAAAGATAAGTTTAAACTACCATGAGCAAACTCTTATGCAACTCAGTAACAAGCCACTGAAATAGTTTGTTATCAAATTCAAATAGAAGAAATTCAAATAAAAATTTATAGAAATTGCATAAAAACTTTCCGTCCGTTAACAAAGTATAAACCAGAACTGACCTTATCTCAGCATCATTATGACGAGACTTCAACAGAATCTGATAATTAAGAAGCTTCCATAAAGAATCGTCACCCGTCGCCACGGCAAATTGCGCTATGCAGGGGATTATCACCTCTTCAGCCCGCTTCTTAAGGCTCAAAACACCACCCAGCGAATTTTCCAATTGGTCTACTACAGGCTGCATTAAAGTTTCGAATCTATCCTTATTGAGGAAGTTTTGGCTATCGTACAAGAATACAATATGAAGTGTTTTCAGTATGTAGTTCACGAGAGCAATGCATTTTTCATCAGATTCGAAGTACAGACTCTCATTCTTGCTCGTATTGCAAGCGTCGAGTAACTCAGCTGCGTTTTTCATGAAATGTCCCGCGAATAATACGAAGAGTCCTTTGAGTTTGTCTGCGATAGCACTGCTCAGTCTGAAACAGTAGATAATAAATCATTACATACAGGTGTCCTGTAAGTAGGGGATCAACCTTGATGACAGTATATGAACTGAGTGAAGTGCCACCGATTTTCGAGATTTTGGGATTCCTACATGTTTCTGTTGAGTCCATGATTCCATTTATTTTACTTTCAGATTACTTTTTTTATAAATATCTGTACGAAATTTACTTTAAATTATCATGGAACCCTGAGAAATTAGCGTAATTTTTGGATATTTTTGTTTTTGATTTTCTTTCACATACATAACTGATGCGAAGTGGTTGATAAAAAATGTACTGAATCAATCAATCAATCAATTAATCAAATTCTTTATTTGCAGGATAAGGTTATTTTACATAGTTCTTATAATAATGGTATTCCAGATCTCCTATCCTCGCCTACTAGGCGTGCAAAGTCAGGTTAGCAAAATGAAGCATGCACATAAGCTTGGGATATGAGCATTGATCTTAGTATGGATGAGCAAACCTATAGTCACACTCCAAACACTAATAAAACAAGGTGTTTAATGTTTAAATAAAAAACTTACCTGTAAAAAGTAATTGTTCTTTCCTTGTGTCCTTCAATATTAGTCCTTATAGCCCAGTCATAGATCTTGAAATAGAAAGGCCGGAAACTAGTTTCTGATAACTTCAATACGAGGCACACAAGTGCATTGACGATTTCGTCTTCTGCTCTATCAATCAGATTTGTGTCAATGTTTTTCTCTACGGCATCACTTCTCAACTGTAGCGCGGATAGGAAGAAAGTTGTCAAATCTTGCTGCAAAGCCGTGAAGTCTGCTGTAGTCACGTTAGCAAAACTATCAGCGAGTACCGCCATCACTGGCCCAACAGCATCATAATTTTCCTTTTCTATAACCATTTGATGGGTCTCGTTTGCTACTGGTATTAATACTCTGGGCGGGATAGAACCAGCTACTTTCTTCTTGATATGCGTAAGTTTCGTCACTATAGCTGATACTTTGCTGCACTCTTGATCGTAAGTTTGCCATTTGGCCAGCAGTATTGCGTATTCATATAAAATTTTCTGGAGATACGGACTAAGGAAGAGTGGTAAACTTTCGACTATCTTCGATATCGCTGTCACTGTACTCAATAAAATGAGTTCTGGAGTATCAGCTTTCCGCTGCTTTTTCAAAACTTTAATTAGAGCAGGCATAAATCTGCGTAAACTAGCTAAAGCATGCGCCTTCAAGTTTCCACATAATTCAGCGAGGCAAAGGACGATCGATGCCGTAACATTTCCACAGATATTGGTATTGCAAGTATAGCCAGTAACTGCTTCCAAAACTGGCTTGAATGGTTCAGGATTCTCCGAAGCCAACATTCTCGTAAGCAGCTTCAATGACAGTAAAGCTGTTTGTTGATTTAATTCTAATTCCTGTGCGATAGATTCATTATTAATTTCATCGGTATTTTCAACCGTCTTAACAATGTCCAGTAGTACTGGTAATAATGAGAATAGCAGTTCCTTATCTACATCGTTGAATAATTCGGGACTGAATTGGATTTTGGAATTTAATAACTCCATAGATTTTCTCCTTACTGTGGGTAGAGTATGTTTCATCAAGCCTTTTACTACATTTAAGAACATCGGAGCTGAGAGCAAATTATTTGCATGGTCTAATAAATCATAGCTATGATGCATCATGACCCGCCAGTATTTAGCCGTTTTCTCATCAGTAATTTTGGAAATACTTTGAATATACGTCAATATATTAATTATGAACGTTTTGTAGTGACTTTCCATGGTTTTAACATTGGTCGCCTGACTACAATGTTGAATAAATCTTGAAGATGCTAAGCATGTGTTCATGAATGTAACAATAACATATTTATAATGACGCAACTGAATGGCCGTGTGTCCATTTACACTGAAAATATCGCCAGGATCAACATCGGTTTCCATTTCATCGTCAGCTTTTTGTAAAGGCAGAGACTTGATGTAAGTCATCAGTTTTATCAAATTTTCTAAGGAAATTTCAGGTGCAAATTCCAGTAAAATACTTTGGCCAAAATCAAGCCTATTTATTGGTGATTCCTGATCAGCTAACGTTCTATTCTGCGATGTGTCTTTCTTTTTATTCTCGTTGAAATGAGCAACATGTGTTTCGAGTAATAAGGCAAGGAAAACCCAAAGGAATTGGCTCGGACCAAGAGTTTCCATAAGTTTCTTGTATAAGGGTAACCTTCTATGTTCAGGTACATGAAGAACTACGTCAGCAAATATACGCAAAACTGGAACAACTCGTTTTTGTAATAGCTGAAGTTCCTTCTCTGTATAATCCTCCACATCTTTGTCCAGTTTGACTAATATGGGGATCAGAGTCTCAATAATTTTCGTAATAATCTGGAAACTATAGGCATCATCGTGGCGTAGTACCGAAGACCCCATGAAGGTAAATATTTCCATGGTATGATGTAGCACTTGTTCTGGTAACATGTAAGCAGCATGTGAAAGCAATATTAAAGCGTGGTGCTGGGTTTGTGGATTCTGGGTACCTCTTATACATTGTACAACTGTTTCCACGTCAAACAGGCCTTTGAGCGACTGCAACTGTTCTTTGTCGGTGTCGTCAATAAACTTCTTACAATAATACCATAGAGATGACAGAATCAATTGTTTTGTATATTCCACGTGCGTCTGCTCTTCAAATCTTAAGCATTTATTTAGAAGCTGAAATAATATATTGACAAACGAGTTATCGACACACATTTTCTTCTTGCTTTGAACATATTCTAGGAGCGTCACGCCCAGTCTCCACTCGTCCGTTTCAGCTAATTGGTAAGAGAGCATTGACATAGTAGATTTCTTTTTCTTAGGCACATTGGCTACTGGATCCACAACATTAAGCATTTTCTCCAAAATTGGCTTGAAGTATTCAAATTTAATATTAATTTTCTTCATAGTTCTAGATGCAACACTTGATATAGCAGGATTGTTACTAAACGCACCAGCTGTAGTCACCAAGAGTACAAAATCATTGCGTCTCTCTTCAGGAAACTTTGCAAATACAGCTTCATCAACTTCTTTCATTATTAACACACACAGACTAGTTAGAGACTGATCTTCTTGAATTATGCATTCTCTATATTCCTTGAGGGCCGTTACAACAGAATTCCAAATGTTATCTTTAGCAAATGTTGATACAGTAGTTTCATTTATTAAACCATAAACAGATTTCATTAGATTTGATTCATAAATATCAAACACGAATTTCTTGTCAGCTTCATTTTGTTTCAAAATGTTTTCAAGGCTGTTAAGAGATGGTATAATATGTGTGAAAGTATTTGAATTGTTTATGTTAGCGAGAAGTTTAACTAAGGTAGACTTTATATAGGACGGAGTATCTGCAATTAATATTCTTGTTAAACGTAAAAGACAGTTTTTTCGAAACAACTTGTTCCCTGGCGATTGTTCTGTCAAAATTGTTTTTAAAACCTGAGGCAACTGTTCATGGTCTAACAACAGCTCTTCCTTGTGAGAAATTAATTCTTTTAACAATTGCATGTATATGAACTTTTTGTCAGGGTCTTCCCTTAATATATCAGTTACTAAATCTACTGCACACTGCCTAATAGGCATTACTGGATGATTTAAATCAAAAAGTAAAGTCAAAATCAAAACATCGGAATCATATGCCCATGTCGCATTTTTTTGAATAGCAAAAAAATTTGATAGCAATTTCAGGCTCCGTAATTGTAGTTCTGGGCTTACGACATCTTTTGGATTTGTTGCGTATAAAATATGTCCAAAAGCAATGTTGGCAATGAAGTCAAATTTATCCTTTGCAGTACGAAATAATTTATCAAGCAGTTTCTGTAGCAATTTTGAGTAATGGTCAGTATAGGTAGGAATACCACACCCAGTAAGGAATATTTCATATAATTTTCGGATTAAAACCATTTCAGGTGTTCCACAAACGTTACACCATGTTTTAGGAACATTCTTTATATTCATATCTTCAACTATTCTGTTCAATATATATTCCATTATTTCAAATAGAATCTTATCTTTTCTTGCAATCTTAATAAACTCTGCTATTGAATCTCCAGAAAAAATTGTACTGTCTGCACTGGGTACTATCACTCTATTCACAATGGATTCTAAAAGTGTGTCCAATACAATAACAATTTCTTCTAATGTTGCTTGTTTAAAAGAACAGGATTTGAGAAGCATGCACAAGAAAATATCAAGAGTTTTTTCTTTGTTTACAATACTTAAATCCAACTTATCATTAAAAGTAAGCACTCTGTCAACAAACATAATCTTAAAAACTGCCTGCTTTAAAACTTCTGGATTATCTTTCATTGAATCCTTCAGATTGGATAGTTTATGGTCAAGACCCAACTTCTTACCCCATGGCGATACTATTATTTGCCAAGTTATTTCTGCTAATTGTGAATCACGAGGGAATAGAAGAGGTACAACTGCCATAATTGTTACTTGATTAACAGGTAAAATTTCAAGAGAGCAAAATTTGCTAACAGCTTTTTCGATTACCGGTTTCCATTTCTTTGATCCTTTAGAAACAATAGTTGCAAATGCGTTGGTTATATCTACCTCATTTAAGACTTCAGTAAGATATTCGTTTGGAATATCTAAAGCTGCAAGTACAACATCTATATGTTCATCATTGAACCTGTTTATTATTGAATCCTTAACAAAATCTATGTTTTCAGATTTAAGGGAATGGAATTCTCTTGCTATGTAATTAACTGCTTCAACACGTAATTCTGAGTTTACGTGATTTAAGTTCTCAAAGAGGTATGCACCTCCAATTTTGTGAGCAACAGCAGGATTAAACCCAAGTACTTTTGATAGTTGTGACCTTCTCTTGTTAGAGATTTTACTATCGGAACTAATTTCTTTTTTTACAACCTTATCAAATGCTTCGGGATATTTGTGCTCCACATTTTTTAAGAATACAGAGTACCAATGCAAAATTTTATCATCATCTTCCTCTATAATTTCTATGTCACTCTCATTATCATCTTCATTGCCATCACTCTTCTCTTTTTGATAGTGTAAAGCATTTAGGATACATCTGAAAATACAAAAAATAATAATTTTAAAATCATCTAATATTTTATGCAAATATTGTAATAGGGATGTTGACTAATTTTAGGATTCAATTTGATTTGATAGATAGAACCTTAAGATTCATGAAAAAAATATTATAAAAATAATAATCTTCAATTTAAAGACAAAAATTGATAAATAAAAATCATTTTCGAATTTCCCACCAAAAACGTCATGTGACGTCACTAGCCGATATTCAATACTATCTGTCGACTGAAGTTGGTTGCACTTGCATATAAAATAAGAACAATGACGTCATAAGCTCAAAATGACGTTTGTGGTCACGTGACATTGAGTACTATTTTTAACATTTTAAAATAATTATATTTAATTTATTGTGATTTCGACAAAAGAATATTTTAGGTGTTTAAATGTTTTCCTTGATACTTTAAACATAAATTTATTCTAATTTACTAATAGTGTCAACATCCCTATTGTAGATATTAAACTAAGTAACTATATGTAATTACATCAAATGATGTAATAGACAAATGATCCACCTAATGATAAAATAGTCACCGTAATTCATGAACATCCGACATAATACCTACTATCAGCTCTTTCCACATCCACCCAGGGTTGACCAACGCCATTTGGCATTAAGTTTTACCCTTTTTTACTTTTTATTTTATTTTATTTTTATTTTATTTTTTTTTGTTTTTGGAAAACTTACAGCTAGTTTACAAACATTTTTGAGCATCATAACTGTGAGAGAAAGCCAATTACAAGTTTTCATGTGTAAGAATGGAAATTTTTATTTTTTTTATGGAAATAGCCAGCAAACGAGCTGACAATCCACTTCTAGTATACAATGACGTCTCCTAGTATACAATGAATAGTAGGCTATAGGATTAAAGTACTTACTTGACTATTTTCTCAGGGTTTTGGCTCTTCAAATCAACCTCATCAATTAATATTTCTGGCAGTCTACTGAACTTTCGAAACTCTTCCATATCTTTTAGTATGAGTGGCAAAACACTGGACAAGAATGCTGTTACAAATACGTGTATATTAATCTTATGTTCAACCACCTTCTTTAAGTATATGCAAATGGTGTCCATGACTGTTGCTGTAAAATTACTCAGAATACCATCATTCATTTTCTTGTAATGTGTTTGATGAGTATAAATCATGTTTATAAGTAAAACAGAGTCATAAGATATATCAAAATCAGTAGAAAGTAGTGTATCAATAATATCATTTAACGTCTTGTGCTTTATAGTAGCTTTAGTTACGAGAAACCCAAGAATAATGTAAGCAGCCGAGCGAAAATCAACGATTGTTGATTTGATTCCGTTAAATATTGTTGGTAATAAAATATTCATTATTGACTCTGTAACACGATTGCTAGTGTTCATAGTGCCAATTGCAGTTGAACAAAGAAAAGCAAATACAGTATTCAACTGAGTTGCTCGTTCTCCAAATTCAGATATATACTTCGAGGTTATGTCAGAGATAAACTGAAGAGTTGCCGTATTTGAGACACACTGATTATGAAGCACCTGCTTTGTTAACGGAATCCCATGTTTCTGGACAGATCGTAACCAGTTCCATCTGTTAGAATCGCCTCTAATATCGAGGAGTTGAATGAATCGGATAAATATTTTAGTTTCATGGTACGGAAGAATCAGGGCCATTATCGCATCCTGATTGTACTCATGTATATGGTATCTGTTCACCAGCCATTCACAAGCTTTGTGCGCAGATTGCAGCAAAAAGTATGGTGATAACTGAAGGAGAAACTTCTCAATTGTTTTATCTAGATTTTTATTAACTTCTTTGCTTTGGACAGCCCTCTCAAAATCCTTGGAGGAAACACTGTATAACGTATCCTCAAACCCTCTGAATCCTTCATGTAGCGCTATCAATTCCTTTAAACCGCTCACACCAATTTCATAGAATGTATCCCTGTCTTTGAGGGCTGCTTCTTTGGGGTCAAAGAGCAATGAAGCTCTTTTCTTGTCATCTTTATAAATTGATGTCTGAGGTACAGAAAGCTTTTGTAGTTGCTCGGCTAATGATGTGGCTGGCATGATGGCAAGCAATTATTGTGGCCTGCAATTTAAAAGTGATATTTAATTTTAAATCACTCTCATAATAATTTTAACCTCTAACTACAATTATAATTCAGTTATTACCTGTATTACAATATGAAATAACCTTTTTCCACAAATTATGTTTATATCTTTAGAACCACTTCTTACACATAGTATAGTCGTGCACATTTAACTGTAACAAAACTGATAAAGTTGTACTTATTATAATTATTAGCCTATCAGTTTTTATTACAATCCGCACAATTTTGGCATGAAGACAACGAACTGAACGCACATGTGCGGTGCGGTTATGCGGTATGATGAACTATGAAGTGAAAGAAACTTAACGTAAATAAATCATAATCAAGTGACGTTTCACGTTTGACTTTCCCTACGTTCCAGTAGACGATCACAACGACCACGCTCACGACCGCGATTTTTTCGTTCCACTAGCTTGTGACTTGTGAGCGTTACAATCATACACCCAAGTGGAACGGGTATAGTGAGCGACGTGAGCGTTCAAGGTCAAGCCACAGAGTATTTACACGTTTTAGCCGTTGATACAAAATGTACTCTATGATGTTGAGAATAAGACAAGTCTGAAACATTAGAGGTTAAGTTATAATTTTTAAGCTATAAATAAACGTTACATAATTAATTATCAATTTTATTTTTATACTAGCAAAAAAGTATATCTACAAACAAAACATTTTTTTTTATGAATGGACAAATTAATATATTAAAAAATTGCATAATAATTATGTTAATGATATTGACCGACGAGGAAAAATGTATACATGGCTATATGTATAGTTAATTAAACATTAAAATTATTTACATAATTTAACATATTTGTGCGGTAATCGCAGGGGCGATCCTTCGATGTATGTAATGTGGACTGTATGAATGTATGTATGTATGTATGAAGCAGTAGGTTGGTAGTATGTCCAATCCAATACCAAAATCAGTAAGAAAGAACCCACCAACCTTAACATCCAATGTCGCAGGATTGCGCTGCGCACGACTGCTTCAAATTTTCACGGCACGGCCGGAGGACAGCACCATAAACGTTATGGTCTTCTGATGATGGAAACTCCACGAACGTCGTGAATTCTACCGATCTTCTTCAACGGAGTTGACGCAACTCGCGATATTTTTCCTTTTGACATTAAGTGTCAATTTTGGAAGGGTTTTACTTTTTCTTTCACACCGACCAGTGATAAAGGATTGAACATACCCCCCACCGAAATCAGTGTGATGATTTCCTAATAGTGTCGGTGTGTGAAGAATGAGTGTGTTAATAATATGTGGTATTGAATATTTACGAAATAATTCAAAAATAAATTAAAGAAACTTGTTAGTGTTAAGTAAAAAAGTTGAGTGTATGTGCCTAATCTAAGTCCTAAACTAATAATAACCTAATTTTATATTTAGTTTGCATATGGCAATGGGCAGATTTTATTTACTGGTCTTTTATAAACCCCAGTTTGCGTGCGTACAGTAACTACACGTACAATGTTATCAAAACCAGGGTGAACCTCTTCTATTCTGCCAAGAGGCCACTGCAAAGGTTTGGTTAAGTTAGATTTAAGAAGCACTAAATCACCCTTCTTAACATTTGGAATTGAGGTGAACCACTTTTCTCTTTGCTGTAAAGTGTGCAAATAATCATTTGACCATCGCTTCCAAAATGATTGTGATGCCTTTTGAATACATTGCCAACGTGACAATCGATTCATCTGTACATCTTCAAAATTATATTCCGGAACAGTTAATAAATTCTGTCCAATTAATAAATGACCCGCAGTCAGAACTTCAAATTCGTTAGGATTATTGGAAAGGGAGCATAATGGTCGCGAGTTCATAATCGCCTCAATTTTACAAAATAAAGTACTCAACTCCTCAAAAGTCAAGGACCTATCACCTACTACACGGTAGAGATGATGTTTGGCTGATTTTATACCTGCCTCCCACAGACCACCCATGGAAGCTGCATTAGGCGGGTTCGTGCGCCATTCGACGCCTCGCGAGGATAATCCAGAAAGGATTTCATCAGAATTTGATGTAGAATTAAAATAATTAGTAACGTTTTTTAAATGTTTAGCTGCCGCAATAAAGTTTTTTCCACAATCAGAATATAAGCAAGTACAGAGACCGCGGCGTGCCACAAAACGATCAAATGTGGCCAGAAAACATTCGCAAGATAAATCTGAGAGCACCTCTAGGTGCACTGATTTTGTAGAGAAACATACAAATAAACATAAATATGCCTTAGTAACCTTTGCGTTTCGCCGCATACCTTCTTTTATAAAGAATGGACCACCAATATCGCAACCAACATGGTCAAACACCTTGTTGGCCTTAAGCCTAGTTGCAGGTAACGTACCCATCATAGGCTGTGTGGAGTATGGACGAAATTTAAAACAAGCCCGACATTTCGACAAAACTGAACGAATTACACTACGAGCGTTTATTATCCAGTATTTATTATTCAAAATGCCTTGCAAGGTGCGCGGTCCTACATGCATGTACAATTTATGAAAATAATCAATTATTAAATTTGTTATGTGGCACTTCTTGGGTAATAGTGCCGGATGTTTTATACTATATGGTAAATCCGACTGTTGTATTCGACCCCCCACCCTGAGGAAATTATCAGGGTCTATAAAGGGAGATAGTTTGCGAAGGGATGATACATGAGTTCCCTTTGCTATCATTTGCATTTCAGAATAAAAATAATTATTTTGAATGACTTTTATAATTAAATCATGTCCCCGCTTTAACTCACAAGACTTTAGTGAACCAAATGTTCGATCAGATTTTTTACATTTTAAATTATTTATAAAACGAAGACACCACGCTGTTACGCGCTCGAGTTTACTAAAGGATGAAATATTATTAAAGGAATGTTCAATATCATTAAAGTTATTTAAATTGTAAGAATTAAAGGTAAATGTGTCTACGTTAGTTTTAAGTTCTGGAATGATATCATTTTCTTTTAAAATTAACGTACTTCTTGGCCAACAATGCGGATCTCCAGCAAGCCATGCAGGGCCACTAAACCATTCGTCCGCTACTGCTAAAAGTTGTTCAGGCAGCGCGCTTCGAGAACAGAGGTCGGCTGCATTGTTCTCACTGTTTACATGAAACCAGCAATTGGGCGGAATCACGTCAACAATCTCGCTAACACGGTTAGCCACGAACACTTTTAGTTTGTATGGCGGAGTTTGTAGCCACGACAAAACTACACTCGAGTCGCTAAAGGCAACTATTGGTAAATTAAAATCTTTAACGTTTTGTACGACAAAACGAACTAGCTTCGATAACAGCACGGCTGCCATAAGTTCAAGCCTAGGGATAGACATTAACGGCTTCAATGGAGCAACTCTTGATTTGCTCGTCAATAGTTTGACTTTGACGTTCCCATCCTTGTCAGTACTACGAAAATATATGCAAGCTGCGTAACCAAGTGATGACGCATCACAGAAACCGATTAATTGTACGTTTACAAACGAATTCACTAGAAGGTGTCGCTCAATGCGAAGTTGTGAAAGGATCGGTAATTGACCGATAAATTTATCCCATTTTTGTAATAATTCGTATGGTAAACGGTCATTCCAGCCGAGGCTCAGTTTCCAAAGATCCTGCATGATACATTTGGCAACGAAAGTACACGGCGAAATAAAACCAACCGGATCGTAAATACTAGCCAGCAGCTTAAGTACTGAACGTTTCGTTCCGTCATTATCTTTTAAATTATAATTAAATGAAAAGAAGTCGCATGACGGCAACCATGTCAATCCCAGGACCTTTAAGGATGATGATAACGTATCATCTTGAAAATTTATTTGCGTTATTTGTTCTGATTTCATACGTGTCAGTAGCTCGGGACTATTGCTAGACCACTTACGTAATTCAAACCCGCCTTTTCTCAGAAGACTCATTAAACCGTCTTGTAAGGTACAAGCTTCGTCTACAGATTGACATGACCACAAAAAGTCATCGACGTAGACACCCTCTTCTAGAACTCGGGAAGCCTTACAGTCTGACCGTTCGTCTTGGGCAAGTTGAAGCAGCGTGCGAATAGCCGTGTAAGGCGCGCTACGCAGTCCGTAAGTGACCGTTTTCAACTCGTAAACTTGTACTGGGTCTGACGGTGTATCACGCCATAATATGTGTTGATAACACCTATCAGCGGGGTCGATGAGCACGGCTCGATACATTTTTGACACATCCGCCGTAAAACATACGTCGTAGAGACGAAAGTTAATAATAATTTTTAAAATATTTGGAAGTAATTTACGGCCGGTCAAAAGGTTGTCATTTAATGACACCCCAGTACTAGTTTTCTGTGATCCATCAAAGACCACACGCAACGGTGTTGTGGAGCTAGAAGGCCGTAACACACAGTGATGTGGTATAAAATACTTAGACGGCTCCGTACCACAATATAGCTCCATATGTCCCAGTGACTCGTACTCCTTCAGAAAATCAGAATAAGCCTTTCGGAACTCGGGTGAGCGCGCAAGTCGGCGCTCGACATGCGTGAGTCTCCTAAAGGCTATGTCATACGAATTACCTAACGGTTCGTGATTTGGCTTTAATAAAATAGGTGAAACATATCGGCCACTGTCGTCACGATAATGTTTCTCAATATATAGTTTTTCAGCGACTTCATCATCGGGATTTAAAGGAACATCGCACGGCGAGGATTCTATTTCCCAAAATCGCTTAAGAGTATCATTTAAATGATCATCAGTGGTGTACGACACCAACGTTGTAGACGCTACAACGTTCACATCCGTGACGTCATTAGTAGACGGTGTAACTAATTTACCTGTTATAATATACCCAAATATGCTGTCCAGCACGGCTGGCATATTGGGACCCATAATAATTTTCTTCCCACTATAAATATGGGGAAAAACGTCACCGCCTAAAATTAAATCAATTGGCGATTGCTTATAGAAATGAGGATCAGCTAAAAATAAATTATCATACTGTTTTATTATATGCTCAGGAATTTTAATGGTAGGTAGATCTGAAGTTACTTTCTGAAGAATAACAGCATCAATATTAAAAGCAGGTTTATCAGTGTGACGCGGCCTTAAGCTACATGACGTCATGCCGTAGTTCTTAACTAAACCATCAGCTAATCCGCAAATGCTAAACGGACATTTACGTTGAGATAAACCTAAACGTTGTAAGCATGCAGCGGAAATAAAATTGGATTGTGCACCGGAATCAATTAATACGCGACATGGTTGATAGACGTTAAAGTTGTCTAAAATATAAACAATCGCGGTACCCAACAAAACCGTACTGTAACTGTTATTATTATCAGTTGAAGGGCCTCCCGACTGGGCGGGCGCGCTTACAGGAATCGATGCATTACCGGAGTCATAAGAGGAAGCGAGAAACGTTTTCGTTACGTCCTGATGCAATAATAAGTTATGTGGTCGCTCACAAATAATGCATTTAAATTCACTCCTGCACTGTTCAACAGTATGATTAGGTTTAAGACAATTATGACATAACTTCAACTCATCAGCACGGCTGATTCGTAGCGAAGCACTCAATTTACGAAATTGAGCACAGCGATATATCATATGATTGTCTCCGCAATGCAAACAAGATAAATTATTTTTTGAGTTTGATGACGATGCATGCGCGTAGTTTTTCTGTGCACTGTTTCTAGTTCGCGCCGTAAACCTACTTACATCTGGTTGACGTTTATTCTGTACAACGTTTTGGTTGCTTGTACTAGCACCATAAGAACTAGAATGATCCAACACTTTTATTTGATTAGTAACATAAGAAATCAATTCAGAGAATTTTGGTATCGACTTCTGATTGATACTTTGTTCAAATGATCTACGAGTGTATGGATCCAAGGCGCGTAATGCTATATGACACAGAATGCAACTATTCAAATCTTCAATATCAAGAGATTGTATAGCTTTGTATGAGTTATCAAAGGTTTCCAAGAAATTATTCAACTGAAAGGATGATTCCTTCGCAATAGGTGTAAAGTTTAACATTTTATCTAAATAATTCCCAAATAACATTCGGTTATCTTGATACCTGTCGAGTAAAGCTTGCCAAACTATATCGTAATTATTAGCAGATATCGGAATACTTTTGACTATGTTCAAAGCGGAACCTTTGATACATGAGAGTAAATAGTGAAATTTATCTATATTAGGTATCTGAGGCTGATTATGAACCAACGAACAGAATGTCTCGTAAAAAGTATTAAAATTCTCAATATTTCCATCGAAACAAAACAACTCCAATTTTGGAAGACGTGGCCTAGATTCGATGCACGACTGTGTTTTTTCAGTTTTAACGTTCGCTAGTAATTTTGAAGAAATCAATTTTATACGGAAATACAACTCATCAAAACTATTCAATTCCTGACTTTGAAATATGGTTTTCATACCAGCTTGTAACTGACATTTATAAATTTCAAAAATGCATAATTCGAAAGATGAACGTAGCTCATCTATATCCGTGACACGCAATAGAAACATTTCACGAATATTGCTGTCAGTTACATTTAATGACATGTCAGTTATTATTTGTAATTGTTCAAAAATCCTTTGCTTTTTGTTGATTAAAACGTTTAATTCAACATCAGCTATGCACTCCTCGTACACTTCCTGAACCTTCTGACCCTTTTTAGTAGCCATTGCAACGTGCAAACTAAATATAATATGTCACATAAAATAAATGAATAAATAATTGCCTACTCTATGTTCGGCTCGAAGGCCACAAAAAATTGTGCGGTAATCGCAGGGGCGATCCTTCGATGTATGTAATGTGGACTGTATGAATGTATGTATGTATGTATGAAGCAGTAGGTTGGTAGTATGTCCAATCCAATACCAAAATCAGTAAGAAAGAACCCACCAACCTTAACATCCAATGTCGCAGGATTGCGCTGCGCACGACTGCTTCAAATTTTCACGGCACGGCCGGAGGACAGCACCATAAACGTTATGGTCTTCTGATGATGGAAACTCCACGAACGTCGTGAATTCTACCGATCTTCTTCAACGGAGTTGACGCAACTCGCGATATTTTTCCTTTTGACATTAAGTGTCAATTTTGGAAGGGTTTTACTTTTTCTTTCACACCGACCAGTGATAAAGGATTGAACAATATTTATATCAACTTGTGACCCCACATCGAGCATCTGCTGGAGAAACTACTATAATCCACTAAAGTATCTCTTGTCGAATCGTATACAGTAATTTTTTCCATCACCATCCTTATCTTTTATAAAATTGCGCCAAATTTCTATCACCATCCATTTCTACCCAGTGTTGCCAGGTCTAAAAACTGGCGAGAGTAACTTCGTCGTATCTGGCAACACTGCAATTCGACCACTTTGACCCACCCCGTGAGGTGGGTTGTTTTGAGCGTGCCGTGAGCGAAATTAATGACGTCATCAATGACGTTTTCACCGCGACCATGACGACCGTGGTCGCCATGTGGAACGCGTTTTGATCATTGTGAGCAATGTGAGCCTCTACTGGAACGCAGCCTTTGACGTTCATTCTTTGACATAGAGCAAGCACCGCAAGCACAGATTTATTGGAGCTAACCATGGATATATTTACTCTAACTGGATAGATACTCTAAGACCTTGTCCAGAAGGGACGAATTCGCCGCGATTCTCTCGTGCGTATCACGCGCGACCGTTGCATCCAGAAGGAGCGTACCAACGCACGAAAATTTAGGCGCTCCATATCTTTCGATACGTGCACCTCACTCTGTTGTTCGACTTGTTCGCGCGTTGACTGGACGCAAAAAGGCGTCTCTAGTATTTCGACTCGCGCGAATTACGCGCGAGTCGAGAGTCTGGCGAAGTGCACGCGATTTACGTGCGTATTTTGAATTCGCGCGATGCTTGTGGACGCGATGTACTGGCGCCTAGTATCTCGCTAACGCGCGAATGAATTCGCGCGAAACGATTCGCGGCGAATTCGCCCCTTCTGGACAAGGTCTAACTAATAACTTCGTACCTGACGATCGATGACGTCATAATTATAAGAAGGACCATTTTTGTATTTTGTCCATGATATATCATTACATTGCAATTTTTTATAATGGTTTAAAACATCTTTAATGATGAAATTATAATTGTACCTTAATTATTTATTTACTTTTATTGCCATGATTTAAATTCGGCAATTTTGAAGAAATTTTAATTTTTTAATGATTACTACCAATATTAAAATGATTACTACCAGAAAAATAACATATAAAACATTTTGAAGAACCATATCAAAATAGGACATATTTTTTTTTATGAAAGTGTGGACACTACAATTATGAAGGACAACCTTAATCCGGCCCGCGATTGGTCGAATGTGTCATTCTGATATGACGTCATCGATGACGTCATGTCGGAATCGAACTTCAGGTACCTCTACAAAGTCTATGAGCCAGATAGAGTATATGTATATCCATGGAGCTAACAGAGTATTTTAAGAGAAGACACACGCACCGGAATTTCTGGCCGGAATATTTCGGACCGTGCTAATTCGTTTGAAGTTATATGCGCGTTGTCACACGCAAAGCGATTCCAGTCCGACACCGGACGAAAAAAGTGGACACCACCGGAATCGCCCGCACCACCCGGCTGTCCTCCATCTTTCCGTCCGGCACCGAACACTAATAGAAGTATGTACGCGGCGACACGTGAAATCGAAAGGACAATGCCCATCTGTGCCCCAGAAATGCCCAGATAAAGTATATTACAAGATTGCTCTAATAAATAAAAACTAGAATTATGTTGTTAATTTTAAATCATATGAAGTACTGGATAAAAAATTAAAAATTAAATGAAATTAATAGAAAATTAAGTTCCTAGTGAAAAACTAATAGCAATGATGTCTGTAAGCGATAAAATGTATAAAAGACCAGTAGGAAGTTATCATGTTTAATGTCCAATATCTTTTGAACCGGTGCTTTATATGACATTAAATCTAGATATCACATAAATACTGTTAAAAAGTTATCATATAACATAGAGCTGCAATTTGGGCATTGCATGGCATTTCTGACTTTCAGCTCCATACTAATATGGGCATGGTCCTTTCCGTCCGGGATTCTCAATTGAATGTATCGCTCATAGTCATATGGGACGATGGTGCAATTTTTAAAACTTTGTATTCTTCTTCTCAACAAAAATAAATACAGAAGAAATAACTGGTTCGTGGCTACTTGGTTTTCACGTAGTGAACAGAACTGCCTGGCGTGTGGAATTGACTTAAAATAAAACGTCCGGAGCGCCAAAATTCGGCGCGTGTGTCAACAATATAGTCCGTTTTCCGTCCGATAACCGTCCAGAATTATTACCGGTGCGTGTGTCTCGTCGCTAAAGCACGATTAATAAACTGCAATGTGAACCAGTGTTGCCAGATGGGGCTATTTCCAGCACCGAGCGGCGATAATATTTTATCCGTTGGCTACAGGTAGCCGATCGGCTATTATTAAATATTCAGTGTACTATGGGCCGTGTCCAGTGCTGTCAATATATTATTTAGTAGGTATCGGTTCAGCGCTCGGACTAAAAAAAAATTGGTTGTCTGTAAAGTCGGTTTATGGACGGTAGTTTAACGTGACAACGTCATAACAAAACATTGATGAAATGATTGCATACTAATTGTAGATGAAATTGAGCGCTTCGGCCGATCGTAGCCGATCGTGCCTCTCTGTCGCTTGTTCCGCGCTCTCGCTCGCGCGGAATATGACAGTGAGTCATGCTTTTTCGTGCGTGCACCCGGTGTTCATCGTTTTAATAGACGTTGTCACGTCAAAAGGTTATTGGGCTTGGTTTTCTCAACAAAGTAATATGAAATTAACTGCCGATGACCTTTTTTTTAGCTCCTATACTTCGAACCTAGATGGGGCTATCTCGGGGCTACACGCGTGCTCCAGCCAGGCAAAAAAATATTCTGGCAACACTGAACACTGATGTGCCCTACGTTCCACTAGACGATCACAACGATCACGCTCACGACCGCGGTTTTTCCTGTTCCACTAGCTTGTGAGTGTTACAATCATACACCCAAGTGGAACGGGCACTTCGACCCACCCCGTGAGGTGGGTTGTTTTGAGCGTGCCGTGAACTGCCGTGAGCAAAATTAATGACGTCATCAATGACGTTTTCACCGCGACCATGACGACCGTGGTCGCCATGTGGAACGCGTTTTGATCGTTGTGAGCGATGTGAGCGTCTACTGGAACGCAGCCGTGAACAGCTGTTTTGTTGACGTCAAGCTCAGACTCAGAGGCTGCGTTCCAGTAGTAGCTCACATCGCTCACAATGATCAAAACGTGTTCCACATGGCGACCACGGTCGTCATGGTCGTGGCGAATACGTCATTGATGACGTCATTAATTTCGCTCACGGCACGCTCAAAACAACCCACCTCACGGGGTGGGTCGAAGTGGTCGAATTGCAGTGTTGCCAGATACGACGAAGTCACTCTCGCCAGTTTTTAGACCTGGCGACACTGGGTAGAAATGGATGGTGATAGAAATTTGGCGCAATTTTATAAAAGTTAAGGATGGTGATGGAAAAAATAACTTTATACGATTCGACAAGAAATACTTTAGTGGAACTAGTAGTTTGTCCAACAAATGCTCGACGTGGGGTCACAAGTTGATAGAAATATGTAAAATTATGTAAATAATTTTAATATTTTTAATGTTTAATTCACTACACATATAGCCATGTATACATTTTTCCTCGTCGGTCAATATCATTAACATAATTATTATGCAATTTTTTATTATATTAATTTGTCTTTTCATAAAAAAATTTTTTGTTTGTAGATATATACTTTTTTGCTAGTGTAAAAATAAAATTGATAATTAATTATGTAACGTTTATTTATAGCTTAAAAATTATAACATAACCTCTAATCTAAGTTTCAGACTTGTCTTATTCTCAACATCATAGAGTATATTTTGTATCATCGGCTAAAACGTGTAAATACTCTGTGGCTTGAACGTTCACGTCGGCGTCGCTCACTATACCGTTCCACTTGGGTGTATGATTGTAACGCTCACAAGCTAGTGGAACGGCAAAATCGCGGTCGTGAGCGTGGTCGTTGTGATCGTCTACTGGAACGTAGGGGAAGTGACAGAAATTTGCGTCATTACTCATTCTTGTTTTGTTTACAAAGTATCAATAAATTCACCGAGTGTTGGTTTATTAGCAATATTTTTGCAATATGTTCATTTTATAATAATAATTTATTGTTAAATCAAACGTTATCTCTTACTGCAGGCCATGACATATTTATAATATAGGGTTTTAATGTGATAAATCTTTACAGCGCCAGTATTAAATTGTGTTATTAAGTTGCTTTTGAAAGGAAGTCTTTGTTCTCAAGCTGTGATCAAATATGGCTTTGAATTTTAGCGTATTAATTCTTTGTACGTTATTATCTTTCTGTTTCGCGTATAAACCAGTAGTTTTAATTCATGGAATTATGACTGGGAGTGGTAGTATGGAAATGATCTCACATAGGATTCAAGAGGTTTGTTTGTTTGTTTGGTTAACCTTATCTTTGTATATGGACATAATAATATAAAAGGAGTCATTGTAGATGTCAGGTCGAGTCTAAGTTCAAGATCCTATTAACGAGTTATAACAATAACTCTCCTCTCATATAAAATTAGATTTTTATATTTTTTATCAATACATAAATGTTTAAATCATATTTCCATATCATATGAAACAACTTGGTTTTCAAAGTTTTTAAGACTTAGACCATTTTTTTTAGACAAGACTTGTTTGATATTTAAACAAAATTTTGCAATACTTTTTAATGAAATATTAATTTATTTTAATTAAAAAAACAAGAATTCTAAACAGAAACTAGTTTCGGCATTTAAATTATTATATTTTACGATATTTACGATTATAAACATTTACGATAAAAAGATTTTAATAAGATTGTTTTCTGTAATAACAAAATATTACCAAATAGGACTTGTTTAAAAAACCAATTCTCCGTAGTGACTATTTTTTTTTCCAGAAACATCCAGGAACAATAGTGTACAATGTGAACAGATTCGAGGGCTGGTCAAGCTTGGAAACAATGTGGCACCAGGTACTGGAGATAGGTCTTGATATTGCTAACATATCCAGCAAATATCCCAACGGTATAAACTTGATAGGTAAGACCAGTGTTCCCATCATCCATTTATATTATAGGTCTCTTCAAAGAAAAGTGAATAGGCGTTTATTAAGTCTCTTGGTTGGTTTCTAACTTCCTAAGACATTGTGAAATGCATTTGGATTGTACCCATTGTACTACATATTATACTAACACCACTATTTATTTAACTCTATATCTAGATACTGTCGTTGCGACTTTAAGACCTCTTATGTGTTATGTGTCACTTTTGGCAAAATAAAATCACTTTTTTACGTCAAACAATTCTACATTTTGAAGCACTATCGAATTCACAAACTCGTCTGTACGCTGTTTCCATTGTTTATTCTCCAAATTCAAAATTATCTACCTCTGTGCTTAGTAAACAAAAGTTTATCGATTTCTACTAATGTTCTCAAAAAGCTGATTTTTAACACATAAGAGGTCATAAGTTGCAACAACGATACTCTATGTCTATTATATTAATGTCAGTAAGTAACCATAAACTTCTTCTTCTTTCAGGTTACTCTCAAGGTGGTCTGCTGGCCCGAGGTATCATCCAAACTTTTCCCAACGTATCTGTCAGCACTTTTATATCCCTGAGCTCACCACAAGCTGGTCAATATGGAGGTAGTTGCTAATTTTATAAAAAAAATGTGATAATTTTTTTTTACAACTGTCCGTGAAAAGTGACTTTCCCAAAAAATTTTGTTACATAAATTAATCTATTCTTATTAATTTATTAAAATTAATTATCATTGAAGCTATATTATGTACTTTGTATCATAAACTGCTGAATACAGTATGTCTTTGTCAATGGTTAATGTAATGTATGTAATTTGATCTGGTTTCAGCTGGTTTCCTCCACGTGGTCTTCCCTGGATTGGTCAGAGAGACAGCATATGAGTTCCTGTACTCAAGAGTTGGTCAGCACACCTCCGTTGGCAACTACTGGAATGACCCCTACCATCAGACTCTGTATGAATCCTACAGTGTGTACTTGCCTTATATCAACAATTATTTATCGTAAGTATTTTTATATAGCTTAGTATTACATTTTGGTGGTAATTTTTGGGATAATGTTTCCTATCCTACATTATTTTCGCCCATTAAACGTAGATTTGTTGGCAGTTATTAAAATAAGTTAGATAATTTTTGACGGAAGATTTACTCGTATTATTACATTTTGATGTAGTTTTTATTTATTTATTGTTGACTAATTGCATAGGTAACAAAATTTCACCCCAATGTTCAACTGGTTCCATGGTGTAATGGTTAGCACTCTGGACTCTGAATCCAGCGATCCGAGTTCAAATCTCGGTGGAACCTGATTTTTGCTATCATTCCAAAATTCATATTTTTTTTCCATTTAATTTTATTTTGTTTAAATTTTTGGTGATTATTATTTATTTTTATTTAAGAGATACAATATAATATACGATATTTTATCTTGTTCCAAAAATATTTGTTGAGATTAATTAAAATAACTAACCTTGTCTATAATCTTTAAATACGTCATGTGTTATAAAATAACAATACATTAGTTTAGTATAAATTGCTATTCAAACGTTATTGACGTAAGTAATTTGAATAATAATTAAATAAGGTCAAGAAATGTTATCGTAATAGTCTTGGATCAATAAAATTGAGAATTGCGTGGAAATAAAATAATGATAATAATTAATTATAAATAGACAATAGTATTATTTATATTTAGTAAGAAGTTTAGTTATGAAAAAAATATATTATTTTTGTAAGTAACAAAAACAATGTTTAAAAGTCATAGGTTATAAATTCTGTAAAATTATCTCTAAATTACTAAAACAATCAAATCTCTTCCCACTATTAATTTTATTTATTACACGTCATGCTATTATTAAAGTACAAGTTACGGATATCCGTGTGTATTTTAGTTCCTAATAAATTGAACAGAGGGATACATTTCAATGAGTTGACTTAAAATAGATGTCGCTAGTATATATGTTCATAGTTTACAATATAGTTTATAGATCGCGTTGTAATTGCAATAACATGACGTCATAAAATAAACTTATTGTTAGTTTAAATCTTCATTTGTTATTTTATTATTTTTATTAGCGAACACAAAAGAGCAGGCTTGTCACCTACTGTGTAACATAAAAGGCATCACATATCGCTACAATCCCCAGTTTTAGGTGTTAAAAATAAAATTAAAAAATATATATTAATATATTATATGTATATGTAACAAAAGGGGTATTCTACGGTGTTGGTTATTCAATAATATTCCTTTTACTTTGCTCCATGATATTATATTTCTAGTTCTCCTAACGTTCACATCAATACTTTCAAGTACTTCAACACTACGTGATCATCCGTTCTGTCCTATTGACAATTCCTTCCTCTAAATATGACATGTCGTTTCTTATATGCCAACCTCTGCATCGGACAAGCGTTGTAGAATATAGAGGTCCGTCCCTGGACCTTCACTGGAGATTCGTGGCCTCACCGACACGGCTATCCTGACTTGCGCTCGTCCTCGTGCGCGCTTTAATTTATCTTGGTACATCATCACCATGCTTCTTCTATCTACTGGTCCACAAGGCATGCCACATGGTCCTCTGCTTATGATCCCATCCAGCAATACCAGACGCCCTCATAAGAGCGTCGGGGTATCGGGCTGTAATTGGTGTTCGTGGTCTCCATTCTAACTCCTGGGTCCACAACTCGTTGTTTTCGTATCACGCACGCGGCCATCGCTGACGACCCACACGACCTCGTGTGGATAATCAGAATCCTGTAAAAACAGTCTCAACAGTATTTTGCTCGGCTATTCTGACTACATTAACCTGATTCACATTCATTTTATTTTCGTCATTCATCACATCATTATTAATTTACAGTCAAGAATAATTCGCTCATTAAGTCTGATATTTTAAATGTGGACACTTAAAATATAGTGGAGATAACTATGGTTTGGCCATTTGGTTACCAATCTGGTTCATAAGACTCTACGGAACGTCGCAATTATGTTATTGTCGTCTGGTCCGGATTATACCCTGCAGACACCTGGTCCAGTCTCTCTAAGACTCTCCAGGTACAACGTCCCTTCAGTTCTATGCTGGCCCGGACTCATTCACATTTCTTTTCCTCTTTTTTTTTGACACCTTTTTTTACAACTTTTTTTTTATCTTAACTCTTTTTTTTTTACTCCATTTTTTTTTACAACTTCATATTGTTACTAGGTACTCTTTTTTTACCTTTCATTTTCACTTATCTCTTTTTTTAAACTTTTTTTTCTCTCTTTTTTTCTCTCTTTTTTCACATCTTTTTTTTCACATCTCTTTTTTTCACTCCTCTTTTTTTTACTCTCTTTTTTTTTTACAATAGCCATTGTTGCGAAACTCATTAAATTGATATCATCATGCAATCCTTCTTTTACTATACCATCAGACCGACCATAGTTTCTCTACGTGACTTACATCTGACTTACACAAGTCTAACGAGTCTACTGACAAGAAGTCGCTATTCACCATAACGAACTCGCATCATAAGGAACCCGATAGCAAAAACTTCGAACTGTCAACAATTGCAACAGCTTACTCTTAGTTTTCAAATTAGGTTTCATAACTTTCAACCATTTATTAAATTTAGAAAAATAAAAGAATGTCACTGTCATTGACTGAAAAACCCTCATTTAAAGACAACGTAATTTCGTTCTTTAAATACGAATGTCAGGCAAATCATGCAAATAATTTTAAGAATGATTCGTTTAAATTCAATACCAGCAACAACATTATCTACACGCTCATCAGCCCCATAATCATAGAAAACTTCACAAAATCACCTGTATGATCAAAGTATGCCTGAAGACGGTTGTGACGACACTCATTCTGCCATCACCTAATCTAGCACCGCTCACGCAGCAGACAGGTCCTGGGTCTCTTGGTTTCTCGTGGCTGGCGTGGTAGATCATTATTCCATGTGTCATCGATTTTCCGCAACTGAAAAATAAGTAAGGTTAATTTCACTCGTATGATATCAGGTATCACATTTGATGCTAGACTAAGGCTACTTATCTGCGATCCGTAGTTACGTCCATTTCCATCAACATGTTCCTCGAAGAAATTTTAGTCGTCACCTCATATTTAAAAATCGACATTCGCCTCTCAGCACATCGTACTCCGAAAGGTCTACATATTGGATGGCTTCGTTTGTTTGAACTGTCACATCACCATATTTCGCATTATCCACACCGATTATATTATAAAATTCGACGATTCTCATTTTATTGCGTTTTGGATTGTTTAATTTCTCATTGCAAAATTTTCCTCAAATGTCATCCGAACTAGTGTCATTCCTCATTTATTTTCCGCATTTGTGGGCAAGTCCTTTCCAACACTTCTGATGTAACAAAAGGGGTATTCTACGGTGTTGGTTATTCAATAATATTCCTTTTACTTTGCTCCATGATATTATATTTCTAGTTCTCCTAACGTTCACATCAATACTTTCAAGTACTTCAACACTACGTGATCATCCGTTCTGTCCTATTGACAATTCCTTCCTCTAAATATGACATGTCGTTTCTTATATGCCAACCTCTGCATCGGACAAGCGTTGTAGAATATAGAGGTCCGTCCCTGGACCTTCACTGGAGATTCGTGGCCTCACCGACATATACTTTATTTAAGTACATACATGTACTTATTAAAGTCTTAAATTATTAATGAATCATTGATTTTAATCATTAATTAAATTGTTGTCATCTAAAACTTTTTCTTTTTTTTCCTTCTTTTCTGATGCTGCCAATAAGACAATTCCCTTTTTTTGATGGAATAAAAGTTTTATTGCGTATCATAAAATTAAATACAATAATTATTTTATGTTAATACAAGTAGGTACTTATCCTAAATAATATGACTATTAAATTACTTTTTTTCAGTTCTGCAAAGTCTGAAGACTTCAAAAATAACTTGCTCCGGGTAAAGAGACTGGTGTTGATCGGAGGTCCTGACGATAATGTCATTACGCCTTGGCAGAGCAGGTAACCAGTTAAATATTATGTAACTAATATTCTAGTAACTATAAATCTTGATACAACTCCTGAAGAAACTCCTTTTGTCAGAAATTATTGGTAATACCTAGTTGTTCCTCATGAAAATGGTTATCAAGTGCCACTCCAGAATCGTAGAATAAAATATTGATTTTAAGATTCTGGCACTTTATAGCACTAAGGGTCTCGGCGCTATGCTTTGGACAGACGGACGGACGGACGTGACGTAATTATAAGGATTCCAATTTTACTTCGGAACCCTAAAAAGGCACTCCAAAAATCCGCAGTGGAGCAGTGCCAATTTCTATTCTAACTTTACCTGAGATTATAGATAGATAAATTATAGAAAAACGCCAAAAGGGACCTGTATTTTTACATACGTTGCAAAGACAGATTGGCTTAGAAAAAGGATTCCATAGTGATGGAGAGAATCCTTAAAATATTTTTTTTCGTTCCGTATTTACTTCAGGTACCTACCTCTACGTGATTCCCTATTATCTAATCCATTTTTATCTTGATTATGATGTGGTCAAGATACAGTAAATTAGGTAATATTACGCGGATGATAACCCCGACATAATGCACAACAAAAGGTATTAGATAGAAATTACCTTATTTTCGCCTTGTCATGTTGGTATCGGTAATTTTATGCAATCTTATCTGATAAATCTGGTATTGCGTCAACGTGTAATAATTATGTCATCATGTATTATATTTATGAAGTTGATGAATATTTTGAATACATTGATTCAAGACATTGATTGTTTTGCTTGTCCACTGCTGCTGCTGCACTTGCTGGTGTTAAATCTATCTATACTTATCTTTGGTATATCTACCTACCAATATTCTTCCTTTCATACTACACTACTTTATTGCCTTGGTTGTTGTTTCACAAGTGTATCTAAGTAGTTATTAATACCACATACCGACACTTTTTTTAAATGTTAGTACAATACGGCCGACGTATCTTGGCGCGTCTGAACATAGGCTCTGCGAACTTTAGCGCATGTAAGACAGAGATAGCGACACGAACATGCTAACGTGTGACTGAGACATAATACGCCGCGTACCGAGCATTGTCGAATTGTGTTTCTGCGCAGCCTTCTGCGCGAAGTCCAGACGCCCCAAGATACGTCGGCCGTACTGTACTTGACTACAATCCCACCCGTGGTAAAGCGTGCTAAAGATAACTCAATTTGCTCAGTATCTACTCACTTATTACTTATCCCTAACGCCCCTAGTACATCCACTTATTTTTTACCAATTCTTTCCCAGTCAATTCGGGTACTACGGCGCGAACGAAACGATCGTGGAACTGAGAGAGCAAGCTATTTACACGGAAGATCGGATAGGTCTTCGTACATTGGACGAGAGCGGTCGCTTGCATGTGGTCACTGTGCCAGGAGTCAACCACTTTAGCTGGCATATGAATGTTAGCATCGTTGATGATTATCTCCTGCCTTTTTTAGACTAGTTGGACGACTTCAAACTGTGCTGATTGGACTAGTTGGACAGCTACATCCTGTTTTACATCAATACGTTGGACAACTACGTCCTGCTCTATTTGGACTAGTTGGACAACTATCCCTGCTTTACTTTACTACTCTTTTGGTAATTCCAGTGACTTAAATTAAGTAGGCCTAATATTAAGTCATCCATGGTGATAGTATAAAACCTATAAATCAAACGTAAGTAGTAAAAAATGAGAAATAAATTGTTTACATAATAATTACAACTTTAGGAGATACTAGTAATCGCTTTCGCTTTGCGTCGGTTTTCGTATAGACCCCAATTTTTGGATAATAATATATGTATATGTATAGCCTATGTTACTCAGAAATCATAGAGCATTCTATTCGTGAAAGAATTTTTGAAATCGGTTCAGTAGTTTTTGAATTTATCCATTACAAAATACAAACATACAAAAATACAAATCTTTCCTCTTCATAATATTAGTGTAGTCTGTAGATTATAGTTTAGATAGTAATGAAAGAAGACTCACTCATAAATAATTTTTGATACTTTTATAATATTATTTGTACTTTAGCTGTGTGTGCTTTGTAACTATATGTAAGGTACATTGGTATATCTAAATATTCAATACAGGTATATATGTCTGTGAATGTATTCATATTTTAGCCCATAAGCGTGGCAATTAAAAGCATAATGTTGTCTTTTAACTTAAGAATTTAAAAATATAAGTTAAATGTGATATTTTAATTTAATCATGTTCATTGTTCGCACATAATTGAAGTTTGAACTTACCGCACAATAATAGTATCGAATTTCACGTAATTACCAAAAATACATTAGTTTAATTTTGACATTTATTTCGATTTAGTTCAAATTTTAAACCTTTTAGAAATTGTATTTGAATAATAACATGTCTTATAACTTATTAACTGTCTTATTTGCTATTGTTTTAAGTTTTTTTTTTGTTTTACAAAAATACTTAGTTCAAATTTTAAACCTTTTAGAAATTGTATTTGAATAATAACATGTCTTATAACTTATTAACTGTCTTATTTGCTATTGTTTTAAGTTTTTTTTTTGTTTTACAAAAATACTTAGTTCAAATTTTAAACCTTTTAGAAATTGTATTTGAATAATAACATGTCTTATAACTTATTAACTGTCTTATTTGCTATTGTTTTAAGTTTTTTTTTTTGTTTTACAAAAATACTTAGTTCAAATTTTAAACCTTTTAGAAATTGTATTTGAATAATAACATGTCTTATAACTTATTAACTGTCTTATTTGCTATTGTTTTAAGTTTTTTTTTTGTTTTACAAAAATACTGTCTCAGTTTGTAACCACTGTTTAGTATTTATTTGCATAACAAAATATGTGTTAGTTTTTTATAAACTTTTATTATAGAGTTTTTTTATACAGTTTTCTTTTATAATATTAGTGTTTTAAGTAGTCAAATGTATAACATAATGTGGTAAAGTAACATTTTATAAATATTTTATAACGAGCCAATAGAATCTCCTTAAAATAAGCCAAATACCTAGCAATAGTTCTATTAGGAGAAATGCAAATAGGTCTGTATAATTATGAATATTTAAATCTACGAAATATATACCTACCGAGATTGTATTTGGTGAGCATTTATAAATTTGGCTGTATTTAGTAATTACTAATTACAATGTTATATACATCTAGTCTTGGTATGGAAATAAATGTTTGTACCTACTGTGAAATGTGTTATTTTTTATTCTGCTATTCAGTTCTTACGAATACGATTCATCGCCAATATTGGTGGAAATGCGAAGCAAACCTTCGAAGGCTGCGGACTGGTTCCGCGGGCGGTTTGCTGGTGAAAATCGATATGGTGGACTGGACTGCAGTTGGCCTGGATGGATGACGGACTGGAGTAAGAAAATCAAGGGGTTTTTTGGAGGTTTGGCAAGCACACTAAGGGGCCATCCATAAAATACGTCACTAATTTCATGACTTTTTGACCCCCCTCCCCCCGTCCTTGTCACAGCTGGTTACATTTGTGAGACCTCCCCCCTAGTGTGACGTCACATATTACGAAATTTTACACCTAAAATTATTTAATTAAAACAGCAGTTAGTTTATTATATGTTAAACCTACGCCTACCTGTGCGCTAAACTTCATGAAAATCCGTTCAGTAGTTTGCCTGAAAAAGTAAACACCCATACGTCCTCACAAACAAACGTTCACATGTATAATATTAGTAGGATTATTATATTCTACACATGTCATAATATCGCTAACATGTGATCACACCAGTCACGATACGAAACACAACACACTACTTGCAGTTGCGTCAGTAGATAAGCTAAAGAAGTCGATAACAGTTGATTCACTCCACTTGAGGTAGTCATTCAAATAGATTTTTCGGTTATCTACCTCTGATTCCTGTCATTGTTTACTGGGAATTCCTCTGTTATGTGACGTAGACTAGACTAAATAAGAGTGTCTATACAGGAGTAAAGTTCCTCATGTTGTGTGTAGTTTGGGCATCGCAGCATCGTCTCCCACTTGAGGAGATGTAACTAACTTATACAATATAATAAGGCAACTTATACAATACAATATAATACGATACCTACTACCGATTAAAAGTTGACCTCGTTACAGATTTATTTATTAGTTTCAGAGATAATATTAAATATAGATAATCCTATAAATAATATATCGTTGTGCAATTCACGTTATAAAATGATAACTACCTACTTAGAATAAAGAATAAACAATGATAGCTCTCATGATCGATTAATTGATGGATTAGTAACTAGTAGGTGGGTACTAAATATATTAGTAGGTACTTGAATGACTGATTAGATTAATGGGAATGTCCTACTGGGAAGTACTGCAATTTATACCACGTACGATTTTCTTTGAATTCCGGAGAATATGAAAAAGCTTAAATTACAAAAATTTTATTCGTGGATGTATTTTTACCGAGTGATTTATCGCAAAATATCGCAACTCTATTAATTAAAATATATTAAACTAGGTAAAGCTTTATTATGGATCTACAATATGACAAATTTCGGTATTTTTTAGCAAATAAAGCCACTGAAGTAATTTTAGTGTTGCTACTCGACAATAGATGTCAGGAAGAGTCTATAGCAGTTTTTAATTATTGCCTTAAAACACGGATAAAACGACATTACCTAAAAATTAATCCTAACTAGATCTAAACCCCCTGCATACGAAATTTCATGAAAATTGTTTTCGAGACTCAGAAAATATATACAAGAATTGCTCGTTTAAAGGTTCATGTTCGTAAAAGGGAAGACCTACCGTACATAATTATATTTCTACGTATTTTATGTAGGCAATTCTGTTTCATTTCCTAACAGGAAATAGCCTGCATAAGCAAGCTCCTAGGTAATTTAGCGTAAACAATATACATAAGAGGTAAGTACCTATTTAGATAAAATATTGATTAGATATCCTTTCTATTGTCAAGTAAAGGAGGATCATTGAAGCCCGGAAAGAACCTCAAGTTTTCGGTACTATTATGATACCGATATGTTGTACTGCCTCCACTTCAATCATATTCATACCTCCCGCAATATTCTTCTTTCTTTCTTCTCACTTTCTTGAACGGAAACCCGACAGTGATGCTCTTGGTGTTGCTTACCAGAGTTACCAGAGTGCTTAACAGTACTTACTTCATGCAACCAATGTTGAATAATAGATATTAGCAATTCAAATAGCACGGCTTTGAAATTTGAAAATGATGTTTGATGATGATTAATATCTGTAATGCAATTAATAATATCTATGATTTAATCAAAACATCAGGTTCCACCGAGATTTGAACTCGGATCGCTGGATTCAAAGTCCAGAGTGCTAACCATTACACCATGGAACCGATGATTAGTGATGATTAATATCTGTAATGCAATTAATAATATCTATGATTTAATCAAAACATCAGGTTCCACCGAGATTTGAACTCGGATCGCTGGATTCAAAGTCCAGAGTGCTAACCATTACACCATGGAACCGATGATTAGTGATGATTAATATCTGTAATGCAATTAATAATATCTATGATTTAATCAAAATATCAGGTTCCACCGAGATTTGAACTCGGATCGCTGGATTCAAAGTCCAGAGTGCTAACCATTAGGTACACCATGGAACCGATGATTAGTGATGATTAATATCTGTAATGCAATTAATAATATCTATGATTTAATCAAAATACCAGGTTCCACCGAGATTTGAACTTGGATCGCTGGATTCAAAGTAAAGAGTGCTAACCATTACACCATGGAACCGATGAATGATGATGATTAATATCTGTAATGCAATTAATAATATCTATGATTTAATCAAAATATCAGGTTCCACCGAGATTTGAACTCGGATCGCTGGATTCAAAGTCCAGAGTGCTAACCATTACACCATGGAACCGATGATTAATGATGATTAATATCTGTAATGCAATTAATAATATCTATGATTTAATCAAAATACCAGGTTCCACCGAGATTTGAACTCGGATCGCTGGATTCAAAGTCCAGAGTGCTAACCATTACACCATGGAACCGATGATTAGTGATGATTAATATCTGTAATGCAATTAATAATATCTATGATTTAATCAAAATACCAGGTTCCACCGAGATTTGAACTCGGATCGCTGGATTCAAAGTCCAGAGTGCTAACCATTACACCATGGAACCGATGATTAATGATGATTAATATCTGTAATGCAATTAATAATATCTATGATTTAATCAAAATACCAGGTTCCACCGAGATTTGAACTCGGATCGCTGGATTCAAAGTCCAGAGTGCTAACCATTACACCATGGAACCGATGATTAGTGATGATTAATATCTGTAATGCAATTAATAATATCTATGATTTAATCAAAACATCAGGTTCCACCGAGATTTGAACTCGGATCGCTGGATTCAAAGTCCAGAGTGCTAACCATTACACCATGGAACCGATGATTAGTGATGATTAATATCTGTAATGCAATTAATAATATCTATGATTTAATCAAAATACCAGGTTCCACCGAGATTTGAACTCGGATCGCTGGATTCAAAGTCCAGAGTGCTAACCATTACACCATGGAACCGATGATTAATGATGATTAATATCTGTAATGCAATTAATAATATCTATGATTTAATCAAAATACCAGGTTCCACCGAGATTTGAACTCGGATCGCTGGATTCAAAGTCCAGAGTGCTAACCATTACACCATGGAACCGATGATTAATGATGATTAATATCTGTAATGCAATTAATAATATCTATGATTTAATCAAAATACCAGGTTCCACCGAGATTTGAACTCGGATCGCTGGATTCAAAGTCCAGAGTGCTAACAATTACACCATGGAACCGATGATTAATGATGATTAATATCTGTAATGCAATTAATAATATCTATGATTTAATCAAAACATCAGGTTCCACCGAGATTTGAACTCGGATCGCTGGATTCAAAGTCCAGAGTGCTAACTAACCATTACACCATGGAACCGATGTCAGTGAATGAATATTTGGTGGCTAGGTATAACAATATCCTGATTCAACTTTCAATAAAAGTGACGTACCTAATATGTTTAACACGTTCACTGCGTCAACACTTTCAAAGAACTTTCAGCCTGTGCTATGGGGACCTCAAAAACCCCTTAACTAAACTTTCCTGTGGTGCGTTAGGGACCTCTTCAGCCCCCTAAAATAGCAGTTTTGAAAATAATTAATATCTTCGTCAAAACCAATGATATATTTATGAGTTTTTTGTGGCTTAAACATAGGCTATGACTCTATCTTTTGGTAGGTTCGCACGCAGTTCTGACATTAGGGTAAATCACTATTACAAAAAAAAAATTAGGGATCTGTTGTATCCCGTTCCGCAACAGATGATGGTTCAACATGTGTAGCTACTAGTGATGGGAATAAAATAAAATCCCAGTTGTCGATAGGTAAAAAAGTTTTATTACAAAAAATGGTTGTCTGTAAAGTCGGTTTACGGACGGTAGTTTAACGTGACAACGTCATGACAAAGCTCCGCTCCGCTCCGACCCGCTCCGCTCCACTCAACTACGATCGCCTATGGCATCGGCTACGATACGCCGATCGTCCGATCGCCCGGCGCTCATCGTTTTAATAGACGTTCTCACGTCAAAAAAATTGGTACATATGAATAATTTAATATTTAAAAAAAGTGTTATAAAGAAAAGTTTGTGATGAAGGTTTTTGAAGTTATACTGCTTTAGGCGCGTTGTGAAATAAATGGAAAAAATAATGAGAGTGAAATTTTAAGATTTGTAACACGGACGGTGACACAAAAACGACGGTCACAAAAAACGCTCGTTTTGAAAAATTATTATTATTATATTGTTTTTTTTTATATTGTTAAAATATTATTTTTTAATATTGGTTTTTTGATGCCATAGAAGTATAACTTCGCACGCGCGTACGTAAGTACACGTTTATGTTATTTTTTTCTTACCAGGACGATTAAACATCTCATAATCCGAATCACTATCGCTGGCCACTGGCGGGATATTTGTATGTTTTGCAAAATTTTTATTTTAGCATCCGATGTACACGTTCCTGTATAATCCGACGTTGACTTATTTACATACTTCCCGCACTTTTTAGGGTTCCGTACGAAAAAACGAAAAACGGAACCCTTATATCACTCGTGCGTTTGGGCGACCGCCGTTCACAGCCAATTTACTCCGATAGAACTGGACCAAATGAGTTGAAATTTGGTACTCATGTACATTTTTGTGACCCAAAGACGAAGGTATAAAGTAAACAACTGAATTTTGAAAAAAAAAATTAACAAATCTGTTTTGCGAACCGTATCGCGTTGTATGTCAAATAAAAGGGCTTGTTGTAATGATCTCATACATATATTTTTATAGTTTTACAATGGATAGTTTTAAAGTTATTAAAGAAAGAACGAAAATTACTTAAATATTATATATACTTATATATAATATATACTTAAATATTACAGGAAAACCTATAAGAAGTCTTAAAAAATGACAAAAATTAATAAAATAGAAAAATAACAGTAAATACATAAAATCAACGTACGGAATTCTCTCCAAGCGAGTTTAACTCGCACTTGTCAAGTTTTTTCATTTTAAAATAACTCATTGTTCGTATTTACGAGCGTAATAATTTGATATCGAAGCGCGAACTTAACGATCGATACATGAACATCCCTAAAACAAAACTTGTGGTGCTCGTGCCTCCAACTCTCCCGTCCTTGCGGCTACGGGGCTCACGATTCACGGGTATCAAAGGAAACCCCCAACGCAAGGAGTGAATATATTTTCACTTCTGTGCGGTAGGGACCTCGTCGACCCCTAAAATATTTTATTACACCATTGATTCAAAATTTAAGCGGGAAGCAAATATGTATATTTGTCTTTATCATACACATAGAACTTTAGATGTTATAGCCTCCCGCACAGAGTGAAAGAACACGATTTTTGACGCCGCACAGTATGAAAGTTCTGCACGGGATCTCGTAGAGATCCCTAACGCACCGAACGTGTTAATGATATTGATTTAGATGCAGGGGTTTATACAGCTGGATAGACAATAATAGAATTGATTGAAAAGTTCTTATTCAGTGATTTGTGTCAATTGTAAGAGAAGTTGAGCAAGGTCATGTCTTTGACGTAGTTTAATTTTTTTAATGAGCCCTTTTATTTGATTCCCAATAAAAACTTTTAAAAATATTTTTTGATTCAGTATAACAAGTCAATCAATACGTAGTTATGGGGCCGGGAATTTATAATTATAAGTACCTACTTATACCGCCTTATACCATCCATCCATCCATCCATCAGCCCTTGGAGGTCCACTGCTGGACACAGGCCTCCCCTAACTAGAGCCTTCTGAATCCAGCGGATGCCCGCTGTCTTCTTCAGGTCGTCTGTCTACTTGGTCGGGGACCGTCCTATGCTCCTTTTTCCGAAACGTGGGCGCCATTACAACCTTATACCTACCAGTGAACGAATATATTTTACGGTATATTAGTGAACGAAGATACTACAGTATATTAGTGAACGAAGATACTACATTATATTAGTTCATTGCCTTTACCTGAAGTTCTTCGAGACTCTGTTTAAAGGGCTCTTCACCGCGCTTATAAACGAAGACGCAGGCATACCTAAAGCTAGTATGATTAGGAAAAAGTGAATAGGGATGACTAACCAAGACCAAATCTGGGCATCGATATGTCCATAGTCCTTATACATTGTACGACGCACACTCCTGTAGGTACAAAAACTGTTTTCTTGGGAACCAAGTTTTTACTTTGAGTTTATATTTGAACCAGGGGCTATTCTCGGTATTTTCATGAGGATTAAATAAAAAATAACATCGCTTTTATAATAATGAGATTCGATTTAGAAATAGGTTCAGCATTTTAGAGTACCTAGGTTTTTTGTAATCAAAGGGGAAATCTATCCAAGAAAATATATCTAGGTAAAAGTTAGTCGGTCAATGGAGTGTCAACCTCATTAATCATTGCTCAGATGTAACGAATCTACGACAAAATTTACATCATATATTTTCCTCTTATGATTTGTAGTTGATTGCAAATGTTACTGGCCTAATTAAATAAATGCTAATCCTAGAAATGTATCCTCTTCTTCTTGACGTGAAACGTCTTTATTGGCCATAGATAAGCTACGCATATTAATCCACCCAATATTACGATCCCCGTAGGAGCTCCATTAATATCAAGTGTATTTATAAAATGCTGTAAGTACAACTATTTCATGAAATAGTTCCACGAAACGGCCAAGCTATTCTTTGATTTCAAGATTAATTATTGTAGAGTTAAAGCTTGTAGAGTCACGCTTTTGAGCTTAATAAATTGGCCTTTCATGAGATTTGATTACTTTCTAATAGTGATTAAGCATTACAAGCTTGTGAATCTTAAGAACCTGTTTTACTCTGTTTGTTTGGCGAGATATTAAAATATTTCTATGGGAGCTAGAATCGAACCCCGAGACCATAGGTTGCGCGCCAATGTATGACTCATTGCATTTTTCTTCGTCGGCGCGGACGCGCATTTCATTCATTCGCTACAGTCAAAGAGTACAAATAGGGCAGATAAGATAATCATTAGTCTGTTAGTCATTCGTTTTTTATGATGTGATGATGTTGTACTACCGTTAGTTATTCTAAATTAATTAGATAGTTTTACATACTATCTCAGAACTAAGATTTAAGAAACAACATCTCATAAATCTGATTGTGAGGTTATGTTTAGGTTTTACTTATTATAATACGATGTAGTTTCGTGAAGTTAACGAACTTCCATACATCCGTCCATTTCTTCGTACTAAAACTTTCGCGATGGAATAAAATCCCATCTTGGAATGAGAGCATACCTACACCTTTTATAATTTGCAGATCCAATACCTAAGTCTACTTTTACGCTCATTATGTAGGTAATAAGTATGTACTTTGATACTTTATTAGTTTTTTAATCTTTGGCCAATTGACCGGGCTATGCGTCTGCGCAGCTAGTTTGCCCCTACTCGGCTGCACTACACATGACTCACATGAGTCATGCCATTTCTCGCGGCTAAGATTACATCAATTTGGTAAGAATGGTAAGCAATGAATCATAGTATTACAAAAATGTCACGTTAGGGAAAAATTATATTTTGTATCAGGTATCGTAAATTCATCGTAATTTTGATAGCACGTAGTATTAATATGTGTAATACTTACGTATTTTGCTTACGTGTAAAACATATTTTGATGAAATATTTCAGTAGACTGTAATAGTCGGAAATGTGGATTACAGTAGGAAGTAGCTATTTACTTAGTAGAGGAGGAAGTTCATAACTTATGAGGAAAACGATATCAGATAACAGATTTATTGTAGAGGAAGTAGGTACGTTACCTACTTACTACACAGTTCATTGATCATGGCGGATAAAAATTTACACAAAAAACATCTCGTTTTTTGTGTCAGAAAATTAAGAAGTAGCTGTTACACTTAAATAAGTAATTACTCTAATCATGGAAAGGACATTGAATTGAAGGATATTGTGTTTTATTAATTTATTCAAATTCAAATCAATTTATTACGGCAAATGATTCTACTCATACTCAAATTCTTTCATTCTTACAAACAAATTAAATTAAATCGCTTAAAAACAAATTAAGTCGCTTAAATAAATCAAAACAATTTTTCACATAAAACAAAGGATATTTTGGAAATTAGCCGAAAAAGTCTATAGACAGAATAAAATTGCTTGAGGTCATTACATAAGATGTAACAACCGGTTTATTAGGTCATTTCGCGGTCACGATCTTACTCGGGGATTTTTATTGCAAAATAGCAAACGGCAATACCGTTATTCCGGTCCACGGATGACGGAGATATGGTCACGGATTACACAATCTCTTAACATCCTATATTCTCAAGGTGAGGGACTCTGTTATGTGATTTATATCCGTATGTAGATAGATCGATTTGTATTGTTTTTTTTCTATATTTCTCTGTTCGAACGTTTATGCTAATTGAAATTATTAACGATTAAAATTGTGTATTATAATCGGTTCAATTCAAATATTGCTATTAATGTGCTTGTGCTATTATTTTATGATGTACAAACAATAAAGTTTAATATAAATAAATAAATATAAATAAATGTGTTGTAGCTCTTTTCGGAATAGATTTTTTGGTTGATTTGTAAGGGCATAACGTATCTATATTCAAATCAAATCAAATCAAAATCTTTTATTCATATAGGTATCACTGATACACTTATGCACGTCATTTTTTAATCTACCAGCTTTTCGGAAAGGTGCTTTGTCAAGGAGGAGAAGAAGTCATTTTTTAAATATCATTGACAGGACCCCGATGCAGGCACAAGGTAATTGCTATCATTCACTGACCCTACTGCGACAATGTTTTACGAAGATGTTATCTGCCTCGAACATAAATTATCACTCAGACGCAGACAATGAGATACAAGTGATGATTACGTACAAACTGCAAACATTACGAATGATCCTAATGACTCTCTTCCGTTGATTTCAAGCAGATTTAGTAGCTATTGTTGTTAGGGTTAAAACATTTTTAACTGTTGATTGTATGAGACATGAAGTATCGTAGGTACAAATCTCTAAACATGATTCATATTTATAGTAAATTATGTAAACTATCATTAATAAATGAATTATATTGAATTTTCATTTCAACTATATTGTTCAAAAAATATTTTCCAAGGTTAATTCAATTGACTACCTAACCAATTGTTAGCTGTTCTCAATTGTTGGTGGTTCTCAATCAGGGCAGATTACCTATGTAACTAATGTTTGTTAAGGTATTGGGTGTTTTAAATGATGTCTCATTTTCCTGTCCCAACCATCTGCGATACAGAAAATCATAGTGCGGAATACCTATTAATAAGAAAACTTTCACTAAAACTATATTAACTCTTAATTTTATCTCAATCGTTTATTTTAATTACAAACAAACTACATCGTCATACACGATTAGATAAACTTATATTAAAAGAACAATACGAAGTTATGACCTATGAGCAACTTCTTTCTTATTTGTTTTGTGTAACGTAAAAAATCATTTACATAAATCAGCCCTTCTGAATTAGGGGAATAACAACTTTATTGAATGCCTTGCTGGACATTAACCGAAATCACAGTCGGTTCGATTCTTCAATGAATGAGTGACGTGACATATACTGCGGGGATTCCTTATCAAGTCGCGTGCGCTCGGCCTTAAATACGACGCGTTTTCCAAGTTCAAATCATTCTGATTTCTGAAGCTAACGCTCGGTCTAAACAGACGCACTTGAGAATTATTATAAAAAATAAATTAAAATTAAAATGAAAAAATACTCAGTCCTCGGTAATAAGAAGAGAGTGACAATGGAGATCAATCAAACTCGGTTGAAAGTCATCGGCAACAATTGCATAGTGAGAGTTTCGATCAACCAAGGCGACATAGAAGTGATCGGCAACGATTGCCGCGTGGAGGTGCAAGACAATTATGGTTCAATCAACTTAGTCGGCAATGGAGGCCTCGTGTCAGTAAACAAACGCCTCAAAGGGGATAAAGTTTCTCTAGTCGGACCAAACTGCCATCTTCAAGTAGATGGTAAAGAGAAACCTATGCCATCCTACGAAGCTCAACTGTCTCCCTTCAGTAAGGAACTGGATGACGTCATCGATTCCATCTTCACCTTCGTCATGCGTTGATGGGAAGAAGAAGAAACTTGTGTTTTGTGCTGTGAATCTCTTCCGTGGAGAAAAGTGCTATTGCCATTCCGGTTCTACTCCAATCATGCAAATCGGTTTGGAGGTTGACGAACTTTGCGGGCATAATTTTTTATTGTTATTAAAATGCTTTGTGATGAATACATACATTCTTTCTCTCTATGTGTACCCTTGACTGTGACTCCAATGTAATATGAATTGATTAACAGTTCTAATACAGTTTAAATTCGTTTGGCTACCGTCCATTCGGCGAAGTACGCCAGGTAAAGCCCCCTGGTAATGGTCAAAATGAAACCAGTTTTTGTATCGGCACTTAGTTTAACATTTTCGATTTGGTATTTTAAAGGAGCTAATTAGTTTTCAAGTGTTGTCTTGTTTTGGGTTAGGTTTGTAAAGATTTTTGTTAGTTCCGCCTAAAAAATCAAATGTAAAATTTTGTCTGGCGATTTTATTTTTGTGATTAAGTTTTGTTTAACTTATATTTTTAATTAAAATTAATATATAAGTACTCAATATAAATTTAGAACACTACATTACATCTTTAATTCATGGTTTTACATAGAATAAACATATTGAGTACCATGATAACATGATTATCGGGATTTACTATTTTATTACTTTTCTGGTATGAAAATAAGTATAACGTTTTTAATTCTTACGAACATTTACAATTATACATTAATTATACTGGCTTAATAATTTAATAATAAATAAAACATTTTAAAAAAATGTTCAAAAAAGTAAGAAACTATCTAGTATCTACACACTCGTAGATGAGCCTCACTCATGTCAGTGGTCACAATTTTTCATTTCATATTATTAATTCATTACGTAGCAATTCATTGAATAAAAGTATAATAATCTAATAACAAATATAATTTAATCTAGTATGCAAAATACACTAATTTATGCAATGGAGGTAATTTGGAGATTTGCTAGAAATTAATTATTATAAAATAATTAAGAATACATTGCGGAAGTACGCAAATATCTCTTAGTAGATAATAATGTAACCAGGAAGCTGTAAAGCTTTAGCAAAAATTGACAGCCATTCCACTCCAGAGGAATGGATTTCAATTAAGAATGTTATACAGTATCAGAAGTGGATTTGAATATGGACACAAGGGCAACAAATCGGCTTGGGTTAGATATGGATACGTCGATACGTTTTTTCAGATATCCGATAATAGGCAATGGAATAGTTTCAACGATAATGCATCGTTTTAAAAGTAAACCTCTATGTCAAGTACAGTGTTTTGTGATCTTCAATGTCTTTCATGTTTGAAACACTTCGGTTACCATAATGATACTATACCATTAGACATGAATTCATAACATCTCGTTGAATGAGACTTGGATTTCTGAAATAGAGTCCTGTTTAAAATAACTGAAATACCGTACGTCTCCGCCCTTTTTGTTTGCCGTAATTTTCCTCTTACTAAAACACAAAAAGAACACAAAGTTCTATGAAGGAACTAGCTTCGTGGAAGATAAGGTTATTATTATCAGTGGTGATAGCAAAGATGTACTGGTAAAAGGTTCTAAGTAACTTACTAGTACTAACCAGTGCGTCATATCTGAGGACTCCAGATGGAGTAAAGTTTGACATAATGAATTGGCAATAGGTGGAAATTAGGGAATTTCGCTTTCAAACAGCACTGGAGATCTCTTAAATTACAAGACCGTCCCCTGCCTTGCTAAGAGGTTTCAATTAATGAAATTAAAGTGCTGCATGTTTATCATTTTTCATATCGGTTGCAAAACCACTTTCTCCTATTGCTTGTTCCATTGACTAATTTAGTGACAACTGTAATCAACTGTTATTATAGATTGTAACTCATACACAGCGATACAAACGGTAACGGACCGTTCGTGACTAGAAGCAATTTGAACCCATAGTTAACACATCATGTTCAATTACACCGTAAACTGACGTATGTGACAAATGGATCAGTACGGTCGTAACTCGTAACTGGTAAGGAAACAAGAGAAACTTATTTTTTTATGAATTAACGAGTAACTGCCTTCGCTTTGCTTCGGTTTTCTTATTTTTTAAACCTTGGGTAACTATTGGTAAATTATTGGAGTTTTATTAAGTATCCCTAATTTTTTGAAAATATAAGAATATAGCCTATGTCACCTAGGGATAGTGTAGCTTCCCAACAGTAAGAGAATTTTTCAAATCAGTTCAGTAGTTTCGGAGCCTGTTCAATGCAAACAAACTATCAAATATTTTCTCTTTATAATAATAATTGTACAATCTTAATATATATAAATTACGTGTCACGTTGTTTGTCCGCGATGGACTCCTAAACGGCTGAACCGATTTTAATCAAATTTGCACACCGTGTGCAGTTTGATCCAACTTGAAAGATGGGATAGCTTACATCTCAAAAAAAAAAACTTTTAACAGAACGAAGTCTGTCCGGGCAGCTAGTAGTTTATATAAATTCACACGTATGACGTACCTACACATCCTTAGGATTTTTTGCGTGTTTGATGCCATTACTAAACTAGATATTAATTCGAAATACATACCTAACTTTCTACTGTTTACTGATTTTTAAATGTGAGTTAATATATAAAGTAATCCTTAAAAAAATAATTACGGTTCGATTTCGGCCTTCAGCGCGTCATCGCTTGGCCTCTTCACAGTAAAGGAATATCTTAATATATATAAATTACGTGTCACGTTGTTTGTCCTCAATGGACTCCTAAACTACTTAACCGATTTTAATCAAATTTGCACACCGTGTGCAGTTTGATCCAACTTGAAAGATAGGATAGATTACATCTCAATTTATAGTCGCAATATTATTTTATTGCAAATTTTTTGACAGAACGAAGTCTGTCCGGGCAGCTAGTAATATGTATATTATTCCTTATACTGTGGCTTCTTTCTTCATAATAATATTAGATGTCCACTTTAGGTAAATAAAACAAAAATGTTACTACCTAAATACCTTACAAACTTTCACACCTAATTAAACCTTTAGGTGTAGATATTTTTCAAAATAAATATTTATATCCCAACATAGGTTATATTATACTATTTTAAAATATATGTATTAGTAACTGAAGAAATATTTAACTGTTCATGACTAACAAATACAATCATTACTTTTGATACACTTCTAAGAAATAATCGTAAAAGCCGTAAAATTTTATGTAGACTGCGTCACGTAATAATCACGCATGTAAATATAAAATTTTGGCTTATCATCAGCTCATAGCGCGTCAACTATGACAAATAAAACAAGTAATTGGCCAAACATTTGATAAAGATTACACAACACGGACTTTATGTTTACAACATATTATGTATACTAGATAAGGATTACGAATACGAAATAAGTGTTAGTGTCGATCCATCTATGGATGAATGACCATTAATAGCATTTCTTGAGGAATTCTGAGCATCGGAGGTCATGAGAAGTCGTGGGTCGTTGTTGTTAGATGCAGTAGGATTTTACGGCCACAATAGATCAAATCTCGTCGCATTGGCCCCTGGGATGACTGTACTGGGCCCGAAAATTCAAATAATAGATGCAGGAGGCCTTTGGGCGGTATAAGGACTTCTGAGACTTTATTTGGACCCTATAATTCCTCTAATCCGCATTGGAGCCGCTGAGTAAAATCTAGATCAAAGAAGAGAGACTGCCCTGTAGTAGGGGGAGATGGGGTATATTGATACATGGGGCACATAGATACAGTCAATATTAATCGAAAACGAAACGCGTTTAGAAGAGCCGTCCGCCACAAATAAGAAGGTAGTTATACATCCTACATGCACACCAGTGCGGAGCAACGTGCACTCGACGACTAGCGGCTGGCACGTATAAACCTGTTTCTGATGTTCCCAACAAAATTTTCGTAGTTTTCTTACGGATGTGATTCTTCTAATTTATTTAGTATTACCTGTGTCATATTAAGACATTTGGTAAGAACATATCTGTCATTACATTATATAGACTTAATTTTTTTGATTATTTATTGCATTAATTTTTATTAAATATTTATTTCGATTGTAATAGGCAGGGGCACATCACATTGATGCAAGTGCTGTTGATACTTATTTTTATATTATTTTATGGTAATTTAAGTAAAAAAGTTGACTGTCTTTTCCATTTTTCTTAACACGTTCGCTGCGTTACGGCAAGTATTTTGCCGTATTTGACTTTCCGCCAGTGCGGCAGCTTGTTGTCCTAGTTTTGCCCACGGTGCGGGGGTGATCTAACTATGTTCCTTTACGTGTAGATAAGAGACAGTGATAATTTCGATATTGTAGCTTTTAATATAATAATATTATGCACTAATACAATACGGCAAAATAGTTGCCGTAACGCACAGTAGGATACATATTTTTATTCAGTGCGGTACGGCAACTATCTTGCCGTACCCCCCCAACCCCGCGCCTCACTGCATGCGTCCGCGCGGCATCTTAGTTTGCGTTAGTGCTGGCCGTACGTAAAGCACTCGATAATTTTTATGCGGAAAACTATGCAGTAGCATTCTAAAAAGATTAAAAATCTATAATCTACAAAGTTTAAAATAAAAAATATATACGTGTCGAATTGAGAACTTCCTCCTTTTTTTTCGTCGGTTAAAAAGCAGGCATTACAGGCAGTCTTACAAGTATTGCCAATTATATAAATATTTTATGTTGATTATGTTGACTAATTAAGAAGTTAAGTTTTGTTGATTAATACACTGTCAAATTTTAATGTTATGTCTTCAATAAAGAATATCTTTAAAGTATCGATTGTCATTTTAAAAGTAAACCCCCCATCCCTAGCATTTTTTCATTTCTATGCTATACGGCAAATATATTGCCGTAAATGACTTATTTTGAAAAATCCCTGTATCTTTTAAAATATCGAACAGAACCCCGAACTGCCGCAGCTAGGTATACACAAGGATGTAGCCTATCGATTTGTTAAAAAAACAATTGGTATGGGGCGTTTCCACGTCTGTATGGACTTTGAAAGCCAGGTGCTGGTACGGCAAAATAGAGGTCGTAACGCATATCAGGAAATATAGATACGGGCAGTATTTGTCTCGTACCGCACGTACGCACTAGCAGAAGGTTTAGATCTAATGCTGCCGCAGCGAACGTGTTAACATACTTCAAAAACTAGCACATTGATACTAAATTTTTTAATACTGTACTAATACTTAAAGATATTACTTGCAAATTAACGTTAAAATTATTGTTCTTAATTGCATAACTCGAGAGTTAGTTAGGGCTGTTTGAATATGACCGCGAAAAGTATTTATTACAATTAGTACTTAAGTAAATGTCATAAAAATCAATGACTTGTTTAATTTGTAGAAATATTTCTATGAATCCAAGTGCCTCATATAATGTATCAATCTACCCTGGGTACCGGGTTACATTGATACAAATTTCATTTTTTAGAAAATAGGCTCTAATACATTTTGTGATTAAATTTAACGGTTAATTTGAATTTAACAAGTTAGCTGAATATATATTGAATATATTATAATTATTAAATTGGATGTTACTGTCAATAGATCGTTTTTAATTGGGTCTAAGTAAAAATCGTATCAGGGTGCCCCAACTCCCCCTAGGTGGCAAGAAAGTAAACTCTGAAAGAAGCCTGAGAAGAGAAGGAGAAGAGATATTTAAGAGAAAATACTTAATAATATGACGAAAAGGATGTATGAGGAAAACCATATTAAGTAAAAGTCGACCTGCACCCAATGATATTAGGTATGATGATTGCCTGCACCAGAAATATTCAGCGAAGCTTTTTTTTATGGAAATAGCCGGCAAACGAGCTGACGATCCACCTGACGGTAGGTGGCTATCGTCGCCCATAGACATCAGCAACAACAAAGGCATCACCGATGCGTTGCCGGCCAAGAAAGAGAGAAAAAAGAAATAAAGAACTTGCTACCTCACAATTTCACAATAGAACTCTTTTGAGATTCAATTGATCATAAAATTGATGCTGTGCATATGTGTGTGCATTAAATAATTATAATATACACTAAATATTTTTTGTAAAGGGGCATATTTTTTCAGGACATTTTTTTATTTATAATATACAGTAAATAACTTCTGTAACAGGCCATATTTTTGTATCAATAGTTCGATTAAGAAAGGGCTTCCTATTCCTCGAATAGTTGATGAACGATATTGAATGTTGTTCATTCAATATTCATACATGTCATGCCAACTAAAAATAAAATAGGTACATTTACTAAATTTATAAAGCAAAACCATTACATAGACAACATTGAAACGAATCACAATCAATAATGATTTTTATTTGAATTAGTACCGGTAAAGTGGGCATTTATTGATAGTCTCACAAAAGATCTGGATTCTAAAAAAACCTGTAAACAATTTTTGCAAGAACATTATACATGCAATTACCGACACTGACGGACCGTACCTAATACAATTTTAATAACATACCTGCATTAGCTGGAAATCCCCGCAAATTGTAATAATTTTAACGTTTGTTTTAACGATTGCAACTAATTAATAGTGTACGACATTGGTCAAGCAGGAAAAGTCCCTTATTCACGTACCTATACCTTACATCGGTTACATACCCATGCATACTGTTGGTGGTATTTTTATGTAGTAGATAATCTAAGCCGTATAGGGTGGCCAGTCTAAAATATTAACCCCAATCCCAATCCCATGCTGGCATACCAGGGTGTTATAAGAAGCGACAGATGGTCACAAAACGAGAAAACAGAATTTTGATCACAGGCGCATTGCTTCCAGGACATTAGAAAGGCAGGCGACATTTCTTCCATTTGTAAACTTGTTTTGTTTATGATTTTATATATTATATCGATAGGTGATCACTTGCCTCAGGTATCTCGTTTCGGCTCTTTAAACAAAAAAAGCAATTAGGCACTAAGACCTCCAAACTAGCGCTTTTTGTCATATAGGAATTATTACTATAGGTTTGTCTGCCCCGGGCGGGATTATCCATCGCTCGGCAGGTAAAAACTACTACCTGAGCTTCTTCAATTATTACATTTTAAATCAGCCATTATAGTTCGATCACTCACAATCAAATTGCAGCCTCCTCTTTGATCACATGTTGATGACACGTTGGGGATATCTTTCTTTCCTGGGTGGAATCTTCAAGTATCTACTGTAATTCATAGTAGCGGATATTAAATATTTTGCGTCAGGTTTCGTAAACATAACAATGGGATCTTAATTACAGGTACAGATCAGACTTTCTAAAAATGGACAATAACGAGCTAAAGTCTCCTGTGTATACCTTATGGCCAGTTGCTATTAACCTTGTGACCTTATAGCTTCACATAGACTGTAGACAGATCACAGATACCTAGGCTTGGAAAGGCAACCGAGACAACAATTTTTTTTTGCGGAGGAGTGAATTTTGGAAATTATGTTTTTTTATTAATACTATAAAATTCCAAACCAGGTATTCAAGAACATTATCGGTGTTATAATAAAATTATGAGGTACGCATAAAAAGTTAATTTGGCATTTAGCAATATGTGGCGCCATCTATTGTCGAGTAGTGAAAAATAAACGTTTGTAGTGTGCACGGTGCATTGTATCTCAATAAATAAATCGAGGAATAATTTTTAATGTAATGGGTACAGTTTATAATACCAATATTTCGACCCAGTTACATGGATCATGATCACGGTGAGACAAATGTTTCACCTAATCGTGAGTTCCTAGTCCTAAAAACAATAAGTTTTTTCGTGCTGTAATCAGTTTAAAATAACATTTAATATTATGGTAGCGTAATTACAGTAAGTATGTGGGTATAATAAAGTAAGATAATATGATCGTGGCTTGCCTGTTAAAATTTCAGCGTCTCGGTTATCGGTTCCATGGTGTAATGGTTAGCACTCTGGACTTTGAATCCAGCGATCCGAGTTCAAATCTCGGTGGAACCTCAAAAGAAATCGAATGCAGGGGTGTCTACTTTTTATCTTTTTATAAAAATACTAAATGAGTGGAATAGTGATTGTATAATTTTATTTTATTTTGCTTATTGCACGAGTATTAGGCGTATTGAGTTTGCCATTTCGTCAGTTAACTTACTATGTATGATAATTTTTAAATAAATTCTGGGACTTTCAAATTAAATAAAAATAAAATATGAATGAAATGAAATGAAAACACAAGATTTTATTTTAACACACACTATACACACACAACACAATATAAAAATATATTAATTTCTTAAAAATTATAAATCAATTAAATATATCTTTGTGCTGGTTATCTTTTATTGGAAGAGGTTTACCATGCAACGAATTTATTTATTTATTTTATAATCTGGCTGATCTTTTTTCACAAGTTTTCGTAATGAACATAAAAAATTGTTCAATCCTCAAATAACAGATGTCGCTACGGTCTTTCTCACTGTGTTTATTATGTTTTACTTATATCTTTTTGTACTAGTAGTGCCTCTTTTTATTTTTGTTTTTCGCTATACGAAAATTTTTAAGGTTGCCATAGGTTAGGAGCCATAAGGAAATACCTGCGTGGTTGAAAAATTTTAAAATTCCTTAAATTCAGATCAATTGTTAGTAAGTACTTAGGTATAGATGTACCAGAATCTCATTACATTTTTGACAAACAGAAAATGGGTTTTTAATATGGCAATGAAAATTTTAAAAATATAACAAATTGTCAAATCAAAAAAGATTTGTATGGAATCTTTTTCTTTATCTATTTCTAGCACTAACGGTCTTGACGCTTTGCTTCGGACAGACAGACGGACAGACGGACGGACAAACGGACGGACAGACGGACGGACAGACGGACGGACAGACGGACGGACAGACGGACGGACAGACGGACGGACAGACGGACGGACAGACGGACGGACAGACGGACGGACAGGCGGACGGACAGACGGACGGACAGACGGACGGACAGACGGACGGACAGACGGACGGACAGACGGACGGACAGACGGACGGACAGACGGACGGACGGACATGACGAAACTATAAGGGTTCCAATTTTACTTCGGAACCTTAAAAAGTGTTGCAGAAACAGATCTAGATTACAGGACGTATTATGCTAAGTAAGAAGTACCTAACTGGAAAGCACATTAATCACCACGTAGACAGAGGCGTAGCGACACACCCGCTTGAATTAACTGATTAGTTTAATAAAAAACTTCCAACTCTTTCTCTGTCAGTACTTGGTAGTGCGCCCAGGGACATGTGGCGTGTTAAAATCCAAATGGGCCGGTCGCACAAAGGCATTATTGATTGATGATTAACTCAGTGGCGTAGCGTGGGCTCCCGCCGCCCGGGGCCGACCGAAAATTTGCCGCCCCCCAGTGATCTTTGCCGCCCCCATATTATTTTAAATATTTTTTTAATAATTAAAAATGCACTTTTCTTATTTTTTTTTTCATAGCGCAATTTACATTAAAATTTAAATAAAATTAATTTTAATGTATATTTTCTTTATTATTTAAAAATCGAGTGGCTTGCCGCCCCCTCTTCATGTGCCGCCCGGGGCCAGGGCCCACCCGGCCCCCCCCACGCTACGCTACTGGATTAACTAAACCTTTTTAATTTTTATACTTACAGTTACTATTATTATTACGATCAGGGAGATTAGCTGCACCATCGATGCGCTGCCGGTGAAGAAAAATGCCATACTTAATTATTTTATAGGGTAATCATAGCATTGGTACCGGCTGTGAAAAACTTATTGTTTTTTACGATCGATCTTCTTACACCGCTAAATAACAAAACGCATTGAAATTACAATTTTTAATAACTACTGAACTTGTCACCCGGATCTAGGAAAAATCTTCGCCATATTGCCATGAGTGGTACCTTTAAAACAGATTACAACATTTCATGTTTTAACCCTGTGAGCCTCTTATTTTTTTCTCTAACCATTAGTTACTTTAAACCAGTAGGTTATGCCTCACCCAGTGTTAGTGCCACCCGCTCTAACCCTTCCGATTGCGAGTGCGATGTTTATCAGTCCGTCCGTACGTCCACATTACCTGTGAATTATTATTTCTGATTAATAAATTGTGACTCCCCTAAGGAAAGGCGGGAAACTCTAGCACGCTCTCGTCAATTAGGGAATTTGATGCTTTTTCATTAAATTCTAGTATGCCCTGGAGACCGCCTTGCCTTCACTAGGTTATCGGGCTTCACCTGTTCAGGTTAATTTTAGGCGGGGTCATGACTCGATTGAGTGACGCGAATTGGGTGGATTTTAATTATTTTAAAAACAGTGTTTTGTATGCGATCTTTGAGCTGTTTAAATTGCTATCATCACACCTTTTTTGCAATTATAATTTTCTAAGTTATGGTCTAGTATATTCATCTGTTCAATAGCAATATTTCAAAATTACTAGGTTTATGCTGAGAAATAAAAAAAAGTTTTAAATCATAGGATCTAAACTTTTCAGTATTTTTCAAACTGTTCGTGTTATTTTGGGTTAATTTGATATCTCATTGAAAGGAGGCCGACAATTTTACTGCCCAAACTGGGCAAACAGCAATATCTTTACCCGAAATATTGGCAGGCAGATATTAAGGCATCCTTACATCAACATAATAATAATAATAATAATAATAAATAAGCCTTTTTATTTCTCATTTCCATAAAATAGTTAACATAACATAATTATTAAATTCAGTAAATTAATTCTTTTACATTAATTCCAATTAAAATTAAAAAATAGTCATTAATATTATCATCTATATAAAATTAAATTAAATTAATTCATGCAAATTAAAAATATAAGTAACGAAATTATTTAAAATACAAAATTAACTTTAAAAATTAGTCAAATTAAAGTTTATAATTAAATGTCATTATTTGAAAATTTTTATTGTTTAGTTTAATGAGAACCCCTCTGTAGGGTAAAGGCCTCCTCCAAGTTTATCATCATCATACCTCAACACATCAATACATCAACATACCACCATCTAAATCTAAATCTAATCTAAAGTAATTTCTGAGCTGTTGGATCAAAACTTTAAAAAAGTGTTTTCAAAGCAGATTAAGACTTGTGAAACTTTGTTGAATGAAGAAGATATTTCTTAATTGAATTGAAAGTATACGCATAATCATCTAACTAGAAACAGACTTAATTTGGTTACGTCATCTTTTCGCCTAAGTAGGGTACAACGTTCTTATATGGGGCTCGGTGTACGTTTTTTCAATAAATTACCTAGGTCAATACGTGATTTACCTATCCAAATGTTTAAGAGATATGTGAAATCTCAGCTAGTAGGCAAAGGATACTATAGTATAAATGAATATATTAATGACAAAGACGCCTGGAAACTAATGCCGCATCCAGTTCCGCGTAGGTTAGAACATAATATTATGTAATCTTTCATGATTTTAAAAGATGTGCTGAGGAGTTTCTTTCGGCTTTTCTTCTGCTCCTTGACAAAGCACCTTTCCGAAAAGCTGTTAGATTAAAAAATGACGTGCATAAGTGTATCAGTGATACCTATATGAATAAAAGATTTTGATTTGATTTGATTTGATTTACCTATACCTACTTATTATTTATCTCAAAACCTATTAAGTGATCTACGTCCCAAGTTTTCTTTTATCAATAACAATGACGCGTCATCTAAAGCGATTAAAAACTATTCTAGATCTCTGATACATGATTTCTATAATCCAGTTTTTATCTACCACCTTTAAACAACAAAAAAAAAAACTTTAACTCGACATTGAAGGACCTTTCACTTTGTATTAAAATGCTACGTGAAAGTTGTCGTATTCATTTGATATGAGTCTAAAAATATTATTAATGTAATAAGCTACTTTATGTAATGTTACATAATTACTATTATTTAATTTTGAACTTTTGATGACATGTGTCCCACTAAGCCAATACAGATTTTTGCCATCCCTGCCAAGCGGTTCCATGGTGTAATGGTTAGCACTCTGGACTCTGAATCCAGCGATCCGAGTTCAAATCTCGGTGGAACCTGGCTTTTTTAGGGTTCCGAAGAAAAATCGGAACCTTTATAGTTTCGTCATGTCCGTCCGTCTGTCTGTCCGAAGCAAATCGCCGAGACACTAGTGCTAGAAAGCTGTAATTTTGCATGGATATACATATTTGTTAAAAGTACTTATTATAAATACTATTATTTCTTCTGTGTTAAAACTCCAAATCGTAGAATAAAACATTGAAAAACTTTTCAGGGTACCTCCTCTAGGTATAAACGTGAGGATGAATTTTTTGTGTGGGGTATCGTGGAAAAGGTCTTCCAAAAATATTATGAGTCTTCTAAGACCATTTTTGGATTTAGGGGGTTTTTTAAGTTCGTTTTTATGAAAATCGATTCTTCAGGAGTATAAAACTCCAAAAAGTTACACTTATTTTGCATGGTTATGTATTATTATTTGTATTGTGAATTGTGATAGTAAGTGGCGACAAAGTATTGCGTGAAAATCCATGGTTAATTATAATTTTGTAGACAAATAATTATCTATATACCTACAATAAAAACATACAGACAGGACACGTAGAAAGTTAGCGCGATATTCGGGGAAGTGGCGAAACGGTCCCTAGCGTTACCAGTTTATCCCTCATTGTAACTCGATAAGATATTTATTGGGAAGCATTCGAAAATAAAATGGCTCCTTGGCGGTTACTCCACGTCGCCATAACCCGTCCAACCGTATTCTACATTTTTATTTTGTCAATATTTAATGCGATGCCCAGAAAGATGTGTGCTACACACTGGGGTGTTTGGATGAAACGCGTCTGAAGATAACATGTTTAGAATCCATAGATGTCTTGGAAAAGAATGAAGGATAGAATGATACAAGGTATACCTACCTAAAAGGCTTCGACAGTTGATTAGATTTTAAATAGTTTAAATCACTATTTCATCTTTTTTTCTTTGTTTCATAGTATATATTCTAACTACCATTGTATATACCTATTTTTATTATTACAATTGGAATATAAGTACATGCAGTTGGTGTTTTATTAGGTACTTTCATTAAAATTAAGTGCTGTGAAAAATATAAAATGACGCACTATTGAATACCCACTATGAGTTTATCGATTTAATAATACTATTAAACATCTTTATCATAGATAGTGTTTAATGTGGAGTCCACGAGTATTATTACATCTATGATAACGACAAATTACAGAGATCAAAAGGTCTCTTAACGTAAACACAGAACCTATATTAGTTGAATATTAGTAGTCAAATATACCTCAAAATATATGTTACGAATATCATCATTATCATCATCGTCATCCTGCAAACCCAGTTTTTTTTTGGGTGAGTGCAATATGTTTTTTCTATACTTCCCTATCAGCGGTCATCTCTACACTTCCACTCTTATCGTTTTTCCTTTTCTTTTTCTTTTATCTTAAGATATATCTTGAGAATTATACATCTTCTACCAGCTCTGGCAAACCCGCTGCATACATTTACGGCGATCGCTTAGTAACCGGTATAAAATATTGTTCGTCGCCAATATCCGATCTGGGAACACCGCCCGGAGATAAAGATACAAGTAATGGATGCTGAGGTCAGATCAACACGAATTGTGTCATGTCAAATATATTTTAGTTCGATCCTAAGCTTGCCTGATTACTATTCTGGATGTATAATTATAATTATTACACAGATTATAATTTCTGTGAATGAAGATATTTCGATGTGTACAAATGTATCATGATGTGTACAAGTAGGCACAGAAACAATTCTTTCTTTCTTAATCTCCCTTCTTTCTGGTTCGCCGAAAGCATTATTAATTTATTTATTTTGTTGCTGCTAATATCTATGGGCGACGGTGATCACACATCAACAGGTGGTTAGCATATGAGTTATTAAATAAAATTAATTTAATTTAACTTTAATCTGGACAGTTTTTGGTTTTGGACAAACATGCTCTAGAATTAACAACGCAAGATTGTGCTGTGTTAAAAACTTGAGAGTCAGTTAAAAATCTAGTCCGCTTTATTTCAGTCATAGTCATAAGTCATCAAATATAATGGTGTCACAGATGTCCGGACAAAGTCTATAATAAAATTATTTACACTCTTTTCTTCCTTATGCCAAGTTTGTTATTTATTCACAGGCTGTCAAATATCCCTTCGGTACCTTGACATGGGTCTGAAATCTTTATCGATTATAAAAATTCTCTTACAGCTATTTACGCCGAAATCCGAATATACCTGCTAAAACACCTGTTTAAATTAATGTCTAACCGTTTTTGAATTGAGCGTTATCGTAAGAATCATATCACTCATCATCGGTTCCATGGTGTAATGGTTAGCACTCTGGACTTTGAATCCAGCGATCCGAGTTCAAATCTCGGTGGAACCTGATATTTTGATTAAATCATGGACATTTTTAATTGCATAAATCAATATCAATCATCAGTTCCTAATTAAGTAAACAATTATTACAAAATGAGAACTGCTTATTGATGAAAATAAATAAGATGACATGGGTCACAAGATTACACTCAATGCTATTGTAAGAGGCAACTAAAGCCGGCCCGCTGATAGGACCCCTCCGAATAGTGGTTATATTGATTTTAATAGTTCATTGATACCATTATTACTATTATTAGTTTTCTGTCTGGATAAAAGTGCTTGTTCACACTGAACTCGCGGGCGCGGGCGCGGTAGACGCTACATACACCGCGCGCGCGTTTTGATCTTGTGGAGGTCACCAATATGAGGGTGTGCGTGTTCAGGTGTGACCTGGTAACTAGTATAATTACGGTGTTCAGGTTTGGCGAGTATGAAGGGAACACACGAATGATGCGCACAAGATTTGATTTCATACTCATTTAATTTGCGACATGTACCTAATAATATAATGCAGTTTTGCGTGTTCTGCAACCTCAATCGAATGTTTCATAAACAGAGGGCAATGAAATTTATTTATGCTACTACAATACTCCCCCCCTTAAAAAAAGAAAAAACAATACAGAAAAAAGCATGTAAAAAAATTTTGAAGTTAAGTTACAATATAAACTGAAAAGTAACGAAGTAAAAAAAGTAAAATGTATACAATGCAATAAAAATGTAGTGAAATCAATAACAACATTTTTGTAAAAAGAGTAAAATAAAACATGTAAAATAAAAGTTGATTAAACATTAAGAAAATCGCACAACAGGCTTTACTGTGCGACCTGATTTTGTCACGCGCCGTGGTGTCGAATTCGCGTTAGCGTCATGCAAGTTGTGCTCTCTTGTTTCTGATGATTTGGTACTTTGATGTTCATTGACTTTGGTTTCTTGTAACATAAATGCTGGCTTAAGTCGGTCAACGGAAATAACAGCTGTTCGATTGCTTAATTGAATTTTGAAGTATTTCGGATGTTTTTCCAATATTTTGTATGGGCCTTCGTATGGTGCGGTCAATGGCTTCCTTACAGCATCTATTCTCACAAAAACGTAGTCACAAGTATTCATATCTTTAGAGACAAATGTATTTTGCGATGATGTTGATTTCCTTACTGTGGGCTTTATTTGACTGATAGTGCGTTGCAGTTGTTCTATGAATGAATCGGGAGATGTGATATTCTTTGAATTCTGGAAGAATGCGCCTGGGATTTTGATATTACTACCGTACACCATTTGAGCGGGGCTTAAACTACAATCCTCTCTGATCGTTGTTCGTAAGCCCAACAGTATCGTAGGTAACTCGTGAGACCAATCTGTGGATTTCCCGCGTGCTATTATAGCGGTCTTCATGACTCGGTGCCATCGTTCCACCATTCCGTTGGACTGCGGGTGGTAACTGGTAGTTCTTATTCTTCGAATACCCATGATTTTAGCCAAGGATGAAAATAGGCATGATTCAAATTGGCGGCCTTGGTCTGTTGTAATTTTCAATGGACATCCAAATCTTACAATCCAGGATTCATAAAGTGCTTTTGCGACTATCGTGGCTGTTACTTCTGGTACTGGGATAGCTTCGGGCCATCTCGTGAAACGGTCTATTATTGTTATGATATATCTATTATCATTTGATACTGGCAGCGGTCCGACTATGTCTATATGTATATGTTCGAAACGTTCCGATTCCGGGAATGACATCAGAGGTGTTATGTTATGTCGATGAACTTTCGATTTCTGACATGATATACATTGTTTAGCCCAAGTACTTGCGTCTTTGTTCATTCCGGGCCAAAAGTAATGTTTCTGTATCAGCTTTCGGGTTGTTCGTACTCCGGGATGTGTGACGTCATGCAATGTACTGAATATTTGTTTACGAAATATGTTCGGTACATAAGGACGTAAGTCGCTTGTAGACTCTTCGCAATATAATGCTTTGTTGTTCGGTAAATGTACTTTTTTCCATTTTAAATTGCGTTTTGATAGTAAATTGGGTAATTCTGGATCGATTTCTTGTTGTGAGGCTATCTCATTCCAATCTACGGTGCTTGGGCAGTCAATCTGTGATACACGTGACAGGGCGTCCGCTACTGGGTTCTGTGATCCGGGGAGGTGTCTTATGTCGGATGTAAATTGTGCTATGTAATCTAAATGACGTAATCGTCGTGGTGATATTTTTTCCTTTGAAACTGATTGTTTTTCTTTCGAAGTATAGCACAGCGGTTTATGATCGGTGTATATAATTAATTCTCGACCTTCAATGTAATTTTGAAAATGGCAAATGGACATGTAAATTGCCAATAACTCCCTGTCGTAGGTGCTGTAGCCTTGTTGGGTGTCGGATAGCGCTTTTGAGAAGAAAGCGATGGGTTTCCACTCGTTCTTTACTTTTTGTTGTAGGACTGCTCCGACGCATGTTTGTGATGCGTCTGTCATGATGGATAGGGGCGCGTTGGGTGATGGTGGACAGAGTACAATGGCGTTTTTCAGGCCTTCCTTGCACTGTCTGAATGCCTCCTTGCTTTCATCAGTCCATTCTATAGCGCTGTTGTCCCGTTTCTTGGTTCCTCGCGTGAACATGTTTAATATTAATTGGTGTTTTGCGGCATGGGGTATGCTGGTGCGATAGAAATTCAACATTCCAAGGAAACGCTTTAGGTCACGTACGGTCTTGGGTAATGGATATTCATCTATCGCTTGTACTCTTTGCGGGGATGGTGTTATTCCTTCAGTTGTGATTTTGTAACCCAAAAATTCCAGTTCTTGAGTGCCGAAAATGCATTTATCCATGTTAACCGTGATACCATGCTTGTTCAGTCGCTTAAAAACTTTATCGAGGTGTTCTCGGTGTTCTTCTTCGGATGATGAAGCTATCAGTATATCATCGACGAAACAGAATATGAAGTCCAGACCAAACATTATGTCGTTGATGAATCTCATGAAGGTTTGACCGGCATTGCGTAATCCAAATGGCATTCTTGGAAATTCGAATAGACCAAATGGAGTAATCACAGCGGTTTTCTCTACCTCTTCGACGGGGATCTGGTTGTACGCTCTCTTGATGTCGATGCGAGAAAATATTATTTTCTTGGGCAGTAGATATGTGAAATCTAAGAGTCGTGGGATGGGGTAGCGATCAGGCTTGGTTATTGCGTTTAACTTGCGGTAATCGCCACATAATCTTATTGAGCCATCCTTTTTTGTTGTGACGTGGATGGGGCTTGACCAAGCGCTTTTAGATGGGCGGCATACGCCAGTCTCGATCATATGCTCTAGTTCTTGCTTGACTCTTCTGTATTTTTCTGCGGAGAGCGGTCGACATTTTGAGTGAACTGGGTGTCCGTCGGTTATGATCTGGTGAACAACGTTGTGTTTCGGTGTTTCTTTAGCACAGAACGGTTTAGTGACGTCAGGATACTTCTCGATGATGTCGTGATATGGTGAATGGATGTTGATGGTCTTGATGCTGGATGTACTGCAGTTGATGAGCTTGCCAGGTGTTAATAGTCCCGTAATACCATCAATTAATTTTTGGTTACGTAAATCCACTAGTAAGCTGTGTTTTGTTAAAAAATCAGCGCCCAGTATAGGTTGTTTGACGTCAGCGATGACGAATGTCCATTTGTACGGTCGGCGTAATCCGAGATCCAATTCGAGTAATTTTTCACCGTATGTTTTTATTTCACTCCCGTTGGCGGCGTATAATTTGTAATCACTCGTTTGGAAAGCCTTTCTAGTTCTTGGTATGACAGAGATGTTGGCTCCCGTGTCAACTAAGAATCGGTACCCACTTTTGCGGTCGGTAACGGATAGGCGGCTGGATGGGTATATAGCGCTGACGTCCGCCTCGGTCACCGCTATTGGGAGTTTTCCGACTGTGACTTCCATGCACAAGGTTCTTCACAATTCCTGGCTCTTTCTCTGAATCTGGAGTGGTAGTAGCAGTAAGCGTTGGAGTTGTGTAGAGGCGTCCTGGTTGGTCGATGCCTTGAGTAAGAACGGCTTCTATAACATTGTCTGTAGGATCTTCGTGGGCTGGAACGGTTCATTCGTAATTCTGCCACTTCCAAGGAAAGCTTGTTTATTATATCTAGTAGCATGTTCATAGGAGAACTGGATGTGCTGTAGTCTGGTATCCGTGGCTTCAGTTCCTGCTGTAGTGCGCTGGTGCTGGTGGCAGTGGATGCGGTGTTTGACGGTGACACGTAGTAGGCTCCAGACAGTTCGTGCGGCATGATAGGCATTGTTGGAGGTTGAAGTCACCGATGGATCTTGAGGTACACGTCGGAGATTCAGGTAAACGTCGGGGTCACCAAAATGTGGAGGTCACCAATATGAGGGTGTGCGTGTTCAGGTGTGACCTGGTAACTAGTATAATTACGGTGTTCAGGTTTGGCGAGTATGAAGGGAACACACGAATGATGCGCACAAGATTTGATTTCATACTCATTTAATTTGCGACATGTACCTAATAATATAATGCAGTTTTGCGTGTTCTGCAACCTCAATCGAATGTTTCATAAACAGAGGGCAATGAAATTTATTTATGCTACTACAATCTGAACACTTTCATAGTAGGTCATATCATATGTTTGATATTTCGCGACCGCGCCCGGTACCGCACCCGCGAGTTCAGTGTGAACAAGCACTAACACCCTCCTATTTGTGAACCACAAACAACTAGGTAGTCGTGTTCCATCTGGGGGCTGGAGTGCCAGTTCTTTCTTCCTTATTCTACTCTCCTTCTCGACTGGTAAAGCGTCATTGATGCCTTCGGTGTCACTGATATCCATGGGCGACGATCACCACTTACCATGAGGTGGATCGTCAACTCGTGAGTCTATTAGTATCTGATTTCTTTTGGGTTTCTTGGATTTTTTTTAGTTAAAACAATTAATCTCATTTCGATGCATTTTAGTTACAAAATCTTCTGGTTGAATCGAATTAATTGGGAAAACCGACGAAGGGGTAACTATTTATTAAACATAGTGTGTTAACATACAAACTTATTTTTTTATTAATGACAGAGAAATAATTTAAAATCTAAAAATTTAAAAGAGTCAAAAAAGATTCATCGTCTAATGATATATCATTATGTCATATGTTCAATCATTTGTTTTAAAAATGATATAAAGATTTCAAGTAAACTGCAAAAAAACATTGCTCCCACAACATGAACGAGGAAAAAATGTTACATTTACTTCAACATAAAATGTAGTTGTAGACGTTGTAGTGTAATGAAGTATTGTAGGTCAAGATAGCGGTTCATGTGAAACGCAGGGGATTCACCGTAGCTGCGGAGCTGATTGTCGGAGGTTGCTCAATGAAGTTTTATTGCACTCACATGGAAATTATTATGAAATGACACAACAACATCTAAAAGAAGATATAAGTGTGTGACTGTAACATGATGAATAATTACTAACACTAAATTGATTTCGCGCTTTTTGAACTATAGGTCTTAAAAAACTGGCTAAATTGTGTACTTGATTTCGTAGCCCTTAGTTGCAGTGTCCTGTGACTGAAATTAGAAAATGTAGGTATATGATGTAATCAAAATATCAGGTTCCACCGAGATTTGAACTCGGATCGCTGGATTCAAAGTCCAGAGTGCTAACCATTACACCATGGAACCGATGATTTATAGGGACTATACTACGTACCGTACGAAAACTTCGAAATTTTTATTGCATATTTACACAGCTGTAAATCCAAATTAAAGTTAAAATAGAGACGTAATGATTGAATACACTCTGTATTGTGTTTAGTAAGTAAAATGAGTTTTCGATTGTAATGAAACTTTAAGGTGGTCATTAGGCCTAGATTAGTTTTTTTTCTGGAATATAATATAAACAAGACAAATACTTACAGATTTAGATTTTTTTCGTCTTTGTCCCCAAAAAAGAACTCGTAGCAGCCGTAGCCTCAGCCGTAGCTGTAGCCTAGTTGATATTAAAACTGCCTGCGAAACGAGTCCCAGGTTCGATTTCTAAAGTATAATTAGGTATAATAACAGATAAACGTTCGTACTCGGGTTTTGAGTGTTTGTGTTCCATAATGTGTTTTCCAATCTTACTTACAAATACAACGATATTCTCATTAATACTAACAGGACGTACGAACCGACTACAGTCCTTCCTAGCTTCCTACAGTCATCTATCAGTTCATGCAGGATCTAGTTTACTCGTCAAGTTTGCAGTTTGACTTGATGTGGCATCCAGTTTGCATGAGATAGCTATATAGCCAGATAGTCATACACCGTCAAGATTACTGGATGCCTTAAGAAATCCGCTGCAAACTTGATAAGTAAACTTGATTGTGCATGGCAAGCTAGGCGGGGGATGGTGTCTGGTGGCAATGTGAGCTCGAGAGACAGAAAATTAGAAATCACTTATTATCAGTCATTTGATCAGCAACAACAATCTATAAATTATTTGTTTCCTAGATCCTGACAAACATGGGTGTAATACATGTCTGTGGGTGTAACAAACGTATTACGATCCACGACGCTTTTCTTATATTTAGTTTTCGTCAGCAGAATGGAACCCCACAGACAGAGATGAACTTTGAAATTCAGATCTCATGGTGTGAATATTTAATGTAGCGACTTGTTCAACTAACCATCAGTCTTGTCGCGCAATATGCTGTCGGTGGCGCGGGACAAATCGTTTTGTTTTTCGACTGTCTGTTACAGAATGGTTTGGTTTTTACGAAGGGAATGTAATATAATTTTTACCAAAAAATAGCCCACTTAAATGAAAGTTGGTATTTGAGGAATTCGGTCAATTCTTCATGGATCCCATGTTAGAAGTGACTTGATAAATATGGTTGGTGGTACCAATTTGGAAACTCGTTATAAATAATATTGCTTTAGTCGATCAGGATTGATCAATTTCAGGTTGATCGAAGTGAAATCGCCGAGCTTCGAGTGTGATAGTAGGTATATAATATTATGATGTCTGAATTTACATTGAAGACATTGTACTTTTGGATTTCTGCCACTCTGTAAAGACCACCACTGGAATACCACACACGGAAAGATCAAAACCAAAACTAGAGGCAGATTTTAGAGGACGCTACTATACTACTATACTATGGTTTTGCGTTACAAATCCCCAATATTACCACACCAGTTAGGCTGGCGCTGTTAGCAGAGGATCAGTCAAGTGTTGTCGCGAACCATTCACGTCTCTTCCGATTAGGTTTACCAGACTTTCTGTATATATAAATCCATTTATTTTTACATCTATTTTAGTGACAGCATTTTTAAAGATTTATTTTATTTCTTAAATGTTTAGCTTTAGTGGGCCATTACTTTCATCCACCCTCCGGCCAAAAGTTAATTTAATTGGTCGCCCATTGCATTGGTACAAGTTCAAGTCCTACACTTCACCTATCACTTATTATCAGGAGGAATAAAGTATAAATATACTGACAATAAATAACAATAATAATTTCAGTATTGTGGCTTATTAGGGTTCCGTAGCCAAATGGCAAAAAACGGAACCCTTATAGATTCGTCATGTCTGTCTGTCTGTCCGTCCGTATGTCACAGCCACTTTTTTCCGAAACTATAGGAACTATACTGTTGAAACTTGGTAAGTAGATGTATTCTGTGAACCGCATTAAGATTTTCACACAAAAATAGAAATAAAACAATAAATTTTGGGGGTTCCCCATACTTAGAACTGAAACTCAAAATTTTTTTTTTCATCAAACATCATGTGGGGTATCTATGAATAGGTCTTTAAAAATGATATTGAGGTTTCTAGTATCATTTTTTTCTAAACTGAATAGTTTGCGCGAGAGACACTTCCAAAGTGGTAAAAAGTGTGTCCCCCCCCCCTGTAACTTCTAAAATAAGAGAATGAAAAAACTAAAAAAAATATATGATGTACATTACCATGCAAACTTCCAACGAAAATTGGTTTGAACGAGATCTAGTGAGTAGTTTTTTTTAATACGTCATAAATCGTAAACCGCAATTTACCTCGATCAAAGTTACAACGAACTTCAAGAACTTTTATATTATGTTACTTGCTACTACGGAACCCTTCATGGGTGAGTCCGACTCGCACTTGGCCGCTTTTTTATGATATTGTTAGAGTCAGCCACTTTGTTTGAGGGCTTGGGAGGCAGTTCCTTCTTTCTTTCTGTCTCTTCCATGTCCATTTCAATGTCCATGGGTGACGGTAACCACTTATCATCAGCGCATTTTTTACCAGTTACATAAAAAAAAAATTAAGACCTGCTATGTTTTTAACCCTAATTTAATGTGTTAAAACCCTCTTGATAAATTCACCAGTGTGGTAAGAGCTTAAAGATTCAGATTGTCTTTTCTTCACAATGAGATATGTACACCCTTCTCCTCGACAAGTATTTACGACCGAGACACCGAGAATACGATGAAAAAAGTTTTCAAACTACCCACTTTTCATTTCAAACGTAATCTACCCGCTGAACAACAAATGATCTTCGGACCTGACTGTTTCTTCGCGCCATTATTTTCCTTCACTTTGTTTGTTTTTTCCCCAACAATGAGGAATTGGCAAAGGGTTTGGACAGTTGACTCCGTTTCACCATTTGTCTATGCAATTTGTATTTTTTCCTTAATCGTAAGGGAGGAGGAAAGCAATTCGGTTTGGTTGTTTAATAATACAAAAATTTCTAGGGTTTTAATTAAGGAGAAGATATTTTTTGGGTGTCAAATTGTTGGTAAACAAACATAAAGAATTTTTCAAAGTGTTCTGTTACACGGGTAACTAACTAATAAGTCCAGTGGAAGATTAGCTTTAGTTGTCTTCCTGCAAGAACCCTTTCGTAAGGTAACTCCTAAGTATTGTTTTTTACGTCGTCAAAAAATAAAACTGAATAACAAGGCCGCACAAAAAACTAACAGAACTCATTTCAAGCCTCTCGCTGAGAGGGGAGACCTGAGCCCAACAGGGAGATGACTAACAAGCGAGATTCCACATTCTTGGCTGGCAACATGTCAGTGATGTTACTGTAGCAGAAGAGCGTAACCAGTGAACATTTTGTGGTCATTCGTTTGTCGGCACTCATTATAAAAATTCTACTAAATTTTTCACTCACAAAGGTATATCATAGAGTAAGATTCTGTAGCGGATAGCAAAACACGGATCCATACGTTACTTATCGAACAGGCAATATCGAGGATGGGATAAAAAATCCTTTCGTCGTCGGAGCGGGGCATAATGTGATTGCGCTCAGGTGTGTACATGGAGAGTGTATTGCTAGTGGGAGCGCGCCGCTAAAATGTTGCCCTTGATTGCATGTTTAGAGCAATATTATTGCTGTTAATCAAATTGTTATCCAAACTAATGTATAAAGCTAAAGTGTTTAATTGGTTGAACACGCTAATATCAGGAACTACTGATTCGAATTGAAAAAATATTTTTGTGTTGGATAGTCCATTTATTGAGAGGCTATAAGCTATATTTTTTATATTACGCTATGACCTTTAAAAGCGGAGCATCAATGAAAAATGTCGCAAAAACGGAAAAAAACCGAGGCGAAGCGAGGCAGTTACTAGTAATAAGTAATTAAACTATTGAATAGTTTATAGTCGCATTGGATGTCTCGACTACTCATAATATGTATGCATTTTAAATACCTACTGTATGTTAAAATATATAACTTACTTACCTGTATTTAGAGTGTGAGTGGGATTTCAAACAATGAGAGCAGCATTTTATCGGCGTTGATCAGCAGATCGGGCGCTGTATAAATCATTTGCTGTCGCGGCGTATTGGATTAAGATTTGGCGGCGATGTATTGGCAAGCTTCATCTCGCGAGTGACGGCATCACGGTGTTGCCAATTTCCCAGGAGTAGCGTCACTGAGGAAATTATACTGAGGCACGCACATACAAGCAATGTTATATTGAAGAATTGTAGCAGAACAGAGTATTTGAAGAATTCACAGCCAGCTTTTCTTTAGTCAGCTTTTACTCGAAGGATTTTGCAATAAAAATTTTGAAAGGAACTTTAAATTTTCTTGTTATCACTTTGCGATGAGAGAGCTAAGGACAGTTCAATATGTTTTGTAATTGTTGTCGTCGTGGTCATGGCACCTTGGTTACGGCATTGTGGTCACAACATCGTCGTCACTGCATATCGAGCACAGGAGATTGCCTTAAACTCACTGATGAATGGAGATTTTACGCTCAAATTGATAGATAAAATAATGAACGTCACTGGTGAAACAAACCTTTTTTTGGTTTAAGAGCCAGTTCTTTTTTTTTCTTTTTGGCCTTTTTCCTTTCCAAGCGTGTTTTTTTTCTTCTGTGTAAGCGTTTATTTTTTTTGTATCACAGTTTCGGAGAGGGTAATCGTTTTTGTCAAAGCATCAGTTATAGCATCAGTTCTACAGTCGACGATGATAACTTTACCATCAGTAAACTCGTCTGCACTTTTTTTACCCCCTACGAAAAAGAAGGGTGTTAAAAATTTGACGTGTTTGTGTACAAATAAATGCATTCATTCATTCATTCATTCTTTGTGTCTGTGTATCTGTATGTCTGTCTGTGGCACCGTGCGCAGCTCCCAAATGGATGAACCGATTTTGATCTAGTTTTTTTTGTATGAAAGGTGACTTAATCGAGAGTGTTCTTAGCTATGTTTAGTATAAATAAAACTGTCGGAGGTTTTTTAAATTTAAATGAACAAAAAAGGGACTTGAAAACTGACAAAGCATTACCCCAAGCCAAGACGCTGCGAAGAGGTACCTATGTGTGTTTAGTTCCACAATCACCAGTAAACCGCAGTACTAAGCAGTAGATTAATTGCGTGACATCCGGGTAGATATTTGAAATATACCCGGCAACTAGGAGTTCAATTAACGCACTCCGTTATTGATGGCGTTCCAGCGTCCGATTAAACTCAATCCGATAATCCGCGCAGGCACGGTTGCACCAACAGTTAGTTATTATTGGTTAATCAATTCATAAAAATAAGAACAAACTAATCCTGTAAAATATTTGATCATTTAATTATAATTCCAATCCAGTTTTTTAAGGACCAAATCTATTGGTAAAATAAATTTCATACAGCAATAAAATTGAGTAATAGATTTTTCTCAATTTTGAAGCTGTCATTGTATCAAAGAGCTAAACTGTGTCAAAAGTCATCCCTTCATAGCCCTCAGTTCATTACTTTTTAATAGACCAAATAAATGTAGTTCTCTAGTTACCGTGTCTTCCATCTCTCTTTCTCTCTACAGTCTTCTTCACCCTTTTCTTACTGAAGTCCATGAGATGATAATCAGTGTCTTACGTCAATGAATAAGCGTTTCGTCACTAGTTTGTGTTTGATGCACATTGTCTACAAAAAATTTTGCTACCCAAGCTATGGTTACATCCCTCAAAATAAAGTTTCCTCCTTCTTCCTAAAACTAATATCATTCTACCCCCATCCGCGGTTACGACGTCAGGACATAAATAAACCGACACAATTAATTCACTGATTAATCCCCGATTAACCTGACTTGGCAGTGTTGGCACCACTGGTCCCGAGCACGCACTAATTGCCGGCGAGAATTCGATGCAATAAATCACGGACATAATATAACTGCGCGTCGTCGCGTCGCTGAGGAATGCACGCCCCGATGTGCCCCAATGTACCCCAATCCGCCCCACTTTAACTGTCAGGTGCCGAGGCTTTTGAATTTGAATTTCGGACGACTCTTGGACAGTGACGTTGCATTTTGTCGTGTGATGGAACACACTATGGAGGACGTCATCTGTGACTTCAGTTGAAAAATGTGTCTAGAATCTATACTATATTTAATGTGGTTCTTCTGATGATATTGTGGGAATTAAACCTGGGACCTCAAGCTCAACAGCAGAGTCACAGAGCTACATGCGTATGCGTACTTTGGAATGCTTATTTCTGAGAATCTCGACACTGGCATGCCCCTTCAGATATGAACATAATGACAGCATTCAAAGTAGATTAGGTATGTGGCATGGTAGAGGTACTTCCCCAGTCTATCAACAAAGTTGTTTAAGATATTAATAAGGAATAAAATATGAGTCAACGTAGTATTCAATGCTGAAAGTATTACATACATAAAGAACTAAAATTTATACGATATAAAACAGTTTTAACCAGTGATTCTTTTTAACGTTTTATGGCCGAAATGTGCTCTTTTATAAAACAATTTGGGGAGCATACTAAAAATTCTATTCTAAATTCAAATTGCTGCTTGGAAACGGGCGCGTTCAGTACATTTTCGCTGCGTTCCTCCCTACGGGTTATTTATGAACAGTCACTGAGCTATGTAATAATCTGAGGCGGGATTTAATTTGTCGGACTGATTTCACACTAGAGTGCGAGCGAGACAGCTGGGCCCAGGGTGTAGAAGGTGAAACAGGGACAGGAGATAGGACGCTGGGATCGTTAGCGGTTTCAGCAGACAGGCAGTAATGGAAAATCGGCGATGCGAATTTATTCTGAGTTCTTTCTGGGGAAGTAAATAGATTGGGATTTGTTTGTGCGCCCAGATCCTCGGTTTTCCTTGGCTGACATGTTGAGCAGATGGTTGGTGATTTGTAACTAATTAATGTAGGGTCTTGTAGAGATTTACATTGTGGAAAACATGTGTGATTTCGTTGTCGTTTCGGTGTCGTTTAGTTTTCGTTGAGTGTAGAATATAGATTGCTAGTTTCAGTTTGATAAAGGTATAACCATATTGTCCATAAAGCTGCGGTCAAGTCTTACTTGTATCTCTATTGCCTAGTCTCTAAGGTCATCGATACAGGACGTGGAATTCCATGCGCACATAGACATTCAAAAGTCAATCATCTGATGATTCTAGTGGTTGATACACTACGGCTTAACAAGAGCTCTAAGTCACTCCAGCTCACTGACTGATCCTTGCAGACTACCAGTCTTCTTCAGCAAAGAAAGATCAGCTTAAGAGACCCTTAGGAAAAAAAAATGTCTACAGACGACTTTCATGTAAGATGAGGAAAAGATTTTTTATCATTACGATTTTAGTTGCATCAGATAATGTATTTTTATGATTTGGATGACTTATGAAAAAAATAGTCCAATTAACAATTTCCCTAAAACATTAACAGGAGTTACCACATGAATTCATGAATTTTAACCATATCTGGAAAAGAAGCCCGGGTTTCCTAACTATAATAGGTAGGGCAATAATCTTTTTGTTTTTCACTAGCTTTACCAAAAAAGGGAAGCGCTTCTTATTTTTTAGCGCCTATTTAAAATATTCTCGTCTGGTCTTTCAAATGTTTGTTAAATCCGACAGAGAACCTGTCAACGAAAAGCATAAAATGGAATAAATTACCTAAAAATGAAATGATGTGTAACCACCGTGTACACTATACTCCATCTAAACGTATCTAATATCTCTCTAATCTAATGGACCTATATTTCTCTCACCATCCATTTGCCCGTAAATACATAGGTATTCCTGCATACATGTCCAATAAACCATTAGAATTAATGTGTCATGTTAATTGCCGCACCTAAACCCATAACCCATAGCTAAATTAATATCTAGCTCATCTAACAAACGCGTTTAAAGCTGATACAATAGACCTTAATCCCTTTGTCGGGAGACTACGGGTTGATTAATTAGTGTTAAACAATGTGATACGACCATTATAAGGTGAACACTGTCCCTTTATCAATTTCAACCTGCCTTATGCAGAGGGAGGAATCATTGTAAATTGGACGGTAGTTGTAAAACCAGCATTCACTGACCCCTCTCTCCTGAACAATTTCTTAATAAATGTCAGCGGTAAGTTAACTGGTTTTCTTGGGAGGTAGTATCAAAGTAGAACAATTAAGGCAGGTTAGTATTGAAACTGAGAACGTTAAAAGACGTCTGCAATGTTAGTTTAGAGCAGCTATACTCAAGGTGTGATAATAATCGCGAAAACCTAAGAAATCAATACTATTTTTTATTTCCTTATTTTGCGGCCTGCGACAGGATGACTAACAGGTGTTTGGGGCGCGTATGAAAATAATCTAAATTTTACTAACAAAAAATAACCGACTTCAAAGTCTCAAAAACTACATAGTTGTCAGTTCTCGTTCAAATTTATGTGAGACCACGTGACAAGCGCCTGCTTTCGATTAAAAAAAGAATCATCGAAATCGGTTGGCGTGATATTGAGTTATTCGTCAATTTTTCACACACATCTTAACACAAATTTACGACTTATGTAGTTTTGTCATGGCTGCCATTGTCAGATCTGAATAAAATTTATGTGGGACCATATGACAGCCACTAGCTTTCGATTAAAAAAAGAATCATCAAAATAGGTTCGCCCAGTCCAAAGTTCTAAGGTAACAAACATAAAAAAAAAAAAAATACAGTCAAATTGAGAACCTCCTCCTTTTTTGAAGTCGGTTAAAAAGGTTGATTGCCACTGGTTTAGAATGACGGTATATGATTTAATACCGAAACAGGCCACTTCAGGAAACCCTTATACCTACTAAATACCAACAAATATAATTGCACCAGATACCATAATAATTTGTTACTTATTTTCGTTGTTACTGAGAAAAATAAATAAATAAATTACTAGAGGCAGGATCAAGTTGCACTAGGTACTATATTATGATTGGAATATTAGTTACAAAACAATTTAGATTTACTTAGTCCAAGACACCTTGAATTGTGATTTTCGAACAATTAAGAGGTCTTACATTATAAACTCTGCACTTGTTTCACTAAAATGTGTTATTATTGTCACAGAATACATAGTAGTGTATTGTATTGTAAGTAGTGACATCTTTGTAACTGTTTTTGAAATTGGAACATCATTAGTGATGGGACTTGCGGTAACACTTGTACCGTTGCTGTTACCGAGAGCCATTTGTTTGCCGCAACGCGACCTAATCCCGGGCTTGTCTTGGATAATCCCGGATCACGAATCATGACACTATTGTTGTAAGTGTGAAACCGACACAAATAGGCCTACGGCTTTGCAAACCCTTGGTTTAACCCTCAATAACAGCATACACTGGAATTTGAACCCTATTCAATAGAGTTACGTTTGAATTTTTAATGATTCTAAAGTAGCAGAAACGATGTATTGCTAAAAGAGTTGTTTAAAAAAATCGTGCGTGAGCTACGCAAGCGAAATCGTAAAGTTGTAAACAGTAATAAGGTTTGTTTTTAAATAAATCTGCATTATTCTGCATGGATGTTAAGACCTTTTATTTTTGTATTGTTAGTTGTTCAAAGAACAATGGAGTCGCCGAAGTCTTTTGAGTGAATTTGTATTTATTTATTGTTGCTCATTGTGCGTTCTTAATAACGAGATTATTTCGACAGTGGGGTGGTTTGATCAAATATTTGCGTTGTTTGTCAAATGAAACGTAAAATGAGTTGGTGTTTAGAGGTAGGCATAGTTATACAGTTGGAACTATTGTTATTCAATAAACAAAATGCATGCTTTATTTTATTACTTATTCATTAAAATATTTTATTAAAAATCGTAGGTACTTAATAGCTATTTGGTTTATTAGTTTCTAACTTATTATAGCACGTCGAATGTACCTATTAGGTACATATTTAACGCTATTTAAATAAACATCTAAATCATTAGCTTATTGTGATTAGGTAGGTACCTACATAATTATTAAATTAAGTGATAATTATGAAAATGATTGATTCCCTTGCCCATTGTTAGGGTTTAAGAAACGATAAATTAGGTAACACCAGTTAGGTGAACAGTTGAATTTTAAATGAACACGAAACCTATTTTGCGTTTGTCTATTGTAAGGAAAGTTAGGATTTCAAAATATTGGAAGTTATTGAAAGTATTAACCCGTAATCGCTACGTTTAGAGAAATAGAAACAATTACGTTAAATTTTACTCACACCCAATCATTGCTATTAATTTTTGCTAGGCGCTTAATGTTAGGTATTCCGTTTTATTCTTTTACAGGGAAAAATTATAAACTGTTTAAATGAAAAGCTTATTATTAATTTATTGCAATACCTACTTGAAAAGAGACATACATTTAATAATAATAAACAAGTTCTGTTTAGAGATTTACTTACCATTTATAAGAAAAGATAATTCAAGTAGAATATTCGATTACAAAACTACAACTGCAGCAGGATGCAACTCGGGACATTATGCAGTAACTGGCACTAAACCTTACGGCCTATAACTGTGACTATTTTCCTCACTCAGGCCGTATACGGCATAAGTCCGTTTATAGTTGACGACGGTTTGTTCTGTAAATAAATATATTCCGAATGTCATAAAAAACCAAGAAAAAGAAACAATCAGAAAGAGAACGCGTAATGAGTATAATTATTAATTTTCTCTCTACATTATTATTAATAAGTAAATCATAAAAATAAATCTATTTAATTAACCTGCACATTCATTGATTTTTAATATAAGTATTTTACTTAAAATTTTCAATTTTCTTAGCATCCGTACCCAAACCATTTCTAATTTTTATCCTGGTCGTATGTTCCTCTGGGATTACATGGACGTTTATGTGTTAGTGATTATGTTTTATTAAACCAGATTTCTGCAAGCCAAAATTAGTCTCATAAAATTCACTTCAAAATTAAAATCGTCAAGCAATAAATAGTCCTATCGTACCTGTGTCTTCAAGAGTAAAACATCCAGTGCACGCGATAACCTTTCGTTCGATAATTATCGACAGTATCGGTTTGACGACACCCGCGGGTATCGTACGACATGTATCGCTATTCGTAACGGCACAACACTTTAATGCCATGTAAATTCAGTTTTATTTGTCGCTACCGTCACGATGCCGTACGCCATTATGAGAATTGCTTTCGTAAATTTATTGGATATAACCGCGCATTCTTTTAGGTATATAATAGGTATTATTTTTAACTAAGTACTAGGTATCAACTAACTATTGTACTACTTACTAAGTATACACAACAATTTAACTTTAATGGTAATATTAAATGGCGATAAAAATTGGAATTATTAATTATGTATTAATTATTATGTAATATTGCACTTTACATTTCATTGCCTGATAAAAATATCACTGCACCCACATTTTCTTGTGAATTGAGAACAGCTTCCTTTTTTGAAGACGGCCAAAAAAGTAGTATTATTAACTTATTTGTGGAAAATGACATTATTAATTTTTCAAAATCTGCTATTTATTCAAACTTTAAGATGTCCATGAGTAAAATTATTTTGATACAAATCATCAGAAATTAACAAAGCACATAACAAATTCTAGTAACTAATTACTTCTAACTTAACCACTATTTATGTGTTCGACAGTAACTGCATTTAAACTGGCAATAAAGTGGTATTTCGTCTGCAACAAATCAATGTAGCAAATCGTCGGAGGCTCGGAGCAACAACTTGCTGTCTTACTAAATCTTCCTTACTTCCCGCTAGATGGCTCTAGACACGCGATATCTTCTGAATGTGTATCTACCTAATGAAATAACAATCGTAGTAAGTAACAAAACTAGTATCCCTCTCTCTTTCTGTCTTGAGCCGTGCATCCTTGGCAGAGTAGTCGTGGTTTCATAAGGATTAAAATTTTTAAATGCAGCAGTTACCTACTAGTCCAGTGCCGATAATTTTTGAAACGAAAAAAAATTATAGTAGAATGAAACCTATTGCAAAAGGAAGAGAATATAACGAAGATTATAGGAAAAATAAATTACGGGCGATCTGAGGTCGGGAAGGGGGGGGAGGGGGGGTTTAAGGGTGCGTACCTGCCTGTGAGGTAGTAATAGGATAATTAAATAAAATATAAAAAAGGGAAAGATTTTTTCTTGCGCAGAACATTTAATTTTAAATACGGCCTATAAATCGGGGCGTTTGACAACGCTTGTCCAACCTGTATTCTGAAGTTATACATCGAATTACAGCGCCACTAACTTATCTGTAAAGTGGCGAAAATTGGAACTAATGCCTCGTCATTGATAAGTTGTTTGTGCTCATTCATTTGTCATTTACTACCTCTCGAATTGCGTCCAATGATTGGTCCAATGCGTCCGACAGCGCCCTCCTTCAATTCACAGATAAGTTGGTTTCACTGTAGGTACCTTAAATTCTTATAGAGACTAATAAAAATACATTAGCACCACCGATCTAACATTCGTGTGGAAGGAACGGAACGTAGTGTCCGTAGTTAGCGGGAATAATTGATGGTGCTGCCCTCTAGGGATAAGTCTTACAGCCCATGGTCATGCAATGTGTTATGTGATTTTGTTGATAGCCATGTATGGTGCTTGGTTGTAATAGTCAACGCTACCAACGTTTATTTTAGTCGTTAGCCTAATAACTTTTTTTATAGGAAATTATAAGATTTCATGCAGTTTTTACTTGTACCTTTGGGGTTTAACCGAGTAGTAATCGACCAACGTAACATGTAAATACTTGACTGATGGTAGATTATAATGTTAGTAATACCTAAATCATCACTGACATGACATCATATTACTACCGTTCGTAAAAAAAAGAAGCGTCCATCGTCGAGGTTTGACTGGTAGAGCATCAGCATCAGGCATTAAGTCCAGACATTGTAATCTAGTTCTTAAGTTTACAATAAGGAGTTAAGAACTAAAAAAAATAGATTTTTGTGTCTCTTCAAAACCAGGCGGCCGCGGCATTAGGTCTTGTCCATTATTCAGCAGAATTTGCACCACGAACAGAGGAGTTTGGCTTGGTTTTGGTATCACAAATGTCCTTGAGCAACGAGAGCCACTTACTATCACGTGGATCGTCAGCTTGTTTGATGGCTATTTCCATAAAAATGTGATATTACTGTATTCACTTTTTGAGTTTCCAAACAATATTCCACAATTTCTTGGAAGTTACGTCTATTCGTAAATCTATCAAGCGTTTATTTATCTTAAAATGTGTATCGCAAAAGAATATCAACTCAGAGAATTATGGTAATGTAACACACCGTACAACGGAAAATCGTTCAGAACTCAATATTAGCGTAGAGGTAAAAAATATGATGATAAGGCACCCCGACTGAATGTAAAGAGACAGACAGCCGAATGATTGATTTTATATAGCGAGAGAGGTGTCACATAAAATATTGATGCGGCAATGTAGTAAAAGTGCCCTTCGCGGTGTTTTGACCATCAAAGCTTTTTGCATAATTTTCTGGCTCCACGCATCTTGATTCTCGGGGGTGCGAATACCTTTTTGGAGATCGGCCATCTTGAATTTTTCATAGCTGTCACAGAAGACACAATTATGGGACCCTGATCCGGTGAAGAGTTGGGTCGCTTTCGTGCTATCGTGCTTGAAAAGCTTTCAGGAAAATCATTTTTTTTATTGCGAGGGTAAAGTAGTGGAGATGATTTATACCGTTGCAGAATTTGAATCCTGTGTTGTAATTTAGGAAATGTTTGTAGCTACTATTGCTATAGTTAAAGATGGTAAATTCACTTTTCTTTTGGTCATTAATTTGGGAAATGTTGGTACATACAAGAAATGTGTATTGCCAAGGATAATGGTCAAGTATATTCCACCTAATGGAGCAGGGTGATGAAGTTTCTGCGTTCCAAGCCTTCTCAATTACCAGAAGCGACTATCTTCCACGACTGGCTGGAAACAGATGTTTTAATCCAATTGCTACCAGTCATACGTATAGATATTTTTTATGTTAATAGATTTAACTCTAATTTAATTGGTGCCTCGTGATGGCAACGTCTTGACGCTGATCAGAAAGTGATAGATCCGGTTATTATTGGCTAATCAAAGAGAAAATTTTAGAAGTGTGGTAGCTGGTACGGAAGATAAACGCTACCACCAACCTAATAAACCATTGGAATTAAATTGGGCAGCACAGAACTTAGTGATTAATTGGCTGGACCTGGCTTTAAACCAATCTGTTGTTCAAGACAAGCAAAAAGTTGCCTTAAACTCAAAAATGAGAGCTCTTTAAGCAACAAAAATTGTTAAGCCTATTTGTCGATAAATACCGTCGTATCCGCTTATGATTATTGTATTGACGTTTAATAACGTCCTCGAACAATATTAGAATATTGTTTGACGCGCGTAAGAAAATAAATTTTATCGCCCTATCACTTAGTATCATATTGCTTGTCGTAAATATACCAAGGTTTGTCGTATTTACGGCCGCGTATAAAACTGTATGTGATCGACTTTTTACCGCAGTAATCACTTTTCATAGCGAATGTCATACCTATTTGAATTTTTATTTCGCGATATATTGGCTCTATTAAAAGGTTACCCAAACATTTTTTGTAAGCAATAAATACTTTATGTTATTAAGAGCAATCTGTATACATCTTTTATGAATGTTTCTAGTATTTTCTAGGTAATTATCAATCTTATTCGTTTCTAGGTAAAATTGTTGAAACTGTCATATTTTTTTTTTGTTTTAATTAAGTAGAGGCAAAATATATTTGTCTCATCGTTTAACATTTGTATATCGTAACAACGTATAAATAAGCACTCGTGCTACGTGATAGCTTTCTTCAGTCCTTTCTTCAATAGAATTCAATAGTTCGTTTAAACTCAAGTGTAGGAGGAGCATTGTGAAAAATTTACAAAAGCATTAATTTAATATTAAGAGACTTATTAATTTTACTAGCATAAAAAAGAAAAAAAGGTTAGAAATTAAGCCATTTATTTATAACCTGACAACTTAACTCAGAGCGTTCGATCGTGCACTACTACAAGTTTATTGGTTCGCATTCTATCACACGCACATTCTTCAATAACAATTCTATCAGCGGTGGGCGGAGGGCGTTATTTGAATGCTCTGAGACCCCCTGAAGACCCCCTGTAATTGATTCGTCGCGGCGCCTTTAGAATTTCAATGTGAACGATTAAATTGATATAACTCAGTCGCGGATCGGTATTTGCCGGACGTGATAAGACGATTGCTTAAATCAAATCGTGGTGATCGGTTTGAAGTAGTCTAATTAAAAGTTAACAATGTTTATTGCAATGGTTTTTATTTGTTGCCTAAGTATTTAAAAATATTGGAACATTAAAAAACCTTACCTTTAAAAAGTAAAAAAAAAGTAATCCAGCTAACCAATCTTTGCAATACTTAAAAGCGAATGAAAAATAATGACCATAAAAGTTTTCGTAAATCAACAATCATTATAATTTATTTATTATTTTAATAAGTATACCTACCTAGTTTGCCAATCAGTCACCACATAATTATGTACTACACATGGCCATGGCCAAATGTACCAAGTAAAACCAGATTAATGCACTGAAAGTACAAACCATAGCAATAAAATAATAACAATAATTCGGAAAAAGAAGAATTTGAGTTCATATAATTTTTGTAATATTCTTCTGTTTATTTCTATAGGGTATATTATTCTTCTATAATCTCGATTTGATTTTATTAACATTTTTATATGAGCAGGCTATTGAATAAAATTGGATCGTAGAGCGAGGTAACTCGATACCCTTCTTGGACAAGTTAGTGGCAAGCCTAGACATGTCCCGGCGATATCGATGTCTGCAAAAGAAAATATGTACAAAATTTTACTTTATTGAACTGTAGATATGCAATTTGATTTTAATCTTAAGGCGTTCTGTTATTATTTACATTTTTGCAATAATAATAAATACCGGGCAAGTGCGTGTCAGGCCACGCACAAAGTAGGGCTCCGAAGCAGTGCCAGCGTTGGAGCCACTGACACCCCAGGCAAGAATATTGTGGCGCCCACATAAGAAAATAAAAATCGAGCTTTTTTTGCTCGAAATTTTTTTTACTGAACCAATGGGAACGTTTATTAAGAATTTTATTTTTCCTTTTTTTTGCTCCTCACCCCAAATGTGGTGGCCCTACCAATTTGGCGCCCTAGGCTGTCACCCAACCACGCCCCCCCCTAAAGCCAACTGTGTTCCAAAGTAGTAAATTTATCGACTATTATTCATTAACTACTTATGCTAACATAGCCATTATAGTTTTCTTTGTAAATTCATCAAATAACCTATTTACTACTATTGTATTGCATACTATGTATTGCATACTGAATGGTATAACCAAGAAAGAAATTCAGGCCGCTCAATTAGTTCATTTCACACAGAAGGTATATATGCCGAACTCAATCAAGATCACCACAAGGGGTAACTTTAAAGCTGTCAATGGATACGTTTAGTTTAGATGATTACAAGTGTTTAGTTCACCAAAATACGTCTTCTCAACTATTCATCATCGATAAATATCGATACCTACTTGTAGCGTTCGCAGCCCTAGCATCCTCCTGAAACTTCAGCCGAGTCGGGCGTCAACCGAGCGACAGTTTAAAGCAACCCCTAACTCGATTCCGATGTGCCTCCGACTCTCCGTCGATCTTTATGTAAATTCAGCGATAACTTTGCGACTGTCGTTACGTTGCTAAGGTTCGGACTAGACTTGCGACTAATATATTATGAATTCTATTGAAGTTTGGCGATTTGATATTTGACATTTTTTTATGGAAATATACGGCAAACGAGCTGACGATCTATCTGATGGTAAGGGGCTATTATGGACATTAGCCATCCAAAGGCATAATTGATGCATTGTCGGCCAAGAAAGAGAGAAGAAAAAGAAAGACAAGCTTCCAGCCGAACCACGACGAGTCGTTTAGCGGCTGACTAAAGCAATATAATATACCTATTGTTATATATTTTAAATATTTTTTATATTTTTCAAATATTTAGTATTTCTTTTTTAAGACAATTTGGTTACTTAACATTTTTTTGTTACGTAGAGTGCGGTAGATGATTTTAGCTGAAATATTGTGATATTTTACTTTTGGTAATATTTTTTTTTACATAAATAGCTAACATCCGAGCAGACAATCATTAAATAATGTGACCAAACCTTACCACCCAAGAAAGAATACAGAAGAAAGTTGGACATAACATTATGAACACATACACTTTGCTTCTGAATGCATTATGAAATGCGATTACACTGTCGCAGTTCTATCAAAATTAAAAAAAAAGGTCTTGAAATCGTCAAAAAAGTCACGCAGGTAAGAGCCTAATTTCTCGCGAAACAAACGCTTGTATACGTAAAAGTTGAACAGATGAGAGCCGCGCGGAATTTCATCTTATTCGCGTCGTGACGGTTTTTTCAATAGCCCTAACCGTGTGTAAGTCGATTTGTAAGGGCGTCAACTCAATATTATGCTCGCGCGTAATTTGCCGAGTTAACCGTTTTTTCGATGTCTCTCTTAGGGCGGGGTACGGAAACGGGGGTGAACTAAGCAATAATGCTTCTGAGTTTTATGACTACTAGCTGTGCCTCGCGGTTTCACCCGCGTTAACTTGAGGAAAATACTAACTACTAAAATATATGATGTTATATAGCCTAAAGCCTTCCTTGATAAATGGACTATCCAACACAAAAAGATTTTTTAAATTCGAACCAGTAGTTCCTGAGATTAGCGCGTTCAACCAAACAAACTCTTCAGCTTTACCTATAGGTACCTAATATTAGTATAGATTATATTTTAACTGTTGTTAAATTAAATCACATAAAATAGGAATGTTAAGGTCAGAAATACAATGGACGTAGGCTAATGGCATTTCCGGGCTGTTACGCAGTTTCCGTACCGCTTCGCAAAATTTTCATGTTGTAGATATTCAATTACTATCCTTGTATAGTCTTATCTTAGTCTCTTGTATGGACTTGGCCTTTGGACTTTTCTTCATTAAGATGAAGAAAACTTAAGACGAATCAAGAGAAGAGAAGATGACTCAAGAGTCCAAGTTGATCTTAGCTGCTCATCTAACCTGCTGATCAGCAGACGAGGCTTTAAGAGGCTATGTCACTAGGTCCCTACTGTCCATTGACTCTGTCTATAGTAGCATAGTATATCTTCTTCCGATATCAGCAAGTAAAAAAAAATTAATGCCAAAATCGTTGGCATTTGGATCCACGCAAATTTTATTTATTCTTATTTTTAAGTCAGATCTGACCTTGTGACATTTGAATGTTGAATAACAAATTTTATTATTCTCGGTCAAGTAGGAGCCGAGTAGATAAGATAAAGTTAATTTACATTAATATCATTTACTACGGAATAGATACCACTTAATTAATACTAGTGGATACCCGGTGTGTGCTACTACGCAAAAAAAAATTGTATGGAAAAAGATCGAGAATCGAAAATGCTCCTAATGCATTGTTTTAGTGGTCTCAAAGCATCTTCGCATTATCGCCACAGCTACAGTAAAGAAAAAATACAATTTTGGGGATATCGGTTGGATGGTTGCAAAGTCATAAGGATATCCGTACAATTTTTTTGTGTTATATTAGTATAATTTAAGTCGAGTGCTTCAGATAGGGATAGCACTCCAGTCTTTGACATATCTACTTATTAATATCATAGTAATAAAATAAATTAAAACTATTTTGTTAAGTTGTAAATGCTACATTGTGAACTAGATAAGTAGATACTTAAATTAATCTATGTACCGGAGGAATCTTCATTTTGTACCTAACTCTTGCAGTTGCATTCAGGGAAAATGTAGCGTATCTTTAAATTTGTAATCCTAAAATCGTAACAAAATGTATCCAGTCATCCAGTGGCATCCGATCCGAGCCAAATCGGGACAAAAAAGGCCAGAAAAACATTTATTATCCTCATGTATTACTTTAATAAAATATTTCACTTAATTATCGATTGATACGGTATTAACATTTCAAAGTTAAAACAGGGATAAAAAATTAGCGCTGCATAGTAGAGCGGTAATAGAATACGCCTGCTTTCTCAATATCATTCTTAATATTGCCAAAGTCTCCAAGTAAAATACAATAAATCAATCAATTTGATAATATAATCATATTGCGTGTGTATTTACGAAGTAATTTAGGTTTTAAAAGAAAAACTCAAGTCACCACAACACCCATTTAACACGTTCACTGCGTCAACACTTTCAAAGAACTTTCAGCCTGTGCTATGGGGACCTCAAAAACCCCTTAACTAAACTTTCCTGTGGTGCGTTAGGGACCTCTTCAGCCCCCTAAAATAGCAGTTTTGAAAATAATTAATATCTTCGTCAAAAACAATGATATATTTATGAGTTTTTTGTGGCTTAAACATAGGCTATGACTCTATCTTTTGGTAGGTTCGCACGCAGTTCTGACATTAGGGTAAATCGCTATTACAAAAAAAAAATTAGGGATCTGTTGTATCCCGTTCCGCAACAGATGATGGTTCAATATGTGTAGCTACTAGTGATGGGAATAAAATAAAATCCCAGTTGTCGATAGGTAAAAAAGTTTTATTACAAAAAATGGTTGTCTGTAAAGTCGGTTTACGGACGGTAGTTTAACGTGACAACGTCATGACAAAGCTCTGCTCCGCTCCGCCCCGCTCCGCTCCACTCAACTACGATCGCCTATGGCATCGGCTACGATACGCCGATCGTCCGATCGCCCGGCGCTCATCGTTTTAATAGACTTTATCACGTCAAAAAAATTGGTACATATGAATAATTTAATATTTAAAAAAAGTGTTATAAAGAAAAGTTTGTGATGAAGGTTTTTGAAGTTATACTGCTTTAGGCGCGTTGTGAAATAAATGGAAAAAATAATGAGAGTGAAATTTTAAGATTTGTAACACGGACGGTGACACAAAAACGATGGTCACAAAAAACGTCACGTGCGTTTTTAAAAACGCTCGTTTTGAAAAATTATTATTATTACATTGTTTTTTTAATATTGTTAAAATATTATTTTTTAATATTGGTTTTTTTATATTGGTTTTTTGATGCCATAGAAGTATAACTTCGCACGCGCGTACGTAAGTACACGTTTATGTTATTTTTTTCTTACCAGGACGATTAAACATCTCATAATCCGAATCACTATCACTGGCCACCCAGTGCACTGGCGGGATATTTGTATGTTTTGCAAAATTTTTATTTTAACATCCGATGTATACGTTCCTGTATAATCCGACGTTGACTTATTTACATACTTCCCGCACTTTTTAGGGTTCCGTACGAAAAAACGAAAAACGGAACCCTTATATCACTCGTGCGTTTGGGCGACCGCCGTTCACAGCCAATTTACTCCCATAGAACTGGACCAAATGAGTTGAAATTTGGTACTCATGTACATTTTTGTGACCCAAAGACGAAGGTATAAAGTAAACAACTGAATTTTGAAAAAAAAATTAACAAATCTGTTTTGCGAACCGTATCGCGTTGTATGTCAAATAAAAAGGCTTGTTGTAATGATCTCATACATATTTTTTTATAGTTTTACAATGGATAGTTTTAAAGTTATTAAAGAAAGAACGAAAATTACTTAAATATTATATATACTTATATATATAATATATACTTAAATATTACATGAAAACCTATAAGAAGTCTTAAAAAATGACAAAAATTAATAAAATAGAAAAATAACGGTAAATACATAAAATCAACGTACGGAATTCTCTCCAAGCGAGTTTAACTCGCACTTGTCAAGTTTTTTCATTTTAAAATAACTCATTGTTCGTATTTACGAGCGTAATAATTTGATATCGAAGCGCGAACATAACGATCGATACATGAACATCCCTAAAACAAAACTTGTGGTGCTCGTGCCTCCAACTCTCCCGTCCTTGCGGCTACGGGGCTCACGATTCACGGGTATCAAAGGAAACCCCCAACGCAAGGAGTGAATATATTTTCACTTCTGTGCGGTAGGGACCTCGTCGACCCCTAAAATATTTTATTACACCATTGATTCAAAATTTAAGCGGGAAGCAAATATGTATATTTGTCTTTATCATACACATAGAACTTTAGATGTTATAGCCTCCCGCACAGAGTGAAAGAACACGATTTTTGACGCCGCACAGTATGAAAGTTCTGCACGGGATCTTGTAGAGATCCCTAACGCACCGAACGTGTTAATAGGAAACTTTTTGTTGTTAAACTTTTAATATGGCGTCTACCCTCAGTGTTAGTTGCATTTTGACAAAGGATCACGTCTCTTGGCTTTTAGCGGGCTGAAACAAAGGACTCCAGACGTTTCAGGGATACCTATTTCCATTTGCTTACCTCAAGACACTACCCATATCATAAAGGAAATTTAAACTTAAATGTGTTCATAGAAAGTTTAAATTACAATGGAGGGTAGACCGAGAAGCAAGTGAACCTCTGCTAAAAGGAAACGGATGTTATTTTGAGTGGAATAAGAATTTCAATCCATAATCATATATCGCTTGTTCGGAATTGAGACTTTAGTTTTTCAGGGCATTTGGAGCTTTATTTCGTTGGGTTTCAGTCGGTTTTTTATTGGAAGGTTAGCAAAGCAGGTGCGATGGTATCGCGGCGACAGAGTAGGTACAATTTGAATAAATTTGATAGCAATGGGTGAAGCGGAAGGGTGGAGAGATGGGATGATATCGGAAAGTGATACTGTCGTGATGAAATTGCCAACGACTTGCGGATTATCAAGCCTTCCACTTGAATTTCGTTTTATTGTTTAGGAAGATTGCGTATACGATGGTGGTTATAGTAGTCTCCATTGGAAGTACTGAATCGTCATTCTGCTGGATATTTCAATGCTGAACACTGCAAAATGTCAGTCTGTCCATTGATGTACATACTCAACTCATACAATGACATTTTATTTAGTGTTTTGACTTTAGAACACGACGGAAATACCTGGATACCTGGCATTCGTCCACAGTTCGATTCTCACGTAATTTTCTACCTCGTACGTGTAAACTGTGGAACAAGCTTCCTGCATCGGTGTTCCCTCTAAGCTATGACATGGGGTCCTTCAAGAAGCGGGTATATCGTCATTTTCTTGGCCGGCAACGCGTTGGTGACGCCCCCAGTGTTACTAATGTCCATGGGCGGCGGTGATCACTTACCATCAGGTGACCCGTCTGCTCGTTTGCCTGCTAAAAGCATAAAAAAAAAATATGGCGAAAGACATGATGGCTTCTTATTTAGAAAAAAGCTTTGCCATGGAGGAGAAGAAATGGTGAAAGAAACTACTCAGGACTGCCGTTTGAAGGGGTCCTGGGTTCGATTCCCAGAGAGTCAGAAATTTTAATGATGACCTGTTCTTGGTGTCTTTGTGTGTTGTCCATGGCACACACGACACAGGGAATCCTAGTGAGGGGACTATGCGTCTGAAGCGTTATTTATTGGCAATTTGTTGAGTCGCCTGTCCGATAATAATTTGAATCAGTCATTGACATTTAGGCTTTTACATTATGTAAATTTGTAGTATTGTATAGTTTTAATTTTAATCACGCACTTGAACAAATAACATTGTTTTCGTATCGGATTTGTATGAACAAAACCTGCAAATTAAGTCTCTATTCATAAATGTGTGTGGGGACTAGTCTTTGTCAATAGAATTACTTCTTGTGATGTTTTCATTATTTACATTTCATTCATAACTTGTATGATGTGAGGGATGTGTTTATGTATTTATTTTTTATCTGTCTTCTGTTTATAATAACCTCATAAAAGTTACAGTAAGTATTAGAAAAAAAGAGAAGTTATGAATGTAAAAGATAAAAAACTAGTCACCGGCTTCGAATACAGTTTAATATTTAATATTTTTTATATACTGCATGTCATTGTATAGAAGAGATTGTATGAGCGTAAAGAGCGCTTGTATAATATCTGGACCTTATCTTTTTTTGTGGTATATATTAAAATATTTTTTTAGTACCTAATGTAGCTTTGAAACTTTTCACAAATACCTCACTAATTAATATAACTAATAATTCATTAAAGTTTGCAAAATGCAATAAATAATCGATAATCGAAACATTGGACTAGAATAGTTCCACTTCCTCATACTGAGATTCAATTAAGAGCCTACTTACTATTTAACAGTGTTTAACAATTATGCAATCAAGTAATGGATGGGTACTAAAACAAACAGCTAGTAAAATTGTAATCAAATTGATCATTATCAATCATCGGTTCCATGGTGTAATGGTTAGCACTCTGGACTTTGAATCCAGCGATCCGAGTTCAAATCTCGGTGGAACCTGATATTTTGCCTTTTTCATTTCATAAATATTCAAACAAGATAATATTTTGAAAATAAAAAATTGTACGCACTGACATATACTTTTTTTAAATTGCATTAATATCCTCTTAAATCCTAAAACCTTATCCACAAAAGTTAGGTTCCACCGAGATTTGAACTCGGATCGCTGGATTCAAAGTCCAGAGTGCTAACCATTACACCATGGAACCTCACACTGTACGAAACCAAATTAAGAACCACACACAACAGGTTTACCTTCACCAATGATGTCACTGACGTCAAGTGAAAGGCAGATGAACTGACTCGATGACTCCCGCGCAGGCCTCACTCCTATAACGGTACCTTAAAGGTGAAATGACCAAACGTATGAATTCCAAGTGAATTAAGTTTGTGGTTTTATCAATCCGTATGGTTTTTTTTATGGAAATAGCTGGCAAACGTGCCGACGATCTACCTGATGGTAAGTGGTTTTCGTCGCCCATGGACATCAGCAACACCAAAGGCATCACTGATGCGTTGCCGGCCAAGAAAGAGAGAAGAAAAAGAAAGAAAGAACTGGCTCTCAAGCCCCCAGCCGGTACACGACGAGTCGTTTGATACCTGAGTCATGCTCAAGGGTGGTAGCTATCCAGGCGAACACCATGGAGAAATAATAATAGTAAGAATGGTTTTAATTAACAATTAAAATCAATATTACCAATATAGTCCCTCGAGGGGCCCTACCACCAGCGGCACGGAATTGGTCGCCTCTTACGACACCCATCAGGCGTGGGATTGGGGTTAGTATTCTAAGCCACCCCAATACGGCTAAAAATATATTGCATGTATTGTATGTTGGTTGATTTAATCCTTATTTACAATTGTATGTTGTTTAACAAGGCAGTTTATCCATATTTAAATCCAAGGTATTTTCCTTGCACGGGCAGCTGCTGACTGATGTACGACAGTGGCTAAGTCAGTGGCGTTAATAATGGAATTTGGTGGATTTAAAAAAAAACATAATCTCCTGTAATTAATAAATTAGTATCGAAGTTATTATATTGCAGTGAGGTTTTTTTTTTCTAACAAATAGGTTTCGGGGAATATCCCAACAAACCCTCAGAATTAAACACAGAAAACTCATTCCTGAAATGATTTTTACTCAAAAACGACGTCACAAATCCCAATAACGTGAATCTCGCGCGGGGCGATTCGCAATCATCACCCGCATACATTATTCACAATACTGATTGCGTCCGAGACGCGCGCGGACGTTCTGAATTATATATGCAGGGCGATTCGGAGCAGGGGCCGGATTTGGAGTGGAGATTAATAATATGGATAATTTGTTGTTGGTACATTAATGCATTTTTTAAGTTAACAATTAAAGTTAACAAGTCAAAAATAAGTAAGTTATACAAATAAATAAGTTACTTATAAATGCGACAAGTAAGTAAAAATCGTTCATTGTGCGATCCTTGATTTTTATAAGTCATCTTCTTTTTAGAGTTGTCTTGAAATGAAATTAAAAATAAAAGAAAAGTTTAAACTTTTTTTAGCTCATAAACGAACTATTATGACTCCAACGCAATGTAGAGGTTCATAAGATAATCTAAATGCAGAAGGCACATGAATTACAGAAAGAAATCTTCTCATATCTGAGGACTCTTGGAGTGTAGTTGCTTCAGCATAGAAATGTCTTCAGATGAAACCTGCTACTAGCTAAAGATTTAAAGCGCCTCCTTAAATCGTCATTCAACTTCGTATCATTACTATGATATTCCATATTCTGCATACTCGAACTAAAACTTTGAATGCATATTATTTAGTTACATAATAAAAAAATCCTGAATCCGGCTCTGCAGTGCGTGCTAACAGGCGTTTAACGTCCAGTGTCCCAGGAGAGATGTGCACCCCATCCCGTACTTTAAGAATATAACATTTTTTTTTTTCATTTCTGACCAGACAAAATCATTATGACAAAGGGCCATTTCAATTTCATCGTCACACAAAATCTTTTTGGACAATGGACTCAAGAAAATACAGAACAAGATCATAGGCTAAACTTAAAACATTACAGGCCAAACTTAGAATACTTATTACTTACCTACATCTTGGATATAATATAACGTACCTAAAACTTGAAGAACTATCTGAATTTTATTTGACAAACATTATTTTGAAAATAGTTTTAAAAACCGATGAAATGTTGGTATTTTATGCAATGGTTTCCACCATCACCATCTTTCATTCGTTATTCTAGGGTCCTTGCAAACTTCCATACTAAATGCACAGAGTTTTTATTGAGTGTAATTTATTAGCTTAAAACATACCTTATCATCCGAAGTTAAAGATGTTGAATCTCTGTAAGTCATAAAAATGTGATGTAATGCTCAATTTAAAAAAAACTAACTTAATAAAATTACAGCGACGACTATTAACTTTGAAGGGCTAATCATCCTCTAATTTCGCCAACTGTTCAAGCAACTGAACAAACTCTATAATAATTCAATACTATAGTGAAGTTACTGAAATAATTATCATCGGTTCCATGGTGTAATGGTTAGCACTCTGGACTTTGAATCCAGCGATCCGAGTTCAAATCTCGGTGGAACCTGATATTTTGATTAAATCGTAGATATTATTAATTGTATTACAGATATTAATCATCATCAATCATCGGTTCCATGGTGTAATGGTTAGCACTCTGGACTTTGAATCCAGCGATCCGAGTTCAAATCTCGGTGGAACCTGATATTTTGATTAAATCATAGATATTATTAATTGTATTACAGATATTAATCATCATCAATCATCGGTTCCATGGTGTAATGGTTAGCACTCTGGACTTTGAATCCAGCGATCCGAGTTCAAATCTCGGTGGAACCTAGTATTTTGATTAAATCATAGATATTATTAATTGTATTACAGATATTAATCATCATCAATCATCGGTTCCATGGTGTAATGGTTAGCACTCTGGACTTTGAATCCAGCGATCCGAGTTCAAATCTCGGTGGAACCTGGTATTTTTTTTTTTTTTTTTTTTTTATGTGATACACAGGCAGACGAGCAGACGGGCCACCTGATGGTAAGCAGTCACCGTCGCCCATGGACACTCGCAACACCAGAGGCGCTACCAGTGCGCTGCCGGCTAAGAAGGAAGTGATGGACCCGCTTCTTGAAGGTCCCCATATCATAGCACCGTGGGAATACCGTCGGTGGTAGTTCGTTCCACAGTTTACACGTACGCGGAAGGAAATGTCGTGTAAATCTTACCGTGGACGAATGCCAGGTATCGATATGGTGTTTGTGAAACCTGGCATTGCGGCGCGTTGAGCGATGGTGGAAGTTGGCCGCCGGTATTAAATTAAAGAGTTCTTCAGAACATTCCCCATTGTACAGACGATAGAAAACGCACAGAGAACTCACTTCTCTTCGTAATCCCAGCGATTCTAAACCGTCCGAGAGCTTGGGATTATCGACAATACGAACAGCCCGTCTCTGAATCCGGTTAAGAGGATCCACTTGAGTAGTTGGTGCTCCAGCCCAAAGATGGGAGCAGTACTCCATGTGAGGTCGGACTTGTGCTTTATAGAGCAGCAACCTCTGTTCGGATGTGAAGTACTGCTTTGCTCTGTTGAGCACACCCAGTTTCTTTGAAGCTAGTTTGGCCTTAACTTCCAAGTGGTCCCTAAACTGGACTTCATTCGTAATGTCGACACCTAAAATCCCAATGCTCTTGGAGATGTTTAGGGGAACATTCTGAAACTGTGGTGCCACGATGAATGGGGATTTCTTTGCGGTTAACGCGCAAACTTGTGTCTTCCAGGGGTTAAATTGGACTAAATTCAGTCTGCCCCATTCTGAGACCCGCTCGAATGATGTCTCGAGTTCAGACACAAGTTTATTCCGCTTGTCTTCTACCTGCGTCCGAGAGATGTTTGCGTGGCCGGAGTAATAGGTGTAACCGGTACTGTCATCAGCATAGCAATGTATGCCCCCGGCTTCGAGCATATCATTGATGTGCATGATAAACAAAGTAGGTGATAGAACAGAACCTTGTGGAACGCCAGCGTTTATGGGTTTAATATCCGAGCAAGATCCGTCAACAACGACTTTAATGCTGCGCTCCGATAAAAAGCTGGCGATCCACTTGCATAATCTCTCGGATACTCCGTAAGAAGGCAGCTTAGATAATAGTGCCCTATGCCATACCCGATCAAAGGCTTGAGAAATATCTAAGCTTACAGCCAAGGCCTCTCCCTTGCTCTCAATAGCCTCTGCCCAACGGTGAGTCAGATACACGAGAAGATCACCAGCAGATCTTCCATGCCGAAAACCGTATTGTTTATCGTTGATTAGCTGGTGATCCTCTAGGTATTGAAGCAGTTGCGAGTTGATGACACGCTCCATTACTTTGGAGAGCAGGGAGGTTCTGGTTATGGCGATTGGCCTGTAGTTGGCTGGATCAGACCGATCTCCCTTTTTGGGAATAGGGTGAACTAAAGCTACCTTCCACGAAGACGGCATAATGCCGGCAGAGTAAGACAGTTGGAATAGGCGCGTTAAAACCGGTGTCAACTCCGGAGCACACGTTTTCAGCACTACAGCAGAGATACCGTCAGGCCCATTCGACTTGTTGACGTTGAGGGATAGAAGAGCACGACGCACGGCATTTTGGTTAAAGCGCACGTCAGGCATCTGCTCTTCACACTGCGGGATGGTAGGCGGTGTTTTCCCCCCGTCGTCAAGAGTCGAATTCGACGCAAAAAGAGTACCCAGAAGATCGGCTTTCTCTTTAGCGGAGTGGGCTAAGGTATCGTCTGCTCTGCGCAAGGGAGGAAGCGAGGATACACAGAAATTGCCTTGAATGGCTTTGGCAAGAGACCAGAAGGCCCGGCTACCACAAGGATAGCTCACTAGTCTCTTACCTATTCTGCGAATGTGCTTGAACTTTGCTCCAGCGAGGTGTCTTTTTGTGGACCGAGAGGCAGCATTGTATTTCTTTTTCAGAAGTCCAGTATCAGTGTTTCCGCTCTTACGCGCAAAGGCCCAATCCTGATAAGCAGTTTGTTTGAGGCTGGATGCCTTAACGCAGCTTCTGTCGAACCAGGTTTGGGCCATCCCACCAACTGGTACCACAGAGTTAGGAATGTAACATTCCATGCCCTGAAGTACCACGTCAGTAACAGATTGCGCGCAGGCGTCAGGATCATCTGTAGAGAAACAAATGCGCCTCCATGGGTAGGATGAATAGAATTCCCGCAGACCATCCCAATCCGCCGATTCATAATGCCACACCTGGCGAGAACCTCTTGGACGTCGGTCGACAGGTTGGCCTAATGTTGCCGTGGATCGTATTAGGCAATGATCCGACGAGCCAAGTGGTGCCTCGACAGATATGACATAACCCTGCGGGTGGGTGGTAAGCAGGAGGTCCAAAGTAGAAGCACTATGGCCGTCAATGTCGGGGATCCGAGTTGGGCTGGTCACCAACTGACTGAGGCCATAGGCTAGAGCAAAGTTGTGGGTGGATTTTCCTGCATAATCTGTTGAGCGTGATCCTAGCCATTCAATATGGTGGGCGTTGAAATCACCTAGGACCACGATTTCAGCGCTTGGAGTCCACTCAAGCACATAATCAAACGCTCCCTGCACGTGCTCGAAGAGTCGATCTATTTCGGCATTCCCGCTGTGAGATCTGTATAGGCACACGTAAATACGAGTTTGGTTCCCGTAATCTACACGTGTGCAGAGAATGGACAGATCTCTATCTCCTTCAAGGAAGTCAAGACGTCGACAACAGATATCTTCACGATAGAACATGCATACACCGGCATGTGCTATGAATTGATGTTCTAATTTATAGCCGGGATAGTGTAAGTATGATGTGTCGTCACGAGATGATATCTGCGTCTCCGTCAGGAAGAGTATGGCCGGCTGCACCGTCTCAAGATGGTGATGGACAGCGTTTAAGTTTGAGTGAAGGCCCCTTATGTTGCAAAAGTCAACATTAAGTGTGGATAGGGGTGCCGCAGATTTAAACTTTCTTCCTTTTTTTGACTTTCTCATGTGTGTAATTTTTACTAGCGGGGAAGTCGAAATTGGAAAGAGAGCTGTGCATCATCAGCGATTCTGGAGTCAAGATGAAATCATCAATGACCCCTACAGTGTATCAGGATGAGTGAGCTACTGTCACGGGGGACGGAAGGGCCCCCGATCCTACCCTAGAATGAAGGGCACGATCCACATCCGGTTTCCCTTTACCGGCGCGACCAACACTCTACGGGCTTTTTCATTGGCGGCGGGACAGCCTCCCAGGGCGGGATTTCCTGGGTTCGGGTCCCCTACGGACCAACGGGCGGCCAGCGGCAAGACCGTTTCATCGGGTCTCCCTGGCCCCCGTGACAGTCTATCACGCCTGAACACGAGTAGGGAGACTTATATGATGTCAAGGACCCCAAAACAAGCCAACAAAGCACAACTCTGGGATAGGTGACAGTTGAAGAGGGGAAGGATGGGTAATGAAAAGAAGGGGTGAGAAAGAAGGAGAAGATTAAATCATAGATATTATTAATTGTATTACAGATATTAATCATCATCAATCATCGGTTCCATGGTGTAATGGTTAGCACTCTGGACTTTGAATCCAGCGATCCGAGTTCAAATCTCGGTGGAACCTGATATTTTGATTAAATCATAGATATTATTAATTGTATTACAGATATTAATCATCATCAATCATCGGTTCCATGGTGTAATGGTTAGCACTCTGGACTTTGAATCCAGCGATCCGAGTTCAAATCTCGGTGGAACCTGATATTTTCGTTCATTCCCACTAGTTCTACTGCTTAGTTCTATCGTAGAACTAGTGGGAATTTTTTTTCTCACTAGTTCTACCGTAGAACTAGTGGGAACAAAAACCGTGATTAAATCATAGATATTATTAATTGTATTACAGATATTAATCATCATTAATCATCGGTTCCATGGTGTAATGGTTAGCACTTTGGACTTTGAATCCAGCGATCCGAGTTCGAAATAGGTGTTAAAGATATCGCGTGGTTGTAATCTTGTACAATACAGCGCACTTAATAATAATAAGTTTTTTACTTAGTAAAGCTTATTTCTCTTAACTTGGAAAATAAGCCTTTTACTAAGTTAGTGCACTTTACAATCAAGACTTCATCGTCATATGGGTTTATAAGCAAGAATCTTTTTCATCAATAGTTTTGTGTAAGTTTCTTTGAACGCGCTAATCACTAGAACAGGCTATCGGATTTGAAAAAATCTTTGTGTATGTTAATAATAATAAGTTGAAAGTTGAAAGAGCCACATTTACGAAGGAAGGCTAGTCAATGACATTCAGGTAAAAAGTAGTTGCTTCAAGGTTATACGAACGAAGCAAGGGTGGATTACAAGTTAGTTGTGATCGCATTTTTTTGTATATTTTTACCAGACTTCAAAAAAAGGAGGAGGTTCTCAATACGACTTATTTTTTTATGTTTGTTACCTCATAACTTTAAACTGGGTGAACTGATTTTGATGATTCTTTTTTTAAACTAAAGCAGGTGCTTGGCGTGTGGTCCCACATAAATTTGAGAGAGATCTAACAAGAAGTTTTTGAGTAATTTCGAAGTCGTTTATTTTTTGTTAGTAAAATTTAGATTACCTATTTACTATCTGAACATTGAGTATGTAGGCAGATATGTTAAAAGGTTCTACAAAAATTACACAGACCAGTTTTATCGATAACGACATCGATGTTTACCCCAATTTGCGTTTGCATTATCGACATTGTTCAATATTTTTAATTGTCCTCGAAGTTCACGGTTGTAAATATTTCCTGTCTAGGGTTGCTGCGTGCCTATTTATATTCTATCTAAATTATTTTAAACGACTTTAAAAAAGGAGGAGGTATTCAATTCAACTGTATTTTTTATGTTTGTTACCTCAGAACTTTCGTCTGGGTAACCGATTTTGATGATCCTTTTTTTATTCGAAAGTTGGTGCTTGTCATGTGGTCCCATTTAAATTTGAGCGATATCTGACGAGTAGTTTTTGAGTTATCCCTAAGTTTGAAGTCGGTTAGTTTTTGTCAAGAATTATTTAAGTTCAAACTTTTTATTTTACTGACGAAACCGCGAGCAGAAACTAGTATTATGGAAAATCTCACAGATGTCTTTAAGATGTGTACAGTTTGAGATGGCAATATTACGCAGTCAGTTATGACTTTGATTTTTCCTCACAATATTGCTTTGTCGAAAAAAATTATAACTTTAGAAACACAAAATTGATGAAATAATGCTTGTCTTCTGAAGAATGTATTTGTAATTCCTTTGGTGTTTTTGATCTCACTATCAAGACGTTCGTCTACTCTTTTTAGCTTGTTAAAATGTAAAAGAAAGGTTGTATTGTAGGTGACAGCCCTAACAGGACCAGTATCATATCGTTTCGAAATAGATCAGCTATTAGGTTAATGACCAATCGATCATAACCACGCAAACACTACAGATAAACATACCTGCAACAAGAATAAAGTTAGTGGATTAATTTTTTATACTTCATCAGTCAGTTGGATTGACACTAACGGACACAAACTTGCGTTTTGAAAAGTAGGTAGCTACTTATGTAGGTTTTGTTTTGTTTTAACAAAATGAGCAAAAAATACATAAGAAGCAAATTCGAAAACTAGATTTTTCAAAACCGCTGCATGACCATTTGACGCCATACAAAAGCGCGCGGTTGAGTTGTCAACAACCCACGAGTCACTCGCAGGTTAGAACACCTGAGTTTCAGAAGAGACATCGGTCCTCTTGCGTGTTCTACCACCTTTACAACGCTGAGTGCTCCGAGGAATTGTTCACTTGATGCCTACGTCTCCTTTTCATCATTGCACCATTTGCCGAATATTGAAGTGGAACTTCACACCGACTGGACTCAAGGAAAAACTCTACGATCCGATTCTCTCGAACTTTTTTACCACGCACGTGCAAACTGTGGAACGAACTTCCTTCTGAGGTACCTATTCCCGAAGCGGTATGACATGGGGTTCTTAGAAAAAAGGTGTAAAAAGAGTTCTCCTTCAGGGCCAGCGATGAATTGGTGATTCCTCTGGTATTGCTCATGTCCATAGGCGACGGTAACCACTTAGTATAGTGAGGCCTCCATTAGTATAGTGAGGCAGGTCTAAAGCAGAGATTTACTGTGGTGACAACTATAGGATCAATTGCTATATAGTAATAGCAGGCGTCGTAGCCCGGCAGTTTGCAACACTGCAACAGCGTGCGTCGTCAATAGTTGGCTGGGTGACCGCTTGTGCCAAAAAATGATTGAGAATTTTTGTGCTCTGGAGGACGAGGAACAAGTAGGTACGATCAATCATGTTCGAAACACCTAAAACATATTTTACGGTCTTTAGAAGGAAGGTAGCCTAGCCAGGAAAGTAAAATACTCTACCAGTTCATCCTCACATGCACCTAAATAAATAAACATACAGAGTTCAACAATTTCCAACAGGGACCGTTCGTCATACTGGTTGTAAGCACAACATAAACAATAAAAATAAGAACGATATTTAAATAGGTGGTGGTGGTTCTAGAGTTAGATACTGATATACAAAAAGAATACGATAGGGATGTGGAAGACAACTGTAAGGAATTCTAGCGATCCCCTCGCATAAAGCTGCTGAGCATTGTGCAAGAGTGCCATGCCGATGCTTTTATTTATCAGATCCCGGGGTCTCTTCATATCTTAATATATATAAATTACGTGTCACGTTGTTTGTCCGCGATGGACTCCTAAACTACTTAACCGATTTTAATCAAAATTGCAGATCGTGTGCAGTTTGATCCAACTTGAAAGATAGGATAGCTTACACCTCAATTTATAGTCGCAATATTATTTTATTTTTGACAGAACGAAGTCTGTCCGGGCAGCTAGTGTATTTATAAATTCTAAAATACATAAGAAGAGATTTAGTAAGTAGAAATGCCAGCTCTGACTTACCTCTTCATAGGCCAGGGCCATGAGCCGGAGTAGAGTAAAGTGGTCTTTTAGTGTTCTTTGGATTTAGATTTTATCAGTAAATGTTCTCGTTGGTCCGAGAATAAAAGTGGCGCCCAGTAAAATGAGCTCTCGTGCCAATGCAGAGTATCACCTGGCACCTCCAGCGACCGATCTTCTCACTCTACCCCCCAAGTTGGTATACCTAAACTTGGTAAACTATAAATTTACCCTTCGTAACCATACACGATCTAGCTTACTTGTCAAGTTTGCAATTTGACTTGATGCGGCATCCAGTTTGCATGAGCCACATCAAGTTCGCTGCAAACTTGACGCAGTAAACTTGATCGTGTATGGCCAGCTTTACACACTCATACCCCCGCAGTAGATTTTTACTAGTGTCGCGGGTGGCATGAACGACACATGTAACACATCACAATCACACCCATGACCCGAGTACAAATATTTATCTGTCACGTAAATATCTGCCGGGAATCAAACCCGGGACCAACCAGGCCAGGTCGTCTAAAAGGAGGGTACATGAAGATCACAATTAAAACAACAGCTCTTTATACGTCATTATTTATTGAAGTGCTTATTTTAATAAAATTCATAATTATTACATCGTTAGGATTGCACGTTTTGTCTTTGGAATCGTTTATACGATAATCAATTAACTAATAAAGTATGGTACACTATTTACAATTACATAACATTGTTCTAAATATTTAAAATTGTGATATAAACGTTTAATTACATAATTATAATTATACCAAAATGTACATACTTACATTATAACAACTTTATTATTAAGAATACAATAAGAATTTTAGCACGTTACTTCGAAACATTTTCCGTGGCTTAAGCATAAAAGTGTTACAGAAATTTTTAGCTAACTAAGTATTATGATTATGACACTTTATTACATTTTTGGCATTATGGATTTCACATTTAATGACCTGTGTTAAATATTAGTGTTTTGTGTGAAAGGGATAATGACTGAAAGTAGGCGATTATCATTATGAATAGTGCTTTTTTACTCAAAACTACTTATCAAAATTATGGTTCTCTAGCAAAAATTTGGTTTTTGATTCAATGTTACATTTGATGAGTGCTTGATTTCGAAATTAATTATAACGGGAATTAGATTCTTGATTGTAAAATTTAATTCCTGCTTTAATGAAATCAGTTTTCGCTATGCAACAATGTGAACATTGAAATGTTTAGTGACAACTTTACAGACTTTTTCTAGTAGATTTAACTATTCTTATACCTAGATACTACCTATATTTGTTTATTGTAACATTTTGAAATAGGGATAATTATATTATTCCTAAGTTAACTTCAAAGTAGTTTACGCACATTCATTACTATCATAAAATATATACAGTGATTTAATACCTATTCATAGTTGAACTCTAATTCGTGCTCAATTAAACAAAGTGTTTTTGATATGTAGTGATTTGTGATAGGTGGCTATAATTAAAAATTACCTATAAGTCGGTGAAATTTTGATTATTAGTTATGTAATACCAAATGTGATATAAATGATTTGTATAATATAAATAAAAAAAATACTTAGTTATATGCGGGCCTTCAATTTTGTAGCTAGCGTTAGTGTGCATTTCGTGCTACCAAAGTGGTGCTAATTACATAAAAAATAACGTAATAGTACACTAAGATACAAGTGTGGTATGTTGGTCATTACACTCGAGGTGATATTGCACAGCACGAGCCGAAGGCGAGTGCTGCAAGAAAACCGAGAGTGTAATGACCAAACCTCACGTGTGTCATACGACGTTTTTCAACACACTTACGAGTAAAAAAACAAATTTCGTACTCAAATAAACAATGCTCACAGACCAGACGGAAAGTTTGTTAAAAATGGCGCGCTCCGCGCTGATATTTTTTTTTCTGTGCGCGGCGTGTTAGCTATGCGCGCGCAGATTGGAACGTAGGCACGAACAATTACGCTAAACAGCCAAAACGCAAAATGTAAAAAAAAAAAATATTTATGTATTTATGAATTAGTTTCACGTTGAATTATTAATTAAAGTAATTAAGTTGTTGAAAATTTATCATATTCAAGCTGGTACACTTCTTTTTTTTTAAAAAATAGTGTTATTTTTAGTCTTATGTTGAAACGAAACGTATCTAAGTCAAAACTTTTTTCCGAAATTTAATAATATAACTATAACCCGGCTAAGTTAAGAGCAAATAGAATGCATAAATAATATCTTTCAGCAAGGTACAAACTTAATTTGATGGAATATAAAATAAAACACTAGTGCGATCAAGAAAAAAAGCACAAGTGTTTAATACCATGGTTTATGAGTGTAAAAGCCATGTGATAAAAACCAATTTACGAGCAAGGGTGTTGAAAAATATATAAAATTATTAACTATAATTAATGTCTTATTTCTTAACATTAATAGAACGAGTATTCGGTATAATCTCTTTTACACAGGTCAATAAAGAACAATTGATAGAAAAATAACTAACACAATAATTATTATCTTTCTTTACACAAAAAAAAAAACAATTGGAATAAGTATCTAACTAGGAATGACGTTTGTATTGGAGGTTAGAATACAAATATTCTTACAAAATGGAATTACCAAACTTAGTAAGTAATACTTAGTATTAAAAGTAAGTAGATTAATTATTACTTTGGAATGACCTTTTCAGTCTGTTTATAAAACATCTTAAAAGAAATATAATCTGTAACTAGTTATGTTACCTTACACATTTTGGTATTTTTTTGGTTAATTATATTGGACACAAAGTAAAATACTAAATATTTATCTTTTAAAAGTGAGATCAAAAACTTGATTTTATTATTCTAAATATATTTTTAAATGTAATGAAGCATGTTACATTATTATGCCACTGGGTAACTTTAACAATCAGTAAGTTTAATTATGTAGACGCAATACTAGACCGTATTACGTTAACAATAAAAATCAAAGTCGTTTGAAATTCGCGCCATCGTAAACTGCAAATCGCAAATCACTATAAAACTATACAGTTTATACAATTCACTGTGGAGTCCATAACACGTACACTAAAGTCTTTGGTATTTGGTTATTGCAAAGTGAGTTCTATCTCCTTGCCATTCAGTTGTAACTGCCTTGACGCCAGCTGGTGGGCCAGGCAGATGAGGTTCAGGATGCCAGCGGCTGCAGGGGTACTGAAGAGCTCATGGTTCTGAAGTCAGGCTGCGGACGAATGTCAGGGTGCGGTGGACGAAGATCTGGGGGAAAATTAAAGATGTTTAAAGACTGATGACTTGAATGTAGATTTTTACTGCAGCGGACGGTTAAGGACAGATTGGAAGTCTGAAAAGGCCCTAAAGTAGACTTCAAAAGACTGACAGCGCAATGAAGCTAACAGAGCATGGAAATCTTGAGTTGTTACCGCTCTATGGGAAGTTGATTATTTTTAACGTCCATTGCGTTGTAGTTCTTCTTTTTTCTTTCTCTTTAATGGCCGGCAATGCATCAGTGATGTGGTGTCGCTGATATCCATGGGTGGTGATAGACTTACCAGCAGGTAGATCGTCAACTCTTTTGTCGACTATTTTCATAAAAAAGTCTTCTTTGTTTCTTTATTGGGCGGTAACGCGGTGATAAATGTTAGGCCTTTGCTGATCTATTTGCTTTGTCTTACTCGAAAGGTCGCTGCATATGTAACGTGGACGGGACGGGGACGGGAAGTGGACGGGATATAAATATACGTGCGTGCCCCGTTTCCGTCCCGTGTCCGTGCCTCCATGGCATACGCTCTATCGTTTACATTTTCTATGAAACGATATTTCAAAAACTTCACGTCCCGTCCCGTCCCCGTCCCGTCTACGTTATGTATGTATCGACCTTTACTTTGTCTAATTCTAAGTTCCTAGTAAAACAGTTCAAGTTTCAAAATTCACCTATCCGATGCTCCGGCACCGCATGCATTTCCGGCGCATGCATGCCATGCACGTCTGTATGCGGCGGCTGCATGTGCGGCTGTGCTGCCCTCAAGTCAGCATGCTGGGTCTCTCGATGTCGTCTCAAATCCACCTTTCGTTGGAAGGCGCGTCCACACAGCTCACAGGCGAAGGGTTTGAAGCCAGTGTGCTTGCGAGAATGGGTGATGAGGTTAGAGCTCTGACTGAACGCCTTGCCACACACTTGGCATTTGTGGGGCTTCTCGCCTGGTGACAAAGGAAAAACTATTAAGTGGGATAAGACTGCTTCATTAGGCTATAGAATCCGGCAATTTTATACCTATAGGTAGGTAGTACTAAGTTTGATATGAGGTTATAAAATCAGGAATTTCCCGTACATTTGAGCAGATTTCCGAACTTATAAACCCTGTTGAGTATCGATCGCTGACATGTGCGAGAACGGACCGGTGGGTAGGGTTGTCAAAATTTAAAAAATATAATAATAATATTATAATTTATTTTATTTGTAATGAGACATTATATTCAGAAATTATAGAGATCACGTCATGTCACATCGTATTATAGCGACTAAGAAGTTTTTTGTCCATTGTAAATTCATATGAATATGGAAATAAGATCGTATAAATGTTTGTATATTTATCGAAAGGAATGCCTGTATACCTATAGTAAGTCAAAGGTATTTAACTATAAAGGTTTTACAGAAGCAAATAGGTATTCAGTTTTCCAAATGTATGCAGTCTTCAGTCTATAACCAACTGTGCATCGTCATGGATGTACTCAACATAATTCATCAAAATATTAAGTTAGGTACTTGAAGTACTTAATTTAAGGCAGAATTAGCAGGTATTTATCAATTCTATAATTTTTTTTCTATGACCTAAAACAAGAGATGTACAGCCCTAGATCCGCGCTATCGTAATACACGTCCGCGTAATCTCTGCCAACTCCGCATAGGGATGCGAAGCGCGGGATCGCCTCTCCTGCTTAAATTTATAGCTTATACTAGCACTTATAGCTTCGTAACTCCCCGAATGGATATTATTTTAGGTATAGCTTACTTCAGGTCAGTAACACCTCAATGGAGCCAAATTATTACAAATCCAAAATTGTCAGCCGTGTTTTTTTGTATGTGTTTTCATTGGTATCAGAGAGTCACTGAGAAATGGCAACAGCATTGACTGTACACTCCTAAAGTGGCTGATCAGCTACTGAGATAACTACTGCAATCTAATGCCCAAATATACCCTTACTTATATCATTCTAATGTATTACGCAGGAATCCGCAGGATTATATCTAATTCTCATTTAAATTGTACAGTATCGAAGTATAAAATCCGTTACTTTCAGACCCATACACAAACACGCATCGCTACACGCAGAATAATTTCCAAACCTTTTCTTCTCAAAATGCTCGACCATTTCAAGGTTTATTTTCTACGCTCGCATAATCTCTGCCGTGCCCGCATTATAATACTAAGAGCACACCTGTCCGACGCCATATAACGTCCGAACTTTAACTCAGCTACCAGAGGAATTTAAAAGATCCAGGTAGTAGTTACATCATGGACTACTTTTTTGAGTGCCAGTTTCCTGTTTTTTAACGGATTTTGATACGGTTTTAATACATTTCTGATACAATTATGGACAGAAATGTGCATTCAAAACCAGAAATTGAATTGCTTCTCTTAGGATGGAAATGATCAATGTTCAAACTCTTACAAAACCTACTCACTAAAATCCCGACCTTGTACTATACCAAGTCCACAACGAATATCCATCTTCTCAAACAGCTCGTCCGCTTCAAGGTTTATTTACTACGCTCGCATTATAATGCTGGGCGCACACCCGCCGGACGCCATATCACGTATATATCAGAGCTTCAGTAGTTTATGTATCGTGATTCTGACAGAGGAATTTAATATGTCGTGGATTGCTTTTGACCGCGTCCGTCGCATGATTGTAGGGAAAGGCATTTTTCAATTATCGTGTGTGAGGCGCCTGAACTCTCTGAATAGACATTATGTTGGAGAGGAAGTTAAAATAGTTCTTTAGAAAAAGTGCACGATACTTATCCTGTATTATACTATTTAAATTTTAAACAACAATAACCTAACTACATAGGTATATGATTTGTAACTATTTTATACTAAAATTAAAAATTGCATATCTATTGCTTATCTATTTACCCATATATTGCATATACTATGTTCTTAGGTATAGATACATAAGTAAATATGTAAATGAGTAAGACAGCAAACAATTTAGTAGGAAGCCACGTAACCACCAATTTAACCGTGTTATTTAACTTATTTAATTAACTCCATACCCACAGAAACAATCTGCGGCCTAGGTACCAGGAAAACATAACGACCAATAACACGGCGGAATACAATCGCGAACAAATCACGGCAAGGCACCGATACCTAACAATTAGGTATAGCATTTCGAAAAAGGGCCCACACTGCGTCAATCATGGGGTCCGTGAAGTGGCGACTTCATTATAATGACAGAGAGGCACCTTCTCTCTCGCTCGCGCGTAGTGTCGCGACGCGAGACCAATTTATATCCGTCGTGCCATTGGGCCGTGATTGCGGGAGCTCCTCCCCGCGTCGCATAGCAACGGGAGGGGGGTGCCCCCACTCCTGCCACCCCCTCCCTGCGTTATGGATCGCAATTTTCCTTTGAATTGGAAATCAGAGTCGGTCGGGCTCGTTAGCAGGCTCCCATCTTCGGGCAGATTTTTAGGAAGATGCTCCTTCGCCCGAATTGTGATGTTTATGCGCGCTCCCTTTTGGCAGTAAACATAATGATGTACCGTGAGTTCTGTGTTCCGGGTAGTGTTAGGGATGTTGCGAGATTTATTCTTATTATTCTTCTTCGGAAGAATTCTGCTTTCTGGAAGTGTGCAATGTGGTCACGGTGATACTAGGTACATTTGAAATAGAAAACTACTCCTTGAATGAGAGCTAATAAAATTTTTATGGAATATGCTTTTACATTAGTTAGCAGTTTTCCTTGTAAATTCATCATAATATACCTAACCTATTTTTAACCGACTTCAAAAAAGGAGGAGGTTCTCAATTCGACTGTTTTTTTATGTTTGTTACCTCAGAACTTTGGACTGGGCAAACCGATTTTGATGATTCTTTTTTTAATCGAAAGCAGGCGCTTGTCATGTGGTCTCACATAAATTTGAACGAGATCTGACAACTATGTAGTTTTTGAGACTTTGAAGTCTGTTATTTTTTGTTAGTAAAATTTAGATTATTGAGAATATTTTCACTTCCAACTCCAACCGTTTAGCAGGCAGGGGGGACACTTGACTCTAACCAAAATTAGCACTAAGGCCAAATATTTCGCAAACGGACCTCTAATTCCAAAAATGGTCATAAAAGCCCCATAATATTTTTAAAAAACCTTTTCAACGATACCCACACTAAAGGGTACGCGACAAATAAAAAATTCATCCTCACCTGTATAAGGGAGGTACCCAAAAAAATGTTTTTCAATATTTTATTCTACGATTCTGGGGTTTTAATAAATATGTACTCACGAGTACCTATATCCATGTCAAATTACAGCTTTCTAGCACAAGTCTCGCCTAAGGGTTCCGATTTTAAAATATTGAAACTGTTATTATAATAATATACCTACCTAACTAGGTAGAGTTATGTAGGTATAGCACATTGTGACAAACAAAATACCAACACTCAAAGCTTCGCGAAGTAACCGCGTGAAATCACTAAAGATGGTCGTAATTCGTAAGTACGTGAAATCTTTCAGTCCCAGTTTACGGTGTAATTACCGTGGATGTAGGGTTGGGTTGCGGGTGTAATTATCTTCAAAGTTTAGGTACTCTTGGATACATTAGGTATCATAGAGGCTTTATTAATTCGTAATAATTTAGAGACAACGAGTAAATTGGTTTTCTTTTTATAAATACACAACTTTTTTCTATAAAACCCTCCAACTTGAATATAGAATTGATTATACGTTGATGGATACACTTAAATAAATAAATAAATAAATAAACAAATGCTAACACACTCATACCCCCGCAGTAGGTTATTACGGTCTGTGTCACGGGTGGCATTGACTACACATCACAATAACACCCATGACCCGAGTACAAATATTTATCTCTCACATAAATATCTGCCCCTGCCGGGAATCGAACCCGGGACCCCTTGCTTCACAGGCAGGGTCGCTACCAACTAGGCTACAGGGTTGTCAGAATAAATCACGAAATAGTCGCAAGTAGAACTACGAATCATCTTCCTGTTCTTAAAAGTTTAATCTACTGGATTAGCCAGTTAAGTAGTGTCCCAGAATAATGAAGTAAAAATTAAAGTCAACATATCTTGTTAATAAGAGCTGAAAATCTGTAAGAGTTCAACCTTATCAAAACTAAGTCACAGTTCGAAAATTACAATTACATGCTGCCCAATTAAGCATTTAAATAACACAATAACACAATTTTAGTTGTAGTACTTAAATTATTCAACGCATTTACAAAGTTCAGACACTCGCGTAAATCATTCAAGAGTGCGTAAAATCTTCGCGACGCTGTTTAGTGCGTAATTACGGTGCGATATTGTCGTACGGGGGAGGCGTTAATTGTTTTAGGGGCCCCCTCGGTGCTTTAGGGTGTCGAAGGATCTAACGTCGAAGATCGACTGTTTACTAATTGTAATGGTTGGATTAATATTATTGATTTTGTTAAAGTATTATTAATTGGTAAAGGTTTTCTAGGTGCAGTGCAGGTACTGTTATTATCAAAGATGATATAGCACAGCTGAATATCGATGACGATAATACGAGTAGTACCTACCTAGTAATAAGCAACTCTTTTCTTGACTGGAATGGCGCCGGTGATGATAATGATGATATGGATGTCTTTGGCGATGATGATTACCTATTTTATATAGTTCAACGATCGAATCAAATCATTAGGTATTATTTTCGATTTCTAATGACCTTGCACTCATCAGGTGTTTTATTGATTGGCCGAAAGGCAATCAATCATATTTCAATCATGATTTTTTTGGCTTCTTCACTGTCTAAGGCCTTCGGCTATGTTAAAACCCGTTTTGATTTCTTGGTCAACAGCTGAATTTTCTACAAAACCTAACATAATTTCTGTTAAGATCTGATAAGAGGAATTACTGTAGTCTGTTTTATAACCTCACGATGTTAGAAGTGAATAGCTTTCAATCTTGTAGAACGCTGAACGCGTCATAACCGTTTCATCAGTCATTTGGGCGTTATGTGCGATGCTTCAAACTGCTGCATGAGCAGTTACTGCTTGTAGTGTTCACAGATTTTTATAGCTTCTCGTAATCTGTATTGCTTCTTGGCTTATTAGTTGTTAGTTATCGTTTGAGAATTGCGAACAAAAATGTTGTTACTAATTCATTTGTCACTGATTTTACTTTCATTACAGTTACCTTAAGGAATACATATGTTTATATTTTCCGTCTTTTCTTTTCTTTCTTTCTAATTTCACTACCTGACTGATGAAAATACACGTAACGATAACAATTTCTATAGAAGCCAGTATACCATGAAAAGCTAACATTTGTATTAAACTAGATAAAAATGTATAAATTGTATAAAACGTAGCACTAAGGATTTGGCAGAACAATATTTTCCTTCCAAGAGACAGGACGCTTATAATCCAGTGTTCGGTAGCACTTACCGAAACGCAGGTGCAGGATTAAAAGTGCAGTCATTAGAGCCCTGCAATGCACTTACCTAGTCTGTAGCGGAGGCTAGGGTTGTCAGTTTAGAGTAAAGAAATATGTACTATTTTGTTTAATTGTTCGGCATACGAAGGACCAACTATATGTTGTGGTCATCTTTCAACTGTTTCAAGAACATCTTCAATACGTCAAATTCTTGCAAGAAGCAAGAAAATGCTTTTTCCAAATAGCTCATCTACTATTAGTACTTTTTAGATGTCTGGTTTATCTGGGACCTAAAAGAATATTTGGGTTGTCTCATGAGAAATCGCATCAAATTGTTTTTTAATAGCCTAATTAATGAAGACCATGCATTAAAAGGTTCACACTTAGTGAACGCAATTGCTGAACTAGTTAACTTTAACTTCACACATTTTCTCTTCTTCCAAAATATCTATCTATAGCAAAGATTTTTACCAAACATCATTGATCTATAGATACGTCTGTGTAGAGAACCCTCAGATGTCTTGAGAATATTTTGTCTAGCAAAACATAATATTTTAGAGCTTTTACAACTCAGGATAGTTCGAAATGCTGTATTCGATTCCCGAAGCCAAATTTCAAACGACAGGTTGATCCACACCTTTGTCATCTCGTAATCGATTCTCCGCATCAAAATATCTGTGACTGTGAACTGTGACCGAGTGGAAGAGAATGAATAATCAATGAGGATGTAAATGTCCCGAACACACTGCCTCCCCAATTTGTTCTGTTTTTTATAAGCCTCTGCATTATTAAGGTTCTACTGTGGTCTCTTAAATTATTGTTATGGCTTCTCTGATCCCCTTTTGAAAACGTGTCTTGATTTTCTTTCTTTTATTAGATACCTATGTTTTCTGACATTGGTTGCGATAATCTTACTATTTTCAAAATTTTCTATTTGCTCGATTACGTTTCCTATAGCTGAAACCCAACATTATAAGCAACAAGAAGTCTTTCAGATAGTGTTACCAAAGAGGTAGATATTATTAAATATGATTTCTACTTGATTACCATTTTAATTGTTTTTTGTGGCTTTCCTTACGTTATTTACGAATAAACAGTAATCATCTTAATCGAGATAGCTTGAAACCTCGTTTGAACAATCTTGTCTAGGGATGATGTGTGTGAAGAAAATTTTACTGTCTACACAATAGGGATGTTGACACTATCAGTATCAGACAACATTTAAAAACCTAAAATATCATTCTTTTGTCTAAATCAATCACAACAAATTAAATATAATTAATTTAAAATGTTAAAAATAGTACTCACTGTCACGTCGATACCTCCTAAGTATACTGAGTCATCTAACAAATTTAGGTATTTTATTATTTTTATACCAACGTACATATTAAACCATGATCCTAATGTTACTATTTGAAAAAAATAAAAAACAGCAATAATTACCGAGATAATTTCACGTATACTAAATCAATTTCAACAGCAGTTAAAATCGTACACTGTATACTGTTCTAAGTAACATCTGTACCAGTGTACGCGGGGCGTGAGGAGGGACGCATTGATACAAGTTTATTTTGGCTCAGTATTCGATGAATGGCTGCGAGAGTGAATACCATTTTAGTTAACAGTTTTTTTCGTGAATAAGTTAATAAAGTAAATCTGCATGTATGTGTCTTATATTGCTTTATATATTTAATTAATATTAGTTACAGAATGCAGTCAAACAGGGCGCGAAAAATTTTAAATCCGATTTAAAGCCATACAAAGTTATCGAAGTGTCTCAGGATTTAATAAAAGACTTTAAATCGAAGCTTAAATTTATAAACAACTGGACAAATACTAATGATGGATCTAAAATTGCTTTGAATAAAGGAAACGGAAGTAGTAGTTAAAGCACAACATCCATTTAGGGTGTTTTATAAAACGAGTTACCAAGATGATGCTTACAAGTGGATAGATTGTGTGAAGAAACCTAAAGCTACACGAAATCGAAGAGAGTTGAATATTAATATAGATATAGATAATATTTCTTTAGCTTATCAGACACCCATTCCTATTGACCAAAATAAGCACAAAGACTTGATGGATCTTTATAAGACTCTGGTGATTCCTAAGGATTATCATTTATTTTTAAGCTATTGCATAACTTTTATCGCGGGCTTGAGCGTGGTGACCGAATCAAAAAATTCCGTAACGAAATAAAACCTGACAACGCCTACTTGCAGGCAGTACTAGGATAGCAAAAACATGCAAGCAAGTGTGCCAAAACAAAGCTGGGGTAATAAATTTCTCATCGGTTTTATTCACCTAGTAGCAATTAATTAAAGCGAGTACTAGGCGCACAGAAGTCTTCGAGGATGCGACATCAGTGATACTGTTCAGGCCATAGTATGGTGCCATCTTATTTACTCTTCGGTATTTTGCATAAGGCACAACAGTGATGTTTATATTACGATCATGCACATTAGGTTATTATTGCTGTTTATCTTGTCATGCCGATTATTATGCGGAAGATAATAGATTATTATGAGGAGTGATAGAGTGAATCTATCACTGTCGCTCTGACAAGTTGTCAGAGTGCTCTGACATCACTGCCAAATCCGATGAGAAATTTAATACCCCAGCTTTGTTTTGGCACACTTGCTTGCATGTTTTTGTTATCCTAGTACTGACTGCAAGTGGCAGTGTCAGGTTTTATTTCGCAACAAATGCTATGCAATAGATTTACCGCGGCAGTCCCCGAGTGCCACACATTTTTTAATAATTTGATTTCAACTAAGTCTAATGGAGCTGACAGCGACTCAGACTGAAATTTGAAAGAAAGAAAGAGAAAAATACATTGTGATTCTTTAGAATGTGTTGTTTTTGTTTAAGATTCTTGTTTTTTCCACATTTCATAAGGTATTAGAAATAAAATAAGTAGTTAAAAAGCCTCGGTAAATTATATTAGTCCAGTATACGTTGAGGTTTCAAATGCTAACATAGCTAAGTACTTTCCTAGTATAATGAGTCAAGTGATGTAAATAATACGTTTTATTATTAAATAAGACAGAAAATCATGAAAACGACCAAAAGTAAGATTATATTATTAAAATGACATTCATATTTCACAATATGTTGGTGTAAACTATGGATTTTGATGTACAACGTACATGAATATAAGTGGTAGTTATACCATTCTACTATTAAGTCCCGCCGGCGTAAACCCAGTTATGTACATAAAATGTCATTTAAAAACAAAAATCAGCAAAATCATTTAGTACCAAAGGAAGAGCTTGCAAACTTTATTAAAAAAACATTTAATATATTTTGAATTAGTTTGTTTTCATTAAAATATGAATGATTTGCCTTCAAATCGCTCTCCTGTAAAATTACTACAATGTCAGTTGACTCATTATACTTAGGAGGTATCGACGTAACCTCAAACACCATTTAGAGCTTATGACGTCATTGTTCCTATTTAATATGGAAGTGCGACTAACTTCAGTCGACAGATAGTATTGAATATCGGCTAGTGACGTCACGTGACGTTTTTGGCGGGAAATTTGAAAATGGTTTTTATTTATCAATTTTTGTTTGAATGAATGAAATTTGTGTCTACATTGAAGATTATTATTTTTATAATATTTTTTTCGTGAATCTTAAGGTTCTATCTATTAAATCAAATTGAATCCTAAAATTAGTCAACATCCCTATTACTCGTACATAGTACGAGATTTCCTTGAGCACTAAATAAGACATTACCCATTAAGTACTCGGCAGCCTAATAAAACAATCTTTACAACACTACCCCTATAAATACATCCAGTGTACCAGCCTGAGCAATATTTCGTGAAATCTTACCGCGGAAGCACTTTAAGCACAGAACGTCGTATATTTAATTCACGACTAGCTAAAGAACGTCGCCATAAAAATCCGTCTCTGTGATACTGTGCAGATGAGGTGCCCAGGGACGGATTTGGGGCTATAATTTAATTATATTAATATCTGTTTTATTGCGAATCTCGAGTTTACTGCCCCGATAATGGGTGGTAATGATTTTGCAGACGATTCTCCAGATATTGGCTAGTAGCGCTTAGGAAATTGACTTTTAATGGTTACTCTGTGATTGGTATTTCGTTAATTATTGTTAATATAACAAGATACATATTTATAGTGGTTATGTCACTGAAAATTCTAGTCTTTTGTTCCTTTGTTATTTTGTTCGTTTGTTTGTTGACAGCGATATCAAAATTTATCAAAGGTTCTTTTTATATCCTGTCTAATCTACTCTAAGCGAATTTCTACCCCTCAAGACATGTATGTCCACTTACGATGCGTTGTGGACATGGTAAAATTTAATTACAATTATAATAATATTACTTTTGCTTAAAATTACCTTCTAAGTCAATCCTTTATCATTATCAAACGCAGTACTTAAATAAATTTTTCAACTTCAACTTCAGATAAGTAAGTAGAAGTTTTGTTCTATTCTAAAACCAGTTTTCTAAAACCAATTTTCCTCCGGCCCTGCTCACTATTTATGTACCCGGGCTCCGTAGACCAGGATTTACGTTTATCGCTCGCCCGGATATGTTCAATCACAACCCGACGCGTCTAACCGGGTATAACTTTGGCTAGCTAGATCCCAATTTTTATAGATATCGGATATTATTTTACATAGTAATGAGATCATTCGTAGGGAAATGCTTTTAGCTTTTAAGAAGAGTTTTTTGTTCTTTTGTTAAGTACAAATATGAACCCTTTAATGGCGTTATGAACTTCTTAGTTCGTTCTGATCAGATGGGAGAGAAATTCATTTTAGAAAGAGAGACACAGGATTATCATAACTCACTGTCCCAATGCTAGGCAATGTAGAGTCTTCTCTAACGTAGACGCGTTAATTCTTTTAAAGGGGAAAATATCTAGATATAGGTATACGACTTAATACGCCTTTAAAGACGGCTTTAGAACTTTTAAGGTTCGGTGGTTAAAGCAACAAAGCAAGCAACAACCCATAATTGTCCCACTGCTGGGCTCGGGGTCTCCTCTCACAATGTGAGGGGTATTAGGCCATAGTCTACCACGCTGGCCAAGTGCGGATTGGTAGACTTCACACACCTTCGAGAACTTTATGGAGAACTCTCCGGTGTGCAGGTTTCCTCACGATGTTTTCCTTCACCGAAGCAAGTGATAATTAACTTGTAATACGCACATAATATTTGAAAATTAGAGGTGCGTGCCAGGGTTTGAACTCGGGCCCCTTCGTTCGGGAGACCAACGTTCTACCGCTAGGCTATCACTGCTTTCTCTGGGTTCTCTTTCTTTCGGTGGTTAAAACGAAACCCTAATAAGAAGTTTTGTCAGTAGTTTTCTCCCTCCGCGGCTTAACTCACGGTCCTTTTCTGCTAACAACCTGTAATTGACATCAGCTCAGTCAATTTTTTACCTGTATAATATAACATGAACAACGATATACAAAACAGACTCATATCAAGAGGCTCACACATATAGGTTTCAACAAATCCTCACGCGAGACGCCGGCGTGATTCTTACGTTGGTAGGTAGTGAAGTGCGGATTTCCCGAGAATCCCGACATGCCGGTTTACGAGCGTTACCCCCTCCCCCGGGGGGAGGGGGAGGGAGAGGGGGAGGGAGATGGACCACACACGTATAAACCTCTATAGATAAAGGTCCACTTGGATTCTCGATTTATTTTGAGCGTGAAGAATGGCAAGGGCGAAATTGATTCTGGGATTTTTGGGTACTAGTATGATTTAGGTGCGCTGCGAGTTCATATTATTAATGTTAGTGAAAATTTGTGATGATCAAAAATAACTAACTGATTCCCCAACTCAGAATTACTAACGGTTGCTAATCGCTCCTTATGAATGAATCACCTAACAAATTCTGTAGTAAGGAGCGATTTAAGTAATCGTTAGTGACTCTGAGTTGGGGCGTGAGGTAGCAGCGGTGGTTAAGTCAGGACACAGCTAATATTAAAAAAAAAACAAGGGTAAAATCAAGTAAGTACAAAATAACTAAAAGAAATACAGAATCGCTTCTGGTTTCACTTATCGACCTATCACTAGGCGAAGTTGGCGCAGTTAATTTACCTAACGATCGATTCAAGCTAGACAACCTCGCGAGAAACCTTTAAGAAGTTGTCTGAAAATCCATCAAAGATAATTCTTGTCGGTAAACAAAGCAAGATCTCCTACTAGCGGAACGAGAAATCAATCTCTTATCATTTCAATCTATTGGCATTCAGTGGCAATACTTGTCTTACTATCAAAACATGGTGGAGTGTAATACAAAATTTATTTATTTATTTATTTATTTATAGTTCACCAACGGTTATAACATTTCAAAGTTACATAGTTTTATCAGACATTCTTAACAAACAATAAATGCACAACCACTTATAGGCAAACATCGCATTCTTGGTATAACAAAGCTAAAATGTGTAAGTATAATAATATTATTGTAGGTTACACGTACAAGATTTTGTTACGAAAATGGATAAATGTATATAATCCTGATCCTGCACGTAATTAAAAAAAAACATATTAAAAGGAATACATAAAAAAGGGAAAAACGAAAGTACTAAAAATCAGTTTACATTTTGTTAATGAGTTTCCGAAACTTAGCTAAAGACATATGGTTAATGTCAATGTCAGTGGACTCACTTATCCTATTGTAAAGTTTGGTCATTCTAGGAATTGGGGAGTTTGAGCCCAGTTTGGTTCTACGTGGCGGAGGAGCAAAGAGGGGTATTGGTTTACGAGGCATATGGTACGGTATTCGTAAATGTAGTTTAGAGAGAAGTCGGGGACAATTCAAATGGCAATTGATGATCTTGAATAAAAAGACTAGATCAAGTGCATCTCTTCGAGTATTTAAGTCTTTGATATTATAATGCTCTAATGATGATTTATACGAATATTCGCCTTTCGGTTTGTCTTTGGAAGAATACACCAAATGCCTTACAAACCTCTTCTGTATTCTCTCTATCCGTAACATATGAGTAGCAAAATGTGGACGCCAAACAACACTCCCATATTCCAAAATAGACCTTACGAGATTGTTATATAGGATTATTTTTGTATAAGTTCTCTTGAACAACTTTGCGTACCTCATGACAAAGCCTAACATTTTAGTGGCTTTCTTTATCATAGAGTCAATTTGAGGCACGAAGGTCAGCTTTGTGTCGAAAATGACTCCTAAATCTTTGATGTGCTCAGTTTCAGAAATTGTTGTATTATTAATATGATAAACAGACGGAATAATATTCTTTCTTCTAGTAAATTTGATATGGAAGCACTTAGAAATGTTTAGGTTCATACCATTGTTCGAGCACCAGTTAAATAGAGAATTTAAATCTTTTTGAAAAAGCGAAACATCATCCCAAGACTCAATAATTTTATAAAGTTTCAAATCATCTGCAAATAACAACGGAGTGGAATGACTGAAGCAGAGAATCAGATCATTAACAAATATGTTAAACAATATTGGACCCAGGTGAGATCCTTGTGGAACACCTGATAGTATGTTGCGTGAAAATGAGGAAAAGCCATTTACTACGACAAAAAAAGTGCGTTCAGATAGGTAAGATTTAAGCCAATTAAGAAAGACCCCAGAAAATCCGTACAAATTTAATTTAGTCAAAAGGAGCTTGTGAACTACTTTGTCAAATGCCTTCGAAAAATCGGTATATATCGCATCAACTTGCTTTTGTTTATCTACTGATTCGGCTAAGTCTTCAAAATATGACACTAAATTTGTATTTGTAGATCTACCACGTAAAAAGCCATGTTGTTCATCATTTACGTATTTCTCGAAGTGGCTTTGTATAAATGGACAAACTAATGATTCAAAAATTTTGGCAAAAGTAGACAAGATGGAAAATGATGTAATCTGCGTTAGTAAACTATTATTCTTAAAACAGAGGCAAAGTTGAAAACAATTTTATTTGCATTGCGTAGTGCATAATTAGGTAGATACAGTATTTTATGAATTTTACAGAAAGAAGTAGGTAGTTAATTTTAGTTATAATGCCTAAGTGGATTATTGCAAATTTTAAAGACAAATAAATAAATATAAATCTCCATGATTTACATGAAAATCCATGCAGTAGTTTTTGTGTTATAATTCAAATTATATTCTTACAAACAAACTGTCACATTTATAATATTACTTATGTAGTTTGAGACTTCTATCATTTTTCAAAAAGCTTGTTCAATGGCATCAGTCATAGCGCGGAATCTTGTGTTGAGACTTGAGAGCTTAACAAACACCGCTACAATATCAAAAACGAATTGTCTACTTTGTTTACACAACAAACACCAACCTCGGAGAAACGCGGCATTGGTTGACGTTGGTTTATAACTTTATATTTAGGGTGAGGCCAAACGAGCGTATTTTTTGAGCTTTGAGTCGCGAAAAATGAGCCGCTTGCATTCGGTTTCATACTAAAGTCCTGTTTATATTATTATCACATGGCAACGCATGCGTTTGGACTTGTACTTGGACTAGTATGAAACCGACTCATTTCACCTACTTAATACTTTAAAACAGAAAACTTTACTCATAGACCTAGCACAGCTTACAAAAAAAGTTACTAAAATTAAGTTAGACACTACCACATTTTTTCAATTTTACTTATATTCGCTGCAAAACCAAACTTTTTCAGTTAATTTTAGGAGGTAAGTGAGGAAGGATTTTACGGAGGTAAGGTACCTACCACCTACAAGAGAATTCAAGATTTTTATAATAGCCTAAAATTACAACAAAAATCGTTCTTTTTGAATTAAAAATAATATTACTTATGTTATAAATTTGACAGACCCATGGAGCTTTAGATCAAATTGTTTGCTGACACGATAAATGCATTCAGAGCTTAATCTAGTATTATTCCATAAGCTCAAAAAATACGGCTATAAGTCAATACTTAAAAATAAATTTGAAAAGTTGCAATATTTTTATTGATATAATTTCTCAACCTTTCTTCCTAATCGACCTTCCAAGGGTCGACACGGGCAATACTACGTATATCCAGAGGTTTACGATTTGCTTACTCGGGAACGATGCAATGTGTTGTAAATGCCACTTAGACGGAAGATTTATAGACTTGGCTACTGTACATATGTCCTTTACCATCGGTATATCAAATGACATGGCCTTACGTGACGTCGCGATATTTTTCACGTTGTTTATGATTTTGAGTTACGTTTTGTAGTGATTACCTGTTTTCTTTAGGTATTTGTAGAGTGAGCTCATCAGAATGCAAGTCTATTATTAGTTAGTTATTCAGATGTTATACAGCGGATATTAAATTAAATTTCTACTTTAATGCAAGAAATGTTGCAAATCGCTAGTAAGACACACGGATGAAAAAAACCTTCTAATTAGTCATCATTATAAAAGTGCAGTGTAGGTATGTTTGTTACTGAATCAAGCAAAAACTAACGACTCAATGAATTTGGATGTATACAGAGTTTAAAAAATTTCTCTACATCCAACTCTCAAGTCCACACAAAACGCATAAATATCTCAAACAAGACGCAACACTAGCTTACCAAAACTTACAGAATTTCTTACAGAAAACATGCGGCAACCCAAGATTTATGTAAGTGGCTGCGAGGTCCGTACGCTACTGTGAACATTATCACGGGCATGCCCCTTGGAAAAACTAATAAGGCCCCTCACGTTGACACTTGACAAATTCGTTAATTCCACGGGAGGGCTGAGGTCTGAGGGATCGGAGATACGGGAATCGTCGGTCTGCCGGTAAAATACTTTACTGTACCGTGGATATAGTTGGATAGTAAAGTGGTTTTATTTATGTTGAATGACGTAAGACGAGGTATAGGTAAGCAGTAACATTATTGTACAATCAGATAATCACGTACCGAAAATTACCATATTATAGACAATGATTTTATAATCTGAGGACTACAGAGACAAAGAGCTCTAAATAAAAGTTCGATACAGTCATAGAATATTGTTTTTAAAAATGTTTATATTTTTATTATTTTCTCTGGATAAATTATACTTTATTTTTTACACATTTATACCCTACACACAAACTCAAAGATTTGGTCAATCAATCGATATCTATCGAGTATCTCCCGATGGACAGTATGGTCAGTACCAGTTCCAGTATGGTCACGGTATGCAGCAGATTGTCGAATGTCCGGTCGCGGAATGTCCCCGTCACGGCGGTTATTGCGATGTATTTTGACCGGGAGAGGAATTCGGGATTTTCGGCTGTGGACATTACGCCGGGCGCTGACTAGCGTGGAACAGGGGAGGATAGAGCGATTGTAACTAAATCTTTGTGTAAAGACAATATTGGTTTTTCAGACGTACCTAGGTGTCTACGAAATGTCGTAGAGGTCTGACAGAAGTGGGCGAATTAATCCAGATGAATGAAGTCGATGGCACCGTATGCGATGTATGTGAAATTTCTTTGATTTCGTCAGTTTACCTAGGTTATTTTATTATTATTGATATTACATCCAACAACATCGTTTAACGTCCCTTAATGTCGAACTACAGGTCACAATTCTCGTACACCACTACACCACACTACTCCAGTGTGGTAGTGGACAAATAATCGCCTACTCTGGTTCACTAATTTTGCTTATGGTACAAAATGACAATTTACTCTTTTTCTGTTAACAGCTAGGCTAGTTTAAAAAGGAAGGTAGTGTAGTGACACTACCTTGTGTAAATACTTCGGTTGTGTAAAAACTCCCAATCATTCAAATGTCTAAACGAATCCAAAAGCGACTCCACGTCTTTCCCAATTCCAACAGTACGGCGGGACGGTACGCGCGGAATGCTAGTCACCTCCCTTATTGCTCGGTGACAATTGATGCTCTTCCGGTATTCCGGAGACATTCTCAATCTGAATGGGAGGTTCAGTAATGTACGCTTGAAATGATTTCCTAGTAAGAATGTTTAAGGTGCTACTGATGGCCATGGATGACGATGCAGATGGTCATTTACCAAGGGTGATCTATATGTCGGTTATTTACACAAAAATACATACTTAGAGATCTACGAAGTGAATTTAAACTTGGACTTTGCTTAGAGAACATTCAAATGTACAGTCGACAAAAAATGTAGTTTGCAGGACATGATTCTAAAACCCTCTGTAATGTTTAATATTAAATACTGTTTGCATTACTATCAATGTTAAATCATACCTTATGTATACAGGTATCATTAAATATTGATAATAATACAAACAATCTGTAATATTAATAATTACACAAGGTTTTAGGACTTCTTCGACTTCAAGGACTTCTTTGACTAAATATATTCCTATATCAAACGTGTCAACTACTATTACAGTATAATAAATCCCACAAGGAGTTAAAAAGATTAAAAATATTATTATGCGGCATAATAAATTATTTAATATCTATTATTTTATTTATCTATTTACTCCTTATCATCAATACTAGTTAGTATCTATGTATGATATAATAATAGTATGTTTGATATAACAATATGTATGTACCTCAGACGAGGGGATATACTTTAGTGCTTTACTACGGTTCCATCATCTGGAATTAAGATGTTACAATTATAATTCTTGACAAAAACTAACCGACTTCAAAATTAGGCATAACTCTAAAACTACTCGTCCAGATCTCGCTCAAATGACAAACACCAGCTTTCGATTAAAAAATAATCATCAAAATCGGTTTACCCAGTCGAAAGTTCTGAGGTAACAAACATAAAAAACTGTCTAATTGAATAACTCCTCTTTTTTTGAAGTCGGTTAAAAAGATGTAGTCAAGGTGTGTAGTCGTAGAGGGGTACTACGGCGTAGCTTTCTCGAAGCGAAGTAAGGACCGTATTACTATGAAATATAAATAAACCTATAAAAGTTTGTAATCGACCTTAAAGTAGTCAAATCGATTGACATGCCACCCGTCACGCCCCTCAGCAATATTTCAGTTCGTGTCACCCGACACCGCTAATACCCAGTTATTACTTATTATCCATTACGCACCGAATCCAATAAAACTGAAGATGACAATATAAATTGGTACTCCGCAGAGCAAGGGTTGGGCGATCATTCCGACGGATTATACGTAATACCAATAATAGGAGCTGTTTAGATGCGACGACCTAACGATAAGTCGTGGCGATGTATATAGGGACTGTGTAGGTACAGTAGGTGTTGTACGTTTTGAATTTTATGAAGAACTACAGTGTAACGCCCGTATTCCGAAGCAACACTGTGATGTCATACAGTGTTTGCGAGTTCATAGTGTTATTAAAACCATTTCATAGACAATACTTGAGTGAAATTCATCGCTATGTCTTTGGCACAATCAATAAAGTAGCTGCCAAGCTATTTTACCGATCGCATAGTGTTAACTTACAATATTATATATTACAAAATAGAAAGAAACACTCTATTGTTTATACTGCCATCTTTGTCTTTTGCCACTGTCAAATGACTAAAGTGAAGTTTCCCACATCAAATGGACCTTACACGGCTATGGGTTCGCTCAGCCAAGTAATAGGTACATAGGTGGCGACTGAAACACAGGGCTCGCCATAACGCACTGAAAAATAAAGTTCTTTACATAGCGTTGGTTCCTTACTTAGGCAAGAGTCGTTTCTGAATACTGCGGTAAGACATTAGTTATACCTACATTTCTTTTATTTTATATTCTACATTAGTTGTTAAGATATTTATAATGATTATTCTTTACTATGGTTGATGTGAAGATAAACATTTGAGCGGTCGTGTCGTGATATAAAAGTGTATTGTGCGACCACAAATGTTATAAATTCAATCTAACAAGACACGCATTAGGGCGCGGATACATGAGAGCGGTAGGCTTTGCATACATTTCGGAAATAGATTCGGACTGTGTAATCGCTCGTAAGCAGCTTATTTTGATAGATACATGTTTTAATGTCGATTGAAGAGTGATTTAATATGAAATATGAGTAGGTCAGGTGTCAGTTACTTACTAGCTCCTGTGAACATGAATCTCTACAATATTAATAGTAACATTTAGACAAATACCTATAGTAGGTACAAGGTAAATTAAATCCCTTAACGTTTCACCGTTTCCAGTTGAAATTACGATTAGTAATGTCCATTTTTTTAATTGGCAGGTAAGTATATTATTTAAATCTCATCAAAAACAAAAATGTGAGATGAGAGCCAATTTAAAAAAAAAAACAATTGAGATCTAAATGGGTGCCAAGTTCTGTGTAGAAAAGTCAAAAATTTTAGTCACAAGAACATGTAATTTAAGCTCTACATTTGACTTGCCTTGCCTTGACATTCCACTAACTAATAAAGATCAAGGGAACCTTGATTCAATGTAAGATTTTATTTATTGGTATTCTTAACATTCAACCCATACGTCACACACATCTACCGTCTTTTACTCAGTTAGTAGGTAGGTACATATCTACTAATCCGGTATATCTACAAGAAAATCCCAAGAATATCCGGACCTTTTCCAGTCCATTCCACAAAGGTACCGGCAGGATATAAACGGTTAAAGAGATTTCCGCTGGAACCTCTCACGTAGCGTACGTGCGGCAGATTTGAGAGGACGATGACCTTTCTAACAAGTAGGTATGGTAGGTACAATGATATAGGTAAATCTTAATATATATAAATTACGTGTCACGTTGTTTGTCCGCGATGGACTCCTAAACTACTTAACCGATTTTAATCAAATTTGCACACTGTGTGCAGTTTGATCCAACTTGAAAGATAAGATAGTTTACATCTCAAAATAAATAAAAAACTTTTGACAGAACGAAGTCTGTCCGGGCAGCTAGTAATAGATAAAAAGAGGTAGATATGTCACTAGAGCGCCGACGACGAGGAGCGTAAGAACAGGCAATTGACCGTTCTGCTCGTAGTCGCTCTGTTTTACAAGACGATACGCACGCTTTTGTTGTTGTCAGAAGTGCTTGTCGTAAATGTGTTTATTTACGACCCTATAGCCTAGTTGGTAGCGGCCCTGCCTGTGAAGCGCGGGGTCCCGGGTTCGATTCCGGGCAGATATTTATGAGACAGATAAATATTTGTACTCGGGTCATGGGTGTGTGATGTGTTATATGTGTCGTCCATACCACCCGCGACACAGGTATACACCTACTGCGGGGGTATGAGTGTGTAAGCGTTTATTTATTTATTTATTATTCGTATAACACAATTGAGGAATTCCGTAGCATTCCGTAGCTTATTCAGGACTCTACTTGGAGATTGTGAAACAAGCCCTTAATTATCTATTTCGAACGTACAATAATTTACAAGTAATGTTCAAAGGTTCCTTAGTTCACGTGGAAGCATGAGCCGTCAACATGCCATTGAAGAACTTTACCATAAGGTATTACGAATACTTTGATATAAAGGACACGGTCCATGAGAGCACTTACGTAGCACTTCGTAGCATCAGTATGTAGGTACTCGTATACCGTGGATTAATAAAAATTAAATCGATACTGTTCGTTATATTTAGGGACTTCTCGCTACTTATCTAAGAACAGAATTACACAACTAATTTATTTATCGTTCATGATAACGTTGCAGCTATGACTAAATTAAAAGATTGTTTTAGGAACATTTGTGAATGAGGACTCTATCAAAGCACAAAAGGCTTACAAATATCGCATGCCACAATTTTAACTAGTGTTAACTAACTAGATTTCATGTGATTCTAACAAATGTTAGAACATTTGTCAATGTTATTCTTTCACTTACTGCACCGCTTCACATCTGACCTGCAATGTACTTTTACCAGCTCTTTACAGATCATAAAGTCCAAAGACAATTTGGTTTTTATTTCAAAGTTATAGAGTATGCAGTTGAATTGCAGGAGCTATGCTGTAGAAGGTATAGAGACTATAGAGTGAATAAAGTGACTGTGGGTTTGAGATAACACTTGACAACTGCCGCCATTGTCGCTCCGTCGAATCAAAACACTCGGAAAGCGCGCGAAGCGAACGCTGGCCAATCAAAACACTGTAATTCGATTACGTAACGCGCGGTTTGTTTTGAAAATGAACGTGTTCGAATGTGGTCGAATTCGAATAGCGAATTGTTTTATGAAAATCCATAGATAAAACTCGGGCTGTTTTTGCTTTTGGAATGTTATTGTGGAATGGATTTAGGCGATTGTTCGGTGTTTCCGTGACCTGTTTTTAAAATATGGATATTGTACCTATTACATAAAAGTAATAGGTAAGTAAGTTCGCTAAGCCTCACTTACAAACTCTATGCAAATCACTAAATAAATTAACGCTTCTCGTAGTATTAATAGCCTAAGTTAATTCGAAGGAATACGCTTCACGCTCTTTCAGCGTTGTAGAAAATAACTTATAAGCCTCTCACTAGAAAAATAAAGTTTCTAGGATACTATGGTATTATCTTATACTATTAGGTACCTATATTGTAACTTTGAAACGTCTCTGAACCAATTTTAACAGGATTTTCACAATTAAATAGAGTTCAGAAAGTAATCTATCTCACGGACGAGGTTCCTAGCAATACAGCAAAAAATGATGGCATCATAAAACCCTTTTCCAAATAGAGAAACTCAAACCCACTTAAAATAGTTCTGTTAGCTGTATTATAATGTAAATATCAACCGCTCACACAATGCTAAGTTAGTTAAAAAGCAATCTAGTTAATGAGTATTATTACGGAAGATTTTAAACCAATGATTGGGGATTAAAAATAAAAAACTGGCGAAGACACGTGGACGCCGCGTGGCGGGCGTGAGACGATGATTGCATCAGCTATGTGTTCATTCGTACACACAGGGAAAATATTGGTACTAGCAATCAAGGGGTCAAACAAGGTTCATGAATCACCGAATTCTTCTAGCGTCTTATTTTTTGGATTGCTTTGCAAAATTGCAACCCTCGCTCATGTCAGGTTATATTTTTTGTAAAGTGTTAACACCTATGTTCATTTTATATTGTAGTTCTAAACTGTTACATACAAAATTGTACAATCGGAAAAACACAGTTTAGTTTTGTTTGTCTTAGTTTCTATTTTTGATTAGAAAAGATAGGGCACTTTGAAATTATAATAATGTAGATATGTAACCGACGTGGTAAAGGCTTACCTATAACGTTATAAAAGGACTAAATTATAAAAAGACTAAATAGATTTACACTAATTTTATGTGTTGCCTGATATCATTAATCCAGTAATGTCATAAATATTAATATATATAAATTACGTGTTACGTTGTTTGTCCGCGATGGACTCCTAAACTATTTAACCGATTTTAATATATGCACACCGTCTGCAGATTGATCCAACTTGAAAGATAGGATAGCTTACATCTCAAAATAAATAAATAAATCTTTTGACAAAACGAAGTCTGTCCGAGCACCTACTATTAATATAATTTCATATTGTAGTTAACTTATCGTATTAGGTAACTACTTACCTATACTACATACATTATTAACTAATATCATTAAAAAAAACTTTAAAACACTGAGTTTGAGCAGACAAAAATTTGGTGGTTAGTATCAAATACATTTTGTAGTCTAATCGGACTCATGAGGGATTAGTTTATTTTTTAAATATTATAATTAATCTAAAAACGTTTATAGTGTTGGTAAGACTTTGTTCTAGTAGATCTACTTTTAAAAATACTTTCCTAGTTATTTAATATATTATGTAGGATTATATTTTAATTATTATTATAATTATTAACTTTATCAAAAATAGTAAATATGCTGGTATGCCCTAAGGTCTTGTAAATATGTAATTTTATCGTTTAAGCGAATCGGAAATATGCATATAGCAGATAAAACTATGCAACTTTGTGATATGAATGAGCATTATTATAATTTACCTACAAGTAAAATGATTGTACTGCGCACCAATTCAAGGAACAAAAGGATTTTTATCGATTTTGTGGAAAAATATTGTTTTGATTTGTTTGTTTTTTGATAATATTTCTGTAGATTTTTTAGTCCTCCCTTTTGACAAGGGAATTAAAACTGAATAATCTAAATTTTACTAACAAAAAATAACCGACTTCAAAGTCTCAAAAACTACATGGTTGTCAGATCTCGTTCAAATTTATGTGAGACCACAAGACAAGCGCCTGCTTTCGATTAAAAAAAGAATCATCGAAATCGGTTGGCGTGATATTGAGTTATTCGTCAATTTGTCGCGCACATCTTAACACAAATTTACGACTTATGTAGTTTTCTCATGGATGCCGTTGTCAGATCTCAATAAAATTTATGTGGGACCACATGACAGCCACCAGCTTTCGATTAAAAAAAGAATCATTAAAATCGGTTTGCCCAGTCCAAAGTTCTGAGGTAGGTAACAAACATAAAAAAAAAAAAAAAAAAAAAAAAATACAGTCGAATTGAGAACCTCCTCCTTTTTTGAAGTCGGTTAAAAATACTTTAGTACTTAGTTACCTATAGAACTAAAACCCTCAAATGAAACACACTGTACCTACAATCATTATTGTTTGTTTTATCACGTGTAACCAAATAAGGAACCAAACCTGAAAAATATGGCCAGTACTCAGTCTCAGTACCTCATTCAAATTTCGGTCGGTCATTTGAATAAGGAACCGATGATTAATATGGCCGAATAGCGAGCAAATCTGTCGGCATCCCTTCGGGAGTACTTCGGGGCCATTCGGGGCCGTTCGAGGGCATTCGGGGGCACTCGTTGCGCGGCGGGGTGCTCACTAGCTAATCGCGATAATGTGTTTATTGAATTAGGTGGCGCGTGCGTCGGCCACGCGACTATCTCCGGTTGCACATGGGTTACTCCGGTTCGAAGTTAAGTGGTATCACTAGTTAGGGTGATCGATTGAGTTTTGGGTGCGATAAAAACGTTTGATGAACCAGTCAGTTGGTTGGTGCTTGTTGGTTGTTTTGTGATCGATTCACTGTTTTTAGTCCCATCAGTTAACGACTTGTCTGCAGTTTATAAAAGTGTATTCTTCGGTTCTTACTTTCGAAAGAACGTACAACGTTAAATTATTTATTAACGGCCTCACTAAGAGTCACTTAACGATTAGGTAAGCCGCTCCTTAGTGTAGAATTTGTATTGTGATTCTGTACTAAGGAGTGATTTAAGTAACCATTAAGTGACTTTGAGTGTTGCACTTAGCAAGATACTGTTAACTTCAATAACTGTCAAATTGTTTAACAGCTGTTAGCTTTACGTATCTAGAGTAGGCTGGTACCTACCCACCTATCTATCAAAGAGATAATTCGCATTTCTCAAAGTTCTATAATGTTTTACCTATTTGTCAAAAAATCTACTTCCTCATTCTAAAGCTTGCTTCTGGAAGATACAAGTGAGAACAATCATGGAAAAGAAATATTATATTTTATCGACATCGAGCAACTTACTCAGAAACAAAGCGCAATATTTTATTTTTTTCTATTTTGAGTTAGTTTTCAGAAAAATAAACAATTAATTATGTTTTCTTTCCTTTCTTTCTTATCTCTCATAGATTTTTCATTATCTTCTCCATCACTTTGCATAAAGTGTCTTTGAAGGATTTGAATAAACAGGTCATAGCAGGATCTAATTTTTGTAGGTAATTATTTAAAGAAAATAAAATGAAATAAATAAAAACATAGTTATTCACTAAAACAGAGATACTCCATTACTTAAACGTGAAGCATCGACCGTAGGCATCATTTTTATTGATTTAAAGGCCTCCGCTCCGGATCCTGATTACGCTTAAGTGAAAGATTGTCGCGTGGAAATTACTCTTGACTCATGAGACAAGCAGCAACACAACACCGAGTCTCTAAGTAGAAACAATGCAGGTGTCGAATTACTAGAAACGAAACGCGGGAAAAGGAGGGCTGAGGACATTAATTTAATTAGCCCTCTCTCTCGGGACCTCCTAATATTGTATGGGAGCGAACAAAACAGGGCGTACAAATTCAGATGTCACTTTTTTCGCGTGAGAAAAAAATCTCAAAACTGATTTCTGCGTTATCATCCCCAGTGAGATTCGGGATCAGGTTACGTGTATCGCAGAAAATATAAAGTACAAATCTGTTGGAGCAACGTCTTTCTTTGTTACGTTACGACGTTAACAGCTCGCTGCTTTTAGTTTTTTATTCTGTAAGTTTGGATTCTTTTTAGGGTTCCTTAGTAAAATCGGAACCCTTATAGTTTGGTCATGTCCGTCCGTCCGTCTGTTCGAAACAAAGCGGCGAGACACTTAGTGCTAGAAAGCTGTAATTTGGCATGGATATACACATTTATTAAAACTCCAGAATCGTAGCAAAAAATATTAAAAAACATTTTTTTTTCAGGGTACCTCTCCTACAGTTAACGTGATGATGAATTTTTTATCGTTGAAAAGGTCTTTCAAATCCTATTCATATTGCGCCTCTTTAAAATTATGTTGCTCTTCGCAATACCAATTTAGACAAAACCTGAATATAGTAAACCATTACAGCTTTCTACAAAGACGACACTTTCAGAAACGCTAACAAAAGCAATCTAAGTCTATAAGAGTATGTTTAAGGAATTAAAAGAAAACGCCACTAAAATCGAAGTATCTTAAGACTCTCCAGAGTCCTTAATTAAACTCGAAGCACGTAGCACTCCTTGATTCAGTTCCCCCGGGGGTTCCCTCCTCCCACCACCCGGGTCGGGGGTCCAAGGGGTTCCTTATGGACCGCTTAGATTTCCACCCCTTAGGTTGTGTGGACGGAATACTTTAAGACTAGAATCTTGTACGAAGAATTGGTTTAGAGAGATTGGACACCGAGTTTTATATTTGTTTCAGTTGCTTTGGGTTTAGTTAAGAGTTAAGAGATGTAGGTTATTCGTTTTTATAAGAGTTTAGGAATGTAAGGTTGTAAAAATATAAAATTGGCCAAATCAAAGGCTTTTTGAACCATTTTTATCATAATAAATAATCCATAAATTATTACCTAAACATAAAAACCTCGGTTTTACTCACCTCTCAAATTCAAATCTAGGGTTTTGGATCCGAATTGTATAACTATTAAGTTATAAAAATATAGTTAGTGATATTTACATTTATTTGTTAAGTTACTAATAAAAAATCCACACTTTTTCACTCCTTATTTACATATTCCCACCGTTCCCAAAACAAACGGTGCCCAGCAAAGAAATCACACAATTACGCGTCGACTTTACGAAGTTGGAATGTCTCTTTGTAATGTTTAAGTCGGAAAAGCCTTTTAAAAAGTAATCAGAGGGCATCAGAAAGGAAGTTAAAAATATTTGGCTCTGGAATCGCAATTATGGACTGTTTTATACATTTTAATTTGGTTCTTTGAAATCTTTTTCCAATGCTAATTCTCGTGACTAAACAAAATTAAAGGATTATCATAGATAGCCATTTTAACAGTAACTTGGTAATGTTTTATATAGTCACAAAATCAGGTCATTTCTTAACTTATTCATAGTTAAAAGTTGATGTGACCAAACTGGTAGACCACAGTGTCATAATTGTTACTTAATTGCATTACAGCGCAAACCAATTTCGTAAATGCTTCTAAATTCTTCACCGCAAACCGCAGTAGGTAATAATGCGGATAAAAAATAAAGCAAACGGAGGTCGAAATACAGCCGCGTTGTAATTATTCCAAGAGCTAATGTGCCACTCGGTTATTCCCTGACTAATTAAGAGAAGGAAGTTTTAAAAAAATACCTTAACAAAGCATTTGAAAATCAAACATTCATAAAGGCAGACGGGGAGTGGCGTTTGGATGATTGTACAGGTTTTTAATTTTTACTTTTTTTCCCCTTCAAAATATCACATTAAATTTTTAAAGGAAAGATGAACTTATCTATGCTCCATCTTCTTAAGTTATATTGGTGTTACTCAGGGTGCAATTCTAGGGCACGTTTTTTATTTTATAAACTTGGATTGATTTGATTTCATTGATTTTATATACTTGAACAAGTGAATAAGTCTAATATCAAATATGTATCTGGGTATAGGTAACACCGAAGACAGCAGAATAGCGAAAACAATTTCCCTTAAACTTGAATTAATTATTCCAATTTAGAAACTACCCGCTGTAACTAGTGAGTTGAAAATTACCGTACTAACAGGTACGCTGTCGAAGTTCAGGGGTAACAAACTTCCGGGCTCAATTAGCGTCGAATTAAACTGGTTCGGGAGAGGTGACAAATCGTGGGTCGCGGTCCTACGTCTTGACATTGACTAATCGCTCGCCATTTAATTTAGCTTGCGCAATTATAAATAAAATTTTGACGATAAATTGTCTTGGGGCACATTAATCAAGAAGTTGGGACACTGATTAAAATGCTGTTCGTGTAACTATTCGCCAAGTTGATATTGCTGATAATTTACACGTGGAAAGTGGTGGAAATGGAAGGGGCGGATCAGGTGCGGGTTTGTGGGCTTTGAAATTAGTTACGCAGATCAAATGGGCTATATGGGTTATATGGGCATTCATTATTTCATTAAGTTGAAGTTAATAATTTGCTGTGATCAATGCTTTAACGTCTGCAAATAAATCAGTAATTTTTTTTAATGGAAAATTTTACAAAATTAGCTTTATTTAACTTTTATTTGTATTGGCTAGTAGATATTAGCAGATATTTTCCACGTTTTTTTTTAAATATATTTTTAAAATCATCACTATTTTTATGAAACAAACACGCTTACAACTCAACTACATCGCACAGGCTCCCCTCAGCCTTTTTCTCTTGTCTCGTAACGATCGCTCACTCTTTCCCATCACTAGGTAAGAGTGCGTCTATTACAGGAACATGTGCCTCAATAACTAACCCGACCCTTAAATTTGTCTCTTTGTCACACTCACTACCAATTCTTACCCTGTCCCTTTCGCACCTACTGTAAAAGCAATGAAAACGGCGAATCTATGCGTCTGAATCACGGACGATAGAACCCCCGCCCTCATCTTAAATGAACTGGGGAGTAAAGTAGGTATTCCGTTAGGTAGGTTGAACATTTTAGCTTGAGATATCCTGTATTACATACAAAGGGATTTTCTATTGAGATCTTTCAGAACCGTGATATAAGATTAGGTTTTATCTCTCGCGTATGATGTTGTTACAACAAAATAAATGTAACTCCTAATTCATGTCATGTTAACATGATCTTTTTTAATAGTGGTCATTTTTTTACTATTTGTCTTGTTTAACGCTCTATTCCTTCCTTTGGACTGATTTGAATGGAAACCATCAGGTGGTTTCTATGGTCTTTTATAGAGAACACTATTTCAAAGGTGAAGGCACGTAAATATAACGTAGTCGTATATTGTTATAGTTAACTTGTTATATTTTATCCGTGGTCATCGACAGTCCTTGCATTATTTGGAGTTTGTGAAAAAGATGAATTAGCAGTCCATCCACCAAAGTACTCACGGCCACCGTTGTTCAAGGAGTCTTTAAAATGTTAATAAGTAACCAATAAAATACAATAACATGAAACATAAAACCAGATACAAAGAAAACAAGAAGGTACCTGGTAACCTGACATCTCGTTTGAGGCTCACCATTTACTTAAGGTGTCGAATGAATAATTTATTCAGACCCTTGTTCCGTTGATAATGACATCGATTGATAGAGGAAGACTTACCGTCGTCGGAAGATGTAAACTTCCGAAATACAAAGCGGGGCTCGACAAATTGCTGACGTCAGCGGTTAAATATTGATGCTTATTGTAGAGATATTTGAACTTTTATATATTTAAGCAGATTAGCGACGTTTGGACTTTAAGATTTATAAAACAGAAAAAAATTATGAGTAATAAGTGTGCTAATGAAGAGTGCTAAAAAATCAAGAGTAAATGTGGACTAAATAAAAAATAATAATTTGCTGGACGTAAATATGTGATAATGGTTGTTGCATATTTTATTAGTGAAAGTCTCCTAAAACAGGAAACTTTATTTCACAGTATTTATCTATTTTTATGCTATGTTTAAAATTGCGTTATCTTTACACCGTTAAAAAATAATTCCAAAATACCAGTGGGAGGTTCAACCATTTCCACCACGTGAATATAACAGGGGTCCTTCATGAATATAAAATGACACCGTCGCGTCGCCTTGTCTCACTAACACTTAACGTGCCGAATAAGATTCACCAGGATCGTTGGTCCTTTCGACCGCTACTGTTTAACCCTAAAGCGCTCTAGTGATTCTTGCGGTTGCGTTACTTAAACCCCTTCTTATCCACGTTGGACTTAAGGTTGCCGCTTCGCTTGTGACAAAGGTAGGATTATTTGACGTCAATCGACACTTTTCAATGTAAGGCAATTAACAATCACAATCAAACTAAGTACCTCCATCATGAGTTTACCTTTGTTTCAATTTATTCTTGTCTCACTTAAACACAATTGGTACAAAATACTGAGTACAAAATATATTTTGACCGATTTTATTATTTAACTTATTTTTAAAAGGAGATATAAAATCCGTTAAGTTTACAGAAGTCAAATTTCCATAATAAAAATTAAAATGATAAATAAAAATTAAATGTTGACATATATTTTTAAGTAAACAAGTTGGCATTCTGTTTTATTTCACAAAAGAAGCCCATTATTTCAGCATAAGACAAGCTACTGCAAGCTACCGAACACTGATCTAACAAAAACGTACAAGAAGGAACATTATCATTAATTATGTACACCGTAACCACCCCATAACGCACCGCAAACAGCGCGGCGATTACAAAACTCCTACCTTGTCTTAGGTGTTAATGTACATTAATTACAACGAGAGGCTCGAGATGTTTTGACAGTCATTTTGAATTATACGGCTATTAGTAAATGTCTGACTGTAGACGGTAAGCGAGTAGCGAAGCCTAGTGATTTGTTAGCATTCTAGAAAAATCACCTATTTTTTTAACTATACTCAATCGCATGACGCTAGGCTGAGGATCTGCTATACATGGCTGACACAACATAATTGGCTTACTTTAAGTAATTGTGTAATCTGTTTAGTAATTTTAAGCTGTTGTTATCCTGAATAAAATAAAATAAAAATAAAATAAATAAATAAATTCTAATAACGCGGGTAGGCAATAATTAGTAAGAATTATAGAAAAACCGCCTAATCACCCAATCTAATATCAGGATGCCAGATTTCATCAATTTCTGATCATAGCAGATATAATATTTCGACATTATAATACACACATTTATAATATATCGACAGAATTATATTTTTTCTCATTCTGATATGCACAAACGTCATAACTAAAATGTTTAAAAATAATTTTCAAAGCCTTGCAGTAAAATTGAATTACATATTTATTTTCAGCTTGAATATGTAATTTGACTGGGTTAACATTGAATTTCATGAATTTATACTCGCTCATCGCTTCCTCGCCGACAATGAGACCAGTCTCATTCTATGGCTGTATTAAAGATGTTTTGACAGTGGTTTTGAATTATGTGGCCTCCTAAATGGCTAAAGCAGTTTATCCTGAGTTATAGCAGCTTGCGGCAAGCTATCTCCAGAATCTTGCAATTATGATGTTGTTGTGTTTGTATTTCACTGGTTAAACGACTTTGTTTAGTTTACATGTAAAATGTCGTTTAGATTCGTGGTGCTAGTTTAATTTTTACCAATGTTTAAAGTCTTAAGATTATTGGGTAAATCTTCAGGTTCATGCTATACGACATAGGTACCATAGTAATACGTATTTATAGAATACGCCACTTGCAACTGCCAAATATCCTATAATACAAAAATATCCTTTTTCCGGGTAGTATGAGTAGTCACCTATGGCAGCCATCGTTGAGCCAATCACATAACACTAGTTAAGAGTAAAAACACACCTTAACTATAAACTGTTCTACATTAATTTAAGTAAATAGTATCCTGGCGTTCGTCCACAATTCGGTTTTCACGCAATTTCCTGCCACGAACGTGTAAACTGTGGAACTTCCTTCATCGGTGTTCCCACTGAGCTATAACATGGGGTCTTTCAAGAAGCGGGTCTATTGTTTTTTTTCGAGTCAGGAAACGCATTGGTGACGCCCCTAGTGTTGCTAATGTCCATGGGCGGCGCTGATCACTTACCATCAGGTGACCCGTCTCATTTGCCTGCTTAAGCAATAAAAAATCCAGCACTCACCAGTGTGTATATAGGTATGCTTCTTCATATCAGACTTCTGATGGAAACGTTTACCGCAGTACTGGCAGGGGTACGGCCTGGTGTCGGAGTGGATGAGCAGGTGAGTGGAGAGCGTACTGGACCTCTTGAAGGTCTTCCCGCATTGCTTGCATTCGAACACCTTCTCCACGCTATGAACCGCCCTGAAACGAGGGTTGCGCTTAGAGCAAACGAAGAGAGAAGAGATGCCAGCACGGAACTATTGTTGTCTGGAAATATATTTTAGCAACATGACTTGATTCCTTAATTTGAGCATCAAGGATTTAGTCCTTAACTGATTTTTTTATTCAAGGTCACAGAAAATGACATTAAAGATAAATGAATAAAGGATCAGGATTTCCTGTGTCGACACACAACTTTGAACACATTTTTCTATCACTTATAATATCGATCTTTCTAGTGTAGATCGTATAACAATGAGATAGATTATACCAAAGAAACTAAAACTATATTATCACCACACATCAAACATCTTGAAAGCCGACGTCAACCACTTATCAGGTTTTATGTCCTGATTTAATGAAAAAGATACAAAGCACTCACCTGTGCTGACTAAGACTGATTTCATGTCCAAAGGTTTTGCTGCACAGTTCACAAGCGAAGGGACGTTTTCCGTTATGAGATCGTCTTGCATGCACCTCTAGCCCATGAGGAGTGCTAAACATTTTCTCGCATTTGACACAGGAGTACACGTCACCAATTGGCAATGGTCTGGACAAAGGACTCGGCGCCCCGAGGACAGCTGCCCGCAATCTCAGCAGTTCTGGCCCTGCAGCCTGCACAGCATGAAGGTACAAATTGCTGTAGCCTCCCCATCCAGGAAGACCAAGACTTCCAGCATCTCTTAGAAATTCCGCAAATGGCAAAGGAGGATATAGGAATGGTCTTTGTGGCTGCACTCTCGGAGCATCTGGTCTTAGGAGCGCACTGACGGAAAATGCTTCCGATCTTTTGAGAGGCGGTGAAGAATCTGGTGGTCTTCTAGGCGAAGAGGGAGGGGAATCCACTTCAAGCTCAGGAGAAGAAGAGCGAACGGATCGTGGGGATTGAGGTGACGGCACCCAACAGGGGCTGCCACATCGAGAAGTTGGAGACACATCCTCTTGTCTTATCGTTTCATTTTGATGGGATTCTTCTTCTTCTTCGTCAGTTCTTTCGCCTACTAAGCGGTTTATGCCAAACTTGATTTCATCTGGAACAAAGAAATAAACAATATTTGTTTTATAATTAATACTCAATACACACACAATAACACAGTATTCATAAATATTATTATTTTTAAAAATTAATAACCGATGAAATTATGTTTGTGTGAGTGTATTTGGATAAAATTTTTCATATAGGTACGTAAGACTGTTAAATTATTTTACGGAGTAAATTTAATTTATTTGATCTACTTTTACGCTGGATAAGCATCAGCTTGCCTCAATAAACATTGATAAACCATTGCACTAAAAATAGACCTCAATAAAGTAGACCAACGAGGGTACAAAATACAATTGTTTGTTAAAGCACAAAGGCCATCAAACCCTCGCGAAGAGGCAGCGCAGGTGCCTCACTTGTCGCGCCGATGAAATGAGCCGTATCATGTCGCTGAAGCAAATTGACTTTCATCTGTTCGCTAACCCTCCGGCCCAACCCTAGTAATTAACACGTTGGGTCCGACCGACCCCAGGCTTTTTACAATTCACTAATCCGCGGGCGCGACTAAGTAAAACTAGTGTTTTGTAAAATACGTTTTGTTAGCAAACGGGTTTTGTTTGTAATATTTTATATTGTGAGGGTAAAAGTAAGTATAGGTTGTATTGGTTTATAATAAGGGAACAATGTTTAAATGGTGTCTAAAATGTTATTAATTTTCAAGTAAATCTCATGTAACTAAGTAGTACCTAAATATAAGTTGAATATTGTTGAAACAATAGAGTACAGTTGCTCCAACGTATCATATTTGCAGTTTGCAAATATTCGCTGTAAGACAAGTTGCTGCATTGCTTTGGTTCACAGAACAGTTAGTTAGTCATCTTAATCCCCAGAATGCTGAGAAAACATTGAAAACCTTTAAATGAAAAAAACAATTTAGACAATTTTAATAAGCGGTTTAATTATAAAAGTAAATAGCTGAAAGACTAGCACAGTGGTGGTAAAGTAGTCATTGTTGCTTATGGACAAATTTAAAATTAGTAAAAATCATGGTTGATTTTGGTATAATAAACGATTTTTGATTTAGATTTAATAAGGATGGTAGTTGTTAGCCAAGCGAGTATCAAAACCCCAACAGCCTGCCAAGCATACCATGGTACGCCGCAATCAAAATTGGATTGATTTGATTGGAAAAAGAAGGTTGGGTTCCTTTACCGGTTGAAGTTGACAGTGAAGGCACGGTTTGCTATATTCTGGTCCGTTGTTCAGGGGGCACTGTGAGCAGGGAAGATTTGTGTGGGCTCAGGGATGGATAGAGCCCCTTAAACCCAAAGTAGTTCATAATTTAAATACAATAATATTGTGAACGTATCAGTAACTGGTCTAAAAGACAAGTTACAAATGACAGACAGCAATGATGATCGCATTTATCATGAAGTAATAAGGATACTTAAAATTTATTCATAAATGTAGTTAGAAGATGGTCTGAAAGCAAAAACTAATGACGATACAGATATTACAGATCCTCTTGATTATCGAGCCAGATTAAGAACAACTCAAAACGCTACGTCACGCGTCCCTCCTAATAATATAAAGTTCATAGATCATCAAGAAACCATCAGCAGAAATTCACGCTGTCCAAAAACAAACATCCATCTCGAGACGAGACAAGTTACACTAATGAAGAGCGACCCCTACATCTGAAATGCAGCAGCTGTCGGCATTTGGAGCGGAACCAATCGGGCTTTATCGGCAAAACTCGGAGTCACTTCGTTTCTGTCCCCTGCGATATTTTCACGCATGGCCTTTTGGGTCAGGGCTGCCAGGTTTGGTTTTTAGTTGAACTTTTTGGAACGTTAAAATTATTCAGTAATATAAAAATAACGAAATTTTGTAAGTTTATGTTGGTTATTTAATAAACCTATTCACATCTTTAATTAAATGTTTCCTTATTAAATAAGTTAAGTATAATTTCTTTTGTATGTTCATACTCGTAATGCTGTATTCAGATTGTAACTTTGGTGTTTTCCTTTTTTTCAATCCCATAACATTAAAAATATTTCAAATGAATTTAGATTTAATATATGCATCTTATCTTTTTCTATATATTATATTTTTCCTTATTTTTTCCTTATACAGAATTTTGTCGAGACTGGCAACCCTAACCGGGTCTCTATCACCGCTCAGCGCTCTAGGGTTGAACATTGCACTTGTTTGTTTGCTCCCTATACGGTTTTATTACCCCATAGTATTTATTACATATTAATGGTTATTTAGATTCATTGTTCCGCCTCGACAGTATGCTCGAATTCATGGCCTTGCGAAGTATTCAATGGGACCCTATTCAGGGTAATGGGGTGAGGTATAAAGACAGATATTATTGTGCCCATTGTAAGCCCCGTTTTGTGATTAGATAATATTGGCAATTTACTTTTGATTACAGTTCGATGTTCTAATTTCATGATATATTATAATATTCGGTCCAGAATATAAAACATAATTAACATTTAAAAGAAAACATGCTTATTGTTGAAGTTTTTTTATGCAAATAGCTGGCAAACGAGCTGATGATCCACCTGATGGTAAGTGCTATCGTCGCCCATGAACATCAGCAACACCAAAGGCATCACTGAAGCGTTGTCAGCCAAGAAAGAGAGAAGAAAAAGAAAGAAAGAACTGGCTCTCAAGCCCCCAGCCGGAACACGACGAGACGTTAGGCGGCTGACTCATGCTCAAGAGTGGTAGATATCCAGGCAAACCCCATGGAGAAATAAGAACTGTAATAATGGTATTAATTAGCAATAAAAATCAATAATACCAATATAACACCTCGAGGGGCCCTACCACCAGCGGGCCGGATTTAGTTGCCTCTTACGACACCCATCCGGCGTGGGAATGGGGTTAATATTCTAATCCGCCCCAATACGGCAAAAAAGTATGAAATAATAAGAGTAGATACATATGAAAAAGTTTAGTTTGAACTTATTCAGGAAACCATAGTGCTTTTTAACAACGCTTAATGTACCTATCTACTCGTGAATAGCCGGTGAGGTAATGGACAACCGTGTTACCGGCAGTTCTTGTCTGCGACATACCGTAGTTATTATTGATTAATTATACTCGATCTAATAATAATTATTATTATCATCATCGGCAATCGTGTCCTCCGAAGGACGGAAACCCTGAAGAGCGATCAGCCACTGGAAAGTCCGTATAGTATGCGTAATATTTACTACGTAATCGTCTCTTGCTTGTAACCCTGATACTGCTACGTCACTTTTAATGTCGGTAAAACGCCATTCCAGTGTATTTTTGGGTCTTTTTTCGAACTTTCTAACAAGTCATTATCAAGTTAGGGCATGTTAAGCTCAATTAGGTTAGCCCGAGTCCATTTTTCTAGCCGACGCATTAGCGGCATTACCAACCGCCTATTTGCAGTGCTAATGCAATTTTAATTATAAGAGGCGCGGCAAATTGCAACAATGCATTCAGATTGTCGTTTTTCTGGGAGCTTTTAACAAATTAAAAATATACGCGGTTTTCACTCAGAAGAATTTGATGTTGCTTACGGAGTTTTTAAACTGAATTACTACAGTCTGTGTGTACATGATTTTAAGTATCATAGCCAAGCATTAGCAAATATTAATCGTTAAGTGATGTTGTTGGCCTGCAATTATATTTTTACGCACAACTCATCATCATCCTGCTGCAATCCTTGAAGTCATTTTGAGGGGATTTATGTTGTAAATACCCTGCACCTTCTAAGTGCTAATTGAATAATATTTATTTTTATTTTTAATTCGAAGTTTCAATTTTAATATACCAATAAATAAAACATTGTGAAAGTGTGTGCAGTAGGCATTCTTTTCCACATTGCCCTAATGCACGTACCCCGTCGAATAGAACAGAATGTAATATAACATTTGACCAACTACAACAGATAATTACTATTTTACATAATTATTATATAAGATAAAATAAGTAATAAATATTTGACCATAAATTACTTAAAGGAATGTAGTGGTATTTCTAATTAAATACCAATTCATATTACAGAATACCAGATTATTACGAATTGCTCTATAGATGCGAAGTCACGGCACAATCGTTAATCAGAGTTAGAGGTTCCAATAAAATGTTAAATAATGAGTCGGGTATATGGGGAGCGTGACTGATTTCAGTTTTAATAACGCGGGGGCACATTTGTCCCGCTCGCATTGAAGTGTTAGGATTTTATATGGAAAGTTATAGTTTGAATTATGAGGAACAGGCTAAAACTAGATGGAATATGGTGTCTCTGACGAGAAACATCAGTAAACACGCCAAGGCAGCGATGTTTAATGGCTTTTTTAAAAAACACCTGTTGTAAAAACTTTTTAGCAGTAGGTAAGCAATAAACAGTGGTGTATATCTTAACCAGATAGTTCATTCATCACGAATGTCATGTTATACATAATATTTATTTATTTCAATAATGGGAACATAATAAGAAATAATATTCTTTAATTCGATCATATTTTTGTCGTTGGTAGGCAAGTTCTTCAAACTACTTATATCTATTTTCGCACCACAGGTTGTTATTTAATGTAAATACATAACATAATCAAAAATCATTGAAATAACACACGCAGCTGTAAAACGAATGAGTATAAATCAAATGTTATCATTCGCCTTTTATTTCTTTTATCGGCTTGTATAATTCGTTAATCCCATTTATCGGCAAGGTTTAGCCAATTCATAATCGTAACAAACACGAAATAATAATATTTGTGTTCCTGAATATTCACTACCGTATGTTTACTTAACTCACCGAAACCCTATCCGGAAATTGTAAGTGTTTAGTATTTTGAAAATCATAGTAGTTAATCGTTAGAAAAATGCTTTAATTCCATAAAATCTCATGACGAATCCCATGAAAACTAGAGGAAAAGAAATGTGCTCATTGAATACACCAGTCACAATCGCAATATCAGATAGTTGGATTTAAAACCCTAATACTAGAAAGCAAATTCATTAGGAAAGTTTCACTAAACTGTATGGGGTAGTTACAGTAATTCCTGACAAAAAAAAACCGACTTCAAAATTAGGGGTAACTCAAAAACTACTCGTCAGATCTCGCTCAAATCTGACCACATGATAAGCACCAGCTTTCGAATAAAAAAAAAACATCAAAATCGGTTCACCCAGTCGAAAGTACTGGGGTAACAAAACAAAAAAAAAATACATTCGAATTGAATACCTCCTCCTTTTTTGAAGTTGGTTAAAAAAAAATACACAATGTCTGATAATGACTTCAATTTGTTTTACGTGTATTAATTTAATACTGTTCTGTAAAAGTAAGAATCAAACTCCTGAAGCGTAGCTGCTTCACTATCATCGTTCAGATAAATAAAACATTACAATTTTACGTGAACCAAATATTCGACGATGAATATCGGTCTAACTAATGTTGAACGAGAAGCATTAACACCAATTCCTGACAAACAACGCAGTTTCGTCAACAGAGTTATCGCGGACGTAATAAAAAATCATTAAAGTTTATCGCAAACCTCGGGTCTAATCGCGCTGGATTTTTAACCACTAATCCATTTTACGAGGCATTACAGTAATCAAAGTTATGCTGAAGGTCTAAAGACAAGATTAGTGTGAAATTAAATCGATCTGTTATCCGAATGTTGATCCGTTTATCTTTACGGCTTCGTTCGTAGCGTACGTCACGAAGCTAAATATTATAATAACGAAGTATTATGCAACTTGGTGTTCGATAGCACTAGTATCTTTTCCATTACTGGGCTTGGGTTTCCTTAAAATGTTAGGGGTCAAACCTAGTTAACCAGAATGGAAAAGTAAACCTTGGAGAATGTGATAGATATAAGAGTAACTCGTATACCAGAGTATACCTATAAGAGTACTCACTTTAGTGTTGTTCACAAAGTCTTTGCAGTTTACACCAACTCGACATCAGCTTCACTGTAATTGAAATACGCTAATAGTTTTAAAACTCGTGTTTCAATGCAGAATTTGAACCTAAAATGAACCTAATGGTAACAAGTTATAACTATATATCGTAGGTATATGCGTGAAGCTGTAAACACCAGTAACTTTCCGTTCAAAAAGCTCATTATTATGTTACCCTGTTTTGATTGCTAAGACGGAAGATATCTCGCTTTGTTTGACAATGATTTTGTTACAGCCCTATATGCAGGGACGTCCACGCGGTACTTTTTACTTTACGGTTAACATTAAGGCAACTTTTAGCAGATATCCTTATATGAAGTTTAGCTAGAAATATCCAAGCAACATCCAAAAAATTTCTAGTCCTTCACAGCTAATCTTATTTCTTCACATCCGTCTCAAGCGTGCATTAGCATTGACAGTACGTTCTCTTAGATAAATAATGATAAATCAGGGCTTACGCGGTGAGATCTGAAGGAAACGCGATATCGAGTGTTAGATTAGGGTAGCCACGCCTTGCGCTCGATTTTGGACTCACGGACCGCCACTTGCGATCGATAAAGATTATCGAGGCTTGACGGTTCTTAAATCTTGAAAGAGTCGGTTCGATATTGCTGATAACCGTTGCATAATAATTATTCGGTGCATGCATTACAATAAGTAACAATACTACCTGAAAATCGTATATTTATCGTATAAGTATCGTAAAATTGTAATTATTATGCCTCTGTATCTCTATACTATGACAAAAAAAAGTCTGTCTATTTTAACATTATATTAAAAGTACTTAACTTAATTTTATTGAACGGTTTTGTCATACACGATTCATTAATGCATAGGGTGAGGTATTAGAATACTAACCTCAATCTCATGCGGACAGACCCGGATGTCATAATAGGCGATAGAAGCCAGCCCCACTGCTTGGTGGTAGGGTTTCGCATAGGGATTATTATTAAGTCATTGATATAATTAATTTTATTATTTTTCAGTAAAGCTTGCCTGGCTGGGCTACCTCCCCTATCTATTTTATAAAATTCATGATAAAAAATATTAACGATTGTTTGGGGTTACCAGTGTAGGTATGTCATTTACCAAAATGCGAGTCATAAAATTATTCTGTTATTAAGTTTTTGGTGAACTCATTTAAATATTTTGACGCTTTTCAAAAATCAAAACAGTTTGAATTAAAGCAAATTGGTGCAGAAAAATTCTACCCAACTTACCATCAATCAAGTTCCAATACGATTCTAACACTACTTTCTATTGTCTGATACAAATCATGAATGAAATATATCAATCAAACTATATCGCATCATTTCTTTTGATAAAGTTTGACAATCACTGGGATTTTCACGTCAGTGACGTCAATGTGATGAGATGAATGATCTTTTTTGTTTATTATTGAAACTGACGATTCATTAAAATTTAATTCTTCCAATTATGACTAACATAATTATCACATTATGAATGTCCCACTGCTGGGCTTAATATTCCTTTCACGGTCGAAAACGTAACTATTATTCGCGTAAGGGTTAATTTCTCAATGGTCATTGTGACCAAATTCGATCTATTGTAGCCAAGATGACATATCATCTTCCATTCCCGATCCGACTTTACACATATTATTATTTTAAGTAAATTATAAACAACATAAATCATTTCTACTATCGGAACATTACGCCAAATTCAAAGGGAATAATTTTTAGTTAGTTATTGCACTTTGACATAATCAGAGGTCGTGGGGACCCTACATTAACTCGCGGCGCCTTTGTATGCGTCCCGATTTCTCCTCGAAATGTTTCTACGAATTATTTGCTGAAACAATAGCATGCTTATGTTTGCCTCGTTAACCAACTTATCCACAACCTCGGTTTCAGCACCATGAAACTCTATTCCCAGGAAATAAGAACTACTTTCGTGTGCAAACGATTTCCTGAGGATTAGATTACGTTTGCCAGTTTGTAAACACTGACGAAATGTTGCGGCTTCTTTGAGATTAAATTCGTCTTTGATGATTGCTTGTCGTTGACAAGATTTGTAATTCTTGCGAGGTTTCCGCGGCGATGTTCTGATTACTCTCACCATTGATATTCATTACATATACGTGACATACATAAGGTAAAGCAAGGTTCATATATTATGTCAAATAGAAACAATATTTTTATCACTTAGGTCTTAGTCGTTATTAAACCGTTATTTTGTACAAAAGTGACTTATTACAAAAAGTATTTTCTGAAAAATCTTTAGCCAGGGCATCAATAAAGCAGATTCAATACAAATTTAAACAAAATATTGTAAATTATACTATAGTTTATAACGAAAAACACATTTGGCGCTCCTCCCACTGAAGACGCGTCCCGCCGCGGTGCGCAGAGCGACGGATAACTCAACTGCGCGCGGGGCAATTTCCCGCGCGGTGCCGCGTCGGCAGTGTGTTGTGCTAGGCGTGATTTCTATATAAATTGAGATAATTACATACAATGGTAAAATCTGCCATACCGCGCACCGCGACGGGGCGCGGTGCAGTGGGTGGAGCGCCTTAGCTTTTCAATGTAAAAGCCCTTCGAGCTTATTCTGTCTTACTAAAATCTACCTACCACATTTTTTATTGCGTAAATTATATTTTGTATGCAGAATTAAATTTTATGATTACAGCTAATAATTTTATTGGCTGGACTACTGAGCAGTGAGTATTGTCGGATTTGAGTATTTTGTTCAACAATTTTAAATTGTTTCCGAATGTTTCTAAATGAACATTTATATCTGCGATGTCTTACAATATGTACCTACTATAAACCAATTTAAATCTAAGAAAGCTGGATAGATCAAAGCCTGCAAACACATTCAACTTAAACACAATTACAATTAGAAATACAAATCAACTTAATCTATACGATATGCATTAAAAGCAAAACGTATCCCTCTCAATGACAATCTTTAAAAATTCAGGGGTCGGCAAAATTCAATTGTCACAGCGGTAAGTCACGCGAACTTCAAATATGAGCATATGCTGGCCCCTTGGACTTGGTCAAACATTCGTGAATAATAGCGTAAACAACGGTGTCGTGACCAGCGTTTGGCAAATATTGACCGTCTTGCCATGCACCAGTGTACGAGTATACCCTTTGATTGATCGCGTTGTGGTCACCTTCGTCGCGAATGGTATGTTTGGGCGAGGGTAGTTCTGCTTCATATTTGAAATGAAAAGTTGAATCTGTGTTCGAAGGTTTCACTTACTTATTTATTTTTTTAACTCTTTATTGTACACCGATAAAATAACACAACACAATCAAGTAGTAGGCAAGTGAAGTAGACAGGAGGTACAAAAGGCGGTCTTTTCGCTACACAGCGATCTCTTCCAGACAACCTTAAGATGTGGAGAGCTGAATAAAGCAAGATTAAATGGGGTAAAGGTGCACAAATAATAAAGAGGACACTTGAGATAATAATAACACAAATATAGGTGAATAAGAAGAAGAGAGAGTGGCGGAAGGATGAAAACTTAATTAATTAGAGAAATAGTAGGCTTTTACTTGATTTTTAAAAGAATTCAAAGTACTTGCGTTACGAATAGAGTAGGGAAGGGCGTTCCAGAGCCTACCTAGCGATAGAAGTTTTTTATGTTATTGTTTCCTCAAGTTTCAGAAGGGGAAGCTGGTTAGAACTATTTTGAAAGGAATTCCAACCTTCATATCTGGATTTTCAAGCTCTTAAGCCTACCCATAGGACTTCTAAGTTTGGATAAATACTGGAACCTAAACGGAAAACAGAGCTTTTGCCACTTCAATACAAATAACAATACGGTCTAGTGGAGGAAAGTCTGTTATATTAATGAATGGCACAACCTAACGTTACCAAGTAGGTTCTTCTTATTCGTGGAAACGTCCAAAGGTACAATCCTTACATTTCAAACAGTTGTTACACAAGACGTTATCTCGAGCTAATGTTTGCCCGCAGGGTACACATGTCCAAATCGGATTTACGAGACCGTCAAACGACGTCAGACGATGGAGGGTTAGCAAAAATGGATAAAGCTTAATAATAATCTAAATTTTACTAACAAAAAATAACCGACTTCAAATTTACTCAAAAACTACTTGTCAGATCTCGTTCAAATTTATGTGGGATTACATGACAAGTACCTGCTTTCGATTAAAAAAAGAATCATCGAAATCGGTTGACGTGATATTGAGTTATTCGTCCATTTGTCGCGCACATACTTAATACAAATTTAAGACTTATATGGTTTTATCATGGATGCCATTGTCACATCTCAATAAAATTTATATGGGACCACATGACAGCCACCAGCTTTCGATTAAAAAAAGAATCATCAAAATCGGTTGGCCCAGTCCAAAGTTCTGAGGTAACAAACATAAAAAAAATACATTTGAATTGAGAACCTCCTCCTTTTTTTGAAGTCGGTTAATAATCGTTTATTGCCACGCACTAAAAAGACAAAAGGAATACCAATAAACCAAAAAAAAAACAATTATTCATAATTAGTGAATAAAACAATGCGATACCAAAAAATAAAATCAATCAAAAACGAATAAATAAAATTATTACATGTTTTGCGGGCAAAAGAAGTGGCTCAGCTTTTGCTAACCCAAGACCTTGGTCATGCGTAGCGCTGTTTTTCCGCCACTTCCTAATCACTCAGGTGTTATGCAGGAAATAAAAATGCCATGCCACCAGCCAGCTTTCCATGCCTTTATGTGAAAAAGTATCACAACCCAACAACAAGTACAAGTACCCTTAAGTAATCATTAGTAAATGTGAAAAGTTGTGAAGACGTTTAATTCTTTAGTTAACTATTTTTCATTGAACTTGAGTGTTTGTTCGAGAGGAATTGGATTTATAAAGCAAAGTTCGCATTTTTTTAACCGACTTCGAAAAAGGAGAAGGTATTCAATACGACTGTGTTTTTTATGTTTGTTACCTCAGAACTTTCGACTGGGTGAAACGGTTTTGATAATCCTTTTTTAATCGAAAGCTAGTGCTTGACATGTAGTTCCACTTTAATTTGAGCGAGATCTGACGAGTAGTTTTTGAGTTATTTTGAAGTCCGTTATTTTTTATCAAGAATTATTGTACGAGTACTCGTACATTGTGCTGGTGCAGCTTCCTAGAGACCTAGTTGGGCGCACAGCACCCGTGAACACGTACAAGACGTGACTTAGCTCGCATCTGACACCAATAAAAACCCTGTAATTAGCAATACTAATTTAGTGCAGTAAACATCTTGAGTCAGCTCGGTCACGTGTTTCACTACCGAAGCCCCCGCGGATACATTCACGACGGCCAGGCGACTCCTGCATTCACCAGCCTCCTCATTCATTTTGGTCCTTCGAGCCGGATGAACCAGCGACCTATGGATTATGTAGTTCATACATGTCAAGGCTCTCCATCCACATGTCTCGTAGATTGAAGAATGTCAAAATGTCAAATGCTGCTGCCGTACGGTGTATTCCTAACAAATGTCATGGCTCTCCATCCACATGTCTCGTAGATTGAAGAATGTCAAAATGTCAATGCTGTTGCTGTATGGTGTATTTCGCACAAATGTCATGGCTCTCCATCCACATGTCTCGTAAATTGAAGAATGTCAAATGCTGCTGTTGTACGATGCACTTCGTACAAATGTCATGGCTCTTCATCCACATGTCTCGTAGATTGAAGAATGTCAAAATGTCAAATGCTGCTGCCGTATGGTGTATTCCATACAAATGTCATGGCTCTCCATCCACATGTCTCGTAGATTGAAGAATGTCAAAATGTCAAATGCTGCTGTTGTACGATGCATTTCGTACAAATGTCATGGCTCTTCATCCACACGTCTCGTAGACTGAAGAATGTCAAAATGTCAAATGCTGCTGCTGTACGATGTATTTCGTACAAATGTCAAGGCTCTTCATCCACATGTCTCGTAGATTGAAGAATGTCAAAATGTCAAATGCTGCTGCTGTATGGTGTATTCCATACAAATGTCATGGCTCTCCATCCACTTGTCTCGTAGATTGAAGAATGTCAAAATGTCAAATGCTTCTGCAGTACGATGCACTTCGTACAAATGTCATGGCTCTTCATCCACATGTCTCGTAGATTGAAGAATATCAAAATGTCAAATGCTGCTGTACGACGTATTCCGTACAAATGTCAAGGCTCTCCATCCACTTGTGTCGTAGATTGAAGAAAGTAAAAATGTCAAATGCTGCTGTACGATGCGTTTCGTACAAATGCCATGGCTCTTCATCCACTTGTCTCTGACTGACTGAAGAATGTCAAATGCTTATGTCAATTAATCTCCAGTAGCCTGTTTGGATATAATGTCAAAATCTCCACTCCGACCTCAGTGGAGTTGCAGAAACGTGGTCGGTATGATGATGTCAATGAGGTCAGTATGACAATATGTAATAAAATACAACCACGCTGACTGCTTATGTTTAGTGTTTTACATCGCCATTGAATAATTGCTATAAACAGGTGCAGAGTAGACAATGCCCCCGGTGTCAAATTTCTTGCAACCCATTCCAGCTGATCGTGTATTCAGCTGACGTAGCTTTGTTTTAAAACAGTTGATGTTACACGGTATTTGTAAGATACGTGAAAAGTCGTTGTATTTTGAAAGGCTTGAAGCGGCGTTACCCTGGGAGATGATTTGTCTCTTGTTATTATAGTTGTAGTTGTTCTTGTTTTTTAATTGCGTGTACCCCTTCATTCTTCTGTGCTCTGTTATTCCTTGTGGCTTAGAATTGCCAAATTTGTACTTGAAACCCTTCTTCATCAGTAATCGTGATTCACATCTCCCGTCGGGTACGTGATTACTTGTGGACGCATACAGTTGCTTGTTAAATTTTTCTTGAGATGTCACGTTATTGTTGTGGAGTGCAATTTCCTCGACGTTGGCTATGTCATTTATGTTTTTCAATACGATGTTGCAATGGAAATTAGGTATCACAGCTCCTGATAAAATCCATCCTAATTTCGTTTGTTGTGCGATGGGCTGGTTAGCAGATCCCTTTATTAGGCCATTCATAATAATTTTGGAGTATATATTTGCATCTAGTAAAATGTCAATTGGTTGAGTTATATTATAATCAGGATCCGCAAGTTTAATGTGTTGTAAATGTGAGTAATTGTTCTTAGCAAAAGTATTGGTTGGAAAGTCGTTTACCAGTCTTGGCATAATTAATGCGTCTGTCGTAAAGCTGTAATCATCATGGATTGACTTGCATTGTAGTTGTAGTTTGCCTTTACTTCTTTGGGTTGCTGTACCCACACCGGTTACTGAAGCATTAAGATAGTGTCTAGGGAGGCCCAAGCGTTGTGCTGCATTTTCAGAAATCAATGTTGTTTGTGAGCCCTGATCCAGAAGAGCCCTGAGTGTGATGTATTGTTTGTCTTTTCCTTGGACACGTATTTTTACCGTTGTTAGTAAAGTTTCACTTCCGCTGCTTGTGATATTGTTTGAACTCTGCTGACTCGTAGTTGTATGTTGATCATTTTTAAATTCGTTATTAATAAATGCCTCATGTAGCAAGGTATTGTGCTGTTCGTTGCACAGTTTGCATCGTTTAAGAGATTTGCATACGCCGTATTCATGAACGTATAAACAATTTTTGCATATACGATGTTTTTCAATTGCCCTCAATTTTAAGTTTGCTGACATTGACTCAAATTTTTTGCATTGGTAGAGTGCATGCTTATCGCTATTACACAATACACAATGAAAAGGACTTAAGACTGGGTATATGACTCGTTGGATTGACTGTTTTCCAACTCCAAACGAAGGTCTTTCTTTGATGTTATTGAAGGAGTTTGATGTCGTGATTTCCTCTTTTTTCTTCATGTCATAAATAGGCTCAAGCGCAATGAATTTGGCTTCCAAAAATGTTATAAGCTCATTAAACGATGCTAATTCACGAGGCGTTTTACGAGACTCCAAGTACTCGCTTCTTGTAGTAGGGTCCAGTTTCTTCAATAAAAGATGTACAAGTATTGGATCCCACGTAGTTGTGTCCACACCCAAGTTATGAATGGCGTATATACTTTCCAATGTAATATCATGCAATCTTTGTAATTCAGCTGAACTTTGTTTCTGTATAGCGGGTTGGTTTAAAAATACTTCTATTTGATTAGTGAAAAGGATCTGCTTGTTGTCGTAGCGATGGTTTAATATGTGCCAAGCAGTATCGTAGTTATCAGAGGACACGTGGAGATGTTGAACCAAACGCTGAGCTTCACCCCGTAATTTACCCTTTAAGTGCTGCATCTTTTGGCCTTTGGTTAGCCTAGGGTTGTCATGGATCCCGCTCTTGTATAAGTCAAGGAACGTAGGCCATTGAGTGTAATCCCCGCGGAATGTAGGGATTTCCATTTGCGGTGTGGCCTCGTATTGATGCGCTACAGCTGATATTTTTTGGTTAAGTGCCCTCTTAGTCATCTTAAATTTGTGCTCGTATGCAAAATATTGATCTTCGTACTCCTGGTTGCTGCCTTGTAGTATGCTGTCAATTTTTAAGTGTAAGGTGTCAATATTCTTCCATCGACTTTGTAAGCTTCGTAATTCGTCTTTTAATTCCCATTTTTCCACTAATTCCGCAGTGTTGATATCGTTGATTAGTCTAAGGAATGCTCTGAAGTTCGCTCGTTGTTCGAGTATTAATTCTTCAGCTGGAGAAGTATTGCATACGCCACTTATTGTGTAGGTTATTAGAGTTTTGCGGAAGTTAAGGTATGTATTTTTTGTCTCTTCATAAATGTTTTTTATAAAGTAGTCACCGGTTTTGTCAGGCAGTAATATTAACTCTTCGTTGTTCATATCAAACTCTTGGAATAGATCATCCAAACTTTGTAATTTCGTCTTTATGTACTCCTCGGTTTTTCTAACAGCAGAGTCCTTATTAAAATTGATTTGTATGTGCTGGATCAGTTGAATAATTTCCTTTTGGCGCAGGAGGGTTTGAGCAGCGTCCGCCATTGTTAATGAAGTTTAAATGACAGTTTCTTGAAATAAACGTTCACCTTCTTGATACGAAGGATAATGCTTCTTTCTTCAGCTATTGCTGGCAGTTAAGTTGAATGTAAATGTTTTTCCTGAGATAAGTACGGATTTCTTATCCCGCAGTTAACGGTTGCTTGTGCTTCGTTCTTCAGTAACTTGTAGATTACTGGCAGTTAAGTTTTTTCTGAGATACGGACGTGTTCCTTGATCCCGCAGTTAACGTCGCTTGTGCTTCGTTCTTCAGTAACTTGTATATTACTGGCAGTTAAGTGTTTCTTGAGATTAGGACGTGTTCCTTAATCCCGCAGTTAATGTTCACCCCCTTGTTGTGCAGCGAAATGCGTATCCTTTGTTCTTTATTTAGCAGCTTGTAGATCGCTGGCCGCTGGTTGCTTTCAGTGCTCTCGCAGCTTCAGTACGGGTTTCGCGCCCTTCTCAACTCAGCTGGGGAGGTCCGCTTGTGGAAGGCCAACTGAGCCGATACGCTAGCCGCAAAGGAGCCGCTAAAACACCGAAAGTATCGCTCGAAGGACCAAAATGATTATATTGATCCCTGTTTAGTGCAAACTACTAGACTTCATGACCATCACTTAGGCTTTTCTAATAGAAATTGGTATTTAATAGTGATTTTTTGAGAATTAAAAATTATGTTGATCTGATGAGTGAAATTAGACTTAGGTACTTAATTCTAATTATGACTATTTAAAGTTTTAAACCTCTAAAATGTTGAGGTCAGGGATTCATAGCGACAAGCATATACCTACCTACATCATTGGGATTCATGTAAAGGAGATTAACTTAAGTCTCAGTGGATGTGGTCAAACCAACACGTGGGTGCGTTGAACGTTAATTAAATGTAAACTTAAACGAGGCTTGATAGAATCACGGGTATGAACAATGGCTTATTAACTACTAGGTACTACAAAATTAAATATAATGTTTGCAACTTTATGAAAATTATATTTAGAATTTTTTATCGTATCCTTCTATACTAACTTCGTATATTAAGTTCTTCAACTTAGGATTTTAGTAATTTGGAATGTGATACTTACATGTTTTTTTTTATTTATTTTATCGAACAAAATCTTAATTGTCTGTGAATGCCTGTGAATTAGAAAATCCAAAAACGTGTAGGTATGTGTATACGCGCATTTGCTAACCCACACCAATAAACTCCTAAGCTCTTCCATGTGATTATTCGGCAAACCGTACCTTATCGATATCAAAATTCGTGTTGGATACATGAATTACAGCCATCATAACACGGAGCGAACGTTTAAACTGTCGATATCGCACGATAACGCTTTGTCGTCGTTGCCGACAAATCAGAGTTGTAAAACAAACGTAATTTCGCCAAAGATAGGCGCTGTCGAAAGATAAGATAATATATGTCAACCCGAAATCTGTAGCCGTGGGATTTGGTGCGTTATTGGAATTTTTACGTGCGCGGATAGGTTTTATGACATTTTTCGTTTTCATTACATCGCTCCGAGCTCATTCTTCGGAGCCATACAGATTAGTGCTTTTATAATCGCGATTACAGCCTGATTATCAATATCAAACTTATTACGAAACTCATTTGTTGTTTACTGTTTTGTTATTAACGGACTTCAAAAATGGAGGAGGTATTCAATTTGACTGTATTTTTTATGTTTTACCCTGGTTTTACCTCAGAACTTTCGACTGGGTGAACCGATTTTGATGATTCTTTTTTTTATCAAAAGATGGTGCTTGTCATGTGGTCCCATATTGGCTCTAGGCCTCCTTAAGAGGAGAGATCCGTGCCCAGTAGTGGGCCATTAATGGGTTGTAGCCATGTGGTCCCACTTAAAGAGCTAGATCTGACAAGTAGTTTTTTTTCAGATTATTGTTCAGCTAAAAAGTAGCTGTGAAATATTCTAATTAGGTACCTAAAGCGTTAGTGAGTTCGTTATTCATAAAGTCACCAAGTTAACGTCAACGACAAGTCACAATGTCAACAAACATGATAAAGACCTGATTATTAATTAAATTATCAATGTGGAAAAAATATGGAATCATGTAAATAAGTCGTAATCAGCTAAGATTTTTAAAGTTGCGTAAATCTACCAAAATATTTTCTCTGAGACTACATAACAGATTATTTTTATTTGATTATAACTGTTATAAGACTTTGGTGACTTACGCCCCAACTCAGAGTCATTAACGGTTACTTAAATCACTCCTTAACACAGAATTTGTATGGTGATTTGTAACGAGGTGTACATACCTCGTTCAATATTCCTTGGCTGGCAGATGGATTTTACTTATAAATTTTTAAATATTGACATTTGGTTTTTGAGACAAAAATTCATCTGTCAGCTGGGTTCCCTTTGGGAATGTTGTAAATAATATGTACATTATTTTTATTTTATAATACTTTTACTTTTTACAGTTTTACTTTATACAGTTTTTAACAGTGCCTATTTTAATATCATTTATATAATTTGATACTGTACGGTAAATCAATACAATACTTTAAAAATCGGAGTTGTGCCGTGTATCATTCGATAACCTACCCCGCCCTGAGCTACCTATTATTATTACTGTCGAGGATCGGCACCCTCGCAGATTATTTACTAAGGAACGATTAAAGTAACTGTTAGTGACTCTGAGTTGGGCGTTAGTAACGTAGTATGTATGTAGGTACCTACTACTGTAAAATATTTTAAGTATCAAAACAAAAAAATAAACTTTTTTATTTATTTTAATAAATCATACATAGTACAATAAAGGTCATTATTACTCGATTACTTAATATTAATTGGCTAATAATAATTTAGGATAAACCATATTAGATCTAAACTTTATTTCATATGAAATGAAATATTTAAATTTTTATTCAAATATCAAAATATTTTCATTCGAAATCGTTTTGATACAAACTCTTTTTGCCAGTCAGTTTACGCCATCGCTTCGACAAATGCTTACCATGAGTGGTCCCGTGAGAAGAAGTGGCAAGAAACTAACGAGGTAATTTTTTTCCTACTCAAAGTTACAAACAGCAAAGGAGACATGATCATACCTCTAACAGAATACGAGTCCAGGGTCTGAACTGGTGGTGGAGAAGGTATCCTGGGCTCCGGTCGGCTAGAGGCACCCCACAGCGATTGACAGAGCCCATTGCGAAGCGCTTCGCTCGCGGTCAGACCTGAAGACAACAATACAATTTAATTACAACTGCAAACTTTACAACAATCAATGAACTTATACATGTCCAGCAACCAACTAGCTAATTTAATTAAGGGCATGAAATATACCTAATTTTATCGACAAAAATACCCTCATGTGGGGGCTGACACCCTGTATAATAAATTATTTATAAACCAAAGTTAAAACATCGATATATTAAATGAAGTGGTCCGTTCTAAGCCTTTTTTCCGCTCTATGAGCGATCTCGGTCTTTGAGCGAAACAAATAGTACAGTATACTTATTTCAAAAACATAAATGTGTAACGAGAGCCAAGTTCAATATTTAGAAGTCGACTTTGCCAACAAAATTATAATTTTGTCTAATCAACCTATCTTTGTTAAGTCATACGCAAGTTAGTGTACTTCCTGTTTGTCGATACTGTTAGTTTGACATAATATTCTTAAGTATGTTATTTTTCTATTTTTTTTTTGTTGGTAAAATCGTCAATGTTTTCCGTCAAGACACGACTTCAATAAATACAATAATACTAGCTGCATGGACAGACTTCTTTCTGTCAAAAGTTTTTTATAAATTGAGATGTAAGCTATCCTATCTTTCAAGTTGGATCAAACTGTACACGGTATGCAAATTTGATTAAAATCGGTTAAGTAGTTTAGGAGTCCATCGCGGACAAACAACGTGACATGTAATTTATGTATATTAAGACTAGCTGCCCGGACAGACTTCGTTCTCTCAAAAATTTTTTTTTGAGATGTAAGCTATCCTATCTTTCAAGTTGGATCAAACTGCACATGGTGTGCAAATTTGATTAAAATCGGTTCAGTAGTTTAGGAGTCCATCGCGGACAAACAACGTGACACGTAATTTATATATATTAAGATTTAATAATAATTATTCATAATTACATACATTTAGATTTAGATGAGTATTATTATATAATTTAAATGTACTTTTGGTTTTATTTGTCTAATTTTATTATTAAGAGCAAATGTAATAATGATTAGTTACTCAGGTACTTTAAATGACCTAAGTACCTATAGGTAAATTATTTGCTACCTTAAAGTCCTTCTAATGTGACAACAATATTACGACGTAAATCAGTCACATTTTCAAATTTTGAATAATTAAGGATAATTATTATATATATAATAGCATAAAGATAAACAGGTTTAATTAACACGAATAATAGCAACCTAACAACTAGATAATACTCAAGGCCTCACAAGGCAATGAAAACATTAAATATTGGATTTAGTAACCAATTCATAATTTAACATTAGGTAGTATGTATAGGTAACTTAACATTAGGTATATATGAGGTCTCTTATTACAACAGGCAAGACGCAAGTTTAATCGCTTATTAGGTTAAAGTAAGTAAATTTTCGATTGAATTGCTATTGTTTGCACACAATTTTATTTCTGTACCAAGATACAGTATTTTACTACTTTAACCGTAAGTAAGTAAGTATTTTACTACTTTAACCGATAGATAAACAAAAAAAAAACACATACTTACGATAAAAATTTATTCGTCAAAGGTAAATAAATAAATCACTAAATCAATTCGTGATTATAGGTGGTATTGCTTCATCAAATAAAATGACAAGATTCATGTGTCGTTTCACCCAAGGGTCATCTTAATCTTTTTCTTCCATAAAATAAATCAAGTCAAAGGCAAGTGATGAAAATGTATTAGCTATAGGTCAACAGTCACGAAAGAGGTCAAATGTTGACCGAGAATTTGATTCTTGTAAGAGCGATAATATTGTAAGATAGTACAATACACACAATACAATACCTAATGAACGGGATAATTATAATTAAAAAAACTGAAAACACAGACCTGAATATCATCTAAAACTAGAGTTCCTTCTCAGGATAAATCAAACTACCAAGCACGACAGAAACCTATTGTAGTTTCATTTAGTTATGATTTCCCATAGACACTTCGAATCTATCATCAAACCAGTTTTATGACATCATTGGGTATACTGCATTAACATCTGATTTACATAATGTACTCGTACATAAAATTGTAACTAGACCGAACCCAATTCCAGCGACAGAAAGTCGAAAAATTTGATTGCAGACAGTCACCCAGACAGATGAAACGAAATCAAAGTATTTTAACATTGCAAAACACTGAGATGTTGTACACAATAACAATACTGTTTATAAAGAAGATTTTGTCTTACCAGTTAACGTCGACAACATTAATAAAAAAGCAGAGACTTGTAAAACGAACTCCAGTTACCACTGTCCATTTAGACTATCCAAGTGATTTTCATTAAAAACTTGGTGATAAAATTCGTTTATCGTTTTCATTTAGGTAATCACAGCTCCGCGATACAAGATAACGTTGGTATAATTACATTTATCACAAATAATTGCGTGTAATACCATGTTTATTGATACGATATTGTCATACAAATTAAATTTTGTCATTGGAAATTCTTTTGATTAATGGCTGGTTCCAAAATACTGGCTTGTGGATATTTGATTTAAATTTTGTGAGATCTGAGTACCTACCACACAAACAAACGCACTATATTAAAACTAATAACTCTATGTGTAATGTTATCGGTAGTTTAACAAGTTTTCCTTAGGAATTTTGGCTTTGGCATCGATGTTTATTAATTAACTAGTAGGTACCTTAACTTTCTTGGTAACATTAACAATAAATGACACTACTAAGAGACATTACTAAGAGATCAGTCTCACAAAACTTCAACAAGATTACAATTTTAAGCACTTTGTTCGTAACCAATAAAACTTCCAAATGGGCAAGATCCAATTTCTAGAACAGTTATATCTCAGTTCATTACATCCAAACCTACTAAAATCGTTTTAAACAATTGTCAACACCGCACAAGCATCTAATATATCCACATTACTGTTGTCACGCCGCTGTGGCGCCACCGAATCGCTCTCTTCCTTCGGACGGCACTGATTGTCCTTGCCTCTTATCGTCCTTATCCTGTCTTCAATGACCATTTGTACTTCGGATGGGGTTCCGCGACCTTAGCACGACGACTCTTATTCAATGATGTTGAAAGTTTTGATTCTGAAGATTATAGTCTGACTATTGCTAAAAGCCTAATAACAAAACATAAACAATGAATGTTGATATTAATTGAACGATATTCTAAATAAATACGAACTATCGCATCGACATTTTAATATGAATAAGAAAGGTCCCATCTATAATATAACAGAGGCAATGAAGGACGAAGAGACGGTGAAACTATCATAGTCATCGTTTTAATAATGTCCTTACATGATAAGGGAATGACTAAGTGTGTGACTAAGATTAAGGTGCAAAGGTCTCTTTGACCTTTGACTATACTATTTGACTTCATCCTATTAACAAATTATTTGAAATTAAAAAATAAAAGGTAATCTGTTACATGTGATAGCACGTAGCGATAAATTCGTTTTGATATAAGATACTCGTATATAATAAAAGGAAACGTGAAGTACCTAAAAATATTAAAAAAGATTGCTAGATATGCCGCTTCTTAGTGAAGTCCCAGTTAATAACAAAGACCATATTTCTTTGCAATAGGAAAATAAATTAACACAACAACACAACCTGTATATGGCAAGTAAGGTAAATGAAAAAGTAAATTTATCATCCTTAGAGAAGACTGGAATTAAACTAAATGGACTGAAAGCTTATACGGTATTGATGATGATATCGGTAAGAAAGATTCCCACACGTCTTCATATTTATAGAAAAACCTTCACCCACCAACCTTCTCAATTAACAATGCAACTATGAATCAACGATGATATAAAAATCTCGTGACTCATAACAATGGATAAAAGTTGGAACATTGCTGCATTGGGCCAAATGGCGCCAACGCTTAAGAATCAATGACCGGCGTCCGGCGCGGGCGCAGCTAATTTGTCGCTGACAACGCCAATTGTATCATCGCTTCCTGTGTTGCGTTTTGGTGTAAGGGAAGGACGGAGAGCGATGGTTCCTGGATGGATTAGCAATCGCTACAATGTCCTTGGTACAATGGACCGTTGATTAGAACTCTAGTTAAATGCATGATAGCAAATTTCACCGGGTAATAAAATAAAACCAAATATTATTGTTTTTCTTTACATAACGCAAAAAAAATATGAATGTAAAAAATTAGGACTTATTAATTATATCTACATTGTTAATAATAAAATGTTTAATTAATTAACATATATCATTTACAGTTTGTACTAATATTGCAGACTGCAAATTATCTCTGATTAATAAAATTGATTGAACTGATTTAAAATTGTAAGAAAAAAGAAGAAATTGTTTAAGAGGATTTCGTTTACAAAATTAATTAAAGATTATTTAAATCAGACATATTTTTTCAAGGTAAATTTAATAAATATCGCATAACTTAATATCTTGCGCCATATAACGTGTGTCGCGTGCTTGATCCTCTGAGCCCAAATTGAAATGGGTCTTGGGGACTTCAGAATGGGTTCATATCCCGCCACAAAATCTTCAAGTTTATCTCCCATCTCCTGTTCAGCTGTTGAAATGGTTAAATATTGTTAGATTATATTTATTTGAATTAACATAAAACTATTTCAAACCCATAGGTTAAAGGTATATGAGAGTCCAATTTTATTCTAGTTCATTTAACGTAAAATCCAAATTCTTGTTGATATTAAACCAACACACACTATTTCATGTTGTTTTATTTCTGTTTAATCTTTACATGTATCGTATGAAGGTAATAAGATCAATAAAATGATAGACCTTGCTGAAGACAGCTGATCAGAGAAGCGCTGGTCAGGATGCCCTCTGCCCTCCGCAAATAATCGATGTCCGGTTTCCCACAGCGATGACCATTCGCAATGAAATTTTCTTTATAATACCCATAGCTCTTATATGTAGCCTGCTATTTTATTCATCGTTGCAAATCAAGATAAGAAACTCTTGCGTGTTGGTTTGAGTGGAAAATTTTTAGACCACTTCCACCATTAAGTATCAGTCTGAAGGCTTTCTCAAAAATCTACGCTCTTCAATAATAAAATTTTCAATAATAAAATTTTCAATAATAAAAATAATAATTCATATAACTACTTACTAAATGCTAATGTATGTCTAAGTTTGTCTAAGTATGTAGATATCCTGAATAACGTTACTTTAAATTTATTTATTGAGGACAACTCCTAAAATTCTACACTATAAATTGTATATTATACTATCAACTGTATATCTGTACTATCTGTCTCACAGTTTCTCCAACGCAATTTTTACTTTGATTTATTTCAGTAACTCCGATCTCCTACGCCGCACAAATAACACAACGCCTCATGCAAGTTAAAAACCTATTAGCAACTGTATTAAGTTAAACATGAAAGGACTAAAACTAACGTTGAAAAGCTAATTAAAGCTGCTCAGTGGGAATGGAATGAACACATTCAGTTGTAACCGCGGAAGTTGGCTGAAGCGCTGCCTTGACCCACAAATTTGTGGACGAGTCTATTGCTTTAAGTGATTTACAATTAGACAAACGTTGAAAAATAACTGTAATTTATTCAGAATTTGGACTTAAATAGCAGTTTTATGAACATCGTTATGCACGCTACGCAATATTTGGTTACTACTTAATTTCGAAAAAGTCTTATAATTATGGAAGTTTAAGTAATGATGGCTTGACATATAACTAATTCCCGTATCAGATTCAGTAGACCCACTTATTGTAAAATATTGCATTGTTATTCATCAAATTTTAATGTTATCACTTTTAGATTTTGATAGCGCTTGATAAAACTTGTAAGTTATTGTAATCATATTCATTATGTAACGACATTATATCAACGATAGGTCCAAATATTTCATTCACATGACTCGTTTGAATTAACAAAAAGTATTAAATCAAAAACGTTAGGTTAACATAATACTTACTATTATGTAGTACGGTCTTGTAACTTCTGATGAAACAAAAGTTACAGGAGCTATACTATTCAGGAAGCATTTTAAGTAAGTATGCTTCTACTGAACTTAGATATTATCTAATTCAACAAAGTTCGGATTTCGCTAAATATCACATTATACCTATTAGCGAGAGACTCGGTCGTAAAAGTAAAACGTATGACGAATTAACTTGTACACATTTGTTGGACCAATCAGTAAGCAATATTTATATAAGATGAACGAAACAATTAAATAAAGCTTCCGTTAAAGGAAATGCCACCAACACACTGTTATCTGTATCAAAGCGGCCGAACAACTTCAATTAACTCTAGTTGTCATCAGACAATCATGCCTTCTTCGCCATCAATGGAACCGAACCATTCATCGTTCAATTTATTATTAGCCACCGATGCATAAAGAATGACATAATCGTAAGAAACAGAAGGGTTACACAATAAAATATGTCTTATTGTTGCATGTATAGATGTTCAAATCCTATGCATGCCTGAATGAACAATAGTCGGCACTGAACCTAGTGAGTACTTCAAATCATTTTAAGGAACAAAGATGGAACGGAGAAGTTAATATAAAAGATTCAAAGACATTTAGAATTCAAGTCATTTTAAAAATGAGTTGAGAAATAACAATCGAAGAAGACAAATATACATATTTACACCACCAAAACATTAACAATAATAATAAAAAATTTCAATCCCAATCGGCGACAAAATTCAAAACGATTTATTTATCTCGGAACGAAATAGTTTCCTTGCAGAAGCAATTAAAGAAATTTGTTATGTGAAATGAAAAACTGATCTAAATATTAGTAAAATATCTCCACGCATCCCGATTCCTAATCCCGGTGTCCCATTACGCGAAGCTGGGTGGTCGCGCACAGAGCAGTATTATTGGCCACAGTTGATGCGCTTGTAGTGGACAATCTAGGGAATGCAACGGAAGCGATAAGAGACGGTCTTTGTGATTCAATAAAACACCTTATTTAAAACACGATATCAGTACAAACTAAACAAAAACCAATCATATCTAAAATATCGTAACTGAAACGAATCATATCTAAAATAACATTACATAAACTTCATTGGTTAAAAATTTTCTCATTTGTATAAAAACAGGTTTTAAGAATCAACTAAATATGTAAATCTTAATCGTCTTAATTAATAGTCTTACAAGCTTATATGCAGCTATGAAATACATTGGCTGGGAGACTAAAAGTTCAGCAAAATTTTGGAAATAGTCTTCTGAGGTCGAAATAAATTGCACGATATAACTTAATCCACATCAAATTTAATATTTCCTTTGCTAATCTTCGTATGGGTGTCTAATTACTCGAACCCGGGTGGCCATTTTACATGTACACGATGAAGACAGTACGTAATCGCTATGGCAGATGGTTAAACTATCGTCATAATTGGTGTTATTTAACGTTTCATTAGATTTTAGTTTGTCTACCTATTATGTTATGTGATTTGTTTTTTCCTTATAAATTCAAAATTTCAAATATCGTTTAATTTCAAGGCCAATTCCATAGTACAGTTTTTTTTATCAAGGAAAAGACATTATTTTATTAAGACCAAATTAATTCAAATTCCAATTCTTGAGTCCAGCAAATTTCATGCACGAAGAATATCTTCAACTAGTAAATAACGATATTTGTATTATTCAATTTATTCTGAAACATTTGGGCTAAGACGCGACCAACAAAGAGCTAAGGATTAATATCGGTGTAATTACGACAATCGACCATGAAAATAAATGGTAGTGAGACGCTTAAGGGAGGCAATGCGGATACACACATCTGGTCCTAAGTACTTACGCTATATGAGGCCATATGCTTTTATATTAAGACTGAGATTGGCATTCAAGTTTCGAAGTCAAGACTACATTGGTGACATTATGTTCTTATCTTCGGTGACAAGCAGTCTACCGAGGAATCTTTATCTGCTCAGGAACAGTGAAGTGTTTTGTTGGAACAAAGGCCCATTTTTTATTTGCGAAATATACGGTTCCTTCGGGTTAACTAAGGTCACTTCTTCCTGACATGGGATCATATTTTTTTCCATAACAAAGTTGCTTTAATTAATGTCCCTAATCTCTTCTGTGAACACAATCGCGCTAATAGAGGAAGTTGTTGATTGCTGACTCTAATTAATATTCCTCGATATAACCGTTGAAGCTTGAACGTTGGTGTTACGTACAGAAGCGAATGAATTGTGATAAATGGATACTTAGTTAGCAGTACATTTGCAAATTAATATTTAAATTGCTTTTCAAGTAGAATGAATAATTAATCAAGAATCTTTTCTCTAATTTCAACTTGGCTAGAAATGTGTCAGCAATGCTCCTAGATTTACACTTAATCATCTGTGGTGATGATCACCTATCATTACGTAGTCTATCATCTCGATATTTACAGTTACCGAAATATCTGTCTATTATAGTTTTGAGCACTCAGACGATATGATAAGAAGCATATGTGAACTACGAATATCAGATACAAATTTGTTAGAAACATCTTTGAGAATGGCAAAGAAATCACTAGTTCTGGTCCATTACCCGTCTAGCCTGCGTCTAATCAAGAGCAAGTCACTCTGCTCTTTACCCGTGGGCCAGTTCCCACGGATTCACGCCTCCTACGCATGCTCTTAGTCATAGCGATGTTTGTCATCTGCTACTCTAATTGATCTAAGAGATCTAGTCGTAAATTAAATCGTGGTTCATCAATGCGCTGTGTGAATTCGTGATGTGAGTGAATCAGATGGACTTGGCGAAAACGATTGTGCAAAGTCCAATGTGGATTTATAAGATGCTTTGGTTAGATAACAGCAATTTTATAAGCTTAGAGGCTGACTTAGACTTATGAACTTAGCAATATCAGAGACACTGGCTGTGAAGGATGATGTTGACATGTGATGAATTTGCAATCAATTTCAAGCAGGACGTAATTTCGCAGTTTTAAGGGTTCTTTAAGTCCAACGGTAGTGACGGTATCTTTTTGTTTCATTTACTTGGATATTGACATAATAAACACAGGTTTATTATAAGTTTAGACGTTGGTACAACAACTTTGTTGTTAAAGTAAATGCTGATACATCTTTTACACCAAAAACAATAAGTTCTATGACACTGGGAAGCAAAAAAATCAGTAAAGGTGTGTAGTTTTATGAGGTGGAGAAGGTTTCAGTGGTTTATATGGTTGTTGTTACAGCAAGTAAGCGGAAATCCTTCAAAAACTTCAGCACAACAATTAAATTGAGCTGCAGTTTGGGTTGATTGTCGTGCGAACAGCGGAACGGGTTAAGAGGTGTTAATTGTGCGAGATTGAATGTTTTCTCAGGGCAGAATCTCAATTGAACGCAATTGTTTGTCTGGATATTTTTAAAGAAACTTAGAACCAGTTGTTGTAGAATTTAGTAGTTCCAGTGAAATAAATGTGTTTTGATCTGTATATCCTATGGTGCTGTTAAATTTAAATCTATATAAGTAAGTAAGTGTGATTAAACACAGCGGTGCAAACTTTATTTCTTATCCGGATATCCCTTAAGATAATCGAAACTTATATTCAAATATTCAGATGTCTTTTATAATATTTAGGAAATCATTTTCTTTTTTCCGAAAATATAAATGTCTCGTATTTATAAATATTATTGTATTTAATTTTACATCGTAATAAATGACCCCTTGATTGATGTAAAATAATTTTATTATCATTCAATGTAATATTATCTTATTTCGCATGTTCCTACGAGTATAGATCTATCCATCAAATTAACTCCACCACTAATGCTTAATTAGGCTTCTTCTGCTAGTTGTCGATTCATGAAATCATTTCTGAAACCAAATCCCGTGAGACTGTATCTTACAAATTGAGGTCAAAGTCATAACGCTAACAGCATTGCCTACATTCGTCTTCACAAGTGGGACGGGCTTTATCGAGAGCAAATTATGTATTTTCTTCGGATAAGTATGTACTAATCTAGAAATTTAGTTGGTCTCAGTCATAAGTAAGGTGCTTATAAGAATTTTATCTGAGACTCCACCTAAACATTTCATTTCATTTTTATTTGTATTTTGTATGCGTTGCCTTTGGCTATAGGAAGTTGGTTGGATCTCTTTGTGGTCAACGACGAGAGTGTAACCTCTTATAGCGCAGTTGCAGGTGCATTTGAGGATTTTTTCTCAAAATTACCGCATTAAACAACAAAAAAAAATACATGCAACCCCCCCCACCTTTCTATGACTATAATGAAGTCATTGAAAAATGCAATCATTCATACGAAACCCTAATTGTGCGGAAAATAATCCGTAACTTTGGATAGATTTGACGACTTGATTTGATATTCACAGATATTACGTTTTGAAGCCTAAACAATGATTCTCTTTAATATTAAGAACCGACAACATCAAATCGCGAACAACACCTTCCAAATGATTTAAATATGACGCTAAATATACAATACAATTTATTTACAAAAAATATTATACAATCCCGTTCCTAGACATGTACAAAACACAAAATTGTCGCTAACAAAGCCAACACATCACTGGGTACGTCAGTCTATGACCCGGCGACTTTAAATCTTAACCCTATTAGAATCTTCCTGCCCAAGAATTAGGTTGTGAAATGAGCGGTGGCTTCAAACGGCGGCGCGCGTATGACCAATGACTCGGTCCATGGTGAATCATTACTACCAATGAAATTGATTGGAACTATCTCGTAATGGGTCTGTGCCTCTTTTTGCGCTTCATCGGATGTTCTTGCTTCTATGCGCTTTATAAAATGTGGAATGATTACTGGAGGATTACTGTTGTAGCAAGACACATAGGATTTAGTCATTTTAAAATAGAAATATGTACCAAGTTACTGCTCTTTGTATAAAAATACAAAGCTTTTGAGTAATGTTTTTACTGATTCACAAAATTATGAAATCAAATGCACACAATTTAATACCATAAAATTAAATTTATCAAATAAATCAATTAAATGAAAGTTCATTCAAAACAAGGATACCTAATTATAAAACAACATAATCCTTACCTGCAACTACCTTACTACATTACGCAATGAATCAAAGTATACCTAATTGTTTTATAGTCTTTTCTATTTCTATTTCTATTCCTTCATCTGCCACGGGCTCTGGGTCGAAACCAAACAAAGTGCCAAATTAAAACATAAGCCTGAGATACCTCTTTTGTACCTATTTGAAAATCGAAATCAACTAATTTTGGTACCAATGTTTTGAACTTACTTGGAACTAAATTCTGAAATTTTGATCTTATCCAAATTTAAAATTTAACCCTGATTACGAGTACGAATCGTTTTGAATCACAAGTTCCTCGCAAAAGCCAAAGATTCCGGTGGCCATTAGGCTAATGGGGCACACGTGGCGGACCGCCAAATCCCTTCGTCGTATAAAGGCGATTTACTGCCCAAATTCATTATTAATGGGCCCTTTGAAGCTGTGGTTGGGCGAGGAGATGATTAGTTGATTGAAACCCGGATTTTTAGACAATAATTCTAATGAGGAAGGTCCTAATGTAATGTTTAAGGTTGTCCCTGTTTATAAATCAGTTGATAGTAGGTATTTAGTAGTGCCGGCCAAGAAAGAGAGCAGAAAAAGAAAGAAAGAACTGGTTCACAAGCCCCAGCCGGAACACGACGAGTCGTTTGACGGCTGACTCAAGCAAGACGTTGGTAGCTAGCTAGACAGACCTTACGCAAATATAATAATACCAGTTATAACTTTAACTAGTTAATTTATAAAATAATCCTCACGAGGAGCCCTACTACCATGTCACCTACAAATTGTGTGTCGTCTGTAGGTACACCTGTTATAAGCTTTCATAAATATAACTCAATCATTACATACAATACTCCATAATTATAAATCCCATGGTAAAACAGTGACGGATCGGGATGATATAATTAAAATCGAGATTTATCTCGCGGAGTGTGAGAATCGGATGTCGGATGTTGCCAAGGACACGCGATTTTACTGTCTTCGTTTTGTCACGGGCTCTGAACATATGTTCGTCTGAGTTGATCTCGTCAGAGATCCGCACTGAAATTGCAGAAACGATAGAATCATCTCAATTTAAATGTTAGTAAAAAAGAAATGTGTTTTTTATTTTATTTTAAGACGAGTAAGTTTGTAGATTTTGTTTTCCCATCAAATTTAATCCAGATATGCCAGGACAAAGGATGTGATAACAATAATTTTTTCCAATGTCCCATCATCATTTTCAACGTAGAAACTTTTCGACACACAAAAAAGAGTTTAGCATAATAATTGCAATTTTAAAAGTAATTAAGTTTTTCAGCATCTCAGATAACATACCATAAGAAGTAGAAATCGACAAGTTAATCCTTAAATAAAAGGTCATAGCATAAAAAGCACATTTTGAGTACGTCTTATAACATGAATCTACTACGCGCTCTTGGCATTTTTTGTTCATAATAGATTGACGGTGCTTATCGAACGATATGGGAACTGGGTTTACGATCTGTGAGAATACATGTGAACTGCAATAACTTTAATACTTCATATTATTGCTCAATTAACAACAACATAGGTAAATATATATTTTTGAATTATAATAGAACCTAAATGGCTTCTTTAGCTGTTTATGCGTTTGATTGGTCAGAATTTTTTAAACTACTTTTCTATATACTAATTGCTCGATTAAAATCTGCAGTTTTTAATTTAACCTCAAGTTATCCAGTCTGTAATATTTATAATGTAGTAGGATAAAAAAACTAACATACTCGTACATAGAAGATGTCAACAAACTATAATAATTAAGAATAATTTTTATCAAATTCAGACTCATAGTTAGCCTCATATTAAAATGAATTAGAAAAAAAAAACTAGTCCTCTCTCTTACCATCTCTTTTTGAGCACAATTTAATCCCAAGTTCATTTATTGCTGCAGAATAAATCCCGCCACAATATCAACGAAACAGTTGCGCTACATAGTGGCAGCAGAATAAATCGGTTAGCCGCTAATCGTGGCGGCGCGTGTCGTCGTAATTTGGTTAGGGGTGCGACGTCTAGTTGCCGAGCGACAAATTGGATTTCCATCCGTGATGATGGATGGCTCCCGTGGCCAAATCAGAGGTACGAAATGTGTGGAGAAATTAACGGAACGGTTTCTGTGAATGCAATGGCAAAAGGGAAGAGCGAGGTTAAGGCTGCTGAAAGGGGCAATAGTTTCTATGCTTATGACAGAATTAGAGCAGATGTTATGCTGACAGTGCTGAATTGGAATTTTTTATTTAACAAAATATGAAGGAAGATACAGATTTTTATCCGTAATATTATGTTTGAAGTTCTGTCACTTTCCTTCGCCACTTTCAATTTAAGAGGGCATCGCGGTGAAACATCATAGGTCTGTTATGATTTGTGGTGAAATATAATACAGAGCTTTCAGGGCTTTATATTGTTAACGCGTATTAACTTGTTTTTTTATACTGTTACTTTTACTTGAACAAATACGCATCTGTTTGTATATTATTCACTTAATGACGACTTAATTAGCAATCCTGTCCAAATTCTATCGATCAAGCCTTAAAATTCAAAATGCTCAGATTTATACAAAATTGTACTTTGTATTACGTTGCAACTATTCTTTAAAGACACCTGGAATAAGTTGTTTTCGTATTACAAAATTGTAAACTATAATAAAAATACTTATGTCAATCCTATTTTATCATTCTATTCTTTAAGAATTGCTAACTATATTTCTGCCATATTATTAACAACCAACAATTTCCTTATACAAGCAATCAAATTTTCCCTATTTTTCCGCGTCCCCAAATATGTGCTGAGGAAATTCTGTTTTTTCGAGAACCGTGCATTAAAAATCAATGTCGTTGGGAGCGTCGTGTACAGAAATAATGGACAAACTCAATAACGGACAGAGTTCGATCGGGCAAATCGGATTATGAGCAGGATCAGATGTCTTGGCTTCGAGAAATTATTATCGGGATTACATTCGGTTCGCTCTAATATTAATTGTTACATGTAATCTGTCTATGATTTTGTTGTATCTTTTGGAGGGATTTGCGGTAATTGAATTACAGCTTATTTTAAGGTTTACGGTAATTTTACCATGAACGCTGTCGGAAACCATAATTCTCCTATCACCACGCTCGTTAATTTCGTATACCTTCAAATACGCTTCAAATATCTTTAAAAAAATACGAAAAACTCTACCCTTTATATATTCTTTATAGTTATGACCAAAAGAATTATCATGTGTCTATATCAGAGGGAGATAGCAATAAACTACTTTTAGTGTTCAGATTATAGAACTAATTATACCTAGTTATAGTTATTATATAACTACAGATAGTTTACAAACACAACATAATATAGTTTTCAAATATCCCACAATATTTTAAACGAGTAATCTATACTATAATAAATTAATAAAACTCAAAGGGCAAATTTTCTGTACTTTGAATATTTTTTAAATTTTTTTATTAGGGGACACTTCAATAACGTGTTAGAGCACAAAAATATTTTTTTTAGAATTATTGTCTGTCTGTCTGTCTGTTTGTCTGTCCGGGCATCACATGAAAACCTTTGAACGGATTTCGATGAAAATTGGTAAAGTTGTTACTAATACTTCGAGTCATATTTTAGGATACTTTTCATCCCGGAAAGTTAAAAGGTTTCCCCGGGGAACGGGATGAAAGTTTGTATGGAATATTTTCAAAACATCAACCGATTTGCTTCAAATTTGCAACAAATGTTCCTTGCTTAAATTGATTAAACATGTATTTTTCAGTTTTTCAAAATTTTGCAAAAAAAAAGAAAAAATACAAATTAATGTGAATATTGCTTATTTTTCAAAACCCGCTCCTGGAGGAATCCTTTGTGATTTTATCGTGGGTTTCAGTATATAAATTACTGAATATTATAAGTACTTCAATATAAATTCACCGTTTTTTAAATTTCCTTCTGCAAGAGGTACAAATAAGGTAAAACATAATTTCCGTATGCGAAGCTGCGGCCTGCGGGCAACAGCTAGTATTTGTATAAAATTGGCTCTCATACCTATGTGTAAAAATTCGTTTTCTGTATTTTCACCCGTAGAGAGCTCGCGCGCCTAGGTACATACTCGATTTATTTAGGTACGATTCATTTTGTAACTGAGTTTAAGTTTAGATACTAAAACAGCATCACCGAAAAAAAATTGTACGTAACTTGATTTGCTCCAAGTCGCATCCATATTAGAAATACTTCCGACCGTAAAATATTTTTTACGTGTTTCAGTGGAAGCAGTGTCGAAGAGCCACAAATAATGCGGGTATCCCGCTAATTATTTGGATAGAAAAGCAACGGTGATGCCACCAAAATATTAACAACTCTAAAACTCTTTTTCATGGACGACGATGACCATTGCCCGTTTCTCAGCTATTTCCATAAAAAATCTTAGGTAATTTTCAAAATATTTTACTGAAAATTAAATAAAAACTTTATAACTTAAAGTAAATAAACGCAAAGTTTGACTTCGTTACAGTATTAGTTTTTCAGTATTTGACGAAAATCAATTTTTTTCATCTCCAGTCCAAAGGATTGTAGTAAACGTTGGGGTGTTTGAGACCCCTTATGGTGGATTACCATTATAGTGATATTGTTAACACGTACAAGGGTGACTTGCCCTTTTTATGGTACACTATTCAGTAATTTGCTTTTATAACACCACGCACTCAAACCCTCCACCGTGTGGGCTTGACGCTCGACTTAACTAAAGTCTATTTCCTTTGTTAAGTTTGGTTACAGTTTTGTTAAAGTTTGTTAAGTTGTTCAACAAAATTCAAAATTCAAAATTCATTACATGATTGTGACAAACATGGTCTAGTTTAATATGACGTTTGTCCGGTCTTGTTTAGAATGTATGAAGAGTACTCTACCATGCTGGCCCAATGTGATTTTCTGGTGGATTAAAGTATGCGTTTTCATTAATTAAAGTGTAGTACCTATAACCCTATAGTATATAGACCTAGACTCCAATAGTCCATTGATCGTTTCAAACCAAGCCGTGTCAGTTACCCTCGTTCCACCAGAGATCTATCATTAGAATTGGCTCTTTCATTAGCTTCTTAAATTAATGATCTAATGATCGGCTTCGCCTCAATTTTTGATAATCTAGGGCCCGTATTAATAAACTGATCTTCAGTTCTTAAGATTCGATTGGAGATGCTGAAATAATGTCATATCAAAACAAGCGACATTTATAAGATCTGAGTATTTGTCATGTGGTCCCACATAAAGAGCTATCTGACGAGTAGTTTTTGAGTTATTTTGAAGTCGGTTATTTTTTCTTGGTAAAATTCATTACTAATACGGAAGATGCAAATACGTTAAGAAAAAGTCTATCAAAACTTGTCGATCGTAAATAACTTACAGTAGTATGCTCAGATGCTGTTCAAATTCAAAAGCATATGTTCTCACGAGTATATCTGATTGTTCAAAGGAGTCGTTAGGATGTGTACGAGCCTAGACACAGAATTGTTCAAAGGAATCGTGTATCGATGCGAAATGCATCTGAAATATTAATTTTCAATTCCCATCTCGGCCTGATGAGCACCGTAATCTTTTTTGCTCTTTCCCTCCCTCTCTGAACGATACTACTTTCTTCTTTTTGCGTCATTGCTAATGGAAAAGTGACCGCTTATTTCGTTCAGTTGGTCTGTTCGTTCATCACAGGCATTTTAGAAGACTGCAGACTTCAGTTATTGTACATTGTTTTTAATGTAAACCAATAGACGAATAGATTAACATATGGTAAGCATGAATTTAAGCATGTGACAAAATGAAGGGATGATATTTTTTTCTCTACAAAATTCAAACTTAGTAGATTCGAATAAATAGGGGCGTGACAGATAAACGATTAGTCAGTCAATCAGATAAACACGGATAAATTGTTAGTTTACTTTTTTCGAATGTCCTTACATTCGCAACAACCTATTCAGGATGACATTCTATATAAATTATTTAACTTAGAAGGAAAACACATGAAGAAGCGTCTGTAAAAAATTAATACTTGAGTTAAAGGTTTAACATCTTCAAAGATTTATTAATGAACAAAAACATTGGTATAATATTTACCCGCGATCTTTAGTTTAGGTATTGTGCGGTAATCGCAGGGGCGATCCTTCGATGTATGTAATGTGGACTGTATAAATGTATGTATGTATGTATGAAGCAGTAGGTTGGTAGTATGTCCAATCCAATACCAAAATCAGTAAGAAAGAACCCACCAACCTTAACATCCAATGTCGCAGGATTGCGCTGCGCACGACTGCTTCTTTCTTTCACGGCACGGCCGGAGGACAGCACCATAAACGTTATGGTCTTCTTAAGATGGAAACTCCACGAACGTCGTGAATTCAACCGATCTTCTTAACGGAGTTGACGCAACTCGCGATATTTTTTCCTTTGACATTAAGTGTCAATTTTGGAAGGGTTTTACTTTTCTTTCATACCGACCAGTGCTAAAGGATTGAACATACCCCCCACCGAAATCAGTGTGATGATTTCCTAATAGTGTCGGTGTGAAGAATGAGTGTGTTAATAATTTGTGTTAATGAATATTTACGAAATAATTCAAAAATAAAATAAACTTGTTAGTGTTAAGTAAAAAAGTTGAGTGTATGTGCCTAATCTAAGTCCTAACCTAATAACCTAACTTTATATTTAGTTTGCATATGGCAATGGGCAGATCTTATTTACCGGTCTTTTATAAACCCCAGTTTGCGTGCGTACAGTGACTACACGTACAATGTTATCAAAACCAGGGTGAACCTCTTCTATTCTGCCAAGAGGCCACTGTAACGGTTTGGTTAAGTTAGATTTAAGGAGCACTAAATCACCCTTCTTAACATTTGGAATTGAGGTGAACCACTTTTCTCTTTGCTGTAAAGTGTGCAAATAATCATTTGACCATCGCTTCCAAAATGATTGTGATGCCTTTTGAATACATTGCCAACGTGACAATCGCTTCATCTGTACATCTTCAAAATTATTCTCCGGAACAGTTAATAAATTCTGTCCAATTAAAAAATGACCCGCAGTCAGAACTTCAAATTCATTAGGATTATTTGAAAGGGAGCATAATGGTCGCGAGTTCATAATTGCCTCAATTTTACAAAATAAGGTACTTATCTCCTCAAAAGTCAAGGACCTATCACCTACTACACGGTAGAGATGATGTTTGGCTGATTTTATGCCTGCCTCCCACAGACCACCCATGGAAGCTGCATTAGGCGGGTTCGTACGCCATTCGACGCCTCGCGAGGATAATCCAGAAAGAATTTCATCAGAATTAGACGTAGAATTAAAATAATTAGTAACGTTTTTTAAATGTTTAGCTGCTGCAATAAAGTTTTTTCCACAATCGGAATATAAGCAAGTACAGAGACCGCGGCGTGCCACAAAACGATCAAATGTGGCCAGAAAACATTCGCAAGATAAATCTGAGAGCACTTCTAGGTGCACTGCTTTTGTAGAGAAACATACAAATAAACACAAATATGCCTTAGTAACTTTTGCGTTTCGCCGCATACCTTCTTTTATAAAGAATGGACCACCAATATCGCAACCAACATGGTCAAACACCTTGTTGGCCTTAAGCCTAGTTGCAGGTAACGTACCCATCATAGGCTGTGTGGAGTATGGACGAAATTTAAAACAAGCCCGACATTTCGACAAAACTGAACGAATTACACTACGAGCATTTATTATCCAGTATTTATTATTTAAAATGCCTTGCAAGGTGCGCGGTCCTACATGCATGTACAATTTATGAAAATAATCAATTATTAAATTTGTTATGTGGCACTTCTTAGGTAATAGTGCCGGATGTTTTATATTATACGGTAAATCCGACTGTTGTATTCGACCCCCCACCCTGAGGAAATTATCAGGGTCTATAAAGGGAGATAGTTTACGAAGGGATGATACATGAGTTCCCTTTGCTAGCATTTGTATTTCAGAATAAAAATAATTATTTTGAATGACTTTTATAATTAAATCATGTCCCTGTTTTAACTCGCAAGACTTTAGTGAACCAAATGTTCGATCAGATTTTTTACATTTTAAATTATTTACAAAACGAAGACACCACGCTGTTACGCGCTCGAGTTTACTAAACGATGAAATATTATTAAAGGAATGTTCAAGATCATTGAAGTTATTTAAATTGTAAGAATTAAAGGTAAATGTGTCTACGTTAGTTTTAAGTTCCGGAATAATATCATTTTCTTTTAAAAATAATGTACTTCTTGGCCAACTACGTGGATCTCTAGCAAGCCATGCAGGGCCACTAAACCATTCGTCCGCTACTGCTAAAAGTTGTTCAGGCAGCGCGCCTCGAGAACAGAGGTCGGCTGCATTGTTCTCACTGTTTACATGAAACCAGCAATTGGGCGGAATCACGTCAACAATCTCGCTAACACGGTTAGCCACGAACACTTTTAGCTTGTATGGCGGAGTCTGTAGCCACGACAAAACTACACTCGAGTCGCTAAAGGCAACTATTGGTAAATTAAAATCTTTAACGTTTTGTACGACAAAACGAACTAGCTTCGATAACAGCACGGCTGCCATAAGTTCAAGCCTAGGGATAGACATTAACGGCTTCAATGGAGCAACTCTAGATTTGCTCGTCAATAGTTTGACTTTGACGTTCCCATCCTTGTCAGTACTACGAAGATATATGCAAGCTGCGTAACCCAGTGATGACGCATCACAGAAACCGATTAATTGTACGTTTACAAACGAATTCACTAGAAGGTGTCGCTCAATGCGAAGTTGTGAAAGGATCGGTAATTGACCGATAAATTTATCCCATTTTTGTAACAATTCGTATGGTAAACGGTCATTCCAGCCGAGGCTCAGTTTCCAAAGATCCTGCATGATACATTTGGCAACGAAAGTACACGGCGAAATAAAACCGACCGGATCGTAAATACTAGCAAGCAGCTTAAGTACTGAACGTTTCGTTCCGTTATTATCTTTTAAATTATAATTAAATGAAAAGAAGTCGCATGAGGGCAACCATGTCAATCCTAGGACTTTTAAGGACGATGATAACGTATCATCTTGAAAATTTATTTGCGTTATTTGTTCTGATTTCATACGTGTCAGTAGCTCGGGACAGTTGCTAGCCCACTTACGTAATTCAAACCCGCCTTTTTTCAGAAGACTCATTAAGCCGTCTTGTAAGGTACAAGCTTCATCTACAGATTGACATGACCACAAAAAGTCATCGACGTAGACACCCTCTTCTAGAACTCGGGAAGCCTTACAGTCTGACCGTTCGTCTTGGGCAAGTTGAAGCAGCGTGCGAATGGCCGTGTAAGGCGCGCTACGCAGTCCGTAAGTGACCGTTTTCAACTCGTAAACTTGTACTGGGTCTGACGGTGTATCACGCCATAATATGTGTTGATAACACCTATCAGCGGGGTCGATGAGCACGGCTCGATACATCTTTGACACGTCCGCCGTAAAACATATGTCGTAGAGACGAAAGTTAATAATAATTTTTAAAATATTTTGAAGTAATTTACGGCCGGTCAAAAGGTTGTCATTTAGTGACACCCCAGTACTAGTTTTCTGTGATCCATCAAAGACCACACGCAACGGTGTTGTGGAGCTAGAAGGCCGTAACACACAGTGATGTGGTATAAAATATTTAGACGGCTCCGTACCACGATATAGCTCCATATGCCCCAGTGACTCGTACTCCTTCAGAAAATCAGAATAAGCCTTCCGGAACTCGGGTGAGTGCGCAAGTCGGCGCTCGACATGCGTGAGTCTCCTAAAGGCTATGTCATACGAATTACCTAACGGTTCGTGATTTGGCTTTAATAAAATAGGTGAAACATATCGGCCACTCTCGTCACGATAATGTTTCTCAATATATAGTTTTTCAGCGACTTCATCATCGGGATTTAAAGGAACATCGCACGGCGATGATTCTATTTCCCAAAATCGCTTAAGAGTATCATTTAAATGATCATCAGTGGTGTACGACACCAACGTTGTAGACGCTACAACGTTCACTTCAGTGACGTCACAAGTCGACGGTGTAACTAGTTTACCAGTTATAATATAACCAAATATGCTATCCAGCACGGCTGGCATATTGGGGCCCATAATAATTTTCTTCCCACTATAAATATGGGGAAAAACGTCACCGCCTAAAATTAAATCAATTGGCGATTGCTTATAGAAATGAGGATCAGCTAAAAATAAATTATCGTACTGTTTTATTATATGCTCAGGAATTTTAATGGAAGGTAGATCTGAAGTTACTTTCTGAAGAATAACAGCATCAATATTAAAAGCAGGTTTATCAGTGTGACGCGGCCTTAAGCTACATGACGTCATGCCGTAGTTCTTAACTAAACCATCAGCTAACCCGCAAATGCTAAATGGACATTTACGTTGAGATAAACCTAAACGTTGTAAGCATGCAGCGGAAATAAAATTGGATTGTGCACCGGAATCAATTAATACGCGACATGGTTGATAGACGTTAAAGTTATCTAAAATATAAACAATCGCGGTACCCAACAAAACCGTACTGTAACTGTTATTATTATCAGTTGAAGGGCCTCCCGACTGGGCGGGCGCGCTTGCAGGAATCGATGCATTACCGGAGTCATAAGAGGAAGCGAGAAACGTTTTCGTTACGTCCTGATGCAATAATAAGTTATGTGGTCGCTCACAAATAATGCATTTAAATTCACTCCTGCATTGTTCAACAGTGTGATTAGGTTTAAGACAATTATGACATAACTTCAACTCATCAGCACGGCTGATTCGTAGCGAAGCACTCAATTTACGAAATTGAGCACAGCGATATATCATGTGATTGTCACCGCAATGCAAACAAGATAAATTATTTTTTGAGTTTGATGACGATGCATGCGCGTAGCTTTTCTGTGCACTGTTTCTAGTTCGCGCCGTAAACCTACTTACATCTGGTTGACGTTTATTTTGTACGACGTTTTGGTTGCTTGTACTAGCACCATAAGAACTAGAATGATCCAACACTTTTATTTGATTAGTAACAAAAGTAATCAATTCAGAGAATTTTGGTATCGACTTCTGATTGATACTTTGTTCAAATGACCTACGAGTGTATGGATCCAAGGCGCGTAATGCTATATGACACAGAATGTAACTATTCAAATCTTCAATATCAAGAGATTGTATAGCCTTGTATGAGTTATCAAAGGTTTCTATGAAATTATTCAACTGAAAGGATGATTCCTTCGCAATAGGTGTAAAGTTTAACATTTTATCTAAATAATTCCCAACTAACATTCGGTTATCTTGATACTTGTCGAGTAAAGCTTGCCAAACTATATCGTAATTATTAGCAGATATCGGAATACTTTTGACTATATTTAAAGCGGAACCTTTGATACATGAGAGCAAATAGTGGAATTTATCTATATTAGGTATCTGAGGCTGATTATGAACCAACGAACAGAATGTCTCGTAAAAAGTATTAAAATTCTCAATATTTCCATCGAAACAAAACAACTCCAATTTTGGAAGACGTGGCCTAGATTCGATGCACGACTGTGTTTTTTCAGTTTTAACGTTCTTATCATTCGCTAATAATTTTGAACAAATCAATTTTATACGGTAATACAGCTCATCAAAACTATTCAATTCCTGACTTTGAAATATGGTTTTCATACCAGCTTGTAACTGACATTTATAAATTTCAAAAATGCATAATTCGAAAGATGAACGTAGCTCATCTATATCCGTGACACGCAAAAGAAACATTTCACGAATATTGCTGTCAGTTACATTTAGTGACATGTCAGATAATATTTGTAATTGTTCAAAAATTCTTTGCTTTTTGTTGATTAAAACGTTTAATTCAACATCAGCTATGCACTCCTCGTACACTTCCTGAACCTTCTGACCCTTTTTAGCCATTGCAACGTGCAAACTAAATATATTATGTCAAATAAAATAAATGAATAAAGAATTGCCTACTCTATGTTCGGCTCGAAGGCCACAAAAAATTGTGCGGTAATCGCAGGGGCGATCCTTCGATGTATGTAATGTGGACTGTATAAATGTATGTATGTATGTATGAAGCAGTAGGTTGGTAGTATGTCCAATCCAATACCAAAATCAGTAAGAAAGAACCCACCAACCTTAACATCCAATGTCGCAGGATTGCGCTGCGCACGACTGCTTCTTTCTTTCACGGCACGGCCGGAGGACAGCACCATAAACGTTATGGTCTTCTTAAGATGGAAACTCCACGAACGTCGTGAATTCAACCGATCTTCTTAACGGAGTTGACGCAACTCGCGATATTTTTTCCTTTGACATTAAGTGTCAATTTTGGAAGGGTTTTACTTTTCTTTCATACCGACCAGTGCTAAAGGATTGAACAGGTATAAAACTTCATAACTAATACTGACGCTATCTTTTAATTACATTTGCTACTGATTTTATAAATAAAAAATCTAAGTAGAAAATTAATATCAAACGTTTTTGCAGAATCAAAAAGTTCGAATTGGTAGATTTGACACACCTTCACTATAAAATTATGGAGAATTTATAGATATAACGTAAACGCGCCTATTACCGCCCCCCAAAATTTGTATCCTATTACCGCCAGTTTTTTTAATCACTATTTTAAGGCATGTTGTAGATTCCATGAAAGTTGTAGCCTAAAAATATTTTAGGTATGTATATTGAGAAACAAAAATAATAAAGTTTGTGTGCGTAAATAATCAGCAAACAGAGTAAATAGCCAATAATTGAGACGCGGCCGCAACGGACTTCCGCGGCATAGTGTTGTGCTCCCAGCTACATAAGAACACGTCGTTATTACTTAAGAGAAATTAACATAAATAAAATGTGTAAACGTGCATGCCAATATGTAACTATAATAAATAATACATTGGTTTTCTAGATTAACATCTAATACTACCGTTCTGGCCATGTCTTGTCGTTTAAATCGAATTTTACATTGGAGCGGTATTAGAAACTTAATTTTTATAAGTTGCTTCTATTAACGTCCCATGGCGTTGTTAGATGTTTTACAATAGTTAGTATTTTAGCTTTTATTTCTTTTGATACATAATTTTAGATGTTTTTTTTTAACTTGTTTGATTCTAAAGAGTATTTAGATAATTGGATCAATTAATGCCATACATTTTGTCTCATGGATTTTTGCCTGTTATTGTTTCTTTTTTGGTCGGTAATAGAATCTTCATACTTAATTCTATTACCGACCCATACGGTCTTATTTATAAAAGTCTCTTATTGTATGTATGTAGCGTACTTTAGTTAAAATGCTGATAAACCTACTATAAGTTCCTGTGTTCATAAATGTTCTATAGGCCAAACATAAGTTTTTAACCGACTTCAAAAAAGGAGGAGGTTATCAATTTGTCGTATATGTTTTTTTTTCTTTATATGTTCGACCAATTTGGATGGTTTAAACGGTATTAAATAGAGGATTGCTTCAGGGTGGTCTCATTAACATCATGGTGAGGATCTTATGATGGGTTCTGGACATATAGAGTGGAACACCTCAACGGTTCGTTGACATCTCAGGGTGTAATGATGTGAATTGGAGACGAAATATGTAACTCCTCAACGGATTGCAATAATTGAACCGTGTTAAAAGGTATATTTTGTTGTTGGTAAATATTTACACAGCAAAATCAGTACATCATTGACCATTCTATGGTCTGATGATGTCCCTTGGAGACAAAATGTGTAACTCTTGAATAGGAGAATCGGAACCGTTTTTAAGAATTTTTTTGCCAATAACTTTATTTTTGCAAAACTAGTACCTACATCATAGACAATCTCAGGGTCTGATGATGCGATTTAACTACTAAACCTTGTTTTAACTACTAAAACTCCATCTTATAAAATTTCAGTAGATAGTTTTTTTAATAATATGTAGGTACTTTAACTACATTATTAAGAAGAAAGCTCAGTTTTTAATAATAATTATTGATCTCAAATGTTTTATACCAACTTAATAAATATTTATTTTGTTTTGTAATATTTGTTTTATCTAATAGTATGGAAATGTGTTACTTTTTCAGTGGTCGGTAATAGAAACATGAAAAACGGTAATAGAAACAACATCATCCCATCGGTCGGTAATAGAAGCAGCCGCTATTTCAGATTAAATTATTATTTATTAAATATTGTGTGATTTAACACTAAATTTAAGTGCTGAATATCATAGAATATTTAATTATGATAAAGAATAAATTAAAACGCCTGTCCTAGCATAACGGCGTATATCTAATTTTCTGAAGTTCATCCAAAGTCAGCTTAAACTGGCGGTAATAGGAGCGTTTACGTTAACAGGTTCTGTTATCGTGATTATTTACATCGAATCAATTATTTTTAATAAACACACATTAAAAAAAATGTTATACAAGGTTCGAAATCGGGTCCCCGGTACACCGACGCGCGACGCGATGTTTCAAATAGGTTATTACTTCTGTCATATGAATTGGTCACAAATATTCGTGGACGTTAGATTATATTGTATTTAAGTTTGCTAGTGGTGTAATTTGTCATTCCACTAGACAGGCTATTAAATTGTCCTGCTACAAGTTTATTGATCAAGCAATCAATTTAGAATCTAGCATGCACGTTATTCGATCATTATTATATTTGAATTTATGGAACTAATCTAAGTATTACAAAAAGTAATTTAAAACATGAACAATATGATATAAAATATGAAGGTTACGAATTTTAATTAAATGCCAAGAATGAAAAATTAAAAAAAATGGATTTTTTAAACTTGTGGCTGAAATTGTCACAATTTTTTTAAACTAGTGAGGATGACTTTTTATTCCTCGCTTACCTACCTTATAGTGTGGGTTATCGTTGAAAAGGTCTTCAAATCAAAAGGTCAAAAATATTATTTAGTCTTCTAAAACCACTTTTGGAATTAGAGGTCCGTTTGCGAAATTTTTGGCTTTAAATTACTAATTTTAGTTAGAGTCAAGTGTACGGCTAAACGGTTGGAGTTGGACAATAGAAAAATATCTCAAAAATAGATTGTATGATGAATTAACAAGAAAAACTATCACGGATATGTTAGCCTAAGTAGTTAATGAGTAATAGTCGAGTCGATACACTTACTACTTCGGAACCCTACATTGCGCGTGGCCTGACACGCACTTGCCCAGTTTTATGAATAGAGATTATAGGCAGCATAGCGCAGAGACCGTGCTAGAAAGCTGTAATGTGGTATGGATACACATATTAATTAAAACTTTAAAATCGTAGAATAAGATCATAATAAAATTACCCAACGGGTAAAGTGGGGATGATTTTTTTTCTCCATTGTACAGAATAGTGTGGGGTATCGTTGGAAGGGTATTAAAAAATATTATGGGTCTTCGAAAACCAATTTTCGATAGGTCCATTTGCGAAATATTTTGCCTAAAGAGCACTTAAGGCAAAATATTTCGCAAAATTAGCAAATTTTGGTTCGAGTTAAGTGCCCAATTGCCAATACCAATGTTATCAATTTATTAGTTTTTATAACATTGTATAGTATATTGTATTTTAGATATTAATATAATATAGTTAATTAATTAATAAACACTGGAGAAATAAATAGAAATAAAAAATACTATAATATTATAATATTCTCTTTGAAAATGACTTTCAAATGTGTAACAAATACATAACAATGGAAATATTGCAAAAATTTACATTAAATTTTTTCTGTAACGCTTTCCATCCATTTACTTGGACGCCTAAATAGTTCTTTTTATACCTTTTAAAAACTATATCGACGGTTAAAAGGCGACTTGATTCAAGCGCCATTTTGCGAATTTTACAGGAGAGCGTTTTAAAGTTTATTTTTTGAGAAAAAAAATCATTGTTCCTAAAGTATACAATAAAAATTGACGAGTCTCCCCAATCATAAAGCGGCATATTTTGTGCTATTTTTTGATATATATATAACAAATAAAAGGTGTTTTTTAACGGAGTTAGATGTAACTTGAGCCATTTTGCACAATTCTTTGATCAGGGCAAAAGGAATCAAAGTACACGATTACTATTTATCTGTTCAAAGCAAAATAATTCAAGTGTACAATGACTTCTTTAACAGATCAAGGATAAATGAGTTAAACCGCTCACCTAGTTATAAACTGTTCATGGATAAATGAGTTAAACCTCTCACCTAGTTGTAAACTGTTCAAGGAGTAATGACTCAAATTACACAGTGATGTAAAAAGATTTAAAGCAAATTGTTTTAATCGCAAGATTTATTAAAATTTGACTTGGAGAAAATAGCTCAAAGGTAATAAAATAAATTTCACGATGTAGGGAAAACGAATGAAAGGACATTGTGAATTCAAAGAAAAGTAACTTAAATGGCATACTTTTAAGAACTTAGACTTTAAAGTCGATTTTATACAACGAAAGAATTAAAATTTAATAAAACAATGCTTTTCATGAATCAACTTTTGTTTTAATTATTCATTTACTTAAATTTAAGTATATTTAAACGTTGGTAGCATTTGTAATAATCAGCCTTCGAATATTGGCACTACTCGTAATTTTTATAATTGTTATTAAGTTTCACATCAAGTTTTTCTGGAAATCCATCAAAACAGCCAGAGGAAAAACATCTACCTCGGAGCTGAGTACAATCAGGAGTCAAGATGGGAGCATTATAAAAGGAGAAGAATGTGTGTTAAAGAGATGGAAAGAGTATTTTGAAAGTTTGTTTGAAAGAGAGGAAGTGCAGGTACAACATCCCGCACCTTCCATGGAAACTAATATAAATGTTGATGAAAGTGAGATAAGCATGGATGAAATAGTGAAAGCGTTGAAAAGTATAAGATTAGGTAAGGCAGCAGGGTATGACAGGATTACCGTCGAGATGCTGAGGGCTGGACAGGGCACAGTAGCTAGCCAGCTGTACCGCCTTTTCAATTTGTGCTGGCGAAATGGGCAAGTACCGGGAGACTGGTGCAAAGCCGTAATCGTGCCATGGTATAAGGGAAAAGGGTCACAGCAGGACTGCATAAATTACCGCGGTATAAGCCTTCTCAGCGTCGTCGGTAAATTGTATGCGAAAGTGTTGATTGAAAGGGTTGTGAATGAAACAGATGAAAAAGTATGGAACGCACAAGCGGGATTTAGAAAGGGAATGGGATGTACGGATCAGGTCTTTTCCTTGCGGCGCATAGCCGAAAAGTGTTTGGCTAAAAACAAGAACGTCTATTGCGCGTTCGTGAATCTAGAAAAGGCCTATGATAGAGTGGTGAGGAATGAATTGTGGTCAGCATTGTCCGTGAATGGTGTGAGCAGTATCCTCATACGAGCATTACAATCTCTTTATAGGGATTCTAGTGCTTGTGTAAGGATAAACGGGGCATACACTGAATGGTTTAATATCGAAAAAGGTGTTAGACAGGGATGTGTAGCGTCACCGTGGCTGTTTAATCTGTTCATGAACAATTGCTTGACAGACTTAAAAGAGAATGAAAGTGGGTTGAGAATGAATGAGTTACTCGCCAAATGTTTTCTCTAAGCTGATGACCAAGTGTTACTTGCGTCTTCAGCCGAGGAGTTGCAAGAGATGGTAACTGCTATGAATGGAGCTTTTATTAGAAAGGGAATGAAGATGAATGTAAAGAAGACGAAAGTTATGGTGTTTGAAAGAGATGAGGCAGTGACAGACTGCAATATCGTGATTGGAGATGAACAAATTGAACAGGTGAATGAGTTTGTGTATCTGGGTTCAAAGTTTACAAGAGATGGAAAGTGTGAGAGCGATATTGAAAGAAGAGTGAATGCAGGAAACATGGTGAATGGAGCTTTGCACTCCTTTATGAACAGTCGGAAGGTGTCTAACAAGGCTCGTTTGGCTGTGCATGAGGGGGTGTTGGTTCCGACACTCATGTACGGAAGTGAAAGTTGGGTATGGCAGAAGAAACATGAAAGCAGAATAAATGCAGTTGAGATGAGAGCGTTAAGAAGTATGATAGAAGTTAAACTGAGTGACAGGATAAGAAATAGTGAGATAAGGAAATGTTGTGGTGTGAAAGAAGATGTAGTGACAAAAATTGAGAAAGGTATGCTGAGATGGTTTGGACATGTCGAGAGAATGAACGAAGAACGATTGACGAAAAAAATGTATAAGGCGAGTGTGAATGCGAGTGTTGGAAGGGGTAGACCTAGGCGGACGTTTCAAGACCAAATTAGGGACGTCTTGAAAAAAGGCCAGGTCAAGAGTACAGCAAACCGAAGAGCTTGTATGAAAGGAATAATGAAAGTGGACGAAGCGAAACAAGTATGTAAGGATCGTAGCAAGTGGAAAGAAGTGGTCTCTGCCTACCCCTACGGGAAAGACGCGTGACTTATATGTATGTATGTATGTATGTTATTAAGATAAAGCTGAAAGAATGTTTTCATATAGAAAATTTGTGTGAAATCTCGCGCGATTACGCGTGCCGTGGATTCAAATACCTACCCGCGTTGTTTCGTGTTCTTTTGCTTGTGATTTAAACGCCATTTTTAATGCAAGGTGAAAGGAGTAAACTGATTGAAGTACTATATTATTTTAATTTATAAACTAACATAAAGGAATCAAGCGTGCAGACATTTATTTTTTGCAAAAAGAAAATGGTTCTAAATGATATAAAGACTTAAAACTGGTCAAGGAAAATTAGCACAAGTCATATTCTTCAATATACTAGTTCAGGTAAGATTGATTCAAGCGACAGAGATAATGTTTGAATGTTTAAGGCAAAATGATTTAAGTAACATCCACTAATAAATCTGGATCAAGCAAAAAAGAATTAACATCCTTTGTTTAATTATTTTAGATCAAGTAAAAAGAATTTAAATGCCGATACCATTTCATTCCATCCTAGGATAAATGGCTTAAACTACAAATAGTACGAAAAACCCTTTTTTTTCGTGGGTCTATATACATGTTTTGAAAAAAACAACCAAATTCGCTACACTTGATACCGCGTAAGCAAAAATGATACCCAAATTGGTCATGGAGCCAAGCGCCAAAAAAGTGCTCAGATTAACCTCAAACCCGGCTCCATCGACGCGCAAAAATTCGCCGATTCCAATGATGTATATAACTCAATATCGCCCAGGATGGCGCTTGAATCAATTCGCCTTTTAACCGTCGATATGTCACTGTGTCTAGTATCCACTAAGATTACGTTCACAAATTACCACCACTTAGCGATAAGTTTTTAGGGTTCCGTAGCCAAATGGCAAAAAACGGAACCCTTATAAATTCGTCATGTCTGTCTGTCTGTCCGTCCGTATGTCACAGCCACTTTTCTCCGAAACTATAAGAACTATACTGTTGAAACTTGCTGAGTAGATGTATTCTGTAAACCGCGTTAAGATTTTTACACAAAAATAGAAAAAAAAACAATAACTTTTGGGGTTCCCCATACATAGAACTGAAACTCAAAATTTTTTTTTTCATCATACCCACACGTGGTTTCTAATATCATTTTTTTCTAAATTGAATAGTTTTCTCGAGAGACACTTTCGAAGTGGTAAAATGTGTGTCCCCCCCCTGTAACTTCTACGCATTGATTTGAAAACTGGTAAACCGATAAGACGCACTATTTCCGAACATACCTGAGTAAAACAAACCAAGTACCGTGCAAGTCAAAGACTGATGCCGGACAGAAGTAGAAGCATTGCAGGTCACCAGGTAAAACCACACACCTGTCAGGTTTTAGCTGTAACTTGACCTGTCCTGTACTTGCCATGTTTTATTAGAGTTCATGGTAGAGCTGGTCCGATTAACAGAACCTTATCTACCCCACCTAGGAGCAATCAATTATAAAATATTTTTAATAAACCTTTAAAAAATGTTATAACTAAATAGTCGGCAAATAAGCTGGCCGCCACCTGGTTCTGTGGTAATCGTCGACCATGGACACCGATGCGTTGCCAGCCAAGAAAGAAAAGAGAACAAAGACAAAACTGGCTCCTCAAGCCTCTAACCGGAACACGTTTGGTGGCTGATTCAAGCAAGGTGGTAGCTATCAAGCAGGCTTCCCAGAAAGATGCCCGTAATAATATTATATCGACGCTTGAAAGGCAAAATTAACCAAGCGACATGTTGGGCGATATTTAATTTTAAATCTTATAAACATCACTAAAGAAGTTTTATAATTCAATATCGCTCAACATGTCGCTTGGTTAATTTTGCCTTTCAAGCGTCGATATGATCCAGACGGCTTCTGTCGCCACTTACGACATCTAGGTTTAGCAACAACCCATAATTATTGTCCCACTGCTGGGCTCGGGGTCTCCTCCCACAATGTGAGGGGTATTAGGCCATACTCTACCACGCTGGCCAAGTGCGGATTGGTAGACTTCACACACCTTTGAGAACTTTATGGAGAACTCTCCGGTGTGCAGGTTTCCTCACGATGTTTTCCTTCACCGAAGCAAGTTATAATTAACTTCTAATAGGCAAATAATATTTGAAAATTAGAGGTGCGTGCCAGGATTCAACTCGGGCCCCTTCGTTCGGGATTCCAACGTTCTAACCGCTAGGCTATCTCTGCCTGTCATCTAGATTTACCGGCTTGAAATCGAGGAATCTAGGCCGCCCGAAACGGCCATTATTAATAAGATAAAATTGTGATCCTTATTTGATAACAACATAATTTTAATAAGATAATAATTATAATATTAGTAAGATTAAGATTCTTTATTACAAGTATTACGACTAAAGTTAATAAGACTAGGGTATCAGCTTAGCGTAAGATGACATTAATTTGTTACATACACAGTGCTTTTAATTCCCAATCGTCATGACCTAAACTTATAAAATATTTTGAACTTAAGCTGTTTTATACTGCTCTTGCGCCAATGTTTAATTTTCCATGCTTATTTTAGAAAGTTTAATAGGGCATTGAATCAAATACTGAATGCATCTAGCTGGCTAGGATCGCCAAAATTACTTATTAAAAATCTTCAGTAATTTTCAATTAAATTTCAATAATAATTAATAAGACGCACGTTATAAAGAAGAACATTTAAGATTCTTCTTACGTATAGAAGAATGCAAATGCTTCATGCAAAGAAGAAGAAATAGTTCACTTGCATCAGAAATTTTACAATTCAAAGTTACAAACATAGCGTTATTTGATAAATTTTATAGAACTCTAGGGGCCTTTTTCACAATCGTCAAATTCGTCAAGTAAAGTCATAATACTAGTCACTTGATAAAATATAACGTTAATCGGCAAGTAACTACGTATAAAAGTCACAATGAACTTTTATCACTTTCTTCCGAGTTACAATTTGGCGGTTAGTTGCTGAGGTTGTATGATTCTCATAATGCGTTCCAACATTTGGTCAGTTTGTGTTTGCCACATGTCAAACACGTGTCAAATCAAGTCATTATTTCAAAGGTTTTGTTTAATTTGTCGTGTCGTGTTATTAAAATTCGCAGGTAGTTTTTGATGTTTTTGTTTAGATCGATATTAACTAAGTAGTAAAACATGGACATAATTACGAGAAATAATGGCTAACTTTACTCTGTAGCAAAGATTTAATTTAATATCAATTGTTTAAAATAAAAATAATAAGTAACAAACAAGCGGAATCTGGCAAAAAATCACTTCCATCAAAATCGGCTAAATAATCAACACGGATATTATATAAACGAATTCTTGTTTTTCGTGCTAATTTTGATTTTTTTTTCATAATGCTGAGAGAAGACTATTCAATTTAAGAAGAATTTACATAACTTTATATAAACTTCTGTGCAGGGAAGAAAATTATGCCACAAAATTAGGGAAAATGACGGGTGTAGAAGAAAATTTCAACAGTAATAAGATAAGCTTTTTTGGTTTTAACGTACCTTTCGGCGTGACAACTCTAAAAGCGCTATTGGAGACCGGTCGTGGCGAGCCATCACGGAGTCCCCCTGGCGAGTTCCCTCCACTCCTCACCATAGAAAAGTCCAGCGGCATCGGCGGCATCGCACTGACTTCCATGTCGATTGGAATTTAGAACCGAAACGTCAAAAACATAACCGTCACTGGAACTTTGGAATTGGAATGTTCGAACGTACGTGCGGCCGGCACGAAACGCGCGTATATATTAAGGCGATCGTACACTTTGCCTCGTAGAGAGCTGTCTGATGTTCCCTAAAGCCGAAAATCTCTCAGCTTCGCATACTGATTTCGACCTTATCGCTCGCAGTGGGCGTGGTACAATAGGCCCCGCCTCGGGCATACTGCCGGAGCGACAATCATTTTGTACAGCAACACAATAATATGATTCTTGATAGATTTTATTGTTCCTGCGATGCATTTATTCGCGAGCAATTTCATACGACGCGAAGTGTCTCGCTTTTTTCTTGTTGATTTGTCCTCGCGGGTGCGGTTTGCCTTTCATTATTTTTATCGCTTGTCTTGAAGATAGGTGCCTAGCTACAACTTTCAGAATGTCTAGTTTGAAAGTTGTTTTCTTTAGAAAGTACATAACTATAATTTTAAATTCTAAATCTACAATTCCATTTTATTAGTTTGGCAATTTTAATGAAATGTAATTTTTATCTGCACTTCAAATTATTATCTCACGTTTGGATGGATGGATGGATTGTTTCATTTTTGTAATCAAGTAGGTATCTAAAAATAAAAAATATAAAAATGCACATCTGAAAAATATTATGCAGGAAGTGCCTAATTTATTTATACATATATCTAGTAGGAGGTACCTACGTACTTATTAATTATGTATCCGATAAAGAGGTAACCAAAGTACATAAACACATTAAAGTCCTTATTCTGATCATTCGGTCGTAGGTAGGTACCTGTGTAGGAAAATTTTATCGCTTTCAATAATCTTTGAACAAATCTTTTTTAGCCGTATTGGGCTTAGAATACTAATCCCAATCCCAGATGGGTGTCGTAAGAGGCGACTATATCCGGCCCGCTGGTGGTAGACCCCCTCGAGGGATTATATGAGTAATATTGATTTTAATTATTAATTAATACCATTATTAGGTACTATTACTATTTTTCCATGGGGTTCGCCTGGATAGCTAACACCCTTGAGCATGAGTCAGCCGCCAAACGACTCGTCGTGTTCCGGGTGGAGACTTGAGAGCCAGTTCTTTCTGTAGTGTATGGCCATATAGAAGGAAAAGGTACTTTTTGTAATATGTCAAGATATTGTCATTCTATGATTAAATGCTAAGAAGTTAAATACACGTTTTTATTATCATCCATAAATAAGCCCTAAACCAGGAATATTACAGTGTCGACGAGATTGAGTCGGTACAGGGGTGACCATTTGAGTTTGCTCATTTGAAGGTGTAAAGAATTGCTCGCCAACTATGTCTCCTCCTGCCAAAACCCTGGCTGGTGACCCGCCTGGCTCGCACGCCGTCGACGTTCCCGCAGACGGTTCCGACTGGTTTTTAGTGTCAGTAGGACATACAATAAGATTTTTGTTCCTGCGTATAAGTTGGTCGACGTGTCTATGGATTTGGTTACCGTCTGAATCAGCTAATTTATAATCAGTCACACCCAAAGACTCTATTACTTTCCCAGGAAGCCATTTCTCGCCTTTAGAATATTGACGATACCAAACGTCACCCATTTTACTGTTTTTGTTTACTTTACTTAATATGAACAATGGAAAGTTTATTTTTATTAGTTTAGTTTTGTTTATAATTTTATAGAAATTTAGTGTGAGGGATTGTAGTGTATGGCCATATAGAAGGAAAAGGTACTTTTTGTAATATGTCAAGATATTGTCATTCTATGATTAAATGCTAAGAAGTTAAATAAATAAATACACGTTTCTATTATCATCCATAAATAAGCCCTAAACCAGGAATATTCCACTTTCTTTCTTTTTCTGCTCTCTTTCTTGGCCGGCAACGCATCAGTGATGCCTTTGGTCTTGCTTAAGTCCATGGGTGACGATAGCCACTTACCATCAGGTGGATCTTCAGCTCGTTTGCCGGCTATTTTCATAAAAAAGGTAATAGAGAATCTAACTCTATAATACTTACTACTACCCTGTTTAATTATATCTTCAAGTCGATTTTTATATCCAATAATAGGTAGGTACCTAACTTTAAAAATTCTAGTTCTGATCCAGATCCAAAAGAATTTCTTATGACTAATATTTACTCAAACATAATGCCAAATTGAATCCATAGGTACCTATTTTATAACCAATTTTTAACAAAAACAGTAATGTTCAAGGGTATTAGAGTTGAAAATGGTAGGTAGGTGAGGTAGTATACATTAAAATATATATGTTTTTGTATATATTGTAATACCGGCTGTTGTCGGGTGTCATAATGCTTAATTCGTCGCACGTCACGCACCGACATTTAAAACAATGAACGCCTCAATTTTTCACCGGCAGACCTCTGGATGTGCGCTAATCCACACCGCGGCCTTATTCTGGTACCTGTCTCTTTTCGAATAGATGCTGTTGGCTCAAGCGGCCTTTTCAGCTTCACGCGGATAGGACCCAGCCCATTGAAAATGAAAATTTGAGGATGAGCGCTCTCTCAGCAGAACATCAATGTAAATGTACTTTTTATTTTTCTTTATGTTTGTTTAATTAAGTTAGTTAATTCCCTTCGTTTTCACTTAGTTCCAAAATATTCCTTGTTACATGTCAAAATATACACGGTATACACCTGTTTAAAATCATTTAGCGTTGGGTCTGGTTTCCTGTAACACAGGTATTTAAACCTAATATATGGACCAAACTTCCACAAATACTGTAGTATTATAACCTATACTTTAGTCGTTTTGTCATTAAAATAGTTTTCTAGGGTTTTCACCAACTGACATGAATTTGTACCTACATCAAATCTGTTTTATTTAGACAAAGTAAAAAGTACTTGTAGTACCTAAGTTTCAAATCTCTTCTTGGAAATAAGGTTGTCATTGCAAAGTATTTGAATGATGACAGTGTTATTTAATTTTGTTTGTTTCCACATTTACTCGGAGTTTATAATTGTTATCGATCAATATGTATTTACTCGTATTGAAGAAATCACAAGAACCATAATGAGAGTTTGGCTAAATAAAACGCATTTGGTGTACAAATTCATGTCAATTGGTGAAAAACCCTAGAAAACGATTTTAATGGTTTGTTTACATTTGTTTCGGCTGCAAAACGACTAGAGTATAGATTAGTAAAGTACATTATATTGTAAAACTGATTGTATTTGTGGTGGAATTAAAATTCCAACCTTGATGCAGTGGGTGCACGGGTAAACACGAATTACCCGCGCACCCACCGGTGGGTAAAACCAGTGGGTGCACGGGTAACGGGCCAAATAAAAAAAAATATTATTATTATTACTATGTCAGCATTCCAAACCGAATTGAGATCGCCGAGATCTTACGTAAGATCGGTTTATTAATACAGGCCCTATTCCCTTTATCCCAAGTTCCCAGAATAAGCCTGCTGGGTTGCTTTGCGAAAACTAATTATACCGCTTCGCAATGATAAAGCAAAGCCGTCGTATAGGATATTTTTATTCCGAACAAAATGAAATTCCCGGCTGCAAGTGACGTTCAAGCGACTATGACCGTTATTTTAAGGCGTTAAAGTTGAAATTCAGGACGCGTTTTCAGGTACAGGAAAATTTTTAGTAGGTTTTGAACATCGGATAATCCCAGCATAATCTCGCCTGCAAATCCTATTATTCTGATCATCCTCAAACCAGCGAGGGGTCTGGCGAGGTGAGGCTCGAGTCGAGATCATATGAAAATGAAATTTGTATTTTTCACCTCGCAATCATGATTTTTAGATGTCCTACGTTTAATAAAAACCGTTCAAATTATTACATTACTTAGTATTAAAAAAAAAAACTTATTGTCAAGGCCAACCTGACAAGATATAAAAGAAAATTATAGAAGAGGGGGATGAAGTTTGAATGAATTATAGAAGCGGACGTAACGAGATCATAAAAAAGGAACTTTCGGCCATTTTGATAGAGTCACAGTTAAATTCTCAGGCTAAATTGTGGGATCATTTAAAGTGTGATTTTTACGCTACTTATAAAATAGAAAACATGGTGGTAAAAGGTTTTTGCCAAAAATACATTTATAATTATTCAAATCAGTTTGTCACAGATAGTTTGACACAGGTAAAAACAGTAAAAAGCTACGGAGTGCGGGAGTATTATGGTGGCCACTCACGGTCAGTCCATCGCGTCAAATGGCGTGATATACAGCCAAAATTTGATCGTGAATGTGAAAAACTGATGGCGTGATTTAAAAAATTTGTATGTCCAATCGCGCCATTTTGACATATGTCGTTTGGCGTGGCTCCAAAAATGACGCGATGGAATGACCGTGAGTGACCACCATTAGTGTGTTAGCGTTTGTTTATTTATTTATTTATTACATACTAGCTATTACCCGCGGCTTCGCCCGCGTGTTCAAAGGGAAGTAACAATGTGTTGTTTAACATGCATGACTCTTTCCTAGATATAATAACATAATCCATACTATCCATACTAATATTATAAATGTGAAAGTGTGTTTGTTTGTTTGTTTGTTTTTTTGTTTGTTTGTCCGTCTTTCACGTCGTAACGGAGCGATGTTATGGTAAGATTTTTTTTGTGGAGATAGGTAGGAGGCTGGAGAGTAACGTAGGCTACTTTTTATGGAAAGATCCATTACGATGCGTTTTTGCCCATACTTCTATACTTCCATATCCATCCATACTATCCATACTTCCAAACTTCCATACTTAATTTGATTTTGGATCTGTTACTTATTTATGATTTACTAGCTATTACCCGCGGCTTCGCCCGCGTGTTCAAAGGGAAGTAACAATGAGTTGTTTAACATGCATGACTCTTTCCTAGATATAATAACATAATCTATACTAATATTATAAATGCGAAAGTGTGTTTGTTTGTTTGTTTGTTTGTTTGTCCGTCTTTCACGTCGTAACGGAGGGATGTTAAGGTAAGATTTTTTGTGTGGAGATAATTAGGAGGCTGGAGAGTAACGTAGGCTTCTTTTTACCGCAGTAAAACAACTCATTCCCATGGAAAGATCCAATATGATGCGTATCCTTACTATACATACTAATATTATAAATTCGAAAGTGTGTTTGTTTGTTTGACCGTCTTTCACGTCGTAACGGAGAGATTTTATGGTAAGATTTTTTGTGTGGAGATAGGTAGGAGGCTGGAGAGTAACGTAGGCTACTTTTACCGCAGTAAAACAACTCATTCCCATGGAAAGATCCATTATGATGCGTATTTGCCCATACTTCTATACTTCCATATCCATCCATACTATCCATACTTCCAAATTTCCATACTTAATTTGATTTTGGATCTGTTACTTATTTATGAATTATTATTATTAATTATTATGTTATTATATCTAGGAAAGAGTCATGCATGTTAAACAACATATTGTTACTTCCCGTTGAACACGGTGGCGAAGCCGCGGGTAATAGCTTGTTATTAATTATTATGTTATTATATCTAGGAAAGAGTCATGCATGTTAAACAACTCATTGTTACTTCCCTTTGAACACGGTGGCGAAGCCGCGGGTAATAGCTTGTTATTAATTATTATGTTATTATATCTAGGAAAGAATCATGCATGTTAAACAACTCATTGTTACTTCCCTTTGAACTCGCGGGCGAAGCCGCGGGTAATAGCTAGTGGAAGTATAGAAGTATGGACAAATACGCATCATAATGGATCTTTCCATGGGAATGAGTTGTTTTACTGCGGTAAAAAGTAGCCTACGTTACTCTCCAGCCTCCTACCTATCTCCACACAAAAAATCTTACCATAACATCGCTCCGTTACGACGTGAAAGACGGACAAACAAACAAACAAACAAACAAACAAACAAACACACTTTCACATTTATAATATTAGTATGGATTATGTTATTATATCTAGGAAAGAGTCATGCATGTTAAACAACACATTGTTACTTCCCTTTGAACACGCGGGCGAAGACGCGGGTAATAGCTAGTAGTAATATATAGTAATATAGTATATAGTATATATAGTATGGATTATGTTATTATATCTAGGAAAGAGTCATGCATGTTAAACAAATCATTGTTACTTCCCTTTGAACTCACGGGCGAAGCCGCGGGTAATAGCTAGTGGAAGTATAGAAGTATGGACAAATACGCATCATAATGGATCTTTCCATGGGAATAAGTTGTTTTACTGCGGTAAAAAGTAGCCTACGTTACTCTCGAGCCTCCTACCTATCTCCACACAAAAAATCTTACCATAACATCGCTCCGTTACGACGTGAAAGACGGACAAACAAACAAACAAACACACTTTCACATTTATAATATTAGTATGGATTATGTTATTATATCTAGGAAAGAGTCATGCATGTTAAACAACACATTGTTACTTCCCTTTGAACACGCGGGCGAAGCCGCGGGTAATAGCTAGTTATTAATTATTATGTTATTATATCTAGGAAAGAGTCATGCATGTTAAACAACTCATTGTTACTTCCCTTTGAACTCGCGGGCGAAGCCGCGGGTAAAAGCTAGTGGAAGTATAGAAGTATGGACAAATACGCTTCATAATGGATCTTTCCATGGGAATGAGTTGTTTTACTGCGGTAAAAAGTAGCCTACGTTACTCTCCAGCCTCCTACCTATCTCCACACAAAAAATCTTACCATAACATCGCTCCGTTGCGACGTGAAAGACGGACAAACAAACAAACACACTTTCACATTTATAATATTAGTAAGTACTAGTAAGTATGGATTCCGTGATTGGACTTCCAATGTATTTATTGTACTAACTAAAGCTTTTTTCCGGTGAATAGTATAGAAAATTTTGCATTTATATTTGCTTTTACGACTTATTTTCTAAGTAGAAATATCTGTTGTCACTACTGAAAATTAAAATTATTATCAATAATCTTAAAAGGTTTTAAAACAAATAACATTTCATTTCATTTCTCAACCTAAAGCGAAGTCTTATTAAGACAGAACCATTTTGTATCTCAACAGACGTTCTAATTTACTAAAACATTCTGACTTAATACCCGAAACTAAACGGACATCAAAATTAAAACAGACTTTAATATTTCATAGCGTTCCATTATTTCTGACGGTTCAATAAAAAATTATAGCCGACTTTCATCAGGTTCAATCCCTAGCGCAATAACGTTTAAATTCTAAAGTCAGGGATCGTTTACACACGAATGACTATTCAGTGCCCGAGTCATTCCGTTTGCTACGTATAAACGTAGGAATAAACGTATATACGCAAAAAGCTCGTTCAGCCAAAGGTTTAATGGCGCTTTGGACGTTTTCCAGCTACGGAAGTGTGCACTGAATTTGGTTTAGAGTTTATTAACCGACTTCAAAAAAAGGAGGAGGTTCTCAATTCGACTGTATTTTTTTTTTATGTTTGTTACCTCAGAACTTTGGACTGGGCGAACCGATTTTGATGATTCTTTTTTTAATCGAAAGCTGATGGCTGTCATGTGGTCCCACATAAATTTTATTGAGATCTGACAATGGCATCCATGAGAAAACTACATAAGTCGTTTTGTGTTTAGATGTGCGCGACAAATTGACGAATAACTCAATATCACGTCAATCGATTTCGATGATTCTTTTTTTAATCGAAAGCAGGCGTTTGTCATGTGGTCGCACATAAATTTGAACGAGATCTGACAACTATGTAGTTTTTGAGACTTTGAAGTCGGTTATTTTTTGTTAGCAAAATTTAGATTATTTCCTGCTAATTTTATAAGTAACCCACTTTTGATAACTTACTTCTTGATACAATGTATCTTAGAAGCAAAATCTCCTTGTGAGAGCACTGATACCCATAACACAAGTTGAATCTTATCATCGGTACTTAACAGAGTTCAACAAAACTCTTCTATGAATGTATAAGTTACATTGTTTTTTATATGTAGGCTAGCTATGTAAGTGAAGAGTGTTGTACAAATATGTTTACACAGATTAAACATTACATTAAATTATTAATTTAATTTTATATCGAGAAAACTGTACTTTAAGTATATAACGGAAAAAGGGGTACTCTACGGTGTTGGTTATGAAATGATATTCCTTTTACTTTGCTCCATGATATTATATTTCCAATTCTCCTAACGTTCACATCAATACTTCCAAGTACTTCCACACTACGTGATCATCCGTTCTATCTTATTGACAATTCCTTCCTCTAAATATGACATGTCGTTTCTTATATGCCAGCCTCTGCATCGGACAGGCGTTGTAGAATAAAGAGGTCCGTCCCTGGACCTTCACTGGAGATTCGTGGCCTCACCGACACGGCTATCCTGACGTGCGCTCGTCCTCGTGCGCGCTTTAATTTATCTTGGTACATCATCATCATGCTTCTTCTATCTACTGCTCCACAAGACATGCCACATGATCCTCCGCTTATGATCTCATCCAGCAATACCAGTCGCCCTCATAAGAGCGTCGGTGTATCGGGCTGTTGGTGTTCGTGGTCTCCATTCTAACTCCTGGCTCCATAACTCGTTGTTTTCGTATCACGCACACGGCCATCGCTGACGACCCACACGACCTCGTGTGGATAATCAGAATCCTGTAAAAACAGTCTCAACAGTATTTTGCTCGGCTATTCTGACTACATTAACCTGATTCACATTCATTTTATTTTCGTCATTCATCACATCATTATTAATTTACAGTCAAGAATAATTCGTTCATTAAGTCTGATATTTTAAATGTGGACACTTATAATATAGTGGAGATAACTATGGTTTGGCCATTTGGTTACCAATCTGGTTCATAAGACTCTACGGAACGTCGCAATTATGTTATTGTCGTCTGGTCCGGATTATACCCTGCAGACACCTGGTCCAGTCTCTCTAAGACTCTCCAGGTACAACGTCCCTTCAGTTCTATGCTGGCCCGGACTCATTCACATTTCTTTTCCTCTTTTTTTTTGACACCTTTTTTTACAACCTTTTTTTATCACAACTCTTTTTTTTTACTCCATTTTTTTTTACAATTTCATATTGTTACTAGGTACTCTTTTTTTACCTTTCATTTTCACTTATCTCTTTTTTAAACTCTTTTTTCTCTCTTTTTTTCACATCTTTTTTTTCACATCTCTTTTTTTTACTCTTTTTTTTACAATAGCCATTGTTGCGAAACTCATTAAATTGATATCATCATGTAATCCTTCTTTTACTATACCATCAGACCGACCATAGTTTCTCTACTTGACTTACATCTGACTTACACAAGTCTAACGAGTCTACTGACAAGAAGTCGCTATTCACCATAACGTACTCGCATCATAAGGAACCCGATAGCAAAAACTTTGAACTGTCAACAATTGCAATAGCTTACTCTTAGTGATCCAATAAAGTTTCATAACTTTCAACCATTTATTAAATTTAGAAAATAAAGGATGTCACTGTCATTGACTGAAAAACCCTCTTAAAAAGACAACGTAATTTCGTTCTTTAAATACGAATGTCAGGCAAATCATGGAAATAATTTTAAGAATGATTCGTTTAAATTCAATACCAGCAACAACATTATCTACACGCTCATCAGCCCCATAATCATAGAAAACTTCACATAATCACCTGTATGATCAAAGTATGCCTGAAGACGATTGTGACGACACTCATTCTGCCATCACCTAATCTAGCACCGCTCACGCAGCAGACAGGTCCTGGGTCTCTTGGTTTCTCGTGGCTGGCGTGGTAGATCATTATTCCATGTGTCATCGATTTTCCGCAACTGAAAAATAAGTAAGGTTAATTTCACTCGTATGATATCAGGTATCACATTTGATGCTAGACTAAGGCTACTTATCTGCGATCCGTAGTTACGTCCATTTCCATCAACATGTTCCTCGAAGAAATTTTAGTCGTCACCTCATATTTAAAAATCGACATTCGCGTTTCAGCACATCGTACTCCGAAAGGTCTACACATTGGATGGCTTCGTTTGTTTGAACTGTCACATCACCATATTTCGCATTATCCACACCGATTATATTATAAAATTCGACGATTCTCATTTTATTGCGTTTTGGATTGTTTCATTTCTCATTGCAAAATTTTCTTCAAATGTCATCCGAGCTAGTGTCATTCCTCATTTATTTTCCGACTTTTCCGATATATTGGGCGCATCAGTTCTTCCAACACTTCTGATGTAACAAAAGGGGTAATCTACGGTGTTGGTTATGAAATGATATTCCTTTTACTTTGCTCCATGATATTATATTTCCAATTCTCCTAACGTTCACATCAATACTTCCAAGTACTTCCACACTACGTGATCATCCGTTCTATCTTATTGACAATTCCTTCCTCTAAATATGACATGTCGTTTCTTATATGCCAGCCTCTGCATCGGACAGGCGTTGTAGAATAAAGAGGTCCGTCCCTGGACCTTCACTGGAGATTCGTGGCCTCACCGACATATACATAGAACTAGTAATACATAGAAGTATTATGTAACTTAAATCTACATTGATAACTTTGTCAACATACTTATGCAAATCATTTTTCATTATTTACTAACAAGAGATCATGAAAAATAATAATAGTAATAATGGTAATTAACTTTTAAAATTAATGTTAAATTATTTTTTGTAAGACGCTAATATTAGTTACAAAAGCTCCTAGCTCTGGTATATTGGCTAGGTTCTGAGTCTAAATATATTATTATTTATATAAAGAACCGTACACTGTCCAACACAAAGCTACAAAGCGTTAAAGGAACCCGGGCTAGTATTTTGCACATCTCTTTAATTATACGGAGTTAATTAATACAAAGCATTAACACGAGGCCATTAAATTAGCGATTGATTAACTAATGCCCCAACTCAGAGTCACTAACGGTTACTTTAATCGCTCCTTAGTAATCTCCATACAAATTCTGTACTAAGGAGCGATTTAAGTAACCGTTAGTGACTGTGACCGTTGGGGCGTTAGTTAGTTGCTTAAAATGTAGAGCAAAATGAACAGTGAATGTACGTGTTGTACATATAATTAAATCCGTGTATGTAATTAAATATGATAATTCACGTGTTCATAGTCATCCCACATACATTTTATTGATAAAGTTTATTTATAATCTATATATATAAAATTGAAAAGCGACACACCGCTGATTAAACAAAAAATCTCAGAAACTGGCGAACCGATTAAGATGAAATTTGGCAGGGAGATAGTTTATGCTAAGGAGACGTCCACTAAGAACGGATTTTTGGAAATTCATCCCCTAAGGGGTACAAATAAGGGTTAGAAGCCACTTTCATACAAACCAACTTTGTTAGTTTTAGATTTATAAATTTGAAATTTTTTATCTATGTTTATAGTAATAAACAAAAGTTAACTATTAAATTTTTTTTTGAAAAATCATCCCTTAAAGGGTTAAATTACTTAGTAGGCAACTTCGTCATTTTTGAAGTTAAAAACAAGAAAATTTACATATTAGCTCCAGACTAGAAACAAAATTTGTAGGTATTATGTTTTTTTGGAAAATCATCCCCTAAAGGGTTAATTAAGAGTGCAAAAGTTAGTATGGCAACTTCGTCAGTTTTGAAGTACGAAGGGCGAAAATTTGTATATAAGCTTAAAGTTAGACACAAAAAATAACTGTATCACTGTTTTTTCGAAATTCATCCCCTAAAAATAGGGGTTGGTAGTCAACTACATACAAAACAACTTCGCCAATTTTAGAGTTATAAGTATGAAATTTTTTATGTAAGTTTATAGTAATAAACAAAAGTTAACTTTCACGATTTTTTTCGGAAAATCATCCCTTAAAGGGTTAATTTAGTGGATTTAATTTAGTATGCAACTTCGTCATTTTTAAAGTAAGAAGGGTGAAATTTTGTGACATAAGCTTATAGTTAGACACAAAAATAACTGTATCACTGTTTTCTCGAAATTCATCCCCTAAAAATAGGGGTTGGAAGCCATTTACGTAAAAATTAACTTCGTCAGTTTTAGACTTATAAATATGAATTTTTTTATGTAAGTTTATAGTTGTGAACAAAAGTTAATTTTAAAACGGTTTTTTGGAAAATCATCCCTTAAAGGGTTAATTTAGAAGATTTCATTTAGTACACAACTTCGTCATTTTTAAAGTTAAAAACATGAAAATTTATATATAAGCTCCAGATTAGAAACAAAATTTGGAAGTATATATTACGTTTTTTTGGAAAGTCATCCCCTAAAGGGTTAAATAAGAGTGTGCAAGTTAGTATGCCAACTTCGTCAGTTTTGAATTAAGAAGGGTGAAATTAAGTATAATTATAAGCTTATAGTTAGACACAAAAAAAATAACTGTATCACTGTTTTCTCGAAATTCATCCCCTAAAAATAGGGGTTGGTATTCAACTATATACAAATCAACTTCGCCAGTTTTAGAGTGATAAAATATATGATTTTTTTTATGTAAATTTATAATAATAAACAAAAGTTAACTTAGAATATTTTTTTTTTTGGAAAATCATCCCTTAAAGAGTTAATTTAGGGGAATGAACTTAGTAAGCAACTTCGTCTTTTTTAAGTTAAAAATGGAAAGGGAGCAGGGAGGGAGGAGGAGCGGAAGAGGGAGATAGAGAGGGACAGGGAGTGGGAGTGGGACAGAAATCGGGAGAGGGCGCGGGTGCGGGCGGGAGAGGGACTGGGAGCGATAGAGGAAGAGGGAGAGGGATATGAAGTGGGAGAAGGACCTCGAGCGGGAAAGGGAGAGGGAGTGGGACAGGAAGAGGGAGAGCGAGGGGAAGTGAGACAGGGAGCGGGAGAGGAAAAGGGACAGGGAGCGGGAGAGGACGAGGGCAAGGGAAGAGAGGGAGATGGAGAGGGAGAGGGAAAAGAAAAAAAAATGTTAATGTTGTTTACCATTCCAAACCCGCTCCCGGAGGAATGATCTGTGATTGTATCGTAAGTTTCAATATGTAAATTCCTAAATATAAGTACTTCAATATAAATGAACCTGTTTTTAAATTTTCTTTTGTAAGGGATACTAAATAATAATTGATAAGCATAATTTCCGCGTGCGAAGCTGCGGGCAACAGCTAGTTGATAAATAATCTTTAAATTTGATTTGTCTGTAAACAATTTATTTTATTTTGATTGAAATGGTAAATATTTGATATTCTTAAATAATAATAATTATTATAAAATTCCTATATAAAATTAGTATAGGAATCCCAAAACTAAAGCAATTTTATGTTTTAAATACAATAAACAATAACCAACAAATGTCGCATTAATAACCCCAGCTGGGAATGTCCCTGCCACTTAACTCTATAAAAAATTCACTTCTAACTGTGAAATCAAAATAATATATAAATATAAAGCCATAGGTATTATATTAAGAAAAATCAACTTACTTCGTGGCCCTACATCCAACCTAAAAGCGTAACTACAAGCAGGTAGTTGTATCAAAAATCATTAGGAGTTCGCCTACAGAGGTGCTTCACAGAATTACCGCCCGAAGTTTACTTTTAATTCCAAATTTTATTCAACCCCTTCGCGTTCAAGCAGAAAGCGCTTGCTAACGTATCTGGATAATAAATTTAAGTCATGAAATATTGTTGGAAATGTTCGAATACTTTGTATTGTGGGACAGTGTTATATTGTGACTTCTATCTAAGGTTAATGAGAAACTTGTGTTTATTTCCACTTAAAAACAGACGGGATTATCGTTTATGGTCCTTCGAGCCGGGTTAATGACCTTATTTTTTTCATATGCTATAAGACAAAATAAAGTTTATAAGTAAATTACTAATATAATAATATTTCAGCATAAATCCAGTGAGATTTGTCTAGAATTCTAGTTGTACCTAAATATATAAAATTGTTAATTTCTTTCACAGTCATAACGTTTTTATTTTTCTTTTGATCTATTTATGAAGGTATTTTCTTATATCGAGTATATGAAGACTCTTAATAATAGGAGATTCCTAGGCTCTGCGTAATGCTCTGCTTACAAAAGGTCAAAATGCAGCCGCTGAAAGATTTTCAAGCGACAAGACCGCTTGAGAGCCGTGATCCCTTGCGGTGTTTATGGCGGGAAACGAGTCAGTATAAACACCCTGCCGCAATTTGCATCTTGATGTGGCATTAGCACGGGCCCTGACCACACAAATTTGAGGACATCAAGCGAATTAAAGATAAAGATAGCGATTTTTAAATCGCACACAGAAATATAAAGTGGGGTTATCTTTGTATTTTCTGTGTATGGGCATATATGTATGTAAATACAGTTTACTTTTGTTATATTACTGGAAGCTTTCTCTCTTTGCAAGAAGTTTTGTCACATTAACGTGCCCTACGATACTTGCAAACCAAAATTCAAAAAAAAGTATTTTTTGTTAAATTGGGAAATAGCTAGACAATAGATAGATATACAATACATAGGAAGATAGAAAAAGTTCAATAATCGAAAAAACTAAGTATAGTCACGTGTATTAACAACAAGGTAAGTTAAGTTTAAAAATTCAACTATACCTATTATGTCATCTTTGTATGAAGCCCCAAAGTTAGTATTCGATTCACGCCCAATGCCATAAATTCTAGTCCAGCCCATTAAAAGTCTAGTAATTAAGCGTTCTAGATGGCCTAGCACTTAGCGGGGTCAACGAACGCGCCATGTGACTAGCAGACTTCCTGTGGACTTATGGTGTATTATTAATTTTTGCATGTGGCTATGATAGAAGAATTAACTGATGCTTTTCATTTTCTTTACTTAGAGGCTAGAGCACTGGCAATATATTTATAGTTTCAAAACTTACTATTCAACGTATAAAATTTACGGACGTTTTACGAACGATGTTATGAGAAAAACTGCTGTCTACGAAGAGAAAATACAATGAATGAAAGGGATCGCAATTATTAGCCATGTCAAAACACGGTCGGTGGTTTTCAATCCAGACTCTAGATATAATTTTGAAATTTAAATCTATACGATATAAAACAAAAAAATGTTTGTAAGGATGTCATTTTTAGACTCTGAAACCATCCAACCGATATTCATTTTAAAAGGCTATAATCCGAAGGTGGTTTGAGACCACATAAACAATTTATTAGGCACAGTCAGTCCATTGATAAAGTCGATTTTCCACTTTTCCCATACAATTTTTTTCCCGAATTCTTTAATTTAGACATAACAATGTCACGCCATCTATAATTTAATACTCATTTAAACCAAAGAATTTCGATATTGCAAACTAAAGTCACGGCCTAGACGGTTTTAGGTTAGTTTAGTTATTGGATTTAGGTAAGACTAGGTGTTCTTTTGAACTTTTCAAAAGATCAACTTTGCGGAAGGATGCGAGAGTGTAGGTACCCGTGATCCTGACCTGTTGAAGAGGACAAACACCCGTGGTGGTTTTATCCGGTATGAGTCCGGCATAGCCGATTGGCTATGATGATGATTCGAGATGATAGATTTATCATCTCGATGAAGTGGCATCCACGAGGATTTCCCTATGTTAAACAGGTGTTCTTTTCGAAATGTTACCTTACTCGTAAATAAGTTAAAAATTCCTGCAAATTCCATCCTAACTATGAATAAAATACAGCATCGTGACAGAAGTTTTTTTCCGCGGCATAAGACGTTACTCCAGCTAATTCAAAAACATTCAACCACACTAGCACATACGCAATTTATTACACACAGACGTAATATAGTTCGTACGTATATGGACACACATACGAAATGTTTCACACATATACACTCATGCACGTATTTCTGTTTGTCTCAACATGTGTCGCCAGTCGCCACAGACAAACAAACGAATCAGTTGCGTAACTCAATGCGAATTTATGAATTAACTTTGCCCACACGTGGTCTTGTTATTTGTATGTTTATTTACGACTGCTGAGTTTTGCGACTTTTTTTACACGACTGCCAAGAAGGGTTAAATTTTCGCGCGTATCTTGTTTGTATGTACGAGTATGTAATATTCTTTATTATCTCATATCTTCCAAACCACTGAACCAATTTATATAATTAAGATATCGTTTTTGTGACGTTACGTTAGGTGACGTTAAAAAAACAAATATGGTGGCTGTGAGATGCTGTTGTTTGAAGTATCAAAAAATAAAAATAAATCGAATAATGAAATATGTGTATTAAATTAAAGTAAAGAGCTCACCAAAAGGATTTCAGGTATCTCATGATAGCTTTTTTGAAAACAGGTGTTTTTTTTTTAATTTTTCAATTTATACTAGTCTGTTACATCGACTGCACTATGGCTGCAACTCATGCAGGGTTGTTCATACTGCTTCTGCTGCGGTGACCAATCCATGGTTCCGCGTAAGCGGGCCGTCCAACTCCGATGTCCTCTTCGAAGCCGAAAACCTCAAAGGTCGTTCGCATCCCCTATTCATCCAAGAGGGTGAGCTAGTTCTTTCGCAAACATTTTCTTCTAGGCTGATAGAGATATGAGCCTTTGATCCTAAATCTAACCCTATTTATCTATTCCGTGACCAAGCTAGACCGAGACTACATAATGAAATGAAACGAAATAAAATGAAACAAATTAAACTCATTCATCCCTACTGTGAAAGGTCCCGAAAGAAAAGGCCGCAAGAAACTCCCAAGGAGATATGTTCCTACCCACAGTTACACACAGCACTTCTTTCTTATGACAAATATGAGTCTAGTTATCAAACATATTGTCCTGTCATGTCTTTAATCAACATCATGACAATGTATGTGTGAAATTACCCCGTTCATTAAGGCTATAAATGAATGAACATGAGAGTAATAACAACAAATCATTGTACGTCGGATGCGAGGCACATGGCGACGGAAGTCAATCGCTACCAACGCCATCTGTGCGCGTATCACACGCGAATTTGCATGTTTTTGCTACTTACTATAGTTTTAATTTTAGCAATGGTTCATTGACAAGTTACAATGGGATACGATCCATTCGCAAGCTATACCATGGCTGCTCTTTAATGAAGGAGAAGGGATTCTTCATTAGATCATAGCGTAGTAGAGTTATGGGATTACAATAGATACAGTATCTTGGAGGCTGTCAGGCTTGTTTGCGAAGTCAACGAAATATTTTGAAATTCTGGACTAAATGCTCCATTGTGTATTATCGGAGTGAAACGGACGAGCCTGAATGTGAGTCCGAAGCACACAAACTGAATTTGATTAAAAGTGCGCCTTGACCATCAGTAACACCGAAAGCATAACCAATTAATCGCCACAAAGAAAGATGAGAGAGAAAGAAAGATAGAACTGGCGTTGAAGTCCCCAGACGGATCATGAAGAGTCGTTTGGCAGCAGACTCAAGCTAGCTAGCCAGGCAGGTTTCCCGGTGACTTATTATAGGTAATTAAAAACTTTAAATGGCACTCCGGGAGTGCCAACAGAAGTGAAAACTTGAACAATTACGTGTGTATTTTTTGAATCATCAGGAAATATTTTATTGTGCAGAATATACTTTTAAATGAAGTTTTTGACGTGATAACGTCTTATAAATTGGTTGACTCGGGTGTCATTCACGAAAACTGTGTAAGGAACGTTACCATGCGAGCGCAGCATTAAAGAGAGAGGCTCGCTCGACCGGCGCGCGCCTTGCGTCTCTCTTCTACGCGAGCGTTTCTGGCGTCAACGAATTATGTCAGTGAATTATGAATTTAAAATTGTGATTTTCATTTAATTCTATGTTCCAAAAACTTATACCACGAACAGACGTTGTCACGTTAAATCTTCGTCCGTATACCGACTTTACAGACAACCATTTTTTTTTATTCATTACATTTTTAATGAATGGCTGCATATCGTAAAGTATATTTAAACTATAATCTTGTCAAGCTGTAAATTAAGTAACTATAGTTCTGTACTTCTCTCAGAGATGGCTCTACAGGTAGGTGTCGCTTTCCAGTCGCGAACTGTATAGTTTCATCCCATCTTAAAAATGCCCAACGTGCGTAAAGAAGTTTTCACTTCAATAATAGCTGTCGGAATGAGAAAAGAAAAAAGAGGCGGGCCTCATATTTACTGTAGACATGTACCACGAAAGTTCCTGTAGAGTGTAGACTAGGTTGCGATGATTAAATACATGAAAATTACAGGCGTTGTGAACCTTTTTAGCAAAAATAATCGTGTGTGTAACAAATGAAATCGTATTAATTCGCGTGTGAGACGCGCAGAGATGTTCGCCTACCCAATGATTAACTTCCGTTGGCTTTGTCATGGATTAAAGTTAATTCTTATAATTGTCATTTTACACGTTGTTGGTGCAAATAATGAAGTTGTTCATGTAATATCGAGCGTGGCAAAATGCTCAAGGTAAAAAAACCTAATCATGATAGATATTTGCATGAATTTCCGACGCAGTTATTCTTGATTTTCCTTTTTCGCTGCGCTGGCAACGCTTGCAAATCTTGCAAAGGTTTAACGCCCCTTAACTCAGAGTTGGTAATGTTACATAAATCGCTTCTTAGTAAAGAAATACGGTAGTAGTAGCTTAGTACAGTTTTGCATTATTGCTTTAATGATATTGCATTTAGTGACCTATCTGTTCCTTGATAACATAACAATAGAACAAAACATTCTCTCACCCGAACATAAAGTTCAACTTCCCTCAACAATCATTCATAACTTGTCGCGCGCAAAGAAAATCGCACCCCCGATTTCGCAGCAGACATCAAAGCGACATAACAAAGGTACCCTAAAAACATAATGAGACAGCAATAGGCGCAAGTGCTACCGTTCGCAAGGTCCCGTAGCAATTTCGGGATCTCATAAATATGTATAAGGGGGTCTTCTTTCACTTTACTTATCAATTACGGGGTCGTTTAGCGACTCGGCGCTCCCGGGCGGAAAATATGCCGCGGTATCGTAAGGGTTAACGTTACGTATGTGCGCTTTGAGGATCTTAACCCACCTTTTGCGGCTGTCACTACGTTTGGAGTTTAAATGGCGGTCTCGGAATGGGTTCGGTGGTGTATGTGGGTGTATGATCCTAAATATAATGGGGTGGATGTTGGCTTGGCTAATTTAAAACGTGTGTTTAAAATTAACAATGCTTAAAATTTAAAAAGATTACAGTTTTTGGCTTTAAATGCTTATCTTGATAGAGTCAAGTGTCCCCACCGCCTGCGACGATGCCAGCTAAATGGTTGGAGTTGGGAAAGTGAAAGAATGCTCAAAAATAGGGTATATGATGAATTTACAAGGAAAACTATGACGGCTATGTTAGCATAATAGTTAATGAGTAATAGTCGATAAACTTACTACTTCGGAACCATACATTGCGCGTGGCCTGACACGCACTTGCGTAGTTTTTTTTAATAAAATACGGTTGACGGTTGACAACAGAATACTTTTTTATTTAAACCTTCTAACCTACAGCACATTCTATAAGACATAAAGAGGTATTATTTTGATACTATTAAATATATTTTAACAGCACCACTTATCAAAATAATCTAACTACTATTAACAATAAAGCAACAAAAAAAACAAAACTATTAACTTGACCTCAATATCTTTAAACATTTTGAAGTCTTGATAATTTTACAAAATAGTTGTTTTGCACCACTTAAACTTTTCGTTAATACATCGGCAAGCATCTCACATGTTGACAGATAAACAATTTTTACAAGCTTATTAGAAACTGCTTCTCGTATAAAATGATAACGCACATCAATATGCTTAGTTCGTTTGTGAACTAAAGGATTTTCTGTCAACTTTTGAGCTCCTTGATTACCATTATGTACATCACTACAGTATAGTTATAATCAACAATATCTGCTAAAAGTTTTCTTATATATATTGCCTCTTTACATGCCTAAGCAATGGTCATACATTCGGCTTCTGTACTTGACAATGCTACCGTTTGTTGCTTCCTGCACTCATAGGATACTACATACCCTGATAGTTTGAAACTAAACCCTGAATCCTATATAAAAACAAACCCTTCTAAATTATAATCATCTTTGGTAAACATCAAACCATAAGACTTCGTTTTTTGTAAATATTTCAAAAATTCTTTTGGCCTGATGCCAATTAACTGAATTGAAACAATTATTAAATTGGCTAAGGTAGCTTACAGTATATGATATATCTGCTCGTGTTAATACTGACAAATACATAAGATTTCCTATAAGCTGTTGATAGGAAAACTTTTTGTCAACACATTCTGCCTTATCAAATTTCAAATTACATTAATTGACATGGTTCTGAAACTGACTTTACATAATGCATTTCTAGTAAACAATCATTTACTCTGGCATTCCATGCCCTAGCCGAATTGTTATCGCTTTCCTGTCACTTGTCTGTCTCTGGACCATTTGTAGCTTCATCATAAGTAACGTCTTCAGCCTAAGTCTCCGGTTCATCTGAAATACATAGGTTAGTAAATCCATACCTTTCAGGAGGTTTCCTGGCACGCTTGTTCACTTGTACTGATTGCGGTTTTTCTATCTGTCCATCATTTATTTCTATCTGAGCTATGTCATTATCAGTCTCCATTACAATGACGTCTCTACTTGTACATATTTTCCTAGTTTCTGGGTTATACAATCTGTAACCTTTCACATTCTCAGAGTATCCCACTAATATGTATTTGACTGCTTTCTTGTCCCACTTTAATCTTCTACTTTTAGGAACATGCATCATTACTGGGCTCCCAAATATTCTGACATGACTGAGATCAGGCTTTTTACCTGTCCATACTTCAATCGGTGTCATTTGGTCCAAACCTGAAGCCGGCAACCTATTTTTTAAGTATACTGCCGTATTTACTGCTTCTGCCCATAGACTTTTATCCAGTTTGGCGTCGAACAATAAACATCTTGCACGTTCAACAATAGTCCTGTTGAAACGCTCGCTGAGACCATTCTGCTCTGGAGTATACAGGTTGGTCTTCTGATGGATAATTCCATTCTTTTTCAGATAATTTTCTATCATATCTGAACAAAACTCCTCTCCATTGTCGGTTCTCAATGTTTTTATCTTTGTTCCTTTCATATTCTCAACCATGCTATGAAATTCCTTGAAATACTGTAGAGTCTGATTCTTCTCCTTTAGGAAATATACAAATGCCATTCTGCTAGCATCATCCACAAACAATAGAAAGTATCTTGCCTGTCCAATCGATCGAACCTCCATAGGCCCATACAGATCTGCGTGAACTAAATCTAATACTTTTTCACTTCTATGGTTTGTCAATTGAAACGGTAAACGAGTCTGTTTTCCTTCACAGCATATTTCGCAATTGGATTTCTGAAGATCAACCTTCATATCAAACGATATTCCTTCTACAGCACCATTTTTCATCTTCTGCAAATCTTTACTGTTAATATGCCCTAATCTTCTATGCCACTGTTTTGCATCTGTAGTTTGCACTGTTGCCGCCAACACTTTCTCTGACTTCATTGTACTCAATTTATACACACCATTCTGTAGACTTGCTATTCCGATAAGCTCATTCTTTTGATTATGAATATAACTTAAATCACTTTTGAAAGTGACTCGGTTTCCTCTTGCTATCAATTGGCTTAACTGATAACAAATTTGCAGTTAAGTTAGGTATGTACAAGATATTGTTTACCTTTATGTCAAACTGAGAATTATTCACTAGTGTAGTGATCTGTGTATCTCCGGCACACAAAACTGGCACAGTTATATTATTAGCAATAATAATTTCCTTCGTATCGTGTACCTTTCTCACTTGCATTAAAATCTCTTTGTTCGATGTCATATGAGCACTTGCCCCTGAGTCAATATACCAGTCCTCTTTACTAAATTCACTGTTGAAGAATGCAGCACTAAATGCATTTACTTGCTTTTCTTTCAGATCAGGACAATGGTTCATAAAGTGGCCAATTTTCTTGCATTTATAGCATTTTATCACTTTCTTGACATTTGACGTATTGCTCGTCGAATGTTTCGCCTCTTTTGTATTCCAATTTTGACCGATCTTACTTCTTTGTTTCGACCATAGTGCAACTTCAGAGTCACGATTATCAACTTCAGTACTCATATCAAGCAGTTTCGTTTTGATAATATCAGAATTTATGGCAATGCCGGAATGTTCAATTGCCATAATCATCGGCGCAAATTTTTCGGGTAGACCCGCCAATAGCAATGAACCGATCCATTCTTCATTTATTTCAAAACCTGTACCTCTAAGTCTTTGTGCAGTTTCCACTATCTGACTAACATATGACGTCATCGTCTCACAATTATCAAGTCGAATAGATATAAGCTTTCGAAGTAAACTGATTTTCCTTGTGAATCCGCTGTCATCAAATAATCTTTGGAGTTTCTGCCACAATTCCTTGACTTTGGTCTCACTTTTTATGTGCACGTATAACTTGGGATCAATAGTCATGATGAGCTTTGTTTTCACTTTTCTATCTTCTGCATCACATAAATCGACAGGAATGGCGTCGATGTCAATCCCTTCCAAGATGAGAAAATTTCTTGCTGCGAATGCCCAATCATCGTAGTTTTCGCGTCCCCTTAACTTCGGCACATTCACTAAATAACTGCCCGACGACATTATAACTAATTTAATGCAAACGATACGAAAATCTGGTAAATTATTCAAAAATTTTGCTCTGGGCCCATAACCTAATAAAATACGGTTGACGGTTGACAACAGAATACTTTTTTATTTAAACCTTCTAACCTACAGCACATTCTATAAGACATAAAGAGGTATTATTTTGATACTATTAAATATATTTTAACATTTTTTTAATTTGAGTGTTAGTGTTATGTACCTGTATTTAAATGTCTGGGAACGTCGACATTGGGTTGGCCACTAAGCCCTACAGCAATCCGCACTGGAGCAGCGTGGTGGCGTATACTCTAGGACTTTTGAAGCAATTGAAGCAGCGAGTTGACTATCAAATAATTCTTGACGAAAAATAACCGACTTCAAAAGAACTCAAAAACTACTTGTCAGATCTCGCTCAAAAAGCACCAGCTTTCGATTAAATTAAATCATGAAAATCGGTTCACCCAGACGAAAGTTCTGAGGTAACTAACATAAAAAGAACAGTCCAATTGAATACCTCCTCCTTTTTTGAAGTTGGTTAAAAATAGATATTACTTTATTACTCATAATTATATTTATACAACTTTGAAATTAAGGGCAAATTTCAGTTTTACTATATTCAATGATGCGCTTAAACTCTGTCACCGAACGCCACTATACGCCGAGGGCGCGAATGTTTTAAAATGGACCCCTTTAAAATAGGGTCGATTTTATGTCGAAAAAATACTCGGCAATTTTACGAGACAAGCGGCCCAATGTCCCTGAGGTAGTTTCGGTACCCGATTACGTTTAGGGTTAAATGTCATTGATATCGGCAGTCGGAGGGTTATTCAATTTTTGTTTCTAATTTGTACGGTCCATGTGGCTAGGGTTGGACCGAGATGCTATCATTGTTTATTGATGGTCATCGAATTATTTTACGATAGTTTTGTTTTGTTATTTGCTTTAGTGGTTGTTTTATTAAAGGAAAGATAACAATTCATAAAATAATGTTTAAAAGGGTAAATAACTGTAGATTTAAAGTAAGAATTACCGTAGCGTATAGTTTTAGGTATACCTATGCAAATACGAAATGAAACATCGGTAGAATGTTACCTCACGTTTCCAAAAGAACTCAATGAATATAATTTGACGATGGCAACGTAGATTTGCCACAAAACCTAGAGCTACATCATCCGTCTAAATGCTGACCAAATGGCTATTTGTGTTTGATGAGTAAGTCTGTATGTTTTTTTTATCGACCTGCTTAAACCACTGAGCTATGACGGTTTTGTTATTAATTTATTTTTATATAAAAAATCGACAAACATCTGTAACATCATAGGCATGAGCATCAACACTGCGTTACAGCCGAAGTAAGAAAAGAGAAGAAAAATTAAGGAGTGGTTCTCAAGCAATTTATTGTAATTGCTATTACTTGTGTTATGTTTGCTTACCCACAAAAAATCTTACCAGATAAACGATTACATCATTCAGATTAGATTCAAATATTATATCAGAGATAATAAAAGATGGAAGGGTAATCGTTGATTGTAATAATCGACGAATTGTGAAGTTTAGCCAGCTGCTAAACATCCAAAAATGGTTAAAAAACACAAAACAGGAAGTCATTTCCACCACCATCAATGACATTAATCATAACGGAAAACAATATCCGTAAAAATCTAGCTACCCGCATTACGAGCAATCTTCGGATAAAATCTTTAAGCTGGAATCAGACCGTTTTAGCAATTTGGTGTAAATTTAGTGAGGGGCCGTTTTTACCAATTGTCCGTCGACAGCCGATCCCAGATAGCTGGTGGGACCCGCATGTGCGCGCACGCAACCGTTGCCATAGACTGTGAGGGGGACAGAAGGTACAAAAGGACATTTATTCTAATTTGGACTTTTTATCGTGAAAAGGTTTCATAGAATCAAACTTGATCATTATTATAATGTTAAATATTTAATTAATTAATGTTGAATCTACGTATGCTATCAATAATATTTTCGTTAGAAACAATTTATTACACCAGAATGAACTAAATATTTTTCTAATATTCAATAAGTAGACATCCTTGATGTCTACTGTAGTATCTGTAAATTGTAGTATCTATACCTATACAAATTACCTAAATTGCTATTTAAAATCACATTCAAGATGTACACAAATAGACACCTAGACTCTATGAATTATTCTAGAATTACAGTAGTCATAGATGCCATAGCCCAAAAAATCATACCAAGAGTCACCCTTCAACTGGACCTATAAAACTACAGAGAACTAGCACTTCTACCACATAATCTTTGACAGGATGCGCCACGTTCGTAATTAATAGATCGTTACTGTCGCGGCGCATCACGTCGCGATTGTTTTTATGGTAATGCCTCCCGGAGGCTGGGGTGTTCCGTGTACTGGACGCCATATTGCGTTGTGGCATCCAACGGGTTACATGCATGTTATATTACTACGATATGTCGATAATGGCCTTTTGTCAATTGGAGATATTAATGGTAGATTTAGTGATGTTCAAAATGTGTTTAGACCATTGATTTATAAAAGCCAAAAGACTTGAAAGCTAGTTCTTTCTTTCTGTTTTTTCTCACTTTCTTGGTCGGCAATGCATCAGTGACGCCTTTAGCTATTGCTGGTGTCCATGGGCGACGATAGCCACTTACTATCAGGTGGATCATCAGCTCGTTGCACGGTTTTTTACAAAAAAAATTAAGACCAGCTGCAAGAGCTGCAAAATAAAAACTAAGCATTTTACGGTGGATTTTAAGAAGAGCGTTATCTAGTCTGTTTACAATTTTTACGAGTTTGACCCTTTTTGGACACTTTGATTATGTGACCTTTTGCGTAGTTATAATTCGATTATGCGTAGTTGCTTTATTTATATAATGCTCGGTAGGTTGCACCAAGTGCCATGGAATTTGTTTTACATAAAAGGTCGATTCAATTAGGGATGGATAGAACTTCAAGATGGCTTTATTTTTTTATGCACTCTCATAACATAACAAATATAGTTACCTAACTAATTGTAATGATTGTTATCTCAATAACACGTTCTGTGTATTCATTTTGCGTTACATTGACCTCCAATTTCGCAACAACAACAGCTTGATCATGAAATCCCAATTAAGTGCATTACATATCACTTCTTTCCATTGCCTCCTCTAATTATCTTAATGAAAATGATCTTCATAACGCCAACTCATAACGTGATCTCTCCATCGGACAATCTGACGTCTGAATAATTAACGTTATAATCAGTTAAGTGATAATAATGACATGCGGGTGTGTTTAACTTTGTTTGCTTTTTTCGTCGTCACGTCGCGGTATGGTGCGTGTACCCTTTGTTTCCTCTGATGGATTCATTAGTCTATGATAGATGCGGTTGGTTGTCGGTCGTTGCGTCACTGATGTTGACTGAAGCAAATATTTGATAATGTTTAAGGATAATAAAGGAGATGTTCAAAAAATGTATGGGGGCTGGTACTAAATTTGTACAAAAACAAAACTTCGATGAGGAGAAAGTGAAAATTATTCCGATTGGGACAAGGTTGTGAAAATAAAAAAAAGATCCTCCCTTGTTTTTTTATTTGTGTTTGAATTTCAGTGGATAGATAAAAAGCTTGTCACACTTGCACCTTTTTTACTTCTGGCAACTTTATCCTGACACTATTGACACTTGACAGTACTGACTGATAGTGACATCAGTGTTGCCAATGCTACGGCAATTACCGTATTCTACGGCTTTCAGGCCAAAAAATCACAAAATCTACGGGATACGGCTGGAACCCTATTGCCGTAGCAAATTCTACGGCTTTTCGCAAATTCCACGTGTTTTTTGTTATTTATTGTTTTGCAAACATTTAACGAATGTTAAAACCCTTCAAACAGCGCCACTAGGCTAATGTTGACGTAAATGTAGGCTAATGAAAAGTATTCCTCGTTTAGTGGGCATCAAATTCACTGCCCTTCTTTTTTAGTTTTAGCGCTGAACTGATGGTATATATTGGCGTAATTGGATAGCTACGGCCCACACTTGATCTTTTCCCATATAAACACGGCTTTTTTATGTAATGTACACGGCCTTCCAAAAATTTTCATTGGCAACACTGAGTGACATTGAGTGATGAATGAATGAAACGATGACATTTTGTTTTGCATTTGATTGATTGACAGTTGACACTGACAGTTACTAATATCAAACCACAGAATACTTAATCACTATGGATCAAACTAGGATGATCTATGTCGTTTCGTTTCTTTATGATTTTGGTTTACAATTTAATGTTAATTATTTTAAACATGTGTTGAAAACATAATAATATAATAGATTGACCTCAGATATGTTCTAATTCGTGAAAAGGACGTATGTACCTGTTAGAAAAAAAACATTGCTTTCCATAGACCTTCTAATTATCATGAACATACTTCTTCGATTTTCCAAAATATGGAGGATCAATAAAATATAAGTTTTATAATTTCAAGTAGATTAGAAAATATGCTTTCAAATGAAATATAAATTACGGCTGTACAAATTTCTTCGGAATAAAGTACCACTTTTGAACATCTCCTTTGTCTCTCTGAGTGTTGTTTGAATCTCTAGGCATAACAGAAGTATTTGTGTGTAATTAGTCGTCGAAGAAGGGGTCTATTTGATTATTTATAAGTGGCCATAGTCGCCTATACATATCACTGATAAAAAAGCATCTCAGACGGGTTGCCGATCGAAAGGATAACGGTTTGTTACAGGGTTTCCGACACTGCGAACAAAACATTTAAAATATTTCATGGTCGATTGTAGAAATGAGGGTATGGCTAGTGTATACAATAATACAATACAAGCTACAATCCAAAAATTCAAAAAAGGTGTTGTGGACTCTAAATCGACTGAGTCTTGCTCTTGTCTCGCGATGTTAAACAAAGTACCTACACCACTTAGTACTAAGGCCAGTTTATCTACACGGAGAAGCTTACACACAAAGTTAAGTGCTTACGCCCCAACTCACAGTAACTAACGGTTACTTAAATCGCTCCTTAGTACAGAATTTGTATGGTGATTAGGAGCGATTAAAGTAACCGTTAGGGACTTTGAGTTGGGGCGTTAATGTTAGTGTTTCTTATCTCCAATTTTTGTTTGTTTGTATGTATAGTTCTAGTATAAATTAATTAGATTATTATAAACGTATGCTAGGCATAAATTAACGGCTCCTGCAGAAGATCAGCGCTGGCTGTCTCCGGACTCCAACATAATGCTGAGCAGACTCCGATTTGTAAAGGGTCCTCTTACAAGTATTATCCTTACCTACTTTATAACTTATAAAGCAGGTACTACTAGTAATACTTATAAATTATAAGTATTGTGTACATCGGTGAACTAGTCAAAGACCGACCGGCGAGAAAGTTGAGTCAAGAGCGCTCTACGTCGACTAATTTAAAGCACAGCTTGGGTCTAATGAGTGACTCACGGAGGGAAAGGTTCTGTAGAGCTCACGACACGAAATCCTTGTATTGTTTAAGATGTTAGATCGTTTCGTCACAATTGGGGCGGTTGCGACCAACGACCAATTACATCAAAGTTAATATAAAAATATATTATATGGTAGCGTCGGAAGTTTTCATGCCACCCGAGGGCATGCGACGTAACTTAGCGATAGTCTTCTTACAATAACAACGAAGATTCACGGCTTAACGTGCTGTCCGAAGCGCGGAAACCCTAAAAAAAAGTTGCCGCTACAAAAATATATAAATATATCAAAGTAATTTAATATGTGGTTATTGAATAGTTACAATAGTTGAGTGATAAATGAACATTTTAGCAACTAAGAAACAACAAATAAAAAGTGAAAAGAACAATAATTTTTGCTTTGACAAAAACACTTGATTTTTTATCAATAATCAGAAACCCACTTCACAGCACAAAATCATAACAAACCCATTCAAAATCCCGCCGTAAAAGTTAAAAACGCAACGATTAAAAATCTTATCGTAAAAATATAATTAAAATGTGTTTTTACGGTCGTAAAGTGTAAAAGCCCTCATAATCTGTTACACACGTTCTCACAGTGGCATTCATCTTTCTCAATCAGCAGCCATCGGGGGTGAATGATTTTTATTGTTTTTGGACGAATTGCTACGGGCTGTACCTACTTTATTTTTAACTAACTTTGGCCTGTGGTCGTATCTGACAAGTAATGTGTAGTAGTCTCAAAAACAATCCCTCAAGGCGTGATTTGAAATACAACTTTAATTATTTTGATTAAATAAAATTCATATGTATAAAAGACGCATCTGCAAATTTTTCTAAAAGATATTTTGTTTTTGCTTCTCCTCCAGAAGCAATGATGAAGAAAATATACAACGATATAGGTAATTACATCTTGTTTACATAAAAATAATGTTTTTAATATTTTAAAGTTTTGCTCATCAGCTGATATCATATCATAATGTTCATTGATGTTGTCTCATGTCATACCCATAATCATGATTGACTTTATGACGCAAATCACGCCCATAAGTTTGCCTTACATACCAGCATTATACAATAACTTCACATAATACGATACTACGGTCCCTAGAAAAAAAAAAAAAAAAAAAAAAAAAAAAATAACGCTTCACACTCATAGCCCCACACTAGGATTCCCTGTGTTGTGGGTGCCATGGACAACACACTAGACAAGGACATTTACACCCAGACCGAGAACAGAAATTCAAACTCATCATTCAAATTTCCGCCTCGCTGGGAATCGAACCCAGGACCCTCGGTGCGGCGATCCGGCATAGTAACCATTGCGCCACACGGGTCGTCAAAAAACATAAAAAACTTCAACAAAACTAACGCATTTATACGATGTCAAACATCAAAACGGCCACAAAACACAATCTATTCGCAATAAAAGCTACGTACGACTCGTACGAGTGATAAAACAGAGTTAGTGATACAAAAGGCTGCTTTAGTGGATTTTTAGAAGCCCGGTTAAGTTTAATCAAGTGACCGTAAAATTAATTATCTAATCGCTTCGTTCGGAATGGTCTCCGCAATAAAATGTTTGGGAGAGTCGTTCTGAGTTGTTTATTCAAGTGAATGTATCGGGAACAATCAACGTTGCGCTCGGGTTATTGAATTTGAAGCCATAAATAAATAATTCTTCTAATAACCGACTACACAATTAGGGACTACACAACTACTCGTCAGATCTGTCTTAAATTTAAATGGGACCACGTGACAAGCACCAGCTTTTGAATATAAAAAGAATAATTAAAATCAGTTCACCCAGTAAAAAGTTGCGAAGAAACACACATAAAAAATTCGAATTGAGAACTCTTTTTTTTTGAAGTAGGTTGAAATGTATTCTTTTTAAACAACTTCAAAAAATACTACAGTCAGTAAAAGAGTTAGAAATGCCAGACATCATACATGGCTGGCTTCAACCCATTAACGGCCCACTACTGAGCACGGGTCTCTCCTCTTGAGGAGGCCTAGAGCATACTCCACCACGCTGCTCGGCTTCGGAGGGATAAGTGATCAACCCATGTATCGGAAGTATTCATGTCGCCCGAAGGCCTCCGACATGGCATAACGACTCTTATCTTAAGATAACAACCATTCATGGATTGTAGCCCTACCTACTCGTATTAACAGTATAATCTAAATTTTACTAACAAAAAATAACAGACTTCAAAGTCTCAAAAACTACATAGTTGTCAGATCTCGTTCAAATTTATGTGAGACCACATGACAAGCGCCTGCTTTCGATTAAAAAAAGAATCATCGAAATCGGTTGGCGTGATATTGAGTTATTCGTCAATTTGTCGCGCACATCTTAACACAAATTTACGACGATTTGGTTTTCTCATGGATGCCATTGTCAGATCTCAATAAAATTTATGTGGGACCACATGACAACCACCAGCTTTCGATTAAAAAAATAATCATTAAAATCGGTTCGCCCAGTCCAAAGTTCTGAGGTAACAAACATAAAAAAAATACAGTCGAATTGAGAACCTCCTCCTTTTTTGAAGTCGGTTAAAAATGAAGATAAAGTAAAATCTGAAAACTCGGAACGCATTTTCCCTCAAAGCGTGCTTTAAAACAACCCCACTTGAAGTGTTCTTTACAAAATATTTAGACATAACAGCGGCTTAGCAAACAGGGCGGAATTACAGCTATTTCCACAATATTTTGATATATTGCCCTTAATAACAGGACGGGGGACGTTTCGCTTTAAAAATCGGGGGCGAGTGTGTTTGCTTACGTAGGTAAATTACCGTTTAAGCTTTACTGTACTTCGCTCTTTATTCTGAAGGGATACTATTGAAATATCGAAGAAGTATCCATAAAATTCTATGTTATTTTTACTTTCTTTGACATTATATTTTGTCATTTATGTCATAAAGTAATGGCTATTGCATTCGTCTTCAAATTAATGACCATGACCAACCAGAAAAATTATACCGCTGAAGCCATATTTACCATTGCAGTGCAAAATATTGTGTGAAGTTGAGTAGTGGTAACTTTGGTGTGCTAGGCAACCTATGACTTTAAAGGTTTATATGATACAAGTCTTTTTCAGTCTTTGAATACATTTTTGACTAAAATAGTTATTGTGTGTTAATCTTACCGAAGTCGTCGTCTTTTGCTAAATCAGCATATTTCAGAACTTACACATGTGACCGTCTACAGAAGTGTGGAGCTCAGAGACAACTAAAGCAAAAAAGCAAAGGACCTTATAATTTCAATACACTCACATTTCATACTTACCCATAGTACCACCGCGTTTGTTTGAGTTTAGATTTTTTAATGAGAGTCGTTACGTCCTCATAACGTGGTCATTAATAATGAAATTAATGATTGGTTCATTTCGCACGCGCGCGCTTTATAGCTTCCACGGCCGTTGTTTGTTTGTCCAAGTTATTGACGAGTAGTCTAATCGATAAGTTCAAAATGGTTGAAATTAGAGATACTGCTCTTAAAAATACGTGCGATAGCTCATTCTGTTCGGAATGATGTCTAGAAAAATGTTTCGGAAGCGTTTACCAGCACGTAAAAAATTGCAAAAGTTATTGACAAAAAAAAGTTGAAAAAAAAAAGTATTTTGTTTTTGGTAATCACTCCGAAACTATTAATATTTAAGAAATTTTAAAACAAGATTCTTAAAGAAGAGGAAATTTCCAAACAATGACTCGCGACTCTCGGAACTCTATCTCCATCATTTATAACTTTAATTTAACGCTGAAAATGGGTCTCCACGCGGCATTTTTAGGTTGCGCGTGCGGCGTCAAAACCGAGTTCGTCACACTCAATAATTTTTTAAGGTATTAATTATTAATAAAAAAAAATAAAAAAAATATGGTGTATTCGAAACACTTCAAAGAATTTGCTCCCGTAGGAAATTTTGCTTAAAGTTAATTTTTCAACAAGTTAGACGATTGTTAATTAACTAAATTTTCTCGAACTTCCATTTTCATTGTACATTAAAAAAAATGTTTAAGTAATTGTCCTATAAATGTTTCGCTTCGTGGAGCCCTTCTTATATACATGCTTAACGAGATCACGTCATAAAAGTTTAAAAAGTTTTAATACTTTGTGTATAATAATTTTATAAGTTGAACAAACAATTTTTTCGTTTTTTTATCGAATCGAAATTAAAAAATTGAAAAATGTTTTTATCTGTACTTTGTTATACATCGTTGTTTTTATTATTTTTAGGTGTTTCAGAAAAAATATATAAAAAAGTTGAGAATTTGTTTATAAAAAAATTTTAAGTTAAAAAACAATGAAATTGTTGATAAAAAAAATATTTTTTTACATTTCTATTAAAGATGGATAATTATAATTTTTAAGAAAAAAAAAATTCTTAACTAATTATTCAAACAATAGAAATATTAAAAAACGATTATAAACAATTAAATATCATTATTAAGAAAAAAAATTTTTTTTTCAAAAATCATGATGTTTTGTAAAGAATAAGATATTAAGAAATTTTTTCTTGAAAGCATTGAAATAGTCTATTTGTTTATAAAAAAAAAAATATAAAAAAATGAGGGAATTTTTTTTTCAAGTCATTAAATGTCTTTTATGAATGCCAAAACGATTATGTAATAATAAATTGAGAAAAAAAAAATTCAATAATATTATTTGGATTTTTCATTTTTTGTTCAACTTATAAAATTATTATACACAAAGTATTAAAACTTTTTAAACTTTTATGACGTGATCTCGTTAAGCATGTATATAAGAAGGGCTCCACGAAGCGAAAAATTTATAGGACAATTACTTAAACATTTTTTTTAATGTACAATGAAAATGGAAGTTCGAGAAAATTTAGTTAATTAACAATCGTCTAACTTGTTGAAAAATTAACTTTAAGCAAAATTTCCTACGGGAGCAAATTCTTTGAAGTGTTTCGAATACACCATATTTTTTTTTGATTTTTTTAAATTAATAATTAATACCTTAAAAAAATATTGAGTGTGACGAACTCGGTTTTGACGCCGCACGCGCAACCTAAAAATGCCGCGTGGAGACCCATTTTCAGCGTTAAATTAAAGTTATAAATAATGGAGATAGAGTTCCGAGAGTCGCGAGTCATTGTTTGGAAATTTCCTCTTCTTTAAGAATCTTGTTTTAAAATTTCTTAAATATTAATAGTTTCGGAGTGATTACCAAAAACAAAATACTTTTTTTTTTTCAACTTTATTTTGTCAATAACTTTTGCAATTTTTTACGTGCTGGTAAACGCTTCCGAAACATTTTTCTAGACATCATTCCGAACAGAATGAGCTATCGCACGTATTTTTAAGAGCAGTATCTCTAATTTCAACCATTTTGAACTTATCGATTAGAGTAGAGGTTATGTCCGCGTCATGGTTCAATAACTACATGAAAATGTTAAAAAATACTATTTTTGTGTAGAATAAACGACCTTAATATTTTTTTGCAAATTCAAGGAAAGATAAATTTTATACATTAGTTATCTTTATATGAGATCTGAGAGTTACTTTTATCTGAAATCGCACATTTTTCTTTGTATTTATTCACCATAATTACGATAAAGATAATCGTTCGACATACCTACAGAGAAGAAGTGGTGAACCTATTTTTTGTATACCCTCATTATAAATCTATAATTATAAATCTAATTAATAATTAAAATCTATTTATATATAAAATATATACCCTCGTATTCAGCAACAAAATTTGGCTTAGTAAGAAAGCAACGCCAAAGGAGAAGCTAACTGACAAGAAAGAGAGAAGAAAAAGAACCGCTCTCAAGTTCCCAGATGGAATACGACGAGTCCTTTGGCGGCTGTCTGATAAATAATAATGTTGAAAATGATATTATCATTAACATTAATAATCCCCGTATAATCACTCCGAGGTCTCTACAAACAGCGGGCCGGATTTAGTCGCTTCTTACGATATCCATCCGGCGTGGGATTAGTAATATTGAATTAATTGATAAACGGTGCATTGAGGCATTAAGTTAACAGTATTTTCTATAGAACACTCTATATAAATATTTAATAAATAATGCATCTACTTGCAGGCTACTACCTAACTTAAAACAAATTCAAACCTTACACGTTACAAGTTGTATTCGCATATCAAAGATCTATCAATAAGAAGATATTAGAACTTAGAAGCAACCCGAAATAAATTATTCAGTTTCCTTGTAAACATATCAAAACACCTAACAACTATAATAAAATAAGCCTTGACACGCTAATCACGCACGAGAGCTGCGACAACACACCCCCGTATTACACTTAATAGCATAGATGGCTCTATTAACCCCCTAAAATTTGTTTACCTAATAGAATAACGACCTATCGTATAATAAATTGGAAGATTTCCATATCCGATAGCGGTGCGTTTATCATTTTAATACTTGAAAGTGCCTCGCGGGTAGGGTCACCACATGGGGAATTTAATTAGGACTGAAACTTAGTGTTCAAAAATTTATGTATCTTATATGTTGTCTGAAAGAAATCCTTTTTGTTTAATTTAAGTAGTGGCTTTGTCCTTATTGTTGTAATCTCCTTATTCTGGAGTACTATAAAGAGTATTATGCTTGGCTTGGCTTGGCTTCAACCCATTAATGGCCCACTGCTGGGCACGGGTCTCTCCTCTTGAGGAGGCCCGCCCGAGGGCCTCCGACATGTCTTAACGACTGTTATCTTACGATAACAACCGGGACCGATGGCTTTACGTGCTCTCCGAAGCACGGAAACGCTCAAGAAATTTTTGCCACTAGCGGTCACCCATCCAACTACCGACCACGCCCGCTGTTGCTTAACTTTGTTGATCACATAGGATCGACGCAAGCCTCCGGACTATGAGCGCTTCGAGAAGAGTATTATAGTACTCCAGAATAAATAGCTGATTGCCAAGAGGTGTAAGCATGTTGATATATATTTTATGCCTATTCGTTTCACCACCGGTTTTTTGTAGTGAACTCATGAATACTAAGAGCCTTTGCACACGCCGCGTTTTTCAAGCGCATTCGACGAAAACGCGCGGAATCTACGCGTTTTCCGCGCTGCAAACGACGAGGTGGACGAGGCGTTTCCTCATATGATCGCGTTTTCGGCGCCGTAAAAATACGCAGTGTGCAGAGGCTCTAACCGTGAGAAGTAAGGACTACCTAACATTTTTGAAACGACATTAATTTAGTTCTATAAAATCCCGCGTGATGGAGCAACAAAGAATGTATAATTATAATACTAACTCTTTGCTCACGGGTTTGCCCGCGTTATCCGGGACAATAAATATCTACCCTCTATCCTATTCCACATCATGGTCTACCTTAATGCTAAATTTCATGAAAATCCGTTTAGTAGTTTTTGCGTGAAAGAGTAACAAACATCAATCATCCTCAGAAACTTTCAAACAAACATTTATAATATTAGTAGGTAGTATGCCTACAATAAACTGTGAACTGGTATAGTAAACATAATCAAATGTCTTAAAAAATATAAGGTATAGGTAATAACCAGTAGAGAACGGAGCAAGGAGAAAGAGAGTAGTAGAGAATAAAATATAATTATTTAATTAACCATTGGTGGTCCACTGGTGAAGCACTACTGCTTCAATTCTTAAATTAGTTTTTGTAAACTTAAATGGCAACATGACTAAGTGCAGAGCTCATTCATTAGAGTGCTACGTCTAACGCCATCTAGCAAAAATAATAACATACTAAAATAATACCTTGTAATTTTTACCACTGGGGCCACCAGCCCTAGCTCATAGACATACGACTGTATCTACCCTACTTCAAAAGATAAGTTTAGGTACTACAGTTACGAATTTTGAACATTAACTTATACAGATTAAATAGATTACAAAATCACTTATGAGGATAATCCCGACTTACACGTCCGCATGGTAGTCCTACTACAAGTACTGAGTGACGTCATTATGTGGCACGATGATAACAAATATCGTTCAGTAACAAAAGTGAAATATGAACCGTAAGACAACGTAATACGGTGGAAAATACATTTCCGAACGGTATAATAACTTGGTTATAGACGAGTATTAAGGGGCCATCACAAGATTGACAGAACGTGGTATTAAATTGTGATCCAGTGACAGGCGGGCGATGATTAGCGTTTTTATAACACTGTTACGTTTGAATTAGCGTTTATTACAATGATGGTGATGACTTAATAACTCGGGTGAAGTATGCGATTTTTATACGTATAAGACTCTAGTGGATTAGCTTGTTAAACTTTGTCTATTAAGGGCTATCATGTAAAGTTCGTTCCATGAAAGAAGTACATATTATACTAAACTATATATATTTTTTTGACTTACCATTTTTTTATGGAAATAGCCAGCAAACGAGCCGACGATCCACCTGATGGTAAGTGGCTATCGTCACCCATGGACATCAGCAACACCAAAGGCATCACTGATGCGTTGTCGGCCAATAAAGAGAGAAGAAAAAGAAAGAAAGAACTGGCTCTCAAGCCCCCAGCCGGAACACGATTATGTTACAAATAAAGTATATTTTTCTCTTTTTATTCTGGAATGTACATAGGTTCCGCCCAAAAAAACACATCTCCTTTATGGTATACACATACCTTGTTTTTAAAAATAATATTACCTATACAAGCAGCCCAGATAGTAAGTAGTCATGACCATGGACATCTTTAGCAATAAAGCATCTGATGCAGTGCAAAGAAGAGAAAAGAAAGAACGCTATCAAACTTTCAGACAGAAGACGACGAGAGGTTTGACGGCTGACTCAAGCATTGCAAGCAGGGTGGTAGCTAGCAAGCAGACTTCACGTAAAGATAACAGTATGGTGCAAACGTTTATTGAATAGAATATTAATAGTGCCCCAGAAGACATATGTAGGTAGCAGGGGCGGCTGTACTTTAAGTGCACTCGTGCGCCGAACTGCCAGATTTTTATGTTTAGAAAAATAAAACAAAAAATGTTTAATAGTGTCTGATTAACGATCTATTCTATATTAACGAAATTATGATGAACCAATTTAAGCTCTTTGATAAAGTATTAAGACTCATTATCGTGAAAATCGCTGTAAAATGGTTCACGGTGCGCTAGCCAAAGCGCACGGCGAATGCTCATACAACTTCTATGAGATGCAACCGAAAACGCCTGGCGCGTGAGACAGAGATAGTTCAATAGAAAATGTACGGCGAATTATGACGTTTTGGAGCGCCGCACCAGCGAACCGAAGATTACCGAGCGGAACAAGGTTTCACGAAATTCGCGCGCGCTTTTAGTAGCTAACATAGTGATTAAGTACTCTGTGGTAGCTAAAAGGAGTTGCGTTTGTTTACATTCTGCAAGGATTTTCAGTATTATAATATTATAGTTACTGAATTGTGGGACAGTGTGTGTGAGTAAATAGCTGTGAAAATGAGTATTAACTTTAACATCGACCATTTTGGAAGCTAATTTATTTTAGAAAATAAAACAAAAATTGGAATTAAAATCGGCAGGATTATTTTTCAAACACCCATCTATTTATTTTTCAAACAGTCATCTAAGGGCACTTTTAAGACGAATATAACTATACAAATCCATCCAGCCGTTTAGGTCTACGCACGAAAATCATAACCGTTCTTTGGAAGTCGTTAAAAATAAAAATACGCTGATACAGTGCACCACCACTTCTAGGATCCACCAGCCGCCACTGGTAGGTAGCATATGATTGTAGTGCTTAAAATATTAATACTGTTGTAATTAATAAAAATAATTTTATCCCAAGTTATGTCTGAAAAAAATTTGTAAGATTATCTTTGTTACACTGTAAAAGTAATAGCAACTAAGTAAACATTACGAGTAAACAACTGAACAACAAAAAAACTCCTGTCTCAACAATAAACAACAACAGTTTCTAGTAAATTGAACTTAATTTTAAAACTGGCCACACGGTGTTTTTGTTTGCACGTGGAAACACACGATGCGATATTGTGCGCTTTAACGCTGGCTGAAGTCCGACTACTGCTTTTCGGTTTGTTTGTTAAACTCTGGTTCAAAAATATTTTTAAATATTATCTCTCTCCTTTTATATCAACTTCATAATATCAAAATTATATTATTATTACTATTCAATACAGAGTGTGTGTTACGGAAAAACATAATAATTCGCTATGTTTTAAAAAGTTAACAGTCAATAAAAAAATATATCATAAGGTGTGAGGAAAATCTATCCTTTAGTCCATAATAAAACAGCTCAATTTATTAAAATGGATCACAGAAAATATTTATTTTAATACATTTAATGCATCTAAGTTGAAAGTGTATACAAAATCAAGTAATCTTTTCACAAATCCGGCTTGAGATAAAATTCTTGCTTAATTTTTTGATAAAAAGCTAATCAGAAACACTTAATTCTTGATTAATTAAATTCAACATGAAAGATTTATGCACTTGTATTTTAAATTATCAATTTAATCTTCATTGGTATACTTGAATCACAATTTATTACACCCGTACAAATAATGGAATGAGAAATCAAACAGATTTTTTAATTTAATAATTATAACTACAGTAACTTCCTTTGTCTCAGGATTTTTTTAAAGAAAACGAATCTCAGAATTATTTATTTATTTATTTATTTATACAAGCTGCTTATAAAATCCGTAATGTTCACAAATATTTGTCAAGTTTACCGTTCTACATGTAATCCAGCAATGGGTCTATTATGGGCGAAAATAACAAAGAGGACGAAAGCAACTTCTGAGCGTTTTCCTCTGTAAATTAAACCTGTAAGTTTCATCACATACGGAACGTAATTCAATTTCGGGAGTTTATTTGTTGTAACAGCGACTCTGTTCCGGCTCATTTCGAGTCCAGTTCAAGAGGATAATTCAGTGGAAATTTCGAGATCCTGCACTTGCGTTTCCCTTGCTTGTATATCATTTTTAAACAATAATAGTTTTGGATACAACGTCTACTTTGAAGTGTTGATTCGATCATTGTGCGATAGCCTTTGTAAGCGACCAAGTTAAACTTACAATATAGGTGATAGCTGAGGTCAAGTTTTCTTGACTAGAAGTGGCCTTGCTTTGAAAAGGACATTAACCAATGGTCTCGGTTGTCATAGCAGTCGTTAAGGCTGCGTCTAAAGTCTTCAAGGGATAGTTATAAGAATTAGAGAAAAACATATCACACGCAACTTTCGACGTCTTCCTCTGTAGATATAAAACCAGGCTAAAATATATAATACCAGCATAAAACAGGTATCAAGAAAATTAGAGATGCCTTAACCTAATCATATTAAAACGGAACACGATTACCACGTGATTACCACCATTTGTAAATCACGTTTTAGAAACACATTTTGACAGTTGTCATCAAGTTCATACAATAGTAGGTACATACAGACACATAACGTATAGCTGCTGCTATCGGCACGGAAGCAGCTGAGCCGGCAGTAAACCGGCGTTAAGAGATTGCTTTCAACAAAGATCGCTTCGCAGTTTCGCACGTCCTATTGATTGGCAACAATCACGAGTCACACCTGAGTCCGCTTGCCTTAAACGTGTTTGTGTAGTTTGACCCCCTACGCTGTTTCAAATCTTGAGAAAGCTTTTACAACTTCTTTCACTAAACCAATAAAATTCTTCTGTATGTTTCGACATACTGTTGGACATATACTCGTACCTACATTACAATATTATGATAGAATATAACGTTCACAATAATCACTTTCGTATTCAATTTCGGGTTTCTTTACAACTCCTACGAATCATTTTTTTAAGCCTTGAGAAGGCAAACGAGCACACGGGTCAAGTGCTGGTAAGTGATCACTGTCGCTTATTGACATTAGCAACATTGGCAGCGTCACCAATGCCAGATCTTCACTAATGCGTTGCTACAGTTGCTAGCCAAGTATCAAGCGAAAGACCCGCTTCTTTAAGAACCCATGTCATACTTAGTGGGATTATCGATGGAAGTTCATTCCACAGCTTAAACGCGTGGTAGTAATTCCTAAATGAGGAGTTGTTAGCAACTTGTAGTCAGTCTTATTCCATATCTCAGCAAAATACAAAAACTGTAAATATTAATTTTCAATAAAGAATACGTACATACATATACATTATGTCCAAAAATAAGGTGTCATTCAATTCAATAGGGAACTACTCACTTGTAAGTAACTTTCTGCGTAGTCCATTACAGTAAAAACGATTTGACCCTTCTTCAGGTCTGAACAATTACAAACTTCCCTTGTTTTCGGAAACTTACAATTTTACGCAAGGATACGCACTTACCAGACCAAGAAAATTTCACGTCGCAACTGATTAACTGCGTTCATTTTAATGCGTTATTTAATATTGTGTAATAATTAACTATCTACATAAATGTAATACTTAAATCTAGTAAAATTTAATATCATCAATATTTTCTGAAATTAACTTATACAAGATTTTAAGAAATTTCTTCATAACAGCGGATAAGTTACTAATCTATATTCGTTGATTATAAAAATCGCACTTTTCGACTACGACTTGATTTTCATCTAATTTCAGGCGACATTCGATTCGGAATACAAATATTATTAGCTCATAATTATAATCAGAAAAAGATAGCAATAAATGAACTCTGGACAAATCAAGTTTTTTTAATGGGTCCTCAGCGGCCTTTTCAGCTTCACGCGAACAGAATTTACCAAATAGTTCGGTTAACCGGACTAACAACCAACCTGCTGCCATTAGACCGTGTTGCCGACACAAGTCGTTACATAGAAATGTATAAATAAATCCCAAGTCGTCATGTAAACATTACACATACCAATCAACACATAGATTTATCAGCAGTAGCGTGACGTCAAGCACCCAGTTGTTAATGAGGAAGGAACCTCGACCGGGATGCGAACAATTAGCGCGATCATAACAAATCCCCGGGAAACGGGATAATCAGGACGCGAGGACAAACCGACAGCAATTATAATTGCTGTGGATTAGCATGATGCTGTAATGTATGCGTTTAGAAAGCGACAATAGTCTTTGCGATTATTCAATAGTTATCGTTACTGATAGACTAAATTAAGGAAACTTAGCAGTAGTTTCTAAGTTATTTATTAAACTATTTTAAATCCTACAAGAAGTAAAAGTACAAGTAAAAGAAGAGAGTAAAGAAACTCACAAGCCCCACAAAAAGACATTCACCCCCTAAAAGAGTAAAATAGAGTGTAAAAGTTTTTGTATGAGTTAAATTTATATAAGGACGAAGGCGGACGAAGAGTGAGTATAAAAGTTTGTATGACTATAAAATTTGTATCCGTGGACAAAACCGAGATCACCAGTTCGTATAATATAAATATGAAATGCGATTCTATATAACCTGCTCGCCCAACTTACGTAATCGAAGAGTTCGAAGCGATCTCATTACGAGAACTAACAACGCATCGTATTGCACACTGACATCAAGGTGATGCCTGTCGAATGCTTTCGCAGAATCGATTCGGAGATGCGGATGTGAACAGTTTAGGTTCTTCTTCGACATCTACTTCCGTTAGATTAGATCGATGTTTAAGTTCGATCGGAACTTTAATTCCTGGAGATATTGTATAGTTTGTATTCGTGAATTATTGACAGAGAGGTCGAGGCCTTAGTACTAGAGATCCGTCGTTCAGTTAAGTCGTTGTCCTAGAGATTCAATAGTTCCTCCAGCATTGAATATCGGTAAAGAAATAGTTTTTAATAGTATCTTTCAGAGTTGTGTTTGTCACCCCTCACTCTACTTATTTATGCATCCTAACTAAATCGTCCTTAAAATTTGTCACCAGTGGTGACAAACGTGGTGGGGACAAATGGGAATAACCCAAATTAACGCGTATTATTATAAATATTAACTGAAATGAAAAAGGAGTGAATATTATAGCATAATAATAATATAATGTTATAGTGAATAAGATAGTAAATTCAAACATAACTAATGAACAAAGGTTGATAAATCAAAGATATTCACAAGGATAATATATATTATTATGACAAAAACAAACATGGGATGTGGTACGGATTATTTGAAATAAACTGTACTAAAATATCGGGTTTGTTTTTGGAAAAATGTTATGATGCAGTAATTGGACACAGTTCTAAATGCATAGTCCTTCAAGATGACGTCACTGATGATGTATTCACGCAACAGTAGCGGAGGCCACATACGTTCCAATTTGACAGGCTCCTTGACCCCTGATCATTCTGAAATATCCATTTTCACTCCAGCTTGCTCCCCAGGAGTTCTTTATTAGCCAGTAAGGAGTACCGTTTTCTGTAATCAACAAATTAAATCAAATGCTTTACTACATGCATGTTTAGTGTTAAGATTAAGGTCATTGTAAGGCTTATATTATTTATTTATTTCATAAATATTTTACAGTAACTGAAAACGGTCAAAATGAGAGGCACCCGTCATTGACATAAAATAAAATGGCACCCGTCGATTTCGAGGCTACCGTCACCTATGGAGATCAGTAATACTAAAGGCGCAAGGCCAAATGCTTGCCGAGCAAGTAAGAAAAGAGAAACAAAGAACTGTACCAAGTCGTTTGATGGCTGACTCGAGTTTGTAATTAGACATTAAATAAATAAATACCGCTTCACACCCGCAGTCCCACACTAGGATTCCCTGTGTCATGGATGCCATAGACAACACATGACTAGACAAGGACATTCACACCCAGACCGAGAACAGAAATTCAAACTCATCATTCAAATTTCCGCCTCGCTGGGAATCGAACCCAACCCGAATCGGACCTTCGGTGCGGTGATCCGGCATGGTAACCATTGCGCCACACAGAAGTCGTCACGCAGGTGACATTAAATCCTTTTCCAATTTAAAATCTTTCCAATTTAAATCTACCACAAGATAAGAATTCGTAACTTTACACTTTGACTTTGACTCCACTTTGACCAGTCCTGAACTTTTAAACATTATTTCTGCATCATCATTCCTTCAAACTATGTGGCCTATTGCTTTATTCAACCCATTAATGCCTCACTATTGAGCACGCGTTTCTCCCCTTTAGGCCTAGATACTCATATCATACATATCTCTTACTAGATCATACTAGATCATTTTGCTCACAGACAGATAGTTATCTGAATCACTTACCAGTACCATATCCAACAAGAAGAAGAGCGTGGCCCCATATATTGCATGCTGTTGGTATAAAAATTCCACGTGGCAAGTGCTGCATTTGTGGGTCTACGAAAGTTCCTAAAAACAAAACATTTTCAAGAAAACAATCGGCCAAGTGCGTGTTAGAACAAGTTGTGATAGTTGTCTTTATAAATTCATTTTTTATGCGACTGTTGTGAATTTTTTCACACGTCTACCATTTTTCATACCATTTAGTTGGCAGTGCCTGACACACTTGACTCTACTTTTAGAAGACCTTTCCAATGATACCTCAAGTTACTTACAATAGAAAAAATCATCCTCACTTTACCCTTAGGATGTTCCCTAAAAATATTTTTAAGATTTTGAAGAAAGTATAAAGGGTTTTTTGAACACGTAACTAGAACTCGAGGAAATTCTAGGCCTTGTTAAATACGAATTACTTTTGTCCTGCAATGAATCCCTTTTCGTAAAAGAGACAATTCAAATTCCACGTTAATGCGCTCAACATCATCTCCAATTACCATTAGGCGGAATTGTGGCTTAGCAATAACTTATAATAATACAAAAAAAAATATTAAACTGCACTAAATAATATTGATAATAATGCACTGTATTAATAATAATCATGTACAACAAAGAGGCCTTAGGCTTTACATGATTATTTGGTGATCATGTTTATTTTTCTTACCAATAGCCAAGGGTCCATAGTGGGCTACCGCGTCTTTCAAATCATCTTCAGAGTGTATAGCGAGCATAGCACCCCCAGATACCCTGACTACTACTTTGGAGGCATCCATGCGGCATTGGCTTTGTTGACCTTCGTAAGGATAATCGGATTCCCTCATGCATCCTCGGCTTGCTAATTCTCTAAGATATAAAAAATGTAATACATATTAATATTCTATGAATATTTCATATGCCATATTATACCATTAATAGTATATGCAATAATATGCATACGTAACATTGATAATAAGACAAACATTCTCTATTGTTAAATGCTAATGGAAACCCAGCGTGTGTTACCAGTCTAAAAATTTTTGATGGGAAAAATTGAAAATCTAAAATGTGCCTAATGCATTATTTTAGTTGTCTAAAAACCATCTTCGCATTATTGATTTTAAATGAAACTAGTTTGGACTACATGGGTTGTTTTCAACAATTTCTTTTTTGAGTTTTAATAAATAGATTACGGAACATTTTTGTATCACATCATGTATGCCTAACTCTTTTGCTACCTGTACAAATGTATAATCGAGAATATAATCCTCTTTCTGAGGCAGTTGAGTAAAAAGACATACTTACTGCATAACTTCATGTGGTAATCCACCACCGCAGCCCTTCGAATTACAGTCAAGGCTTTGTTGCTCCGACAGTTCTATGAGTTGACCTCCGTTTTTAGCATGCTGACTCTCGATATTACCTGCAAATATTTGTTAGTGTATTAAGTTACATGACTATGTAACAAAACATCGCTTTATTGGAATACTAGCCCTCGGAATAATCGAATACTCGGCTTTGCCAGCGTTCTCCGCAATAGTAAACTTTAGTTAGTCCTATTCCAAATCATGGTCGACCTTTGTGCTATATAACAACAAATCCGTTTAGTAGTTTTAACGTGAAAGAGTAACAAACATCATCACAAACTTTAACATTCATAATCTTAATCTTAATATATATAAATTACGTGTCACGTTGTTTGTCCGCGATGAACTCCTAAACTACTCAACCGATTTTAATAAAATTTGCACACCGTGTACAGTTTGATCCAACTTGAAAGATACATCTTACATCTCAATATAAAAAAAAAACTTTTGACAGAACGAAGTCTGTTCGAGCAGCTATTATCTATACTAATATTATAAAGAGGAAAGCTTTGTATTTTTATATTTTTGTATTTTTGTATTTTTGTATGTTTGCAACGAATAAACTCAAAAACTACTGAACCGATTTTTAAAATTCTTTCACCATTAGAATGCTACATTATTCATGAGTAACATAGGCTATATTTATTACTAGAAAAAATTAGGGATCCTTGCTAAAACATCAGTAACGTGAACCAAAGTGTGAAAAAATTTGCTTAAAAATTTCTTTCGTCGCATACGCTGCGGAAACTATTGATGATAAAACAAAAAAATGTTCTACAATATTGTAGAACATATCAATATCTACAAAAAACCTCGCGATATTATATGTCCAACTATTGTCGTTATGTCACTATAACCACTTTTTACATTTTAAAAGTTAATAAAAAAGATGACCAAAATCAGATCATGAAAACCATACCTTCGTATTAATCCTTATCCAAATAAATCATTTCATATTCAAAACTGTTTCAATACCTATAGATAACTTTTTGAATTACTCAAATCGGACATTCCATTCGGAAGATATTACGTAGTAAAGAAACTACGTGACAACGTGATTGTACGAGTAGTACAATCATCACCGGCCCCGCGGCCGGACAGCTCGCGCATGTTCCGCGGATCCCGATTATGTAACACGGGGAGGGGAGGGGAGTGGAGTGGGAGCGGGAGCGGGAGCGGGAGCGGGAGCGGGAGCGAGAGCGAGAGCGGGAGCGGGAGCGGGAGCGGGAGCGGGAGAGGGAGAGGGAGAGGGAGAGGGAGAGGAAGAGAGAGAGGGAGAGGGAGAGGGGGAGGAGGAGGGGGGTGGGGAAGGGGGAGGGAGAGGGGGAGAGGGAGAGTGAGAGGGAGGACACGGAAATAAGAACGGCTGTACCGATTTTAATGATCTCTGATTTGTTACATTCTTAGGCGATACGAAGTTCGCCGGGTCAGCTAGTTATGTATAAAGAGGAAAGATATGATTTTTTGTTTGCATTGAATAGGCTCCGAAACTACTGAACCGATTTGAAAAATTCTTTCACTGTTAGAAAGCTACACTATCCCCGGTGAACATAGGCTATATTATATTAAAAAAAAATTGGGGATCCTTAATAAAACTCCAATAATGTAACCCACCTTGGGTAAGAAAATATGAAAACCGAAGCAAAGCGAGCGCGGTTATTCGTTTAATATAAAAAGGATGGTAGGATAAAACAATTGTTCGAGTCTTACCTATAGCAGCAAAAATATAGCACGATCCGCAACTTCCTTGGTCTTTAACTCCTGTAACAATATTCCTCTCTCTCCAGTCAAGTGATTCTGGAGCCATTCCTTTAGGTTCATACTCGACAGCATTTTCACTAGTGAAGTTTCCAGAAAATCCTGTGTGAGATTCTATAAATTCTTCAAAAGTTAAATCAGCGAAAGGACCGATACTTAAAGTAGCGTGTGGTTGCTCACGATTCCAACGGTTAATTTTAATCAAATTGTCAGTAAAGACCTTATAACGATGCTCGTACTGTCCTGAGTTATACTTCCTGTCATATTTCGCAGCGAACTCCTTGAATAGCACGTCAATATCTTCCAATTGGTAGAATACCTTTTCAGGTGTGTTTTGGTTGGTGACCCCGGACAGTACCACGTCTTTGTGTAGACAAAACAGAACAACAAACGAAAGGAGCTTCCACATTTCGATTCCGTTCGAATCACAGACCATAAACTACTATCCACCTGATGAAAATCGTGTTTATATTAGAACTTGTCTTATAAGTATTTAAGTTATTTTGATAAAAAATGACCGTGAAAAGAAAGTAATGTTAACAATGTCAATATAAGTTTTATTGCATTTCTTTGATAATAAATTGTTACACTTGGCAAGAGGAATGTACTGAACGCGCCTAGAAAGCCAATTATTTCTGTGTCTGTCAGTTTTTAAAGTAAATCCTTGTCGTTGTTTGGCTGTACCATCGTAAAAATTTGACTCTCATATTTTTTTTGCAAACGCTCCATGTATAACTTAAAAAACTGTAATATTTAAAGTAGCAAGTCAAGGTATATAGACTTTTTTTTAGCAATGAATAGGCACGTTAGCGATTTAATGTCATTTAATCACACGAAACTTACTTCGTCTTAGTTGGACACAAGCCGAAGTATGAGAGTCATTTGACTCTTCTGATATTTTAGAAACTTTTGCGGTTAAAAATAAGTACATACATTCCAAACAATTTAAATGAATTAAGATAAGTACTTAAATAAACTGTTTGCAGGATACACAATCTCGGTAGTGAAACATGAAATTCACTTTTAGTATGGTATTTCCTATACAGCCTATAGGTTGGCTTTGGTTATATAGTCATCTATGAAGTTACTAACTGGAGTCAACGGTAGACTGTATGTAGATATAGCAGTAAAATCTGGTTTTACAAATGTTAATAAATTATAAATGCTAGTGATTTTGGAGAACAACCTAGAGGCATACAGAAAACCAAACTTGCTATGTAACTTGCAACGTAGTCAACAATTGATAACATTTATTTTAGGTATTCAATTAACGTACAATTTGATTAGAAATCAATGTAATAAAACTCATTTAAAGAATTTTCATTACTTTCATTACGTGTGGATTTATTTGGATTCCTTAAATTACTTGAATATTTTAACGTAACTTTCAGTATAAATACGGTATTCAATTTACTTAATGTGATCTGTATCAATTGTACTTCACGCTCTCGGGAAATTCCAAGTTGTAAACGACAATGTTGATCCTACTTAGCATTATTTTTCTCTTGTGTTTGAACAGCATAGAAGTACTCTCCGTCGTCACTAATTCCAAGATGCCTGAAAAGATAACTTACCAGTTAGAAGATATTGATGAACTATTCAAAGAGTTCACTGAGAAATACAACAAAGAATACAATTCTAAAGAACATGAGCATCGTCGTAAGGTATTCGTAGACAATTTAATAAAGATTAACCGCTGGAATCGTGAGCAACCGGATGTTATTTATGGAATCAATCCATTTACTGATCTGAGTTTTGAAGAATTTTCCGAAACTTACTTGGGTTTTAATGGAAACATTACTTATGATAATGCTATAAAATACGTGCCAAAAGGAATGGCTCCTGATTCATTAGACTGGAGACAAAGCAACATAGTAACAGGAGTTAAAGATCAAGGACTCTGCGGTTCATGCTACATTTTTAGCGCAATAGGTAAAATTTTCAGTAAAAAATTATCTTTAGTTTGATATGATGATTCTTAAATGTTCCAAGCCACATCGATAAAAGAAGTAGATCACAGTAGTAATAAACTAAACAAAAACGCTTTTTACCAATTAAGTTCATTTTAATTTCCATAGGTAACATCGAGGGACAATATGCCAAACAACATGGGCAACTCTTAGAACTGTCAGAGCAGCAAAGCCTTGACTGTAATTCAAATGGCTGCAACGGTGGACATCCTCATGAGGTTATGCAGTATGTAAAAATTACTTGTTTACAGTGTGAATTTTGTAGACAGTACAGCAGTTGCTCTAAACGTTGTAACTGTGAAAATACACGAACTGTTTCTTAGGCTCTTTTTACTTTTAAAATAATATTATGAAATACAAGTAAAAATAACTTAGGTGTGTAGAAAATGAAACATAATAGTGCTTACAATTATATTTTATTATTGATAGCTTAGTTGAAAACCTGGAAAATATTACAAGAAGAATATTCAAACGTCAAGTATTCAAATGAATTCTTGGAGGAATTTACTTTTAACGAATAAGTAAATCCAACAATATTATTTTTGTAAAGATTGTATTTAATTTTCGTATGTTCTCAGAGCATTATCAAATTCAGGATGCATGAGAGAATCAGACTATCCCTATGAGGGTCAACAAGGTCAGTGTCGCGTTGACCAAGGTAAAATAGTGGTCAAGGTAACAGGAGGAAGTCAGCTCTCATTAGCGTCTGAAGATGATCTGCAGGACGCAGTTGCTACCTACGGTCCTCTATCTATTGGTAAGTTATGATCATCTTAAAATTAAAAAAAAACCCCGACAGTTTTATTTACACTAAACGTAGCTAAGAACACTCGATTAAGTTACCTTTTAGATAAAAAAATATTAATCAAAATCGGTTCATTCGTTTGGGGGCTACGATGCCACAGACAGACATACAGATCCACAGATACACAGACACACAGACACACAGATACACAGACACGTCTCACTTATAACATCCCTCTTTTTTGTCGGGGTTTTTAAAAATAAAACCATTAAGATTGTCTCAAATTGAAATTGTCTTCAAAAAGAAAGAGATCATTAGTATATCTGTACTATATGTCATATTTGTTTCAGCTATTTCAACCTGCGATGAGTTAGTAGCGTCACGAGGTGGAATTTTTAAAGTACCAAACTGTAATACTGGACGTCTTCATGCTATTCTTCTAATTGGATATGGCACAGGCAAAGTATTATCTTGTATTTATTGATAATTTAGTTTCTATATAGTTAAGCTAAATTATTATTTCAAGCAACTACTGCTCAGCTAAACTTTAAGACTTTACTTTTTCTCATTTCTAATAGTGTTGTAGAAGCTGTAGATATCAAGCAGATGCATGTTCTCAGTTCCTCGATGATAATTCAGTACACTTGTTTCACGGGACACGGCTATGTATTACAACGATCAGTGATTTCACTGATTTTAAGATATAAATAGCTCAAGCTACAGCTAATCCTGATCCTACCATTGTTATTGCTAATTATATTTATTTCAGTTCTATTACACATGAAAGCAGATATTGAATTATATTTAAATTAAATAATCATAGTTTTTTTCTGATCTAGATGGAGGCGACCCTTACTGGTTGATCAAGAACTCTTGGGGAACCCAGTGGGGTGATGCAGGATATTTGAAGATACTTCGAGGTCAAAGTATTTGTGGGATTGGCATGTACGCTGCTACTGCTACAGTTGCTTAATTGATTAAAATTTTAAATTAATTATCTCTTGTTTCATTTGCCCTTGGATTAATCATTATCAGATCTGGGTGTCATTAAATTAACTCATCATGTTATTGTCATTAAATTAACTCATAATCTGGAAAATATCTATAATATTGTTCAGGCGAAAAACTATATAAGACCAGAATGTTTTCATCGGAAAGCAATATTAATTTAAGTCAGATAATAATAAGTGCCTAAGTATAAAATTTTAATAGTAACTTAAAGCCGATTGAAAAGAACGCAACTTAGCAAGTATTTTAAAGAATCTTTTAGTACAATATCTTTACCCTCTTGAATAGTGCCGCTGGCATATGGAAACTCAATTTCAAAATCTTTGTGATTCAAATCGCCACAAATTATGTTGATCTTCTATCGAGCTGGATTGGAAAGAAACCGATCTTTGCAGGGGTTGCTATCAAAGCATCTTTTTGAGTCACTTAGACCGTCGGGTTGATCCTATGGGTTGATCGCTTAATAATTTTAAACTGTTGGCAATCGTTCGATAGGTGAATCATTGTGGTTGAAGGCTTCCAGGCTACGGAAGTTATTATCGTTAGATATAAATCACGACGAAGGCATTTGGGCGTTTGCAGAAATTCCTACACTTGGTTTTTTAATTTCAGCTGTTATTTGCTTGCCAAGTCAAAATAAGTCCCTAACGTGAATGAAAATTACGTCAGTTTGGAGTTTGAATTGGACTCAACGACCAATTGAGTCGTTCTGTAAATACTGCAATAATATACTGCAATAATACCCTGGCCTTGCATATTAGCTATGGATAATATGATTGATATGTCAATGGCACACCTACATTCTTCATACTAAGTTTTTAAGTACCTAGGTACCTACATTTCAGGCATATTATGAGTAGTTAATGGCGTTTATAAGTACTTTTATCACTTTTATTACTTTCTAATAACAAAAATTAACTAATCATAGCAGTAACAAAGTGTGACAGGAAGTTTGCAAGCTACATAAACTCGGGTTCCAAATTCAAAAAATGATGCTCCAACAACTGCAACCACAATTGAAAATACTTGTCGCATTTCCAATATTAAAGCGCGCCGCACACATAAAAATAAACGCTTAGGTAATGTACATCGCATGTCCCCCGTAATGTGGAAAAGTAAACCCGGCGCAAACGACCCCCGAGAGAGCAAGCGTGGGTTATGCGGATTGTTTTGAACGCACGCTATGCGTGTAGATTGGACGTGTCGTGGAATTACTGTGGACGGCGACGGGTTAGTGTTTGATTTTAATTGTTTTGGTCTAACGTCGTTAGCTGTGAGATTGCTTCTCACTGGATCGGATCTGAATTTCAACTACTTCTGTTTAATTTTTTGGAGAAGATCATTTTTCGTCGGATGGTGATCGGATTATGTAAAAAAATATAAAATGCAAAAATAATTAGGATTTTCTATTGCTGATACCATTGTCAAACATAATTAAAACATTACCTTCACCATCAGAAAACTATTACACAATGCATAGGGAACCAATAGTGGAGGTAACGATTTTTTATACGTTTTTAAAAGATTTCTACAATAATATTTGATTACAAGCAGTTCTATACGCCTCAAACCTTCCTAGGTCTTCTACCCTTCCTTTATATAGCAAAAACACGCAATCGCGCCTGTCGAGTCCATATTTAATTCAACATACACGTTTACGTCGGATGTGTGCGTGCTGCCTTATGTGATTTGGAGATTTTAGGGACTATGTAGAAGTTTTACCAGTCCTCATTCTCGATTTGGGAGAGTATAAACATAATGATTTCCGTCCAAACCTTCTGAGGAATTGCTTAGCACGGTCAACTGAGGCTTACTAAAATCATTTACTTACATAGATAGATAAACTCTATATTGTTTATACACCACAAAAACACATAGGTAAACGCCCCAACTCAGAGTCACTAACGGTAACTTAAATTGCTCCTTTCCCTAAATACAGAATTTGTATGGTGATTATTTACTAAGGAGCGATTAATAATATATTATTACTAGCTGTTGCCCGCAGCTTCGCACGCGGAAATTATGCTTATCATATTATTTATTATCCCTTACAAAAGAAAATTTAAAAACAGGTTCATTTATATTGAAGTACTTATATTTAGGAATTTACATACTGAAACTTACGATACAATCACAGATTAATCCTCCGGGAGCGGGTTTGGAATAGTAAACAACATAAACTTTTTTTCTTTTACCTCTCCCTCTCCCTCTCCATCTCCCTCTCTCCCCTTGCCCTCTTCCTCTCCCGCTCCCTGTCCCTTTTCCTCTCCCGTTCCCTGTCTCACTCCCCTCGCTCTCCCTCTTCCTGTCCCACTCCCTGTCCCTTTCCCGCTCGAGGTCCTTCTCCCACCACATATCCCTCTCCCTATCCCTTTCCCGCTCGAGGTCTTTCTCTCACTTCATATCCCTCTCCCTCTTTCTCTATCGCTCCCAGTCCCTCTCCCGCCCACACCCGTACCCTCTTCCGATTTCTGTCCCGCTCCCACTCCCTCTCCCGCTCCCTGTCCCTCACTATCTCCCTCTTCCGCTCCTTCTCCCTCTCCTGCTCCCTGTCCATTCTTAACTTAAAAAATGACGAAGTTGCTTACTAAGTTCATTCCCCTAAATTAAGTCTTTAAGGGATGATTTTCCGCAAAAAATAAAATCAAAGTTAACTTTTGTTTATTACTATAAACTTACATAAAAAAATTCATATTTATAACTCTAAAACTGGCGAAGTTGATTTGTATGTAGTTGACTACCAACCCCTTTTTTTAGGGGATGAATTTCGAGAAATCAGTGATACAGTTATTTTTTGTGTCTAACTATAAGCTTATATACAAATTTTTGCCCTTCGTACTTCAAAACTGACGAAGTGTCCATACTAACTTTCGCACTCTTATTTAACCCTTTAGGGGATGACTTTCCAAAAAAAAACGTAATATATACTTCCAAATTTTGTTTCTAATCTGGAGCTAATATATAAATTTTCACGTTTTTAACTTTAAAAATGACGAAGTTGCGTACTAAATGAAATCCACTAAATTAACCCTTTAAGGGATGATTTTCCAAAAAACCGTGTTAAAATTAACTTTTGTTCACAACTATAAACTTACATAAAAATTTTCATATTTATAAGTCTAAAACTGACGAAGTTGATTTATACGTAAATGGCTTCCTACCCCTATTTTTAGGGGATGAATTTCGAGAAAACAGTGATACAGTTATTTTTTGTGTCTAACTATAAGCTTATATACAAAATTTCACCCTTCTTACTTTAAAAATGACGAAGTTGCATACTAAATTAAATTCACTAAATTAACCCTTTAAGGGATGATTTTCCGAAAAAAATTGTTAAAGTTAACTTTCGTTTATTACTATAAACTTACATAAAAAATTTCATATTTATAACTCTAAAACTCTAAAATTGGCGAAGTTGATTTGTATGTAGTTGACTAACAAACCCTATTTTTAGGGGATGAATTTCGAGAAAACAGTGATACAGTTATTTTTTGTGTCTAACTATAAGCTTATATACAAATTTTCGCCCTTCGTACTTCAAAACTGACGAAGTGTCCATACTAACTTTCGCACTCTTATTTAACCCTTTAGGGGATGACTTTCCAAAAAAAAACGTAACTTCCAAATTTTGTTTCTAATCTGGAGCTAATATATAAATTTTCATGTTTTTAACTTTAAAAATGACGAAGTTGCGTACTAAATGAAATCCTCTAAATTAACCCTTTAAGGGATGATTTTCCAAAAAACCGTGTTATAATTAACTTTTGTTCACAACTATAAACTTACATAAAAATTTTCATATTTTATAAGTCTAAAACTGACGAAGTTCATTTATACGTAAATGGCTTCCTACCCCTATTTTTAGGGGATGAATTTAGAGAAAACAGTGATACAGTTATTTTTTGTGTCTAACTATAAGCTTATATACAAAATTTCACCCTTCTTACTTTAAAAATGACGAAGTTGCATACTAAATTAAATTCACTAAATTAACCCTTTAAGGGATGATTTTCCGAAAAAAATTGTTAAAGTTAACTTTCGTTTATTACTATAAACTTACATAAAAAAATTCATATTTATAACTCTAAAATTGGCGAAGTTGATTTGTATGTAGTTGACTACCAACCCCTATTTTTAGGGGATGAATTTCGAGAAAACAGTGATACAGTTATTTTTTGTGTCTAACTATAAGCTTATATACAAATTTTCGCCCTTCGTACTTCAAAACTGACGAAGTGTCCATACTAACTTTCGCACTCTTAATTAACCCTTTAGGGGATGATTTTCCAAAAAAACATAATACATACTTACAAATTTCGTTTCTAATCTGGAGCTAATATGTAAATTTTCATGTTTTTAACTTCAAAAATGACGAAGTTGCTTGCTAAGTTCAATTCAGTAAATTAACCCTTTAAGGGATGATTTTCCAAAAACATATATTAAAGTTAACTTTTGTTTATTACTATAAACCTACATAAAAAAATTCAAATTTATAAATCTAAAACTAAGAAAGTTGGTTTGTATGAAAGTGTCTTCTAACCCTTATTTGTACCCCTTAGGGGATGAATTTCCAAAAATCCGTTCTTAGTGGACGTCTTCTTAGCATAAACTATCTCCATGCCAAATTTCATCTTAATCGGTTAGGCAGTTTCTGAGATTTTTTGTTTAATCAGCGGTGTGTCGCTTTTCAATTTTATATATATAGATTATTATAATAATAAATTTTTATTTCAGGCCTTTTGGCCCATAGGCTTCCTAATTACAAAATGGAAATAACTTATTCTAATAAAAATGTTAGTAACAATTTGTCTTATTCTATGTTGTAATTAATAAAATAAAAAACTATATCCTACGCTAACCTATCCCCATCCTCACAAAACGAGCACCAGGTGGGGTTGTCCTGGTGCTGATGTGCACCCATTCCAAATCCTCCAGAGAGGGCTGTCAAACTTCACAGCCAATGTGCTGAGAAGGGTGTTGGAGCTACTCAATAGTCTGCCTATCATGGACGCGGCACGCTTGCGCATGATCGCGTAGAAATCGTCCACACGAGGATCCGCAAACATAGCCGATGCACTGCAGTGTCGAGGCTTCCTCAACATCGCTCTCAGCACATTGTTGTATTGAACACGCAGAGCTCCGTTGGCCTAATTATGGCCGTAGGATTAAAAGTAACCGTTAGTGACTCTGAGTTGTGGCGAATGACATATGACACAGTGTTCTAATATGTTTATGGGAATACGGTTTTCTACAGGGCACATTTCGGAGAGTGTGCATAGGAATTGTTTGAGATAATATTATGTATGAGAGCCCGATGCGGATGACAGATGCATCGGCATACGGTACGGACAAATGTGCGTTCAGCATAATCCACTGTACCAACTTTACAGAAAATTATGTCACTTTGTAAAATAATATTACCGTAGTGCCTACCTAATAGTAATAGTGACTTTATAGTCCCTAAAAAATACACCTTTCAAATCATTATGTACTTACTCGTATATTGATAAGATGTGAATCATTGGATTCACATTAGAATCAGTTTGTCACGACACTATTTTATTTTTCGTCAGCTTCATCAGCTTCAAGACATACGTTTTTTTATGTTGGTACATACGAGTTATATACCATTCTCGTTCATTCATTCAATAGTAAAATGATATAAGATTGCCGCAGGTAAGGCGGTGCGGCGCGGGGGACGCGGGGGTGCCGTATCAGAATATTATTACCATAAAACCCCTGTAAACAGTTCTCAGCGCGATTTGTTGCGAGATTAAATTGAATATTTCACGTATGCATATTATTTTTATTTATGGGGTTTTATTCTCTGGAGGAAAGCTACTTAGAACGTATTGTTTTGGGAAGTCAGGGACCAGGGAACCCCGATATAGGTACAACTCCGATAACTTATTTTTGTCTGTCGTTTCTAATAATATAATTCAACTGTTTTTACCCGACTGCCAGGAAGGACTGACTCATTTTCGTCTTGTTACTGGTATTAATAACAATAATATAGTTATATTTATACTTTCTTTATCTATCTGTAACTCTTACATTTCCCAAAGCAAAGCGTAAAAGTAAACGACCATAAAATGTGATTACGGATTATTTCGCAACAGAATAATCCTAAATTAACATACAAAAACAAAAGCTCTATGGAGTTAACATGGGATGACCAAAAAACTGGTCATAGACAACAAGAGCCGTTTTCGACCGAGCGAATTTTCCTTATGGTTTTAATTAAGCGGCTAGTCCCGCGCCGCTCGTGCAGATTGATTAAAAGTCTATGGCCCGTGCTTTATAACCAGTGTCCATTGTGACGCACGGCACGATACTTAGTTTATAAAGAAAATTTAATGTAGTTATGTTTTACAAACTCATTCCCTTACACCAGGGTACTATAGTATAGCTTAGGCATACAAATAATTAAGAGGAAAAACCACATCTCAAGTAGATACGGTTACATAAATATTTTCTCCTACTTGGAATCGAACACAGATCTCTGCTCTAGGGGCGATGAAGTTTTTTTAGTAAGTAACTAAGTATTAAGAAACAAAAAGCTTTACAAATTCCGAAGGTAAAATAAACTATGTTTAGGGTTGCGAGTCCCACGAAGGATTCCATGATTAAAGGTACAGATAGATAAACGCCCTGAGATTTTCCGAGAGGTACCTATTGCAGGTATTTATTATTGTAGTAAAAACTTATTTGTTTTTCTATTGTTATAATATTCTCGTGATAGTTTTTGTCATGTCATAGATGTTGTCAAACAAAATACGGAACAAAATAAGGAGATGCGACCACACGATCACGATATATTCTATATCGTGTCGTCTGCAACAATGGAAACACGTTCAACCCTTGTACAGTCCGAGTGGGATCTAATTTACGGTCACAGCTCAGACCGGCCATTACACCGGGCGCTAATTCTGACGGACACCACCTGACAACTATTCCGCCAAAAATGGTCCGTAGCTCTGGACTGAGCTATTTCCCACCAGGCCGGAACTTGTTGTGGTACTGTTTAGTGGTTCTGTTTATGTTTTTTTGTTGGTTTTTTATTTAATAGTCCGTTTACCTTCCTAGCTTCGCTTCAGGAAACCTTATCGTAGGCCTTATTACCCGCAATCGAAGAAATATCTAGAGGGTTTGAAATTAATTAAAATTTCATAAAAAAAATAACCCACATAAAGTAAGCATTTAAAAACAATAATTAGCCTAAGTTATCATTATTTATATGTAACTCTGTATATACAATGTGAGACATAATACAACATCACACGCAATGTTGTGACAAGAAGATAAGTGAAAGTCGTGACAGACGAGCCGCGGAGTGTTATAAAGCAGACGACACACTCGCGACAAGGATTGTCCGTGACAGGTGCCCGCTGTCTCAGAAAAACCTCCGCTAATACAAGTGTTTTCCACTATCTTGGACGAGCGTACATTTACTGTGTGGGGTTATTAAAACTGCGTGTTGCTTTTGTTTTTCGATTGATAATTATCATATTAATGGATAAATTACAAACAAAAACGATTCTTAAATAAAATGTTGATAGTCGAACACTGTTAAATATGTACTTAAAAATAATACTGAAAAACCATTATTAACAAGGATGTATAAGGGACGCTTAAGAGTGTTTTCAGGTGTTATTTTTTTCTTTGTCCGAGAGTAGCAAATGTATGCTGTCAAGCAAAATTACCTCCGATCTACACCACACGTAACACCAGGGTATCAACTCGTTAGAAAGAATAAGGCTATAGTCAGCCAGGCAAAAATGCTACCACAATATATTAGTTGTCGGAATTAAGAAGGCGAGATTATAATCGAGCCAAACCATTTACACTTCAAAATAATACCTAATAAATGCGAATACTTCTTCTATTAAAAAAATATCCCTCTAATTCCATGGAGTCACCTTAACAAACGCTTTAAAATATTATTCATCTCATTTCACTTATTACTTGACTTAATTAATTGAGATATTTAATTAGGAGGAGAGAAGGAGGAGAATTATTTAACAGATGCATATAAAGTAAATCTTGAACTATTTACTAACAATATTTTGAATACCGCCCGCGGGTCTCCTGGCCCCACGCGAGGGCCCACGACGGGGGACTATTAAGGTGCCTTCATTTGTCACGCGGCGAATCATTTAGCTGATACTTTACAGATGTCGCTGCGACTGATTATGACGACGGATCCAATCGAGTGAGTGGACAGCCCGGCGGTATCATATCATGCGCTAATGAAATTGTTGCTTCTGTAACTGTTTATTTGGTCCTTCAACATCAAATATAACGAATAGTTATTTCGTTAGGACATGACATCTGATCCTATTAAGTGAAGCGATGTGTAAGACAGTTTGTGTAGCAGTATGATATGCATAGTCATCGGCTAGTGGTAAATCAGTGATAGTCATAGAAGAGTTCATACACTGTCCGTAACAAGTCGCGTTGAGATCTACAATGCAACGCGATTATTAATAGAATATTAATTATTTGCATGGAGTCGAGCGTGATTACGGCCGAAAAATTATGGCTGAAAAATAATACTGGCTTTAAAAAAACATCTAATCCTCAGATCTAATCATGTAAAATTGTACCTATCCAACATAGACATTTAGCACAATATAGATATTTTTAGCTATAAGACTATAAAGAAATACGCGAATGAGTACCTACCTATCTACTCCTTAAAGATAAAAGTGTTAATTAAAACGTAGAGACGAACAGTTCATCAAGGTATATCTACTTACATTGCTCACGGCATTCGGCAAACAAAGACCATTTTAGGCAGTCTTTTACCAACCAAATGGTTTCCAAACACAATCAACGAGGTAAAAAGACAGTTGCCAACAAAAACATCGGTCGCTTTCACTGCAAACAGTCAAAGAATCGCTTAGACGGTTAACCCCATCGCTTATTTACATCGAAAAAGGGGTTAGAAAAAAAACATAAAAGCTACACAAACAGAAATTTGAATTGGAAAGCCAACCTGGAGGCATTTTCGCTTGTTTTGAAATTGGTTTTGCTCAAGTTACATGTGAATAAATATTGCTTGTTGCTGTAAAGGAATGAGCGATAGGATCTACCTCCTGAAAGTATATTTTTTCTACGAAAGTAGCAGATAAAGGAGTAGACGAACTGTCTGATATGTGGTTATTGTCGCTCATGGAGATTATTATAATAAAAGGCATCGCAGATGCGTTTGCGACAAACATAATTAAAAGCGAGGGACTCGCTGAGAGAGCGATTTGGACACCTAAAACGACTGTTCTGTAGTCAAAACGGAACCTTATAGTTTCGTCATGTCCATCCATCCGACCGTCTACATATTTATTAAAACTCCAGAATCGTAGAATAAAATTTTGAAAAAGATTTTTTCAGGGTACCTCCTCGACAGGTAACGTGAGGATGAATTTTTTATTCGTCGCGTACCCTATAATGCGGGGTAGCGTGGAAAAGATCTTGCAAAAATATTTTAGGTCTTCTAGGACCATTTTTGGAATTAGGGGTCTGTTTGTGAATTATTTGGCTACAAAATGCTAATTTTGGTTAGAGTCAAGTGTCTCCCCTGTGTCGGCTAAACGGTTGAAGTTGGACAAGTGAAAAAATTCTCAAAAATAGGTTATAATTATGATGAATTTACAAGGAAAACTGTCACGGCTATGTTAGCATAAGTAGTTAATGAGTAATAGTCTATAAACTTACTACCTACTACCCGGATTTTTGCTTAGCTATTTGTCATCCAAGTAGTACCACATTAATTTGCTAGTAGCGTCTTAATAAAAGAACACCATTTCTCTGTATTCTGAACGTGGAATTTTTTTAGGTATGTATTTCATATTTTCGCCCCATTTTACCACATAAATAACACCTTAATATTATCATGGACCTGTAAATGTAATTGTATGCCTATGCTATACCATAATAATTATGCGAAATTTGTTTCAATCGGAAGAAAAAAGTTGTTACAGGACTTGTCCAGGGTTAAATTAACTTATACGATATCTCTCCATGTTCTGTCTGAGAGTATTTAGGTAGAAGCTATGTATAGCTTCTACCGTATATGTACAGGAGATAGAGCTGAGCCAGCGCCAAATTCTTTATTGAAATGGATAAGAATGCGACATCTATTACATTTTTCCTATACTAATGGTTTCTTATCATTGCTATTCGCCAACAGATGGCACTGCTAAGAAATACCAATAAAATTGGTGAAAAAAACAAACACAAAAGCTGTAATAAAATTTCTGATAATAATTAGTTTGTAACAGGCATAAATTTAAATCATGCATAAACTAAAATTTATATTCATTAGATAGGGAACCAAAGATAATTTTTGTCCATAACCATAGATAACATACTTATTTAACTGTCAAGTGCATAGACATAGTATTATGTCTATGGTCAAGTGTCAATAACATGCCAAACAGCTGATTGTTTTGGTATCGACTATCGCGCGCGGCGAAACATAACCTCTAAATCTAGCTAGATTGGTTTTGTTATTTCAAATTTGTTAAATTTTCCCTTTTAGCGAACATTATATTCTTGCAAAAGAATACAAAGTTTAAACTCTTTACAGTCTTCTCGGTCACAAACTTTAGTGTAAACTGGATTTCTAGTTTTTAAATTTTAAATCTTGAAAGTGTAAATATTGTGTCTTTTAAATATGTACTAATAATTTTGTGTAAATTAAGATCTGAAAGTGAATAGTAGCTTCTGAATTGGTATTTATTCAAAATAATTGAAAAGTAAATCTAATTAAAGGTACAGTAAGTATTGTGTCTATGTACAAAGTTATCCTCTTAAAGTCTCTAGCCTTTTTAAGGAATAGTTTCAAAAAGTTCCCGGCCAAGGAATCCATTACCAGTTTTCAGAGAATTTGGAAAATGGCGTCTAAAGTTAAAAACGACTCAAATTTAGAACATGGTCCGGTAAAAAAATTAAAACTTGAACTACCAAGTGAGATAGACCCTAAAGTTACACAGAGAACAGTATCAACTATGTGTGGTTCTTGGCGACCTGATGAGGTGGATGGAGGCCTCATTTTGGTGTTTAAGACAAGAACGCCGTGCTTGAGTCCCGATCCAACCAGGGAGTGTGACTTTCCGGAGAATATTGAAGACTTCTGGGAGGCGAGCTTGATGTGCGACGATAATATACAGGTAAATGGTACTCTATTTAAATAAATACTCTTCAATCATAATAATATGCATTTTAATTTATCAAGAAAAGTTTAAAAGATTACTATTAAGGTACTATTTGCTGAATCTTACGTTACTAACGCCATCTCTTAGCATAACGTCGTAATATTATGTCTAGAGCTTACTTAACGAACTCAATAGTGATGAGTCAAACGTACAGATGGCGCTGTTTGTGTAAACAGCGCCATCATACATCATAATACTATGTTATAAAATAATTGATTAACAGCTTTCATAGTAATATTATTACCTGTTTCCAGTTGTGATTAAATTAAAAATATTGAAATACTCTAAATTAAAATATTTCTATATTCTTTCGTGTCAACTCATTGTATAAAGTGACGTGTATGAGCATAATTCTTATCTTACTCGTAAGATGTCGTTATATCGTATTGATATCATCATTTCCGACTTCAAAAAAGGACCTATTCAATTCCACTGTATTTTTATGTTTGTTACCTCAGAAGTTAGAACTTTCGACTGGGTGGAAAGATTTTGATGATTCTTTTTTTAATCGAAAGCTGGTGCTTGTCATGTGGTCCCACTTAAAGAGCTAGATTTTATATAGCCTATGTTACTCGGGGATAGTGTAGCTTTTCAACAGTGAAAGAATATTACAAATAGGTTCAGTAGTTTCAGAGCCTATTCGATGCAAACAAAAAATCAAATCTTTCCTCTTTATATATTAGTACTAGTGATGGGCCGACTACAACCGACTAGTCGGGAAAACCGACTATTCGGCATGTTTTCTAGTCGCCGACTATTCGCCGAATAGTCGGCAAAAAAGGCCGAATAGTCGGCATTTATTTTCGCTACTAAAAATAAAGTTAAAGAAAACTCCAAAATTATAAAGTCAACATAGAACTAGATTTATTATTTTAATAAATCAGATAATAACAAAAAAAAATATTGAAGTGAGTGACAATGCACCTTGATTTGCTTCAACGCCTCTTTGATCGATAATTCCAATCTATACTATAATAAGTCTCAAAGGGCAAATTTTCTGTACATTGAATTTTTTTTTAATTTTGATTAGGGGGCACTTCAATAACGTGGTAGAGCACAAAAATATATTTTTCAGAATTATTGTCTGTCTGTTTGTCTGTCCGGGCATCACATGAAAACCCTTGAACGGATTTCGATAAAAATTGGTAAAGTTGTTACTAATACTCCGGGTCATATTTTAAGATACTTTTTATCCCGGAAAATTGAAATTAAAACGTGATGAAAGTTTGTATGGAATAGTTTTAAAACATCAACCGATTTGCTTCAAAGCAACAAATGTTCCTTGCTTAAATTTATGGAACATATATTTTTCAGTTGTTCAAAGTTTTGAAAACAATAGAAAAAAAAATACAAATTAATGTGAATATTGCTTATTTTTCAAAACCCGTTCCTGGAGGAATCCTTTGTGATTTTATCGTGGGTTTCAGTATATAAATTACTAAATATAAGTACTTCAATATAAATTCACCGTTTTTTAAATTTACTTCTGCAAGAGGTACAAATAAGGTAAAACAATTTTCGTATGCGAAGCTGCGGGCAACAGCTAGTGTATGTATAAAACAGGGTGCTACTTTAAAACAGGAGTCATCGATAGCTTTTGAAACATTTCTACCGTTATTACGCACAATAGGATGAATAATGGTGGTAAAGAGTAAAAATTTGATCGAAGTAAGGATGATCGGCATTGCCGACTAGTCGGCCGAATAGTCGGCAATTTTTTTGCCGACTAGTCGGCTAGTCGGCTGATCGGCAAAATCCATAGTCGGCCCATCACTAATTAGTACCTATAGAGTATAGAAAAATTATTATAGAAAACAGTGTTAATAAAAGATAAAAATAAAAATAAAATATAAACACCGAAAATAACTACAGCATCTAGTAGGCGCACAGAGAATCCTACCGCGGAGGTATGAGGGCAAGGGTGAAGTTCGGACCTCGGTTGAGGACGTCGCCTGTTGGAGGACATCGGGGCGAGACGGCCGCTCATGCGGGGATGCCTTGGGGCGGCCGGCCCTGTTGAAAACGGGACCTCGTTTGCTAGTCGACTGTATTGTACATTTCGGAAAAAATTGGCAGATTTCATTCTGCAATAGGCATTATAATATATAAATAAACGTTTACACAGTCATACTCCCGCAGTAGGTTTTTACCTGTGTCGCGGGTGGCATGGAAGACACACATAACATATCACAATAACACCCATGACCCGAGTACAAATATTTACCTGTCACATAAATATCTACCCCGGCCGGGAATCGAACCCGGGACCCCTCGCTTCGTAAGCAGGGTTGCTACCAACTAGGCTACAGGCTACAGGGTCGTTAGGGTAATTTATTATTATAAAAAAATGTACGGTCTACCTAATAAGTATGGTATTTTTTTATTCGTACTCTTTACGCAAAGCGTTCTACGAGTAGGAAAATAAGATGGAAAGTTGTAACTTCAATGAACCCGATACGGTCTGGTAATCCTGTTCTTTGCTAAAAGCTTGTGGAGAAACTAAGTAATCATTAGTTTCGTATCCCGCTAAGATTTGCCCTCGATTACGTAAAAAGACGTCGCGTAATGTTCAGTAGGTACCTACATTTGGATGAGAGGTCCTGCCTTTGCACATCGATTGATGTTTTAAGATTCATTTATGAAAGTATACATTTTCATGAAATCTACAGACAGTTTATTTTAAAATAAAATTTTATGTTATGGATATCACTCACGGTGACGCCATGTTTTAATTCTTTAAAAACGTAACTGTTTTTTAAGTTTATTTTTAGCGATGTACCTACTTACCTACTTAGAATGTTGTAGTGGCGGACAGTAAAGTTAAATTTTTCATCAGGAAAAATCACCTTTGTCCGACTCAGGAAAAAAATCTGATTGCCAAAACGAATGTATATTATACTTTCTTCACAATAATTAATTAAAACTAACAACTACACCTACTTACCATTACAGGTGTAATAATTACCTGTAAAGCAACAACCCATAATAAAATTGTCCCACTGCTCGGGGTCTCCTCTCACAATAGGTGTGCAGATTTCTTCACGATGTTTTCCTTCACCGAAGCAAGTGATAATTAACTTCTAATACTATTTACTATAAAAAATATTACATTAAATGTGACGCGGAATTAAATGAACCTACTTATTATTTGCCACCTTTCATTATTTTTACTGTATAGTCTACTCAATAAGTTCAAAATGGTTGAAAATAGACATACTGCTCTTAAAAATACGTGCGATAGCTCATTCTGTTCGGAATGACGTCTAGAAAAATGTTTCGGAAGCGTTTACCAGCACGTAAAAAATTTCAAAAGTTATTGACAAAATAAAGTTGAAAAATAAAAGTATTTTGTTTTTGGTAATAACTCCGAAACTAATAATATTTAAGAAATTTTAAAACAAGATTCCTAAAGAAGAGAAAATTTCCAAACAATGACTCGCGGCTCTCGAAACTCTATCTCCATTATTTATAACTTTAATTTAACGCTGAAAATGGGTCTCCACGCGGCATTTTTAGGTTGCGCGTGCGGCGTCAAAACCGAGTTCGTCACACTCAATAATTTTTTAAGGTATTAATTATTAATTTAAAAAAATAAAAAAAATATGGTGTATTCGAAACACTTCAGAGAATTTGCTCCCGTAGGAAATTTTGCTTAAAGTTAATTTTTCAACAAGTTAGACGATTGTTAATTAACTAAATTTTCTCGAACTTAAGTTGTTATAAACAAATTCTCAACTTTTTTATATATTTTTTCTGAAACTCCTAAAAATAAAAAAAACAACGATGTATAACAAAGTACAGATAAAAACTTTTTTCAATTTTTAAATTTCGATTCGATAAAAAAACGAAAAAATTGTTTGTTCAACTTATAAAATTATTATACACAAAGTATTAAAACTTTTTAAACTTTTATGACGTGATCTCGTTAAGCATGTATATAAGAAGCGCTCCACGAAGCGAAAAATTTATAGGACAATTACTTCAACATTTTTTTTAATGTACAATGAAAATGGAAGTTCGAGAAAATGTAGTTAATTAACAATCGTCTAACTTGTTGAAAAATTAACTTTAAGCAAAATTTCCAACGGGAGCAAATTCTCTGAAGTGTTTCAAATACACCATATTCTTTTTATTTTTTTAAATTAATAATTAATACCTTAAAAAATTATTGAGTGTGACGAACTCGGTTTTGACGCCGCACGCGCAACTTAAAAATGCCGCGTGGAGACCCATTTTCAGCGTTAAATTAAAGTTATAAATAATGGAGATAGAGTTTCGAGAGTCGCGAGTCATTGTTTGGAAATTTCCTCTTCTTTAAGAATCTTGTTTTAAAATTTCTTAAATATTAATAGTTTCGGAGTGATTACCAAAAACAAAATACTTTTTTTTTTCAACTTTATTTTGTCAATAACTTTTGCAATTTTTTACGTGCTGGTAAACGCTTCCGAAACATTTTTCTAGACATCATTCCGAACAGAATGAGCTATCGCACGTATTTTTAAGAGCGGTATCTCTATTTTCAACCATTTTGAACTTATCGAGTAGACTAGTAATTAGGTCCATATTTTAAATGGAACAAAATCTCTTTGAATTGGATAAAAATTAACTTTATTAATATTACGCCTGAGAAAAGTTGAAAAGCGAGATTTTTTCAGATTTCGGACCTTTTTCATTACACCTTGTTTAAGTAAAATTTAAATTTATTTTATCATATAGATATTAATTCATTAGTACAAACAAAAGCCGTAGACTAACATTTTTTCTGTACATTTGGGATCATATTTTCCGAACTAAACTAAGCCGGATTAGCGTTAGAAGTCTATAAATGCACAACGACTATGTAATGTAAAAACCTTGTTTTTTGCTTCATTAATACAGTCTTACTGAATGAAGTATTCGGTAAGAGGTTTTGCGGATATAAGACTTCCACGAATAGTCGGTCCACTCTCCCCGAAATCGGCTTATACTGTCCATAATGAATGGGGTCGTGGAAGCCAGATGCATACGAGAATGTGATTCACTATTAGTGTAGTATTAATGAGGATTTTCTGTCCGCTGAACCCGATTTATTATTAACTACGCGCAGATTTCAGACTCATGTTACTAGTCTGCGACTTCGTCTTTTACTCACGATTTCTAGCCCCCTTTTCACTATATCAAAAATTCAGCGATTTTTGATCAGGAACATCTTATTCGGCGGCCTTTTGTTTCTTTAATCTGAGTTCGGCGGATTAAATTAGCTGTTGCTGTGAGGACGCGTCAACACGCGCCAGTGACTCTTCGAATGTCTTCGTAGAGACAGACAAGACTAGAATTGAGTAGTTATTGACGTGTCAGGTATCAATAAAAGATTTTAGAAACTTATTTCAAAGATCCGACGCGAACGGGAACTTTAAGCGTTTTGGATTAATTTATAATTTGGCATCAATGATATTGTATGTTTTGTTCGGCAAGTTGCTATTCTCGTCGTCATGGAAACGGAGGGAGGTTTGAGCTAGTTATAACACAGGTTATATTAAAGAGCCTAGCTATATAGAGAGCTACAGCGATATGCCGGTAATTTCCGTAACTCGACACGGCTTCCTGTTTTCTTGTAAACGCGTTTTTTAAATGTCAAAGATTGGGTTCTTCGAATATGAAATACGGCGACTTATTCGTGTTAAGAGCCTGGCGACCCTTAGAAGCCGCACTAGGGTTTTTATGGCTTATGTTAAGAGTTTGGTAAATATTTTCATTTCTACTTTGTTTTCTTAGGATTCTGAAGCTTTTACACGAAGTCAAAAGGAACGTTTATGTAAATAAATAAATAAGTTTTTACCTTTGTCGCGAGTGGCATGAACGACACTTACAACGCATCACACTAACACCCATGACCCGAGTACAAATATTTACTGTCACATAAATATCTCCATCGGCCGGGAATCAAATCTGTGACCCCTCGCTTCGCAGGCAAGGTCGCTACCAACTAGGCTACAGGGTCGTCAAATAACCGATAAAGAAGCAGAAGAGGTACCTGATGGTAAGTCTACATCTCCAGTTACCATCAGGTGAGATTGTGGTCAAATGGTAATAACTTATCAGGTAGGTAAGATGATTCGTCACCGTTGCCCATGGACATCAGCAACATCAAAGGCAGCATCGATGCGTCGCCGGCCAATAAATAAATTAAAAGAAAGAATAATATTCATCATGTTATCAGATTCACAGTTTCCACTTTATTGTCACAGTTGGTGTGAAAAAATCTAGATAACTACTTTAAATCGACGATGAACGTGATTCTGAATCACAAAGATTTAAATAATATATGAATCACTCGTTTCTATAACCTTCCTAAAGTATCGGTTTTATAATGTTTCCTTATTTCTCCTAATTATGTTTAGATCATAGAAAATATCTTTGTTTATTGAAGGTCAAAACGCAGTTCCAGCTACAGTACGATCTCTTATCGCTAGTAAGAGATAGGTAGCTTTAACAAGTCCTTTAGTATCTGTTTCTTGATTAAGGAGAGTACTTGAAGGGCTTCCCGGGGAACCTTATCGTTTTTCTAAACCTTCAAAGTACTTATCTTGTCGATCTTGAGAATGAATTACTTGGCATCTTTTTTTAAATCTTTGGCCGTATTTTCCGCTTACAAGTAAGGACTCTTGACTCCTGAAAGACTCTGTTATCTGGTAAGAGATCTGAAAGGTCTTTGAAGTAATTATGAAAATTAAAGTTGTTTCGCAATACATGATAACTGGTATAAAATAATTATAACAATAATACAAGTAATGACTCTTGACTTCTGAAGGACTCTGTTATGTGCTAAAAGATCTAAAAGGGGTCTTTGAAGTTATTATGAAATTTAAAGTTGTTCAGCAATACATGATAAGTGGTATAAAATAATTATCGAATACCTTTAAACGAGCATAATATAATCTGAGTCACGGAAACGGCTCCAACGATTTTCATGAAATGTAGTATGCTGGGGTTGTCGGGGGCGATAGATCGATCTAGCTAGGATTCATTTTTAGAAAATTTCATTTTATCCGTGTTTTCAGGTAATGAAAAACTACTACAATAGACTCTTCCTGACATCTATTGGAGAGTAGTAACACTAAAGATACTTCAGAAGATGGCGTTGTTAAGCAACACTGAGCCAATATGATTTCCAAAAAACACGATTTACCAAAAAAAAAAAAATACTGAGCAACTCGTTTATCCAGGTACTAACAGTAACATAAAACATATAATATACATACATTGTTTATTTATTTACTAGCGTTTTGTCTGAGTTTTCCGGTATAATAAGTATACTATATGTAATTCCAGGCCATGGTTTATCCGTGTGCTAAATTTCATGAAAATCCGATCAGTAATTATCCTTTGAAAACGTAACAAACTTCTATGCAACGTCATAGTACAAGTACAACATTTTCATTTCTTTATCTTTAATTTGTACCTAATTAAGTTTCAAGCCACATTTTCCAATTCGATACATTTAAATAGAGTTTATTACCCAAACATCGTGCGTGTTCTGAATTCATTTGCGATTTTTGTAGTAATGGGATATAATTAGGAAAAAATGGTTTCATGGAAAATTGGGATACACCCAACTGTCAGAGTAATGCCAGTCAATCAGAAGAAGGCCAAACAGTTGAAGACACGTAAAGTAAATATTGATCTCTTTGGGAGCGCGGTTTGATTTCTCTGGAGACTTTAAACGTCCATTCAGCTTAATGAGACATGAGCGAAACAGAATAAATGAATACCTGCCCGCGTGTACTAAATGAAAACGAAACTAAAGTACGCGACAACTTAAGATGGCATTTTTTGTGTGACGTCAGCGGAAAGTGAAGTTCAGTAAAATTTTCTAATTCTGTCTGTTAAAGAAATAATTACCATACTTTATTGGAAATAGTGATGGGCAGTCTCACAAAAATACCCATGATTAACGTTCTGCCTACTCTCACCGAATAGTAAATAAGTGGCGAAGTCTGGAATGGCAAGAGTAGAATCCTATTCATTTGTTTGTCAATGGTTCTACCCTTGTCTCGAGTGTAATTTTATATTTTACTAGTACATAACGTTAACATAAAGATTAGTACTAGTATGAAAGTGATGACAAGATTAATAAGTTATACCTATATATCATACTGAGGGCGGATTTGATCAAAATATCATATATTTTACATTTTGAATTTAATCATTTTATTTTATTTTAAATGTTCATTAATCGTTCATTCGCTAGCTATATGAGACATAGTTACTCAGATACTATCTTGAAATTATGTCAGATGCCTTTTATTTGAAGGTTTTTATTTCTTAAAATTTAGAATTGTACCTACAGTGATTCGCTTTAGTTCAAACAGTCTGTATAATTTAATCTCTTTCATAAACATATTACCCAATATTAGCAATGATCTGTTTCCCTTCAATAACTGCCATCGATCATCACTCCAATCGCTGTCAGCCATAATTTTTCTCGCCATCAATAAATATACTACCCATTTAACGAAATTTGTCTTCTTTTGAAATTTGATCAAAGAAATCAATTACAGTGTGAGAGAATTGTTAATCTGTTGGAACTTGTTATCTTATCCTTGATTTTCTAATTCAGTTTCGGCAGATATTTAATTGACTGTTCAGCAATAGAGACCTTACTAGAACGCTCTCATAATAACGCCAGACATTGTTAAATATTTCGTGGAATAGAATTGAATACTCTTTAATGTAGACTATAAATACATTTTTAAATTAGAACATAATATAAAATGTAGTACAAAAGGCGGTCTTATCGCTATTGAGCCTTATAGAGCGATCTTCTTTAGGCAACTTTGGCCAGAAGACATATTAAAGAATAACATAGTAATGTGCACAAACAATATAATAAATTAGATAAAATATTGAAATAATATTGGTATTTAATAATAATAAATACATATTTGGTGACGTTGCCATAGTGACTGCAGTGGACGAAATAGTAATATTCGATCCTATCTGCTGGATAACACTCGGTACTTTAGGGGTTAACGGCATAGCTAGTGTTCCCACTAAGCTATGACATGGGGTCCTTCAAGAAGCGAGTCTATTGTTTTCTTTGAGGCCGGCAACATATTGGTGACGCCCCTAGTGTACCATCCATGGGCGGCGGTGATCACTTACCATCAGGTGATCCGTCTGCTCGTTTGCCTGCTTAAGGCTTAAAAAAAATTATAACAAAATATTTTGATGCTGAATTCGTATAAAAGAAGTCAGATTAACATTTACATTTATACGGGAATGTTTGCAATAAAAACTTTGCATCGAATAAAGCCCGTTGAAAACTTATAAGTGGGGCTGAGGAAAACCTTTCTTGCTTCCAAGTTCTTACTTACAAAGTATATTGAAGATTCAATTACTTTCAGTTTGCAATTTAATACGATATTATGAAGATTGTGTTCAACAACTGTGTATTTTGTGGTGTCGAAGCAAGGCACAAATAAGTGGGCCAATGTACCAATTTGGATCTCCTGCTGGGTAATGCGGTAGAAAAAAAATACTATGGTCTAATTTATTACATTAAAATAGTGTAGTATTTTACAGTGAATCTTGGTAGGTGGATGATAAACTTACCATCATAAGTCGTAATGTAATTAAACTGCAAGGTCCTGAGTTCAGAGATCGACAACAGAATGGACCTGATGAATGTACTGAAAGACTGCTGTTGAGCTGAGTACACTACGAACAGAGAAAATAGACTCTACTTCAGAAATTAATGAAGCCACTGCCTACATTTAAAACTTTAACATTATGCCACCGGTTAAACTTGCCGTATGACATTTGTGTGATATAAGAAAAATACCAGTAAAATATAGGCCAAGGGAAAAAGAAATCGCGTTCCCTCTTATCTTGACGTATTATTTCTATCTCCGGCCCAAATGTCTCGAGACAGCAAATAGATCATTTCCGCAATCCAACTCATCGGCTACACAATGTGATTCATTCGGGACATGTAAGACAACATACAGATATGCCATGGGAGCTATACGAATATCATTTCATGAGTTACAATATTAATATAAACTTATGTAACCTTCGATTCCCCATTTCATGAACACCAAAAACTTTTCAGTAGTTTTTGCGTATCACTAAATAAACCTAATAAACTTTCATATTTATAAAATTAGTAAGATGTGCCTAAATACCTAACATTTGAGTTGATGTAGACATAGCAAGCAACAACCCATAATTGTCCCAATGCTGGGCTCGGGGTCTCCTCTCAGAAAGCGAGGATTAGGCCATAGTCTACCACGCTGGCCAAGTGTGGATTGGTAGACTTCACACACCTTCGAGAACTTTTATGGAGAACTCTCCGGTGTGCAGGTTTCCTCACGATGTTTTCCTTCACCGAAACATGTACGATGTAGACATATAAAGCTTTATAGATTCGGTATTGATTAGGATTAGGACCAAACCTCGAGAAGACGCTTAATTCTGGAGACTAAGTACTCGAGACTTGTCGGAGTGGTGTCAATTAGTGAAGATCTTTATCAAGCTTAGCAAAATCATTTGATAATATGATAGCACTTATAAACTAACTTAATAGATAATTTATATTTCTATGAATATTTACCTATGAATATTTCCATGAATATTTAATTTACCCAAGAAGTACATTTAAGCCTACTAATGTTATTAAATAGCTATATGAAAATTTGGATGTTTGTCTTTTCATCACGCGCTAACCGTCCGAACCGAAACTGTAATATTATTGTAGAATAAAATTAAACAAAGATGTAAACTATGTTAAACCTCTCTTAACTTTTAAATATTCTGCGCGATAAACTTAGTCGTGTTGGGCACTCGGAAGAACTTTGCAAACTTCATTCTTGTATCTTCAACTTTATCTACCTTTGCTTATAAATTTCGAGCGAAACCTTTTTGAACTAGGGCCAGGGTGTTTTAATTTATTTACGATGTTTCTTATCTCTTCCTGAAAGGGATCAAAGCTTGTATCTTTGTTCTATCAATATCTCTCTCCACTATATATTATGGTCATTCGCAGACGTCCATTAGTTCTATTAACTCAAAACGCTAATGACAGAATGAAAGTCAACGCGAACAATAAAACGACGATATCCAACTGCTATTTTATTATACTTTTCCACAAGATAATCTTAACACTAATATTAGGTTCTAATATTACTAACTTCCAGAGAGACGCGACTTTTGCAACCGACCGTTCAGGCCAAATATCGAAAGACGAATGAATCGCGTTCGGTGCTCTTTGCTCTAATGTACCTAATCAATATAATCAATACTGACTGACGTTGAATCAATACGTCAATACGCCTGTCTGATGACAGTAGGCTACATAAGTCAATTACCATACTGATATTCACAATAGTTATACAAAGGGGATGCGTTACACTGTAATTACATAATAGCACGCTATACTACAGATTTTCCTTATACAGCATAGGGGAGGTGAAGGTAGTTGTTGAAAAATAAAATTGTCCCGTAGGAAAAAATCTAAATAATATAGATAATTAGGTAAATCTAAAATTCTCCATCAATCCCCACTAGAGCAGCGTGGTGGTATTATACCCTGGCCTCCTCAAGAGGACCGAGAGACCCGTGCTCAATAGTGGTCCATTAGGGTCAACGCACATTTATTCGGCGCCATTCGCGTTTCGCCGAATGATTTTGGTTACACTTATTCGGCTCGGCTTCTATCAGCCGCGTACGGCGTCGTAAGAATGCGAACGACTGCTTACGGCGTCGTAAGAATGCGAACGGCTGCGTACGGCACTGAATACGCTGCGAAGTCCGTCCGAAGACGTTAGTAGGTATAATCTATACGGGAACTATGAAGGTCGCAACCTGTCGACAAGGCCAAGGAGTCAAAAATCTTCCATGTACCTACCTACAGCGCGGCGCTGTTCCGCCGCGTTCGACGTCGTACGCGGCGTACGCGGCCGAAAGATAAAACACATTTGTCGTCGTTTTCTACTTGTTTACCGCGAAAGCGGAATCGGCGCCGAAAAGCCGAAAGGATGCGTACGCGTCTCCATACAAAATCGTTGTTTACTATGGACAAAAGCCGAATGGAGCCGAATAAATGTGTTTTGACCCTTAATGGGTTGAAGCCACTTAACATATCATAACTTTAAATTCAAGACATTAAACAAAGTATTATAGCAGAAAAAACATACATTTACACTGAACTTTAATTACTTTATATTATTTTACAGATTATTCTTTTCTCCTTTCATGTAGCTCTGTTACCTTTAATTTATAATTATAATTATACTTCTATGTTGCATCCTCAAGATTTAGATAACCATGTAGTTGCCCAAGTAGCACGCAGGGCTGAATAAGAGTTCACATTTAGCGTACAAGTGAACTTAAAGCATTAATTCACTCTTATATGAGTTCACCTGTGATGTATTAGCTGTATAAAGGCGAAAAATACGCTTAAAGCTGTTTAAGGTCTGTATAAGAGTGTAATGTTAACCTATTACTATTTAAATGCTATTATACTGCTACTATGCAGCTATGTGAACTTAAGGCTGTATAACTTGTGCCCAAATCAGTCGTATAAGGGCTGTAAAGCGTGCTCTACAGCTCATATACAGCTGACTTACCGCTTATAGTTCACATGTGAACCCTTAGACAGCCCTTATACAGCCCCGCGTGCTACTTGGGTTGTCCTTCGAGACACTGCATCGTCACACATTTGGAGTATATGAAAATTAAACAATAATAAGTGTCAATTATTTAGTCTGTGTTGTATGATTGTATCCTATATTTAAGTTTACCCATGACTTGCTTGTATTTATAATGTAATAATTGTCTTGTTGGTTACTCTTATAAAATAAATAAATTACCATAAAGTTTAAAACTGTGCTAATACTCTGTTAATAGTAATGTAACCAGCAGGTATTTAGTCCTTATTAAATTAATGATTCAGAATAATCGTTAAAAAGGATTTTCAATAGTTAACTCTACTACACTGATAAATAAAAATGGTTAAGTACCTACTTAAGGAGAAATTTATTATTGAATACGTTAATCAATTCATATATAAACCTGGCTTAGTTCCAATTTTCAGATAATAATTTTGTCATTCTAGCTTTTTTTAGTTTAATGTGAATCTCATGCAAATTAACACGTTCTTGAAGTCGTAATAATTGTAAAGCGAAGTACTTTCAATTGGAAGATCAAATAAAGATGTGTTCATACAAGTAAATTCTTTTAATTTCTTCCGTTCTACATATTATATGGTTCGATATTTATGAAATTACAATATTCAGTACATATAATATTTAAAAATGGACGAATTTATTAATTAACAATTAATTTGTATTAATTAATAATGAAAACGGGTAATTACGATTTTTATATTTTATGGTCTCAATATCAGTATAAACATAAAAATTGAGAGTTTTTAAGTAGACGATCTCTTAATAGTATCAGGCGTTACTTTGCGGAAATCCATTGTTATTAAGTTAGTATTAGTCTACTTTGCAACAATCCGCGTTTAACATGTATGATGGTATATACTTTAAAACATGCGTGGCACCTCCCTCCCTCCCACAACGGAAACATGCACTACAACAATTAAACGCATATACCAACATACATACCAGCACCAACACGTGTTTCGCCCCGAAACGGAGCATCATCAGGGTAAGTTGACTCTACGATGGTTAGTCGGAAAGTGAGCATCGTTCACTGAGCGTGGCGTATTTATACCCAACTCGCCCACTGATTATCTAATGATGTTGTAATAATTAGTGATTAGTAATTAATTAATTATTCAATCAATTAATCAATCGATTAATTAATTAATCAATCAATTAGTGATTCACGCCGGCAGATTACGTCAGACCCGGTTCCTGCCGGCGTGAATCACTAATTGATTGATTAATTAATTAATCGATTGATTAATTGATTGAATAATTAATTAATTACTAATCACTAATTATTACAACATCATTAGATAATCAGTGGGCGAGTTGGGTATAAATACGCCACGCTCAGTGAACGATGCTCACTTTCCGACTAACCATCGTAGAGTCAACTTACCCTGATGATGCTCCGTTTCGGGGCGAAACACGTGTTGGTGCTGGTATGTATGTTGGTATATGCGTTTAATTGTTGTAGTGCATGTTTCCGTTGTGGGAGGGAGGGAGGTGCCACGCATGTTTTAAAGTATATACCATCATACATGTTAAACGCGGATTGTTGCAAAGTAGACTAATACTAACTTAATAGACGATCTCTACACGTTTCCATTTAAAATACTATTGAATGATACTCAACTGCAGTGCTCATTTGCTCACATTTCTGCTCTGAAAAGTAAACTTTATATCACATCGGGATTTGTTTTGATTGAACATAAAGATTGAACTGATTGAACATATGTTCTATTATGATGGAACAATAGTTTGATTCCCCACCGTAGTAGAAATTTATACAGACGGCTTTTATGTTAAAGTTATGCAATGAATTGAAGTCAATGTAGATAGATAACATTTTTCCAAGATCGCGGAGAGAAATTTGTCTCATAGATCCCTAGCGTATGACGGGAAGCGTCATCGATCAAACTGAAAGAATGCATTAATGTCCCAAGTTTGCTGCTGCAATATCCGCTGCGGCAGATGCTTTCAACTGTCCAACTTTTGTGAAGTACCAATTATCGCTGCCGGGGTTAACGTCAACGTTAATCCAATTTTTACTTGTGAATCATGAAAATTCAGGCCTTTAAAGTTCAGTATTGCATGTATACGCATCTCCATCGAAAGAATCAAAGAGAAACATTTCACAATGGATTTTGAACTTGACAATCACAATTGTAAATCAGTTTGGCATGACGCCGAGGAATCCTTTTTATAATCGTCGAATTTGAATTTAACGACGTAACGTGATATATAACACACATTATAACACTTTGTGTTGTTTGTTGTGAGACGAGGTATGTGGCGAGTCTGCGGTTGCGGTGTTTTTGTAGTGAATAAAACGCACTGGTTTAGCTCGGTTTTCCTTTCAAATTTCCGCCTCGAAAGGCGTGCGAGATGTAATTTTTTCCACTGAAAGAAACGCGTCGGCAATTGATCCTTGGCGCCGAGGTCGGGCGCTAATGAGGGCTTCAAACCGACATTTCTTTTTGACCTTCCCTTCTAATTACGACGGGAACAAAGCATCTGTAAATTAATACCAGACTACGCGCCACGGTGGGAGGAAATCACGTTAATATTACCAACAAAATGAATTTATCATCTCGCGCTAAAAAGCCATCCATATCCGACACAGACTCAGGCGAAATGAGCACTGGATTAAATCAAAACTGCCCCAGCTTTTAGGGGCTGTGAATATTTAGAGCTGAAACATTTTTGCTAATATTTAAGCGCGTTTTTTTTAGATAAATGTTTTCGCAACTCGTTTCAAACGATGACGAATGAACAGCTGTCATTAGTTCGAACGCAACAAATGTCGTGTCGCTATTTATTAAATGTATCGGTCTCATGGGCTTATGAATAAAGATTATGAATATTAAGCCTGATTCGTTTTGTAATAGGAACATATATCAAGTTGTGACTGGAGGTTTCCATCCTTAAGTTGGCCTTTGGTACAGACACGTGACACTGACCACAATTACATATAATATCAAGTTTTTGCCCCGACAAGAATTCGAACTAGAGATCCTTCACTTACTACACGGAGCTATGATAAACTGAAATTCTTTTGTCGAATCTAACACAGTGATTAAATTCTTAAATACAACGTTTCCTTGCGACACACATGGCCGTTGCGTCTGCGAAATAAAAGAAAGCTCGCACGCTTTCTTAATCTCCAGTGTCTTTATCTATTGAATCGTCGTGTTCGCGAATCAAGACGTATTGTTCGTTTAATTTCTCATCTCTGTTTTCGTTTTCTTCTACTTTATTTTTTCAATTTTCTTCCGCGATTTCCTTATGTTTTATTTAAAAATTAATAAGACAAACATAAATACACAAAATATTCAGACAGTCTAAGAACTTTGTCGTCATTTCTGGTTTCTGTGTAATCTCAATCAATTTATGTTTCATCAACCACATGTATCTATTTTTTTTTCTTTTTGCGTCTTTTGAAGCGCTTCCAATGTTTTGTTTTGTGTCGACGAGAAGCAATTTTGGATTCACTTGGTTGGGTGCTTCCAGTTGTGAATTTTGAGTGTTGTTACTTATTATTACAATGCTACATTATTGCACTAAAACACTACTGATTAAGTAATTGCAAAATTAAAAAAAACACTTTACTGAGTTCCAGCAGGTAATTAAGTTCATCTTTTTAGCAATCCTCAGTAGACGGCTTAGATTACGTGCCATACCTATAGTACCTATACGAGATGTTGTGTTGTGTGCTGCAATGGCCCCCTAATGCTTTAATAAACCCACATCCAGAAAGTAAAACATTTTCACTGCCGAAACATAGCCATTGGGAAATTTCTGCTCAATTAAATAACATGAGAGAGGTCAGAATAAAATTCGGCGTTAGATGTAAAAAAACCTTTGTTTTACCTTGCTCACAAAAATATCGTTATCGGGTTACGCTGTCCCCAGGGTTTCTAAACCAATAAAATGCGAACGGGGTATCGAGATTTTACTGTAACAGAGTAAAATGTTCTCGAATACTTTTTATATTATTAATTGACTATATAATATTATGTCAGTTTATAAAATATTAACAAAGCACTGATATTGTGCAGAATGGTTTCCTGCGTCACAGATCTTCACAGTCATAGTTAAGTTATCACAGACAGAACAAATTTTTATATTTCATGTCATATCTTCTCTGTGGACCGTATCTAGAATCCTTAGTACGGCAGCCTTATCTGCAATGAAATGTACGTGACCATTATTAAATGTAGTATGGATATTGTGTGTCGAAAGTTACTCAGAATGTGGTGTACAAACTTACTAAATTTCCACACCAATTGTGTTTGAAATGCGTACATTGCTTGTATTCTTGATTTTATGTTAGCCTCGGTGTGTTTAACTTGAAAACCTGTGCCATTTCATTCGCATTTCTCCAAGTCGTCGACGTTTGAGGAGTTTGGCTTTTGATTAAAAAGCTGCCACGCTCAATCTTTCCCTGGCGTCAGGGCCGGTTAGGGCATGTGCTGAAAGTTTTAAGATTAATATTTGGTTTATTAAAAGGGTTAAAATATTCTTCAACCGAATAAAGCTAAGGAACTGGGGGGCAATTCTCATTTCGTAGAGATACATGTCTAACAGAGATATCTCGAAAAAACATGGCCGACCTCGTATAAAACGAGGCCAATCGGCCATGTTTTTTCGACATATCTCTGTTAGACATGTATCTCTACGAAATGAGAATTAGGCTCCTGACGCATTGTATAACTTTTTTGCCAACATACTGTTTAACCAAGTAATTAAGAGATGAAAGAAAGTAACATACACCTCAAAGCTGCTGACGTGTACAGGATCACGTTTAAGGAAGACAAAAGGTCGCCAGAGATAAATGAAGAATGAAGTTTTCTGTATCAAAACATCTCAATTGTGTATTGTCACCTCGCTGGTCCCAAACATCTCAAAACAAAATTTGTAGCGGCTTGTATTAACAGATGTACTTTTGAACCTGCTAAAAACTTTAACAAACAAACAAAGTTTAAAGTAAACAAACGTGTCGCCTTCAGCAATATTTTTTTGGTTTTGACGCTTACATTACTTTCCAACTTTTAGATTTCCTGATAATTTTATTTATTTATTTTTATGACCTGAAAGGCCCTTTTACTGAGTGCTGATTTAATGCCTATGACAATATCTAGTATATAGAAATCTCGTGTCACGGTATTTGTGGTTGTAGTCCTCCGAAACGGTTCGACCGGTTTATTAAGGATTTTTTGTGTTCATATATTTGGTAGATATGAGAATAAGTCGTAAAGTATATTTCACACCCTTAGGTGATTAGGGTTCCCATGGGATTGGGATTTAAAAGGGGAAATGCTCCCATGTGAAGGAAGTCGCGGGCACACCTAGTTAACTAGTAAATATTACAAGACTTGAGGTGCGCTCCGTTGTAACGCTTCGTGTGTTTTCGCCCTTGATGAGATGAAAATGAAGTCGAATCTGTTACATAATGAACCGTTTAAATTTTCGTTTAAAATTAATATCTCGCCTCAAGTTGTTTCATGCGCGCAATTTATTTTTAGACGGAGCTTATTGCATTTTATATTGACTCGCCGCCGCTAAGGTCCCTCATTATTAGTAATTACGACCGCAGTAACAGTTTAAAAGTTTGGGGACTCGAAATTTATGACTTGTTAAATAGTTTTGGAAATAATTGGGCAAGTTTTGTAGCGTTACTAGTAGTAGGGTATCGAACATTTACGAAGAAAAATTGAATGCTTAAAGATTTAATTTGTGTTAATGGTTGATGCTTTTTTGGGGCTTGAATAGATGTTATTAAAACCATTCTGTTCACAAGTGCAGTGCTGTTTCATATAGGAACTATAGGGAGCTACACTACAGATTTAAGTTCAAACTGTTACACTACGATTATTTTTACTTAATCGCAATACAATTTTCTTTAATATCATCATCCGAATAGTGTTCTGTCATCATAAATATCATCAGATACGAGTATATACGTTATTGTTTACTGTCAATACAATCTGGGCCAATTCATAACTTGTTTCAGGTTTTTCTAAAGAAGAAGATAATGCTGAGAGAAGCCATCAAAAGGAATCCCCACAATTTGCACGTGCGCGGCATACGTTCATAATTCATCATCTGCAGCTCTTTCCATGGACCATCTGTTAGCCTTAATATATTATTGCTTGATATACGGCTCTTAGTAACTTTGTATTATTATATTAGAACAGCAGAAGTCCAAAACCTCGTTTTCGTAATGTTTGTCTTGACCTTAAGAGTTCTTTATGCTTCTTTGTCCTTGTCTGGGCTATTTATTATCAGTGTAAGTATATTTAGGGGTTTTCCTTAACTCTAGCATCTACAGTCATAGTTACTAGGTACTTTCTTCTCATTAAAATAGTTTAAATATATTGGATAAATCAATGCTATCCTAGTCGATTTTCCCATTGTGCAACTTGATCTATAGTTATCGACTACTTTCTTCTTAAAACTGGATAGACAACTCACACAATCCTGTAAATTGCTGCATGAGGAATAGAACCCGTTTTTGCGACCTAATGGGCTTCAGATTGCTTTCCATTAACTATGCCAGCTATATATCGCGCAAACTATATCGCTGGATTCTCATAATTATTGTCACTAACCGTCAAATCGTGGTTGTACCTATTGCTCGTACTGCCCGAAGTCAGACTGGAAGAGTATTTAGCATTTAGTTCGCCTTGGTTATGTTTCAAAAAGTTCTAAATAAAAATATAAACTATTTAAACCAGCAGAGCCTTTTCATAAGCTGATCGCTTATGAATAAGACTGCCGCACAGATAGAGCCTTTTGAAACTTATCCGACCCGAATGGATGGATGATACGTGAAAACTAAAATAACATACAAATCCCATCAGTAAAAAACTTTGTGTCAATAAGACAAATTGACGAGTCATACATCACACGTAAGCGCTACAAGTGAAGATTCGGCACAAACTGAGTCTTCAAATAACTCGCCTATTATAGAAAGGAAACAAACAAAAATATCATATGTCAACACAATCTCATCTTTGCGTTTGTTTGATAAAAGGTGGGGTTATTTACCTATAGGGTGTCCGGTGGCAGAATTTGGTTGGCAGAAACAGCCTATATAATTAGACAGCGATTGTAGAGAAGTAGATTTGTATGTTATTACTATAAATGGTAACTTCCTTTCAAAAATTAAAATTTTTTGTGTGAATTCCTTTAATAGATGTTTTGCACTATCCGTTCGCCACCTAAAAATTGATATTTTGTCGTTTTGTTATTATTTTGAGACCAAAGACTACTTTAGCAAAGAGAGGTCTCACGCCAAGCTAGGTGATCACGCATGGGAAACAGCCGCTCTTTAACTTTTCCTATTCGGAGCTTGAATGGAAGCAAGATTCAGGTAGCGTGACGTCAATGAATGATGTATATTGCAATGTCGCTGCAGAATAAATATTCTAGTTGTTTCTCTGCTCCAGCTAACCTATGCTGTTCATCGCCCAAAATAATTCGCCTCGTAACGGTATTAACGCCCTCTGTACGTGATCTACCCTCAGATCACGTACCGCGATGAAATTGTATTGACACATTTTGTTTATTCTGTCAGTGTAATGCGATTTGTGTTCCTATTATTCTCTGATTAAGTTTAGCTTTTGATATCGAATGATACCTGTGATAATATTGATAGATGCCGTAGTGAAAATCAGTATTTCTTAATTATTATAATAAATGCTTATAAAGACTTACATCCATTCATATTATAATTTCATGCATCGCGATTCGCGGGTGTGAAGGACATACACAAATGAGGCATGATGATAAGGCACCGGAGAAGATTTTATTTTTCTTTCAATTATTATTAAGGTCTAGTTAATAGTATCAGGCGTTACTTTGCGGAAATCCATTGTTATTAAGTTAGTATTAGTCTACTTTGCAACAATCCGCGTTTAACATGTATGATGGTATATACTTTAAAACATGCGTGGCACCTCCCTCCCTCCCACAACGGAAACATGCACTACAATAATTAAACGTATATACCAACATACATACCAGCACCAACACGTGTTTCGCCCCGAAACGGAGCATCATCAGGGTAAGTTGACTCTACGATGGTTAGTCGGAAAGTGAGCATCGTTCACTGAGCGTGGCGTATTTATACCCAACTCGCCCACTGATTATCTAATGATGTTGTAATAATTAGTGATTAGTAATTAATTAATTATTCAATCAATTAATCAATCGATTAATTAATTAATCAATCAATTAGTGATTCACGCCGGCAGGAACCGGGTCTGACGTAATCTGGTGATGTGTACTGTTGAAAATCCTCAGTAAAGGCGAGTTGGATACATTTATTTGTTCATTCAGCATCCAAGTTTTACACTGCTGAATGAACAAATAAATGTATCCAACTCGCCTTTACTGAGGATTTTCAACAGTACACATCACCAGATTACGTCAGACCCGGTTCCTGCCGGCGTGAATCACTAATTGATTGATTAATTAATTAATCGATTGATTAATTGATTGAATAATTAATTAATTACTAATCACTAATTATTACAACATCATTAGATAATCAGTGGGCGAGTTGGGTATAAATACGCCACGCTCAGTGAACGATGCTCACTTTCCGACTAACCATCGTAGAGTCAACTTACCCTGATGATGCTCCGTTTCGGGGCGAAACACGTGTTGGTGCTGGTATGTATGTTGGTATATACGTTTAATTATTGTAGTGCATGTTTCCGTTGTGGGAGGGAGGGAGGTGCCACGCATGTTTTAAAGTATATACCATCATACATGTTAAACGCGGATTGTTGCAAAGTAGACTAATACTAACTTAATTATTAAGGTCACTAAAGCTACAAGATCCTTAAGTATCTCAAGAATGTGTGTGTGTAAGTGTATGTTGATTTAAAAGTATAAGTACGCTGAGTTTTATACCAAAACGAAACGCATTATTAATTCCATGTTCAGAATATTAGCGTGTTAGGTTTGTAGATATAGGTAATCCCAGTAACATCAGAATTCCATTACTATCGACTCAGTGTGATCGTTCGACCTGGATAGTTGTCAGTGGGATTGGCGTAGGATTGACTGATTCATTTGCGTTCCGCGAAGGAATCTTGCGGTTATTTTGGGATTTGAACCAGATACATACAAAGATATTGGTCTGTGTTGAAGAAGGAAATATGTTTAGGATGTAATAGTGGTTATGTAAAATTATCTTATCTTCGAACGTTACACACCCTTAACAGCAAGAGGTATTCCGCGTGCAGCAAGCAAGCAACAGACATGGTTTCTGTCACGGCTTCGGCGCTGCGGGGCTCTGGCGGTCCCAGGCGATCTTATCGTCGCAGATGCTATTAACGCTCACCACCGCGGGGAGTGTTGAAACGACCTGCTCCTCAGCTCGCGGGCTGCATCGCCCCTCCACGCCTACGCAGGTTTACATTACACTCTAGGGGTAGGGCAAACAAGACTACGTGGAGTCGGTTTTGCGGCGATTCGTTTCTGTCACTAACGTTAACGTTAACGTTAACATTTGGCCAAACGACAATTATTTAGTATTTTCAGATTAACAAAGTATGCAGATTTCTAATTATATTAAACGTTACTTATAGAATTTGAATACTATAGTACCTACCCAATGTTATTTAAAAAATCTAGATACGTTATGCCCTTACAAATCAACCAAAAAATCTGTTCCGAAAAGAGCTACAACACACGTTTATCTTTTGTTTCACTACACCAATCACATTGGTATAATACACGAAGGCATTTTAACGCTGTATGTCAAATGTCAAGCGCTTCTGACAACAACAAAAGCGTGCCTATCATCTTGTATTGACACAGCGTTTACGAGCAGTAGCTCCAGCACGAATATTTGCGAGAAAGTATTCGTATGGTTAACGTAAGCAATTTGTCAAATTTGTATGGCATTTTACTACCATTTACGCACGATAGGGGCGCTTTTGAAAAAATGCCATACAAATTGCTTACGTTAACCATACGAATACTTTCTCGCAAATATTCGTGCTCGAGCTACAGAACGGTCAATTGCCTGTTCTTACGCTCTTCAACGTCGGCGCGCTAGTGACATATCTCACAAGCTCACAAGCTTGTGTTTCTCCAATGAACCAGAAATAAAACTGTCATTTTAATAGCGATGATAGTACACATTCTGTACTATAGGAGTGCGTCGCCATGGCAACTACGACCTTCACAAGGCTTATCTTGTGTCCCTTTGAGAGATTTAAGTCTTGTTACTTTTTCTTCAAGCCACTGAATGAAGCTAGGAGTTTGAAGGCAGAAGTTATTAGAAGCGGAGTATATTAAAAAGGCGGTATTAAAAATTACGGTGTAAAAGTTATTATTTTTTGCATTATGCAGACGAATGAACAAAGTATCTTGTCAACGTTATTTTTAACCGTCAAAGATATTTGTATAGCTTTAGTCTAAAGCTAACATCACTGCATTAGGTCGGTAGCTAGCGTCCACTTTTACCCGAAAATCTGCAAAATGCTTGAAAAAATTAAGAGGGCTAGACCCTTGGGCGATATAGAGCCCAGCGATCTTCAATAAAATCTGGCGCAACTGCCAAATACATTTATCTATACTTATTATAAGTACTATTATTTCTTCTATGATACTACTACGTTTTAGGGTTCCTGAGTAAAATCGGAACCCTTATAGTTTCGTCATGTCCGTCTGTCCGAAGCAAAGCGCCGTGCTAGGAAGCTGTAATTTGGCATGGACATGGCAAGACTAATGCGTTGCCGGCCCAGAAAGAAAAAAATGAAATGAAATGAAATAATTAATAGTAATAATGGTATTAATTATCAATTAATTAACAATTAATTAACAATTAAAATCAATATTACCAATATAATCCCTCTGAGGGGCCCTACCACCAGCGGACCAGATTTAGTCGCCTTTTACGACATCCATCCGGCTTGGGATTGGGGTTAGTATTCTAAACTAAACGTTTCGTTAATACCCCCAATTATAGACAATTTTCTCAATTATATTCTACGTTCTGACATCGATAAGTTCCTGTTTTATATGCATAGATAGGTCACAAATACATCTGAAACTGAAGGTATTACCACGATTTTTCACATAATTCGACAGCGAAAGAGATCGTGCGGCCTGATAGGATCGAATTTTACTCGTAAGACCTATCTGTTCAATGTAAGTTGATGCTAATTCTTTTCCGGGTTCGATGGTGAATGGCTGTTTAGAAAGGCTCCAAAATTACCTCGTATACAGTTTAGATCTAGATATGTTATAGAATACTTTTCATTGAGAAAATGAACAATATCTATAACTAATTAAGGATTTTTGTATTTTGTATAACAATACCGTTTGGCAAAAAACTGAGTTGTTGATATACCTACCTATCTGACTTGTTGGTCATCTACATTAAAAAATAATTGATTTATTCGCTAGTAGCTAATAATTTGGCGAAATACTTAATAGGATATGTGTACCTACATATAAACCTACTTTCAACTCATTGATGGTCCATTATAGGGCACGGATCTCTCCTCGTAACTGAGGGGGCCTAGAGCATAATCCATCACGCTACTTCAGTGCGGATTTCTGGGGATTAAGCCAATTACATGTACATATAGAGACATAGACTACATTCTTAGTACATTCCGACGTATTGATAAAACATTAGATATACCTAAATGATCTACTAAGTGCATTATAATGATTTGAAAATCAAAAACTATTCCGAATCCAAGCAGTCAAGATCAAACCTGAATCGGTTTCAAAACTCCATTTATTGGTATCTAGTTATTTCCATTGTGTACACTTTCATCTCCGTACACAAAGCAAGCTTTATAGCTTTTGCCCGCAGCTTCGCCCGCGTAGAGTTAGATTTTTTACAAATCCTACTTATTTTTACTTAGTTAGATTTAGTTGCCTATGACTTAAGTAATTTACATGTATTGTATCATTTGATAGCGTGATTCAGAACTTGCAAATGAATTTTACTAACGCCATCTATTAACAACTTCCGGAACTAAATATCTAGCAAGTAACAAAACATCTCTTCCCATGGGGATGTTTTACCGCGGTAAAAAGTAGCCTACGTTACTCACCACCCTCCTCACTATCTCCACACACAAAAACCATTCCATATAACAGCTTCGTTACGACGTGAAAGACGGACAAACAAACACACAAACAAACAAACACACTTTCACATTTATAATATTAGTATGGATAATAGTTACGCGTGTCGTGTCAAACCATCCCAATGCACTGAATAATATCGGACGCTAGACTCCATTGGCCGAACGGATTCAATTTGCGCAATCCAATATAATGCAATATTGGCGGATCCCGCTGCAAACTGAACGATGCAATAAATATTCAATGAGGCGCGGTGATCTCCGGCGACATACAGTGTGCAATCTTCATAATCGTGTTAGAATATCGGAACGGGAGTTCGAATATATTATCAGATATCAATGTGTCAATTGGAAATAAATGAAATAATAGATACAGAAGGGAAGTTTGAAAACTGATTGAATACATTTTCATAGGGTAATAGGTTCCCTATTTGAAATAAGATTATATAAGCCCTTTTATTCATATTTGACACTTATATTTTTTAAGTATCTTTTCTCTATCTCTACTCTCTCTCTACTGAACAGATTAATAAAATAAACTTAAAAAAAAATGGGCTATAATAAAATAAAATAAATAAACGCTAACACACTCATACCCCCGCAGTAGGCACCTTTGTCGCGGATGGCATGAACGACACATAATAACACATCACAGTCACACCCATGACCCGAGTACAAATATTTATCTATCACATAAATATCTGCCTCGGCCGGGAATCGAACCCGGGACCCCTCGATTCGCAGGCAGGGTCGCTAGGTCGCTAGGGTCGCTACCAACTAGGCTACAGGGTCGTCAATAATAATAATTGGATTTAAGACTTGAATCCCGGGGGTAATCAGAAAGATTAGCTAGTACGTTCGCTATCTAAAGCTTTCAGATTGAACGCAAAGGGGTATTAGGACTATTAGGTACGGAAATGATAATTTATAGAACATTTCACGCGCAATAAAACGTTTTACGAAGCGAAACAAACGGCTTTCTACCGACAGTACAGACTACAGACTGCCGACGTTTGGTGTTAAATGGTATTTGACACTGAAATAAAGCCCTTGTATATCTAACGATGAAAATGGTAGGAATACTGGAATACCCGAAATTATAGGTTAATGGAATAATCGTCAAAAAAGAACAAAAAATTCAAAGAACAAAGAGTTCATTCTGTACTACCGTGCAGTATTTAAATTGAAAAATCCTCCAGGAGTAGTAGTTACAAAAAAAAGTAGTTACAAAAAAATAAAACCTGTAACAGAACGACGGATGGAGAGACATCAAAGTCTTTTGAATAAGGTACGGAGTCGAAAAATATGAAATCAAGTTTGGATTCGCGTGGAATGAGGTAGCTGTACATAAATTGCGTATTCAGGAAATATGTTCCGTTTCCTGCAGAAAAAATATTTTATTTTTAGAAAGACATTCCGCTCATTTAAAGGGGATTAATTTCATATTTTCCTTCAGAATTTTCCGCGTAATTGTGGAAGGGAAATTGATTATTTTCGTTAATATAGCCGCTATTTTTACACTTACAATCAATGGCTATTACGAGAAATTCGGATTAGGCACATGGATAGACGGGCTGACTGATATACTTACCTAATTGTTTTATTAAACAGCAAGCAAGTTATTCGACAAAAACTTTACTTAGAGCGTATCATTAGAACCCCAATAAACGCCAAAAAAAATTCTAAGGACTAATTTATAACGTCTTTTCAGATCATTTCTTTATTAAATAACATACCTCTGCTCTACCAGGCTCTCATAAAATACATACAAATATACTTTATTTGTAATATACCCAAACATCAAACATTATCATATTAAAGAGTATTCAGGAGGATCGAAGGTAACACAAAATATGTTATTACTTTGCGAGTGCTACATGAAATTATTCGGTACTAAATTCGAGCGCCAAATATTGTACGGACGTTATTCGTAACGCGTTCTGACGCGTTCTCTGTTGGCACATTATTAACGAGGGTTTACGGTGAATGCTTAAATAAGTCACATAATGGAAATAATTTGAGCCCTGTGCTGTTAATAATAGAGATCATATAATTACACAACTCCGTCGAAATAATGCGTTGGGCTGCTACTGACATTTTAATAACTTTTATTTGTAGTAGCAAAATCTGGCAGTTAAGCTATTGTATTATTAATCTATTTGCAGGTTTTTTTTTAATGGACAGTTGCTGTTGGGCCTATCGAACTTTAAAGTTCACGAGGACATAATGCAGGTATAAAATTAGTAATATGTATGTATTCTCATATAGCTTTAATCCCCGTTTAACATGTGCAGTTAACACTTGAATCTAAAGATATATAATCCCTTCGTACCGCGATTCTATCTTAGTCGAAAAGCATTAGAAGACGTAGTTGTAAGTGTAGTTTGAGTTACAATATATTTCGTATTTCTATATTATTTTCAATTACCAGACGCGGCTAGAAGACGCAGTCGAGAGTTTAGCGCCATTAAAATCTTGTTTGTTGAAGGAGGAGGGTAAACTTCATCCGTGGGATTTAAGTTAGGAATTTTTAGCGGGCGGTAAGTAGGTTAGCGACGAGAAAACTCATCACCAAACTGTTCATGGGATGGCTTTTGAGTCCTATCAAAACTAGAAAATGAACTGTCACTAAATATCGTCGCTATATTTAGTAAAAATTAAAACTCATTTTCAAATAACTGGTACTTCAGACTTGTTTTTTCGATCGACGTTGATTTAAATGTGTTGTAATAAAAAAAAAGTGAACAACATGTGATTTTGTATGGACCCCGTAGCCTTGTAATAACTTGAGACCAAAATTTTATAAAACGCTTCAAATACACATATATTTTTTATATGGCAGCAAGTTTGTCGCATGTGAAAAAAGTTATCTGACTTTAAAATATGGGTAACAATGAACAACGGGGAATTTTCATATAGATCCCGTAACCTTCTTGTAATTGTAACATCTTAAACTAGATGCCATTTAACTCAAAGATGAATGAATGGTAGACAGAAGTTATCTTTTGAAGTTTTGATTAGTGCTGGATAATTATCATAAGTTAAACTGAATACGTCTATTATTTTTTTGTAATCACCATTCCAACCCGCTTGTTTCTATCACTTACACCAAAACTCAAGTTCATTAAGTATATCCGAAAAGACATGTGCGTGCTTTTCTGAAGAAAATGAAAGGGTGTTTTTCTACTCTTTTTCAAGCATTTTGAACATAAAAGGGAGCATGTAAACAGCCAACCTGAGACACTTGAAGCTCCTTTACAGTGAGTGGATGTCTCGTAGCCAGCGTCTTTCATTTATAAAATACCTCGTCCCTTTTCATGATGAATTTGTCATCGGAATTTAAGCTGCGCTTTGTAAAGGAACTGCCTTTTGTTACCTGTTTTCCTAGTTACTTATTATTAGTCCCACTGTAGCTTATACTTAGTCTCCTTTGATTGAATTTAGATAGGAAAATTCTGGCTCGTAGCTACATTCGTAGCGACAAAGATCGCTGTTAAATTAATGCTGCTGTGGTTATGCTAGCAGATATTATGAAGGTTGTGGTCTCTGAGACCGGATTGAAGCTTGTTTCAAAAAACCTTGAATTTACCTCAGAGAATGAAGAACTTTTCAATAAGACAGCAATACAAGTTTTGATACAATTTCAGTCATAGGACAAAGGCATTCGATTGTATGCACCAGTGTTTCGGATTATAACCTACTTCCTAATTTATGTGTGGGTTTGTAATTTAACCTCACCTTCACCCATAGGATTTTGTTGTACCTATACTATCAATAAAACCGCATGTAAATCAGTATAATGCTTCTGAAATAAGGGAGTTTCCACGTAACCATATGTATGTATGGACATCGATCAAATAAAGATTATGTGTCTAGTCAATATTTTTATCGATTGTTATTAATTTTCATACTGAGTTGTTGCACCAGTCTTTGATCGCAGTACTGTACGTGTAAAGTATTGGTGCGTTTCGCAGTTTGGCATTTAATTAAAATGCGATTTGTAGTCGACAAAAACTTTCGAAATATTTTCATGGTATTTACAAAATCCAGCCGGAACCATGACATTGTTTTTTGCGAACAATTTTTCTGCCCAGTAACTTTATATAGAGAATTTAAGCGAGGCGAAAACACTGAAATGTAGAATTAAAACTGGCAGAGTGAATGGTTTTATTAAGCTAGTTAGATGTATATTGTTTTAGGGTGGATTCTACCAAATATCATGTTATATCAAAGTTAAGTTTGTTTTCGTTTTTCCTCCGTTAAAATTATACAGACTTGATGAATCAATATGAAAATTTTTTAAACCAACTAAATACAAGAACGTACTTGAAATATGCTATTCAAGATTTTATGGGCACACTTAAACCAAATTAAAATAAGTGAACTACATTAGATTACCTACGCTATACCTACATAGTAATTTATTGTTATTCCCAGGTTTATTTACAGTTATTAAGAAAATTCCCGTTAAGATAATAAAGGCTAAAAGTTTTAACAGGCAAACTCGATATCCTTCGTTGTTATCCCGTAAACAAAGCAATTGTTATATTGAAACAGAGCTTTCTATCAACAACAGATGTTCTAGAATGAAAATAATGCATATTGATAGAAGTTGTTCAGGTTAAATCGCATTTCTCACTGCTGACTATATTGCTAAAAATTACTAAATAAGATTATATTATGTACTTTTATTCTTTCTTCTCTTTTTTTTGGCCCGCAATGCATTGATTGAAACAGATTGTTTATTTTATTATCAAGCATAAATTATACCTGTATACGTAAGGTATGATTTAACATTGGTAATATCGTAAACTTGTGTATACGAATTTATTCGAATATTGGTAATATTGCAGACTGTACACAAAATAGACAAACATACACTCAGTGCCGGCGTTAGAGCCACTGACGCCCTAGGCAAGAATATTGTGGCGCCCACTTAAGAATATAAAAATTGAGCTTTTTTTGCTCGAAAAATTTTTTACTGAACCAATGGGAAAGTTTATTAAGAATTTTATTTTTCCCTTTTTTTTGCTCCTCACCCCTAATGTGGCGCCCCTCCAAATTTGGCGCCCTAGGCCGTCTCCGCACCTCGCCCCCCCTAACGCCGGCTCTGCATACACTGTAATTAAAGGGTGGGTAATACCCACTGCGGCATGAGAGCTAGTTCATTCGTTTTTTTCTTCCCTCTTTCTAGGGCGGCAACGCATCCATGATGCCTTTAGTATTGCTCATATCCACAGATGACGATATTGACGATACCCATAGATGACGATACCCATAGATGACGATACCCATAGATGACGATACCCACTTAGCATCAGGTAGATCGTCAGCTCGTTTGTCGCCTACTTCTTTAAAAAACACCATCATGTAAGTACCGTCGGATTAAACTGGATGGTATTAGTCTTTACCGTCTTCCAAAAGTTCCCTTCTTTTCCCTTCTTTTACCTAAACTCGTCCGTTGCGAACAAGTGTGTACCTCAAGCAGGGGAGGCTTGAAACCTTTTAGGTCAAGCTTTCACCGTCGTCATATTTTTTAATTTGATTAAAAAACCATTGCTTGTAGTTTGCTGTTTGGAGAGACTGGTTTTAATTGCAAATAAAACTTTACTTGCATTCAAATAAAAATACTTCGTAGATGATATGAAAAGGGTATAAATCCTCGTTTCTTCCCGGAGTTGCAGTGCAGCTTGTTTTTCCAATTAACATTTCTGGAAAATAGCGTTTGTTTTAAGTACTGCGCTGCATCCGACATGCTGTTCCGGATTTCTTTTTTACTTAACTATTGTTAATGAATTCTGTAATCAGTTTATTCGTTTTGTGATAATTATTCTGATTTATAAGTACACCCTAGTAAGATTGGATAATTATGTTGGATTGGTAAAGGAGTGTAATTTTGATTGTACGGTTGGCCGCAGAAGTAGCTTAACATTTTAGCACCTTGTCACATTACATTTCTTGAATTTGTCATAGATGTTGCTAGGAAACCGTTGAAACAGTTACTATTACAAAGTACTATAATGTTTAGCTACTTCTGCGGCCAACTGTACCTACAACATATATTTTGTTACTGATATACACAGAAATAACCTGGATTGTATGTCCACACAAAACTACACACGTAAATATACATACATACAAGATACGCGCGACAAATATAACCCTTCCTTGGAAGTCGGGTAAAAAGAACTACAAAATTTTTGGCCTTCCAAAAAACAACACGCGAGTCGAATCCAAAAGCATTACATTAAATTATGTCCAGTCGGACGTCCCAGCGGTCGGGGGTCCATTACGTCAACAGGATGACACACGACTCGTGCATTATTCTCTATGGATTATTTAATGCGGTTCAGTGCATTAGTCGGACAGACAGACATGCCACAACATGCTATGTAAGTACTAGGGTTTGGATTGGTGAGGTAATCTATGTATAAATACAAGCCTAATAGAGCTTAAAATTGTTTAGCAGTTATCTGTTAATTCCTATCATATAAGAAAATAATTATAGTTTCAAACATTCACCCTGATGCATCATCAGACACTAAATATCATCTAAGAACAAACTAACTAGACGACTTGTTAAGACACATGCCCAAATTCGCAAAGAAACAAACCTTCCATAACCATCATCACAAAATCATAGCCCAATCGTCAGTGGCGTAGCGTGGGCTTCTGCCGCCCGGGGCCGACCGAAAATTTGCCCCCCCCCCCCAGTGATCTATGCCGCCCCCATATTATTTAAATTGTTTTTTTATTAATTAAAAATGCACTTTTCTTGTTTTTTTCATAGCACAATTTTCATTAAAATTTAAATGAAATTAATTTTAATGTCATATTTTTTTCTTCTTTAAAAACCGAGTGGCTAGCCGCCCCCTCTTCATGTGCCGCCCGGGCCCCAGGGCCCCCTCGGCCCCCCCACGCTACGCCACTGCCAATCGTACACTGAAGCCGACGTATCCATTAAAAAATATAAATCATTTATTACTTACTTACTATCGCAAATATTTTGATATGGGGCCACGGTAGTGCCCGCGCCAAGTAACACTATACGTAACAGTTTCTAGAAGCATTTCAGCGAGTTTTTAATGCGTCTGTCTCAGCCTAGGTCACTAGATAAACGCTTTTTGCAATCATACATAAAATGCATTATTATTTAATTTAATATGCCTATTGATATAAATTGCTTGTAAAGAAATTACGTGTTTTGAGCACTATCACAAGTTATTTTGATACTACTATATTCTGTAGTCTACGAATAATAAACTCTAGATTGTCCATTAAAGACAGAAAAGTTTTGGGCTTAAATAATCTGGCAAAATGGAAACCTACAGCGTTACACGAAGTAAATTTATCGAATAAAGTTTTACCAGATTTGGTTCATTACCAAGTTTTATAGGACGGATAATTTCAATCGAGACTTGGGTATATATTTTACCGAATGTACAGTACTGAATATGTAGCTGCATCCAAAAATTCAGGTGGGTAATTTCAGAAAAGCATAAAATAAAGGTATGGAGGGAACATGACAAAATAAATATTTAGTGGGCGCCAACAACGGCCATATGTTCACAGAGGTGCAAAACAAGTCAAAACTAATTCAGTTTGCTGTGTCGAGTGACCGGATGGCTATGTTTGCGATATAACTATTACCTACATTGTATGTATGACTGTATGTATGTTTATTTATTTAACAACCCCGTAGCCCAGTTCGTAGTTACCCAATTCCTCGAATAAATGTTTATTTTTTTATTTCTTTATACGCAACGAGCGCTTTTTAATGCAAATACGTAGGTACCTACTTACTGTCTACTTACTGTGGGCATGATGGTATCATATTTTCTTATTATACATTTTCAAGTAAAAGGTAAACATTTTTCAGTATTAAATTTGTTAAGCGAAAATCCTTTCAGTCAATTATTTTTTATTTGTTAAGTCAGAAAACTATTAATTAAGAAACCTATTAAAGGCATAAAAAACTTTTTTTAAATTATACATTTCAACTCAATGATTTGATATTTCTTTTTATTATGAGGTAGTAACTCAGTTGTTATCTATACGAAAACTAAGTTATAAAGCGTATTTTGATGAGTGGTAAACTCAATAATTAATTATCTAATAAATACAACTTTGAGGCGTGCCCTTTTGGGTTTTCCAAATTTTTCTTTAAGTTTTATTTCAGAACATAATAACTATCTTTATAACCTTTTCTTACTGTTATTTCTTAACTTGTCATAAGCATTAAGCCAGTCGTGTAACTTCAGCTATCAGTCATCCGATTAACGCCTGACAAGCACTTACCTTATTGTGTTGGTAATTTAATTATCCTGGAAAACACCTGCTAGTAATATACGTATGTAATATTGTAACAGGCACATGAATTATTATATGTTGATGCGTATCTGCTAGAAGAAAATTTGGTATTTGTACGTATTATATATCATAATGGCCGATATTATAAGGTTGTATAGAATATCTATCTACAATTATTGTGCGAAACATTTTTGAAACTTGATCAGTAACTGATTCTGTGGCCTTCAGATTAAACTCGCCATCATAAGTGATAAAAAATTTGGGCAATGCCAAGCGATGAATTTCAAATATCGCGACATAGGACCTTATACGGATTCTAGGCTTGATTGTAACTAGAGGACTTTCGTCATCATGTTGGAGTATGGTCCAAGTATTTTTAACTCAAGTATACGAAATAAATGAAGATTTTTTTTACGTCTTAGAAATGGAAAACATCTCTAGCTAAAATAATATTTACACTTTCTTAGTAGCTTTCTTATTTAATTCTACTTTTTTGCTAGGATGCTAATATAATTCTATGTTTTTGCTATTCAGTTGTTGATTAAAGCAGAATAATCTCTGACAATCGTCACCCGTTCATTCCGCAGAGTTGATCGTGAACAAGGAGCAAATCTCTGTAACGTTGTAATCTTCGTTTAATCTTGATTAATAAGATTTGCTATTCAAAGTTAATCTCTCAAGCCGAGCTGTTGAGCTGACGTTGTTGTTCGAACGTTTTTGTGGAGCCATTGTCATAGCAGAGGAAGATTCCCGAAGACTGCTGTTTATCTTCATTACGAGCTAATGAAGCTGAGGTTTTAAAAGAATCACAAATAATGTGGTCGTAGTTTTACCTACATATTGTGATTAATGACTTCTGAAGTACCATTAATACGAGTGTTCTTCCAATGGTTGAAATTGATGGTGGAAAATGTGTTTCTTTCTCTTTTTTCTTAGCTGGCAACACATCGATGATGTCTTTGCTGTTACGGATGTCCATGGGCGACACGGGGCCACTTACAATCAGGTGCACCATCAGGTCTCTCGTCTAATAATTGTATGCTCTGAGCCTATTTATAGCTTCTTTATAATTTAGGTATATACTATAGTGAATATGGTTAGTAATAAGCTTTTTGAAATAAGATTATTCGAGGATTGTCCGAAACTTAGCATACTTTAGTTAGCATTATGGAAAACTTTTTCAAGCAGGTTTCTACGGATTAATACTGCTTAGAAACCTATTATTATAAGAGGTAATATTATATTATGTAAATAGGTTACGAGGGAGTTAGGTGTTCTGTTTGTGACTTTACTATTATACTCAAAGTTACGCGATAAGCAAAATTAACAGGGGCCGTTGTTCGCTGTAATCTTCTAAAGCCCTTCATTGTGAAGAACTTGAACATGGCTTATACCTATCTACTTAAGGTTGTAAGACATTTTGTGTTAACACAATTTCTGCTTTGCTTTTGTATCCTACTTTCTTGTTTGTTGAATTTTACACAAGTGTCAAATACAGTATTAATATATGTGGTAAATAGCATTAAGTTATGTTTTCGTCTATCATAAAATCTCGGGATTGGATCTGTTCCGCTGGAGAAGAATAACCTAATAAAGATGTTTTAAAAGAGGGTAATATTAAATAAGGTCTGGATCCTTATCCCGAAACAATCTTCAACAATCTGAACTTAGCAAATTTTTATTATGAAAATTTCCCACCACCCAGAGGTTGTTAACATAATGTCAGATTCCTCGCTTGGGGCCTTACTCAAGGGCTGATATAGCAATCAGTTAGAACATTTATTTTGATATAAAATAAACATATTTAAAAAGCTGACCCTAATGTGTTTTATGATGCCTGACGTAATTCAATAGCAATGTTTCGAGTGCGGGTACTATGAAAGATTAACACGTTCTTAATAAAAAAAGAAACAATATAACAAGAACTAAACTTAAATAAACCCGAAGAATAAATTAGATTTTAATAAGTCCTAGAATTTTGTTTACAATAAGCATCACGACGCGACACATGTCATGTCATAGATATTCATTTAATTAACGAGCGTGCCTAACCGTCTTGATGAACGTTTGATTATATTTAGCTCGTAAATGTCACAATATTTAAAAACGATTGAATTGGCTACTGGCCAAATGTAAATAACGATTGCTATTCAGATTATGCTGAACGATTAAGTCATTAATTATAATTAACACACGATTTTTATATTGGAATATGATTATTTTGCCGTGATTTGACGAACTATCAATATAATAGGTGACTCGAATATTTATAACGCTTATTTATGTTGACAAGTTGTAAGTTTGGAAGTGTTTTGTAGTTTCTGTACTTCTTAATCGAAGTCATTAAAAATATGGATTGAAAATAATTGTAATGCACATTACTTAATAAAATCTTCATAGTATTGTGTAAAAATATCTGAAGTCTATTGAGTTACAGCGAAATGAACTGCAAATTGATGGAATTAAGTTCAAAAATCACGTACAACAGCGTAACTCAATAGCGTCAATACTCTTTTACACTTTAATTCAAACTGACGTGACGTGACTTTTTTAATTGACGTGACATAATTGACTGTCACGGGACACGACGCGCAGGTCTGCCGTTGTAAACTAACGAGGCGTTAAAGTTCGCCAGCGTGACGCAAACAACGTTGCAATATCAGGATTTCTGTCAATCACCGCGAGGCGAACATGCTTTGCCAGTTGTTGTTTAAATATTTTTCAAATATTTTTCTAAATTTTTATTTCCTGCTAGAGTTTAGAGCTAGTTTATCTCTCGCTTTGTGTGTGAATCTATTTTTTCTACGAATCTTGTAGATGTTAGTAGAATTTAAAAGGTGGTGGTATTTTTAAGTCGACATCTCCAAAGATGCAAGTATAAGATTGAGAAATTATTGACTTAATGAAAAACATGTTATTATTTATTATATTCATACATAAGTACAGCTTATAAAGATCTAAAACGTGTGTTAAAAAGCTTGTGTAATAAATATATTTTCTCAATTTTGCACAGATCATTTCGAATCTATCTAATAATTTTATTGTCATCAGACAGGTGTTGTCAGATAGTACTTCATCGGCAATCCGTAAATGTAGCCCATACCGTAATCGATTTTGCAACTGTAAAAACCCTCAACGCAAAGCAGGATCGTAAAAATACGAATTTCCAACTACCCTCCGACACGAAACCATTAATTTATGGTTAAAATATGTTACCCCATTTGTGTTTCTTTATGGTTACTGTTAAAGGTGTCTCCTTATTTGGACGGGAAAAACAATACAAGCTGTTCGTTGACATTTTTCTGTTTCCATTAGAAGTGTTTTTTCCTATTTCTTTTGGAACTGTTCTTTCGCTTTTGTCGTGACTTTTCGGTGGACTGTGTTTATGTTCGTAAATATTTTTTGTTTCGATTTCTGAAGAGATGAAAACTTTCATATTATGTAAGACTCGAGATTTTTTCATTTAGATGCTTAGACTCATGTAACTGGAATAAATAATTAAATGGTTTATCTGGCACCGAGGCGGCCAGTTTCCTTGAATTAGCCCTAAACAATTTGATTAGAGCAAGCTGGCGTTTCGCATGGGTGTTGAGACGATAATATAGACGAGGTGATTCAATTTAATTATAGTATAGTGGCGATCATAGCAGAACTTACCTAATTAGGTACTTACTGATTAATTAATAATTGGTTTCTGTTCTTCTACAGTGTCAGTTGACAAAGGTGTATACGTATCATATTATTATGATGGTTGTTGGCTATTGATTCATGGTTGTTTGGCACATATTTGGTCTTTAAAAACTACAGGAACATATTATTTTTTGAATACAAAGTATCCTGGATATTGTCCCGTAAAGCTAGAATTGTGATAAGTATTATCTAATTCTGTTTCGTACTTTTGGTACTTGGTTGGGAAGATCGACGGACCCACAACAGTACGTTTTGAGTATCTCGTTATGCGTATCAATTTACATTAAAATTTCCAGAAAATATTTTATTTCATTTTATTCATTATAGTTTTCATATAGGTACTTCCGTTTGGTCAATTCAGACATAGTGCACTAAGGTACCAAGGAATCTTGGTGTAGGTACACAGTTCTAAGACTTCTTAAAGAAGTTACTGCTCAATATCGGAAGTTTGCTAACACTATACTCACGCAATGTAGGATACCATATAATTTCATGCCGTTTGCAGCTATAATGTTCAACATGAAGTTGTTATCCAGCGATTTGATTTGTGAAACTGAATAATGTTTTGGGTCACGGAACCACTAAAGAATTCGTGTTTATGATAACTTATACATAGATTTTATGGTTATGGTTTGATTATTGGAAGAAATATTTTAATATGAAATTTATGACAGAATGACCGTTACTAACAAATTGCTAAGCAGTGAGGTCGTCTCTATGTTTGTGTCTTTAGATGCTTTTTTTTGTAAAAGCTGGCAAAACGAGCAGATGAGCTTATGGACATCAGTATCCCCATAAACTCGTTTGCCTGCTTAAGGCATAAAAAAAGGATCACCAAACAGAGAAACCAAACAAACAATTGTTTTATTGAATGACAATTTTATTTTTCCTTAAGTTTGCCCTGACTTTTCATGACCATTTTTGTGTTTTTCTAATATTTTCCATATTTGGGAGTTTTTTTCTTATATCCATCGTTTTCAAGATATTCCCATCTGAGAAACAGGGCTAGTTCAATTTGGTCGGCTCATAGTGGCAGGTTTATCAGAAACTCGCTGCAAATTCCGTGGCGTAGCAAAATACCAAACGCGATTGTCTTCATAGCACGTCGAGTAAATCAGCTTTTTAATAACGTTCATAAGGATGGAAAACTTTGTAAGTTTAATTCTGGCACTAACCACCAACTTTATCCACATGTAAAAATAATTATGGTAAAAATATGATAATTCTTAATCAAGAAGAGGTAGGTATTCATTGTAAATTATTTTGGCACTTAGGTACACCCAGTTTCTGAAAGGCTAATCAAAATCAAATAACATGGCTGTTAACTTGACAGTTCTGTCAAATAAACTCGAGTTTTTGAAACGTCGATTATCGAAAACTTTTTGTTTTTTAACTTGACAATTTGTTGAAATAATCACGTTTTCAGCAACCTGATTTACGTTTGATAATAGATTAATTAGTTCATTTACCGTCGATCAGCCTTTCCAAAACCGACGGTACTCGTACACATTTAGATATTATTTAACTATAAAACTTAAGTTTTACTCAAACCTGAACGTATACCGAACTTTTAAGTAAACAAGTTGCAGTGTGAAGTATAATATTCACACATGAGCATAGTTTTATTATTAGAATAGTTGTTTCTTTTGTTGTTCATTTTTACAGAACATTACTATGTAACAGCGAGGTATTATTTTCCAAGTGCCATTACCCGGAACTCGGATTTCGTGTTCAAAACCTCGAAGCTATGGCCGGTGAAATGTAAAATTGCTTTATCTAGAGATGTGGTTCTCAATCTAAGTGTTTTATCGAATTCCTATTTAAAAAAAAGTACTTATTCACATTCGGTTGAGATGTTGCTTCATAGATGGTGCTTTTAAAGATATTATCCCTTCTACTCATTGACACCATGCACCCCACGCTTTTTTTTACAATTACACGATTCTTAATTCAAATTTATTTTCAATTTTTTTTAGTTGGATTTTCTATAAAAATGTGTTTTTTAGTTTTTTTTAAATTATACATACTTGAATTATGTAACCTGTAAATAATTAGGTATTCAGATTTTCGTGCTAATGGAGTCTTGGGAGTTATCGCCATTAAATTCGACGAAGCATCTGAAAAGATTTTTACATTTTCTCTTAGCCGTAATGCCTTAGCCAATTTTTGTTAACATCTTGTATGTATTTGTAGCTATCATCAATATATATATGTATTATACGATGGCTAGGTTAGTGCCACGCAAATTTAAATTCAAACACTTTTAATGAAGATAGCACAAGTTCAAAAAATTAAATAAAGTCCAGAAAAAAAAATGTGAGCAATTCACACGTAGTAGAAGTGAAACCTTCAAAAATTTTGTTTTCAAGATATAATTAGACGAATGTAAAATTTCGGGAAGATGATAATTGTAGGTTTTAGTAATGATCTCTCATCCCTCAACTCATCTCTCAACTCACCTCTCAACTCACCTCTCAACTCATCTCTCAACGCATCTCTCAACTCATCTCTCAAATCATCTCTCATTTTTCAAAAAAAAATTCAAGTCAGTCTCCACTCATTTCTAGTCTCCACTGGACAGTTTCGTTTCATAAAATTTCAAGTCACGCCCGTACTAAAGAAGTTTTCACTTCAATAAAAATCGTATTTATCAAAATCAGGGTCTTTGGGGATGGGTGCCTCCGGGAGGCGGATCCACAGGAAATAATCCGTAAAAATTATGAAACGACTTTAAATTATAATCTTTTATTAGCAAATGTTACGCTGAAAGTTTAAGGGTTGATAGGTTCATAATTAGGTACCAAGGTTGGCAAGTATTAAGGTTTAGGCGTCGTTTTGTGGTCGAGTCAGAAGTCTTTATCGTGAGTCCTTGAAAATTTCATAACGTCAGCTAAGAACATAATGCCAATACGGTGAGAGTTCTCGCGGAGTACTGAATAAATACTAGCTCAGGATGGCAAGCGGAACGGTTAATTAGCGTAAAATTTTGTAGGAACTCGTTCGTGTTGTTATTATGCGAGTTATTTCTGTTTGTGAAACGGACGACTATTGCTACGAGTCTGTATTTTAGCGCACTTGCTTTTGTGTCTCAATGTAGTATAAGAGCTGTTGTAGCTTTATTGTTACTTTGTAGTTGGGAATTGTCTGGTTCTGCTGCAGTTGTAGTTTTGGTGAAGCTGTTTAGTGAAATGCTGGTTACATCTCCGCTAACAGTCAAGTCAAGTACTGGCTTAATAAATACATCACCACAAATACATATGACGTGGATGTCTTCACGAAATCTTTTACTTTGCGCGCTTACCGTCATGGACCACGTTCCCACTTACCATCAGGTGGGTTTGTAGTTATTAACATTCTTTGCAGTGAAAAATAAATAAAATAAACAGTCAAATGATATTTAATACGCTTGTCGCTTCTAGCTTAACTAAAATAATTACGAGTCGCAATATTATGAACGGTGGGAATGCAGCGCATTATTTACAAGTACATGTGTTAAAACCTAATGAAATTTATGATAGTGTCAAATGCTTCTGTTTGGACTCGTTATGTGAAATATTATTGTGCGCTTATATGTGTATCTTCAATCGCTCCTTAGTACAGAATCATAATTTAGGTACAAATTCTGTACTAAGGAGTGATTTAAGAAACCGTGAAATGAACATAATCATCAAAAACAAACAATCATCATCAATCAATCATATACTCGTATGTAACGTTAAGGTTGATTTAGGATCAATGACGATGTTATTTTGTACGGATATTTTGACGTGATAATGTCTATTAAAAAGATGAGCGCCGGGCGCATCTATGAAAAAATGTAGCGTTTCGCGAGCGAGAGAGCGGCAAAAGCGAGAGAGAGGCACTATCGGCTACGATCGGCGTATCGTAGTTGAGTGGGGCGGTGCAGAGCGGGGCGGGGCGGAGCGGGGTGGGGCGGGGCGGGACGGGGTGGAGCGGAGCGGAGTGGAGCGGAGCTTTGTCATGACGTTGTCACGTTAAACTACCGTCCGTAAACCGACTTTACAGACAACCATTTTTTTTAAATCTAAGCAGAGTCTAAGTTCGGGTTATAGATCTCATCCTTAGTTTTTTTTTTCACTTTATTTGGGTCAACCAACAGTACACGATAATATAATAATTCGTATATAAAGTACATAATTTTAACATATCGCTAACCAACATCGTTAACCACAGCTTACATAATTAAAATAAAGGTGGTCACAACAAGGTAGGTAATTACAGTAAGATCTAAAATGAAGTGAGTCTAATTACATTTTAACTTTTAAGTTATCAAAGTCAGTTCACGTTAACTTGAGACGCTGTTCATACTGTGAATCAGTTTGCTCTGTCACTTGAAGCAGGTAATTTGATATACTGATCCTATAGAATACTGCCATCATCTGCGAATTCTCTGTTAAATATATTAATCGAAACTTTAAGTGGCGGTCATCAATCTTCACTAGAAATAAACTTTTAAGTAAATGTAAATAAAATTAAAGTATTTTTAAGTCAGCTTAATATTTTTTTTAATTAATTGTAAACGCACGTAACCTGCTCTAGGAGTGTGCCCTGTGATGCGGGTGTACTCGTATAAAAGAAGACATCAATAATATAATTCGATCACAGATCTCTGTTGTACACAAATAAATGATTTTATGGTAAACATTATCCCCAATTAAATAACTCTTGACAAAAACTTACAGTAGGTACCCTATTGAACTGAAATTACTTGCGTGCGATAGAGTGAGAGTGACTATTCTTGCTCGCTTTCGCATACTGCACCCTAATTCACGTAACTATAAGACGCATCGATTGAGTTGCAGTGACGCTGCAATCAAGTGGCAGTGACGCGGCAATCAAGTTGACGTTGGTTGACGTTTAGCGTCTAAACCGTATTCTCGTAAGTTTTGAACTGCGCGTCAACCGCACGCAAACTGCGCGTGAACTTCACTTCTCCTGCACGCATCCTGCGCCGTGCGCGCCTGCCAAACTTTTCTTCGGCTATTTAGTACTCTGTGTTAGTGTTGTCATATGAGAGAACAAATAAACCTATTTTAATTAATCAAATACAATTTATTATGTTCCCATTAAAAAACGTTGAAGAATATTTATTTATTATCCCAATAATGATTTTTGTGAAACTTTTTGTAAAAAAAGTAATGATTTGTTCTTCAATTCACAAAAAAAGTCATAATTATGTTACCTCAATATGGCAGAATGAAGGTCTTTACTTTGCCTCGTAATGCAATTAGTAATAAAAAAAAGTGTCAAAACAAAATGTGCGCCAAAGTTCGAGCTGACTGCGACTGCTTATTTTCTTTTTGTTTAAAAATAAGATTTGGAGAACTTAAAAAACCAAACCAAAGACTTACTCACTCGGTATGTTTTTATAAACTCTCGATCCGTTAAGGCGTATGGATTCGCCGTTAGCCTACGTGTTCGCGCTTTAGCTTGGTGATCTCGTTCATCTACTTCGTTAGCTAAGGCTAACATCCGCCATCCAAAGCGCAAGCTCATTTTCACTAGAAAAAAATGGTTGTCTGTAAAGTCGGTTTACGGACGCTAGTTTAACGTGACAACGTAGCCGATAGTGCCTCTCTCTCTCGCTTTTGCCGCTGTCTCGCTCGCGGAACGCTACATTTTTTCAAAGATGCGCCCGGTGCGGCGCTCATCGTTTTAATGGACGTTATCACGTCAAAAATTAAATTAATTAGGTTAGAAGTATTGTATTCAAAAACACGGTAATTAATAATTAAAAATGATAAACGTCTATTAAATAATTAAATTATAATTTACTTACGAAATATAATTTTACTTTCACTGACTTCTACGTCTAATTGACAAAAGTAAGCAATGAGCAACTTCTAACATAAAGAAAGCGTCAACAAAACTGCTTAAAAACTCGTACCGAGATGTTATTTCAACGTTATAAGTTTATGAGAATATCCTTAAACTGCGATCGGAAACACGCTATCTTGACGAGCATCAACAGAATACCTATTTGTGACGTGAGCGTGTTTGACTAGCGCTCGCGTGACGCGAGCGTGTTCGACAGCGCTCGCGAAAGCTAAGAGAATACCTAAAGTGTTATTTTGATCGGAACGTCACTGCAACTGCACTGCAATCGAACTTCTTAAATTACGTGAATTAGGGTGCTGAGCTTCTCGCATGTCGACTGCCGACGCCTCTCCAAACTGTTCGGACTTTTTTACGGATTAAATGTGAAAAATGTAGTAAGTATAACATTTTATTTGAAGTAATAATAAGTTCTGTTTGTTATTTAGCTTTATTTGGTAACATTGGTACAAAATATTCGCTGCTACAAATACCAATCCCTGTGGCCTAAGGTGGAAAGGCCCGGTTCCTAGAACCGGAGATTGTGGGTTCAAATCCCACCAGGGCAAGTACATATTAGGAAATACTGACTTTTTTGCATATTTTTGTATATGTTACCGGATATCTGTATAATGCAGGTATTCAGCACAATCCCTAGGCAATGTGTATAATACCTGGGTCGTTTTGGCAATGTATTAAATGATATTAATATTATTCACCATTCATACTTTACCTAGGTAATGTATACGTTTCCCATCTACTGTACAGAATACCTGCAGGTCCACCGGCAATGAATAAAATTAATAGATTTGGGTATGTGTAGTCAACTTGGATGGAGGTTGGAATTAAGAATTTACTTATAAACACACTCAAAACAAATTGTATTAACCTGCATGAATAGATATTTTTTTGTACATTTTAAATTAATGCTCGACCGAAATCCCACTTGATGGTAAGGGGAGATGCAGTCTAATGGCTCCTACACACTATGCCGCCATCACACTGTCCCGCGCGGTATGAAGCCATGGCGACATATTTTGCGGATATGTTGCTGGCGGCATGTGCCGCAGAAATCGGCTCAATGCCGGATAGCAACATCAGTCTTGTAGAACACATACTTTAATAAAATGAATATTTTTCAAAGTTTCGATTAGGGAGCATTAAATTGATAAAATTGAAAGGGATTGTTTTCTGTACATTTAATATTATTTTTAAATTTCGAATAGAGGGCACTTAAACAACCAGTTAGAACTCAAAAATATTTTTTTAAATTATTATTTGTAACATGTCTGTTTGTCTTTCCGGGCATCGATGTAGGTAATTGGGTAGGTATATTAAATACATCATGTCATATTATATTACAAAACTTTATATCCAGAGAAATATAAAGGCCCTTGGAAACATTTTAATTACCAGCAATGCTTCTTTTTAGTTATTGAATGACATTTAATATTCCTTTTTCGTGCCAGGAACGAACTGATATTACGCTTGTGGCTTTTTTATGCGGCAAAGCCGACGGCATAGTGTGTAAAAACCATAAGATTCACTCTTTTCTTGAAGACCAGATGAGTACTTAAATGACAAATACGCATGGAAATGACCAACTCTACAACCAGTTTTTTTTTATTTTTTTTTATTTTTTTTATATTTGGAAACAAGCTAACAAGCAAGCAAGCAAGTTATTTTTTTTTTATTTTTTTAATATTTGGAAACAGCTAATACATTGAGTAATAACCTAGTAACAAAATAGTGAGTGAAGGCCATTTACAAATTTTCACATCTAACATAATAGAGTAAACTTCCAGACACACATTTCAAAAGTTGATATAATTATGTTACAGGTGTGGTAAAGTGTAACTAAAAAAAATATATATACCTATACAAACAATAAAAATAAAAGATTAAAAACATTCTAAATTAAAAAACTTCTTAGTAAGTGTGCGTTTAAGTTGAGCGTCGTTGGTGAAAAATAAATCAATGTCTACATTCCACACGGTTTCATTGAATAGGTTACAAGAACGCACTAAGAATGAATTTCGCCTGTATTTATTTTTAGCTGCCGGTACTGCTAAAAGGGTTGGCTTACGAATATTACGTGAGTGTACTCTAAGACCCAGTTTGCTTAATAACTCAGGACAATCAATCATACCCTTCGCTAATTTAAATAAAAATGACAAGTCTGCGATATTTCTTCTCACATATAAAGGAAGAATGTGAAAGTTTTTACAACGCAGGTTATAATTAGAAAATATTCTTTTTGCTTTAAACTGTATGAAACGGAGAAAACGTTTTTGAATGCGCTCAATTCTATCTATATAAATATTGTACTGTGGGTTCCAAATCTGAGAAGCATATTCCAAGTGACTGCGAACAAAGGCACAGTAAAGTATTTTAAACGTTTTTAACCGACTTCAAAAAAGGACGAGGTTCTCAATTCGACCGTATTTTTTTTTTTTTTTTTTTATGTTTGTTACCTCAGAACTTTGGACTGGGCGAACCGATTTTGATGATTCTTTTTTTAATCGAAAGCTGGTGGCTGTCATGTGGTCCCACATAAATTTTATTGAGATCTGACAATGGCATACATGAGAAAACCACATAAGTCTTAAATTTGTGTTAAGATGTGCGCGACAAATTGACGAATAACTCAATATCACGCCAATCGATTTCGATGATTCTTTTTTTAATCGAAAGCAGGCGCTTGTCATGTGGTCTCACATAAATTTGAACGAGATCTGACAACCATGTAGTTTTTGAGACTTTGAAGTCGGTTATTTTTTGTTAGTAAAATTTAGATTATTATGTTTTTAAAATCTGCCGAGTATCTAAGTATAAATCCAAGGGCCCTATTTGCTTTGGTTATCATTTGATCAATGTGCACGTCAAAGAGTAATTTGGAGTCAAAAGTAACACCTAAGTCTCTTATAGTGTTTACTCTAGTAATATAAGTATCGTTAAGTTTATAACTATAAGTAATTGGGTTAGGTTGACGTGTATATGAACAGATAAAGCATTTAGATACGTTTAGCTCAAGTTTATTAGAGATACAGTAAATTTCTAAGTTATGAAGATCCTGCTGAAGAGTGGAACATGTTGCTACGTCAAAGATAGGGCAAAGAATCTTCATGTCATCTGCATAAAGAATAAACTTAGAACTTTTGAAGCACAAGTCAATATCGTTAATGAATATTGCAAATAACAGAGGACCTAACAGGGACCCTTGGGGCACACCTGATGGTATTTGTATTGCTGAAGATCTGTACCCATTAAGCACTACCATTTGACTACGGTTTTCAACATAAGACGTAAACCACCGGAACAAGTCACCTCTGATACCAATTAAAAATAATTTCCGCAACAGAATAATGTGATCAATTCTGTCAAAAGCTTTACTATAATCTGTATATACTACGTCTACCTGTGCTGGCTTAGACATAAATTTACTTATAAAGTCTGAACAAACGACAAGATTTGAGACAGTTGATCTATTTCTCAAAAATCCATGCTGAGATTCAGTAAACGTATTTCGGAGGCATGAGTAAACCTGACTATAAATAACCCTCTCAAGCACTTTAGCGAATAAACACAACTTAGAAATAGGACGGTAATTATGTACTTCATCTTTGGGCCCTTTTTTATGTATTGGGGTAATAAACGCACTTTTCCAGATGTTAGGTATTACACCCTCTCGGATGGAGCGACGAAACAGAATACTCAAAGGTATGGTAAGAGAATCGGCGCAACGAGTGATAAAAATGGCCGGGATACCGTCAGGCCCAGCCGACTTACGAAGGTCCAATGACTTAAGTATTTTAGAAATCTCTGCCTCACGAATGTCCACGGAACTGAGATTAATGGAAGAGTCATTATCAGTCAGATCATTAAAATTGTGTTGATTCGTGTCATTTCTGTGAAGAAAATTATCATTGAAAAACTGATTAAACATTTCGCAAATGATTTCACCTTTTTCTGATGATCGTCCATCATATTTCATAGTCGCTGGATATGAATTTGAGGCCTTCTTACTTTTGACATAGTTCCAGAAAGTTTTCGGTGAGTTTTTAATGTTATTTTCTACAAGTTGTACATATTCGTTATACATAGCATTTTCAAGAATTTTGGCGCGGTCTCGCAATATAATAAAAGATTTAAGATCCGATAGGTTGCCATATTTTTTATATTTCGTATGATATTTAAATTTTTCTTTTAGTGTTTTTATCAACGGACTTTTGTACCAAGGAGGATAACATGGAGATTGGCTTACCGTTTTACAAGGTACATATGCATCCCGTAGTCTTTCTAATGTGTCATAAAAGAAGGATACTGCTTCCTCGACAGTACCTCTTCCGAGACAAAGTGACCAGTCTATGTCGTCAAGTTTATTGCAGATTGACGAATAGTCCGCCAGATAAAATAAGTATCGGGTTCTTGGCAGAACTGCTAAGGTACGTTGCTGTACAAAGTAAACAGAAAGACATAAAGCAGCGTGGTGGGGGTCTTCAGGAACCAAAGGGTCAGGGCATTGTTTAACATCAATATGGTTATTACAAAAAACTAAGTCTAAAATCCTATTGTTACAATTAAGTTGGCAATTATATTGAAGTAAAGAGCATGTATTTAGAATATCGAAAAGATCTGCTTGATATGTACCTTGAATATTTGTTGCATAAAACGAATGACCATCATCTGCCGGTTGCCAGTTTATATTCGGTAAATTGAGTTCCGTTCAATTTAGTGATATTTTTTTGTAATAAAATATATACCAATGTATTTTTATTTTTAAAATTTTGAAAAGATTTGCTAAGGAGTTTCTCGACGGCCTCCATCCTCCTCCACGACAAAACACCTTTCCGAAAACCTGGTAGATTAAAAAATGTTTCAGTGATACCTATATGAAAAAAATATTTTGAATTTTGACTCTCCACGTCATTGACGGGTGGGTGTAGTGTTTGCGCAACTTTGCAAGAATTCCATGTATCGTTGCAGCAGCTTTAGCCTTTGGTTCAATGCACCGCCAAAAGTCGGGAAGATGATAATTGTAGGTTTTACTACTCCACTCCACTGCACTGCACTCCACTCCACTCAACTCAACTCAACTCAAGTCAGTCTCCACTCATTTCTAGTCTCCACTGGACAGTTTCGTTTCATAAAATTTCAAGTCACCCCCCTACTAAAGAAGTTTTCACTTCAATAATACACGTGCATCACTACTTTCTCCCCGTCGCACATACGGCAAAATGACCACTTTAGGCGGTCAAAAATCAAAGATGTGAAAAAATATGTGCATTTATGCTTAAAAATGTTTCTGATCTATAAGGTTATTTTGTGTTGAGGTTGAGAAGATTTCTCGGTACCTACCTAAAATATTTATTATTTATAGCTAGAAATAAAATAAGTTTTGAAAATAAAATTTAGTATATTTTACTTAAAGTACACATAATTATAAAGCATACATGAATTATGTTGTATACAGTTATGTTGTTAATTACTATCACTGTCGTCATGATCATCCAACCAGATCCATTTTTTTTATAGTCATTTCCGACTGACTTGGTCCACTCCGACTTCCTGTGAAGGAAAGGGTCTAGTGTCACAATGCGTTGATTTGAGTTCCTAGAATTCACATTATTAGTAGTCAACGAACGCACAAGTGTAAATAATTAAGACAGAAAGCGGTACTAAGCGGAACTTTTTTTGAAACTCTAAGGATTTGTATTTATTTTTATGAAAAGTAGGAGTGGAATGAAATCCTCATTTATTATTGCATAAAGTGTAAAACTAGGGTAAAAAAATTTGTTGTTAATAACAATACCTGTGGCTTCTATGTCCATGATGAATATTTAGATTTTTTCAAGAAATAAACGAAAAAAAACACGTTATAATGCTTCCGGGTTTTGAACGCAACTAGCCGTACACTGCGCAATGTTTATCTGTCGAAGCCTCTGGTGCCTTTGTTATAAACATAACAAAGGATATTTATGGCCAGCGTGATGGACCAAGTATCTGACTCTAAGAATACAAGAAGTTTTAGACTTTATATTAAAGTAGAAAAATGTCCCCTTCCGTACGGGACGGGGTTTTGCTCCCGCTGCGTATGCACTATCGCATACATTTTCTATGAAACGATGTTTGCCTCGTCCCGTCCCCGTTCCGTACGGGGAAAAAACCCGTTACGTATGCATTGGGCTCTAGAATTCTACAAGATTGGCCGTGCCCCACTCGGATACAGCCCAAATTGTGAGATTTATACGTTCCACCACCACTCTGCTATCGTCTGCGTACCTATAGATAACAGGCATGAGCAGGTCATTACTATGTATCAAGAAGAAATCCCAAACCTAGTCCATAAGGCCAGAGGATATGTCGGAGCTGGAAGCTTGTTTAAATGTAAGAATGCCAAAGTTTGGTTTTGGCAGCCAAAACCCTTTGTGGCAAGTAAACTTTTACTGCCTGCCCTCACGTCTCGCCCCTCTCCCACTTGCTTGTTTTTGTCTTTTACACACATTAACAACTACGCATGGAGTATTGTATAGAATCCCTGGGCGAAGTATGAAATAAATAATATTCAAAACGTTACCTGAACGTTTTAGATATTCTATACATTGCTAGGTATTGTATAGAATGCTGAATTATACAGATATCCGGTAACATATACATTATTATAATTATAGTACTGATATATTTTTAAAGTTACTATTTCTTTCTTGTTTTAATTATGAATTATTTATTTTTTATGCATAATTATGTTGTAAATATTTAACAGTGATTTATTATAATTTTAAATTTACCTTAGTTTTTTACCTTGTTAAAATTTTCTGAAATTTTTACTTTTTTAACGTAAAGTTTTTTACATTTTTCGAATTTCCAATTAAAAGCAATCTAGCTCATTCTAATACCTCTTAATAAAAGTACAAATTATACACTCCGAGTTTTCTGACTTGTAAAATGTTTTATCCACGCTATATTTATGCGTCAAAAATAAGTTGTTTAAAGCAAGTTTACCTAAAATTAATTCAAAGTTTTTGATAAAGAAATACGAACCAATTTTCAGTTTGCGTGCACAGTTGAATGCTGTTATCAAACTCGGGACACAGTAATTATATAGTTCGTTTGAGAGGCGTGCTTTCAAAAACATTTTAGGGTCCATAAAATTGTTTCTTGTTCTATTTACATTTTTACTATTTACATCTTGTATTTACATTTTTATGAACCACGAGACGTTTAAAATACCTTTCGTTATATATCTTTCATTTATGTATTTACAAACGAAGTTTAATTTATATTTAATAAAACAAACCCTTTAGTTTCTTGCTGCTTTTTCTCCCGGGCCCTCTCACAGTAGGGCCTTGTTGAAGCATTGGCGTAACTTGCATGATTTTCAAAAAGTGTTTTTTAAACCAAACCAATTTTGAATAAAAAGTTTGATTTGATTTGATTTTCTTAATAAATTAGGTTTAATAAACAGCATGTATTAATTAATATCTACAGTCTACACCAGATTCGCAATGAAGTAGCAATGATGTAACAGAAGGGTTAAAAATCCAAGAATCTGATAACATTTCGAGGATCAAATTGATCCAATAAATTGTAGAGGGTTTTTAACATTTTTCATAGTGCGATTATAGTGGCTTGCCTAAAGTGGGTTCCCGTTATTTATCATCAGAGTCAAATACCGCGATAAAGTATCCTGACACTGAAAATATGGGTGTGTGTGATCGAATTAATTATTTTATTTGACGTATTACTGTCCATAAAACTGAGTGAGAGTCCATATATCAGCAAGCAGCAAGTGTATTTTTTTCAATAGAAGAGTGATTAATTAATACTATGAAAATACGGTTTATATCAAGAATTGAGTAATGTTGTCAGTTCAGTTTTTCATAGTTCTCTATTTGTCTTAAAACTCACAGTCACTCGTTTTGAAAATTAAAAAATAACATTCTAGTACCAGAGTAGTTAATAAAGTAATATTTGGAGAGTGGGATATCGCTCTACTTCATCACTAATGAACTCAAATCTCAAATAATAGTCTCTTCTGTTTTAACACTATTCATCGTACTCGTAAGCAGAGGGGGTTGTATAGAAATCAAGGATAAGCTTAATATCTAATAACAACGCATGCTGTGATTGCCTTTAATTAAAAGAGCAGTTACGTATCCATCTATAACGTGTGTAGATTTTAAGCTTGTATCATTGTGTCTTGCGTTGGCAATCTAAATAAATAAATAAAATACCTGGAGGTTGTGTTGTAATGGCTGATTTTTAATTTGTAAAGAGGATTACGGCTATGTTACACTAGTCAGTATAAAGCAGCATGTTTGATTATAAAAATAATATATCGGGCGGAAGAAATCCGTACCTCACAGTGCTGGTACAGGAAAACAAATGATGACCTTGTTGGCGCTATCTACCTTTTAGAATTACTGTTTAAAACTTAGAAACATGTCTACTTTATCATTAAACTTTACTAGAAAAACTCATTACACCTTTCAGCGTAATTCAGAACGAACGTTTTGCACGACACTGGGGCTCGGTTTAAAACTGAAGTTAATTAAAGCTGTCGTCTTGTCGAGTTATCGCGCAATTCCCACAAACCAATGAGTAGGTACACCGAAACTTTAAGGAATCTTCTGTTAGCACGGAAGCCTTAACTATTTGCCTTACAACGAGTTTGTTTCAGCGCGAATGTATTTGTAGCTTATTAAAAATTTACTCTGTTCGCATATTTATATCATGTTTACATGTTCTGCATAATAATAATATGTTATCGAAGACATATAGTACAAAGTACTATATACAAAGTACTATGTACAAAGTATGTTTATTATGTTTATCTCTTATTATTCCATTTATAGGTTACGCAAAACTTATGCTCTACGCACAAACAAAAAAATATCATTAATTGAAATATCTATAGATGTATATTTTCTTTTCTTCTAGTGTAATAAGTTGCCTATATCTACTTTTTCATGTAGGTAATCCTTTGGAGTGTTGTATCATGAATATCAATTATTTTCAGTTATATTCATTTTCAATTATTTATTATCAGTTTTCGAATATTCTGTCTGTCTATTAAATACTTTAATGTGATTGGGGTGTATTTATTACATGTTTTGTTTTCTTAATAAATAAATACTTATAAAGCCGTAGGGGTATTCTACGGTTATGAAATGATATTCCTTTTGCTTTGCACCATGATATATTTCCAGTTCTCCTAACGTTCACATCAATATTCCAAAGTACTTCAAAACTACGTTATCAATAATCTGTTCTCCCTTATTGACAGTTCCCTAATCTAAATGTGACATGACATTTCTTATATGCCAGCCTCTGCATCGGACAAGCGTTGTAGAATACAGAGGGCCGTCTTTGGACCTTCACTGGAGATTCATGGCCTCGCTGACACATAGTATGCCTTGTATAGTAATAGTGTAGTAATAGTAATAGTATGTAGTGTAATACATTACTCAAATTATGAATACATTATAAAGTAGGTACCTGCAATGCTCTGATGAACCAGTGAGTAAAACGACAATGTACTTCAAATGCCAGTAAGTTCCCTACCTTTTTATTGCGGCTCGTCGAACTTTAATTATGTTTGCATTCCGGGGAACCAAGTTCAGTGATTGCTCTTAGCTGCCGCACGGCCGGTTCAGTGAGACGCGTAGCATTTTCTAAGTGCAGTCTGAATTTCACTTTGTTAACTATTAGATTTAGTAAGGTTAATAAATGTCCTCTTCCTTTTTAACTCTTAGACATACTTTAAACCCAAAATAGGTGAAGGTTTTAGTTGTTAATTCAAGTGTCTGAAGTGTGTGAAGTGTTTTCATATTCAGAGGCTCTCGACATGGTTTAACGACTACTATAAGACGATGATAATATCTAGATTGGTAACCATGAAAAGGGAGAGTTCTCAAAAAATATTTCAGCAACCGTGACACACAACCGTCACACATACAATATATTCGACTTGTAATAACTCTCGTTACGATTGAAGAAATGTTGATTGATTGAAGAATACGATTCAAGAAAGTTATAGAATGTTGATTGTTTGAAGAATGTTTTAGTACGTAGGTACCTACACTAAAAATAATTTTCAGTCGGCATTAGGTATCTTGATTGACATATCGACTTAAATATAACAATACGTTCTAAAAGCTACTGCAGACGTACATATTTGAGTGAAACAACATTCAAATCGTTCAAACCATTTTTAACCGACTTCATTGATTTGTTGGAATAAACACAGAAATGGACAAAAATCTAATAATCATTCCTATGGTAATTATTGCCTTTATAAATACACTCCTCCAATAATAGTTTCCTGAAATAACTTCCATTTAATATTCTACAAACATAGATCTGTAACTTAACTCGGTCGGTCATTTCGATTTTGATTTCCACAAAACATCGATCTACGAGCGTTTAAATACGACTATAATCCTGGCAAAGGTCCTAAACTAACGTTCGAAACAAACACCAATGAGCTACGTTCTTCTTTAAAACGGTACTTATTTCTTGTGAAGTATTTCCTTCCGTTTAATTTAACAAACTGAGTGCATTTTTCAAGCAATGTTTTTCTTTTGTTCACTTGGAAAGTTTCGAGCTTCGCTGCGAAGTTTAGGCCATCTATAGTGAACTGTTCTGCTTCGTCGCTCTTGTGGATTTACTAGCGCCCTAATTCCTTACCACCGGCGATATTTCGTTTATATTTGGTACGAGTAACCGCCCTCGCTTTGCTTCGGTTTTCTTAATTTTTACACCTTGGGTTACATTATTGAAGGTTTATTAAGGATCCCTAATTTTTTTGACAATATAATATAGCCTATGTTACCCGGGGATAGTGTAGCTTCCCAACAGTGAAAGAATTTTTAAAATCGGTTTTGTAGTTTTGGAGCCTGTTCAATCCAAATAATCAAATCTTTCCTATTTATAATATTAGTATAGATTAAATTTTTGTTTTTTCTGGCTTAACTGTAGCACAACTCCGTCCTTTAGCCTTGGTCCACTGCTAGACATAGGCCTCCCCTAAGATGCGCCATTCGGACGTAATTATAGTTTTGGTATCTTGTATCTGTCCTCGCTTCCATCTTGGTCGGCAATGTGTCAGTGATTTGTATGGTAATATGTTTAACAACGACCACCATCAGTTGAGTTGTCTGTTCGTTTATACTAGGCAAACTCTAGCTTTTAAAACCTTTTTTCAAATGAGAAAAATGGAGGTATAAAAATAAGCTCAAATGCATGTAAATAACGCTTCACACTCATAGCCCCACACTAGGATTCCCTGTGTCGTGGGTGCCATGGACAACACACAACATAAACAAGGACATTCACACCCAGACTGAGAACAGAAATTCAAACTCATCATTCAAATTTCCGCCTCGCTGGGAATCGAACCCAGGACCCTTGGTGCGGCGATCCGGCATGGTAACCATTGCACCACACGGGTCGTCAAATACACATAAAAGGATGTTCCTATTATTAAAAAAATAACTCGAAACGACAATACCACAGCCCCAAGGCAATTTGATCTGCATGTTTAAAAATATTTTGTCCTTACATAAATATCGCATTCAGTTTCGCTCATCAAAAGTTGAAACTTAGTCAAATACAGCAAGCGTAAAATGTCACTTTATGTCGTGTGATATGTGATAAGTTATGGAAGAAATAAGTCGAGCTAATGGAACCCAGTCACGCAATTCCGTGTGTATCGAAGGGGTGGCCAGTTAGAAAGGAAAAATGAAAACAATATAATACGGAACTAAGGCTTTTTCCACGTACATTTGTTTACTGTACTCGTTAACACAAATGTTGGGTTAAAGTTAGGAAGATATTAAAATAAACTTGACAAGTGCGAGTAAACTTTTTTAAGACCATAGAATTATTATAGGTGTTATAACTAAAGATCTATTTTCTGTATTTTTCTAAAAATTATAGCCTCAGTAGTTACGGAGATAAGGGAGGGGGGTGGTCAATTTTCGTCTTCAATTGTCGTTCATTCTTGAATAATTTTAAAAGTATCCATTGTAGAACTATAACAAAATATATTTGAGATCCTTATAATAAGCCCTTTCATTTGACATGCCACACAATATGGTTTGCAAAACAGTTCTTATATAATTTTGATTTTGTTAAAAAAAAAGTCATTTGTTTTCTTTATACCTTCGTCTGTGGGTCACAAAATAACACATGAATACCAAATTTCAACTCATTTTTTCCAGTAGTTTTGGAGAAAATTGACTGTGAAGGGCTGTATGTGGATTAATGATAGCCTTGAACATATTTTTTTAGGCAAACCATTCGCGACACTTTTCTTTACATAAGATATGTACCTATCTGATAAGTAAAACAATTTTTATCCGGTAAGCAGAAGAGTGCAGAAACACCTCTAAGTGCTTGTTCACACTGAACTCGCCGGTCGTGGGCGCGGTCGCGAAATATTAAACATATTCCCCCTTATTACAAGATGAGGTCTAAAGTTTAGGTTTAAACCATTACTAAATAGTCCAGTCCAGGCTTGGTACGATACTGACTTTAGTAACATACTGTAAACCAAAGTTTATTACAAAACGCAAAATACTCGTTGACTTGTTAGTACTATTGGTTTCAAGTTTAGACCTTGGCTCACCCTTGGCTGAAAATGCTGACATAACTGACACGGGTTTGACACGAAACTGATTTAAAACGTCAGTATTTATTCGATTACGACGTTCCATTATACTACGATGCTGTTTATTGTTTTTGACATATTTAATGGAACACGTCTATTATTAATAATAAGAGCGTAAATATTATTGCAAATAAATAATTATACAGTTTTCAATCAATTCTATTGATTGTTGTTGTCGTGGATTTTATTACATGTTAAAACATGTATTTTTTAAGAATTAATGTACGCGTGTGTAAAGGAATGGATTTCTCGCGCGTATTAATACGAATCCATAATTTTACGTAAACAAAACCAATCTTAACTAAAATAAAATCCAGTTGGCTTCGAAATTTATTACACTGTTGAGGTCTTTGGTTCATATGTGCTAAGAACAATTGTACTTTGTGCAGCGGAGTGTATTGTAAGTAATAAATATTGTGACGCATCGCAATTCGTAAAATTCACAAAATGAATAAAAATCTACAAATTACTAAAATATAAGCAAAACTTTATTAATATTAGTACACTTACACTAGGTTAAAAATACATATAAGTTCTGGTCGTAATCTAATTATTAGGTAATTATTCATTATTCAGATATTAACAGATTCCTTCATAAGATTGATAAAATTGAATTGAAAAAACATTACAATGCAATATAAAATAAATTATTATTATCCAAAAGTGCTGTAGTATAAATTGCCTTCTCCTTAAATTGTCACAAACTGTATTGACAAAAGGTATGGAAATTCCACTTCCTTATCATCTGTTTTTGTTTATCAAAGGCTGCAGGATTTTTTTGAATCTATGGGACAATAATTTTGCATTTGCTCCGGCTCCCTTTAGTTGGCTCAGCAACTCCTTGCAATTCAACTGCATCCTCTTGAATCTAAAATAACAAAAACAAAACAATGTTATTATCATTGGAATAAATAGGTAATAATAGCATAGTAAGGGTACTGCCAAGGTTTGAGTGAGGAAGAGAAATATATCACCAACTAATTTTATATCTAGTGTGAAGCAACATGATAATATTTGTGTTCGTTTTGGAATTAGTTTGATAAAGCTTTATGCATTTCTCATAACCCATAATAGGAGTAGCAACAGAATATTGGACAAACCTTAGAAAGAAGTATTTACTTAACATCAGGTGGACAGGAATCTCACTTGCTAGTTCACTTTCATAAAATAATGCTACAGCTACGTTATAATTGCAGTGGTACTGTATGTAAACAAAATTATTATAGATACTTACTTCGCGGCGAGTCCAGCATCGTATTGCACAAATTACTGGAATTTCAGAGGACAAATGGATTTCCACGATGGTCATGGAGTCCAATCTTCTCGCACCAAATCCACAAATTTCATTGTAAACCTCTTGGTAACTATATTTACATTAAATATCTTCATCACTCAGTTCGGCAAACGGATCCAAAACAACACGATTTTTATGCCTACCTATTAGTCTGTCCGGTGATACTGAATATTAAAATATCTTCAGTATGTACAAAATACATTGAATAAAACATTTTAATAAATATTTTTCAACAATTTCGAAATAAACATGACAACAACCTCAAAAATGACTTTGACATTTGTGAAATAGTCCAACGTTAAACTAGGGGGCTCGCAGGTTTAGCTATAGTCTCAGATGAAAGGAATAAAAGGCACGTAAAGTCGTTCGAATACGACGTAAACCTACCACGGTAAATACAAAATAAAAATCAAATACAATCTCGTGTCACAAAGCGTCAAAAAGCATCGCGCAATGCACGTCGCAATTGTCAAAATTCTTTCATCTGAGGCTTTAGTATCATAGTTAGGCAATGGCTTGAGCGTTAAAACGCGTCTTGTAATAATAATTTGCTTAGTCCAAGCTTCAAAGGAGGTTTAGTACCAGGACTAACGATAGACCTCGTTCTGTAATGAGACCCATTATGAGCTACGAAAGTGTTCACATCAAAACGCGCGCGCGGTGTATGTAGCGTTTACCGCGCCCGCGCCCGCGCGTTCAGTGTGAACAAGCACTAACGGTTACTTTAATCGCTCCTTAGTAAAGAATCACTATAGGTACAAATTATGTACTATGGAGCGACTTTAGTAACCATTAGTGACTGTGAGTTGGGGCATTAGACTAATATTAAATATTTTAAATATAACAGGTACCCATGCTGTAGGTACTAAGACTCACCGCTATCTGTAACATTGTACGTCTCTCACTACCACTAACCAGGCATATTCTTGAACCTCTTCAACCTAATATTATTATTTCGGTATCATTTCAATCTTTAAAATCAACATAGAATTTCGATTCTTTTACGGATATCTCACATTTTCAGAACATAGCAAATATTATAATGTTTTATATTTCAATGATTCATGAGCTTGTACCCACGGGGTAAACTGATACCATTTTATATTAGCATTTAGAGCGTAAAATCCATATATAAGATGTGAACGAAGACATGAATTTACATACCTATATTAAAACGGGTGCCATGTAATAGGGTTGCTACAGGCGTGTAAAGACGAAATAAATATGCTTTGTTATTCATGGAATTACCCAATATGAATAAGTGTGTACGACTGCGTGGCTCAGTTGGTATGACCTTGCTTGCGAAAGAGAGTCCCGGGATCGATTCCCGATATTTAGGTATGTGACAGATTTGTTTTCCCGTCGTCATTTGTAATGTTTCATTTGTTTTGGCATCACCCTAGACACGAAATCGTTGTGCGGGGATTTTAACAGTAAAATTTATTTTTGACGGGCTACTCTAACATTTCCTTGTGTAGACTTTTGCCACAAAGTAAGTCACAATTAAATTATTGTAAAACATAAATTTCTTTCTCTTTCTTTCTCTTTACATTCTGGATTGCTATGCGTCGATGATGCCCTTGGTGTTGCTGATGTCCGTGGGCAATAGTGGCCACTTAAAGTACCACCACATCACATCACCACATCACATCACCTTGATCGCCAGCTCATTTATCGACAAGTTAGGTACATGAAATAATGCTGTACAATAAAAAAATACATTAGAAACCCAGATCATCTGCACTAGAGCCCCGTTTAAATCACAAGGTTTTTAAATAATTTAATTATATTACGAACCTCAGTTCAATCGCAGTATATTAACTAGATTTCAATTGTTATATTAATAGCAGGCTCCGTTGGCTCGCAGACAAAAGGGTATGATAATAATTATAACGGCCTGCATTCTCTGTCGTAACACACGTCCGAATATTTAACCGATCATTCGCACTAATCGATGAGCTTAGGCAGAACGAGTATAGTTGTTGAATGATAGACTTTTTATGAGTAATCTATGAAAGTACCAACTGGAGTAAGAGTGGTTTAATTTTTACTCGTAGGTATATGTTACGGTTTTAGATAAGCTTTTTTTCTAATTTCATTAACGCAATTTAATCCATTCGGTGATATTATGATACGTATGTACTATAATATATCATAATCCTCGAAAGTTAAGTCCAATTAGGAACCAAAGTTCATTTTTGGATGGTAAATACTTTTTATGAAATATATATTATTTTGGATTGCCAACTTAATAAATGTTTAGGAATCAATTTTTAATTTATTTTTCCTTTTAGGAAGCTCCAAGTAAAATCTCAATTGTTTAAGTCGTTCGAAATATACTGGAATACGGACAAATAATTCAAAAAAATGTGTTTAAAATATCTAACGCAGCTGCTAAATCAGTCACTTTGGTCGGTATGACACAAAACTGACACGTGTGTTTCCATATCTCATTTGCGGAACCACAGCGTAAAACACGGTGTCGGCAACAAAGCAGCTGTCAATCCGACGTCTTGGCTACTATTTTTGGTGTATTTCATTAGCTTTTAGCGTTCTTGTGTTAAATTACGTCCGGTACATGTGTCATGTCACGTCAGGCTAGGGATCCTGTGTTCTTCTAGGAAAACTCTAGAAATATAAGTTGGCTGGCGTTTGAAACAGCGTACATGTCACATGTCATGTAGTAGTGTGAAAAGATAAATTGTTTATGTTATTAAAACTGTTATTTGATTTGCAAGTAAAACGATAACATTGTCCGCATATGTCTATAATTAATTGGTTAAATACGCCACGCTCAGTGAACGATGCTCACTTTCCGACTAACCATCGTAGAGTCAACTTACCCTGATGATGCTCCGTTTCGGGGCGAAACATGTGTTGGTGCTGGTATGTATGTTGGTATATACGTTTAATTATTGTAGTGCATGTATCCGTTGTGGGAGGGAGGGAGGTGCCACGCATGTTTTAAAGTATATACCATCATACATGTTAAACGTGGATTGTTGCAAAGCAGACTAATACTAACTTAATTAATTGGTTAGTTTGGAACACGATGTTTTCAATACCCAAACATTAAATAGCCCACTGCTTCGGTGCCTCGCACTCCTCGCATGTATGGTAGTAGAAAGCGAGTAAAATGATTTTCTGTTATCCAAACGAGTCAATGGAAGGCAAATTGGTTTACCGTCTTCGAACTCGTAACCCCAGAGGTAATAAAACAGGGTTTGCTGTTTCCGTAGCTCGCGCCTATCAGCACGCGAGCCTGTCCAACGAGTAGTTGTCTGTCGTAGAAGTGTAGCTAGCTTGTTCATACCTACGATAAGATATAAAGCCACAACCCATAATTGTCCCACTGCTGGGCTCGGGGTCTCCTCTCACAATGTGAGGGGTATTAGGCCATAGTCTACCACGCTGGCCAAGTGCGGATTGGTAGACTTCACACACCTTCGAGAACTTTATGGAGAACTCTCCGGTGTGCAGGTTTCCTCACGATGTTTTCCTTCACCGAAGCAAGTGATAATTAACTTGTAATACGCACATAATATTTGAAAAATTAGAGGTGCGTGCCAGGGTTTGAACTCGGGCCCCTTCGTTCGGGAGACCAACGTTCTACCGCTAGGCTATCACTGCTTTCCATTGCCATATTGTTGTTATTTTTTTTATGGAAATAGCTGGCAAACGAGCTGAAGATCCACCTGATGGTAAGTGGCTATCGTCGCCCATGGACATCAGCAACACCAAAGGCATCACTGATGTGTTACCAGCTAAGAAAGAGAGAAGAAAAAGAAAGAAAGATAATTCATTAATTAATTAAATAATTATATAATAACCTCTCTCTCAATCCCAAATGAAGAACGTGGTAGCGTGGGAGAAGAGACCTATTCCCTTCCGTCTTCCCTCAATGAGAAGTTAGTAAATAAAGTCCACGAGGAAAATCTGCAATAAAAAAACATTAATTTTCATTACAATATAAACTTTTGAAGAGTTGATTTGAAATACTTGGCGTTGCCAAAATAATCCCTTAACATTATAAATACACTTTGTTCTGAGTTATAACTTTAGTTTTTTTTATCAATGTAGGCATAATACGCAACTCCAACTCTGTGAACTATTCTCTATTCGTTGACGTGACCGCGGCATGGCCTATGTTCGCCATTTGCATATTGCGACTATCGGAAATGAAGCAGTAAAGACGAAGCTGATGGAAGTTCACGATACTTCGGAATAGGCTTGGTTTTATTACGGTGCCTCTTGTACCTCTACAGTTTGTAACCAGGAGTTAAGCAAGATGAAGAGTTTGGCTAACGACTTGTATGTGCACGATTAAAAAGTGTATTAACGGAATGGAACGTAAGAAAGCGAAGAGGAAAGATAAATAAAGAAAATCTACAGGTCAAGTGGATCAGGCTGTCGGTGAGACTCACTCTTTTCCAAAACCATTTAAAGAACTTCCGACACTTATTTCTGTTCTGCCTTCAAATTCTCTGTCAATAGGTTTATTTTCTTGGGAAAAACCATTAATTAACTGAACCATTAATTAACAAGCCGTATTGAGGCGGCTTATAGTAATACTGAACTTAATCCCATGCTACTAGAGTGTATGTATATGTATTGTATGTGGCAACAGAAGCCGGCCCCCTTCATGTAAAAATAATCCCATCAAAAACATAAATGTAAAGTGAGAGTCAATTTCCAAAAAAAAAAGAATTGAGATCTAAATGGGTGCGTGCCAATTTCTGTGTAGAAAAGCCTAAAATTTTAGTCACAAGAACATGTAATTCAAGCTCCACATTTGACTTGGTTAGTTTTCACGTACCTACCTAGGCTATATTATATCTATGTAATTAGCTTTGTCAAATCTGTTAGGTTGATGGTTTATGACACTCTGCTCTAATTTGGTTTGTTGGTTGCTAACTAAAGAAAACTAGCCAAGTCAAATGTAAAGCTTGAATTACATGTTCTTGGGACTAAAATTTTAGGCTTTTCTACACAGAAATTTGCACGCACCCATTTAGATCTCAATTCTTTTTTTTTTGAAATTGACTCTCACTTTACATTTATGTTTTTGATGGGATATCATTACTTTTTGTATAGAAATTATTAGTAAGTACTTATTCATAACGTTACTGATTAATTTTAATACATGAACTGTTATAGTGCTCTTCAACTAAATCTGTAGTTAGTGCGGCGTGGTCCGAAATACGGTACCTATTATTTCATTATTTATAAGTAATGATCTTCTACTATTGATGTCCGCTAAATATTGAAATAATAATTAATACTAAATCCCAATTATAATATCGTAATAAATACGAAAGTCGACTATACTCTTATTAGTTACGAGTGACCGCCCTCGCTTTGCTTTGGTTTTCTTATTTTTTTACACCTTGGGTTACGTTATTGGAGTTTTATTAAGGATCCCTAATTTATTGAAAATATAATATAGCCTATGACACCCGGGGATAGTGTAACTTTCCAACAGTGAAGGAATTTTTCAAATCGGTTTAGTAGTTTCGGAGCCTATTCAATGCAAACAAACAATCAAATCTTTCCTCTTTATACTATTAGTACAGATAAGTTGTTTATGTTCGATGACATCGTGCAACAATAAATTTTGAAAAAATACTCCGAATTACTTTAAACTGGTATAATTACGGAAATAACACAAAATTTTGTAGTGTAATCTTGTAGATTAGAGAAAAATAATTTTCCACACATTAAAAATAAAACGACGTAATACACTGGAAATAACGTCTCCTGACGAACCACTAATCTTCACGTAAATGTATATGTGCTGTGCACTTCTCACAGGCACTTGGGACACTGAACATTTTCCTCCCGTTGAAATCTTCAGAAAGTACTAAAACTGATATATTTCGTTATATATTCACCTTGGAATCCACATAATGACCAGATGTCATCAATTTTGATTGCTACTCTTAAATTTCAGGCATTTTAAGTAAGTGTTCCTAATAGAATAATTTTCTTGAAAAATTATCATAAATTGATAAAAATTTACTACTTTCAGATTTATTCCTTTGTATTCACCCGACTACCTATCTGCATGCCAAATTTTAACTTTCTAGGTCACCTGGAAGTTGGATATAGTTTTGATCTATAGGTCAGTTAGTGTTAAATTTCTCGATTTTTGGACGTTAATATCTAAATAACCGTTTGAGATGTGTTTATGAAATTTGGGAGACGTATGTATTTCGCAAGTCTTAATAAATGAGCCAAATTTGACAGGTTTATGTTGAATAGTTTTTGAGTTATGAGGTGGTCAAAAGTGGCTCCAAATGGTTCGTGTAATATTACACACGGTGCTGCTCGTCAATTCTGTTAGCTAAGAAATTGACTTGACACGCTCCGCGTGTCTAGATTTTATCAATATTATTATTAAGTCATTAATATAGCTTGGTAGAATCTTTCCGTGAAGCCTGCCTGGATAGCTTAGCAGGCAAGGCATCAGTGATGCCTTTGCTGTTTGCATGTTGTTGATGTCCTTAGGCGTCGATAACCACTCTCCATCAGATAGATCGTCATCTTCTTCGTCGGCTTTATTGAATAAAAATAACTTCCATAATAACAAAAAATATGTTTTCCAAACCTTCGCATTCTAGTCAGAAAGTGAAAAATTGGAATGCTTGCTTACCTTTTTCCTGGAATATTATATTATGGTTTTTCTATTACCTAGTCTAGTTAGCCATTCGGTAGCCAATCTGCACGTTTTTGGGCTATTGATATTTAGTTAACTAAAACGCAGTCTTTATAAAGTAAATAACCGTTAAAAATGCTGACTAAATCCACGCAGTATAAAATAAATTGTACGTGAACCGCGTGCGCCATGGGCGGTTCAAAAAACGGTAATAATTTTGAGGATTCCAGCGTTCATTTAGGTCGTAACATAAACTGGAATTAGGAGGCTGAAGCCATTAGTAGAAGTAGCTTCATGCCTTTAAATTGGATATACGACGTTTTAAGTCTTCCTAACTGAAAAACAGACCTTTTTAGATTCTAAAGAAGTTAGTCAAAGTTGCTTGGGACTTAAGAGGTGTGGATCTGTAGATTAAGTTGGTAGAAGACCACATAGTTTGAAAGGCGGATTACCGTTGGAGAAAAAGGGCGTTCACGCCTCGCTAAAAGAAGTAGATACACATCGTTATCTTTAACTAGATTTAGCTACCTAAAGAAAACAGCGGAATTCAGAAGGAATTTAGAGGGTCAGGCTCAATTTTATAATCATAGTATTTCTCGAAGTGATTATTTGTTTGTAACCACTACATTTCTTTTTGTTTGTTTCAGGTAAACATGCCCCTTCGTGACTACAAGTGCAAAATAACAGTCAGTTCAACTTTTTCAAATAAGAATAGCGAGTGATTTCTTTATGAAACTACGTCAAAGCCTTTCAATTTGCCATAAAGCCGCGTCACAATGTCGCGTTAACGATACATTGAGTTTCAAATGGGACGACACGATGTGACGAAGGTGTTACCACGTGACGAAATTTTGCTTTAATTAAATCGCACGAAGATTGAATATGCTTCTAATGGTTCGAGGTGCTGTCATAAGGTACACCATGTTGCTCACTTCTTCCAATGAGAACGGAATGTCGATTTCAATTGCAATCTTTTTACCACATTAAAATTAGGATGTAGGTAATGTTGCTGCAAAAATGCTTTATCTTATTCATTCACGACGATGAAAAACCGGGCAAGTGCGTCAGGCCATGCGCAATGTAGGGTCCCGCCCGAAGTAGTAAGTTTGTCGACTATTTCTCATTAACTACTTATACTAACATAGCTGTGATAGTTTTCCTTGTAAATTCATCATATAACCTATTTTTGAGAATTTTTTACTTGTCCAGCTCCAACCGTTTAGCCAGCAGGGGACAGGGGGCACTTGACTCTAACCATTAGCACTTTAAAGAAAAATATTTCGCAAACGGACATCTAATTCTAAAAATGTTTCTCAATGTTTTTTTCTACGTTTCTGGAGTTTTAATAAATATGTATATCCATGTCAAATTACAGCTTTCTGGCACTAAGGGTCTCGGCACTTTGCTTCGATCAGACGGACGGACATGACGAAACTATAAGGGTTCCGATTTCACTTCGGAACCCTAAAAAGTGGCCATTCTACACATATTCATACATAGTGAACCCTCCGAGTAACGGTCTTCCTGTAAGGCTAGAAATTTGTACACTGATGATTTATAGCATGCTAAGGGCAATAGCCATACCTGGCAGGCGTCAGCCCTGCACGTCATCATCCCCTTAACTTTTTAAACTGTAAAAAAAAATTAAAAAAAAACTTGTTCCTGTAAGCTTAAAAATTTAATAGGATGTAGTTTATTTATTGCAAATCTTGAAAAAAAATTGACAGGCGATTACAATGAGCAAGAGTATGTGACAGGCGAATGGAAAAGTGCACAGTTGATGAGGTAAAATAAACTTTCTCCTGTATACTTGAAATTTGGATATGTTTTTGAGTAAACGTTTTAGAATAACTATGTACAATGACAGGCGGTTTCGAATAGCATAAGACCTTGACAGGCGAGGGGAAAGCTGCTAAGGGCGTGCGAGTAAGATGTGTTACGTGACCAAATGTGTTTCGCGCCTAAGATGAGAAAAATAATAGTAAAAAAAAAACTAAAAAACACGCTTTTATAGAAAATCCAACTAAAAAAAATAGAAAATAAATTTGAATTAAAAATCGTGTAATTGTAAAAAAAAGCATGGGGTGCTTTTAAAAATATTATGCCTTCTATTCATTGACACCAGGCACCATGCTTTTAAAAATATTATGCCTTCTATTCATTGACACCAGGCACCCCACGCTTTTATTACAATTAGGTACACGATTTTTAATTCAAATTTATTTTCTATTTTTTTTAGTTGGATTTTCTATGAAAGCGTGTTTTTAGTTTTTTTTACTATTATTTTTCTCATCTTAGGCGCGAAGTTTGGTCACGTCACACATCTTACTCGCACGCCCTTAGCAGCTTTCCCCTCGCCTGTCAAGGTCTTATGCTATTCGAAACCGCCTGTCATTGTACATAGTTATTCTAAAACGTTTACTCAAAAACATATCCAAATTTCAAGTATACAGGAGAAAGTTTATTTTACCTCATCAACTGTGCACTTTTCCATTCGCCTGTCACATACTCTTGCTCATTGTAATCGCCTGTCAATTTTTTTTCAAGATTTGCAATAAATAAACTACATCCTATTAAATTTTTAAGCTTACAGGAACAAGTTTTTTTTTAATTTTTTTTTTTACAGTTTAAAAAGTTAAGGGGATGATGACGTGCAGGGCTGACGCCTGCCAGGTATGGCTATTGCCCTTAGCATGCTATAAATCATCAGTGTACAAATTTCTAGCCTTACAGGAAGACCGTTACTCGGAGGGTTCACTAGCTCTTGGACCTCGCCTGTCAAGGTCTTATGCTATCCGAAACCGCCTGTCATTGTACACAGTTATTCTAAAACGTTTACTCAAAAACATATCCAAATTTCAAGTATACAGGAGAAAGTTTATTTTACCTCATCAACTGTGCACTTTTCCATTCGCCTGTCACATACTCTTGCTCATTGTAATCGCCTGTCAATTTTTTTTCAAGATTTGCAATAAATAAACTACATCCTATTAAATTTTTAAGCTTACAGGAACAAGTTTTTTTTTTAATTTTTTTTTACAGTTTAAAAAGTTAAGGGGATGATGACGTGCAGGGCTGACGCCTGCCAGGTCATGGCTATTGCCCTTAGCATGCTATAAATCATCAGTGTACAAATTTCTAGCCTTACAGGAAGACCGTTACTCGGAGGGTTCACTAGCTCTTGGACTATTTGTACTTTATTGTGTCCATAACCTCAAGGTACTACGATTACGAAGAAATCTGTTACTTTCCTTCTCAGTAGACGATTCTACTGAGTAGTGAGAGTGTTGTAGCCTTATTCAAACTCTTTCCAGGTGTTAAAAAGCAATGATCAGTAAACTTAATATTCAAACTTATAATTTAATTTAAAAAACAGGTACATATAACTTTTATCACAAAATAAAGCAGAATAAAGTGTTAAGATTTATAACAATTTCACGTCAGGTTACAGGTTACATGATTTACATGATTCGGATAAAATTATAAAATATTGGTTATGATTTTTTTAAATAAAGCAGCATGTTTTCATTTACATTATTTTTTCCTAAGTACTGAAATACTAATCTAATTTTGTACTTTTATGTTTTATTATTTTTTATTAATCCCATACGATATAAGATGTTCAAAAAATTTTGCTGCTATTACTACTGACTTTTCTAAATGCATATTTCATTAATACGGGACAGAGTCCCAAGTAGCTCGATACTGACGCAGTAGCACAAGATCCGATGCAATTCGCTTTAAATTGGCTATTCTCTACGAATGACTCATTCTCAGCTTCTAATCACGGTGAAGCACTTTATAAAGCATCGACGTTCATAAACCAGCGTATTTCTTTCGAAATAATTTGGCCTTTGTTTTAAAGAATGGAAACAACATGACATCAGGTGGCTCGTTTGCTTTGTCCACTAGTAATATAAAATATTGTGGGATTTGACGTAAAATATTTCAATTTTCTTCTTGAAAGTTCTCAAACATTTTCTTTAAAGAGTTTAAAACAAGATATCCTAATTGAATGAAATTAAGCAATATACGAGTACATACAAAACTTTTACTCCGTAAGAATAGGAAGCCGATTTATTCAATTTCCACAATTAGGTTAGTATCCACCTTTTAACCATAAGAACCAGCTCTCATCTTGTTCTTTTCTCATTTTCATGCAATCCTGCAATAATAATCATATACTCGTATTAAGTACTTAGAATTAATAAAGTCTATGTAGTGAAAATGATTACCCTCCGCCCCCATTACATTCACAATCGAAATAACATTCAACGGCACTAAATGAAATTAAAAATCTACCCCACGGCTATTAGAATGCCAAAATAATTTATTTCCGTACAATATCAGAGAATTGCGAAGTATAATTAAGTTTCATGCGCCTTTTAGGACTTCGAAGGGTGACGGTTATTCGATGTTAGGTGGCTTGCAAACCTCGCGACTTGTGGCAACTTATGGCAGATACCGTTTTGAAGAAGCACAAAATGTTTTAGATTTTTAGTAAACTATTTTTCATAAAAATTAGGTAATACTCATTATCGAAGTGCTCCTCTTGTAAGTAGTTTAATGAATTTGTTATATTTTTTTGTATTGGTTATAAATATGCATTGTTTTGTTTGGTTATTGCTTCTTATTTTATATTAAAATTCATACGATAATTACATAAAATATCCCGTTTCTGGTTAAAATGTTTAAAGGTAAAAAGAGATTTTCTGGTTACCAGCAAAATTTAATACTAAAATATTTTTTTATTATATAAAAAGCTTGTAACTGTAGTTACAATAGGAGAAACGTGTGTAATTGGCCTAATATTAGTTAAGACCGTTCGCAAGTTGTCAAATGAGTGGGTGTTATTGAAGGTTTATGGGACGTTATTTACAAAGGAGGTGGCCAATATTTACCCCGGAAATGGTTAAAATACGTTTTTTTGTACAAGGTTTTAGTCCTCTGAAAAGACATATTTTCCGTTTATTATAACATAACTAGAATTTTAATTTTCTTCTGAACTCCGCCGTGAGTAGTTATAATAAATTAACAATAATAATAAGTTGTATTGTATACAAATATACTTTTACTACCTCCATTGCTATCACCCCGGTCACTCACATGCGCGAAAATGTTTTACATTTTTACGAATGTTTGCACATATGTGAAGGGCGGTCAGGCAAATGGGTTCGCATATGAGTATACAAGCCCATTTCCGCTTTCTCCAACACTTTGTTCACGAATGTTCAATCTTGCTGTTGTTGTTATGTTGTGGTCATTCAAATCCATTTTCAATACAGAAAATAAATGGTAGTACGATTAGACGCCACGAACCACGAAAAATTAGGAGATACATCACCTTTTTAGTCGTGTGCGCAACTGGTCGCACGAATGTGTGGGAGACTACACGAAGGTTCGAGGTTCGCGCGCTTTGATGTGCGACAAAAAACCGACACAGAAATTGGAAAACCCCGAATGCCTCCAAAACTTCGCATAATCATTCGCGAAGGTCGTCCCACACTTGTGGGTTCGCGTATTCGCGCGAATGTGAGTGACCGGCATCACTGGAGGTTGACAATTGGCTGACAGAAGTGCGAATGTCTACTATATTGTCATTTGCCAAAATAATATTTTTCAGTTTCATTTCTGCAAAATACCTATTAATTGTATTTGATTTTTTGCCATGAGGTGCATTAATTGCGCGGTTGATATTGAGCGCATGGCACGTCACTCCATATCTTCCTTAGCAAGAAACCTGCAATCCATATGGGTAGAATGGACCACTGCAGTACAGGTATAGCATTTTTCTTTACTATTAAGTAGTGCTTACTACGACTAGGTTCACGCGGCAATGTACAATATTCCTGTTTTTTTTTGCAATACGTTTAGAAAATAAGTTCTATTTTATAATAGGCTCCTAACATTTTTTCTTTCAACTTTTAGGCAAAGGATACTATACTGTAGATGAGTACATAAATGACAAAGACGCATGGAAATGACCAGCTCTGCAACCAGTTCTGTACAAGCTGTATATTTTTTTTGTAATAAATAGGTACAGGTATCAATGTATTTTTATTTTTAAAAGATGTGTTGAGGAGATTTTTTACAGCTTTGCTTGTCCTCCATGACAAAGCACCTTTGCGAAAAGCTGGTTGATTAAAAAATTACGTGCATAAGTGATCAATGATACCTAAACGAATAAATGATTTTGAATTTGAAAAAAATTGAATGCATTACCTTATTTGCCTTATTTGGTACTATTGTTATATTTTATTCCTTAATTTTTACATATGTGTACCTAAATGTATATAATGAAACACTTAATAATATCAATATGCAGTTTTATTTATATTAAGTTTGCTTGTGAATATTTACAGATAGGTAGGTGACAAGTTAATACGTATATTTTATTTAGTACTGCTGGTATTTCTTTTTGTAGGAATAAGGTCATAAAGTCATAATTAAAGTAAGACATAGGTATATTAATTAATTATCCAAAGGATAAATAGTATTTATTTAATACAAAAATCGCTCTTTAAAACACTTTTTCACGATTACATATGTTTTGCAGAATGTCAAACTACAAAAGCTAAAACTGCCCGTAAAAGGAGAATCCCGAGTTCTAGAGATTTTTATTGATAAAATTACCAAAGTAGATATTGTAAGCTTTAATGTAAGGTAAAAATAATATGTGTACATTATACTTCACAAATGGGGCAAATGCCCATACAGATGTTGGCCACCTCCTTTTATTACCAAATTATATTATACCTTAAATGTTCAATTCAATACTGTTTCAATTAAAGTCTTTTACGTAAACTTGAGAAAATGTACCAAAAATGGACCTGAGTAAATTAAATAACACGTTTTGTTATATATGTATTGAGACATGAATAACTAAAAAATGTACTCGTACCTAATGTAACGGTTTAATCCACTTTCAACTCTGATTTAATACAGGAAAGCAAAGACGGTAAACGTTGCTCTATGTCTGAGGTTATTGAGATATAATATAACTAGCTATTACCCGCGGCTTCGCCCGCGTGTTCAAAGGGAAGTAACAATGTGTTGTTTAACATGCATGACTCTTTCCTAGATAACATAATAATTAATAATAATAATTCATAAATAAGTAACAGATCCAAAATCATATTAAGTATGGAAGTTTGGAAGTATGGATAGTATGGATGGATATGGAAGTATAGAAGAATGGGCAAATACGCATCATAATGGATCTTTCCATGGGAATGAGTTGTTTTACTGCGGTAAAAAGTAGCCTACGTTACTCTCCAGCCTCCTACCTATCTCCACACAAAAAATCTTACCATAACATCGCTCCGTTATGACGTGAAAGACGGACAAACAAACAAACAAACAAACAAACACACTTTCACATTTATAATATTAGTATGAATATGGATTATGTTATTATATCTAGGAAAGAGTCATGCATGTTAAACAACACATTGCTACTTCCCTTTGAACACGCGGGCGAAGCCGCGGGTAATAGCTAGTAATTCATAAATAAGTAACAGATCCAAAATCATATTAAGTATGGAAGTTTGGAAGTATGGATAGTATGGACGGATATGGAAGTATAGAAGTATGGGCAAATACGCATCATAATGGATCTTTCCATGGGAATGAGTTGTTTTACTGCGGTAAAAAGTAGCCTACGTTACTCTCCAGCCTCCTACCTATCTCCACACAAAAAATCTTACTATAACATCGCTCCGTTACGCAGTGAAAGACGGACAAACAAACAAACAAACAAACAAACAAACAAACACACTTTCAGATTTATAATATTAGTATAGATAGTATAGATAGTATGGATTATGTTATTATATCTAGGAAAGAGTCATGCATGTTAAACAACTCATTGTTACTTCCCTTTGAACTCGCTGGCGAAGCCGCGGGTAATAGCTAGTGGAAGTATAGAAGTATGGACAAATACGCATCATAATGGATCTTTCCATGGGAATGAGTTGTTTTACTGCGGTAAAAAGTAGCCTACGTTACTCTCCAGCCTCCTACCTATCTCCACACAAAAATTCTTACCATAACATCGCTCCGTTACGACATGAAAGACGGACAAACAAACAAACAAACAAACACATTTATAATATTAGTATGGATATGGATTATGGATAGTATGGATTATGTTATTATATCTAGGAAAGAGTCATGCATGTTAAACAACACATTGCTACTTCCCTTTGAACACGCGGGCGAAGCCGCGGGTAATAGCTAGTACTTAATATGATTTTGGATCTGTTACTTATTTATGAATTATTATTATAAATTATTATGTTATCTAGGAAAGAGTCATGCATGTTAAACAACACATTGTTACTTCCATTTGAACACGCGGGCGAAGCCGCGGGTAATAGCTAGTAATTAATAATAATAATTCATAAATAAGTAAAAGATCCAAAATCATATAAAGTATGGAAGTTTGGAAGTATGGATAGTATGTATGGATATGGAAGTATAGAAGAATGGGCAAATACGCATCATAATGGATCTTTCCATGGGAATGAGTTGTTTTACTGCAGTAAAAAGTAGCCTACGTTACTCTCCAGCCTCCTACCTATCTCCACACAAAAAATCTTACCATAACATCGCTCCGTTACGACGTGAAAGACGGACAAACAAACAAACAAACAAACAAACAAACACACTTTCACATTTATAATATTAGTATGGATGTTATAGACGCTTAACTATCTTCTAAATATTTCCTCTGCATACAAGTACGAGGCATCTACTTACATTTACATTAAATTTAGAAGCACTCACGACACGATTGCTCGAGACCATTCTGATACAACATTAATAACTACTCAGAGCATCACTTCAGGTAATCGAATTACGCGGCACAGTAGCCTGCAATTGGCAGTTTTCATACAAGTAGTACAAAACTTTCCTTTTATCGTAGTAAACAAAGGTTTCTTTTATGGAAATTGCCGGCAAACGAGCTGACGATCCACCTGATGGTAAGTGGCTACCGTCGGCCATGAACATCCATAATTACTTTTTAACAAAAAATAAAACCAACGAAAAAAAAAACTGAAAAGCAAAAAATAAAATAAACCATTTAGTATTATAAATTAAGATCCGAAATTAACAGTAAATAAATAATTTTGAGACCGTGCCAAACAAACAACCAAAATTAATTACATAAAATTCATAATATTATGAGGGCAGCGGCATGCGATGCACACGGCAGCAGCAGCGCGGCGCACATCTTTTCGCCGTTTGTTTTTTCATTGGTTTGGCACCGCCTCAAAATTATTTATTTACTGTTAATTTCGGATCTTAATTTATAATACTAAATGGTTTATTTTATTTTTTGCTTTTCAGTTTTTTTTTCGTTGGTTTTATTTTTTGTTAAAAAGTAACTATTTTTTAATTTTTAGTTGCTATAATACTTATAAATTATAATTAATAATAAATTATTCATTTTATGAATTATAGATTCAGTTACCAGGTAAAAATGTAGTAGATGAAATATCAATCATCCCCTATTTTCGTACACATATAGGGGTAAAATTTTGTTTCGAAATTTAAACAAGAGTAACCTCAAGGTAAACACTATTCAATAAAAAAAGAATCATCGAAATCGGATCATCCAGTACAAAGTTATTGGGGTTAACATGTAAAAATTCCGGGTAAAAAACGGGTGAATAATCAATCATTCCCTATTTTCGTACCTTTAGGGTCGGAATAAAATTTTCATAAAAATATGGGACCAACTTCAGGACATACCCTATCCAATAAAAAAAGAATCATGCAAATCGGACCACCCTGTGCCGATTTCTGCGTGATCATACATAAAAAAAATATACGTGTCGAATTGAGAACCTCCTCCTTTTTTTTTCGTCGGTTAAAAAGCATCACTGATGCGTTGCCGGCCAAGAAAGAGAGGAGAAAAAGAAAGAAAGAACTGGTTCCTAAGCCCCCAGCCGGAACACGAGTCGTTTGGCAGCTGACTCATGCTCAAGGGTGTTAGGCGAACCCCATGGAGAAATAATAATAGAAATAATGGTATTAATTAACAATTCAAATCAAATAATAATGTGTGTTTTAGTTTTATTTTTTGGGACAAAAGTAAAAATAATGTCTGAACAATGAACATTTAATGAGCGGATTTATTAGGCATATTTTACTTTAATACACGAAACAAACAAAAAACATGGTTTGTTCCAAACGGTTTTATAGAGATCTTGAAGTCCCTTAGCCTCCTTATATGCGCTGAGGGGGTTTTAGAGGATAAAAATCCCACATAAATCAAATCAAATCAAAATCTTTTATTCATATAGGTATCACTGATACACTTATGCACGTCATTTTTTAATCTACCAGCTTTTCGGAAAGGTGCTTTGTCAAGGAGGAGAAGAAAAGCCGAAAGAAACTCCTCAGCACATCTTTTAAAATCATGGAAGGTTACATAATATTATGTTCTAACCTACGCGGAACTGGATGCGGCATTAGTTTCCAGGCGTCTTTGTCATTAATATATTCATTTATACTATAGTATCCTTTGCCTACTAGCTACTACATAACCCGCAACTTGTAGGTTTTTCTAACTAGCCTGTTTCTGCCTTTTAACTGCTTCGTTCGAAGATTTCTCCCTGAGAAAACGGTCGTATAAAAGTCATGATCAGCGACCTGGAGGTTATAGCGATATTGCCAGCTAAAATTTCGTTCTTTCGGTACTGTCCATTGTGCGGTTCTATAAACTGAGCTCTCATACTTTCGACCTTTCAAAGGGAACATCCAAGGTTATCTAAGCAGACTGATAAAATTAACGTGTTACCACTTCTAAAAAACCATAGTACCTACCTAAAGTATCACAATCGATGTACATAATATGCTCAGTAAAGCTTATTTTCACGCAATGAGGGCCCTAATCCCTCCGATAATCGGGAACATTCCAGCAACCGTGGACCGTAATCTGCCTCTGATCCTGTTTGATCTTGCATAACAAAATGCGGGCAATAATACTTGGACACGGTTTACCGGCGGAAAATGTTCTAGCATTTGATATTGCGGTTCAACTTCAGTGTTGCTTGTACCTTAAACAGACTTGTATTAGTTTATTATTTCCTTGTCAGTGTTTGCTCGTCATCAGGGTTAGGGATAAGCCTTGGCAATGCCCTGGTGAATTGGTAAAGTGGCCAACCCAAGTGTCCCAAGAGAATTAACACTATCTTGTTATAGCAACCAAGGCCGATGGCATAGCTTAGCTGATTGATCATAATTATAGAATGATTTGACGACCCGTGTGGCGTAGATTAACCTGCCGGTCCACCGTACCAAGGGTCCTGGGTTCGATTCCCAGCAAGACGGATGTGTTTGAATTTCTGTTCTCAGCCTGGCTGTGTGTTCTTGTCTTTGTCTATTCTCCATGGCATCAAAGACACAAGGAGCTCTAGTATGGGACTATGAGTATGTAGCGTAATTATTATTATTTTGACCGCAAATAATAATTAAAGCAATCGCAATGCAAAACGCATGTAAGCTTCAACTATTGGCTCGCATTACTGGTGACCCCAAACACGATATAATAAAATTCCTAACTAAATTAATCTCGTTAACTAAACGGAAATTCTGTTGTATTTATTATTTGGAAACATTAATTAAAGTGTACAATGGTCGCGATACCGTCGGTACAAATTACGATTTGGTTGAAAACATATGGTGTTAGATTGTACGCTTTAACGTTGATGGCTTCCATCGTCATGATTTTCTTATTAAATTTTTGCGCTTTCTTGGATTATGATAATTTTAGTGATAATTATAATTTAGGCCACATCGACGACATAATATTCAGTAACATATTTCAATAGAATTCCTTCAATTAATCAAATCTACATTTCCATATCATAATCTGAAGAGGTTCGGGTCAACAAAAAATGTTGTTTGACAGAATATTAAAGAACTTTGCAATGAATTGACTTATTTGAAACTTTAATATTCCGTGAAAATAGTTGTTTCTTTGATAACTATCCCACAATTAAATCTCTTTGTGGCTGAGCCCAATACGATATTTGTTGTTGAATGATTAGCATATATTTTTTTTATCCATTGGCTTTATTTATACCAATAAATAAATTCTACTAATGTAGTAACGACTACACGTCCACATCATTGACTTTAACTTTGACGAGTTTCTTAGCATTTTAGCCCCTACGTTGACGTTACTCGTTGAGCCATTTGTGAAACCGCAGCGGACTCGAAAAATTGCTTTTAAAAGAACTTTTACAGTGGACTGCCCTATTATCCAGTTAATATCGGATTAGTCACGAACTTCCACGCTGAGCTTGGCTTGTTAACATGAATGTAATGCATCAAGCATAAATGGTGAAGTCAAAGACTCGTGTGGTGTGGAGTTTGATACTGTACAAGGTTAGACAGTATTTTCTTATACTTTTAACTTTTCCTATGCATCCCTCACTCTCCTGAACAACGCAAGATTTTTAATGGTACCCAAGGGATTTATTCAGGGATTTTTACCCGTAGCTAGCTACCGTCCTCCTGAAATCGACCGCGAAATGTGTTTTCACTGTACTTTCCTGCTCGTTTGTCGGCTATTGACATAAAAATCTATACTGATTTACATAATAAGACACTAATTCTATCTGACACAGTGAGACAGTGCTTTCTTTCTTTTTCTTCTCTCTTTCTTGGCTTTATCAGACTTTGTGTATAGGCGTCACGAAACAATATTCGATATTGTTAATAGATGGCTTAAACGAGCAGTTCTTGTTTAAACATATATAATCTGAGTCTCGGAAACGGCTCCAACAATTTTCATGTTTAGTATGCAGGGAGTTTCGGGGGCGATAAATCGATCTAGCTAGGATTCATTTTTAGAAAATGTCGTTTTATCCGTGTTTTCAACGGGGAATTCACTAGATGGACGTGCCCACGGGCAAGTCTGCAGACATGCCCGCCGGGCCTCGCTACTATAGGTCTGTGCAATGTTTGCTAGTGTAGGACCGTTGCAGTCAGTCTGGCAGACTTGCCTGTTGCATGTCCGCGCGGTCTCATTTTGTCTGTGGAGGCACAGACATGTTCGTACGTGAGTGGTCACCGCGGGCTGTCTGCTCACAGACCCGGGAGCGACAGCCCCTAGTTATTGAGACTTGCGAAATACATATGTGTTCCAAATTTCATGTACACATCTCAAACGGTTATTTAGTATTAATGTCCAAAAATCATCATTTTTATCACTGACTGACCTATAGATCAAACCTCTAACCCAGTTCCAGATGACCTGGAAAGTTAAAATTTGGCATCCAGATAGGTAATCTCCCCCTCTCCCTCTCCCTCTCCCTCACCCTCGCCCTAGATTTAGGAGCCCTAATAGCCTCTACCACGCTGCTCCAAAGCGGATTGGTGGAGAAATGAGTGGTCAAACAAAGCGTAGGAATTTTTGATAAAGGCCTTCAACATGGGCTTACGTCGAGAGCTATCTTCTGATACAATTTTTTTTTTATTTTTATTTTTTTATGTTAACGACGGGCAAACAGGCATACGGCCCACCTGATGGTAAGTGGTCACCGTCGCCTATGGACACGTGCAGCATCAAGGGAGCTGCAAGTGCGTTGCCGGCCTTGAAGGGTACGATATACACTCTTCTTAAAGAACCCCATATCATAGCGCGCAGGGAATGCCTCAGAGGGAAGTTTGTTCCAAAGCTCGCAGGTTCGTGGCAGGAAGGAGCGCGAGAAACGAGCGGTTGACGACTGCCACGAGTCGAGGTGATGCGGGTGGAACCGTAACCTTTTGCGGGTGGTACGACTAACAAGAATTGATGGTTTTATGCGTATCCTCCGATGCACTTAATCGTGAACGTGTTTTACCAATGCTGCTACCACTTACATATCAGATATATTAATATAGTTAATATATGTACTCGTAATAGTGAATGACAATACATGACATCCAAATAGAAATTTACCGTTATTTTCAATTACTTTCGATATATGAGAATATTATCCGACGATATTGCCGCTGCAGGACAGACCACGCGGGACCACGAGGGTTTTATTAAGCCATATTTCTCCTTCAACGCCAATAAGTTATCCAGAGCCGACGTCACGACTTACTGAACCGAGTTTATAACATCGATGGCGAAGAAATGTGTAGAAATATGTCAGGAGTAATAATGGAATTGTATTTTTTGAGTCTTGGTTTCATGGCTGTGGTTTATTTAGATAATAAGTGTTTAAATTTAAAGATACCAAAAAAAAATATTTTCAAGTCTAAATAGGTAATTTGGATAAGTACTATACAGTAATAACGAAATTCTCGTACCTATTAAGAAAACATTTTTGCTGCTTTTTGGGGTTCCGAAGTAAAATCGGAACTCTAAAATGAGTAATAGTCGATCAACTTACTACTTCGGAACCGTAGGTACATTGCGCGTGGCCTGACACGCACTTGCCCTGTTTTTTTGGTATTTTAATAAAATACATAATAATTAACTTTGTACATTTGAAAATATATATTATTCCAATTAGATTTGGCTTTCATCTCATATTTTGCATCTCAAGGCGCAAAACAAGGTCTTCTAAAACCAATTAGAAAATTACCATCTCATATCTTAAAATGGGACCAGTATATATTATTCAGAGTTCAATCTGGAAGTTTCGAGAATCGAGCGAGACAGGCTCCCTGAAGCAATTCGCTCATTAAATTTGTAACTCTTGAGAGCAAAGTTACATTTGTACAAATTCGCTTAAGCGATATCGGTAGGGGAAGGCCGGGCAAAGTGGACACCTTAACCTTTGGCGGGCTATAGTAAGGGAGTCGATACAGACGGATAAAAAATAATGACTAAGTATGGAACAGTATTTAATGAACTTTTAAATATAATCAACAAAAATAATGTAACGTCAGTAATTTACTTAAAATTGTTAATCACATTAAACTTGGTACTGCTATCCGCTTTGCCCAATCCACCGGGTAAAGTGGATCGGCTCATAGGGTAAAGTGAACACACGGATAATTAAGGAACGATTACCGAAGATTTTAAAAGAAAATATATGCAATTAAAGGAAACAATAATAATACAACAGCTAATCAGTTTCAGTTCTTTCTAAAACGACCAAAAGGGTTCTTTTGGTCGCTTTAGTCATTTTAGTAATGTCAGCATTTTTCTTTGTTTTGTTATTTAAATCCTTCTTAATGTTTTCAAAAAGGAGAATGCCCATTTTGTATGGAGAAATGTACTGACATTAATATTTTTGTGTCCTGATAAAAATACCTTTATTTGAATAAGTTATCTTAATACATTACACAAACCAACTTTAGTCAATTTTAATCTTAGGAGTTATGAGATTTTCAACAAAAATATTTTGTATTTAGGTTATAGTAGACACAGTAATATGGACTATATGCAGGCGCATTAAGTCGTATACGATTAAGTTTAAAATTCATTTGACAGTCCCCAAACGCCATCTAGCTTTAAATGTAATAATTATCAAATTCATTTCACAGTCCCCTAACACCATCTAGTTTGTTGTATCATAGTCATAATCGAATCAACGCAACCTATTGGCCCGAAGAATCTTAAAAGATCCCTGATTGGCTCCAATTCCAATATAAATGGCCGAATGCTTTTGTGTTGTGAAACGGAAGTAAAGTTACTTATTAATTTAAGAAAATTAAGCCCAAAAATAATTTTTTAGGAAATACGGTAAAATATTTAAAATATTTTAACTTAATTTTTAGTACAAAAGTCATTGTGACACAATTATTTTTTTTGAGAGTACTGGCTATAGGCATTCGCCTTTGGCACTTGATTTAAAAAAAATAATTTTCTGTTCTTCCTGTGCTGGTAAGCACTTCAGGCTTTTGAAATTTTCTTTTGCGGTTACCCACAGGAATATGAGGGAGGAGTTGGGAGTGTTTTTAAACATATTTTTTGGAGTTATACAAGTGAAAGATATTTGAATGGCGCTATATCTGAGTGGATCTTCTTTGTCAGGTTTAGGTATATTTGTGGGTAAAGTAGAATCAAGAAAAGCGATTATTTCTAAATCTGCGGACAAAATGAACACTGTTGGTCAAAGTGGATACAGTGTCCACTTTGCCCGTGTTCATTTTGCCCAACGGGTACTTGTTTAATTTAACCTAACCTAAAATGAAATCCAGAAAAAGAATCCCAATAAAACTATCAGTATTTCTGCAAGGAAAAATGCACTTTGAAGAGAGAATCAAGCCAATACAGTATTACTATATAAACATAAGTAATTACAAAGTTACGAACATTGAAAAGTCGTAAGCAACGTTCACTTTTATTTTTTTTTTATTTTTTTCGCAAATGACGCGTGACTATGCGTTAGCTCTGTTTGTTTACGACTGAGGGGCGCGGGGAGCACCTCGTGGCAAGACGGTAGCGCGTTCGGGCCAGCCATTTTAAAATAAAAGAGGGTATTCGCTTTGCCTGCGCTGTTCACTATGCCCGGCCTTCCCCTACTACTTACACTCATTAGGGCGTTAAGTAATTAACTTGTGTATTAGCCAGCCAGACACTTGAGTGTTAGGATAAAAGCATACTTACAGTCCTTGCAAATTCTGCAAGGTTTTGTTCGTACTGTTGCAATTTAAACCAAACTTCTCTTGATGAAAATGAATCTGAGCTTAAGCCTTTACAATATTGTAATTACCTATCGCCTACTAAAAATTCAATTCATTCTGAATACACAATTCGATACGGTTACGAATTACGAAGGATAAGAGAGAGGAAATCTAACACTTCATTCAACTTCGACATCTGAGCCCAAAATAAGGTTTCTATTAGGCAGATTCAATTTGCCTGAATCGTCCGCGCATCGGGGGAAATGAATTCGTTACTTTCACCGAATTGCCACTTTATTCTTGAAACAATTTACCTGATAACCGGTCAGCTAAATGCTGTAGCTGTACAGCATTCTAATTGGGGATAAGTGGAGCATTCTAGATCGTATCTTTCATCGGGAAATGAAGTAGCTAGTGAATTGATGCAAACACTCGATAGGTATGAGGTATGCCATACCTACGAGTATGTAGTTAATAAAATTGTGAAACTAAATAGCAGAAGAATGGTTTCTGATACAGGCTATAAAATACATGGACTTCTCAAAGGTTCAAAGGGTAATTCGAACTAAATCTATAAAAAAAAAATCTGACCCTGGAGGTCCTCCAGTGTAACAAGTGTTGGGTAACTTACGTTTTACCCATTCTTTTGTTCAAAAAATGCCGAAATCACTATTTCGTCTGTACGCACGCTCATTTATTTTCATACGGCTGTTATTCTACATTACTGATGTTAATTAAATTTTCTCGACGTGTAAGTTATCAGTTAGTTTGTTGCTTTGCTTTATTGGCGTTGTGATTTTCTGTAATGTGGGTAATTTGTACTTGCTTAGTGCCCATCAACCGCAGTAACCGGTTTCTTAATTTTGTAAAGCGCTGGACGCACAGCATATTGCTTTTAACGAAAAAACAGTATTAGAACTGTTATTTATAAAACTAAGATTGACCTGATGGAGATAGGGCGATAAAATACCAATTTAAAATCAACGTGAAATGGAAACCTTCACCTGATATCTGGTGATTTACCTCTCCTGACTTCACCTTCGCTTCTTGCGAATAGTACTAGTAACTTGATAAGACCCCACTCAGATCCAAATCAAACATTTTAAATCCAACACGAGTAATCAAAAGGAAACTCTAACATCAATGCGAAAAGCGTACATTGTCAAGTAAATCGGTATCGGTTGTTGTTTCATTTTGATGATGGTGCTTGTTGTAGCGTGCAACACGCAAACCGAGCGCATAGACGAATGGTTGCATCGTTGTGATGTCGACCAATATCGATTCAGCGATTCCGATATAATACGCAATTATGCATTGGCATTAGATAACATCGTTTTTATGTTTGCGAACAGTGGACCTAGAATTCTGCCTAGCGCAACACCTCTTCGAATTAGATTTAAGCTGATATAAAGTTTGTTGGACTTGACTGCGGACGTTTAAGTTTGAGTTTCGTGCGGAAAGACTAAGTTAGTGATTAATGTGATTTATAAACACCTGGGTTAGTTACAGACGGGCAAGGTTTTTTGACACCTGGTCGACTATATGCCCATAATAAAGATAAAATATCACATATAAAATTTACATTAGTAATTGTAATAAAATACCTTCCTCATCATTATCATATTAATTACCATCATGAGAATGCTCTAGAAGTTTAGTCAACTAACCTGAAGTAGTAAACGTTTTTCCCGAGCTCTTGTTTTTCCCTATGGACTGTCCAGTTTCCTAATTACTTAGACATTAGGAGGTTACTCCCGCCTCGAATTTCAAGGTAGGGAAGAGCCATAGAGTAAAACTCAGCAGAAGGTTTATTTTTTTCTTTTATTTTAATAGCCGACGAATCCATGCGGGTAGTCCTAGTTACATTCGTCCAACAGTAAAACTGATAAGTAGCCGGTAACTTAACGGAGGTGAACTTTTAGTATCGCTTATCTTTCTTAACGATACACGTGCGTTTAGTCTTTTCTGTTTAAAACAATTCAGTTGAGTAAATACTCCGAAGTTCATGTGAATCATGTGAGAAAAATCTTAAATAGAAACAGTTATGACAGAACAATATTATAATCGTTGATAAAAAAATTATTTGAAATGTATTACAATCAGAAGTCTATTACAATTAGATCTCAGTTAGTAATAATTGTTATTGCGTCCACCCTTTCTGGGTTTACCAATATTAGATTGTAATATTTAACAGAAAACTAAGTTTACCTCTGTCGTTTCACTAACCCAAAATGTCTAATTAGGAGTCATAGGATGGTTGTTTGTCATACGCCCAACTAATTGGGATGCAATGAACGGTCTGGTCCTTTCGTAACTACATTTTGTTTTGTTCCAGTTTCCCCTATATTTATTTAGATGCTTTGACAGGTTGTAAAGTTGTATAGTGCTAGTAGCTTTTTTCGTGTACTTCCGTATTTATTTTAAGTCTGCTCTTTGCATAACTTTCTTGGTTAAGTTGGTTGTTGACAGGAATACCAATAGTAGAATACCAATGGCAGAATTAGACCAGCCTGATAGGATTCTAAACTACACAGTCTTTCTCATTTAGAATTATTTGCTTTGCTAATATGCTTTAAACTTCTAAGCAAGTATTCTATTTCAAGATAAATACATACAAAATGTATTCAATAACCGTGACAAATACAGATATACAATTTTACCTGTTACATTGTAGTGATGAATCTTACTTACAATTAGCTCATATGTTACAAGCTCCGAGTTCAGTAAAATGGGTATATATTCGTAGTGCTCTAATACGAGAGTACCGAGGGTGTTTTAAGTGAAAATGATTTTAACCCTCAGTTTTAACCCTTAGTTAGAACGGGGTGTTATTGTTCCTTAGTCCCCTTGCCTAGTGCTCTCCTAACTGACTTGTAGGGTTTGTGTTAAAGATCTTTAATTTGTGTATGTGTTCACGCGTCATTTTAGGAACTAGGTATACTCGTAATAGCACAGTTGACACGCAAGTCGAATGCTTTGAAGAAAGTGAAAAATAAATTGATTTAGAAAAAGCTTGTTTGATGTTGTTATGTTTGGGTTTTGCTAGAATCTGATCAGGATAATGTTCCAACACCATAGCGCAGTGGATTACAGTTTTGTATGTTTTTGTAAGCCAAATCGCTCACGTGTAAAAAAGTATATTAACAATATTTTGATAAAAGTACAAAATCTACGTCTATTGGGAAGGTAATAGAATTTTTGTCAAGTCATAGATTGCCCATTGATAGATTGCACAATCTATAACATTTATCGATTATCTTCCTCTATTAACAATTTTGTCAACCTGAGCACTCGATAGTACGAGTAGACGCGCGGCTGGAGTGCCATTGGTATGCCACTGAGTCGATGGCCCTTCGAGCGTAGCACCATCTTTGATCAACAACAAGAGGCTTTATCGCGCTTAAGATGCTTTATGAGTCTAGAAGATCAGGAAAAGGTAAGAGCTATTTTTCAAACTTGGCAGAATCTTCGAGTTTGGTGGCTAAGAGTGCACTGGAGAGAGAAAGAGACGATATAATCAAAGCGTCTTTAGTATTACGAATGCACATAGATAGCAGTTAACGAACCTTAGAGCCCGTTTGTATGTTTGTTTGTGTTGGTTCTTGTCATTATTAATTATAAACATTAAAATAATTTTAAACAAAAGCGAAAACTACAACAACATGGATCCTATAAACAGAAGCTTATCTTTACATGGTAGTTAGTTTACTTCACAGTAGTACGAAACTAACCCAGAGTGGCAACTGCTATTCATTAGTGAGACAATGGCCCTTGGACTCAGGCGCCCATCGTATCGTCCGCCACTAAACAATTACCGCCTCTAGTGGACACTGAAATCTCTTGAAATTTTGATACAAACAATGCTGTAACAATCACTATTATCAGTCTTAACATCTATGTATTACGGTTGCTATTACTGTGCACCAATCCGTTTGGTTGTCTTTTTAGTTGAAGCATAGAACAAAGATGCAAGGGTTGAAGCGTATACGACCTGTTTCTGACACTTATTGTGTTATGAACTTTATGTTGCTTAGGCTATAGTCTATATTAATTTGCATTAGATGAGTTAGAAAGTCTTTTTATTGTTTGTTATATAATGATCGTTATTCAGGTTTAAATCTTGTTTCGTTAGCAATAAGGAGAGTAACAATATGTTAATTTGACTTACCCCATAAACTAATGTAATTCTATAGCCTGTGTTCGAAGTATGAGTGGTATCGTGACATTCCTGCCGCTGTTCTATACTGTTCATGGTTGAAAGCTAACTTAGCCCTAAATATCGTCTAAAAAGTATCTAAAAACTATTAAAAAAATATTTTTGAAAGCAAAATTACGAAATAAAAGTAGGCAGTGAGGCCCACAATGTGCAGATCTGTGCGAGCAAAGCCCTCAAAGAAAACAAAACCGAGCAATTCTTTTAAAAACTGGTGCACTTTAACCTAACACCATAACGATTACTGGACACCATAAGAAGCAAAGTGATCCGAAAAATGTGATATAATGTTATGTAACGATAGTTCAAATGTCCAGCCATAAGATGTCATACAAGCGTTTGTGCAATTTGCTTTGACAAATCCAGTACAGTGGACAGATGACTTAACCCTTTGAGAAACATACTCCAAATAGAATTAGTTTTTCAAAACGGTTCTCTCTGAATAATTTCACATCTAAACTCAGAAGCTACGGCAGGCTATTTTATTTTAACTAATAAAAGACCCAACGTAAAAACCACTATCATAACGTGGCAGGTACCTAAAATGCAAGCGTTTCGAGCATAGACATAATACTACTATGTCTATGGTTCCGAGGCAGCCCTACTGCGGCCGAAGATAGCCGACGCGCGTCGGTGCCTATGGCTCCACACATGGACATAGAGACGCTGGAACGGATATTAAATTTTAACGCTCGAGTTATCCAAATATCCATCCGCACAGACAGGGCGATCTGTCGCAGCTCGCAGTCGAATGACGCGTCGCAGTCGTCATATTAAAATTCCGCGACGAAACGGCCTCGACGAATGTATGTAATTGGAATTTAATAGGAATTGGAAAAGCTTCAATGAAGTGGTTTAAAATTAATTTCATTTGGAGAACGTTGCTTATCCCCGAAAATTTAGAAGTTATCGTTATTAATTACTTCGATGAAGGAAAATAATGTGTCGCTCAGGCTCCTATAATAATAATAATAATAATAATAATAATAATAATCATTTATTTCAGATTTAAAATCCATATTTTGTTAGTAGGCTTGTCTTAAAAGCTAGTATTAGTAGACATAAAATCAATACAATAATCACACATTTATCATCATTATGAAACAAATTAATTGGCAAAATAATAATAAATTAATAATAATAATAATAATAACAATAATAATTACACCGAAATTTCAATTAAATCCAGTCGCAACCTTAGTCATGAAGTGTTGCAAGGGACAATCCAGGCGAGATGCCACCATCTTCAGGATACTGTTGGAGCTCTCCTGCAACCTACGGAGTATGGAGGCGGCCTTTTTCCGTCTCACGGCGAAAAAATCGTCAACCCGCGCCGCTGCAAACATACCCGACGCGCTACAGCGCGGCGGCAACCGCAACAGCATCCTGAAGACGTTGTTGTACTGGACCCGCAGGACGTTGTAGGCGCGCTGCGTGTAGCTGACCCACAGGCCGCTCGAGTAAAAGGACTGGCAGTAAGCCCGAAACAAAGTGATTTTCACTTCCTTACTACAACGAGCAAACCTACGAGCCAGCATGTTGCCCCTCACCGCCAACGCCCTGCGTTCCCGTTCTACATCTGGATCATCCCTCAAGTCAGACGTTACAATGTGGCCCAGATACTTAAACGTGCCCACCACTTTTAATGCACAACCCTCAAGTACCACCGGGGGCACGTTTACTATTTTATGCTTTCCCGTATTGAATACGAGTACCTCGCTCTTATTTGAGTTGTATCTGAGGCCGTGTTCCCGCGCGTAGGTTTCGCACACACTTACAAGTTTTCTCAGCGCTTTGACTGAGGGAGCCAGCAGCACCATGTCATCTGCATAACTGATGTTGTTGACACACACGCCGTCAATGTGGCATCCGACATGGGTACTGCTGAGTTCCTCAATCAGGTCATTCATATATAAATTAAACAGGACTGGAGATGTTATTCCCCCCTGTCTCACACCACATTCCAACCTGTAAGCATCAGATAGCGTGTCAGCCCACCTCACTTGGTTTACCTGATTTAGGTACCAGTACTTAAGAAGCTCTGTGCATTCCTCTGGTATACCGGCGAGCTGTAGCTTTTCCCATAGCCTGTCATAGGCCACTAGATCAAAGGCCTTGGACAGGTCCAGGAAGCAGGCATATACGGGTGTTTTCCTGTCTGTGTAATACCTGACAGTGTACTTAAGCGCTAGAATAGCACTCTCAGTAGACAAACCGGGCCTAAACCCGAATTGCGCATCTTTTAAATGAACCGTACCAACGAGACGTTTATTAAGTACACTATCAAGTATTTTGGCCGTAGTCGTGGCAAGTGAGATGGGCCTGTAGTTGGCTCTGTCAGACACATCTCCAGTCCTATTCTTCAAGATGGGAACAACTACTGTCTTGGTTAACTGTTCTGGTAGGTAGGAGTGACGTAGACAGAGGTTAAAAAGCATTGCCAAAATACGTGACATGTGCGGTCCAGCATGTCTAAAGTGCTCGATACTAAGGCCGTCATACCCCGGAGATTTCCCTCTTTGCATGCACTTAATGATTGTATGAACTTCGTCTTCATTTACTATTATTTCAGATCTGCGTGCTGCTATATCGGTCACACAATCGCGCTCCCCAGACGATGATGGACGTAGGATAGATTTCACTACAAAATGATCTTTAAAACTATTGGCAATGCTTTTTCGGTCACTCTCACCTCCGACGCTCACAGGTACACCAGGACTGGGGTTCAGTTTACTAGTGTGCTTCCAAAAACCCTTAAAATCTCCCGAAGAATGCTTTGTTGCCAGTATATCCATCTTAATCCTTTCCTGATTATCCTGGCACCATTTAAGCCTCGCCTTAAATTCGCGCCTACTATCGCACATGTCTTTGTATGCACGTCCTTTACACGGCTTACCGTCTAGCACCCACACTTGAAACGCAGCTCTAGCGGCCCCGTGAGCATCAGCTACATACTTATTCCAACCAGCGATGCACCCACCTTTTCTACGATTACCACGTTTACATGACATTTTAGCGGCTGTAGTCAATACTGCCATCGTTTCTGTGTACAAATTATCGATGAGCTCAGAGTGATGTCGAATCGAACAAGCTTTATTTATACACATTCTGAGTTCCATGGGGATACTTATGTTACTGAGATGTTCGTTACAGTATTTTTGGTATGAAATTATTTGTTCTGTATTCCTCTCGCCCCAAATCACTCCCACATGCTCAGTTAGCTTTTTCGAATCGCCATCATACTTTATTGGTATATTATCTAAGTCACACTCCAAGTACAGGGGATGATGGTCGGACCAGTACACATCATGTTGTACCCAAACTTTACTAATCGTACTCTGTGCAGCTTTAGTTACAATGCAATGATCCAACCATCTCCTGCATCCATGCGCATCACTTGTAAATGTGTACGTACCTGAGTCAAACCCCAACATAATTATATCAGCACATGACAGGTTATGTTCTGTACAAAAACTAAGTAGCTCATTGCAGAAGAGCTCGTTTGGGTGTGCGTTGAAGTCACCTAATATATACACAGACTCACAGTCTCTATATTCGTCTATTATCGCACTTATCATACTAAGACACTCCGTAAACATCGGTAAGTTGTCAATATCGTTAACTGGCATATATACACTAAATATGAGAAGCGATTTTTTGTTCAGACACACTTTAATAACACTAATACGTGGATTATCACATTGTATCACAGACACTTTTTGAAACGCACTTTTTCTCCATAAGATGGCCACTCCTCCGTGCGGTCTTCCAGTCAGGATACCAGATGATGTATCCACTGCACTCGTACCAGTGCTACCAAAGTCACTGTGTATGGAGCAAAGCAGGGGAAGGTCGTGAGGAAGCAACCAAGTCTCCTGTAATGCTAACACATCCGCCGACTTACATATGTGTCTTATTCCTTCTATTGAGCGCTTCACGGACTTACAGTTAAAACTACATAATATACTTTTTGCGGGCGTACTATCCATTATGTTTTGTAGGTGTTTTCATAGCCATAACACGCCCCCGGCTGGGATTTCCTTGCATATTCACGAACCTTCTAAAGGTAATACCCGATGGCCACAGCTTGTCATCCAAAAATATTTTAATTTTAGTCGTCGATACAAAGACCTTAAAGGAATTATAACCTTTATTTTCTTTCATTTTAATTTGTTGTAACGTTACCTTTTCTCTGGTTTTTTCATATATATAGTCAACAATGTCCGATTCAGTCACATCCATATCTACATTTGAGATAAACAAGGCTGTTTTTGTAACTGCCGCTTTAAATTTACTGCCATTTGTTAGGTCCGCTTTACCCGTAAGACCAGCGAATTTATTTCTTAAACGCTTTCTTTGCACTTCAATCCATTCCTCATCCGGCTTTTCTTTAACCCACTCACTACCGTTCGACGAGATCTCCGCAAACGTAGCACTATGCGTAAGGTGTTTATTCACACAGGTGTTGTCTAACGTTTGTTGTTTATTTAGATCAGCTGAGACAGCGCTCGGGCCGGCGGCGCTGGAATCCGTATTGTGTGTCGTAATAGTATCAGCTGATTGCGCACACGCTGCGGTCGTTGTTTCCAAGCGAATATGATTCATATTCGTAGTTGATTCGTATTGCTGCACTGGTGTGACCGGGACAACATCACGTTTACCGTTAGCCTCCGCCGGCGCATTAGTGCAGGAGGGGGACAGATGTACACTACTACGCTTTTGACATAAGGGAGGTGATATGGGAATACTTGCGGCTTCACCGATTATGTTGTTCATTTTGGTCGGTGATATTTCATAAGTTGAAAGTGCCATTGGCCCACTATCCAGATGAGATAACTGTCCGATGAAACCACCTCGTCGTACGTTGATATTACATTTTTGATCATCATATGACGGTGACTTATGGTTAATAATATGTTCAATTTCACTCCTCTTAACATATTCTTGCCTAAATTCGTCCATGTTTTTTTGCAATATAAGCATTTTCTTGAGCAGCGAAGTTACATCGACATGGTCAAAGGTAATGGGGGGTAGTCTATCAAGATCTTTCGCTACAAACACAGGTAGGTTATCAGGATCAGTGACTTTAAATAGCGAAATAATGTCCTGCAGACTTCTCTGGATTTTACCCTGGCGTTTTCTCGTTTTAGATGTTACTTTTAATACTTCAAAAAGTAACGACTTTGCCTGTTCAATATCCTCTTCACTATACGCACTTTCGCAAATCCGTATCAAACTCACTTCATCCATAATATCTATTTTGTTTTGAATGTACGCCAACGGTTCACTTATTACAAGATTGCAACTCGAACACATCTTATTACACATTGTCATTTTGCAACGCGGGGGCAATGACCTCACGCACGCACGCACGCGATGAAGGTCACGCGCAGACTGATTCCTATCGAATTATCACAAACTTAACTAATTAATTTTATTGTTTTGTCGGTAATAACCTATCAAAGTGTTGTCAGTAGAACGCCACATACTATTGTACATGCTGTGTACGTTAGTTCTTTATTTAAAATAAATGTTTTAGTCTGTGGCTCACTTGCGATCATATTTTTATGTTTATTGCCAGAAATGCAATGTCATTCCCATCCAGTAACTTTATTTCCTTGATGCCCTCAACAACGTTAGCGTACAGAGCTGAGGGTAATTAAAACAGGAGTTGTGTCGAATTATATACATGTTGATGTTCGCTGGCGGAATTAAAGTGTGCAACGTGCTGCCACTTGTGTTGTGATGGCAAAAAACATATAAAAATGTATTCGTTTGGGGTGATTGAACCCATGTATGTTTGGAAGTGCTTCGGGGGCATAAAACTATTGTAGAATCTATAACTCGACAAATAGTGTTGCTATAAATAGGTGATAAAAAATAATAGTGAGGGTTAAATAACGATATTTCAGTATCATTTAACTCACCAAAAAAGAGAACGCCGAAATAACGTCCTTAACATACGACAATAACTTTAACGGTTATAAATACCCTCTTAGTATACTCATTTGAATATTTGGTACAATAACTTGGCGGAACCTCCAAATGCTCTCTTCAATATTCGCTTTATGAATTTCACAAAGCCACATCCTAAAGACAAATCAAAATGAGCAAGTAGGCAATGCAACGCCAGAACAATTTTTGCAGTTTTAAAACGAGAATAATTTATAAAACAAACGGAGAATACGAAATTTTAATATTGCAATGTACCTACAGTGTGGACAAAGTGTGACTATGGAAGCTAAGGAATAGTCAAATACGCATGTATGTATTTAATCTTAACGTTTTTGTTAATTCATGCAAACTTTCAGTATAAATACGAGTATGTACATATCTAGAGTCATAAAATATCTCCTTCCATAAAAAATACAAGTATGATAAAATATGTAACATACCAGCACCAATTAAATTTTCCTCCAGTTCCACCATTCTATCCATCCATCAGCCTTTAGAATTCCACTGCTGAACAAAAGCCTCCTTTAACATACGCCATTCTGAGCGGTCCTGAGCCTTCTGAATCCCGCTATCTTCTTCAGGTCGTCGGTCCACCTGAATGGGAGGCGTACTATTACCTAGCCTTTCCCATTTATCCTTTTAAATCCATGATATTCAGTTAAAGATTAATTAACTAATCATTGAACCGCCATAGATATAAGTAGTGTCAACAAACAACTAACACAAGTATGAAAACGTAGTAGAAAGTGCCAAAAGCGTTGCCCGCGCAGCGTCGCGCTACACGAAATAAACTTCAGTAATTCACCAGTTACTTGTATTTGATTTGTGACGCTACTACGAGTTCTCACTTATTAAACGCTTTTACTTAGTTTGCCCTATAAATTGTTTGGGTGAACGTAGCAAGCTTGATTAGACCTACTACCACTTATACTATGGAGTTGAAATTTGGCATATTACTTTAGTTTTGTTGATAATACATTTTTGTAATAAGCATGACCTCATACAACGCTCTGGTTTGGGACTCCAGGTGAGGGAAATCCTTAACGGTTAATAGCACAGTCACATTTTTAATACCAACATTCGCACTATAAACCGTGTAAACTATTAATTTTACTTTAATACTAAGATACGAATTTTATTATTTTTAGTCGATTATCAATCGGATATCGACGATTATTATTTTTAGTTAAAAAAGGGCTTATTACATTTTCTTAGACTTTATCCGACAGAAATATTATACAAACCAAGTACAAGTTTGTGAAGATCTTGGTATACTCTATATTTCTCTATGGGGTCGAAACATGGACGCTCAAAGCTAATGATCGCAAGCGTGTGGATGCCTTCGAAATGTGGTGCTGGAGAAGAATGCTGCGCATACGTCTCGATACTCAAGGATCTCAAATCGTCGTGGCTATCGTCCATCTGCCTACAAAGAGTCCTTGAGTATTTTGGTCACATCGCCTGTAAAGATGGTGGAAACCTCGAACAGCTTGTAGCCACAGGTAAGATCGAAAGGAAAAGACCTCGGGGAAGAAGCCCGATCCGCTGGACAGAACAAATCCGCACTACATTAGGCAGCAAAGTGTATGAGGCCATACACGCAGCCGATAACCGAAACCGATGGCGCAACGTCGTCAAAGAGAAGGTGATCCGTGAATGGGACCACGACCCTCAGCAGTGAGGATAATGACGCGAGGAGTCTTTTAGGAAAATATAATCATTAAGTTAGTATTAGTCTACTTTGCAACATTCCGCGTTTAACATGTATGATGGTATATACTTTAAAACATGCGTGGCACCTCCCTCCCTCCCACAACGGAAACATGCACTACAATAATTAAACGTATATACCAACATACATACCAGCACCAACACGTGTTTCGCCCCGAAACGGAGCATCATCAGGGTAAGTTGACTCTACGATGGTTAGTCGGAAAGTGAGCATCGTTCACTCTGAGCGTGGCGTATTTATACCCAACTCGCCCACTGATTATCTAATGATGTTGTAATAATTAGTGATTAGTAATTAATTAATTATTTAATCAATCAATTAATTAATTAATTAATCAATTAGTGATTCACGCCGGCAGGAACCGGGTTTGACGCAAAGTAACGCCTGATACTGTTAACTTTAGAAAATATAATCACTACCGTAGTAGGGCCTGTAGCACAAGATTCCGGTAACTCGCAATGTTTAAGTTTCCAGCTAGTCTGCAATGTGCAAATTTCTTATGCAAATCCAATGCATTGTCGTGTTCGCTTCGTAGTTTACTTAGCGCCGTTTACATAATTTAGTGTTGTCGATATTTTTTATGGTTTTAAGCTCCATTCGTTTTCGTTTTTAGCAATTGACTTGGTACGGAATTTAAGTAAGTTAGCTTGAGATAGTATCATTTATTAATATACATCATATTACTCGGTTGTAATCAAAATTGGCCATATACAAAATATTCTCGTTGAAAAACGAAATAATAAATTCTCATCAGACATTTTCGTTAATATTAAAACAAAACTGATAAATTTACATTTATTATGTAACAGTTAGATAATAGGTACTTAATATAATTTAATAACGAGTATAGAAACTTATCATCGATAATGTTTAGTTGTTCATTAATACGAGTATAATCCATTTAAATTGTATCCCGCTTTATCCCACAATGACCTACATTGTAAATGCACGGGATATTCGAATCCCGTATTACATGCTGAACACACTTAAACAGGGATTTGTAAGCAAACAGTAAATTGCGGCGATGGCAGCTATTTTCCTTAGCAACACAGGCTTGTGTTGAATGGATATTTTTAGTTACTTATGATTATTGTTGTGCCCGCGGCTTTGTCTGCGTTTTAGGAACATCCCTATAAGTTATTACATATCATAGTCTACGTGGTAATTGTCTGCGTTTTAGGGACATCCCTATAAGTTATTCCATATCATAGTCTACGTGGTAATTGTCTGCGTTTTAGGGACATCCCTATAAGTTATTACATATCATAGTCTACGTGGTAATTGTCTGCGTTTTAGGGACATCCCTATAAGTTATTCCATATCATAGTCTACGTGGTAATTGTCTGCGTTTTAGGGACATCCCTATAAGTTATTACATATCATAGTCTACGTGGTAATTGTCTGCGTTTTAGGGACATCCCTATAAGTTATTCCATATCATAGTCTTCGTGGTAATTGTCTGCGTTTTAGGGACATCCCTATAAGTTATTACATATCATAGTCTACGTGGTAATTGTCTGCGTCTTAGGGACATCCCTATAAGTTATTCCATATCATAGTCTACGTGGTAATTGTCTGCGTTTTAGGGACATCCCTATAAGTTATTACATATCATAGTCTACGTGGTAATTGTCTGCGTTTTAGGGACATCCCTATAAGTTATTCCATATCATAGTCTACGTGGTAATTGTCTGCGTTTTAGGGACATCCCTATAAGTTATTACATATCATAGTCTACGTGGTAATTGTCTGCGTTTTAGGGACATCCCTATAAGTTATTCCATATCATAGTCTACGTGGTAATTGTCTGCGTTTTAGGGACATCCCTATAAATTATTCCATATCATAGTCTACGTGGTAATTGTCTGCGTTTTAGGGACATCCCTATAAATTATTCCATATCATAGTCTACGTGGTAATTGTCTGCGTTTTAGGGACATCCCTATAAGTTATTCCATATCATAGTCTACGTGGTAATAAATTTCATGAACATCCCTTCAGTAACTCGGTAGTTTTTGCGTGAAAGAGAAACGAATATTCATACATCCTTACAAACTTTTACATTTGTATTGTAATATTAGTACGATAAGTTAATCCTTTACAACCCCATTAATAATAATATATTACAATAAGTAGAGCTGAAGTCCAGGACGGTAAAGGTCGATGTTTTCGTAACGTGGACGGGACGGGACGAGAAATTTAGGAAACATCGTTTTAAAGAAAATGTAAACGATAGCGCATACGTCACGGAGGCACGCACGGGACACGGGAACGGGACACGCACGTATATTTATGCCCCGTCCACGTGCCGTCCCCGTCCACGTGCCGTCCCCGTCCCGTTCACATTACGTACCTATGCATCGACCTTAAGTCATCATAATTTTATCTGCAGGGTGAATTTATCAAGTAGGCGTGGATGGCCAAATCTGAAACTATGAAGAATAGCAAAAAATTCTGAAAGACATCTCGGGGCTGATTTTGATGAAAACTAAAACGGCATCTTCACATTTTTGAAAAATCAATATTCTTGGCCAGGAATCGAACCCGTTGATTTTGAAAAATAATACATCCTGTATTATTACACCATTCAATAGTGTTGATAACAAGGATCGAATTCTGAAAAGTAATGAAAAATCTAATGATGCAGTTTTAGTTTTCATCAAAATCCACTCCGAGACTCCTATAACCACTTTTCGCTATTCCTTATAGTTTCGTATTTGACCATCAAATAAAATTGAATTTGAAAGCGTCCCCAGCAAAAGCAATACACGCTTTTCATTAAGGGATTAAGTTGTAACGGTCTATAGAAGTGTCTTCAATTTACCAATAAAATATGATTACTTTTTTATAACGTATGTTTTTCATAAAATTACTTGTAATGGTATTCAAATTGTATGAAAGTGATTAACCAATTTCGAAATTGACTTTGATTGAATGAAATCGGATAATGTTTTTATTGGAATAAATAAATCAAGAATAACCTTCACAACTAAATTTGGAGCGAGCTGGAATGGAAATTTCATGACATAAGCGTAGGCAAGCAAAACAACGTTGTAATAGAAATACGAAACTAACGGTACAATTGATCCTATCGTATCCGTTACGACGACTCCAGTAATTGAGTCTATAAAGCTTACGTGATCGTTCAAATAGCTATTGAAATTATTCAATGTGCCACATATACGCTGTTATGAGAGTCAAATAACGCTCTGAACCGCTCACTTGGCTCACAGCTCCAAAATTGTCCCTTTGATGTCGATCACAGATGCTATCTTGAATTGGTAATTCCGAATCTCCGTTTCTGGTGCACGATTGACTGCAGACGAGTGATAAGCGATAATAATTATAATTCCTTGCTCTTTTTACACGCTTTATAATATTTCTCCATGAGGTTCGCCTGTAGCTAGCACCCTTGAGCGTGAGTCAGCCGCCAAACAACTCGTCGTGTTCCGGCGGAGTCTTGCGAGCCAGTTCTTTCTTTCTTTTTCTTCCCTCTTTCTTGGCCGGCAACGCATTAGTGATGCCTTTGGTGTCGCTGATGTCCATGGGTGACGATAGCCACTTAACGTCAGGTGGATCATCAGACCTTTTGCCGCTATTTCCATAAAAAATGAAGGAAATTCGGGGTTGGAGTGTGAGGTATATCACGTTCTTAAAATCTCCGCAAATAATGGAAGGGAAAATCAAAATTTTAATTAAACTGCCAAAGTTTTTCTCGCGAGACGTCTCGCGCCGTGAGCATGATCATGTTTGAGTTCTAATATCGCTTTTAAATCCTGAGTAGCTTTTACACTTAAAATGTATTACATATAGTTTTAATAATATAGTAGGTATATTCAATATCAATCACGTTAACAACTTCCAACAAAATTAATTATAATAATAATTGAAGTCTGCTTTATTTAATCTCTTTTCAGACCTTATCTTGACTATCTTTGACTATGAAACAAGAGGTCTAACTGAGTAAGTTATTTTGTTGTTTGCGAAATTTAGGTCGATTTTATTACAGTTAAGGAAATTTTAATTAAGGCCTAAACCGGCCGTATTTGTTTTTAATAAATCTGAGGAAATTTTACGGCCTAATTAGAAAAGAAAATGTTTTTCAATGTTACGCTTACTTTGTAGTTGAGCAGGTAGTTACAACTTTTAATTAAGGTTTGTAAATATAAACAGTTTAATGCGAGGAAGACAAGTTTTTCTAATTTAATAAATTAATTAAATTTTGTTGTTATTTTAATGTCTTCCAGTGATTGGTTATTACAAAAGCGATACCCAAGTTCTTAAACACTAAACAATAACACTAAAAAAATATTTTCTTACTTAGTTCAACGTTAATATTAACTATATGTATTATGTAGTCCATGGTTTAAAGTAGTCTCCGTATTTAAGAGAAGGTTTTTTTCTGTCACGTGATAATATGCTTAACTGCAAATCCACCTGATGGGAAGGGTATCATTTTAATATAATAATTTCGTTAAGATTTGAAATATTCATAAGACGTCCCTTACAAGTTACAACTAAGTCTAACTACTGAAAATTAAACTCTCGTCCAACATCGGAGTGCTAGTAGCACGTTAGGCATACACGACCAAGAAACTAATCAAAGTGGTTTAGATGTGTCTGACCATTGCAAGGTTTGCGTTGAGATTTTTGTATTATATTTCAATAGAAAAGAGTCCTTAACAAGTATTACTGCTAATTTGCAAAACGTTATACTCAAAAGTCTCTAGTGAGATCTAGTGTAACCCCTCCTAGGTTTTGCTCAAACTATCCATTAAATTATCCAAACAAAAATGTAATGGTCCTAAATCAACGTAAATATTAGCCGTTTTTGCAGTTATAAAAAATTTGAAGCCACAATTTTTTTTTAATTTTAAAAAATACTGAAAAAAGTGCAGTTAGAACGTGTCACCTAACACTAAATGGTCGCAAATAATGTGTTTATTTAGACGTTCCAGTGGTCTGGAATCTATTTCCAAAGTAGGAGGCGCAATTTAGCAAAGCTTCGGCGCAGCAAAGTGGCCGTTATCGCGATTTATACGATGTCGTTCTCGAAGCGAATGAACGCGGCGCAGAGTCGCTTCGGGAGACGTAATTTTGTTAGCTTACCTGTTACATCGAGGCTTGAGGCTTTGTGGTGTGTGTTGAAAGGTAGGCATATATTATGAAGTCGTTTCCAGCGAAATAATCGAGTTGTAGCAATTTTGTTGATTAGAAGTATACAAATTGAAAGATCCTAAACTCATCTGCGCAGCTGCGGAACGATACTCATTAAATGAATACTTAGGAATAAAATTTTCATCTGTCACAAACACGAAAACGTCTCTAGAAAAATATATCCAAATGGTGGAATCAACTTAATTTTGAAGTTAATTGCACCCAAAATATTCGTATGTAAATCACAAAACTAACGTGGTAAAATGTTAGTTTGGCATGTTTTAAATAATAAAATACTCAGAAAAGATTTACAAGGATTCCGTGAAGGAAATTCTCAAAGTCCTTCCTCTACTGAGTTCCTTTTTCGTGAGTGCTACCATTTTGTCACTTCGCTAACGAGTATTTTGGGATCTTCCATTATCCTTTCGCTTCTACGATTGTGTCAATTGACCTTCTTAGTACCATGTGTGAACATGACACTGTAATACGTAGCTTATAAAAGACTTGTCCGGTACGTACAAGCGTATTTTAGTCGATTTTCTTTGTCCTCATTGGAGTCACACATCTATTGTAAAGCCTTATTGTAAGTAGTGGATGTGAATAAGGCTAATACGAAAATCCTAATTCTGTCATAATTCTGAAAAAAATTAAGTTGCCTTATACATTAACAACTATTTGCACTTGGCCAGTTGTGGATTGCACCCCTCACATTAGCCGACCCGAGCCAAGTAGTAGGGCAGGTATGGATTGTAATATTGGTGTCATTAACATTGTCGAATCTGGATACATCTGGATTTAACCGGTTATTGACAGTAAGTTAGTATACTTTATTTACCTTAATTTATAATTTTAAACGAAAGCGAGTAATTAAAGTATTCGAGTTTTTAGACAACATACTAGAATTGTTTGTTTAAATTTTATATTAACTCTTACATGTTTACTTAACGTTATCTTTGATATTTGTTTTGTAATTGGTAACTTAACAACGTTTATACTCGTATTATACATACTCGTAAACTGACTACAACTTGAAACTTATACAGGATGTTTTGACACGTCAAGATCTTTTGCAAAATAATTGAATATCAGATCTTATATATTGTGTATCACACAACTATAATTGTTTCATGTAAGATATTAAAAATATTATGTTAATTATTTTTAAATAATATAATGAAACGCTCATTAAAACTCAGAATTTTACGAAAAAAATGTACATAGATTGTAATACAACTTTGTTAACGTTTTAACTTTTAAACAACCTAATTATTTCCATTACTTACCGATTGTAACTTAAGTTATATTCCTTAACACCCTGTATAGTTCATATTCTCCGGCGCCTCCTGATTTCGTTGGGGCGGCCTCCCCGTTGAGCCTTTAATGGACCTCTCAATTCGTTCCGAAGTGAGAAATATTGTTTCTGCTATAACACAGCTTAATATTTACTTCTCCATCATGTTTCGGGGCGGACGAGGAGGGGAGAGGGGCATTAGTGTGAATATCAGAGTGTGTCAACCTGGCAAGTTGAATGAAAGTTTGGTATACCTACATTCTTCTTAGCATTTTAGTTAATGTGGTAGAATGAAGAATATTTCAATTTGTTTTGAAGCAAGAAGTTTAGATGGTAAATCAACGTAGATTCATAATGACACGATAAGAGTAATGTTTACTGAAAATATTGTGGATCGATTGGGATATGGTGTGAAATCATTCAATGATGTAAATAAATAAACGCTTATACACTCATACCCCCGCAGTAGGTTTTTACCTGTGTCGCGGGTGGCATGGACGACACACATAACATATCTATCACAATAACACCCATGACCCGAGTACAAATATTTATCTGTCACATAAATATCTGCCCGGCCAGGAATCGAACCCGGGACCCCTCTAAAGGGGCAAGGTCGCTACCAACTAGGCTACAAGGTCGTCGTCGTCGAAACGTCTCATTTTTAATTGTCGATTGCTTAATTTGTCTCTCACTACAAGTTATTCAATACAACTTAATGGTCCACGATACCACTCGATGGTAAGTAGAGATGCCGTTCAGGATGGTAAATCACCTAACTTCGCAGAGGTTTAATCTTGCTCGTAGCTTGGTCACAATCATCGAGTCTGGTTCTGGGGTAGAAACATGTTCCAAGTAATGAAGAGAGACAGTTGGCAGATGTAGAAAGACAATTTTCAACAGAGATAGGTCGTAAACAAGTTGTAAATGAACTAAACTAACTGGAAGTGTTGTTCAGACGCAAATATCGTTGCTCAATGAATTGTTAGCGATGCGGGCACATGACTGAAGTGCCTCGGAGTAATTCGAGTGTTCCCGCAATGGCGGCGATATTCAACGGGCTTTAACTATTCCAACTATCTTTACATACATATATATGTACCTACCTATAATCTATATAACTTATTTTCAACACATATAGTGTTAACAGATAAAACTTAATATAATAATTTCAAGATAACATTTTGTTTTGAAAAATATTTCATCTTAAAACACGGCTGAGAACACGCGCATGGAAAATTATTCAGCGTATTATTAAACTTTATTATATTAAAGGAACGGATTTGAATGACTCACTCAAAAATCAAATGGATTTAAATACTTTATACTTCAATTTACTTATACTTACTGACTGTTCCATTACTTTCCTTCTCCTTTCTCTCTTTCATTTTCTTCCTCTTCTCCTCTCTAAACCTTTCAATTCCAAACATTGTGTATTTTCCGTCTTCTGATCTTTCCACTACATTTAATCAGTAAGACAGCTCTACACTAAAATATCACCAGAGGAGTATTTTGTAAAACTGCATCCATTATGGACGAGCTGTGAAGAATGTAGTTTCATTATTTCATAACTGCGTCCATTACTGAAGCAGGTTCAGCTCATAATGGACGCAGTCTATCACTATTTCCCCATTGTCGGTTGCACTTTTGTGGTAAGTGCTAACTGGCAATACTTCAGAGCGCAAGTTCTTTTGTGAGACAGAAAACTAATTTCTGTTTACACCTACAGTGGATTTTGTAAAATTCCTTAAAAAAAGAAAAAGATAATGTTTAACAGATTTATTTTGAGAAATGATTTAGACTCAGAATAAAGAATAAAGATTTAGATAACAATTAGCTAGATACAGGGGGAGACGAAAAACGTATTTTAACTTTTATTTCTGCAACGTCTTTATACATATATCGCACCTTTGGTGGTACAAGGGCACATCTTACAAAAAATCGTAAAATGACAAAAATTAAACAAAAAAATATTTTACACCTGCAAAGTCACATATATCATATTCACAAATAAATGGGTCGTATCTCATGCAAAGAACAAACACTTTGAAGCAATAAAAAGACGAATCATACGACTCGGAATGCAAAAAAAAAAAACTTTAAAATGGCTCTCCTGTAAAATTACAAAAGTGCAGTTGAGCCCTTGTTCCACCAAAGGTGCGATATATTGAAGTGTCATTTTAATCTTGCAGTCCTTTAGTCTACTCGATAAGTTCAAAATGGTTGAAATTAGAGATACTGCTCTTAAAAATACGTGCGATAGCTCATTCTGTTCGGAATGATGTCTAGAAAAATGTTTCGGAAGCGTTTACCAGCACGTAAAAAATTGCAAAAGTTATTGACAAAATAAAGTTGAAAAAAAAAAGTATTTTGTTTTTGGTAATCACTTCGAAACTATTAATATTTAAGAAATTTTAAAACAAGATTCTTAAAGTAGAGGAAATTTCCAAACAATGACTCGCGACTCTCGGAACTCTATCTCCATTATTTATAACTTTAATTTAACGCTGAAAATGGGTCTCCACGCTGCATTTTTAGGTTGCGCGTGCGGCGTCAAAACCGAGTTCGTCACACTCAATAATTTTTTAAGGTATTAATTATTAATTTAAAAAAATTAAAAAAATATGGTGTATTCGAAACACTTCAAAGAATTTGCTCCCGTAGGAAATTTTGCTTAAAGTTAATTTTTCAACAAGTTAGACGATTGTTAATTAACTAAATTTTCTCGAACTTCCATTTTCATTGTACATTTAAAAAAATGTTTAAGTAATTGTCCTATAAATTTTTCGCTTCGTGGAGCCCTTCTTATATACATGCTTAACGAGATCACGTCATAAAAGTTTAAAAAGTTTTAATACTTTGTGTATAATAATTTTATAAGTTGAACAAACAATTTTTTCGTTTTTTTATCGAATCGAAATTAAAAAATTGAAAAATGTTTTTATCTGTACTTTGTTATACATCGTTGTTTTTTTTTATTTTTAGGTGTTTCAGAAAAAATATATAAAAAAGTTGAGAATTTGTTTATAAAAAATTGTTAAGTTAAAAAACAATGAAATTGTTGATAAAAATTTTTTTTTTTACATTGCTATTAAAGATGGTTAATTATAATTTTTAAGAAAAAAACATTATTAGCTAATTATTCAAACAATAGAAATATTAAAAAACAATTATAAACAATTAAATATCATTATTAAGAAAACAATTTTTTTTTCAAAAATCATAATGTTTTGTAAAGAATAAGATATTAAGAAATTTTTTCTTGAAAGCATTGAAATAGTCTATTTGTTTATAAAAAAAAATTATAAAAAAATGAGGGATTTTTTTTTTCAAGTCATTAAATGTCTTTTATGAATGCCAAAACGATTATGTAATAATAAATTGAGAAAAAAATATTTTCAATAATATTATTTGGATTTTTCATTTTTTGTTCAACTTATAAAATTATTATACACAAAGTATTAAAACTTTTATGACGTGATCTCGTTAAGCATGTATATAAGAAGGGCTCCACGAAGCGAAAAATTTATAGGACAATTACTTAAACATTTTTTTTAATGTACAATGAAAATGGAAGTTCGAGAAAATTTTGTTAATCAACAATCGTCTAACTTGTTGAAAAATTAACTTTAAGCAAAATTTCCTACGGGAGCAAATTCTTTGAAGTGTTTCGAATACACCATATTTTTTTTATTTTTTTAAATTAATAATTAATACCTTAAAAAATTATTGAGTGTGACGAACGTCTCGGTTTTGACGCCGCACGCGCAACCTAAAAATGCAGCGTGGAGACCCATTTTCAGCGTTAAATTAAAGTTATAAATAATGGAGATAGAGTTCCGAGAGTCGGGAGCATAGATTACCTCCACAAGATACCGCATACAAGGCAACTGACGCGCGCCAACATGTACTTGCATTTGCAAGTCGACGACAATAGTGTCGACCAATACTGACGCGTCCTTGGCGTCCAAGTCCAAGTATGAATTAGAAATAGCCAATCACAGCGCATATTTTTGTCCCCCGCAACCCGCACCTTCCGCCAAATTTTGTGAGTTCAAACTCTAAGAAAAATTAACTTATGCGGAATCTATTGGGGGTAATCTATGGTCGGGAGTCATTGTTTGGAAATTTCCTCTACTTTAAGAATCTTGTTTTAAAATTTCTTAAATATTAATATTTTCGAAGTGATTAACAAAAACAAAATACTTTTTTTTTTTCAACTTTATTTTGTCAATAACTTTTGCAATTTTTTACGTGCTGGTAAACGCTTCCGAAACATTTTTCTAGACATCATTCCAAACAGAATGAGCTATCGCACGTATTTTTAAGAGCAGTATCTCTAATTTCAACCATTTTGAACTTATCGAGTAGACTACTTTGCGTAGATAGACAACAACGTAATCCAATTATATAAAAAATCATCAAAGAAAAATAAAAAAAATAAAAGTGTAAAAGTTTAGTTTTTTGTCTATAAATCATCATTCATCAACAACAATCAACATTAAATTTAACTGGATTCCAAGGATAGCCCTTTTAATGCTAACGGGGTTTATTTAGAAAATACTTTATTCTTATCGCAAAATAATTACGTGTACCTGACCGACATGAATAAAATAAAAGAATACATGATTATTTTCTGATAAACCTTGTTATGAAAATGATTTTTGTTCCTTTACGCAATCATAAACCAATAGACCCGCGCCCTAAATTTTTCATCGTTATGATTTGAGTTATTACATTTGTACGAATGAAAGTGGTCAACAAACAATATTTTATACACCTTAGTCGTTTTAAAACGTTGTTGATTATCACACAAACAATACAGCTAACTTCGAATTAAATCTGTCTGCCTCTGAATTGCATCGAAAGCGCATTCAAAGGGACTTGAACGCAATCACTACGAAAGGAATATTGTGATTGAGCAGCTCGTAATTAAGCGGGCTCATCTCTAAGAGCTACGACTAGAACATGCTGTGCCATCTGGGTTTGTTTACATCATGGCCGCTTTTGCTTAAGACGACAACGACTGGTGCTGCCACACTGTAGTTATAAAATGTTTTACCTACAATATTTACTGGTGTAGTAGCACCTTTAAGCGCACCACTCGCATGCACACATGAAAGTATTCGTCTGTACGCAATACATGCATGAAAAGTCATAATCGTGTTATCTAACGAAGAGGCCAGATGTAAACAAACCCAGATGGCAAACTATGTTGTATAGTAGCTCTTGCTTGGCGATTGGCTGCATTGGTTCTTCCAGTATCTTGTTGTTTTGTCACCACGTTTTCAAATCCATTTCTCGTCTTAGGCATTAAGTATAATGTAAGCAGACGAAACCCGCATCGCCTGTGCTTTGAAATGTGTTAGTAAAAAATATATTACGTAGTACGTGTCGAATTGAGAACCTTCTTTTTTTTCGTCAGTTAAAAATTAACAAAGTCTCATATAAAAGTTTGCCGAAACTGGAATTCCCCCTACACGCATGATTGTAACACTGTCAATTTGTGGGGCATTGATTAATCAAACAACGCATCCTGCTACCGTGTTCTTTGATGGCCGTGTGTTTTCACTGACGGAGAATATCTGCGATTTCATAATTGCCAGTTAATGCATGAAATCCATAATGAAATTCATAATTATTACATCAAATATTATAGTAGTAGTATAAAAGGATTTTTATGCAGACTTTTTGAAGTTATTGCTTATAAATTATTATAAATATTTTATTCATTTTAAAATGGTATATTAGAAGGTCTAAATGTTTAGTTATTTGAAATAATATTTAAACGTTGTGTGAATTTGCTCAGAATTCATTCGGAAACGAACAATAACCTAAACCATGCCATTTTGAAATGCAGCCACTTGTCTGTTTGATTAATCAAACAACGCATCATTCAACCGTGCGCTTTGATGTACGTGTGTTTACGTTGAAGGAAAATTCTGCGATTGTACAATTGATGGGGTCAGTGTAAGCTGGAATATATTCGGAAATGCATATTTGTTTCAGACATAATAAGACGTTTTGTAAATCTGTTTTAAACATGAAACTATTTCAGCAAACAGAGACAAATTTTTTGTATCGATGTTTTTGTAAATTCAGAATAAATGTAAAATTCTGCGACAAAACTAACTAAGCTTTTAATACGAAATATGGTAGGAACAAACAACAACAACGTAAATCACTCACCAACAACAACTTTCAAAACACCACTATTCAGTGGTCGGACATTCATTAATCAAAGCTGCAAGCGACGTTTAACTGTGCCTTTGATCTGCATCTGTGTCCATTGGAGCGGAATATCTGTGATTGCATTATTGGCTGCGTCGGTGAGCATTTCGATGCATTATAGATAATTGGTTGATGTTTATTTTATTGATTTGGAAGGAGGACATGAATAAAATAAAAGAATACATGATTATTTTCTGATAAACCTTGTTATGAAAATGATTTTTGTTCCTTTACGCAATCATAAACCAATAGACCCGCGCCCTAAATTTTTCATCGTTATGATTTGAGTTATTACATTTGTACGAATGAAAGTGGTCAACAAACAATATTTTATACACCTTAGTCGTTTTAAAACGTTGTTGATTATCACACAAACAATACAGCTAACTTCGAATTAAATCTGTCTGCCTCTGAATTGCATCGAAAGCGCATTCAAAGGGACTTGAACGCAATCACTACGAAAGGAATATTGTGATTGAGCAGCTCGTAATTAAGCGGGCTCATCTCTAAGAGCTACGACTAGAACATGCTGTGCCATCTGGGTTTGTTTACATCATGGCCGCTTTTGCTTAAGACGACAACGACTGGTGCTGCCACACTGTAGTTATAAAATGTTTTACCTACAATATTTACTGGTGTAGTAGCACCTTTAAGCGCACCACTCGCATGCACACATGAAAGTATTCGTCTGTACGCAATACATGCATGAAAAGTCATAATCGTGTTATCTAACGAAGAGGCCAGATGTAAACAAACCCAGATGGCAAACTATGTTGTATAGTAGCTCTTGCTTGGCGATTGGCTGCATTGGTTCTTCCAGTATCTTGTTGTTTTGTCACCACGTTTTCAAATCCATTTCTCGTCTTAGGCATTAAGTATAATGTAAGCAGACGAAACCCGCATCGCCTGTGCTTTGAAATGTGTTAGTAAAAAATATATTACGTAGTACGTGTCGAATTGAGAACCTTCTTTTTTTTCGTCAGTTAAAAATTAACAAAGTCTCATATAAAAGTTTGCCGAAACTGGAATTCCCCCTACACGCATGATTGTAACACTGTCAATTTGTGGGGCATTGATTAATCAAACAACGCATCCTGCTACCGTGTTCTTTGATGGCCGTGTGTTTTCACTGACGGAGAATATCTGCGATTTCATAATTGCCAGTTAATGCATGAAATCCATAATGAAATTCATAATTATTACATCAAATATTATAGTAGTAGTATAAAAGGATTTTTATGCAGACTTTTTGAAGTTATTGCTTATAAATTATTATAAATATTTTATTCATTTTAAAATGGTATATTAGAAGGTCTAAATGTTTAGTTATTTGAAATAATATTTAAACGTTGTGTGAATTTGCTCAGAATTCATTCGGAAACGAACAATAACCTAAACCATGCCATTTTGAAATGCAGCCACTTGTCTGTTTGATTAATCAAACAACGCATCATTCAACCGTGCGCTTTGATGTACGTGTGTTTACGTTGAAGGAAAATTCTGCGATTGTACAATTGATGGGGTCAGTGTAAGCTGGAATATATTCGGAAATGCATATTTGTTTCAGACATAATAAGACGTTTTGTAAATCTGTTTTAAACATGAAACTATTTCAGCAAACAGAGACAAATTTTTTGTATCGATGTTTTTGTAAATTCAGAATAAATGTAAAATTCTGCGACAAAACTAACTAAGCTTTTAATACGAAATATGGTAGGAACAAACAACAACAACGTAAATCACTCACCAACAACAACTTTCAAAACACCACTATTCAGTGGTCGGACATTCATTAATCAAAGCTGCAAGCGACGTTTAACTGTGCCTTTGATCTGCATCTGTGTCCATTGGAGCGGAATATCTGTGATTGCATTATTGGCTGCGTCGGTGAGCATTTCGATGCATTATAGATAATTGGTTGATGTTTATTTTATTGATTTGGAAGGAGCGACTGGTGTTCGTCGGTCTTTCAGGTCATGGACATTATCGAGATTGGAGCTGCTATAATGAATGTACATCGAAGTAACTGACATTTTTATATCCATAGCTGACAAAATAGCAGTGACTTGTGACTCAAATGGTATCACAGACGCGTATCATCATAGACGCGTGGCGTGAATGATCAGGATTTTATAGGCGCCAAAAATCATATTTAAAACATTTTCAGTTTGATTTTACATTCTATTTTTAAGACATTTTTTTGTTACGACTTTATAAAAACCGGGCAAGTGCGTGTCTGGCCACCGTGACAGACTGACGGACGGACATGTTCCTTATACGGGCGGTTCAGATTTTACTTCGGAACCCTAAAAAAGGAGCTAAAGCATTAGTGACCTACTTCCAAAAGAAAAATTCCTTTATTGAAAATGTTACATCCTTCTATCGCCATTATTACATTTTTTCAGTAATATATCATATTATAAATCCATGTCCAAAAAAGGGATAAAGGACGACAGAAATAAAATTCAAGATATATTCTCACCGCATTATTGTACTGGCATCCATTCCTTGTTTATGGGTCCCTGTAATAAATCTTATTTAAGTCAGTCCGTCCGAAAATGTGAATATATGACCGCCGTAACTCTAACTGAAAAGTTAAGAAAAGACGAGAGTTGAGTGTTAGGAGTAGGGTGACTATGCTTTATGAGCGGAAAGTTCCATAATAATGCAAAAAAGTCCCTGTTAAAGAGTTAAATAAAAAAGTTTTCTTGCCCATTTTATGACAATTGAAATGAGATATGGTGCAGCATCACGTGTAAGAACAAGTAGGTATTAAATGTTTAAATATAATGAAACGATCGTGTATCCGTCACAAAACACTGCTTCGGCCAGGTTTCGAAATATCGACCGTAGTATCTATAGATCGATATATCTGTCAAATATAGACCCGTTTTAAATAAACTGATCTTAAGATCAAGATTCGGTTTGATATGCTGAAATATGTCAAACAGGAAGTATGTAAAAATGACATGTGTAAGATCTGAGATCTTGATCTGACTCTTGAGGAAAACTCTTGAACCGAGCTCGCTTTATTAATAGTTAATACCTACGTACTATAGTCTCTGTAAAAGGATGAAAAGTCCTGTCCCGTTTCCACGTAAAATAATGGTGATAATAAACAATGTGAGAAAGTTTTGACACCTGTCTTCCGGTGTCACTTGTAAAGTTTTTGATTTATGTTCGCCCCCCTTCACACGTAATGATATGGAGTCTAGCGCCAAATTTTATTATGTTCTTAATGGATATTATAAATTGATGGAACAGAATTTTAAGAATCATAACCAACACGATTTTGTTTCGCAAGTGCGTGCAGCTTCATACAATTTCCATATCTCACAGAGTTTTGCGGGAAAAATCGCGCGGTGAAAAATCGCAATGCGTGCTAAGCCGGTACATACTTCAGTATTTCAATACAGTGATTTCATTTGTTTCATAGATTGCGCCGGATCATGTAGTATTGTCTGAAACCCGCATTATGTGCCAGGGACAAATCCATAAAAACTCGATGGATGTTAACGCAAAGATCTATAAAGCGTACTTGGGCCCTGCTCAAGCTTGCAGTCTTTCAAATCTTAGCTTTCATACTCAGAAATAAAAACGAGCCCTACAGTAGTCGCGATGTGTAACATCTGACATCTCACCTCTTTTCAACATTAACATTATATTTGATTTAGGTCGTATTATTTTTCTTTTTAACCGACTTCAAAAAAAGGAGGAGGTTCTCAATTCGACTGTTTTTTTTTATGTTTGTCACCTCAAAACTTTGGACTGGGCGAACCGATTTTGATGATTTTTGTTTTAATCGAAAGCTGGTGGTCCCACATAAATTTGAACGAGATCTGACAAGTACTTTTTGAATAACATTGAAGTCGGTTATTTTTTGTTAGAAAAGTTTAGATTATTCATCATACACACACTGTCGGCTGACAGTACCAACCTCTCAGAAAATGGGTTGGTACCGTATGGTTGCGCTCATTGGTTAAATCAAATAGCGCCGCTTCCCCGGCTTCCTGTTACACATTTCCTTTGCATTGCACGAAATCTCTACCACAGATTGCTGGCAAGCAAGAGGAACAATGTTACACATCAACAACTTTGATTTAGAATTTAGAGACATTGTCACGCTTATGTTGTACTTACGTACTCACATCAAAATTGCTCAGGCTTAATCGTTAATCTTTGTTTTCTCATACAACCACATGCTGAGCAAAGCGAATTATGAGTACGTAATGTTATACAATCTTGTTTCTCTCAACTTGAATTTCGAAGACGTCGTTTTAACATAATAAGTATGCGCCTATAGTAATCCGCTTACGTACAGGGTTACCGCCAAGTCTGTCATCTAACACTAGTATATCCATTGGAATATCGACTCTACAGCACTATAAATACTGGTGTGAGGAATTTAAGTAAGCGTGTGATATTCAGCTACACGTCGCCAGCGTCGTGAGTCTCATTAGAAGCAATTAATTTGTGGGGGTGAGGCAACGTGAGTGGTAATCACAGTGTACGTTAATTCAGTGGTGACAATCTCTTTCGGGTCGATAATTATGTATCAAATAAGCTGTCGGGTGTTAACGACCTGCAATATCGAGTTATATAATGTATTGTCTTCCATTCGCCTTCTTCAAGTCAACTTAGCCATATCTATACCAAAATCTTACCTTCTCTGTTCAATCTAAAATATAACGTGCGAGATATAGATTAGATTCAAAATACGAATACATACACATAGGTAAGTATCACTTGTTTATATTAATTTATTTTCAACACCTTTTTGAAAAGCCATGGAGGAAAAGAAAAAAATGTGAGAAGTCCTGCATATCTTTAAGAAAAAATACATTTGGTCATACAAGATTAAAACTTAACTCTTAACTTAAATAAAATAAATATCGTGAGTACCCTTGATACAGTAACATTTCGTTTTTTCATATTAATTACAAGAATATTCCTTAAACGTAGCAGAACTATGTAGTGCTTCACGTAGTATCATAATCAAGGTAATGGATATTTTTCTGATCTAAACTGATCAACTTAAACTCACCGGTATGAGTAGCTAACGAGGTATCCTTCAATGGTTACCCTCCACCATGGATGAGAAATTGTTTCGCGAACAGCTGACTCGCTGTAGTTTTGTAGTGTGCAAGCAAACGTATTAAAACTGTGGTTCAGGTCTAATCGGATTGAGTGCAGACGTGACGATTGCGTGGATAGCTTTCAATCAAACAACATTGCAAACGAATCTATTGCCGTTGCAGTGTTGGTATTAAATTTGAATAGCGGAGTGCACACGCTGAGGCAAAGTCCTAAAGCAGAATTAATTGGATAATACTGAATCGAGGGTCTCTATCACACTAGCGCATTTTGAACGTAGGTACAGATACTACGGTTTGCATTTCAAATTATGTATTTGAGGTTTGCGTTCTTGTATTCTCTGTGGAGCTTTCAAGAGTGTCATGTGATGTGTTGGTCTGTGTATTCTTGTGCCTAGATTACGTTACTAAAACTTATGTTAGAACTTATGTTAGAATTTAGACAGCTTACATCGATTGTAGATGATCATTCGAGTGAAATATCACTGATTTTGATGCTTATGAACTGCGAGTAAATTGTATTATCACTTCCCTCCTTCAGGAAGCACCTAAGTCAATTGGTCACGGTCGTTAGCAGTCATTAAACCATATCGAAGACCATTGGCATAAAATATTGTAAAATTTCATTTTGCCATTAACGCTTCAACTGGCATTAGTTAAAATTGCCCTTTAATGTATGATAATGTTAACATTACAATCACGCAATATCTAAACAGTTTCGTATTTCGTATGTTTCAGAATCATCAGTTTGTAAGTTGTAATAATATGTCATGTCAACTTTTGTAGTTCAGGCATTACGTATTCATATCATAGATGATCACGTATTCCAAGCGCTAGTACGATGCAGTCGTAAACGGCACGCGCACAGATATATAGCTCTTGTTCATTTCATTTTATGGATTAAATTATTTTGAATTAAATCGCAATGACGCAAATTGCAAGCGTGTTACTTATTTTATAGTAGCAATTGAGAGTGTAAATATACACATATGGAGGCCTTGACTTATTTTGTTAGTATTGCTGATAATGATTATTTTCACGTCTTTTTGTAAAAGAGAAGAAAGAAAGAAGTGGCTCTGAAGCCTCCAACTTGAAGTCGACGAGAGTCCCTTTGGCGGCTGTCTGAAGCAAAATGGTGGTAGCTATAATAATTTTAATCTTTACGTGGAACCCTATCACCAAGCCGACTGGCTTCTGGCGTCTCTTACAACTGTGCAGCAGGCAAGTTATTATAGCCAGTATTTTAGACTGCTCAAATAACTCCAGAACAGAAATTATGCATCGTGCAAAACCGTATAACGCGGGTTGCGTTCAGACTTGTCTGTCAAACCCTCCATGTACCGTTTGCCGGACGATGTTTGTTTTGAAGCTCAAACAATATGGACAACGGTGGCCGAGTAAACGAGGGCCCTTTGTGACGAAAAAAAGTTGTAAAACAACTCGTAAAACTTTTCGAGGTGCCCTGTTTGTCACAAACTTTTTTTAGAAAATAATCCCGGTGACAATTTAAATTTTAAGCGGTTTTTTCTAGCTATTTTCGGCCTGCATTATTCTGATATGATTCTTCTTTTAGATTATAAGTGTGGTTTTGGTTGCCATCCACTAATGGGCCCTGTAAGCTACATAGAAATATGTAATTATAGAAGGGACAACTTTATAAAACTGCTTCATAGTTACATATCAAGTACCTACTTCATTAAAAGCAGAGTGCAACTGTATGTGCTATGACTTGTTACATACCCGTGTATAGTTCCGAAGAGCCGCTTGGAGTTGAATGAGCTTCATTTCAGTATAAATATATGTGGCGTGGGGCGTGGTGCAATAAAAGATTTTCGTCTTCAACAACTTCGTCTTTATTTAATTTTCGTCTTCGTCTTAGTACGTCTTCACTCATAGCTCAATGCAATCTGCCATCTTGTCATTCTCTCCTCTCCCTTTCATTCACATACATCCATCCCTTTCTCACACATTCATACTTCACCTATTCATATCCGTATCCTGTCAACGTTCCTTTCTTCCATCGCTTACTTACATACTCAATCCTACATCTCGGCCATCCTGCGGGTCTGGCTGACTCTAGCCAAGCCCTACTCTCTTAACCTTGCATACTAACTCATTCAAAACAATCACACTCGTCTTACACAACATTACAATATTACACAATACAATTTTTAAACAAACCAAACACATCCTCATACACACAATCATACCGACAATAAAATTTTACAATAGAACAGCTTAAAACTCAAGTACAAACTTCTTAATTATGCAAAGCTTATAAACTACTTAACTTAGACACCTGTCTACTTATTATTAGATCATCTTACATGAGAAAATCATAAAAGATAAAATACAATACAAACGACATTATACTCACAGAATTATTATACTCTTAAGTTACCCTTTAGAAATTTGAATTACAATAGTACTGAACCAACTTTGTTTACATAACAATCCTTCTTTTAAGTTAACAAATTACCTCTGATTATTACCGTTTTATATTACATTTTACATTTACTTAATTTTACATTACATAATATGACAAATTTACATTACTTATTTTGACAAATTTACACTGCAGTTTGTATATAGAGAAAGGTCTGTTTGCATGAAATATTAAATTTAAAAAAATAAAGCATCAAAACTAATTGAATCAAAATTATTCACCTATACTATCATGAAACTCAGGCCATGGTTTCATATAATCTGCAGAACTAGAAGTTTTGGTTGGCCCCTCTCTAGATCTGTCAACTTTCTCCAGGTCATATCGATCATTCCTCTTGACCTTAGTGACAATGTATGGCCCCAAAAATTTTTCCTTTAATTTGAGACCAGATCCAAATTGGGTCCTTTTGATGAGAACTCTATCTCCTTCTTGATATTTAGTGCTTTCTTTCCTCTTTTTATTGTATGACCTAGCATTTTCCTCTTGAATTTTTGCTATCTGCTCCTTAGCTGAAAGCCGTAATTCTTCTCTTTCTTGAACAAAACAGTCTATACTCTCTTGCTGTAATAAATTGTAAATTTCAATGTCTTCTTTAGTTTTCATCTTAACGCCCATCATTAACTGAAATGGTGTAGTATTTATGCTTCTCTGAAAAGTGCTATTTAAAGCTTGCTGGAGACGACTCACATGCTTATACCAGAGAGTCTGATCTGAAATGCAAAGTTTGGTTAGGACAGAAATAATAGTTCTATGAATTCTCTCCACTTGTCCATTACCACGTGGTACTCCCGTTGTGAGGGTTATATGTTCAATATTTTCTCTCTCACAGTACTCTCTGAAGTCTGAACTGGTAAATGATGTACCTCTGTCAGTGATAATTCTGGCAGGGTTGCCGAACGTCTGCTGATGAATTGAAAGTTTACTTAATGTTTCCTTTGAGGTTGTGCCCTTAGTGGGAAATATCCATACAAATTTAGAAAATCCATCCACTACCGTAAGAATGTAGTTATATTGTTTTTTAGTCTGTGATAACGGTCCAATATGGTCACAATGCAAAGTATGCAATGGAATATTGTGTTTTTCAATAGAATTCAGGAATCCTTCCTGCCGTCCTTCTTTTCTTGTAGCTAGTAGACATGGTATACAAGTCACAAGAAACTCCTCAATTTTACTATTTAAATTTTTAATAAAGTAATCCTTACCTACAAGTTCAATCATCTTTTTCTTAACCAACACTATTGGGCTAGCATACTCAGAGTAACTTACCCGAATGATTTTCTGGTCCAGCCACTCCTTTACCTGTTGCTCAACAATTTCACGTTCCATAAGAGACATTCGCCGCGGACGATGTGCCACAGGTATGTCATCCTTCAATATGATCTTCAATTCCAATGGAGCCACTTTAGTTTGCACAGGTTGGTATTCTTCTATGCACTGCAAAACCTCTCGTCGAACTGAAGGGCTGCAAGTATTACCTACAACAACATCACAATTTGCCACACATTCTAAGTCCCTAAACCATTCCTCATCTTTATTTATCAAATGGATAGACCTTTCACTAAATACTACAGTGTAATTTGACAACAACTCTTGCCCCAATATGACACGATAAGGCATTGTACCTTGAGGTACCACATGAAAAGTGACATCAAAACATTTATCGTCTATATAAGTAGGCACTACACATTTTCCTATTGATTTAATCGACTGATTACCAAGTCCCGTTAACACTAAATATTCACTATGTCGGCTAAAGTTTTTAAGAAACTCGCGGTACACCGATTCGTCTAGTAAATTTATATCGCTGCCCGTGTCGACAAGCGCGTTCACTTTAAATCCGTTCAATTTTATCTCAACTACCGGTTTTGAATTCGAAATCTTTTGAACTCGGACATTGTTTACATCTGCATTGACGCATTCTTCCATGACGTTGTTGACGTTTGAACTTGATGTTGACATATCGGTCGCCATTTGCCGGCTTGTCATCGCGCCATCTTCGGTACTGCCAACCTGACGATCGGATGACGTGAAGTTGTTCGATCTCGATCCGAACATAGCCATTCTCGGTCGTTCAACCTTCGGTTGGTACACCTGCCGTTCGTCGCGCTCACCATTGGTCGGTCTTCCTCGGCTCACTCGGATGTCTTCGTGCCGACGAAAATTCCCGAAGTCGGGCCGATCTTGGCCGAATTGAGATCTTCGTGAATTTGCCGCGCCGTCAGCGCCGCCGCCGCCATGTTGATGATTATTTTTCCCACAGGACGATGCAATATGGCCAAATTGGTTACATTTAAAACATTTTATCCCGTTATTTCTATTAGGACACTCCGCCGACTTATGTTCCCATTCTCCACAATTGTAGCATCTCGATACTTTAGGCCGATTCACCTCCGGTTTCATTTTCGATTTGACGGTTTCATAAATTTTTAATTTTTCTTTCAAATCTGAGTAAGTAGTCACGCCGTGTAGTGTTATTTTGTTCATCTCACTGTCCCTTATTCCGTCTACAATATATTTGATGGCCACATAGTCTGGTAATTTGCCACGTTTGCCCATCTCCTTCATTACCAACATGTAGTCGATACAGCTTTCTCCGGGCAATTTTTTACGAGCGCACATCATTTCGTGAGCGGTTTTACTGTCAAGGGTGTCTGGAAACTCCTTAAGTATAGCCGTTTTTAAGCTCACCCACGTTTTAAATGGCTTCTCAGATCTTAGCCATAAGGCCGCTGTGCCTATAAGTGACCGCCTAGCCACTATAAGCCGCTGTAATTCGGACCATCCGAAAATCTCCGCATTGTCTTCAATCTCCTGTACAAATTTATGAGCAGTATATGTTTTTTCGTTGCCGCTGAACTTGGGTACCATCTCCTCGGCGTACTGAAACATGCTTACACACCGCTGTCCACTCTCCACACCAGGTTCCTCGGCATCAGCAAACGGTAACACCGCGTCTCCTTGCTCCTCGCCCGTCTTGCCTACCTTCGGCATTCTTCAATCTTCTTGTAAAATTTTCAAAACCACACCAACCGCCACACCACGTGCCAAGTACACACGTTTGCCGCAGATTTTCGTGTTCGTCGTTTCTTCCGTCTTCTTTTCTCCAATCCCGGACGATGCCCTCAAATTGTGGCGTGGGGCGTGGTGCAATAAAAGATTTTCGTCTTCAACAACTTCGTCTTTATTTAATTTTCGTCTTCGTCTTAGTACGTCTTCACTCATAGCTCAATGCAATCTGCCATCTTGTCATTCTCTCCTCTCCCTTTCATTCACATACATCCATCCCTTTCTCACACATTCATACTTCACCTATTCATATCCGTATCCTGTCAACGTTCCTTTCTTCCATCGCTTACTTACATACTCAATCCTACATATAAACATTTCCGTAGTTCTAGGGAAACGTATTGATTTTTCTGAAGTGAACGAACGGTGCTGCCGACTTTATCTGCTTTAAATCCTGCTACGTACAATGCTACATAATATTTCAATATTTGTGGTGTATTGGTGCGAACCTCTTTATAAGTATTTTATCATACGTATTGTATAGCTTTACGTAATTACGTATATTGCGTAAGTATGATGTAGATAACTGTAATTGGCATACGTTAAGTTTTGTAAATGTAAAAAAAACGCTGTTGTTATCCTGAATAAAATAAAATAAAAATAAAATCATGCTTGTAATTAATGTCAATAGTTTAATTAGTTGACATTAGTTTATAGGTAGGCTGGTAAATTAAAAAATTACGTGCATAAGTGATACCTATATGAATAAAAGATTTTGATTTGATTTGATTTATATCATATGGATTATTATTACGTTCCATCTCTACGCCCCTACTCTGAGTCACTAACGGTTACTTTAATCGCTCCTCAGTAAAGAATCACCATACAAATTCTGTACTAAGGAGTGATTTAAGTAACCTTTAGTGACTGAGTTGGGGCGTTAATATACTGAATTTAAAACGAAAACTGTCACGGCCAGCAAGGCTATTCTGTTTTGTAACTCTACAGCGGAATCCGCGATGAGTGTCAAAATTCCTTGCCAAAATTGACACTCATCGCGGATTCCGCAGTCGAGTTACAAAACAAAATAGCCTTCCAGGTTAGCTAAATTATTTAGTGAGTAATTTATAATTCTGTGGCCTGACAAACTAGCTGAATGTTTCGTTATACCACATCGGTGTAAACAATACGTACTGTTGAAGACAAACTTTAGTTTACTTGAATCTATTACAGACTGGACACATGCCACTGACTTCTGAAAGCATCGCTTACTCTGATTACCAAACGATTTGATACGGAATGCTTTATCAATTCACGTCTTATTCCAATCCGTATATCACTTACTGGCGCGCACAAAGGCTAATATAATTAGAACTTGGCACGGCTCCGGGGAGCGGCGTAATTTATTATCGAATTGTATCTGGCGTATGTTATTGTTTGTGGTACTTAATCGCGACTTCCGGGCGTACTGTATCGCATACAACGTGATAGATGTCGTCGTGTTTCGTCGTAACCAAGAACTTTATAGGTACTTTAGAGGTACCCGAAGGCGAATCTCTTGACACTGGATGACTGCACGCTATTATTGGTTGAAGTTACACACCGATATCCTATGAAAAGCTACGAATCTTAAGGAGAAAGTCAATCAGACCTATGATTGGGCGAAATTGTTCATTCAATGTCACGTGTACCGTCTTCACTTAACTTTTATGCCACTTCTGATATTTTGTTCCTGCATGTAATATGAGTCTAGATGTATGCTCAGTGCTTAGAGGTGAAGATGGTTTCGCCACCGGGGAATTGGCTTCGAATCCATCATACACCACTTTAAGTTATGTACATTTTTGAATTACCACTTTATCGAAGGAAAATATCGCGTGAATATCGCGTAGAAACCTGAAACTTTTCCAAGTCTATGAAGGTCTGTAAGTGTTTGTTTTGTATTTGGGAAGCGTGATAGATAGTGATTTAAACTCTTATATTCTCATATTTACTTATCGACTGCATTCCCTATTACAGTGCTATTTGTGGTCTGTGACAGATGTCCATAGGCGGTGGCACTGCAAGCTCGGCTTTAGCAAGTTTAGAATTTGTAACAGACGTAGAAAACGCAACGTTTTGATTCCTAAAGAGCAACTCTCTTCGTGCAATTTTCATGCCATTGCTGATTTCGGATTTCGTTTCATAGCGTGGACTGTTATATACGATGCTACCCACGCTGCGTTATTACACGTATTCCACATTAGATTTCAGGTCTACCATATATGCTGCTTGCCGTATTACTATAACATAATGCTCTTCGCGTATTTCGGGCCTCGCAAACGCATACGATATGCAGATGCGATAGCTGTATTACGGTATAAGATGTTTTTAATGCGTGATAACAACATAATTATGTCCAGCTGTGTACCTCTGAAGACGGATCGATGGATGGAATTGTGATAAAGTAATTACAGCTCACACTCTTAGATAACCAGATACACTCACTCACACATATAATAAACAAACGCAATCATAACTCACACATTAACATGTATTATAGCCTATATTATAATTAAATTTAGGCTATCATTTAAAGTGATGTGAAGAAATAGTTTAATTTAATTGAAACCGTGCGACCCGTGGTCCAAATTATTATAGCTTCCAGCTCCGGGTAATATAAACGTGAGTTGACGTAGTTAAACGCAGGACGCAGTCGTAAGTCGCAACTGGTACAGTTAGAAGATCGTTTGACTGTTAGCCATTACATAGGGTGAGATCTATGTATAAACTGTACTGAGACCTTGCTCAGACATAGTCAAATGTATAGCTACATGATGAATGACTTTTTTAAATACGGAAAAAAATATAAACGTGAGTTGACGTAGTTAAACGCAGGACGCAGTCGTAAGTCGCAACTGGTACAGTTAGAAGATCGTTTGACTGTTAGCCATTACATAGGGTGAGATCTATGTATAAACTGTACTGAGACCTTGCTCAGACATAGTCAAATGTATAGCTACATGATGAATGACTTTTTTAAATACGGAAAAAAATAAAAGTCACTTAAAACGGCTTACGTTAGATACGGTTCATTGGACCATTATTTTGTTCGGATATTATTTGATAAGAAAAAAAAAATACATTAAAAATTACACAAAATGGTTTACATTAAGGTTGATTTTGGACCATTATTTTTGTTTGGATAATTTTAAATTTGAGCAAAGCCTAAGTAAGCTTCATAGATTTCTCCTTTAGTGTAGCAAGCATTGTAACGCTTACGAATGTTACGAATGGTGAGGACTTTGTGATTATGATTTATGATCACAAATCATTACAAAACATTACCTGATTTATGTTCATAATAAAAGTAGCCTTGATGCTACGAGTTACGTTTATAACTACACACAGTTGATTTACATCTATATAATCTTTGTGAAAAATAATGAATTTACAAACATTAATTTATAAATTTTCTTAAACTATTATTTGCATTACAATGGTGTTTTGATGACAATTTTAATAGAACTTGAACAGTTCAGACAATTTCTCCATACTTATTTATATTTGAATATTGAAACTAATCAAGTTCAATTTAATGAATTCACCATTTTGTACCTTTATGTTATTTAGAGTGGCAATATCCATTTCAAAAGTTAGCTCTCAGAAAATAATGTTTAGAATTTACGGGTATTTTAAGTATTTTATTAAATACTAATTAAACAAGTCAATACATCTGATGCATTATGATTCCTTGCATACTTAAGACCAGTCTAGTGTACCTACGTCTTTCGTCTACAAATCTATTTATAAGGAGAAGGAAGTGTTTAGCAACGTGTAATGCGTAGTCCACACATTGGTTGAAACTATCAGTTCCTGACAAATTATATTCTTATGAATAAATAAACACAAATATTTATGGCTGAAATGAGTAGATTATACGTATGTACGAGTGTGATGCATGTTGTATCTTTCATAGATGTAGAATATTTAGTGGTTATATTTTATAATTGAGTTATGTTCGAAGATAAATCAACCATCAAAAACATAAATGTAAAGTGAGAGTCAATTTCAAAAAAAAAAAAGAATTGAGATCTAAATGGGTGCCAATTTCTGTGTAGAAAAGCCTAAAATTTTAGTCACAAGAACATGTAATTCAAGCTCCACATTTGACTTGGTTAGTTTTCACGTACCTACCTAGGCTATATTATATCTATGTAATTAGCTTCGTCAAATCTGTTAGGTCGATGGCTTATGACACTCTTCTCTAATTTGGTTTGTTGGTTGCTAACTAAAGAAAACTAGCCAAGTCAAATGTAAAGCTTGAATTACATGTTCTTGTGACTAAAATTTTAGGCTTTTCTACACAGAAATTGGCACCCATTTAGATCTCAATTCTTTTTTTTTTTTGAAATTGACTCTCACTTTACATTTATGTTTTTGATGGGATATCATTACTTTTTGTATAGAAATTATTAGTAAGTACTTATTCATAACGTTACTGATTAATTTTAATACATGAACTGTTATAGTGCTCTTCAACTAAATCTGTAGTTAGTGCGCCGTGGTCCGAAATACGGTACATATTATTTCATTATTTATAAGTAATAATCTTCCACTATTGATGTCCGCTAAATATTGAAATAATAATTAATACTAAATCCCAATTATACTATCGTAATAAATACGAAAGTCGACTATACTCTTATTAGTTACGAGTGACCGCCCTCGCTTTGCTTTGGTTTTCTTATTTTTTTACACCTTGGGTTACGTTATTGGAGTTTTATTAAGGATCCCTAATTTATTGAAAATATAATATAGCCTATGTCACCCGGGGATAGTGTAGCTTTCCAACAGTGAAGGAATTTTTCAAATCGGTTTAGTAGTTTCGGAGCCTATTCAATGCAAACAAACAATCAAATCTTTCCTCTTTATACTATTAGTACAGATAAGTTGTTTATGTTCGATGACATCGTGCAACAATAAATTTTGAAACAATACTTCGAATTACTTTAAACTGGTATAATTACGAAAATAATACAAAATTTTGTGGTGTAATCTTGTAGATTAGATAAAAATAATTTTCCACACATTAAAAATAAAACGACGTAATACACTGGAAATAACGTCTCCTGACGAACCACTGATCTTCACGTAAATGTATATGTGCTGTGCACTTCTCACAGGCACTTGGGACACTGAACATCTTCCTCCCGTTGAAAGCTTCAGAAAGTACTAAAACTGATATGTTTCGTTATATATTCACCTTGGAATCCACATAATGACCAGATGTCATCAATTTTGATCGCTACTCTTAAATTTCAGGCATTTTAAGTAAGTGTTCCTAATAGAATCAATTTTTTGAAAAATCATCATAAATTGATAAAAATTTACTACTTTCAGATTTATTCCTTTGTATTCACCCGACTACCTATCTGCATGCCAAATTTTAACTTTCTAGGTCACCTGGAAGTTGGATATAGTTTTGATCTATAGGTCAGTCAGTGTTAAATTTCTCGATTTTTGGACGTTAATATCTAAATAACCGTTTGAGATGTGTTTATGAAATTTGAAAGACGTATGTATTTCGCAAGTCTTAATAAATGAGCCAAATTTGACAGGTTTATGTTGAATAGTTTTTGAGTTATGAGGTGGTCAAAAGTGGCTCCAAATGGTTCGTGTAATATTACACACGGTGCTGCTCGTCAATTCTGTTAGCTAAGAAATAGTCAAATGTATAGCTACATGATGAATGACTTTTTTAAATACGGAAAAAAATAAAAGTCACTTAAAACGGCTTACGTTAGATACGGTTCATTGGACCATTATTTTGTTCGGATATTATTTGATAAGAAAAAAAAAATACATTAAAAATTACACAAAATGGTTTACATTAAGGTTGATTTTGGACCATTATTTTTGTTTGGATAATTTTAAATTTGAGCAAAGCCTAAGTAAGCTTCATAGATTTCTCCTTTAGTGTAGCAAGCATTGTAACGCTTACGAATGTTACGAATGGTGAGGACTTTGTGATTATGATTTATGATCACAAATCATTACAAAACATTACCTGATTTATGTTCATAATAAAAGTAGCCTTGATGCTACGAGTTACGTTTATAACTACACACAGTTGATTTACATCTATATAATCTTTGTGAAAAATAATGAATTTACAAACATTAATTTATAAATTTTCTTAAACTATTATTTGCATTACAATGGTGTTTTGATGACAATTTTAATAGAACTTGAACAGTTCAGACAATTTCTCCATACTTATTTATATTTGAATATTGAAACTAATCAAGTTCAATTTAATGAATTCACCATTTTGTACCTTTATGTTATTTAGAGTGGCAATATCCATTTCAAAAGTTAGCTCTCAGAAAATAATGTTTAGAATTTACGGGTATTTTAAGTATTTTATTAAATACTAATTAAACAAGTCAATACATCTGATGCATTATGATTCCTTGCATACTTAAGACCAGTCTAGTGTACCTACGTCTTTCGTCTACAAATCTATTTATAAGGAGAAGGAAGTGTTTAGCAACGTGTAATGCGTAGTCCACACATTGGTTGAAACTATCAGTTCCTGACAAATTATATTCTTATGAATAAATAAACACAAATATTTATGGCTGAAATGAGTAGATTATACGTATGTACGAGTGTGATGCATGTTGTATCTTTCATAGATGTAGAATATTTAGTGGTTATATTTTATAATTGAGTTATGTTCGAAGATAAATCAACCATCAAAAACATAAATGTAAAGTGAGAGTCAATTTCAAAAAAAAAAAAGAATTGAGATCTAAATGGGTGCCAATTTCTGTGTAGAAAAGCCTAAAATTTTAGTCACAAGAACATGTAATTCAAGCTCCACATTTGACTTGGTTAGTTTTCACGTACCTACCTAGGCTATATTATATCTATGTAATTAGCTTCGTCAAATCTGTTAGGTTGATGGCTTATGACACTCTTCTCTAATTTGGTTTGTTGGTTGCTAACTAAAGAAAACTAGCCAAGTCAAATGTAAAGCTTGAATTACATGTTCCTGTGACTAAAATTTTAGGCTTTTCTACACAGAAATTGGCACCCATTTAGATCTCAATTCTTTTTTTTTTTTTGAAATTGACTCTCACTTTACATTTATGTTTTTGATGGGATATCATTACTTTTTGTATAGAAATTATTAGTAAGTACTTATTCATAACGTTACTGATTAATTTTAATACATGAACTGTTATAGTGCTCTTCAACTAAATCTGTAGTTAGTGCGCCGTGGTCCGAAATACGGTACATATTATTTCATTATTTATAAGTAATAATCTTCCACTATTGATGTCCGCTAAATATTGAAATAATAATTAATACTAAATCCCAATTATACTATCGTAATAAATACGAAAGTCGACTATACTCTTATTAGTTACGAGTGACCGCCCTCGCTTTGCTTTGGTTTTCTTATTTTTTTACACCTTGGGTTACGTTATTGGAGTTTTATTAAGGATCCCTAATTTATTGAAAATATAATATAGCCTATGTCACCCGGGGATAGTGTAGCTTTCCAACAGTGAAGGAATTTTTCAAATCGGTTTAGTAGTTTCGGAGCCTATTCAATGCAAACAAACAATCAAATCTTTCCTCTTTATACTATTAGTACAGATAAGTTGTTTATGTTCGATGACATCGTGCAACAATAAATTTTGAAACAATACTTCGAATTACTTTAAACTGGTATAATTACGAAAATAATACAAAATTTTGTGGTGTAATCTTGTAGATTAGATAAAAATAATTTTCCACACATTAAAAATAAAACGACGTAATACACTGGAAATAACGTCTCCTGACGAACCACTGATCTTCACGTAAATGTATATGTGCTGTGCACTTCTCACAGGCACTTGGGACACTGAACATCTTCCTCCCGTTGAAAGCTTCAGAAAGTACTAAAACTGATATGTTTCGTTATATATTCACCTTGGAATCCACATAATGACCAGATGTCATCAATTTTGATCGCTACTCTTAAATTTCAGGCATTTTAAGTAAGTGTTCCTAATAGAATCAATTTTTTGAAAAATCATCATAAATTGATAAAAATTTACTACTTTCAGATTTATTCCTTTGTATTCACCCGACTACCTATCTGCATGCCAAATTTTAACTTTCTAGGTCACCTGGAAGTTGGATATAGTTTTGATCTATAGGTCAGTCAGTGTTAAATTTCTCGATTTTTGGACGTTAATATCTAAATAACCGTTTGAGATGTGTTTATGAAATTTGAAAGACGTATGTATTTCGCAAGTCTTAATAAATGAGCCAAATTTGACAGGTTTATGTTGAATAGTTTTTGAGTTATGAGGTGGTCAAAAGTGGCTCCAAATGGTTCGTGTAATATTACACACGGTGCTGCTCGTCAATTCTGTTAGCTAAGAAATTGACTTGACACGCTCCGCGTGTCTAGATGAAACTCATTAAAACCTCATGACTTTTTAACTGATAGTAAGATTTAGTCCATTTTTATGTAGGTATAAGTAGAATCTGATCGTAGGGGTCGTTATTATCGGTAAAGAACTGGTGTCGTTGCCTCATTACTCAACAGAATGCTCCGCGAAACTTAAGGCATTTGCACCAATGTGTAGAACAAGCTGTTACTAGCGTTAGCTATTTGCGACTTCAATAAATAGATAGCACATCATTTGAAAGTGTCGCTGCGTACGATTCGTTTCGTATGCAATTAATCTTTGCACCGCTGCATTGTACTTGTCGGCAGTCATTAAACTAACAACTTATATTGGATATTAGTAAATCTACTACGCTACGCTTCTGGAATCATAAACTAGTTGAGTCAGCTTACTAAATTATGGTTCTAATGAGTTAAGTAAGGATCCAAGACATTTCATTTCATTCATTTATTTTGAAAGTTGTTTATATTTGTGCTTCAAAAATAAAATAAAGGTCGATACGTAATGTGGACGGGACGGGACGTCAAGTTTTGGAAACATCGTTTCATAGAAAATGTAAACGATAGCGCATAGGCCACGGAGGCACGGACGGGACGGAAACGGGGCACGCACGTACATTTATGCCCCGTCCACGTCCCGTCCCCGTCCCGTCCACGTTACGTATGCAGGGACCTTTAGTTTAGTCAGATATTATTATTAAAAATACCAAAACTGATTTGTTTGTTTTTCTTACTTGCTAGCTTCTAGTGACTACTCTCAACCGCGAATTATTTTTCATGATTCTAGGTTTGGAAAGTCAATTAACAAGTTTGCTTTCTTCTTGTGTAGCAACGGGGCTAAGATGCCTTAAGCCTTAGATGTTATGGTCATTATTCCAGATCTAGACAGGCGTAGCGTGTCAAGCCAATTTCAAGCTAACAGAACTAGCGAGCAGCACCGTGTGTAATAGTACCTACAATGAACAACACGAATATTTTTGACTTTCAACATGATTGCGCATTTCGTGCTAGTTTCCGAACAAACAATTCAAAGGTTCCGTGCCATGATATTATTTACACTGGCAGTGTAGGCACTATATCATTTTAATCCATTAATTTCAAAGAAAAATTATCATCCACCACAATATGACGTTCAAATATTACCTCGGGAATATAAATCTGACATTTTCACCGCTATGGTTTTACAATTTACCTACTGCAGTATTTTGAATATTGTGTTTGCTCGTTTATTTCTGACTTACTTATACGATTTAAACGGCTAGTTCGCGTTAAAATTACATATTCATGTTCGAAAAATTTGGAATATTCTATGATTAAATTGTAAGATTAATTTTAAAAACGATATGTGACATATCGTAATAACGAAATAAATTAAATGCGACCGTCTGTGTCGCATAGTTCGGGTGATGGTGAAACCATACTGGTAGTAACATTAAAAACTATCACAAAGCAACATAAGGTATTAAAGTTACTCATTTTAATTTTTGAGGTCATAAAATCCAATGCTTCCAGGTTATCAAGTGAAATATCTACAATTGGGACACGTCATTACATTCACGATAGAACTTATTTCTCGCTGATCGGAAAAAACCTAAGCCGCTGTCGAATTATCAATCCGATCTCTTGTGTACAATAATCAGATAAAACTCTTCCTTCACATGTTTTGTGATGAGGATCCGGGAGTTATAAGACTTATAAGTGTTGGTACGAGAGATCCGAATTCGAATACTCGCGTCTCCTAATTAGAGGACCACCTCGTACCTATTGGAGGTTGTACTGTACCACCCAGTTAAACCCGAATACTTGAGTGTAGTACTCAGTTCTTCGTGGTAGTATTTTTTTACAGGTTGATTAGCGACTGTGCTCCTTTCGGATTTAAATAACGCTAACACACTCATACAACCAAAAAGACAAGAATACACAGTCAGACCGAGACTAGAAACTCATCATTCAAATTTCGGTCTATCTGGAAATCGAACCCAGGACAGTACATCGCAGTGCTCCGGTATGGTAACCATTACACCATACGGGTCGTCCATATATCCATGGTATCTATACCCATAGGCAAAGTTTCCTTCTCGATTATGAGATCCATATTCGTGTACGTGATTCATGGAGCTTCTCACACTAACATGATTCATATGTTAGACACACACATTGACATTATATAAACCCTATTTCACACGAGACTGATTTATTATTGACCAGTTTTTATCAAATCGATTTTAAAACTGATCGTTTTGTCGTAAAGCTCATTATTAATTCATTTGACCTATCGCCCGACCCACCTGGACCTTGTCCCTATACCCTTTGAAGTTCCCAATTTCGTTAACACGATAAAAATTTACATAATCCCATTAGTTAGTGTTAGGATACGGCCCGGAAATGTTTTTAGAGCTTGTGGTTTAAGTTCGTTTTGTTTAATTAAATCAATAATCTTTTACGAAAAGACAACGACGATCGTAATGTCACAGTTATGATATCTTTAACGTGGTAATGTAATACGAGATGTGATGTTTTCAAATTTTAATGTTTAAAATGTCAGGCGAACGGTTGCTTTGTAAATTATTAATGTTTCAAATGTGTCTATACATAACAAGGCTATCTCTAGCCAGCTTCTAAGTTGACATTGTCATATCTCTTTCAGTTTAATTTCGGCTTAATGAGAAGGGTCTTAGCGCAAACGTTTACGCATTATAATGTACAATTTAAGCGGATCATAAAAGTATATAACTGAGAGGATTCATGGAAATTCATGAACGGGTTCCATTACAACATAGCAGCATAAATACCTACTATATTTTACCTCGTATGAGTATGAAAAACATAAAAAATAAACTTGCGTTAAATGTAACGTACTATGCTAAATCACGGAACATTCAAGCAAACTTAAACCGAATATTACCACTTGTTAAGTTCAAATTCGTTTGCGCCCTCGCAAAAGATCCTTCACTTATATCGAAAATTATTAGCTCGCCCCACTCTAAAGCGGAAGTGAAACATTTCGGGAGTGCAGACGACGTTTATTGAAATGATGGCGTCATACCAAGGGTCTGAAGTGGACCTTTACCCGGGGCATTTAATAAAGTCTATATCCTACTTAAAGAATATTACTTACCAGGGGACGTTCCAAACACAAGTTTTATATACTTAAATGGAAAGATCCCACGCATATGTAACAAAATGTAAATTCTGGAATAATAAACGGTTTTTGTTTTTTTTTTACCAATTTTTTTTTACTTTGATCATTCGGTTTGCGACAGTTCTTTAATTATACATGATATTAGATGATCAATCTACTGTACTGGTAGTGTTAGAAAGTTAGTGTCCACATCCAAACCATTTTCCTGTGTTTATGTTGCATCAGACAAGTAACAAGACAATAGAAAGAGAATATGTACAGTCACCTGCAGAAAAAGTAACCCATCTGTTTACAACGCAACAGGCAACGGAAAAGTTGCTGTTCGTATATTTATAAACAGATGGATTACTTTTCTCTGCAGGTGACTGTACGTATAGATGACCACGAAACAGATAATAATATTAATTTTAGTGTTAGTGGTGACGGCATACGACGTAAGATTATTTTCACTTCAAATTACTCGTTCACTTGTCTTATCACATGAAACGTTTCTCCAATATTCACATAGCATTCCGATCCGTTTCACCGATTACCTTCATATCGAACTGTGAACGGGAACCAAGTCATCCAATTGAAATTCCTCGACAGAATGCAAGGTAAATTGGAAATAAGTCTGAATTACTCACCCTTCGGCTGCTATCAATGAACGATTTCAATCGGTAAAGCCGACGATTTGTTTTGCAAATACGTTTTTTATCCTCTATGTCTTTATACTTTGTCGTCTAGGTCATAGTTCAGTTAGCGGCTTGCGTCAAATTAATTCAATAACATTAAAAATTTAAGATATGAATATGAATCTTATCATGAATCATAAAGTTACAATACTTTCCATATACCTACATATAAATAGTCGCGGCTAAACTAACTGACCCACAATCAATTCAACTGGGTTGAAATGTCGGCGTAAAATACACATACCTACGAGTTATGCCGATGCTATCCCCTCATCCATTGTTTAGCAGAGTACATGAGGGACACTGACTTGAATTTCAAGACGAATGGAGATTCTTTCAATTCAACTATTAACAATAAATTTCTCTCATATATGTATGTTCGCTTTGCATCTCTGACTATTAGCTTTAGAGTAAAATCGGTTTTGGTATCGAGTTTATTAACAGCAAAACTAGTATGATTATGTCGTTCTAGTAAAGTTCTGACTCAACCTTGGCTTCAAACCTTTATTGGCAACAAAGATTTCTTTTCTAAGGGTCATGATGCGAAAGAATCATGTATTAGGTGTTAAAAGTAAGTTCCATCTAAGTCACTGTGGAATGCAAGTCGTCGTAAAAATAGAGGCTACTGCATTTAGCCGTGAAACTTCGCTGCAGCAAAAGAAAGTTCCGACGCAGAACTTCAAATGAAGCTAGAACTGTTCATGATATTAAAAAAGTTAGCCCGTTGCGGCGTTTGACGAATATTCGTTTCTGGTACTTGATATTAAAAATAGTTTTAGTAAGTGTAGCTATAAATCGCCGTGGACGAAATCCAAGCTCTGACTGCAGAAATTTGTATTCTGTCGTGATGGAGTTCTTTTGTCAAGTGTTGCTTGACAAAATTACAGACGACATTAAGATGAGGGTAACAAACAACGTAATGCACTTAAATAACGCTTACTGGTGAATCACTTGGTTTACACGTAAATAGTGTACACACGTACTATTCACTTTCTCACAGGCGCTAAACAAATTCGTCAGTTTTTGCGTTAAAAGCATCTGAAAATCCCTCTGGTCCATGAAAAGTGTTTGATGCTTTATGATATTAGTTTAGAATAATATTCTACAAAATATATATAAAAATCAGCCATACTAATGTAAATAAAATAACTCTTATTTTTAGTTACCTACCTTTCTCACCTGGTACCTGCCCAGGTGTCACAGGGCAAGCTTCACAAGCAAGCAAAGTACACTAGACGCTACTGATTAGTTAAGGTTTCATCCTTGTCGCTCTGGGCTCTTATTCTATAACAATAAATATCGAATCTCAAATACAGCATTATCGTCTACGGCGTAGCGTGTAGGCTACGTAGACAGCGAAGGTCAGTGTCGTAGACAATGCTACGCCACTGTGTTGATTTATCATTATCTGTACCTCCTAAAACTAATTTATATAATAGTCTCGAGAACCTCTGAGATTCAAAATGGCGATTGAGAAAGCTTGTATATGTGGTAAACTTACAAGTCAGTCTAATTGACGAAATTAGTGGACTAGCTAATGACCAATTACATCTAATTTTGGGGTTCCGCAAGGAAGTGTGATTGGACCAACCCTATTTTTAACCTACATTAACGATCTAACTAATTTGTCGATAAGAAATGGTAAAATCATTTCATATGCGGACGACACCGTTATCGTAATGCACGGCGATACCTGGCCGGAATTATACTCTTTAGCTGAAACAGAACTAAGAAAGGTGATTAAATGGCTACAATTAAACTTACTATCTTTAAACATCACCAAAACGAACTATATACCTTTTTCTATTCGTAACTCTGCTCAACCGGATCCAAATTTAACATTAACTTCCCATTTTTGTGAAAATATTGACAATCAACCTTGTAACTGCCCAAAGATAGATAAAGTAGACAAAACAAAGTATCTAGGTATTTTGATTGACAAAAACCTTTCATGGCAACCTCATATAGAACTAGTTACTTCAAGGGCTAAGAAATTAATCTGGATTTTCAAACACTTACGAGATATTGCTGATAAACAACTACTAACCTATATTTACATAACTCTGGTTCAATCTATATTACTCTACTGTATTTCTATTTGGGGAGGTACGTATAAAACTAAATTCATTAGCATTGAACGCGCACAACGGTGCATTTTAAAAATCATGTTAAGCAAAAAAGTAATTTACAGTACAAACATGTTATACGCGGAAGCTAACGTGCTAACTGTGAGACAATTATATATTCTGCAGTGTGTTCTTAAAATACATAAAAGTACAAAAATTGATCCAAATACAATAAATAAACGTACTCAGTATGCAGTAATACCTTATTTAAAAACTAATACTGTCCTAGCCTCTAAACAATTTAATGCCCAGTCCGTAATAATATATAATAAAATAAATAGAATATTAAAAATCTTCAAGTTGTCATATCATGAATGTAAAAGAAAGGTTACAGATTGGCTAAAAACCTTATCTTACGATGAAACAGAATTGTTATTCAAATAGCTACTCCTATTGACCTCTGCTATATTTTAAAGGTCGAACTCATTCTAACGCATAGTAACACTTACCTGCAGTATACTATTATTTTTGCTGGAACATTGATCTGCCGTATACTAACTGAATTGTATGTTAACACTATTTTAACTCATAACTATGATATAGGTAAATTTTATAAATAGGAATATATTAAATAAAACAGATTCAATTATAATTAAATAAACAAATTAAAGACATTCAATAAAACTTATAATAAAGATACAAGTAAAGTAATACTTATAATGATGTAAATTTCCTACATTTCCTACAAGTGCATATTATTGTCATTTATTATTATTAAGTACCTACCTACTATTAATGTATTTATTTATATTACTTATTGGGTGCTCATATTTATTGTAAATTTCATGTAGGCGTACTAATATTTATGTACTTTATTATTTAAACTATTTTAATATATTTTATATTATATATCTAAAATTAGTTAATATAGGTATGTATATGTATTTTACATAAACTATAATATAATAAGTAAACAACATTATTCTATAGTGCATTATCCCAGATCATTGTACACCACATAGGGAAGAGGGGACTTTCCAAACACAAGTTTGTATACTTAAATGGAAAGATCCCACACATACTGTAATAAAATGTAAATTCTGGAATAATAAACGATTTTTGATTTTTTTTTTTTGATATCTACTTCATAACCTCCACGTAGCCATGATCGGTCTGATCGGTTTGAAGGACTATAGTTCGAAGGACTAATAACCGTTGGGAAAGAAAGGTCCTCGAATGGAGACCACACCTCGGTAAAAGGAGCACAGGGCGCCCCCCGACCAGGTGGACGACGACCTGAAGAATATAGCGGGTTTCTGCTGGATTCAGAAGACTCCGGACTGCTTAGAATGGCGCATGTTAGGGGAGGCCTATGTCCAGCAGTGGACCCCTAAAGGCTGATGGATGGATGGATGTTGGATGAGCCATGATGATCGATAAGAATAGCATAAAACAAACTGTAATCAGATACGCCTAAAAGTTGGTGAGAAATTCGTGAACCAAAGACCATTACAATTTTTACATTGAAACGTAAAAGGAAGCCTTAAAATTTGTGCACATTCATGTGGGCATGAAAGCGTTATGTTCCAAAGTTATGTTTTGTACGTAATTGAAATGCCACTGCGGGGTCATTCAATATTTTATTTAGTTGCAGACCAATAATAGGATGGTATAAAATACTTTGTTTAAACATCCTTACGTCAGCATTATTGGTGCACTATTGGTATTTCTGTCTGTAAATGTATCTAATATTGTAAGTAAATGATTGTCAATACAGTCAATTAACAAATATTGCTTCTCATAATAGGTTTTACATGATCTAGAAATAGTTTTCTATTTGACTCACAACTTTCTTTTCATTAAAACTGAACTTTAGAGTTCTGGGATTTCCAATGAGATCACTTATTTGGTGGAGTCAACATGCCATATTCTATTTTGCAATCATGTTTGAAGGATTTTTGGGGGAAACTAATACTCGACAAGAGTTTTAGTCTACAATAGTATTGATTTTAAGCGACTGTAAATTAATGTATTCTCTCATTACAAACACTTTCAGAAGAATGATTGTATTCGTAAATTAAACCATTTTTACGATTCCACAGACAGACAGATACGTCAAACTTATAACCCCTTTTTTGTTGGGGGTGAAAAATATACTTCATACATTCATACATACATATAATCACGCCTCTTTACCGTAGGGGTAGGCAGAGACCACTTCTTTCCACTTGCTACGATCCTTACATACTTGTTTCGCTTTGTCCACTTTCATTATTCCCTTCATATATGCTCTTCGGTTTAATGTGCTCTTGACCTGGCCTTTTTTTTACTTCATACAGACAATTTTAATGAGAATTGTGACAATGTTAGCGTTTATTTACTTCTTAGTTTATGACGCAGACTTTCTATTGTTCGTACAATGACTTTATAAACAAATATACTCGAACAATAAGTTTTCTAAATTGAATAGTATGCTTCGGTGAACACACGATTGTTTAGAAATGGGCCAGTGAATACATACGCGGCACTACAATGAAGAGTTTTTACTTATTCCGATGTCATTTATGAATAACTGATTGAATTTATTTGTCTTTGATCGGGGAATAGTTGGATACGTATCTAGATTATACTTGTTCAGTAATAAAATAACAATTATTGTTAATTATCTGATGAACAAGGAATTTTAGAATTTATGACAGTGGAAGGAATATTTTTGTTACTGAGTTCTAGATATGAATGATCTGCGAAATTTGTGGCCTTTGACTCGATCGATTCAGCCATGGATTCAGTTATGTATATTTTAGAAATTTGATATCACCTTATTATTGCTTAGTCAGAATAACTTTTTCTGTCATCCGAGAAGAAACTGCGATATATGTAATGATGATTCTCGAACTACTCATGATAGGGCACAGTGTGTTTGTAAAATATGTACAACTTAAAAAATCCTTTCATTAAAATTAATCAGTTAATTTTCAACTCGTTGATAACCCTTTATGCTGTCTGGCACGTTTTTCCTAAATTGTTCTATTTTTTATGTTTAACAACTTGTCATAACGACGTGGAACACGTTAGAATATAGGTTAAGTAGCAAAACCACTTCTCTTTAAGTATAAGGTTAATGTGTGTCTTGATCGCTGTGGAAATATTTATATTGCAACTGTGAGTTTTACCCTTTTCCTTTCCTCGATTCCTTAGTCGTTTACCAAGTTAGTTACGTACACATGCGTATTTACTGTTTACTTTATCTTTAAGTATAGACCGTATTCTAAGAAAGTTAATGTTTTCAGTATATTGATAGCTGACAACACAGTTAAATGACGGGCTTGGCTTCAATGCATTAATGACCAAGTACAGGACACCGTTCTCCTCATAAATGAGAAGGCTTCTAGCCAACTCATTGTTGAAAGATTGCATGCCATCCGAAGCACATTGGTCAATGTCTCCGAAGCAAGTGCCTAAATTTGTTACCAGCTGTCACCCATCTAATTATTGACTGATTGTTGCTTATCTCGGCTCTTTAGCCTATAAAAAGCTTCAGAAGAATCTTTAGAAGCAGTAGGATTGTAATAATCATAGTATGGTTAGCTTCTAATTTATATTCTATCATCCTTACACTCAAAACCTTTGTACTATAAGTCGAATACGAATGTATGTTTCAATATAAATAAAAACGAAGTAAGCAACTCCTGATCTAGCTGAGATAGATTATACGAGATTGGATAAAATAAGAAACCTCGAATTTATCAAGATTACCTACTAGTCCTAAAAGGTCAATAGTTCAGACTCACACCCTATTTATAGCTGAAACTTTGTGTGAGAGGTAATCGGTTTTCTCAGCTAGTACAGGCATTTACAAGTGAATGTTTTCTGGAAAGGAATCTTGCCTTTTCGTTACGTTAGTAAGTAATGATACTTTATTACTTACTTATTGGAAACCATTTTAACCCTTAGTTGTCCTACTTTTTCGCTTAGGTCTCCTAATGGGGCAAATCCACTAAGCAACCCAAAATCTTAGTGGTGTCTTATTTGGCCTTGGCAGAAAAAAAAATTCTATATAATATTATGTACCTCAAGTTTTATTCGCTTGTTTATACACTTTCAAATATGTGGTGCAAGTGCAATGTGGACTTGTAAAATGCGATGGACGGAATTAATAATGTAATGTTTTTTTCTTTACAGAAATTTTCTTATCCGGAGGCCAAAATTATTTGAGGTATCCTTGTTTGAGGTATCAATAAAATAAAATAAAATATAGATTTATAGATTTTTTTCAATTAAAAATTCCAAGTCAGGAAAAAAACGAAATTCCATTATTTGCTGAACTCCTGCAGCCTGCAGGTTTCCGAGTCATAATCGACGTCCATCTATAGCAAATTACATTCGTTTCATTAACAATTAATCAATTAAGCGTAACGCGAACGCCAGAAATTCATTAATGAAAATCGTCCGTTGGACCGAACGTTACGCGGGACTTAATTGAAATTGATCACAGATAAGAAAGCGTCCTTTCATAATAATGACACCATTCGCAAATAAAATTTTGTACGTAAACTTCGCATTTATAATTTTAAAGTTTTCTGGAATCTTTCATATTTTAACCGGAACTATCTTCGGGATGGATATCATTTTAAGACAGCAATACATACATATTACCGTAACTACTACAAATTTACGCTCTTACCTACTATGTTTCTTTGCTATTTTCAAGCTCTTAGCAGTTACTATGCGATTCCACACCAAGGCCGTATTAACTTGATTTCGCAATTTGAACAACAATATTATTGATAGGTGCGTTCCCCGTTCCTGTATAATTTTTTGTTCCCATTTTGGGTAACAATCTAACCGTAGGGTTAGACATCACGATTCAATCGTAGGATTGAATCGTGATGATTGAGGATTTGAAGCTCAGTGTTGTTGGAGCCCTTGGATAACTCAAGTTCATTGAAGTGACCAAATTTAACGAATACACAGTCCACATTCACAAAACTACACACTAACGCCCCAACTCAGAATCACTAAGGATTACTTAAATCGCTCCTTAGTACAGAATTTGTATGGTGATTCTTTACTAAGGAGCGATTTAAGTAACCGTTAGTGACTCTGAGTTGGGGCGTAAGTAGAATATCTGCAATGTACGTATACAATTTCAAATATATTTTCTTATCACTACACAATAAATGTTATTCTCGTTAGATCGTGAGATTATATTAATACCTAAATAATATTTAGTTAATGATAATTGATAGGGTAATAACCACTCAGGGGATGCTTGGGTACAGCTGGTCTATTTATAAGTTAACAATACTCCGCTGGAGAAAATTTCGGTCTTGACCCACGTCAGATTAAATTAGAGGGATAAAGGGAAAATGGTTCGGGAAAATTTATTTTGATAGATTGACCTTATAGGGTGTACCTTGTCTTGGCGTTTAACCAGGACGGAGAGAATTTACACTATTTGTATTATTTTCAAGTCATAAGTTATGCATGATTCAACAGAAAGTTGTGAAGTCTAAAGTTTGGTAAGGTTATATAAAAATCATTACTATAATATGACATTTGATATCCTATTTTATTGTACATATTATGTTATAATTTTCTTATAAACATATTTTTTTAAAGAGAGAAGAAAAAGAAAGAAAGAATTGGCTCTCAAGCCATGACCCCTCTCATCTTATCTTTCATATCATCCGTACCACAATCCATCCATCTTTTCTTTGGTCGTCCTCGTCCCCTTGTCACATGCGTTTCCTCTCAAAATTATCAAATATTTATTATAAACTAATTAAATAACTGCCCTGGTCGACGATCGAACTCTAAAGTCCATTGGGAAGGTCCACTGGGGAGAATAGACTCGTAATAAAGATTGACACTGATTAGACAATGTAACGTCACACACAACAACGTCATACAGTGTAATTACGTGCCATGGCGGCCACCCTCGCGGCTTGCAAAGGTCAAGATGTAGGCGTTCTGATGCCAACTAATACATTATCTTTCTGAACCCTGTTTGATTTGATATGAATCACTATTAATAAGAGGTTTAGTATATTCAGTTTTTCTAAAATTCTTCAAATATTAAATAGCGTTAGCGTCATGAGGTGCACTACTCAGATATTTCTAGTGTAAAGGAAATACAATTTAACATGCTTAACCAAATCTTTAAAGTTGATGTATTCGATAAAGATGTTTGCAAGAAGCTTGATGAAGGAAATTATATATTTTTACTAACTGACTCGGCAAACGTAGTTCTGCCAAAAATTTAGGGGTGGACCACCATTAACATTTAGGGGGATGAAAAATAGATGTTGTCCGATTCTCCACCCTAGCCGATATGCACGCAAAGATTCACGAAAATCGGTCGAGCCGTTTCGGAGGAGTGCAACTTCAAAAAAGCGTGACACGAGAATTTTATATACCTATTAGATAGACAGTCGATGGAATCTGTCACTTACTTTGAACTGATTGAATGACGCCAATTTAAGTAACAGTAGGTACTAAAAATAAATGTTACTTTGCGTTACGTTATTATGTTTTGACGCAAGTTTTCGCTTTGAAGGTTTTCACGATATATTAGTTCATTGGTTTTAACTTTTTTATAATAATTTTATCTTGTTTTTTTTTCCAGGTAAACTGAGAAAATTCAAAATCCACTTTGGTAAGTTTTTGTGCGAGTTTCGTGATTTACATTTTTACAGTATTTTCCATTTCCCGTAGACGTTGCCGAAAGATTTTCACTTAGGGTTTTCCTGTAAACTTTTCCTGAATTATTCGATTAGTATATTTGACGACCTTTTATTCCAGTTAAATGTGACAGATAAATGTTTCCGCTGTGTATGTTGACACACACGGGGAACCCTAATGCAAATGTGTTTACACTCACACATTTGTATTAGGGTTTCTTTATTCACAATTTTGATCATTTTACCTATACCTATAGGTGAATTGGCCGAAAAATTATTGTTCATAACTTGTAGTTACACACAGATAATATTGAAAGCTTAAATGTAAACTTATGTTTAAACGAAATTACAATTCCAATTTAACAAACCCCAACCTTTCTATTTTTAAACCGATTTGAGGCAACAATAATTACAAATGAAAATATATTCCAACCCTCTCTCACCCCAACATCGGACCAAAACAAAGTGTACCCCAACCTCCCCGTATACCGCATCCATTGCTCCCGACATTCCCGCCCGCCCTACAGTGTCGGACCCACTGCCGCGAACACCGCACGCCTATCGACCGGTCGTAACGTGATCAGTTTTACGTGTATACCAGTGGTTTCCCCTCATCCTGTCTCCTAGATACTTCTAGAAACCTTCTAGAAACTCTATGGAACTCTGTCTCCAACGGACCGTGGTCTAACGTAAGTTTTTCCCGTATAATATCGCCGGTCGGCCGGTTCGCCGGCGCGTTTATTTACATGCTTGGTTTCATATAGTTATTGGGAGCTATCGTTAATCTTTAAAGTGAATGTGGATGTTTGGTTAAAAGCTTCGGTATTAATGAAACGCTTCAACTATGTTATGTCGATGTTGCAAAGTTCCGGTTTCCGTATTTCGTACTAGGTACGATACAATTTTTATTTTTCATCAATATTTATTGCTCAGGTTTGGTTTACTTAAAAGGTTTACAAATAACAACCCTTTTTCGTTTCGATTCATTAGGTAAGCTGGAAGGGTTTAGGCAGAAGTTCTTAGTATGTGGTATTAATCCAGTTTGACCATCCATAACTTCATAACGGTAAAATGAGCACTGGTCGACCCCCGACCAGGTGGACTGATGACCTAAAGAAGACGGCTGGAAGCTGCTGGATTTAGAAGGCCCAGGACCGGTCGGAGTGGTGCCAATTAGGGGAGGCCTATGTCCAGCAGCGGACTTAAAAAGGCTGTTAGATAGATAGAACTTCATAATCCTTTGAGTTATTTGCATAAAAGGGTTTAATCCCTGAAAGGTTCATAAAATATTTTGAAATCACTATACTGTGAGTTCCCATGTTAGAAGGTATCCGTGGCAATGAAAACATTTTTTAACGACTTCACAAAATTTATAGATAATTTCAATGACAATTTATTCGATCACCTCGCATTAAAATGCCGTAGTTGTGAGAGACGTAGTTATTGAAAACGTTGGACTCAATTCGTCCCAACGACAACAATGCAACAATTGGCAAATGCTGAAGTTTTGTCAGTAGTTTGTAATTGCTACTTGTTAAAATTAATACTTGACGAACAATATTACCTTACAATAACTAGCAATGTAGACTTGATAAAGCGTACTAAGTTAGTCAAAACCTTCTCTTATCATTTTACTATCTTATTATATATAAATTACGTGTCACGTTGTTTGTCCGCGATGGACTCCTTAACTACGTAACCGATTTTAATCAAAGCACATCGTGTGCAGTTTGATCCAACTTGAAAGATAGGATAGCTTACATCTCAAAATATAAAACTTCTGACAGAACGAAGTCTGTCCGGGCAGCTAGTTATCTATATAAATAGGGGACTAATGAACAGCAGAGCCACCTAATGGTAAGTGGTCACTATAACCCATGGATTGGCAAAGCCATCACCGGTGCTTTAGCGGAGAAAAGACGCTTCCAAAACTCCCGCCCCGCATTATTTGTTAACTTACCCTTTGTCTTCGAATTTTCCCGTGATTTGCGGGATGATAAGTACCCTATGTCTTAATCCAGATTATGGTCTACCTGTGTGTTAAATTGTATGAAAATCCGCTCAGTAGTTTTTGTGTCAAAGAGTTACAAACATCCTCCCTTTCACAATAATATGAAGTAGGACTTGATAATATAAAAGATGAATTTTACCAAAAAAAAAAATGACTTCAAAATAACTCAAAACTACTTGTCAGATCTAGCTCAAGTGGGACCACATGACAAGCACCAGCTTTTTATTAAAAAAATAATCATCAAAATCGGTTCACCCAGTCGAAAGTTCTGAGGTAACAAGCATAAAAAAATACAGTCGAATTGACCACCTCGTCCTTTTTAACCGACTTCAAAAAAGGAGGAGGTTCTCAATTCGACTGTATTTTTTTTTATGTTTGTTACCTCAGAACTTTGGACTGGGCGAACCGGTTTTGATGATTATTTTTTTAATCGAAAGCTAGTGGCTGTCATGTGGTCCCACATAAATTTTATTGAGATCTGACAATGGCATACATGAGAAAACTACATAAGTCGTAAATTTGTGTTAAGATGTGCGCGACAAATTGACGAATAACTCAATATCACGTAAACCGATTTCGATGATTCTTTTTTAATCGAAAGCAGGCGCTTGTCATATGGTCTCACATAAATTTGAACGAGATCTGACAACTATGTAGTTTTTGAGACTTTGAAGTCGGTTATTTTTTGTTAGTAAAATTTTCATTATTTGAAGTCGATTAGAAATACAATAGAGTGGAGACACTAACCATGCTTATTTCTTTCATTCGTTTTGTCAATAAAGCTTTACTACGCAATAAGCTTTCAGAGAAAATTATAGCCTTTAACGGGCCTATAATTGCTAGGCAATCCCCAACTATTACCCAAACGTTTAAGGCTTAAGGCAGATTGTACATTCGGTACGTGGTCGTGTGTTTAAGCCATTCAATTGGTGTATTACCACTTCCGCACCTGCTGTCTGTAGTGTTATGCTAATTTGTGTAACATTGTATGTATGAATGATATATAATTCTATTGTCTACACATAGAATGATTGCGCTGCCGTACATTAACTCTACCGATTGCACTTAAATTTGCTTTAATATAATCGGGTTTTTTATATCTTATAAGTTAATGCTTGACTACAATTTCACCTCAAGTGACGATGTAGACATGGATGGTAAAACGCATTAACTTAGTAAAAGCCTATTCACTCTTGCCTTGAAGACACATTATAATCGAGCGGAAACACCAATCTGCGCTTTCAAACATTACATATAGCAAATGCACTCCAATTAAAAACAATCGATCTAAATGTATGCTTACAAGCAGTATAAAATTATTTCAACCGTGAAAAATAACGCAAGTAAAAGGTTTAATTTGGCCCACCGCCACCCTACTGTTTGTATTGCCTGAAGGGCAGACAAAAGATCTTATACCAAGCGGTTACCGTCACTGATATATAGATGGAGAGGATGCATGAGTCCTCAATGTATCCTAAATATTTATTTATTTATTTAGTTATTTATGGATAACCAACAAGACACACATTAAGTTTACAAAAATACGTCATACAAATATTTTAAGAACTAAATGTTGCCTTAATTTATTATGGTTACACTTGCTCTGTGCCCGCGGCTTTCTCCGCGTTTCCCGGGATAACAAGTATTCTTAGACTACCTGTGTGCTAAATTTCATTTTCATTCAACGTTGAAATTTAACATAGTCACAGATTGTAATCAATAGTTTAATAAATTTAATTGTTCCAAAAAATCTTCTTGAACAATATGTAAGTTTAAAAGTTATAAAAAAGCGGCCAAGTGCGAGTCGGACTCGCCCATGAAGGGTTCCGTAGCAGCAAGTAACATAATATAAAAGTTCTTGAAGTTCGTTGTAACTTTGATCGAGGTAAATTGCGGTTCACGATTTATGACGTATTAAAAAAAAACTACTTACTAGATCTCGTTCAAACCAATTTTCGTTGGAAGTTTGCATGGTAATGTACATCATATATTTTTTTTAGTTTTATCATTCTCTTATTTTAGAAGTTACAGGGGGGGGGACACACATTTTACCACTTTGGAAGTGTCTCTCGCGCAAACTATTCAGTTTAGAAAAAAATTATATTAGAAACCTCAATATCATTTTTGAAGACCTATTCATAGACCCACCCACCCACACGTATGGGTTTGATGAAAAAAAATTTTTGAGTTTCAGTTCTAAGTATGGGGAACCCCCAAAATTTATTGTTTTTTTTCTAATTTTGTGTGAAAATCTTAATGCGGTTCACAGAATACATCTACTTACCAAGTTTCAACAGTATAGATCCTATAGTTTCGGAAAAAAGTGGCTGTGACATACGGACGGACAGACAGACAGACAGACAGACAGACATGACGAATCTATAAGGGTTCCGTTTTTTGCCATTTGGCTACGGAACCCTAAAAAAGACCCGTCTGCTATCAAAAAAGCTATCATGATATTTTGAAATCCTTATGGTAAGCTCTTTAATTTATTCTTTGATACTTAAAACAATGGCATCTCACAGCCACCATATTTGTTTTTTTTTTTTAATTTCACTTAACAAGGAACACCTTCGCTGTCAAGACGCATCTAACGATATCTTTATTATATAAATTGGTCCAGCGGATTGGAAGATATGAAGTAGGTAATAAAGAATATTACACAAATACAACATACGCGCGATAATCTAAATTTTACTAACAAAAAATAACCGACTTCAAAGTCTCAAAAACTACATAGTTGTCAGATCTCGTTCAAATTTATGTGAGACCACATGACAAGCGCCTGCTTTCGATTAAAAAAAGAATCATCGAAATCGGTTGGCGTGATATTGAGTTATTCGTCAATTTGTCGCGCACATCTTAACACAAATTTACGACTTATGTAGTTTTCTCATGGATGCCATTGTCAGATCTCAATAAAATTTATGTGGGACCACATGACAGCCACCAGCTTTCGATTAAAAAAAGAATCATCAAAATCGGTTCGCCCAGTCCAAAGTTCTGAGGTAACAAACATAAAAAAAAATACAGTCGAATTGAGAACCGCCACCTTTTTTGAAGTCGGTTAAAAAACACTACCCTTCCTAGGCAGTCGGGTAATAAACAAAGAACTATATTACTTACACATTTAATTAAAATTTTCTTTAATACTGAACACTGTATGTGGGTCGGCTATGTTGTACTCGTATATTTGAACCTGCAAATATATGCATTGGAGATAATGAATAAACTTATCCTATCAAGTTGAGCTTATGATGTTGTCGGATGTGTAATAATTTTCAGTTTTAGCTTGAGTAAACTGCATATTTGTACCATATACATTACCATATATATTATACATGTACTATACATGTTATAAACATGAGATACAATATGGTAATATGTAGAATGTACCAAACTTTTTATAAAGTAAGATGGAATATAGGCTACCGATTATGAGTGTAATTTTGCCAGGTTTAAACTTTTATCTATTATTTCTTCTTTGCTGTTATGTTAAGTTAGGTAAATTAAATGTCTATAGTTTCAGTATAAATATATTATTACTAGCTGACCCGGCGAACTTCGTATCGCCTAAGAATGTAACAAATCAGAGATCATTAAAATCGGTACAGCCGTTCTTAACTTCTTAGCCGTTATAGTTTCCGTGTCCTCCCTCTCCCGTTCCCGCTCCCTCTCCCTCTCCCTCTCCCGCTACCTCTCCCTCTCCCTCTCCCTCTCCCTCTCCCTATCCCTCTCCCTCTCCCTCTCCCTCTCCCTCTCCCTCTCCCTCTCCCTCTCCCTCTCCCTCTCCCTCTCCCTCTCCCTCTCCCTCTCCCTCTCCCTCTCCCTCTCCCTCTCCCTCTCCCTCTCCCTCTCCCTCTCCCTCTCCCTCTCCCTCTCCCTCTCCCTCTCCCTCTCCCTCTCCCTCTCCCTCTCCCTCTCCCTCTCCCTCTCCCTCTCCCTCTCCCTCTCCCTCTCCCTCTCCCTCTCCCTCTCCCTCTCCCTCTCCCTCTCCCTCTCCCTCTCCCTCTCCCTCTCCCTCTCCCTCTCCCTCTCCCTCTCCCTCTCCCTCTCCCTCTCCCTCTCCCTCTCCCTCTCCCTCTCCCTCTCCCTCTCCCTCTCCCTCTCCCTCTCCCTCTCCCTCTCCCTCTCCCTCTCCCTCTCCCTCTCCCTCTCCCTCTCCCTCTCCCTCTCCCTCTCCCTCTCCCTCTCCCTCTCCCTCTCCCTCTCCCTCTCCCTCTCCCTCTCCCTCTCCCTCTCCCTCTCCCTCTCCCTCTCCCTCTCCCTCTCCCTCTCCCTCTCCCTCTCCCTCTCCCTCTCCCTCTCCCTCTCCCTCTCCCTCTCCCTCTCCCTCTCCCTCTCCCTCTCCCTCTCTCTCTCTCTCTTCCTCTCCCTCTCCCGCTCCCACTCCCGCTCCCGCTCCCACTCCCCTCCCCTCCCCTTCCCTTCCCTCCCCTCCCCTCCCCTCCCTCTCCCTCTCCCTCTCCCTCTCCCTCTCCCTCTCCCTCTCCCTCTCCCTCTCCCTCTCCCTCTCCCTCTCCCTCTCCCTCTCCCTCTCCCTCTCCCTCTCCCTCTCCCTCTCCCTCTCCCTCTCCCTCTCTCTCTTCCTCTCCCTCTCCCGCTCCCACTCCCACTCCCGCTCCCACTCCACTCCCCTCCCCTTCCCTTCCCTCCCCTTCCCTTCCCTCCCCTCCCCTCCCCTCCCCGTGTTACATAATCGGGATCTGAAGAACATGCGCGAGCTGTCCGGCCGCGGGGCCGGTGAACCGGTGATGATTGTTGCTACTCGTACAATCACGTTGTCACGTAGTTCCTTTACTACGTAATATCTTCTGAATGGAATGTCCGATTTGAGTAATTCAAAAAGTTATCTATAGGTATTGAAACAGTTTTGAATATGAAATGATTTATTTGGATAAGGATTAATACGAAGGTATGGTTTTCATGATCTGATTTTGGTCATCTTTTTTATTAACTTTTAAAATGTAAAAAGTGGTTATAGTGACATAACGACAATAGTTAGACATATCGCACCTTTGGTGGAACAAGGGCTCAACTGCACTTTTGTAATTTTACAGGAGAGCCATTTTAAAGTCTTTTTTTTGCATTCCGTGTCGTATTATTCGTCTTTGTATTGCTTCAAAGTGTTTGTTATTTGCATGAGATACGACCCATTTATTTGTGAATATGTACTTTGCAGGTGTCAAATATTTTTTTGTTTAATTTTTGTCATTTTACGATTTTTTGTAAGATGTGCCCTTGTACCACCAAAGGTGCGATATACTATCGCGAGGTTTTTTGTAGATATTGATATGTTCTATAATATTGTAGAACATTTTTTTGTTCTATCATCAATAGTTTCCGCAGCGTATGCGATGAAAGAAATTTTTAAGCAAATTTTTTCCCACTTTGGTTCACGTTACTGATGTTTTAGCAAGGATCCCTAATTTTTTCTAGTAATAAATGTAGCCTATGTTACTCATGAATGATTTAGCATTCTAATGGTGAAAGAATTTTGAAAATCGGTTCAGTAGTTTTTGAGTTTATTCGTTGCAAACATACAAAAATACAAAAATACAAAGCTTTCCTCTTTATAATATTAGTATAGATTAGAAACAATTAACTAACAAGTACGGCGAAATAGAACTGAATACGTTACGTATGTTGATTGGCCTGTATAAGAAAGGCTTCAAGGGTGAAAACTTTGTATAAATATATACTTTTAATTTCGATATTGATATTTTTTTTTCTGTAGGCTTATCAAAACAGAAGACAAGCCTAAACAGTTTTTTGAATTTTCTGAATGTCAGATTGTAGGTAATTAAAATTGAACATTGAATAGATTAAGCAGGTACAACTTTGGCATACTTCTGATTTTAGGGTTCCGAAGTAAAATCCCTTATAATTTCGTCATATCCGTCTGTCCGAAGCAAAACGCCGAGTAACGTAATGCGGCATGGGTATTCATATTTATTAAAACTCTAGAATCGTAGAATAAAATTATTAATAATATGCACCGTCAGTATTTCAACATGCACAGGCGAGTGCAGTTTCAAAATGTACGCCGCGTGCCCATACGTGTCTCGCATGAGAATGGGCGCTGAAAATAGAGGCTTTGATTGCTTATAGTATAGTTGAGTTTTGTATGAGTAGCGAGATGTGTTAAATTTATGATATTGTACTGGGGGAGATGATTAACTGTGTTGTGTATTAATAGCTGACATTTGATTCGCTGCGGGAAATTCTATACATACATCTAAAACACTCGTTAATAAAGATTATGTAGATAAAAATAATTAATACCAAATCAAACTTGTAGTAAAATATAATAATAAACCGACTGAAATAAAACAAATAGTAGATGTTTTTGCAAGTTTATTATAATTCGAGAAAACCGCTACCAATGTGGAAAGTAGTTTCTGAGAGTATTTCGAACAGACACATAGACAAACAGACAGATTTTTCTTGTGTGGTGATTAATACGTTAATAAATAATAATACATAATAACACTAAACACTCATAGCCCCATTCCTACTAGGATTCACTGTATCGTGTGTGCCATGGACAATACACAAATACAAGAATACACACACCCAGACCGACAAATTTCCATTACTAAGTTACTGGGAACCGAACCCAGAACCCTTGGAACAGCGATCCGGCATGGTCACAATTACGCCATACGGGTCGTCAAAATAATCCCACTAATAGTTTTTCTTAAATATCTTCCAAGTTATTGATAAGTTACAGGCTTACAGCTTCATAGTAGGTGGTCGTTTACGATACCCGTAGTATACAGTATACAGTTGGTAATATTACTACAGAGTAGTCAAAGCTTATGGTCGCCGTCCAATTAGCATACTGCGCCGTGTTGATTTGTGCGAGAATCACGAATTACCCCGCCAGGCCTTGCGTAGTTACCGGACGAATTGCCTTGTAAATGTATACTCCACTCCTGGGACAGGTTGTTGCGATGTGAATTTTGATTTTACAGACACCGAATTAGCGAGCCGTGACTCGTTGGCATGACTTTTCGTGGGTATCATTATCAATTTTTTGAGGTTCGGGAATTTTCGTGTTTAATAACTGCTTTATTCTTTTCTTGGGTCTAAAATTATGAATGCGTCTTCTTTTACAGTGTCAGAAACTTCATCCATCCTGGAGTAAATCCAACTAACCCTGTTGAATAAAGTTCTCTCCGGTTGAAGGTATTTTGGGTGTACCACTCGATTAACCATACTCGTTTGAGACATACTCGTTTATGTCGGTAGGCTTCCGGTAGCAACCTGTCTTGTACCTCTTCGAAGCTTACATTTTTACCTCGCATGCTACTATCATAACTCACTTGGGTTACAATGCGTAGATATTGAATGGCAGAATTAACGTACTTTTGAGAGCATCGTAAGGAACTCGCGCGTCTTATTCTTACGATTGTTCTAATACGGAAAACATTCTGTATTCATTTACTGATGACTCATCACTCATTACACCGTATAAATTGTCATCCTCTAGACTTACTTTTTTCTTTGTTTGGGTTCCTAAAACTTACCATTTAATTTTGCATATTTTACATATTTGCGTGCATATTTCAAGTATTTTTCATGCATATTTGCATGCATATAACAAGCTTTTTATGTTGCATATAATCCGGTCCCTATTTATTATTATTACTATCTTGTAACAACAATAACAGGTTACACTAAAACATGTTCGTTTTTCTCTTATGAATATCTGTATATAAAATTCTGTATATAACAACAATGATAATAACTGAATACATCTATCCCGAGAACAATTCTACACTGCCAATAATTCTGCGATTTTCAACGATCTAGTCGAATTATCGAGTAAATAATAAAACAACAACATACCGTTATTCGAAACTTCGTGAAATTCTCGTAATAACATCAAAGCTTGGTTGAAATCATCGAGGTTAACTCTCAATTTGCGGTTATAAGCTCGTTCGCGGAACGCGGGAGTGTTGATGCGAGTTATTTAGGTATATTGGTGCCTATATGGTTCGTGCACGTAGTACGGCTTATGGAGATGATGGGAGTATGAGAGGCAATATGCAATAGAAGTGTTGAGTGCTGCTTCTGATGGGCGGGACTCAGTAGTATAAAAAAACTCCATTCAATGTCATAAATGAAAAGTTATAAATGTCATAAATGAAAAGTTAATATTTTATACCGCAATAATCTTGATTGGTATCTAAAAATTGTAAAGCCAGGTAGATTTTTTTTATATCGAACACGATGTGCACATTCAGTTAGTTCTAGCGTGTCAAGGATCAGTTTGAAAAAAGATATAAGGATGAGAGAACCACAACCTTGGGTTGATGTAAGTTATCGATGTGTTCGGAGCGACGGGGAACTAATATTCTTTAATTCAAGATAAATTTATAAACCCAAATATTATTAGCAAAAACCAAATAGGTACCTTCTGCAGGACTTGAAGGTTGCTATCAAACGATAATATACGCTTTACATTTTTCTAGACTTAGATATATGTATTTATTAATATATTAATGAATTATTCGTGTAAATAAAGGTAATTTTAATATTTTCTTCTCGATAACAAAAGTGTAAATTTATAATATAAATTACAACGGCTCCCCAAAATGAATTACGATTCTTAAAAACTTCGGACAATGCGAGAACGAACGACTCTTGGAACTTAATTTCTCGCAAACGACAATTAAAAGCGCTGACAGCACTTCTGTGATGAATTCTAAATTCATCTAAGTTGGATGGAAACGTTTCTATTATTACTTACTTTTATTACTATTTAAATAGGTACTGCGGCTTACTTAAAAATATCTTAGGAAGACTTAAACCTTAGTAAGGCTTGCTTAGGCTAGTCTATAAACAACTGATTTACTCCTGGTGGTGATTCAAAAAGTTCCAATTCCGTTGAATACCTTGTCATACCGACATAAAAAGCCTCATCTATAACCAAGTGTATTGTACGTTCTGATGACACCAAATTAAAAAGAGAAGTGCTATGGGAAACAATGGCATCGAGGTATTAAAAGAATTAGATAGGTACGGGAGTTCAAACAATGGGCGCTTTTGTTTGTACAAGAGAGGAACGAATGTAGATTGTGCTTTTTACAGGTTCTTTTACAAGGGTTGCTTGCTTCCATGGGAAATCATCATTAACATTTTTTTCAATTGTACCTGAGTCCCTCTTATGTTGCTTTCGTATAATTAAAGTGATGGTTTTGAAGTAATTATGCCGAAGAGAGTAATGTCGCGAATAATATCATATTTTCAGCAAACTATAATAGAGTATCATTTTAAAGATTCTTCTTCCTCAGAAAAATATATATTAGGATTGTATATTTCTCACAGATTAGAATTTATTTGTACTACTTTAACGTCATGGTATTCTGACATCTGCTTGTCGACTTTAATGACAAGATGACAGCTAAAACAACTGAAAGTACAGTTCACTGAACGAATGCTAATTCGAGTACACACAAATTCGCTTATCCTATTAAATATTACATTTCAGTCCTCGAATATCAAAAAGCAACTTTGCATCAAAAATTCGCGCAACTTTTTGTGATTAAGTCTTAAGTACGTTTGTGTGTCGTAAGAATGAAATAGTAGTGGTAACATCGGAAAGCTCTCTCGAAGCGCTCGGATACCCCTTGTTTATTACTCGTGTACTGTTTATATTAGGATTTTTATTTCATAGCGTCGTATAGTATTTACGGTTGTATCCTCTCATATAATATATTTTTAGGGTGTTTTTGTTTTATGAGAAGCGACCTCAGTCTTATTTGTAGGAAGAGTCTTGTCAGAATTTTTAAAGCTAATAAGTGGTTGCGATAGGAGTTAGTTGGTAGAAATCATCCATCGTCAGTTGTTTCTTCAGTTATATGTGACAGAAAACCTTTAAATGGGTAGTATAAGCACTGTTTTGTACTATACCTACTATATATATTAATTGCTGACAACGGTATTTAATTAATGTTTGAAAATTTGTTTGAATATTTTGGTAGTTGGTAGTTTCAGGCAACCCACCTTTTTTAATTACAAAATACCTTTCCAATATTTCATTACTATGTACCTACTAACGAGTGGCATGACAGTAAAACAGATGTATACAGGGTGATTTTTTTAATTGGGCGTGGATGGCTAAATCTGAAACTTTGAGAAATAGCGAAAAGTTCTCGTCCTTTAAGCACTTTTGCTATTGAAATCTTGGACTTGATTTCAATGAAATCTAAAACTGTATCACTAGATAGAAAAAAAACAGTATTCCTAACCGGGTATCGACCTTTTGAGTTTGAAAAATTTGACACCCTGTATTATAACACCATTCGATAGTGTCTCTAACAAGGATCGAATTCTGGAAAGTAATACAAGGAAACCTTAAGGAGAATCTTGGATTTTAAGAAACTGCCTCTAATCGACACATACGCCAAATGTTTGTAGTATTAGCACGTTCATAATATTTATTAGTAGACCTCAAGCAAACGTTTGCCCACGATATAATATAATTTCCCTTTATACTTATAGAATAAATAACGTAACATAATAACGTTATATTACAACCGTCTGTAACAAATTGCGTTACGTAGGTGCCGGTGTTCCCGACTACGGCATGAAACATACTTAATTAAGTTTCCATTTGAGTTGTTGTTATGAATATTACGAGCCCGAATCTGTTATTGTGTGCTTGGAATTAGGTGAATACGTAAACACTGTTGTCTTTATTTTGATTGTTGTGATTTTTAAAAGGTTTACGGTCTGTCCGATAGCGGATTTGAACTTGCAGTATTTTTTCGTTAGTACCCAGTTTAAACGACTTCAAAAAAGGAGGAGGTTCTCAATTCGACTGTATTTTTTTATGTTCGTTATCTCAGAACTTTGGACTGGGCGAACCGATTTTGATGATTCTTTTTTTAATCGAAAGCTGGTGGCTGTCACGTGGTCCCATATTAATTTTATTGAGATCTGACAATGGCATCCATGATAAATCCATATAAGTCTTAAATTTGTATTAAGTAAGTGAGACAAATGGACGAATAACTCAATATCACGCCAACCGATTTCGGTGATTATTTTTTTAATCGAAAGCAGGTGGTTGTTCACATAAATTTGAACGAGATCTGACTAGTAGTTTTTGAGTAACGTTGAAGTTGGTTATTTTTTGTTAGTAAAATTTAGATTATATCGATTTAGTATCACTGGCTATCAACTCGTCAATATGTCGTCAAATATGACTTGATATAGTATTGCTACTGGAGACGCGGTGAGTGGTTCCCCGGGGTGCCGTCTATAAAATGTCTTGATGTAATGCGGTGAAACTAAAACCTTACTCTTTTCAGATATTGATCGCTTAAGTTACTTAGTTATTTATATTGTATTTGTTACGAGCGGATACCCGGCGTGTGCTACAACGCAAGAAATTTTTGTATGGAAAAAGTCGAAAATCAAAAATGTGCCTAATGCGTTGTTTTAGTAGTATCAAATCATCTTCGCATTATTGTCTTTCAAATGAAACAATTTTGGGACATATCGATTGGGTGGCTTCAAAGTCTCTAAAGGACACCCGAAAAACATTTTTTATGTTTTATGTAACATCCATACTTATAATATTATAAATGTGAAAGTGTGTTTGTTTGTCCGTCTTTCACGTCGCAACGAAGCTGTTATGTATATGGTATGGTTTTTGTGTGTGGAGATATTGAGGAGGGTGGAGAGTAACGTAGGCTACTTTTTACCGCGGTAAAACGCGGGAGAATCGATATTTTAATAGTTGCTAGATATTTAGTTCCGGATGTTGTTAATAGATGGCGTTAGTAAAATTCATTTGCAAGTTCTGAATCACGCTATCAAATGATACATGTTTACTTAAGACATAGGCAAACTAAATTTAACTAACAATAGGTAAAAGTAAGTAGGATTTGTAAAGAATCGATCTCTACCGCGGCGAAGCTGCGGGCAAAAGCTAGTATAATATACTTTTGTAACTGTTAACTACATTCCTAACAACGAAAATAAAATGACGTGGTATAAAATTAACTTATGATTTCATATCAACTCTCACGTGATACCTAACACTGATCGTTAATGATGTTAGTTACAGACTGAACTATAGAACCTATAGGTATGGTTTAGTCTAGACAATACATTGCAGATAATATAACGTTAGATGGAATTAGACCGTGGTCCAAGATACAGGCGACCGACGCATGTTTTTTTTATTGTAAAATTAACAATAAACTAATCCACATTTTTAATTGATTCTCCATTTCCCTCGATATCCGACATTCCTATTAAAATAGTAAGCGGCGTACTTTTACTAGATTGATAGACCTACTTATGGAATTAACAGATACAGATCAGTTTAATCCATGCTTGACACTTCAGGACAATTAATCCGTACCATTGTTTATTGTTGCTTGTTGGTAGGGTTTTTTACAAACGGATACAAACAAATTATTTTACCTGTTTCGTTTGCAGTGACGACGAGCTAAAATTAAATGTTCTTCTGTTTTTCGGCATTCTTTCTGCCGGTAATCTTTATCATGTATAATTTTAATTACATCACACGCCTAAGCTTATGGATTAAACCATTTATCTTGAGCGAGGTAGAAGCTGACACTTGAGATTTGGATTTGTGGTCGAAAAACTTTCTCCATTAAGAATAGATGGCGAACATCGGTTTCTTTATCTTATTAGGTTACTAATAACTTATAGCGAAACTGTAATTGAATTGTGTCTATATAATAATACTAATATTATGTTGTTATTTAATGAATATTATTATCGTTTCATGAAGCCTGCCTTGCTAGCTACCACCCTAATGATTGATTCAGCCACCAATGGCTCGTCGTGTTCCAGCTGGTTTTATAATTTTATACGGATAATTTTATTTGTGGAAATTATGAATTTCACTGAAAATTTGTCAGCGATGAAATTTTTTATCTGAAATAGATAAGTATATTGATGTTGGATAGAGATTAAATTGAAAAAGATGAAAGAACGAAGATATTTTAGGCTCCCACGCATTTACAAACATTTCATCCCAAATGAAAATTATAATTTACTCAGCCAATTTACTTCGGAAAATATTTACCTCAAATTGAAATCAAAAGTCGTATTTGCTCTCTGATATCTATCTATCGCCTACGCAACCGTTAAATGACACGATTTTTTCAATCAAGATCGAGCTTTTACCTAATTTAATTTTTAGATAACGTTTCTTTCATAATCATAACCCATTTATATAGCAGTTGTTAACAATCTTCGGGCGAAATTGTGACATCTCTAGCAATTCATTTCTAGTTCGCAAAGCTAGTGATTGTGAAATAAGCGAATTGACGAGTAGGCATCCTCTAGCTACTAGAGCAAAAACAACATACTCGTAACAATTGTGTATGTTTGCGCAACCCCAAGCCGGCTTCAGGTTATTACGAAGACAAAACGATGAACCGCGCTCCTTAATCCCGGATCTAGCGGTCAGCTTGCAAAGCTTTACGAATGTCCCGACATTAGAACATATAGACCGCCATTAAAGACAATCCTGCGTCTTATTAGCGAATATTTACAAATCGCATTGTAAGAATTACTCGTTTTATGGATGAGGTCGCAGCAATAGGACTTGGTAGATGTAAAACTACTCGGTCGTCAGAACCGTTATTACCGTTTGGAAATTATGATTGGGAAATGTCCTTAATGCTTCGTTTACATTCAGCCCCTACCGCTGCTCCACGAGCTGTCGGCAATAATTCCCTTGATACTGCCGTGGCAGGATCGAGAGAAGTGTAGTGTTTACATACTGCCCTACCATTCACTTCGCTTTCGACTTTCGGCAATGGCAGACGTCGAAATAATTACTGCGTCCGCGCTGTTTAAAAAGATTTCAAGTAAAAAAAAAGAAAATACGTCGCCGTAGAAGATGGTTTCAGCTGTATTGGGGCGGCTTAGAATACTAACCCCAATCCCACGCCGGATGGGTGTCGTAAAGGCGACTAAATTTGGCCCGCTGGCGATGGCGGTAGGGCCCTTCGAGAGATTGTATTGGTAGTATTGATTTTGATTGTTAATTAATACCATTATGCTATTATTATTTCTCCATGGGGTTCGCCTGGATAGCTACCACCCTTGAGCATGAGTCAGCCGCCAAACGACTTTTTCTTCTCTCTTTCTTGGCCGGCAACGCATCAGTGATGCCTTTGGCGTTGCTGATGTACATGGGCGACGATAGCTACCTTACCATCAGGTGGATCATAAGCTCGTTTGCCAGCTATTTCCATAAAAAAAGGTGAATGATATCTGTCCATCGTAATAGAACTCTGTAATTATCTACCTACCTAGATAACTGACTTTTATGTGCATTTATATACTTACTTTTTATACACTTACGTTTTTTTTTTCGTTTCTAGCAATTCTAGAAAATTAATTATTTGTTCATTGCTCTAACAAGAGGCGTATTTGCGGCTCTCGTAAAAAAAAAACAAGACGACACGCACATTCACTTCGTTCAAGAGCTCGGCGAAAAGTGAGCGACGGAGCTGAATGAGAACACGCACTGTCGTTCGCGCTGCCCGTCCTTTGACTTCCGCACAAAAAACCGCTCTTTTGGGCAGCGCCGGGCAGCGCGAGTAGCAGTGGTAGGAGCATGAGAAGTATCGTGTTCACATACTCGTCCTGCCCACTTCCCTACCTACTTTCCTGCTCAAATGAGCTGAATGTAAACGAGGTGTATGAAGAAGCAGTAACACTTATACGGATCAGCCGAAATATTTTTGTAATGATAAAGACTTTGAATACGAAGAAAGAAGACAGATGACTTATTAAAATAAAGTGTGCACTTGAACCCAGGGAGTCCTAACAAATGATGCATTATCAGCGTCTAAAAGAATTGCGTAAGGTACTCCCACCCACTGAAGACGCGTCCCGCCGCGGTGCGCAGAGCGACGGATAACACAACTGCGCGCGGGGCAATTTCCCGCGCGGTGCCGCGTCGGCAGTGTGTTGTGCTAGGCGTGATTTCTATATAAATTGACATAATTGCATACAATGGTAAAATCTGCCATCTCGCGCACCGCGACGGAGCGCGGTGCAGTGGGTGGAGCGCCTAAGACTTAACAACAACTACTATATGAACAAAGATTTTCGTCTTAATTTTATAATTATTATCCCACTAGCTATTACAGCTAGCTAGCCACGTGATGTAACAATATCATGATTAGTTCTCAACTTTTAAGACTAATAAAGGCTATAAAAAAGTCGAACAGTTCTTCGAAGAACTTTCTTATTACCTTCATTATTACCTTGTTACCTTACTTCCTGCTTGTTAATAATATTGCCATAAAGGATTAAATATTTTTTGGCAATTCCAGCGAAATTTAATTTCGGCAGCCAAATTAATTCGGTGTTGGTCCGCTTACCTTTGTTATTTAGTTGGCAGTCAAACGTTTATTAGCTTTGTCGAAGAAGAACATTGCGTGAAGCGAAAAGCCTGCAGCTTAATTTTATGGAAATAGCCGGCAAACGAGCTGACGATCCACCTGATGGTAAGTGGCTACCGTCGCCCATGGACAACAACACCAAAGTCATCACTGATGTGTTGCCGGCGAAGAAAGAGAGAAGAAAAAGAAAGAAAGAAAACTACAAACACTTTGGGTACTGCTCCACTCGTAGAGGTTCTGTTGTCGGTAACTTCCCGAGTTTTTTCATGTTTCCTTCAGAGTTCAGACCTTATCCTTATCCTTATCATTTTCCTTGTTAGCGTAATAACATCCCAGGACTTTAATCAGCAATGTTGTCTACAGGTATACAATACTTCATCTCATGTGCTTTGTTGTGCAGTCTTTATTGGCTTACTACAGAGGTTGGTTGATTCCACATCACTGAGGAAGCCTAGATAGAACGTACGTGGAGTAGCGCGTGACTGATTCAGACTTTCAGCTTATATTATTATTTCCCATATGGGTATAAACAGTTATATTATTCACTTATTCCTTTCACTTACCCACAAACTTATGTCGCTTCAAGTTATATATATTTTATTATATCGTTTAATATTTTTCTGTTAGATAATTTATATAAAAACATGACTACCCACTTTTTTAATCAGTGTTTTAACGCTTAAGTAGCAGCATTATAGTAAAATTTAATAAAATGGCTTTATAAAAGTTGGCCTATTAACTGCAAACCTGCTCATTGTAACCGACGTTATAACTTAACGGTTAAAGTTTATTAGTTAAACAACTTGAATGGGAAAACTTTATAACTGCAGTGTTGTTTCTAACAGGGAGGTGTTAGGAATAAAAAAGAATATAGTTTTAAAACTTTTACATTACTTAGTTTCTGTTCAGCGGCCCATTGCTGGGCAAGGAGATTAGGCATTTACTCAAGTTAACGATTTCTAACTCCCGACGCAAAAAAGAGCTGTTGTATGTCTGACGTATCTGTGTGAGTGTTAAGGCGTCGGTCGGGGGTTTTTTAAATTTTTAAATTTACAATTATTATCATCATATACATCGCTGTACAGTTAGTGTACATAAAGTACGCTTTTTGCTTGCTAATAATTCCACTCAGTTATCAGCCGAGCCTATTGCAAGCCAGCTCGTAAGCCAGGCTTCATATCTTGTCCCTTTAGTTGGTTATCCTACTGCAATCCAGGCTTCAAGTCCCTGGACAAATATTAGTAACGAAATTCCTTAAACAGCTTGAAGATCTGCAACATAATGACTTCTTAGCAAAGGTAACCGTCTTGACAAATCCAAAGCCAAACTTTTTCTCTAGTCTTACGAATTAATCTGCCAGACAAACTGGATCCTTAGCACCAAAACACATGATTTATAACCGTTTTATTGTACTCATTTTAGCCTACGTGCTTTCATTTGTAACCACGTGTTTCATTTCCAGAAAATTAATTTCTCGTGCGTTGAACAAAACGAATTATAACTCTGATTTTGTTGGATAATTTTAAATTAGATTCGTGTTTTGTTTAAAGTTTATTGCTGTTGTTGTTTTTGATGTAGTTGACAAGGAAATCAGTTCAGTTTCAGCATTAGTGTAAAGAATATGGAAGCGTACTGAGATTTCATTGAAGCAAATAAATAAATTAAATTCACAACTTTGGTTTTCGGTTTACTTCTTGGTCGGAAATGGATCAGTGATGCCTTTGACATAACGATTGTCCATGGATGGTGGAGATCACTGATCAACAAATGGTCGGCTGCTCGTCTATTGGCTATGGAGATAACCAAATAAACAGCCGTTTTCTAAACAACATAACCAACCATAAAAATTATACGAATGAATATTCGTTTGATGTGAATTTGAATGTTTCCGAAACAGTAGCCGTTATATTATTAACTGTACCTAAACGAGACGCTGTTTATTTAGGTTCTTGCGTGCATTCTAAATACAAATGGAATCATACTAATATTATAAATGTGTAAGTTTAGATGTTTGGATGTTTGTCACGTAATCACGCAAAAACGGCTGATCGGATATATGTAGATCAATGATATTATAATGTAAAAAAGAGGTAGATTATATCACTAGCGCGCCGACGATGAAGAGCGTAAGAACAAGCAATTGACCGTTCTGCTCGTAGTCGCTCTGTCAATACAAGACGATACGCACGCTTTTGTTGTTTTCAGAAGTGCTTGAAATTTGACATAAAGCTTTAAAATGCCTTCGTGTATTATACCAATGTGATTGGTGTAGTGACACAAAAGATAAACGTGTGTGTGTTGTAGCTCTTTTGGAACAGATTTTTTGGTTGATTTGTAAGGTTATAACGTATCTAATATAGATGAAATTTGGCACAGATAGTATTCTATATCTGTATGAAACCGTTCAAGGCTATTAGATACTAAGCATCTGCCTGCGGCTTTACCTATTTCCGAGTTAATAAGTACTACGTGCTAAATTCAAGGTTTTGCGTGAAAAACAAACAAACATCCATACATCCTCACAAACTTTCACATTTGTAATAGTAGTAGAAATGTGAAATATTTCGGTATCTAAAAACCGATCAAGATTGCAGAACAGGAAGACTATTCAGATTTGTAACTTGACAGCGGAGTTTCAAAATTGACGTTCGAGTTCTAGGATCACTTCACTTCGCAAGTGCGTAATAGATGATTAGATAATGACATATCAATACGATGCAAGTTCGCTTTTGTTTTGTAACTTGACAGCGGAATACACGATGAGTTTCTAAATTGAAGTTAGAGTTCGAGACTCCCTTCACCTCGCAAGTGCGTACCAGATGATTAGAGAATCACATATCTCGGACTCGAACTTCAATTTTGAAACTCATCGCGGATTCCGCTGTCAAGTGACAAAACTGAATAGCCCTGCTGAAGTCTTCTTATATGTACCTAAGATCTCAGAATTAAATGCAACAAGTTGCAATTCTAACCTGGATACTATTCTATTCATCAATGAATGTATTGTGTGTTGAAAACATAAACCCAAGGATTACGCAGTTGGCATCTGCGTAATATTCCGTTTTGTTTATCTGTTACTACTGCAGTTAATGTTGCTTTAGTTACTCAGAATTTATTGCATCGATTCTTGGAACAAATGAAAATTATATAAAATTCGGTGATTTGATGATCTTTTTTTTTATTTTATAATTTATCGCCCCAAATTACAATTAGAATTTTTACGATATTAAGTAACTAATTCTTAGGTCTTTGTTACTAGAGACTAGAACTAAAGAATTATTAGGAGTATAAGTGCACAAGACAATGATTTATTTGGGACGATAAAATATGAAATCTGCGTACCGCAGTATCTGGTAAAAGTAGGTAGTTTGTTCGATATTATTTAAAGTTTCCACGCCACTGGGCACCGAGGATAAACCCTTTTAGGGGCTTTCTCATAAAAAATAACAGGATACACCGCGACCGCTTCTAAACTTGCCCCTAAAGTCACGTTTGGACATTTCCTCTTCAATTTTTCCTTTCCAATAGACGAATGAGGGAAGTGAATTGCGGAATTTGTACAAAAGATTACTGACTTTAGGCCGTCGATACAAGAGCTCTATTGGAATGATTGTGATAGAAGTTTGGAGGATTACGACTTTTGTTGTTCAAGCAACCATAGATTTTAGAGGCAGAGTGAAGCATTGCTGTGTGGAATATGTGAAGACTGAATCTGTCTACTATTTGATAGAATTCCGCATTGTTAATGTTGGTATGTATACTTTACATCTCTATGAACTAACTGTAAACACGGAAAGTTATTTATTTCACCAAAAATATTATCTTCAGGAATTTTGGATAAGAGAGTAGGAGCGGAAGGATTTATGATCATATTCAATTTATTAAAACCCAGGTTTTAATATATTGTAGGTATTAGTACGCCACAAAATAATGATGGCTAATACGATATGATGAACTTGACAAGTTGTCGTTTCCAATTTATTCTTAAAAATAACCCTCAAGATTTCTAGGATATCGTTACTTTTTCGCTTTCATGACATGTACGGAACTTTTAAAATGTTGAAATACTATGAAATTTATAACTATCGTACAGGACGTAATCAAGTTAATGAAATGCTCGTTCTTGAGACTACTCATCTGTTTTGTCAACAGCCGATCTCGGCAGCGCAGAAATCAGCAAGAAAGCTCTTTTGAGTAACTGTGTAATCTTGCGAAATGAGTCGTCTCAGACGGAATCTCGTTTTAATGTTCAACTAAGTATTGCTAGAACTGGATTTAGCCGTTGCTTACTGAGGCTTCTCGCAAAAAAACTTTTTAAAGACAGATGGAATTATTGTTCGTAAGATTCTTTGTTCCGTCTTTATCGTCGTCTCCGTTGATGCTTTAAAATATTTATGATAAGTGTTCACTATTGACAATGGAGAATGGAACAAAGTACCTACACATGGTCACGTACACGTTACCGTAGGCCGTAACCCTCCGTACGGTAACCGGAACAATGAACATGTTATACACATTTCAAGGTCCAAGGAGAAAAAAGTTGCTATATCTGACACACAGGACCAAGAGGTATATTATAGTCCGTATTCTCACGAGTACCTAGTGGAGGTTGACTTTCACATAGGTAGGTAAAAGAAGGTAGGAGGGTATGAGTTAAATACGACTCGTATTATTTTCAGACATTTTTATCACTTTCTGGATGGATATACGAAAACTGGAAATAATCTTCGAGACTCTAGTGGTGGCGCTAATGAGTGACACCAGTGATATCACTAACATGACAGAATTTAACACAACATTATAATATTTTACAGCTACGAATAACATTTCTGATGTAACTCCTATATTTCCATAAGTAGAACAGTTTTCATAACATGATAAAATATTCTTCTCATAGGTACGAATACCAGAAATATTTTGAGGAGTGATAAAGAATTCAGACGTCAGCTCCGGAAACGAGGAGCACAGGCGGACGCGACGACAAACAACTTCCGTGGAGTAACTCCATTCGTTGGCCACTTTTAATATATTTTGTATAAATATACCCGAGCGGGGGTTAACACTAGTTATTATTTAATGGAAATTTTAAAATGACATATATTCCTGGATCATTAGCTTGGTATTCCACCTAAGGGTAAATGAGAATTATTCTGATTGATAAATTGAATCCTAGTATTATAGATGTGGAGGTTTCTATGGATGTTTGTTGGTTGCTCTTTCACTCAAATACTGCTGAACGGATGGAACTGCTGAATGGAGGAAACAGACAGAATGATCTGGAATAAGATATAGGGTACTTATTATCCCATCAAAGCCACGGGCAGAGCGCTAGCGCTAGTCACCAATAAACCAAGCAACTGCTGATAAAGGCTCATATATAAATTGATGGTCTTAAGTCAAATTCTACTAAAACACCATTGCAGATATCAAGAAACTTAGTCATTCATTATTCTCGACTACTGGTAAAATATGTCTAAACGCCGGCCATTAACAGCTTTCAAACACTAACGGTTCCAAAACAAAACCCTGGCATTTCTCGTGTTACTTTCAATTTGTTTTGATTGATGGGAAGTTGTCGGATGTGAAAAGTGATTCTGGCGTAGGCTATTGTTTGATATTCCTCTGTTTTACGTTTGAACAACGCTGTGTATTTCGCGTTTTGAAAATACATTTCTACCCTCATTTAGTGCGAGTCAACGAGACATCACGATGTTTACACTATATTCACATTCGGATCAGAATTTACATACACATTGTGTTGCCTAGCAACCACAAACAAACAGGTGCATGAAACTTTTGGTCGTATAAAGTGCGTTTGAACTAAATCTGAAGTTCGCAAGTCGCGTTCCGTTCCACTCTTTATAATTTAATTTCTTTTTAAACATAATATTTATTTGGCAAAAGTTTAAAATAACACTGAATAGTTACGTATAAAATCGATATAGACTGTTTTAAAATACATAAACATAAATATAAAATGTTATTCAGCTTTGTTTAATGAAATTAAACCTATAAATAATTTTATGCTCATGCATATTGAGTGGAATGAAATATCTGTATAATCTGTACAGTGCCATCTCTGAAGAACTTATTTGTGACGTGGCAAAAATTGGAACTAATGCCGTTTCATTCATAACTTACTAATACGTCTCGAATTGCGCACTATGATTGGTCCAATCGTCCGACAGCGCCCTCCTTAAAGTCACAGATAAGTTGATTTCACTGTATTTTGAAATATAATACGACCAAGTTGCAAAGCATGTAAGCGCCATTATAGCTGTGAGGTTTTCGTAGTCATTTCTATTTATAGTCATAGGCAAGCAACCTTGAAATAATAATTTTGTGCAAAGGTTTGAAGTCGCTTCACGAAATTAAGGACGTGCGAGCGTGAGTTATTCAATGATGAAAATTGTTTTAAGATGTTGGTTTTTACGTCGTTTTCTCTTAGTGTGTTGTTGTTATAGGTCAGTAGTAAAATAATGAAGATGTCACAAACGTTATAATGATTATTTAGTTCTTTAATAGTTATTTGGTGTGCGAAATACAAATCAGTTTGTGAAAACCCTATAAAGGAATTTTAATGGTTTGTTGACAAGGATTCTGATACGAGTTTGACTCAAGTATAGTTGGAGTTGATAAGACGGGTTTTTTAATCTTGAGTAAGTTACGGATTTCGGAACTAAAGAGTTTTTTTTTATTCATCGTCCAAAAGCAATTAGAGGTAAAAGTTTAAGTTTAAAAATAAATTCCATTCGATGTTTTTATGTAAATAGCCGACAGACAAGCTGATAAGCCACCTGATGGTAAGTGGTCATCGTTACCCATGAACCAAAAGGTACCTCGAAAGAAGAAAGAAAAAAGGATGTACACAATGACGTTTTTGGCAGCTGACTAAAGCAAAATGGTAAAAATAAAAATAATAATAGCTATGTAATTGGAGAACTTATAACCAGCATTTTCAGATTACATTATCTGTGGATTGGCGCGCAATTCGAAATTCAAATAAATTTTATTCAAAAGCCGTGCTATTTTAATTTTAAACTAGCTGCCCGCACAGACTTCGTTCTGTCAAAAGTTTTTTGTTTTGAGATGTAAACTATCCTATCTTTCAAGTTGGATCAAACTGCTCACGGCGTGCAAATTTGATTAAAATCGGTTAAGTAGTTTAGGAGTCCATCGCGGATAAACAACGTGACACGTAATTTATATATATTAAGATTAAGATTATGACATTATTATGCATAAAGGGAAAAGTTATGATGTAATGATGAAATTGTATACAATACTAAAACAGTTTTAACTATGAAATTATTTAATTAAAACAAAAAAAAACATTCAACAAAGTGCGGTCAAGCTATCTGAAGGAAGGAAAAAGATGGAAAACTAAATAACTTGACGGAAAAGAATAATATCAGGTGGGAAAAGAAAACGTTTAGGTGGAAATACCTCGGGGCGCCTTTAATGCTTGTTGCTTTTCAGGTCCGCTATAAATTTTAAGGAGTTATTTCGGATTTTTCTCTTAGAAATGAGGTAGCGAGGATCTTTGTGCATAATGATAGTGCTCGGAGATATGTGTTTAGGGATTTCACAGTTCTTTTGTTTGATTTCTTGGCGGGTGTTGTTTTCTAGGCCAAGAAATTTATTTTCTATATTATTAATGTAATTTCTTTGTTTCTTACGTAATTTAAGGTGTATTGTTATTCAGTGTAAAAAAAAATAATTAAGATCAGCATCCTTTTTTTAAAGTCCTTAGGATAGTGAATAGTTAGAACGAAGGATATAGTATACGGTCTGTGTGGTAAGATTGGAACAAATACTTGATGATATTTTTAAACGCAGTTTCTCGTACTATACTTATTCCAGATCTATGAATGTATTCAAATGTATGTTACATTACTTGCTCCACACTGGATAGAATCTAAATCTGGAAGACAAGGCTGCCACATGTCTTATTCAAAAACTTCAAGCTATAGTTTACAGCAATACAGTTTGCATACAGCTTGCTCATCTGTGCAAGGCCAAACAAGTTGATAACAAGATCCCAGAAAATATTTATATTGAAAAATAAATTTACATTCCATCCTGAAAATGGCAGTAAACATTGGAAACAGGAGAGCATTGGAAATTCAATAACGTTGGGGGTTGAATACTGTTGAGATAGAATAAATACAGTTGGATTTTTACAAATAGGTGGTTTAAGTCCATTTGACTGTTTGGCGTACTCGGTATAAAACATGTTACTTTAAAAACGCAAAAAAAAGTAACTTATTTATTGGCATATCGCACATGGCTAAGTGCATATTATAAAATAAGTGTAACTTCTTTCGCCGAAAGAAATATCCATGGAAACCTCTTTCCTGAAAGTTCTTTATTATTTCTCAAAAGTGTATTAAATTTGCCAATCTGCACTCAGTCAACATTATAGACTATCTATTAACATGGTGTAAATGTTGCATCGTTTTTATTTTAGCTTCGCCCATTTAATTTTTAATCTTCTGCTTCGCTACGTCTGTATCAATACTATCAATAAGAGAGGTAACTTACAATTCGTTCTGATCCATGTGATCCATCTACCTCGATAAAGAAGTGTCTCAACTTTTAATCTTAACTCTATAGTATACCCTTATCCACTGCTGATCCCTTTTAACAAAAATGCCGCCAGCGTTTCTACTCGCCGTAGGACCCACATTCCTTTTATACCCGCCTACGCCACCTATGAACTTCAATTACTTCTATTCAAAGCGTCGTTTTCATGGAAGGAAATGAGGAAAGCTCGGTGACGTAGTAAACACACTGCTTTTTAGAGCGTTGGTGTAAAGATGGCGTCTGAAGAGAAATATTACAGTAAAAAGTGGTTCACGTGATGTTTTCATTCTGAATACAGGCCACACATAATAGCACATGCGTAAGTTTGGGTGCCATTAAAGGACCATTAAATGTGACTGGTGGCCGTTTAGTAATATTCAGTTTTATGTTGTGAATTTTCCTTGCTTAGCTGGGTTATGATTGTAAAACTCATGTCTAAAGCATTATTATATTATTTGAGAAGAAATCAAAAATTTGGATACCTTTGAGGTTGCAATTTATTATACAGATATTTAAATACAGACAGAGCGACTACGAGCAGAACGGTCAATTGCCTGTTCTTACGCTCTTCAACGTCGGCGCGCTAGTGACATATCTACCTCTTTTTTAAATTTTAATATCATTGCGTTAACAGTAGTAAATCGCGGTATTGAAACAAGTTTTCTATTTGCTGCGTCTAGAACACGCCTCTATTCTCGTATTTCATTTCTTTTGCGCTTCCTGCATGGCTTGTGCACGGCGTCTTTGAGATGTTGTCATTTGTTTTCACGTGTAAAATTGTGTTGCAATGTTCCAAGATGGGAAAAGAGACACGCACACTTATGTAATACCTGTGAACGCAAATTGCAGTATTTGGTTCAATTTATTGTAACAAAAATGTATGGAATAAGCAACCGTGAATCTTATCAAAAACATAAATTTGAAATGAGAGCCAATTTCAAAAAAAATTGAGATCTAAATAGGTGCCGAGTTCTGTGTAGAAAAGCCTAAATAAAATTTTTGTCACAAGAACATGTAATACAAGCTCTACATTTGACTTGATTAGTTTTCACGTACCTACCTTGGCTATATTATAATTGTTAAGTCTGTAAGTTTGATGTAATACTTAAGTTACTTTTCTAAAATTTGGTTTTTTGGTTGCTGACTAATGAAAACTAGCCAAGTCAAATGTAAAGCTTGAATAATTCTATAAAGGACGTCCGTACAAACTTTTTTTGGTTTATATATATATTACAATACAATACAATAGTCTTTATTGTGCACACTAATAAATGACAAAAAAGAGAAGTTAACAAACAAAAAAAATACCTACATAACAGGCGGTCGTATCGCTACAGTAGCGATCTCTACCAGACAACCCTTTGAGCCTTTGAGCGAAGGACAAAATACATTTGAAGATCCCATCAATACTACATAATATAATATTTACATTAATAAAAGAAAATTAATACCTTAATCTCTCGACATATTTTTATACATAACTTCCTGGAAAATGTGTTCATATTACGTCCGCATTCCATCTCAGGAGTAATAGTAGATTTACGTGATACGTGAACTGATTCTAGACGAGTAGCGAACAAAACTTGCTGTATACTTCACGGCCGTGGGCGTTCGCTGTGTCACACTCAGAATATAATAACATACTTTATTGGATCCTAGCTCTGTAACACATCTATACGTTACAAAACTGTACACGATCGATTATTTATTGATTATATTATTTATTAAAGTATAACATTATTCAAGGTATTTATAAACACAATAAATCCTATCGTACCAATTATTACATTTCTTTATGTTTGTGCGTTTGTTTTTGCTGATTTCAGAAATTGCTTAGCAGATTTGGGCATTTGTTGTTTGTTGCAGATGTCTAATTTGAACTTTAATGAATTTGAAGTTACATTTAGTGTTAGTTTTATTTTATTTGGATCACAGTTAATAAAATGTGTCAATTAAAAAAATCCATTTCAAATATAGCTTAACAGGGCGTTTTTCAAAACATAGTAGGACAGAAAAATTCCAACTTTATAATTATTTAGTTAAATAGTTAATAATCTAAATTTTACTAACAAAAAATAACCGACTTCAAAGTCTCAAAAACTACTTGTCAGATCTCATTCAAATTTATGTGGGACCACATGACAAGCACCTGCTTTCGATTAAAAAAAGAATCATCGAAATCGGTTGGCGTTGATATTGAGTTATTCGTCAATTTGTCGCGCACATCTTAACACAAATTTACGACTTATGTGGTTTTGTCGTGGATGTCATTGTCAGATCTCAATAAATTTTATATGGGACCACATGACAGCCACCAGCTTTCAATTAAAAAAAGAATCATCAAAATCGGTTCGCCCAGTCCAAAGTTCTGAGGTAACAAACATAAAAAAAAATACAGTCGAATTGAGAACCTCCTCCTTTTTTAACCGACTTCAAAAAAAGGAGGAGGTTCTCAATTCGACTGTATTTTTTTTTTTTTTTTTATGTTTGTTACCTCAGAACTTTGGACTGGGCGAACCGATTTTGATGATTCTTTTTTTAATCGAAAGCTGATGGCTGTCATGTGGTCCCATATAAATTTTATTGAGATCTGACAATGGCATCCATGAGAAAACTACATAAGTCGTAAATTTGTGTTAAGATGTGCGCGACAAATTGACGAATAACTCAATATCACGTTAACCGATTTCGATGATTCTTTTTTTAATAGAAAGCTGGTGCTTGTCATGTGGTCCCACATAAATTTGAACGAGATCTGACAAGTAGTTTTTGAGAATTTGAAGTCGGTTATTTTTTGTTAGTAAAATTTAGATTATTTGAAGTCGGTTAAAAATAGCAATGCAACTACTAATCTAAAAAGAAACAAACGGATACAGAGAAATCAATGCCTGTATTAACGAGATGACTATGACCAGGTACCAGGATTTCATAAAGACTCAGAACTGAACTGAAACTAATACTGTATCGGAGAGCGCGCGAACTCTAATGCACCATGTATCTGTCAACGGCGGCTATCGCGACCGATCACATGGCGCAACAGGTGCAACCATAGATAATTATGTAGTGTTTACATATTTTAATAAAGATAGTTGTATATCCTTATTGTAATGAAATAGCTTCGGAGTTATTACTTACACGACATTTTTACATTCAGCTTATGTTATCAGATACCTACACATGATTGCTCAAATTTTTACGCATACAAAACGCTAATTTAAATTAAAACCAATTAAAATAAGGCAAACGAAAATCAGAAACTGAAACATCGAGATTCGATTATACAGAGTGGTCAACCAACAAATAGTGATCAATTCAACCAATTCCTTGCACACACATCTTTCGTTCGTCGCGCGTTAAAACTGTCAGTGAATGCGTCTCATGCGTCTATATTATCGCTAGCGTTGACCAAGTTATTATTTGAAGTTATTTATTGCCAATGTAAATCTGTCAGTCCTTCATCGATCATTGAGTTTAACTATCTTATTAGGTATGATTTGTTGGTTTTTTAATCTAGTTGGACACTAAATTATGTAAACATTTTACTTACTTCTCAGTGATAGAATAATGATTTCAGTAATGACATTGTCTTTCATCGGGACGGGGGAATGAGCTCAAATTATGATAAGATGTGACTTTTATATTGACATAATATTTTTTTTATCTGTGAACCGATTCATGAACAAACATTCAATGCTGCCTCAAGCTTGCATCAGTGAAAAACGCATTCAAATCCGCAATAATAGTCTCCAAGTCTGTTGGTATACACTCTACAGTCATTGAACACTTAAACATGTTTTGTAAATATGGAATAGATACAAATAGAATTATAACATTATGAAAAACCACTACATCACAGCATTAAATATTTCAACCAAAATAACACTGAACGTCCATTCCAAACTGTTGGACATTCAAAATTAATTCCAGACTTGGATAGCTACCGCTTGCATGGCTGGAATTAGGAAACTGTGCAATTCTAATCTAAATTAATATCTCCATGCCGAGCTGAAACTAGAGGAACGGCACTGGGGAGACATCGACACTTGTCACATCGCAAACGAGTTACAAACTAGTTAATGCGCCAGGTTTTTGTCCAATTATACTACTACTTGTCCAAATATAAAGCACAGTTTCGGTAAAGTAGACATAACAGCAATAGCAACAACTTATTCCAGTGAGTTATGCGGGTTCCCCGCCGGCAAGGTTTGGTGATACTTTTGGAATTTATGCAGTCCATGAAAAATGGTGACCCCGTAATATCAAGTGACTCACATGTTAATTTTTCGATTATTTTCAAAAAATCTAGATAATTGAAACGGATCCCAAATATAAGTTTAGGGATACTTATTATACATAAGAGAATTAGTAGATATTAAGTATAAATCGATTCGATCATAATATTTTCATTCAAGCCGCGCCTTTTATACTCCGAAACCACAAAATTGTCACTACAGCGCTTATAAGGTAACGATAACTTATTTATCACTCGATTGTTAGCTTGATAACGTCTGCTTCTATGCTGACAGGCAATGTCCAATGTGTTTGACATTACTGATATCAATGGGCGGTGATGACCACTTGCTCGGTTGGCTCGTCTGCTCGTCTGTCAGTTTCTTTTTCCCAGACATACTTAAAGAGAATTCTGAATATTCTGATAAATCCAAACGAGCCATGGCTCCTAGAATACAGATGTGCTGGTCTACAACGCGATGGGTGTAACTGTCACCAGTCTAAACAAATGTTTGGCCGGCTGCCACTAGCCGTTGGCAAAGGTTAGTGGGCGTCACATAACTGACATTTGTGAGGGGACGGTCCATTGTTTCAGCCAATGACATCATGTGCTATTGTTCTTCTCCCGCTGTCACACCTCGCTTGATTAGCTGCTGTGACTCGTCCGTGTTCCGCGTCTCGCTTATTAATGATACTTGATTAATTTGTTACAGTTAATTTAGGATGTGTCAGTCTGTATTGTCTTCTGAAGATTTTGTTTCAGCGTTCGATAACAAATCTAGTTATGAAGACTTCATCTTCTTCTTTAATAGCTGATGTTCGCTACGCCTTAAATTCAGCAACAAAATTGTATTTAAATAAATTAGTAGCCTCCAGTTCAGTGGAAATCAATCAAATGTTTCCGACAAGTTTTAATAAATGACCGTTATTTGCAATAATTGATTCCATCAAGTTTTTACGACTTAACGACAATAATATTGCAAGAGCCGTCTGGTAACTACTAAATATGGTCTCGGCAGCTCGATTCTTTCGCGAAAAAAGAAAAGAAATAAAAGTATTTTTATCGCAAGTGAAAATTGCATAGCTTCCCGGCTAATTAAAACAGTCTGTGGTCGCCAGAGATAGAATTAAGAGAATTTCAGTTAGCTCGTTCCGCAAACCAGTTTCAAGTAGCGAATGAAATGCACCAAATCAGATTATATTTGAATCTTTGTACCGCTTTATCTGTACCCTTATTATGTTAATCGGTTTTCTTATTCAAATTTCTATCAATTTTAGTCATAAAATACGATACAATTATTCCGTAAAGCGATATCTGCAATTAAGTGTTAAAGACAAGTATCTTTTAAAACTACTCTTTTCAATTCCCGAAATAAATTAATTAAAGGCTTGAAGGCTGATGGACTTTAGGTAGATCTACGTTTTATTTATTTGGTAAATAGATTTCATTAACAAATTTTGTTCAGAGTGAATATTATTACACACACAGTATTACCCACAGTATTACCTGTGTCGCGGGTGGCATGGACGACTCATATAACACATCATAATGACACCCATGACCCGAGCACAAATATTTATCTGTCACATAAATATCTGCCCCGGCCGGGAATCGAACCCAAGACTCCTCGCTTTACAGGCAGCGTCGCTACCAACTAGGCTACAGGATCGTCAAATTTATTTATCTTAATTCTGTCCATCCTTTTATGAATGTGTAGTATTTTTGTTATTATTGTTTCTATGGGGAGAGAAAAACTTTAGACACCAAAGAACCACAAAACCATGAAGTTTTGAAACTTATGTACAGTACATACATATTTAACTCTCCTTAGTTTCCTAAGTTTAAGTTCTAAAGTAAAGTTCCTAAGTGTAGAAAATAACTTTTAGTCGTTTAATTTAATAAAGTCGTATATAAAGGTAAAAAGGACTTTATACTTAACTTCTACAAAGGATATTGTCAAATGTCAACTTTGTCAAAGTCATTCCAGCGAAGACGTTTTTGTCTAAGACATACCTTGTAATTGGCAAGTGCTTTGCCAATAAAGATAATAATATTTGAAACAAGCTCTTCTAGTATTTTGTTGAAAAATGGAAGGTACTTTCTGTTCGAATAAAATAAAATACACTACACCTAAGCTACACTCGAGACGTCTTGATTTTTTAGTTCAAAATCTTAATTTAAGGGTAAATTAAAAATTTAATGCCATTGTTTCTGCTTGCAGGTTAAACGAACTAGTTTATAAGTACTCGTATTATTCCAATTTGTATTTTGGAAATTCAGTATATTATTTAAATTTCATTTAAATATTTATACCTGATGAACCTCTCACCCTATAACACGCATCTACGAACCAATGTAATGCCAAGTCGAACGGTTACCTCTTTTTTCTCGACGTGTTTCGTCTTATTTTAAGACTTCATAGCTTCGACCTCGATAAATGCAGCTAAAATTCTAATGTGATCACCAAACTTATCCAATACAACTAAGTTTAATTTGTTTAGCTTTCATATTTAGGTTTTATTAATACAACTCAAGATGTGGGGATTGCAAAGATAAGACTTGTATAGCCACGCCTTATAATATACGAGTAGTAAGGGGATTGGCATTGACATAAATTATATAGACAGGCTGTTCAGTACTTACATTTTGTTCACCTGTGTTGACCCCAACTGGGGCCAACTCAGTTTAGTCGGCTGCGAGCAAGTGCTGTCGCCTGTCACTTTCGAAAAACTCCGACTGTTCAAGAACACTTATTATTCTGTATTGTGCACAGTTAAAACTTTCTCATTATTTACGTTTGAACTTTATTTCACTTTATTTAATCATAATCGGTAAGTAACTATATTTTTATTTACAGTCTTAAAAATTATTTAGTGTCAAATATTTATTACCGACATCTTGAACCAAACTTGACAGAACGAACACAGAGTAATTAATCACTACGGAACAGGGTTGCCAGACGTCGCGGAGTGAGAGAACAAAAGGACAAAGATGCGGAAATTGTGGTAGAAACTAGAAAGTGATTTCAATACGTGACTTTTATATGAAATTGACTTACTTTATTTGTTTTAGATATTTTAAGTACCTATTGAATTAACGAAAATGCCAACTTGTACATTGCGGTATTGCAAAAATTATGAGCAAAAAACGAAAACATTACCTGAAAGAATAACTTTCCACAGGTAAGTTTTAACGCTTTATATTACTTCACCTGTATGTTTGTTTGTTGGTTTGTTTGTTTGTTTGTTTGTTTGTTTGTAACTTCTCTTTGGACTTGATTTTGGCTCACTTGAAACGCTCAGATTTCTTTCAAACTTCGTGGACTTATTGAGGACCAATGACAATTTAATATTTAAAGAAAAAAAAAGAAAGAAAGAAAGAAAGAAATTACCTACATTTCATTTAAAAAAATCAAACTAAAAAATTAATAAATAAACTCCAAAAATTGTTGTTTATCCTATATATATGTTGTATGTCTGTGTATATATAGTTTTGTGTAGAACTATAAGTAATTGGGTAAATAAATATGAGAGATGTGTGCAATAAGGTGAAGTACTTAATGTGATTATATATGACAATCAGTCGGGATTTAAAGAATTGATAATAAACTACGTGTTGCTCTGAAAAACAAAGTTTTATTTAAGCTTATCATACATTATGAGTTACACTAAATACAACCTAAATCACACAAACCTACCTGGAAAACAAAGAAACGACAATTAAAGTATTTAAATTGTCAATTCCCCTTTTTGATGTTTCTACAAAAATACACTATAATATTTCAATGAGGCTACAGTGTAATTTATTACGATACATTTCTTTTATTTTAAGTGCACAACACACATAAAAATATTTTAACACAATCGAATGATATATCCTGGGACTATAGATAACACAAGTTTTATATACTTAAATGGAAAGATCCCACGCATATTGTAATAAAATGTAAATTCTGGAATGAGAAACGATTTTTTGATCCATTCATCAAAAGAATGGATGAACACTACAGAAATGGTCATTCCGTTATGACGTAATTAATCCTCAGGTACCTCTACAATGTAATCCAGACAGAGTAATATATCCATGGTATATGTCCAGTTATAGTAATGTATCCATGATCTCTTTCGGAGTAGGGTGTTGGCAACACTGGGCGCATAGTGACTCTGTGATTGAGTTCTCTGTGGCACGAAAGCGTGACACGAAATTCCTTAGAAAGAGCGTGTCCATATAATTTATGTCAATGGGGATTGGCGCTTCATGAGATCTCAAAACGTTTTAACAGCGAAAGCAATGAAATGTTTTTGGTTGGATATTCTTTTCAGTTAAAATGTAATAAAACTTTATGTCAATTTACTCTAAAATAAAACTTTTTATTACTTAAAATAGAAGTGTCTTTCCTCTGTAATATTACGTAGGGTTTCATAAAAGTAAAGAAAAAATAAGTATTCCGCTTTAAAAGTTTAGGAAGCCTAGTGACGAGATCTAGTCTATCACGATATGCTAAGCCTGGATAATAACAGTAGTTTTTCTTTTCAGGTGAGATTCCCGTTTACGGTCGCCCAACTTCCCTGGATTCGTTATTGGTGAGTGTCGAATGTTTAACCAAAATAAAGGAGTCTGTGCAAATGAACTACCGCCATGCGGGTCGCGTGTGAATTGCGCCTGATTGTGAACACTTTTGGGGTTTTTGTTTCTATTGTAATTTAGAAAATGTTTGTATATCTATTCTATTTCTATTATTTTTCATTTTTATGTTTGTACTAGCTTTTGCCCGCAGCTTCGCCCGCGGTAGAGATCGATTTTTTACAAATTATACTTTTTTACTTAAAATACTTGCAAATGAATTTTACTAACGCCATCTATTAACAACATCCGGAACTAAATATCTAGTAACTAACAAAATATTGATCTTCCCATGGGGATGTTTTACCGCGGTAAAAAGTAGCCTACGTTACTCTCCACCCTCCTCACTATCTCCACACACAAAAACCATACTATTATAACAGCTTCGTTGCGACGTGAAAGACGGACAAACAAACAAACACACTTTCACATTTATAATATTAGTATGGTTAGTATGGATTTATGGCAGTTCAACACAGCATCCGGTAGACATTTGACAACAGCCCCGATCAGGACTAGTCAATAAGCTTGTTCAATATTAATCAGTTTACACGCAACAACGAAATCTAATTGGTAATGCGAAACTCAAACGTGTGATTACATGTTTGTGTAATTATAGAGTTTAATAACATGCATAATGCATCCAATTATCCGAACGTCAGTATTGACAGTGTTTGCTTACACTACATACATACTGACAGTGATAACGTATAAGGTTAGTTCTATAAACCATGGTTCAAACTTAAACTTAACGTTAGCTATTTTATCTAAAATATGACTTTTAATTTTTCGTATTAACAAATTGTTAGTCGACATTTGACTCTTTTCGGAGCAAAAACCAAGCCTAAGTATGCTCTATAGATATGCCTAGATATTGTAAAGAACCTGGATTATACAAATTGCCAGTAATAAAGTCACATAATATATGACCAAACTATATTTTGTGTTTTTTTTTTTACTTTTATTATTTTAACAGTGAAGTTACGTGTTTCTTATAAAAAAATGTTTGAACTAATATTCATGTTCGCACTGACCTAATGACCTATCGGCTTATTATAATACCTATAATACAGTCTACAAAATAAATTAACAATCTTTTAACGGTAAATATTCATTGTGAAACCCTGAATTAATTTTAAAATTACTTTATAATTAAAACACGTGCCCACAAAGTGCTCACGCAGCGTCGCGTCGTCGCCTCAACAATCTCAAACTTTTTGACGTTTTAACGGAACGCTTTAGAACCGTTGCCGCTTTGGCTGAAGTCACGAGCGAGGCGATAGATTTTATACTGACTTCAAAAAAGGAGGAGGTATTCAATTCGACTGTATTTTTTTATGTTTGTTACCTCAGGACTTTTGACTAGGTGAACCGACTTTGATGTTTCTTTTTTTAATCGAAAGCTGGTGCTTCTCATGTGGTCCCACTTAAAGTAAAAAGTAAAAATAACTGTGCTAGATCTGACAAGTAGTTTTTGAGTTATTTTGAAGTCGGTTATTTTTCGTCGAGAATTATAATTACATGAACATGTCAGTTTTCATGCACCAAACAAACAAGGTATGTTTATTTTCAAGTTCAGGTTGTTTGTAATTATCTTGAAGATAATTGAATAATCAATAGACGACATGGTGGTACAGTAAATATTTGCAGGGTGTATGTTACTGTTACTTTTTTTTCAACAATATTATTTAGCTTTTGTTTGTGTGGGTCAAATCTAGCAGGCTCAATTAGACCTACTTTCATTTATTCTAATTGGTTGAAATTTTACATATTGCTTTCATATACTTATATTACAATGGCTTTAGTTCTGATGAGATTGCATTTTTGATATCAGGCCATAATACTACACTGAAGTTTGGCTCCAGACCTGGGAAGTTCTTAACGATTACCAGTACAGTCATTACTTTTTTATTACATGGACACTAAAAGCGTGTATTCAGTTTTTAAAATATTAACCTTTTTATAATGTAGGACAGCTAGCCTTGAATTGAATGTTTAAAATACTAAAATAAAAATTAAATCCAAAAAAAGTCACTCAAAGCTTTCACTTCTGTCATGTTCCTATGTAAAGACATCACACGATCAGGAGTATCATCACGGTGATTGTTAATTTTGTCAAACAAAATAAAAGAGACGAAAATAAATGGATATTTCACGGTACCTACTGCCCCTTGTTTCAACTTTACTAAAATAGATATGTCAACTCCGGTTTCATTGAAATTATTTAAAGCTAAAAGAATAGCTTGACGTCCTGTCGGTTACATTTTAACCATTTGAAATATGAGTTTTCTTAATAGTTGTTATATTTCTAGTAAATATTTAATGACTAATAAATTAATTAATACTCGATCCACTAACTATACATCCGCAAGCCCTGAAAAACAATTCTTAAAAAAACTATTCTTAAAATCTAACTTTGCGATGTTACGAAAGACCTTTGGTTGAAGTGCGTTTATTCCATTATGGTGATCCAATCCATCTTGGTGATCTTTGTATTTCTCTATAGCACTAAGATATTACCTTAAACATATGGTGAAAACTTAAACGTAGCTTTTGAAAAACAAAATACCAAGTTCTTAAGGCTATTCGTATAGCATCATCTACCAGAAGAAATAACCGACATAAAATAAACAGTTCGAGTGTTATAATAATTATATTAAGTCCACGATGTAATAAGTGTTATATTTGAGGAGTCCCCTCAATGGATTCGAACTTAATTATGATAAATATGAGAGCAATCTCGAACCTCATCTTTTTTATTCGGTTTAAATATTTGCGAAAGAAACCAATTACGTAGCCTAAATACTCATTCATGTGTTTGTTAATAATATAAAATACATTTTTAGGCTTTGAAATTAGGTTAATAGGTGTACCTATTTGTTACATCTAAAATTATTTTCCGCATGTGCGTTGATATTTTGTTATGATTAAATTAGTTTGCTATGATGAAACCTAGTTAATTTGATAATTATTTTCATGTTATTACGCATATAGTTTCGCAATTGCCGTATTGCCGACAAAAAGAAAAAAAGTAGATAGTTGAATGTTAGTAAAAATGTAGACGTTAGATACAATATTGATTAGATCATAGTTCTTTGGTCGAGAAGCGATAATGTTTATAAAAATACTCTTTAATTCTAATTTTTGGGTCACCCTTTATCATTGATACTTGAACTTACCAGTCCTCTCACGTCTCCTGTCGCTATCAAGCTGGGAACCTCTTACGCGTCGCAACTGCTACCATCATTTATTTAAAGATGTTTGAGTGCATTAAGCCGAGCTGTATTAATACATCCTTCCGCTTGCGGGCTCATTGAATCCTTAATACCATTGATAATGACTTGAGAGAGTTACGGCCGGGATTATTGCTTAAATTATAAATCAGGTTTACCAACGTTGTGACTTGTTTGAGGATAATATTTTATATCTTAAGTAATTTTCAACATCGCGTTTTCGTCGTGTTCCGGTTGGAGGCTTGAGAGCCAGTTCTTTCGTTCTTTTTCTTCTCTCTTTCTTGGCCGGCAACGCATCAGTGATGCCTTTGGTGTTGCTGATGTCCATGGGCGACGATAGCCACTTTCCATCAGGTGGATCGTCAGCTCGTTTGCCGGCTATTTCCATAAAAAATACCAATATTAAACACATGCACATTTTAGTGAATTCTCCTTTCTGTTCCAATTTCTTACTTTAACATCGGTTTTATACTCAATGAATTTACGCTATCTTTCACAGTGAATGTAGTTTTATGAATTACTTTTTTTTCAACGATCAATTATTACCTACTGTTTTCATAATTATGTTCTGAATTTATTACCTCGATATTGCTTGTCGTATCAATAACCGCTTCATGTCTGTATTTGCACCACACCCCAACACTGGAATTGGTGTAATTTATTTTGGTGTTTTATTAGTCTTTTATTGAAAGCATAAACGTTCGCACTGGATCTTACGCAACAGGACGATTAGCGGTAATTAATTAGCTTCAAGACATTTGTTCTCCATCGGCTACTTCTTGAGACGACACAACAACGATACGACTTTATAATTAAAGTACAGAAAATTTTTTAAAGGTCCTAATTGGTAAATTATATTTTACTTTTTATCGTAATATATAATTTATGTTTACTATTATTAATTTCTTTTTAAAACTAATTTAAAGTCATATTTCAATAAAATACTAATGGCAACATTATTTACCAAATAAGACTCGTCTAAAATAGAAATAATGCTGCTATACTCAAGTTATATAATGTTTTAAAACTTACATGACACTACATTTACTGGGATGAGAACATCATTAAGATCCACGTTACTCGGACATGAATTTTGCGTATGTATAGTAGGTATACGGTACGTAACATATAACAAGACAATAATTTAAAAACTTAATAACTACACTGTTTTTTAGTTTCTAAAGTAAAAAATAATGTGGCTGTACTTGTAAAACATTAAGGAATTCTCTCTTCTGGAGCCAAAATTGAGTGTAGTATCATGTCATGTCTATTACAAAAATGCATTGTCATCAAAACGAAAGCAATATTTAAAATTTAAATTAACCTTGTAATACGAACCTCACTAACAGGGTAAACTTAATGAAAGCGTTTAAAAATGTCGTTCTCGTGTCGTCTTATATGAAATCGGCCATTGTTAGCTCAAGATATTCGGGTCATCTGATTTCGTTCGGATCTCACATTAACGAGAGTGTTCGAGCTAATAACAAAGCGATTTGTTTTAGATGATAACAATGATATTTAAAAAATATATAGATACGTTATGCCCTTCCAAATCAACCAAAAATCTGTTCCAAAAAGAGCTACAACACACACACGTTTATCTTTTGTTTAACTACACCAATCACATCGGTATAATACACGAAGGCATTTTAACGCTGTATGTCAAATGTCAAACACTTCTGATATCAGCAAAAGCGTGCGTATCGTCTTGTATTGAAAGAGCGACTACGAGCAGAACGGTCAATTGCCTGTTCTTATGCTCTTCATCGTCGGCGCGCTAGTGACATATCTACCTCTTTCTACATTACAATATCATTGGATGATAATAGCTTGCAGCAGTCGTGTCACGTGTTGTTGAGTGGTCAAAGTCGTTCATGAAAATCTGCAATACTAAAGCGTCACCGACACTTTTAATAGCTTTAAATGGAGCAGTTAACCCCGTTGCTGGCTTTTTTTTGGGGCATAAAGGGATCCATACAATGTGGGTGGTACATCCCAAGTAGCAAACTAGTCATATAATACAACTAAAAGACGTATAAGGGTTTTGTTTCAGTTTTGTAGCAACCAAATAATTGTAAAGTGGTATTCAATATGATGCTTTAGTTATATATAATTTAAATCATATAAATACGTCTGGTAAACGTCGTCTCAACGAATTTATATGACGCAATATAAACGTATCTGCCACTACGTTTACACGATAAAGTTTTGAGTCGAGTTAACGTTATAGTCAGATAATAGTCAGGAGTTCCTATTTTTGTGTAATTTTGGAAACTTTTATGTAACGCTTAAATAATTAACTGTCCTATAATGATTGTATAATAAACTATTATAAAAAAGTCTTATTAAGGCGTTTAGTTCAATCATTATGTAACTTTTAGGCAATAAGTTTATTCTTATATGACTTTTATAATTCATGTAATTATTTAAATGATAATAAGTAACTTTTATATGACTCAGAAGCCATTTTTAATTTAATTCATAGTTATGGATCCCGGAAAGTGGAAAAGAATTAACAAAAGTGGTGGTTTTAGAAGAAAAGTAAACAAAAATTATAAATCATTAAAAATATCAAAAATACCTACAATTAATCTGGAAAAGACATTGTCGTGCGGTCCCAATCAAAAAGAAAGTAGCAAAAATCAAGGTGGTTCCGTATATTTTTTAACACTTAGGCAGTACCCAGCATTAGTACCTACCACTTAGGCTATAGGCGATACGACTTAGGCAACCAGGCGCCTAAATCGTATCGAAGGACCTTTTTGGAAAAGTGTTGAAATTTCTATTTCTTTAAAAGATTTCTTATGCTTATGTCAATTCTATTATAGCTTAGTAAATAAACATTAAGTGGATGTATGCGATTTTATTTAATTTGAAATACCCTAAAATACAGCTAATTTTCCTTAGATAAAGTAGTAGCAGAGTAAATTAAATTTAATAGTGGCAACATTATTTTTTCAAAAAGAAGATATTAAAATTTGTTTTTTTTTTTTTTAAATTTCAAAAATAATTTTTATTATAAAATTAAAAACAATATTCAAGTAAGTAAACAAAAAAAACATTTCTAAAAACATCAAAAATAAATTCAAAAATAAATTCAAAAAATATGTCAAAAAAAAATTAAATATTTAAAACGAATGGCAATGTATTTATATTTAATATTTATTTCAAAAATTTCCACGCGATATATCGGCTACGTCTACGTCACGCCTTGGTAACGCTTTTTCGTGACAGAAAATTCCTAATACCCCTACATTGAAGTCTATATAGAAGTTTCACTTCAAAAACAGAACTATTAATAAAGGTTTTTTTTCATATTTTTCTGTTCCATAGAACCCTAATTGCAACCGTAATGGTGGACGATAGGACGACATAAGTTGAATAAAATACATGTATATAACCAGTAGTCATATACACGTCGTAAAGCGGTCGCTCAGTGTGTTGATTGCAATATGGCGGAAATTATTAAAGTTAATTCATATATATAATTTTAATATACAATATTAAAACATCAATATTTTGAAGGCCCATTAAAATATGAACAAAGATGTCCATACATATTCTCGAAAAAATTTAATGGCCACTATGTCATCACCCTCCTCATCTTCAACCACAATCGGCTTTCTTTATATTAAATAAATGAAAATCATGATAACATTTGGCTTAACTTTTTATAAAGTATTTCAAGAAGAAAAAATATTGTTCGTTCGCATAAGAAAACTCATGTAGATGTTGTGTGTTTAACCATAACAGGACTCTTTTGTAATTTTATTTACATCTATATACGGTTAAAGTTATGTAGGAGTATCACTAGACACTATTATAAAACATATTAGTCACACTTGCAACATCTATGTGAGTTTTACGTAACGTAATTGACGCCGTTGCGACGACAAAACGACCCTTACACGATGTAAATGTCATATAAGGTGCGCCCAAACCCGCGTTATATAGACGTCTAATATACTGTAATATAACCATTTTGACTGACTGAAAGTTAATCTAAGACGTTTGTTGACCATTTATATAACTTTATTTTGCTACTTGGGATATCAAGTGTGGGTTGGTAGACTTCATACATCCTTGAGAATTGTCTCTCTCTCTGCAGGTTTCCTCACGATGTTTCCTTTAACGTGCCTTTAACAATTTGTATCAAATTCACACATACCTTTTAATATGTACAGTGTACAGTGTGCGTACAGGAATCAAACCCGGGCTGTGCTGCATAATTTCTATCCGCCAGCTCAATGTGTGTAACCAATCTAAAAGAATTAATTTAGCAGTTGCTTTTTAAAAATAATATTTTGGGATCCAAGTTACTATTTTAGAAGTTGTAGAACTAATTGATACTAATTAATAACAACCCTGAGAATAGAGTTGATGTTCAAAGTCATGGACAAAAATGTGTCACAGATTGGACGACGCTTTTTTCAACTATGTAGTTGAACCAAAGCCTATCGTACGTCAGCCATCGAGCTTTGACGGCGAGAAACTGTGAGCAAAAATGTCTGACGGCCTGAAAGATATTTGGCTTTAGTGCCGAATACAAAGATTCCATTTATGTACCTGTTCAAGGTTTATTAGAGCAGTTTTTAGTTAGAAAAACAAACTTATAAATTAAATTGAATTAAAACCCCCCTCCTGTTTCTTAAGAATGCGAACAATAAGTAACGTATTCAAGTCATTAGTTTCAGGAAAATTGGTTTTCCTTTATTTCACAGACAAAAAAAAACAAAATCCCCGCTTTTTGATTCCTAAGATTTTTCATTGGAACGGGAAACGAAAAGCAGATATAATAAATCTATATGATTCTTTCTAACAAAAAAACTTTCTAATTCACATAGACAATTCAACATCAGATCGTCTGTTCCCAGAATAGCGCACAAAAGCATTCGTTCCAAGCGTCAAGTGTCTGGCCAAAGACACCGCTTATCGTATTGCTACACTAGAAAAAACAAAGAGCACCGTCATATCACGGACCTTCCCGGCTTTCCCTTTAACTGTGGCGTGAAGGATGTTGGCGGCCCGCCAGAACATATCAATGATTTGAAATGTTGCCAGTTGAAGTCGGAATGGCAGCGGTCGCCATGCGGATCTGGAGTTACAGATAGATTGTTGTTAAACATAGCCTAAGATACAACATCACGACTTATTGCTGTACCATTGTTGCCTTTGGGTCTTCTTTCATTCTAATAAGTGTAGCTTTCCTCACGATGTTCTCCGCTATCACTTTTAAAACTGATTTACTCTGAACACGCACTCAAATTTTAAAATGCGTGCGGGATCTACCTCGGGGTGCCATCGCCTTTCAAACCTGCTTGAGTATTTTATAAACTGCTATTGTTAGTAAGTAAGGTATTATGTAAGGTAGATAAATATGGAATCTTTACCAGGATTGTGCGGGAGCAGATCAACATTATTTGACTTAAATCGTTTTCTTACAACTGATCCTGTAATTTTCCGACCACCATAATTATTAACCAACTGTTGACGAGTCTGACAGGTTTATGGAAGCCATTGTTAAAATTTAACGGATCAATAGTCCCTAGGATAGACTATTTATTCGTTTATTTACCTGTATGGCTAAAGATTTTGTTTTTTTTTATTTCGGGCCATGGCCTCTTTATGACTGGTCGTATATACCTTGGCATTAGCTAATTTATAATTTAAGAATCCCAAATGGATGTGGTATGGGAACTCCTTCGGAGAGGCCGTGTAACGAAATATATAAAGTCGGACTCATTCGAGTCATTGAACTGAATTAGAGTGTCTCGTTTAGTGATAGGAATGTGTCATAGCGGGAAGCATTCGTTTGCTACTCCCATACTTAAAAATAGAAGTCTGCCAACCTGTAGTGTATTTACAGTACCGTCTACACCATCACTGGCGATATAGTGGTTCAGTGTGGTTTCCGCAAGGTTGCCCGACTTCGAAATCTGCACTCCTAATTTCGTATATTTCACTATCGTGGAATAATGATGTTGATAATGGAGACTAGACTTTATGAATTTATTTTATCAAAAGCCTCAAACATTTTCTAGTCTGACTTTTATATTGTTGTCTCTCTACACTTTACAACTGTAGCATAAGTTTTTAATAATGCTTAGATAATAATACCCCTAGGCTCATTTCTTGAATAGCTTTAGCCAAATGAATATTGCGTCATCTATACTAATATAATAAAGAGGAAAGCTTTGTATTTTTATATTTTTGTATGTTTGCAACGAATAAACTCAAAAACTACTGAACCGATTTTCAAAATTCTTTCACCATTAGAATGCCACATTATTCATGAGTAACATAGGCTATATTTATTACTAGAAAAAATTAGGGATCCTTGCTAAAACATCAGTAACGTGAAAAAATTTGCTTAAAAATTTCTTTCATCGCATACGCTGCGGAAACTATTGATGATAGAACAAAAAAATGTTCTACAATATTGTAGAACATATCAATATCTACAAAAAACCTCGCAATACTATATGTCCAACTATTGTCGTTATGTCACTATAACCACTTTTTACATTTTAAAAGTTAATAAAAAAGATGACCAAAATCAGATCATGAAAACCATACCTTCGTATTAATCCTTATCCAAATAAATCATTTCATATTCAAAACTGTTTCAATACCTATAGATAACTTTTTGAATTACTCAAATCGGACATTCCATTCGGAAGATATTACGTAGTAAAGAAACTACGGGACAACGTGATTGTACGAGTAGTACAATCATCATCGGCCCCGCGGCCGGACAGCTCGCGCATGTTCCGCGGATCCCGATTATGTAACATGGGGAGGGGAGGGGAGTGGAGTGGGAGCGGGAGCGGGAGCGGGAGCGGGAGCGGGAGCGGGAGCGGGAGCGGGAGCGGGAGCGGGAGCGGGAGCGGGAGCGGGAGCGGGAGCGGGAGCGGGAGCGGGAGCGGGAGCGATAGCGAGAGCGGGAGTGGGAGCGGGAGCGGGAGCGGGAGAGGGAGAGGGAGAGGAAGAGAGAGAGGGAGAGGGAGAGGGGGAGGAGGAGGGGGATGGGGAAGGGGAGGGAGAGGGGGAGAGGGAGAGTGAGAGGGAGGACACGGAAATAAGAACGGCTGTACCGATTTTAATGATCTCTGATTTGTTACATTCTTAGGCGATACGAAGTTCGCCGGGTCAGCTAGTAAATTGATAATCAGGTAACTCGTTAACTATTATTTATAGTCAAATTAAAGTTACTGAGTAACTCGCAATCGTTTTTGTGATTGTTCTCGTCTTTAATGAATAGATTTATTGGATTTACTAGTGCGATTATTAAGTCTTTATCAAGTTTATTTCGTATTTTGATTAGTATCCTATTTGTAAAGTTACTTATATACGTGCGATTTATTTCTTCTAGAACTATAATAATTCAATATTTTGACGTTTATTGCCTACCAATTTACTGATGATGATATTAGGTAATATATGGAGATGTAGACTGACTATTAGATAAGACAATTAATCATAATTTCGTATTGGTTAGGAATATACATATATATCCATTATTATGAGTTATGTAACTAGAGATAAGCCAACCATTTATCAGATCTGATCTGATATAAATTTAGATGTTGTAATACTATACTATGAAATAATTATTTTCCATCCAAATATTGAAATTGGATAGAACTTAATTATGAAGTTATAGTGCTTTATCCAAACAATAATAAACGAGATAATATTTTAAAAAGCAAATATGTGCACTTTTAAAGTGTCAATGTACTAGAGTAAAAAACCCCCAAAATTTAATGTTTTTTTTTCTATTTTTGTGTGAAAATCTTAATGCGGTTCACAGAATAGATCTACTTACCAAGTTTCAACAGTATAGTTCCTATAGTTTCGGAAAAAAGTTGCTGTGACATACGGACGGACGGACGGACAGACAGACAGACAGACAGACAGACAGACAGACAGACAGACAGACAGACATGACGAATCTATAAGGGTTCCGTTTTTTGCCATTTGGCTACGGAACCCTAAAAACAACTGTGCTGTTGACAGTGAAGGAGTAGGAGGTCGTCTGTAGCCATACTTGAGTATATCAGGTCATTCTTATGAAAAATGCATTAACATCAGACCTAGCAATATATAACAACTCCTAAGAACATGAGGAAGTATTTCTAATTAAGCTTGTAAGATTTGAAGCACACAAATAAGGTAAGCAAAATAAAAGCGTTTAAAAACATTGAAGTATATTGTCATAGAACAGACATCTCGAACAAAATGTGTGTCCCGCCGGGAAGTTCTATTTTCAAAATTGAGCACCCGTTCTCCTTTCAAAATCGAACGAATCCATTGAAAATTGAAGCCCATTGGCGCCAATTCACTGGGACATACATCGTGTTCGCGGTGTCAGTTCTATACGCTACTAGTAGTATTTCAATGTTTAAAAATTGTTTTATCCATTCCATACACGAAAACTATCCAGACGTCCGCGCTAACTTACGAGATTACTAGGTTAACACAGATGACAATGATTCAAATACGTTTGGAGGTCACGTTTGCTTAAATATAGACGCGTTGCGAAATATCACGCTTTTCCGCCGTGATGGAAAGCAACCGTTCTTTCATTTTGATGATATTTTATTTCTTGATATAAATAATCAAACCGGAAAGTGTGACGTTTTCTTTGGCTTGTGTAAGTCATGATCGCAAATTTTCTCTCGCTTTACCTTCTATTCTGAAATGGGTTGCACTAAATTCAGCTCTGGTTTTGTACCCGCTAGCAGTACTACCTATATACAATGTTTACCTGTCGATTCTGTACTAATTAGGCAAATGACATCAAAACATTTTTTATACAAGCCTTGCAGGAGGAATAGGGTTGCCAATGAGAATAAAGAATGCCATCAAAAACATAACTTGTAAAAAAACCCAAGTCTCGCAACTCAGTTCTTCTACCGTAAAAACTTGTGAGATCCATGTAATACCAAGTCGGTTAATTTATTCAGTTCCTGCTTAAGGTTCCTTCTGTCTTAAGTTATTACGTAATTAGCTAAACCTAACAAGTAACAACATCTTATAGTGACCATATCAATATTGAAAATCTTTTATGTTTTAAATAAATAGATCGACTTGACCATCGCATGAAAACACAATGTATCTCACAAGTAATATCTACCTACATATTATATTTGTTTAGTGCGATTGCCAAGTCAATCTATTTATTTAAAACATAAAAGATTTTCAATATTGATATGGTCACTATAAGATGTTGTTACTTGTTAGGTTAGCTAATTACGTAATAACTTAAGACAGAAGGAACCTTAAGTAGGAACTGAATAAATTAACCGACTTGGTATTACATGGATCTCACAAGTTTTTACGGTAGAAGAACTGAGTTGCGAGACTTGGGTTTTTTTACAAGTTATGTTTTTGATGGCATCTCATTTCTTTTTGTAGATAGTCCTACTTTTTTTCCTTTTACAAGTTATCTTTGAACATAATTATATCTAGGTACCTATCTACACCTATTATTCCATTATATCTAGGTACCTATCTACATATATTATATACATGTACACTGATTCATTCACTGCAAATGTAACTTTGTTATACAGGTACAGTGATTCATTAACTGCAAATGTAACTTTGTAATCCTATACCTTTATATAGGATTACAAAGTTATTTATGCAGTTGATATATCTAGAAAACTGGAGCGAAATTGCAAAATATTTTAGTTTTTCCTTGATCTATACACTAAACACTAATTGTGTTCCAAATTTGAAGCTTCTATGTCTGCTAGAAGTGCCTTAGAGTTTTGATGATCGGTCAGTCAGTGAGTGACGAAATTAAGCAACTTTGACTAGTTATAATTCTAAAACTACTGAATCAAATTGAATGAAATTTGAAATATAGCGTGTTTATACCATGACTGCTTGGTAGCTGAAAATTCAGACTTGTAGCTTTATCCACAAGGAAGTTATAGGGGGTCGAAAATGGCCTGAATTGCTTCGAGAAAAGGATGGTACGGCCGTGCCGCTTTTTTGCTCGACTTGGCGGGGGCACTACCGTGCCCCCAGATGCCAATGAAAAATATTTAACTCAATTTAAATGCATTATACTCATGGAGTAATTTTAAAATTATTGTTCGCCTGAAAATTGTTATGACTGCGCAATAACTGCTGTATTGCATTGCCAGTTTACATTACACGCGTTAATTGAAACTAGGGAGACGCCTCTGCAGTCGAATTTCGCCCGTATTTCATCTTGTCAAAAGGTGAATTCAGATTGACACTGAACGTTAATATGGCCTGGGAGGCCTAAAAACTGACCCCGATCCCATGCCGATAAATCAGGGTGTTGTTGGAGACGACAGAAACTGACTGGCTTGATGGCAGGGCTCCGCCAAAGGATTATTATCAATGTTATTACTGTTATACTTTCCATGTAGTCTGGCCACAATCTGGATAGCTGGTACTCTTATGCTTGAGTCAACCACCAAACGCCAAATCGCGTTCAGGCTGTGGTTTGCGAGCCAGTTCTTTTTTTCCTTCTTGGCCTGAGGCGATGATGTCCACTTACAATCAGCTCGACTGCACGTTTGTCGCCTAACATTTACTTATGCACTTCTTCAAAGTTATGTTACACGTGTAGAAAAATGTGTAGAAATAAATATTATATGTACTTAAGGCATTTTGATATTTATGTTTAGCGATAGCTTTAGTGGGCCTTCCTTTGAAGTGTTTTATTTCCATTTTGGTAACATTTGTATTGGAACGAAGTTCCTTATCGCGCGTTGCGAAAGGGGGCTAGGCGGAAAATTTGGTAACGACACTTTTTGCCGTAACGAAAAGTGGTAACGACACTTTTTGCCGTCGTACTTTTTTTACATAGAAAGCAAGCCAGAGTACTAGGATAGCAAAAACATGCAGCAAGTGTGCCAAAACAAATCTAAGGTATTAAGTTTCTCATCGGCTTTGTTCACGTTTTTGCTATCCTAGTACTGACTTCAAGGAACTTCGTTCCATCCGGGTGTCCCTTGACACCTCTCAAGTTTTTTTTTATAAGGGTTCATCGTGAACACGATGACAGAAGGGAATAAACCGAAAGTTCGCCTCCAACACCACTGTTGTATGGAATCGTAAAACGTCAGTGAAAGCAACCGCTCCAGTTGGCTCGCAGCCACACCAGTTGTACCGCTTGTAGGAGCGGTGACTCCCTGACGTCATTAATATTCGCTTATTAGATACACCGCCTGCCAACGTTGTCGTTTTTGATCATTAATTTGTCGTTGTGTTCGCAGAAATTCATAGCTGTTCATACACGTGTTGCTTACGAACGGAGGAGGTTTAGTGTCAACTAATTGTAAATATTAGAAAAATAAATGGGAAATTATGACTGTCTTGAACATTATTATTATTGATACAAACATTTGGTGTCACGTTTCTTTAAGGTGGAAGCAAAGTGGTACAACGCCATATTTAATTTATTACGAGAGGTCTACATGCTGTGGAAATTGCCTTGTAATGTTTGTAAATGTTTTACAGCTGTTACTTATAAATATAATATTTATGCAAAAAGTCTATGTCGAATAACATAGACCGTCCATTACGTAATGAAATAAGCCAAATTGGTTTCCGGAATAGATATATGCAATCCTACGAGTAAAAATTGATAGTGAGGTAATAATGCTAGCCGCTCATTACTATCCATAGAAACTTTGAGATTACCCAAAAAATTTGAGATAGGCGAATAATAGGCCTATAGCGAAAAAAACTTAGGTACTAAACTTACGAAAAGTTTTAGCGAAAAAAACTTACTGTTTATTTACAATTTGATTCCGAAAAAACAGCCTCTACGCTATTACCTACCATACATGCACCATTAATTTTTTTCTCCTCAATATTTCCCATGTTGTCCGGACCGTATGTCAGTCACTCAACATGAGGACGGTACGATCCCGTAGCTAAATCGTTTGTTTTTATTGCTTCACTTATTTTGACGTGCCAGTTCACTGGTATACTTTTCTAATTTGTTCCAAAATTAACACATTAAATTAACTGCGGGTGTTCTGTACACATCACTCACAATCACAACTTGAAAACAGACACATGTCTGCACGGAACCAAAAATAACTTGTCCGATAAATGCCACCATCGGGATTCCAATCCACACTAGCTTGTCAGGGTCACTAAAGACAAGGCTTTTAAAGACAAGGCTACTTGGAGATGAGTTTTTAAAGTGAAAACTTCTTTAGTACGGGGGTGACTTGAAATTTTATGAAACGAAACTGTCCAGTGGAGACTAGAGATGAGTGGAGACTAGAGATGAGTGGAGACTAGAGATGAGTGGAGACTAGAGATGAGTGGAGACTAGACATGAGTGGAGACTAGACATGAGTGGAGACTAGACATGAGTGGAGACTAGACATGAGTGGAGACTAGACATGAGTGGAGACTAGACATGAGTGGAGACTAGACATGAGTGGAGACTAGAGATGAGTGGAGACTAGAGATGAGTGGAGACTAGAATTGAGTGGAGACTAGAGATGAGTGGAGACTAGAGATGAGTGGAGACTAGAGATGAATGGAGACTAGAGATGAGTGGAGACTAGAATTGAGTGGAGACGAGTTGAGTTGAGTTGATTTGATTTTACATTCGTCTCATTATCTTGAAAACAAAATTTTTGATTGTTTCACTTCTACCACGTGTGAATTGCACACATTTTACTTTTTTTTTTAATAGATATAGTAGTAAGTAACAAGTGTAACTATGAGTAGGAAAAAAACATCTTGTAAGTTTCTTGCTGCTTCTTCTCGCGGGCCCACTCACAATATAGCTTGTTTGAGCAATGGCGTAGTTTGACTTTCAAAACGAGTTTGTAAATGAAATTAATTTTGAATAAAATATTTGTATTTTGAATTCTTTTTTAATATCAGTATCGTCCATAACACTTACTTACCTATATAGGTATTCATAATATTAAAGCTGACATTCCCGAGTCGAGATGTAATATAAGAAGGTACATCGAATTAAGTCTACAACTTCTAAAAGGCCGATAAAGCCCTTTGAAACGGTATTTGCTCGACCGCTCGTCCTATTCGTGGATCCCACTTCTATCAACGCTGTTTGCATTGAGGCTCCATTCTCAAGTTCCTTACCTCAAGCTTCCCAACCCCTTCAAAATGGTTTGTGCTTGTACCTACCGCTGTTCAAGGCTTTTAACCGCGAAATTACTGTTAGAAAAGACAGGAATGTTTGAAGGTATTAAACGTTCTTCAGTGATATTATCTATAATATTTTATGATATTATATCAGAGATTTGTAGTTGCCATTTACGAGTTTGGCAATTTAGTAGATATCTAATATTTTGTTCGTATGACCTTATGCGTATTTGACATACTGTTTAAAATCCCCTGCACGGATTATAAAGATGTCATATACCAAATTGTCAAACACATTTTTTTTTAACTTAAAATGTGTAATACATTTTCTTATCTTATTACAATTCTCAAATTATCCAACAAATTCGGACCCACAAGCGTCTGGAAGACGAAACTACTAAACTCTCGAATAGACCCGCCGTATTCTCAACAGTTTTACAAAATGATTATGTTTAGATCGAGTCATTTAAATCTCATACAAGTTGTATAATCGGTTGCAACGCGGCGCGCGGGTGCGATGTAATATGACCGGCCGCTGGGGAGTCCAAGTTAGATTGAAATGTGGCGGCGAGACTCAGGTAATGGGAAACATCGTGTGATTAACCCTTCGAGTTCAGAAGTTACCTAGGGAAACCTCCCAAATTACACAACCGTGAGGAGTCAGTGATTGGACACTGCACTGGTGGTGTGTGAAAAAACTGTATATAGATATTTTTGTCCCCTTTTTTATCTATCTCAATATTAATTTATATTAATGGCGATGATATTTTTTTAATGTATTATTTTATGTTAAAGGTATCCCATCAAAAACATGAATGTAAAGTAAAAGCCAATTTTAAAAAAAAGAATTGAGATCTAAATGGGTGCCAAGTTCTGTGTAGAAAAGCCTAAAATTTTAGTCACAAGAACATGTAATTCAAGCTCCACATTTGACTTGGTTAGTTTTCACGTACCTATCTAGGCTATAATATTATATTTGTATAATTATCTTTGTTAAGTCTGTTAGGTTGATGACCTATGTTACTTTTCTAAAATTTGGTTTGTTGGTTGCTAACTAATGAAAACTAGCCAATTCAAATGTAAAGCTTGAATTACATGTTCTTGTGACTAAAATTTTTGGCTTTTCTACACAGAACTTGGCACCCATTTAGATCTCAATTCTTTTTTTTAAAATTGGCTTTTACTTTACATTCATGTTTTTGATGGGATATCATTACTTTTTGTACAGAAATTATTAGTAGGTACTTATTCATAACGTTACTGATTAATTTCGTTACCTTATAGATGAACTGTAATAGTGCCCTTCAACTAAATCCGTAGTCATTAAAAATGAAACAATGCAATACACTGGAAATAACGGCTACTGACGTCTCACTAATCTGTACGTAAATAATACGTACTTTTGCTATGCACTTCCAACAGGCACTTGGGACACTGAACATCTTCCCCCGTTGAAAGCTTCACAAAGTACTAAAACTGATATGTTTCGATTAAAAAAAATTAAGGGTGGTATTCCACTCGTTAAATATTCCACATAATGACCACCTGTCATCAATTTTGATTGCTGTTCATAAATTTCAGGCGTTATAAGTAAGTGTTCCTAATAGAATCAATTTTTTGAAAAATTATCATAAAATGATAAAAATTTACTACTTTCAGATTTATTCCTTTGTATTCACCCGGCTACCTATCTGCATGCCAAATTTTAACTTTCTAGGTCACCTGGAAGTTGGATATAGTTTTGATCTATAGTTCAGTCAGTGTTAAATTTCTCGATTTTTGGACGTTAATATCTAAATAACCGTTTGAGATGTGTTTATGACATTTGGAAGACGTATGTATTTCGCAGGTCTTAATAAATGAGCCAAATTTGACAGGTTTATGTTGAATAGTTTTTGAGTTATGAGGTGGTCAAAAGTGGCTCCAAATGGTTCGTGTAATATTACACACGGTGCTACTCGCCAATGTTAGCTAGAAAATTGGCTGACACGCTCCGCGTGTCTAGATGTGCTATATTGGAGCTCTATTCTTCTGATATTAAAAATCAAAGTCCGACTTTATTTATTTATTTACATCGTGAAGGTGTTTTCAATAAATTATTTACTTTCTTAATATGATCTTGATCCAAATTCTTATTGGGTACCTAGTACCTACCTACTGTTTACTGATTGAATATGCGAAACCGTAATACAACCCATTTATCGAATCATTCAATAAACACATTGTGTTTACGCATTGAAATAGACAATTATAATGAGTTCCATAAGCCAATTAATATAGATTAGGCCAACTGATAATATTCGACGTTGTACATAACTCATATACTATGAGTTACTACAAGACAAATTGCACTCAGAAACAATAATTTACTAGCTTCTAACTTTAATATACTCCGTTCGGCTAAATTGTAGACCTTGGAACTAGTCACCAATGTAATGAATTTATAACTATAGTATAAGACAAGCAACTGCTTGCGGCTACGCTCGCGTGAATTCAGTAATTGCCTCAATTCCGTTACGGATAAAACAACTAAAATCGAAAACATTTTCATCTTTATTTTATCATCTTTACACAGAGATATCGCAAAAAGCCTGTATGATGTAATTGTAGTGACGTGTCCATGATGACTACCTGCTTACCATCAATTGGCTCCTTTGCTCGCTTGGTGGCTGAAAACCTAAAAAAGGCGTCATATTATGTTTGAGCCCATCTGTCTTGTCTTCCACTATCTGCTAAGCTCTAAATTAAACGCTATACTAAACCAAACGCTTACCAATTAATTAAGCATTGTAAAACGAGACAAATTTTCAAAATACTAATACCCAGTATCTCAATCTCAAGCGCCAAAGTCGAGTCGAGTAGACTCTCAAAATCTTGAACAATTTCACGTAACTTCGACGATAGTCGATCATTTCTGGACGTAAGAACATCTCCTATATTGAATACTTGATAGTGAATCTCGTTAACGTATAGATCAACTTGGGTCCTTGAGATACAAGTTGTATGTTCAGGTTTATTGAACGCCCGCCTTGTAACAGCGTTAATAGCGCGGGGAAACTTCCTTGGCTGGTGTATCTACTGGAGTAAGTTTGTCAAAAGCCCGATTTAATTTACAATTGTTTACCGGTAAATATACCTGCTCCCTGGATGGGGATCTGATATTTCTTACATTAGTTTCTGCTGGATAATGGCTGATAATGGAAAATAGATAATAATGTTATAAAATCATTAATAATATGATCAATGCTTTTTTCACATATATGTATGTACATAATAATTTTAACTTTTTAGGCATCTACTTACTTTTTACTTCCATGGATAAAAACGGGAGGAAATAAAGAGATAATAATTATTATTTATTATTTTGTTGAACTACCGGCCACAACCGCGGTTCCTTAACCTTCGTTCATTAATAATTTATGAATAGAATTATTCAGAAAGTACCTAGTTACAAAATTATAATGTTTACTTTCCAAAAATAGGTTTTAAATGAGATGGATTCACTTAAACAGTCGTTTAAAGCCCTTGCTAAGCTGTAGTTCCTTTACTTTGAACAAGTTGCTATCGAAGCGAGCCTCATAAGAAAGTTAGAGTCGGGAAGTTCCCGCCAGGATTCCTCCATTGTATGCTTATGTTTACTGAACACCCGCTGAAGCCTTGTTACAATGTTGGTAGCACTGGCAATATTGTTAACTCAAGTTGGCAGCTCATGAGTTAATCAGGAACTCGCCGTGAAAAGCTACGGGTTTTTACATTGTAACAGAATTTATTATTAGTTGGTCTATATGGAACTCATTGTAAAATTTTATTTTAGTTATTAATTAGGTACAACTGAAAAATAAATGTTTTGAGTGAAATTTTATTTTATTGATCGTAAAATGCCATCTATCTATAAATCCAGGAAATGAACAATAAGGATTTCTTTCATAATGTATTCAGAAAAGATATTCTCGAGATTCAGAGATTTTTCTTCTTAAGATTCCATCCAATTAAGATTCCATCTGTCATGGTTGGTATGGAAAAAATATGAGGCCTTACCTACGTAAAATGACGCCATTAACACAACTCAGTTTGATGACTCGATGAGCTAGCAACACAGCCATTGTAAAATGTAAGAAACTACATAAACTTCGAAGTTACATTTTAAATCATTCAATTAGTATAAATTTAAAAATTAAAAAAAACCGCCTGCTATCAAAAAAAAATATCATGACACACCATTTTGAAATCTTTATGGTGAGGTCTTTAATTTGATATCCATATTGCATTATTCCATTTATTACTATTTTTTGATACTTCAAACAATGGCATCTCACTTTTTTATTCCACTTATCTATGAAAACTTAGGTTATCAAGACGAATCTAACGATATCTTAACTGTTCAGTGGTTTAGAAGATACGAGGTAATAAAGAATATTACACGCATACATACATACATACAAGATACGCGCGAAAAACAAAACCCTTTCTAGCAGTCGGGTAAAAGAGCATATCACGAAGGACCAAATATTGTTTACTTGTTATATAAATAACCCAACCCGGGAATCAAATTCAGTACCTTATCTGCGCACTCTGTGTCTTTGTCGTTTAACAAGATTGATAATGGCTTGAAGTTTGTGAGCTCGTGCCCAGGAACAACTTCGTGAACAAGTCAATTTATCGTCGAAACTTGTACAAATATCGATTTACCCAGCGCTATTGTATCAACACTTAGTTTTATGGTTAACACTACTTTTACACTTTATAGTTTGTCATCTTAAATAACATCATCAATTAATATTAGATGGTGCTGTCGAGTATGTAAAGAAGTAAAAAACGACGTATGAAAATTACACAACTTTACTAATTTCTTTTCATTTGGGTTTGATTATAATTCGTTACATTTATGTTCATAAGACTTGGATTGTATTGAATGTGTGTGACGAATTAGAGAGCCATTCCCGTTTTATTTACATCCTTAGCTTATACAGTAAACTTATAGTTACAACTGTTACGTATCACTATTGGTTGCGCGTGCTTTATTCAAAGTATGTTTTAATAGTTATGCCATATAGCGGCTTCGGCGGCGCTAGTTTCCTGCTACTGGATAGTGAGAACTGAAACTTCAAGAAGATAATGTCAAGAAAAGTCAAGATTGTCAAGCACCCATAGGGGCTGGTTTTAGCTAATTTTTTCTCTCGTCTACATCACCTGCACCGCTCCGTGATCATTTTGTTTTAACCGCTTCTGCTTCACCTATTGTGTTTTTCATCGAACTTTAGAACTTTGTGTGCTAATCTGCGAACACAAAATAAAGTGCTAATATACAGCCGCGCGGCTGGATTTTTTGTTTCTGTCGATTTCTGTGTCGATTGTACGCAAGATTGCAGCAGCGTGTGAGACTCGCTCGCGAGTTGTTTGATGTGCTTAGCTGTTATAATTTGTGTATTACACTGCACCGCAACACCGCATCCATCAAGTGTAACTTTCTTTAGTTTCATCCCTCCCCTGGATAACATATTTACACGCTTCTCCGACTATATTTAGGGAGAGTACCTACTATGAGCTAAAACAGAGCAGTCTTCTTCCCTCATCATCATGGTAGAACAGCACGGAACAATCACATTACAAGCTAAGATCCTCGAAGAACTATCCGCCAAAGTTAAGTTTACGTGATATTCTCTGAACGTTGTCTTGTAGCTCATTGAGAGAGGCTGGAAGTTAGTGAACAGGCTCTTGAGTGAACTCTGAAAAGCTTTACTTGTAGACAATGCCTTCAAGTTTAGTACAAAATAGTGGATGAGTGGGTAATTTCTTAAAGACATACAATAATTTCAAATCAGAAAGTAGGTTGTAAATTAATGTGAAGTATCAAAATTATTTAGAAACATTGCATGCAAAGATGGTTTTTTAAGGACTTCTTTATTTCAGGATGGTTTATTAATTTTTCAAACACTGCTTAGACGACCCAGGTCTTTACATTCTTTACATTGCCTAGGGATTATATAGAATACTTGAATTACAAAAATTGCCGGTATACTATCAATGATACCGCAGCAACGTCGTGGCTTGTTAAATAGTGCGACACAAATACGATTATTTTAAATCGCCAGTAGAGTCGTGGATTCTGTATTATTTTAAACCGTTCAGTAAACTCTTCGTTTGTTCCAAGGTCATTAAAGTCGGGCTGAACTTTGAACTGAACGTAATGGAGTCTGTTGTGAACAGTCGGTACAGGACTCCATGTGTTTGCTTCACAAGTAACGCGAAAAGCTCAAATTAATTTGCGGTTTGAAGTTGAAGACAATGTCTGCGCTACGAATGGTTTCGCAAATTAACAGCTGGTTTAATTCTGTATTCTCATGGCTGTAATATGATGCGTGGTTTTGTTTGTGATGATATTACGGCACTGATTTAGTTTGGATATTGTTGAAATGTTGACATATCAAATTGTTTAATTTGGAGGTCTGTGGTATGGTTTTACGTTGTATTACAGTCTGATAAAATAGCAACCAGTAGGTAGGTATAAGATGGTCTTCATGGAGGTTAGATAGCAAAGGTTAACAGTTATGGCCGACTTTGCCATCGAAGTGAGTTCCTGAGTTGGATTCCCTGCGGAATAAAATAATAATAATAAACGCTTACACACTCATACCTCCGCAGTAGGTTTTTACCTGTGTCGCGGATGGCATGGACGACACATACACATCACAATAACACCCATGACCCGAGTACAAATATTTATCTGTCACGACTCCCACATAAATATCTGCCCCGGCCGGGAATCGAACCCACGACCCCTCGCTTCGCAGGCAGGTTCGCTACCAACTAGGCTACAGGGTCGTCAGCAGACATTTATGTAACAGAATGGTTGTTTTCGGGTTGCGGGTATTAATCATGTTTGTCTTACGTTTATTAGCTACTACTAGTGTGAGTTTGGAAGCGTTTATTTACTAAATTTATTTATTTATAAACTTTGGCACGAACAGGACATATTTCATTCAGACAATCTCGAAAATATTTACGAAAGCCCATGACTGGTGATGTCAATTGACTTTACCTCATTTGAGCTGTAAGTCTAATTATTCTTCACTTTTATCTTATCGGGATCGGCGTAAGTGGCGCAATATGTTTCATTCTTTCCAATTCTTTGTTTTCACCACTTCGTTTATTTTTAATCATATTCCACGAACTTCTTCAGACTTCCAACATTCGCTTCTCCTCTTGAGCATTTCAAATATATTTATTATAATATTATTTTCCTCTTAACATATACTAAATTTCTTTGTACAGTATTGTTAATATCTACAAGTTATATCGTTGCTTATATAAATATTGTAGAGGAATAAAAGTAACTTGATTTACTTTATGTGAAGCAATTTCCTCATTCACATTCGATGACCAGACTTTTTCATCGGTGTGTTTGGTTAAAATTATTATTCATAAGTAACCCGGATACAGAGTGGCTGTAAAATGCACGAAGAAAATTGGGTAAAAACAATATAAGACTTTTTTAGGATTCCGTACATTTGAGAAGGCAAAGTTAAATTATTTATTTCGTCATAGGAACTGAATCACACAAAGATCATAATTTACAAAACTTGATCAAGATTAAACATAATATATTATTAAAATAAAATAATATGATTATTTTATTGCATTACACTATATGCGACATCAGAAGCTAATCCATTTATACGAGTAATAATGTTCAATGTCTTCTCGCGCAAGAATCAATAAATTGTCCGGGATACAAAAATCTTACAGTTATTGATGCAAAATTTCTTTAGGGCTTTCTACGTGATAATTTCACAAATGAAAAAACCAAATAAAAACATAACCATAATTATTATAATTTAGTCTCTTATACGAATACAAAACTTCTGTAAATAAAATAATAATATTAATATACGGATTCTGCCCCAGTACCATTTTATTATAAGTAACCGAGTTTATTGTCAAGTTCTTTTCTATCTTCTAGTATTTTGCTTGAAGAAATCGCTTCAAAGCGATAAAGTCGACCAAAGTTTTGTATTCCTTTCTTGTGCTCGTAGGTATGTATATGGTGTACAAACAATAAAGTGTTAAATATTAATAATAACCTAATATCGGTATTTGCCGACGGTTTTCAGTAATTTACCACGCACCCCGAAAACACATAACCGATAATACGTTTTCAGTATCACGAAACTGCTTTCTACTTGGAACGGTATTAAATATTACACTGCATACAAATAAATTGAAGAGGCTCGCAAAATGAAATATGAATTTTCAATACTTGCTTATATTTACGTTAATATTGCAGATACGAGAATGCAGATTTCAATTTTTCATCAGAGTTGAGGGTGTTTTTGTTGTGACATAAATCGTGTTTAATGAAAAATCTACCATATAAATAAAAAAAAGTCATAGAAACTTATAACACCGAACATTGCTAATTTAATGCATATTAACTTAATTGAGTTACAAACTTAATGTTGTCGTTGGAAAAGTGATATTCCCATAAATCGACAAAAGTCGCGATCAATTTACAAACTGCAAATAATTAAAGTTCGCGTATTATACCTTCGCCTCGCAGGGCACGTAGAGACGACATGTCGGAGGCCTTCGGTTTGCATAAAAACGTTCGACACTTGGTGGAATACTCTAGGCCTCCTCAAGAAGAGAGCGTGCTCATTAATTAAATAATTAAAATCTTCTGTAATTATTGATATTATTGTGTTATTATCAATGTTAAATGATACCTGTATACGTACGGTATGATTTTACATTGATAAAAACGTAAACAAGATTACAGTGGGTTTAAGAATCATGCTCTGCATACTTAATTATTTTGTAGACTCTACACACATAATAATGTACCGGTATATATTAATATACCGGTATATATTGATATACCGGTTAATACAGATAGTTTAACTATAAACGGCGGAGTTCATTACGTGATTGCGGTCACAGTTAAACACCGTTTGACCGCTGCCGGCCCACAAGGCAATGTTTTATCGGTTCATATAAAAGTGTCATCTCGCAATACCGCGCGTACCGTACAATTTACTGGTGTTAATTGATGAGCTTGCTTCATATCGGTTACTTTAAAGTTTAAGGTATTGGAATTTTTTAGATCTATGCAAAGATACTGTAGCGATAAGACCTTATGCTATTGTATTGTAAGACCGCCTATTGTGTAGTTTATTTATTTTGATAATTTCTCTTCTTTCTGTCATTTACTAGTGTGCACAATAAATAACGTTATATTTTATTGTAAGCTAGAATTTTAATTGTGGCCCCTGGATTGATGCAGAATTAATATTTCATTATTTAAGCACACATTAATATTTCAATAGTTCTTTCAAGACAACGACATACTTGCATAAATAAGAAGATAATCTTATTTTTACAACAGAAACTGAAGTATTTTAGCAAGCGTAAAACTGCAACATAATTGCGCCATTGCGGCGAGTACCAGCCCTGTTCAAACAGGGATATACTCGTACAAACACAGCTCACAGAGTAACTATACAAGTAGTTATGTAATGTGCTCTGAAACGATCGCCCTCGCCTGTAGCACTTGTGGTAGCACCCTGTAGGCTTACGGAAGTCATTTTTTAAAAGTAGTAATAGGGTTACCTTACCTACTACATGTTTATGTGAATTTGCATAATTTTTCTGTTTTAGAAATTATAATGCATATATATGGTACTTTACATTTTTATCTTTATTTTCCTGACTAGGTATTTAAATTTCCCGTTACCCTGGAAAAGGGCTGAAATTCCAAATTATTTCATCTCATAACCCTAGTACAAGGTGAACCCATTCTGCTACACAGTATAATGTAAAACAATGTAATATCTTCGTGAATGCGATTATCCCAAAAAATTATTCACGGATTTATATGCAATTATACATAATGGTTGGTAATAGACAGATTGAGTGATTCACGGTTTAGATTACTTCAAATGGTAGTGATTGGTGAAAGATGGGTTGAGTGATTTAGATGGATGACGAAAAATATAATTTATTGTTCACCTGGTTAAACGAATAAAAACCATTTGTGTTCTGTTCCTGCTAGAAATTACTATGAAAATATATTTTTTGATTCATTATTATATCATACCGATGCAATGCCGCGACGTACTGGTAGGAACCAACCAACGCGGTGCAAAAAATGGGCTTAATGCTAAGAGACATTGTAGTAAAATTATATGTTCGTTGGGATTACCACGCATCTTAAATTCGAAACTTTAAAATTTCCGGCCGCCGCGGAACTTTCTTGAGCTGTTTAAACTGAGATATACCGCTATTATGTAGCTATTTCGTTGCATACTTCGAGAATAACCCTCTTAGGACAAGTTAATACAAGGAGTCTTCGGTAAGCTGTATTAACTGTAAGCGTTCTTGCAACGTATGTAAAATAATATGAACATATTATTTTAATTTATTGTGATTAAAATTATCGTACACTGTATTGATTTTGTAGTATCGACTATCGAAGTTATCAGAAAACTTATTATATCATCCAGAAATACTAAGACGTCTTCGTACCTAGTTAATTTTTTTAGATGTAAATAAAAAATGCATTTAAAAATCCTAAAGTTTGTCTATGAGTTGAGTATGAGTTCGAAACTTCGAACTATAATGACAGCTTTATTTTTTAGTTCCTAAAATAATGTGTGCACAAAGAATAATTTAATAATCCGTACCTACTTTGTTACAAATATTTCCATCCATCCATCCATCAGCCTTTGTAGGTCCACTGTTGGACATAGGCCTCCCCTAACTTGCGCCACTCTGACCGGTCCTGAGCCTTCTGAATCCAGCGGACAAATATTTATAAAATAAATACTTGTAAAGAGGGGAGGGAGGTCGTAGAACTTTAGTTCTACGAGTAAAGCTTTCTCTCGGTATTACTTGTAAGTCGTATCAATGTTTACGAGTAATAAACTTTCTAATTAATCCAAACTCGACGTTCCAAAAGTTGTCTACCTAGTAAAATTTGTTGGTAAATTAAATTTTCTAAGTTTCAAAGACGCGTTGACTTGTTGTGACGTTTACGGATCTTAAACTACAAGAAAGAAATTACTGAAAATTAATTACGTAACTAATTTTTATTTACAAAATAACAGACCTCAAAGAAATGCTCTTCGATTAAGGTCCCCTAAAATTATCTGTGAAATGTCAAAATCGCCATGTACCACTCAATACTTCGCGGATCCTATTATTAATAAAAGCGGCCAAGTGCGAGTCGGACTCGCCCATGAAGGGTTCCGTAGCAGCAAGTAACATAATATAAAAGTTCTTGTACTTCATTGTAACTTTGGTCGATGTTTTTTGCGGTTTACGATTTGTGACGTGTTAAAAAAAACTACTTACTAGATCTCGTTCAAATCAATTTTCTTTGGAAGTTTGTACGGTAATGTACATCATATATTTTTTTTAGTTTTATCATTCTCTTATTTTAGAAGTTACAGGGGGGGGACACACATTTTACCACTTTGGAAGTGTCTCTCGCGCAAACTATTCAATTTAGAAAAAAATGATATGAAAATCCTCAATATCATTTTTGAAGACCTATCCATAGATACCCCACACGGGTTTGATGAAAAAAAAATATTTGAGTTTCAGTTCTATGTATGGGGAACCCCCAAAATTTATTGTTTTTTTTTTCAATTTTTGTGTGAAAATCTTAACGCGGTTTACGGTATACATCTACTGACCAAGTTTCAACAGTAGGTATAGTTCTTATAGTTTCGGAGAAAAGTGGCTGTGACATACGGACGGACAGACAGACAGACAGACAGACATGACGAATTTATAAGGGTTCCGTTATTTGCCATTTGGCTACGGAACCCTAATTATAAGGGTTCCGTTTTTTGCCATTTGGCTACGGAACCCTGAAAACATTGATCAGTGACAGTAGATCATTTAGCAATTATAGGAACCTGGTTTTTCTCCTGGGAAAACCTTAACAAATTGCAACGTGGCTCAGAACATCTGACGTCGATACACTCAGAGTTCTGTAGAAGACTGACCAATGCAGCAATAAAATGTTTTATTTCCGAGAGAGCAACTTGTGTGTTAAATATTCTATGACACTGCTGAGACAGCGAGACTCGACGGTTGCACATTGTAATATTAATCTTAATACTACAGATTAAGGTTAATAATTGAGTAACAGCGTTTGGTACACCTGTACTTACTGAACGTAAATAAAGCAAGCTAGAAGAGCTTAGCAATGTTTCATCTTGAATTCGTTAGGGATGTATTAAAATCAGTTTTTTATGACTGTCCAAGTACTTTTGCCTTGTTTACCTTGTAAATACTAACAGGTGCTTAGGTATGTACTAAACAGTCATATTCGGAATTCGATAAAGGGATTAAAAAGTGTCATATCAGTCTTCAGACTGGATTCAAGTCAGTTCAATCGACATGGAATAGGAATCTCATTTTTAGGGTTCCGTAGCCAAATGGCAAAAAACGGAACCCTTATAGATTCGTCATGTCTGTCTGTCTGTCTGTCCGTCCGTATGTCACAGCCACTATTCTCCGAAACTATAAGAACTACACTGTTGAAACTTGGTAAATAGATGTATTCTGTGAACCGCATTAAGATTTTTACACAAAAATAGAAAAAAAACAATAAATTTTGGGGGTTCCCCATACTTAGAACTGAAACTCAAAATTTTTTTTTTCATCAAACCCATACGTGTGGGGTATCTATGAATAGGTCTTCAAAAATGATATTGAGGTTTCTTATATCATTTTTTTCTAAACTGAATAGTTTGCGCGAGAGACACTTCCAAAGTGGAAAAATGTGTCCCCCCCCCCCCCCGTAACTTCTAAAATAAGAGAATGATAAAACTAAAAAAAATATATGATGTATATTACCATGCAAACTTCCAACGAAAATTGGTTTGAACGAGGTCTAGTAAGTAGTTTTTTTTTTTTTAATACGTCATAAATCGTAAACCGCAATTTACCTCGATCAAAGTTACAACGAACTTCAAGAACTTTTATATTATGTTACTTGCTGCTACGGAACCCTTCATGGGCGAGTCCGACTCGCACTTGGCCGCTTTTTTTAATATAATTATGTATTTTGTTATTAACAGGTGTATGGCATCCATTTATAAGTCTAGCAATAACTACGTTGCGTATAAAAACTAACTTCATATTAAAGATACCTAATGTAATCTCCATAGGGACAGCACCACAGAACAGCACTTACATAAATAAAAAATGCAGCAAGAAAAATACATATAATGCTATATTATGCAAATCTAGCAATAACCGCCACTACGCGTAAAACAAATTTACCTCAAGATTAAGTGTAAACATTTACTTAGACACACGCCCCAACTCAGTCACGAGAATTTGTATGGTAATTCTTTACTAAGGAGCGATTAAAGTAACCGTTAGTGACTCTGAGTTAGGGCGTAAGTCACAGTTAGTCACAGCTCCGTACGAGGGTAAAGATCCGACAAGTAAGTACGAGCACCATTAGTAACTGTCGAAGTGGGAAAATCGTAAGTTTCTGTGTAAATTTTCTCCCTAATTTTATCAAAGGCACATTCACTAACTTTGCTTCATTAAAACACTCGCCCTTTGTAAAAGAGCCTTTCTGTAAGGATCCTTAAAGTCGCCGCAATTTATAAGAGAGAGCGGTGTGGTAGTGGCTGTGTATATCATTTTTCTACATCCTCAAAAATAGGTTCTTATAAAGTTACGGAACGTAAACAAAAATACCTAAAAGTAATTCAAGTAAAGAAATTCAATGAACACTTATATGAAACTTGAAATTGAAATATTTAGACTTCCATTTAAGTAAACAAAGTATGGCAGGTAACATTACTGATTTTAATTGATCAACTTTATAATAATTATGTACCATAAATATTTTACGGTAATAGACTGCAATCAAACGTAGGTGTAGGGTGAACAATTTTCTTCAATATTTTTTTTTAATAAAAGGTATCCCGTTACTACGAGAGGACTGTTACTAGCTACTTCTGCGTGACTAAAGACATAAAAAAGCTAGAGAAGTTGGCTTGGTCACAAAGATAAATTATACCCGTAAAGTTTATACCCTCTGTAATACCCGCTGCTGTTATTTTTATACTTTTATGGTAAAATGTTCCTGTAATTAAAAGTACAACATAATTAACATAACAATTTCCCGCAGCCGCCTTTAGCAGAGACCACAACTTAAAGCCCATTCAATGGCCGTTAGCAACGCTCCAGCGCTTATAGTTAACAAGCCTGATTTTCTTTCCGTCTCACATATTATTTCTAAGGAAATATTGCGTTTCTATTTCAGTGCAGGACTTTAAGAATTTGTAGTTTAATATAGAAGCAAGAAGTTGAGATGATGAAATAAAAAATAAAAAGAAGCGTTTGCCACAATTCTCTCAGCGAGGATTTGTGGCTTTTGTTCTCTGCGAAGTTTGTGTTGCACTTTTTGCCTAAAGCCTCAGCTAAAACTATTAAATGGTTCTGTGGCGATAGATTTATTTATTCTTGAAATGCTTAGGCATACAGACAGCTTCGGTACTAAGTAGTAAAACAGAAATGGGGTCTAATCTGTTACTTACCTTATATATTTTTATAAAATTTTAGTGTGGGTAAATTTTAGTGTGGGGAGGAGTGAATATTGCCATAAAAATGTACCTACTCAAAAAATAATGACGGATGCGTATAATAATTACCAAGTGGGAACGGTGTTTGGTGTTGCTGATGACCATAGGTGACGATAGCCACTTACCATCGGGTGGATCGTCAGCTCGTTTGCCGGCTATTTCCATAAAAAGGCAACGATAACATAATATAGTTTTATTATAAGTATACCTAACTATAATGTATGAGTACAATGACTTGACTAAGGCAGCAAAAATCGCTTACGAAGATAATATTTTGTTATTGTATTCACATTGGGCCATTTGGCTGCGTACAACAGATTTGAGGAGCACATTACGGCCAAGACAAATTAGTTCATTATGTTATTCAACAACATACAGTGCTTACCAAAACCTGAAGACCTCCCTCGCCCCTCTCGCGCTTCAACAAAAGTATGGGATTGCCAATAGCGGGTCAGCTAAACGGGACCATGCTTAGCTGGTCGGGTTACACGGGTTTCTTACCTCCATTCTGTTGAAGGTGCTTTGTTCTATATAAACTATTACGACCCTGTTAGGAGTTGGCAACGAAGCCGCGGTTAATGTATCATAAATGTGGCGGAAAACTTTATGTGTCTACCTACAGGAAAGAAAGTTTGTGTACCTACAATGGAAACTATTTCACGGGCTTGAGTTAGTGTGGAGCTGCGTTTAAAGTTAGAGGATGGGGCTTTAAAGTTTCGCTTGAAGATTTAGTAAGATTCTTCGGTGAAGAAGGTTGGGATCGACAGTAATAAAGTGAGCGTAAAAGAATTGTTAAACTTATGACATGTAGTTGATAAAATTTAACTCTGCCTTATTGACATGAGCACAGCCTTCAATTGGGTTTAGAAATTTAAATTTCGCACAGCAATTAGGTACTTATACAAAGTTTAGTCTTCATCAAAGAAGGATCCTATAGAAGTACTTTCGTTGAGTGGTCCTCTACGAACGTCAGATGTGGCGTCAAATAGTTGCCTAGAAGTAGCTCTGGCTTAATTGATTAAATAATCAAACATTTAAGATGATTAAAGTTACCGTGCGCGTCAGCCTAATGCATATCGCTTTGGATGATTATTTATTTTCCTCGTCGCTTGTCGCTTATTCGATTCGTGTCGAACAAGTAACTAATCGTTTGTGGTAATAAATTATCTTCGTTGGGTACTAAGCACGAATCACCGATGCTAAAGAAAAATCACATTCTAGATTTTCTAGACAGTTTCATTACACATTGTAATGGCTTACGAGCATGATTTTAGCATTGTGATTCGATTTTTGGACCACTTTTTTGTTTCAATAATCGTAAAAAGTAACATATTGTTTTTTACGACGATGGACTTCGTTTGATATTCCTTATCAGCAAGGAATACTTTAAAGTATAAATCAAAACCAACATAATTATGATAATAACAAAAACTATGGGAGAAGAATCCCACCATCACTGGGGTTCAAATAATCCTACAGGCGAACTTATCTCACAGTCAAATTTGGACTTGCACAGTTTTACATTTATAATTACCCCACCGGCCAAATGAAAAGTGATATTTGAATGCATCCAGTAAGCTGTAAGCTGCGCCAACGCGGCTGTAACACATCAATCATTAATCATTTATCAATAATCATCATTAATGAATCACGGATCGCTAAGTGATACTCGAATCTGGTCCGGTAGATCCACAGCATACGATCGTATGTAATGAAATGAAATACACAATCGAATGCATCCAATCCAATTATACTGATTGATTTAATTACCTATAGGTACAGCTGTGTTAAGGGTATTTCTGGTTCCTTTTAATTAAATTATACACTCAACACATTTAACATTGTATTTTGCGTTGCGTTTGTAATTAATTTTAATCATTAACTGACTTCAAAAAAGAAAGAGATATTCAATTCGACTGTATTTTTTTATGTTTGTTACCTTAGAACTTTTGACTAGGTGAACCGATTTTGATGATTGTTTTTTAATCAAAAGCTGGTGCTTGTCATGTGGTCCCACTTAAATTTGAGCTAGATCTGACGAGTAGTTTTTGAGTTATTTTGAGGTCGGTAATTTTTTTCTAAAAAAAAACTAACTGGTAAAATTCAGATTATATTTATTTTGGTTTATAACTCTGCCAATGATCAACCGTTTGTGTAAACCGAAAACGTATTGCTGTACGGGGAGCAGACAAATCAGTAATCTCAAATATCTACGATCTTAAAGTAATGCACCAAGTTTACTCATTATTACGGCGTTGTTAATATAAATATAGGTCATACTCAAGCGAAAATGAAGCGTATAAAAATAACAAATGAACCTACATACCATTAACATTCCATCTTTATATTCTTTTGAGCTTCAGAAAAATCCGTTTAAATTCCCTCTCAGACGTCATAATCTCAAAACAAATGTAGACATAATTTATGACTATCGAACTAAATGTTCGTAGCAGGAAATGTATTTCTTGGTCGAAGTGAATTTATTCACCATTAACTGTGAGAGACAAGCTATAAACCGTTTAGTATATCAGCTTGAAATTCATTTGATTCGTATCTTTATCACGATAAATGCGTTTTCCAGACATAATAATAAAATTTTAAAAGCTCACAAATAAGTCGTCATACATTCATTCTCGTGTCAGAATTCTCTGTAGGTATATAATAGACCCACGCAAGTATGGCACAAAAATACAAGATATGTCACATAAATAACAATCTTAGCTAGGGCTTAAATCCAGAATCTCTCTAGCCAATGACCCTGGTAGTATCTTTATCGTCATAGTAATATTTGTAAGGTTTCATGTTAAAAATCGAATTCTCACAGCAACTCGCTTATCAATCTGATTGACTGTCGATGAGGTATTTTATACCTACATATAAAAATTGCTACCCCTATGATGGATGTAACAAAATCTACGCGATACGAAACTATCGATTATGATTTCGTAAACACGAATAACCTTTCTTATGACTAAAAGGTAAAACACATAAAATAATTTTAATATTTCATTTTATGATTTCAACAAGTTTAGAAACAAGTTATAGCCAGTAGTGTGACACGAACCCAATACGCCGATCGCTACAAGCGCTACGATACAATGTACACTAAACGACATAACAACTATTATCCAGTTACGCGAAAATTAAAGCGTGATTTATGATTTCCACTTGGCACACATACCTACATATGTACATACGTTACGTATACACTATTAAAACTCATACTTAGCCGAATATTTTCATTGACTCAAACTTAAATTATTTAGGAAAGCGTCTTGGTAAGGTTTTGGGCGTTTTGGCGTTTGCTAATGTATTTGCGGAGTTAGGGTCCTTCAGATGTCGATATCAAAGTGCCATGTGTCAAAAGGATGAAACTAATGAAACTGTGCAGCTATGGAACAACGATAAAATACAATACAATACAAATATTCTTTATTGTTCACCAAATTTAAATAAAATACAAAAGATAAAAAAATAAGAAAACAATCGGCAGTCTTATTGTATAAATTATCTTATTATATAAATACCAAGTAGTAACAAGTACTTTGAGCGGTCAATTAAAAATTATTGACATTGAAATGATTTCATTAACTATGTAACCATCTTGGTCACTTCAAGCTACTTTAAGTTAATGTCGCTCTACAAGCAAATTACTACACGACTTAAGGGAAAATGGAAATGTCCTAGTTCGATGGTAACCATTTACCTACCATTAGGTGACCCGTCTTGATTTTTCGTTAGTCCTTCAGGCTATAAAAAGCAGTAGGTACCTAATGGATCCATTGCAAGTGACCCATGCCAAGATCTCTTAAACTATAAATGACGTGTAAAGTCCTGATGCAGAAATTTTAAGAATATTTAGACATTCAGCAGCATCTGCAATAATCTCGGTTAATAAACAGTTATCCTTTAATACATGCGTAAAAACATTCATTGCGAGTAAGTGTATTGGCGAAAAAACAATATCCCTTATGACGCAAGTAATATTCCTTTTACAATACTGAGAAAACATCAAAGCCAGTCCGAATGTAAAGAACGCCATTCACTGTGCAACTACCGTCTTTGAGCTTCGTCGTAACACCTTAACGTCTGTAGTTAGGGTGATTGCAGTCGCGCGATTTTTTATCGCTTCTCCGAATCGTTTGGTGTGAGTTGAATTTAAAATAGCGGAAATCCGCCCCGTGTTTAAGGGTATTGTCTTTTTTCGGCAAGTTTGTTTGTCTTGAACATTTATTGTAAGCTTTAGATACGATTCGTGTGCAAAGAAGAGAATACATTTTCGAATCGTTTCCGAAATCAACATTTTGAATTAGAAAGCTGTTTGACCTAAATCCCGTTAGAAAACTTATCGGTATTTTCAAGCGCTTCTAAAAGGGAAATAAGTGTCTAAACCCAATCAACGGGTTGATAGGGTTTTTGGTTTAAGCTGACAGATGAACGGGATCCGATGGTAAGTGGTCCCAATACGGCAATATTTGCCGTAACACCAAAGGAATTTTTGTTTCTTTCGGCATTTCTTCTCCTCCATGACAAAGCACCCTTCCGAAATGCCGCAAGATTAAAAAAATACGTGCGTAATAGTAGTTAATGTTGTAACTTGTGTGTGGTTAAGTTAAGAGCTAGTGAAAACTTATTCTCTCTTATCTTGAAAACGCTAACATTACAATCGAATGGGAAAACCATCCATACTAATATTATAAATGTGAAAGTGTGTTTGTTTCTTTGTCCGTCTTTCACGTCGCAACGAAGTTGATATATGGTATGGTTTTTGTGTGTGGAGATAGTGAGGAGCGTGGAGAGTAACGTAGGCTACTTTTTACCGCGGTAAAACATCCCCATGGTAAGATCGATATTTTGTTAGTTGCTAGATATTTAGTTTCGGATGTTTTTAATAGATGACGTTAGTAAAATTCATTTGCATTTCACGCTATCAAATGATACATGTAAATTACTTAAGTCATATGCAACTAAGTCTAACTAAGTAAAAGTAAGCAAGTAGGATTTGTAAAAAATCGATCTCTACCGCAGGCGAAGCTGCGGGCAAAAGCTAGTCACATCATAATTATAATAATACTTAATGATCTCAACGACAATTATTACAGTAAAACACGGAAGTACAGAACTTCAAAGAAATACGCACTCAGAGTCCACATGTGGTCTAAATACACAATGTATAGTACTGGCACCGACCGGCCATGGATTTTCTTCTTGGACCGAAGCAATAAATTATTATTATACCCCGAACACTCGTAATACGCGACCCGGACGGTGACGCGTAAATATTTACCATACAGACGTATTTATATGTACCAAAATAAATATTTGAATGCAACGCAGAATGAACCGTTCACAGCGTTATTTACAGCAGAAACGTGGGGCGAAAATGTTTGCGATGTCGCTGTTAGCTTTTAGGTTAGATCAATGTCGAAAGCTTGTGTCGAACCTAAATTAACAACTGAGTGAAGAACAGTAACTGCGGACGCGGACGGATGGATGACCACTTGTGTCACAATAGAGCGATTATTTCATGAGGTCGCGTTATGTCGTTGGTTCTGGTTGTTATCGTTAGATATCATGACTTAGATCCTCGGACAGCATAGCATTTACCGACACTTGTAAAGGTTATATATAGGTTGATAGGTTGGCTTGTAATTCCTGTATTACTTTGTACTGAAGCAGTATTTCTCTATAACCTCCTCAATCCTAAACCTATGACCCCAAGGAAAAATACTAATAGTATTGATGAACTATTAAACTGAATATTATCCATGTAGCCCCTTCGAGGGGCCCTATCACCAGCGGGCCGGATTTAGTCACATCTTGCGACACCCGTCCGACGTGGTATTCAATATAATAATCTTAGCCTCCTCAATACAGCTGTATCTTGTAAGACGCATCAAATTAAAGAGACTTTTAATAATTAAGCATTAAGTAATTTAAAAATGAGATTCCTATTCCATGTCGATTGAACTGACTTGAATCCAGTCTGAAGATTGATATGACACTAAATATAACGCACACACTAAATATAACGCACTTACTTTTCCTTTTAAAGCGCACGATTGTTTATCTATAAATAATCTAATATCCTTGTCGATCTATCTTCATTTCGTAAAGTCGTCTCCTCGCGCGAAAAAATGCTTTCGTGTGGTTTTTGACGGGGATTAAAAGATGAGGGATGGTTACATGTTACTGGCATGCGAGAAAATTTTTCACTAGTCATCTTTTTGAAATTAGTTATCAAACTTAGATGGAGTGCGGGATCATTTCGTTTGGGTATTGGTGTGTAAGTGGCGTCTCATATGGTGCTGCTATTTAAGGGATCAGATTATAGGGTGTCGACGTGGATTGGCTAGAGATGTTTTTTTTTACGGAAACACCTGGTGGTTATTTTATACGGACTATACTTTGAATGATCCCCTTCTATTGAATTTTTAACTTCTCCGCCATATTTAAGTGGGAACACCTTCAATTTTCAATGAAGGAGATCGTTGGTTAAACAGGGTTTTAGCCTAACCTACCCTAGTAACTACTTATTGCCTATAAAGTATTAACCAAATTCAAATATTCTTTAAAACAGTCAAAAAGCGCTTGCAGTATTTGAGCCCAGACCTACGAACAAATGGAAGACTTTAAATCCGTTGATACTCCGGATAAATAATTACTTATACTCATAAACTCAAGTAAATTAATACAGAACTTACTCCTGCTTCTCATATAATATGTGTCACATGAATAAAAATAAATATGAAAATATTAACGGTATCCAAGATACAGAATTAATATATTTGCGTTACGTGACAGGCATAGTACCCCACAAACAGTGCTGAATTTACTTGACACAAATCACGTACTGAAAGTCGGTACTGAATAACTCAGTAACGCCCGTATTCAGAACCGATACTGTGAGGTCAAACCATTTCATACACAATAAATACTTAAGTGAAATCCACTATAGATACATATATCGTTATGCGTTTGTCAAAATCGAAAAAAGTAGCTGCTCGAGCTTTTTTTTATATATATATAATATGTTATTATATGAAATAAAAACCCAAATGGTGTTGTTCTGTAAGTAAGAAGTTTTAATGACATTAATATCATAATAATTTTTATAATAAATACATTTTAAGGACAATTAAATAAACAAACAATACCTGTAAGTAAGAAAAACAACATTTAAAGTCCTTATTTCGAGATATCTTGATGATAATTAAATATTTAGTATATTTTACTTCCACATAGGAAAATCTTCATTTCTTATTAAATGACATGACAATTCTCAATTCGAATACATACGCGATAGACAATAAACCATAGATCAGATAGGGCAATGAGCGTAGCTTACATCTCCCCCCTAGGTAGACCTTTGATTCCCGAATTATTCCTTCAGTACCGGGACCAATTTCGTTATATGGAAAAAATTTGATTCGCATTTCTTATGTCCTGTGTTTATTCTGTAGATTGAATTGGACATTTTTTCGAGAACCACGTACGGGCCAATTTTTAATTCATCCAATTTTTTCCTGTTTAACCTGTTCCCATTTTCAACATAAACTAAATCTCCAACTTTTATTTCACAATCTCTTCTGTTCTTGTCAAACTGTTGTTTATTATAATTGTGCGATTTTATGGTATTTTCCACGGCAATTTTTCTATCTTTTAATAAATCATTATGTGTTCTTTCTTGTTTTAATTCTTTTGGTAGAATATCAACATTTTTACCTTCTAATAGATATTTTGGAGAAAATCCTGTTATAGTATGCTCCGTTTCATTATACATTCTAGTACATTCATGAGCAATAGTGGTCCACGCTACTTTATTTTTTCTTTCGTTTATCTTACATCTTATTTTATTAACAAGTGTTTGATTCAACCTTTCATTTAAACCATTTGAAAATGGAGCATTAACTGCAGTGAATATTATGGGTATGTTTTCCTTACATAAAAAGTTTTTAAAATCCTTTGAATTTATACCCGGATATTGGTCAGACAAAATCAAGCCTATTTTGTTATCATCTGATACTTTTCTAATTAGTTTTATAAAATCACTTGAATTTTGTGATTTTGAAGTCAAAGTGTAAGCATATCTTGAAAAGTGATCTACTAAAAGGTGCAGATACGTTTTTGTAGAACGTTTGCCACCGAATCCTCCAATGGTATCTATAGATACTATCTCAAATGGGTATGTAGCGGGACCTAAGTGCGACATTAATCCAAAATTATATTTTCCTCTTGATTTGTTCTTTATACAGATTTCACAGCTATCACAAGTCTTTTTTATATTAGTTGTTAAATTTTTCGCTGCAAAGAATGGTACAATCTTACTTCTCATTTGTTTTATTCCTAAGTGACAGTATTCATAATGTATCCTCTCTATAATTTCTTTACTGAATTCTTCAGTTAAAATTATCTTATAATTTTTCCCAGCCTTTTTATAATATACTTTATTTTCAAATTTTAGGCTATTTTTATTATATTTTATATCCTCATTTCTTTTTTGATCATTTTGAATATCTTCAATATTAATTAAATTTACAATTCTCAAATTTTCATCTTGATTTTCACATGATTCTAGTACTGGATTTCTACTTAAACTGTCCGCTTCTAAATTATATTTTCCTGGAGAGTATATTACTTCGAAATTAAACTGTGATAAGTAATAAGTCAGGTCTCCTAATTCTTCATCGGGTCTGGCTTTAATATTTAATTTTTCTAGAGGCTTATGATCAGTATAAACTGTAAATCTTTTTCCTATTAGCCAGTATTGCCAAAATTTTACAGCTTCTTTTATTGCTAAGCACTCTAGATATATAGCTTTTTTCTTTTTCTGGGAATCATTCAATTTCTTCGAAAAGTATGCGCAGGGTTTTACTTCTCCATTGTGCTGTGGTTGTTTCAAGACAGCACCTATACCTTGTATACTTGCATCTGTGTAAATATATATTGGTAGATTTGGATTAAAGATAGCTAAGATGGGTTTTAAACAAAGTAGTTTTTTTATTTTATCAAATGCTTCCTGGCATTTTTCTGACCAAATAAATTCTTGTCCTTTCCTCAACAGATTATGTAATGGATCTAATATGATTGGCAAGTTTGGCACATATTTTCCATAAAAATTTATTTTACCTAGAAACTGTCTAACGTTTTTCTGTGTTCTTGGAACAGGAAAATCCTTTATAGCAATTAAGTTATCTTTGATTGGAGTAATTGTATTATTTTTGATAATATGGCCTAAATATTTTACTGAATCTTGTGCAAAGTTACATTTTGAGAATTTTAGTCTGAAACCTTCTTTCGATATTGCTTCTAACAACAATGACAAATGTTTAATGTGATCCTCAAAGGTTTCAGAAAATATCAAAATATCATCAATGTAATTAACAGTAAATTCTGACAATTTATGTTTCCTTATAATGCTACTTAATACTCTTTGAAATATTGCTGGTGAGGTTTTTAAGCCAAACGGTAAACAAGTCCATTGAAAATGTCCTTCTTGAGTGACAAATGCTGTTTTTTCTCTGTCTTCAATTTTCATAGGAATTGCCCAAAATGCTGAATTTATGTCTAATGTTGAGAAGAACTTACAATTTGTGGTTTTTACCATTAAGTCTTCTATAAGTGGGAAGGGCTGTGCCTGAGGAACCACAATTTTATTTAAATCGCGAAAATCTATACACAGTCTTGATTTTCTTCCTTCTTCTTTTTTATAAGCTAATGTAACCGGTGCAGCAAAAGGACTGTAAGACTCTTCAATTAACTTTTCTTCCAATAATTTCGATATTTGTTTTTCAATTTCTTTTTTGTCTTCTATAGTGCACCTATATGGTCTTTTATAACAATATTTATCAACAATTAAATCTATATGTGCTTCATAGCCTTTTACAGTGCCTATGTCAAACTTGTCTTTTGCAAAAATTGATTTGTATTTGCATATTAATTCTTCTATTTTCGACTGTTTTTGTGCATCTAAGTGATTGACTGAAATGATAAAGTTTGCCTCTTCAATATGTTCATTGAAATTTATCTCGTAATTATTTTTAATATTTTCTAAATCTTCTATAGTTTTATTATAATTATTTTCTACTTTCGTATTACCACAGTTTTGAATAATTTGTAATTTATCGTTTTGGATTAGATGAAATTTTTCTATGCAATCTAGTCCAATCAAGAAGTCGTAATCAAAGTTCTCTTCATCAATCACAAAAATATTCATGTTCTCTTCAATATCAAAAATCTTTATCTTCAATGTTACTATTCCTTTAGTGTTTTTCACGCCATTAATCGTTTTTAAACCTGCATTGCTTTCGCAACTGTTATTTATCTTGTTTCTCAAGGATAACAATTTGGAATTTATGAGGGATACATTTGATCCTGAATCATAAATTCCTGTTATTTCTAAGCTATTATTTAATAGTAGTTTAACTTTGATCAATGGCGGAATTATTAGTTTTTTGGATTTAACTCATTTAATTCCGTTTCTATTTCAGAGTTATTAACAGTTCTTATCTGCTCTCTTATTTGTTTATCACTATTATTTTTGTTTCTGAACCAACACAATGATTCAGGATGATATCTATTTCCTTTGTTTTCTTTTTCGCAAATTTTGCATGGTCTGTCTCTTCCGTCTTTTCCAATTTTATTTTCAAAAACTATATTTTTTTCCGGAGTTTTCTTATTAACTAAATGCTCCAATCCTCTGATGTTATTAAATAAATCTTTAGTATCTTTTAAATTATTTCTGTCAATTCTATCGACTATAAAATTAGGAAGCCCCGTCGCAATAAGATCGATTAGGGTGATTTTATCCATAAATTTGTTTACCTCTAATAAAAGTTTTTCCTTTTTTATTGCATAATCCAATAACAATCCCTGTCTATATTTAAACAGAAAAGCATACCTCACCGGTGACCATCCTCTGTCCGCATACGTTTCACAAAAATTTTCATTCCATATTGACCATTGTGAGTCAATTGTATATTTTATTAACATAGAACTGTACCAGTCAAGGCATGTACCTTCCAAAAATAATCTAAGTGTCTCAATTTTCTTTGAATCTTCTTTGATGCCTATACGAATACATTCCGATTCAAAAATAGCCATCCATTGGGATACGTTTGAGGTTTTTGTATTAAATTTTTCTAAAACAAATTTTTCTGATAAATATCGGATATTACAGGTGTTTGATGTATCCTTCTTCATTTCAGCAAAATTCTCTAGGATTCTTGTCAAACTTTCTTCTGAAATTCCTGTCACAGATGACTGTTGCTGTACTACAGGAGTTATTTTCTCTTCTAACAAATATCCTTTGAACTGCATGTTTCTATCTTCATCAATATATTCATTATTTATTTCTGGTGTCACCGAGATCCAAACCTGTCTTTTATCATGTCTTCGCTGTAATGTTGCTCTAACTTTTTGAAAAACTTGAGATTTAATTACTGTCTCATGTAGCTTTACCGGTTGTAGTTGTTCCGGAATCAAAAAGGTATGATGACTCATATCCGTAATTGAAGTTATACACATGATGTTGGTTTTTGGGTCGTCAATTGGTTTCACCACAAATTCAAATTTCAACTTTTCCATCGTTGTAAGAACCGTTTAAAAAATGTTGTTTTATAATATGTTATTATATGAAATAAAAACCCAAATGGTGTTGTTCTGTAAGTAAGAAGTTTTAATGACATTAATATCATAATAATTTTTATAATAAATACATTTTAAGGACAATTAAATAAACAAACAATACCTGTAAGTAAGAAAAACAACTTTTAAAGTCCTTATTTCGAGATATCTTGATGATAATTAAATATTTAGTATATTTTACTTCCACATAGGAAAATCTTCATTTCTTATTAAATGACGACAATTCTCAATTCGAATACATACGCGATAGACAATAAACCATAGATCAGATAGGGCAATGAGCATAGCTTACATATATCTTGTAAGTTAATGCTTGACTACAATATTTTGAGCTATTTTGCACAATAGGTACGTAGGATTGATTTGATTTATATCAAAATAGAAATAATCTTAATTTTACCAAGAAAAAAATAACCGACTTCAAAAAACTCCAAAACTACTCGTCAAATCTGACTTAAATTTAAATGGGACCACATGAAAAGCACCAGCTTTCGATTAAAAAAATAATCGTCAAAATCGTTTCACCCATTCGAAGGTTCTGAGGTAACAAACATAAAAAATACAGTGGACCATCAATAGGCAGTAGCCCTGTAGGTCGTATGCAGTACTACGTCCGCTCAGTCAAGTAATATTTAAATGTTGACTGTGAAACTGAAGGCTCGACGTAACGAACCCACTGAGAAATAGCATTCTTTGCATCGTGTTGCTTTCTCACTAAGGCAAGAGTGGTTTATGAATACGGGAGTATGATCCACGAAATTCTCTTTTACTATAAGCCGTGTATTTCGTATTCATTTTTGTTATTTCATGATCTAAAACCCTGAACCGGTATAACTTCAGTATGCTCATATGGAGCTGCGACCTTTAGCCCTTTCATACGTACATACATTGACATTACTGTAATCCTTGGATTTTAACGTCTAGTGAGTAAAATGAAAAGCAAGGACGCTGAAACCGATTCGCTTTCATTGAACAAAATAAGACCGTCTCGCAACCCATTTATAGAATACCTTTAATATTTACTAAATTGAAGATTAGAAATATTTACGAGTTACAGAGAAATTAAATTAATTTTAAATACCGTAACATAATATTTTTCATTGAGCGATGAACGCGTGTTGCTGAAATTAACTCGGACTAATAATTTAATTTTGCTTTTCACCTCCACGCAACACAAATCAAGTTTGCAGATTGTAAATCTACACATATAAGTCACAAAAAAAATGTTACTGCCTATGTACGTTTTAGACGGACGGAATATTGTTTGAGACCACTAAAACAATGCATTGGGCACATTGTCGTAGTCCATTTTCGACTTTTTCCCTCTCACAATTTTTTCCCCGAATTTATGTATTTCTTTTTCTAGTGTTGTTTGTAGCTCACCCGGTGTTGTTTATAAAGTACAACAATTTTTGATGAGACCTTGTTGCTCTCCATCGTGGTTAAAGCACTGGATCTTTTACTTTCTTCCAACCAATTTATTTGCGCTGTGTAATTTACTCCTTAATGTGGACTAAAACGTGCAACCGACGTTACAATTAGTCAGCTCTCTATATTGCACATTCTCCGTACAGCAGTCTACGTACGAACGTCGAATGTGGATCGTATTTGTTGTATTTTTAGGGTTCTACAGTCGTATACACATTCTTGGTAGAACATTCTGCTGGAACGAACAGTAGTATTTCTATGGTTCCGTTCATCCGTTGAAAAAGCGAAAACTCGAAAGCGAATACCTATGTCTCCCTTCCCATTTGTGACTAGTTTTATTCGAATTCAGTGACAAAAATAAACCGTTTGAAATCCAAGGGCTTGTGACGTATAGGAAGTGATCGACAGAGTTAGGCACTGCGGGCACGGTGGGTAGTTGGAAATATAACCGATAATGATAAAGTATTTTAAGGAGAGCTCTTGGGCATTGGAAAGCATGTTAAGCTGTAAGCAGTTGTTAAAATTATTAATAATAAGGCTACATACTAATAGCCCCGGACATCAGATTTCCCTGTGAAGTGGGTGCCATGGATGACCCAGACCAAGAACAGAAATGTATAAGTAATTATTTAAATTTCTGCTGGGAATCGAATCCAGCACCCTTCGAACGCTGCGCCGGCATGGTAGCCATTGCTCCAAGCAGGTCGTATTGATAACTTGGCCTCTCTTATATAGAGAAGAGACAACATAAGAACGACGTAGTACTGGACCGCCTACGATCGACAAAATCTGGATTAACAGTTTCTCAGTACCCATAAAATATTTTGTTATTTGTTCATGCAGTAATACATTTTAAAATAAATCTAGACATTTCAGTCGGTTTGCACATGACATGTCCTACTTTCAATGATTACGTTTGGAAAGTTTTTCAATTTGTTTAAGCTGTTGGATTGAGAGAATTTTCAAAGCCTAAATATGAATTCCTACAATCTCGTTATCCTAACCAATGACGGCTTCAAGATTGTAAAATGCATTTTTAACCGACTTCAAAAAAGGAAGAGGTTCTCAATTCGACTGTATTTTTTTTTATGTTTGTTACCTCAGAACTTTGGACTGGGCGAACTGATTTTGATGATTCTTTTTTTAATCGAAAGCTGGTGACTGTCATGTGGTCCCACATAAATTTTATTGAGATTTGACAATAGCTTCCATGAGAAAACCACATAAGTCGTAAATTTGTGTTAAGATGTGCGCGACAAATTGACGAATAACTCAATATCACGCCAACCGATTTCGATGATTCTTTTTTAATAGAAAGCAGGCGCTTGTCATGTGGTCTCACATAAATTTGAACGAGATCTGACAACTGTGTAGTTTTTGAGACTTTAAAGTCGGTTATTTTTTGTTAGTAAAATTTAGATTATTTAATACAAATTAAGTTTAACTACAATAATTCTTTTTAACTATTCTTCTTATTACTTAAGATGATGTTTCTAAGGCCTGTTCACAGTTGACAGACGGCAGATCACAATATTTTATCTATCCATAATCCACAAGTAAGAGCTTGTTGCACAATCTTCAAGTAAGTCCGAAGTAAGCTCAGTGCTGGATTTAGGCCTAGGCCCGTGAGGCCCGGGCCTAGGGGCGCCATGATTTTGGGGGCGGCAAATTTTTCAGAACCCCAAAAACTAAGGAGCGGTAAAATGTCAGAATTATTTTTATTTAAAATATTTTTATATATTTTCGCTTCAAATTTATAAAATATTTCAAATGTTGACTTTACCTTTTAATTTGTCGGTGCAATATGAATTCTTTTTGATCTACATTACTTTGAAAACAATAATTTTTAGATTTATGTAGCGGATAGTTAAAGATTATTTATTTTCTCAATAGCCTTTATGAATAAATTATAATTAAATTAAAAGTTTTCAACCAAACTTGTTTTGAATTATTTTCGGAAATGTTGAAGCAATAATTCTTGTTATTTAAAAATTCTATTTATCATTCATATGAGTGTGTTTTTCGAAATATTATGTTCCGAATGTCAGAAGGGCGTATAATTTTTTAAGTGAAAAAATGAAAAACAAAACCCAAAGCTAAAAAGTATGTCTCAAAGTATACGCCCTTTTGGTTATTGAAATAAAAAAATGTGATCTAAAGCCAAAAGGACATTAAAAAACTAAACCGTAGCGAATACATCGATGTTTTTTTTACCTAGTCCGCCATTAGTAGGCCTATCTATTGTTGCTGGCTTATGATCGTCACGTTCTGGGACAACCTGAATAATAATTAAAAATTTTAATAATTGCTTATTTAATTTCGATAATCACCTCCTCATAGAGCAAAAAAGCGGCCAAGTGCGAGTCGGACTCGCCCATGAAGAGTTCCGTAGCAGCAAGTAATAATATAAAAGTTCTTGTAGTTCGTTTTAACTTTGATCGATGTACGACGACCGCGACGTATTAAAAAAAAACTACATAATATTAGATCTCGTTCAAACCAATTTTCGGTGGAAGTTTGCATGGTAGTGTACATCATATATTTTTTTAGTTTTATCATTCTCTTATTTTGGAAGTTACTGTGGGGGGGGGACACATTTTACCACTTTGGAAGTGTCTCTCGCGCAAACTATTCAGTTTAGAAAAAAAATATTTAGAAACCTCAATATCATTTTTGAAGACCTATCCATAGATACCACACGTATGGGTTTGATGAAAAAAAAATTTTGAGTTTCAGTTTCAATTATGGGGAACTCCCAAAATTTATTGGTTTTTTTTTTCTATTTTTGTGTGAAAATCTTAATGCGGTTCACAAAATACATCTACTTACCAAGTTTCAACAGTATAGTTCTTATAGTTTAGGAAAAAAAATGGCTGTGACATACGGACGGACAGACAGACAGACAGACATGACGAATCTATAAGGGTTCCGTTTTTTGCCATTTGGCTACGGAACCCTAAAAAGGGCGGCATATTTTATGGGGCCTAGGGCGACATCAAACATAAATCCGCCACTGAGTAAGCTAATCGTTGGTTAAGTTCACATTTCGTGTATGTAAAATGTCACTTTAACCGGCGAATAGCTTATTCAGGATATATCAATTGTGTTATAAGGTAACTTATCAAGAGATATGAATAGATTATATAACCGTTATAACACCCACATTGTAATCTAACGAGAATATTGATATGGGAAAATTTTCCTTGAGGCTAAACTCTTGTTTCGGAGTTTAGAGCATAATTCTAAGTATTCTGCCCGCTACCGAGTATTGTAGTTTTAAAATAGCTGCAACGTAAATTCTAATAGCGTAATGTGTTATTATTAACTTTAATAGCCGGTCAGTATCAAAGTACCTATATATCATAGCGGTAATCACACAGCTCTGGAATGTGTAGTTACTCGTTTATAGTTAATAGGTATATCATCGAACATTATATCATCTTACTGAATGTTTGGCGAGCGCTCAGGTGTGCCCGGTTCGTGTGATTTCTGTTGAATTGTTGCCAGGATAAATATAATGGAAAATGTGTACCTTATTGGTACCGTTGTTGTACCAATAAGTACAGTCCATTTTAAATGAATGCGTAACATGAAACAGGAGCAATTTCAAGTATGACTAGCTAAACCTCTTAATCTATACTTCTATACTAATATATAAAGAGGAAAGATTTGATTTTTTGTTTGCATTGAATAGGCACCGAAACTACTGAACCGATTTGAAAAATTCTTTCACTGTTGGGAAGCTACACTATCCCCGCGTGACATAGGCTATATTATATTTTCAAAAAAATTAGGGATTCTTAATAAAACTCCAATAATGTAACCCAAGGTGTAAAAAAATAAGATAACCGAAGCAAAGCGAGGGCGGTTACTCGTAAATAATAAATAAATAAACGCTTACACACTCATACCCCTGCTGCGGGCCTATTATGAACTTTTATAAAACCATTCATGTTCCAGGCAATTCATTTATCGGGCTTGGAACGACGTATGATTGGCTAAAAAGTGTCACGTGACCGCTTTGGTAATACGAATTTGACGTTTACGCTGGAACTTGGCTGAAATTAAGAGTTCATAATACGGGCCCAGTAGTTTATTTTACCTGTGTCGCGGGACTCACAGGTGGCATGGACGATAAAATACAAAAGTCGTTTATAACAGTTTTAAACAGATGGGTTACTTTTCTCTGCAGCTGACTGTACATTATGTAGAATAAGCGTTAAACTACTTACGTTAGATTCTGTGCCAAAACCTGAAAAATTATTCACGTCAAGTTAAATTTACCGCAAAATAGATTTCTCCTGTCATCCCTCCAGGCACTACTCCACGAAATTTGACGATCAAATTGTTTTTGACGATCGGTTCGAAGGCAATTTTCTCGGTACATTTAAATTGCTAATAATTACAAAAAGTTGGATTGAATTTTGTACGAACATTTTCTAATTTCTCAGATGGTTTTATATTAGAACGCGATTTTCGTATTAATCTTAATTTGCATATTTTTCTTGTTCCAGGTAAGCTGCTAATTTGGCCTTCAAAGAAACACCTTAATTACTTTTATCGTAAAAGAAAACTAATATAACCTAGAACTAAATTTTGATCTATTTAATATTATTTTCTTTACCTTTAGTTTAATGCTAAATGGCGGTGGGGATTTACGATGAATCTATAAAAACCCTGATCCCAATCAAAAATTAACGAGGAGCATCAGTCTCAGTTAACATAGCAAACATGTTTCTGTTGTTTATAAGAAGTACAATGTACCTGTAAATTAAATAATTGTAGTAACATTACTAATGTACAATCAAACCGCTATACTACCGCTAACCGCACATTATGGTTAGGTTCAATATGCGTTATACCGGTAATTGGTAATAAATCGGTAGCCTAATGTTCATATTTCAATTCCTATGAGTCTAGTCGGAGTCCTTTAGATGTCAAGTTAATGCGCGAAGACTTTAAAGCAGTATAAACGTAAGTGGTATTTTATAAATCACTAGTACCTTCCTAATTTATGTTTCCGCCCTGGCTTCTCCTGCGGAAATCTGGTTTATGGAAACGAAATCACAAACATATGGACTCCTACATTTTCCAGGGGAATATACAACCGGTATAAAAGCTATTCTATTTTCTAATCCTGGATATTATCTGTTTGTATGCCAAATTTCATTATATGGATAAGTACCTACAATATTTATTTATTTATTTATTTATTTATTTTTGCAACACCTTAATCTAGGGTATACAAGGGCAAAAACTTAATGCCTTATGGCATTCTCTACCAGTCAGCCCTGGGTGCTGGTGAAAAAGTTAGATAGGCGCAAATTGTCGATTTAATCGGTCAAAAAGCTCTTAATTTTAATAAATATAAATTATATTATATATCCTACACACATGTAATAAATATAAATACATAATAATATATATAGTATCTAATATATATATATATATATATATATATATATATATATATATATATATATAATATATCTAATATATATAATAGTATCTAATATATATAATATTATAATATTTTACAGATATACGTGTACATAAATATGTAATGCCAATACATATAAATGGAACGTTGATGCTTAACCCGTGGTAGATAATTTAAGGTAATGTTCCCGAAGCAATCTCCTGAACGTCAACTTAGTTGGAGCTTGTCTGACGGTATTTGGCAGGGCGTTCCAAAGCTGTATAGCCTGAACTGTGAAGGAATAATGGAAAAAAACACTTTTATGTGATGGGAAATGAATCTTAAGATTTCGAGATGAACGTAGTTCCCTGTCACCAGTGGAGCAGTGAAACTGAAAATTTTCCTTGAGGTATGAAGGAGAAGTTGGATCATGCAAAATTGAATACAGAACCAAAAGAATCCTAGAATTACGCCTCTGTCGAATAGTAAGCCATTTTAGCTGGCTGCGATAGCTGGAGATATGGTCGTATTTTCGTAGATTGAAGATAAATCGAATGCAGTTATTGAGTAGGCGATCTAGTTTATCAAGAAGTGCTTCTGTGAGGTCTGGGTAGCAGACGTCTGCATAATCTATGATAGGCAACACAAGACTGTAAATAAGCAGCAATTTAGTCTTAAAAGGAAGAAAATTTTTAAGCGCGGAAGCTTAGAGCACAGTGATCTAGGACCATGCAGAATTATTTTATACGGCGTACAAGCTTGTATAGCAACAGCACATTATAGCACCACATAAACATACCTTCTTATTTTTGCATGAAAAATAACTAAATCTGAACGATTACAAAGATCTTTTTATTCTAAACACAACCATATTGATAACTACTAGAGTTGAATTTCCACTGTGTACGATAATATACGATCTTTGTCGCATCGATAGGTGTGCAGTGACCTTAATACATGTAAAAGTCCTGTAATTTTTTTATGTGTCAAAGTTTGTCGCTAGGTGGCGCCTCTGTACAGATGGCGCCATCGCTTGATGAATTTTAATGAGGGCACAATGAAACATAATGTTTTGTGGGTAATAAGTTGTAGAGGGAATGAAAACAAATGGCTCGTTTCATGAAACGGTGTTACAGCGTTTTGATGCGAAATAAACACAATTTGGGTGAAGCGAATTTTCTCGCTACTCACATTTGTGGATTTGTACGTAATGTGCGTTACGCAATTAAATCTGAAGAATAATGCTCCTATTTGCTGCTGTACTGTTATTATATCGTTAGGTATAATTATAATAAGTGATATTGTTTTACATGTACAAGTTAGGATTATTTTTAAGGATCAAAATAGCATCATGATAGAACGTGATAAGTTTTTTTCCCTTCTAATAATATCTCTTACCCCAAATTCCTCGGAAAATCTCTGGTTATTCCGAGAATTTCTTATCTGTGCTACAATTTAAGTAGATCATTTTAGCTACACAGATTTGTACAATCACTTCTTAAAAATTACTGCTAAAGCAACAACCCATAATTGTTCCACTGCTGGGCTCGGGGTCTCCTCTCAGAATGTGAGGGTTAGGCCATAGTCTACCACGCTAACTACTGCTAACTTAAGCCCAATGCATACGTAACGGGTTTTTTCCCATATGGGGCGGGACGTGAAGTTTTGGAAACATGGTTTCATAGAAAATCTATACGATAGTGCGTACGCAGCGGAATCCCGTCCCGTACGGGAAAAAGCCCGTTACGTATGCATTGGGCTTTAATGCTTTGGGCATAAGTATCCGGAAAGGAAGATCTAGACATAGCCTTTGAGACCTATGTATACGCATAGGCCTGAGCACACATTAAGAACAATGACAGAAAACAGAAACTTCAGGCAGCTACGAGTTGCCTAAACGCCGATTATATTATCAGTAATAGTTAGTTATACAATTTTTTTCGTCTGGTATTTAGAGTTCATTGTTTAAACAATTAAGTATTATTAATAACTAACTGTAATTATTACGAGTTAGTGAAGAATATCGTTATTATGATCAGTGACATTGAAAAAACATTGATTACGAGTTTTTATGTATTTATTTAATTTAATTTAATCGTTGCCTAATGGCAATCCAACAGCGTTTTTTACAATTATTACAGTCGAATAATATATTTCTTACGTTTTATTTTGTTTAAATTTTCCTTTACCTTTAAACTAAACCAAAACAATATGGTTGAATATTCAATCACCTAATATACAAAATGAAAACACATGATTCACCAATACGACACCAAACATTTCACTGTCAAAGCTAATATCTTTAACAGACAAGTCACTTCGACTTTACGACCTTTCTACCCTTTCACGTCACATAAACAACATTTACGAGTGGCAATAGATGTTTGGCGCGCGTTTGATCGAATGCGTCTCTTTTGTACCAAATAAGGGTGAGGACAAACGAGCGTATATTTTGAGCTGTGCGTCGCGCGTCGCATGAAATGTGTCGGTTTCATACTAAAGTCCAAACACGTCAACCAGCTTCCATCACATACAATTTGGTAAACGGTGTGCTAATGTGCGGTCTATGTGCACGTACGTTCAAGAACAAAATTGGTTAGTGTAGCCATATGAGAGCACACGAGAGGGCAAACCAGCTAGGCCATCAGACTTGATGGCCTATTAGTTTTTGCAGTCGCTGTGGCTGAAATCGGCTAAAAGGATTATCATCATCATCATCAAAGTCCAAACTCATTTTGCGTTGCCGTGTGGTATAAACAGGGCTTTAGTATGAGATCAAATGCACGTGACTCATTTTTCGCGACTGACAGCACAAAAAATACGCTCGTCTCTCCTCGCCCTAAGTCGCGGCGTGAATGCTAAATTAGGCATTTGTTGACGCCAACTTTGACTTGCTGCGTGTTTAGGACGTGTTAACGGTGTGTTTACTCTTTGATTGTTCGATGGGCCGTTGCTTCGCTTTTAATAAGCGTTTTACTCTCGGGTGAAATGTATGAACGCTTTATGAGTATGTTTGTCATTACAGAAAATGATGTTAGGTGTATTGACGAATTTAGCTCGAATTTCTCTCTTCTCGTTTGTAATTATCTACTGCCCATGTTACAGTGTCATCATTATATCGTACAAAATTTTAACCAATTTAGAGTTCAGTGTATTCCCATCTACAGCTTCATGATTATGACAGCTACATGATATATCTATGAATTGGCGAGTAATTACTCTTAACTACATCTCTATTTGAGCTGTCGATTTAATTTTGGCTTGCTAATACCATTTGTGGTTTGCTAACTTACAGTATTCGCAGAATTTCACTTTGACTATGCTTAGTTGCCTTGTTAGCGGGTGAATCTTTACAGTGCCCGACCACGATACGATTTATCGTGTATATTCGTCGAATTCTTCATGTAGCCCTTATTTAGTAAAGTTATGTCGTTGTAACCCATTACCGTCCGCCTGTTGGGTATATCTCCCTGTCACAAATATGAGGTTATTATGTATATAACCTACCACGCAGGCCGAGTGGGAATTGGCATTGACCCAGAAACAGTTAAGAAAGCGTTATGAAAATCCCGCAGGTACGATTTCTCACGATGCGTTCTTTTGATGTGACAAGTGACTCCTAGTTTCTAGTCACAAACTAAACAATAAGTAGTAAATAGTATCTTGTAGGAGTACGTGCGTGGAGTGAGTGAGAGTACGCCCCCGACCAGGTGGACTGACGACCCGAAGAAGTAGTATATAATAATAAGTATGAAGTCGTAATCGTGTTGTGTAAATGTTATATTGGAGCGACGCGAAGTTGTGGTTTTGTACCATCCTGTTTGTTTTGCCGCAACTAATCGCTGAAACGGTGTCCTAGATACATTTCACTATTGAACACATTCTACAGTATTAAAGTAACTATCACATTAAAATGAAGTTTCTAAAGCAAAGTCCTTTATCCTTAAAATGTCGATTGTGTTTTTTTACAATTAGTATACTAATTAAGTCGCACCCTCAGTGAAAAAAAGCATAAGTCGTGTTACTTATGGGATATGCAATTAAAAAAAATCATCCTCACGTTACCTGTAGGGGAGATACCCTGAAAAAATTCATTATTTCATTCTACGATTTTGTAGTTTTAATTTTGTATATTCATGCAAAATTACAGCTTTCTAGCACTAAGGGTCTCGGCGCTTTACTTCGGACAGACTTAGGTATAGACGGACGGACAACGACCGATTGGACAGACGGACGGACAGACATTACGGAACTATAAGGGTCCCGATTTTACTTCGAAACCCTAAAAAAAGTATCAAAAACTCGACTTTCGTCTGAACGACGTGTTCTGCAATTCCTTAGCTGCCACAACTGCTGCTGCAGGTATGCTGCAGTAACTACTTACCATCTCGTGGTCCATCAGCTAATAATTACGCTACCTATTATTATAAAAATACCTCCATCATTTTATACTCATTTTATTTTTCATGCACATTTTTTTCAGAAATTAACTAGAAGAGCCGTAATTAACTACGTAACTATACAGTCGGATATGAATAAAACCTTTTTAAAGCCGTACAAGCAACATTCACAACAACTTTTCATTCATCACGCATTCAGCATGCATTGACGGGAGTCATTATGATATCCAGAAGTATATTCAAATGCACACCATTACCGTTCCGGTGCACTTTGCACTGAAAATGTTAAAATCGCAACAAAACTGCACCGAATGCAGCGTCATTAAACTTGCATCAAAGTGTTTTCAGCTGGCTCTATGCAGTCTGACTTGCGAGTCTGGGAAGATGCGCTTTATGCGTCCTGGCTCCTGGCTTGTGTTAAATAAACGAAACTTCGGGATAGTTTGATAGGTTCTTGGCTTCGTCAATTAGTTTGTCCAAACGAACCTTCCTTTTGATTTGGATTCACCTAGACGAGCAACAGACGAAGCATGATGCTAGTTCTTTTAGGTTGCTGGGCTATGGCCTATGTATCATCCAGATTAGTGTCTTAACCTGGAACTCACATGGAAAAAAGAGTGCTCTTTTCCCGTGAGGTAGCAAAATTTTGCCTAGATAAAGATCATGCTGCTAAAATCTAACGTTATTTTTTTTTCATGGATTTCCTCTTCATGGCTGAAGCCCCTTTTGAAGAATCTGTCTCCAGCATTTAATACAATGTTTATAGAAATAAAGATAATGCAATATATAGGTACAAAAGATATCTCCAATCAACTCTTCGATGACCATCAGAACTACGATAGCTATTTTGAACTCTACTGATAACACCTTACGCCAAAACAAAAACGCTTCTCTAAAGTTTTCTAATGAGACTGTGGTCTAATTCTACTACAGTGTAACGACGCCAGTGGAAGTCCACAGCCACGAGAATCTATCCTGTACCAAGTGCACTTCGCTCGTAACTTTTACGTCCGTTTGGTCTATAATCCGCTGGGTTGCTGGTCGTTAAATCATTGAATGAATCGACTTGATTGGATTAAAGTGTTACGTTGTTGCAAATGGACTTCACGGCATTATACTGAAATGAACCCATAAGCCTATGGGTGCTGGGTTTTGTATAGGCAGCAAGTATTTTTGAGGTGAATAAGCGTGAGTACCTATTTGTTGTTTCAAATACTACTTAATGGATTGTCGTCGAATGTATATTTCCATAACCAGATGGTACTTTGCGCCGGTACAGATATTGGTATAAGCGATTTGGCTTTCATCTTGATAAGAGGTACAGTCAACAATTTAAACCCAATCTTGAATGAGATATTAATCATTTAATGTATTATAAAATATACATAGTGGCTTCATTACTGTTATTTTACAGGCATAAAGTTATATAAACATGATTTGAAAATATAACAATTATTTGTATTCGTTCAAATACTTCGTAGATTCGAATACCAAATGCGATACATCGCAAGAAACTTCATTCACGCATACACAAACTCGGGACAATGTACTTGGAACTTGAACTGTGTACCAGTTGTGAATGCGGACACAACTTGTGGAGAAGTTGTTCGCTTTCCTCTAACGTAGATTACATTATTGTGTCCTGGTATAACATTTATGTTGTGTAAATGTTGAAGATGTAAAAATATTGTTTGCTTGTATTGCTGTAAAAATAAATAATAGTTAAAAAAAAAACTAAAAAACACGCTTTTATACAAAATCCAACTAAAAAATAGTAAATAAATTTGAATTAAGAATCGTGAAATCAAAGCGTGGGGTGCTTTCTTTCTATGCATGTAAAGCTTGTTACTCGTTGAGTATTCAATTGGTATTAACTTATTTATACCTGGTTTGCTTATCGTAATAAGTCTTATAATTTATTGGAACGAAGTTCCTTATCGCGCGTTGCGAAAGGGGGCTAGACGGAAAAAATTAAGATGAAAAGTTGTAACGACACTTTTTGTCGTCGTTACAACTCGTGCGGCGTCGTTACAAGTCGTGCGGACGATCATGCACATTAAGTTATTATTGCTATTTCTCTTGTCATGCCAATTAACAGGCGGAAGAGCGACAGGGATAGAATAAATCTATCACTGTCGCTCTGACAAGGTGTCAAAGGTCAATAATTAATCGAAAGGAACTTCGTTCGTTAGGTCGTTAGGTCAATAGATCAGTGAAAATCGCATTGAAATCGGTTAAGCTATTTCTAAGATTAGCCTATTTTATACAGGTTTTTACAAATAGTATTGATTAATTTATGTTATGGCCTTTGAGATGTTTCAACATCGTATAATATGTTTATTGTAATTTAATAATAATTATACCCAATTATATAGTAAACAGTCTATTGTAATATAACGACGGTCTTAGTTGGTGAATAAATTAATTTAAAAGGCTTAATAATTCAGCGAGACGAAGTCTCAGGTGCCATTATTCACGAAATATGTCAGCAGCAATGATGGATCGGTGCCAACAGTCGGTGGAAATATTGCCCCAACAGTTAACTATGGATACACTAGTTATTTACAACACGTTTACTGAGAAATAATACATTTCTGTACTAAAATAACAAATCTACATATATAGACATAATCTGAGTTTGTATTTGGTAGATATTTGATAAGAACTTATTTTGTGGCTTTACTGATTTTGATGCAGTTTTTACTTGTATTGTAGTAAGGTTGGGGAAACGTTTAATTGGGTGTTTTATTTTAATCAGGTCATATCCTATTCCTTATAGGTGTATTCGAATGAGGGCACTAAAAAGGTATGATTTTCCCAAAGCTTAGCGAAAGCTTTAACTAGTTTTGAATACAATATATCAAATAGATTCTCAATATTTAGAATATTGTAGTTATCAAACTGTTAAACTAAAATAAATGAGAAAAAATAACTGACATCAAAATTAAGGATTACTCAAAAGCTACTCGTTACATCTCGCTCAAATTTCGATTAAAGAAAGAATCATCAAAATCGGTTCACCCAGTCGAAAGTTCTGAGGTAACAAACATTAAAAAAATACAGTCGAATTTAATACCTCCTCCTTTTTAAAGTCGGTTAAAAATACTACCTGTAACTATGTTAAGGGTTCATTGCCACCTGACGTGACCACCACTTGAAATTTATACTGACAGTCTTTTTAGGAAGCCTTCAATCGCTCAAGTAATAGGAACAAGGCATTTCAGACTTTTGTGGACTAATAGAATTTATCCTTAAAATAAACGCGGTAATAAATTTCACTATAAAGATGGAATCCATTCGCATTTCGACCGGTAACCCTCATTAATTTAACCGATAATCAAGATTCATCTCCTTTGTTCCGTACAATTTGAAACTGGAAGTAGGTATTTCGGCAGTTACCGCAGGTTTGCTTAAATCTGATATTTCGTGTGTAATGTACAAAAGGTATTTTAATATTATGTTTTGTAGGAAAGCATAGGGGAAAGGACTCCATTTTTAACCGAAGTTGGTTGGTAACCTATTTTTTTTCTTATTGTTAGTAAAATTCAGATTATAATGTTAAACTTAAGCCAACTTTGCTTGTGGTTTGTTAAAATTTTCTTAGGCGAAAAAAAATTTTGTGACCGCAAGGTTCGAAAAGTATGTAGTTGATGGATTGATTTTAAATTGTCAACAATGATTAACCCCAAGGAAATTATAAAATATATGTTTACTTGCAATTTGGTACAGCAAGGCTATTCAGTTTTGTAACTTGACAGCGGAATCCGCGATGAGTTTCGACATTGAAGTTCGAGTCCGAGATCTTGATATGTGATTCTCTAATCATCTGGTACGCACTTGCGAGGTGAAGGGAGTCTCGAACTCTAACTTCAATTTAGAAACTCATCGTGGATTCCGCTGTCAAGTTACAAAACAAAAGCAAACTTGCATCATATTGACATGTCATTATCTAATCATCTAGTACGCACTTGCAAAGTGAAGTGATCCTAGAACTCGAAGGTCAATTTTGAAACTCCGCTATCAAGTTACAAAATAGAATAGCCTTGCTGATGCTAAATCAGTTACTATGGTTACCAAAGTCAGGGCGTGTTTATCTAACCGATAGGTATAGATATACAAGAAAAAATAAGAATAAAGCTATAAAAATATATTTATTGCTATAATATTAGTAGATGCTTCGCCTTTTCTAGTTAGAATTCTGTCTCGGTAGTCTCATCTTAATGCACTTTATTCCTGTTGACACTAACATAGAATTATGGCGGGAAACTGGAACGAAATAACACTTAGAACGTGCGTCAAATTTTTAGCACGATTCGCGCATCTTGTGTATGTGGTCTAAGTTATGAGTAGATTTCGAGTAAATACACAGAATACAATATAATAGTACCTAAAGGTACAGAAGGGTCACTCCGCAAAATCATTTAAGTAAATAGCTATTCTTGCTTCGACACAATAAAGTGTAATTCAGGTCGCACATAGCGGATCGTCAAGAGACGGTGACATCTAAACATTGCTTCCCTTTCTAATCATAACTCTTATCCTCTCTGAGAACGTCAGGGTTGTCTTTTTTGTGATGACATGTGTGATCGATTACGAATGTATGACACGTGGCAGCCCTTCTGAAATTGGCCCGACACGTCGAACGCGGCACGTACTAGTAACATACCATGTGTCATACCACAGTATAAATAGATATCTCCTTATACTGTGGTCATACCAAAAGAGCGGAGTGCGCCTGGCCTTTTAAAGATTACCTGTAATTTCTAGCCTTTAGCATCACACTACAGAGTACAAGTATCTCTCAGTTGTAGAATTCATGAATTCCTCACTGTGGTGCTTCAACGCGGATTTTTAAAGGATTTGTAAGTGACAACATTTTAGTTTGCCCAAGTTCTTCGATAAGGCTTAAGGCTTAACGTTGACGTCGTTAACGACTGCAATATTATTTACTTCAAATCGATAACTTATGATTACATACAACCGTTTTACTTTATTTTGGTTTATTTTTTCAAAGTTCGCAACCAGTTTTATTGTTTACGAGAACCACTAATGCAACTTAAGTTCTTTCTCTCTGAACTTGCTGGACTTCCTCTCCGTGATTACATTGTGTGAAATCTTACAAAACAAAAGGTCGCTCAGTTGTCTAATATAAAAGGGACAATAACATACCTGATAACCTCTTTAAACTTGTACCACACTCACAATCTTTCAACATTTAGCTCTGAAACTCGACACGACACTTGTAAGGGGAAGTACCGGACTTCACTGAAATTTAATTGAAATAGTTTATTGAACTTCTTCGAATGTTCGAGAAGGTTTTAATTTTCGTTATCGCGCGACCTACTCAAACGCCTTTTGTTCATCTTATATAAATAACTCTAAGAGTGATTGCTTTCGACAGCTCGTAGAAAATTTAGTTAGGGAAATTTTACAAGTTAACGAGTTAACTGAGGGGTGTTAGAAAATTTACTTGTGGGAAAATATTTAAAGAGGTACAGTTTGTTTATTCCCATATTTTACTTCGGTTGTATCCTTTGCTCTTATGCAAATTAATTGCTGTTATGTTTTTCATGAAAGTATATAATTGTATGCTAATTTTGTTAGAAACGTATCTTGCGGCGTTCATTGAGATTTTAGTATTGACCTGGCGAAACAGTTGACTGTCACGTACTCAAATCTCTGGCCGGAATCGAACTCACTTGTCGCTTTGCTTGGTAATCAAGGCCACTATGTACTCATTTAGGAATCATTTATCTGCACGCGACTGTGCCCGTGTTTTCCGGAATAAAAAGTATCCTGTATGTTATCCCAGATCATGATGTACCGGTGTGCTTTTCATGAAAATCTGTTTAATAATTTTTTCTTGAAAAAAGTAACAAGCATACATCCTCAGGAACTTTCGCAGTCTTTCATGTTTTCTTATAAACGAAATATTTATTTTATACGGAGGTACATGATAATGAAAAATTATAAAAGTAAGTATAATTTCAATGTTCACAAAATGTTGTGAGTAAATTTTTTTATTGCAGTTAATATTATCATCTCTGAAATTACTTGAAGTCGTTTGCATAAAAATTACATTACGAACTAGCACAAGTCGGCGGACGTTGTCTCGTGCGTGTATATGCAATAGAATAAAACTTTTTTATGCCAATTAGTTTCGGTACAAAAACTTCAAATTACGCCATGGCTTCAACAAATTCCTATCGAGGAAACACTTGGGTTGGCTACCAACCCCTCCACCAATCCGCACTGGAGCAGCGTAGTGGAGTATGCACAAAGCCTCCTCAAAAGGCAGTGAGCCATGAAGCCAAACCTTTCGTCATAACCTAATTTTTTTTTGTACACCTACGGACAAATCAGTTGGTGCCATCTGATGCAAAGTTACCACCGCTTAAGGACCTGAACAGATGAGTCGTCTTATTGATACCTAACCTAAAAACATATGACTATGTAAGTAATATGTGTAGCATATAAAAAGCTAAAAGCAGTATAAGCGTAAACAGGCGGAACCAAAGATGTTTACCGACAAGCGGCCGGATATTTAACTCGGGAGGAGACCGGGGAGGCCTGTAGCTGGCGTCGGTGCCGTCAGTGTAGTTCCCGCAGTAATTTGTACGTTATTTAATAACGCTGTTCTTTTTTCACACCAAAATCTTTTAGGACTTCTATCATTTGAAACAAGTTAATTTAGACTATAATCTAAATTTTACTAACAAAAAATAACCGACTTCAAAGTCTCAAAAACGACTTGTCAGTCAGATCTCGTTCAAATTTATGTGGGACCACATGACAAGCACCTGCTTTCGATTAAAAAAAGAATCATCGAAATCGGTTGGCGTGATATTGAGTTATTCGTCAATTTGTCGCGCACATCTTAACACAAATTTACGACTTATGTGGTTTTATCATGGATGCCATTGTCAGATCTCAATAAAATTTATATGGGACCACATGACAGCCACCAGCTTTTGAATAAAAAAAGAATCATCAAAATCGGTTCGCCCAGTCCAAAGTTCTGAGGTAACAAACATAAAAAAAAAAAAAAAAAATACAGTCGAATTGAGAACCTCCTCCTTTTTTTGAAGTCGGTTAAAAACTACATAAACGGTATGTAATCCATATGCTGCAGGCTTCTTCGGTTACGGGTAGAAACGCTAGAATGAGCTGTAATCTTTAATCCTTTGATTTTACATTTATAGGTAGGTATATCGTCCAATCTTAATGCATACCTATCTGTTAACTAAGCCATCTGTGTAAGAGAAGTCTGATAATAATTCTGAGAAACATACAGCCTTAGTATTATTTTTGTTACTTTTAATTTGAAAAGTGATAAATATTTAAAACTAAAGTACCTAATTTACATTAAAATTAATTACTTCCTTAAGGAATAAATGTAATTAACACAGTGTAATTAATATTCTAGCAGTTTTATCTTATAGATCCGTCTGAAGATTAACATTTCATTAACATAAAGCACATCTTAACTTCCCAGAACTCATACACTGTAGTAGACCGGCGTGGTGGTAAAACGTATTTAATTTTATTCACATCGCAGGTACTAAGCATCTAAACTTAACAGCTCAAGCTTAATTAGTTCGCTATACGTTTACATATTCAGCACTCCATTAACTCCTAATAAGCTATAAGCTAAGCCAACAGCTACAATAAACATCTGCGGCTGCTCATCAAACATTCCATTATCTACGCCTACGAAACATCATTTGAACTGAATGAGTACAAACGATCCAGGAAAACACAGTTGTGGTATTTGAAAGAAAGTATTTGGAATAGGTCACAGGAATGGTACCCTTATCCCTTTTTAGCAGTACCTTTTCGGGCGGATTAGAATAGTGACGCCAATCCCATGACGGCCTCACGAGCCTATGTATATAAACATACTTTACCATTATAAAAGTCCCCAGGTGCAATATGAAAGAAAGGCCACAAAGGCAATCAGGGACTGTTTCACCTAGCGCGAAGATCAACGTGAAACGTGAACGCTCTTTGAGTTAGCAAAATTAAAGAATAAGTGAATTCCATGAAGAAATTATCCATGCATGAAGAAGAAATCCCGCGAGAAAAAGGTTTCCATGATTTTTGTATAGTATTATCTACGTGTAGGCCAAGTGATTGTAGTCTCAACGCGAGTACCGCTCAGCGTGGTAACATATGTATTAAACGTTTCGCATCCATCTTCCAGAGAGGAGCTAGTATCGTGTTAAAGAAAAACAGTCGGCGGTAACGAAGAGAGATCGCTTCTCATACGGCAATAAATCAAGTCCAATTGAATTATCCACTATAGGCTTCTTATTCGGGTACTGTATTGTTAGTAAAAATATGGGTAAGCGCAAATTATATTATGTTCTACGACGGAGAAGAGGAGATTGTTCTTCAACCAGGTACGAGTAGACTGATTTGACGTAAGCATCAGAAACTTGTTGGCTAGGTGGCTGAAAAGGCTAGGAGCTCATTAGAGTGACTTTAAAGCTTTGCTGGCCAAGAAGGAGGTAGTATCAGCTGGTTAACTGCATCAATACAGAAGGACTTAAACCCTTTTAGGCATGGAACGATATCAGCGATGCCTTTAGAGTCACGGATATTCCATAACAACAGTAACTTCTTAAACCATCAAATGCACGGGCTCCTTCATAACTTTCTAAAGGTTTGTCAAACAGTAAACTGGCCAGCACAATGGATTAGTCCATTAAGAAAGAATTAAGCTATTTCTTTCTTGAAGACCAGAATGTACTGGGTGAAACTGCTAAGATGTAAGAGGATAAAAATGCCAAACTCAAATACACACAAATAACCTCACACGTCAAACGCACCTGGTCCGTTTCGTCAAGGGTAAAAGGGATATGAAAATAAAAGTCAATTTCACCATTTCATTACATCTATAGACAACACGTAAAACGCCTTGGAAGTCTATAAAATGAACATCACAAGATAATATTAAACCTGCTGGAGCAATTTAAAATTTAATGTTTTACTGACGTAGTAAAACATTTTGTCTTGTGATCATTGATCGCAAAGTACGAGTAATTTTCAGTTATTACCGACCAAAGACCTGACTTTTGCAGCAAAAGAAATGATTTATAAGTAAAGTAATTACACATATGACATTGATTTGGATTGGTATATTTAGATAGTATTATAACACCCTTTCTACGGCACTTTTCATAGTCTCAGTTTAAAATTCATAACTTGGAATAGATAAACTACTCGTCAGATCTCGCTCAAATTTAAGTGGGACCACATAACAAGCACCAGCTTTAGATTAAAAAAAATCATCAAAATCGGTTCACCCAGTCGAAATTTCTGAGGTTACAAACATAAAAAATACAACACGAATTGAATACCTCCTCTTTTTTTGATGTTGGTTAAAAATTACTTTCTATCTACATTCGAGATTTTGATAAAAATATATAACCAACTAATTTATCTTCAATTTACAATGCATCATAGCACATTTCTAATAGATTTGTCTTTCTGTGGTGTCAGCTATGAAACGATTCATAAAATCGATATTGCCCATAAAATTTGCAGGTTTTATAGATCGAGATTGAGTGTTTGACACTGAACAATATTATTAGTCCATTTGGTAACAATGATTACTTTCTGATGTCAATGTTATTGACTTCGTCTAAACTTATTGACTTAACCCATTTGTTAATGCATGCCTGCTAAGTCCAGGGTTTGGTTCAAAATATTTGTTCTTGGGTCGTGAATTTTTTCTAGGCAAGTAACTGATGTTTTTGATTTCCATCTGCAAATACGGCACTGCTCACTGTATTACACACCACTTTTGGAGAACTTTCTAAAATTCTAAACGTACAGACTTCTTATCCAAAACCACTTTGAAAAGTTTAATTTCCCTTAGAAAATGAAATCGAAGCGCTTGACCGATCACATCACCACACTATGTTGACCAGGCATTTACCATTATCCTATTAATATTATAAATGCGAAAGTTTGGAAAGATGTTTGGATTTTTGCGTTAGATTCACGCGCTATAACCTTTTACGGATTAAGATGTTTGGTACACAGATCATGTCCATACTTAAAAATAGGGTGGAATGATTTGGACGTATAACTGTTATGTTTATGAAACCACTCTTCGTGCGAATCTAGTAAGCAAATATATGCTCCAAAAATTATCGTCATGGCACATCACAATGGTTGAAACCAACAGCTACATCACGGAAACTCTTCAAACGGCAGCCTCGTCTGAAAATAATTCAACTGGATCCGATGCCCACCGCTAAACGATCCATTAAATCTCTTTGAGGCTGGAGACGTCTTAATGATTGCTGGTGTTGCCAGAAATAGCCGAAATTTAATATCTTTGTTACGGTTTTAATTAGTTTTCGGGATCAGTTACTGTATTGGGTTTTTTTCAATTTGTTTTGTAAGCCAATAAATTGGTCACGTTGACTACTTTGTATTTCAGAAGCATTATAAAACGTCCTTTTGAATAAAATTGTAGTCTAAAAAACGGCTTCATCGTCAGATTCATTAAAAACCAGAGTCTCATCAAGACAAATCAAACAAGCTCATACTTGGCAAGTTTGCATCGTTTCATTAACATTATACAAAATTCTCATTCGTTACAGGGACAGATGAAACAAAATAAAGCCAGTCACGTATCACTACAAAAATAGTAGTACGTTGCGAACTCAACAGATCCGAGACAACGACACTAGACGGGTGATTATCAACTAACTCTGTCTCGATTGCCGAAGGTTCTCACTGCCAGTATGTTAATGTAACCGTTCATATCGATTTTTAACAATTGAAACTTTTTGACGCCATCTCTCGAAATTATTGAATGTAACGTGGATGGAGCTAGGTTTCCGTTGAATCATCACCCTTTTTCGTCTCTGAACAGGAATAATGCTCTCGATTCGTTAGATTACCGTTTCGTAGAAGAATACAACTGCCATCTACGAAACGTTCTTAACCAGCAATAACATACTAACGGGAAAACTTTAGCAAACCTTACTTTACAATTTCAGGAACTTGGTTGTTTACTGAAATAATCGATTTGATCTCCGACTACAAAGTCTTACAACCCTTATGTAACAATCCAAGTGAAGAAATGTACTCTATTATGAATTTTATTGGCTTCGGTAAAATTTAAACTCGCTTGCCTTGACGGGAAAGTAAATGAAAAAAAAATTAATGAAGGGTTGATTATACGCGATACTGAATATCGTATTTAATAGTAAGTAGTTTATGAATGCATTATGATAGAACAATGTGTACCAGGATACGAAAAATTTGTACCAGGTTATACAAAACCCCAAATGATTTCATGGAAATGTTGCTTTTTAAGTTTAATGTTTTATCAAGTATAATCCCGTTAAAAATTGTTAGTAGATACTAGAAAAATAAGAATCTTTCAATTAATTTTTTGACGTATACTGGAGGCAAAATATTTCCCTTAGAGACCGTTCGTCCTTTTAAGATATTAAGCCGAGATTCTTTTTACGAAGGTCTCGATTCGGGACCCTTTTCAAATAAACAGCTTTTATGAGATGTGTCTCACTATTTTTGTGCCTTTGAAGCTTATGTCAAGTCACACTGATTTCGTATTAGGGGAAAGTTAGGGCTACCGCCGTATGTATCTGTTTTGTCTCTTGTCCATTTACTGCAAATGTATAGAATCTTAATATCGCAAATGTTACGACGCCGCAACGTAACGTGACAGCCGAGTGAGATATTAGTCCGTTGACTCGTGATCAAGTAGATTGATAATATTTTGGTTTGTTTAGTTTCGTTTTACCTAGTTCTTTTTCGTTTAGTTGATTTTTTTGTGGTTGGCAATAAACATTTTTTATTATTTTTAACAGAATTGTCATCATCCGACTTATTTTGTTTCCGAATCTAATTCTTAAATGAGATGGTGATTACCATACATGGCACCGAAAAAGGGGGATGAAGGAAGATGCAATTTAACTTCCCTTGTTAACCGCTCGCTGTGGAAAATCTGCAAAATCCACATACACTAATTATATTTTAACTATATTTTTTGTTTGCGAATAACCAGTGTTCACAATAGTTTTACTGTTACGGGAAAGAGAAAAAAAACAGGGATTATAATTTTTATTATGATGTGCAAATAAGTTTAGTGGGTGCATTGCTACAGTTTTTTGACTTCATGTAACACATTTTTTACCGCCGTGACAGAAGTCGCCCGTGCGCTCCTAGACAAATGGCTGTAGAGACTAAGCGACATGATATTTTTTGTCGACCGACCATGAAATTCAGTTTGCCGGTATCGTGATGTTCCCGCGTTGCTCGCGATGAATTTCTGTGATAAATATTTATAGGGGATATCTTAATCAAATGCGCCCATGTTTTAATGCGAAATTCCGGATAAAGAAGTCACCCAACTGTAAGTTGTCACACCAAAGACATCACCAACGCGCTGTCGCATAATAAGAAAGTAGTGACCGGTTTTTTTTTACTTGATTAATAATGTAACTTAATTTATCAACTTTTAATAACTACTTGCCAGCTAAGTTATCTTCTACTACACAGGGTGAATTTTTCAAGTGTGCGTGGATGGCCAATTCGAAACTATGAGGAATAATGAAAAGTGATCAAACTTGTCTCGGGGCCGATTTTGATGAAAACTAAAACTGAATCATTTGATTTTTGAAAAATAATAACCTTGGCCAGGAATCGAACCCGTTGATTTTGAAAATAAAACGCAACCTGTATTATTACACCATTCGATAGTGTTGCTAACAAGAATCAAATTCTGTGAAGTAATGGCATACGGCAAATTAACCAACGAGGGGAACATTAGCATCCTTCGTGTAGATAGCTAAACATAAATAAATGGGACGACATAATCGACCACGACCCGAGAACAAACAAACGAGTCTGTCACTCAATACCAAACTTGTGTTACATCAAAACTCAACACCAACCAAGCTTTTAAAGGCAAATCTATGTCACGGTTATACAAAACTTGTTTTTTACTTTGCTCATTGAGAAGTTTTGAGGGTTTGCGCCGAGTGGAGACAAGAAATATTCTGGCAATGGGAGTGCTGACGGAAATGGCGGAAGTTGACCGATATTTTGGCATTTGTATTACTACTACAGCAAACCCTGAGAAAGCGTTACAGGCTGTATAAATGTATCAAGTATTCCCAGAGTTACCGTGAAATCTGAAAACTACTGATGATAATTCAACAAATTAAGATATAGCTTAAAAGCTGTCATATCATTCCTCGCTCTCTAGACGACATAAAATCGTAAATTAAAAATCTTTATCTTCCTACTCTGAAAAAGTGCGTCTCTTTGCCATTACTGCTTGGTAGATTATTTAGTAGAAGAATATTTTTTCAATTAATATTTTTGACATTTAATTTTTGCAATTATTTCAAGCAAAATTTAAAACTGCTGTGCTTAGTGCTACATGCAGCAAATGGTTCCGGATTCAATAACCACCCGGGCACATTTCTGTATCAGATAAACGTACGTTTGTACTGCAGATTGGTCGTTGTGTCTCAATTTTATGTGTATTTTGAATGTGACAAATGGAATCTTAATAATGGTTTACATATTACTACTTATTTATAAGTACTATTATTTCTTCTGTGATATTACGTTTATCGTCTTCATAATAAAATGTAAAAAAAAATATTTAAAAATAAGGTAAACTTCAAAACCAATTACTCAACCATTGTACAGAGGCTTAACAAAGCGAAATATCTTCCTCACATACTGAATTTTGCATATATTGGGGAGCCGACGGATTTCGCCGGCTTTGTCGGACGGGCCGCCTCTCGCCATGATATTTGTCGTTGACGAAAAATTGGGTGTTGAACCTTTAAGCCATTTTGTCGAGAGTGAACATGAAATAAAATACACAAGCTTTGTGTTTATTGGATGTGAACATTAAGAAATTAATTTACTTTTATGATGGATTTCGATTTTCATTTGATAGAGAAAATTCGTTCCCAATTTATTTGTTTGAATCTTTTTGTTAATTGATTGTTGTAAAGTAAATATATACATAAACTAGCTGCCCGGACAGACTTTGTTCTGTCAAAAGTTATTTTTTTTAGATGTAAGCTATCCTATCTTTCAAGTTGGATCAAACTGCACACGGTGTGCAAATTTGATTAAAATCGGTTTAGTAGTTTAGGAGTCCATCGTGGACATACAACGTGACACGTAATTTATATATATTAAGATAAGTGATTGTTAGTATTCATCAGTCAAAGAAAGCGCAACTCGTATTAACCAGCTTTTAGTATTGTAGAATTTATCATTATGCTATATGAACAGCATTAATTGTATTCCCCGGATTATATAGAATCCTGGACGCGATGGGGGTAATAAATGTTTATCCTCGGATTTTGGTTCGTGTGGTCTTACTTGAGTCTCCCACAACTTCAGTTTGAATCTTAGTTATATCTAATGAAATGTAAAATTCTGGTATAATAAACATAGAATTACTATTACTAGCGTATAGAACAGACACCGCGAACATTGGGTTCGGGGGTGTGCATTGCAGCCGGCTGGCTGCATTTCATTCTGTCACTCGGCTGTCACTCGGCTGCGCTCATTGCGGCCGCATGTCAAAACTGTTTACGAAAAAACTGAAAAAATGCCGTCGTGCGTAATAAGAACATGTCACAATTGCACGACAAAAAAAAAAGATAATGGTATCACTTATCATCGGTAAGAAAACAAAATATTCACTTAAATCAACTAAAACGAATTTAATTAAATTGTGCAATGTTATTGTGCAATGTTCCCGCCATTTTTGAATAAAAAAATCATAAGAGCGTTTGAACTTGGCAAGCCACTAGCGTGTTAATGGACTAAATAAGCTTGCCGACGCGACACTTGTGACCAATTTAAGGTGTTGGATTTTTGACACGAATCAATGGTAATTATGTTTGAAAATCGTTCAAACGCTTTTGCACGTTAAATAAAGTTGGAGTAAGAGCTTGTGAAGATTTGGAGTCGGTGACTGCTTGTCTTGGTTCGACAAGTGTCATATACAAAGTTACTCTATGGCAAGTGTGCAAACGAGGCTTCTAGTTTGAAAAGAGAACGGAGGGCAAGCCGGCGGTGGAACACACATTTTGTTTGAGATAGCTTCTCTATGTATAGTACCTCTATGATAATAAACGATTTTTTATTTATTTTATTTATTTATTTTTATAGTGCAGAGGTAGGTAGGTAGATGTGTAGGTAAGCGTATATTTGTTTAAAACCTTAACTACACACTAAATTCCGATTTTAGTATAAGTCATAAGACTTCTTTTTCATATTTTACGGACAGCAATTTTAATGAAAATTCAAGAGATTAACACAGGGTCTTTTCCTCCTCATATTAAATTTGTACGTTCTGTGAACGGTTGGATTTCGTCGGATTTGTCGAACGGTGGCAGCGTGTGCTGACACATGTCACTGTCATATTTGTAAGTTGAAATTTCAAGTGTTATTTTTTTGTTTGACTCTCTCTTAACTGCGGGTTCTGTGTAAATATACTTTTTCATGTAGATTCATATACTTTAATATAGATTTTCATTTCTAAACTTCCTTCTACTGGCCAAAGAAAACTTAAGATTAATATGCTTCAGTTGGGCTACGTTGGTCGTTGCCAAGTTGGTCAAAGTTATACAGTTACATAACGTACCTACATCGGTTCTTAATAATTATATCAGGAGCGTATAACTCATGTTTGCCAGACAGCGTTCACATTGAAAGGGTCTACATTGGAAATCCGTAAAGATTATCACAGTCAAAGAGGGATCCTACCCACTTACTGAATTCCACACATTCGGCCAGCGAATGAAATGTTTTAGTGGTCGTCGCGACCTTTATTATTGGAATCTGGGACAATCAGCTGATCTTATTCCTTTGATAGGCATTGTTGTTATACAGAACTCTTTGGATTTAGATTGTATTGTTGTCGATTTTATCAGCGGGAATATTGGACCAACTTCAAAATAACTCAAAAACTATACTGGTCAGATCTAGCTCAAATTTAAGTGGGACCATATGACAAGCACCAGCTTTCAATCATCAATATCGTTTCACTCAGTCGAAAGTTCTGAGGTAATAAATTAGGGTAATAAATTTTTTATGTAATAATTACTTTTTAACAAAAAATAAAACCAACGAAAAAAAAACTGAAAAGCAAAAAATAAAATAAACCATTCAGTATTATAAATTAAGATCCGAAATTAACAGTAAATGAATAATTTTGAGACCGTGCCAAACAAACAACCAAAATTAATTACATAAAATTCATAATTCATAATAATGTATTATGAGGGCATCGGCATGCGATGCACACGGCAGCAGCAGCGCGGCGCACATCTTTTCGCCGTTTGTTTTTTCATTGGTTTGGCACCGCCTCAAAATTATTCATTTACTGTTAATTTCGGATCTTAATTTATAATACTGAATGGTTTATTTTATTTTTTGCTTTTCAGTTTTTTTTTCGTTGGTTTTATTTTTTGTTAAAAAGTAATTATTTTTTAATTTTTAGTTGCTATAATACTTATAATTAATAATAAATTATTGATTTTATGAATTATAGATTCAGTTACCAGATAAAAATGTAGTAGATGAAATATCAATCATCCCCTATTTTCGTACCTATAGGGGTAAAATTTTGTTTCGAAATCTAAACAAGAGTAACCTCTAGGTATACACTATTCAATAAAAAAAGAATCATCGAAATCGGATCATCCAGTACAAAGTTATTGGGGTTAACATGTAAAAATTCCGGGTAAAAAACGGGTGAATAATCAATCATTCCCTATTTTCGTACCTTTAAGGTGGGAATAAAATTTTCAAAATAATATGGGACCAACTTCAGGACATACCCTATCCAATAAAAAAAGAATCATCCAAATCGGACCACCCTGTGCCGATTTCTGCGTGATCATACAAAAAAAAAATAATATACGTGTCGAATTGAGAACCTCCTCCTTTTTTTTCGTCGGTTAAAAATACAGTCGAATTGAATACCTCCTCCTCTTTTGAAAATAGACATAACTTTAATGAAAGAAGTGCAGTAGGTACTCTATTATCAACTGACGTGCAACAAGTACGGTAATTCTATCTTTCTCAGTGACGCGCTCGGTAGTTGGATGGGTTGACCGATAGTCGCAAAAGATCTTAAGCGCTTCCGCGTTTTAGAGGGCACATTAAGCTGTCGGTCCCGGTTGTTATCGTAAGATAACGGTCGCTAAGCCATGTCAGAGGCCCTCAAGCGGCATGAACACTTCCGGCACTTGGGTTGGCCACTAACCCCTCCACCAATTCGCACTGGAGCAGCGTGGTGGAGTATGATCTAGATCTTCAAGAGGAGAGACCTGTGTTCAGTAGTGGACCATTAATGAGTTGAGCCATCGTTGGCGTTTTACGAAGCAGATGGCGAAAAGCTAGTGAAAAGCTTATGGTAACTATACGGTCTAATCATTGAGAAAATACATCGCTGCCCATCACTACTATGTCTATGTCTATTCGCGAACTTATATCTACTAGCAACAGACGCGAATGATTATTTTTATACTTATACATGCAGACAACGCAATATCGTACGAGGCGCAACCTTGACGTGGCGAACGAGTTCTGTTTTTAGTGTTGACAGAGCTGAATGAAAGCTGAAATGTTTGCGAAAGTCCTACGTTATGCGTTATTATTGTCCCGGATAACGTGCTGACGCCGGCGCGAGGCGTTGTGACGACGCGTCAATAAAGATGTGCGTGTAATGAATAGCGGCACGGCGTGATTGTTTTCAGATGAGGACATTAAACGCTTGGACCATTATGAAGATGGAAGTGAATGAATGAAGGGTTGGTGATTTTGGTGTTCGCTATGCAGCTGTCAAATATATGTCTGGTATATTTGATGACGTGGGGCAAGTTTTATTAATTGGGGGGATGTTCATTTTTAAATTAGACGAACTTTAAACCTCTTATGCCGATTGACAACAGACGAATAAGAAATAATTTTGTACGCGATAGGAATTTATACTTATTTTTAGGGGGCTCTGATCAATGTTTGAATCAAAGCAAATTCTTTAGTCTTGAAATCGTGACCTTTACGTACCTGTTATTAAAATTTAATGTTTTATGCCAAAAACTAATAAACTTTACCCAGAAAACAATCAGCATATTTTCCATTCCAAATTATAAAATTCATCAACAAACAAGCTATTAAGATGTAGAGTGGAAAGAAAATAGAATTGTGAAGCGTCTTGGCCTCGACGAGAATCTGTCGATCATGCAAATTAAGTGCTGGTGCCAACAGTCGGAAAGTTAAAATCTACTTTGGAGTGACTGAATGTTTTTTATCGGGGAAAAATTCGCCCTCGATTTCTAACCGTTTAGGATTTTTCATGAATTGCTTTTAAACTGATTTTATCGACAAAGTAAGGGTAAGAGTCGAACCTTATTCGGTAATTAAATGCTATTCATAATCAATTCATCACTCATCATAACTGTGCTACGTCTGGGCTTGGATATTTTTCACAATGAGATTGGTTAGGTCAGGGTCCGAAATGCTAAAAGTATCTTCCAGCGGTCCATCTATCAGCTTTTGAGGCAGCTGAATAGACCTCCTCTGAATTTCGTCACTTTGACCCGTCCTGAGCCTTCTGAGTCTAGCGGATGCCCGCTGTCTTCAGGGCGTCAGTCCACATGCAATTCGCGATTCATTATAAATTGAGTAAAAGAGTCATGTAATCGGAATAATGATGTTGGATTTGGAATCTTTCGTTACAAATAAAACGCATTACTTTATGACAAGTTCCATTGGGATGTTCAAATTGCAATTTTTTAATGCACACTAGTACATAAACACATTCATAGCAGATCGAAGCGAATGATAAAACGGTATGAAAAACTGACTGTGTTTTACGGCACGCGTCGTCCGTGGCAGCCGTGGGCACAGTGGGACTTTAAAACCACATAAATCATGGCGTATCGCAGCTCTGACGTCATCATTCAGATACAGCCGCTACTAAAGTTTTTCGAACGAAATACTGTGTGCGACATCGAAATATGACGATTTATAGGTGCGGCTTTACGCTTGTTACAGAATAAATAAATTTTCACATTCACACTACTAGTAGTCAAGTTTAAAAATGAACATGGGGGCACATTGTTTTACCTATACTTATAGTAGTAGTAGGTGGCAATATTTAGGAAACATTTTATATTACATAGATATACGGGGTGGTCATGCAATCGTAGGAGATATTTCACCCCCCGCTTCACCTCGCGATTCTCTGCCCGAATACGTAAAAAAAATCTGACCTTAATTTTTACCCAAATTATCCTTTAAAATACATTAATCATAGACACTGCGCTCGAGAAAGCGGTGACCTAGTAACCCACATATTGCAAAAGAACACCGCCGCTCTGTCGGCACACCACAAAGGCACGCCGCGCCGCAAACGCTCGCTTTTTTCCATTGAATCATGCCGCCTAAGGGTCCGTTCACACAGACCAGCTCGGAGAGGAGAGCAGATTTTTATCACGTTGGAAACAGAGTTTTGAATTTTAGTAAAGTTTATTTTTGCATGTGCACCTTTTTTGTCATCAAGAATGCTTGAACGCCCTTCGTGTGAAATAAAAATTGTGTGCTCTTTCTCGATCGTGCAGCTTGTCGGCTCCGATTGCGTGCTCTTTCTCGCTCGCGCAGCCTGTCGGCTTCGATTTCGTGCACATGAACACACCGAAAACAAAACTTGGACTGCGCGGAATACTGATACTGCCTTTGTAGTGTATCCACCCGTCTCCGAGCGCATCTGACCGGCTCCGAGCACATCCGACCGCATCCGCTTTCAGATCTCTTCCAGCCGGTCTATGTGAAATAGTTGGCGGCTCCGTTCCGGCCAATTACAAGCGTATACGATCCGGTCTGTTGAAAAGAAAAAAGCAGGCCGATGCTCTCCGAGCCGGTCTGTGTGAACGGACCCTAAAAGTCGCACCGCCGCCGCACCGCTTTGTCGGCACGTCGCAAAGACACTCCGCAAACGTCAAATAATCGTAACAGGTCATTCACCTAGTGACCTGATAACGCGAGTTCAACGCGCTGCTAAGGTGTCCACACGTTTTGAGATTTTTCGTATTTAGTTTGATATTATTATCTTTGTGATTTATGGATGTTTTTATTATTTATTTGTTTATTCGGGCAGAGAATCGCGAGGCGAACCACCCCCTGAAATATCTCCTACGATTGCATGACCACCCTGTATATAAACTTTCCCACTATCTATAGGATATATTAAACACAAAAAATTTTTGTACGAATGTCTTTTATATACTCTGAAATTATCCAACCGATATGCCTCAGAATGGTTTCATTTGAAAGACAATAATCCGAAGGTGGTTTGAGACTACCAAAACAATGTATTAGGCACTTCGGTACATTCATGAAGTCGATTTTCCACTTTTCCCGTACAACAATTTGAAGATAATAATTTGTAAAGATGGCGCATTAACGTCAACGTCAACACAAAAACACAGATCTGTCTTTCTCTTTTTTTAGCGTAGTGAAACAGGCCGGCTATCCGGTAGTGTTGAATAAAAAAATAAAAAAATATTTCCACTTATAGCTTATTAAAACAATATTTACATACTGTAACCCGCGCAGGCCCATAATACTGAATTGTCCAGACGAAAAATTCATGGATTTCGATTTGCAATCCTTGCTAAATATTACTTGTTTCTTACTAGCCTAAGTAACAAAATTAGATTGTTACATGTATTGTAATGTTTGTCTATATTATAATAGGATATCTTAACAATTTCCATTGGATACTATATAATTACAATTACATAACCCAAGGAAAGAACGCATTAAAAGTAATTCTAGAATTCATGGTAAGCAAAGCTTTACGTAATCTAAGTTATTAAATATTATAACATGTTTTTGACGACCTCATTATGGATGATTTGTTTTGCAACCATACGCCATCAACGTAGATTTTGTATGAAGTTAACAAATAAAAGTTTTGGTTAATGTTTCGATAAATAATGACCGAAAAAATAAAATGCTCCGAGACCTTGTGTAAGTGGTAATTAATTGACCTTTCCGTGCCATTCTTGACATGTCCTTCACATTCCATCCGTAAACCGTCCACCATTAAAATCTATGATATAGGCAAAGGAAAGGTTAAACAAGTATTCAGTACGGATTTCAATATTATTGCATGAAAGTCGCTAGCAAAAACTAATAGTGTCGTTTCTTTCGTCTATGAATTAAGCCACTTCTAACCATTACGCGGTCTATGACCCCATCCTCCTGGCATAAAGAGCATGAAAAGTAAGAATACCTGAAATTGAATCTCTCTTTGTGTGAGCGTCTTGTAAAATTAAAAATTCCCGACGTTACTGCGAGGCCCTACATGTCGAGAGTCAACGGTCTTACGAAAACGTTTGTGGAGTCTACGAGACGTTCACGACGGATAATGCCGCTTATTCTATTTTTAACCGACCGCGAAACAGGAGGGGTTCTTGTACAGAGGGTTTAGAACGGCTTAGAATTTTCTTTTTTGAAGGCTGTTTTCTGGGTATACGAAAACTGTTCTCACATTTGCTGCTGCAAAATATGTAAACGTTTTATGTTGTGTTTGTAATGTGAATCGCTCATAGTCCGGCGCAGTTTATCCGAATTGATGCTCTGAGTTAAGCTAATGCGGGTGCGGTTGGTAGTTGGATTGACCGCTATTTGCTAAACTTTGCTACCTTGCATTGAAGGGAAAGTTAAACGGTTAGTCCCGATTAGATAGCAGCCGTTAACTCTTGGGATAGCCTCTAACTGGACTGCTTCCCTACACACTTAAACTTTGCAATGTAATTAAAGTTTTTCAGAAAAGCCTGGTTAAACCATTTTCAAAGTGAAAGCGGTTTGTGGCGGAAGCTAGTAAACTTATACCTACACTTTTCGTAGTAAAAAAGTTTGTTCGCATCGAATAGAGTTATGTGTGTATCAGATTTGAACATAGTATTCTAAAGCAGAACTTTACTGAATTAGTAACTTGGGATAACTTTCTCTATTCTCTCTCTGTGCGATCTAAATATCTGAGTAATGTTTATTTTTTACCGCCAAATGACATAAGGGAGAGTCGTATTTTAATAAATAGGGGAATTTATCAGTACGCTTTTACACGTCATTGTTTGCTAGAACTCGTTTGGGATAGGTCTTAGTAAAGGAGGTTAAACCATCATGACAATGCTTATATATTTTTTCTCTTCAAGAAACTCACACGCACTGTTCTTAAAAGGGGGAACAAAGTTATTTTTTATGCTTTAATTTAATTATTATCTATCTATTTTATTATAATCAAAGCCTACAATTTTATGAATGCTCATCTTAATGCTCTCGATCTTCACTTAATAAAGTGTGACTTTATGTCTTTGTGTATTACATTTATCCAAATTAAATTACATCATACATAACAACTTGCTGAGATAAAGAAAAATAATAAGTTCAAAACAATTTCTTTTACGCTATCTGGCTCGCGAGTATAAAAGAAATGAGATTTCTTTTTGTTCTTTGTTCCACAAAATTACATTAAGTAATGTCTTAAGCTGTCAAAATAAGGAAATTATATTATAATGACTGCGAATACAATCGACTACAGGGAGCCGTTTTAATTGGTAGCGTGACTTTGATATCAATTTACCTACCTCTGAATATTATCTGATACAAGGCATGAGCTGATGCGGGTAAACAAATAACGTGCAACGAGGCTGAATCTTTAATAGTTTTTTTTTGTTTGTCTGATATTGCGTCAAATATGACCAGATATTTTATTAAGTAAATCTTTATTTTATCACTCTAAACTCAGGTTTAAAAAATGGGTGGACTCAATCCGTATTGACATTCTTTATCAGTCAACCCAGAATGATAGTGAGAACATGTGGTAGATGATAATTAATTGATGAACAAATGTAACTAAGTAATTTTACGGTGTGTCGGAGAAATAGTTACCGTAAACGATCGCTCTCTTCGCCAGCAAGGAAATACTGCTATCCCTGGTCGTACAGACCTGGTAATAATGGTTGGCATTCACCACATACCTTATCTAATTGATTATCAGCTGATTTTATAAAAAATAAATCAATGGAAGTGCTGCCTTACGCACTAGATTGCATAATGTAATAGATTTCATCAAAATTAAATAATGTTACGTTAATATCATAGTATATCTTCTTGGTTCTTCTGGAAAACAAATTAAGCACACTGGGCACTGATGCTTCGAAACAACTGTACGCCCTTTTGAAAAATACTTCTCCAGCACTTCATGAAATGATTGACCTGAATCGCCAATCGTGTGCAATTAAAGCAAACTCAATGCAGACTGTAATTATTAAAGAAGTTTCGCCTATCGACGTGAAAGGTAACTGGATTCAATTAAAAGTTCAACACGGACGACTACCGTGTACCTCGGATTGATTTGGAATCTCAATAATAAACTTCCGTATTTGATCGCTGGATTGAGGTTTCGCGTCAATACTTGTTTAGAGAAACGGCTCGATCCCCCATCCATCATTGCCGAATCGGTATACAATAAGAATTTGTTAAAAACTATTAGATATATTGAATATTTATGAGAATCTGAAAGCCACTGAAAAAATTAAAACGAACGGTTTACAATTACAAAACGATTCACCCAAATGGAAACGAGCTCCAATGCTTTCCTCGAGGATTGACAATCCTAAACTTATAAAATAGGTATAATTTACGTTGCCTCAGAACTGCGCGAAATGAATTAAAATTAACGAGTAACCTATTAACGAAAGATAGGAAGAAACTTATGAAGAGAGTATTTTAGGCTGAGTTATTTACGGAAAGCAGATATGACACCTGATAATGGTCACTGGTACCTATGGACACCAGAAGAATTGTCAATACAACACCAACTGCGAAAGAAAAATATGTACATATAATAACAGGTACATAATAATAATGAAGCACACGCTACCAGGAATCCATTAACATTGCCCACAAGATCTCATGTGAACGATATCCAAATTAGACCAGCTTCGCAACTGGCTTACCTCGAAGCAACTGATCCATATATTTGCACCTTTTTTGAAGAATGTCCTAGCGCTGCAACTGTGGCAATTTTTCAGCTCACAGTTACAACAAATATTTCACTACTTACAATAAAAACGTTATGTCCGTGCATTCTTGTCTTTGAAATATTTATCCATTTCATAGTATAACTATGGTATACCCTTTGTCATAAGAATGTCTCTGATGCGAGCTTTATATTTGCTCGTATAATGCGGAAATTCCTTAAACTCAGACGGAGTTTTATTATGAATTTTTACAAATCAAATGTCTACACAATCTAGTCATAAGTCTGTTGATATATCTTTGTTAGCTTACATACAATTATGCTATTATATTGCTATCCATTAGTTCCATACATTAATTCTTGATAATAATTAAGTTGACTGTAATATTTTTGGAGCTGTAATCTAATATACATGTTTTTATTTTGTTACAGGTCAGTATACGTGAGATCCTGAGGTATGGACTGAAATGACTACATTATTTATAGACTCTTTTGGTCGAGCACAATGAGACAAAAATCTAATAACAGCTTAGTAATATCAACGCATTATTATTTCTTATCAACGATACGCTGCCGGCCATGAAGAATAATGAAAGAAATATATGTATAAAGAAAGATTTAATTTCAACATATTGATAGATATATAGTTGTCAGTTACAATGTTCATCCAGAAGCGTATAATATTTTCTCTTACTACAACTCTTACTTATAATAAAGTGGATCTGATCCGTATAAAGTAGGAGGTCGGATTTCGAACGCTCGTCTTCCGAACTAACGTCGTAACCAAACTTTCAGCGTTGTTCGAGTCTTTTAGTTCGGTTGAAAATTTATGTCTTTTTCGTTTTTAGTTGAAAACAAGTTAAGATTTTAACGTTGAATTTATTTATCATTTAATCTTCACTGCTTGACCTAAAAAGTTTTGGAGGAAATAGCCAGTTACTGAAGATATTGGGTAAGACAAGTTAACAGCAAGTTGGTTTACATCAATTTGTTAATACATCAGTAGGATTGTGGTGGTGGCGATTTTTACCCGCATGGCTATATCCTTTCTTCTATAATGGAATGTTTTAACGTATTACATTTTATATCCTCGCCTATTCACATGAAGCAAATTACACGATTTATAGATGCACTATTTATAGATATACAATGGTAGATTATTATCAGCCACTCTAGATGTTACGACGGAATAACAATAAAATATGTTATTTAGATCGTAACAATTAGTAATGGCGAACAATGCAAGGTCGATCTTGAGAGCTCTAACAATGTCGGTCCGATATCAGGCCTCCAATGACGAACACATTCGCAAAATATTGCTATTATGTGGAACTAATTGCGGTTTTTGTGGGTTTTAATGTGCATTGTTATTTACGTGGTCATAGAATTGTATAGCAATCTGCTTATTTCATCCTGGATGTCGGCCTCAATTTATGGATTAATCCATATCCATACTAATATTATAAATGTGAAAGTGTGTTTGTTTGTTTGTCCGTCTTTCACGTCGCAACGAAGCTGTTATATGGTATGTTTTTTGTGTGTGGGGATAGTGAGGAGGGTGGAGAGTAACGTAGGCTACTTTTTACCGCGGTAAAACATCCCCATGGGAAGATTGATATTTTGTTAGTTGCTAGATATTTAGTTCCGGATGTTGTTAATAGATGGCGTTAGTAAAATTCATTTGCATTTCACGCTATCAAATAATACATGTAAATTACTTAAGTCATAGGCAACTAAGTAAAAGTAAGTAGGATTTGTAAAAAATCGATATCTACCGGGGGCGGAGCTGCGGGTAAAAGCTAGTAAGTAGTATTACGAAATCATTTGAGACTGATCGGGTGTTGAAAAAGATTTCAATGTGTACTAGATGTCTTTGGTGTTGAAGGTTAACGAAGAATTTTATCAGGAGTACTGAGAGGAAGATATGTAACCGAACACAAAGGACTGCATTTTTGTTCGGGTTTATGGGTTGAAGTATGGTTGAGTAGTTCCGAAAAAAGACTTGACATGTTACATGGTGTTTCAAGTAGTATATTGACTTTGATTGTTACAATTTTTGTATTGGTTGAAGTGGCACATTATTTAAAATTATATTGGACTTCCACACCACAAATACGTATTGTAGCTAAAACACTGAATTCCTATCTCCAAATACCATGACGCGAACGTCACGTCACTGAGCCCCCTGAGATTGATGGTTTCTCTATGGTAATATACCAGAGGAGATTTATCGCCCAGCTGCCGAATGAAATGAAGTATTTCACTTGCTCTTTTTTATAGAACAAGCTGTTCTTATTACCGAATGAAAGCTTCGAATAGCATTAAAGAGTCCCCGATAATGTTTTACACATTCAAGGTCAAGATTTTTATCCGTCAATCGTTTCCGTGATCACATTTGCTTCTATTTAAAATATTTTACATTGTGTGTAATATCAAACCTTTATAATTTTGTTTGAGTCTCAGGTTTTATTGTAAACATAATATTTAGTTGCTTTACGAAAAACGAAAAGATTCATAAGCAATTCCTGCCGCAATTATTGGATCACGTTTGCTTCTTTACCATCACGTATCACACAATTTGACAAAAGTTGCCGAAAATTTTAGGTATTTTGTGCTAAAATTATTCGGAAACAGAGCAATAATTAGATGATCCGTCTCACCTAATTATTGGTCCACGGCGACCATGCGGGTATCATCAAAGAATTGACCGAATTGTCGGTCATTAAGGAAATGGTAACCCCATTGTTAAACATCTCTCTTACATAACGACTAAATCTCGTAAAATATTTTTGGGACTAAATTCAGATGGAAGATAGTTACAGGCAGGTAATGAACTTTATGATTTTATACGTTGTTATCAGACACAAGGCTGGTATTGCTTTTAAACAGAGCAAGTTAATTGGTTGCAACGCTTTTAGACATTTTCCAAAAACTGGGACATTCTAATGACTTGCAGTTATTGGAGAATTTTCATGAAAGAGCCACCTCGTATAAAAAGTTACCGTTCCGTAGAAGCCACCTTCGATATTCAGTGGAGAAGTGGTCTTTGTCGTCGTCAATTCTCCTTTTCGGGGGAATCATTTGCTCCTTTTACGAGGTGTAGTACACTCGAGTACAATTCTTGTTCAACGCTTATCGATTTTTCAAACTATGTTCCTAGGCTTATGAACTATGTTTATAGGCTTCCTGATTGCCACTTAAGCCTGCTATACCTATCTCTAAACTACCGGCCACCTAAATATAGAATTGATGGATTGAAACTCATTTTACCAAACCGCAGTAATCCTAGTATAACGTCGGCGGTAAATGGGTTATAATTTTTTGTGTAAATATTCATTAACAGAGCGTTCGGCGAAATTAATGGAGGGTCGCGTCACGCTCACAACATTGTGGCAACCGTGATGGTCCTTGACCCATTTTGATTTTACTCGTAAACTATGAAGACCTTCGTTTAACCGTGCGTAACTTTTACCTATTTGTAAGTAGTTCACTGTAAATAGGCGGAGGTCTCCAGAACGTGAAAACCATAGTTTAAAATCAGGCACGTGTCTCTAATTTTAAAAAAATATGTGTGAAAAAATTTGCGAAATATTTTCCCCAGGTATCCGTGTTTCTAAATTGACAGCTTTTCTGATGAAAACTGAAGAATTTCCAAAAAAAAACTTGATTTTCCCGTGAACATAAAACCGACAGCACAGCATAAATGACATGCATCTACGTATATAGGAAACCATCATGATGAATGCATCTATATGAACTAAATGACATGAGTAGATGTTAGGTCCCTTACAATCCAAATCTAAATACAATTATGTAAAAGCACAGAAGAAATAATAGTACGTAAAAGGCAATCTTAATGTGTGACTTGACAACCCTGCATTCAAGCATGGGGCTAATGATGTTATGATATTATAAGATCGCTCTTATATTTAGTGCTATTAAAGTCATAGGGCAACATGAATAGCCTGACCTCATAGCTTTGAATGGTCCCTCTGATTACCCTTCGCGTCTCTTAGCGTCGCTTTGAATGACGTCACTGCCTCGATAGTGACAATTCTACCCGCAAGTTACGACCTTGTAGTGGCTTTTATAAAGATCGACGTTGGCACGTCGTGCGTCTTCAAATATTTATTAGCTATTGAAGTTATTCGCTTTGGGAAACAAATTTCCGCTTACATTATATTATGAATTATCTACACCAAAAAAAATCTCATATTAAACGGCATTTTACAAACCCATCTGATTGGAGCAGCGTATTGGAGTATGCTTTAGACCTCTTCATGGGGAAAGACCCGTGACTACCTTGTCATTAATAGGTTGAAGCCATGAACAATATCAAGCTATGAAGATTTCGCGTCGTTTTTGTTCCGGAGCCATTTTTGCTAAAGGCATCACCAATACGAGTCTCACGTTGCCGGCTACTAAATAGAGAAGGAAGAATGCACTCGCAAGCATGCAGCCAAAACACGCCAATGAGTCGTTTGGCGATTATCTCAACTTCTCAACCAATTTGGTAGCACAGAAGAAATAATAGTACTTATAATATGTAGTGGTAGCCTCGTTACCATGGGCGTAGCCAGGTTTTAGTTTCGGGGGGGGGGGGGGGGTTCAAGTTTCGGGGGGGGGGGGGGGGTCAAGAAAATACAACTACTAAAAGTACATAAAATAACCCTAAAGAAAATTGAGACTCGCCGCGACGTACATATGCCATCTATTATTAGTTTAGTCAAAAAGTTCAAAAACGTGTTAAATCTCCTAAAAATATGTGCGATAGCTCATTCGATTCGGAATGACGTCTAGAAAAATGTTTTTTAAGGGTTTATTAGCACATAAAAATGTCAGTCCTTAACATTTCGGGGGGGGTTTGGACCCCCGAAACCCCCCGCCCCCTCGCTGGCTACGCCCATGCTAGTTACGCTGGCGTCATGGCATAATAATACCAGTAATAACACTTACTTAATATTTACATTGAATTACCACTTATAAATTTATAAGTGCGTGAACGTTTATAACTATTTTAGTATTATTACATCCTTAAGCAATTCTCACGATTCAAGCATTAGGTCCTGGCTTACGGGTAGTCCTCACTCTTCACACATCTAATTAGTTCCTTGAAGTGACGTCATCATAACTTATAACCGATACTGATATGAGCGGACGTGATTTAATGAATGTTATTGATGATTTAATATTATTGGCGTTCACTTAGTAACATTAGGATGACGTGATGGTCTTGACTGCAGAAAAATGTATGGTAGGTAAAATAATATCTTACCTAATGCAAGTAGATACTATTGTCTTCTCACTTCTGTGCCTAATGCATTACAGTGCTACCTTTATTTTTACGCAGTAAAAATTACGTAAGTTTTCATTGAAATAGCAATACATAAACTAGAATATTATAACTCGACGATCTAGTTTGATAATTATAAATGCACAAATGTTGCCAGAACAAAACACTTTTTCGCCGTTTTTTCGCCGCTCTCTTTCTTGATTGGTCAGCATGCTTAAATATTGACATTTATTTGTCAGTTATTATTTTCAATTTAGATCATAGTGCAAATTAACATTTCACATATCTGAGAATATCATAGAGAATTTCATTTTGAAGTGTCCAAGACATTAAAATTACAATTAAATATTATTAGTGTTATAAATAAAAAAATATTTTGGGTATTATTTCAATGAAGACAATGTCAACAATAGTTTGACAAAGAAAATTGCTCTGCGCTGCGCTCCGCCATAATTAGGTATCTATATGCGGCCCTAAAACACCAGATTGTTCTTTTATTATCACGAAAACCAACAAGTAACAACCGCAAACAAAATCATATTCAAAAATACCTATCTGCTTCGGGAATTGAACCACGACCCACTTGCTAGCATAGTTATCTACACATCATAATGCTGTGAGCTTTAAAAGTATTTATTTAAATAATAAATTAATCTCGTGTTTAATATACAGAGCTAGGTTTCATCTCCGTCACGACCTGGTGTTAATTTACTTGAAACATGTCGGATGACATCAACAAATGATATAAGCACAGATAAGCGTTGATTGCAATTACTAGAAAATCGCGTTAAAGGCGTTTACTGGAAAACCCTCGTTCTTTAATGTAATCCTCGTGAGAATATTGATCATTTATTTAAAACACAGAAAATGTATCTACGGTATCTACTACTTTGAAGACTTTGAAACTGTCCAACCGATATGCCCCAAAATGTTTTCAATTGAAAGGCAATTATGCGAAGATGGTTTGACACAACTAAAACAACCTCCACTTCTGTTTTGACTGGCAACGCATTGGTGATGCCGTTGGTCATTGGTGTTCCTGAGGTAGGTACGACTAATATGCGACGGGCAACCTACCTTATCTACAGATGGCTTGTCTATTGGATTGTCGGCTATTTACAAAAAAACTATTTTATTCAGGTTTTTCGGGTAGATTCAAATTTATATAATACGAGTAACCGCCCTCGCTTTGCTTCGGTTTTATTTTTTTACACCTTGTGTTACAATATTGGAGTTTTATTAAGGATCCCTAATTTTTTGAAAATATAATATTGCCTATGTCACCCGGGAATAGTGTAGCTTCCCAACAGTGAAAGAATTTTTCAAATCTGTTCAGTAGTTTCGGAGCCTATTCAATGCAAACAAACAATTAAATCTTTCCTCTTTATAATATTAGTATAATATAAATATATAGTATGATCAAAAAATAAGAAATGCATCAAAAATACACTGAAAATTCTATTATGAGTCTTATAAGAAACTATTTTATTTTCATTAAAAAATTCACTCGGAAAAGTCATTCGTGTTATTAAGTGCGTGGGCCTCTGACATTATTTCGTGCTGAACTGTTACAGGTTCTAATATTAAAAATAAACTGATAAAAATATTTTTAGATTTAATGTAAAAAATAATTACTACCTAAGTTTAGTTATACATATAAAAATTCTTCTGTGTCACTTAGCCTGTATTTGATTTTTGCAGTATTTTATTTAATTTATTAATTATTGAAACTTTAAATTTACTTATCAAGTTAATGAAAATCGAAAACGTCTCTTAATATATGGAAAAGTACGAAATCGAATAAAATGAGCTGTCTGTGTGTTTGCCGTTTATTATCATAAATTAAAAATTTTACGTCGAATGCCCAACTCAGGCTTGAATATCTTTATTATTGTCTTCAGACGACACGACAAAAATTGTAATAAAATGATCACTCATAGTGACCTACTTTCTTGAGTCGATTGTTATTTAAAAGGCGTCTCCGTCACGTAGTCATTAAGTACCTACTCACATAAATTATTTGGCGTCAGTCTCCGTAAAGACCAGGACTATATCAACGAAGGAAAATAATGTGATGGAAGACGAGACGAATTTCCATAGCCAACGAAAGACACAAATCGAACCTATTGTCCGGGTCCATAATGGAAAATACATACCTTTCATTTTACTCCAGCTTTGTAATATCGCGCCCCTTTCCGTGCCGGCTTTGCCCTCAGGGGGGTTCGAGCACGTGTGCCTGTCCATCTCTTTCACGCCACACGATTGACGGTTATCCATCCTGTTCTCGCACCCGAACGATCAGCGCACGGATTGCAGGTGAATCCGATGAATCCGTTTAGTTCTTCACCAGCGTTGGCGTGGGTGGGACGTGTTCCGTGTTGTCGCGTTTCCCGCGAAAATTTACGTATCATTAGGAACGTTCGGATTTTTTAAATTTGTTCCATTATTCCACCGTGGACAAAACTTTTCCTTGTCATTGTATATTATGTTATTGTGCGAGTTAGTTACGGTGTTCCTTTAATCGTGTTTAATTAGTGTGAAAAATATTAATACTTCGCTCTGTAAAGGTTTGGAGTGAGGATTACATTCAGCCCATTTCAAAACGTGAGTACTTATTAATTACTTACAGTTTTCTGAAAACATTTCTTTTTTAATTATTTTTTAATTCACCGAACCGGTGAAATTAGTTTTCCACGGCCTGCTTGGACTAATTACTACTTACCTACTTTTCATCCTGAATTTTCCTCGTGAAATACGGATGCTTGATTTTAGATTGTTTGCAAATAGTTATCTCAAATCGAGAAAAATGTGTTTGTTTTGATTTTTTATGACAATGCATCCATAGCAGTGATTCCCAAAGTTTACGTAGAGATAACCATATGAAGACAAATCTCATGAATTGTGATAATACAATATTTTCTCTAAGACTTGATGTAGGTAGGTAGGTAAAAGTTTAACTTACAAATACATTTAAAATCGATAATGTTGGCGAGTACCGGCATCGTAAAAATAGAAATTCGATAAAAGCTCGCGAATAAGATTTTTATCAACGACCATGTAGGTAATTAGTCTATAAGGTTTCTTTGCTTTTTTGTACGTATTATAATTATTATTAAATTACAATCATATGATAATAATATGATCATATGATCACTGATGTATAAATTGAAGTAATTTTTTTAAATCATAAAATCCTGATTTTTGCTTTTCTCGCTATTTCTCATAGTTTCTTTAGCCACCGACGCATTATATAAAAAAATCACCAAAACCTTACCCAAACATACCATGTACCTTTTGGAAAATTTCTGCCAATAAAAGTAATGGACAGAAGCGGGCTCCCATCCTTCTCAATAAAATATAAAATCCTTAAATGCTGGTTTATCCTACTTTGGACTCTGGAAACGTATGTATCTTTATTGTCAGACAACTATATTACCATTTGGCTAGGTAATCAAATTCTTGTATTTATTTAGTGTTGGCTGCTGTTGGTCATGGAAGATATTTGGGTACACATAAGTCTACGTATCGATGATTAATAACGTGGTTTGAGTGAATGAGATTGGTGGATTAAAAATCCCGGAAATCTACCTAGTAACCTTGCAGTAAGATCTGTGGTAGGTACGGTACCACTCATAGGGCATCACAATTCACAACACAAACACCCACGATGAAATAACAAACATTTATCCGTTACATAAATGTCTGCCCCGGCGGAATTGAACCCGAGACCACTGACAGGGCAACCTTTTAAGCTTATATCCCAATGAATTTAAGATATTAAATATTTTATAAACATCACATAAACATATTTTACAAACATAAACAAGTTTTTCTAGCGAATCAGAAAAAATAAACCAAATTACCAAAAAATAAACAATATTACTTTATTTTTGCATTGGTTTCTCAGAAACATTGAAAGCAATGAAATCACTTTTCTTTTTAATCCCCTTGTGTTCTATAATGGCTATGGCTATAACAATAAAATAGGAACGGCCATTATAAAAGTACTCGTGTACGATTAAAGTCATTTTACATCGCTTCATCTAAGCTACGGAGATCTAGAGATGGTACGCTACGCTAATAGAGCAATCGGATATTCAGACAATCATGTGGATATCCGATACCGTACCCAATAGTATGTGAGGTACCATTAAATTGCTTTGTTAAGACTGGCTTGTATTCGGATTATATCAAAATACTCAAAAGCAGGGTTCGTATCATTCTGTTCGTATCGAAATATTCAAAGCTAGGGTATAATATAATAATTGTTTTTTTTTTGTATTATGTTGAAGTTTTTGGAGCAGAGAAAATCAGCTACTCAAAAATCATTTTTGAATAAAATTATCTACCGTGAACAGTACTACTGTCTTTGTTAAGATTTGTTTTACAATAAACAAACATGACGATACATTCTGACTGTACTCGTATATTCAGATAAATATCCGCAATGTATCCGTATCGGTTTACAAATGCGAAGTGTCAATCCCTGATCTAAGACCACCTTTTCTTTTAAAACGTGTTTGTACTCATGCATTTTTATTTTTAAAGTCCGATATAAAATGCTAATACAGTAATAAGTTGAGGCGACCGATCCGTTATGATGCCGTGCAACTTTGTGCCCGCTTTAGGGCTTCACATGCTTCAACTTGTGAATCTAACCATAAGCTTAATTATACTGTTTTTAATGTATGTTTATATTTATGTGGTTTGAGTTTTTTAAATTTTGACTTTCGTTAAGGGCACCGTTTTTCTAGGACGAAATGATCAAAACTTTTGCTATTGTATTTATGAAATGAAATAAAATATAATTACAATTAGGTTCGGTACCTTCGATCACCTATAACAGATTATTAAATTATGTAATTAGTGATCGAAGATCAGTACGAACACTTTTTAAACGTCAAATTAGCAACATTATTGCATGGATTCCCTACAGTGAATGGTCCCTGGAGAAGCGGCAAAAACGACCAAATAAATAAGCTACGAAATCGAAGTGTATTTATCAAACTATCAATAGGCACATAGCGTGACATAATATCGTCTTGTCACGCAGGACAGGACTCAAACCCTTCGAATTACCGACAAGATTGTGACATAAGCAAACAGGTCGTCGCCGTGCAATAATAAACTGCGTTCGCAGTAATGTTGGTAATGTTACGTATATGGTTGTTGAATCAACCGTGACCGCACTGGTTGACCTAGTAACTGGCAACCAACGTCACATGGCACGTGAGTTTAACGTTGGCCGAACTGACTGAATACGAAGAGTGCTGGGTTCACCGGAGCGAACGTTTTTGATATACGACATTACACGTTATAATTTTCTTGGTTAATTGCCACAATCCGATCATTTTACCACTGTTGTGGTTGTTTTCATTACTTACATTGAAACTGTTGATTAAATCCATTAATTAAGTACCATTGCTGGGACCGAGAACCAATCTCAAGGGCTGGCAAAAAAAAATCAAAATCTGTTCATAAAATAATAGACGCGAACCTTTTAAAATCCCTCACTTAGAAATGATAATGATTTCCAAGCATTAGTTACAGAAACAAACATGTTTTTACACAAACGTCCATCTCCTATTTTTACCACATAAGCGATGAAGTAGTTTTTGACAAGTCGTGTTCAGTCAGTTGTATATACATATAGTTTCGCTTTTACATACACAGTTATATGTTACAAACATACATTTATTCCAGTCAACAACACACGTCCAATAACGCAACGAGAAGTAACTCTTTGACAAAATGAATTTCGATAGAATTTCGACCGCAGCGCTTCACTTGTTGGTATATTATCCGGTATCTAAAACATGGGATGTACGACCCGGATATTGGCAATGTGCAACGGCTTAGTTTTAATACAGGAATGAATTCGTACGACATTGAGAGCTGAGATGTTCTCGTGTTCAGAACTTCAGAGCTCGATGGCTGGCAACTGACATTCTGTATTAATCGGTGACATGACATGTCTTTGAAACCGGATGAGTACTTACGTCTTCTTTTCCTAGGAAAACGAATTGTAAACTTTATTTATGTAATTTGAAATTTGTTTTAAAAAAGTAAACCTGACTGATAGGGTTGAAAGTCACTAATTTTGTAATTATGCGAAAAGTAAAGACTGAAGTTAGTTACCTACATCGTAAAAAAGAGAAGATCCGTTTTAAATCTGTACTAAATAGATAGATATTTGAGAACCTCTGTTTCTTTCCGTAGATTCGACTTCACATGATAACTAGTTCGAACTAACAACAAGCTGTCAACGCAAATTTAGTGTCAAACGCTTAATACGAATTAATAAATAAACGCTTATAAATGTCAGAGAGTGTCGTTAAACCGCACTAAAATTTCATGTGTCGCTAATGACATGGACACACAAATGACATCACAAATAACCGAGAACAAACAAAAGTACTCATATATTTTACGTAAATGACCTGGCTGGGAATCAAACCCGAGACATCTAGTTTCATAGACAGTGTACCAGCTAGGTACCAACTAGAGGTCGTAAGTTTCATAATAATATCTCCCGCAGTCGCGCTGCTATCCATTAACTTTTATATTATTTCTCATATCCCACATAGCTATAATGTACTATGACGTCTGTTTACTTACACGTACTAATCATTTGACGACACTCTTGTAGGTACTGATGCCAATAATCGAAACTAATATTTACGACTTCGCGGAGCTTAAGAACAGTAAACTGTAAACTTACGTCATAACTATTCAATAATATGCGAATACTACCTACCTAATAAAATTTTCTTGCTGTATTGTTACAAATAGGGACTTTAACCGATTGAATTTATTTTAATTTTGGCAATTTTTGACAAATGGCCGACTGTTTATTAGATGATATGTGGTAACTTTCGCCTTTTGACATCCATTACACTAGGGGTTTTTAATTTCTTAAATCGTCCTCTTTCTGTAAAAAAAAACCTTATAATACCTGACTAAAATCTAAAAGGATTTGTTAGGAAAATTCCTTTTCCTCTCGTCAGGTAACCCAGCAGAGCCCAACAAAAGAAGGAATAAAGAAGTCTCATGCCTTGTTCAGTTGCATGACAAGTAGGTACCAGCCAACCGTTGGCTGGCTTGAAAGGAATAAACCACCTTTAAAAACAACGTTTTTTTAACTTAAGTGTAAGTAAGTATAACTATTGCGTTTAACGCGAAGGCGTAAAAACACAAGCAACGTTTTATTTACGTGTTATTCCGTCGTAAACCTTTAATGTTTGCACCTACGAGACTTAAGTGCGGAGAATGTGTAAATTCTTCGACCATTCAGGATATAAGGACTCCCGCTCTACGGTCAAAATTGCACCGTATTTATTTTGTTAAAGTTGTACTTCATATTGCCACTAATTATATTGCTTTATTTTTTATAAAATGTATTTGTAGCATATGGGTATTGGATATTTTTTACATTATTGACTTCTCACATTGAACTGTGGAAAATCTGACACCCCTAAGTCTGTGCATATAAAAAATGTATTTTTTAACTTTTTATTTTTACGTAGCATGAAATCAGCCCGATAATAAGTGACTATTTCAATTTGTGTATGTATGTTCAATTTTATTATACATATAGTCTTTCTGAAGCCACACATACATATGTATTGCTACGCTTGAGTAATGAGGTGGAATGCCTCATTTATTAACGTCGTTGCGACCCAACACGTCTCAGACCAAAACTGTTTGAAGAGAATACATGATGAACTAGCAGATTTGGTATCGACGTCCTGTAATAGTTCAATAAATAAGGCGGAGTCATAACCATTTCATTAGTCACTATTTGTACTACTTAATCTAATTGCAAAATGTTTTGGATATAGTAAGATTTTTTTATCTGCTCACGTGATTAATATGTATAACACTACTATTATAAGTACTATTAAGTCTTCTGCGATACCACACAAGTATAAAAATATTTTTTCTTCTCGATCCATTAACAGAACTTCAGGAAGCAAATCCTATTCTACTCTAGGTATTCTTTATTATATATTCTTCTATTCTATTCCAGGAAGCGAAGGCATCGATTCTTTCTAGTGTTAGTTTGATCAGCTACAGAATTTACGTTTTAACTGAATGTATTCAGTATTGTCTATTGGCGAGGTACGCATTAACTGCGTCTATTTGCGGACGCGTCGGCACCAAACCGACGGATTGTTGGCGTACGGCGAACTTTCTGTATTTTATTTTAAAAAGACATTATTTTCTTCGCTCGCCCTTTTGTCTCGATGTCGCTCGATATTTAAAAAAAAAACCGGTGCTCCTGCCAACACAGATATTCACACTATGTATAATACTTCACACTATGTATCATACATTCACACTATGATTTCGCGAAGTAATTTACACACAGTTCACATCTGCTCCCGATCTAAGGGATTTATTGCTTTTATTAACCTAGTGTGTGGGATAATTATGAGTTTCTTCTTTTTATTCTCTCTTTCTTGGCCGGCAACGCATCAGTGATGCCTTTGGTGTTGCTGATGTCCATGAGCAACGATAATCATTTGCTATCAGGTGGATCGTCAGCTCGTTTACCTGCTATTTCCACTAAAAAAAAGTTTGTACACATTTTTTGGCTCATTGAATTAATTGCAATGTTGAGTATCGCATTGTTCTATGGAGATTATCGTATTCTAAACAACTGTATTTTAAGATATTTGAGATTTGCAGGTCAGCCGGTAGACTTGCTAGGCTTTGATCTAGTTTTTCTTACTTTTCGCTCGCACTTCTATTGATGCTTTGTTCCTTATTATATTTAAAATTAGAATCACCATTGAACCTCGCTATTAAATGCTTCTATATAAAAGGCTAGGCCCGACGAAGTTGTATGTGTTTTAACTGTGGAACCTTGTCTACGTGTCCCTGATTTCTCAGTTGACAAGAAATCCTAATGCGAGGGTTTAAGTGCGTGAGATTTCGTATCGTAGTTTATTCATAGCTATACTTTTGGATTTTTACTTAACATCTTAGCCATTCTTAAATTTTCCATCGTGATCCGGACAGTGGCAATTATCGTAAGTGGCAATCAACGTTGCTTATTGTTCGCTTTTGAATCCAATGATTCTTTATCATTTGTGAATGTGACGTCCCTTTGTTTCTGTGTCTCAAACAACCATTGATAATTCTTTGTTGGTGAATTTTCCTCTAAATGTTTTTTATTTAATGTTTCTGACGGCTATGAACCTACAAACGGTCCTTCTCTAGTCAAGGGAACTGTCTCGTTCATCGTTCTGTGGATAACTTCTTCCAGTTTTTTATAACTTAAAAGCATTGTGATTTATAATTAAATTTTGTAGTATTAACTTTACGTATCCGCCTGTGCATTATACTGTAATTGATACCAGTATTTATAATTATTGAATAAAAGTTGCGTTCCAATCCATTAACCTATATTCTGGGGTCAAATCAGTACCAGCAATGTTGAATAACTTTGGGGAATGTACTAAACATGCTAAGATGAAATTAAATGTTATTATTACTTTTGACTCTTTGACTTTTGCTTAAGCTTTGTTTACGTCAGATATCTATCTCAATACTTTTCCTTGTCATAAACCAAAGTCCCAAGGGATTGCAAAGGATTTCAAGTTGTTTAATTGGTTCAGTGGGATTAAGAAAAGAAAATACGCTAGAGAAAAATGTTACTGCGATGAGTTTCGCTTCCCGAAAATACTTTTAAAATTGTTTTAAAATAAGATTTAAGTAATTAAGATGTCTGATCGCTGACTCTGCTGCGGAATCCGCTTGCCAACACATTTTGAGATCGATATTATATTTACCTTCCTCTATTGAGGCCACGACTGTTTTATAGGCTGTCAAATTGCTTGCTTTTAGAATCGTAATCACATTTCAAGTGATTATTAGTCTAATTTTAGTTTTATTTCATCGATATCTTTGAGTATTTATTAGAGTAGGTACTTGGATTACTTATACCTGATTATACACGTTAATGCATAATCTATTATATTAAGTATCTAGTAACAGCATGGATATTCTGTTTATAACTCTTTGATGTCAGTAACACATATTTTAATACTATAGGTTGACTAATTTTTAAACATCGCTTGTCCCAAAAGCATATAAAAATGCAAGAAAAGCCTTACACTCACCAGAATAATCTATTCATGACAGCGATTCTACTCCAGGCACATGGTACAAACACCCTTCCTCTTATCATACTTATCGTTATATTTTATCATATCAAAACAGTTTTCCTTGTCTTTACAATAAGTGGGATCTTATTATATAACTTGTCGATAACTGCGCATTTGTTTAAAGTAACGCTTATTCATCAACTTCCACATGTTTTAGGCCTGTTTGTTAAAGAAATCATTCACGTTCTCGTAATACCATAGGTGTTTCTTATGTATCTAATAAAAAAATTGTGGTTTACCAACGTTATTGATCAACGTAGTCCGTTTCAACGCTTTGCATCGTATGTGTCTTTGTGATAATTGTCCGTATTTCTATAGTAGGTATTCCACAGGAATTTACTGCGGTAAAAGGTAATATCACATTACATTAAAAACGTCTCTTTCAGCGTTCTCAATAACTGATACTTGTATTTATTGTGTTTTATGAAAGACGCAAAGGTCAAGTTTGTTAAGAAAACTTTGAATTCTTCGCACTATACCTGCTGCTATTTAACACTTACTGAAAATCGAAATCAACTTTCGTTTTATTTATATTTCTCGGTAAAGTTTACACTACAACTGTTTTCGTTGAGTTCAGATTATTTTTTCAAGTTACCTCATATTCGCTTCTGTAAACATCATTGTGTTTATCCGACCCTCTCAACATTTCACCGTTTTCATAAACAATAATTTCTTATTCTCAACCTTTCAAGATTCATCTGGCTGTCATGTGTTTTAAATTGTTCTTCAAAACGTATATTATTTTTAACATTACTTTAATGTATTCGTTTTATGTAGGTATTATAGTTGTATTAAAAAAAGTGCTGTTACTGTTATGATTAGTAAGATATTTGGTTTCCGGAGTTAGTGGTACAATATGATTTCAACTTTATATTTTAATGGTTAGTTTGACTAAGCAAATTTTGGCAGTTTCCTCCTTTTGCACAATGTTCTAGACCATCAATAGCCCATTACCATGGTACACAACGTGGCTGCAACTGAACTGTGTGGATTCAAAATTGAGTCTCTCATATGTGATTCTGATTCTCACGTTCGAACTACTAGACTACCTTCTATATGAGCACGTAATTTTGAGTTTTCCTTATTGTTATCATCCAAGCATAAATTTAAGCTAACATTGTATGCCTTTATTTTGTTTTAAATTTTGCTTATGTTATTAGCGTTGTTTTTTTTTATTTTCATAAAATTGTTCTATCTCAGTTGAGTCCTTCAACGCGACCTTTATGAATAAAAGATTACGCCTAATCCGCCCGTATGCGTGTTCAAGTCTTATTCATTTGAAATGACGATAATAAACATGTTGAAATTTAATACTTAACTGCTAATAGTATTAAACAAGCAAAGTGTACGTATTATATACGTATATTTTGTAATCACGTTCTCGAAAACGGCTGTTATGATTTCGATGAAATTTGCAACGCGACGGGGCGAAACATCGGTCTAGCTAGGTCTCATATTTGGGAAAATTACTTTTCTCTATTTTCACTCGAGTAGTGGTCACCCAGATGCTGACATAAAATGCGTTCCTGATACAAAGAAGATTATATAATGAATAATAATAAACGTTAATACACTCATACCCCCGTAGTAGGTTATTGCCTGTATTGCGGGTGGCATGGACGACACATATAACACATCACAATCACATCCATGAGCCGAGTACAAATATTTATATGTCACACATATCTACCCCGGTCGAGAATCGAACCCGTGTTAAAGACAATAAAAAATCTGATATTACATTGTATTGTTAAACGGGTATCCATTACAAAATACAAAACTATGTTTCTGTGATGCCTTTGGTGTTGCTGATGTTCATGGGCGACGATAGCCACTTACCATCAGGTGGATCGTCAGCTCGTTTGCCGGCTATTTCCATAAAAAACCATAGTCAATATTAATGTATATTGCAGCTGGAAGGTTAAATTTTATGTTGTATTTAACTTCAACATTTTTCCCGAATCTCTATTATAGATTCGGGAACGCGTCTAGACGTAACCGTTGATCAACGGTGTGAAAGAGTTCTTTAGGCTGTGAGCGCTTATTATCTGCATATCTAAAACACAAAAAATGTTTGTGGCAATGTCCTAGACTTTGAAACCATCCAACCGATGTGCCCCAAACTGATCTCATTTGAAAGGCAATAATGCGAAGATGGATTGAGACCACTAAAACAAAGCATCAGGCACATTCGGTCCATTCATGGAGTCTATTTTCAACTTTGGCCATACGTCAATTTTCCCTAAACAAAATGTATATCAATATTTTTTAGCGTAGCAGCACACGCCGGGTATCCACTAATTAACATTTTAAAACTCGTTCAGTCAGTAACTCGAATGGGTTCACTGACATGAATGTGTTTTGGAACAAGGAAAAGTTATTTTAATTGGCGTGGTTTATCGCTCTATATGTTTGATGTTTAAAATAATTAGTGTAACCTCGAATGACACAACTATAAGTAGTGATTCAATCGAATGACACAACTGTAAGGGAAATAAAAAAAAACAGTACTATTTAATTATACTCAATAATGTACCTATTCAATATTTTTCAGTTGCTCAAAGCAAAGCCATATTGTAATTGATCATTGTAATGTGAATCAATCAACTTAACTGCTACGATAGATATTTGGATAGGGTAAAGAGAGGCTCCGAAGTTTTTAGTGCTGAGCTATGTGGGAATATTGATTAATTATAGGTAGGTACTCGCTACGCCAACAATAAAACATTAGTATTTTAAAGTCATTAAGATCAATAAGGTCCATGAAGTGCAGTCGCCAGAAAGAAGACCTTCGCACTACGAGTATATTGCTTTTCTTCTCAAGTATATTATTATTTTCACGTCCAAAGGGTCAAAGGTCCAAAAAATCCCTAGTGCGTGCTGAAAAAATATTCATAAAACTCAATGTACTCCACACGTCACACTTCCCTGAGGAATAGCAGTAGCGTAGCAACAGTAAATAGTGGACGATGTCCATATTATATAAACTTCATAAGGTCTCGCAAGTTACCACTGTAGACGTATCGAGGGAATTCGTTCTTACGAGTACTTCTCCCGGGAAATGAGAGGCGTGTAATATACATGAGATTCGTTTCATGCAAAGCCGCATTTTGTTATGATAATGTTACCCAGATTTTGTAAATGTATTCATTGTTGGTTTGGAGAATACTTTTAATCTAAAGTTTAAGTTAAATGAACTTGTCTGAAATACAACTGTCGACGTTTGTAGACGATGTTTGATTAAAATAACTCCAGTGAAATCACATATTTTTAAAGCCAGCTATATAAGATTTCATCGTTGACAATAGCCTGAGGTGCATTCGAATCTGATGAGCTTAATGAGAACTATTTTACATACTTATTAGGGCTTAGGAAATGTCTCAGTAAAAAGTCCTTATTTCACAGTTCACCCTCCATGAGGCATGAAATATCATAATACCTTCGACCCAATTGATATGTGTGGAACTTATAAATTCACTAGCGAAGGAATAGTAGCGTTTAGTGTTGATCGGAGCGAAGCACATGGTTCCGGATCCATTTCCATCGATAGTTGGTTTCTATTTCCATGTATAGCCCATTCTTAATACATTCTGACAAGGAATCTAAATGATAAAGTACCTTCACTTACCGCCACATCGCTTAGATTGCTTATAAACTCTCAAAAATCAGCTATTTTGTATCACGATTCACGGCCGTTGAGTCTTTGAATTGAAAGCCGTTTCTGATTTAAATCAGCTTGCGGATTAGACTAAGCGGATTATCAGATGTAGTTTACGCAAATCTCATGTCAAGACCAACGACGCAAGGTCGTCTCAACGCCATCAATGACTCTTTGTGTCGACGCACGTCACTGCTTGATATTGAGCACATCTGTTTCATGTACCTATGTGTGGCGATTGTGTGTAGAAGGATGCACCTTGATCTTTTTTTAAGTGAAGATTAATTGATTTTTGACGAGCGTTTGATTGTGAACTTCATGTTAATTAAACACTTATCATATGGAGGTCAGATCTTAAGAATCTACTGCTGTTTCGGAAAGGTGCCTTTTGAAATAAACCTTATTTCACTTCTCCGATTAATCTTAACAGTGATTGTATCATGTTATATTTGGATATGCTATGAATTTATCTAGATTTCATGTCAACGCTACACCATGCGGTATCGCTCAAAACTTGTTTTGCATAATTTATTTGATGCAAAACATGTTTGAGCATAGATAAACATGTAGTAATGTCACAGGTTAGTTCTCCTGATTAATAGATTTGATTTCATTAACAATCATCAACCAAGTTCAAATCTTTATACAGGGTGAAATTTTTCAAGTGAGGGTGGATGGCCAAATCCAAAACTTGCGAGGAATAGCAAGAAGTACCTATCTACTCAAAGGAGTCTCGATTTTGATGAAAAGTAAACTGCATCATTCGATTTTTGAAAACTCAATATTCGATGCCAACTCAAAGAAGAAAAGTAAGTTTCTTACAGATTCTTCTCAATAAGTTAAGTTGTAATTAAAATCTGCAAATACCGTTTATTTAAGATTAAAAATAAATTAAAGATTAAAGTTAAAGATTAAAAGTAAATCGTATAGTATCAGAGACAACGTTCCCTGACCTACATTACTTTATTTCCATGCCAAAATGCTACTGTTGGACGCATCTGGCCGTGTTCACAAGCGGAAAGACAATCCCCGTTTATTTTAACCCGTTCGTAATTAATTGCGTAGAAAATTTAAAGTTATCTATCTCTAGTTCTCGTTTAAACTGTTTTGTTGACGAGTAATGATTGGCATTAGTTACATAGCCAACACAATGATTTTTGTGGTTCCAGCTTTGAAAAAGTAGTCACTAGTCAAAATGACACTAATATAATAAAACCAATCAAACAATATCTACTTTTATTATAAATAGAAATGAATACCACACATTCTCATCATACCCAAGGGTTGACTGGTAGAGAATGCCACTTGGCATTAAGTCCGCCCATTGTATAAAATTGCAATAAAGGATTAAATAAATAAATAAAAATACGTCGAATAGACCAGGATATTATAGAAACAATAAAAATGTTGGTAATTGTACTTAAACGCACCCTTAAGTCGATACAATGTCTACTGAAGCGCACACAAAGTAGCTTAGCGTCGGCCGGTGCCGCAAGCCGCAGCCGCACGTTAGTTTAAGGAAACGCCCTATTTAACCTTTTAGCCGTGCAAATACCACAGACCCGTAATGGTTTCCTTACGTTCCCCGTGTCGTGTTAGTAATTTACAGGTGAGTAGCAATAAATTTCCACCAGGTGGCGATATGTTCTGCAGACGTTCTACGCTTCCGTTTTCATTATGTTTACGACTGGGGCCTCCACTATACGAATGTTAATAGGACTTTTCTAGGAAATCATAGATATTAGTATAATGTTTGCAAACGCACTCATACACCTTCTCTAGGGTTAAAAAAGCAAGACCCGAAAAGACACTACGTGTTATATAATCAGGCCGACCATCGAACCAGAGACCCTTCGTTCGGTAGTATGTTTAGAGGTGATCCATATTGTACTTAATTAAACAAGAAAAATGTGTGCGTGTTCAGTTACTCTTTACACTTCACCAAGGACTTAATTTTCGGTGCGTTAGGCATTATAAACGTTTGACTGAAACTTTTCATTAAAATGTTACACATTTTTATTTGTTGGGTAACAAAAGTTTAAATTCAATAACCAAGATTTGAAATAAAATTTTATCTTTCTAAGTAGTAACTTCTCGACAAACAAGCATACGGGAATTTGGTAGTTAAGTGGTCATTATCGCCCAGCAACGCATTATTCTCTCGCATGAATCCGACCAAGAGTTTAGCCAGTTCCTTAGGGCACGTTAAGGGGCCTACTACCAATGAAACTATGATAACAAAATGAAGTTGCAGAAATAAACACTGCGTGAGCTTAGAAAATATTATCTACTAAGATCGTGTCGAAAAGGTTGAGAATATTTAACTTGGTGCCATTAAAGTAATAATTTATATTATTATTTAATAGTTAATTATTTCCTGTCCATAATATCTTCGTAGATTTAAATAAATTTAAATAAAATAAAAAATAATGATGCAAGAATGCTGTATGATATTCAAAAAAGTTTTAATTTCCGTGTGTACATTTTAAAAAGCTTTTTGTTATTAATTGTGTTTTTGTGATGGATAATCTGAAGTATCGCAATTTTAGCTATATTGTCCGATGTTTTTGAAATGTGTGGCCATCCCAGCCAGGCCTCGTGCGGCGCATAGTACGGGCGTTATCTTGTACGTTTGTTATAAGCAGTTTTTGTACCGCCGATTGATATGCATATATTCATGAGATAGCATGCGCTTTGTACGTTAAGTGTCACTTTTTTGTCTTGATGTATTGCACTTGGCTGCTAGAAGATACTTTTTCATTACAGTTCTATGTTAATGAGGAGTAAAGAGTTTTTTCTTTTCAAGGATTCAAACAGCTTTTTTTATTGTTGTTTACGCAGTAAGTGATATGTGTCCAGTGCGCGTTAACCTTTTTAATAGCCTTAAAAACATTATTAAATTGCCTTATAAAAATAAATACGATCACATACACACACATCATTGCACTAAACTTTCCTGTGTAGCATCGGCAGGACATGGTGAAATAATAAAAATAAATATCAATATTTACCATAGCTTGGAAATGTTTTCCCCTCATAGGATCATTACCAACAGTTGTGCGAGTTTAAAATCAATTTAAAAGTCACAGGTATATACTTCAATTTTATGTACCGATATTGATGATTTATTGATTCGTGCGTTATCATTATGAGATTATAATCATACTGAGAGCTTCTGTATCGAGCATGTGTGCTATCGTGGTATTTATCATGTAATCTCGGGGCAAGAGCAAATGCACTGAGTCACGTCCCACGCACGGGCAAGGGGATAATTAATCAGGGATCTCATTTCGTTTAGGAACAACACTGGCGCTGCGTAAACGTAGACCCTAGTTAACGGTATTTGACCCCGATATTGATACAGTGGCCGTAAGACTGCGACTCGCTCCTGAAAATCGAGAAGAGCTTCAGGGCTACGTTGCTTCAGTCGGACTGTTTAAGAAACTATATTTCTTCCCTCTTATTTTTTTGCAGGCAATTCATAGAAAGGGGAGTTTAAAGTATGCTACCAGAGGATGAAGGTAATTGTACTTAAACCTTGAGATCACACGGCATACGGTCATGTAACTTTACGGAGCCCTAGAACTTCACCGGTATTTACCGGTTCCGTGCTGTACACTGGGCCCCGTTTGCGCGGCGCCTCAGAGGCTCCCCTTTTGGACTCCGCTTATCTTCCACGTCATTCCCGTTTGTTAATTTATAGTCCGTATTCCGTTTATTTCTATTTTCGTGGTTTACATTTCGTTTGTTCTTGAAATTCCAGTGCTTGGTAAGGTCCCCAGAAAGTTATCTTTAATAATTTAAGACAACGTTTGTCTAGTTCATTATTTCATTAACCATTCCGTTAATTTAACATCGCGTTCTCAAGATGGTCTCAGTTCTACCATTGATGAATATTTAGAAGTTTAGTGTCCACAATGTAAATTACTATAGAAAACAATCAGACTTTGAAATACCGTTATGAAATATCGAAATACCATTATGGATGGATGGATAGTATAACTATGAAAGCAATATAGAGTAAAGTTTGACGCAGTTCATTAATGAATTAAGTATATCTACCCATATTAATGGCACATAAATTTTACTGCAAAGTAGAAAGCGCATTTATTACTTCAATCTGTTACAACGGTAGACTTGGTTATAGCAATAAAAGTGTAATGTGACTGACGCTCTAAGACTGAGTTATAGGATTCCTAAGGCACTTGTTTCAGATCACACGATTTTAATGTATGGTGGGACTAGCCATTTTCATTGGCTAACTTCTTATATCAGTATCATAACTCATAAATTTTTCGTTATTAAACTAAGTTTTTAAACCGACTTCAAAAAAGTAAAAAGTATTCAATTCGACTGTATTTTTTATGTTTGTTACCTCAAAACTTTCGACAGGGTGAACCGATTTTGAAGATGCTTCTTTAATCGAAACTTGTGCTTGTCATGTAGTCCCACTTAAAGAGCGAGATCTGACAAGTATTTTTTGAGTTATTTTGAAGTTGGTTATTTTTTGTTAAGAATTATAATATTATTTATTTCGTTATTGCTAACATTGTCTTGAAACTTAAAGACAAAATCACTGGAAATCATCTGGAACAACATATATGGTACTTAATGTATCTGGGGGCACGGCAGTGCCCCCGCCAAGTCGAGCAAAAAAGCGGCACGGCCGTACCATCCTTTTCTCGAAGCAACTCAGGCCATTTTCGACCCCCTATAACTTCGTTGTGGATAAAGCTAGAAACCTGAATTTTTTGTAACCAAGCAGGCATTGTATAAAGACAGTATATTTCAAATTTCATTCAATTTGAACCAGTAGTTTAAGAATTATAACTAGTCAAAGTTTCTTAATTTCGTCACTCACTGACTGACTGACCGATCATCAAAACTCTAAGGCACTTCTAGCAGACATAGAAGCTTCAAATTTGGAACACAATTAGTGTTTAGTGTATAGATCAAGGAAAAACTAAAATATTTTGCAATTTCGCTCCAGTTTTCTAGATACATAAACTGCATAAATAACTTTGTAATCCTATATAAAGATATAGGATTACAAAGTTACATTTGCAGTTAATGAATCACTGTACCTGTATAACAAAGTTACATTTGCAGTGAATGAATCAGTGTACATATATAATATAATGGAATAATAGGTGTAGATAGGTACCTAGATAGTACCTAGTAGTAGGACTATCTACAAAAAGAAATGAGATGCCATCAAAAACATAACTTGTAAAAAAACCCAAGTCTCGCAACTCAGTTCTTCTGCCGTAAAAAGTTGTGAGATCCATGTAATACCAAGTCGGTTAATTTATTCAGTTCCTACTTAAGGTTCCTTCTGTCTTAAGTTATTACGTAATTAGCTAACCTAACAAGTAACAACATCTTATAGTGACCATATCAATATTAAAAATCTTTTATGTTTTAAATAAATAGATTGACTTGGCAATCGCACTAAACAATATAATATGTAGGTAGATATTACTTGTGAGATACATTGTGTTTTCGTGCGATGGTCAAGTCGATCTATTTATTTAAAACATAAAAGATTTTTAATATTGATATGGTCACTATAAGATGTTGTTACTTGTTAGGTTAGCTAATTACGTAATAACTTAAGACAGAAGGAACCTTAAGTAGGAACTGAATAAATTAACCGACTTGGTATTACATGGATCTCACAACTTTTTACGGCAGAAGAACTGAGTTGCGAGACTTGGGTTTTTTTACAAGTTATGTTTTTGATGGCATCATAATTTACTTTACTTAAGACATCTGAAAATTGTGATATATTTTTATAACTCTTATACTATTTCTATGATTCACTTCATCTTTAATCGCCTATTGTACAGCAACTTTTGAAATGTCTATCCGTCATTATTTTAATTTGCTACTTGGGGCTGTAATAAGGGCAACAGCACGCGAGCTTACGGTATGTCTATTGACGCTATGAATGTTGGAAAATTGAGCATTCACTGGAACCATAGACCTCTTGTATGTAACACCATTTTAGTTTTATTTTATGCTTTAAACGTAATCAACAAAACCTTTGTTTGTTTTCTTTATTCAGTTTTCGTGTTCAAGGATAATACGATTTTCTACGGTTCTCCTCACCAAATAGGGTTTGGCAGGCTGAAAATAGATTTATCTATAGTTGCTTATACAAAGCCTTAAGTAAATACCGTTATGTAAATTTAGTAAACTGAAAACTGCAGCTAGCCGATGAGATCTTTTAATATTTTGACGAGCCTTATTTTGGATTTGAAAGAATAGTTTTTAATATCTACATTTTAATCCTAGTTTTTTCTATGTACAAGCATTACCTTTGTTCCCATACTACGAGTTGTATACCTACACGAATTGCCAGTTTCATGCATTTGTTAACATTCATAAATTTTTATTTACACTTATTTTCACTTCAATTTCCATTGAAACATTACCATTGCGAAAGTTCCACCAATTAACGTGATACCGTGTGTTTCGCATTTCAAATTAATCCACTTTCCACTTACCATTCCGTTCCTTTGTGCCCGGAGCTTCAACAATGGCTCCAACTATTTCCTCTGTTTCATTTGCATCAACAATCGGCTTTCTAATAAAAGGCTGAGTAACGTTTCAAAGCTCATCATAATTTATGAGCGTCACAAAGCTTTCAGGAGATCCTCTGTTCTATAGGATTAAGTCTCGTCCTGGTACGCGCACTCTTTTTTGGTGTGTGGAACGTTGTTATTTTAAAAAGCTTTATAATTTTCCTAGCCAAGCTAACGTGGGCTTTGTCTGGACTGTTACAGTAAAGTGCGTCAGCTGCATTTGGTAAAGTTATGAAACAAAAATTCAATTATTTATAGGGTTAATGAACAACTTCTTTAACCAAATATATTTTAACTTATGTAGTTCAATTCTCGTTGCAAATAAGTGTGCCGGAGAGTTTTCGAACGATATTTAATTTGTTTGGATTATTTTGTTTGTAGGTAACTAAATGCAGTTATGCCAAATTTAATTTAATGTAGTCGAGTGACCGTAAACGAGTTGTGTTGTGAGTTTGTGACCAAATTGATCCAAACGAAAATACTTTCACTAGTTAGACTCTGCAAACGAACTGTGATCTAATACCTTCAATTCAACATCAACGAATATTTCTAAACTAGCTGACCAGGCAAACGTTGTTCTCCCATCACCTAGCGGTATGAAATATACTTTCCAACCTATTCTCATATATACCAAATGTACACAAAAAAATCATATAAATTGGTCCAGCCGTTACAGAGGAGTTTGACTACAAACACCGTGACACGAGATTTTTATACATTAGATTATAGTGGATTATACCTAAATTATAAAACAAAAATAAATACTTAAATAACTGATCTACATCTGTACATAAATGATTTGTTTGATTTGGGGTATTTATTTATGCAATAAATCCCATAATAATGTTATGTTTTTCCATTAAATTCCTATAATCTCAGAAACTAGGCGGCGGTATTGATGCGCTTGTATTGTAGTAAGCTTGGGGTAATATTTAGTGTGTGTTTTAATATGCTCACATCGTCAACAAATCAGATTAACAAAAAGATAGGCTAGTTAAAATCTCAGATTATAGATCTGAGGTTAAAATATTAATTATATTTTTATCAAAAATTACTTTACCAACTTGCCTTTGCGATAGGAGAATTTAATAAGTAGTAAATGGTCATACTTTATTCAATAGAAAACTGTCATTCTCCTTTTCGCACCTGATTGTATAAATCTCCGCTTTTTACATCAGGCACTTGTTTCATGTGCCAGCCGAGACATTCGCTTGAAATAAATTTTATTTAAGTTATATTTGGAAAATAAATAAGTAGGCTTTAAGGGATTTCATTTAATTTTATTGTCAAAGATAATTGTTGAGAGTATATTTTGATCAATAAAATATAATAGATTATAGAAAAAAAAATCAACAGTATTATCTAACATCCACAAAGTCTAAAATATTGTCATCGCCCAGCGTTTTAAAACTTGGTTTATCTCTTACTCATAGATCTTACCATTTATGAGTCATTTCTCGCAACATTTATTATCTTGACGCGCTAATAATTATGTATCCTAAATCTTGGCGCAACTACCGGCGCGGCGCGGCGCTTAGGAACTATTTCAGAAAAGCTACGTAACAACAAATTTAATTATAATTAGTGGATAGTAAGTACATAAATAAATTGACTTTGAAAATATTTTATCTTACTATTTACATCCTATTTAAGGATTGCCGATTTATTACCAGCCACCCTGTAATTATGTACACTTAGCATATTTTAACTATTTTTTATTTTGTTGCAGGTGAGTAAAACTGAGGTTTCGAGTATTCTATTGAATGAACATTACCAGTAAGTCTTTAGTGAATAAAATAATATATGTCAATGTGAATATTTTATAGTCTTACTAGCTGCCCGGACAGACTTCGTTATGTCAAAAGTTTTTATTTTGATTTTGAGATGTAAGCTATCCTATATTTCAAGTTGGATCAAACTGCACACGGTGTGCAAATTTGATTAAAATCGGTTAAATAATTTAGGAGTCCATCGCGGACAAACAACGTGACACGTAATTTATATATATTAAGACTAGCTGCTCGGACATACTTCGTTCTGTCAAAAGTTTTTTATTTTGAGATGTAAGGTATCCTATCTTTTAAGTTGGATCAAACTGCACACGGTGTGCAAATTTGATTAAAATCCGTTCAGTAGTTTAGGAGTCCTTCGCGGACAAACAACGTGACACGTAATTTATATATAGTAAGTAAGGTTAAGACTAAGGGCTTACTTAAGCTTATTAGGCTTACTTAAGGGCGAGGCCAAATAAGCTTATTTTTGAGCTTTGAGTCGCGAAAAATGCGTTGTGAAACTTTACGCTGCATTCGGTTTCATACTAAAGTCCAGTTTGTGTTATGAAACTTTTATTCTATCGCCCCAAAATTTTTCGTGCATTTATCGCATGTCGCATTACAGCCGGCCCTGGAGTAAGAATATTAATGGAGATTCAATGATTTAAATAAATATTGCTCTTAGTTTTTAATATTCGTCTATCATCTAAATGATTGTATTATGTATTCCGTACTCTATACGCAAATTGAAATTAAATTTTATAATTGAATATTTTGTCTACAATTGATTTCCTATTATCGTTCCCATTTTTCAATAATTAAGTTAAGATTAAAAATGCTATTTTATTTATTTATTTATTTATTTATTTATTTATTTTTGGATTACCAACATAAGATACAGCGTTAACATTTCTGAAACATTATTTTTCCCTTATTACAACTATCAAACTGTTCTTACTATAACAGGTAACCACAGCATGCTTTGTGAATAGTGTTTACAACTCATTTAAAATAAGAGTAAAAATAAAATTCAAATTAACATCAAATTAATCAAGATTAAAATATGAAATAAAATTAAATTAAAATTTTTAAAATTAAAAAAAAAACAAGATAAAACATTAAATTAAAAACATTTAAAATCATAGCAAATAAATTTAAATTAACATCAAATTAAAAACCAAAATTAAAATTAAAAAAAACCAAAAAAATTAAATAAAATTAAAATTAAATAAAAAAAATTAAAACATTAAATTAATAACATATTATAAAACATTAAAATTAAAACAGTAAATTAAAAATACAAGCAAGGAATCAAAATTTTCGTCCAATAGTTAACGACAGATTAAAATTATTCAGAATCAATAATAAAATATAAATTAAAGATTGAAGGCACACAACAAAAATAAAATATTCAAATTCAGTATTTGACTAAGACTAAAATTAAATTAAAGCAAAACAGAAATAACACAACACAAACATAAGTTTATCAAAAATAATCAGGATATGTCAACTTTTTGAGCTTGAGTCTAAAATTCGAGATGCTATCGAAATGAATGTCAAGATCTGGGTAACGTTTGGCACACTCGTTATACAGGCGAGAAACACGGACCACTGGTGAAGAGCGACCAAGGTTTGTCCTGGTCAGCCTATTATGGAAAACAGTACATGGATTTCTCGGTATTTTGCTTGGAACATTATATTGCACCATGCATAGTAGGGACTGACAATCTGTGATATTATTTATTAATTTATAAAGAAATAATAAATCTAACTGACTTCGACGGATGTTAAGTTGTTCCAGTCCAAAATGCTTTAGTCTGTCTGCGTAGGACTTTACATCTCTAGGTGGCCTGAAGCGATATGCTAGGCTGCGCATTAATTTTTTTTGAATCCGTTCTATTCTGTTTATATGAGTTTTATACGTTGGACACCAAGCTATGCTACAATACTCTAGCTTACTCCTTACGAAGCTGTTGTAAAGCTGAATGACAGTGGCTGGTCTTTTAAAGTTTTTCGTGGACCTAAGTATAAAGCCTAGTGCTTTGTTTGCTTCTGTTATAATTTTGTCAATGTGGTCTGAGAATTTAAGTTTGGTGTCCATCAACACTCCAAGATCACGTATGGTAGAGACTTCTTGGATTTTTTCCCCATCTATGAAATATTCTGAGGGTAAGTAATTACGTTTTCTGGTGAACTTAATATGAAAGCATTTTGAAATATTTAAATACATTTTGTTATCATTACACCATTCATAAATTTTGTCAATATCTTTCTGAAGGTATTTTGCGTCTGTGGTATTAGTCACTGGAGACATAACTTTGAGATCGTCAGCAAAGAGATAAATTTTACAGTTTACTTTTTCCTTGATGTCGTTTATGAAGACATTAAAGAATAGAGGTCCTAAAGTTGATCCCTGAGGAATTCCCGAAGAAGCATGAAAAGAAAGAGATTGTTTACCATCTACTACTACACTAGAAGTCCGATTTTTGAGATATGATGAACACCATTCCCACATGCTACCAGTAATTCCGAGCGCAAACAGCTTGGCAAGAAGAATTCTGTGATTGACCTTGTCAAAAGCTTTCGAAAAATCTGTGTATACAACGTCAACTTGAATATTTTGATCAACTGCTTCTTTAACTTCAGATGAGAAAAGAGCTAGATTAGTATTAGTCGATTTGTTTTTCATGAAACCATGCTGATCAGTAATAATATATTTATATAAATGATTGTACATAACGGGATGAACCAATGATTCAAATAGTTTTGATATCGTGGATAGAATTGATATTGGTCGGTAATTCGATATCAGCTCCTTTTTACCATTTTTGAATAATGGTAGTATCCTAGCCTCTTTCCATTTATCGGGGAATACACCTATCTGGAGAGATCGATTGAATAGAAAACTAAGTGGAGAAGCCAATATGTCTGCACAATTTACTAACAGTAGTGGATGTATATTGTCTGGTCCAGTCCCTTTTGAAATTACAAGTTTTTTAAGTTTTTTTTCAACTTCATTTGATGTAAATTGTATGTCCCCTATTGTATCAAGAGATTCAGCGTAACATGTTAATTTACTTTTGTCATCGTCATCTTTTTCATACACAGAAGAGAAATGGGCCGCAAACATGTTTGACATTTTTTCTTTATCGGTGGTTGTATAACCATTCTGTGTGGTCATTGTATTTGGATAAGATGAGCAATTCTTACGTAAATTTTTTATGTGTGTCCAAAACTTTTTTGGGTGCCGCAATAGTTCATTTTCAATGTCATTTATATATCTATTATAGCAGTAATTTATCAATTTGTTACAGTCGTCTCTTAAATAATCAAACTCCAATATATCCAGAGGATTTTTGTATTTTTTTACTCTGTCATGGAATTTCTTTTTTCGACGTAATAAGTATATTAGATGGGGAGTAAACCAGATGGGTTGAGAACCATTTTTGGTTGATGTCAACGGAACGTGGAGTCTAATAGCCTTATATAAAATGTCGTAAAATCTAATTAACATATCATTGAGGTCATTACAGGTGCTGAATTCATCCAACCAAGACACCTTGCTTAAAAATAACCTTATTGCCTCATAGTCTGCTTTGTAAAAGTTTGGACGAGAAGGGAGGTAAGTTTTTGCATTCGGAAAAGATTCAATATTAATTTTTATTTCAAGTGCTGGATGAAATTTGTCAATATTTCTTACAGGGTCAAGACATTCGGTAATATTTAAGCCGCTTTTGTTACACAAAATTAAATCTAAAATTTTATTTTGTACATTCGTTACACTATTAAATTGTTGTAAATCATTCAGTGTTAAAAAATCTACGAATCTACATAGAAGGTCACGGTTCCCATATCCTGTCGGGATCGTGCATTTAACATTATCTACTGAATTAACATCATTAGTATATTGCCACGTAATTCCACCCAAGTTGAAGTCACCTGCAATCAATGTGTACTTATGATCGCTATGTGATTCAAGGACTGAGGTAGCCTTATCTGCGAATAATTTCCACGTATAGATTGTTACAGGTGGGGGCAAATAAACTGCACAAAGTCTTATAGTTGAGGGATTCTTACCTAATTTGGGTGCGATAGTAATGGAAACCCAGAGGTCCTCACACTCGCTTTCCCACTCTTGCACTCGTGTTGAAACAAGATGTTTTCTTACAGCGATTAAGACACCACCTCCTCTAGAAGAATTTGAAACAGAAGAGGTCTCGCGATCACGCCTGTATATAACATATCTATGGTCAAAAATTTCCGAGTCGAAACAGCCACTACCTAACCAAGTTTCTGTAAAGATGTAAGCATCATATTCATTAATTGATATTAGTTGACGTACCTGTGTCGCATTTGAATTTAGCCCTCTTACATTCTGATAATATATTCTTAAGTGATCAATTAACATACACAATATTTTGAGAAAATGAGATCAAAAAGAAATAAAAAATAAGTTATAAATATTAATTTCTAAATGAGACAATTCAATTTATATTTAACTAAGTTGGGATAGATTTTAATAGATAGTAATAGATTTTAATAGATAATAGATTTTAATACGCTAAATCGAATAATTTTCTAAAATATTTTAGTTAAATGCCCACAAACCGAAAAAAAAGTATCACTTGCATCGTGGTTTCATAAAACCACACAATTTTTTTTTTTAAATTTCAACTTCAAGAAAGAAAGGTAAAACAGTTTTTAGTGTCAGTTTTTAACTTCAATATGAATAAGGACTTAGAAAACATTATCTGTATAAATGCCCCTTGATAACGCTAACGATTTCAAAGTACTTTACATCGGTCGGCGCTGGGTTTAATCCGGCTTTTATGGTTGGGAAGCGGAAACCAAATCTTCGCGTCTTTTTTGAACACTCGGAGATTTCACACTCGGCGATTTCACATTCGTCTCGGATTTCCTCTTTGTGACTTGTATGTTTTTAAGATCGTTTTCTACTGTATGCTTGGTATTCAAAGAGATATTTTAAAGGCGATGATCGGGATAATGTCGTGAGGAATGTTTGCTTTATCGTAAATTAGCATTATGTAGCTTTTTAACGTTTTTGTTGGCCTAATTTTAGGTATCGGAATTTGGAAGTTGATGATTTTTTTAATTTATATTTTGATTATGATTTAAAAACTCTCTCATTCTTTTTAATTTTTCTTTGAATATGATAATAATGTGAATTGACTAGCTTATTTTTCCTTTAGATTTCCTATTTTTCATCGAACTTTGCAGTAAAGTTTTTGATGTCAGGTGCACAAACACTAAGTTCTGAGAAGTCGGCTCTGTTTTGAAGGAACCGTTAAAATAAATATTAGATAATATTATTAAATAATAATTATTTGTATATTATTTAGTACTTACATTGAGATACACTACCAACCCGCTTCAAGTCCTTCGATTCCCAAACAGGACAAATATGCTGGTTAAAATTAAATAATATTTTTTTTTATGTAACAGCAACATAACTATGACGAAATAGGAAAAAGCGACTCTCTGAATTAGGGAAACGTTATAAGCCCATAACACAAGATTTACATCGTGAATTCTTGCGCGTTCATTTAATTAGGTACTCATACAATAACTTTGAATCTTACGGTTCGTTAAATACTCATCATGTTTTTAATATAAATATATTAAACTGTTTATCTAAGTAAACCAACAAAAAGAAACCTTCACAATGCATTACGTTAAAACGAGTTGAACAATAAAGCGCACCCTGTGTCATCGGTGGCGTCACTGCGCCACTGACCCAAATAGTGGGACGTCGCAAAATGGCCACCCTGTAGAATAAGACTGACTGGAAGAGTGTCGCCTTTTTGTATGTGTGTCTTTAACATTTACCGAGGTTCATTGCTTTTGTACTTCAAAATGTATGGTCTAAGGAAATGTAGGAATAGCCCTTATCTTAATTACACTTGAATGAATCGATTTACCAGGTTCGTGATTTAAAACGATTCGGTTTTATTCATTCAGTGGTGCATAAATTGGTAATATCATATCCACATACGAATAAAAATACGAATATGTCATAGACATTCGTATACGTAATTGTGAAAGATTTGGGTTAAGTAGGTATATCTTTACCGAATCGTTTTTTATACCGAATCGTCAGACGGCTAAGCAAATCTAACAATGTTTGTTTGCTAGTGATGAGTGTTTTTAAAATTGTATGTTTACACTCATTTAACACAATATTGGTAAGCACGATTTTCAAACCATGTGTACTGTGTGCTTGTGATTTATAAGACGTATTTTTAGGTAAGTATTACCTACTCGTAATGTAAATTTTACGCTTTGCTAATTGCGCCAGACATACGTTTGTTTTAATAGGTTACAATTAACATAAATGTAATTGAAAAAGCATAATATATACTGTGCTTCTATATAATGCAGTAAATGTTAGTCAAACAGAAAATGATAATACTAATTAGTGTGAGTTTTGTGATGGAGATTAGTTAATACAATAACAAAATTGGACTTGAATAATATCAAAAAGAAAAGTTTCAGTGTCTCTTAACCTAGAAGTGGCACCTCCTTTAGAAGGTTTTGTATATTTTGTATGTTTTCTTATGAATTGTCCCAGTTTTAAACAGAGGTATTTGTAACTGCCGACACTGTCACCATTTTAAAAACGTTATCTAACGAAATCTATCAATGTCTCCTAAGAGACCATTAGATTTGAAACAAAACTAGCATCGTGACAAAACCGTGATCCCTGCAATTTGTCAAGCCACAGTAAACGTGCCTCAATTGCACTTTCTGAATCTAAATGCACAAAAGATTCGTATCGGAAAATATGTAAGTAATACAAGAGATAAAAGCACAGACAGTTATAAATTCATTCGGATTCAATGAATCGAATACAAATATATCGAGATAGTTCAATTTCCAATTGTAAGTATAGATCGCAAAATAAATTAGTATTACTGCAGCGTCAATAGATGTAAACGCAATATTAGACTCGTATAAACTAGTATTTGCTAATGAAACTACGTAATCTGGATGTAGCGAGGATAAAATGGTTTCAATATTCATCGTTTAATGTGGAAACGAGATCATCTGATGATATTTGATAGTTAAGCGATTATTTACGTAACGTTTAATCATTAAATGTTTTAGGAGATAAACAAACTATAGTCAATGGTTGGTTTAATCGACCTTAGTGACATAATTGAAGTATTGGCTAGAGGCTATTATCTTAGTAAGCATTATAATTATTTAATCGTTATTTATTGACATATTTATTAAATAATAGCGACGTGAACAGCGTAGATAACGATAAACTATCTTTATCGGTTATTACTGTACGTTAATGGATGGATTAATAATGTCTGGCTTACGATAATTTCAGGTAATAACGTCAAAATGTATTAATATAAACTCAAACTGACAATTTTTATGAGATCTTACTGTTATTATGTTGTTAAACATTTTAAACATGTCATTTCTAAACATAAGTGACCAATAAACTAAGTAAAAGACAAGAGGCGACGATTGCGAAAACATGAGGAAACGGGCTGTCAAGAGTCCGAATTCTATTAAAGAGAACGTAAAAATAGTCTAAACTGGCCCGCGACCCTTCCAGTTGTATTTATTTCCGTAACCACACCGGTATTCGTGATAAAAAGTTTAGACATCACGCAAGAAAAGGAATGAAATGGCAGGATTGTGATATGATGGAGGTAAAAATTACCAGTCATCTGAAGCGGGTTTTAAAGACCTGGCCTTATTACATTTCTCATTAGTAGATGAACGATGAGATGTGATAAATTGGAGGGTTTATTGACAGGACCAAATTTATTTATTTCCAAGTTTATATAATGGAAAATAAATAATTTAAAAATACTAACCTCATCAATACTTTTAACGTATTTAAATATTTATAATAGGTTTAAGAGGAAGACCCGATGACTTTGTACGTAGAATATTGAATAAAATTATCCACATATTGTTGTAAGTATCGTTATTGAACACTAACCATGTTAAGAAAGAACCTGATTGATGGGAAACTACGTTTTACGCTAAGATATGAATCGTTTAACGTGTTAGATGCAAGATTTAGCTGTTATTAATACTTTATAATAGCTTGGAGACATAATAATATTGGTATTCAATAATCAAGATGTATGAAATATTCTTTTAACATTGAAAAATATTACGCACTTTACAATTATATTGAATTATATTATTAGATTATAATAAATATGTATGTATCTAACGAGCTTGTATATTGATTTGATAGTTATTTTGTTACATGTCAAAACTTGACGTACTTTGTGACCCCTCGTAACCTAACATTCAGTTGAACAAAATTATTTACTTACGTCAATGTAATATAACAAAATATTTATTTTTAGTTTAAGAATATTTTTGAATGTCACAATTGTTGATACTCAGGCTGTTTAACATATACTTTAGTAATACGATTTTCACCTTTATCGCTTATAACCATAAGCTTATACGTGAAGCCTTAATTGACAACAAATCTATAATTGACCCTGCGGTTATAAATAATGTCCCTTGCATTGACGTTTAGACTAACGTCAATTCGCCATGTAATAGCCAGCAATTACACAATGCTAGTAAAGTCTATAATCATAGTAATGGTCCAATGAATGAGTCTGTAATTGAAGGAGTCGTCGATAATAGCGGGTCGCATTAAAATATCTATTGCGGGTGTCGCGTGCCCGAGGATCTAGGACGGCGTTAATCACTGTCGGCAGTGTCGGCTGGCGATCGAACGGCAGATTGTTGAAACGCTACGACCGAAACATCTTTGAAATGAACCAAAAAGTTCTGCTATTCTATTTCCGGGTGAGGTTTATTATTGCTCGGTTTTAATTTCTCAGATACTTCGTCCTGGTCTTCGGTGTGTTTGTTTTCTGTTTTATGTTCTTTTATAGAGTACTTTGGATTTTAATTCTAAAATTTCGAATTGTTTAAGTATGAAACATATCAGTAGATACATTTTAGTAGATAATTAATTTTATTTGGTTATAATGTAACTCCATTTTGTAGGTTATATGACCCATATTTTTATGGTTTCTGATCGTAAACGTAATAAAATTTAATATAATTGGCCCTTATCAATTTACATAAAAATCATTAATTAGGATCCATGACTGTTTTGCCTCAAATAAACACTGCTGACTGTGATGATAATCCGATGCCTGGCAATGAAATTATATATACGTTTTAATCTTAAATTTAGCATAATAGCGTGATTCGCAATGATGTAACTGTTTCAATCATAGCCTATAGAATTTAAATATTAAGCGTATTTTATGATGCAACTATTATTCATTTAGTAGTACTCAGAGAACGCACTTATAGTCCACATGCCTTTAAATGGCAATTAAACATTAAGCAACTCTAAATAAGATCAAGGTTATTTAGTTTTATTCACAGATTCATTGCTAAATTCGAGTATAGAAATGAAATTTACGGAAACAGACGACTACGAGTAGATTTATAATGATAAGATTTTGTGGGATCTGCGTATTCCGCATATGGAATCATACCAGTTGGGTACCTTACAGTATTTTTATTTCTATAAAAACAATGTTATACGTATTACAAGGATTTGTAACACAATCACGAACACCGAATTTAATTTTAAATTTACTAAAAAAGTAAAGCTTTGCGTCAACATAAATAAATAAATAACGCTTCTCACTTATAGCCCCACACCAGGATTCCCTGTGTCGTGGGTGCCATGGACAACAAACAAAGACAACAGACAAGCACCTAGACCAAGAACAGAAATTCAAACTCATCATTCAAATTTCCGTATCGCTGGGAATCGAACGCAGGGCCCTTGGCGCGGCAATCCGGCATAGTAACCATTGCACCACACAGATTGTCGAACACATGAAACCGTAAATGAATTATTCATTTCTAAATAAATTAATTTACGTAGCTAATGAAAACAATACTAATTGTGACGCATTTATATTAAACCTTGTATTTATAGCGAACCAGATTGAGTGTAGTTATGGAGCCCATATCATGAATCGAACAAGCGGTTCCAAATCAGTGCACAATTTTCTCATTATCGCCAACGTTAAGAGCTCTTTATATTCGTTTCAATATTATTTTCAATATTGGTTGTAAATGGCTGATTGGCTGGTGACTTAATTATATGAAATTTGATTTAATTATGAGGATAAAATAAGAAAATTTTAAGTTTTTTGACGCACTTCGCTGCCGGTAACCTATCCTTAGTAGTTACCAGGACTCGAAATTTTTAGATGAATTAGATGGATTTTTTAAATAGATACCTTTATTAAGATTAAGCTACTTTATATCCAATGCAGTGGAATGATCTATCTTAATAACATCTAATTCTTTAGTGAGATCGATTAAGTACGATTTCGAAAGGTTACACAGACCTTTATGGGGTCCGGTCTGCGTATTTGACAATGAGCCATATATTTGAACAATGGAAATAAGAGGCTAAGCTCTTTGCTCCCGAGACTAATAATTTCCTTTGTTCGCAACACGCAATCCAACTATTAGGTGACTTGTCAATACGAACAGGAATTATTGCTTTTTGCTCAAGCACAATGCTGTCATCCACATACTTTTTATATGCTTATCCAGCGAAGTTCACGTCTTGTACACGGCTAAGAAGGACATTGTTTTTAGTTGAAGGTTTTTTAATATAATTACTATGCGGTTGTGTTATTTCATTGTGCATGACGTTTGAATTATCTTGTAGAGATAAATATGTGATTACGTCAATCTTCCTTACTTTATTAGCTACTATAAAGTTGTAAGTTTATTTTTCGTTCATCATTTTCGTTTGGAATTGAAAGCCTCATTATAAATTTCGTAGGTGTAAATTAAGACTATTTTAAAGTTGAGTTTTTTGATATCAAAATCATCCATGAATTAATAATGAATAAATAATACATCAGTTTCTTATGAATTATGTTCGATAAAAAGTTGTTTATTATCTTTTAAGTTGGACTTGAGTTCTCAGTATAAAATTAATATTGGCTCGTATAAGAGTTACTAAACAGTAATTTAAGATACTTTTTGCTCAGCCTTCTGCGTTATTAAAGTAGCTGGGTAACTATAAATGGGATCGGTATTATAAATAATGGCCGAATAGAATTTTGGGAGTATAATTAAATGTTTTAAGACATTATCTGATGCATATCGTTTTTGTTTTAATAATATAAAGATACACTACTCACTACAGATATACACTGGTCTAAAGTTGAGTATAGAATCGAATACATTTTTAAATAAACATGTGGTGCGATCAATCGTATAGCTATAGACTATAATAGACCAGATCAGAATAACGGAGCATCCAATCCCGATTCGACCTCGATCCGGGCTTTTTGAAGTACGCACAAGTGGCGGATCAAATCAAACCGACGTTTTACGACTAACGCAAATAGATGCGCGAGCGCTTTGTCGTTTTATCTCAAGCTAATAGTATTGTACGTGTACATCTTTTTCCTAATTTCACCGTGGCGAAAACATTTATTTACAACTTGTTTTATTGCAAACACTTATTTAATATTTCAACTGTGAAAGGCACTTACGATTTTTGTATTTTATTACGAAATTTTGAGCTGTTTATCTTGGCCTGACTACAAAAGTTGTGACACAAGAAAAGGATTTACATCGCCCCATCTTTCCACCCCAATTTATTCTAACTTAGCAAGATTCTCTAGCTAGTCCAATTGATGTTGGATTGATTGGGAATTTTCAGGCGTTAAATCTTCAGTTCAATTTCAAATGCAATTGTTAAACCCATAAATATGCATTTTCTCAAATCCTTGCTAGATAGTCCTTTTATTGGATTTTATATGCGCCACCTCAACTCTGCAGATAAGAGATTCAATTTCATTATGGAATTTACCTTTACGCTCATTTCTATATCTTTCTTTAATATAATTGATTTGAATAATTATAAATAAATAATAAATAGGCAACTATCTCAGATAGTCGCCTATTTATTATTTTTAAATCTCTCTTGGAATTCGTGCAAACTTAATTTGTATTAATGCATCCAAAAAAAATGCGTAAATTAAAAAAAATATCTAATAATATATGAAACCATACATAACGTGAAAACGTGTTAAAACTGACTAATTCTGATGCCCAGACAGAAACAGAAACATGGAGGGTCGCAGGTTTTTATTTGTTATGAGTTCCACCTCTTTATTAAATCCTTTATCGAAATAGGTGTTTTCCCAAACCTAAACTATGTTTATAGCTTCGATCCATTAGAGCATGAATCTTTATGTATGTATCAAACTTCAGTTGTTGGTTAAATTTTAAGAAAATCTCTTGTGCCAGGCAAATGATGACACACGCGTAGTTATGTGAGGTCTCCGTCGTTTGAGCAATGTACAAGTACAATTACCAAAAAAGTTGAGACTTACTTCACGTTCATGTCACGAAAATATTAATAGCCCTAGCAGTTCTAAAGTAAAGTAAACTGTGATTGTACCGACACGCCTTTGACATAGTTGCATAATAGTTTTCAGTAATTATACCTATTCGCTAATGACCTGCTTGATTAATGTAACATATTTAGGTAACTCCGCCTTTATGATATTTTAAGTCACATTTAAAAATGTATTCATATATGTTTCTTTGTTTCTGAATATGAAAATGCAGAAGCCACTTATATTTATTTATATTACCCTCTTGAAGGTTATCGCTTACAAAGATAAACGCAATTTCAATTGTGTCGTTAAACGTTTTTGCAATATGACTGCATAATATTATTTGAAGGTTAGACTCGGACAAATTTTAAGAATCGTAAATGTAAATTACGATAACCATTTCATAATAAATTCAATACAGGATTATTTAAAAGAGAAAATGTAGAGGAAATTTTTGTTCTACTATTATTCGTATCATCAAACATTACTGGATGATAAATCAACTTCAGTATTTTCTTCATTTTGCGATAGCGTTGCGTTATTTTTGCTCTAATGAGCAACGACAATCCAACACGTAATTTTTCAATGTTTATGTGATATACATTAATCATCACTTGCTTCGTCGAAGATGCGTCATACTTAGCCGACGGGTGGACCTGTTCCTAGTCAAAGGTAGCATATTGGGTTATGAGGATGATGAGGAAAACATCACCATCAGAGAAAATCGTTCATTTGCAGCAAGTGACTTACACTGTAGCAGTACAAATTAAAAAAGACAGTGTTGTTAACCGTGGAAACAAACGATGTAAAAAATGGTTTTTTAAATTTGCGATTGAAAAATCACATCATTTGTATTGTATGTCTTGATGGACTTCGAAAGGTTCATATTAAAATTTAGACTGAAGTAGATCTTCTGATATTTATAGAAAATTCCTAGCTGAATGTAAAATTAAGTAATTTGTCGTTCTTTATGTCCTCTTGTTATTGTTTCTCTCCAGACTTAAACATTCGTTTATTACAACTATCCTTTATGTATTCTACGTTTACTTGACAATATTCCAACTGCGAGCTATTAACCCCTTTGAGAGATTTTAATACAGTCGTCAATTATTGAAACGCCTTTGAAATATCATCACATACCTACCTACCTAGGATTTGTGCATGATAATTTATTAGTGTTTAAATTTCGAATCACTGCAATATGTTTTGTAAATGTCTCGCTGGCGAGTTGGCAGATGGAGGCCAATTTCAAGACAATAATTGCAGGTCAATTCAGTATATGTTAATAGTGTCATCATTACGAGTGTGCACAGTTCAAATCGCACTCTATGCACCGGTTGTTTGAATAACGATCCTTGTATCTTAAATATAATCATTGGCTGCGCCAATTCCATCTATTGTTTCTCTACTGTTAACTACATCGTTCGGCTGGTCATCTGCCAAATGCTCGTGACTATTCTTAGCCAGTCTAGCAGTACCGTTTGGCTAAGAATCTATGAACCTTTGTTAATATAGTATCGCTTCCTGCAGATGGATCGAGTCGCGCTACGTTAATCGGTTTTCGTCTAGGATTCATTATTAGAAACACATCTTAGTTCGAATTATATTCAGTCTTATTTTCGAGGTAATAGAAATCATATTTCCCTAGAAAATTAGTTAAACAGTTATTGAATATGATTCATTATATTTGTCTGCATTCCTTGCTATATTTGCATTTGTTTGTTTTTGATATCGTTTACGAGTTTTATAGTAGGTACTCAATTCGGATTTCGAATGTTGCAATATTGTTAAGAATAAATTATACTCAATACTTACTTATTATACTTAAAACTATCTGTCCATATTTTCAATGCTTTTTGTATCTGTTACTATCGTCTGACCGACTTGACCGATTGTATTCTCATTTATCATATTTTTATGGTCGTTACGATATGCATATTAGAATTCAACAGATAGCCAACTTGTTAACGGAATGTTTATTTAATTTTAGAACGTATACTTGCAAACTGTAGAAAAATGTTAGTCCAACTAAGGTATTATGAAGCTTCCTGGCTGAAACTAGCGTAGTTTTTTCGTATGCGTGTGCGTGATTGCGTGTAAATACACAAAAGCAGCGTAGCTTTTGTGGCTTCACTGAAATTCACCGCAGTGAATAATCATCTTGCTGTCTCTCTTTGTTCTCAAGTCTTGGGTGTTGTAACACCGCAACACAGGATAAACTAAAATAACATGAGTGAAAGTGTTTATTTATTTGGTATAGACAACAGACTTCAAATTAAAATCAAAACCATTCTAGAGCGTCATCGGCACCTGTAACCAGTTTTGTACCATGCTGGTGGTGACCCGGTTAAAATCAATGTCAACGTCGCGATAACGGCCATTACGCAATGATTGCGCGTGCGCATTCTCCTTGCCCGTAGCGGTATCGTCCATATCGCCATCCCCCCTACTTTCACTGGCTGGCCTTGAATCGTAGACGCTTTCGCTCCAACGTCGGTCAGTTGACAGTGAAAGACTTTTTTAAGGTCACTCGTAATTTCGAAGGGTTTTTATTATTTTAATGCGCGTTTGGGTAGTGATCGGAACATTACCTAATTTTCTAAAAATATCACAAATTATTATTATTACTGCAGTCCCGCGACAAGATAAAGCTTAACTCAAACTTAATTATTTTTTATTAAAAATGTACTTGCAAAAACACATTTTGCAAGTCAATCTACGCCATCACTTCAACAAATCTCTACCGTGAATGGTCTTTGTCTATTTATAAAACTTAGCTTCAAGCAGTCTTGTTTTGTCTAAATGTAAGAGCGCCGCTACCTCCAAAGACCCTAACACCATTGCTTTTTCAATTATTACCAATTTATCACAAGCAGAAATGTTTGACTTTTACTCAAGAACAGAACCAGCGTTACATATTCGAATATGAAACATAATAATTCTAATCCTGAATAACTCGCAAAAAACCGAATAAACCGTCGGAGTTTGTCGCGTGTTATTTAATCTAGTCCATTACCCGGCACGGTATTTGCACAAGCGTTCTTTAAGTCACGGGGTCAGGTTTATCCGTCTATAATCCAGATTTACTCGGCTAACGAACAGGGCGATTGGAATTCCGAATGAGGGGATTTACGGGGCGTTCTGCTTGGACTGTTTGGCGTTTTTGTCCGTCTGCTCGTGATTATAAAACACTTCGAAGCATTCCGGCTTTCGGCTCACTTACAGGCATCCAGATTGGGAGGGCACTTAGACGAATTGTATGCCCGTTTACTGCTTTCATGGCATTCCTCTTGTTTTTGGAGTTTTTTACTCCTCATCTCGTTTTTACCAAACTACGTAAATAAATAGTTACCTAATTAGGTAAATAAATAAACATTCCTAATATTGAACGTAGGTGATAGTAAATAAATGTGCATTATTTTTAACGATTCTGTTGCCTGCAGTATTTTTATTTAATGTGAAGTGTGAAGGTGGCAAAAATCACTGTCAGTGTCAGTAACAGCAACACCGGACGATGATTTAGTGGCGTGTGGTTTGTGTTGCATGTGGCTGTCAGCTGTCCAGTTTGATATGATGGGAATTTCTTCATGAAGTTTAGATTGCATTACTGAAATAAACACATTTACCTACATAAAAACGAGACGCAATTCAACTGTTTTTGAAAAATTTATATATGTAAATGTTAAAAAATGTATGTAAGAATGTCCTTTATTTGAGCCATACCGAATCCTTATAATTTGAGTGGAATGGACTCACATAAATGACACACCATAAACTCATTTTTCGAATGGAGAGTTGCTGTCTTTCTTTCTTTCTTTCTTCTTTCTTCTTTCTGTAGTGGACTTTACAGCTTCATGCGGACAAATACTAACGAAAACAAACACTTTTCACACCTGTTTGCTTTTTATTGCTTTTTTCATAGCCTGAGGGCTGACGGGCCATCTTATGGTGCTAAGTGGCACGTGGCCCATGCAAATGAAAGACACCAGGGCTGCTTCGCCAGCATTAAAGGAGAGCTCTTTACTTTTCTTTTATTTGTTTTTTTTAACGTAATTACAAACATTTCGAATTTTATGTATAAACAGTATAAAGCGCAGAGCATTAAACATTCTAAGGTACATTTCCATGTTCCGTCAAAATGTACATTTGTACGAATCCAATTAGTCGGTAAAAAGCAACCCTTAAAAAATAAAAACACTCGCGACTAAATGAGGATCTTCTCCTTTTATGGAAGAACGTTAAAAATTAATTTTCTCCTTACAGAGTCGCTTTTATACTCCCATTTATCTCCCGTTTCTACTTCAACTTGTATTAAGTTAATCTCTACGGATTCGGCTTTCTATCCACGTAGGCGCACGTCATATCGTCAATTGTCGCTTGCTTATATCTTGCGTAGTAAAATACGAAATCTGTCTTTGGAGGGGCATCGTCACATTTGCCTATCTATGTTTCATTATGCAGCTTGTATACAATCTTCAAATTATCCCCGTGGACAGTAGGTCTTATTCTAATTAAGGTTTATGATAAATATCCGTCTTTGATGATAAATAGAAATCAAACCATAAACAGAAAGCACTCTTTAGCTCTCCAACTGAGTAATCAAGTGTTTAATGTGAAACAAGCAAACAGATCTGCATGGTAATTTTCTAATGTCACGGATGGAACTTACATCTCATTCCGCATCGAGATTATCATACTTTTACTTTATTACTTTTATCTGAGATTTTATAAAAAAATGTATTTTTAACTTGGTTACAAAGTGACATTGAATGTAAAGTTTTTAGGTTCAATAAATTATTGACAATGATAATTGTCTACAAGTCCATAGATACAATTATTTGTTGATTTGTTTTGTTGTTTGTTAATTGCTTGTTTCTTCTCTTGTAATGTTGTTTATGTCCATTTACAAATATGTGAGTTTTAGTATTTCAGCACTAGCTGGCTACATAGCTTCTGCTCTAAATGTTGTTAAAAAAATACTAGCAACAAGATTATAATGGTTTCTTCATCGTAATGAAATACCGATAGGAGAGGCTATAACTAGACGAGTTGATCCCATTTGATTAAGTTGGCTAAGAGCAACGCCGGTGGCATGAGAAATGAGATTGGTGTAATTCATCGATCGTTATCGGGACCACTTGTATGAGCTGTACGAGGGAGCTGTAAACATTGGCTCCTCTGATTTGTTTGTTCGGCCTGATCCGATTTACCATGATAATGCTCAGTTCTGGCCGAGGAGATTGCTAACAAAACAAATGGTTCTCTTGCATTGTCGTGAAATGGATCGGGGAAATCGTTGAGAAGGAAAATTTCTCTAGTAGTTGATTTAGTAAAAATAAGCATAAGTTATGGAGATGATACCGCGTATTCGCTGTATGTAGCCTACTACATAAGTAAGTTGTTTGAAAGGGCCCTATTCATAATGAAATCCAAGTGAACAGTGAACGAATTTACGATTCCACCTTTGAACTTCGCTGTGTTCTTTATCTCTCAATTTAATCCACTAAAAGCGAATGCACTGTGATATAGAGTTTTAACAGACTAAGGGGGAGCGATTATTTCCCCTAATTCTGGAATCAAAACGCAGTATCAAAAAACAAAACAAAAAAGTCCATGGGCGGCACTCAATAAGCTTCGGAAATTGCCGACTAGTATCAGTGGGTAAAAATCATAAATAATATGGTCATTCATGCATCCTTTGCATCTTTCGAAAGTTTCATAAAAAATTGCTGACTTGACCGAGAGACAATGCCAAAGCCGTTTTAGATAGAGATATGTTAGTAATAGAGATATGCTAGACAGCAATGGTAGTAATAGATTTACGATATAGACGTGCCAAATTTCTGGCCTATTTTTTCTGCGAGAACACGATTTGATAAAACCTTCCACATTCTCATCGTCGGAACGTGAACCTCGGTTCGTTTCAACACTTTAAACACATCGTTATTGGAACGACTTATTTAAGTATCCTTACGAGCACGGTTGCTGAAATCACCAGTCTGAATGGCTGTATTTGAACCCAATCCTGTTTTTTTGTTATCTTTCCCGTAGTCTAGTTGGCAGTGACGCTGCTTGTGGAGCAAGGGATCTCGGGTTCAATTTTCAACTGGGGCACATAATAATGTGACAGATAAATGTTTGTAAGGTCTAAGGGAATCTGTGAGCGTGTACGCGTTTGTTTATTATTATAGACGTTTCATACTGAGTGTATTTCAATTTGTCTAACACTTCCACTAGGATAGAATATTAAGAGTGATGTAGCTATACATAATTTGGGTATTTTCGACGGTCTAAGAAAGACTTTCGAGATCGGCCGTTATTCAAGATCTCTTGGCTATCGTAATTCCTTGTATGTGTTGTATGTTATATATGTTTAACCGTGACTATGATTTATGCAACTGTGCCGTAATATCAGCGCACAATTTACGTTATAATAAAGATGATTTCATTAAAATTATTTTTAACCGACTTCAAAAAAAGGAGGAGGTTCTCAATTCGACTGTATTTTTTTTATGTTTGTTACCTCAGAACTTTCGACTGGGTGAACAGATTTTGATGATTATTTTTTTAATCGAAAGCAGGTGCTGGTCATGTAGTCCCATTTAAAAGTGAGCGAGATCTGACAAGTAGTTTTTGAGTAATTTTGAAGTCGGTTATTTTTTACACGCTTTATATTGTTTGTAAAATTTTGTTATGTTTGAGGTTTAAAATGCACTTTTTCCACAGACATTATATATGTCTGTGACTTGTACACTGTTTGCTTGCTAAAAATTGTTTACATTATGGCATGCTACACATTTATTCGACTCGGCACATTCAACAAGCAGTAGGGCGTTCGGGTGTCGTTTACGCCGAGCACCTTTTTCCGAATACATATCCGAATTTATATTAGACTTGTGGATACCCGGCGTGAGCTACAACGCTAAAAAAATACATATATTATTCGGTTTTTTTTTGTATTGTATTGTACCTAATGCATTGTTTTGTGGTCTCAAAGCATCTTCGCATTATTGCCTTTCAAATGCAACCGGTTTGAGGCACTTCGGTTGGATGGTGTCAAAGCCTTATAACTTATATAGACAGATACATTGTTGCGTTGTGTGGATTAAGATGGCCTATACCTATATATATGAAGCAGAAAGGGGGGTACTCTACGGTGTTGGTTATTCAATAATATTCCTTTTACTTTGCTCCATGATATTATATTTCAAGTTCTCCTAACGTTCACATCAATAACAATCTGTACCACTCCGTGATCAGTATTCGAATCCCATAGAATGTCTCACACGTATTGTTCTAAATAGATTGACACGTTCCTAATTCTAAACATTTGGTTTTTCTTCATGACTTCTCGTCTGACAGATCAAAGAGGTCGCTCGCCGTCACGGCTATCCTGACGTGCGCTCGTCCTCGAGCGCTTCCGCTCCCATGTCTCCAGTGGACCCCTTTGTTCGCTGGGTGCTCGTCATGGACTCCACCGAACGCCTTTTCTTCTGCTGTGGCTGCACACCGACACGGCCTCATGTGTCGTTACTCTGCAAGGAAATATCTTACGGCAGTACTTGTTCGCTCGGCCGTTCCTGACCTCGACAGGGCAATACTTTACAAGTTTACGATATTACCTTGAGCCATGTACCATAGTCGTTTCATTTCATTTTCCGACGTAACAACAACAACACATCTTGAGTAAGTCTCTTAGACCACAGGAGTGCACCGCTACTAAGAAGCCTGATTACACTCCCCTTCTATTCATTCGACGTCATTTCACCACAACAAGTTTCTTACTCAAGTTCTCATCTCCAACCCAATTCAACATAGGTAAATCACATCTTATCACAGTTAATATCCGCTTCGACTGGTACATGACTTACAGGCATTCATGAAAACCTCAAACAGATTATATGGACCTTTAAATCTCTTTCATTTGGAAACTCAATTCAACAATTTGCAAAAGCTCATTATTATTTTTATCACTCAAGACAGTAATGACAGCTCTCAAACGTTTCTTTATCATTTAACAAATTCACAAAATCACCTTTCTAAATATGCCTGAAGATGGTTGTACACCGAATACATCAGCACTCGCTCTCTCCTGGCCGCGTTCATTCTGCCGTCACCTGGACTGCCACCGCTTGAATGCTGGTTCGCTTGTTTTGTGATGGCACGTCGTTATATCGTTTTCCACAACTGAAAATTACAAGGAAAGTTATTTTCACATGTACGATGTCACAATTTACATTTCAAACTACACTAGAGCTACTTATCTGCGATCCGCACTCCTTCGGCCATCGTGACCATCAAACACGACCTCGTGTTGTGTAGGTACTCAAACCCAGACGCAAACAGTGTGCATCTCAAGTCTGCACATCTTACTCCGCAATGGTTTTACATTTTCCACGTTGATCATATTATAAACTTCCATGATTCTCGCTTCATCGCGCTTTGGATTGTTTCATTTCTCATTGCAAAATTTTCTTCAAATGTCATCCGAGCTAGTGTCATTCTTCATTTATTTTCCGACTTTTCCGATGTTTTGGGTGCCTCAGTTCTTCCAACACCGATTATTTCTCCGGCAAAACAGTAACATTTGTTCCATATTCCATGTTCTATCATCAAATTTATAATTACTGGATGGCTGCTCTAGGCGTGGGTAGGGCCGCTCCTGATGAAGCAGAAAGGGGGGTACTCTACGGTGTTGGTTATTCAATAATATTCCTTTTACTTTGCTCCATGATATTATATTTCAAGTTCTCCTAACGTTCACATCAATAACAATCTGTACAACTCCGTGATCAGTATTCGAATCCCATAGAATGTCTCACACGTATTGTTCTAAATAGATTGACACATTCCTAATTCTAAACATTTGGTTTTTCTTCATGACTTCTCGTCTGACAGATCAAAGAGGTCGCTCGCCGTCATATATATATTATATGTAGAACGCGTAATACGAGTATTCCAAATTCAACCTTCTCCATTAAATGTCAAAAATCAGAATTCTAGATAATTAATTTTATTTGTATTAGTTTGCACTTTAAATTAGCGCTAAAATTAGCATTGTTGTGGAATTTGATGCAGTTTTAGTGGAAAATTTTGCTATTTAGGTGTAAAATAATAATGTTAAAAATCAGGCTAAGCGCAGAAAACAAGTATCTAAGCTGTGTTTAAATAAATAAATAAATTTTATCAAATAAAATCAATCCCAATTATCTAGACACGCGGCAGCGTGTCAAGCCAAGTTCAAGCAAAGGAACTAGCTAGCCAGAGCCGAGTGTATCGTATTTACAGGCAGGTATTGTGATGTGATGTATGGGGGGGGGGCTACTTCTTGGGTTCCTCATCCACGGGAGGTTCCTTGATTTCCTTGCGATCTGGTCCGGTTACTGGACACCAATAATACAACAACATATATAAGTACATACATAAACTACCTGCCCGGATAGACTTCGTTCTGCCAAAAAATTTGCAATAAAATAATATTGCGACTATAAATTGAGATGTGAGCTATCCTATCTTTCAAATTTGATCAAACTACACTCGGTGTACAAATTTGATTAAAATCGGTTATGTAGTTTAGGAGTCCATCGCGGACAAACAACGTGACACGTAATTTATATATATTAAGATTTAGCAAAATGTATTTATTAAAGCTTAATGTTATAAAGAAACCTTCTATTTATACCCGAGCTGCATTTTATTATGATTTATCAAAAGCTTTTCAGGTCCTATCCTTTTAACCTTCGTGCTTTACATAATCTTCAAACATTAATATTTACATAACTCATAGAATTATCATATTCATACCGTCGTGTATCATTTGCATGGCGTACGATAATGACCACCTACACAGCCATAAGACTTACGACAAGCGGTGATTATATCCATCCCTTATCCATATTATCCATCCCATCAATATTATTAATCTCCACAAAAAGTTACATACTTTAAATTCATTAATTGATAGTTTCTTAAAAGTAATTTTCTAAGTATACGTTAATGTTTACTCTTTATTGATCGCCCTGTAGTCCGTATGGTAGTGATGTCGAGTGATAGGTCTGAAGTTCAATCCCCGGTCAGACAAATGTTGCAGATAAATATTTGTTATCCCGTCTGAGTGTTCTTGATTTATTATTTGGTTTGTCTATATCATGTCAAAAAAATATTACAACAATAAAATATCAAGAAATAAAAACTCTTGGAATTGTATTGATGTGTTTACAACTGATATTCAGTAATTAGATGCCATACGTTCGTGAAGCTCACTTTAATTGGCATGCGATAAAAAACAAATTCATGGAAAGTGAGATAAAAAACTTCGCAGGAATATAAAATGTATTGCCATAATGTGATTTGTTATAATTTCTCTGTATCAATAATAACGTTGTAAAACATTATTACTTCCAAAACATCATTCACGATCGGTCGACTAAAGTCAGTTCCGTTAGTTATAATAATATTATTAGTAGGCATAGGTAAACATATATCAACACGTATTAGCTTAACCGATGGTTCGACTACTTGTTTTCAATGAAACCCAGTTAACTTAAACAGAATGTTAATACGATGTACGATCAATGCCTTCGGCCACTTCTTTTAGAAGTCACGACAACGACACGGCTTCATAATTAAAGTTGTGCTACAACACTATACGTTTAAAAAATTAATACAATATTTACTGTTGTACTCGTACGTACATATGGAAGTTTGCGCTTGTACACTATACATACTTTCCTTCTTTTTCTTCTCTCTTTCTAGCCGTCAACGTATCAGTAATAACTTTGGTGTCGCTGATGTCCTAGGGCGACGAAAGCCTTACATCAGGTAGATCGTCAGCTTGTTTGTCGACTTTTTCCATATAAATATGTACATATACTTAATAAGCTCGGTGCCCACCTAAGCAACATAACACGTGATGGCAACTGGTCTAGCCCGTAACTTTCCGCTAATGTCAACATTCTGTGTAACTGTAAGTACCTACTCATTCATGTGACGTGTTATATGGCATGACACGACTTGATTTTCCCATGATATTATGCTATTAGTGACCCAAAAAGTCACGTTTTTGAACCGTTACGTAAAATTAAAAACCGTTTATTCATAGTCCTTTTTTAATGTGTTACCATTTCGGAAAGGTGCTTTGTCGGAGAAGAAATGGCAAAAGAAATTCCTCAGCACAACTTTTAAAAACCATACCTAACTTACATGCATATACATTGCATTGCGTACTTAGGTGGGCACCGGGTCTTAGAATCTAACTATAGTAGTCGCAGTATCTCGCTGCACTTGTTGACGTAAAAGTGCGAGCAGGGCGAAGCATATTGCGCCTAAGTGCGAGTGAGCACGACTACGTACTAAGTAGAGTCTAAGGCTTAGATATCGTTGTCGTGTCGTGTATGACGAAGCGGCTGCGTCATCAGACATCTGTGCGGCATCCACACTGTTTACGTTGGCCGTTAGTGGTTAGCCGTGAGTGCATACTAAATCGTGTCAATAGTAAAATCTATAATGGTCTATTGTACGCTACCTCGGTCTTGTTTTTGGCAACGGTTTCTGCAAACTATTTGATTGTGTAAATGAGAGAGACGGGTATATTTTTCCACGGTCTCTACGTATTTAGGGCCACGTATTTAGGGCCATTTTTTACCACTTTTAATATTAATTTTAAACGTTTGAAATTTAATTTTTATTTTGGTGTTGTTGTTTTACTAGAGTTATAACGTAGATTTAACTTGTAGCGTTAGTAAATTGTCGTTATACATTCGGTATACAATAGGAGTGTGGTTATAATATCAGCCTTTCTTGTGACTGTCACCTGCTGAAGATGGATGAGATACTGGCGCCAGGTCCCTGCTATTGGAAGGAACACTTTGTAACATGTAGTTAATCCAGATGTTAGCTTAAAATTTGAACTACACAATAAAGTCGAAAATCATAGAGGTAGGATGTTTTACCATCTTCATAATCTGCTACAAGGATGCTCCAAGAGTCTTCTACATTTAAATGTGACATATTTTATACTTTTAAGTGTCGAAAAGAGAGTAGAAAAGTAGTTACTCATCTACCCCTTTCTTTGCTCCAACGCTATGCTCGATAATCCCTTTGATGTTACTGGATGTGCATTCGGTGACGAGGACCGCTTGCCATGCGATGACTTGTCAGCTCGTTTGCCCGCTGTTGACATAAAAAGAACTTTTGTGACATCTGTCAATCAACATGTGTTAGCATCAGGCCGGGAAATAAAACAGTGAACTCTTCAACCTTTACATTTGTATTTATAAGTATAATTCCAGTTAATTACCTACATAATTTATATCCAAAAGTTTACAACCATTTTTACTGTTCCATCGACATTGAACGACAGCCATTATGTCAAAAATAAAAATATCTGCGGCGTCAAACCAAAAGATTAACTACCAGCATCTCATCTATCTAAAACAGTTTATATAACATAATAAAAATACTCGTCAAACATACAAGAGCTAACAGTAATCTGAATATTTAGATTTCAATCATCGCGAAATGGATATTAAAGTATTAAAAACACTTATTTTCACGCCACTGTCCAAATCGGACGCACGTTTAACGAGATTAATGTGTTAATTATATACACCAATTGTCTGACCTGTTTTATGGACGTGGAGTTGTAGAAGCATAAAACTTCAACGAATCCCTCTTCTGACCTGTTAGCATCAGGCCGGGAAATAAAACAGTGAACTCTTCAACCTTTACATTTGTATTTATAAGTATAATTCCAGTTAATTACCTACATAATTTATATCCAAAAGTTTACAACCATTTTTACTGTTCCATCGACATTGAACGACAGCCATTATGTCAAAAATAAAAATATCTGCGGCGTCAAACCAAAAGATTAACTACCAGCATCTCATCTATCTAAAACAGTTTATATAACATAATAAAAATACTCGTCAAACATACAAGAGCTAACACATGTCATCAACAATGTCAATCAAGTCATCAAAAGTGAACCGCAATTAGAACATGCGGCTGATGATGTAAATATTGGTACTGCTGAAAATTGAAAAATCTAAAAACAGTTAGTTTCGTGAACTTCGAAGAGCTAGCGGAAAAATTTGGAATCTACATGAGAAACGCAAAACGACAGATTTGGGAATGGCCTTAAATACGTTTTGCCACGCGACGCAAATTGACGATAATTTACTTAAGTCTACACCCAAACTGTGACCCAAGCCATAGATCTAATTACCCTGTTTGCGCTTAGTCTTATACAAAATCCATACGTTCACAAATGCTGATTACATTCAAAATAATATAATTTCTTATTCGTCGCACTATAATGTTCATCAGTAACGGCCTGAAAGCTCAACGACGTGTTTGCCGGCCTAAAGAGAGTTGTTCTCCGACGAATTCGTCAGTTTATCTACGGGTTGAAAAAGCATGAAAATCCAAGCAAAAGTTTTTGAATAAACGAATTCTGACCGCTAGGCGAAGATTGTATTTTACACTAGGTACTGACTATTTCGTAAGGAATGTTAAAAAAAAAGTCTGGCAGAAAAATTTGAATAACGGAAACATGTGACTAGAGGCAATGACCTATATGTGACGGACGATGGAAACATTTGTCGAAGATGTTTTTTTTTTCTTTTTTAATACCTACCTACTTTCTTAGTTATTTTTAAAATTAACTATGTGTTACTAGAGCATGGTAGAGATATTTGGTAAAAATAAATAAAACACCCACGTAATAGGTTCTGTGTTGTGGGTAGATGGACAATATGGACACAACCGAGATACACAAACGAGACAATCAGACAAACATTCATCATTCACTACACACACACACACTAATTAAGTTTTATGTACACATAATGTCAATGTAAATAAAACATCAGACCAATCAGGACTATTAATGTAATACCTACGAGTAGCAAGACACGAAGTTTTGAAAAGACTAGCCAGTAGAAGTTATTATAATATAATAATCTTTCAACAACTAGAAACGTTGTGATGATATTCGAACATCCAAACCGATTTTCTCAAATTTTTGCTAAGAATACTCTGTCAAATAACCTTTCAACTAAACTGCCCTAGACAGATATTACCCAAAGACACTTTAAACTTCTAACATCAAGGGGGTTTCACATAGGGAGTCAAAAACGAAGTTGGTCGAATACCTATTACGTAAAATACATAATATAGCACAAAATCTTAGATTTTGTATCCCGTCGGTAAATTTTGGCACAATCTGTTAAGTCCATGTTGGAAACACATTAATTTCGTTTATTATTGGCGACATAAAATTGAAGATTCTTTTTCGAGCAAAACCGTAACTGACGTAGGGAAGTCGAATATTTACCACTTTACAACTTTACCACTTTATCGAAATAACTTTCTGGTTTTATTTTCGAGTTTTGGGATCTGTACACTCATTTTAACGGAATCCTTATTTAATCAATCGTGTCTGAAAATCCTTTTGTCCTTATTGATTAATAGCAGCTCAATGATATTAAATGTTATAAAAAGAGAATTAATAGTTAAATTTTGACTTTGATAGTTTAATTGTGTCGACGAATAAGATTTTTAGATATAATTATCTAAAGGGATTTTACATGACCCTCAAGGGGTAAAATAGGGAAAGCGTCACGTGTTTTATGAAAGTCATTTTGTCAGCTACATATGGGAGATATTTGGCAAACTTTTGTTGACGTACGTTTTACGTACGTTTATATTCGTCTCAAAAGATTAGAAATAGGAAATGATAGTAAAGATAGAAATGGGAATGATTATTACGACAATCAAAAATAGCAGTATTTGGTTGGACCTTTTATTTTAAAGTAACCATTAACTGTAGTTAAATTATAAATTATTAACAAGTTAATAGTTTAAAGAACTAATCACACGGTTTTATATTGTAAATGTAGATACTAAAGAAAAAAAATGGGACTGTCCTGTTAACTGTTAAGGAGTACCTTCGGATGGAGCCAAACCTGGGTGTAGTATCAGGTCAAGGTTGTCACAAAAATGCATTGTCATCAGAACTAAAGCAATGTAAAATTTCAACTCCTTAAGATAAGTGGAAGTTGGTCTAATTAGGTTTGGAAGATTTGACCCAAACAAACAAAAAAGAGAAGTTAAATAAAATCGTTTAAAAATTAAAACACGAGCGTCAAAGACAAACGTGTAAATCAATAAAGTATGACAATCGAAAATAGCTGACTTTGGACTTCTTGTTTTAATTAAACTTTAATAACATGTTTAAAAACGTGTCCAGTTTCCTGACATTTATTCGTAAAACTTGGTGTGCGAGCGTGTGTAGTGGTTGGAATTTCTTATCTCGATAAGGTCCGGAATGAGGAAATTTGTGAACTTGTCTGTGACACTCCTGGTATGGGAATCGCTTTATCGTCGCCAAATAATGAAGTCAGAATCTTGTGAGAATATCGAGCTATTCGAGAACCAGAATGTATCCAATTCTAGTCTTGTCTAGCCTTGATCGCATTTTAAAGAACTTTTTCATTTTCATGTAGCTATCGGATAGCAGTTCTTACTATAAATATATCTGAAGATCGCGACACTGTCCAAAATCATGGAATTACGATCTTTTATAGTGCAATCCGTGGTCAAGGATTGATCACAATAATTATTATGATATGTCTTACTTAACTATACAACTTTACTAATGAAGAAATAATTAAAGAACGCTTCACACTCAAAGCCCCACACTAGGATACTGTGTCGTCGGTGCCATGGACAACACACGACAAGAACTCTCACACAGAGACCGAGAACAGAAATTCAAATTCATCATTCAACTTTCCGCCTCGCTGGCAATCGAACCCAAGACCCTTGGCGCAGCGATCTGGCATGGCAACCATTGCGCCACACGGATCGTCATGGTTACTATCTTTGTTGAACATAAATGCAGTACAGGCCCTGTAGAATTTAAACATTAAGTTTGTTAACCTGTTAAGCACACAGCCACTTCAGGATACTGACATAATTATAACATTTACTAGCAGATTCATCGCTTCCTGGAAGCAATGCGTCGGTAACGACGTTTGTCTTAATGTCCATGAGGTACAGTGGGCCTATCTACTCATTAAACGGCTATTAGCATAAATAAGATTGAAGTAAAAACCCGTGCTTGAAGGCGAACCGTTAATAAGTCGCAGCCATAATCTGGAGAAATGGTAATCATTACCTTGAATGGTATATGTAATTGTGGTGAATTATTTGCATCTACTTGTCGATAAAAGGGAGATCGTAAGGAAGAGCTCATTAAAGTAACTCGCTGTCGTCAAGTTTAAGGAAAACAATTAAACATCTAAAATTATTCCTCAACATGAAACTTTGGAAGAAACATATCTCAAGTCTTACGTAAAATAAATTGGCTATGAAACTTTGATGATTAATTTGTGGTACGAGTTACATTTTAAGATCCGCATTGTAATAAAACATTTAAGCTTGCCGTAACTCTTGCGCCATTATCCCGGTGTATGTATGAGTTTTAACGACATCTGGTTCAAAAACCTCGAATCGAATTGAACAATCTTTGCTCGAACTCCCCGATACCGAATTTTACATCCGACGTTGGTTATACGTCTTTGGCGATCGTAAATGTCCCAAATGAATTCGCTACATCCAAATACTCCAGGACAACGACGTTATTAACCGCCCGATTGTAATACGGGCCTGTATCCATAACTATTGAACGCACCTGCCCAATCCCGTATTTGGTCGTGCAATACTTTTATGTGTTGTGTTGAGCGTACAGACGCAAAAGGGTCGTAAGCGGTGTTCCTGCTTTTTTCTTTTTTTGGGCTTTTGTCTTACGATTTGGCGAAGTGATTGTTTTTTAGATCGCAGTAATTGGGGTGATGAATGAAGGGTTTTTAATTTACTACAGTTGATTAATCGTTGTACTAAAATGGTATATGTACTTGCATACATTACCTTAATAATGATGCTTGTAGGGTTCGGAACACATTCCTCGTGCTAAAATCAAGCATTTAAAAACCACAAGGTGTTTTAGTTCTTCCGAAGTTTTCAGAATTAAAGTTTTCTGTACGGTAGCTGACACAATGCTTGGTTTGTACCAATTAGTCATTTTAGTACCAGGAGGTCCGAAACTTTTCACATTGCCTTTCATTTAAAGTACCACAGCCCACAAGTGCAGTGGTGGTAAAAGTATTATAGTATCTTCTCCTGCGGGCTATGGTACATTAAATAAAAGGCAACGTGAGAAAAGTTTCGGTCCTTCTGGTACTAAAATGTTTAAAAAAGGAGAAGCATAAAATCTTGGAAACAAAATCTCGAGATCTCGGATTCCTGTATTCTCGGAAAGTTTTGGAGAATAACAATGCTATTCGAAAATTTCACAACTTGGAACCACATTGTCGATTGGCAGAATATCTTTCGTATGTTTCCTCAAAGGAAAGATGTGTTGTTATTACTTCAAACTAGCCACTAAAAACTCTCGTCGTGATACTTGAGGAAAAGTTAATAATTAATTTGATGTATCTGCCTTTTTCTCACCAGGTTACACTAATCAATATGCACAGTTCTTCTTATTAGTTAGCTTGCTCGTGGTGAAACGCTTCTATCACGTCATGATATCTCTTTCCATCGCACACTCGTCTGTTACGTCCCCTCATAACATTTTATTCAATTTTAAATCGAAGATGGTATTTACCTTTAATGGAAAGTTTAATCCGATTGATTGCTTTTAATGGGACATGTATGTGATGGCTACGTACCGCTTTGTTGATAATACATTTTGTAATTATTTTTGTATGGAAATAGCCGGCAAACGAGCTGACGATCCACCTGATGGTAAGTGGATATCGTCGTCCATGAACATCAGCAACACCAAAGGCATCACTGATGCGTTGCCGGCCAAGAAAGGGTGAAGAAAAAGAAAGAAAGAAGCCTCTCAAGCTCTGTCAAGCCCCCAGCCGGTACACGACGAGTCGTTTAGCGGCTGTCTCATGCTCAAGGGTGGTAGCTATCTAGGCGAACCCCATGGAGAAATAATAATAGTAATAATGGTATTAATTAATACTACCAATATAATCCCCCGAGGGGCCCTACCGGCGTGGGATTGGGGTTAGTTAGTATTCTAAGTCATCCCAATACGGCTAAAAATTGTAATTAATACTAGCTGCTGATTATAATTAATTTTGAAATAAGTGCTACTGATTATTAGATTTTATTGCAGAAGTTTAATTGAATTAAGCTTATTATAAATCTTGGAATAATAGCAACATTCGATTCTTAGTTTAATGAATAATTTGGTCGTTCGTAAGCTATTTTCAATATTAAAATATCGTAATAATATTATTTCTAAGTTGAGATTTATAAGCTGAGCTCGAGCTTAGATTGAAAGCCGACTTCATTAGGATTAGTGTGAGCCAGGCAGAGCTTACTGAAGACTTTAACAACGACTTTCATCTATAGACCCCCGCTTTGCGAAAGTGCGAAACCACAGTGTAAAGAAAACGATCAATAGTAAATATCCTCTTTTTAACCGACTTCAAAAAAGGAGGAGGTATTCAATTCGACTTTCTGTATTTTTTTGTTTGTTACCTCAGAACTTTCGGCTTGTTGAACCGATTTTGATGATTCTTTTTTAATAGAAAGCTGGTGCTTGTCATGTGGTCCCTTTTGAGCTTTTGAGTTATTTTGAAGTCGGTTATTTTTTCTTGGTAAAATTCAGATTATTCTAAATTATCGTGGTCTCCATCGTAGACTTCATCTTCTCTTTTAGTTTAGTGAAAACTACGTAGAGAGACGTATATCTTGGCATTTGAATTGAAAATACAATTAATGTTAAAGTTCACTCGTAATATCCTAATATTAATTTACCTAAATATGAGCTAAAAGTCAGTCTTATCCTCCCATAATATATACACTTAGGAAAATTAATTATATTCCGAAAATGGTCTCGAAATTCGTAAAGCTCGAGATATTCATTATTTAAGGCAATACTTGATAGTCTTAATTAAATTATAGGAATAAGGTTAACAGATATTAACACTTAGGCTTAGCTGAATGTTAAATTGATCCCTCCCAATCTGTTGACAAGGTCACGAACTTCCGACCTTCATTCATTTTATATCCACTGCTACAATATTAGCATGAATAACGTAGAGAAATTAGTTAACTAATTAGTTAAGTTTCAATTGAATTCATTAATAGGTTTATGAAGATAATTTAAAATAAGTGTAGTTCATATTTTTTTTTGCTGTAGGGATGTCTACTAAGTAAGTAATTATATAACGAATTTGTTAATTTTGTCTGTTTATTTTTATTGACATTATAAGGGCGTGGAGTATTACGCTCCGGGCCATCTCAATTACGTGAAAAGGATTTTAAGACCTTGGGTTGCTAATGGATTGAAGCCCAATCAATTATCTGTTACAAACATATTTTAAGATAAAATTGATTTACTCAGAACCTACGGAACTAATTTTGATGCCATTCATCAAAAATCTATGATCCGAATACCTTACATTACATTCATTCGACAAGTGTCGATTAATCTCCGTAGCTTCCTTTGAAGCCCTTAATATGTAATAGGGCTGATTCAAGCAAACTTTTCTCTGCTTATAAAATCACCTCTCATTGTCATAATTCTCCTTCGCTCAAATGTTGTCACGGTAACGACGACTGACATTTTTTTTGTGGCCGTAGTACTTAATATTTTAATTTTTCTTACAAGTTCGTTCATCATTGCTACTTCAACTATACGAATAGTTACTGTCATATAAAATGGTAGGTATTTTGTCGAACCCTCCCTTGTGTAGTGTAGTACGTTAACGAGTATAGGAATGATTGTGGAACATAGCGCCTGGCAACGAACTTAGTCGACACGTCCGATAATAGCGGACACGACCTATTTGGCGAGCTGGACGCCGCGTCTAGACTTGCACTTGTTATAGGACAGTCTAGCACTGGCTAGTTGTTTTGTGATGCACAATTAGAGACACAAGACACAATATGCCCAGATATTGGCTTGATGTTTTTTTTTTTTGTAGGAAACCATCAGATAATCTGAGCATAGAGTACGTAGGTCCTATTGTGAATTAATCTTATCTAAATTATTTAGGTTATCCACAGTTGTAGGCCATAACGTGCATTTTTTTTAATTGTCGCTCTAAAGTTAACACTTTAGTTTGGGTTACTTTGTGTCTATAAAAACTAGATTTGGAAAGAGTGTTAAAAGAACTCATTAAAGATGGCAGTGCAATTGTAGCGTACTTTGTTGCATATGGCCATACATGAGTCTATCATAAGAGCCAGTTCTTTCTTTTTTCTTGGTCGACAACGCATCGGTGATGCCTTTGGTTTTACTGGTGACCTACCAAAGTGAGTCGTATGCCAGTTTGTTACTCTGTTAATTTTAAAAAACTCTCCTGTATAAAAAAAAACAGAATTTCAACTAAGTTCTTCACGACCTAAAACCATTGTGATTTGTGATCCGTGACCTGGCCAAACCAAATCCATAAAGATGGGCGTCTTATCACCATTTAAATACAATCAGAGCTGAATTTTCTTAGCTTTCGTTCTTTAGAAATGTATTCCTCGAAGCCATATTAGGTGGTTGCCTCCATCGGCTGCATCATTGGAACTACTGACATGTCAGACTGGAAGCGTGAGAAGCGCCACATTTTTTATTTTTTTTTATTTCTCCATAATTTGACGAGTGGACAACGACGCCGCAGAATGTCATCCATCTCGCTAGCCCCGGTTGTCAATTTGCGGCCCGCTGGGGTGTCCCTCTATGGAGTGAATTTTTGAAGTGAAAACTTCTTTAGTACGGGGCTGACTTGAAATTTTATGAAACGAAACTGTCCAGCAAAAAGAGACAAACACAGAATTTCATAGGAAATGTAAACGATAGCGCATACGCCACGGAGGCATGCAGGGGATGGGAACGGGGCACGCACGTATATTTATGCCCCGTCCACGTCCAGTCCCCGTCCCGTCCACGTTACGTATGCATCGACCTTAACACTTATGAGTTCTACATCTCGCTCATATAAGGACAGACTGTATAACGACGCGAAATTCGCCTTAGTTACTTTCACGAAAAAATCCTGTTATAGGAGGCCTACAAAATGAATACATTGAGGACATCTGCTGCAAAATATAACCTGTTTCGTTTTATAAGGCATTACTGGCCCTGTTGTAATTGCCTTAGGTGATAGTTATAATAGATTCTTGGCGAAATATAATTATTTTGTATGGTGTTGGATGGCTTGATGCCTGAACCCTTTCATTGCCTTAACCATGTTTCATTGTTGAATTCAGTATATAAAGGCCATATTAACACGATAGCCAATTCGAATTTGGAGAAATTGTACACATTATTCCTTCAAATTTTACTAAAATACTTCTTGAATTTAAATGTTAAAGTTGTTGAATAAAAAGGTGGCTTAAAGTAACATCATATTTTGAGGTGAAGTCTAATACTTTCTTGAGCTATTCTTGTATGTCTAATATATCAGATATTTGCCGCCGGCAGACTACTTCAATATTAAGAATCAATGACGATATCCGTCGATATTATGTTGGCTAAGGTATATTTGCCGAGCAACGCGCTTGTGCCTGTCATGATGTCAATGTCAGACGAATGTAGATAATATTTACTTATTGAAATACGCCACAGATAGACGGTGGACGTTTATGTATACGTAGGTACATAACTCGATAAGTTTTTAGACAAGAAAAAACTATACAAGATATTAACAATATTTATTTTACATTTTTTTTAATACTCTCCTTCATCCAACGAACTAACGCCAAGAATCTTCTCGATGTCCGAGTAAGCAATTCATGGGTCTTCCCGCATCATCATTTCAGTAGTTCACACATTTTCTGCAGTTACTGCCGTTTGTGGGCGACCACTTCTATGATCAACTTCGAGATTTTAGCATTTAATATTAGCAATTAAAATTTGGCATAGCTAGTTAGTATTAGTAAAGCCATGAAAACCAGATCCTTCACACAGTTACAATTTTTTGTCTAAAATGTTTCAAACCCTCAATATTCAATCAATTTATTCTCGTGATTGTAATCATACGTTTAGGGATTGTGCATTCTACTTTATGTATAAATTATGTCAATTTGTATTAATTAGTAATTAGTAACATTCTACTAAAAGAGCCAAAGTCAAAAGGGATAGTCTCGATCAATACACAAATCATTGTTACTGTTTTTTCGGGTTTCGTAGTGGGACAATTTCGCTTGGGAGCTTATTTTATTTAAATCAATGTTCCTTAGTTATTTATTTTTTTATTTACTGGTAATTTTATTATTTAATTTTATTTAAGTGTATTGTAGAATAAATGTTTTATTTAGTTGTTACCTTCCTAAAACAAAACGTCGCTTTTTCAAATAACCCTATATGTTTTTAAATCCAAATGCGGATTTATAATATTTTATCAATACAAACAACTCGGTACGTGCATTTGTTATAAATAGGCAGGCTTCCACAAAAACTAATAAAACTAACCGGTTCTTTTTATTCAAGCATATAACACTGTTTGTAAAGGTCATTACATTAGTCCATCGGTGGTGATCTGATTTATACAGGGTGGTCAAGGTATGTTATTAAATATTTCACCCCCCCCTTCACCTCGTGATTCTCTGCCCGAATAAACAAAGAAATAATAAAAACATCCATAAATCACAGAGATAATAATATCAAACTAAATACGAAAAATCTCAAAACGTGTGGACGCCTTAGCAATGCGTTGAACTCACGTTATCAGCAAGGCTATTCTGTTTTGTAACTTGACAGCGGAGTTTCAAAATTGAAGTTCAAGTTCGAGACTCACTTCACTTCGCAAGTGCGTAATAGATGATTAGAGAATGACATGTCAATATGATGCAAGTTCGCTTTTGTTTTGTAACTTGACAGCGGAATCCAAGATGAGTTTCAAAATTGTAGTTAGAATTCGAGACTCCCTTCACTTCGCAAGTGCGTACCAGATGATTAGAGAATCACATATCAAGATCTCGGTTTCGAAATTCAATTTTGAAACTCATCGCGGATTCCGCTGTCGAGTTACAAAACAGAATAGCCTTGCTGGTCACTAGGTGAATGACCTGTTATGTTCAGTTTACATTAAGTAGTTAGGGATGTTCGATCCGATCCGATACTTTTTTGGACCGATACAGTGGGATACGATCCGCTCGATTTTGGTATCGATAGAATGACAATCGATCCACAGGCGGATCGAAACACATGTAAGTTGGATCGGATCATTCGGACCGAATTAAGGAGATATGTAATGTTTCAAATTTAGAAATTAGCTGATCGATTATTTGACAAATCTGTAAAGAGGATTGAATTAACATAATTATGAAGTAAAGTAATTGTTTTAATCTTAGAGTTAGACAAAATACTATTAATTGACAGACGATACACATGACACGTGGCTCGGATCGAAATATGGAGTTGGCTAATTGTTTTAAACTTAGAGCTAAACAAAATATCTACTTCGTTATTGGCGGGATCAATGCAGTAAGGAGGATCGGATTGAAATATGGAGATAGTAGTAGTTTTAAATTAGAGGTAAACAAAATAAATGTAGGGAAAGTATTGGCGGATCGTTACTTAAAGGTGGATAGAATTGAAATCGAAATTTTGAGTTCGGATTAAGTAAAGAATACAAAATGTTTTTTATCTTCAAATATTTGATTCGATCCGGATTGATCCAAAAAATCGTATCAAAGCAAATCGATACCTGGTTCGAACATCCCTAGACAAAGGCGAGCGTTTGCGGCGTGTCCTTGCGGCGTGTCCTTGCGACGTGCCGACAAAGCGGTGCGGCGGCGGTGCGACTTTTAGGCCGGGTACACATTGGGCGCTTTCAAAAGGGCGCTTTACTAACACGAGTTTTGAGAATCAGGAGTTCTATTGAAGTGTACACATGCAAGCGCGCGCTTCTGGTCAAGCGTGCGTCAAACGCGCGTTCACATATTGTCATACGAACGCGCGTTACGCGGGCGTCAGCTGCGCGCTTCGAGATACATGAGCCGCCATCTTGTTGTACATTTAATCGCGCGCTTTGGTGTAGAGTAGAGTACGTTAGCACGTTGAAAATGGAGACCGAACATTTCAATACTCGTTTCTTTATTGACGAAATCCATAAGCGACCAGCTATTTGGGACCTGAAAACACACAAGTAATCACTTTGACATCCATTTTCGAACTGAGCTAGAAATGCTCATCCTACTTAACGCTCACTGAACGCCGTGCCGAAAGCGATGTATCTACGACGCTATCAACGCGCGCACAGCGCAGTGCAGAGCGCCCAATGTGTACCAGGCCTTAGGCGGCATGATTCATTGGAAAAAAGCGAGCGTTTACGGCGCGGCGTGCCTTTGCAGTGTGACTGACCGACTGAGAGGCGGTGTTCTTTTGCCAATATGTAGGTTACTAGGTCACCGCTTTCTCGAGCGGTGTCTATGATTAATGTATTTTAAAGGATAATTTGGGTAAAAATTAAGGTCAGATTTTTTTTACGTATTCGGGCAGAGAATCACGAGGTGAAGGGGGGGTGAAATATTTAATAACATACCTTGACCACCCTGTATACAGTGTATAATACCGGAATGGTCGAATCAAGTTTCTTCGAATTATTAAATATATTATATTTCAAAACTATACAAACTGTCTGGGCAACAAATTTTTGCCAATTTAGTATTGCAAAAGTCTTGATGAAAACTGCAAAGATTTATTAAAATAATACACTAGGATTCTGGATTTCATTGCCACTTACCCTCATGTGTAATGATGCGAAATGATCGGTTTATCACATAAAAATCATGAGTACCGGCATTGAAGTATTATTACTAGCGTATAGAACGGACACCGCGAACACCATGTATGTTCCAATGAATTGACGCCGCGCGGCTTCAATGTCTAATGGATTCGTTCGATTTTGAAAGGAGAACAGGGGCTCAATTTTGAAAATAGAACCTCCCGGCGGGGACACACATTTTGTTTGAGATGTCTTCTCTATGTATACTTATACCACAATGAGTAGCGGTATGAATTTAAATTTAGTTTCCGCGACGATATACTCGTAAGTTTAAAATCATATAAAAAATATCCATAAAATAAAACCTGCGGGACGCTGAGCACCTCGCGATGTTACTCACTCAACAGATTTTATAAATAGCGTCTCGTTTCTTTATGAATGACACCTGCTTTGACTTTGTGATTTATTGGGAGTATTGGGAATAATTCACAAGTAATACGCAGATAAATCAATTGATAAATAATTTATTCTTTATAGTGCTTCGAGTACTTAAGCTTTGTTTTACCGCACACGGAGAGCCAAACGACGGGTGGTGAGTGTTGAAGGTTTTAGTTATATTTATAACATGTAGGGTCATTTACAAGTACTTTTATGCAATGAAAACAATTTATTTATAATAATTCCCACTACATCAAACATTATAGGTGTCCCCAATTCGATAGAGTTGTCAAAAAATGCAATGATATCTCTTATCAAACAACAATGCAATGTCAACATTAAATAACAAATTAAATTAAGTGATTTCGAATTATTGATTCTTATTCTGGGGTAAGGCTGAAAGATGTCAATTAGAGGATTCTTTTGGAATATATTTATATCGAGGAGGCTTTCCAAATCAGCACTTCGTTTAAATCTGTTAAGCCTCATGGTACTCGTAAGCTGATAAAGAATCCATTAGGCTTAAGCTCGTCTTGTGTACCGTAACATTGTTATTTTTGTGGTCAACGTGTAATTGTTAAAGAAACATAAATATTTATTTTTAATTATTTGTAATTTGGTTTTAAGAAATAGTTACTGACTTGTTTCTGAAGAACTAGGTATACTTATTTTGTGTATCGTAACGTTTTCATATTATCCATGTTACCTGTAATACAGAAATTCTTAGTGCTGGATAATTTGTGCGTTATTTATTCTTTATTTATTTTTCATGCAAATGTACGTGGGAAACTAAAAAATATTACATTTACTTCCATTTACAAATACGAGTATTACTTACAGTTTCTATTTCTATTTTTGCATCGTTTAAGGTAATGTCTGGGACAAGTCATCTCCGGTTTTAATGCATACGATTTGCATTTGGCCATGATGTTATCTCCTTGGAGGTTGAGATGTTTTCTTTGCTGATCCCGCTTATCTTGGATTAATTCTTCTTGGTATCAAGTTAGCTGCTCGTTTGACTTCGCTTGTCTAGAACGACTCTATTATCTATCATTAGATATGCAAATTATTTTTGTAATTTTCACGTCATTATGCATTAGCTTCTGTCAAATGTCATCATGTAAAATTTTTCGCTATCATCTCGCCGTGACAACTGCAAATTGTTATAGCTGTATAGAAATCAAATAGGTAGATATAGTTTTTTCCGTTTTTTCTAATACGAGGCTTAGTAAACATGATTGTGTATTGTAACTTGTAATTAAAAAAGCAGACAGGCACAAAATGTAAAGGATTGAAATAATAAATTAAAAAAAAATTTTAGTCCCGTTTTTTTACCCAACTAGATGGTTAACCTAAACTGATAACGATATAAAATGTAGACACGTAGAAATACCTGATATCTAGATATTTTATCGACGCCAGCTGCTAACGAAAGTTGATGTAAATTTGTACCGCGTAGTGTGTATAAAATTCTCATGTCTGTCATTTTTTCTTGCAGGTAAGTTCAGTGCGCCCGATCGAATGGAGGAGGTTCGAACAAGTTATGTACAGTTGGCAGAACAAGTAGGTGACGATAACAGGGAAGAAGATAAAAATTAAGTGCGGCGGAAATCGCCAATTAGCCAATAACTCTATTTTGGGTATTAATTTTATAGTAAATGTTGAGTAAATTTGTAAATGTATTCGATATAAGTATTGCATTATTCGAACATTTTTATGTATATAGCCGAAAAGCTAGCCGACGAGATATTGATAATAAGTATTTTGGGTATTAATTTTATAGTAAATGTTGAGTAAAGACATGAAAATAATTTGTAAATGTATTCGATATAAGTATTGCATTATTCGATTTTTATATATAGCCGAAAAGCTAGCCGACGAGATATTGATAATAAGTGGTTGTCGTTGTCCATGAACATCACTAATACCAAAGGATCAACCTAAGATCAAAAGATCAAAAAAGATTTCACGCAGACTGTCTTACCCACTTATTTAATTTTGTTAGATAATGACTTTGTAATCTTTTGGGATCTGGGATTCTTGGTCATAAAACAAAGCATCGTAATAGGGTTACGAAATCGTTTCGCCTTCCACCATGAATCCCCGAGGGTGAGCGAAATGATGGTCATTTTTTATATAATTCGGGAAGGAGAAGCGCGTTTTCTCTCGAGGTTGAACTCTGCGTAAAATAAACGTGGATGACTTTTGCGTTAAGCTTGTTGGAGGACAACCTCAATATGGATAATAAAATAAACAAACACCTAGCTTATGTATTTCCACCTTGACCGATTTATGTCGTCCTTTGGCCACAATCATAAATGAGGGCTCCATCTTAGCTTTATTGGCTACAAACAAAAAAAAAGATTTTCAGAAAAATTAAAAAAAAGCATTCAAAATTCATAATTTTAATTTCAATTTCAATAGCTACTTGAAAGGTCAAGTAGCTATTGAAATTGAATAAGTTATTCAATTCAGTACAACGCTTGGCAATATAGTATAAGGATACTATATTGCCAAGCGTTGTACTGAATTGAATAACTTACAATAATAACATTGCTCATTTTTATAATTTCGTAATATCAAGTTCCCGAAATAAAAATATCTGAGAGTCTACGAGCAGGAATCTTAAACTCAGCAAAATTGCTTTTATTATATTTTATGACGGCTCAACTTCATCTTAAGACAAACGACAGGTCAACATGACAGGGCTTGAAGAAATAGGTAATAAAAACACAATTAAATGTTTTTGGCTATGTACGTCATAGACTTTGAAACCATCCAACCAATGTGCCCCGATGGTTTGAAACCACTAAAACAATGCATTGCGCACATTCGGTCCATTCATTCGGTCGATTCTCGACTTTTCCCACACAAAAAAATTCCTGAATTTGTCTCTTTTTTTTAAGCAATAACACACGCCGGATATCCTCTAGTAAGTCTAGTAGGTAAAAAATTCTCACCTCAGTTCTTACCTTTTGGAATTTTTGTTGTTGACTGTACGGGTGGAATAGAAAAATTCACAGCTAATTTCATATTTGTATCTAGCGCTTAAAAGCGATACACCGTGCTATCAGAACGTTTTTTCTTCACTTGGATTCGATCTATTTTAGGAACACATCTGCTACTGTGGACTGGGACGAGTTATCAGACTTAAATTACTAAGTTCACGTAGAAATAGAATTAATAAATACGGGACTGGAGTTGTAAAAATCAATATTATTTATTATTATTCCATGATATTTTTTTTTGTTGTGGTAAAGTAAAATTATTAAAGAAAATTGTAAGTAAACAAAAGTTAACATAAAGGGCTTATTTAAATAAGTCATCGGTATTGTACATCGGTAGAATACAGCCCCAAAAAACTTCATAACACAATTCTTGGATCCAGAATTTCAACAGGAAATTCCGTAAAAATATAGACGCATAGTCACTTTAATTATAACTCTAATAGACCCTAGACCAGTGACTTCTATTTTTATATTTTTTTATACTGTGTCGCTAAAGCGACAAGTTAAGAATTATAAATTGACTTTGCGCATTTTAATACTCTGAAATGGCTTTTGATGTTATCATTGCATTTATCAAGTTGACATTTGTTTGTTTGCGTGAGCTTGTGTGTTTGTCTGTCTGTATATCGTTAATTTACTATGAGACAATGATATTTAAAAAATATAGATACGTTATACCCTTACAAATGAACCAAAAAATCTGTTCCGAAAAGAGCTACAACACCATCTTTTGTTTCACTACACCAATCACATTGGTATAATACACGGAGGCATTTTAACGCTGTATGTCAAATGTCAAGCATTTCTGACAACAACAAAAGCGTGCGTATCATCTTGTATTGACAGAGCGACTACTAGCAGAACGGCCAGTTGTCTGTTTTTACGCCTTCATCGTCGGCGTGCTAGTGACTAGTGACGTATCTACCTCTTTTTTACATTTTATTATAATTGCCATGAGATGCATAGGTTGTGTCTACATTCTCGTGTTTGATCACCGCTTTACATAACAGATTTCAGTGATCTTGAGAATGAACTTGAATACTCTTTGGACGTAACTGATTAGCTTGTTGCACGAGACTCACAATCAAGCAACCATGGAGTGCTTCACACTAACTATTCACGAACCTACTAACTAAACGCTGTATACTTTTAATACGCGCGTGCCCATACCCTATTCAACGCTAACAAGTAGATATAACTCAATTACCCTAGTAATAAAACAACTCTCGAATTCGATGTCAAAACTTCTCCACTCCTCAGTTGAAGACTTGTGACTGCCGACGTCTGAGCCTGACGCACCCCTAACAATATTAATTTGGGGGTAAGAGTTCCATTCGTTACTCGGTCGAGAATTGCCCTTGTTTCAGTGTGGTTTCCGAGACCATTTGTTAAACAATTACGGGCGGAGGCAACCGAATATCAGGTTGTCCGTATAATATCCCTCGAAATAGGATAAATGTTCATGTGAGGTGACTAAGATAACGTTTTTAAAGTGTAATTAAATATTTTATGTGCAATTAGGTAGTGTTTATTTTGATCTACACTAATACTGCAAATATTTAAGATTTGTATTTTTGTATGTTTATAAGAAATAAATAAACTCAAGACTACTGGACAGACTTCAAAAATTCTTTCACCAATAGAAAGCTACATTATTCCTGAGTGATATAGGCTGTTTGATTGTAATTAACAATATTTTTTACTTCATCACAACTAAAAATGTTTGACGCCCAGCGAAGTGGGTACGAATCAGCTAGTAATAAATAAAATAAATGTACTAAACTGACTTCCAAAACATGGTGAGAATTTGTTTAGAAACCCGTTCCGGCGTATCTATTATTAACATAGCAAGCTAATTTTATTACGCATTTGTATAATTCATTGCAAGTTGTTAACGCGCTTGCGTAATAGCTGACACTCGTATTTGCGTAATTTTCATTGTTTAGATTAAAGTCCATACGCATCGCTTTTTCAAAATGATGTAAAACTAACTAGTGATACAATTCTATCCTATTTCTTCATTAGAAATTATAAATGTGATTGTTTAAATGTTTTTGGCTCGATCATGCAGGTGTTAATTGGATCTAAATGATGTATGAGATACATTAAACTAAATTAAAAGATAGTTTCGGCAATCCAAAATCAACACCAATGCGTTGCCGACCATCTTGGAAAAGAGAAAATTAATAACTGGCTTATTTTTTTATGCAAAATTAGTTAATACTTGACCACAAAACCTGATGGTAAGCAGTTCCAAGAATTCAGTTGCATTGTGAATACAATAGATTATTCATCAAAGTGTAATTACATTTATATTTTTTATGTTTCTTTTTTATTTCCAACAATTTGTTTCCAATGCAATTTCAATTAACGTAGTTCACTTAAAGGATTACTTTTAATTAGCGTTATCTACTGAAACTGCAATTGTTTCATTAAAATGTAGCTAGCCATCTCGTTCACACTATTAAATGCGAAGTAGCTAAATTGGCTTCATCAGCATGAAATATAGCAAAAAGCTTATTAACGAAGGTATTTGCTCAGATAGCAATTCTATAAATCTTGGTGTGCTCAGTCCATTACCTTTATAATTATCCCTTTAATTACTCAGGTAAATTTAATTACGACTGGTCCTGTCCTCTAATTGTTGGTTAGGAGTAATGGGACCAACTGTTAATGTTTAGATAGGATGTCCGGGTTTTATAGCGCATAATAATAATATTTTGAGGAAATCTGAGATTACAGTAACGCCCGCCAGTGCCTTTCTGAGCGCTGTCCAAGTCCATTTTCCTAAAGGTTTATTTGGAGGTAGAATTCTATAACAGCCTATCATACAATCAATACCATTATCCTTCGTCATGTTAACATGTATGTATCTATGCATGTTAATGTTAGATAATACTTGTATCCAGCCTTATATTTTTATGACAATTGACCCAGTAATTTTCTCATCAATATTGCTGTCCATAGCTAAAATGAACGCCATAGCCATGTCGTAAGTGTTAGCCTCGTATTCACAAATAACACTATGAGGTCTTATAGTTATTGTTTCCAATTGAGAGATTCATAGTTCCATCCGATAGTCATAGGTTTGACAAATAATATTAACTATTTACTTGGTGTCCATGCCATCCGTAAAACCTTGTGGGAAGGCGTAGGTAAATTTTTTATTATTTTTTGACATGCCATATTCCGCGTATCCTATTTTTCCCTGAAAGCCTGGTGACACTAGCCCGCTTTCTCTGTCGGCTAAGTACTGTCATCCGAAGAGTCTAATATAATCCCATATTTAGTTGGGTGTACGTTAATTGTGAAAATAAATCAATCGACTCGTGCCGTTTCCAGTAGGACCATTGTTCGATGGAGCTACGTGCGCCAGCGGGATTCAGGATAGTAGGGATTCCTACTTTATTGAGCGAATGTTGAATCAATTAAAATATATTCACTTTGTCGCAAATGTCCATTAGCTTTAGGTAAAATGTGATTAAAATTTTTGTAAGCTTTCATTTATTTTTGTTACTGTACGTAGTTGAATTACATCTAAGAGGAAAGTCTTATACTGAGGAGTAGAATAATATTTTTAAATTAAAAGTTTAATGCTTGACTAAAATCCCACCTGATGGTAAGCGGTGATGCCGGGAATGTAGGTTGTTTTAGGTGGTAAAAGCCACTAACTTATTAAAAGTCTGTTAACTCTTGTCTTGAAGACATAAATACTATACTTATCGACAACAATGCATTTTTATAACATACCCTGATACTATGCTTAAGTTTAACGCAATTAGTGGGACAGTGGGTTGAGATTTAGGAAATAAAAAATAATTTTCAGAGAACTTCCAGCGAAGTAGGTTCACTAGTATTAATAAAGTCAAAATCAAAAAAGTTCCACAAAGTTGCCAAGTGTATCTCTGTAAAGTAATTGGCAAGTTTCCCTCTGTTAAAGCTAACCCAAAAAAACACTGGACAAAAACAGATTCCAAATTTGTTTCATAAGTTCTTTCGTTTCAGCAAAATCCACTTACACAAATGGAGGGTCCGAAAACATTACTACTTGTTTTACAAACTTTCAACAACAAATAATTAATTTACTTAGAAAACCTTATTAAAGGTATGATGAAATTATTAGTGCTTAAACTATTAAAGCGTGCTTAATATCCTCAAACTTAAATAGGATCTATGTTCGACCATTTCCAAAATATTATCTATTCTATCTGTCTGGTAAATTAGGTAAGTACTTTTAATTCTTCTACGGTGTAATTGTTCAGTATTACTTTAAACAACATTCTAAACTACTGGGCTTTTTTTTCTTTTTAGTTCATTTTACGCAGTCGGGTTTTTTGTTTTTTTTTTATTAATTTTATTTTATACTTTTTAGTCAGGATTCATTGACTTTTCTTTTATGATAAAAAGACGGTAAAATTCGTACTCGTAATCACAGTACATACAGTAGTCGCTCTTCATACAAACGGCCGAAAAGCGCGTTATACCTACCCACATCCGAATACGCGTGCGATACGAGGGCGACAGCGGCCGCTGCGTGGCGATTGCCGACAGGCGAACGAGCGGAACTTGTAACACGGTCCGGTCGGTACAAATAACAATTTTTTAGTTTTTCTACTCTGGTTGAGCTGTATGGTCGTGTGCGGCTGTGGATTTAGATTTTAATTTAAAATGGCAGTAGATAAGGGCAACAGAAATAGTAGACATTATTGTGCTGTTTTTGGGTGCTTTAATTCGACATTAAGTCACCCAGGAATATCATTGTTTACGTTACCTGGAGACTCCGAAAGGTAAGACACTATTTTTATACACCTACCTACAAGTACGTATTATATAGTATATATAATACTATATAATATAATATATAATAATATATAATACGTACTTGTAGGTAGGTATATATAATTATTGTAGGTAAGTAACTTAGGTAGTAGGTATTGTATAATTATTGCGTTATTGATTAATATTAACTTTATTATTGTATTGTAATTATTAATAAGAAATCAAATTATTGTATTCAAGGTCTTCGGTCCTGCCGAAGGAGATCAGTGCATGTAGGATAAATAAATAAAATAAATAAAAACAAGTACGTATTGCAATAAGTAGGTACCTAAATTGTTTATTTTTCATAAGTCCACCGAGTAAAATGCCTAGATTTATAAATAAGGGGCTAAAAAAATCTAATGGTTGATTATTATTTCTTTTGTCGTATTGGGGCGGCTTAGAATACTAACCCCAATCCCACGCCGGATGGGTGTCGTAAAAGGCGACTAAATCCGGCCCGCTGGTGGTAGGGCCCCTCGACGGATTATATTGGTAATATTGATTTTAATTGTTAATTAATGCCATTATTAGGTACTATTATTATATCTCCATGGGGTTCGCCTGGATAGTTACGAACCTTCACAGTACTAATAAAAACACAACATAGATTTTTATGGAACACTTCCTTTTTATTCACAATGAATTGCATTTATTAAAATAGCAAATATAACATTTATAAATACAAAACTACAAAGAAACTCAAGTCGTTTTATAAAATTAAAATACTGTCGGCGGACAGCCCTAGCGCGCGGCGACGCGTAGGCAAGTTTTTCGAGAATCGGGCCGAGTCACTTTACTGTTTATAATATGTGTACTGTGTCGTAATGTTGTCATTATATTAAGGGTGTTACTAAATTAGCAAGAATTATTTTTAAACAACTAAATCGTTATCTATCATAAATTGTTACTTAAAATGAAAAATGATAAAAGGAACCTAAAAATATTTTTTGAATACTTTTTCAACGATACGCCACTTGACTTAGTTCGTTGATTTCTTTTTTCTGACATTATGATGTCTGATGCTCGCTGTGATGAATTTTGATTACTGTCATGTCTTTAGTAGCACTTGCTAGGTTAAGACGAATCGATTGATGTAAGAATCATCATAATCGGTCGACACGTTTGTTCTCTACAACTCCACATACCTATAGGAACAAACGTACATAGACTGATAAACACATTACCCTCCCTTGCGTCGCGCAGTCGGGTAAAAACCTGTAGGATGACAGAAATATGTAGTTCTAATTCAGCATACAAGATTAGACTCATACATACATGCTAACTATAATTATAACAGCATCATAACTAACGAGCAAAGCAAGTCAAATAAAAGCCTGTAATAAAAACGCATTTTCCCAAATGAATGACAACAATCATTTTCTCAGAAACTTTTATCACACACAGTGGGTGGATGTATGATAGAATGGCATTGCTTCACAAGAATCGTCTTGTTTAAATAATCGATATGGCTCATAAATTACACGAGTTTGCAAACTTTTTGCACAAAAACACAGTTTTGGCAGCGACGGAGTAATAAATTTTGATATGCACATTTTTTATTAATAGCACTTCATTGTTGCGTAATTCGCGAGATAATATTTTATATTAAGTGATTGCAATATGTAATTTTTATTGGATTCCATGATATAATATTGTTAACACAGTTAACACGCTAAAAAAGTTTTAGGTACGACGTCAAATGTTTGCGTTCAATAAAAGTTGATAAATTTATAACTATGTATGTTACAATTCTATTTCCAACGTCTCTCGCTTATTGGTCATTGATTAAAAAACTTAGTAGAACTATATTATGAAATATCGGAATCAGTAGCTTAGAAGTTATTCGCAAATAGATGAAATTACTATTTTCCTTAAATATTTATTAAATGAGCTTTTAATTGATAAACTAAAGAAACACAGCAAGGTTAAAAAGCCACAGGAGCAGTTACTTTTTACGGTTTAAGATTTTTTCGAATATTTACAATTCGAAACAGAATTGTTAAGTGGTAACGATTTTTGTGTCGCCCAGTGTATTAATTGTATGCCAGAATAAGCCCAAATTATCATCGTTGAGTTGTAACTTGTATCCATTACCAGATCATGTACAACGCGTAATGGATACGTTTATAAGTTAATAACGCTTGTAGTGGCAGACGATTTCATCCTATCATTATTGTTCCTACCCGGTACCCATTGCCCGCGAAACCATTAAAACGCTAATGTCCCGCAAATTAACTTACTATGTACACCATTAAGTGTTTATATGATATAATTATTTCGTTTTAGAGTTCTCTATAGGTATAAGATGTACGAGTAAAATCGTTTGATTTGAACTTACTACCCTTGCTTTGTGCATAGTTTACTTTTTTATTTAAATAGCTGACTGACAAACGCCGTATTGGGGCGGCTTAGAAAACCCCATTGTATTGGCTGACTCATTAGCGTATCGTAAGAGGCGACCGAAACCGGCCTATTTAGTCGTAAAGCATAAGGATTATACTTTCATTGGTTACTCGTATTGTCTTGCTAGCTACCACATTCTTGCTTGAGTCACCATCAAACCAACGATATTTAAAAAATATAGATACGTTATACCCTTACAAATCAACCAAAAAATCTGTTCCGAAAAGAGCTTCAACACACACACGTTTATCTTTTGCTTCACTACACCAATCACTTTGGTATAATACACGAAGGCATTTTAACGCTGTATGTCAAACGTCAAGCACTTCTGACAACAACAAAAGCGTGCGTATCATCTTGTATTGACAGAGCGAATACGAATAGAACGGTCAATTGTCTGTCCTGACGCTCTTCATTGTCGGCGCACTAGTGACATATCTACTACCTCTTTTTACCTTATAATATCATTGCATCAAACGAATTATGTTCTCTTTATCTATCTTCTTTCCTTTTCCGCAATGCATTAGTGTAATTTTGGTGTCCCTGATGTCCATGGGAGACGATATTGACTTACCATTAGAACAGATCGTCAGCTCTTTTGTGGACACCTTTTAAAAAACAGTAAATATGTATAAAAGAAAACAATTAATGGAAATAAAACTTGTTTCGGAACTGCTGTTTTAATTTAATAATTTCTAGGTGTAAATTTCATTATATGTGACGTCACACTAGGGGGGGAGGTCTCACAAATGTGACCAGAAGGGGGGACAAGGAGGGGGGAGGGGGTCAAAAAGTCATGAAATTAGTGTGACGTAATTTATGGATGGCCTCTAATAGTCATGAAATCCAAATGTAAGATTTGTACGGAACCACGCTTGTACATGTGCCAGCTACCCCTTGTAAAGTGCGAATGAACAGTACGTATTCATGTCGACTATGTAATCAATCGTGTTAATAGCTCCAGCAATTAGGATTTAAATTATGGTTTTATTTTATTCATACTGACATTTACTTATACATTACATTTAAATAATTTAAAAGGGTAATGGCGACATGGTAATGGTTGGTTCCTACCAACAGTGTTTTTTTTCTTACGTACCTGCAATTGTTTTAAAGGTCACCGGAAATAATAATACCTAATTACAATATTAAATCAATTTACTTAAGCCCAAGGTTATTCAAAATTGCATCTGAATAATAAGACAAAGGCCGCTTCTTCACTGAAGTCTGAATGACACAGCTTTACAATTCAGGTGGTGCTACAACACTGCAGTTATGTTTTAAATAATTACTGACACAGTAACACTGTAACTGGTGTGGCAGCACCTTTAAGGTTCTTGTCACTCGCACTAGCACGCACTCGTGGAAGTTTATGTGTACCTATTATATAATATTATATTATGTATTACATGTGTACATAATGTTTACTTTCATAATATATCGTTGTTCTGTCGCTCAAAAGCACGTTTTTTTTTTTGATTCTACCACCGCGCCGCTTCGAAAAGGTGTGAAAGGTGAAAAGGAAAGGAAATGGTGCAAGAAAATTCCACAAATCATTAAAAAATACATGTATTTATTGCAATAATAATCACCAACTTGAGCGGAACTGGTTGCAGAGCTGATCATTTCCCGGCCAGAGAACACATTAACATTAATGGCATATGAATCCTTGTTCGGGGTCTAGTGTAAACGTGTATTTATTATTTTATGCACCGAAACGAATACTTAGGTACCTACTTCCTAATTTTTAACCGACATCAAAAAAGGAGGAGGTTTTCAATTGGACTCTATTTTTTATGTTTGTTACCTCGGAACTTTTGACTGAGTGAACCGATTTTGTTGATTCTTTTTTTAATCGAAAGCTGGTGCTTGTCATGTGGTCCCACTTAAATTTGAGCGAGATATGACTAGTAATTTTTGAGCTATCCGTAATTTTGATGTCGGTTATTTCTTGTCAAGAATTATATTCTATGCCGTTACTGACCTAGTGAAGAAATTTAAAAATCTAATCTAATGTGCAATCAGCGGAGCGTTACAATCATCATTAATCTCTTAATTACAAGAAAAACAGTTAACTTTAATTATAATAATGGCAGTAAAGTTAATTTAACTAATTATGTGGCCGCAACGTATTAACTTATGGCAAGGTCACTAGGTAGTTACTTCAATGCGCAAAAACTTTAAGGTTATTTAACAAAATAATATTTCGTTGTTACTAGATTTCCTTTGTTATATTACTGTTTTATTTCTTTTGATACTATTTGGTACTAGTCAATAAACTACGTCTATGAAATTTTTAATCCTACTTTACCCCTTGAGGAAAAATTCAAAAAAAAAAAAAATTTTTCATACCCTTCTCCATCATACTTTTTCATTAATTCAGTTCGTTAATTCAATCCAAATTTGCCGTGTTTTTTCGTCGTATTTTCTACACAATATAAGGAACCCCTTTAAAATGCTACTCATAAGAAACATTCAGGCTCTGCCTTGTCTGTTAGTCGAAGTCGTTCACCGTTATTTTTAACCGACTTCAAAAAAGGAGGCCGACTTCAAAAAAGTATTCAATTCGACTGTATTTTTTTATTCTTGTTACCTCTGAACTTTCGACTGGGTGAACCGATTTTGATGATTCTTTTTTTATCGAAAGCTTGTACTTGTCATGTGGTCCCACTTTAAGTTGAGCGAGATCTGACAAGCAGTTTTTGAGTTATTTTGAAGTTGGTTATTTTTTGTCAAGAATTATTTTATTTAGTGTATTCAAATTTAAATAAAAACTTGCACAGTAGTTCTCAGTAGTTTTTAGTGCGAACTCCTAGTGCATACTACGAAAGTAATTGAATACGAATTCTTTACCCGTTTAATTTCGTCCTCCAACAAAATTCAAATTTAATAATCCTCATTACTACGAGTACGTGCCTTTATTACACAAGCGACAACAAAGGGACTCCCCATACCTATCGGCGCGGAAACGGATCAATCGCTTAACTAGACCGACTCAATGCAGGGATTGCTATCCAGCAAATTTGTATTGGGGCGTAGCGCCTGCTCTGCATATCCGCGACGCGGATGTATGTATTGTATATTACCTACGCGGGATTTCGCTGAATACAAATAAATCCAGCCAAAAACTCGCGGGATTGACAACAATGCTTGTAATCTAGCATTGTTTTCAATCCCTCGATGCGGCCTGCTAGTAATCGGTAATTTTTCGATTTTTCTGATCGCAACCATACTGCGCTAATCGTACCGATTTGAGCGGATTCCACGTCTTAAAGTGTGGATAGGCCCTAATAATACACTGTAAACTGCCGCCGGCGCTTGTGCCGTGTACTTGAGTAATTTGTGTAATAAAAAATGAGTTAATAAATACTTGTAATCATGGTGTGTGATCACGACATAAGATTCGAATATAGGCTTACGGACATGCGGAGAAAAACCTGCAGAAAGTCTGAACGTGTTTATTGTAAATCAAAAATTCTAATTGAACCTCTGTTGTACGATTCGCCAGAAGTACAAATACCAATATTATAATTATGTACAAAAAGATAAATAAAATATCTTTGACGAAGACATTCGAAGTTTAAGCGCAGTTATTTTATGGGTGGCGTGGGGCACCGCCATCGGCAAAATATGTTTTATGTTGTCCCGAAGGGTATCTTTTTTAGTATTCTTAGATAGCAGGATTTCTTACAGCTAGTTTATTAATAACGTAACTTGCGGGTGTCGCTTCAGTATTTGAAAGCGGTAACATTAAATTAAGTTGCTGTATACTATACAAAATGCCTGAACATAATCAAAAAAATGTCTAAAAATATCTGTCTGAAGGTACTTAACTCAAAAATTACTATGTGTATTTTCATCTGACTATTATTTATGGTTACTATTGACTAGACTGCCGAAGTCGATGTTATTACAACACAATAAGCGAAAAACTTATTAAACGATTCAGTCTATGAGATTGCTAAGATTGCTGGAGAGTTTTTATCGCTATTAAACGATAATTATCGCAAGTCAATTAAACCTGCAAGTCTGCGTGGGTTCCTTTATTATTTTAGTATGTATTTATATGCTTCTGCACTTGTGTGCGTGCAATATCTTCGCTTGGAATTCATTTTGTCTCACGCGTTCCGGAGTTGCTTAGCACTTAGCAGATGCTGTACTTGTTAGGCAGATGTCCAAACGATAATAATTATTATTAAATTTGCGATAGTATTAAATATCTTCTTTACATAGATTTATTACCTTGTCAGGTTAATCAATAACCATTGTAATATTTCTAGGGAAGTAAGCAAGGCATTCAGTATCGGCCAAACATTAAATTTATTAACATCCCTTTTGAAAGTAGTTAATACCTACCAGTAAGCTATCTGTCTATTGTTATGTGTGTGTGTGTGAAAGTTTGTTTGTAGGAATGTATTTGTTATTCTTTTACGCAAAAATTTCTGAACGGATTTTCATGAAATTTAGTACAAAATCATCATCCTCATCCTGCTCATTTCCTAATTTTATTTGGGGCCGGAACACTTTGTTTTTTTCTTCAATACTTCCATTATCCTTATCAGCCATCATCTCCATATTAACTCCCTTAACTTTCATAATATAGTCTTCCATACAAACCATTTATACTGTCTTTGGTCGTCTTTACTTATGTAGTGGAATGCAAAATAGAAAAGCTGTTCAGCTAAAATATGTTTTAACTAGATTTAGTCCATGTGTTTATGATGATTACGACTCGATCTTTCCCTTACGAGCTGGTAATTAAAACCATTAATTAAACAACTTTCTCATGACAGCAGATAAACTAGATATATGTATAGTGACTGAACAAGATTGTTGGACGAGATCTTACATAGGACTAGTAGCAGAAGTTCTTTATATTATTATTGATTTGGATGAGATCGTGTAGATTGCAGACTGGAATCCAGTTCACCAATATAGAATACAGAGTTTTGATTTATTTCATATATTGTTTCTTCTGAATATCAAGATGCAATGCGAACAGCATTATGCATTTGATAATTACTAACTTTTATGGTTTTATTGTTATCAATGTCAGATAATGCATAATTATTATTTTTGTAAATTACTTAAAGTATAGAATTTTTGGGAGGAATTTTACAATCAAAGTTTTGCATAATTAGATTTTATAGGACTTCTATCGACTGCTTTGAATACGTTATATACGAATACGTTATTATAAATTTTTTGACGTTAAAATACATAACTGCAATTCTATTTCCATGATCGTGAAATGGTAATCGTTTTAAGATATTAAAAGTTGAGAGGTAGCCAGAATGTAATATATTACATAAATCCTTGAGTAAGATAAAATTAGTAATAAAATTCTCTTCCCTCGTACAGGTCCGGGTAATGTATTAGCATGTTTTTGCAATTGATTATACAAATGACTTAATACCTGGCAATTTTAGGCCCACACACAAATTGAGGTGGGAGGGTTCAAAAATAAACTTCACGTTTAAATTTTATCATATTGCTAATAACGGAGGCTTAACAAAATTTCAAAAAAATCAAAAGCCGAATAGGGCATACATGAGGCAACTATGAGGCAATTATTATTAAGTCTCCTTACATTACAATTAGAACTTTTTTCCCTCAGGTTTATAACTCGGGCACGGACATAACACAAAGATTCAAAGAAACCTTCCGAGAAAGTAAATGACAAACAATTTCTAAACATATGATTCCAAAGTTAGATTTGAATCCTGAACTCCTGCAGGCGTAGCAAATTGTAAACCACCAGACGATGACCCGCCATTCTTATTTTAAACTACATCTGCTACAATCACAATCTCATTAGCCACGATGACTGGACATTCGTCGTTATCAACGGAAATATGCCGTCCAGTTGAGAGGCGTTGACTCAAATCGGAGAGATCAATTATCTATTAATTAAACATGTTTTTTACCGCGATATCGTTGCACCTGCCACCTGGTGTGCAGCGGCTACGACATGCGATAGTCGCTTCAGATGGTTCAATGTTAACTTGTTTATCGTATTTTGTTATTCAAGATCATTACCTATCTATGTAATTAAATCTTTTCACAGTATTTTCAGTATTTTGATGCACTTCTATACGTACATAATGCTTTTAGAAACCCATCCGAGGTCTGAGGAGAAAGAGTTTAAACCTGTAATTGGTAATTTCCATTAAAACTTATATAGACGAGAATATCTTTGAAGTTAAAGATAAGGGCCACTTTATTTCCAAGAGTGACCGTGGTACCTTTCCAGATAGTTCCTATAAATATTCTATCACCTGGAAAACCTGTACAATTACCATTTGCTAGATTTTTTAGGTCACCGATATCTTTGTTGAGCTATTAAGTGGACAGGATTGATGGACAGAAAAAAGTGGACAATTAGTGGGAATGTATTGAATAAATCATTGTAACGATTTCTATCAGCGTACTCCCTTACGGGTTTAAATAAATCTGATGTATAACTATAACTTTACGACGACATAGAAGTGTTCTTTGGTAAAGAAGAAGAATGTTATCGCATTTGTATTTTGAAATAACTTTGAACGTTATTGACAATGTCGCAGTCATGATTTTGCTTATGTTAGTGACATCAATAGATAATTTCACACTTTCATATTATGAATTTCAACGGCGAAATAGTTTGATGCTTTTTATATTAATGTTTGTTGTAGATCAGTGGTTTGAACCGGTTCAATGTTTCGAATAGTCCATGAACGAGCCTGATTGCGGCGATTACACGACGACCGTCAATTGAAACCACTAGAGTCTGCTATTGAGTCGTGTGCAGATTGCTCCATTCATCAGCTGACGGAGGTACTTTGACAATAAAATCATGTGAAGATCAAAAGAGGTTATGTGCACTTGTTTGAGGAGTGGAGATTATATGTGGGTATTATTTCTTCTTAAATGGTTACAATCGACAACTTCCGTTGATTGCAGTTCATATCCGTCAGGCTTGTTACTATTATTTCACATTTAGCAAAAAGCACAAAAAAATAGCCAAAAACGTAGGTATATTAATCAGCAGTGATAGCCTAGCGGTAGAACGTTGGTCGCCCGAACGAAGGGGCCTGAGTTCAAATCCTGGCACGCACCTCTGATTTTCAAATATTATGTGCCTATTACAAGTTAATTATCACTTGCTTCAGTGAAGGAAAACATCGTGAGGAAACCTGCACACAGGAGAGTTCTCCATAAAAGTTCTCGAAGGTGTGTGAAGTCCACCAATCCGCACTTGGCCAGCATGGTAGACTATGGCCTAACCCTCGCTTTCTGAGAGGAGACCCCCAGCCCAGCAGTGTGCAGTGGGACAATTATGGGTTGTTGCTTTGCTTTTTTTATGCTTACTAAGAAAAACGATACAGTATTTTTAAGATGTGAAATTTTTATTTAAAATAGGACCTTAGGAGTTTTTTCAAGTACCTATTCTAGTATATGTGTAGACGACACTCAATTAATATCGCCCGCACGAGAATTTAGCAATTGATACTTCTAACAATGAAGTCGTTGGGGACCGTCCCCGGGTCGCGAGCAATCCATACTAATATTATAAATGCGAAAGTGTGTTTGTTTGTTTGTTTGTTTGTTTGTCCGTGATTCACGTCGTAACGGAGCGATGTTATGGTAAGATTTTTTGTGTGGAGATAAGTAGGAGGCTGGAAAGTAACGTAGGCTACTTTTTACCGCAGTAAAACAACTCATTCCCATGGAAAGATCCATTATGATGCGTATTTGTCCATACTTCTATACTTCCATATCCATCCATACTATCCATACTTCCAAACTTCCATACTTAATATTATAAATGCGATAGTGTGTTTTTCTGTCCGTCTTTCACTTCGTAACGGAGCGCTGTTATGGTATGACTAGCTATTACCCGCGGCTTCGCCCGCGTGTTCAAAGGGAAGTAACAATGAGTTTTTTAACATGCATGATTTATTCCTAGATATAATAACATCCATACTATAATATTATAAATGCGAAAGTGTGTGTGTTTGTTTGTTTGTTTGTTTGTTTGTCCGTGATTCACGTCGTAACAGAGCGATGTTATGGTAAGATTTTTTGTGTGGAGATAGGTAGGAGGCTGGAGAGTAACGTAGGCTACTTTTTACCGCAGTAAAATAACTCATTCCCATGGAAAGATCCATTATGATGCGTATTTGTCCATACTTCTATACTTCCATATCCATCCATACTATCCATACTTCCAAACTTCCATACTTAATATTATAAATGCGATAGTGTGTTTTTCTGTCCGTCTTTCACTTCGTAACGGAGCGCTGTTATGGTATGACTAGCTATTACCCGCGGCTTCGCCCGCGTGTTCAAAGGGAAGTAACAATGAGTTTTTTAACATGCATGATTTATTCCTAGATATAATAACATCCATACTAATATTATAAATGCGAAAGTGTGTTTGTTTGTTTGTTTGTTTGTTTGTCCGTGATTCACGTCGTAACAGAGCGATGTTATGGTAAGATTTTTTGTGTGGAGATAGGTAGGAGGCTGGAGAGTAACGTAGGCTACTTTTTACCGCAGTAAAACAACTCATTCCCATGGAAAGATCCATTATGATGCGTATTTGTCCATACTTCTATACTTCCATATCCATCCATACTATCCATACTTCCAAACTTCCATACTTAATACTAGCTATTACCCGCGGCTTCGCCCGCGTGTTCAAAGGGAAGTAACAATGAGTTGTTTAACATGCATGACTCTTTCCTAGATATAATAACATAATAATTAATAACAATAATTCATAAATAAGTAACAGATCCAAAATTTAAAAGATACTAAGAGGAACCAACTGTAAAACCTATGACCCTCCTCGACCTTCCAACTGTAAATATAGAAATTCATGCATCCATACTAATATTATAAATGCGAAAGTGTGTTTGTTTGTTTGTTTGTCCGTGATTCACGTCGTAACGGAGCGATGTTATGGTAAGATTTTTTGTGTGGAGATAAGTAGGAGGCTGGAGAGTAACGTAGGCTACTTTTTACCGCAGTAAAACAACTCATTCCCATGGAAAGATCCATTATGATGCGTATTTGTCCATACTTCTATACTTCCATATCCATCCATACTATCCATACTTCCAAACTTCCATACTTAATATTATAAATGCGATAGTGTGTTTTTCTGTCCGTCTTTCACTTCGTAACGGAGCGCTGTTATGGTATGACTAGCTATTACCCGCGGCTTCGCCCGCGTGTTCAAAGGGAAGTAACAATGAGTTTTTTAACATGCATGATTTATTCCTAGATATAATAACATCCATACTATATAATATTATAAATGCGAAAGTGTGTGTGTTTGTTTGTTTGTTTGTTTGTTTGTCCGTGATTCACGTCGTAACAGAGCGATGTTATGGTAAGATTTTTTGTGTGGAGATAGGTAGGAGGCTGGAGAGTAACGTAGGCTACTTTTTACCGCAGTAAAATAACTCATTCCCATGGAAAGATCCATTATGATGCGTATTTGTCCATACTTCTATACTTCCATATCCATCCATACTATCCATACTTCCAAACTTCCATACTTAATATTATAAATGCGATAGTGTGTTTTTCTGTCCGTCTTTCACTTCGTAACGGAGCGCTGTTATGGTATGACTAGCTATTACCCGCGGCTTCGCCCGCGTGTTCAAAGGGAAGTAACAATGAGTTTTTTAACATGCATGATTTATTCCTAGATATAATAACATCCATACTAATATTATAAATGCGAAAGTGTGTTTGTTTGTTTGTTTGTTTGTTTGTCCGTGATTCACGTCGTAACAGAGCGATGTTATGGTAAGATTTTTTGTGTGGAGATAGGTAGGAGGCTGGAGAGTAACGTAGGCTACTTTTTACCGCAGTAAAACAACTCATTCCCATGGAAAGATCCATTATGATGCGTATTTGTCCATACTTCTATACTTCCATATCCATCCATACTATCCATACTTCCAAACTTCCATACTTAATACTAGCTATTACCCGCGGCTTCGCCCGCGTGTTCAAAGGGAAGTAACAATGAGTTGTTTAACATGCATGACTCTTTCCTAGATATAATAACATAATAATTAATAACAATAATTCATAAATAAGTAACAGATCCAAAATTTAAAAGATACTAAGAGGAACCAACTGTAAAACCTATGACCCTCCTCGACCTTCCAACTGTAAATATAGAAATTCATGCATATATGATATTACTAGCTATTACCCGCGGCTTCGCCCGCGTGTTCAAAGGGAAGTAACAATGAGTTTTTTAACATGCATGATTTATTCCTAGATATAATAACATACTAATAATAATTCATAAATAAGTGACAGATCCAAAATTTAAAAAATACTAAGAGGAACCAACTGTAAAACCTATGACCCTCCTCGACCTTCCAACTGTAAATATAAAGTATATCAAAAGTAAGTATATGACCATCCAAGACTACATCGCCACTTACCATCAGGTGGGATTAGAGATAATAATAATATCATATATGCATGAATTTCTATATTTACAGTTGGAAGGTCGAGGAGGGTCATAGGTTTTACAGTTGGTTCCTCTTAGTATCTTTTAAATTTTGGATCTGTTAATTATTTATGAATTATTGTTATTGTTATTAATTATTATGTTATTATATCTAGGAAAGAGTCATGCATGTTAAACAACTCATTGTTACTTCCCTTTGAACACGCGGGCGAAGCCGCGGGTAATAGCTAGTATATGATATTACTAGCTATTACCCGCGGCTTCGCCCGCGTGTTCAAAGGGAAGTAACAATGAGTTTTTTAACATGCATGATTTATTCCTAGATATAATAACATACTAATAATAATTCATAAATAAGTGACAGATCCAAAATTTAAAAAATACTAAGAGGAACCAACTGTAAAACCTATGACCCTCCTCGACCTTCCAACTGTAAATATAAAGTATATCAAAAGTAAGTATATGACCATCCAAGACTACATCGCCACTTACCATCAGGTGGGATTAGAGATAATAATAATATCATATATGCATGAATTTCTATATTTACAGTTGGAAGGTCGAGGAGGGTCATAGGTTTTACAGTTGGTTCCTCTTAGTATCTTTTAAATTTTGGATCTGTTAATTATTTATGAATTATTGTTATTGTTATTAATTATTATGTTATTATATCTAGGAAAGAGTCATGCATGTTAAACAACTCATTGTTACTTCCCTTTGAACACGCGGGCGAAGCCGCGGGTAATAGCTAGTTTGCTATAAATAGAACTCATCTTGATTCTGATCATCAGTTTTCGCATGTGTAGCAATTGCTACTATTTCTAATTCGTTCCTCTAGGCTGTGCTTATTAAGATATTTGAGTTTAGAACTAATACTTTGTCCATTCCATTACTTTTTTCAATCGAGGTCATAATTTGCAATACTAGACATCACATAAATACCAATAAATATTTCAACAAAAATTAATATCTTCAGATTACAAACGTGATCTCATCCTTAATATCAACAATCCATTGTTTTTACCAAAAAGAATAGATCCGCTCCGATTCCTTGCGGCGGGCACGTGTACAAATAGTTTCGATTTCATCGATTTGGATCCTTGATAATTTTTACATGGTCCCCTTCCCTGCGTACGCGCATCGTGCGATCATTCGTTCGATTGGTCGCCAGTCGTTCATTGTTTTCGTGGGGAATGGTTCGAAAAAGAACGTCCCAATACACCACATTAAATAGATAATACGGTTTATCTTTACGTTTGGCTGAGCAAAGGTTTTATTACTCGGATTTTATGTCCCCGATGCCCGGTCTGCTTCAGATAGTACTTTATCGATCGTCGAACATGAACTGAAGAGGCACTGGATGTGGGACATGAGCAATTTAAATTTAATTTACGAGTAAAATGCATCGAGGCAAATACAAGTACTGCGTTTTGGATAATGAAGTTATTTGGATTATATCGTTTATGTGTTGCAAAATATTTACCAATTAAGCATTTTTTTTAGTTAATGTATCATGTGATCCTATATCTTTATAAAATTTAAATATGATTTTAAATTTGTAATCACAGTAAAAAAAATAGTATATTTGCTTCCGTTAGGTTAATACTAAAGTATGGTACGATCCGTACCATACCGTGTTTAATTTATAACGAATATAATTTTATATTTTAAAATCTACATCTACAAGCTTAGAACTGAAACCTACACAGGCCAGTTAAAGGTCAAAACCAAACCATAGACTCCGTAACCATTAGAGCGTACAACGAATAGGCATTCGTTGGCATAAAACGCTATTGTATATTTTTATTGCGTTTATCCTTTTATTGCTATAAAATTTCATCGGCGAGTCCATTTTCCATGGCTATTTCGCCGTGTAAAAGTGTTTTACTATCAACATTGTATTGCCACGATAACGGATTTATTATATCTAGGCGTATTTCGTTTATGGTTTCCATCATCGTATTTACATTTCATTTTGTTGTTCAATAACATCCTTACTACTTGGATGTTACCACCTATTGCTTTTGTATTACCTTGTTCTATAAAATTTGATAGCGTAGTTTTATAGATTTTTAGTTATTGCGATAATAACACCCACGTCATTTGAATTTCATTGGGGTGTTTAAAGTATTGTTTTATTTTATTTCTGTTTTAAAATCATCAGGTGCATTTTGTTTTCCGTTTCACTATCATTACATCATTATGTAAATGCAATTCATCATCAAACGTCTGAGGCGCTCATTATAAAAATAACTAATTATTCAGCGGACCGTAACAAAGGTTTTGAGTCCACGGTGTGTGAGTACAAATTATAATTTTAAATGTCTTTGTTTTAACCTCGCGTTATGAAAATGAACATCTCGGTCGTGCAAAAACATTTTATCGCGTGCATGGATCAATATTAACAATTCTCTTCTTACTAGTATTTAATGCTGATAAGGATTCATTTATTCACTTGCCTAAATCGTTGCTTCTGTTTCCGATTAGCTATTTATCTGTACCTAGAATCCTAGTTAGAGACAAAATGTTGTATTTGGGTATGTCAATACACTCCTTTTTATCGTTGGTTAACAAATTATGTTTCAAAGTACAGGTAAGCAAATGCGATGGCGGGCGTGAAATACTTTTTAAATTTATTACTCTTTACATGCTCTTAAGGGTGGTGCGATTTTGTAAGAATCGACATTTTCTTGATACTTTTTTTCTTTTTCAATTTATTACTTATCATATAATCTAAATTTTACTAACAAAAAATAACCGACTTCAAAGTCTCAAAAACTACATAGTTGTCAGATCTCGTTCAAATTTATGTGAGACCACATGACAAGCGCCTGCTTTCGATTAAAAAAAGAATCATCGAAATCGGTTGGCGTGATATTGAGTTATTCGTCAATTTGTCGCGCACATCTTAACACAAATTTACGACTTATGTAGTTTTCTCATAGATGCCGTTGTCAGATCTCAATAAAATTTATGTGGGACCACATGACAGCCATCAGCTTTCGATTAAAAAAAGAACCATCAAAATCGGTTCGCCCAGTCCAAAGTTCTGAGGTAACAAACATAAAAAAAAAAAAAAAAAAAAAAAAAATACAGTCGAATTGAGAACCTCCTCCTTTTTTGAAGTCGGTTAAAAATATTATTTTATCACACATGAACACTATTTTATCTCCTCCGGCGTTATATTCCATAAATTTACTACAGCTAGTCATAGATCACCGTTCTCTAGTCTTTTTAAAATTGATCTGGCTGCCTGCGAATAACTAAAAATAGTATCTTCAATTTAACTGAATGTACGATTTGATTCTGGGAAGAATACAATTTATGAAAAATGCTTTAATTCAAACAATGGATTTTATTGTAATGTTGCTTATGTATTCATCACACATGTAATTTTTTGTACGAGCTCAGTTTCGGTCGGGTGATCATACCACTAATTCATAATACAATCTCGCGACTGTTTTTATCGTTTTATTGGCTTTATTTTGATACATAAAATAAAGCCTAAAAGCCTAATGCGCTTATATTCTCGTCGTATTATACAGTTGACTATTTTTAGATTCAAACTAGCTGACCCGGCGAACTTCGTGTCGCCTAACAAACTTTTTTTTTCTAAAATAAAAGTAGCCTAAGTTACTCCTTGTTACATCAGTTATCTGCCCGTGAAAGTCCCGTCAAAATCGGTCCAGCCATTTCAGAGATTAGCCGGAACAAACAGACAGACAGACAGACAAAAATTGTAAAAAATGTTGATTTGGTACATGTAGCGTGTATATATCCAAATGCACGTAGTAAAAAGCTGTTATTTTAATATTACAAACAGACACTCCAATTTTATTTATTTGTATAGAGTAGGTATAGATTAGACTACCTATTTCCAGCGCCTATCAGACATTTTTATTAAAATTTTAAAAGATTTAGGTGTGTTAATCACAGAAAACTTAAACATATATAGCCATACTATAAGTAAGAAACAACGACCCAGTAATAGGACAGTATTTGGTCGATTATGACGAAAACTATAATGCGGATTGCGGATAATAATGGACACCGTTCCGAGATACGAGGCGTTACGGACGAAAACTACGCAGAGGATGCTTGGAACGATTTTGCAGGCAGTAATTACATCCTGTTCAAAGAGAAGTGTTTTATAGTTGGCGAAAAGCTATTAAATATACGTCAAAATATTTATCAATAAATAATGGGAAAAATTTATATATGGTAAAGCGTATTCGGTTAAAATTCTTTTGCTTCCAATAAATAATCAAATAGTCTTGGTAGTCCACTCCTGGGCATAGCTAACTTGCGCCACTCCGATTAGTTGGATCCTTATGAATCCAATGTTTTTCCAGACCATCAGTCCAGTTTGGTTTCCACTGTTATATGGTAATTTAAAACATCGGATTTGATGACTTAACTCGCTCCATGATTGCCGTAAGTGATAAGACATGTTTCTTATTTGAAGGCACTAAGTTGTGAAGTAGTCTCATTAAGCGATGAGATAAGATGCGAGATTTAAAGTGGCATTGTGTTGTTCTGCTTATCAATTTTGTCTAATAAGTCCCGACTCCCGACCGCTTATTCTCCTTTCAATATCAAAGTAGTTGTATGATTCATTTATGGGTTCTTTTGTCTCTCTCTCTCTGATTTACAAGGATATTCATTTATTCTTTTAGGTCTTCCATTTGTTATTTCTAAGATATAACTATTAGTTTTCTATACTGTACATTTATTTGTCATTGTCGAGCTGAGTTACTGTTTTACTAACATCTTATATGGAAATAATTGATTTATTTTAATTGAGCATAAATCCAATTTACACTATGTAATAAAACGAGTTAGAGTTGCAAGCAAGGCTGAATGGTACCAATTAACCTTCGAAGTATATTAAGGATTATTCATTACGTTTATTCCGTGTAACATCTGTTACTTATTGATTAAATTTTATTTTTGTATGACGTTGTTAGGGTGCTGCTGCTAACATAATTATAATTTTTAGTTTTATTTTAATACTTTGTCACTTATAGTATTGTACCTAGTCTTACTGGTAATAAATAGATGAAACTAGTAGAATATTCTTTATCATAAGTTACATAAAAGGAAAATATTTATCTTCTTGTAAGCATTTTGATAAATTCTTTAATGAAAGGGTATGAATTTATGATATTTCATAAATTTCAGTAATCATCAGTCATTAAAATTGGCTTTAAATAATATGGATTGGTTGACTACATATCTTTATTCTTTTATTTTTCATATTATAAGTCAGGATATATTAAATATGTCACGTCTAACTGGCTGGCAACCATTTTTATCATGTAGCAGCCGTCAATCACCGTTACAGAGTTCATTTGCTATACAATCGGCTTTATTTCGCTTCACTATAAAATACGAACAATTGATGTTTATCGAACAATTTCTTAGTATTTTATTTGCGTGAAATATGTTATGTATAATGTGTTCAGTTTATTTTAATATTATTTTTTAACGATTTCTCCGTAACACCGTTAAAAGTAGGTTTATGTAAAAATGCTTAAGTCAAAAAATACAATTTAGTTTTCAAAACCTTATATCTAGACACGCGGAGCGTGTCAAGCCAATTTTCTTGCAGCACCGTGTGTAATATTATAGTAACACTAGCTGACTCAACAAACGTTGTTCTGCCAAAAATTTTCTGAATAGGAACGCCTTAATCACCTAGCGGTATGAAATATACTCTAAGACCTCAAATCTACCAAATATACAAAAAAAAAACATAAAAATCAGTAGAGCCGTTCCGGAGGAGTGCGACATAAACACCGTGACACGAGATTTTTATTTGTATAAAAGCAACAACCCATAATTGTCCCACTGCTGGGCTCGGGGTCTCCTCTCACAATGTAAGGGGTATTAGGCCATAGTCTACCACGCTGGCCAAGTGCGGATTGGTAGACTTCACACACCTTCGAGAACTTTATGGAGAACTCTCCGGTGTGCAGGTTTCCTCGCGATGTTTTCCTTCACCGAAGCAAGTGATAATTAACTTGTAATACGCACATAATATTTGAAAAATTAGAGGTGCGTGCCAGGGTTTTGAACTCGGGCCCCTTCGTTCGGGAGACCAACGTTCTACCGCTAGGCTATCACTGCTTATATGTATATTAGATTAAATTTTATAACAATATTAAATGTCAAATATTTTACGCTTTTTGATGATATGATTAGACTCAATTAGAACTCTAAAAGTGTCATAACTTGCATCGAGCATAAACGATTGTGTAGTACGGGGATTTTATGCAAATTATTTCTACACTTTATTTGCAAACAGTTTCCTGCAGTTATTGCGTCACCGTTGTCAAATCGTAGGAAATGTGACATTATTGTAGCAACTTAATACTATATCATTATTGTTTATATACTTATCAAGACGCTTATATGCCAGTAAATGGTAGGAAGGTAATAGGTATTTCAACGACCTGCGTATCGTAATTGTTACCACATTGGAACGCCGTTCAAAGGGTCCTTGGGTTCGATTCCGTGCGAAACAGTTGAATTTCTGTTCTGTGAGTGATCACCGCCACTCATTGGTGCTACTAGAGACATCAGCAGTTATGAAGGCAACGAAAACCCGGTTGTAGTAAAAATGGACTGAAATAAAATATTTTTTTCAAAATTACTTTTTACAAACACTTTGAAAGCCAAACTACGCCTTCGTTTGAGACATTTATCTACGAGAGTGTGGTAGCAAGAGTGGTAGCTACCTACCACTGGGTAGCCAGACTAAAAAATACCTTACTTACATGAGTTTTCCATACCTAAAATTTATATATAAAGCACCCGATATTAGAATTCAGGTGATTGAGCCGTCAAAGCGATTCAATCTATTGAAGCTATCCAAATGCTATCAATATGCAATGACGTCACTGTAAGCACATCGTCCGATCGTGACCCGACGATCAAGTACGAGTATTGTCGGATGTTATTTGTTGTACGTGAAACGATATTTGTCTTATTTCATTAGTGTTGCTTTGTCTACAATATTATGTGAGACAATTCCCTTTTATCCACTCTATATCCATAGTGAGTAAATAGTAATCGTAATTTTATTGAAGCTATGTTTGTTATCTAGATATTGTTCCTGTTTCAGAGTTTCGCTACAATTAGTACATTAACTGTGTTCTTAACCGAGTTATTAAGTTTGTAAAGTTTCATTTTTATATCTCACTTCTAAGAAAGTAATAAGAAGTAATTAGATACTAATAAATTCCAAATGAAGAATTAAAAAATCATTTTGATATTCAATAAATATCTATATGGGTATGCAATAAATATCGGTAATTGGCAAGTTTGAAGGTGCAACTTTTTGTAAAATTTAAGCAATTTAAAATTTGTCAGATGTCATCCGTCTGACATTCTGTTACACCGCACCCGCGCCACCGTAGTTCAGCCGTGACCACGATAAAATAAAATATTGTTATTCATACTTAATCCTTATTGATTCCATTATTTATTGAATCCCGTATTTGAATCCAATAGAGTGACGTCAGAGATCGTGATCGGATCGCCAATGTCGTTGTATTTATCGGACGCCGGCTTACTACGTGACGGTATCCGATTGACAATCAGGTCAGTGGGTGATAGGAATTAGGTGGTCGGGGTATTATTTCACACCTACGCCTGTATTAACAAACCGATCTTAAAATCTTTGTGATCTCAAGATTTGGTTTGAGATGCTTTAATCTTAGGTATGTAAAAATTATATTACTTTGTATAATGTGGGGATTGACTGAAACTTCGGATACGGGAACTATAGGTATCCCACCAAAAACATTTTCATGTAAAGTGTTGCCAAGATGAGACCACATCACTCTAAATCAAAAAGTTATCAATCTCATATAGAGCCAAGGTTGTAATAATTATACAACCTAACTATACAAGCCCTATCTTCACAGATACTACATATCAGTCAAAATATGTTCTAATAACTCTATATAAATTTTCAGACACCTAGCATCAAAATTTGTGAATGCCTCATACAAACTTCCACCCCCTATTTTAAGCGGTTGGAGGGAAAAGCTCCAATTTTTTTTTTTGTTGCTTGCGTACAAATATCAGCTCACATACCAAATTCTAGCTTTCTAGGACTTCAGGAAGTACGAATGAATTTTGATGATCATCAGTGTGTGACGAAATCGGGGTTTTGTACATATCAATAAAATCTTAAGTAGAAGAGCTATGCAATTGAAACTTTATGTTTAATAAGTCCAGTATTGACATCATGTCCCGCGAATTTATTTGTTATAATCCAAACCCAAGTTCAGAAGATTCTAAAAACGATGTTTTTTTTTTTTTTTTTTTTTTTTTTTTTTTCCCCTCCACGGGAGGGAGGCTGAGAATGCATTATGCATACCAACACAGCCGTCTGTGTTGGTTATGTGGGACTCTCACCCACTAAACTCAGCCTGAGGAAGGTGGCTTTGGTCCTACGACCTCTAAGCCTTCATCGGATGCGACCCCGCTTGGAGGAGCGGGGCGCTAGCGGCGCTCCCTAGGGAGCTACCGCTGGGTGACTACACTGAGTGTTGTCGAAGGGAAACTTGTGCCATCATGGAGATGAGCACCATCTGGGATCTGTTCGTCTGTGTCTTTGGAGGAGGCCAAGAGGCGTTCCAAGTCAGACGAGAGTTTGTTGGGTGCGTCCGTCAGGACGTTCCTCGGCCTCCGGACCTGGTGGTCGTTGGCAGTCAGGGTGGGGGCGGTATAGTCCGCTGAAGACTTAATGAGTGGATTGGGGTGAGTTTCTGAGGATTTGAAGAATCTCTCAGAGAATGTCTTGGTGATTTGCTGAATAGTGGGGAGCTCTAAGTCTCGATGCAGATCGGCATTCCGAACGCACCAGTGCGCGTCGGTAGCCCTGCGACAGAACAAGTTTTGGACTACTTGTATCTTGTCAATGACGTTGGGAGCCGCATGTGCGAAGACGGGGGCAGCATATAACATTACCGGTCGAATGCAAACCTTGAAGAGCGTTCGCTTGTTCAGAAGTGACATTTTGCTTTTCCTTCCCAACATAACGTTGAGTCGGCACATGTAATGACGGGCTGTTCCAGTCACCTTGCTAACGTGGGGCCTAAAGGTGAGTCTAGAGTCTAAAGTTACCCCTAGGTATTTGGTCTGTGTCTTCCACGGGACGGGGATGCCCGAGAAGCGGATGGGAGGGTCTCTGATGACTCGACGTTTGTGTGTGAAGCACACTGCAGCGCTTTTGTCCGCGTTGACTTCGATGCGCCATTTCTTAAACCAGTCTCCTAGCTCGTTAACCGAGTTTTGGATTCTGTTCAGAACTGACGACATCAGCCGCCCCTTGTAATAAAGGGCGGTGTCATCCGCGAACAAGGAGAGTTGCACTCCGTTTTTAGGGATTGGAATGTCATTAGTGAACAATATGAATAGTAAGGGGGCTAGCACTGAGCCCTGAGGAACCCCGGCCAATATAGGACGCGGGGAAGAAAGGACACCTTCATGTCGGAAGCGGAAGGTACGGTTGTGGAGGTAGGAAGCCACGATTCGGACAATCCGGTCTGGAAGGCCAATGTCATGTAGTTTGTAGATTAGTCCTGCATGCCAGACCTTGTCGAAGGCCTTGGCTACGTCGAAAAAGACCGCGACGGTCTTATCGCGCCGCGGATAAAAACCGGTTAAAATGTATTCTACTATGCGATGGATTTGTTGGGGACAAGAGTGTTTTGCGCGAAAGCCGAATTGGTGAGGTATGACCAGAGGTCCGATCACTGTGGTCAGCGCATCTCGGTTAGTACTGACTTTATTGCAAATAAACAATTAATGAAATATAGACCTATAACTAAAAGCAAAATGACACGCTTTAAACTAGGAGTCGCCGCCAGAATCCACAGCCCCTTATCATTGAAAAATACTGATCCCGATAACTTATATAGGGCCCTTTTCGTTACTATAAATAGTGAATTTAATAAAATTTTTAAATTTAAGCAGGTGCAACTAAATAAAAATTTGAAGTTTAGTGATTGGGCCACAATAGGTATTTTTAAAAGTAGGGATAGATTATATGAGCTATATGGAGAAAAACAATTCAACCATTCTCCATCTTTCCTTGAACATGTAAAGTGTTATTCAAAAATTTTTAAAGCCGTGTGTATTATGGCTAAGTCTATGCATATCAAGGAAAAAATTGTCAAATCAAGCAATAAGATAAAAACCACTTGGAGTATTATTGGTAACGAGATTGGTAGTAAAAATTTACGCGATTCTAAATATGAATTATTAGTTAGTCAAAATAAAATAACCTCTGATAAAGAGGTGGCTAATGAATTTGAAAATTTCTTTCAAAATATTCCTGTTAAGTTGACAAAATCGTTGACTTCATCCCCGACGGCAGCACATTCTATTTTAAAAGATACCGTTGATGAATGTAGTGTTTCATTTAAATTTAAATATACTTCCTCATTGGAAATAGTTCGAACCTTTCGTGCATTGCACATTAAAAATACGGGTGATTTATGGGGAATGTCTGTCAAAATTTTAAATAATATAATAGATGTGATAGCCCCTTATTTAACTAGGTTATTCAATAAATGTGTAGATCTAGGTACTTTCCCAGATCTTATGAAGTATAGTAAGATTATTCCGGTTTTTAAATCTGGGGATAAAGCAGACGTTAATAATTACAGACCTATTTCTATTTTACCTACTCTCAGTAAAGTCTTTGAAAAAATTATATTAAAACAATTGCTGATGCACTTCAACACTTATAACTTACTCCACCCTGAACAATACGGCTTTACCAAAGGCCGTAGTACAACAGATGCAGGTGCTAGGCTTCTTAAACACATCTTTGAGGCCTGGGAAAATTCACAAAATGCCATAGGGGTATTCTGTGACCTGTCTAAAGCATTTGACTGTGTTGAGCACGAAACACTTCTACTTAAGCTTAGTCACTACGGTATCAAGAATAATTCACTCAACTTGATTGCGTCGTACTTGAAGGGTAGAATCCAATGTGTTAGTATAAATGATACCAAGTCATCGGGATCTCAATCTGTTATGGGGGTACCTCAGGGCTCGATTCTAGGCCCCTTTCTTTTTCTAGTATATATAAATGATCTGCCGTATTATATTAAGAAATATGCAGAGATTGTCCTGTTTGCTGATGATACTTCTCTTATATTTAAGACGAATAGAAATAAAATGAATTTTGACGATGTAAACAGTGCTCTGTCTCGTTTATCACACTGGTTTACTACAAATAATTTGCTGCTAAATGCTAAAAAAACTAAGTGTGTTGAATTTTCACTACCTAATGTACGGAATGTTAGTAAAAGCCTCAAATTAAATAATGAAATTCTAACTATGGAAAAATCCACGGTTTTTTTGGGTGTCACCTTAGATTCTAAACTACAATGGGGCACCCATATAACGGCTCTCGCGAGTAAGCTAAGTAGGTCAGTTTATGCCATTAGAAAGATAAGACAGTTTACTGATGTAGAAACTGCTAAACTTGTTTATTTTGCATACTTTCATAGTCTCATGTCCTATGGTATATTGATGTGGGGCTCAGCGGCTAACGTTAACGTTGATGCTATATTTATTTTGCAGAAAAGGGCAATCAGAGCCATTTATAAATTAAAATCACGCGAATCCCTGCGTGAGAAATTTAAAGAAATAGGCATATTAACAGTAGCCTCTCAATTTATTTACAGCAATATTATTTTCGTAAAAAACAACTTAGGTCTGTTCAAGCAGAATAGTGATACGCATAATCATTTAACTAGAAACAGACATAATTTGGTTACGTCATCTTTTCGCCTAAGTAGGGTACAACGTTCTTATATGGGGCTCGGTGTACGTTTTTTCAATAAATTACCTAGGTCAATACGTGATTTACCTATCCAAATGTTTAAGAGATATGTGAAATCTCAGCTAGTAGGCAAAGGATACTATAGTATAAATGAATATATTAATGACAAAGACGCCTGGAAACTAATGCCGCATCCAGTTCCGCGTAGGTTAGAACGCAATATTATGTAACCATCCATGATTTTAAAAGATGCGCTGAGGAGTTTCTTTCGGCTTTTCTTCTCCTCCTTGACAAAGCGCCTTTCCGAAAAGCTGGTAGATTAAAAAATGACGTGCATAAGTGTATCAGTGATACCTATATGAATAAAAGATTTTGATTTGATTTGATTTGATTTGGTGGTCCATCCGATGGAAGGAGAAGCCTTCTCATGCGGGCTTGTATGATTCTTTCTAAAACTTTACCCATAGCCTTGAGGAGGCTGATGGGTCGATGGTTAGATGGAATGTTTAATGGTTTACCGGGTTTTGGAATACCTATTACGGTTGCCTCTTTCCACGCGGTGGGAAAGTGACAATGTTCAAAGCAGGCGTTGAACAAAACGACTAAGAGGGTGATAACCTGCTCTGGTAGGTATTTGAGCGCTAGGTTCGATATACCATCGGCTCCTGGGGCTTTACGAGGTTTAAGATCGCGAATGATGGACTTGACTTCGTCAGTAGACGTTAGGATAGGATCGGCGGTGATGGGGAGTGAGTTCCTGTGACGGACTTCATCCTCCACCGCTTGGACATGGGAGGGGTAGCTAGGCAGGGAGCTGGGAGTACATTGCGCGGCAATACTGTCGGCGAAACACTCGGATTTATCTTTGTCCTCGAAGGCTATACTGCCGTCGGGACGGTTAAGAGGAGGGGTGTCTAGTCTGGCGCCTATTCGAAGGGCTTTCGCCACTCTATAGAACGCCAGATGTGAGGGAGTGATGTTGCTCATGAGGGAGTCCCAATTGGAGTTCCTCATGTCGGAAAGGAGGGTTCGAACTTGACGCTGTAAGGCGTTAGCTCTCCTACGGTATGTGGGAGTGGGGTATAACGCGGCTCTTCTGAGAGCTGCGTTTTTCTTTTGGATAAGGAGCCGGACTTCGAGCTGTAGTTTTCGGTTGGGAACCTTAACCACGCGCTCGTTGTCGCGGAGGGCAGACTGTACTGAATTAGTGAGATCGCCGACAGTATTGTCTATCACAGCCGGGCTATCGAAATAGTCGGCTGAGACTGCGAATGGGGAGTTGGGGGCATCAAACTCAGCGCTAAGCTGGGTCTTGAAGCCTTCCCAGTTGGTGAAGGTTTTGGAGGTTGAGGTCGGGATAGGATCGAGGGACCCTAGCTCAAGGGAGACCGGGCGGTGGTCAGAACCCAAGTCATCGAGAGTGTTTATAGCTCTCAGGTTTAGGGAGACTCCCTTGGTTAGGGCTATGTCCAGGATGTCAGGGGAATAGTTCACCTGACTTGGATAGTGGGTTGGAGAGGACGGGGATAGGACGTCTACGCCGATGTCAGTGGTTAGCTTGAGGAGCTTCCTACCGTTTGTGTTTGTCGTATGGCACTTCCAGACGGAGTGTTTAGAGTTGAAATCTCCAAAAAGGACTACTGAGTCTCCGAGTGATAGTAGTGCTTCTAAGTCGCTTCGGAGGGGAGGTTTGTGAGGTGGGTTATAAACCGATGCTATGATCAGGGATGAGTGCCCTGTCATACCTAGCCTAACTACCGTGGCTTCTAGGTTGGTGAGGGTAGGAGTTGTGATTGGAGAGCAATGTAATGCTTTCTTGTAGTAGATGGCAGTGCCTCCGCCCTTGCGGCCGTCAGCTCTGTCGTCTCGTACAAGAGAGTATTTGGGGATGGAGAGGCCCCTGGAAGAGGGTTTGAGGTGAGTTTCTTGGACTAGCAGTAGGTCGACATCCCTATTGCTAAGAAACTGTTTGATTTCTAATAGGTTGGAGTGCAACCCGTGCGCATTGAAGGAAACGAGCGAGACTCCTTTCGGTTTCACTCGACCGGTAGTGGAAGGTAAAGCGTTAGTCGCTTGTGACATTACTGAAGCGAGTTTAATAACTCGCAATGATCGGTGAGCGCCGCGAGGCGCTCTTGAGGTGTGGATGCTGCCCGCAGCTTACGAGCGAGGATCGCAAAATCAGCCATGTTGATGTTTTTGATCGTATCCCTTACTAACGCCATGTCCTCCTGAGAGGGCATGTCGTCAGATTGGGGCTGCGAGGGGCGGGGGAAGGCAGTAGGTGCCTTTTTGGGTGCAGGTGCAGCCATAGGTGCGATTGCAGCCTTGGTTGCGGGTGTGGTCTTGGGAGCGGGAGCAGCCGTGGGGACTGTACGTCTCCACGGGTTGGAGGGAGGAGGAAGAGGAGGCCCTGGCCGGGCAATGGGGGTTCCTAACTTGGGGAAGTTAGCATCCGTCATAGGAGGCGGTGCTTGCCTCTCGCTGTTAGGCCGGTTTTTAACAGCCTTGAAAGGGGCGGGGCGGGGGGCTCGAGGGCAGCCACGGTAATTGGCTGGATGTCCGGTTTGGCCACACAGGACGCAAGCCGGGGGGGATTCCTCATCCTTGGTGCGGGAGCACTCCTTGGTGAGGTGTGGAACGAGGCACTTAACGCACCTCGGAGAAGCGGAGCAGTTGGCCGCTGCGTGGCCATACAGCTGGCAGCGGTGGCACTGACCGGGGAACCCACGTTTGTGTGGGGCTTCGGCCCGGATTTCGGAGAGTCCACATACTGTGAGCCTCTCTTTGAAAATGTTGCGTGCTGTGGGCGTGTTAGTCAGAATGACTAACGCGAGGGGGAGTTGACGGCCGGTTCGAGTGTGCATCTTGTGCACGTCCTCGACAGGATGGCCCTGGGATTTGAGGTCCTCGAGAATAGCCTCATTGGCTAGCTCGAAGGGAACTCCTCGGAGCACGGCCTTGACTTTACGCTCTTCAGGGAGAGCATATGTGTGGTATGGGATCTTGTTGAGGCCTAAAAGCCTGGTGAAATTCCTAAAGTGGTCAACGTCAGGGACCTTGACCCGGATGGTGTCGCCCATGTTAGTGGCGTGGGTATAATGGATTTTATGCTGAGTGCATAACTCCGTGACCGCGGTCCATTTGGACTTGTCACGTAGGAAGATGGGCGGTGGGGCCTTGACGGCGGGGAGAGTGGGGGTGCAGCGAGAGGCTGGCTTCGAAGACTGCCTAGGGAGGCTAGTCTCGGGGGAAATGTCAATAGACATTAATGGGACGGGTTTAGGGAGGGAGGGCTCATTGCCCTTAGCGGGTTTAGCGCGTGGCTTGCGCTTTTTGCGTGAGACACGCTCGTATCCGTCCTCACCAGTGACGGTTGAGTCGGAGCTCAGGGAGGGGGACTTGGCCCGTTTACGGGCGCTTGAAAGAGATTCCGCGTCTGAAAAGACAGCATCATCGGGGTGGGGCCGAGAGACGGCAGAGGGGCCGGAAACAACGGAGATATTGTCCAACGGGGTGGACGCGAGGGACGGGGTTCTAGCCCGGAGGCTAGACAGGAAGGTCGCCTTGTCAAAGGACGGAATGAGGTAGGGCGCCAAAGCGCTGAGGAAGTGTTCCGGCGACAGACCCATCATAGATGAGTCCATCGCTGGAGGGTGAGCGGGGTGTCTGTCAGTCAGGGAGAGTCGGGGGGAAGCTACAGAAACGTCAGTCGGTCGGGCGGTGGATATCCCTATTGGATTATCCACCAACCTTTCCCCTTGGGAGATCCCAAGTGCAATGGGGTCCGGTCTGCCGGTTTCTCCCAGGCCAGGAGGCCGGGGAAGCGCACCGGGTCAACGCTGACTAGCTTAGTTGCCACCGTTAGGTATCCACTAGTCCAAAGTATTATTCTCTGAAGGAGAATAAAACAAAAGTAAAATCGCCTTTGCGTGAGCAATCGAAAATTGCGGACGCGCTAGCGGGGAGCGCTCCGATAAGCGAGCAGAGACAGAGCGGGAGCACAAGTGCGACCGCTCAGCTCGGCGGGCTGAACGGAGTAAAAACGATGAAGGGCTTTGAGAAAAAATAGGAAGTCCCTCGTCTCGGCGGGGGCACGACCATGCCCCCAGATGAATAGTATTTTACCGTTGACAATTATATTTGTGTTACATTAAACTCAAAACGATGTGCTCTCGAGACGACATTAAGTTAAAAAAAATTAGAAAAATCCGAAGTCTTTTGTTTTTTGAACGAAAAATTATGATAACATAATAATGTTGCCTTGTTTTGTTAGGTATATTGATTCACACCCGGATTGAAATACCGGTCGTACGACGCATATAGTACGGCGTGTGTATAAGTATAGGCACGTAAGTAAGTATAGTGAATTCTATACCAGAGTTCAGTGTTAATTATATTTCTATCGTTACTACAAAAAAAATTACAATAGAAGACGGTACAAAATATTCCTTAATTTTTTGTTCAATTTACATTCATTAAAACTCCATCATGTTCACATCAAAAAAAATATCCGAAGGGCATTCTTAAAATATGGCTAAGTAAGTGCTAGTTGAATATGTCGGTGTAGTCGGTATCAACAACATTAGATTCGTATCGAGTACATTTGTGCTGTGAACACACTTTTGCTGCTCAAAACGGTTGCATTAAGACTCGTTAGTGATTCGCTTTGCACTATCTTTTAGCGCTGAATTTTATGGATTTAACAGCAAAAAAATTTACGGCAAAGTACTGAAACTGTGATGACTTTAACACAATTATGTTTCTTGATGACTTTGTAAATGGGAAAATATTGTTAAAAACAGAGAAAGGCGTCTTGTGGGATACCACATTGAAACGAAGTTCTTTTGCTTAAATAATTATGTCATTGACAAAGTATTGCATAGAAGTAACATAAGACAGAAAGGCTAAAATGTTTAGGTTACAAAAATACGATTTCTTTATAGGTCTTTCAAAATCGAATTGTGATTTTAATGTTTTGGTTTTTAATGTGAAAAAAAGTGCCAAAGACATCCATGAATAAGTAATAATATGAATAGGCTGCATGAAATCAATCACAATCTTTTGCTACCAATAATTTAGTATTATTTCTAAATAAAACCTTGTTATAAGTACATACTATTATTTCTTCTGTGGTACAACCAAAACTGCCATATCAAAAGTCAAAGATGCCAATAATATTACCCCACCAACTGCTACAACTTGGTATATTAATTCTCCCACGTTTAACACTTCCGTTTCTTAATTGGTGCCTATTTCTACATTACCACTACGATTATGAAGTTAAGGCCCTCTGCGCATTAATAGATCTCAAGTAAAAATATACTCGGATTTCCATAAAAGGCAGGGAGCGTATAATTTGAAAGCATTACTTATTTGAAGTGGAACCGGTCTCAATGATGCTATGCGATACAGATAACCTCGTTAGGCCTCGCGATCAATTAAAAATGCACCTCGGGTTAGGGAGAGCGCTCATGTAGAGCCAACGGAGCGTAGTAGGTTTATTTCGAATTTTTATATTAATTTCTGGAAAGCGTAGCCAGAGGAGGTAAATTATTTAGTTATCGTGGCCCATGGACAATGCAACTCACAAGCATTCCCCAAGTAGGAAAGTACTATCTCATTCGGAACTCTTAAGTTTCACAACTATTCGTCGTTCATTAATTAACAGCTGATAACAACACAGTGGGTTGTTTGTTTGATAAAATCTACCGCGCTGGTCACTTATGCAAGTCACTTTTTTTACCGACACAAGGCATAAATCCAAAATGCACTTGGCTTTGAAAAAATTTGACACGACACAAACCTAGGCTCTCGTTCGTAAAATTGACTCAAACCACACATATTTTATAATTATTTTCAAACAATGTTTATAAGTAACGCGTAATCGTATTGCGACTCAGTTACAATGTGAGCTCGCCTTAACAGACGCCCAATCCTTAAATCGTTCTTGTATGGATTTGTTCCACTATGGTCTACCGAGGAGAATTTACTTGATATCCAAAATAATGTTTTATAGCTAAATTCTCTTTTTTTATACATCACGAGTACGTCTTGAACTACTAACATATGTTATATACTATACATAAGTTTATACATATACACACATATACTATATATAAGTTTGCGTAAAAAATAAAATTCAACTCTTTGATAAGTATTGCCATTTTCAAATTTAATTACATCTTCAATGCGACCATAGAGGAACAAACCCTTATATCGTACTCATAATGTATTGCTTAGGCATATTGAGAAGTAGTAAACATTAGCCAGCTGTGTTCATCTCGACTTGCAGTTTCAACTCTATACTAATTGCATAAGATTGTATTTTATTTGTATTATTTTGAAACTCACCGGTATTCTAGAACGATCAGTGTGAGAACCATGCGAGCAACACAAAGTTAATAACATCACTAGTAGGTAACCAGTTTTTTTCTGTAGACGGTCTTAAATACGCTTTTTAATCTATAATGGGCCGCGATCCTATCTGATACACAAGGGTACTAAATTGTAATATCAAAACTACAACGCAATGTGCTTTCCGAATCTTCTAATATTACATAATATGTCAATGTCGATGGTCTTCATGTTAATTCGAAGTTCCCGAGGTAATATATTGATATTTAATTTGTAATAAATACTTTTATTTTATTGTATTAACCGCTGATACGTCAATTTTGAGTCACACATGGCCGAGTTTAACTAGTAATATTAACAATGACTGAGATTGAGATCCAATTAAACTCTTCATAGATATGTATCTAAAATGTGGGAATCCAAGACACGTAAAATAAAACACGGATGCGAAAACAGGTGAATACTGCAGCAAGCGATACGATCATTTTATTGTTATATAAGTGTGTTATATATGTGTATAAGTGTACTATGAGCTTTGTACGGTTTAATTTTATAACTCGAGAATCAACACGTTCCTAAGGTTAAAGATTTTTCCAACGGTGAATGGTGATGTAAGGTTGCCTATCAGTAGATTACTATTGACGAATTTGCGTAAAATAAAAAATAAAACGGTCGAGAACAGTGAGACTAATTAGGCGTTCATTGCTATTGTCAGAATAAAAATAATTCTAGAGACTAAGTGAGTCTCAAATAGAACTTTAACTAACTACACTGGTATGGAATTATTAGCTTAGTAGGACTTTTTAAGTTGATTATTATTTTAATCTTAACTAAGTTATTTATTCAGTAAAAAAAACTTACTAGTGGATACCCAGCGTGTTCCACTTCGCTAAAATTATTTCTGAAGACAATGACAGATTAACGTTTTCAGTATGTGCCATTTTCACATATTACCTTCAAATTGTTGTATGAGAGAAGTGGAAAATTGACTTTATCAATGGACCGAATGTGCCTAATGCATTGTTTTATTGTTAGTGGACTCAAACCACCTCCGGCTTACCTTGGGCCTTTCAAATTAAACCATTTTGAGGCATATCGGTTGAGTGTTTTCAGAGTCTATAAAGGCATTTTTGTTTTTCTTTATTTGTAAAGATAAAATCTACATAATATGTAAAACACAAAAATGTTTTTCTGTACAGATATTTTTTGTGCTTTATATATATAGATTTTATCTTTGCAGATAAAGCTGCGAAATGCTTCGTCTGAGCAAAACCGCACCAAACAATATTTATGTGACATGATCGTTAATTTTTAGTGTCAACCCTAAAAACACAATTGATAACCCTGCTGTATAACTTCACGATATATCTATTAGGGTACTATCATGAACAATGGACGGTAAAAAGTTTGATGAGGCTGCCACGTAATTACCGCTTGACTAATGGTCCCGTGTAGCGTTACTGATGGACAAAATACAATTTTAATAGACGAAGAAACAAAAAGTACTATTATTTAACACTAATTACAGTCTTTGAAATTAAATGATAAAAACTGTATAGATCTGTAATAAAGTATTGCGCAGGATATAATAGGAAGATAAAAATGACGTGAATCTTAATATGTTCTTACTGGATGCATCCGTACCACATCTATTTGGTTTTTTTAGCTTCTGGGCTTTTTACAAAGAAAGTTGTTTTTTTATGGAAATAGCCGGCAAACGAGCTACGATCTACCTGATGGTTAGTGGCTATCGTCGCCCATGGATATCAGCAACACCAAAGCCATCTCTGATGCGTTGCCGACCAAGAAAGTGAGAAGAAAAAGAAAGAAAGAAAGTGCTGCTAACAACTTATAAATTAAAGTGTATTTATTTTATACTGAACCTTATTTTTTTGCGGCAAAGTGATACACGTTGTAATTATAATAAATATATTTCCTAACAATATACGACACAATATTTCAAAATCTGACATCATGCCTATTATTTATCACGGGCATATAAAACAGTACTGACCTTATTCTTATAATCCGCATATAGCCTGCTTAGCCATAAAACCTCATGGCGAGTTTTGTTAACATTATGTGACCTCGTGACCCCTCACGGACGCCATCAGTCTTGCCCCATAACGGCCGGTATTGTATCAGATATTCTAATATAGAACTGACATACCTATAGGGAAATGAAAAGTCAAGGATGGTCAAGGACTGTTCATTGATTAGCGTTGCTACTAGATTGAAAAAGTGGCGAAAGTTATATATATATTTGTAAATAGTTCATTATGCTTTTTAAAACTTTTGTAAAACTGGAAATGCTTTGTGTTTTATTCGTTTTATACACTAATAGTTCAAGAGCCCAGGGCCACCAGACCTTACTTATTTTCTGACGGACAAAATATGTGCAATAGAGTAGTATTACTCGTAGTTTATACAGTGAACGTATAACTATCAGTTAACTTAAACCATGGGCCAATCCTCAGAAATCAGTTGCCAAAGGTACGAAAAATTTGCACTCATTTTACTTACAGTCTAACGCACGTCTAACGACTGATTCTTAAATATTTTGTAAGGAATATTGTAAAAAATTTGAAATAGATATTCCCAGACACATCCTACTACTGTTATAATACGGCCCGTATTTATTGCCAGACGTCAAAAATGTTAAAAACTCTGACGCCAACGCCCAACTCCCCGTCCCATACCAACTCTCAGACCCTTCTATAGTTATTTAACTGTATCGATTACTTATAGTTAATGCTATTATAATCACAAGATCTATGACTTCACACATTTTGAAGTATACCCGTATGGTATTCATAAGCTTGAAAAACCCTGGCCTATTGAAACTAACTAATCAAATGCCGCCTAGGCCACCTTGGCAGCAGGTGTATCTATACAGAAATAGATTCACGCTTTGCAGTTTTTGCTTTCATTAATTACTTTAATGCAAAATCGAAACATGTTACATCATTTGTTACAAAAGGTACTCGGTAGTATAATTTGGTCTCATCTGCATACAATAAATGTCTCTATTGTGTTACAAATACAGGTGAAAACGGTATGCGTTATTGAAGTTTCTGGTATAGTTTTTGTGGAGTCCCAATGGACGTTTGACTATGAATTGTTGATAGTATCTATCGCTTAATTTGATTTCGTTGAACTAGTAGGTTCAAGATTTTTATACTCCCTATTATTATAAGCAGGATGTAGATCAAGTGCTAAGCCGCAGATAGAATGATATGCAAAAATTATACATTTCATAATTTTAAGGTATTTTATTCCGGTGTACTGCAAGGGAGAATACTTGGGCCTAGACTAGACTATTTCTTACTTATATTTATGATACATATTGTATTGTGTAAAATAAAATTAATCATTCATTTCTTTTCCTGATGATGTAGGATACATAAATATTTTTCCGGCTGGAAATCGAACCTTGGACCCCTCGCTTTACAGTTACTGGATTAGGCGACGGGTTCGTCAAAAATCTATGTTTTTAATCTGTGCCAAAAATAGCAACTGGTAACAGCCATTTGACACTAAACACGAAAGCCTTAGGAATGATTAATCCTCTTTGACCTAACTTACGACAAATTGACTTGTGGCCATGACAGAAAATTATTTTTAATCACAGAGACGACACATCTACGACGACTATGTATCTTTTGCTCATATTATCCGCTTGCTTATCGAGGATAACAGGTAGTGAATTTTTCTGGACATCCATAACGACTTGACTTAATATTACGTACATAAATTATTATTGCATAGTTCAACATTATCAAATTTCAATATTTGTATAAAAATATACATAAATATCAAAATGATTGATGTGTTTCTCAGATTTAACTATATTTCATTTGTGAATGTAAATCAAATTAATGAATTTGATGGAAGCATGTGACTTATTTAAATACGGTCATAAAAACATCGTAACACGTTCAATGGAACACGTTTGGACGGTACGCCGCGCTGTGACGTCACACCCTCGAGCAACGTCTAGTTGAAAGCGGTTTTCAAAATTAGGATTGTTATTTATAGGAATAAAATTAATTAATATGTACTTATTGCATATCAAACATGCTATATACAACCATATTTGGTCATGATCAACAACACGTGGATTTAATCAGAATCCAAATATCAGCTTATACCCAAGTTACTCTCTAAAAGAGAGTTATCTGTGGATGTAAAACCGTGATGATCCGAAACTTCTTTCTTTCTTCTTAATATTCTAACTAAAAACGAGCTCTCGCTATATCATGAAAATTTCTATCAAAGGTATTGGTGATACCAAATGGTGAATCCAATAAGAAAATTGCGATTGTCTAAATTTTACTCCGACTACACTTTCTAGAAAAGTCAAATGAGACTTCTGTATCTGTTTAAATATCGCGTAAATAAATAGTTTGAGCACCCCTGATACCGACGATCTATTTAGTACTCCGCTAAGTGATTCAACCTTGAGGTATAATTCCCGGGTCTCGATATATGATGCAGCAATATCGCGGGGCAGAGGTGGCTTCAAGATGACGCTTGTTTATTGCGTTTTATTGGTATGGAAATAGTTGAGGCATATTAGTGATGTGTGTACTACCAGGAGCCCAAGTTTAGAGATAACGTCTAGCTTAGAGATATTCTTATCTCTACTCATAACTCTCTTGGAAAAATTTAGTCAAAATTTATCTATCCTGGGTGTAGACATTTTCTCGAACGTGACATTCCGAGAATAAGGTTTGGTGACAATAGACTTTTTTCCGAGATTTATCGTATTCGAAGTTCCACTTCGCGAGAATCGGGTCCCTGATGTTTATGTTTATACTGGCTGATAAAAGAACACATGATAGTTAGGGGTCATGGCTGCCCATAGATATGTTACCCGACGAGACTCGTCGACGAGCCTACGGCTTAGCACGCATTACGATTTTTCACCGCGCGATTTTTTCCGCAAAATTCTGTGATATATGGAAATTGTATGATGCTGCACGCAATTGCGATAAAAAAATCGTGTTGGTTATGTATGTAGTACGCGATTTAAAAATCGTCAGAAAAAAAATCGCGTGGTGAAAAACCGCAATGCGTAATGCGTATTAAGCCGTAGAGGGCTTACCGCGTCTCTTCAGCTTCATGACTGAAATAAATTGAAAATATTTATGAATAACAATATTTCTAAACTATCTACCCTGGTAAAAAAACTTTACGATTATACGAGTCTCGACTCTTACAATTAAGTTGAAGAGTCAATGCTCAATTTGTCGACCATAGTTTAGTAGGAAGGAATAGGAGAAAGTCTTCAAGATGGATTTATCCGACTTAAATTGAAGTCGACGTCAATTCTCAAGTTACAAGGTCCGAAACCTTCAAATTATGTAATTTTGCTCCAATCAACATAATCGTCCATAACCAGTAGACGAGCTAACACGCAACCGGGTCGACATTGACCCAGAAATTAACAATTACTTACAATTTAAGGTACTGCTTACAGAAATAGCTCTTGCTTAATACTACTATATAATTTAAATTAGTAGTTTAACTTGATTTACGAGGATCAAATACTTATTAGATAAAACCGGCCAGATATGTGTCAGCTATCAGGCCACGCGCAATGTAGGGTTTCGTAGGCTTCCATTGCCGTGAATGTTTATACATGTCCAACACCTGCCCATTTAGCCGGCAGACACTATATTTTTTTCTGGTCTATCACATTTTGACTGCGGTACCCTAAAAAATTGCTTAATTTTGTTTTACGTTAATTAAGTGTTTTATCGGTTTTTAATCTGTAGATGCTTTTTATGCCGTCATCAAAACTCATAACAACGTGATGAACCGTGGTATCTACTCGTTATAGTTTAAGAAGACTGAATCAACTGAAACTGAATCAACAGTGGTACAGTATGTCTTTTGATGAATGGATTAGTGACTTACGCCCCAACTCAGAGTCACTAATGGTTACTTAAATCGCTCCTTAGTACAGATTTTGTATGGTGATTCTTTACTAAGGAGCGATTTAAGTAACCGTTAGTGACTCTGAGTTGGGGCGTTAGTTGCATATTTACAAAGGAGATGTGTTTTTTTGGGCGGGACCTATGTACATTCCAGAATAAAAAGAGAAAAATATACTGATTCACATAAAAATATTTAAAAAAATATTATAAAAGCTGTTCTCTGCAGAGAAATTATTTTCAATAAATTATTTTTACACACGACAACAATGGCGGTTCCATGGAACTAGTCATGGATATATTAGTCTATCCATGGAACTACATAGTACACTCCGAAGAAATAGTGAACTGTCAAAATAAATGTAGATTTGTCTGTTGTCTGTGATTAGTTATCTGTACTTTAGAATGATCACTTTGAAGTTTAGCAAGCAAAGTGACATTTAAACGTGAGTCTAGTGCGTCCAATAAATCGACAATGTATGGCTTTTGGAGATCTATCGTCACGATTTTGTTTAGATTAATCGAAGCGACGAATTGCACACAATATGATATAATATTATTAGAAATCCAAATAGATCGTGCTTATTTCACTATGCATTTGACTTTGACACTCCTAACATGACATTAGATATAACAACTGTCATAAGCAGTTGACACCCACCATATTGTCTCAGTGTTACAATATATAATCCTTAAATTGAATTATTGTCGCCAAACCAAGGTGAAATCTAGAATTTGGATAGTAAGGAAAGCTTTGTAATAATATGAGCTATTTCCTAGTGAATGTACAGTGTACCCGCCCAGTCGCCATACATTTCTAAGACATCTCCTTTTATGTGTCTCTCACTTATTCTAATCCTTACTATACTGGCTACCTATAAATTGGCTCAAAAATAATTTACGACTCATAAATCAACCTTATATTATAAGATTTTATATTGTAGATGTTATCGAAATTTCGTGTTATAACAATAAAAACAATTACTTCATTCTCGCTAATTGACATAGTTTGAACGTAAAATATTTTCGTCGGAGTCGGCGCACGGCAGAATGTGATTACTTTAATGAAATTCGGTTATTAAAATTATCGCGCGGTTGGTATACGAGTGGTAGTATAGTAGTCAAGCATTAACTTATAAAATACTAGCTGCCGGGACAGACTTCGTTCTGTCAAAAGTTTTTTTTTTTTTTGAGATGCAAGCTATCCTATCTTTGAAGTTGGATCAAACTGCACACGGTATGCAAATTTGATTAGATTCGGATAAGTAGTTTAGGAGTCCATCGCGGACAAACAACGTGACACGTAATTTATATATATTAAGATAAAATTAAAGCTTGACTTGGACTCAACTTGTTAAAAGCAATTTCTGGTCAGTTGATGGGGTCTGTACCATGATCTTCGATGGAATATGGAACAAGAAATAGATTGCAACAATCTTAACATTATTATTGGTACGTGCTAATATAATTAACTAATCTCCAATTATTGCTTTAAAGCTCGCATTATTAAAAGTATTGTGCATAAAAACTATTTTAAACTTGACGGTTATTTAAAAAAAGAACAAAGAAATGCTTTGACATATTTGTACGTAGATTAAATAATTCATAATGTTATTAATACCAAATTATCTTCTCCACCATTCCGCACTGGAGCAGCGTGGTGGAGTATGCTGTAGGCCTCCTCAAGAGGAGAGACCCGTCCCCAGTAGTGAGCCATTATTGGGTTGAAAGCAACCAGCTATTTTCTCATTAATGTTTGTGGATTAATAAATTATTTAGAGTTTACTGTTGGTTATTGCTTGATAGTGATTAACGTATCGACGCCATGGAGTACATACTCGTAGTTTTACTTTCGGGAGGTGTTAAAACATAAGAACAACAAATTACATAATTTTATTACACTTTGTAGCGTATACTCAATCGCCAAGTAAACATTCGATCGTCGAAGTAATAGCGTGTTTGCGTAAAGATAACAAACATGGATTCGCACATTTCGCACTCGAGTCGGCTTGTGTCGACGTGACATCATTTTAGTGCGCTGTTTTCGTATTGCAGTGACATTTTATTTACCACGTGCTAAAATTATCCTCTTAGCTTTAAATGGCATTTTATTTAATATGCAATGTAAAGTAGCCACTTGAATACCAATTGGATTGAATGTGCTCGATGGATTGAAATAATATTAAATGTTATTGGCTTAATTTTTTTACGGTTGGCTTTAGTTTTTTAGGGTTCCGTAGCCAAATGGCAAAAAACGGAACCCTTATAGATTCGTCATGTCTGTCTGTCTGTCTGTCTGTCTGTCCGTCCGTCCGTATGTCACAGCCACTTTTTTCCGAAACTATAAGAACTATACTGTTGAAACTTGGTAAGTAGATGTATTCTGTGAACCGCATTAAGATTTTCACACAAAAATAGAAAAAAAAAAAACAATTAATTTTGGTAGTTCCCCATACTTAGAACTGAAACTCAAAAAATTTTTTTTCATCAAACCGTGTGGGGTATCTATGAATAGGTCTTCAAAAATGATATTGAGGTTTCTCATATCATTTTTTTCTAAACTGAATAGTTTGCGCGAGAGACACTTCCAAAGTGGTAAAATGTGTCCCCCCCCCCCCCCCCCCCCCGTCAGTTTTTAAATAAGAGAATGATAAAACTAAAAAAAATATATGATGTACATTACTATGCATACTTCCAACGAAAATTGGTTTGAACGAGATCTAGTAAGTTGTTATTTTTTAATACGTCATAAATCGTAAACCGCAATTTACCTCGATCAAAGTTACAACGAACTTTAAGAACTTTTATATTATGTTACTTGCTGCTACGGAACCCTTCATGGGCGAGTCCGACTCGCACTTGGCCGCTTTTTTATTTTTATTAAGAACTATTTAGTAGGTACTATAAGGCATTTCACGTTTAAAGTATTGTTTTATATAGCGGGTGTGTGTTTGTACTTGTATTTATAAGTAATGTTGTATTGAGTTTTAGTGTTTTAAAGGTAGCATTTTTTAAGCGATGTAATTTCTCATGGTCTTGAATGATGATAACATAAAGACATGCTAGATAATCGTTTTAGTAGAAATTATTTTTTAATTATGTTTCAAGTATTGTTTAGAAACCGCATCATGTGTAGATACGTGTTTTGTCCATTAAACAATGATCTTAAAATCAAAATTCGCGTCCTCCACACATTTAATTATGTGGAAATTGTATACGTAATATGTCCATCTCATACCTTAATTTAATATTGTCATATCTCAATAGTGTTTATATTAAATTTTAGCACAAAATATTTTTCTTTAGATTGAAAAGGCATTCTGATATTTATAGGACTCATAGTAAGTACCTAATACTCGTAGTATTGACGTTAACATGCTGTCAATAAAAACTTGAAAGAGGAATGGACACAGTCAAGAAAAGGATACTCGTTCAAGTGTTTTTGCCTTTTAAAGGACATTGTTTACTTAACTATGCGAACGGATGAGTAAATGCTTTAAAGTTTTTTTCTTTTTAAGTTATTTTCTTACGACCTATCTGTGAAGTCTGTCTGTGTGTCCATGCTGCTGTATGTTTCACGCTTTTTATGTAACTTTTGATGCACCCGATGGTAAATGATCATCGCAAGTCATTCATCAAAGTTAGATAGATAATATAATTTCATCGGAAAGATTTCCGATGGAATTATTAGAGAAACCTGTAAAAGCATAATTTGTAGGCAGGGATTAATATAGTGTTCATGGATATTAATTTTATCAGGTCTGCAACCAGTTCCGCTCAGGATAGGGAATTTTTGGAATTAATAGCTGTATATTTTTAAAGGTGTGATGAGAACTTTGAGAATTTACTTTCGCCGTTTCTTATGGATAGAACGGTAGTAGAATTAAATTAAATATACGTGCTACGTGCATAAGTAAATTGTTGATACATATAGTAATAAATAATTTTGAATTTGAAATGCAAATTAGATACATCGAAGGTATATCAATAACTAAAAAAATATCTGTCAGGCGAAATCCCTGACATCATTAACATTTGGACTCCGCACCCTACCGCCGGTGCATTAACATTCATTGCATACTCGTCCCTATATTTTTATCTTAAAAGCCAGTAAAAAGTGACTGTAGTTCTCAAGTTTCAACTTATTAATTTGGTGCGTTTCACAAGCCAAGCAGTGGTGTTTATTTGGTGAAGATCCGACCAGCGGTTCGTGAGTTACAACAGTATTTATCCGATACATTTTGCGAATATATGTACCCGCACTCAGGCGCTGCGTAACGTCACACTGCTTCGTCACCCGTGAGCCGTTCACAGTTTACCCGCTTGCTTGCCGCTTTTATCAAGAAAGCTCCTACAGATTGTTAACGCGCAATTTCAACGGAACGAAACTTGTAGCTTATTAACTGTTTGTGTTCCGGTGTTTCTTCACAATCACATCTACCAAGAACACTATTAACAAAGATGAGTTCTAAAGCCGTTAACAAAAAATGTGCTGGATGTGCGCTGGAAATAGTAACCGCAGAACAACTCAAATGCACTACCTGTTCTCTGAGATATCATTTTGAATGTATTATTACCTCCAAGAAAAAATTCAAAGATCTTTCTCAAGACTTCAAATCCAACTGGGTCTGCCCAACATGTCAATCGAAAATACCGAAAGGCGACAACTCTAATACCCCTATACGCAACACTGGTACCACAAGCGAAGTTAACCCTACCGTGGCCACAGCTCATGTCACTCTCCGTCGCGCTAATCCGGGTACCACAACTCATAGCGCAGATAACTTATCTTTAGAGAAGGTTAAAGAGTTGATACAAGACGCTATGGAAGACCTGTTGGACAAATTTGAAAGAAGAATGACAAAAATTGTGGAAACAAAAACTAGAGAAATATTTACAGAAATAAATGATATAAAGGACTCTATTAACTACTTGAATACGCAACATGAAGACATACAAAAACAACTTCAACTGAGGTGTGACCAGATGGAAAATCTAACTAAGGAGAATGATATATTGAAAACAACAATTAAAGACCTCAGCAACCGCTTAAACATTATGGAACAGCATTCACGGATGTGTAATCTTGAAGTTCAATGCATACCCGAACACAAAACTGAAAACCTACTGAACGTGATGATTCAAATCGCCAAAGTTACCGGATATAATTTACAGGAAGGAGATGTACACAAATGCACAAGAATTGCCAAAATAAATCCCGAGAATAAACGCCCCCGCTCTGTGATTGTCAAGTTTTCAAACCCTCGTATTCGTGACACGTTTATGGCAAACGTAATACAGTATAACAAAAAAAATCATGATAATAAACTGAATACCAGTCATATTGGGATTGCGGGGGAGAAGAAACCCATTTATGTCGTCGACCATCTTATTCCGGAAACAAAGAGATTGCACGCATTAGCAAGAATAAAGGCGAAACAACTTGAGTATAAATTCGTTTGGGTGAAAAATGGTCGGGTATTTATTAGAAAAACTGAGACATCGGAACACATCATGATACGAGACATTAGTCAATTGGATTCACTTTCGTAATATTATTTTTAGATCATTGTCTATAAAATATACACATATAACATATATATTTAAAGTAATTTTATAATATTTACAGTACAATTTATTCACACTTAAATATTTATATTATTCAACAATATATAGTTTACTTAACTTCATGGAATTTTTAAAAATTTACTATCAAAATGTAAGGGGTCTACGTAGCAAATGCCAGGATGTTAAATTGAATATTATGAATAATAATTTTGATATTGTAATATTCACCGAAAGTTGGCTTAATGGTAGTGTATATGATAATGAAATTTTTGATAGTCGATACATAACTTATAGGCGAGACAGGGAAGTCAAAAATGGAGGAGGGGTAGTCATAGCAGTCAGAACTAATTTAATATCACAACGCATGACCCACTGGGAAAGTAGTTGTGAGGACCTATGGGTAACAATCGAAACAACTAGATTTGGTAAGCTTAATCACATTGCTTTGTGTGCCGCATATCTACCACCACCTATTAAAAGAGACAATCTGGAGACCTTCATAGCTAACACAAATAGTATTATTAATCAAAACGATCATGTTTTGCTTGCAGGGGACTTTAATCTTTCAAATTTAGCGTGGACAAATCTTCCTGGGGTTAAACATTTAAGCCCGTCTAGTAGCAGCAACCTGGATTCATTGTTTATAGACTTCTTAGAGGAAAATAATCTTAAACAGTACAACTCAATTGCTAATGTTAACCACAGAATGCTAGATTTGATTCTATCTAATTCAACTGATCTGACCATCAAACGTAATTCTAATCCTATTAGTATTGTAGATAATCACCACCCTCCCTTAGAAATAACTGTATCTATTACCAAAAATAAAATAATTACTGAAAAATCAGATTCTCGGTTTAACTTTTATAAAGCAGATTACAACAAAATAATAAACGAACTGAATGAAACACCATGGTTGGATCTCTTGCTTCAATGTCAGGACGTCAATTCTATGTTATCTATATTTTATAATAAGCTTAATGAAATCATCAAAAAACACGTTCCTAAAACCACACCTAAAAACAATAAGTACCCCATTTGGTTCGGTAAAAAACTTATTACGTCATTAAAAAACAAAAATAAATACAGGCTAAAATATAAAATTTATAAAAACCCTCTAGATCGTCTAGAATTTGAATCCCTTCGCGACTATTGCTATAAACTAACTAAGATAAACTATAACAAGTATATCCAAATCATAGAGGCTAATATATCAAAAAATCCTAGATATTTCTGGACGCATCTTAAAAACTTGAAAAAATCTTCTAACTCCTATCCCTCTAATATGGCTCTGGGAGATCAAGTGGCTACTGATGGAGCGAGCATCTGTAATCTATTCGCTAAACATTTTTCGTCAGTCTTCGTTAATCAGTGTCCTACCAACAACGACTTAATCCAGTCGATTGCACGCGGTTCTCTGTGCTCAGTACAATTTACTCAATTTGAAGTCTTTAAAAAACTAAAAAGACTTGACACACGGAAAGGTGCCGGACCGGATAACTTACCCGCGGTTTTCATAGCCACATGTGCAAAGCCTCTCTCCTTACCCATTTGTATCATTTACAACAAATCACTCGAATCAGGAGTCTTCCCAGACGTTTGGAAGAAAGCAAGAATTGTACCCATTTACAAAAAAGGTGGCTCTAATAAAATATCCAACTATCGGCCTATATCAATAATTTCCATCTTGCCCAAAATGTTCGAATCCCTCTTACACCCTCTTTTCCTTCGGCACGTTCAACAAGCCATCTCAGATGAACAGCATGGTTTTATGATTTCCAGATCTACTGCGACTAACTTGGCCAATTTCTTTACATTCGTTTCTAGCTCTGTCGATTCACGCATTCAGGTTGACACAATATATACAGATTTCTCCAAGGCATTCGACAGGGTTAATCATTCACTACTCATAAAAAAACTTTCAAATTTCGGTTTTGGAGGATCATTACTGTCATGGCTCTCATCATATCTAGAGGGTAGATCATCGCAAGTGGTTGTAAAGGGCCATATGTCTTCACCGTTTTATGCTACATCAGGAGTGCCGCAGGGATCTATCCTAGGTCCACTTCTATTCAACATATATCTAAATGACGTTACAGACTGTATACGTAACTCTATGTATTATATATTCGCTGATGACCTTAAGATCGCGAAACAAATTAATTCTGACCAAGATGCCAAGGCACTTCAAGACGACATTGATAGGCTATCTGAATGGTGCAGTAACAATGGAATGCTTCTAAATCCTGATAAGTGTTCATTTATTAAATTCACTCGTAATCATAAATTATTCGACCGGACATACCAAATTAATGGTGTTAGGCTCCAACAACAACAGAGTATACGTGATTTAGGCATAACATTTGATTCAAAATTAAACTTTATTAGTCATATCGAAAACATTTGTAAATCAGCACGTAGCACCCTAGGCTTCGTATTCAGAAACTCCAAAGAATTTAAGAATATAAGCACCAGAAAACTACTATATACTACTCTAGTTAGAAGTAAACTCGAATACTGCTGTGTTGTTTGGAATCCTAACTACCAGATTCACAAGGACCGGATTGAGTCCATACAGAGACGCTTCACTTTGTTTTATTCCGATGGATTTCGTAAACGAGAACCATACGTAAATCGTCTCCAAAAGTTTAATCTTATGTCGCTGTCTGACAGACGCAAAATGCAGGACATGATATTTTTGTACAAACAATTAAATAGCATCATTGACAACTCGAACCTACTTCGACATTTCTCATTTTCTATCCCATATAATCTACCACGACATCCAAGACCATTACTCGCCCATGGAAAATTTAAAACTAACTTAGGACGCAATTCTCTCATCCCTAGACTATGCAAACTGTTTCAGGAGTTCCTTGTTAAAGACGATACCATTGACATCTTTCATGATAAACTTACAACATTTAAAAATAAAATTCATAGGGTTTTAAACCCAAAACTAACAAAATTTCCTAATTAGGTATTACTATATTAGGTATTCATACCCGCCACACAATTTGCACATTTACTATCGTATTTATTTTTTATCATATTTATAAGATAATTATGTATCGCAATCGTATTATATATTATATATTTATATTATAATGTATCGTATTAATTTTATTTGCTTGTTTTCGTCATACCTATAAAATAAGAGATGTACAATGTTAATGCACCTTATTACGCATGCTGTGTTCATCCGTAATTAAAATTACAAATAGATTAATTTTAAGGCTTGGATCTGTAATCATTGTTGGTTTTTGTAATTTTGTGGATGATCCTATAAATAAATAAATAAATAAATAAATAAATTTGTAGGTTTATTTTAATTCATGGTTAAATAAAATCTTAATCTAATATATATATTTTAACTAAATCTTAATGTGCATCCTTCAAATCTGTCTAGATTTTAGCTCCTTATCTGTTTACTAAAACTAGGACATGGGCCGTAGTCGTGACGGTTCGCGTGTCGGTTACGTGATTATGCCTTTTATGGCTGAGTAATTTGTAATCATTAATGTAGGACGTGTTCGATTCCCGGCTGATGTAAATCACGATTGTTGAGCTAATCCGACGATGTCTAACTACTTAAATAAAGAGTTAGGTAGGTATTTCTTTGCGCCTTCTTGTTAAGGATTTTTTGTATCACGTAGTTCCTGTCGAATAGTGTATTAATATTTGTTATTAAACGGTTTTATTTAGCTTGCCCTGTTAGTGGGTCAAACGTAAGCTTCAAACAAAACTTAACTCGTACTTACATCCTTTAACGAAGGGAAATAGCATGCTTTCAAAATATGAATTGTATATTCCTATCTCAAAACTGTTCGTGTTGTACAGGGCCGTTCATTGTTGACCAGAAGACCAAGTCAACCAATTCAGCTTGTGCAGAACTCTGGACGAGATTTTGGTGCCACGTCCTTTTGGTCTCTGTTTACGTGTCGCTTACGTGTTTCGGTTGCCGCGTTGCAGAGTCAGTAATAAACCCGTCTCTGATGTCCATAATTATTCTGCGAGAAACACATGAAAATTATACAAATTATGATAATTGTACATGTGCCTTTATTATTCGGCGAGTAAAGTTTATTATTTTGTAATTCGTGTAAATGTTCCTTTGACATTCGCTTGTGTCGGTAACTTAATGGCCGGAGTGTACCGGCGGTAAGGATAAAATAATCTTTACGGATAAGTATATTTATTATTCATATTTTTATTGTATCTGAGGCCACCCTCTTCGATCCCCGCCCCTGGCTATTATTCTCTTTACGCTTGTCCTCTTTTATGTATGAGAAGTTTATGTCTGTTTGTTTTGTCGTACCTCCCTGATACAGAGGGACTTTCGTTGTCTGTCCTAATTTTATCATGGGACATGGTCTGTATATTATTTTGAGATGTTGTGGTATTAGATAATTTGAATTATGTACAATAATAAACTAATCGAAAAGACCTTGAAGGTTGAGACAATATGGGAGACATACTACTCTAAAGTAGATTATCCTGTCAGTAGTATAGTATTGGGCATTCTGCCCCACTTGTTCGCTCAGGCGTCTGCCTTCGCGTCGTGGGGCAGAATGCCCAATAAGATTTCTGGTAATGTGGGACAGAAAGCTTCATTAAAATTTCATAATTAGAAATGCAAAATAACTGTTTGTTGTTGTAAAGAACGCGGTTTCAGCTGAGAAAGGAAACAAAACAATATGTAAAAATTATTTATTCATAGTTATAATATTAATGTTAATTACAGGTTACAATCATTTGATATAAATGTAGGATGGTCCTCACACAGTTCATCCACCGAGTGCACCAAAGATTGAAGCTTACGCCATTGCGGTGTATCGTCTTGAGTCTGGAATTTTATCCGTACTAGCGCTTTCTTCCAGAGCTCTTGTGCATCAGTATTGCGCGCATCGTTGGTTTGGTAGACTTTCAAATCGATAAGGTAGTCCCCCGTTGTGTTGATCGCCCGACGTTCGTTGCCGTTTGCAACTCTGTTGACGAAGTACGTGGACAGCACGCGCGATGGAGGATCTTTGGATTTGCCGCCATCACGAGTAAGATTGAAGATGTCCACAGTCTTCCCTTTCTTTCTGTAACAAACATAAATAACCCGTATAAGTATAAAATTACTTACTGATGGTGTCGGTTTTCAAAATCATTACGAAAAATAACACAATAAATACAAAAATTGTATTAATTTACATACTGCATGGTCATGTAAATAAAATGTTGTTACTTGTAAATGAGAGTAACAATTTAATTATATTAAGAATCAATATAGTCTATCTCAAAAGTCAAGTTTACCGAAGAATAAATAAATTTTTACTCTGCAATCATAAGATTAGTGAAATATATTAAAATAAATCATGAACAAGAATAAATATAAACTTGATCGACATTTGCAGCAATAACCAGTGCCTATTACTGGTTATTTCAAAATAAATAAAAAAATATCTCCCATAATTTATATATCATAAACTATTTCAGTAACAGAAAGTGAATGTGTGTAATAAAAAATCAACTACTGACCGCAACGCCACATAAATATATCGAACGTAAGTACAAAATTTGAAATATTATAATTTAAATATAACGAGTAGATGTAAATTTAGTATGATTACCTTATAATGGCAGGCGATTTCTTCGTAGATTTACGCTTGCTTGTAGGAGTAGAATGTTTCCGCAGGAGCTCGGCACTGTGTTCAACATCTGTAGAGTTGCTGCGTTGATCGCACTCAGAGTCCGACCTGTAAATTGTTAAATTTTAATTAGATATTATTACTTGAAATACCTATGCTGAAAAAGGATTAAATGTTAAGTTAATGTTTATCTACTTGGAATGAACTAGTAATAATAAAACTATTAACTCGCACTTATAATTAATCTATTGACGATTATAACAATTATGAGTAAATTAAGTTAGTGAAAAATGTCAAAGTATTTGGCTACATGTTGTATCTGAAATATAAATTGGTTGAAGTAAAATATGAAAATTAATAAAAATTATAAAGACTTACATTTTAAATGGCAGCCACTTGAAGTATAATTACCAATACAACCACTGTTTGGATGGACTGAACTGCAGAGTGGAGGCACTCGGCGCTGGTTGCACTGTAGTCGTTGTAGGAGTACTTTGTTCCTATCCGAGGCTCGAATTTGATGTACCGAGCTCCGAAAACGTTAGCTTATAAGTCAGAAAAGACATGTAAATTTGGTAAAATGAAATGTAAGTGTGTTTAATAAAAATAATACACAAATTAGACATTTCTTATTTGTACGTATTACATTTGTACAAAAATGATAACTAAGAATGTTCTAGAATCATTATTTGCTAACGCAACACAAAGACTTAGGGCTACCAAAATAATTGTCATACATGTTACATACTATGTATAGACTGATGATCCCATTTTTATATAAAAATATGTGGAAGTGACATCCATAACCAAATTAGCTGCGTAGTAATAAAAATTCGTATTGCTGAATAACACTTTTAAATAGGTGTGCAATAATCACAAGTATTGTGTTGAGAAATATGATATTTTTGTTAGGGTTGACAAACGATATAAATTTAAAACATTCCAACTTAAATTGTAAAAATAAAAATATATGATTAAAAGGACTTGTTATTTACGTTTCATTGGGTCTTTTGTATTCTAGTTTAGGTAATTACATATCGAGAAAATATTGAATAATCCGGTAAATTAACAGACCATTAGCACTCTTAAATAAATATTCTATACCTATTTTTAACGTAGATAACTTTGTATGTAATAATTAAGTAATAAATACAACATTTTGTTCCAGTAAATAGGTAATAATAATACATAATTATTTGCATTTGGATGTCAACCCTGATTGAAATGAAAAATCTTGCAAAATACCGTTAAGTAATGCAACCGGATGGAACACGACACTTTTGTTTTGACAAAACACAATAGGTATTGGTACTATTTGCACGCAAAATGTGTATTTTAATTTAAATTTAATTCGATTACTGAGTACAAGTTATAGGTATATATTAATGGTAAAATCGATAGCAAAATTATTATAAGGTAATTATTATGTTAAATATTATAGTCTATTATATTTCATTCAAGTTTTGTTGTCATTATCAGTATTATTATAATAATTTTGTGTTTTTTTTTATTTCAGACCATCACTTATTATGAACTGTGAGGCAGCAGAGGTGCTGGTTTGAAGCAAATATTTTATTTGTTGACTAAATTTGCAGGTATAGAAATACCTACTTAATGAGGGAATGCTAATACTTTGGACATAATTAACAGAGACGACATTATTTTATTGTGAATATTGGGTATGTATTTAGTTGTTATTTCATATTACTATGATAGTTTTCATTATTTTTATCTGATTGAAAGAAAGAAATTATCCATTCTATGATGAATGACAAAGTGGCTTCTAATAATATTATTATCTGCTCGCCCTGCTCGTGGGCTAAGTATTAATTGTTGGTTCGATCTCCACAATAAAATAATATTAATGTTCTTAGATCTATTCTATTACAAAATCAATTGTAGATGTGTCTTAGTGATTATTTTTGTATCTGTTGTTAAAGATTTATTCCCGTAACAAAATAATTAAAAGTGTATTAAAATTATTATTTAATATGTGTTATTAAATTATGATCGTATCTTATTCCAGAGCACGTCACTTTGATGAGAGATTGAGAGATGCAATTGAAGATGTGAAGTTTTGAAGACCTACGGCAGTAATTGGTAATAAAGTCTGATATACTTAGCAGCTAACTCAATATTTCTGAATTATATAATAATTTTATTGTTATTGTGATTCTAAAAATGCCATTCTGTTCGGTTTGCAACATTGATGTGAATTCACGCTGTTGGATTAGCCATTTGCGAAGTAACAGACATAAAAATAATAGTACTATTCGTATCAATGACAACGTTGAAATTATACATTCCTGCTTCAAAGGACGTATTACAAGTTATCGGATTACTACAACTAAACCCGAAGCAAATATTTACCCAGAATGTTTCTTAAAAAATATTCATGATCAAGTTAAATCTTTAATAGATAGCTCGCTTCAAAAACATTATTCTGTTAAAATAAATTTTGAATATTTCGGAGTCTTTTTAATGCTGAAGAATGATCTACAAGAGTTGAAATCTTTTGCGACAAAAAATTTTATCATTCATTTAAATTACAGTTTCAAGTCCACCTATGAAAAAGTTATAATAATATTATTAAAAAAAATTGAAGAGTTTCAAGAAAGAGATAGTGGATGGACGTTTTTAAATAATTCACATTTAGAAATTAATATTAACAAATATCAACCTCTTAGTGGATCACGATTTATAGATTTACCGAAATATATAAAGAGTAAGAAAGCGTGTTTGAATATTCAAAACGATGACAGGTATTGTTTTTTGTGGTGTGTAGTTGCTGCTTTGTATCCAAGTACTCGGCATCCTGAGAGAGTCACGTCATATCCTCATTTTCGTGATGTCTTGAACTTAAATGATATTTCATTTCCAATCACTTTTTCAGATATAAACATTTTTGAAAGAAACAATCCTTTTTTGAATATTTATATTTACGGGTTAAGAGGTAGTAAGACTATAACGGGTCCTCTGTATAAACCCGATAAAATCTATCATAAATCCAAAATAATTCACCTACTATTTTTAGAAAATGGTAATTCATCTCATTATTGCCTCATTAAAGATCTACCTCGTCTCGTTAAAAGTCAAATAACTAAGCATCACGGCAAGCTATACTTTTGCGAAACCTGTTTAGTGTTTTTTCCTAGTGAAGATCAATTTGATAGTCATTTGTGTGGAGGGGTTGCTACTATTCTGCCTGAAAAAGGTTCATATTTACAATTTAAAAATTATAATAGAAAACAAGACGTTCCATTCACTATCTATGCCGATTTCGAAACATTACTTGAACCAATTTCCAACCATGAATCTGATACCACAAATACCTTTCGCTTACAACGACACATTCCTTCAGCTTTTGCGTATAATATTGTTTCATCGTGCAATGACAATTTCAATGAATTTAAAACGTATCGTGGAATTGATTGTGTTTCCAAATTTATAGATTTTCTTACTGAAGACATTAAGAGAATTTACAATATATTGACTCAAAATGTCTCGATTATATTTTCAGAAAAAGACGTTATTGATTTTAAAAAAGCTAGGAAATGTCACATATGTGAAAATCTGTTATGGAATAATAAAGTCAGAGATCATTGTCATATTACTGGTCGATACCGTGGTGCAGCCCATCGACATTGTAATTTACAATATAAGATACCAATGTTCATACCCATATTTTTTCATAATTTGTCAGGATACGACTGTCACTTATTTATTAAAAAATTAGGCGAAACGCCTGGCAAATTAAATATCATACCTAAAAGCAAAGAAAAATATATTTCATTTTCAAAATTTATGCATATCAACGATAACGATTATGTACAGATTAGATTTTTAGATTCATTTCATTTCTTAGGCACTAGTTTAGATAAACTGTCGAAAACTATGCAAACTGAGGATTTTATTAATTTGCGCTATCATTTCCCTGATAATCATCAGTTTCAACTACTTACACGAAAAGGCATTTATCCCTACGATTATGTAAGCAATTGGAAATGTTATGAAGAAAAAACATTACCAGCGAAACATTTATTTTTCAATTCGATAAGCAATGAACATATTTCACAGGAGGACTATGACCACGCTAAATTGGTATGGCACAAATTTAACATAAAGACATTGGGTGAATATACTGATTTATATTTAAAGACTGACGTACTTTTACTTACCGACATATTTGAAAATTTTCGAAAAACTTGTAAGTTGCATTATAAGCTCGATCCTGCGTTTTATATTGCTGCACCTAGTTTATCATTTGATGCAATGCTTTTAAAAACAGGAGTTAAATTAGAACTCTTAACAGACTTGTCTATGGTACGAATGATTCAGAGCGGTATTAGGGGAGGTTTATGTATGTGTTCTCATCGCTATGCAAAAGCTAATAATAAATATATGCCTTCGTGTGATGCTACAAAACCTTCCTGTTTCATAACTTATTTGGACTGTAACAATCTTTACGGCTATAGTATGGGTCAATATTTACCTCACTCAGGTTTTCGATTTTTAAATCAAAACGAAATAGATCAGATAGATATAGTAAATATCAGCGACAACGCAGAATGGGGTTTTATACTAGAAGTAGATATTTTGTATCCTGAAACCTTACATATATTACACAACGATTTACCTTTTTGTGCTGAAAAATGCATACCGCCAGGGGGCAAAACAGAAAAACTTATTTCAAATCTTTACAATAAGTATAACTATGTGATTCATTATGTTCATTTAAAGAAATGTATTGAACATGGGTTAAAATTACGTAAAATACACAGAGCCATTACGTTTCGACAAAGTGCTTATTTGAAGGAATATATCGAATTAAATACGCAACTACGACAAAACGCAAAAAGTGTATTTGAACAGGATTTTTTCAAATTATTAAACAACAGCGTTTTTGGGAAAACATTAGAAAATACCGAAAAAAGAGTGAGTGTTCATTTAATTAACTCTTGGAATAGCACAAATAATAAAACAAAAAAAACTACCTGTGCTGAAAAACTCGTAAGCAATCCTTATTTTCATAGTGCATCAGTTTTATCGGAAAACTTAGTTGCAATACAAATGAACCCCGATCATTTCATTTTGGATAAACCAATTTATATAGGTTTTACTGTTTTAGAGCTATCCAAATCACATATGTATCATTTTCATTATAATATAGTTAAACCTTTTTATGGCGACAGAGTAAAATTATGCTACACCGATACGGATTCTTTTGTTTATTCAATATACACAGAAGATTTCTACAAAGACTTAAAATGTAATTTTTTAGAGTACTTTGATACTAGTAACTATACCGTACAAAATGAATTCATGATACCTCAGATTAATAAAAAAGTGCCAGGATTGTTTAAGGATGAAATGGGAGGCAAACTTATTACTGAATTTGTTGGCTTGCGGTCCAAGTTATATTCATTAAAAACTATGAATAATGTAATTAAAAAAGCAAAAGGAATTAAATCCTGCGTGGTACGTGATTTAACTATAGATGATTACCAGAATGTATTATTTAATAGAGATGTTATCCATCGAAAAAATATCTTATTTAAATCAATTAAGCATGAAATATTTACACAAAGTGTGAATAAAATAGCACTATCAAGTAATGATGATAAACGTGTTATATCAAATTGCAATGTTGCAACCCGAGCGTGGGGGCATTCTTCAATTTTAAAAGGATCTTTCAATCCTAAATATTGATATTCGTAATTGGTTTTAATGGGCATGTAAATATAATTTATTTTATATTACTATAATAATATGTAGAGATTATGTAAATGTTCTTAGTAAAATATGTACTTAGGTAAATATAAAAAATAATAAAGTTAATAAACATTTCTGTAATTGATTTTGTAATAACTATAAGTAACCTATGATTTGTATTCAGTTAGTGTCCATGTTTCATTACAACTTAAAAATGTACATAAATAAGATTGTAAATTATAGAATTTATTAGTAAGTTTTTATGTAATATTATATACTTATAAATAAACAACCTTTGTTAAATATAAACTTTGTTTTATTGATCTATTTAAACTAATAATATTATAGTTTTTTTTTACCGAAGGTGGCTTCTACCTATGTCTTTAGAAGGATTTCCTTGATATTTTTTTTGTATTTTATTCTTAATACCTAAATATTTAGCTTTTACAATTCATGACAATAACTTATACTTGCGTAATAATAATAATGCTCCGGAATGGTAGGTATTATTGATACACGCAACATGTTATAACATGTTACAGTTCATCGCACTTTATGAGAAGGTATAATATATTTATGCAGACTTGCAGTTTACAATTCATACTAAATTATTTTAATATATTGAACTATAAAACTATATCTGAAAGAGTGATTTTCAAACAACTAATCCATATCCTTGATTGAATGCTAAGTTAACAATTTTGGATTGATTTGAATATATAAAGTTGATAGTTAGTTTATTTTTTATTATTTACGGAATATTAATAGAATTGAGAAGTTGTTTTTACAGTATTATACCTAGTACTTGTGTTATTATAATAATTATGTGCACGGTAAGTAAAGTACCTATTTGAATCTGATATAATATTAGTGATTTTTGTGTGTGCACATCAGATTTGAAAATGGATAATTATTTTTGTTTCAGGTATCTGATTCAGAGATTGTGTTTAGCCAGTATGCTCAGGATCCTTACGAAGGATTTTCCGAGCTGAATCGCTGGGAACCCGAACAATACAAACTAACGAAAGAGAAAAAGTCCAAGCAACGTCGCCGAGAAACTTTGAAAAAACATAACGCTACACAATCTTTTGTAATGAGCCGATTACAACGACGAGGCATTAGGTTAATAAAAATTTCTGTTACTGATCTCTGCAGCAACAATTCTCAAACAAGCTGCAGCGATAGTGAAAGTGAGAACGTTGTGATAAGTGCGCAGTACATTGTTAAGGATGCCATGGATAGTGTTATGGACGATACAGAATCGCTAGTTAAGAAAATATCGAAATCTTTAATAGACAATGATTTTTAATAAAGATACTATTGTTATTGTAAGTTATTATTTTATTATGTTTAAAAAATAAAAATGCATTTTTACTGAAGAAATTATTTTTATTTATAAAACCAAAACAAAACATTTTAGTGCCACCCTAAATGCTTTTTTATACATAACACATTTTTTAAAGCACAATGATTTGTGTGTACATTACAATTTAAATTGTTATCACAGAATTTTTTATGTAATTCAAACATGTTAGGACACTGGTCTTCACCAAGATCTGACACTTCACAATTTTCGCAAATGTTTTTTATCCACGTAACCTTCTCCAAACCTTTCACTAAGATATTTTTGTTTTCTAGATAGGGAACGATTATACGATGAAATTCTCTATAGTCAATATGTCCTTCGTTCCAATGAATACCTCTATTGTTTTCCAGCCACTTTACTTGTCTTTTTTCATCAGTTGTTAAATATTTGAATAAATATGGGGGTTTTATTAAGAATAATTGCGTATAATCACGTGTTGCGAACGCTAATTCTTTTACTATAAAATTATTGTACTGATCTTTAAATCCTTGAATATCCACTATGATGGTATCCTGCTTCATGATAATTTTTTTACAGTATTACTCAGTGGCTTATATTCAATTATACAGTCGTTTAATATAAGACAGTACGCGCCGGTTTGATCTGGTATATCAGAATCACTTTCAATTTCCACTCTAACGTCCACAACCGGACCTGTCTTCAAATTGTCTACTTGTCTAGAGCAGTCGACAACAAATAACGGCGCTAAATCTTTAAATTGTTTCTCACTCAACAAGGGCTCTGGACGACGACCATAATATGACTGTTGAAATCTAACATATTGTTCGTATAATAAGGCAATGTTGTTGTTTGCGAAGTTAACGTTTAGGTTCTCATAAGGGAAGTATGTTGAATTGAGATAGACTCTAACGCTGCGAAGAAGACAGTGATCGAACTGAGACATGTCAGAACTTGCATTATTTTTTCTATTTGTTTGTAGACCAATAATAATATATCTTGGTTTTTCTATTTGTGACGAAGTTTTAATTGCCCAAGTATGTTTTGTAGTTTTAGGTAAAGCTGGATATTCATACAGATCCCAATTTCTAAATATCATTTGAAGCGGTTTATCTCTTTCTAACAGTTTCAAAAAATTAAGCTTTTCTTTGTCAGATATTTTAATGTGTGGTACACGCCAAATAATTTTATTTATTTGAACGTCTTCTACAAATTCACCGGTATTGAGTTTCACAGCATTCAAGTTTGTGTTACTTCTTAGTAATATTAGTTCGTGTCTACTATTTATCACAACTTTTTTAAAATCTTCTGCAAAGCCCATTATGTTACAGAGTGGTATAGAAGCAGAAAATTTACCTCCATTTTTTATACCATCAATATTCCACCCCCAAGAATAAGCTATCTTAGATTCACTTTCGTTCATTGATATTAAAGATTTCATGGTGGTCGTAACGCCTGCATTCTTTATTTTATCAATCTCCACTCCGTTTAGCTCATACCTTATATCTTGAAATAAGTACAATAAAGCGTTATTTGTAAATTGAACACTGGTGACAGGATCCTTAGAATCTCGTTTTTTAACGATAACATTCCCTTCCAAATACAAGGTGCTTGCTGATGGTAGTACATATAAATCCTGTTGATTGATTGGTATGCGGATTTCATCATTTCTATTAAAACTAGTAATGTAGGGTTTGTAAGAATGATATTCAATTCCTTCCACACTATTGTCGTAAGACGGAGTCGATAAAACGTCTAAAATATTCATTTTAATAAGCCGATCGCTTTTAAGAATGCCTTATTGCTTTTCGTTAATTTTATTTTCTTTTTATTACGACTTCTTGTATGATTGATTTCTTGAGTCAAACTGATACGTGTAGTTGGTTGTTGCGTATATTTATTATAGTCAATCATTTCTTCTTCTAAGATGTAAATACAGCTGTACCTCTTCACCACGTAAATTTATTAAATGATTATTTATATCTAAAAGTCTAATATTAATGCAGCTTATGTTGCTCTGGTTAATGGGGAAGTAAATTGCGTTTTTAGGTATTTCTATAATCCTATATCCAGGTGGTACGTTTAGTGCAAATTCATGAATAATATGACTTGATTCGCCGTTTATGTATGAGCCGCTTACGATATCACATTCAACCCTGATCACGGTTGTTGGTAAAATGTTTACTGGAAACTGTGACACATGCCATTTATTTGCTTTCAATATTTGTTTTTTAAACCCTAACAAGTTTCTAAAGGTATTTTCCTCAGAAAAATTAATATCTTTTGTACAGTACAAAGTTGCTTTCAATGTGTTGTTATTACACTGTAGATTGATTGATGCATCCTTTATTTCAGATTTTAAATAATCATTGATATCTTGTAATTCATAAGTCCCTTCAGGGATTTCAATAACTTCATTAGATCCATAGAATAACTTATTATTAGTTTTATCAATATTCGGAATGGAATTAAATGTTGAGATATGCAATAAAGCACATTCATACTGTCCATCTAATTGCAGAGTGTTTGGATAGTACGTGGATAAACTTGACGAATTTCCTGTTATCGACAAAGTGAGTGACATATTGCAAATGGTGAAAATAAAAGAATGATACATATTTTATACATTTTTATTCCAAAATTGCCATAGATATTTTAAGCATAAATGACCACAATTAACTGTATTAAATGACTGATATCTTGTGTAGTTATAACAAACATTACAATTCTTAAAATACCGAATTATTTCTTTAGGCGGTTTCAGATCGCCAAAACTATCAAAATATTCACAATAGTCATATATTTTAACATAAGCCACCCAATGCGTCCCCTTGTTCTTAGACTCATCCAAATTAACAATACCACATTCGATCTCCTTTGGTGTTCTTGGTAATTGATCTCGCATAAAAACTCCTCTGAAGTGGGGGATGTCACATGCGTACTTTATTATATCTATATTACTTAGAGGACGATTAGGTAGCTTACAATTCAGTTTTTTGAGGGCTTTATAAATAATCCGTGACCATTTCTGTGCGGTTTAATGTATAGACCCTTGCCTAATACTACACCTTCCATAGCTTTGTTATGTCGTTGTGTTTCTTGCAAATTTTTCTGAGCGGATTTGTAATCATTAATGGTTTTCGCAATGCCAGCTGCACCGCCAGCTAAGGTCCCTAATGCCGATAAACCAGCAAATATTGGAATCAAAGGTAGAATACCTCCAGTTTTTGGTATGGGTATTACACGTGGTATTCGAATTTTCTTTTTATTTGGAAATACTTTTTTAGCTGCTAAATAAGCAGCGTCGATTAAAGATTTACTATCATTGTGTTGAAATTTCTTGATTTTTGATCTTATTTTAGATACAAAATTTTTAAACGTTTTGACGCCAGCACCGGTTTTAAGTTTGGCTTTCATAACTTTACTCACTAACCATGAACTTAGTTTTTCGCCTTTGCAAGCATCTTTTGACTTAATGCGTTGTTTTGCCATATTTAGAAGTTGTAAATCTGCTTTATGACGATTAGGTAGGTCTGTATGTTTTGCATATGCTATGTCGTGTTGCATACAAGCGTCGTCTAGCTTATTCACCCCTCTATCACCCCGTAGTAAACGTTTCTGAAGTTTTGTGCCAGGTCCACAGTAATTATAACCAGGCAAATGAAGTTCAAACGGTAAATTATTAATGATACTATTAACTAGCCCACCTCCTTGCATCGCCAAAGTTGCAATGAAACAAATACGACTAAACTTCTTATTTAATAACAATTTTAGCCTTGAATTGCAGTTTTCTCAATCCAACTATTTTCATCATTGCTTAAACCTAACCATTTCACAAACAGCTTATTTCCTTTCTTTTTTATAACTTTTTCAATCAAATAAGCATCAGGATATTTAGTCTTTTGCAACTCGTGTTCGTAAAATGTTCCCAATATAGTTTGCTTACGTTGATCTTCTAAGTGATACGTAACTGGAACTGTGTTATTAATATTTTTTATCGTAAATAGTTCAGTTGACCAATTTGGAGTATACCCTTTCTCAAAATGCTGTTTGTATTTACTTATTCGAACATAGTCACCGACTTTAAACTTTGGTCCTGTCCTTGATGATATATATTTGTGGGTTTTTTTAATATTTTGTTTAATTAGAGGTTCCTTAGATTTATCTACATCGATTGGTTTACAATTGATAGTACGATGTTTCGTATTATTGTATTTTTTTAAGACAACTTCTAGTAATCCTAACCACCGATAACTTCCATTTAAACTAAAATATTTATATAATTTATTTTTGATAGTTTTAATTAATCGTTCGACAATCGAAGCCTTTTTGGTAGAAAAAGTTGAATAATGGTTTATATTGTTTGTCTTCATGAGATTCCGAAATACGTTATTATAAAATTCTGTCCCTAGATCAGTTTGCAAATTAATCGGTTTTCGATGACTATTGTATAATATAGATTCGAATGCATTGGTAACACAAATTTTATTTTTTGATTTGATTGGCACCGCCCAAGCGTATTTAGAAAAGCAGTCAATCACAATTAAAATGTAGTTGAAACCTTTATTAAACTTTGTTAAATTTTGCATGTCTATCAGATCGGCTTGCCATAAGTCATCTATTCCCTTTAGAATAACAGGTCTTCGAAGAAAATTTCTTCGTGCTTGTTTGTGTATTTCGTTAACTATTTGTTGTTTCATCATTACGAAGATTTCTTAAGTAATTTATCAATTTCTGATTTGGTATAAAACTTATCTTCCAAATGAGCCAAAACGTCTGATATCTTTGTTTTTATAGTAGCTTGAACAAAATTTTGAATATATGTCATGGTTTGTAAACGCAATGTCTCATTCAGTTTATGTAATTCTTTTATCAAATTATCCTGAAAATTATCAACATAATCCTTATTCACAGCATCGTCTGCTTCTATGGGTAATTTAATTCCTCTAAGTCTTGACGATTTTAAATCAAACTCTCCGTTTTCTGTTTTTGTTAAAGCGTTATCATAAACGTCAAATAGTTCTGACAAACGCATTCTTTTATGAATATAGTGCCCGAATTTATCCACATTCATGTTGAAAGTGTACTTTATTCGAAGGTTAGTAGTGTAATGAAAAAACATCCATCATCAGCAAACATTTATTTACTTATTTATAATTTTACTTTCACGCAATTCTTCAATAATTGATATAATTTCATTGTCTAATCCAGTATTGCCAGCATCTCGAGACGCAATTAATAATTTCAACCTCTCCACCAATTCATTTGGATCATCCCAATACACATAATCTATGTTTGTTTTCCATGTTTTCATTAAAGGTAGACCTTTTCCTTTGTGTTGTGTTTGAAGTTTAAATAGGGGTTTTACAATTTGTAAATATTTTTGTCCTTTATTACTCTTTATTGGTTTACTTGGATCACAGTCCCGTCGATGTGCATTGGTGTCAAGTAACATTGATTTATAATTTTGCATATCATTGTCTGTGACTAAACTTAAATCAACGTCTTTTTTTAGCAGCAACTGTTTTATACCTGGTGTACTATGATATTTGCGTCCAGCTACTGTGATATAATCATCACCAATTGCTACGCTAGCTGAACCTAACATTAATTTTCCGTTTTCTATTCTGACGCCAAATGGAATATCTTCTAATGCTTCTGATGATACTGACCAGGATGATGTATCGCGGTCTGATTTGCTTTCTTCTATTGATTGATATGAATAATCACTTTCGGTGTCAGATTGAGATTCGTCTGGATCGATGACTTTTCCAGTGTTAATTTTAGGGGTAACATTTTCTTCAATAATGCTTTTTATGGATGGTGTTTTAGTTTTTTCGTCGTCTATAGTAGGAAGGAGAGAATGATTATTTGCGTTTGCAATTAAGTTGAGAGGTTTAGTCACAGGCTTGAAAACTGTCTCCAATGCTTGCTTATTATCGATGTCAATATTCCTCATAATTTTTACTTTTTTCTTTACAGCTGCTGCAGCCTTCACAATTTTTCTTTTCATTGATTGTTCCATAATGACAGCAAGATAGTGATCGATTGAGCGTCGTATAAAGAATAACGATTTCATAAAAGTAATTTATTTAAATATTTTTTGTTTCAATCAAACACCACAAAAGTGTCAAATTTATTTCTGTAACATCCTTTATTTTTAGAACAATCTTTATTAATTACAACATAATTAAAGGGTTCTTTCCAAATTTCTGAACACATTTCGCGGAATTCAGTCCATGTCATATCTGTGTTAACATGCTCCTCATAAACGTGTTTTAAATTTATTTCGTCTTGCTTAAAAAGGATAATCAAGTTCGCATTGTCTCTAACTAACTGTTTAGGAATTTTACTATACGTTTGGTTCAGATAAAAAGCATCAATATTTTTGTGTCTTCCCATCGCAAAGTAATCACGCATATTATTTTGATTTTCACAAGCAACATCATCAAAAATAATAATTGAATTTGGTTTTGCGTCCTGAACCCTTAATACTTCCTCATTTCCCTGATATTTATGAAGCGAAATAACAGGTATAAGATTTAAAACATTTTCTAAAAATATGTACTTCGGTTGTTGTAAAGTTTTCGAATAAATATAAACATTTTGAAATCTCAATCCATTTTCATGTAAAAGGAGACCAATTAACAAATTTGTTTTTCCACAATTGGAGGGCCCGCATATGATGCATCGTATTGAATTAGGCAATAATTCGCCATGACGAGAATCAGCCTTACAAACTTCCTCACAGATTGTGTTAAAACTCAGCGATTGTGGTTGTTTTACAAATTTCATGATTTGAGTGGACGGTAGTTTGATTGATAATGAGTAATTATACTCATCACATTAACATTTATTAGCGTATGTAGTAAGTAGACTGAATATCTCATCCATCGACAACGCGGTATAACGCTTTACTACCAGAAACAGTGTCAGGCATTCTGTTCCACGTGGAGGAGGCGTATAGAAGAGTGAAACAGTGGAAAAAATGTACCTATAAGCCCTAATTACCAGAAATCTTATTGGGCATTCTGCCCCACGACGCGAAGGCAGACGCCTGAGCGAACAAGTGGGGCAGAATGCCCAATACTATACTACTCCTGTCTATAGACACAGTGGAGTAAAAGTAAAGAATAAAAATATCTTAACTTATTTAATGGTTGTCACCCGCGGTATAGTAAAAAAAAAAACAGAAAATAAAATAAGAAATTGTCCTAGAAATGAACAATTTATGTGCCAAGTTTTGTATTAATAATACGATTTTAGGATAGGCCAATTATTCTTTCTTCCCTGGTCTTGGGTATCACTCTCTCACTTTCTCACTCACTCACGAACTTTCATGCCACCATCAACAACAAATTCTATAGCCAGGGTCTTATTATTGTTTATTTATTTTTAAACTTACATGTTTTTATTATCAGTCGTATTTGTTCATTATAACGAGCAGTTCGCGATGACGGCGTTGTATTACAACTATCATTTTTGTAAGTTTAATTGCCAATAAATTGATAAGTTTACGATGCATTGCAGCAGCATTAAAATATCATTTGCATTCGAATCGTCTTCGATCGCAAATTGCAATATGGCGATCACGACACTCGTAAAAGATATTTGATACAACAAGTACCTATAAGTTTTTTTAAGACGAGTCTATTAAATAGATAAACAATCCTGGCACTTGTTTTTATTGAAATACTATTTAAAAAATAAATAATAAACTATTTTTAGCAGTAAATGACAAAATTGATTCTTAAATTTAATTCTTTAAATTTTGTACGTCCTTATTTTGGAATAACAAATGATGACAAAAAGACCCAGTAATCTAACCAAAATTATTTATTTAATAAGAATCGTCTTAATAAATTAACTTGGTATTTTTACATTTTTTACTCATTCCAAGAAAAATTATTATTATTGCACAAAATGTACTCAGGACTAATTTTGTAAAAAATATTTTGCCGTGTAAATACTTTTTCATTAATGTAGCGTAATTTTTACCCAATCAAGTCATAACATCTTTCGATCGATAGCCAATCTTATGGCCACACTAAGTGGATTTTTACGTGAGCATTTTTTTCGTAATTAGCAATTTTCATTAGCCTACGCGCGCTGGTTGGTGATTAAGTTTTTGTATTATTTTCTTTTAAATTATATGCAGGTAGGTACATTTTACACTGAATTATCTAATGTTATAAATAATAACGTATGTATTTTTCCGATACACTGATGTCTGAAAATGCATTATTACACTACTAATTTCACTTGCCTTCAAACCCCTTACATTTTTATTTCATTCGGCTAGTAGACAAGGTGTTCATCACTATTATTGTATCATTTCACTATAACACTAACGAATACAAGAAACCGTGATATACAAAGGCGGCTTAGCTTGTTATCCCCGATGACGTCACAAGAAGTGTTGATTACCACTTGACTTGTTCCGTGTCAGACATAATTGAATACGGTGAGGATGGATTTGTTTTTCTTGTTCGCTGTCATTCATATCCATCTTGGTGTATAAATGTGTAATTTATACTGCACGATTAACAGAGAGCCAAGTGATATCCAAGAAGCTTGAGTATCGTAATAAAAGTCGTAGCGATATCGTAGCGTCTTAATCACTGTGATACACTTTTGGTATTTATATTTCAGTCAATCGAAATCGCAATTAAAGGCCATTTTAAAGTTGTTCAATTGAAAGTCGCTGAAACGTAGGTGTTCAGGAATGTTGGTATTTTAAATAAAATAACTATGTATAAATTGTTAAAAATTTAAGTATTTAATTCAGCTTCTATTCTACTAGTAGGATCTCGTATTGAATCGAAGATCATAAAATTACGTGAATTAAAAAATCGATCGAATGACTTTTCAAATATTTTTAGATTGGTTGATTTCTCGGGGCAAAAAGTCACACAGCATCGGGAGAGGATATTTTCGTAAAGCTAAATACAGCGTTTTATAAATATCGTGTACTTTTATTGTATACTTTTATTTATTTTTTTGGCAATCCAAGAATGCTTGTAAAATCTTTTACTAGTATTTTTTATACATTTACTTTTATATTTTTCACTGGTTTCGTTTTGGTGCTTTATTAAAAAAATCTATTTAACTGACGCCTGATCGAAATTAACACAGTTTGGGACGTGAAGGACAGGTTCTGATCGTGTCGTAATCGTGTACCTTAAATGATTCTCTCAAAGGTCATTTTCTCAATTACAATTTATAGGTCACACGTACTCGTATATCAAAATTTGATGTGTAATTAGTCTTGATAAATAAGCAAAAGATCATAATATGATTAGTTATTACAGAGATGAAGTATAATTGTAGGATAAAAAAACAACACAAAATTCTCAAAACACTCTCATACATTGTATTTCACACAATCCTCAGTTCCTCAAATCTAAAATTATCAAATGCATGAAGAGGTCTTTGTTACAAAAATTGTAAATACTTTGATACGTGTAGGATATGTATACCTAATTATATGTATACAGTCAAGTACGTAACCCCATTTACACAACGCAATTATGTATTACGAATTTTTATGTTTATTGTGCCCACAAAATTGATTGTGCTATCGAAATGAGCGACTAATCTATAAATTAAGGCCGATGTCATAAATTATTACGATACGATAACTGACGTAGAGGAAGTCGCCCATAAATGTCGATAGTATGTATGTCACACACAATGCTTTTCAATGTAACATAATTACCTGGAAAACTCTCATATTTATTTCAATCAAATGACATCAAGACAGTAATATTTTACAGAGTGATACATGGATTGGGCGCACGGGATAACCATATAATGTATAAAATTCTCGTGTCACGGTGTTAGAACTTGAACTCCTCCGAAACGGCTCGACCGATTTTCGTGAATCTTAGCGTGCATATCGGCTAGGGTGTAGAATCGGACAACATCTATTTTTCATCCCCCTAAAGGTTAAGGGTGGTCCACCCCTAAATTTTTGGCAGAACAACGTTTGCCGAGTCAGCTAGTATTATTATATAGATCATGATTTGATTTGACTCTGTAGCCTATTTGGTAGAGACCCTGTCTACCGTCTTAGGTTCAGTTTCCGGTCAGTCATTTATCTGACTTTTATTTGAATTTATTTGACGGTTAGCCATGAAATTTAAAGCTAAGATGTGAAACTTAGCGTTTATATTGAAAACCAATGGAAGTAGTAGTTGTTTAAAAACACGTCGCTGTGCAGAACCGCGGTAACGAACTCCAAAAACCGAACGTCAGAGATAAAAATTTATTTCCCTGCCGTCAGTGTGTTATCTTTCTGTAATTTATTGCTTACGAAATAAGTTCGTTGCAAAAGGCCGAGCCCCGGTGGGAACAAGGCGCAATTTGCAAGCATTATGGCTCGACTGTGTGCGAAGGCACTGCTTTGGAGATCCCTGTAGTCTTTAGACCAAATTTAAAAAAGAAAGTAAGACCAAAATTAAATAATTAAAATGTGTGCAATTCACACGTGTTAGAAGTGAAACCTTCAAAAATTTTGTTTTCACTCCACTCCACTCCACTCCACTCCACTCAACTCAACTCCACTCAACTCAACTCCACTCAACTCAACTCAACTCAAGTCAGTCTCCACTTATTTCTAGTCTCCACTTGACAGTTTCGTTTCATAAAATTTCAAGTCACCCCCGTACTAAAGAAGTTTTCACTTCAAAAAATAAAAATTAATTCGAATAAATTCGATCTTTCTTCCATCTGGACATGCCGCTTTCCAGTCTCAGGTCTGCTGCAAGAAACATAGGAAATAAGCAATAGGTACCTTTATCACATCCTTACTCAATGTTTCATCTTTATAATGTATCCACGTGTGCATAAATTATTAAATAAACAGGAATCAAATTATTAATTACAATCAAGTAATTAATTTCGTTTCGTTTAAAAAGTGTATCAAGTATTCTGAAACCCACCCGCAGTAAAATGGCATTAAAACTGACAATTTTTTACCCGACTGCTAAGGAAGGGTTATGATTTTCGCGCGTATCTTGTATGTGTGTATGCATGTAATATTCTTTATTCCCTCATATCTTTCAATCCGCTGGACCAATTTATATAATTAAGATATCGTTAGGTTCGTCTTGATAACCTAAGTGTTCTTAGATAACAATAGGTATCAAAAAATAAAAATTAATCGAATAATGCAATACGGGTATATAATTAAAGAGCTCACTTTAAGGATTTCAAAAAGGTACGTATGTCATTATAGCTTTTTTGATAGCAGGCGGATTTTTTTTATTTTATTTTTTTATTTATACTTTGAACTTTCTGTTATCATCATAAACACCTTACACAGATAATAAGTTATTATGCATTTGCTGTAAAAAATAGCAAAATTAATTAATCTTAATTAAATACAGAACCACAATTGTTGTTCTGTAGTTCGCACACATCGACTTTTTTATTTATTCGGTTATTGCGTTTTTCGGGTTTCATTGTACGAGGTCCTTAATAAGATCGGTAAGGGCTGTGGATTAAATTGGATTTGTTTATTCCGCATATCAATAAGACGCTTGTTTCACTCAATGCGAGTGTGTTGAACGCGAAATCGCTAATATGACTTATTAAGTTTACTGTAATATATCAGAGAACTATACCTAAATAATGCAAAATAATCATAATCATCATGATCATCCTGTAAATTTCCCAATTTTATTTGGGGTCGGCGCAATATGTTTTCATCTTCCACACTTCCCTATTAGCCGTCATCTTTACACTAACTCTTTTATCTTTCATATCATCTGTAACACAATCCATCCATCTTTTCTTTGGTCGTCCTCGTCCCCTTCGTCTGTTTACCATATTCATATAAATCACTCTTCTCACAAACTAGTTAAATTAATATTATGAATATTATGTTCTGCGTAAAAATGAATTCGAAGTGTTCAAAGATATGTTTATTAACGCTTATATAATATGACTTGTTTAGTATTAATAATACATATATCACACACATAATATCGTCAATATTTTTGTTTAAAGACACATTACAGACTGGTTCTTTTTTATAGTCATTATAAGTGCATCAAAATTTTCCTTAGTGAATCAGTTTCAGTGTTTTTAAGAAACGTTACATTTGCTGTTTATCATGAACAGTTTATCTGACGTATTTTGGCGCATCTGAACTTCGCGCGGAAGGCTGCGCAGTAACAAATGTAATTCGGCAATGCTCGGTACGCGGCATATTATGTCTCAGTCACACGTTAGCATGTTCATGTCGCTATCTCTGTCTTACATGCGCTAAAGTTCGCAAAGCCTATGTTCAGTGCCAAGATACGTCGGCTGTACTGTACAGTGTGGTATAACTCTTAGCTCATCGCGCACCCATACTGTGTGAGACAGGTAACGAGGTCTCAAATCATTAGTAAAGATAAAAACGGTTTGCATTTCCGAGCTTATTGGTGTCGTTATCGGACCGCGTAGCCGTCTGCGAGGGCAATGAACTCCGTCAAGTTTCGGAGGCTGGTATTTAACTTCAATGTATTTATTTACACATTAACTTTAAAAAGTTTTAAGATCACGCGTAGATATAGTTATTATTTATTCAGTAGGTTTATATTTTGTTGTAGTTATTTCTTTTTTACAATAATATTTATATTTTTTCTTCTGCTTATAATACTGCTCTTCGTGTGTTTCTGTTTGGCCTGTTAATCCTGTATTGTGGTAGTTCTTTCAGAACTTTCAATGGGATTAAATGAAATTGATATTCTCCTTATATTCAGGGATTTAAAAAAAATTCAAGAATTAAATGTTACTAATGTATTTGTGTTAAGTTGAATTAGGTCCATTGAACCGAAAGGGTTTTAAATAATGTTCCAAACCGAATCTATAATTCAATTTCTCCATGAAAACACGAATAACAAGTTACTCATAATGCATCAAGGATTGGTCGGAAGCTATAAATTCCGGTCGAATGATCACTCAGGCCGATACAGATTAATCGCTTTTATCTTTACGGCGAGCGACGTCATTCAATTGATGTTGTTTAGTATAACATAATCATGGTTTTAGTGTTACTGCGTAGTCGTAATTTTGTACTAATAAATAGGCGGTTAGAATAGCCTGATGGCGATCGTAAGTGGAAACAAATGAAAGCGGTCACGTGTGGCTACTCTTGCAGTAGTGGCTATTCTGTTTTGTAACTCGACAGCGGAATTCGCGATGAGTGTCAAAATTCCTATCTTTAGTCGTTTGAAGTTCAAGTTCGAGACTCGCTTCACTTCGCAAGTGCGTACTAGATGATTAGAGAATGACATGTCAAGATGATGCAAGTTCGCTTTCGAGTCTCACTTGAGTGAGCTTCGATTTCGATTTTGTATTTTAGAGAATAGGCCTCCTGTTATTAGTTCATAATCTATTCTCGAGCTTCAGATGGCAATTGATGGCATGTAACAGTGCTTTTAGATGGACACCTTTTGTTTGCACGCCATAGAGCACACAGATTATACAAACAAGAAGTACCAAAAAAAGGTCTTGCCTTAGTTAAAATTAATAATAGTCGAAATTTTATCAAAAACAATAACTTAAAAGTAACAATCTTCGAAAAGGTATACTTAATAGCCTATGGTGAAGCCTCTTCAAGGCCTTCTCAAAAGGAAAAACCCGTGATAAGTAGTGGCCTATTAATGGGTTGAAATTGAAACCATGGTGAAGCCAGTTATAACTTCCAGCATTCAATCCACTATCACACATCGAGTGAGTGCGTGGGTGTTCTGTCTCTTTAGTTATGAGAACATTAGTAGACTTTTAACGTGTGGCTAATGCGATATAGCTATTTAATTAAATGTCTTTATTCTGCCAACAAGAAAGCATTAGTAAGGAATGATAAAATAAAAAAGACGTGGGCCAGTAATTTTTTATAACGAGTTTTTAACACTCCTATAGATTGTTGGCCTATTTGTAAAAATTTAAATAACAATGACAATTATTGTAGTAGGTACTGTAAAATACAGATATTACACACTATAATATAAGCGTAAAACGAAACGAAACTGAGTTGTCTTTGACTTTGAGACATACATTTTTACACCATGTTTAAAAGGCGTCTTTTACACACTATAATATAAGCGTAAAACGAAACGAAACTGAGTTGTCTTTGACTTTGAGACATACATTTTTGCACCATGTTAAGGCGTCTTTACACACGGAAAAGCGTGATCTAAGTGCAGGTTTAGTTCACATTGTGCTATAAAATACCTATGTGTCGGAGTCATTACCAGCAGAGCTATCGTCTGCACCACTAATGCCGCGCCTAGACAATGGGGTAAGGGGGAGGGATAATACAATAGATCTCACTGCCACCCTACAGACGATAATAATATGAATAACGAAGGAATAATACCTCCGATTGTGTTGGGATCACTTTTACCTGGGGAAGGTCGATCGTGGATTAATTATAATATATGGTTATTTCAATGATCTGAATGATTAATGAGAATATCAATCAATGATAGCGTCGATAAAAGTTGAGAGTGGTAAAGTAATAATTTATTTAGGTAATTTAATCTTACTTAAAAACGGACTCAGTGAAAAGGAATTTTCACCTTTTGTGTAGAATTAAGCACCCATTACAAGATATTCTGAAAGGGTTAGAATACTTTCCCTTTGAATTATGTTTTACGAATACAATGCAATCACTAATACTTTTCATCGTGCTTTTCATAAAGCGCAAATTCATCGAACCCCCATCCCATAGGAATGTCCAATTTCGAATGCCAATCCCATGGCACGTCAATAGAGTGGTCCCAATCCGTCGCCATTGACAGCCATCGACCGGATAAATTCCCATAGTGGTCGTAATTACCACGACAATGGCTGATCGAATGATCTGCTCTATGACTTTTGTTGTGGTTTCGATCGGGTTTTTGGGGTTCTGTAAGGTCAACACAACAGTTATTTAATTGTTACTTTGTTTTCGTATTTATAACTTTTTGTTCAGTTGCATTTTTGGATGTTTGCTTTAAATAGTTTAAAAAAGTTATCAAAATGCAATTTTTTTCACGTTAATAAAGTTAGTTACGTTAATATATTTTAATCCACTTTAACTTATTTTCTAATCCACTATAAATTCTCATGTAATAATTATTATTTATTCTGATGATTCTGAGTTTAAACTATCTTTGTTGGTTCAACAAAGATAGTTTAAACTCAGAATCATAGATTAAACTACTATTGAAATTACGGGCCTTAAAGTAAGGCTGACACAAAATTAATATAATTAAAAGATAAATTATCTGATTTAATGACAAAACTAATTTCTGGTTACTATTAATTATGTTTTAAACTAATTTGAATTCATATTTCAATAAAAAGAAGTGCCAAGATTGTATACCATATAAGAATCGTGTAAAAAAATTAAGTACAAAATAATGAACCCCAAAAATGGGATTGTTATCGAAGTGAGTCTTTGATCATTATGCGTAATACCTGTTATATCGGTTCCTGTGTGCACGCGCCTTATTTTAAACACAAAGAGTAGTTGTTGATTCATTTCAAATGGTATTGTTATTTTTTGTGGCCAATATCAGTGCATCCGGCGCTTTAAAAGCTTTTTAATGTACCAAGCGCTGTCTTGTTGGTTGTTACTTGCGATGATTCCATTCAATAAGCATCATCTTTGCTACTTCTGAAGGATGTATAAAAAATAATTTAACCAACAAACTTAATTATCTAAACTTTATTAAAGCCACAAAAATACTCAGGATTTTACTAATATGTTATTAGGAACTTAGTTGAAGAAAAGCATTTACTTCGCTAGCATTGGTCATATCACATGAGACAATGTAGCCAACTGTTGGCACTTAATTGTCATAACTACATGCGAATAAAAATCTACAGTTTTGTTAAAGATAGTACTAAAAATAGATATTAAAAGTATTTTCATAGACACGTGTAAGATGACGAGGTCAGATTCGACGTCTGGCTTACTCTAATTATTGGATTTAAAACATTTTATAAATTTTCGACTAGACAGCTATTTTCAGTTGCGAATACAAAATTTTGAATCTCTTCCAAGTTTTAACAATGAGATTTAGATCACTGTACCTAGTATATACAAGTATGATTGTAATAATTATAATTATAACCTCCCAAGCAGATTAAAAAAAAATCTACTGGTGATCGCATGTGCGCAATAAAATTATTAAAAACTTTTATTATTTATAAATATAGTATCTGTACTTTCTGAAAATTGATTTTTTAAAATAAAAAAACATAAAACAATTATTTACTGCGTTGCTACGTTGAAAATAAAAACAGATATTTACCGGAACACCGGTATAACCGGTCATGATTTTAGCATCAATAAAATTAAGCTTATTCATAATATCGTCGTATTAACAATATTGGTTTTAATTTGGACGGCATTCGGAAACCGCATTCGAACCGGAACAATGAAACAGAGTTTTACGGCAATACCTGCAATAATTTACAACGGTAATGGTTTGCGTGAAATTGAATTAGCTGATCTCCGAAACCTCAGACGGGTGTTCGACAATTACCCGCGGTTGGCGCGAGCTACGTTAAATCAATGCGAATCTATACATGTGTTTGTCTGTTATTTAAAAATAGTTGTGTCTCAAGTGCTTATAATTATCTACACGATAATAAAACACAGACGTTTCTAAAGTCTTTCTGTTTGTACGGGTAATCTCTGGAAAAACTGTACCGATGGAACTTTCCTTGGAAGATAGATGAATTTATAGTGCAACATATTATGTCCTATATGCTATGATACTTTTTATCTCGGAATTCCCACGGAATCGGGATTTACCCGGGAAAATCTCACCCGCGCACGAAGTCCCAGGCACAGCTAGTAATCTATAAGGCGGAAGGCACTCTTGCGTTTTTCAATCGGCACTCATACAGCAGTTATGACTATGTATCAAGTGCTTGAAGATTGAAAATAGAAAACATTTGATTCATTCAAATTACTTATAATGAAATTGGCTTGTAGCAACTTTCATTGTAATCATTAAATCCAGTCTATTGTCAAAATTGATTTTGTTGATCAAAGATAATATACAAACTCAAAATAAACTGTCTATGATTTCGTACATTGATTGTTTTTTTATAGAATCCCCACAAAATCGCTGAAAAGTTGTAATTTCATCGGCTTTATCCTTATCACCCTTTGTTTGCTTGGCTGACAAAAAGGAATGATTTAAGGCGTGCACAACCTTTTGCGTTATCGACAGAATTGCTATAATCTGAACGAAAGCGTGAGTTGTCGATTCCGGAATCAATCCCAATGTTTGCAACTTCTTAACACATCCCGTCTGCTTCAGGGATTTGTGGGGAAGTGGATTTATTTCCGCACTTTGTTATCAAATACATTCTGCACTTACACGAATACGCTTCGCTTCGATCTGGTTGAAGTTAGAATTTTAAATTTTTTCTTTGCTTTTGAGTTTTTATAGAATTTACAAGACTGTGAAATATTAACTTTCCATTTCTATATTTTAAACTATTATTATCTCGTTTTTATTTACGAAAATGACCAAAATGTACAAGGCGACATGCCTTATTTGCGTAAGTGTTAGTATTTCTTTACTATTTTGTACTATTTTGATGTGTGTGGAAAGAGAAATAATTGAAAATGGCCTAGACCTTTTAAAAAGCAGACGCAGTGAACTTTATTAAATTTCGAGTGAGTCTGAAGTAAAACGTAATCAAACATCGATTTCTTCACCGCAGCTATATGCCGGCTAGAGGGGCAATTTCATGATTGTGGCGGCATTTTCATTCACTTTTCCACCCCACTGACTACTTATGTAACGTTCAGCGTCCCCTTTGATGTGTAACAAGTTATTTTTCACTTTTCCCGCGATCGAATACCACTTTGATCTAGTTTGAAATCGTTTACGCCACTTTGGTGGAAATTTTATCGAGATGTCTGCGAACATTGGCACCTACGTCATGGCTGGCTACGTAGCCTAATATTTTGCAAAATGAATGTGGATAATAGTGTACGTGTGAATTTTTGTGGACAGCTAGTACGGTCTCAGAATAATGGTGTGTGTAAAACTATTACTAATGACGATTTGTTAGCAATATTTTGATTTACTTATACTTTATATATAAATAACCAACCAATAATGTACCAACCACCTGATGATGAGAGGTCATCGTCATCCTTGGACATAAGCAACATCATCCTCTGTAACATTATGTCACTATATTTCATAATTACGAATTCGTAATTTTGCACTATTCGAAAATATGTGAATATGGTCAAAGGAAATTATGCGCCGTGGAAAAAGACGAATGGGTTTTAATCACGATCCGGAAAAATTATAATTGATCCAAGTCGGAATGAGCTATTAGACAGCTTTTTTCCTACAGCACTTCACCAAACTCTGTTTATCATAACTTCGTTGGTTAACAAGGTGCACCACAATCAGGGCAGGTTGCCGTGGACTCACGATAGATGGAGTCCATTACACTCCAAATTGCATGTGTGAATCAAAATGCAAACACCGCATTGCATACTTGGTACCTACCTCTAGTGGAATTTGTGCAATCCGATATTTGTAGTCAAGGCGACACAGTCCGTATGTTAGTACGCAAATACAAAATATAAACACGCTGTGCGTCGATCACATGTCAATTACAATTGCCGTGGCAATGTTGACGCAACTTTCCAGCCTTCCTGATCGCGATGCATTCAACTTTCAACCTTTATTTTACCGCGATAAGACTGATATTGTTTTAAAAGCAATACGCTTTTAGATTTCGTTTTCGACGGATGAACTGTTTATTATTGAACGGTGAACGAGGCAATAAAAACTTACCGAATTGTTCGGATCAAAAAGTTTTTAATGGCGGAGTATGTAATGGTGGTTTTTGAAATTGTTTTCAATTTAGGCATGTAGTATTGATATTTACTATATTCTTTAAGTGAGAGATTTTATAGTTGTTTTTACGAGCTTCCGTATGATACTTCCGTAAGACAAACATACATAAGCATGCAAAAAATAAACTAAATGGCAATATAAATGTCTCTGTTACTTGCCCATTTTCCATTACCAAATCAATAGAACACATTTTTATCGAGGCTCCATTTAACGTGGCTACCAAAAACATGACGTGAAAAAAGTTTTCCATTTCCATCCGATGTTTACTGAAATGGAATTCCAACCGAAGGTTTTGAACACCGCAAAAAATAACCCGTCAAAGGGAGGCTACGTGACCACTTGCTGGCCTCATTTCTCAGTCGGCTTCTGAATCAATCCCAACTGAAAATATTAAACCTAGATGCGATATTAAGCGAGGGTTATCGTATATTTGAGCCGTTTTTGTATGTAATAAAATCGTAACTGATCGATATCTATAACAACTTGTGTACGTTGTGTCAGACTTATGGGGATATTTAACGTAAGACTTTTGGTACTTATGACAATGTCTTTATTTTGTCCTTGGTGTTGCGTTTGTTTCCGCTCCGCTAATCTCAGAAACAACTGAACGCATATGGATACAGTCACTAATGTATCTACAGGCTTAGAGTAGTAGTAGTAGTAGTAGAGTAAATTAAAAGACCAAAATCATCTTCCATCCTAATTGACGAACCATCTGGCGTAATGGTTACCATGCCGGACCTCGTGTTCCTGGGTTCGAGAACTTCGAGTCCATGGCATCATATAGATATGTTTTGCCCTTACAAATCAACCAAAAAATCTGTTCGAAAAATAGCTACAACACACACGTTTATCTTTAGTTTCACTACACCAATTACATTGGTATAATACACGAAGACATTTTAACGCTGTATTCTACTCGTATGTCAAATGTTAAGCACGTCTGACAACAACAAAAGCGGGCGTATCGTCTTGTATTGACAGAGCGACTACGAGCAGACCAGTCAATTGCCTGTTCTTACGCTCTTCATAGTCGGCACGCTAGTGACATATCTACCTCTATAGCACCCACGACACAGGGAATCGTAGTGTTGGGCTATTATTGTGTAGCATTCTTATTATAATTATATCCTGACTAACGTTCCTTTCCTTATTCCAGGTACAAGTGCAAACACGGTGATGGTCAGTGGTGGTGGCGGTGTGAGTGAGACCAGCCGGTAAGCTGGCGTGGTACGGGAGCGGGGGCGCCATGCAGGCGGGCGGCGGGTGGTTCGTGCCGTGGATGGGCGTGCAGAAGTTCGCGGTGGCGCTGCCCATGGGCGGCGTGGTGCCGTTCGTGCCGCCCCTGCTGGCCGCGCTGCCGCCCGCGCCGCCGCCGCTGCGGCTGCTCGCGCCGCACCCGCTGCATCATCAGACGCAGGCGCGGAAGGTAAGACCAGGTCGTGCTGTAACAACAACCGTAGAGCGTTTTTCTAAATGACGGCTGGTAGATACGGTGTATCAGACAATCTGGTTATCTCCCGACGCAAAAAAAGGGGTGTTACAAGTTTGACGTGTGTGTGACCGGTGTATGCGGTTTTTTTTTTGTTTGAAAGCTGACACATGCGAGATCGATCGACGGAAAATTGCCGTCTTTAATTCGTTTTCAACTACATATTATTAGGCTAACATAGTTTCTCAGAAAATAATTGACAGTTTTTAACCGACTTCAAAAAAGGAGGAGGTATTCAATTCGACTTTATTTTTTGTGTTTGTTACCTCAGAACTTTCGACTGGGTGAACCGATTTTGATGATTCGTTGTTTAATCGAAAGCTGATGCTTGTCATGTAGTCCCTATTTTTGAGCGAGATCTGACGAGTACTTTTTGAGATATCTTGAATTCGGTTATTTTTTGTCAAGAATTTGTAGTCTTCGAGTTATGGTGAAAACGTCAGCTTTGAGGTTAATTTTATTGCTTTATAAAAAATATTGAATGTTTATAAGATGACAACCCTGTAGACTTGTTGGCAGTTATCCTGCCTACGAAGCTAGGTTTCTTTGGTTTGATTCAGGCTGGGGCAGATATTGATGAAACACATAAACATTTTTATTCGAATCCTGTTATTTGTGTGTGGGTGGTACATGATGTCTTATTTGTGTTGTCCATGTAACACGCGACACATGGAATCCTTTTGTGGGCGTTTATTATGTTTATTGTTATTGGAATAGCACAACAACCATTATAAGGCCAAACAAACCATATAAGGCCATTGTACAACGTCCCCTCCACTTCTATGTATAGCAATGTATTTTGCCAACTTCATTTATTTTTTGGCACAGATAGTGATTAGCATCTTATCACCGACCAGGAGCAATTAGTAAAATCTTATACAATCAAAAAGCTGCTATTCTTAACAGAGTTCAAAAACAGGCCATTAAATTATTTGAATAGATGTCATCAATATTAAGTTCCGACTTTTCCCTTCGGTATTCATTCGGCGGCCAATATTTAATTATGGCGATTCTAAATTCTGTGCGCGGCTCAATCGGCGCTAACGTGCGGAAAGCTTTACGAATCTACCGTTTTATTGGTAATTTATGATTTTTTTCACTCATTTACAAGGTCAAGGAATGATTATCTTTACATATCTAACTTTAAAGTTGTCTTAACATTATTGAACTTCTATTTAAGTCAAAGATATTTAATTTACTAAAAAATATAAGGTAACGTACAAATAGGTATTTGTACTATTTTTAAAATTTGTTGATGACATTGGTATCTTTTTCTTTGATACCATATTGTTGTATGTCTATTTATTCCAGCTATATTATGTGTCAAATAAGAAAACTGTTCCAAATGACTTCTATATCCGATAAAATACATCAATCACCTTGAAATACATCGTTGGCTCGTGACTGTAAACTGACACATAAAAACTCAAAACCGTCACAAAGCTGCAAAGCCCATATACTATATTTCGTTTAATAGTGACACAAAACAATTCCTTGTACAATGAAATCGTTCTACAATGTACAATATTGTACATTAGCAGCGACACTCCCTGAATAGTTCGTTGGTGGAACACAGCGCTATAAACTCGGCCATTTCAAAAATGGAACACATTTTGAAACCGAAATAACTGCGAACATTCACACATTCATTCACAAGAAACATCTGCTGTCATTGGGTTCACTCGGGTGACGCTATTTTGAATTTAACTGGTATATAAATAGAGTCGTGTTTCCCGCGAACCTTTAAAGCCTAGCACCTGTTCTTACTATGTTAGGTACTCGCTTCACCATTCTTGAATGGTAAGTTAAGAGTGGGACTATTATGGACTAGTTTTTTATTTGTAATTTATTTATATCTGTTTATTTTTATATGAGTATGAGTTCAAAAGTATCTTCTTATTGGCGAGTTTCTGAACGGAAATCTTAATTAAACGGGTGGTAGATAGATTATTTATGTTAATAGATGGGAGATCTAAAGCAGGATTTTATTGAGATCGTTAATTGTCTTTTAACTGAATTACTATTATAAATTAATTTACTTGATTTTATGCTGTGTTATTTATAGCGACATCATCTTTGGTTTAAATATAAAACTCAGTTGCGTGTTGAAACTTAATTAAAAATAGCTTATTATTCTGAATAGAAGAACTCGTATGCAGCCTGGTCGTATTGCGATCAAGTGATTGTATTGTAATAATAAGACGCTAAAGAACGCTAAACTTAGATTCCTATATTGTGGCTAAACTGTCCGGCTGTTTTACGGGCTTGCTACTTATAAAGGGAATATTCTATGTCATATTATTGCACGGATATTTCACTATCTTACTTTAATTCCTTCAGTCACACGCAGGTTTCGTATGGACATAAGTATGTTATGAAGCCACAAGTAGTAATTTTCTACGTAATATTATATAAAGAGCACTCCAAAGTGTTATACAGAAATTTGAATTATTTATATTGTTTGCTAGTGGGAAATATTATTGGTTACATTTTAGGAGATTTTGTAAGAAACTTTGTCAGTTGGCTATTGCCTTTTAGCGACCGTTAGTAGAACTATAAATTAACCTTATATATCCATACTATACTATAATATTATAAATGTGAAAGTGTGTTTGTTTGTTTGTTTGTCCGTCTTTCACGTCGCAACGAAGCTGTTATATGGTATGGTTTTTGTGTGTGGAGATAGTGAGGAGGGTGGAGAGTAACGTAGGCTACTTTTTACCGCGGTAAAACATCCCCATGGGAAGATCGACATTTTGTTAGTTGCTAGATATTTAGTTCCGGGTGTTGTTAATAGATGGCGTTAGTAAAATTCATTTGCAAGTTCTGAATCACGCTATCAAATGATACATGTTTACTTAAGTCATAGGCAACTAAATCTAACTAAGTAAAAGTAAGTAGGATTTGTAAAAAACCGATCTCTACCGCGGGCGAAGCTGCGGGCAAAAATCTAGTAACTTATAAAGTGGGAATTTAACGGATAAATCTCAGCCACTTATCCAGAGAATCCGGGTGTTTTTTGAATACTATGTACCTCTACCGAAAAAAGTCAAGATACGTCAACAGTATAGAAATTTAAAAGAAAAACCTAATGATATTTGCACACAGGAACATCACTTGCATCTTATGCAATGACTTTTCGTTTATCGCTCAGTCGCGGTTAGTATGATGGATGCATTATTACGGGATGTCTAGCAGTTCTAGTATCTACATCGGGCCATATGAATGAGCTCCGTTCCACATTTTTACCCGTTTTGTTCTTTACGGTAAAGACAGGGTTTTGATGAATACAGACTACTTTACCTGCTTGATTAGGTATAAAGTATAAACACTAGGGATTAAGAATGCCTTGGATATGAGCGAGAGGTATAGTGAGGGAGGGAGGAGGTAAGAGAATGAATCTTAGTGCAGTAGATATATGTATTTTACTTATAATATAGGTAGTCAACAATCGTATAACCACGTTATCATTGTTTAATAATCCATTATTATTGGATTCAGTTCCTCTGTGAACAAGAGTGGATTCTAAATAGAATTAAGTAATACCACAGTAATAGGAATCTAATATTTATACTGTGGTAATACACAACTATTAGTATATATTAAACGTACGACATCTTGTTAAAAATTAAAATCATTTGGGAGAAACCACAATCTTCAAATAGGTACACGTAACAATATCTGATCTATTTTGCTTATGATTTTTACAATACTATATCCTCAAAGGTGTTGCTCAAAAGCTGATAAGTTGTTCATGCTAGAAACCTTCAGGAGAATTGTAGAAGACTACTAAATGAACATGCATGGACTTATAATTTCAATAATTCATGACAAAAAATAACCGACTACAAAATTAGAGATAACTCAAAAACTACTCGTCAGATCTCGCTCAAATTTAAGTGGGACCACATAACAAGCACCAGCTTTCGATTAAAAAAGAATCATAAAAATCGATTCACCCAGTCGAAAGTTCTGAGGTAACAAACAAAAAAAATACAGTCAATTTGAATACCTTCTCCTATTTTGAAGTCGGTTAAAAACGACGATCACTGCCGCCTTTGCCATTGAAGCGACTTACCATCAAATGGTCTTTGCTCGTTTATCAGCTATATAAAAAAAGAGTTCGTTAGGCTTTGCCCTGGCTGAGTGAGGTGATTATATGTGGATGTGTACCTCTCACCTATTTCTACTGTAGGCCCTGAACACGTTCTCGTACAGAAAGCTCCAGTAATTACCGGCTCAAGCGCTCCACTGTTGCTGAACTTGTGTGAGGTGAATGTTACGTAAAAATGCATATTCAGAATGCGGTCTTCTTGTTCTCTGCATTCTATTTATCCTAAGTCCTCCAAGCAACTGTCAAAATGTCTCGACATTGTAATGTTGGTTGTTATTGCTTCTCTAGACTAACATTTCCAGAGAGGTTTCCAATATGCAAACGTTGCGTTGTTTAAGTTTTTAATAATTATAGTCTGGCCAGGAATATTTGAGCTTACCCACTAGCGATCTATTTTTAGCATACTAAATTGGGTGTACAACACTTTTCATCCATTAAACAGATGGGTAAAGATCGCGCCTAGTTCGGATCTTAGACTGACATTTTGTGAAGTTTTATCATTTTTTTATGGATATAGCCGGCAAACGAGCTGACGATCCACCTGATGGTAAGTGGCTATCGTCGCCCATGAACATCAGCAACACCAAAGGCATCACTGATGCGTTGCCGGCTTAGAAAGAGAGAAGAAAAGAGAAGATCCATCATATCCAGACATAAACCAGAAATGGATATATACCTATGTACTTTACATAAGCGTATATATCAAACCTCCACTAAGCACGGTGTATGCAATGCACATTTTCATGCAAGCCATGAACTATGCTCATCAAATTTCAATTAGTCACCTTTTTACCCGCCTGAGTACTCGACGCACGAACCGCCCTCTCGCGGCGGTAATTACACGAGGTTTGCTCCTGTGGGAACTTACGCTTTTTGATGCTGGGAAAATAGGTGAGAGTCAATCTACCATTTTAACCTAGCTTCCTATTTTGAGCTGTATAGTTGGAAAATCGTATTTTAGAATGGGATTATGGTTTTCTATCTTTGAGTAAAGTTTACATACTTCTTGATTTATCTAATACTTTTAAACGAACAATTCTTGTATATATATATTGACGTGATAAGGTCTATTAAAACGATGAGCGCCAGGCGCATCTATGAAAAAATGTAGCGTTCCGCGAGCGAGAGAGCGGCAAAAGCGAGAGAGAGGCACTATCGGCTACGATCGGCGTATCGTAGCCGATGTCGTAGGCGAGCCGTAGGCGATCGTAGTTGAGTGGAGCGGAGTGGGGCGGGGCGGAGCGGAGCGGTGCTTTGTCATGACGTTGTCACGTTAAACTACCGTCCGTAAACCGACTATACAGACAACCATTTAATTTTTTGAATCTCGGAAACGGCGCCAACGATTGTCGTTTTATCCGTGTTTTCAGGCAATGAAAAACTGATACAATAGACTTCCTGGCATCTATTGGCGCGTAGCAACACTAAAGCTGAATGAAGTGTTTAAAATAATCTATAGAATATTGTTTAGTATACCAATAACATTACAAACAAGTAAATAATCTAAACTTTACTAACAAAAAATAACCGACTTCAAAGTCTCAAAAACTACATAGTTGTCAGATCTCGTTCAAATTTATGTGAGACCACATGACAAGCGCCTGCTTTCGTTTAAAAAAAGAATCATCGAAATCGGTTGGCGTGATATTGAGTTATTCGTCAATTTGTCGCGCACATCTTAACACAAATTTACGACTTATGTGGTTTTCTCATGGATGCCATTGTCAGATCTCAATAAAATTTATGTGGGACCACATGACAGCCACCAGCTTTCGATTAAAAAAAGAAGAATCATAATTGGTTCGCCCAGTCCAAAGTTCTGAGGTAACAAACATAAAAAAAAATACAGTCGAATTGAGAACCTCCTCCTTTTTTGAAGTCGGTTAAAAAAAAATTCATATCAATGTGCTGGCTCAAATATACTTTTTTGTAATTATTATCTGTAATCATGTAGTTTTGTGGACTTATTGCAAAAAATATTATAAAGAACATAAATACCAAATAACCATCAGTGTGCGTATTATTTTAGTATTTAAATGCAAGGATAAAAATAAACACGAAACTGATTATATCGTTGTGAATAATATTTTCAGTCGTAATTTAAACAAATTATGAGTTTTTACCTTCATTTAATGATAATTAAGGAAAAATGCATTAAGTATCTATTTTTTTCTTAACTCATTATTCTGATTTAGGTATTGCAATTTAAATTCCTGACCTACTATCTATATATAGTAGCAAAGAAAATGAAGAAAATGACGTGTGTTATTACAAAGACCAGAGGGTCCGGTATCACTAATACGACCATTAAGGATAGATAATAATAGAGAGAATCTCCTCACTCCTGTGAACTAGGACAGTGTTATTATGGGCGGCGATTTTTGTTCGATATTAATACGATACTATGGACTAGTCAAACTTGTACAATTGATGTGGTCCAAGTTACAAGCGAGACTTGACGTAAATAGTCACTCGTCTATGTTAGCGTAGTGACGTGATGTGTGCCTCGAGTCATATTCCTGCAACCATCTGTCAATTAGTGTCATAACGATTAACGGTGTTCTGCATTGGAACCAAAAACTGTGATTAATGATTGTCAAAAGTATAAGAAATTAAAACTATAGTGTTCACTAATTTTAGTTGAAAGACTTATTTCATGTCATCTCGCGCTTTTTTAATGTATCATTATTTGTACACACAAAGTAAAATACGAAATTAAATGAGAAAATAGATTTGATAGTAAAAAAATAGTATATTTAATAGTAGGTACCTCTACCTACACATTATACGCAAAAAAATATTTTATAAGAATCTCTTGAATAATTAAAAATCTTGTTTTACGCTTTAAGTAAAAAATAGTAAATTTAATAACTTACACATGATACACAAAATATATATTAAGTATATTTAAAAAGTTAAGAATTTCTTGAATATTAAATCAAATCTTGAATGATAACAAATAAATGTTGAACTGCCTTATTTATAGTTAACTTCATATTAATTCATTTATCATTAAAACTAATTGATGGTCGATTAATCATGTGCGAAATACGTGTGTGCAAAGCGTATGGAGTCTATATTCTTTCTATCGTAATATTCTCACAAGGTAATATAACACTAATTTAGTAACGTAATCTCAATGATATCTATGAATGGCATCAGCCATCGTCCACCAGGCGATAAACATAGCTCCATTTATTACATAAAATACAAAGGATTAATCTATCGTACCTGATAGATTTTCATATTATTATCTTGTATCTGACGATCATAATGAATATCCTCCTGTCTCTTGTACCACACACCAGTGGCTCCAGACGGGACCTATGTCAGGCATTTAATGGTCTAGCCATCGGCCGATCGGATTAACTATTTGTTGTTCTGTCTTTACTTCACACGCTTCTAATCCTGCCACCCCTTCAACCTTACCCCATTCACTTAAGGTGGATTTTCGCATAACGGCATGCCTAGACGAGTATTGGTATGAAACTGGTAGTTACCACCTGCGCTTGCCTGGTTGCTTTTATTGTTTACAAATATAAAAACTTACCTTATTAGGCAGTGATGTATTAGCTCTTTCCTGTTCGCAGTGGAAGGATGGCATTGATGTATAAAGTGTTGGGAATAATGTATGTCTTAGACTGAAATCTATTTGCTTACAATATAATTAAATATAGTTACTAGACATACGAGTGACATACTACTAACCGTAGGATTAATGCATGATGCTAAAACGTACCCATGCCATAAGCTGTGGCATACGCAACGTATCACCTGTGAACTGTGAATGTGTTTAGTAGAATACAAAACTGCGTAGTTCTTTTAAAATTTTAATGAATGTATGTCATATTTATGAGTATACAAAGATCACAGGGAATTCTTACTTGAACAATTGTTTATTTTAAGAATGACAGTGTCAGTTTTATTTCGGGATTCTGTTATGTTAACGCTTTATTTCAGAACGGGGCCAAGCACGAGTCCGGCGTCCGTTTACAATGAATAACCGGACAAATGAGAGTTAAACTCGCGTGGAAAGGGTTCCGTACGTTGATTTATCTATTTACCGTATTTTTTACCGTTTTTTAAGATTTTTCTTTTTTTCTTATAGGTTTTTCGAACTATTTTCTGTAGAGGGGAATGGTCAATATTCCTCTTTAATTTTCGTTCTTTCTTGAATAATTTTAAAACTACACCTATAACAAGCCCTTTTATTTGACATGCCACGATATGGTTGGCAAAACAGTTTTTTTTTCCAAAATTCTGTTGTACGAGTATACGTTATACCTTCGTCTTTGGGTCACAAAAAACACATGAGTACCAAATTTCAACTCATTTGGTCCAGTAGTTTCGGAGCCAATTGACTGTGAAAGGAGGACTATAGGTTCCGTTTTTTGTTTTTTTTTTCATACGGAACCCTAAATATAAGAAAAGTCACGACATTACGCAAAATAATAGGAGCCCGACATAATTTATAGCTTCGATAAATAAGAGCCATTTCTAAAGACGAACCATTTCCTTTATTTGATTCATTTTGTTACAAGGCTAAGGAAATTCTTTACAATTCTATCAGGCGTGTATTGGCGACTGTTGAATTTTTAAAAAGCTTGTCTATTTTGCTTATATTTTTGTATTCGCGACATAGGTATAACAGCTGATTGACGTTTGAATTAGGAAAAGAGACAGATGGAGAGATACAGGGTGGAAATTAAAGACGGTAGTGTAGGAAAAGTACCCTGAATATTGATGATGGTAAATTTTACTGAAAGGAAATATTACTTTATTTTCAAAATTAAGTAAAACTGCATTCAAAGATTTTTTAAAATTCACCTGCTAGATCGAATTGGTGAAATGTGAAAAACTATATCCTGTATTTTTATGATGCCAACCGAAAGGTACCTTCATAAGGATCAATTTCTCTTAGGCAACATGTTATCTTAAATTAATGTAAGACCAAGAAAAATAAGTTTTGAACTTGTAAAATCGCTCCTTGTTTTGTCCAACAAAACGACATACAGGCATAGCTTTAGGACAAAATCTTCTAACCACAGTACAAATACAAAAACAATATCAAACGAATATCTCGCACCGCCCATCCGATGGGCAGTCATCTTAATATTAATCGGTTGGGTTAAATTAACATGTTAACCGCGAAACGGGGTGGTTACCGCTAATAGTGGCGTTTAACTTATAAATCAGCTGTAATTGCTCCGCCTGATGTTCGGTCGGTAAAGGCGAGTGCATACGATATGATATGAGTGAAATAAACTGCGCGTACGATTCTAATTGCATGACACTAGGGTTGACACAAACGTGCGTATAATTAAATGTCTTTTATGATTTTTTTATTTTTATCTTTGACAATAATAAGTAAGATAAAGTGTAAGATACCTAAGCGGATTAAAAGTAAAAGTAGTAAAAGTAAAAGTTTTTACATTTACTATGTTAATCCGCTGCATTTCGGATTTTTGCAAGTAGACTTATACGAGTATTGACTTTAGATTTATAGTCATGGTAACTTCGACCTTGTATGGTTGTAGCGAGTTGTAGTATTGAAAATGATAGTAATTAGTATACCTACCATTTATTATGCACTATAATGAAGATTTAATGACATAACAGTAATAAATCAGAACAAACTACCTAACACGTATGTCATCTTGCACGTATCATATAAATACCCTTGACTTAACGTACGGTCGGTCGAATTAAGCACTCATCTCTATTATCAGGTGCATCGCGATTTCCAAACAACAAAAAATAGGATTTATAAAACTATAAAATGAATTAGCAATTTTCAAATTGTTATCAGAAATACATTGAGTAAATTAACACGTTCCTCGAATAACACGACGCTAAGGGTCCCTAATAGTGGTGTTTGCGTTATAAATCAATCGATAATGGCCAGTCCCTCCCTGGAGGGTATCTATACATTTACTGGGAGCTGGAGATCTGTTTTAAAAATGAACGTGAGGGCACGTTATATTGTTGTTATAACTTGTGAATAGATACTTAGGAAACATTTTTTTAAATAAATATAAATATATCTTTCCACTTCAATGTTTATTTATTTATTTATTTAATAGTTTATGCACACCATACAGTTATTTATTGTTGTATTAATTAATTAATAGAAATAAATATTTCTACAAACGGGTTGTAATAATAAATTTTGTTGGGGCACATTCATTTTTAAAGTACGACCTCTATGGTACACGAATTACGTTGCAGATTGAAATATGATAGCATATCAGAATGGTTTGTGAGTCAACCCTGAATCTTCTTAGTCCCAGAATGAACAGGGGTCTTGGCTTCGATGTATGTCACATATATTTTATAATATTTTGTAATGTTTTCTTCAGTCATAAGCAGTTTATCACTGCTAAGGTTCAAAATGGCAATCATTTCTAAAATGGTTTAAAATGGTAAGTAATTGTAATGACCAGTTTGTCGGCCAGCTCGAATGTTACACATAAGTCACATTTCATTTAAATATCCCCATTCAATAGTAGTTATAAAGGTTTCCAAAGATAAATTAATGAACTCAAGTCTCAATCGAACAAAGTTGTTAGTTCAGGGGGTCTCAGTGTCGACTGTTGTCAACAAGAAAGCTATAGGCACTCCATTTAGTTCAGTGAGTATAAAATTTTAATGAGCAGTGACATTGCGGAAATGTTTATGTGAAAACAATAATAAAATATGTAGCAATAGGAATAAATAAATGTAACAAAGTAAAAAGCTTTAAATATCATAGATTAAGTAGAACATTATCATAGAACACAGAAACATAATTACGAGTAAGTATATTACCAACAATTTTTTTAACAATATTTATTTACCTTTAACATCATAGCAATAATGTCTTGGCATATTACATTATGTATTTTTTGTGGGGGTAAGAAGTTTCTGAGCAATTTATTTTAGCAAAATTTTGCATATTAAACATTATCTACAATGTGTAGATAATTTTATATTTGTAAATATATTTTCAAGCTCTCTGGAAGTGTAGAGTCTCATGAAAAAGCCAACCTACTTGTTATGTAAGTTGACAATCGTGTAATATAATATAATTGTGTTTTTGACGTGATAACGTCTATTAAAACGATGAGAGCCGGGCGCACCCACGAAAAAATGTAGCGTTCCGCGAGCGAGAGAGCGGCAAAAGCGAGAGATAGGCACTATTGGCTACGATCGGCGTAGCGTAGCCGATGCCGTAGGCGAGCCGTAGGCGATCGTAGTTGAGTGGAGCGGAGCGGGGCGGGGCGGAGCGGGGTGGAGCGGAGCTTTGTCATGACGTTGTCACGTTAAACTAACGTCCGTAAACCGACTTTACAGACAACCATTTTTTAATGAGAATATTGCTTTCTGCCCGTGACAAAAGCGATTGTCTATTGTCAACATTCTCGTTCATGCAATTCGCAAAATAACTTCGTCTAATATGCTCACAAACATACACTTTTTCTTTCGTTATCTTTTTGCAAAACATATTTTGCAAGTAAAAGAATATTTTTATATGCGTGTTTTTATTTTGTTCTTAAATCGTACACAATAGATTTATTTCTTTCTTCTACGATCTTTTCTGGACGGAAACACATTGTGATGATATAATCTGATAATAGAACAAAAGGCCTTTCGTGTTATTTACGTTCATGGGTGCCGGTGACCAGTCGTCTGTCTGTTTTGCTTTTCTGAAGTTGTCAGCTCGTTCTTAGGCTATTAACTTAAAAAATAATATATCAATTTATTGAGTAATCCATAGAATACTAACAATACTTATAGTTTATTTGAAAATGTAATTTATTTGACATCGCCCATACAAATACATTTTGATACGTCAATTTAACGATACGATAATTTTGCAGTCAGTTGACTATTATGAAATATGACGTTATTATCAATGGTTATCGTATAAAATAAATGGAGTTATTGTATATTCAGTTGACTAATAGTGTGTCAATTTATTTGACAGGAATGCCCCATTATGATAATTTGATATGCCATTTAATATGTTATTGGTTTTAATGTTAACGAAGTACATTGTATATCTGAACTTTTGTGTTAGTTATTATTAATTACGTAGGTAGATGTTCATGTACAGCATATATCGGTGCCCTTACCATCAAAAGATACAAACTAGACATAATTTTTATTGAATTTAAAGTAATTTATGCAAATATAATAGCACGTGAAAATATATTTTGAACGGAAATAGGTCGTTAGAAATAACATGATATCGAGCTCTACAAGAAAATGATGCAATAATTAATTATGTTTAAAAAATAGTTATAATAAAACAAAATATAGGTATAGAATGCAAAGTTATTGATAAATGCTATGTAAATTCAGTATAATTAAAAACAGTTGGTGTCTACCTTTAATAAATATGTATGAATAAAAGATGTTGCATAATGAAAATGGAAAACCAACATAGCCCAAAGAAAAAATCTTCCACAATCGCCTAAAGCAATTCGTTTCTCGACAGAACTGTACAGTCGGAGCAGTAAAAAACAAATACCTTACTGATAACTTGCGAAGTCTTTTAATTTTTACTCTTGTGTAACTTCGGCGCTCAATTCGAATCCGAAGCTCTGTCTACATAACCTGTAGCTGCAACGTTTGCCTACTCGATCCAATCGTTTAATTTTTTATACACAAAACTAAAGGATTTTTTCTTAGATGTCCTACAAGTTTCCCTCACCGGATCATCTATAAATAAACCACAATAAATGAAATAAAATGTCAGCGTTTAAAAACCCGTTAATTTTATCGAGACATGTCAAATATTTTCATACGAACCTGAGCCTAGGCAAGATTCTCACAGTGGCTGGTATTGGCGTCATATTTTTTATCTCCAATCATTTTACGTCGCCATACAGAACCCTAATCTTATAGAATTAGAGTCGCGGATTGCATTTTTACCGAGCTGTCCTATTTCATGCATTTTTACAACATTTTGCACGATGCCGATAGCCTATATATCGTCTGGGAGCATCGCGTGCAGATTATTAATTGCTTCATTGATTTTCTGAGTGGCCTTTTTTGTAACATACTCGACGTTCAAAGGAATCGGTCAGTATTTTTTTTAACCCAGTAACGTTCAATTTATTCGCCGTTTTTTCATCCGAGTCCTATTTCTGCGGCTAAATAATTAAGTTCGATGTTGTTTGATGGTAATAATTATTCATAAGTACGTATTTCGTAGCCGATTGCATTGCGAGGGTTGAGTGAGCACATCTGTCAATGTCGAGCGAAAGACTCTGAACGAGTCCGAATGTTCGATGAAATGAGAAAATTGCTCACGTTTTTTGCAGTTCACTGGAATGCTATTTATTTGTGATAATTACGTGCCTAAAAAGGTTCGTAATTTTATTTTCGTTTCCATACCACAACGGTCATGTTGAAGATTTGAAGGATAATGCGGGTCCCGCTTTGTTTTGGCCGAAAACATGTCGGTGATATCTTTGATGTTACTGATTACTTACTATTACATTATACGTACTATTATTTCTTCTGTGCTATTACTATTATGTTACTGATTATTACGGACGTGGGCGACGCAGTCTATTTACTAATATCTACGTATACACTACATCGATACACGTCGCTCATTTGTAGGCTATTAACAAAATAGGTTTTAGTCAATACACTTCATTTTTAAATACGATCTTAAAAGCAACATAACAAAATCCTATGAATTTTAATGTTGTTAAGTCGTAATAATTATCGATTACAAATCGTTCCGGTCTACGATCCGATCCGGTACTGTGTAACGAACCATAAAAATAGACTATTAAAGCGTATTAAATTATGAATAGCCCATATAGAGTACCTATAACTTGTTTTGATAAACTTTAACGTTATGATAAAATGAGAAAGAATTTTAAAAATATTTTATACCATTTTTGTAGTAAGTAATATTTACGTATCTAAAATGATTCTCCTGTAGTTATACCTATGTATATTCCTGTGTGTGAGCTCAACACTGTTCTTGGTTGCCATCGCATCGGGGTCCTAGTGTTGTGCATGGACCACATGCACACATGCTTGAGTCAGCAACTTTTCACATGCATACTCGTATGAAGACCATTCCAGTGGAACTTCTGAAACAGGTCTCCGAGAGAAGTTTAGCAGCCGTTGCATGGCATAATAGCAATCTAACGCTAACCAGTTGCTGAAAAATGAAATATTCCTAGTTGGTAAACAAACTTAGTCTTTTTTAACGTAATTTGTATTTTTTAAATCACGCTGACACAAAATGAAAAAGAATTAAAAATAGATAAATAATTTAATTCCAAAAGTAATTTGTTTATTTATTTTTTTTAACTAATTTATACTAACATTCTAAAAAGAGTAATGCCAATAAATATAAGTATAGTAAAAATATAATAAATGCATCTAATTTAAATATAATATAAGGTATAGGTAAAATCATTGTTTACCAGTTAAGTCTCTCTACAAAATAGAGTATAAAAGAGTATTGACTTCTTTAAGAAAATCTGAGATTCAATCATGCTCAACCTGACTAAGGAGTCAAGTAATATACGAAACTCAAGAAATATGCATTCGATTTGCGTGACTGAAGATATCAATGTTGTTCGGTGTCTTTACCCTACAAAAACTACGATCATAATCTAGCGGGGAAAAAGCAACGTCAAGGATACGGACCTTCAAAAGCGGATTCATTCACTCGATTGCAATTATCGATTTCAACTCGACTCGTTCCGGAATCGATTCACACGTGATTCGTTCCATCGCGCGATAACACAACGTTTGAGTCGACGATGACGCGTAGCGAATTTTTAATGGCCGCCGTTTTAATGACTTATTTCACTAAAAGGGAGATGCGACAAGCGAGATTAGTTTATCAATAACGAAAGATATTTTTTTGTAAAACTTACACCCACGCGCTTATGAAGCAAGGACTCCTGTCTTGTTATATGTACGTTTTATACGAATAACTAATATTATCACAAAAAAATACTACCCGAGAATAATTATAATTTACCTTTAAAGGCAAGATCAAAAGGCTTTTTTTGAAGTGAAAACTTCTTTAGTACGGGGATGACTTGAAATTTTATGAAACGAAACTGTCCAGTAAAAAGAGACAAACACATAAATTCTAAAGTGAGATAGGAAGCATTGTGCAGGGGTAGGGTAGGGGAGTTGAGTTGAGTGGCGGGTCGGGGTGGAGCGGAGTGGGGCGGGGTGGAGTGGAGCGGAGTGGCGCGGGGTGGAGTGGAGTGGAGTAGTGAAACCTACATTTACATATCATCTTCCCGAAATTTTACATTCGTCTCAATATCTTGAAAACAAAAATTTTGAAGTTTTCACTTCTACCACGTGTGAATTGCACACATTTTAATTTTTGTGCTTGCGTCAATATTTTTATAGTGTTATTATAACCAATTCGGAAACAACTTTCCAAAAAAAATTATTGTGAAAGAAGACCTTATTAATTGTCGCTGACCTTAGCACTGTTTGCACTGTTTGTCTTTCGCACACAGTGAACGCTACTTGCTAGTTGTAGTGGCCTGTGTCGTTCTAAAATAGTCAATTGCTGCAGAAACTTTAAAATTATGACAATGTGTAATAACTTGTAAGCTTTTAAATATCCGCATATATTTTTGTAACCTTTCATGGTTATTGTCACGATATTTTTGCAATGACGCTTAATTTTCTTCGTCGGGTTCGTTACTCGCCATCCTCAGAATATCCCCGATGAGACAAGTACCTAATTGAGAAAAAGATAAAATATTATTTGTAAACAGAAATGATTTTTTGGTTTCATGTAAATGTTAATTGAATGAAGTGATTGAAATTAAAATTATTTTATATTTTTTGGTCGGCAAGCGAGCAGACGGGTCGGTTGATGGTAAGTCACCACCCATCCAAAGGCTAATAGATACAATGTATAAAAAGCTGTGACTGGTTTTTCTTTACTACGTCTTTTAAGAAAGTTTGTAAGGGTGTAATTGTCTCCATCCATCCAGCTAAACAACGGACGAGACTTTGCGTCTGGTCCCTTGGATGTCTCTGTGCTCAGTACCGCCATAGTCGGTTCCTCACATATGGTGGTAGTTGGTGGTTGCTTTACCCACATAGCTACCACCCAAGTTTTCCATGTTTCGGTTACCGTGGTATACATAGATCTCTTTCGAGTAGGTCTACCGCTTTCTTATCAGTCGGCAACGCTGTCCATAAGTGATGGAGATTGGAGACCATTTACTACAAGATAGTCTCTTCATTTACTAGCTATGCACATAAATAATATCTGCTACTCAAAACCTCTGATTGACCTCGTATCCACTGGTCAGTGCAAATTAATTTAGTCCAATCCAACCCTCAAGCGGCTACCAGATACCATCTGCCAAATACAATAGTGTTGTATGGAGTTATGGAGTCGTTCAGTTTTGAATATATTTAGTTCACAGTCCTCGGCTGCCAGTCGGCCGATTCAATGTGGGCTGAAGCAATAAAGCTACCGTTCGCTAAGCGTAAAGGTTGTGGTCGAACTGACGCGTTTAATTTTGGGTTTTTGACTTTGTGACTAATTTATTAAATAAGATGATTAATTAAGGTGCCATTCATAATGTGTAGTTTATTTTATTCTAAAAGTTAATTATCGACACGTTTTATAACGACGGTATTTTATTCCAATTATAATGTTTTCATTGTCAATTTTGTCCAATGATTCCAATTTTTAATTCAATTATAAATAATCCAAGTATCAAGTAAAGACAATGTTATTGATACGCTCTCACTTTATTTTCGATCGTGAGATGACCTTGTAAAGTAATATTTATAAATTGAAATCTAATCAAATCAATTTATTCATATAGGTTTCACTGATATATGCACGTAAATTTTTATTTTTTCATGAATTTTCTTACGGTATCAAACCCGCGCCCTTTCGGCCGTGTCCTTACACCGTCATCAGTACAGGCCCGGGCGGCGTGCCAGCGCGGTGTATCAACAATTCAACCATTGCTGACAATGCTCTGTGTTATCGCAGCTAGTCACATGAATTATTCAGTTCCACTAAGATATTTAGCTACTATTGGCTATATTTGCTCCTAGACGTTAGGGGAAATAATTAGAAACCCAAATTATAATAGTTATATGGAGGAAATATTATATTACTTGCGACTTGCGTAATTTCCGTGAGGAATTGCGTCGCTAGCACCTACAGGGTGTATTTATTAGAGCTTAGGATATCAAAGAAATTCTTGCCTCGTAAGGTAGCCGCGTTTACCATAGAATGTGTGATGGATAGAAATGACTTTGGTAATAATAATAAGTTAAAATATTCCTGAAATATATTTATAAAAGACGTGAAGCAATCATAATTCTTTTGATATATTACGAGATCAATCAGTTGGCTAATGTTTTTTGACACAACGATGAATATAATTAAACGACTTATGACAGCATTGCCTATTGACAATAATTATGTATCGTAAAATGGTTGGTGACATATTGCAATAACTTTTCATAGCCACGCAAACTACACATGTAGCAATATGCGAAATGCCACTTCTTGTATATCTATAACTCTATGGTGCGTTCGTACTTGAAGACTCAGCGTACCAACTATGAATACGTATAAAGTGAATGTCAAGAGCCTTAGGTAAATCAACATTTTACGGAATTTTGTACGTAACATGAGCTCTTTCCTTCAAAGGGAAGGCGTTATTGGGATACAAGGCTCTTTCATAGTTGTTTTGACATACTCCAAAATGTTATAGTATGTACCGAATTTCACTTTATTTGGGTTACGTTTATTTTGACTGTGACAGGTTGAAGTAATGAATAATGTTTTAGTATAAGTAGTATATCAGTTGTTATGTACGGCCTCGTAACTTACTTCTTGAAGAGGCCAACAGTATGCTTCACAACACTGCACCAGTTCGAATTGATGAAAGACCAAATCTCTACAGTTGTGTAATGGGACCCTTTATATTCAATCAATTGAAGCCGCACCAATGATTACCTTGTAGGTTAATGACCCTACCATGATGACGTCTACAAAATACCTACGTGCCGTACACTACATAGTTTAAACTATAAAACAAATTCTGTTTGGCTGGATGCGATTTTACAGAAGTACCTACTGCTTAAATTTCTTCCTTGATATATTCATGAATTCATAATATACCTACATAGAGAATATAGGTTTAAATACATTGAAGTATAATGTCATAGAATAGACATCTCGAACAAAATGGCCCCGCCGGGAGGTTCTATTTTCAAAATTGGGCCCCCGTTCTCCTTTCAAAATCGAACAAATCCATTGGCAATTGAAGCCGCGCGGCGCCAATTCATTGGAACATACATTGTGCTCGCGGTGTCCATTCTATACGCTAGTAATAATACTTCAATGTATAACATGAAAAAATCATAAAATACCTGATAAAAACATTTTAGTCAAGTAATTTGTCAACATAAATAATTATTAGGTATCATGTTTCCATATGCGAAGTGAAGGGTTACTAGTGTAGGTACAATGGAATATAAATATATTGTGCACAGATAAGTATGTAACACATATGTAACAAGAAGAAAAAACTACTAAAAATATCACAAAAAGCCGACTTATCGCTAAATTGGCAACACGATCAGACAGACAACCTTTGGTTGGAAACGTTGGAAATGAGAACGAAATTCTGTGCACAAAATATAAAGTTTAGGTAACAACTAACCCTTGATTATTCACGGAGTGTTCCCCTACCCTACAAATTACTTCTATCTACCTAGGGTTGTCAATCTCATTTAGGTTAAAGTTATTATCCTCTTAATTTTCTAAATGTGAAAATAATTTTAAAATGAAAATTAAAAAAATTAAAAAATATATATTGCATATCCTTTGTTACACAAAATTTTTAATTACTAGCTCACACACTAGGATTCCCTACGTTGTGAGAAACTAGGTTCAAACCTCTCGTTACATAAATACAAGTATTAAAACAAAAAGACATTAATTATATAGACATTGTGTGTGAGTGTGTATGTGTGTGATGTATGTTGTGAAGATGTTTAGACGTTTCTTTGTATCACGCGTTAACCTTTTATGCCGTGTATGTAGATTAGGACTTTAGATAGATTTATCACTCTTTGATAATAGGACATTAATAATAGTCATGGTTACCTGTCATGAAAGTCAGGCAAAACCCCGGCGGAAACTAGTACTTACCAATATAAAACTTCCCCACGACTCCATGCAGGAGAAGCGATGAGTTTGCATTCCTAGGTCTCCTAAATCACGAAGTGTCGAAGGTGTGGAATCATAGGCAAGTGGAAGAGTTCACTCCATACTTTTAGATAATCGTAGTAATTCATTCCGAATCTATAACATTGAACTAGTAATTACTATGCTTATATTTCTAATAATTCTTTCTAATAATCCTTCGTACATTCATTATAATTCCAACATGACAATAAAATATCCTATATAATGTAATGATTCAAAAGTGACAACCCTAATGCACCCTACATTATTTAACGTACAAAAAAATATAACACTTATTTAAAAGCCGATAAAATCCTTTTTCCTTCGACACTTGTTTAGTGGGTGAGGCATACCTTGGTGGCGATACAAATCATTTGAAGCGTTCAGTGCTTGGAAATCAATTTCCTACTTCCTTTGATATTGAAATGTAAGTGATATCAACGACAAATACGATCGCGGTGTATTTATAGGCCGTACGTTAGGGTCCGCTAGGTTCCCATTTCAAATACCGATCCCAACGTACTATTTGTAATTTTGAAATCAGGTTTTGGTAATCCCATTCGAATTTGGAGACTGCTTTTCAGAAGAAGGATTTTAGACTGAGGTTATCTATATCTATACTAATATTATAAAGAGGAAAGCTTTGTATTTTTGTATGTTTGCAACGAATAAACTCAAAAACTACTGAACCGATTTTCAAAATTCTTTCACCATTAGAATGCTACATCATTCATGAGTAACATAGGCTATATTTATTACTAGAAAAAATTAGGGATCCTTGCTAAAACATCAGTAACGTGAACCAAAGTGTGAAAAAATTTGCTTAAAAATTTCTTTCATCGCATACGCTGCGGAAACTATTGATGATAGAACAAAAAAATGTTCTACAATATTATAGAACATATCAATATCTACAAAAAACCTCGCGATAGTATATGTCCAACTATTGTCGTTATGTCACTATAACCACTTTTTACATTTTAAAAGTTAATAAAAAAGATGACCAAAATCAGATCATGAAAACCATACCTTCGTATTAATCCTTATACAAATAAATCATTTCGTATTCAAAACTGTTTCAATACCTATAGATAACTTTTTGAATTACTCAAATCGGACATTCAATTCAGAAGATATTACGTAGTAAAGGAACTACGTGATAACGTGATTATACGAGTAGCAACAATCATCACCGGCCCCGCGGCCAGACAGCTCGTGCATGTTCCGCGGATCCCTATTATGTAACACGGGGAGGGGAGGGGAGGGGAGTGGAGTGGGAGCGGGAGCGGGAGCGGGAGATGGAGAGGAAGAGAGATAGGGAGAGGGGGAGGGGAGGGGGAGGGGGAGGGTGAGGGGAGGGGGAGGGGAGGGGGAGGGGAGAGAGAGAGTTTGCGGGAGCAGGAGCGGGAGCGGGAGTGGGAGCGGGAGCGGGAGCGGGAGCGGGAGCGGGAGCGGGAGAGGGAGAGGGAGAGGAAGAGAGAGGGGGAGAGGGGGAGGGGAGGGGAGAGGGAGAGGGAGAGGGAGGACATGGAAACTATAACGGCTAAGAACGGCTGTACCGATTTTAATGATCTCTGATTTGTCACATTCTTAGGCGATACGAAGTTCGCCGGGTCAGCTAGTAAAATATAATCGCATTCAGCGCCCGATTTCTGGTGTCAGTACTGGCAGCTAAATAATTTGCGACTATCTAGCTTGCTAGTTTCTAGCATGTGTATCTGAGGCCTTCAACCCTACTTGTGTAAATTTTTATCTTATTCCTTCTCACTCTATTGTAAACACATTTCATATTTATTTAGTTACATTTTTTTATTAAATTACTTATTATTAATTAAACTTTAATTAACTGATACGATATTTGGATTCAAGATACAATAAATGATTATGCATAAATACGCATTCGTCAATTATCCGATGGTATAATGGTATTGCTATACTAATGGACGATCAGAGTTTGTGCGGGAGAATGAGGGAGAGGTTTTCGTCAGAATCTTTGTACAGCTATCTGACGTCTCCAAGTTGTCTTATCGACTTAATCCACCTTACGACCAACTATTTTAATCTACAATAAGCAGTCTAAAAAGAGCAAAGATTTCTGTAGACATCGGGTTTTAATTATCAAACTACCCTCCCGCTCGTCGATGATGAAACCCTCGCCTCAAGCCTCAAGCGGAGACCTAGAGAAAATTGAAAATGTTTTCATAGTTGTTTGTTATTTGTTATTCAGCGGCGCGCCAACCAATCCATTCCTTTGATCATTCAATCCGAGTCCGATACAAATTTTCCTTTATTAATTATCGGGTGGTCTGAAATGTAAAGTTGGGTGATGTCACAAATTTTGCCTTTGAGGATAGAATTGGCTATTTGACAGTTGTCACGGTAAAATATGAAATGTGTTAAATATGGTTGCATATTGGTTAACATTAATTAAACAATACATTTTTTGCATGAAAATAAATTGTAAATATTTTTACTTTTGAAAAATAGATTTGAGTTTTTTTACCTGTGGACACGAGAACCGAAACGCGGGCGGCCATGATTGAGCATGTTATGACGTCACACTTCCGAAAATATGGCGTTGTGTACTACTAACTACATCGATTATCGTGTGCAATTTACTGAGAAAATTAATAATATATATTTTGATTTGTGCTTTTGAGAGGTTTTGTAAAATGGAGTCAGGCTATATAAAAGCTGACAGTGCAAATTTGCCTCAAGTTGATTCATTTATGGTCGCAAATTTCTTTGCGTGTAACCCTGACTTTTGCTCTACCGAGTTTCGGAATGCAAAAACCTCCTTGTATGTACTGAAATTAATAAAGTAAAATTGGTCAGTCTTGCTAAGTGGTCACAAGGGGATTTTTTTCTAAGTTTTTCCTCAACGTCCCCATAACGACACCATATTACTAATGATTTTAAATTACTTGTAGGTTATGTTTATGAACAATATTAGGTTAGGTTTAATTTGTTTTTTTAGTAAATCAGAGGCTAAGTTGATTTCTTCTAAATACTTACATAAAAGTGGTCCTCACAAAAGAATATTGCTGATATAACAAATGTTAACTCTGGGTCTTGACGTGCTAAATTGTAACCACTGCTTTCGACGTTGAGGGCATTTAGAAACGTGTAGGTATAAACAATTTGTCAGGTTTAATTGTAGTACTTCTACACATAGGCACTGCACATGTCTTGTAGCTTGTCATTTTCACAATTCCAGTGAAAAAGGTGTAAGTTTTTCACATAAAATATCTTCAAGAGTTAGAGCTTATACTGTTGTTATTAGAAATGTGACGTCACAGCCAGCAAGTGACAGATGGCAGACTATTTTCGCGCGAATTTCAAATTAATGGATTAAAAGTTATTTTTATTCCTACTAAATAACACTTTTTTGAAAAAATAAATATTGTAAGAGGTATAAAATAAACCTACGAAAATTTTAAAATATTTTTCCAAAAATTGTCTAATAGCCAATTCCAGTTGTCTCAATCATTCTTGTTTCGGTTGTTGTTGTTTACTTTATGATTGTTCGGTGAAATTTTCGAAAAAACAAACTTTTGGAATAACGGACGAACGGGATCATCTGATAGTGCCTTCCGTCAGAATACTGGATTGACAAATAATGTGCAATACTATTAAGTATGGAGGGATAAGGAGAGCCATCTCATATGGGGAGAAGGTTGGAAAACTGTCCAGCTGCATACTGAAAATAGAAGTTCCAGTAAATACCTTAAGAGCGCTGGCGTCAGAAAAACTACGATATGAACATAGCTGTAGTAGACGGATTGCTGAATTCAAAGTAGTAGTATTTAGTAAAGTGCCAGTATACAAAACCTCAACTATTTACGTAGTCTAAAATGTTTTAGTAAATATAACCAAAATACTGCTGTGAGAAAATGTTTATTTAAATTTTATCCTAGGCTACCGCAGCGTCACCCTTATTGGACGCGTTTTTACGGTCACTTTCATAACAGAGATGGTTCTCCTTACCTCTACACTCCATACTATTAAGGTAGCATGATAAGTTCCCATCTTAAGGAAAAGACAGCTCTCTAATCATGCATGTATTTTGTTGTAATTTATCTTAATATATATAAATTACGTGTTACGTTGTTTGTCCGCGATGGACTCCTAAACTACTTAACTGTTTTTAATTAAAGCCCAATGCATATGCGTAACAGGTTTTTTCCCCGTACGGAACGGGGACGGGACGGGGCATTCCCCGTCGCCGACGGGATTTTCAGAGGTCGATGCATACGTAACGTGTTTTTCCCGTACGGAACGGGGACGGGACGGGGCATTCCCCGTCGTCGACGGGATTTTTAACTCTGACCTAACGTGCTAGTGTTGTGATTAAAGAAAGATGAATTTTTCATTTGAAGAATTAGCTTTAATTGCTATTTCATTAGACGACGAAGAAGCTACGGCCGTCAAGAGAAAAAGGAGATTTTCTATACATCCTACATGGCATAAACGAGAACAAGAAGGAGAATACCACACTCTCTACAAAGAACTTTTGGACGACGAGACTCAATTTTATAAATAATTCCGTATGACAAAATAATGTTTTTCTGAAGCGGGTCTATCGTCTCCTTGCCGACAATGCGTTGGTGACGCCCCTGGTGTTGCTAATGTGCTAATGGGCGGCAGTGATCACTTACCATCAGGTGACCCGTCTGCTCGTTTACGTGCTCAAAGCATAAAAAACATAAACGTTTACGTACGTACGCGCGTAAGAAGTTATACTTCTTTGGCATCAAAAAAAACAAATAAATAAAAAACAATAAAAAAGAACCATAAAAAAACAATAAAAAAATATATTTAAAAAAAAATAAAAAAACAACATTAAAAAAACAATATTAAAAAAATAACGCACCTAAAGACTAAATACTAAGTACTTCAAAAATATATAGTTCTTCAAAATGTTTTATAATTTTTCTGCTGGTAAAATATTATAACACTGAAATAACATGTTTAATTATAATTTCTTCAAAATTATTTTTATGTAATGAAAACTGATGTATTTATAATGATAATTTTTTGTACAAGGTGATTAGCTTAAAAAGTAGGTAATACTATAGGTATAATAATAATACATGTGCATCACTACTTTCTCCCCGTCGTGGACGGGGTGACTGTGCATACGCAACGGAAGCAAAACCCCGTCCCGCACGGAACGTGGCACGTACGGAACGGGGTTTTGAAAACATCGTCGGCGACGATGTTTTTGAAAACCCCGTCCCGTTCCGTACGGGACGGGGTTTCGCTTCCGCTGCGTATGCACTACCGCATACATTTTCTATGAAACGATGTTTGCCCCGTCCCGTCCCCGTTCCGTACGGGGAATAAACCCGTTACGTATGCATTGGGCTTAAATTTACACACCGTGTGCACTTTGATCCAACTTGAAAGATAGGATAGCTTACATCTAAAAAAAAAACTTTTGACAGAACGAAGTCTGTTCGGGCAGCTAGTTTACAATATTTTCCACTCGGCCTACAACACTACCTAAATAAAACTATAACTTCGATATATTTGATTCTGTAAGAAACTGTTTTTTACAGTTTTCGATATCAGTTACTTTTACGTTTTCACAATCTAATCTACAGACGTATTTTGAGTCGTTCAAGGAATTTTACGCGCGATGTTACTACGGGCTAAGGTTATAAAAGAACTTAACCTTTGTATCGTAAAGGCAATTTAATGACAGATAAAATAGCAGTCTTTCTGTAGCAAATTTGGCGCGTAGACGAATGTCATCGCGATACGTTTTGATGAGGGTCAAACAGGGTTCTATTCTTTTTCTATTCATTTTATGTCTCAAGCATTAACGAACCGCAAACTATAGGAAACAATGCCGCCATCTTTTTATGCGTGCACGCAAAATGGCCGCCGCAAAAAGTTGGCGGGAATCCGAGCTAGTTTCGCTTTGAAAAGTAAAGTTCGGGACTTTTGTTTAAATTCCACTGGTGAAATTAGCGGCCACTCCGAAGCTACATTAATATTTAAGTTTAGTTTATTCGTAGTTTTAAGCATTTATTGAAGTAAATTTAACTTTTTGCGAGTTTCAAATTTGTTATAATTATATTCATTGAAATTATAAGTTTCTAGGTTTTCGGCGTTTCTTAAGTCTTAAGCTTCCGTCGGAGTTTAATTCAAAATTATCTCGTAAGCGTTGAAAAAGCGACAATGATTCCATTGCGATAAAATGGTTCCTTTTGCGCCAAGTAACCACATAATTCTACAATTACCGTCCTTTTTGTGCCATTAGTTGATCCCAGAGTTTCTCCTTCCTCGTCGCTAATTCGATTAATTTGTCCGCAGTAAATTAATCTGGTTTCGTTTGCAGCACTCAGTTTTTTGTCTTTAAACGATGAGAATGCCAATCGGTACGTGGTAACATTTCGCCTTGCGTTTAAGGTGCAATGAAATTAGCGAGCCATCTTTCGTTTCTTACTGTGGACTTGGACTGGTTAACTTTATGGCATATGAGCAAGATATGTATTTATAAAGTTTTATTTAACTTGGTTTGTTTGTTAGTTTGTTATCATGTAATATGCATGGGTCAAATCTTGCAAGTTGAATTAGGATTACTTCCTCTTATCTTACGGAGTTGAATTTTTACAAATTGCTTTTATTACGATGACAATGTAATTTAATGATTATGATGATCCTTATCATTTTTGTGAATAAGTGAATATTCCTCCAGTCAATGGTTGCCTGGAAGAGATCGCTGTTTTATTGATAAGTTCGCCAATTGTACGTTTGTGTTCTATTTGTACTGATTTTATTGTAATATTATGTGTACAATAAAGATAATTAGTATTTTATTGTATGGCCTGATACTAAGATCAGGGTTGTCTCTAGATGAGGGAACTCTTCGACAGATAACATTGCAGACATGACATTTTACACACATATTAAATTATGACATAACATTTATAAACTCCGCCATGGCATAACTTTATTCATACCAGAAATTCAAGATTGGGAACGATTGAAACAATTTTCTGGTTAAATTGAATCCGTCGTACAAAAACAAGAAAAACATTCTCGTGACGTCTTTCAGGGAGAGAGTAAAGGATCTCCACGAGGTCAATTACATGATCCCTTGTCACTCCATAATTTAAACCTTAACGAGCTAAATCATTAGTGGACCAATTGATTTCTGAGCCACGCATTGATTGCCGCCGGGCCTGTCTTGATGAGCGAATACGTTTAGGAATCCACTTAATATACTGTTTTATTTTGAAAGTACCTTCATTTTTAACTTATTTTTTCTTATTGAGTAGCCGGTAAACAAGCGGACCACTTTATGGCAGATGTGGTGCGTTTCACGAGTTCCCTTCGCTGTCATACTGATAGTACGGTACCTGACACCTGACACAGGTATATAACTATTTACTTAAAAGGATGCCCCCACTGTGTATAAACTGCATGTAAAAGAATGAGAGAAGTAAAAGTATTTTTGTTTTTTTTGAAGTGAAAACTTCTTTAGTACGGGGGTGATTTGAAATTCGATGAAACGAAACTGTTCAGTAAAAAGAGACAGATACATAAATTCTAAAGTGAGGTAGGAAGCATTGTACAGAAGTAGGGGTAGGGGTGGGGAAGGGGAGGGGGAGGTAAGGGAGAGGGGGAGCATTTCATACTTTAGTTACCATAGGCTTCTTGTATCATTTATCGAAAATGTTAGCTCTGAGTCTGAATAAATATACTCGTATGTGATATAGTATACCAATAAAATGTAAAATAATTATCTAACTTTGCATCACTATGTTCATTACTAAAACCTACAATTATCATCTTCCCGAAATTTTACATTCGTCTCATTATCTTCAAAACAAAATTTTTGAAGTTTCACTTCTACTAAGTGTGAATTGCACACATTTTTTTTTTAATTATTCAATGTTGTTTATGGGTGTTGAATTGGGTGTTGATAATATTAAAGCCGCCTCCGACATGTCGGTCAGGGAAGGTGAAATGCTTGTAAAATATCGTTTTGAAATTTAATCGAACTTTTATAATAACATGAGATTGGAGTTACATAATTATGCTCATTTTATTGTAATGATCTTCCATTATTACTTTTGTAATTAGTAACAGGCCTTCAAACATATAAATAAATGATACTGGAAAAGAAACTTTTAAAAATTTACGGGAAGATTATAAAAGAAATATGAACATAGAAAATATTTCAAAACGAATTCAAAAACTACTTAAATAATGAATTTAAAATTATAAATAACCATAACTTTCATTTCATTCAATCAATAATTCATTCAAATTATCATGCCAAAATGGTCATTATCTGCCACAGGTTTATAAAATAAGTAACAGACTGTCTCTTTCATTCGCACTAATAATTTATGTTTCTCTGTCTCGCACGTTGGTTAAGACGATAATTGATTAGTCGCAGTAGCACAGTACAATTAAGTCCAATTCCCTTTCTTCGTTCGTCCGAGGCGGCCATTAATATTATGTTAACATTCACAGAACGCGCCTTGAAGGAAACACCAATATTTGAATCGGAATGGTCGTATTTGATATCAGTGAATGGTGCAATGGGCACTTGTAACCATTGATGACATGACTGCTTGATTAATATACGTACCTATACAATTTCAAATTTATTAAAAAATGTTTGGTACCATATGACTTTTTATTAAATTAAATATTTTTAGCGATCTTACAGTTTTTGTGTATTTGGTCACGGTCATTATTGTTTATCAGTCGTTGAGGTATGTCGGAGGCCTTCGGGTGACATATAAGTTTCCGACACACATTCTTTCGAAACCAATCTGCACTAGAGCTGCGTGGTAAAGTATGCTGGTAAAGCACTCTAGGCCTCCTCAAGAGAAGAGACTCGTGCCCTGTAGTGGACAAAACCAGCCATCTTCTGAAGAGTATAATGTATACGTACAGTTTTATAACTAAAGTTAAATTAACATGCATAGAGAGTATAAGGTAGGAAACAAGTGTAATCACGTATTGTCTGCATGTCACATTTCTTGTTACAGCATTTCATTTATTAGCCATTTATATCCTTACGTAAAACAATGACAGAGTGATGACTAGTTAGTAGTGATAATGTTTGCTGAGCTATTTGTTTGGGGTTCGATTCCCGGCCAGCACACCCATTGTTTGACAGATAAATGTATATTCTCGGAGCATTGTTGGATGTTTATGATGTCATTTATGTAGGTGCATACCACCCATGAACCAGGGAATCCGAATAAGATACTAAGTACTCATATCTCAGCGTATTGTTAGCTTTGATGTGGGGAAAAAGTCGTCACCTTCACACTGTATCATGTCTGCAGGGCTGCCACGAGGTACAAAATAATATAACAAATAATAATTTCATGATGTAGTTATCCCAGAGTCCTAGTCAGTTACTTAACAGTCTTCAAACTAATAACAGCTGGATGGACAGCTGCATGCCTTGTTCCATAGACCAGACTAGAAATAGACCTCTAGATCTGCCACATAAATATGTGTCAGTCGAGAATCGAGGGTCTTGTCACGTTACCTACTAAGCTCTATGGTTCGGCTACTACCGCCGAAGCCATGACACCAGATAGCACACTAAATCAAAACCTCCCAAAAATGAAAATAACCCAAAAAAACTGGCGATATTTTGCGAAAGCGATACCGGACCGCCATAAAACGACGCCATGGTCCCCGTACTGGTTTCCGAGAACCCTCGGCCCCTTTGTGCGGGAACTCGTTTTATTTCATTCCCTGCGTGGCAACAGTTAGCATTGTGGCCCGTTTTTAGGGGTCCGTAGTCAAAACGGAAATCTTATTGTTTCGTCACATCCGTCCACGTCGGTCCGCAGCATAGCGCCGAGACCCTAGGTGCTAGAAAGATGTAATTTGGCATGCACACACATATTTATTACAAGTACGAAATCGTACAATAAAGTATTTAAAAAAGAAAAAATCTACGGAACTAAATCGAGCGTGGTATGACATGCACTTGGCCGGTTTTTTCGGCTGTATTCGTTAGCGAAAACCCTTTAGTGCGCGTTTTGCGGAATGTGTCATTGTGCGTCGCGTCGTATCACCGGGACGGCTGGGTTTTTGCGAGACCGAGCTAGTTTGTAAGGAGATACGTTTCGTTTAAATTAAGGATAATAGGGATTTGAGTCAGTAAATAAATAAACAGTATAACCTCAGCTTCGAGCTTTTGAGAAGGGTCACTGAAGATCACTGAGTGTTAAGATGTTAAATGAAAAGAAATGAATGATATATGGACTGTACTTTAAAAAGGTATTTTTGGTATCGTTTCTAGTTAACATGTTCTTTGTATTATGAGTGTCTTGGCTGTTGAAAACTTCTTCTGATCTAATATTTGGGCAATAATCCTCCCAAGGAGCAGAGACTCGTGCTCAGTAGTGGGTAAATTATAAATTGAAGCGATTTTGTTTTATTTACTTTAAAATTAAGTTTAGAATTTTTATATTAAATATTTAAGACGTCGCCTAAGGCTACAAAAAATTTGACGGCCAAAAAAACGAAATCATAGTACGAAGCAATAACAAAATTAAAACATAGTTATGTACATTGTATTCATAAATAACGAAGTGCATTGTAATTTGAAGCCCACGGCCTCGACCCTGACGAAGAAACCAGCTAAGTCGTAAATCGCACGATTACTTTGATTTTTTTTTAATACCGCATAACTCTTTTTCCAGTGAAACGTAAAATCGGATTTCTCGGTTTCCTGAGTTATAGTCTTTTGTAGTTTACGAGGGCTACTGACGTTGCAAAATTCACTGCAAAGTCGTACGTGACTCGTGACAAAGTCACGTTGTACTTAGGTTCGACTAACTTTGTAACCTAACAATCTGTCTACTGGGTTCGATTCCCAGTCAACATAATAATGATGTGACTCTTACTTGATTATGTTGACTGTAGAGCCGTCACTAAACTTTTGGCTTGTCAACGTTGTTTTAGGCTTTATGTGTAAGGATTTATTTTATTTATATTTTATGTTGTTTTATATACTTACATTTCCGTCTACCAATCCACGGAGGTAACATGGCGTAGTTCGCTGCAAATCTTGATTCCAGGAGAAATGTACATAGTTATTATGCACCTTTTTCGAATGGATGAAAGTTTTAATAGTATTTTGCTTCGAGTTTCGGTAGTAACACTTTTGCCTAAAAGCACATGTTGTCTTCGCCCATCTGAAAGGCAAACCGCAAAAAGCTCAAAGAAATGATTTTTGTTTAATACCATATTGTTCCCTAAATGACTGGTTCTCGTAACTCGTAAAATCTTGACATTACGTTGTAAGTTACAGGCGCCGGCGGGTCGTTGAACCCGGTTTTATTATCTGTGACTGCCGTCTCTTAAGTCATCCACTTTAGCCATAACTCGGCTCAACAGATTCATAATTTTTTAACACAAATCTATATAAAATGGTCAAGTTGCTAAATTTTATGCAAGTAGGTATAAGAATAATGTTTGACATACGAATTTTATGAATTCCACGTTAGCAAATTCATATTAACTTTGTATATTGTGTTCCCCAGAACTAATTACAATTTGCTCGAAAATGTGACATCATGAAATATGACGTCACAGCTGTGACGCAACGTTACCACAGGAAACAGTTGCCGCGATATCAAATCTAATTTGCAAGCACCTACATTAGAACCTGATTCTTTCTCTTTCAACAAATGATTATTAATTTACAAATGTACCTATCTATGTATCTAGGTATGTTACGTATTTGGATTTATCACCAATAGTGAAATTGTATACCTAAGTATAAACTAATTTATTTTTTGTATGATATGATTGTTTATAATAGTTAATAATAATATATACCGGTTATAATGTTGTGTATTAATAGACGTTTTCTTATTTTTGCAGGTAAACATCCAGTACAAACGTTCACTTTCACGCGACTTCATTTTCTGGTATGGTATGGTTCGCAGCATTTTTTTTAAAAGATATAGCCGGCAAACGATCTGACGATCCACCTGATGGTAAGTGGCTATCGTCGCCCATGAACATCAGCAACACCAAAGGCACCACTGATGCGTTGCTGGCCAAGAAAGAGAGAAGAAAAAGAAAGAAAGAAAGAACTGGCTCTCAAGCCAAGAATTTATAGAAAAAATAAATCCACGTACTTGTGACAATTTCCGTGTTTGTGAAATGGGTCGCTATTGGATTAATATTAACATAATAATTCATATATAACAGCAACAGAATAAAAGTACTTTATTCATTCTTTTCTTTTAATTTATGGCCAGCAACACATACGATGCGGTTAGCGCAGATCACCTCATCTGGATTGTCGGTTGTTGTCATAAAAAATATATCCTACGAAAGTTTGAATGGATGCTTATTAATCTTTCACGGAAACTGAACGGATTTTCATTAAATTCAGTACACACGTAGACAATGACCTGTAATAAGAGTTAGGGTACTTTTAGCTACCAGTGTCTTGAACATGGGAGTCAGTCTGATGCCAACTTTCTTTTTTGTTGTTTATTTGTTTAAAAAGGATTCAAATGTTATTAATTAAGTATCATTGGCTAAAAAGGTAATCGAAACAAAAAAATAAGAAATCAAAATTATCACGCACTGACGCGACACGGCACTGCGAAAGGAATTCTCTAATAAATGTTGTTCAGTAGGCATCTCGCGCTGGCGCGAGACCGGCCCCTCACCGTACACCCCGAGTCTCGCGCCAGCGCGAGACCGGCAGCGAAAGTGATCCCGTAAAACGTGGGAAAACCCGCGTGCAGACTATAACTTGCACCAACCGAGTTACTTGACCTTCCGCAGCCACAAGCTGACACCCGTATGAAACTTTAATGGGCCTATTTGTGTCAAGTTTCACACAATCACACATACACATACACATTTACCTATATTATGTGCTTATGAGTTTATTAAAATTTATAGTAGGTGTTGAGTGAGAGTATTTATAAAAGTATGAAAAATTTCTTGAGTATGGAATCTTATGCTATCTTATGTAACTTCTTTAAATATGGAATTTATTCATTTTAAATTATGCTACTAATGCAGTTCGAAATCTTTGCATAGAGAATCATTCGCGACCCAGGAATAAAAAATCTGCAACATAAGTAGCTACTAAGTAGCACTCTAGATTACAGGGTTGTTAATGTATGTATGCCAAAACAGAAAGCTATCAACAGGCCTTATCATCGCAGATTTTGATGCCACAACTTTGATTTTGATGATACGACGATCAAGTCTATCAATGTGACAGTGAAATTTAAACACTAGTTACTCGTATTTAACATCTTCCCCGGTAATAAATACGTCCATGAGGACCGGCATGTCAGGTATTCCGAAGTACCGTACGGTCGAAGTGTAAAATGCTTGGCGATCAATCACGCGCGGCCGCTGGCGGTCTCCCAAGCAATAGGTCACGTCTTCCCGTTGCAATTAGAACCGGGACGCAGGTATGTGACATGGTAGGTACGGAAGGTACGCTACATAGACTACATACCGTGTCACTGCTAATAGAGGGAATGCTGTTGAGACAAAAGAACAACGAAAAATTTTAATGCAGTCTTTATTGTGCAGACTGATTCGACGACCAGTGTGGCGCAATGGTTACCATGCCGGATCGCCGCACCGAGGGTTCTGGGTTCGATTCCCAGCGAGGCGGAAATTTGAATGATGAGTTTGAATTTCTGTTCTCGGTCTGGGTGTGAATGTCCTTGTCTAGTGTGTTGTTGTCCATGGCACCCACGACACAGGGAATCCTAGTGTAGGGCTATGAGTGTGAAGCGTTATTATATTATTATTACTGATCGTAATCTCTGGCAGGTCAGGGTATTGTTAGGGCTGATTCTTTCATTCTTTCTTCTATCGCCTTTCTTGGCCGGTGACGCATCGGTGAGGTTTGTGTTACTGAATTAAGTCCATAGGCGACGGCTTGCTCTATCATCCATCTAATATCTGTGTATCACGACCTTACATTGCTGATCGGTTACCTTTGCCGTCTCGTCCAGTCCGTTGTGTTGTGTCGCCAGTGACCCAGATGACGTTGAATCAAATCAAATCAAATGTTCAAATTCAAATTTGGTTTGGTTTACAAACACTTTTTGAAAGTCATGCAAGCTACGCCAATGGTCTTAAAAAGCTAACATAGCAACAATAAAATGTTCGTACATAATTTGAAGGTGATTAACATTTTCCATTTGCACACAGTATCCAGTTTTTTCTGTTATTAAAATTGTAACGTTATATTACGTGGCCTTTCTTTAATTAATGAAGTAACAGCTATCCACCGAACACGGGAATCCTCGTTTACGCAACCCAAAACAAATAATAAAAATTTATTGTTTATTTGTTTAATGTAAAGATTAATTAAGCGGTGTGATATAACCCGCTGCTCTCGTTGAATATATTTCGCAGGGGTGATATTAACAAGGGTTAATTAAATAATTACAAAACGTGCCTAGACCGTTTGTGACATGTAGATAGCGCATGAACGAGGAGTGTCCCGTGGGCCGCTTTTACATTGGACGACACGATGACGACACAATAACGACACGACTGTATAATGCACACTGCAGTTATAAATGATGAAATGTTTTCGATGAATTTTCCGCAAATCAGGAACCACCCGATGATGAGTGGTTACTATCGACCATGCATGGTTAGCAGTATCACCAAAAACATCACCGTTGCGTTGCCGACTAAGAAAGAAGAGAGAGCAATAAAAAAAGAAAGAAAGATCCCAACGCTCTAGCGGGAGCACGACGAGTGGTTTGACGGGTGAGTCAAGTAAAATGGTGGCTAGTCAGGCAAGCTTCACGAAAAAAATACCAATAATACGAGTAATAATAATTAATGACTCAACAACAATTATTGAAATATAATCCTTATGTGAAGTCAACCACCAAACAGGCCTGCTTCTGTCACCATAATATATGCCGATATGAGATTGGAGACAGTATTCTAAGCCGCCCCAATGGTAAAGTAAATGGCAGAACATTTACTGGTGTGACATCATGTTTAAGCTGCACGCCACTCGCACACACACACACATGGAAGTTTGCATGCGTACACAAAACATACATAAGAATATGTCGTTGTCGTGTCGTCCGATAAAAAAGCGACCTTCCCCGAGGGGCCGTGGGTCGTTATCACAAACGTTCTAAAAGCGTTCTAAGGCGTAGTACTTATACGAGTATACACCAATGTTTGTCAGCAAACTTAATTTTAATACGTTTTCTACCCTACTTAAATGCTGTCGTTGACCTTTGGTAAACTATATGTAAATTCAATTCTGTACAAAAATTTAATTTAGTTTGTCATTGCACAATTTAGTTGTAAAAATGTGGTTGTTGTTCACACGTAAATCAGCTCGTATAAATTGATCCATGGGACTTTTGCACCAAAATAATGGTATCACTTGTCCCATGGGACTACCGAGACAATTAGTGTCCTATCATAGGTCAATGTAATGGGACTAGGGGTAGATCCGATCCATAATAGACGTCTCGTTACAGAAATCGGTGCTGACAGCTAATAAATTAGTTTAGTCGTACCTACTTCACTCACTTACCAGACGATCAAAATTGATCACGTCGGATGCTTAAATTGCTCCTTTTTCATTTAATGAGCCAACCATGAATGGCCCTGTGTGCGGTCCTGAACACAGAGAGTAGCGTTTCATTTTGACAAGTAAATTTGGTATGGTTATAAGACTGCTGGAGGGTGATTACGCTGACAATGATATCGTCTCCATTCAGGGAGACGCAGCTACAAGTATGAGCGAGAGGATGTTTGAAAATTACACAAAATAACCACGTGTGATTGACATGGAGTCTTTGTTCTAATATACAGATTATTCATACTTATATCAGGTTTCCTTGTATTGAGAATAGTATGGATGGACCTATGAAATGCGAGTGACACGATCTTAGATAGCAAACATTTACACGTTACATAAACGTCTGGGGCTAGGAATCGAACCAACACTTGGCTCGATAATCTCATTACTGACTGGGCTACAACTGCCACAAGGTTGTGTGTGTATGTGTTATTGGCAAACATCAAAGCTACGGCACTCCTAGGTTACGTAGACCGACCTCAGGTTTAGCAAGAAGTCTAATTTAAGCTAATAGCATGTTTTGGCCTTTGCCTAATCTGTTTGGAATTTACGAGTATAACGGATACTAATGTTTATTGCACATGACTACAGACTATGATTTATGCAACTAGATTGAAATATAAAAATCATCAGTACCATTTTGCTTTCAAAATAAAGTAACGAATTTATGTCTTATTTCTACAACCCATCGTAGACAAATTGAATCGAAATTCAATTCAATACAATCAAATTGGGATTGGACTAACGATTGACTAACGCCGAACCTTTGATGATTGATTATGAAAAATGTTATTAAACTAAATAGTTTTTCTTTAAATTAAACTCATGCAAATCACCTACATTGCGAGGCAGCTGGTAAAATCGCGTGACTCAATACCTTTAAGTAAACCTTACCCCTCGTTTACATTCAGCCCCTACCGCTGCTCCTCGCGCTGTCGGCAATAATCCCCTTGATACTGCCGTGGCAGGGTCGAGAGAAGTGTAGTGTTTACATACTGCCCTACCACTCACATCGCTTTCGACTTTCGGCAATGGCAGACGTCGAAATATTACTGCGACGGAGCTGAATGCAGTGTTGCCAATGAAAATTTTTGGAAGGCCGTGTATATTATGGGCGCCATTGACGATGCGATCGATCGGTGCGATCCGTCGTTGCCGACCGATCGCACCGACGGATTGGTAGTGTATGTTACCGCTATGAGTGGCACTTTTGAACCGATCGATCGGTGCGATCGATCGATCGCATCGTCAATGGAGCCCATTAGATAAAAAAGCCGTGTTTATATGGGAAAGGATCAAGTGTGGGCCGTAGCAATCCAATTACGCCAATATATACCATCGGTTCAGCGCTCGAACTAAAAAAAAGGTCATCGGCAGTGAATTTGATGCCCACAAAACGAGTAATACTTTGCATTAGCCTACATTAACATCAATATAAGCCTGGTGGCGCTGTTTTAAGGGTTTAACATTCGTTAAATGTTTGCAAAACAATAAATAAAATTGACTTTGTGAAAATTTGCGAAAAGCCGTAGAATTTGCTACGGCAATAGGGTTCCAGCCGTAGCCCGTAGATTTTGTGATTTTTTGGCCTGAAAGCCGTAGAACACGGTAATTGCCGTAGCATTGGCAACACTTGCTGAAAAACCGCTCTTTTGGGGAGCGCCGGGCAGCGCGAGTAGCAGTGGTAGGAGCATGAGAAGTATCGTGTTCACATACTCGTCCTGCCCACTTCCCTACCTACTTTCCTGCTCAAATGAGCTGAATGTAAACGAGGTATAACCCCTCGTTTACATTCAGCCCCTACCGTTGCTCCTCGCGCTGTCGGCAATAATCCCCTTGATACTGCCGTGGCAGGATCGAGAGAAGTGTAGTGTTTACATACTGCCCTACCACTCACATCGCTTTCGACTTTCGGCAATGGCAGACGTCGAAATATTACTGCGACGGAGCTGAATGCAGTGTTGCCAATGAAAATTTTTGGAAGGCCGTGTACATTATGGGCGCCATTGACGATGCGATCGATCGGTACGATCCGTCGTTGCCGACCGATCGCACCGACGGATCGGTAGTGTATGTTACCGCTATGAGTGGCACTTTTGAACCGATCGATCGATCGATCGCACCGATCGATCGGTGCGATCGATCGATCGCATCGTCAATGGAGCCCATTAGATAAAAAAGCCGTTTTTATATGGGAAAGGATCAAGTGTAGGCCGTAGCAATCCAATTACGCCAATATATACCATCGGTTCAGCGCTCGAACTAAAAAAAAGGTCATCGGCAGTGAATTTGATGCCCACAAAACGAGTAATACTTTTCATTAGCCTATATTAACATCAATATAAGCCTAGTGGCGCTGTTTTAAGGGTTTAACATTCGTTAAATGTTTGCAAAACAATAAATAAAATTGACTTTGTGAAAATTTGCGAAAAGCCATAGAATTTGCTACGGCAATAGGGTTCCAGCCGTAGCCCGTAGATTTTGTGATTTTTTGGCCTGAAAGCCGTAGAACACGGTAATTGCCGTAGCATTGGCAACACTGGCTGAAAAACCGCTCTTTTGGGGAGCGCCGGGCAGCGCGAGTAGCAGTGGTAGGAGCATGAGAAGTATCGTGTTCACATACTCGTCCTGCCCACTTCCCTACCTACTTGCCGTAGCATTGGCAACACTTGCTGAAAAACCGCTCTTTTGGGGAGCGCCGGGCAGCGCGAGTAGCAGTGGTAGGAGCATGAGAAGTATCGTGTTCACATACTCGTCCTGCCCACTTCCCTACCTACTTTCCTGCTCAAATGAGCTGAATGTAAACGAGGTATAACCCCTCGTTTACATTCAGCCCCTACCGCTGCTCCTCGCGCTGTCGGCAATAATCCCCTTGATACTGCCGTGGCAGGATCGAGAGAAGTGTAGTGTTTACATACTGCCCTACCACTCACATCGCTTTCGACTTTCGGCAATGGCAGACGTCGAAATATTACTGCGACGGAGCTGAATGCAGTGTTGCCAATGAAAATTTTTGGAAGGCCGTGTACATTATGGGCGCCATTGACGATGCGATCGATCGGTACGATCCGTCGTTGCCAACAACACTGGCTGAAAAACCGCTCTTTTGGGGAGCGCCGGGCAGCGCGAGTAGCAGTGGTAGGAGCATGAGAAGTATCGTGTTCACATACTCGTCCTGCCCACTTCCCTACCTACTTGCCGTAGCATTGGCAACACTTGCTGAAAAACCGCTCTTTTGGGGAGCGCCGGGCAGCGCGAGTAGCAGTGGTAGGAGCATGAGAAGTATCGTGTTCACATACTCGTCCTGCCCACTTCCCTACCTACTTTCCTGCTCAAATGAGCTGAATGTAAACGAGGTATAACCCCTCGTTTACATTCAGCCCCTACCGCTGCTCCTCGCGCTGTCGGCAATAATCCCCTTGATACTGCCGTGGCAGGATCGAGAGAAGTGTAGTGTTTACATACTGCCCTACCACTCACATCGCTTTCGACTTTCGGCAATGGCAGACGTCGAAATATTACTGCGACGGAGCTGAATGCAGTGTTGCCAATGAAAATTTTTGGAAGGCCGTGTACATTATGGGCGCCATTGACGATGCGATCGATCGGTACGATCCGTCGTTGCCGACCGATCGCACCGACGGATCGGTAGTGTATGTTACCGCTATGAGTGGCACTTTTGAACCGATCGATCGATCGATCGCACCGATCGATCGGTGCGATCGATCGATCGCATCGTCAATGGAGCCCATTAGATAAAAAAGCCGTTTTTATATGGGAAAGGATCAAGTGTAGGCCGTAGCAATCCAATTACGCCAATATATACCATCGGTTCAGCGCTCGAACTAAAAAAAAGGTCATCGGCAGTGAATTTGATGCCCACAAAACGAGTAATACTTTTCATTAGCCTATATTAACATCAATATAAGCCTAGTGGCGCTGTTTTAAGGGTTTAACATTCGTTAAATGTTTGCAAAACAATAAATAAAATTGACTTTGTGAAAATTTGCGAAAAGCCATAGAATTTGCTACGGCAATAGGGTTCCAGCCGTAGCCCGTAGATTTTGTGATTTTTTGGCCTGAAAGCCGTAGAACACGGTAATTGCCGTAGCATTGGCAACACTGGCTGAAAAACCGCTCTTTTGGGGAGCGCCGGGCAGCGCGAGTAGCAGTGGTAGGAGCATGAGAAGTATCGTGTTCACATACTCGTCCTGCCCACTTCCCTACCTACTTTCCTGCTCAAATGAGCTGAATGTAAACGAGGTATTAGGTATATTCCTGCGTGCAGTACGAGTTCATTGAACTTATTCATCACTTTCATTTTACCTAATAATGTTCGGTATTCTAGAATAGTAGATAGAGACTTGCATATCACTTAAAATTTCAAAAATTATTAAAATTTTAAAAATAACATTGTGCATTTGCGAATTGTACTTTATATAGGAGTTTTGTTTTTGTAATCCTATTCAAGAACCCTTAAAAGGTTAAGTTTATTTCCCAAAACGAGTCCCCTATTAATTCTCCGCTGTAATCTGATACTTAACTTTGGCAGAATCGATCACTATTAATCACGTATGAAGAATCCGATTCAATCTTAATCAAACGTTTTTTACCCGCCCAGAGCGGCGGTTCTAATCGAATCATTGAGGTAATTTAACCATGTTTACTTTGCGAACAGAATTTGATAGAATCCCATCACAAAAACCTCGGTTGCCATATCGACTTTCGGATCCCGTGGGCTTAATAGCTCCCAATTTTCTCGGATCAAATTCGAGGGTAGTGTACGTTTAGTTTAATTGGAATGGATTGACTTCTATTCCTTTTTTGTTGTTGAAACCTAAAGCTGACGATATATGTACCTATAGGTACGAGTATGGATTGTTATAGTTACCTTTATTTCGTGTGGCCTTAGTTCATGCTAGTTTAATTTACGTACCTAGTATTGTTATACAAATTATGGTGCAGGAAATATCATGAAACAGTTGTTTCACCTCAGCGTTCCCCTACATATCACGAAACGTGGATAAACTATGCTACACTTAGCGCTTACGCCCCAACTCAGAGTCACTAACGGTCACTTTAATCGCTCCTTAGTCATTAATCACCATGCAAATTCTGTACTAAGGAGCGATTTAAGTAACCGTTAGTGGCTCTGAGTTAGGGCGTCAGTTAGTCATCTTAGCAGTCTTGGATGATTATTATATTGCCTCTTCCTTTTGTTTGTACTGAAGATCTAGGAGAAGAAGAAGTGCAATATAGGACTATTTATTTAATTTATTAAATTTTATCTGGCAGTATGATCCTACGTTATTAGGATAATATAAGTGTGATGAACTTTAGTCTTTCTCAATTTCCTCCATAAACTTTCCAAAACAGTGCATAAAATATTCCATTCACGTATCAAATAGATATCGTAACTCAAATTAATTTTAGGATGTCGTCATCCTGAAATGAGCCTTAAAGATGTCTGTTTAAAGTTCATATTTGTGTTTAACTGTTTATGGCAGTTATACGCTTCTCGAAATTTAAGCGTTGCAGAGTTGTGTTTTATCTTCGACGGAAATTATTTCATGAGATGACGTTACACAAATTTAGCTATAAAACTGTTGTTAAGTTTAAATTTAGTTACCTGGGATTATTACGGTAGCTACTGCGATATATTTGCACGTCACTGGTAATCCGGGGTAAATGAAATGTCATCTGAAAACATTTACACGGAAATCTAGTTCAGTGTGAATCGAATTTCCTCGAACTAGAAATCATGAACAATAAATAAACTTGGTAAGAACTTTTTGCAGCATTTCACGTGGTTTACAAAGACTATTAGATAGTAAAAAAAACAACAAATATATCACTAAATGCAGTAAATTATCCGTGCTTTGTCGTGGTTTTCCCTAACCGACTCAAAGGCTTTTAATCTCAGGTTTTAATAAAAGAACAGCACTGGACGGCCGTAGGATTGAAATAATGAAAACGAAAATACTTTAATTTTGCAACCGACTTTTTTTGTGGCAACTGCTTAGACAATGCTTGCAGATGTGCACCAGAAAAGGTTCTGGTTAGATTAAGACTCATACATTATCTTAAACCTAACTCAGGGCTTAAGTATTGTAGAATTCACCGATTCGATTCCCGGGTCAAGCAGGTGATTTTTCAAAAAATCTTTAAAATAAGCTACTTACTAACTTTATAATAACTGCTTACTTATTTTTTGTAAATAATGGAATGTTTCCTTTCAGTAAAATTTGCCATCATCAATATTCAGGGTACTTTTCCTCCAACTACCGTCTTTTTTTTCTACAATGTATATTGTATAACATTGGGTAAAATTTTAATTTTGACGTCTACGAAAACACGTCCAAAACTCACCATAAACATTGCGATTGATACAACAGTAACGTATTGATATGGGTGACGAGACAAGACCGCGATTTATCAGGGCGAATTGATGTTGGGCAGCGGCGCGGCGGCCGAACACGCGCAGACGACGCCCTGTAATATATCTGTTCGTCGGCAAAGCCTGCTTTTTGCACCGTTTTTTATCTATCACTATCCTACCCACATCCTATCCACATCCACTATCCTTTAAAACGCTTTTACATGTCTTTGTTTGAGTGGGCCAAATATTACAAGTTTGATAAGAAACTTCATCTTTGACGACCCTGTAGCCTAGTTGGTAGTGACACTGCCTGCGAAGCGAGGGGTCCCGGGTTTGATTTCCGACCGGGGCAGATATTTATGTGACAGATAAATATTTGTACTCAGGTCATGGGTGTGATTGTGATGTGTTATATGTGTTGTCCATGCAACCCGCAACACAGGTAATAACCTACTGCGGAATATTAGTGTGTTAGCGTTTGCTTTTTTTTGTTGCTTTAGTGCTGATGACCTGTTCTTTCTTTCTTTCTGGTTTCTGCTTCGTCCTGAGCAGGGGGCCCGTGATTAAGGATGATTGTTTTAAACTCTAGATGGATGAAGTCAGCCTATTGCGCGTGCATGAATCAAATCTATTTCCCTGAAGGAGTGCATTTCACACCATCACATTAATCACTGATTTTACCACAGTGTAATGCGTCATGATTACAAACACAGACGTACAGTGTTGCGAATAGATCTGCTAAGCGATTTATACGCTAAACCTAGGCTTAGCTTAGAACATCTAGATTGATGACCCTCTAGTCAATTAGTTAACTACGTGTCAACATTGCCACTAATTTGTATACTAGGTTTATGTACTGAACGTTACCCACTGTAGTGCAGTGTGTATTTTGTTAATAACTCTCGACTTTGATTAATTTACTGGATAAGGTATAGCAAGTAAACGCTAGCTCAGGAGCTTGAGGCTATTTTGCATAGTTTTTGGAGTCCTGTACTGCATCAATCTAATGCGTTCTTTTAAAAAATGGATCATCAAATGTTCTTATGGTCGGAGAGCCACAAATAAAATTGAAGGTCTCTCGCGTCTTGTTACTCGGCAACAATGATATTATAATGTAAAAAGAGATAGTTATGTCAAGAGCGTAAGAATAGGCAATTGACCGTTCTGCTCCAAGTCGCTCTATCAATACAAGACGATACGCACGCTTTTGTTGTCGTCAGAAGTGTTTGACATTGTTGTAGCTCTTTTCGGAACAGATTTGTAAGGTTGATTTGTAAGGGTATAACGTATCTATATTTTAAAAATATTATTGATTTTTAAGCCAATAACACTGACATATCATGTCATAGTAAAGAAGAAAAGACTTGTCCCAACACATAATATACTTGCGTCACCATACGTAAAAGTATAGATAATATATTAAACGTCACTTAAAACGTCATAAAACAAGCGGGCGACCGCTGACGCCACCATCAATTTGGTACCAAACGTTTATTGGCCATAAAGTCTACTTTATATCCTGTATGTTTCAATTCAATATGGATCTGTGTAGAAGTCCGTATATCATGTACCTATTGAAAATACTTATGGGTTTGCGGTCTGGCGTGTGGTGAGTGTAGCAGGAGGCGCGCGAGCAATAAGGTTAACTCCGAGATAAAAGTTAATAGTTTATTGCACAATGCACAAAGAACAGAAAAGTACAGTTTGAACTACACGGGAAAGCACACACGAAAGAAACATCCATATAAACAAAGAAGGAGAGAAGTGACAGTAGAAGGAACGATAGCACAAGCACAAGCAACACGAAAATGATCTTAGGTACTAGTTAGGTCACCGAGTGAGCACTAAATGAGAGCGAGGTAGCCGGGCGGACGAGCGGTACGGGTTAGCGCGGAGAGATTCGAAAGCCGACTGGCGCGTCCGCCGACGAACTGGGCGGCGCGCGCGCGCTGCCCGTGAAGCGGGGCGCGGCGCGGGAGACGAGGCGCCCGCGACCGGTTCAGCGAGCCGCTGGCCACGGCTGGTGGAGTGACGTCACGGAGTGACGTAGAACATCAGAGCGCACCAGGTTCGATCCCGCGGTGTAGTATGTGTGTCTGCGTGTATGTATCTAGTGTGTGTGTTGTGTATGTGATGTATATGATAAACATAATATATTACATAAGTGTGAATGTTTGTGTATGTGTGAGATATATAATAAACTACATATACATAATGCGAATGTGGGACGAAGGTGCCCACATCACTCCCCCCCCCAGAGACCGGGTCTACGGTCGATAGTAGTCCGGAAAACGAACTCGGCGGCCGGATCTTGTGGTTATGCCGCCTTCCGGAACTATGGGCTTCGGCCTTGCGGGTGGAGGATCAGGTGAGGGAGCGGGAGCTGGCGTAGGAGTGGGCGCTGGTGTCGGAGGGAACCTAGGAGTAGGGATAGGATTGTTGGTGGGGGATGGGTCTACGAGTAGGTAGGCCGGTTTAAGTCGGTCTATCGTTACTGTGACCTCCCTGCCCCTAACCAGTATGCGGAAAGTCTTGTCCCAACGTTCGACCACTTTGTGAGGACCTGTATAAGGTGGTGTTAAGGAACCTCGGGTCGAGTCGTCTCGTAAGAAGACGTGGCTCGCTGAATGGAGTCCCTTCTGAACAAAGGATTTTTGTTGCGTGTGACGTGCAGCAGGTGTGGGTCGGATTTTTGCCGCTATGTGTCTTAGGCGGGTGGTGAAATCCGAGAGGTCGGTGGTTTCGGGAGCGGTTGCCTGGAAGAATTCTCCCGGCAGACGGAGCGGCTCACCGTAGACCAATTCCGCGGACGAGGACTGAAGGTCCTCTTTAAAAGCTGACCTGATGCCTAGGAGCACAAAGGGCAAGGCCTCGACCCAGTTGGTATCCGCGTGGCACATTATTGCTGCTTTGAGTTGGCGATGAAATCGCTCGACCATGCCGTTGCAGGCCGGATGGTAGGCGGTGGTGCGGCGGTGCTTGAATCCGATCATTCTTCCAAGGTACTGGAAGAGCGTGGATTCGAACTGCCGCCCACGGTCGGTAACGATATCGGCTGGACATCCAAACCTGGATATCCACGATATCAAAGCCTTACCGACCGATTCCGCGGTGATGTCTACCATAGGTGTTACTTCCGGCCAGCGCGTGAAACGGTCCACTGCGGTCAAGCAGTAGCGGTACCCCTGAGATGTTGGAAGGGGCCCTATAATGTCCACGTGGATAAACGCGAATCGAGCGCGAGGTAGGTCGAACGTGCCCAACGGCGCTGACACGTGGCGACTCACCTTGGCGCGCTGACACGCTAGGCACTTTTGTGACCACTCGCGACAGTCTTTGCGCATCCCAGGCCAAACGAAACGTTCGGCCACCAGTTGGGCGGTGGCCTTGGGACCTGGGTGGCTGAGACCATGAAGACTGTCGAATAACGGCTTACGTAGTGACAGTGGTACAAAAGGCCGTGCTGATGGTGTGCTGACGTCACAGTAAATTTCCCTACTGCTGCCAGGGATGGTGAGCTTCTTCAGGCGAAGTGATGTTTCTCCGCTGAGATACTGAAGAAGCTCCTGGTCCACTGCTTGTGACTCCGCGAGTGTATCGAAGTCGACTGGCAGCTGGAGTTCATCGACGCGAGATAATGTGTCCGCCACCACATTATCCTTTCCGGAGATGTGACGGATGTCGGTCGTGAACTGTGAAATAAAATCTAAGTGACGGAACTGACGGGGCGAACAGTTGGCTTTCCGTTCATGGAAAGCGAAACTGAGCGGCTTGTGGTCAGTGTAGACTGCAAAGACGCGTGCTTCCAGCAAGTGCCGAAAGTACTTGATGCTGTCGTAGATCGCGAGGAGTTCGCGATCGTAGGGTGAGTACTTCTGCTGCGCTGGTGTTAAATTGCGCGAGAAGAACGCAAGTGGTTGCCACTTACCATTTTTGAGTTGCTGCACTACGGCACCCATTGCTACATCGGACGCATCGGTGACTAAACTTAATGGTGCATCGCACTCCGGGTGTGCCAATAGCGCAGCGTTCGCAAGACTCTCCTTACACCGGTCGAAAGCTGAAAGAGAGTCGCCAGTAAGATGTACCGGCTGCGACCCCTTCACCGAGCCCGCAAGCAGGGCGTTCAGTGGGGCCTGGATGGTGGCTGCGTGAGGCAAAAAACGACGGTAAAAATTAACCATCCCCAAGAAACGGCGCAGCTGCTTAACGGTCTTGGGTGGGGGGAATTCCCTTATAGCCTGTACTTTGGCTTCCAGAGGCTTCGTGCCATCTTGTGAGATGCGATAACCCAGGAATGTGACCTCTGGGGCACCAAAAAAACATTTCACGGTATTGATCAACATGCCGTATTCCTGCATTCGAGTGAAGAGTAAACGCAGGTGCTCTTCATGCTCGTCTTCATTCTTTGAAAATACTAAGAAGTCATCTAGATATGCGTAACAAAAATCTAGACCGCGCGTCATCTCATCCACGTACCTCTGGAATGTCTGCCCTGCGTTGCGGAGACCAAAAGTCATATAGGGGAATTCAAACAGACCAAAAGGTGTTGTTATGGCTGTTTTCGCGATGTCCTCCTCGTAGACCGGGATCTGGTTATATGCCTTGACAAGGTCGATGGTGCTGAAGACTTTGTTACCAGCTATATTATGGGCAAAGTCGTGGATGTGTTTGATAGGATAACGGTCAGGGACCGTCCGCGCGTTCAACATGCGGTAGTCACCACACGGCCGCCAACCGTTATCCTTTTTGGGAGCAAGGTGCAGCGGCGAAGCCCACGGGCTCTCGGAAGGACGTGCAGTGCCGTTAGAGAGCATGAGTTCGAATTCCGTCCTAGCTATCTTAAGTTTGTCGGCTGCGAGCCGACGTGGTGTGCATGAGACGGGTGGGCCGGGTGTGGTGCGGATGTGGTGAACCGTGGTGTGCTTTGGTGTCCTCGGTGTGCCTGAAGGGCGAGTCAGTTCGGGAAACTTACGTAAAAGCGCATGGTATCTCGTGTCGCCCGTCGCCACCTTAACAGAGCATACATCGGTATTTTTGTAGAAAGCATTCGTTGTTAAGGTAGTGGTATTATCTACTAGGCGTTGGTTGCGGACGTCCACTATTAAATTATAATGACTTAAAAAATCGACACCGATGATAGCTTTAGTGACGTCCGCAACCGTGAAACGCCAAGTAAAATCGCGCCTTAAACCTATGTTTAATTTTAATTCTACATAGCCGTATGTGGCGATATTCGAACCGTTAGCCGCGCACAAACTATAGTTGCTTTTATGTCGGCGGTCTTTAAGCGCCGAGTAAGGATAAACGCACACATCACTTCCCGTATCCACTAGGAACTGCACACGCGATATGCGATCGGTTACGAAGAGGCGCCGTGCCGGCGTAGAACCGCAGTCGGCGGCCATAACCGACTGCTCCGTAGCTACCGGTTGCGCGGCGGAAGTGGCCACTGAGTCCTCGGCGCGTGCACGGTGTGTGCGTCGCGGTGATGGACAGTGGTGGTGATTAGCACAGTGGTCGGAGTGGCGCGGGGCGCTGGTGTTTACTGGCGCCGCGCGTTGTGGTAACGGCTGGCGACGGTGTCTCGCGTTGTCGGTGACCTGGCGCGGAGCACTAGTGTGTTGATCCACCTCACGCGCCAGGTGCTGGACGATGCTGGCCAGCTCATTGACCTGCGTGGTGGTGCTGTCCGGGAGTGGAGCAGCGGGCGGGGCGACCGGGCAGGGAGCAGAGATCTCCTGCAGGCGGTCCGCCATATCACCCAGCTGCTCGAGTGTGTCCGTGGGCAGCATGGACAACACTGCCTGCACGGCGTGCGGGAGACGGCTGCACCAGATGGTGCGGACGAGATGAGTAGGCGTAGAAGGACCCGCCAGGTCCTGCAGGTGCCGCAGGAATTGTGACGGCGTCCGGTTGCCTAGGGCCTCGTTGTTAAGGACCGCCTCGATCCTCTGCGCGTGAGAGGCGGTGAGTCGGCGAATGAGTTCCGCTTTAACGCGCTCGTAGAGGTTTGTGACCGGAGGGTTGATAATAATATCCCTCACGGTCCGCGCTTGATCCATCGTGAGGTTAGTCAATACGTAATTGTACCTTTGTAAGTCCATGGTAATATTGTACGACACGAACTGAGCCTCCAGAAGTGCGAACCAGAGCTCCGGGTCCTCCAGATCCAATGGTGGCACTCGTAGGGACGCGCTGGTGCTGGTTGCTGCTGTTGCTGTTGTTGCTGCTGATGGTGCTGCGGCGGAGGTCGCGCCGCAAAGCACGTGCTGCGCCATTGCGCGGCAAGTAGGCGCGCGGCGGGCGCGTGCGCGCCGCGTGGCCCCAAGGGCGTGGTAAGGTCGCGCCCGGGTGGCGCGATACGACGAGTCACTGTGCAACTCATATTGTTCATCGTCACTAAATTCACTAATATCACTCATTATTCAAGTGTTCAAAGTCGGGTCACCAGTTATGGAGATGCGGTATAGCGTGTGGTGAGTGTAGCAGGAGGCGCGCGAGCAATAAGGTTAACTCCGAGATAAAAGTTAATAGTTTATTGCACAATGCACAAAGAACAGAAAAGTACAGTTTGAACTACACGGGAAAGCACACACGAAAGAAACATCCATATAAACAAAGAAGGAGAGAAGTGACAGTAGAAGGAACGATAGCACAAGCACAAGCAACACGAAAATGATCTTAGGTACTAGTTAGGTCACCGAGTGAGCACTAAATGAGAGCGAGGTAGCCGGGCGGACGAGCGGTACGGGTTAGCGCGGAGAGATTCGAAAGCCGACTGGCGCGTCCGCCGACGAACTGGGCGGCGCGCGCGCGCTGCCCGTGAAGCGGGGCGCGGCGCGGGAGACGAGGCGCCCGCGACCGGTTCAGCGAGCCGCTGGCCACGGCTGGTGGAGTGACGTCACGGAGTGACGTCACGGAGTGACGTAGAACATCAGAGCGCACCAGGTTCGATCCCGCGGTGTAGTATGTGTGTCTGCGTGTATGTATCTAGTGTGTGTGTTGTGTATGTGATGTATATGATAAACATAATATATTACATAAGTGTGAATGTTTGTGTATGTGTGAGATATATAATAAACTACATATACATAATGCGAATGTGGGACGAAGGTGCCCACATTCTTACTTGAGCGAGAGAGAAAATTCTAACACAAACCGTTAGTATGAACACTTTTTAGGGTTTCGTTGTCAAAATGGATACCTATATAGATTCGCCATGTCCGTCCGTTCGTCCGTCCGCAATATACCACCGAGAAACTAAGTGCTAGAAGCCTGAAATTTGGCATGGATTGTACTCATAAGATCAAAAACGCATAAAGCGAAATCCATATAAAGACAAACACGCACTTTGTCAAATCCGCACTTTTCAAATTAGCACAACATCAAAGATGCACAATGTCAAACACGTTGGTTATACTTATTTATCGTCGTAGTCCTGCTTATAAAATATTAAGTTGTAAAGTCCTAATGCAGCCGTGAACGTAAAACCTTAAAAGAAAACGTGACGTTTTTCTTTGTAACCCCATTTTTCCACGACGTCAATACAGAAGTTTTACTTCAAAAACAAAATGTTTCTAGCTGTAGTTCAGAAGCCGTGGGTAAATATAAAATGTCGTATCAAGTTAATATTCACAACCTGATGTCTGAACATCACTACAATATTCTCCCGTCTCCTATAAAGGAAATTTCGCGCTATGTAATAATTTCATTGTCAGATAAATGGGGTTAGTGGTACACTGAAGCGAGCGGAACCGTAGACAAAAGTTATACAACAGCTTGAGCATAAAGTAGGTTCTTTAGTGTCCTTGGTACGCTGTTATTATTCAAAATACTGTTTCAGAAAATCTTCCTTGTAGTCTATTGTTATTCGGTCACCTTTTTGTTGTTCCTACGTCTTGATATAAGCTGGTTTGTCGACAACGCTATGAAGTAGGGTTGGTATATCGCGGGTTGCGTTTCTGACTGGGAACGATTTCGGCAGTTTATGTAATGCGAGTAATTTTGCCTTGATTTACCGGTCTTAGCAATTTCGGCAGTCAGCAGTAGCAAGCGACCGCTAATGACAAAAATTCACGAGCGCTTCAGTGCTTCGTAAAATATTTTAAGTCGTTTCGTTTCTGATTGTTACATAGTAAAATGCGCTTCCGTGCTTTGTGATTTTTAAAAAACGTTAACGTCTAGATATGACTTTTAGATGGTGTGATTACTTGCTATTCTTCGACTTGTCACCAACTTACAACCAATGCACCGGAGAAAATTACTCTAAATAACACTCCGGGTGTTTGTAAAGATTGAATCCAATTTTGAATTTTGTAAATCATTATTCAACCCATAACTTTACGTTCACAAATCTCAAATTCACGGCTCATTCATATCAATAAAACTTCCGCACGTGAGCCCAAGTGTCCGTTGCCAGACTCGCCAGTAACGCAACCCACGACCCGCGCGTTGATTTATATAACTTCAGGACACAATCCATTGTTATTTCGGCGGTGGGCTGTGGGCGGTGGCCCTTCTCCGTACTTGTTGATCGGCGGTGACAGTGATATATTGCGGTCCTGCTTGCACGCAGAATGCCAAATTTAACTGCGTTTTCGTGGCTTCGCAGACTTGTACTTTGGAAAAGTTGGAAAGTTTTCACAATATTTCGTGGCTCTAAATTGTGAAACTATATTTTTGCAATGTCATACTATTTGGTTAAATTAAAGATACTCGTTACAACCTGCACAGTGTAAAAACAACAATGGGCTACCATTAAATAGGTCTGTCCTTAGAGGCGCTGAACATCTGACGCTCTGGACTCTACAACGGTGCTCCTGTACTATTACATTAGTTTTTAAGCCACTTGATATTCACCAAAAAGATAATTACAATTTACACCAAGTAAATAATTGAATTATAAATTAGTACATTATACAGTATCTTACTACTTAATTAAATAGTACTTATTATGTACAAGTAACGCAATTAAACTCTGTATTTTAACATAAAAGTCACTGCTAGAGAAACTTTAATATAGCTCTGTCAGGCATCCCTTTGAGGGAACTTACTGAACTTTTCAACTCAAAATTACGGGATTACTACAAGTTCCTACATTTCAACGCGGGATGCGACTCGAATGAAACGTTAGGAAATTCTTTAAAGCAAAAATTCCTAACGAATTTGATCCGTACAAATACTTGGTACGTTTGTATTCGAAGTTTTAGAGCTAGTCATGGAATAGCGCGGATCTGAAAAATCAGCGTAGTTAAGTTTAGACAAGAGATACGAGATTGTTTATATGCTTAAAATCTTTAAAATTGTATAATATTCATTTTGTGGGAACGGATCCATTTTCATAGTTTAGTGCCAAACTATACCTAAGTTATAAAAATGTATATCAGTTCACTTACCATAAAAGAAAAACCACAATACCAAATTATTATTTTTTATTCCAAAAATATATGGTTTGAAAGTATTATCTATGAATATTGTTCAACCTATTAAACGAATACAAATCCTACTTACGTGAAATTAAAACAACTTGACATACGACTTGGATACTCTGTAATATTTGTTACAAGCTTAGAAAATAAGTAAATATATAAATAAATAATGTCGGTCTCGTTGAAGGTTCATCTTTGGTATCCGGAGGGCTATTCTCTAAAATACACACTCGAAATCGAAGCTCACTCAAGTGAGACTCGAAAGCAAACTTGCATCATCTTGTTATGTTATTCTCTAATCATCTAGTACGCACTTGCGAAGTGAAGTGAGACTCGAACTCGAACTTCAAACGACTAAAGATAGGAATTTTGACAATCATCGCGGATTCCGCTGTCGAGTTACAAAACAGAATAGCCTTGCTGTAGCCGTTCGGTTACGTAATTTATTCGATATCCGTAACAGTCCTCCCGTAAGTTAGTCAGTCACTGCATAATAGAAAGTCTCAAAAGAATTACTTTCTTAATACCAATTTGTCTTCAACTTCGCTGTTCTGTCATCGAGTTTGTGGTTTTGTACGGCATTGATCTTAGGGTCTTTGTTGTTGTTTCGATAATTATCTAATAATTAACTTGATGTACGATCTGTTTTTTCTTCTCGTTATTTTATAGTTTATATTACGGGTATTTTTTGTGCCATCTACCTACTGTATCTTTTATCCAATCACATGGACTGAGATACTTAGGTTAGATAAAAAAATCCTATTCGTTAAAGAAAATAAAAATCTGAAGGAAAAAGGCGGAGGAAGTATGATCTGCACATGCACCTTCATTACCAGACTAAATAGATCAAAGATCCATGACGAGTTACTTCACTTTGCTCCGGGGAGACTAAGTATGCTAAGTAAGTTTTACAAAGCGCGTACCTTGACTTCTTGGCGTTTCTAAGTTAGGCTCGTCAAAACTCACCGAAACTAAATCGTAACTCGTTAACCATTCAAAACCCGTCTACCCCCATTTTTCAACGAGTCAGCCATTAATTGTAAGAAAAACTATTCGAGCCCAACTGCTCCCCAGGGCTCTTTTCGCAATGAAACCGTATCATTGCCGTAGCAACCGTAGTGCTACGTAGCGTACCGTTGCTACGCCGTAGGCCGTAGGTTGCATGTAGCTCTATCGATCGTAGCGATTCGCGGCCGCGTTTCGACTTTCGACGGATTCCGCGATTGAAGCTTTGTGTCATCTTTGTTCTGGTTTTACACGTGTCTCGATAAACATACAGACAGACTGTGTATGTTTAGTAGATACTTTGAATCTATGTTAGGAAGAACAATGTTGTTTTAGGTATTGTTTATAGTTAATGGTGCTAGCGGCTACGTTAATTTGAATTTAGTTTACTAAACTTTTAGTGCGGAAAGTTATAATTATATTACAATGTACAATGCGGATATCAAGCTGAAAGTTCTAACAAACAATAATTCTAATAACATTTTCGAAATTGGTGTATAAAAATCTAATCAAAATCGGTTTATTAATTTAAAAAGAATAACCTGAATAGAGCTGTCAAATATTTTAATGTAAGGAAGTTCGAACAACTGGGTCGAACAACCTATCCATAACCACCTATTTCTGCTAAAAATCGTCAGCAGGTACCTACTAAAAATCAATAAAGTCTTAAGTAAACAATATAAACCCGCATCAAAACCTCATCAAAACGCTAACTGCGAAGATTAAATGTCATATTGGGGCGAAAAATATTCTCGCGCAAAATAAACTCTATTAGTTGAGGATAAGAATCGAATTCGCGATGAACTATGTAAATTGTAAATGCATCGTTCGACCTGAAAACTTTCATAACCCTCTAATTCCGCACATCTATATTTAATACCGGCTTCCACCTTTGATTTATGGCTCCTCCAGGGGCCGAAAGAGGTCCATTAAAAACGTAATTTATGGGGCAAGTGTACTAACAAGGGTCCGTTTCCGTCGCTTTGTACAATGAGAATATTTTCGAAGCTTATTTTGTCAAATTAGAGCGGTAATGTTCGGTTTAGACGTAAGTAGTTAACTAAATTTTATGTAACTAAATTTTAAGTGAATAATTTTTAGTGTGCGTCCACACGTAATAATTTAGTAAAGCTCTTTAGTTCATACAATTCTACTTAATTACTTAAGCATTTTACTACATTACCTAATTACTCAAGCATTTTACTAAATTTTAAGTAAAAATTGCCTGTCCAAACGTGTTAGGTGATAAGCCCCGCCCACCTACTTAACAGAAAATAGAAAATTTTCTAAATTACTTGTCTTCTTGATTACTAAACTAAGTACTAAATTACTAAACTACTAAATTGTCCGTCTACACGTATTAATTTACTTAAAATTTTGTTAACTACATAACTACTTAATACGTGTAAACCGAACATAAGCGTCGGGAGGGAAGTGAGGGAACGCTGATGTTCATTGTTTTTTTGCATTCCTAAAATTTAACTTTTCTGAGAGCACTCCACTGCGCTGCAAACGGTCGGCGCAGGCAATCATCCACGCGTTGTTCTCGGAAATGATCTGTCTCACTGTTCACTAGAAGCGATAAAAGATTTTCAAACTATCTATCACTTTGAGGGGCTGCCAGCTGTGCTTTGAACTAACTTTGTTAGCACAGCTGAAACGTTGATGATTTTGACGGGACCCAGTGTTTCAAAGAAGCCTCTACGTGTTGGACCTGTGTTTCCACGCAAGCCTATCAAAATGTTGTCACCACTTAGGTACATCTAGTACCCGTGAAACTAAGTTTCGAGATATAATAATAATATTCCATATTGTACACATAACAAACAAAAATATAGGAAGATAGGAAACACAAAAGGCGGCCTTATGCTAGACTACAATACAAAACCTAATCAAAACGCTAACTGCGAAGATTAAATGTCATATTGCGGCGAAAAATATTCTCGCGCAAAATAAACTCTATTAGTTGAGGATAAGAATCGGATTCGCGATGAACTATGTAAATTGTAAAATGCATCTCACCTGATGGCAATTAGCAACGTATACATTGCATACTCTTTAGCACAGCATTCATCCTCACATATTTCGTTTCGCGTGGGAGTATATAATTTATTGAAATAAAGCTTTCGCTTGCCAGTATTCAGTGAGACAAGTCATTAACCGCAAGTTATTAGCGAACGCTCGTTCATTCGTTGTAGAAATTTTGTGGAATTTCCACTATTTTCATCATTAGTCGCTGTTGTTAGACCGTTTATTATTCTTTTGAATACAATTGTATTTGTATCGCTATTGTTTCCTGAAATCATAATTGCTGGGGTGAGGGTTATTTGGTACGCGTATCGTGGCTAATTAGAGGTTATTGCGATTGTAATTAAACCATAGTTAAATGGTTGTATTGAAATTGATAACGTTTTAAAGTAGTTCAATGTAAATGTTTTTCAAGAATTTATTTTCATAAAAATAAACGCCACTTGACAGCTTTTAATAACATTTTATTAAACCATTGTATTTCAAAGTAGCTGATACTTAGGTATAACGCATTGCTACTGTTATAAAAATTCAACTAGAATTTTAATAACATATTGTACTAATTTTATTATAATTCGGAAACACAATATATTCACGAAAATCATGAAAATACGCCGAATTCAAAATAGTATCAAATTAATCAGTTGAAATAATCAAGGAGCATTTTGCTAAAAACAAAAACATTAAATCGGAATTTAAGTGTGTCAGCCAAGTTTCTTCTACGCTCTAATGACATTGTAACACGAGTGAATAAATTGGAATCAGAACATAACAATGTATGTATGTTATGAGGTCAGAAATATCGCGTAAGTCTAGACTGCATATGGATGCAAGCATGGGCTTGAAACCAAGCCTTTTTCATGCAGAACAAAAGATGACGCAATGTCCTTGCATTGCAGGTTACTATTTTACCATAGGTAGGTACTCTACTCGTATCTCACATCCAAACCAGCTAACTGCCAACTGCACTTTATTCTACTTAACTCGATGACTTTGGATCGAATATCTATCTTGGCTTATAAATATCACACTACCGTGGTAAAGCCAAATAATTTAACCGTAATAAATCAAGTAAAATCGGTTATGATGAAAAACACATTCCAAATGCTCTATCTGTCAGAGAAAACCATCGGTCATCTTGCGTTATTGATGGCTCTTACACTGTTATGAGGTTCTGGTAGCCATCGATGAAAACTTACCCCAGGAAACTTTGATTAAGTATCGGCTGTAAGAACGAAGTGAAATAACTTTAATATATCATTATTTATGTAACACTACCCCGCTTCGCATCGTTTCCTAAAATATATTCTTTATTTATAGATAGGTCGCGCATCTTAAGTTATTATTACTCTAATTTCAAAAGGTTTTTAATTTCTTGTTTATGATGTTTAACTTAAATTCCACAAAAACGTACCCTCAAAATATCCAAAAAAATATTCACTGTTAATTATTGTCATTGATTGACAGAATAATTAGTACTGGAATAGGTTACATAATTATAAAATCTATTTTCGAGAATGAAAAATATCCTAATAACAAAAGATTCCATCGGTCGGAAAACTTCAGGAAACTCGTTTATCGAAAAGAATTAATTAACTATTAAACAAACATACCTTGTGACGTTCGACCATAATTAAATGAAGCGTTTCATCCGAAGAGAACTCTGTAACAAATTGTAAATGCCCTAAAAAATCTAAATTACGTACATCACGTAGCAGAGTGGTCGGTCCTGAACAATAATTCTTGTTCAAGGCCGAATAGTAGGCACGCGGCTCCAGCCTCACCTGCGGGATAAATGAAATTCTATATTAATGCAATATCTCCGCTGCGGCCTAATGAAATATCTGAAGTTTATTCCCACTGTTTGCCTAGCAATGTGACCTCGGAACATTTTATAAGTTTCTGCTATTGTGTTTTGCTTTAGTTACTGGTTTAAGGTGATTTCGTGTTATTAATCACCGTCGATTTGATAAGGCTTTATCATTAGCCAACGAAACTGTATTATTTGGTACAGTATCTATTCGGCCGGTACAAACATCTATACGCCTTCAATACGAGCCCGGTAACGCATCGCCTCCGGACCGACACTGCAACGCACCGCCTCCGCTTCCGTGTAGTGGGCAAACAACCTTATTTGGATTATGTGTAAGTCGCTTTATACATCATTGGGTAATAAAGTGATGTTAAAAGTTATATCCTTATTTACGTTGTCGTAACGTTCAAATTGCAATGGCAGTTATATGAGTGAACTTGTACCGTACATTTTGAAAGGCAAAATTGAATCATTCTATAAACTGAAGCATTTTTATGCCTTTCAACTAAAGTGAAGCAAATTGCTTCGTGTTTATATTTTGTTCAAGACAATATATTTTCAGTATAACGAGACATTAGCTAGAGGCTATCTTAACATTATTAGTAAAATTGGCGTATTACTTAATCACATATCACCGCGCTAATGTGTTACTGTCCATTTGTTTCTTAATTTATTTCTAAAACAATACAATAATTGACCATATTTATTACATTTCAACATCTGAAATTCTCATTTATACCCAACACAACTTTAATAAATTCAGTAAGTAACTGCTTGTAAGAATTACAAATGGCCGAAATACCTCTTGAATAACGTTTTGCATTGTTCGTTCGTATAAATAGAATTAGTCACGGCGGTAATGGATGGATGGCTGACATCCAAATTAATTTGCGTCTCATTTTTATATACAACGATTTGTTGTAAGCGTTTTACGAGCGTCCCGGAGTTACTGTCAGCTGTTACTGTGCATCGCTCCGGTGAATATAGTTACGGTTGTAGAGGTAAAAATAAAAAAGGGAAAAGAGAGAAAAGAGGGAGCGATTTTGTTTTTAACCGACTTCAAAAAATGAGGAGGTATTCAATTCGACTGTATTTTTTATGATTGTTACCTCAGAACTTTCGACTGGGTGAACCGATTTTGATGATTCTTTTTTTAGGCGAAAGATGGTGCTTGTCATATGGTCTCACTTAACTACTTAATACGTCTAAATCGAACATTAGGCTGCTGATACTAATCTTATACTTCTATAGCACTAGTAATTTTGTGGCCACGTACTCATACCACTTCCAAGATTACTTTTCTCTGGGGTCTAAGCGATCGGTAATCGGAAATCTTTTCGTGTTTGCTACGATCAAACTTACCTGCGCCACGTAGCATTCGTCTCCTTGGGGATTCGGATAGTTCAACGGGTGAAATAACCTGGTTTTATTGGGGCTGAACTAATTTCGTACTAGAATGTAATAGTGGTAATAGTGGAATCTTGTTCGTCTAACGGTTAGATCGTCTAACCTAACCGTATCTACAATTTATTTATGGATAACTAGCTGACCGGGCAAACGTTGTTCTGCAAAAAATTTTTAGGGGTAAGGGGATGAAAAATAGATGTTGTCCGATTCTCCACCTTAGCCGATATGCACGCAAAGATTCATGAAAATCGGTCGAGCCGTTTCGGAGGAGTTCAACTTCAAAAAAGCGTTACACGAGAATTTTATATATTAGATTTTCTTTGGTCCGTATTATTTATGGATAATTTTCTTTGGTTTCAGGGCGAAAAGGACAACGGCAAAAACTGCATACTCTCCTGTGAAAAAAGGAAAGCGGATGACACAGATATTAATAAGGACTTGAAAAAGGTAAGACTTCTATTTCGTTGTTATTGATATCTACTATTCATAAACTGATTAAAAGTATCTACCCGATAACACTAGCTGATAACCTGATGATAGCTCTCCACCGTCTTCCATGGTTAACAATACCAAAGTTACTATCGATAAATTGCCCACTGAAAAAGATATGCGTAACCTTAGACACCGCTTTGTGGTCGAGTTGTACGAGTAAGTACTACAGACAGAAGTGTAAACTCAAAAGAATGGGAAAAATCTGTTCTTTTTTAAATTTTTAAATCAATTATAGTCTGAATTATTTGAATTTTATTATTTGTAAAAAATAATGATTATCGAAAACACAGTTAAAACAATACACAGTATACACAAGATAAAAAAATATCAAGTAGTTAACATAACTTCACTTACTGCTATTACCGCTTGTCGGTGACGCGAAGTTACAAGATTTTACCCTACCAAAAAGTTCCCAACGCGGCTAAAGAAGTTTTCACTTCAATAATTTCACGCTACTCACTTTCACTAACAGGGTGTTAAATAAACAGTAACTGCAAACAAAAATGTATATTTTATTGCTTTAATTTAATAAGATCAACACGTGGTAAAGCTTTATACTAGCTAGAGCATAATAAACTAAGCAAGATGACGGCCCTAGCGACAGCGGCAGTGTGGAGATGATTATGCATTGCCACGAACTACGCCATCTTTGTCCCGAAATCGTGGCTTTAAATGCATTATCATGTATTCAAAACGTCTGCTTATAATTTAAACGCGAACAGCAGAACGAACTAGTGATGTATTATCCGGATACTTGTGAACGTTTTGGTTATGAAGTAACAAAACCTTTAAATACAGAAAGAAAAATCATGATTATGAAGAGGATGTAGTGCATGATGTAGGTAATATATAAAACACAAAAAATGATTGTAAAGATATAGACTTTGCAGTCATCCAACCAATAAGCCCCAAAATGCGAAGATGGTTTGAGACCACTAAAACAATGCATTAGGCACATTTTGGATTTCTGACTTTTTCCTTGCATTTCCTTATTATTATTACAATTAAAACAGTTTTTTCTATCAAGAAATTAAAATTAAAAGCTCTTTAAATCTTCTCTCTCTTATATCTCTCTTCCTAATAACACGCTGCTAACGTCCACAAGAAGAAACACATTTAGACTATCGAAAGAAAAATAATCGCGGTGTAGTTCAATAATGGAGCCATTAGCTTCGTTCGTACATCGAATTACGAGTAGAGGTCGCGTCACGCGATTTTGTGGCCTCGCTATCTTTTATTGCCTCTAGTGATTTGATTACCACGTCCTGTAGAGTAGAGTGATGACGTAGTTGGTTTACATTAAAAAATAATAGGTTTTTGGTTCATATTACATTAAGTTTTTAACCGACTAATAATCTAAATTTTACTAACAAAAAATAACCGACTTCAAAGTCTCAAAAACTACATAGTTGTCAGATCTCATTCAAATTTATGTGGGACCACATGACAGCCACCAGCTTTCGATTAAAAAAAGAATCATCAAAATCGGTTCGCCCAGTCCAAAGTTCTGAGGTAACAAACATAAAAAAAAATACAGTCGAATTGAGAACCTCCTCCTTTTTTGAAGTCGGTTAAAAAAGAGAACGAGGTATTCGACTGTACTTTTTATGTTTGTTACCTCAGATCTTTCGAATGGGTGAACCGATTTTGATGATTCTTTTTTTAATCGAAAGCTGGTGCTTGTCATGTGGTCCCATTTAAATTTAATTTAATAACCGACTTCAAAATTAGGGATAACTCAAAAACTACACGTTCACCTACCTACCTACTAATTTAAATTCTGAATGTTATATGTTGTATGCAGTGAACGAATATACTATTAGTATATTAGTTCATTGGTTGTATGTAACAGCATTGTGGAAAACATACGTGCCGTTAATGGGAGTTTTCATGTCGGTAAGGATAGTAAAACAATTCGGAACAATAAAATGTGTAATGAAGCCGTTCTGTAACATAGTGACTCTGAACACGCGATCGTTAGACGATGGCTTTTGCGACTGTGAATATCCCATACACATAAGACTAGTTATTGAGAACTCAGATTCAAGTGTCGGTACTCGTATATCCAAAAATATTATGGGTCTTCTAAGACCATATTTGGAATTACTCGTAGGGGTCCGTTTGCGATATATTTGGCTTAAAAGTGCTAATTTTGGTTAGAGTCAAGTGTCCCCCCCCCTGCTGGCTAAACGGTTGGAGTTGGACAAGTGAAAAAATTCTCAAAAATAGGTTATATGATGTATTTACAAGGAAAATTATCATGACTATGTTAGCATAAGTAGTTAATGAGTAATAGTCGATAAACTTACTACTTCGGTTTTAGTTCTCAAGAGATTGTCGATGAGTTTATTAAAGTGTTAAATTAAAAAAGTGCCGGCAAAATTGTTGGTGGAAATGTTGGTTTTTAGCAATCATATTGTATGTATGAAAAGAGGTAAATATTTTTAGGTATGCCAAGAGGGCGCTGAAATTAAGACAGTCGAATTAAGTCAGGTGTAGCGATTTCAATAAGACATTTTGACACCTGCCTTTTAGTGATTGAGTCTAAAGTTGTCATCAAAAACTGAACCTCGCAATATATGAAATATCTTTGGTTTTTAGCAATATTGGGGTGATTTTGAATACCTACCCCTTATACGCTGGATGGGTGTCGTAAGAGGCGACTCAATCCGGCCCGCTAGTGGTAGGGATTCAATCGGTAATATAGATTATAATAGTTATTACATCCAAACAATTACTACCATTACTTCGCATGCCAAAGATAATACGTACAAGTAATACGTATAAAGTGCCAAAGATAATAAGTATTAAAGGTGCCAATTTTAACACAGTATCGAGTACCAAAACCTATTCATCTGATATCCTTGTTCCGTAGTTCCCACCTAAAGGCGTTAATTCAATAGCCGATCCAGCCGCTCAGCCGACCTGCCTGGCAGTTAGCCGATATCATTTAATTTGCTAGCCGGATACATCGCGCACGCGACAAGTGAATATTATGATTTTCGAACAGGTGGTATTAATTCCGTTTTAATCGTCAGATGAAGTGGATGATTCTATTTTGATGTAGTTTATCAAGATTAATGGCGTAGTACAATTTGTTAGGTTGACTGCGTGTTGAGTCACCGTTTAATTTTCTGGTGTAAGTTTTTATTTCGATGTATAAATGCCAACTAATTCGTTCAACGAAGTTCGTTTTACATTTAGATGAGTTATTAATTAATAATTATATTAGCTATACCTATATTTAATTTTTACGTTATCGGTTGGCTATGAGACTGTGGTGAATAGTGTAAAGAAGTCTTTGTGAAGCCCGGTTTCTTCATTGTGTTTTCCGTAACCTAATTTCTAATACGGACATTACTTTGTGTTTGAATCGCAAATTTAACCACCAAGCTATCACTCACGTATCCGTGTTATCTTAGTTTTCCATTATCTGTAGTTAATTGCAATCCTTAGAACATTTTAATCTGTGCGGAACCTCAACAAACTTTCCGCGCCAGTCTGCCAGCGACAAACGTTGTGTCCACAGAGCACTAAAAGCTAAGATGTTACAAGCCTTTTACTCGTGGAACTATTAGGTAAATGATAATTATTATTTGAACTTATATGTATACACTGCACGTATTGACTTTTAAATAAATAGTTGGAAGTATCAGATTGAATATTTATATTCAATTCAATATATTGAGCAGCTAGTTGACAAGATAAAAATAAACTGAGATGCCCATTGTCATAGGCAGCATTGACCATTTATATGTACTATATTATGTACTATAATCCTTGCCTTTCTTATTAAAGTTTGTTAACCTTCAGGCCATTGCTATTAGAACTAAAACATTAAGTATAAGTACTTTCAATATAATTTCTACTCAGAAATGTAAGAGGCAGCTTTAATTCAGCTTACAGGATTTTCACCAAATAAAAATGCGTAATAATAAAGTCATTACAATTCTTCATAAAATTCACATTAAATCTATTCTAATAGTTTACAAATTCTGTGACAAGATCCATCTTGCACCGATATAAATCTCCTTCAGAATCGCACCTTCCTCGCCATTGCAATTAATTATATTTTCAGAGCTCGTTTATGATCAATTACTCCGCCTCGATTGAAGTGCGAAAATAAATTCGGATATGTCACATGAAATTATATTTTCGCTTAGTGGCGCTATCATTAGCTAAACTGCTTCGTAGAACAACTTGGCACCGGTTGTAGATGAAATGTTGTTAAGTAGTTGGTCTTAATTACTGTTGATGAATGAAAGCCGCGTGGCTCAATCTATACTGGTCAGGTTGTCAAGTTGAGATAGCTGGAGTAGGCTTCTTAAACAGGATTTGTTAATGTAAGTTTTTTTGAAAAATTTAATTTCAATTTTGCTGTCTTACTTATAAGTCCTAATGCGCTTCGGTGTTGGTAAAAACTTTGCAGTTTATAAATAAACTTATTGCTAGAAAACTGCAAGGTTTTACCAAAACAGACGTTAAAAGTAAACACTAATCCGTTAGTAAGTAAGAGCAATGTTTGCGAAGTATTTCAATTCCAAAAAAGTCGTACGAAAAGTATTTCTTTCTCAAAACCACGTCCAAGTCTGGCGTACAATCTGACATAATTGCGCTGCTAGCTGCTACATTTATCTCTTTAAAAAGTCCCCGGCGACAATTTGGCCATAAATAAAATGTCTGTAGACGTAGCGAAGGTGCGTCCCGGTCGGGGGTCGTTTTTTCACCATTATCCCCGAGATGTCGCTAGTACCTCTAAATTCTGACGTGGCGTGCTCCTCACCGTCATTTAAATACATTAGGCGCTAGTAATTTGTCACTGACGGGCGCTTGGAAAGCGATTTGTTCCGAATGGGGTCTTTTATTAATTAGGCTAAGTAGCAGACGGATTTACCTCACGTTTTTAAATGTTGTCATATTGGTGTCCGAAGAATGGGTCCGCGTGACCGGAATAGCCAAGCCAATAGGGCCAACAGCAACTCTCCATTCGAAACAAAGATTGAGATGGAGTTCCTTATTTTTATGGATGAATGTAACATTTTCGGGAAGTGCAATATTGCGAGTTACATTGGTCCTAATACCTACTCATTTTGTTTTGGGAAAATCTGCTATAATAGGCGAGTCAAAATAAATGGATGATAAACCCATAAAACCCTCTAGGAAATACATCCTGCGCGTATCTTCTCTATTAGATCTTAAAGAAACCGCATCGGTGAACTTAAACTTCTTTATTTAACATGAAACTTGTTTAATTAACATGCACAATAAATTAGAATTGTGGCGAATTTACACATACTTTTTTCGTAAAGAATTTACTTTGTGACGAGTTTACAACAAACCATCGATTTAAGTTGGATTGGACTGATAATAGTAATAAAATTGAGTGTCACCTCTGGTGAAATATACACAAAGTTCTACTAGCAGCACATTGAACCCTACCAATAAAACCGTTTACAAATATGAGACCATATAGCGTGTCCATTTCCCATCTGCGTGTCTGCTTACAACTTCTTATTCACCTAAAACTTTGTACTGGCGCTAGGACGGAACTTTTTCGTTATGATAGGGGAATGTGGCATTCTCGAACGTTATTTAAATTTAAGGTCAGTAATTTCGAATAACCAACGAGCGCGGGACGCAGCGTGAATATTTCATGGGAACATTTGACGTCCAAAGTGCATTTTTTGTTGGATGCCAGAGAATTTATTTTGTGTTGGTGGAAAATGTGTCGAGCATTCAGCTTACCATTTCTACCGTGATATTTTTAAAATAGTCAATATAGTTTTTAATGAATTCTTTTATTTTGCCTCGATGTTACTTATCGTGTAATTGTGAGTTACACTGTTATTTGTGAGTGAGAAACTCGCGGTGAATCGATGAGATTATCAACATGAGACTTAATTGATAGTCACTAATAACTAATCGCCTTTCTCAATACAATCGATCATTATTGAACAAAAAAAATGGGTGGGTCGATTTTTTTGATGACCAGTGTATTTATAAGTCTTGATTTATATTATGTATTTCTTTATGTGTCTAAGAAAAAATGACACAAAAAAAAAACTATTGTGAGGTACTTAGGTGTGTACTTAGAAACTTTTATTATAATTGAATGGAATCAACAGAAATACTGAAAACATTTGGTCACTCGAATAAATTCGACAAAATTGAACGAGTAATGTAATAAAATTTGCGGATTACTTTCATATACCCTCTTAAATATTCTTACATACATACATACTCTTACATAGAAGTGCACATTGTAGTGGTAATATACATAACCAATTCTCAAACTAATCATGAAAAACTTTTGTTTTTGAAACGTAGAATGAAGCTCTCAAAATTTAGGCTGCCCAATTTTTACCGATTTTTAACTTTGTGGAGTTATATGTTTTAAAAAGTTGAACGAAATGCGAATGACGTGTCCCAGTAGTGGAATTTAAACTTTTTAGTGTTTGTTAAATAATATTGAATATTTTATCGTTGAATAGGGGAGAGCTAATTGAATGTATAAGTTTAGCGTATACTTATAAAGAATTAGTTTTAATACTTATTAACATTATTTAACAAAAGCCTTACTTAAGAATACTCGTACAACATCGTTCTAAAGGCATTAAAAATTGTGATATGAAATACACCTGGTGAATAAAATAAAAACATTTGACAACCTTTTTTAATCCAGCCATTTGTTTACTTTGCAGTTAAATAAAACAAAAGTCTCAAGTACTTAAAGCAGTTTAATGTGAAACTGAATTTACGACAAATTCATAATTGAGATTACCATAATTTTCCTTTCTTTCGCCATTCGCAAAGAAATTCGTACAAATAACTTTTCGCTCCGAAAGTTTTTGGTTTTAATTTTGGGCTGTTAGGGGTTTGTTTGGAGATCAACCTCTGCTGATACATACATACCTCTGCTGATGCATACCGCACTAATGAACGGAGATAGGAAGTAATGTCTCACCTGTCCACTACCGGCTACCAAAAGGTATTGTGTACCAATCAGCTTAATGACGCCATTGTCACTAGTGAATGGTTATAAGCCTTCTTTAGTGTACCACTCTTATATCACTTCTTTTTAAATCAGTTACACTGAAAGCCTACGTTACTACTTAACACGATAGGCAATTCTTCTGTCCACGCTATTGTCAATTGTCGCTTGCGTAATAAAAGTACGAAATCTGTCTACGAAGCGACATCAACGCGTTTGTCTATCTTATCTTAATATATATCAATTACGTGTCATGTTGTTTGTCCGCGATGGACTCCTAAACTACTTAACCGATTTAAATCAAATTTGCACACCGTATGCAGTTTGATCCAACTTGAAAGATAGGATAGCTCTCATCTCAAAAAAAATCTTTTGACAGAACGAAGTCTGTCCGGGCAGCTAGTTGTCTATATTTCATTCTACAGCTTGCATGCAAGCGTCAATTGAAGCGCCGTGGAGTGTGGACAGTAGGCCTAAATAACAAAATTGAAAAAAAACGTATTCAGTTCCTGTTATTGTTCCTTTTCTTATATTATAAAACCCATGTTTCCCCTTATCGTCGTTATTGTTTATTACCTTTCAAATAACAAAAAAAGATACATATTTCTACCTATGAATATAGGTCGGTGAGTCATTAATCAAAGATAAGTAAGATTTAACTCGCTGGCTTGTAGGGTCACCTTATTAAATATAATTTGTCCCGCCTGCCAATCTCGTATTCAAGCTATGTATTATATATATATATGGAACCGCTATACTAGTTTCATTGTTTAACAAAGGGATTTGATGTATCTGGATTTCGCAATAATTGGGGGTCGTATTCTACGCATTGCATGATTGATCGACAAAACCCGACCCATTGCAATTAGTGTCAAAGTGGGATTCGTATTTATTGATTTGGAGGCAAACGTTCATCGAATTTGAAATTGTATGTGAGTGTATTTACATTTATACATAATAGTAATTCACGACAACTTTAGCAAATTTCAGCAACCTCAGAAAACACTTTATTTGAATGATTCATGAGCACTTCACAGAACTAAGTTACAGAGACTTATGAAGATTAAGTAGGTATAATTTGCGTATCTCATGGGCTTTTACTATTTTAGACAAACTTATCGTTCATGATTTCATCTTCACTGGTAGTGATTTCATGATATTGCGTAACCTTAACCGTAAATATGTGATATCCTATGTTACATAAAATAAAAAGATATAATAAACCGTAAAATTTCTTAGTTTGAAATAAAATTATTTATGTAACATTGTTTGATTACTTTTTAGGTCCGTTCCCTTTCGGTTTTATTACCAATTTTTAATTAAAAATACAATTTAATTAAACATTTTATATTTACATCCAGACACGATAATACTAAATTTATTAACATTGCTGAAATATTAATATACTCAATTTCAAAAAAATACAAGCATGGCATCTTCTTAGTCGTCATCTTCAATGCTGAAGGTCGTGTCTAGCATGGATTGTCGATCACTTTGTGCACTATGCATGGCATACGAAAACGCTATTCTGTTAAGCCGGGAGTACACCAGATGTGTAGGCCTACATTTAAATCATGGAGTGAAATCAGTTTAGAAGGATTGTTTGCTTTGGTCTGGCGCTTTTCAATAGGTTTCCACCGCGCCGGGATTACTTTTAACGGTTAAAATATTGTTTTAAAAGATTCAGAGCGCTGGAAATATGCCTAAAATATTTTATAAATAGGTACGGACATTTTGTAGAATCGTTGAGTAAATTCAATACCCTATTAATATAACAAATGTGAATGTCCCTCAGTCACGCCACAACTACTTATCCGATTTGGCTGAAATTTAGAATGGAGATATCCTACACCCTGGATTAACACATAGGCTACTTTTTATCCCGGAGAAGTTCAGGGTTCCCGCGGGATTTGTATGAAATTGAAATCCACGCGCGCGAAATCACGGGCATATATGTAAATCTAAATTAATTAATTAAAAAATTCGTTTCGAAACCACTCGACCGCGGGCAAAAGCTAGTATGTGATAAAAAATAAAAGTGATGTAGTATTCCGGAGGTTTTGTTTCGATAGCTGTTATACCAGCGGGGATTCAGCCTTAACATCAGGTATTTTGGATTCGAATACATGGTTATCGAACCATATATCGATATAATTAGCATCACCAAATAGTGCATGATTGTTTATTCTTTAAGGGATACCGAGCCTAGTGACTTGCTGAGTGGCTATCCGAATCCATTGACTTATGATAAAAAAACAACTGCAAAGGTATTCTTTAGAAGCAAAAAAATATTACAAGAGCTGTAATAAAAATTTTAGCGGTCCCACTTTGGGCGCCAGTATGTTATATATTGGCGACTAGGAAGTCAAGTTCCAAGGTTTTCATATCCGAGAAGATAGTGTAAAAAGATATCATATCTTTACTTCAATGTTCTCCATATAATAAAATTATACTCTTACCCATGTAATAAAATTATACTCGAACCCTAGCGCTCAAAAGTAGTTACTGGCATAAGTAGTAAGCAGCACACAATAGGCGCAATATTGTAGATATAAAATACCGGAAGGCGGTAACTGTGTTCTGAAGTTGGCTAATACTTATAAAACACGAGATTGACAGAGGGTTGGGCGGATTGCGCGGGAATCGTTTTATAAAACAGTTCTTTCTGGGCGACTACGGGGAAATGAGAAAAGTTTTTAAAACGTAACAATCTACGCGTTGTTGGCGAGCCTTAGATTATAGTAAGACTGAGAGCGAACAGGTCGCGCGGTGAGATTACGAAATTAGATGAGTTCGATTTATTTGTAATTATTTAAGGTTGGTTTTAGAACTGGATTAATTGTTCAGTTTACATCTGACAACACATATAGGTCAAACTTTAGTCTAATACGTACTTCTTTCTCTGTTTCGTTGTTATGGAGCAATAAAGCATAAATAAATAAAATAAAAAAACTTTATACTAATCCATAATTTTACAATGAAGCAGTCGTCCTATAGGACAACAAAATTTAAATAAGATTAAATTAATGAATTCCTGGTAGCGGAAAAATTAGATTTATTCTCATGTTCACTGAGCGAGTTTACAAGAGTAACACTGTACCTTTGTAATATGTTATGTAGAAAACTAATAAAATTATTCTTATTAAGCAAAATGTAACTACACTATCGCATTGGGAATTTCCTGTAATGGTAGCTGTATGTTTGAATGTAATAAATAAATAAATAAATTATCAAAATCAACTCTCGATTTTTTTTGTTACATTGCCTTATCAGGTGGGATTGTTGTCAAGCACTAACTTATCATATGTAAAAAAAAAATGAAAGTGATGAAAATTGTTCTAGTTTAAACAACTAATTTAACGTATTTTTTTTTTGTTTCAGGCAAAATTAGAAACAAAGGCGCTAAAAGCGAAAAGGCCTGGATTCACAGACGACAGATACAACGAGACCTCCTACTATATTGAAAATGGTAAGTTACACCAGCATTCTTGGAAAAGATGAGAAGATGAGAAGATGGAAAGTTAGGTAATAAAAAATCCGAGATAACTGAGGACAAACAAAAAAGAAAAGTCTCAACGACTGATCTTTTTTCTAACCCTACTCATTACATAGAAAGAAAATCTAAGAGAAAACTAGTATTCCCTTTGCTACAAGAAACCTACTATAATTCTGTACCAATAAACATAAATCGAACTCGCAACCTTTCGCTCAGTTTTATCCTAACCAGTAGCTCGAGCACGAATATTTGCGAGAAAGTATTCGTATGGTTAACGTAAGCAATTTGTATGGCATTTTTTCAAAAGCGCCCCTATCGTGCGTAAATGGTACTAAATCGGCAGCACGAATATTTGCGTCAAACTTGCGTATCGCAAGCGTATCGCCGCGTAACGCTACGTAAGCATTTTGTATGGAAATCGGTAGCACGAGTTTTTTTTTGACATACGGACGCTAGCTGGCTAGCGTCATCTTACGAATGTTTTTTCACGGAGAAATGTTGCGTGAGAAAACTTTCGTATCACTTTTTAGTAGTGAATTTCAGTGTTTTAATTGATTTTAAAACTAAATTGAAGTAAAATTGCAAGAAAAACCTATAATTGAACGTAGGTATCTCAATTTATTATTACCTTGTTGCACAATTGATTGGAAGCAGCGGAGTAATTGAATATAGAGTAGTTTCTAAGGAAAAATTTATTTGTTTCAATTAAAATAAGTTTAACATTGTGTGACTAATACAATAACTAAAATAAAAATAATATTATGATTGTCATAATATGATGATTGTCTTATTTAATTTGTTTCCAGTGAAATAAATCGCAGAGTAGAATCACTAAATTGCTAGGTGCAATGAAATAGTATTTGAAATTGATATATTCTTAACAATGCTTCGTTTTAAAATCTAGTGCAATTAACTTCGTCGTCTTTAAAATCAAACTAAAGTATTATCCTAAAAATCAAGGTAACAAAAACCTGCTACGTGAAGTGATAAATAGTTTTATGTAAAATACAAATGCATTTCCTAATTAATGCATTCTTTCATTAGTATAACAAGATTAGTTTTCTGCTATTAGTAAAATACCTAGAAGCGATTAGAATATACACCAACATCTATGTTAAATAATAAGTCATTATTATTATTATTATTATTATTTATTTATAATATTTATTTACCGCACAAAGTAACATACAATATTTCTATTGCACATCATTTTTAACTAAATCACTAATTTTATCGACGTAAAAAGACGCGCATTCGGTGGCTGATGGTCGTCAGTCGTTCGGCCACAACTTCAGCAATGTAAACAAGAGCTCTATTGTAAAGCGCACACTAAATGAGTTGAAGTTCACTGCATTGCGCGAATCCAAGTTATGATCAAGAATCAACCACTACTTCGTCTTCTTCACCAACTACTCCACGGCATCGGAGACCGACGCGATGTAATGGAGATGAAGTCGAGAAACTTTGTTTATCATATAGGACACTGGGACGTTGTATCCTTTAAACAAATAAGTCCTTAATTGATGGGTACTTTTTCATAAACGCCGCAATCACTATTATTAAGTATCACATAGGTATTTGTATGTGTATTTTGAATTACTTTAACTTATAAAATTATAAAATTCACAAAATATTTTGACAACAATAAAACAAATGTAGTACCGCAGATCGCTAAAGGCGCCAAACCACAGGTTAGGTAGGGACACAGAGTACTTAAACGGTAGAGATTCAGCTTGACAACGTACGCGTTCGAATACCAAAATTCAAAGAGACACGGGAATATTTTTATTTTTGTAAAATATATCATTAAGTTAATGTAACTTAATGTTAAGTTTATTTTTATGCAAAAGTTAATACAGCTTGATGTAAAAAGTGTGATTTCATAAAGTTTTAATGAACGTTATTTACATAATTATTGTTTTTCAATTTACATGTAACTTTTGAACGCACCATTCATTCGTTCATTCATTCACTTGGTCCCCTTCTTATTTACGATAGGATGACGTCACTTGCGAATTGACGATACTACGACGAAAGTAAGTAAAATAACTTGTGCTGCCAACTAACGTCTAAGTATCGTGAATTCGATACGGAGACGCTACGAATGTTTTAAAAACTCGTGCTCGCTGTACTGGTCACGTACGCGGTGCACGCGGGTCGTTTACAATGATTACGACGATTGACAACAAATTGTAGGATATTTCCTTAGTTGTATTGTCACGGGAATGTATCATGATACTGATTACAATTCTGCTGTATTCTTGGGTGGAGCTGTGGCTGATTACGAACATAGTCTGCAGTATTGTGTAATACATATTGTAGCATGTAATCCTGACGCAAAAAGGGGATAAAAATGTGTAACACCGTGTGTCCTTCTGTGAGTCTATCTGTAGCATGTAAACAAAAACAAATTTAAATAAGTTAGGCTCCCAAGCGTGCGAACTATATAACTTAATCGAGGTCGTTATTAGCTATAATTGAAGAAAATTTGTTCATTTACTCGAAGATGCTCAGACCTTCTCTAGTTGTTGACGTAATATGAACAAGTTTTAGTAGTTTAATCGTTTCTTAATTTAGTTTTCTGTTACTTCAGAGATGATACTAATCTGATGATCAACTTACAGCAAAAGTAAAGGTTAACTTTTTAGAGATTTTACTGTGCCTGGAGGTTTATTTAAAATGTATTCTTCTCTCTGATATTATATTGAAGAACCAAGATTCAACTTCGGTAACCGATTATGTTAATTTCCAATTCAAGTATCAAAAGTTTAAAACAGTATATGTAGTCTATTGCTGCAGTTCTTATAGTTCGATCACATGTGAATCTTGTGATGTCACAGCCGTGTCTCAACGCTTGGCATGTCCACCGGCTGACGTTGTTCCGTGTTGCGACCCCACATGCCAATGTATGTACGTGTACGCCGTGACGTAATTGTCATGTCGTGTATGCCCCAGTTTAATCCTGGATTCTGCTACTAGCCATGCACCTGTCACGACATGTATTGTCAAATGTAGGATGTACATATGTGTGTTACTGTGTTAAAAGATTCATCGCGTTCTGGCTGGCACCTTGGGAGCCAGATATTTCTTTCTTTCTCTCTCATCTTTCTTGGGGTAACGCATCGATGATATCTTTTAAAATCCGAATGACATAAGGAATATCACTTGTGTCCACTTATCATTAGGTGACTCGTTTTGTTTGTTGACTTACGAGCTTTAAAGTCCGATATAACTCGTAACTTCACTAGATACATCTCTATCTTACCTGTATTTCAAACTAAAAACAACAATAAAGTATTCCACAGCGCAAAAACAATTTTAAAATGATGAAGTGAATTTGTTTTTTAAACATTCGAATATCGAGCTAACATACTCTAGCGTCTTTTGTTCTGTTTCCAATTTGGAAGAATCGAAAGCTTCCGCCTTCGTGAATGAGGTCACTTGAGGGAGGCTTGTAAATCTGCCAAGTCATAGCCGAATATGAAAATTTTCAATGTGCATTAACGTGGAGTACTGTTATAACTTTAATGTACTGAAGAGCTTAGTCATTTTGTAGGTGAGCTGGAGGTATTGTTGGTTACGTAAACCTATATACGATGCATATTAATGAACTTGAATTAACATATTGGTGGCTCGCGGTGTTCTTCTAGACTGAGACAGTGTTTCGCCATGCTGTTCTCAAAAATATTGAAATGGTTTTGTGAGGACTGAATCTTCCACGATCAGCAATGCACTATTCGACCTTATTCGTATCCAGTAGGATAGTATGTCCTTTTGCAAATCTTTAATTTAAAAAGATATTTTTTTAAGTTCAAAAATAGCCCATACATGTCCATGACATCATTTACTGACGTCAAATAGTAATTGATAAAAAAACGCAAATTTTAATTTAAAAATATATTTCTACTATACACTAGTAGGTGAAATGCGACCACCCCAATGCTTTTCATAGTTATTCTGATGTGATGCTTTTTCCATGATTTACCATTAAACTTAAAAGCTATCACTCCTGTGTATTGCTACTCATATACATTATGTTAGTTTGTTTGTCCCTTACGTTTGTGAAATTAGTGCACTAGTCAATAAAACTTCAAGCCTTAAAACAAAATAAACATCACGCTTAAATAAAATGTGAACTTAAATAATGCTGTTCCGGACCTCTGATATAAGGGGCACATCGATGTACTTCAGGAAATGTATCTTTATCTTTTTATATATAACTTTTATCTCGTACTTTATCTAACAAAGAACACGATTCTGCATTATCCATCTGCTGGTCCGTTCTCGTCTTACGCAAACATTATACCCGCGGAAATTGAAGCGGCATGCTTCCTCGAGATATGGAAATAGGCACTGGATTTACAAGTATTTTATTTATTGTAAGTCTATTTACTGTACGTGAATGTATGAAGCAATTACTGTAAAAGAACGTGTATTATTGGTACTATTTTCTTTTAATAACATAATGATAAAATATATTTAAGGCGATTTAAAAAAGGAGGTTGGACTGTAATATTGTCGTCGAATAATAGATAACATTCGGCTTTTTAAATCAATTTTAAAATTTAGGAAAGGACGGCTATATTTAAAAATACTTTTACTATTTACTTCCACCCCGGATAAAAAAGCTGAAAAAGTATACGCATTACTTAATATAACGTCATAATACGAATAGTGTTTAATGTATGAAATGAACAATAAACTTTATACAATGTCAAAAACCAACGACGCCGTGACGGTTTGACACAAATCATGTAAATTAATCACATGTTTGACTCAATTGGTACGCGAGCAAGCTTTGCGTTGCAAATACGAAGCGCTTCGACCTGACACTTCTGGTAATATTACCTGTGAAATGGTATCAAGACAGACGCGTGTGAAATAGTATTATCATAATATGGATTCGGTTCTTTTTAGGGACTAATGGCGCGATGGTAAGTTACTGCTAACCATACAGATTAACGTCAGAGGCGTTACCGGCTTAGGAGCAATATTTATTATTCAATAGACCAATTAACATAGTTATAAATAGCTTATTAAAAGATAATTCGAAATAAAATAAATTGTAATTGTAAATTTAATTCGGGATTTTAATAAATCGACAGATAATGGTTTTACCGATTTTGATGCGATTTTCACTAATCTATTTTAGTAAGCTTAAATAACATTCAGTAAATTGATATTATTTTAATCGGTTCACTAGTAAAAAATACAATTTAAAATAAAAAAGTAAATTCGAGAGTGGGTAGGTATAAGGTCTATAGAAGCAAAGCAAAGGCGATTGCTATTAATATAGTATAACTTATGGAAAATAACAAAGTAATAAATAAAGGTAGCCACGGTCATAACAACAATAACATTAATCATTCAGGTGCATACACATTACAACATCTTCCCTATAATAATTCACGTACAGTAATAATTACCTATACCTACACTACACCATCTGCAAGTTAAACATAATAAAGAATATTAGTTGATACCTAGATATCTATTTAACAATAAGTATAATGTCATATATACGATATAATTATTATGATTATACAAACTGTTGATGTAAATTGAGGATTTTCATAAACCTCATGGAACCTGCGTTGAAATTTCAACTCCACAAAAAAGTCGCAGTAAGCAAAAGAAAAAAAATTATACCGTCTTCACTGGCTTTCATAGTAAAAGAACTTTGAAAAAGCGGCAAAACAAAAATGAAGTGGCCACTCAAGATTTTAATTAAAGATTTCCATTACAGGACTTAGGAAAGTCTACCCTTACTACTTCACTTTCACAACCTTCACGAAAGGAAGATGGGTTGGCGAGAAAATCCTGGATGTGTTCGCGCGAGAGTTCAGAGCCCACCCTGCTGCTGAGTACGAGCGCTGCATCAGAGCTGGTACCCTCACCGTCAACTACGAGCGAGTGGATCCTGACTACAGGCTCAAACACAACGACCTCCTTGCCAACGTGGTCCATAGGTACAACTCTTTTTTATTCGTCATTTTCAGGCTCTGCTATCGAAATATAATAAGTACATTGGTCAGGTCTGATTGATGACAAAATTATCATCAGCTCCACTTGTGTTACCAACTCTTTACGTGATAGAGAATTGGTAATTCAGTATTTGGAATTCGTTGGAGCTGCAAAATAATTCTTATACAATCTAGATTTTAGAAAATCTTTCATGTGATATTACAGCTGTGCTGAATACTAATGGATGCAACATTCAACGGCATATTTATTGAAAGATTCTCTTATATATGTACTTATTATATTTAGATGAGCGTGGCAGTAAAAGAGTAGATTGCAATTTGAGACAGTATAGATTTTCATCTGGCACTTCACTGGAGACCGTTTCAAATTGAATGTTTCTTCGACGACATGAAGCATTGCCTCACAGCGAACTCGCGTCTTAGACACTACAAAAGGCAACATAAAGATCTTCCACTATTATATAAATAACATTAACAATACTGTCTTCTGTCTTATCTATCTTCTCCATGTACTAAGTAACTTCAAAAACCCTGGAAGGAGATTCGGTGTGGTTGTAAATAGAATCTATTTCATCAACTCTAACCCGTTTTTAAGAAATGTGAAAGGTGAAATAGTTACTTCATAAGAATTTTGCTATTAAGCTTGTTTGTACGTATTAGCCCTTAGTGATGTAATATAATGGTAATTCCAAACGATCTCAAGCATCGGATGAGCATGCGAGTGTAATCTTTAATCTTTAATTGCCAAGATACCGGCTCTGATAAACTTACGAGTAGAATAAGGATTGATTTTTGCTACTGTTTGGTATCTGTATTTGTAATCATTTAATCGTCACTCCTCACGATTACTTTCGCTCACGCATGTTCATTTGTTGTTGTTTTGGTATTGTCTTATCTGTAATTCATACGGCACGACCGATTTATAGTGTGGCGGACCCTGAGCAATTTATTCGCGTCATTGTTTTCATGCTAGACACCACCTGGGTCGCATTTTGAAGATAGATCGCTAAAAACTCGGTCAATGCTAAGCACTGAGTTGAATAGAATGGCACAGTTCTAGTAATAGTACACTTTTTAATTCTTCTTTAAAAATTGATGATGATTCGTTGTTAGTTTACTCTTTTGAAATAGGCGTTGTAACGAAATGATAATGAAATGTAATTTAAAACAATCGGAAAATAATAATAGGTAATGTATTTGAAGTGTCAAGGTACCGACATAGTAATGTGACTCGTTTCCATTTTCATTGTGACCACAACAAAGGGGTTGGGTCGTTTAAAGTCCTTTGGGCGTAATGCGCGCGGAAGAGGGATTTATCGCGCGAGTACAAACGAAGCTCCATTACACTTTGAAACGAGTGGCTGATGCAGGTGGAATTTAGCTTTAATTACTGTTGCAAGGCATCACGTGGCAAATTATCCGCGCAGTGACAAGTCCCCATTCACTTGTTTACAATTTTATTGTTGTTACAATTTTATGTAAAACGGTATTGTACGTTTTTAGGTTCTTAATATTGATATCAGTTGTCAAAAGTATACAATTTTGAACAAAAATCTTAAAAGTGGAAAAAGTATGTAAAGCATTTTTAGCTTCATTTTTTTCTAAATTGAGAGTATTTGAAGAATCAGAACTTCTAAAAATTGAAATGAATAACAAATCCCACATTTAGCCTTTATTTATAACCTAACGTTCCAATGTCCCTTATAATGGACAATTCTCATTTTCCTCTCATTGCTCAGCGTCCCGACCACCAAACGCCGCCTGACGTGTGTATCGTTGCAGGCACGAAGTACCAGTGACCAGCCAACCGATCACCCTCGTACATATCGACGAGGACATTGTGGTTGTCAACAAACCAGCCTCTATCCCCGTAAGTGGCAATTGAGACAGCCATATTAAGAGTACGCTTCTTGCTACTTTACACTTGGTCGGATGACGTGAAACTATTTCATGTTGATATTTAACTGACGCGATTATACCTGATTTTTCAGCACAGATCAATATCTGATTGTCAATGAGACATCCTCAAAGTATCATGAGTCTGTGGTTTCTGGCACTCAGTGTTGTAATTTTCGGTATAAATACATACGATATCCAACATCATGCTATGATGTTTCTAATTGTGTTTCATATACGAGTAGGTACTAAAGAAATTCCGAAATTGTCTTTAACAACGGTATTTCCTTGTCGAATTTCGCTTATCTTTAAATTACCACTGTTATAAGAGCAATGTCTTTAGAATTTTGAATTACAAAAATGACAGATTTTTTTTCTATTCATCTCATCTGACCAAGTTCTTTATTCTTTATTTCCTTTGTTTGTGTGCATGCTGTGTACTAACAAGAGTACTTGTCTTAGTAGTGGTAGATTGATGTGTAGTAGTCCAGTAGTAGCTCCGCACAGAAAAGAGGGATAACAGAAAGAATCCAATACATTATATAGATGCCTCTTTGTTTCGCTACTGCTTTGCAGGCTGCTGAGGTAACTAGAAAAAACTTTTATGCGTACAACTAAGAGATTCATTCTCGATTAATATGTTATTAAAGCGATTACCTGTAGCTTTAACTACTGAATTTCTATAGTTTACCAATCTTTAATCCTAAAAAAAAATTCAAATCTTCAAAAAATCTTTTTATTTTTATTTTTAACGACTTTCTGTTTTCTCTCTCTTCTGTAATATCACTCCATTCCAATGTCACAGTCGACGTGTCAGATTCAGCTGTAAATATGTATGTATGTTTCTATTAATTTCTCAATTTAAGGTGTTGGGTATACATAGTCTTGATACTTATCTCATACGAACAAAGACAGGTCATCGTACTCCAGTACTTCAGAGGTGAGTATGTCGTTTTTTCGAGACTAAACAAAAAGTAATTACAGGTTACTCAATCTTCTTTACAGTGAAAATTCACATTTCAATTTAATTATTCACATGTTGGCAGGTGAATAATTCACTTTGTTTACATAGTTAAATGTCTTATATATAGGACGAAAGTTGAACTTGTTATTTTTGCCTTAATTATTATTTATTTATTAATCATTAATGGCCAAAATTTCACCAGTGAAACAATTCTTCTTTATTTCAAATGAAGTGAAATACATTCGAGGATTTCATACAACAATAACAAAAAGATGCAATTGAGGAAAAAAAATACTTATTTAATAATTATGCATTCACATACAATTATACATTCAAATTATATCATACTATGCAATACTTCTTACTTATCCTTTTGTTTAGAGTTGCTTCTAGAAGATTTATGTTTAATACACTAGCTGACGTGACTTATGATGCTTTGTTTTTACCACTGCAATATTAGTATAAACTATTGAGGTTTCTAAATAGACGTAGATTTGTTAATAATTTTAATACATCCCCTACTAGAATTAGAGACCCGTAGTTAAGAACTATCTCAATAATACCGTAGTGTGTTTATCAGGTAAACTATAATATTCAAAAAACATGATCTCAGATACGCACCAAGGTTCATACACACACGTATGTACCTCCTGACGTTATATTAAAAGATAGTTGAGAATTCCATCGTACGTTCAGAGAAGCGGGCGTCATGTCTTACCTATAAAGTATTGAACATACTGCACCTAGCACACTGCAGCTACAAGCACCACTCGCCAATATTGGAAACGGTCCATCATAAAATTTCTTTGAATATTCCCATTTTACTGAACGTATATCGACGGCTTTATTCACTCTTGAGTTGAAACGCACACATGCTCACAATCCGCGATAGGACTGTGTTGCAGGTGGCATGAACATTTGGCCATACACATATCTGTACATATAATTAAACGTAACTGATCTATGTTTGTACCAGGAAGATTTACAAGATATAGGCACCTACAAAAATGTTATGTTTATTTTATCTATTGCAGAAACAGAATACTCAATTCCATATACCTATGTATAATATTACTTTATGTATTTGTAGTTTTTACAAGTAAATGTTATTCTGTCCGGAATTTATTGCAGACATATTTCATGTAGCTGAAGCTCTGTCTGGCTCCCGTGATCGGGAATTTCTCGGTAAATTCCTTCAATATCTCTAACGGAATTGAATACATAACAAAATCCGAGTTCGCTTCACTTCGCGTTTGCGTAAAATATACTTCGTTGTTTGTTTTACCCAGACATGTGTTTCACCGAAATAACAAACTTTTTACATTGTAAATGAGTAAAACAAATGAAGGAAGCTTAGTTGTTTAAATGTTGGTCTCTCGTGCAGGTACCTGGGTTCGATTCTGCGCGCATCTCTTATTTTGTAAGTTTTGTGTGGATACCAAATTAGAAAACACCGAGAGGATACCTGAGAGTTTGCCGTTATGATCTCAATAGGTGTGTCAAGTCTGTCAGTCTGTACTTGGCCAGTGTGGTGGATCATAGCATATACCCTTCACATTGTGATGGCAGACGCGAGCAAAACAGTGTAACAGTAAAATGTGATAGGGATCACGATAAATTAAAGCAAGTTTTGTTTGAAATACGTGTATCAAAGGTATCACTTACGCCCAAACTCAGAGTCGCTAACGGTTACTTAAATCGCTCCTTAGTATAGAATTTCTATGGTGATTCTTAACTAAGGAGCGATTAAAGTAACCGTTAGTGACTAAGTTGGGACGTTAGTAAGATAAGGCTCAAAGCAGAGTTTAAAGCTGTCTGTGTTTATGAGTCACCTTAAGTAAGTTTAGAATTTAAAACATCTTTAAAACATTTAAGAGATTTCTTATGCTTCCACTGGTTTAAATAGGATTAGTGATAAGGAACTTAATTAGGACTTTTTCGTTAATTAATTCTTTGCAGTTTTATAATTAATATACCTAATTAATATGTTATCGTATATTGATATTATCGTTATTTTCTAATCGTCAAGCCATGTCAGGAACCATCACCCGGCATAAGAACTTCCAACACTTGACGACCCTGTAGCTTAGTTGGTAGCGACCTTGCCTGCGAAGCGAGGGGTCCCGGGATCGATTCCCGGCCGGGGCAGATATTTATGTGACAGATAAATATTTATACTCGGGTCATGGGTGTCATTGTGATGTGTTATATGTGTCGTCCATGCCACCCGTGCCGTGCCACAGGTGAAAACCTACTTCGGGGGTATGAGTGCGTAAGCGTTTATTATTATATAAAAAAAGATTGCATCTCATTATTGCACCATAATAACCCAATGAATTGACCTGGCCAATTACTAAGTCCAAAGACTCAAGAATATATATGAAAACACGACTCCTGCACGGTCCCTAATAAGTCAAACACATTCTCGTGCAAATAAACACAGTACAAAGATAGCGAGGAATTTCCGTGAAATATTCTACTCGTAACAAGTTCAAGCGAAAATACACCTTATATCTTAATCAAATTTATGCAAAACTTCACAAACTCCCGTTGAATTCTGAGCAGCATCTAAGAACGTAGACGATGAGCGTTATTTGCAGAAATGATTGCTGTAGTATCCGTCGAGCTACCTGAGAGGGTTTTCCATACTTTTGTATGGACACGAATTTAGAAGTAGATTTTTACGTCTCTTCGAGGACGTAATCTGACGTATTCGACGTATCGATTTTATTGTCATTTTTTTAAATGACGCCGTTGGATTTTTTTTCATGGAAATAACAAAAAACGAGTAGACGCATTATCTGGTGCTAAGTCAATGTCTTCTAAGGACATCAGCAAAACGAAAGATAAAAGATAAAGAAAGTTCGTTATGTCCAGTATATTAAAAGCAATAATTTTGTAAAGACAAATGCCTTGTCTTCCAGTTTCCAGTTCAGTTAGTCCCCTGTACAATATAGGTAATTTTAATACGGGACTATGAATGCGTGAACATTCTTTATTTATTTTATACGAGTAATCGCCCTCGCTTTGCTTCGGTTTTCTTATTTTTTTACACCTTGGGTTACACTATTGGAGTTTTAGTAAGGATCCCTAATTTTTTGAAAATATAATATAGCCTATGTCACCCGGGGATAGTGTAGCTTCCCAACAGTGAAAGAATTTTTCAAATCAGTTCGGTAGTTTCGGAGCCTACTCAATGCAAACAATCAAATCTTTCCTCTTTATAATATTAGTATAGATGTATTCTAAAGAACTTTGGAAGGTTAAACGATATATTTTTGTCTTGGTACGACAAACAACGCAGATATATCACCGATCAAGCCCTCTGGACCTCCCATAGTGATATTGCATCCATCACCTTAATTGGAAATGCTCTCTCATTTCGCAGTCACTTTGGGGTTGTGCCACATCAGGCTCTTTGTTCCATGTTAAGCTACTGGTCCATGAAGCTGAAGTGATGTAAATTATCCTTAAAGGGTCCTTAACAAAAGATTTCTTGTTCACTTCTCCAGATGCTTCTACCTGTTTAAAGAGTTACGTCTGCTCTTTTTGCCGAAGTGCGGACGTGAGTCCATTTTACCTAGTTGCTACGCTAAGTTATCCAATGAATGACCATGGTTATATTCATCAACCATCAACGTTTCGAAACGGTTCATATAACACATCTAGATTTGCTATCTTAATGTTACGGAAATTTCAACCTTGTGAGTCTATCTCAGAACATAATCTCAGACGTGTAGATTGTCATTGTTAACACACATTGTTTTGACCTCATCTGGTGAGCAATATTGCAGAATAAGTCAGAGCAAAAATGTGTATTTCCTAGCTCGAAACGTCTGAAGAATTCTACCAATTATTCTGGTAATAAGTATCGATTATCAGGTGACATGGCGTCGTTCGAGACTGTCAACGAATGAACTCAAAGGTTGGAGCCTTATACACGAAAAGTGTGTAAGTGTGCCGCGGCCCTAATATAAAAATGGCCAGCCCGTATAGCTGACGTAAAAGTAATAAATAACGAATGTTGCCCCACAAAGAGTTTCTTCTGGGCCTTATTCCCTGATTGTGTTAATTTATTAAGATCCTCCGCCGCCCGCAGCCTAATCTGACGTCCGTGACTGCACGGGTTTATTTCGAATAAAAATGTGTTCATTTGAAGGATTTCAATGTTTTATTTACGCAAAAAGTCTTATTCCGCACAGTTCAGAATTGCATCCAAAGTTATTACTGACTCAGTTGGCAGTTAAGAATTGTGTTATAAAAAATATTCATGTTTCAAATATTAGTCATGCCGGCGTTCTCGTACCGTCGCGTCGCGTTGGTTACAAAGGTAATTTTTGCAAATGTTGGTAGTAACTACTAGAAATAAAGTTGCATAATGACTTTATTCAGAAGCGCTCATAGACCGACTTGTGTTAATCCGACTTATCCAAAACTTAAGTAACTTAAAGTCCGGTCGGAAGTTGAGTGGGTTAATGTTCGTCGCGAAATTTCTTGAGCGCATCAAGAAATTCTTGATCTTGACAAGAATCCGAGCAAAGATGACGAGAGAGGGAAAGTGAAAAAAGACCTAATTAAATTATCGTTAAATAACTGGCGTCAATACAAGTTGAAAATAATGGATGAAATAGGACCTTCCGAAATGTAGCTTAAGGCACATTATTATCGCCCTAACTCAGAGTCACTAACGGTTACTTAAATCGCTACTTAGTACATAATTTTTATGGTGATTCTTTACTAAGGAACGATTTAAGTAACCGTTAGTGACTCTGAGTTGGGGCGTAAATGCCTACCTAGAATCAAAATACATAAATGTTTGACATATCCGGGAGTCAAATGAGAAACCCACTCTCAATTTACTAACAGTAAGAACAAGACTTCAAATAATGATGTTTTATTGCACTACATAATGAGTCATAATAAATGAAAAAACACAGCTTTACTAAGCATCAAAGAATCATTTTTATGGAAGTGTTGTTTCGTTGATCCCATAAATAGTATCTTATTATTTCCTTAAAAGATAAGTGCAAAGATAAGAAAAGATAAAATCATTATCCCTCGTATTGGTAAGAGGTTACATTATGTGAAAATTGCATGTCTAGCTAACATTTCCTTAATCGTTTTGAAGGTGTGTAGAAACTAGAAACCAGCCCACACGTGATCAGTTTTGTGGTGTATGAACTTTTCAGGACCTACTTAAAAGTTTATATCTTAACAAAGGAAATCGTAGTACATAATACTGATATGAGGTCTAAATCTTATGAGAAATAAAAAGTATTTAGTGGCATTATGAATTAATTAATGAAATTAAATGTACTATTTGATCTGAAATAGTAACATATTTCAATTATTCATATTGGTAATATAATATACTGCTCCTTAGTACATAAAATTATATTTAATATATGCTTGAAAATTTGAATTCCGCACTTCATTTTAAAATCCAATATCAACGCACTTCGAGCTGAATGAACATTTTTCATAAAACTGAGAGGAAAAACGGTGACTCCAACACTATTTTATATATTATCCCGTATATTTTAAATGTCCTCTTTGTATTTTTATGTGTATTTTATTTAATCCTTTATGTATTTTTGTATTTTAGAAAAGTACATGTTGGTTTGTTGAATTAGGTACTCCTTAAACGGTCGGTGTTGTTCATGTTATTATTACACTTTAATGCCGTAGTGTTTTCGGTATATTGCTATGTATGTATATTGTATATGTAAGTGAGTATCGCTTAAATTGTGCACTTTGCGAAGTTGAATATATCTTTCTTTTTTTTTATTTAGTAATTTTTATCTTATTATAATAACATTTAGGTATCTATTACACATTTGACAACGTTAAGGTTACATTTCAATAATCAAGTCAAAAGAGAACCATTTAATCATAATAATAACTTATTGATAAAAGTAATTTTTAACCGACTTCAAAAAAGGAGGAGGTTCTCAATTCGACTGTATTTTTTTTTATGTTTGTTACCTCAGAACTTTGGACTGGGCGAACCGATTTTGATGATTGTTTTTTTAATCGAAAGCTGGTGGCTGTCATGTGGTCCCACATAAATTTGAACGAGATTTGACAAGTAGTTTTTGAGACTTTGAAGTCGGTTATATTTTGTTAGTAAAATTTAGATTATTATATTGCTTAACATTTCCCACAATAGAACACCCTGTGTTATGGGTAACTTCAAAGAGTTTTAAATGAATGAAGTCACTGCTTACGCGTCCACATTTGCAATCCAAGCAACAACAACAGTTTGGTAGGTACTTGGTAGACTGAACAAATGTAGCAATCACCACGTGACGTTAAAATAGCTACAGGTTCTGAAGGGGTATCCTGGATTCAATGAGGTGAACGTCTCTCTACTGCAAGCCCTAGATTTCTTAATATTTAAGTAAAAACTTCAACTTCCTTAAGCGGACGGGAAGAGAAAGTGAGAGAATACATAAGTACATACATTAATAAATAAAATATCAAACTTCAGATTCGATAGGAACAATTTCTTCTAAATTCTCTAATTGTAACTTCGCGAAACACTCAAATGAAAAAGCCAATGAGATGGCAATTCGATAACTACCATTCTGGACTTGGCAATTAACTATAAATAGTGTCTTTAAATGCATCATTACATTCCTTTTAACGTGAACAACCACCCAATCCAGGATGCCTCTAACCGACCGAACTATAAATAAAGCCAAACTAAATCCAATAAACATGAGATGAGCATGACAATTGACAAGTGATAAGCGGGTAACGCAATGTTGTGACGCGTCAGGCACGAGACGCCAGTGCTGGCCAGTGGGCTGCGCATCGTGCACTCGGATGACGAGCTCCTGGTGCTCGACAAGCCTTGCTCGCTGCCGGTGAGTCGCCAGTCACCCCCCCGGCCCCCCGCTGCTAAACTTAGACAAGCGAACTTCGCCTACCAATCCCCCCGTTTAAGCTTTCGTGGGACGACACTGGATTGACAGAATTGGCTGAAGTGAAAATGAAATTTTAATAAATTTATTTTTATCAATATTTCAATGTTATTCATTAAATTAATAATGCAATATTAAATGAATCAAAATATGTCTAAATATATTACAGCACCTTTATGTTCACATGTTTATAATTGCTGTCACAAAGTCAATTTTATTCCTCTTCTAGTCTCTATAGTAAAAAAAGTCAATTATGCAATAATTACTTTCTTCAATAAATTGGAATCGAAAAAAAATATTTTCTAGATTAAAAGATTTTTTTCAAAAATATCACCGAGTCGGAGCGATATATTTATACGTATTCCATACCCAAACTTCACCTTACTAATAGATGCTTGTTAAAGACGATATCCAAAGTTTCAAAGACATAAAAACTATTAATTTAAATACCAAATCGCTCGTTATAGAAAGTCAAATTCAATAGACCAAAGTTGAGACAGCCACTTGTAATGCAAAACTGAGTCCAAAGATAACGTCGTTTATTCAATGTTAGTATTTCCCAAGAGCTCGCTAAGTTTGGCAACCGGGTCCGAGGCAAGATTGTGATCTGCACAAAAGTTTGGGACTGCGAACACTGTGAACAGATCTGAGAATGCCTCCTTGAAAATCCCACTTGGAAGTGGACTCCGAACTTTTAGGACGAAACACGAGCAAGGAACTTTGTGTCTACTTTGTCCTCACACCGGCCATGATTACGTAGAATCTGATTTCTCTCTTCAATCTTCTTAATGTCTTATTAATTGTAGCTTAACTTTTAATTCCAATAATTCAAAAATAATATAAATTCCAAGATTGAGAAGAGAATCAAGTTATAAATGATACACAAGACTGTGACTAGTTGTATCATATTAAATCTTGTTTTATCATAAACTAGTATGTCTTCTGTGGTTTTAATTCAAATTGCATGATAATAATTAGATGACACAACTTAACTATAGCTGCCATCAATCAACTAATCCTTATTCAAACCATACACACCAAACCCATCAAAACAACATTGGTTGACACGGTTTCAACATTTAAAGCTAGTGTGCGGTTTTATCACCTCATGTAATTTATCATTGCTTGCTTGCTTTTAAAAATTAAATGTGCATTGAAAAATGCAGTATTAAACGTTTTTTATATATCTTATTGTAACTAGCTTAAAATTATTATTTAAACTTGAGCTTTTAAATGAAAATATAATAAAAATTGATAAATAAACTTTTAAACTTATAAATGATATATCAAATCCAACGAATATAGAAAATGATAACGATGCAGAAGTGAATTGAAGTGCGTTCCGATAAATAAACTTGCAAGTGTCGATTCAACAGGTACATCCTTGCGGCCGGTACAGACACAACACGGTCGTGTTTATTCTCGCTAAAGAATACAATCTGAAGAATCTAAGGACCATCCACAGACTGGATAGGCTAACGTCAGGTGAGCTAAAGAAAATAATGCTACTGATACCATATTTATTGTGATAGCAAACGAACCTTCCTTGAATAAATAACAATTGTCAACATCCTATTTCTGATGTCATAATATCAACTGATTTCTTGTCTCAATTGGTTTTATGTTGAAAATGAGTTGAAAATTTCAACCCTCCTCTCTTGAGAAGGCTAGAGCATAATCCACTACAGTACTGCAGAGCGACTTGATCGTGTCTCAATTACAAATTATTCAATTTTAAATCTAAATAAACGTTTGGAACGCTCTGTACAATCTGAAAATTATAATATTCATGTGATTAAGATGAAGTTAATATTAAAAAATAATATATTAAACTTTAACATTAGGGCTTCTGCTGTTCGGAAGGAGTCCAAAGAAAGCGAGACAGATGGAACACCAAATCAGGAACCGACAAGTTCAGAAGGAATACGTGTGCAGAGTCGACGGTGCTTTCCCTGAGTAAGTAAATATTTACACGTTTTAATCGTTTTACATTTTTATTGTGTATTTATTAGAAGATTTGCATTGATTTTCAAATCATTTGTACATTTTAAAAAAGTGAGAGGAGATATATTATTAAATTAATTACAGATAAAAAACTTTTGTTTACAAAATAAAGGAGAACCCCGATTTCCGGCCACGAATTATATGTGTTCTGTGGTAGGCATAAGAAAAGACAAGAGTAAACTATATACCAAAAAATTCGTCTTATTTACTAGATAAACACGTTTAAATCTGAGCCTCATCTGCATTTGCTAAATGAACAAAATAATACAAAAAAGTTTTCATAGTATTTACCTCATTACAAACGATTTTATAATCGATTAAATCGGTTACATATATCGATTAGGGAACTTAATAATATATTTTATGAATTATTTATTATTCATTGTAAGTACAAGATTAATTCCTTTTTTCCTTTTTTACATGTTTTCTTATTCATTGTATAATTAAACTATGTAATATATTTATAATTACCATTAAATCGTTACGCTAATTAAAAGACAATTCTAGTATTTTGACATCGATTTCGAGACATTTGAATCGATTGACAACAAAGATCTCTGTTGTAATCTAACCTATCTAATGTCATTTTGGTTACCATAGCAATTATAAATAACACCATTGTCATTAATCTTGCATCTTTTTTGTATTCTTACTACTATATTAATATTTTCATCGTATTTGCAGTCCTATTTACTATTGAAACATATCGAAACGCACACAGTTATTTTAATTTTCTATTGCATTCGCTTTCGTACTAGTGTTTTGGTGAATGTGTTTTCGCTATAACTTCTGGATTTGATGTTGTTGTTTTTTAAACAAATATTGCATGAATATTGGACTCCGAGATCGCCTGTTTTGTGACTGACCTTTTTCTGAACACTGGATGACGTACCCTATAAACCTCTAGAAGAACAGTAGGATGCAGACGTTGCAGTACCCATACAATACGTATACCTACCTACTGCACAATTTCTAGACGAAATATTAATATAATATTATGATGTGATGATAACTAATAAAATCCCTTTAAAACATGAAATAGCTTTTATTAATAATAATATTCACCCACCTACTTGGTTTCAACCATTACCTACTGTTTAAGTACCTAGTTGTATTTTGTTAGTGTTTATTATGTAACTTTAATTTTTACTGCGTCTTATGATCATAATTATTCCTAATACTGTCAATATTAGAGTAGGTGTTTGGTTTGAGGTAGTAAGTCCCTAGTAACAGGCATAATATATTGCTGTGAGTGACATGAGCGTGACATAACCATATTTAGGTGGAAATTCTAGGATTTCATTAGTTGGCCATTGCTAGCAGACGTGAAAATTGGAGAAATTAAAGCTTTTACAATGATCTAATTGACCACCAATTTTCATTCTTGTCTAATCTGGGCCGGTGTCTCTATGGAAGATGGGGTTCTCCTTTCTTTCACAAATGCTTGTGATAAACAAAAAAGTGGTAAACGGACACACACCCTCACCTTTGCACCAGGATACTACTGTTACACGTGATATAGACACATATCATAATCACTAACGCCAACGCAATATTAAACAACCAACAACTAACTGAGCTGTAGGTAGTGTAGTTAGACCAAAGAGCTTATAGCCGTGAAGCGTAATGGTTACCATTCAAGATTGCCGTGCCACTGGTCCTGGGTTGAATTACCAACGAGGCGGAAATTTGAATGATAAGATTGAATTTCTGTTCTCGATCTGGGTGTAAATGTTCTTGTCTTTGTATGTTGTCTATGGCACCAGGCATACAGGGAATCCTAGTGTGTATGGTTATTTATTACTATTTATTAAACCTCAATGATAAACTACAGCAAGAATCTAACAACACTATTCCCAACAGTGAAGAGATAGAATGCACGGAGCCGATAGAGGTAGTGAGCTACAAGATAGGCGTGTGCAAGGTGTCGCCGAAGGGCAAGGACTGCTCGACAGTGTTCAAGCGGCTGGGGTACAACGCGAACAGCAACACCAGCGTCGTGCTGTGCAAGCCGAAGACTGGGAGGATGCACCAGATCAGGGTCCACTTGCAGTACTTGGGTGAGTTTATTTGTAACTAGTAGACAAACTCGCTGACGATCAACCTATAAGTTGCTACCATCGCGATTTCGCCCATGGACATCAACATCACCGATGTGTTGCCTGTTAAGACAGAAGAAACAGAAAGAAAAGATGAACTCATTCCCAAGCCTCCGGAATCCGAGTCGTTTATGGAGACAAACATGCAAGAGAGAGGTGCATATACACCGAAATGCGAAGCAGAGCGAGGAGTAACTCGACGTGTTTGACGCCTTTTAGTTGTTCTCATGGAACTATGTACGAGTCGCTGATGATGTCACGTCACGATTCCTTAACATTAACTACAATATACACCAACTACAGTCTCTCCTGCAGTCCTATTAGAGGTTCGCCACAGATGTTCACTGTGATGGTGACACTGTCATTTGCTATTAATTGCTATCCTCAAAACATAAAACAATCTTCACCAGGCTACCCAGTGGTAAACGACCCGCTCTACAACCACCCGGTGTTTGGCCCTCTGCGCGGTAAGGGCGGCGACACGGGCGGCAAGACCGACGAGCAATTGGTCCGGGATCTCATCGCCATCCACAACGCGGAGAACTGGCTCGGTGTGGACGCCGCGGACGATGATCTGCTGTTCTCCAAGCCGGCGTCGGATGTTGATAAAGGTGGGGCGTCGATCTTTATTTTGAATTTTTTAGCTGTAATGCTGGTGCCTAGAGGATCAGGTGTTTACGTACAGAACAGGACACCGTTTATCGCTTCGGAGGATTAATTTTAAAACTCATTTCTTAGTACTCCCCTTACTAATAAATTACTGTGCAAAATTTCATGCTTCTAGTTCCACCTACTTATAGGTGAATTTTCAAAATCCTTTCTTACACCCCAATTCAAAATCACTAACGGTTACTTTAATTGCTCCTTATTGTTAGTAAAGAATCACCATACAAATTCCGTTCTAAGCAGCGATTTAAGTAACCATTAGTAACTCTTGAGTTGGGACTGGGCGTTCGTTAGTCCCTCGCATTATAAAAAAAAAACTCTCTAGAAAGTTCCATGCTTTGAAGTCCACACGTTCAGGAGTTCTATGCGTTGTCTGGCAGTCAGTCAACATTAGCGTCCGATGAAGTACATCCGTCAGATTCTTGTTCTTTACTCTTAGAATTACGATTAGCATTAGCATAATGATATTTTGCAATAAAAGTACTAACTAACCATTGCAAATCATTAAATTCTCAGTATCAGAGCAATAAAACATATCAAGCTAATACAAAACAATTAGCATAAAACAAATATCCACAATTTATCCGTATGGTCCTTTGAAGTGGTAAAAATGCATCAGCCTGAGAGCTACATTATCTGCTGTGGAACGTTAAAAGCCAACTGCAATTTAATACAGCATAAATTATACGCAATACAGCAACTACATTAGTATGAATTATAAGATAACATCTTTATGTGCGTACCGTGAAGGATGCCGTGTTATTGAACATTTTGTTTAGAATGTCTGTCTTGTCTGGTTCCACCGAGAGAATGGATGGTTCTTATAGTCTATCTATCTGTGACTGTGGATAGGATCCCATTCTTTTCTGGGTTAAATTATCCTTAAAAGTCAAAGACAGTTGGATCATTGAAGCTATTTATCAATTTATAGGTATTTTGTATTATCTGTTTTTGTTGATTAAAAACCGTTGGTGATTTTCAAGACGATTTTCTTGATGGATTTGATTTGTTGGATTTGAATCATGATGCAGTTTAAGGTTTTGGGTATTTGAAATTATTTTTATGCTTCTGTGAAAGAAACAGTCATTATGGAAAACACTCAAATACACAATTACTGTTTCTTTCACAGAAGCATAAAAATTTGTAAAGTATTCGTTCCAAATACATACTTACAAATATTATCTTCATCCATTGCGGAACAGATCAGATTGAGTTCAGCGGGAGAGATATTTGATGCTTTATGGAAATGTTTCCTTAATGGTATATCTACGCTACGCTTCGATGCTTCGGAATAGGCGCATTTAAAAGTCTTTACACATTACACCTCTACGCTAACGAGGCGAGTAGACAAATATGTGTAATGTGCGAAGACCTCAACTGTAGTTGGAAAATTAGAACTTATTTCATGGCACTAAAAACATTGTTTTGCTTTCCCATTGAGAAGGATTATATCCAATTAATCTAGTAACCTAATATTTACAATGCAAATTTTGTTTTTGGTCTTCATACACGCATTGGTAGTTTAGCGAATTTCAGTTTTCGTCAGTTAATTCAAAGGCAAGATTGAGTCAGACTGACCAAGTATTTTCATCAGCCATAAGTACCGACCCGCATAAAACCCTTTGGCATAACCAGGACCCGCAAGACTAACACAAAACCTTGCTATCGTGATCTGCAAACAGGTCCGTGATGTCCGATCAGTAGGTACCTCGGAGACCGACCGGTGAGCAAATGTTTGAGTGCACACCAAACATTTGTTCCGGCTTGTTTGTCTAGGTCTACAATAGTGTCGCTGTAAAGTAGCTTGCTTTAGATACCTGCGATATACTCAAACTCTCGTTTTGTGTAGGGTACGTAAGGTATTTCGGGAAATGTTTCTGTTTGGTCGTGGTCCACTAGTCTACGTTCTGTTATGATTTTAAATTGTTGACTTATGATATCGCATTTTTTATGTAAGTAGTTGGATGGATATGGATAAAATATTTATTTGTGCAGAAATAAAAACAAACAAGAAGTTTAACTAACTAGATGCCCGTTAGCTATTAAATGTCCCTTATAAAGTCTTTAGTTGCCAAATCTTTACTTATCTATTTGTTGACAGTTGGCGAAGATGAATGCGACACAGGCCCAGCGTCCAGGGAGTCGTCTCCCAGACTGGAGTCCCCGGCACCAGGCCTCACACCGTCTACCGTCATGACGCGTAAGTATAACCATACATACCTACATACATATCACATACTCATACATACTAGCCCCGTTCTAAGATTCCTTAAGTTGCGAATGACATGCACATGGGCACACTATTAATCAGACTTGATTAGATTTCCATTGTATTGGGGCGGCTTAGATTCGCGAATAGCAATACGCGAATACTAAACCCAGTCTCATGCCAGATGAGTGTCGTAACAAGCGACGGAATCCGGCCCCTCGGAGGGATTAAGATCATTAATAAATTATTACCATTATTACTATTATTATTTCTCCATTGATTCCGCATGCATCATCTTCTTCATCATCATCATCACCTTACTTCATACAAATACTAAAGGCAACTTCGAAACCCCAAGTTTTAAACTAGCCATATCTAACAGCAACCCTACCGAGTCCGTCGAGCGCGGCCGAAGCCCCCGCGGAGGCGGCGGGCTCCCCCGCGCCCTGCACGCTGGCGCCTTCGCCCCTCGCCTCGCTGAGCATGAACGAGGACTCCAATGATGCTAAGGTATGTTAACCACTTCTGCTCTTTAGAGTTAAACTCCCGACGCAAACAGAGGCATATTTTAAATTTGACGTGTCTATGTATCTGTGTATCTGTTGTCCGTCTGTGGCATCGTAGCTTCCAAACAGATGAACCTATTTTGATATAGTTTTTTGTTTGAAAGCTGTGGTATATATTCACATTTATCGTGCACTTTAAGTCGATACAACCCTATACTAAAGTATTATACCTCCCACAGTCCGACAAGGTGACGGTAGCGACGCAGACGGGTTGCAACCCGACGTTGGTAGCGCCGACCGCCCCGGACGCGCTGTCCCCGGACCCGCACTGCTACGAGTGCCGCGTGCGGTACCGGGACCCCAGGCCTCGGGACCTCGTCATGTATCTGCATGCTTGGAAGTACAAGGTATGGGGACTTCTTTTTACCCAACTGCCAGGAAGCTTCTATTTACGCAACTGCCAGGAAGGGTTATGTTTTTCGCGCATATCTTGTATGTATTATATGTTTGAAAATATATGCGTGTAATATTCTTTATGCGTATGCGTGTTATACGCACTGCGAAGGACTTACATAACTTGCCTGCGCCGGCGTTCCCGCCTGCCTATGACGTGGATGTCTTCAAGAAAAGAGTGAATAGGCTTTTACTAAGTTAATGTGCTCACCACCTTGGACCATATCTCCACTGCAATGTAGTCAAACTTATTTGTTGTAAAAAAACCTGATAATAAGTGGTCACCGTTGCCAACTAAACACGAAGTAAGAAATCCGCAATAATTCCCACATAACTGAAAAAATGTTTTGTTCACCAGGGACCTGGCTGGGAATACGAGACGGAGCTTCCTCAGTGGGCCAGCGTGGACTGGGAGGAGCCAGACAACTCATAGTCGTATGAATTTAAAACGCCTTACACCCGCCTCGCTATCCACCTCTCCACAGGCCCCGACATCAGAAAAATATGGACAAAAACACAGAAGAGACCATATCGAACTCATTAATGATGATGACAACCGTAATGATGATGACAATGAAAATGAAAATGGTGATGATGTTAAAATTGATAACTTTGATAATGCTAATGTATGTATTGTTAATGAACAGGTTGAAGTGATTTGTAATGTTATATTGAATAGGAATGTTGATGTTGATTGACTATTGATATGTGATTTTGAGATTGATAAAATTGGGCGAGGCGTGACAGGCGAATTTATTGGAGCTTTGGACGAAGCTCCCGATATAACTAACCCGAATGATGACACCGGTAATAACTTGGCTGTTATGTATTTTACACTGCTGAGGTAAGTTTTATAATTAACATAGGATAGTTATAGAGATAGGTTATTATGTGTTGATGCAATGTATTGCACACCTTTCGATATCTTTGTTCTAGTTTATTTTTTGTCTAAAAATTAGCGGATTTTGTAGCACGGTTGATTTCTTTTCGATTAGATTGTAAATTTAGTATTTTATCATTTTATCTATATTCAGTTCCTATTGGCCTAGAATGTTTTGTCAAGCTTGTTGTAGTATAGGATATTGATAATGTAACGATTTTTGTAAAGAATATCAATACCATTATAATAGATATTATATCGCTTTAACGAATCAGGGTTGAAACCACGATCATAAATGAATATATTAAAAATGAGAATCATTTTTTAAATTAACACAAATTAATGGGATAGCTCTTCTACGGAATTCCCGAATTTTTAATCTATCGAAGTCTTAAGTGGTAGTTTGACCAATAGATACTTTGGAATGCGATTAGGACAATAATCTTTTTCCACAATTCTAAAATTCAACCGTTTTCTAAATTCATTATTTATCATTAGCATCTTTCAACACCTTCTTTGTTCAGTAATCATTTAATACCTTGACTCTTATTAAAACGAGCATGTATTGGTCGAATTCCCAGAATTAATTTGAGCAAATCTTGGACCATTGCTATATTTTCTTATTCTCTTGAAATTATTAATAGGACCACTCTTTTAAAACTGTTTACAGAAAAGCTATCTCTGTAATGAAAGGCGTACGTTTACTATTAATGCATAGGTATGAATAAAAATATCGCATTTTCTTAGACAATGTGTTAGCAACATTGTCACATTTTGGCTTCCATAGATTTTGAGTAGTGAAATATTTTAAAACGAACGGTTGTAGACTATCTACATTTTTGTACTTTACATAAATTATTAAGGTATCATCGCGTTCACAAATATCTTGTTTCATAATTTTGTTATGTTTAGTATTATCATTTTGTTTCTCATGACCATGACATCATTCGAGGCCATTGTGATATGCATTTACCGTTGTTGTATCTGTGTTGATATTAAAACAATGTTTGGGTACCAAAAGACAAACCACGGTATCTTCGGTTTAAGGTTCTTTATTTCTATTAAGAATTAAAAATTCACTTTATACTTTGAATCCGATGTATCATTTTCACTTTCTGAAACCTGCCGAGTGGGCCTTAAGTTTATAATGTTGGTATACTTGAATCGCTCCATTATTTCAATAGTATGTTTTCACTGTATTTCCGCATAAACCAAAGTATGGAGTAGTTCTCCGACGAGAGTCATATAAGTAATTTTAAACACAAACAGGTTAAATCGTAAACTTATTATTTACTGGCGTATTCCCGATCATTACCTCATTTTAAAAGTTGATAAATTGTTTCGGTTACTTTAAAAATAATAATTTGATGAAATAAATTCATTCTAGGATTAACATGTTATTTAAAATGTGGTGTGGTTATGTTAATAGTTAACCGGTTCATCACTGGTCGCTTTTTTAGCAACTATCACTCTCAGTGTCAAAAATACGAAGTGTGCACAGATAAAACACAACGCCAATACCACCAATACTGTAACGTCGACAAAACAATAAATTAATGAAGCCTAGCTGGAGCAGAGAAATATGTTTTTTATCTAATATTTTTCCGAATATTCAATTTTTTCCCAGTATCGTTGGCAGTCTAGATCACGCCAGTATACTAAGCTTATGATTTAAACACACATAATCAGTTCGTAGCAGCATTCTTAAAGACATTTGTAAGGATTGCGTTTGTTATTTTTAAGTTTGAGTGTTTTAGGGTTAAGTTCTGGATTTTGTTTTAGTTGTCACCCCTCCTGTATACATTTGGATTGTTCACGAAGTTTGATATACACCAGTTTGTAAGGAACGTAATTGTTATATATTATTACGTAAGTATGTATTAATGTATTATCGTTCATTATACTAGTAAGTATTATGATATAAAAGACAATTTTGTGACTCTAAAAAATATTTTCACGAGCTTTCACAAATTAGTTCTATGAAAATTTATATATTTTTCTTACTTCTAGCGTAGCATTAGAACGCGTAATGTATCGGGTAGTATTATATAATATACTTTTTATTTATATACTATTTATATAACTGGAGTAAGCATTTGTTTGGGAACTTTATGTATTATCTTTATCTCACAGTTTCATTAATATTGTATTAGTAAATTATGAATATTTTATACGCTTACTCCAAAATTATATGTATTAAATGTTACTGGCTACACTTAAATTAAATGTTGTATGTACCATAACATAAATTATTTTGAACATTTAATAATGACGTATTGGTACTACTTGTCTGTTTTGGGAACAAATTATACAATTAATTCGCGTAGAAACATTGAGCGAATGGGGTCGCTATTTAAAAAGATCTCTGGTTACGAATTCTGTTGAATCTATGGAAAAATTGTTATGTTATAAAAAAAAATTAAAAGGACTATTTTAATTTTATATAGGTAACTTAAAATTTTCATAGTCCTCTATAATAAATATCTGTAAACAAAGTTAGTGTTAAAAATAAGATATTATCTATGGCATATCACCTGATACTAGAAGGATGCTTTCGCTGCTTTAAAATAAATAGGAGGAGGCATAGAGCATCAAGTAACTACTAACATAATAAAAATAAACATTTTACTCTCCAGGGAATCAAACCTGATATCTCCAAGATTAAAGAGCATACCTTCATCCTTCTAGCTATCGAAGCTACTTTGACGGAAGCGGAAGTGTAGTCAAAATAACTTCTTCCATTATAATTGTTGTATTTTTATATAGTGTGTAAGTATTATTCATGCTACATTATAATGTATGTAAACTACTCGTATATTGTGTTTAATATTTATGCATATATGAAATAGCATACCTTTATTTCATTGATTATGACAATTAATCTCAGTTCAGGTATTACTACCCAATAATATCTTTCCATACAGACCGTGATATTATAACCTTAAAGGTAACTGGTTAGCCATGTCGACATTGACGGCTACGCAGCCAAATTGGTGACTAACTTGAAGCAACTGACTTGAAGCGACTGAGGTGGCGACTAGGCGACAAACTTGACGAATAGATGACTGACTTGGCGACTTATCGGCTACATAGCCGGCGATTTCGCCATGGCGTACTCGTAAAAATTGACATCCCTTCTATGCGCTATGCGATGTTCGATTCCTGAACTAGATGTCGAATTGATGAGACCATTATATAGAATGACCTATACAATTTTGTAAAAAAAATGAAAAGTAACAATAAAAACCAAGTGGTCAATGAAAGAAGTATTTTTACTTTTTGCTATATAAATAGTCTTACGCAACGATGAGTTAATTCATTTATTTGTAAGAAATTTTCATGTGCCTTCTAAAAACAAAAAAAAAATGAGAAAATGGTAAAATAAACTGTTAAAAATATGATTTTATTCCAATTGTTTCTGATGTTACAGATAATGTAAGTAGGTTACATTTGGCACTGACTCATTGGTTTGTAAAGTGTAAGTAGAGGAACCAAGATATTGAGTAATTATTAGAAGAAAATAATAAACGTTGAGAATTTATAAAAAAAAATTATAAGACCTATACATTTTGTCTGGCCTCTAACCAAAATACATCTTCTACAAAGAGAGCTGAAAGTTTTAGCGAAAACTATCAATTATTTATATCAATTACTTATTGGAATTACTAAATCATCAATGTCGTTGTTGAATGGGATTGAAAATTGGTTGCCTAACAGAGATTTTCGCTATTATAATGGTTTTAGTTACATTACTGAGGCCCATGTGTAAATTATTCCAGAGTTTTTGCGTAACCTAATTTTTTGAGATTTGAAATAAGACTTCAAAAGTTTCAAAACACACAATATAATGTCAACTGAAAAAGAGCGCGAACGCCATTTTGTTTTTATTCCACACTTTGTTGTGTGAGCGACAAATACAAGGCAAAGGCAAATGGTTCTTCTACCCACACTGGTAATAATGTTTCGGCACAACTTTGCATAACACAACATTAATTATATTTTGTTTCCGTTTGTTTTCGTTTTTATACTAATGACTTCATCAAATGGTGCCATAGACAATGGCGGTAAAGGTAGCATGACGTCACAGCGTCACGTCAAAACAGTAACGTGAAAGACATTTTGTTAATTTATGTAAGTATTTCGTAATTAAGAGTATAATAGCGTTTCCTTCTTTAGATTCGTGGTATAATAATTCATGTTTCCACTTAAATTTAATTAGAATAAAATTCATTATTGACAAGTTTTGTTTATTATTTTTTCTACTCCTTGGGTTCCTGTTGTATACAAAAAGAATGGCTTAAAAGGTCTATAGTATGTAATAATGGAAATCTCTAAATGTACCAAGGTACACGAGGGAAACACAAGTATGGACGTACAAGAATGAGTTACCTTATCTTAATATATATAAATTATACGTGTCACGTTGTTTGTCCGCGATGGACTCCTAAACTACTGAACCGATTTTAATAAAATTTGCACACTGTGTGCAATTTTATCCAACTTGAAAGATAGGATAGCTAACATCTCAAAATAAAAAACTTTTGACAGAACGAAGTCTGTCCGAGCAGCTAGTACATATATATATATACCTCATACTACGTATAGATAAATTAGTACAGACCGCTAAATTTTAAGCTTTATACATATTGATGTACGTCATTTAACGCAGAATTCAAAATAAACGGATGTGCATCACAGTGTCCGCAGGCAAAACAGTAACCAAACACGGGTTGATTGCTTTCACCGAAATGTTTGCATACCCAAAGAGACTATCCAACTGCAATTTCGCCAATCACTAACCAATACAGCAGTACTGATTTTATTAAATTAAATGATTTATCACTGACATCATCTGTGAAAATATTTGAGGATATAGCGATCTGCCTGTTGTAGGTAGGTAATGTAACGACGGTAACAGGCCTATTAAGGAATCAGTAATAGTAGATATTTGCAAGGATTAGTGATTGAGAAAATTAATAGGTTAGCGGCACGCTTAAGTGTCGTCATTGCGTAAGCCCACGCTATTAAATGTGCGATACGGTAACGTGAGAAAATTAAGATAGCAGAGAAGTAGAGTATAAAGTTTAATGCACAAGAAAGAGTACATTCACTTTGGTTCATTACCACTAGTTCTACTCGTTAGTTCTATCGTAGAACTAGTGGGAATTTTTTTTCACACTAGTTCTACCGTAGAACTAGTGGGAACAAAAACCGTATCTACGTTTTGTCCCCAAACAAAAACCATATCTACATTAAAATTTTGTCCCCACTAGTTCTACTGGTTAGTCCAATCGTCAGACTAGTAGCCGTATGTAGGTATATCTACCGCTTTACGTAAGTAACACAGAAATAACAGCACACAGAATACGTAGAATTTGTTGAATATTTAGTCTAATACTAATGTGTACAACGACGTAACTACATATAAGTTTTTGTGTAACAGTGACAATTTCCAATGTTTTTTTCTCTGTTTTCACCAAGTTTTAAATCACAGCAAAAGTAAATTACATTTATCGTCAATACCAAAAATAAATAAATACAACCCCAATTTAACTCTGAAAAAAAAAACTCTTGCAGATAAAATTAACATTAGCTTCGTTCTTCTATGGCAATAATACAGTTTGCGGCCCACCACACTGAAATCATGCGAATATAGCTCTTAAATTCATGTCTAAAGGACTTAGTAATTGAATGACGAAGGGTCCGAGTGGCTAAAAATACGAAAAAGGGATTAATTCGGTTCAGAGATTTCCAGGTAATGGTAATCAACAAGGTTGCATAAAATTACGCTGCCTATTTAGATAAGGGTAATGGTTAATTCTAAAAGGCACTTTTATCAAGTCACTTTATTTAGATGAGTGTGATTAGTTTCTTTGCAAATTGAAATAAACAGTATGACTAAATAAATAAATAGTTAGTAGGAATTTTTTTTACATTATTAAACCGCTAATATTCGATAACTTTATGTCAATCATCGAATTAAACTATTTAGATTCAGTCGATCATAAATTTTATGTTATTTAATAAAATTATAATTCCCACAGTGCTATGATAATGGAGTCCATTGATTACCTCTCTGTTGGTATTGTCGCAAGGTTGGGTGTTACGAATGTCCAAACATTTTAACGAAGTTTGATTCTGCTATCCACCACTTGCAACTGAGAGGCATCGGCCGGTGCTTTGTAACAGGCATCCCATGTACTATCATCTGCATAGCAATGGATGCCACTCGTATGCTGCAGCATGTCATTGAATTACTCATCTTCATTTTAATTTAAAAAATGTTTTCAATGCTAAAATCAAGCAATAAAACCCTTTAAGTAGTAAGGACGTAATTCAATCATTAAAATTGTATTCTACTTAACTTGCAGTCCTTTAAAACAGGATGTGGCCCTTGATAATGTAATGGACCATCTAGTAAGTTGTCTCCATCGTCCAGAGACATCAGAAACATAGATATGTTTCTAGCATATGTACATGTTCTAGATATGGCTAGGCAGCCATAGACTAGATAGTCTATGGCTGCCTAGCCACCTTACCGCAGAACAAAAAGTGAAACAACTATAATCACCAACCAAGCTAATTAATATTGAAGATACATAAAAATATAATTTATTTTATTTGACCAAGATTCGTAAACCATTCTTTCTACAAATAATTAATTTGCAAGTCTAAATGTTCGACTTCAAAGTCCTGCTATTTTCGATTACCAAATGACCTCTGCTCTAAGTAATACAATTTTTCAAGGGTTCCCATTTGAAAGTCAAATAAATCTATTGAAATACAAATTGCCGAAACATTTTCTGTTGTGCCAGATTCAAATTAATTTCTCGCCCAGTCTGGGACTTCATCGAAGTTATTTTTAAATTCGTAAGGAAAATAATTTGCTCTTGCGATTGTTTCTTAATAATTTTAATAGTTACTCAGAATTGGCTTCAAGCAAGTCGAGTCACAGAACTCTCTTCGTAATTAAGGAGGATTGGAGAGAACTTCTCCACGTGGATTAGTTGAGAAGTTCCTTCATCCTTGGTAGCTACGATATAGCTCAACGAATAATAACCGCCGCTAGTGATAAAGCCCCTCGAAGGATTATATTGGTAATATTGATTTTAATTGTTAATTAATACCATTATTACTATTATTATTTCTCCATGGGGTTCGCCTGGATAGCTACAACCCTTGAGCATGAGTCAGCCGCCAAACGACTCGTCGTGTTCCGGCTGGGGGCTTGAGAGCCAGTTCTTTCTTTCTTTTTCTTCTCTCTTTTTTGGCCGGCAATGCCTATAGCTTATATCTATAGCTCAGAAGCGCTCATTAAATTTTGACCTCCTTGTTTAAATGCAGGTGGAACGGAACATATCTCCCCTTGCATAAGTCAGCTGCCAAATAGCTCGTCGTGTCCGCCTGGGAGATTGAGAGCCAGTTCTTGCTTTCTTTCCTTCTCTCTCTCTCTCCTTGGTCGGCAACAAATCAGCGATGTCTTTGGCGTCACTAATGTCCATAGGCGACGATAGCCACTTACAATCAGCTCGATGGTCAGATATTCCCAACAAAAAAAAAAACAACAAGAAATTCCAAATGCTGATGACCCAAAAATTTTTTGTCTGTCTTGTTTATGAGTCCTGGGTCAGCTTACTCTGGGTCAAAGTTGTCAACTGAGCTACACAGCCGTCATGTGTCATGTGGCCCGTGTGACCCGTCATGTCCCTAATGACCCGAGTCCTCTGTCAGAGGACCGTCAGAGGCCCAGCTGTGAGTAACAAGGGATTTTATTCAGGACTCTCTTTGAAATATTGTTTATTTTAATATACTTTTAAAATAATTCAGCTGTTACCTACTCGTGCTTAAAGGATTCGGTACTGGTAATATTTTCATTGATTCATTAATCATTGGGCAGCCTGAAGGACAGAAAATATTACACGGGGAGAATTAATGTAAAGCTCACTTTCGGCTGTCAACATGGGAAACCTAGATTTAGACCTTTTAGATCTGTACCTACATTTACCTATTTAGACACACGGTAGCGTGTCAAGCCAAGACAAAAAAAACTGGCGTGCAGCAACGTGTGTAATATTACACGAACCATTTGGAGCTACTTTTGACTCCCTCATAACTCTAAAACTATTGGACATAAGCCTGTCAAATTTGGCTCATTTATTGAGACTTGCGAAATACATATTTGCTCCTTTCATCTATAAACATGAAACTAGTGTCTGAGTGCAATTATTGATCGAAATAAAATCTAATCGTTCCTTTATTTGTTTTATTTTTGAAAAATTATCTTCATCTATAGTAAACTAGCTTTTGCCCGCAGCTTCGCCCGCGGTAGAGATAGATTTTTTACAAATCCTACTTAGGTACTTACTTTTACTTAGTTAGACTTCGTTGCCTATGACTTAAGTAATTTACATGTATCATTTGATAGCATGAAATGCAAATGAATTTTACTAACGCCATCTATTAACAACATCCGGAACTAAATATCTAGCAACTAACAAAATATCGATCTTCCCATGGGGATGTTTTACCGCGGTAAAAAGTACCTAGCCTACGTTACTCTCCACCCTCCTCACTATCTCCACACACAAAAACCATACCATATAACAGCTTCGTTGCGACGTGAAAGACGGACAAACAAACACACTTTCACATTTATAATATTAGTATGGATAGTGGATAGAAAAAAGATGTCAACGCAAAGCTTTGTAACTCTTTTGAAAAATATATCATAGCGCTCCGAGTAAGAGACTATCTAAAAACGAAAGATATTTCAAAATTCGTATGTACACGGCAAAAGTCATCGTACAAAGAGCATCGTGGGGAATCTCCAGTAATCCAATCAATGGAGCGAAGGTTCGTTCTTTGATGCGAGGTGTGTTAATAAAAGGATGACGAGGAAAAAGTCCTCTGAGCACTCACCATCATTTCCAGTAGAATATCCGATAGAGTACAGGGAGCCTATGTCCTTTCTAAATGACAATGACAATGAATTATAAAATGTCCCTTCTATAATCTAATAAAGCTTTCCATCCCATTTTTGATTTGTGGGTCGTTGACAATTCGTGTAGCATTTTTGTGTCAAAAGGATTAATCTAGTGCTGTGGAGCTCATTTGAAGTAAAATATAGTGCAATAGATAGTTCAAAAGGTAGATCAAATTGTTGATGTGAATTTCAAGCTCTAGCCTCTCTTAAGGTTAGAAAAAGCTGACGAATACAATCAATTTTAATTTTTAGATTGGTTCTTAATTCAAATGTAACGATATTGAAACATAAAAATGCGATAAAAATAAATAAAATTACAATTCAGTGGTAGCATCAATTTGGGGAGAATCATATAAACATGTTACGGCTTGCAATTTGCCGATGGAACTCGATGGGAGTTTTTATTGCCAACGGCAATGATATTAAAAATAATATAGATACGTTATGCCCTTGCAAATCAACAAACAAATCTGTTCCGAAAAGAGCTGTGTTACACGTTTAACTCATGTTTCAATACACTAATCACATTGGTATAATATACGAAGGCATTTTAACGCTGTATGTCAAATGTCAAGCACTTCTGATAACAACAAAAGCGTGCGTATCGTCTTGTATTGACAGAGCGACTACGAGAAGAACGGTCAATTGCCTGTTCTTACGCTCTTCATCGTCGGTGCGCTAGTGACATATCTACCTCCTATTTACATTATAATATCATTGTTACGTATACGGTCTTAGGAAACAGTTTGGCTTTTAAAACTGCGTATGTATGCCTAAGACAAGTACTGATCTCCAGATTCGAAATTTTACAATTAAGGGCGTACTGTAAGTAGTATACAAAGCGAAAAACCCATTTCATGGTATTTTAAGAACTTAAAAACTTCATAGCTCGTTCATTTCTCTGTCAGCGATGAGACCGCAGCGTATAAATTATTCTGTAATACGATTGTAATGAGACTTGCCGCAGACTAATCGCTATTGCGATTTAAAATCGCGCTGCGTCACGTAATATGCTGTAAGTGATTAGGTATAGGTATCATAGGTTTTGTCAACGTCAAAGATATTTTACCAACTATGGCTTCAACCCATTAATGGCCCACTACTGGGCACGGGTCTCTCCTCTTGAGGAGGCCTAGAGCATACTCCACCACGCTGCTCCAGTGCGGATTGGTGGAGGGGTTAGTGGCCAACCCGAGTGTCGGAAGTTTTCAAACCGCCCGAGGGCCTCCGACATGGCTTAACGACTGTTATCTTATGATAACAACCGGGACCGACGGCTTTACGTGCCCTCCGAAGCACGGAAACGCTCAAGAAATTTTTGCCACTAGCGGTCACCCATCCTACTACCGACCGCGCCCGCTGTTGCTTAACTTTGTCGATCACATAGGATCCACGCAAGCCGCCGGGCTATGGGCGCTTTTTACCAACTATATCATTGGTATATGTATTATTTATTAACATTTCTCGACTTTTATCCCCCATTGTATTTGTTTGTTCTCTGTCAACATTACGCCAAGTAAAGTTCAATATCCGAATAGGTACCTTCACATTTTATGGTCTGTACCACAGACATATATTTTTTCAGTTTTAATTATCTAGTATTGTTTTTAATTAAAAATTTTAATTTATTGTTATTGTATGGATATTTTTGTAATTTTTTATCTGAGAATTACTGTGTATGGATCATTTTTATCTGAAATAAAATTAAACTTAAATCTATACTATAATAAAACTCAAAGGGCAAATTTACTGTACATTGAATATTTTTTAAAAATTTTGATTAGGAGGCACTTCAATAACGTGTTAGAACACAAAAATATTTTTTTTAGAATTATTGTCTGTCTGTCTGTCTGTCTGTCTGTCCGGGCATCACATGAAAACCCTTGAACGGATTTCGATGAAAATTAGTAAAGTTGTTACTAATACTCCTGGTCATATTTTAGGATACTTTTTATCCCGGAAAATTAAAAGGTTTCCCCGGGAAACGGGATGAAAGTTTGTATGGAATATTTTTAAAACATCAACTAATTTGCTTCAAATTTGCCACAAATGTTCCTTGCTTAAATTAATGGAACATGTATTTTTCAGTTTTTCAAAATTTTGCAAAAAAAAAAGAAAAAAAATACAAATTAATATGAATATTGCTTATTTTTCAAAACCCGCTCCTGGAGGAATCCTTTGTGATTTTATCGTGGGTTTCAGTATATAAATTACTAAATATAAGTACTTCAATATAAATTCACTGTTTTTTAAGTTTCCTTCTACAAGAGGTACAAATAAGGTAAAACATAATTTCCGTATGCGAAGCTGCGGGCAACAGCTAGTTAAATATATGACGGCGAGCGACCTCTTTGGTCTGTCAGACGAGAAGTCATGAAGAAAAACCAAATGTTTAGAATTAGGAATGTGTCAATCCATTTAGAACAATACGTGTGAGACATTCTATGGGATTCCAATACTGATCACGGAGTTGTACAGATTGTTATTGATGTGAACGTTAGGAGAACTTGAAATATAATATCATGGAGCAAAGTAAAAGGAATATCATTTCATAACCAACACCGTAGAATACCCCTTCTGCTTCATATACTTGTCTGTGGTCTATATACACATGTATCGACAACAGTGGCATGTCAAAATGATGCCAATAATTTGATTAATTTAGAGATCACTATTATACGGGTACTACAATTAAAATTCATTGCGTAGAGGGAGGATATTATAAAGAAGCCACAGGTATGATCCTCCGTCGTTTGGCTTTTGAAATACTTTTGACGTGATAACCTCTATTAAAACGATGAGCGCCGGGCGCATCTATGAAAAAATGTGGCGTTCCGCGAGCGAGAGAGCGGCAAAAGCGAGAGAGAGGCACTATCGGCTACGGTAGGCGATCGTAGTTGAGTGGAGCGGAGCGGGGCGGGGCGGAGCTTTGTCATGACGTTGTCACGTTAAACTACCGTGACATTCGTTACGTCCGTAAACCGAATTTACAGACAACCATTTTTTAAAAGTTAAATTCATAAACAAAATCCAATTTTGCGTGACTTGGCGCGCTGTCAACAGTTGTGCACATCCGGCGGAAGTGAGAATCGACACGTAATCCGTATTTCACAATACGAGTCAAATATAATATAAATAATTACTCGACCACATTCCGAATGCTCTTGCCAAGTGAACAGTTAAAACGAAATGTATTCAGGAAGAAACGTGACGTACTCGCTTATTGTCTCCATTTTATGAATGCATTATTTATTCGAAGCGTTTTATCATTTGTTTGCATCAGGCGCTCACGATTTTTGTATTACCTCCTTTTACCGTTTCGTATTTCAAAGCGAAATTAAGGCGCACTTCATTTATCCGTCTAATATATTAATGGCTTCGGTTTCTACGCCGTTTTTTTGAGAGGAAGGTTTTTGAGACACGCTGTATACATGTATCCGACTCCCGACGAAGCTTTGGAAACAAAAATGTTAAATTCAGTCAAGTCACAGTAATTCGACTGCTAAGTCATTCCTCTATTGAATTTTTCTAAATTAACTAGCCAGCTGATTAGGTACCTACTATATGGGATTACTGACGCGTTTCCAACCTAGAACGCTGCAAACCATAGAGTGGGGGTAATCTATGCTGCAAACTTAATAATTTATATGAAAATTTCCATGAAAAAGGCATGAATATCAGGAAAATAGCACTTCACTGGGGGGAGCAAGTTCAAACTAATCAAACTCAAAAGCCATTAGCAGCAAAAAAATAATGTTAATCAAATCGTCATCAATCAAGTATTGTCATTGTCAAGAAAAAGTTATATCCGAAGCGGAAATCAAGTTAGTTATCTAACAAGGGGCGATTGTATTGAGCGTTGGCCCAAGGTTGGAGAGCTAGCGTTTTGCTAAGTACTTTTAAATTTCAATTTTTCTTTTTTTATTTCAGGTAACATTGATCCACATACACAGTAATTTTGTCAGATAAAAATTTTACAATAAGTACAATAATTAGTATGTCAAATTCATAAAACAAAATAAGTAATCAAAATAATCAAAACAATCAAATTCAATCAATTAAAATTATCCATCCAATCCATCTGACATCTAATAATAAATTAAAATTAAATGTGCCAAACATACTATTTGTTTTACTTTCCTAGGTTTTATTACAAATACAATCTGCAATCGTAACACATTCTCACGGAACCCGGTTATAAGATATAGCAACCCAAAATAAAATATTTGATTGATATCTTAACACAATCCAGATTAGGGAACTCAGGTAAGACAGGGGCCCAAAACGATAATTAGTAATTAGAGTACATCCGTATAATATCATTGGGTAGATACATCTACAATCATTATTTCACTTATATTAAAGATTACATTGATAAATCGTTTGACAGATTCTCCTTCCGTATTTGGTAAAACGTAGTGATTAATAAGTACATTTGGTTTGGATTTGGTTACATAAAATTTTCTAAAAGCTTATCAGCAGCTTGTTGCTATTGACTTGGACCAACCATTGTGCCTATTGTAGGACGGCGGGAAATGAAAGCTGTCCTGTTGGAGGGACATTAAGGAGGCGGGTAATCGACCATAACAACTTTGATTTATACCACATAGATATAATAAGGAATGTCTTTCATATTAGGTAATTAGAATTTTGATAATGGTAATAGCAACTGATTGAAAATATTTAGATCAATACGCGTTAAAATAGATCTAAAAATAAAAGTTGGAACGAATATTCCTTAATGTTTTAATAATAATTTCGTGAGCGGTTGCTATTTGTAAACACACGGCGTAGATTTTTTGCGTAGCGAGAGTAGGTAGATAATTTATATTTTCTGCAAATATGACGTCGGTCCAGTTACGAGTTAATCCGGTGTGTTATATGATTCAAGATTAGCGAGTAGCGCCGCTAGAGGCCGACACTGCAGTACACATTGTTTTATCAAAATAAAACCCGCTAATACCTTATCTGCTGTTTGCCAGACATTTCTTTTCCCACTGAATAAGCTGTACAAAATGTAGAAGTTTATAAATACAGTTTCAGCCAATTAGCTCGCGTTCCCAGTTTCAGTTATTTTGGGGTGATAAAGAATTTACAGATGAGATATGAGACTTAGCGAGAAATTCAAACTATTCTTGTGGTAATAAATAATAATATTGAGATTCAGTTGCTCATTTGGCGTACTTACCGAGCAGTGGCACGGTGGGTCCAGGGTTCGATTACCGAACGAAGCCGACATTTATGTGACGCAGCATTTGGTCTCACTCATGTTTATTTCATCTGAAATTATTTGAGGTTTATATTTTTTTTAACTTGTTAAATAGTGTTTTATTTAGTATTAACTTATTATAGTCCATAAAATATCGGTTTTTCGAGAAGATATTTCAATAGAAATATAAACAGCGCTAAATTTCATGACAATAAAATTCACATTTTAGTTTAAATACTGAAGTATCGGGCAAAGCGCCGTTCCCGCAATAAAAGGATTACTCAGGACTTCAAAAGCACCGATTCTGTTCTGATTTCTGTCTTCTATCACATTTTTCATCTAAAAGACGGCAGTACAACTGTATTATGCATGCACGAGTCGAAAAAATCTGCATCCCATCACTCCCATCTCATGCAGCCGCAGCGCAGCATACAAACCCGCTAATTTAAACTTCGGCCGACACTTCAGTCACCGATAGGGTTGTCACTCGTATATTGTCAACTACCTTCAAGAGATATTTTGAAATAGCCGGCAAACGAGCTGACCACCACCGTCACCCATGGACATCAGCTCTACACCAAAGGCATCACTGATGCGTTGCCGGTCAAAAAAGAGAGAAGAAAAACAGAGAAAATATTTTTTTTTGTAGTTATTTTATTCTGATTTTACTGTAATAGAAAATTCCTGTTAAAACATTCGCTTTGTAGCGTTTAATTAATTAGTACCTACCCTCTAAAAGCCTTCACGATCTCATCGACATCCTGTAACTCCTGGACCATCATCAAATCACTCAATTTTATACAAATTTTATACACCAATTTTATATCACTGATGGAACATAGGAAATACAAATAACAAAACCAAAAACTATCGATATATTCAAGTCACATCACTTCACAATATTTTTATTGTCATAACAAAGTAACTACGTAATAGTTCGTGAACGAAAAATAAATAAAACAAACAATTCATAGTATTTTTCAATTCACTACTCAATCTGTTAAAACTGGCAACCCTATCGGCGAGGGTTGTTTGCGCATGCAGGGTGAAAATTTAACAAGTAGGGTGGGTTTTTCAGATATTTATGGGTTGATAATTTTTATAGTACCTACATACGCATGTAACTTTGTAGTGAGCTTTCGTAGCAAACGCCAGGATCTTACGATATATCTACGCATTTTTCAGTATATTTTAACACAATAGCAACAGTGATTTACAACCTATTTTGAGTTCAAATTTTTGCACCTCCCCTCCAGATTAAAGACCCTACGCCCTTAAGAATTCAAAATGATTATTTCTATTTATTTAATATGAGTAAGCACCCTCGCTTTGCTTCGGTTTTTTTATTTTTTTAAACCTTGGGCTACATTATTAGAGTTTTATTAAGGATCTCTAATTTTTTTGAAAACATAATACAGCCTATGTCACTCGGGGATAGTGTAGCTTCCCAACAGAGAAATAATTTTTCAAATCGGTTCAGTAGTTTCGGAGCCTATTCAATGCAAACAAACAATCAAATCTTTCCTCTTTATATGTAGTATTAGTATAGATTAAAAAAATCTAAATATTGCCACTTACACCCATATAATTGGTTAACTACGAGAACTTTAATAACGCGCACTCAATCCGCTTCGGAAAATCCTATGTGCATTCATTACGTTTTTTTTTAATGGAAATAGCCGGCAAACGAGCTGACGATCCACCTGATGGTAAGTGGCTATCGTCGCCCATGGACATCAGCAACACCAAAGGCATCACTGATGCGTTGCCGGCCAAGAAAGAGAGAAGAAAAAGAAAGAAAGAACTGGCTCTCAAGCCCCCAGCCGGAACACGACGAGTCGTTTGGCGGCTGACTCATGCTCGAGGGTGGTAGCTATCCAGGCGAACCCCATGGAGAAATAATAATAGTAATAATGGTATTAATTTTAACGTTTCATTACGTGTTTATTATACTTTTATAATTAGTATACATGAGTATGTACTTCCCGTACACAAGTATTTTTTATGGAATTAGCCGGACATCAGGAATACCATAGATATCGACTCTTAGGATCGTCAAACACAAAAGTCTCGTGTCAAAAGTCCGAGTACGTTGCTAACGTCCACCGGTTGGCGGGTCAATTAATTCCAGCGTTCATTTAACTTGTGGATTACTCCCCGAGCTACAGTTCAAGTTAACTTACATTACTCGGTCAGGATATGTTGCATAATGTTTGAGAGAAACTCTAAACTCTCAAGTATGCGTTTTCCTTGCTCCATTACGGTGTAATAATTCTGATACATTGGGGGAAAATTATACGTGTAAGATTCGAATCTGGACCCTTTCACGTGCAATGACGTTGAGAATACTGTTTAAGTTCCAAGTCGATATTAGCTAATATGGACTACTTACCTTGTTTTTGTACGACTACGTGATACAAGCTCCGATCTTGATAAAAGTTTATTTTCGTTAGTAACACGTTGCGTCTGAAATTGTAAATATACGACATGTCTACAAACATTATAGTTACGTATTTTTCTCTTAAAGTACTTTTTACTGTATGTGTATCCCTTCGTAAAAGGATACCTTTCTTCAAGTGTATCCCTTAGTTCAGGGTAAATTTACCAACTAACCTATTTTTCATATTATTTGTATCAAAAATCCTTTCATAAAAACGTTTTACGGGATATTAAGGTAACTATTTGTACCGCTTTCTGCAAGCCTATCCCATTTTTAAGCAGCGTTCTCGGCCAAGTACAAAATATCCTGCTTTGATAAAATATAATCTAAATTTTACTAACAAAAAATTTCCGACTTTAAAATTACTCAAAAACTACTTGTCAGATCTCGTTCTTCATGTGGGACCACATGACAAGCAACTGCTTTCGATTAAAAAAGAATCATCAAAATCGGTTCAGCCAGTCGAAAGTTCTGAGGTAACAAACGTCAAAAAAATAAAGTCGAATTGAGAACCTTCTCCTTTTTTTGACGTCGGTTAAAAACAAAAAGAATCCTTGTCACCCGCGCGCTGACTGTACAATTTGTAATTGACATTCGTACAGTACATTGCACCAGAATGCGCTTTCATTTTGTTAATTAAATATTTCAGACAACTACATTATAAGCACGTGTTTTATAGTAATAACTCAAGCGTTCCGTTCCATTGGGAAAACATGGTCACGTTAGCCAATAAACAACGAAAGTACAATAACAGTACATTAAACAAACGGACCATGGGGATCTACGTTAGAATCCTTTTATCCTCCGACTTTGATATTCCTCGGAATCCATCCCTGGATTGACACTTGAGGCCGAACGCGTTTGTAATTCAAATATCGCCGTTCGTTACCAACTAGGTACCTCCGAATATCGCTGAACGTTATCCAACGATACTGAAATTTCGCTCATTCATGAATAAACATTACAATTTGTTGCGTTTGGAATTCGAAACGCTTCTCAGTGAACTAGGGTCTCTACGGTTTCTAATCAAATCTTTTTGTACTTAAACGAAATTTAAATTATACTATATACTAACAGCCTTACTAATAAAGTTTTATACACGACGTACACTAGAATACCACTCACACTACTAATAAAACATATTTGACAGTTCAGTTGTACCTATACGTCTGCTGTAAGGAGTGTTTAAATAGTATGAAAAATTACACAGATGTTATTCAGTCGCCGACCCTTGTTTAACAAGCGCATAACCTTAAATTTGACGTGATTTGTTTTTAACAACAATGGATTATTTACATTATTTCGATATTTTTGATGACATTGATCGTGAAGAACCAAGAAGGAAAAGAAAACACTATAAAAAGCGTTTTGATCCATTTACTTTAGAAGAAACAGACTTTCGAATGAAATATAGATTTAGCAAAATTTATATAAGGAAAATAGTCGAGTTAATTAGAAGTGACATTGAACTACAATATGACATGAACTAATGAACTAAGACCTTGTCCAGAAGGGTCGAATTCGCCGCGATTCTCTCGTGCGTATAACGCGCGATCGTTGCGTCCAGAAGGAGCGTAGCAACACACGAAAATGTAGGCGCTCCATTTCCCTCGATACTTGCACCTCACTCTGTTGTTCGACTTGTTCGCGCGTTGACTGGACGCATTAAGGAGCCTCTAGTATTTCGACTCGCGCGAAAAACGCGCGAGTCGAGAGTCTGGCGTAGTGCACGCGATTTACGCGCGTATTTTGAATTCGCGCGATGCTTGTGGACGCGATGTACTTGGGGCCTAGTATCTCGCTAACGCGCGAATGAATTCGCGCGAAACGATTCGCGGCGAATTCGTCCCTTCTGGACAAGGTCTAAAATACAATAAAACAGCCAACTATTTTAGGATCATATAAGTAGGTACACTGAGCAAATAACCACTACGGTAGGTACCTACCTAGTAATCATGAATTGTCAAAATATGTCAATTGACGTTTCTAAGGCACGTTCGAAAACTTAAAATTACTTGATAGATTTTTCAAAATAAATTTTCGTTTTAGCCATAGTAAGTACAAAAAACTTGTTTCTATAGATATTAAAAAGATTATTTTACATAAATATGTAAATTTTTCACTAAAAAGTAAATAAATAACATTTTTAGACTTGTATCAAAGTGTTTCTTTAATTTGGTCATCTAGTTTCAAAACGTGCCTGATGAATGTTGCCAGAGGTTCTTGTAGTAACTAAATTATAACTATGCAATGCTTACACAACTATTATTAGTAGAGGGAGTGTGTAACCCTTACACAGGGCTTATACAATGTGTAAGTATACAGTTGTTTAACAGTCGTTTAAATTATTTTTATTAGTAAGGCTGCTACTGTTTACATATTATAGAAAAACTAGCTGACCGGGCAAACGTTGTTCTGCCAAAAATTTTGGGGTAGGGGGATAAATTGTTTTTTTGTCCAATTCCCCACCCTAGCCAATATGCATGCAAAGATTCACGAAAATCGATCGAGCCGTTTCGGAGGAGTTCAACTTCGAGAATTTTATATAGGTAAAGATATTCAGAATCGGAAAATGTTTCCTGTACTTACTTGATTATTTTCTATTAATCTTGAAGGGTGACGCAAAAAGATGACTGGCCACATGATGGTAAGTTGTCACCGACGCCTATGGACATGAGCAATACCAGAATCGCCATTGCAACGCCGGCCCTGAAGGAAAATTCTTTTTACACCTTTTTTCAAGAACCCCATGTCATAGCGCTCCGGGAATACCTCAGAAGGAATTCGACGGTATTTTTTTATGTTTGTTACCTCAGAACTTTTGACTGGGCGAACCAAATACGATGAATTTTTAATCTATTTTAACCGATTTTTTAATCTAAAGCTGGTGTTTGTCATGTGGTCCCACTTTTTGAGCGAGATCTGACGAGTAGTTTTTGAATTATTTTGAAATCGGTTATTTTTTGTCAAGTATTATTGTTCTTGATATCCATGCGCGATGATGGCGAATTACCACCTTGGGTTGTCGGCTTTAAAAAAGTCCTGTTGATAAAAATGCGTTGTTGCGTTATTTCTACGTACCCCGTTAGCAAGCCACGCAACACATGCCATCATTGTGTAAATGAGGCCCTCCGATAACACTATCAACAACAGGGCCCCTACAATCCATTACACGTTTCACCTTGAAGCCGACCCCATTGAAATTTCAAGATTATATCACACGTGACCGCACGGCACGGTTAAATTAACCAACGATTAATAAAAACGTAATTTCCTTCGCACTAACCAAATTAGTGGTGTTTATTTTTATGACGATCATATTTTTATGGGTCCGATAAGAGCTTGTGGACCATTAGTCATCGCATTGGACTAAAGGCTATTTATATTTTACCAGCTACTTGTGTAGCTGGCCGCATTAAGGGAGGCCATACACGGTCAGTGCAGTGATGTACTTGATCAAGTCTGCAGTTTGACTTGTCTTTGCAGTTTGACTTGCGCCATCCAGTGTGCATGAGATAGGTAGATGTATACCCAGATACTCGTAGCTATACCGTGGCCATACACGATCAAGTATACTGGATGCCGCGTCAAGTCCGCTTGACGCTTCATCAAGTACACTTGATCGTGTATGGTCTCCATAACACAGCGAATTTCGCTGATTACGAATATGCTAATAACTCGTTTTCATCAAAAATGTCAGATACGTTGTTTATCATTAGGAGGGCAGAACAACCTAGTGGTAGTCCACTAAAGCTAGGCCACAGTTTCGATCGATTAGCCGATGGGAAATATAGCAAGCAAGCAAGCAAGCAACAACCCATAATTGTCCCACTGCTGGGCTCGGGGTCTCCTCTCAGAATGTGAGGGTTAGGCCATAGTCTACCACGCTGGCCAAGTGCGGTTTGGTAGACTTCACACACCTTCGAGAACTTTTATGGAGAACTCTCCGGTGTGCAGATTTCCTCACGATGTTTTCCTTCACCGAAGCAAGTGATAATTAACTTCTAATACGCACATAATATTTTTGAAAATTAGAGGTGCGTGCCAGGAATTGAACTCGGGCCCCTTCGTTTGGGAGACCAACGTTCTACCGCTAGGCTATCACTTGCTAGGTATGCTAGGTATATTGATTTGGGACATATACACTTACGATTATTTTTTTACTAGCGCTCTGCATATATTACTTTGTCGTTTTCCGGGATAATAAGTACGCTATATCCTATTCCAGATCATAATCTATCTGTGTGCTAAATTTTATGAAAATCCTTTCGGTAGTTTTTGTGTGAAAGACATACAAACATCCATACATCCTCCCAATTAGGTATAATATTATTCAATATTTAAAATATTTTAATTTTGTGAATATTTGTGAACATAGGTCCAAGCAGGTCTTAATACCTATATAGAGAAAAGGTTCTCTATGTTCGACCCTTTCGGGCATACTAAGGTTTTAAAGGTTACAAAGCTAAGCGGTTTTGATTATGCGCTATTTACGTATAATATCCACGCCTTACAATAGCATTGTACAAAATATGAGAAATGTTGTAACGTTCCATATTCCATCGCACGTTGCGTGCCCTTTTCACACAAACCTTAAAAGCTCAAGGGGTTAGATTTATTTACGAAACTGCCCACAAACTCATGTAAACGTAAACCCTATGCTTTTAGTTCCAATAATCGAATGTCAAACTACATTCAATCAACTTAAGCCTGTACCTAATCTGCTAATCGGCCTTGTTTTATATTACGGCATGTTTGAAGCAAATGCCAGGGTTAATCGGGATTAATCCTTTAGAAGCGCGAATATTCTAACAACAAAATAACAAGCAGCAAATTAGGAAATCACATAAATATTTTTTTGATAATTATTCGACATGATTAGATAGGTTTTAGAATACCCCTACCCTACCTATGTAACTGAAGTATTGTACAAAAATATTCCTATCGAAAAATAGAAATACGAATTACATAACCCATTTCTCACCGAAATATCTGAGTCTATAATCCCATAGTAACCATAAATCAAATTTGCCGTGAATTATCGCCCCCATCGACTGACAAAAGGGTTATCTGATGAAGGAATATATCATTATAGAACATTGAGGTAATACATAGAGAAGCTATCTCAAACAAAATGTGTGTTCCACCGCCAGCTTGCCCTCCGTTCTCTTTTCAAACTAGAAGCCTCGTTTGCACACTTGCCATAGAGTAACTTTGCATATGACACTTGTCGAACCAAGACAAGCAGTCACCGACTCCAAATCTTTACAAGCTCTTACTCCAACTTTATTTAACGTGCAAAAGCGTTTAAACGATTTCAAACGTTTTACCATTGATTCGTGTCAAAAAATCCAACACTTTAAATTGGTCACAAGCGTCGCGTCGGCAAGCTTATTTAGTCCAATAACAAGCTAGTGGCTTGCCAAGTTCAAACACTCCTGTATCCTGTCACTATGATTTTTTTCATTCAAAATGGCGGCAACATTGCTCAATAATTTAATTAAATTCGTTTTAGTGGATTTAAGTTAAGATTTTGTTTTCTTACTGATGATAAAGTGATAACATTATCTTTTTTGTTTTTTGTCGTGCAATTGTGACACATTCTTATTACGCACGACGGCATTTTTTCAGTTTTTTCATAAACAATTTTGACATGCGGCCGCCATGAGCGCAGCCGAGTGACAGCCGATTGACAGAATGAAATGCAGCCGGCCGGCTGCAATGCACACCCTCGAACCCGATGTTCGCGGTGTCCCTTCTATACGCTAGTAATATTAATTCTATGTTATAGAAGAGCTTCTTTTAGCTATAGAAAGATCGTTTCCTGATTTAATAGAAACACTCGACGTATCGAACAGAACATGATATTATGTAACTAGAGATGTGTTTAATTCAAATCATGTCAGCAATTGAAATAAGTTATAGGGTTGAAGTTTTGAAAATCATAGCAGGTTAATTCTTAAAGAAACAAACCATGTACAAGTTCGGTAATTTTAAGGATGTTGACGACTTTGGAACAATGTAATAACTTATTCCTTTATAATACCTTATTAGTCGAAATATGATATGTGCCTAGTTAAAGAAGGCGGTAACAGATGACAAGCATTCCATACGTACGGGTTAAACCCTTCTTTCAGCTACGCCGCGGCGCCGTAGCCAGGTAAAAATACTCACATACAAACACGTAACATATTCTGAACATGTATCCCAACAACATAATAAACAAAACACGGTCGGAAAAACACGATGCGACTTAACAAAATTTCACGGTATGAAAATGGAACATGGCGGAACACGTAAGCAAATAAACGAGTGAATAAAAAAAATACATGGGAAATACATCCGTCGCACTGCTTCCTGCCTTTCTAGCAGCTCGGGCGTCACGCGACCCTCATTACAACCCTCTAAGCTGCACAGAGCACTACTGTCGAAGAGGTATATAAAAGACAAAAGCGGCCAAAATAATGGGTAAACTTTTTATGGTATTACACAATTTAATGAACGGTAGCCAGTAGGAGAGTGGTGTAACCGTGTAAATACGAACGGTTGGGTAATACCGAACGTAACACGCACGTCACAATAATTCTCCTGTTTTGTATTAATTCTTTCTTATGTGTTCGTGGTTCTCCCATTTTCTTTCTATATTATCTAATATATAAAATTCTAGGGTCACGGTGTTAGAAATTGAACTCCTCCGAACGGCTCGACAGATTTTCGTGAATCTCATGCATATCGGCTAGGGTGGAGAATCGGACAACATCTATTTTTCATCCCCCTAAATGTTAAGGGTGGTCTACCCCTAAATTTTTGGCAGAACAACGTTTGCTGAGTCAGCTATAATAAATTAGTTATTTATAAAAAATTTATAAGTATTATTTTAAATTTCGAAAAACTTTAATGATTCATACAAAACTGCACTACAGGTTTAAGAATATTTATTTCTCATAAGAATACACTATTTACTTAATGAACTTACAGATGTAAGGAGTATCTATACGAAACTGGATGTGGCTTTGAACGTAGTATGTCGTCTTAGGTGTCATTTATACATTTAGCGCTATCTATGATCAAGCTCAAGAAACACCTCAGCATATCTTTTTAAAAACAGGATCGAAAGGCTGAGATCTCATTATGTCTACTCTTTTGCAGATCATGAAACAGCAGAATTTTTACGACAAGTACTCACATGGGCTACAAATCATTAATCACTTTAAAACACCGAGAGACTGGCTCCGGTCAGTTTCGGACCATAAAAAACGCGTTTTTTTACAACAAGACTTGCATATTTAGAAGTTTTTTCGGTGCATCATTACATATAACTTGCAGGTTCGATTTCACACAGACATCCGGACAAGTAAAACTAAATAAGGCTTTTATAAAACTATAAAAATACGGTTTAAATAAGACATTGAATACGAAACTTTATGTAAGCTGTAAGTGGATTCGATTTTGTTTTACTGAAAAACATTGATGATTAATTTCGTTTGTTAATCAGCGTAATAATCTGTTTAAGGATAATGTCCTTTGTACCACCACTGGACCAACCAATTTACATGCCTGATAATCCGTGGATAATCTGTAAAGGGTCAATACGATCGCAGATCGCAACACAAACGGGCCTTGGTTGTTTGCACAAAGTTAATGTGCCTACTTCAAACTTCGCTAGGGTATGCATGTTGAGGCGTAAGTGATGGACAGATTCAAGCGTCAAAAATTTACAACAGGTTGGTACGTGGTCACTGCCGTTCATTATTATAAACATATTGAATCAATAATCACGTTCAAACATGGTTTCTAGTCGTATAATTTAGATTTCAAATGTGTTTTACTAAGAGTATGCTTAACTATAACCCAACCTGATGGTAAGTAAAGATATAATTTTAGGAGTTATGTATTAATATGTGTCCTTACTAACTTTATAAAATATAAACCAAGAAGTGTAATTAAATTTTTAACTTAAATTTAATTTAAAACTCGCATTTATACTAGTTCTAGGTACACTAGCTCATGATAATTCAAATATGGTTTCATTTTATCCTTAATCTGTGTATGTATTATAAAATGTCAAATTTAGACGAGCCCCTACTAGTCTAATTACCCCTTGGCCCACCCAGAAGGTCCGTAGACCGATGAGTGGGACAAAAATAGGTCATGGACTTAATTAAGACACCTTTTTGATAAGCAAATACAAAATTTATGTAAGTAATAATAACAGGCATAGCGTTTAACAGCCCATTGTTTGGTAACCGTGTTATTAAATGCCGGTTATTCTAAATGATAACATACTGCTAATTACAATGTTGATGAATGTTGGTAATACCATGGTTATTCAGTTTCATTCTAAGCTGCTAATGATGCCTGGCTTTAATAAATCATTTGTAAAGACTTTTACTACCTACTACTTTACACTTAAATGTAAATACTATAAAAGACACGATGATCAATTCTTAATACACATTATTGTAAATACATGTTATTGTACATCCATATTGATTCATAGTAATTTTTGTGATATCTTTAGGTGTACGAGTATTTGAACAAAGTATTTTTTTTAGATGAGTGTGGTGAACAATCTGACTTTTTATCGCAATTTGTACTTTAATAAATGAATTTTATCAAGAAAAAAAATAACCGTTAGTCCAACGGAAGATACGAGGTAATAAAGAATATTACATCTTGTATTTACATACAAGATACGCACAAAAAACAAATTACCCTTCCTTGGTAGTCGGGTAAAAAACGGAGTATTATAGCTGTATCGGTGTGATATGGAGACCCTAGTGGTGAGCGAGTCCTACCGCCACAGTGGCTTTGACTGTGCGCTGCTAATTGCGATTCAACAATTGCAACGGATACCAATTCTCAATTAGCATCACAGATTTGGCGTCTGTGTCGACGAAACAATACATATATGTACATTATGTACTTGTACATACTGTTCGAGTCCGGAGTGAAAATTGCAGATATACGTAGGTTTAATAAATACACAATTTATTACGCACAAACAAAATAAAATCGAGAGGAAAAATAAATGTCAAAACAATATTATTGTATCCTATTTCCTACTTATAATAATAAATGAGAAAGTTTCACTGAGAGAAACCCGTTTCAGAATAAATACCTACTGTGTAGCCCACACAGGAATATTGTTATTATTTTACTTAACCATATTGGATTCTTGTTAACCGGCTTCAAAAAAGGAGGTATTCAATTCGACTGTATTTTTTATGTTTGTTACCTCAGAACTTTCGACTGAGTGAACCGATTTTGATGATACTTTTTTTAATCGGAAGCTGGTGCTTGTCATGTGGTCCCACTTAAATTCGAGTTAGATCTGAAGAGTAATTTTTGAGTTATTTTGAAGTCGGTTATTTTTCTTGGTAAAATTCACGTGTTTGTAATAATTATGAGTATTTAGTCTAAATAAAACTGTTTTCTTTCTTTCTGTCTTCTTTCTTTTGAATACGGATGTTTAATACTTTTTCACTATTTTTTCACGTAAAAAGTATTGAACTGGTTTTCATGAATTTAGCACAGAAGTAGACCATGGTGTAGAATAAGATATAGGGTACTTATTTTACTTATTTTATTATATTATCCCGGAAAACGCGGGCAAAATCGCGAGCAGAACGGTAGTCATAGATAAGATAAGATAAGATAAGATAAGATAAGATAAGATAAGATAAGATAAGATAAGATAATATGAGATGAGATAAGATAAGATAGCATGACAGCTTCAGGACGGCAGTTTAGTGTATGCTAAACGAGTCAGCCCGTTAGCTTTGCCTTTCATATTCGTGACTGATTTACATAGGCTCTCTCTGAAGCGCTCATGAATTTTGCTTTTAGCCTATAATATCAAACCACAGTACACATACATATATAAACAGTATTGTGACTCGGCCCGATTCTCGAAAAACTTGCCTACGCGTCGCCGCGCGCTAGGGCTGTCCGCCGACAGTATTTTAATTTTATAAAACGACTTGAGTTTCTTTGTAGTTTTGTATTTATAAATGTTATATTTTCTATTTTAATAAATGCAATTCATTGTGAATAAAAAGGAAGTGTTCCATAAAAATCTATGTTGTGTTTTTATTAGTAATGTGAAGGTTCGTAAGCCTTCAGTATTGTATTAGAGACAGAGACTCTTAGGGTATGGTAAGTTCTTCTTGCAGGTTAAGGTAAATAAAAAAGGTACAACTTCCGATTCTATAAACTTTATACCTATTGCTAAATTAATTTATAACATTGAAATCAAAGTTACAGTAGCAAGTAGCAATAATGTTTTAATGACAAATTAGACGCAAATATTCAAATTACAATTATTACAAATTACAATATTAGGTACAATTATTTCCAGAGGAGATTCATAGATTCATCATTATATTCTTTATCACGTCATTCATATTATATTCGTCTATACTATAGCGAACCCTATAAAAAATAGCTGCCGAACTGATTTCTGCGACATGTGCCGCCGACACGATAAAAAGTAGGTATGTATTACTCGCGCCATTAAAGAAACTAATCTAAAATGGCGGCATTTATCATTCACTCTCACTTGCACGTTATTCCTGTGTTTAGTCATACACGTCTGTACACCACGCAAAAAAAATGTTATTGTCGTAATAATATATTCTCAGAGAAGAAAGACTATTTACAAGTCGCCATTTTGAAAAAAAAAACATCGTTTCGGCGGCCAGTGATCAAATAGCCGGCAAACGAGCTGACGATCCACCTGATGGTAAGTGGATATCGTCGCCCATGGACACCAGCAACACCAAAGGCATCACTGATGCGTTGCCGGCCAAAAAAGAGAGAAGAAGAAGAAAGAAAGAACTGGCTCTCAAGCCCCCAGCCGGAACACGAAGAGTCGTTTGGCGGCTGACTCATCATACTCAAGGGTGGTAACTATCCAGGCGTACCCCATGGAGATATAATAATAGTACCTAATAATGGTATTAATTAACAATTAAAATCAATATTACCAATATAATCCCTCGAGGGGCCCTACCACCAGCGGGCCGGATTTAGTCGCCTTTTACGACACCCATCGGGCGTGGGATTGGGGTTAGTATTCTAAGCCGCCCCAATACGACAAAAGTAATAATAATCAACCATTAGATTTTTTTAGCCCCTTATTTATAAATCTAGGCATTTTACTCGGTGGACTTATGAAAAATAAACAATTTAGGTTCCTTATTATTGCAATACGTAGTTGTTTTTATTTATTTTATTTATTTATCCTACATGCACTGATCTCCTTCGGCAGGACCGAAGACCTTGAATACAATAATTTGATTTCTTATTAATAATTACAATACAATAATAAAGTTAATATTAATCAATAACGCAATAATTATACAATACCTACTACCTAAGTTACTTACCTACAATAATTATATATACCTACCTACAAGTACGTATTATATATTATTATATATTATATTATATAGTATTATATATACTATATAATACGTACTTGTAGGTAGGTGTATAAAAATAGTGTCTTACCTTTCGGAGTCTCCAGGTAACGTAAACAATGATATTCCTGGGTGACTTAATGTCGAATTAAAGCACCCAAAAACAGCACAATAATGTCTACTATTTCTGTTGCCCTTTTCTACTGCCATCTTAAATTTTTCTAAATCCACAGCCGCACACGACCATACAGCTCAACCAGAGTAGAAAAACTAAAAAAATTGTTATTTGTACCGACCGGACCATGGTACAAGCTCCGCTCGTTCGCCTGTCGGCAATCGCCACGCAGCGGCCGCTGTTGCCCACGTATCGCACGCGTATTCGGATGTGGGTAGATATAACGCGCTTTTCGGCCGTTTGTATGAAGAGCGACTACTGTATATTATTATATTGTGATCAAACCAAAGTCCTGTGCAAGCACTTATAAATTACTAGCTGTGCCCGCAACTTCGTTTGCCTGGGAGCATCTCCCGAGTAAATCCCAATCCGTTTACATATTATATTAGATATAGTTTATAATCAATTAGTCCTTAAAACATGAGCATTTATAAAAAATGACAGTGCATTATTGGATACTTCTTATTCAAGTTTTTCAATATTTACCGTATTACATAAAACTGCTAGAGTGTCTTCCCGATATGTGATATCCGAGGAATATTCTTCTCTACGCTTTGGATATCTTATATCGTGGAGAATACGGGCTATTGCACACGAAGGCACAAGTCAAGAAGAATAAAAATTCAGACAGCAGTTTTGATCGAGGCTTGAATGCAACTGCGGCATGAGGAACGAAAAATAGGTTATTTCGAATATCGAGTTATAAGTAATGTAGTAAAAAAAATCATAATGGTCATTAAAATCAGTTATGATTGATTGTTACAGAGCAAATTGAAAAACTTGTTTTTAATCAACTGAACGAAAAACATTAGTAATAATAAACTTTATTATTTTTCTTTCGACTTTTTATTAGAAAATATTTGATCAATCTTTAATATTTATTTAATTAACTTGAACAATTTCCTACTCTTATTGTACACCATCCTACTATTATAGTACCTACTCGTTTTATTGTATAAAAGACTTTTATGTTAATTATTATAATTATTAGTTGACATAAGGTGAAATAATTATTATATTATTTCTCTTTATCTCAACAGTTTATTTATTTTTTTACATAATCATCGATTTATATAAGTATATTTAAGGGGTTTATATAAAAAAAAATCTATCAGCTTTTTATCGACGTACTTTCATGTATAGTTGCACTGTAAGTATGAGATAAACACTGATGTACAATATGCGCCAGTCCTCATTGAGATATAGTTTCGATAACTGAAATAAATTGTAGCGTTTTCGTTTCGATAGTGCTCGTGCTAGGCCGCCTAACGGGTACATTTGGAAGCGTAACCTTATGTGTGAAGATTCACCTGCACCCAGATAGCATCTGTAATTTGAAACGCGAATGTAGAAAAATATTGTACATATTTTACGGAATAAAATATTTTGATAGAAAGTTTCGAGTGTAACGCACAATGTCGCCTGAAGTTATTCAGAGCCAGAGATATATAGTTATGAATACTTTTAGAATTTATAAGAAACTAGCTTTTGCCCGCAGCTTCGCCCGCGGTAGAGATCGATTCTTTACAAATCCTACTTACTTCTACTTAGTTAGATTTAGTTGCCTACGACTTAAGTTAACATGTATCATTTGATAGCGTGATTCAGAACTTGCAAATGAATTTTACTAACGCCATCTATTAACAACGTCTGGAACTAAATATCTAGCAACTAACAAAATATCGATCTTCCCATGGGTATGTTTTACCGCGGTAAAAAGTAGCCTACGTTACTCTCCACCCTCCTCACTATCTCCACACACAAAAACCATACCATATAACAGCTTCCTTGCGACGTGAAAGACGGACAAACAAACAAACAAACACACTTTCACATTTATAATATTAGTATGGATTCGTATACACAAATATACATATCACTACGATTGATAGTAGTGAGGTCTGTAATATTCATTGACTCATTGTAAGTTTTACCCAACATGTGTGTTTCAGCAATAGCACTGTAGACAGGACGCATTTGCACTCTTACATTACATTACATCTTACATTGTACACATAAATTGTAACTGCTACGTTGGATAAAATATATTTATGTATCTAGACTATAATCCCAAGCAGAACATATTATAGCCCCATCATCATTGTCATTTGACAGACACACTCGCACATAATATTTAAGACCTATTTATTTTGATATATTATTTTGTATCGTGTATCGAGATAACCCTGACGTACTAGTGCAAGGTAGAAAGAGTGTACCTATTTGTTGTGTTGGCTTTTCTTTCCATATCAAAGCAATATCTTTTCTCACTTTCTTACTCTATGACTTCTACCAGATTGTGTAAACAAAATATTAACCGTCGTCACGGTATCATCGTCGGTGATACCAACCGTAAAGAAAGTGCAGTATTTAAGAAAATTCATAAGTAATATTTAACTATTTCACTCTGCGTGGAAAAGAAAACTTTTCTCCTTTTCCACGAAGTAATTAAGTAGCGAAGGAAGTCTGTGGCTGCCTCGATGTATTAATATTCAACCTGAGGCACTCTTTCTCCTCATTAGGGTCTGTTAGCTCCCTGGCTAACGCAATTAATTAGAGTACAACCCTTTTAACAGGAATATCTCGTTTAACATTTAATTTCACTATGAAACGACTTGTTTTAAATCTTTTAATTATGCCAATTGCAACCTGGAAATTATTTTTCCACGTAATGACATAATAATAACAACATCTATACATTTCTTTCTATTAGCTTTTTATTAGGCGATCAGTAGGGTTAAACAACGTACCTATGCTATTCGAGTTGGTTTAAACTGCTACCATTCTTGGGATGGTCAAAGTTCTCAGAGACCAAGAATGTCACGTGATCCGACTGGTACGTGATCCTCTTCGAAGCGTGTCCTTCACATTACTTTAATAAGTATCATTACATTAATAAGTATCTAATTAGAGACAATCATAATCACTGAAGTTGTCATAATTTACTAAAAAAAATTCAGGGTATACCTACCTATTTACTTCCCATGGGATAGTGAATAAACAGGATTTATAAAAATTCAAAAAATGGGTAACAATAGTTAGTAAATATTTAAGTATTTCAGGATATTTCGAATGCCCTTAAGATAGGGGATAAAGACCTAAATGTTTTATTTTCATTCCCCTCCTTATTACTTACAATAATAATTTTAAGTAAAATAAATGAAAGAAGGAAAGAAAGAAATGTTTATTTCACCTAAATTATCTACAGCAACAAATTATAGCCAAAAACAATACAACACTAGATGTTAGATATTTATTAGGCGAAAAGGTTCACGCTCAGCATAATGGTCGCGGAAAAACCACGGCCGCTGGTTTTCAGAGAGACTTTGATATATTTTTAGCAGTGTACTGCAAGATACGATAAAAAAAACTTAAACTATTCCACCAAGAACTTCCATGAAAAGGAAGGTCTTTGTCTTTTCTAACGATATCAGAAGCGCTTCAGGATTATTACCACGAGCGGTAATTAATCTTATTATTTGCTCTATAAATTAACCGTGAGTAAACTTACCTAAAAGTTACTAAATAAAACTTAACTAAATAAACATTACCATCAAGGTCATCGCGGCAGTATTCAAGCAATAACTTTTACCCTAAATATTAAAAAGAAACTATCGCGATGTCGATATGCCTTTGTTTAACTCCGTGACGAGAAAATCGACTCAAATCTAGTGAAATCTGTCTCTACAGATACCAAAACATGGTCACCCTAACGCGTTATAAAAACCTGATACTGACGGAAGCGTCCTCAGTTCGGGAGCATTTTCTTTTTACCAGGAGTCCTGCAGTGGAAAGGTCATTAATATTCTTTCGATTTTTCACGCGCGACAGAGACAAAGCTATTTTCTATCTTCCTGTGATCCTAGCCCTGTCGACATTGCCATAAATAAAAATAAAAAAATAAACAGCGTATTTTTAACATAGGCGGCAATCAGTAGTTTTTGACTAGTAGTAGTAGTTTTGAGTACTAACTTAATAGTAGTTTTTGAGTATATACCTTGTTATTGTATAATTATATTTATACATTTAGGGTAACAGTTATGTTAAATTTAGGCTAGGGACACTAATTGTTAACTTGGACCGATTACAAGTTTCCACATGTAGGGATGAAAATATTTTTTAATAATTAAATTTTTTGCTAGGTATAGGCTACAGGTATCCTGAGAAATAACAACTATATGATATCTTGTAAAATAAATAAACCCTCAATAACATTTTTCAACTGAAGTTCTTTTTTGTTTTCAAGGGTCAATTAAATTGGTTCAATTTGAAGAGTGTGCCGGCACGCAGTACAGCATTTTTCTATTTTCTACTTCATTCGGCGCCGGAAATTGGAGGAGTGCTCTGTTTTATCCGGAATTCCGGATGGTAGAGATTCTCAGCTAGTATTGACGCTGTGCTGTGATATACTAGTGATTTGCAAGTTGGTTTGGGTACTACTGAAAGACCTACATTCCATTTCCTAATTAACATCTCACTTTTGAAGTTTAACTATATTTGTTTTGTACTACGTTGTTGTAAATTATACTTGAATAGACTTGCATAACTAGTTCAAAGTTCTGCTTAATGTTCTCAATAGCGATGAATCTGGTTATAAATAATGTCATTGCGTTGTTTTTCTTTCACCGAACTAATGGATAATTTTTTTAATACCCATATACATATCTTTGAAAATAACAGGTGCGTAGCGTTCGAACTATTCTAGGCTAACACTGTTTGCTATTAGATACTGGATGATGCATATTTTGTTATATAAACAAACGAGCAAACTTGACACGATGGTAAAAGGCATCGACAAACGATGCCACCATTGCTGCATTGGTCAAGATAGAAGAGAGATGAAAGAAAGAAAGTTGATGTTGTTGATGAACCACCATAAGTTAGGCATTTTATTTACCATCAATCCACATTACAACAACATGGCATGTATACAACTCATACAAGCCTTCCCATTTACCCTACCCAGAAATAGGCCGCTAATGAATGCATACAAACCATTCTTTAACCAAATCCAGACCCGTGAGCTACACTTGCAACCATGTACATCCGCAGGGACGAAAGTTCAGCTAAACGGGTGTATGTACGGAAATTATACGGGTGATTCCGTCTTGATTCTGAGGTAACCATGTGTCCAAATAATTGACATTTTAGTTTCATGTGTTACTTACTACCTAATATTCCAATAATCGAAATTGTAACTCGAAGTGGTATAATATAAAGTACCTACTCTAATGCAGAGGCATTTATGACTATTATTTATTTATACTTTCATAAAATATTTTGTGCTGTATGGAAATGAATAATAGAAAGAAAAACATAAATAAATAAACTCACTAAATATTGGGATACATTAAAGGTTGGCAAAAAATTTATTGACATATCTTAAATGAACACAATGAAAAATTCAGTTTGCATACAATAATGAAGTCTCTTAAAAATAGATAACTTCTGGAGACACGTAATATAAAAATTAAAATGTGTGCAATTCACACGTGGTAGAAGTGAAACCTTCAAAATTTTTGTTTTCAAGATAATGAGACGAATGTAAAATTTCAGGAACATAATAAATGTAGGTTTCACTACTCCACTCCACTCCGCTCCACTCCACTCAACTCCCCTACCCTTCCTATCTCACTTTAGAATTTATGTGTTTGTCTCTTTTTACTGGACAGTTTCGTTTCATAAAATTTCAAAGCACCCCTGTACTAAAGAAGTTTTCACTTCAAAAACAAAAAACACAACCAACTACAATACGTTATGACGACAAAATTACCAGCAATTTTTTATATTTTTTTAAAAAGCGTCACCGTTCCTTCGCAAAAATGAACCCATCAGGACTTTCCCGAGTACCACCTCGCGCGTGGTAACCGTAGGGCACCCAGTAAGTTCCAGTTTGCATTGAAGCGGCAAAGCAGATTGAATTCTGTTTGTTTCATCCCAGTTGCGTCGTTGTTTGTGTGCAATATGCGCTTTTCGCGGGAAATAGACGGTGAAATTGAAACTCCGACTCTGCTCGGAATTGATAATACGAAGCGTTCGATTTTGTTTTGATCTGAATAAATAAATAAAAATAAAATAAAGAATTTATTTTTTTGATATCATGTTCTTCAACTTCTCTTCTAATATTATGAACTTCTGTAATTTTATAACGGGTGGGTAAATCCTAGTCTCCCACGACACAGGGAATCTTAGTGTGGGAACTAGCGTACATGATTTTATGTAAGCAAAATTTATGAAAAAAATAATTTTCATTTTCATTACTGATAGTCTGTTATCTCAAACGGTCGTTTTTGTAACCTTAAGACCGACAAGGAATGAATTTATTTATTTATTTAGACTTTATTGAACCACATAAATGTATAACAATAAAAGGCGGACTTATTAAGGACTTATTATGCTAAAAGCATTCTCTGCCTGTCAACCTTTGGCAGTGGGAAAACATGGAAGGAATTTTATAGTAATACTGTAGAAACCGTAATGACATTCACGTATCAATAAATACGTAATAGAGACTAGCTCTTGCGAAGGCTGAAATTAATCAACAGTTTAAATTTTGTCAATATTGAACTAGCCTTTCCCTATTACTGAAGGGTCATTTGACCATCCTATACGGAGAGCAATAAATCGCGAGAAGACTACAGCAAAGCCCCCACGCCTCTAATAAAGCTTCCGGCTATTCTTTTAACGAAAAGCTCTTTACATGGTGCGATGACGATTATACATTTCTTACTTTTAGAAATAGAAAAAGGAAAATTTGGGAGACGAATAAGGAGAGATAAATTAAAAAAATATATCAAATTTTAATGTAAAGGTTCTGAACCATGTTGACTCGTTGGCGCGTCTTATATAGACGGTTTGTGGACTATTAAAAAAGAATAAAATTGAAGTAGCTAGCTAGTGCCAAATATCCTAAAAGTACTTATTATTGGAAAAAATCTTCTTTCTCTAGCGCTCTTACGCTCCGATTCGAGTTATAACCAGATAATCATTATTCATATTTAAATATATATCTGGGCAAAGTCTCGTTTCCTTCTACGTGTTCAAGAATCGTGTCATAACGATATCGAGACGACACGAGTCGTCTCCGTGTCGTAACGCTGTAATAGCCCTTCGGCTCAGCATCTAGTGTTCTCTAGCCAACTAAGTGTTCAAGATTAAACGATCCACTAAAGTACAGTTTATTATACATGGAAGTCACTGTCACTGTAATTTTCTAATCAGCACCCGAGATAGACTACATAAAAAGTGAAAAGTATACATACCTCCGCAACAGGATCAGCTAGGATTTTAATTCGAACGGTTTTTTCATCAGAAAGTAATAAGGAATCGAATGCCACGTCCCGTTTTCTTTGTCATTTTCATGCAACTTAAGTCTGGTTCAAGCCCAGTGTGAGTAGGTATTCACATTCCAGGATTATTAAACAGAATTTACGAGACAAACATTTATTTAAACTCCGGCCTGCAATTGATCCCTGGACTTTTTGTTCGACAGGCAGAGTAAGTACGAACTGAGTTGCAGTGTTATTTCTATTACAATGACCTGCGTTTTAATTTCCTAAATTTAATGAAAGGAAGAATATTATAAAACCTATCATGGTTCAGGATGCTTGGAATCTGGTCTTACAAAGCACTGTACTACAGAATTTAAATGATAATAATGACCATAACTATATTTCAAAAATCTAGAATGGGAGTCAGAAATTAAAAAATGAAATTACCTATAGAGTCCGTGTATCCAAACACACAGTGCGTCGTACAGAACACATTCATTACAACAGTCTATGGTTATTATTTACACTTAAAAAGATGGCGGCTAAATACATAGTTATACTCGTATTACCTCATTAAACAACCCCATAACCCTCACACGCCAGCACAAAAAACTTTTCTTTTTTTTCTTTGGTAAAGTAAATTGCGTAAGAGTCTTTAAAAGTCATAGAGAAAATAATACAACTCCTTTTATCATGATCAAAGTTCAAAGTTGTTAAAACTATTTATCAACTAAAGATTCGTTGTAGTGTGAATGTTTAATTAGAGAAGGTTGTCTGAACATTTCTACACGCAGCACGCTCAGTATTTTGTTTCGCATGTTTCAACCATTAAACGCTGCCATTTGTAAAATTAAAGCTCAGCTTAGGGTATTTTTAATGAGGAAAAAAGTGGGGCGGGCCACCCGAGCGGATCAAATTTTTCTTCCCGCCTTCGCTTAAATATACTAAGGTTCAAATTACAAGCGGATGCTGAAATATTTTTTTATTTTATTTTAATTGGATATCTGATGAAGTGATATGTATCCTTTTTTATGTCGGAAAACTATTCTATAAAATAAATTCAGGCAGGCTCATTGAATGCCTCGTCGTTATTGATACATTGACACGTATGACGCAGGTAAGTATAAAACATGTGTTTCTTTTAAGGAAATGTGCTCTTTACCAAGATTTACTTGGAAATATCGCCAGAGTAAATAATATGTGCGCATTGGGAATGTAACTTACTACATTACATAGTTGCACAGTAAGAATGCAACAGAAAAGTTACTTCCTAAGAATACGAAAAAAAAACTAAACAATCGCCGCCGTGGGAGCGAACATAATATGTTAGAATTCAAAACTCGCGAGCTTACAATTTTTTGCTGTTAAAAAACTTGCAAATTTTGTTTTTGAAACTAAACTTTATAATTGCTCGAACATTTTGATTCTGCAAAAATTTTATGGAATGACTCACGTTATTAAATAATTCATACTCTGACACAAATAGAATAACAATAAAAATACAATTAAAGGTTGCAAAAATTTCTGCTTTCTTCAATTATGGATTAACATTTAATACTAACCTATTGCTATTTTACAAACACTTCCAATTCACAAATCGCTCCTCGCATCGCATTCTCTCATAACTCGGGCCCTACCGCCTACGAGACCGCCGGGCGTCCGAAACTTAAATAAAAGATGGCGGGGAATTTTAAGATGCGAAAAATGTGAAACAACTTTCCGGCGAATACACAGTCTCGCAGGACTTAATATTAATTATATCAATTACAGCGATCCCGAGACCTGGCCTAAAATAATAAATCGGCCATGTTTAAAAAAACTGCACGAGCGATTTGGATATTTGTTAGCGGCGTCGTGCGATGTCTGGATTTTTCATCAGCATTATTGTATGCTGGTCTCTGTAAGTCACAGATCACCCCCAATAGATACCGCATAAGTGAAATTTTCTTAATTTGAATTTGAACTCACAATATTTTGGGGGAAGGCGCGGCTTGCGGGAGACAAAAAAATGCGCTGTGATTGGCTATTTCTAATTCATACTTGGCCTTGACGGATCAGTATTGGTCGACACTAATGTCGTGAACATGCAAATGCACTTACATGTTGGCGCGTGTGAGTTGCCTTGTATTGCGGTATCTATTGAGGGTCATCTGCTGTGCTACAAGTCCACCGGCGTAAAAGGTTCTAACGCAATGATTAACCCATCTAGCGACTCAATAATTTTAAACACCGCAGAAACATACTGTACCAATTTTATTGGGACCAATCTGGCTTTGTTATTTTTTGCCGTATAAAGCACTGTAAGGCGCTCCACCCACTGCACCGCGCCCCGTCGCGGTGCGCGGGATGGCAGATTTTACCATTGTATGCAAGTATCTCAATTTATATAGAAATCACGCCTAGCACAACACACTGCCGACGCGGAAACGCGCGGGAAAGCGCCCCGCGCGCAGTTGCGCCGTCCGCGGCGGGACGCGTCTTCAGTGGGTGGAGCGCCTTAATATTTTAATTCTCATTTAAAACCATCGGCTGTCTTATACATTTCGTAATGAAGTTCTATACGGTACAAATGTGTAGGTTTTGGAAGAAATCTGTAAAGCAAGCGTGCAACATGCCGTACTTTTGTTTCATACAACTTTTATTGTAGCAAAAGTTTGATAATATCGGAAACAACTACAAATAGTTCAACCGGTTGACGGAACTGGGGAGCCAACTTCGATCTGAATTATTCATACAATATTCAACTTTTGGATTCAAGTTTTAACTCGAACCTTGAAGTTTAGAACATCTCAGTATGGAAATTGTACCGAAACGAGACATGAAATAGTTAATTTAATGGATGCTAGAAAGGTTTCAGTGACAATAGAAATCTATACTAATAAAACTATAAAGCGCCTAAATCTACCTATAGGTACGTAGGTACATTAAATAGTAGATCACAAGAAGCGAAAGATCAAAATATTTCTTTTGGAAAAATACCAAAAAAAATTAAATCCACGAAGCAGAATCCTACTATCCTACTAATATTATGAATGTGAAAGTTTGTGAGAATGCATGCTTGTTTGTACGTTTGTTTGTTTTGTAGTATTTTTCCCATAATGATGCAAGAGAAAAACTTGTAGTCCCGGTACAAAATCAGGTCACAACTTTATACAACGCTGTATAATGATGAGGCAGGATGGAAATATTCAGTTAACTTTCATGTATAAAATATGCAAGCCATCTTATATAATCTCATGATATATCAAACTACACCAGACAAATAATAAAATGGCTGTCTGGAGCTAACTTTACTACTTATTTTGACCCCCGAGGAAAAGCAACTCTCTGTTCTTTAATCTAAGCTTTAAAATTAAATAACCCTGTTTTTCAATGAAACACCTGTTGTGACAAGTCCTTTGTCAAACTAGGTGGAGGAATTTCGTTAGTGACACAGTCACAGAATGGAAAAAATATATAACGTAAACGCGCCTATTACCGCCTCCCAAAATTTGTATCCTATTACCGCCAGTTTTTTTAATCACTATTTTAAGGCATGTTATAGATTCCATGAAAGTTGTAGCCTAAAAATATTTTAGGTATGTATATTGAGAAACAAAAATAATAAAGTTTGTGTGCGTAAATAATCAGCAAACAGAGTAAATAGCCAATAATTGAGACGCGGCCGCAACGAACTTTTGTGTCATAGTGTTGTGCTCCCAGCTACATAAGAACACCTCGTTATTACTCAAGAGAAATTAACACAAATAAAATGTGTATACGTGCATGTAAATATGTAACTATAATAAATAATACATTGGTTTTTAGATTAACATCGAATACTACCGTTCTGGCCATGGCTTGTCGTTTAAATCGAATTTTACATTGGAGCGGTAATAGAAACATAATTTTTATAAGTTGCTTCTATTAACGCCCCATGGCGGTATTAGATGTTTTACAATAGTTGGTATTTTAGCTTTTATTTCTTTTAATACATAATTTTACATGTTTTTTTTTAACTTGTTTGATTCTAAAGAGTGTATTACAAATTGGATCAATTAACGCCATATATTTTGTCTTATGGATTTTTGCCTATTATTGTTTCTTTTTTGGTCGGTAATAGAATCTTCATACTTAATTCTATTACCGACCCATACGGTCTTATTTATAAAAGTCTCTTATTGTAGGTATGTAGCGTACTGTAGTTAAAATGCTGATAAGCCTGCTATAAGTTCCTGTGTTCATAAATGTTCTATAGGCCACACATAAGTTTTTAACCGACTTCAAAAAAGGAGGAGGTTATCAATTCGTCGTATATGTTTTTTTTTTCTTTATATGTTCGACCAATTTGGATGGTTTAAACAGTATTAAATAGGGGATTGCTTCAGGGTGGTCTCATTAACATCATGGTGAGGATCTTATGATGGGTTCTGGACATATAGAGTGGAACACCTCAACGGTTCGTTGACATCTCAGGGTGTAATGATGTGAATTGGAGACGAGATATGTAACTCCTCAACGGATTGGAATAATTGAACCGTGTTAAAAGGTATATTTTGTTGTTGGTAAATATTTACACAGCAAAATCAGTACATCATTGACCATTCTATGGTCTGATGATGTCCCTTGGAGACAAAATGTGTAACTCTTGAATAGGAGAATCGGAACCGTTTTTAAGAAATTTTTTGCCAATAACTTTATTTTTGCAAAACTAGTACCTACATCATAGACTATCTCAGGGTCTGATGATGCAATTTGATGGCAAAATGTGTAACTCCAACGGATTGGAATAACTAAACCTTGTTTCAAGATATTAACCTCCATCTTATAAAATTTCAGTAGTTAGTGTTTTTAATAATATGCACTTTAACTACATTATTAAGAAGAAAGCTCAGTTTTTAATAATAATTATTGATCTCAAATATTGTATACCAACTTAATAAATATATTTATTTTGTTTTTTTATTATTTAATAGTATGGAGAATGTGTTCCTTTTTCAGTGGTCGGTAATAGAAACATGAAAAACGGTAATAGAAACAACATCATCCCATCGGTCGGTAATAGAAGCAGCCGCTATTTCAGATTAAATTATTATTTATTAAATATTATGTCATTTAATACTAAATTTAAGTACTGAATGTCATAGAATATTTAATTATGATACAGAATAAATTAAAACGCCTGTCCTAGCATAACGGCGTATATCTAATTTTCTGAAGTTCATCCATAGTCAGCTTAAACTGGCGGTAATAGGAGCGTTTACGTTATGTTTACCGAGAAGACTTTTACCACGTTACGCCACTGAAGACATAATTTATTTATTAAATCTTTTATTAAGAAATCCAACTTTATTAGGCAATCCAACAGCGTTTTTTACAATTACAGTCGATTAATATAAGGATATACATACTACTAAGGCCAAAAATGGATTACACAGTTACTTAGGGGCTATTTTACATTATAATAAAATATTAATATTTTCTAAACGGTTGTTTTCGTACATTGAATGTGTGTGTGTGTGTGTGCGTGTGTGTACCTATGTGTGCATAACAGTACATAATTGTAGTTACGCCACAAAATAGTGCTTTTGGTAGAATGGTCTTTTAGGTTATGTTCTGTCCCTCTTGGACTAAAAAACATGCTCGCCCTATTAGGGTGAATTTTAAAATGGAGGAACCACGTAACAATTGCAAATTAGAACGTGCGTGAGGTCATAGGGGAACAAAAAATTGTGTTTCTTGTACAAGAGCTTCATCCCTTCATTATGCTCGGGAACATCAATGCTACATTCAATAGGATTTTCTGCTTCCTCGGAATCTAAACCCGCCGGTAGCACCAAAAAACAATTTGCGGTCCTCTTAATAAAAGTATTTGGACCGTAAACTCTGTTTTCGCAATTTATTGAATACAAGTAACCGCTCTCGCTTTGCTTCAGTTTTCTTATTTTTTATTGGAGTGTTATTAAGGATCCCAAATTTTTTTCAAAATATAATATAACTAGTCCATATCACCCGGGGATAGTGTAGCTTCCCAACAGTGAAAGAATTTTTCAAATCGGTTCAGTAGTTTCGGAGCCTATTCAATGCAAACAAACAATCAAATTTTTCCTCTTTATAATATTAAAAAACACGTAAGTATATCAATTGCATACGGGTATAGGCTGTGTTCATTTATGATTTATTTAATTATTTAATTACCAACGCTCTTTTCGCGGCTTTACGCTTTTCGGTATAATAAGTAGGTTCCCTAATATTTTTCTAGATTATGGTCTACTTGTGTGTCTTTCATGAAAATCCGTTGAATATATTTTGTGGGAAAGAGACAAAAGCATCCATACAAAAATTCACATTTATAACATTAGATTAGTAGGATATTGATTTACTTCTTGAAACCTACTTGACAGATTTCGTAACATCGTTGCATTATGTTCAGCGATATTTCTTGATTGCGGCATAATAGTAAATAGATTAATAGTAATTTATATGAATTAGTTTAAGTTTCAAATGATAATTAATTGTTCTCATCTTGTGACTGCCTCATTTAAAATTACAAATTACAAAGACTACCCACAAAGATTTTTTACTGAATTACGCAAGTGCCTATGAAATAACGGACAATTACATTCTGTAAAAAATATTTCAACTGCTAAATTCAGAATCCACTAACCACTCTATCGAAAACTAGCCGTGTGTGAAGAATTTTAGTGTTTGAAATTTTAGGAAATTTCCCACCGGAATACTGAAGTAGATTTCCCTTTTAGATATATATTATGCAGGTAACTAAATTAGTTAGGTATGAAAAAAACAATTTTTCTGAAAATTTCTTCCTTTCCTTGTTCTTTTATTGTAATTGTAATAAGAAATAAGGAATCCGAGTAAATCCAACCGTCATTAAGTAATTGCCAATTGGGTATTCTAATTCTCGCGGGCGATAAATTCTATCAACAACTTTTGTTTTGGATTCCGGAAACTCCTTTTATCGTGTGAATTGTGAAAAATGGTTCCGTACCTTCTTACTGTACTGTATATTATAATTTATATATTCTAAATCAGAAGCACATTAAAAAAAGAGCAGAGGAATCTTTCGTTGTTTCTACTCTTATACTTTTTTGAAACAATATTTTTCTTTTCTCGTAGTTTTCCTCAATTGTGAGTCTTATGTCATCACCACGTATTATCTTTGGTCTGGTATATTTTTAGACAACCTTTGGTTGTATACGTTCCCAAAGTAACATACTAAAATATTAGGTACTTTTGTCTACTACAGATGTATCAAAATTCCTTCTCCCCCGATAATTCAATGAAGTGGCCTGATGAAAACTGGAAAACGCTGTTATGAAACTTATGGGAAATTCTCTTCATTCGAATAACTCTAAGGCTCAAAATGCTGAATATCCGGCGGAAACTTGACCCCAAGTCCGGAAATCGCATAATTAGCGAGCCCGCTGAATATTCATGTCGGGATAATCTGACGATATATAATAGATATACCTATATATTATTATTTCTTTGTTGAATAATTCAAACGACGTCAAAGATATCACATCAAAAGAAAAGTTAGAAACTTAAAACTCATGTACCCTACCCTACTCGTATGTATGTGTGTGTATATATGTATGTATGGGACGACCCTGTAGCCTAGTTGGTAGCGACCTTGCCTGCGAAGCGAGGGGTCCGATTCCCGGCCGGGGCAGATATTTATGTGACAGATAAATATTTGTACTCGGGTCATGGGTGTTATTGTGATGTGTTATGTGTGTCGTCCATGCCACTCATGGCACAGGTAAAAACCTACTGCGAGGATATAGTGTGTCAGCGTTTATGTTTGTGTTATGTTTATGTAAATTCTAAAACAAATTGTTTGAACTAAACTTTTATCTCAATATTACCTTGACAATATGTTATAATTATACGAAAACATTTATTAACAGTCAGTGAGACCTGTTTCCAACAAATCTGTCTTCCGTAGCACTTGTAGCTTTCCTGTAGCTCTCATTGCTCGGCAGATTGGGTCAGTAATACTGACCCAGGTACATACTGACTCAGTATGTACCTAATTATTACGTAGTTGGATGAGATCAGGACCATCCATAAATTACGTCACACGTTACGGAGGAGGGGGGAAGGGGTCGATGTAGTGTGATGTGACATTGTGTGACAAGGGGTGGGAGGGGTCCTTTTCGTGACGTCACATTTCAAAATGGAATAATTGGTATGTATAGGTAAATATTAAAAAAACAATTAATAAAACTTATTTCGAAACTGCTGTTTTAATTTAATAATTTCTAAGTGTAAGTAGTCGGAGAGGTCTCACAAATGTGATTAGCTGTGACAAGGACGTGGGGAGGGGCCAAATATCTAGTCATGAAATTAGTGTGACATAATTTATGTATGGCTCCTAAATATCTTTCTGTGACTGCTGAATGTTTCCGTTCAGGTTCCGTTTTCTTCAAGTCAGACTTTCAATTACGAGGAATTCTTAGAATTAAAGAGAAGAGGACGTTCATCTTAAACTTTTGCATCGAGTGTCTCGTCCGAAAATCCCAGTGTCTGTGAAGGATTAGATTAGTTACATAACGAAAGGTGGGAAGGTACCTCTTGAATGTCAATGTTACGTAGATAAATCGCTCCTTATGTATTAAACATTATGTAATTAAATTAACAAGGATGATATAGAATTTAATCGTCTAAACATAAGTTTGATAAGATATTTTATAACACGGTATTTTTACAAGATCTATTCGCTTACAGTAGTGAGTAGGTTAAACTTGGACCACAACGTCTATTACTTTGTAAATACTCGTAAATGTTGAATGAAATCATTTTATTCTTATAATAAATAAACACGGATTTTCAATAAATAACTTTTTAGATATAAAACCAGTTTTAGATGTTACGACTTTTGTAGAAAAACTTCATTAGGTATCTATCTACGGTCTTCGTTTCGGAAAAGTTCTGAAATAAAATACCTATTTTAAACTAGCACTCAGCCCGCGGCTTTGCCCGTGTTTTCCGGGTTATCAAGTACCGTAAGTATATGTTATCATATATCGTATACCTATATGCTAAATTTCATGTAAATCAATTCAGTAATTTTTCGTGAAAGAGTAACTAAGCCCATTGATTGCCCATTGACAAACAAACTTGCACATTAATGGTGTCCACTCACGGTCAGTCCATCGCGTCAAATGGCGTGATATACAACCAAAAGGAGAATGCCCATAGCCAGTACTCTCAAAAAAAATAATTGTGTCACAATGACTTTTGTACTAAAAATTAAGTTAAAATATTTTAAATATTTTACCGTATTTCCTAAAAAATTCTTTTTGGGCTTTATTTTCTTAAATAAATAAGTAACTTTACTTCCGTTTTACAACACAAAAGCATTCGGCCATTTATATTGGAATTGGAGCCAATCAGGGATCTTTTAAGATCCTTCGGGCCAATAGGTTGCGTTGATTCGATTATGACTATGATACAACAAACTAGATGGTGTTAGGGGACTGTCAAATGAATTTGATAATTATTACATTTAAAGTTAGATGGCGTTTGGGGGCTGTCAAATGAATTTTAAACTTAAACATATACGACTTAATGCGCCTGCATAGAGTCCATATTACTGTGTCTACTATAACCTAAATACAAAATAATTTTGTTGAAAATCTCATAACTACTACGATTAAAATTGACTAAAGTTGGTTTGTGTAATGTATTTAGATAACTTATTCAAATAAAGGTATTTTTATCAGGACACAAAAATATTAATGTCAGTACATTTCTCCATACAAAATGGGCATTCTCCTTTGATCGTGAATGTGAAAAACTGATGGCGTGATATAAAAAATTTGTATGTCCAATCGCGCCATTTTGACATATGTCATTTGGCGTGGCTCCAAAAATGACGCGATGGAATGACCGTGAGTGGCCACCATAACGTCGTTGTGACTTTAAGACCTCCTATGTGAAAATAAATCAGCTTTTTGAGGGAATCGATAAATATCGATAAATTTTTGTTTAGCAAGCACATAGGTGATTTTGAATTTGGTGAATAAATTACGATGGAAACGTCGTACACACATGAGAGTTTTTGAATTCGTAAAAAGTTGACGTAAAAAGTGATTTTGCCAAAAGTAGCACAAAACACATAAGAGGTCTTAAAGTTGCAACGACACGTTTATAATGAGTAGGTTAACATTCAGTCGTTTCCGTTCAGACTTGACGCCTTACGTTTGAACTTACTTACAGAAGGGATTGGAATCCGGAAAACCAGATCCGGCAATTGCGTGTCAGACCACGCGCAATGTAGAGTTCCGAAGGTGTAAGTTGATCGACTATTAGGCATTAACTACTAAATCTAACCTAGCTGTGAGTTTTCCTTGTAGATTCATAATAACTAATAAAAGATATGACTAGTAGTTTCTGAGTTATCCCTAATTACGGCTCGGTTCCATTTACTTTAAGGTATTTGCGTTCCTTTATAATCCAAAAAAAAATTACCTCAAAAGATGTCTTCATTTGAACGAGAAGGAAAAATTCTGATCACGTGATCTGATGACGGATTGGTGAAAATCCGGTAAACCGGATTGCAATCCCTACTCACAGTGTGTACGACAAGAACGTGACCGGCATATTTAAAAATTTTGAAATTAAGTTTATAAAAATAAATACTAATTAGATAATTAGACGAATAGAACAATTATTTCCCTAAAATGCTTTGTAAGAAAACTTTAGTTTTTCCTCCAATTTCTTGTCAAAAATATTATTTTTTACAATGATTGCCACATACGCTTCCAACTTTGAAGCTGTGTTTCATTGTACTCATCCGAAAGGACCCATAATATTCTGTGACCTGAAAAAGTGCATGGCCTTCGTAAGCAAGTGGGTAAAGAGATATTCAAAAACAAAAACCATCGATGGCTCACCAGATCGTGGCAAATCAAAAAAGTCCTCTGTCGCAACGGATAAACGTATTTTTCAGCTGTTTGCCAAGAATTCTTTACCGTCACTTCGCTCTGGACAGGAACAGTTGAAGAAAAGGGGTCTGAATAAATCATTAGACAACATTACATGGCGTTTAGTTGAAGATGGAGTGAAATATCGAAGCACCGTTAAGAAATCTTTCCTTTATGAAACGCATATTGAAGAAATCGGTTTAAAAAGGTTGTATTGGGCGTGCAAAAGCAATGACCGATTGGAACAAGATCTGAAGCTTCATTTTGAACAGCCGATTACTTGACTCGATTTTGGACTGACAACAGAATAGTGGTACAAACCGTAAAACACTCTTTAATCCTTGGGGATGCTTCACTAAAAATAATTTCGGAAATTCGCAGTTGCGTATTGGTACTTTGGATACTCAGAAAATGACGAAAATTTACGAAAAAGCATTTTTGCTGTCGGCTTAGACGAATTTTTCACGTCACAATTGTTTCTGGTTTTCTAAAGAGTTTAACACCCTAAACACCGAAGTCGGCTTTGCACCACTTGAAAGGCAGAACATGGTATCGACATGTTGGATTCATCCTCACATTCCCCTGATACCAATCCGATTGAACATTTTTGCTCGTAGCAAAAGATACAGTAACCGTAGCTGAACTTACTCGTGAACTGAAAACTGCGTGGAGGTCTTTACCTCGCAGCTATGCTAAAAAAATTACGGAAAGTATGCCACAAAGGAGGAAAGCGATTATGGACAATAGTGTAGATTGGATGCCATATTAATATCAAAGCATCTAACAGCAATAAAATAACTAATTGATAACAATTTAATCGTTTGTTATTTCTAAGGTTTTCATTAAAATTTGCCGGTCACGCTCTTTTCGTACATAGTGTAAATAACATTCAAGTTTTTTTTTATCAGTTTTTAAAATATAACTATTTATTTATATTGATCCGGGTCCATTCTTGGCTGGATCAGATATTAACGTGACTGGTAAATGTTTGTGTCAATACAGAACACACATGAAACACAGGAAATCTTAGTACGGAGCCCTTACGGAGGTAAGTATTATTAAGTAAGTATGTACCTATTAGCATTTATTTATTGTAAAAGTAATTTGTTCCTGTTACCTTTCGTTCGGTAAGTAATACCTACATAGCCCATTCGCAAATCGATGAATCGGGGAACCTTTAAAAATGCAAACCCTGCGGTGTGGATTGCGTATATCTTGTTAATATTAGATACCAATTCTCGATGGAATATCCCAAACCAAAGTGAGTCTACTTTGAATATGTCTACTATAAGTAAGTATACCTAATGAGTATCGTAACTATCGTATAGGCTATCGTATCTGTAGATATGTTATCTGTGCGTCTATCGCAACCTATTTTGCGAATGTAGTAAATGAAAATATTTTATTTTGGTTAATATATAGGCTTAAAAGCTCCAATTTTAGAAATAATAATTGTATTATTTTCAATAAAAACTCATCAAATTTAGCATCATGAAATGACTTATCAAATCTAAGGACTTATCACAATCATAATAAAAAATACAGAATGTAGAAGAAATAATTATAGACATACATAATACTAGTTTACAACACTTACATAGTAAAAAATAAGAGTGATAATTACTAATTTTCAGTTATTTCGGTTCTTGCAATTTATTTTATTAACCGACTTCAAAAAAAGGAGGAGGTTCTCAATTCGACTGTATTTTTTTTTATGTTCGTTACCTCAGAACTTTGGACTGGGCGAACCGATTTTGATGATTCTTTCTTTAATCGAAAGCAGGTGCATGTCATGTAGTCCCACATAAATTTGAACGAGATCTGACAAGTAGTTTTTGAGTAACTTTGAAGTCGGTTATTTTTTGTTAGTAAAATTTAGATTATTTATTACATGAATGACTACCTAATTTGATTCAAAACAAAATACATACTTGATCCCGTCGAATCGTTCCCGCATCGTATGCACAAAAGCAGACTCAGTAATCTAGAAGAATTTCTTTCGCTGGAAAACTTGGCTGGGATATTTTTATTGTTATTTAAATGTATCGAGGAAAATGTAAAAAGGAGAACGTTGTTAACAAACTTCTGGAAAACTTTACATGCAATCGTTTCGGTTGTACTTGGACGATATTCGATGGAATATAGAGCGTTTATTTAATATTTGTATTGAGCAAAGTGCTCATGGAGATTTTTTATAATAAATACCAACATCTCCCTTGGACCAGAAGGTGGTGTAGAACAGAGAATATCCAACAAAATTGACTTGGCGTCCTTCAGTAAATTCAGTTGTCCCATTCATGGGCAGGTTCGGACGAGGAAGAGCTATTTTGCCTATTTTGCATAAAGAAATTAAAGAAAAAAAAGGGATTTAAGGAATAGCTGGTTCGATTTATATTCCCACGAATCCACGATTAGATGTAGGGTTCGCACGCGCACTCCGTTCTTCCAGTATCCTTCATGTGATGATTTATAACCGACTTCAAAAAAGGAGGAGGTTCTCAATTCGACTGTATTTTTTTATGTTTGTTACCTCAGAACTTTCGACTGGGTGAACCGATTTTGATGATTCTTTTTTTAATCGAAAGCAGGTGCTTGTCATGTGGTCCCACATAAAGAACGAGATCTGACTACTGGTTTTTGAGTAATTTTGAAGTCGGTTATTTTTTGTTAGTAAAATTTTGATTATCTTGATTGTGTATCTTACATCACTCGCAATACACGGGAACACGATCACTTAAATGTTTTAGCGTATTTCTTAAGATTTAGCAGAAGAATCGAAAGAAACACGTAGTTCCACCTGACTTACTGCTCGCGGTAGTTAAAGCCGACTTTTTTACTGCTGCCGTGCTACCCCCAGGGGATATTGGACGGTGGATGTAGGAGGGGATAGGATGCGTTCAGAAATTACCTTGATAGGTAATATTATAACTTTAATCCTCGGACGGAAATAGTTCGTACATTTCACTTCAAAGCCAATGCTGGCTGCCGAAAATTAACTTATAATGATTTGAAGCAATTTGCTTCACAGCAGAATTATGCCTAATATTTAGGTAATCGGGTGTCTTCTGAGAATCACGGCAAACTTAAGGTACCTAAAGATACATTAGGTGTTGAACCAAGTTACAAAATGTTCATAAACTACCTCACTAGAAGAGCCGGTCTTTGCTTATTTTTTAAATTTTTTATAGTCCCTACGTTCCAACATGGAAAAGGCTTTTTGACGTGATAACGTCTATTAAAACGATGAACGCCGGGTACAAGCACGAAAAAGCATGACTCACTGTCCCGTACCGCGCGAGCGAGAGCGCGGAACAAGCGATAAAGAGGCACGATCGGCTACGATCGGCCGAAGCGCTCAATTTTATCTATAAAAGTATGCAATCATTTCATCAATGTTTTGTCATGAAGTTGTCACGATAAACTACCCTCCGTAAACCGACTTTAAAGACAACCATTTTTTTACTTACTGGTGATGTTTAATTACAAACACTTCGTAAAGAGCTTTCAAAACTATCGTTCGCGACGAGCAGAAGACAAAAGACTTGTAATTTAGTACATCAATACGACCTCGTACACAAATTGGCCCCCAAACTTTACTAATTGGGACCGAGGCGCTATCTAGATAGACCTGTCAATTCAACTGAACTAAGATAAAGGCTAGTATATTAGTGAAGCTATATTTCACTTCACAAAGTTATCCTTATCTAATACGAGTATATAAAAATCTCGTATCACAGTGTTTGTGGACGAACTCCACCGAAGCGGCTCGATCGATTTTTATGATTTTTTTTTTAATACTAGCTGACCGGGTAAACGTTGTTCTGTCAAAAAAATTTAGGGTTAGGGGGATGTAAAATAGATGTTGTCCGATTCGCCACCCTAGCGGATATGCACGCACAAATTCATGAAAATCGGTTAGCCGTTTCGGAGGAGTTCAACTTCAAAAAAGTGTGACACGAGAATTTTATATATAGGTATTAGATTTGGTAGGAGAATAGGTCGTTAAGTATATTTCATACCACTAGGTGATTAGATTTCCCAGGGATTGGGATTTATGCGGGAAATGCTCCCACGTAAACGAAGTCGCGGGCACACCTAATTTATTTATGTAACACAGTTTCTTTTAAAAAGTGGGTACTTCACATTGAAGTATTATGCAATGTGTTACGCAATATCTAAATTATCTCTCATTATTGATAATTAAAATGTAATTTATGCAGTTACATTGTTCATTGTCAATATCGGAACACTGAATGTAAAGTAGGTACTTATATCGGTGTAATTATCAATAATTACTATGTCCACTTTAATTATTACATTTATCACGTAGATGTATTACCTATAGATTCAGCCACGGCGCGGCATGGCCGCACATGAGGCGGAGAATTTACGTTTCTTTGAGGTTATTCTATAAGAAATTTAACTTTAACAACCAACTCAAAAACTGCTACGCACCATCGTACTTAAACTAATATACTTACTACGATTTTCTGCTTAAAAAACAAACTGAAACATTAAATCTCCGAATAACCAACTCATTCTTCATTGTTTGTCACAACTCACCATATTGTTTGCACTTGTGACACACAATGTATATGTATAATGTAATCAGCCATGGTGACCGTTTTCTTTGGAGATGCAGGCAAGAACAGACACGGAGTTTTCTTCACGGAATTAGTAGTTTTATGCCCCGTTTACATACTCGGAGAACAACTCGCCGAGTGAAAACACGGTGTGACTTCAAGTACACCCTATGAGTACACCCGAACTAGTTACGACCATTGACATAAATTATATGGACGCGCTCTTTCTAAGGAATTTCGTGTCACGCTTTCGTGCCACAGAGAACTCAATCACAGAGTCACTATGCGCCCAGTGTTGCCAACACCCTACTCCGAAAGAGATCATGGATACATTACTATAACTGGACATATACCATGGATATATTACTCTGTCTGGATTACATTGTAGAGGTACCTGAGGATTAATTACGCCATAACGGAATGACCATTTCTGTAGTGTTCATCCATTCATCAAAAAAAAATCAAAAAATCGTTTCTTATTCCAGAATTTACATTTTATTACAATATGCGTGGGATCTTTCCATTTAAGTATATAAAACTTGTGTTATCTATAGTCCCAGGATATATCATTCGATTGTGTTAAAATATTTTTATGTGTGTTGTGCACTTAAAATAAAAGAAATGTATCGTAATAAATTACACTGTAGCCTCATTGAAATATTATAGTGTATTTTTGTAGAAACATCAAAAAGAGGAATTGGCAATTTAAATACTTTAATTGTCGTTTCTTTTTTTTCCAGGTAGGTTTGTGTGATTTAGGTTGTATTTAGTGTAACTCATAATGTATGATAAGCTTAAATAAAACTTTGTTTTTCAGAGCAACACGTAGTTTATTATCAATTCTTTAAATCCCGACTGATTGTCATATATAATCACATTAAGTACTTCACCTTATTGCACACATCTCTCATATTTATTTACCCAATTACTTATAGTTATACACAAAACTATATATACACAGACATACAACATATATATAGGATAAACAACAATTTCTGGAGTTTATTTATTAATTTTTTAGTTTGATTTTTTAAAATGAAATGTAGGTAATTTCTTTCTTTCTTTCTTTCTTTTTTTTTCTTTAAATATTAAATTGTCATTGGTCCTCAATAAGTCCACGAAGTTTGAAAGAAATCTGAGCGTTTCAAGTGAGCCAAAATCAAGTCCAAAGAGAAGTTACAAACAAACAAACAAACAAACAAACAAACAAACCAACAAACAAACATACAGGTGAAGTAATATAAAGCGTTAAAACTTACCTGTGGAAAGTTATTCTTTCAGGTAATGTTTTCGTTTTTTGCTCATAATTTTTGCAATACCGCAATGTACAAGTTGGCATTTTCGTTAATTCAATAGGTACATATAATATCTAAAACAAATAAAGTAAGTCAATTTCATATAAAAGTCACGTATTGAAATCACTTTCTAGTTTCTACCACAATTTCCGCATCTTTGTCCTTTTGTTCTCTCACTCCGCGACGTCTGGCAACCCTGTTCCGTAGTGATTAAGTACTCTGTGTTCGTTCTGTCAAGTTTGGTTCAAGATGTCGGTAATAAATATTTGACACTAAATAATTTTTAAGACTGTAAATAAAAATATAGTTACTTACCGATTATGATTAAATAAAGTGAAATAAAGTTCAAACGTAAATAATGAGAAAGTTTTAACTGTGCACAATACAGAATAATAAGTGTTCTTGAACAGTCGGAGTTTTTCGAAAGTGACAGGCGACAGCACTTGCTCGCAGCCGACTAAACTGAGTTGGCTCCAGTTGGGGTCAACACAGGTGAACAAAATGTAAGTACTGAACAGCCTGTCTATATAATTTATGTCAATGGTTACGACGTAATTTTCCATCAACATGACACGCGATGCGGCATGTGACGTTTGATAGACGTCAATCGCTGTTGCTGAGCGTTGACAGCTCTGACAGGCGGCGAAATGATGACGAGTGGTTTGTGAAGGGAGCAAGTGGAAGGAATTAATCCTAAAGCCTGTTCACAATGATCCGTTCAAACTCAATTTCTCCATAAAAACATCTACCTGGTGTTACTATACATAGATGAGCTATCAATTTAATCCCAATTAAACCTTTTAATCTCGGAAAGGGGTGTAAAGCTTGAAGATCAATTTGAAATATGGCCGCTGTTAGGTGTAATGAGGAGAGGGTAGTTCCCACTTTCATTAAATACCGCCATTTCTCTCGGGGCCATTTGTAAGAAGTAGGAATTTGTATCATGTTAAAATTTATATTAAATTTACGAAGTTCCAGAAGCATGGACCATTAACCATAATCACTTAAGCAGTGATAGACTAGCGGTTAGAACTTAGAACAGTCTCCCGAACGCAGGGGCCCAAGTTCGAATCCTGGCACGCACCTCTAATTTTGAAATATTATAAAAGTTAATTATCACTTGCTTCGGTGAAGGAAAACATCGTGAAGAAACCTGCACACCTCCATAATGTTCTCAGAGGTGTGTGAAGTCTACCAATCCGCACTTGGCCAGCGTGGTAGACTACGGCCTGTACCCCTCACATTGTGAGAGGAGACCCCGAGCCCACCAGTGGGACAAATTTTATGGGTTGTTAATTTGACTTTTGACTTTTATATAACCACTTAAGAAAACAAATAGTCGCGTTCCAATTAAACGAACGTAGTCAAACTATATCGACACCGGAAATTTCAATTGTCGTAAAGGACATTTTGCCGAAAATGAGTTATATATATATTCGTAATCAGCGTCGCGAGCTCTATCGATTGGTATATTTGAAATTGTCCTATCTTGAAAAAAAAACCCTTTACGACCGGGGTTTTCAATAGGTCTAGCTCGATTTTTTTTACTATTTTGGATGTATCGTAAAAATAATTTACAATAGGGAGCGTAAAGTTGATGTTTTAATTATTTATGAGGTCGTAATTTCATTTTTGCATTGAACTTCTTATACGACATTAAAAAAACATGTTATTTTGATAATCGAGACCCTTACGATCTAATCTATGCTTTATTTATCTTACGTATTTAGGGCGTAAAGGTCATTTTTATATAAAAACTAGCTGCCCGGACAGACTTCGTTCTGTCAAAAGGTTTTTTTTGAGATGTCAGCTATCCTATCTTTCAAGTTGGATCAAACTGCACACGGTGTGCAAATTTGATTAAAATCGGTTCAGTAGTTTAGGAGTACATCGCGGACAAACAACGTGACACGTAATTTATATATATTAAGATATTTAATTATGATTACAATATTCAATTCCAGACACCAAAAAAAGACTATGTTGAATCTGTACAAAAGCTGAAAATACAGAATTATTATCATAAAAAGAAATTAAGGAAATGGCTGTTCATCTCGAGGAAAAAAAGGCTAGTTACCAAAGATTTAAAATCCATCAGAAATTAACATCCAATGATACGCTCAAAGTTAGCTTCGATCTCCAAAAAGTGCTTAATACTCCTCACGGAGCGAGTAGGTATGTTGTTATATTTCTCCAGAAAAGGAAATACGCCGTTTATAATGCATAAGACATAACAGCGATGCCCATACCAAGATCATGCATATTAAGTTATTATTGCCATTTCTCCTGTCACGCCAACCAATATGCGGAAGAGCGACAGTGATAGAATAAATCTATCACTGGCTAACTACATGCCCATAGCGATAACTTCCCTGCTTGCGAAGGTAATGGAGCGCGTGATTAACACGCAGCTCCTAAGGTATCTGGAAGATCATCAGTTGATCAGTGATCGACAATACGGTTTTCGCCATGGTCGATCGGCTGGTGATCTTCTAGTTTATCTTACGCACCGGTGGGCTCAGGCTCTTGACCGTAACGGGGAAGCTGTGGCAGTCAGCCTTGATATCGCTAAGGCTTTGGACCGGGTCTGGCACAAGGGTCTTCTCACGAAGTTACCATCTTACGGTCTCCCTGAGAGGTTATGCAATTGGGATAGCCAGTTTTCTATCTGAGCGAGACATCAAGGTCGTAGTCGACGGTTGTTGCTCAGATATGAAACCTATAAATACTGGCGTTCCCCAAGGGTCTGTGTTATCCTCTAAGCTATTCAATCTGCATATCAATGACATGCTGCAGCATACGAGTGGCATCCATTGCTATGCAGATGATAGTAGGTACAGGGGATGCCTATTACACAGCCCCGGCCAATGCCTCTCAGTTGCAAGTGGCGGATAGCAGAAGATCAAACTTGTGTCTGAAGTCGAGAACTCTCGGGAGCAAGTCTCGGATTGGGGTCGGCTTAATTTGGTCGAGTTAAACCCCACGAAGACACAAGTTTGCGCGTTTACCGCTAAGAAAACCCCATTTGTCATAGCGCCTCAATTCCAGGGTACCACGCTCACCGTGAGTGAAAGTGTTGGAATTCTGGGAGTTGACATCTCGAGTAATGTGCAGTATCGACTATCGGCGTCATTTAGAAGCCAAGGCTAAGCTGGCCTCCAAGAAGCTTGGTGTCCTGAACCGGGCTAAGCAGTACTTCACTGTGAGGCACTTACTTATGCTACATAAAGCTCAAGTCAGGTCTCACATGGAGTACTGCTCCCACCTCTGGGCAGGGGCGCCGCAATACCAGCTTAACCCATTTGACGCCATACAGAAACGCGCGGTCTGAGTTGTCAACGACCCACGAGTCACTCACAAGTTAGAACACCTGAGCTTCAGAAGAGATATCGGTTCTCTTTGTGTGTTCTACCAACTTTACAACGGTGAGTGCTCCGAGGAATTGTTTGACTTGATGCCTACTGCACCTTTCTCACGATCTTTTTTGCCACACACTTGCAAGCTGTGGAATGAGCTTCCTTCTGAGGTATTCCCGGAGCGCTATGACATGGGGTTTTTCAAAAAAGGTGTAAAAAGAGTTTTCTTTCAGAGCCGGCGATGCATTGGCGATTCCTCTGGTATTGCTCATGTCCATAGGCGACGGTGACCACTTGCCATCAGGTGGCCCATCTGCTTTTTCGTCAGCCTTTTAGGCTATAAAAAAAATTGTAGTTTAGTTTATTAGCTGATTATTCTAAAAATTTTGTTGTTTTTCCAGCATCGCAACAATTACTTGCGATTTAAATAAAAAATAATAAAAAACCTTTTATTTCACACAGTTTTATTACCTATTTTAGGTGCTACTTAAGTAAACCGTTAGTTTTTTTGTTACTTTTACCCCCATAGTCTCTGATTTGATTGACTTGTACTACCCAATTGATGATCAAGATTAGTCCTTTGCTACACATCCGACTTTGTCATAACCAATTTTTTGTGGGTGTAAAGTACTTCAGTTTTATTTTTGTGGGCTGTAAAGGACTCGTACTTTCGTCATTAATTAAGTTTGGTTTATTTTGATAATTTATATGGATAGAATACGAAAAATTAGTAGGGGTTTCTTTTGACATCATTAATTAAATACTTTGTTTGAAAAAGTTATATAACAAAAACAATATTTTTTTTTGTTTTTTGGCTCTCCTGAAAAGTCGTGTTTTGTCCTTTACGACAATTGAAATTTCCGGTATCGATATGTATAAAGTAAATTAGCTATTATATCAACTTATTAAAGTAGAAGTTATTAAAGTACTGGTTTGAAGTTTAATTAAAAAATATAAGCTGTTTACGGAGGGATGGAGGGATTTATAAAACCCGTAGAACGACGACCCCGTCTCTAATTGGCACCCGTCAACCTACGCCGCGAATCACAATACTTTCGTTCATCACCTTTTCAATTTGAAGCCGTCTCGTTCCCTTGCATTTAGAATTTTTAATTAATTACTGGCCATTGAAGTGCTGTTAAGGCTGCACGAACAATGAAGATGGTGTTAAAAAGCACGTATTGTGATATTGGATTTAGAATAGTTTTGAATTTGAATATGGAGTGCTCTATGACTTTGCAAAGGGTGGAACTTTAAGTCAGACTTTATGTGTAGAGAAAGTAGTGTACACTTACTTACTTACTTTTCGTACTTATATGGAAGAAATTGGATCTTTTAATTCAAATTCCTCAACAAAATACATTGATGACTAGAACTTAACCAACAGCAAAGAGCAACAGCTCAATATAAATCAGTTTCAGTAAAAAGACATGACATACCTACTGATAACTTTTTAAATAACTTCTCCTCTCTCAATTCAATTTAGGGTTTTGCAAGGGTAGATTTCCCGCCAGGCTAAGTAATCTTGCCTGGGGAGCGGCCGTGCTTAGATTTATTTATGTTTAAAACTTGTATAATAGGTAGATATATTATATAAACACAGTAGCGTTGCCGCAAACTTCAATAACGTGATGTGGGTCTGAACTCTGAGGTGACGTCACTTTAACATGTATGTATGTACTTAGTGCAATATCAAGGAAACATACGGTAATTATTAAAAAAATGGAAATAAAGAATTAAAAAAGTAAGTAAATAATGTCCTGTTTCGGATCTTATCCAATCATGCTCAATAATCGAATGAAGTCAGTAATGGTCCTTATATTGATACGAGTAAATAATTACTACAATTTACCATTGACCAATTTACCAATCAAAACTACCTACATCAAGGTGGTGTCGTAATCAAGTAATTAACTTATAATTCATAAAAAAATATCCACATATCGAGTCTTTTCTACATTCGTAGAATCAGAAGATGCATATTAAGAATCACAATTAATATGAAAATCACAATACAAATTCTGTGCGACTTAAATAACTGTTAAGTGACTGAATGCGGCCGTAAGTCTGCAAAGTTAAAATAAAAAATTACGTATGATTGAGAAATTGGAACACGTATTACTGAACGAATGATTTATTTGTTCACGTCATCCTCAAACCGACTTCCAAACTTGATGGAGACCAGGGATCTAGTTGATGTGGGTCGCCAGGAAGAAGTTCCGAGAAGTTTGGACAGGTCCGACTGTAGTTAACTTCGATATGTCGATCGTGTTCTCAACTTTACTCCATTGAATATTATTAACCTACTAACATTGTAAACGTGAACGTTTGTATGGATTTTTAAAACTACTGAATGGATTTTTACGAAATTTTGAATGCAGGTGATGATCTGGAATAACAGATAGAGTATTTATTATCCCGGAAGATGCTGGCAAATCGGCAGAGATACAATAATTCTTTACTAACGAAGCATAATCATGTTTCATTTGACCTTATTGTTAAAAAACAAATACAAAACGAGTACAAAATGTATTAAATAATTAAATAATAAAGGATTTGTTGGGACTAAAGCAATACATTCCTGTATTACTGTATATTAAACAAGCCAAAACTTATCCACAATAAAATTAAGCCCTGATTAGCTAACCACGAGTATAATTTTATGGTGGAACCGGGCGAGTCATTTATCAGTTCTGTTTCGGATCACAGTACAAATGTTAAACTACCCACTTTCTGTATGTACGCTTAAGTAATTATCTAAATGTATGTAATGGGCCCCATTGACGATGCGATCGATCGGTGCGATCCGTCGTTGCCGACCGATCGCAACGACGGATCGGTAGTGTATGTTGTGATCGTGAACGATTTGCTTGATCGCAGACGATATCGGCGAACGCAACAAAAATCTATGCAATCTTGAATATCGCACCGATGAATCGACAGTGTGTGGACCTTTGCGATCACCGATGCGATCGATCGTTGCGATCGATCGTTGCGACCGATCGTTCGTGTATGAGGGGCATTTGTCAAGACTTACAAGAAACAAGTTTCTCAGTAAGCGATTTGTAAAATCTCTTAAATGATCTTAAACCTTAAAAAAACTTCTTCATTCTCTGCATTCGTGTCAGAATGATACAAACAAACGAGGAGTCACAGCATCTACGACCCAAGAAAAAATACTTAACTATCTTATCTGTCATGTAATATAGTAACAAGTCTACCCTGACCGGGAATCGAACCTGAGATTCCTCGTACCTACGGATTACTAACAGAGCTATAGGATCTATTCTATTATGTTGTGATACTGAATAAAGGTAGCGTAAACAATAAACACAAAGTTTTAATCGGTATTATAATTATAGGCCTAAATTAATTTCTGTAATGCCAGATTTGTTTTGGTTTCCAAGAGGATTGTTTTAGATCTTCTTACTTCCTTGACAAGGATGATGAAGGTAGAACTACACCGTTTTAAAAGCAAGCAAGCAAGCAACAACCTATACCTAATTGTCCCACTGCTGGGCTCGGGGTCTCCTCTCAGAATGTGAGGGTTAGGCCATAGTCTACCACGCTGGCCAAGTGCGGATTGGTAGACTTCACACACCTTCGAGAACTTTTATGGAGAACTCTCCGATGTGCAGGTTTCCTCACGATGTTTTCCTTCACCGAAGCAAGTGATAATTAACTTCTAATACGCACATAATATTTTTGAAAATTAGAGGTGCGTGCCAGGATTTGAACTCGGGCCCCTTCGTTCGGGAGACAAACGTTCTACCGCTAGGCTATCACATGATACGCGAAATATTTTTATGCGATTGCAGTACAGAGAAGAAGAAAAGAAGAAACGGTTAAAATCAGGACCACAGCTTCTTCTTTGGCTGGTAACTGGTAACGCATTAGTGATTTAACACTTGTGCAGTAACAGTGACCAATTAAAATTACCGACCATGGCCCGACATGACATGACAACATGATACGTACCATAGTAATTATTTTATTAGCATTTGACGCTAAAGACACAGGCTATCTAACTTTTACGTAAATTCTACATTAAGTAAAAGAAAATCGAATGCAATAAGATAGCTTCGGCTTTGAGGGTAGATCATTATTTCACTACAATAAAATTGTGGAATAATTTCGTCTTTGAAGTTTAGAGAACTTTATGCGGTTTAGCCTCGCTTACCTATAAAGGTTCGGTTTGTCAATTCTAAAGGAGTATTGAAACGGGTACCGGTATTGAATTACTAATACCCGCCTGTTTCGTTGAAAGAATCACAAGTCTTAGTACCCGCACCTAATACAATGGCTAATATTGCTATTCACTTTTATCGGCGTTATATAAATTTAATTTCTTCCCATTTATTATTATAGGGGTTACATTCATTTATTTATGTATTGTTTATTAATTATTTAATCTTCGTTAAGTGAGCTGATTGTTCCTATGACGAAACAAATAATTTTAGTTTGAGTTTATTGCAATAATTGCACTAAATCCGTCAATATATTACAAACATTTGATAGATCTCCCCATACTAATTTTAGTGACTCGTTACAAGTTATTCATATACATTTATAGACAGTTTCATGAGTAACCAAAAACCCAATGAACCCTAAGATAACTAAATTCCATAAACCGCCGATATCTTTAGGGAAACCATAAAATACCTCCGGAACGGGCCGGGACGCCCCGAGGGAAATTTCTCTTGCTACTTATTTGCGTAAATCGTGCATTAAACATATCGCTTCTGTACAAAATAACTCGCGGGCTGACCCTGCTTGATACCGGTATATCATTTATTAGGTTTTTGGAAACACGTTTTTTGTAAATATATGTACCTATGTACGATAAACTTTGCAATCATGTATAATTATTTTATTACAAGTTACTCTCTTTAAGACAGTCCGTGAGCAACTTACTGCTAATCATGGTACCTCACTCACGTACCAGGACTAAGACGTGGTAGGCTCAGATACGAAGTGTCATCATGAATAGTCGACTCCACAGCCTACAATACGAGATTTTGCAATCAACACAATTGCCATTTGCAACCGACACAATCATGTTGACTCTACAACTATAAGACACTCTACGAGACTTTGCGACTAACACACGTTGACTACGAGTGTGAAAGATTCTACGAGACTTTGCGACTAACACATGTTGATCATCGGAGTGTCAGAGACCTTACTAGATTTTGCGACTGACACAATATGTTGACTCTACGAGTGTGAAAGACTCTACGAGACTGCGACAAACAATTTATTCTTATTTTTACTTATAAGGTTCGTGAGTCACCAAGCAGGACTATCCCTTAAAGCGCTAAAACGTGGATGTACTATAAAAACGTGCCTGAACACTTTCGACGAAGCTTAATAATTCGTAGGACGATAAATAATATTGACATGGCTATTATTAAAAAGTGTAATTTATTTTACTGTTTATTCTGCACAGATTAGATATATCTCATGGCGGATCACGTCACTTGATCTTCGGTGTTTGTACCACTACCACCACCACCGATTGGAGACATAGCTCATAGCAAATTCGTTCTGCGCTGTAAGCATCAGTGTTGAACGTAATAATTCTTCTAAAAAAATAACCGAGTTTAGGAATTACTACTGGTCAGATCTCGCTCAAAAAATGAGACCACATAACAAGCACCATCTTTCATATAAAAAAATCATGAAAATCGTTATACCCAGCCAGTAAAAAGTTGAGGTGTTACCTAAATATATTACACAAAAAATATAAGTACATAAAAAATATACAGTTGAATTGAGAACCTCCTCCTTTTTTTGATGTTGGATAAAAACAAATGTATGTGTTCGACGTAATAAGACCTTAATTTTAATTTGTTTGTGAATTTCAAGGTTTATTCAGTACCGTCGAGTCAGTACCGTCCATTCAACCAACCCTCTTATTCTAGTAACTTCTAACAGGAGGGATCTTGGACTCAAGGTGAACAGAGCTCCTTACATCCCAAAGGTTTATCTAGTGCTTAGTCAGCCTTTCGCCTTCCTTCTAGAATCTAAAAGCACAATAAAGCTGAGTAAAAATACCTAGGAAGCGCCAAAACTTCTTGCCATCATTACGTACAATATTATTCGGCGTAGAATTTAATATTTGACACTAGCCGCCCGGAGAGACTTCGTCCTGTCAAAAGTTTTTTTTATATATTATTTTGAGATGAAAGCTATCCTATCTTTCAAGTTGAATCAAACTGTACACGGTGTGCAAATTTCATTAAAATCGGTTAAGTATTTTATGAGTCCATCGCGGAGAAACAACGTGACACGTAATTTATATATATTAAGATTAATTTCAAATATACCGCGTAGTCTACTGATTGAGAAATATTTCCATACCAAATGTATAATAAGATTTAATTATTCAAGTTTAATTGCGAGGCATTCTAATATAAATAAATTATTTCATTAAACAAATAAGTGTCTAAATATTTATCACTCAGTTTCATTGAATAGCAGGCGACAGAAGAATCAGGCGATTCCTTATCAACATAAATTGTTATTTTAGTTCCGGCTAGGCTAGGGTTGTTGTCAGTTAGTCTGCTACGGTACCGGTGGAGGCCGAGGAGGGAGGCGCACCTTACCATCTGGTGCGCCCATCGTGGAGGGCCTTCGGGCTTCCGTGATGGAGCCGCTTGTAGGCGGCTGCCGCCGGCGGGGTCGCGGATGTGTGCGAAAGCGTTCCCGTAACCCCGTCACAAGGCGGCGAGGTGGAAGATGGGGGGGTTTTTAGTGGGTATACCGTGGGTCTCATTAGCCTATACGGGAGTCCCACATAACCACTCGGGTGCCCCCTGTGCCCGGGTGGTATGCGTAATGCATTTTCCCCCCCGAAACAAAAAAAAAAAAAAAAAAAAAAAAAAAAAAAAAAAAAAGGGTTGTTGTCAGTTGTCTATAGAATATTACTTTAAATAATATATCAGTTAGCAAAAATCGCGACAGTGTATTTTGCCTCATATTTATATTTAGATATACATTGCTACTTACATAAATCGTTGTTGCCACATCCTCCATAAAACAGTGTCAGTGATTAGAAAATATCTGCGTTTTCTCGAGAACATAAATGTTACTCATAAATCCACAAAACAAAATAATGACTCATAATTAAATAAAAAATATATAAAACGGAATGTAAATTAAAACGATAAACGATTACAATTACGACTAAGTATATAACTTAATGTAAAAAGTAATAGGCAAGTGCAAACAGCAGAATACAACTTTAACTTATCTGTGGTCCTAAGTGACAAAAGATGGCACAAGCAACATCCTCGTAGTAAGTCCCGTCGCTTAAAAAGATTTAAAATTTGGTGCGAGTAAACAAAAGCAAATGGGTGCATTATTGACACAGAAAAAAAAATAGTTGTCTGTAAAGTCGGTTTACGGACGGTAGTTTAACGTGACAACGTCATGTCATGACAAAGCTCCGCTCCGCACCACCCGGCTCGGCTCGGCTACGGCTCGCCTACGATACGCCGATCGTAGCCGATAGTGCCTCTCTCTCGCTTTTGCCGCACTCTCGCTCGCGGAACGCTAGGTACATTTTTTTATAGATGCGCCCGGCGCTCATCGTTTTAATAGACGTTATCACGTCAAAAAATAAAGTAAATTTTCCAATGATTTCATTAATTTGTGTAACTCATTCATAAGTTACGTAAAGTAACTTAATCTTGCAAAACAATTTCTATTTGTTGTTATAATAAGCTAACACATAGTCGTCATGAAAATAAGATATATTTAGAAAAAATATATGAAAATACTAGAAACTATGAATAAAGTCGAAGAATAAACTGTATTGTTGTATATTATTGAGATCGGCCATTTAAAAGCGCTACGTCGACAACCCTATTGTTCCGTCTAGTATCGTATGTCGAACTGATGAGGCGACCGGTGACGACAGTTCTCATTGACAGTATTATCACGGCTAATTATCAGTATCATTGACCTTACGTCTGACCCGTGGGCTCCCGGAGATGCATCAGACCTGATTCTTTTCGGTGAAGATAACAATTTTCTTTCTGCTTAGGTATCCGTTATACACGAATACGCTATACTCGCTATAGGTAGGCCATTATAGTACCTGTATCCTAAATTCTTAACGTAGCTATTACCTAATCATATACTTACTGAAAAAAATACATAATTGTAAGTTATTGTGAATTTGTTTTAATTATAAATGGAAATCCGAGAATGTATGACTGCTTTTTTGCTGATTTAATGTGTCTTCCGCGGGACGGAATAAATCAGAATTTTTATAAATTCTGCGAAACTAGTGATCCAATTTTAGCCATTCTTTTTTAATAGACAGTAAAAATTATTCATGAAAATCGGTTAGGGATTGAAACTTAACAGCCTGTCTTGTTGGTACAATCTACGGGGTTGTTGTAAACTCGTCACAAAGGCGTGTGGTGTTGACACTTGACACTGTTGACATCATCCACGACACGAATTTTGCGTTGAGGGCGTTCAATCCCACGCGTTGTCAGCTTTTTTCGCCAGCTTTTTTCGTTCAACATACCTACATACGTTTTCGCTATTTAGGCGTAACATATCAAATATTAGTAGCATAATATTATATCTTAGTATACAACAATTAACAAATTAATTTATCTATTGTTTTTGAGATCGATAAATACAGTTATACCTGAAATCGAAAGTTGTGTTAGCAATTAATTCATCTATTTTTTTGAGATCGATGCAGTTATGTATACATGAAATCGAAAGTTGTGTTCGCAGTTCGCACTGACATCAAAATATTCCTCATTTGTTATGTTATAATTTTGAGAGATTAACTTAATTGAAATCTATTTACATATTTACGTTCCACTTCATTAAATTATACCCAAGTATGTACCTACGAGTACCTACTCCTTTTTGGCATTGGTGACAACTGCATTTGCTAGCCTTAAGGTGAACGCCTGTCTGTTTTTCTAAATAAAAGCATTGAAGTAGGTATAGTGTACTAAAGTAATAGTTCAATGACTAAAAGGGTTAAATGAGTATTCTGTACACGGGCCCAGTAGGAATACATTGAGTGTAGATTTTGTGTCACGGCTGCCAAGAAAATAACTTTAAGACCTCAGTATAAAACTTATCATTACTACCTACTTGAATTACAACATTTGAGTTGCGTTAGATAAAATAATCATGTTGTTATTAAAAGATACTTCAGACGCATGCCATAGTTCGATTGTTTGTAATAAACATTAATAACACTCCATCAGCACAATTTGAGTCCAATTCAAGTTAATTGTCCATCGGACGCCAAGGCATTCGCGCGCTTCTGTTTTTTTTATTGACCATAGATAACATAGGTTAAAAATGTTTCGGCCAGTGTTTCATTTATGTGCGATCGCAATCAATGTGTATACAATAGTGTATGACCAGTTGTATATTGTTCTGCCATTACCGGCGAAGGAATTAGAGGATTTACCTTTGCAAGCGCGGAGTATGTTCCTCACTTTCTGGTGTCTTGTAAGTTAATTATCTGTATTGCATTTTGCATTATTACAGTATTATAGATTACTAGGGCTCTGTCCGCGGTTTTGCTCGCAATTTTTTATACCTTGTAAGGTAATGCTTGACTAAGTACAATCCCATCTGATGGTAAGTGGTGATATATTCTTGGATGGTAAAACGCACTAACTTAGTAATAGCCTATTCACTCTTATCTTAAAGACACTTACATTATATTCGAGCGGAAACACCGAATTTCCGGGTTAATCCTTTATCTTTTTCCCTTTGTCTTTTTCCAAATCATGATATACCTGTGTGCGGTCCAAGCGTGCATCTGCTGAGGTCAGCGTAAACGCGAGCGCGTGCGACACAATTTAATTACAATTATTATATTTATTATGTTTTTTAGTTACTTCGCGATCAGCCATCAAGGGTCGCGCGTGCTCATCTTTTATCACGTTATCGTGATCAAGTTTCACTAAATTTCATATAGATTTAAATACCATTTTACAGTAATACAGCGGGCTTATTATGAACTTTTATAAAACCATTCATTGTCCAGGCAATTCATTTATCGGGCTTGGAACGATGTATGATTGGCTAAAAAGCGGTCACGTGAAACTTTTTAGCCAATCATACGTCGTTCCAAGCCTCATAAATGAATTGCCTGGAGCATGAATGGGTTTATAAAAGTTTATAATAGGCCCGCTGTTCACTATTATCCAAATAGTCTTATCAATACAATAGCTAACAAGAGCTCGTACACAACCTGTGTGCTAAATGTCATGAAAATCCGTTCAGTACTTTTTTTGAAAGAGTCAAACACAGTATAGAACAGTTTTTCAAAACAGAATTTCACATTAATAATATGAAGTACGACATATTATATCTATGAGTACGATTATCCTGATATTTTGGAAAATGCGTAGGTAAATGTTAATTTTATATGATCAACGGCAAACGTTGTTCTGCCAAAAATTTAGGGAAGGACCACCCTTAACATTTAGGGGGATGAAAAATAGATGTTATCCGATGCTCCACCCTAGCCGATATGCACGCTAAGATTCACGAAAATCGATCGAGCCGTTTCGGAGGAGTTCAACTTCAAACACCGTGACACGATAATTTTATATATTAGACTAAAAACGAACTTATGGGCCATGTGGTCATCGTCGCCCAATGACATCAGTAACATAACAGTAACAGTCCTACAAGCATCACCGATGCGTTGCTGGTCAAAAAGGTAGCAGAGGACATGCAGAGGACCCGCATTATCTGACTGAGCCTGCCTCTCCCACACTACGATCGAAGCACATAGCCCAGGCTAGCTTGTAAAAAATCATACGCGTACCTACTCAAAGTCCACGCAGTAAATTTTCCGTGAAGACCTTGATATAATTAATAAATAAGTTTGAAAATTACTACATTGTTTTCAGTAGCTACAAATAATTATAAACAAACCAGATCTCTCCATTATCTACTCGTTAGAGCCTCAGAGTAGGTATATCAAGCATTCAGAATCACAGATAGATAATATTTTAAAAATAAGCTTTTAAAATTTTGTAGGTATTTATTTGTGCTATACATATCCATTTAAGGTTACCACGTACATACCTCTAGTCTTACCATTTTTGGGACAATTCTAGATTCTAGCTTAGGCCATCGATGCCCGATGGCCTTTCAGCCCCCATTGGTCGACGCTGTCCACTTCATCATACCAATACTAAGCCGCCCGGGCACAGAAAGGTTGCCACATTTAGCTGATTTAGCGCTCTTTGCCACTCGATGTCACTTATAATGCACGCGATGGCTCGAATTCAGGACACTAAAATCTCATTACTGCAGCAACACAGGTCAAAACGCATAAATTCGGGACATCCTCGGTTTTCCCACCACCTGACAACCCTACATTCATTACATAGCAATATAAATCTTGCCCTGCAAGTAAATTACTCTATTTATTACCTGTGGTAACATAACACAGATAAATAAAATAATTACAGTAATTAAAATTATTGTAAGGAACACTCAATACCTATCATTGTACGTAATAAATATAAATCGAGTTGTGATAATAATAACAACAGCAATCAAATGGGTGATAATTACTGTTTTAAATGTCAAGTCAAGACAAGACTTTTTATTTACCTACTTACTTAGTCTTTATTCAATTTTATTGTCAGTCGGACGTGGCGTAGTCTTCGCGCGCTTTTTTTCTTTTTTTTCTCTAATATAGTGAAAAGATGTTTCGGACCGTATTCCATTTGAGTGCAGCTGCAATTAATATATATGCGTTAGTGTATGACCAGTTGTACATTGAATTACCCTTCGTGAATAAGGAAGTAGCGAGTTTGCCATTAAAAACGCGGAGCATGTACCTCACCATATGGTGCCTTGTAAGTTTACCTGTTACTTTATTGCAATGTTTCGCGAATAACTACTGAGTACCTTACTACTATGAATCGTAGTGTAGGTAACTTGGTAAAGTGCCTAACTACCTTTAAATAAGTGGTATTTAATTTCGCTATTAGCATGTAACAAGTTTAGTGCTATCAAACTACATAAACGACAGGTAACTTTATAGTTCTATCTGAAACGAAATATGAATGATTTTTTTAAGATTAAATATTTCATAGATATGTAATTGCCGTAGCCCCTAGTAATTACCTAATTAAACAATCGTTATCGAATCAATTTCAAGACAAAAAGTCAATGACTTATCAAGTTTTTAATAATATTCGATATTCGTAATGGATTGTCCATTCCGGCTAAAACCGGCCTAAAACCGGCCCGCTGGTGGTAGCTGACAAACGAGCTGACGACGTCGCCGCGGCGGCAAACGCATTCTGTTGAATCGAGTGAATTGTCGTGAAATTTTGTATTTTGTCGGGACTCTGGACATCATGTGAAATATCGGGACGATCCAGACGAATCCCGACCATCTGGCAACCCTAGCCCTAACCTAGGCACCTGGAGCCATATCCTCATCCGTTGTCCACTGAGCGCAACACAAGCAAGAGTGGCTTGGATATTGTACTCAAGGATGGATGAAGCCCCTTGGATGGATGATGACACCGCATTTTTATTTTACATTTTGTGTTACAGATAATGCAAACGATCTACTTCTGCATCGCTCTACTAAATGACATCTTTGGTTCCCACGCTGAGGCGCCGAAACGCGCGCCAATTATTCGAAAAGTGAAGGATACTCTGTTCTCTCTGGCATTTCCGATAGCCATCTACGTATCCCTTGCTTTCTGGGGAATATATACCGTGGATAAGGACTTAATCTTTCCCGATCACATTGAAAGGTAATTACATTATTTAGTTGTAAAACTTACTAAATCTATGACTGTAAATAAGTACTTTGTAACTGTAAATCTTTCAGTTAAAAACTTTGTATCTCTTATTTTATCTTTGTAACTACGGGGGCTTAAATACCTAAACTTAATGTACTCGTAAGTATAATTTATACGAAGAACCTACCAGACAGCTAGAATTTTTTAGATTCTTTATAATATGGCCGCACCTCATAAATTAAGAGTACAGTAGTTAGGTAAGTATGTACTTAAAACTAATTTAGGCCAAAAATATTACATTGCGAAATTGAAGTAGATAGATATTATAATGTACTTACTAAACTACGAGAAGTCACAGAAGACATAATGATACAGAAATCCAGAACAGACACCGCAAACGAAAGTAACGCGCCGGGAGGTTCTCTTTTCAAAATCGAGCCCCCGTTCTCTTTTCAAAATCGACTGAATCCACTGAAAACTGTAACCAGTTGTTTACAGTTCATTGCATAAACATCCGGTTTGCGGTGTCGTCGGTTCTATCTCCTTTATCTTCAAATTCCTAATTTGCCCTCAAGAATAAAAACTTGTAGCGACTACATAGTACATAGCGACTACATAGTACATAGCGACTACATAGTACATAGCGACTACATAGTACATAGCGACTACATAGTACATAGCGACTACATAGTAAATAGCGACTACATAGTACATAGCGACTACATAGTGACTACATAGTGACTACTTCAATCACAAGCTCGAAGGTGTGCCGCACGGATCAAATATTTATATAGCGCGGTTTAATATAACATTAGCCATACATACAGTAAGTACTATTATGTCTTCTGTGGCCATACATCGTTGTCCATTATCTCGAATTGAGGTCTGCAATAGTGACACAAAAATGTTGTTTCAGATTATACCCGAAATGGTTGAATCACGTGATGCATACGACGGTCGCCATCTTTATTATCACTGAACTCCTGACTTCATACCGGAACTATCCGTCCAGGAGGACTGGCATGGCTATCATAGTCACCTTCAACTGTAGTTACATCCTGTGGATGATCATGATTTACATGAGAACGGGAGTGTGGGTGTACCCAATCTTCGAACATCTAAATTGGTTCGCTCGTGCGGTATTTATCACAGCGAGTGTGTGCGTTACCCTTTCTTTCTATATTTTTGGAGAGAAATTGAACCAAATGGTGTGTGGCACTGCTAGCTCTAAGGGAAGTTATGTGAACGGCAAATCCAAAAGTCATTAATGGTTATGGACAATGTTAACATTCCACTATTTTAACAATGATAACATAATGTAAAAAGAGGTAGATACGTCACTAGTGTGTTGACGACGAAGAGCGTTAGAACAGGCAATTGACCGATCTGCTCGTCGCTCACTGTCGCTCTGTCAATACAAGACGATACGCACGATTTTGTTGTTGTCAGAAGTGCTTGACGTTTGACATACAGCGTTAAAATGCCTTCGTGTACTAAACCAGTGTGGTGTGGTGTAGTGAAACAAAACATAAACGTGTGTGTTGTAGCCCTTTTCGGAACAGATTTTTTGGTTGATTTGTAAGAGCATAACGTATCTATATTTTTTTTAAATATCATTGTATTTTAGTACTTAAGTAATTAGTAAAAATATTATAAGTACCTACTGTCTGTGCCGTTTCTTTTTCGTTCTTGAACGTAGGAAATACAAAAAAAAGACAAGGAACTGAAACCACCTGTGTTGCAACTTCTACCTACCTACCTCTACCTACTGTTAAAAATTATCATCAATGTAAATAAGTAGGTACCTAAAGAAATTAAAAATTTTAATAAGTTGAAGTAATAATTACAATATTTGATCTTTTGGTTAACTAATAGCTTTAGTGTGTGATTAAAATAAAAAATACTTATTGTTGTTATTCTATTTCCATTCATTTGACTATGTAAAGCTGTCCATACAAGATCAAGATCTGGCTATACAGGCTGGAAATTAAAGACGGTAGTTGGAGGAAAAGCACCCTGAATATTGATGATGACAAATTTTACTGAAAAGAAACATTCCTTTATTTTCAAAAATAAAAAAAACTACATTGAAAGATTTTTGAAAAATCACCTGCTTGAGTCGGGAATCGAACTGGTGAGAATGTGAAAAATAAAACATCCTGTATTTTATGATACCAAAAAAGGTATCAAAAAAGGTAAAGGCGACACGAATTGAACTCGGCCGGAGAATAAATCTGTACATACGAGAAAATGACTCGACCATTTTTTTAGATAATCAGTAGAAATTTTACAATACAAAAAATTTCAACTAACTCATATTTTTCTTGGTCTTCCTTTATTTTAATATTATAATATGTTGTCTGAAAGAAATTGACCCTTATAAATGACTTTTTCGGTTGATATCATAAAATACAGAATGTTTTATTTTTCATGTTTCACCATTTTGATTCTCTGCTCAAGCAGGTGATTTTTTAAAATTTTTTGAATGCAGTTTTAATTATTTTTGTAAATAAATGGTCCAAGAGCCCGTGAGTGCCAGACCTTCGGCATTTTATAAAAGCTGAAATTTTTTCTATGTGTGTCCCTAGTACAGGTAAGAATGATCCCCACCCATGAAGCTGAGGCAGCGGTGGCTTTGGCAGGTAACAGGTAACAAAGGTGTATAAAATTCCATTTCAAATTTATCATAAAATAAAACTGAATTTTTTTATATTTGATTCATAATAATATCAAAACTCGCGTTGCTCATTGCCAGACAGTTAGTATGGTTGCAACCCTCTGCCGGACACCCTTAAACTATTATAATTTATAATTATACTTACGTTATATTATAAAACCTAAATTTTATATATAATTTTTTGGGGGCCTATTAATGTATGTTTACATAATAGCCGGACAGTTTCGACGGTTCTATCATCTTGCCAGACGCATTCAAAGTGAGCAGTAGTTCGGAGAGCAAGGAGCACAATATAGGAATCTAACAGTATTCGCTCTTCATACAAACGGTCGAAACGCGCGTCATACCTACGCACATCGGAATAAGTGTAGTAAAGGGCAGAAACTGTGGCGAACGAGCGCGGGTTGAGCCACGGCCGGGGCCGGGCGCCCCACGGTACAAATAACAAATTATTTTAGTTTAGTTCCGTGGTGGCCGTGTGCGGCGTGTGACTTATAAAAGTATTCAATATGGCAAACAGGAATACAAAATATTGTGCTGTTTTTGGGTGTTATAATACGACATTAAGTCACCCAGGAATATCATTGTTTAAATTAGGTACCTGGAGACTCCCAAAGCATGGGCGTAGCCAGGGGGGGGTTCGGGGGTTCAAACCCCCCCCCCCCCCCCCGAAAAGTTAAGGACTGACATTTCCATACATGTCCGGGCAGCTAGTTACTATATATAAATTACGTGTCACGTTGTTTGTCCGCGATGGACTCCTAAAGTGCTGAACCGATTTTAATCAAATTTGCACACCGTGTGCAGCTTGAGCCAACTTGAAAGATAGGATAGCTTACATCTCAAAATAAGAAAAAAACTTTTGACAGAACGAAGTCTGTCCAGGCAGCTAGCACTGGGTAAAATAATATCTCTGCATTTTAGGTTATGTATTTTTCGTAATTTAAGAATAGTCTGGCATTTTTAGGGTTCCGTAGCCAAATGGCAAAAAACGGAACCCTTATAGATTCGTCATGTCTGTCTGTCTGTCTGTCTCTCTGTCTGTCTGTCTGTCTGTCCGTCCGTCCGTATGTCACAGCCACTTTTTTCCGAAACTATAGGAACTATACTGTTGAAACTTGGTAAGTAGATGTATTCTGTGAACCGCATTAAGATTTTCACACAAAAATAGAAAAAAAAAACATTAAATTTGGGGGGTTCCCCATACTTAGAACTGAAACTCAAAAATTTTTTTTTCATCAAACCCATACGTGTGGGATATCTATGAATAGGTCTTCAAAAATGATATTGAGGTTTCTAATATCATTTTTTTCTAAACTGAATAGTTTGCGCGAGAGACACTTCCAAAGTGGTAAAATGTGTCCCCCCCCCCCCCCCGTAACTTCTAAAATAAGAGAATAATAAAACTAAAAAAAATATATGATGTACATTACCATGCAAACTTCCAACGAAAATTGGTTTGAACGAGATCTAGTAAGTAGTTTTTTTTTAATACGTCATAAATCGTAATCCGCAATTTACCTCGATCAAAGTTACAACGAACTTCAAGAACTTTTATATTATGTTACTTGCTGCTACGGAACCCTTCATGGGCGAGTCCGACTCGCACTTGGCCGCTTTTTTTAAAGTTTCCTCAGAAAATATTATTATATATTCATCACTTTTCTTACAAACAAAGCAAACTATTTTTTCGTCACTCATGATAGCACTTTATTACAACTGATCACATTTATTTTATAAACTGCACAGAAAAATAATACATTTATTATGAGCATAGCCGTTCACCAGATAGTTACAATAAACAACAGCTGATGCGCAATGAAGGGCCGCAATAGACCAAGCGCTCTGTCTCACTCGCACTAGTTACTGTATACGCTCCTTGCTCTCCGAACTACTGCTCACTTTGAATGCGTCTGGCAAGATGATAGAACCGTCGAAACTGTCCGGCTATTATGTAAACATAGATTAATAGGCCCCCAAAAAATTATATATAAAATTTAGGTTTTATAATATAACGTAAGTATAATTATAAATTATAATAGTTTAAGGGTGTCCGGCAGAGGGTTGCAACCACACTAACTGTCTGGCAATGAGCAACGCGAGTTTTGATATTATTATGAATCAAATATAAAAAAATTCAGTTTTATTTTATGATAAATTTGAAATGGAATTTTATACACCTTTGTTACCTGTTACCTGCCAAAGCCACCGCTGCCTCAGCTTCATGGGTGGGGATCATTCTTACCTGTACTAGGGACACACATAGAAAAATTTTCAGCTTTTATAAAATACCGAAGGTCTGGCACTCACGGGCTCTTGCTCTAAAAGGAATGTTTCCTTTCAGTAAAATTTGCCATCATCATATTCAGGGTACTTTTATTCCAACTACCATCTTTAATTTCCACCCTGTATAACTTATCTCAGGCAAACTGGATGCCGCATCAAGTCAGCTGCAAACTTGACAAGTAAACTTGATTGTGTATGGCCACCTTAATTGGCATGTTGTGGCATATAATACAAACAAAACACTAATGGCAACAGTTTATTGTAACTTCTGATTATTTATAAAACTCTGATTGATTATTATATTACAACTTCTGATTCAAATCCTTTAACAAGAAAATTTATATCATCGATTTCTGCTTTCTTTTTCTTCCTTCCACCTCTTGATTTTTTCTTTGCTAAAAACTGTTTCGTTTTCAAATTCATTTTCTGAAACAATCTATCAAAGATTGAACATAAATTATTATAAAACAGCAAAATTGTATCGGCTCCTTTAAGGTATTGTCTGACAAAGTCTGTAATATCATTTTGATTCTCCAACCGTAATGCTATGTTGTACACAAAGGTACCATTGTAACTCTTGGAGTAAATGGTACTTTCAAAAGGCTTATGGCACAATCTATTAAGGCTGTTCAGCTGTCCTAAGCAACACTGAAATTGAGCAAACGAGTGTATTCTTTTCACGTCATATGATTTAGGTTTTTTCTTAATTGTACTGTCAATTTCAAAGTTTTTTAAAAGCACACTGGCCGCTATCATACAGTCTTCATACTGAACTTTGTTTTTATTTAAAAAAATATCATCCACTACTTTGTTCGGTGGTCTTCGTTTCAACTCCTCGATTTTCTTTGAGAACTTGTTGTTAAAGTGATTGTGTCCTCGAAAGGTTCCAGTTTTATCATCAATCACTTCTAAAACTATGTAACATAGTAACAAGCTGTGTATATGACTTAATGGCACTTCACATTTGGCTATCCACCATAGAATTGATATCATGTATATCTGAAAATTTGGTGGCAGCAAGGCTAAATCATCAAAATCAATGTTCGTTAAATGTTCGTTCAAAAAATGAGTAAAACACGCTTTTAGATCTTCTACAGAGAGTTCATAATAAGGTGCATCAATAAATCTTGGTGTTTGATATTCATTGCCTATAAATATTCTTTTATATTCATTACTGCCCTCTCGACTGACATATGTAAAGCCATCGTGTGAGAAATTGGTGAGAATATCAAATGCGTATCTTAATATTGGTAATGCAGGGATGAATGAGTCAGTATCAGTATAATCCTCTGCTTGTGGGCAACAAAAATGTAAATGGAGTGTATAGAGATTTAAGTAACAAGGAGGAATAAGGTGCTTGCGCACTCCATCTGCAAACCACTCCGGTATGCAATGTTCATCAGATTCTTCTAGTGAACTTGATTCACTGGCTGAAGAAGAACCACTGTCATCTCCACCTGCTTCTATCTGCTCTTCTCCATCTTCTCCAGCTTCCGGTTCTTCCCCATCACCTTGAATATCAGCTTCAAAATCATGGTGACTTGGAGACTTAGGAGTATTGCTGGTTAATGCTTCATTTGGATCTGTATTTATATCAGGGATGTCAAAAAATATTAGAGACCTACAATCTTTACTATTATAACTCTCAATACTCTTCTGTATAATAAGATTTATTCTATCCTTTTGATGCTTTTTAAGCCTCCCTAAGATCTTTTCAATAGCAGAATCCAGACTCTCATTTTTTAACCAATTAAACATAGCGTGGATGCATTTTTGCTGATCATTTTTCCTTTTTCTACTCTTTTGTAACTTTAGTTGAGAGAAGAATTTGCGAAAAACTTTCTTTTCGGCATAATCATTTCCAAGCAGTGTAGCTAATAATGGTAATAACTCCTCTTTCAAGCCACCAAAATGATCACATAGACGTTGAACTGTGTATAACTTGCATTCTATAGCATACACTTTGGTGTCATTCATTTCAATTGGTTTTGGTTTTATGTGCAATGTGTTAAATGGTATATACAGCACATTGTAGATAAAGAAATCTGAATCATAACTCAGCACAGGGCAATTAAGATGCCGGGCCAATGATGCTATTTCATCATCAGCCTCAAATTCACAGATGGTATAAGGAATATTCATTTCATTCAGAGCTTCTTTAAAGACGTAACGAAGCAGGTAAGGAAAAATTTGTAAACTGTCTTGAGTAACGGGATCAAGTCTGGACGCGCCACTAATCTTTGATCGAAGCCTGCTGTACGCAGTACGCAGTTTCTTCACTTCGTAACTACCATCGAAAATTACGTAGGTGGTAACGTTGCACTTTCGGAGATACTTAAAAAAGTTTTTCGTATGAGCAGCATATTTATCATAGTCGCCCCCAAAAGCAGAGAAACAGTTGAGGGTTCGGTACAACTGTGCACAAAGACTGTTTCCATCAATGACGAGGTATCCATCGTGAAGAAAATGCTGTTGCATGAATATTTCCTGGTTATAATTTACGTATGTGGTCAAACCTCTGACTCCCATTTCGTATTTTGAATAACTTTATCGTCGTTATGAAATATAATAATTCACATGTTCACAACTATACACATTATGCTCATTAGTCATTCTAGCACATTATAAAGAAAATTTAAATTCTATCAAAAAGAAATAAAAAAATTGCAGATTGAAAAATAAAATTAAAGATCTGTCACAGCGACTCACAGCGTTACGTCAATGTCTTGCTATATCACTGTCACTGTCACAGTGTGTCATTTAATGTCATTTATATACAAGAACATTAAATTCAAACTGGACCCCAAACTTTGAAGAAGTACGGAAAGACGGATCACAATATGACATTGGATGAATATTAACGAGCGATCACAGTCTCAAGGATATTAAAGTCTAACTGGATAACAATCTTCGTAGCTCTATGTATAGTAGGGTCAATTTTCATTTTGCAGCCGATATAAAGGTAAACAAACCATTAAAAATTAAAATCGTTTTTTAGGGTTTTCACCAACTGACATGAATTTGTACACTAAATGCGTTCAATTTAGATAAACTACTCAAAATAGTACATTACCAGCTATGTTAAAAGTTTCAAATCGCTTCTTGGAAATAAGATTGTCCTTGCAAAGTGTTTGAATGATGACACTGATGACAGTGTTATTTAATTTTGTTTGTATCTACATTAATTATAACTCGGAGTTTATAATTTGTTATCGATCAATATGTATTTATTTAAGAATTCACAAATACCTTAATGAGAAGTTTGTCTAAATAAAACGCAATAGGCATGATGACAGTAAGTAAAAATCACTAAATTTATGTATTTATTTAATGAAACCCTATTAATGGATTACAAAACACACATTTGTCGTATTATAATGAGCGAGATTAACAATATTTTTGATAAAATAAAACTACAAAATACGGCAAGCCGCCATGTTAACTTCAACGCAAGTCAGTCTCAATTAGCGTGAATTAAGTAACACTTCTTAAAACAAATGAATATCACCATACTAATAATGACGTCTTGTCCTTTGTTTACCTGAGAACTGACGTCACAACCACGCCATGACACTTTGAAGCATTTTAGTACGAATTTTAAACCTTATTTTTTTGCGGAAATATGATATTATACGTTGTAATTATTATTATTATTATTTTATTATATTATATAATCCTAGACTTACGGGGAGTGATCTATATAATTGTTCTCCCAGAAGGAGGTGAGATGGGACTTTGTTGTCTATGGCGGGTTTTCTCCATACCCCCCCGACAACTCGGGAAAAATCTGACATTTCCCATTTTCAAGATGGCGGCCGCTCTGTGATTTTCAACTTTTTTGTTTATGGCTTTTTGCGGGATTTTTTTCAATATTTTTATAAACTTTTGAAGGAGTATTATGAAAATTTTAGAAAAAATTGAAAAAACAAGATGGCCGCCGAGATATTCGAGTTTGAAATTTTTCGATTTTAGAGGTCAATTTGCGGGGTCGCATCGGGGTGGTTTTTCAACTTTTTTTCAATATTTTTTTAGTGTTCCCTCAAGTGTATCCTCGATTTTGATATTTTGGGAATATTTATTTTTTCGACAAGATGGCGGACGCGGTGGCGGCCATTTTGAAAAATGTACGAAAAACTACGTTTTTTGGGTGAATTTTTCTTTGGGTTGGCAACATTTGAGCGGGTGTCTTTGTTCCGGGCGGTTGTGTAACTTGACCCAAAGTGTTGCCAGGTTGAGTTTTTTTTTCTTTTGTCGATACATTTTTTTGGACTTTTTATTCAAAAATATGAAAAGTAGAAGGAGCAATATTTTTTATCAAAATGTCACACGGGCAAACGTGTCGTGGTCGTCGTAATGACATTTGACCATTTTCGTCGATGTCGGCTGGCAACACTGGGTGCTGGAATTTTTTTTTCGTTTTACGAAAAGTCGAATTGATCTCCCAGAAGGAGTGGTGGGGAGTGGGTACAATGTATGGGGGAATTTTTGGTTTGCCTCCGTGTCTATGGGAAAAATCCGACCTTTCAAAAATCCAAGATGGCGGCCGAGTCGAAATGACCAACTTTTTTTTTCACTATGCACCTACCCGAGATTGGTGTCGTTTTCGGCTAATGTTAGGAAATGTGTTACGATGAAATTGGAAAAAAATAAAAAAACAAGATGGCCGCCGAGATATTTCAGTTTAAAATTTTTCAATTTTCGAGGTGACTTTGCGGGGTCGGATTGGACTGGGGTTTTGATTTTTTTTAGATTTTTTTTCTTCATTGCCTCGGATCTATCCCCAATTTTGACGTATGGGGTATATTTTTTTTTTCTCAAAGATGGCGGATCCCATGGCGGCCATTTTGTAAAATGTATAAAAAATTGCATTTTTTGAGGTGAAAAATCTTGAGGTTGGCAACATTTAAGGGGGTCACTTTGTATGGGACGGTTGTGAGACTTGGTCTGAAGTGTTGCCAGGTTACGTTAATTTTTTTTACATTCATACATTTTTGTGAACTTTTTATTCAAAAATATAAAAAGTAGAAGGAGAAACATTTTTAATCAAAAAATTGCACCAAAACATTTTTCGTGGCCGTCGTAATGACATTTGACTATTTTCATCAAAATTAACTGGCAACACTGGCTGCTGGATTTTTTTTTCACGTTTTTTCACATTTCGAATAGCCCAGCCAAAAGTATTGGTGGGGGGTAATAATAATGTACTGGGAATTTGCTTGACTATCTATGGTCATAACAGGAAAAATACGACCATTCGAAAATTCAAGATGGCGGCCGCTCGGCGATTGTCAACTTTTTGTTTACTTTGAGCACCTACCCGACATTGGTGTCGTTTTCGGCTAATCTTGGGACGAGTAAAATGATGAAGGTGGAAAAAATCGAAAAAACAAGATGGCCGCCGAGATATTTTAGTTTGAAATTTTTCAATTTTAGAGGTGTCTTTGCGGGGTCGCATCGCGACGGTGTTTTAACATTTTTGCTATATTTTTCCGCTTTTGGCTTGGGTCTATCCCCAATTTTGACGTTTGGGGTATATTTTTTTTTTCGACAAGATGACGGACCCCGTGGCGGCCATTTCGTAAAATGTACGAAAAACTGCATTTTTTGAAGGAAAAAAATTGTATGTTGGCAACATTTGAGGGGGTCACTTTGTATGGGGCGGTTGTGTAACTTGACTGAAAGTGTTGCCAGGTTACGTTGATTTTTTTTTCATTCATACAATTTTGTGAACTTTCTATTCAAAAATATAAAAAGTAGAAGGAGAAACATTTTTAATCAAAAAATTATACCAAAAAATTATTCGTGGTCGTCGTAATGACATTTGACCATTTTCAACTCAATCAACTGGCAACACTGGAGTCCAGAATTTTTTTCACATTTTGAGTAGTTGAGCCGAAACTATAGATCAAGAGTATAGAAAATGTATGGAAGATATTTTTAAATTAATTTGTTCATTTTAGAAAAACTATAAAATTTTAGTGTTGCCATACAAAAAATAATAATTTTCATACAAATTTATTTTTGGATCGAATATTTCGTTATTATAATGTATGGGGCATTTGTAGGTACTGACATTTTGTAAATTTTGGTGAAAAAAAATTCAGTGTTGCCATACAAAAAATTATAATTTTAATACTAATGTATCCTTTTTTCGAATGTTTGAGGCTGTTGTCTCCATTGTATGTCTTTATAATGTATGAGGCGTTTGTAGATACTACAGGGCCGGACACGTTGGTGTAACCAATGTTTAGTGATACCATACAAAAAATTATAATTTTCATACAAATTAATTTTTTGTTCGTAATATTTCAGGCTTTTGTCTCCTTTTGCTGTCATTAAAATGTATACGACGTTTATTGCTACTGATAAATCGGTCACCTCCGTATAAACGTGTTTCAGTGTTGCCATAAAAATGAGAAACTTTCAGTGTTGCCATATAAAAACAAGTATTTTTCACAAAACTCTATATCGAACATTTCGGACTGTTGTTTGCATTTAGTGTCTATAAAATGTATGAGGCGTTTATAGGTGCAAATAGACTGCACATTGTATGAATGATAAAAAATCCGTGTTGGCATACAAAAAATATTTTATTGTTCAATCTAGAAAACAAAATTAACGAGTACACATTTAAAATCTCGAAAGATAATTTAAGACATCATTCAAGATATTATTTTTTTGTACCATTATAGTGTTGTTATTACCAACTGGTCTGGTCTGATGTGATTGTCTGTTTCTTGACTCTCCTCTCCGATAGTTTAGTTTGAACTTGATTTTGTCATTTATATTTACTTCTCTCTACTCTGCCCTATACCGCTCTGAATAGTTAATATGTGTGTAGGCACAATTAATTTTGAGTATAATTATTTTTCAATCATAACTAAACGGTGATAAATACTGGTTAAGCCCTACCTACTAATAGAAGCAAAAAGCGTTATTCTATAGCAGCAATATACAACACCACGACAGCGTACGAATTGTTTGTAAATCGTCTCGCATCTCATGTGTTGCCAGATAAATAAAATATGTGCACATTTTTTGCATTTGCATTTGCATACATACTAAAATTGCAGCTAAAATATAATAAAAAATAACACGTCATGCATGACGCAGAATATCGGTTTAAGTCAGTTTTATTATTTTACTCCTAAACAGTTTTTAATAAATTATAGTTAAGAACCCTCAGCATTCAACGAAACTGCATCATAATCGGTCTATTCATTTAGGAGATACGATGCCACAAACAGACACACATACAAATCATATTGTACTAGCTTTTACCCGCAGCTTCACCCGCCTTAATGACATTTTTCAACATTTTTTATTTTTCACGAACCTTTCAGTGAGAGTCCTATCAATATTGGTTCAGCACATGGAATTTTGCGATAAAAAGTACCCTATGAGCTATTTCAGGTTATATTCTACCCGTTTGCCAAATTTGATCGAAATTCGTCCAGTGTTATTTGCGTGAAAGAGTAACAATCATACCTCTTGAGGGTTTACAAAAAGCATCTCTTAGTGCTCCCCTACACTCCCAAAGGAACATAATACATGTTTCAGTGAGAGTCCTATCAATATTGGTTCAGCACATGGAATTTTGCGATAAAAAGTACCCTATGAGCTATTTCAGGTTATATTCTACCCGTTTGCCAAATTTGATCGAAATTCGTCCAGTGTTATTTGCGTGAAAGAGTAACAATCATACCTCTTGAGGGTTTACAAAAAGCATCTCTTAGTGCTCCCCTACACTCCCAAAGGAACATAATACATGCCAAAAACTTCTTGCCCCCAGTAGCTTCGGCTGTGCGATTGATTGTAAATTGTAATGTAATGTTACTACAAAACGGTCTTCAAATTTTTCCCTTACGACATTGCTTCTCACCACATTTCATTTTTCTTGATCAACCGGAACGTAAACTTAAGTCTTTAGGGGATAGGTTTTGATTACCTTGCGAGTGTCGAAAGAATTAAAAAAAAAGCATAACAAAGAGTTTTATGATTGCGTTGACTTTTAAAAGCTTAATTTTTACACAACTCTTAAGGGATTGCACAGCAGACCTAAGAATTGGATATTATTTTTTAAATTAATACCTCCACGTATTCCTTAGTGAAAGGTTCTAGACAGACACACATACAGACAGACGGACCTTTTACCTCAAAAGCAAAAATGGAACGGCAAAGGACCCTAAAAATAATAATTTAAAAAAATATAAGCTACTTGCAGATACTTTAAACATCCATACTAAAATATACCCCATAACCTAATATAACAGGTCCATTCCCGTTATAAAAATCGTCCTTCCTTTAGATGCAGGTCATAAACTATCTGTGAGATAAATTTCATCCGAATCCGTTTAGCCGTATTAGCGTGACTGAATAAAGACATACAAATTTTCACTACAATATGTTCGTAGTATTTACATAATCTCCAAGTACGTGATAAGTATTACAGTATAATAAAACTACTTTTTACAATGTATGAAATACAACTATGTGCCGTTCTTTAAGTAAGTTTAATACAAGTCACATTAAGATTTAATTGAGTACTCTTCTAAGTCTTAATATAGGTCCTTAGAAAGGATTCAACTCCGAAATACATCACGCATGAATGGAGTTGTTAAATTATGGACTGGTTGTTGAATAGTAACAGTCCCGAAATTAAAGATTATTATTATTGCCTCACCACTGAGGTGTTCCACTCTTTATCTCTGGAACCCATCATCAGATCCTTCCTATATTAAAGGAGGACTTGGGTAGAGAGTAGTTGTAAGTTTGACGACCATCACTAAATAACTATTTAAGTTAACATTTTCATGAGTTTTCGTTTGAAATTCATCATATTAAATATTCTACTGCCGTGGTCACATGTCCAACATCTACCATTTCGCTGGCATGGCACTACCCGAAAAAACTTATAAACATTTTATTTTACTATTATTCTAGCGCTAATGATCTCGGCGCTATACTGCGGTCGGACGGAGAGACGGACATGAAGAAGCTATTATTATTTACTAGGTGACCCGGCGAACTTCCTATCGCCTAATGCTAAATAAATTATCGCGTAATGAATGTAGGTTTAACAAATCAGAGATCATTAAATTCCCTCTCCTTCTCGCCTCTCCCTCTCCCCTCTCCTTTTCCCCTCTCCCTCTCCCATTTCCCTCTCCCTCTCCCATTTCCCTCTCCCTCTCGATCTCTCTCCTTCTTACTCTGCCCCTCTCCCTCTCTCCCATCTCCTTCTCACTCTCTCCCATCACCTTCTCCCGCTCCCTGTCTCTCTCTCCCTCTCGCTCTCTCCCCCTCTCCTTCTTACTCTGCCCCCCACCCTCTCTCTATTTCTTAATCTGTCCCTCTCCCTCTCTCTCCTTCTTACTCTGCCTCTCTCCTTATCTCTCCTTCTTACTCTGCCCCTCTATCTCTCTCCCATCTCCCCCCCCCTGCTTCCTGTCTCCCTCCCGCTTCACATCCGTCTCCCGCTCCCAGTCCCTCTCCCTTTTTCTGTCCCGCTCTTTCTCCCTCCCCGCTCCCTGCCCCTCTCCCTTTCCCTCTCTTGTCCCTGTCTCGCGTCCTGTCCCCCTTCCCTTCCCCCTCCCGCCAAAAAAATAGTGTGAAGCCGAACATGTCGCAAACAGACCCGTGAATCGAAAAATCGAAATTTCTCAGACCAATGATATTTATGAAAAAAAACTATTTTTTTATTTGTTCTTTTGCGGAAGAAAAAGGCACGCGCGCTGCTTTAGCAGCGCGCGCCCCACGCAAAACCTAGTTATAATATATTTCCCAACAATATAGAACTGTATTTCAAAATCTGTCATCATGCCTATTGGTGTACAAATTCATGTGAGTTGGTGAAAACCCCTACAAAACGATTTAATGGTTTCTTTAAATTTGTATCGGCTGCAAATCGACCACGAAGATTGGAATCAAGTTATACTATAATATCCTTGGGTATAGACCATGGATATATTATATTACTCTATCTGGATCACGGACTTTATAGTGGTACTTGAAGATCGATGACGTCATAACAGAATGACCATTTTTGAATTGTGTCCATGTTATCTATAGTCCCAGGATATATCATTCCATTGTGATTTTTTATCAATGATATAAAAACATCTAAGATCAATAAATTGTATTATCATAATATAGATGTACCGTAATTGTGTGCCTTTATTTTCAGTTTACTTTTAATGCAATAATTAAAATACGGTAATTTGGAATAAATATTAATAAAATTTATTTTTTCAATATTATAATAATTTTGACACTAAAAAATTACCAATGGAAAGTATTGTGAAGAACCATATCAAAATAGGACATAATTTTTCTAAATGTGGATACCCTACAATTATAACTACGTGCCATACTAGCTAAATTTCATGCACTAAAAAATAAGGTACCATATAAAACAAAAATAACTACATATAAAGCCCTTGTTGAAAGTATAATAACTTATGGTCTTACAAGCTACGGAAGAACATTTAAAACCTACCTAGACAAAATGTATAATCTTCAAAAAAGAATTTTAAAATGTATAGTACCGAATAAATTTAAAAGTCTATTTATCGAAAATAATTCCCTATTTAATTACTGTAAAGTTCTGCAAATACACGATCTGGTAAAATACAATATGCTAAAAGAGCAATATTTCCGAAAAGAAATATTACACGAAACAACACACAAAATTATTACACGCAAAGTTACAAATAAAATTTTATTAAAGCCAAAATATAACAATTACTACGGAAAGAGACTATCAGAATATATAATACCGGACCTAATAAATAATCTCCCCTTACAAATAAAAAATAAAATCACAAAAACGAATATAAAAGCTACACTGTTGGAACACTTCTTGTCGAAAAATAAATAACAAATAATATATATATAAAAAAAAAATAGTTAGTTCCTCATGTAATGTAATATAACAGTTTCTATACAATATTGAGGTAAAACATTAAATTAAATTAAAACATAAATTATTCAATAGGGAAGCAGCCTGTATAAAGAACGAGCGATCTTGCTCAAGCGACGCGTCACGTGTGATACGGTCACTCCGGACACTAGTGGAGCGCGGGCTGCACCGGCTACCGGTAATGTTCTTACTGATTAAACTTTAAAAAAATACATCTTGTTACGATAGAACTAACGACCGCGCTGCGCCGCGAATGCAATTTTTATTGTAATCACTTATCTACACTCTGAGACAAACTTAATCATTCGTTTTTAAGAGTGTTAGATAGATAAAATACTAAGACACTAATGTAAGCTAAGCTAAATAAATAAATAAAAATAAATAAATGAAGGACAACCTCAATCCGGCCTGTGATTGGTCGAATGATCATTCCGTTATGACATCATCGATCTGCAGGTACCACTAAAAAGTCCGTGATCCAGATAGAATAATATATCCATGGATCTGACACAAGATATAATTATTTTTAGTCTCTGTGGATATCAGAGTCCTCAGTCTGTGTTAGTCTGTGGAGTAGAGACTAGAGAGTCTGTGACTCTGTGTCTGTGGCTGGCTGGCTGGCGGCTGCGGACCAAAGAGAAAATTAATAATTGCTGCAGACTTTGCGGCTAAAACGTAGTGATTAGGTACTCTGTGTTTGCGGCTTTTCTGCGGGTGCGGGGTGCCTCGTGTTTCGCTACAATATAAACACGTGTTTTGGTTACGCTACCGATTGAGTCAAACATTAGAATTTCCTTCCAATCAGTTTCCTAGAATTGAAAAGAAGCAGTAAATACTAAAGCTAAAAAAAATAAGTAGGTATACCATCAGGCGAGAATACTTGACTGGTTATAAAATAAACATCGAGAAAAATGAGTGAGGAAAAGGAGGTTGTTCCGGATACCAATGGTAAAGAACAGAAGGAAGAAGCCGAAGAAGATCTCAACGATAAAGAGGCAATGGCTGAAGAGCCTGACGCGAAAGAATCAAACGAAAACGAGGAAAAAGATGATTCAAATTTAGAAGCTGAAATTATTCGTCAAGTTGAATACTATTTCAGTAAGCTATACATATTCCAAAGCGTCATTTTCACGTATAATTCTATCACTGGATTCCTCTCTCACTGAAAGACTATATCATAATCTTGATCTTCAAATTTGGCCCATTTCCCGTCTATCTTTAGCACTTTGTATTGTTTTATGTAGAACACTATTTTCCAAATCATTCACATTGCACCGGCGACCGTATGTTTTCTATGTTCGCAGCATTGCACGTCTTGTGTTATTGTAACTGAATGAGCATTATATTTTATCATAAGCTTAGCTTAATAAGCTAACAACATAAAGTATGGATAGATAGTTTTGTGTTAAGTTCATGTGCGGCTCATTGCGTCATTTTATTGCTAACAATTTATTAACATCAACATGTTTCACAATACTGCTGTTGGATGACTTGTTTTAGCTCTTTTACCAAGTGTGGTCATGTGGTGGATTAATCCAGTCGATCCGTATGGATATTGTGAATATCTTATTGCTATTTGCTAAAAAAATATATTATTACGAAAATTAAGCTTCAAACCCAGTTAGTTCTATTTGATTGTTACGTTTTATATACATTTATATCGCAGATTGTCATTTAATTACACCTTACCATAACCATATAGATCTTGATGGCTATCAGTATAAGGGCCAAAATGCAAAATCATAACTTTACAGGAGAGGCTCTGATTGGTAAAACCGAAGTGTATGAAACTTTGCTTGTTTATTAAGACAACTATGCTTGTTATTTATTGCATAGTGTTTTATTTTTATTATCTTTTCTTTTTATTACACATTGGCCCTTATATGTTTTTGTTAATTTATCTTTTTCCAAAAACATCCTAAAAAACCAATGTGTTACATTGGCTTTTATACACGTATTACGCTAATTAACAGAAAAAAATCTCAATATAATTCTATAGTAATTGTTACTCTTGGCACTATAATTTTCACTTCTTAATACCAAATTAACTAAATATCCGTCTAAACTGCATGATATCATCATCGTCATCAAATAGTTTGGTTTGGCCCATAATATACATAGGGCTCATTGATAATTGAAGCCATCTTTTACTTATTCATCTAATGAATGTAATAACACATTAATAACTTTTTGCAATCATGGCAAAGCGATAGTTTGATAAGTGTCAAAACAACAGATTGGCCCAAAAAAACTAACATGTGGTGAACTCCCTGTATATATAAGTCTCAAACAACTATTTGGACCTTGTACCTTTAAATTCATGCTAGATGACTATCTAGCATGAATTTAACTTTACACTGTAAAAAAATTTTGTTTTTATGCAGAAATGATTTTTAATAGCTCACCTAATTAATAACATCAATGAGATGTGTTTACAATAAAAAAGTAAAAATGGCCAAATTGTTAGTTTGGCCCATGTATATAGGACTCATCGATATCTTGAACAACATATTCTTATCCTATTCATAAGCCTTTGGGTAATTTCTAATACCAGGTTAGCCACTAACCAGTCTTTCAATTGCTATTACGAGCCCTGAACCCAACTAAATGACTTTAAATCCAAACCTGGACCAATCACAGCTATTTTGTTCCCAGTGATTTTTAGCATTGTAATCATAATGACTTATGAGCCATAGAGTGGTTAATTTACATTCTAGGTTCTGTAAAAAGTTGTATCAGAATAGGGAATGTATTATTTTGGTGATCAGTTGCAGCCCATACACACTTATCTTATAAATAAATAAACGCTTACACACTCATACCCCCGCAGTAGGTTTTTACCAGTGTCGCGGGTGGCATGGACGACACATATAACACATCACAATAACACCCATGTCCCGAGTACAAATATTTGTCACATAAATATCTGCCCTGGCCGGGAATCGAACCTGGGACCCCTCGCTTCGCAGGTAGGGTCGCTACCAACTAGGCTACAGGATTGTTAATCTTATACTTCTAAACTTAGAAAAAAAGCTTCAAAATATGCTCATTTGATTGAAAATTGATGATTGTTATGTTTGTAATCATACAAAGTGTATTTAATGGTCATGTGTGTATTAGGAAATCTAAACTTATTACTTGGTGACAAATTTTAACTTATTACTTGGTGACAAATTTTAACTTATTACTTGGTGACAAATTTTCAGGTGATGTCAACTTGCCTCGTGACAGGTTCCTCAGAGAGCAAACCCAGCTAGATGATGGATGGGTGCCATTGGAAGTACTTCTGACCTTCAACCGTTTATCCAAACTCAGCTCGGATGTTGATTTTATTGAAAATACCTTGAAAAAGTCTACATCTGGTCTTCTTGAGGTTTGTACACAAATATGATAAAATAAATTACAATAAAAAGATGTTTTTTTTCCCCCCTTAATTATGACAAGAGCAGGAAAAACAGACAGACAGACAGACAGACATGACGAATCTATAAGGGTTCCGTTTTTTGCCATTTGGCTACGGAACCCTAACTAGTCAAGTGAAATAGTATTTCTCAATTCGAAATCTCCAAAATGCCAAATCTCAATTGGTCCATTTTTAGGTTGCAGATAAGAAAGTTCGCCGAAATCCTGAAAATCCCATACCAGAGATGAATGAAGACCGTCGCAAGGAAATTGTAGCAAGAACCATCTATGCCAAAGGTTTCCCGAAGAACTCTACACTAGACGAGATACTCAGGTTCTTTAAGAAGTATGATGAGGTGGAAAATGTTATCATGCGGAAATATTTAGACCCACGCACGAAGTTACGCATGTTTAAAGGATCAATATTTGCTACTTTCAAAACAAAGGAACAGGTAAAAATAAATCTTAAGTTTATCTAGAATTAAAAGTATCACATACCTGTATGCAGGACAAACATCCTTAAACACTCTCCACTTCCCCTTTGCATGGAGTACAACCGATTGTGTAATATGGATAAGGAATTCGACATTTTCTTTGACTCAATACCTTATAAGAAAAAAAAATTAGCACTTAAGCAACTTTATTTAGCCTAATAGCATCGAGGCTTGTTTGCGAAAATTTTAATAATTATTTTAAAACGTTATCCGATTAAAATTGTCGCAAACAGTTTCAAGTCTTGAGTTTCTGCTCTTGTTGATAAATATATAGTAAACAATGTTGTCACGCCTGTAATTGGCACTCACACTAGTCCAGTTTCTATAGAACTTATATTTGTAATGTAATGTGTACTGCTGTTGGTGTGCTAATAAAATAAAATAAAAAAATAAAATAAATCAAAATGTAGTATTTCTAAATTGATTAATAATTGAGTAAGATTAAAATGTAATGGACCTAAATCTATATTTTTAATTTACTTAAGCTTTATTATCATTAAAGAGGCCAAAGGATATTTTTTGGAATTGAAAAATTATAATGAACCTTTTTTTTGGGAAATAGATTTGTTCTAGCGAGTTAAGAGAAAAATGGGTGTTATTAGAAATTCTTGTTGTATTCACAAGCAAATATGTGTCCAATTTGTAAATGAAACACATGATATAAATTAATAATAATATTTTGATGTAAACTGCATCAAATATGTACAATGATGTATCAAAATTTACTATGGATAATAATTAAAACATGTTGCAGGGTTCCCTGATATTTGTATTTAAAAAAAGGCTTCAACTGGTAATTATATGTGAATTATAAATTATGTAAATATAAAATTGTTTTCAGGCTACTAAATTTATAGAATCAAAGGATTCTGTGAAATATAATGATACAAATCTTTTGATCTTGTGGCAAGAAGAGTATGGAGTAGTAAAGCAAGAGGAGAAGAATAACAAGCACAAGAAGAAGGATAAGAAGTTTCTACAAGTAAAACCTGAGGTAATTTTTTAATATATTAGCATAGCTTAGTATTTATAGACAAACGAACCTTTAAGAAAATTCAGCAAATAAAATGGAGAATTCTCAGATTATTAAGACCTATGGAATTCCAGACTTCCACAATGAAGTGATAATTTAGTTTTAAATGCAATCAACAAAAATATTCTACACCTACCAGTAAACTCGATACATTTTTTATATGATATTGACGTACTGTTCCTCCGTTATTTTAAACTATGTATATAGAACTAAATTAAATAAATATTTTGAAAATACTTTCAAACTAAGCTAGCTTTCTAACTAGAGCTCCCTCGCCTGGTGCCAACCCAGAGCATAGTTCAGGTCACCATCATAAAAATGCATTGTCATTGGAACCAAATCAATTAATTTCTGAAATTTCAACTCCGTATGATTCAGTTCAAAGCTTGCAAGATTTGACCCATATTAAATATTGCTACCTAAAAAACAACTTACGTAAAAAACCTTATAGAAATTCATGATGCTACTGAACGAATGTGTATAAACGATTATATAAATTACTAGCGTTTTGACCCGGCTATGCCTGCATTTCCGGTTTAATGGTACCCCATATGTTATCTGGATCATGGTGAGAGAATGTGTGTTAAACATGAAACTTCATTCGGAAGTTTGTGCATAAGAGTTACATGAAACATCCATACGACCGAACAAAAAATCTCTCATTTGTATGTAAAGTAGAAAGTAGGATTTAGATTGTCGTACTTTTTTTTTTCTCAAATATCTTACGTGTATAAACTATGTACATGTATATACCTAATACTAAATACAATATTTTTCGTATATTGTAGAAGCCACAGCTGATATCGCTACCCACAGGCTCGGTGCTATACTTTGAAGATGGTCACGAAAAAATGACGCGAGAAGAAATCAAAACTGCATTCACTGGAATAGGTATGATAAATGTTTATCTATGTCGAAACTATGTTTTGCTATAGTAGGCCACTCGCACTTAGACCTAAGACCTAAGTGCGAGTGAGCGCGCAATATGCTTCGCCCTGCTCGCACTTTATGTCAACGAGTGCAGGGAGATACTGTGACTACTATAATGTTTAATTTTTGTTCTCATAATCTTAATATATATAAATTACGTGTCACGTTGTTTGTCCGCGATGAACTCCTAAACTACTGAACCAATTTTAATCAAATTTGCACACCGTGTGCAGTTTGATCCAACTTGAAAGATAGGATAGCTTACATCTCAAAATAAAAAACTTTTGACAGAACGAAGTCTGTCCGGGCAGCTAGTATAATATATATAATTAAACACTTAACACCTGCTTTGGTCACTGCACATTGAGTTCGGTGACATAAATTATCGGCATTTCTAAACTAAATTTCTTTAAAGGAATTAATTTAACTTAGGAATGCAAATCTTAATACATATATATAAATTACGTGTCACATTGTTTGTCCGCGATGGACTCCTAAACTACTTAACCGATTTTAATCAAATTTGCACACCATGTGCAGTTTGATCTAACTTGAAAGATAGGATAGCTTATATCTCAAAATAATAAAAAAAAACTTGAGAGGTGTCAAGGGACACCCGGATGGAACGAAGTTCCTTGCAGTCGCTTGCATATTTTTGCTATCCTAGTGCTCTGGTTTGCTTTCTATGTAAAAAAAACTACGACGGAAAAAGTGTCGCAACTTTTCGTTACCGGCAAAAAGTGTCGTTCGGAACTTCGTTCCAAAAACTTTTGACAGAACGAAGTCTGTCCGGGCAGCTAGTTGAATTATAATTTTGTTGCTTTCAGATAAGAAATTCGACATAGCCTTCATTGATTTCAAGATTGGTCTCACAAAGGGCTGGATTCGCTTCAGCCAGGAAAATGCTGCTAAAGATTTCCTAAAATTGTTAAAAGATGGAGGGAAAATTGTAATTGGAAGCCATGAAGTCGTTCTAAAGCTGTTGGAAGGTGATGAAGAGAAGGAATACTTGAATAAAACTCTTGAGTCAATGGCCAAGAAACGTAAAATGTCCAAGACATTTAAGCAAAAGCCCAAGGGTCACAGAGGGAGACATAATATGAAGAGGAGGAGAGGGAATGATAGTGAAGACGCTCCACCGGCTAAAGTAAAGTGCGTTAGTTAACCTGCAACCCGTTAGCGGAAAGCTTATTTAATTATTGTAAAGTTTTGGCACTGTGACAACACGTAACGGGCTAATTGAAAACAGCAATACAGAATTTCAATAGCCTTACCATAATTTTGTTATTTTATATCCTATATCCATCATCATGTAATAATTTTATTACAGATTGATGAGAATTCAATGATTAAATACCATATTTTGCATGTAAGTATGTAAGTGTTGGAAAGAATGTAGGACAACGTTTATAATTGCCTGTCGAAAATGAAAGTTGTGATTGTAGTGGTTATCTAATCAGTTTGTATTGATTTTATTAAAAATTATCTTTTGCAAATAATTGTTTCATTTTCACACAGTCGATTTTGGTTTCAAAGCTATGGTTTTTCATTGTCTTGATCAAACAAAAACCGGGCAAGTGCGAGTCAGGCCACGCGCAAAGTAGGGTTTTGAAGGTGTAAGTTTAATAAGTTTATCGACGATTACTCATTAACTATCTAGTCTACTCGATAAGTTCAAAATGGTTGAAAATAGAGATACTGCTCTTAAAAATACGTGCGATAGCTCATTCTGTTCGGAATGATGTCTAGAAAAATGTTTCGGAAGCGTTTACCAGCACGTAAAAAATTGCAAAAGTTATTGACAAAATAAAGTTGAAAACAAAAGTATTTTGTTTTTGGTAATCACTCCGAAACTATTAATATTTAAGAAATTTTAAAACAAGATTCTTAAAGAAGAGGAAATTTCCAAACAATGACTGGCGACTCTCGAAACTCTATCTCCATTATTTATAACTTTAATTTAACGCTGAAAATGGGTCTCCACGCGGCATTTTTAGGTTGCGCGTGCGGCGTCAAAACCGAGTTCGTCACACTCAATAATTTTTTAAGGTATTAATTATTAATTTAAAAAAATAAAAAAAATATGGTGTATTTGAAACACTTCAGAGAATTTGCTCCCGTTGGAAATTTTGCTTAAAGTTAATTTTTCAACAAGTTGGACGATTGTTAATTAACTACATTTTCTCGAACTTCCATTTTCATTGTACATTAAAAAAAATGTTTTATGTAATTGTCCTATAAATTTTTCGCTTCGTGGAGCCCTTCTTATATACATGCTTAACGAGATCACGTCATAAAAGTTTAAAAAGTTTTAATACTTTGTGTATAATAATTTTATAAGTTGAACAAAAAATGAAAAATCCAAATAACATTATTGAAAATATTTTTTTCCCAATTTATTATTACATAATCATTTTGGCATTCATAAAAGACATTTACTGAAATGAAAAAAAAAAAATTCCCTCATTTTTTTATATTTTTTTTATTAACAAATAGACTATTTCAATGCTTTCAAGAAAAACTTTCTTAATACCTTATTCTTTATAAAATATTATGATTTTCGAAAAAAAAATTTTTTTCTTAATAATGATATATAATTTTTTATAATCGTTTTTTAATATTTCTATTGTTTGAATAATTAGTCAAGAATTTTTTTTTTCTTAAAAATTATAATTGATCGTCTTTTATAGAAATTTAAAAAAATAATTTTTTTATCAACAATTTCATTGTTTTTTAACTTAACAATTTGTTGTAAACAAATTCTCAACTTTTTTTATATATTTTTTCTGAAACTCCTAAAAATAAAAAAAAACAACGATGTATAGAAAAACTTTTTTCAATTTTTAAATTTCGATTCGATAAAAAAACTAAAAAATTATTTGTTCAACTTATAAAATTATTATACACAAAGTATTAAAACTTTTTAAACTTTTATGACGTGATCTCGTTAAGCATGTATATAAGAAGGGCTCCACGAAGTGAAAAATTTATAGGACAATTACTTAAACATTTTTTTAATGTACAATGAAAATGGAAGTTCGAGAAAATTTAGTTAATTAACAATCGTCTAACTTGTTGAAAAATTAACTTTAAGCAAAATTTCCTACGGGAGCAAATTCTCTGAAGTGTTTCGAATACACTACATTTTTTTTATTTTTTTAAATTAATAATTAATACCTTAAAAAATTATTGAGTGTGACGAACTCGGTTTTGACGCCGCACGCGCAACCTAAAAATGCCGCGTGGAGACCCATTTTCAGCGTTAAATTAAAGTTATAAATAATGGAGATAGAGTTTCGAGAGCCACGAGTCATTGTTTGGAAATTTCCTCTTCTTTAGGAATGTTGTTTTAAAATTTCTTAAATATTATTAGTTTCGGAGTTATTACCAAAAACAAAATACTTTTTTTTTTCAACTTTATTTTGTCAATAACTTTTGCAATTTTTTACGTGCTGGTAAACGCTTCCGAAACATTTTTCTAGACGTCATTCCGAACAGAATGAGCTATCGCACGTATTTTTAAGAGCAGTATGTCTATTTTCAACAATTTTGAACTTATTGAGTAGACTAATCGGCTAACATAGCCGTGATAGTTTTCCTTGTAAATTCATTATATATCCTATTTTTAAAATATTTTTCACTAGTTCATCTCCAACCGTTTAGCTGACAGGGGGAAGGAAGCGAAATTGGCACGTGAAAAACGGTCTTAGCAAACCCATAATATTTTTGAAAAATACCCTGTTCAACGATACCATACACTATGGGGTACGCGAAGAAAAAAATCATCCTCATGTTAACTGGTGGAGTTGGTAACTGGAGGCATTTTGACAAACAAATCTACGATTACGATTGGAGTTTTAATAAATATGTTTAATCATGCCAAATTGTAATACAGCTTTCTAGGCGCTATGACGACATGACGAAACTTCAAGGGTTCCGATTTTTCTTTGGAACCCTAAAAAGTGAAACTGTATTGATCACGAATATGTTATATTCGTATGTTCAGTGTTTTCGAATGATATTATTGTTATTTTCTGAATAACTCGAGGTCCGAGGATATGACTAGTGGTTCCTTCTGCTGCAGGTTGCCGAACCCGTTTATTCCAGACAGTGCTCTTACGTGGTGGTAGGGTAAGGTAATTCTTATAAAGAAAAATACCCACTTGAGGAACAACTTATTAGCCTATTAGGTACCTACCTCCTGAAATTGACCGCCGAACGTTGTCTTATATCGGTCGTTGCGAGAACTAGTAAAAAGGTAAAAACGGATAGTCTGCACTCGGTCATAGACCATAGCTCATAGGGTGGGTACCTCACGTCTTTTTTAGCCGAGTCTCTTAGCCGAGTCTATAGGTGACCATCTAGTTCTGGTGCCTCCTCGTGAGCTCGATCATTAGCTATTTGCATAAAATTAAAAAATATTATAATAGCCGCGTTCAGACTCCAGAGTCCAGACCGACCGAGCACGAGCCACGTGCACCACGGCTCGCGATTCAATGCCTCGGCAGTGTAGACGTGGCATGGGCGCATCCCCCTATACACGAGCGATAACCTTCGCGACTCCAGAGTCCAGATTTGGGAGTCGAGTGTGAGTTGAGTAGGACTCCAAACTCGACGAGAGCCAGTTTATTATTATTTCGGTTATAATTTATTGAGAACTCTGTGGTTTTTAGTTCTGTGGAGTGGAGCAAATTGTCAAACTCCTGTCAATCATAGACAAGAGTGGAGGTGTGTCAAAATTGTCAAATCAAAAGCGGGCGGTTTGTGTGCTTGTATTGTGTTGTGATTGTGACTGTTGTGTTACGTGTATATAAATTTAAACAAGCAATTTAATCACTATGAAACCTCAGAATGAATCCCCGGATAATCCAGGGACAGACGAGGCACCATCACAAGTTGCCGGTGACGTGATTGGTGATACAGCGTATAGTGAAAGGTTTGTGCTAAAAATTCTATTAAAATTGGCCAACTTGGATTTGCTGAAGGAGGAAGTGCAGGAGAAGACCTTCGAGGAGGACCTGTGTACTCTTTGGGATATGACAGCGGATCGAGACGTGGTTCTTTTCTTACAGAAACATGAAATATTGAAGCTACTAAATTTTGCACTACCAACAATCGAAACCCCGCGTATTATTGAGATTGTAATCGGTATCGTAGGCAACATGTGTTGCCAAAAAGAAGCTGTGGAAACTCTGCTTAAAATGGACACATTCATGTCATTCCTGATAGAGTACATTAAGTCTGATGATAGTCTCGTGCTCATACAAGTGGTACGCCTCATTAATTCCTGCCTTTTCCTTGCATCAGACGACAATGTGACCACTTGGACAGATCTGTTTATTAAAGTTGGTTACTCAAATGCACTGTACTTTATTCTTAGAAATTCTTCAAACAAAGATCTCCTTGTCACAGCGTTGGAAAATTTTAACACGATTTGCTCATATTGCAACACTAATTCAACAAGATCTAACTTCTTCGGACACTTTGTCACCGTTGACGCGCTCGAGTCATTGACTGTAGCATTCTCCGAGGTTGTGGTGAAACAGATAGACCTGTGTGATAAGAATGAAATAGAACGAGTGTTGCTAATAAGTTTACAGATCACTTTAAACTTGATAGGTTTTGACAAAAAGTTGGACATTAATAATGAGAACATGGAACAAGTAGCATTCATGATCATGACAGTATTAAATTACTACGAAAGGAAAATAGTTATCCAAAAGGAAGTTGACATGGATTTGGTGGACATAGTGGATTCTACTGTCACTATCATAAAGATTCTTCAGTTGAGTGGAACCTCGGAGCCGGACAAATACTTCAATCCGAGTTACAACATGTGGAAGGCCTTGAATACGATGGAAGATTATGATAAGAATGATTCTTCTAAATTTGAAGAGGACGAGAAAGATGAATTGAAAACATTTGCGTGTAAACTAAGAACACCTTTGTGCTCCGTAATATGTCTCTATCTAGAGAAGTGTTCAGATGAAAACCTGGCCAAGTCCATAGAGCTGTTGAATAGTGATTTGGATGAAATTTTTATTTCAGTAATGGACTCTGATTTGGTGTCAAGTGTTACAGAAAGAATGTCTTATTATCGAACTAGAATAAAAGACTGTTGATCTAAATAGAATTGTTGTTAGTAATCTTTATTTTTGTATTATATATCTACAAAAAATAATAATTAAGTAACTAATATAATATTAACGAACATGTGTCTAACTTTAGAATTGATTTCATTTAAATCGCATCAAAAGTGAGCTAGAATAGATTTTAGAATGAAGAATTTAGTTGTGGGTGATAAAATAAGCTTAAATGAAAATCAAGTTTGAGGCATTATTTGCATATTCAGCATTTTAAAACATTAATTACGTTGTATTTTATTTCTTCATTTGGACATACCACTATTGGTCTCATTTACATGTTTTTCTTTATGACTTAATTCTTTCAAACAAGTAAAGTCGGCACACGAAGCAGGAAGAACTTCGTACATTGACTTGTTAGTACCTGTCTCTGTCACTCCCGCGTAAATATAATGCGTGCTCGCTCGCATAGTGCAATGGCCGCCGTTCTATGCGAGCCAGACGCATTATATTTACGCGAGAGTGACAGAGACAGGTACTAACAAGTCAATGTACGAATTTCTTCCTGCTTCGTGCGCCGACGAATAACCTATGGTAAATGACCACCATTGTACCTTCAAGAGTACACGATTACCCCTGGCTGATACTATAATTTTATTAATTCGGGAAAAGGATTATAAAATAAAATGACAACATGTATATAGGATTATATATTTTGTAGACATTATAAAGCAACATTTACATTACCATAAACGAGTTTTACACCGCCCCGAGGCGACTAAAACTATTCGAATGTAACAGTACACTGTAAACAACGCGCCCACTACGCTTCTCACATAAAAACGTACCACAAATACTGAAAGGGAGAATAGAGATTAATAACTGTATAATTTACATCAAATGTACTTACGCTAACTAAACACGAGCCTAAATACCCCAACCGGGGCGTAATCGCACAACTTAAAATATCATTCGTTTAAATTTATAATGTATCGTTAAAGAATAAAAACAGGATAAAGACTAGACTTTACACTGATCAACGATAAATGGCTAACAGCAACGTATCGCGAGTGGCGCCCCCGCGGCCGACGGGGACAGCCCAAAACTTAAACATACACGCCGCGAGCGACGACTTACTAAAACATAACATGTGACGACACCGGACCGCCGACCGCAGAGATAACTCAATATACAATATAGTACCTACACAATAAATTACATAAATAATCTGAATTTAAAAACAAGTCTTAGGCTTTTGATAAATTATTAACGTCTTAAGTAGTACCTTGACAAACTTCAGTTTCGTTAGGTTCCTACCTCGGCCCATCAACGCTGCTCGCGAGCGACTAAACAAACAAACATATTACATATAGCTCACGATAATACCGGATTTATATGAGAATAAAATTGTGAACAGTATCATACTGATGCAACAAGCTGTACAAAACATATCAATTATACAATAACCATTCCGTTCCTAGTCGGCCAACTGTATGACTAGAGAAAATTGTCGTGCAACAATTTTGTTTATTTCACGTGTATTTGTGACATTAGGTCTGTGAATCTCTTATGTTTGAAGTATGATGGGCATTGATGGGCGAAAGTAATAAAATAATATTTACAGAATCGCAGATAAAAATAAGCTGCGTTAAGTTAATTGATGATTACCGATACTGACGGATATCCTGTTTATTTTGCTTCATTCGGCAATTCGTCCACTATCTCCCAGTGCCAGTAATCACCGATTATATCACTATGATATGAAACAGGTAAGCCCCTTTGTACTGCAGGGATATGACAACATCTACCTACACAACGATAGAACATTAATATTTCAGTTTGATACACAAATATCAGTGAATTACATTTAGTAATTGCGAAAAATTACGAACACACATACCTACTTACGTTGCAAATATTTTCTCGACTTGCTTTCAAGAGCATTTTTCATGCGAATTCTTATAGTATCTTATATTCATTATTGCAATGCAAAGGCATTTAGCGACATCTACATATAATTAAATTCTCGCCCAACGCGATCGTGTGGCAAGTGGCAACACACAATGGCTATCGTTTCCTAACGCTTACAAAAATGCTCGCAAAAACAAGCTCCAAAGATCACAAATACACTTACGTTTCGTCAAATTTATGAAAATACATAGAACTACACACCGAGTGTAAACGCTAACGAATGTTAACAGGAGAAAGCTATTCAATTACACAAAACCGTTCACGCCATTTTGTTTTCGAATGGTCCGTTTTTGGCACATCGCGTTCCAAATATGCGTACAATAATACTTTGCGTTCGGTAGCGATCTAACCGCCCGCGCCAATACTTAGGGGTTACTATAATTTTGTTTTTAATAAATAACTAACATACATACTGAAAAATAAGATATTGGGAAGGAATAATAAATATCATTTTTTCACTTATATCAACAAGTATTTGTTATAGATACAATAACTTAATGTAAATGTAATAAAAAATAGCAACCCCAATTTATTATTCGATACTAACGTTTGAAGATAATATCCCTATTAAGGCACGCCCGATTTTAAAAAATATATAATATGAGGCATTGCATGTTTGTGCGTATGACATTACGAAGGCATTTATTTTAATATCTTTCCATCTCGCTCATACGAATTATTAATTATCTTCAAACGTTCGCATTATAACATAGTACAAAAATTATCATTTACATCTTTGGTACTTTATTTATTGTGAGCAAAGACACGCGCTAACGGTTTGCGTATGCACTATCCACAAGAAGCGAAGCTATGGGGTGTCGCAATAAGGACCTTACGCTTAATACAATAGACATATATTTCTTGTGACAGAGTGGGCAAGCCTTTCAAAGCTTTCACTGGAATGTTCTTGTCACTATTTAATTTTTTTAGGCCCCATAATTTGACAACGCGTAAATTACAATCTTTGAATAGTTTTCGAAACATTCCGCTATAACGCTGCTGAAATTGATATGTTTGACATTGTAACACGACGCGGTCCATGCTAACTTTAATTACTTTCAAACTTCGACATCATGATAATCCAACGTTACCTTACGCGTTGTCAAAATCCAAAACACTTCACCAACATATTGCTTTAACGTAAGCGTATTCCGGGTATTAACCTACGACATTTAATTTGTACTTACACGCGAACATATAAAACGATTATATGTATACATGTAACATTAAAACAACCTAGGTTCCCCGTTTTTCGTTGTTCTCGAACGGACTGCTGTTAATATTAATCTACGGGGTACAAACACAGCTGGATAAATTTAGGAAGAATATATTTACAATCGGTTTTAACGGCCACATCAATGATCAAGATATCTCATCGATCTCGCGGGGATCAACCGAAATATGAATGTCACAAGGACAATAATAATTCAATTTTATGAAAACATGATCATCATGAATAAATAAATAATGATTGCTGTGATTTTCTCGGATTGATTCACCGCGGGATAAAGAGATCAAACATCTAGTATTAATATGGTAACACTTATCCGAGTGGCTATTTTAAACCCATAAATTTAAGTGTGGCCGTCAAAACTTACAAATACGAATAAACATGTTACACTTAAGAAAATCGCATGCATTATCCGTTGCACCTCAACGGAAAGTTTCACTAAGCGTATGTCTCAAACAGCGCGATGTAAGTGAATCCGTAGCCCATAATGTAATCAAACAACAAAATATAAATTCATTGTTGTGTAATCCATTGTTTCAAAACAGAATACCAATAATACTTAAACAAAACTTAGCTTGTCCAGTTTCAAAACGGTAAAATCAACCACACACAATTTAGCCTCAACATAAAAAATAATACTGAATTTCATATCAAACGTTCCCGATACATATGGTTGGATAATTTCATTCAACCATAACAAAATCGAACACTTGATTTCCGTATACCATCGTAATAATAATAAAATCCAATTGATAACAATTTAAAACTGCCACGATTTATTTAAGTGTCCGCTCGGCGTGAGGAAAATGATTCCTAGAAAACATGAATTTGATCGATTCACAAACACCGCGCACGCGCACGCTTCCCGGCCGAAGAGATCGCATCACATTACATCACTCGGGGACGCGACGAGAATATCACTCCGCATATCGTCCAAGGCAAGCCAAGGCGGAACGTAGCGATATCGACGATAAATATGTACATCTGAGCGATACATAGCGACAGATTAGTCTGGAACAATATTTTTGGAACCGCCATCAATTTCTTCGTCAATGATTTATCTCCTGATCCATAAATGTAATCGATTACAGATCATATCATAATTAGGTATGTGTCAATTGTAGTCGAGAAACGGCGACATAAAAATAATCGATTATGTAGAAAAATCGATGTATCATCGAAATTGATCTTAAATATTCATATGTCGATAAATTCATCGTTCGATTCCCAAAGTGCATAGCGTTACGTATAAAAAAAAACTTAATACGCTAATAAAATGTGTTTGCAAGGATGTAAGCTCCTAGAGCTAATACCGAGTTCAAGAATCCATATCGATTTTGAACAACTTATCAATACATCGATGCGTCATTCCAGTTATCTGCATCCATCGACATCCGCTCTCCGATATTGTGCTTGCGATTAATTGATTGTGGATACATCGATGTTTCAATGCAGGAGCAATGGAAAATCGATAATTTATCGATTACTATTATCTGATTGTGAGATCGGTTTGTGAGTTCCCTGTGTCGGCGCAAGTCGTACATCGATCGATATCGATACCCAGGGGGGTATTTGAGGCTTAGGCCCCGGAGAAGCCGTAGACCTCTAGGACCCGGATCTCAAAGTCCCCTGAGGGGCACAGCGGCGGATTGTTGAAGGTAGAGCAGCGGTCCGTTTTCCCGAACCTTATGTTTTCGTCCATCCAGATCGCTTGGCCGTCCCTGGAAAAGGTTAAGTGGAAATTAATGATTATACTTCACACTGAGTAAGATAAATATAGATATACTGCTACTCGTAACATTGACATAAAACTTCAGCTTGCAAACTGGTTTCAGAATGATTAATTGCGAAGCGTAATGTTTCATGACTTAACATGTTTTACGGCAAACCTGGTGTGTAGGATGGTGATCTAGTCACATAAGATCTGGCTTTGGTGTTTCACACGAATATGTCTTACCAAATTCAAATACATAGCAAGATAGTAACTGTTTATCAACGAGTTCTTAATAAAACAGTTTTTTTTTACTTTGTGGCCAAACTGTGGTTGAGATTTTAGACGGGTTTGGTTTTGATGTTCAGTCAAGCTAAAAAATATCGTACTACCCACGACATTCCTAAAAAACGACATACCCTCCACCAATAGTGATCATTGTATTATCGGCGGCCATGAACAGCGAGTTAGCGTGTGTCGTCCTCGCGTCGCCTTCCTCGACGGCTTTGTCCTCCAGGAGGCACCCAACCCAAGGGTACTTGGCTCGGGTTGGATGCAGGCTGAAATGTGGCCAAGGGCCAAGTTAAGCCAAGTGAGGGTAGATTACGAACCCGCCACCGATGGTGATCATTTTGGAGTCGGCGGCCATAAAGAGTTCCGAGCCGTGCGCGACTCGCTCGTCCCCCTTCCCGTCGGCGAGGGCGGCGCACCCCACCCAGGGGTACTTGGCGCGCTCCGGGTACAAGCTGCAAGGGCATTTTTGTTCACGCTATGCTCAATGACGGTGACGGGGGTAATTGGGTAAAACGAGGGTACTTTTAAAACGATTTTATTTTTTATTTTGGGGTGGAGGGGGGGATAAAAGACTTAATATAGAATGCACAAACGAATCACCAGTATCAACAAGTTGTTATAAGTAGTTAAAAGGACATAAGGGATTCACACAAGTTAACTGTAACTAAACAGTTTAGCAATTCTATGTTATCAATTTGTTTCAAAAAATCTTAACAGTATAACACGGTAGAAAAGAAATCAGTAAAGATTAAAAGAAAAGCATTTATGCTTAAAATAACATATTTAAAATATCTTGTCAAGTTATTAACAACATAAATTACCATAATTATAAGCATTTAAAGCCGAAGAATTCTTAAAGATACAAATAAGCGTTATAAAGAAGCGTCAGCAAAAAAAAAACCATTGCACTAAAGGTAAAGTATGTAGAAACAAAAATAGATGTACATATTTAGCAATTGAAGTGATGTATTGTGAATGAAGAATGTGCGTGAAGAAAAATGTGCAGCAGAGAAATATAACAAATATTTTAGCTATAACCCGGAGTGCCCAAGTTATTTAATAAAAAAAAATAGATTATTATGAGTCTGGTTGTTCACTGAGATTGATTGTATATTAATTGACAAAGATGTTTTTATATCTCAAATTGATGATGCAAACATCAAGTTCCCCGATATTTATGAAAACTTTCATGTTTTTCTTTCAAAAAGTTCTAATCAGACTGATCAGATATTGCAGCCTTTTCTGTGTTACATATATATTTTTACTTTCATTTTATTACTTGATTCATGAAAATTACAACATTATTAAAATCGGATTATCGTCCGCGTCATTCGACAACATCTGTATTGTGAGATGGTTCAATTCAATCTCAGTAAGTAGTCAGACTCAAAAAAGGTGTGATAAAATAGCATAAATAAATATGTATTTCAACTAATAATAGTACACAAACAGAAAAGCTCGCTCTGACGGCAAATCAAATAACACATATTACTAAACATAATATTGTTATTAACAAATTCATAATTATTAAATTTTGATACAATTTGCTTCACTGTACGCCTTAACAAAAAAAAAATTTGGCAAAATGCCGGTTCTTAAATTCAAGTAAAATTAAAATCACAATGGATAAAAACGATCCTTTATGTTTACATACAAGAAGACATACGAATAAGAAAAGATATAACGACAACACAGCGAAGCAAATGTATAAGACCGTCACCTCATCAATGCATTAAACATAACAAAAATAGTGGCAGAAACATTACAAGCATAGTAAACTTAAGGCCAATGCATACGTAACGGGTTTATTTCCCTTACGGGATGCACTATCGTATACATTTTCTATGAACCGATGTTTCCAAAATTTCACGTCCCGTCCCGTACGGGAAAAAATGTTTTGAGGTTCTAAGACTAAAGCCCCAACTCAAGAGTCACTAACAGTTACTTTAATTGCTCCTTAGTAAAGAATTATCATACAAATTCGTATATACAATTTAGTACAGAGAGGAGCGATTTATGTAACCATTAGGGTATCTGAGTTGGGGCGTAAGTTTTTTTTTTAATTTACGATATTAACTCGAAAAGTACTAGTATATGATTCGTTGCTGATGCCACAAGTTAAAAACATTGATGAAACGCCTGTAGTGCCATCAGCAACAAATCGGTTAAGACCCTCAAGCCCTCTCCCACTAAGACCCCAGCTCCGTCATAGCTGGTCCCCCCCCCCCCCCCACCCCAGTTACCTGAAGAGGAATGTCTCGCCGGTGCCGAAGTAGGCCTGTCTGTTGCCGCGTTCGTCTTTCTGATTGCGCTCGAACCACCGCGTCGAACAATACGCGCCAAACACCTACACACAATGTGCTTTATAGATTGATGACGTATACATAGCACATACATTTGCAGTGAAAGAACCATTCTGATATTAAATATGATAAGGTGTATTCTACTTCCTGACAGTTTTATTAATTCATTCATATTAACATTCATCGGTGAATGACCGAAGTCGTCACAAAAATAATAAATAAAGGACATTCACTAGTAAACTAGATGAAGTGCTATACACCAATGTATCTTTGGATATTCACAGAAACTTAACTTACAGAAAACACGAATATAATCAAATCACTAAAAAAATGGCTTGAGAGCCAGTTCTTTCTTATTTTCTTAAGAAGAATCTTGGCTGGCAACGCATTAGTGATGCCTTTGGTATCGCTAATGTCCACGACGAGACCACTTCACATCAGGTAGATCTACAGCTCGTTTGTCACACATACATAAAAAAATCGGTGCATCACCTACCTCATTATTACAAGTCTTGATCATGAGCAACGTGGGCTCATGGTGCTCCACCCTCACATAGAAGGTGGTGAGCGAGCAGCCGTGCTCCTCCGTGGTGTACAGCAGCACCGGCTGGTACATCGTGATGCGCACCGGCAGCCAAGACCACAGCGTGAACAGCTGACAACAAGCTTAGTGTTAGTCGACGAACAAAACGTGTGATGATGATGATGATGATGACTGTCTAATTGTCCTAATTTTACTAGAGCAGAATAGCTAGAAAGATAGAGCTGATAAAGAACGATGTATGCTTTTTATTGTGATCCAGTACCCCACTTTCCACCGAAGTGAGGAGAGTGGAGCGGAGCGAAGACGTTTTGTATACAATCATTTATCTAAGCTAAGCCTAACGATATCTAATTGGTTGTTTACAACAATGTCATCGCTTTACCCTTCTCTGCTTTGGCTAGAATCGACCGTTCATAACTAGTGCGTGCCCGAACAGCATTAGTTATGAACGGTCGGCGTCGTAAGGAGATCATAATTTTCTTTCAGGGTTCTGCTCCAGCTCATTCTATTTTAATGATCAATGGAAGTGGTGATCAAATGAAAATTTTCTGAATTTAACGTAAAGGATAATGATATTATTATATAACAATAAAAATATTAAATCAAAATCAGCTTCTATTTTTCTCTCCTACATCATGATTGATTTTACTTTTGTTTTACTGCCTACTTGAAAATACTATACGTAAGTAAGTGATAATAACAGTTCTAGAGCATCACACTACATCACTGATTTCCAACTAGTGTCTGTTGCCTTGCAAAATTACGAAATATGAATACAACTTTCATTTCAAACTCAATATTAAAATTAAGAAGTAAATATACGCATCTATTACGCATTGTTTATGAGATCCATTTGTAATAGACATACCTAAGGCAACTGTTTAGTATAAACTAGAAGTACCTACTAAATTAAAACTAAATAAAATAATAAAATATGATGACATGTATTAAAATTCTTAAAAAATGAATGATAACTCGTAATTAATAGTTATAAAAAAACTAAACAAATAAAACTCACACGCGAGCTTTAATGACAGATGACAAGATGATTGTTTATAAAAGTTAACAAATGATCACGTGACAGAATAAACATTTAAAAATTCATGCTATTAAAATAATTAAAAGTACACATAAAAATATTAATATAATTAATATGTAATCCATTTATACTAATGACTGGAAAGTAATAGCTGGAATAGAAAACATATCATAGTTTTGTGAAACTACTCAAACATAACAAAAAGATAAAGCTATACAACTACAATAGCTGATGTTCTAATGGAGAGCGCAAGAGTACATCGTCAACGATAGTTTTTAGGCAGCGGGCCCCAAATGCCCTCCTACCTAAAACCTGTGGCCATTAGAGATGAGCCACAGAGATTTTGAAGTATAGGCGAACAGTAAGGCCCGCTGCGAGTTCCAAGTGTACAGTACCACGAACGATAAATAATAAAATGCATTATTTATTGTATAATACATAATGATAAAGCCCGTTACGCACCATCCATCTCTGCTAGTCCATGCCTAGTTTTCCGACTCCATAGATGCCTTTTAAGTTCGTGTGCAGGGTTATTTAGGACACCACATTATGACTATCAAAAAGCAGGTGTCATATAACCTTCACGCCATGTGAAGATTACAAGTACACGGAACACAAATACGGACAAAGCCATCCATTGAACTAGGTAGATGTCCACTGTCCATTACGCAGTGACCATATTACTTCGGACAGCTATTTACTACACGAGAATCAAGCTTAATGTACATTAGTGTTCTCCGATTAGTAGACGGCTAGTAGTGCCAGGATGTGCTCTAAACATTCGTAAACAACACAATATAAACGATACGGTGGGGTGTATACTACATACAGACAACATACAACACCGCATGCAATAGATATTGTACAGTAAGTTAATACAGTGAATCTAGCTGGACAACCAAACGGAGGCATTTTAACCAAAGCCGATCTGAATAAGAAATTTTCAACGCAATACAGAAAACTTAAGATTTTTTTAGAACCAATACTGTAGGCAAGGATTTTCAAAACAGTTCAAATAAAATGGATAAGAAAACTACTAACCAACATTTTATTTGACATAATCAGTCATTTAATAATGGTAAAAATGACTCCAGCTAAATTAACTATGTGCTAATTACGATAATTAAAAAGAATAATTTACAAAAAGAACAAATAAAAAATCGAACAAGTAACATTAGTAATACCGTACACGGAATCAAATTCGCAACTTACTTTTAAATTAATGACGAAGATTGTAACTGAAATAGATACAAGGAAGAAAAATACCACCAGTGTACAATAAATTTAATTAAATATTACTCCTTTGTATATACACCCAAATCTGGATATCAACACTCATTTGTATATTCTACTCCACCAATGTCATGATAAAGGCTATTTGTGATATTCAAATAATGTATAGGACCCAAATGTACATATTTTACACGGCCGATTTACCACGATCTACAGCCTAAGTTACAAATACCAGAGTAGACAGTGTGACCCCGAGACGTTAACTACTGCAAACCTTTTGTCTCAGATCTGAGGAGTGTTGCTCCTGGTCCCTAAACACGGCGTTAGGGAAGGGAAACCACAGGGCCTTGTGTGAAGTCCGCGGGCTCTGCGAACACGCCCTTTGTCATGGTAATATTTAACGAATTCAATAGGTTTATTTCAATAGGTTTATTCTCTTACAATAAGATTCCGCAAACGTACAGCCTGCCTAGTAATTTTTAGAGAGTATTTTTTTTCGTTACATACTTTTAAGTGCAATGATTATTAATTACATTTGAATTCATATGATTTATATTCGCTTTCAATATAACTTTGATTTCTAACGTTACCTAACAGTCATGATTTTAGGGGACTTTCCTTGCATTACGTGACTAGATGTTGAGTCATTCAAACAACAGAGTAAATTAGTTAAGAAAATCATAAAATAAAAAAATAAAAAACTATCAAAAACGTTACAATAAAAACGAGCTCTCGTGCATAAATCTAGCATGTAAAGATCAAATTATATGAATCCTTGGCTAAAACATTTGAAAATACCATTTTGGTTCATATAATCTGAACACAATTAATACAAACAGGACAAATACTGCAAAATAAAAAAAATAAAAATATTAAATCGAAGCGACGCAAATCTGGAAAATTCTCGAAAGCCACGTCTTGCTATAGAAACGAGTAAAAATATATAATTAAATAAAAAAGTAAAACACCTAGATAGCAAGCGGTGCATCTAAACATCGACGTTGGTCGCAAGCTTAAAGGAGCGACACTTAGATTTGTGACATAATCTACTTAGTCTTACTTCGCTCTGGTCTAGAATCTGTGACTTGATCGCTTGGATTGGATAAACGCCCATCGAAAGGGCGCGCGGGCCTGGCGAATGTGACCCCTAACGGGAAAATCGACATATAGTTAGCACTCACACAAAACAATCGACTACATGCCGTCGCATCACTATCAACAGTATCATCTATAATATCCTCATCGAGTGTTAATATAATTCAAGCTATGTTCATTTGCATATAGCATCGCAAAGTTCAACTTACACCTCTCGTTGAAATCCAATGCAATATCTAATGCATGCCAATATCGCACGTGTACCGAAAATTCAGTTAAATTAAATTAATATCTATATGTAACGTCGTACAATAAACAACACAAGACATATTAAAGGAAATATAAGAAAATCCATTCAAAGCCAATGAAATGAACGAAATTTGATTGTTGCTTTGGTTTTTTTTTTTGATCAGTCTGAGTGTCGTGTCGAATGGTAACATCGATAAACACAACAATATAATCATTCACAAATCTCGCGCTACACCGACCGAAACATAACATAATATCGTGAAGTCGACAAAGAAAGGAAAAAAAGGAATGTATTTTACAACAGAACGAGACTCTATAGCCTCTCGATTCATCGAATCTGTACTCGAATTCGATGTATTTGAAGTTAGTCGTGTTAGAATCGCAACCGAATGGTTGAATGATAAAGAAAAGCCAAAGCCACGCCTAATGTTGCTGTCGTGTACGATACCATCTGTTTGCACGTTTCCTCAGACATTCTCTGCAAATCAAGTAAAATAATTTCTAACACATATAATAAGTAACCATAATTGATTAACAGCACGCGGTAATACACACCTCAGGATCACGAACGATATGTCATTATTCCCTTTAAACTTTTTCAATTACAAACTTTAGTACGAATGCTTAACTGTACCATTACTTATTAATCTTGGTAGATTAAAGACAGAATATGTTTCCATAAGATAAATAGTAAAATAGGAACCTTAAGACAATCTGAATCATCGCTTAATATAACCCAATCATCATTTACATCAGCAAAATTTCAGAACATTTCCCTATAGTCATCGTCAACATTACATACATTAGATTCATCATTAGCTTCGTGATCATAAAGTGGCGACTCACCTCGCGTATAGTTAGAGTGTGCGACATCATCTGGATATTGACCTGCGACTGGCTGGTGGGTAGGTTGTCTGAGGAGCGCGACCTCACCAGCCGCGACCCAGTGATCACCTGCTTCGACTTCAGCGTCATCTCCGTCTTTATGAATACCCGGGATATGTACTGTGAACTGGACATGGTTTGGGTGTTAGTGGGGATTCAGATTTATTATGTTCGAATTATATACTAGAAATATCTTTATCAAAGTTATTTTCTTTGACTCAACATAAATCTCTCAATTTTTGTGTTTAACCAGTTACGTATATCAAATTACAATTGTATCATCGAAGGTATTTTGACTATTCTGAAAAAAATCCTGAATTCTAAGGACTACCTACCTTAGAGCCCTTATACTGAATGCAGTCCGTAGGAGCTTAGTCGGTGAGGCCGGCATGTTCCTGCAGAATTTGTCAATTGCATGGTCAACACCGTTCTTGGTCGCCTCAGCGTACCACTCTGAGTTCTGATTGGTCGAGTGCTTGTGGAACAGGATCAGGACCGCCAACGCTACCCTGTAGAACACCTGAGGATAGAGAGTTAATCAAGCATTCACGTCACCGAACAATCACGTACTACGCGTGTACTTAAACAAGCGAAAAAGTTGATGAATAAAATGAATATAATGGCAAGTGAAACAAAATTTGGAAACAAAGAAGGAAATTATAATGACAGAACAAACAGTAACGTGAATGATGATAATTGACCAAGCAAAAAAAGTAATTTCGACGAGAAGTTTTGTGAATTTGTCGTCGAAATTAACATCTTAAGTTTTTTGCACGCATATGGTAAGTTCTTTTAACATTATGCCATATGTTAAGGTTCCTTAATGGATAACCCTTACTTTCTTTTCTTATTACACTACTTGTCATTACAATTTATGAAACTATATTATTCTCTTGCTTCTTTTCGTACACCGGTACCCTCTATTCATGTATTCTGTTTTTATTGTAATCTATCGAAAGGCCGCCTGGAAGAGATCGCTACACTAGCGATAAGGTCGCCCTTTGTATACCGTACTTTATGTTTATAATTTCTGTAATAATTGTGTTGGTGTGCAAATAAAGAGGATTTGTATTGTATTGTACACATATGGCATAATGTTAAAAGATCTTACCAGAGATTCGGTTCAATTTGAAAATTTCAAAAACGCTACCGAAGCTGAACTGAACTCTAATTCGCTCGGTTGAACGTTGAAACATCAAAAGTCTCACCTTAATGCCCTCATGGAAGAAGCAGTCGAGCACTCGCACGAGATGGGGGAAGGGCAAGGCGGCGAGGATCCACCACTGCCAGTCGGCGTAGATGCGCTCTGGCCCGATAGCGCCGGAGAGTCGCAAGAGGTGCTGGGCAGCCGACTTCTGCAAACAATTGATTGCACTGTACGGAAACTGTATGAATTTCTTGATGGAGATGTTTTTAACGTTTCAATACTTAAATAAAAGCAGAATTAGATGTTAGGTTAATGATTTTTTGTTTATTTAGACTTTGTTGACCACAAAATTAGAAATTGTTAACTGAAGAAAGCAATAATACCAACGGAATCTAATAAAAGCCTGAACATGGCATGACAAAAGTTACAAATTCAGTCAGGTCAAGTCAGGACCCATCATACAAAGGTACATCAATCGTTAGGTAGGTAAACAACTGCGGTCTAGTCTAGAGTGGTGACATCACCAGAGCTAACAACACGAGGTGCGGTGCTAATAAAGACCAACATAATTAATACCTACTAGAATGTCCAGTTATTGATAGTGCTTTTATGTGACAGTGAGAACGACACTAACCTAGTATTTTCTTGACGTCGAGGCCAGTTTCGAGTAAATTAAATTGCCGTATGCGCGCATGTTTTTTCTTTAATTGAATCACTTTACTGTGACAGTGATATAATGGTACGCCTATATCTAAATAATATAATGTAAGCTTTCGGACTACACAAACGTAATACAGTGGAAAAATTCAAAAGATCTGTACAATGACAATATAAAAACAAACTTTATACAGTTTTATACAATTTAAAATTGGTCCTTCGAGTCGGATAAGTAAAAATGTAAATAATGAGCTTGTGAAGCTCGTATAAATCGATAAAAGCTGTAAACATAACTTCACAAAAGTGGGATTGCGTGTGCCCCATGTTATTAACTCGCGCTCGATAACGCCACTTTATGGGGGACGATGTCACGCGATTTCTTCCTGTAAGGCCCTGTACACGTTACTAAAGATTGCTTGTGAAACAAAATGTAAGATATTTATGTAAGCAACAAATTAACTAAGCAAGCCAGTCTACTTGAATGTTCTTTATCACATGTCGTGAAGAGATATCTTTTATGCTCAGACTCGTTCTTGGTAAATTTTTTTGGTGGTCTCGATGATTTTTTTAAATTCTTTGTCTTAAAACTACCGTAACATCATTCCAAAGTATTAGTAAGTTAATGATATGGATGGACATACTCTGTAAAAATATGAAACGAATTTTCGTATGTTTCGATAAAAACATGTGAACTGTCCTAAGACCGGAAAAAAACAATGTTTTGAGCGATAAAATCAAAGCGTGGTCGTTTTTTTACTTTCCCTACAAGAGTCCCGTTTACGAGTAGATGACGTGATTAAACGCAGAATAAATACAATTAAGCAATTTTAATAAAGTATTGTGGTGTAACGTGGAACGTAAACTTTTCTCCCAATATCACAATGCCCAACAATGGCAACAAGAACGCATGAAGTAGAAACATGGCGAGTAATAGAAATAGATTGGAATAAAATACTTTAAAGACCCCGTATTTTAGACACTGCTATCAAACGAAAATGACGAAGAACCAATTGTACAAAACTCTTCTGTACGTGCTAAATATTGATTGATGCCCAATAATAAATACAAGCACACGAGGCATTCGAGCGGCGCGTGCCTCACTTTACATGGTAATTGACGTTATGCATCAATAGACTAATTAATAGTATTGCTTCAACCATACGCCTGTCCTGACATGTAACTGTAATAGAAAACAATCAATATTCTCTGAAGTTCGTAAGCTTAGTGTCTATATTATGTCTCCTAATGAAGAAGTATGAAATGATGAAGATAACAAGGGTACCACTGTTATGATAACATGTCGCCAACTTGAAATGACTTAGAATTACTTTAGTTCTTGTATATGAGCAATAGGAATTTTATGTGTGCGATATAGGCCGATTAGTAAAATCGTCAACAAAGAAAATACATATAAGTTCAGACTCCAAACTGTATGAAATCAATGTAATTCAGTTAATATCATTATCCTGTAACTAAGAAAGATACTTACGGCATGTTTCTTTGCGATCTGCATGACTGTCTTCCACGTCACCTCGTTGAGTAGCTTTGTCTGTGTGATGAACATCTTGTCCTTGGAGGCCACGAGGCTCGCCATGCAGTGATAGCACTCCTCCTCTGTAATAAATAGAAAAACAACATGAAACAAAAAACTTTTCGTATAAAACTAGGAAATTAAATATATAAAACGATGAAACATTCAACTTGAAAATAGCGATGTGAATAGAATTAAATTCGCTTCGGCTTGTAAACAAAATGATAGTAAAAATATTACTCCCGTCTGAAAGCCAAAACACCATTCAAATATTCGAAATGAGTCCGAATCATAAAACAACATAAACCATGATACATAACGAAAGAAACACACAGGTAGGTGCTGTTGGCAGTGACCCAGAGAAAATAATATTTTGGAACATTTACACCCAAACTACCGTTGCTCGTAAAATAATCGTAATTCATCTGACTATGATTTCCGCTCTACTGTATTGAACAACGTCTGTTCAATATCACCATAAAATCACTAATGTCAATCACCGTTTTGTGTTTAGTAACTTTGATTTTATTTATACTTCAGTGCATACTATTATGTAAATAACGCAACGAATTCTACTGTCACATTCGTTAGGGATGATTTAACAAACGCATTTTTATTTCTCCTGTTACATAGTTTTACAATAGTTAAGTTTTCAGGATGCTTACAATTAATATAATTGACGTTGTGATCATCATAAAGTTTCATTTCTCCATCGCATTTTTTGATAAAAGGCATAAAACATTTTCCAATACTTCTTTCATTGAAAGCTCTTTTTTCCTAGTCGTGTTCTTGTAATATATTTCCAGCTACCGCTCTCCAGCGCGATAGTATTTTCCATTAAGCGCCCCCTGGGGGAGCGAGTCGGTTAGCTGAGTAGTGAGTACTTCCCGCTGTGCGCTTTGGTGCGTAATGACATTAGCCTGCGAATGTACGACTTAAAAGCTTTATCTCACTTATGGTGTGATGTAGAGTGCACGCTGTTTATAGTATTGTTAGCGTTTAGACGCTCAAAATCGATTACATCTAAAAGAATATTAAGTTCTTCGGTAACCTTATCGTTTTCTTTTCTTTAGCAATTATACAGTTATGCATGTTCATAAGTGTTAATTTTAGTGTTAATTTTTCGCCACCATATAATTTACATAAAGCTGCATTTGCCGCATTGTATAAAGGATCATGCGGAGTGCGGACACTATCAATATTTGTTATTCAAATGTCCGTTGTAACATTCGTAACGTAGCTCGGATCGTTTGGTTCAGCTGGTCCAACTATGCTGTTATTTTATGCAATGTCCTCGTTGAAAGCAGACTGGACATTAGCATTTATAGTACTTACAGTTTACACATATTGTTGCAAAGCCTGGTTATTTGTGATACTTTGTAAATGTACGTAGTTAATGTAATACAAATTGTAATGATTAGCAAATAGAAGAAAAAACCTGAAAATTCTTCATGGTAATAACTAATAAACATTCAACAATTATGACTTTTTATTTCGAGTTTTGTTGGTTTATTGTTTTCATTCACAGAATTTTAGTGAATCTCTATTACTGTAGTTTTTTTTTATGAAACCTAACCTAGGGCGCTAAAACAAAAAAATGTGTCGGAATTCCAATCATAAGTTTTGTCACACTTGATCGAGTTGTTTCCTTCTAATGGAAGTTTAAATTGCATCTATTACCTCGGGATAGATTGAAAATAGAGTCCATTTTCAATTTGAAAATAGTTATTGGTTTTCATCACAGATGAAATAGAGCGTGGCGAAATATTGATAAATATTCAAAAAATCAACAACATAGCTACAAATTCAGATTTCTCTATGAATAAAACTACACAGAATAAAGCGTCTTATTAGACTTAAATTAATTCGAACTAGCCTATAAGCTCTATGACAAAACTAACTTTAACTCCAAGATTAAACTTCTAGTAGAAGATCAGCGATAATGAGAAAACTCCCAACTTTGCACACGATCGTAAAAGTTGCTAAGTTCTTAGAATTTAATTATTAAACTTAAGCGACACCTAAACGTGAGCTACTGCTTAATGAAATAGTTAATTAGTTCGTATGAATACCTTCAAGCGTACACGTAAATAAATTGTGATTTCACTTAAACTAGAAATGGAAAAGCGTTATTAAATTTATCAACGTTCAAATATCATTTTCTTTGATGTTTCACAAGATCGCAGGATAGTAAATTTAATTATAGAGCGTGGACAAGGTAGGAAATTTGATTAAATTAAACCTAGGGCATATTTTCTGCGATGCTCAGAGAATTTCCTCTTTAATAAGGTTTGCTACTTCCGGCCATTTTCAATAATATCCATAATCTCTAGATAAGTTGTAGGTAGGTAATGGAAAACAAATAACACATTTTGACAGTTTCCAACTGTCTTAAAAGTAACGGATAGGTAAAAAATACCTAAATGAGAACGGCCGTTGGGTTGTGCCACTGCATCTGGCATCTTCAATCGATGTCTTGCCCACATGTATCTTTGACTAAACTGGATTTGTGTTAGATTTAAATTAGATTTTTTGACGTGATAACGTCTATTAAAACGATGAGCGCCGGGCGCATCTATGAAAAAATGTAGCGTTCCGCAAGCGAAAGAGCGACAAAAGCGAGAGAGAGGCACTATCGGCTGCGATATCGTAGCCGATGCCGTAGGCGATCGTATTTGAGTGGAGCGGAGCGGGGCGGGGCGGAGCGGAGCTTTGTCATGACGTTGTCATGTTAAACTACCTTCCGTAAACCGACTTTACAGACAACCATTTTTTTACTATTTGAGTTATTTTAGACATTCGAAGAATAATACAATGTGCCATTGAAGGACGATATAATAATAACACTTTTTCATTGAGTCAACGTTGCAACAGAAACGCCGTTATTTCTGCATTTATTACGGTTGATTAAAGTGGTTTATAGGCTCCATGCCAGCTTCTTCCATTGATAACATAAAAATATCTTCAAAGCATTTCAGATAGTACAATATTGTTCACAACCGTTTCGTAATCCCCGGGAATGGTCGCATTTTAACTGGACGACACGACAACGACATCGAATGTATGTATGTATTGTGTGCACACACAAACTTACATGTGTGCATGCGAGTGACGAGGAGCTTGAAGGTGCTGCCACACCATTTAATTTAATCTTATAGACTTAAGTAAGGTTTAAAAAATATTTTATACCTGCAGTATGGTAGAGACGCGCATAACTAAGGAAGTAATAGGTGAGACTATCTCGGACATAAGCAATGGCATCACAGGCGAGTCGGAGAATACGTAAACTTTAATTATCTATATCTCAGAAACTTAATGATGGATTTCCAAAACATTTTCGGCAATAATATTAGTTTAGATTTTAGTGTTATTAAATATGGTATTTTTAACCTTATGAAACTTCTTCATTGTCAAGCTGTGTCGTCGTCGTGTCCACTAAAGCAGTCGATACCTCGCTTGACATTGGCACAGTCGCTGCCGGGCGGGCTGTCGGCAACACGCCACCCGCTGTGCCAACTCGCTACAATTACACTACATACACGTACAATTTAAAGTTTTCACTTTATAACCTGTTCGTGTAAATGTTGTTCCCCTGCCTCCCCTTTAGGGCAAATTCATTTACAATAACGTTAACAGCTTTTACGGCGCTTTGATTGTGACTAGAATAAACATTTAATTGAAATCATTTTAGCATTTTAAAAACAGCACAGAGAACTGGCAAACTATACTCCGTACAAACTCGATGTGGAATAAATTTAAACAAACTGTTGCCAAGCAACCACAAACAACCAAGTGCATAACACTTTTTGTCGTATTAACATCTTCGGCCACAGACTACTTTAGTATTGTAACATCTAGCGAGACCCGGCAAGACCAGCTAGCCGCGATCCGTTCCACTCTTTGTAAATTCGATCTTTCAAATTCTATATTATTTATTTTGCATTAGTTGAAAGGCTGGAATGACCAAGAACTTTAAAATTTCTAAAATTATTGAACCAAGTAAAGTAAAAAGAGAAATATATTACAAAACTTTATTTCCAGCTAAATCGTAAATACATGACCTCAAAACACAAATAGTACGATGGATAGAAGAAATTGCAAAGATAGCAACACGTCTCAGAGGAAAGCCAATAAACGATTGATTGAAGACATTTCCGCCTTATTGACAATTTACGGCGACACTCCTAGCAGTACTTGGGTCGCGAATGAGACAAACAATATGTTTAGGGCTGTAACTGTAACGGTAGCTATTTTTACTATTTACAAGAAATACAAATTTATCCTACTAATACATATAATAAATGTGAAAGATACATTCTCACAGATGTCTTTCACTCAAAAACTACTGAGCGGATTTTCATGAAATTTAGCACTGAGGTAGACCAAGATTTGGAATAAGGTATAGGTTACCTACTTATTATTCTTGAAAACACGTCCAAAGCTGCAGGCAGCTTATATCTAGGTAAAGGTGAGTGACCATTGTAATCGCAGGTCAAAGGCCGTTAATTGAAGTTATTTTTGTAAATCGAAGCGTAGGTAATTGAGGTGACTTTGCGTGTTTGAGTAAGTGATCGATTGGCATTGAGTAGCCAATGAATCTAGAACCATTCATATATTATTTGTTCATGTATTATAGTATTCATTTTGTTTGTGATCAATTAATCACTTGGGAGTTATTATTTATAGGCCTATTTTTGAAAAAAAAAGAATCTTCTCTAAATGTTAAATTTATATACTATAGTTTTTTTCTACAATGAACAAATATCACCAAACAACGACAAGAGAGATGTCATGTTAAAACATCACCTTAAATGAAGAAGGGATATCATCGCCTCACATAAGATTGAAGTTCATATTCTCTAAAAGGAATTTTAAATCTTTGCTCGGTAAATGCGTTCCTTGACATAAAGAGCTCCAAACTTAGAAGGTCAAAAGGCACTCAACTTAGAATAAAATATTTTTAAAGTTGATGAAACAGGCCTTGAATATAGGATAAATTGAGTCATGTCCTAAATTTCTTGAATACATCTTCATAACGTTTTAATTAACAAAAAGGCTCTCAAAGTACGAAACTTTATTGATAAAGCCGATTAAACAAGCAGAGGTTATTAGTTCAGTCGGAGCTTGGCTTAAGATCTTAGATGTTCGAATCTTTTTAATTTGGTAATGATCAGCAATTTATGAGGATGATCAGAAATGGAAATGACGACAAAAATTACACTTTATAACACAGTATAGATTCTGATCCTTCTGGTTCGAGATAGATAGACAGGATAATGATATTGGTAACATTTTATCGAGACGAGACAATTTTTCAATCAATGTTTAGTCATCCTTACAAAACAAAGACAGAAAATTATGCCAATAGTCTGTATAACGATACAACAGTAAGCCGGACATTATATTATCTCAGTCAATCGCGACCAGCAATTGACTCATAATTCACTCTGCACTGAGATTTCCTGGCCTCCGAATTAAGTGAAAACAGTAAGGAAGCTCCTAATTTGTTTATACAGTGAAATAAGTTGATGCCGACTTGCCGAGAAAATGCGTTCGTCTTGGATTTCTCCCTAAAACGACTAAAGTTTAATGCCATTTATGTATTTTGGGGAGATGCACAATTACCATAAAAATGCCACTTGCCCGACTAGAATGATCGTACAAGAATGGCCGTTTCTACATTCATATGGCAGCTACATCCACGTACAATATTAAAAATATATTTAGCACTTCCCCGAACTAACCAAACATACAAACATAACATACAATTGTCAAAAGTGCGGACAAAAACCGAAGCCCAGTCAACGACCGAGCACCATGGGATTGGTACATTAGAATTAAAACTGAGCAAGATGAACAAACTCATGGCATTAAACCATCGCTTGGTGTCGCAAGCGATTTCCCTCTCTATTCGCATGCGGTAGTTTCGTCAATTGCGTAACTATCCCATCTAAATTGACGATGCTCGTAAAACGTTCGCGGAATACGTTGGAGAAACTAATACGGGATCCCTGGCTTTCGACAGAGATACACCAAATACGAATGAATGCTAGAATAACGATCGCAATGTTTCTTGTCAAGTTAAGCTGACACGTTGATCATGTGATATCCGAATAGGAGAAAGGGACCCCGCTAAATAACGAGATAAATGGGTGACACGTAACAAATTCATTCAATTCACGTTCATTCAATTGCAAGCTTTCCTATTCCTGATGGTGGGATAAAACTTTGTTTAAGTCTCTTGACTAGTTAAGCCAATTATAAGGCAGCATAAAACCTTCTAATACTCGGATTGCCCAAAAATTTCTACCTTAATTCGCACTGATATAACGATGTGCGGAATGCTCTCGTTCTTCTTAATTAGAAGAAGGCACTGAAGTGGGACAGCATAGAAGTTACAGACGAGTTCAACTTTAAAATGAAATGCGCGTGCGTTTTACTCATTCGCAGATTTCATTACTAGTCGTGACTTGCATTCGTATGCGTGAAATGAACCTCATTGCGACTACTAAATGAAGACAGTCCCTTCGGCAACATTGTCACCGTATCTTTAAAATTCTGCATGTTTCTCTATGGATGATATTTATTGAATATTTTATCAAACACTTTATAATAATTTAAAATAAAAAATAATTACACCATCGGACTAGTTTTCTGATTCGCAGATAGCACCGACATAAACAAATAGTATATAACACAAAATCTGAGAGCCAAAAACAAACAATTCGTTACATGCCCGCGCCGGGGTGCAATACCCATTAACCCTCATTAGGTTGACAGTGTGACCAACCGGGCTTTTTATAGACCCTACAAAAAATAAAAGCAACATTTTGTTCACCCTTAATTAAGAAATATTGCAGTATCCTTTATTATGTATATTATCGTTGTTTTCAAAAATCCTAAATTTCTGTGGCTTTAGAATCGACAATAAGAACCGTTTGCATCGATGACATCATCGCGCACAATCTCCCAAAAGGTAAAATGGTCATTGACATGTAACTCGTAGCATGTCGCAAGGCTTGGAGGTTTGGAACAACATCAATATGCGCACTTCATAATATGACCAGACTGTCGGTGATCAACTGCTTACTTCTGATATTTTGATTTGGATACATTTGTTTTTTTAATGCAAATTGACTTAAATTAAATTTCGATACTTGATGGATTTATCATTGTGGGCTTAGAAGATATCAAGAAGTCATTTTAACTACTTGTTTCTACACTTTCTACAGATAAATGCAGTATTATTAGTATATTTTGTCAGTTTTATTCGTTCCTTTCTGTTTGAACAATTTTTTTGTTAGCAAAAGAAAAATAGTTTTTGGACGCAATTTTTACTGCAAACATTTAAATATTAGTACTATTATTATGTATTGATCTGAAAGCAGTAGTAGTAGTTAGAAAATCTTGGAAATTTCTGGGATAGCCTGAACCAAATTTTATCACTGCAATACCTCAAAGGATACCTGAACATAACTATAAAAAATATAAAAATATTTTTCAAATCCAAACATACAACTCATTCCTTCTTCGTTCGATAATCCCCTGACCATCAACGGGCGACATGCTACAAATGCGTGATCTTCCCACGACCTTTGCACTAATCCTTTGTAACGTATGTTGGTTCCTCCTCTAATCGGGCAGAGTCGTCGCTCGTCACTGTGACGCACTACACGCGATAATCTAAAGGATAATCGTGTACAGTCTCTACAGATAACGGATCATACGTGCTGTAATAGTGACGTTGATGAAGATCATGTGACATCAGTTTCATAGCGAATACCATAGTAGACATGGATAGTTCAGCTGCTTTGCTATCGAATACAACTTCCACTTTTATTTATGTGGATTTGCACTTGATAACCTACTGCGGGGGTATGAGTGTGTCAGCGTTTATAAAAAAAATTAAAACTGTACTTTGTTCAGTTAAAATGGGGTTACTGTATCTCAGGATGTGTCCCTGAGTTTTTTTACTAAAAAACAAATATTGTTTTTTTAAATGATAGTTTCGTTTGCAACAGAAGTATTTTCTTTTTCAGGGCTTTTCTATGAATATCAGGTCTTTTATCAGCCTCAGGATATTTCAATGTTCCATCTGATAATTTTGCCTGAAATTGATAAACAACAACCAAATTCATCCACAACACAGGGTATCCTAGTGTGGAGAGAATGTTCTAAGCGTTATAATATTACAAATCCATGGAGTTATATAGATCGTTACATATCGATAGTCGTATCATCGTTCAAAGTAAAAACAATCCGATTACGACTAGCAAAACAAATGTATGAGGCTTCCACGTGGTCGCTTACTTACAGTTTTATTATGAGAGCGGGTTTCAATGCGCAAAGATAATGTAATACTTAAGCCATTGGATACATAGTAGTAATAATAATAAAATTTAATTTTATCTACCAACTTTTGGTACAAAAAGAATTGCGTTAGCCTCATAACTCACATGGGTCTTTTCAAAACAAATCTAAATATATGTAGAATTTATAAATCATACAATACGGTAAGTATTGTAGTAGTGTTACATAATACGTTCAACAATACCAATTATTAACATTACTCGGGTATTTTCGTTTTCATTGAATGTCACATAAGTTACCGCGCGACGTACGTCGTACATAATTATCTCTTATGTATATTGCAGCTTTGAAACAATGAAATAATTGCTGCAAGAGTTTCGCATTTGCATAAAATAATTCTATCATCTGAATTTTGTAATCACATTTCTTGCCCTAAATGTATCAGCGGCCCTCTTCTGAAAATTGTGACAACTAAGTATCACGCCACACACTACTTCAGTGCAGATTGGAAAGGTTGAAAGGGAAAAGGAGGACGCCCGAAAACCTCTGACGTATTTGTCTGTCCACAGAAACTCCTGGATAGATTTTAGTGTAACACCAAAAGCAAAACAGAAACAACGAGGCGTTGCCGGCTAAAAATGAAGAATTATCAAAAATTTTACACTCAGCGTATGCTGAATAACCGACTGTTATTGAATTAACTTGTAAAGTTAGTATGGACATGACGGTCGTTTCGTTACAGTCGTATAAACGAGTAACGGCAGGCGAGTTATAAAAAATATAAATATAACTAAATGATTAAGGCGAAGGTCGGTCTTTGGCATATTGTTATCGTACAGTACGATGGCATTGAGATATTGACGCCGTAGTTGTGTAGTGATATAGAGAGGAACTATTTAACATGCAGTCTATAGTCTTCTATGAAGAACAGATAACTGATAATTCTCCTACATAAAATACAAGATTCCAAAATCTATAACCTGAAGTACTTGGGCTTGACGCAATACAAATGCAACGACGGTCGACGTCCCGGCATAACTCTTTTTACAGGTTTCGAAGAACCCCATAAAGGTCCAGAGATACTTTGAAAGGTTGAAGCCAATTTCTAGATTAACGCACACAAATAACAAAAGGCAACATTGCTATTTAATTTCACTTCTATTTATCCTATTATTATTATGTTATTTCTATTTTATCGTCTAGTGTGCTCAAATATGCTCTACGTCATGTACAAATAAATAGTACCAGACAACATATTGTACTACGTCATCGTTAATAGCATGTACGTGATATCAGACACGCTTAATGGTTTTTATTATACCTATCACATAATGTTTCAGTGTTGTTTGAGGTTTCTTACATAACAAGCATAAATATAATGGGTATCGATTTTAACTGTTTTTCAAGGGTTAAATAATTGTATTTAATTCGACAGTATTTAGCGTCAACATACTATTCCCACGATGAAAATAATTTGGGACCAACCAATTACACAATGACTTAAGAGTACTGTGTATACCTGTTTATTTATTTCGTTTTGTTACAAAATTTGGATTACTACTGACTGAACGTATTTAACGTTTTTGTTTCCTATGGAAAAAAACGCTTGTTTATAATTTAGACGGATTTTAAGATCTTTCTCTTCTTCCTCTTCTATCTTTAAATTAATCTCAGCATAGTTTCCTCTTCTCCTATTGAACCCTGCTGAACAACGGAAGATTCTTTGTCGGTAGGCTCTGTACTACGTGACTTATTTCGAGCGGCACTGGTGCATGATACCGATGATGATTTACCGTTATTTTTGTCACTGAAATCATATTTTTTTTAATGTGTTTTGGTTGCAATGTTCTGAGGAGCGCCTATCTCGTTTTCTTCTCAGCAGTCAATACGTCAATGATGCCTTTGGGTACGAATCACTCGTCCGCTGTCCATAAATAAAAGAAATTTAATTTCCATGAAATATGTATTGCAGATTGAACAAAGTTGATGAAAATCAGGTATTTGAACTATTTGTGTCAGTAACAAAAGCTGGCGATTTACGTCAATGTTACAGACTTCGATAAGGTATCCCGCGTAAGTGATAACGTGATAGTTAAATACGACGAGCAAGTGAGCGATCTGGTAGGGCAGTCGTATGTAGTAAATTGCCTTGGGAAAAGTCAAAAGAGTAGTCTAGTTTGAACTAAAAGTACTGAAGTAGACAACTGGGAACCGGATAATAAATCCAATAACTATGCATGAGTTTACACAGAAGGAGTTTCTAACCGAGTGTGAACAACTGAACTGGACTGGACTGATGCAGTAACATACTCATAGCCAAGTCAGTCGTTACCTAACAAAATTATAGCGCGAGGTTCCTGGTTTCGTAAAACGTTTTTATAAATTTGAATCTTTGATGTTTATAATTAAACGTCCATGATACCTCAAACAGAACTAAACGGAACACTTCTCACTATCGAAAACAAAGCTATAAACTTTATAATTAGAAACAGCCACTCCCAATTTATAATCAGCCTGTAATCCGTCAAATGCGTTTCAGTCATCAATCAATACCACATGGCACACAATGAATCTCAGCACCAGCCGTGATGAGCCGTGCCAACATACTCTAAAATCTCTAGATATTCTAGAACGCACAAACTATTATTATTATGTTCGCCTATATTGCACGACCTATCTCACTCAAAACTACTTTGGACTTAAAACTATTAAATTGTATTAGGTAGCATAGCTCTTTAATAGTGTTTTTATATTACAAAGTATACAATAAGTACTTACAATGAGTAAATAGGGTCATGAAATATATCAAGTTTCTTAAACCTTATGCACTAACATCCCAGAGCCTCCCGGTTTGGTTCATTTAAAAAAAAAAGATTTTATATCAGTCTAATTTGTAATCTAATTTTAATTCTTAATTTGCAATTTAGACGTTATTCATACTTCATTCTAGGTTGAAAGTAAGGACAATTTACATATTAAAAATGTAGAGGCGTAAAAATCTTGTGTAACGACAGAAGTTTGCGAGTCGATAAATTAGAATGACTGATTTTGTACCGAAACGAGTTGATCTGCATTTATATCCCAGTTAGAGAAAACGAGAAATCCAAACTAACATTTAATCTGTCCCGAGTGAATGTAAGAATATCAGGACTTAATAATATGAAACACTTAAATTATTATACCAATGAAAGATTTCCCATATCCAAGTTTAAGCTACCGACGACAATTTGCTAACAGGTTGTACAATTCCATACCAGACAGAGTCCTACAAATCAAACCGCTTTTGCAACTTTGCTTGACACGTCCCAATTACTAATCGTAATGTTTGTAATGGCGAAAATTGAGTTACATCCATATAAAACGGACGACTAACAGCAAGACATAATTTGATATCAACGATGCTGACTAGAAGCGGCAAGTTGCTAACTCATCCAATTAACACCAATGAATTGCCTCAGTTATAAATTTGAGCTCCCTATAACAAAATAAAGTACCTAAAATTGTACAGGAATCAAAATTAAATAGAATTTCGCATGACGTGACGTTATGATGGCTCCTAATTTCACAATATTTAATGATATTTCTAATTCTAATACAATACTTGATAATAATGACGATGTTAACGATAGAATGTGTGAATGATATGATAGCATCAATAGCATGTTATCATTTGCAATAGTCACACAAAAATTCAGGCTTTAGTTTCATAACGGCAGCGAATAAATAAATCACCGCTTCTTAAACGGTAATGTACCTATGCGTCACGCTTTTGCTGTTACTAATATGCAAAAAACAATGCAAAAAGTAACTTGAAAAACCACTTCAATACTTCGAGAGGCATAGTTAACGAAATTATGAAAAAATGTAATTTAATTTCTATAAAGAGCAACCTACAATTCCTATTTTTAGTTTACCTGAAGCAATATATCTACCCTCATGAAAGTGCGTAATAGAGTCCTTTTTATGTACGGATTTTGTCATGACAATTTATATACACATGATTACAACCATATTAAGATCTTTAAATGCAAAAGCATCTGATTGTACTGTATGGACCGAAACTCAGCCTACGGACCACCATTTATCATTCATTATACAACCGTCAATGACAATGGCAACGACCTTAACTTTATGGAGGACTATAAAAATATTGTTTTTGCGTAGAGCTACCACCTGGCACGAATTACAGTTATGTAAAGAAGAATTAGAAGGAACAAAAAACAGAGATGCAAAAATATATTTAAAAGCCCGAAGCTTACATATTCAATTGGGTCACATTTAAACAATTAAGTCATATCATGCATGAGCAATAAAGAACATTCAAATGAGAGAGAGAGAGAGAGAGAGAGAGAGATGAGAATAACGCAATCGTCGGCCCTTAATAATGTCACAGTGTAGGTACATTTACAATAAAAATTGGACATAAAATAAATAGGTATAAATGTCACTATTGAAACGAGTACTATGTGGTGTAGGTACGTGGCTTTGTGAACTTGGCACCCGACATTGTAAAATTTAATTTTTTTTTCTTGATTCTTATAGGTTTAGGTTTGTAGTTGATTGTAGTAACTTTTTTTTCGTTTGTAGTAACTCTAAAAAAAAATTACAGAATTTAAAAAAAAAACTTGGCACCCGGTTTTTTCGAAATTAAAATTTTATACTTGATTCATAAAAATAATCGTTTGTAGTTGATTGTAGTAATTTTATTTATGAGATCGTACAAAAAATAAAAAAAATAAAAAAAAAATCAAGTCATTGCAATATAATATACGTAAACTTTATTTTTGTTTCTTGTACAACTTGCTATGTAGTTGATTGTAGTATTTTTCTTTTATTTTTAATAAGGTCCGAAAAAATTCTAAGCGAATTTTTAGTCACTTTCGTTTGTAGTAACTCCTTTTCGTTTGTAGTAGCGATTTTTTGTTTGTAGTATCTCCTTTTCGTTTGTAGTAACGATTTATTTGTTTGTAGTTTCTTCTTTTCGTTTGTAGTAACGATTTTTTCGTTTGTAGTTTCTTCCTTTCGTTTGTAGTAGTGATTTTTGCGTTTGTTGTAACTCCTTTTCGTTTGTAGTAACGATTTTTTCGTTTGTAGTTTCTTCCTTTCGTTTGTAGTAGTGATTTTTGCGTTTGTTGTAACTCCTTTTCGTTTGTAGTAACGATTTTTTCGTTTGTAGTTTCTTCTTTTCGTTTGTAGTAACTCCTTTTCGTTTGTAGTAATGATTTTTTTGTTTGTAGTACTTTCTTTTCGTTTGTAGTAGCAATTTTTTTGTTTGTAGTACCTTCCTTTCGTTTGAAGTAACAATTTTTTCGTTTGTAGTAACTTCTTTTCGTTTGTAGTAGTGATTTTTTTGTTTGTAGTAACATTTTTTCGTTTGTAGTAGCAATTTTTTTGTTTGTAGTAAATCCTTTTCGTTTGTAGTAGTGATTTTATTGTTTGTAGTAACATTTTTTCGTATGTAGTAGCAATTTTTTTGTTTGTAGTAACTCCTTTTCGTTTGTAGTAACGATTTTTTCGTTTGTAGTAGCAATTTTTTTGTTTGTAGTAAATCCTTTTCGTTTGTAGTAGTGATTTTTTTGTTTGTAGTAACATTTTTTCGTATGTAGTAGCAATTTTTTTGTTTGTAGTAACTCCTTTTCGTTTGTAGTAACGATTTTTTCGTTTGTAGTTTCTTCTTTTCGTTTGTAGTAACTCCTTTTCGTTTGTAGTAATGATTTTTTTGTTTGTAGTACTTTCTTTTCGTTTGTAGTAGCAATTTTTTTGTTTGTAGTACCTTCCTTTCGTTTGAAGTAACAATTTTTTCGTTTGTAGTAACTTCTTTTCGTTTGTAGTAGTGATTTTTTTGTTTGTAGTAACATTTTTTCGTTTGTAGTAGCAATTTTTTTGTTTGTAGTAAATCCTTTTCGTTTGTAGTAGTGATTTTTTTGTTTGTAGTAACATTTTTTCGTATGTAGTAGCAATTTTTTTGTTTGTAGTAACTCCTTTTCGTTTGTAGTAACGATTTTTTCGTTTGTAGTTTCTTCCTTTCGTTTGTAGTAACGATTTTTTCGTTTGTAGTAACTCCTTTTCGTTTGAAGTAATGATTTTTTTGTTTGTAGTACTTTCTTTTCGTTTGTAGTAGCAATTTTTTTGTTTGTAGTACTTTCCATTCGTTTGTAGTAACGATATTTTTGTTTGTAGTAACTCCTTTTCGTGTGTAGTAACGATTTTTTCGTTTGTAGTTTCTTCCTTTCGTTTGTAGTAACGATTTTTTCGTTTGTAGTAACTCTTTTTCGTTTGTAGTAGCGATTTTTTGTTTGTAGTATCTCCTTTTCGTTTGTAGTAACGATTTATTTGTTTGTAGTTTCTTCTTTTCGTTTGTAGTAACGATTTTTTCGTTTGTAGTTTCTTCCTTTCGTTTGTAGTAGTGATTTTTGCGTTTGTTGTAACTCCTTTTCGTTTGTAGTAACGATTTTTTCGTTTGTAGTTTCTTCTTTTCGTTTGTAGTAACGATTTTTTCGTTTGTAGTTTCTTCCTTTCGTTTGTAGTAGTGATTTTTGCGTTTGTTGTAACTCCTTTTCGTTTGTAGTAACGATTTTTTCGTTTGTAGTTTCTTCTTTTCGTTTGTAGCAACTCCTTTTCGTTTGTAGTAATGATTTTTTTGTTTGTAGTACTTTCTTTTCGTTTGTAGTAGCAATTTTTTTGTTTGTAGTACCTTCCTTTTGTTTGAAGTAACAATTTTTTCGTTTGTAGTAACTTCTTTTCGTTTGTAGTAGTGATTTTTTGTTTGTAGTAACATTTTTTCGTTTGTAGTAGCAATTTTTTTGTTTGTAGTAAATCCTTTTCGTTTGTAGTAGTGATTTTTTTGTTTGTAGTAACATTTTTTCGTATGTAGTAGCAATTTTTTTGTTTGTAGTAACTCCTTTTCGTTTGTAGTAACGATTTTTTCGTTTGTAGTTTCTTCCTTTCGTTTGTAGTAACGATTTTTTCGTTTGTAGTAACTCCTTTTCGTTTGAAGTAATGATTTTTTTGTTTGTAGTACTTTCTTTTCGTTTGTAGTAGCAATTTTTTTGTTTGTAGTACTTTCCATTCGTTTGTAGTAACGATTTTATCGTTTGTTGTAACTCCTTTTCGTTTGTAGTAATGATTTTTTTGTGTAGTACTTTCATTTCGTTTGTAGTAGCAATTTTTTTGTTTGTAGTAACTCCTTTTCGTTTGTAGTAACGATTTTTCGTTTGTAGTTTCTTCCTTTCGTTTGTAGTATCGATTTTTTCGTTTGTAGTTTCTTCCTTTCGTTTGTAGTAACGATTTTTTCGTTTGTAGTTTCTTCCTTTCGTTTGTAGTAACGATTTTTTCGTTTGTAGTTTCTTATTTTCGTTTGTAGTAACTCCTTTTTGTTAGTAGTAATGATTTTTTTGTTTGTAGTACTTTCTTTTCGTTTGTAGTAGCAATTTTTTTGTTTGTAGTACTTTCCATTTGTTTGTAGTAACGATATTTTTGTTTTAAGTAACTCATTTTCGTTTGTAGTAGTGATTTTTTTGTTTGTAGTAACATTTTTTCGTTTGTAGTAGAATTTTTTTTGTTTGTAGTAACTCCTTTTCGTTTGTAGTAACGATTTTTTCGTTTGTAGTTTCTTCCTTTCGTTTGTAGTAACGAATTTTTCGTTTGTTGTAACTCCTTTTCGTTTGTAGTAACGATTTTTTCGTTTGTAATTTCTTCTTTTCGTTTGTAGTAACGATTTTTTCGTTTGTAGTAACATTTTTTCGTTTGGAGTAGAATTTTTTTTGTTTGTAGTATCTCCTTTTCGTTTGTAGTAACGATTTTTTCATTTGTTGTTTCTTCTTTTTGTTTGTAGTAACGATTTTTTCGTTTGTAGTAACTCCTTTTCGTTTGTAGTAATGATTTTTTTGTTTGTAGTACTTTCTTTTCGTTTGTAGTAGCAATTTTTTTGTTTGTAGTACTTTCCATTTGTTTGTAGTAACGATATTTTTGTTTTAAGTATTTCATTTTCGTTTGTAGTAGCAATTTTTTTGTTTGTAGTACTTTCCATTCGTTTGTAGTAACGATATTTTTGTTTGTAGTAACTCCTTTTCGTGTGTAGTAACGATTTTTTCGTTTGTAGTTTCTTCCTTTCGTTTGTAGTAACGATTTTTTCGTTTGTAGTAACTCCTTTTCGTTTGTAGTAGCGATTTTTTGTTTGTAGTATCTCCTTTTCGTTTGTAGTAACGATTTATTTGTTTGTAGTTTCTTCTTTTCGTTTGTAGTAACGATTTTTTCGTTTGTAGTTTCTTCCTTTCGTTTGTAGTAGTGATTTTTGCGTTTGTTGTAACTCCTTTTCGTTTGTAGTAACGATTTTTTCGTTTGTAGTTTCTTCTTTTCGTTTGTAGTAACTCCTTTTCGTTTGTAGTAATGATTTTTTTGTTTGTAGTACTTTCTTTTCGTTTGTAGTAGCAATTTTTTTGTTTGTAGTACCTTCCTTTTGTTTGAAGTAACAATTTTTTCGTTTGTAGTAACTTCTTTTCGTTTGTAGTAGTGATTTTTTTGTTTGTAGTAACATTTTTTCGTTTGTAGTAGCAATTTTTTTGTTTGTAGTAACTCCTTTTCGTTTGTAGTAACGATTTTTTCGTTTGTAGTTTCTTCCTTTCGTTTGTAGTAACGATTTTTTCGTTTGTAGTAACTCCTTTTCGTTTGAAGTAATGATTTTTTTGTTTGTAGTACTTTCTTTTGTTTGAAGTAACAATTTTTTCGTTTGTAGTAACTTCTTTTCGTTTGTAGTAGTGATTTTTTTGTTTGTAGTAACATTTTTTCGTTTGTAGTAGCAATTTTTTTGTTTGTAGTAACTCCTTTTCGTTTGTAGTAACGATTTTTCGTTTGTAGTTTCTTCCTTTCGTTTGTAGTAACGATTTTTTCGTTTGTAGTTTCTTCCTTTCGTTTGTAGTAACGATTTTTTCGTTTGTAGTTTCTTATTTTCGTTTGTAGTAACGATTTTTTCGTTTGTAGTAACAATTTTTTCGTTTGTAGTAACTCCTTTTCGTTTGTAGTAGTGATTTTTTTGTTTGTAGTAACATTTTTTCGTTTGTAGTAGCAATTTTTTTGTTTGTAGTAACTCCTTTTCGTTTGTAGTAACGATTTTTCGTTTGAAGTTTCTTCCTTTCGTTTGTAGTAACGATTTTTTCGTTTGTAGTAACTCCTTTTCGTTTGTAGTAATGATTTTTTTGTTTGTTGTACTTTCATTTCGTTTGTAGTAGCAATTTTTTTGTTTGTAGTACTTTCCATTCGTTTGTAGTAACGATTTTATCGTTTGTTGTAACTCCTTTTCGTTTGTAGTAATGATTTTTTTGTTTGTAGTACTTTCATTTCGTTTGTAGTAACGATTTTTTCGTTTGTAGTTTCTTCTTTTCGTTTGTAGTAATGATTTTTTTGTTTGTAGTACTTTCATTTTTTTTAGTAGCAATTTTTTTGTTTGTAGTAACTCCTTTTATTTATTTATTTAATCTTTATTGACCACAAAAACACGGTACAATTGGCGAGCTTAATGCTTAAATGCATTCTCTACCAGCTAACCATCAGGCCAAACAGATATGCACGAAGAGCGGTATTAACTATTGTTGGTAAGTTAAAGCGTAAAGCTAAAAAAAAAATGCATAAATAGTGTTCGAATACATTACATACCTCCTCCAGTAACTCCTTTTCGTTTGTAGTAACGATTTTTTCGTTTGTAGTAACTCCTTTTCGTTTGTAGTAATGATTTTTTTGTTTGTAATACTTTCTTTTCGTTGGTAGTAGCAAGTTTTTTGTTTGTAGTACTTTCCATCTGTTTGTAGTAACGATATTTTTGTTTGTAGTAACTCCTTTTCGTTTGTAGTAGTGAATTTTTTGTTTGTAGTAACATTTTTTCGTTTGTAGTAACGATTTTTTCGTTCGTAGTTTCTTCCTTTCGTTTGTAGTAACGATTTTTTCATTTGTAGTACAAACGAAAAGGAGAAACTACAAACGAAAAAATCGTTACTACAAACGAAAAAATCGTTACTACAAACGAAAAAAAGAAACTACAAACGAAAAAATTGTTACCACAAACGAAAGGAAAGTACTACAAAAAAAAATTTGCTACTACAAACGAAAAGAAAGTACTACAAACAAAAAAATAATTACTACAAACGAAAAGGAGTCACTACAAACGAAAAAATCGTTACTACAAACGAAAAGGAGTTACTACAAACAAAAAAATTGCTACGACAAACGAAAAAATGTTACTACAAACAAAAAAATCACTACTACAAACGAAAAGAAGTTACTAAAAACGAAATTTTTTTTACTACAAACGAAAGGAAGGTACTACAAACAAAAAAATTGCTACTACAAACGAAAAGAAAGTACTACAAACAAAAAAATCATTACTACAAACGAAAAGGAGTTACTACAAACGAAACAATCGTTACTACAAACGAAAAGGAGTTACTACAAACGAAAAAATCGTTACTACAAACGAAAAGGAGTTACAACAAACGAAAAATTCGTTACTACAAACGAATGGAAAGTACTACAAACAAAAAAATTGCTACTACAAACGAAAAGAAAGTACTACAAACGAAAAAATCGTTACTACAAACGAAAAGGAGTTACTACAATTAAAAAAATTGCTACTACAAACGAAAAAATGTTACTACAAACAAAAATATCGTTACTACAAACGAATGGAAAGTACTACAAACAAAAAAATTGCTACTACAAACGAAAAGAAAGTACTACAAACAAAAAAATCATTACTACAATTGAAAAGGAGTTACTACAAACGAAAAAATCGTTACTACAAACGAAAGGAAGAAACTACAAACGAAAAAATCGTTACTACAAACGAAAAGGAGTTACTACAAACAAAAATATCGTTACTTCAAACGAATGGAAAGTACTACAAACAAAAAAATTGCTACTACAAACGAAAAGAAAGTACTACAAACAAAAAAATCATTACTACAAACGAAAAGGAGTTACTACAAACGAAAAAATCGTTACTACAAACGAAAAGAAGAAACTACAAACGAAAAATCGTTACTACAAACGAAAAGGAGTTACTACAAACAAAAAAATTGCTACTACAAACGAAAAAATGTTACTACAAACAAAAAAATCACTACTACAAACGAAAAGAAGTTACTACAAACAAAAAAATTGCTACTACAAACGAAAAGAAAGTACTACAAACAAAAACATCATTACTACAAACGAAAAGGAGTTACTATTAACGAAATAATCGTTACTACAAACGAAAGGAAGAAACTACAAACGAAAAGGAGTTACTACAAACGAAAAATTCTTTACTACAAACGAAAGGAAGAAACTACAAACGAAAAAATCGTTACTACAAACGAAAAGGAGTTACTACAAACAAAAAAATTGCTACTACATATGAAAAAATGTTACTACAAACAAAAAAATCACTACTACAAACGAAAAGGAGTTACTACAAACAAAAAAATTGCTACTACAAACGAAAAAATGTTACTACAAACAAAAAAATCACTACTACAAACGAAAAGAAGTTACTACAAACGAAAAAATTGTTACTTCAAACGAAAGGAAGGTACTACAAACAAAAAAATTGCTACTACAAACGAAAAGAAAGTACTACAAACAAAAAAATCGTTACTACAAACGAAAAGGAGTTACTACAAACGAAAAAATCGTTACTACAAACGAAAAGAAGAAACTACAAACGAAAAAATCGTTACTACAAACGAAAAGGAGTTACAACAAACGAAAAATGCGTTACTACAAACGAAAGGAAGGTACTACAAACAAAAAAATTGCTACTACAAACGAAAAGAAAATACTACAAACAAAAAAATCATTGCTACAAACGAAAAGGAGTTACTACAAACGAAAAAATCGTTACTACAAACGAAAGGAAGAAACTACAAACGAAAAATCATTACTACAAACGAAAAGGAGTTACTACAAACAAAAAAATTGCTACTACAAACGAAATGAAAGTACTATAAACAAAAAAATCATTACTACAAACGAAAAGGAGTTACAACAAACGATAAAATCGTTACTACAAACGAATGGAAAGTACTACAAACAAAAAAATTGCTACTACAAACGAAATGAAAGTACTACAAACAAAAAAATCATTACTACAAACGAAAAGGAGTTACTACAAACGAAAAAATCGTTACTACAAACGAAAGGAAGAAACTACAAACGAAAAATCGTTACTACAAACGAAAAGGAGTTACTACAAACAAAAAAATTGCTACTACAAACGAAAAAATGTTACTACAAACAAAAATTCACTACTACAAACGAAAAGAAGTTACTACAAACGAAATTTTTTTTATAACAAACAAAAGGAAGGTACAACAAACAAAAAAATTGCTACTACAAACGAAATGACAGTACTACAAACAAAAAAATCATTACTACAAACGAAAAGGAGTTACTACAAACGAAAAAATCGTTACTACAAACGAAAAGAAGAAACTACAAACGAAAAATCGTTACTACAAACGAAAAGGAGTTACTACAAACAAAAAAATTGCTACTACAAACAAAAAAATCACTACTACAAACGAAAAGAAGTTACTACAAACGAAAAAATTTTTACTACAAACGAAAGGAAAGTACTACAAACAAAAAAATTGCTACTACAAACGAAATGACAGTACTACAAACAAAAAAATCATTACTACAAACGAAAAGGAGTTACTACAAACGAAAAAATCGTTACTACAAACGAAAAGAAGAAACTACAAACGAAAAAATCGTTACTACAAACGAAAAGGAGTTACTACAAACGAAAAAATCGTTACGACAAACGAAAAGAAGAAACTACAAACGAAAAAATCGTCACTACAAACGAAAAGGAGTTACAACAAACGAAAAAATCGTTACTACAAACGAAAGGAAGAAACTACAAACGAAAAATCGTTACTACAAACGAAAAGGAGTTACTACAAACAAAAAAATTGCTACTACAAACGAAAAGAAGTTACTACAAACGAAAAAATTGTCACTTCAAACGAAAGGAAGGTACTACAAACAAAAAAATTGCTACTACAAACGAAAAGAAAGTACTACAAACAAAAAAATCATTACTACAAACGAAAAGGAGTTACTACAAACGAAAAAATCGTTACTACAAACGAAAGGAAGAAACTACAAACGAAAAAATCGTTACTACAAACGAAAAGGAGTTACTACAAACAAAAATTTCGTTACTACAAACGAATGGAAAGTACTACAAACAAAAAAATTGCTACTACAAACGAAAACAAAGTACTATAAACAAAAAAATCATTACTACAAACGAAAAGGAGTTACTACAAACGAAAAAATCGTTACTACAAACGAAAGGAAGAAACTACAAACGAAAGGAAGAAACTACAAACGAAAAAATCGTTACTACAAACGAAAAGGAGTTACTACAAACAAAAAAATTGCTACTACATATGAAAAAATGTTACTACAAACAAAAAAATCACTACTACAAACGAAAAGGAGTTACTACAAACAAAAAAATTGCTACTATAAATGAAAAAATGTTACTACAAACAAAAAAATCACTACTACAAACGAAAAGAAGTTACTACAAACGAAAAAATTGTTACTTCAAACGAAAGGAAGGTACTACAAACAAAAAAATTGCTACTACAAACGAAAAGAAAGTACTACAAACAAAAAAATCATTACTACAAACGAAAAGGAGTTACTACAAACGAAAAGAAGAAACTACAAACGTAAAAATCGTTACTACAAACGAAAAGGAGTTACAACAAACGCAAAAATCACTACTACAAACGAAAGGAAGAAACTACAAACGAAAAAATCGTTACTACAAACGAAAAGAAGAAACTACAAACAAATAAATCGTTACTACAAACGAAAAGGAGATACTACAAACAAAAAATCGCTACTACAAACGAAAAGGAGTTACTACAAACGAAAGTGACTAAAAATTCGCTTAGAATTTTTTCGGACCTTATTAAAAATAAAAGAAAAATACTACAATCAACTACATAGCAAGTTGTACAAGAAACAAAAATAAAGTTTACGTATATTATATTGCAATGACTTGATTTTTTTTTATTTTTTTTATTTTTTTTACGATCTAATAAATAAAATTACTACAATCAACTACAAACGATTATTTTTATGAATCAAGTATAAAATTTTAGTTTCGAAAAAACCGGGTGCCAAGTTTTTTTTTTAAATTCTGTAATTTTTTTTTAGAGCTACTACAAACGAAAAAAAAGTTACTACAATCAACTACAAACCTAAACCTATAAGAATCAAGAAAAAAAAATTAAATTTTACAATGTCGGGTGCCAAGTTCACAAAGCCTAGGTACGTCAATGGATCATGTCATCTAAGTGGCTATTTTCAGAGCTACGGCCATTATCATACCTAATTGAATGAAATTGATGCAATTTATTTAATAAAACCTAAACTGCTGGTGATGAATTAATATCCTATCTGTAGCAACGTTGAAGGTTTATTTCTTTGACTTTAAAACGTGAAGATTCAAGGCAGCGTTTCAAATTAATCAGCGCTTGCAAGCCTCAATAGTGCATTATGAGTACTGCCATGTACTTACGGTTTTTACAGCCGTTATAAAGCTACGTTACAATCGACGTACGTACAACAGGTAAGTTGACCTCGCAATGGTGTTTAAGGTCACTACGCAAGTAACTAGACCATTAAAATAAGCAGTTAAGTTAACGATTAAAGAACAACATAAAATAACAAATTACTGTTTAAGAAAACATCAATGACAACAACAATATTGTACACACTAAATCTGTACAAAAGGATAGAAGCATTTGTAAAGTTGAAAGTGTTCATACACAAAGTGAAATAACAGAATTTATGGACAGAGTTGAACGAGATGATTCGATGTGTATAATTAAAAGATCATTCGTTTGGGGCACGTACACGGTAAACACGGGCGCAGTTCGTGGTTCACTCCGCTCGTAAAACTGTTGCTTTGATCTGCTGTACGGCGTCATCGCAATTTATTTGTCGACCACTCTCTTTTATTGGTTACGGAGTACATATCGGGCTAAACAATATTATTTAGCAATTGGCTGCAGGATAATAGTGTTAAGTTAGAAATATAAAGGCCTAGAGTACGATACCCCTTTTTTCGAGGAGAAAATCTTCAAAAGATACCCGAACCCTAGGTTGCGGGTTATGTAGGGTAAAACCCCCTCCCACTAAAACCCCCTCCGGTACGCCCCGACCGTACCCCATAGGTAGGGAGGCACATTGTGATAGAGAGTACGATACCCCTATAATGCAATTTGCAAACCGGTGTGCAAACTTAAGATAAAATGTTGTGCGTTAAGTCCTTCAAGATACAAACACCATTGAAAAACTAACAGTCGAGCTTTCAGGTTTCAAAACAATCAGCTATAGCGACATTAAGAAAATATACCATACTGAATCAAATACCACTGATTAATTTTCATCATCAATTAGTCAATATATCAAGCCAACACAACCCTATTACATCAGACAGCGCTAACATTCACAGTCAGCAAGTTGCGAGCGGAATAATATCCGTAATATATTATTGCGAGCCGGCATGCGGCAGTCAACGGCAAGATTAATATGGCGCGCGATGGAGACGCGAGGGGAATGCTCAAAGAGGAGCACTTGGGGTGGAACAGGTCATGACCCATATAGCCGTAACGATGCCCTCTGGGAGCGGAACTGCCTATATGATGTTTGAGGACTGAGGACCAAGCGTAGTTTTATGAGCATGAACCATAAAAGTAATGCATACTTCTGAGGCTAATACATTTTTAATATGTTACAGAAGTATAAACTGAGAAAATTCTGTTACCAAATTTTATACCGGTTACAACTTCACAAGTACATTGTGTCACATTGTGTCTGAGACAGCAGGGCATCATTTACAAATTCTGCCGTGACGTAAACTGCTGTAAGAAATATTGTGCTTCGGTTTCAAGTGTTAGAGTACTGAGATCATGTGCGATCTCAATCCTGTTAATTAAACAATTTACCTATAGAACGACTTCAAACATTGCATTTTGGTTGGTATCAAAATATAGAAGAACTTCGTGCTAAGAAATTCTTAAGAACGTTTATCAAATTATTATGATGTCCAAGAGAGTGTCCAAGCTTTACCCGTCATGCACTATGTTATTATACCCGTATTACGTATCGTATTAGGCTGTCAATAACATTGTGAAGTTTTAGAAGTCTTCCAATCTTCTTTAGATCGACACGTAATCAGAATATCTTTTGACGACAGCTCAAGATTAAACCGTTTAAGGCTCCGGAACTCCATTATAACCTGACCCACTTTACAGATACTTACCTCGTAAGTCGCAAGCTCCAACGTGAGTCGTTAAGATACCGAGGAGATTTTACACTCCAGAATATTTCAACAAAAATTGTGTATACGAGTCGTTTCAGCAGAAAAATTTCAGGCACGAAGCAGGAAAATAGAAAAATACGAGAGTTCCATGTCCCAAATACCTTTCATATCCTTATTATACGACATAAGAAATGACCGAAGGAGATTACAGCGACGTGTATAGAATGGTAATTGTGAGGCAAAGTCTGACTTTGAGATCCCAGAGAACATAGAAACATTACAATGCTGCAATGGTACGAAAATAATTAAAAAAAAATCGTAATTACTGCAAATTTAGAGTACATAAAACGTATATTATCTGTGAAAAATAGGTATAAAATAGTAACTGCCCTCGCTTCGGAGATTAGCCGGAACAAAAGCAGAGAGAAACCAAAAAAAATACTTGAAGTCATTGTTAGGGGATATCTATCGCGTTAATAAATACCCCATTAGAAGTTTTTCTCAAATATGTTTCAAGTACAGACATCGACAGTCACAGTTTTATTACATCCACGATTATGTGTGGCCATAATTTCTTGATATGAGTGCAAAATTATATCGGAAGTCCAGAAAGCATAATTACACTATGTGTGCAGGTGAATCTAATAATGGCGTGTTAACAAACTGAAAATATACCACGTTGAGTTCATCTATTTAGGTCTCAGTTCGCGTAGCAAAGTCGTGTAAGACGCAAACGTCACAAGAAGCGTCCTTCGAGTAAAATTTGCGACATTACACAATGAGTCTCGTGACTAGTTAAGACTGTTACTGCTAGGGACAAAAAGTTACCGAGTGGCGGGCGCTTTACTGACGCATTTTACTGTAATTCAGGTAGGTATAGGTATTCAGATATTCTTTTGTTAGATGAAGAACAAGCTTATAGCCGTTTGATAGAAAAAGGTCAAGGCTGCCTATAGATATAGCAGTATAGAAGCACATAGAAGTTTGCCATTTCGTTGAGGAAAAAAATATAAGTGAACAATTTAAGAATATTTGTGAGGTAAGGGTAACTTAGGACAGGATGTTTTTTTTTTAAGTGAAACATTAACGGAATTAGTGGAAGGAAATTTTGATCAAATATGTTTTATAAAATGACTCATTTTTTATGACTAGGTATACAGAATCCTTCATAAAGAGTTCTATAATTTGATGCCAAGAAATGCACCAGATCAATATATTTTTTATTGAGTCACTAAAGTTTAATCCCAAAATCAGAATAGCTGCCTGCCTTAACAATTTAACCCTATGACGACTCCTAACTTAACCTTTGTCAAACAAACAGACCGATGGATGTACTGATATTTCTAAATGCGTTTGACAAACCCCTAAAACTACTTAAAACAATACTTTCATCACAATTGTAGAAAGAAAAAACGCAAAACACAACACCTATACAATACAGCATGGAAAAATTCGCGACGACGCGACCGCGACATTAGCAAATTATTTCCTGCGTTTCACAGCGAGACGTATCATCTGTATTGGGCACAGCCGGGCGTGTCTGGGCGGAATTATATCACTAACACTTTACGGGCGTCTGCAATGATGTTGTTTATTACAGCTGGAGGCGAGAGGAGAGGTGCTGAGCGGAGACGAGGTAAATATCAAACGGGGGGAGCAATGGAGGGAGAACATTGTGTACTACAACTACGACGACACTTCATGATTACCTACTCCTTTACCGGTCATCTTCAATAATAGAAGAATAAAAGTACGTAATTGACTGTTACTACATTACCTACTAACTCATCTAGAAATTATGAATAGGTAAATATACATGTTATGAAGCGTTATAAAAAGAGCACTGAGAACGGCCGTTCATCTTCTCTTTACATCAATCTACTGTATCTCCAAGAATATAAAAGCTCTCACGCCAAAAAGTACCTTTTTCCATTTACACCAGTAATAACAGAACCCGTCAGAATATACGACCCATAATTTTATATACGACCTATCAAAACTTGACATGAACATTATCGACAGATACAAAAAGTTAGCTTGTTTTCTGAGAGCAAAGTTATAACTACCCAAGTTAGTTATCAAAGCGCTGAGAATATAAAACTAAGACAAAGTTATGGTACAGAAGGCGTGATGCGGGTAAAACTTGGGCTAATTTTATGTAAGTTGTTAATATAATTTCATAAGTAAAAGAAGAAAGAAAAAGTTGTAAGAAAACGAGTAAACGTAAACAGTGTATTCTAACTGTTGGAAATGATAATTTTCATTTAAAAGACTAGTTCAACTATTGATAGTAAAAATAATGACCACAACATTAATCCTTTTTTCCATTTGTCTATCTATACGGTGCGCCAACACAGCGACGACCAAAAAACGAAGAACAACTAACGCCCCAACTCACTAACGGTTACTTAAATCGCTCCTAAGTACAGAATTTGTATGGTGATTTTTTACTAAGGCGCATTTAAAGTAAGCGTTAGTGACTCTAGAGTTGGGGCGTAAGATTGTCTAAAACCCTAAAGAAAATTTACGCATTGTAAGCATGTTGTATCTTGAGTTACAATGCTGCATCAGGACTTTAAACTGGAACAACGAGCCACTTCTGCGCTCCAGAGTACCACGCCCCTAGTTGCCATTATGTAAGCACTCCAGTGCATTTAAGCTCTAGGGATCTAAAACCCTCGAGTTAGAAAAGAAGCACTTATGTCGAACGAGCTTCATTATTAAATAAAGAAGTTGAAAGAGCGAAAAGATTAGTGTCAAGATAGATGGTTAATGAAATAAAAGAATAACGTTTGATAAGGAACTTCGATTGTCAGAGTCTTTAAAAAGTCGTTTTGTAGAAGACCGTTTTTGTAGATTTTTAAAGATTTATACTATTCATGTAAGCTTGCAAAAGTCGCGAAATCAAAATTTTTCGTTACTGTACCAATTAGATATTGAATCGTGTTGTTCGAATAATAAGGGTAATAAGGGTAAAGAATAAGGGTAATCACACAAGAACTAAATAGAACCGTAGCCACAACGATCACATTGCTTGTTTGTACATAATAGATGTACTGCTCTGGCCGAAAGCCAAGATACCGAAACACAGGAGGCCCCTGTTTATACCAAACCGTAACTAAAACCAACAAACCGAGATAGATGACATTTTTGCACGAAAACAAACCGGTATTAATGACACAATGTGAACTCTGAACAGCGATCCAGTTGCGACTGGAGAGTTTCGATAACAACAGAGCGACGCTCTTGTCAACGAAAATAAAAGTAGTTATCTTAATGACATTGACACACGACGGAGGGCGACAATAAAAACAAATACGAACGATAGAGCTGATTTTCTGTGTCGGACACGTGTGTCGAAACTATTGCGGTGCGCGGCATCCGAGGAACGTGACTGGTTAAATTAAACGGATATGGTATACCATCTAGACACATCTAGATAGCAGTCCATTTGTCTCTGTTATGCCCGTGGGCAATCTGATACTATAATGAGAAGGTCCCACGGAAATTGCATTGTTATACTATTAAAGAGTTATTGTCGTTAAATCTTTTATCAATCATACTAATTCAAAGAACGTGGAAGGTCTTTCATAACTGTATCATTGACTCTGGTATGCTACATAAAATATTAACATTATACACAACTAAAGGAAATTGTCACTTTTCGAGAGATCCGCAAGCCAAATTGACATCGCCTATTACAATCTCCGCTGAGTGATGTACATCGTAACCGCCGGAGATCACAGACACCAGGTGTCAGTAATATTCTGTCAGTGCAGAACAATCCCAAAATATTGTTGATCAATGTGGACGCTACGCCGATGTGCCGTATTGGTCGCATTCCAATCAATCGTAAGGAAACGTGTTACTGAGACTCGTGTAATTGCCAGCGCAACGGACGCAACGCAAATCTGAGGCGTACCGACCGGCGTTTTATCGCGCGATCAAGACAACTCGGTCACCGTCGATCATGATTCACGACGCACTCCAGACCTTGTGACAAGGTGCCAGAGTCCAATTTGGATTTCGATATGATAGACCTGAGAAACAATCGTGCTTCAGTGCAGACGAGTCCTTAAACGTAACAGTGGAGAGTTTAAATTCGATGTTGTGGTCGCGTCTGAGATCAGGAGAGACGAGAACGTCAATTTGCCTATTGCCGACTTCAATTATCGCCCCCCGCACTCATTTCTGAATTAAGGCGAGAGTGACTGTAAATTTTGTGACGCCTCCACAATTCCTCTGAATTGGTATGATGCTTCATGTAACCGGTTTTTACCTGACAAACTTGTGGGGCATGTTTGCACACCACGAAATCTTAAGGGTTAAATTAAATAATCTCCAAAATCTGTAAGGTCTATAAAGTAACGTGAAAACGATGATTCGATGATATCTTATAAGCAAAGTCAACGAGCTGAAGTTAAATGGAGCTATATTTATTGGGCGTGTTATTAAATTTGAATTTCCCTCATAATACCAGTAATGACAAGCAATAAACCAGCAAGCGGAGCGATCATAATTCATAAACCGAGCTAACCGCAGCCCATAAAATTAACAGATTCCATTCAAGCAGTTGGCGTTAACTTGTTCCGCATTTAATTAGTACATTCCACATAAAATAATTATATTTCGGAATCGAATATATTTAAATATGCCGAAACATTAAACTTAAAAGATGATATCATTGGTAAAATCGACGAAAATAACACTAGTTTAAAATTTAAATATATTATACGGGATGTTCGTATTTGTCAACGCCAAAATACGACTACAAACAAAGACGAAAAAACTGAGATTTCTAAGACCTATTATCAAAATAGATGTGCTTATAAAAATGTATAATTGGTACATGTAAGATTCACAAATGTTACATTGTTAACGTATAAACACTCATGTATCTTGAGTCTCACACTGATAAAATAATACAACCATCTATTAATAAAGTTATAATCTGTTCATTAGAATTTAACTGATATTACTGAAGTTAAATTTAATGAGATAACAACAAACACATTAGTTAAAACAGTCCCATTGTAGATATAATAGACATAGATAGATTAATTGTTATCTACGTTACTTTCTGCTAATTTTCAGATAAGTTTGTTACTGTGTTGGAGCTCACAACCATAAAATTATGTCAATTATTTATTTGTTATGATGAGCTTCTTTCATTGTAAATGATTTGTTTATAATGTTTACTCCACTTCGATATCTTTATCTAAAATTCGCTATGTTAGGTAAGATGTACAGATAAACTTATGGGTTATTCAAAGGATTTCTTTATCACGTAAACAGAGAGATAAGACAATTTTTAACAGATACTGTTTGCAGGAAAATATTGTTGAATCGGAATTAAAATGAGCCGATTTCAACCTTCTCTCAACTGCCCCTTCCAACCCAAATGTACATAATAAACAAAATTTTGAAAAAAAATTTAGCAAACTTAAAAAAAATCTTCGAAATATGACCAATAAAGTTATCACTGAACAATCTGAACATATATCAGAATCGCAGAATATTATTCAACCTGAAGAAAACAGCGGGTATCCGCTGGATTCAGAACTCTTAGAACCGGTCATAGTAGCGCAAATTAGGAGAGGCCTGTGTCCAGCAATGGACTCGTAAAGGCGGATGGATGATCACTCACCGGGCATAAAGTGCAGCAACGCAGCGGTGATGGGGTACAGACTGGGGCTGTACGTGATGTCGGGGCAGGCGTAGCCGAGCACGGAGACGACGCGGTCGGCGACGGCGCGGCCCTTGCGCGTCAGGTGGTAGCCGAAGCAGTGCGTCGCCTCCACGAACGGTGGCAGCATGATCGGCTTGTCCGGCAACTCCACTGTACCGAATACCTGAGGATGGAAGAAAGACAGTTGTAGAAGATATTGATATTTATAAACGATACAGTTGAGGAATTTGATGGGTTTTTGTTCTTAGTGACGTAGAAGTAGGAATAAGGAATGCAATCCATCTAATGTGAAGTGGTCTCTGAAACCCATGGAATCTTTAATCCTTTTATTTAATTAAACTTTAATTTCTCTTTCAGAAATATCAAATATATCGATATTCTAAAGAACTACGATTGAATATCTGTTCTGCTACATGGTGCAACTCAAAACCATTCTTAATAACTTATTTTACGATAAAATTAACACATATAATTAAATCAAATGCAGGGTATTTATAACTGTAATTACAACTAATTAATAGTGTCAACATCCAGCAAACATTCAGAACCTTTATACCATATTTTATCAGCAACTAAGTATGTATGCGAGCACTTGCTCCCAGTGCCGTAATTGTGAAATATAGCTCGGCAAGTTAACCGCCGGCAGCCTTTCCACATAAATGGTCACTCCACTAAATGCTATTAATTATGCTGTTAGTTTGTGGTTTCTAAATTCACTATATTTTACTCTACTTACGTCCCAACTCAGAGTCACTTAAGGTTACTTAATTTAATTTAATAATATTACTTAATTTAATAATATTAAAATCCGCATTTGAGGTTTATCCGGTTAGATTAGCAAATAATATGATTTGTAGGGTTGAAACCATAGAAAATACGAGTATATCACATGGCAATAGCGGTTGCGATCTTTTTCTTCTCCTAAACATTTACGGTTTTCAAATCGGTGGTAAAATTCAAAAATGAACGTCAACCCAAGAGTTCTCCATAAGTTTCTCGAAGAATTGTGATGTCTGCCAATCCACAATTGTACCAGTGGATCAAAATGGACCACTGGACCTAGAAACATGAAACTACATACAGAGGTTGTGGAAGTGGAGTGGAAAGCAGCAGACGCAGACGCAGTCGCAGGCATTAGTTCGTCATTAATGAAAAGTTAATCTGCGAATGTTTTAACAAGTCAAAATTTTAGCACATTTCGTTTCATAGTCGGCATTGGTTTTCAGTAGCTACGGATGTTATGATAAAAATCGTGCGTTACATGTTTTTCGTAGCGGACGCGAATTGATTTAATAAACACATTTAAATCTGTTATCCAATCTGGTACGGACATGTTGTCGTGCTCGTGATTATTCACTTTGCGGGCAAGGCCGGTGGGGCTCGGCTCGGCCCATACGAATTACATTTTGCCTAGATACCTCGTTTAACCTAAATAAATACATAAACGGGTTGTATTAACTGCACTTTGTTACTCGTGGGTCCATTATAATAAGGATGCACCTTACACGGATGCACGTTGTCGGCCAGCGTGAAGACTTGCTTCTAACATTGTAAATGTGAAAGTTTGTGAAGGTATTTGGGATGCTTGTCATTTCATCACGCGCTAACCGTTGTACGGATAAGATGAAACACACACAGCACAGGGCCAGGATAAGAAACATCAAAGTAATCTTAAAATATTTGAAAAATTTATCAAAGCTTAAAAGGACTTGAGAGTTGAGACCGAAAATGCGCCTTGAGAGATGCCAATTGCAAAAAGGAAACAATTACAATCACCGTCGAAGCGTAATCTACTTGAGAAGCAACAATGGTCATTGTAAAATCAGGTACACACGTAGACCATTTCGCAACGGGTTCGACGAACGTTAATCTGTCGGCAGATAACGCCAGCAACGCAACAAATCTAACGTGGCCTTCCCACGTATTGTGTAAATCTGAAAAAGCATCGGACCGTTCTAATGTGTTCGAACATTCGTAGTCTTTCGGACTATCGAAAATTCCGCACAACATTATAAACTAGAAGAGCTGCAAGACAATGGCTGCGTCAGTCAGTATTGTCAGTCCTGATACAGAAGATAGTAATGCGCCATCTAGTTTCGCGATTTAAAACATCTAATCAAATCAGAATCCGAGCAAACGTATTTTTTTGTTTCTTCAATCGACAGCAATCAATTGCATATTTTTATTATTTCCAACTTTTTTGCATTAAAACACTTGTCTTTCTTGACCATTCAAGCCTCCCCATGAACTGCTATTTTTTTTCTTAGTACTTATATTTTCAAAACATAATGGTACAGTATGATTAGATACAGTAGCCTTAGTAATAGGTTTCCTTTAGCTAAAAACGACCAATAACCATTTTTCATGGCAAATAAGAGTGGACTGGATATAATAATATCGAATTATCGACCCTACGTAACGCGATTCAATTTAGCGCTGCTCGGGAATTCGCGACTGAATGAACTCTATAAACGACACTGACGAGGAAATAGTCAACAGTAATGTCAGAAATAGGAGGAAGTTAACTAACTGGTTATTAAAGTATTAATTAAATGCTGAGTAAATGATTTGAACCGAGAAAGAATTAAAATAGAGCAATTTCAAAGTGTTTACGCTAGCTCTAATATTCTAGCAATAAATAATCGTTTTGAATTATGTACTTTCGTCGGCCCAGTTTTATTTTAATTTATTAAAAGAGATTGAAAAAATATATGAGATTTGTTTAAAATAGAACGAATAAATCGTCGTTCATTGACCGTATTTTATTTATATTTTAAATAACGATTACCCCTAGTTCGGTTACAATGATTTACAGCATGTCAACTGACTCTATAATTCTAAATTTATAATTTGTAGATGTCGTGACTTGCAAACTATCTTTGTAAAATTTTTGAGTCATGCATATGGCATGAGAATCAAAATATTCCAATGTCAGAATTGGAAAATAGCAAAGCTTGCACTATTAACATAAGCAATAACAATAAAATTATATTTGAACTCTGTGTAGATACATTGTCAAATTCCAAGGACACCTACAGAATCGAATCATCGTTACGAAGATTCAGTGCCAACAATAAATATGTCTGTTGTACTGTAATTAAACAGTAACGATCGTTTTGTTTCGCCAGTAACAATTTTTCACTCAATCGCCGACATTTTTCAATACAAAACGGACCGCTTTATTGTGATACTATTGTTTGCCGATTGATTGTAACGATAAAATTCATCGTTTCGAACCGAATATGAGTGATCATTTATTTGTAAAGATCTGATCCTTCAATGAGATAATTCAATTATATCAGCTATTATATAAATAGCATGAACTTGTGTAATTTAATTGCTTGATAAACGTATATTATGTTTTAATGTTTATTTTATTTTTATTTTATTAGTGTAACTAACATAACAATTACATTACTTACAACCAAGTCATTTAAAGGTGTTACATATTACTAAATTGTAATGTGACCATCATAACGCCATGAATTCGATTTTTTTGACGGCCAGTGTAATGTCAACATTGTATAAAAATGTGAGTGGGCTGTTAACCGTTAAAGAATTTCCTCCTCTGGAGCCAGAGTGTACCTAGTATCGAGTTACAATCATTACAAAATTGCATCGTCATCAGAACTAAATGCATATAAGGATACAAAGGCTAATACCTAAAAGTTAGCCAGAGTAAATACGTCCAAAGGTTATCCTGTAGGTACCTATAAGCTAACTCAAATATCAACCGTTTTATTAAGATCACTTTACCGCGCATTGTGACCATTATGATAACTACCAGGGCACCATCAATCATGTAGCGGTGAGCGTGCAAAGATCAGCGCACACGACAGCGTACGCGCACACTTTTTGCAAGCTCGTTCCGCCGACTGCGTCTAGAGTCTAGACTCTAGCTAGTGTATAGCGCGTGCGTGGGCGCATTAATAAACTCGAGGAAAACATTAACATCTCCCCTTGAACAAGAGATGCGATGATTACAGCTGATCACTACATTGATATTACGCTATAATTATGTGCGAGCTATGATAGTGATAGTCTAGTCACGTTTAGTGATTTAAATTGACAAGATTTCAAAATTTACTTTCAGTAAAACGTTATTGAAATTACTGAAATATTTTTGTTATTTATTGTAAACCTAAAAGCTGTTAAACGTAACATCTTCAAAATGTTTACGATTGTAACAATGGCGTTTTAATTCGTCTCGATAAGAAGCGAAGACTAGGAAATAAAAAGAATAGACTAGGAAAGAGGAATCACGAGCAAATCCTATTAAGTATTACTAATTCTGACGTGACATTTTCTGAACATTAGTCAGGTATTAGGTAATGTAAGCCATGACGTATACAGATATCATATTGCTAAGCACTAAAAGGATTAATTCGATATGAATGTAGATTTAGTTTCAACATGATAAACAATCATTTCGTTGGAGTAATGTATCATTAACCATATTTTGTAATCGGCACATTTAAATAGTCTAACGTAAACCCGATTACAAGCGCGACAAAAAGTGAATCACGTGTAGGCTGAACTTAAAGAAAATAGAGATACGGCCAATGATACAACAATACAGTAAAAACATAGCTCCTACGAGATCGTTTTATTACTTCCAAGTCGGTTAAAAGCAGCCAGCCGGCGAGCGAATAGAAAAAAAACAGCGATCATCTCTACAATAGCGTGCGTGCCACGCCCTCTGCGCGCGCGCACCGGTCGTCCTTCGCTCAGTCAAGGCCGCCTACACGCCACACTAAACTCGAAAACACCTCATGTTTACACACGAAACCTTAAAAACCGGCTCCCGTTGCCCACAATTGATACGGTCAACCTTGATATAAAAATGCCGAGAGCACGTTAAGCAAACATTTGAAAAAATTTGAAATGAAATACAGACGGTGCAAAGCAAACAAGTTGTAAACGAACGTACCAGCAAAATCATACGTGAATTCAGTGTTTTTTATCAAACGACGCGGAAGACCAGCCGCCACCACGAGATAAACGATCGATTGCGTAATTGGAATGATTAAACGAATGTTGACTTCTCATGTCGGTCGAAGTTGATTTCAAAATAGATACTGAAACTAAACAATACTAAGTGGCAGAGCTAAATAATTCTAACGGTGTTTGTTGGCAGCTGCCGAGTGCTGAACCAATTGCGACTCAAGAAACGAAAGTAAACATCAACAATTTATTTGTAGTTCATGTTAAATCCTGACTAGCCGGCGAATGCGGTTTCAACTTTTGTAAATAAACGAAATCTGTTAATAATGTAACAGTGAAATAAAGCTAAAGAGCAATGAAAAAGAGGTGTAAGAAATAATATAGAAGGTCACACAAGTATAAGTGCCAGAAAGTGAATTTAAATTGTAAGTAATGTATGCAGACATACAATCCCAGCAATTCAAAACGCTATCGATGCACGTGCTACTGTTCTGATCCTAAGTGACCCAGCCAGGTCTTCCACGAAACAATATTCTACAATGGATCAATTTTATATGATTCCCAACGCAAATACAAATGCGTTCAACCTTGAGGTTGGATAAGAAATAATATAGTGGAGCGTTATTAAGTGGCTCTCAACACATGTTTGTTGATAATAGTTTAGATCTGAACGAGCATATGAAGTTTCTATTAGAACGAATACTTCAGTTTTAGATAGGTGTACTCGATATTAATGTAGGACGAAGCTTATATGCCAATAATGACGGTAAACAGTGCAAGCAAACTTTCGCCGTTACTTCTATCTATCTATCTAAAGATCAAACTAATGATGTAAAAGCAATTTTTAGAATGATTTCGCAATTTGAAAATAATTTTGATTAATTGCGGTTGAATGATGAAAATTAGATAACAATTCGGCTTCATCAACAAATATATTGGACGTAACTATGATTAAACTAAATGGTAATTGAGCGTATAATCACATTATCGACGTTGAATTAGTACGATTGAGTATTTTATAAGGATTTGAACTGTATCACACAGAAGATAAAAACGGAAATTAAATGCAATGTGAAGGGGACTGTCGTCGCACGGTAACTGCGTTGAATTGCAGAGCCGGTGGACAATAGCCACTGAAAACTGATGGCGTGATTTAAGAAATTTTTATGTCCAATCGCGCCATTTTGACATATCGCACCTTTGGTGGAACAAGGGCACATCTTACAAAAAATCGTAAAATGACAAAAATTAAACAAAACAATATTTTACACCTGCAAAGTACATGGCCATATTCACAAATAAATGGGTCGTATCTCATGCAAAGAACAAACACTTTGAAGCAATAAAAAGACGAATAATACGACTCGGAATGCAAAAAAAAAAACTTTGAAATGGCTCTCCTGTAAAATTACAAAAGTGCAGTTGAGCCCTTGTTCCACCAAAGGTGCGATATGTCGCTTGGCGTGGCTCCAAAATTGACGCGATGGAATGACCGTGAGTGACCACCATTGTACGGCAAGCAAGCGTGAACGACAGAAAACTGTGGAACTTGTACGTATATAGTATTAGATTAGGCTGAGATCTACGGATAGGCTGTAAAAATTACGTCATATTTCATATTAACGGAACGATAAAGCATATAAATGATTCAGGTATTTAAATAACCCCAAAATAAGGAGTGGCAAATATTTATTGCTAAAGTGTTAACTTTTTAAAGTGTTAACAACAGCAAAAACAATCGTAAATATTGAAACCAAGATAAACGAACTTGTTTGGAAAAGAGAATAAGTCAAATGAAAAAAAAACAAAATTAGAGAAGAAATTCAATCTACGCACTTCAGATTAAAATTGCATAATTATAAGAAGGCTAACTAGGTGTACATATATTATTGTAAATCTTTATTAGAAGTTTTAAGATTTATTGTAAACATTAAAAGTTATAATGATACTCCAATATGAACGCAATAAAATAATAATATAATTAATATGACGGATCTACCTAAATGACATAATCCTTTGAAATTCGAACATGAAGTATTCTGAAATTCATACGATACTAAAAAGGTATATTCAAAACCATACATTCAGTGTTATTGTTGGCAACAATATAGACGACACAACAGAACATTCCACTGTCCCATATCAACAAGGTATGTATCGTCAAACTGTGCAGTAGAGACGATTTCCTTATGAAGGCAGTGATGAACGTAAACAGAGCGATGATAACCCCCGACCGGCCCGGCTTGTTTACTGCGCCTAGTTTGATTGATAATGTGATAATTACAACGATATCAAAGACTTGGGGGTTATCTGCAATGAGCGAAACATTCAAACGTAGCACAGATGCAAGCCTGTTGATTTTTGTATACTTTGTCATGCTCAGTGTCTTTGCAAGTTGGTACTTGAGTTATTTTATTAACAGATCCTGTTATGTAAGAATAAATTTTCAAAATTGTTATGCTTTCTACTGACTTGATACTCTCTCTCTCTCTCTGCCTCTTTTTTGTTTTATTCAAGTTTATTCAGTTCATTTATTTTGATTTATTCAGGTTATGTGGCGTTTTGTGGGGCATACCGCATACTACGTAATGTAGGAATATTTATAAAATATAATTTAATTTCAACTTCAACTATTTAATTTGGCGAACCTAAAATTTCCAATTCAACACATTAAGAACGAGTACTTTTATGTAATCTGGTCAATCAGGGCTCCATAGAGAAGTACTCCAGCTACCCCCTAGCCAACCTAAATATTGGCAATGGTAAGAACGATGACGAACGAAAATAGATCGACCTAATAAAGGGGAAGCGACGGTGCGGCACCATTGCGCAACACACTCCGATGCGGATGCGAGTTACTCCAGGGATCGTTGCACAATGCGAATACATTACAATATGTTGTCGGCAGTTTCATCATCTGCTATCGAATGCGCCATTGAACGCCGAACCTGATGGTATTTAAGCTAAAGATGAAGAAAGCTTTCAAAATTTCAAAAGCACATCATTAAAACATGTCGGATTTATGCTAGTTTATGCTACCCAGTAGTAATTTTAATTCAAGATAGGATTTATTCGTTCGAAATTTCAAAATCACTGTTGTTTTTGTAACTTATTAGGAATATTTCAACTCAAACATATCACTTTGATAATTAAAATCCTCACTTAACTAAACCATCGACATTCGATGTTTTAGTTAACCACCAACTTAACTAAAACATCGAATCGAAAAATTCTGAGCGAACGCCAAGCACTTTTAGGTTTAATACTACTGATATCGGATCGACATTACCAGAACGGATATTAAACAGGAATAAAATCATGTATGTTAGTTACAAATATCCTTTGCATATCTAACTTGAACCATTAACATACATTGCGTGCGCAACGCACGTGTAAGGAGAAATGCATTAGGCCGCGTTCCAAAATGTTATGTTAACATAATTTGTAGAAAATTATAATACAACTTAATTAGCTATGTCAATATATTAGATAGAAGATCTTTGAATGACATAGAATTACTATTACAATGAATGACAGTCATTTATGAATTTAACATTAATACATTAAAATGGAGTGAACAAATATAGTAATGCCCAGCATAATACAGATTATGATAGACAATATTGACAACTAATTAATCAGGAATTAAATTCTTATAACAACAAAACAATCAATTAAGTTCACTAGAATAAAAGTAATTGACGTGATGTATCAGGCACGCGGAGGATGAAATCGGTCGAATGTAAGCTGGTTCATAATAATATTGAGATATTAGTGCCTAAAGACGTTGGTATGAACAAAGATAACACGTCCAACAATGAGCAATCAATAAATTACGAGGCAATAAGGGCCCGCAGCTCGTGATAACTTTCAAAACATCATGACCTCAGCGAGTTCAGAGAACTCGGGAAAACATTGTTCTGTATATAAACACACCGTTACTAAATAATGTATATTGTGGTCGTTAAATTATTTGATTGCTTTCACTCATATCGTTACACATAAATTATATACTTTTGCAGAAGAAAATACATAACTTAATTCTTGCAATTCCTACCATATTTTTAGTGTATTTTACCACAAACGATTATTAAAACACAACACAAACGATTATAAAAGCTTTTATTTAGTTTCTTTAGCTATGAATTTATCGTAACTTTAAAAAACATATAAATAAAGCAGTGACAAAAATTTACGTTACCTAAATATATTTAAATAATAATAATCATCAAATATATTTAAATAATAATATTAATAATAAATATATTTAGATAATAATAAGCTCTTCTATCAAAACTTGGCTACATGAGTCTACAATGATATACCTAACAGTTGATCGTGATTATCAAGTATTAACTTTTGTATATGTACATAAATAACCAAGCAATCCAAATCTGAATGCCTCTAACCTTAAATACCTCATATACATACAGTACCAGAACTGATAAATCAACGAACACAGTTTATGATTTTATATTTATCAAAGTATTTATTATGGAACAAATTGATAAGTTATATTTGGCGAAAATAACTCGGGCGCTGGCAACTCGAATGCGTATCAAGATAAAGAATGATGATATCGGAGAGTAAATTCCTGATACACTGTGGGAAATTGACTTGCAATGACGACATGACGATAGAAATAATGAAATAACATTGGCTTTGAGTCACTTTATGAAAATTTCGCGAATCCCGGTAGGTTGTGGACGTTACAAAAGCACCCCAGCATAGTTACTAACCACGAGAGATGGCCACTGTCTTAGAATGTGATTGTGAAAACTAACTTTCGAAACTCCAAGAACATATCGTCGACTAAGAAGAAGAATGAGCATAACTTGTGAGTACAAGAAGATTTGGATACATGACACGTAGAAAAAATATCTGGAGTAAATAATCTTATGAAGTCGTCATTAAAAAAAGTATGAAGTTTGAATTTGACTAACAACTCAAAAAGTTTATTCTCAAGGTAAACAATTTTATCAATATGTTTAATAACAACAAACATTAGTGTGCAACACTGTTGCAAACGCATATTTTACTTGTTTACTAACTCGACCGATATCGTACATACAATATTAATGTAACCTTAGAGATAAGATGGGGTATAGCAAATATCTCAACTTAACTACTAGAACATTTATATTCTGGAAACTTTGAGATTGGTAGGTAAGTATATCGCTATATCTAAGCCGCTTAGCGTCTAGCACTTATTATTGGCGGCTATGCCAGCATACTAAAGTAATCAATCGAATTAAGTAATGCCGGCGAACACGGGCGCGGTTGCTAGATATACGAGTTGGTAGATTGTCAAAATTTATGATTCCGTGTATCGGAGGGCACATAGCTGTTTTTATCGTTAGAAAGTATCAACTAACTTTTGCTGGCCAGTCCTTTCACCAATCCTTACTGAAGCAGCAGAATTGAGTAGGTCAACTTAAAAAACAGTTTAAATAATAATTATCCGTTACCAACTTTTAATAGGTTGGAATTAAAAACGTTTTATCTTTAAACATATAATATTTGAGTGGACTTAGCGACCGAACTCCAAAAGCAAAGGACATAGCTCCAACTGACACAGAATAAAAACTCCCTTGTAAGGCAAAAACAAACATCGACCGAACCAATTACCTTCAATTAACTTGGAAGAATGAAAACGAATACACCATAATAATGACTCAATTATACAAGTAACGTATTAAAAGTAAAACAATGTTACAAAAACATGTGTTGTGTTGTTAACACAATGGTCGATCGCTTCGTGACTATGTAAAACGCAATCAGATCGCAGTAAACGAATTTTAAACGTGACAGTTTTAAATAGTTTTAATTATTGAACACAAATTATTGCCTGAACATTAGGGCATACAAACATCTACGTCATGCAGTATTTTTAACATTGAAAAACACCTATCTATGTATGTTTTAAAATACTCGAAGTAGGGTCCGATGTTGTTTATTTAAATATTAATGCAGATAACCTATATGTGACTGTTAATCTATATTGCAATATAAACAAATGCAATCATTTCACCTTTCATAATTATAATGGTTTTGTTATGCGTTCTTGTGAAAGTATTTTTTAAGATACGTACCTATTTGACTTCAGACAACACATTAAAAATATCGCTTTTGTCATAAGTCCTGAGTTTCTGACTTAATGACGACACAATAATATGTATTGAATACTAGTTTAGAATAATAAAAAAACAATAATAAAATTAGTGATTTTTATCAGAATAACGCTTTTTAAACCCGACTTGTTTTAATTCTAGTGTTACATACATGACGTACGTTTTGTTATACATCTAAGATTTTTATTCTTTCTGTCCGAGATTTTATCTCTTGGGTAACACGAAACAAATTAAGTTAAAGCTTTACATATTTAGAATTAACACTACAGCTGACAATTCGAAATGAACGATGGATTCACTTCACACGCGGCAGTAATTATGGCTTCACTGTGCGTTCAAAATAATTGCAAGTCTTCACCTTTTTTTCATGTTTAAATCCAGACATATAATTTGATCTAAACAATTTTTAATACCATATGTTACTGTAAATATTGTGCTAAATAATTACTAACGTTACAAACCAATTAAAGCACCATTAATAGTTTGTGTAATTTTTGTCTCATTTTTCAATAACATTTTTTTATTAATTTATTTGGTACAAAATTGTATAAAAAACAAATAAGTTAAATTTTATAACATAAATCATATATTTATAGTTGGTAAGCAATAAAATAGCTGTAACAAAATCGTGATTAATCTTAGTTATAAAATGCAGTTACGTCGTTATACCCACATTAAATACGGTTACGATAATCATTATTATCATTACTGCATTAAACAACTGACCATAATAGCTTTTAATCAGATCTTTATGTACAGCATTAACTTTTTTACTTAAACTGTTAAACAAGCCATCACTTGTTTAATCATCACAACCGTCGCCAATGTCGCCATCACAAACATCATTCATAGAGTCTATAACGCCAAAAACATCACCGACGCTGTGTCGAGAACGGGCTTACTAACAGACAAACCAACACTGCCAAAGAAAATACCCAACTATTTACATTTCCTTCAACAAAACAGCAATAATTCCCTTAAAAACCACAATACACGCAAACTTCAATTCTAGTACATTATTAACATTACCAATTATTCGTACAACTACATTTCTATCGTTAAAGGCAAACATTTGTAATGCAAATTGACTTTACTCTGTATTCATCAATACAAACAATGTAGTTTGCGTAATAATTGTCGTAAACAACACCGGAGGCAATATGGATTATATGTCTATTGGATTAGGATTAGAATCAAACGGTGGTATTACGGGGCAATTGTAAGAAGGTCATTGGGAGAGTGCGAAACCTCGCGAGTGCAGGAAGCGGTGCGTGTGCTCCTGCGACGACTTCCTGTCATCGATCGAGCACTGCTTAGTCACAGCCGGTCACAGCTGAAGTCAAGGTCAGGGCCTCTGATGACGTAACATCTGTCAACGGTGACGAAATTACTTAATTTTAAAATGATGACCTGAATGACAATACAACGACTGCTGTTATTTCACACGTTTTAACGTTTTGGAGTTTCGTCATCGCTGGCAAAATGTTACATGAAAATGATAATTCCATGTTTCCTTTCAATTTTACTTTTTTCTTACATTTCAATGTTTTCACTTTTTACCATCCCAAACAAAATTTACATCATCTATGCCTTTTTTCACGTAGCTCAAAACAGCGAAGGATGTAAAATGAAAAAGACCTAGAACGAAGGAATTTAACTGTAAAAAAATCTAAGTTGTTGTAACGAGATATCAGATTGTAGATTATTCTCGTTTTAATACTAACTTGTCAACAACGTTTCAGTATGATGGAGAGAAGGTCAACGTAAGTTTTGCCGAGCACAAATCGTCATCGACTATATTTGATTCAGTTGATAAAACACATTAATTAGTACATATGTCTTTTTAACAGTGACTAACAGATGAATATGTAATGTATAGTCTTTTGATAAATGTACTAGAATCAAAAAGCGGAATATGGAATTGAAAATGTAAGAACTAAACTCAATATATTTGAAGCTGCTATAAATGTTATTTCTCATCGTATTTACAAGATTTAAAAGTGTGAGCGTATTTTACGGGATTTAAAAACACTGCACAGAAGGCTATCACTACTGATCTTCTGAAAAAAGTCCAAGAAATGTACAACAATGACATGAATTCTGAAAATAGCATAGAATTAAGTTTAAAAGAGTATAACACCAACGATACGGCATATAAACAATGCGAAATCGAGCATAGACAAGATAAAAGTGAGGCAAACACCACACGTGACCACAGTGTAATGGCGAGGTGGGAAAAGCGAAGTGTACATCTATTTTCGGATTTGGCTCGCGGCCACAGCGTGAGTCGTTTACCCTATGTAAGTTGATTATATACATTATTTAGCTATCGAAGCCTATTCCATGTAAATGATGCTAATGAACATTTTCAAGTCCTATTTTTACCCATTAGGAAAATTTTAGGTAGGTACTCCAAACGTATCGTATAGCATCTGATCAAATAATTGTATTAGATAATAACAATAAAAATTTGTATTAGACAGAGATACTACTTGTTAACGTAATGAAAAGGTAGAACATTTTTTTTGTATTGAACTTGCTTTTCATTGGAAGTAAACTTCAGCTAACATTAAAAACTGTGTCCTTATCGATTACTGATACTAGTACTTGCATAATTTGAAGGACAAAGGAAAGAGTTAACACCGGAACAGGATACAGTATTCATTCATTTTCATTCAAATTAGTACTGCCACGTGATCGGCAACTCGTTTTACAATTGTATGAACGTATTTATCTTGTGGAGTCCCTTGTGAATGTTAAATATTAACAAGCTAATTCAATGTCCAAAGGCCCGAGGCATTCATTCATGTGAAAAATAAATATTATAAGTACATTTTTGAAACTTAGTTTATATATTTCAGAATAACTAGACGACTTGACGACTACGAGTTGTTGTTGTTAACTAACTTATAGATGTCAACGACGTCTGGAAATTATAGTGCTGCTGCCGCATTAAATTCCGCGTAGGTTAGAATTTATTCTGTAACTATTGTTTATACATTTAAATGTAGTGATAAACTGTGTAAAAAAACTAAAAAGAATAAAATAAGCCCAGTAGTTAAGAATGTTGTTAAACGTAAACCTGAACAACTAAACCATAGAAGGATTTACAGTTGGGAACCATTCTTCAACCAATCAAATCTAGTTTTTTTCCAAACAGCCTTGTAAAAAAATGGGTCCCGACTGTTAATCCTTGTATGGTTTAGTTTTTCAGTATTACTTTTAACAACATTCTTAACTGCCGGGCTTATTTTTTCTTTGCGGTTTGGAAGATACGAAGTAATAAAGAATATTACATGCATACATACATACAAGATACGCGCGAAAAACATAACCCTTCCTAGCAGTTGGGTAAAAACCAAATTAGAATGCTATGCATATAAACAGACGTCGACGGTCGACGTTGGTGTAGGTCACGTATCCCCATTCGATGCAGCGTGCACATTTGCCCCAGCTGATGACATAATTACAAGCTGGGGCAAATATGATGATTGGTGCACTACCGCTAATTATAGTAGGGCATTCAATCAACACGAATCAATTTTGTACGTGCCACTTGAACCACTTACGATGTGAGCTTCTTTAAAATATCATCGATCAATCCGTTGCAAGAATACTAAGATTACAAACTAAACTCATGAGTGTAAATGAATTTAATATTGAATTGTATATGAATTCAATATTTAAGAATATTTTCAGGATATTTGACTAGTTTACAGGTATTGAAGAAATGCAAAATGGGGTCGACATATTTGAATACAAAGACGAGCCAAGTTAAATGAAATTCTGCATGAAGTAACATAGCACACACGTAATTGTTATACTTTTTGCCAACGTACAAGCTTTACCTAATTAATTCGTTTAAGGTCAGTCTCTGCTTTCTATAAATAGACTTGTCTCATGGGCCTGTCATAACGTATAAACGTACAAATGCATCATCGTTACGACTGCTATCATGCTAATAATATATGTAACAAATAGTATAAATCTCATGGGACTCGATTGTTTTCTTGTTGTTAATATTATAAGAATACTAGTTGAGCATAGGTTGGAAGCGGACTATCAATCACTTGCAATAGTGGTTAGTAAAGAACTTGCAATAATTATCATGAATGTTGTTAAGAAATTATAAAACAATAAGGAACACTAACCTACATAAAAGAAAATAATAAAGGGTTTAAGTCTGACGAAACTATCGATAATGGATGCAATCAGCACATATAGATGTACTGAATAACTGTTCTTTTATGAACAAATCGCTTAACTCCTGAAAACGTATTTCTTTCATATACAAAAAGTAATACATAGTAGGTAGGTACACGAGTTACTGATGTACAAAGAGACAGACCTAATAAAATTTGAAAGATCTTAAAAACATATTTTTATTTTGGCTTCATATCGACAGATACATGTACTATCAGTCTCATTGCAATGTTATTGTAAAAGCAATACTTCAATTAGATACAGAAATGTTACATCCTCTTATATCCTTTTATCTATTGCTAAAGAAAACTTTATTTCCAAAACGTAATTGGCAATTTCGAAGCGACCAATTAGGAAATATAATTGGACAGAATTCCTTCGAGAGTTACGTTTAAATGGGGCAGCGCTACTAAGGGAAAAAAATTAGAAAAGCAATTTTCCTGAAGTTAAAACGAAACTTTGTGTAGAATTAATATCTAATCTAAAAATAATATAAGCTTGAACAAAGCAATCTAGGATTTATTTAAATTTCCCTTTAATAATACAGTGGGATTCGCTTCACCGGTTCAGTATAATCGGATTTCATATAATGAGATTATGGCATGGAAGGACGCAAACCGACAGCGTTTCCCTTTGCATGGGTATTAATTCTGTAGATGAGATACTTGTACAATAATACTAAAACCTAATCTCGGTTTATTTCGCAAGGATTTATAACGTTAATCAATAAATATTAAGTGACATGAAGGGGCTCGTTACATAACGCTAAATTCCACTGCTCAGTTTCAAAGAAAATGAACAAAGAAAGGAAAGTATTCCTAAATAAATCCTTATTTTTATCCTACCCCACGTGATTTAATTCAGAATTTATCCTTTTTCGACTTAGAGAACGTAATTTCACCGAAACATAATAATTTTAAGACGACCTCAGAGGTCAATGTTGTAAGAAATGTCAGAAAAGATTGTAATCTCCGAAACAACATTAACACATGAAAGTGTCAACAGCGATGTAGCTACAAAGTCACTCGCGATTAATTGTAATCGCGGGTGAAATCTGAATTGTCAGATGTCATCTTTTTAATTTAAAGAACGCTTTCAATTTTAACGTCAAGACATAATATTTTTTAAGATGAAACAAAGGTCAAAATTGTATGAAAGTCATGTCAGATTAATATTGTAATCTCCGAAACAACAACAACAACAACAAATGATCACCGACCATCGGTCAGACATGAAAGTGTCAACAGAGATGTAGCTAAAAAGTTACAAAGTCCAACGGCCACCGTTATCATCCGCGAGTTGCCGCGAGGTCAAGGCGCGAGAGTCGTTGGCATCGCACCAGATCACTTCAGTTGACAAGTGATTCAAATTCGATACGCATTTCAAAACCATAACATTCGCAGAGGTTACTGACAAAACGCATTCCGAGTGCGAGAAAACTAACGAGTCGTAGCTGTGGCCAAATTGAACTAGTACACTGCCAATAACAGGGTAAGGGAAAAATATTTTACACGCACAAAAAGTCAGTGGTTTTATATTGCTTATAGCTTAGCATAAATGATGAGCAAAGATAACAATCAAGGAACAATTTTATCCAAATTTGGGAAATAACATAATATGGCAAAACCAAGTAGGAGTGTGGAACACAAGACACATTATTGCAAATAGCAAGGAAAATTAATAACACATAATTATGCATATTGTGCGTGTCATACGCATAAAGGACCGCAAATTAAAATTTACCGACTAAAATCATTCTCATCGTTTATGTTTCCTAAAATAATCAACGAAATCTTGCCTACTTCCGAAAACCCTCAAAAGTCATGGAACAATGTAAGAACGGGAAGTAAACAAAATGATATCACCGATTCTTGTTAATGGAAGTGAATATTTCAAGAGCGGCATTCCTTCAGCACTTCTGAGAAAACCGGAATCTTGGCGAGCACCGTGCTCACCTTGAGGACACGTGGCTGGAATCCTGGTTCTTGACTCATCTCTAACACTCGCACTCAAACTTGCAGAGAGAAAAGACTTTCGACACGTGGAAGCGTGTAGCGACTCACAATACGGGTAAATGGGACTTCATGGTATTTTTCACTCACTCAGTAAACTATAGCTGTATCGTTTGAAAGATTGGATAAATTAATTGGAATTGATTTAGCAGATACTCCTGCAAAGCTTACAAACATTACAAACAACATTTCTACATTTTCTGCGTAAAAGCGAAGCGTGTGTAATTTTGATAAATGTTTTATGTCTTTACACATTCCAGATTCCACTTTGAGTTACTTTCGATACTATGTTATATGTGTGAACCAATGTAAATCATTCGTTTTATTCACGAAATATTTTAGTAGAAGGGAATTTTGCTCCGCTTCTTGGCGTTTTATTTTGATTGAAAATCGTAACATTTCACGTATTTTCAAATACAGACAGCCCAGTTTTAGATGAGGTCTAAAATAAAATATGCTTTACACAATTGTAACGATATGGCTATGGATACCGGAATTGGAACACCAAATAGGAAACATTGAGATAGAGAAAAACAAGACAATCCAGTCCAATTAGACTAAACAAAAAGCCATTAAAAGTAAGTTACTTTACTTTTCTGAGTATTTAGGAAATTAAAACACCCAAAGGTAATCGAAACCGGCCGACACAAAAATGATAGAAAAAACCGTTGAGTTCTTGTCATATTTTTTCATGATTCACGTGATAAGTCGCGTGGAGTAATTAACCTCATTGTTTACAAAACAAAGGTAAATACAATTTTTTAAGGAAAATACAATTCAATTATTTATTCAGTTAAAGACACTGATTGTACGAACGATAAAATGTTTATTGAAGGGAGGACCCGTCGCCTTGACAATCAATGTTGAAGTATTCGATCGAAAAGAAAAATAGAAGCATTAGAAATTCGTCTTCAAGCTATATTTGTCAAAAGGCAACCAGGTTTTATGGAAGGTATTTACGGTCGACAACCGCCAGTAAACGCTTCTTAAAGTATCCATTTGTAACCTTTATGTGTGTTTCATTCTCATATTTTTATATTCATAGATCAATTCTTACATTTTTAGTAGCCTACACTAAGCAGTTTTTCAATATCTGTACAATTCTTTTCGCCTTCAAAATAGTTTTAACGTTTTACATTACATCTGTGTAATAATACCTTGATACATCTTAAATGACATGCTTCGTGTTAGATTTTGTCGGGAACTACTTTTTATTTGTTAGTGTACAACGATTTTTTTCTGTACCTTAAGAAAGGATCTCTAGAAGATCACTAACTTTGTGTAAACGTAATTCACGTAACTCAATAATTATTTTATATCCTCTATGTATAGATTGCCTGCAAAAGATAAAGTCAACTATTTTAAATAGTATTGCTTAATTTTTTGTTTTTTCTTTTATATCCTCTTTGATTTACAAATAAACTATACAATATATTTACCCTATCATAGATTGTTTTTATTGACGCGGCCTTGTAAGCGGCGTATTAGTAAGGCACTTTTTCTTAACGTGTACAGTAAATCTATCTTGCTAGAGATAAATGCTATAAAATAAACGATAAACGTTAAACGTATTCCCATTGTCATTTTGCACGTAGCCAATGGGAGATTTTTACTCAAAGGCGAAGGTGAACCGGCCGAGATAGCTTGAGGCGATGCCAACGAATATATGCCGGCCGAAATAACAACATACTGCACACGGGTATAAAATGCACATCTACGACAACTACATTATGTAAAATAGCTTGTAACACTGATCTTTACATTAAAAAAACAAGTTGATAGTTTAAAAACTAAATACATGGGATTATAGTGTCAATGGAAGTACTAAACAAAAAATTTGTATCTGTGCAGTAAACCGTTTAGTAGGTCGCCTGGAGCCAAACTAGTGTCAATCACCTCATGTTATCACAAAAATGCATTGTCATCAGAACTAAAACAATATGCATTCAACTCCTTAGGAAAAGAGGAAGAAGGTCTAATTATGCTTGCAAGATTTAGCCCACACAAGCAGAGTAAGCTAAATAAAACTGTTTAAAATTCTGGTGAATGTGGTGATCAGTAAAGGAAAGCGTTCCTTCGCAACATACTGATCCTTTCGGCCTAGTTAACGTAGCTGGAATAACTGTTTTTATCAGGCGTTTTATGTTCAACCCCTACGCATTACCCTCTTCGTCTACAGCTCTGGTGTCAAATGATGTCTTGGGAATAGCTCGAAAGACTACATTTTTAGTACTGACAAATACTCGCTTGTATACATTAAAATAACTAAAACTACAGTCAATGTTTCTTCATTTGTGTGAATACCCAAAAATAAAATTCACTTGGCAACATTGTCCTGCCACTGCTAGCATATAAGTACATACAAACGAACGGTCGGCCATTTTGTACACTGCAAGTAAACTAATATTGCGTCAGTGAACCATTATTTGGCAATGACTGCACTTCAGTCCTTATTATAACTGACATGAATAAGAAATATAAAAAATAAATAGAAATATAAATAGTTGTCCTGGATGTCAAGCCAGAGATCATGTGGCTCTCGAAAACTAGCGAAGCAGCTTATAATTCCGCGGCATAAGTCAGCCACTTTTAGAGGTAGTTTCCGCTATGCAGCATCAAAGTGCTGGAATAATATTCCTCCACTTATAAGAAACCTGCAAAGTCTGAATGGTTTTAGAACTAAATTAAAAGTATATCTTTTTCAACACCAAAAAAGGCAGGAAACTCTTAGGCATGACACAAGCGCAATATAAGTTTATAAACACACACACAAACACACACACACACAAACAATCTCTCTCTCACACACACACACACACACACACACACATACGTGTAATGGTTCGTGTATTCGTGGTAGTCATAGAGTTTAGTCATTTAAATTATTAAGTAGTTACTTAAAGTTTTTTACATTATATAATTTCAGATATTTTTTAATAGTGAGTCGGATTGTCCTGTTAAAATGTGTATTACCCTCAATCATCCGAACTGCGCAATTTGAGGGTCACTCTGAAAACCAGCGGCCGTGGTTTTTTCCGCGACCATTATGCTGAGCGTGAACCCTTTTCACCTAATTATCTTACATCTAAGTGTTGTATTGTTTTTCGATGTAATTTGTTGCTGCAGTTAATTAAGGTGAAATAAACTTTTCTTTCTTTCTTTTCTTTCTTTAAATAGCAATTTTTTTAACTGTTTTTACTTTCTTTCTTTTTCTTCTCTCTTTATTGGCCGGTAACGCATCGGTGATGCCTTTGGTGTTGCTGATGTCCATGGGCGACGATAGCCACTTACCATCAGGTGGATCGTCAGCTCGTTTGCCAGCTAATTCCATAAAAAAATCATCATCTGCCATCAATTGAGGTTTTCCACATCAATTCTAAGAACGTAAAGAATCTACGGACGACTTTAACGATTAAATCCATATCCATAGATATTTTATAAATTATAGATAATCATAAATTATGCATCTGGTAAAAATATTTTTTTCTCCCACTGCGTCTCAATTCTTGTTTATTACAGTCTCCTAGCTAATTACAAGTGTAATAAAAATGTAAATAAAACAATACAGTTATTTAATATATTTCTCCATTGTATAAAGCCACCTGCTCGTTATAATTCATCTATTGTTATTGGACACTTGATTGCGTGCGCGAGGCAATGGTATATGTAGGTATACAATCCACAAATAAACAATATACAGGGTGTAAACGTAGCTTTGTCCGTAAATACAAAATAAGTATTTTTCCTGAATATTTTAAATTGGCAAAACTACTCCAAATTTGTATTAAAAGTAAACACCATATTTATACTATAAAAGCATAATATTTGAAAACATATTTTATATATTAAAGTGAAACTTTTATTCTATCGCCCCAAAATTCGTCTATCTATCGCATGTCGCATTACAGCCGGATATCCAATATGGCGGCGCCCATAGCTCGTATCAGCTGACCGTGTTTATATTCTCAGTTATTCGTGCAAGTGTTTCGCCACAGGTTTCGCGCTATTTCTGTATTTTGATCTGTATATTATGTAAAAGTTTTTAATATGCGTCTATCATCTAAATATTCTAAATGATTGTATTAATTATGTATTCCGTACTCTAATGCGCAAATTGAAATTAAATTTTATAATTGAATATTTTGTCTAATATTGATTTCCCATTATCATTCCCATTTTTCAATAATTAAGTCAAGATTAAAAACGCAATTTTAATACTCTAAATCAAATAATTTTCTAAAAAAATTTAATTAAAGGCACAAACCGAAAAAAAATTTCACCTGCATCGTGGTTTCATAAAACCACACAAACGTACCGTAAAAATATGTAAATTTCAGTTTTAAAATTCCTCGTAAATCCGATAGTAAATGTTTGGGAGATATTTAAGTCAGGTACCGTGCGGTCCCTCTTAATTTAATCCCTACAAACAACGGCGAAGTTAGATTAAAAGATACCACCCTCCGGGCTCCGATACAACCGTGAAATATACGTGTATGGAAATCCAGAATATGAAAAAATCCAGATGAGGATTTTGAAGCAAAATATACACCTATAGTCCGTTTTTAGACGAGTTTTATGTTGTAAACATTCTTATAGCGTCTTTTATCGTATTTTAAAAATAAGGCAAATACAAAATAAAAATAAACAATAAATTATCTGCCAAAATTAATTTCTGTTAACTCTTAATTTAATTTGAACTAATTTTAATAAATATTTAAAAAAGTGCCTACACGGACTATATTGTCATTGATTGTAATTAATATAATTTCTGTTAACTCTTAATTTAATTTGAACTAATTTTAATTCATATTTTTTTAAAAGTACCTACACGGACTATATTGTCATTGATTGTAATTAATATTTAAATATACGAACTATATTATAGTCAAAATTATCTAAGATGCCCATAATGATAGCTGCCATTTATTAATATGAACTAACATTGTATGGGCGTCTTCGAGCGAAATGGAATAATCATTTACTTGACATGAATAGTTGAATACTTACGGACGAAGGATTTTTCCAAAATTTGTTAAAAATCCTTACTCACTTTCATTGGCGTTGATTTATAAATCATAGTAAACGTTATAATCTAGTAAAAATCCCATCACATCAGAATTTATGCAAAATTTATTAAAAATATTTGACGTCGAAACAATGATAGATGAAGAGGCCTAAAACAAAACTGACGCAAAGTGATGTGACGGCCTGAAACCGTTTCTAAAACCAATCATAATCGATACATTACTATAATCGGAATTTAAAAATGAAAATTGATTAATTTAATTACTTTGTTAAAAATGATTTACTTGCATTTGAATTTAAAATTAGGTACCCAAGAATACCACGACCATTTTCCATTATGTATGGGCACTTCGCCATCCATGGACAGTAAACTGCAGATAATATATTATATGTAATTATGTAGCTTAGCTTTTTGCGGTATTCTTTTTTTTTCGACAAAATAATAATTATGTATGTACATTAATGTGGGTTACGAAATAAACAAGAATTTATTCACTGTAGTTTTTTCCCTGACGCTCATAATATTACCTCAAAATATTATTATGAAACTGAGCGGATGAGTTCATTCTATCATGATTTATATTTCTTTCTTTTTCTTCTCTTTCTTAGCCGGCAACGCACCAGTGATGCTTTTGGTGTTGCTGATGTTCATGGGCGACGACAGCCACTTACCATCAGGTGGATCGTTAGCTTGTTTGCCGGCTCGGCTATTTCCATGCATATCTAGCAGCATGAGTTGTTAGTAAGAAACAAAAGAATATTTTATTGAAGTCGCAAATACATAATATTGAGAATACGTGGTACGAGGTAGCTCAATTGAGGTAGTTGGGAGGTACCTAAATGTTACGGTTTTTAGTTTACAATTTAATTATCGAATCGATTAGGTCTTACAATTTTGAATCGATTTGTTACAAAAATTGGTTTCTTTCGTGAACCGATTTTTTTGTACATCTCTAGTGTCACTGTGATTGCAAACGACAAATTGGGCATCTTAGTTCACGGGGACTATAAGTCATTGAGCGGTGTTAGCGCGTTGATGTCGTGCGCATGAAGGGAGGCTGCTAGTGAAAGCATTTTTGTTGTTACAAAAATGGGATAACTGTAAATTATTGACCACGACTATACTATTATCGAGAGGAGAGCTTTGTTCTTTTATGTTTAGGGTCTAAAATTACTGACCGATTAAAAAAAATCACCAATAGAATGCTCTATTCTTTGTGAGTAACATGGCTAAATTTTATTTTAAGAAATAGGGATACATACGAAAAACGAAGGAAACTGAGGACGTTATTATAGTTTAACAATAACTAGTTAGGTACCTATTGAGTTTTGTAACAATCATAATCGCAAGGTAAGAATTTAGTAGTGGTTACATTTAATTGCCGTAATAAACACTATGGCCACTTACAATCGATCCTTTTCTAGACTAACCTTTTCTAGACTCAAAATATTTATGTATTGTTGTATGGTAGCCTTGGAGTCATCTTATTAAACATTCGTATTAAAAGTATGGCTTTCCCGTGTCGGTGAACTTATTTTAATTTGGAAAGTATCTTTATATTGTTATTTTATGCCGTTATCTTATTTTCGCGATACTTTATTTACTTAATAAAAGTCTTGACACTGACTGAGTGACAGACAACGCAATGCCTTATTTGGTAGGTCAACAATATTTTTAGGATAATTTATGATAATATGAAACATATTAACATTATCTGTTTTTGCAATTTAATTAGCAGTAGCAGTATTAGCACACACTAAAGAGGAACCTCAAAGAATCCCTTCTTTCATCATACAGTAGAACCTCCGTAAGACTAAATAACAAAACCTGTACAATCAATAAATCAACCAAGACAATCCACCTAACCAGGTCAATGACGACGACAATGTTGTTAACGAATTAGTTATCGAGCAGCAAACATGTAAACAAACAGAAGCCTCAAGCCATTGAACAGATCGCCATTGTTATAGATATTGCGCGGTGTGGCCGGTGTGTGACGCCAGCGGTGCCGCCGGCGCACGCGCACGTTGAAGTCGAACGGTAGGACCATGGACAAACTGTACGCCCGCCCGAGCCGTCACGTAACCGAGACGGTATCACACTTTTCAATTATATTAACAAACATCTATGACATAATTTAAATTTTAAAGTATCTAAAAATTCTAAAATCTCTATTTATCAATAAGACCGTAAAACTCGTTGAAGTCGATCGCAAGGACCATGGACCGACAGACCGGCTGTACGAAGTCCACCGCGTCACGCTTGTCTATGATTTTAAAAAACATCTATGACATGATTTAAATACTAAAAAACTAACCCAAGTATTCATAAAACAACCAAAGTTATAGAAGGCTTATAAAGTGTTTTGTTGCTTTCACTCATAGGAAAAACGATAAAGATAAAACATATTATAACAATGCAATAGATTAAATATGTTTATTAAGACTTTGTGAAGGCCGTAAGACTGTGTAAAGTAAATAAGCCTAAATTAAAATAATTGTTTACTGAATCATAGACCATAGTCTGCCATTAACTGTACATTTTAAAATTTCAAATCTGTTAGTTTAGATGTTGTGAAGAAGCGGTGAATGAGTTTCGTCATGGATTTCTGTTTAAACTAACACAGACTATCGTAATTATTCAAAATACACATACATAAAAAGTAAAAACATAGCCAATTTAGGCGTTATTCATATCGCAAGATTTACTTATGATAAAGCATAATTTATGGGAACTCGTTCTATCATTGACAACAATGACTAACCAGCCTAGATAACCGCTTTAAACAAACAAACCGAGCAGATTTATCAACTTAACTTGATTTTGTAATGTTCTAGGAGCTTCACAAACCAATTTAGGTTCCTCAAATGTTGCAATTTTTTGTATGACTTATGGAAAATTTAGTTTGTAAGCACACTGAAGATCAATTTGAGATACACAATTGACTGCTTCATTCGATGGCCACGAATTGTTGTCCTTGAACAACTGACGCCAATTCGAGTCGTAATTTCTTCTTAAGCTGGCGGTCACGTAGTCGAGCCTTTTGTTTACTGTGAAGTTTATATTCACCTCGCGGTTAACGAAATATCGATTCGATTTATAAAAGAACCATTACATAATAACTTGACGATCTAACCTTTTAGTGCGGGTAGACGTAACTAACAATACAATTTCTTTGTAGAAATTGAACCGAAAATGTCTCACACATTGTATACTTCATAAACAATGCGTTCGTCTCTTTATCTGAAGGAGCGATAACTCACCAAGCATTCGGGAGATACCTCTGAGCAAGGTAAATAGACATGACCTTGGGTATATTAAGTGCGCGATTTCACGAGATAAGGCTGTTTTCGAGGCGGCGTAAAAATTCTACCTCCCGAGCGAGAGTCGTTCACCTTGCACAATTGTCAAATGGGGTTGCATAATGCGAGTACACCGACCTGCGTAACCATGTCCCAGTAGAATCCGTCGAGCGTGGACTTGCCATGTTGGTGCTGCCGGCAGAGCGCGGGCCAAAGCGCAGCGCGGACGGGGCTGTTGATGGGCCACGAGTTCTCCCTGATGAGGAGCTTGAGCTCGCGCTTGCGACCCTGCTGGAGCAGGGGCTGGACTTCCTCGAAGGTCTTGAGGGGCGCCTTCTTGCCTGCGAATAAGGGTGAGGGTAAGCACTGCGTCCAGATGGGCGGGGGGTGTGCGGGGGCGAGGGATTCGGCGCTGGGCGCTCGGAACGCGGCCGGTTCTATGTACATCGCAATGGTTGCGCGGGGCACATGCTTCCTGTGCGCGCGCGCCTGCGGCACTGCCACTATGCCGCTGCCAGCCTCCGAGCCGCGATAGCACGCCCCGGCTGACAGCGACGGCTGTCACACTTCGATTGTTTATCTCACCGTGCAAACGCCGGGCCGCCCGCGCCGGTCCGAAAGACCGCACCGAACGCTAAACCAAAGCCTTGCGTCTAACGCTGGGTGCGTTGGTTAATGTATTAGAGCTAAATGTTAAATTACATTTAAAAGGATAAAATTTGTTAATTTCGTTTCAGTTAATAAGGTTCATTCACTGTGTTCGCTTCATTCATTAAGTTTTTGTATGCTATTCATAATTAAAGTAGTGGAAAATGACTTTTCACAAAAAAGTTGGCGTTATTTTCTACAATTTTATGTCGCAATACCTAATTTAAATTGTTTTAAAATTTAATCATGAATGCACGCTTCCAAGTAGCATTACGAATTACGATACCGAATAAACATTTTAATGAAAGTTATTCAATGTAAACAAATTTTCTGTATCGTTAAAATACAGCATCGTGCACAAATTATAAAAATAGTCATTGAATTATAGCAAAAACGCACGCAGCGGCCTGGAAGCGCGCCAGACCCCGCCCCCCGCCCGGCGCGGGTGCGGCGCGGGCGCAGAACGACCAACACGAGTGACGGTGATCCGTGCATAAATACGAACAACAATAATAACGAGCCTTTGTTGACAAACGTGGACCGTAAATCCATTGCGACTGTAGCTAAGCCAATTATAACAATTTTAGATTTAGCACAAATTTCCACAAGCACAGCCGGGCATGGAATAAATCCGGACTGGAGCTACGGCTTTCATACGCGACGTTTTATAGTTTCACCTGATTCATTTCTAGTATATGTTAGTGGGAATCTTCTATGATCGATAGATATTTGTCATCGCTGCCCTGGCACAACACCATGCATGTTGAGAATGTTTCTTTGAGCATTTCCGAATTCCATTCTCTTTACCGCATGTTGTTTGTTGATGTCCAAAAGCAATGAAGCCACGTGGACAAAATACCATGATTAAAGATGATAACTAACTTGTGGAAAGAGACGATACTTTTTAAGACGTTACAGCTCAATTCGCATTCAAAATAGAAGTTACATAAACGTTTCAATTTCTCATAAACGTTCCTAGTTGCAGAGACAAGTAAACAAGAGATAGCCTATGCTTATTTATATTTTCATATAAATAAAAAAGTGGTGCTTCGAAAATAAGTAAGGAAGTTGACAAACTAAACAAAGTTGGTAATATAAAGACAAAGAATGAAAAACTACAGGAAATATTTCAAATTATGATGAAAATGGCAGCAAAAGTTATGTCAGTAACGTTACCTACATATTCACTATAGGACTTTCAAATTCCTTTCAACATAATATTCAGAACTCATGAAATCATAATTTATAATATCTAGAACCTTGATCAATTATGTAACACTCAGAAAGCTCAGGAGCGCTATGAATATTCAAATTGAAACAACTTTCTTGTTAAGTTTACCCTTTCAAAGCAATTCAATCTACCTTTTCAAAGCAATTCAGTCTAACATAGAATTGACGTAGCGGTATAAATTTGTCAATTTAAGTAAGTTAATTTAGCTTAAATTTGTCTAATAAGTGAAATTGTTGTAATTTCTTTAGACAATAAAGTTTAAACCGAATTTGAACAAAGAAACTTTATTATTCTGTTAACAAACTTGAGTTCACTATAATAAGGGCTAAACTTAAATATATTTTAAAGGCAATATACAATACTTTCAAGTACTTTCCAGTATTTAAAAAAAAAACTCCAATAAAACTCGCACTATAATAATTGCAATTAAGATTTTAATTATCTTACTCGTAGTAGTAATAAAGTCTCATACAGAAAATCATTTGTACAACTTTCGTTTTAGAGATCTATCACGCCATCAAAAAAAAAATTGAGAAAATTTACCTGGGTCTAAACAGACACCCTAGTGAAATCAGTGTTAAGTTGCACCACAACGCCTGATAGCGCGGGGTTATCTCGTCAGTCTCGAAGCGTTATAACTATGTAGTTTGACTTCAAAGCCCGCCATGATCAAGTGTACTGATTTACGCGAACTGTGTAACATTTTGATAAGTGAAGCTCGCGAAGTTATAGATGGTAAACATAAAACAATAGAAAGTGTACGGCACAAGTACGTAAATGATGTCAAATTGTGTGAGAATGACAGGTGTTATTCTATTTTTTCAGAGAATGCCTAATTTCTTAGAGGATTTACTACTTCTAAAAGTTACGTAACAGATAGGGATTTAAAAATATTCTCAAAATACTTTTTTACAACTTTCGAGTTTAAGACGAAAATAAAACTAGATTAAATTAACTACCTATCAACTTAAGAAATCGCGAACCATTCCCTTGTATGTACAGCTGTGGTGTAGTTAAGGACATTAGAGGCCGGTGACCACAATACCGGATACAACTTTAAAACGCTAATTAGATACATTATAAACGTTTGCTAACTAAAAGTGGAGGCTGACATGTTCGAGTTAAATCTACGGTGCTGCCATAAACCTGCTAATCAATTTGGTGATTTAATCTACAATTTAGCAAGTATAATAAGTGATGTTTATGAAGCTTATCTTAAGATCCAGTGTAATTATTTATTTGATTTAAATTAAGAACAAACTATATTTTTAAATCACTTCAAAAAAGGAGGAGGTTCTAAATTCCATTGTTTTTGGAGTTTAACTCCTTATCTATCGATTTTCATATTTAAGCCTGCGGTATGTTTATTTATTAAAGTGTGAATAATATAAACAAGGGACCCAGATTAAAATTGTTATCATAAGATCAACAAATGGATGGATTATGGAATTTTTTAAACGTTGCTACTGATCCGACCTTGAGATTATTTAATTTCTTTATCTTCTAAGCTTTATTAGATAAGCTCATACGTAAATACATTATTAGCAGAGAGGTAATTAATTCACAATAACATTTCACAAACTACTATTTACATTAAGGATTTATATATTTTAGGATTTTTTGTAAGGACACGATTTCGATATAAGACTGAATTGAAACTACCAACAATAATAAATCTTTAGCCTTTAAGTCTTTTAGCCGACATTATCATTCCTTTTCAGTGATTAACTGTTACGTTAGTTGATGCACAGATTTTTACAACTGGAAGAGTTTCTTAGAAATTTTATGCTACATACTTGCACAATTTTCTGCAATGTGTTTAGCAAAAAAAAGCCTTATCATCATGACAAGACAGTAAACACTTCTGTGATGACTTGAGGACTCATTTTTAACCGGATTCTTGTTACTTTAACATTACGTCTACTTACGATTTAAAAAATACGAGAGAAAAAAATTACTGACTTTAAAGAAACATTCTTCGAAACACCCATATCAAGATTGCCATAATATACTTATAATATTTAAGAAGTTCCTTTAATTTCTCGTGGATCCATCATCAGAATTGATTTTTTGAAAAATATAGTATATTTATTGAAATTCCAGAATCATAGAATAAAATATTGAAAAACATTTTTTTTTCAGGGTACCTCTCCTACAGGTAACGTGAGGATGATTTTTTATTCGTCGCGGACCCTGTAGTGTGGGGTATTGTTGAAAAGGTCTTTCAAAAATAATAATGGAATTAAGGGTACGTTTTCGAAATATTTGATTTTAAAGTGCTCATTTTGGTTAGAGTCAACTGTCCCTCCCTCCTACCGGAGGCTGAAGTTGGACAAGTGAAAAAAATCTGAAAACTAGGTTATATGATGAATTTACAAGGAAAACTATCACGGCTATGTTAGCTTATGCAGTTAATGAGTGATCGTCGATAAACTTACTACTTCGGAAGCCTAAATTGCGCGTGGCCTGACATGCACTTGCCCGGTTTTTTTAATCCCAATGAATTTTTGATGACCTAAGAAAAATCGCATTTCCCGACATCTAGCGAGATAAGTGGAAACGAATTGCAATTAAATCCTTGACGATTGACAACGCCTGACTAATAGATACGCGTTGATACGGAGAGATGTCACCAGCATTTATCTAATTCGTAATCGCCACTGTTCCTCGCTCACTGTTGCGCCTACACAAAAGGCGCATATACATATACACTGCACATTTATTTTCTATCTTTTAGTTGGATTTTCTATAAAAGCGTTTTTTTTTGTTTTTTTAACTATTATTTATTTTTACCTTCCTTGTATGTTGACAACAGAACTGCGGGCCTATTATGAACTTTTATAAAACCATTCATGTTCCAGGCAATTTATTTATCGGGCTTGGAACGACGTATGGTTGGCTAAAAAGTGTCACGTGACCGCTTTTTAGCCCAATCATACGTCGCTCCAAACCCGATAAATGAATTGCCTGGAACATGAATGGTTTTATAAAAGTTCATAATAGGCCCGCTGGCTGGTAATGCCTTTGCACTTTGGTGTTACTGATATCGATAACGACGCCAACGGTGACCAAACTGACCAATTACCATCAGTAGCTCGTCTGCTCTTCAATTAAAAAAAGAACGTGTGATACTACTGGTAACGGTAATTGGTAATGGTTACCATGCCAGATCACCGGGCCCTGGGTTCAATTCCCAGCGAGGCGGAAATATGAATGATGAGTTTGAATTTCTATTCTAGGCCTGGGTGTTCTTGTCTCTGTGTGGTGTCCATGGCACCCACGACACAGGGAATCCGTGGGGCTATGAGTGTGAAGCGTTATTATAATTATTTGATAACTATTACTATACCTACTATAATATCACCGATTTGTAATCCTGTAATCCGGTATGAAACGGAGGATAATGTGTGGGCCGCTTTATGCGACCTACACTTGATACGAGATTGTTGATTATAAACAACATGCGGAAGACTGATACGACAATGTTGTTGTTGTTTTCACACTTATTGTTCCAGTTAGTGTACCATGATAATGTTCAATATTATATCATATAATTATCTGACAATTCAATATTGTGACAGTTTCTAGAGCAAGATTGCTAGTTACACGTTAAGACCGTGAAATTGCATTTGTAGCTCGTGCGGTATATTTGGAATTAAAAAATAAACTATATGAAACATTATAAACTTGAATATTTATTTCAATGTATGCGTTTTGGGGGGTGGGGTTTATGCACCATACATATTGGTGGCCCTGGGTTCGTCCTCACAACTGAGAAGGCATGAGTAATTAACTCACCATTCTGCTTCTTAACGCTTCCCACCCACGTCAAACTTTTTGTAGGACAGATAATCGGGCCGATTTTTCCTCCCATATTATTTCTGACCGACTTTTTGTAGGACGTGTGCGTTGCACTACTGCTATCAGTACGTTCTATTTTTCTCTTACAAAAAATCGTTCACCGATTATCGGTCGTGGGCGAATAGCCTAAGCGTGATAGCTGTCATATAACACTGCCTACAGGTATCTATCGTCTTAATAACCAAGGCTTGGAAACCGGTTAATTTTTCGAACCGGTTTGACGAAATTACAGGTTTTTTGAAATAGGTTCTGCTCCTTTGAACCGGTTTTTAAACCGGTTTGGAAAAATATGGGTATTTTTCACTAACCGGTTAAATTTTTCGCTCAAGACAACGACCGTGAAGATTTGCGAGGCTTGAGTGTGCACTTACTTTAAGTTAACTGTCAGTCGTTAATGTATGGTTTCTCGAACATTGCGCGAGTACGAGCTGCTTTATTTATCGCGTCGCGACCGACGCAACGCGGCTAGGAAGAAACCGGTTTATTTAGGTTCAAATTATAGCCCCTATTTGGTTCCGCACCGGAACGGAATTTACGATAAAACAGGTTTAACGGCTATAATACCGGTTAATTTTGAACCGGTTTCAAGCCCTGTTAATAACACGTTTAGCTCTACACCAACATGGAAAACTATACCCACTAAGATAAATTTTAGAACTTGTACATCAGTCTGTACAATTCTCATGCTAATTGTAGACGTGACGACAGTATATTAAACTGCCCGCTTCAATCTGATTCCAGGTCAGGCCGACGAGGGCTAGAGCCGGAAATGGAGGTGGAAGCCGCAACGGATATGACGTGCCTGGTCAAATCTTCACGCGTCAGATTTAGTCTACTCGATAAGTTCAAAATGGTTGAAAATAGAGATACTGCTCTTAAAAATACGTGCGATAGCTCATTCTGTTCGGAATTATGTCTAGAAAAATGTTTCGGAAGCGTTTACCAGCACGTAAAAAATTGCAAAAGTTATTGACAAAATAAAGTTAAAAAAAAAAAGTATTTTGTTTTTGGTAATCACTCCGAAACTATTAATATTTAAGAAATTTTAAAACAAGATTCTTAAAGAAGAGGAAATTTCCAAACAATGACTCGCGACTCTCGAAACTCTATAGCTCCATTATTTATAACTTTAATTTAACGCTGAAAATGGGTCTCCACGCGGCATTTTTAAGTTGCGCGTGCGGCGTCAAAACCGAGTTCGTCACACTCAATAATTTTTTAAGGTATTAATTATTAATTAAAAAAAATAAAAAAAAATATGGTGTATTTGAAACACTTCAGAGAATTTGCTCCCGTTGGAAATTTTGCTTAAAGTTAATTTTTCAACAAGTTAGACGATTGTTAATTAACTGCATTTTCTCGAACTTCCATTTTCATTGTACATTAAAAAAAATGTTGAAGTAATTGTCCTATAAATTTTTCGCTTCGTGGAGCGCTTCTTATATACATGCTTAACGAGATCACGTCATAAAAGTTTAAAAAGTTTTAATACTTTGTGTATAATAATTTTAATAATAATTTTGTGTATTATAAGTTCGAGTCATTGTTTGGAAATTTCCTCTTCTTTAGGAATCTTGTTTTAAAATTTCTTAAATATTATTAGTTTCGGAGTTATTACCAAAAACAAAATACTTTTTTTTTCAACTTTATTTTGTCAATAACTTTTGCAATTTTTTACTTGCTGGTAAACGCTTCCGAAACATTTTTCTAGACGTCATTCCGAACAGAATGAGCTATCGCACGTATTTTTAAGAGCAGTATGTCTATTTTCAACCATTTTGAACTTATTGAGTAGACTAATTAACGCACTGTCAACAACATCGAAAATGTCGACGCCAACAAAAATATCATTATGGAAATATACAAAATTATTATTATTACTATTCAGCAAACATAGATTAAGATTTGCGTTTGAACACTAAGCCTTGAGCAGCCTGACTAATTCATTTTAATAAAAGAATTGTAGATAAACAATTTTAAAAATCCTAGTTAAATTCACTTTGCAATAATAGCGTTGCGTTAAAAAAATCACTCTGGATCTCAAGATATCCGATTTTTGGGAATGACTTTTGTCTATCCTGTCTCGGCAACCTCCTTTTTTTAATCTGTCATCTGTGATTCAAATAATGATGAAAGATTTTATTAAACAAGATGTTCTGGTCTATCAGAAGGTATACTTGCATAAAGGAAAATATGATAAGAATGAAAAGTTCGCTTATTGTAAGTACATTCTTCAAAATGTGTCTGATCCTTACCGAATTCGCTGACAATGTTCAATCACTCCATCCAATTCCGACGTGTAATTTCGCCTTAATGATTATAGACATTATAGATATCTTTCTTAAAATTATTCACGATTCGATTAAATGTTTATCATCCTCAATCATTCAGAAATTTACGAACAGAATACGTAGACTAATCACAATGGATACCACGTATTCACGTGGAAACCCCAGATTATAAGATAACAAGAGCTAAGAATACCGGGAAAATCTGTACGCAAATCTCATTTTCTTAAGCACTGTGAGTCAGTATTCGGATCAATACAGTATTCGAGCAACATCAAACAATTAATGAAAATACACAAAACATGTCCGTGGAAAATACACTGAAATAATTAAGGAAAACTGCAATTCTGAAACCGGTCCAAGATAGCGACTGCGAAAATTTCACGCGAATTGGCTTGCAAGTGGAAAAGTTTAAGAAAAACAAGTGACACAATTTAAGTCTAAAAATATCACTCTCGAACTATGTGTAAGAGAAAAGTGCGCTACATACCGAAGAAAATGATCACGGCGTAATAAAATTATTCGTGTTTGCAATCAAGGCTTAAGGACCAAAACCATGCGCTATATTCGCAACGTACATTAATATTCAATATATCACAATCTTCTACGCAGTCCGTAATAGTTTTAATTTCCTATTAGTCATACAGTTTCATGTCCTCTTTCGGTAGAGGGAGTGGTAGACTAGTCACATTCACAGGATTCCTTGTTACGTTAAATAAATAATCATTGTAGCGCCCGCGCCGCCTTACACTAGCACTAGGCATTAGTTATTATGACATTGTTTTATCCTAGTCTAGACTCAATACTTTTGGCTACGTTCTGATATTTAAATTTTTAGTCATGTTATAATTTTGCACTTGTATTTAATAAAGAACCTGTTATATCATCAAAAATCCAATACATGCCCAACATAAAGCACTTTCGCTCCGAAAGTACGGGAATAACAAATGAAATCACATCGAGATGCGCAGGTTGTTTCGGATAACGAGCTCGACGAAATATTCAAATTGGAACCATGTAATTGGATCAGCGATTTCCAAGGTGAAGTACCTACGAAATTTGTTCCATATATTTTTTGTAGCTAACTAGAGTTTTATTAATATTTTCAGGAGGGTATTAACTAGCTGGCAAAAAATCTCGAGTGCCGTCGTCAACTAAACAGATTTTTCCAGAAACACATACCGGTAATGTAGGTATAAAGAATCCTTCTATCACTATAATTTGGCATTTCCATTACGTGTTTGGGGCGGAAGGAAACTCATAATATCGTATATGGAGTCCAAGCCAACCTTTACTGCTTGTTGTGCACCCTATTGAACAACGGTCAAGGCTCGTAAAATCTGTTGATTATTTGCTACCATCACTCGCATCGCCCTAACTACAATATGACGTATATCTTTTGTAGATCTTCTCCCACTATGGTACAGCAACTTCAAATGGCAATTAAACAGTTAAAGTTTTTAATTACCGCATTCAAAAAGAGCCCATCTATGCGCATGTTAAATTAGACTACACACTACTACTAACACTTATAGTTACGATCATTTTGTAACGCCCTCCGAGTATTTTCATCAACGGACAATCGCCAAGGTTCCTTCAAGCATTCTTGTTTCATTATGAGATGTTCTAACTGTAGCAACAATACAATTGTGATAGACTTGAATATACCCGTCTCAAATAGATGTTTCTACGTTTCGTTATAAATGTCTATGTTTCTATAGCTTGCACTGCCAATTATAAGGTTAAGGCTACCTACTTTCATATCAAAACTAAAATTACGTTATAGTCAAAAAAATTAACTTGTAAATGAAATATACTTACCCAATCATTATCAAATTAATTAGTTATTGGCCACAAACTAAAAAATTCTGTCGTCATAAAATATGTATTAATTGCTCTCGTTTCGCGTTAACTGCTCATTGTTCATTAATCCGGTAATTTTATTATACTGCGCTCGTTAAATAGCAAATACGATACCAGTCTCACAGTGAGACTCTCACTAGTAGAAAGAAATAATATAGACATATTTTGTAAGTATTATTGTTTCAACTGATAGCCTAGCTCTACAATATGTTATTTATTTACACACCTTTGACGGAAATTTATGTATGGAGGATTTATTTTTCCTGTATGAAAAACAGACTATAAAAATGTTAGCGTCGTCATCGTGAGCATTGATTATATTTATTATTACAGATATTAATGTAGTTTTTCTACTACCATGAAAAAGTAATATTACCCCATTGATAGAACTATTGGTAGTAATGAAAGTTATTACTTCTAAACACTTATAGAACCATCCAGTAGGAGAAGTGAGACAAACTTTGACCGTGCATAGCTAGCGTGGTCTTTAGACTTCCTCCTCTCAATGGAAGAGGAAACCTAATCATCAAATATTGGGACAATAAGTATTGTGATGATAACGATGAATGAAAGTTATAAGCGAAGTAAGGTAATGATGTATAGGAGATGAGAAATGAGAGCGTTATATGCAGTGGCGTAGCTACTACGATGCTAGGCGGTGCAGTGCATCGGGGGCCCCAAGCTCAGGGGGCTCCCGGACCCGTACCAGCAATGAGTAAATCTAGTATTGAACTTAGCTAAAATTGTGTCACCTTTAATGTAAATAAAACGTAGCTTGAACCGATTTTGACGATTATTTTTTTAATGGAAAGCTAGCTTTGTCATAATATTATGGTCCCACTTAAATTTCAGCTAGATCTGACGACTAGTTTTTGAGTTATTTTTTCTTGGCAAAATTATTTTTATGGACTATACCTATTATAGAATACTCTAAAGTCTAAACGAGGCGGAAGCTGGCTTCTCACCAGGTGTCGCTTTATATGAATGCACAACCACTTAAATTGGCCCATTCTGAATGCATTAATACAATTTGCCCTTCAAAACTTAATGAATTAAAACAAAACAATAGAATACGATTTGTGTGGACAGATGTTACGTTACGCCCCCTCGTACTCCACGTAACTGTATAACTAAACGGTTTGTTCCGATTGTACAGGAAAGACGGCCATGGAAGAAATAAAACCAAAAACACGGGCTTTATACATAATCCATAATTAGGGTTATGGCACGCATTATTATAGCGCCTTTCCCCTGAGGCCCAGATGGCGTGTTGTCCCCACTTCGGTTCAGCGCACGCCATTGGGCAGAAAATCACGCCATGCTGATATCTGCGCTAATTATAAAGTTATAAACAACATATTTTCTGTTGTACAGGTACTTATTGTTTTGAAATTAAAAGCTTAACAAAAAACAAAAATATTTTCTTTTAGAATGTACTTTTGTCGGTCTAACATAGTTAATATACCTACATAGATACCAAGTTATCTAGATGATAACTAACCTCACCCAACGAATGACTGACAAACTTTATCCTAAAACTGATAAGGACAGAGATGCTAAAATACTCTAGGTAGGTACTTATTTTACATTTCTACAGGTGTGGTTAATGTTATGATTGTTATGAACAATTTGCATTAAGCTAAAATAAAATAAGAATACGAATAGAACTGAACAACATACCTAAGCCTATCCAAGTCACTTCACTACCTCTATCGATCGAGCTTTCGGGGATGGTAATCACCTTAATATAATAATTAACATTTAAAAATACAGACTTTATTATTATCAGTAGAGGACCATAGCAAGGCGACAATAAATCATTTTTGGCTGTGAATAAATAGCGGTTTAGAATGCCTTAAACACCCAAAAAACATCTTCCAACCCTTCAACCTCAGACTACGGACATCCGGTACTCCGGTACGCCAAGTGTATACCGTGTACTCCATGTAGGAAACAATAACCGGTTGAAACTGGCTCTAGAGCAAACCACTCGACATAACGCGGCTTATCCTCTCCACTGATAGCGCGGTGCATTATTTAAGACGAGATCTCCGTGATAACCGCGACCCAGATAAGAGAGCCAATAACAGCTACCTTATCATTACTTTGCTTGGAGTTTTACATGATTCAATCTTACGAGTTTAATAGATTATTTATTTAATCTGTTCTTGATGGTACAGACAACTTTTTTTTAGGTAAAATACCTTGGTGGCAGTATCAGAAAGCCAATAGTAGGAGGATGATATTAATTGCAGTTTATTTTGACGCTGACATAATTCCATAGATAACCCATTTTATTATTTGTAACGCTTCTGTTACGTCAACCATTGTCTGTTCTCCACGATTGTAATGATTATTTTTCTCTTAGCAACAAAATGTTTAATCCTGTAACCGTCTTGTTGTCTGGGATTCCCGTTGAAAAGTCAAAAGTTTCAAACACATCGTGATACACTGTTATCATGAAGCATCATTACCTACAATACAAGTCAAAACTATTTCGTTCCGCCCTCGCAATCGTTTAAGTATCAAAACTCTCACAAATGAATACCCTTGAACATCCTCAAAGGTGTCGAAAAGTGCCTCAAGCGAAAAAGGTTAAAGGGTCGTCGATTAATTTGAAAAGGGCGCGGGTAAAGGTCTTGAAATCTCATTACAATTTCCTTTCTCCAAAGTCGATCGAAACCTTCTCACATTTCGAGAGCTATCGTATTCCAGATTTTCTTTTTGTGACTTGTGTATGCAAACTCGACAGATTAGGCACTTTTTCAGACGAAGAGATGTGATAACGTTAGCATACGATTAATGGAGATAGAATTTTTGTCTCGTCTGTTACGTAAATTGACACCGAGCTGCGGTAGACGATGTCAAATGCAAATTACACGTCAATTAAAATGTTCTAATTATTGCACATGTCACTTGTCTAACGCTTTTACTGATGTGGTTAGACTCACCACATCAAGAAGCGCTAAATAAATACCAGAAGCTGTGGTTAGACTCACCACATCAAGAAGCGCTAAATAAATACCAGAAGCTGTGGTTAGTTCAACATAGTATCGTAACTGAGTGACAGCTTTTGTAACCTATGCTGTCTGTATTAACCTGACTGATTGACGGCTGTGACTGAGAATTGGACTTCAAATACAATCTTCGAAACACATAGGTATATCAAAATCGCCAATTATGTATATTGTATACCATATACATATCACTTTAAAATTTGAGTAGTTGATTCAATTCCTCATGAATCCCATCATCTGAAGTCGATTAAAAATAGGTAATCACACAGGCTAAGTTAAGAAAATCGTCCGGTACCTATGTTGAAACACTGATTATAGATATTTTTTTTAATAACCTGAATTAAGTTTACTAATACACCTCGGCTGTAGGCTCGTGTATAACTTGCCTTAATCTTAATCACCCAGGTGAACTTAGGTCTACCGATTTAGTATACTTAATTCACCTGCAACCTGTAGATTTAAATCACCTGGGTGCATAGGTGAATAAAGTACACTAAAAGTAGACTTAACACACCTGGGTGAATTAACTCAGGTAAATAAAGTCAACGGCCGGCACCACAATTATCTATTCGACGATACTGCCCATCAAAGTCCGAGTGGAAGAGAGTAAAAGGCGAAATACGTTAAGCGCACTCACTAATTACCCCTCATTAATACGCATCATGACATTGTTACTCGAGGTACTAACAAGTGAAATCTTGAGTCATGATGCATGTACGTAAAATGAATGCTCGAGTTAGTTTTCATTCTGTGTGTTCCATTCAGAATAATTAGTTTAATAAAGTAAAATAGTAACTAAAGATTTGAGAATTCCTAAATAAAAACTTTTAATAGTATACATGTATTGATTAATTTGATATTTTAGACGTTTTTTGAAAGAATTGATAGATGATTATGGTTCAAACTTGAGCATCGAAAATTCTTTTACCAAACGAAGGTATAGACAGAAGCCCATACATGTGACGTACGAAAACCTTCTCTTTTCCATAGCCTTAAGTCTATGAAAACAAAAGAACAAACCAAGCTGGAATCTCTTGGATAGGTTAAGGTAAGCCATTGTTCGCAATGTTTAGACAGCACAAGGCACAACACGTCTCGGAGTTTCACAAACAACAACGATACAGTGCGGCTTCACGGAAAATCCTACGACTGTACTAGTAATCCTAATATTACATTATATTGTCGATGTAATAATTTTGTTTAAAGAACGGACGCAGTATGATTTCGTGTCGAAAAGTGTAAAAGCTCACTCGTACAACTAGGTACATCTATTGTTTATATGAAATAAAAGCCCTCTATCATCTTTCATTGCAATCCTACGAAATATTCTATGGTCGATTTATGATCTATGGTCAATCGATAGCCAGTTTAGGGTCAAACCTATAGTGGACCTACTAGTATATTGCGACTTTGTTATAGCCACGAGGAACGCATTTTGGGAATTATTATTTACACAGAATTAATACAGCGACCTTTTTGGTCCTTCCAGTAGCGTCATTATTTCATGATTAATTTATGAAATCTTCATTGAATATATTAACGATATTGCTTTTTATTTCACAGAAATCGACGAAAGCCTTTGTCTGTTGCGGGATGGAAATAAAAGAGGAGCAATTAAAGACTTTTCATTGAAATCCCCACAGAATTACAACGCAGATAAATGCAGAAATTTACATTTTTAAACTAGGTCACCGGTATTGAGTATTAAATGGAAGCTCTGAAGCCGCTAGCACACTTTTACGGCCTGGGAAGTGAAATAAAAAACCGTTACTACTCTTCATAAAGTTGGAACGCACAGCGTCTAGAGATGACCTATAAACAGGTAATGTGAAGTTCTGACTTCTGATGTTTCAGGCGTGGAATAATCTTATCTCCAAATGGAAAATGGAAGATGCGTAAAAGTATTTAATTTATTGTTATGGAAATTAAAACAAACAAGTGATCAACAGACATTCATCAAGCATCATGGGAATTGTACCCAGCACTCTTCATTTTTGTGTGTGAACACTAGTGTGGCACGCTGTGCAGTGTGGTAAGCGTGGCAGCGCTACCGGAACAATGAGGCGGCCAAGAGGAAATTAATTAAGAGGAAATTAATCCAAGTTCTAAGTCAATTCCAATTTCCAAAATAGCCATCGGTCCTTACAAAGATACAATTCGTCCATCTCACGGAAGTTTCCAACACTTGAGTTGACCACTATCTTCTTTAATACCTCCTCAATTATGAGGCTCATACCCTGCAATAAATAGATCGCTAATGTGTGAAAGGTATACCTTTATAATATTCTAACCTACACAAACTGTAACACTGAAAATAAATTTACTAAGATAACCTTAAAACGCATATATTATTTTATAGCTTTTCTGTTGCGAATGCGAAAGCGGCTTTACTTCGAACTACTCATATAAATTTCAACGTGAATTTCGTAACAGAAATACTGCAATAGGCTAGAATGCCCCAGTTTTTTCTCTTTTGACGTTAATCCCTAGTTATATCTGCAAATATCTGCAGTTTAGTATGAAAATAACAATTCTACAAGTCTAATACGTCAAAAGCTTGGCAAGTACAATGATTTGCAGACGCGGATATAGACCATTGATTATTCAAGACAATAATGTTTGAAACACAAAGTTTTATTTTATTCTTTCTTTTATCCACCATCATTTTTTCCCGTATTGAAGACCACTCTAAAGAACTATTATAAAATTAGATTGTACACTTAAACCAGATGTCTCATCTGTCCACTTCAAACCGAAGCCTTATTTTAGAATCGTTTTTTTTGTCCGTGAAATTATAAAAATAGTATTACCAAAATAGATTTAGAATAATTTTATTATTACAGTAATGATTATGGTCTTTTTATACATATCATATAATAATAATATCATTCAGTATAAGAGTAAAGTTATGGACTTCGGACCGCATTAATAACGAAGTTTAAGGAAAACCAACGAGGAAGTCAATTAAGATTCGATCGAGAACTGGAGAGCTTTATCAAAATGTTATACGTAGCTCGCAGCTTTACCCGGGAATTAGTTGGCTTATTTTGTCTGAGTTATGGTCCATACTATAGCGATAGTAAACAATATCGTGCAAAGAAAATGGCTTTTATTAAACGGTAACCTTCCTCTTATTTTTTCCATTGGCATGAAAAAATTGGCATGGAGTCAAATTCCAGCTGATTTTACCGTATTAACTGCTAATAGACATAAGCGTTACTGATATTGAAAAAATCTGTATAGAAGAAAATTCGGAGTGTGAGGAGTTAGCCATTTATCTTGAATACAAGTCAACCTTTTCAGGGTACCCTGCTGAACACCAGATGTGGATATGGCGCCAGGTCCCTCTTGTTGTAGGTCGCTTGGTTCTGTACCATCTTTTTTAAACGACTTTAAAAAAGGAGGAGGTTCGACTGTACTTTTTTCGTTTGTTACCTCAGAACTTTCGACTGGGTGAACCGAACTTCATGATTCTTTTTTTAATCGAAAGCCGGTGCTTGTCATGTGGTTCCACTTAAAGAGCTAGATCTGACGAGTAGTTTTTGAGTTATTTTGAAGTCGGTTATTATTTTCTTGGCAATATTGAGATTATATTTGTTAGAAAGAAAGAAATAAAACTGTTTTATTTAGACTAAATACACACATTACAAACACACAAGAACTTACATGTAATACCTATAGTTAGTTAGTTACAAACTTTTACATTTGAAAAATTACTCAATTATGAAATTACTCCTGGTAGGGATTCATATTTATAATAACCTCCTTGTCAGCAACCAACATCCTTCAAAATTCGACCGTAAATTGTTTTTATGTGTATATATATCAGTCGTACCATCAGGAACCAGTGCCTTCAGTGTTACCCAGCCAACAAGTTACCAGGATACCTCTGCTCATACTCTGCTTCGTCTTTTCATGTTAGAAGGTCTCATCTCCTATAATTTAACTTTGTAGGTAAAATGAAAAAAAAAAAATTGTCGAGTCAGGAAATAAACCGTTCATACACATTTTTAGCGTAGGCTTGTGATTTTTGTGAATTCATGTCATTTCCTTTCAAAGTATAGTGATTCAGTCGTATCAATCGCCGTACCGCACCCAATAATATTTTAACAGTCCCATTTCTATTGCGACGTCTATTTACTAAATACAGTTTTTACAACTCCTACTCGATCAGCATTTGTCAATTGATTAAAAAGCAGTGAGCAACAAAAAACAATTTTGCTTTCTTACATAACAACATCGTCTATAAGCAAGAACGATATGCGATACGAATAGACATTTCTAATGTGATGACTGTTGTGGGTAATGCTAGCAGATTGTAGCGGCGGATGGTAGAGCAGTTGTTGATGATCGATTCTTGGTATTTTAGAGTTGTAGGTATGTGTCACCTGAAAGCAAAGGAACTAACGAGGAAAGGTGGCGATCATGATTCAAGGATGGACTCCTTTGTTTACTTGGGATTTAACACGTCATCCGATACAAAAACCACCTTCGCTCCCCTGTTGACAAACATCGCGAGTCTTTCACGATATGTTTCGATTTGACACTTTGCATTCTATCACCACCATAGTTTTACACTTATTGCCAATTTTGAGAGCTTCCATTTCAACAGCACAACTGCGATTCGATTGACATCATCACATTATAATTTTGCACTTCCTACATTCATTTCTATAACCACGACGGAAACACGAACAGTTCATCTGGACGCTAGTTCCGAATGTTCCGATGTATTCGCGTCAAGTAAATATTTACTTAAAGAATACAGCAATCTGTTTTCTATCATAGCGGAGGCAAAATACAGAAACAGGAGTATGACAGTTACATCCGTATAGAAATAAATATTAGTACAATAACTACTACATGAAACGAAAACCTTGAACCGGTCGTTGCCGGAAGTCAATACACTTTATTATGTGTAAAATACGCGAGTCGAAGGGCATATTAGGGCAACCGTGGAATATGGAATTTCATAATGCGCATGATTGCATTGAATGCGCGCAGCGACGATAACATAGACTAAGAAAATGGTACCTATATTTTTTTTATTATGTGAAGATAACTACATAAAAAGATCTCCACATTAGGATGCCTAGCTTTTTTTTATCTTAAACACCAATGTACCTCGATCAGAAATCAAAGCCAGTCAAGACAGAATTCTTTACGAATGTATTTTTAAATAGGGTAAATCCTATTAAAATGGATTGTTATGACTTTTTACTCCAATGATGGTCGATAGCTACAAAGCTTACTAAACGTCATGCTATTATTATGGCCATAAGCTTGTAGGTGGAATTTCATACTTTAACCACGAGCTTTAGAAACTGAGGATTTCAGATAACCATAAAAACGGGTCATAGGCTACAGCGGGCACTTAAATCAGAAGTGGGCAACATCTTTTCAACATTTGCGATACCTACTTCGACAACATCAAAATATAGATCTCTTTTTCACAAAGACTAAGAGTTCTCCGCCACAGTCAGCCACTTATCTTGTGTGGGAAGTGTCCATATACGACGAAGATCATTTATCATCAGGTGGCCTGTCCGCCCGCTCGTCAACACTCGGATGGAGCCCAGCTCAATTTAATACTACAGGATACAACGCATTACGCATACAAAAATAGACGTCTCTTGAAGACGACATAAACAAAATATTTATTATTATGTTCAACTATGGAATATTTTCGTATCTTCGCCTTAAATTTTTTATGTGAATCGCCGAAAAAGAATCTGGCGATAAGTGGCTGCTATCGCCCATTGACATCACTTACACGGACGTTAAAGAAAGAAAGAACTGGCTTCTCCAAGCCAGAACGGCACACGACAAGTTGTGGGCAGAGATAAAGTATCTCTGAATAAATAAATAAATCTGTGCCTAAAAAAATTGACCACTACGGAATTTCTTTTGGATATTAGAAACATTAGGGGATATTGGTCTACCATATTCCACAGAATCCACAGTTGCCCAGTAAGGGTTGACGAATTTAAAAGTGGCAGGTCAGGTTGTGAAGACGACGCTCACTTTGGTCGTCCTCCCACCTCTCTCACCGAGGAATGCATCCGAAACTCGGCTAGATGGGTACCACGAATGTTGACAGAGGCAGACAAAAAACGACGTTTGGACATTTTGAAGGGCAATCTCGATATCTTTCAACGTGATTCTGATAAATTTTGTCGTCGATTTGAAACAATGAATTTAAACGTGGATCCATCATTTCGATCCTGGAAAGAAGAGGCAAAGCATGTCCAGGAAAAGGCCATCATCTCCGCCAACGAAGAAACGGGTTGTTCCTTCCACCGGCAAGATTATGGCCTCTGTGTTCTAGGATAGTGAAGGAATCCTTTTCATTGATTACATGACGAAAGGGCAGACGATAACTGGTGAATATTACGCTGATCCCAAACCTTCACGAAGCTATCAAAGAAAAACGTCAATGGAACCTGACATTGGGCATGTTGTTTCACCACGATAACGCTTCAGTTCATCGTTCGGAAGTTGCGCTCAAAGAAATCGAATGCTTGCTTTGAAATCCTCGAACACCCGTCATACTCTCCAACCCTAGCCCTCGGTAATTTCCACTTGTATCCCAAATTAAAGGATTTTTCTGACGGAATAACAAACCTAGAAAAGCGATACTTTAAATGTATTGAGTTGGAACTGTTGTAAGGAGCTTAATGTAGAGAAAAAAATCCTTTATTTTGCATTTTATATCATATCTAAGAACTTTTTGATTTACCGTCGTATTCTAAGTCGCCCCAAAACGATTAAAATTTAATTAAGGTAACGAAACAGTACGTAGACTAGACCTTATGTTCATTAAAACACGTGACAAAGTGTGTATGTGTGTACATCGGTAATGTCGATAAATGAGTAAATGTGAAATCGGTAGAGTTGATATACCAAAAACAACTACATATTTGAAATAACTGTACATTTCACAATACATATTATTGTTATCAACGTAGTAGCCACGTTCTTTAACTATTACGACTATAGATCATTTTACGAATAGGTCCAATGTTGGCTATCCCGTTCTGAGTTAACCAGGTTCATTTTGGCCCTTTAAATAATTTGTAACCACTAGTGTGACCACTAATGCACACTAATGTGACCACTAGTAAGAAGCGGAATTTACCACTTCCTTCTTGTCTGTTCTGTGACGCCCCTGGTGTAGTCAATGTGCTAGTCTATCGATAGTTTAACAGCTGTTCTCAATATTCAATCTATCCATTATCCTCAAGTCAGTTGATTATACATTATGTATTATCAAGAAGTCATGGTGTTCGTTTTTTTCTTTTTCTTAATTGAGATGCCTTTGCTGTCGCTGACGTTCATGGGCGACGATAACCACTTACCATCAGATGGATCGCCAGCTCGTTTATTGGCAATTTCCAATACAAAACCTAGTTACTACTCTGTTGAAAACTTCTATCTAGGACCTGTAACGGCCGTTTTCAATGCTCGTTACTTGTCTAGCAACTGTGAAAAAGTCATAGTGTTAGTTATTTATTGCCTACTCATTTATCCAGAGCCATTATCTCTCCTAAATTATTGAAAATTGAATTTTTGAAACTCGTGTTAAGATTCAGAGTAACTGGCACAAATGTACGTTTCAGGTCAGGAATACCATTTTCAAAGCGATGTATAGGCGGATTACCTAATAAGTTACATAAATGACTAGGTATACATATTATATCTTATCTGCGACTTTGGATAACGATGACAAAAAATAACGACTTCTATAACTAATTGACCAGTTACATTGATTAGTTACCTTATTTTTATTATTAGCGTTCATTATTATTATTTAAAAAATATGGTCGTTCGGGCCTTGTTATACGCTTTTTTTTTGTGTTTATACCGACTCGTATTACTGTCTTTTTTCTCTACTGAATTCTGAGTAATAGGTAATAAGGTACCTTCAATAGTACGCAACAAGGTGTGACTGTATAAGTAACGAAATTTGGCATAATTGCATAAAATTTATTTATGTAGGTCAGTCAACATGTAGCTGTTAAAAAAAACAACAATTTAGTTAGTGAAATAAAAAACTTTAAATGTCTTCGAGAGACAACTATAGTGCAACTATACCATGCACTTAACTCGCATTTGTTCCTAAACTTTCGAACTATTTCAACGTCTTATAAAAAACTTTTTAGTTTCAACGAAATCTTCCAATTTTCGGCCATACTAGAGGATCCAGTCGCAAGTTTTTTTATGACCAATTATGGCTGAAGACGATAGATTCGTGTATGACCTTCTAAAGATCGGATTTTGTTTTTCCAAATGATAAAAGACATTCTTAAAAAAAATCCAAAACCGATAACATCCTGACTTCTTAATTAAATTAGAAAACACTTGTATTTGTTCCTCAAACGCAAGTTGGTTAAAACAAACAAATATTCATTATGCTTCGACTTGAAAAACAATACATTCATGATCAGTTCATTAGCAAGACTTCGTAAAAAGGACAAGTCTCAATATTAAATTGTTTGCAATGACCTAATACTTTGTGTGATTCAGCAATAGGTAAATTTCTTGTTAATACGATGAGTATAACAAATGGAAACATCAATTAGAGTTCCAGTGTAAATAATTCTAACCCTGTTCACAGGAATTAAAATTGCCTAATAATTATATTGCATTGAATGCATTTCTATACCAATATTTATCCGATGAATGTTGATAAGTTTTTGTGTAATATTTACTTATTGTTAATGTTTTTCTAAATTTTCATGGGTGAAAATTGTGTTTCGACATTTACATAAAATGTAAACTGCACAAGGTGATTGGACAGAAATTAGAAAATGGTTTACAAAACCGCCAATCATTTTATCATCAATATTCTTATTTTTTCCCAAAATAAATTCAATAGATTTTAAAATAAGCCTTAAAACCTTAAACAATAACTTGGAAAATGTGTAGTGCAGATAAAATCAATTCTGATTACTCAAGAATTTGTGATAGTAGTATTTCTTTTAATTGATAAATATGTTGTATCTACTTAGATAATTACAGAAATGATAATGAGCCTCAAATTGATAAGTGCTGATATAATCCAACCAGATAGCACTGCTAGCATAAATTCAGAACTTGTGTAATCATTATAAAAATCTTGCTAAATATTGAAGATAAATATAATTTATAAGTGATAAAACTAGTTAAGAAAATTTACTAAATGCTACTAAATCAGGAAACACAAAAGTTATTATAATTAACATTGTATTGTTGCATAAGAACTGTATGAAACTGTTACAATTTGCATCTTACATATCAATATTATATTACTTCTCGAAATATGCCAAAAAATGCAATAAACATGTCTAATTGAAGTTACCTGGGGGGCTGTCTGTCAGGATAGTGATGCTGCTGGGGTCCACATGTGGGGGGAACGCCTCGTACAGGTCAGGTTCCTCCTCGAGCACTGCCGACAACATCGCTGAGGGCATTCCGGCTTGGCCGACACTCACACACGCACTTTACTAGACACTACACTGCACACACACCGAGCCGAGCGACCAGTCTCACCGGAACTCACACCCGTGAGCTTCCCTGAGCCATCCCCGTTTCTTTCCTTCTCCTCCAACACCTAAGTCAAATCCTGCTGCACCATTTTTAAATCTGCAAAGACAATAATCACTGTAGGTGCCAGCAGGTCAAACTGGTGCTGATTGGAGGCTATCGCAGGCGGGGCTCCTCGACCGCGACTCTGAGATTCTTGATTTAATTATCTAATTTGATATAATTAAAACATTGTACGCATCAGCTGATCGAGCTCGCTGCCAGGAGGGGCTCAGTATTTTATTGCTATTTTAAGAACACACGGCAGCTGATCGGACGTACTTCAATGTCAGACGTGCTTACGCGGCCGAGGAACGCCCGCGACACGAAAAGACATCCCGACGCCGCCCCGGACCCATACTCACCGAAATTCTGGCGATAAATGATGCGAAGCAAAATTTGCGACTCCGTATTTACCGCTTTGGAGTCCCCGCGGCGACTAACCCGAGCGGCTACTTCCCGGCCCAACGTAATCACGGACGGGATAATAATGTTGAGTGGGAGCACTGGGAGCCGACGCTTGAGCCTCACTTAACCGATCCACACAGTACATCACACAGATATGTCGGCAACTGACCAAGCGCACGGATACATTGTGGAATCAATTCACTGTTATGCGGGATGATTTGCAACCCCTGATCCGTCTAATCGAATTAATAACGATGTATCCGGTGAAAGTGGCTCGTGGATTTTATTAGATTCGTTTATGTGCAGTGATTGTGTTTAATACAGATTCGATGTTAATTTAAACTGAAAATATGTTATCTCGGTTGATGGAACCGTACGTACGTCTACCACAATAACCGCGATTTGCATGAACGCGATCGTGTTTAATTCGATTTCTATTCTGTTATTTCTGTTACGTCGTCCACACTTTACTTTCGTTCGTTCAATGAGGTGAGGGCCGAGGGGCATAGACTAAATATAATATAGGTAAAGTAAATTAGGTAGGTATTGAATGGAAAGAAGCGGTAGTTTACTAATTTAAAGATATCGAAAACATGCTTTTAAGAAATGTTCTTTTGATTACAATTATAACTAGATTTAAAAATATGTTATTTATATAGTTGCGACTTAAGAATATCAATATACTCAATAAATAATAATATTACATTTTGATTACGTAACACATGAGAGGATAAAGAAAAAATATTTAATCCCTCAAACAAGAAAGGAATCTCAATCACCGCGCCATATATCTAAGCCTAATAGACAATAGCATTTAATTAAGCGTGTAGCACCAAATAACGTTTCACTTTAAACACAATAATCACCTATGCTTGAACTAACATAAAAATTATCGCATAGATTAAGTATTTTGACACATCTCAAATAATTTAAATAGCATACGAGGTAGATTTAGGAAGTACCTACTAATTGACATGTAGGGTAAATTTTATCGCATATCTGGAAGGTCCAGACTAGCAAAATTTTGCCTAACTAAAGGGTTTTAGATGTTGAGTTTCATGAAGATAATAAATAATATTATAATATTTTATATTCGCTTCCCACTGATTAGCGAATCCCCCTTGAAATTCTTCGAAAAAAAATCGTTATTCATTGAACTGTATTTATTCGGGGCCTAAATAAAAATTGCAATCCATTTGGTTTATCTACTCAACGCCATCAATAATAGCTGAGTTTAAAGGAATGGAACGATATAATGTAAACGGTCCTTTAGAACTGAAAGATGGTCATAGACACCATCATCTTCAAAATGTCTGTACTTTATTATTGTCTGTAATGTCAATGTTTGGTAATATCTTTACGTAGTAAAACTAGATGGCGCTGTACAGGACTCAGATGTAAGGGGGCCTTCACAGTGTGACACGGATCGTCCGCAAGCGAATGAACGGACGACGTCCGTCGCGGATGAAAACCGTTCGGTGCCACGCGGACCGAATACGAAGTCACAGAGTACTTAATCACTACGTTTTAATCAAAGTGACAGTGATTTAGTGATTAAGTACTCTGTGACAGTGATGGATAAAAAAATGGCGCTTCTAATTGCTGCGTATTTAGTAAATAAAAAACGGATTCGTAAAAGAAGATTTAATGTACGTCCAATTATTGGAAAAAAGGCTACTTAATTACTTAAGAATTTGTAACTTTATTTTCAGACTTACAAGAAAATAAAAATTAAATCAATATAAAAATCAAGATAAAATTAATCAAAATAACTCTGATGAGAGACGACTTCAAAAACTTCCTGCCAAGCTTTTAATTTGGCATCTTTATTTTTATAAAGGTCATTGTGGAGATTCCATAAACATGGTCGACGTCTCACTTCTTGTATGACCATCTCTGTTTCAATGTTTGGTACCGCTACGGACATGTTTACATGATTTGTTTACACAATATGTTAAATGAATCGACTCTACACAACTGTCCGCGAGGCCGTCCGCGTGGCACTAAACAACAACATCAGATAGCGTCAGTGTTGCCAACTTTATTTTTTAGAGGATCGTACCATAGACTTAAGAAGATAGTATTTTGCCATGAATTCAAGGAAATAATAGTACGCAATGGAATTTCAAAAAAAGTACGGAATTATATTAAAAAATGGAATGTAATTACAATTTTGAATTAATATTTATCATCAATTAACATATGGCATTAGAATAATATTAAATTATTATTTTTTTAATTAGAAAAATGTATTATTTATTCTGAACTTTGATTAGCAATAACTTCAACTTTTTACTCTCAAGAAAAATAAAATTGCCATAAACATACAATAGAAAATTCTTTATTGCACAGATACACCATTTACAGAAAATGGTATTAAAAATAAAATTACGCCTGTTTATCACTAGAATCGTCTTATCTAGGAACAATCTCTTCCAGCTAAAATAAGAAACCAAAACAACTTTATGAACATTACTTGAGAGTGGAGGCATTCAAAATTAAAAACTTTAATTGACTTAGTCACTATCTGAGTCATTAGGCACAGCAGCAGACGCCGGAGTCGAAGCATTTATTTTTTTATACATGGTTATATTTAATTTGCTCAGCATTTCGTCAGATGGCTTGAAGTTGATACAAGATCCATTTTCTTTAATGTGTTGTGCAGCCAACAAATTCCCATTCACTGTTTCTGTAACCAACTTATTACGAACTTTTGTTTTTATTAAATTTACGTGACTAAACACTCGTTCACACTGTGCATTAGAATGGGGAATGCACAAAGTGTCTAATGCAAATTGTGATAGTTCTTGGTAATCTGCCAATACATTTAACTCGCTCCAAAATTTGTCGACTGGTAACTTCAAATCTAATTCATTGAATTTTGCTGGAATACTTCTCCACTGATCGTCTATTTTTTGGATTAAACTCACATTTTCTTTTGCTACTATTCTAGGTAGTAACTCAATTAATGGAAATATTGAAGGAAACGATTCACGAAATTTTGATGATGCAGCATTCTCAGGATTTAGCATATGAAGTTTTGATAAAAGGGGGTCACTCATACGGTAACGCTTTTTAATTTCTTTAGCACTTGTTACCAGGAAATCACGACAACTACTAAAAAATCGATTAAGTTCCGCTTGGTCTCTAGCATTTCCTAAATTCTTGAGATCGTTCATCACTCTGACACCGAGGTACATTTGTTCGTTTCTCAAGAATTTCTCTTTATTTTCGAAATCAATTGTTTCAAGATCATGTCTCATGACATAATCCCTGTTTAAAAAACTAAGTAGTATGTCACGGTATAAACTTTGAATTTTGTCGTTAAGTGAAGTTAAGACAACGCTTTCTGTCTGAAAAAATTTATTGAATTCTGTAAATTTTGGCAAAATCCACGCGAGAAAATTGAAATACAGTTTCATAACTGGATCACTTAGAGTGTTAAATATTATTTCTGTTGAAATTAGCTTCTCGCTAAGCCATGTCTTTGTGAAGAATAGTTTCAAAGCATCCCACTGTTCGAGTATTCTTTCTACGACTGCAACTAGTGAGAGCCAACGGGTTTGTGATGGATGGAGCATTTTGTGTGGTTTCAAGTTAAGAAACTCCTGGAATTCAGCAAACTGACATTGTCTCTTGGAACTACATTTAAAAAAAGTGTATATTTCTCGAGCTAAATCCTCGCATCTTCTAGGTAGCTGTTTACAAGCTGCTGATGCACAAAGGTGGGCAGAGTGACATACACATTTCATGATTATAATGCCCGGACAATGTTCTTTAAGGCGGCTGGACACAGAATTATTTTCTCCCATCATTACACTGCACCCATCAGCAGCAAATCCTATTAAGTTAGTGAGAGGAATATTTGCATCTTGAAAAGAATTTATTAGGGCATTAAATAAATTTTTCCCCGTGGCTCCTTCGTTAGCTAATTCGGGATTTGACGAATCAAAAATTTTCGACAGTTCCCAAAATTTACTAACAATTTGTTTTGAATTCCCATCATAAAATCTTACAACAATACAAGAAGATTTTTGGGTACTTATATCAGTGGATTCGTCACTAATCGCACTAAACTTACTCAGTTTTAATTTAGATGCTAAAACTTCTTTTTCTGTCTCTCCTATGACTGCTGTGGCAATGGCAGTTGCTTTGGTTCTTTTCAAAGTAATTTGTTGAGCTATATTTGAATCTGGAAATATGCTCTTTAGCAATTCTGTCAAATGGTCTGCCGTTTTGAATGCTAAATTATGTTCAACAAGAAATCCGGTAAGTTTTACTTCTGCATTTTGAACGTTTGGTGGGTCTTTTTTTGTTACAAAGGATGCCATTGCAGAAATTTGCTTGCTCGTTGATGGTAATCTTTTCATGGCATCAATATGTTTTTGTCTACTGGCATGCATTTTAAGAACACCAATCTCTGCAGTTAAAATAGCGTCACAAACAATGCATTTAGCTTTATATTCATTAGGTCCTGGTTTGAGCCACTTTTTAAATATATCTAAAGCTTCCCAATTGGACCGATACTTTTGAGCCCTATGTTTCTGCCGTTCTGATTTTGGCAACTCTTGTCTCTGTTGAAGTTTTTTCTTTGGTGTGCTTTGCTTATTTTTAGATGTTTCTGCCATGCCTCCAAAGAAAAAAACTTATGTCAAGAAACGAAAAGTAAGTATAAACTTAATTTCTTCAGGTTAAATACTTTTTGTATTTAATTGATACCAACCACACTTCGTAATGAATCCCACGGAATTAAACACACCAACACCACGTATTTACTTTTACAAACAGCACGAAAGAAAAGAAATTAAAATGAAATAAATCGAATCGAATAAATAAATGAAATCAGCGCCGAACGTACGTAGGTCGTAGTGTAATAATGGTTGGCTTAGAATGACTTAAAAACTGTTAGATTGCGCGGGGATTCCCGCTTCGATATGGATGCGTTCAGATATTAATAATTGTTGGATGCGTTCATAAAAAGTAACATTAATAAGAAGTTTAGCTTTTCAAGTCTTCTACTTGTTTATTTGTTAAATAATAGAAAAATTATTTCTATTGGAGATAAATTTTTTAACATAAATACATAAATTTAACATTTCATTAAAAAGGTCGTATATTTTGCGTACGATTTCGATTACTCGATCGTACATCGTACAAGAGCCAAAAAGGTCGTATAAATACGATTTAAATAGTATGGTTGGCAACACTGGATAGCGTCCGCACGCGGACGGCCGTGGCGTGGAGGAGCGACGCGGATGAATATCGTCCGCGCGCGGATAGCTCTCCGCATCCGCCTCGCTCTGAACGGGCCGATACATTATAATGTATTTAACCATCCGTCGCAGGCATCCACGTAGGTTATCCGCGTCGCACTGAAAAGGCCCTAATTTGGGGCAGTTAGACTTAAGGCGTGGATATAATATTATGTAAATTATTGAGCTTATTTAAGACGTAATATGTATATTGTAAGCTTACGCTGCGGGGCTTGTGCGGAGAGCTGTTATGGCCAGGCCCGTTAAGCAGAGACAATAGTATATATCAAGCTAAGCGTTTCTACGTAAAACGTATATTTCCAGTGAACTACTGGTCTCCTAAGTTTTCCATTTAAAATTTTAAATAATTTAAATTAATGATTCCAAACATAATCTTTCGTTACGCCATAAGCTTTCTTCTTCTAAAAACTTTTTTCTTTTTCAATGAGTCTATGCGAGAAAATCCCAACTGGCAGGATAATATTATGATGTGGCATTTTATATGTTAAAACTTAGAAGTAGGTATATTTTGTGATTCAATTAATCATTAACTTAGGGCTTGCTTCACAATCTTCAAGAAAGTCCGAAGTAAGCTATTCGTTGGTTAAGTTGACATTTCGTGTATGTAAAATGACACTTTAACGTCACTTTAAAGCCGCGTTTTCACAATACGAGTACGCTCGGACCGAGTCCCACTCGGATCAACTCGGATAACTACTCGTATCATGTAAACAAGTGATCCGAGTGCACTCGGACGGTGGCATCCGATCAGAGTGGACTCGGACATTGTTCTATTCGTACGAGCTCACTCTTATAAAATAATATAAATAAAATGGCGTCAAATGAAAATAACAAAGCGTTTGGCTTGAAAAAAAAATGGAATGAGCGTGATACGGTGAAGTTTCTGGAATTATATGAACAAGAAGAAGTTTTGTGTGAATGTAAGATTAAAAAATTATAAAATTAAGGGTAAAACAATCTCCAGTTGCTAAATATCGCAAAACTATTTGAAGTTTAACTCTAGCAGGTAGGGCTTCCCTCATATGGATGTCTGCTTTTTGAATTCGTGGCGCTACTTTTTCAAGCAGATACTCAAATTGTTCGCTTTTCAATCTCAGATGATTTTTAAAAGTCTCCTGATCTTCTTCTTCTACTTCATGTAAAAAATTACTCGAAGCGCCCTGCTGGTGACGCCTTAATATCCATTTTCGGGTCCAAATTTTTCTTTTGGTTGGTTTCTTTCTCCTTTCATGCTCTTGTACTTCAACCATTAACATATCTGCTACTACTTCTATACCTTGCAGCAGAAGATTAGTGGTCATCTTGAAAACTGATGTGTTAAGACTAATATTTCAGGGAGATAATAATGACACTCGGATGCTATTAAACTCGTAACGTGTACACCACATTCCGAGTGCACTCCTATACGACCTAACTCTTACGAGTACACTCGGTCCAAGCGCACCCGTATTGTGAAAACGCGGCTTAACTGGCTAATAGCTTATTCAGGACTCTACTTGGAGATTGTGAAACAAGCCCATAATATAAATAATTTTTAGAAAATATTTTCCGAAATAGTTTATATTTTCGGAATCCGATAAAAGATGTCACTGCTTTGATATTATAATAATTTATAATCTGTGATTATCTTACGTAAACAGCCTTGGAGGAATGATAAATTCCTCCAAGTAAACAGCTGACAATGCGATTTGACACTTGACATATTCTTAGTGTCAAACTCAAATGACATTTTGGATATTGCGATTTGCGAGCAGTTCAAAGAAGTGATCAAGTGAATTCATAAAATTACAATATTGTCTAATTTTGTTCAGTAGAAAGGAAAAAGGCTACGTTATTATGTTTACGATAGTAATTAGAGCGTAGAGAACTCTCAGTGGAATCAAGATGTCTATGACAAAGTCTGAGTGCTTAAGAGGTACTTTGCATATGAATTTTATCATCGTAACAGTTGTAGGACTTCGGAGAGCAAATATTTGTGATATTGTTGTTTTGCAGATACGGTGACAGTGCTAATAAAAGCTATTGGAGATAGCGATAACTCCGTCAACAACGTTATTATTAAGTCCCTTACAAAGCTAGCTAACTCGTATCCCAATGAAGTTATAGATATATTTTGCGAGTTCTACCAAAATACGCCGAAAGCTAATACTACACAGTTGGGGAATATTGTGAAGTAAGTATTAGTAACATCACTTGTACAAATAAAATATCAGTGCTTAAACAAACATGCCTCAAAATAACAAATACAATGGGTTGGATTTAGAATACTCAAATAACTCAAAACAGTCATAATTGAGATATATTTAGCTTCACAATTAATGCAACTACTGATCATGTGACACCTATGTTTTAGGGTACTGGAACAGACATGTGTGAATCAGGTGAAGAAGCTGGATTCGAATGTGGCAGTGGACCTTGTCAACTCCATGTTGCGTGCCATGACGGAGAACTCCTCATACGAGCCCTCCGTCCAACTGGGTGCGTCTGCTGTTCTCGTGGCTGTGGGACATGAGTATCTGGATTTGGTACGTGTTTATTGTTTCTCAATATTGCATAAGTATTATATTAATATGTTTATTTGTGTATGAATGTAGGAGTGAAACAAGTACGTGATTAACATAAGAATGTTGATTTAGCTAAGGAGCTGGTTACTAACAAAAAGCTGGCATATTAAATGAATATACCCTCATTAATTTAGCATTATCAATTAATAATGAATGGAATGTTGATATTGCAGTGTAAAATCAAGTTTATGGATGTTACAATGTTAATATCAAAGAATAAATCGGTGAAAAATAATTGACTTTCAAAACTTTTATACTATATATGCCCCAACTCAGAGTTGCTAACAGTTAATTAAATCGCTCCTTAGTACAGAATTTGTATGGTGAATCTTTACTAAAAGGAGTGATAAAAGTAACCGTTAGTGACTGAGTTGGTGCGTAAACTACTCATTAGTGATTTGCTGCAAAGTATTTTTCCACAAAGTTTCTGGAATTTGTTCCACTAGTAGATATTGTTCTGAAGTTCATTAAAATTCACACCATATTACAAAGTAAACATTAATTGCAATAAGTAAATAAGAAAATTGGTGTTACTTCAACTTTGTATTCACAATAATCAGTATTACATTGAATAGCATACATATTAAGCGGAGATGATAATGATGTTGATATGACATTTCACATGTGGATACAGATCATCTATGAGTCATGGTTACAGATATGAAATGATTTCAGATAATAGTTCAGATAGCTGTCTATGCATACAATTATAGTTTCATATCATTCCTGGTACCTACATATGGCTAGTGTATTTAAATGTTTTATATATGTGGTGGCTTAAAACTTGAGTCACTGGTAATGTCCCTGCTACACTGTATCTTAAGGTGTTAACTATGATGAGTGCGATGAGTGCGTTAAAAGGGGTGTGGCATTTTTAATGTTATAAAACAATAAGTGATAACTCTGGTGGTGGTTTTTTCTTTCGACACATCAAACAATTTTATCGCGTCAAAATTTGACACTTAGTAGCGCGCTAAATAAGGCACATTTTGCCGGTGCAGTTAACATTAACACAGATGTAGCAGAGACATTACCATTTCATAGTAGGTATTACTAATTATCTTCATTGTTTACACAGCATTGTTGGGTCTTCTTTAGCAGCATGACACATACTAGGATTAACTGCCATGACTCATTAGCGATTAGACATTCAAGATTGAATTATATTTAATTTTTCTATCCACGAAAAGTGTAGGTAATTAAAGAAACACTTAACTAGAGCAGCAGTTTAAGTAAAGTAACAAAATCTAGATTTGAAACATGTATTTTTTCCATCATGCATTTTTAAGCTTTTAGATATTTAATATTAAGAGATTATATTCAGTAATTTCATAGTAACCAACATTTGCCAGATGCCCCTGTGATTCACACATGTGTAAACAAGTTCAGTATTATTTGAGCCATTGCCTCATGATAAATCGTGCGGCGTCGATAAAAGCATCAAGTGCTAATTTTCTATTCTCTGTATTTAGTTACATTTAACGAAACACTATCACACGGAAGTCTGTGTTTTATTGTAAAGCAGAATCACAACCATATAAAAGCTTAATTCACCCCAGGAGAACATAATTATAACTGGAATAAAATTTATTATTAGTATTTACTAATTCTGAACAATTTGTCGTGGTTTGTCTGTGAGCCAAGATTAATCTTAATCTGTACAATGGTTTTAGCATGTGATGGAAAGAGAAACATCTAAATATATTCACGAACTTTTTCATTTAAAAAAATAAAATAAATGAAACCCTTACACACTCATACCCTCGCAGGAGGTTATTTACCTGTGTCGCGGATGGCATGGACGACACATAACACATCACAGTAATACCCATGACCTGAGTACAAATATTCATCTGTCACATAAATATCTGCCCCGGCTGGGAATCGAACCCGAGACCCCTTTCTTCGCGGGCATGGTCGCTACCAACTAGGCTACTGGGTCGTCATTTATAATATTAGTAAGATTATCTCAATAGGGTTGACATACAATAGTTGTCTTTCCGTACTGCTGCTTACTAAGGCTGTATCTTGCATGATCTCTATTTTCTATGTTATTGGTTTTCAGAGTGATCCATTTTCGTACTACACCAACATTAGACACGTTATTACCAAGTCTAATGTAGGCAACACAACAAACCCTTACAGGTACTCCGAGCCCTAATCAACCAGCTGTCCCCGGCATCAGTGCCTCACTACACGGTCCCGCACACCCTGGGCACCCTGGCCGCTGTGAACACGCACGGCGTGGTGCCGCATGTCAAGGAGATCCTCTCCAAGATGCTGCCTCTGCTCTCGCTCGTCAAGCAGGATGGCTCCAAGCAGGCGTTTGCTTATGGTGAGGAGATGGTTCTGTACCATCTATACCAAAGGTAGCCATACCTTTGGGTGATTGTAGTATAGTTTTTGTTTGATAGTAGGCGATTTGGTGGAAAAGAAAATTTTGAATGATAAGGGCTACTTCAAGGAAATATTATAGTAAATAGATACGATTTTGCTATGATATGAAGCTCTAAGTTATAAAAACAATTTTTCAATATTATGACTGGTTGAAGTGTTTTTAACCGACTTCAAAAAAGGAAGAGGTTCTTAATTATAAATTACGTGTCACGTTGTTTGTCCGCGATGGACTCCTAAACTACTTTACCGATTTCAATCAAATTTGCACACCGTGTGCAGTTTGACCCAACTTGAAAGATAAGACTTTTGACAGAACGAAGTCTGTCCGGGCAGCTAGTTCAACTGTATTTTTTTTTTGTTTGTCACCTCAGAACTTTCGACTGGGTGAACCGATTTTTATGATTTTTTTTTAATCGAAAGCAGATGCTTGTCATGTGGTCCCACATAAATTTGAACGAGATCTGACAAGTAGTTTTTGAGTAATTTTGAAGTCGGTTATTTTTTGTTAGTAAAATTTAGATTATTAATACAACAGATTGCAAATTGCACTGCCAAGCAATTTGAAGCTATACATTATGGTGGTCACTCACGGTCATTCCATCGCGTCATTTTTGGAGCCACGCCAAACGACATATGTCAAAATGGCGCGATTGGACATACAAATTTTTTAAATCACGCCATCAGTTTTTCACATTCACGATCAAATTTTGGCTGTATATCACGCCATTTGACGCGATGGACTGACCGTGAGTGGCCACCATTAGAGATAAGCTAGCAAAACTCTTTATGTATCATATATCAGTATTAAATTAATAAACTGTAGTTATACTACAGTGTTCTTGGCAATCTAATCAATGCCACTTTTTATCTTTTGCAGCATTCGGTCATTTCGCTGTGGCAGTATCCGAACAAATTGGCGATAATGTCCAAAATGATAACATAACATCCATCAAAGATAACTTTGTTACGGAGTTTTCTATAATATTTGACGTCCTGTACAACCAGTGGCTGCCTTCGTACGAGCCCAAAGTGTCAGAGTCCGTTCTCGAAGCTCTCGGGCCAATAACAAGGTTGATCTCCGAGAGACAGTTCAACGAGACGGTCAACAAGTTTGTCCTTTCACTGCTTTCATTGTACCGCAAGCCTATGATAAACTTCTATTGCATCAGTCAATGTATATCGTACTTGCTTACACCTTCGCCATTGAATCCAAAGTTGACCTTGAACGAAAGCGTCATCAACTCAATAAACCATGTTTTGTTCAACTTGGTCCTACTCGAACCAGATTACGATCAACCACAGACTGTCAAGAATCATTTCGAAGTTCTAAGATGCTTCGATCACATGGCCGGGCAGTTTCCCGATCAGACCATAGAGGGACTCCTCCATCAATGTAAAAACAACCAAGAGAAGGAAAGAATGAAAGCTGTTATCATTCTTACGCATCTAACAACATCTTCTCAAGTTTTCGTCGACAATTTCTCTACTAAATTCATCGCCATTCTGAAAGTTATGACAATGATGGAACAAGGTCTAAAAATGAAAAAGCTTCTCGTCAAAGCCATCGTTGGCTTAGTGTACAGGAATTGCATTGTAACAGCAGATGACTTTGCTATGGTGGAATTTATCATAAAGCATTGTGGTATCGAAGGGTCTCCCACGACCTCGAAGGCAGAACTCACGGATCTGCACGATACTTGCAAAAATTCCCTCGTTCTAATGTGCAATACTGTGACGAGTGTGCGAACGCAATTGAGGAATCTGTTGCTTAACGCCCTGACTGTTGAAGAATTTACACCATCTATATCGACTGTCAGTCACTGCTTGACTTCGCTTTTACAGAATAATTCAGCAGTAATCGTCGACGATCAAGCGGAGAAATTGGAGAAGATTGAAGTCAAATGTTCGCCGGACTTGGTTTTCGTACGATGTCTAACGCATGTAGTAGACCCCGATCAGACGGAAAGAAATAAAAACTTGCTTATATTTCTGGAGGAATATTCAGGAGACGTTCACAAGAACTTGAAAAATTCGTGGACGGTTGAAATTCAGAGGTTACTGAAGTTCGTAGAAAAACATGAATCAAAGGAGCAGTGGCACGGAATGTTACTGGACTTGCTGGTGTCTGCCGTGGAACAAGTTAACAGTAACAAATGGGTGGAATCCATATCTTCTTTAATTTCAAAGCAAGTTCTAACGAAGAAGCAAGGGCCGATGATCAAAGGAGTGTCTTTACAGTATCTCGCGATTTTGTCATGCCAAATGTCAAATGCTGCAGTTGTCGAAGGTGTCTTAAAGACAATACTCCTTGCTCTTAAATCTATTCCTCTAGAAAGCGTGCATTACGTGAGCAAAGCTGTCGGAATTGCTTCGAGACAGCACGGCGAATTTGTGCTGAATGAGCTCGATGCGATTCACAAGGAGAACGAAGCAAAGCGTGGCAATAAGCTTCTGAATTTTCTATCGGCAAGAAACTCTCGTAACGATATTGAGCTGGGAATCGTAAAGTTCGCGGTAATAACGTGTTATGGGAAAGTGGCCTCTGAATGTCTGGATGTTCACGTTTTAGCGAGACTGGGGGATAACGTGACCTCAATATTATACGACATACTGAAATCGAATCCACCGTTTGACTTGTGCAAGGCGAGCGTTACGACGTTGTATGAGATTAGTAAGGCTCTGCATCCCGCGGCACATCACAATGTCGCTCTGAGGAATCGATGGCAGCTCCTCAACGCGGTGCTTGAACAGATATACAACTCTAATCTGGAAAAACGTAACGTCGAACTCTATCCTATTATCGTCAAGGCATCCAAGGCTCTGACAAAGTTACAGAAAGGAATCTTACCAGAAGAAAGAAATACGATATTGAGAGTTTTATTCAATAGCATCTTTGGCGAACTGTCCTCCTTCAAGCGGAAATACGAAATCGAGGGGAATGGAGACAAGAATGATATTTTAGCTAAGACGTTAAACGATTCATTGACCCTGTTGCACTCGTTAATCAGGGAGTTAATCATTCAGTCGCCGTGTTTGAGTACAATCGACGATTTGGTGGGATTGTTGACGGAATGGATTCGCAACGAAAACGATGAGATTCGAACAGCCGCAGTGCTGATTCTACAGGTTGTTTTTGACTCGTATATTAAGAATGTGAAGCTTAACTATGAAACGCCGAGTAAGTTTGGCCAGATGGGATATCTGTTGGGTCTTATAATACCGGGAGTGGCCGATACAAACTTCCCGGTTAGGTTGACTACGGTCGATTGTATTAAGCTCATAATTCAGATTCAGGATCTCTACGAAGGCCACACGATCGAACCGGAAGACGAATGTATGTCCAAACTAGCGCAGCTTCAGAACAATATACTGTCGAACGATGTCAACATGATCACTGATTACTGCATGTCATTATGTGACACTATATCGGTGAAGATTCCCCATCAGCATACAATGCAGTTTATAGAGAGCTTGTTAGAAGGTTACGATGATCAGGAGTTCAGGAGTTTGGCAATAAGTGCGGTTCTGGATGCGTATGTCATGAGGAAGGGCCAGGATTTGTTCCAGAACGTTGAGAGGATAGTGGAAGTTATGTTGAGTACGATGAATGTGGTGAATGAGGAAGCCCAGGCGAGGTTGATGAAGCCGCTAACGTCACTTACACGACATCACTGTAACGCCGTGACGGCTGTGTTGCTGGCGCAGCGGATACCGTTAAAACCGTAAGTATTTTTTATTCGTTTTACAAACATTGTGATTCTATAGGAATGTATAAGATTTCGTCTGAGTTTTTATTTGGTAATTATTGCATATACGAGGCGATATAGAAGCACGACTGAGCAGCAAGAAATGCTGTCTGTATCGAAGAGTTGCACTTAAACGTCGACAAAAACTATCGAAAAGCGCGACTATGTGAATTACCTTTAAATTTTCGGAGACCCAGTACGAACGCAGGTCACCGCTTCCTTACCGAGTCATTATATCTTAACATTAATGATGTTCATTGGCATCAATGACCATTAAAACAAATGTCTCCAACAACAAATGTCGTTGCATAAAGAAGTACTGTTGATGGCTCACACCTTCCAGCTGCGTGGTAGCCTGCTGGCGGTACCTGGCGCGCGACGAGGGTCTCTCAGCGATGATAGTGGACAACTTCCTGCGGCTGATGACCTCCATCGAGCTGTACGAGGACCCCTACCACATCACCGACCATCATATCGCGGCGCTGCAGCCGCTCACGGTCAGTCATCGTTGGGTCTATGTATATTGGACATTAATCTTTGTAGACCTTTTGAATTCATATTCAAAATCATTTATTCATGTCGGTATCATTGATACACTTATGCACGTCATTTTTTTAATGGACCAGCTTTTCGCAAAGGTGCTTTGTCATGGAGGAGAAGAAAAGCCGAAAGAAACTCCTTGTCAAATTGAGTTGTTTGTTGGGTATTCACATAAAAAAGCTGATAATTCTGCCTTCAAACTTAGCTCAATCATGTTTGTAGTTTGGTATGAAAAAGGTCTTGACGCTTTTTCTTATTCCCTGAAGAGCTGCAGCAGATGGGCCACCTGATGGTAATTGGTTACTGTCGCCTATGTACACGAGCAGAACTAATCCGACGACCCGTGTGGCGCAGTGGTTACTATGACGGATCGCCGTACGATGGTCCTGGGTTCGATTCCCAGCGAGGCGGAAAGAATGATGAGTTTGAATTACTGTTCTCGGTCTGGGTGTGAATGTCCTTGTCTTTTGTGTTGTCTATGGCACTCACGACGCAGGGAATCCTAGTGTGGGGCTATGAGCGTGAAGTGTTATTATTATTATTGATCTAGAGGTGTGTCAATGCTTGTTAGTGACGCCTTAAGTTACAATAAAATTGGTCCTATTACCCGGATATGCCTTTAGCCACAAATGGTCCTATTACCCGGATATTTGGTCATCAGTTGGTGAGCGCCCTGGGCGAGATGCTGCAGGAGGCGAGCATGAGCGACATCTGCCTCGCCAAGTTCCCGGATCTGTTCGTGGTGCTGTACACCACGCTGGCCTGCTACCTGGAGGCCGAGCCGCCCGCGTACGCCGTGCCGCCCAACAAGGGACAGGAGAGGTGGCTATGGCGTTCTCTGTCGTTTTCCTTACTTCTTTGTTTCTTTCTCTTTCTACTGTCTACTTTACATTTCTCTGTCGTTTTCAAGGCCGTCTTTAACCTACTGGAAACCCTGGGCATATTAGAATAATGGGGCCCCAATAACTTTGTCAGAACACTATTTTGTTAGATTAAACAAAGAAAGTAGATAAATCTAGAGGCTTGCTCTAGATTTATGCAAAAGCTTATAAGCAAAGTGGTATTGTAGTCAGTAATTTAGTTCGATTTATTCTATTTAAAAAAGTTTTTCGGTAATACATATCAGTTATCGTTTAGTGATCTGGCAGGAACTAGGGGGCCCCTATCGATCACGGTGCCCTGGGCACTTGCACAGAGTGCCCAGTGGGAAGGAGGGGTTTGGTCGTTTTCCTTACTTCTTTGTTTCTTTCTCTTTCTACTGAAACACAAAAGAAAAGAGGTACAGTTGCTTCAATTACAATTTTTCAAAATTCTTGTGGATTTTAAACAAACCCCAAATGGAATCATTCGCTTATGTCGATCAGCTTAGCAACAAGAACTTCCTTCATTCGCTCATGAGGTCTTAACTCGCCTTTAATAGTGTTGATAATGTTCCAGACTCGGCTTCATCCCCAACAGAGAAGCCATCCGGCTGTCCCCGGCCAAGATCACCATCAATACCTTCAACGCGTTCCTTGAACGAGCCGAGTGTCACAAGGTAACCATGTTTACGTAACTATTGTTGCTATGATGTATTCTTTGAATGATATATTTTGCAATCATGTGTCATAGATAGTGTAGTTCAACATTACACTATCATTCAACGATTTTGTTAGGTACGGCACAGGCGACCTCTTAGTAGGAAGTGATCAACCACCTTCGCCAATGGAAATCATTTTTACATTAAAGACATTACCTGTGCATCGGCAAAAAGTCATCAGCGGATCCGTATTACTTCTGGGTTCTCAATACACATTAAAATATGAAGGTGGTTTCCATCAAAGCAGAAAAAAAGAATTCCGCTTCGATGATAATCCGCTTCGATGATAATCTTAAATTAAAATTTAAAAAATCCCCAACTGTTTTATTCACACTAAACATCTAAGAACACTCGAATAAGTCACCTTTCAATTTTAAAAAAAACTAGATCAAAATCAGTTCATCCGTTTGGAAGATACGATGCCACAGACAGACATTCCGATCCCCAGACACAGATACACAGACACGTCAAACTTATAACACCCCTCTTTCGGCGCGGGTTAAAAACCGGCCCTAATGACCTGGGTGATCTCCAGGTGAAGGAAGCGTGCTCGCTTTGCCTGACTATCGAGCATAGCGACAGCGGCAGTACTCTGCTGGAGCTGGCGCCCCTGCTGGGGGGGGCGCTGGCGCGGCACTGCGCCCCCCAGCTCGCGCGGCTCGCCGCCCGCGCCGCCCCTTACTGCCGCGCGCCGCTGCCGCCGCAGCGCTGCGCCGCGCACGCATTGCTCGCTGACCTGTTGAATTATAGGTAGGTGGGGTGCGCGTGCGTGTGTGCGTGGGTGCGTGCGTGCGTGTGCTATGAACTGAGCTGTAAACTGACTGACGGTTACTATAAAAGTATAATATACATAAAAGTTCGGAAAAGGTGCCTAATTAAAGAGGAGGAAACGATGAAAAATACTCCTCAGCACGTCTTTTTTAGGGTTCTATACCCAGAGGGTGCAAATGATAGCCTATTCATAAGAATTCACTCTGTCTGTCGGTCCATTCGTCCATCTATCACAGGACACTATCTCCTTACTTACGTATATACTTATTAATAAGGTTTATACTACAGTAGTAGCAGTATCTCGTTGCACTCGTTGATATATTGAGCGCTCACTTCCACTTAGGTCTAAGTGCGAGTGAGCACTGAGCGTGTAATATGTCAACTAAGTGCGAGTGAGTACGCAATATGTCAACTAAGTGCGAATGAGCACGCAATATGTCAACTAAGTGCGAATGAGCACGCAATATGTTAACGAGTGCAACGAGATACTGCGACTGCTATAACTATACTCTGCGCGCCTTGCATCCGAAATGTTTAATGACAAACCGTTGCCTAGCAACCACTGACAACCAGGGATATAAAACTTTTTGTGGTTTTATGAGAATATTAATTTTTTTCCTTTATTTCTTAGTCTTTGCTACTAATAAATCAAGTGACTAATTTAATGATAAGTTAATGCATAAAGTACATACAATAGGTACATAGTATCATAAAATTATTGATTTCATATTTAAACCTTTATACCCTAACCTTAAAATTGCTTAATTAATACGTAATTACATTGTTTTACCTTCAAAGATAAAGTATATTTATTTTATATGTAGATACTTTAGTAGAATAATGCTGTAAAACGGGACCACGAGAGCTTCGCCTCTCGAGGCGAGTTCCAATCGTCAGAGTTAAGCAATGCTTGCTATGGTATGCCCAGCATTTGGAATATGTAATGAATAAACGACTGTAGTGACAAAAAACTTCTTGATCGAACTTATGGGCTAAGTAATTAACGAGTAGGTATATATTCGTTAATTAAATAGTCGACATTATTAAAGCTTGACTACTAACCTTCCTCCTCAGTGGAGGTGCCCCGTGCTTAAGCAGCATTGAGGTGTTAACATGGGTCTCAGTTATGAGGAGACCTGTGCCCTGTTATGAGCCACTGAGTTGTTGGTGGCACACAGTTGCAGCTATAGAGTGATAGGGTGAAGTAACAAAAAAACGTAAACGTATTTTTTACAATTTTATTTCAAAATTATCTGTTAACAAAATAAATATGACTATTAAGGTAAAATGACTATAAAGTTTTAAACTCTTCAAGTTCAGTTCTTCAAGGACAGTAATTGAAACATGAATAAATATACAAAACTTTATCACATGTTGGTACAACGGACAACCATAGATTGTTAGTAACATTCATCTCCTTGTGGTAATCCCCATCTCCCTTTTAGCTTTCAAAAATTAAATGGCCCTCTTCTAAAAATCCATCTTCATTACCTGAAAAGAAAAAAACAGATACATTATATTGAAGGAGCCGTGGCACGGTGATCAGTTACCCTAACTGCCGAGCTGTGGATAACATGTTCGAGTCCCAGCTGGGGCAGATATTTATTTCACAGATAAATATTTGTACTTCGGTCATGGATGTTAACACAATTACAGTCCAGTAGTAGTTACACAATTACTACTGGACTGTGTGTAAATTTTTTACAGATTTATTTTTGTACAGTTGTACAGTTTTGGACATGACAATTATTCAATAAAGAGAAAAAACATACCAATATGCACTATTATTAAGCGCTTTCTTTTTTCCACAAGGTCCTTTTAAACCCATCGACAACCCTTCTCAGAAATCTTCACGGCTTGATGTAATGCTCAAATCGTGCCAGACCTTACTTTTTGTATGACCTAAAAATTAAAGAATGTATGCTTGTTAAATTAAGATTTTCACATAATTATATTATATTTTTTACAAGACAATACCCACAGCTTTAGCTCCATTAATGTATTGCTTAAAACATAATATATTACATATCATCATAATCTCGACCCATCAAGGCCCACTATTGAGCATGGGTCTTCTCTTAGAATGAGAAGTTTAGGCCATAGTCCACCACGCTGGCCAAGTGTGGATTGGCAGATAACAAGACATAATAGTAAGTAAACCTGCATAATAGTTCTCAAAGACATTGAGGTCGCACTTGGCCAGGGCATTAATCCACACTATGGATTATTTCTGAGGAGCTTTGATTTTAAAAGGATTGATTGTGAATAACAATATAGCCTTTAATAAGTAATTAGTGAATACGTACCTTCGATATGCAATGTTTCATCAGTATAATATATTTTACGGCCTTCTTCCCTCATTTTAGCAATGAGACACAAGTATTTTCACCTCCACATAACTATTTCACGTTTTTCTGTAAGTTAACTTCTTGACTTTTTCAAATATTTTAAGTTTGTTATTTGCTTGCTGCAAATAGCGGATGACGCGCGACGTCACGTCAGCCAATCTGGCCAATCAGGCATTGTTTCGGTTCGTACGTTCCGTTCCTTTAAATTTTTATCCTCCAAAATTATAATTGGGTATTTGAAAGAAGCTTAAAATAATTTAAATCCGCTTAGATTAGTTGCTGTTACCTAAACATCATATAGTGAAATTCATTTAAATAAAGAAAACCATTACTATCATTGGTTAATTTATTATAATAAATTATACTTCCGTGTGTAATGAAACGTCCGTGTCATCCATACCACAGATTAGTAAACGATCTAAACTTCGGAAAATAATACGACCAAATTGCAAAGTAAGTTAGCACCATAACTCTGTAAAGATTTTGGTAGTCATTTCTATTTATAGGCATACGTAAAATTGTACATTATATTGAAAGGTTTCAAATCGCATCATGGAAATAAGGTTGTTACAGCAAAGTGTTTGAATAATGACAAGAGTTATTTAATTTTGTTTGTTTCCACGTTTACTCGGAGTTTATAATTGTTATCGATCAATATGTACTTATTTAAGTATTCACAAATAACATAGTGAGTAGTTTGTCTAAATAAAACGCATTTGGTGTACAAATTTATGTCAGTTGGTGAAAACCCTAGAAAACTATTTTTATGGTTTGTTTACATTTGTTTCGGCTGCAAAACGCGTAGGGTATAGTAAGTTCGTAAAAGCAACAAATCGTTAACCAAACGAAACTATTTAATGTCCAGAACTAACATCTCAATCTAATCCAGATGCAACGACAACGCAGTAGTGACGGAGACGGTGCTGTCCACCTTGAATCTCGGCTGGCAAGACGCGGACGCCCGCGTGCGGGCGGCGTGCCTGCGGGGCGCCGCGCACGTGGCCCGGCTCGGGGGGGCGCGCGCCGCCGCGTTGCCGGGCGCCCTCACCGCGCTCAGCCAGGGCGTTGACGCGCCTGCCTCGCAGTTAGTACTGTTGTGATGTGTATGATGCTTTAGGTTATGATTTCATCAGATGTGTTAAGCTATAACAAATACAAATATGTTTATTTCATCTCATGCACAAATTACATTCAGGTGACGTTATAAAAAAATATTAGGCTCGCATAATGAGCATTATACGTGTAAATACCATTCAGAAAATATTCTCACATTAAAATTTCAAAACCCTCAACATTTTTTTACTACAAAACATAGCTAAGAACACTCGATTAAGTTTATACCTTTCAAACAAAAAAACTAGATCAAAATCGGTTCATCCGTCCAGACATACAGATCCACAGATAAACAGATACATAATTATGTATCTGTTTAGACACCTCCAACTTATTAAATCCCTCTTTTTTCGTCGGGGGTTAAAAATTGATTGTACATACGTTCGTAGATCACCAGTGGACAACGTCCCACTCGCAGCCATCCAGGGTCTGAGTCGTCTGTTAACCGAAATCGAAGACCTGGACCCATCGTTCGACCGGGAGCTGCTGTCCATCTCGCAGAAGATCCGGCCGTTCATGAACACTTCGGACGGCCAGCTGCGCGAGGCCTCCATCCGCCTGTTCGGTATTATAGCGACGCGGGTCGCGGCTGAGCAGTTGGCGGACCAGGCGTTGGCGTCGCTGCCTTGCTTCCTGCTGCACCTGTGTGATGCCAACCCAGCTGTTGTTAGGGTGGGTATTTACAAGTTTGTTATTTATAATGATTAAAGTACACTCAGTACTAGAAAGCTTTAATTTAACATGGGTGGGCAATAAATATTTATCACGCTAATAAAGTGGTAGAACAGAAAGTGGTAATTCCCCAAAAAAGAAGTGTGTAAAAATGTTTTTTTTTTTTGTCGTCAAGTCCATAGTGTGAGGTATCGTTAGAAATATTGTTAAAAAAATATTGTATGTCGCTGCTTTGATCGGACAATGACAGTACAGAAAAAGTTTGATTTTTCAGGAGAGCCGATTAAAAAACCAAAAAAGTTTAAAGACTCATAGCTTTTAATGATCACACACTGACCACTGACTGCGCCACGTCACCAGTTTTGCGTATAGGAATATGATCTTTTGCTACAATATAATAGAGGTCATTTTACGCTCAACTGTATCCTTAACTTAAAATCGACTCATCTGGTAATGTGTCATTATCCGATCAAAGCAGCGATGTGTGTTAACAGTTTTTCGATTCCATTTTTTTTTCTAAAATATTAGGCTTTAAAGTGCTAATCTTAATGGATTTGTTATTCTTACTACGAGTACTAAATCATCTAGGTCTAGGTCATGATGCCTTAGTGGCATCATGTGTGACGAGCAGTTTTGCCTGAAAATTAATGCGTTGTCAATGTCATCGCACGTTCTTTGTTCGTACTCCAGGCGAGCAAGTTCACCGTCCGGCAAGTGCTGTCCGCGCTGCAGCTGCGCAAGTCGTGCGAGTTCTGCGTCACGCACCTGGTGGAGGAGGGGCGGCTGTACCTGGCGGAGTTCCTGGCGGCGCTGCTGCGGCTGCTGGCCGCGGAGCTGGGCGGGCGGGTCGCGCGGTGCCTGCCCGCGGCGGCGGCGGCCGCGCACCGGGCCGGCCCGCACCCGCCGCTGCTGATCGGTGAGATGACCAATATTGGTGGCCTATGTCGATAGGACAAACATTGGTGGCCCATGTTGCTAAAGTTCAGACGCCAAGCAGGAAGAATTTCGTACATTGACCTGTTATTACCCGTCTCTGTCACTCCCACGTAAATGTAATGCGTCTCGCTCGCACAGTGCAATGGCCGCTTTGCAGTGCCTTATATTTACGCGGGAGTGACAGAGACAAGTAAGAACAGGTCAATGTACGAATTTTTTCCTGCTTAGCGTCCCGACTTTAGTACAAATATTGGTGGCCCACGTCACTAAGACCCATTGGTGCCCTACTATAGGAGTCCTAAAATATGTGTGAGCAAACTGCGGCGCACAGACCGTCTATGACCTATGAACAGTTGCAATCCAGCCCACGACCATCTAGTTTATTTAGGGGCAACGCGTCTGAAATTTTGTGAAGAAGCGCCAAAAGTGAGCTGGAAAATAAACTCGCTACTCCCTAGTCCTACATAAAATTTTCAGAAACTTGGCTACCAAATGACCTCAAGTAAAAAATGTTAAAACCTGGCCCCATAGATATCTTTGTTTTAAAAAAACTTTTTCAATCCCAGGTCTAAAGCATGGGTTATGCTCCAGTGCGGATTAGTGGAGATATGTCAATCACATTGAGAATATGTCGTTGTCGAGTCGTCAATACAGAAGCGGTTGACATCTGACCTGTCATCCTTGGTCCCAGGTCTGTTGTACGCGGAGCTGTACGGCATGAAGCAGCGCGGCGAGGAGCCGCCGGTGGACGCGGACGTGACCCGCAGCGCGCGCGCCACGCTGCTCACCCTCATCAAGGACCCCAGCCCGCAGGTAGGGGGTCAATTTGGTTAACTTGTAGTTCGAAAGTTTCACCAAGAAATAATCCACATCTAAGAATAAATCGCCAGTAGGTCCCAATCTAGAATTATACCATTTCAATTACAAAAGAATTTTCAAATCGGTTTATAAAGTTCGGATGGAATTCTGAGGCAAAAAAAAACAAATACAACATCAATTTGTTGATGAGCGAACAATTTAGTGATTACGTATTTTGTGATGTACTCTTTGTCGTGCAAACATTACTCTGTGTATATAACATACCGTACGCACTCTGTCATCAGGTCCGGCAGAATGCAGCGATGGCCCTCGCGAACATCTGTCTGTACTGCGCGCTGGAGCCCCCGGGGCCCGTGGAGCCTCCGAGTCCCCTGGGCCCCCCGGAGCCCTTGCAGGGATGACTGACGGTGCTCCGGCTGCCCCGCGGCACCTACCTCGTCAACCTGCCTGGTACTGATGAGCTCATCACTTTACAGAGACCCTGCTTGTAGCGGAAAATACGCTGCGGAAATACGCGCCGAAATCGAGTCAAATGCTTATTGAATTACTAGCTGGATTACAAGGTGATGTTATTTTGTGTTATGGTCAAAACGGTCAATTCGAATTGCTTTTTGTGCATTATAAGAAGGATACAAGGCAAGGGTGTGATGTTAAGGTGACGTGTCATCAATCTTTCAGTACGAGAACATTAAAGTCCCAGGTACATGCTTACAAAAGTCGAATACTTTTAATGTTGGATTCGACCAGCCTTTATTATGCAATAAAAATGTCATAATATCTGATGTCCTTTGTTTAAGTGCTGTGGTAAGAACGGTTGAAATCATTATAATTCAGCAAAATTACGTCCACATAAAATCTAGTTCTATTGTTGTTATAAAGTTGTATGTTATTTTTATTTGGTTTACAAATTCATTCATCATTCATTCGTCAATTTATTCGAGGAATAGTCAGTCGGATATAACAAGAACGGTGAGTGTATTTAACTATGAATTGGATGGTAATTCAAATGTATGTAAATGTTATGGAATTTCAAGGGTGTTTAAATACAATATGATATGTAATGTTAATTATTCAATAAAATTATATGCTTTCAATTAGAGTCAGTATCAGAAACATTCAGAGGTAAACCTAGACGCTTCGTGCAATAATGCATTTTGCTTGTGATGCAATTAAAACTATGGTTAAAGCTTTTCATTTACACAAAAGCTATAATTTTAGTAGACCGCTAGTGATTTGGAGTTCTTTAAAATAATTCAAGAAAAGCATTCATTTATTCATAGAAATAAAATTCATAATTTAATTACAAGTATCCTTTGCTTTTCAAAATTTCTTACATAAAAAATCAATTAATAAATTTATAATGAAATGAGTAAATTAATGTTAAATGTGATTAAAATATTTAATATGTTGGTTCCACAGATATATAAACGTATAAACCTGTTGATATGTCTGTGTTTGGTTCGGCATTAGAAATGCGGAAAGATAATAATATGATACAGACTGAGCGTTATTCTAAAAAAGTTGATTCTGGCATAGATCTATATTGGAATCTTATAATGGTAGTTATGTATTTGTTAAGAATAACCATAGCTGTAAGATTAGGACGCTTAGCTTAGAATGTAGTTTGGTTGGCAAAGTATGATTATATCGCATTTCAGACCAAGTATAGGTTAATTAAATCACGTACAATGATTCCTTATTGCGCTAGATGTCCCATTGTTTTTAAACATACTGTGTGATAAAATATTGATGTCAGTCCTGTGAAACCCCCAGCTTTAGTTACAGTTATTTTTATAATACCTGCGATATTTCTGTCATCCTATATACTTGCTTCAATATTAAATAATTTGATGTCTGAGAGATTTATTGTAATTTGCCGTAAGTTGATAAATATTTTGCTAACCGATGTGATATTTGTTTAGTTTATGTGTATTATATTTCCATTTTATTTTAATTTGTTTTATTTAATTAAATATGTGAAATCAATTATTATTCAAACGTTTTCCAAATAATCCAATGTTAATGTAATTACTACAAATAAAATTAAATATATTTTACTTGAGTATATTATTATTATTATTACTCTTTGATTGATATTTTTGCTATCGTTACTGCTTATTAAGAGAAACAAATTCTTTTAATTTTATGTCAGCTTTATTTTTAAATTACAATTCAACTCAACTCAAATGATAAAAAGCACCGTAAGATTGTTAACCAAATAGGACTCCACTAAAAATGGACTATAAATTATTTTATTACAACATAATATATTGAAGTTTATTCATGTGATTACATGTTGCGTTTGATTTTCTTCATTTTCCGGTCTCTTTCCACTATAGCCGTTTGAGCGCAGATTTTGCACCTGAAAGTCGTAGTCACTAAAGATTAAACAGGTACAAAACTTTGGACTAAATTGATTTTATTTTGATTTACATTTTTATCAACTTTTTTTTGATCGACAACCATCCTCGACAGATGGAACTAGCGGTTCAAAGTTGTTATGTGAATCACACTTCCGAAAATCGAAAACAATTATGTTGCTTGATGAGCTTGAATTTCTGTTCTTGGTCTGGGTGTGTGTGTGTTGTCCATGGCACCCACGACACAGGGAATCCTAGTGGGGCTATGAGTGTGTAGCGATGCGCGTTAAGGGGATTATCTCGCTGAAATCCCAAAAACACATTTTGATCTTTACAAAAATTTTACTAAAGGCTTCTCGAATTGCAAATCCTTTGTGGTTACGAAGTCTTCATTTTCGTAGCAGTATCACACGTTATCTACGCTAAACAACAAAATGTTGACAGCATTAATTTTATCATGAACATGTTTGAAAAAGATTGCAGATGAATCCTTTTGTGCGTTTTCCATATAAAAAATATATGGTATACTGAAGGTAATTACATTCAAATTCAAATTCAAATTCAAAATCATTTATTCATGTAGGTATCATTGATACACTTATGCACGTCATTTTTTTAATTTACCAGCTTTTCGGAAAGGTGCTTTGTCATGGAGGAGAAGAAAAGCCGAAAGAAACTCCTCAGCACATCTTTTAAAAATAAAATACATTGGTATATTTCTTACAAAGAAGTATCACTAGCCTGTACGGAACTGGTTGCAGATCTGGTCATTTCCATGCGTCTTTGTCATTTATGTACTCATCTACAGTATAGTAGCCTTTGCCTAAAAGTTGAGATTTTACATGTTTCTTAAATAATTCCACTGGCAAATCACGTATTAACTTTGGGATTTTATTATAGAACTGTACACCACGGCCCATAAAAGATCGCTTCACTTTAGAAAGACGGTAAGATGGCGTTACTAACTGGTGCATTTTTCTTGTTTGGCGATTAGTGATATCAAAATTTTGTTTATACGCGCTTATATTATTCCGTATAAAAACCACGTTACTATAGATATATTGTGAGGCTACTGTAAGTATACCTATTTCTTTGAACTTGTCACGCAAAGTTTCACGAGATCTAAGTTTATAAATAGCCCTAATAGCTCTTTTTTGTAGTATGAAAATTTGTTCTATACTGGCTGCTTTGCCCCACAGCAAGATGGCATATGACATAATACTGTGAAAATATGCAAAATAAACCATCCTAGCAGTTTCGACGTCAGTAAACTGCCTTATTTTCCTAACAGCATAAGCAGCCCTACCGAGTTTAGTCGCGAGATTTGTTATATGTGGGCCCCACTGAAGTTTACTATCTAAGGTCACCCCTAAAAAGACCGTGGATTCCTCCATGTGCAATATTTCATTATTCAGTCTGAGAGATTTGTTAACTTTTTTAACATTAGGTAGTACAAACTCTATACATTTAGTTTTTTTTGCATTTAAAAGCAAATTATTGATAGTGAACCAACGCGACACATGCGAAAGAGCACTATTTACGTCGTCAAAATTTACTTTATTCCTTTCACACTTAAATATTAATGATGTATCGTCAGCAAATAGTACAATATCCGCTTGGTTCTTTACATAATGTGGTAAATCGTTAATGTATACCAGAAAAAGAAACGGACCCAAGATCGAGCCCTGCGGTACACCCAACACAGCCGGTGACCCCGATGACTTAATATCTTTTATACTAACTTTTTGTATCCTATCACTCAAATAAGACGCGATCAAGCTAAGGGCCTTGTTTTTTATACCATAGTGGCCAAGTTTAAACAGCAATGTTTCGTGCTGAACACAATCAAATGCCTTAGATAAGTCACAAAATACACCTATGGCATTTTGTGATGATTCCCATGCTTCAAATATATGCTTTAAAAGCCTAGCCCCTGCATCGGTTGTACTACGGCCTTTAGTGAAACCGTATTGATCAGGATGTAATAAATTATTATTGTTGAAATGGGACAGCATTTGATTCAATATTATTTTTTCAAAAATCTTACTAAGAGTTGGTAAAATAGAAACTGGTCTATAGTTATTAATATCGGTTTTTTCGCCTGTTTTAAAAAGTGGTATAATTTTGCTGCATTTCATAAGATCTGGAAAGATACCTAGATCTATGCATTTATTAAAAACTATGACCAAATATGGTGCTATAATATCTATAATATGCTGTATTATTTTTACCGAAATGCCCCATAAGTCACCGGTATTCTTTACCTTCAGAGACTGAAATGCGTTAATTAAGTCTCTAGTGGTTATATGTTTAAATTCAAAAAATTGATATTGTATTGTTTAAAATTTTAATAACCTCTCCCAAATATTGGGCAATTTTTTTGTTAAGTAGGTCCTTCTTCAACCTAAATTGTAAATTTTCTCTGTAACGGTTAAATAGTTCGGCATGAATTTTGTACTAATAATATGTAATGACGTGCTTCACAATTTGTATTTTTTTTTTTTCTTATTTCTTCTAAACCACGTGAGGTAATCTCACCGCAGCGGGCGCGCGCGGTAGAACTCCCCGGTGGGGTCGCAGTGCGCGCGCAGCTGCCGCCCGTCCCACGGCACGGAGCGCGCGCGCCACTGCGGCGATACGTACGGAAACTGCAGCTTCTCTAGCGTTATCTGTGGAATACATCACGAGACGGCCGTTAGGAGGTCTATGGCCTCCATGGATGTATGGACAGGCCACCGACACCACCCAGTCGCCAATGTTTAGGGACGACACCGACCTATTGCCAATAGAACTCCATATTCAATTGTTCTGAGTGGGGCTGTATCAACATATTTGTTAAGGAGCCCCCACTCCATCTCAAGCTATCAGATTTCGAAACAATAAATGGGGGCCAAAAGTAGTGGCCTTAGGCATTTTTTGGAAGACCATACGTTCTGAAACTATGTATGTATGTACGTCGTTAAAAAAGCGCTTGGTTGGTCACTAAAGGGGGCGCCATTAAGTTGCTAGTCGGGACCCTTGTAGGCTGAGGGCCCCGTATAATGGCGCTTGTTACGTCCCTGGCACTACACCTACTATCAACGATCTAGGTTGGGTCCAGTATTTATATATTGCAGAAATTGGTTGCAAGAGTGAGATACACTATATTTACTAACGGGATTAGCTGGAGTCAATGTTCCTTGTAAAGGTGCTTTCACACTGCGCGGCCGGTCGTGGTCCGACGTGATTCCCGCCAACATCGCCGATTTAGTTGACGATTTGTACATTTCCTTAGTGAGGAGTTCTCGTTTTCTGGTCAAATTTAAACATAATTTTGCCTTTATTGCACTATCACAAGTAAAGTGCAGTACTATTGTTTAGTGTACCTTAATTCTGCACGCAATTTTTTTTTCAAAATTGTATGAAGAATTACACAGAATCCGGAGGCTGTGTGGAGACGGTTTCTAACCATGTGCATAGAACATTCTATTTAATAAAACCGGCCGTTAAAAAACTATCGGTTACAAAAAATATACGTGTCGGGCCACGCGCAATGTAGGCTTCCCTAGATGTACTTTATAGTTCACGTCAAAGAATGTGCCAATGCAATTACTGGTCATCTTCGATGTCGTCCATGCTGACGGCGGGCGTCATCACCAGCCGGGGCCGCACGCGCCGCACGCGCTCCCGGTCTGCGTCTTCCAACGGGACCTGGACAGTGGACAACTACACTATGTAATGACAATATAATTGCAGATGTACCAAGGATTACTCCAAACCATAGAAGTTCTGGAAATTAAATAGTTGAATTAAGCGATTCACTTAAAAATAAGCGCAAAAAGTTGGACATTTTACCGTGGACGGCATCGCATGCAACAGATACCTCTAGTCCAGAGTTCCCCAAACTTTTTTGTGTCGTAGACCCCTTGCCATGTTTTTCCGTGTTGGGTAGACCCCCTACTTACCTGATATTGATTTCCTGTAAGTTTCTAACTGTAGTGAAGTTTAGTGTTAAAAACTTAAAGTAAAAACACATGTTAATTTATACATTTATTAATTGAATTTAAATTAAAACTACTCAAAATAAAATTTTGTATCTGTTATGTAAAATATACGTAGCATTAAATAAACATTTTTACAAGTTCAAAATGTATTGCGACCACAAAGCGAATACCAACATCCTACAACCAAAAAATCTTTGCCTACAACTTACACAATTTTATAAACATATATAATATTTTTTTTACTTCATAGGTACTTTTATAAATAATGTATATGTTTTGATAGTATTATGATAGTATGATGTAAGTAAATAGGTACTATCAGTGTATGTGTTGAGATCCACTATCGTGGACCCCCATTTTCATTTCATGGACCCCCAAATTTTTTTTCGCTGACGTAGACCCCTTGCAGGTTGTCATAGACCCCTAGGGGTCGATATAGACCACTTTGGGAATCACTGCCTAGTCAATTCAATAATTCAAAATTATTGATTAAAGTCTTTGAGAAGTACTTACCTAATTAGTGACTTTCCTTAACAGAACTTACGAATACTTTAAACAGTGTTCAAACAAAGAAGAAACTAACATAAGCCTCTTGTATTTTATGTGGATCCGTCCGCACTATTTCCTTGGGCTTCACCATGAGGTCGATAGGGATGGACGGGTTCTTCCAATTCGTCAGGGTCTGGATGTCCTTCAGCGGCGGTGGACGCACCCTCAGACACTTGGGCTTCTCCTGGTATATTGTGGGTTTCACGTCGAGGATTGCCCCGTTCCGAAACTCGTGTTTCGCGGTGGTCTCGTAGTTGAACAACATCGACTCGTACCGTGGGTCGTTTGAGGCCATTTTCAGCAACGTTAAATACGTGTTTAGCAATGAATCCATTTTTGCGGTTTGTTATAAAATAAAACTTTAGAAAATAAATATAGTTCTAAATACTACCTAATAAAATGTACAAGATAACAAAAATCAAAAATAAAAGTCCCAAAAATAAATTAAAAATATGAAACAACAGGCAAAAAAAATCTATGTTGTCATCCACAGAGTACTTAATCACTACGTCACAGAGTACTTAATCACTTGCACTACGTTTTATTGTCATCGGCAAAATGATGGAGTCAATCAGGGAGAAACACAGAGTAGGTCAAAAATTCACAGACTATAAATTCGATCCACTAACAAGAAAGTTGTTTTGGCTGGCAACGCGTTGTTGACGCTATTAAGTTTGCTAATGACCATGGCCGGTGGTGGTCTCTTTGAAGCAAGGGTACTTAATTACGTGGCGGACCCTTACCATCAGGTGACCCGTCTATCGTCTACTCATCTATATGTTGAAGGAATAGCAATATTTTCACCGGAGTTGTTGCCGACACATTAAAAAGTCACTAACTAATATCTCTATTATCTTAGACCAGGAAATCTGGGCCAGAGTTGGTTACGTCCATGGGTAATGAATGTTTTGAACACATAGTGTACCTACTAATTTACACATAAATCAAAATTGACAAAATCTAAAAAAAAAAACATTTATTCGTAACATTTAGAGAACAATAAATAAAACTATATCAAGACTATCAAGTAAATAAATCTTACATAAAACTATGGAAAATATTTAAAAATAAATTGTCCCTCAGTAGTTTTATCTACTTTTTTCACTTTTCACTCTCGACAATGCCAATTTGTAGATTCATAACAAAAGACGGAGAAAACTTATAAACGCGTATAGTCTGCAATCATGCTAGATTTAGCGTTTCATTTGACGGATCATTTTCCTGTGAGATTCTACAATTGCTGATTCAGCGCACGCTCTGCACCTGAAACATATAAACATCAATTAATTATTAAATAATATAATATTTATTACAATTTTATTAGAATATACAAAAAAGTCGTCACGCTACGCTCTACTTTTATATAAACGTTGAGCCTTCTATACCGGTTGTTATATTTAGACAGGAGTGTCAGGAGTCCATGAGTCTCTTTATGAGGTTTTCGGGCGCCATATTGTTTCGATCTGACTTTTGGATTGGATTGGCCACTAATCTCTCCATCAACACATGGAGACCCGTGCCCTATTAATGAACTGCTGGTGGATTGAAGCTAGGCTTCAGAAGTCTCTAAAATTCTGTCTTATGCGGCTAATTGTAAGCCAATACTGAAAAATAATAGCAGGTAAAGACTAACGCCCCAACTCAGAGTCACTAACGGTTACTTTAATCGCTCCTTAGTAAAGAATCACTATACAAATTCTGTGCTAAGGAGCGAGTCTGAGTTGGGGCGTAAAAGCATAGACATAATACAGATAGACTAGACAAGCGGGCCTTCTTTGCGTCACGCTATTAGAAAGAGACCAAGGAGACTCGCGTAACTCGTAAGTAAGACAAGGATAGGTTTAACTCCTGCCTTTCTTCGCAGCGTGACGGTTTCACTTACATATGCTCAGATACCTTGCCTAGTCTATCTCTGTATTATGTCTATGCGTAAAAGTAAGATTGTTTTTATAAAGTACTAGCTGCCCGGACAGACTTCGTCCTGTCAAAAGTTTTATTTTTATTTTGAGATGTAAGCTATCCTATCTTTCAAGTTGGAACAAACTGCACACGGTGTGCAAATTGGATTAAAATCGGTTAAGTAGTTTAGGAGTCCATCGCGGACAAACAACGTGACACGTAATTTATATACACGGAGATTTTGTGGGCGTTCTGGAGCCGAAGATTTTGAATCATTTATCAATAACAGAAGCTATATATAACGTTAATTTAATAATATGTATATTTTTTTTTCATCAAAGTCGATATTCATATCGTTTACAGAGAAAAAGTGAGAACCAGTAGTAGCGCTATTCAATCACACGTAGATACATACTACAAATAGAAATACTACGCGTTTTACTATCAAGTCACATAAAATCGTATTCGCCAATAAAAACAAAGCTACTGAGTTGCGCCGGAGTCGTCCAACCAATGACGGCATTGCAATGAGTCGTATGCCCGTAGACGAATGCGCGGGACTCGCCTGTAATCGTCAGGCGTCCTTGGACCTTGGCATTCAGTAGGTCAGTGACACCAACGGCACAGCTGTTGTTAGCGCGGAATGAATGATCAGTGCGTTACTACTTTCCAAGTCGATCGATTATAAATGAATATTAAAACTGAAACTTTTTTTTAGTCAACATTACAATTGATTTATCCGTTTTTATTGGTACTATAGATAATTCCAAATCAAAATGTTTCGGCTCCAGAACGCCCACAAAATCTCCGTGTATATGTATTAAGATAGATAGGTACTTGGGCACGGTTCCCCGCAGCCAGAAGTCGCGCGTGGCGTCGCAGTGGCCGCGCAGCTGGCGGCCGTCCCACGCCGCCGACTGCATGCGCCACGCGGCCGGCACGGCGGGCGGCTGCAGCTTGCCCAGCACTATCTGATGTTTGATTAGGGATTTTATTGCACTATGTTAACTAGCAATTTTTTATACGCTGCAGAATCTTGTGACTTTGCCTCGTCATTCGTTATTGCGAAGGACTGGAATAACTTGCCTGCGACGGCGTTCCCGCCTGCCTAATGCCTATATCGTGGATGTCTTCAAGACAAGAGTGAATATAGTCCAGTAATTTTAGTCAAAATTTGGTAAGAATTGCGGAATGAGAGATACCCAGCTGATTTTTTTGTATAAAGTTGTATTTTGGCATTCTAAAACTTGTCTCAAAACCTGCATATGGTAGGGTGACCGCGTCTATTAAAAATTTGAGGACAAAGGTCACAGAAATCGGTTTTTTGCAAATATCTCATTTCATATGAGTTTTTCGCTATTTGTATCTTCATCAATATTGTAGAGAATTAAGTTCCCTACAACTTTTGTATCAAAAAAAATTTTATACGTTGAATCGTTTTCGAGATAGAGGGCGGAGAGCGCGCGGTTAGAGCACAATGTAAAGTCAACCGGTACAGTCCCGGTCAAAACATGCTATATTAAGTTTATTAATTCTATCTATCTAACAGCCTTTCAAAGTCCACTGCTGGACAGGCCTCCCTAATTGGCGCCACTCCGACCGGTCCTGGGCCCTCTGAATCCAGCGGCTTCCCGCTGTCTTCTTTAGGTCATCAGTCCACCTGGTCGGGGAGCGACCAGTGCTCCTTTTACCGAGACGTGGCCGCCATTCGAGGACTTTGCAACCCCATTGGTTATCTGTCCTTCGAACGATGTGGACTCAGAGGGCTCAGAATTGGTCAGAGTGGCGCTAATTAGGGGAGGCCTATGTCCAGCAGTGGACTTTAAAAGGCTGTTAGATAGATAGAATTAATAAACTTAATATAGCATGTTTTGACCGGGACTGTACCGGTTGAGCTAACATTGTGCTCTAACCGCGCGCTCTCCGCCCTCTATCTCGAAAACGATTCAACGTATAAAAATTTTTTTGATACAAAAGTTGTAGGGAATTTAATTCTCTACAATATTGATGAAGATACAAATAGCGAAAAACTCATAGGAAATGAGATATTTGCAAAAAAACAATTTTTGTGACCTTTGTCCTCAAATTTTTAATGGACGCGGTCACCCTACCATATGCAGGTTTTGAGACAAGTTTTAGAATGCCAAAATACAACTTTATACAAAAAAATCAGCTAGGTATCTCTCATTCCGCAGTGAATTCCTAAGATGACTGGACTAATAGGCTTTTAATAGTTAATGTGCTCACCACCTTGGACCACATCTCCACTTACCATCAGGTGGGATCGTGGTCAAGCATTAACTTATTTGTGTAAAAAAAGCTAATGTTTCATTGCATAATTTTGAGATATTTCGGGACCCCCTAACACAGGAATTACTGATGCTTAAAAGGTGGGTCCCAACAACATGTAAAAATGTAATATGTTTTGGACCAATAAAAATTCTTTAATTTAATATTTACAGCGTCGGTCTTAGATACAGCAAGAAAAAGTTTTAGGTAGTAGATCTCCTGCGAGCGCTCCTATCACTCTACCCCAATCAGACCTGAGTAACTGACCCCATAAATGTAATTTTACTAGTAAAGTAAAGGGTACCTACTCCTACTCAGTTCCTAATTTCTGGAGAGTGCATGTAGGGAATTATTAAGAAAACCGATTTCCTGCTTGAGGATGGATAAAGAATTTGAAAAAATTACTTATGGATGCCATACACGATCAAGTGTACTTGACGCAGCATCCAGTGTGCATGAGATAACTATACGGCCAGATATGTTTACCGTGGCCATACACGATCAAGTATATTGGATGCCGCGTCAAGTTCACTGCAAACTTGACAAGTAGATACACTTGATCGTATATGGCCTCGATTAGTCTGAAGCTAAAACCACGACTTACAGGATTAGAAGGCGCAGGCAGCCCTGGGAGCGGCGCCTGTATATTCTTGCTGGGTCCGACGGCCTCTCTCATCCCGCGCGTCATGTCACTAGTATACATGTCGCGACACAGGATGTCTCTCGCGCGGGCGTCGGCGATGTCGTCCATGCTGACGGCAGGGGTCATCACTAGACGCGGACGGGTCTTCTGGACGGATTCGCGGTCTTTGTCTTCCGGACGCTCCTTCGATGGGTGGCAATTGTTATTGATTAGACAGGATGAACGTGGCAGCTTGGGATAACAAATGGGAGGGACCGAATACATGGAGCGAGGATTCGATTCCATGGGCAATCATTTATGTGAGAGATAAATGGTTGCTCTCCGGTTTATGGTCTGTGGACCAACTGGTTGGTCCACGGGAAAGAGACATGTACAATCGTGGTAGGTAGACCATGAGCAAACCACATTGGCCATAGAACTGGTTGGTTCATCTAGTTTTACCTACATTTACCCTTCCAATTAATATTTTAATGACTACAATTTACCTCCCGTTTGAAAATAGGACTTTACAATCCGTAGTCTGCATAAATAAAAGAGATTAATTAACTCACATAACGTTGCTGCACTACGTATGGATTTGTTCTAACGATATCTTTAGGCTTGTGCAGCAAGGAGAACGGTATCGTGGTCTTCCACGGCGTCAGGGTGTGGATGTCCTTGGCGAGGGGCTTCGGTCTCGGGCGCTGCCCCCTCCGGTCCTGGTACTCTGTCCTCACCGGCGCCTCGATAGGCCCGCCTCGGTATGACGTCCGATATGTGGTTTCGTAGTCGAAAAGCATCGATTCCATTTTTTTCTGGTTTGCCGGCATTTTTTTTATTACATGTATACGTTCTCGAGATCGTAGTGCGTGGGTAAACAAATTGACAACTTGTAGACAATGTCAGAGTACAATGGACAGTGTCAATTTGAAGTTGGTGTGTTTTTAATGGTTTTTATCTTGTTTTTATCATAGGTTTTATACCACTACTACTCACTAGTATATTAGGTCAGCTATTGCTTTATAACCTTACCCCTGATCTCATCTTCAACACCATGTTTATTCTATATTGTTCCCCACGTTACCCTACTACAGATAATTGTGGTAACTGATTTTAAAAGTTAATTAAAATTTGACGTGACGACTTTCATCCGACGCACTCTGCCCTAGCAGTAGTAGTGAAATACCTAAAGTGGGCTCAGGATTGATTCCAGTTCTTGAATCATGTGCGGAAATGATCACTTCATTTTCTTAATTAATTTTTTTTTATTAGCGTGCGACCTGAATTACACTTTATTGCGTTGGAGCAAGAGTCTCTATTTATTTAAATGATTTTGCGGAGTGCGCCTTCTGTACTTATTATGAGTATTCTTATGTGATTTAATTGAATATTTTTTATTCTAATCAAATCAACCATTGCTACTGCAGGATAGCCTAAATAGTAATTGCAAATGTAAGTATAATTATTGTAAGATTTTTTCCAATAAATCCCACTTTTATGTTTTTCCAGACAAGTAAATTGTTTTAAATTATAGTTAAATGTTTTCGGTTTAAAATAACTACGTTATCATATTGATTGCAGATAATATATTGCCCACAAGTAGGTTTGGGTTGTAACTTGTATTACAAATACTAGAAAAGTGTTAACGTAGCATTAGCACATGGAATTAATGTGCAGGTATTTTGATACTTTAGCAATAATACTATGGAATTTCTTAAAATAAATATTGATTCACAAAAAACAAATAAAATTTCAACGATTTATTTTCAAATTCACCTAATAAATTACACCAAAAATTTTAAACTAAGACGTTAATGTAGAAATAAATAACATTATCACAAAATAGGTAATTGATATCATAAAATGTGCGATTACTAAAACCGTGAACAACACTAAAGATATCGCGCTGCCGTTAAATGTATAAATGAAAATAAATAATATTACACACCCAACCAAAAATATATTTTTATAAATCAGTGATTTGTTCTTTGTCAATTATTAACTCAATTATAAAAATCGGCGCATTAAAAAAATTGGTTACGGTATAAAAAATACACGAAATCCACTCAACCAATCTAATTACAAAAATTAAGGCAAAAAAAAACAACAAAAAATACAGTACGGCAGAACTTGTCAAACTGACAAGTTTGGCTCCAATTCTCAAACCCAGTGACATCTTAAAATTGCTGATACATTTCTAAATTAAAAAACTTAACCATACTTTTTAACGGCAGAGACAACACTACCCGATTACGTAGCACGTCGACAATAAAAAATAAACAACAAAAAAATCAACTAAAGTGCTCTTCAACTAAATCAACTAAATCTTGGGCGTAGCATTGAAATAAAAAGTGTCATGTATATTTAAAAACCATTTTATGGACATAATATAGCGTTGTAATTAAGTTCATCAAAGGTAATAACGATATATATTACGAGATAATAAAACACATTTCATTTAATATAACATTTTAATTTTTATATTCCTATTTCAATGCTACCAACATTACGCTCAAGTGCAGATTTAGTTGAAGAGCACTATAGTAGTCGAGTCTTGTATTAACTACTGACCTCTATGTGACAAATATGCTGCCACGACAAAATATATCATATTTTCCAGCTAGTTATTATGAATTTAGTTATTTTTTTACCAAAAGTACAGTGTACTTATCGATGTCTCAGTTCGAAAAATTATTTCATATTTGCGACGTGCTAAATAAACGGACGAGATCCGTTGAGTGGACCAATTCTTGCAACGAAAGCACGACTAGGTCTAATGATGTTGTATAAAAATAAATTACTAAAGCATACATTTGTTGTCTGTGCCATGATACCTTATTGAGGTAATATGTAATTCACCAAAATTCTAGATTTTGCAATGTTATCGCACATTAAGACATACAAGACATTAGTAATAAGCCATGTAGAAAAAAATATCACACCATTTATGTCATGTGTGCCAGAATTGGACCCCTAACGAACAAAGAACAAAGTGCAATATCAAATAAAATATCTATTAAAAATATGGCTGGACTTTTTTCCTATAAACAAAATCGAATAATACCAAAATGTTTAATCTGTAATGATAGTTATCTTTGTTAGAAGATGCTGGTAGAATTAGATTGTGGTGGTACTTGTCACCGTTAACACCTCGTTATTTGCTATATTCATGAATCATCAATAAATTCTTCTAGCATTGCCCACCTGTTGTACCATTTTTTAAGGGTATAATAAAGTTTTAAATAAATAAATAAAAATCATCATGACTTTATAAGTATTCACTTTCTGTCCGATTATTCTGACGAGTACCACCACTGACCTTCTACCGTCACTGGTACAAGTTAAGGACGATACTGAACAGAAGGTACGAGCTATTTTACGATACTCGACGGTTACTGCAGACATCGATTTGCATTCACACCAAGAATTAGCCAAGAAATTATGGCCGAGTAAACAAATTGCTTACAGTCAATGACTAAAAACAACAGTGAATTATATGATTTCTTCCTTTACTATAAAAAAATAAACTATAAAAAACAAACATTGAATTAAGCAATACTATCACGAATTAGCTACGAGCGCTTTAAACCTAAATTCCAACAAAACTTCATTTAAGGTCTTATGATACCTACTTAAATAATTATAATTGATGTAGATCAACTCTCACAAAGATTTTTGGTAAATTATATAATTCAGACTGTCATTACGTCTTGTACTACTTGTATTTCATTAAAGTTTTTTTGATCAATCTATAAAAAACATAAGTCTTGGCGTGTATGCATATCGACTCCGATCCAATAATTCCTAAGTAACAATTGTAATTGTAATAAATATGCAAGAAAATAAGTCTCCTCTCAAAGGAATTCTCATAGGGAACTTTCACTTAAATACGAGATCAAATGTAATTATTTACATTACAAAAATATTGAGTAGATCTCTATACAATATACATAATATCCAACTCGAGTCGCCGACGGATAATATTAATTTTACTAACAAGATGTTATCGTAGTCGCGAATATAAAATAAAAATAAAATAGCTTTAAAAATATTGCTCTTTTAAAAACAAATAAGACAATTATTCAAGCGATAAGTTATTTACACTGACGATAATACTCAAAAATGTGCTATATTTAAATAAGGAAAACCGCTTCAGGTACACTGTTCCGGTATAGCCCTAAAATAATTTATAGGAAATAATATTATACACAAATTGACTACGCACATATTTCACATACAATACAGGTAATAAAAAAACATATGGAAATTAAAAATATTTAATTTCCTTTTTTTACTTTAGTGATGGTTGGACTAACTATCGATAAATAGAAGGAAAACGGTTGAGTAGAACTTTTTAAGAATGGAAAATACGTTTGTTTGAAATGACTTATTTGTATATTTGGCCTCAAATATTAACATTATTTTAGACAGGAAAAGTTAATTGTTGATGGAAAAAATCACAAGATAAAAATTTAAAATTTCAGTTTATCAAATTATACCTACTAGATAAAAATTGTTTCGCAAGGAATGTGGAAGAAAAGCGATCTTGAAGGCTATTTAAAATGTATTAACACCTACAATGTACATTTTGAGACAGCGGTTATAAGGCTTTTTAAATTTTAATTAAGGAAATTTCATAAGATAATTATTGGTCAGCCATCTAAAGTACATCCATCAAACGATATCTGAACTCCTATTTATAAATTTAAGCTACTGATATTAGCGAAAATTTCAACACTATAATAATCGTTGTTATCTTATAAAGCGTATGATAACCTTTTAAATCTTTCAACATGAAAATTCTCCAACATAGATCGATGAAAAGTCAAATGTATAAAATAAGGCTACTAGTTTAAACCTCACACGTGCTATATATACAATGATATAATTTAAAATTACACAAATAAATAATTATTTCATAAGATTATAAATATACACATATATCGATAACTACTATACTTAATGGCCCATCACTATTGATTAAAATATGTTAAAGGACGCGAGATAACTTCATTTAAATTCCATTTATCGTAAATCATAACTTGATAATAGTAGGTAGTAGGAGAAATTACGCTTACAATGTTGAACAAGATGGCGGCGATGACAGGAGAAACAAAATGGTCGCCTAAATTCGAAGGGTACAATAGAACAATATGACCACAGTCGGGGATCGACTGGCTGCAGATTTTCTATTACCGGAAGGAGGTTTGGGTCAATCGGGTATCTTTAGTTCTGCCCAGACGGGGCAGTAGGGGGAGGCAGGGCCCCCCCACGACCATCCTCGCGGGATGGCGAGGTGGCTCAACCCTGACTTGACGACCCCGGCGTACCCGTTGAAGTTGCTGTTGTCTGTGGTCCCCGGACACAGGATGCTGCTACGGCCAGTGGCGCTGCCGTCCACTGTCGTCAACACGTCTTCCTTTAACAGTGGCTGACAATTTTGGAGCGCTGGAAATGTCAAAACATATCGTTAATTAAAAAATAACCAACTTCAAAATAACTGAAAAATTACTTGTTAGATCTCGCTCAAATTTAAGTGGACCACATGACAAGCACCAGCTTTCGATTAAAAAAATAATCATCAAAATTGGTTCACCCAGTCGAAAGTTCTGAGGTAACAAACATAAAAAATAAAATAAAAAAATACAGACGAATTGAATACCTCCTCCTTTTTCAAGTCTGTTAAAAATGAGGATTTGATAAAGTTATACAACCTTCTATACCTACTAAACTGTTTAAGTCAGTTTAGTAACAACAGGGCATTCATAGCAATACCAAAATATATTAGTTGAATAATTATGCATTCTATTAAGATAGAAAATATAACACTTTTGTAAACTTAAAGTAAAACAGCCTAAAACAGGAATAAATAAAAACATTCTTGTTTTTAAATTACCATATTTTGTATCCTAAATTTAAAATACATCTAACTTTTAAATTATTCATAGAAAAGATAAAATCCACTATTACAAAAAAAATTAAAAATATAATAAAAATACAAAGAAGTCCCACTAGAGCTCGCGCACTAGTGGCTCCGCTTCGCATGAGTCTGAACTCTGAAGGCTACAAAAGCAGCATTGAGGCGAGGTGCTTGGGAAGACCGAAGGCCATTGTCCCAGAGGAACTAGGTCAACGTATGCTCTTTGATACCTAATGACAGGCTCTTCAGCCGAGGGCGTTAAAATAAAATGAAAAACTTACAATACCGTAGCACCATGTCGACTTCGGTTCCAAGACACTACGACTTGAATTACGTGCGGTAATATTATTTCGTTTGATAGAATTATCTTAAACTTATTAAACGACTGTTGAAATTGTAAGTTCAGAAAAAATATGGTTTAAAAGAAATAAAAGGAAAATCTTAAAGGAAAATTTCAAAGAAGCTGAAACTACCCCTGAACACATGAAGAATTTGCAGGTACGCCAATTAGACGAAGCTTCATTAACTGAAGTGATTATTAATTTATTAATCGTACATAATTAGGTGAGTATGTTAGTATAGCTAACTATACTAACATATTTACCGTCTACTTACCGTATACCTAAACACTTCGATCCCTAATCCCCATGCCAAAACCGACGAATTTTAAAACCGTACCGTATTGTGGGTTAAAATGTGGTTTCTCGGACCATGTATTAATTCTGACTCCTATAATATGTAATCGCTACCCAATTGCATTAATATTAACCTATCTTTAGACGGGGTCAATGAAATATGAAGGACGCCTTGTATCCGGGGTAATTACAAAATAATCAGTAATCGCCTACGTAGCACCTTTATCGAAAAACCGCGTAACGTTATCAATAACCTCCTTACTATTTATGAAGGGCTGCAGCGGACTGAAGAGTGAAGATTAATGACGTATCCACACTGCAGTTACTTATTTATATAGTGTGGAGCAACTTTGTTACCTAACGACAACTTTAAATAAACTTGGCGAGCACTTGTTGAAGGTTGCTCAAAGTATACTGCATCCATCAACTCATATGAGGGAGGATTCATGTGCTCGGTATAAAAATAAACTAATTTTGTGCTTTAAATCTATTATTCGACATTTCGAAATTATTAGTTCACTGTTCAATGAAAGGTCAATTAAGCGGCTATTTGATTTAAACCATTGGCTGCGACATATTACATAATAACTGTAATCCATCAAGCCAATCAAATCACTGTTATATCATACTAACCAGTGAGAATTATAATATTTATCTGTTGAATTGAATCTAAATTTTATCAACCGTACCCTGGTCTATAACTTCAATCTTAATTATTTGTATTTAAAATATTTCCAGCCAAAAAGGTATAGCGTGTAGCAGGTGTAACACAATATTTTTTTTTCTAATTTGCGATAGCAACAGTGTTAAAATTAGAACGCCGATTCCGATCAGTGCGACAACAGGCTGTTGTAATATAAGTATTTGTGAATACAAATTATTTGTTTTGTTTGTGCGAATCAAGGCCTTTGGGAAATACCTATATATATTTTATTATCTATATCGAAGTAAGAAAACTTTAAAATATAGTTATGGGGCATTTCGACATCGCTAACAAATTGTCTTTGACGACGTCAATTCCGGTATTTATCGTGTCGATAATGTCGAAAAACTATGTCTGAGGTCATCGTGCAGAGTAGAAACTTCTGTGATGGACTCCACAATGTAATAGAGACCACAATGTGATAAGAGTTCACAATGTGATAGAGTCCACAATGTGACAGAGACCATAATGTGATAAGAGTTCACAATGTGATAGAATCCGCAATAAGGGAATAAGAGTCTGTATTGTGATACTTTGGTTGGATAGAGAGGAGGCGAGATCATTGCCTCGTAAAGGGCTGCTGAATTAGGCAGAAGCCAAACAACAGATAGCCTACTAGAGCCACTAGATATCAACCGCAGCTGTGTAAGATTCACAAGTGCCCGATTACGCGTATATTCTGTAATTACGCAAGTGATTAACGGATACAAAGGTTGTTTGTTAATCATTTTATCAGCGTCGAGGTGTCTGTGGTTCGAGTTACAGGCGCAAACGGAAATTCTATGTCATATTATGTTATATCAGGATAATTACTAGCTCGCTAGTGGCAATCGCTGTTAAATTAATAAAGTAACTTACCAACTAAGTAAGGTAAAATTTGTGCGAATAAAAAATTTACAATAAATTGTCGTCAATGCTCACATAAAATTATTTTTAGGCAACCCAAAGCAGCCTGCTTTTAAAAATAGATATATTCTAATAATAATTGAGATAAGACATCCCTAGATATCAATTCGCTTCGGAAAACGATACTTAAAAAAATAAAGAAAAAATCCGATTGCCCTAGGTTACAAAGTTACAATACTTTCCCTCGTACAAGTTCTACAATCTTCTTAAGCCGCAGAGAAAATGTTTACAGAGTTGCACTGAAATTAAATAGATGTAGGATAGGGTTGACTGTATCCTTTTTACTAGTTTTACGTTGTATATCGACTCATCCTTCACACGTATCAGCGTTCAAAGTGTGTTCAAAGTTCAACGACTTTGAACACATGCAACTCTTATAGTCACAGCAACCGCTGACAGCCGTCGCTTGCGGCAGCGGCAAGTTCACGTGAGCACGATGATTCAACAAAGACCATTGTTTGTGTCTCCTAGAGTTGTAGTTTTTACTTCGGTTCCGATCGTACTATCATGATAACTGTTGATTGAAGTGGTTTGTAAAGGACAAATTGGTATTGTTCCCGATACAATATACATACGAGTATATGGAAACAATAAGTAGTTTTAACTTTTAAAATATAGGGAGCGTTAGAATACTAAATCTATATACTGTGATACTAACCCCAATCCCACGCCGCGCCGGATGGGTGTCCTAAGAGGCGATTAAATCCGGCCGGCTGGCGGTAGGGCACCTCCGAATTTTTGTATCGGTAATACATATTTTAATAGTGCATTAATATAATAATAACTATTATTATTTCTCCGTGAAGTCCGCCTTGATGGTGGTAGCTACCACCTGTTTGCTTGAGTCAGCCGCCAAACGATTCGTCGTGTTCCGGCTGGGGGCTTGAGAGCCAGTATTTCTTTCTTTTCCTCTCCCTTTCGTAGCCGGCAACGCATCAGTTGCATGCACGCATGGAAGCGATCATAGCCCCGCCGTACTATGAGCTATGATCCTAAGTGATCGACGTTAAGCAACAGCGGACGCGGTCGGTAGTTGGATGGGTAACCGGCACCGTTAGTGGCAATTTCTTTGAAGGGCACGTAAAGCCTTCGGTCCCTGTTTTCATCGTAAGAAGACAGTCGTTAAGTCATTTCGGAGGATTTCGGGCGGCATGAAATCTTCCGACATTAACCCCTCCACCAATCCGCACTGGAGCAGCGTGGTGGAGTATGCTCTAGGCCTCCTCAAGTGGAGAGACCTGTGCCAAGTAGTGGGCCGTTTATGGATTGAAGTCAAGCAGCGTTTTGCTACTTCAGTTGGATCATTAATTATTATAAATACGCTGCAGTTATTTTTTTTTATTATTATAAACGTATAATCTGCATTAATATATTAGCGCGCCCTATTGACCCCGATCCGATTGCATCATTTGCATCAATAAAGAATACTTAGCAGTTCCTAACTACTGGCTTCATCGAGTCAGCTATTTAATAATACCCTTGTTTGTCATTTCGTTTAAAAACTATTTAGTTAGTTTTGAGAGTGGAAAACACAACTACACAACACTACACAAAAATACAAAGGAAATATAATAATTATGTGTATAGGTGATGATTAATCCCTCATTCCATATCACGTTTCCACTTCACGATAATGAAATAAAAAAGAAAATAAATGAATAATAAAGTACATTTTAACATATAATTACTGTAATTTCCTTTAATTGTCGTCACTATGGTGTGTGATAGGCACTATTCCTTTTAAGCCACGTTTTATTGTAGAATCGCCACGTGACCAGTCATCGCCGTATTATAGCTGTGTTGGAGTGTACTAGTTTTGTTTGTTTCTAATGGTGTATCCACACGGTCACTGTTTGTCGTGGAACATTACATTTGAGGGAACATCTGATAACAAGAAGGCATTTTTTATTCCTTGTTGATAGATGTTGCTTAGTAAAGTAACGTTGTCTAACTTTTGCAAACACACATGTGGTACAAATCGATAATATTGTTTTCGAATGTTTCCATTATTGAGGTTTAAAACTGACCTGTTGCTGGATGTCACCCATTGTTATATGTTAATTCACGTTGACAATGATGTGGTCATTCAACAAACGGTACAAGTAGTTGCAAAAGTTATAGAATTTTATCGAGTTCCACAGTTTATGTTTTCCACATAAGGTAACTGCTGTGTATGCACCATAATCATTAAATAGTCCCATAAAACGTGCTATTGCGTTTGCGCGTCATTTTATTGCAGCGTAACATGGATGGTAATAACAAAACTCATGTACCTACCTTTTTTACTTTTAATCGATACGACAGCGGTTTAAGACGACCTAGATATAGGGTTAATGATGCAAACAATGATGCAAACGCCCCCCGGACCAGGTGGACCGATGACCTGAAGAAGACAGCGGGTATCCGCTGGATTCAGAAGGCTCAGCCTAGGACCGGTTTGAGTGGCGTAGATTAGGGGAGGCTTATGTCAAGCAGTGGACCTCAAAAGGCTGATGGATGGATGGATGGATGCAAATTTGAAAAGTTCACGTAATTCATAGCCCGGTGGTTTGTGTCGCTCCTGACTGATCGGCCGAGTTAAGCAACAGCAGGACGGTAGTTGAAAGCGTGACTATTAATGGCAAATAAAATCTTGGGCATTTCCGTGCTTCCAAGGGTACGTAAAACCGTCGGTCTCGGTTGTTCCCGTAAGATAACAGTAGTTAATTTCGTAATGCCATTTCGGAGTCCTTTGGGCGGGTCCTTCCTACAATTGGGTTGCCTTAATGGACCCATCCACACTGAAGCAGCGTGGTGAAGCTTTCTCGAGGTCTCCAATGCCTAGAGAAGAGACTCGTGGTCAGTAATAGGCCGTTATAGGATTTAAGTTGAAACCATTGTAAATCACTGAAATAGATTTATTCCCGACGTCTAGACTTCTGACACGAGTTTCTGGCTTTTCACGGTACACCCGAGAGATATTTGCTTGTTTAAACGGCACCACAAACTCGTTACTTCAAAGATAAATTTTAATATGCTATTAGGTTGTTGGAACTTTGTGAGCGGGAGAGAATATGAAATTTTATGGGCCTAGGATGGGTTGGAACTAGAATCAAGAGAGCCCTATGCTACGTCATAGAACACTTTCAAAGCGTGATTATGTGAAATATTTATATCATCATGTTTTAACAAAAACTTTTTTCACTGATGGACTAATCTTAATATATATAAATTACGTGTCACGTTGTTTGTCCGCGATGGACTCCTAAACTACTTAACCGATTTTTATCAAATTTGCACACCGTGTGCAGTTTGATCCAACTTGAGAGATAGGATAGCTTACATCTCAAAATAAAAAAAAAAACTTTTGACAGAACGAAGTTTGTCCGGGCAGCTAGTATTATTTATGGTTTTTTATGGTTTTTCCCGACTACGACGAATCTAAAAGGAGAATTATGATTTTGACCGCTATGTTTTTTTACATGTGATAAATTAATGCTTAACTGAATACCTGATAGTAAGTGGCGATAAATGTATGTAGGCATACATGCCCATCTACGTTTCACATCATCTTATAATATGTATAGTTTTAAAGTAAGCGAAGTCGCGATAAACAAACTGTTTGAAGTGGCGTTTATAGGAATAGACGTGTGGCGCCCTCATCGGACTATTGGCTCTTGTCAATAGCAGAACACTTCAACAAATGCATTCCAACGAGATATCGTTTCTTCGCCTTATTGTTTAGTTTTTAAATGCAGAAATTTTCCAAGTTGCGGTACTTTATTTATGACATAGACATTTATAACGTCACTGTAAATATTGCTAAATATTTCTTTATTAATCTTGCTGCTTGTAGAATTTGAACTCAAGCTGAGTTGATAAAACCTCGTAACTACAACTTGGCTTCAATGAAAAAACTAATTATTGTGTACATGCTTAAAAACAAGTAGCTAATTCTTGAATTATGTACTTCTTGAGTTGAAATTAACAAAGAAATACTTAGATTTCGTGCGGAACTTGAAACAATTGAAAATGATCAAGTTCATGTTACATCGATAAAAGCAAAATAATCGAGTCAAGTGCACTTGATCTGTTCCCAGACGGACAATTGGCCGTCGAATGCTACTAATTGCACAACCGACAACCAATGAACCAACAATCGGTATCGACATTCGCAAATCTCAATTTCAATGGCGATAAAATTTCAAGTGTTTGCCAAATTATAGAAAGTCGATTTTATAACTCGATACTTGTCAAACACTTTCAAATTCCTATCGGGCAAGGTCTAGCGTGGACCCGGTAGCGTTTAGTGTGGACAATTTTTTTACAAATATATTTAAAGTGTTAATCGAATATGCAATCAACTGCTAGAACTGGTTCATGTATTTTTTATAATTTAAAATTAAAGTGAAAGGAATTATATTTTCTGACCTGTATTTACCTAGTCGAATATGTATTACATATTAGATACAATCAAAACTTGTTACCAAATGAAAGTACTTTTGATAAATAGATCTGTACTTTCGCATGTTTTTATAACAAATTCAATAGTCATGAGTTTTCTTTAAAAACGCGCTTACTACACTACTCAAGAGCAGACTTCAAAAACTGATCGATTTGCGCCCAAATTCACTTACAAAAATTTAAATATTTCAAAAACTATTACTCACACAAAATATTCTCCCATCTAAGGAACTCCCCCATGAAAGCGAGCTGGAGCTTCGCTGTCACAGCGAGGTCAGCTATCTCCCTCATCCTCGTGCTGTCTTCCTCACTCAGTCGGTCCTTGCACAGCACGTTGACTAGGATGATCGGTTGGCCGCATACGAGGAACGCTGCAATATTCAACGTGGAATTATAAAGGAAGACAACTAGAATGTAGAAATATTATGCTTAGTTTATAACGTCCATTCCTGGATGCCTTCAACCTAATAGAGATCCAAGAGAAGTCATTATTGAGGAGGCCTGGAGGTTATCACCATGCTTTAACAGTGCGAATTCATTTTTGGACGAATTTCGTTGCCAACTATTGCTATGTAAATTAAAAGGCTCAACATAATTATCCTAATGCCCAGAAAAGTGTGCATTGTTGAATATTGAAAGCTTCAAAGAGCATCCGGCGGTACGCAAACTGATTTCTTCTTCAAACACTAAAAATCATACGATTAGCCTACTACATGTCCAAATGAACCTCTACGGGGATTTAATAAAATTTTAAGAAATCATTACCTACAACAGTTGGTTCTCAATGACAAACCGCACATCATCAATCACCGTCTGCCTCATTAGAATAACAAATGCAGACAGTCAATTGAACTGTCCCGGTCCACACTTGACCCGTGTCGGCGAGCCCGCAAGCTCGCAACTCGCAATAAAACAGATTACGGCTATAATTGACCAATCAGACACGAGAAATATGTCAAACGCCAATCAAACGGCCGATGCGAGGGGATTTGCATGCCCCCGCCAAGGTTGACGATGGACGGTATTCAGCGATTGGCCGGCGAAAATACTATTTGCATATTTTCTCGCTATGATGGAATTCAGGATTGACGTGTCCAGGAAGTCTTAGAGTAGCGGTGTAGAACCAAAAGAATGGACTCCTTGTCAGTTCTTGTGCTATTAAAGGTCAGGAGAGTGTATCTACGCCCCCGTTATAATTGATTGTGATGTGACTCGAAGAATCTCTTCTCCATTCTCCTTACAAATATTAAATTATTGTGCCAATGAAATCAATAAATTAAATCATAGAAGAATCCAAAATAATAAAACATGTGATCCGCTAACTATTCTGTGAAGTCACATCATTTGTGCTTTAATGTGAAAAAATAATGAAATTAAATTTTATATCAATCTCCTTTGTACAACATGTACGATTATTTTTCTTCTCATTAATCCATTCTGGTTTCGCAATGCGACTGAAATCATTATAACGACATGCACCAGTATAGATTTTAATGCTAGAGCTAAAAGTATTGACGTCAGAGAAATCCACATACTCCTAGCTGTTGTCGATGACAAAAATAAAAACTATCAATACAGAAAATCGCTAGCTATTATCGCGTGGGATTCCCAGACGTCGATAACTTCATATCGGTCGTAGTATAACATGACACTAATTAGTGACCCCAAACTGATAAAACCCGAACTTGAAATACAACTAAGTCTTGTTTGGGGCAGGTCCAAGATACTAAAGTCAACGGTACCACATTTATAAGCATTGCTACTTTGTAGATAATCTTTGTGTACATTAATGTTCTCCTAAGAAGAGTAATAATGTTAAAATAGCACCAAACCACGTTTCATGTTTTAATGGGCCCCATTGACGATGCGATCGATCGGTGCGATCCGTCGTTGCCGACCGATCGCAACGACGGATCGGTAGTGTATGTTGTGATCGTGAACGATTTGCTTGATCGCAGACGATATCGGCGATCGCAACAAAAATCTATGCAATCTTGAATATCGCACTGATGAATCGACAGTGTGTGGACCTTTGCGATCACCGGTGCGATTTTTGTCTCATTCTGATGCCGGCCGCCACACCGCACGCATCGCATGCCTTCAATGCCTTGGCTAGTGCGTTACGTACTTGTTACGTAGGTACTACGTACCTATCAACATTCGATGGACGAAACAAATATTTTTTTTTGCCGTATTGGGGCGGCTTTAGAATACTAAACCCAAACCCACGCTGGATGGGTGTCGTAAGAGGCGACTAAATCCGGCCCGCTGGTGGTAGGCCCTCGGAGGGATTATATTGGTAATATTGATTTTAATTGTTAATTAATACCATTATTACTATTGTTATTACTTCATGGGGTTCGCTTTTACTTTTACTTTTCGCTTTTACCTCTGGTGTTGCTAATGTTCATGGGCGACGATAGCCACTTACCATCAGGTAGATCGTCAGCTCGATTGTCGGCTATTTCCATAAAAAAAACTTCGTGGACTTATCGAGGACCGATGCCGCGATGACAATTCAATATTAAAAAAAAGAAAGAAAGAAAGAAAAACCTAGTTAAACGCTTTATATTAGCTTTAAACAGTTAGACTAAGACTAAGTTTGGAAGACCGAACTTCGTAGACCTATCGAGGACCGATGATAATTCAATATTTAAAGAAAAAAGAAAGAAAGAAAGAAAAAATGTTCGGTTATGTTCGGCTTACACGTATTAAGTAGTTAACTAAATTTTAAGTAAATTAATACGTGTAAACGGATAATTTAGTAGTTTTGTAATCAAGTAGAGTTTTATTTTTTTCTTTTGTAGCCGAATCAAAGTTACTGCCACATAGCTAAGGAAAAGAAGTTCATTTTCCATTTTGTAGGGCACGTATTGAATTATTTGAGCACGTCTTTATCCTTTCGTGTCAAACAAGTAAATGTTTGATAGCGATCGATCGTTGCGATCAATCGTTGCGACCGATCGTTCGTGTATGAGTGGCACTTTTGAACCGATCGATCGTTGCGATCGATCGCACCGATCGATCGCACCGATCGATCGCATGTCAATGGCGCCCATAAGTAAAACTGGTCGGTTGGATTGTGGCAGATGTGCCTATAATAATAATAACACATTGTAATAAATTACCGATGCGATATGCAACAAAGATTAAAGAAAAGCTCAAAAGCATTCTTCTAACGAAGGGTCACTAGAAACTGGATATTTTTTAAAGAAAGCGCTTGGACATGAGTTTGACAGAAACCAAAAAGAAATAATAAGTGTTTTATGTAATTAAGAGTAGTTGGGAATATTTTGCCAAATCTTATTCGAATAGCAGAAGCGATAGCATATCTCGCCTTTCAAAAAATTTACTTAAGTGGGAAAGGATGATTTTAGCATTAAATTCTCAATTACGTCATGAAAGGTATAAACAGGGGAAAAATAAATAAATAAATAATGCTACACACTCATAGACCCCCATTAGGATTCCCTGTGTCGTGGCGTGGACCGTGGGTGCCATGGACAACACACAAAGACAAGAACACACAACAGACCAAAAACGAAAATTTAATTAAACTCATCAAATCGCCTCGCTGGAAATCGAACCCAAGACCCTCGGTACGGCGGCGGTCTGGCATGGTAAACATTACGCCCTTTTTTTTCGAATGGATAGTTGCTGTTGGCCCTAGCGGCCTTTACAGCTTCACACGGACAGGTCACAAATGTCACAATCATTCAAATGATACCGTATAATATGGACTAATGAACTCTCAGAGGCACAGGTAACGTCAGCTCCCTTGAGCATGAGTCAGCCGCCAAACGACTCGTGTTCCGGCTGGGGGCTTGAGAGCCAGTACCTTCTTTCTTTTTCTTCTCTCTTTCTTGGCCGGCGCATCAGTGATGCCCTTGATGTTGCTGATGTCCATGGGCGACGACAGATAGATCGTCAGCTCGTTGCCGGCTATTTCCATAAAAAAAGCTCCTATATCGATTATTCATAACCATTACGCCACAAGGTCATCAATGTTCCTGGCTTTGTAAAATATTCCCAACTAACGATGCGTTGAGTTCGCGAGTGACGCAACACCCTGCGGCCCCCATCAGGCCATCACGGTGACTCGACTCGATCCGAGCGAGCCCTACGCAGTGGAGCTATCAGACCTATCCACCGGAAACTGTACAATAACAATATTGACAATGGCCATCACGACTAACCCTATTTATAACTCGGCTGACACTGATTGCGAAAAACTAAACAGGATTTAACAACCGATAGCTTATCAACCTTATGCTATTTTTATAGGTTTAAAAAATACGGAAACAGACGGAATTACATAATGCTATTTTTTCTACATTTTTCCATTGCGGTTTTAATGTTCAACTTGCCAAAACATTTGTTTTATCGCATATTAATTGTATAAATTTTCTAAGCTACTGAATACAAGTTTGACATAATTTTCTGACAAATCTTTTAACCTAACTAAATCCCCACGGCCTAAATTTTCGGAATTTTTAAACATGCTTGTTGTATGTTAAATAGAAAGGCCTAATCCAAATCTACAATATATACAAATTTAATTAGTCCCGTATATTTTATTTCATGAATTACAGATTTTAATACAAATATACTTGACCACTGTTCCACCCGTGTGTGTGTGTGGAGATGCAGTCTAAAATGATGAGCGCATTTACTTAGTAAGAGCACGTTACGGGGTTACGGTAATGATATCTACTTTAGGTGCAGCGCAGACGACACTCTTCTTGAGCGATCGAGACTGCGGGCGCACAAATGACTACATGGCGCGCAAACAGTCTATCTCGGATTTTTCGCAGACTCAAAGCACACGACGCACACCTTCGATCATTCTGTCGGCAGAACTGTAGTGACGTACACGCTATGGAAATCACGCAGAGATCGCGATGCATTATTTTGTACTTGAAGCACAGAAAAAAAGAAGAAATAGAGAATTTTGGGTACATTCTATACTTTCGGAGAGATTACTGAAAGGACAGTTCCATATTAAACATTCAATTCTGAAACAATATCCGGATAAATTTTTCAAATTCTATAAAATATCTGTTACAACATTTAATGAACTGTTATCTATTTTAAGACCAGCTTTGACTCATTCGGAAACAATGAGAAAGAGCTGGTCTGTTTTGTATTTCAATCGATCTCTGGCGCCATGCTAATATCGCATTAGGGCTTGTAATATCGGAAGGTTTTCAATATCGATATTGATTTTCGATATTTGATGCTAATATCGGAATTCCGATATCAATATCGGAATTATACTTTTTTTTTTTAATAATTTAAATTTCATTTTTTAGTGTAAAGTAGGACGTCTTGGATAGCAAAAAGGTTTTTAATCAATAGGATAATGAAATAATGACGTCTTTAGTACTGTTTTATTTCCGTTCGTTGCAAATATCACCTAAATCTGTTCAATTCGGTTTGGTTTTCGCGTTAAAAATTCACTACCTTAATTTTTTTAGGATTTTTGAATCGCAAAATAGTTTTTGCTAATAGATGAAATTCAGCTGCACCAAATGTGACAACTGTACGGCAGAAGCTATGCTTTATACAAGGATAAAAGCTGAAGTGACTTGAAATATCGCATCACATTTGCTAGGACGCCTAGTTTCCTGGCAGCTGCCTTAACTTTGGATTCAATAAACCGCTGAAATTTAAGGTTCAAGTATATCTCAATTTCTTGCGGTGGGTGTATTTCAAGGATACATTCTGAAAAGTAGGGCCAAAATAAATGCTTCTGTTTTTGTGGCGTTTAATTTCACAAGGTTGGCGTCGCCCTATTTGGTGACTTCAGGCAGTAATTCACTCTTTCAACCCGAGCCTCTCTTCAGACTGTATTTTGGTCGTTACTGGTCGGAAGCTTGCCAGGTATTGCTCGACCAGATCGTTGATATGCAGCAGGAATAGAGTTCTGGAGATAAAAGATATCTGAGAAAGTCCGGCATTGTTTGTAATATGTGATGTAAGGTTGCTTGGGACGAATAATCTTTGATAACGACTCTAAATGAACGTTCACTCAGAAAGTCTTTAACCCAGCTGATCAGGCCAGGGAATAGGACATACGCAGGAAGCATGATCAATAGGCTAACATGCTAAACCGTATCGAAGGCCTTCGAGATGTCAAGGGATAAAGGCAACCGTCTCTACATTATTCTTAAGGTCCTCGTCCCAGATACGAGTGGGTGAGATACGCTAGAATGCGGTAGAGTGGTATGCGTTAGGCTATAGCGCTAGGGTCACTAAGGAGATCATTGTGTGCTAGGTATGCAACGAGGCGCATGTTCAATAATCTTCCTGAGTATGTTGGTAATTGAAATTGGCCGTTAATTAGCAGGGTCAGGTCGATTGCCATTCTTGGGCACGGACTGCACGTTGGCAAGCTTCGACGCCTGAGGCACTATGCTCGTCTTAATTGAGAGACGAACCAAGCGTGGTAAAACAGTAGATAACTGGAGAGAGCTGGAATACCATCTGGTCCACTAGCTTTGTTCACGTGTAGACATCGTAAGGTTTTAAAAACCTTTGTTGTAGATGTGAACCTCCGATATACAATGGTCAATGAGGTATCTGCGGTGAATGGCCATTGACAGTTAGATGCGAATTCTCAGCAACTAGAGATTCGTACAGATGATCTGCAGAAGATGATGAAATTATTAACTTAGGTATACCGAGATTAAGGAGATAAATTATGTTCGAAATAGATTTTTTCCGTGTCGCATTATTCGTGCAGTAGGCTGAGCAGACTCACAACAGGAATACGGTTAAAAATATTAACTCTACCTCCCTACACAGCTGAAATATTTATACTTACTTGCTCAATTTTATGACCTAGTGGCCAATATACCTTGTGGCACGCATTAAAATCATTTTGTTTAAATTAAAATAAAAATTACTGATTCCGATATTACGATATCGAATCATTCAGTATCGGAATTGTAATATAGGGTTTCACGGTCCGAGATTCCGATATTTCGAGATTCCGAGATTCCGATATTCAAGCCCTATATCGCATACGTTACGCCCACCACTAACGAATGCAGATTGCAGACTGAAGTGTGCGCCGTCTGCGTTAGCGCGTGTTGAAGCAAACGTTGTATTTCTTTCGCACACCATTTGTGCGGAGCTGCGCGACGCGGTGCGGCGCGGGCTGCCCGAATTACACGTATTTTGTATGCGCCGCAATTATTGCGCGTCGTATGCGTTACTGCATATAATTGGCTATTTGACAGTTATCACGGTAAAATATGAAATGTGTTAAATATGGTTGCATAATGGTTAACAATAATTATACAATACGTTTCTTGCATGAAAATAAATTGTAAATATTTTTACTTTTGAAAAATAGATTTGAGTTTTTTTACCTGTGGATACGAGAACCGAAACGCGGGCGGCCATGATTGAGCATGTCATGACGTCACAATTCAAAAAATAAAGCGTCGTGTACTACTAACTATATCGTGTGCACTGTGCAATTTACTGAGAAAATTAATAAGATATATTTTGATTTCTGCTTTTGAGAGGTTTTGTAAAATGGAGCCAGGTTATACAAAAGCTGACAGTGCGAATTTGCCTCAAGTTGATTCATTTATGGTCGCAAATTTGTTTGCGTGTAACCCTGACTTTTGCTCTACCGAGTTTCGGAATGCAAAAACCTCCTTTTAAGTACTGAAATTAATAAAGTAAAATTGGTCAGTCTTGCTAAGTGGTCACAGGGGGATTTTTTTGTAAGTTTTTCCTCAACGTCCCCTTAACGACACCATATTACTAATGATTTTAAATTACTTATAGGTTATGTTTATGAACAATATTAGGTTAGGTTTAATTTGTTTTTTTAGTAAATCAGAGGCTAAGTTGATTTCTTCTAAATACTTACATCAAAGTGGTCCTCACAAAAGAATATTGCTGATATAACAGATGTTAACTCTGGGTCTCGACGTGCTAATTGTAACCACTGCTTTCGACGTTGAGGGCATTTAGAAACGTGTAGGTATAAACAATTTTTCAGGTTTAATTGTAGTACTTCTACACATAGGCACTGCACACGTCTTGTAGCTTGTCATTTTCACAATTCCAGTGAAAAAGGTGTAAGTTTTTCACTTAAAATATCTTCAGAGTTAGAGCGTAAACTTTTGATAATTGAAATGTGACGTCACAGCCAGCAAGTGATAGATGGCGGACTATTTTCGCGCGAATTTAAAATTAATGGATTAAAAGTTATTTTTTTCCTACTAAATAACACTTTTATGAGAAAAATAAATATTGTAAGAGGTATAAAATAAAACTACGAAAATTTTTAAATATTTTTCCAAAAATTGTCTAATAGCCAATTGCAAAGGTTCTATTTTCACAGACTTAAAAGAGCGTCACAGACAGTGTGCCGTCTGCGCTGCACCTTACCGTGGTAAAAGCCTATTCACTCTTTTCTTGTGGTCTCCCTCGTCATATAACGCGGACACAGGCAAGAGAAAAATAGCATGGAAAGTATTCGTGATGACGAGTAGTTACATGCCATAATAATTCAGTGGCTTTCGCGTTTTTGAGTTCTTTATCGACAACGCCTATCCAAAAAATATCGAAGGTAGTTATTGATCAACAATTATGAATGATCCTGTTTATTTTTAATAGTTAAGGTGAGATAAATCTATCTAGCAATAAACTTATTTTCTATTTCTATGCAGTGTCACGAGACTCACGAGGCTCGCCAGGCACAGCCATCTGTGCATTTACTGACAGACAAGCTAAGCTTGTGACAGACGGCAGTCGGCACGTGCCCACTCGGCTTCATAACATTGTGTACTTATTACTAACTATTCAATTAACTATACTCGTATTTATTAATTGAATAGCGTTATAAATGGGCATAACTATACTATAACAGGAACATGTGTCCGTGAACAAGAACCAGAACTGTGTAAGGAATTTGTTTTAATAATCCTAACTACAAGTTCATGTACTTTATTCAACCCGATCAGCATACATATTTTCAAGAATTTTCAAGAAGAAGAAGGTTATACTCTCTTTTATCTAGAAGTGTATATGAAAGGGAAGTAAGGAAAAGCTATATACCTAATAAGCATCTTCGAAATACTGCAGGATCCGAGCCCAAAGTAATCCAATAAGGGAATAAATTTCTAACCGTTAGTGATAAATAAAATCTTTCTATCAATGCTCGACTTTCCGTGTGAAGCTGCAAAGACAAAGACCGCTTGGGCCAACAGCAAACATGATAATAATAAAACTTCAAATTCTGGAACTTTCTTACCGCCCGTCAATTAGTATGCACGCTCATTGCAAATGCAGATCGCCTCCCTTCACCGTTCTGGACGTATATGGCTCTTGTGACCATTACGAGCCTTTTCCTCACTATCCGGTATGTACCAGAGATATTCAAAATTGACCTTTAATATCATCGAATTAAGGTCAAAATGCGGAGGGCACTTATTTAATGTCAATAACACTAAAGGCAGAGTCAGTGGATGTCCGGAGTAGTTTTTATCGTACGACACGATAAAGATATTTTAATTTAATTTCCCTAGTCGGTATCACTAAAATAAATAAATTAATGTAATATCTATCTCCAGTAACTAATCTCCATAAAAGTAATTTTTAAATACTTAAGTATCCGTTTTGAAGCATTAGTTCGGTTGACCGGACTAGTAACCGAACTACTGCCACTAGACCGTTTTGAAGACCTTAGCTTGCTTGCATGCTCAGATGTTATGTAAGATGTACAGGATGTTCCTTTAAGGAGTTCACCTTTAGCATTTTCATAAATACATCAGTAAAAAACACTCATTATTACCAGTTCCAAAGTTTAATGTTATGAATGTAATTGCGATTGTTTTACAATTACGAGAAACAACAATGATTGACACTAATGTTTGAGACTATGGAAATGACATAATACGAGTAGGTACATTACTCATGCAAGATTAGCTTTGTGTGAGCAAATAAATAACAGTTTTGTGGATGTAAAAAACTTGGCAAATAATTATATTATTTTTAGGTGCCACTGAAAAATAGGAGTGATTACTCAGAGTCAGGTGTCATAAATACGCTGAAGAGTATAAACTTATACAGGCAATAGGGAACGTTTATGGCCAACTAATGTCGTGCCGGTTTGTATTAGAGGTTTATGAAGCTTTCTGTAAATCATCATCGCTATAAATATCCTATAGCTAAGCGCATCACAGCCTTTCCGAATGAGAAAAGTTAGTAATAATTAATAAACCATTGGCCATATTCAGACTGAAAGACTTAATATAAACCTTCAAGTTTATTCTTTATGTGTTCCTTTTCTTTCTTCCCGTCCTTCTTGAAAAGTTTTCCTTTTAAAATTAACTTAGAATCAAACTAACAAGCTAGGCTCACAGGTACTGATCTAGAATAAAATTTTGTTAATTTAAAAGTACATGTAAAAAAGCGGCCAAGTGCGAGTCGGACTCGCCCATGAAGGGTTCCGTAGCAGCAAGTAACATAATATAAAAGTTCTTGTAGTTCGTTGTAACTTTGATCGATGTTTTTTGCGGTTTACGATTTATGACGTATTAAAAAAAAACTACTTACTAAATCTCGTTCAAATCAATTTTAGCTGGAAGTTTGTAAGGTAATGCACATTATATATTTTTTTTAGTTTTATGATTCTATTATTTTAGAAGTTATAGGGGGGGGGAGGGGGACACACAATTTACCACTTTGGAAGTGTCTCTCGCGCAAACTATTCAGTTTAGAACAAAATGATATTAGAAACCTCTATATCACTTTTGAAGACCTATCCATAGATACCCTACACGTATGGGTTTGATGTAAAAATATTCTTTGAGTTTCAGTTCTATGTATGGGGAACCCCAAAATTCATTGTTTTTTTTCTATTTTTGTGTAAAAATCTTAACGCGGTTTACAGAATACATCTACGTACCAATTTTTAACAGTGTAGTTCTTATAGTTTCGGAGAAAAGTGGCTGTGACATACGGACGGACAGACAGACAGACAGACATGACGAGTTTATAAGGGTTCCGTTTTTTGCCATTTGGCTACGGAACCCTAAAAACCACTTGAATACCGATTCATATATTCAATTCAATGGATCTAAAATAACTATCACTACAACGCATAATTTATTCCTAAACATTTATCACGATAATCCTATTATAACTTTAGGTATCTCGATACAGATACTAAGAACATAAATGTAGAGTTTTTTCCATGATACGGCTATGCGGTCTAGATACTAAAGACAGCACCGATTTATTATCGATGATGTTAATAATTAATTATTAGGTATATTAATAATTTATTATTAACATACATTTATGCTGATTTAATTTATACAAAAAAATATAAGTTTGCCGACAGACATTGAAGCATGTTCATCTTTTATGTAGTGAGTAACAAAAATACATTTTAATGCCAATTTTTATATAATAAAAAACAACGTTAGAATAATAATGAACAAATAGCCGAGCCATATGCGATCGTATTCGTATTCTTAACCAATTCCCACCGGAGTGCGGAGTGCCAACTGGAGTCAATTACTTAAGCAAATACGATACTCGACGATTTCCAATTGCTCCACTACGGAATGTGATCGCGGTTTCAATGTAACGCTGAAAATATACTGCTCAAAGTAAGGAATGTCCAACTAATGTCCATTTACTGAATTGTAAAAGTCGCTAAGTGTAAGTAGGTATATTCGTGAGATAAGAAAGCGTTCTCTGTTCTTCTGTTCATCTTTATGATTATGAGGACATAACACTATCATTTACTTTGTGATCTCGCAACATCATGAGTATCATGACATTTTTGAAAAGATAACTAGATAGCGAAAATCAGTAGCTGCTAGCATAAAATACTAGCTACCTATATAAAGTTCTTAATACGATTTACACACAGATGGATGATACGCATCTTGCGCAATTGCCTTCCTTATCAAGAGAAGATATCACGGATAATAAACAAGAGTTTCCATAGCTTCCCATACTTACAAAGTGAATGACTTTGCTATTATAAATATAGCCTCTTGGATGATTATTATAATTCGGGTACTGGTAAACATTGGCACACATGTCTTTTTTCAAGTGATCATAAATGTAACATAAGCCTTGAAATCTGCAGTACACATATGGAAATGATTCTAATGTTCAATGATTCCTCATTGTCCTTTGTTGTCAACTTGTCATGATACAAGACGTAGCTAATTGACCAGCCGTAGTAGTACTTGTTGTAATATTGAAATTAGTTAACAACAAAGTTACTGACGAAACCAATATTATTGTGACGATGATTAAAGACGAAAGGGAACCTGGGGATATTCCTTGGAGATTTCGGAGCCTCTCCTTGCCTTGGAGCCATCTTGCGGATGGCTATCGAGTATGTTAAGTGGGTAAAAATTCCACAACATATTCTATGGTATCATTGTTTGTTTTATATAATACCTCTGATCCGGTACCAACTGGCGGTAGTCTATCAAAAATTGACGTAATGTCTGGCTTCATGGCGGCGCGCGGTAATAAGCCGACCTTGTTGATTGAACTGATAAAGTCCCGATAAAACAAAACCAGATAATGCTATGAACTTGTGAATTGTGATGAAGTAACGTATTAAAATACTTAGCTTGATAAGTAGTTGCTAGCTTGATGAGTAAGTAATGAGTAAGTAAATGAGTTACTTTTAGTCTTCGGAAGAAATCGTATTACTAGATAGGACTATTGTTAAATAGAGTAGTAGCCTTGGTAGGCCTGGGCTATTCATTACTAGCGCAATACTTCAATACGATAGAGTGTGAGTATCTCCAGGCCTCCTCAGTGGAATGCAAATTGGTTTTAGCCGTTCTATAATACGCAAGCAATAGGTTATATTATCGCGCCAATGTTTACGTTTCTCATGCCGAGTACCGAATGCTCATTGAACGGATTCTTTGCGCAGTGTTTTAGCAACATTCAGCTCGTAGGGTTCTCAATACTAGTTGAATGTTTTAATGGCAATAAAATAGCAAATGAATGCACTCATCATTTTGCGAGATACTACCCCGCTATTAATACTGTAACCTTGATACAGTGTTAATAAACGCAAATGAAACTCTGATCATTCCTACATCTTTACCAAATGGAAAACACCTATAAATGACTTGCTACGCGTACGAGATAGGATATTTATTTTAAATGAAACTATTGCGTCTGTAGCCTGATATCTTGAAGCCGCAAATCCTTATCCAAATATGTGAAATTGTACTTTTTCCAAAGAAATAGAATTGCCAACCCTGTTAACATGTGATGGAAATGCGAAGCTATTTGAATGTTATAATAGCAAACTTTACGAGTACCGTTATAGTCGCTGGACATTAAATAAGGTAACTATTATATTTAGTCCACCAACGCTACGTTATTTCACTAATTAAAGTAGCAGCGATATAATTGTGAGATCCGGATAGACGCTGAGCTACCTGCATGCAATGTAAGACACGTTAAAATAATCCATGCTAGTTTTTCTAAAAATGTTAAAAAAAGGGAAAAGATTGGAAATTCAGTACTGTCGACAGAAAGCTAAGACGATAACCTTAGACCGCCTAACATGAGATGACCTATCATCTTCGTCGGCATTTCAAGTTAAAATAATATCCCTGTCACAATACCGTCCTAACGTGTTAATAAACGCGTCAATAATGACAATACACAAGAGTCGCCAACTGTTATCGCGTTAAAAGGGGCGTGGCCTTGTTAATGTCATTACACTGAAAGGATTTATATTCCGTTGGCCACGTCTGCGGCCTCTCGCTCTAAGCAAGGCGCATTGCAGCGCAGGCCGCAGCCTTTAACTTTGACGTCAACACAGATGTAGCAGGGGCATAAAAATATTGAAAAAGAGGGTAGATACCAGATATGGCACTCGCATTTCCTTCTGTGCTGTCGACAGACGACAGCCTAAGAGGACAGTATCACCTAAGATAACCAACTATCGTCTGCCCTTCAAGTTATAATAACACAATTTTATTTCAACGAACAAACCTTGTGGAGAAGCAGCAAGCCGCTCGCCGCGCCGCTCGCCGTGCAGCTCGCCGAGCAGCTGGGCGAGCCGGCCCGCGCCCGCCGCCTCCGTCACCAGGTGCAGTTGGTCGAGCGCTACGTCCTCTATCGTGATGCCCTTGTTCGAACTGTCGTATATGAATCCTAGGCGCCGGCTGCAACAATACGTTGGGGAGGTTAGAGAGAAAAAGAAAGACAATCGAGGGAGATAGAGAGATAAAAAGAGGGGGGAGGGAAAGAGCTAGAGAGTAAGAAAACTTTGTGTACCAAAATGTCGATTACAGCTGTATAAAAGAAACGTCTTCATGAATGCAATTATAGTTTACAACAAACTTCCAAATAAATTTAAAGATCTCTCTATGAATGCTTTTAAAAATAATATTTCGTATTGGCTTGCAGAAAATTGTTTTTATAATATCAATGAATATATGACCTATAAGGAGAGGTAGCTGCATTAATGTTAGATTTTATAATTTATTTATTTAACATTATTCTTTCTGTAATTTGTATTTTTTTAAATCATTTTGACATTTTAAATTATATTATTAAAAAAAAATTTTGACATTTTAAAATTGATGTTTAAAATTAAATTGGAATTGAATTGACATTTAAAATTGAATTGGATTAATACTAAGTGAATAATAAAATGATTTAATTAATAATGTAATTGGAAAATTGTATTATAAGATATTGTTAATTTTAATAATTTAAAAATTATTTAGTAATTTTGTATAGTCAGTAAGGACACTGTTGCATACCAAAAGTGGTTGAATGTATTGGACTTTTATACTTATAACACCATTGTAAACTACATTCTTGCAATAAAAATGATTTGATTTGATTTGATTTGAAAGAGAGCAGAGAGAATGTAAGGTGTAGGAGCGCTTAATAGGGAGTACTGTAGCGAACATAATTGTTTTGCGAGGAAAATGCGCGGGTGATTTCAAAAGAACTACGTAGAGCACAGATTCCGTGTGTGTGAACGCAATGATTTTAAACTATGATATCAGATACGATACACTTATTGATATTTTAAATTTATTATGCATATTGTAACATATTAAAATAAACTATTTCCTCTTTCTGTTTTTGTATTGAATGAAAACAAAGTGGGTAAACGTCCCCTGACACAACAAACAGCTGTATCGCCGTTACTATTTACTTAACGGTTACATCTATTTATTTTAAATGTACAATAGTTGAATTATTCCACTCGGCGAATGATAATGATTATGTTATTAGTTTCCGGTTACCATATGCCGGCTAATGTAAATTTCAGTTAGTATCGAAAACAAAACCCGGTCGGCCTGCCTTAAGGATCATGTCTACACGACTATTTACTTTTTGCCGATACTTATACACACATTTTCGCTTCCCTACCATTTCGGAAAGGCGTATTATCATTGTAATGTTTGCGTCATTTCCGTTTCAAAAAGGTGCCTTATCATTACCAGACACTGAGAACTTTTGAGAAGATAGGTATATCTTTTTAGATTAACTAATACTTACAGAGTATGATTCTAGCCTACGATGAACTGGTTACCCTACGCTTAATGAAGAACATTGAAGAGTCCATAAAACAATATGTTTACAAGACCGGCTTTGAAACCTTATAAAACAATTTCGGTATTGACGTCACGGACGCAACGCCGACTAGTAGGTAGAGTTATGATAATGCGGGCGCGGTACGGACAGATACAGAGTATTTTTACTTGTACACATTACGATAGTTGTTTGATTGGCTTCTGGTCATTCAGAAGCATTTCAGGATGCTAATGTGTTGGAAATCGCATACAGATGAAAGTTAACTAATCGTAAAATAAATCAATAGGTACGTAATATAAAAGATAAATATAGGATACGTTTATTGTATAACTCGTGATTTATTCAGTCGTGATTCATCACTTAGGGTCGTCACTCTCGTGACTCTGGTGCCGAGTTTTTTTGATCGCTCGTCTCTTTCTTTGGCGATATTAAGTAATAATTATAATAAGGAGTTTACGTAATAATATAATCAAATGATATTTATTGATGTGATCTTTTACGGCTACTGTTTGACTTACATAAGTTCGTCCATCGCCAAACGGTCTTCGCGCAAAGTGCCAAAGTATTCCAGAATTTGGCGCCAATAGATCGAAAATGGAGACGACAACTAGTCCGGAACAATTATAGTTATACTTCTTTAATTGCCCTAGCTTTCTCCCTGATCTATCCAATGCAATGGCACAAAGCCCACATGTAGCTGCGGAATCATCGAAGCGACGCCAATACCGTCGAATGGTCATGTCAAGCGGTTTGCCAAAAGCCGCGCGTGAAATTAGATATGGGCAACGGATGCGAGTAGGAATTCTGTCGTGGGTTCCGGAGACGAGTCACACAAAATGAAATGGGGTAAACCACAGAACACCTAATAATTAGTTAGATGTTCTGTGGGGTAAACTGTCTGTGAAACGAACTTCCTACATCGGCAATATCGGTATTTCCACTGTGCTATGACATAGGGTCCATCAAGAAGCGGCTCCATCGCTTCCTTTTTGGCCGGCAACGCGTTAATGACGCCTCTGATGTTGCTATTGTCCATGGGCGGTTATTATTCTTATCACTTACCATTTGCGCGTTTGACTGCTCACAACATAAAAAATATTCATGGTTAGTTCAAAGACAAAACCCCTTTGGAAACATTATCACAAACACTGAATGTTTTGTCTCGAATGGTTGCCTTCACTTAAGCAAATAATAATTTATGGGTATACTATAAACTAAATTGTTTTCCGTCCATTAAACTACAAATTTTAATGCTCATGAAGTCATCCTGTATGTGAATTTAGAACATCTTGACGTTAATCCATAACAGTATAATACAAGCATTTTCGTAATAAGATTCGGAATACTCCACGCGTGAAGTAATCCTTTACCCAGGTAACAAGGGTATCCCCAAGTGGAACGTCATTTTGTAGATAGCGAACCCTAAAAATGAAGCACGTCCAATTCCAATGATAACAAGGTGTATATACGTAGATGTTCTCTTGTATGGAGTATAATATTATATTCCATGTGAAAGTTATGTCTCACGCGCGGACGAGCCGGCCAACAATATTTGCCAAAACACGAGTTGTGCTTATTTGTCATCCGTAACCAATCAATTTTCATTTGTAAAAACACTTTTAAGGTTACACAGGGTTGTTATTGGATTGATTGTTATTTGAAAGAAATGCCAACAACATATTTGGTTCATTGAAATAATTGCTCGGTAACCTACAATTTTAGGAAACGCAATGGCGTTTTTGAAATAATTGGTCTTGATAATTATGATGGACAAAACCAATTATTTCCGTGTCGTCTTATTTTTGAGTATAGGCATTTAATAATTAATTTATGGACACAATATGTATATGACACACAAGACGCAATAATACCAACGCTGGCACTATTATGCATAATTTTGGGAGTTACATTTCGATCAGAATTTTGCTACTTTAATACAATTTAACATAATTATTTTAACGGTAATAATTCGTCTTGTTTCGTGAATCAACTAACAAACTGCGTGTGTATGTAGAAGCAACGAGGACATCTTGTAGCCTTTTGCAAAAAGGCCAAAAGCTGCGACGGCCTTGCACTTGGCTCGATAAGTTATAAATAAGCGTCACTCCGCCGTTCACTCACCCCGCCGATATTAGCCGGCCAGTTGGCACTGCTTGGAACATCTCGTTCTGAACGCTTTAGGCTCAGTGGCGTGGCTACGTCGGAATTAAACACGGCAATGACGCCAAATTCGTAGATGGTTAAAATTATAAAATATTATATTATTAAAATACCTACCAACGCGTGACTTGACTTTTAATGCCAGAAATGCAGAATCAAATTTTGTTTCTAATAACTTGTCGAATTCTCTTTTGGTTAATTATTGGCGAATAAAAAACAAAATTACAATTAACACACTGGTAGGTATAGCAATGACATTCATTACTGACTGGTGGATGTAGTCAAGACTTGAATCAATGTCCTTCATCGCAGAAAACTTTGTCACCCGAAGGTTGCTTTAATACTGTCTGCTTATAAAATATGATCCAAAACTATTAGGTACATAATATTTTTTAATATTACACAATATTTTCAGAGGATATTTTACTTGATATCAAATAGTGATAAAAGCAATATTCTTGTTAGTATAATCTTTCTCTAGATACCTAAAAATGCTTACTTAAATTGCGATACTTAAATTCAGTTATTTTCAGAAGTTCTAAAACTTACACAAAAGATATAATTATACTCTACCTAGCTTACGTAATTTATGCATCCGCTGAGCACATAAATGGCTCCGAATAAAGAAAAGGTGTAGAGCAGCCGAGGCGGTGGAAACTGAGAAAAATATCTCATTCTGAAATTTATAACCAGGCCACGTACAACATTGAGATGTGAGTTTCGAAATATATTTTATTGTCGAGTTTCTACTTTATCCCAATCTGGTCGTCATTGTTCTCGCTAAAAGAGTGAATAAAAGGAAAATTCTAAGAAAAACTGTTTTATACATAATTCAGAATAATTAGCAATGAGTTAGGTTAGAACTTGAATACGTTTGTTAATTAATTTATGCATCATTCTATTATCCTACGAGTTTTTCTTAAATCACTGAAGGCTGAACACCTTTTTCCCTTTGATACTACCCATATTACCCTTGCCTAAAACATAAATTACATTACGTTGCATTTAATCCTAGCCTGTGTCTACTAACGGCCGGTCTCAATAATGTACTAACAGATGGATGACTGTGGATAGGGCTACCATTAGTATGTCATCTGTCATATTTGTCAATTTTTGCGTCTGAAAAATTGAGAAATATGACAGATAACATACTAATGGTAGCCCTATCCACAGTCTTCCATCTGTTAGTACATTATTGAGACCGGCCGTAAGTAGTTTTCAGTGTTAACCTGCAACACTGTTACGCGTTAAGACTTAGGTCACAATATATGAATTAACCTTATACTGTGCTTAGGTGCAGCAGTAGCTCGATGGTAACTTGATCGGCCGCATGTATGTTAAATAGCGTTAAAAAATAATTAATAAACAAAGCATTTTGTAATTATTCCGTTTTGCCTTTCTTAAAATTTTGAGGACATTACATAAGAATTAATTAATCCGAAAACTTTAAAACTATACTCAATTGTACAATTAGCCAATAAAAGCCTTAAAAACAATCGTATTTATATCAGAAGGGAACGATACAACATCGCCGATAACACGATACATTCGAACATTCATATCTCTGAAATTTGAATAAACAGCCGAAGATACAGTTCCGCGTTTGACAATTTGTGACAAAATTCTGAAAGGATTCGTCGTGGCCACTCGTGGCAAACGTGTTAGGGAGGCCATACACGATCAAGTGTACTTGATGAAGCGTCAAGCGGACTTGACGGGGCATCCAGTATACTTGATCGTGGATGGCCACAGTATAGCTATCTGCCGTATACTTTATCGTGTATGGCCTCCATTATGGCATGCAATACATATGGCATAAAATTAAATATGCATAATGTAACAGTCTATTGGTTCAGCTGATCGAAGATCATCAGACCTTCTAGTAGTGAAGGAAGTGAACGTGAGTTGTGTGTTTGTGTGTGTGTGTGTGTGTGTGTGACAGAGAGAGAGAGAGAGAGAAAGAGAGAGAGAGAGAGAAACAGAGCGAGAGAGAGATTGTGCATGTACATAAATTACCTTTGAGACGTATCTGGCAAGCAACACTCCCACTTGTGGCTGGAGGGCCGCCACTCGCGCACGCGCCGCAGCGAGGGGCAGTTCAGCTCGTCGCAGATCATCTGCAGGGCGCTCTCCTCTGCCACGTCCTGGACGGCTATCAGCGATAACCTGGGGGTACGCATACCTCGTCAAGGCTGAGAAATACTGAGAATCCACCAGAGATGCGCGATAAAGATCCACCAATCTTTCCCGTGTGCAGTGCGCTCGCTATCACGCGCTCAGTCTGGTTTTCATGTAGCCATTATGAAAAACTGATGGTATGCATATTTCCTCACGCTGTTTTTGCTGAAATTTATTCTCATATATATCTATAATCCTTGATCCGCAAACCTTAATTTATAAAGGCGAGTGTTTAAATAGTTCCTACATGATATTATGACCGAGCATAAAGCGCCATTAATTAACATTGAAGTTCAAGTTCTGAAGTTAGTTATGACAGGTACTTTAGCAACATTAAGACTTTCTAATAAATAAAAACGCCCTATGTAACAGCCGAATGCTTAGTTAGTAAATGAGGATAAAATCATATAATTCACTATGAAGTCTTTCCACTAAATTCGATCGATTTTCTAGAGATAAATAACAATCTGTAAGTTTTAACGACCCTTTGTTTGTTTTGACGACCCTGTAGCCTAGTTGGTAGCGACCCTGCCTGCAAAGCGAGGGGTCACGGGTTCGATTCCCGGCCGGGGCAGCTATTTATGTGACAGATAAATATTTGTATCGGGTCATGGATGTGATTGTGATGTGTTACATGTGTCGTCTATGCCACTCGCGACACAGGTAAATAACTTACTGCGGGGGTGTGAGTGTGTGTAAGCGTTTATTATTAATTTAAGATTATGTGGTTTGTTTATTTTATACAAAAATTATATGTATGTAGCAAAACGTACAAAGATAAACAACCAATAATACGCGAAATGTGCAAACAGTAAGCAGAGCTCAGTGACCCACATTCACTTCTAAGCTGATGTGATTATTTATTTTATTATCTAACTGGCTGCCTCGTATTTTCACCATCTCTCAACAATTGAACAGATCTTTATTTCTTGTAACATTCGACACGGTTTGCGTTTACTGTCGCGTAATGAGATTGATCGGATCGGTTCAATATTTCTTGTCTTGAAAAAACAATAGTTATCAAATAATTCTGTGTATAGATAACTTTCTAATGCGGTGTTAATTTTTAATGTCCGCGTCCACATTATAATTACCCTGATTTGACTGAACACCTTTTTTTATGTACTTATTTAAATTGTTAGTAATTATTTAAATAACAATAAGTTCTGGAATTTGAAAAAGGCTCTTATTAATTACTCATAATACTGGAACCCATAACATCACAATTATCTAATACTACATAATATTGCATCTTGTGTAGTATTAGATAATATTGCAAAATAATATTGTAAAATAATATTGCATCTTGCTAAAACAATGTAAGTGTTATCAGCAGTTAAGATTTTTATCTGAAATGAAACAGTTGTTTCAGTAAACAGAAAATGTATTTGCAGTGATATCATCAATATTTCTGAGTAACTGAATACATTTTTTTTTTGCTAAATTCAAGTTCAAGTATTGATTATAGAAAAATTGTATTTTTTTATAAATAGAAGTTGATAAACCTCCAATACTTTTAATTCTACCAAACGCAGCTAAAACCATATTGACAAAGTTTTAGATGCTACAGACACAAAGATTTTGTGCTGCTCCTAAAATCTGGTATAATTATAGGTGAACAACATTAAGATTCTATATCACCTAGCCATCATTAGAAATTAATTTGATCCATAATTTGTTTTGATTCCGTGCCAATTGCACAATATGAGCAACACATGTATTTTTTTCTACGAGTTACATAAGAACATTAAATAAGTATTACTTACTTGTTTTCTAAAATAGTCCTACACACCACCTCTCTTACACCGGGATTGGTAACTTTTTCTACGCTCAGCTGATGGAGGTTCCACGAAGAGAGTCGGCAACATGTCACCCCGTCCCTTTCATACATGAACAGTTCTTCTACTATAGGTCGATGAGAATAAGCTGATAAGAGATCCAATATATCATTGACCGGAGCGGTCGCAAATCCATTTGGTAATGTGATAGGGAACTTCGATGGCATCGATAAACTCTTTCTGTGGGGTGTCTTTGGTGGCTTAGTTGCTGTATTCAATAGTGCTTCATTTATGGAGTCATCCCAACCATTAGGGTGGCCATTCATGAGATGCTGAACACTCTCAGACTTCCGTGGTTCGAGACTTAAGTGATGCTTCACTGTACTTAGCCTAACAATGTCCATTCCCCTTACTTTTATTAAATCATCTAGAGATTTGAATGGTCCCTTCTTATTTCTATAATCTACAATATTAGCAGCCAGTTCCTGGTTAAGGCCGGGCACACACTGGAGCTGAAAGACACTGGAGGAGTTGACGGAACACAGTTTGTGTTCAGATTGCAACCGGATGCTGTCCAATGAGTGTGTGCAGGAACTCGCTCTTGATATTTGTTTTCTTGTATTTGTGCATATCTCTGGCCTTAGTAATTCTAATTTTTCAGCTCCAATCCCTAAAATTATGTTTGTTTACATTATTTTCTAGTTAAGGAAATACATTATCATATTTTGTCACAATGTCTGTGATAAAATATGATAATGTATTACCATAAAGGATTCTCCAAAGTATTGTCAGTTATTGTGCAATACAAGTATATACTTGTGATAAAAATGTCCAATAAAAAACAAAATTTTAGTCAGATTTAATTTGTCAATAATTTTGAATGCTACATAGTAAAATTACCACTGAACTCTTTGATATTGATTTTATAAGCTTGTAAGTATATTTGCCTTGTAAACAATACCATGAAATCAAAGTGCACTTTTGTTATCGTCTTTAAAAACATTACCAACATGATAATAGCAATAACCCGCGTGACTAAAATGCCAACGAACGAGTAATTTGCATTCCTAATTCGAGTTGTTACTAAAACAAAGAATTATAATCACCTGAGACCAGCGCAAGGTCGTCTATGCGTTTGAAGCGCCCTATCATCTGTCGGTGTCTCACGATCTCGCGCGCCAGCTGCCGACTGACCCCGGGCAGCGTCATCAGCTGCTCCTCCGTGGCCGTGTTCACGTTCATCAGCTCCGGGTAGTCATCAGAAGACGGCAAGCTGAACGTATGACTCAAGCTAGACTTGTTCAACTTGTTCCTCCGCATGAACCCACGGAACGACCGCCGACTACTCCTACTCCGCACCGAACTCGGACTCTGCCCCATTTCGCCAAACATTAAATATCGCACTGCACACACGCAACAATTTTCACTGGAGACATTGATGAAAAAAAACTAATAATAGACGTTTGATTACAACACTGCACTTATCTAATAATGTCGAACGACCCACTGCACTGGTTTTACACGTTCACTGTATCGCACATCACGCTGGTTTGAATTTTCACCGAATCTAATTGATTTATCGTAATATCAAAATATTTTTCAATTCAATTGATCGAAACTTCCCTCCATCAGCCAAATGACTACACGAATGACAAATTTTATTAATCGGTCTTGAATTGACATTGACAACTGTATTATTTTGACACAAAGATAATATTTGACATCTGCGGCTGTCTGACTGACAATCGACATTCTGCATGATTTACATTCCGTTTCACCTAGATAAACTTAATGATGAAATTGCATAATTATAATATAATAAAAGTAAAACACAATTAAGTTTAAAGATAATTTTAATGTCTTATGTAATAAATATTTATAAAAGTTACATTGAACTTTGATTTTTAATAATAAAGTTAAGTAAAGTTTTATAACCTACCCTGCGAAAATCCTCAAACCGCATTGCATTGCAATATTGCAATGCAACTCAAGCCTCGGGACCCTAGAGACGAATGGTTAACTGGTTACGTAAAGAACACTATCCACTTATCCAGAATAAGTCATGAACAATGAACTAATATACTAACGTACACTCGTTCACTGGTCATGAAAGTAGGTACCTTTGCAATCTTAGAATAGTTTGCAATGTCTGAATGTTGCCTATTTTAATGTTGAACAAAATACGTCACTATTTCAAATTGGCTTTACTTTTTATTTTGGGGGTTGATACCTAATCCATGCTTTATTCTATGCGTTATTTTTGTCTTTTTTTAAATTTTATATTTTGTTATCCATGTTCGTGTGGTATGGCCCCGGAAATCAACATTTTCTATGCTATTCTTTACTTTCACTGCTCAAGGCTTGAGCTTGGGTCCCACCCAGCGTATCCGTCCCCCACACATTACTGAAAAGGCTTATGATCTAGCTCTAGATACTAGACCTAAGAGTCTAGTAATGTATACCTACTGTACTTCACTGACTCCACCACAGAGTACTTGAACAGTGCTCCAGTTCGGAATGGTAGAGGAGTTAATTAACATAAGATTTTTATGTCGCTTAATTTTCTTTTTTTAAAAGTAGATCAATACCCGTGTCGTCTCTCATACACACCACAGCCCATGCTAGATATGCGGGATATGCCAATATTGCCAACAGTAGGTACATTTTTTACCTATTAAAATAAAAATGCTTGACAACTCCCACCTCATGGTAAGGCGTACGAAAGTGAGCGCAGTAACTTATAGGAGCAGAGTTATGATTTGAGAATTCTTCTTGGACCAGGCCAGCATAATCTTGAAACCCTTTTTAAACGGGCCTTTCAACATTACAACGAAACGTACGTATAGTAGAAGAGGCTAGAAGCCAAAGGATTATAAAGAAAACACATTAATAAACAGAATCCGTGCTATTTATTTAAATTTTCCTGTACAATAGTCGCCAATAAGCTTTAATTAACATTAAACACAGGCTAGGTATTACTTATTCACATTTCTATGTAAATACACTGCGCATCCTCTGTAGATATATCTACAGAGTTGAGTGTTCAGCTTTGTTAATAAATTATAATGGAAACAATACAAATGTTTCTATTCCAATAGGAAGAATTTAATAATGTTAATATTTCAATGCTGTTCTCCTATATTCACTTGGCCCTCATCACCGATGATTCCACGAGGAAGATCTATTTCTTATCTTAAAATCCATTGACGAACGTAACCGGACTCACTTTATGATTGGCTTAAACTTCAATAAAAGGAGATAAGCGAAATAAAGTTCTGTCGATTCTATCTTTACAACATTAGAAAGAGTGTTCCTCGTGGGGCCATGATCATGAGACAATAAATATCAACGAAAAACAGCAATTTTTATTATGTATTCTGTAAATTAGTTATGTAGAAAAAAGAGGTGTTCATGGAAGTGTCTATGTTATCCAGGCTAAAATACTTTTGATTGCTTAAATTTTATTCGAGTTTTTTGACAAGAAATTTGCGCAGGCAATTTTCTTATAGTTGTCGAAGGAATGAAAAGGCGGTGCAAGTATTTATTTAAACTATAAATTAAGTTACAACCGTTTAGTAACTGTATGTTGGTGTAATAAGGTATAAATTATATTGAAACAAAACGCAAGTGTAAAAGCTTTCGAATTAGTTTGACACTACAAAAATTCGATATGCGACGTTTCCTATAATCTCTGAATATAGAATAGTATACATTCCTATCATCTAGTTTTGTCGAAAGCAATAATATAATTGAGAAACAAAGTGTGAATGTAACACTTAAGTTTTTCGACATGGAAGAAAATGTCTTTTTGACAATATTATTCACTTCCTAACCTACATCAAAAAGTAGGATAGATAAATATAAATAATGCATTGAAGGAATAAGCAGCCAGCCAGCAATGTATGTATAATAAAGTTTCTCAAACATATACATATTATATATTGTTTACGCACTCAGAGCATTGTACAGTGTATTCCACCAACGTATGCAATGCTCAGTGCATCTTGGCGACTCTATAGTTATTCCGAATTCGATATTTATAACAAATACATTAATAATAATTTTACTCTAATACTATATTACACATTAATCTCTGGGTATTGTGTTCTACCTATTTGTAATAAATAAATCAATTAATTTGAAAGTTAATTAAAGAGCATGGAACAAATAAATGGACTTCGTATAAATATTACTTCTAAACGTGGTACAACTATTTGAGAATCTAACATTTAATCACTATGCCTTTATTTTCATCGCAAAATATATAAATAACATTAAGTAGATAGATCATACATTATTTTACGGTATTTAAACGTAACGGTCTAACCGACATTGTAAGGATGGTGCCTCGGATATTTTAGTTCTACGGAAGTACCTACAGTTTAGAAGGTATAATTTGAGCGTTAAGATCTCTACACCGTTCCACACTATGACTGTGCCCTGAACGTATTTAGCCTAAAGAGAGTATATATTATGTTAATTGCATCATAATAACACCGTACCATATCCGCAGTGTGCACGTTAAGCGGCCATTCTACAAATTATTCAATGAACAATATGGCACCCGTACGTTTTGTAATAATTATATTTTACTAACATAAATTCTAATTCATAAATAACATTCTTAATTCTTATGTTTTTAATTTGACTGAAAAGGAATTAGAATGAAAGTTAGCAGAGTAACGCGGTCGAAACGGTGTTTATACTAATATTTTTTAGGTTTTAGATCCGGTCATAGTATGATACGGTATTGGTCGGTGACGGAACGGTTTAGGTTACGATGCAGCGATGATAAATGATTGTCCGATATAAATACATAACAATACGGTCATACTATAGTAAGTTCTATCTATTTAGTATGGAATAATAAATTTTGGACGCTCTACGCCTATTCGAGGATGTTTCGTGGCTAATTAATACATACTACACGTTTCCTTCAAGTTTGCCCTTACCTCCCGCCCCGCTCCTCGTACCGCACCTCATTTAGTACGGACAGCAACGCTACCCGCGTGTTTTTGATGTCCCGCGCGGCGAGTACGTACTTGAGCTTGTTGTTGATTTTGATGTTACTTTCGTTAAATTATTTTTCTATTGGTTTATTTTACGTTCGTTGATTTTTGTCGCTTCAATGACTAAAATAGAAATGTTTTACATGGTGGCAAACGTAATTTGTTATTTAAGTTAAGTGAAATTATTTGATTACTTTTTTGTCTACAGTACTGTTAGCTTCGAAATCGTAACGGTCGACGAGGGCAAACTTGAAGTAAACGCGTAGTAGTAATACCAAGTGCAAATAAAAATGCTAGTTTGTTCAATATAATAATGATATCACAGAAAATAGATGCAATTTAACTGAAACCTAGCAACAATTGAACTCATACATTGACTAGTATAGGAAGTTAAAGTAAGTCTAGATGAGCAATATAATATACGATTATCATAAGTATTGTAACCGAAAAGTAATAATATTTATAGCAATAAAACTCGTATTATGTATTTCAATTTGCAGAATTATTGAGTTACTTTCATGTTGTTTTCCTACACTGATGATTTATTTTACGATCAATCATAATTTATTGAATAATTTAATAATAATGTTGATTTTAATTTTTAAATATGCGTTTATAATTGCCTAATTTTAATATTGTTTTTAATAACTTTTTAAAAGTAGCTTATTGCATTATTGCCATGACATCGCAGTCATACCACGAAGTGAAATATCGTGCAAATCGACATTGCAATTTAGTTATAATGTATACCGAGAACAACATGAGAATGAACAAGCCGGTTACTTAGAGAATATCCCAAATATTATACATTATTACATACATTATCATATTTTATGCAATTTAGCCACTTAACATTGTGCCCCCATTACAAAAATAGACAGTCGACTTCATATCTTGTACATACATCGTATCAAAACCTGCCTCTATACATATCAATTACGGCTATATTAAAATACTTAATTAATGACAAAACTATTAAAAAGAAAATTAAACTAATAACATATCAAAAGGCTCAGAGCCCAAACCGAAAATGTATTATGCTTAAAACGGAACACAAATTGCAAATAAAAAGTTTGAAATTAATTTCTCTCCAACGTTCATTTCTATGTTAGACGTTTTCAAAATCCGATACTAATAATTCAAGTTACAGCTGCCTTTTAATTTAAATTATTATTAGTTCATCGTTTATACGTTCACTACTAAAGTACTCTGTTACAATGCATAAGTAGACCAATAGAGTACTATTGTCTTCTAAAACAAATAGGCTAAAATATCCATATTCACACGCTCGAAAGTAGTCTTTAGCTGCTTCAAATAAGTATGTCGAACGTACTATTGTTAGTACGTTATTGTTACCGTACTAGTTAAAATTACGCGAGTTAATAAGTTAAATATATACCAAAATACTAATTTATCTTCTAATTAAATACTTAAGTAAGAATTGATTGAAAGCTACGCCGTTAATGCGCCACGGCGCCGGTCTAATGAACGATTAATTTTTTTAAGTACCATTTAGATATGATTTGGATTTATTATTATCATGAAATAATGATCTGTTCTTTAATGGCTTTATAATAGTGACCTTTAGTGCCTAAAGAGTCCAATTTCAAAAATCATAGAGAGCTGTCGGGCATTAATAAATGAAACTCCATAATAATATTCGATAATTTTACTATAATAATAAGCACCAAACCACGTTTGGAATGTTCTGTATTGCACCACAAGTAACAAAACAATCTCCAGTAGACATTAGACATTCTGCAAGGTCTTCTTAGTTCTCACTGTGATACGAATAAATGACTCGTTGTAAACTGTTAAGCAATAAATTAATTCAGCGACAACACATTAAAGGTCACCATTACAATACAATAATGTAACATGTTACACTTGTATACAAATACGATGCGGATAAAATGAGCATTAAAATTTAACATCCATACACTTCGTGTGAGCAAATAAAATGTATTACACAAAACGATAAATTAAGTGTCCATCTGCTAAAACTTATATGATTATTTCATGAAGATTTTGTTCAATTGACGAACTGCAATAGCTTTTATTAAAATATTGCTCTTGAATTAGGTTAAATTAAATATACAATATGTTTCTTGAATTTTTCAATGTTGATCGTTTAAATACAGTAATCTCTGATATTGAAAGATGAAAGATGCGTTAAATTATATTGTATTAAAAAAATATAAGATATTTTCAGAGAACATATAAAAGTTAGCAGATACACACCATTCAATGGTCATGAGATCCGAGACTTCACCTATTTAAGCACTGGATAAGGCCAATTACACACGATGCTATATACATATACCATCATTTTCATCGCACGAGGACGACAACAGAATATTGCAGTTAAAGACACTAGATGTTAAATGGTCACAGGTATTATAAAGGTCTATTCATATTGACCACAAAGGTACAGATAAGAAATCTTACTAGATGCGAAAAATTTATCATTACTTAAGTCATATCGCCTCGTCCATGCTCAACCCTGTTATTTATAAATAAAATTCTTACTTGAAATGGATAAGCGAACCTCGTGTGCAAAGTACCTTAATAAAACATGTGTTCACGCACACATTCAAGGCATACAAAGATCTCGGGTGTTGGGTAGTTGATACGATATGCATCAGTCGAGTAGTACCTAGAAATATTGGTGACGTCGACTTTATTCACCTGAGTTAATTCACCTAGGTGTCTTAAGTGTAATTTTAGTGTACTTTATTCACCTATGCACCCAGGTGATTTAAATCTACTGGCCGCAGGTGAATTAAGTATACTAAATCGGTAGACCTAAATTCACCTAGGTGATTAAGGCAAGCTATACACGATCAGTAATTAAGTGAAGTTATCGTTAAGAACTTTATGTGACCATTTTCATTACGGGACCCCGCGTTATTCATGATATAAATTATTATTGTAATAAAAAAAACATTAATTATGACAAAATTTATTACTGAATCATTCATGGAGCCATCCTATGAATGTTATGACAGCAAGGAACACTCGACTATGATTAACACCGCAGTGTATCGGTAATGGTTTGTACGAACAGTGACGTCATTCTGCCTCCACCGCGCCCCCCCCCCCACGACCAGTCTTCACAGAAGATCACCATTTTGGAACTGCTGTACCCTCAATTGACTCAAACCATTCTTTGCATCGTTGGGGGCGGATTCGACCAAATATCGTGTAAAAACTGAGTTACTGTCCCTTGCATGGTTGACGAATGATCGTAATAAAGCGTAGATGATAAACTGTAGATTTTATGTGCAATTTTTCCCTTTACTATGAACACCAAATATGACATTTTATTTAATGGATCAAACTTATAAAAGTTTAGTAGAATCCGCCCTGTATATCAGACTCGACGACTCAAATAAATGTATGGTTTTACAGAAGGACAATTAAAATTGTTTTTTTTTACTATAAAAGCTATATAAAAATTAAATAATTAAATGGATCTGTACGGAGTGCCGTCGAGTTGTATCTTACAAAATATTATTATTATTAATAATCACGTTTCAGTTAACACATGAGGCTACCTAAATAAATACTTATTTAATATCATAAAACATATAAGTAAAAAAACATTACTGAATAGGAAAGTGTTACATTCCTTCCATCTCACTGTACCGTTATGGAAATGTATTACAAAGTCCCTATTTGGAGAACTGGAGCATTTTTCACGTACCGGGCTGCCATGAGTCCGTCGATTCGTAGCTACATCACCGTAATCTTAGACTATAATAATAATTTCATATCGATGCTACTATGAACAGCTGATTCTAGTCGAGTGAAGTAGAAAAATGCCCCGGGATCCCATCCGACAAATTTTACAATACTAGCCTTCATATAAATAGTAAATCACACTGCAGGTGTCTACGTTGCCTGCCGGACACATCGCTTGTCGGATCGTGAGTACCCTCCGAGCTCGGTCGACGTGGCCACGGCAAAGCGTCAAGTACAAGCCAGCGTTATGAGTGATATCGTTGTCCGGGCCGCACTCGCCGCCGCCCATAGCACTACTTTACCTGCAATCAAGCGGTTCATTATATTTTAGGGTGCCAATCAGTCGTAGAATCATTAGTTAACGTCCATTCGTTGGATGATGGTTCCCTTGATTAACCAAATGGGATTCGTTGAACAGTCAAATCTATAACATCAATCGATTGAACGATTGGTGTGTATGCATACATAGTTGGAAGTCCCCACATAATAGACAATTTAAGATTCACGTATCATAATATCGTTTGATAATATTTTGGCAAAGAGAGATCTCCCGCCAGGCGAGGTGGTCTTGCCGACTGATGTTGTCGGAGCATCGTATATATGCAACCGATGCAGAAAACTTCGATACCGTGATTCAGGTTAGCGTGACGTCACTGTACGCGTCACACTGTGCGAGTTGTCGCCGCAATATAATCAACTCACCTACACCCCCATCGGCCAGCACTAGCACTCCGACGACGAGTTCAAATCGATCGGCGGCGGCGGGCGCTTCGCCCTCGTGAGCCGGTCGAGCTCGGCCGCCGCGTCGGAGCGCGCCGCCGCCGCCGCCGCGGGGGACGCCTCGGTCGGCGCGCGCGCGCCCGGCGAGCCCGTCTTCTTGTACAGGAGGGAGTTGAAGAAGTTCGCTAGGACGCCCTCGTTGCCGGGGGTACCGGGACCCATGCCGATTTTGGCGCCCTCCAACTGTTGGGTGGAGTAAAGTGAAGTGAGTAAAAAGGTCTCAGCTTAAGAGTCGATCAGATCAATCTCAGATCTAACAAACTAACAAATTGTTATCTTTTTCATAAGGTCTGATGTATGTCAGATTGTCAGCCTCTTAAATCGAATCTTTGAGCCCTAGTGATTAGATCAACGACTACTGACAGTTTCTCTTTGTCCTTTGGATGTATTCAGTGATTTTAATATAAAACATTTGATACAACTCTCTGAAAAGTGTTTTTGTTATTGACAATTTCTTTATACCCCATTGATGGTGAATAAAGAAATTTTTAACTTTAAAATTTTAAACTTTTCACTTTTTTATTTTTATTGCGATTGCCAAGACGTGTACCAATTTTCAGCTCTATGCGAGTTATTTTAAACCTAAATTCTATTGAGACTGGACTAATAGCGTCACTATTTACACTAGCGGGTCCTCGTTATGCTGTCCCACGCGTAGTGTAGTGTGTGTAGTGTAGTGTGTGTAGTGTAGTGTGTGTATAGTGTAGTGTGTAGTGTAGTGTGTTTAGTGTAGTGTGCATAGTGTAGTGTAGGGTGTATAGTGTAGTGTAGTGTGTATAGTGTAGTGTAGTGTGTGTAGTGTAGGGTGTATAGTGTAGTGTAGTGTGTATAGTGTAGTGTGTGTGTAGCGTAGTGTGTGTATAGTGTAGTGTGTATAGTGTAGTGTGTATAGTATAGTGTTGTGTGTAGTGTAGTGTGTATAGTGTAGTGTGGTGTGTGTGTATAGTGTAGTGTGTGTAGTGTGGTGTGTTGGTGGTACCTGCGAGGTGTGTCGCTGCGCGGCGGCGCGCGGGCTGTCGGCGCGGGCGGCGGGCGCGCCGGCCTGCAGCGCGGCCAGCTGCCGCTGGAGGAACGCCTGCTCCTCCTCCGCCGCCACCTCCGCCTCGCGCTGCCCACCGCTCTGCGGACACACACACACACACATACAGTCAGACACACATACAGATATTAATACCAAGATACTGAGCTAGCAATCATGGCTTCCACCCACTGACGGCCTACTACAGTGAGCACTAATAAAGATTTAATATCAAGGAGGTCCAGTGCGGAATGGTGAAGAGGTTAGTAATGACCGTTATCTTACAATAACAACCGGGATCGACAGCTTTGTGTGCCCTCCGAAGCACGGAATCGCAAGAAATTTTTGCCACTAGTTACCCATCCAACTACTGACCGCGCCCGCTTGATCTCGATCGATCACTTAGGATCGACGAAGATTTACGCCCCAACTCAGAGTCACTAACGGTTACTTTAATCGCTCCTTAGTAAAGAATCATCATACAAATTTAATACTAAGGAGCGATTTAAGTAACCGTTAGTGACTCTGAGTTGGGGCGTTAGAGTCTAAATTTTAGACGAAGGATAAGACATTTAATTCGCAGACTAACTTTAGTCAAATTAGCCAAATTATAAATTAGAAGACTGTTGATAACATTGTTGTAATAACATTATTTTAGTATCGTCTTTCCAATACTTAAACTAATCGTAAGTCATTCAATATTAAAAAATTTAAAAAAGCTTATGTATAACTCACTTTCCTCGTGACGGGCTGTACGATGACATCCCTGTAGTAGTCATCGGGTTTACACGACTGCATGTTTTCATATAATATGCTAATTTTCTTCATACTATCCCAGCCAGCGGGTCTGGAATTAAAAATATATAGTTTTAGAATGGTAGTTGCAGAACGACTTGCTATATTGAAAGGTATATTCGCATAATTTCTAGGGTAAAGGTATGTTGAAAAGTATGTTTTCATAATTTTTTATTTTGGCTTTATCTAACACAGAGCAAGGTTTTTGTAAGGTTCAAAATCGTAATAATCCTACTAATATTATAAATATGAAAGTTTATTTGTATGTTTGTTTTGTCATAAAATTTAACAAATGGCTTTTCATGAAAGGAGAATGCCCATTTTGTATGGAGAAATGTACTGACATTAATATTTTTTTGTCCTGATAAAAATACCTTTATTTGAATAAGTTATCTTAATACATTACACAAACCAAATTTAGTCAATTTTAATCGTAGGAGTTATGAGATTTTCAACAAAATTATTTTGTATTTAGGTTATAGTAGACACAGTAATATGGACTCTATGCAGGCGCATTAAGTCGTATACGTTTAAGTTTAAAATTCATTTGACAGTCCCCAAACGCCATCTAACTTTTAATGTAATAATTATCAAATTCATTTGACAGTCCACTAACACCATCTAGTTTGTTGTATCATAGTCATAATGGAATCAACGCAACCTATTGGCCCGAAGGATCTTAAAATATCCCTGATTGGCTCCAATTCCAATATAAATGGCCGAATGCTTTTGTGTTGTAAAACGGAAGTAAAGTTACTTATTAATTTAAGAAAATTAAGCCCAAAAAGATTTTTTTTAGGAAATACGGTAAAATATTTAAATATTTTAACTTAATCTTTAGTACAAAAGTCATTGTGACACAATAATTTTTTTTGAGAGTACTGGCTATGGGCATTCTCCTTTCGCTCACAGGTAGCCCATAATCTAGACTAAGTTATACATTGCTTATTATCCCCGAAACGCGAGCAAACCCGCGGCCACATCAGTTCAACACAACTCACATCAACACAGCATCCTTCTCAACAATGAGCGCGGGCGTCTTGAACGGCAGCCCGTATATCCGGTGCGTGAGGTATTTGTACAGGAGGTCGCAGTTCTTGTCCTCCTTTGCGGACGTGTAGAACAGCGCCGCGCCGTACTGCAGGCAGAACCGGCGGATCCACTGCTGCATGAAGTCGAAGTGCTCGTCGCGGTAGTCATGTTCCTTCTCCAGGGTGCTCATGTAGTCTGTCTGTTGAGGAAGGGAGGTAGTTTTGACTTTTGGGTAAGTGAGGGTGTGGTTTGAGTGATTGAGGGCGTAGTTTGAGTGAACGGGGGTGTGGTTTGAGTGTTTGAGGATGTAGTTTGAGTGAACGGGGGTGTGTTTTGAGTGATTGAGGGTATAGTTTGAGTGATTGAGGTGGTAGTTTGAGTGAACGGGGGTGTGGTTTGAATGATTGAGGGTGTCTTTTGAGTCAAAGAGGTATAAACAAAGTCAGTTCAGTTAATTTCCTTTATGGAAATAACTGGCAAATGAGTTGACGATGGCCTGAACACCAAGCAGGCCGGTTTCTGACGCTTTTTACGACACCCTAGTATTGGATTGGGGTCAGTATTTTAAGCCACCTCAATACGACTAAAATTACTCTCACTTTGAATAAAGAACGCCAGTTTCCGATGCTCACTGGTCATCAAATAAACATTGACACACCAAACAACAATACATATCTATATACCGGTAGTATGGGAGTAGTAATATGGTAGTAGACCGGTAGTATGGGTATGGCTGGGACATTATGGCTCCTACACACTATGCCGCCGGCTAATAACGCAAATAAAAGTCGCGGGCACATGCCACCGGCAGCATAGTGTGTGGAAGGCATTACAAGCGCCAACGTACCTTAGTAACAACGACGACAATATCCAGCCCCAAGTTAGTGGTGAGCACGCACTCGGGCAGCGGGCAGTCGTCGTCCGGCTCGAGCTCGTCCGACAGGTTGCGCGACGACCGCTTCATCGGCGACGAGGCGCTCGCCTCCATCTCGTCGCCCGGCTCCGTGTACCGCTGCCACTTGTTCACCTGCTGCTTTTTGCTGTGTAGCCTCTCCTCTGGAACATCGTTATAAATAAATAAATAACGCTTCAAACTCATAGCCCCACACTAGGATTTATTTATTTATTTATTTAGTCTTTATTGTACCATACAAATGTATATGAACAAAAGGCGGACTTAATGCTAAAAGCATTCTCTGCCAGTCAACCTTTGGGGAGTGGGAAAACAACGAAGGCGGTCACATTACTACAAACTAAAATAAATATGAATTGCAACAGAAACAACATACTATAATATTATTAATATTATATCAAATTATATAATACCATATTATAAATATATACTACTTACATTGAATATTAAAAATAATAGGATATACTAATACATATAATAAATAAATAAATATATATAAATATATACATAAATATATATATATATATATATACATATAAATATATATAAGTATATAAAGTATTATTGATGATGTAATGTTTTCAGAAAATGAGCTAGTACCTGCTTCTTGGAGGGGAGGGCTCTGTGTCGTGGGTGCAATGGACAATACACTAGACAAGGACATTCACACCCAGACCGAGAACAGAAATTCAAACTCATCATTCAAATTTCCGCCTCGCTGGGAATCGAACCCAGCACCCTTGGCGCGGCGATCCGGCATGGTAACCATTGCGCCACACGGGTCGTTATGGTAGGCTTAATGGTAAAAGTATTATCTCCCAGTCAACCTTTGGGCAATGGCAATACTACGAAGGCGTATAAAAGAGATAGTTTTTCTGGAGAAAGAAAGAGAGAGATAAAGTGCGCATCAAAGTTGACCTTATAATTGCGGCATACCGCCGCTCTTGATACAGGGGGCGTCCATAAATTACGTGAGGTGTTTTTTTAAATTTTCTGTCCCTCCCTCCCCCCCTGGTGAGATGTCGTGAGATTTTATTCAACCCTCTCCCCCATCCCCCAATCTCACGTGAGATTTTTCAAAACGTGAGTTTCTTACATAAACGCGTTGGTTTGTTAATGTAAAAAGAAAAAGAAAATTTACTTCGTGCTTTTATTTAGTGAATGATCTAAATCGTATTACCATTACGCTTAAGACTAAATCTTAAGCATGTACAATCTGGATTAAATGGACCAAAATAGTATAATTTTTTTTTTGTTTCAATCAGAAAAAAAATTGCGTGATATTTGCCGAGACCCCCCCCCCCCCCCTCTCTCCAACGTAAGATTAGATGAGATTTGACTCGACCCCCTCCCCCCTTAAACGCCTCACGTAATTTATGGACGCCCCCACATACATATCTCACACGAAAAATTCCATATACTAACCAGCAGATGATAATTAACCTATTTCCTGTTGAAAAATATACTATTCAGTTAATAAACGTGTCAAGACATCTAACAGGTAGACATAGTTGTCGCACGTCATTACTCTGTGTTCCTATTTATACGAACGTCACACCTTGATCTATGGTCAGAGTATCACACAGACTTAGTTCAAAGTGACTTCTATTTTCAAAGTGATTGATGAATATGGGTTGACTGTAAAATCACTCACTAGGTGTTCCAGGATTTAGTCTGTTTTGTACACAGGTTTTGTAGGTATAATCGGGAACACGTCGGGAAATATAATTAATTATTTCATTATTAATTAATGTCTTACTTCCATTTATACAAAATTCTTGTACAATTCAAGATTCCATCCGTTTAGCTGTCAGTCACTAAGGCACATTTTTTCCAACTTTTTTAGGAACCTACCTTCCTGTAAATTTTTTCATTTTATTCAACTCGAGATAAAACGTAACGAGTAAAGAACTTGACCTTTAACCTACACCGGCATTGAACATCTATGAAACAGCCTTCCATATCCACTCCTACATTATTCAAACAGTCCACATTTCCCACCCACGCTAGGAAAACATTGAATTCGTATATGTGTCATCAAAACAGGTTGAAGCGCATTTACCTACAATTTCATTCCGATTCATGTATTATAATAAATTTACGATAACAGGTTGTAAATTTTGTGAATTTAAATCTCGCGCCGCAATAATATTATAATATCGCGTGTGGCCGAAATCCAATCGTCTGTAATCTGTATGTTCTCTTTAACTGCCTTAACGACGACTTCATTTTCTTTTTTGCTATCTAAAATGTACCAAAACTTTCTATATTCACGTTTCCGATAGAATTAATACAATACCTAACATTTTATGATAGTCGCATAAACTGAAAACAACACCAAAACAATCCAAAAAGTTCCAATCCAACACATAAGTATGGATGGATAAAATACATAACATACCCGAGATTAAAAAGTACATATTTCCCTAGTATTTTCTGTTGCTACTGCATTACAATTAAAAATTGTAATAATGTGAAATTACCGTGCATGCATTCTATTGACTTTTCGGTCGTCAAAGTAATTGGCCCGCACTGCAATGAGTGGACCGTAGAAAGACTAACGGGCCGCTGTTTGACCTAATATCTGTTAATACCAAGACTTTAAATTCAAGACATACTATTTACTTACGCTACATGAATTGAATGTAAAATTTAAACAAAGTTAATTCCGCGTTTCACTTCAGATAGTGAAATAGTCACGTGGGCCTTACAGTTCATTGTTATCTAATATTTTATTAATTAGGGGTTGAAAATTAAATTATAGGGGACCAAACTTTTCTGGATGAGAGATATTTTTAGGTAAATCAAACAAATTTTTTTTAATTATAAGTACACAAAAACATTTTTACCTATAAAGAATTTTCAAAAATTCTTGGCGCTCCCCCAACCTACATGACGAATTGACGAACCTCTGTTCTTCTTTCTAGGTTAGTTGATTCAGTGGTTTAGGCTGTGCGTTGTCAGACAGTAACAGTTATCATTTTAAGTAGAAGAAAGATATAAGTATGCAAGTAGTGGATAATGACGAGTGATAATAATTCGGTATACTCGCAACAGTCGGCACTGCACACTTCTCACATTCACATACTTTCACAAATCCGTTGGGCCACGCGCATTGCTTTGTAGTTTAATTGACACATTTGTCTACAGATTGTAATTCTGATCTACTATTAATAGTTAGAGGCCAGCAAGTATCCGAAGATTTATTATTATCAATAACTTATTATTAGATGTTAATGCTACGAAGAGAGATATGATACTTTTACGGGTTAAAAATATCGTCCACTTGCGGCGACAGTGTGCATATTGACACGATTTTTTTTACATCTGAGCGATTCAAACTTTTAAATAATGTTTTTAAGTAATGTCAAAGCATTACGTTAATTAATAAAAATAAAATAAATAACGCTTCACACTCATAGCCCCACACTAGGATTCCCTGTGTCGTGGGTGCCATGGACAACACACTAGACAAGGACATTCACACCCAGACCGAGAACAGAAATTCTTTTCCGCCTCGCTGGGAATCGAACCCAGGACCCTCGGTGCGGCGATCCGGCATGGTAACCATTGCGCCACTCGGGTCATCAACGGGGTAATGATGAATATGAAGTTACTGTATGATTTCCAATTGAATATCTGATAATGTTAATAACTTCAATAAATTCGTCCTTCATCTTGTCCTTCATTTATGAAAGATTGTGCAGTTATTCGTATACTATAATAAAATATCACGTCGAGAATGATGAAAGAACGTTTTATATTAATCATGATATATTATTACGTTAATAAATTATTATAACATGTAATTCTTTATTCATATCACGAGTGTAGAAACTTAATAGAAATTATTATTGCAGTCCCTCAGACAATTAATTTTCCGAATACTTATTAGTGAAAGGAATTATAATAACGTTCGAAAAGAGATAGAGAATAATTTTTTATTCAAGTATTTTTTTCGAGGCACTAAAATCGACGATTCGAAATCAATCTTAGTGAACGAGCAAATAGAATATGGTAAATACTTGGAAATAATTAACTAATCCTTCGGCCTTCCGAATCAAGGAAGATTTTTCCTTACAGCTTAGGGGTGTTTAGGGCAACTCGAGAACTTCCGGGCGTGCACGTTGTAAAGCTCCAGTGCGCTTTTGCGCGGAATCGATGTTGAGAAATAAAAGGCCATACCTATGTGAATTTTAGGTTTAATTCGAAATGCATACACGTAATTTAATTTGAAAGATCACACTAAATCATTTTGTGGCATTCAATTTTCCTGGCCCAGTTTGTCACGAAGTTGATATTAAATGATCTTTCACTTGAGGTAACTCAATGAACGTGTGACCAACTTCCTACATCCTAGTTAAGACTGCTCGTTCATGTGTCTTGGTGCAGTTACTGCAGTTACAATCACATCAGATGCAATTTGTATGTGGGTGGCGTGAACAGCGTCAACACGCATTGATCTCGGCAAGTCGGCAGCGCTATGACGCAACGTCTGAGTCATGGTCGACAATAAACACGGGGAGACCTCTCCATTATAGCACTCTTAGATGAACGTGATAACAACCTATTATAATGTTATTTGAATAATAGATGTGAATAATTTAATATTGAGGAGGAAAAAATTTACACAACAAGTCACCTGTCCTCGCAACCTCACCTGCTAAGAAATAGAAACCGCACTCGAAACAAATTAATAACTTTTTAATTTTGAGTTGCAAGCCAGGTTTTCCTAGTCCGATAGAACCATGCCCTTTAATTGAGTATGAAATAGAATGGAGTTAAAATTTCCAAGACTTCTTCATGGCAGAAAACCCTTGAGACTTTTGCCCAGGCGTTTACTTACTGCTAAAGGATTGGGATCATGCATTTGCCACACCTGAAGTTTTGTCATCGCCGAGGTATGAGGCGTATTGGATTTTTCGGATCAACCTAAGGCAGATCACACACAACCTATAAAGCTCATAAACACTCCACCCAATTCAAAGCACGAAGATAAATCAGTACCTCGTGTAGCGGCACTGACGTAATGTCACTGATTCACAGCTACAAATAAAAATTGGGACTTCTTACACGTGGAAAGTAACGCAGCTTGCTTAGAGCCAACTTAATAATACAAAAACTATAAAACGCACGGCTATAAAACAATTTGAATATATTAAGGTTTTATTAAAGAACTACTCACTTAGATATAAGATAAAAATAGCTCATTTTACATCCTTTAGCGCTCTAAATTATGTCTAACGATATGTTTTTATGAGTAATTTTTGATAATTCAAAATTATTATTATCAGGGTATATTGGATTTGGCACATTTAATAAGAAAAGGTTTAGAGTTGTAGCGTGACTAACTGTGCTCAACTTAAAATATTAGATATGCAATTGAATTTTTTTCATAAAAACAAATTGTGAACGAAAATCATGCTTCAAAGGACAAAGTGCGACTAACCCGTCATTTTTGGCAAAATAGCGATTGCTTTGTTTTTCGTATTCGTGGGACCTTTCTAGAATTTTCATCGCAAGTACATACCAGAGTGGCCAGTACACTCTGACGCTCTAAAGCTTCTAGCAATTAATTCTGGAGCTGAGAGGTGAAGAAGTCCGCTCACTTGCTGCAAAAACCTACAACTTAGATCAAATTGGTGGTAAACTTTCGTCGAGCCGTGTGGCAGATTAATTTATTATTTTAAACATAAAACGATAATACCGGTTAATGGGTATTAAAAACTTATGAAGTACAAAGAGCGTGCGTTCCACTTTTTCCGAGAGGTTCACGATCGGCAGGCACCCCGGCGGCCGATCTGACGCAGTGATCGATCTTATCAGCACTGAGCACGCGGCTCACGTTTACTACGACCACAGAAGAAATAATAGTACTTGCTACCACAGAAGAAATAATAGTACTTGCTACGACCAAGAGATGAAGACTCCAAAATGGAGCGCAGAAAAACAATAAACGAGATATCATTGGTCAAGAAAAAGCCTCACGAATTCCACTATCTTTCTTAGAGGTTGAAAATTCGAAGTTCATAAATGAGTGAATTTAAGAATATAATGTTTAAGTTATTAACCAGGGGTACCTTCTATAAAATATAAAAGTAAACGATAGTAATTTTACCTCACCTGGAGTGTTATTTGTTACCGTAATTTTACCGTAGATACTGGAAAATTTTGTTGAGAAATATCAAAAATTAACTACTCCTACGTCTTAAGACGACACCATATTTAATTTATTTCTCTACATACGCTTCATCTCTTACATCGTTTATCTATGACGGCTCGCGCGAAAAGGCGTCTTTGTTATTTCCTGCTACAGTTTGATTACTATCAGCTGATTGGAAGTATGATTTCTGATTGGATTTTTTTAGTACCCTAAGCCATGACTAATTGATACTCTATTTTTCCCGGTATCTACTAAAGTAGATATTGGCTCCAACACTTGAAGGCTCACTACAGGGCTCGTGTCCGTTCTCCTAAAGAGGCCTAAAGCTACTCTACCATGCTGCTTCAATGCAGATTAGTGATGAAAAAAGATATTCTAGGTACCTTTTATTCATGACAGAATAACATTTCGTAAATCCGGTTAAGGCTAGCAAATACCGCCGCACCTCACTTGCACGACCACGACAGTTACGTCATTAGAATAACATCAACAGTACCCACAAAAACTGGGCAAATCATTTGCAACCGCCATCCTGTTCGTTCCTTCCCCTCGACTGACAACTACAAATAAGACGCATTAGTCTTTAGATCTGCTCTCCTGTGGACCACCGCCTTTCATTACTTTTTTTATACGAGCTGTCGTAATTGACGCGGCAAATGGCTAGGAACATCAAGTACAGCAAGAATGTTCTTCACTATCCTACTAATATTATAAATATTAAATTGTGTAAGTAGATATGTTTGGGTGTTTGCACTGTCTTTTTGCCACGGTTACAATTAAGATGAAACTTGATGAACGAATAATTCATGTCCAGGACAAGAAAAGAGAAGAGTGCATGATGGGGCTGGGGACGATTGGGACAACGTTTGTCATTTCAAATAACCTTTTAAACCTTAACTGTTATTTCAGTAGCTGAACATGACACGAAAATCTAGAGACAAACAATGAATAGTGAATCTCATGAGAGACTTGAATTGTTGTTAAGACAGATAGTAGCCTAGTTAAGATCAAATCCATCACAACAAGTGACGCTGGAATGGCAGCCGGATGCCGAATATTTGGCTAACCAGACCGAAACTTTCTGAATATCAGGTATCCGAACAAACTACTATGTATCTACAATCTCCTATCAATCAAAGTGTACAGTGTACTATCACTTATAATGGATCCCATATCACAAGAGACAGTAAAAACCGAGCAAGTGCGTATCAGGTACACCACACAATAGGGTACGCAACGAATAAAAAATTCATCCTCACGTTACTTGTAGGGGAGGTAGCCTGAAAAAAGTGTTTTTCAATATTTTATTCTACGAGTCTGGAGTTTTAATTGTAAATACGTACTATATCCATGCCAAATAACAGCTTTCTAGCACTAAGGATCTCGGCGCTTTGTTTCGTACAGACGGACGGACGGACCTGACGAAACTATAAGAGTTCCGATTTTACTTTGGAACCCTAAAAAGGGAGATATATTATCCACAGTAAGTGGAAATTCATAAAGCTTAAATTAAACTTTTATGAGTTTAGTTAGCAATTTCCATGAACCTGACCTACATTATCTGTGGCCGGACGCCAAAAACAACATTAACGACATCCACTTTGCCAACACGTGAGTTCATCTTGATACTTTGTCAATAAGCTTTGATACATTACGAGTTTGTCATACAGAATAAATTATTAATAACATATTCAATATTCAAGGTGAATGGTGTAACCGTTCCTACCGCTAAGAATCCAAGATTCCTATTGAAGTCTTTGTTTATATCAATGACATTGTTTGTTTACTATCAATCTTAATATATATAAATTACGTGTCACGTTGTTTGTCCGCGATGGAATCCTAAACTACTTAACAGATTTTAATCAAATTTGCACACCGTGTGCAGTTTGATCCAACTTGAAAGATAGGATAGCTTACATCTCAAAAAAAAAACTTTTGACAGAACGAAGTCTGTCCGGGCAGCTAGTGTTACTATATAACACAACCAATAGAAATATAAAGTAGAAATGAAATGAAGCTTTTATGAAAAGCTTCAGCTATTTGTTTAAAACGTGAAAAGAAGAGCAATAGAAGAAACAATTACAATTCCGTTTAGTACAGACTTGAAACGGAAACGGGAAAAGCGATAAGTGGTTTGAGGTTCAAGTAGTTAGCACATAAAGCATCAAAAAGAAGTAGATAGACGCATTTCAATCAGGACGCGAACTCGATAGTGGCGCCGCGCCGCGGTGCCGTGCGTCTGACTCATCGAGAATCAATTACAACTAGCCGGTGTCATTAACTTTACTTTGCGTTACATAGGAAAATTACAGGCCTTCAATATTACCAGCAAGAAGCTTAGTTGTTTTGATTGACAGATTGTTCCTGGATCACATTCTCCGCACTATAATCTCCTAAAGTCTCCGACATTGCAAAAGCTTTTTAGTCCTCAGATGTAATAATATGTATATGTGATCCAACCAACAGTAATTTTATATGAGGTTTATGACAGAATTTGCAAATGATAAGGCTTCAGTGCTACAATAGTTGCTACCAATCAATATTTCCCTATGGCTTGCGACAATTGTGTGACGACGAAGACAGGTTCATTTTATCATATTAAGGTACGGAAATCTCTTCATACTGCACCTGTTTCAATGAATATTATTATTTGATCAACGATACAATAGTGTTTTCATTTGAATTCGATTCGATTTGGCTCGGTGGCTTTCGAGTCTGATGACTCAGTATTTTAGTCAGATTCCAAAAGCTTCAAAGGTGTTTGTAGAGCTGTATTACATCCACTTGGCTAATCTAATTCCGCTGTCAAAGATTTGTTTGTCCGCCGTTCATTTTAAGGGATTTCGATATCGTGCTGTTGTTTGTTTAGGTCTTAGGAGCTAAGTGCATCCCGTTTGATGTTTGCTTTGCAGCGCGTGGGATTACTGAAACGTGATATTTATCGCGACCACCATATTATTACAATTCGTGTGGATGCGTAAAATATGGCGGGAATCAATTTAATACCTCAACACAATTTTTTTTAGAAAAGATTCTATTATTCAATGTAATTACTATTTAACAGTTTTATTTTGTTTTCTAATAAACAAAAAGAAAATGGAAGAGATATTTGAATTTGAAAATTTATCTGGAATCTCAAGTTAACGCCTTGTCAGTAAAAGGCAATAACGTCTACCTTGCCAGTAATATAACTTCTCAAATTCTCCACTGATACTTTCTTCTCTTTCCATTCCCACCCATTTTCTTTAAGATCCATAAAAAAACTTAGTCAATACCATAACAAGCTGTTTTGACAAAATTAATGAGCTCCATAAGCATTCCGAAACTGAAACTTTTGTCGACAATTACTGTAAGAATTCCCGCTCGTTGTCTGAGTGTACAAAAACGCGACGTCACGCGTCACAACAATACAAAGCTCGCGAGTGACAGTGACCAACTTTCAGAACGCGACTGTTTTTTACACTCATAACGTTATCATCGAAAACCATTATTTATTACAGGTTTCATTTTTAATGACTTTCCTAATTTTTTTCTTCTCTCTCTTTCCTATAAGTGTATGAGTGATATCTATATGAATACTAGCTGACCGGGCAAACGTTGTTCTGCCAAAAAAAATTTAGGGGTAGGGGGATGAAAAATAGATGTTGTCCGATTCTCCACCTTAGCCGATATTCACGCAAAGATTCACGAGAATCGGGCGAGCCGTTTCGGAGGAGTTCAACTTCAAAAAATCGTGACACGAGAATTTTATATAATACATGATTTTGACTTTGACTTCCTTATTGTAATTTTTTTTTCTCTTTTAAAGTTCTCTAAGAAATTTTTTAGAAGCCATGAACTGTATACAATAAATGTTCAATAATAAATTTCGGTTATTGTATTTTTTATTTTAAAAGAATCTTACATGACGCTAAGCCGTAGTTTTGTACTCTATTTTACTAAAACATAATTTTTTCAAAGCAGAATAATAAAGTTACAAGAAAACAACTTTCTATAATACAGCAGACGCAACAATTTTGTTTATTCATTTTAGATATCCCATACATTCAAATAAAGGCATATATTTCTAGTAAACAAAACAAAAACTTACCAGGCGTGAGTTCCAATTTGTCTATATGGTCCCCGAGGACCGAGGCCCAGTGCTGCAGCTGGTCCAGGATGCCCCAGGGTGTGGTCATTGCCACGGTGAGGATCACCAGCGTGTGGGGGAATGTCTCCGCGCTCAGCGCAAACTTCAGCAGATTTGTATGCCCTGGATCTCCATCCAGAACCCATACACTGAGTCTTGTGTGATCTGTGGGGAAGAAGTGACAAATATTTATAACTGGAATCATTATCTAAACTTTAATTACTAAGAAAGAATGTAATATTATGTTAGGTCTCTTCAATCTATTTGCACATAAAACCTGAAAAGTAAATCTTTGTGCCTCGTTTTGAGTATTTAATGAGTGCATTAGATACTTTAAACGTCGGAGTCTGAGATTTGAAGATGTGTAGCAAGTTTGTATAGAAAAAAGCGGCCAAGTGCGAGTCGGACTCGCCCATGAAGGGTTCCGTAGCAGCAAGTAACATAATATAAAAGTTCTTGTAGTTAGTTGTAACTTTGATCGATGTTTTTTGCGCAATGTCCCTACATTGCGCGTAGCCTGATATGCACTTCCAAGTTTTTTTATATGTGGATTGGATAATGTCTTCAAAATGTTTTTCAATATTTTTGAAGTGAAAACTTCTTTAGTACGGGGGTGACTTAAAATTTTATGAAACGAAACTGTCCAGTGGAGACTAGAAATGAGTGGACTCTTGAAATGAGTGGAGACTAGAAATGAGTGGAGACTAGAAATTAGTGGAGACTAGAAATGAGTGGAGACTAGAAATGAGTGGAGACTAGAAATGAGTGGAGACTAGAAATGAGTGGAGACTAGAAATGAGTGGAGACTGGAAATGAGTGGAGACTAGAAATGAGTGGAGACGAGTTGAGTTGATTTTACATTCGTCTCATTATAAAAACAAAATTTTTTAAGGTTTCACTTCTACCACGTGTGAATTACACACATTTTAATTTCTACAATTCTGGAGTTTTAATAATTTATATGTATATCCGTGCCAAACAGCTTTCTAGCATTAAGGTTTTCGGCGCTTTGCTTCGGACAGACGGACGGACATGACGAAACTATGTATTATGGTGGCCACTCACGGTCAGTCCATCACGTCAAATGGGGTGATATACAGCCAAAATTTGATCGTGAATGTGAAAAACTGATGGCGTGATATAAAAATCTGTATGTCCAATCGCGCCATTTTGACATATGTCATTTGGAGCCACGCCAAATGGCGCGACCGTGAGTGGCCACCTTAAGGGTTCCAATTTTACTTCGGAACCCTAAAAACAAATTTAGAATTTGCATTCACTTGCTTTTGCACATTTGCTTGGCATTCACATGTCAGACAAAAGTTGAATCCCCGCACTGTGTCCGCGCAATCCCTTCAGGGCGCGTTCTGTTTTGCGCAAAAATATTTTAAAATAAAATGAAAAAATCAAAAAAATCGTGATTAATTAGATTTTTTAAAATAATCGTGATTTTTTCGATTTTTTTAAAAAATCATGATTTTTTCCAACCCTGGTTTTATCATTCTCTTATTTTAGAAGTTACAGTTATTGTAAGCATTGCTATACAGCCAAGGAATGCTTTTTAATTTTAGGTTTTTTGGATTGTTTTTTATACAAAATACAAATAAATAAAATTGGAGTGTCAGTTTGTAATATTAAAATAACCGCTTTTTAATAAGTGCATTTGGATGTATACACGGTACATATACCAAAACATCATTTTTTACAATTTTTGTCTGTCTGTGTGTATGTCTGTCTGTTTGTTCTGGCTAATCTCTGAAATGGCTGGACCGATTTTGACGGGACTTTCACTGGCAGATAGCTGATGTAACAAGGAGTGACTTAGGCTACTTTTAATTTAGAAAAAAAGTTTGTTAGGCGATACGAAGTTCACCGGGGCAGCTAGTTAATAATATTTCTTATTTATTAATCATAGAAACCTTATTCATAAAAACAAAAAAAATGCTTCATGTAATTAATGGACGTCCCCTAAACTTTATTTTAAAACTTTCAACATATTTATTTGTTATGTTAGGTATCTGAAAGTGGATTTTTACATATTTTTATTTATGAGGAATAAACACTTGTGTATGATAAACTCTAACCCTACTTAGTAGACATATAAATATTCATTCTTTGGACACAGGTGTGAGTAATGTGTTATTTGTTTTGTCTGTGGGTTAAAGTGTGTATTGTTTATTTATTTTTTATTTTACTTCCCTATTCAGTGCTGGATTAACCACATCCCTGCCCTGCCCTGGCAAAAGGGGGCCCCGCATATTTAAACTTTTGTACTTATCAGAGCCTAGTAGGGCCTATAATAATTTACTAGACTATTAATTACCCACAAAATTGTAACCTATAGATGGCAAATAAACATATTGAGTATTGAATTGCTTTTTTACCACTTCTTAATTAAGAACCCATAGTAGATCAAGGGCTTTTTGAAAGAATTTGCCACGGGCCCTGTGCTTGTTTAATCTGGCACTGCCCTATTTGCATAATGATTAATAACACACGCAAATACAATTCAACTTAACTGATCTCTTAACATAAAAGATGTAAAGTAGATATACATAAAAGATGTAAAGGATACACCAAATATCATTTATTCTTGTAAGAACTGCATACATACTGTTTACATATTTTGGCTATCGTCAGTAAAGTCTGACCACAAATCTTAGATAGATACTAAAATGACAACTGAAATTGAAATTTTAATATAGATTCCAGTTAAATTTGTGCAATCTACTTTTCCAGATTTTTGAACTGTTAAGTATGTCGTAATAAGTGACATATTAAAAGCGACACTCATATCTACCCAGATATTTAGTATTCGGCTAAATAGTATAAAATTAGGTGTGTACCGAACGTAACTGTAACTAAATACTCGTTCTTGTAAGCAGAATAACTTTTAAATTCAGTTAGTAAGAAATATATTATGAATGTATGTATGATATGGTTGCTTAAACTTAATTTTATACTAGTTTTAGGGACTCTTCAATAATCAAACAAATAGTCGACCCATTATAAAACTGCAAATATTTTACCGATTTACTTTCTGGTTTATGGTCATCACTATTTAATTTGCACCCGAAACTGGTCACCCATGAAACTTCTATTTAGTCTCTAAGATTTGTGGATGGACTAATAGTCTAAAACACTGATGTAAATAGTATGCTCTTCAGACAATACTTACCATCACGATATTCGTCTCTGACGTCTATGTACGCGTACTCAAGCGCTGACCCCTTCTTAGGGTCCTCCACACCTTGTAATTTAGCTATGAGCGTAGTTTTACCAGTCTCATTATCACCCAGTACTAAGACATTTTTATTGGAAGGTAGCTTCGTATTCCCTGTGTTCTGAACTTCTTCCAAAATAGCAGACCTGAAAAGATCACTCACGGTTCACATACCCATTACGGCCAACATTAAACAAAACGTAGCACGGTGAGAACACCAGCTATTTAGCAAACAAAGGTAATACACCGGAGCTAGGTCACATATTTCTCAGGTGTAAGACTTGACATCACGTAGGTGTGACACATAGGATTCCCTATATGGATGCTGCATGTTACCCGTATATTAACAGTGGACCGTTACCATAAGTTGTCCTTTCCATCGCCATTGTCTTTCTTTTTACTTTTAAGCCCATTAGCTTGGCCGTTTGTCTCCATTCTTCAGAAATGATAGAAGATAACAACGGCACAAGAGGCTTTTCTTTCGTTTTCGTTTCGGCTGTTCATACGTCACTCTCACAGACTTTTCACAGAAGTAGAACAAAATAGACAGATTAAAAATTAAATACTCGTTTTTTTTATTTTATAGATTATAAATAATTTTACTTATTGTTCTAAATATTCATTTTTAATTTTTTTTTGTCTATATTTATCTATGTCTATATTTATCACGCTAATAAATAAACACCAGTAGCTCGAGCACGAATATATTTGCGAGAAAGTATTCGTATGGTTAACGTAAGCCATTTGTATGGCATTTTTTCAAAAGCGCCCCTATCGTGCGTAAATGGTACTAAAATGCCATACAAATTTGACAAATTGCTTACGTTAACCATACGAATACTTTCTCGCAAATATTCGTGCTCGAGCTACAGTTTTAAGAATAAGTATTTATTTAACTTTCAACTAGTGGGTACGTCAACCTTGGAGTAATAATCGCAAATTGAAACAAAATACAGTAGTGCCCTCTGGACTTTGGCTCATAAAGACTTAAAGATATGATTTTTTTTTATTAATGACTACGATATGAACATAGCTGTTGTAGACGGAGAGAAGTTTGCTGAGTTATGCCTACACTATATTCACATTTGGATCAGAATTTACGTACACATTGTGTTGCCTAGCAACCACAAACAAACAGGCGCATGAAACTTTTGGTTGTATAAAGTGCGTTTGAACTAAATCTGGAGTTCGTAAGTCACGTTCCGTTCCACTCTTTATAATTTAATTTCTTTTTAAACATAATATTTATTTGGCAAAAGTTTAAAATAACACTGAATAGTTACGTATAAAATCGATATAGACTGTTTTAAAATACATAAACATAAATATAAAATGTTATTCGGCTTTGTTTAATGAAATTAAACCTATAAATAATTTTATGCTCGTGCATATTGAGTGGAATGAAATATCTGTATAATCTGTACAGTGCCATCTCTGAAGAACTTATTTGTGACGTGGCGAAAATTGGAACTAATGCCGCTCCATTCATAACTTACTAATATGCGCACTATGATTGGTCCAATCGTCCGACAGCGCCCTCCTTAAAGTCACAGATAAGTTGATTTCACTGTATTTCGAAATATAATATGACCTAGTTGCAAAGCATGTAAGCGCCATTATAGCTGTGAGGTTTTCGTAGTCATTTCTATTTATAGTCATGCCTACCTATGACTTTAAACAATAATTTTGTGCAAAGGTTTGAAGTCGCTTCACGAAATTAAGAATGTGCGAGCGTGAGTTATTCAATGATGAAAATTGTTTTAAGATGTTGTTTTTACGTCGTTTTCTCTTAGTGTGTTGTTGTTATAGGTCAATAGTAAAATAATGAAGATTTCACAAACGTTATAATGATTGTTCTTTAATAGTTATTTGGTGTGCGAAATACAAATCAGTTTGTGAAAATCCTATAAAGGAATTTTTATGGCTTATTGACAAGGATTCTGATGCGAGTTTGACTCAAGTATAGTGCATCCGTAGCGTCATTCGTAATGAATGGCGCTAGTGTCTGAAAAATAGATATTCGATACCCGTAATTTTACGCGTTTTTACGGACACTTTTCATATACAGAGTTGGCCTACCTTCTCTCTATCTTCATGATTTATAGTGTTACCAACTAAATCTGCACTTGGGCGTAATGTTGTTAGCATTGAAATAAACAAAAACCATTATAAGGACAAATTAATAGCGTTGTTATTAAGATTATCAAAGATAATAACGATATATATTACGAGATAATAAAAAACATTACATATTTTAATTTTGGTAATTTTTATTTATTTCTTCTGAATACTTACTTTTGTCTATGATTTATACGTCGTCTATGATTTAGACGTTAAATTGTCATTTGTCAATTGTCAGTGTCAGCCAGCCAACTCCAGCCATTGTCAACATATTTTTGTGCTGTCAGGCAGTGTTGCCAGGTGGGGCTATTAAGCGCCAATCGGGCTATTTCCGTTACCGAGCGGCTATCATATTTTACCCCTTGGCTACGTGTAGCCGCGGGGCTATATTTCAGCTCTCGGACTAAAACAAGAAAAAAAAGGTCATTGGGCGTGGATTTCTCAACAAAGTGATATGAAATTGTCTGTCAATGACCTTTTTTTTTTTAGCTCCTATACTTCGAACCCTAGATGGGGCTATCTCGGGGCTACACGCGCACTCCGGCAAGGCTATTCGAGAAAAAATTATCTGGCAGCACTGCTGTCAGGCCTGTCAGCTGTTAGCTATTCGCTCAAGTATCTCAACAAAATTTTATTTCTATTTTTTCATCAATAGTGTTAATGTTTGTGCCCATCTCTCTCCTCAGATATTTGGGCAATAAATCTGAGAAGGCAAGGAAAGGGTAGCAGACGATATCAATAAGGATTTGCTATTGTAATAACGCAGTCATTAAACTCATGTCATAATGTTTAAAAAACCAAATCCGGGTAAAAAAGGAAATTTGTCGCAGGTGAGTCACTGTTTGTATTCCATTTATTGTATAGAATCACGCTTTTGTAGGTTTGGTCTCAACTAATGGAGACGTAAACTCGTTCACAAGAGACCAAATAAATCGTTAGTACATGTTATCAGCTGATGTCATTGCAGGACTAAAGTCTAAACAAAGGGGTCAAGAATATATCTGATCTATTCTATTCTATAATATTTGTCGTAGTTACAATGTAATCCTAGTTTGAGTTTGTTTGCTTGTCATCTATACTTTGGAATAAGTTTCTACGTTCAGTTTAATATTATTGTGAGAGTGAATGATGCCACCACTAATTTTGTTTAAGTGTTGTAATATTTCATTATAGTTTTATTAAATTTTATTAATGGTTGTGCCTTGATCCCCAATAACAAAGATAATAAACAACATGCATTTTGTATAAATATATTATGTGTTACAGTATTTTTTTTTAAAACTGCATGCCTTGACTTTCAAAAATAATTCATCATAAATATGGTAAATATAAAAGTTATTACGTCACTGAGAAATATTTGTTGAAAAACACTGTTTCAGAAACTTCCTATCCTCTTAATCTCCATCATTCTTCATTTACCATTTTTGTTTCAGTTTGGTTTACTGGACATACCAGATTTAGATGATGGAGATGATGAACCAATGGACCTATCAGACGACGACATGGACTTGGAAGCTGAACTAGCCAAGATCAGTGGAGGGGGAGGCGCCAAACGAAAGCCTCGGAAACCAGCTCCAGTTGCGCCGGCAGACCTGGATGCTATGATTGCTGCTAGTTTACAGGATGTTCCATCGGATGATGAGGGTTCAGGTATTTCAATCTCTTGGTCCCAGGTCTATTTCTATAATATTTTTTGTACTAATGAATTATTAATATGGTTTGGTAGTCTAGATAGTGGCATGTTGATCTTGGAGGTACTTGACTATACTTCTATAGTACAGGTTGGGGTGGTTTTTCAAGGATTTTTCAAAATTGTAACCCCCAAAGGGGTGAAATGGGGGATAAATATGAAAAGCGTAATTTCCGAGTGTTATGCTGCGGGCAACAGCTAGTTGAACATAAAATATTTCAGCATGTGTTTCCTCGTTTCGAAATTCAATCCTTGTCACCAGGAGACGATGACGATCCAGATCTCCTCAATGAGCTCCAGGAGTTGAGTCAAGACGATGAACCACTGTCGGCCCCCCGCGTCTCCCGCACTGCTCCGGTACCCCCCTCCATTGGTGCTGAGAGCAGCATCGTCAGCTTGTTGCAAGACCGCATCACCAATTACACACAGGCTGAGAAACATGCTAAGGAGAGTGGTGAAAGTGGCAGAGCGAGAAGGTACGTAGCTGTTGCTTGCATTAATGTTGTGAATATATACATGTGGGATTGGTAAAGAGTGATTTGATTTGATTTGGTATTTTAAGGTAAAAAAGAATGTATGGTGCGTGGAAGGGAATGTAACGAGTGAGTGTGAATGTAGAACTATTCTGAATGACGGTTTATTAAGACGAATGGAATGGAAGGTAGAATGACTGAGTTGTGGACAGTACGTTGTGCGAGACAGTTGTGTGTGATTTAAGACGAAGACGAATTATAATTTGTAACGGTTGCTTTGGTAGTAAAATATCCATTTCTATAAGCAATAAAGCGTTGTGATGAACAAGTTGTTTGATTTGAAGAAATCACCACATACATAGTGGAGTTTTCTTACATGCTTAAACCATATTCTTTACTGTGTATGGTACAGTGGAATGGATTTTAACTTTGTACTTTGAATTTAGCACCAAAATGACAAGATTGCCTTGGATCTAAGAATGAATATTGTCCAATGAATATTGTCCTGTCCCTTACAAGATGTTATATTATGTAAAAAAAAATATTTAGTATGATAAACAACAAAACTATATAACAAAAATATTTATCTTCTGTGACATTGTATGTCTAGACATAATGTCTCCATCTGTAGTGATGATCTGCCCACATCCTTATTAAGTGTAATGTTTGTCGTTAGTTGTGGTCATTTCCTACAGTGGCTAAAGTACAGCCACTTATGTGATTGAAATAGGTTATGACATCAACTGCATTATAAAAAGGTAATTGTCGCGTGCTCATTACACTGACCTTTATTTTATTATCAGATTAACTTTAACTTGTGAGATTAGGATTAAGTTCACTTTTATCTGTTGGTTAAATTTTATGGTACATTTTTGACTTTTCGTAATCAAAATAATTAAAGTGGGGACATTGAAGTATTGTATAATGTCATAGAATAGACATCTCGAACAAAATGTATGTCCCCGCTGGGAGGTTCTATTTTCAAAATTGAGCCCCTGTTCTCCTTTCAAAATCGAACGAATCCATTGGAAATTGAAGCCGCGCGGCGCCAATTCATTGGAACATACATTGTGTTCGCGGTGTCTGTTCTATACGCTAGTAAGAATACTTCAATGAGTGGGGATGAATTTTTTTTGAATCGTTTAGCCCATTGTGTAGGGTATTGTTAAAAAGGTCTTTCAAAATATTATGGATCTTCAAAGACCATTTTTCGATAAAGGGGTCCGTTTGGGAAATATTCGGCTTTGAATTGCTAATTCTGATTGAAAGATTAGCTTTGTTTATTTCAAAAATTAAAAAAAACCTATTGAAAACATTGCTAGAAATGAAATACATTCCTAAAATTTAAATTCACCGGCAAACACTTTTTACAGGTTCGGGCGTGGTCTCAAAACCCTCAATGACTTGTTGAAACAAGCGAAAGCAGGCAAACCAGTTAAAGATGAGGACATTCCACCACCGGTCAGCCTCGGGAAACCGGCGGGCGAGGGCCCATCGACCGTCCAACCGAATGTCCCACAACCAAACGTCCCACCACCGAATGTCCCATCACCGAATGTCCCAAGTCTTCCTCCACCTCTGGTCCCAAGACGAGTGGCCCCCAGTGTCCCGCAGCCGAGTGCTCCCGAACCATCATCATCATCAACATCATCACCTCCAGAGTCAGAAGACCCCCCGAGTCTCCCCGAGCCGGAGCACCCTCCGCCGCCGCCGCCCAGAACTGAGTCCCAGGGAATCGATCCGGCCAGGATGCAGGGCCTGCAAATGATTTTGAGTAAGTATCATCTTTGTATTGTAGGTTTGTTAGTTGTTAGGGGCTGCGCCAACTAGCGGCGTTGTATACTTACAATTAGGCATTTTTATGCGATGAAAAGAATTAAGGTATATTCCTTAATAATTGTGATAAGTTTTAACATCAATGAAACATCATGGAATCTATACATATTCATTGTGGCTACAATGTACATGCATTTCAATATTTTCAATCTTGAAGTTATCGTCGAATAAAAATACCTATATGGCATACCGTGTCGTTCGTGGTCCTTAGCGGAGGACATTAAATAGTAAATTGCACTGGCTTAGTTTAAAGAGAATCTCACATGAGAATGTCACCGAGAAGACTTTCTTTCCCTCTCGCACGCCTTAACTATCTTTGTTTGACCTATCCCCAGAACGCAAGGAGGAGTTCAAAGCCGCAGCCCTAGCCTCCAAGCACGCGGGAGACAAAGCCATGGCACTCGAGTACCTGAAGGTAGTGAAGCAGTTCGACGTGGTGGTGGAGGCGTATCGGTCAGGGCACGAGATGGACCTGAGCGAGCTGCCCACGCCGGAGGGGATCGCGGCTGCGCTCAGGACAGGGGAGGAGCAGGTGCAACGTTCTGGTGAGATGAGTTCAAGTGGACTATAGTGGATCTAATGTGGATACACGGTGTTTTTTTTTAATGGAATTAGCCGGCAAACGAGCAGACGATCCACCTGATGGTAAGTGGCCATCGTCGCCCATGGACATCAGCAACACCAAAGGCATCACTGCGTTGCCGGCCAAGGAAGAGAGAAGAAAAAGAAAGAAAGAACTGGCTCTCAAACCCCCAGCCGGAACACGACGAGTCATTTGGCGGCTGACTCATGCTCAAGGGTGGTAGCTATCCAGGCGAACCCCACGGAGAAATAATAATAGTAATAATGGTATTAATTAACAATTAAAATCAATATTACCAATATAATCCCTCGAGGGGCCCTACCACCAGCGGGCCGGATTTGGTCGCCTCTTACGACACCCGTCCGGCGTGGGATTGGGGTTAGTATTCTAAGCCGCCCCAATACGGCAAACTGTTGTTATTACGCTAAAATGTTCATATGGGGGAAGTCAAAAATTGACTTTATGAATGGACTAAATGTGCCTATGGAGGCACATAAAGCGAGAGCGAATAAAGCAATTCATAAAGCGGGATACTGCGACTACCATTAGTCGCAGTATCTCGTTGCACTCGTTGACGTATAAGTGCGAGCAGGACGAAGCATATTGCGCGCTCACTCGCACTTAGGTTTTAGATAGTCACGCGGGACGCGTTTCAAAGTCTTTATCAGACATAGGTAGAAACAATTTTTATGTTTTATATATTTTTTTAAAATACCGTGGTACCCCAAACTTCATTCCCGAGTCCCGACTAAGGCACGTATATGAATTAGTTAGTAAGATTGATTGTCTGTGGATCGATGTTTAACGTTATAACGTATCTTTCAGAGCCACAGCCGGCGGAACCCACGGAGGCGCCGGCGCTGATCACGGCGACCTCTGTGGACGAGGCCTTGAGGCAGAGGCTTGCCGCTTTCCAGGTACATTACATACATTTTTAACCCCCGACGAAAAAAGAGGGGTGTTATAAAGACGTATCTGTGGATCTGTATGTGGCATCATAGCTTCCAAATGGCTGAACATTTTTTGATCTAGTTTTTTTTTATGAAAGGTTACTTAATCGAGTGTTCTTCAGTCTTTTCAGTGTAAATCAGTCTTATTTCCACTAAACATAGCTAAGAATACTCTCGATTAAGTCACTATTCAGAAAAAAAAGATCAAAATCGGTTCATCCGTTTGGCAGCTACGATGCCACAGATAGACTTAGAGACATACAGATACACAGACACGTCAAACTTATAACACCCATTGAGGTATAGGTATACATAGAGAAGACATCTCAAACAAAATGTGTGTCCCCGCCGGGAGGTTCTATTTTCAAAATTGAGCCCCTGTTCTCCTTTCAAAATCGAACGAATCCATTGGAAATTGAAGCCGCGCGGCGCCAATTCATTGGAACATACATTGTGTTCGCGGTGTCTGTTCTATACGCTAGTAATAATACTTCAATGATAACACCCCTCTTTTTTCGTCGGGGGTTTAAAACGAACAAACAGGCAAAAAGATTGTCAACCATATTTTGTTTCAGGAGCAAGAATCGAAAGCGAAGGAAGAAGGCAACTCGTCGAAGGCGCGCCGCATGGGCCGCATCGTGAAGCAGTACCAGGACGCCATACGCGCGCACGCCGCGGGCCGCCCCGTTGCGTTCGACGAACTGCCCACGCCTAATGGGTACGCGCCGATACCTACTGGGGAGGTTAGTACTAATAGTACTATGCTATGCCATCCTTGTCAAGGACTTTGACCTCGAACTCAAAAATGTCGTTTAAAACGTTCGGGTAGTTGCTGTAATGAGGTATAATGTAACATATTCACTGTTCCTGAATAGCAGATGTATTTTTCTACCCTTTGGAAATATGTAATTTCAACTTCTTAGCTACTATAAAATAAAGTTTTGCTTATCATAGAACAAAGAGCAAATTCAAATTCATAATCATTTATTCATATCACTTATGCACGTCATTTTTTTAATCAACTGGCTTTTCGCAAAGTTTTGTTTGTGATGGATGTTTGTTTTGTGATGGAGGAGAAGAAAAGCCGTAAAGAAACTCCTCAGCATATCTTTTAAAAACGAAAATACATGTGTATATTTATTACAAAAAAAATCACTAGCTTGTACGGTTATTATTATTTATGTATCATTTAAACTGTGTAACTAAAACCTAACCGTTGTATATTCCAGGCCCGACCATCCCAGAGCGCACCCACGCCGCCCTCGCCCCGCAGCGCGCCCGCCCCCTCCCCCTCCCCCTCCTCCTCCTCCTCCGCGCCCGCGCACCCCGCGCCCGCCGCGCGCCCCGCCGCCAGCAAGCACCAGAAGCAGCTGGCGGCGCTGCTGCACCGACAGAAGGAGTTCAAGGAAGCCGCAATCAAAGCTAAGAAGGCCGGTGAGTATGACCTCTTCCTATCCTATGATCGCCTGGTACCGTGAGCTGGTTGGTTACAGTGACGTGCTCGTCACTGTAATGACTGGCAACATGCCAGTCATAATGATGATCTCCCGGATAATTTTTAGGTGATATCGCATTCATTATACCTTTAGCGTTGTGATTTTCTTGGGTGAATAGGCATGATGACTGATTTTGAAATACTGTTCTATATTGTTGGGAAATATATTATAATTACAACGTATCATATTTCCGCAAAAAAATAAGGTTTAGTATAAAATAAATACATTTCAATTTATAAGTTTAAAATTCGCACCAAAACGCTTCAAAGTGTCAGGGCGTGGTAGTGACGTCAGTCCTCAGGAAAACAAAAGACAATCTGTCAATATTAGTATGGTGATATTCATTTGTTTTAAGATGCGTGACGTAATTCGCGCTAATTGAGACTGACTGGCGTTTTAGCTAATTGTAAGATGGCGGCTTGCCGTATTTTGTAGTTTTATTTTATCAAAAATATTGTTAATCTCGCTAATAATAATACGATAAATGCGTGTTTTGTAATCCATTAAAAGGGTTTCATTAAATAAATACATAGTTTTAGTGATTTTTACTTACTGTCATCATGCCTATTGACCAAGATTGAATCAAGAAAAATATGGCGTTGCTCATATACACTCTGATTTCCTTTTTCCAATCTCCAATTTTCCAATTTCCTTTTGTGCGAAATAATTAGAATAATAGCCGTCATATACAGAAAAACAATTTTTGAAACCCGACTGTAAGTTCCAGAGATTATCGCTTTCAAACAAACAAAGATTTATTGCGTTTACCTATGGTAAAAAATAAATAAAATGCTTCTTTCTCTAAAAAATCACCTTTCCGCAATGGTGGAATATATAATGATTAAATCATGTTGATTTGAATTGAATTGAACCGATTAAAGTCCCTACCTTTATGATACTAGTATTTACCACTATATTATATGTGTGCAGGCAACATAGAGCAAGCTAAGGAGTACCTCCGTGCCGCGAAGGGCTTCGACACGGTGATAGAAGCGGCGCGGGGCGGACTGGCCGTGGACTTCAACTCTCTGCCGCTGCCGCCGCGGGACAAGAAGCAGATCGATCACACGTTAGTAGTCATAGTGTGGGAACCCCAGCGCTAGGGGTCCCTCCGAAAACAAATTCAGTCTAAGGTTTACATAGGGCGTAGATCAACGGTGCCCTCCCAGGTTCTAAGCGCCCGTTTATTGACGTATATATGTAGTTAAATTTCAAACGTGACACCCTCTTAAAAATAGTTCATTTATTATGTGGCAAGGAATTACCTAAAAAAGAAAATACAAGTACACCTGAAACAAAAACAGAAGATTTAATGTCAATAATATACCACCCGGGTAAAGAACAGAGTGGCTCGGTAACCAATATAACATAAGAATGAAACGAATGAAAACGAAACACACTCACACACATTCATACGCACAGATACAGAACACGCACGTACGTATGCACACACACACACACACACACACACGCACGCACGCACGCACATATACGCACACACGCACATATACGCACACACGTACGCACGCACACGCATCACTCAACCCTAACCCTAACATATTTCCCCGTAGCTTCGACGTAGTATCAGCAGAAGACTGCGAGCCGTCACCAGCCAACACCACAGCCATCAGTCTGGACGACGAGGACGTGCTGTCGCGGCTGCACGCGCAGCTCACGGGTCAGTTGAAGCTGTGTCTGACCAACCGCGACCATTACCGCGCCATGGGCCACGTGGCCGAGACCAACCGGTTCGAACACCTTGCTGTCAGCGTCAAGCAGGATCTGGATGTCGTCGCGGTGGCTAAGAGGTGAGTGTCGGCTTGACCGATTTTGATAAGGTTTTCATTGTATTGTGGTTAGCGTAAGTGTGGATGTTTGCTTTATTGTAATAGGTTTACAAATAAAATTTGCGCATTTAAGAAATCACATGTAAAAATTTCATCTTAAAAAATAAAAATTCATAGTAATCCGGGTAAAAATAAGTACGCATAAAATCTTAGGCAACGCTTTATAAACGTCGTATTTTATGTTTAGTTCATTACATCTTACATGGACACTGGTCATGTATTCGACGAATATTACTCTGATAATAATATTGTTTGGTCGAATCCACAAATATGATAATTACAAGGTTTAACGGTACTAGTCAGACAAGAAAGAAGAGTATATATGAAATCATTATAAACCTTTTTTCATACGTCAATAAACAATTATTTAATTGAATTTCAGTTTAAACCAGAACCCTCCGAAGTTCCACTACGAGAGCAAGCAGTTCTCGGTGGTGCAGTGCAATACGGACCTTAACGAGAACGACTTAGAGTTAACAATCGTGCGCGGCATCGCGTACAACGTGCCCAACCCGAAGGAGGTTGACACTTATGTCAAGTTTGAGTTTCCCTATCCCCCGGTGAGTTGGTTTTAATTAACAATTTTATTGAATATAATGACATATTGCGCGCTCACTCGCACTAACGTCTTAGGTCTAAGCGTGAGTGAGCGCGCAAAATGTCAACGAGTGCAGTGAAATACTGCGAATGCTATCATAGGAGTCCATTATAAGCAGGGGCGTAGCTACCGCCGTATCAGCTGTATCAAATATGCGGGGCCCCCAGTGAATAGGGGCCCCACTAACACTCCCAAAAAAAGCTCGCCAGCGGCCTACGACCGCTACAGTTGGCACTCCTTTTACAACAAATATTGATATGAGGCCTAGCTACGGCTCTGATTATAAGGCTCTGTTGCCCATTGGTTTGTCACGGGATTTTATATCTCTTAAACTGTTGGCAGATACTTGATTTTTATAGTGTATTTATGGCCGCTAAAACAGATGCTAAAAATTAAAAAAAATACGGGATCTCCGTAGAAAAATGTTTGACGGCATTATTCAATGTCAACTGAAATTTTGGTTGAGCGCAGAGCCTATGTAAGTAATTCAGTAGATTGTAATACAATCTTAATATATATAAATTACGTGTCACGTTGTTTGTCCGCGATGGACTCCTAAACTACTTAACCGATTTTAATGAAATTTGCACACCGTGTGCAGTTTGATCCAACTTGAAAGATAGGATAGCTTACATCTCAATTTATAGTAAAAAAAAACTTTTGACAGAACGAAGTCTGTCTGGGCAGCTAGTGACATATAAAGTATTTGAACCTTACTGTACTTCAAAATATGAAACTCGACGTTGAGGGAATAGAAACCGGACAGAAATCTTAGACTCGACGTAGGGGTAATGGAAGCTAAACAAGATTCTCGGCTCGACGTTATGGGACTCGACGTGAAGGGAACCAATCGTTGAGACGCGCCAGGATACGTCGGCCGTCTGGCACGGCCAGTATTGAACTGTTGACATAATAAACAAGCCACAAGGTGTTGTGTCCAGGAGGCGCCGGTGTCGGACCGCACGGCGCTCGTGAAGGACACGAACAGTCCGCAGTACGACGCGGTGTTCCCGCTCGTGGTGCCGCGCGGCAACCGCGCGGTGCTGCGGCTGTTCAAGAGGCACGCGGTCAAGTTGCAGGTCTACTCTAGAGGGTGAGTGTGGTTGCTGTGTTGCTGAACGCACGTTTGTCCGCACCGTGACATGCCGATGCATATGTCATCCGTATCGGGCTTTCAATATGATTTCATACAAATGCGGCGCGTCAGGTGCGGCGCGGACGGTGCAGATATATGTGCGTTCACCATTAGTGTAACGTGTCAAATACATTGGTAATTAAAATCCACAAGAAGCGATACTAAAATTCGAATGTCACAATTTAAATAATTTCAAAAAAAAAATTACAATCACATAGATATAATTATATTTTATTATTACTTGATTATTTTATATTGAAAATTATATTCATGATACAATATTTCCGTTTTGATACTATGTTTTTTTAAAACGTTATGAAATCCTGCCGAAGGAAATGACCTTCTAGGTTTGTTTACATTAATGGTGTCCACTCACGGTCATTCCATCGCGTCATTTTTGGAGCCGCGCCAAACGACATATGTCAAAATGGTTGGATGCCAAACATGATGCACACTCACGATCATTCCAATTCTCTTTCATTTGCGCGTTTGACCTCATCGAAAGACGTTGACATGACGTTGCGTTCGGAAGCCATTTTGTTACAAAAAATTATACAATGACATTTGGAAGTGTCTCCTTCGTTCGACATCTCGGCGCGAAACAGGGTTGGATTTTCTCATATAATAATTATAGTATTTACACTATAATTTCACCCTTTGTACTATGTACTATCCACATCTAAGTATAGTACGCTAAAATACTATAATTTTATTTGGTCCCGAATGTTTATTTTTAAGACATATTATGAATATTTCGACAGTGCGTGTATCCGACCGAATTCTGATCTTGCGTTTCCTGTCTCAATGTCCTCAGCAGTAGGCTTCTTTTTTTTTACACGAATAAGTTAATGCTTGACCACAATCCCACCTGATGGTAAGTGTAGATGTGGTCCAAGGTGGTGTCTTTTGTTCCTTTCCACTAACAGTAACTAATCTCGTTCCTTATGATTCCTTCCATTCCATACGAAATTCAATCAAAGCGATGACAATCGCTTGCGAATTTGTGTGTAATAATACGTTTATTTACGAAGTTCTTCCTACTACTTGACTTGAAAGTAAAAGTATTTTTTCCATTTCAATTTAACGATTTTGTGCTTGCAACACTGAGTGTACTATATTTTTTTTAATAAATACTATACTTTTCATTGTTTTGTACTATATTTTTCAATGTACCTAAATCCAACCCTGGCGCAAAATGAACAAAGAATGGATGTGGGTTTGCGCATTCACGATCAGTCGGCGCGATGTTGCGGCGTGACGCCGTGGCGCGATTGGAAATCCAGAGTTTTATATCACGCCATCAGTTTTTCACATTCACGATCAAATTTTGGCTGTATATCACGCCATTTGACGCGATGGAATGACCGTGAGTGTCCACCTTAAGTATTGCTTCTTGTCGACGGGACATTGTAGGCATTTATTTAGAAGATGTGCTGAGAATTTTCTATCTTTGTTTCTTCTCTTTAATAAGGTAAAATTAAAACTATCTGAAAGATTTTCGTACATTATACGAATTCGACTGTTTTATAATTAAATCCTTGCGATTCAATTTTCGGTCTGAACGAGTTGATAAACTTGTCGACTCGGTATAATGTGCAAAGACCTTAACTTAGCTAGCAACTGTCTAAAAGTCACATAGAGTATAGAGTACATTTTTATTACTTTGTAAATAGTAGGTATCTTTTGTGTATAGAAAAAAATGTGGCTATCTTCCCCAGTTGGCCATGTGAATGCTCATTTCCTATATACCTAAACAAACATTATTTAACTCTTTCCTATCTACTTTCTAATCCCTTGAATAAACTCAGGGTGGATTTGACCAAATATCTTATCGTGTCAGAGAAACTATTCCTCGAATAAAAGACGAACCCCAGTCATGAATCTTGCATGTTCCGCAAGCAACTAAAATGCCATCCTTCACTACCATGGCATGGCAACATTCTATACCATTTTATTCGAGCGCTAAGCATGGTCAAATCCGCTGGTGGGTACCGTCGTAATGTCCATGTACAAGTAGCGCCCCTAGCGTAGAGTAGCGGTACTAGCGGTAGTGTTGTGTTGTTGTTAGCTGCTGTGACGGCGTGTTGTGTTGCAGCGGCTGGTTCTCGAAGGACACGCTGCTGGGCTCGGCGGCCGTGAAGCTCGCCCCGCTCGAGACACAGGTCACCTTACACGACGCTTTCCCTGTGAGTGTGCATTGATAGATTTGTTTGCTTTGTGTATGATATTTCTCTTTTTTTCTTTTTTTTGTCTCTTTCTTAGCCGGCAATGCATACCATATATGTGTGTAGCCACTTACCATCAGGTGGATCGTCAGCTCGTTTGCCGGATATTTTCGTAAAAAGTAAAGGTTGTTCTTATGTCTCCGTTACATGTGATTGTGAGTTAAACTTAATGTTAACAGTCATTGGAAATGTTTTATGTGTAGGTTAACTTTTCAGTTGTTTTGTCAGAGTTATTTTTTTTTATAATTTTTACATACTGGTTTTCAGTCAGTTTTTTTATTTATATATGTACACCACAATTCCAGCTAATGGACGGTAGAAGACCAGCGGGGGGGTCGCTGGAGGTGAAGCTGCGCGTGCGCACGCCGCTGCTGCAGCAGCAGGTGGAGAACACCACGCATCGCTGGCTCGTCATCGACTCGTAGCTCTCGACACGACTTGGATGTTGTCCATGATGATTATACGAGCGTCAATTTATCGGTGTTCCCAATATTATATCAGTCCAAAGTAAATCTACTCAATTGATATATTATTAAATTATAATAAATTATAGTATAGATAGAATATTGGGACCGGCTATACACAAGAACGTACCTAACATGTGCGTTATAAATGACGATGCTATGCTGATTTATGTGATCAATACATGTGTGCTGCCTGGGTTGTGTGTGTGTGTGTGTGTGTGTGTGTGTGTGTTTGTGTATGTGTGTGTGTGTGCGTGTGTGTGTGTAAGATTTTTTTATTTTATTTTTTATTAATTTCAACCTGATGCTGTACTGATTGGTTCTCCAGATTAAAAGAGTATAAGGTCACAATCTAATATATAAAATTCTCGTGTCACGCTTTTTTGAAGTTAAACTCCTCCGAAACGGCTCGACCGATTTTGGTGAATCTTTGTGTGCATATCGGCTAGGGTGGAGAATCGGACAACATCTATTTTTTATCCCCCTAAATGTTATTTTTTTAAGTTTTTGACAGAACGAAGTCTGTCCGGGCAGCTAGTTATTCTATAATGTTGCATCACGTACATGTTTTGCATAAGGACAATATATCTCGATGTTTTCCAAATGCTTGTATTGTGTGATATGTGATCTAAGGATAGGAAAGAAAAGAGTTTGAAGAATGATTGTAGTCCATTAATATATTTGCATACTAATGGGTTGATGACGTTTTAAGGGACTGCCTACGATTTTTCGTTCTGAAAATGATAGTAAAAGACGATGCGTTTGTATAAAAGGTATAAAGATGGAGAGTGTCTTACAATTTTATTATTTATAATAAGAAATAATAGGTTTCTGTAACTGGCTTTTGGATAGTACATTACTAGAAATATATTCTGGCTAAAAAGTTCTCAATGCAACAATCATTAAGTGATCTGTCTTACACACGCTAAAATATTTATATATGGCACTCATACTATACTGATGTTATGAAAGACTGAACAAATAAATTCAGTCCACTACTTTGTAGAAGTTTTAAAATCTATAATTAAATAAGAAAAATATAGTCATATGTCCTGTATGTAATTATCAAAGGTTTTTAAATCTGTTGGCTACGTGTATGGCCTAACGCGCTAAGCAAGGCGCATTAACGCAGTTAACACTAACACTAACACTGATGTAGAACACCCCTTTACTATACCTGCTAATTCTGTTAAGGCATGCGACATATTGTTGTTCAAATCAGCCTTTAATGGTAGCAATATAAATATAATAAGAGACATAATAATGAGAGGAACGCGCATAAAAATTCGTCTGTAAAAATAATTGAATCTTTCTCAGATTACTAACAGAATCTGTCAACATTGTGATATTGTAAAAGTTATAGTAATTCTTTACTCTTTCATTTTTACACTGTACAGTCTTCGTTTGTTTTAAACAATGTACAAATACAATAATTGTAAATCTGTATATATATATATGTATATTCAACTGTTTATGTATTTTTATACATCTGTAATCTATGTAAAAATAAGGCTATACAATTTGTTGTTCCAGTGGTGATATGTTATTGAAAACAGTTTGGTATTTTGTCTTTCTTGATATGGTTGGTAAATCTCAAAATGGTGCATATTAGATACCTATTTTTTTTATGGAACTATGTACTATTGACTTCAAAATTCTTAAAAAAATATATATTGAATTATATTCGTGAAAAGCCACTTAATAAATCAGTATAGTTTAGTAATACACAAAATATTTAAATATATGATAATTATAATAATTAATCTGATAAAGTCGGGACACGAAGCAGGAAGAAATTCGTACATTGACTTGTTATTACCTGTCTCTGTCACTCCCGCATAATATAATGCGTCTCGCTCGTACAGTGCAATGGCTGCCATTCTATGCAAGCGAGACGCATTAAATTTACGCGGGAGTGACAGAGATAGATAATAACAAGTCAATGTACGAATTTCTTCCTGCGTCGTGTCCCGACTTTAGTATTGTTGTACATAATGTAATGCGCTGTGGCTAGTAAATCCTATCGCATTTATTTGTTTTACAGTTAGAAGTAGTTTGGACAGAAAATGCTAAACGAAGTCAAGTGCTTTGCCTAGTTCTTTCTTTTAAATATTATGTAATTATTGTAGATACTGATTTATATTTGTTAAATCATTGACTGGACGAAACTGAATAAATGGTTATCAAATTAATTTGTAACATTTGTTTTATTTTTAGGTAGTCTACTGAGTATTTGTAAGTAGGTATTTTATATTACACGTGAATTGTGTGAATTTTTGTGTCTTGTGTTCTGGTTGAAGATTAGCAGCGATCACATAAGGCGCCATCCATAAATTACGTCACACTAATTTCATGACTTTTTATCCCCTCCCCCGTCCTTGTCACAACTGGTCACATTTGTGAGACCTCCCCCGAGTGTGACGTCACATATTATGAAATTTTACACCTAGAAATTTTGAAAAGTGACGACAAAACATTTAGGTCCCTTCCACCCCTTGTCACACAATGTCACACTACATCGACCCCCCCCCCCCCCCCCCCTAACGTGTGACGTTATTTATGGATGGCCCCTGAGGATATTGCTGTGTCTAGTGTAGTGTACACAACTCAGCTGTCTTTCTGTGGTGTAGGGGATTGTATTTCTTACACCACAACGTGATGCCGAGAAATATTAATAAAAACGTACATTGTATTCTGTACTTGGGTTAGAAAAAAAATTGCGAAGAAGGAGGACCAGCTCCTCTCTTAGAGAAATAAGGGTTGTGAGATTCCTAAGGGAAAATTAAGGATGCGTAATTATAAGATGATTCATTATCTTGATAGCCCTATTTTTGGTTGCGAGTCAGAAGATTCAGATTTCTACTGTTGCTAAATGCTGAAAGCATGCTGGAGTATTTTTTAATACAATTTGTTTACTATGTCTACTTATTCGTTCTTTGTCGCATATACAAGAACAGGTCCCATTAAATTATATTGCTATTATCATACAAACCAACAACAGAGAAATTGAAATTCATTTCCACCTTCATAATTAGTTCCTGCACCGAATGTTGATCAAACTGACCGTTGTATTGTAATCGGTCTCAATGTCAAGGCGAGCCGCCAATGCCAACTTATTTACCGACCCGATACACCTGTATCGACCTGTGATCTGTGATGCGAACCAGTTCACACCGGACACCGGAATTTAATTGGCGCGCACTACATTGATTCAATTAGGAAGTAAAGATCGTGAGTTGTACATAATATATTGACTCCAATTGCTTCCAATAATTGTTCTGAAGGTCACAATTGTATAAAAATTACGATAACACAAGGTCCATAATATTCCCACTATTGACACAGTAGGTTTTTTTTATTATTAAAAAAATTGAGTTTGTATTAAGAAAGTGCACATTAACTTACCAATAATGACTAAATACTTACCCACCGCTATGAATACAACCTGTAACTTTACTGTTCTCCTGCTGCTCCACGCTAGCCAAATCCGGATTGGCAGATTTCACACACCTTTCAGAACAGGATGGAGAATTCTTAGATGTGCAGGTTTCCTCATCATGTTTTCCTCAGATAATTCGCCGCAATGTATGATTGGGTCTGGGGTCGTGCTCCACCTATGTTCTCCACCTGGGAGAAGCATGGGATACGTACAGTTTATTAAGCAGGTTATGATCCAACTACCTACCTACCTACCAATCCATTAAATACAGTCGTGCAAGAGTAGATTTCATTGTCTTTGGACGGCGAGGCGTGGCATGTTGGAGTCGAGCAATACTGAAGGATGTAACCACTATGTTTGATAATGATTGTCCCATGTTTTTCTGTTTAGTTCTTTCTTTCGTTTTCTTCTCTCTTTCTTGGCCGGCAACGTATCAGTGATGCCTTTGGTGTTGCTGATGCTCATGGGCGACGGTAGCCACTTACCATCAGGTGGATCGCTAGCTCGTTTGCCGGCTAATTCCATAAAAAAACTTAGTACTTAGTAGGTAGGTACTACACAACTGAAACAGGATGAAAACACAATTCAAACATTAGTCAATCAAATAACTATTTATACCAAAGTTCTAATCAGATTTACTAATATCGTTATTTGAGTAGAAGTTCTAGATAGATAGTATAAGAAATATGTCTTATTTCTTTACAGATAAAGTTGCATTTTAAACGTTTTTATTGAAGTTGAATGTTTGCCCGATAGCAAATATTACCGGTTAGTATCGGATGCACGTCGTGAATCGTGAAACAGTGTTTAGGAAGTTGTTCTCGATATTAAATAAATATGGTTAGCAAATATTTTGTCCAAGTTACCTGGGCTATAAATAACAGGTCCTCGTATAATTATTTGTCACTAAAAAGAGGAGACAAAATGTATCAATATATTGTGTACTTATTTTTTTACACAAAATAAAGTTATTTTACAGTATCGTCATAATTAATTAAATTTAATTACATAAAAAACAACTGGCCCATGAGGGGATCGAACCCGCGACCTTCGCGTTATTAGCACGACGCTCTAACCAACTGAGCTAATGGGCCGATGTGCAGTGGAACAAAAAACAGGAAGACACACTCCATCATAAAAAAATACTTAAAGGGTTAGTAAAAGTTACTTTAGCTTTTCTGATGTTGTCTATAAAGTTTAAAGCCGGCTTTTGACTATGGGATGTAATATATATTACATCTTGAGATATATATTACATCCCGCGGTTGCTGTTCACACTGTAAGATATATATTTTGGAACAGTTCAACTTCTGTCACCACTGTGTCATCACGTTTTTTATCGAAACGCTAAAACGTTCAAATACTTATGTCAATTGACACGTCTGCATACGAACGTCATCATTCAAACTGAGGGCGAGGCAGGGGGAGGCGCGGTGTCCGGGGACGTGAGGTAAAATATAGACCTCAATATCGCTCAAAAAAATATTTATAGTTTGGGATGTAATATATATTATAGCACAGTGTGAAAGGTCTCGTACAAAATGTATGACGAGCGATAAAATATTATATCTCAAGATGTAATATATATTACATTATATCCCATAGTCAAAAGCCGGCTTAAGTTAGCATGCAAGTTCATTCTGATACAAGTAATTCGTCGTAGATGTCTTGGAAATACACCTGGGCAAGAAAGTTGCACAAAACTGGGACGTCTAGGTGTCAACGCAATAAATAAATGATATTTTTTATTCATTGTGACGCACTGTATTTATCTTTACGATTTATCATTGTATAATGAACAAGCAGGTGTCCTTACGAAATATTTTATTTTTATTAAGAAGCGAGTAGGGATTGCAATCCGGTGTCATTTTCAATCCGGCCGGATTTTACCGGATTTTCATCAATCCGGTCGGATCCGGCCGGATCCGGCCGGATCCGGCCGGATTGATCACGTGATCAAAATTTTTCTTTCTAGTTCTAATATAGACTGTTTTTGAGGTAAAAAAAAAATTTTTTGGATTATTAAGAAACGCAAATGCGTTAAGACAAAGTAAATGCAACCGAACTGTAATAAATACTCGCACAGGTCGAGTTGGGTAGACCCTAATGACGATTATCTATACTTAATGTTAATAAGAGGATGGACGAGACGAAAATCATGTCAAATGTTCATGTCACATCCGTATCGGTTGTTGTTGACGGCGCTGCTCTCGAAGTTGTAGACGAGTACATTTCCTGAGACAAGTTATCCAAATGGGCAAGTCCAATTTTGAGAAAGAAGTCATTCGTAGAATCCAACCCGGATGGGCTGCGTTCGAAAAACTGTGCCATATCTTGTCGTCCAAAACACTACCTCAGTGACTGAAGTCGAAGGTATTCGAGCAGTGTGTGTTGCCAGTCCAATTTTGAGAAAGAAGTAATTCGTAGAATCCAACCCGGATGGGCTGCGTTCGGAAAACTGCGCCATATCTTATCGTCCAAAACACTACGTCAGTGGAAGTCGAAGGTATTCGAGCAGTGTGTGTTGCCAGTGATACGGATCCGAGACGTGATGCTTCACTATTGGCCTAATGCATAAGCTTAGAGGCGCCCAGCGGGCTGTAGAACGAGCTATGCTCAGTATTTCTCTACGCAATCAAATCAGAAATGATGAAATCCGTAGACGAACGAGGGTGACCGACGTAGCTCAGAGAATTAGCCAACTGAAACCGCAATGGGCTGGCTACATAGATCGAGGGACTGATAACCTTTGGGGATAAAAGGTCCTCGAATGGGTAAAGGCTTCGGTAAAAGGAGGATAGGACGCCCCCTGATCATGAGGACCGACGACCTGAAGAAGATAGCGGGTATCCGCTGGATTGAGAAGGCTCACGACCGGTCTAAGTGGCGAATATTAAGAGAGGCCTATGTCTAGCAGTGGACCTCTAAAGGCTGGTTGGTGGATGGATGGATGGATGGAATAAGAGGAAATTTTTGATATTTATTTATTTTTTGTAATGGATAAACTCAAAAACTGTTGGACCAATTTCTAAAAATTTTTACACCAGTAAAAAGCTACATTATTCCTTAGTCACATAGACTATATTTTATTGTGATTAATATTTTTTACTTCATCACAAGTAAAAATGTTTGACGCCCAGCGAAGTGGATACGGTTCACCTAGTTTACTATATTATGCCTGTGTCTGGACTCTGGATTTAAACAGCCCGAGAACTGTAATTTTAGTAAGAAGTAGAACAGATTGTCAATATAACTTGTCTTCTAAAAAATATATCAATTGCTACACTTTTTTCTCGTTACTTTCTTTCAGAAGGGAGCCAATAACAAGTGAACATGTATACAAACAAATATACATCTTTATATGTTTAAAGGGGTTTTCTGTTGTCATGTTATCGCGAATCAATTGAAATAAACCTATGGCTTACACCTACATCCATTTAGGGCAAATATTACAAATTATAAACAAGAAGTATTTATTAATTTACTAAAATATAATTTCACGCAATATAACTTTCAACTTATATATTCAGTAATTTGTGTTGTACATTTAATCCCTATTGAACATAAGAAATACCCGATTGCAATACTAGATTATTTACAACATCTATACCAGGCATTCAAAGCATCTACACTAGCAACAGGGTGATTATTTTGCTAAAAATTAGCGTGACCGGAGCCGGTCACCGGATCCGGTAAATTTCACCGGATCCGGTACGCGTAAAAACCGCCGGATCCGGCCGGATTACCGGATCCGGTTTTCCGGATTGCAATCCCTAGAAGCGAGCCAAGAAAGAAAAGAAGGAATGATCTGAATTTTACCAAGAAAAAAATAACCGACTTCATAATAACTCAAAAAAAAATTACTCGTGAGATCTAGCTCAAATTTAAGTTGGACCACATGACAAGCACCAGCTTTCGATAAAAAAGAATCATCAAAATCGGTTCACCCAGTCGAAAGTTCTGAGGTAACAAGCATAAAAAAATACAGTCGAATTGAATACCTGCTCCTTTTTTGAAGTCGCTTAAAAAGCAAGTACCTACCTACTTACTTACTTACCTAATTAGATTTCACGTGGCTACCACAATACACTAAATACACTAGCCAAGTGCAACTTGGCACACTTTACCCTTGGCAAACTATCTTGTGATTTCTCAGGAATGTGCAGAACTTAATCTCATGCCCACGTGCAGATATAGTGACGTCATATTGGCCGATGTTGATCGCGATGATTACACCATGTACGTTATGGAAAAATATTGTTTAGGTACTATTTATTAGGAATGATTAAATTAATATAAGTGGACATTTGGTGGACATCAGCAAAATCATAAGCGTCACCGACATACCTATTTTTGAAGGAAGTAAAGATACAATTTCATATACAAAACATTCACTTATTTCAACAGGAAGGTAAATAGGTAGCTTACATTAAGTAGGTAGGTATTGTTTTACGTAAGAGTTCCCCTCGCTACCACACGAACTCATAATGTGAAACGCACTCTATTTTAAAAACCGGTAAAACATGCAAAACAGATAATAAAAAATTGCATCACTAATGAAAAATGCAAAGCCGTGACGCGTAAATAAAAAAAAATGCGTAATGTCAGTTGCGTTTAGAAATGGCGCGAATGGCCGCCCGCTGCCGGCCGCTCGGATGACGCGCGGGGGTGAAGGAACCGAGAGCGTTTTGCATGGCGCCAGCCAGACCGGTTTGTTGGCGAGGTGCCCGCTGCTGACCGCCTGGCGAGCGTGATCGTTTGCTTCGGATTATTTCAAGTAACAACGGCAATTCTTTCCCTGTTTCTCATGAGGGCTTTCCCGTGACGTACTCGAAAAATTCTCAATAGATATTCCAGTATCCAGACTCGTAGCGTTCCGGCTGGGGGCCTGAGAGCCAGATCTTTCTTTTTTTTCTTCTCCCTTTTCTAGGCCAGATGGCGCTGATGTACTTACATAGGTGACGATAGCTTTATGAGTCGTGTTCGTATTCAGATGCGGTAGATCGATAAGTAGATAAAATTAATTTATTAGGAAGATTTTCGTGTATGGATCAATTGGATCGTTAGGATTCGACGGAAAAAAAAACATACATAATTACACATAAATATACACTTAGGAAAAAAATGGGACCACATGATAAGCACCAGCTTTTGATTAAAAAAAGAATCATCAAAATCGGTTTACCCAGTCGAAAGTTCTGAGGTAACAAACACAAAAAAATACAGTCGAATTGAATACCTCCTCCTTTTTTGAAGTCGGCTAAAAATGTAAGAAACTTTGTTATTAAGTATGTAGATCTTTTAATTAGTGTTCCTATGTTACAATACAATACCTTTCACAACTCTCCCTACCAATGAGGATAAAGTCATCCCATGGGCCCTAATGTAGTCGTAGCAATTTGAGGTCTGCAAAACTACCGAAAACAGTATTATAAGTATAACATTACTAACTTACATACTACACCGTAATCTAATTGAGAAAGCCGCTTCACTGTTCATTCACGTGCTACAGTAAACACTGGCTGTGGCTGGCTCCGATCAATAACAAGCGAGAGAGCTTGAAGGACGCGGGACCTACGTACACTGGTACAAACGGAGCTTTGCCTCTTGTATCCATAGAGTTGCCAACCGTCTTGTTTTCCCAGGACATGTTCTAGTTGGAACGAAGTTCCTTATCGCGCGTTGTGAAAGGGGGCTAGGCGGAAAATTTTGGGACGAAAAGTTGTAACGACACTTTTAGCCGTCGTTGTTTTTTTTACATAGAAAGCAAGCCAGATATTTTCATTTCTTGCAGTCAGTACTAGGATAGCAAAAACATGCAGCAAGTGTGCCAAAACAAAATCTAAGGTACTACTAGGTGAACAAAGCAATTGCTACTAGCAAAACCGAAACCAAACCACCTCTCAAGTTTTTTTTTGTAGTGTCCTGGGACGTCCTAAATAGTTTTTAAGCAGTTTGCAACTCTATTACTGCGTCCTGTTTTCAAACTAAGTTGTCCTGGTTTCTCCAACTTCAAATCCTGGTTTTTTAAATTTTAGGTTGGCAACCGATATGTTAGACCTACGTATATACTATGTATATATTATGTATATACTGTCTTGCATCTCTCTTTCATATTGTATATTTAGAACAGTTACAAGAATAAAGTAAGTGAATTTAGCAAAGTAGTCACGGTTTACAGTTTTGGTGCTATTAGGTTATCACAGGCATTAAAAAAATTGATGTTTAATATTTGCATGAGCTATAATTTCTACCTACATAGGTACTTTATACCTGTACCGTACTGCTTGGCTAAGTGCAAAAAATGCATTTTTGTCAACTTTGATTTTGATTTTTTTTTGCAGATGGGATCGATGGGGACTTTTCAATTTTTTTTATGGAAATAGCCGGCAAACGAGCTGACGATCCACCTGGTGGTAAGTGGCTATCATCGCCCATGGACAACAGCAACACCACAGTCATCACCGATGCGTTGCCGGCTAAGAAAGGGAGAAGAAAAAGAAACAAAGAACTGGCTCGCAAGCCCCCAGCCGGAACACGACGAAATTATAATTTTGTTCTCAATTATGTGTACCAACTTTTAGCTCTAGGCGAATTATTGTGAATCGATGACTATACGTATGCAAGCAGTATGGTTAACCTATGGCTAACCTGCGTAGATCCGAAAGTATAATTCAGAATTTCAGACGAAGTACCCACTTCACTTGTTAAACTTGATGGCGAAGGAGCTATAAAATTAATGAAATAAAAATCACCATAAATTCGTTTCGATACGAACGAAAGATTCCTATAAAAATGGCTTTGCCTGATTGAGTTCGATCGAAAAAGTAGAAAATCGCCTTTAGCCTTGAACACGATGAACGAGCATTTTTGTCTTTTTTAACCAACTTAAAAAAAAGGAAGAGGTTCCCAATTCGACGGTTTTTTATTTTTTGTTTGTTACCTCAGAACTTAGGACTGGGTGAACCGATTTTGATGATTCTTTTTTTAATCGATAGCAGGTGCTTGTCATGTGGTCCCACATACATTTGATCGAAATCTGATAAGTACTTTTTGAGTAATATTGAAGTCGGTTATTTTTTGTTAGTAAAATTTAGTCTAATTTGTTTCGTACCCAAAGCACCAAAGGATACGTACTACCGGGACCCTATCCCGGCTGGTTTTTAATAATCAGAACGATTTATAAGGCTTATAGAGTAAATCTTTTTACTCAGCATATTATGATAACAACAAGTGACGATATTGCGACGCGATCAATACTTGCAAACAGAAAATAAAAGCGCATCTGAATTCTGAAACTCCTGTGTAGGTTCAGTGATACAAAAATGTACCGTAGTATTTATCTAATACGAGTAATCGCTTTGCTTCGGTTTTCTTATTTTTTTACACCTTGGGTTACATTATTGGAGTTTTATTAAGGATCCCTAATTTTTTAAAAACATAATATAGCCTATGTCACATGGGGATAGTGTAGTTTCCCGACAGTAAAATAATTTTTCAAATCGGTTCAGTAGTTTCGGAGCCTATTCAATGCAAACCGATATAGGTAGCATATAGCAACTGAACAGTAAAAATGTTTAATATTATGTATAGATTTTTACTGGTTGTACCTGTTATATCATGGTATACACTGAACTCATTCCTCTATACTCTTATATAAAGCTACTTTACGGAGCTAGGGTGTGGCACCTCCCTACGAGAACTGCCACACCCTTTAGTAAAAGTAATAATCATCAATTCAGAGCTAGTACTGCGCTAACTAGAAAACTCTTCGGGAATGCGTCACTCCATTTTGGTCCAAATATTTGAGAAGTTACATGTTCATTTCTTCTCAATATTCAACATAAAATAAGTACAATACCATGACGGGCAGAAGTGAAATGAAATGAAATGAAATCAGATTTAAACCTCCGCATGTGATTTTGAAAACAATATCACCAAAATGAATTTCTCTTTGTAACTCAATCACAAGTGGATGCCACGAGGCTGTTAATTCCAAGCGTGCTTTAATAAATTTGGTTCATTTGAAACAAACTGTTGTATTTAAACATCACCAATTATTTGAATATCTACTAATAGTGCTCTTCAGAAATAGATTTGACTTGATTGAATAGCAGTCGCCCTCCTGTAGTAAAATAACGAACAATGAGCAAGCTCTGCTTCCACAGCAATGTATGGCATCAGGCAAAGATGCCTCATGAAACCAATACAAAAGATGTGACAGTTTAACCCATGGGCAGCTGAAGCTTCAGGTAACAGTTGGCTTTAACTCAATATTGAGCCACTACGGAGCATGGGTGTTTTCTCTTGAGAAGGCTTACACCATACTCCACTGCGCTGCTTCAGTGGGGATTGGTGGAGGGGCTGGTAACAGTTAACAACAAAAAACCTAGTCATATCGTACCCCAGTCCAGTCAAAACACGCCAACACCCCCCAAACTGGGTCCATTGAGCTCCAAAATACTCAAACAGTTCCTGGAATCCAACGCCGGCCGGCTTCAGCTCCATTCACGACTTCATAACGTAAACACGGGCGGCCTCGGCATTGCGGCGCGATCGATACAGCCTGCGAATGTCAAGTTGAAGGGGGCGCCTTGACGTCAGCCGCCCACGCCACCCACGCCCCCCCCCCCCGCCGCCCCGCACTGGGGGGAGGGGGAGGGGGTTGCTGTACTGGAAATGCTGATACCAATTTCAGGGATACAGCTATGAGAGCTGGATATAAGAAGGAAAGTTGCACGTGGAAAGAGTTCTTTATTATTTACGTTTTCGTTTTGAAACAAAAAAATATATATAAATAGCGAGGGCAGAGAAAATGCAATGAGAGAATGAAAAATGAAATAATTTGAAAAGTCTGAGAATTTTTTCAATAATAAATAATATGTAATTATATTGATCGTTTGTCGTTCATGATCTGATGTGACCACGTGACCAGCGTAGGGGAATCGTAGCAGCAGTGCTGCAGTGTAGAAAATTGTACAATTTCGTAGATTTCGTAGCTCGTAGGCGGCTACAGCGTAGCAGAGATAGCTTGTTGAAAGACTCCTTGAAGACTTCTTGTGGTGTATGCAGTATGAGTAAAAGTTTAGTACTTATTATAAGTACTATTATTTCTTCTGTGGTAAAGTTTTGTTTAGCAAGCACAAGATGATTTTGAATTTGGTGAATAAATTACGACGGAAACGTCGTACACATATCAGAGATTTTGAATTCGATAGTGCTTCAAAATGTACAATCGTTTGACGTAAAAAAAGTGATTTTGCCAAAAGTGGTACATACCACATAAGAGGTCTTAAAGTCGCAACGCCTTAAGTTACTGTGGTTAACGATTATATTGTTACTTACATTCGCCACTTATCTTTGGTAAACGAAGGACCCTCGTAGCTGTAGATCAGTCTCAATATCCAGGATCAGTTGGGGTTGTACTTTGTAGTCAAGGATTCCCTTATTATATACAGATAGATATAACTATTTAACATTCTACCATACCACCTCCATTCAGACCAAAATCGCATATCGCTAGTGAAAGCAGTTAAATAAAATAACTGTGTTATTCAACCCCCACTCGTGCGTAAATAAGGGCTAATCGCAGGGTGAAAGAGTTTTGTGGGGGTGTAACGCGATTTGCGTCATCATCAAAACATAGGAGCCACGCCCGATAAAATATATGTTACTATAATATTTATAGTATGATTGTTTTAAAACAGTATCGAAGAACCTTTTCATCAATACGCACTGGACCAGTGTGGAAGAGTGTGTATGCTCCAGTATGCTCCAGGTCAGTTATAAAGACAGATTTGTAGTGGGCCATTAATTGGTTGATGTTTAATTATTGTATATTAAAACTAGTAATAAGCATTTTATTGACATTTTTATTGCAACTAGGTATGAAGCTTTTAATCCTTTTATTAAGGAAATTATGTTTCGGGTATCAGTTTTTCTCCGAACTTTTTGTGGACATTGTATGATACGTATTTCATAATACGATGTATTTGTAACAATAATAATAATTATGTTTAATAATAATTATATAAACTAATATTATAAAGAGGAAAGATTTGATTTTTTGCATTGAATATGCTCCGAAACTACTGAACCGATTTGAAAAATTCTTTCACTGTCGGGAAGCTACACTATCCCCGGGTGACACAGGCTATATTATATTTTCAAAAAAAATTAGGGATCCTTAATAAAACTCCAATAATGTAACCCAAGGTGTAAAAAAATAAGAAACCCGAAGCAAAGCGAGGGCGGTTACTCGTATTTAATATTAAAGGTGTGGTTTTGTGTGTATCTTTATATCCACAGCAATCCAGTCTATTTTTACAATTTACAATTTTATTTACATAAATCTGAGTTGTTCTTGAAAGTTAACAACACTTTGTGGTCATATTCATACTTTATTACCTATAGTTTATTGCTCCGCATTTAATCAACCTTACGGTAACATTTTATTATACCTCCATTGTATTCGGCCTAACGGCGCCCAACATGTATTAATACGATTAATTTGATTTATGAAATGTAATAAATTGTTATCGATGTATTTTGGGAATAAATATTTAATTGGATAAACGCTCCAAGAAAATTGGGTTAGTGCCTGACTATAGCCAGTAGGTACCTATAGGGAGAACTACGCCTACGTATTTGATCAGGCGGTCATTTTAAGAGGGCTTGGTGTTCTGAATTGGTGTTATAGCACAGAAGAAATAATAGTAGATACTTATAATGAGTATTTATAGGTAGGTAGGTACATATTTTATATTGTAATATGCGGATTTACAGTTGTATTTAACCGACTTCAAGAAAGGAGGGTTTTTTTATGTTTGTTACCTCAGAACATTCGACTGGGTGAACCGATTTTAATTATTCTTTTTTTAAACGAAAGTTGGTGCTTGTCATGTGGTCCTGCTTAAATTTGAGCTAGATTTGACGAGTATTTATTAAGTTTTTTTATAGTCGGTTATTTTTTTCTTGGTAATCTTGTTAGCAATGACCAAGTTTACTATGGTAGTTGATATTATGATCGTTTGTCGCCTATTTTCATTGTCTCCGTAGCATAGTAGGTAAATGCATTAGTAACAAACTCGTTCTTACATTAATAAGAGAGTTTTACTCAATAAGTAGAAGTTATTAGGGGAAAATAATAACATTCTTAGATGAAAATATTTATTGAGTAAAACTCTCACATTAATATAACAACGAGTTTGTTACTAATGCATTTAGCTACTATGCTACAAAGACAATGAAAATAGGCGTATGTACTGAAGTACAAGAAAAACATGCAATTACGCTATTGGAGTTGCTATTTTTCAAGTTTTTCGAAATCTTAAGTACAGCGTATCTCGTGAAAAACTGAAAATCCGACCAAAGACGTAAATAGACTACAGGGTGTAGGACGCACCTACGTCTTTTCAGTCTACAAATAAATATTCATCGTAAAATGTAGTACTAGTAGGTCACCTTACCTTAATCCCACTCGTTCAGAAAACAAGAGTGGGACAGTTATAAGATTCTTATTTCTGTTTCGCAGACATCTGTATAATTGTGATAATTACCGTCATCTATGTGCGTAACAATGTTAAATAATTATGTCATTAGAAATATTATTAAGGTTCATATAAAGTTAGTTATAAACAAGTTATAAAGACATTTAAATTATTTTACTTCAGTACTGTCTAGGTCTGAGAGGTTACATATTTATTTTAAGAGTAGCAACTCAGTTAATAACATTGAACTGCCGACCAGTGACGGATTAAGACTACTTGATGCCCTAAGCAATCCACGCCTGTGGGCCCCCCTATCCGTATGTCAACGTTGTTTTTTGTGCTTTTTTGTGCTTCTTCTGGTGCCCCCCAGACGTGATGCCCTAGGCAATTGCTTAATTTGATTAAGGGTTAATCCGTGACTGCTGCCGACCATGGTTATGTCAACACTCAATTAATGGCGCTCAGTAGGTATATGTATTGCCAAGCAAGCGTGCGAAGTAGCTGTCTTTAGTAATATTTAATTTTCTTTTTTGTAATCTTTTTGATCTATGTAAAAAATCTTTTGACTACAAATGCGCCTAACTTTTCTTTTTTAAGGCCTGCACTTTTATGCAAAATAAGCTTAGGCCATTTTACATCCCAAAACTGATTAATTTTGCAAGTAAAATAGCAAAGACTTTTAATTTATTCGTCATTGCAGTAAAAATTTAATGTTTTATTTTGAGTGTTTAATGAAGCTGTGGTTTGTACGTGAGGGTCTGGGGGAGGGGAGAAGTAGGGGGGAGGGTGACTACCGTCGACCCCCGCTGCATTTGCATGGAAACTCAGAGGATTGTTGACTATTTATTTGCAACGAAGTAATTGTGTTGTCATAAAAATAATAATCTGCTAGTTTTATTATAAAGTCCAGTTTACACGTATTAAGTAGATAAGGGGGCGTCCATAAATTACGTGAAGTGTTTTTTTTAATTTTCTGTATGGGTGAGATATCGTGAGATTTTATTCAACCCCCTCCCCCATCCCCCAATCTCACGTGAGATTTTTCAAAATGTGGGTTTCTTACGTAAACGGGTTGGATTGTAATTGTAAAAAGAAAAAAAATTGCTTCGTGCTTTTATTTAGTGAATGATCTTAATCGTATTACGATTACGCTTAAGATTAAATCTTAAGCATGTACAATCTGGATTAAATGGACCAAAATAGTATAACTTTTTTTTGTTTCAATCAGAAAAAAAATTGCGTGATATTTGCCGAGACCCCCCCTCTCTCCAACGTAAGATTAGATGAGATTTGACCCTCCCCCCTTAAACACCTCACGTAATTTATGGACGCCCCCTTTTTTTTTTTTTTTTGTTTCGGGGGGGAAAATGCATTACGCATACCACCCGGGCGCAGGGGGTACCCGAGTGGTTATGTGGGACTCCCGTATAGGCTAATGAGACCCACGGTATACCCACTAAAAACCCCCCATCTTCCACCTCGCCGCCTTGTGACGGGGTTACGGGAACGCTTTCGCACACATCCGCGACCCCGCCGGCGGCTGCCGCCCACAAGCGGCTCCATCGCAAAAGCCCGAAGGCCCTCCACGATGGGCGCACCAGATGGTAAGGTGCGCATCCCTCCTCGGCCTCCACCAGTACCGTAGCAGACTCCCCCCGAGTCTGCTACTAGGAGGCCATGGGCACCAGATAACTGGTACCCGGTGGAAGATCAGGTCTGTGGTTCTTCCACCGACCACACCTCGGCCGCAGAGGATAGGGCAAGCGGCGCACCGCAATACCGACATGCCTCTTCCTCTGCGGCCCCACCAGTGCCGTTTCAACGGAACGGCCCCGCCAGCTCGCAGGGGGTAGGGAGAGTGGCGCACCGTAATACCAACACGCCTCTCCCCCTGCGATCCCTCCACGGCCGCAGAAGATAGGGAGAACGGCGCACCGCAATACCGGCACTCCTCTTCTTCTGCGGTCCCACCTCCAAGCGCGTCCGCAGCGGACTTGTTCAGTCCGCCGGGAGCGCTCTCCTCGGGCCAGCCGGCAGCCCAAACAGGCCGGCCCTGGTTGCCTCTTAGCTTCACCGTGGGTGACCAGTCCACGGTTACTAAGCCCCCCCGCCACGACAAGGCGGGCAACCCCCGGGGGGGGGTTATGGACGCCCCCTAACTAAATTTTAAGTGAATAATTTTTAGTGCGCTTCCAAACATACTTTACTAACAATAATAATTTAGTTCATACAATTATTCACAACCTACTTAATTACTCATGCATTTTACTAAATTTTAACTAAAAAGTGCCATAAGTCTAAAAAGTCCAAACGTCATAAATGATAAGCCTGGCCACCTACTTAACAGAAAAATATAAAAATTTCTAAATAACTTGATTACTTGAGTACTAAATTTTCCGTTTACACGTATTAATTTACTTAAAATTTTGTTAAAATTTAGTTATCTACTTGACTACTAACGCGCGTATCTTGTATGTGTTACGCTCGAAAAACATAACCCTTCCTTGGCAGTCGGGTAAAAAGTGAGCATTCCGCTTTTCTTTGCTCTTTGGTGTTTGATTGGCGGTCGCTTCCCACCACGTGGCCCATATAACACATTAATATCGAGTTACTATAAAAATCTGAAGTTTACCAAGAAAAAAATAACTGACTTCAAAATAACTCAAATACTACTCGTCAGATCTAGCTCTTTAAGTGGGACTACATGACAAGCTTTCGATTAATAAAAGAATCATCAAAATCGGTTCACCCAGTCGAATGTTCTGAGGTAACAAATACAAAAAGATACAGTCGAATTGAATACCTCCTCCTTTTTTGAAGTCGGTTAAAAATGTAATTCTGATAACAACAATACAAAAAGTGCTCTGAAACAAAAAATGCTTCTCGAATTCGTTTATTGAAATCAAAGCGCTTTTCGCAGAATTTTCCAGGCAGCTTTCGCCCTTGGGTACCGGCGGGGTGCGGGCGGCAGCGGGGGGGGGGAGGGGTATCGATTCACCGCATGAATGGTATTGACGTCACGGGCCTGCGCCGCACGCAGCCTTGAACTTGCAGCATCGATCGCACTTGATGCAGAGACCAAGTTCGCGGCTTACCCTCACGGCGTTGTGCTCGCCGCTCGGCACCGGCGGTGTTTATTATGCTGTTGTTGGTAAATATTGCTGTTACATTTTGGCAGGCAGACAGGTTAGGTATGGGTGATGTTGTCCTTAGAGAAACAGGATTTTCGGTACAAAATCAGGTCTGCAATTTTTAGTACCTATACATATACCTATCTCAGTCCATAAATAACTTCAGCCGATACGGAGAAAGATTATTTCGCTGTCTAGAAAATTAAGTCAAAGCAGATAAAAGTTGTCCCACACACGATCGAACTACCTAGCTACCTCTTTAAAGCAACAAACAACTCAAATGCAAATTTAGAATGACTTCAATTGCTTCAACTCATTAATGGCCCACTTCTGAGCACGGGTCTCTCCTCTTGAGAAGGCCTAGCCTAAAGCAAGTGCGTATTGGTTCATATGACAAAACCAATTTAAGCAAAGCTCTATTAACATGTAATTAATTACCCGCTGATTAGTCATAATGAAAAGTTACATAAGTCAATGTTATCAAGAAGAATAAATGTGATTTTATTATCTGACTTTAATATCTGTCTAACTAACAGAGCAATTAGCATGCAAGTGGCGAGCGAACGGTGAACCGCCTCAGCTACTCTGTGGTAACCGTGTACGTGACAGCCGGCCCGTGCGCGTCAGTATATTATCTGTATATAGATATTTTCCCGCGCTCCAGCATCGTTGGCCTTCGATAAAAAACGTAAACAACAATGGCGGCTTTAATGTGCGGTTTACACTTAATAAGTAGATAAGTAGATAACTAAATTTTAAGTGGGTTAATTTTTAGTGCTCTTGCGCGGTTCTATTCCACATAGGTGGAAAAGCTATGTTCGCTACGTAATTCGTCTCGGAGAATCTCTGGTGGAAACCTGCCTTTAAGCAGAAATACCAGCGAACTCACCTCCACGAACGCGGTACTACTTTAATATAAAGAAGGAACTCATCGTCGTTGCGACTTTAAGACCTCTTATGTGTAAAAATCAGCTTTTTGATGGAATCGATAAAAATCGATAAAGTTTTGTTTAGCAAACACATAGGTGATTTTGAATGTGGTGAATACATTGCGATGGAAACGTTGTACAAACATGAGAGTTTTTGAATTCAATAGTGCTTCATAATGTAGAATCCTTTAACGTAAAAAAGTGATTTTGCCAAAAGTGGCACATAACACATAAGAGGTCTTAAGTCGCAAAGACGTCATTTTCTTTCCTTTCTCATATGCGTCCTGCTTATTCTACAGTTTTTAAACGATTTCAAGAAAGAGAAATCAGCATTTTCTGAGAATACTTTCTATTAACAAGAACGTTGCGTAGAATTATTATTGGTTTATTTATGACAGTAATATATGGTTATTTATGACCACAATATTATTTAAAGGAATTACGTAAAACCGTGGGAGCGGCACGATAGTACAAATCTTTGATAAACAACCACTTAAGTGGTCGGATATTGTAGAACACTATATATTATGTAAGGTATAAGATATCTTTGATAATATCACTCTACATTGCCACTTCGATCCTTTTCCGTCGGTTTTCAATGTCCATTCTTATTTTTAATCTAAAGTTTGATTTTTAAACTCACTAAAGTCATAAGGTCCTAGAAGTTATTTTAAATGGTCTGCTGCAATCTAGTTTGTTCCGTTTATATATTTGTAACTGAGATAACATAATCCCACCAAAAACATTTTTATGTAAAATGTTGCCAAGACGAGACCACGTGGCTCTACATCAAAAGTTAGATCTCATGTAGAGCCAAGCTTCTAACTCTACACGCCCTAACTCTACAAGTCCTATCTTCAGAAATTATACACTTTAGTCAAAACAAAATAATTATGTGGATTGGTCGTTTCGCTACTTTCATATGAGATGGGCATAAGGTAAAAAATGTGTTCACTGTTTATTACTTTTCTATTATACTATAGTACTTGTAGTAAAGGCCAAGCTATATATTTCGTCAATATGGATACATGGATGGAGGAAAACTTATGTCATAAGATATTGTACCAACTCTACTTAAGTACAAAACTTGTAACTGTGATAGAAAACATGCGTCGAATTACAAAACAGCCTTTTCTTTATTGCGGAGCTATCAAATTATGAAGTTAGGATTTTCGGAAATTGAATAATGAAATAATTAGGTACATATTATGATTGAAGAAAATATTTATCCAAGCCTCCATTCTGTGCTACAACAGAAAGAAATACTATGTTTGTGTAATCAATCTCTACACTTCTCTACTTCAAACAGATAATAATTTATGTCTCGAAATGTTGTAGCTAGGAAAGTTTGTATGTTAGTCGCTTATATTCATTAAATTACGTATTATTGTAACAAATGGAATATTTCTTTTAGGAAAGTTGACTTTTTTAAAGTTTTGAAGACTTGTTTCATTATATTACGAAATGAATGACGCATTTATAAGCGTTTCTGGCGTCAGCAGCCTTCGAAATTACATGAATAGTAACTTTATTGTTTCCTTTGAGGCAACCCTTAAAATAACCTATTGTGAATGCGTAGTTATTCTTAGAATTACGCAAACTCTAATTTGGGAAATAATTACAAAGAATCACCAGTTCGTAATAGCTTCAACGAGTATGTATACTTGTCCCATTCATCGAATAATTATTATAACTTGAAGAATCTTTTAATAGGCGACCCTGTGTGAATAAAGACTTGAGAATTAGTTTAAAAAAAATAATCTAACAATATGATACTATTTTTTGACCATTTTATTTGTAAACACATTACCTATTTTCTTAAAGAAGAAAATAAGTGAAATGTGAAGTGAAAAAATTCTGTAGTACCAAATTGTAGCGACTATAACCACGGGGTGTTCACGTGAAAAAATATTTTGTCAATTGTGTGATATCTCGCGAATGCGATAGGATACAGATAACAAATATTATTACCATAGATTACCTGTGCGATACGCTTCGCACTTTGTCACGAAAACAATTCGCTCAATGCTGATATACAAGTGCTTGAATGGAAATGTTTTTGCTCTTGTCCTCCACTTGTTCACATAGTTATGAATAGGTTTTAAATTGCGTGGGATTTCTTTTGTATTAGCCGAGAGATAGGTAGACCACCTGATGGCAAGTGATGAATCCCGCCCATGCAAAAAATTTCAAAAATATATATTTTATAGGTAGGTTTTACATGAGGTTTGGATTGATCATTTTAGTCCTGTTGTTCTGTTTGTTGGCCTTAAACTTAAGCCATTTATTTATTTATTTATTTATTTATGGATAACCAACAAGACACACATTAAGTTCACAAAAATACGTCATACAAATATTTTAAGAACTAAATGTTGCCTTAATTATAGGTTACCACGGCATGCATCGTGGACGAAGAATTATAACATTAAAACTATTTCTATATATTTTTAATAGCTAAATTATTTAAAATTAAATACCCAAACTTAAATTAAAAAGTTCAATGCTGACTACTGCTTAGAGATTTCTTTACACAAGTTTTAAAAGTTAAAATTTTGTTACTAAATAAGTCAATTTCTGTAGTTTTGGCCAGAGAGTTGTACCGCCGCTGTATTCTGTTAAGAGTAGAGTGATGACCGAGATTACTTTTGGCTGCGCTTAATGCAAACGGTGGCTGATGTTTCGATTGTCTTGGTGTTTTGAACGGCACGTTTAGTTTTATTCTTTTTAGAATATCGGGGCAGTCAATTTCGCCATTTATTAACTTAAACAGAAATACAACGTCAAGAAAATCTCTGCGTTCTTTAAGGCTGATTAATTTGAAATGTTTAAGACGGTCTTGATAAGATGGTAACCGTTTCGCCAAGTTACATTGAAAACTTAGGTGCCAAAGAAAACGTTTTTGCACTCTCTCTATACGTTTAACATAAACATCGTAATGAGGATTCCATACAACACTGCAATATTCAAGGTTGCTTCGTATGAAGGTATTAAAAAGTGTTATTTTAGTGGATGGCTTTTTGAAGCTTTTACTATTTCTTAACACGAAGCCTAGCATTTTGAAGCTTTTTGATACCAAGTTATTAATGTGGGAGCTAAATTGTAATTTTTGATCCAACAAAACACCCAGATCCTTTGCGAGATTTATTTTTTGAATGCCTGTGTTGTTTATGTAATAAGATTGACAGTGTATCTCTTTTTTTCGTGTGAATCGAATGTGTTTACATTTTTCTACATTTAAGGTCATATGATTTCTAAGGCACCAGTCATTAAAACGGTTTAAGTCGTCTTGAAGAAGACTACTAGACTGAGGATTGTTTATTTCTTTTACAATCTTTAAGTCATCGGCGTAAAGAAAAACTTTAGAATATTGAAAACAAGAGATAATATCGTTTATAAAAATATTAAAAAATAAAGGGCCTAAATGAGAGCCTTGTGGTACTCCCGATAATACTGGAAATTTTGCAGACTCGTAGCCATTTAGTACTACTTTTGAGGATCTGTTCTTTAGATAAGAAGAACACCACCTATGCAGGTTTCCTCCAATTCCACTGCGAGCTAGCTTATGTAAAAGTATTTGGTGGTCAACTTTATCGAATGCTTTGCTAAAGTCAGTATATATAACATCTGTGCATATTCTTGAGTCCACATTCTCTATCACATACGAAAGAAAAGATACAAGGTTAGTTGCTGTGGATCGTGATTTTATAAAACCATGCTGGGAGGGAGTCAGCAACTGTTTCACTTGCCATGAAATTACAGGAAATAGAAGCGACTCAAATACTTTTCCAAAAACGGGAAGAATGGAAATTGGGCGATAGTTAGCTACAGATGATGCATCACCATTTTTGAAGATTGGGATAACAGAGGCTTCTTTCCAGCGCGTTGGAAATACACCTGACATGAGAGATGCGTTGAAGAGCATAGTAAGAGGTTTGGTTATACCATCAGCACATCGGGAAATAAATAAAGGAGGAATACCATCACTTCCTGCTCCTTTATATATATTTAAACTTTTTAAGGCCTTGTGTACTTGGTCTTCGGTAAGCACAACAATGCTGGTTGTATACCCTGTGTTAAAGTCTGAGAATTCCATATTATGTCTGCTCTGTGAAGTGTTAGTTGAGGGAGGGTTAAAAACTGAAGAAAAACAATCAGCAAACATATTGCAGATTTCGTTGCCATTAGATGATTCCACGTTGTTAAATTTCATAACGGAAGGTAGAGTGCTGCAATTTTTCCTCTTATGCTTAATAAACGACCAAAATAGCTTAGGATTGTGTTTAAATGAAGACTCTAGCTTTGAGAGATAGTTTCGGTAACAATGGTTGGACATCTCGCTACATCTCTTCTTTAAAAGGTTAAAAGTTAATTTATCTAGAGGGTTTTTATATTTGACATAACGTTTCCTAAATTTTTCTTTTTCTCTAATAGCTTTAATTAAAGTTTTCGAAAACCATATAGGGTGTTTATTAGATCTTTGGGTGCTAATTGGAACAAATTTTGTAATTAATTCCCTGATCTTGGCGTAAAATACATCAATCATGTCGTCGACTGAATGACAGGTTTTCATTGTTAATTCCCACGGTATTAAGTTAAGTTCAGCAGAAATTATTTCGTAATCAGCCTTATAGAAGTTGTGCCTAGAAGCATTACATGGTTTTAGCGTTGGAGGGGTAGAAAATGATTTAATACAAAACTCAAGGGGAGGGTGGTTATCGTCAATGGTGCTTAAATTTAACATGCACTTAATTAGATAGTTGATGACAAAATTCGCCAGAACTAAATTTAAAATTCTGTTCTTATAATTAGTTACATAATTATATTGGCCTAGATCATTAAGTGAAATAAAGTCAAGCAATAAATTAACGCAAGCATTATGAGTGGTAATTTGAGGAGTAACTGCTGACGCATTGTCACTCGCGATCCAATTTATACTGCTCAGGTTAAAGTCACCGATAATCAACGTGTATTTAATATTTTGTAAGTGTAAGTTTGCATTATTAATAAAGGTATCAAGTAGTGGTATATTAATAGGCGGTGGAAGATAAACTCCGCAGATGAACAATTTAGACTGTACATTGCACTTTGATAGCGTTATGGAGACCCATAAGTCCTCGCAATCACTTTCGAGTTTAGTTTCTCTGCTAGAGTTAAAACGTTTGTCGACTGCAATTAATACACCACCTCCTTCTTTATTGCGGAATAACGGACTAGATTCACGGTCCCTTCTGTAAACCACGTAACGGTCGCAAAAAATTTCGTAGTCATTTATCGATGAGTTCAGCCATGTCTCGGTCAATATGATTATGTTATAGTTACAATTTGTAATATTTTTATAGATATCATTAGTTTTAGTCCTTAAGCCTCTAACATTTTGATAATAAATGCTAATGTTATTAACAGAGAATTTTATAAAATTATAAGTTCTAATACGTGCGAATAATAAAATTGTGAATATAAAATAATAATAATACTAAGAGAGTTTGTGTAAAGTGTCCATGTTACGCACAAATATAAATTCCGAGGTTTCTGATTTTCTCATAAATATGCGCCCTCCTCGAACCCACACGAACTTATAGTCGAGCTGTTTAGCGCGACTGCGGGCTGCTGCATGCAGTGATTTGTTCTCCGGGGACAGGTTTTCAACCACGAATACGGGAGTTTTTTTATCACCACCTATACCCAAGTGGCTCGTGTTCAGCTTTTCCTCCGGGTGCTTTTTGTTGTATGTGATGACAGCTGCCAAAAGAGTATCTCGGAGGCGAGGGTGGCTTAGTTTTACTAATATGTTGCGTGGCCGAGAGCTCTGTGTGTTGACCTTTGCTACCCGTGCGCAGTAGTGAACATCGTTGTCATTGATGGTGCAACCGACGACTCGACCTACTTGTTTGATGGTAGTCATGAGGTTTTCAGATTTATTTTCCGGGACACATTGCAATTCTAGATTGGAGGCACGCGAAATTTGGTCAATCTGGGTCAGGCGGGTTTCTAATGACTTTACTGAACTACGTAGGGTTTCATTTTCTTTTTTGAGAATATTTATGTTGCTTTGATGAGAGATATTTTCTGTCCGTAGTTTTTCAAATTGCTCGTTTATGAAGTCCATAGCCACTCTAAATTCCTGCATTTGAGTAGCAAGCTCGTCGATCCGTTTGCCAATACGAGTGTCTTGAGCCTTTAATTCTTCGCGTAGCATTTCGCGAATATCCTCTGTTGTGATTTGGTAACTAACTGAGGCTTTAGGATTATCAACGTTAGGTATGATTCGCTTTTTTCTTTGAGATATATTGATGTTGGCAGAAGGCGTTGATTGTTGTATTGGCGTATTTTTGCTGTCTCCTTTTGGAATTTTGGCGATGCAAGACGGGCATAACCAATCGAGCACAGATGGGATGTTGACACATTCTTTGTGGTATCTGAGGTAACATTGCACACATTCTAAGTAGTCTACACCGCTGCAGATCTCGAAGCATGCAGCACAGTTCATTTTTTTTTTGTTTTTAGGTAATTACAATGCCAAAGATAATAATTTTGCAGGATTAAGGTGTAAAATAGCTGACCTGACTGTTACTGCAAATGTGTGTCGACGACTCCATGCGACAATGACCGATACTTGCTTACACGGCACTACACTGTTAAACCTTGAAACAATTTAATATGGACTATATTGCTTTTGCAATATGATTTGATATTATGCTATTGTTAATTTATTGAAATATTTTTAATATAAAAAATGTTGAATACGTCCGAACTTGATGATAGCTGTACATAATATCTGCCATTGATGATTGAAGTCAATTTTTAAATTGATTTCTACTTATACAGGGTAATCTACGATTTTTTTCGAACCGGGGCAGAAAGCGTTCACAAAAAAAAGGTCATCACTGATGATGATGACGGCCTAGGGCGCCAAATTTGGAGGGGCGCCACATTTGGGGTGAGGAGCAAAAAAAGGAAAAATAAAATTGGTTCAGTAAAAAAATTTTCAAGCAAAAAAAGCTCGATTTTTATCTTCTTATGTGAGAGCTACAATATTCTTGCCTAGGGTGTCAGTGGCTCTAAGTGCTTGTTCATACTGACTCGCGGGCGCGGTCGCGAAATATCAAACATATGAACTACTATGAAAGTGTTCACATACAAAACGCACGTGCGGTGTAAGTAGCGGGCACGCTAGCGACAAGCGCGTGCGGCCCGCTAGCGGCAATATCAAACGCATGAGAATGTATGCTGCCGTCCTCAAACTAAAAGGCGGTTAAATGACAAAAACAGTTTTTGAGGTAGAGCCAAAAAACGCAGGATTATTTTGAAATCGTGCTAGTGATTCTCTATAAAACAATTGTTAATGTTGTCATACTATGTCAAACTCAAAAGATATATATTTTTTTTGAACTTAAATATTACTAAAGGTCAAAAAAATATCAAAACTGTTAATAAAGTAAAAATTTACCAGATGACATTTAGCCGCCTTTTAGCTTGAGGACGGCAGTATGAGTGTGTTCACACTGAACTAGCGGCGGAACGCGCGACTCACTCGCGATGTCAGGTAAGTTCAACCATTTTGAACTTGTCGCTAGAAACGATAGCACATGAATTCATTATATCCCCAGATTAAAGGGTTGTTCTTTCATCTAAGATCATGTCCTTCAATACAGAAGAGTTTATTAGTACTATTCAGGCTAGAACTGATTTGATTTGAACTCAGATTTGGCAGAGTAAACACAGGCATCTTATGAACAGAAACATTCTTAATAAACTATGGAAGGAAATTGCTGAATTGTTTCCTGATATGGAGGTTGAGTACCTAAATGGAACTTTAGGTATGAATTTTCGGTTAAAAAAAGATCGTCGTCCATGTTTTCAACCTCTGACAACATGTCACAATCACGCAAACGCCTGGCGGCCAGTGTGAACACGAATCCGCCACCGCGCCCGCAACCGCGCCCGCGCCCGCGCCCGCGACTTCAGTGTGAACACTCACTAACGCCGGCACTGATTAAGGGTAGTGTTGTTGAGCCCTGAATACCTAATACTTATAATGTACTTATCACAGACACTGTGGTACTTATTATACAACCATGTACCTACTGCCCGGTCCTTGAATTACTTTAAGAATACGTACTGCGCTGCGTCTCCCCCTAGTGATAATATTATTAACACTATCAAACACACATATTTATCTGGAAACACTCAACATCGGTAATCCATTTTATCTCCAAATACGTACATTGTATATCAGAAAAAGTACATTGACTATCGATTTTACGTAACTTAATAGCATCATTTGTAGTCGAATCTAGTCTAGACTCTAGAATAGACTTTTAAGATAAAACTTTCTTTAATCTGTGGTTGATGCCTGATGATTGTTTCATAAAACGTAGTGATTAAGTACTCTGTGGTTTCATCGTTGGCTGATGACAACCACGCTGATCACAATACATTACCTACTTAGGAATTGTTCAATCCAAGTGTACAAACTACAAAGTACCTACGGGATGAAACAGTTAAAGGCCCACTACTGAACACGGGTGTCCACTCTTGGGGAGGCTTAGAGAATACGTCACCACACTTCAATTGCCAATTGTCGGAAGTTTTCATGCTACCCGAAGGCCTTACAAGACATGACTTAACGACTGTTATCTTACGAGAACGACGGCTTTGCGACGCCCTTCGAGCACGCCGCGACAGCCAGACCCCTCTTTCCCTCTGGGCACTCTGGGCAAGTGCCCAGGGCCCCGGGCCGTGATCGATAGGGGCCCCCTAGTTCCTGTCAGATCACTAAAGGATAACTGATATTTATTAACGAAAAACTTTTTTTAAATATAATAAATCGAACCTAAATCACTGACTACATTACCAATTGCTTATTAGCTTTTGGATAAATCTAGAGACTTGCTTATCTACTTTCTTTGTATATTCTAACAAAATAGTGTTCTGTGAAAGTCATAGGGCCCCCATTATCCTGATATGCCCAGTGCCTCCAATAGGTTGAAGACGGCCTTGACGATAGCGCTCAAGAAGTTTTTACCATTAGCTCTTTCATTCAGCCAAGGTACTGACTAGAGATCTACGTAAGGGGACGTCCATAAATTACGTGAGGTGTTTAAGGGGGGGAGGGGGTCGAGTCAAATCTCATCTAATCTTACGTTGGAGAGAGGGGGGGTCTCGGCAAATATCAAGCATTTTTTTTCTGATTGAAACAAAAAAATGGTATACTATTTTGGTCCATTTAATCCAGATTGTACATGTTTAAGATTTAATCTTAAGCGTAATCGTAATACGATTAAGATCATTCACTAAATAAAAGCACGAAGCAATTTTTTTTCTTTTTACAATAACAATCCAACGCGTTTACGTAAGAAACCCACATTTTGAAAAATGGGGGAGGGGGTTGAATAAAATCTCACGACATCTCACCAGGGGGGGAAGGAGGGACAGAAAATTTAAAAAAACACCTCACGTAATTTATGGACGCCCCCTAAGCTGCCACGCTATGAGCCCTTCAAGTCAACTAAGTTGAGTTTCCGCGGGACATGTTTTTTGGGCAATACGTCTGGCAACGCTGCTTACGCCAGGAAAATCTGTGAAACCTGTCAATAGACAGTATGATTTCAGAGACTACTTCAGAGAACATCTTTGCCATATTCATAAATTCCACGTGAGCAAGATAATAAAATCCATGTAGATCCTCGTTATTTCAAGTCGAGTCACAGTATTTTGTCGTGTCCCACCAGTCCCACGCACTACGCATGAACAGCACGAGGTCAGAAGTCGCCTGATCCATCAAAGCTTGCTTACATTTAACTCAGAAGATAATGTGCACTGAAGATAAATCGTAATCGTTAGAAAATATGAGTAGTTTCAGTTTTTTTTGTTAAACAATGACAATTACAACAACAGTCATAAATCAAATGCACCGCATGTATTTTTTAACCGACTTCAAAAAAAGGAGGAGGTTCTCAATTCGACTGTATTTTTTTATTTTTTTTTATGTTTGTTACCTCAGAACTTTGGACTGGGCGAACCGATTTTGATGATTCTTTTTTTAATCGAAAGCTGGTGGCTGTCATGTGATCCCATATAAATTTTATTGAGATCTGACAATGGCATCCATGATAAAACCACATAAGTCGTAAATTTGTGTTAAGATGTGCGCGACAAATTGACGAATAACTCAATATCACGCCAACCGATTTCGATGATTCTTTTTTAATCGAAAGCAGGTGCTTATCATGTGGTCCCACATAAATTCGAACGAGATCTGACTGACAAGTCGTTTATGAGACTTTGAAGTCGGTTATTTTTTGTTAGTAAAATTTAGATTATATTCTTCTCTTCTTTTTGACCGGCGACGCATCGGTGGTGTCTTTTTCGATATCCATGGGTAATGGTTAATTAGGTACCACTTAGGTGTATACACCATCAATACGCATAAAAAACTAAATTTCTTTGCTATGTTTGTAAAGGCTGTGCGATTTTCGAGCAAAAAAATTTCCTTCAAAACTGGTGGATTTCTCACGCATAACATTTCCTGAATTGACGATGGCATCTATAAACTAAGGAATATGGATATTACATAAATACATATGGATTTTATTTTACATACTTTTTAATAAAAATTTAAATCCACGCCGTGGACCTAGAAAAATGGGTTCTTAGAACATACCGATTGCCATTTTTTATTCGTACTTTTTAGGAGTATCTTCACTTTCATAACTTACCTATAGATAACTTTATAACTACACTATATTTCATAAGCTTTTTATATATTGTCACAAGCCGATATTTCATTTTTTGCATTACGTTATTTTTATTGTAAACGTTCTCATGACCTTCTGATCTCAGTATTGATAACTGTAAATGACACTTATTTATAATTGTATTGCTTCTTTTTGTGTATATTCAAATATTATTTCATTTATACATTATATTATGTACATATTTACTTTGAAATGATTCACTTAATAAAACCTAAATTACTTTTAAAAAGGAAGTATAAATGACAGACAAAATATTAATTAATTATTAAATATGGATGATCCTGTGGCCTAGTTGGTAGCAACCCTGCCTGTGAAGCGAGGGGTCTCGGGTTCGATTCCCGACCGGGTCAGATATTTATGTGACTGATAAATATTAAATATTTGTACTCGGGTCATGGGTGTTTGTGTTTTGTTATAATATTATATGTGTCGTCCATGCCACCCGCGACACAGGTAATATAACCTATTGCGGGGGTATGAGTGTGTTAGCGTTTAGCATTTAATTTTATTAGTACCTAAGTCTTACCACCAATCCGCACTGGAGCAGCGTGGTGGAGTATGCTCTAGGCCTCCTCAAGAGGGGAGACCCGTGCCCAGTAGTGGGCCATTAATGGGTTGAAGCCAAGTCTTACCACAGATAAAATAATAGTGATCTTACTTTCATTGCTTTTCCTATTCATTGTAAGATGAGAAAATTATAGACATTGTTCACAAAATCATACTGTATATTTTTTAGTAGCCAGATATAATAATTATGTTAATTAGTAGTGTATATCATATTAAACTTAATCCGCAACAACAATATGGCGTTCTTGCATCTATCTAGTATTCATAAGAATTCTCTAATTTACAATACAAACCAACAAATGTAAAAATCATGAAAATGTGTGGAAATTTTCACCTGAGCGATCACGCGTTGTTTACGCAGAGCCAACGGAGCGCGGTGTCGTGAGTCGTGACGAGAGCAGAACCGGCTCCGACCGGCGCTATCGGGCCGGGTCGCGACACCGCTGACACTCTGACACCGCAGGCACTGGCGACACCGACACCGCGACACCGCGACCCGACACTCAGTCGTGGTCTTATGTAAACCGTGCTTGGGGATTGGACTCGCGTGTGGTCGTTTGCTTGTAGGTGGGCCTTGGGCTATCTAAGTACTTTGGGGTGCAAGTAACTTCATCTGTTTCAAGTCTAATTCCCTGAATATGGAAGAGGCTATGGTGCCTGGTCCTGTTAAAGGTTTTTGCTTTGTGTTCCAACCCGTTAATCCCGATAGTACTTGCATGAAGGTAGGGTAGAGTTTTTAATCTACCATAATTTGGCCAGCATTCCTCATTTACCATCAGGCAGCTCGTTTGCTCGAATATCGGCTACTTACAATAAAATCAAACCTATAATGTCTCGCTATGTAGGCGGAGTACTGCTACTGGTCCTACGGATTTGTCTACGAGATTTTTATTGTAAAATGCATGTGATAGGATGTTCAAATAAGATTCCTCTTTAGCTGCATGGTTTGTATTGAGAAAAATGAAGGAGTGGAGACTACACCAAGGAATAATCTTTCATCTCCTATGAAGTGTGAATATAGGTACATCTCTTTAAGTAACAGTGAGAGAATAATGTTTTTTTTTTGTGAAATGAAATAACATTACCAAATTACTGAAGGACATTTTATTACATTATTACATTGCATCGTGATAAAATAGTAGGAAGTGTTTGTCAATTGCTGACAGTTTAATTACTTCACTGAAAAGACTAGCAGTAATCCCGTTATCAACAGGTGCCATCCATAACTTACGTCACACTAATTTCATGACTTTTTGATCTCTCCCCCCGTCCATGTCACAGCTGGTCACATTTGTGAGATCTCCCCCTAGTGTGACGTCACATATTATGAAATTTTACACCTTGAAAGTATTAAAACAGCAATTCCGAAACAGGTTTTATTTCCATTAATAAAATTGTTTTTTAATATTTATCTATACATACCAATTATTCGATTTTGAAATGTGACGTCACGATATTTAGGACCCCTCCCACCCCTTGTCACACTACATCAACCCTCCCCCTCCCCCCTAACGTGTGACGTAATTTATGGATGCAACCTTATCACAGTAGCAGCAGCTTAGGTAACAGTAGGAGCAGCTTAACAAATATGTAATTGGAATGCAGTTTAAAATATTGCATACGTTTCTTATTTAGTTATTTATACACTATCGCTAACGTCAAAATTAGAGGTTATCTGCTAGATGCGTATTTGTATTAATGTTTTTTAAATAAACAAGTTAATACACCGGTTTAAATATTGAATAATAACAATAGGTGATAACAGATTTAAATATTTATGACATAAAATTTAATATATTCCTGCATATGGTAATGAAGCTTCATTACTCAGAAATTAAAAATTACTCAGAAGCTTCTGAGTAATTTTTAGATTTGTGGTGAAATCAAAATTCTAGACCATTATTTTCAAGCTCGTAGAATTTTTATCTAATTAAAATGCCAGCAATAAAACTTCTTGCTTCTTAGCTAAGCCGCTAACCACAAAAAAACCGTTTCTTTTCTCCCTTTCTATTAATTATTATATTTTTAAAACAAATGAAACAAGGAGATTCGAGGAAATCTGGAACTATCTTTACACTTTTCATAATTATTATATAAAGACTTTCAAATAACATTATTACAATTTATAATAATTATAGAGGTCAAAAGTTAAAACCATCATGACAAACTATACGCCAAATGTAAAAGTTTTGGAAAATGTTTTCTTAAAAAAAATTTCATGTGTATTTTAAGTTGTAAATGCAAAAAAAGTGGCCCATGAGGGGATCGAACCCGCGACCTTCGCGTTATTAGCACGACGCTCTAACCAACTGAGCTAATGGGCCGATGCTCTGGCGGCTGAAATGACTCAAGAATTCAGTCATAAAACATATGTATAATATATAATAATAATATACCTAATTAAGTATGAGTAATTTATTGACTGACTCTGAAATTTAATCTTTTCTGATTTTTAGCTCTGTTTAAAAAAAGGAAATTCAGAATAAGATACACTACTATAATAATATAAATACTAATAACTAAAATATAAAAATGTGAAAACAATTAGTGGAGTCCCGATATGTTAAAAGTTTTAAACCTCGGAATCCAATTAGATTGGGTGCTTTGAATATATTCAGATAAAACCATTTCTACTTAGGGGGCGTCCATAAATTACGTGAGGTGTTTAAGGGGGGGAGAGGGTCAAGTCAAATCTCATCTAATCTTACGTTGGAGAGGGAGGGGGGGGGGGGGGGTTCTCGGCAAATATCACGCATTTTTTTTCTGATTGAAACAAAAAAAAAATACTGTTTTGTTCCATTTAATCCAGATTGTACATGCAATGAAGATTTAATCTTAAGCGTAATCACAATACGATTAAGATCATTCACTAAATAAAAGCACGAACCAATTTTTTTTTCTTTTTACAATAACAATCCAACGCGTTTACGATGGGGTAGGGGGTTGAATAAAATCTCAAGACATCTCACCAGGGGGGGAGGGAGGGACAGAAAATTAAAAAAAAAACACCTCACGTAATTTATGGACGCCCCCTTATAGGGATTCTTTATTTTGTGGTTTTTCTGTAGGTATATTTAATAGTAAGTAAATAAAATTTTCCAAACTTTTACATACATTTACTTACGATATTTTTAAAACTATGTATTAACGATATATTATGATTACTTTATAATCATTAAAACAAAGCAACAAAATGGTCGAAAGCAAAACATACTTATTCTAATACATAGAAACGAGGCTGCTCTTAATACATACTTTTATATTTAGTATGTGACCTAAAATAATAAGTTCATTAAATTAACATTCAAAACAAGGATGGCCGGATAAACAGAGCTCGGGTGACCCCGGTCGGTCCCCGCGGCGTCGCCGTATCGCGTGTTGACATTCGCAAATCTCGAATGGCAGGAGGCATTTGCGTAAGCGCATGTCTAATCAAACACCACTATAACTAGACCTCCACAACTCAATAACACTTCCCCCGATACACCGCTCAATGTATGCAGCGAGGAGAGGGGAGCAGCTCCTCGCTTAATGGACGGTGTTATCGATAAGAAATCAACGAGGGGGCTTGGATGAGCAGGAGCCGTCAGTCGGCGGCGGATCGTCGTCGGCTCCGGACCACCCTGGAGGGTGTTGCTCAATTTCAGCAGAAATTGTAACGGATTTGAACTGTATATGCGTAGGTGTTTAAAGACAGATGTGTAGATAAGATAAGGGAAAATTACACTATCTTTTCAATGCGATGTAAAGCAACATTGTATATACATTATCGATAATATGTTGCTTGATTTCTCGTACATTCTTACATTTCGTAACAAATATAAATAATCGACATTAAGATTTGATACAGCTATTTTTATGATTGATTAACAGCATCTAGACTAGATAGTATAAACAAGTTTTAATGGGTGATTAACGATCACGAAATAGCCATTAAAACAGATAAAAATAACCAGTTGATGCTCACAAGTAAATAACACAATAACGGTAATAACAAAGAATAGATAACATTGTAAAACAGTTTATTTTTAATATTGGTGTTATCTATCGAGCGAGTTTAATTAACGTATCGGATATACTCTAATTAACGTGAGTATTTACAATGATGATAAATGGGTACTGGGTAGTTTTCTCGTCACAACACGAGTCGAGCGCCGAGCACACTTGGTTACAGCGATAAGGTGGCGAAACAAAAATGTTCACGTCGTAAATGTGTGGAATTGTAATTCAACATGGCGGTTATCTGAGCAAAACAATGCCACGCGGTACGCGCGTGCCGCCGCGACCGGCGCACGACACGTAAAAATAGAACGCCACTGTTGAAGTGCTGAATCCACCGGCCAGCGTTAGTGTACCTCCCTTGCCCTTCTCCGCCCTTGCAGTCGTGACGCCGCGGAGGCTCGCTTTCTCACCACCACGGTTCAAGGTGAAGTGGTTGGCGGTGGTGAGGCGCTTGTCGTAAGAAGGACCACGCCCTGCGTTTCGACGCGCCAATTCCTAAATAGTTGGCAGCGTTCCGGTCTCGCGGCATGTCAGCGCGGTATCTGTTGCAGTTGCCAGGTCGTCACGGTCCTAAAGTCGCTTTTATTTACATTTTTTACGAGGTCTGCTGCTGTTTTTGTAAACGGAATAATCTGGTAGGCAATAAAAACATTAGGTAAAAAATGTATTCAATTTAATTTGATACAATGGCGTAAACAGATTATTGCGTCATAAATTATATTTATTTTGGGTAGATTGTTTTAATTAACACTAACTTCTCATTACCTCAGTATCTTATCTCAGTACCTAAGTTAGTTGTGATTATTAAAATGCAAATAAAAGTTTTGCACGTTTAGTTATCAGTTACCTCCCACACTAAAATCTGGTACCAACTAAATGCAAAGTAAAATTTTCTGCGCACAATTTTTAAAGTAACAAATACCAAAATGATACAATCATTCGTTATCATCTAATTATATCTTTTTCTTCTTTCTTTCTTGGCCGGCAACGCATCGGGATGCCTTTGGTGTTTCTGATGTTCATGGGCGACGATAGCCACTTACCATCAGGTGGATCGTCAGCTCGTTTGCCGGCTATTTCCATAAAAAATATAGCTGTGAATCAGTAATTTATATTTGTACAAATAATAAATATAATAGAATAAAATAAATTGTATCCTTTAAATCCAGAAACTATGGAACTCTCCAAGGCAAATGTCGGCATGCGGGAGTATTACTGAGGAATTAATTTGGGCCAGTAAATATAGTTTAAAATTTCCGGATTAAAAAAAATTTGTTAGACAGAAATCAAATCAAAGGCCAAACAGAAGGAACAACGTTGGTAAATTCTCTTCTTCAACCCAATAAACCTAAAAGTATAAAAACCAAACATACTGTAGTACCGGCATAAAATAAACTTTTATTAAGCACTTCACCAATCTGCCCTGGAATATCTTGGGAGCTAATGTTCTAGCCTTCTAGGCTTCCTCCAGAAGAGAGACCCGTGTCATATAGTGGGTCATTGATTGATTGAAGCAAAAGTAACTTTAACAGGTTGTTCACTCCATGTTTTCAATATCTATGTCCAGACCGCGTTGATTAAATCTACACCGTAACATAATGGCTCGACGATTCGAAGCAAAACAAAACCACAGACAAAACAAAGGGCTGAGTTAGTCGACTGTGTAGCTGTGACGGCTGTGAAGTGAGTCACTGTATAAAAATACGATTGCAAATCCCTCTGCACGTTCAGAGTCAAATCGAACGACTGCATTGAAAAGTAAAATCGATAGGCAAATAATAACTTTCAAGCTCTGTAGCTCGAGCACGAATATTTGCGAGAAAGTATTCGTATGGTTAACGTAAGCAATTTGTATGGCATTTTTTCAAAAGCGCCCCTATCGTGCGTAAATGGTACTAAAATGCCATACAAATTTGACAAATTGCTTACGTTAACCATACGAATACTTTCTCGCAAATATTCGTGCTCGAGCTACTGGTCGAGCCCCTCTGGGTTATTCACGGCAAGTAGGTACTTGCCAGTGTCATGTGGTCAGATAATAACACACACTACACATTTTTTTTTCTAGTATGATAACTTTACCAATAGCATTACAAAAGGTAACCATAATGAACTATGATAGAAGTTTGTTAGATACTATAAATTACGACTTTCGTATTAATTTTTTTAAGAAATACCAGAGAAAGTAAATAAAGTGAAAAACGGATTTAGGTAAATCAAGCAGGGAAGAGAAAGGCATACAGTTTTGGGCGCCTGCCAACAGACTCAAGAGCTTCCCTTCGCTTTTAAACACCTTCGTGGCTTTGTTAGAAGCCTTTAGACTCTAAGTCACCTTTGTCTACGTGATTTTCTTCAGCTTTTGTTTTCCGAGAGGGTTTTAGCGATATCGATTAGCGATAAGAAAGAAGCAAAAATCTTAATTCTTTTACGGAATACTGGAGATGATCATGAAGACTTAGAAGTTTTCAATGATTTATTTCATTATTTCTCGTGGTAAAATGTTAGTAAGTAAGTACATCTCAGTCAATCATCTCGGGAGTGAGTTGTTTCCTAGTGACGCATACGTGAGTCAGGTGGAATGGTTTGGCCGTCATAAATGATCATCAGATTCTCAGTCAATATAATAGGAACACGGATATTTTATGGATGATTTGAACGTAATAAACTTTACTTTAATGGTCGCCAGTTCCAACAACTGATTTTCATTCCATAAAACTAGTTATTATGAGTCAAAGTGACGAATTATAATAATATCTGCTTTGGAGTTGGGGTTTCGAACTGAACAAAGAGGCTTTGGCAAATTGTCCCTTTTCTTGATGGTCACGGGGCTCCAAAACCATCCGAATTTGGATTCTATTTTCTAATCAGCTATTTATTGGTAAAAAGCTGCTTAAATTTGCTAGCTTGTTATTGGTCCCTCGAATTCTTCTTGGTAACTTACGATGATAATAATCTTTTTTCCGTCTTAGCTCATTGTGGTCAAATCTATGACTGTTGAGAGGAAGGTTAATTTGGAGTGAGGTAGCTAGGTACAAATTCAATCGATGACATAGTACAAAACTTAAAAACTTAGAGTATCATTGAAGATCTGTACAAATAAGAAATACAAATTGCTATGAGGGGTTCCAACAAAGCCTAAATTCCTGATGAAATCTGCGATCAAAGTCTTTAATCCTCCGTTCGGAGTACTGCGTCCAGAATTATATTTGTTTTGAACACCCGTAGTCTGCAGAAGCTAATTCTATTTATACCGTCTCAGTTAATTCTTAGAGTGGGTTTTCTCAGTTTAATATAACGATAATGGGCCTCAGAAACGTTCTTGAACCAACACAGCGATCGTGCCAAGTGGAATTTCCCCAAAACACTTGTAATTAATTTCATTTTAATGCCACCATTACATTAATTCTGTTGTAATATGTCGCATCATCATGTAATACTGATATTATCACTGGAACCATTAAATTCTGATATGTTATCTGCAACCAACAATTTAAGTAACATTATAAAATGTCATCAACTGGTTGGTACCGAAGTAGCATAGAGGTACGTAGCTGTAGGCTTATGACATTATGCATGATTCATGACATTATTTGATGTGGTTATAGAAATAAAGTTGGCGACATAATTTGCGAACGAACATTCCGTGTTAAGTTTTAGTATCTAATGACAATGTATTTGCGATCGGTTTTATGTAGAGCAAGGCGATTGCTACGATTATTAGCGTTAAAAGATTAAAGTCTTAAGTCGATTAGATGAGGCATGAAGACCGTAGCCGGTGCAAACCAGTGCCAAAACATAGGTGTGATTTGTGAATATGAGAACTTCCAGTGTTCGAGCATAGCGTAAATAAATGGTGTGGTAACTAACGGATGTGTGAATAACGCGGTGGTCGGTGCGGTGGACGAGGTGGGCGCGTCAGAACAACACGCAGCCACGGCGTGCGCGCGTGACGTCACCTCGCGTCACGTTAACGACAGCGCACCGACAAAACTTCAACCAGACGATGCAATCTGTTCTGTAGTTTTCCATTCACTCTGCGCAACATAAGCGCCAAATTTTGCCTCAAACGTGATCTCTGCGTCACGTTTAACATTTTAGAACATGTGAATTTTAGCAACATTAGCAACGCAAATCGATTTTATTTCAGTGAAATAAGTACAATGTTTATCTATTACAGGAACAAAAAGCCCAGTGCAAATGTCGAGCCATTATCGCATGTAAATACGAGCATATCAGCTCAACCGAGGCTATATAAGCAAACGCGATACGAGCTCCGCGCCCAGTGCGGATCGCACGGGCAGACGAGCAGCAGATCTTGAACTCTGAAGACGTGAGACTAACTCGAGACTGACATGAGAGTAAACTTACCCAAGACTGACACGTCATCTCGCAACATGAGCCGTTACTCAATCATTAAGACAATCAAGGAAGACATTCACGTGTCACCATGATTCATTGCAATCGATGCGCGATTCATAATAAAATATTTGAACTTCTTGGTTCACATGAATCATCTATGAGAAGGAATGCCCCAAAGAATGTTGATAGTAGAGACGATGTAATTAGTACAGATAACGAAGTAAATAAACAAATTGAATTGTAATTGCCATTCTGCATCTGTAATTAACTAACAATTAGGAGTTTCGACCTGGCAGACCTTTAGCCAGCTATTACAATAATTGCCTACTTTGATGCTCCGTGACACTGAGCAATAAATAATTAGATTCAATTGACATCAGGCAATTTGTAGAGCATATTACTGCGAGCGTGAACAAATGTGATATTCGTCTGAGTCTTCAAGAGGAGTATTGAATTTGCGATCAAGTTTTAGTAGCAGCGCTAATTCGTCACCTTTGTTTAAGAATTTTACGTAGGGCATTCGTAGGAAATACTTTTGTGCCACTTCTGTTTTTCCACTACTTGAAAGTTCTATTCCATTTAGTCCAGACTCGACCCGGGCGAGTTAACTGGATCTTGGGACTAAAATGAATAAATGAACCTTAAGATGTACCTATTTTAGAACCCCAAAATATATTTATTAATTGAGAAAATAAACTTGGCCAAATTATAAATAAATTAAGTTGATTCTTCATAAACGCGTTACGATAGAAATCTGTTCATAACGGCTCACTAGGTCATGGCAAAGTAACGCATACGGTTGCATGCAAATTTTGTTCTAAAGACATACAAGTGGTCTTTTAGTAGCAACCAAATTGAGTGCCTGGTCAAATACATTATATTATTTGTTACTAGACTTACTTACTAGGGCTTACTAACGAATTTGTCCTTAGGAATGCAGTTGCCTTCGTCTCCCTATTGTAATAAATTACGATGTTGCAGAAACCCAGCTAAGCTGTTGCCGCGTAGCTGGGTCTCTGCAACTATTTTTAATGTTTTATATTATTATCTGACATTTTGACATTGTATAATTTTAGTAATTATATATTTTGACATAGGATTTTTAAGTTAATAATGGGTGCTAAATTAATTCATTATTATTTGACATATTGACATTTGTGTAACTTTTATTAATATTGGACATAGGACAGTGAATTTTATTGATAGGTATTGATAAGTTTAAAAAAAAAAAGATTTAAAGATTTATTTGTCAACAAAAAACAGTTTCACAATTTAAATGATCGTAAACATCGACAATAGTATTAAACTGTGTCGCCGCTATTTACGCCCACCTCGGAGAAGCAAGGAATACAAAAAAATACCTTAAATCTATTACAATAATGACTTAAGTAAGTGTGTGAGTGTGCATGTGTGTGTGTGTGTGTGTGTGTGTGTGTGTGTGTGTGTGTTGTTGCGTGTGTGTTTACAAGGGATAATTATAAAATGTTATTAGAAATAAATAATTCGGTCTCATCATACGTTAACTTTTGTAAAAATTCTGTCAGTTTTAATTTGCATTCATGGTACCTAAGTGGGTATAGATGTAAGATTCCATTTACTTTATTATATATTCGTGTTGCAAGATAATCAAAATGACGCTTAGCTAATTCAGTACTACATCTTGTTATATCGAATATCCGAGCTGCCCGTCGAGAGTTTGCATTTATATTGACATAAGGGACACTTAAATGTTTACGTAGTACAGTCTGCCGGATATATAACTGTCGAACTGTCAGAACATTAGCAATCGAGTAAAGCTCGGTTGTAGGAAAACGGATTGGTTTTGAGTGAATTACCTTTAACACTGCACGTTGCGCTCTCTCTAAACGAAGTAGGCTGGTTTTGCCAGCTCCACCCCAGACTGGAAGGCAGTATAGCAATACAGATTGAGTCAATGAGTAATATACCATCTTGAGAGTTTCCTCATCAATAATGCGGCTCAGCGTTTTAAATATATAAATTAATTTTCTAACTCTGGATACTGTTTGTTCAATTTGTTCCTTCCAGGTCATAAAACGATCTATTTGAACTCCAAGGTACTTAACTGTATGAGTCGGCGTTAGTTTTGTACAGGAACAATTACTTTCATCTTTACAACGATGGGCTTTAATAGTAAATGCTTCAGCAGGTAAGGAAGATGTACTAACAGAAAAGGTTATAAAAGTAGATTTATTTAAATTTATGGTGAGCAAATTTTTATCTAACCAATCTACGACCGTTCGCAAAGCTATTTCGGCATTGAAACAGGCTTCAGCCCAAGTGATACCGTGAACAAGAAGTGCAGTATCATCCGCGTAAGTCACTATTTTACATTTATTTATAGCCAAACTGCAAAGGTCGTTAATATAGATAAGAAATAATGTCGGCCCAAGTACACTCCCCTGAGGGACGCCATATGTTAAGGATAAGTCGAAACTCACGTAATTTTCAATTTTAACACGCTGTTTACGATCGCTAAGATAGCTACGAAGTAACTCAAGAGTCTGCCCCCGCACTCCAATGTGCTCTAGCTTCCTCAAGAGAATGGGGATAGAAACAGTATCGAATGCTTTAGTGAGGTCCAGGAATACACCGACTGTTTTCAATTTTGAATTAAAGTTACTTATAATAGTATTTGTAAGATCTAACACTGAGTCTTCGGTGGACTTTCCATTTCGAAAGCCATATTGATTCTCTGACAGGATATTGTAAGTACTAATGTAATTTTTAATACGGTTATTTATTATTTTTTCAAGAATTTTGGATAGGGTAGTTAGTACAGAGATCGGTCTATAATTATTGATACTGGTTCTATCTCCACTCTTAAAAATCGGGTGTACGACGGCTATTTTGAAGGCTGTCGGGAAAATTCCAGAAGTGAAGTATGTAAAATGATATTATTTTATATTGTTAACATTTAGATTTATTTTTGTTATATACGCTAACGCATTAGGATTTCCCTGTAATGTTAGTGTATCTTTGGAGTAAATAAATAAATAAATAAATAAATAAATAAAATAAATAAATGATTACACGCTTTATAATAACAATAAACTACGCCAAAATCGCTTTAGTAATCATTAGTGGTCACTGGACAATCAATCTTAAAAACGTAAATGAATTTAATTGTAGTTAATTATTTGAATCAGGAGACAACACACTTAGAGTGTTATAAAACATACATTATATTACGCATAGTAAATATTTTTGTTTATAATCTAAATTTTACTAACAAAAAATAACCGACTTCAAAGTCTCAAAAACTACCTACTTGCCAGATCTCGTTCAAATTTATGTGGGACCACAACACAAGCGCCTGCTTTCGATTAAAAAAAGAATCATCGAAATCGGTTGACGTGATATTGAGTTATTCGTCAATTTGTCGCGCACATCTTAACACAAATTTACGACTTATGTGGTTTTCTCATGGATTCCATTGTCAGATCTCAATAAAATTTATGTGGGACCACATGACAGCCACCAGCTTTCGATTAAAAAAAGAATCATCAAAATCTGTTCGCCCAGTCCAAAGTTCTGAGGTAACAAACATAAAAAAAAGAAAAAAAATACAGTCGAATTGAGAACCTCCTCCTTTTTTTGAAGTCGGTTAAAAACTCGCACTCGTTTCTTTCGAGAAGAACATGATTCACAAATAATAACCAGTAAGTATGAAAATTGTTACTCATTTTCTAAATGGTGCGTTGGCGTACTATAAATTTTACTCTTTACTACACACACCTGAACTTTCCTTGTGAATCAATCTATATAATACTATAGGAAAATATTCATATGAAAATAAAGGCTTTTTAGACTGAGCTTACCGTGTTCAGTAAGAAACATAGAAGCTTTTTTATACGATAGTGAAGTAGTCAAGTAGGTAAGTAAGTACATTGTGATACCTGGTTTTTAAGTTTTTTGTGTAAGTATGTGCTAGTTGTGCTACCAAATCTAGGTACCTCCATGTCGCCGTGAGCTCCATGACAATTTAATAACTATAACTTAATCTTATGCTGATATAAGAACTCAATCGGCTTACGACACAACAGTATAAATCTATACTTTTCTACACGAGTACCGTGAGTACCCGTGGTTGACATTGGTATTATAAAAACAGTTCGTGAACCGGAAGCCGCATTGTCATGTAGAAGATAACAATCCTTAACGCAATTTGCAACAGGATTTTATGAGATTTACTTATCACGAGCCTTTATTACAATGTAAGGGGATTACAGGAAAGTGTTTTTAATACAAAATTATCAAGAATAAAGTAAAATCATTAACTTTGACGCTATCAAAGCCCATCGATTTGTCTCGTGATTCGTGTGATCAACCGAGTTGAGAAAGGTCGCGTCTGATGAAGACAGTATCAGTTTACTGGCTTGGTTTCCAATCAATGGTTGGCAATTGGCATGGATACACATGACTTCACATCACAAACACCCACGACTCGAGAACCGGGATTTATTTGTCACATAAATGTTTGTATTGCCTGGGAAGCGAATAGGACGTCTTGCTTTGTTACAGGCAGCCAATCAGGCAGCCGGATCACTTCCACATAGGCTTCAGGGCCTACAGGCCTACAGGGTCTGAACTTCTGAACTTTACTTAGCCTTAAGTAGAAGCCAAACACCCCTGTTGATAGTGAATATGCTGAACTACCACCTACTTCGGACTACGGATAACAAACTTACCTAGGTTATGTTGCCAGATGCTGAAAAAGTTTGGGTCTCTCTTTCAACAAGTTTCATATTCAGATTTAAGATGGGGAATCTTAAATCTAAAAGCTTTTTGTTGGTGTTTTGACATCCATTCGGCATTTTCTCAGTAAAATGTTGCTGTCATTATATATTGTTGAAGACTCTTCCCTAGTACCTTACAATTGGCAGTCAACTACCTACTGAGATCATGAGAAATGTCGTTAACTAAATATGAACTAGAAACAGATTAACATATTATGTTGATTACATCGGCAGCAAGGTGGAGTCTGTTTTTGTGTGTTATTTTAAAACCAGTTTGAGAGCAAAAACAGGGCCGATACATAGGTAGTAGGTACACTATGTTTCAATGTTTGTATGCGGTCGGCGGCGGATACCGGGAAATCCTTCTTGGAATCTGCCACGAGATGATCTGTGTTTTCAATAATATTGTTTACTAGTGGATACCCGGCGTGTTCCACTACGCTAAAAACTTTTCTGATGAGAATGACAGATCAGTGTTGTTGTGTTGACGTTACGTTGATGCGCCATCTTTACATTAACTACAAATTTTTGTATTAAAAGTGGAAAATCGAATTTATCAATGGACCGAATGTGCCTTAGGCATTGTTTTATTGGTCTCAAACCACCTTCGGATTGTTGCCTTTTAAAAGTTTCAAATGAAACCATTTTGAGGCGTATCGGTGGGATGGTTTCAGAGCATCGAGCACATACCCGTGGGTATGTTATATGGTAATAATATTGACAACTGATGCATATAATTAAGATTTCCTGAATTTTGTTGCCGGTACAATGTCTAGAATTCTAGATAGTTACGGATTTGGCTACAAAAAACCTGAAAAGAATGACAATAGGATACCTGATCTATTTTCTTTCTAGAGTCTTTTAAAGTTAGGTGCCGTCAATGATATTGTATGTATAAACAGAGGTGCCCTTAATACCATTGCAATGAGATGAGGAAACTAACAAATAGTTATAATATTCTAGGAATACCTATATCTATCGGAATAGAAATAGAAAATCTGAACGCTGGACAAAGAAATGTTGTTTCGGTAAGTACTTTCGTTTCGGTAATACTTTAAAAAAATTAACATTTTGTAGCAGTCTGATAGTATTTGCTACGTTTCACCTTAATGAATTTAGAAAAACTAACTTCAAATTTTGCTATTCATTCGTACATAGCGGTAACTAACTACATATACGAAATTATGAATTTGGGGCAATCCACAAAAGTGGGCTAGTCCGTACAAAAATATATTGAAGGTGAATTTGTTTAACACCTCGTGCATGTATAATGCGAATTTAGTATGTTTTAAGACGCAATTCCGTCGTATCTCGGCCATCTTAATCCCAAATCCATTTGACCATGTAGCGCAAGTGGTATTGGTGTTACACGTGGAAGATGATACGGATTCGAATCACATAACTAGCATAGAGTTATTCTTTATGTTTTTTCAGACCTGAAGAATTTTTAAAGATAAATTGACGTCACAGGGTCTTCCTTTTATTACTTTCGGTAACCTATGTATGTATGTATATTCTTTTAATTAGCTTAATTATTAGCTTTTAAAACTGATCCCTCCGACACTGCTACAACACGAGTTCCACAGCATACAGGTGTATTAAACATGCGCTTTGTGTGTCAATGCTGTGGACGGGCGCGGCGGTGACGTCACGACTCACGAGCACGCATGGGCCGCGTGCGTGCACGCCCACAAACACACGCTGTAGTGTACCGGCGCGGCGGCGGCCTCTGCGCATGCGCAACCAGCTCGGATACTGTTGCGATGAATATTTTGTATTAATATTTTTATTGGTGAGGTCCAGCTTTGAGTATTCCTATTTTAAAATGTTTATGTAAGGATTTTAAAGTTGTTTACAAAATGTTATTGATTAAGCTAAAAGGTCTTCGATCTTCTGAAAACATTAGGAAGGTATACGCAACATTTCATTCAATGTAAATATTCTTGGCGGCCTTGGATCAAGGTGGCGGTCAAAAGGTCTTGTTGTTCGGATTACAAAGTTTCTGGAAAAAGTAGATGAAGGTACTTATTAAAGTATGTTAGGTATTTTGAGTAGGTATGTACCTAATGAGAACTATAATATTGTGTCTGTATATTGTGTCTGTATATTTCATCGTGGGGCTTAAAACTGATGATTGTTAGTATCGCGGATCGCCACATTACAATAATATACATCCAAATAGTGATGAACTTATAATCCGTCTTCAGTTTGCAGAAACAGCTGATGTACTGCCAAAACCGAAACCCACCTATTTTCCCTATTCCTCCTACATGTGGTTTTATATTGACTCATTGCAATATTTCTGAGGCTGTGCTTTACAAGATACCGGATGTGTTTTAAATATGCATCAGATGTTCGCCTGGAGGTCAACGAGAACTTAGAAGAACAGTTTGAGGTAGGTTGTGAGATGTGACGGTCTATCTATATCTGTGGTTGTGACACTCGAATTGTGGCGGTTTGGGGCTTGGAACTTATTCAGATCCCTCAGTCATGTTGAGATTGCTTCTATTTCTATTTCAGTCATCCACCATTGTTGCAGCTGTCTATCCAATGATTTATCAATAAATATTTTGCGAACGTCCTGTAGAATTTGCTACATGCATTTACCAAATGTTCAAATCTGTAACTTTTCACTATTACACGATGAAATGTTAAAGGTCATAAGATATCCACTCCTAGATGGATAGATATTCATTATTACATGGATGTCGTTCTCCTAAAGTATGTACTAACGGTTTTCAGGACACTTATCTCGGCTATGAAACAGTGATACAAAACTTTTTTCATGGGTAGCCAAGTGTTAAATGCATTGGTGAAGTCTTTTTTGACATCAATATCTATGGGTGGCAGTTATCTTATCAAATATATTAAATACTTTCAATGGGAATTCGAATGTCATTGGTTACTTTCCAAGTAAATATTTATTTTACAATGTTTTACAGGCCCTGCATCACTGTGACGTTCTTCGAATTATTAGAACTATTGCCAATATTGGCACGCTTCTTTTACGTGATCTGATTTGTAGTAAATATGTAATCATTGGCAGAGTGATCACTGTTGATCTTCCATTGTTTCTCAAGACTGACGCACTCCCTTGCATCATCAGGGATTGGTGTGTACACGCATTGTGCCCGTGATCGTGCATGCCTTTCGAAGGTTTGCGAAGGTTTCAAATACATACAAATATTGTAATTTTATTACGCTCATGTGATTAATTTCTGGGAAACTCTTTTACATATTTATCTGAACTTTTCCTCAAATGTATATAAAGATGTCCTCGGATTTTAAATGATTTTTAGGATCATTCTTCCTTGTTAAAACTCATTCTGACTATACGACCATTATCTGTACATTTCTGGATGTAGGTTTGAACATAAGGAAGGAATTTGATGGAATTTAACATTTTTTCCTCTGGATAAAAGCTGATATTTTTCATAATATATCATTTTTATGGAAATGATTGAAAGTTTGTTTCATCAATGCTGACGTCTTTTTTTACGTCACCAGGGAATACTTATGACGTCAGCACATACGTTTCACGGTTATCTGATTGATTCTTGAATGGTACATCGTATTGGAATGCATTTGACAACCACAATTGGTATCTGTAGAATTCATTCATACTATACATAAGATATACAGCAAAACTCTTGTTAATGCATTAGATTATGTTGTAATGTGAATTGTGATCGAATTATTTTTCACTGCTTTTAATAAGATCATTCATTATATCGGATCCAAAGTCATTAAATTTATAACATCAATTATAAGCAAGTCTAACATCTTTATAATATAAATTTAATTCTGCCTTCTTTTTCCGTATACTTATAGAATAATTACCTAAGTACTTAGAATAAAGAATAACCTAAGTAGTTAGTTAGAGTAATTTTCTAATGTATTTTTGTATTCTATCATCTTGCGCAATGGCTGTTTCCTCTGCGTAAATAATGATGTTACTTGTAATAAATATCTAATCATTGGCACCAATATTGGCACACATTTTTGGCGTACCTTTCTTCTTCCAGATAAAAGAACCATTTTCTATTGTATTTTTGTAACCTTTCATCATTCGCAATGGTTGTTTCCTCTGCGTACATGATGATGTTATCTGCAATAAATACTTTATCATTGGCAAAGGAATCATCGTTGATGTATCATGCTTCACCAACATTGACGTGGTTTCTTACCTCACCAGGGAAGCCATGTGACGTCGCCACGTTCTGTCATCGTGATCGATTCGTGAATGGAGTTTGTACGATAACGTCTTTGAGCATTGTAAAAGGCTTCCGTAGTATTAATAGAGCTTATGTTTTGCATGCGCTAATTATATAATGATTTTCCTTTTGAACTATTCTTAACGTGGCATTTCGTAATGTAACGTTGCTAGTTCTTTACACATCTTAAATGATAAGATAGTAATGCATCCTGTTACTGTGTGGTCTTAGTTTTCTTTATATTCATAACATTTTTTCATATCTCAGGATTTTGTTAGTAAATCTTCTCGGCTTTTGTATTTTTTTTATAGAAATAGCCGGCAAACGAGCTGACGATCCGTTTGAGTTGTCAAATTTTATTGGTCCGTCGAATTATGGATTCAAATATAGTAAGTTATCTCAGTTTTCATAAGGTAGGTTTTCAACTAACTTTGTAACGAGATAAATTAATGAGGAAATGTTTAATTTCTACGGAGGCGACTATTGGGTTCTAATTTAGATTGTTGGTGTCAAGTCGGCAACAAATTGCCAAACATCACAATCTCAGTAGCAGATTGTCAATGATTGTAGCAATTAGGTTTTGAAATGTTACTAAAATGGTTTAGTAATCTTTGTTCCATAATAACAGTAAATCTCTTTCAGGCAGATTGGCAAAGACCGGCGTCGTCAGGTAAGTAACCTAGTATTAAGATATAATGTAGTAGTATCCTAATTGGGATTTGGGATTGGGATAAATTCTTGGGATTTGTAAGATCGTGCTAGTAGAGCAAAGTTCATATGAAGAGGGATTTTCGTTGGTAGTAATTTTCCATTTTTTATTTTGCCTTGGTGTTTTTTAAAGATATCTTCAGAGTTAAATAAGTCTCTCCCCCTTTTTACAAGTTTTTATTTTACTTGCTTTAAGCTGAATTATAACTAGAAACTATAAGTTTATTTCAAGTTATTGTAGAAAAGGCCCTTACAACATATCTATGAGATTTTCGTATTCCTTTGATCTTGAGTTATTGATGTACATATTACTTAATTTATTAGGCTATTAACCCTGTAATGTGCAAATTAGTATCATATGTCGTATTTTTTACGACGAGCAGAATGCCCCAGGGTTCTCAGGCACGCTGGTTTTCCTTAAGTCGAAGGTTGACAACAGGTTTATTTTATGAGGAAAGAGAAGTATTTTGGGCTCTTATTTTTAATTCAAGTTGAAAGCAGTTCATTTATTCTGGAGAGTCGTAAGCTAAAATGTACATGTGTATGTTGTGTGTACTCTTTATTACACTTGGTAAATACATCATAATTCTAGCCACGAAATTAATTTCAATTTTATTAATTTATTTAAATTTGGATATTAAGTATGTTAACAATCTCTAGATGTAGATCCGGGATCCGGGGTGGATTAGTAAATTTAGTAATATACACCGATTAAGTGGAATGTTTATCCTCAACTCAAAAGACTCAACCGTAATGGGATAAACCGAGAAAACTTCTAGTTTTATTACACCATCTATTGCAATATGATAAATAATCACATTTTTAACGTTAACTACCATAATACTGCGGTTTATTGCACACGCTGTGTGCATTATTCATAGTTCAATGACAACGAGGTTGAAATGTCACATAATTTGAAATATTATGTATTGCCATAATTACTCACCGTCATTGCCTTATTATACATACATACTAGCTACCCAGAACGAACAGAACGAAGTCTGTCAAAAGGTTTTATTTTTTTTATTTTGCGATATAAGCTATCCTATCTTTCAAGTTGGACCACACTGCACACGGTGTGCAAAGATTAAAATCGGTTCAGTTGTTTAGGAGTCCATCGCGGACAAACAACGTGACACGTAATTTATATATAAAGCAGACGGGGTATTCTACGGTGTTGGTTATGAAATGATATTCCTTTTACTTTGCTCCATGATATTATATTTCCAGTTCTCCTAACGTTCACATCAATACTTCCAAGTACTTCAACACTACGTGATCATCCGTTCTATCCTTTTGACAATTCCTTCATCTAAATATGACATGTCGTTTCTTATATGCCAACCTCTGCATCGGACAGGCGTTGTAGAATAAAGAGGTCCGTCCCTGGACCTTCACTGGAGATTCGTGGCCTCACCGACATATATATTAAGATATAATTATTGCCTTATGAGTAGCGCTGGGTCTCTTCGTTCTTTGTTTAGTGGGATGAGCCACGAGTAGAGGAGTTTTCTTTAGACTTCAGGATCGGTATGGAACCTGTAGTTACTGTAGTCATTTCAATTTTATTGTACAACGTCTGTAAATGTCACAGGATTCTAGTAATATTAAACCAGCAATAAGATATAGAAACATAGTTAAAATCATTAAAATAACAAAAAAGCAAATTGGATTCTTCAACCACATAGATTACCTTAACATGGTGTGTATAATACACTTACTGTAGCACTCTTGTACATAACAACAAAGAACTCGAGATAATGTCCTATCGCGATATCGCACAATACAAAGTTGCTAATTTCAGTAGACAATGTATAAATAATAAACATTCGCGCCCGCGCCGTGCACTCGCAGTTTCTATGTAGATAACAATTATCTCATCCTGTGTTGCTGCGTGTCGATACATTACCGTATTATACAAGCATGAAACTATGTTACATGCATAAAATCAATAAATAAATGAAGTCAGTCTACACACTCCAAGCCCCTCCCTCAGGACTCCCTGTGTCGTTGATGTCATGGACAATACGCAAAGACAAGGAACACACATTTAGACCAAGGACAGAAAATGAAACTCATCATTCAAATGGCTCGCTGGGAATCGAACCCAGGGCCCTTGGCACGGTCCGGCATGGTAACCATTATTACGCTAAACAGGTCGACAAAATAAACTCAATCACTATTCGCTTGCAACCCGTACAAAAAAAGGTTGTAACAGATTATTGCCAAAGGTTATTCTAGAACGTACCTACACGTGATAATTATTACTCAATGTTTTTGCAAAGTACGTAAAATGAGTTGAAGGTTGGTGCATTCGGGGGAGCGTCACACGTCACACGCGGTGTCAGTGGTGTCACGGCTCCCGCGCGTGCTGTCACGGTGTCACCGCACTGTCACTAAGCTCGCTCGTGACTTCACGTATTAATGGAGCTGACGACATTTCTTTTATGTTTGTTACCTCAGAACTTTCGACTGGGTGAACCGATTTTGATGATGATTTTGATTTAGCCGTAGTGGGGCAGCTTAGGATACTAACCCAAATCCCACGCCGGATGGCTGTCGTAAGAGGCGACTAAATCCAGCCCGCTGGTGGTAGGCCCCTCGAGGGCCTATTATATTATATAGGGCCTATATTGGTAATATTGATTTTAATTGTTAATTAAAATGGGCTTCGTCTGGATAGCTACCACCCTTGAGCATGAGTCAGCCGCCAAACGACTCGTCGTGTTTCGCCTGGGTGCTTGAGAGCCAGTTCTTTCTTTCTTTTTCTTTTCTCTTTCTTGGCCGGTAACAATGATGGTAGGTGGCTGTCCACGCCCATGGACATCAGCGATACCAAAGGCATCACTGATGCGTTGCTGGCCAAGAAAGAGCTAAGAAAAAGAAAGAATGTTATAATTCCTCTACTGTCTGTTAGACCTGGTGGTAGTAAAAAAAAGTAAATAAAAAAAAAAAATAGTAAGTCAGCGTGCGTCCCGCGCACAGTTGGATAGTTTCACAATGTAAAGCGAGTGGTGCGCCACCGCCACCACTTGCCGTTTCACATCCGCAATTCGAGACGCGCACTGACTTGTATTTTGTCACGCTGCGGTAATTACTAGTATTACTACTGTTAAATGCATTTTGCGTACCTGTTCAATTGTTGTTGAGGTAACCAATAGCCAAAAGAATTCAGCGTTTATATAAAAAAAACAAAATTATTATTTTTGTTTAGTTAGGTTATTCTAAAACAATCACAAACGCCATTATAAAAACATACAGCATATCAAGTAATTTTTTTTTCAATTACATTTATCCATTCTTTCAGATTACGGACAACGGATACGGATTATGGAGAAAAATACTGGATGAATACCGGTTCTTAGTAGTTATCTGGTTTCGGGGATGCCCTTCTACGCAAACCGTTCAGGCGCCATAGACTATAAATATCTCGTGTTGTGGGCGTGGCGGCGGACTTTGCTCCCGCGGGCTACTTCGGATTATATTTTTATTGTGAAACACGTTGATGCGTCTATAATAGGCACGATCCAGTATTGATTGCACTGATCTTAGCGATGTTGGACGTTATCTTAGGTTACTCTGTAGTCTGTACACTAGCTAGATGATTCCTTGGAGTATTGGGCTCAAACTCTCCCTTCAAAATTTAATCTACTTCCACCGGTTTTTTCAATTTATCTGCTGTTCCAATCGGTCCTAACAATAAAAATCGGTTCAAGAATCAGGATTTTTGCTTAGGAGAACCGAGCAAAAATCCTGGATCCGAATTAAATACCTAATCGCTGATTAGGGGGCGTCCATAAATTACGTGAGGTGTTTAAGGGGGGGAGGGGTTGAATCAAATCTCATCTAATCTTACGTTGGAGAGAGGGGGGTCTCGGCTAATATCACGCATTTTTTTTTCCTGATTGAAACAAAAAATATATACTATTTTGGTCCATTTTGTCCAGATTGTACATGCCGACTTAAGCGTAGATAATCGTAATTCGATTAAGATCATTCACTAAAAGCACGAAGCAATTTTCTTTTTCTTTTTACAATAACAATCCAACGCGTTTACGTAAGAAACCCACATTTTGAAAATCTCACGTGAGATTGGGGGATGGGGGAGGGGGTTGAATAAAATCTCACGACATCTCATCAGGGGGGAAGGGAGGGACAGAAAATTTAAAAAAACGCCTCACGTAATTTATGGATGCCCCCTTACCTCATTACACGGTACACTTTCGAATTTCAAAATAAATTAGGTAGACACCTACATTCTGAACCGGACCATTATAGGTGATAGGTCATATCCATGAACCATCAGGTGGGATCGTTAGGTTACTGCCTCTTATTGTTCTGACAACAATAATAAAATAAAATCTGTACTATAATAAAACTCAAAGGGCAAAGGGTATAGCCGGATAGCTTTGGGAAAAGTGCCCCCAAAGCCTGGGGTTCGAAACTATGTCCAAATGGTACTTTATATAGAGATAACATGATGTGCAAAATTGCACCCCCCCACTACCCCCCAGGGGGCTACGGCACCCAGTTAAACCGAAAACTGTTTTATTTTTTTTCTCCAAATTTATGTAACTGACGCAAATCAAATTTTGCACAAATATTGCGGTGATATAAAGTAATAACATAAAAAATCAAGAGCTCTCTAAGTACTCCCTATATTGAAAAAAAAATAAAAAAAGGAATTGAAACATCCTGTATAATGATTTCCTTTGGTGGCACAAACACCGTTTTTTTTCTAAATGTGTACCAACATCCAACCTATGTAAAACCCAAGTTTGGTCTGTCTATCATAGGTGGAACACTATTAAATAAATTAACTTATAACGTACTTTATCTAGAATCTTGCTTATTTTTCATATAATGGGTTCTAAAGAAGAGTAACATAAAAAGCTTATTGTTAATAGAAATATATACAAATAACTTAAAAAAAAACTTAAATCATCCTATTAATCGTCATCACTATTTTCGTTAATAACCGTAGAATTATCTATGTTATAATCAAACATATTTGTCAGAATTTCTGCAGGTTTTAAAATTCTGGAAATACATCTGGCATGAGATAACTAATAAATCACTGTAGCAGTGTGTGAGCAACAACCGGCAGTGCGATTTCCATTGGGGCATGTGCAGCAGTGGGTGTTGATACCTCTGTAATTATTGTGATTGGGTTCATAAGTAAGGAAAATATGATAACTCTTTTTACTTATATGTCGAGATTGGATATGAATTCTGAAAAGCTTATTTTCTTTAGAGTATTCAAGGTTAATGGAGTCATCTGTGTTTTGGAGTTCGGCTAAGTAGCATATTTATTGTTTTAACTGATACGAACTGCCAAAGAATATTTCTAGATCCTTATGTGTTAGCTCAGGAAAGTCCAATAAGACATTACTTAATATATTTTTAAAAATATTTTTTTTTTCTTATCCATTCATTTGCCTTTACTAACTGTGTCAAGTTATTGACACACCATTAAATTGGATATTATTTCGTAAAAGCCTCTTTAGCGACGTCAAAACACACACGAAATAATATCCAATTTAAAGATAAAATCCGCCATGATATTCAATAACTTTGAATACTAGAGTATTCAAAGAAATAATCTTTAGAAAGAAAATGAGTTTTTAAGAATTCATATCCAGTCTCGACTTAAAAGTAAAAAGAGTTATCATATTTTCCTTACTTATGAACCCAATCACAATAATTACAGAGGTATCAACACCCACTGCTGCACATGCCCCAATGGAAATCGCACTGCCGGTTGTTGCTCACACACTGCTACAGTGATTTATTAGTTATCTCATGCCAGATGTATTTCCAGAATTATAAAACCTGCAGAAATTCTGACAAATATGTTTGATTATAACATAGATAATTCTACGGTTATTAACGAAAATAGTGATGACGATTAATAGGATGATTTAAGTTTTTTTTTAAGTTATTTGTATATATTTCTATTAACAATAAGCTTTTTATGTTACTCTTCTTTAGAACCCATTATATGAAAAATAAGAAAGATTCCAGATAAAGTACGTTATAAGTTAATTTATTTAATAGTGTTCCACCTATGATAGACAGACCAAACTTGGGTTTTACATAGGTTGGATGTTGGTACACATTTAGAAAAAAAACGGTGTTTGTGCCACCAAAGGAAATCATTATACAGGATGTTTCAATTCCTTTTTTTATTTTTTTTTCAATATAGGGAGTACTTAGAGAGCTCTTGATTTTTTATGTTAATTTATGTTATCACCGCAATATTTGTGCAAAATTTGATTTGCGTCAGTTACATAAATTTGGAGAAAAAAAATAAAACAGTTTTCGGTTTAACTGGGTGCCGTAGCCCCCTGGGGGGTAGTGGGGGGGTGGAATTTTGCACATCATGTTATCTCTATATAAAGTACCATTTGGACATAGTTTCGAACCCCAGGCTTTGGGGGCACTTTTCCCGAAGCTATCCGGCTATACCCTTTACTGTACTGGGCAATTTTTCAGTTTTTCAAAATTTTTGCAAAAAAAATGAAAAAAATACAAATTAATGTGAATATTGCTTATTTTTCAAAACCCGCTCCTGGAGGAATCCTTTGTGATTTTATCGTTGGTTTCAGTATATAAATTACTAAATATAAGTACTTCAACATAAATTCACCGTTTTTTAAATTTCCTTCTACAAGAGGTACAAATAAGGTAAAACATAATTTCCGTATGCGAAGCTGCGGGCAACAGCTAGTAAAAAATAAACGCTTACACACTCATACCCCCGGAGTAGCTAGGTTTTCAACTGTGTCGCGGCTGGCGTGGACGACACATATCACACATCACAATAACACCCATGACCTGAGCACAAATATTTATACTACAAACACACGCACAGAAATATCTGCCCCGGCCCCGAATCGAACCCGGGCCGGGACACCTCGCTTTGCAGACAGGGCTACAGGGTCGCAACTATAATAATTGCAGATGCAACAGCATAAAAGCAGATGAACGTCAGGACAAGGGCGTTGCGGGTTAAGAAGGAAAAGTTAAAGCTTAGGTAGGGTAGGACTTAGTAAGATTTTTAGATCTATAAACTGCACAAGCTTGGACTCAGATCACTCAGACAACAGTCAAATGTATTTACTGAGTAGGTAGTACCTACCACCTACCTCTACCTGTTTAGATGACCGACACTTTGTTAATACGATAAAAATTAAAAGTCATATAAAACAGCTATTAAAAAGGTTGATTTTGCCAATTATTCTTGTTCGGATAATTTTAAGTCTGAAAAAAGCCTTAACACGGTTTAGATCTCTCCCTTAGCAATCATTATGGATTTAATATCGAATGAGTAAATGACTCAAGTAATGTTTTGGTCCTTTAGCCCAGTTAGTTGATCAATGGAACCAGTTACCGATCACGCGGCTGTTTCGTGTAAAACCGCGGTATTTTGGACAACATGTTTATGTGCGACAATGAATTCTCGACGACTGACCTTGCGTCAGTATTTCCGCCAGTTTATTCGCGGCGGTACCAAAGTTCAGTAAAGGGCTAGAGAATAATTCTGATAATCCTGATTTTAAGACGTAAAATCTAAACGTCCTTGTGTCCAATGATTGAGTCTAGCTAGATTGAGGCTTCGTTTAATTATTGTAAAGACCCGTACGGATTTTCCCAATTAATGGGAGTTTTAAATGCTTATACCTCATGGTATAAATACTCATGTGTGCAATGTAGACAGGTGGTCAAGTTATAAGAGTACTACTAAAAAGATTTTCCAATGCATCGTACCTATTTATTCTGTTTCACTGAATTTCAGTACTTTTTTATTGGTAAGGTAACGCCTAACAACAATCACAATTCACACCTGATGGTAAGTGGATATGAAATTAAAGTCTACCATCTTTATTTAGCCTTTGTTCAGCGTATTATGTAATAAGCGCATTAGGTAACTTAGCCAGTGCCTATAGAGGCTATAGAAGAGTCAATAAACTCCTTTCAACAAGCGCCAACACAGTCGAAATAAATAAAAACTGAGGACGAAATAGGTCGTAACAATATTTGAAAGCATTTATTCGAAGGAGTAAAGCACAAACACTGAAATCTAAGTCTCACGTAAGTCAAGCCAAAAATAGAGAAAATGCCTAAAGTTCAACTTGAATCTTAAATCAATGTTCAGGTTAACGAACTTATTCATTAGAGCATTTAGAGCTACAAGTCAAGAACCCAAGACCCATAGACCTAAACGGCCTAAACCCATGGCTATTCGAGTATTAAAGTAAAATTTATTTGTTCACCATAATTGGAAAAATAGAGCCAGAATTCGCTGCAAAATTTTAGCATTATTTACTTAATAAGTTTTATAATATTTTTAATAAGTTGAAGAAAATAGTGATTATTACAAGTAACACTTATTCTTAAAACTCAAAATATCTGATTTTCGAGTCATAGGATAGTGGCCATTTTGCCGAATTAGCACATCGCGCTACTAATAACTTCACAAAATACACGATAAAAATCATAATCTGGCTCGAGTTGGAAATATTCTAGTTTTCTTAACGTCACGCGTACGTTCTAACTGGAATGTTTTCATTCTAGATCTGTGAATTGTGATATTCCTCAATCACGAACCACAGCGGTGATACTGAGTTGATCACGAGCCATACAAGTGGCCTAAGACTTGGTTACTAAGCGAGATACGAGTGTTATGTTAAGTAAACCACAACAATGCTTAATTATTGAGGTGTAGGTAACCTTTTTATATCAGCTGTATTAGACAATGAAGTAAGATATGTACTTACTCCTGGATACGAAATTCGAACCATCTCGTATTTTTAACCGACTTCAAAAAAAGGAGGAGTTTCTCAATTCGACTGTATGTTTTTTAAGTTTGATATCTCAGAATTTTCGACTGGGTGAAACGATTTGATAATTCTTCTTCTTTAATCGAAAGCAGGTGCTTGTCATGTGGTTCCACATAAATTTGAACGAGATCTGACAAGTAGTTTTTGAGTAATTTTGAAGTCGGTTATTTTTTTTAGTAAAAGGAGAATGCCCATAGCCAGTACTCTCAAAAAAAATAATTGTGTCGCAATGACTTTTGTACTAAAAATTAAGTTAAAATATTTTAAATATTTTACCGTATTTCCTAAAAAAATCTTTTTGGGCTTAATTTTCTTAAATTAATAAGTAACTTTACTTCCGTTTTACAACACAAAAGCATTCGGCCATTTATATTGGAATTGGAGCCAATCAGGGATATTTTAAGATCCTTCGGGCCAATAGGTTGCGTTGATTCGATTATGACTATGATACAACAAACTAGATGGCGTTAGTGGACTGTCAAATGAATTTGATAATTATTACATTAAAAGTTAGATGGCGTTTGGGGACTGTCAAATGAATTTTAAACTTAAACATATATGACTTAATGCGCCTGCATAGAGTCCATATTACTGTGTCTACTATAACCTAAATACAAAATATTTTTGTTGAAAATCTCATAACTCCTACGATTAAAATTGACTAAAGTTGGTTTGTGTAATGTATTAAGATAACTTATTCAAATAAAGGTATTTTTATCAGGACACAAAATATTAATGTCAGTACATATCTCCATACAAAATGGGCATTCTCCTTTAGATTATTGTTGATGCCTAAAGTAATAAAAATTCTAAAGTCCTAATTTGGAAAATTAGAAATTATGGTCTGCTTATATATGTAAGTACATACCATTTTCGCATTATTCTTGTAAACCAAAAATCTGGATATCGAATCCACGTAGGCTGAATAAGTAACCAAATGGGGGATGGTAATCATTTGGAAAAAAATATATATTATTAAACACAAAACATGCACATTCAAAACAAAAACAATATAGTTATGTATAGCCCTCTTTCCCTACTGCTGTTTCAGCATTAGTGTAGTTCCATACTAGTTCTAAGAACAAAATGTGAGGGCTCAGCGAATGTGCTCGGCCCACCGGATGAGCCCACCATGAATGTTAAATAAGTAATAAACCAGCCTCCGAATCGGCAATACGTCTTTTTATTTCAGTCCAAATCCTGAAATTAATTAGTTTAATTTTAGTAATTATAATTGTTTACACGCTCCAAACCAAAAGTATATTGACTAACTAAATGCCAAAATGAATAAAATGTATAAAATAGTATGTTTTGTGGTATAATGTCATAAAACGTTCAGCAGTCAGATATTTGCTACGCCCACTGAAATTCGAGCTTACCTACAAATTACAATATTTGAAGCTAATAATAATAAAGATCACCGATATACCGTAATCTTTAATAGTATCGGTAATTCTTAGTACCTAGGTAGGTAGGTTCTCATGTATGTGAAGTGGAATAGTTAAGGAATAAGATGAACGTATCGTCAGATTCCAAAGTCATTCATACAATCTTGGGAAAGGGCTAGGCGTAAAAGGAAGATGGTTTCAACCAGTATAATTAGATTTTTTCTTCTTCATGAAAAGCGAAACTGACAGCGTGCTTCGCTACGCTCGAAATGGGGATATTTATTTTCATTTTCACATTCAGCCAACCCGTTGAGCCGTCACGCATGATTGAGTAACGAACATCCAAACATACAAACTTTCACATTTATTAGTAGGATTCCTCGCAACAATATCTATTATCTACATAGTTAGTTGCTTCTGAATGCATTATCTGTGAGAAGCGGACCTGCTGGGCGTTATCTGCAAGAAAGTACCTAATATTTAGTGGTGACGTCACGCAGGAGCCACGATGCGGGGCCGTGATGTGCGCGTGCGCAGCTAATGACGCGCCGAGTGATACACAACACAACATACACTGAATGTTCGCGAGCTGCAGCTCACAATGCGGGTTACTGATGACTATCAAATAATCTGCTTTATTCAGTTCATCCCTTTGAAATTAACAAAGCAAAATAAATTATTTAATAATTAATAAATTACTTACCTGTTTATTCAAATTCAAAATCATTTATTCATTGATGCATCAATTTACATCATTAGGCACGTCATTTTTTAAATCTACAAGCTTTTCAAGAAGAATAATGTTAACAAAGTTTTATGTGTTGAAACTTTAAAAGATAATTCTTGAAGAAAAAATATTTTTCTTTATTACTTCTATTGTAAAAGGTATCATAATAATTGTTCTGAATTATGATATTACGAACGCAGGTCAATGACTTTTTAAACCAGTACCTATAATCATTCTAGTTGTCGGATGTAGTGTTGTGGCAAAAGGAGAGATTAGATTCAAATGCGAAGATTTTGCGATATTAATGAGGAATATTAGAAACATACGTAACGTACGAAGTTGGAACAAAACGTTCAAAAAGTTCAGCCAAAACTCTGGTCTTTTTTAATTTAAATTAATTAGTCGTTAATGCTTGGCTACAAACCCACCTGATGGTATGTGGTGATGTAGTCTTGGGTGGTAAGACGCACTAACTTAGTAAATAACATAGTCACTCTTGCCTTGAAAACACAATTATAAACAAACGGAAAGACGATGTAGGGTTAGAGATTTCGTTCGATGGTAGAAAGGGGATTCCTGCTCACACTCTCCAAAATGTAGAAATCAATAGAGTTGCGGAGTGGAACGGACCCCTGAGGAACTCTGGTATTGATTGTCATTGCTTGCGACGAGAAACCACTGACAACGACTCGGAAATCGGAATGAACAGTCACTCAGGAAGTCTTTGATCCAGTTGATCAGACCAGGTACGAATTAATATCACTTGCTTGGGCACCAAAATTATATTGCCACTAATTCCTTTTGTTCTCATAAAGGGAAAACATCCAACAGTATTTTTATTTTATTAGCTGTAAGCAATGACACAATACCGACGCGTTGCTGTCTGAAGAAGCAAGTAAACTGATTTTTACCTGATCTGAAATTAGAAACAGAAACACGTAAAATCCTCATGGTTGAATCTAGAAGCTACGCCTAGTGGACATGAATTCGATGTAAGCAGAATAACTTGCTAACAACTAAGTTAACATATTTTGTATGTATTTGTTATTTTAACATCAAGATATTTTGATTCCGTAACCGGTAACAGGAAAGGATTGTGAAAACTTGTACCGCGTTGACGGACGAAATAAACGAGTCGAAAGCGTATTACTTATGCAATTTGCAGGCGCGGCCTACAGCGAAGTCGCGACAGAACACACCCACCCGTGGTGACTTCTAGATACTTCGGACTGGTTCTGATGCTTCCGAAGCGGTGAAATTGAGGCAGCATCACTTATTGCAAGGATATGTATTCGGCGTGAGTCAGAACTAGGCCGAACAATTTGGCAACATTATTGGTGTTTTTTGGTGTTTTTGGAGTTAAACGATATACGATTCAATGTCGTAGCTTTTAGTAAGCGTAAATATGAAGTCGGGCGTTGATGTATATAGTTTGAAATTTGAATGTTTATCTGGTTGTCTCTTGCACAGGGAACGAGTTTGATCCTTATTAAATTAAATCATAGCGAGTATCCACGCCTGAGATTTCTTCTGAATGTTCCCAGGACTCACTTTGCACAGATCCAAGACTGGCAATTATTTATCTGTTTCGGGCGGGGAGTAAAACCGGAACTGTTCGCCAGACAGGGTCACTACTCCCCACGAAACTGGCTACAGGGTCAATATCGTTATATTTAATTTTAACATCACCGTATTTTAATGCAAGGAAAGTTTAAATGAAATTGTCTGAATTCTGCACTGTGAGTATTGGTCTTATGATTCTGTGGTAAAAGTAAAGCATAGATAATATAGATATAGACTATGGAGTAACAAGTGAAGATTACGCAATTTAAATAGTTTTGCATTGTTTCTAAAGAAAAGTAAAAGGTTTTGGTGGAGAAGAATACGAATACGTAAATTATTGATAAATAGAATAAGTGGTAAATTTGAAAAAGAAGGAAATCTTGAGCAGTGATGAGGAACAGAGAAAAGAGAAAAATTTGATTGGAACAAATATTCTTCTATCAATTACATTTATATACTATAATAATATTATTTTAGAATTCTTGTCACAAGTTCTCTCAATTTATGTTTAGCTAAATTATTTATTTAGTTCATAACAATGAACTAATATACTAACGTACATAATAATTCATTTACACCATTCACAATGGGTCTCTACTTTTATAATTAGATTCAGTAAAGGTCGGATAATGAACTTTACAAGTATAACGTGATCGAGCGACCATAATATTGGTATCGGTAGTCTTGGATCTCACTAGAGCTTTTAATAACTTTTAATTATGTATTAAAATTTTGTAAAATATTTCTAGTGCCATGCACTTTATGTACATATTAAGAAGGCTGAAGGCTCTGCTTAAAAGTTCTTTTAAATAGTTGCTACGAGATGTTTTCGTATCAGAGGCTGTGTAAGGTTTACTGCGGAGTGCGGTGTCACGCGAGAGATAGGCGGCCTGGCGTGCTGCGTTATCAGCGGCACTCAGCGGCAGCGCGCGGGGCGCAGTCGCCGCCGCCGCCAGTCGGGGCTCGGCCTCCAGCCGCCGCCACTCACGCCTCCACTATATTTAGCTCCAGTCGTTACGCGTCCACTTCAAACCCTTTCCTAGTTCAAAGTTCAGTGAATTCAGTGCAGTGTCAGTGTTCGGTGAAATCAAACGAATTACGTACAAATCAATCGATATATTTTTAAGCTTATCGACCGCTCATCGTAACAATAGATATTCTTACAGCTAGCAACCACGCGAGTAGGTGGATAGGACAGTCTTAGAGTACTACAACTAGGTAACGATCTTGAGATCCGGATCACAGTCGAGTCGCTCAGTGGGCGACGGCGGGCAGGAGGGAGGAGGAGGGCAGCAGCCGCAGCACGGGCGCGGGGGGTGCGAGGGGCGCCGGGGGCGCGCGCTCCTTGGCGTGCCGCTTGACGTGCTTGGCGAGGTGGTCGGAGCGCATGAACCGGCGGCTGCACACGCGGCACCCGAACTTCTTCTCGCCGGTGTGCGTGCGCTTGTGGCGGGACAGCTCGTCGGAGCGCGAGAACCGCCGCTCGCAGCCCGCCCACTGGCAGCGGAACGGCCGCTCGCCCGTGTGCGTGCGCGCGTGCGCCTTCAGGTGCGACGACTTGAAGTAGTTCTTGCCGCAGCCGGGGTGCGAGCACTCGTACAGGCGGCGGCGCGCGGCGGCGGCGGCGGCGGGCGCGGGCGCCACCAGCCACAGCGTGCCCAGCACGGCGGGCGCGGGCGCGGGCCGCGGCGCCAGCGGCACCCAGCCCGGCACCGGCTGCGGCTGCGGCTGGGCGGCGCGCGGCTGCGGCTGCAGCTGCAGCCCCGGCGCCGGCACCAGCACCGGCTGGCACTCGGGCGGCGGCTCGGGGTGCGGCGAGGGCACGCGCGGGTCCTCCGCTGGGGCGAGAGGCGACGGTGGGGACTGCGGGGGTGGCGATGGGGGATTCTGTGTCTGACTCGCGATGTACTTCGCCTGCGAGTACGAGTGGCCACGGTTCATCTTGAACTTGAGTGTCTTCAAGATGTTCATGTCGGGGGGTGGCGAGGGGCACGAGGTGGGGGAGGGCGGCCGCAGCGGCAGCGGCAGCGGCTCGGAGCTGCAGGTGCCGTCCCGGTGGGCGCGCATGATGACGGAGGGGCGCGCGGGCTCGGGGGGCGGCGTGGCCAGCAGCAGGCGCGCCAGCTCGCAGCGCGCGCGCTTGCCGCACTCCTCCTCGCCCTCGGAGTCGGACGGCTGCGGGGTCACCAGGCCGGCGGGCAGCGACTCCCGCATCCGCTTCGCTGCTCCTCTATTTAAGGGTTCCACCTGCGAGACAAAGACGCACGAACGTAAATAAACGGTCTCGATGCAGCACGCGCGCGGTGCGTGTCCGCGCGTCGCGCTCTCGTCATACTTTCGATTGTACAAGACGCAACTTTTTTTAGCGCGAATGCGCGTCGGTGAATTTTTCGGAAAACAAAAGTTTGAGGGCTCGGATGCCGGTCGACACTCACTTTTACGTCCATCAAGGGCGGCGTGGACGGCGGCGAGAGGGGTCCGCAAACGTCGAGCAGGGTAGACATGGTTACGTTCTAATCATCAGACGACAAAACTTTCTTTTTTTTAATTCACAAAACGGTCTCGTTCTGCGCTAGAGCTCCTGGTAGCCGAGTTGTTCCGTCGGCGAGCGGCAGACGAATAAACCTCTTCGGGAGCACTCGAGGTACGAGGCGGCGGTGGCGGCGGGGCGCGGGGGGCGGGTGGCCAATGGGGGCGAGCGGCGCGGCCGCGGCGGCCAATGGCGGCGCTGCGATCACGCAGCGAGCGCGTGCCGGCGCGTGGCGTTCACGTGCACACCGAGTGACGGCGGGCGAGGTCGCGGCGCCCGCGTGACGTCACCCGGCGCGCCCCCGCGTGACGTCGCGAGGGGCGCGGGCACGCAAGGTCGCCGCTGGCCGCACGCCGCCGCCGCACGCCGCACGCCGCACGCCGCGCTCCACACCATCCGAGATGCAGTTTTGACAGGTGTCAACGACCTCGCCTCACGCCCTGGTTGGTGGGAACCTGTGCAACTGACATCAACATCGACAAAGAAGCGATTCAATAACTGCAGCGGTCGTTGTGAAGGTAGTTCGCAACAGCTAGCCCGTAGCCGTTAATTGTGTGAGTTGCTTACCATAACATGAATATTCTAGATAAAAGCGTGATAGTAGTTATCTAGAGAACTGTAATCAGATACACGTAATTCATAAAGTCATTCCCAGCTGACGTTTGTTTGGAAGCCACGCGAACATCGCGATATCGGAGATAGTTCAGACTCTACGTAAACAGTTTCAAACTCTACATAAAGAAAAATTCATTAAAACTAACACAGATTACAAATTCTCACGGGGTCATTATACTATCAACGGGTCAATAATTTAGATAATGGGATGCTATCAAAATATTACCTTTTAGCAGCATTATAAAATAATAATTAATATTAGCGTCATAGTCGATTGTAAGTGCAATATTCTTATTAATAACATTAAAGTGCACTGAGAAATCTTACGCAACGTTGCGAATTAATAAGAGATTTGAAATAGCATTTTGTCATAAATTCTGGAATTATCGCCCTGTAGAAATAGAAAATATTTGCTTTATTTAGCAAAACTTGGACAATAATAAATGGAGAGTTCGAACCATCTGTTGAACAGACCTACAGCTGATTCTACACACATATAAGACGCTAGTCTGCCAGGTAGTACAGTGCAGCTATACAAATAGCTAAAATTTATAATGGTGTAAAGCGAATAACATATTACTAATACTAAAATATTCATATAATCACTACATGAAAACAAATATCATTGACTAACAACAGTAACAAAATACATTCTAATAAGAATCGGTAAACATCGATTACTAGTTAGTTCACAATCGAGTTCAATAGCTAAACATCTTCTAAATACATACGACCACAGATAAAAAAAAACATTAAACTAAATGAAATGCATCGATTCGCCACTAGTGTCGCGAGCGGGCGACGGCGGGTGGTAGCGGGTGGCAGCGGCGGCGCGGGGGGGAGGGGACACCGTTACGAAACTCGTGTTGTGACGAGCGCGGGAAAGTGAGTCGTAGACACGCGGTCGGCGAGTGATCGGTGTGGTGCAAGATACTGACTGTAGCGAGAAACGTTGAGTTATTGAAGCGAGTCTTGTCAAAATTAAAAGCTAATACAAAAAATCTTGTCGTCCAAAAAGTTACCTCAGTGCCTGAAGTCGAAGGTGTTCGAGCAGTGTGTGTTGCCAGTGATGACATACGGATCCGAGACGTGGTGCTTCACTATTGGCCTTATGCATAAGCTTAAAGTCGCCCAACGGGCTATGGAACGAGCTATGCTCGGTATTTCTCTACGCGATCGAATCAGAAATGATGAAATCCGTAGACGAACGAGGGTGACCGACATAGCTCAGAGAATTAGCAGGCTGAAGTGGCAATGGGCTGGCCACATAGTTCGAAGGACCGATAACCGTTGGGGAAGAAAGGTCCTCGAATGGAGACCACGCCTCGGTAAAAGGAGCACAGGACGCCCCCCGACCAGGTGGACCGATGACCTGAAGAAGACAGCGGGTATCCGCTGGATTCAGAAGGCTCAGGACCGGTCTGAGTGGCGTAGATTAGGGGAGGCCTATGTCCAGCAGTGGACCTCAAAAGGCTGATGGATGGATGGATGGATGGAAAAAAAAATTGTTGTCTGTAAAGACTTTAAACGGACGGAGATTTAACGTGACAACGATTTAACGTGACGTCTGTTCGTGGTATAAGTTTTTGGAACATAGAATTAAATGAAAATCACAATTTTAAATTCATAATAATTCACTGACATAATTCGTTGACGTCGGAAACGCTCGCGTAGAAGAGAGACGCAAGGCGCGCGCCGGTCGAGCGAGCCTCTCTCTTGCGAGCATGGTAACATTCCTTACACAGTTTTCGTGAATGACACCCGAGTCAACCAATTTATAAGACGTTATCACGTCAAAAATGTATTTTCGTAAGGCTTTGGACCAGAAGCATGATAGAAAAGTGGTCCTTCGAGTATTTCAAATGAAACGTGGACGTATAAAGGCGAGTCTTATTGTCTGAACGTACGCCGTCTCTTTTGCACGTTTTATTACTCCACCTGCCACGAGTCTTTGCGTTTAGTATAGTCTAATTCCATTATAAACCGAAACATGGATTGGAGGAAAAAAGAAAGACCTGACCGACATTTAATTTGTCTGCAACTCAACCGTTTGAACAAAGAAATTCCGTCCAATATTACTTACATATTAAGTTGGTCGTATTCGTATTACTTTTCCTAAGATTGAGATAGGACGTTTCAAACGTAAGTATATTGTTATAAGGTAAATCAAAAACGAATCTAGTAAGTTCAGAATAAAAACATTTTTTAATATTTTTGCGTTTTATTTCACAACATTACATAACTTTAGTTCGAAAATATATGTGTTATTACTAGATTATTTATAACAGATAACATCCATTACACATCTTATTCTAGAAAGCAAATCTGTTTAAAAATAATCTCGCTATCGACTCTTAACTTAGAGCGTCACGTTTTGTGGTTGATAGCTGCGTATCTCACATGTGTGAGCCGTGAGCCCGTGACTCGCATGTGTGTCCCTATCGTAGTGACGTGAACACGGTGACTCAACGGTCAGCACATTGCGAAAAATACGCGATTGTTGGTGACAAAGAATTGACAGTGCAGACAAAATGAATGCAGTTTTTTGTCAATAACCTTAAGCTATCGAAAAATTATGTTACGAGCAGCAAGGTCTGTCACATCCGTCGATAGGGAAGTGACAATTGAGCTAGCCTCGCTAGAAATAGAACGAGTCTGTTATGATTTTTGACCCTGAGGGTTACCGCAACACAATGCATTCAAAAATAGCTTTAAAGACCTCAGCAGGAAAGACCATTCTGTATTAGCCTGGACATGTTCTTAGAAGCTTTGACGAAAATTAATGAAAATTAGGTTGAAATTAGGTAAGTTTACGTGCCCTACAAAGTATGAAAACATGACGAAAGATTGGACTGTGTAGCTGTGTAAGTCCTATAATAATTATACAGGATAGTCCAGTAAAGTGGTACTTTGGTTGGCCTGGATTTGCCTGCAAAATGAAAGGTTTCCTGGGGTCCCTCGATGAAACCATATTGACTCATATTTAAGCGTAGTTTAACTTGTTTACTATACAGAGTAAACCGCGTAGTAGTTTTCCACTAATAATTTTCCTGGTGTCAAATGAAGCATGAACACTAGATTCATAAAAAGTGCGTCAAGCTATAATTAACTGATATTGATAAATGTTATTTAACCGTAATTTTAAAACAAGATATAGAGTCGGTCTTAAAGAGTAAAGATATAAAATATAACTTTTTGCACTTCTCCATGTAAAATATATCCATGCCAAGTCACACACTATATGACTGTGTATATTATTAAAAAGCACAGAGGGTAAAATTGTTGTCACGTAATAATGTGAAGATTGTTTTGGTCTAAGATCTAGGCTTGTAATAATCATGATTATGAAGGTAAATATCTAATAAAGAATCTGTTTAATAGAAGGTTTAAAAATATATTAAATATAAAACTCAATAATGACATCACTGAGTCCAAAGGCCGGGTATCACGCAGGAAATAGGTGAAGCGAACAGTAACTGGTTTGCAACGAACCATGACTCTTCGCTCCATTCTAAAAGGTACTCTGTGGTATTGCACTGTTGAATTGTATGAAGACAAATAATTAAATTAGGGGCCATTGCAAATCTTGTTTTGAACATGTAAAATAAATTGGGTCTGTCTTTTCAACCAATTTTATAGAAGAAGGATGGACAACTAAGAAACGATGTACCTATGATAAACGTTAATAATTTCATGAGTAACAATACAAAACCTGTTGATTAAACAGGTAGAACGAGGTAATAACCACTCGATTAACCAATATTTTGCAAGTATTATATCCCATTAATGTTTAAGTGGGCGCCGCGTGGGCCGCCCCGATACCAGAATGACGCGAATCACACAATTATTCCCATGGTTCAATGGACTGCAGAAATTGTTATGCATGGGCGTATAGGTACTGCCCCCTGGGTAAAAAGAGCTTATTTATAATAATTCTTAAATACACTAAAAATTATTTTAAAGATTTTGCTCTACCTGGAGCCAAAAATTCTGGTTTGTCCACCCTTGGGCCAAAAAAACTGATTTGTCCTTCCCTCTGAGTTAGATAATACCTATTAGTAAAATATCTGCTGTTTGAATAACTCTCACAGATAGGTAGACGTGTCTAACTAGAGACAAAGACATACTCTAGCGATACAACGTATGGTATAATTTCTATTTTCTATACTTACATTACATTTTAATTCCAAACATTTATTCAATCAATAGAAATAAAATAAAACTTTTGCATTATAGTCAATATATTATCTCGATTTTCAGTAAATTTAACCATCAGATTATGTTCTATGGAGATCTCTACAAGAGTACGACCTACGCTTATTGCATATTCGTTTACCTTGTAATATTAAATTTATTATTGAATATTAACAGTACATTGTCATTTGAATAATTATAACCGTATGCTGTTTTGGCACTAGAATTCTACAAGATTCCTTGGGCTTTGTAAACTTTTTATTAGGTACAAAATGTAGAGTCCCTATTAATGTATTGACAAGGAGCTGTTAAGAGACTAGTTTTTATATTATAATGATATTTAAGACAAAACTGCATGGTTTTGATATATCAGACATAAGTAGAAGTAAATGCTAGAATGCTGTTGACAAAAAGAAAATTCTTCTCCCGGATCCACTAACGGAATGAAATTGTTGAATTATTTTAAGGCTTGGTTTGACTTTCGAAAAATGTTCGTAATACCTATATTACTTCTCATTTCATTTCCTAAAAGAAGAAATATATTACATCCACAGAGTAATTGTATTAATATAATATGAAAGTTACAGTAGTGCAGCGTTGTAATATGAAAAGTCCGTAAAACTGTGAAGTAGCGACATCTAGTTACATTGTTGCATAAAAATAGGAATTCTAAATAATAATTTTGTTCAATGAAGTGGTACACCCAACAAATAATTATTTCATAAATGTAGTAAAAAGGAACAATGAAATACTTATATAAAACGATAAGAAAAGTAGATTTTAAGAAGTTAAATTATATATAATATCAGAGCCATCTATGCTTAGGTATGTAACTATTTACACAAGTGGTACACAAAATATGCGATACCACATGAATACCACAGAGTAAATTTAATCTGTATCATGGCTGATTGTGAGTGAGAAAGTAATTTTAAACTGTGCGTGTAGATGGCGCTAGCACGAGCATTTATTTGCAAGCTAAGCGCGCGTTTTACTGCCACGTTATGGTTTGCCGGTGATTGTGTCCATTTACGAATAACCCCCATTTTAGGATTTGAGAGTTATTATATCATTAACCGTATTGAATAATTATGTAGAATATTGACTTCATCCCAACTTCAACCCATGAAGCTTCAACCTCTTCTACTGAATACGAGAATATTCTTTTGGGAGGCCTGGAGCCCCTGGAGGCTAGAGCACACTCTACCGCGCTGCTCCAGTGCGGAGTGGTGGGAACAGCCAGTCTATATATTTAAGTCTATGTTTGAAGGTGTGGTGACTATTCTTTGCAGCTAGTGTAATACTCGTTGATGTCTTTCTAACCATGGCGATAACAAGGCGACGCGACGTACTGAAAGTTTTTCATGATCAATGATCAATCTGAGAACAATAAATATGGGCCCAGTCCAGAATCGAACTGGGAATTCTAACCAATTACGCGACAGACAATACAAAAATGTAATGTTAAAATTGTCAAACTCTACATTGTAGAGCAGTAAATTGATACTAATCCTATTACTTAATCTTATTTCATCAATGTGAATGTTTTTGTATATGTTTTTGTATTTGTTAAGTCATGTTCAGGATGGGGACATAATTATGTGTCGGAGATCATAAAATGGAATGTACTAGGATTTTGAAGATAGCAACACTATGCAAATTGTCTACTGTCATTCGGACACGTGGAGGCGGAATAACCGTGGAGAGCGATTGACTTGTCAACCACGGACGGACTTCGGAGACAGCCTTCGAGCCAAATGGACGCCTAGAGAAGAGCGTAGTTACTTTGAACACGGCCTCCGGGCTGGTCGGAACGCGACTTGTAAATTGTTCGGTTGTGTCGGTGAAAACAATATTCGGAGTCGGATGGCGGATTGACCAGTAACAGGATCAGACCTGGGGTTATGCGAGGCATGGGCTGGCGATTAAGGGGTGGTTGGAGGCCAGTAGAAAGGGGGGGGGGTTCACCCCTCATTCCTGACTATAATTGTGTAACGTGTGTAAAGTGTGTAAAACTGTGTTAAGATGAGTTTCTGACTAAAGTGACGTAAACGCCCACTGTTGTTATTATTTCCCGAACCACCACCCCACACGTCTCTCCCCGTCATCAGAAGCGAGATAAAAAACCCAGATGGTTCTCGCCCACACATTCAGAAAATCAATGAAGAATGACGGTGGTTCGGATGCTATTTGAAATAAATTGCAACCAATTTAACAATGAGAAACGAAACGATAGTAAATGAGAACCGTGGAATTTTACAAAGAAAGTCGATGCGGGAAATGCAGAGGGTATTGAACCTACCCTCAGATACTCGCCGCATGCAAGATGTCGATATTCAATTATGGGGTATGACGACAAAAATTTTCTTCAAGAAGAAATTATGGTGGAAGTGAACAGTGGAACAGAACTCGTTACTATTTGAACACACAACACGAGGACGTGTTGATTTTGTCAGATGGCCGAGGCAGTAATATAATAACATCCAAGACACCAAACCACATCAACAAACCAAACAAAAAAAAAATTTCACAAGACGTGTCTTGAGGGACGAGTACAGCTGGTACTTGTAAAAAGCAAAAAGCTTTTCACTTCGCAAGAATTTGCATTTCAGGTTTTCACTAAAGGAATGCAAGATAAGTAGCCCGAGTGAATTATCAAATATGGTGCTTGATATTATGCAACTGAGAGTAACCTATCTTAAATGTTTCAGCTAAAGAGAAACGGCGAGATTTGAATCTGTGTAGCTGTTTGCTGCGAGTGTGGAGCAACGCTGAGGCACCTGTAGCTCTTTTGTAAGATTGATATTGATTTGTATTGGCAACTTTAATGATCGCGCGCAATCACACATTGTTGATTGTTGCAAAGTACAAGTGATGAGTGACGGTGACTGCATATTTAAATAGTAACATTATTTTCATTTCCTGTTTTGCCTACAATAATTTTGTGATAATATTTTGATAATTTTTGGGTTAGTACAAAATTGTTATCAAGGTTTGATATGTTTTGACGCAACTATTAATATCTGTCGAAGTGACAACTGACGACAATTATGATGAAAAATAAATTTTGAAATGTCGTGTTGACTACAGACCACTCTCCTACAGACTTACTCACTTCAATAGAGTTGAATTTAAAATGTTATGTTCGATTCATACTACAAATACAGTTGATGATAGTAAATGATCTAATTCGCGTTAGATTAAATGTGATAAGATAGAATGAATGCAATCAAGTTGGATCCTAAATTAAAAAAAAAAACCATTTCAAATCATTGTGTTTCCTACTTTCGTACGGTACTTACGTTTGACCACTTGCGGGTCAGTGCCGTTTCCTAAATTCTAAGAAGGCAAAATATTAAAACAGGATTTGTTGTTACGATGACGAGATGAATTGTTGATACCGCTGGTTAAGCGATGCCACTTCGTAAGTGATGCCACTGGTTAAGTGATGCCACTGGTTAAGTGATGCCACTGGTTAAGTGATGCCACTGGTTAAGTGATGCCACTGGTTAAGTGATGCCACTGGGTAAGTGATGCCACTGGTTAAGTGATGCCACTGGGTAAGTGATGCCACTGGGTAAGTGATGCCACTGGGTAAGTGATGCCACTGGATAAGTGATGCCACTGGTTCAGTGATGCCGCTGGTTCAGTGATGCCGCTGGTTCAGCGATGCTTCTGGTTAAATTTCAGGTTTTTCAGATGGCTACCTTAATATGATATTACAAGCAGTGGACGGCAAGAATGTAAAATAAGGATTCAAAATTTCTAATACAAAGGATTGGAATAATTAAGATTTGAGGAAATGTTTGAGAAAAGTAAAACAGCTATTTGGTATGGTATATTTTTTCATTATTCTTAACAAAATCGGAGCATCCGATAGTATTTTTGTGTAATATCTTGACTTCCAGTGTAAATGGTGCCGTCATCTTGAACTGTAAAAACATCTGACAGAGTGTTTAAAGTTAAGATTTCGTAAATTTGATTTTTAGTAAACATATTGTGCTTCGTGTTACTTCGAAGTTTTCCTGAAAATAAGATTAATCAGAAAGAACTGTTTAGATTGGTGGTTTGCGTGAACAACAAATTGGTTCGTTTTATTTGTTTGATTCAACGAAGTGTAATTAAGTCATTGTACAGTATCTTTCATCGTAACTGTTATTAACTTGCGCCAATAGAATTATTGAAAATCAGTGCAAGTGTATTTTGCGATAGGTATCAAAAGCGTTCTGTAAATGTGCTCAGAACTGTAGTTTTCGAACATTTTGTTATTAATTTACCGTCTACCCTCAGTTCAGAAAAACAACATTTAGAAATTTCGTGTGTCTTGTCGATGTTTTTGTGTGTGTTTCAGAAAACTAAGTGACAATGAACTGTGTGGACGTGCGACCTGTGAATATTTAAACGGTGACGAGAAATTACATCAATGTGAGATAAGGAAGACTGGCGTCAACTACCTGCATTTTAGTACCGTGGCTTACGATGAGTATCATCGGTCATTGGATGACGACATGATATAACAGGTGATCTGTATTGATTCTTTTGTGGCTCATTTGATTACTGCTTATTAACAGTAATAATTATTCCTTGTCGAGTTTGTGGTTTAATTGATGGTTACTTGAGTTTGTATACTTGACGAATTTTGGTAATAAAGGCCACAGTGAGAATGTGGTGTGCGAAGTGAGCGAAGAATAGCCTTCTTGTTATTTAAAAGGGTCATGCAAAGATACTTCCTTTACTGATTTGTTGAACTGTTTTTGAGAATCTTAAAGACAGACGAGATAACACACTAGAAGTTTTTGATTTTTTTGTTGAGGAGCTAGATTGTGTTATCAGATTGTAATCCTTGGTAATTATCCCGTTCTGGCTGCTGCATGCGTTTTCAATTTGAAGCCTTCGGGCTCGAGGTCAGGAAGGCCGAGTGGGAAACTTTTACTTTGCGAAGGTTTATGTCTTTCCAGATGGTCCCCAGCTGCCTCACACGAGGACGTGTGAAACGTCATGATGGCCGTGTCGGAGATCATAAAATGGAATGTACTAGGATTTTGAAGATAGCAACACTATGCAAATTGTCTACTGTCATTCGGACACGTGGAGGCGGAATAACCGTGGAGAGCGATTGACTTGTCAACCACGGACGGACTTCGGAGACAGCCTTCGAGCCAAATGGACGCCTAGAGAAGAGCGTAGTTACTTTGAACACGGCCTCCGGGCTGGTCGGAACGCGACTTGTAAATTGTTCGGTTGTGTCGGTGAAAACAATATTCGGAGTCGGATGGAGGATTGACCAGTAACAGGATCAGACCTGGGGTTATGCGAGGCATGGGCTGGCGATTAAGGGGTGGTTGGAGGCCAGTAGAAAGGGGGGGGGGTTCACCCCTCATTCCTGACTATAATTGTGTAACGTGTGTAAAGTGTGTAAAACTGTGTTAAGATGAGTTTCTGACTAAAGTGACGTAAACGCCCACTGTTGTTATTATTTCCCGAACCACCACCCCACACGTCTCTCCCCGTCATATGTATGAATGAATGAATGCTTTTATGCTATTTGCAATGGATAAGAAAATGAAAAAATCTTAATTTAAATTCATTTAATCATATATCACTGATACACTTAAGAACGTAATTTTTTTAACTACTACCATTTCGGAGGTGCTTAGTCATAGAGGAGAACAATTGGCGAAAACAACTCCTCAGCACATCTTTTTTGAATTAATATAGAAGTGTTACAGAGCAATATTCTAACACGGGACTGGATGCGGTATAGTTATTTCTCAGTAAGTTATCATTGTTGTATATATCCCGATGATTCTCCTAAATCGTCCTAAGATGATTTGGAGGTAGAGTTATATGTTAATAATTTCATTTTCGAAACCACTCTTCCACGAATTACCACAAAATCATGGAGTATAGAGTTAGAAGGAATAACTCTGTTGTGAAAAAATGTCCGTCAAACTCTGTTAAATAAGATGGCGCCACGGTAGCAACATGGTGGACTACGTATACAGTTGAAGTTTGGTATTCAGGACCGCCACTGTCTTACTTCAATCTGCCAACAACTGCTGTAATCATACCACCTGAGGTCCTGTGTCACTTCAACTTTCCCCCTATAATTATGAGTCATACCTAGGATTGCCAGGTTGCTGGCTGGACAAAACTTCAAAAAGTCGGGATTTGTCGGGACATTTTGTATTTTTAACCGACTTCAAAAAAGGAGGAGGTTCTCAATTCGACTGTTTTTTTTTTTTTTTAATGTTTGTTACCTCAGAACTTTGGACTGGGCGAACCGATTTTGATGATTCTTTTTTTAATCGAAAGCTGGTGGCTGTCATGTGGTCCCACATAAATTTTATTGAGATCTAATAATGGCATCCATGAGAAAACCACATAAGTCGTAAATTTGTGTTAAGATATGCGCGACAAATTGACGAATAACTCAATATCACGCCAACCGATTTCGATGATTCTTTTTTTAATCGAAGGCAGGCGCTTGTCATGTGCTCTCACATAAATTTGAATGAGATCTGACAACTATGTATGTAGTTTTTGAGAATTTGAAGTCGGTTATTTTTTGTTAGTAAAATTTAGTTTATACCTGCTTGACTGTAGAAATCACAACCTTATGTCGGGCCATGTACTTGTATTTTGTCGGGATTTGTCTCTGAGGTCTGGACATCCTGTGAAATATTGGGACAATCCAGACGAATCCAGAACCATCTCACCTCTATACTCCATACACAAAACAGACACTGATCGCCGACAGATTATAAAGTGCATCGTGAGTATCTGTGCATCAATATTATTGTAGTGTGGTTTACTGAAATTGAAAATACCAAATGCTTCATTTCCGAGGCCCGACGAAGACAAAGTTTACTAAGGAGTACCTTAGTAATATATTCTAGTAAGAATATATTGTATATTATCCTATTACCTGCTGCTGTTTAACTATTTAGTATTTGTTAGTAGTGTTTTTTTTTCTTCTTTCATAACTTAATTTAAAAGCTATTAGTAACCCTACATTTAAGATTGTAATTGTAACAAAAGAATTGGGAAGGAACTGTCTCCCAGGCCACAGCTCACGCTTTTCTGGGAGTCAGGGCTCTTCGTTTGAAATGTACTCTTATTTATGGTCAATAAACATTATTATTATTATTATTAATGTCCATACTAAAATGTAAGTGGTGAAAAAAATATATAATTTAGATTTTTTAATGGAAATAACCGACAAACTCACGATCCAACTAATGGTAAGTGCCTGTCATCGTCCATGGACAAACGCGACGACGATAGCCACTTACCATCAGGTGGATCATCAGCTCGTTTGCTGGCTATTTCCATAAAAAAAGGAGGAGGTATTCAATTCGACTGAATTTTTTGAAGTGACAACTTCTTTAGCATCATTGTCTTTTGAAAGTCGATGAAACGAAAAAGGGATAATAAAAAGAGACAGACACATAAATTCATAAGATTTAACGTGGGAGAAAATGAGATAGGAAGCATTTTACCGGGGGAGGGTAGGGGAGGGGAAGGGAAAGGGAGGGGAGGGGGAGGGGAGAGGGAGAGAAAGGGGGAGGGGGTGGCGGAGGGGAGGGGAGAGTGACCGGGATGAGGAGGGGGAGGGGAGGGGAGGGACGGGAGGGGCAGGAGGAGAGGAGCGGGAGGGGGAAGGTGAGGTGCAGGGAGAGGGAACGGGAGGGAGATGGAGAGGGAATTTAATGGTCTCTGATTTGCTAAACCTACCGAAACTATAAAAGTTAAAAGTAACAATAAAGTACATGAATAACTTTACACGCGCGTACATAAGTACATATTATTAAATTAATACCTTTAGGTATTTTTGAAGGTTTCACTTCTACCACGTGTGAATTGCACACATTTTAATTTTTTTATGTTTGTTACCTCAGAACTTTCGACTGGATGAATTGATTTTGATGATTATTTTTTTTATCGAAAGCTGGTGCTTGTCATGTAGTCCCACTTAAATTTGAGCGAGATCTGACAAGTAGTTTTTGAGTTATCTCTAATTTTGAAGTCGGTTATTTTTTGTCAAGAATTATTACTTCGTGAAAATTACGAAACAAATGAGTTATCTATCCCCTGTGGTTATCCCTAATTTTGAAGTCGGTTATTTTTTGTCAAGAATTATTACTTCGTTAAAATTACAAAACAAAACCGAAATGATTTTGACATATACAAAGCTATTGAAGATTGTAAAATTGACACCGTTATAAAAGTTGGCTAATGTATTATCTACATATTACAACAATAATTACGAAGTTAACTAAGTAAATCGATTATCTTCCAAGAAATGTCAGTCGCTGTGCGTATGTAAGTGAGTTGCTTGAATATTGCAAAATTAAATAAGTAAGAAATATTACTGATAACATGACCCATTTCATTTTCTCAAATGAAATGTAGGTACCTTTTTTTATTATAATACAGGTACTCACGATATTTATTTCGTACACATCACATCTGTCATCCTGTCTAAAGTTTCTCCGCGCCACTGCAGTTTAGCTGTGACTACGATCCAAGCAACTAGGTCGAAATATCGGTGTAAAGAATAAATATAGTAGGTACTCTAAATTCTGTTTCAAAAAAATGTTCATGCTCACTTTTTAAAACGACTATCTTACTAAAATTGTCATAATATGTACTCTTTCCCTTTTATCTTTTTTGTTTATAATGTAAGTACTGTAATGTAAGTTAATTTTCAGCTTTATTATCTTTATTTTATTTATTATTACTATAAATGTATATTTAAATTATTGTTTTCCATGGTTATTGTACCACCTTCAACCATTCTCTGCACATCCTGAAGGTTGACTGTTTAGAGAATGCTACTTAAAAGATTAAATAAATACCCATATAATAGTAAAATGTGTTCAGTCCACGATGAGTAAAGTTTAGAATCTTGAAATGTACCTTAATTAAAATGCTGTCAGTCTAGCCTAACCTCCGGATTCACCAGTGGAAGAAGCCAATTGACTTATAGTTGACCAACCAGAACCACCTCCCGTGGACAGCTACGTACACTTCAAGGTTTTATCATCGTGTTGTTCGAGGTTGATGCCAAACCAAATTCAAAATTTCAATGTACAGGCGAAACAGCAATATTGATAATTTTGTGAAACTGTTGCCGCTGTTGCGATGATATCTATGGCATAAGCTGGCCAAAATGACTTATCACGTGTGGATAAAATGACATTAAGTATACTTAAAAGTTATTAAGTTATTATTATGTTTCCAGTCCTAGTTTTCTGGGTTCATTTCGTTTCCCTGCCATATCTAATTAAACTAATTAATTTAGCTAATTAAGTAAGCACTAAGCATTGTATATGTACTACGGCGGAAGAAAGAAAGAAAGAAAGAAACACGTTTATTTCTGTGCCAAAGGTACACACATGAACATACATACATAGATAAAATTTATAATTATAGTTAAAAAAAAAAAAAAATTAAAATTTACAAAACTGACAAAAATAAAATAGAAATAACAAAAAATTTACAACATGATTGGTTTGTAACTCGCATGTGTGCAGTGGCCCAGAAAATGGAGCTCACTCAGCATAATGCCGTAGTGGTAGCTACGGCGCTGATTTTCAGTGAGTCCATTTAGTGATGTACGGACATCAGTGTTAATTACCAGTGCATTATCAGGTTTGCAACAGGTTAGAAGTGAGACAGTGGTGTGACGCATTCCTGGATTGAAATAATCTCGCTAAGAAGCGGCGAGGAGGATAAAGAAATGGGGGGGGGGGGGGGGGGGTATGCGTTGTTGTGACCCGTTATATAATATTCTTCTGACATTGCATACTGCGCCATTGCAGCAGCCGTTACACGGACGTGCGCTTCTTCTATTTTCTGTTTATTTACCATGGCACGAATTTTGCTATTATTTTGAATAATTAGCTTGAAGCGGTTTGAAGCGGTTCTGCGACTGAAGAAGATGGTAAAATCACCGTTCATCGGTCATCGTTTGGTCGTCGGACAAATGTATTTACACAGGCTGTATAAAAATAAACAATGTTAATTTGGAAAGAGTAACATCTGCTCGAAACCTAGGCTTGATTATGGATGGGGAACAAAAGTTTACAGAGCACATAAATAACAAAATAAGGACAGCTTTTTATAAACTCAAAACCCTATATGAAATCAGGCCATATATCAAAGAAGAACTTCGAGTATTACTGTGCGACTCCTTAGTGCTCTCGCAGTTTAACTATTGCAGCTCTATTATTGGGCCTAGATTGAATGCTAATACTGAAAGAGCTATTCAAAGAGTGCAAAACGCATGCATTCGTTATTGTTTTAATGTTCCTAAAAGACAACATATTACTCCATAATTAAATGATAAGGGTATTCTTAATATGTGTGCTCGAAGAGAGCTTCAGTTTGCTTGCACCGTGCATAGGGTAATATGGAGCAAGAAACCAGAATATCTCTTTGAAAAGCTGGTTTGGATTAGGGATATTTCTAATAGAAGCGTCCGCTCTAACTCACAAACCCTTCTAGTTAAGCCTGCACACAAAACAAATAGATACCTTGCGTGTTTCAAGTTTGCTGCAGCAAGAATATGGAACGATCTACCTCCACCCTTGAGAAATAAAATAAGCCTGGGCTCTTTTAAATCCAAATATAAATCCGCCTTACTCAGAAAACAACTTGCTGCAGATAACCTGAAGCACGCTTACTGGAAGTGCTTAGATTTTAAAAAATTCTTCAGGTGATAATCCCAGTATCTACCATATTTCCGTCTAGAAACAAACATTCACACACACACACACACGCAGACGCCCGGATACGCAGCGCATATAGAAGCATACCATATTGTGCCATGAAAAACTATAGCGACGATCGGGGAATGGACTTATAACTCCCGAACGACGCCTAAGGGAGAAGGAGTCTGAAAAACAGCGCTGCACGAGGTTCCTTGTGCTAGCAGAAGCTGAGACTCTTCCTTTGCCCACAATAAATCTGTTATGTTAGTTGCTAGATTTTAGTGTTTAGTTAATTTTATTTTGTTGTTGTGTGGCAATAAAGCATCATTTCATTTCATTTCATTTCATTTCATTTCATTTCATTATTTGATATAGTGAACGTATCATTTATCTCGTTCAGACTTTTTGGCGTTGGCTTAGCCTCATACAACGCGAGACTATTACGAGTATGTTTATTCAGCTTCTTCTACTTGCTCGTATGAGATGAGGGATCCGAGTTATTGTAAAATAACTAATATCTTCAAGAATATCTTTACTTCGCTTATTTGCTATGGACGGAATTTATTTCCTTAAAGATGTTAGTGTCAGACAGCATTGTTTAATGATACATGGTAATTTTTTCAAATATTTTAACCGACTTCAAAAAAGGAGGAGGTATTCAATTCGACTGTATCTTTTTTTATTTTTGTTACCTCAGAACTTTCGACTGGGTGAACCGATTTTGATGATTCTTTCTTAATCTACAGCTGATGATTGTCATTTGGTTCCACTTACTGACAAGTAGTTTTTGAGTTATTTCGAAGTCTGTTATTTTTTGTCAAAAATTACATTATTCTTGAAATTACATTCTAGTATGATCGTGTTTTTCATGACTATTAATTATAGGTAGTACGTGCTAATCTCTGGAACTACCACTCAGATTTGAAATATTATTTTTAACTACCGTGGAAAAAGAGGGGTGTTATAAGTTTGACGTGTTTGTGTATCTGTATGTCTGTCTGTGGTATCGATGTGGCATGGAATCGATTTTGATGTAGTTTTTTTTTGTTTGAAAGGTGACTTAATCGAGGGTGTTCTCGGTTCTTGAGCAGCTTGGTGGATGCTCTAGGCCAGTCTAGGCCTTCTCAAGAGGAGAGACCCGTGCCCAATAGCAGGAGAATAATCTAAATTTTACTAACAAAATATATAACCGACTTCAAAATTGCTCAAAAACTACCCGTCAGATCTCGTTCAAATTTATGTGGGACTAATGAAAAGCACCTGTTTTCGATTAAAAAAGAATCATCAAAATCGGTTCGCCCAGTCCAAAGTTCTGAGGTAGGTAACGAACATAAAAAAACAGTCGAATTGAGAACCTCCTCCTTTTTTTGAAGTCGGTTAAAAAAGAGGGGACCTAGTTTGATCTACTTTGTTTGTTTGAAAGTGGACTTAATCGAGAGTGTTCTTAGTTATGTTTAGTGTAAATAAAACTGTCGGGGGTTTTTTTAATTTTAATATAATTTAATATTTTTATTTGGTTTAAATTTTAATTTAAGATTCTGACCTTTCTGAATGTGAACTTGTCAGATCAACGAAACTTAGCCTTTACGAGAGCAAACTAACTTAGAACCAGCATTGATGTTTTAATTTAAGGATATGACGTTTCTGAATGTGAACTTCGCAGATCAACGAAACTTATAAGAGTGCAAACTAAGTTAGAACCTGCATTGATGTACACACAATGTTTTTTCCGTTGTTTTATTTATTTAGCTTTAGGTATATGTATCCTAGATTACAAGAAGCAAAGCTTGGAGTTCAGAGTCCATGTTACTAAGTACCTGACCTAATATTTATATTGGTAGTCCTTGCGTCCGCGTACCTACCCTACTATGATGTGGATGTCTTCAAGAAAAGGCTTTTACTAAGTTAATGCGCTCAACATCCTAGACCACTTCTACATTTACCATCAGGTGGGACTGTGGTCAAGGATTAACTTATTGTAACTAAAAAAATCCGCTCATTGAATACATAAACAATGGATTTTTAAATGGTAGGTTTTGAGGATCAGATAGGTTCATAGCCTCGCGGTTTGTACCAAAACTATAACTAAATTCTCACTTTAGGTACATATCCCATAGTTTCTCAGGTCTGAGGGGATCTAAGGGGGAATTAAATATTGCAGTAATGAAAGCGGTTAAACGAATGGCAATACGGTAAATGGGCAAATGGACCACTTGATACCTATCATACTAATATGTATTAGGTATAAATGTGAATGTAAGTTTGTTTGTTACGCTTTCACGCGAAAACTACATAACCGATTTGGCTGAAATTTATAACGGAGATAGCCTATACCCTGGATTAAAACTCAGGCTACTTTTTATCCCGGAAAAGTTCAGGGTTCCCGCGGGATTTGTAAAAATCTATCTCTACCGCGGGTGAAGCCATACTTATGTGGTCATTGTCACCCTTGACTGTCTGCAATGCCAGTTACCGATACTGTCCTGTTGGGCAGGAGTAGGAAATCCGTTTTGTGGCTCCGAGACTGTATTTAAAAATATTTGCGAAAACACCTTTTTTAAATATTGCCTCAATCTCAAAGTCTACGGTTAAAAATGAATATCGCACTTATTAAATATCAAATGACATTTATCATAACACTAACATTATTAGGTAAATACATAATTACTCACCTATTAGAATATAAAAAAAATATATTAATAATTTATAATTAATTAAATTTCCAATAGATAACATGAACACATTCAACACAATAGCAATAAGGGAATTAAAGATAACTTAAGATAAAATTTAAAATCCTGAAACACCAGAATTTTTCAAAATTTCAAAGTCTACGGCGCTACGCCTCTACAGGCTACGGTAGGGGGGAGGGGGGAGTTAGGGGCGGCGCCGACCGGAGCAGGCCAGCCCTCGCCATCGAATGGTACGGGTACCGCACAGCACGCCTCTAGTACCGTACCGGCGCCCGAGCGAGTAGCACGTGTGTCGCGACGAGTCAAGTTTCGACCGTATCGAGTTCAGTGTTGTGTGTGTCATGTTGCGAGCCAAGGGTGTACCGTGCTAGGTCATGTCACGCAGGAAGCAGAGCAACCCGAAGCCGTTGAAACGTGAGTTTCATGTTCCAATTTTGAAAGAGAACCAAGTTTGAAATGCAAAGTTTTGTTGATGTTCCGAATTCCATTTTCAAACTTTGTTTTTAACTTTGTGTTGTGTTTTGTTTTTACTTTTATTGTGACGTCATTTTTTTTTATTAAAGTCTTTATTGCGATCTCTTATCGGAATCTGTTATGATTGTCGCTTCATCTCAAGTTTCAATGCAATGTAGAGTTTGGTAGAGTTGCGTTTATTACTTGTAAGTCATCAATTTTGTAAACAAATTAAAACTAGTAAGTTTAAGTTTTTGGACGTTAATTACCTATTCAAAATCATAATTTATATCTTAAAATAGTTACAATAATTTAGATTATAAGCGATAGGCTAATTTAATTCCAACGTCGATTTCTCGCATAAAGTTCCTGGTGTCGACTACTGCATGAGCTTTTTTAAAGATACCTACTTATTATAAGTACTATTATTTCTTCTGTGGTTATACACTAATAATAAACATATTTATCACTTGCTTCGAAGAAGGAAAACATGAGGAAACAGACAGAGCGTTTGAGGAGAATTCTGGAAAGAATTCAAACGTGTATGAGTATTTCATACTTGTATGTTTATATTTTACTTGTATGTTTATATTTTTAACCGACTTCAAAAAAGGAGGAGGTTCTCAATTCGACTGTATTTTTTTTTTTTTATGTTTGTTACCTCAGAACTTTGAACTGGGCGAACCAATTTTGATGATTCTTTTTTTAATCGAAAGCTGGTGGCTGTCATGTGGTCCCACATAAATTTGAACGAGATCTGACAACTATGTAGTTTTTGAGACTTTGAAGGCGGTTATTTTTTGTTAGTAAAATTTAGATTATACCTATATTTAAACTATAGAAACTTAATCCATGTTGGTGGAAAGGCAAGTTCACTTGAAAGAGTTACTTGTGGTGATGAAGAAGTTTCATTCAGTTGTATCATTTATTTTTTTCTTTCATTAGTTGTAGGTTTAGCACAAGGATAATATGTATGTGTACGGATAATGTTTGTACCCATACTGAATTAATTTATATTTAGTTATTAATTTATGATAATTAAAATGTATAGATAGCTACATAAAGAATATCAATGTGTTGTCATGATAATTGTTATGGACGTACGTGTAATTATTTGTGTATTTATAGCGATCATGAATATCTATATCATATTTATTTCTTAACAAATCTAGATCCTCATAAAATTAAAAGTTGATTACAGTTGTATTTTTATTTTTTACATTGAGACGGATTTTAAGCCATACTCTTCTCTTCAAGAGAAGAGTGAATAGGCATTTATTAAGTTAGTGCGTTCACCATCTTGGACTTCATCGCCACTTACCATCAGGTGGGATTGTTGTCAAGCACTAACTTATTTTATGTAAAAAAATACGCCGGCCTAGGATGGCTAAGGAATGCCAAATTTAACACTTTCGAGAACACTATGGGAAACATTTTTGAAAAAATGTAAGGTGCGTGTAAATGTGGAAATTATGACACCAGGATGAGACTGGCTATTGACCAACCTTGGGTCCTCTTCATAATAATGATCACCTGGGACAATTTTCAAATATGTAATGATAACTAACTATAATAACAGGTACTCTCGACATACTGAGTACTCTCGACCATGACATGAAGTCACAAGTAAATGGTATTTATTTATATAAATATAGTTACCAGATCCGAAAAGAAGTTTTCACGGAAAACTCTTAACATAATATTAGTAAATTTTTCATCAGTTTGTTACTTATATGTATGTTAATTTTCCACCCGGACGAAGCAAGAATATGTTATAAAAAAACTGTTTCTTCAATTTTGTATAAAAATGCCATTTTATTAAAACTTTCTGAACGTATTGTCATTTTTCCTGTTTCCCTGAGAGATCTGAAATTCCGCACATGTGTGGATAATTCCTATTATTCCTATTATTTAGCAACTTTTACGTTGTGTCGGTTAAAATAGTTGTAGTCCGGCTGTAGGACAGCCGGCACGTGGGTCGAGCAATTTTCAAGTCCGTTATCACCAGTGTATAATAATAATTATACTAAAATATTGTAATGATACATCACTGGTATAAGTGATAACATAATCGCCTCCGTACACATGATTCGTAGTTAAATTACATAGATAAATCCCTTTTTATCTCTTTCCTACTCTATGTATTAGTAAGAGATTTCAATTAAAAATTTAATTATTTATGTTTAAAAGGAAAATTTTGTTGTATTTTGGTCCTGAATTGTTAATGAACGCTTCATTAGTGAACTATAAATAGAGTAGGTGACAAAATTACATAATTTTTAACCGACTTCAAAAAAAGGAGAAGGTCTTCAATTCGACTGTATTTTTTTTGTTTGTTACCTCAGAACTTTCCACTGAGTGAATCGATTTTGATGATTCTTTTTTAATCAAAACCTGGTGTTTATCATGTGGTACCACTTAAATTTAAGCTAGATCTTATGAGTAATTTTTGAGTTATTTTGAAGTCGGTTATTTTGAAGAACCCCATGTCACAGCGCTCCGGGAATACCTCAGAAGGAAGTTCATTCCACAGTTTGTTGGTTTTTGTTTTCACGTGGCGTAAAAGTTCGTGAAAATCGGGTCGTAGAGGTTCTCCACGAGTCCAATCGGTGTGGATGGAACTTCAATCTTCGGAGAGTGGTGCAATGATGAAAAGATGTTACTTGTTTTGTAACTGGTTCTTTTAATCTAAGGTAATGGAGAAGAAATGTCCAAGATCATCTTTTGTGCAACTGCTACTTCCATACCTTATACTTCCATTTAATTATTTAGCCCACCCAGAAAACCTGAAACCCTGAAACCCTGGTATTTTTGGCTTCTTTCTAAAGAAATAACCGATGCAGATTTCTGATTTTTATGTTACTTTAATTCGCAAGTACATTATTCGACGATTTTAAGTTTGGTTTGTGTTTTTATGCCATTTCAGAAAATGTTCTGTAAAGCTATATACCTGTATAGCTATGTTTCACTAAGAAAATTAAAAAGAAGGAACAAATTGTTAAACTATTATATTTTACTAGCTGAATCGGCAAACGTTGTTGGGGGGGATTAAAAATAGATTTAGGGGGATGAAAAATAGATGTTGTCCGATTCTCCACCCTAGCCGATAGGCACGCAAAGATTCACGAAAATCGGTCGAGCCGTTTCGGAGGACTTCAACTTCAAAAAACCGTGACACGAGAATTTTATATATTAGAATTTTATATATTAGATGTATTGTTCCGAATTAAAATTTCCAGCTATGTTACTCATTTTACGAAATGTAAAACCAGAAAATAATGATAATATAGATGTAAAGTACTGCTGAAGTTTTATCAGCTTCAGCTTCAGGTATGCATACTTCTTTTATAGCAAGCAAAACAGCTTAGGCCCTTATTATAAACATAACTCGCGTCCAACAAATGTTACTTTTTCAAATGATTTGACATTATTTTAATCTCAGCATCTCAAATCAAATCTTGAGATAGCAGAGATCTTAAGATTAGGTTAATCATTAGAGTACCTATCTGAAGTTGCGGTTCACGAATGTAACACAATTTATTCCTCACTCTTGTTCGCCTGTATATAGGTAAATAGGTACTCATGTTCTTTGTGGTAATTATTTTAAAAACTGTTAATTTCTCTCAAGGTAGCCAATGAACATTAGGTGTAGTAGGTACGTGACGATTATACCTATATCTTTATCGATGGTGCAATGTAAGTATGTAACCAATAGACAGCCTTATCGCTACTGGTGACCTCTACATATGCTCTGAGTAGAGAGAAAAATCATTAGTTATTGCAAAATTTAGCCAACCACTTCGCTTCAAGTATTTAGTTATCTAAGTAGGTTCGCTATAGGTTTTTACATGATGCTGAACAAAGAGATAAACTTTGACATAATGACAAAAATAATTTGAATGCAACCTATCAGTTTCATTGATTTAGATAGATAAATCCTAAATAAATCCTATTTATTTAGGGTTTATTTACTAAAAACACAGTTCGAAACCGATTTTTCAAGTCATTTGATAATTTTATAGAGAGGCGTGGCCACACATGGGGCGATATGACATACCTTTTTATGAAAATATTTATTCCAAAGTCCCAAACACTTGTAAAATCAATTTATTGTTGAAACGCTAACCAAAACCTAACACGCTTCGTTAATATAAAAAAGCGGCCAAGTGCGAGTTGGACTCGCCCATGAAGGGTTCCGTAGCAGCAAGTAACATAATATAAAAGTTCTTGAAGTTCGTTGTAACTTTGATCGAGGTAAATTGCGGTTTACGATTTATGACGTATTAAAAAAAACTACTTACTACATCTCGTTCAAACCAATTTTCGTTGGAAGTTTGCATGGTAATATACATCATATATTTTTTTTAGTTTTATCATTCTCTTATTTTAGAAGTTACGGGGGGGGGGACACACATTTTTCCACTTTGGAAGTGTCTCTCGCGCAAACTATTCAGTTTAGAAAAAAATGATATTAGAAACCTCAATATCATTTTTGAAGACCTATTCATAGATACCCCACATGTATGGGTTTGATGAAAAAAAAATTTTTGAGTTTCAGTTCTAAGTATGGGGAACCCCCAAAATTTATTGTTTTTTTCTATTTTTGTGTGAAAATCTTAATGCGGTTCACAGAATACATCTAATTACCAAGTTTCAACAGTGTAGTTCTTATAGTTTCGGAGAAAAGTGGCTGTGACATACGGACGGACAGACAGACAGACAGACAGACAGACAGACAGACAGACATGACGAATCTATAAGGGTTCCGTTTTTTGCCATTTGGCTACGGAACCCTAAAAACCGCTAAGATGATTTACAAAATTATTTTCGTTTGTCGAGGCAGGCAATTAAAATAATATTATCATGTGTAAAGTGCGCTATTTTAAAAGCAATAGATAACGCCGGGCTGTATCGCCGAAATGGCTAAATTGAAAATTATAATAAGTAAGTATAACGGGTGACTTATACTCACTTATTATAATACACACTTGTATCATTAATTCTTTATTAAAAAATAAAGATATTTCGTGCTCGATTTATATTAAAATTTAGAACAACAGGCGGACTTACGAGTACTTCTACAACATTAAATATCGAAAACAACGCAGGTGGTCACAAAAACCAAAATGAAAAACCAATAAATATGATAAGTACTAAGTGTTACATCCCCAGAGTAAATATTCCTTCCAAGATCCAAGACCAATCCAATATCTGAGAACAAACATCGATTGGTTTTATATTTAAGTATAAAAAATAATATTTTTTTAAAATACAAAACTATAACTAACACAGAAAATAAATAGTATAAAATAAAAAAAGATATTTTTAAAAGATATTTTTTTTTTCATATATATGTAAAAAGTAAAACCGATCAATGCTTGAAGCATTCGGTACAAGGTGTTTACGACCTGGTAATTTCGATTTCATCAGTGCGATACTGCGATCTAGGCAGCAAAATTAAAAGTTACCTAAAATATTCAAGGCGTGACAAGTGATAGTAGGAAGGGGAACAAGTTTAGTAAACAGGTTCCTTTTGTGTTATCAGCAACACTCGATAACGTATGGCTTAGTCATTTACTAATCCACCTACTTCTGTGGTAATTGTTATATAAATACTTTTTTAATATAAATAATCGACAAAGTACAATCGAGCCACCTGAGGGGCCATCCATAAATTACGTCACACGTTAGGGGGGAGGGAGGAGTCGATGTAGTGGGACATTGTGTGACAAGGGGTGGGAGGGGGTTCTAAATTTCGTGACGTCACATTTCAAAATCTGGTGGTAGGGCCCCTCGGAGGGATTATATTGGTAAAAAAAATATTGATTTTAATTGTTATTTAATACCATTATTACTATTATTATTTCTCCATGGGTTTCGCCTGGGTAGCTACCACCCTTTAGCATGAGTCAGCCGCCAAACGACTCGTCGTGTTCCGGCTGGGGGCTTGAGAGCCAGTTCTTTCTTTTCTCTTCTTACTTTCTTGGCCGGCAACGTATTAATTATGCCTTTGGTGTTGCTGATGTTCATGGGCGACGATAGCCACTTACCATCAGTGGATCGTCAGCTCGTTGGCCGGGTATTTCCATAAAAAAACGGCTCACTTAACGAAAGTCAAAAGTTACAAAATTCTAATTACATGTTATATAGTATAAATAAATACATAAAGAAACGCTAACATACTCATACCCCCGCAGTAGGTTATTACCTGTGTCGCGGGCGGCATGGACGACACATAATAACACGTCACAATTTGCCATGACCCGAGTACAAATATTTATCTGTCACATAAATATCTGCCCCGGCTGGGAATAGAACCCGGGACTTTTCGCTTCGCAGACAGAGTCGCTACCAACTAGGCTACAGGGTCGTCGTTATTATTAAACAATACATTAAATTTACATTATAATTAATTTATTACATTATATTATACTACGTTAAAATTATTTACTGATCTTGAAATCAGTAGCTAATTCTATGGTAATGTCTTGTCACGATAGACAGTAGCTAGAATTAGATGTACTAGAATTGTCAAGACCGGTATATTTCATTTTATAAACGATCGACTACCATTTGGGATATATGATGCTAAATAAGAGCATGTAAGTTTAGTTTACGATGTACGAGTGTTCCCACGCAGTAGGGAAAAGTTTGATTAGATACGTGACAATTTATTTATTATTATATTTAATGAGAACCTATAGAGCGTGTGCAGAAGTTCACCTACCTTGGCAGTGTCGTGTCAGAGACTGGAGGAACTGAAGAGGACATCGCTTCTAGGGTAGCCAAAGCTCGGGCAACCTTTGCGCAGCTTCGACTTATATGGCAGTCTAGGAAGCTGACACGTAGAGTGAAATTAAAAATATTTCGCTCGAACGTCAAAACCGTCTTGCTGTATGGGTGCGAAACGTGGAGGGTCACAAAACACATCACGCAGCGAATCCAAGTCTTCATAAACCGATGCCTACGACAGATACTTAGAATCTTCTGGCCGGAAAGGATCTCCAATGAAGAACTGTGGGGTTTCTGTCATGAAACGCCGATCGGACACCAGATCAAGCGCCGGAAATGGACATGGATCGGTCACACCCTCAGAAGAGCTCCCAACCACATTCCTAGACAGGCTCTGGAATGGACTCCACAAGGGAAGAGGAAACGTGGCCGTCCTAAACACACCTGGAGGCGTTCAGTGGCAGCGGAGCTAAAGACGATCGGGCTGACATGGTCCGAGGCGAAGCACGTAGCCCAAAATAGAACGAGATGGCGGAGTACTGTGGACGCCCTTTGCCCCACCTAGGGGCCATAGGAAATTAAGTCAAGTAAGTCAAGTAAGTCATATTTAATGAGAATACGAAATAACACAACATGGTCGCTTTAACTTAGCAATAATTCTTAGCAATAATTATCAAGATCAAGATTAACAAGTTAGACATTGTATTTTTTTTATGGAAACAGCTGGCAACCAAGCTGGCGATCCACCTGATGGTAAGTGGCTATCGTCGCCCATGGACATCAGCAACACCAAAGGTATCACTGATGCGTTGCCGGCCAAGAAAGAGAAAAAAAAATATATAACTGCATAGCTATTTGTCATCCTTTACTTAATTTTTTAAACTTCGTTACCTTTGTTTATCGTATCAAAAGATGGCGCTGACATAATACTACTTAAGACTAATCTCAAAACTTGTTTTTTAATTCTAACGAATCGTGATGCTCTCGAGTATACAGAATTGAAAAAAAAGAGCAAAAAGGATAAATGCACCAGTTTGAGTGAAGGCTCTACGAATGGACTCATTCTTGTAGCTGTTGCGATTGATTGCGACCCCACTCCGCTCCGCTCCACTCAACTACGATGGCCTACGGCTCGCCTACGGCATCGGCTACGATACGCCGATCGTAGCCGATAGTGCCTCTCTCTCGCTTTTGCCGCTCTCTCGCTCGCGGAACGCTACTTTTTTTCATAGATGCGCCCGGCGCTCATCGTTTTAATAGACGTTATCACGTCAAAAACCATAAACGTGTACTTATGTTCGCGCGTGAGAAGTTGTACTTCTTTGACATCATTAAATTCCCTCTCCCTCCTAATCTCTCTCCCCCTGCCCCAAACCTCAAACCCCTCCCCTTCCCCTCCCTCTCCCGTCGCCATGGCGTCCCGGTGAGTTAGGGCAGTTAATAGTATCATGGGTAAAAATATTTATCTTGGTACTACTCTTCCATTACCAATCCGGTCTAGTACCAATACAATTTTATATTTTTATAAATAACGATGATCCGATTGATAGAACCACAGGCAAAAAAAAATTGCCCATGGATCGACCAGTAGAACTCGGCGATCGGACCACGGGCAATAAACGTTCGAATTTTACATTTGGTAGCATCAAAAAGAAAAGCCCTTCAAAAACTTAAGTTCCGTGTCGCCGTGAAAGAGGCCTTAGTGCTTGTTGTACATTTTGCGATTTGTACATTTTGCGTATTGTGTACATTTTGCGTTTTGTACATTTTGCGTTTTGTACATTTTGCGAATTGTACATTTTGCGACTTGTGTTCATTTTGCGTTTTGTACATTATGCTCCGAAGGGTTTCTGTCGAGCCTGCACGCTTTGTTTCAACCTGAAGTGACAGCAGCACATGTGAGGTGTGAAACAACACGTATGAGGTGTTCTCTCTTGTTCTACGGAGTGTTAGACGTAATCGGATTTTAAAGCCGGCTTTTGACTATGGGATGTAATATATATTACATCTTGAGATATATATTACATCCCGCGGTTGCTGTTCATACTGTAAGATATATATTTTGGAACAGTTCAGCTTCTGTCACCACTGTGTCATCACGTTTTTTATCGAAACGTTAAAACGTTCAAATACTTATGTCAGTTGACACGTCTGCACACGAACGTCATCATTCAAACTGAGGGCGAGGCAGGGGGAGGCGCGGTGTCCGGGGACGTGAGGTAAAATATAGACCTCAATATCGCTCAAAAAAATATTTATAGTTTGAGATGTAATATATATTATAGCACAGTGTGAAAGGTCTCGTACAAAATGTATGACGAGCGATAAAATATTATATCTCAAGATGTAATATATATTACATTATATCCCATAGTCAAAAGCCGGCTTTAGGCTTATCTTCAGAAACAGTAGCTCGAGCACGAATATTTGCGAGAAAGTATTCGTATGGTTAACGTAAGCAATTTGTATGGCATTTTTTCAAAAGCGCCCCTATCGTGCGTAAATGGTACTAAAATGCCATACAAATTTGACAAATTGCTTACGTTAACCATACGAATACTTTCTCGCAAATATTCGTGCTCGAGCTACAGAGTGGTCGTTTACGCCGCCGTTATGTCAAATAAAACTCGTACCAAGCACACTGGTCCACCTGTGTACTAAATTTCGTGAAAATTCAACCGCGACGCATGCGATGAACAGCCAACGTCTAAACTTACCTGTCCCATACTGTCAATAATGTTCACTTTACACGTATGAAGTAGTTAAGTAGTTAACTAAATTTTTATTAAAAAGTTACTAAATTGTCTGTTTACACGTATTAATTTACTTAAAATTTAGTTAACTACTTATTACGTGTAAACCGAACATAAGAGCTGCGGCCTGCGATGGTATAGTAGCTTCTATAGTTTTTCGGATAAACATATCAACTCTCAAAACTTAAAAACCAGATAGGACAACACTCTTATCAGTAATAGAGTAGGGTGTGGTACAATATGACATTGTTATAATAATTGCAGTAGTATTTAAATTTGTCAGACCACTCAAAGGGCAATGGAAAGGAGCTGTTTAAACATAAAACTGAGAGATAGTGAAACATAGAAATTCGGAAAGTAAACAAGGTAAAGATGCTCTACATTTCTCTCAAAGTCTAAAATGGAGGTGGACTGGTCATGTTGCGAGATACGGTGAAATTGGCATACACATGTATTAAAACTCCAGAACCGCAGAATAAAATATTGAAAAACTTTTTGTTCAGGGTACCTACCTCCCCTACAGGTAACATGAGAATTATTTTTTTATTCGTCGCGTACCTTATAGTGTGGGGTATCGTTAAAAAGGTCTTCCAAAAATATTATGGGTCTTTGAAGACCATTTTTGGAATTAGGGGTCCGTTTTCGAAATATTTGGTTTTAAAGTGCTAATTTTGGTTATAGTCAAGTGTCACTCCCTACCAGCTGAACGGTTGGAGTTTGACAAGTGGAAAAATTCTCAAATATAGGTTATATGCTGAATTTACAAGGAAAACTATCACAACTATATTAGCTTATGTAGTGTAATGAGTAATAGTCGATAAACTTACTACTTTGGAACCCTACATTGCGCGTGGCCTGACACGCACTTGCCTGGTTTTTTACGTCCAGAACCTTTCCTGTTAGCCGCTAATGAGTGCCGAATAACTGAATACATTCATTGTCATCATACTCATCATCATCCTGCCCATGTCCCAATTTTATTTGGGGTCGGCGCAATGTTTTTTTTTTCTTCCATGTTTACCTATTATCATCATCTCCATCACCCATCATCACACATCACATCTCCACATTAAACCCCCTTATCTTTCTTATCATCTTCCACACAAACCATCCATCTTTTCTTTTTAATAACCGCATATATTAAAAACTATTATTTACATTGGTCGCGATTACTGTATCGAGCGGCGATAGGCACGGGCGTCGAACCCGCAACCTTTGGTTCGCTATCACGCTGATGCTATGTTAGCTCTCCTTCGCCCGACCTATGACTGGTCGAATTGTCTTAATATTCTCACGATACTCATACGATTGTATTACGCTCCTTGATAACTGATGACCGCTTGTCGAGGTCCATGTCAACCGTCTTCTTATACCTGTGTACTCATCATCATCATCGTGCCCATTTCCCAAATTTATTTGGGGTCGGCGCAATATGTTTTCGCTTCCATACTTCCCTATCAGCCGTCATCTTTACACTTCTAATCTTACCATTCATATCTTCAGTTACACAATCCATCCATCTCTTCTTTGGTCGTCCTCGTCCCCTTCGTCCATCCATCATATTGATATCCATCACTCTTCTCGTCACATGTGATTCCTCTCGCTTTATCACGTGCCCATATCACGACATTCAGTTCCCTTTCAACTTTTCTATCATTTTTGCTGGTTCCAAACTTCCTCTAATATAATCATTCCTTATTTTGTCTGTTCTCTTAACTCCAAAACATTTTTGCTTTGTGACATCATCCGTCTCTTATACCTGTGGAACATATAGTTAAAATGTTAATATCTTATGCAAAGACCATATTCATATTTACATGATAGTCATGATAAAACGTTAATCATTATGGCTGCATGGTAAGTATATTGTATAAACGATCTCACCAAAGAGTTACTACGTACGGATAAATGTGTTGGATAGCTGAAAAAAACTATTGAAAGAGTTTATACAAAGTTTGTCTACTTCTTTCTTTATATCCCAATCAGTTAAAATCAGTTTTTTTTATGGATCAAAATATGGTAGATGTACATAATATATGTAGAACATCGTTACGGTAGACGGTATATCGAAGCTGAATAAAGTAGATCTAGCGCAACTATATGGTACCTGCATGGTTACTGAACAGTGCTGCCAACTGAACGCGTGACTATTTACCTTCGTCATAAAAATAATGGATTTAACACTCAACGCATTATCTACTAGCTAATCGATAGCCCAAACACAAACGAAGAGCGCTTTAAGAAAGCCGTGCCCAATTAGATAATTTGTACTTAACACCTCCAAACACCGATGTTAGAGTTCACTCCGACATGTCACAGCCATCCCTCAAGGTGACAGAGTAAGAAATTATTTATACGTAACTTTTTTGTTTGCACCACTCCAACCAAAGTGCGGGCGGGTTCATTAAACCATTATCTGAGAATTAATGTATTCTTTGATTGTTTATTTATCAATGTCGCGCTGATAGCGTTGGTATAACGTTAATTATAGTGTGGAAACATCCAGCGTTGGATAATTGTCTGTATCTCCTACGATATTTGATGTCCGCGCAGGCTAGCCAACCTTGCGGCGTGTAAACACGTTGTCGAAATAGCAACATTGTTTGTTTATTGATTATGTTAAACACTTTCGTTTTACGATCGATATTTAACTGAGTAACAATACTGAGTAATGAGATTTAAATCCGTGTACCTACTGTACGCTTTTTTAGTGTCTTCATGATTATTGCATATGATCATGCATCTTTGTGGATAAGACAATAATTACGAGTATTTACACCGATCTCTTTTTATTATACCTCTGAATAAATGTAGGGCAGTCTAGCAGACGGTTTTGCTGGTATCAATAGACGACGATGACCACACAGTAAACGTCTGAGGATAAATTCACACGAATCATGCTTACTTGGATTCGACTGAAATAAAACAAACACTTGCCGCTGCACTCAGAATCACGCTCCTTAGTACAGAATTTGTATTGTGTTTCTGTACTAAGGAGCGATTTAAGTAACCGTTAATGATTTTGAGTGCAGTAAACCCCACGCGGTAGTAAACCCAAAGCAGTGATAGCCTAGCGGTAGAGCGTTGGTCTCCCGAACGAAGGGGCCCGAGTTCAAATCCTGGCACGCACCTCTAATTTTCAAATATTATGTGAGTATTACATGTTAATTATCACTTGCTTCGGTGAAGCAAAACATCGTGAGGAAACCTGCACACCGGAGAGTTCTCCATAAAAGTTCTTGAAGGTGTGTGAAGTCTACCAATCCGCACTAGGCCAGCGTGGTAGACTATGGCCTAACCCTCACATTCTGAGAGGAGACCCCGAGCCCAGCAGTGGGATAATTATGGGTAGTTGCTATGCTATACTAAACCCCACGCGAACTACAATGTCTACAATGCATGAGTGAAAACCGTATCCGTATACATTAGATAATTGCCGTTTCTGAGATAAATAAGAACGAACGAACAGCTATACAGACCATACCGACACAGACCATTTTAGGCGATTGATTGCCTATTTTTATTGAAATGGTCAACAAAAGTAGCGACTAAAGAAAAAAAACTCAACCTGGCAACACTTTGGATCAAGTTACACAACCGCCCGGAACAAAGGGACCCGCTCAAATGCCTACTAATTTTCCCGCGATGTCAATAACCTATACTAAATATAAAATCTGTTGCATTGCAGTGCCCTGTGTGCGAAATAAATGTTTTTCTTTCTTTCTTTCTAAACATAATTAACTACATTATAGTCATAATGTAATGTTGTACTATAAATATATTTAAAACGAAAGCACTTGTGGTCAAATAATGAGAGCATCTTGTTTACACGGAGATAACCGGGCAAAAACAGATAATATAATATCTGTAAGCGTAACCTGATAACTCTCTCCATACGAAAATATCAGTATCAATGTTATTCTTTCACTGAGCTATCACGTTCTTATTAATTAATATTGCTGTAGATTTTATCGTAACATAAACAATACTATGTTCGGCTTTCATTATGTACTTAATTAATCTAAAGTTGCTTAGTTTTATCCTGCCCTTCATAACAAACAATTGGTAAATACTAAATACATAGATACCTATACGTATAACAATGATACATCGTATGTAAAATATCTTTGATTGCAAAAATTTAAATAAAAATCCAGTAATTTTGATTATTAAGAATATTAGTAGGTACTAATTTTGATAAATTGGTTATTGACTTTGATATACACGTGAATTGTACAATTTCATAAATAATATCTAATAGCTACAGCCTTTTCCATTACAATATAATATTTAGAATGCATAAATAAGGTCTCAGATACATGCTAGGTTAGTACCATGGAGTATAAAGGTAAGGAGAGCCATCTCTGTGTATAAAAGTATCCGTAAAAAACGGCCAAGTACGAGTCGGACTCGCCCATGAAGGGTTCCGTAGTAGCAAGTAACATAATATAAAAGTTCTTGAAGTTCGTTGTAACTTTGATCGAGGTAAATTGCGGTTTACGATTTGACGTATTAAAAAAAAACTACTTACTAGATCTCGTTCAAACCAATTTTCGTTGGAAGTTTGCATGGTAATGTACATCATATATTTTTTTTAGTTTTATCATTCTCTTATTTTAGAAGTTACAGGGGGGGGGGACACACACTTTTTACCACTTTGGAAGTGTCTCTCGCGCAAACTATTCAGTTTAGTAAAAAATGATACTAGAAACCTCAATATCATTTTTAAAGACCTATTCATAGATACCCCACACGTATGGGTTTGATGAAAAAAAATTTTTTGAGTTTCAGTTCTAAGTATGGGGAGTCCCCAAAATTTTGTGTCTTTTTTCTATTTTTGTATGAAAATCTTAATGCGGTTCACAGAATACATCTACTTACCAAGTTTAAACAGTATAGTTCCTATAGTTTCGGAAAAAAGTGGCTGTGACATACGGACGGACGGACAGACAGACAGACAGACAGACATGACGAATCTATAAGGGTTCCGTTTTTTGCCATTTGGCTACGGAACCCTAAAAATTGAACTCGGCAAAGTTCACTCCGCAACTCCGTCTACAACTGGCAACTGCGTCAACAGCTATGTTCATATCGTACTCATTGCGTCGCTAGCGCTATTGTCCTAGGATGGTGGTAGGGTGGTAGGTACTGGAACTAATTCTATTTTCAGTAAACATCTGGACACTTTTTCAACTTTCCCCTTTATGAGATGACCCTCCTTTCCTCTATACTCCATGGTTAGTACATAATTATGCATAAACATTGCATACTCAAGCATACATAGTCAGAACAGAACTTGCCCCTTCCAACCACACCATCAGCGAATTGCATTGTACATGCTCATGGGCTACAATATACATATTACTAGTTGACCGGACAGACTTCGTTCTGTCAAAAGGTTTTTTATTTTGCGATATAAGCTATCCTATCTTTCAAGTTGGATCAAGCTGCACACGGTGTGCAAATTTGATTAAAATCGGTTAAGTAGTTTAGGAGTCCATCGCGGACAAACAACGTGACACGTAATTTATATATATTAAAATGTGTCACAAGCATTACGCACAAATTTTATGGAAGAATAAAACGGTAAATTTTAACAAATAACTAGATAAATACTTGATGAATAAAAAATTAAAAATAACAACGCTTAATAATATACGTAATCTTAATAACGTGTCACGTTGTTTGTCCGCGATGGACTCCTAAACTACTTAACCGATTTTAATCAAATTTGCACACCGTGTGCAGCTTGATCCAACTTGAAAGATAGGATAGCTTATATCGCAAAATAAAAAACTTTTGACAGAATGAAGTCTGTCCGGGCAGCTAGTCTTAATATATATAAATTGTTTGTCCGCGATGGACTCCTAAACTACTTAACCGATTTTAATCAAATTTTCACATCGTGTGCAGTTTGATCCAACTTGAAAGATAGGATAGCTTTATCTCAAAATAAAAAAAAACTTTTTACAGAACGAAGTCCGGCAGCTAGTTATCAAATATTTTGCAATACCTGATATCAATATAAATATTTAAATTTTTTGATTTAGTCGGGCCACAGAATCAGAAATCGTAACTGATTGTCATGTCACAGCACAGAGTACGTAAAAGTTCGACGATAGACGGATTTAAAAAGTAAAAAACGAGTACACAGATTAAAAAGGCCGAGTCGTACACAAGCGTAAGAAGCATTGGACAGATAACAAGATGTAATTGGTCGGTGTATTACAGATTTTATTCAATATGTAGATAGTGTTGAGTGGATGGCACGCCACTTGAGTGTAATGGAAGCCGATAACAGCGATCAGGGTTCCCATCCACTCGATGGAAACGATTCCAACTGTTTTATGGACTGGCAACTTCGTGAATTTATTTCTTTGTTTTTATTGTTCGTAATTTAAATTAGGTGTTACAGTTTTAATGCAGGTAGTTACAGTAATTTGAGGTGTTCATTAAAGTTGAAAATTAAAAATGAAACCTATTTTAAGTTTAGTAGGTTAATGATTTTCTTTGACTTTAACTGGCTCAATTTTTTGCAATTTATGTAAGTATAAAAAAAAACAAAATTTAATTTTCGACTCTCTGTTATCAATATAAGTCCTATAATATCATTTGATTCTATAAACAATAATTTTTATAGCGTTAATAGTACGGAACCATGTTTCCTGATAAATACCCTAACGTGTATTATTTGAGTATGTCATGTAATGGTGTTCCACATGGATTATCTTGAGATTGGTAAAATATCATCAGCCGCTGTAAGTCCAATGCTCGACAAAGGTCTCCTTATCGAAGACACTCAATTTTTTTGTAAATTCATAAAGAAAATGAACAATATTTAAAAGATTGATGTAACTAATTCATTTCTGTTAATTTAAAATTCAGTTACTGTTAAAGAAGGAGTATTTAAAATTGATTTTGGAGTTAAACCACAGTACCAAACCATCAAAGACATACCGTAAGGGCAATCAACAATCTATTTACAATCCACCCGTTTCTGCCTTTGATTTTGTATGTGACAACGGATCATTCGTATCACTAGTCGTTGGATCTTTCACATGCAAGACGCGAGCCTATTGAATTCTGAAAAATTAAACGCTGATTGCGCAGAATCGATAGTATTCCGCGTATACCAGTACATATTGGGCAGTACACCTGATCACCGAGAATTATTCCTCGCGGCGATATCAAAGGGATATTGTATTGTGGGCTGCGCGCGCGCAGTAAGCAAATAACGTCACCGCCGACGGGCGCCCTATTGTGCCTCAAAATTATGCTTTCCATGGATTCCTTTGGAGATTCTCCGTTTCCTGGTCATTTTGTTTCATGTCCGAGTTAATTATTAAGCCAGCGAAGTTGCTTTGTTGTTTTGTACTAGCGCGATAGCGTGATAAACATAATTGGATAAAATTTTGTTTACTTGCAAAGTAAACATAGTTGTAGCTGAATTTTTTCTAGTAACCGTGGAAGGGTAAGTTTTGAAGTTACCTTTGGACTAGATTTGTTTCCTTGTATTCGACATGTAAATGTTGAACGAAGAATTGCCACAGTTCACACTTCACACTTGCAATCTATTGAGAAAAGGGTCAACTAAAAGATTAATTAAACGCCAGTAGAGAATTCAAGTTTGTCAACATATAACAAGACTGGATTAGTTTACAATGTATTTAAAGTATCTATGTAACTGGCGACTGCGAGTCTAGCGATTACGTTCGAACGTCGGTGTCGAGGAGAGTGCACTTGGGTAGACCTCTCGGACCCGTACTTTTCAATATATCAGTACTTCATAAACCAAAATTTATAACAACGCCAATTTATGATAGCTCTTAGGAACTAGTATTATCATTTAAAAAAAACAAAGTCATGTGTATGTTACAAAAAGTATTATCGTGTTAAGTAGGTTAGCTGTATTATGGATTTGAATGATGCATTTGATAACATGAACAAGGTTGGAATAATTAATGTCGACAAAAAACGATCATTGTTTTGTTACAGACAAACATATCAATCGTGTTTTATATACATAGTAGACTTAGTATAAAGAACTAGTTTCTCAAGTATTTGGAAATCGGCTGTCGATAACGTGAATAATAATGTTTATTTTGCAATATTTTAGAACACTCAACAGCTGCCAATATTACATAATAGTGTGATAAGCTTATCAATAAAATATCAGATGTATACTAGCAATAATGACTTAATTCCACTTTATCAAAGCTACACAGACAATATCAATTATTCTTGCGTTACATGAGGCATCTTTTGGACTGCTTAAAGAAGTTTTCAACAAATTAGACTCGTCTGAAAAACGGACTACCTATATGTTTATTAACTCACATATCTATTTATATTTATGTGCAGATTTTGTCGCGATGATCATAATCATTACAATAATTATAATGGTTGTGATACAATAAAAATGGCCATTTTAGTGCAATATTTCCATAATTAATGTCAGAATTCGAGCGATAGTCGATGGGGATATTATGAAGTTTTATATTTAATTCATATCGGTACTTATTAACTTCCATGCATTCTGTAAAGCAAACAAAAGCAACAACCCATAATTGTCCCACTGCTGGGCTCGGGGTCTCCTCGCACAATGTGAGGGGAACAGGCCATAGTCTACCACGCTGGCCAAGTGCGGATTGGTAGACTTCACACACCTTCGAGAACTTTTATGGAGAACTCTCCGATGTGCAGGTTGCCTCACGATGTTTTCCTTCACCGAAGCAAGTGATAATTAACTTGTAATACGCACATAATATTTGAAAATTAGAGGTGCGTGCCAGGATTTGAACTCGGGCCCCTTCGTTCGAGAGACCAACGTTCTAACCGCTAGGCTATCACTGCTATGCATTCTGTAACCAACACCTTAATCACCGACGTACTATGGATGTTTTTTAAACGGAATTCATAATGAATAAACAGTATTTAATGCTAACAGCTTTACAAAGTTCATGCTTAATCCATTCAATAATATATTAAGTAACAATACGATATTCCCCAACACTGAACGTGTGATTCTCTAAACCTGAGAAGTTAAAAATGGCACGCGTTACATGGGAAAAAGGGTTGTGATCAAGGGTTGCTAGTGTTGCTACCCCGTGGACAATACGGTCGCAATGACCCTCAGAGATTTAAGGGCTTACAGTTAGTTGGGTGTTAAGTTGAAACATACAGGGTGATTTTAAATTTAACAGATTCAAATAATTTATATTTAACTGACCTAATTTCTACTTAAATAATAAATAAAATACGGGTAAGGACGTATTTAAATTCTAGAAATCTAAATTTAAATTAAGCGTTTTTAATTATGTTAAATAAGAAACACTTCATTTTTACTTTACATCGTAATATGAGCCGGGTTTTAGTTTTGTTTGACTACCTATTACTTATTTAGTAGCAATATCATAAAATGATTTAAACGAAGAGTCTAATATATTTAAATTTACGATTTCCTTAGCATTATCCAGAAGTTTTTGACCTGTGTTTATAGAACAACATTTGGTTTCCTGGAAATTCCACCGCAACAGAATCGGTAAATAATACATTCAATAACGTCCTTATTAGTCACCGATACGATGATTAGTTGTTAGTCACGGGGAATTATAAATTGACACCGTTGTGGATTTAGTCAAGTTTTCTTTGTGGCCAGTGATAATTTCCAATATAAGTTTAAGTTATTTGATCAAAATGAATTGGCTCATGAATAAAATCAAATGAATTATTAAGTTAGTATTAGTTTACTTTGCAACAATCCGTGGTTAATATGTATGATGGTATATAATATACTTTATAGTTAATAGTATCAGGCGTTACTTTGCGGAAATCCATTGTTATTAAGTTGTATTAGTCTACTTTGCAACAATCCGCGTTTAACATGTATGATGGTATATACTTTAAAACATGCGTGGCACCTCCCTCCCTCCCACAACGGAAACATGCACTACAATAATTAAATGTATATGACGCCGAGCGACCTCTTTGGTCTGTCATACTAGAAGTCATGAAGAAAACTAAATAATATTTAGAATAAGGAATGTGTCAATCTATTGAGAACAATACGTGTGGGACATGGGGGAGGATTCGGATAGCGATCACGGAGTTGTAGAGATTGTTATTGATGTGAACGTTATGAGAAATGGAAATATAATATCATGGAGCAAAGTAAAAGGAATATTATTGAATAACCAACATCGTAGAATACCCCTTCTGTTACATCAGAAGTGTTGGAAGAACTGAGGCGCCCATCTCAGATGAAGGAATAAAAGGCCAAAACATCGGAAAAGTCGGAAAATAAATGAGGAATGACACTAGTTCGGATGACATTTGAAGAAAATTTTGCAATGAGAAATGAAACAATCCAAAGCGCGATGAAGCGAGAATCATGGAAGTTTATAATATGATCAACGTGGAAAATGTAAAACCATTGCGGAGTAAGATGTGCAGACTTGAGATGCACACTGTTCACGTCTGGGTTTGAAAACCTACACAACACGAGGTCGTGTTTGAAGGTCACGATGGCCGAAGGAGTGCGGATCGCAGATAAGTAGCTCTAGTGTAGTTTGAAATGTAAATTGTGACATCGTAGGCATGTGAAAATAACTTTCCTTGTGTTTTTCAGTTGTGGAAAACGATATAACGACGTGCCATCACAAAACAAGCGAACCAGCATTCAAGGGGTGGCAGTCCAGGTGACGGCAGCATGAACGCGGCCGGGAGAGAGCGACGTGCTGATGTATTCGGTGTACAACCATCTTCAGGCGTATTTAGAAAGGTGATTTTGTGAATTTGTTAAATGATAAAGAAACGTTTGAGAGCTGTCATTACTGTCTTGAGTGATATAAATAATAGTGAGCTTTTGCAAATTGTTGAATTGAGTTTCCAAATGAAAAAGAGATTTAAAGGTCCATATAATCTGTTTGAGGTTTTCATGAATGCCTGTAAGTCATGTACCAGTCGAAGCGGATATTAACTGTGATAAGATGTGATTTGTGTTGAATTGGATTGGAGATGAGAACTTGAGTAAGAAACTTGTTGTGGTGAAATGACGTCGAATGAGAATAGAAGGGGAGTGTAATCAGGCTTCTTAGTAGCGGTGCACTCCCGTGGTTTAAGAGACTTACTCAAGATTTGTTGTTGTTGTTACGTCGAAAATGAAATGAAACGACTATGGTACATGGCTCAAGGTAATAACATCATAAAGTTGTAAAGTATTGCCCCGTCGAGGTCAGGAACGGCCGAGCGAACAAGTACTGCCGTAAGATGTTTCCTTGCAGAGTAACGACACGTGAGGCCGTGTCGGTGTGCAGCTACAGCAGAAGTAAAGGCGTTCGGTGGAGTCCATGACGAGCACCCAGCGAACAAAGGGGTCCACTGGAGACATGGGAGCGGAAGCGCTCGAGGACGAGCGCATGTCAGGATAGCCGTGACGCCGAGCGACCTCTTTGGTCTGTCATACTAGAAGTCATGAAGAAAACTAAATAATATTTAGAATAAGGAATGTGTCAATCTATTGAGAACAATACGTGTGGGACATGGGGGAGGATTCGGATAGCGATCACGGAGTTGTAGAGATTGTTATTGATGTGAACGTTATGAGAAATGGAAATATAATATCATGGAGCAAAGTAAAAGGAATATTATTGAATAACCAACATCGTAGAATAACCCTTTTTGTTACATATATACAAACATACATACCAGCACCAACACGTGTTTCGCCCCGACAAGAAGCATCATCAGGATAGGTTGACTCTACGATGGTTAGTCGCACAGTCGGATTGTTGCAAAGTAGACTAATACTTAATAACAATGGATTTCCGCAAAGTATCGTCTGATACTATTATCTATATCAAATAAATTATTTATCTGAAAGCGCAATATTTTTAAGAACACCCTGTATATTTAAAATAATTAATTTTTATTTTTGAATTCGGCTAAAGCAGTGATCAATACAAATTTTGATAACAGTACATTTTAAAGTAGAAACAGTAGCTGTTTATCGATAATATTATAAAAATGTTATAAATAAACTGTTCTGTAATCGTTGTTCTGTTATCGGTATAAATATCTACTACATAGTATCTGATTGGGATTGCATCACGTCGATCAGCGTGTGGCGACAGTGGCGGAATCGTTGCAAAACTAAGTTATTGCGAAATTGTAGTCTATCATATTATATTCTACCATCTTATTATCGTATGAACACTTACACTCTCACATCCTTGCATTAGAAGTCCAAAAATCCAAATAATCAAATAACCCAAATAATAAATTAATCAAATAATTTTCTCTAGAATCCTGTCGGCATCCTGACTGACACTACTGAGATAAATGATAACTTTACCAAAAATATCTGAATGATAATTTCGTATATCTCTAAAATATAATATATTGTATAATAATATATAATCCCTTATGCGGGCGGGCATCTGCAACCAATTTTATCAATTTATTTATTTGGCGTATTTTTTTTCTAAGGACTAAGATAGTTTACATAATGTTAAATTCCGCTATTTGCAATTTGTATTTAAACAGGGTGCTTTTTTTTATTTATCATGATCTATTTCTGGTATAAACAATTGTCATGTGAATAGGTATAACTTAAATCGCTTAAAGGGGCTTGGTTATTCAAAAGCTATCACTAACAGATGTACTTTACAAGGTCCATATAAAATATATATTTTAAATATGAGTCACTGATGAGTTTTGATGAGTCATTACGGTGAAAGATCCACACGTGTGGGTGAAATGTAAATGTGTGCGTGAGATAGATAGTGCAGCTCTCAGCTATAATGAGGTTATAAATATTGCAGGTAATTTACAAGTTTTTATTTATAATGCATCTGCCTTATTAATGGTCTGTGCTAGCATTTCTAGCTGTCGTTGTTTTATTGTATACGCAGAATCATAAGTAGATTAGATGGAATGTAATAAAATAAATAATTAATAATCCAATTGAACATGTTTTTCTTCAACTAGTATGTCATTGTTTAAATACAAAGTTTTTAAATTAGGAAAACAACAATCTAAAAGGTCTTGGTTTTCGCTGTGTGTTCCTTCCTAATAGCGCGCCATTTTCTACGTCAATTTGACAGTTCTTTTTTTATTTGCCACAGATTAGAACAAAGTAAGACCCAATACAAAGTATACAGTATACAATACAAAGTATGCAGTATACACATCCAAGGCTGCGTTTGTTCTGCGATAATAACTCAGGTGCATGGCGTACAATGGCTCGCCACCCACGGCAGCGGATCCGTTTACAGCTCACGACCGTAGCTCACCAGCCGGCCAGAGAGAACTCCCACCGAGTTTTTACACGTTCTTAAACAACACGTGAACGTCAGGATCATGAGAAAGTCTGTAAACCTCCACTAACTGCTCGAAACTGCTGCTTGTTTACTAGTCTACCGGTTAGTATTAGGGGTAAGTTAGGTACTAAGTAAGAAATTTCCGTTTCATTGTACTGTCCACTTCGAAACGGCAATTTCATATTCAAACCCTAAAAATACTTTATCTGACTTTTATGAAAACCATTGTTGATGCTTGTACGTTTTCCGTATTCGGTTTCAGGTCATGATTATTTTTAATCGTTTCCCTGTGCAATGTTTCAAGTGTATTTGGATCTCAATGTAAGTCGTATGTATTCGATAAATAAACATACCTACTGGTTAAATTAAACTTGTTGATATGGTTTGTTCTAAATCTAAATTTTACTAACAAAAAATAACCGACTTCAAAGTCTCAAAAACTACTTGTCAGATCTCGTTCCACGAGATGTGGGACCACATGACAAGCACCTGCTTTCGATTTAAAAAAAATCATCGAAATAGGTTGGCGTGATATTGAGTTACTCGTCAATTCGTCGCGCACATCTTAACACAAATTTACGACTTATGTGGTTTTCTCATGGATGCCATTGTCAGATCTCAATAAAATTTATGTGGGACCACATGACAGCCACCAGCTTTCGATTAAAAAAATAATCATCAAAATCGGTTCGCCCACTCCAAAGTTCTGAGCCTGAGGTAACAAACATTAAAAAAAATACAGTCGAATTGAGAACCTCCTCCTTTTTGTGAAGTCGGTTAAAAAGGAGGAGGTATTCAGTTCTTTTTTTTATGTTTGTTACCTCAGAACTTTCGACTGGGTGAACCGATTTCATGATTATTTTTTTAAATCGAAAGCCTGGCGCTTGTCATGTGGTCCCACTTAAATTTGAGCGAGATCTGACAAGTAGTTTTGGAGTTATTTTGAAGTCGATTATTTTTTGTCAAGAATTATTTTATTTGAATCTATATCTGCGATGCGACGAGGTTAAGCATGAGGAGCGACCGAGCTCCGACTGTTCTATTTCGGTACTTTGTTGGGAGATACAGGTGGTCTGGTGTTTTCACCGTGTCACGTATGGTGTAATGTCACCTCACAAACAAAAGATGGCGCTGTAGCCAAAAAAAATAATTAAATTGTATCGAATGTCTGCAAAGGATTTTATCATCATTTCATTACAAACCATAATTTGGGCTAAAAAACTCTCTCTATTTTATAAATGTTACTTCTATTAATTCATGACGCCGTACCTGATTTTACACACAAGTTAGCATTTTCAAATCAACAAGTTTGTTATTCAAATTAGGGTGCCTATACTCGGCCCACGACGTGTCGTTGATTAGGATTCAGTGTACTCGACAGTGAAACGACGAGTTAAACCCACTAAAACAATTGCTCGCGTGCAAATCTTCGGATAACAGCTACAAGCTTCACGAAAACCAGACGATAAGGTATAAGGGCAAGCGTACACTGCGATTTGGACGAATTATTGGGTGTTTAGTGCATCATCTACTTTGGGTGCGAAATATCTATGTAATCAAAGAAGACGTTGAATATGAATATATTACTTATATACAAAATAAATACATACATGTATCATGTATGTATGTATGTATGTGTACGAATTATCAACCAATGTTTTTTACTGAAGTTTGAAGAATTAACTGTGTTATCTTAAATTGTATATGGATTGTTAGAGCTAATACCGAATGAATGAGCATTTACCTATTAATTCATTATTGAAAATCCGTACATAATAGGTATAGAATTTTGAACACGAATTGCAGTCATTTTCACATCTTTTAGTTCTAAAACCTTTCAAACTCGTTCATTCATATTGGTCTCACTGAAATATGTACTTGATATTAATTTAATTAATATGATAAGTCTATGATTATAAACCTGAATTAAACATCTAACAGCCATCTCCACCGCTAAAAACTAACCCGTAAAATCAGCCACATCCTAACTAGGTAGACTAACAAAGACTCTCTCGGTTCGCAAAAGACGTAACAAAAATCGTTACATCTTCATCTGCAGGCTCTGCAGCCCACAGCCCACGCCGGCGACACATGTACGTATAAATCCACCTCCAGATACCATCTCACAGTTTATCAATCCGCGAGAGTATAAATTAACTCATATCGCTCCTCACAATCAGACACGACGTGTAAAAACACTCCCCCATTCTAATTGGGAACGCATGATTAGTTTCAATGAACAGTTTTGGTGGTGATTGTTATCTTAGGTTTTATTTGGGAGTAGGTATCCTGTTTAAAAGTTCGCCGTTTGCAAAACCCAGTTCTTTTTCTTTCTATTCATGTTAGGAATGTTAAAATTTTTTGTCAATTTACTAATTTAAATCAGAACAATCAACATTCAAATAAAATTAAAGAAATCAAATTGATAACAATCGTAATGTAAGTTATGTATTATTCTGTATATTTGATAATAATTAAAAGACTTTTAAACTTTTTAAATGAATATTTTATTACGGAAACCAAATTCTCTTACAGCACAGACAAGACATAGTTCACATAGACCACAGACTATAATTATATTTTACCTATAGAACAAGTTACGTTTAAACATTGCACTAGGATGTTTTTTCAACATATTTGAATAAGGATACATGGTTAGTATGTGTTTATGTCAATATCTTAACATTTTATTCCTGTGTATAAACTATGTGGCTAAGACAATGTCCATGCTTGCAGAACTAACTATCTATCAGGCTCGTACAGTTGTAGTCAATTATATTTAGAATTTTTAGATCTTGACAGTTTTTATGATCTCGGTCCATCCTTATTACCCAGGAGGCATATGCATACCAGAAATTTGTTACGTAGTTAACAAATTATTTCAATTAATATTTAATAAAAAATGTAATGAATTTTATAATCACGCAGCGAATTCCTCGTATTAGTAAAGGTTAAAAACATAATCTATGTCAGATAAAGTGCGTTATCGATATCGGAATGATCGATCAAGTTGGCTATCTGTAATCCTCGGTGGCGCAACCACTTGATACTGATCAAATTACAAGCAACTAGAATGTTTTCCTTAGATTAGATGGAGTACGGCCGCTGGTTGTTCTGGAACTCTACATGTTGGCAAGTTGGCATGCACTTGTTATGTAGGGCGTCCGCGTCATTTTCATTTGTTGCAGGATTAGAACAAGGCATTAATATGGTCCTTTTCACCCTTGAGGCCTGATGATATCTGGAACATACGCTGATAGGAGGCCCTACGAAATTGTCAAGATTCAAGTTTAATTATTAAAACATTATTATTAATTAATTCACTTATAAATTATTATTGTATTAATATTACATTTGAGCTGGTGCAGCTTGTATTGAGGACAGAGTAGGAGAGAAGACCTGGGAATATTTTTTGGAAAATCAAGGATAAAAATAGTATCAACAAATTGCTTACTTTAAATCGTATCATTAGTAATTCGTGTTAAAGTATTCAGTAACTCTAGCAGGTGTACGCAGGTTTAAATCGTGTCCGTCTATCGATAGTAGCCTATCTGCTGATGGATATCGATAAAATTTTCGACCGATTTTAATCCATATAGATATTACTATCATCAAATTTATCAAGATACAGACTTAAGATTGTATGTAGGTACATATGTTAATGAATACACTTGTTGTATAATATTTTTTAAAATGGCAAAAACATATTATTTTTATATAAGTAATTATAGTTAAATATAATTAATAATTTGGGTTGGCTATAGATCTAAGGTACCTGAATTTGATATTGGTGTGAGTTGAGAGATGTAGCTAGGGTTTAGTGTGAACGTTTAAAACTATTTTTAGGTTCCGGAGATGCGTTTTGAATTAATTACGATAAAAATAAGTTTAACAAAAATTGCGTATTATGAAAGACCATTCTTGTCAATTTGGTCTACAGTTAGAGGGTACTTCGTCAAAAATGAGTGAAATGGAAGGTAGCACACAAAACTTATTGCACTGTTAATGTTGTGTTCAGTTATTCCGTTAATCTTCGTATTACGTGAATGTGCTTTCTTGTGTTTCTTTTGGATTTTCGACGATCCCTGCTGTTATTGGACTGATTTGATTTCTTCTCATACGTTACTTAGCTTACCCCTACTCCACGCAGTCTTACGCCCTACCCCTAGAGTGTTTTTTAGAAGCCGGAGGCGCGGAGGGAGAGTAGTCCCCGCCCGCTGTAACAAAGCACAGGCACCCGGGCGAGCCGGAGCGGCTGAGGCTGGTCGTTTGTGTTTGTTTTGGATTTTTAAAAATTTCCAGATGTAAGTCGAAATGGTTACAAAACCGACTTAGTCAACCCCGACCCCACGTGGTACTGGTCTGCCCTACCCCTAGAGTGAATGTGAACCCCGGAGGCGCGGAGGGAGAGCAGCCCCCGCCCGCTGTAACAAACTGCAGGCACCATGTGAGCCGAAGCGGCTGAGGCTGGTCGCCGAAGGCGACCAAAAAGCCGAAGCTGCGTAGGCGAGCATGGAGTGCCTGCAGTTTGTTACGCAAGGGCGGAGGGGCTGCACTTCCCGCAGCGCCGGAGACGTTTGGAAGCCTGTTTGTGTATCAAAAACCTCTAAATTCACCCTAAAAGTGCATATAATGTAATTTTGTAATTATAATGATTTGTGTCATCATTTTTCGAAAATAGTAGTAGAAGTGGTGTAGTGTCTCCCCATACGGAAGTTGAAATTTTGCTTCTTCCTCCACAACCTGACAGTAATTTACTCTAGTTTATGATAAATATTAAGCAGTTTTCACAGATTTTGCCTCAAAATAAAAATAAAAAAAAACTCAAAAACTATGTGTTTCCTCACGTATTACCTTTAAGGGGGGGGGGGTCCTTACCCCAACCCCTCCCTTCCCCCCAACTCCACCCCCTTCCACTGATACTGAAGAAATACCCAAGGTTTTTCCTATGTATTATGATTTTACAAAAAAAACCATAACTCGAAAACTATACCTTTCCGGTACATAAAAATTGTAGTGGGGGGCTCCCCTTTAACCCCCCCTCCCATCCCCCCCACTCCCCACCCCGAACGCAGGTACCTTAGATCTATAGTTTTACCAATAATTTAAACAAATAAGTGTCGTCGACAGAGACTTGTTAAAACAATGACAATATTTTCACTTTCAAAGTTATACATAACAATCATTCATAAAAAAGTGGTACAAATTGAATTTATTGTATTTTTACTTTCTGTATAATTTATTAACACATTCAAAGTCAAATCAAGTTCTGAGTACTAAATGTTACCATTAAAATATGTACGGTGGGTATGGGATAGAGTACAAAATGTGAAAAGTAAAATTACATTACACATTATTATAAAATTGGACATTATTTATTTTGAAATATGTAAGGCACGTAGTGCCAAACATCGATATATTCATTTGGAATTTTTGAATCTTTTTGATGTTGTTACAATTATCTAGAATATTTTCTGTTTCAGAAAATTGATGTTTCCAAAGATACCAAATTACAAAGTTAATGCGAAGATTCTGTTTAGGATAAGAAAATATTTTATCTGTAATTTAAAGAAATTAGAATATCTATACATAAATGCTTTGGTGAACGTAAGATATTTTTTTATGTGAACGAACAGGTTCTATAATAATCTATAATGTATAATAATACAATCACTTAACTAAGCATATAATTGTACGACCAAAATGCGACTACTATTCTGACAGCGAGTGTAATTAGATACAGATAATCACATAATGATACTGGTATATTAGCGAAACGTGGTTTATTAGGTCACACTGTATGTATTTGGCCTCGAGTTAAAACTTTTACTTCTATAAAAAAGTTCATCAAAACCCGCTAATAATGAGATCTGGCAACAAATGTTATTATACCACATCGATTATCGTTCGCGGTGATAACGGCCCACACGTTCATCACGCTATATCCATCTCTGTCTCTCCGGCAGATAACATCTCTTGTCTCTCTCATCTGGCTAGTTACGAATTAAAAAATAAAGTTACCAGCGATATCGTATCGCAGCATCCGGCGTATCTCGCTGATAACAGTACATCTGGTACGTATTGTGTCAATGGTCGTTGGCTAGATTGTTGCTCCATTTGATTAGGTTTCATATCGGGGAATTATAAATAAGTCGCCATATTAATATCGTGTGTTAATTTCATTATATTTGGCACGAGTAACCGCCCTCGCTTTGCTTCAGTTTCCTTATTTTTTTACACCTTGGGTTACATTATTGGAGTTTTATTAAGGATCCCTAATTTTTTTTAAATATAATATAGCTTATGTCACCCGGGGATAGTGTAGCTTCCCAACAGTGAAAGAATTTTTCAAATTGGTTCAGTAGTTTCGGAGCCTATTCAGTGCAAACAATCAAATGTTTCCTATTTATAATATTAGTAGAGATTAAGAGGATTCTTCAGAAGACCCAATGAGATCGATGCTAAGGGACCTGATGGATCACGGCGTGGTGGCGAGACGAGCCCACGCAGGGGTCCAGTATGTACTCATGAGACGTTCCTATGCGCCTCCCCATATACCTGCTGCCAAAGAAGGTTTTCGGCATGATATCCCCCTAAACTGCAACCTTTAAGAGGCCGGATATGTTTCGCAGCTTTCCCCCTCATAAAAGCGGTGCATCAACTCATTGAACGTAAGTCAAGCCTCCTCTACTACGAGTTTTCTTGAACGACGGTTTATGGAAATAAATCTCTTTTTAGTCGCCGGTACTTGCGTAGTTGTAAAGCTTTATAAATGTGTGAACTGATATACTGAAATTTTTTTAACGTAACGACGGTTCATGTAGGCTGTACAACGTTCGTGATCGTATTCAAATTTTGCGGTGATACTTAAGTTTACAAGCTGATAGCTCTATGAAGTCAGTATACATAATAAGTACGTTCTGTATGTACGTATAGAAGCTCAACAGTACCCGACAGCGAGCTCTACCTACTAGAAAACAGAGAAGGCTTCGACTATATGAGACAGTTATTGGTAATAAAAAGCTATCGATACAATCCAATACAGCAATCACCTTAACACCCAAAACAATCAATGGCTGCTCACATTTTCACAGTCCGCACTTGCCCAAGAATGTGGAGCCGTCGTGTAGCAGTAATTACTATGTAACCAATACGTACAGTGTACACCGATACCGATAGCGACGCAGGACGCAACAGTTACATCACTGATCGCTTTGTCTTGCTAACGGCCGGCGATAAGACACGTACAGTACGGCCGCTGTATCTTGGCGCGTCTGAACATAGGCTTTGCGAACTTTAGCGCATGTAAGACAGAGATGGCGACACGAACATGCTAACGTATGACTGAGACATAATACACCGCGCATCGAGTATTGGCGAATTATGTTACTGCGCAGCCTTCTGTGCGAAGTTCAGACGCGCCAAGATACAGCGGCTGTACTATAAGTCGTTGCAAGCTAGCCTCAGCAGCTCAGCTACAATGTAGCGATCAGAATACGACTTGTTTTCTCAGTCAATAGTGTTACGTACATTAATTGTCAATTTATCTTTTTACTCGACAGAGGTAGAAACATGATCCTTGCTGATAAATAGTAACCGAATCCGAAAGTATTTTCTATAGGGTATAAACCATTCTACATAGGCAAATCCTATACAATCCTTTAAGACAATATAATAATGTACCTAAATAAATACATTGAAAGTGATAGTTTATTTCATAATGCAATAAGGGAAGTGAACACACAGAGAGACACATGGCTTTTTCCTTGTAGATGAGGCCTGTACCCCTGTGGTGTATGCTACCACGCTACGGCAATAAGGATACCTAAATGAATTAGTAGCCAAGACGACCTTGTAGTTCAGCTGGTAGCGACGCTATAGCTTATACAGTGCCACCATGTATCTGTGAAGTGGAGAAAATTGGAACTAATGCCGCGTCATTCATAAGTTCTTTGTGCTCATTCATTTGTCATTTACTACCTCTCGAATTGCGTCCAATGATTGGTTCAATGCGTCCGATAGCGCCCTCCTTCAATTCACAGATAAGTTGGTTTCACTGTACTTGCAAAGATACGTCACAGGTCATAGATTAGATTCACCGGATTCATATAAAGTAACAGACAAAATATTTTTTCTCCGGTTGGGGTTGTAAGCGTTTAGCGCCTATGTAATGGCCCCGTCAACATCACGTTTATATTTATTACAATAACGAGAAAATGTATGAATGTAAATCAATACGTAGAAGATAGGTAGATAGTCTCACTATGTCCGTGGCTGGTGATAAGATCAGATAACTTCCTGGGTTGATTGCGTCCAAGTTTCCTTTTCTGGCGAGCCGTGTAGGTGCCACCACTGCCACCCGGTTTGGTGGCAGATAGCAGTTTCAGAGGCTGCGATAGCGCACGTGTAGATCGGATTACATTATAATGAATTGTACTGATACAATGTGGGTTTAAAAATTGTCTGGTTTCCTTATTGTCGACCCTGTAGCCTAGTTGGTGCGATCCTGCCGGCGAAGCGAGGGGTCCCGGGTTCGATTTCCGGCTGGGGCAGATATTTATGTGACAGATAAATATTTGTACTCAGGCCATGGGTGTGTATATGTGTCGTCCAAGCCACCCGCGACGCAGGTAAAAACTTACTGCGAGGGTGTGATTGTGTGAGCGTTTATTTATTTTATTTATTATAAAATGTGACCCGGAGTATTAGTAACAACTTTACCAATTTTCATCGAAATCCGTTCAAGGGTTTTCATGTGATGCCCGGACAGACAGACAGACAGACACAATAATTCTAAAAAAAATATTTTTGTACTCTAACACGTTATTGAAGTGCCCCCTAATCAAAATTTTAAAAAAATATTCAATGTACAGTAAATTTGCCCTTTGAGTTTTATTATAGTATAGATTGCAGGTTTCTTTAGAATAAAACTGTCTGCTTGTTTTTAAATTTTCTATCGATAACAATATTTTTAATAAACTGACAATTCGATTAATTGTAAACGATATTGTTGATATAGTTAATAGTATCAGGCGTTACTTTGCGGAAATGCTCCTGATGATGCTCCGTGTCGGGGCGAAACACGTGTTGGTGCTGGTATGTATGTTGGTATATACGTTTAATTATTGTAGTGCATGTTTTCGTTGTGGGAGGGAGGGAGGTGCCACGCATGTTTTAAAGTATATACCATCATACATGTTAACCGCGGATTGTTGCAAAGTAGACTAATACTAACTTAATGATATCGTTGATAATAATTTTGCTCGTTGTTAACTTAAGATTCATTATAGATCGTAGCTCCGGCATCACCGTATCAGATTATCAGAAGAAACTGTTATCTCGGTTCACAGGTTATCGGTCAGAAAAAACAAACTTGTCGTTTTCGACATATCAACCGATTGGAATGGATGACCGCATCCGGAAAATTTTCGATTAAATATAGAGTACAATTTTAGTTCCTGGTTAGAAAAAAGTTGTGTGTTGCTTTATTTATTTATTATTTATTTTACAGAAGAAAAATAGGGCAAAACTTAATGCCTACTGGAAATATCCACCAGTCAATCCTGTGGATGTGGATGGATGTGGAAACACTATATCAGTCTGTTAATATCGATTGTAAGTTACATATAATTCGAGTTAACTTTAAATTTCCACCAATAGCTCTACAGTTAATGCAATTTACTGATATTAGATGTAAAATAATTATAATAAAATATTAATCATCTGTTCAACTACCACAGCAAAACATAAACATCATCCATTGCTTGCCTACAATAAATCTCTCGCAACACAAAAGCTTAACGAATAGCAATGTACGATAAACATTGCAATGATATTATCCATAGAAATTGATCACAGTTTCACAATTAGAGCGATATCTCGCGATCATATCGCTGTAGGACTGTTCTAACAACTGATAACGATTCCCAGTAACAGCCAACATCCTATTACAGATTGTAAATTAAAAACGGGCACACGCCGATAACATTGCTCCTAAGAGCTGGAGTAACGAGAGTTGAATCGGGGAATGAAAGATTTTGAAGCAAATGGAACTAAGTTTTTAATGTCGCGGGTATAGTAATTGGGTTGAGTACAACATTAATTTTTCTCTGTTTTATTCTTATAAGGGTTCCGTGAATAAATGAAATTTACTGGTGTTTGCTGCAGACTGAGCAGAAGCAAAATTAAATATAGGTAATATAGCATGTACAATTGTACATATATTCATGTAGATTTGAATGGATGTTAGAGCATATTTTTCTAATAAAGGTTAACATCATAATAAAATTATAAATATGTTAACATTTCCCCGTATCGCGATCATTGTATAGACAATTAACACATCACAAACAACTAAGAGCCGAGAACAAACATTTATCCATCGGATAGGTCCGTAACTTTGCCTGCCATTGCCAACGGGCCCACAGACTCTATCACTCGAAACATTAAGTATCGGCTTTCGTCACACTGGATCATCTTACTTCCAACGAATATTATAAACGTGGAAGATTGTGAAGATATTTGGATCACATGTGATGTACTATATATTAAGACACTTGGTACACTGACAGACCGTGCCCAGGCTAAAATTGTGTGTGTCAGTTCCGACGCACTACTAGAGTTTAACGCCATCTAGTTTGCAATCGTCAAATCAGTAACAACGCCATTTAGTACGACGACGACGATGATGATGATGATGATGATGATGATGATGATGACATCATCGGAATAGGATGTAACAAGATTATTATTATCATAAGATCATCAAGATTACTATTATCGCTACTAATCAGTAACAACGACATCTAGATTCTATGTTACGAATTACAAATATAACGCGCACATAACGCAAAGTTTGATTTTACTCATAAAATTTCATATCGCGGGCTTAAATATGAAATTCGATTCTAAAGAAGTAAAATTCCATAAATAGGCTAAATCTTATCACGATTATACTTTTCCGTGGGATGATTTGGTTGTCTATATTAGGTACGAGTATGTTTATGAAACTACTTGTCTACATGCGAAGCAGCGGGCGGAATCTAGTTTAAGATTACAAAATGCAGAGCGGTTGATTCTTGATTTAATATTTTAAAACGCATACTGCAATCTGCACAGAATCAATATGATTTCCTTGTACATATCTATCAGTATTTCGATAATTAAATACGAATTTAGACGTCATGCATCTAAACGAGGAGCGATTTGGTCCCTGCTCTCATCTGCGCTGATAAGGTGCGATAACCAACAGATAGCTAATGGACTTCGTCTTCGGTCCGATAAGATACAGCTAATGAAACTTCATTTTAAAATCATCCGTCTGGCTATTGATAAATAGGTCTGAGTGAAGCTCTTGTAACTTTATTTGAGTGGCCAGATCTACTGCGCGTATCTTTGATGTGCGTAAGTGTCCCGTGATTCACTCGCCAAACGGTCGGATTGCGAGAAAACTGATAAAAATTACTCGCGACGACTTGGTACTTGATCGAATATCGATTTTAATGAGCGTCTAAATAAAATAACAAATATTGATAATGGATCCAGCGTCTTTTGTAACTTAATACATACTTACAAATATTAAAGTTGTTAACTCATCATCCTTAATTTCATAACTGTATGTTACTAATAGTAGCCCGATAAATATACAATGAGAAAATCTTTAGACCAAAGACTTACTTTACCAAAGGCTTACAGAATTAGTAGGAGTCAGTGCCTTGAGGCAGCGAACTAATGACTTGAAGATGAAGGTATCCGATGGATTCAGAAGTCTCATGACAGGTCGGTGTTGGCACCAGTTACGACAGGCCTAAGTTAAGATCTAAAAAGCATATTTATTAGACTTTGATTTGCTCAAATAGTCAATAGCCAATTCGGATAACTATTTGTTATTAGGAAAAAATTAAAAGTTAAATATGAAATTAAGCATAGACTTACCTAATTCACGTGAGTTAATTATTAACCCAGGTCTCTCAAGTCTCGTTATGCAGATGTTTGGAATTTTAGTTGTTATTTAACACAAGCTGCTACATAAACGCTTGTGATATCTGTATGAAAATACAATTTTATTCTGAGGATTTACGTTAGACGTAGGAAAAAATTCTTTTATTTTTACATAATTATTATGTAAAGTATTTAAAAATACTTTCGAATACCTCCTGTTGTTTCAAAAAAATTAACTTACATAAAAAATGGTATATCGTCAGGACTCAGGAGTAACTTAATAAACTGTTTTGTAGAAATATTGTGTGAATAATTCTACAGGTACATAACTACAATACGCGTAATTTCGTGTGTCCACTGTCAACTTACGTAGATTCGGCAGTGGCAATCAGTTCCTAACAAAAACGAGTATATTATTAGGAATTACTTTCAATTTATACGTTTCTTTCTATAGGTAGGTACGTGTGTTATTCTTGAGAATTTATAATATTAATATCACTGTGTTACGATTATATTTATTAGTCTATAGTTAATAGTATCAGGCGTTACTTTGTAAGAAATATACCAATGTATTTTATTTTTAAAAGATGTGCTGAGGAGTTTCTTTCGGCTTTTCTTCTCCTCCATGACAAAGCACCTTTCCGAAAAGCTGGTAAATTAAAAAAATGACATGCATAAGTGTATCAATGATACCTACATGAATAAATGATTTTGAATTTGAATTTGAATTTGAAATCCATTGTTATTAAGTTAGTATTAGTCTACTTTGCAACAATCCGCGTTTAACATGTATGATGGTATATACTTTAAATATACTTTTATTTATTAGTCTTACGCTTACCAGTATTTTATTTGATAACATGAGTCAATATTGATAGGGATGTACGAATAGAAGATAAATTGAAATCAATACCATGTTAGTCACTTATTAGGAAATGACCTTACGTTGTAATTCCGTATCGTTTTTAAGATATGCCTTGTACAGGTTATGTTCCTTTATCTGATTTATTACTGCGAGATGCTGTAGATACATTTAACCTACATTGAATTTATTTTTAAATGTTCATTGCTTTATTTAAATTATATTACTGCTATTTCTACCAAGAAATTTTAGCAAAGCATTTTTAAATACTAAGCATATTTTTAGATTGTCAATCTTGAAATTCATTTAATGACACGAAATAAACGTAAACAATTAAAAATACTAATATCGGTCATTAAGCTACCCGAAAATCGTTCCCATGCCGGCGCACAGTGGAAACACACCTTTCAGATGCTATCACGCCTATTAACTGGTGCGATTAAACAATGGGAGTGTAATCGAAAAAATAATTCCGACAATTTGTCCGCCGTCAGCCTCCGAACAACAATTTGTTTGCCAGATTAGAGATGGCGATTGTTAACGGGCCTCAAACGTAATTAGTACTATTTGTTTTTCGTTATCCGGCTCCCATCGGCGTGTAACAATAGCGAAAGGCCGAATTTACCAACTGGTGAGCAGTCCGCTTGATTTGTAGCTTTCGATTTTTCTGAGACGCCTAATTGAATTAGTGATATCTTAGCTGAGGTGTCTACCATCCATTGTAGTGTAGCTGTTGTACCTACTTATGTGCAATGATATTATAATGTAAAAAGAGGTAGATATGTAGAGCGTAAGAACAGGCAATTGACCGTTTTGCTCGTAGTCGCTCTGTCAATACAAGACGATACGCACGATTTTGTTGTTGTCAGAAGTGCTTGACATTTGACATACAGCGTTAAAATGCCTTTGTGTATTATACCAATGTGATGGAATCTCAAATTAAAATTTAAAAAATCCCTGACCTAAACATAGGTAAGAACACTCTCGATTAAGTCACCGTTCAGACAAATAAACTAGATCAAAATCGGTTCATCCGTTTGGAAACTACGATACCACAAACAGACATACAGGTACACAGATACACAGACACGTCAAACTTACAACACCCTCCTTTTTTCGGGATTAATTCTATCAATAAGTAGGGAAGACGTGTGCTCGGCAATGGGGCTCTTCTTTTGAATAACAATTTCTACTTCATCATGCTAGCAGATAACATAGAGAATTGAAGGATAGCTTCCAAACGATGTTTTTGGACATTTAAGTTGCTCTTAAATTAATTTAATTACAAATGAAACTTTATTTTCTAATCATACATGTATCATAATATGCACGTATGTAAATTAGATCATTAATTGTTCATTCAAATCGAATTGACGTATTTAGATCGCTTGTCAGCTTCATTTTTACGCAGCAAGTCACTGGCTGATAAAACATCATGGTGGGTTGGTTTATAAATCAGATAGGGGCCGTATTTTTAGACGTACATCAAAACACCTCTCGGAACTGTATCGCCCACGCTCCCATACACGATATCGTATCGGACCGAAACTGCAACCACGCGCGATCTGGACACACAGTCACACACTGACCACTGACCACCCGCGATCTACTGGAATGACAACATCTTGTGAATAACATCTCTGGGAAACGTTTGATTTTGCAAACGTTTTTCGCTGATTCCTACACTTACTCGTACGATTGTTAGTTTATCCTCTTTAGGGCTGTTTTTTTTATTGCTGACTTCGGGTGTTTTATCCATGTGAATAGTGACAAAGAAACACTGAAAATATTTGCGTTCGTAACATATTTACATTCTAAGTTTCATCTCCTGTTTCCCAGGAACATGTAATCCTTCAGAGCCATTTCCCGTAATAAAAATGTATTCTTTGTTGGTTCACGATGTATGGCCATACAAATATTTTGTCTTCAGTGATTTTTGCGTAATGTATTATCAGGTGAATGTGTTTGTAAACTTGTGTGCAAACAAAAAATTAAAATGTGTGCAATTCTCACGTGGTAGAAGTGAAACCTTCAAAAATGTTGTTTTCAAGATAATGAGACGAATTAAATTACGGGAAGATGATAATTGTAGGTTTTACTACTCCACTCCACTCCACTCCAGTCTCCACTCAACTCCAGTCTCCACTCAACTCCCCTCAACTCCACTCAACTCCACTCAACTCTCCTCAACTCCACTCAACTCCCCTCAACTCCCCTCAACTCCCCTCAACTCCCCTCAACTCCACTCAATTCCACTCAACTCCCCTCAACTCCACTCAACTCAACACCCCTACCCCTGTACAATGCTTCCTATCTCACTTTAGAATTTATGTGTCTGTCTCTTTTTACTGGACAGTTTCGTTTCATCGAATTTCAAGTCACCCCCGTACTAAAGAAGTTTTCACTTCAAAAAAATCTATATTTTGAATAAAACCTCTATCAAAACCGAGTGGGCAAAGTCGAGGGCATAGCGCTAGAATGGAATAAGAAAACAAGTGTACTGTGAATATGGTCTTTATTGATCAATTCATTTCAATGTTACACCATCACTGACAGACAAGTATATCTAAATGTTTTCATATAAGCATAACATATATTACGTAACGTATTGTAAGTTGCAACCGATGATATTTGCAGTGATATCGATGTTGAAGTCACGAATCAAAATGTTGACGTAATAAGCGCGCCGGTGGTGCCGCCATCGATGACCACCCAGGTATAAACCTTAGAATATTTATTTTATCTGACGTGTTTACAGGAATTTAAAATCATGCAGATTTATTGCGTTATATTGACGACGGATTTTTAAGATTATCTAATAAGAAATTCATTGAGTTGGACTGATTTGACGACTGACGTCTAAGGAGATTTTCACAGTTTAAGTGAATTTTATAGACCGAAGTTAAAAAAATATCCTTCCTATGGAGAAAGTAATTTTACACTGATATGTTACTTCTATTGACGACCCCGAAATGGTTACCATGCCGGATCGCCGCACCAAGGATCCTGGGTTCGATTTCCAGCGAGGCGGAAATTTGAATGACGAGTTTGAATTTCTGATCTCGGTCTGGGTGTGAATATCCTTGTCTAGTGTGTTGTCCATGGCACCCACGACACAGGGAATCCTAGTGTGGGGCTATGAGTGTGAAGCGTTTTTTTCTTACGTACTGCAAGTACTGGATAGTCTATTTAGTTTCTGGAAGGTGTGTTTCAAGGCTACAAATTTGAATAGATTTTGTATGATAAATGGTCTTTCCTCCCATGCTGAGATCAGGTCTATTACAGCAGTAAAAAATCTAAGCTCATAAAAACGATAGAGATAGTGTACTCACTGATGATCATAGATGACATACGTTCAGCGTTAGACATGTGATATCTATTTATCTTCAATAATCACTTTTCTCAGAGACAAGTAGGAATGTGTTGTGAACAATTTGACATAAACAATTCCCAAGAAATTTGATATCGATGCTACATGTTGGTCTTAATATTTTTCATTCATTTTGTACTAAACCTTTATACGCAACCGTAGCTTAATCACTTGACCCATCTTATTGCGAGCATTGTTTTCCGGTGAGGATCAATCGAAAATGAATTGTAGTACGTACGCAAACAGTTCATTATAGTTTACGACTACCCACTTCGACCTACGGCCCGATCCGTTTCATCTCCTCCTAGCATAAACTACAGAACAGGCGTCAATTGTTAACAACCTCTCGATTCTCGTGAGTCGATACAATCGATTCTGTCGTTTATTTTCTCGCACTAGAGTCCCGATTGTTTTATTCGATACGATTCGCCGCCGGGCAAACAACGTTCTGTATGTCAAATTTGAATTGACAGCGCGTTCGATTTTACTCTCTAAGCGTTGATCGGTTGAGATGAGTTTCGAGTATGTGATTCTGACGTTGGCTGCTCTATGACGAGATCTCACTGCATTGGAATTTGAACCTTATGGTCTGCGAATAAATTTGTTTTCGCTTTATGTTGGACAGACGTATGAGTTTTTTAACCAGTTATTGTGTTGGGACAGTCATTTGTTTTGACAGGCTGTGTATTGCTACGGTGACTTAGATCGTACGATTGTGCGTGGAACGTTTTAGATAGAGAGATAATAGATCGAACACACGGACAGAATGTTACAGAAACATTACATGCGTTATAAAATTATAAAAAGAGGTGTTATACGCCACCCGATTGGAACAAAGTACCATTCGCTGTATACTATGTATTAAGGAACTGGCGCAATGACATACATTTTCAAAGTATTTATAGGAAAACAAAAATAATGAAGTAAAGGTAATAATTTTTACATGTTAAAAATGAAAATTGACATTGCAGAAAGAATAGCTCGGCAGGGACCTCCTGTAAAATATTTCTCCATTGATCTCCCAATTTAACTCAATGTTACGATGATAAGGTTTGAATACAGGGTAAGTCCATATTATTAAAAAAAACAATAACAGTTTTAAAAGATAGACTTGAGTTCTAAACAGGCCTGTTTAATGGTTAACATTTTTTTCTTAATTTAGATGTCAGTACATCGAGAATTTAAATCGTCTAAGCTATAAAAACCTTGTTCTGAAATAAAAATAATTGATCCGAATATGTATGTACTAATGTAAGTTTAGCCAACAAAATAATTAGTCTGTCTGTGTGTGCTATCAGCTGACCACACGGTAGGACAGTGTGTCCATAGTTTTACATACGCTTAATAGTTTTATTTGGTCTGTAATGTGCGTTTGTATGTTTTTTGTGTTGCTCCGTTAATGGTCCGATGTGGAGATTAGATAGCCACTACATGTTGTTTCGGTTTAATTACACGCGCGGTAATACACACTTTCTATATGAGTACTGGTTTTCGTTAACCCACGGTTTCTCCTAGACCAAGCGCGCAATCGAATGGATTATATTTTCTAAATAAATTGGTAATAATATTTGTGTACAGTCGGCCGCAGAAGTAGCTTAACATTTTAGTACCTTGTCACATTACATTTCTTGAATTTGTCATAGATGTTGCTAGGAAACCGTCGAAACAGTTACTATTACAAAGTACTATAATCTTAAGCTACTTCTGCGGCCAACTGTACACGTGTATATAATTTTAGTGAGATCGTTACATTGTTAAATGATTGGTTTCAACCTATGGCTCACTACTGAGCACGGATCTCTCCTCTTGACGAGTTTTGGTGCCGCCCGAAGCCTTCGAAATAGCTGAACGACTGTTAAGTTACGCTAACAACACCGACGGCTTCACGTGCCCTCCGAAGCACAGAAACACTAAAAAAAAATTGCCAATAGCAGTTGGAATGATCAGGTGGTTTGGGAGATAGTTTTTTATTTCTTCCTCTTCCTCTCTTCTTTCTTAGTCGACAACGCATCGGTGATGCCTTTGGTGCTGAATGCCGAGTCCATGGGCATTATGTAAAAAAGGGTGCACCACGCTTTTTAGCTTTCCTCAAGGTTGGATGGAGCACCTTACACCCCATTTGACAACATTCCTTAATCTTAATCTTTGAATAATTTGGCTGTTTATTTCGTTTAATAGTTAACATAGATAAATAGCAACTTTACAATAACACTAGTTTCCCGTGACATACTAAGACAAAACGTTTTACTATATCTAGAGATTGCCATCTACGTCATAACTAAATCCCGGGAATCAGAGAATTCCGGGATTAGATCAAATAAAATTTGGATAGAAACAATTAACGTTATACACAATAATATGTATAAATTAAAGATTGATGAACATTAGTGACATATTTTTGATAGGAAAAAATTTAAATAATGATGGACATTTTCATCTTCTAAGAATCGAAAATTTTAATGATGTACCTAGCTTACGTTTGCTACAAGTTATTGCAAATAAAAAAATGTCCTTGGATATTCGCAATATCGATGACTAACACGTTACCGGCCAAGAGAGAAGTGGATATTTCGCCTTATACGGGGCTAAGTCAGAAAGCAAGTTACTTGATTGAAGTACGTTTAACCTTTTTCGCTGTTAATTACAGAAGGAAGCTAGTTTTGTGTTTTGGTTAAGAACTCTACCAGGATTAAACTACAGGTCCTAGGCACTTCCAACCAGCGTGTGATACCCTCATCTGATGCTCAGGAAGGTACAGGGGAGATATTATTATGTTTGAACTCTACGACAACAATAAAATAAACGATCGTACATAAACATTATATTATATCTCATCAATGTAAATCAATTATTTGTATTGTATGCATGCATTATAGCAAATTCCAACTACCCTGAAATTATCCCGGGATCCCGGCATCCTACAGTCCGCGGGATCCAATCCATGCGACACGGAACTCCCTACGGGGCTACGACACTGTGTTAATCTGCGCCTACGCACTATTGTTTAAAACTTGGCGCGCTCATTCTGTATGCCGATGCTATCAGCTCCGGAACAAAAAGCCGTAGTTTGTTCAGTCTTTATAAGGATTGGACAATTTCTGGTATTAGGTAAAGCACTGCTATAATGTTTGCTAGCTAAGCAAAGGTGCTTATTTTACTTACGGCGCTGGGTTTTATATTTTTGTTGATATGAACAAACATTTCAAAATTCAATTTTAAAATAATACCTATGACTATGTCATTGAATTGCCAGAGAATAATTAATAATCATATTTTATTTACACTCAAATTCTACTACAGTGTCTTAGAGAATACTCACGACCTGGTTACTTCTTTTATATTAAATTACCTAGTTAGTTAAAATATTTTGTGCTCGTACATTCGTCGACCTTTATATTATTTTACTAGATATAGGTACCTAAGTTAGGTCCAAAAATCAAAGTTTCCCTGTAAACCAGCGAAGAGACAACCCTGATATCGAATTATGACAGGGTCGCGGAAGGTTAACCAAAGGAATTTATCGCTAAACAGGTTTACAAGTCATGTACGTTCGAAATCTTTGGGTTCCAATGATGACAGCCTGTTGAGAGTTTATCCGTTCTATAATCATTCATTACATAAACGAAAGTCTTCCCAGACTGCGTTTCTATCAGTTTGCTAATCTTGATATGTATCTAGTAATTACTGGCTTGGTTTTAAGGAACGGCGATAAGTTAAGTGGATGTAGTTTAACTACTTTTTAATGGCATGGTCTACTTGGTAATACAAAAACACGAAAGCATTCGTGAAATACTGCAACTTGTTATAAATCCATTCAATTTCTATACTGTCTTGGTAAACTTGGAATATCGTTCAAGATATTTTTATAATGTGAGTATCGCATATCGATAAATTTAAAGATTTATTCTAGATAACATTTGGAGGTAGGTACCTACCTTAAATCGGTTTTGAGAACAGAGATAATAAAGGATATTTGGGTCACAATTCCTTGTTTTACGAGACAGATAATAGTTACGGAAATGTTAAATAACTATAATTATATTATTACTATAAAATTTGTAATATTACTTACCTATACATTTTTTAAGACAAGTAGATATTAATAACGTATATTTCATTATATTTCTAAGAATATCTTTCAATAACATAGACAGAGTTTTTATTGAACCAGTAATCCTACCTACCGAGTCCATTCCACGCATTTTAAAACGTATGCTGTTGTCAAAAAGCGATTCTAATCTTTGGAAATTATCGAGTAATCGACGTTACGCTTGCGCATACGCCGGATGTCAAAATGAAGAATGACAACACAATAACATGTGCGCTTGTGAAACTGAATTATCGCCCTTGTTGTGAAAGCAATAGAGTCGTGTAAAGATTTCGTGATTGATAATAGCAGGTTGGTGGAGTTGTGTGTTTATAATAACAGTAGCCTGTCATAGTGTCACATTTTTGGGATCCCTATAATTATATAAAAACTAAGCGTGTGAAAATATTTTAACAATTTAAGAAATGTATTTTTAGATATTAGCGGGTAACTACTTTTGTACTGTCAGTAAAAGAGGTTGGCAGTGCAACATAAAAATTACCGTAAAGTGTAATATTATACAATTTTTGTGTTACTCTACACTTTTGCCGGCTGTACCAGAGTCCTGTTTACCTGCTAATAATTAAAAACATTTCTTTATCCTAATTGAGCGCATATTATTGTATATTTGGCACGTGTCGCGTCATCGCGTGTCTCTATCAAACACGCCAGTTACGACACTAAATTAAGCCTTTATGTTTTTTTATTCTATTTTTACATAGGTGTTTCTGTAACCTTCACGCGCTTATTAATTCGTATGAAATTTTAGTGTCACACCGACTTTGGGTCCCAAGATAATTAGGAACTTATACTAACTAATATGATCTGAACACTATTCAAGATATACGAATAGCAACTCTAGATTGTTGCGTAGTCTGTGGATACAATTCCCTACCTACAGACCTAAAATAATACATTCAAATATGTAAAACGTACATCAAACGCGAATAAATCAAAGTACGGAACCCGTTCCATCTTCAGGCTCGCTCTTCTATGATTACTGTAGATCGAAATCGGTCCATTTAATGGCTGTCCGATGGAATAGTTGATAGAAAGATTTATGTTATTTAAATAACACATTCGAATATGTTTTTTTTAGTTTCAACAACGGATAGACGAGTTGTATTTTTAGGTTATCACGTTATGATATCTGTGGCTTTTAGGGTTGTGTCGAAAATATTTAGACATGGATGAGGATAATGGATTCCTTAGCGATTTAATTATTTCTAGTCCATCTTCGGATTTTGTATAGCTTTAAGAAAGTCGATGTTCTATGGAGTTCTTTAAAAAGGTGTTAAAATAGTTCTAAGTCTGGCGTTGCATTGGTGACTCCCTTTTCTCCTTGCTCATTTCCTTAAGCGACAATGACTGGTCATTTACAACCTGCTTTGACACGAACTTTGTGGTCCTCAATTGATATTCACGATTGAAATCTTTAATCGCGTTTATCTGTCGATCATTGGCAATGAGTAACCAATATTAACTAAGTATGTGTAAATATATGATTACCTTTGAAACACCACGCACAAAGATTATCTCTCAGTATTATAAGGTCGTGTCAATCACTCAATCAAATGTGTAATTAATTGTTCAATCATTTTGTTTAAACATGATGCGGATATGGATTTAAAGTGTTTCACTGATCAAACTCTTTCTTTTAGTAATGCAAAGTAATTACTAAGTAGTGAAATACATTAACGAGGTGTTGACAGATATGGAGTTTTTCGCGACGTTTTAGTAGTTAGATTTGCTACGTCAAATAATTAAATTGAAGTTTATTTTCATGTATTAAGTCTTATTTTCCATTTAATATAAAATTTAAGACCCTTGAAGGAACAGCTAAGTGGTAGTTGACACAGTTGGTCATTCTTTGGTGTACCTACAATATACAATACATGAATGAAGACTGCGATAACTCTTAAAATAAAAACAATAGAAAAAATTGACTACAGGTATGGAAATTTTCAGTTAATTTGGTTTGTAATTATGTAATTGGAAGCGATTTATCATTATAAACATTCCTGAAAAGTTATTTTGTTGCACATGGCTTCTTCTGCTTTGCACCCGTAAAATTATTGTTTGGGTTCAGTTGAGGTATTTTTATATTTTGCTACTAAGCACTCTATCCGTTCTACTCTATCTTTGCGTTTTCTGGAAAAATAGCAAGCAAGCAAGCAACAACCCATAATTGTCCCACTGCTGGGCTCGGGGTCTCCTCTCAGAAAGCGAGGGTTAGGCCATAGTCTACCACGCTGGCCAAGTGCGGATTGGTAGACTTCACACACCTTCGAGAACTTTTATGGAGAACTCTTCGGTGTGCAGGTTTCCTCACGATGTTTTCCTTCACCGAAGCAAGTGATAATTAACTTGTAATACGCATATAATTTTTGAAAATCAGAGGTGCGTGCCAGGATTTGAACTCGGGCCCCTTCGTTCGGGCGACCAACGTTCTACCGCTAGGCTATCACTGCCAAAATGTTCTGGAAAAATAACTACCCTATATTTTATTTTAGATCATGATCAACCTGTGTGCTTTTCATGAAAATCCGTTCAATGGTTTTTGTGTGAAGGACTAACAAGCATCTTCTCTACGCCCTTTCACGCAAAAGCTACAGAACGGATTTTCATTTTAGACTCCTTTAAGGACTGTTATTTTTTTGGTAAAATTTAGACGAAAACAAAACTTGAAGTCTTAAATTTATATTTTATCCAATATAACAAGAACACAAGCAAGATTTACGACACGATGCGACACCGACACGGCCATGTCAGCGGTGCATGACCCCTCAACACCAACACCTTACACACATCTCGAACTTCGATTATGCAACACCCGCTTAAAATAAACACGCTCTGAATACTTCTCTTTACCGCGAAACTGTTGCATTCGGTGTTGGAATTCCTGAACGGAACAAAATAAGACAATTACCTGTTGGCAAATGTTTCTGATACGACCGGCCACAATCGGCTCTTGGTCCGCAATCTCGCCATCGGTAATTTGGTAATAAAATGAAAATACGTTCGCCTCTTATCTATAATCCACTCTATACATATCCTACACTATATAAACATTCGGCATCCGGAACGAAAACGTCGTAACTGCCGATAGAATACACGGCCACCATAAAATGCAGACAGGGCATTTCAACGCTCAATTGAAAGTATTCGAAGCGCAGTAAGGAATAATATTCTCTGATGGTTACGAACGCTGCTCTTCTGCTTTCGCGGATTCGTGTCGATTTCGCGTGGCCGCAAATTTAATTTTCTTTAATAAGCTCCTTCGTTTCGTGTGGTTGGAAACTGAGCTCTATTGGATAGAAATATGGTTGTCTTTAATTCGATCGTTTCGACTCGTGTTGGAGGCATGTATCTAGATAGAGAGCTTGTTTCATCGGGCGAGATGCAAGCCCCGATACGAGCCCCGCCCATGCTTTTTTCGAGGTCTCTCCTAAGTAACAATGGGGTGATCTGCTAACTAAATAACGAGTACGATGCATCAGTGGGAACGATGTGGCGCGAACGTTGTAGTTTATTTTCGTTCGACGTTGAATCTTGTACCGCGACACCGAGATGTGCTGTGATGGAATAACCGTCGGCCGATTTGAAATATGAAATGAAATTCGCGTCGATTTAGCATTGAACTACGATCTTGCAGTTTCGAAATAGGAAGGTTTAAAAATGTACTTTAAAACGAGATGAAAAAGATGCTGGCTCAAATTCCGAAGTCTTAAATCCTCAATGTATGTGTTTTCATTTGCTCACTATAAAATTCAGAAATATATAAAAATAATTTGCCAAACGTTAAGTTAACTACACTATAAGTAATTTTTATACGTTCATGCCATGTGGCAGTGGAAATTGAACCTGAATAACTTTTGCTCCAAGACCCTAAGTAACAATTTTATTGTAAGTGATCGAAGTTAAGAAACTTCCTGGGTCGGTGACGCACTTGAGATCATAGTGGCTAAATATTTTGGCTTTGTATAGGGAAGAAGCGACGATGCAGGCTGTTGTAGTTGTTAAGCCATATTGAAGTTTTTGGACGGAAAATTCGATTTGTACTTGGGTGCAGCGTGAGGGCCACTATAGGTACTTCCCCAATCACAAGAAGTCCTTTAATGGGTTATCAGAAGGCAAACGGATCACTGATACAAAGACCTAAGACTTAAATATATCACATACGAGTAACCGCCCTCGCTTTGCTTCGGTTTTCTTATTTTTACCCAAGGTGGGTTACATTGTTGGAGTTTTATTAAGGATCCCTAATTTTTTTGAAAATATAATGCCTTTATGGCCTATGTCGCCCAAAGATAGTGTAGCTTCCCAACAGTTAAAGATTTTTTCAAATCGGTTCAATAGTTTCGGAGCCTATTCAATGCAAACAAACAATCAAATCTTTCCTCTTTATAATATTAGTATATTGTAGATAAACCATGATGACAAAAAACTCAACTAGTTCAAACATCACATCATTTAACTTGTCTCATCGAATTCATATTGACATATATTAATTGACGTTACGACAAGGGAATATTAATTGGTAATTTTGATTCGAGGTTCGTGTAGATATTGATCATTCGCAAAAACTTGTATGATAGCATTGACTGCTTTGTGCAAGTGTATAAAATTATATTTTCACACATAACCTGATTATTGACTTATGTTTTATTAAAGATTATTACGAGAGTTTTTCTTACTAATTGAATAATTTATTGCAAAGAATAATAAATTGAAGAAGTAGGTATAATAAATTGTTAATGCACTTACGCTCTAACTCAGAGTCACTCTGTTACTTTAATCGCTCCTTAGTAAAGAATCGCCATACAAATTCTGTACTAAGCAGCGATTTAAGTAACAGTTAGGGTCTCTGATTTGGGGCGTTAGTTAAACATTACAATCAATACTTATAACTAAATAACGTGTCCGTATGTATTAAACGGTCCAGAAATAAACGCACATTCCAGACTTAAAGCTTTTTTTCATAAGCGAACAATATTTATGTATACATTTATTTATTTATTTAATCTTTATTGACCACAATACAGGATTAAGGTACAATTAATGCATTCTCTGCCAGCTAACCATTAGGCCAAACAGAAACCTGGTGCTTGTCATGTGATCCCACGCGAGATCTGACAAGTATTTTTTGAGTTATCCATAATTTTTGAGTCGGTTATTTTTTGTTAGGAATTATTTTCGTTAAAGTCGAAAGAGATAACAGTAGTGCTATATCAGTAATTATTTTATGACTAGTTTACGCTAATACTTAGTTTATTCTTTATTCATTATCACATGCCTACGCAGTTCGTGTACATTAAATCGATAATTGTATAGTTTTACATTAAAATTTTCCTGTAAAACCCCTCGTTTAATTCTCTAATTAACCACTTAAATTTTAATGACGCCATACGAAGTTTTTCCTGTGTTTATCACGTGTTCAAAGTGTATAAACTTGTTTATGGGCTATTTACGGGTTGATTATATTGATTTCATGCTTAGGTGTTGACGAAATAGGGAAAATTGGTCGGGCTGTCGTATCGGTTCCAGTTTGCGTATATAAATTTTAAGTGATCCATTACTCTAAATTTATTTATTAGGCTAAGTTATTAGGTATGCAAAGCTGACGAATTTTGAACGTAAAATTCATGAGTTTCTGTTTTGGATGATCCGGTAATATAAAATTAGTTGCAAATGAATAAAAGTTATCATAAAATATTTAAAAAGGACTAAGTAGGTATAATTTAACGAATTTAATTTATTGAGCTTATTTTTCAATTGTTGTTGAGTGATTGTTGTTATTAAGAGAGATAAAGAGAGTGCGAGAGTGCAATCAGTTTAATCCTGGAAATTAATTACTTTAGCACCGCTTCAAGATTATTTTATGGATTGTTTATGGCTGTTTCGTTCATAGATGGGATTCAAGGCACACGATAGCGAGACCCACCATCGCTGCGCTTTCCACCGATATCCGATAAGCGATGTATTGTGCTAGGAGGCGTGGCTAGCTCCACCTCTCAAGCCTGTTCTATGACGTAGCTAGCCGGTTCAGATCGATTTGCAGCTTGTTTGCGGTGTTCCACCGATAGATGGCGTTGAATGTAGGTTTCAGTTTTAAGGTTCGTAACATCACAGTAATGTTACGTATAATTATAGTAGCGTTATTATGTGCCAGCCATTGGTTATATTATAGTAATGCACGTTAGTTTTGGTGCGAGTAATATCCATGTCAAGTTGTGACCATCAACAATCAGGTAGGCTCTTTTTACCTACCTACTAAAAAAACTAATATTAACCTTAGTAATTATTAAAATATCTATTTTAATAGGAAAACCTATACCCGTCGTAGAACGTCAATCTGTAACAGGAAACTTATTCTACATTAGGTAGTAGGTACGTATATCAATTCATATGTGAGAGATATATATACCTATTATATTATTATGTAGCAGGAGAACAGGTTATTAAGGAAACAGATGCAGGGAACATTTAAACATTATGCCATCGACTGCCTTTAAAAAATATAAACGTGTCAGACACCAAATTTTAAATTTCGTAGCAAATTTCCCTTTCGTCGAGCGGGCGATTGATCCTCCATTTATCACGTTATTGGCTGTACAAACAAATTAACGTTTAACGTTCGCTCCGACGACGACGCGACGCGGCCGACCTAAGGAGACGTTATTAAGAAATAAATTGGGAGCCCGCTAGGGTTGTCAATCTTAAGAAATAACATATGTTTGGCCTTAGTGATAAAGAAATAATAAAGATAAATTTCTTATATTTAACTTGTATTTATAAGGATATTTTTATAATTTTTATTGATATTTATTTCATCTTAAAATATTTTTGTTTATCTTTCCTTTTGAATAGAGTTCTTTGTAATATTTCATGTTGATTTTATCATTGAACTATGTAAGTTACTTAATCCGTACAAAAACACAACAATTGGCTATTTGACAGTTATCACGGTAAAATATGAAATGTGTTAAATATGGTTGCATAATGTTTAACAATAATTATACAATACGTTTCTTGCATGAAAATAAATTGTAAATATTTTTACTTTTGAAAAATAGATTTGATTTTTTTTACCTGTGGATACGAGAACCGAAACGCGGGCGGCCATGATTGAGCATGTAATGACGTCACAATTCAAAAAATAAGCGTCGTGTACTACTAACTATATCGTGTGCACTGTGCAATTTACTGAGAAAATTAATAAGATATATTTTGATTTCTGCTTTGAGAGGTTTTGTAAAATGGAGTCAGGCTATACAAAAGCTGACAGTGCGAATTTGCCTCAAGTTGATTCATTTATGGTCGCAAATTTCTTTGCGTGTAAACCTGACTTTTGCTCTACCGAGTTTCGGAATGCAAAAACCTCCTTGTAAGTACTGAAATTAATAAAGTAAATTGGTCAGTCTTGCTAAGTGGTCACAGGGGGATTTTTTTGTAAGTTTTTCCTCAACGTCCCCTTAACGACACCATATTAGGTACTAATGATTTTAAATTACTTATAGGTTATGTTTATGAACAATATTAGGTTAGGTTTAATTTGTTTTTTTAGTAAATCAGAGGCTAAGTTGATTTCTTCTAAATACTTACATCAAAGTGGTCCTCACAAAAGAATATTGCTGATATAACAGATGTTAACTCTGGGTCTCGACGTGCTAATTGTAACCACTGCTTTCGACGTTGAGGGCATTTAGAAACGTGTAGGTATAAACAATTTGTCAGGTTTAATTGTAGTACTTCTACACATAGGCCCTGCACACGTCTTGTAGCTTGTCATTTTCACAATTCCAGTGAAAAAGGTGTAAGTTTTTCACTTAAAATATCTTCAGAGTTAGAGCGTAAACTTTTGTTAATTGAAATGTGACGTCACAGCCAGCAAGTGACAGATGGCGGACTATTTTCCCGCGAATTTAAAATTAATGGATTAAAAGTTATTTTTTTCCTACTAAATAACACTTTTATGAGAAAAATAAATATTGTAAGAGGTATAAAATAAAACTACGAAAATTTTAAAATATTTTTTCAAAAATTGTCTAATAGCCAATTAAGTGGATTTAAGAATCATACCTATCTCAAATGCATAATATTAAAATATTTAATTAATAAAAATACCTACTTACCTTAAGGTAGGTAGGTATGTATAATATGGTGCCTGTATTTTAACTAGATCGGCACATTACTTCTTATAAAATTAAGAAAAATTTTTACTCTAAAGTCACGTGTAAATGTATTATAATTAATATACAGACCGAATCGCCAACCCTATCATAAATAGTGGGCGTTCGCGGCCCGCGGCATCGCATATAAATTACAGATTTACACCTCTTTCATTTTTCACAGCGTTTTAATATCCTAGATTGAAGGGCTTCAACCCATGACAAATAATTAAAGACAATGTCTAATAACCGCCTCTTACATGGAGAAAATGAAAAATATTTTTATGCAGGTTATCTACGAGAACTAACAAGTAAATTAGACATCGAAAATTGTACCTAATCATAAAGACAATTTAGGACGTCGGTTAGTCTATTGGTTTATAATTTACAAATATCAATATGTAGATTTACCTAGGCATCTTATTATAATATATACTAATTAAATTAAATACAATATATATGCATTTTAATTATAAAGTATTACATTTTATGTGGTGTAAAATAAAGAATACTTGTATTCTATTGTACTGTACAATGTTTAGCTTGAGTGGGGTTGTAAGTACCTATAACTTCCAAATTTTCTCTATATTGACTGTGTATTTGTGGACAGCCTTAACTCTAGGAAAAAAAAGATTGCCGAGAGCTATTAATAATATAAACTAATACCTACCAAAAATTACCAAAAATAGAATTTATTTTTTACTCTTTATATAACGTTTACCTTAATACTTTACAATAATAATTTTATTTATCAAACTCGGACCGATCAGTCCAAAGGTCATTGCTCGGACCGTACATCATCCCTAGTTGTTGCTCGCTGAAGACGAGATGAATTTCCGGCGCGGCCTCGCCGGAACCGCCGCCATGTTTACAAATCGCGCGGGAAACTTCATCGCGAATGCTAAGCAGCTAATTCTCGAGAAAAACTCGTTTTGTTTTCAACGTTGTTCTTTTATTTTTATTTGTTTGTGTTATGTAATAATGTTGATAAGTATTAAATGATTTAAGTATTTGTTAAATTAGTTGAGTTTCTATTTTAGTTAGTTTTCAATTAACATAATAATATAATATTGTACTAATACTAACCCCAATCCCACGCCGAATGGTTGTCGTAAGAGGCGACTAAATCCGGGCCCCTTGAGGGATGATATTGGTAATATTGATTTTAATTTGATAATTACTATTATTATTTCTCCATGGGGTTCGCCTGGATAGCTACCACCCTCGAGCATGAGTCAGCCGCCAAACGACTCGTCGTGTTCCGGCTGGGGGCTTGAGAGCCAGTTCTTTCTTTCTTTATCTTATTTTTTCTTGGCCGGCAACGCATCATGGATACCTTTGGTAATAACAAAAAAATTATGGAAAAATTGGATGTTGGGTTTGTTGTTTAGAATTTTGGTAATATTTAAAGAGAAATTGATTGATTGGGTCAGATTAATTGTTTCGAATTCTGTTGTAACCTTTTTAAATTAACATATTCTTATAAGTATAGTACCGACTACAGGTACCCAAAGGTTTAGTGAAATAATACCAGATTAAAAAAAATCAGGAATACAGCAGGTAATTGAGATATTAGGAAAAGTATCTGCAAAAATAATTAAGGTAATTAGAAAAATGTCCGCAAAAGCAATATAACTCATCGCTTAATGTCCTCGCCTTACTGCTAATGTTGCTCCATAGGACTGGCCGTTTAAAAATGATAATTAAAAATAGATTCACGAAATTGAGTTTCAAAGAAAAAAACATTTTAATGGTCGCATTTATTTCTACGAATATTTTTTCAAGGAAAATAATGTTTTTTCCCTACCACACCTAGCTTAGGCATTTTTCAATTATTTTAAATCTAATTAATTAGAAATTGTATCATTTTTAATCTACTAATACTATTTTAGAAATTTTATAAATTGGACGATAAAGTATTTTCTACATTATCTTACAATCGCTTTTTGTTTCAGGTAAGTGCATGGTATGATTTAACGGAATTTTAACCAAATGTCCAGCGTAAGTATAAACCTTTATTAATTTTATAGCTTTTTAGAAAATAATATCAGTTTTGTTTTAATATAAACCTAAGCAAAATAGCTTCATTATAGCGCAAAAATAAACTAGAAGGCCATTTCACTGGGGAATTATTATCTTCATTGTACATTGAACAGGAATGAGCTACCGTTTTTCTGTAAATGAAACTTAGTTTTCACATAACAGTGGTACGACGAAGCATCCGTTTTTAATCTGTGCAGCCTTTCTGTAAGGCGTATTATGCCACAGAACGAGTAAATGAAGTAGGTCTATCGCATGCCGCGAAAGTTACATACGTCATTTATTAGTTCATAGACTATAGAAGTTTTAAAAGCGTACCTATGTATTGTGCTTTTATTATTTTTCTGTCTGTGTTGTGAAGGTGTTTTGTTTGTTTGTTAAGTCTATTTAGGCACCTACTTAATGTAAAATTGTAGATTAATATTTTTTAAGATGAATATCCGGCGATTAATTAGTTCTTGAGAAAAAATTAAGTTTTAAATAACTGTTTCAGAAATTTTGGACTTGTTGTAGTTATGTTACGCCAATTTGAGATATTTTACATTTTTAGTCTTTGTCTTTGGATGAAAATGGTCACAAAAGGGGGTCTTTTCACTCATTGCCAGCTGTTGATTAAAAAAACACTAGGCACATTGATAACATGTTTTTACTATGACTATACAAAAACCTTAGATATCTTCATTATTATTTATATGTAATCTGCGAAGAATACAAAAACATCAGCTGTCACCAGCGCCATCTATCTCGCGCGCGGCCGAGCGTGTTTCGCGCGGAAATGAAGGGTGGCACGCGACCTGCATGTGTACGTGCCCTTATTTATACCTTGAACTTTATACTGATAAGCCATTGCTTTGTTTTAGAATGAATGAAATTAACGAATAACAATAAAATTCTATTAGAAATTCAAACAATTCACATTCACTTTTCAAATATCGAACGTGATCGTTGTTTCATCAAATACTTAGCTTTAGTAGTTGACACTGAATAAGCGCCAAGAAACTCCGAAGAATAGTATCTATTCACAGTAAAATGTTTTACCTGAGCTTATATGAGCCATATTTTGATCTACTGATTCTGAGTTCTTAAAACCGCCCTCAGCATTAGCCTCGCGCCGCACCACGAGTGGTATCGAAGCGATGACTTTACGATAAAGGTCGGGAGACGCACTATCTTCGCTAATTAACGTGAGTATTTACAAATAAGTGCGATAGACACTTTCTCTTTATCAGTAAATAACAAGTTTATCGGGGACAATGCTCTATCGGCGGCGAGTAGCGTACAGGGCTGTGCAGAACCAGTTAGTACGATCTACTTCACTAAAATGTCGCACGGGAGAGTTCTCTAATTAATCAAATCTATCCCTTAATGCAGTTATCGTTTTTGTTTTAACAGACTTACCTACGCCTCGTTCCCACGGCAAGGTCCTGTTCTTTGCGAGAACAATTTTTACAGCTTACACGCAAACTTCTTGCTTGTGAATCCCGCAAAAAGCCGATTCTTTGAATTACAATTTCGTTTTGTCATTTCAAAATGGATACCGTTGTCCAGCCTCCATACTGAAACAGTGTCAGCGTCCATCTGAGAGGAAGGATCCCTTTCACGCAAAACTACAGAATGGATTTTCAAGAAATTCAGCACACACCTTGATGTGGAATAAATTATAGGATACTTATTATCCCAAAAAACGCTGTAGAGTGGTAATATTATCATAATGTATTGTCCAATAGGTGTAAAGTGTAAACTTTAACCTTCCGCAGCAGCCCTGCGTATCAAGCCAAGCGCTTGTCTCGATGGACCCGGCTGCGATAGCGAGATCGCAACGTTATCGCAGCGACTTCGGGACGACGCCGTTTGTTGTCTTGTCAGTGTTGTCACGTTATTGGCTTCACTGTCCTCTACGTCTCGGGAGGATGTTACAAGCTTGCGTGGATCTGCTGTTTAAAATATACCCTTCACTACTTCTGCGCTGTCTTTTTAAAAATTTATATGGAGCTATCGAATTTAATCACTAAAATGGAAAAGTAAATAATTTTGCTACTAGTTTGTATTTCTGCGCCCAAAATAAATAAAACCAAATTTTATTTAATTGAAGCACCTACTTAAATATTCGTGAGTGAGTGTGTGTGCACTTTTTACTTTAACCTACCCTAACCTAAGCTTTAATTTTATTTTTACCAACTGATCTTCTCATCAGGTAGTTACTACTGTTATCCTAGTACCTATTGTTCTCATTCGAAATGCGTTGTATGTAATATAGCATTATTAAGAAGATCCAAACGCAAGCCTACAAGTTAGCTCGTTGCTCGGTACGTTAAGTAAGTACACTGATAACAGCCGGTCATACATATACTTATCGTTATCTGGTAAAAGTTTTATTAGTATTTATCAATTTCTCCGGGCACTATCGCCGCCGATAGCGAGTTCAAGTCATGTGCATATTTTTGTAATTATAAATTTAATTATAACTGTGGCAATGTGTGTTGTGCAATGATTGATTATGATTGCAGCACTTGTTGTTTGACATCGATCGTTGAAAAGTGCATGCTTTCTTTACGTGATAACCTATAATATTATTATTAATATCTAGACGCACAAATTAGGATAGGTTATACACCTCTTTATACGAAGCTGATCTGGTGCTTTTTATTTCACATTGCCTTAAGAGAGAAAGATAAAGATGCCATGCAAAATAATTATATGCAAGAGGTTTTTCACATATTAAAATTTCTTGATTCCATTCTTTTGTCTTTGCGTGATTTTCACTATAAGTTACTTCTATGAGTCTTTTCAAAGAAAATTTGATTTACGTGATTAGCCAAGACTATAATTCGACGCCCGGGCGCCCCCGGAGGACAAAATTGTAATAGAGAAAAGTAAATTTTACAGGAGAAGCAAAAAACTAGTTTATCCTAGGCAGAATATCTTTGAACTATACATCAAAACGTGTGTAATTTTTTCCGGAATTTCATTGTATAAAAAAATAACAAAAGAATGTATATAATTAACTCCGATGAATAGGTAAATCACAATCCAACGTGGTATACTATCAGGTATAAGATATAAATGATAACCTCACAAAAATCCCCGCTAAACTCATTTAAAAGAGGAAGAGAAGTAATAAACGGTATCAAAAGTATCAAAATCTCGATACGATTAGCTATAATCTGTTCGGGTCGGGTCTTTACGGGATTTAAAATTTTAATATCGGTCCGATCAGTTAAGGCTGGAATAAGTGTAATGGCGAATAAATCAGTCCGTATCAATGTTATACCGCCTCTGTCAATAGCTGTGAGGTAGGCCGGCCGGGGCGTAGTGTGGACATGCCCGGGAAGGGACAAAGATTTGAGCTAGCCTTTTTTAACTAGGAATCTTGGAATGGGTGAGGACGCGAAAGGAACGGAATGGAAAGGAAAATGACGACAACAGAATGAAAAAGATAGGAAAAAGGATAGAAACGGAAAGGAAAGGAAAATACAGTAGTAAATAGAGATAATGTATGTAAGCGTTTGTTTATCTATCAACGCATCTCGTTGCCGCTGTAAATCGGACTGCTTAAACAATTAACAAAAACTTTTATTATTTGTTGGTCATAATTATGTTATCCGTGATTACTCGCAGTGACAAACAGATAAACAAACAGACAGATTAATTTGTTTTATTTTATGTAATGATAAAAATACAACTAAATATCCATATATTACTCTCATGAGTTACGCAGAAATAGTCATTAGGATCATTAGTATGTCATTAGTATCATTGTTAGCTTTAGAGTAATAACTTTGTTAAATTCATAATATAACAAAGGTCGTATCCCCAGTACGGTATCGTCCGTATGAAGTCCATTATCGAGTGCTGGCGATGGGCGGATAGCGGCCATAATTTGCAATAAATATAAGGGCGGAGGTGTCGGCTTTGTTGCGTTCGATACCCGCGCGTAGCACCGCCACTTTAACGTTACGTGCTCTCGTGCTCGGAGTTCGGACCGCTGTCAATAGCTCATAAAATGATACTAATGTGAAAAGTGTTTTGATGTGCTTTATAAAAGCAAAGTATCAAGATTTTTTATTAAATTAAGTATCAAAATAAATTTAAATATATTATGAGATATTTGGGACTCTATCGTCTCTAACTAGCTAGCGTGATTAGTGCCAGGTTTGATTTCCGACTGGGGCATTAATGTGCCATTGTTTATATGTTGCGAAAATAAATGTCAGTGCTTTTCCCGACATTTTAATGCGGGAGGTTGAATGTATGTGTGCGTTTAATTTAAGTATTGTTACAAGTACATATTTTATGAGTATTTGTTATTTGTATGATTTATGTACGCATACACATCGTATTAACATTAGTATGTTACTTTTTTCCATTTTTTTAATCCATGGCCTACTATTGAGCACGGGTCTCTCCTCTTGAGAAGGCCTAGAGCATACTCCACCACGCTGCTCCAGTGCGGGTTGGCGGAGGAGTTACATTTTACTTCACAACTAAGTCTCCGACTGCACGATCTTTTTCGCATTTCGCGACACAAAAACTATTGCAACTACAACTAAAACGAGCCACATAACTTGTATTCATTTATTTACCCTAAAATACAAATTCTAGTTAGAGCTCCGGCTAGCAACTACTAATGACAAATTTGAGTTGGGCCGTTATCGGCGGTTTTCGCGCCATTAACTTGCGATACAGCCTCTTCGTGGGGAGAGTGCGTGCCGGTATTGGAGTATCGGTGATTCACCTGCATACCTGGTAACACTGCACTAGGTATTTTGTACCTGTTATGATAATAATCATTATTCATTAAATTAAAAAGGCTTACTGTTACATCTCGCCACGGCCTTTCCATGCCAACAATTTTTTGTAAGTAAAGAATATTTCTTCACGTTTTTCATGTTTTGGATTTTGTGAAAATATCTATTGTCAATTTTTATGCTTAAGGTTTACCTTAAATTATATTTCACTAGCTTTTGCCCGCAGCTTCGCTGCTTCGCCCGTGGAATTTTACTAATGCCATCTATTAACAAAATCCGGAACTAAATATCTAGTAACTAAAAAAATATCGATCTCCCCATGGGGATGTTTTACCGCGGTAAAAAGTAGCCTACGTTACTCTCCACCCTCCTCACTAACTCCACACACAAAAACCATACCATATAACAGCTTCTTTGCGACGTGAAAGACGGACAAACAAACAAACAAACAAGCACACTTTCACATTTATAATATTAAGTAGGGATTGTGATTTTTTCGTTTGTACCCACCCATTCAACCATTTCAAATTCGAATCTGGAATTCCAAAACCGACACCATTCCAAATTCAAAACCTTCAAATTGAATTCTTACAAATTCAAAACTTCCAAAATTGAATCAATGTATCCTTGCAATAACAAGGTCGGAACACCGGTTACCGCCGCCGCCGCCGCGCCGTCGACAAGAACACGCGAGAACAACTCGAGAATGTTATCTGTTGCCGCACAATTACCCCGATCACGATGCGACCGATACACGCGCTATCGCCCGCGCGCACCATTAACCCGATACACCGAGTACTTGTACAGGTGCCACTACCCGACAACTATTTAGGTGCACTTTAAATCACGTACTACCATTTGGTTAAGAAAGATTAACTAAGTTAATACACTTTCATCAAGGTTCAAATTATATTCCCAAATCTATTCGATGATCCATCACTGCCCCAGTATTATGTAGATTATCAAATAGATACGTGGGATTATATTTTCATAATAGATTCTTTTTTGTAACGTATTGAACAATCTCTATACACGAATCCAGTTCTATTTTTCTTTTCTAAATTGTGTACATAAATACATATACAATGAGCACTTTCTTCAATTTGTGAAAAATATGATTAATACTTTGTGTGTGATAAATAACATCACACATATTATAGGAACAATAGTAAATTAAAAAGAAACCTTTGTTACTCTTAAGTATCCGATTATTCGGTTATCCGGTTTCCCAGTATCCGGTAGAGAATCGCGCACGAGGCGTCTGCGAGCGGCGATAGCGCGCACGTCTTGTAGCGATCGGTATCGCGCGGATCATCCTAAATTATTTATCCTTTCCACCATCGAGCTACGAAGAGAAAGTTTGGAGGCAGGAGTAAGCAACTTGAACAGAGCTGTGACGTATTTTGCGTTGATGTTATTATTGTTATGTAGTCGCTATACGTACAGTCGGCCGCAGAAGTAGCTTAACATTTTAGTACCTTGTCACATTTTATTTCTTGAATTTGTCATAGATGTTGTTAGGAAACCGTCGAAACAGTTACTATTACAAAGTACTATAATGTTAAGCTACTTCTGCGGCCGACTGTACGACCACCTTTTGTATATCGTGTCTAATTAGTATGTGACCATTTCTTGTCATCTTTCATTTTTGGTTCACATTAAAGACTTATTGTACTGTTTATATTATTTTGTTAACTTCTTACTGTATCTAAAATCATCGATATAATATAGTGTCATGTTGTTTTTAACAAAAATATTTGTGTTCCATTCTCTAATTTGGTGTAATCTCTCCATAGGTACAAACAAACAATATTCTTCTTGGCTCTGTGTCGGCGGCTATCGGAGGCTGGCACACGCAATATTTTATATGAGATTAGCAGTGAAAAGGGGCACAGATTGATCATGTAGTGACGTTATCTCGATACCTGGGAGGCGCTACCTTTGGTTATTTTGCCGAAAAGATGTTTTTGTGCGCGTCAAACAAATTGATGGAGATTTTATAATGGTTCTCTGTGACAAATGTAGCTTTTTTCGTTTTTGTGTGCGTTGTACATTATATGTTGTTGGAACAATATATATTTATTCTAGATTTATTTTACTCGTAATATTCCTACTTTGTTAATATGTAGGCTGCTGAAACACAACCAATATTATCTAGAACAAACAAGGACCTGTAGTACACACAATTATAACGTAATTAAAAGTCATAAATGTAAAATCAATACGTATCTAGGTAAATGTTTGAGTTAAAATTTATTTTGATTGTAGATTCTGACAAACCAAGTGAGCGTGTTCGGGGACCCATTTGGAGAATACTAGTTGGCCAAAAAAAATCCCAAAAGATTTTTTTTGTTAAAATTTCGATTTTCACCGAAATTGTACCTATTTACCACCATATCATTTTTAAAATCCGTTTTAGACTAGATGTTTTTACTTTACTTTAGTCTCTGATACATCTTTAGGCCACGGAAAGAAAAATTAGATAAAATTAGAGGTAACTACTGGTGTAAAGATCATATCATACAGTGAAAAAATAAAAACAAATTTTACATCAAAGTTCAACTTACAGTTGTCGAATCGCGAATAGTTGTCGATGGCGCGGAAAAGATACTTCGTCCGGGCGCAGCCAGTCTCCAGCCTCCCAACAAATTGATGGTCCAAGAGGATTGATTGATTTTACGCGTTACCAGGTTATCGCACCCACCGCAGACGAGCTTGTTCGCAATCTATAAAACTTGAGTTAAATAATCTTTTAGGGTACAGTAAAACAATTGGAACTACAAGAAGGATTTCTTTTTTAACAATTTGTTTTGTTTATTCTTGTTTTTTGGTTTTCTTAATCTTAACTAGAATTCAAATATAATAAAGTTGATGTAATAACTGAAATGGTTTAAAGTTTCATTATTTTCCATGTACCCAATGATATTACATTATGTAAAAAGAGGTAGATATGTCACTAGCGCGCCAACGATGAAGAGCTTATTATTAGGCAATTGACCGGTCTACTGTAGTCGCTCTTCAATACAAGAAGATACGCACTCTTTTGTTGTTGCCAGAAGTCCTTGACATTTGACATACAGCGTTAAAATGCCTCCGTGTATTATACCAATATGATTGTGTAGTGAAACAATAAATACACTTGTGTGTGTTGTAGCTCTTTTCGGAACAGATTTTTTTTGTTGATTTGTGAGGGCATAACGTATTTATATTTTTTGAATATAATAATATGCTATACCTATTAATAGTTGATGACATTAGGACATATTATAACACTAAGTTCATTTTACGAATACATATTTCTATATTTATGGTACGTATAATTATACTTTCAACTATCGAAATTAATTTCAGGGTTTAACAATATACCTGATACTTCAAGCATACTAGTTCGACAAGACTACGTCCGAAACAGTCAATTACATCTGTAAAATCGCAAAACACACTTATTCAGGCGGACTCGTTCGCTTCATAAACGGCAAACGTTTATCAGTGATGTAGATTCGCTCGTTAGTTCGAACGGCTCGAGGCGAGTGGGCCAAATTGCGCGTGATGCGATAACGCTATCTACCACCTTCCCTGAATAGGGGTGTTTTTAAAATCAGTGGACTGGATTGTGAATGGCCGCGGCTGTATCGGCCGATCGGGCTTATCGCCAGCCTTTAATATTTTCGGTTAGGTGAGCCCGCTCAAATGAGTGTTACGTCGGTGGTCGTCTGAGCGTGTCTTCGGGTTTTTGTTGGATAAGACATGTTAAGGTTAACATGTTTACTTACTTTGCATGTTGAAACTTGGATTTGTTAACAAGTCTATGTACGGAATTATAGTAAAAATGTAATTACGGGTAAGTTGTGTTTATTTAGGCGTGTTGGCTATGGCCTGTACCCCTCACATTGTGAGAGGAGACCCCGAGCTCAGCAGTGGGACGATTATGGGTTATTGCTTTGCTTTTTTATGTTTATTTTATCATGTTTATTATTTTGCTGGAGTACTCGCAGTATCTATCTTATTTCTCTTTGTTCTTTCGCCATTTCGTAAAGGATGTCGATGTGTATTAAATTATCATAATTGCCCTAGTTTTAGTACGGCGTCGTATATTTGGGTAAAGCAATTGTTACCCTCATTATTCGTGCTTCAGAGAGCACATAAACCTCATGGCCTGTTTCTTTTATTTCTCCATTTGGAGTACTGAATAGCAGTAGTAAGAATTCAAGTAGTAAGAATTTCCGCCACTATGTCTGATACCTCGCGTGTTTATTGCCACATCAGTGAAGTAAAATACTCGTATGTTCCAGATATTCCCAACTATGAGAAGAGACCCGTGAAGCTAGTAAACTCAAGCAAACTGTAAAGAGTTTATCTACGGGCACAAGTAATGATTGGGAAGGAGCCGAAGGAGGCTTGTAATACCGCGGTGGTTCGTTAAGTTTCAAGTCAATTGACTGTAACGATGGATAAAGCGACACGTTACTTTCACGTGTTTTGTTTGATTTTTTTTGTTGAAGGTGATTCTCCCACCTTCCTTTCTGATAATGCTCACTTGGCTAGTTTTTTGGTTTTACCACTCACATTATGAGAGGAGACTTGAGCACAACATTGGGATCACAATGATTAAAAGACTCGTTTGACACATGATCGAGTACAACTTACAGCAACAATACTTGGCTTCAACCCATTAATGGCCCACTACTGGGCACGGGTCTCTCCTCTTGAGGAAGCCTAGAGCATACTCCACCACGCTGCTCCAGTGCGGATTGGTGGAGGAGTTAGTGTTCAATCCGAATGTTGGAAGTTTTCGAACCGCCCGAGGGCCTCCGACATGCCTTAACGACTGTCATCATATGATAACAACCGGGACCGACGGTTTTACGTGCCCTGCGAAGCACGGAAACGCTCAAGAAATTTTTGCCTCTAGCAGTCACCCATGCAACAATACTTACTGAAGTCTAATTCTTCTTTTCACAATTCCTTACTCTTACTATAATGTACGCTTCTCGCTACCCTCTGCTATATGGACAGCAACACAAAAGGGACACTAAAATGTTTCTCTTATCTGGACTTTACACAGTCACACGTAATACAGAAATAAGTAGGGTTCGGTGATATTTCAGGAGTTCACTTAGAACAGTGATGTTCCAACTCCTTTATCAACCGGCGCATAGTATATGCAAATAAAAAGATATTTATCCACAAACTACCATCACTTCCTTCGTCTTCCTTTTCCAATTTCCACTTTATATTAAGTTCTGTTAGGTTCATTTCAGAATGCAGTAGATTTCTTAGCTTGTCGTGATTTCGGCAGTTCATTCTAAGCGTTCCGTAATTGTTTTAGGGTGTATTTTCGGTTGAAAACGTCCGTAGCCTGTTGCTCCGGATATTACAGCCGTCTATCGCGACTCCCTCTGCCGGGAATCGCCTTGTAATTCGCCAAATTACCGCCACGTCTTCGTAATTAAATACTTTTTACTTTCCTTGACTCCTTGTTTGGGGAATTTAATATTTAATCGGTGAATTTTAGTACTAGAAGTATTTACATTTTAAATCCGTTCAAAAAATCTCTGGATTTATATCCAGACTTACTTATATAGGAGGTTTGGGTGGAAATAAAATATTGTCTGTGATGATAAATATTAAATATATTTATTTTTATATCCACTTGGAAGCAAGTATACGTCCGTCGTACAAGATCCTGTGACGCGGTGTGTGTAGAGTTAAATAAACAGTTCAAACCTATGGGTTACAATGGAGAACAAAGACTCCTTGTTAGGGCTATTAATTTTTGTATTATATAAATCCAACACGCCCCCTCAAAAATTAATCCCTAATTACTAACTAATTGTTGGTTTACAATTCAATATCTGGTTTACAGTTCAATATATAAAAAAAATAACTACCAACTTATGAAAATGAAAATGACAGATCATATATTACTTCCAAGTGTGGTCTGGGAATACTGTACAATAATGGCCCAACATTTGTTGCTATGTGGATTAGGAAAAACCCAGACACAGAAAAACCTAATCAGACCATTTCATTATATCTTAATGAAATTGTACTTAATACTAAAACTTATTCTAAGCCCAATTCTTTTCTTAGTCTTTAGAAAAGTCACCGGTGCTAACGGCTTTGTCATCAAATCTGCCAGCTGGTCACCTGTGGAGATATAGTTTAATTTTACTACATTTTTCTCAACCTGCTCTCTTGAGAAATGATATTTTATATCAATGTGCTTTGATCTTTTATGACTTGTTGGATTATTAGCAATGCTAATGCAGCCGTTATTATCTTCATAGATAACAATGGGCTTAGTTAATTTTAAGTTAATACTTTCTGCCAGAGATTTAAGCCATAATGCTTCTTTAACAGCTTCATACAAAGCCATATACTCCGCTTCAGTAGATGAGGCAGCTACTGATGTCTGTCTCTTTGTAGACCATGTTATGGTACATTGGTCAAATAGTTTAAACACATACCCAGTTGTGCTTTTCCTATCGTTAAAATCATGGCCACCCCAATCAGAATCTACATATCCACATAGAATATTACTGTAATTCTTTTTCGTATATGTTAACTTCAAATCAACCGTGCCTTTAATATATCTTAGAACTCGTTTTAAACAAAACCACAATTCTTTGTTATTCTTATTCGTGTATCGACTTAGAATATTCACGCAGGTACTTAAATCCGGACGCGTACAAAGCATAACATACATCAAACACCCTATGAGGTGTCGACACGGTGCGTCGTACGTCTTATCAGAGTTTAAAGCTTCATAGTTTAACTTTAATTCGGTCGGAGTGCCAATAGGGTTGCACTCACTCATATTAAATTTATTCAAAATTGTTTTAATGTAAGAACTCTGGTCTAAAGTAATTTTATCTTTGTGCCTGTTTACTCTAATACCTAAGAACAATTTAACGTCTTTTAAGTCCGTCATTTCAAATTTGCTCATTAAATAATTTTTAAAGTTATTTATTATTTGTAAGTTTGCACACGCTATTACTAAGTCATCAACGTAAAGTATGACGTAAATATTTTTCGAAATATCTCCTTTATCTAATATGTATATACACCTATCAACTGGAGAGTTTTGAAAACCAATTTGTTTAAGAGTTTGTTCAAATATTTCTTACCAGCATCTTGCAGCTTGTTTTAAACCGTAAAGAGCTTTATTTAGTTTACATACGTAATTATTTTTATTTTGTACACCTTCAGGAACTTTCATATAGATTTCTTCCTTTAGTGTACCATTTAAAAATGCTGTTTTTACGTCCATATGATGAATCAATAAATCATGTTGATTTGCAAAACTAATTATAAATCGAAAGCTTGCTATTCTAGCAACTGGTGCAAAAGTTTCATTGTAATCTGTAAGATATTCCTGACTAAAACCTCTAGCAACGAGACGAGCTTTATATTTTGAAGGTTTACCGAAAGCGTCAATTTTAATTGTAAATATCCATTTACAATCAACAATATTTTTATTATTTGGTTTTGGTACTAAAGTCCAAGTATTATTCTTTTCAAGAGAATTAAGTTCATCTCTTACTGCTTTTTCCCATTGATCCCTATCATTTAAAGTTTTTATTTCATTTAATGATTTAGGTATGGTATTTGTGGTTGATATAGCGTTATAGATATCAAAATCATTTTCATGATATGATATTGGTGTACGAGTTTTGAGTCTGTCACTCCTTCGCAAATTGAAGGATTCATCAGGTTTTTCCTGATTTTTTGTTCAAACTACTCTCAGATTCAATTTCAGGGCCACTCGGCACTTCATTATTACCGATTCTACGAATTTTACTTGTACTGCATTCTTCATCAGATTTAGAGTTATCTGATTTTGGACTTGTACTATGAGACTTACTAGACACTGATTTCATGACTAAGTCACTATCAGTTTTGTCTTGGGAATATTTAATATTACTCCCTTCAGGTCTTTGTGTAGGCCTGGATTCGCTGAAATTAGTCTCATCAATAACAACGTCCCTTACAGTTTCATATTTTTCGCATTCTGTGTTCCATACTTTATAACCATTGGGTTCATAACCTACCAATATTCTTTTCATTGACCTGTTGTCAAATTTATTTTTATTGGTTTTGTTATGAACATACACAGTTGAACCAAAAACTCTGAGATTTTTAATACTCGGTTTCCTTTCATGCCACATTTCGTATGGTGTTTTTAATTGACCTAAAGCTCTTGTTAGCGTGATATTTATTAAATGAACTGCAGTTAAAACTGCATTTCCCCAGAAACTTTGATCCATTTTAGAACCATTCAACATCGCACGAGCTTTTTCTGTTATCGTGCGAACCATACGTTCAGCTACACCATTTAACTGTGGGGTTCTAGGTACCGTTAAGTGATAGCTTATTCCTTTGTCTTTACAATAGTTTTTCATTTCGGTAGATAAATATTCACCACCGTTATCAGTGTAAAGGTTAACTATTTTTAAATTGAATTTTGCTTCACTTTTAGCAACGTAGTCTTTAAATGCTGAGAACACTTCTGATTTTGAAGTTAACAGATACACAACACAATAATGTGTAAAATCATCAACAAATAAAACGAAATAGTTTCTATTGTCGACAGTTACAGGGGATATAGGGCCACAAACATCTGAATGCACTATAAAAAGAGGGCGCTTTATATAGCTCTTGTCCTTAACTTTGTTAAAAGGTAAGCGAGTCTGCTTCCCATTTATACATGCTTCACACAATTTATCATTTGGAGATACTGTTATTATTTCATTTATGTCATCTATCATTTTATGGCTTTTTAATTCTAGGAATTTAGCTTTACTAATATGTCCTAAACGTTGATGCCATAATTCGTAGTTATTTGTGTTAATATGACATGTTTGGGAAATAGACTCACTTTTTAATGAGGGTACCTGAAATTCTAAAGCAAACAAATTATTAAGTCTCTTACCTTCCATTATTGTGTTACCTTGCTTTGTAATGTGAGTGCCTCTTTGGTCAAATGTTACTGTGAACCCAGCTTGTTGCATTTTTGATACCGATAGCAGATTGTATGGCACTTCCATACAATACAAAACGTTGCTGAGCACTCCTTCAACTCCTGTGTTACTAATAACTTTAATACTACCTCTTTTGGTTGCTGAAATAAAATTATTAATTTTAGCGATAGAAATTTTCAGGGGGGGACTTAAGACCTCGTATGAGGTAAACATATCATCTCTATTAATGATATGATCTGATGCTCCAGAGTCTAGTAAAAATGTTATTGAGCCATCATTTTCCAACTGGTATTCGCCAGTCATAAATGCAAATCCTGAAAAATCTGAAAGGTTTGATGTCGATGCCTCTTGCAGGGCAATAGTTTGAACTTGTCTTGTTCTTTGAGGTGCATTGTCTTGATTTGTTCTTTTATAATAAAAGCAATCCTGTTTTTTATGTCCCTTACGACCACAGTGATGACAATTTATGTGTTTTGATTTATTTGTTCTTGTAAATAATTTTCTTTTGGGGTAGTTCTGTTGTGAGTGATTTTGGCTTTGTTTTGACTGTTCATATCTCTTCTTTTTATAATTTTGTTCAACATGAAGTACTTTCAGAGTTGTGTCACTGCTTTCATTTTTCAGTTTCACTTCATGGTCTAATAGCCTTGTCTTCACAAATGCTAAAGTTAAATTATCTTCTGATAATGTTTCGATTGCTGTAACAACACCACTGTAGGTATTTGGTAGAGTAAGTAGCAAATGAGCAACTTTATCTGTTTCATCTAATTTGGCTCCAGCACATGATAACTCTGTCAGTAAATCATCAAATGTAGAGAAATGTTTTATCAGTGGTACATCTCCTTTTAGTTTCAACCCTAATAGCTGTTTCCTCAAAGCCAATTGAGTTGCAATACTCTTTCGTTCATAAATAGAATCAAAATGCTTGAAAATAGCTTGGGCAGTACTCTTTTCATCAACAAAACTCAGATATGAATCTGTTAAATATTCAACTATAACACTTTTGGCAGCCCTATCGTTCTTTTCCCACTCAGCGGATCGCGTTGCAGGAATGTCGTCATCGATAACACTGATTAAGTTCAGTTCGGAAAGTAATGTGCGAACTCGGAATTTCCATACACTATACTTCTCACCATCAAAGGGCTTAATATTCCGTTTGCCTTTTTCCATTATTCACACTTTTATTAGTCACTAAAATATGCAATGTATTGTCACTTTCTTACACTAGTTAACACTAATTTATTTACACTTTGTTTTTACACTGTTTTTATACTGGTTTTCTACTGATTTTATACTGATTTTACACTGGGCCCATAACCTATAGGAGGTTTGGGTGGAAATAAAATATTGTCTGTGATGATAAATATTAAATATATTTATTTTTATATCCACTTGGAAGCAAGTATACGTCCGTCGTACAAGATCCTGTGACGCGGTGTGTGTAGAGTTAAATAAACAGTTCAAACCTATGGGTTACAATGGAGAACAAAGACTCCTTGTTAGGGCTATTAATTTTTGTATTATATAAATCCAACAACTTATGTAAATAATAATAATAAATAACTCTTACCATATTAGGTATTACAGCATCATTGATAGTCATTAGATATGTATTAAGTATATTCTATTAATCTATATCTGTTTCCACTCCAGTGGGTAGAAATTTCGATTACTGGGCAACTCAAGATTTAGAAATTATTATATCGATAAATAATTTAATTAATTCTACTCATAAGCCTACAAATCAGTCATCAACCCAACTATTGTCTGAATCCAAATTGACTATATCCTATCAAAAAAAAATTTATCTATAAAAACTTAGTCTTTCAAAGAGTACAGTAAGTTCATTTCGCAAGTTTACTTTCCGTTTATTTTCACATTAACTACAAACTCATAGCCCACTTGGTAGTCATCATTCTCGGTTGAGAATATCATTTATGTGACTCGATTGTGACGGTTATATGTGATGTCTTTGTATTGACCAAGCCATTCGCTATAAAAATCATAGTTTGTACTTGTTATTTAAACTACAATTTAATGATAATGACTGTTACTCTTTGTATTAACACAGCACAATTATAAAGTCCGATGGTATCCTCGCTACCACCATCTATCTATCCTTGTACAACAATAAACAATTTCTCCAGTGTTATCACTCGTGCCGTTATCAGGGGCGGGCAGGCGCACCTTGCCGATACGATCTTTTTAATTAATTCCCACAAACAGTAAAAATGTCTCACACCCTCGTCACGCCGCACCCGTATCATACGTAATTAATAAGCCTAGAGCCTACTTTACACCTACACGCAGTACAGAGTCTACCATCTACAATGATATTAAAAAATAGATACGTTATGCCTTTACAATTCAACCAAAAATCTGTTCCGAAAAGAGCTACAACACACACACGTTTATCTTTTTTTTCGCTACACCAATCACATTGGTATAATACACGAAGGCATTTTAATGCTGTGTGTCAAATGTCAAGCACTTCTAACAACAACAAAAGCGTGCCTATCGTCTTGTATTGACAGAGCGACTACGAGCAGAACGGTCAATTGCCTGTTCTTACGCTCTTCATCGTCGGCGCGCTATAAGTGACATATCTACCTCTTTTTACATTATAATATCATTGACAACCTACAACGGATCTTACAAAACTTACACTTTATGATTATGATGGATGGCTTATAATTTATTTGTGCAAAGTGCAACTCCAATAGTTCTCAGATCTCCCGCTACTATACTTACGATTCGATCAGATCTTGAATAATCAAGATTTGAAATCTGAAAGTCTAATCTAGTCCAGTCTGAAAGTATTGTAATTTTATATTCTTTCCAATAAAAAAAATATTTTCCAAATCGGTTCATAAATTACAGAGTTCTGAGGTACAAGTGGGCCTCTTTATATTGAACGCGCAGCCTGAAGTCCTTAGTACATGTGCGGGAAATATCTGGACAAAACTTCAAAAAGTCGAGATTTGTCGGGACAAAAAATTTTGTAAAGGAATTGTCGGGACAATCCAGACGAATCCCGACCACCTGGCAACCCTAGCCCGAGGGCACTATATAATAATAAAGGTTATTTAATTTGTCCCCATATCACATATTTAAAAAGGTAAAATAGAAAGTAAAAGTTTTAACGTAAGTATATAGGTGTAAAGAAAAAAACTTAAAATTAACAGCTAATAAAGTAATGTGTGTATTACAGCATTTTAGAAAATATTCTTCTAAAAGAGTATAATCTAAATTTTACTAACAAAAAATAACCGACTTCAAATTCTCAAAAACTACTGGTCAGATCTCGTTCAAATTTATGTGGGACCACATGACAAGCACCTGCTTTCAATTAAAAAAAGAATCATCGAAATCGGTTGGCATGATATTGAGTTATTCGTCAATTTGTCGCGCACATCTTAACACAAATTTACGACTTATGTGGTTTTGTAATGGATGCCATTGTCAGATCTCAATAAAATTTATGTGGGACCACATGACAGCCACCAGCTTTCGATTAAAAAAAGAATTATCAAAATCGGTTCGCCCAGTCCAAAGTTCTGAGGTAACAAACATAAAAAAAAAAATACAGTCGAATTGAGAACCTCCTCCTTTTTTTGAAGTCGGTTAAAAATGGAGGGTAATTTATATGAATATAAATATATTGATACCGTGGACACAGTTGCGGTCAAAAGGTACCTAAATAACTAACACTGACTCACATCTCTCTACTCAATTATAATATCTCAGATAACAAGGGGTTAGGTATATTCTAAATCAGCACCCGTTATGTGGCCTAACAGGTGCCAACTACAACCATAAACAACGAAAAAAAACAATAAAACCCGGGTGTCCACATCTCATAGGTCGTGGTCACGGCGGAGAAATTATCCAAACGACTTTCTTTCGTGCCACCGCGGCCGCTATCGCTGCTATCGCGGATCTGTAAAACTTTTAGCTCGCAATATCACATTAAATTTATATTACAGCGCTGCTTTGTAGTGTATGTGGAATGAAATAACTGGTCTATTTTTAAAACAATGTTATTTTTTGGCGTACGGATTGTAGTGGGTTCCGTAGATTTCCTTAGAATAATTTTGCTGAAAATACATAAAAGAAGTTTAAATTTTGTATAATTTTATTGATGATAAATCGGTAATTTTATTTAAGTTGTGTTTTCACCCGCTAAGCAAGGTTTCGATTCGGTCCCTGGATGAAGTTATCCATGAAAAATGTATTATTCTCCCATCATATATCTGATCTAAATAATATTAACTATCACACAATACTATATATAACTGAACTATCATTCCTCAGTGTCGTCTATACGACACCTTTAACAGTTTAACAGTATTTTACTATTAAAATACTAGGTAGTACTTTGAAAAATAGAAAATTGAACACAGGACTTTTTATTCGTCTGGTTTCTACCTATAGACCGATCTTAAGATCTCTGCGATCTTTTTTCGGTATAAGATGCTGCCATTCGTCAGATTTAAAGTGACCTTCTGATCTGAGACTGCGCTTATGAGCCTAGAGCGGTTTATTAATACAGCCCTTACGTCCCAACTCAGAGTTAGTGACTGTGAGTTGGGGCGTTAGACTTAGTGCCCTACCTCACCGGGACGCCATGGCGACGTCGTCGCCGGCGTAGTAGCCATGGCTACCGTTGGCGTCCACAGGTAGCTAAAAGAGTAGCCAGTGGCTACCCTCTGTCAGTCAATTTTCTCAGATCTCATATATTTTTTTAAATTAATTGACTATTTCGTCCCAACATCTTACTTTAATTGCGGTCGGAATAATCAATTCTTGCGGTATCCCATAAACATGGACGATTTTGTATTTCTACAATAAACCTTTCTGTATCGAAACTCATTATTGAAAAATGGAACCATGTTATGTGAAAAATTTAAATAAGATTTGTTACGTAAGTCGCTGAAAAATACTACAAGAAAAGAAAAAAAAAGGGACTTTGGATTCATCGTTTTTTATCAGATCGAAGCCGATGTGGTGTTTTTTTAAATTTACATTAAGAATTTTTAGATAATACCCTATGCACTATCCCACAAACACGGACAATATTGAATTTTCACAATAAATTTTTCTGTATCGAAACTAATTTTTCCATATACCTATAAGTTGACAGTGAGAGAGGTGCAACTTACACGTGTTCATTTTACTGGTGACGTCGCCAGCTCGCCACAGTCTCCAGACTCCACATAGCGCGCTGGCAGTCATGGCTACGCTTCCAAATTGGCTACGTTGCCACACCGTCGCCAAGTGAGGTATCCGCCATACATTTCAATATAAACTGTTTGGATACGTGGCCGGCGACGTCGCCTTGGCGTCCCGGTGAGTTACCGGCCTTAGAAGTGAGTAGACATTCATTTATTATTGCCCGTAGATCTCAGACATGGTATGAAAGTAAATACTTCAGTAAGTTATAAGTAGTAGTATTATCATAAAGTTAAGGTCAAACTCACGGTATCGGTGAAGGAAGCACTCGGCGCGGTACCGGGACCTACTTAGATACAGTTCGCTAATTATTTCCACGTCTCAAGGACTTCGCCCTTCGCCATACGCTTTTTGTCGCCACTCGCGATACACCCAAGTTCAGTTTGATGTTAATCAGTTCGGTGAATTACATGCGTGTATGAACTAGATTCTTAGCCGTTTTGATATGCTTTTATTTATCCTACTATTCCTTAAAAGTCCGGTTTAGACATATTAAGTAGTTAAGTAGATAACTAATTTTTAAGTGAATAATTTTTAGTGCGCGACCAAACGTAATAATTTAGTAAAGCTCTTTAGTTCAAACAATTCTTCACAACCTACTTAATTAATTAAGCGCTTTACTAAATTTTAACTAAAAAGTGGCTGTCCAAACGTGTTAAGTGATAAGCCCCGCCCACCTACTTAACAGAAAATACATTTTTCTTTTTAAATTAGGCATGTAAACAAAATTTACCAAGAAAGTACTCGTCAGATCTAGCTCCAATTTAAAAGGGGTACCACATGACAAGCACCAGCTTTCGATAAAAAAAAATCATCAAAATTGGTTCAGTCAGTCGAAAGTTCTGAGGTAACAAACATAAAAAATACAGTCGAATTGAATACCTCCTCCTTTTTTGAAGTCGGTTAAAAATACTTGTCAGTTTAGGAATTTTACTTTTTATACTATTATGATTAATATTATTTTACATTTGCAGCAAGCTGTAATGTGTATTGTAGGCTTCCGACAACTTATTACTACAATGGGCTTTATCATGCGTCTGTTGGAGCCAATTGGGTCCGCACCTGCTATGGAATTGGAAAATATCTCGCCATCTTATGTTGACACTTGCTCTCTTTTATATGTGTATAAGGTTATAAATAACTTTATTTATATATTATTACGTGTAGGGAAACCGTTGGTTACCGCACTTAAGTTTGATATGAAAAAATGCGTGCAGGATTTGGCCCTAAACTACCTATGTACCTATATGAGAGAACAACGTTAAACCTAGGCTACTTACACTGCTGCTTTACAACGTAGTAAAAATCCAATGCTATGAAAGGAAAGTGGATATTTCCGTAACGCACAATGTTATCAATTCAGTAACCATCTTCGAGTGTTTCAAAAATAGCTCCTCTTGAGCCGATGTGAAAAATGTGTTTGATGAATGATGCGATGTCTAGAGATTTGTTCTGGAATGAACTTTCATATATATACATATGTACGTATATGTGTCTGTATTCCATATTTATGCAACTGTATTCCATAAATTAATGGGCGTCAATGATACATAATCTATTTATTATTCTGTTGCTCACGCTACTCTTCCACAGTAAAAAGCTGTTTTTAATGTTCCGTCGCTTATTGAATATTTAAAGACTGGTTTCAAAATAAAGTTCTCAATTTTTCGTTACCATGGACATAAAAATATATACCCTTAAAATGTGGTGGACTTTCCATTTCCATGTGATATTTCACGTAAAATACAGTTATCAAACTATATTAAGTCAAGAATTGGATTTTTCAACACAATGTCAAAAATCAAAACATTAAATAGAAATAAGTTCTTAGTCTATATTTGGGTGATTTTTATGTAACTAGCCGCCTACAAACTGCCGATCCCCTTGATAGTAAGTGGCCACCATCGCCACCAGTAACAACAAAGGCATCACTGATGCGTTCCATCCATCCATCTGGACATAGGCCTCCCCTAACTTGCGCCACACTGACCGGTCCTGAGCCTTCTGAATCCAGCGGATGCCCGCTGTCTACCTCAGGTCGTCAGTCCACCTGGTTGAGGGGCATCCCATGCTCCTTTTTCCGAGACGTGGGTGCCATTCGAGGACCTTCCACAACGGTTATTGGTCCTTCGAACTATGTGGCCAGCCCATTGCCACTTCAGCCACGGATGCGTTATGAGATGACCAAGAAAGAAGAGAGGGTAAGAAAGAAAATACACAAGCCAAAGTGATCTACAAGATCGTATCTAACTATGCTAAAGCCATTAGATAAATCTCGTCGATGCAATTCATCCTAATAATGGAAGTTGCTAAAAAGGCTCTTACGTTTTAAACTCCGTCTTCATATACGTGGCGTGTATGTGTGTGTGTTTTAGTCTGTGTGCGGATGTCTGCGCCGTCGATAAGGATGTATTAGCGCACTCGACTCTATTTATTCTTATCCGCAGCGAGCCAGGTTACACCCCTAGTGATGTGGTGCGATCCGTGCGATATCGATAACATTTTAAATAAAATTGATTAAAATTACGTTTCTTTTGTGCGAGCAAATATATATTGTAATATTTTATACGTTTAAGCTAGACACTACGTTGTAAAAGTTACTTTTAAACTTTTAATATTTAACATTATTTCAATGACTCATTTATTCATTTAAATTTGCTTAATTACTTAAAATAACTTCAAAACTTTTCTTATTTATACTAGGATGAGCCGTTGTCAAAGGTTTCAATCAAAAGTATAGAACTTTTAGCTACTATAATAATGTTTTAAATGTAAGATAAATAACTACTCAGATAACAATATAGCCACTACAATAATTAAGGCTGGCATATTTTGAAAATTATGTGATTTTTATATTAACACTATTTATATTTCAGTTGAACACAGAAATCTCCTATTTTCTACCACCGTAAGTTAAATGGACGAAACTGTATTTTCAACCACAGGAAGATAAATTATTTTAATGTTAACCAATATCTTGATAATTTTCTTAAATTTTATCGATAAGCAATCTGTACTCCCTACGCGGGTAGAAGGGGGTGAAGCGACGCGACGTTTGGTTCAGCGAGATAACCGATAGCATCGCGGGTGGCAGCCCTGATAGTAGGAATAATAATAATTTTATTATCGCGATCTAGGGTTCGCACCGTCGCGTTTTGTTTACTCGCAACTTCGGAGAATGATTCGATGTAAGTTTTACAGGGTGTTATATTGTGTATTGTAATCTTGGTGTGTGTGCACAGCTTGTGTTAGTGTGTGCTACGCGACAAAGTTTAAGTTTATCCCTTTATACTGTTTGAGTGGAGTTGACTCGCGTAAATTGAAATAAGAGTTAGTAATAACTAAACGTTATACTTACTGTTGTTAACAATCTTTAGGCTTGGTATTATTTTTTTGTATTCGTTAATTTTGGCAAGTTAACGAACAAGCAATTCACCACGGACATGAGCCGTTTAAAAGGCACAGTTACGTTGCCGGCCTAAAAAAGCCTGTAAAATCTAAAAATTGAATGTCTGTGTCCTCTACCCTTAGGTTGTCTGGTAGAAATCGCTATTACAGCGATAAGACCGCCTATTGTGTCACTACTACATACTTGCATTGTAATATTTTATGTACTTCTAATGTGCACAATAAAGAATATTGTATTGTATTGTAAAACCCCTACCACTACAACTACCGTCGGAATTAACCTTGGTGGTACAGAGACTAGGTTCCTGGCGCTATACCCTCGTCGGTTGTGAAGCAGGGTGCGTCAGGAGCAGCTTGGCAGGCTCATGATGGAAGGAGTCCATGACATCCCAAAATGATTAGATGTGTGACGACCTCGCAACTACACGTTACAGGGTGACATCACGCCGGCCTGAATCACGCTTTCAAAGTTTTCTGTATCGGTCGCATATTATTTTCCCCTTGCGTGACTATTTAAATTATTAAAATATTATTTAAGACTTTATTCACTCTTACGCCCCAACTCAGAGTCACTCGGTTACTCTAATCGCCCCTTAGTAAAGAATCACTTTACAAATTCTGTACTAAGGAGCAATTTAAGTAACCGTTAGTGACTCTTGAGTTGGGGCGTAAGTATTATAAATGTTTGTTATTTGCTAAAATAATATATTTCCTTAATAACCCTTCTCTGGCCAAAGACTGATACCGTCCTTCAAGTCATCGTTTAAAGTACTGAATACCTTTTTTTTCGAGGTGGAAATCTTCCAAAGATACCCGAAACCACAGATTACGGGTGATGTGGGATTTGTACCCAATAAAACCTCCTCGGCATGTGTGCATTATGGTGAGGCTTCGGGCCCCCTGCGTACTGACTGTGTAGTCCTTCCAAAGTTCTGAGTACCCTAGTTCATATTAAAGTATATACGACGTACCTACATACATTTAACACAATACATAATCAAGTAAGAAACTGTGCAACTTGAACGCCCGCGTTGTCCATGCTGGGCGGCTCCTCCCCAACGGTCGTGTTCGTGTGGGACGACACGACAAAGACACATCGGACGACAACGACAGGTCGTAAGGCGTTTAAGGATTATATTTATGGAAAATCTAAGGATTAAATTATTTACATTAGATATTGTATAGTGGTAAATATGTATTAATGTCTATACTAGTAACCAAACCCATACAATCTATAAAAAACGTAAAAAGAACCCATAAATTAATTTTAAACATTCATAAAATTTTTGAAATTCGTTTCTGTAAAATATGACAAACGTAGATGTGCCGTTGTATTACTGGGTGTGTGATATAATACTATTAAGTTGGCTGACTGGCTAGCTAAAACCCTCTTGCTCGAATCACTCGTCAAACGACTATTCTTCCTTAGTCGGCAATGCGTTACGGATACCTTTGGTGTTGACAATGTCCATGAGCGACGGTGGCCACTTACAATCATTATCATTATCATTATCATCAGATCGTTTCTGATGCCACAGCGTAGGTTGTTTTATTAGCAAAACTAAATAATGTAACATTAACTAGTTAATAAAGCTCCACGCTTTCACACGCACACTTGGCATTTTCTGTGTGTTCACAACATCTTGTGTACACAACCACGTGTACACAATTATACACAAGACGTCGTTGTCGTGTCGTCCGATGTAGAAGCAGCCGGAGTGTTATCTCCGCACACAGATTGAATATATTTCACGAGCGGCTTCATACGAGAGCCTCTGTAAAGCTTCTACCTCGCTACTCTATGCCACTTTTTGAAGGCTAAAACTACGGCTGAGATTGGATCGGTGGTTGATAACTATAATATGCTTTGTGGCTACCGAAGAGTGAGCTTGGCTTACCTTGATAATGCTCTGTTTCCCGGGGAATTGTATTTTGGTACTAGGATGTGTGAAAAAAATCGTTTTATTAGTAACCGCAATCGTTTCGCTTCGGAAAAAGTATGCCACTAAAAAGTCTTTTTCAAAGACTCAAAAATATATTTTGGAAAACAACTTTGAAGTAATTTAATTTAGGGCACCTTTGCAGTGGATCCAAAGTTGGTTAAATAATTATGGAAAATGGAAATTGCTAAAATAAGTTATAAACATAACACGTTATGATGAGTATATCATGCTTTATACTATGTGTTTATTGCGTACAATTGTACAAAAAGAAACTCAAGCCACACTCAATCATACACATACGTATGGATGGCCGTCAAAACTTGTTCATTTCCGGCTCAGTGCCCTCTCCGGCTTATCTTTCCGCACAAATTGAATATATTTCATGCGAGCCTTCATCCGGGAGTCCTTCGGCTTGATTCTTTGTAATCGGAAATGATAGTCCACGATTTTAAAAGGCAATAGATCTTTGCTATTTTAATATAGGTAAGTCTGAGATTTCTTTCTGCGACTGTTTTTTGGCCGGCAACGTATCGGTGAAGCTTTTGGTGTCGCTGATGTTCATGGGCGTTGATACTTTGTCACTTGCAGGTGGATCGTCAGCTCGTTAGTTTTCTATTTCCAAAATACATTGTATCGAACACCGCAACGGGTCCCGTTTCAAATCCTGTCCGAAGTTATAACATGTATGTGTGTAATTATCCGTCACATATCCGTTCTCGGTTTTTGGTGTTTGTTATTCATGTATTTCCATGTATGGTCCAAAATGTCCAAAACCAATTTCCACTCTCCAATTTTACCAAACTATGGACGATCATATAGATCTATCTGCCGTTGAGATGCGCTGCAGGTAGTCCGGGGTCAACAGATAAATAACTTAAATGTTTTGTCTATTACCACAGAAGACATAATAGTACATAATGCTACAAAGAAGGCGCAACCACTTGAAGTGTTAAATCCAGTCTGACAAACCCCCTTCCGAAATGAGACGCGACCATGAGCGTACTCTATGCGTGTGGATGGGGAGGGGGAGGGGGAGGGGGGAGGTTTCTTATCTCTCCACTGCAGATCCGCATACGACTTATCGTGAATTTGAATACTCGACCATTTTATACCTCCTAAAACTCACATATTGTGTTACTTAAGGTTCCTCGTGTAAACAGATGGTAGTTAAAATGTTGAGTTCATTTCAGTAGTATTTCTGTGGTGTCAAATAATTCAACACGACGAGTACGACGAGTTGTTTGACAGTTTTTGGAACGAAGTTCCTTATCGCGCGTTGCGAAAGGGGGCTAGGCGGAAAATTTGGTAACGAAAAGTGGTAACGACACTTTTTGCCGGTAACGAAAAGTTGTAACGACACTTTTTGCCGTCGTAGTTTTTTTTACATAGAAAGCAAGCCAGATTCATAAAATTCATAAAAAATTAAATTTCTCACGAAATTTAATACCTTAGATTTGTTTTGGCACACTTGTTGCATGTTTTTGCTATGCTAGTACTGACTGCAAGGATCTTCGTTCCATCCGGGTGTCCCTTGACACCTCTCAAGTTTTTATTTTTTAAATATTTGTTCTGTCAGAATTCTGTCATTTATTTTCTTATTTTAAAGGATCCAACCTTCCAGATTCAGTTCTGATAATGGAATCCACGAGGAATCGAGTGAACTCCTTAAAATATGGTAATTTTATGTAACGTGTCAAAATAATACTAATAACGTAAAATATAATATTTCCTATTTTGTTTCCTTTCGTGTTGGCACAGTGTACAATGTACATGATTAAAATAATCTAAATTTTGCCAAGAAAATAATTATCGACTTCAAAATAACTCAAAAACTCGTCAGATCTATTTCAAATTTAAATGGGACCACATGACAAGCACCAGCTTTTGATTAAAAAAAGAATTATCAAAATCGGTTGACCCAGTCGAAAGTTCTGAGGTAACAAACATAAAAAAAATACAGTTGAATTGAATATCTGCTTTTTTGAAGTCGGTTAAAAATAAATAAATAAATTATATGTTTAATGATAATTTTAGTGATCCGTATTCGAAGACTTATTAACAAAGTGTTATTAAAAGACTTATTAACACTTGTTATGTGTTTTAAATTAGAGTTAGGTATATTCCACGTGATATCACATCGAACAGGAAAGCTATCGGTCTCATTAACTGATAGTTATTCGTTTAGTTAACTCGTACACACTGATAAGCGGTAATTACTCTATGCAAGATGTTATATTAAAGTCAAGTGTTTAGCACTGGCGGGAAATTGGTAGTAAAATAGGTACTTATTATTTAAAAGATAAAATACAATTTTAGAATAAAGATAAGACTATGTATATGTGTATAACTACTTACGCCCCAGCTCAGAGGTACTAACGGTTACTTAAATCGCTCCTTAGTACAGAATTTGTATGGTGATTCTTTACTAAGGAGCGATTAAAATAACCGTTAGTGACTATGAGTTGGGACGATAGTCTTAAAAATATTAATATTCTACGTCTTACTAATATTATAAACGTGAAAGTTTGCGAGGAGGATGGATAGTTGCTTCTCTCTCTCGCAAATCTACTGAACAGATTTTCATGAAATTTTGCACAGATATAAATAGGTGGAATAAAATATAGGAGGATAAGTAAGGAGCGGCTGTGCTCCGATGTTTCATATTCGGAATTCATGTCTACATATATCAGATTATTGACATTTACTAGTTCTACTGTTAGTTTTTAAGCTGTGCCTATATTATATGAATTTGCAAGTAAGCGCTGTAGAAAACTTCGATAGCGTGAGTCAGGATTATCATAACGTCATTGACTGACGTATACCGCGTTGTAAACGTCCTAAATAATGTAAACAATACACTTTCACGGGTCAGTTCTAGAAATAGTAGTTTCATTGTTAGAGTTCAAACGCTATTAAATTACACGGACATTTGAATTGCTGGTTATTTAATGTTTATTCTTGCACGTGCCTTTGCCAACGCTTCAATAACGTCGGCGTCACATATCGGTGAGCGTCCTATTCTGGCTGGATCGCTGAAAAACGTGAAAAGTGGCCGCGATAAGAGTTTTGGCCGCCGACCACGCGATAGCTAGGGGCGCCACTTGCTGTTACGTGTGGCTTTATACTCATACATACATCGGTTTTGACTTTATTGTTTGCAAGGGCCTTGTATATGGATGTTTTGGTTTTGATAAGTTTGTGTTTTTTGTGAGGTGAGGTTCTAGATAGATCGCGATGTATAAGTAAAGTGGAATGTAACTCGATTGAAGTTATTGAAGTTGAAAAAGTTTTCGAAGTTAAATCATAAACATTTCCTTCAATTTTCAGAGTATCCTCAATTAAGCGACAATAGGTAGAAATGGACTGACATAAGTGTTTGTTTTTTTAAAGTACAGCATTTTACCACATTTTTGCATTTATTAGAATTAGTGTGAAAATAAATAATGAAATCATTATTTTTTCGTGTCAACTTACATAACTTTATTACCGTCATACTAACGTTGTGACCACTTACTCGGTGGTACTTATTCGGTGGGTAGTATGCTAACAAGAATGGTATGTAAAAACTTAGAAAAAAATGGTTTTGTGTTGAATCTGAAAGGGTTGTTCAACCCTGGCGCAGAGGGTGTGATATGGACACACGCACCACGGCGGTCATATGCATTTTTGCAGATAACAAACTTATGGCAGGTCGCTGTCGGTGTCGGCTGCACCAAACTTTAACTCACCGAAACTCCGGATTACCGTAAGCCCATCGGCCACCACTCTGGGGTAACTTGTGAGTATGTGAGGACACGATTACGTTACGTTATCTAGTAGTCGATACGAGAAGCGACCACTTACACACAATGTATTTAAATAATTCAAATATAGAACCATCCTCACAAAATAGGAAAATCAAATTAAAAAAATATATATTTATATGGGTATGTAGGTACTGAACGCGGGGACGCGTTGTATTTTTATCATGACATGTATTATAAGTGGCAATACTTATAAAAATTTAACAGTAAAAGAAATATTAATTAACATTTCTATTTACAATATTATTTAGTAAATATGTAATAGATTAAAAAAATGCGTAGGTACATAAAACCATGTCGAATAAACTATTTTAATTTAAATAAAAAACGAGCGAATTTTGTCTTGGTCCAAAATTACATACGAGTAAACGTATTCCTTGGTGTTCACACACGTTCATGTTTCAACGCCATTGGTTAACGTAAATCGTCTTGTTAAATTCAAATAACTAATTATAATTTCCAAATCCATCACAGCGAGGAGTGCGGTATAAACAGAAGGAAATATAAGCACGAAACCATCGATTTCAGTAAAGAAATAAAGCGAGTACACACGGACTGCCCAATAGAACATGCCACTGCGCGTGTGTACGGGCCTAGATGGTGCGATAGCGAAATTTGCATATTACTGCAGATTTTTTTTCCAGAAGTAGCATATATTCGAGTTTTATAGTGTTAACTTAGATATATGGAGTTTATGTTACGAGATTCGAGCGATTAATTTGCTAAATTGGCGTCTAAAATTCAATGTTTATAAAAAATACAATTGCAGACTTATTAACAATATAGGTACTCTTATCAATTAATTACTTTTAATGGAAACAATAATGCTTCATTTGTTTCAAACAACATGTTCTAAGCCGAGAGCACTCAGGATTTACAGTTTATTTTAAATTTTAATAAATATAATGCCACATTTGCACCACTAACTTTCCGCAGCAGCTCTATAACTGTCTTTTAGTCCCATCAGAATGAGGTCTGAAACCAAAGACCAGCACTAAGTTACAAGTGAGTTGCTAATTTTAACATTAACCCTATTACAAACGCAAATTTTATCATAATATTTGCATTCAACAAAAACGATCACTCAACTTTAAATTCGTACACAATCCATATCCATACTTCCATACTATCCATACTTAATATTATAAATGTGAAAGTGTGTTTGTTTGTTTGTTTGTTTGTTTGTCCGTCTTTCACGTCGCAACGAAGCTGTTATATGGTATGGTTTTTTGTGTGGAGATAGTGAAGAGGGTGGAGAGTAACGTAGGCTTTTTACCGCGTTAAAACATCCCCATGGGAAGATAGATATTTTGTTAGTTGCTAGATATTTAGTTCCGGGTGTTGTTAATAGATGGCGTTAGTAAAATTCATTTGCAAGTTCTGAATCACGCTATCAAATGATACATGTTTGTCATAGGCAACTAAATCTAACTAATTAAAAGTAGGATTTGTAAAAAATCGATCTCTATCGCGAGCGAAGCTGCGGGCAAAAGCTAGTAAAGAAATAAGATTTTAAACAGCAAATTTTGATGGGGTAGAAATTTGAAAGAACGTGATTTTAAAACGCCCCAAGTCAGAGTTATTAACTCAAATTGCTGTTCAGTACAGAATTTGTGTAGTGATTCCTTACTAAGGAGTGATTAGTTATGAGTGATGTTAGTTAGTGATGAGTAATGAGTTGGGGCGTAAGACCTGAATTAAAACCCGCTAATCGCTCGAAACTTGAGCCTCGCGAATTATAGGTCAATTGCAAGCATTCGAGGTCTTGACTCGTTGGCCGGTAATGATATTATAATGTTATTTAATTTTGCCGTTTTTTCTTGCAGGTAAGTAGGTTATCAAGCGGCCTCACGACTGCGACTTCGTAAGTACACTAGCTTAAGGATTTGTTGGTGACTGGCGTACACCTTCGTGTGATGTACTTGTTTGTAGCGCTTTTGAAGTTCTGAAAAACATTTAAATTCAGTTTAAAATTTATTCTATTATTTTAGTACTTCGTCAGTAGACTTAAATGTGCATTTCTTATTTTTCTTCAGTCCCCGTTTGGTGCTGTATAAAGTACTTTTTCTTGAGAAGAAGAATGAGTGAACGGATCTACAACTGATGCAAATTATCAATTTGTCTGTTAATTTAATTAATGATGTAAAAGTAGTATTTCGCTAGATAGTTATAATATCTTTATAACCAGGAATAAACTGCCTGGTCCGTTCATACATAGCTCAGTGAGATTTCAGTTAGCCTCTAGTCTAATGGTTACATGGTACATCATACGTAATAAAACGATTGAATATCTAATGAAATACATTTACGGCCTTATTCATAATTGCTTAATAAACATAAGTTGGGTATTATTATAATTATTTTTTTCTCCATATCGTTTTTTCATAAGAGCGAAAAAACAAAACACTTTATAAGAAGCCTTCTATAACTTTGCTTGTTTTTATGAATATAAAGGGATTTGCAACCTTTTCCTTTGTCGCTGAAAATGCTAAACTTATCACCCATCTGATAAATCAACAGCACAATCGGCCTCCGTATGTGTGACTCCATGACTACCAACCCCTAAATTATAAGGAGAGGTGGGGGCGCAGAGGGGGAGGGTGGTAGAGCAAAAGTTCACGCTCTTATCGCATCTGTTTGACGGATTCCTCCGACAACGCTGCGTATTCATATAGTCTACTCGATAAGTTCAAAATGGTTGAAATTAGAGATACTGCTCTTAAAAATACGTGCGATAGCTCATTCTGTTCGGAATGATGTCTAGAAAAATGTTTCGGAAGCGTTTACCAGCACGTAAAAAATTGCAAAAGTTATTGACAAAATAAAGTTGAAAAAAAAAAGTATTTTGTTTTTGGTAATCACTTCGAAACTATTAATATTTAAGAAATTTTAAAACAAGATTCTTAAAGTAGAGGAAATTTCCAAACAATGACTCGCGACTCTCGGAACTCTATCTCCATTATTTATAACTTTAATTTAACGCTGAAAATGGGTCTCCACGCTGCATTTTTAGGTTGCGCGTGCGGCGTCAAAACCGAGTTCGTCACACTCAATAATTTTTTAAGGTATTAATTATTAATTTAAAAAAATAAAAAAAATATGGTGTATTCGAAACACTTCAAAGAATTTGCTCCCGTAGGAAATTTTGCTTAAAGTTAATTTTTCAACAAGTTAGACGATTGTTAATTAACTAAATTTTCTCGAACTTCCATTTTCATTGTACATTAAAAAAAATGTTTAAGTAATTGTCCTATAAATTTTTCGCTTCGTGGAGCCCTTCTTATATACATGCTTAACGAGATCACGTCATAAAAGTTTAAAAAGTTTTAATACTTTGTGTATAATAATTTTATAAGTTGAACAAACAATTTTTTCGTTTTTTTATCGAATCGAAATTAAAAAATTTAAAAATGTTTTTATCTGTACTTTGTTATACATCGTTGTTTTTTTTATTTTTAGGTGTTTCAGAAAAAATATATAAAAAAGTTGAGAATTTGTTTATAAAAAATTGTTAAGTTAAAAAACAATGAAATTGTTGATAAAAAAAATATTTTTTTACATTTCTATTAAAGATGGTTAATTATAATTTTTAAGAAAAAAAAATTATTAACTAATTATTCAAACAATAGAAATATTAAAAAACAATTATAAACAATTAAATATCATTATTAAGAAAAAATTTTTTTTTTCAAAAATCATAATGTTTTGTAAAGAATAAGATATTAAGAAATTTTTTCTTGAAAGCATTGAAATAGTCTATTTGTTTATAAAAAAAAATTATAAAAAAATGAGGGAATTTTTTTTTTCAAGTCATTAAATGTCTTTTATGAATGCCAAAACGATTATGTAATAATAAATTGAGAAAAAAATATTTTCAATAATATTATTTGGATTTTTCATTTTTTGTTCAACTTATAAAATTATTATACACAAAGTATTAAAACTTTTTAAACTTTTATGACGTGATCTCGTTAAGCATGTATATAAGAAAGGCTCCACGAAGCGAAAAATTTATAGGACAATTACTTAAACATTTTTTTTAATGTACAATGAAAATGGAGGTTCGAGAAAATTTAGTTAATTAACAATCGTCTAACTTGTTGAAAAATTAACTTTAAGCAAAATTTCCTACGGGAGCAAATTCTTTGAAGTGTTTCGAATACACCATATTTTTTTTATTTTTTTAAATTAATAATTAATACCTTAAAAAATTATTGAGTGTGACGAACTCGGTTTTGACGCCGCACGCGCAACCTAAAAATGCAGCGTGGAGACCCATTTTCAGCGTTAAATTAAAGTTATAAATAATGGAGATAGAGTTCCGAGAGTCGCGAGTCATTGTTTGGAAATTTCCTCTACTTTAAGAATCTTGTTTTAAAATTTCTTAAATATTAATAGTTTCGAAGTGATTACCAAAAACAAAATACTTTTTTTTTTCAACTTTATTTTGTCAATAACTTTTGCAATTTTTTACGTGCTGGTAAACGCTTCCGAAACATTTTTCTAGACATCATTCCGAACAGAATGAGCTATCGCACGTATTTTTAAGAGCAGTATCTCTAATTTCAACCATTTTGAACATATCGAGTAGACTAATATTTCATGTAGATGCTCTAGAGATAGAGACGTCAAGAGGCTAATGTCTTGTGAGTTCCGGAGAGTTCTTATAAAGTTGTAAGTGATACGGTTGGACTAGAAATAGATTATTTGACTCGCATCTGATTGAGTGTAGCTTAGCGAGTTGATGCCTGTTTGGTTGTTTTGTTGTTAGTAGAAAGGCCATCTGATTGTTCAACATTAAAAAAAAATTCAAAGCTAGTCGAGTTTTCAAGATTGATGCCTTCGAGACTGATTTTACGTGACAAATAATATTTATCTTCAGGCCATAGCCAGGTATCCTTAATAATATCTTTTTGCGTATAGAGTCACACAGGAAATGATCAAAAAATTCACGACACAAAATCCAATGTACAATAGAGATTAATGTTTCTCTATAAAGCCTGCTCCATAAAAAACCCTGCATCTCTCCGAGTACATTACTCTGTGCCCCAAGATCTTCAAGGCTCTGATAAGACGGGCTATTTAATCACAGATCGCATCGGGCGGGCGGCGTTATCAGCTCCCGGCTTATCGCCGCCCCCGCCCGCCCTTATCAGCCCCGTATAAATTCCGAGCAGATTCTTATCCGGCTTCCAGTGTGTTATTCTCAGGAGTGTGAATAATGTAGAGTATTGCAGAGGGAGTTATTTCTTTTTAATTTCTTAGTAATATTTTTTCTAGTGATATGGTTGGATATGGACCTCATGTTAAAGTGCTATATATATCTATCTGTCTTTGGATCTAAGACAACCTCTCCTTAACTTGGTGCATCTTACTTAGCAATGGACGAGGCATTGGTACTCTCCAGCCAGAAGAAAAGAAAAAAATAATAATTTTGTAGCTACCACAACAAAAGCTCCACTTAGTAAATAGTGAATTTAATGGTGTAGCTTGTGCAAGTACCAACATAATGGAAAGGAATCATTTAGTCTCTTAGAAGCCATTATCACAACATGAAACAATGTCCTCTGATAATGCACAGCACTTATAGTGTGATCTATAAAGCGCACTTAGACTTGGCACTTAGATTTTGCTTTGACAAAGTATGACTGAAATTTTTTTAGTACGAAAAAATCATGTAAAACGGGTAACGTTAATTTTGATAGGACAATTTTTTTTTGTTCAATTTTAAGTCTGAGAGAAACCTCAACACAGGTTATTAATCTAACCCTTAATGCCCATGAATAGTATAGTAGACCAATTTGATATTCTAGTATTTTTTTAAGTACGAACACAATCTGTGGTCACTTTACCCACGATACTGGCACTCTATTAGTGTCCATACTCAGTGGTTATATTTTTATAACGGTAGCATTATTGTTGTATTTTCTTTTGTTGGTGGAAAGCTCTCGAGCTTCCGAAGGGTTCTGGGGAGTTTTGCTGTTAATTAGGGCTTTGAGTATACCTACTTGTACTACAGGTTGTAGTAGCTTTCATTATAGAAAGTTTTAGTAACGGTCACATCGTTACTTGGTCTGCGCGGAATTTGTCTCTCGAGATTTTAGAAATATAAAATTTGTATATTTGGAATTCTGATAGGTTTAAAATATAAAAATTAATAATAATAGCATTAGTCATAGCCCGAGGATTTCCTGTGTCTTGGATGCCACGGATAATACTTAAAGACAATAATATACGCACAAAATCTAAAACCGAAATTAAAATTAATTTTTTAAACTGCCTCGCTGGGAATCGAACTCAGGACCTTTGACCCGGCGATCCGGCGTGGTAAACATTTCGTCACACGGGCCGTCAAAATGTTCAATATTAAGAATTAAAACTATTATTCTATAAAAATTACTATTAGGTGTAGTCAACGTGGCAGTCTTTGATACTGCACAATGTATTATTATACAAGGTTAATGTAAAACTAATCTAGTAATTCATTAGATTGTTAATTTAAATTCATTTTAATAGTTCTTGCGGGTGAATTTATTATGATAGAGCGGGTGTGTCGCGGCCGGGGGGGGAGGGGGGGGGGGGAAGGGGCGAGGGGGGGCAGGCGAGGTGTTCCACCCTCCAGTCCTTATCTGCTCCATATTTTACTTAAGATTTTATCACCAACGTGACTTCCAGACTATAGATATAACCGTTATAATACCTCTGCAGATGATAACGTTAAATTGTAGTTAGGTTAATATTTGTGGTTTAAAGCTAACTTAATCTATGTTTTTTTGATATCCGAAAAACGAGCAGTCACTTTGACTTGTGACGACCCGTGTGGCGCAATGGTTACAATGCTGGATTGCCGCACCGAGGGTCCTGGGTTCGATTCCTAGCGAGGCGGAAATTTGAATGATGAGTTTGAATTTCTGTTCTCGGTCTGGTTGTGAATGTCGTTGTTTAGTGTGTTGTCCATGGCACCCATGATACAGGAAATCCTAGGGTGGGGCGTTTGAACTATGAGCGCTTATTTATTTATTTATTACTTTATTTTTCTTCTCTCTAGGCCGGCAACGCATCAATGATGCCTTTGGTGTTGCTGATGTCCATGGGCGACGATAGCCACTACTATCAGGTGGATCGTCAGCTCATTTGCCGGCTAATTCCATAAAAAAACCCTAATTGTACTTACATGATGATGGCGATTAGGTTATATTACCTATCCTCTTCGTGTGTGTATAAATTATATTATTATTACAAAAACATCCAAATCAACAAACAAAAAAAAATGAACTTATTGTTTGCGATACGGAAGCTTGTGAGATAAGGCGTTTTATAGCTCCGTGGGACAAACAGATAAACCTATCAAAAATAGGTGTAAGTACGAAATGTGGACGTCGAATCCGTTTCGAGTTACGACTGTATGAAGTTATTTTCAACTTACTAAAGTTATATCTAGTATTGTTTTAGGAGAAGAATAGGAGTAATATTTTTATCTCTCTCGGATCTCTCTAACCTGGAATCAAAAAAATATCAAGTTACTCTTATAAAGACAAATGTAAGAATTTTTACAAGACCTTTTCAACGATATCCCACAATATGTACCTACCCCATTTTTTGATGATTTTATCAAGCTTATTTTAACCTACTAAATATGTAATATCTAGGCCAATTGTACTTTCTAGCACTAAGAGTCATTCCCCTATATTGGAAACGGGCGAACATGGCGAAACTATACGTTTCGTCTACGGAACCCTAAAACGGTATTGGTACGTGTTAGTATAAATGACTTTATATACAACATTAATCTAAATCGCTACAGCATCGGTAACACGTGCTTTTAGTGTGACCTACGCCCCAACTCAGAGTCACTAATGGTTACTTAAACAGCTCCTTAGTACAGAATTTGTATGCTGATTCTTTACTAAGGAGCGATTTAAGTAACCGTTAGTGACACTGAGTTGAGGCGTTACTGTCTGATTTGTCTGAAGACTGGTAAATTAAAAATAGAACTCGGTACAGTCGATACTCGATACATACGAAGTTATCGCTTATCGAGCAAGCCCCACGCTCAAACGATCAAACACACGTTTGCAGCGATCGTCGAGCGAATAACAAAAATTAATTGCCGCTATCGAACTTCCTGTGCCGTGAGATACGTGAGCCGATTGCATCGAGCACAGCTAATTAAAGTTATCGTAGACCAATTATATGCGCGCCTTATCGCTACCTCATTGTGTTGGTCGGGGACACACTGCAGGCAAGGACACCGAACCAACTGCTTAAGGTATTGAAGCTTTGTAAATTCGTGGCAGTCGCTCTTCCGATATTTGTTTAAAATGTTAGTTAATACTCGTATGAACTTTTAATTACATTTTTTCCTATTATTCTTATATCGTAAAAACACCGGTTGTATTGCCCAAAATGCAACCTAAAGTATACATATAATAAAAAAGGTGACAAATGCCTCATTTGGTACTTAATTTTAAATTTAACATGACGGAAAATTTTCTAACAATAATTAATGAAAGATGAAGACACTTTATAGTGTTAGCTGTAAATGAATTTGATAAATCCAAAATATTATATTGATCTTGTCTATAAATTAAGACGACACTGAGGCCCCTACTCGGCTCAAGCGCGCGTTCTCAGATGTTGCTAATGTCATAATGGATCGCAATGTAATCTCATAAATGAAACTCGCATCTGATTATGTGGTGGGTTTTATAATAATAATAGGCATAACCTACACATACACACATAAATTCATAATTATTTTTGGGAAGGTGCTATCTTAATGATGTGACTATCGAAATACCTGTGCATCTTATCTTAAATCATGATGCTTTTTACAAAAGACTTGTAGTTCATTTTCGAATGTACATAAATTTGCATACTAACATATTCTCTTTAATTTTTAGCAAGAAAAAAATACCTTTACGCCATTTAAAAATTTGGTCTAACTTCTAACTCTTTAGCGAAGTTCAACAATAGGAAATATCGCGGCATAATGAGTATTCAACGAAAGATTTGGAAACAAAATGGCGACTAATTATCCGTTGATCCGCAACAGCAGAAAGCAGAAAGATACATTAAAATCGCATCGAAATGGCCATCAATTCCCCAGGACCAGCACTTCAGCCCAATATATAGCCCATAAAAATGTTAATACTCTAATGCAACTGAACATTCCTTATATGTGTAATTTGCCACGTTTAAAAACGAAAAATGCGCTATTACACCACCGCGCAAGCCATAAGCGGAAGCGATTACTTCAATACGGTAAAATTATTCAAGATCGCTTCTGATCGTCGATATTATTATTGAAGATCTTATCAAATTAATTAAACGCTACAATAACATTAACTTAAAAAAAATCAGCAATATTTAGAAGCATTACGGCGCGGTTTCCTGATGGGTCAACTGTGTGTGCACAACTAGTTGTGCTTGTAACCATTAATTACAATTGTATACAGTTACAACTGTAACTGTCAACTGACCTTATAAAATTTCAAAAAAATAAATATAGGTATACGCTGGCTACGAATTAGCTTTATTAATGTTGGCTTGAACCTATTAATGTCTCTTGGACAAAGAGTTTCTCCGCGCCACCGCAGTCTAGCCGAGACCACGATCGAAATATACGTGTATGTCGTGACTGTCGTGAGTACCCGTATTATACTAAAAACAAAAAGTATTTAACTACGTAAGTTCGATACTTTTATATTTTAGATTGTAGATTTGACTTCCTACTAGTTCCTACGCAATCTATCAACAAAGCACGCGGTAGTTCCGCTCGCTGTTTCTTTTAAACTGCGCCAGCTCCCAGCTGTCCAGTCGATGCAGTATTCTTGAAAATGGCCGTTAAGGAAATGGGACATGTAAATGAAGGCATTGGTCGGGCATGCGAGAATTGCGACCCGATGCGATAGCGATCCGATTCCAAATTGCCGACTTAGTTGCGATGTTGAGTTACTGCCATTTTTCAGTAATTTTAACTTGAGACTGCAATGCTGTATCCATGCTAGGGGTTTCTGGGGGCTTTTAGTTCTAACTTCATGTACTGAGATTTCCAGGGTAAAACGTGATTCAATACAGTTCACAACTTGTGGAACAATTTAAAATAATTCGCTCTCATTATCTTATTTTATTATTCTTATTTTAATGCGAGTTTTTTCACGATGATTCCTTCACCGGGGCAAATTTATAAAACCTGTACGAGTAAATACAACATTGACATTTGAGAGACGTGAACGATTCTTGCTCTAGTTCCGTATGCGAGTGACAAAGCCAATACGCTATCTCTACCAGAATATTTGGACAAAAAACAAAAAATCTATGTTTTTATTCCCAGCGCTCACGTCGTGGTTTGTAAATCGCGTCGGTTGTTGTAAATATCCGGCGGGTTTAAGTTAAAGCGTTTTGCTATATCGACGGGGAGCGCTGCCAAACGCACGCCTAATGTGCCAAATTTACCACCGAACCGACCGACCAACTTCTGCCTATTGGTTGCTCGATTTTGACTGAAGCGCAATCAATGTCACTCGTTTCTTGGCCGTAACAAGACCTGAAACCTTTTGAAAAAGAGCGGTATTTTTACGTCGAAAGTGGAAAATAGTAAAAACCTTTTAAGTAAATCAGTAGTTCTTCGTTGCATATTCTTTTATTTTGTTACCTAAAAAACTGACTAAAATAAATTACCAAATTTAGCATACAATGAGGATAGGAGAGCAAATTTTTTTTAGCAAAAAATTATATTTACACAAAGCAAAAGAGATAGGTACGCAGGGTATGATTCAAAACCCCTTCCATAATGTTTAATATTACATTGTTTACGTTATTAAAAAAGTTAAATCATACTTTACTCATACAAGTGGCATGTAACATACTTAGATAATAATAAACATTCTGTAATATTAATAATAATAAACACAAGTCTTGTATACGTAACTATTTTGCTCACTGTACAATAAACAAATCTGAACCATGAGTTCTAAAAGCTGTTCGAACAACGAAGCATCGCATCGAAACATCAGAAGTATCTTCATCTTTGCGTCTGACTAATCGAACCTGTTAAGGTTCTAATGACCATTTGCTTGACTGGACAGTGAACAAGAAGCGTGAAGACAAATGTAGTGGCCACGCCTACAACATATCTTACCTTACAATACACGGAATTCAATCCTTTAACATTTTTAACCCGACACCATTCCATACTTAGTTACATTTGTAACAAAATCAGATTCCAATCTCTTTGATCCAAGAGAACAATATTATCGGTTGAAACAAAAAATAATCTAACAAAAACCAACGAGTGCTTCACAATGGGTTAACAAATGTGTGCGACAGAGATAAAATGTGAAAAAAAAGGTGTCGGACTACCGCGCGTTTGCGGCCACCTATACGCGGATTACAATGTCAGGGCGCCATACATTGACGTTTACATTCGAGATTACATTCAGACATGCCTTGTAGAGCGGCATTGGATGGTAAATACGCAAAGGTGTTTGCTATCTTTTTTGACTTTTTGGCCTGCCCCATTGTTGTTGCATTGTTCTTTATTTGAAATACTTACTAAATGGAATATCGTTTATCGAATGTGGTAGATTTCAAGCATATTTAGCTGTTTTTTAAACAACCTGATTGTTGTTGGTACAATAAAGCTTACAGCTGCCTTGGAGGTATTTTTCCTTCAGTTGTTTACTTTAACAGATGTTGGGGATACTATCTAGACACGCGGGAGCGTGTCAAGCCAATTTCTAGCTAAGTTGGCGAGCAGCACCGTTACCATGTTTTCGTGGTATAATATGTTTGCAGAATGCATACAGGGCTGTAAATTAACGTTTTCATTTGGGATTGCATAATACTTTAAACTGTAATTAGTATATTAGTAACAATTTTGTTTCCATCATCATCGTCATTTCCCATTATTTTTTCGATTTCATCCTTAACTCTGTAAAGGATTCCCTGTATTGATAGTGAAATGGACATACAAAATAGGCTACACTACATATTTGAGTAAGTAATTTTGTTCTCTTCTAGAACTAGACTTCACGATGATTCTAGAATAAGGAGTTTGGCAACATCCTTAAACTGAACAAGACCTACATTTAATCTATATTTCCATATCAGTTCTGTCACTACGTTCAAATCCTTAAAACTTAACTCTAACACCCCTTGACCTAACGCTAATAACCTTGAGCACTCGACGTCCACAATTCACTTACAAGTACGCGCTGTAACTCTATATGCACTAAATTAAGTCTTGGGTCCTTAGTTTGTCGTGTAATAAATGTGTTAAGCAGTTTAAAGGTATAAACACTAGGGCCCCATTGTTGAGCGATCACAATCGCAGGGCCACACAAAAGGCGTATCGTGGTAGCGGGCGAATGACAAATGAGTTAGTCCCGGCCACCCAAAGCGTTATTGTGATTCTCCACCGAATGTGCTAAATTTGAATGTTCTGTTCTGTAGTTAATCTACGGCACTTAGCCGTAGCACTAGAAAAAGTGATTATAGAGTAGTTAAATTCAAGTGAGCGACTAGGTTTGCACTCGAAATCAAACGCCCATGAAGGTCGAGGCATCGAGAATTAGGCTGTGTTACTGCAAGCTTCATCACATCAGTTGGCCTCTTTTGTGGCGGAGCTACAAAGAAATGATTTTTGAAAATGAGGAGCAAAAGCTTGTCTTAACTGAATGAATAAAAAACGGTATACAGGTATTTTTTAAATTTTTTACTAAAGAGGTAAATTAGGGAGAAAAGTAGAAGTAATATATTTTCACGGGTCTGGTAGACTAAATATGAATGAGGTAAAAACGATGTTATAGAGCTGAGCATATCAAAAGTAATTTGAAAACATACATACGTCCTTATAAAGGCAGACAATAGATCAAAAACGCGAGCTATTGCCAATGTCAATAACTTGCTCCAATCCCTTCAAACGCACTATCGACATGACATCATCACCACAATCGATGTATGTCAGTCCCTCACTCACACCGTTCACCGTGCACAAACAAATAGTGACCGCTGTGCTGGTGCGGGATCACGGTGTGAATCATTAAACGCGCGATAGGGCGGAGGTGACGAAGCCGGTGGTGCAAGGCAATGGCGGTCGCGATTACAGATAACATCTGAATTCATCTGCCACGTTTATTCGTAGCAGTTTATTTATAATGAGAGGTAAATCTTATCCCTGATCTTGAGGATGTAGTAGACTGCAACAAGAGTACCTGCATAAAAATAGAAGAGAAGGAAATACGTGTGCTTTAAATATTTTTCAAATAATTATAGCAACCTAATAATAATTTTATTTAATTTTTAAATAATAATTGCTGTTTTCTGATTTTTTGTCATCTAGTGTCTTCATTTCCACTTCGCACAGTACTCTCGTTCATTAGTTTAATTTTTTTAGCTTTAAGTACATTTATAACATAGAAGACCTATTTTTTTTAAATTGATTAACTCAGCCTATTATACTCAGCATGTTACTCTGTATCTCAGCCTGCTATAGCTACCAATAGTATTATTGACTGAGACGCAAGCGCCCAACGTATCAATAATAAAAAACCAAACCCGCTACCCGCTACCCGCTGCCCGGCCCTAGCTCGCACCACGCGAACACGAGTCACATACACGGCCGATTAAATCCTTTGTTGTGTTGAAGAAAAATGGGCGAACAGCACTATCTCGATACTATTACCGAGACAAGATTCGTGACTGACGATACCATGTAATGTATCAACAGACGGTCGATCTCACAACTCGATTTGCTGGTGTAAATTACATTTACATACGACATCGCTTTCGACTACGTTTGTCTATTTTCGTCTAGTTACGTGAACTCTCAATCTCTACAAATTCGAAATCTTGTATTCAAGGGTCTTACTGATACAACTTTGCGTGTATTTATTTAACCTGCTACTGTTTTATGCTATATTAACCATCAAGCTTGATCTATTATTATTTATTATAAATATAATTATTATTTGTTCTTATACTATTCTTATTCCAATTATACCAAATGTTCACGCTTAAACATACGACATGATACTTATAACACAAAGCTAAAAACTCGCTTTTTCAGCTTTCCAACGTTAGCATTACACCCAGAATAATCTAAAATGTATATCTATTAAAACAAATCAAACGACCCTAAACTTGATGTTTTTGTTCTATAAATAAATACACTGGCTGTCAAAATGCACTTTTAAAAAGCTAAAAAAAAAATATCATCGACCCTGAATAAAATATTCGCATTCCTAATTTAAATTTACATTAACAGTGTAGGTACAAGTAAGGCTCGCAGGCTATAGGTACAGGTAAGCGAGATGGGCTATTGGAGAAAATCTAAGAACCCGTAAAATCAACAAATCGTGCCGTTTGCATCCGCACGAGAATTGACATAATGGTGTATCGGTTGATCTTTACCAATTAAACTATGACCCGTTTGTACATACAAAGTACTCGCGCAAGTAGTGCCGCTGATAAAATGCTATGCTAAGCCAGTTGTATGTACTGAAGTGCCAGAACAGACATCGCGAACTAAATATGTGTCCCGCCGGGAGGTTCTATTTTCAAAATTGAGGCCCCGGTCTTCTTTTAAAAATCGAACGAATCCATTGAAAATTGAAGCCTATTTATTTATATATAAGAAAATTTATTGGGATATCAATCTTGTTCGCGGTGTCGGTTCTACTTAGTAATAATACTTCAATGTGCTAAGTTAAACAAAAATGGCGTCTAGTCAAGTACTTGTTAAGAAAAGTTTAAAACCTGGTAATATTTGTTAATACATTAGAACAGCTAACGTTACTGACAATGACCTAGGCTGATTATGATTTCTGACCTTAACTTCTAAGCATCGAACCATTACTAGAAACCACTCCACAAGGCAACTCATTCAAAAAAACAAAAATACAAAACCAGCTCAAACATTTTCTTGTTTCAAATATCCCCACGTCCTCGTACTAATCCGCCAGTACTCGCTCCACCAGCTGCCCCGTTCAAACAGCTCGTGCATCGTTTGCACGAAGACGTAGCGATGGCTATCACTCGCGCCACTCACGACTCTATAATAATTCTATTAATATGTAATTAATCGCCACTCAATTGATGTAACACGTTGCGAACAAATTATGGGTAAGCAGCAGAGCAGATATCACTCGCCACGTTTATGATTTAATGACATTTGCCCGTGTCTGCTTGCTATTGATATTATCGGATTGATGGTTATGAGGTATTTCTAAGTAATTATCGTTGTAATAGATTAATATGATAATTGTATGTTGGTAACAACAGTTGTTTTTAAGTTTTTAATTATCTTATGAAAATAATAGCCATTTGTAGTCATTGAAGTATAATGTCATAGAATAGACATCTCGAACAAAATGTGTGTCCCCGCCGGGAGGTTCTATTTTCAAAATTGGGCCCCCGTTCTCCTTTCAAAATCGAATGAATCCATTAGCAATTGAAGCCGCGCGGCGTCAATTCATTGGAACATACATTGTGTTCGCGGTGTCCATTCTATACGCTAGTAATAATAGTATAATATTATGTTTGTAGTCGGTTATATTTTATGCGTCGTGATCAGGATGAGTTTCCATTTTATTCCTGATCATGGTTTAGGCCCTATGCGGAAGAAAATTCATACATCTAAGTATAATAATAAAATCTATATTCTACAACAATAAAAAACACAATGTTAGTTGTGATAACCTAGGGGTTTGAGTTTCAAGCGACTTAAATTTGGTTACTGTAAGAACCTCTGTTTTTCTAATTATTTTATTACCTATTTGGCTGTTGAAAATCAATTTTCTCATGATATGTACTCGTACACGAACAGTACGCGCACACACACAAACTCTTAATGCACATCTTGAAAGTACAACATACAAACAACAAAATTATGAATGAAATATTACTTGTATCAGAGCAAACCCCAGGTTGTTCCTCTCAACAAGCAACATCCATAGTATTAAGAATCACGAGAAAGGTCCATCCATACTACCGTACTATGTTTCGGTGGCAAGCTTGAATCTCAGTCAGAACCATTGAAGTAAAATGATTAGAACAGACATCGAGAACAAAATTTGTGTGGCAGGAGGTTCTATTTTCAAAATCGAGCCCCCGTTCTCTTTTCAAAATCGCCTGAATCCACTGAAAACAGTTGCCAATTGGCTACAGTTCATTGCGCAAACATCGGGTTCCCGGTGTCGGTTCTATAGTAATAATAGTTCAATGGTCAGAACATCTCGCATCCATCTATCTATCTGAGACACAAGGCTCTATTTCAGTATAAACTCGATCGCACCGACCAATTTCGCAAAAACTACACAACGCGATCCGTTGTACTGATCGTTGATAGGATTGGGAGTGTTCGCAGAAAAATATTAACACTATGACAAAAAAATCGTGGTAAAGTGAAAATTTGTTTGATGTGCTTGTACAAATTTGAATAAACTTAACTTGATTCAAGTCAACTGCATCAACAACATTTGCATTCAGTTAGTAAAGAATTTGGAAATTTAGATTTCAACGACGGTCCTTGTATAGAATAATGTCAATTATGTCATTTATTTCAACGAGGATTAGTCGAAATTATAAAGTGCTGTAATCAACGCATCCATCCAACGCAAAGTAAATATTATCTTCTTGTAATCATTAAATTAAGCATAAAATCACCCGCAGTCAACTATAAACAAAGTTAATAATTAACATGTTAATATAAATTTTTAATACTTTGCCAAACTACCATTCAAAAACAGCAATTTTTCAAACTGTGTGTTTTTCAAAACCTTATTCATACCGCGTCCCAATCATCTTTTATTGCTTATACACCTATTACAACAATTTTAATAACATTCTTAACTGTGGCTCGATCACAAAAAACTTAAGAAACACCAACTTTTTTGCCATCAGTCCCTGCACACACGGCTGCGAGCGGACGGTATCGTGCCATCTAATATTATTCTGGGAACGGCCTTAATAAGTCACTACAGAATGTTATCTATTCCATTTTATCGGCCGCTCTGATAAGCATCTCGATCCAATTAGCCCCACAATGCAATATGGGCCGACTCAACTGTTATGACGGACTACATGTTAAATTCTGTACTGCCGTTCGCGTTTTACGACCGACTCTAGGTTACTAAGATTTAGTGATGTTTAAGATCTTTTACAATCCATTTGAATGTTTCATGTATTTGTGACATGCACAGTGTCATGCTATGTTCGCTAGTATATGTTTGTATGACGATGTTACTCCACATCTAAAAGCGTGTGACAATTTTTTTGATTCTGAATAATACATTGAACACAGGATTACAATTATTATAATGTCACGGGCGTGAATTAGTCATTAAAGCCCAATGCATACGTAACGGGCTTTTTTCCGTACGGAACGGGAAAAACATCGTCGCCGACGACGCGACGCGACGTTACGTACGGGATTCCGCTGCGTATGCACTATCGTATACATTTTCTATGAAACGATGTTTCCAAAACTTCACGGCCCCTCCCGTACGGGAAAAAAAACCCGTTACGTATGCATTGGGCTTAATCTCATAGAATCAAGACCTATCCTAGCTGAGGATTGAATTGGTGATCTTTCTCTCGATAGCTGGAAGTACTAAATGGACTTCATTATAATCGACAATGTGTTCGGATTAATCCTAATGTCATTGAATTTCGATTGCTTTTGCTACGGAGATTGTAATGTAAGCAACCTTAAATTGCTCTTATCCTATTTGAAGTTGTTCATAGATTTATTTCTACTTCTGAGAACTGATATGTAAATTATTGTTACAGATTAATCTTGATGAATTAATCTTGAATTTACTTTGGAACTCAATTTAACATTCTTCTAAATACAATATTCAAGGCAACTTATCATTAAGTACACCTAATTCGATACAAAAAATTTGTAAACCGATGAAGATAAATTCACATGCTGCAACTGCAATGTGTACCTACCTTTCTTAAGACATATCAACAACAATGTCGCTACTTACGAAAAAGTACCTTATTCATTGTACTTAAACCCTAAATTAGCTGTTATCGATGCGATCAGTCCTTGCACCGAAATATTGATACCTCCCGCGTCCAGTAATTTGATCGCACGATATCATCGATATTATAATATCTCGACATTCGTATGCAGTATCGCTGGCGAGTTCATTCGAAATGCGGCCGGAAATCGATTCGTGACAGGTTAAATCGATCGGCGCCGGCTGGTGATTGTAAGTAGTTGATTTTACGATGTTTTTAGGTATATTTTACGTAATGGAATACGCAGAATAGGTCTTCAAAAGTTTGTGACAATCATAACAACAATTTGAGCAACATCGTGTTCGGTCGAGTTACATTTGACCCATTTCCTAAAATGTTCGATATTTTTGAAGTGTTGCAGCGTCGGTTCTAGTAAACCTATTGGCCTTCCAATAGGTTTATTTTCATTCAATACTCTGACTAAAACTTTTCAAAGATCATCTAATTACATAATTATTACTAGTTGACCGGGCACCGTTGTTCTGACAAAATTTTTGAAATACACCCTAGTGAGACACCCTAGTGGTATGAAATATTCTCATATCTACCAAATATACACAAAAAAAATCGTAAAAATTGGTCGAGCCGTTTTGGAGGAGTTCGACTACAAACACCGTCGTGACACGAGATTTTTATGAAAGATGAAATGAAGCACACAGGTACACCATAATATGGTATAACATATACGGTACTTATTACCCTGGAAAAGGTAGGCAAAGCCGTGGGTACAGCACCAGTTTAAAATACATTGATGGGAAACGCCTTCACCCATTAAAAAAACCCATTCAGATACAAATCATATAATATAAGATTACTCGTATATTGTTCTCGATACAAGTAATTAAGTATATTATTGTGCTGTTGATTTGTTTTAGTTGCCATTTGACCCAGTGGCCTCCGTGTCCAAACACCTGCGGGGAGGCTGGGGGGCGCTGATAACGCATCGATTGCCGCTATCGTTCCATCGGCAATGGAACTGATCGTATCGGTCCAACTCATTACATTACATGTTGTGTGTGTGAATGGTAAAATGTACGAGTGTGCCAAGTGTTTGTGTTCAAATTAATTTCACGAAAGGGTATTTTATTTATTTATATAAACTTACCACTAACATTACTTGACAATTATCCTAATGCGTAAACAGAAAATCATACATTAAATTTAAATTACATTTAAATTAAATCATCCCATCACATTTAATCTCATCAAATACATTAAAATAATCTGTCAAATAATATAATAAATAATAACGAAATTTAAAAGCGATAAAAGTACAATAAAATTAATCAAATCACATCATCAATTTTATAAAAAAAAAAAACATTTTATTATTACATATTATTATGATTATTTTAATGACAAGACTGCTAGGACATGAGTTTTATAAATATAGATTCTATCTGTAACTGTGAGTAGGAAAAAAACACCCTGGTAGTACTTGTTGAAGTATTGGCGTAGTTTACATGACTTCCAAAAAGTGTTTGTAAATCAAACCAATTTTGAATTTAAAATATTTGAATTTTGAATTATCTTAATTATAATCAGTTTGAAACAATTCCCTACTCTTTCATTGGTTTCAAATCATCTAGGTATATGTATATGTATACCTATTTACAAAACAGATTCCCTGGGCTAATAAAAAATTAAGGCGTCTTATACTTAATAGAATATGAATTATGATTAAATTACTTAAGAAAGCATATTATCTCTATTCCACTTATGGGCCTACTGGAAGAGATTTATTAATAGGAATAAGTAGTGCCCTTGTACAAACTGTCTCTTGAACTGTATAACCTATAAACGTTTGTGTGTACAAAATAAATAAATAAATAAAGCTTAGTAGTGAATCTTACGTTTTTTATCATTAGTGTTTTTGTGGAACAAAATGGTTAAACACTGAATGAAGCATTTTTCTGTTCTTCAAATGAATCCGTGGCATCCGTTTACAAACTGTCTATCGGTAGTGCTAGCAACAGACAACCACTTTTATTAATTAAACTAATCCTCAGATCAAAATAATTGTAACATTGTTGAATTACTTTTTATTACGAAATCACTTTAAAAAATAATAATTAATTAAAAATATTCCAAAATATATTCTGTGTATTTTATCACTCCCCTTCATCCCACATTTCCCCTTTATTGTTTGGAAATGTAATGTTATACCTTAGAAGTATCCGTAAGTATTAAAAGTTTTTGTTGCATGAAAGTATCTCGTACACAAATAGATTATGAGACATCAGATAAAAATCTGTTGCTTATTAAATCATATTCCTATATTTTAACCGGTATAATTTATTTTGTGTCTTGATATTGTCAATACGTGTCCCTTGGCGGTTGGCCCCACATTCCTCATAGGTTTGTCATCGGAAAAATTCTTAGTACTAACCGACGTTCGCCATTTTGATTAAATACTGATCTGATCTTTCATTGTAAACTTGAGACCTTACTTTCATTGTTTAAGGAAATTTTTAAACAACTATTTTGGACATCTGGATCGGATCGTTTAAGGAAAGAAAGAAAGAAAGACGACCCGTTTTCGACACCCGTGTGGTGCAATGGTTACCAGGCCGGATCGCCGCACCAAGGGTCCTGGGTTCGATTCCCAGCGAGGCGGAAATTTGAATGATGAGTTTGAACTGTCTATCGGTAGTGCTAGCAACAGACAACCACTTTTATTAATTAAACTAATCCTCAGATCAAAATAATTGTAACATTGTTGAATTACTTTTTATTACGAAATCACTTTAAAAAATAATAATTAATTAAAAATATTCCAAAATATATTCTGTGTATTTTATCACTCCCCTTCATCCCACATTTCCCCTTTATTGTTTGGAAATGTAATGTTATACCTTAGAAGTATCCGTAAGTATTAAAAGTTTTTGTTGCATGAAAGTATCTCGTACACAAATAGATTATGAGACATCAGATAAAAATCTGTTGCTTATTAAATCATATTCCTATATTTTAACCGGTATAATTTATTTTGTTTCTTGATAAATTTATATTGTCAATACGTGTCCCTTGGCGGTCGGCCCCACATTCCTCATAGGTTTGTCATCGGAAAAATTCTTAGTACTAGCCGACGTTCGCCATTTTGTTTAAATACTGATCTGATCTTTCTTTGTAAACTTGAGACCTTACTTTCATTGTTTAAGGAAATTTTTAAACAACTATTTTGGACATCTGGATCGGATCGTTTAAGGAAAGAAGGAAAGAAGAAAAAGAATCCTTTCTTTAACATTATATGTCAGTTGTTTATCCCTCTTAACAAGACCCCTGTACGAGAATAATGAGATTTAAAACCATTCCAAAGTGTACGTCCAAGTATGTTTTGCATTCCTTCGTAGAGCCATCTCCATGAGAAGTTAATTTCATACACATTCCTTCGTCCAAAAAACTGATCACACCAAAACCTTCCCAAACTGTTGTCGGCGTGTTGCCGCATTAAGAATCCATTAGGTGGACGAATCGTACGATTAATTCGTCTTTATCATCCCATGTACTATCAGCTGAGTACGCCGCTTGATTTATATTGGGATTTTTATCACTCTGATGGGAGGTGGCGCCAGGCAAGAACAGCATATCTTCACGAATTTCGAGTGCATAGATACCGGATCTACTTGGGTTAAGTCACTTATCGGTTTTAGATTGGTTCCAATCCGTTTCGATGATCAAACGATGTTTGGGACTTTGGAACGATTCATTGCTTATGTATCGCTTGTTGCAACGTGTTTGGTTAGAAAGTAGACTGGATAAAAAAGCTGTGTATTTCAATGTTTTTGGGAAAAAATCTTTGTATTTTTGTATAATTAACATAAGTATTTAAAATTTTATAAATGCGATTTACAAAAAAATATCCTGTTTGTTAGTTAGGTAGTAATCTGTAATTTTACTTTCTTATCGATATCCTTACCGTTATTTTAATGGCTCTTGAAATATTTTGTAAAATAAATTTTAGTTTAAAAATTACTAAAGCTGAGGCAATTTCTCTATCGTCCAAATCTGGCTTTTTAAAAAAAAAATAGCATGACAGTGTTGAGCATGCGCTGCGGCAGATACGCATCTTTCGGCCATTGCCTGCACCTGCCTTGTATCAGCTGATCTCGGCTATTCTAGATAGTATAGCGTTACTTAGCCTAATGTGTACCTATAATATAATGTAGTATTATAGTATACTAGTGTGCTCACGGCTTAGCTCACGGGATAGTAAGTACCCCATGTCTTACTACAGATCATGGTCTGCTTGTATGCTAAATTTCATGAAAAACTGTTTAGTAGTTTTTGCGTAAAAGAGTAATACAAACAAACTTTTATATTTATAATTAGTGGAATATAGAGTATAGTTAGGTATAGAAACCGCAGTGTAGGTTTTCATACAGACATAATATTAAATTATGGCACAGGTTAGTGCATTATAGGCATTGATCAATTTCTTTGTAATCGTGTAACATTTATTAAGCTTATATTCACATAATAATTTGTTTTGATAGGTGGCGCTGTAGTCAAATAATTGAAATTAATGGGTAATCGACAAAATAATTTGGTCACTTAACAAGATGATGTCTGTCGATACGATGTAGAATAATATCGTTTCATAAAATATTCAATTTGCATTTTACGCTCATGCTTTCAGACCCGGCTTTTGTTGTGCAAGTTTCTTTTAAATAAATAAAATAAATGATACTATCACCACAAATTCGTATAAAAGTAGAACTGCTTTTGAAAGCGACTAGTGTTGCTAGTCTCATCTAACACTACAACATCCGCCACCTGTTCCATATCTGGTAATCATAACGTTACTCTATCACATCCCGGGCATCGAATCTTGGCCCATCACTGGGACAACTCAACCGAGTTACTGCAGCTTTCTCCGAGCCGATGGTATCATCATCAAGATACCGCGTCCCGTTGTAGATGTTATTCTATGATGAAGAAGGACTTATGATGAGTTTAAAGTGGAAACAAAAGTGTGAATAGAAGAAGACTTCAGAGTTAAATAATTTTGCGTACTAGGGTATAAACTTAAACTCAAATCAAATAATTTATGTCATGAAAGCATTCATCTATGGACTTAGGAACGCCAAGTCTTTTGAATGTACCACCGTTTCGGAAAGGTGCCTTATTAAGAAGAGAAGATACGGCTAAAGACTTTTTGCACTTCTTTTAAAATCAAAAATTGTGTATGCTTATTGAGCAGAATCGGCTGCTTTCTCAGAAAATCTACTGTGAAAACAGTTTTACGTGTGCAGTGTCCGAGACAAGAAGGTAATATTTAATTCATTCTAATGATGGTCGATCGATAGTGACGTTCATGGGTGATGGCGATACAGCATTAAATAGTACGTGATCATGACCTTACTGACAACGGCCAATGATTCCATGAAAAGCTTATATTACGTAGTAAACTCATTTAATTACGTGACTTATTTAATTCCGTGTTATTTAACTTGAGGGCCTCCGTATATCTCGAGAAATATAAAGAGTGTTGAAGTGGATGGCAAAATTTGCAGATGAATTTGGGCTTATAGAAGATTTTAATACATTGACAAATGATATCACAACACATATGAAAATAAATATCTTCTCAACTAGAAATGGAATCTAAAATCTCTTTTATTGGACAGAGTTACTAATAACTAAGGTCGTTAAATAAATAATCTTTATAGTCTTATGTCACTTTATATAATACGTGACCAGGTTTAATGATACATTTTAAATATGAAAATGTACATGAAAATGAATTTAATGAAGTTAATGAGGCAAAAGAAAGGATAACGGATAAAGATGTTTTTAATTAAACCTGTTAATCGTACCTGGCATCGAACACGTGCAATTACGATGGCGCGATATAATAAATAATAACAAATTAATCGCTCCACCATCTTGATAGTGTGTATAAAAATTGCAGTTGCAAGTTGTCAACTGTGAGATGAGAAGAGACGATTACAAATAAATCTTGCGGTTCACGGTCCACTGATAACAAACGAGCTATCTACCAATTAAGATCTGCCTCCTATCTGCTGGTTCTGATGAAATATAAAACAAAGAAACAGTTGGACTATGTACCTTGTCAAAGTTTCTTACGTGTCTGGTCTGTTGTACCTTCTTCATAAAGAAAAGTAAAAGATTAACATTAGGTACATTTAATATGATAAGCAGTTTTAAAACTTGCAGTGCCACCATCCACTGCCGCCCATGGACATTTATGACAAACCTTAAATAGAAATATAGGAGAGATTGTAATCAGTAGGTCCTAATTAATTTGTTAAATATGTTTATCTATTTGTTCCTTCAGAAAAATACAGACAATTTTATAAAGCTGAATTGAAAAAAGACGAAAGGATTTTCAAAGAAGTTTTAAAATTGACAATCATTCCAAAAGTAACAATTAAGATTGAAGGACATAGAGCTAAAGAATATCCTAGATCACAGAGTAGGTACTATCTAAGAAGTAAAAGGTCAGGTTGCAGATTGTAGATAGTTAGTTTCCAGAGAGATTTATTTGTGATCGACAACGGAAGACAAATCGACTTGAAGACATGTTTGTAGCCGACGGATAATCGGATACGTAATGTTCATGAGAATTACTAGATACCGAAGCAAAGTTAGGATTATGGAGAATTGTAAACTTATAAAATGTTACCAGACAAACTAAAGTACACCTTACTGTCATAAAATAACTATAACGATGACTGACTGAAAACCGAAACTGAAAACCATTGAAAACACATAGCTTGGACGTAAAAGTTTGATTTTATTCTCGGAAGTTCGTTAATCCCTACATACTAAGTGTGGAAACGCAATTGAAAGCGTTTTTTAATCCTTCTCCTTTAGGGGAATGTGGGTGAAAATTGGCATGAATGTAGATATGATTTAATTTATTTAAAACTAGGATTTTTCGCCTAGTTGGTACTGTTGGTAGCGACCCTGCCTGCGAAGCGAGGAGTCCAGGATTCGATTCCTGGCCGGGGCAGATATTTATGTGACAGATAAATATTTGTGTTCGGGTCATGGGTGTTATTGTGATGTGTTATAAGTGTCGTCAATGCTACCCGCGACACAGGTAAAATCTACTACGGGGTATGAGTGTGTAAGTCGTACGTCCCTGCTTATAAACAATGCATATGGAATGTGTATTAAAATATATAATAAGCTACCTGATACCATAAAAGATATACCATCTGACAAATTATTTAAAATTAGGCTGAAATATTTTTTGCTACATTTAAATTTTTATAACATTAAATTTTTTTTAAATAGTAATTGTATAATGTAATGTAAATGTTAAGTAATTATGATAATAATTAATAAAAATATTGTTTGACATATGGTAACTATAAAAATGACAATTTAATAAATAAATGTAAATTCGACATTAGATAATTTTGTTAATAATAATATTTAATCTATAAATAAACGTATGTATTGCATGCTGCATCCAGCCAAATATGCTGATCTCTGACATGTTGCTGTTACCACCATTATTATGTACCATGTTTGACGCAATAAAGAATTATGAATTATGAAAGCGTTTATATTTATAGCGTATATAAACGTTTATATACTTATTGTAGTGTATGTGCACAGCGGCAGTCTGGATCTGGCGGCCGAGCCGAGTACAGCGCAGACGTGCGCTTTGTCTATACATACATACCTTACCTATTACAGAGTAAAATGTGTGTATTATTGACCCTCTAAACACCACAAGTGGCGACGTCGGAAAAAACCAATAAGGAATTACCAAAACATTGTTGGAAGAAAAGAAGGAGTAATGCCCTTGCTTGCATACGTTCGGGCAGGCAAATTCCTTACGAATATGTTCTATTATATTCGTATTTGAGTAAGTAAAGTGTATTATTACATTACAACCACATAATTTATATGTGGGGATACCTAATTGCGTGCACTTAAGTAACAATTATTTGAGTGTTAACGTTTTAAGAACTCGGCAACTAAAGTACCACTGCCATATTTGTACAGAAAATGGTTGTCTAAGCATCAAAACTAATTAAATACTTCGAAGGCCATGCAAATCATTTTGTTCACAAAGGGCCATGCCTCAAGTAATTATTTCAAATAGACCATACATTTCCTATGATATTGCTGTAGGAAATTGTAGTATGTGAAAGAGTAATTTATTTCGTTCTTATTTCAAATAAAGCTACCGCATCACAATAACAATATCCTAAGTTTTGTGTGTATTTGGTGGGTAATTAATAAAAACGTGAAACTCCACGTTACCCTTACAATAACTTAGAAAGAAACGATTAAGAATCTACCCCACTTATTAATATAATGCTGTGGTTAATGTTTTCATAATTTCAAATACCATTCTGCAATGAATCTAAAAGATTATAAGTATCTTAACAAGTTTTAGATGTAATTTTGCTTATTAATTAGCAGTTCAATAGAATTATTATGATCACGCCAATACAGTTCACTTAACGATCATGCCTATACAACCATATTAAGGAAGAACCTGTAAAGTAGCTACAAGCAGTGTGTTGTGCATATGCACATAATGTGTAAAAAGTTATTATACCTTACAATCCGTATTACGTAGTAATATTGAAGCATCAATTATGTTAATATTTTTATCGTTAAAGCCAATATTAAATTAAATATATTGATAAAATAATTAACTATAGCTACGTCAAGGTTCACGCAGGTTGTACGGGTCTATCCCACTTGTCCCGTTACAAGTGTTAAGTCCGTATTGGGCACGCAAATTTGAGCAAGACTCGTAAGAAGCTTGCTAATGTACCTTGAGTACAAAAAGGCCTGCAAGGGGCACGCAAATTTGAACAAGACTCGTAAGGAGCTTGCTAATGTACCATGAGTACAAAAAGGCCTGCAAGGGGCACGCAAATTCGAAACAAGACTCGTAAGGAGCATATTAATGTACCTCGAGTACAAAAAGACCCGAAAGGGGCACGCAAATTTAAACAAGACCGTAAATACTAGGAATGGCACATTTCACTTATCACTGGATATATCACTCGTTACAATATACTTCATTTGTCATACCAGTGACATGCAACGAAACCGTCCGTTACATTTATCGCGAGAGTGATTCCACAACAGTATTCCCTTTACTGTGACTTAACGCCGGCCACCGGCCAAGCTACATATAATTCACAGAATTCCATCCTGCGAAAGAGAGAAAGCAACATTTGTGACTTGAGCCGTGCGTGAGCAAGAGCGACACAGTGCCACCAGCTAGAAGAGAGAATTTGCTTAAGTAAAATTTCATCTTATTCTCAACGTCATTAGACTTTAGTTTGACTAAATTTTTTCAACTTGCTTAATTAACGCGACGTTCCAAAAACTTCAAATGAAATAAGTCTTATTGCAAACAGGGTAAGGTTTTGATTGAACTATGTAGGTACTTGTAATTCACTGCGACATGTAACAGACGGAATAAAATGCACCCACTGTGACAATATCGTCACTGATAAAATATAACGGTCGTGATTTGTCACGGGTGATATAACAGTGACAAAAATAAATAACTTCACGGACATGAAACTAGTGAAATAAAAGTAGCGATATTTTCCATCACTAGTAAATACGCAAATTTAAAGACAGCCGTAAGGAGAATGCTACTGTACCTTGTATACAAAAAGTGCCCGAAAGAAGCACGTTATTATTGTCATTATTGCTTCTATATATCATTGCTTCTTGTTTGTATAAATACAAATGAACTTTAGTGTTTCTTGTTAGCTTGGCCGATTTGACTATGTTTGATTCAAAAATTTTCGTTATGGCTCAAGGATGGCTGTTTCGGGAAGAAAAAACAAAAGTTCTGGGTAAAGTGACGTGGAACATTTTTATGTTCAACCAAATTATTAAAGATATTGAAGTATAGCCTTTGCGGTAGTTATTCAATGTAATGAGTATTTCCTATAAAAGGTATATTAAAATTTAAGATGGATGTACTATGGAGAATACTAAAGTTCAGTCTAAAATGTCAGAGATATTGTAAGGCTTTTATACCTAAAACATAAATAAATTGCGGAAAAAGTTTGCAACTTATTGGGTAACTACCACAATTGTCATAAAATAAATGAAGGTACGGAGTATAATAGGTACTTGACAGGGAGTTCTGAGGAATAAGCCAAACAAATCGATATATTGAATTGCTGCTATGGCAAGTCATTCGAGTTGATGAGCATTATACATTATACTGTAATGTATTTTGTATACAAGTGGTATATGTATAATATACCGTAATATATACTGTCAATTATAAATCAATGTTTTAAGGCTACGCAGTCATGTAACTGTTTCATAAGAAAAAAGCCATGCATACACGATAACCGCAAATATTTATAAATCAATGTTTTAAGGCTACGCAGTCATGTAACTGTTTCATAAGAAAAAGCCATGCGGACATGGTGCCCGCAAATATTTATAAATCAATGTTTTAAGGCTACGCAGTCATGTAACTGTTTCATAAGAAAAAACCATGCATACACGGTGCCCGCAAATATTTATAAATCAATGTTTTGAGGCTACGCAGTCATGTAACTGTTTCATAAGGAAAAGCCATGTATAAAAGATGCCCGCAAATATTTATAAATCAATGTTTTAAGGCTACGCAATCAGGTTACACTTGTAAAAATGTCACATTTGTAAAAAGCCATGCATACACGGTGCCGCAAACATTTATTAATTAATGTTTTAAGGCTACGCAATCAGGTTACACTTGTAAAAATGTTACATTTGTAAAAAGCCATGCACATACACAGTGGCTGCAAATATTTACAAATTAATATTTTATGGATATGCCGTTATGAATATCATTGAAAGGCAAAGATGTCTGTTGGATATGATTCATAAGACACCATTTGAGATGTCTGATGGAGATGATTCCCATCATAATCGGCCACATTTCACTGATATGAAATCGTGGGATGAAATAACAAATTGCAGGTTTTCAGAAAATTACCCCAATCAATATGAAACGCAAATACCAAGTAAAGATATAATGTGGCATCAGGATTCAAGTGTTATGTAAGGAATCAAAAGTAAGACAGTTATTATTGGTATGGTATATTTTATTCCATTAATGTGTTAACATTCCATAACTTCTTTTGAAGTAAATTTGAATCTGACCACGTATGTAATGTACAGTGACATACTTGCGTCATTGACGATTCATTATTTTATAATAATACATTACAGAAGAGTATAATATTATGTATTATGTGAACATAATACGTTCACATAAATGTATCACATGTTTGAGCAGATTATGATACATGATGACAAACGACAGCAGTTATGAGTTCATGGTAACGGACTCGACTTTTATGATAATTATATTCATTTTTTTTGCAATTCGTAGATAATATAATCCGCAATAATTTATTGGATATATTATTATTATTGGAAAAATAAAGGTTCATCCATGTGGCAATAAACAATTAGAGACTCAGAAGATTTATCTAATATCTTTACTTGCAATGTAAATGGTAATATTTTTGAGCTGCCAAAAAAAAAAAAAAAAGAGGAAATATGTCATATGATTTTGTCTCCATAGTAAAGAGACAATGAGACACTGAGAAATAGAATAAGGCTAGTCCAATAAAACACGAAGTTGTACTCAACTACTTTATGTAGATACAACTTATTACTAATATGACAGGCCTTCAGTGAGATAACTCTTGCTTCCGGCTTGCATCCAACTTGAACCATCTGCAGAACGACAACACCTTAGGTGTTTCTCTGCGTTCTTTTCATGTAAAATCGACATAAATACGCAAGTGATGGCTAATGACCAAAAGGTTATTTTAATCAGCTTCCATACTTTTCACGAAATTATACAATAACAGTACCTACCAAGGGCAAGGTTCATACTGTAATTATTGAATATGCGTTAACAAACCGGTTCGATTTATTTATGTCAGACTTAGCCAAGAGGTTACTAAAAAAATGTGATGAATGACAGCGCTAAGAAGCAACTTAAGAGATTTATCTCTAAAACAATGCGGTCCGAGGCTCGTCGTATATTTCTGTATTACAGATCTATCAAGTTTAAAGTGACGTTGATGTTGTCGAAGCTGGAAGCACTAGATCTCCATCTAGAAGCTGGAGTGGCCACATCAATAAGTCGAATGTAAGTGTAAGTGGGTGTGACCTTGCACGCAGGAGTACCAACTCACAAAGCATTCTCACACAGAGTGCTGTTCAACGATTGAAAACTCCCCTGGGAAGCAAAGGTGATCTGAATTCGTTTTCCTATGACTTTGGTGAATAATAAAAACTATAACTTAAAAGTCGTTAAATTACATACTAATTCTTACATGACAGGTTAACCAAATTCCCAGAGAATCATTACTTAACTGGGTAAATTGATAGTGAACCAAGAGTTAAGATAATGAAGAAAATACTCAAGTTCGCATGATAATTAAAGATACAATAAAATTGGTCAGCTGTGATCGTAGTTTCACAAGCAATTATTTTTTAAAAATTAATAGAGATTCTATCGCTCCTATTCTAAATATCCCTGTGACTTTAACAATGTAAATACTGATAGAATAAAATAGCTAAGTATTAAATGAATGGGTGGCCAGTGGTTTGAATTCCTTAGTGACAAGAAATGGAAATAATGTCACATAGGAAAATTGCTTAAAGTTGACCGTTATAATGCGCGGAGTGAGTTGTTTAAACTGTAGACAATTATATTGATATCATGAATTAAGTCTCGTTAAATGACTGAAATTCTCAATATTTACGTTTGAAAATTTCGAACTACCTCCAAATTTTGTGGCCTACCCTCAACATGAAATGAAGTACCCCCAAAAAATTTAAACGATAGCTCAGGTAGGGTCGAGCTTTAAAACAAAAAAAAAAAAAAAGATGCTCTGGTTTGTGTTGCTCTTGTTACAGATAAAACCACGATGCTAACCTATGAGCATAGCAGCAACCAACACGTACTTGAAATAAATAAAGAGTGTTGTTGGAGTTTCTTACCTTAGAAAAAAAAACAGGGCTAAAAATCATAATAATAATAGTAACTTTTGCTATATTTGAGAGATTTCCAAAAAACATTTAAGTTTTGTTCTAACTTAGTCTTGGAAACAAAGATGTTGTTAGGGAAATGCCTGTAAGTCATGTACCAGTCGAGTACCTATAAATAATGATGATACTGAATGATACTGATACGAGATGGAGAGTGAGACTCGAGAAAGAAATTTGTAGTTGTATTTGTGTGTGTGCGTATCAGCTAGGAGAGCCGTAGCAATAGAGGGACTTACCTACTCGAGATTTTTTCAGATGTTATGTTGTTACTTTATTGAAGTAGACGACTGTGGTGCATGGCTCGGGTTAATCTACCTCCAATGCTACATTTGACGTTTGTTAAACATACAATTATGATGTACTTGCAAGAGTTATATTTGTTATATGTATCTCCAATTGACTTAGTATGCGAGTAAGATATTTTTTTATGAAGCTTTCAATAAAATATGAAATTTCAATAAGACAGTAATGTGAGAGACAGGGATTGACAGGTCTATAATTCAATTAAAGAAAAGAGGGAAACAATATGTGGACAGTACAAAGGGAGTTACAGATCCTAAATTGGGTACTTATAGAAAAATATATAGATGAATAATAAGTACCTGAGGCTAACAGATGGCCACCAAACTTTAACCCTGCCCTCACATAGAGGTGTGAGTTTTGATGGTGAAAGCGATGTACAGAAATGGGAAACACATGGTAAACAACAATAATGATAATGAATAACACAAAGAAAATACACGTTGGATATTAAAGAATTTGTTATTGTCAGATCTATACTATCTCGATGTTTGCAATATATTTATAATTTATAAATTTACAGAAATGCCTTACATTAAATTTAAAACTTATATTAAAAGCATTCTTGTGACGAAAGGATATTACGAACTAGATGATTATTTTAAAGACAAGTCTGCTTGGACATGAGTTTTATGAATATAGATTGTAATAGATGATAAGTGCTATTTGTAACTGTGAGCAGGGAAAAAACCAACCCGGTAGTTTCTTGCTGCTTCTTCTCCCGGGCCCTCTCACGGTAGGGCCTTGTTGAAGCATTGGCGTAACTTGCATGACTTTCATAAAGTGTTTGTAAACCAAACCAATTATTATAAAATAAAGAAGGGATGTAGTGTATGTGCACAGCGGCAGTCTGGATCTGGCGGCCGAGCCGAGTACAGCGCAGACGTGCGCTTTGTCTATACATACATACCTTACCTATTACAGAGTAAAATGTGTGTATTATTGACCCTCTAAACACCACACTTATAGTTTATAATTGTTTGATATTATGTCTTGGTTGTGCCTCACACAATCCAAAGAATCCTAGGGCGTAAAAGTCTGTATTTATTTCTTCACAAAAGACACATCGTGAGTCTTAATATTAGGTAATTATGTGGTCGCGGTCTCACGAATGAAACTCGTAAGTAACCAATAACCATCGTAGTGCACGGTATCATTTGCGACGTCGGAGACATAGTGGCAGCAGAAGACAAAATGGCCGTCTCAGCGGTCTCAGCGTGTCGTTGTTACGTCGGACATGAAACCGATCAGATGGATGATCTGCGTCCCGCCTCGATCGATATGCCGAGGAATTTGTCGATCTCGGAGTGCGATAGCGATGCGATACTAACGATACTGCACAGTGTACGCTGTACCAATACCAGCGATGTGCCGAGTATTTCTGGAAGCAACGTACTCGTAACTCAGTCAGCTGCTTTGTTTCACTTTATAGAAATTGTATTGATAGGTGAAGAGAAACATTTGAGCTTTTTTAAAAGCGCTTATTTACTTATTTATATCGTACGTATATACTCCCTTTTAAACAAAATTTTCGCTATAAGTAAGAAATATTTATTCTCTTAATAGAAACATCTTACGTTCCAGAATAACTTCCTTAAGGAAGCTAATTTCGATTCATCTAAGTTTGTTTAGTGCTTATCCAAATATGGGTTTATAATACTCATTGTATTATATTTATTTCTCATTTCCTTTTTCGCACATAATGGTTTTCTTGTGTTGTTTTCTTTTAACCATATTTTTAGTGTTGATTGAGAATCTTTCCTGTCTGGCAAAATTTGGTTGCAGGATCGGGAACCTTTAAAATTAAAATCTTTAGTAGACCATACCTATAAAGGTGTTACTAACGTTTATGAACGACCTCGTCTCCCGTCGGCGACCGCTTAGTTGGCTCACCTACTAGTGTCTATGCAAATGTCCTTTTCCAAGTATTTACAATACATATCATAAATAAATACCCCATTACAATGAAACAAACGTAAGGTACCTACTCGCTCGCTGTATCGTCTTCAAAAACTCGTTTTATTTCAAGAAGATACAAAAACTTTATTAGCAAACCAGAATAAAATATAAAAAATGTATTTGCATTAGAATTCTTCACAAAATATAAATCCTAATACTCTCAACGATTGATTCATTTGTGGCCATTAAGATTAACTTTTATATTATTACTCAAATGTCTAAGATTAAGTGTGTCATGGCGGATCTGATAAGCGAAAAGCAAACTTCATAATGTTATATTTATTCGTTATCGCGACTCACTGATGCTTTGTCACGATCTGTTACTTTTATTGAGTAAACCAACAAATATTATCAGATTGTTTTCAAATTCTTACAATCAGATTGTTTTCAATGTCTGATAGAGGATCTTAAAACTGTTTTGTTTTAATTTTATGTTGCAATTTAATTTTATTAAAGCTAGATAGATGCAATTAAATAGTAGTTAACTGTAATGGGACAGATGTTGATTTTACTGGGCGTTATCATGGTTTGAAGAGCGTAATCTTGTTCATTTTGTGGCCTCTCTATCCCTGGACTTGGGTCTCTTCTCCAGAGGTTCTGAGAGGTTGAAGCTTGCAGCCCGGCCTGTCAAGCTGTGTTGGGCTGCGTCAGGCTGGAATTGGATAAGCAGCTTTTACACACTTCGAGAACTTGGACAATTTTCAAGTTACATACCTGTTTCATGATGTTTCCTTCATCGTACATAGATGGGAATAATTAAATCTGAGACGTACATTACTTTGTAAAGTTCTAAAATTCTACCAACAGGATTCGAATCTAGCACTCTGCGGGAGATACACGTTCAAACCGAATAAAATATTTTTGTTGATTCTAATGTGAAGTATTTTACCTCAAGTATTTCTACCTAAAGGCATCACTTCTGAAGACTGAACGCTTGAACCAACTTACTGCATTGTATTATCGTATTAACTTAGCATAAGTCTACTTTGCACCAATCCGCGATTAACATGTATGTAGTTATAGGGCTAATTTTTCAAGTTGTCGTGGACGGCTAAATCTGAATAGTTATATAAGTGCTCAAAGGATTCTTAAACCCAATTTTGATGAAAACTAAAAATGCATCTGCATTGGATTTTTGAAATATCAATATTTCTAGCCAGGAATAAAAACCGTTGATTTTGAAAACATACAAATCCTCTATTGAACCATTTGATAGTGTGGCTAGTAAGGATTTAATTCTGGAAGCAGATATGGAAGCAGACGTGGATGGCACGCCCACTTGAAAAATTCACCCTGAATACTTTAAGACATGCGTGGTATCTTCCTTCCACCCACAAGGGAAACACGTACTACAATATAATGATAATCTGAATTTTACCAAGAAAAAAATAACCGAATTCAAAATAACTCAAAAACTACTCATCAAATCTTGCTCATTTAAGTAGGACTACATGACAAGCACCAGCTTTCGATTATAAAAAATCATCAAAATCGGTTCACCCAGTCGAAAGTTCTGAGGTAACAAACATTTAAAAAAATACAGTCGAATTGAATGCCTATTTCTTTTTTGAAGTCGGTTAAAAATACGTATTATGTATATACCAACTCACACACCAGCGCCAACTCTTTGACCCGAAATCAGGGTAAGTTGACTGTACAATGTTTAGTCGCAAAGCGTTAAGCAAAATCAGTCCTACCGTGTATGACTGATGTAGAGTCTTCTCTATATCTTGTCAGTACTTTTTTATCTGTACTTAGGATGTAATCTGTACTTAATATACCAACATAATTTAAATTAAAAGGTAAGCGCACATTCACGGTACATGGAATTATTTATTCTAAGGTGTTTTAAAATGTTATCTATAGCGTGGGTCACATGGAAAATATTCTTATTTTGTTACTGAAAAATCTGTATGTAGGTTTTTGGTTAATTTTTCATGTGCTGATAAAAGAAATAAAAATTATGTTTCCAGTTACTATCAGAATGACATATATGACAATACAGTTTCGCATTTTTACATTTTTAATAGACGCATTATGTACTATCTTTAACATTACTACAACCAGCTTAGGGCAAGTTACGCCACTAGTTGTTTCGTAAGTCTTCGAGCGACATAAGAACTTCCTGTACTTGAACTGGCCACAAACCCCTGTATCAATCTGTACAGATGCTACACTCTCTGGTCATCAAAAAAATCGACCCACCCATTTCTTTGTTCAATAATGATCGACTGTTTCACAGATAAGCTGTTTCGCATGTTTGTTTATTAAACTACAGGTGGGCCGATTATTATAGGCTCTAGCATGAGTCCATAATAGCGCTTCAAGAACTTTTGGTATTAGGTTCAGTAAATCTCTATGGATTTGCACTTGAATACATACGTCAAGAATTCATTGAGTCATTTGTGAGGAAGATAGGTAAGTGTTCTGCACACGCAAGTTGTTTTGCAACAATTCCAAATATTTTTATTAATCGTAGCAACACCTATTCAGTGTAAAACGAAGAGTAAGTATATTAGTTTCTATGACAACCTGTATTTTGGGAGACAAAAATTTCGCGGCATGAATTTCGTTCCGTTTCAAAAACGCCACTATCGAAATATCGCGCGAGATACGACTTTTATGGCGGGCAGCTTTTTTATTTGACATTTTATACAAGTTTATTCAAACACTGCGATAGCATCGCTGACGTTATCTTTCAATGCAACGTTACCGCGAGCTCGGAGGCGATAGGATCTCGGGCCAGCCATTGCTAGTTAAACCAACTTGATAAGGGATCGGGTGCGGCTGTGTGCGTTCGCGTATCGTACGCGCTCGCCTGTGTGCGGGGAGGGGCGCTCGAACGGCAACAAGCCAGTCACTCAATTTACGCGGCAAAAGAATGACGTCGACGAAAATGGTTGCGCTCGAAAATATATAGTTCGGCTCGTGTTCGTGTTCGCTCGTGTTTGTGTGTTCGTTGTGATGTTATTGTGGCTGAGGTACCTCAAACAGCTGGAACTGGCGTGCGCGAGTGCGGCGGAGTTGCCGCCAGGTGGCGCGAATGTCAAAACAATGTGTACGCAACTTCATTTGTTTACTTTCTTTTTAGCATCAACTGTCATTTTCATGAGTGTGGAACCAACTTGTTTTTTTGAATTTTTAATATAGAATCTGTTAATATTACTTTTTTAGAATACCGTCATTTTAATGTTTTCGTTTTTGTGTCGATACTCTTCAACAGTTCTTAGTGTAGCCGGCCAGTTTTTGAAAGTTTAAACATGAAATTTGAAATGTAGAGCTGTTATTTGACTGCCAATTATTATTGTTTACTGCTTTTCTATTTCTGAAATTAACCTACGAACTCTACATTTACATAGGTATGTACTCATGCTTTTGAAGCCAATGGCCGTTTATCTTAGCATTATTAAATAGTTTTTAGCAACGAACAAAGAGTCAATGAAAAGCCATTAAGCAGATAACTTAGAAAATAAATATACAGCCATTAAGGAGAGAACGTTTCAACGGAATCGCGATAAAGCAGTAATGTTTCTAAGTTTTTTTATCTTATTTGTGTGTCTGATAGTCGTTAGTGGGCAAACATCAGATTTTTATTGCACTGTTATCTTGCCTGGGTAGTTATTATGACGGGTTCTATAATTTTATTAATGTTATGAAAATCTCTAGAAATATTACTACGTATAGAGTCAGAAGTGAATAGAAATCATCCGGCGTAATGGTAAATGGACATTATGAAGATACGTCGTTTGTGTCCGGTAGGTTGAAAACTTTAAAGTGACCGTAGAGGTCTGTTTCCTGGATCCATTATGAACTAAAAAATATAGTTATTTAGACACTGTAACAAATCGGCCTTATAATTTTACAACACTATTAAATCAGTATTGGTACCTATTAGTCCTAGCACTAAACTAAAAGAATCGCAGGTTTTGTTGTTTTCCTAATAAAACTGAAGCGCTGATTTTCATTCGGCCTGTTAATGAGTGCAGTAGTATGACCAATTTCAAACCCTCTCTACCAATACGAGAAGTATACGGCCTTGTCGGCCATGGTCAACTGCGTTGATCAAGGAATGGCCAGGAAACTAGAATGATAATGTTTTGCATTTGTTGGCAGGTCATAAGTTAGTCATATTGCGGGTATCCGGGTTCGAATACCGCACGCATCTCTTATCCTGAACCTGCATATGATGTAAGATTGACTTGATAATTAGACGTTGGCTATTCCCATAACTTAGTTTTGACGCGCGCAAAGCCGCGCGGGATGGCTAGTTAAAAAATATCTGGCCCTCTATAAACAACCTCATTTAGCGGAAGCCGACAGCGGTTGATAATGATCGTGAAATCGTGATAACAGTTCTTATCACATCACCCTCGTTCCCTCGCATCACGCTATTATCGCACACGCGCCACTGCGTCAGCGGCGCACTGCCCTTATTTAGATTACTAAGCTTTTGTATGATTGACGAGTACCTATTGTATTATGATATATAAACTATTTTAGATAGACGAGATGCTGGTAGTTAATTCTTTTGGTTTGACACCGCAGATATTTTTATTTTGACGTGATGACTGTGGTTATCCATAAAATGGTTATGAACTTTTGATATTAATTATGTAATTAACTAGATTTATACTTATAAATACAAATGTAAATGTTATTGAGTTAACTGTTTTATTTCCCGATCTGATTCTAAAAGATGATTCCATCAGTTAGGCGAATGATATAAAGATTTAGGCAATTTTCAGAAAATATTTATTTATAGGCATTTACCCGATTAGGTTTCATTTCCATGGATGCAAGCAAAGCGAAGAGTTTCTTTCTATCTTGCTTGGCTGGTAATGCATCGGTGTTTGCTTTGGTGTCCCTGATGTCCATAGGCGACGACGCGACGGTGGCCACTTGCCATCCGGATCTTCAACTATTTTGCCGGCTATTTCCATAAAAAAGAAGAAATAATCTAAAAGACAAAGAATATTTAGATCTTGTCTTCACATAACTACTCATTTATTCCACGGCCAGGTTCGCGTCTTCTCTCAAATGATATATTCACCAACAGAATAACATTTGACGTTAGTAACTTTCGAGCTTCATCAAGGTTAGGTTTTATTGTTATCTTAATAGGATACGTTTTGGCGTGTTCCTACAAAACAATACGTACTATCGTGGTGCTAATGTATTTTGTTTGTTATATTATCATTAGTGGATAAGCATTCGGGTCGGTCTATAGAGCGACTTATCGCAAGTTGACGACTGTTCGTTAATTTGATTACTATTAACATTCAAAATTATTTTTTTCATTAATTCCAAAGCTGTTGATTATTCTCTAATTAATGTCACGAACAGTGGGTCTATTTTTTATTTATGTTGAAAACAATTCTGCTTTTACATTTACCTATTAATTCAATTGCAATGAGAAATATCTACTAAACCCTTGAAATGACTGCTGAAACCCTTATAAAAAAATCGAGAATAAATAATGATATTTAAGTAAGTAACATAAGTAAACAATCTGTGTCATTTAAAACCGTTTTACCAGCCTAATGTTAGACTAATATTACTAAACCTTAAAATAGAGTCATTTATATGAAATGATGTTTTTTAACGCGTTTCTCAGGCGATGAGATTATCGCTATGAACATTCAAATTCTATTGTTTCGGCTAATGCAACAGTTCCCAAAATATAAAGTTTAAAGTTATCTGGAGGAAACATCGTGACCGGGGAATCGAAGCCGTTATCAGGAGCTGGTATCAACGGAGCTCTGCCTTAGTCTTATCACTGGGATCTCGACGGATTTTTGAGCACGTAAAAAAATTATGACCGAAAATAAATAGCATTTAGGGTCGGCTAGGGGCCGTTGCGTTGTGTTATTATATTATAGTGTTTTGAAGTTTGCGTGTTAAATGGAAAATCTTTGATAACGAGTTTTTGGATAAGATATGAAAACCATAGAACCTGCATATTGGTATTTATTTAGCTGCTTATAACATACATATATTTTACGTAATGCATTTATTTATGTAGGTATGTGTACTTATTTAATTCGCCACGTGGCAGCTCTTCATACCGATTGGTTACCTCTTTGCGTCACATCTATTTGTATTATCTTTCAATAACTTCTATAAAAAGAAAATATTTAGTTCGAATTCTTGATCTAAATTGTTTAAATAGAGACACATTCTTAATAGATCAGTTTGTAATTTAAAAAAAATGTTTCGGTCTTGGTTTGATTGAAATGTCTTCATTGGTATGCAAACTATGTAGTAATAAATTCTGCAGTACAACGAATTTTTCTCTTCTTGTTTCTCCGTTTTTATTTATTTATTCACACTGATTTCCGCTACCACCTCTGATTTTAGCTACCATGTTCTGATACATATCTCCGATACATACGGTACATATCCCACTTCTGATGACATGAAATCACTCGCACTCCAGTACCGTTGAACTAGTGAACGAAGAACCTCACTAGCAAACACTCAGCTCAGCTCACTCAACTCAGCTCACTGACGCTTCTAACAAACAAACCCATTGTAATGCCCTTACTTCTAAAAACCTTCAATGCAAGATCTCCCGGCCGATTACGAACAAAAACCGTTTTGTGTAGATACAGGCATATTCTGGGACGGTATCGCGGCGTACCATCGCACTATCGCCCGTTGAATCGCCAGCGATCGACCGTTTTCGGCGATAAAACACCCCCCACACTCCCTCGTCCTTTCAAACGGCGAATGGAAAATATGGCCAGTGTCACTCATTTTGACAGTTGAAGTGACGTTTTAAAATAAATACAAGTATGATTATCTTTAATTCACGTTTAAGAAATTTGTGAGTGTTTGCTTGAAGTTTTAACTAATTTTAACTAAATCCCCTATAAATTTCAATTTGCTACGGCAAGAAAATAGAAGTGCGCCCTCAATCCAGATGCACAGTGCTTGCTTGAGCATGTGCTGAAACTTACGCATACATGAAGTAACAATAACTTTACGATAATGTTCATAAATATTATTTTAATATTGTTGCATAGATTTGAGGGATTAATATTTTTATTTTACTCTTGCTTCCTTTGTTTTTGATGATTTTATTTACGAAATAGGTATAGAATAAGCTTGGGGTGTTTAATACATTCATGTTTATTGTAAGAACCTAATAATTTGTAAAGGATGCATAAAGCATGCCAAAGTTCATGCAATTCGCTAGAAAAATTACGCTACGATGAACGATAAGCGTTTCGCAGCTCAGACAACTTCAACTGACTCACTGGTCATAAACGGAGTTAAAATATCATACGAAACGGCAGGTTGAAATGGACATAGAAAACTTAAAGTTGAATAGATTGAAATATGCATAGGTATTTGCAATTTCAAGAAGATGATACATGCATATCTGTAATTTGTTAAGGTTAGATGCCTGCCTGTTTTTGACTATGTAATGAACCTTCAGGCTTCTTCTCTGTTATGTCAACATCTCAGAAACAAAATAGCTCCAAATATGGACACACATTTTTTTCAAGATTAATAATATTAAGACTAGAAAGGTTGGAACACAATCAAAACCTTATCACATCATTTTATTATTTCTAATGTGAGTTTCATGGCCGATTCACAGGTGCGTCAAGCGAAAACAAAGAGCCTACAGCGAATAACTATAAATTTTAAAATTATAAACCCCCCGACAGTTTTATTTACATTACACATAGCTACAAACCATCTCGATCACGTCAGCTTTCAAACAAACAAACCGCATCATAATCGGTCCATTTGTTTACGAGCACCGATGCCACAGACAGACACACAGACTTATAACACCCCAATTTTTGCATCAAGGGTTAAGAAGTGGAGCTATAGTGAAGTTTAACCATATTATTATACAGATTATAAACATCACAACACTGTCCCTCTCTCACACCGAAGCGAACCGTACGTAGCGTACGGAGGGTAGCCACCACCCCTCACTATCGAGATGGTGGCTTATCGCTTCGTTCTAGATCTCAGATTACGATCCGCCGTAATAAATGGAGGGCGGCTGTACAGAAACTTGGGGAAAAACGGGAAATGTATTTTAAAGGAAATTTAGGCACCGCGGTAATAATATGACATTATATACCTAATATTAATTATGAATCATATACTTTATTAATCTATGCCGTTATATAATTATGACATATATTTATTTTTTTCATTACAAAGTACTTACTTTCCGCTTGAGACTTCGTCACGTCCAAATCATTCTACGAGAATGCAGGATCACCTTTAACTGGGACAAAAATTTTGTCATTAATATAATTTAATATCCTATTTTTAAAGTCTGGACAATCTGGATATTGTTTATGTGTCAAGGTTTCATCTTAATCCGTGTACTCGTTAGCGCGTTATGGAACCTCAAACCACACTCACCGTTTGTTATACGGACAATTTGTAATACCGTTTGTAACTGGGAATCGGACTCGGGACCCTTTGCTCGATAGGGTTAATCCTACCAACTGGGCTGCAGGTTGATATATAATATAATATTAGATCGATCATGATTACAACAGAACCTTAGTTTTGCAATAATGTACGCATGAACCTTATCAGGACAGGTTAGTGCGAACAATTTAAGTTCATAAATAATTTAATATTGATCGATACTTGCAATAAAGTAGATAATTTTGACATTGGGAATGTGACCTGCCTGTACCAAGTTTTAAACTTAGTAAGAACACAGAATACATAATAATAGTACTTACCTATATAGGAATTTGTTTGAAGTAGGGACTAGTGTAAAGGTAGTTTGACACAATTTTGAAACAATTTGGTTTTCTCCATTAAGTATAAACTGACCCCTTTATTCATTAAAACAAGTTATAGAATACTTATGAAGTCTTTTTAACCGACTTCAAAAAAGGAGGAGGTTCTCAATTCGACTGTATTTTTTTTTTTTTATGTTTGTTACCTCAGAACTTTGGACTGGGCGAACCGATTTTGATGATTCTTTTTTTAATCGAAAGCTGGTGGCTGTCATGTGGTCCCACATAAATTTTATTGAGATCTGACAATGGCATCCATGAGAAAACCACATAAGTCGTAAATTTGTGTTAAGATGTGCGCGACAAATTGACGAATAACTCAATATCACGCCAACCGATTTCGATGATTCTTTTTTTAATCGAAAGCAGGCGCTTGTCATGTGGTCTCACATAAATTTGAACGAGATCTGACAACTATGTAGTTTTTGAGACTTTGAAGTCGGTTATTTTTTGTTAGTAAAATTTAGATTATGTTTCTTTCACTCTGATGAAAAACTATAAAAATAAATCAAATTATAAAAGTGCAAAAGCTAATAGGTACAGCTTTATCAAAAGTTATTGAATAAGGCGGTGAGTCTTTCATTTACTAGTAAATAAGCTTTTAATAGTTAGTGCCTTTATTCACCCAAAACTACACCGACACAATGCGGTTGTAGTCGAGTATTAACTTATTCGGACACGTTATGTCGTCGGTCCTTTATCATTACGTAAGTCGTTAAGCCATGTCGGAGGCCTTTGAGCGGCATAAAAACGACCGAAACTTGTTTGCCAATAACATCTCCACCAGTCTGCAATGGAGTAGCTTGGTTCTTGGCGATGCCCATTGTCGTATGTTCTAGGCCTCCTCAAGGGGATACACCCGATTCCTGAGGTGTATTACATGAAGTTGTTGATGAAATGATGATGCCAATGAATTGAGTCTTAACACACAGGTGGCCTTTGTTATAGATCTAATTCATAGAAAAGGTTGTCCCCCCACGAGTTATCTAAACTAGGCTGTCTATCACACCACCTTGAACACATAGGGGTAAAGACGAGCTATCGTTACATCGGCCGATACGACCCGTATGTGCGCGATAAACGAACGATTTCGTTCGCAATTATGTAGGTTAATTGGAAGTTTACTGTTATTTTACAGCGTTTTGAACATGTGTGTAAATATGGTAAGTGATCGTTATAAAAACGGTGATGGTACTGTGATTTAAATGGCTCTCGAGTGTCTGAGTTTGAATTACTTCGAGTTGTGTGCAAACGGCAACTTACGAGTATCTCAAAACAATAATATCACATTGTTGCTTTATTATCTTTTTTCGATTTTTGAAAATGTTTGATAAAAAAATGTTCCTACTCATGCTTTTTTATACATATTGGATAGATATTCTAAAAGATATTACAAAATAAGGATAAAGTCGTAAAATAAAAGCTAGATCATTAATATTGACTCAGGTACTTTAATAAAAAAGGTATGTTTAAGTCTTCCTATGTATAATACCTATACGAAACTGTAATATGCATAAAAGTTAATAATAAATCAGATACTAAGAAAATATGTCTTCATTTTTCATGTAAAGATAATTTTTGCATTGTGGCTTTATTCGCCTTATTATACACAGTCCAAGTAAAATCGAGGGGCGAATCACGAAATTTTAATAGAAATTAATAAATAATGAATTATTTGTTTTGATTTGTGATACTTTGATCATCCGCCATCAGGTGGCCATTCTACCCGCGTCAGTAAAATAAAACGCTGACACACTCATACCCCGCAGTAAGTTATTACCTGTGTCGCGGATGGCATGGACGACACATTATGTAACACATCACAATCACACCCATGACCCGATTACAAATAGTTATGTCACATAAATATCTGCCCCAGCTGGGTATCGAACCCGGGACCCCTCGCTTCGCAGGCAGGATCTACCAACTAGGCTACAGGGTCGTCGTCAGTGTATTTTTTGCATTACAGAAATCAGTGATTTAAAGCCATTTTAGCTAATAGCTTTCAGCGCAGTACAAAACAATTCACGCTCCACCTCAAGTAATGCCACTAAACGACACACTGGCATGCTCTTATCTCGCTATTTGCATATCTGCACCAACAAATTAAGTTCAAGAACTTGATATTTAACTTATCGGTTAAATTCGCCGGTTATCTCTGACTTAACTAATGAGCAGAACTTCAATGCCATAATTCTACATTTAGCCGCCAGGGAACAGCAAAAACAAGGCACGAAGGAGACAAAAAGTTGTTTAAAACTGAAGTAAATGATACTGATGTAGTTGACAATAGAAGGAGAGTTTATGTTGATATCCCGAGTAATTCACACAGTAATCGGGATGGCTGATTTAAATCAGCTGTAACTTTGTTTATTATTTTAATCTTGATTAATTTATGTTATTATCACATTTTAATGTATTAATAATACAACTTTAAGGTAAAAACGGTGTACCGTAGAACCTATTCACATGTATTTTTAACTATGTTGGTGTTGCTATAATGAAACAAAAATGAAAATAAAAATATATCTAACAATTATTATAAACAAAGTAATTTAACACAAAATATAACTTGAAATAGACATAATTTTGAAATTTACATCGTACTATTTCATCGCACAGCGTACTTTTATGATACATTTCAAAATTGTAAGTCACCTATAAATCACCTGCATGGTACGCACATCAAACAAAACACACAAATACGTAAACGATCACACGATAACATCACCAAATACACTGCACTAGCAACTAGCATACATTACGGACGCGGACATACAACTCATACAAACAAAAGCACAAAAACAGACACATAATAAAGCACCGGCGGTATCGCCGCGATATCGCATCGCGCGCGGAAGCCGCCATCGCGCCATCGCTCGCGCTTATCGCCACTTCCTAACTGAATATATTACGCGAATCTTTTAAAATATGTCCGTTCCTGACACAATGTTGCTATAAATTGTTTTAAATATAAATTATTTGCTTCCGCGATTAAATCTTCGCGATGTTAGCTGCACTGTTGTTATGAAATAATATTATTGTATGCGATAGTTCCGCGGTGTTCCGTCGTGGGCCTTCTCGTTTAAAAGAGTTTAAATTAAGCATCTATTTTTAATATTAATATGAAGGAATGCAATACGGACCATCACCAGATTGAATGAGTAACGCGGTGACGATGGACATTAAGGAGGAAATCCACTTATTGTCGACTCTACGATCAAGACACGTAAATATTTTTTCTCGTGTCCTAAGTGACCATTAGTGGCCATTTTCTTTTAATGCGCCCGTACTTCCAAGGTTACCACAATGGCGGGCTGACCACAAACCCGTAATAAAGAATGATGGACTACCAAGCCCTCTTAAATTACGAGAAAAGATGTGACTTGCAGAGGCCGCTAATAGGTTGAAGTTAAACACCATTTGAAGTAAGTTGATAGCTAAATAACAATATCTCGCAGGATGATTTACTCACAGGGAAAATCGTCACGATACAACGATCTGGACACTAGACACTCGACACTGGTCGCCGGTGTCGACACGTCGCGACACAATCGCGCCAATTTGTTTGAGTGTCCTCGCTCGATTTATTGCGCTGTCACTGGCTATTGCTTACGATGAAACTACACTTGAAACTAAATAAATTAGACATAAGAAAATTTTATCATCTAAATGTGTGAGAACCTTTATTGTATAAATGTTTTTGTTTTTACAGTTTTTTTACCCCTATAAAAATCTTAATCAAGCAAAAAAGAAAGCTTATTATAAGTTCGAACATAGAGAATGTTCTTTTGACATAAAGATGAATGTTTTATTTTCTTTCATTCTTTTACATATTATTACAAATAAAAAGATTTCTTCACTCACTTCTTAATCTAAACATTACTATGACAAATCTGACTTCCATCAAAGAACAATGTTTTTGCCCCGCGTGTAACATAAACAGCATTTTAAAATAAGGTAAACTCGGCGTTATTAATAAACCTCACCCGAGCACTCGACAGTCGACATTGTGAAGTACCTACACATGCGCATGCGCATGGTAAGGCCGTGGGTGCAGTCACGAGCGGCGCGGCGGCGCTGGCGAGGGGACAAGCGCGATCGCGCGTTAACAAGCGATGCCATCACGCCAATTTGTTCGCGCGTCTTCGCTCGATTTATTGGACACGCGAACGGTGACTTCGCCTAGCTGTATAACGCATAGGTGGGCCCCGCGGGGATCGAGATATCGATACACGAAGGAATATCACGCAGGGGTATAAATCGATAATCCATAGGTACGGAATGCAAATAGGGACAAGTGATAGTATTGACATTTACGACATAAATCGTGAGCTTAAAATCAAAAAGCCTTTTCAGTTTTCTAAGTATGGCTAAAAATTATATACTCGTACTTGATTGCTTTTTTCGAGGCCTTCAGCTTTGGCTAAATATTTCCAGGTGCAAAGCCTTTATCATTTTCTTCATGGGGATTGGAGTGTAATGGAGTTTATCCACTCTTGAGTTCACTAAACTCGTCTACTCGATAAGTAACTACTGATTAACACACGATACAACGGCGCCTAGTCCCTCTTTTTAGAGATCAATTAATTCTATAAGACCAATTAATACACTAATGTACATGATAGTCTAAAATCTTTGCCTTCGTGTCCTACAACTATATTTCAAGGATCAACCGGGATGTTTTTTAGTCTTGGGTTGCTCTAAGTATTGTAGAGTCAGTTAAAACCGGACTCTTCGGCCATTATTGGATTGGTATTTGCCGGAAATGCGTCAGCGATGACATATTTCACCAAAGGCCGCTTACCATTACATATAATTTATATTATCTGTGTACAAGTGAATTTAGTATTAGAGAATTTAATGAATCATGCATTTGAGGCTCAACAGCTTGTTGGTCATAAGCTGTTGTCGGAAGTTAAATTAAACGCTGAAAGAATCTTAGGACAGTCTCGTCTCATACGCCATGATGGAAATGACCCTTCAACGGGGCAGATGATAAAATATAAGGTTACAACACCCCTTCAACACCGTCGTTTAACGGAGAGGATGTAAAAGATCAAGTTACATTACCCCTATGTCTCTAGCACTTTAAATAGTAATGGCTTAGCGTGATTCAGAGAGGCAGGTTGTCCATTTTTCTGTAGTGTATGTTTCTATATCGAATACCAGTCGTTTTCTTATTGGAAATCAACGCATATTTCCCACCTAAGAGATGAATTCTTTATCTGCACATGGATCGTCTACATTCTTCTATAAGTATTTTATAAGAATTCTATAAGAAAATAAAAGTAGTTTAGTACCTAATACTAATCAAAGCCGTATGGAAAGCTGTGCTTGCTATGGGGAAAGAGGGTCGATCGGCTATAGAAGGCGGCTCATGGTGGAACATCATACACAGTATGCAAGAGAGACACCGGTCCGTTTAAATGTTCTCATGAGATCCCGGAACCTTATCATACCGTAAGGAAAAAATATTTTTTTTCTACGTGTTTGTTAGGCTATTGCTGCTCAACCCATCCACGAAGTACCAGTTGACTTTCATGATACGATACGTCTTAACAAAGGGAAAGGAACAGGTCTTAACAGGAAGCATCTTACTGGGAGGAACTTGGTCATGATCATTATGTTTCTAGCTCAGGGACTATTGATTTTATTGATTAGATTGAATGTCTTTAAAGAATATTTAACTATGAAATAATCAGATAAATCAAAGCTATCCAACGCTTGCCATGTTATTGAATGCTGACAGCATCACAGCTCACAGCACAGCACGTATTCCGAGTGTATTCTCGTAACTCACCTCACCGCCCGACCGCGCGGGCTGTGCGCTTCACTTTCAACGGCAATTTTGTATAAATCATCCTTACACCTAGCACTATCGCCGACACGCAGCTCGAACCATCTGACTTATTATTATTCCCTGAACCATAACTTTAACAGAAAATCTCTATTGCTCAGCCATTTCTCTTGTACAGTCGGCCTCCAATTAAGCGGCGAACAAGCGCAAACCTCACGCCTTCGAAATATAAATGTTAGTGGATCTATCGCATAGGCCGATACGATACCGCACGCTCGGCCAGTGCGGGCCAGTGCTCGGCATGCCGATGTTATCGATAGACGCTAAGTAATTATGCTCAGTTCGGACTGGTTTCAAATACACACGAGATTGAATTAATTGACACAACGTTGTCACGCTTGCCAGTAAAAATAGGTTTTGGTATCATTTCTTCATTATGTGAAGTTGTTCATAGTTATGTTATAGAGTAACCTAGAGATCTGTAAAGTTAGATATTGTGTTTATAATTTAAAATAATTGTTATCCATAACAGCAATACCATTGTTGAATTTTTAATTTACAGCATTTATATTTATTTTTTATTTATAAGTAGTACGTAATTAAATTTCTTAATAATGTTCTTTAACAACTTCACTATTAGATAATATTGTCCTGTGAGCAAATAGTTCATCGTGATCCTATTTAAGTTCCAATAAATTTCAAATGTCGATAAAAGCTCCAATCAATCGAGCCTCAGCCCTAAAGGGCGAAATATCGTGAGGTACAATCGCGCGAATATCATTATTGTATCCCTTCGCCCTTGGAGCCCGATAAGCGCCTAAATGTAAATGAGACGTGCGAAAAAGTATGCGATTATCTCACTATTAGGTATAAATTAAGGGAGTGGGAATGAGGCATGCGGCACAATTATATTGTCACGAAGGTGGGTATGTCGCACCTGCGCGGCCAATCGAGGGTCCGATCTGCGCGCGCGCACGCTAACTCCAGGGATGGCTTTTTGCGCGTCAACGTATTGGCATTGGCATGGAGCTAATTATATTGTATTTTTGGCACGATTCATTTTCACTTCTTGAAATTCTGTAATTTATTAGCAATGACCGAGTATTTAATTAACAGCAAATCAGATCGAACTGATAACAACTTAAGTAATTATGTTTAATTTATTGTTTGTCCGTCTTAATTAGAAACTGAAAAGTATCCAGTTATCTACAAGCTCACATTTACTTTAAAAATAATTATGACTCTATTAGTCTTTTAATATTTTATTTAAAAAATGCATATCTTAATTAAGTTCTGATAACCTGAAATCAAATACATATTACTAATTATACTATAATAGATACTTATGTTACGTTCATACATAGGGAGGTTCTGTTTTTGATGACTTTAGACTGAATCACAAAGGCAGCTGTCAAATTTCATAATGAAATCGCTACACCTGACTAAATTCGACTGTCTTTCAACACCCTCTGGCATATCTTCCTTTTTTAATACACACAATAATAACTCATTCAGAACTCAGATTATAAAAGTCGACAACTCCATTCAAAACATCGACACCGGCGCATCCCTAGCAGGTGTTAGCGATACGGCCCGGCTCCGGACGGACAAACTCACATATTTTATTGTGTGCCAATTAAAATTATTCTCTTCCTTATTGATTGTGGGAAGAACGTAGGTGCTAACTACGAGTTTGTTCGATTTGACTTATGTTACCGGATCGGACTCCAATTGTGTGCGTTGCGAAATACAGCCAACATTTGAAATGCGATAGGAAACTCGGATTGACTGAAGGATTCTTCCCACTACTGATGGGTTATTAGTAGGAATTAATTATTATTCGACACACCTTAACCAATTTGCCTACACTTGGCGTTTGCAGTAGGTAGGCTTCTGTCTTTTTAAGTCATCATCATCATTAAGTCATCGGCCGATTGACAATCGGTAGCTGGATGGATGACTGTTAAATTTCTTAACCACTTATGTGCTCTTGCAGGGAAACTTACTAACTTACGAAATGTTATCGTTAAATATCCGTCATTAACGCCCCAACTCAGAGTCACTACCGGTTACTTAAATCGCTCCTTAGAACAGAATTTGTATGGTGATTCTTTACTAAGGAGCTATTATAGTAAGCGTTAGAGTGACTCTGAGTTGGGGCGTAATTCGGATAAGTAATTAATGCTGTCCACTTGCATTGGTTATTAACCCTTGAAATCCATACTGGAATGATTCATATTGCAATATTTGCAATGCAGAACAACTCCTATCGAACCAGTTAATCTATTTAATGTGTAAACAAATAAATCCATTGAATTCCGATCAAAGTTCAAATTCTATCGCACGAACTAACTACCATTTCATGCTGGCTGCAACTAATGACAGAGCGATAACGCGCGATAACGAGCGATAACAGGCGATAATGGGCGATAACGGGGCGATAACGAGCGATAACGGTTCATTGGTAGCATTCTGTTGATGTTCACGTCACCGTTGTTGTTATTGCTTGCTATTGCAATGCTTGTGTGTTTGCCTCGTGGTTAGGGTTCCGTGAGGGTTCGTTTTTTTTTGGAATGTTTGAAGTTTCACTTCTACTATGTATCCTAGCACACATTTCGATTTTTAGGGTTCCGTAGCCAAATGGCAAAAACGGAACCCTTATAGATTCGTCATGTCTGTCTGTCTGTCTGTCTGTCTGTCTGTCTGTCCGTCCGTCCGTCCGTATGTCACAGCCACTTTTTTTTTATATTCAAAGAGTATTTTTAATGCTTTGCACGCAAAATACCATTCATGAGGAAGCTGAGGTCAAATGCATATTTTTTACGCAATCTAGAGTCCCGCTCTGCGCTTAAAAGGTTATTCTACTTTGACTTTTTTTCGTACGTAAACGTAATTGTAACATACATTAATTGGTATATTTTTTTTTGCATAAGCAAAGCTTTCTGTACTTCTCTGTATAAAATTTAACTAAAATAATTCGTTGCATTGTTCTAAAAAGGTTCACTACGTAACATTTTCAAAAATTTTCGAGATGACGCTAGACGAAGGCATCATTTGAAACTAGGTCCTCTGCGGAAGACCCACCTTCAAACCTGTGAACTGTTGTCATGCCCACTGAGAAGCATACTATCTGAAAGGTTACAGTCAAAACCACGTACAACTCCGTTACCGGTCCACTATCGTCCATGCTATAATTACCAATTCCTTGCACGTGCGGTACCTTTTGCAATACCCCGAAGAGTTCCACTGCACCTGAACATTGGAAACCGAGTCATAATTACTAGAATTATGGTCCTTAGTACCTTCCATATTAAAGTAAGGCAAACGAAAACTTCATCTAACCGCTATTGTATAATCAACCATCAAACAAACACACACGGTTCAAATTGAACTATCAGTAACGAACAAGTTTCGGGAACCCAACCGATATTAATTTCTATGAAGTAGGCTTCATGACGCAGTTTGACGTGTACTTATTTGCAACAAGCCTTATTCAATTCTGTACCTTACTTCGTGATCGTAAAGCATAGTTTAGAATACCAATGCGTGTCGTTTAATTCGTTTTGTTAGTCAAATTGCGTGAAATTGACTGCGTATGCGCCGATAGCCCCCAAAGGGCGGCTAGACGTCGCTCAGACGCCGTCTGGAATGCAGACAGGCACAAAACTCACTAAATAGGTGTCTGGAAATTCATTACCTATGTATGCAGATTCAATTAACTCTAATAGGCAGTATTGCAATGCAAATCAGTCGGTTTTACGTTTGCTTAGTAAATTGATTAGATGTCTTATGACAGCTTGGCATGCTAACTCGAGACAGACATATTGTTAAGTGGGTACGGAGCCAGAATACCAAGAAGCTTAGTTGTCAGTGCAATGAAATTGGTGCCTTGATTTAAACATCAGCATGTTAAAACGCTTTGGAAAAAGAAAGAAATTGCGAAAACGTCATGAATACTGAACGAGAAAAGCGTTGATATAAGATGTGGACAAAATTTCTATCCGGTTTATTCTAGAAACTATTTATAAATAAGAATAGGAAAGGAGTTTTAAGTACAAGATTAATAAATAAGTATGTCGTATCTATACCTAGTACAATATACAATATTCCTATACCTACATCTGCAATATAGTTTTTTTTTTCAAAATGAGAACACAACAATGAAAAGAAAAGCTGGTTCCACTGATTTTTGGTCTAAACCGAAACTTTGGCCGAAATTGTCCAAAACCAAAACTGAATCTTGTGTCTATCACTAATGATGAAATGTTAACGAAATATGGAAGTTTGAACAAATGAGTGTCCCTCGATGTTTTTGTGAGGTCAAAATTATAGATTAGAGTGCGTGCGAATTCCCAATCTTAGCTGCGATAAGATATTGTCATGACAATATTCCGAACAATGAATGTATTATAATGACCTAAATCATTTACTGTCTCTGGAGCACTGATATCGAATTGTTGACTCACAACCTGACTCATATTGACGTTTTGTTGAAAATCACGCTAACAACGAGAAAAACGTTACTTAATTTACTTATAATTACTGGGCAGATGACCCCATTATGATGACATACGACCTTGATCACTCAATCATCATGAAAAAGTAAAGGTGGAGGAACTAAAGGATACCAATGAGGCTTTACAAATTAAAAGGCAAGAAACATAAACTCGAATAAATTATTAGTCCCATCAAAATAGGATTGCATTATTATAATAACGTGGTTACTTGGTTGCAACTGTCGTAACATGGGAACAATCAATGCTTTCAAACTACCCTTAATCTTATTCAAATGCGGTCGATGAAAGGAAAAGTCCCCTTATATGTTGTTTAATAAATATTAACTTGAATAATATTTCCATAAATAATGAACAATCTTGTTCGATACGCACTAAACTCCTCTTATTGTCAGCCCCTTGTATCTCACAAAGCCAGATAAGTAGGTATAGATCAAAAAAGGGTTCCCCATCCCGATAATATACGGACATTCATATCTCAAAGATGGAGTTTCGGAAATCTTGCCCTATTTCGGCGGCGTCACACGACGCGTCGCGACGCCGGCTTAGCGCGAGGTCAGATATTTCAATTCTCCGTCGGATATTGGCGGGTGCCGTGACGACGCATACATCTCAGATCGGGTCGTCCGTACGCCTGTCCATAGCTTATCTCAATATTAAAATCTTATGTGCACTGAGGTGGGCACATGTCTCACTGAAAGCTATGAGCTGAAACTATTTAAGCATGATGTTTAATACCGATATTTCCATCGTTGTATTTGCATGAATCGCAACGTCTTCGACCATATAGACTAACAGCCTGCAGAAGACAACAGGTATCGTATTCAGAAGGCTCAGGACCGCACCCGTCCGCGTCAGTGTGATGCAAGTTATAGGACGCTTATGTCCAGCAATGTACGACGAATGGTTGATGGATGGATGGATGGTATGAATGTTGGATAAGGCTAAACTGTTGATTAAACAACATTAGACCTTATATTTAAAACTCTCTCGATCACTCTAGCTAGAAGTAAGTGAGTTTAAGTTACTCCAGAATTTTCGTGCATTTTCTTCCCCCTTAATCCTATATAACGTTGGATGTAGAGAACATTTTTTTAACGAATTTACATTTTACCTAAGAAAAGCTTTTTCTTCACTGTATACGAGTACATGCCATTGAAATTGCATATTACAGCAGAGGCGTGGAAATGTTCACAATTTTTCTATTTAAGTTCTAATTGCTAGTGTTCTACCGTGCATCAGCTGTTAGTGAGACAACAGCTTTATGTCAGTTGCCTTTATAGACGGGTGTTGTGCTGACTAGTATGTCATGTTTTTATGTTGTGTTTATCTATTGATGTTTATATGTGTGTATCAGAAATTTTGATATAACATACGGACAAATTCTTTTAGGCCTAAGATCTGAGTGTCTGTTACAATGCGATAATTACAAAATTTTACTGCACGTTTTTTTTACACAAATAAGTTAATGCTTGACCACGATCCCACCTGATGGTAAGTGGAGATGTGGTCCAAGGTGGTGAGCACATTAACTTAGTAAAAGCCTATTCACTCTTTTCTTGAAGACATCCACGTCATAGGTAGGCGGGAACGCCGACGCAGGCAAGTTATTCCAGTCCTTTGCAGTGCGTATAACGAATGACGAGGCAAAACGCGCCGTCCGTACTGGAAAAAAAAATTACTGCACGTGTTTTCATGAGGTTTTTACCTAAACCACAGCTTACACGCATTTTTTTATTATTTCTGTATATATATATCTATATACTATATGTAGTCCAGAATGATTCTCGGTCACATAATTAATTACGTTAAAAATCGGGCCACAAATTCGCATTCGCATATTGAATATCATATTTTCTGTGACGCGGTGTCACGGTCCCGGGCCGCAATTTCCTATTCAGCCGTCACGTGACACGCCGTGTCTATTCACTGTATATTTATTTTCTTTTAATACTCTACAGTGTACCTACTAAAAAGCTTGTTTTCTTTCCCACGGTTACTAATGTTTTTCTCACTAATGTAAAACCTTGTTTTAGTATTTAATACGTTTTTTTAATTAGTGACAATTAATTTGACGATACAATGGAATGCCCGGAATGGAATCCGCACTGGAGCAGCGTGGTGCAAAATGCTCTGCTCTTCTTTAATTACGCATAATTAAGAGTGCGATAACTTAAAGAATGCCATGAAAGAAATGATTTTTTTCATCATCCAAGGACGTGCTAAGAGATCGTATATTTTAAAAATGAACGTGCCCCATTAAATATTATTATTACAGATTGTAAGTGGAAATATGTATTTCCATTTATTTTTTACATTATTGGTTTATTGTTTATTGTATATTTTATTTATTTAATATAAAGTATTTAATAATTGTCGCCACATAGAAGTGATATCTAACAATATAACGCGCCTCCGAGATCTCTCCCTATCCTAATTGTAGACCAGCTAAGATCTACAATTAGGATAAGGCTCAAGAGCGTGAACTCAGATCTTCAGAACTTTTTCCCATGATAGATTTCCGTTCTGTATATAAAACGATGAAAACCGAACTTAAGCGATAGATACCTCAACCAGTTCGATGTCTAATCAGAGCAGACGATTCAATTTCCTCAAAACAGAGACTCGAACAATGTAAATCCGCTGAAATATTACAAAACGAAACATCGCTTCATATCCGGATTAAGCGTAAACAGATAAATATGAATAAGCGAATCAAATCAAATGAAATCAAGCGTGACGCCATCTTGAAATTGAATAAGTAGTAATGTTGTAGCTTTGTTATCCGAGCGTCGCGAATCTATTAGCTATCGCTGGCTCGGTGCTGCGGAGGCGGCTTTTTGTTCAAATAACAATTTTAATTTAATGAGTAAAGATAACCAACTTTAACCAATTAGTCTTTTAAAAAGGACATTGGCGTTGCTCCCATGGTGTTGCTCATTTACTCGTATCCTTATGCGAACATGATTACATACAATCAGGTTTGCTTTTCTGTCAACTCTTCAGGCTATATAAAATAGCACATATAAAAGATAGTGCAAGGTTTTTCAGATGGAGCTCACTTCCCTCAGTATAATATTGTTTAATATCCATACCTATATTATCAAGATCCTCTGTTCACTTAAGATATTTAAATATCTCACCTGAAATTCCATTCCCTACTTCTACAGCATAATATAACATAGTCGTAGCGTTTCAATTTAATTCAATAATTGATTGATTTGTGCGATAACGCTACATTACAAGGTTATAATAAAATAATAAAATTATTTTGAGTAAGTGTTGCTTTCTTCCAGATAATGTTTCATTAGCCTTCGCCTTAACTGTTTTTTACTAGACTAAGAAAAATAAGTAACCTTTTATTTTCTCTGTTTGTCAACCGATTTTCTTTATTTTTTATTGGTAGCTTTAATATGTACTTTTAATGTTATCTCTAAAAAAATTGCCATCAAAATAAAAAAACATAAAATTTTCTTCTTCCATGTCTTAAAGATTATGGTCATATCTTATAAATATGAAGAGTAATATATAAGTGTATTAGTGATACCTATATAAATAAGTGATTTTGACTAAAAGCTATCTCCAACGATATTAGCCTAGTCGCGAATGTGAGCCAAAGTTTAAAATAACGAACAGTAAACGCCGTATCCCCATCTCTTTCAGGAAATTAGCACAGCTTCCCCGCCGGGTTATTGCGAAATAAGATATTGTTTACCCCTTTCGTTCCTGGTTCCGTTTCACTGTAGTTCTGTAGTGATATGATTTTGTTTTACGATTCTTTTATTGATATTGAAGTATAATGAGTTGTGGAACACGGTCTACAGAACGCACAGTGCATTCGTGAAGTACGTTGCTTCAACTACGTGTTGGTTTACACTTACAAACAAATCTTTCCATTTCCGTTGCAATTATTTGAGAGAGATAAAGATAGATAAGCGGGTCTCTCGTTTCCTATTGGCTGAGGAGGTGTCGTAGTAAGGCTAATGTAAGCATTAGCCATTACGGTAACCATTACGATTACTGTCTCGTGGTTTTCGGTTGCCATCAAAAACAATATAAAAATATATCTGCTCTATATAAAACAAAACGAATTTCTTAAAGATGGCAATATTATGTTGCATTTAATTTTGATTTACAAACTTATTCACATATGAATATCATGAAGCACATGTACGCTAAAAATAATGCCTACTGTTCACGGCGCTTCACTTGACGATTGTATGCAAGCTGCATATTGAAACATAGGCAATAGACAAACGCGACGAAACCGTTTCGTGGACAAACTTACTTTTACCACAGAAGACATAATAGTTGCTTTTACTATAAACAAGCGACAATTTACGATAGCGTGAATATGAAGTGGGTCTACGTTGACAGAAGGCCTAACTAAATAGACAATAGTCTTGCAAGCAGATACTTAAGGAGGTTTAATCAAAAGTAAAGCGATATAGTGTCGGGCAGTCAATTTGTCACATGCGAGTTAATAAAGTGGCAAGAAGTGGCAACTTCTTTGTCTGGTGCGAGCGGATTTATCGGCGCCTCCACCGGGCCCGCTTCATTTCCTGCGCTCGCCTCTTGTCGAACTGTGGCGCGGGACAAGACAACGGCTTAAGCGGGATACTCTTCAATATTATATAACACATAAATCAACCCTGTATAGTTGGCTAATGACCCTTTTTGCTGAAAGACGCAATAATTGGCCGAGATATTCATGTGACAAATGTGCATTCAGTTGATTTCGCCAGATTTTCTTCGGTCTTACCAAAACTATATTATTATTACTTGATGCAGACGTGCATTTTTATAGGTTAATGTTTTTTAGTACTTAGTACCCGGGTGTAGGTTATTAAAGATAGTAAATTATTTTGTTTCTTCATGCGACGGCAAGAAATTCTCATACCAGTGTGCGAGCCTAGGACACACAATATTCTTGAACTGTAATAATACACTAAACCCGGAAAACATGTTTTAAATAATTCAATTGAAATACAGGCAGTCCTCGTACTAACGGCATGTTAGGTTCTCGAAATACGCGACGTAAATCGAAACGACGTAAGTCGAGACATATTTTTTCATATTATGTTTACATGTAAAACTCAAGGGTTAGCATCCACACGGACTCGAAATTAAAAAAAAACTACATTTATAACAAAGGATATACATACTTTAGTATCAAAAGTAAGTTCTTAAAATAATTATATATGCACTTATGAAATTGCCAGTTATTTTTCCTATGCTGAAAATCGAAACAAATGACATATGTTTGAGGAATAGTGTCAAAACATTGTTGGACGTAACTTGAAACGACGTAAATCGTAACGACGTAAGTACTGTACTGTACTGGTTTAAGTGTCAGTTAAAGAACGTTTAAACTATTGTTTTAAAGATTATGTAACCCATTGCAATGTCTTCATAATAACGCAAATTCTGTCACTTGTCCCAAACAAGAACAAGAGAACGCGAGAGGATAATCACATTGTTTCGTTTTTGATTCATTGCTGTTTCTATTCATAAAGTATTTATAACAATTCTTGACTAGTCATAATGTCAGTGAAATATTTATTATCATAAACTGAAGATAGATAGCAATACGTCTTATGACAAATTCACACTTGGATAACTTCAAACAATAATGGCCTACTGTACAGTACAGGGCACGGGTCTCTCCTCATCAGTGAGGAGGCCTAGCTCCAGTGCTCCAATGCAGACTGGTGGCCTGGTGGGACTACTGAATAATCCATATTTTATATAGTCTGCCTATACTGATATACATATAATGTACATACTACGTACGAAGCTAATTGTACAAGACATACAGAATATTTTTTTTCCAAATCTATATCAGAGTTCTGGAAAAAGTGTTGAGTATATTCCTTTGTAAAAAAAACTCCCACACGCACAGGTTGTGTTTATATGTATATTTACTATATTTTGTGGTGGCACCATTTCTTTTTGATGTAACAGTGGATGATCGACAAACTTGTGACGTCATGCGTGGTTTGGTTTAAGGTCGACAGTCATAAAGTAAGTATTAGTATAGAGGGAGTGTAACGAAGTGGGAACAGTAGGCACGGGTGAGAACAACACGACGTTCCCGTCGCGAACGCTTGTAGTCGTGGTTGATTGCTAGCGGTGTGCGGTTCTAGAGAGATTTTTAAATATTTACCTATCAAAATGGTCAAATGTGCAGTTCCATCTTGCAAAAACGATAGTAGGAAACACACAAAACTGAAATCCAGTATCACATTTCATCGGTAAGTTGATTTTTATATTTATTTTTAAGAAAACAAATCACGCATCGCGGGTGTGAAGGAGACGTGAGGGGCGGGCACGGAAAGACCGCCCGCGCACCGCGCTCTCCTCGCGAGACTGTAGTGATGTGATGCGACCAACGCTGTAGTCGATATTTAAAATATGTTTTGAATGCTATGCGTTGTTGCTATGAGAACAACGTATTATATTTATGTAACTTTAATAAAAAAATCAAAATCTTATAAATATTTATTATAAATCATTGTAGTGTGTGTTTTGTATGATATACTTTGTAATATTTATAATGCGAAAGTATTTTAACGTTAGCTAGGAATGTAAATATAAGGGCGTATTCACGTAGAAAGCTGGCTACCGGCTCCGATCTGCCAGCGCTTATCGGGACCGGTTCGCCCAGGTAGTCGGCGCAGGTAGTCTATAGTCCATTTTTTGGTCGAGTCTAAAGTCGTAAACAAATATGGCCGACTGCTAATGTCAATTTGCCATAGACAATATATATAATGAAACTTGGAGTCGGTTCATATGATACAGCGACTAAATTTCATTATCTATTATAGAAAATGACTATGGGAATTGATAAGAAGATACCTACTTAAATATTTCTGTTTAAAATTATTTGCCATGATGCGAACGAAAAATCATTGTCATTGTAACCTTGAGTAATAGAAAAAGACAAAAATAACAATTCACAGTTTTAAAAATATGTCTCTAATTTTCAAGCGTAAAGTTAAAATATTATTATATCGATCAAGAAATCATTCAAACGATTTAGAATATCGATTTGCCTTTCAATACTTATGAATCAACGACAATCTTAAGTTCCTAGCTGTCAAATTGTCATCGATATATTGTTGCTGTGCAAAGAAGTTTTGACAATGTTTCGTGATAAATAGAAGTTTAAGTGAAATTAAATTAAATTAAAACAAGATTAATATTAAAATGGATGATTTATTTAATTGAGTCTATGTCTATATTTTCTTCGGTTGTTTGTACCATAAACATTTACTATCTAAATAACAAGAATACTCGTGTAAAACTAAAAAACTGAGTGACTTTCGTATTTTAAATAACCAACAATATAGATCACACTAACAGCTCCATCACTAGGAGAATCTGGTATTATGGGTGCCATAGGTACAATTAATGTACTGTAGTACAACAAATGGTGTAATAAGTACCTGGGCAAATGAGCTTGCTCAAGTGAAAATAGAGAAAACAAATTTTCCCAGATATGAGAACTAGCTAGATCGATTAGTCGCCCTCGTAAACCATAACATTCTAAATTTCATCGAAATCGTTAGTGCTGTTATCGAGAACGTGGTAACAAACAAATATATAAATAAATATACATACCTATTTATATAAAAAAATTCTCGTTTAATAGTAGGAAATAAGATAAGTTATCGAAATAACTTATCGATACCTCGTTGCCGATCGGCACGTAATTGATACATCCCTATCCGTCATACACGTATCGATATACGTATCTATAGATCATCTGCCTACGATGCGTACCGTTCCATTTGTGTGATACCCGCACTCTATACTAATAATAATACCTCTATGTCGACAGTAGTTAGACACCTGGATCTAATTGATGTCGCATTGAATTCCATTCACAGCCTTGTCGATGAATAAATTATAAGTATTTTGTGTGTGATTTTAGACTGAGACTTATATCTCAAATTATCATAAGTAAAAAGTATTACAAACTTTTGTTTTTTTTTACAGGTAAGTACCCTATTCGAGACCAAGATTTACCAATTGAAGAAATGCTTCTATCAGTGAATTAACTTCAAGACTGTCATAATTACTGGTAAGTTGCACTTAATGACTGCAAGTATCCGTGGTCCGGGGTTCGATTCCCATTTACTCAGTGAAGCGGATAATGATGAGTTTGAATGTCTGTTCTCGGTCTGGGTGTGTGACCTAATCCTAGTGTGGCCAATGTGGGGGTATGAGTGTGTAGTGTAGCATTATTGAAACAAGAAAACTGAAGTTTATACCACAGACATAAATAGCAGAAGAAATTGGATAATCCTATTTAAAAAAACATATTTTTACGCATATTTAAAATCTATAAAAAATAACAGGAGTTTAAAATCTGGGAAAGGAAAATAAAATCTTTAGGAGTTGATACATGACTTTTTCATGATTATACTAAAAGAAGACTGCAACTTGTCAAATTCAAAGGCTTACCTATGCCTTAAAGTCGAAAGACCGAGAGTAGTTTTTTTACAAAAGGCGCCAAATATCACGTCGTCAGAACCGATCGCCTAATTCCAAAGAGTCCTTAAACTGAGAGCGCTCACGTATTCTTACGTCACGTCAGGCCAGTTATAATTTTTAATCTGTGCTCGAGTTATACTGACTACGGCGTTTTGAACGGTTCTCGAAGCACAGATAACTCGAAACGCGAAGTTTCCACTCCCAAGCACCATCGAGTCGTTCGTGATGATAGATTAGCCCTTCGCAGCCTGCCCACTTGGCGTGTTCTATCTCTTTCACACGTTTAAGTGAGACAAGGATGAGCAAATTGGCATGGATAAAAGGGGCGCTTGACAAGCAAATTTTCTTAAAGTATCTGCTGTTTTCTAGCTTTTCGCATTGCACAAGGATTCTTTTTTTAATAAATAAATAATAAAAGTTTGTTCAGTTCATAACTATCTTATCTAGTCCTTTTTGTACTACGTTAGTAAAGGCCACATTACACATACGATTGTTTGGAACTTTCATTAAAAAAATTCAGGTTCCAAAAACTCAAGCTAAATATGTAATTTGCCAGTAATAAAATCACAAACTCTGCTCAAGATTCGCTTATCGCAGAAATCAATTAGATGGAAAGGCCACCAATAAATTTAAATATCTGTTAACTAATTAAGCTGTTAATTTTATAAAATATAATAAATAAATTATCTTGTAATCTATCCACACTTTATTGTCTTTTACGGCCGGTCTCAATAATGTACTAACAGATGGAAGACTGTGGATAGGGCTGTCATCTGTCATATTTGTCAATTTTTCAGAGGCAATAATTGACAAATATGACAGATAACATACTAATGGTAGCCCTATTCACAGCCTTCCATCTGTTAGTACATTATTGAGACCGGCCGTTAGTAGGAAATAACAATTGTCAACAAATCAAAAGCGAAACAAACTGGCTAGCAAGAAAAGATAAAAATCTATAAGTAATTCAAATATCGTAAAACTTGTTGATTTTATTTCTCAAGAGTTGAGATGGTGGAGCGACAACGACAATTTATATCAAACCAGTTTAAATCGATAGGTGTTGTTAACACCTCCCGCAGACCTATTCTACTACAAATAAATTGTTATTTATTGAAACGATCTTGATCTCACATTATTATTTTTCTGTAATAGAAACTATTTATGCATGACGATACTCATAAAATAATCACTTTTTTGTTAATAGAAGAATCATAAAGCTTTTTAATAATCTTCTAAAGTCGATGTTTATTTATTTTATGTTACATTACTTTCCTTATGTTAATTTTTATAGCATTATTTTTGGTATTTAATTCTCGAATTGGAGAGACATTTGTGCGACAGACTAGCAGATACTTAAATATATTTTTGTTTTCGGTTTTTTCGTGTGCCACCTTGTTTATTGATGACTACATTTAAATTAAATCAGTATTATAATTTAATTTATGTATCTAATATGCTATTCTATACAGCATTTATAATACTGCACAAAGCAAATACATTGTAAACAATTAACGCTATTTTTCAACATTTTCTTGCAACGCATTTGTAAATAATGTGCAACGTTAGTAGAATAACCGTGCAACATATAACTCCGCCCCTTAATACTTTAACTTACATAGTAGTCCACAACTGGATTTGTGGGAAATATGGTCTGGTTGGCATAGCAACGATAATCTGGTACATATTTGGTTAATATATACGCTCTCTTTGGTCAAACGAAGGCAATTTATACTTCTTAGCTATTTTAGATGCCATTAAAAGTGAAGTTTTTTTTGTGTGCGTAAACATGTCTATCGTCGAATACGTTTAGTAAGTTGTAAATTATTTTGTAGTTTCTTGAGATTTATCGACATGGAGAAACTTATTTGGTATGGATTCGGACTAATCTAATCGAGCAAAGTATCGACCAAGGCAGTGTCAACTGTCAGGTCACAAAAAATGACTGTTGTTGCATCTTACACACATTTCTTTTTCAAAGTCATGTAGGTACATTGTAAGTACGTGTTGTGACTAAAATTTTGAATGATTTCACTACTGATTATTATCATCAAGAAACGGCATAGGTACCTGAGAACGGTACGACATTACAGTTATGGGTAAAGCAAATTTTCACATCATTCTAAAAAGCGACCCAGACAGTTGGAAAGTTATAAAATCTGAAGTATTCATGATAAAAAAATGTATTAAGTGACAAACGTATTTGTACTGTACAATGTACAGTCACAATGTACAGTCAATGTTTATAAATATAGGAACAGCAACGTTTCCGTCGCCTGTTGCGTTGTAAGCAGATGGATTACTTTTCTCTGCAGGCGACTGTACATAGATACTTTTAACCCTTATGGTGGTCACTCACGGTCATTCCATCGCGTCATTTTTGGAGCCACGCCAAATGACATATGTCAAAATGGCGCGATTGGACATACAAATTTTTGATATCACGCCATCAGTTTTTCACATTCACGATCAAATTTTGGCTGTATATCACGCCATTTGACGCGATGGACTGACCGTGAGTGGCCACCATTAGCAGACAGAACCTTTTCGGCAATTATAGGTAGGTACATCTTGAAGTACGATAAAGAGGTTAAATAACTTTTAGGTTTAGGCTAGGTGTGTATTTGATATTCCGTTAGTCAGTTATTTGTTATTTACCAATATAATCAAATGCCGCGGCGTTCTTACGTAACTGTAGTTGAAGGTAATATTGTCTTTGGTAATTTACCCACCGGATAACAAATTTTCGTGTGGTATTCACGCAAAAGGCTGATATCGTGGGAAACTAGCATTTGCGGGTTGCGCAAGCGCCGGCGCCGCCGATCTAATCGATGCATCCTATCGATCGCATAGGATATTTTGTTCGCTAATCGAATGTTGCAATGCTGCTAGCGTTTTATCTAGAAATGGCAATGTGAAGTTTCAGCGGTAGGGAATATTTCATGTAAAACTATTAATATTAAGTATTTTTACGTTTGTTTACACTAAACTGCAAAGTACCTTATGACTCATTCATTAGTCATTATACAGAATTTCAGAGTAAGATTTAATTATTTTAAATGTTCCTAAATTACCTTAACCATTTAATTAACCTTTCCGGGGTGTGAGAGCCTGGGAATCCATCATACAGGTTACCCTTGTACGGACTCCAGACTCTCACAAAGCAATAACTTTTCTTAGAACATAATATACCTACAATTCTTAGTCCTAAGTGTGCTTGCTTTGTGAAGAGAGAAATAAAGATATTATTATTATTATTACCTAAATAGTAGACAAATGAGCAAAAATGCCTGCATATAAACGGTGACCAGAACATTGATCCTAAAAGAGTTAACGAAGAACGATGAAAAGGAAGCAAGAATCAACATATCAAACGAAAACGTAATTAAGCGTTGAAAATGACGAACGACGAACCGCGGAGGTTGCGAATATGAAAAACAATTCGCACTCGCACTCCAGATATTTCGCACACGCAGTCTGTCACTCGTCATACCGGCTCTTCGCGTCTCGTTTAAAACTTTTGTAATATGACTTCGACGCGTTATATAAATTATTCTTTACCGCAGTGACAGCTGGGTCTTTGATGCTCGCTCAGGCTTTATTGAAACGGATTCGTGTTCAAATGAGCTTGGGGAAGAGATTGTCTCATTGGTGAAATGCAACCATCTATAAGAATATTTAGTTGTCTAGTTTTGGTTATCTAGTGAAACAAGTTATTTTAATATGTCAAAAATATATCATCCAGTTTTTTTACGTTGCTGCCAAACACTTCAAATGCCAATTTATGTCTTAGCAGTATGGTCACGAAAATACTAATTATAATTCTTTCTGAAACTTCAAACTCTGGATTCGTTTATGTAATTCAATCTGGGTTCAGCCTTTACACAGAGTTCATTCGGAGAAAATCTGCTATGACACACGGAATGCGTGATACGCGTTGATATTATTAAGTTACTGTACATACTTTTATCAGATGTGCGCAACTCTAAAATTACAAAAATGCAGTTGAGATTAATAACCTTTTATGTAGAGATAACTTATAACGATCGAAATAAAGCATTTGAGCAAAGCCCGCGCGGTATTAATATGCGATGTTCCGATAATAAGTGTCTATTCCATGGGCTTTCATTTCCGCGCATAGCATACGTCGCCTGATAACAAAGAAGTGTTGACATATTTAGAACAAGCCTGAAATCGAGCTGGCAACATTGGTAGCGGACAGCCGTCACTGGCGCGATGGCGCTAACGTAGAAAGCGCGGGATTTTAATTTTCGCATCCATCCCGCAAACGACGTGTCGTTTCCCGCGTTTTTGTTGCAAACGTCAAACCGTGATCCCGATTGCTTCCTCCTCACGTAGACAAAGGCATTTTTTAAACTGCCAAAGTTATGTGACGCGTATGGGGGAGCTTCGTGAATTACTTGACTGAAATTGAGTTTTGATTGATTCATTGAAGTTTGGAAGGCTGTGCTTGTGTGATAATATTTTTGTTACATGAGTCTACTTTTAATAGAAATGTCGCGAGGAGCGAAAAATATAAGTTCTCGTAATAGATCGTAAACGTATAATTTGTTGCAACATTATCTTTTCAGATTTTATATCTAATCTATTAGATTTCATAGAACACACTTCCACAAAAAGGTCTTATTTACGCAATTATTAAAGAAAACAGAATGTAGTAGATAATAGAAACATTTAAATATGAAAGCTACAGAAAAGAGCTTTCAGTGACTGCCTAAATGGGTGAAATTTTTAAAAGACGGCTGTATTTTTGAGGCGAAACGTATCGTCTGAGAGAGACCAACGTCCGTCACTATCTGTATTCCGCACGAGCGCCCCGATACTTGCCTCTTCGATACACCGACTCGATTAAAATAAGAATAGTGTACAACACTATTGTGTGGCCCGAAGCATCCCAACCTTCTCGGAAAGGTTGCAAACCGATAGGTATGTTAACGTGTGAATTTGTATCACATGTTTGGTGGTCCTGCTTTTGTTGTGACTTTGTTTATGTTCATGTTATTAATTAACGTTATAATTTCTCGAGATTTTGATGTCAGATGAATCTAATGTTTTGTGATTGGAAGCTATACAATCTGTAAAGGAAATATAAAGAAGATTGGTTATCAGAGATAAATCGCCGAGGTTGCACCTACCTCCCTTTTGTAAGTAGTTTGGCCATAAACAAAAAACCGAGCAAGTGCGTATCAGGCCACGCGCTATGTAGGGTTCCGAAGTAGTAAGTTTATCGACTGCCACTCATTAACTACTAATGCTAACATAGCCGTGATAGATTTTCTTGTAAATTCATCGTATAACATATTTTTGAGAATTTTTTCACTTGTCCAACTCTAACCGTTTAGCTGGCAGGGGGGGGGGACACTTGACTCTAACCAAAATTAGCACTTTATAGCCTAACTCCAGAAATGGTCTTAGAAGATTCATAATGACGGACGGACGGACGGACAGACAAGACGAAACTATAAGGGTTCCGACTTTCCGACACAGTATATAGAATTTTATTCCTTTACTGTGGTTCCGATTTTACTTCGGAACCCAAAAAATGGATGATGATTAATTAAAAGTTGAGAGAAAGAAAGAGAATGTTGTTGGAAGTGCTGAAGAAACAAATCAAAATCGAATATCCTGTTTTGGCAATATTGGGACTTCAGTGGGACATATCAGTTTGACACTGGCTAATGGGAAGCTAAAAGATTTGAGGTATGTATAACAAAGCCTCACTTATAATCGAAATAGAGGCGCGGTAATCCAAAATGGCGGTCGCAATTCGAGTGCAGATGCAATTGTCACAGGCCGGTGCGCCTGGCCGGTGCCCGCTCCTTGTTTTTACTCAGCTCCTCGATTTTCGTTTTTGCTCGTGCCCGGCCGCCGATACCGGCCGTGCTCTGAGACCTGTCATATCGACTCTTTGTTCCCGCGTAAAAAACCAACACGAGATAAAAAAAGTCTCCCGAGCAAATTGGGCGTCTCTGTTATAAACAACGGAGGTGGAACGCCATGATAGCGGACAATAAACGTCCGATCCGTTTGTGCGATTCGAATTTGTTGATTGTTTTCGTTCAGCGCGCGCTTTGTTGCGTTAGTTTCGCGCGCTTTCTGAACTGTCACTTTGACATTTCGCTTTTTTCCTCGTTCGAGGCGAAGGTTCCTTTCCGTGTCTGCTTTAGTTGGTGATCGTGTACTTACATTGGAGTTTACAAGTTTGTTATTTATGTGTATTCGGCGCTCAGCGTTGCATCCTTAATAGGTGTATCTGGACAACGTGCGGAGTGTTATCTGCGAGAAAGCTGGCGGAGGGTGAGAGGCTGGTGGGAGGAAGGCTGGGGGAGCCGATATGAATCACTGGGAGTAATGGCTGCAATATCACGTAGTGCACTTTGTCAACTGCTTGTAGCCTTGCAGTCGCAGAGATAACATGGAGATTGTAGCTTTGGGGCGAAGATTGTTCGGAATCGGCTTCGGGGAAGTCGAGAGTCGGGGTCTGTTCGCTCTGATGCAAACTAATGTCATTGTAATTATTATATTGAGTCCTTTGTGAGCTGCCGCGTAGCTCACCGTCCCAAGTGTAATCACATCATGTTGAGACTTGAGACGTACTCTGATAGGATTGTATGCCTTATCAATAAATGTTAAAAGATGATAACTTGCTGTAGTATGTTAAATTAGGTTATAAGATCTAAGGCTGCAAAGGTTTGGTTCTAGTTATACGAGATGGTAGGTATTAAGTTTTATATTTATCGTTTCTGGCAAGATTTATAACACGAGTCGTGCAGTAATTATGCGCATTTAAGGATTTGTGAATGGCATTCACCGTAGTAAGTGTTGTTGCATGCAACTCTGTTATAATAATTATGTACTTAAAGCTATGCATTCCACAAACACTACCCTGTAGCCTAGTTGGTAGCGACCCTGCCTGCGAAGCGAGGGGTCCCGGATTCGATCTCCGGCCGGGGCATATATTTATGTGACGGATAAATATTTGTACTCGTGTCATGGGTGTTATTGTGATGTGTTATGTGCGTAGTGCATGCCACCCTCGACACAGGTGAAACCTACTGCGGGTATGAGTGTGTAAGCGTTTTTTTTTTTTTTTTTTTAAACAAAATATTGAAGAGTCATAAGTATCATGTAGTAAATCAATGCCACATGTTAGTAACCAGTAAAAAGAAATACTGATTTAATGAATATTATCAAATAACATTTTTATGCAACGCACTCAAATCGATATTAATAAATTTATCTAAATCTACACGCAATCGCTACTGGTTGAAACAGATTACGTACTTTTGCAAAATCACTTCGAGATACGAGTTATTTATACCTGTATGTAGATAAAATAATGAACTGGCCGCTGTACCGATCACTATCGGGTGTAATCCGCCGTGTCCATTGATAACAGTGAATCGTAAAAATCGCGCCTGATTAAACGTTATCGGGTTTTACCGATACGCCAAGCCTACTAGTGCTAGCTCGGTGTCCGCGAACACCGGTTTATCGTTCTGTGCGTTTTTCTGCGTTTTGCTATACTCGTGGCATTTGAGAGTGTTTTGGGGCTGTGCAGGAGATGCTGAGGTTGGTATACAGAATATATTTTATACAATCATTGAAGTATTAACTACCAGACATCGCGAACAAAATGTCGCGACGGGAGGTTCTATTTTCAAAGTCGAGCCCCCGTTCTCTTCTCAAAATCGGACGAATCCATTGAAAATTGAAGCCGATTGGCGCCAATTCATTGGGACAATATTGTGTCGGTTCTATACAGTAATAATGATACATCAATGTATACAATGCAATTTATTAAGAAGTTAACAGAACTGTTTTAGTTGATATTTTAAGAATGGATCTTATTTTGTGTTGTACCTACCCTATAATCAATCATCTTTGCGGTTTTTCGAAATTCATTCATTCTTGTACAACTCTACCATTAACTCTACCACCGGAAAATCAACATTCAAAGGAAAAAACAACTATAAACAACAATGTTTTAATTCCATAACGCTGTGTATGTATATGGATGTAAACATTGTAAATGTATAAGAATTTCAGTATTCAGTATTTCAGTTTTAAGTACACAATGATAGTACCTAATAGGGTGTCGGGGGTTAGGTCTGTTGATATTATGGGATATTGTTTGGGAAAATGAGGCATTGTTTGGGAAAAGATAGTAGGTTTTTAATTATTGTATTAGTGTTGTTAGTTTTTTTATTATTTATTATAATTATCTTTAATCAGAGTAGATAATGGATACTTTCAATCGATTTTCAACATCATACCTAATGAGATATTTTTTACTTGATCTCACCAGATGGTAAGCGATGAAATGAAACCCAATAGCCGGCTTTCTCTAACTCGGTTAAAATTTTTTCCTTACTCTCCTTCATCTTCGACCCTCGCTAATCTGCCCTTTATCTTATTTTTTCATAATTAAGATTAACCAAGCCGTGGTGAATGTTTAACAGTCACCGGTGAATGACTGAAATCATCATAAAAAATAATCGGACATTCGATTTCCGACCCTGTAGCCTAGTTGGTAGCGACCCTGCCTGCGAAGCGAGGGGTCCCGGGTTCGATTCCCGGTCGGGCAGATATTTATGTGAGATAAATATTTGTGCTCGGGTCATGGGTGTTACTGTGATGTATTATATGTGTCGTCTATGCCACTCGCTACACAGGTGAAACTGAAAACCTACTCCGGGGGTATGAGTGTGTTAGCGTTTATTATTATTATTATTGACCCTTGGTGGAATGTATTAACGACTTATGTTGTATATGTATTGTTGTGTGTGGCTGTCGTATAGAGACATGTCATACAACGGTGACCACCATAAGGTGACAAAAAAACAACACCAATCAGGACGTGCACAAACTCTTGTAGAACAAACAGTCAGTCAAAGGCTCCTTTATCGACGCACAACATACCGGTCGGTTTGCTCAGATAACGCCCGTACGCGAATTATCTATTGCTCCTGAAACAGTTTACTGGTGTAGATAAAAATAAATATATTACAAGCACCGATAGGTATTCAAATACCTGATAACGTTACTACACGCGCTTCACTGCTAATGTCTTGTGTCTTGTTATTTTTATACCTACACTAGTGCTCTACGCGCGTTTACGGATAATAATTGGGTAGGTACCCCCACGGACGTAAAAAAAAACACGGACGTAATCTCAAGAACAAATTCATTGAAGCACCCATAGGAATACCAACTCTGTATTCGTACAAGTACACACACCCACACATTGACACCATACGGCTACGACATTGACACCATCGCGAATCTTTACAAAATTACGCACACATGGTAAGCGAGCTGTCAGCTTCACTCTCGATTAGACAAGGTTACGTCCGCTCTTTTTTTATGTCCGTGGGTACCTACCCCATATCCTAAATCAGATAATGGTCTTCCTGTGTGCAAAATTTCATGAAAATCCATTCAGTAGCTTTTAGAAGAAAGAGCAACATACAGTTAGTGGCGACCCTAAATGTTGTACATGGGATCCCGAGTTTTACTCCCCACCGGGGCAATATTCATGTAATAGACAATGATATTTAAAAAAATATAGATACATTATGTCCTTACAAATCAGCCAAAAAATCTGTTCCGAAAAGAGCTACTACACACACAGGTTTATCTTTTGTTTCACTACATCAATCACATTGGTATAATACACGAAGGCATTGTCAAATGTCAAGCACTTCTGACAACAACAAAAGCGTGCGAATCGTCTTGTATTGACAGAGCGACTACGAGCAGAACGGTCAATTGCCTGTTCTTACGCTTTTCATCGTCGGTAGGCACGCTAGTGACATGTCTACCTCTTTTTACATTATAATATAGATAAAAAAAGGTTTTGTTTTAATTCGCATGTATTTAGGATCGTTCCGGCTGACAATGTCAAGTCGCCTAGAATGTCCAAATTGTCCAATATAAAAAAGAGTCCAGTGTCCAAAATCCTATTACGGCTCCAAGGTCTTTTTACGTCCAGTCCTATGACGTCTAGTCTGGCGTCTTATTTGTGTGCGTCAATCCCACCCGCAACACCTGGAATCCAAGTTTGTGGGCGTGAGTGTATGAGCGTTAAGTATAGTTAAATTTATTTATAATAACCATTGATGCCACTGTCACTTAGTATTCCAAGTACGCATGTACGTCCCCTTATCAAGACATCTCGTTTGTGATCTAAGATGCCTTATCACTCAATCTCAATCATCATGATAAGGATACCACTGCAATGCGCTTGCGCATGCCAATGTCGGTCGTTGTGTAGATACACCGAATGAAATAGTTTAGTTGGCAAGTTATTAGTGAATTAACTAATAGGTAATACAAAGTGTAACTGAATAAAATAATTATTTATATTTGACGCCATTGATGTCATTGCTATTTTTCTTCCTTGTTCGGATCAGGATGTCAATGCATTCAAAAATGAAAAAGAAAATACATTTTCTTTAAATTATATTTAGTTATGGCACAGAAGACTTAATAGTACTTGGTTATGGTCGAATAAACCGCATTTTTATCGATTTTCCGGACTAGTCGGTGATTATTCAGCCCACTACTAAACTTGTTAGTGTTGTATACGAGAACGTTCTCAGTCAGTGGCAACGAAGCACATGATTGCATTGGTTTATTGATTGAAAATAAACCGTGATCGCAGTTGTAGCCAGTGCGATACGCTGATAAGAGCCTTATCGCCGGATCGCGCCGGCGAATGTAAACTCACTTACGAATTCATTACATGAGATTTGCCGAGTAAACCTTGGAAATATTTGTACTCGTATTGCGGAGTTTGATACGTTATTCTGTGGTATTGTAAGGTTCATCTAAGTCATACAAGCTTTCACCTTTAATTTCATAGTCAACTACATTTTTGGTATGAAACATCACAAGTATCATACAGTGCCTTATAGGTACTTACTAGCTATTACCCGCGGCTTCGCCCGCGTGTTCAAAGGGAAGTAACAATGAGTTTTTTAACATGCATGATTTATTCCTAGATATAATAACATACTAATAATAATTCATAAATAAGTGACAGATCCAAAATTTAAAAAATACTAAGAGGAACCAACTGTAAAACCTATGACCCTCCTCGACCTTCCAACTGTAAATATAAAGTATATCAAAAGTAAGTATATGACCATCCAAGACTACATCGCCACTTACCATCAGGTGGGATTAGAGATAATAATAATATCATATATGCATGAATTTCTATATTTACAGTTGGAAGGTCGAGGAGGGTCATAGGTTTTACAGTTGGTTCCTCTTAGTATCTTTTAAATTTTGGATCTGTTACTTATTTATGAATTATTGTTATTAATTATTATGTTATTATATCTAGGAAAGAGTCATGCATGTTAAACAACTCATTGTTACTTCCCTTTGAACACGCGGGCGAAGCCGCGGGTAATAGCTAGTATTAAGTATGGAAGTTTGGAAGTATGGATAGTATGGATGGATATGGAAGTATAGAAGTATGGACAAATACGCATCATAATGGATCTTTCCATGGGAATGAGTTGTTTTACTGCGGTAAAAAGTAGCCTACGTTACTCTCCAGCCTCCTACCTATCTCCACACAAAAAATCTTACCATAACATCGCTCCGTTACGACGTGAATCACGGACAAACAAACAAACAAACAAACAAACAAACAAACAAACACACTTTCGCATTTATAATATTAGTATGGAAGTATGGAAGTATGGAAGTTTGGAAGTATGGATAGTATGGATGGATATGGAAGTATAGAAGTATGGACAAATACGCATCATAATGGATCTTTCCATGGGAATGAGTTGTTTTACTGCGGTAAAAAGTAGCCTACGTTACTCTCCAGCCTCCTACCTATCTCCACACAAAAAATCTTACCATAACATCGCTCCGTTACGACGTGAATCACGGACAAACAAACAAACAAACAAACAAACAAACACACTTTCGCATTTATAATATTAGTATGGATTAGTATGGAAGTATGGAAGTATGGATAGTATGGATGGATATGGAAGTATAGAAGTATGGACAAATACGCATCATAATGGATCTTTCCATGGGAATGAGTTGTTTTACTGCGGTAAAAAGTAGCCTACGTTACTCTCCAGCCTCCTACCTATCTCCACACAAAAAATCTTACCATAACATCGCTCCGTTACGACGTGAATCATGGACAAACAAACAAACAAACACACTTTCGCATTTATAATATTAGTATGGATTATATCTAGGAAAGAGTCATGCATGTTAAACAACTCATTGTTACTTCCCTTTGAACACGCGGGCGAAGCCGCGGGTAATAGCTAGTTTATAATATTAAGTATGGAAGTTTGGAAGTATGGATAGTATGGATGGATATGGAAGTATAGAAGTATGGACAAATACGCATCATAATGGATCTTTCCATGGGAATGAGTTGTTTTACTGCGGTAAAAAGTAGCCTACGTTACTCTCCAGCCTCCTACCTATCTCCACACAAAAAATCTTACCATAACATCGCTCCGTTACGACGTGAATCACGGACAAACAAACAAACAAACAAACACACTTTCGCATTTATAATATTAGTATGGATTTCTATATTTACAGTTGGAAGGTCGAGGAGGGTCATAGGTTTTACAGTTGGTTCCTCTTAGTATCTTTTAAATTTTGGATCTGTTACTTATTTATGAATTATTGTTATTAATTATTATGTTATTATATCTAGGAAAGAGTCATGCATGTTAAACAACTCATTGTTACTTCCCTTTGAACACGCGGGCGAAGCCGCGGGTAATAGCTAGTATTAAGTATGGAAGTTTGGAAGTATGGATAGTATGGATGGATATGGAAGTATAGAAGTATGGACAAATACGCATCATAATGGATCTTTCCATGGGAATGAGTTGTTTTACTGCGGTAAAAAGTAGCCTACGTTACTCTCCAGCCTCCTACCTATCTCCACACAAAAAATCTTACCATAACATCGCTCCGTTACGACGTGAATCACGGACAAACAAACAAACAAACAAACAAACACACTTTCGCATTTATAATATTAGTATGGATTACATACTCGTGTGCTACAACATAGTATTTTCAGAATGTGTCTGGAATATTGGAATACTTTAATTATTGTGAGTCGAGGTATCCAACGTTAACTTTGAGGCTTGAGCGGTTTATTGGATAAAGCTACGGGCGCCGCAAAAAACGCGTGTGTACGTAAGAAGTTATATAGGTATATAAAGCAGAAGGGATATTCTATGGTGTTGGTCATTCATTCCTTTTACTTTGCTCCATGATATTATATTTCCAGTTCTCCTAACGTTCACATCAATATTTCCAAGTACTTCAACACTATGTGATCCTCCGTTCTATCTTATTGACAATTCCATAATCTAAAATATGACATGTCGTTTCTTATATGCCAACCTCCTCTGCATCGGACAAGCGTTGTAGAATAAAGAGGTCCATCTCTGGACCTTCACTTGAGATTCGTGGCCTCGCCGACATATATACATATATCTTTGGCTTTTTTTAAATTTCATTCCATATGCCACAACCATTTGTTTGTAAAAGAAATCAGTTATCAAGGAATTGTTTGAATTTATTTCCTATTTCCACTCTACAATTTATTTGCATTAGTTTCGTAATAATGTATTTATTATAATAAACATTACGTATCTGTGTATTTGTACTTTAATTATGTATGTCAGTTAAAATATTACATTTCCGCGACACTATGTTCTACACTATGTATAAAATGATCCGATTTTTTTTATTTCTCTTCATTCAAGGGCTAATTACTATGACAATAGTGTTCTCAACCGGTAACTCTGCCATAACGCAAACGCTATATCGCATCAATCATTTGTTAATACTACGTATTAATCGCTCCGCGGTCAATTCCATTCATTAACCATATGCCTAATTACAATGTAGGATGTGCTAAAATTGTCTGTCACATAGTTGGGGCTGTCTACTGTAAGCAGATTACAAACAATTACGATAAGTGTCGTTATTATCTTATATAATTACAAATTATATCTTGTAATCTGAAGATAATGTCGTGTAATAAAAATGAAATTAGGTGTTATCGCCTGATAAGGAATATTTGACAACGATTTAACAACGGTCCGGGACAACTGAATAGCTGTTGTTAAGTTGCGAGTAGAAAATGTTACACGAAAAGAGCAAATAGGTACTATATATGTGTTTATAATGTCATCATAGGTTATAGTTACATTTTTATTGTATAACAAGTAGATACTTGGCCACGGTAAATAGTCTTTATTAAATGAGAGGGTCTATCTATGGGACGGATCACAACTAATATTAATTATAATAATTAAACAATAAAATTGTGATAAAATCTAAAACTTGCACAGAAAATTATAAATATCTATCATTATAATTCAAACACAACCATTAACTTAAACAAACATTAACATTAAATAAATTAACTGACGTAAAGTGAGAGCCGTGAGTGAGCTGCAACTTAACCGTCTTAAGTTATTGCCATAAATTATAGTGAATTAATAATTATAATTAAGCGTGAATGTGACACGGATCAAGTGTCGTCGTGTGAATAAACATATCCACAAAAAGTAAACAATTTATGCACAGATTTTATAACCGTTTCGAATTATATATGTAATTATAATTAATTAACGGTTGCGTTCTAATCGGAGTCCAGAGTTCGATTTCCAAATCGAACATTAATTTGTGAGACGGATAATTTTTATCGGGGCATGGTCATTTTTTTATATCCGTGCCACTTATATTCCTACACAGAAAACGCAGTACAAGTAGGTAAAGAGAAAAGGTACCTATATATTTTTTCTAAAATCTATTTATATAAAAATGAATCCCTACCATGGTGGGTGATCAGCTGGACGGATTTCGCTAATTCTTTTTTTATTGTCTTTGTTATTGTCAGGAGAAGGTTCTTATTGAAATACAAAATTAAAAGAGCAAGAAAGTAGTTAAAGAAAGTTGTGCGGAAAATTATAAAATTTAAGAAAACTTAATGACCATATTAACTTTTCTAATGTAACCTTAGCAACATAACTTTTTATTTTATAACTGTCAGTCAGGGAGAGGGAAAGGAGGGAGTTGTTAGCATAGACATAATACTACTAGACATATGTAAGTGAAACCGTCACGCTGCGAAGAAAGGCAGGAGGTAAACCTATCCTTGTCTTACTTACGAGTTACGCGAGTCTCCTTGGTCTCTTTCTCTTTCTAATAGCGTGACGCAAAGAAGGCCCGCTTGTCTAGTCTAGTAGTATTATGTCTATGGTTGTTAGGCGTTACAAAGTTCGCCGGTTCAGCTAATTACTGATAAATAATTACCTTTTAAATATTATTTTAAAGCATGTACACATATATTTAAAGCATGCAGACATATTATAGTCTGTTACCTTCGCACCTTAAGCTGGCTATTTACATACAAATGGTGTTTTATTCCATCGCCACTAATAAAGGAGCTATCGGGTGGCACAGATCGCATCTAAATTATTGTTTTTATTGAATTCCAATCGATTCCGTGGACTAGATAAGGAGATCGGGTAACATGGGCAATATGGGCATGTATTTCTTTACTTGTTTCGTAATTACTATGCTTTAAGGTTTTTTAGTTACACATGATAAATTATGATTTGACGACCCTGTAGCCTAGTTTGTTAGCGACCTGTAAAGCGAGGGGTCTAGGGTTCGATTTCGGGCCGGGGCATTTGTACTCGGGTGTTGTTGTGAAGTATTATAATATGCTGCGAATATATAAAACATAGAAACCTAACTTACGCTAGAAAATGACCCAACGTAAAAGTACACCAAAGTAGGCGGAGCCTAAAAATTACACCAGACGAGCTGTCAGTCTCTGTTTGGTCGTGTCACAGAGAAGTAGTAACAAACATTCAACATTTATAGATATTTACTACGAAAATGCCGAAGTATGAAGTGAAATGGTGTATTAATCGTGTAGGTGTTCATCAAAAAAACACTAGAATCACATTTCACAAATGAATTTTGTCCTAAATACGTGGATTTTTATTATTTTATTTAAATAATGACAAATATTGACAGCCGTCATGTTTCCCTATACATTGCTTGATAGTTGCTTACAAAATATGTTTTAGTTATAATAAAACGCAATGAATATCGTTCATTTCTGTTCGAACGTAATGAATGGCGTATGCGTTATGGAGGCATCATTGTCTGTAAAAATAGTTATTCAAGTTATGTTAAGTTTAGTGTACCTACTTACTACTTACGGAGTTTTACGGAATCAGCTCTTTACTTTATATATATGCAAATGTCCAGTTGGTTTGTCCGTACGTAACACTTATAATAATTGTAATAATGCTACATACATTGAATAGTGTAATTGTTTGATTGTGATAAAAAATCATACATTCAAAACTGTTCAGCTTTCAGCATGGTGTATAATCGTCTGGTTATAGGTTCCCAAAAAATGGTTGTCTGTAAAGTCGGTTTACGGACGGTAGTTTAACGTGACAACGTCATGACACAACATTGATGAAATGATTGCATACTTTTATGCATAAAATTGAGCGCTTCGGTCGATCGTAGCCGATCGTGCCTCTCTATCGCTTGTTCCGCGCTCTAGCTCGCGCGGAACGGGACAATGAGTCATGTTTATTCGTGCGTGCGCCCGGCGTTCATCGTTTTAATAGACGTTATCACGTCAAAGAAAACAAAGCGCAGGCTAGAATAGACAAAGGCAGTTCGGTTAGAAAGACAGGAATGTAACTGGGACCCTAAACATCAAACAAATCAATTAAACTCTCAATAATTATGCTCCATACATTTAGGTAATGATGACTTCTATGAGTCTGAAATCGGAAATCGAGGGATATCTTCAAATTTTATAGGTATCTGTAGTGTTTGTTGTGCGTTAGTTTCAATAAAGCTCGAAGATGGTCCCGTAACGATTACATGGAGAAATTAAATAATAATAGAATATTATAGGTAAACAGACTTCAAAATTGAAAAATAATACGTGTATGCAGGCCCTCAAGTATAGACACAAAGAAATGAAAGGCAGCCTGAATTGATATTATTAAGTGTATAACAAGCAATACTTAATTATTTTTTCAGTTTAGAAATCGGCCTACCTATTATATTTTTATATTATTACTAGCTGACCGAGCAAACGTTGTTCTGCCAAAAAAATTTTAAGGGGTAGGGGGATGAAAAAAAGATGTTGTCTGATTCTCCACCCTAGCCGATATTCACACTAAGATTCACGAAAATCGGTCAAGCCGTTTCAGAGGAGTTCAACTTCAAAAAAGCGTGACACGAGAATTTTATATATTAGATCTAATTTTTGTGTAACACTTGGTGACAGACCCGTAGTCCATATATTAGAAACGTCATTAAATATGGATGTTATATTTTAACGGCACCTTACCATTTATTATTTATTTATTTATTACTGCAGACACATCCCCGCGCTATGGCGCACTTTTAATTCAGAAAAGCCTGTCTATGGTTTATACTCGTACATCTTTGGTATAAACAATATTATTATTATTTTGTGGTTTTCAGTTCGGTTTTTAAAATATTTTTATTTGTAAGACCCAACCTTAACCTTGAGGAATTGAAAATAATCATAAATATGTTTTGATTGCGATTACTAAAACAATACTGTTTCATGATATTATAAATCTTTAATAAAAAAAAATCCAAATTCTAAATGATAATTATTTGCTGTTCTTCATTTCGCATAACATCATCCTCCTGTGACCTTTCGTTGGTCGGAGAGCGGTCAGAGCGGGCAAGCGCTATACAAATCGATCATTACCGATTTTTCCCGACATTTCATTCTAGTTGCCGACGTACCGAAAAATTATCTGTTTTTACTAGGAGTTATGTTTCTATGTTTTCTATATTCGCAGATAATATGTATGTGTAGTCCATGCCACCCGCGATACAGGTGAAAACCTATTGTGGGGGTATCAGTGTGTGTTTATTTAGTTTAGCGTTTATAAATAAAGGCCTATGAAGGTTAGCAAAATTGATTTTACCTAACGCAATTTACCTAGTATACTTATTTTTTAATGGATTTATTAAGCTGACACTTTTTGTGTCGGTCAAATCTTGCGACACTAATTAGACCTTCTTCCTCTTATGGAATTGAAATTTTATATATTGCTTTAGTTCTGATGACAATGCATTTGTGTGACCCGATACAACAAACAACACTCAGAAAAGAAAACTGTTTAACGATTAACAGCACGTTGACTCTAAAGCGTGTATTAAGTTTTTCAACTATTTGATTGTTTGATACACAATTATTATTATTAATTATTCTTATTTTATTCTTTACTGTGCGGTAATAAAAAGTGTGACTGACCCGTTTACAATTATTGTAAACGGGTCAGTTATTGTTTTTACAATATATTCAATTATCTTTTAAATGTCTGCACGACTATATTTACTCTAACTAGAAAACTAAAAGCCTTTCACAAACCATATTCAGCGTGTGTTTTTGTTCACGAGAGATGTAAAAACTATTTAAAATAGTTATATGCTCTAATAATTGCCAAGTAGGTACCTATAGTAGATAGGTATTTCCCAGTTTGGAGCTTATATTTACATATTAGATACCATAATGTTACAAGATATTTTCAATTATACGATTCAAAATTTCTTCATCATACATTCAATAGGTTCAAAAGTAGTAAATAGGTAATTACTTTAATACTATCCAATGACACACCGGAATGAGGAAAGTTCAATACTTTAATACCCAAGTTCAGTTCGTATTCAGAAGTTTTCACTTCAAAAATCTCTACAGCAGTGACGCAATAAAGTAATAAACGATATTTCCGAATCTAAATACTTTTTACAATCAAAGGAATGCGATAGAATGCTCATAGCCATCTAACGACCAATTATGTCCCGCCATATTGTTACAACACCCTGTATTATAAGCCCACCCGTATATTTTACTTGTAATCATTGGAAAAATCGATTTCCGTAACTAACCAAAAGCGAGTTGCGAGTGGCGAGTAAAGCGAGGAACAAATAAAAGGTAAATAAAAGGATTCGATCCGTCAAATCTACACCGTAATACCTACGGCATTGAACTAATATACTAACGTACAGTATGTATTAATTGTGAAACGTTCCTTAAATAAACACTTAAACATAATACGTATACCTAAACTGTTAATAGTTATCACAATGAGGGATTTCTGAAACGGTCTACGCCAGATGGCAGCACTTTGGCGTCAGGTCTAATGAACTGTCAAAATACATACGCGAATTACAATTTTGTATGTATTTTTTGGTTTATTTATTCTTAAAATCATTACTTTAAGAATATTGTTTCCTAAAATGCCACAGTGTTGTGCAGTGCCTATGTGTGCAAATAAAACAGGAGGGCATAAGTTCCCTACTGGAGATAAAACCCGATTGAAACAGTGGCTTGTAGCCATTCAAAGATAAATTCCAACGAAAAATAGCCCGTGTCCCAGTGGTCGGATCGGGGCGCGAGAGGTACCAAAAGATCGGGCTCGGTGAGCGCTACACAGAACTGAAATAAAATTTGATGTAAAAAGTGTTTTGAGAAAGTAATTTTGAAGAGAGTTGTTTTTACAGTTTTTAGCAAAAAAATTTGAAATTTACGAAATATTTTTTACGGAACTAATAGAAATGGGTGCGCCAAGAGATTTCTAATCTTCCAATACCACGCATTGGTCGGTCGACGTGAAATTTGAAAAGAAACTATTGCAAAAACGTATGTTAATATGAGGAAAAAGTAATTTAAAGAAAATTTTGAAAAATTTAAAGGTAAATCAAAAATTAATTAGACAGTTGAAGAGAGCACTTCAAGCCTAATCTATTGATATATAGCACTACTATATATGGTTAACTATTGGGAACTACGAAATGTAAATCTATTAATTTAAAATTGTGTGCCGTCACACTTTAGGTGGTTTTTGGTACTAAGTAGACAATGTATGCGGAAGGAAGAAAGCTACTTTTTCTGTGTTCCAGTGGTCGGATAAATAAATAACTGCAAAATAGTAGTTAAAGAACGAAATCAAATTGTGTAAACAAAATCTAGTACCTACCTTTCAATGAGCTTTTCCTTAGTACCAGTGACTTTTGTGCCCCTTTTTTTTGAGCTCAATCTTCAGTTCAGCGACCTTTTACTGGCCGTAATCCATAATAAAATCAATAACACTTCCAAACACAACAGAATTTCATTAATTTATGTTTACCTACGACTCGGTGCTATCTGACAGCTGTTTAGACCTGCCGCCAACGTAGCGCCACCTGGTGGCAGAAAAAGTATCGAAAACCCTCATTGCTGATTATATTCAGAATATTGGATTTGCCCCAGTGTCATTGTCGAATAGGTATAACTATCCACGAGTACATCTCACATTACGATTTTTTTAATTACTTACAAACAATATCCGCACCTGAATCAAAAGCTATCGTAATTAATTTTATCTCTCGTCTTATAGATAAATTTCGTAATATAATTGTCTTTATTTAATTTGTAATTGGAGTATTATTACTAGCTTATAGAACCGACACTGCGAACACGATGTATGTCCCAATGAATTGGCACCAATAGGCTTCAATTTTCAATGGATTCCTTCGATTTCGAAAGGAGACCGAGGGCTCAATTTTGTAAATAGAACCTCCCGGTGGGACACACATTTTGTTTTGCTTGCTTTTTAACTCAAAATATAGTTATTCGCTGACCGTGAGACGACTCGGTAGTTTTATTCGAAATATTTCACCTTACTATCACTTGATCTACTCCCTTTAGTTGTTATTAAAGTCACCGCATGATATATTATTCATCGATAACTACTAATGAATTGTTTTTACCGTTTTAAAACGAATTTGTAGTTATTTTTTAACTAATCTGATTTTGTCAATGGAATAAATTAGATGCAAACATTCGATTAATTTCTAAATCTTGTGCGTCTGTTAAGCTGCTGCTGTAAATAACTCCAAGATAAGATTAAGAAATATCGTAGTTTTAATTAAATATACCTATTCCAAACCTGCAAGACATTCCTAGCGGCGTATTGGATCCTCATAACATCGACATATATGGTGTTATTTTTTAATGTAATTAAACTAAACTACTTTAATGGTAGATTAGTATTTAAAATAGTCTTTAAAATTTAAAAACCTTTCTGCGACTGACTGTTACACAGTTAAAATATAAATATTGCTAACTTACACTTAACTGCATTGAGTGCTGTTTAGCTTTCGGGTTCCATATGCGTGTCAAATTTAAAGAAATAGGTATACTTACAGTAGCTTCCCAATATATTTATAGTAATTTAGTCTTTATACGGAATAACATAACTGCATATAAACAAAATTGTGACTTATCAAATCGGCAAACAAGAAGGATGCATCAATTGGCTACCTCTTCGTACCGTCTTGCTAAAGTGCAGCGTTCTTTTATGGGACTCGGTATAAAATTCTATAATAAAGTCCCAAAGCTAATACGTGACTTGCCGATGGAATCTTTTAAGAAACGTGTAAAAAATCAACTAGTAGGCAAAGGTTATTATAACATGTATGAATATTTAAATGATAAGGATGCTTGGAAATGATCAGCTAGGCAACCAGTTCTGCTCAGGTTAGAGAATACCTATTTTTGTAATAAATATAAGTTTTATTTTTAAAAGATGTGCTGAGGAGTTTCTTTACGGCTTTTCTTCTCCTCCATGACAAAGCACCTTTGCGAAAAGCTGGCAAATTAAAAAAATGACGTGCATAAGTGTATCAGTGATACCTACATGAATAAAAGATTATTTCATTTCATTTCATAGACTCCATAGTCAGTCGAAAACGTCACTGACATTACGTGCCCCTAGCGGCAGAAGGTATTAATACTATTACCATTTTTAATCGACTTCAAAAAGGAATTCTACTGTATTCAATTCGACTGTATTTTTTTATGTTTGTTACCTCAGAACTTTCGACTGGGTGAACCGATTTTGATGATTCTTTTTTAATCGAAAGCTGGTGCTTGTCATGTGGTCCCATTTAAGTTTGAGATACATGTGATGAGTTGTTTTTGAGTTATTTTGAAGTCGGTTATTTTTTTCTTGGTAAAAATCAGATTATGTACTACATTAATGCAAGACCTATTTTATTGGTGTGTGTGTTGGTGTTAAAAATTAAAAAAATATATCAATTAGTGCAATCCTCTCGTCAGTAAGCGGGAAATGTTGAGAGAGGACGCGTGCGGCGTGTGCCGTGTGCCCCACACGCGGGCCCTAGTGCACCACTAGTGCACCACTTGTGTACCACTTGTGTACCACTCGGGTACCAGTTCCTGGATGGATGATAAACGTATTCATAAACGGCACGTGCCGCTGTTGTGTTTTGATGAAATGATTACCTCCTAGTGAACTTTAACACTCTATGTACCTACTAGCATTCGGACAGAACACACATAAAAAGGAATAATGTAATTACACTAAACAACTAAACTTAACACTTAATTTATTAAGACAAGATAATATATTTTTGCGTGGTTTTTTATGAATGTTGATCCAGTGCATGACATATTGTTTGTAGAGTAAAAATTTGCAGAGCCACCAGACCTTGTAAAGTTAGAAGCGACTTTCTTTAATACATTTGACAACCTTTTTACAATGAAAGCCACATAAACTTGTTCCGTAACATACATAACATAATAAACAATGAAAATCATTGGTAACGGCAGAACTAATTTAAATATACAAAGTGACATTTCCAGATACATGTACTGAGATTTACTCAATATGTAATTTTGTATCTGTATTTTTAATAGAATAAATTGTCTGTTTCAGGTAAGTACAGAGACATTTATCATCTGTATCTGGGCGTGTAAGTACGTGGTGTAATGCCTGGTGTCATTAGTACCATTCGTCAATAAGATTTATAAAGGAAACATTAACACTTACGAGTGTGGTTCGTACGGTTCGTACCACACTCCGCACCTTATTTGATACCATGTTACATCGAAGAAAAACACATTAAGAGTAACTAAAGCTCATGTGATGAAGCTTATCCATACATAGAATTGAAATCTGTATATACATACTGTAACTCAACCACGTCTCTCTACTTATTCGAGACGAGATATTATTATGTAAGTAAACAAAAACATAGCGACATTTGAGCTAGATCTGACGAGTATTTTGCGTTTTGTACATTATGCTCCGAAGGGTAGTTTTTGAGTTATTTTGAAGTCGGTTTTTTTTTCTTGGTAAAATTCAGATTATTATCCTGGCTATAAAAAGGTAGTTAGAAATCCTACAAGAAATAATAACTTGCAGTACCTGGCGTGGTTGAATCTGGCTTCTACTTTATATCAAAATCACATAAAATAAAATAAATAATCAATATTCGTACTAGATAAGTAAGATTCTTCACATGACTAAAGTATATTAGATAATTTTGATACTTACAATTAATATACCTTCGTCACCAGTAGTTTAAAAAACTTTGAGAGCGTGATTCAGGAACCCAGTTGTCTCATCTCATGTGGTGATGAGTTTACACCCCTCGCAAAAACTACCGTCCTACCACCCTACCACAGTCTTCAGTAGCAAGCGGCCTTCCTATTCAAAAACTAGATAAAGCGTCCCATTCCCACTCGGTTCGCTAATGACGCGATACGGACGCAATTTATGTCCGTCAGTGGCGGCTTTACATACATTTCAATATCGCTGCTTCGGAGAAAGGATTCTCTTATAATTTATGTGTTAACTAAGACTCTGAGGAAACTTCTTCTAATTCTGACATTATTTCTTTATCCTATTTAAATTCCATTTTATTTTTTCTTTATATTTTTTTCGTTTGAATACATTGTTTTTTGTATTTCTTTTTCAACTATTATAATTTTTTTTTTGTAAAAATAAATGCGCAAGTGTATAATTCCGACACACTAAGGGCACGGCCCGGGGGCACCACAAGTTAACCGAAACTCAGCGTAAACTCTGTTTAATGTATTAACCTCGTTTGGCTGACTTATCGCCGAGTAATTTATCCGCAGTTGTTCCAACTCTTGGGAAAAAGCAGTTGCTAAAAAGTTTAATAAAGTCGCGCCGCGAGACATACGCTACCTTTGTGATCTTTTGAGGGATGTCGGCCATTTTTTGTGACGAGATAGTTCTGGTTAATGAGTCTTTCTAATTACTGGATATACTTTGCGGGAGTTTTGTTATAAGTGCATTTTAAAACGCGCGTTGCTTTGGACTACTATTTTAAGTAAAGATAAGCTTTTTTGTCAAATACAAAAAGATGAAAACGTGAGAACATTATCCACTTGGAATGTCGTGTTTGTAATTATTTCTGGCGTTTAAATACATCAAATACTTGGTAAATGAACAGTACCTATGTGCATCGTTTCCCAAGTGCGCCTTTAAATCGTATGTTTTTAAGTTACTAGTACTTGTCGTTCAAAACTTTTACTACTTTATCATTCACAAAATAAAACATCCGCGAAAGCGACGGAATCCTTCCAAAGTTCCCATATCTCGCGATCCACTCACATCACAATATTAAACGTAACTTCCAACTTCGGAGTTATCGCCGGCGCGCAGTATCAGGGCCGCGCGAATCAAGGGGGGGCAATTACCGAAGTTGTCGCATCACGGCGTGACAAATATCTGGTCTACTTTAACAAATACGCTCGCGATTTTTTCACCGCCCGCTTTATCGGCGAGCCCCAAGGCGGGCGACCCTTGGTACACAATTTTTCAGCACGATATACGAGTACCAACTGAGAGTCTTTAAAAAGTTTATCGTTGGAAGTTCGCACACCTTCCGTCGCGAATGATATATCGGCGGGCATTAATCTTCGTTGCGTTGTTAACCGTTAGTTTGCTCGGTGGAGCTCGCCTTTTTATTAAAATGATCAATGAACAATCTAAAATAAAACACAATTAATCATAAATAAGTATTAACTACCTACTTAATGACTGATTAAGTTATGGCGAATATTTTTTGTATCAACAAACGTTTCCGTCAGTTTAACGTTTGCCTTGTATGCAACTATAAAATAATTGTCTGTGAATTGATGTATTGTTCCTATTTTGTCCTTCAGAGTGAATTCTTGTACATTTGATCACTTACTTAATTTTTATTTCAGATTAATTCTATTACAAGCTTTTAACTTTTCATATACGAGTAAAAATTTTCATAAAACTGTAACATTCCTTTTACCTTTTGAAGTGGTTTTCAATAATAGTTATACATGCACAGCGCATTTCATCGTATGAAAAATTAAACATACACAAAACATTACAAACAACAAAATATTTTATCTGTCAAATACATGTCGGCCTTGGCCTTAAGCTAGACCTTACGCTTTGCAAACAAGACTATATCAAAGTATTAGCTTACAAAATAATCCTTATGTATCGTGAGTATAAGTGTCATAGTAAAAAAAAGGCTATATTAACTAACCAAGACCCAAGTCTAAGCAAATAGAGTTTTTATACCCCCTTCCCAATATAACATCAACACCTGTCATAAACAAAACGGACATAAATATAATAATTCTTCATCGATACGGCCATGGCGGTCGAGTTAACGCCGGATATTGTGAATTTATCGTCGATGAATCGCCTTCGCGGTTCAACGGTCACCCCTAGATAGCACTTTCGTACTAGCGTTATGGCCCGCTCAAGCGAAGCGGTTAAACGAACGAGCGGTCAGCGGAACTATCGATTATGACTTAGTTTTATACCTGAAATTAAATACCATTATGTTTATACGTAGATCAATGAGGAGGATAAATGGCGTGGAAAGTCCGAGAAGCTCATATTTATTTACTTTTTAATTTTGGACCTTGAATTGAATGGACATTAAAGTTTACTTTATCTGTGCTCAGTTTATATTGTGGAAGCTTGAAGACCTTGACAGAAATTAAAATTATGACAGAAATTTAAATTAGGTTTATCTACAATGGGACCAATATTTTATTATGTATGAATATGATCAAATCAAATCAAATAACTCTTTATTGTGGACAGTATAAAGATGTTACAGATTAACAAATTGATTGCTGTCCTGTCTTAAAGGCGTACAATACATTGCATTGGTTAAAAATTTGCATATAGTTAATAAATCAAATAAAAACGAACCGCACATAAATCATACTCAAATAAAATTTAAATAAATAAACTTGACAAGTTAAACTCGCTTGTAGAGGGTTCCGTACGTTGATTATGTATCTACCGTTATAAATAAGTAAATAAACTTTCACACACTCATACCCCCTCAGTACGATTTTACCTGTGTCATGGTGGTATGGACTACACATGATGTTAAAACATCATCACATCACAATAACACCCATGACCCGAGAAGTAGCCCAGATGATGTACACTTCTAAATAAGTCTCCATAGAAGCTAAAATAAGAAATTGCATTTCATTTTTAGTTTTAAGGTACTTAACACTATCTTTAAAATCAAATTTATGATTGCAAAGTTTTTTTTTTGTAACTTGTAACTTATAAGATTCAAAACTATAATAACCCTTTTAACATAAAACGCTCTTTTCATACACGAAAACCAATTGATATGGTTGCTAGTTAATTCAAAATGAGGACAGTCTATAGAAAACTGCGTAACATTTAAAGTGTAAATTTTTCCAACTCCTTAGTTGAAATATCCTCATATCACATTTGCATACAAAGAGCTTCAGAGAACACTCACTCAACGCCGTGACGATTACCTATTCAATTGATTGCGTATAGTGCGTACCCTCCATTATCGGAACGTGCAAACTGTGCTGGCCATCAGATAGGGATGTGAACGCACCTTTGGGGTACGACTTTCGTAGCGAGCGTAGCGGAGAGTAAAATACCTTTTTGTAAAGGTATTTTTAGTGATCAAAATGATTTTGAATTGTTCTTCGATAATGTCGTAGGTAATTGCGTGTTTTCGTAGGAATGAAAATTTTGTAGTTATACTGGCATTTACATTTAATAAAACTGTTTAAATTTTAAGGCAAGCTTATTTCAGGTACATTTTACGAAACAATAATCAAATGCCCGTTTTTACCAACATCCCCTAAATTTTTAGGGACACCTAAGTATAAAACAGTGTTTTATCGAAAAATATCGGTGACATAGAAATTCTGTCAACCACTACAAACATCACCTACATAAGTGACCCCTAACAAAGAGTCACTTATCACTGTGAAAATTAATTTAACTTAGGTGATGCCTAACGCTAAGATATATTTAATTAGGTGATCGTTTAGATGCCACCAGTGAAATTGGACAATTTTGTAAAAATGCATCCTTGTAAATTATTATGTGTTACTGGAAGAAAAACACGTAAAGAGCTACATTAAAAACATGGTCTTTTAAATGATCCATTTATACAAGTTCGACACGAATTATATGCCTACTTACAACTTTTTACTTAAGATCTTAATGTTTCATTAGCTTCCGCTAACCGCGTCCGCTGCGCCCATGCCCGACCACAGCCTTAGCTAGCCCTAAAGGCCGGAGCACACTACGTATTCAAATACACCATCCAATTTCGGTGTTCGAACGCGATAAGCATCAGTCTCGGTTTTTATTTATTGCGTCGCGATGCTGGCTCTATCTAGCGTCGTATAAATAACGCGAATCTATACAGTTATCGCTTCTATCGCGAGATGGACGATAAACTTTATTTATAACGCACGCCCACGTCACGTACGATGCTAAGGAATTGGACGGTCACGGGTGACATATGTTTTGATATGTCGTTGTTGTACCGGATAAGTGAATATATTAGGTCACTTTTTAAGCAATTTTTATTGATTTTAATGATTGATTAATAATAAATATTATGTTAAAAGGAAAACCCTGAAGTTATCTTGACTACCTAATATTTCAGTCGATAAACAAAGTTAAAAAGTGACTGAATCGTCGTCTAAGACTCAATCTTTTATCAATAAACAACGTAGTTACGAACAATACACCCCGCATCAGTAACTGGCACCCAACACGGGGAACATTCCCACCACGTACCTAAATGCTAATTACGCGTTTAACACTCGCCACAATAAAAATACACTCCCACGACCAGACGTACGAAAAAAGCCATTTTTCCGAATGACCTACACCACTCCGCATAATGACGTCGCATTGCAATCGCGAATTCTTCAACCGAGCGACAAGAAAGTATCAAATATTAACCATCGAACACACCTGAAGGTAGACAGCTTGGCATGCGTATGAGGAGGACAGATACACCATCGCTTGCTCGCTCTTGCGTCTCACAAACTCACGCGCAAGCCTTATACGGACGACGTAAGGACTAAAATCGAATTTTTATTAACTCCTAAACGACATCATTAAGTTTGCCGCGGCGCGGAAGATAGCATCAATTCGTACGTTAGCAAGAAACACATTTCAACAGAAACATGGACGATGTTGGGCCGAAACGAAACAAAGCGTTGTGACATCGAGATAAGAATCGATTGGCTCGCGAGACGTCGCACCGAAACCGACTGAACAAATTATCGATTCATAAAAACATCGATTTTAAAATATTGCCGCTCGTTTATCGCGTCACCGATGCATTTGTAATAGGGTGGCCAGGTTTTTTCGGTGTATTTGAATATGGTTCACTTTTTGCACATCACATACCTACCTCCCCAAATATTCAAACACCCGCTTATGATTGCACACTGAGATAAAATGAAGCATGCATTTTTCGAAAATTTCCAGGAACACCACACATTAACAATATACCACACATTATAATTATTACCTATCCTTTACACTGCACTTTACAAAAACAAAAACCTCATAAGAAGCGCATTACACTTCGTACTATCGTGCATTGCGCTTCTACGTTTCAGTAAGTATGTAGAAATTCTTCAGCACACAGTGATTAAATTCAGATCATTTGCACCTTTGACTTTTCCAAAATAAGTGCGTATTTGCAAATTCCGGATGGAACAGAACTTAATCATAATTAGAAGCGAGCATAATCATAATTATCCATGTGCTTAAAATTAAGCTTAAAGCAGTGTGGAGTGTGGACGCAGCGCGATGGCCGTGTGTTTCACTGTCATACGTCATACGATATCGCGCGATCTGCCTGGCGGGTAGCAACCACCGCAAACACCGCGATGGCGACTGCAATCCATCACGTCGCGGTATTGTTTTAAATTAACTGTCCAGAAAGCATTGAGTTGACATGTCGAGATTCTCGAGAAACTGCCTTAGGATTATTGTTATCAACATTGGCCTTGATAGTGAACTTTCAATGCTTTAAAGTTATGAGGTCTAAGGGTGTAAATGTAATGTAAAATATGGGTTGATCATTGGTGTAACAACAGATGAACACGTATATCACCATTAATTTATTCATTACTTAAGCGTGAGTTGTAAAAATTAGGGTTAAAGTTTTGTTTGAAAACAATACAGAATACTTTTATTTAGAAAAGTAACACGCGGACGAACTTTGTAAAACTAATCGTTAACATTACATAAATGTATACTGGTCAATATGTAGATGTAATACCGTGTGAAACATCCATGAGCGCTTCCTTAAGCTATCCACTCGGCGCTTAAGTGAGCCTAAATCCAATTCAATTCGCGATGCTACCTGTTGCGTCACGGCCCCATTGTACAACGTACATTGCGTGCTATCTCCGCTCATTACGGGTCGAGCGACCCCCCGTAAGTAATGAAGGCGCCATGAAATGTGTTAGTGAAACATGTTTATTATTTCCGTTTATAATGCTCTCATCGTGAACTAAGAGGTAAGAACCGCCCCACTTGGCTCGGGACTCCTGTAAACAAGGTTTAGGGCCATAGTCCACCACGCTGGCCCAGTGCGTATGATATTTGTCACGTAGTCAACCATACTATCAAATAAGAAAGTCAAATGTAATTGTTGGAATATAGGCATAAACAAGAACTTTTTATTTAATCTGTGCTACTCGAGCACTGCATTATCTGTGTATGTTCTATGGTACCGGTTACTCTATGATCTCTCTCTCTCTCTCTCAAATATGTTCCGGTTTCGTTCGCTGCCAATTTTTGTAAAAGAAACGTTAATTTGCAATAAATCCCGTATTTTTCCAGTATAATTTTTTTTATTTCATCAGTAATTACTGTAACGCTCGCAGTTTTTAACGTATGCAAATAATTTTGGGCATAATTATAGAAAAGATTATAATAAGTTTAATATGGACGTTATATTTTAGGGTAAGTAGAGAATTAAAGACATCCTTGACTTTAGCCAATTCGAACCGCACACCAACCACTGGGTTTGCACTGATAAAGATAACTTGGAAGGGCTATAAGCCAAATTATTACACCTACAGCTATATTATACCCCATAAATACACTTAAAAGTATAATTTTTGCCGTATAATAAAGGTTAAAACAATAATAAGGAAAAAGTGAACATTTCGAACGCATTAAGATACGTTGACGATATTCGGTCATGAGATAACCGACGGCCGGAGAGAAGTAGGTATACATCGATAATACGACAGCCGAGTCCATTCTTTCATGGTAATTTATGTCATTATTGCAATATCAAGAACTTTAATCTATATTTTATGTAATTTTATTGGCTGTTAATGTTAAATAACAATCGTAAAATGTTCGAGCCATAATATTGTTTAAGGTTTTAAGGCTAAATTTTGTGAGAAGTGAGGGTACGTAATGCAAGTGACACATTAATATTTGTTACTTTTATTTTCTCCATAAATACTCGTACTATAACCTAATTTAAATCTTCAAGGATACAATGTCATTTGACCTAGGTTCCAGCCTCCTAATAAACGGTTTATCATTAAAGATTTCCCTAGTGAAAGTTGGTGAAAGATTTAGACAAAGTTTTAGTACCTAAATACTTACTAATTACTATTACCAAGTCAAGTGGTCCCATGTATACGAGTTGTTAGTGTATTCCAGAGTTTGCCCAGATAGCTGTGATTCGAAGCCAGGACTAACCGGCAGATAATCATTGTCACCTCCACAGAGTTGTCAAAGACTAAATAGATATCTAAGTAAGACTACGTACAATGTAGATCCTCGCCATCCATTAATAACGTAGATATTAGAAGGTGCAGCAGAGTGGCTGCTAGCATTCCTGGGAGACGCTATCGGGAGATACCGAGCGTGCGCGCCCCTGATAACGCCGCCCCCTTTATATTTCACACGACAAACGCGAGCGGCGCAATTGATAAGCGATTTGGTTGGACTGGACTTCTGAAGGCAAGAAAAGAAGATATTTTTGTTTGTATTCTGTACCTATCGTATTTTTCATACAGGTAAATAGCCGCCAAAATAACCGATGAGCTGTTCTTACCATAAGTTGTCACTGTAGTTCGTTTGTTTTTAATTGTTTACTTTGGTAATTTCCAATCTTGTTATTAAGTATTCCTCACACGAAGCGAACTATTCCACTTTCTCAATAACTTATTTTTTCTTAACGCATACATGCCAAAATTTCGCTTATCAACAATTTTCATAACACATAAATGCCATGTTATAAATACAAATGAATCACTACACTTCTAAGATAAAATAGAACAATATTCGTTAATTTACAAAAATAAATGAAAATTACCAAATTACTACTTTATGTAATCTAGTGCTATTCTATAAGGAAGGAGATAAAATACGTGCATCGAAGCTAAATCAAAAGGTGTAGTCCAATCAGAGCGGTGGCGGTGGCTAGCTCGCTCCTCGGAGACAGTATCGCGAGATACGAAGTGTGCCCGCGTCTGATAACACCCGCTTTCCCTATATTTCACAGCAGTCCGCGATACAATTTACAAGCGTTAGCGTGAAATAATAAGTTGTAAAAAAAGGTATTGTATGTACAAAAAGAGGTATGTAGTAAAATAGCTTTGGTTGCTAAGGGCTCTATAGCTTTTCTAATAAAAATTTAACGTCTATAACCGTAACAAATTCTTACTAATGTCCTTTCGTAGAAGCTTCAGCTCAGTTTCGCATTAGTTCGGAAGTCGTTAAATATTCCAATTATAATTAAATGTTAGAATAATTTTAGAAGAAATAAAATTCTGTCTCAATAACTAAATGCCTACAAAATTATTAACTAGCCACGGATTTAAAATAAAAAGAAGTGGCTTTAAAAGTTACTTAAAAAATAATTAGGTAAAGCGAAAATTTAATTTATTTTCTCTACGAATTTATATAAAACACCTTTTTCTAAAATCTTAATCTAAAATTGACGCACAGACGATGCACACAACTTATCATATTCACTTCTTTGTATGTTTGAGTGAGTTCAACTTAAAATATGTCATCCATATTGAGGGAATAGTAACTAAAAGCATTCCTGAGAAACGCTATCAAGAGATAACAAGCTTGTGCATCCCGATAACAACCACCCCCGATATTTCTCACAGACCACGTCAGTGCAAGGCATAAGAGATTAGCATCATTTAAATGTTTTTTTTTCTGTGAATATGTTTGATTCAAACAGTGTAAATAATTTTAAAGGCACGACTTAGTTTTAAACTGATGAAATGCTAACAAACTTGGCATATAATAAGAATTAAAGTAGCATAACATTTGCGGGAGATTAGTTTCTTGATTTACTTTAGCATTAAGTAAGTATAATACGCAAACATCTCATATTTTGCTTACTACATAACCAATCATAATTACCGACCACACCTCGCTCGGAGGTGTGAATAACATTCCCTGAATGTGCAATCGTATTTATTGTTAATTATCTAGACATTATTTACTTGTTATTATAAGCACTAATGGTACAGTCACCTGCAGAGAAAAGTAACCCATCTGTTTATAAACATACGAACAGCAACGTTTCCGTCGACTGTTGCGTTGTAAACAGATGGGTTACTTTTCTTTGCAGGTGACTGTACATAAAGCCACACAAATATACATACAAACACATTAAACATCATGTAAGTTCCACAAACTGTTAGCAATGAAAGCTAGCGCTCTTGTATTGTGGCACACGCTTGCCGGCGAAGACTAATAAAGCCATTTAATATCTACTTCCGAACAGCTCCGCGCATTACATTACCCGTAAAGATCGTGCAGTGCGCATGTTAAATAGGTATTACCACCATTAACTAACTTCATCATTTACTGCATTCATATTGTTATAATTACTTGGTTGCGTTTCGCAATGGACCCTACATTGTGACCTGAACAGACCAATAAAGTTATATTTTATTTTGTGTATGAATAATGAACCGAAATTCGCAGTACCGATTTGTATAAAGAAATAATGTATGAAGCCTAGTGTATCTGTATATGCCGAAAACATTAGATAAAATGTCTGGAAACTATCTTCCTATCAAATGCTTCGGCTCTCCTAAGTTTCCTTCTTCAAGCAATACTTACATTTAAAAATAGACTACATTTACAATAACCCAATCCCAACCATTACGAAGACCACAGCACAAAAGAAACACCAACAATCGAACAATGCCAACGAAAATATGCCCAAAACTAACAATAACAGCACGCTTCCTATCAATTGCTTCGGCGCGCTCGATTTCATTTTACGACATTTATTTTATCACAGTGAATCATAGAACTGCAAGCGGCTGGTGCAGGGCGGGCGGCCTTATCGCGCCGCGGCAGCCGCCGTTATCGCCGCCCACCGCAGCTGCGAAGCGTGGAGGTGCTATGAGCGTACTTGGGGTTTTGCAGTCCGTCAACACTTGTTTTAAAGGATACTTGAAGGATTTTTTCAACGACTTGAAGAGGCATAAAGTTGTTGTTTGTACATGAGAAATAAATACGGGTTATAAGATAAAAATGTGTTATATTCCGAAATATTGGTAGATTAAACAAAATATGTACATAAGTGTATCAGTGATACCTATGTGAATAAATGGTTTTACCTTGACTTTTAATAAAACCAGCCAAGTGTGTGTCAGGACTCAGGCCACACATAGTGTAGGATTCCATAGATACAAGTTGGTCGATCAACTATTTCTTTTCTTGTTAACTTGTTTAGGCCTACCTATCTTCACCACAGGATAGAGATGAGAAAACTGCTTTATATGTACAATTTTCTATATTTTACATAAAACCACGTAACATTTCTGTAGTCACTGAGCTTGACGGATAGGCTTGGCGGAACTATAGGGGTTTCTCGTCTACAGGTGCAAAGGTTAGATCCGAAGGAAGTAATCCAAAGTGAACAATATGAAATGTAAGAACAGCCGCATCCATAAGGCGCTAGGTGCGGGCGCCCGGGCGCTCCAACGTTTTATAACCGAGCGGTGTATCGTCAGCGCCCACACATTGTCTTTGTACACTATCGGCGCACCTAAGTTCAGTTTTCCTGTCCTAACAAAAATAACCGTTCTCTCTCCAATATTACTAGTTTTTTCTTATCTTAACTGTACACCGTAGGATATCGCCACTTTGTAACTAAAATTTAAATGGTACTTAGTGGTGCTTAGATAAACACGTCTTAGTATACAAATACGATGTTTGAGATTAGTACTAATAGGTGTTACATGATAGTTTTCATATCAATAGCCAAATGCTTAAGACTTAAGCCGTTTTCAAATATAATAAGACTTAAATGTTAGCTCCTCGGGGATTCATTTCAATAAGGCATACGGCGAACTTAGAATCACTCTGCATGCAAGACCCAATTAAGACTAAAGGTCGCTGCATACGTAACGTGGACGGGACGGGGACGGGACGTGGTCGGGGCATAAATATACGTGCGTGCCCCGTTCCCGTCCCGTGCGTGCTTCCATGTTGTACCGTTTACATTTTCTATGAAACGATGTTTCCAAAACTTCACGTCCCGTCCCGTCCACGTTACGTATGCATTAACCTTAAAATAACCTAAAACAATTATCCAGACTATAATTTATTATAATGATAACATGTAAAAACTTTTACTAAATCCTATAAATACACATTTTGAGTAAATGATGGAGTAAGCAGTAATTCATGTGATGAAGCTCTACTGATAGTTCTGTATCCCCTAAAGACATTTACTTAAGTTAATGTTCTGTGGCTAACTGTCGACAGTTTCAGAAGTTTCCTAATTTAATGATTGATGACATTCAACATTACATCAAGGTCATAAAAGAGGTACAAATTGTATTACTATTGAAGAAATAATCCAGGATGATAACATATGAAATAAGATGCGTATTATTCACAACTTTACAGATGAAGGCTCTTATTTTTGTTTATTGAGGAGGATTGAGGTAATCTTAAGTGGGTATTGGTAGAGAACTGAAATTCCCATGCTAGCGTAACTGAGCTAACCTACTATCCATACTAATATTATAAATGTGAAAGTGTGTTTGTTTGTTTGTCCGTCTTTCACGTCGAAACGAAGCTGTTATATGGTATGGTTTTTGTGTGTGGAGATAGTGAGGAGGGCGGAGAGTAACGTAGGCTACTTTTTACCGCGGTAAAACATCCCCATGGGAAGATCAATATTTGTTAGTTGCTAGATATTTAGTTCCGGATGTTGTTAATAGATGGCGTTAGTAAAATTCATTTGCAAGTTCAGAATCACGCTATCAAATGATACATGTAAAGTTAAGTCATAAGCAACTAAATCTAACTAAGTAAAAGTAAGCAGGATTTGTAAAAAATCGATCTCTACCGCGCGGGCGAAGCTGCGGGCAAAAGCTAGTCTACTATAAGAGGTTCAACGTGCCTTTCAAAGCACGAAAAAGCCAGTGTTTCCCAGTGGTCAGATGGATGGTCAGACTAGTCTGGCCAACGGGAATTTTTTTCCCGTTGTTCAGATCAGCTCGTAATTTAGTAAAATACTGTTGAATACAAAAATACAAAGACGTCATATAATTTTTAAATAGGTTTTATTTGTGACATTAAAGAGTTTATTGATACTGATTGAAACTATTTTTAAGTTGTCGCCCATTAAATTTTGCATACTCGCGACCGTGCAACATTGTTTCTTTCCTATTACCTAACCCGAGCGCCTCAAAAACATCAACAACTGCATAATCCCGCAGTCATAGTGTTAAGAAGTAAGAGTGCGATAGTGATGTAACGCTAGTGTTGTGCGCGATAACAGTCGGTGCTCGGAGCTGCGCGCGGGCGATTAGCCGGCAGCGACTGAGAGCGAGCGATAAGGAGATGCACCGCTATCCCGCTATCCCGCGTCTCCCCGGAGACACCCAACACCTCTCGCACTTTCTAAACATGGACTTCGAGGCGGTTGGGGTTCGGTTCACCACGTTCGTCTTGTTTACTAAATTAATGGTTTACTATTGTAATATGCGTGAAAAGTCAAGTTTAGTTGTGACGCCGTTTGCGAATAGGAATAACTTTGGCTCGTAATGTCTTATTCATTTGTGTTGTCCCCAAGTGACAATAATATAAACTGAAAATAATGTATAAAATAGTCTTTACTAGTGTTAAAATAATAAGTCAATTACTTTGGTTGAAACCAATAAAATATAAAAAAAATTACAATGCAAAATATACTCCATAAGAATTTTATAAGCCGTTTCTTCTTGATAGAAAATTAATGATCAATTCATATATCAAACAACAATTGTACGTAATGTTTGCAATTGTAAGAGTACATGACACTAATAAAATGCTTCCAGAATCTTCGCTTACATCTCAATAAGACAATGTTATCATCTTAATTTTAATTCCTGCTCACCACGTCCTTACTACAACCTTATCTAACAATAATAAGGTTCTAAACAGAACGCAGTGCACACATCATGATTAACGCTTTCGAAAAATCACAATTGCGATTTCATTGCAATTAAAATGCGACTCTATTAATGTGGGTTAGGAGTGGTTATTGGTCGGTTGTACGAGAGATAATTTATTGGGTAAAGGGTGGCAACGCCTCTTGGAAAGGTCGTGATAGTATCGATAGAAACTAAATACGTGCAAAAGTTGCCTGCGGGCCGAGTATTGTGTGGGCTTGGTAATGCTCAATCATTCTACCAGGCAATCATAACGTGTAAAGAAAATTGAAGCGTGTACTAAAATGTTCAATATTTGTTCATCTCTTATGTTTGCTTTAAATAAGTTTGACACAAAGTTTTGAGCTTTGTAATTTTCTAACATTGATCCAATACGTTCTTACCCTCTGTATCGTCAGCTTTTTTGTGAAAAAAATATATAAATCATAAAAAAATACATTTTGGTTGTAGCAGTGAAGTGCTGATTTTAAACTGATAATCACTTCCTCCTTCCTCAATCCTTTGAAGAAGTAATGTTAAAAGTCTTTCCACTAAGGGCACTAAGTATGCATACTAAACTTTAAAACAACTATCATTATAATATAGTCAACATACTTTTATATCAAGTATCAGACACCCGCTACGCCGTAGCACTTGTCTACGAATTATATTCGGTTCAGTTTTTAGTTCACTTCATTTATATATGTATTTGATATTTGACTACAACAAATGAAAATCATATTTGAAATTAGTAAATTTCATAAGAATGAAATTCTGTACTAAACAGTTTTTTATTTATTTACCATAATATAATTTATCATGTAAAGATCACTCAATAGTAGGTTCAGAATAAAATTCACACATATTCCTGTTTAATCTGGAATAGATAGTTATATCGCAGAACTCATTCTCAACACGTACCAGTGTTTTATCTTTCTTTCCTTTTCTTCTCTCTTTCTTGGCCGGCAACGCATCGGTGTTGCCTTTGGTGTTGCTGATGCCCTAGAACGACGATAGCCACTTACCATCAGGTGGATCGTCAGCTGATTTGCCGGCTTTTTCCATAAAGAAAAACTATCGCTAACATTGTAAGTTTTCTTAACGCTGGCACTAATTGTTCCCACATCGCCGCGTCAAGGTACGCGTGGCGCACAGATAACGGTGTAGAAGTAAGTGTAGTCATACATGTTATCTAACTATTATTATAAAGAGGAAAGATTTGATTATTTGTTTGCATTGAATAGGCTCCGAAACTACTGAACCGATTTGAAAAATTCTTTCACTGTTGGGAAGCTACACTATCCCCGGGTGACATACGCTATATTATATTTTCAAAAAAATAGGGATCCTTAATAAAACTCCAATAATGTAATCCAAGGGGTAAAAAAATAAGAAAACCGAAGCAAAGCGTGGGCGGTTACTCGTAAAAAAATATTTATAAAAAAATATGTTTATAAAAATATTAATTAACTTTAATTTTAACATTAGTAGGATATTTTTGCCAATGTCCAACAGATAGAGAACCAACCCACTTGGCAGTTAATATCTTACAAAATAACATTATCATTCAAAATAAAGGTATCTGTGCTACATTATGGAGAAACAGTGTAAACTGGAAAGCTCCTTTCAAACGTTCCCACACTTAGCTCGACTCCATACAATACGAAAAACACTAATAATTCCCTGTATTAGTTTGTTTGGGCGGCACGGTTTAGGTGGATCGAAGATGTATAACGACTGGATGTGTCAGACAGCACAGTTGCTTTTAAAAGATGTTCCCTTAATATCTTTAATATAAATAATACAAGCAACAATACTTAGGTGCATGATAGTTTGTATTACATTTTATATAAACAGAGTAAGTGTTAAAAAAATGGTTTATAAAATATTTAAGTTACAGAACTTTCAACCCAAGGGATTCAATTTACAAATGATCCTCCTAAACGTTGTTACAAATAATCTGAATTTTACCAAGAGAAAAATAACCGACTTCAAAGTAACTCAAAAAGTACTCGTCAGCTTTCGATTAAAAAAAGAATCATCAAAATCGGTTCACCTAGTCGAAAGTTCTGAGGTGTTACCTAAATAAATAACTAAATAAAAAATACAGTCGAATTGAATACCTCCTCTTTTTTTGAAGTCAATTAAAAAGGTAGAAGTCAACTCCGAAATGAATGCACGAGTGATGGTTTAAATTTTAAACAGATCTAAGATATCAGGAACTATCTTTAACGTACTTAAAGCAAGAGACCAAAATATGGATAAAGATTTTTAAGTATCTCAGTTCCCCGCACCACCGTCCCCGTAGCACACGCATACGATATCCCTTCCAAGCTGTCTCATCCAGCGCCCCTAACTCCCGGAGCTGACGTGCTCTATCTCTCGCGGCGCTCACGCGGCGTTAACGATTTATTTAGTAACTGTAACGACGTTTGCCGAGCGCCGCGCAGCGCCCGGGCGCCACACGTCACGTGGTAGTTGGCCGTTTTTATCTCCCCGATAACAGTTATAGCCTGCCGCCCGCCAGTGCGCACTGAACCTACGTATGTGTGTGATTACTCTTCAAACACCTAAAGGCTTTGCACTCGTTTTAGAGCGATGTTTGTTGCCCAGAGACGTGTGTTTTAATGAGAAGATGTAAATCTTCATCTTAAAGGGAATTCATTATTATAAGGGAAACCATAGAAATTCCTGTATTAAAATAATTTATAATAAAGTTGTATTGTTGATCATATTAAAAATATTCAGAAAAAAAGATTTAAACGTTTCGTTGCGTTAATAATTAAAAATAACATGAGTCTTTTTCTTTAATTTGAACATCTGAGTATAAGTTTAATGAACTTGGAATCATCAGGATGATCAAACATACGGAGAACTTAACTCTGCGGTAGAATGCCTTAACAGAGGCGACATGCCACCCAGTCTATCACACAAAATTAGCTGGAGAAACTTTTTATTACAAAGCAATTCTTTTTGGAATTCTGGATACCAAATGAAACTCCAGAAACCATCACACATATAAACAAACGGTACATAAAATGGAATGGAAATGATTTGTTCCAGACAACCTTTAGGTAAAAGTCACAGAAATCAAAAAATCAAAGGTGAATAAACCATATTATTTTTGCTAAAATTATACAAGTCATACATCCTAATAATAAGATAAGAACAGATTAGGGAACAATAAAAAATAATAGAGAAATTATAATAGAGTCTGATTAATTAAATCGATTTCCTTGAAGGCTTTATTCCAAGTCGTATAACGGAAGGAAAGCGTTATATTAACAACTTAATAGCCGAAATAGCTCGCCGCTAATACAGTAATTCTACGGTTTAAAACCTTAGTGCTTGTTCACGTTAATGTTCCTTGTTTAGGACCTTGATATAATTTACAGTGCGTTCTTATAATCCAACTATCTACTGCAATAAAGAAGACATTATTGAAGTGAAAACTTCTTTACGCGCGTTGGGCATTTTGAGATGGGATAAAACAATCAGCTAGTAAACCGTAATCATTTTAATCGTCACCTACCTGTAGCGCCATCTCTGAGAGAAGTACAGAACTATAGTTAGATACTTAATTTACAGCTCATATTAATATTTGTGTATTACTTATCCTTACTTATATTTAGTGGTATTTTGTATCTTTTCTCTTAATTATATAGACCCCCGGTCCTCGGTGCGATTTATTTGTTTATTAAAACGTAAAATATCACCATCGCTAAATGCCAATATAGCATAAATCTTTATTATAGCTCTGTATGTAATATTTGTATGTTTGTTTTTTTTATTATTTAAAACCACATTCTTTAAATTACAGCACAAAAATTAAGCAGTTTCAACCAATGTACGAGTAAAGCAGAAGAAACCAACCGACAAAATTGACAAATCTCCCCTCAAATAGTTGTCTAACAAGCTTATTAGGTGTAAATGCGAAACTAAAAGGCTCAACTATGACTACAGCCCGCCCTGGCGATAACATCTGCCGCCCCTCCGCCCGGCGCCCCTGCGCCCCTGCCGCCCTCCCAGAGGCTCTAATTGAATATATATCGAGTCAGGTGGCCACGTGCCGCCACTAATGGTCCCAGATAGCGCTGTTTTATCTACACTATTGTTTTATTTGTAGTATTTTGTGTAAACCGCCGTGAATTACTAATCATTGCAGTTGAATTAATACTATCGTAGCTGTATATTTTGTGGAACACCATTATGAGATGACCAATAAAGAATGGTAAATAAAGTGATATTACACTTTTTGATGCGTGCTTGGGGTTGAAAGACTGGAGGAGACATGTCAAAGTTATCATGATGTGTGTCCTACCAAAAGCAAATGTAATGTAAATGATGAAACATATCAAAAACATTTTACAATTATGAGTGTTTCAGCGTTTATTAGTTTATTTATTTATTTATTAAATTCTCCTTAGGAGGTATCATCAGCAAGTTAAGAAATAAATAAAATACATCAGCGCTGTTTAATTTCATAAAACGGCATCTTATCCGTATCTGACAATTCCGCAATCTATGAATAACAAATTTACGATCGAGATGATTTTCAAGTTCGTCGTATCACAATAAGGGGGGAAGCGGCCGCTGTAACGGTGTCGTTACGGCCGCTAACGGGCATTAACGGCTGTTAGCGGCCGTTATCAGTGATCCAGGGCGGGCGGAAGGCCACCTGCGGCTAACGTCCCGCCCGCCTTAATGCATCCGCACTTATTTATTCCTCACTCACCGCCCGATATGTTTCCTGATCGCTATCAGTTTATCCGCCCCGAAGCCCTAACTTAGGGAGGCTCTGGGAACAGGACCAAAACCGAAAAACGGGTTTGTTTGTCATTAAAAATTAGATTTCCGCACCTTTATTGAGTGCGCGTGCACGATTTTTTTGGTTATTAACTGTTATTTTAATGTGAGGTATGTATGTGGCTGGAATTGGTAAATGTTTTAATTAATTATATCTATTTGATAGTAGTAATGTCGTCGTGTATTATAATTATTTTGTCCTTATTAATGCATCAACCATTGACTAATTGAAGGCATTAAAAGTATTGCATAACATGGATTATGTGCGTGTAAAAATCACATAACAACACTTCAGTATAATGTTTTAAATATTGTAATGTTTTCAATGTGCTAGTTACGTTTATACAGGAGGAACAATTTCGCGAATAATTTTGTAGACAATTTAGCGAATAATTTCTTTATCCAATAAAGATAACATTAAACGTATTATTTATTGCAGACATTTTAACCTCAGGATTATAAAGGGCAAACTTAATACCTATTGCCTTATTGCGAGATAAGCGGATACACAAGACAGACATTGCTGTAGCTTTTATATAAACATAAATCAATACATTTGCGGTCAGATATTTTAAATCTGGCTCCGACATGTCGTTTGTATGATAAACAGTGTATTTATTGCTTTATTTGAATCCATTTTTAATAAGAAATCCATGCCGTCGTCTGAACGGCTCTATGAAACAAATTGCGGCAACAAATCATTTTAATAGGTACTTGTATTGGCCGAAAATGTTGTAGCAGACTGCTGTGTTAAACGATTAAGTCGACGTAAGACTTGCTTTTTGGCACGTATGTCTAGTGCTAGGCTTCTATGGAAGTAGCTAGCTGATATACAGCTCACCTTATGTTCGGCGACTGCTAAAGTCCAGTTGCTGAGGTAGTCATGCCTTAAGAGTTTTTAAGGATTTTTAGCCTACTTTTGAGGCTTGACATGGAATGCTGCGTTTGTAAAATGTAAAGTATTTAGGAAACAATATTGTATTTTTCATCTAAGTTTTAGAAATGGTATTGTGTAAGATTAGATCATCTTCTAACTGAAACTATCTCGTATATGCTTCATCTTATAAAGTTTGGAGCTCGATATCTGACAACATAATTATATCTTGGGCCAAGGTGTATCTTAGGGTGGTAGCACACAGTAGAAGTTCACGTCGAGATACAGACTACGATATCGCGCGGGAATTTAAACTTGTGCTAGTTCTGTGAAGCGCTGCCTCGCATTTTTCCACGAAGATAATGGAGATGGAGGGTACTCGGGAAACCCGCATGCACCGAGAATACGGTGATTCTATATGCCTTTTTAAAACTAAGTGTTTTTAAGATTAAAGATTTCATAAATAAAGTGGTAAATGCACGATACCAGTCACTAGAATCAAATCGAGCTACCAAAGATGTCTTAGGTTTTGGAGTTCCTTTCAGTTTCGACGATTTAATAATCCCCTCAAGCTGGCCAAGTTTTAAGGTCGTTCTGCTTTCATTGATTCATTTATTTCAAAATATATTTTTTTAGTTGGCCATACTGGCCAATCAAGAAAAGCCGAGTAATTCAAGGTGCACCTTTAGACGCGGGGTATCTTTTTCCAATACATCAAACATATCGTGGAAGGAGCAGACGGGTACAAGGAAGTACGTAGAGATTTTGCACTGCACGGAGCCGTATAGTTACAAGAATTGGTATATTCTCAGTATTTTCCAAACCTGGGCAAAAAAGGTGTGGTTTTAACTTTTAAGTTCAACTCATGCTTGGTCATCAAAATTCGACGGTAATTCATATTGTTAAAGGGTTACTTCAAATTGCAGATTACGTAATATTCTCTTTAATATTATGTACCTAGTTGTATAACTTACATATAATATAATTAATTCTGATTTCTGCAATTTTCTTCATGTAAACTTCAACTACCAAATCTCATATATGCGTAGGACATTACTCTTAATTATTAAAGATTTCCCATTGTCTCAGGAGATTCACTAAGAATTAAAGATACAAACACCGCAAACTGAAAAGCAACCCACAGGCTGATAAACAAAAGATAGCAAAGATGAAAACTTCGCGCATTACACCGAATATAATAGTACATCCGCCAATAAATTGTACATCCTCATTCGGTAGCCGTGTATCTGCATGCTGTATCTACATTAGCTACCTAACGGGCAACAAACAGCGGCAAGTACAGCCGTAATGCAGCCGAGACACAGGATCGCCGATATACACAACTTCCAAGATCCAATACGAACGGCCGAAAGTTTTCACATGGATTGTTCTGAGATGTAAGAGGATAGCGATTTTGAACAATTTTGTACTTACTCTAAATGCTTGTGTGATGTGGGATGAAACATAAAAATTTTTGAAGAATAGAACTTGTAAATAAAGAAATTTCGACTTTTATTTTTATTTTATAATTAAAATTGGACACGTTAACACTGTTTTTTGACATTTATAGATAAACGTAATTTTGACCAAAGGCAAAATTTAGGCGTTAATTAATTTATGCATTATTGAACTCAATCAAAGTTTTTATCTTTCAACACTTTTATACAAAACCACATTCCAATTCGAAATCGGTTTATAATGCTTTATCACAGACTAACTGCCATACAGAAATGGAAACAACGCATGTTTTGAACCTCTAGTAACTTGGAGCACACGCCACAACAACTAATACGCTTTAGATGCGCCTGTAATTAAACGGTTATGTTAGTTGGCACGTCTAATGTCGCGCGAATGTCGCGCAAATGTTGCACAAATGTTGCACCAATGTCGCAATATTCCGCACGTGCGATAACATTATTCGCTTAGTTCGCAACTTTGGTTTGCCTTGTTCGATACCCGATAACCGTCTAGTATTAAAGTAAGGGTTTGTTCCAAAGACATATCGTATTGTTTTTTAATTTCAATCACCAATGATTGATAATCACGTCACTATCTCTGCAACTTGAGTTATTTGACGGCATTTGGCGCAATGGCTACCATCGTTCAAAGAGTCGATCCCCAGTGAGGCAAAAATTCTAATGAGTTCATATTCCTACTATTCTAGTTCTGGTTTTGGGGGTATGTCTATCTACCAATCCGCACAAGAGCACTTATGTGGAGTATTCTTTCTTTCTTTCTTTCTATTATATAGGCCTCCTCAAGGGGAGAGACCCATGCTCCGTAGTAGGTTATTAATGGGTTGAAGCCACGACATACATACCTACCTAAATTCGATATATGTACGTTATTATGTTGATTGTTGGTCCTTACACCTAACTCTAATGCCTTATTATTATCTTTTGGACTGTGAGTCCTTACATCAAAACTCTATGTGGTATCTGGGAAAACACTCTCACTTATCCGCGGTGACGTAATCTTGAGCTGGAGGGTTAAAACCTCCAATGGGGGGTCACTTTCTAAGTACAGTTTGAAAGGTTTAAGAAAATGATTATAAAATGTAAGATTGTGTGAGTTAGAATCCGCATTATTGTAAACAAGTCTTTAAACTTATCGAAGGATTCGAGTGTTAGAAAGATTTGATGGTATGGTATACTTTTTTCGATGAACCAAATTGAAGAATATTTTGAACAAGATAAACAAGATGAGTATAATTTATGGAAAGATACTCTATTTTTATGTTTTGATGAGATTGAATGCTTGCTTTGTTGAAAAAAATGCTAAACATCAGAAATTCAGAAATGGGTTGATGATTCAATCCGAGATTTCTCGAGTAGGCGACGTAAATATATTAATCCTAAGCAACTTACCACTCCGCTAATTCACCAATCCGCACTGGAGCAGCGTTGTGGAGTATGCTCTAGGCCTCCTCAAGAGGAGAGACCCGTGCCCAGTAGATAGTGGGCCATTAATGGGTTGAAGCCATCAAGCAACTTATCATTGAAATAAGGAACTTCACAGATGTAACACTTCATGCAAACATACCAAACGGCAAACTGCTGTAGCTGATACCTCCTACAGAAACTACAAACTCGTTGACATTTAATAATAAATAAAAAAACACACACACTAAAAGACTAGTCACTATTGCCTCGGGAATTAAACCCAGGACCCCACGCTACCCACGTCCACTACCATCCAGGCTACAGAGACGGTATTGGCTATAAATGTGTGGTGAAACTGGTGAATAAAAAGCTAGAAATTCGCAGAAGGAATTTTAGCTCCAGCTAGAATTGCGCACGTTAAAGTAAGCTTTGAAATATTTGCACCCTAAAAACAAATCGTGTCGTCTGCGGGTGTCATAGCGAGTAGGTGTTATCTTGCGCGCCAGGCGTTAGGCGAGCGGTTACACTTCACGACAACGACACGACGGGAGTCATATATCTGTTACTCTACCAAAGATGATGGCGATTAGTATTCGTTTTTAAAAAAAAAAAATTGTACAATTACGAGGATAATTTTGTATTAAAGACGTCTATACTATATCATTCTCAGTAGCAGGTGTTGTGATATGTGAAACAAAACACTACAAGTATACTTAAACTAATAGTTTATTCTACATATACTCTGTAGCGATCTACCGGTGGCATTGGCTTAGATTCCTGAGTAACTATCGTGTAACAATCGTTCTTACATACTCACTACGTTTATAATATTAATAGGATTGCTAACTGTTACGCTTCTCGCCCACGTGCGACTTTTTGTAGGAGAGATAATCGGGCCGATTTTTTCTTCCATATTATTTCTGACCGACTTTTTGTAGGAGGTGTGCGTTGCGCTATTGCTATCAGTACGTTCTATTTTTCTCCTGCAAAAAATCGGTCACCGATTATTTATCGGACGTGGGCGGGAAGCGTTACAGTTAAGTGTTTTTGCCAGCGCATTAGCAAGCTACAGGTCGTGTCGCAGTCGTGGGTTGTGACCGCGCGCGTTAGTCAAAGCGCGTTTATCGGGGCATGCATCACTCGGCCGCGTGTTATCGCTCCGCCGCACGCCCCGTTCGTTTATTTTGCCACATACACCGCGAGTGATGACGGGACTTGGCTGATTTTTACAAAGCGCCCAGAGTTAGCGGAGTAATGCTTAATCGGAGAGCTTTTAAAGTAAGTACGTATGGGTTTGAGTTGTTAGGGATTTAAAGGGTTTGTTTAATCGAGGATTTATTTTATCAATAATTTTAGTGTATTATTTGTTGTTCATGAAGTCTGAGGCTATGGAAAATGTAATTGAAAAATGTGGCGTTTTTATTGATAACTATTATAATTTTATTTTCTATAAATTAAACGTGATAAAATGTTTTGTCTATTGATATTGTGACTGTTGTAAGATCCAGTTCGGTAGTGAAAAAATCTGTTTAATAATAATTTCCTACTAAATCTAGTTTATAAATATGTATCACTTACCACCACTGACTATGATCGATTAACCATATTTATAAACGTGAGTACTCATTTTAATGAAACAGCATAATGACCGTAATAATGCTTCTCTAATGATATGCACAAAACAAAAACGGTCCTAAAACAAACATTAATCCAGTTTTTACCTATATAACTATAAGTAGGTATGTAAAACACAGTTATCTAAGAGCCTTTGCACACGGCGCGTTTTTGAAGCGCGACTGACGAAAACGCGCGGAATCTGCGCGTTTTCCGCGCTGCAAATAATAAATAAACGCAAACACACTCATACCCTCGCAATAGGTTGTTACCAGTGTCGCGGGTGGCATGGAAGACACATATATCACAATCACACCCATGGCCCGAGTACAAATATTTATCTGTCACATAAATATCTGCCCCGGCCGGGAATCGAACCCAGGACCCCTCGCTTCGCAGGCAGGGTGGTTACCAACTAGGCTACAGGGACAGGCAACTCGTCGACGAATGACAAGGTGGACGAGGCGTTTCCTCGTACGATCGCGTTTTCCGCGCCGTAATAATACGCCGTGTGCAAAGGCTCTAACACACGAGATGAGGGGATCAACGTCATCAGATACGGCCGCAAACAATCGGCTATCAGTGCAGATCTGACGGCGGCCGCAAACAGTGAAACATCATTAATACACCACAATAACAGTTCCATTTGCCTCCCATTAGCGTTGAAATTGAAACTTTATCAATACCAATAAAAAGCGGAGTGGTCGTGTGTAAATAATAAATTGTAAACAATAAGGTTCAGTAATTAGGCAATAAATTCCTCAAGGAGATATGAAAGATACAGAGGAGAGTTGATTCGCTCGTGGCGCCTTGAGATGTCGCTTCGTTTCCATTGTCTTATCCGTCACGGTAATGTTACCGGTGTTGTATTGTGTTAATACAGTTTGGATTTGTATCGTATCAGTATTAGGCAATAAATGTGTTGATTGTTTTATTTTATCAATAATTTTTCACTTCCTGCAACTTCTTGCTTCGCTAACGGTTGACTGGTAGAGTACTGGTACTGGTTCTGGTAGAATAGTACAAAGACAGCATGGCATTGAATCAACCCAAAATATAAATTAATGAAATTAAAACATAAGAAAGTGAAATTGTTATTTAGATACAAATTAATTAATAAGTAAGTTGATTACTCAAGATACAAAATTTTGAAACCGTTTGATGACATTAAGTCCAGCTTTTCGCATTACATTAATTATTAAAAATACAAAATCGCATACAAACAAAACGTACCGTCGTGGCCCATGCGACCGTGCTCCTCCCAAACTTTCGATAAGGCAGCTTTCAGTTTTATATTTACCCGCGATAAGACGATGCCTGCGAATCGATTAGCCCCACATTAACGATAGTGTGTCTGTCCGTTTATCTGGCGTTCTCTCCGAGTATTTACGTCTCGTATAGTTTTGATATATGGGCCACGATTACGGAGATATGAACGTTCCAGACTGTTATCGAAATGGCTTATGAAATCGGGATTTTTAGCTGATTGCGTTCTTGTTCGTTGCATATTAGTTATTATTATAGTAATAAATTAAATACTTAACTACATTTTATTGATATAGTATTTTATTGAGATACAACTGATCAGTTAACTGTTTTTGTAAGTAAGAATTAAGGGGGGGGGGGGGGGGGTGTAATTACCAAATACAGACGTAAAATATGTACCTACTGAAATAATGAACTTTTGTTGACACTATATGCCACTCAATTGGTTTTCGTTTGAATGGCTTAACAGTGGTTTTTCCAGGCAACATAAAACCTACAGGCAAACTAAGCCAGTGATAAACTTGTATAGCAGTTCATTTAGTTTGTCAAGTGTGAACAAAACAGTGGCACTGTTGTAATATGCAATGTGCATTGCACACAGCCAAGTGTTGAAGTAGTGTGCAACATGATCTGTTAGTGTGCAACATGATCTGTTACCGATATCGATAAACATTAAACACATGTTCGATAACAGGCCGTGTTTGTAACCGTCAGGGCCGTCGCAGAACTTGTGGGGGGGGCCCTTGGGAATAAAATTTGGGGACCAATGAGAAACTTATAAACTGAAAAAACTTACATGCAAGATTAGATGTTGATAACTTTGTGAAAATGTATATTGAGAAGATAAGTTTATGATTTTTTTATAACTTTCTTTTGTTAAAACGACAAAGGAACAGACGTGTTAACGATGAAGAAGATCATTTTACAGATCAATAAATGTTGGTAGTTGCATACAGTTTGAGTCAGTTTGTCCTAAGTTATCGTACCAATTTAAAGAATCATACCTAGTCTACCACGTGACTCAGTTTTCCGCTTTGAGAACACCTAATTCGTTAGTGAGTGCAGTTGAGTATTCCAATCGATACTAATGATAATGTATGCAGGTCTGTGCTTAAGCTGGTGCATAGTAGCAGTTTTAGCAGCCTCATGCACCGATCCCGATCGGCGAGAACGCGATACTGGAGATTTATGCACACTATCGCAGTACCGTCTTAATTTACGGCTAAGGCCGTTCCACACCTCACCGCTCCGCCGCGCGCCGCCGGCGTTGCCCGTGATATATCGCCGCTGCAGATATTTAGGCTGTGATTAGTATTACTGAGGCAAAATTTAACGAGAGTTCGATGAATTGGGAGGTGATCTGTTCAGGCTGTGATTTACGCAAAGTATTGGTATACACAATTGGTACACATTATATACAATTGGTACACATTATAATGTGTCCAAAACGCAACTCGAAATAAGAAGAAAATTGCCGAAATGTAGGAAACTAGACGCACGATGCACTATTATGCTAGTGCTGTCAGTCGATGGGGAAAATAAGTAGAACTAATCATAAGCATATTGACAAGTCAAGTTTGTCTTTATTACTGTGTTAACGTTTCTGAGTGTAACATTTGGGTAAAACACAGTTGATTGTTGAACAACTTTAAAGATTTTAAAGCAACAATACGAGATATGAGTCATTGATAGTTATACTCGTAGTCCATGTAATATCTAGAGCCTACTTATGAAACAAACGCATGTTACAACTCCACCTGCTATCTACAATGACTGCATTAGGAATGCGGCTTGCCCGCATTACTCGTTTTGGTGTGGCCGCGCCCTAACGCACAGATAGAATTTGTTAAGACCGTGTATTCGGTGGAGCCGAAGATATGCACTTTGCAAAGGGCTCATAAATTCTATTGTATCGACAAGATTGTTCTACGTTTCCTGTTACGGGAAATAAAAGTAATGTTTATGTACTTGTACGAGTATTACCTACTCTGAAAATATCTTTTGTAAAAAATGTATCATACCTAAATTTTATCAGTATTATATTTATTAATAATACTAATTTCGTAGAATGTGGTAATGCTTTTTCATGATAAGTATGCAATCTGCACATTTACCTGATAGGTTACTAAGGTTAAAATTGAAATATTAGCATTCAAACTGAATTCAAACTGAAGTATGGGTGTATACAATGACAATGACAAAATACGCCAATGTAACATACGAGTAGGTTAAAGAGTTCAATCAATGAAACACTAATTCCATCACTTACATTTCTCTTACAACAGCTTGCCTACAAAATGGAGCTTTCGCCAACTAAATATTAGTTCCCGCGACATTATCATAGATAGCTATCATGTGAGCAGACTCAGTGCACCTCGTACCTATATACAGTGGGCCGCAGAAGTAGCTTAACATTTTAGTACCTTGTCACATTACATTTCTTGAATTTGTCATAGATGTTGCTAGGAAACCGCCGAAACAGTTACTATTACAAAGTACTATAATGTTAAGCTACTTCTGCGGCCGACTGTACACTCTACACTCTACAGTGAACAATATTCCGTAGCCGAAGTGAGACGCCGCGCCGGCAACATTCGCCAAATACCTGGAATCCTCATATCAGGAGTTGGAACGTGTGGGTGGAATCTCAGTGATCTGGCCGTGGCCGTGGGTGGGCCTAGGAAGGACACGGGCCTGATATGACATGTCTAGATGGTATGCGTAGAATAAACACATAACATAGTACCGCTCTTAAGACGGTACATTTAAGTTTTCGATGGGGTTTTCTAATTGATATTAGTAAATTAATAGTAATGAATTATTTTTAGTAGTTCAGATAGTAGTGAACCCTGTAAAGAAAGTTTCGGATTCGATTACCTGCTTAAACTACCTACACTTAAACTACCTGCTTAAACCTACTTATTCAATTCAATAAATTATTTAAGTATTATAATGTTAATGTAGATAAAATAATTTGATCTATAATTATTATACATACCTTATTTAACCTTAGTTTCCCAAAATATTAACAACCGCTATAACTCTACCAACTTAAATTTTGATCAACGTTGTTTTATATAACAGAATATATATATAAAATAATAAATTCAAAATATAAAATAATAACTCGACACTTAGAAATAAATATTACAAAGTATGTTGTGACAACTTAAAGTGACAATAAACCCCACATTATTAATAGAGAATCTCAAGGCATAGTTCACCGCTAGATGTCACTGCGATTATACGACAATAAATCGCGACACGACGGAGTCAACGCGACCGGCTGATACGCGACTATTAGCCGCGACCGGTGACCCCGGTCGCCGGGTCGCCGGGCCGCCGGGGCACACACCGGGCCGCACCGGGCCAGGCAAGCCGCGACAATGCCTAGATCGCTATCCACTCCTACGCGCCTTTGTAACATTTCAGATATTTATTTTCGGATAATAAATGACAGTAAATTTCCGTATTATGTCTAAGTTAACGGACAATACGCTGTAATTTAGAGACTTTAGTTGCCAAGCGAAACAGTTACCTAATTTAGTTTGTAACGCCGAATAAATAATAAGTAGTTTATAAGCAAGTTTTCATATCCCATAAAATTATATAATTTGATTTAATAATTGTTTTCTTGGCCGCATTTGAATAAAAGTTTGTCTTTATTTTTATTATACAATTTAGTCTGTTATAATCCTGTAAAACTGTTCCTATAATTTATCGATGACACTGTATTAAATGGAAGGATACGCGTGTAAAAGATAATCCCATCAAAAACATGAATGTAAAGTAAAAGCCAATTTTTAAAAAAAGAATTGAGATCTAAATGGGTGCCAAGTTCTGTGTAGAAAAGCCTAAAATTTTAGTCACAAGAACATGTAATTCAAGCTCCACATTTGACTTGGTTAGTTTTCACGTACCTATCTAGGCTATAATATTATATTTGTATAATTATCTTTGTTAAGTCTGTAAGGTTGATGACCTATGTTACTTTTCTAAAATTTGGTTTGTTGGTTGCTAACTAATGATAACTAGCCAATTCAAATGTAAAGCTTGAATTACATGTTCTTGTGACTAAAATTTTAGGCTTTTCTACACAGAACTTGGCACCCATTTAGATCTCAATTCTTTTTTTAAAAATTGGCTTTTACTTTACATTCATGTTTTTGATGGGATATCATTACTTTTTGTACAGAAATTAATAGTAGGTACTTATTCATAACGTTACTGATTAATTTTTTTACCTTATACATGAACTGTAATAGTGCCCTTCAACTAAATCCATAGTTAGTGCACCGTGGTCCAAAATACCTATTACTTCATTATTTATAAGTAAAGATCTTTATTCATGTCCGCTAAATATTTCATAATAATTAATACTAAATCTCAGTCTGTTATAATAATAATAAATACGATACGATACGATAGTAGTAATAATAATAATAAATACGATAGTCGAATATACTCTTATTAGTTATAAGTAGTTTATGTTCAATGAGATAACGTGCCATAATATATTTGGAAACAATACTTCGAATCACTTTAAACTAGTATAATTTCGGAAATAATACAAAATTTTGTGGTGTACATGCCATACAAGATAAGTGAAGAATAATTTTTCACACATTAAAAATGAAACAATGCAATACACTGGAAATAACGGCTACTGACGTCTCACTAATCTGTACGTAAATAATACGTACGTACACTGAACATCTTCCCCCCGTTAGAAGCTTCACAAAGTACTAAAACTGATATGTTTCGATTAAAAAAAATTAAGGGTGGTATTCCACTCGTTAAATATTCCAGATAATGACCACCTGTCATCAATTTTGATTGCTGTTCATAAATTTCAGGCGTTATAAGTAAGTGTTCCTAATAGAATCAATTTTTTGAAAAATTATCATAAAATGATAAAAATTTACTACTTTCAGATTTATTCCTTTGTATTCACCCGACTACCTATCTGCATGCCAAATTTTAACTTTCTAGGTCACCTGGAAGTTGGATATAGTTTTGATCTATAGGTCAGTCAGTGTTAAATTTCTCGATTTTTGGACGTTAATATCTAAATAACCGTTTGAGATGTGTTTATGAAATTTGGAAGACGTATGTATTTTGCAAGTCTTAATAAATGAGCCAAATTTGACAGGTTTATGTTGAATAGTTTTTGAGTTATGAGGTGGTCAAAAGTGGCTCCAAATGGTTCGTGTAATATTACACACGGTGCTGCTCGCCAATTCTGTTAGCTAGAAAATTGGCTTACACGCTACCGCGTGTTTAGATGTCAGTAATAAAAAGTAATATACTTAAAACGAATAGAATATTGAGTGAGATAAAACAATGGAACTGACGCTTGAGATACGTACGAGTATATAGAGCGGAACGGCGCCGAATCCCAGCCCAGACAGAAACAACGCCTAGAATCTAGATGTCTATCAAAACCTACGCGCCTTGTAACTAACTCAGAACTCTCTCTTTGAATAATACCTGGAGTATAGTCAGGCTTTAATTTAATAGGAATTATTAATAAAATACGTTTGAAATTTGGACTATAGTCATCATTAAGCGATGAATGAAACCTTTGAGACTTTCATTGAATCGAGATAAGAAATCAAAAGTATGCAAATAAACATACATTAAAATTTTAACATGATACTAATTACTTTTACTGTAATGAAAATCTTCCGGTTTTAGCGGGTTGAACACAAAATTTAACACATATTTTCTGAAACATGTACTAAGAATGAGTTTATTTACGTTTACTTATATATAAATACTCATAAATCGTAGACTCTAGTAATTCTTATGAGGCGAAAATGACTGCGTATATAATGCGGTAAGCAAAACGTGAGTTTAGTAATTAACCGCCCTACACGACACTTCAGGGCGGGGTAGGGCGGCGAGGCTAAATCAGCAGATAGTCATATCTACGCGCTATGATAAACAGTTTCGGGTCTTTTAATGAATATTTTAAAAGCTTTCATGAGTGAGTTGACACACCTTGCGTTGTTTCAGTTAGTGTTTACCGTAATTTATAGTTCATTCTTCTCTTGATATGTGGTTCCGTATAAAGTATTTTTAGCAGGAAACACCGACAATGCAATCAAAGAGAGAACTACAGCGCATTAGCAGTCCATATGGCGATTGGGTTACTTTGCAATGAACATGGCTATAGGAGAAGAAATTACCTATCAAACTCATGACTGAACTCTGTTTTGCATAAATATTTGACTACCATGACGGAAAAAAGTGTGTTCTATGCAGAATCTCATTGAATTAAAATTGACCCTGTAGCCTTGTCGGTAGCGACCCTGCCTCCGAAGCGAGAGGTCCCGGCTTCGATTCCCGGCCGGGGCAGATATTTATGTCATCAAGTCATGGGTGTTACAAAAATGTCTTATTTGTGTTGTCCATACCACCCGCGACATAGAGAATCCTACTGCGGCGGTATGAGAGTGCAAGCATTTATTTTTATTTATAATATGAAAACAAAAGTACGCTGAAGTCTGCGGCACCCTAACATGAATTCGTAGGACTGCGGCGACGTCACTCAGTGCCCCGTAGCGTGACCGTGACGAATATGTTATCATTTTTATCAAATATCGTCACGCGATGCGTAAGAATGTGTGACATAATTTTACGCGTAGTCATGTTGTTGAAAGTTCAGCTGAATTATGCGTAAGAACATAATTGTGAACTTTAACTTAGTGTTTCCGTAATCATACGTTGATAAGTTATTGCGTTTTGGTATTTCTTAACTGTTCCCTAATTAATATTAATCAGTTTTGATATTATATCATAGTATTATTAACTTACCTTACTTAATTATTGCTCAAATTTTACTATTTTACTTAATTATTGCTTGCACCTTTCGTAATCTGTATTGAAGTGAGAATTTTTAAGGCCACGCCTCCCCAACCAAATGCGTAAACTTCTACTATAACCAAAACTTGTTTTTTCGAACTACCGCCTATAGATAATGGGCTGAACCAAGAGTCGCGTGACGCGGAACTAAATAATGTGTCTAAATTTACATATAGGTACGACCTGTTTGTGTCGCTCTCTGTCATCGACAACGCACTACGTATCAAAGGGTACCTACTATATTAATATATCGACAAAATATTGATAAACAAAACAATTTACTACTGGAAGTTAAACTATATGTTTGGCTATTTGTCGGTAATCCATTTCTTTTTATGTGGTACCAGTTTCCGATAATAATGTCTAATTGAAATGGTACCGTAAAATTTTGATTTGCTCCAAGGTGAATTAATTTAATTTAGGAATAATTTTTAATGATGCGATAGTCGCCGTTGACGTTTTTTTAATACCTTTCCTGATTCTTAATTTGACTTATTAACTTCACATTTATTCGACCCTCTAAACATAAATAGGTACTTATAGTATATGTATCTATATGTCGGTGTGTATGTCGTAGAGACTAGAGATCGGTATCATCAGTGCCGCGCGCCGTCAATAAAACCGCACGCTTGTCAGCGCGCCCACACTATTGCGTTGGGAAATCATACAAGCTTCCACTCCTATAAATCATACCACAGGACTTCGGATTCGTGCGTCGCTTTTAAACGAAATGTCTATTAAGAATGTCGGTGAATTCCTTTTTCTGCGTAAGTTTCGTGATGCGATGTAAAAGTGTAAAAGAATAATAACTCAGCCAATAAAGTAAATATGGATAGAACCTAGCTATAACACAATTGATCTGTCGTGAGGACATCATTGTTTCGTCTCTTTGAAACGAAAGAAATCCTACAATTTTAATTCAAAACTTTTCCTACATTACTCGTATTTAATCGATTTATTTTTCTTTTCAGGTAAGTGTCCGGTTCAAAAGTTCTCCAGCTACAGTAGCCGTGTGGCAGGTAGCACCTTACCTTTTATCCCCGGACACTTTAGCAGCTCGAAGCGTCCGGCGGGCATCCCTAACGACCGCGAAATGCGTTTTAAATTCAGCACCGCAACGCCTTTAATCGCTTACAAATAGTCGGCAATTTCAGCCATAAAGCAGACGCGAAATGCGCATAAAAACAACACGGGTCGACCGAAATAAATATCGATTCATAACACAATACAATCTATAATCGAGTAAAAAGTAGGGGTGGCCACACATCGCGTATCGCCGACATCGCGGTATTGTCATTCCGTATCGCGGCCCGTGATCGTTGCGACGCGAACAGAAACTGCTAAAGGAACGCCATCTGTCACAAAATATGGCCGCGACGTCCTCTGTTTATTTGCTGATATCCTGCTTTTAATACGGTTAGTGTTTTATTGGCAGTTTTGATATTATTTATGGATTGTTAAACATTCACATTATTGAACGACCGATCTGATCGCGCCACTAGAAAAGTTTTGTTGTAGAGCTGTGGTCAAATGTGTGCTTGAACTTCTCTCTTGAGTACTCTATACCCTTTCTTCAACTAATTAGTGGTTATACTGGCGCCAGGTCTAGTTCTTTATAGGATTTTATTTTTAACATATTATACTACTTGTTAGTCATACTCATTTCTAATGACGTATTAGAAATAGTTACTAAAGATATCTCGTACTATAGAAACAATCATAAAACACATCGCTTAAAAACTACATTACAACAATAAATCCGCAATCCAAACCTCGTTCACAAATCTAAACGACTGTCGCGCAACTATCGTTCACAAATCGTTTCAAACACTACTCGTATTGATATCTGTACGCTATTAATCGAGCGGACTCGGACCTAATTGCCACTACGAAATATTGTTGACATTTCTACACTACATCTCTAGTTCGAATTTGTACGATTCTAAGCTCTATTTGCCAAGGAATTGGGCTGAGAAATGAGTGAAGAATACGGTTAAAGCGATTTGTAGTGCCTTAGGCGTTTGTCCCATTGCCAATGTGGGACAAGCGATGATATATTTTCCCACCCTTGAAAGTTGAATCTATTGGTTTTGGCAAAGAAAAATACTTTGGGCTTTACATTACAAATGCAAATTAAATTGACGTTGATTACTAATACGTATTAGTAAGTACTCTCTATTAATCCAGTAAAATCGTTTCTCTCATATCCAAAGAATAATGTAACGCAGAATTATTTGGCATGTTAAGAAAGAAAGAAGAAAGAAAGAACTTTTATTCCATCATAAGGATAGCAACAATGTTAAATAATACAAATTGTAATAAAGTTTATTTGTTTGAGTTCGGAGTTGCAGCTACCAAAATGACAGAAACGTTAAGCTTAGACGAGTCTTGATAAATATTGGAAGACCGTCATAAAGGAAATAGGATCCTGATCAAATGGTTTACCTGGTCTATATTTTCTACACAAAGCGTTGTATATCAACTTTCAACCACTTCTCTATGCAACTTACGGCCGGTCTCAATAATGTACTAACAGATGGAAGACTGTGGATAGGGCTACCATTAGTATGTTATCTGTCATATTTGTCAATTTTTCAGATGCAAAAATTGACAAATATGACAGATGACACACTAATGGTAGCCCTATCCACAGTCTTCCATTTGTTAGTACATTATTGAGACCGGCCGTTAGACCATAACACTCGAGGGCTCTTCTAATTTTCTAATTTAGAGGTCTCGTCTTATTTTCAAATATTATGTGCGTATTACAAGTTAATTATTATCACATGCTTCGGTGAAGGAAAACTTCGTGAAGAAATCTGCACTCCGGAATGTTCTCCATAAAGTTCTCAAAGGTGTGTGAAGTCCACCAATTTGCTCTTGGCTAGCGTTGTAGACTATGGCCTGTACCCCTCACATTGTGAGAGGAGACCCCGAGCCCAGCAGTGGGACAATTGTGGGTTGTTGCTTTGCTTTACTCGAGATCTCGTGTACATCTAGTCCAGAAATGTGAGTTTTAGCATCAAGAACTCTAATACAAAAGATGGCGTTGATAATCTTCTCGCTTAACTGGAGACCATTGCCGTAAAGTTTATACTGACATCCAGGCCGTAGTCCATTCGACGTGAAAGATTAAGTGCGTGGCTTGCTTAGCGACGAGATCAGTGAAAACTACACTTTGCTGGAACCATTGTTAGTTAAAATATATTGTATTATTGTGACATTTTAATCGTTTAGCAGCGAATAGACTGATTTTTCAACAAATTGGGGGAGGTGCGTATTCAGGAAATACTTGTGACTGTGCAATTGACCAACCTAAAGTACATGTCTTCCCATCAGGTCAAAAAGACAGAACTGCACATTTTAGCATCAACGACCGCTTTTCTAATCTTTTTTTGATACCAGGAGATCATGGCCTGGTACTTTACACCAAATACCACATTGACGTCACGATATCACACTTAGCTACGAGCTTCAAGGATCACAAAATTGTCAATAACAATTATTTACCCTGTAATAAAAATCTTCTCTACTCAAATTCCACGAACTCCAACCCCACTTAAGATCTCGCACATTTTTCTGTGTGAAACCACAATGAATCACAAGTGAATGATTAAAAGATCGCTCGAGTTATCTGTGAGTGGCCGGCGGACCGACCCTGGCCTGAAAGCTCGACTCACGCGTACAAATGTACCCTGTTCTCGTTATAACTTCGCCTCATATCGCAAATAATTGGCGCATTAAATCTTTATACGTCTATTGAAATGTAAGAAAAACTTTACACCTTAAAGACATAATGACTGTGATGTGACACCTATTACATTCTGAGTAAACCTACGTTATTTTTACAACTACTTGGCCTGTTTAAACCATATGTCCATTGATGTGTACGATTTAATTTTTTAATTCATTGTCGACCTCAAAGTAGGTACATATCTTATCTAGCCTAGATTTTGGTCAGAAGTCGTTATAAAGAAATTAGCTTGGCATTGTAACCAACAGTTGACCGAGATTTTTAACTGTATAAGTCACGACTGTCACAAGATAACAAATGTGGAAGGAGTGACAATTTATTACGTGTATGGATCACAGGACTCGACCAATCCACACTGGAGCAGCGTGGTGGAGTATGCTCTTGACCTCCCCAAGAAGAGAGACCCGTACTCAGTAGTTGGTTGAAGCCATGCGTCAAAGGGATATCATCTATCCGGTCTATCCCTGGGTCCAATCTTTCTCTGTTCTTTCACCTACTAAACATTAGACGAGAAAGCTGCTTCAGGTCGCTAAGCTCTGTACTGCTATATTAATTCCCAGTGGTTCTTTACCTTCCTAGCTAGGTCACCCTTCTTCCAGTATCAAAATATGCTAATTATAACGTTCCAAAGTATTTAAAAGCAGTAGCAAAATCTCCAGTTCTTCGTGGCCAATAAAAAGCGTATAAATAACCGATTTAATCTACAAACGAAAAATAAGCTCCCTCGCTACAAGTGATACATGTATCGATTACAAATCGGCCGAGTCGATTAGCTCGATTCCACAATTGCACAATCGTGGCGATTGTGGCATGGCCATGGATATCTGGCTAATGAGAACCGGCCATTGTTTACAGATTCCATCTTACTATCTAGCACTTGTTCTGTCGTGTTCAGACCTATCTTGTAACAAGTAGAAAAACCACGGCGCCTCTATCTTACGATACCTTGTTTATGGTTGGATATCGATTTTTAAAATCGATTAAGAACGTAACGAAAACTTTTTAGGACTTAATTGTAATAGCCTAGATTACTGCCGACAAACTGGATCTCAGTTTGGCAGAATGTTAAACTTTGTAATAGTACATAAGCTGATTAAATAAATAAATAAAAAAATTACTGCTTCTCTCAACTTTATAGTGTTCGCGTGAATTAAGGGATGTATTATAATATTCTCTATCTTCGATTCCAAGCCAACCTTTCCTATTCAAGGTGCACCCTGAAAAACTCAAGCGGCAAGCCCTGGATACCTTACAGTCTGAACCGCGGGAACATGAGAAATGAATAACTTCACAAGTCGATATTCTTTTACGCATTATTTTTCCTTTCCTTTGACCGCAGTGACATCTGGTGGCAAAATGCGGAGCTCATTGCACAATCCCAGTTACGCTAATGAGCCAGCTACCATTGTTTACAGATTGGATCGGGTTATCTCATGTTTTTACTCGTATCCCACTTATATCGCGTATTCGATTGTTTTCGCGGTTTTCGTCAGTGTTGTTTGTCGATACGGCCCGATCGGTAGATAATCGGATTGTTTCGCGGATAAAAGTTATTGTTTCGACCGTTACGCTTTTTTGGTACAATGTACCTACCGACAAAAACGTGTGGGTTCATCGTTTAATTGCAGGATAAATGCCGAGTTGATTGGGATCATTATGTGAGATTGTTTGTACAGTCAGTTCGGTACATAATTATGTATCTGTGTGATGTTGCAAGAGATGGTGTGTAGTGTTAGTTTAATCCACCACGCGAGATAGTATCGTAAGATCGTGAACTTTAGGAATTAAAATCTATGAAAATTGACAAAAAAAACATGAATTTAAAAGGTTGAGTAATCCTATAATGACCAATGATAATTTAGTCAAACGTTTTACTTTCAAAAAGTTTTCTTTGTTACAGTATAATTTAGTTGCTTACAAAAATGTCAAAATTATAATACCAAAACATGAACAAAACTAAAATAAACTAGCACGATCACTCAAGTAGTAAGTTATGGAACACCCTGATCCATCCAGCCCATCACAGATCACGCATCTCTCAGTAAACAGGTGATACGAATGGAAGCAGCAGGTAGCAAATTAGGCAGCGCGCACACGATACGATCGACTCGCGTCACCTGCGACGCATCCGCCACGTCAACGTAACGAACCTTATTGTATGCAAAGCGCGCGTCCAGTGGGATAAACAAATGCTTTTCGTTTTTACTGCACAACTCGCTTATAGACTTAGGATTCTTAACTTTTATATGTATGATTTATATAAAACAATTTGAAAGATAATGATCCAGTGCTCCCCTCCTTTCCAACTCTTCCTCTATAATCTCTCTCATTTCAGGATTCACTTCAACCATCTTTGTTATTCCTTTGTTCACCACTAATTCATCTATTGACCTGATCAAGAACTTCTTGAGATCCTTAAATTTTATCCTAACAGTATTTATTTCCCATCTTCGTCTTTTAAATCATCTTCGTATAATAAAATCTACTCGTAGTTGCGGCTTATCAGCGTAATACATTTTCAGAAAATGGCTTTATAAATTGAAACACGCCTAGCGATTAGCATATACTTTTTCTTTACCAATTTTCCACGATTCTCTATTATAAGTTCCATTGTAAGGCGATAGCCCGCAGCTCGGTTCAGACTGAGCCTTTCCGAGGCATCCAATCAAGTAAACAACTTAGAGCTTTACAGCAATAAACTTTGTGTTCATAATCGTTTACCCCACTGAAGCTCGTATGACGTTCTGTCACTACTGGTGGTCGGATCTTCTGCGTAACTACCGTCATTTGTTGACACGAAATTGGATTTTAATTCTGCTGCAACAAGGGCGGATTTTGCTCGGATTAGCGAGATATTTTACGTCGTTCGGGTGGTACCGGGGCTGGCGCTATCAGAATCACCTTAATGATGCCTCGATGGCGGATAGCCATTGTGTGGGATGTAAATTTGTAGCCGTCGGCGCGGGTAATGATGTGAGAACAAACTGAGATGCCGATAGCTCGATCGGGATCGCTCGGCCCACTGTGCTGTTCCTTCGGGTTGTATCGTGTGATCCCGCCCGCTCTTTTTTTAATGTCCAATGCATTGTCTTTTGTCATAATGTCTCTGATTGTTTACAAGTTTTGCTCGTAAAATGGAAAATTTATGCAGAGATTGTATCTGAATTTGCTTTTATGGAAAAGTTTTTGCGACCACATACATACTTAATATATTTAGTGTACTGAAAAGTATTTTTATTTGGTGCACTTGTTATGCAACTGTAAATATGAAAGCACTAGGCAGTTTCGCCTCATGCAAAAAGTTCTGGTAATATTTATCTTTTGTCTGTGTCTGTTTGATGAAGTAAGGAAACCTTAGGGGTGACCTTAGATAGTAAACTTCAGTGGGGCCCACATATAACAAATCTCGCGACTAAACTCGGTAGGGCTGCTTATGCTGTTAGGAAAATAAGGCAGTTTACTGACGTCGAAACTGCTAGGATGGTTTATTTTGCATATTTTCACAGTATTATGTCATATGCCATCTTGCTGTGGGGCAAAGCAGCCAGTATAGAACAAATTTTCATACTACAAAAAAGAGCTATTAGGGCTATTTATAAACTTAGATCTCGTGAAACTTTGCGTGACAAGTTCAAAGAAATAGGTATACTTACAGTAGCCTCACAATATATCTATAGTAACGTGGTTTTTATACGGAATAATATAAGCGCGTATAAACAAAATTTTGATATCACTAATCGCCAAACAAGAAAAATGCACCAGTTAGTAACGCCATCTTACCGTCTTTCTAAAGTGAAGCGATCTTTTATGGGCCGTGGTGTACAGTTCTATAATAAAATCCCAAAGTTAATACGTGATTTGCCAGTGGAATTATTTAAGAAATATGTAAAATCTCAACTTTTAGGCAAAGGCTACTATACTGTAGATGAGTACATAAATGACAAAGACGCATGGAAATGACCAGATCTGCAACCAGTTCCGTACAGGCTAGTGATACTTCTTTGTAAGAAATATACCAATGTATTTTATTTTTAAAAGATGTGCTGAGGAGTTTCTTTCGGCTTTTCTTCTCCTCCATGACAAAGCACCTTTCCGAAAAGCTGGTAAATTAAAAAAATGACGTGCATAAGTGTATCAATGATACCTACATGAATAAATGATTTTGAATTTGAATTTGAATTTGAAACGAATCACTAATTGATTCTATTCACAAATATAAAAAAATATATAACAAAAATTTAACTAAGCAATAGATAGAATCAAAAATAAACAAATAATATCTAGTGCACTATATTGTTCGATAAACTAAAGTTGGACCCTAGCTTCGAGTATTTTTATACCCATGAGCCACGACCACGACCGACGTGACGTCTACGTTAGCAAAAACGAAACATGCCTTTATCACATACAAAAGAATGGACTGCCCTTAATGATTATGCGTTAGCGTGTGTACACAGCATTATCTTTTTACTGCCTACTCATTAACGAACGAAGCCTTTTAGCGTTGAACTACACAAAAACCAACATGAACAAACTGACAAAGCACGCATTTATCCAATCTTAAACTAACCCTAAACCTTTTCCATATTATTACACATAAACAAACAAAGCGTTCGAAAATGGCGAAGGATTCAAAATGGCGGACATTATGATCATTAGCGGTTATCGTACTATATTGTCGAATAGGCAAAATTTTCAGTCTTTCAACTCACATCAACATAATGAGTGCGGTGTAAAGGCGTTTTGAGGCGAACGCGATAAATAATAAACCCACTAAAAGGAGCTCCGTGAAATACGATGCACGATGCGGGCACTTAATTTTGGCGGGAAATTAGACCGTCATTTTGTTAGTGATGTACCTACGAGGACGCTCGTATGTCAGTTCTATTGTATCCGAAATTATATTTATTATACACTCTTCGACGTTACGTAGGAAAAACCTGAAAGTAAAAATACTCAAGTATTTTTGAAGTTACTGTATACATACTTTTTATGATGCGTTTGGGAAAAGAGATCAGAGTATTTTAGCATGATACCTACGGAAGTTTCGCGCAATGTAACAATATGTTAATTTGGTTTAAACAACAGTCTCTATATAAAAATTACTAAGATTTTTAACATACCATTATAGGTACATTTTGGAACACAATTTATATATTATATTATTTATTTGTACTCAAAAGTACCAATTAATAGTTTCGCATTTGCTTTACTATGTTTTAATGATTTAATTTAATAAAATTAACCATATTTACGTAAGTACATTATGCCTGTAAAATCTCAATGATTACAAAACATCTTTCTACTTAAACGTTATCTGTACCAACATTCTATCCAAATCGTCCATTAATTTTGAAAAACAGATTAATGAGTAACTTTTTAAACTGGAACCCGTATCTCGAACTTAAGGTACATTACATAGGAATCCACAATTAAGACACTTAGCCGGGACAGCGTGCATGACATCATTATCAGAGAAATCGATTCTTTTTCTTTTATATCGAGAATATAATCGGGATGGAGCGTGGCGCCGTCCGATCTGTTTTATCGTCGTATTATCGACGACTAATGCATCGGGCGCGATAACGCGGACATAAGAGCGGGGGCAGATAAACTCGGTGTGGCCATGTTAAAAATAGTTTACACGCATAGTTTGTTGTCTATGGTAGGGCTACGAATCGGATTATTATTCAGGAATCTGTGCATGTTTTGTTTATTTTATTCATTTATTGGTAACTAAGTATTTTTTTCAGGAAGTTACTACTTGTACTTGTTACTACTGTTCGCAGATGTTTGGGAAAATATATTTTCATGTCCTAAAAAATAAATTGCAAATTACGTAGAAACACAAGTTGCATTGGGAAATCAGTGAATTATGATGCTTATTATGTAAAGTATAATATGATGACCCACAATTTGATTTATAAATCAAACTACTAAAATTTATTGGATGAAAACATTCAACGAAGTAGGTATATTATAACTTCAATTATCAACAGATAAATAGGCCAAATAAATTCAAAACTGACAGTCACAATTCTTATTCACACCCCTAGCAAATCGAATTCCTCCAAAATCCCAAACTTATCGACAGCAAAAAGGGATACGTCTTCCTTATTCAAATCGTCATTACGAACTCTTTCGGCGACCTAGCAGCGAGTATCTGGCGGCCGGAGAGATGGCAATAATAAAAATTATCTATACAAATGGGCCAGGATTACTGAGAGACATAAATTCGGCTCCAATGAGCGCTGTGCCGTGCGATAAAGGGGCAGCGGGTTTAGCTTCGACACTTTTTGCTAGTTTTTTGATTGGTTCCTATACTTCCAGTAGATGTATAGACATACTTCCTACTTGCAGTGTTTTCCAGAAGTGATCTACGTAAATACCTAAAGGCATTATTCATTGTTGTAAATGCTGCGAGCGCGGTTGGTTTTTTATTAATTTATTATTAGAAGTCTTTTTATATCAAGTCTCTATGACTGCGTCTGACGTCTAAATATGGATGCAATTATTTTCAATCGAGATGGGTAATCAACTATAATAAATATACGATTTTATATAATGTGGTTAAGTGAAATATTGCAATTGCAATGATTAAATACTTTACAAGTTGTCTGCAAATGCAGTCAGGATCTTGTCAGTGCGAGAGCGTGCGAATTAATATAACAATGTATGGAAGACGTCACGCCATAAATCATCACAAAACTAGCCAAGTCGCAAAGAGCATGTGAATCTGTTACTCACAACACGCCAAGCCTACCTTGGCAAACATAGCTTGGCGTGATCAAGCCAGGTAACAGAATTAGTACCTATCGATAAATCTACAACAACCGCGGCAGTTGTGCGATTAAACAATTACCCGGGACCGGGGATCACTTGGCTCACGGGTTACGGGTCGATGAAGAACGCAGTTGTGCTATGACGCACATGGTGAACTGCAGGAAACATGCTTTCATCACGCCACGCCACGCCAGCGTAGCGCCCCGTCGCGCTCTCGGGTTGGCCAGCCTTTAAATAAAGTTTTCTAAAACTGAAAGTTTATTACATGCCTTTGTATAAATAAATCATAATGATTGTTTTAAAATGTATTATACCTTCATGACAACTCAATTTACATAAGCTGACTTTTGATTGATAGTAATCAATTATTTAAAATGCATAATGTTCAATCATTATGAATAACTGTGTCATTATTTACAATGGTAGGTATGTGTAACTCCGTTTGATTTAAGATATTTTATAATTTTATTTTTTAAAGTCAATTTTATTTATAGTTGGTAGATAATTTTTCCCGCCTAGCTAGCCTCCGTTTTGATGTGAATTGAATCTGAGCCCGAATTAACGAAAAATGATACGGTGATAATTTTTATTTGTATCTATTTAATTCTTGCTAACAAGTTTTGCATAACAGGTGCAAATAAAATAATTTGATAAGATCTCATATACGATATCACGTATAATTTATTATGTGGTGGAAAGTTATCGAATGTAAATATGGTAACACAGCATTAAGGGATCGTTTAAAATTTAAATAGACGAAGACGAACCTACTTAATTTTTTTTCTGTACAAACCGTTGACGCAAGTACGTTCAGCCATAGGGCATAGACATACCTAATGATTTGGCGGGAGATTTCCAAACGCTTGTTGTTGGTTGCATTTCCACAGATAAGCTATAAACATAGTAGCGTCAGACTTTCGAACACGAAAGTCTTTGGCAGGATAGAGAAATATTTTAAAGTGCAATCCGCTTAAAAAACGGCTAAAACCTGAAAGCCCGGCCAGCGTCGGTATCGCGTTCAGAGAGACACCGCGGCAGAGTTATTCGACAAAAATGCTAATTTTCAAATCTCAAGCACTTGTTTTACAATCGGCGAGGGTACAAGCGAGTGGAAAACTAAGTTATTATGAAAGCACATTAGTAATTTAATTGCATTAAGTAGGTACATAATACTTCTAAACAAGAACCACAATGCAAAATTATTAATAGGCCTTAAAATATGCCTCAAATCATCAATCAATTAAAAGGCCATAGCGGAATTTATAGCCTCACGCCATTGAAGTATAATGTCATAGAATAGACATCTCGAACAAAATGCGTGTCCCCGCCGGGAGGTTCTATTTTCAAAATTGGGCCCCCGTTCTCCTTTCAAAATCGAAGGAATCAATTGGCAATTGAAGCCGCGCGGCGTCAATTCATTGGAACATACATTATGTTCGCGGTGTCCATTCTATACGCTAGTAATAATACTTCAATGCCTCACGCGAATTGATTCCCTGTGGCCTAAATTGGAAAGGCCCGGTTTTTGAATCGGAAATTTTCAAATCGCACCACTTATAAACGTGAACGTTTTAAGTTTAAAAGAACGCTTTGAAGCGACCATAGTACAGTCGCTTGAGCGATAATTTATGGATCGTATACCAGCGAGCGGTGAGACGAGTGCAGTAGACGCTCCCGCCCGCCACAATCGCTCCTCTCCACTCGCTTTTTTCTTCTGTTATCCTCGATTCGATGTTTATCCTCTGCTACCAGCCCAGAACAGCGCCACTCGGTTTGCTAAATAACCAAGGGGTTCCAATCTATCTACCTAACCATAATTTGTTATGTCGGAAGTCGGAACCTATTTGTTACATTTTCTTTAGTTGATTCCTGTAGTATATAGCAGCAAAGCAATTTATTACTATTTTACTTTGACTACTCGAGTATCAAGTAAGTAGGTATGTATCAGGCATAAGTAGGTGCAACATAATATCACGAGTTAAGGTTAAAATCTTATAGCAATAGAAAATTAAAAATCCTTACACATATTTATGGTGGATTGGAATGGAACACTGAATACAGAGGAATCCTATTTCACCTGTAACTTTGTCCAGACATCATACCAGACATCGATTTGCCTCAAGATGATAAAGATTATGTGAGTAACGAAATTTAAAGCCTCTTTGTATAACTACTGCGCACATATTCTTAGTAGAGCTTAGATCAGAGCGGTGGTAGAGGTTCCAAACCTCTATCATGATAGCCATCCATGCCTTACAGTAAGCTCCTAATTGATTGCAGCCATGTATTAACCACGACCTTAAATTTTTAATAAATTACGTTATCTTTTCGTATCGGCATATTAAAATTTTTCCGCTGTCAAAATGATCGGCTCGCAAGTCGATGATTAATCGATTTTCGATTAAAACTCCTCTCGATCGCAATCCCAGCGATTTTCTTTAATTATACAAATTACCCTGTGAGGAAGCTTGCGATCGCTGTTCGATTAAATTCGCGACAAATGGGCAACTATATGAAATACCGCTACAACAGCTGTCAGTGTCGGTTAAATTTGGTTAAACTAACCATTCACCGCGGCTTTGGAATCTTTAGATTTGCTACGATTGCCAACTTATCAACGCACAACGTAATTGGTCTTGATTGAGAAAAATATTAATCTTATTAATTCAATTATCATAATATAATTGTCATAAAATATCTATCCCGAAGCTCCAACGTCGATCAAATACTAGATGTGTTCCAGACAGGAACATTTCACATTTAAGTGTTGAAATATAAAATAATCAACAAAACCAACGATATATAAAGTCTTCTAAAAACACGTTGTTTTAACAAGACTTATTTATTGCACCGACACCAGTAACAGTTTAACATTATTTATTATAAACTAAATGCCAAGCTCTGGCCGATCTCGCAAAAACGTTATGTCGCCTCGATAACGCCTCGCAAGTCCGCGATGTATTCATGAATTCACCGCCACAGAACTAACGTTTACTAGAAATGACAGGTGTGGTATATTTGACATTTGGTTGCACATTTACTCGTCGAACTCTCTGGGCTACCTCATCAACACAAACTATTTGCCACTGTTTTGCTTCAAACGATTGCACGTTTTGCTTAATCTAGTACCTACAGTGATCATCGCTTGAGATGTTAATCATGTATAATAATTGTAGTATCCTAGGACGCTGGAACTGAGGCTAAGACAAATGAAGCTTTCATATATCGGTAAACGAAAAATGCTTTCAATTGTTTTAAGTTATATTTAAAGAGACATGTCTATTTATTTATTCACTCTGTGTGAGAACAGTTCTTTTCCTGCTAATATCTTCAATCAGACGGTGTCCGGCTGTGCAATAAGTCGCCGTGGTGTATGAAGAGTGTCGCCTCAGCATTAAAGAGCAATAAAAACTATTCGGTTATCATGTGTGTGCTGTGCAAGAAATGTATGAATGGCATTTGTCGGAAATCGTGATTCATGTAGGCGTTGTTTGAAGGCGTAGAAGATACTTGGATTCTCGAGGTCATCTGTATTGGAGTTAGGGCGTCATCCTTGACTCCTGGCAACCTCGTCTTATCGTCTGCTCGTACGCTGGTAAATAATGGAAGAGGCTCGGCACCAGGTCTTTATTTCTCTGCTCTCCATCATCTAGTTGTATCTTAGATTCCGCCAGGTGGCGCTGATAAGTAAACATATAGTGAGAGCTCCTGTGTGTTAAAAATAGAATAAATAATTATTTACAACAGTTTTGTGAAGTTAAGTGCAAATTGTACTATGATATCACAGTGTAAATGTTATATACTGAATCAGTGACCGGCCTAAGCTAAACTTCTGACTTCTGTGAACAACACGATAGAAAAAAATATTACTGAAATTTTAAAATCATCTGATTAGGTAGACATAAAAATTACAAACAATTAATAATCAATAGACATTAATAAAACATTCAAATCAAACAAAGTGTAAATATCTGAGCAGAATTAAGTGTTTATTGTCTTTTAGTGCAAACGTATAACTTTTTGTTGTGTATGAAGGTGTGACAAAAAAAATATTATTTGAACTACCACCATAACAAGTCAATCTAATAAGGCACATAAAGACAAGTGTATTCACATATTTCACCGTGTTTCGTGAACTTAGCCGTGGTCGAGTGGCGAACCAATAGAACTGCGATCGACGGGCCGCGAGATCGAATCCTGCGACGCGTAAAATTTTTAAATTTTAAATAAAAATTTCTATGCCAAGATGGATAACATAACATTTAGAAGAAATATCCGACGCACGTTTTCAGATTTAAATATTTCTACAATAAATAATACAAACGAGAACTTAAATTCTACATTTCTGGACTCGACTATACTGAGTGCACCAGGGGAACAAAAAAACATAGACGACTCATATACTTATGATTTGAAACAAGAACTTGAGGATTTACGTACCAAAGTCAAGTCTGCCGACGATGAAATAGATGATCTTACGTGTCAGAATAGTCAACTTAGACGAACTATAAGTGAGCAAGCCCAACAAATCGACTTACTTAAAAAACTTGTTAAAGAGTACCCAATGAGGAATATTAGCTCTTCAAAATCATTAAATGCAACTCCTCTTAACAGACATTTGTTAAATATTAAAATGAAATCTGCTCGAATATCACCAGTACTTTCTGCACGTAGTGTTTGTTCAAGACTTTTCCATACTCCTAATCAAACAAAAAAATCTGATTCCGAAAATAATACATATACAAAAACTATTGACACAAATACAAATATTGATCCTGGTTTACAACATTTACATCAGTCACAACAACGACAACAACAAGAAAAACAACAACAACAACAACAACAAAAACAACAAGAACAACAACAACAACAAGAACAACAACCACAACAACAACAACAACAAGAACAACAACAACAACAACAACAACAAGAACAACAACAACAACAACAACAACAACAAGAAACCACACAAACGAAAACTTTGACCACAATTAATTTGAATACAACACATATAAACCCAAAACATCGTATTATCATCATTGGAGACAATCAAGGGCGAGGTGTAAGACAGCAACTTCAAAATCTATTAGGCCAGGATTATTTCATTGTAAGCTATATAAAACCGAACGCAACAATGGGAGAGGTCACATCCACAATGAAAACGGAGATAAGTAATTTAAATAACAATGATTATGTAATATTGCTTGCAGGGAGTAATGACAGAAATCCACATGAATTTTCTTGTAAACTCGAAGTATGGCTTTCCTCACTTACACACACCAACGTTATTGTAGGGGAAATTCATAAAAATATCCACCTTAACGAACATAAACTGAACTATATGTTAAGATTTCATTGCAGTAAATATGTTAATGTTGTTTATACGGATCTTAACTTCAGTCGATCCATACCTATTTATAAAATATTTCCTACACATATAGCGAGATACTTGTTAAGGGAAGTCTTACGTATTACATACAAGCGTAATAGGGATAATTATTTATCTAAATGTAAGTCTACTAATGAAAAATTTAAACCTTTAATCGATTCTAGTACTCAAACTGATAATAATGACAATTGTAATTTAATTTGTAAGCTATGTAAGAATGCAATTAATCATGACAGTATAAATAAATCAAATGTAAGCCCAAATTGTTCAAAACATAATAACAATGACGAAAACGATTTATTTCGTGGGTAAAAAAGTCATTAACATCATACATCAAAATATCAACGGACTGGTAAGTAAATCAGACTTGCTAACTATAGGTCTTAACGAACTGTCGAATAATGGTAAAGACATTGACATCTTGTGTATAACAGAGCATAATATGATTCTTGGTGACGAGTTTTGCTTAGTTATTCCGAATTATTGCATAGCTTCTTATTATATGCGAAGTAATAGACATGGTGGTAGCTGCATAATAACAAAAAATACGCTTAAATATAAAGAAATTAAAGAAGTCTGTAAAATATCAATTTCAGGGGTGATAGAATGCTCAGCGATAGAACTTTTGGATCATCAGATATATGTCATTTGTATATATAGACCTCCTAGAAATAGTATTGAGGCATATGATCTATTTTTTGACAGACTCCACAGTATATTATCTAAATTTGACGTAAAAAAGAAAAAACTCATCGTGTGTGGGGATTTCAATATTGACCTATTACAAAATAATAAACTTTCAAGTACTTTTCGACAAGCATTATTAGAACATAATTTAAAAATTGAATTTAATCAACCAACACGTAATGCTAGTAACACCTGTATAGATAACATATTACATAATCTGAAAGAATGTAAAAGCGAACTAGTAGAATTGGCACTATCAGATCACAGTGCGCAACTCATAGGCTGTCCGAGTAAAATAGAAAATAAATTGAACTACTGGTACATTATAAGGCGAGATTATTCGTTAGAAAATAGATCCAAATTCACTCAGCACATCAAAAGTTTGACATTCAGTGAGGTATATGAAACAAAAGAGCCAAATTCGGCTTTTGATAAGTTTCATGAATTATTTAAATTATTATATGACTTATGTTTTCCAATTAAAAAAATAAAAATTTCGTATAAAGTTAAACCGAAGTGGATATCTCGAGGAATAAAGCTTTGTAGTAAACGCAAACGAGAGTTATTATGGAACTATAGACGTAGTCGTAATAAGTGTAATAAAGACAAGTACATGGTTTATGCTAAACGTTATAAATCAATTATTTATCAAACACAAAAATCCCAAAATAACTACTTTATTAATTCAGCGAACAACAAATCGAAAGCAGCATGGACAGTTATTAATAGCAGTAAAACGAAGACAACAAAACAATACATCACAAAACTCAATATAAATGGAAACAATATAACGAACGCGAAAGAAATAGCCTCAACATTTAATGAACACTTTATTAATATAAGTGATAATCGGGGATGCGATGTAAATATGGCTTCCAAACTAGAATACAGTAATATTAATTCAATATTCATACCGCCAGCCATACCAGAAGATATCAAAACTATAATAAATTCCCTAAAAAATACAAATAGTTCAGGTTACGACGATGTTGTCATAAAAGTGGTTAAAGATGTTGCAGAGACTATATCACCGGTAATGAGTTATTTAATAAACATGAGCATTGAACAGGGAAAGTTCCCGAATAAATTAAAAAAAACAATAATTAAACCATTACTGAAAAAAGGAGACCCAACAGATATAAATAATTATAGGCCTATAGCACTTCTAACACCATTCTCCAAGGTATTTGAAAAATATATATATAATTACATTTACGCATTCCTGACCGTAAATTCTATACTAAGTCCTCAACAGTTCGGATTTAGAAAAAATAAAAATATAAACATGGCGATATATAATTTGATTTCCAAAATAATTACTAATATTGACTTAAAAAAAACTACTGTTGCATTGTTCATGGACATCAGTAAAGCATTTGATCATGTTGAACATAATATTTTGCTAAACAAACTTTATAAATATGGCATTAGAGGACAAGCCCATGAACTACTTACATCATACCTTACAGGACGAGAACAATGTACGCATATTTCGCATTTATGTACTGCAACAAAAACTGAAAGAGATATTAAATCTGATTACAGAAATACAAAATACGGTGTCCCTCAAGGTAGTATTCTAGGTCCGCTGTTATTTTTGATCTATATCAACGATCTTCCAGTAAAAATTAAACATGATATCACTCTGTTTGCTGACGATAGTACTGTGCTTTTTGTAAATGACGATGAAAGAGAACTTGAAATTGACATTAATAATACACTTATTGATTTAATACGCTGGTTAGAAAATAATAATTTAAGAATTAATTTAAAAAAAACTAATGTTATAAAATTCACAAATAGATTTAATAATAATATGAATTTAAATGTTAACTACCTTGGAAATCAAATTGACGCCGTACAGAGCACACGTTTCTTAGGACTGCAAATTGACAACAAATTGAATTGGAAATCACATATAGAGAATATATGCAACAAGCTTAGCAAATTTAATTTCCTATTACGTAAATTACGAAATATTGTTAATCAGTCGACTGTGTTGACAGCATATCACGGTATCGTAGCATCGACACTTAGATATGGCGTTATATTTTGGGGGAACTCTACAAATAAACATTTAGCATTCAAAGCCCAAAAAAAATGTATCAGGGCAATATGTAATCTAAAACAGAGAGACACCTGCAGACCTCACTTTATTAAATTAAACATCATGACATTACCTTCGCTGTATATATATGAATGTGCAATATTTATAAAGGCTAACAAGGACAAATTTAACTTCTATGTTAGTGTACGTCGTAAAGACATGCTATGTGTTGTGCCAGCTAAAACTACATTTCTTAGACAAAGCTTTGTTGGAATGGCATCCACAGTTTATAATAAACTCCCGACTTCCATAAGAATAATCGATGACTTGAGAATGTTTAAAGAAAAACTTCGCATATATCTAATAAGCAAATGCTATTATACTATAAATGACTTTATTAATGAACAAAAATGATATTAATAATCGTTGAATTTATGCTACAATTCCGTGTTATTTTTTAATTATTTGACTATTATTATTTTGTATTCGATTGTATTTTGACTAATTTAATTCAATTTTATATCGACTGACACTTTTAATACTACTAAGAGACACGTGACATGTTAATTTCATTGATCATAATAATTATGTAAAATCAAATTTTAGAATAATTTTAATCAATTTTGTACGCCAATAATTGGCAGAGTAAGAGAGCTATTTATTAATGTTACCATCCTTGTGTACCTTATTTCACAAATAAAATATTTGATTGATTGATTGATTGATTGATCTTGACAATAATGGTGCATGAAACCACTATGACTTGAGATTCTTCTACGAAGATGTAGAAAGAATTCTTCTTCAGAGCCTTGGCATTGGTGATGCTAATACCCATAGACGACGATGACCACTTCAGGTGACCAGTCTGCTTTTTTCGTCAGTTCTTCAGGCTATACAAAAACAAAAGGTGTCTAAAACAAAGATTCAGATAATAACAGAGTCAAAAAACAGAATGATAGTGTCATTACAGAATACAAAATACAAAATAGACACAAACATACTCGCTACACAATAACCAACAGGCTTTCATTCACATTCAAACGGTAATCTATTGAAACCGTACAGTAATCTATTGAAACAGAGTTTACCCGGACATCGCACATCGCGACAAGACAACAGGTGGATCGTGCGTAACCTGCTTAAGGCACAGCACTAACGGCCCCGATACAATCAGTGCCAGTCATGGCACTCATGGTGTGTATGTGTATCGCACTTCAAGTCTATCCAACGGTGGGGTTATTGATGTCCAGTTCTATTTTTGAAGTGAAACTTCTTTAAAGACGGGGTATTAGGATTTTAAAAATATTTTTCTTTTGGATTTCTTTTTCTTGAAATATTTTTAATGAAATGTTTTTTGAAGTTTCGCTTCGACTATGTGGCCCAGCCCAGCACACATTTCGTTTTTTTATTTATTCAATCCTCAAGATTTGATTACGACAATAATTTTACTCTATTCTATGACTATCTCTTACCGATATATTAACATCCTCGTGTTGTATGGAAAATTCGTTAGTAAATTTTATTTTAAACAAACGTCTATTATATATTTTTTTAATGGTGGTGCAAATGAACATGCGATCACTTCAAGTACCCAGTCATTGCACCAGCTACATAATATAAATGTCCTCCACAGATAATTCTATTCCTGAAATCTGAAATTGGATGCTCTTTTTGCAAAAGCTGTTAAAACTAAATTACCAATGACTTCAAAATGTATTTTTCGTATTAACTAAATCCACATACGTCTCGCAGCAGCTCGTTCTAATTTTGAATTGAACCACTGAACCATCGGAAACTTCCATTAATGCGAATATCGATATCTAATTACCAATATTCGCACGAGATAATCATAAATCGCTGCAATATGCATGTAGCTTCAACATGGCTTCAACGCGTCTTGTAAACAAGCATTAACTCGCATCGAATTAGTTCGTTCCATGTTCGATCCATCACAGCCTCGTTAACACGTCCACGCTCGTTCCAAACCAGTCCCGACTAGTGATGGGCCTGGCTTTTTTGACCGTCGCCGGTACCGGTATCGACGGGCCGGCGCGCGAGTAGCCGAGAACATCATGTTCGACGGCCATCCGAGTTAATTATTTTCGTGTCGTAGGCGTGCGATCCTATCCTTTATCGAGATAAACTCACTTACTACAAAAAGGTAATAGCTTTGACCGTGTTGCGTTGTCCAATTGCTTGTTGGTGAGGTTTTACTGAGATTTTATTACGTTACGCCTGTTCGGGTTTTGTTACGTCATTACCTACATCAAATAGATCAGATGGTATGATCGTGATACAAGCATGAAGATTTGGTTAGTTTAACTTAAAAAGCGAAGATAATTAAATAAAAAATGTGAGTATGTGATTGCATTAGAAGTCTCAATTAACCAATTATAACAAAAATCGCCTGTCCGAATATGTATTAAATTTTCGATTTATAATACTCACGCATATATGATGCTGATGACTTAAACTTATCTTTAGATTAAATCTCTGTGTTCATTTTTAAAAGCCACGAGAACAAAATTTACATAGGTACCCGCGTCCCGCGGTTGACTGCTTTGGCAGAATTAATTTCAAGCTATACTTCCCAGGGTTACTTCGAATAGGTAACAATCGCTTTCTCAGCGAACAATCTCACATCTTTTGCGGAAGGCCTTATCGCAACCGTTTCGTGGAATGTCGCGAATTCTACAAAACGAATTAAGAATTTTGCGCACGCGATTTTCGTCGCACGAATCAAAGGCGGTCGCTATCAGCGCGCTCGCAATCGACATATTAATATTCGATCTAGACCCGAGTCGATGTTCCCGATTCGTATAATTAAAATCGAGATCGATACGATTGGGCGTCGGATTCCGTCACGTCGCCCGTCACGCGCGCCGCCCACTTTTGACGCCTCCGGCGCTGCGTGTACGCAACTTTTAAACCGTTTATTTATCGCGACGATGCTATCTCGTATCGGCCGATCGTTAATTTAATAGTATATTAGTGTTGCTGCTATCACAATCAAAGAACCGTTTCATATGAAGTATGGATAGCGAGTGGGAAATAATATAATAATATATAAGTTACTTAAATGTGATTCATAAGGTACGATTACCTACACTCCAGATATTGTGTTCCCTGCGTAGTTAGTCCTTGAGTCGAAAGATTGAGTCTGTTCTTTTGTGTGTAGTAGGATCTGTACCACCCAGCTTAAACCTAGTTTACTCATGCCATTGTGTGAGAACGGTGATCACAATATGTCATAGATCCAATCCGTGACTGACTTCAAATACGAGGTATCGATACATCAAAAAGCAAGTAAGCCTAAGCCTAAGTCCTTCTTGCATTATTAATTTCTTTTTCAAGGTATTGAAAAACTCGTCTTCGCCTTTTGTCTAAAATTAATTATAATACTTAAATATCAGTCAGAAAAAGGCCTGCTGCATTCTGAATATTATAAACCGGATAATTTTAATTGCTTTGGCATGCTTCCAAATTACACTCTTATACTTACACCTGAAATGAGCCACTTTGCTCTTTTTGCTTTATTTAATAAACAAAATCAAATAAAAAGATTATTTAATTAAGTATTTTATGCAATTATAGTAATTATACTGAAGATTGTTAAATCATCAATCATTATAAAGTTTTATTACTTAAATCTTAAAATTGTGCATGACCAGCTCAATTCACATTTCATAAGATTAGAAGATATTTAAAAAAACAAACTAAACGAAAAAGAAATAATGAAAAAGAAATTGTGTGACAGATGATATGAAAGATAAGAGAGTTAGTGTAAAGAAGACGGCTGATAGGGAAGTGTGGAAGAGGAAAACATATTGCGCTGACTCCAAATAAAATGGGCAGGATTATGATGAACAAAAAATTGCTTATGCTGTTTTATTGCATTGAATTTTATGACAGGTATTCCAAATTACTTTAATGGGTACATCAAACTTAAACTGCGACTCAATCCTCTCGTCTCTACAAAAAACGACAACAGAACTCAACCTCTCTCTTAAATTCATAACCCAATACAAACAACCTCTTAAACCAGTCACAAGACCGCACCCACACGCGTCAAATCGCCTTTAATCACTCCAAATCCCAGTTATTAATGAAAGCGCAGGGGCCCGGGGACCGGAGGCCTGGGGGGTCGGGGGGTTGAACTCGCATTACGGAGTCGCATGTGCGAGAGAGGGGTGCCCGGTGCAGGTCTCGTGAGCGGCGTATCGTCGCATTTTGCATAGATTTAAAAACTCGATAGTTATGCAAATGTCTCGGCTGCCGTGTTTACTTGTTTCTGAGTTACGGCGCGCCTCGGTAATAGAGCCAGCGCCTATCAGAGTTAAGGACTTGTGTTAATGGAAGCGGGAGGCGACTGGTCTCACGTAAATATTAGAGGTGGAGGTGTTTGATTAAGGACCTCATTAGTAGGTCACCGTATGTCAATGGTATTGTTGTGACTTTGTAGGTAGTTACTGTAACTGCCAGTAGATATAGGACAGGTGCATTTTGTGCTTATAAAAATTTTCAAAAAACACCTTTTGAAGCGTCCATATACCTAATACCATGAAACGTTGATAGGGCAAAGGCAAATTCCAGCATTTGACAAGGGAGTTGTTCCTCAGGTTACTGTAGATAAGTTCAATATTTTTTCTCCATGACAAAGCGTAAGACAGAAATAATGTATAAAAATCTAAGAACACTGTTTAAGTTTAATTTAGTATTTTGAAGAACGATGCCCGAGTAATGAAAGGTATTCTCCTAAAACACCGTATTCCATTTCCACTTGAAGCAACAACTGCTTTTGCCACTTTATATAGGTACGAGTAGAAGTTTCTCGAATGGTGTAACAGCGATTGAGCTCCAAGCTTCCCTCCGACACTGAGACATGAAGCACCAGCTATCACAACTAGAAAAAAAAGTTTTATTTGGTATTTCTACGACTGCTGCAAGGCTATTCTGTTTTGTAACTCGACAGCGGAACCCGCGATGAGTGTCAAAATTTCTTGCCAAAATTGACACTCATCGCGGATTCCGCTGTCGAGTTACAAAACAGAATAGCCTTGCTGATCGTACGTCCGATGTATGAAGTATTTCGGAAAACAGCCTTCTGCATAACGTATGCAGGCTTATTGTGCGTGTGTTGTGGATAAATCTACAATGTGGCTGTATGTGCACCTTGCACAAATGTTGGGTTAAATTCTAGCAGGATCGTTGCGCAGGATTTTATATCACGATCCTTAACCATGCCATACAATCCTTCATCACTAGACTTTGATCTGACAAGTGCAGGTTTTAAAATCTGGGGAGGGCCGAAGTTTGCAGACTACGTTTTCCGTTTACTAAACACATTAAAAATTTTGATCTACGTGAAGGAATAGGATGTGAAGAACTCGTGATGAACCTTCGTTACCACTAGGCAGGCTATCACTATAGGTGACTCTACATCATGTCACTATACGTCATGTATACTGTCCCTTTATATCCGACGACCCAGTTGGTCATCCATGAACAAATATTAAACTGGATGTTTCTCATTACCACATCCTAATTAAGATGTGTCACTTCTTGGGTTTTGATTAATACTTAGTCCTGAAACAGAATATAACATACCAATTAAAAACAAAATGCATTGAAGTACCAGGCGGGCATAAGTCGCGTGGGGCTTAATTAGCTGGTGGTTAAATTATTATGTAAATTTAAACCACTCCCTCTCGTGTGCGACACGTGTGACCCAATGACTCCTTCATTTGTTCTACATTCACCCTATGCCTGCTGCTATGTTATTAAACTATGATCTCAGTACGATTGTGAATTATGAGGCCAAGTCATTGTTTTAAATGATTAAGGATTACTGGAAAAGGGCTGTTAATATAGAATCAATCATCAATGAAGTCACTACCGCTTTTATAAACATAGACATTTTGGGGGAGTCACCGTTGCAACGTCGCTCAACGGTTTTATCGTAGTTGCCTACATCCTACGTCTAATAAGAACCAAAATATGTCTTTCCCGAGTGTAATGTTGTTCTCCAGGAGATCGCAATTAATATGCATGCTCTCCAATAATACGATAAATCTGAAATTAAGAACGTTCAAATAAACAAAAGAACCATTAGGAACAACCGACTTTCTCGTTGAATAAGTATAAATAAATACTTACGAATTTCCTATTTAGATATGTATGTTAAAAAATAACCGCTTTTTGGCGTCACTTATCAAATTCCAAAGTGACCAGTATAATTTATGTTACTACGCTCATTTCTCAGAATAAATTAAAGAAAACTCCATATCCTAACATAGTTAACGTTATCGCCTCAGAGGGACCGAAGCAGGCACTCCACCACGCTATTTGTGGAAGTATTACTTGAAAACTCTCTAATTTCCTCATAGCCTTATCAAGGAATCTCACATGTACGTTACTGATTTTCTTTTTCGTTTTAATTACTACCCCGTATAGTAAAATCTTACCTGGAAGTAATGAAAAGGGTTGGATATGGCGTATCACCTGCTGCTTAAATAGTATGATGTAACTTGTAGTCACTAAAACTACAAATACTATAAAATTTACAGTTAATTAAACATGCCTCTAATAAATACCATATAAAATTGTTTCTTTAGTTTTTAACGAGAACCCAACTGTTGCGTCTGCCTAATTGTGCCTTGTGCGTGCTGGAAGACAACGTTGAATATTTTACCACTCATGAAATAGGTAGATTATATATGAAATAGTACTGGAAATTAATAAAATGGTCTGAATTATAAATTTTCCGCTCAAATATGATGCTTAAAATAATTTGCTTAACATACTGATATAATTAAATAGGTGAAAGCTATAGCACTAATTGTATGTTGTTGTTTTGGAATCTTGGCTGCTTTACTATTTATCTATGATGCTATGCCATCTTTTGGGTACTCGTATTGTGCGGTTTACGTTTCTCGTCTACTATTACTATGACGAGAGCTCTTACCTGAAACGCACTCATAGAAGTGCCGCATCCGGTATTACAGTTCGCTTCGCACTCCGCAGCACAAATTACATGTAGTAACACCTTATGAATATTAACTTGCATTCTTCATCAATCATACTCGTGCGAGATGTAGTGCGCGATTGCTACTCGTTTGTTAAAGGGTTGCTTTTCTGTTTTAGTTAACAGTACGGGCGCTACGGCAAACTGGATTATTGAACTGCTTACTGCAGATATCGTTGGGAATGTATCACGTTGTAGGAGATGCTAATTTAAAGGCTGATATTCTAGTAAATCCACTTTATTGATGAAATTATCTCCTATATATATCGCTAGCTAGAGTACACGCGACGCGGGTGACGATTGCTTATGTACTAACTTAATTGCTACAATTTCCCTCGCGCGGTACTCAAAAATGCTGACAATACTAATATGTTAAGCAATGTACGGTGTTAGCCCGTACACACGATATCCATTTCCGATTTCCGATGTATAGATTAATCTTTAGAATCTTAATAGCATAATATCATACCTAAGTATTTTCTATTTACGTATTAGAAGAGGAGGCATTTACCGCCCACTTAGACCATAACATGTGGAAATAAATGTTATGAATGGCTATGTAAAAATTGTAATTAGCGCTCTACCCGTGTTTCCCGGGATAATACCTAATTAATAACTACTCTAAAACTATGTTATTCTTGTTCATGCTCTACCCTCTGTGTGCAACATGAAAATCCGTAGGTACAGTAATTTTTTTCATGAAATTGTTACAAACATACATATGACGGACAGCGACCTCTTTGGTTCTACAACGAGATGCTGTCATACTAGAAGTCATGAAGAAAACTAAATATTTAAAATAAGGAATGTGTCAATCCATTTAGAACAATACGGGTGGGACATTCTATGGGATTCGAATAGTGATCACGAAGTAGTACAGATTGTTATTGATGTGAACGTTAGGAAAACTGGAAATATATCATGGAGCAAAGTAAAAGGAATATTATTGAATAACCAACACCGTAGAATACCCCTTCTTCCATACATACATACCTACTTACAATCAAACTTTCACATTTATAATATTAGTAGGATAGAGACATCATGACTCCTCTCAAAAAATATAGCCATAAATAGAACACCCTAATCTTAAATTCTAAAGCGATGAACCTAATAATCCCATAAATAGTAACTTATAGATCTTTAGTGCAACCGGCATTTACCGGAAAAATCAATAAACTAAGCAAAAACCGTTTTCAATTCACATTTGTATAATAATCAAGATGGCATAGGATTTACCGCCAGGAGACAGGAAGCGGTGCCGTGGAAATGTTTATCTACAGCGACGGTGTTTTTGTGTCCACTGCGACGGACGGCACGTCAACGTTCGTTTATAAGTTTTTGTGGGCTGGCAAATATAGTAGTTGATTTATTGCTTACATGATCTTGAAACTGCAACAGATAAATATAATAAGTACCTATATCAATAAAGTGTATGAGGTGAGAATGTGTAAGGGTTTTCTGTCATCATCTGCCCAGTGTTTTAACGCTTTATTCTTGGCCAGCAACTGGTCTGTAACGACATGGAACCACCAGACATATCAGTGAGAATTGAATGACCAAGTGTCTCGCCTGCATCTAACGGTTACAAACTGATTTTGCAACGAACGTTGACGAAATGCATGCTATAAATATGAATATGTTTGTTTGTCTTCGTGAAAACGTCAAAACAGAGCGACGAATTGATATATGTATTTTATTGTGTAGAGAATGGAGATAGCAGTATTTGACATAGGCTACTTTTTACCGCGAGAAATTATCATGAAAAATCATAATGTCCCTCGTTTTCATGCATGCAGTCTACACCTTTAAGTATAATGACACTATCCTATCAATTTGTGCTTTATCTGTATTTGTAATTTCTGGTGTACATTATGTTGGTGTTCTAAATAAAATAAAATAAAATAATAGTTTTTCCTTTGCCTTGCGGGTAACAGTTGTTTAATAAATCATTGAATCAAAGAACTGCATGTTGTAGTATGTACAGTCCTATTTGATTGTTTCCCCTGAAGAACAGAGGTGTCTTTGCAAATGTTCTTGTTTAAGAAGTATAAGAAGTTGTTCCAGTGGAAATGTTTATCAACTACCGCCAGTGTTTTTGTGTCCATAGCCACATGCGATATACAGCTGGTGTTTTTCTCGCAATGTATGGCATCTGATACCGGCGCAAGTAAACTGAAACGTGGATTCGCTTCCTATTGTAACGTTCACTTGTTGAACTAGTCACTGATAACGGTTTTTGCTTTGATATATGGCATTAAGAATTGATTAATGGAGGTACCTTCGAAAGATAATGAGTGTGCTACTTAGAAGTCCTTTTATGGTACGTAAAACCAATGTGTTAGGAGGGTAAGTTAGTTGTTTAATTAAGGTAATGCTGTGTCGTTATGTGCAGTACCCCGTATCGTAACCATAACAGCATGTTTAAATGATACAGCGAGATAAAGCATGCCTTACACGTTACAGTACAGTTACAGATACGAATAAGAGTATATTATACAGTCATACAAATAACATGGTACTCATTATTAATCTCTACTGCCCGTGGACATCAGTTAGCAACCTAAAAAAATAAGACAAAGCTCTGTAACCAGTAGCTAGTAATATTATTAGGTACCTACTGATGAATGAGACATTTGAATTAGATACCTTTCGAGTCTAAATGTATCCCATACTACCGGTCTTTAAATCTTATTCACGTTGCTCTTAGGCCGATGAAAAACGGCCTACTTAGTTACGAAACGAAGGCAATAGACTTCAAAGCCTCAACTAAAATCAGCCACTTAAGCAATTTTACATATTGCTCACACTATCGTCGCATAAAGCACGTCCGAGCAAGATTTAAGGATGGCCATAAAGCAGCGGACGCTAGATAAATCCACACCTCAGCAAATGGACACGGCGAAGCAGTCAGGGCGTAACCCGATAGCGGAATCGAACCCGCGATATGTTAATGCACGTCCGATCGTGAGTATCGTGACGCACGACGTACGTCCTGTCGCGGACACTTGCGCGAGATTACCGAGTATGATACACAAGTTTATTCTTTTTTAAACGTTAACATCTGGGCATTTGCCATGTCGCTAATGCTGGCAACTCGCAGCTCGCAGCTGCGCAGATTATCGCGCTCCTAGTATGGTAATTCGCTTCGGATGTGTGGTCCTGTAGACAACATTATTTTAAAAGTCCTGAAAGAGTGGCGTCACCTGGTAGCCAACTTAGAACAAAGGTCTCATTTACGTTTTTTTTTTCTACTCATACTCATTACCAGCACGAAAGCATAATTGTATTGAACAATAAAATTATAATAATATGTTCTTAAAATATTTGAGGTGTAAAGATTCTTCTCCCAATTCTGAGCCTTGCTATTCTTTGTTACTTAAGATAAGATGCACTTTACTGAACAACGGACTATGGAGAATGCTGCTAGGTTATTTGGAAAGGCGCAGGCGTCCGTAGCTCCCAGTTTATTAAGATACTCGTGTAGGCTGGCATAGGGATAGAGTTTCCATCTTACTGACTTAACTTTCGTCTTCCACCTAAACATGGGCACTTGGGCAGCTGTGACCACTGATAACATCGGCTGTTAAAGCCTTTTAAAACCGAATTTTAATAACGAAAGAATTATCGCTTAATCATCAATTGTTCTGTACATTGTATGCGCTATTTAATCTGTACCAGCGATGTAAGGGCCGTACGACAATCCGAATCAACATTCCAGTCCTATTAAACACCTTACGATATTGGCGCGGATAACGCGACCCGACGCTTATGATAGATGAATAGAGCCACGTTACACAACAAGCTTAAATAAATCAAGATCGTACGATTATCGATGTCAACTTTGTCGCTCAACCCCTTTGTTGGAGTGTTTTTTTTTTTATTTTTTTCCAGTTGGTAACGGTAACACTGCGCTAATGGCGTAGAGCGTAGTCTGTACTGACGTTAAGTTGACAGTACTTAACTGTATGTGCCCTCTCCATGTTTTTTTTTAAATTTATGTATGTAATTCAAAAGTATTTTATAGATAGCGTTACTAAATTAGATTTTCAACACTCATTTCTTTCAGGCCCGGATCTGTATGATTCAACTTTCATGGCTTGTCATGTTTTTCGTTAGTTTGGTAGATAGCTACAAAAACCGAAACTCATTCCAATCGACTCACATGAAAGTCAACATACTTAGGTACATAATATAGTCAAACATTTAGTTTAACTTCAAACCTATTTCTGTTGAATTTAACTTATCCAACCTAATCTTAATTCTAACTTTATATGTTATTTATGTATGCATTACATTATTTTTCTTAAAGCCAAATCCCACTTCAGTCATTGTATATCTGTGGGAGCGCGTTGCAACACTTGCAACGTGTTGGAGTAATCAATAAAGACGTAGATATATACTTATCACACTTATAAAAATGATTAAATGTTGGCTGGATCATTAAATAGGGGTGCTACAAGGTACGTCTTCAGGACAAACCTTGGAATGAGACATTTTGACGTTAACCGCCATTTTTCAGGCGGCTATATTAGTTGGTGAGTTACCAACTCAGCTTACACCGAAAACTCACCATGAGCGTTTCCATTGTACATACATCAAATATTAATATACCTACTACATACATACATATATAAACCATGTCAATTTTCTGCCACAAGTATTACAATAAACCCTGCTCAATCAAGATTTATCACAACAAGGACCCTATTTATTTCAATTAAAAAATATGCGGAACAACTTACGTGGGTGGACAGTTAAATGCTATTGTTTAACAAGTTATTACGAATTATATTATGAATAAATTGAATAAATTATTCGTATCGCATTACTAATAATTTATTCGTAGCGGGAATGTGAGCACAATCTGTTGAACTCAGCGTGCAATCAAAGATCGGAATCGAACTGACATTTAAGACGACTATCGATTTACGGTATCGATTCACCTTTAAAAATTATGCAAGCATTCGAAATCGTTTTAAATTACATGTTAGTGATCTGTAGATGGCCGATAGATCTTCAATGAACCGGATCGGATTCAAATTAAAATGGAAAATTACCAATTAAGTGTTAACAATATTAGATATCTACGCTAATGGTTTGTTATGGTGTATCGTTCAGTAAAAAGGGAACAAGCGATAGTTAATAGAATATGTCAGCTGGGATACATACAGGCGTATCTTCCAGATTACTGGAGGTTGGTAGGGTGGTACCGAGCAATTATAGAACCCATACAGGAACACGCCACGGTACAAGAGCAATACTGGATGTTAGGTAATATAAAACTTGGGTCCTATACAAGTCCTATACCGGGAAGGACATATTATGCAAGATAGTGATAGATATAAAGAAGTCCCTTATTGCACCTGAATTTGACGCTCCTTAACATACGTTAGCTTTTGATTCCTACCACATAACACAAGCAACGTCAGAAGTTTATAAGTTTTGATTCGAATTTTTTTCCGCTAAGGAAAAACTGAACAAATAACATAACATTACAGGTTCAACGGGCGACAATTTCTCAGCTGCCACTTCAAGTGATAATTAAAACCGGCCATTCACGGGCCTCAGCGACATCTAATCGCGCGATCGCATACCTACCGAGCTACCTAAAATCACAGGCATCGGGTACTAGGTGATCGGTCATCGGCGTCACAGCACAGTCACAGATGCGTATCGGACGATTGTGGCTCGAACGATGCACGACTATTTTAATTGGGCCCTGATCTTCGATCAGATAAGCCGAGGACAAGATGGCCGCTTTTGTTTTTTATTGACGTAGCACGTGTTCAACGCTTGTCCGACGCGTTGGAGCACCCAATAGCATTATTAATAGAGTGTTCTGTAATGAACAAGTACAACTGTTATTATAACAGACTTGCTTACAGTGCACGTGGAAATAAGTGTCGGTCAGTAGATACATAAACGGATACCTATAAGTGATTATAAAATCATTATAATTTATTAATGCTTTCAACAGCATGACTATTCATTTTATTACACCTTCCAATTCAAATTTACGACGGAAATAATTTCTAGATATAAATTTTAATACCACTTGCTATTTTGGAACACTGCCGTAGTGTACCTAAGTCCAAAATCACTACCTCAGCGTTAATTCATATATTTATCAGCTAAATAGAATAATGTCTACGCGAAGCCTATCACGCCCATACAGCTTGCGCCAACCTTGTTTATGCCAACTCAAAGTTATCACACAGTTTAAACAACAGCCAGTAATATTTGCAGCATTATAATACCTAGGATTTGAAAGTTCCCCTGCGTTCAAAGAGCTCACATAAACGAGAAATCGCTGTCTAGCCTCCACTAAAGCAATGCGGGTGCTTCAGTTTCAAACAAAATAGTTATGCCAGTTGCATGTCTGCCCTCTCACATAAAGACCCTCGGAGGCAGCATTATTTGACATGTTTATAAAGACAAAAGGGCGCTGATGAATATCATTTAACGAATCGACGTTCGGTTTCGCGAGCATTGCTTAAACGACACCGAGTCACGCCATCTATCTGATTGAACATTCAACCTTTCTCAACAATCACAAGTTATAACTTACTTAGCGAAAAACGGGAGCTCGAACGCAACTAACGAAGTGCGATAAACTCGCGTTCAGTATGACGGTAACATTAAACTGGCAGATAAAGCGAGCATTAGCCGGACCAATCGCGCGTCACTGAGAAATCGAAACGGCCAATCGAAGTGGCCAGTGACTAGGATAGCGTGACCCGAACGCAATCCGATTCGAGTCGTATTCGTTACCGCGAGATGGCGGTCGACTCGCGAACCAATCGTCGCGTCCATCTCGCTGTCGTGCCCATATAATGATCTTCACAGGGGCAAGAGAATGAAGTTGAGCCTCTCATTAATTGGCGTTTTGAGTTGAGATCGCTGCGCGAAAGATAGGTTAATTCCTTGCTCGGGCGAGATCGTTGTCGCTCAAAAAGGAAGGTGAGCGAGCGTTTTCTGGAAATCAGATCCAATTACAAGAGGGCCCGTTAAGTTTTTGTTCTGTTTGGCCGCTGGCCGAGGGCATGCTCACGCGCGCGTTATTGACGGACGGCCATTGTCTCGACCGGTTAGTATTGATGGATCGCTCCGCTGATTCCTCGACAAGGAAATCCTTATAGACCATTTCTCGCATTTCTCAAAACCTCTTATACCCCACCCACGCGGCGAAATTTACATACCGCGAGCACGTCTCAATTAGGAGCGCTAATGTATGCCTCGACTCGCGCAGCCCAGATCTGACTGACGTCGACAGATAGCCGGCGAAACGTGACGAGTGACGACTATCGCGAGAAAACCGCTGCCAACCTAGCATCGCTCCACTATTAACAACACTAATAGGGGCCGATACCGGAGCGAACTCTTCTTTTTGTTCATTGGCTCCATCACTCGGAATGCCAGCCTTATGTTAATCGATCGACCTATGCAAAGCATTCATTTGAGCGTTTTATTTTTCAGGTGAGGACGAGGAATGGGGAAACGAGAGCGAGGCGATGCCGGGAGAACCTCGAACGCCGAGCTCTGGGGGAGAGCGGGCCGCGTCCAGCGGGGGCGCATCGCCAGCTTCGGGAGGGTCCCCTGCCGCTTCGCCGCCGCGACTACGGCTCAACACCAGCCTCGCGACTGACCCAGCGCTTGCGCCGCAAGCCACGTCGCTCAAACACGAACCACCATCTCCATCTCCGCCCCTTATTTCAGCAGCACCTCAAACTAGAGAGTGCTTACCGTTAACGGCTGCTGCTTTTCCTCCGCTCTTTCCTGTAACGACTGCGCCCGGCTACACGTGCCAACCTTGCGGCATTAGATATTCTTCATTAAGTACTTTACAAGCACACCAAGAACATTACTGTTCGAAAAGAAGGCCGAAATCAGATTCCACGGAAGGACCGGCTGACGCAGTCGACGATTCGAGTAGCGAAGCAAAGACACCGAGGCCTCCTGGGAAACAATTCGCTTGCACCTACTGTTCGTACAGTGCAGACAAAAAACTGAGCTTAAACCGTCACATGCGTATGCATTCTTCTTCACCTGTGAGCAGCGGAACTCCGGCTCCAACTCCCACCTCTAATGGCGAGAGCGCAGAAGTACCAACGCCACAAGATCGATATTGCGCTGACTGCGACATACCCTTCAGCTCAGCAAAGACGTACAGGGCACACAAAGCTCATTATTGCAATACGAGGCAAGTGGTCAAGCAGGTGCTGGCCGCTGCCCGAGGAGGATCTGCCACATCGGGGTCGGCGCCTCCCTCTCCTGGAGCTACTCCACCGGCTCAAAACCAATATGCTATAGCCTTACCGACTAATCCAATCCTCATAGTTCCATATTCTATCCTACGAAGCGCCAGTACCCTCCCTGGAGCGACATTACCAGACCCGGATACGCCATGCTTTTTGTTACCAAATGGAACCTTTCAGCCCATCAGTCGAAGCTTGCTCTTGAGTACGGAAGGAAAGGAACCAGAAGTGTTAAAATCCGCGAATCGACCGCGAGAACCTTCGCGTGACGGTGCTACACCATTGGACTTAAGCGTTCGGCGTTCTCCTGAATCTGTCACGACCGACGAACACGAGAAAGAAAACAGGATAAGATCAGCAACACCGGAACAGATAGTTTGTGCGCCGTCGCTTCCCGGCTCCCCGGGGACCCCGTCACCTTCGAGACGATCTTCGTCGCCCGGCGGAGAGTGTTCACCAAAAAGAAGACGACGCAACTCCAGGGGGCCCACGCCAAAACCTCCAAGCGTACCTTCACCGCCAGAAGAAAAATTCGCCCCGGTGGTGCCTCCCCCGATCCTGCCACCGGCACTCGCCTTGCGCCTCGCTTCGGAGCTGCCCGTTACGGGCGCGTCTCCCCAAGTTTTAGTCAAGCAAGGAGTTTCAAAGTGCAAGGAATGCAACATCGTGTTTTGCAAGTACGAGAACTACCGCATCCACAAGCGGCACTACTGTTCGGCCGGTGGGGAGGAGAGAGCGAGTCCGGCGCCCCCCGAGCCCGGGCCGCCGCCGCAGTACCGCCAGCTCATCTGCGTGGCGTGCGGGATCCACTTCAGCTCGCTCGACAACTTGACGACGCATCAGTCATATTACTGTACGAAGAGAGAGACGCGATCTCCGAGGAGCTTGCCGGAGATTCCCCGGCCGGCGTCGGGGTCGGAGGGGGGTTGGAAGTGTCCGTGCTGCGAGGTGGTGTCTCCGACGGCCGCGGCCGCCCAGCGCCACATGGAGGCGCACGCCGGGGTGAAAGCCTTCCGCTGCACCATCTGCCGGTACCGGGGGAACACGTTGCGGGGCATGCGCACTCACATCCGAATGCACTTCCGAGAAAAGCCTGCTGATTTACAGGTAACGTTCATTTGATTATTTTATTTAATCTATAGTAGATAAATAGCTAATCCCAATGTAAATTCAGTCAGAGCTATATTATCTTTTTTGAATATTTATGAATTCCAAGTAGTCGGATTTTTATGGTATGGTACGTTATGATTGATACTGTTAACCAATATTTACGTATCGCGAGGAACAGTGGCGCCCAAGACCTACCTCTAACAACCTGACCCAAAGCTACTTATCTCTGAGGACCACACAGTTCACATAAGTTGACAACGAATACTTTTCACTACCCATTTACTGAAATGACTACGACGAACCGCTAACAATACATTAAGAAAATCATTTCCAAATTCCAGGAGGAGAGCTACATCTCGTGCGTGTTGGAGGAGGACAATCGCGAGGCAACTTCCCCGAGCCCAGCGGTGGGCGGCGAGCGGGTGCACCGCTGCGGCAGCTGCGCCTACACCTCCACATACCGCGGAAACGTGGTCCGGCACGCCAGGCTCGTCCACGCCACCGAAGACCCCGAGCCCGAGGAACAAACCTCACCCGTCCCCCCTGTAGACATCAAAAAGGAACCAGAAACGGAGCCCGAAGAGACCCCCAACTACTGCAAGTCTTGCAACATATCCTTCAAGTACGTCAACACGTACAAAGCTCACAAGCAGTTCTACTGCAGCGCCGCCGCCCAGGAAACTGCCAATAACAACGTCCCCGCCCCCAGGGTCAACGACGCGCCAGTCCTATGAGCAGGAAACTTCTCGAAAGAATCTGAATTATTTAACTTACCCGTGCTCGCAGTCGCAAGTATCGACAGACGCTTCCTTAGCTTGACGAGCGTTTTACTGTAATTAAATTTAGGAGTTAAGTATGTAGTCTCGTGTTGATTTATATTCCAATAATGTGCAATAATAATACCTATTGAATATAATAAAAGTTATTCGATTTAAGACTTGTTGTATTGCATATCAAAGCCAAAATGATGTTTCGAAATTCAAAATCGTTATTTCAACGTAAACGGGTGAATGGGTCGAACGGTTGAACGAATGAAGTTTCGGCAGGTGTACATACAAGCCCACAAATGTTAAAAATTGTTATGTAAATTCATATATAGTTAGAAAAGTTAAACGTCTTTCGTCTTTGTATTAGTATACGTTAAAGATACCAAATTGTAAATATTTGTAAAGATATTATCGCATTATAACTAAATTTTATTACCATTTGTTCTAAGTGATTGTTCATTCTTTGTTGTTAATTTTGTTTAATATTAACGAATATTCTTAGGTAAATTTTATGAACCGATTCCTTGCAAAGCAGTTAATGCTCATTCCGTTTTTCCTTTCTATTAATTTCCAGTGGTTATTCGCTTTTTAATTATAAAATGTTTTATTTTGTAATCTGAAAGCTAAAGCTGGCACTCTCGTATTTTAATATACAGCCGTGTCACAAATCCAATAAAAACATAAACTGACGTGAAATTAATAAAACTTACTCTTCCAAATTTGATTATTATTATTATTCATAATAATATAAGTAAAAAAGTCTCTAAATAAATCTTACAACTTTGATCCACCTCTACATGATATAATCCAGCTCAAGAGCGTGTCGCCTTTTGTCAGCGAATATAAAAATGCGATTTACTTTCCCTTGCGACTGTATTATTAATAAAAATAAACACACACTTTTACACCAATAATAAATTGACATTTTTATATTCAAAGCTAAATTAAATGTAATCCCGCAAGCTATAACTAATACTTAAAATTTTGTACCCATTAATCTCTATTAATTTCATTGAATAATAATGTTTTTTATTAACTTACTAACTGCTTCTATAAATAATTTGTAATTCTCAGAATGATAACATTATAGGACAGGAAAAGTCCGAAAAAAGTGTGTAAAAGATCTTGAGTGAATTATATCGCAAAATACCATGTTTTGCCTATGCCAAAGCATCGCTAGATTAATCGTAATTTGCATTTATAGGTATCTCACTAATTATAGTTATAGAATTAAGTGAATACAAGACTTATTCCGTAGATATACCTACCTACATTAAATTTGTGTATTCATTTGTGTTCGTCTTTCTGTCTGTAACTTTGGAATAAGTCTCGAAGAACCGTACTGGTGATGTTGCATCTTCTGTGTGTATTAACTAAAGTACAGTCGACAACAAAAGTATATAATTGTAGGTATTAAAGTTATGTCTCTTATATGAAATATGTATCCCACATATTTATTCATATCTATTATTGAAATAATTTGTTTGAATAATAACTTTTAAGAAGAATGTATAACTTATAGCCATGATTTATTCGTCTTATGCATATTTCCTTTAAATAATTCGTCACTTTTGTTTACGACTGTACCTATGAAAGTAAACTCATCATGACATTACTGAAATTGCAGTTAGCAAACTAGCATCTGATGTGAAGTGCCATACATCTCTGTTAAAAATAGTATTTAAATATAAGAAATTCTCGAATAAACCTATGGCTTCAAATTAAAAATAATTTTCAAATCATTATTAGTCAAAAAATTAACATTTAAAACGCTTAAAACTTTGAGCTTATCTGTGCAAATGGCCATAGACTAAGCTTTGCGAAAATACCCAAGTCCAGTTTGGCGGGAAAATGTTAATACAAGTGACTTACTTTATAGTTTATGGCCATCTAACAGATTTATTCGGCAATTTTGAAGCATTAAGTTACGGATTCAATTTGTAATCATAGAACATTGAGTAAAGCGATAATACACGTTAACTGATGTAGGCATACAATGATATTGTAAAAATACGCCCGACAATAAATTATTTATCACATATCACTATTCGTTTATTTATTTGAACCCATAGACCTACGTACATACTATTCTATACAGGCTGTTCAGTACTAAAAAGTTGGACACCTATATTGACACCAATTGGCTATTTGACAGTTATCAGGTAAAATATGACAAGTGTTAAATATGGTTGCATAACAATAATTATACAATACGTTTCTTGCATGAAAATAAATTGTAAATATTTTTACTTTTGAAAAATAGATTTGAGTTTTTTTACCTGTGGATACGAGAACCGAAACGTGGGCGGCCATGATTGAGCATGTTATGACGTCACAATTCAAAAAATAAAGCGTCGTGTACTACTAACTATATCGTGTGCACTGTGCAATTTACTGAGAAAATTAATAAGATATATTTTGATTTCTGCTTTTGAGAGGTTTTGTAAAATGGAGTCAGGCTATACAAAAGCTGACAGTGCGAATTTGCCTCAAGTTGATTCATTCATGGTCGCAAATTTCTTTGCGTGTAACCCTGACTTTTGCTCTACCGAGTTTCGGAATGCAAAAACCTCCTTGTAAGTACTGAAATTAATAAAGTAAAATTGGTCAGTCTTGCTAAGTGGTCACAGGGGGATTTTTTTCTAAGTTTTTCCTCAACGTCCCCTTAACGACACCATATTACTAATGATTTTAAATTACTTATAGGTTATGTATAGGAACAATATTAGATTAGGTTTAATTTGTTTTTTTAGTAAATCAGAGGCTAAGTTGATTTCTTCTAAATACTTACATCAAAGTGGTCCTCACAAAAGAATATTGCTGATATAACAGATGTTAACTCTGGGTCTCGACGTGCTAATTGTAACCACTGCTTTCGACGTTGAGGGTATTTAGAAACGTGTAGGTATAAACAATTTGTCAGGTTTAATTGTAGTACTTAGGCACTGCACACGTCTTGTAGCTTGTCATTTTCATAATTCCAGTGAAAAAGGTGTAAGTTTTTCACTTAAAATATCTTCAGAGTTAGAGCGTAAACTTTTGTTAATTGAAATATGACGTCACAGCCAGCAAGTGGCAGATGGCGGACTATTTTCGCGCGAATTTAAAATTAATAGATTAAAAGTTATTTTTTTTTCCTACTAAATAACACTTTTATGAGAAAAATAAATATTGTAAGAGGTATAAAATAAAACTTCGAAAATTTTAAAATATTTTTCCAAAAATTGACTAATAGCCAATTGGTGCCAACGCATTTTAGTCTGCTGCGAGCAAGCGAGACAAGTAGATGTCATTTTTGAAATACCCCGACCGTTGAAGAACACCTAACAACGCATATTGCTTATTGTGCACACTTAAAACGTTTTCATTATTTACGTTTGAACTTTTTTTTTAATGAAAAATGTGGCACGGATTTTGTTTGGAACAGCCTGTCCTGCCCGTCTATGTATTTAAGTCTATGTTTGAACCACCTACAAAGACATCCGTATTTACTAGCATTCCCTGCGTTACATAGGAACAAAGTTTGGTTTATCTCACGAACTACTATAATGTATTAAAAACCTATCAATCAATAAGAATAGAGTGAATCAACAGGAATATGAGGTTGCCCATAATTGTATATTTTTTTTACTTGTCTCATAAGTTAATACTTGACTAGATTTTTTTGTGGAAATAGCCGGCAATATAGTGAAACGTCAATCAAACGATTATATGAAAGACAAGGACGGTGAAAAAATAGGAAAAGATGCAAAGTTCCACGTAGGCTAGAATCTTACAATTAGTAGTAAACTAACTACAAATTATTAAGTTAATATTAGTCTACTTTGCAACAATCCGCGTTTAACATGTATGATGGTATATACTTCAAAACATGCGTGGCACCTCCCTCCCTCCCACAACGGAAACATGCACTACAATAATTAAACGTATATACCAACATACATACCAGCACCAACACGTGTTTCGCCCCGAAACGGAGCATCATCAGGGTAAGTTGACTCTACGATGGTTAGTCGGAAAGTGAGCATCGTTCACTGAGCGTGGCGTATTTATACCCAACTCGCCCACTGATTATCTAATGATGTTGTAATAATTAGTGATTAGTAATTAATTAATGTCCGCAAAAATAACGCCTGATACTATTAACTATAACTACAAATTGACAGTCTAAAAATGTGTTCAGGAGTTTCTTTCGCCGTTTCTTAACCTCAAAATAAAGCACCGGATTGTATTTAGATTAGTAATTCCAGATAAACAGATTTTACCTAAATAACTTTATTCATCCATCATTAACCACGTGTGTTCTCTTTTAAGCAGTCCAAAAGTAAAAACAAGTTTTGAAATGGTTCAATTTAAAGAATTTATTTAAAAGGATTGTATCTAAGACCAATTTACGCTAGAGAGTATGGTCTAAAACTTAAATATAAAGACAATGTATAAAAGCATTGTATTAAAAATATGTACAATTATGTAATAACAGTTGTATTTAAATTATTTAAATATATAACTCCCTCAATCGGGGCTATACTCATCTGATGAATCGTCGTCGTCATATTGTTTCTTAAACTGTTCACCATCATCTTCCTGTCCATAATAGAACCCGTCATCGCTGTCTTCTTTGTACCCTTCTACGGCCTCTTCATCAAGATCTTTGACCTTCGAACAGTGTACAAAGCTACTGCTGTTCATTAGATTCGGATCTTCATTCTGAATTTTAGCTTTATACTTTGCATAAGCAATTCCGTAACGTTTAACATCCTCGTTGAGTAGGTCCGGTGGATCATCGTATATTTTGTCTTCACCTGTGTCACTTGAGAGATCATCTTCTGTAACATAGAACCAAAGAAACATATTAGAACACAGAAATTATTTCATAATCTAATACGACAAGGCCGTGTGTGAGGTCCCTCCTACTGGATATCACTGAGCTCTACTGTCTACACCATGTAATTTAATCTAGACAGAACTTGTACACAGTGGCAAGATCTTTTACCATCCTAGCTCACAATCAACTGTAGATTTTTTTACGTATTTTAGTTTACGTATTTCAGTCTTTCATGCAAAAAGTACTGAACCGATATTCATGAAATTTATAATATAGGTAGACCATGATCTAGACTAAGATTTAGGACTTGTTAAACCAGAATATACGGGCAGATCACAGTCTAAAATACTATAAATTCTTGACAAAAAATAAATGACTTCAAAATTAGGGATAACTCAAAAACTACTCGTCTAATCTCACTCAAATTTAAGTGGGACCACATGGCAAGCACCAGCTTTCTATTAAAAAAAGAATCATCAAATCGGTTCACCCAGTCTATACTTAATGTTCTGAGGTAGCAAACATAAAAAAATACAGTCAAATTGAATATCTCCTCCTTATTTGAAGTTGGTTAATAATACTTAGCACAACGAATCAACTAATTTTATGGGAAAAGTTGCTTATTGTATGTAGTTGTAATGATGACGCTCACCGATATCACAGTTCTGCATGGCCTTGACGATGTCATTCTCATCAATGCTACTTGGATCTGTGTCGGGATATTCATTCCTCGGGTTATCCTCATCATTGGAGTCTTCTTCATCATCTCGGTCCTCATCAGATCCTGGCTCCCCTTGCAAAAGATTGTTTGTTAATATGAGCTCTGTTTCATAATTTTCTATGCTGAAAAAAAAAATATACATCTTGTAGCATTGTAATATAATAATTATATTTATAATAGGTTTGACTCTTCGTTTTTTGTACCATTGGTACACTTTTGCATTTTTTGTACCATAAATCTAAGTAAAAATATGTTTTATTTACCTTACAAGGTTGTCCAACAGTGATATATCGAAATCATCTTTGGCCGGAGTGTACAAGTCATATTTGTACTTAGCATCGCCTGCTTCAACGCTGTCATGGTGTAAGTCTACCAAATCAAAGGGATCTTCATCATCAGCATCATTGTTTTCTTTTATGCCCCTACTACAATTGACAATCTTATACCGGTTCTCACTGGCAGCTTCCTTCTTATCCAATCTTATTTTATTGATGATGTCATCAAGAGTGCCTGATTTAAGTTTTATTGGGAGTTTAGGGGCTATTGTTTTCACTGGAGTTGTCTCCTGCAAATGATACAATTAGAATTAAGCTAACAAATTAATAATTTTCTAGGCAGTGATCAATAAAATAGTTAAAATGCCTATACTTAATGTTTTGCTGCTTATCTCGTAAAGATTTCCATTAAAAATAAGAAAATCAATCTTATACAAGCAGATAATTCAAAACAAAATATCGCCTCACCACCAGAGACGCCGATAGTAAAACATTCAAATTAGTAATCAACTGAAACATGATACTTTAACAGTGTTGAGCTAGCGAAGCAAAGGATATTATAGTTTGTAAACAAGACACAATTTCGACAATCTTAGGAAAAGTCAAAAAGCATTTCCGTGATGTATTCACGTGGAGTTCTTTGATTTATGATTATTACTTCGATACCTGGTGATCAATACTGCCTCGGAACACAAACAGTGATGGTGATATTTCTTCCTCATCGGTCTTCATACGTTTACACAGCAGAACCAGAGCATCTTGAGGATTGTCTTCCAGTCGGCGTTTCACCCGCAAAACTGTAGAAGACGTCATTGTGGACTGGACAATAAATTGGCTAAAATTAAATCAATATGCGATGCGTAATCAATCAACAAAAATGTGAATATTTCGTAATTTCGTTCGTAAATACGATATCTTTGCTGAAAATAGTGAAATTATTTCCCAAACACAAAGTACATATTCCCAAACATGTGTACTACACAACCTATAATATTAAAATTGTTTTTGTTTGGTTTGTTTCACAGAGTACTTAATCACTACGTTGTTTGTTTGTCTTGAGCTTGACTCTTGTCAAGTCAAACGATTGTTTTTTGTTGGTTATCATTGTCAACTGTCAATCATGGTTGTCATGACATGGTCATGACCATGGATAATGGATAAACTCTATCTGAATCATAGACTTTATAGAGATACCTGAAGTTCGATTCCGACATGACGTCATCGATGACGTCATATCGGAATGACACATTCGACCAATCGCAGGCCGGATTGAGGTTATCCTTCATAATTGTAGGATGTCCACACTTACGTCGAAAAATTATGTCCTATTTTGATAGGGTTCTTCAAAATGTTTTCTATAGGTTATTTTTCTGGTAGTAATCATTATAATATTGAATTAATACATTTTATTAAAATTTCTTCAAAATTAACGAATTTAAATTATTGCATTAAGAATAAATTGAAAATTAAGGTACACAATTATTATGGTACATATTATAATTTCATCTTAGATGTTTTTAAACCATTATAAAAAATCGCAATCTATTGATATATCCTGGGACTATATGTAGATATTTAACATGGACACGATACTATCGTGTAATGGTCCTTCTTATATGATGTCATCGATCCTCAGGTACCACTACGAAGTTATCTATTAGAGAAGTATCCAGCTTCATGCGTAACATTACAGAGTATTAAACTAACTTGACCGTTCTTCCAAACCTAATAAAACATGAGAGAAGCGAACTTGACTTTTTCGGTCTGTTCTGTACTATGGTCCCTTTATTTCGTCTATGTCCTTCACTTTTTTGACGTTTGACAATGACATAACGGTGGCGCCTCTTTCAACCTGGCAGAATCTTGCTGGTTATTGCAAGACAATTTGTGATCATTGGCGTCTTGATTTTCGGTCTGAACGAACACGAGCTCAAGGAAGCTCCCAAGTTAGTGCATTCTGTTATTTAATAAGCTGAATGCTTCGTTATAACAGTGAAGACAAGTCGATTTATTGTAAGTAACATAATACGGGTACAGCCCACGGGTGAGTTGCATTAGCTCATTTCATTTCGAAGTAATTCTAGTTTTAACATTCATTAATGTTTATGTGATGTGCATTCCTAATACAATACTAGCACACGCGTTATATTGCATTAGATTAAACATATTAGTTTGGACGGTCCCTTGAAGAATTTTTTATTAGCTACCCCCTTTTTTGAACTTTATAAATTTCAACAAGTAATTCGCTATAATTAACGGTGTTACCGTTCGATTATGTTTTAGTATCCTACAGTTAATATGGAGGTCGGTAGCCATAACACTGAATCGGAACCTATATTGCCGGAACAGCAAAAGAGGAAGAATAGAAATGATTCTAGTTCATCCGACTCCGGATCTACGTCGTCAACGTCAAGTACGAGCTCTTCCAACGAAAGGAGGAAGAGGCGTCCACGCAAATCAAAACCCAAAAAGCGTCGTCGCGACCGTAAGTTCGATAAATTATTTTCGGAATTAAGTGACCTAAGGAAGCAAATACAGGGTTCCGCTTCCGTTAACAATGAGTCCTACCCTCAACATGAACTTATTAATGATAATAATTTTTCCGATTACGTTGAACTGAACGGAAGCAATGAGCTATACAATGGACTATGCACTTCTCCTACGGAGAAGCCCGTTGAGCTCACCTGGAATTTAGTCACGAAAACACAGGAGCCCGCGGTTGCAATAGCGGATCCAGCTCACGTGCAGCAAATTAACAAATTGCAACGTTTTGGCCAAGAGGAGTGGAACAGCGTCAGATATGCTGACATACAAAAGCTATATTTGCGTACACCGGGCTTTACCGCTCTTCAAGCTAACGATGAAATCAAGAGGTACGATACATCACGTTCCGATGCGACACTGGAAAAAGCGTTTGCAGCTATGACTTACGCACTCCTTAAACAACGTGAGACATTACAAGGTGACTTTGTAAAATTCTTAACATGGGCAAACGAACAAGAACAAACTCTGTCATACAAAACTATTTATGAAATTTGGTTCACTATCAATAATTTGCTTTTAAATGCAAAAAAAACTAAATGTATAGAGTTTGTACTACCTAATGTTAAAAAAGTTAACAAATCTCTCAGACTGAATAATGAAATATTGCACATGGAGGAATCCACGGTCTTTTTAGGGGTGACCTTAGATAGTAAACTTCAGTGGGGCCCACATATAACAAATCTCGCGACTAAACTCGGTAGGGCTGCTTATGCTGTTAGGAAAATAAGGCAGTTTACTGACGTCGAAACTGCTAGGATGGTTTATTTTGCATATTTTCACAGTATTATGTCATATGCCATCTTGCTGTGGGGCAAAGCAGCCAGTATAGAACAAATTTTCATACTACAAAAAAGAGCTATTAGGGCTATTTATAAACTTAGATCTCGTGAAACTTTGCGTGACAAGTTCAAAGAAATAGGTATACTTACAGTAGCCTCACAATATATCTATAGTAACGTGGTTTTTATACGGAATAATATAAGCGCGTATAAACAAAATTTTGATATCACTAATCGCCAAACAAGAAAAATGCACCAGTTAGTAACGCCATCTTACCGTCTTTCTAAAGTGAAGCGATCTTTTATGGGCCGTGGTGTACAGTTCTATAATAAAATCCCAAAGTTAATACGTGATTTGCCAGTGGAATTATTTAAGAAACATGTAAAATCTCAACTTTTAGGCAAAGGCTACTATACTGTAGATGAGTACATAAATGACAAAGACGCATGGAAATGACCAGATCTGCAACCAGTTCCGTACAGGCTAGTGATACTTCTTTGTAAGAAATATACCAATGTATTTTATTTTTAAAAGATGTGCTGAGGAGTTTCTTTCGGCTTTTCTTCTCCTCCATGACAAAGCACCTTTCCGAAAAGCTGGTAAATTAAAAAAATGACGTGCATAAGTGTATCAATGATACCTACATGAATAAATGATTTTGAATTTGAATTTGAATTTGAATTTGAAAAAATTGATGCCATATTCACCACCGGTGAATATATAAAGACATACAATGATACTCTTCAAATGGTCTGTGGCCATAGGGCCGAGATAATACAACGTAGACGTGAGACTTGTTTATCTTCGATGAAAGACCCATATCACAAAAGCGCATTTCGCAAAATACCCCCAACCAAAGATAATTTGTTCGATTCTAACAAGTTTAGCGCCCTAACAGAAAAGTTAGGTGGCATGAAAAGCATATTTTGGCCAACTTACAAGGATCGCAAAACCCCTGCACCGCAGAACGGTCCTGGCCCATCCACCTCAACTTTCAATCAAAACGCTGTAATTAATCGATCCCCCAGCACAAGAGGTAACGCCTTGAGGGGACGTAGCAGCCGCGGTTCATTTCACAAGGGTGGGAACCCAAAGAACCGTCAACAATCCGATTACAAGCCCTCGAGAGGGTCGCATAGTCGCCGCTCAATTTCCCACCGGGAAAAAGCAGGCCACCGGCGATCACAATATTGACAATCAAAGCCTTTTCTGTGCCGGTCAGCTCCGTTATCATTACGAACAGTGGCAACGCCTGGGAGCTCCAACACATATCTTAAAGATGATCAAGGGATATCACATACCTTTCGCAACCAAGCCTCCCTTATACCTACCCAATCGGCACAGCAGAATAACACAGTCATCTCCAGAGATGGATACCGTTATCAGGAAATTGCTCAAGCAAGGAGTCCTCGAACCCGCAACTTGCTCCCCGAGCTTCATATCCCCCATATTCCTAAGATCGAAGAGCGACGGAACATCGCGACCCATATTCAACTTGAAGCGCCTAAACGAGTATATTCAACCGGAAAAATTTCGACTAATAAGTGCGCAACGCGTACCCGATTTTCTTCAACCATGCGACTGGATGGCGAAACTGGACATCCAACAAGCCTACTTTCATGTCCCAGTAGCTCTCGCTCACAGAAGGTTTATTCGGTTGGTATACAAAGGGAAACTCCTGCAAATGACATGCCTGCCGTTCGGCTTAAGCGCGGCGCCAAAATCATTTGCAAGCATAACGAACTGGATAGGCGAGACTCTTCGAAACCAGGGCCTTCGAATTCTTATATATCTGGATGATTTCTTTCTCGTTCATCAGGACTATCAACAACTGGTGGAACACACAAGTCTAGCTGTGAACCTTTTAAAGACGCTCGGCTGGACGCTAAATATAGAGAAGTCAATAACCAAACCGCGAAGAATCGTAGAATTTTTAGGCATCACTTGGGATCCATGGCAAAACGAAAAATATCTCCCACAAAGGTCGTTGGTCAAGCTGGAGACCCATGTTTCAAGGCTCTTGCTCCGAAAAAAGGCGAATCTAGAGGATTTGCAAAGGATTGTAGGCATTCTCAACTTCGCCAGTTTCGTAGTTCCACGTGGGCGCCTCAACTACCGCCATCTGCAAGAGCAATCGAACATCGCACTAAAGTTAAATACCCGAATAGCATTTCCCATATCAGACGACATCATAAACGAGCTAATGTGGTGGCAAGTACATTACAAAGCACGATCCAAAATCCACTCACAAGCTCCAATACATCACCTGGTAACCGATGCAAGCGACATTGGTTGGGGCGCAATGTTGGACAACCAACCCCTCTCAGGGACATGGACTTCAGAAGAAGAAGGTCTACATTCAAACCAGAAAGAAATGATCGCAATCCTCAAAGTACTCGACGAACAATGTCAGCGCCTGAGTTACGGAGCCCTTCACATTCAAAGCGACAACAGAACGGTAGTGTCATACATTCGGAACGAAGGCGGCACCAAGTCCAAAGAGTTAATGGAACTGACACGCAGAGTCTTCACCATTCTCGATCATTTCCACATACAGATTTCCATTTACCATATACCCGGTCAGTACAATTGCCATGCGGACAGGTTATCGCGGAATCGACAAGCACCGGAGTGGCACCTTCTACCAGAGATCACGAAAGTAGTGTTCGCGAAATGGGGAACAGCTGTAATAGACCTCTTCGCGTCACGGCGAGCTCACGTGGTGGCAACATACGGATCTCTAGACAGACGAGACGATCGTGCGAGTCTCCACGACGCATTAAGCACAAATTGGAATTACAGTCTGGCGTGGGTGTTCCCGCCACCATACCTGATACCCAAGGTACTATCGCACTTGAATCAGGCTCAGGGAGTGTACCTCGTTGTGGCTCCACGTTGGGAAAAAGTGTACTGGAGGCCAGACCTGAAGCGCCGGTCTCTGTCGGCACCGTTCACAGTGAGGAACCTTCCCCAAGTTCTAGTCGATGTCTCCACAGGCTTCGCTCCCCCCAATGTAACAGAAATGACACTCGAAATATGGAGATGTGGGGGTGGGAAAATCACTTGAAGAACTGGACCGAAGACCAAAAGGCCCTACTAACATCTAGCTGGCGACCATCAACCCGGAACACCTATCGGCCAGCATGGAATAGATGGTGTGACTGGGCGCAAAAGAATCAGATTTATGATGATATGCCTACAGGATCTGATCTCGCGAGGTTTTTGGCTGACCTACATCAAAAAGAGAATCTTGCATTAAACACGATCTTGGTACACAAATCAGTGGTTTCTACATTCTGCGACCCAAACAATCGGTATAAGCTAAGCTCCCACCCGCTTGTAAAACAAGTACTAAAAGCTATAAGCTTAGCCAAACCAAAACTTTCGAAACCACCTATTTGGGACATAGACATCCTCGCTAAACATTTAGCCACGAAGAACCCAGACACGACAAGCCTGTACGAAGCCTCGTGCCAAACTGCGACCATCTTGCTCTTAGCTTCGGGAAGACGAATTCATGATTTAACTCTTCTTAAAATTTCTCCTGATCACTGTATTATCACTGACCAATACATTATCCTAACACCGAACTATGGTTCAAAAACTGACTCATCTACTCATCGGCAATCTAGCTGGAAATTAATCAAAAATGCATCTAATAAGTCTTTGGACCCTATTCACTGGATTCGTAAATTGATCACTCTATCCCAACGTAGAAGAACTCCATCAACCGCCAATCATTTATTCTTGACAACCGCAGGCCAAGCCAAGCCAGCGTCTAGCGCGGTTATCTCCGGATGGGTAAAACGCTTACTGAAGGAGGCAAAAATTGATGCGAGTCCTGGAAGCTGTAGATCAGCGGTAGCGTCAAAAAGTTGGCTTGAAAACTCTCCACTAAGTGACATATTAACTAGAGGGAATTGGAGATCGGCTAACACATTTAGAAGATTTTACCAGCGCGAAGTCAATACTTCATCTAACAGTCTCAATAGCGCTTCGATTACAAGTTTATTTACTCCAATCGATTAACAGTTAATTGTTTTGATTTTATTATGGAACCTGTTAATTAGTAAATTGTGTACAAGAATATATGAGTTTTGTTATAGTTATATCATAGCTTTCATTTCTGCCTCAAAACCTATTCATCACATTGACGTCCTCTTTCACCAGGCGAAAACAAACAAATCTCTCATGTTTTATTAGGTTTGGAAGAACGGTCAAGTTAGTTTAATAGTAACGTTTTACCTTACAATAAAACGTTTATTAAACATACTTACCTTCTTCCAAACCTAATACACTAATTCTGCCTGGTGATCAAAACATTCGAGCCAATGATCACAAATTGTCTTGCAATAACCAGCAAGATTCTGCCAGGTTGAAAGAGGCGCCACCGTTATGTCATTGTCAAACGTCAAAAAAGTGAAGGACATAGACGAAATAAAGGGACCATAGTACAGAACAGACCGAAAAAGTCAAGTTCGCTTCTCTCATGTTTTATTAGGTTTGGAAGAAGGTAAGTATGTTTAATAAACGTTTTATTGTAAGGTAAAACGTTACTATTAAACCATGGAAAATAGAGGAGAAGAAATGCCATTTAAGTATAATATGAAAAGTGTCCGTGAAAACGCGTAAAATTACAGATGCCGTATCTACATATTAGATAGCGGATAGCTACGTTCATGGTTCGCTATTCGTATCACACTAGCGCCATTCAGAAATGGCCATTATTGGAACCTCTATTTTCTGTAAACAGCTAGACACTTTTTCAACTTTCTCTTCATATGAGATGGAGCTCCTTCTATATTAATGCTCCATGTATGTAATCATAGTGAGTGATACTTTGACTTTCCTTCGACACAAAAACATTTTATGCCTTAAACAGGATGTTACCCGTGCGCGCACTCTTTTATAATTTTAGGACATGTCTTCTATTGTCTGTGATCATTATCGTCTGTGACATTGAACTTGACACACACTTTGACACTTGACAGTTTGTGATGTGTGTGATTCCCTACGTTCCAGTAGACGATCACAACGACCACGCTCACGACCGCGATTTTGCCGTTCCACTAGCTTGTGAGCGTACAATCATACACCCAAGTGGAACGGTATAGTGAGCGACGCGGACGTGAGCGTTCAAGCCACAGAGTATTTACACGTTTTAGCCGATGATACAAAATGTACTCTATGATGTTGAGAATAAGACAAGTCTGAAACTTAGATTAGAGGTTATGTTATAATTTTTAAGTTATAAATAAACGTTACTTAATTAATTATCAATTTTATTTTTACACTAGCAAAAAAGTATATCTACAAACAAAAATTTTTTTTATGAAAAGACAAATTAATATAATAAAAAATTGCATAATAATTATGTTAATGATATTGACCGACGAGGAAAAATGTATACATGGCTATATGTATAGTGAATTAAACATTAAAAATATTAAAATTATTTACATAATTTAACATATTTCTATCAACTTGTGACCCCACGTCGAGCATCTGTTGGAGAAACTACTAGTTCCACTAAAGTATTTCTTGTCGAATCGTATAAAGTTATTTTTTCCATCACCATCCTTAACTTTTATAAAATTACGCCAAATTTCTATCACCATCCATTTCTACCCAGTGTCGCCAAGTCTAAAAACTGGCGAGAGTAACTTCGTCGTATCTGGCAACACTGCAATTCGACCACTTCGACCCACCCCGTGAGGTGGGTTGTTTTGAGCGTGCCGTGAGCGAAATTAATGACGTCATCAATGACGTATTCGCCGCGACCATGACGACCGTGGTCGCCATGTGGAACACGTTTTGATCATTGTGAGCGATGTGAGCTACTACTGGAACGCAGCCATGGTGATGCGTATTGCGTCAAAGTCAATTTGCGTCTTCGACTCTTCGGACGCAAGTTTAACAAAGTTTAATTTATTGCTCCGGTGATTTACCCAGTTTAACTTACGAAATATTAACATATTTTGTTTGTAGTGAAAACTTGAAATTAGACATGGATAATCTAAAGTTTAGCATGGCATCTGAAGATAACTGGCAAACGCCAAGTTTCAGACAAGGGGTTGTGGCCAAAATGTAAGTTTCATCAAAATTTGTTCAAATATTTTAGCATTAATTGGTATTGTAATCTTGTATTTGATATTTTAATCTCACATTCTTGTCTGACAACGCATTTGTGATGCCTTGAGCGGCTTGAGCGTCGCTGATGTCCGGGCAACTTCAGCCATTTATCATCAGGCGGATCGTCAGCTCGATTGACAGCTATTTCATTAAATAAAAAGAAATAAAAATTGAATTTCTGATGTTTGTCCGTCTCCCAAAAACAATAGGAAATTATTAATTTTTATAACAAAGAAAAATCTGCATTATGTACCTACTTGAAATCTACTACTAGTAGTAATATTGTAGCACTGAGCAAGCTTGTATGTTAAAATAAGCTCATTCTGCATAGTACCAGTTACATGGAAAGTGCTCATGGATTTTGTTGATTCTAAGTGAAGTGCCTCCAGCAATCTGCAATGGAGCAGCAAGTTGGAAAATACCCTATGCCTTTGCAAGAGTAGAGACTTATGCTCAGTAACAGACCATAAACGGGTTGAAGCCATTGTTGCATAGACAATAAAATAAATTAATGTATCCTGGTACTTTTTTATTTTTATTTTTTTTATGGAAATAGCTGGCAAACAAGCTGACAATCCACCTGATGGTAAGTGGCTATCTTCGCCCATGGACATCAACAACACCAAAGACATCACTGATGCATTGCCTGCCAAGAAAGAGATAAGAAAAAGAAAGAAACTACAATTAAACATTTGGTTTAACAGTGAGGAGGTGATCCAGCGTTCAGGGATGCAGGTGGGCAGGAACAGCAGTGAGATGGAAAACTACGTGTTTATGAAGGCCAACAGCCGCGATGAGTACATGAACATGGTTGCTAAACTCATACTACACGTCAGGGAAATGTGTAAGGCCATTATTCATTTTATTTTTAGTTCTTGAGTCCTTGTTAAACACCACAAATAATGTGTATCGCCTTAGGGTCAACGCACATTTATTCAGCTTACGTCTATAGAAAACAGCGATTTTGTATGGAGACGCGTACGCATCCTTTCAGCTTTCCGCGTTGATTCCGCTTTTGCGGCAAACAAGTAGAAAATGTGGACAAATGTGTTTCATTATGTGAGTGCTATCGGCCGCGTTCAGCGCTGTTCCGCCGCGTACGACGTCGTACATCATACAGGTTGCGACCTTCATAGTTCCTTCATAACTATACTTCGTAGAACTTCATAGTAGAAAGTTCGGACGTGTTTTAAAATTATTAAATTTATTTTATTTTTACGAAATAAGATAACGATGGAGGAAGAAAAACCTATATTACTAGTGCAAATATGATATTAGTTCGTCACAATATAGCGATCAACAAAGAAAAAATAATGCTTCGGAAGAATTCTCAAAAATAATGTCATGTCTTGTAAGTACTTCATTTATTTATATGAACTTAAAGTACCTACATCAAACTTTATATTAGTATGTTGGTACATATATACTATACCTACTTTCATAAGAATAATTAGTAGATTATTTTATAGACAATAATATATAGTTACGTTCTTACGTTCTTTCTTACCTTTATTTTAACTTCTTATAACTACAATATTATATAGGTACATACTAAACTACTATACATGTACTACTACTATACACACACAAGGATTATTTCTAGTAAGGAATAAGCTTAGAAAAGGAATAAACTAGAAACCGCATCTAGCTGTCATTGCTAGTCGCGCGTTGTGTCCAAAAGCGAGTATTTGCGTACTGCTCTTGTATGGGTTGGAAGAACTTAGTAAAAAAGTTATTTCCAATCTATATGTGGTTAGTTTTATACCCTTGCGTTCTGGCCTTGTACAGAATGGCAAAACGCGCCACCGTTACTATTTTTTCCGTAGGATCTAACATCCACAATAACAAAATTATATTCAGCATCCACGACTGCAAATAAAACAACACAAATTATTTTTGTAATTAAAATACAGACTTCCACTATTTCGAGGAGCGATACACGAAACATGCTTCCCATTTACTGCACCGATGCAATTGGGAAAGTTCCAAACATTTGAAAATCCTTTTTCGATTTTTTGTCAAATTTCGGTGGATGGTTGAGGTAGTACCTACTATAGCCTATAGGCATTAATATATTACACAATGCAGCACAAGTTTCAAGAACAATAATGCGCACAGTTGAAAATCCCATTCGGTATTGAAATCAACAACAACAACAACAGTACTCTTTATTGTACACCAATATACAGTAATAACTTAAAGGTATAGCTAGAATGGTAGGTACAACAGGCGGCCTTATCAATTTCTTCCATGAAATCCTATTGAGTTAAAACTGTTGCCGCTGCATAAATATCTGAAACATAAAATAAGTAAATATTATTTTATTTAAAGAGCCTAAAGGGGTTCGAACATTTTTGTATGGAACCTGGCATACCTACAAGTGCGCCATTTAAAAAAAACTCGTTTCGGCAGTTATTGATAAAACATATGCCAATAGACGGAGTAAGTGATTACAATCAAAAAGTATTCAGTGATGTAGTGTCGTAAATGATATATAATACTTTCTGAGATAATTCAAGTTCAAAAATAAGAATAATAATTTATTAAACTCAAATATCTCTGAAACTATATCACTTACGATATTTCATCACTAATACTTTTTGATCGTAATCACTTAGTCTATCGATTAACACATGTTTTATCAATGTACGCTGAAACTTAAGATTTTTGCTTAATGTTTCTACGGTTTTGAACTCAAATATCTTAGAAAGTTTATCAGTTACGACTTTTCATACTGAATACTTTTTGATTGTAATCACTTACTTTGTCGATTGACACGTCATGTTTCATCACTGGCCGCCGAAACTAAAAATTTTGAAATACTTGTAGGTATGACAACTAGGTTCAATGCCCTTTAGCAATATTATAAATAATTATAGTTTATAATAAGAGAAGTTAACATTGATTATTCATATGGCGATAACCATCTTACGATTCTCTGTAGTATACATATTACATACACATGCAAATGACCAGTATAAAGCCAGTCTCGCTCTAAGCACAATACGGGACCAACTTATACCAAATAAAGATACATATTTTTATAGTTTTGTTGTTAAGTCATTAAAAAATTGTTATATTTTTTTTAAAACGATGTATATTTGTTTTGTTACAGCTGAAGAATACAAAAAAAAATCGACTAAATTGAGAGAAAATGATAGAAAATCTTTACATTCAAGGGAAAAACTAAAAAGTGGTTCCGCAGCTGTAAATCAACGCCCCATGAAATTTGAAAAACAGATGTCTTTTCTGAATAATTCTTTTAAAAATAGACCAACTTTTTCTAATTTATTGCCCGACGATTCAGATGATTCTCAAGACAACTCTAATATACATTTGGAAGCAGAAAATCAGTCATGTTCAAGTCACACTGAAAATGAAAGTCCTTATTTAAGTAACTTACGAAAACGAAGAAATTTAAACAGTTCTCCTAAACGAAATGTTGTGGACGTTTTGGAAAAGTATATTGAGTCTAACAAAGAGAAACCGGATGAATTGACACTATTTTTTAAGGGAATAACAGAAACGGTGAAAACCTTTCCAAAAGAAACGCAAATCCATATAAAACGTCAGATATTCGAATTGGTTAATGACGCTGAAGCTTCTTTGCTGTACAACTTGACAAGACCAAATAATTTTTTGAATGCTGGTGACACTACTCAAAGCCCGGGTATCGATTCTAGCGTATCCACATCACGTACTTCTTCTGCAAGAAAACCTAATACCACTTCAAGTGCACAATAATAGCACATTTCTAACGAATCCTAGTTACACTACACCTTAAAATTCAGACATGAATACCGGCGCATCTACGTCGAGAGCTCCTGTTTCAGATTAAAATACCTACCTACCACCGTCCACCACAGAAGAAATAATACTACTTATAAATAAGTACTACCACCCAAAAATATAGTTCTAGCTAGACTACTCTTCTTTAGTTTTAAAAATTAAAATACTTGATTAAAATGTTAAATTAGAAGAATATATTGGATCGTTAATGTATGTTTTAAAAGTTAAAATGTCTGAGAAGAATATGTTAATTTGGAAGAATATGTATGAATAGTTAAGGTTGTTTTAAAAATTTAATTACTTGATTGATTATAATTAATCACTAATTTGTAAACACCAAATATTAAACAATGTATAAAATCAGTGGTTTCATTAATCAAAAAATCTCTTACCTTAAAGTTACACATAATCTTTCTTCCACTGATATACAAAGCCGAAACTTTGTATTTTGCTTCTGTAACACGGGTCGTAATAGGTCCGCAATTTTGTAAAATTTTGCAATATCCATCCGAAAATGATCTTTAAATTTAATATTATTTTATTTTAATTGGGTTACCAATATCGCGTATTTTCCAAACAAATTTCTATGGCTCCAAAGTGGGTCGACCCTAGTGTTGTTAAAAGGCTCGAGCCTTCCGAGTCTAGAGCTCATTGAAGGCTCGAGCTCTCTAATAAGGCTCGAGCCTTCGCCTCGAGTCCTACATGAAGGCTCGAGGCGGAGGTTCGAGCTCTGCATCCAGGGCTCGAGTCGAAGCTCGAGCTTTGTCTTCAGGGCTCATTTTGTAATATTTACTTTAATTTCAGGGTTCCCTAATCAAAACGTACTGTGTTTGACTACGGAACCCTAAAAAACCCTTAACCTCAAGATTTGAATTAGGGCGCGCTGCGAATTTTGGAGTTAACTGATTTTCACATTTAAGCCCGCGGTATGAAATTTTATGGGGAGTAAAATAAAACTTTCTCCGTTAGTTATGCGATGTGTTTGTAATTCGTAACACAGAATCTAGATGGCGTTGGATGGCTGATCAGTAACAACGCCATCTAATGATAATAATAATCTTGGTACATCCTATTCTTATGTGAAACATCATCATCATTGTCATTCATCGTTGTCATCATCAGTCATCTTCATCATCACCATTCATCATCATCACAATTAATCATCATCATCACCACTCATCACCATTCATCATCATCACCGTCACCAGTCATCATTATCATCTTCATTCATCATCACTATCATAATCATTCATCATCATAGTTTATCATCATCATTCGTCACCATCGTCCTCCATCATCATCATCACCACTATTCATAATCATAATCACCATTCGTTATTATCATCATCATCTTCTGCCATCATCATCATTTATAATGTTACACACTCATAGCCACTATAGCTAGGATTCACTGTGTCGTAAGTGTCATAGATAACACACAAAGACAAGAACACACACTCAGACTAAGAACAGTTTAAACTTATCATTCAAATGTCGCTGGGAATCGAACCCAGGACCCTTGGTACGGTGGACCAGCATATAACCATTAAGTAACACGGGTCGTCAAACTTATTAATATATAGTTAGTATAATCTGGATTTTAACAAGAAAAAAATAACCAACTTCAAAATAACTCAACATACTATAGATAACAAATTAATAAAAAAATATAAATAAATAATACTCATAAATCACTTAAACTTTGAACGCCATTCGAAGCGCATCGTGGCGGCGTCGTCATTATTCCAAATTCAAAAGCAAGTTCAAAATACCGCGCGAATCACAGTGGCGCGAATACGATTTATTGGTGTATGACGTCACGTCACAAGATATGTAGATTTTGGGAACAAAATTCAATGATGATTTTGATTTATGTTTTGTTTCTTTAATATAGACTTTTATTATAATATTTTTATGAATATTGAGGTTTTATGTACCTATATTATAATAAAACTGTAACTGAGCGATGGCCATGCGTCGAAGATATTTAAGAAAAAAACCTTTTAGTAAGTTTATAGATCCCATTCAATTTATTTTTAGAAATTTTATCTGTTTGCAATTTCTTTTTTCAAATTTTATCTGTTTGTCTAAAAAAAAAGATAGGCGTATCCGTTGATTGCCGAGCTTCGACTCGAGTCTTCAATTGAAGGCTCTTGAGCCCTTAAGGCTCGAACCCTAAAGGCTCGAGCCTTTTAAGGCTCGCGAGCCCTTAGGCCTCGAGCTTTGAAGGCTCAGTAGCTCCGACTCGGAGCTCGAGTCCGGGGCTCGGAGCTCATTTTTCTCAACTCTAGTCGACCCACTGTCGTTTTCTTTTTAATTTTTTACTTTCATTTTTTTCAATTTCTTCTGCAAGAAGCGAAACGATAAAAATATCGCACATACGAGTAGAACTGTCTATGTTGGGGGCACAATACCTACTAACGTCTTCGGACGGCCTTCGCAGCGTATTCAGCGCTGTACGCAGTCGTTCGCATTCTTACGACGCCGCGACGCCGTACGCAGTCGTTCGCATTCTTACGACGCCGCGCCGTACGCAGCTGATAGAAGCCAAGCTGAATAAGTTTAGTGTAACCAAAATCATTCGGCGAAACGCGAATGGCGCTGATTGGCCTCAATTTAAAGAAATACAACACATAAACAAAGGTGTGAGAAGGCAAATCAATGGATTTGTCACTCCATTAACACATATATACAGACAATGATACGCGCACAAATTTGCTTATAGCTAGAAAGCTGATTGCAGATAGATGAAGTATTTAAAAAAAAGTTTTTGAGTACTGTCACTGATAATATGAATAGTCATTTTAATATCAGTAATGCCTAATTATCTGTGGTATGTAAAATGCAGTTTCATTTACTTTTTAAAATAGTTGTATAGATTTTATTTCTTAGTTTCCAGCAATCTAATACAATCTTATCTGATCTGGATGATGGATGTTAAAGCACAAAAGCTTAGTTGAGACCATTATATTTTCTTATAAGCCGTGATTGCCTACATGAAGGGATAGCTTACAAGTGATGGTTATAAAGAAAGAAATTGTTTTAAATTTGTTTGTTGAAAAAAATAATTCTTGACAAAAGATAACCGACTTCAAAATTAGGGATAACTCAACAACTACTTGTCAGATCTCGCTCAAATTTAAGTGGGACCACATGACAACTACCAGCTTTTGATTAAAAAAAGAATCATCAAATTTGGTTCACCCAGTCGAAAGTTCTGAGGTAACAAACAAAAAAAAACAGTCAAATTGAGAACCTCCTCCTTTTTTGAAGTCAGTCAATAATAAACCAACCTATACACGGTTGCCTTGAAGACTACATTACTCGTAATAAACCACCATTGTATTGTTATCTTTTTAGCACAACCAAAGCAAAACCAAGTATCATCAAATATGGCAGGACCCAACCAAAACCAGTCAGGTCCCACTGGCCAGGTGCAGCAGAACCACCCGGGGCAGGCTCCGCAAGGACCCACCAATCAATCTGGACTCGCTCCGGATCCACTAAATGCTCTACAGAACTTAGCCTCACAGGGCACAAGAAATCAAATGATGAACATGGGGCAAGGGCAAATGCAGCAACAAGGAGTGCTCGGACCCAACCCTGGAATGGGGGGCATGCAGGGGCAAATGGGACAACAAGGCCCCATTCAAGTGTCTCAAGGAGGACCACAAAACCAAACAGCAACAAATCTCCTGCAAACCTTGAATCAAAGACCACAACTGAACATGCAATTGCAAAATAAGCTTGGCGGATCCATGGGGATGGTTCCCAATCAGGGGCAAATGGGAAGTGGACAGATGAGTAACCTTGTCGGAGGGATGGGTGGCTTAGGGAACCCTATAGGCAGTCAGCTGCAGAACCAGCTAGCGGGACCAGGAATGCAAGGCCAGATGATGCCGAACATGTCCATGTCGAACAATATGCAAGTGCCGATGTCTGGGGCCAGTACTATCGTGGGCCAAATGCAGTGTAACCAGGTTGGTGGCATGGGTGGACAGATGGCCCCTAACAACATGCAAGGACAGATTCCTGGACAAATGCAAGGTATTGTAAAATGGTTAACTAACATGATTTCAGTTGAATTACACTGTAAGGTGTAGGTGAGGAGAGGGGAGGGGAGGGGTTAAATATTTATTTAATTATGCCAAAGAAGTATAACTTCTCACGCGCGTACAAATGTACATGCACCCCTTTTTGTGTTAACTTATTGTGTTTATGTATTTGTGTTAACTTTTTTGTGTGAAACACAGTTACGACTACCTCAAGGACCAGAGGATTCAAAATATAATGTAAATGTGTTTAATCAATAAAGAAATAATTATTAAAAAAAAAAAAAACTCCTAAGTCTCCTAAGATTCAAATGATATAGTAGAAAGGACAAATTATATCTTTTAAATTAAATGTTTAAGATGTTAAACATTATTCATTCATGCTTATAATATTATATCTTATTCGATAAAAAACCCTTAACAAATAACTTATATTCTACAGTGGGCGGCATGGGCAACAACCAGATGGTGAATATGAACATGCTACACATGCAGTCGCGGGTGCAGGCCAAGCAGGAGGGCGGCATGATGGGGGCGGGGTACGCCCCCCGCGCGCCACCCCCTAACCAGTTCCTGCGGCAGAGCCCCTCGCCGTCTGCGTCCTCGCCCAACATGGGAGGGCCCAGTCCTATGGGTGAGTTTTGACAAAATAATTTTAAGACATGTCTAGCATGACAAATGTAGATATAAGATTTCTTGTGATTAAGTGACAGTATAATCTAAATTTTACTAACAAAAAATAACAGACTTCAAAGTCTCAAAAACTAATTCAAAATCTCATTCAAATTTATGTGGGACCACATGACAAGCACCTGCTTTCGATTAAAAAAAAGAATCATCGAAATCGGTTGGCATGATATTGAGTTATTCGTCAATTTGTCGCGCACATCTTAACACAAATTTACGACTTATGTGGTTTTGTCGTGGATGCCATTGTCAGGTCTCAATAAAATTTATATGGGACCACATGACAGCCACCAGCTTTCGATTAAAAAAAGAATCATCAAAATCGGTTTGCCCAGTCCAAAGTTCTGAGGTAACAAACATAAAAAAAAATACAGTCGAATTGAGAACCTCCTCCTTTTTTTGAAGTCAGTTAAAAATGTTTTCCTTCACTGAAGTGCAAAAATTAATTAAATGTGGCAAGGCAATATGCATGTTCGTTTTCCAAAGTTATTCAAAACATTCAAATCATTAAAAAAAAATCTTACATTTACAAATAATTTTATATTTTACTATAAGTTAATGTTTCACTTAAATCTCACCCTTGTTAAGTGGCAATGTAGATGATATACTGTTTTAGCCAGCATTCATAGCTAATGCGTGATGTGTGTCCACTGTCCCTCAGGGGGCGAGTTCTCACAATCTCACCATTGCTGCATTGTTAAGTGGCAATGTAGACGATATACTGTTTATGCCAGTTAGTGACATTCAATGTGTGATGTGTGTGCCAGGAGGTGGCGTGCTGGGTAGTGCCCTAGCGTCGCCCATGTCGTCGTTGGGCGCGCTGGGTGCGTGCCAGGGGGTCGGCAGCCCTTCGCCCTCCGCGCCGCCGCATCTGCAGCATCATGTGTCGCAGCAGCGGTATGTTATGTAGCTTTTTATATGATACTAGTTGACCCGGCAGACGTTGTTCTGCAACATGTTATTATATATTTATAATCTAGTATCCCCTTCGCTGAATGTAAAATAACTGGTTTTGGTCGCAGATAAGTTATTGATGTGAAAAATTTATAAAAACGACCCTTTTGAAATTTTAAATTTGAGCTCAACCGCTGACAAACTTTTCCAAGTTTTTGAAGTACACTTCAAAAACTGTGTACACACAAACCAACTTAACATTATAATAATGTAGTCTATGACCTTCCATATGAATGTGGCTGTCAGACTAAAACATTTTTTTCACAAAAGCCCCTGATGCAAAAAAGGGGTGTTGGAAGTTTTGCGTGTCTTTCTAGCTCTTAAATGAATGGACCGATTTTGATGCTATTTTAATCAAATGCACTTTTAGATGTTTTTTACTTCTTAGGTGTGTTTAGTGAAAATACATTCAGTTTTTGGGGACTTTAAATTTTTTTATTTAGTTATTAATAGCAACTATTCTATAGATTGGTAGGTATATTAAAATGCACCAGATAATAATACTATAACCAGGCCTGGTGCACTCCGGATTTTAGCTATGACGTTACAAGTACCTTCGACTAAACTACATAATTCAAAAAATTCTTAATGGCTGTCGTACGTTCGTAATCTATCACACATATTAAAAATTAAACTTTCAGAAAAAAAAATACTAGATTAATTATTTTTTATACTCTATATCAGTTTTCTTCATGTCATCACACATCACTAAACTTTCAGATTAATTTTATTCTTTCAAAAAAGACAACCCTGACATTTCCAGAGAGGATAAGCGATAGTGTTAGAAAGGAAGGCAACTCATTACGCGTTTTTGATTAGCGCTGTGCGACCTGAATTACACTTTATTCCGTTGGAGCAAGAGTCGCTATTTATTGAAATGATTTTTCGGAATTTTTCTTAGTGCACCTTCTGTAGGTACTTATTTATAAGTACTATTTTTTCTTCTGTGCTACAACATTGTTTTGGTCCAAAACTGTTAGAAAAAAAGATTTTTTTATTTCACATTAGCTTTGCCGTGGCAATGCTGGTTTTCAGTGCGTCCTGTATCGCATAGTTTGTACGTATCATGTTAATTGTCTCCAGCAACGTGAGCAACATGGGCATGGTGGCGTCTCCGTCCTCGTCTCTGAACACGCCGGTGGGCGCGAGCGTGGCGTCCCCGGGCGGGGAGGAGGCGGCCTACCGGGACAAGGTGCGCCAGCTGTCCAAGTACATCGAGCCGCTGCGGCGCATGGTGCATCGGATGGTCAGCGAGGGGGAGAGTGAGTGGTTGCAGTTTCAGTATTCAGTATTCAGTATTTTACACGATAGTAGCAGTTTACACGATAGTAGAACGTTGGTTTGTTTAGTCAGTTGCATTAACAAAGTGTGGTGTAGATTTTTGTTAATGAAATGAAATGAAATGAAATGAAATTAGTTTTATTCGAAGTAGGTTTGTTACAAACACTTTTCGAAAGTCACTCAACGCCATCGCTTCAATATAAGCTAAGTGTGTCAATTATGGGTGTAAACCTTAAGAGCATAAAAAATGACAAAACTAATAATTGTCACATTTGAAACAAACGTGAAATTAGTTATTATTATACAATACTACTTAATACTATGGGTTGTTACTTTGCTTTTTTTATACAATACTATTAGTACTATTATTATTTCTCCATGGGGTTCGCCTGGATAGCTACCACCCTTGAGCATGAGTCAGCCGCCAAACGAATCGTCGTGTTACGGCTGGGGGCTTGAGAACCAGTTCTTTCTTTCTTTTTCTTCTCGCTTTCTTAGCCGGCAACGCATCAGTGATGCCTTTGATACTGGACGTCATGTTTCTCTCTCGCCGACAGACGTGGAGAAGCTGACGAAGATGAAGAACCTGCTGGACATCCTGTCGAACCCCAACAAGCGCATGCCGCTGGAGACGCTCATCAAGTGCGAGGTGGTGCTGGAGAAGCTCGACTTCAAGCGCAGCGAGGGCCTGCCGCCCGCTGGGAAGGTCAGTCGCCAACACGACGAGGGTTTCTGGTTTTTCTTATTTATTTTTTTGTTTGTTTTAGATCGCGTCCAAACGTAATAATTTAGTAAAGCTCTTTAGTTTTTTTTTTTTTTATGCTTTTAGCAGGCAAACGAGCAGACGGGTCACCTGATGGTAAGTGATCACCGCCGCCCATGGACATTGGTAACACTGGGGGAGTCACCAACGCGTTGCCAGCCAAGAAAATGACGATAGACCCGCTTCTTGAAGGACCCCATGTCATAGCTTAGAGGGAATACCGATGCAGGAAGTTTGTTCCACAGTTTACACGTACGAGGTAGAAAATTACGTGAGAATCGAACTGTGGACGAATGCCAGGTATCCAGGTGATGTTGGTGAAACCTGGTACCCCGTGATGGTCGGTGTCGAAAACCAACTGCAGGTATCAAGCCAAATAGTTCTTCAGAACATTCCCCATTGTACAGACGGTAGAATACGCAGAGAGAGCCTACATCTCTCCTCAACTCGAGTGATTCTAGTCCGTCTGTAAGCTTGGGATCGTCGACAAGACGAATAGCTCGCCGTTGAATTCGATTGAACGGATCCACTTGGCTAGCTGGGGCTCCAGCCCAAAGGTGGGAGCAGTACTCCATGTGTGGTCGAATTTGCGCCTTATAAAGCATCAACCTGTGTTTAGGCGTGAAGTACTGCTTAGCTCTGTTGAGCACTCCCAATTTCTTCGCAGCTAGTTTGGCCTTACTAACCAAGTGGTCCCGAAACTGAACTTCATTCGAGATGTCGACACCAAGGATCCCAATGCTTTTAGAGATGTTAAGAGGAATGTTCTGGAACTGTGGTGCTATAACAAATGGGGCTTTTTTAGCGGTTAACGCGCAAACTTGTGTCTTCTCGGGGTTGAACTGGACTAAATTTAGTCTGCCCCATTCTGAGTCCCGCTCCAGAGATGTCTCGACTTCAGACACAAGTTTCATCCTCTTCTCCTCAATCTGCACCCGAGAAAGGTTTGCTCGGCCTGTATAACGGGCGTCACCCGTGCTGTCATCAGCATAGCAATGAATATCCCCGATGTCGAGCATATCATTGATATGCATGATGAACAGTGTAGGTGAAAGCACAGAGCCTTGTGGGACGCCAGCATTTATGGGCTTCGTATCTGAGCATGTTCCGTCAACAACGACCTTGATGCTCCGCTCCGATAAAAACCTAGCAATCCATTTGCACAATTTCTCGGGTACTCCGTAGGAAGGCAGTTTAGACAATAATGCCTTATGCCACACCCTATCGAAGGCCTTTGCAACATCCAAACTTACAGCCAATGCTTCTCCCTTGCTCTCGATTGCTTCTGCCCAGCAGTGAGTAAGGTATACTAAAAGATCGCCAGCTGACCTGCCGTGGCGGAAACCGTATTGACGGTCACTAATGAGCTGGCGATCTTCTAGATACCGGAGCAGTTGGGTGTTTATTATACGCTCCATTAGTTTGGAGAGCAGAGAGGTTATGGCGATTGGTCTGTAGTTGGATGGATTTGACCTGTCTCCCTTTTTGGGAATAGGGTGGACCAAAGCTACCTTCCATGAAGACGGGACAATGCCGGCAGAATAGGAGAGTTGGAATAGGCGCGTTAAAACCGGGGTCAACTCCGGAGCGCACGTTTTTAGCACAATAGCAGGTATACCATCTGGCCCATTCGACATGTTGATGTCAAGGGAAAAAAGAGCTTGACGCACGGCATTCTGAGTGAAATGCACGTCAGGCATCAGCTCACCACACTGCGGGATGGTTGGCGGTGTGTTACCCCCATCATCAACAGTCGAATTCGACGCAAAGAGGGTGCCCAGTATTTCGGCTTTCTCTTTTGCGGTATGGGCCAGGGTATTATCTGCTCTGCGCAAAGGAGGAAGGGACGATACACAGAAATTGCCTTGAATGGCTTTGGCCAGAGACCAGAACGCTCGGCTACCACATGGATAGCTCAGCAGTCTCTTGCCGGTTCTGTTAATGTGCTTGAATTTTGCCTTGGCTATTTGCTTTTTTGAGGACCACGAGGCAGCATTAAATTTCCTTTTCAGCCGACTCACAGATGCGTCTCCGAGCTCACGCGCCACAACCCAATCCTGATAAGCAGATTGCTTCAGGCTTGTTGCCTTAAAGCAGTTTCTGTCAAACCAGGCTTGGGTTTTACCACCAACGGGTACCACAGAGTTTGGAATGTAACACTCCATGCCCTGGAGTACCACATCGGCTATGGAAAGCGCACAAGCATCGGGATCAACTGAAGAGAAACAAATGCGCCTTTAGTTCATACATTTCTTCACAACCTACTTAATTACTTAACCATTTTACTAAATTTTAACTAAAAATTTCCTGCCCAAACGTGTTAAGTGATAAGCCCCGCCCACCTACTTAAAACAGAAAATAGATAAATTTCTAAATTACTTGTTTACTTGCGTACTATATTAAACTACTAAATTGTCCGTTTACACGTATTAATTTACTTAAAATTGTTAACTAAATTTTACTTAACTACTTATTACGTGTAAACCGAACATTAGAGTACTAACGTAATCTTATATAACATATCAATCTACCAACAGTCCAACTAACTGCCGGATACACTCAGCAAAATTAGTCTGCAGGGCATGATACAAAAACTGTTGTATGTCAAATGCTACTAATTATAATAATTATTAATTTAACATTGATATCAAAAATTCTGTAACATCTAATGTTATAAAAAGATTTGAATTATGCTCTGCATACCGTCGTTGCGACTTTAAGACCTGTTATGTGTTATGAGTCACTTCTGGCAAAATCACTTTTTTATTTCAAACGATTCTACATTTTGAAGCACTATCGAATACAAAAACTCTTATGTGTGTACGACGTTTCCATCGTAATTTATTCACCAAATTCAAAATCACCTATGTGCTTGCTAAACAAAACTTTATCGATCTTTATCGATTTCCTCAAAAAGCTGATTTTGTACACATAAGAGATCTTAAAGTCGCAACGACGATACCTTACTCTGCCATCCTAACGAAGAGTGTAATAAGTCGAGTTTTTGGGCAAATTGACTTAGTCCATATCCGTAATCAGGAAAATGAGCTCTATATTTTCGCCATAGACGTCTTTTTTGTATCTTCGGTAGTTACGGATATGGTCTTAAGTCAATTTGCCCAAAAACTCGACTTATTGCACTCTTCGTTAGGACAGCAGTATTCTTTTGCTGACTATACCAGCTAGTTGGATCATTATGGAGTGCCATGACGATGGCGGTATGTGTGTCCCAGGAGCAAATCTTCAACCCGCTGCTGGAGGTGGTCAACGTCTGCCTGCAGTCCCCGCTGGCCAGCCACACGCTCAAACGCACCTTCGGCACCGCGCTCGACGCCATCAACGGACCAGAGATCAAGTTAGTTACCATTCTTTGTCCATTTCATGACTGTTTGACCCCTCCCCCCTTCCTTGTCACAGCTGGTCACATTTGTGAGACCTCCCCCCTAGTGTGACGTCACATATTATGACATTTTACACCTAGAAATTATTAAATTAAAACAGCAGTTCCAAAATAAGTTTTCGTCGTCGACGACGTCACGAAATTTAGGACTCCCTCCCACTCCTTGTCACGCAATGTCACACTACATCGACCTCCCCCTCCCCTAATGTGTGACGTAATTTATGGATGGCCCCTAACCTATCTATATAATTATAATATCTAGATAAGTTTTTTTTTCCTCATTATGCCAATAAAATTTTAATGGACAAGGAAACTTGCTCCTTGAACTCCAAAACAGTCAAAATATAGTGCCATTGATAGATTCAAATTGTTGACAATGTTTTGTTGTAGGAACCTACCGCTGCCACCAAAAATTCCTAAAATTGACGATTCGACGTTGGAGATACCAGATGTGCTGCAGGGAGAAATAGCCAGGCTGGACTCCAGATTCAAGGTATGCTCAGTATTCGTTATAACCGTGTAGACTGTAGATTATATCCACACACATAATTCACTGTCCTGGTTTCATTTATGATGCCATTAACCCATGTAATCAATTCAGCCTATGAAAATTAATGAAACATGAATTCATTATTTAACAACCGTTCAAAGGGTTACTTCACATTGACACTGGACGTAAATAAATAAATGTATTGTAAAGTAAAAAGAGGTAAAATAAAATAAATAATATAAAGAAGTACGTAATACTTTGTACGTAATGGACCGCGTTATTGATGACCCTGTAGCCTAGTTGGTAGCGACTAGCGACCCTGCCTGTGAAGTGAGGGGTCCCGGGTTCGATATTTATGTGACAGATAAATATTTGTACTCGGGTCATGAGTTTTATTGTGATGTGTTAAAAACCTACTGCTTTTGGAGTGTGTAAGCGTTTATTTATTGTTTATTGGAGTTTAACTCCTTGATACATCCTATCTTGATACATCCTATTCTGATGATGTGAAATATCATCATCGTCATCCGTTGTTACTGATTTGAAGTTTGCAAAGTAGATGGCGTTAAAATCCATTAATGCATCGGAGCTGAATTACATTTTTATTTAAATATGTTCTCATCCAGGTGTCGCTAGAGACAATGCAGCTGCCGGGCGGCGCGGACAGCTGCATCTCGCTCGTGGCGCAGCATTCATAATCATCCGTTGTTACTGATTTGTCGACTGCAAACTAGATGGCGTTGAACTCCATTCGTGCGTTGCAGCTTACACAATTTTATGTATGTTCTCATCCAGGTATCGCTAGAGACAATGCAGCTGCCGGGCGGCGCGGTTGAACTCCATTTGTGCGTTGAAGCTGACACACATTTTTATTCAAATATGTTCTCATCCAGGTATCGCTAGAGACAATGCAGCTGCCGGGCGGCGCGGACAGCTGCATCTCGCTCGTGGCGCAGCTGGACGACGTGCGGCTGCCGTGCGTGCCCGGCGTGCACGTGGCCGTGCCGCGCGACTACCCGCGCTCCGCGCCCGACCGCCGCCGCCCCAAGCTCAAACACGACGCGCCCGACTCGTTCCTGGCCAGGGTCGAGCGGGCCATGGATGCAAGGTGCTCCAGGTGAGGGGTTAGCTGTACTTGGAAGTACTAAGAAGTTAGCAAGTTAGCTATACTTCAAACTGTACATCAAGTGTTACATATGGAGTGCCACAAGGGAGTATACTAGTGCCATTACTATTCTTAATACACAATAAACAAATTACCAACAAATTACCACAGATACCACCAATGCATGTTCATGACAATAGTTTCGACTAATACTGACCCGTTAAGTCCAAGTATGAATTAGAAATAGCCAATCACAGCGCATTTTTTTGTCCCCCGCAAGCCGGGCTTTCCGCCAAATTTTGTGAGTTCAAACTCTAAGAAAATTTCACTTATGCGGTATCTATTGAGGGTAATCTGTGGGTGTTACACATGCATGCGTAAATGTGCACGCATACACGCTCACTTATGTGGTGTCTGAATAAGCGCACACGGTCGACGTCACACTCAGAAATGTAGTTTTCTACTGGTGAAGGAATATTTGAAATCGGTTCTATAGTTTCTGAGTTTATCCATTACAAACAAACAAAAAAAACTTACCTATTTATAAGATACGAGTAACTGTCCTCGTTTTGCTTCGGTTTTCTTATTTTTTTACACCTTGGATTACATTATTGGAGTTTTAGTAAGGATCCCAAATTTTTTTAAATATAATATAGGCTGTGTTCACCGGGGATAGTGTAGCTTTCTAACAGTGAAAGAATTTTTCAGATCGGTTCGGTAGTTTCGGAGCCTATTCAATGCAAACAAAAAATCAAATCTTTATATATTAGTATAGATAAGAGAAGAGATATAAGACAGTACTGATGCTTCAATTGAACTTATCAGTCCGGCAATGTCAAAAAAACGGAAATGTATTTTAAACTACACAATAAAATTGCAGTAGTGAGTGTGTAGTTAACCAACTTTTTTTAAAACATACTATACAATAAAATGCCAGCTTTAACTGACTTACAACTGCACGCTATTCTACGCCTTAAATCGAGTACATAAAGTCCATTTTATGTTGCAGGCTACCGAAGTCGTGTTCAGTGGGGCAACTATTGGACGCGTGGGAGATGAGCGTGCGGCAAGCGTGCACCCCGACCACATACATGCCGTACACACCGGTGCCGGCGCTAGGACTGTAATTATAATGTTAATGTCACTATTATGTCGTTAATTGACGCGTTAGGCGCACAAGTGGCCAACAAGCGCGGTCGTTAACGTTAAGAATGACTGTACGTAGGTGTGGTCTACCGTTAGCGCGCCAAAAGGGGCGTGGCCGTGTTAATGTCACACGTTACGCGATAATTACGGTGTTTTTATCGACACATTAAAAGTTGTATTTCTGTTGGCCACAGCTGCGGCCTAACGCGCTAAGTATGACACATTCACGTTAACATTGACGTTAACGCAGATGTAGCAAAGGCATTTAATGTATACAGTCAATTCGGTCAACTTTGAATTTCAGTAAAATTTTCAAGACAATTGCGCAGAGTTCCTATTTATATCTTAAATTATTTTTATTTTAATGTAATCCCACTTATGATAATATTTAAGCATGTACACGTTATTTCATAGATAATAATATACTGAAATTCAAAGTTACTGGGATCTACTGTAGCAGAAATATTTTTATCAGATGTCATGTAATGACCGCCTTACATGACATGAGATAAAAATATTAATTTTAATTTAAATAAATATTATAGTCGGAATATTATACAATAGTGATACAAGAATGTTTTGGTAAAGAGAGTGTTGAGGCCATTCACTGATCAGTGATGATCAATGTGACCGGCTTTTAAAATTATAACTATCAAAATGGATTACAGTACGGCCGACGTATCTTGCCGCGTCTGAACTTCGCACAGAAGGCTGCAATTCGGCAATGCTCGGTACGCGGCGTATTGTCTCAGTCACACGTTAGCATGTTCGTGTCGCTATCTCTGTCTTACATGCGCTAAAGTTCGCAGAGCCTATGTTCAGATGCGCCAAGATACGTCGGTCAAGTTTAGACTTGAAGGTAAAGCAAGATAAGCCAACCAAGTACAGATACATAGATATAATATCAAGTTTGTCGTTTATCATTTGGATCTGATTGAGACAGTTATGATAGCTTTGTAAACTCATATAATATTTATGGACTTTTAGTTATAAGTTATGTGAAATTTTCTGTGATTATTTTGTGTCCGAGAAATTCCTTCAAGTTATTGCGGAACGAATAAAATATTTATAAGTTAGGACCACAATTTTTTTATCGTTTTTACGAATACTATATTGTGAAATTAACAAGATGATTGTGAAAGAATGAGTGTTTGGAAGTACAATGGAGGCTGTAATGAATGTATCTTTTCTTGAAGACTCCCAAAAACTAATAGTAATAATAATTTACTAATAGTAATAATAGTTAACAATAAACATGGTTAATAGCTCACAATGGGACCGCGCCCTTAGAAGTGAAATTACAAACTCAGTTTATATCATACCTACACCGACCTACTTTTAGAATTATTATTTTTTATATTAATATTTTTATGGACAACGAAAAATTAAATGTAAGATAATATCGTTATTTCTTATTTCATGAATTAATTCAATGTAAGGTAATGTTCGTATGATCCTACATTAGATTTTAATTTGTTACCTTAGTTTTAAGGATAGCCATTTAAATGACAATTTTGTTGCAGCAAGTTGTTTTAAGGATAGCCATTTAAATGACAATTTTGTTGCAGCAAGTTGTTTTAAGGATAGCCATTTAAATGACAATTTTGTTGCAGCAAGTTGTTTTAAGGATAGCCATTTAAATGACAATTTTGTTGCAGCAAGTTGTTTTAAGGATAGCCATTTAAATGACAATTTTGTTGCAGCAAGTTGTTTTAAGGATAGCCATTTAAATGACAATTTTGTTGCAGCAAGTTGTTTTAAGGATAGCCATTTAAATGACAATTTTGTTGCAGCAAGTTGTTTTAAGGATAGCCATTTAAATGACAATTTTGTTGCAGCAAGTTGTTTTAAAAATAAATGTCCTTATTTCGAAAATATTTTCAGTTTTATTTAAAACATTTATAAACAACTTTTCGATGATTTGTGACAATTTTTTACTGATTATATAGCGGTTCAGTATTAGGTCATATTTAAGTGTTTAATCTATGGTAGGTGCACTAGACAGTCATACTCGTTTATTGTGGTGAACGGTTAGAACACGAGGAACGAAGAGCGCTTGCAGGAAATAGTATATTTCATTCCAAGTGCGGAAAGCCTGTCATTGCAACGAGTTCCGACAAATGTCCACCCGAGCCGAGGCGCAGCCGAAGGTGAGGGTTGACAGTCGGAACAAGTTGCAATGACGGTTCCGCACGTGTACTGAACAACTATTTTTAATACAGTTGCGAAAAAATGAAGCAATATAATAGAATAATAAAAACACAATAAACTTGAAAATGGCGCCAACCAAGAATATAAGCAGAGATTTTTTTGTTTTCTTCACCCATTCTGGGTAGGCAAAGGGAACTATGCCGATACAGCCAAGTCTTCAGTAGATTTTTTTATTGATATGAAATGAAAATGAAATTTAATGAGATGAAATGAAATGAAACCTAACCTAACTCATTGAATCAAATCATTAAATCTGATATTGAAACAAATTAGTAGCTTCTTTTTAGAAATATTTGCATGAATCATAAAAACTTCGTGGTAAAGAAAAAACCTTTCTTTTTGATAGACATTATTTTGACAGTTGGGAAAGAGAAAGCACGAGTGCGGAAAAGGTAAAGAAAAAGCACGAGTGTGTAATAGCCCACATCCTGAACGCTATACGTCCCTGCAATACGCCACTTTTTGAGCAACTGTATTAAAAAATAAATAAACTACACTACACACTCATTAGTAATAGCCCCTCACTAGGGTTCCCTGTGTCGTGGGTGCCATGGACAACACACAAAGACAAGAACAGACACCCAGACCAAGAACAAAAATTCAAACTCAACATTCAAAACACCTCGCTGGGAATCGAACCCTTGGAGCGATAAATAAAACAAAAAAAATCAGAACATAATTTATATTTTAAGCATCTAAAGGTGTTAATACACTAGAGTTACAAGGAGAACTGGTAGAGCTTGTTGTGTGGTGGGCGGGGCGCGCGGTGCGTGGGGGGCGGCGCGCACGGCGAGCGGCGCCGCGTGCTGCCGCAGCACGACCAGTGCCGCGTGCCCGGCCAGCCCGCGTGCCCGTGGCCGCAGCCTGGACATACAGACATACAGTTATCATAAGGATAGTAGTATCGTATGTGAATGTAATATAAGCAGCATACATTAAAGATTAACGTCCCAACTCAGAGTCAGTAACGGTTACTTTAATCGCTCCTTAGTAAAGAATCACCATACAAATTATGTACTAAGGAGCGATTTAGGTAGCCGTTAGGCTACGTCCGCACAGACAGACGGCTTGCTTAGCGCCTAGAGCCTAGTGGTTTGCATTCTGACTACTTGCTAGGATACACGGTGGCCGCACTGAGAGGTGGTTTGCGTGGTGGGTCACTAGGTGCCTTGGTCATTTTGCTTGTCGGCACGTTGACGAAATGTCACTCTCAAAAATATCTTACAAAATTAATGAAATAAATGCAACAATTTCTCGTTTCAGCTTTTAGTTTATGCCATTGACATTCATCAATAATATTATATCCATGACAACCCGACCGTCAATGTCATTTTTGCTTCAAAAATGCCTAGCGCCTAGTGACAAAAAACCAACACGTTTGTTTACTTCGATACACGCTAAGCAACTATTTAGGCACCAAGCGCGCAGTGCGGCCAGTCGCGAACACTCTAGAGCGTTCGTTATAAGAAGCTACTCGCTAGGTGACTAATTAGGCTCTAGCAGAGATTTTTACCATAGATACGTTATGTCCATACATTACGAGGTTCAGTTTTCGATCCGCGATGACATGTCATAATTGTCAAAGCATAACATAGAGTAGTCAGGCAGAAGGGACACTGAATGAAACAAATAGTTAGTACATATTAGGCATAATATTATTATTGTCATTTAACATTTTGAAATTATATTACACAACAAAAAACTTAAAGTAAGTAAAAAATACAATAACTTAAACGAAATTGTGTCTGATTTTGATAAGAAGAAAATAATAAAAAGGGCTACTGTACGCGCTGAAAAGTTTGACCTAAAAGTTAACAGGCATAATATATGTATTTATTTTTATTTTGGTTCCTTTCCCCCAACCCTCGTGTAATAAAGAAGTGGCATGAAAATAGTTATATATAGTTACAGTTATATTTAACTTTTTTATTTTACGAACAATCTAAAACTTGATATCATAATAAAATTAGTTAAGAGTTCAAAAAATTGGGGATATACATAAGTATTCATTAGGTATAAAAAGATTTCATTTGGTTCAATTTGCGAAATGTCTTAAATTGACTTTTATGCCTAGATTTCACTTCTGCCTTATTAGTCTATGACGAATGGCATGTGCCTTAATACATTTAATATTTTAATCAATTTTAAAAGAAATATTATATATTAGTAACAAAATTAAACATAACGTTTTATGTACTTGCCTATGGTATGTAACTCCATCATTCTTATTGAATTTGGAGAAATGATTTTTGCAAAATCTCAAAACACAACTCTGCATTTTTGTGACAACTACAGACAGCCTCACTCTGAAGCATCTATCAACTGTCTACAATGAAATCGCTACACTTGACTAGATTCGACTGACTTAATTTCAACACCCTCTCAGCATATCTACCTCCCTATACATAGAACATCTTTGGGCTCTAGGCGCTAAGCAAGCCACCTGTCTGTGCGGACGTAGCCTTAGTGACTCTGAGTTGGGGTTTAAGACAATTTAAACAAAATCATCCTTTAAGCAACACGTGTTTGAATTCGAGCCCTTTTTCATACGTCACTGCAGTAGAGACAATGGTTCCTTGCAAGGATATTATAGTCGAATCTGGATAACAATCTTCGTAGAGGTACCTGAAGAAAGATGACGTCACATTGAATGACCAATCACAGGCCGGATTGAGATTGTCCTTCATAATCGTAGGGTCTAAAACGTAATGATTAAGTACTCTGTGGTAGGGTCCATACTTAGAAAAAATATTTCCAAAGATTGTTATCCAGTAAAACTATAATATTCTTGGCTCCTTGGCACGCCACACACGTACTGTATACACATTTTTAAACATTAACACAGTGATCATAATGACCCCGTTATACCTGCATCATTACGCAGCAGGTGTGACCAAGATTTAGCGAAAAGGCGTGAAAGTTTTAATGCCATAACTCAGGAGGCGATTTCTTAGACACACTGACACATCAAAGTGTTTATAAAAGCCAATGCATACGTAACGGGTTTTTTCCCGTCCCATACGTGCCACGTCCCGTACGGGATTCCGCTGCGTATGCACTATCGTATAGGTACATTTTCTATCAAACGATGTTTCCAAAACCTCACGTCCCGTCCCGTACGGGAATAAACCGTTACGTATGCATTGGCCTTAATTCTGTTAGCCACGTCTACGAACTAACAACGCGTTAAGGCACATTCCAGCAACCGATGTAAACTCGACGTTGAGGGAATAGAAACGAGACAGAAATCTTACACTCGACGTAGGGGTAATAGAAGCGAAACAAGATTCTCGGCTCGACGTAAAGGGAACCAATCGTAGCAAGCTCCCCTCCCTTTTTACCCCCTCACCTTTGTACCCGGCGCCCATGCTGGAGCCGCAGCCGCAGGTCGCGTCGCGCGCGCCGCCCGATGAGCAGAACGCGCAGCAGTGGAACTGCCCGCTGTGCGCCTTGTGCGCGCGCGCCGCCATCGGGAACGGACTGCCCTGTGACAACAACGAACAACGAGGCAATCAATGATCAATGCTTCATTTAGCTGAAGAACGAAATTGACGCTTTCGCGAAACGCTAGGGAAGCATGACGCAAATACCATCAGGTGGATTTGTTACCTTGATGGGCGTATTGTTGAGCGTGACGGCGAGCAGGTAGGCGCCGGGCGCGGGCGGCGTCACCTGCAGCCGGTAGCTGCCGTCGCCCGCGTCGTGCACGGGCGCCAGCGCCGGCCGCGCGCTCGAGTCGCGCCGCCGGTAGAACCCTGCCACCTGGAGACATGCGGGGCACGACTGTTAGGTGAGGTGAGGTATTGCCATGCGAGTGCCGGCGTTAGAGCCACTGACGCCCTAGACAAGAATATTGTGGCGCTCATATAAGTATAGAAAATCGAGTTTTTTTTTCTCGAAAAATTTTTTACTGAACCAATGCGCAATGGGACCGTTTATTAAGAATTTTATTTTTCCTTTTTTTTCTTCTCACCCCAAATGTGACGTCCCTCACGTGGAGAGGGCGGTGCTCGGCACTTCTCTACGTGATCGCGTCAGAAATGATGAAAGCCGTAGACGAACAAGAATAACCGACATAGCTCAGTGAAGCAGCCGGATGAAGTGGCAAATATGGACTAGCCACCAAAAGGCAAAAGTCTCAGGAGTCTCAGAATGGATCAGAGTGGAGAGTAGATTAGAATAGGAACAGTTCCCCATAAACCAGGGATGAGAAAAGTTATTCCTACGTGAGCCAATAGTTACAAATAAATCTACGGTGGGACAAGTTTTTACATTGTTACTATAGTCATTTCGCGGCAAAGTTTCTGCAAATCGAAACGGGCCGTACTTTGATCATCCCTACTAAACCATACTAAAAGACTGATCATCAGAACGACTGACCTGTTCGCCCCCGCACCACAGCCGCTCCCCGCTGCTGTCCCGCAGCTCCAGCACCGCCTCGTGGTGGCAGTTCACCAGCAGATCTTGGAGACCTGACAGACAAGAGCTATTTACACGCAAGTTTTGGGTTCAATAAGTACCACGTGATTTATCTCGAGCTTCATTAAGTTCGAAAATAGGGAAAATCAGCTTTCTATCTATGACACCTATTCTACTTATCCAAAGAATAATATTATGTACCTAGTATCTTATCCAAGACGAGTAACCGCTCTCGCTTTACTTTGGTTTTCTTATTTTTTTATATCTTGGGTTATATTATTGGAGTTTTATTAAGGATCCCTAATTTTTTGAAAATATAATATAGCCTAATATGTCACCCGGAGATAGTGTTGCTTCTCAACAGTGAAAGAATTATTCAAATCGGTTCAGTAGTTTCGGAGCCTATTCAATGCAAACAATCACATCTTTCCTCTTTATAATATTAGTATAGATAGTATAGATAACAGAGTTAACCAAAAAGAGTTCACATCAAGATACTTCTGTCAACCTACTGAGTTGTCTCATACAAAAAAATTAAGCCTTATGTTGGAACGATGATTTCATTGATTTCTAAAATTACTCATAAGACGTCGTCTACCTTCCGTGTTCAGAACACACTGGTCAGGGTCCGGCGCATGCGTCAACAACCGGCCGACGAGGGCGGAGTCGTGCGGCGCGGGCGCGGCGGGCGCGAACCGCAGGTCGCAGCGCGGGGGCTCCGACAGCGGCTGCAGCTCCGTGAGTCGCTCCAGCCGCCGGAGTACTGGCCCGCTCAGGGACAGCAGCTCGTCGGGCTTGCCGTCGGACAGGAGCTAAGGGATAAATAACCAGTACTAGTGGATCTTTTGGCTGGGTTGCAAAGAGCTTCTACCATACTTGGGTCTAACCGCCGGTTTTTGAAAGACTCTAGAGCAGATGTGTTGACTCCGCAATACACGTCACACAGCGACATTACGCCGACCTGAATCACGCTATCGAAGTTTGTTAGCATCTAGGTTCAACAACATCAGTTGGGGAATTTTCCAGAATTCAGTTGCCCCTCAGGCAACAACACCTCGCCTGGCGGGAGATCTCCCTTTGCTAAATAACTAAGTATCAGTCATTTTATACATTTGACTGTTGTCTGAGCGAGGTCTACGTCTAAGTGCGCTTTAAATATCCCACCCGAAGCCTCAATTTCGGGAGATTCACCAAACGACTCATCGTGTTCCCGCTGGGGGCTTGAGAGCCAGTTCTTTCTTTTTTCTTTCCTTTTCTTCTCTCTTTCTTGGCCAGCAACACATCAGTGATGCCTTTAGTGTTGCTGATGTCCATGGGCGACGATAGCTACTTACCATCAGGTGGATCGTGAGCTCGTTTGCCGGCTATTTCCATAAAAAAGATTCAACTACCAATACCTCCTCAGCAAACTTGACAGCCTCCACAGCGTAGTGCGCCCTCTCCTCCAGCTCCGAGGTCTTCTCCTCGACCTTCTGGCGGTACATGCAGCGCGCGCGCACGGCCGCCGAGCACAGCGCGCGCCCGTGCGACTCCACCGCCTTGCGGTACTGCTCTGCCCACGTGCGGACCTCGGCTTCTACGCGGGAAGCTTGGGTCTGGAACCATGTACAGATAGAAATATATGATTGGACCACAGACATATATACCTAGAGTATACATGTCTCTGGATTGGACCTAGTTTAAGTACATCATACAGTAGGTACCATGGAACATTTTGAAAAATTCTGTTGGTTATCCTAAAGATTACGACAAAAGGCGGTTTTGTAGTTTTTGTGTACAAAGCAGGTACGAAGGTTTTATTGTGACCATGTTCTACTAATAACCATGTGCTGGATTTCTATTTTATGTAACAAGCTGACTAACAGATGAGCAACCTGTGTATAGTCAAGTTCGCCCGTCAATGATGCCCGATCGCCAGCAACACCGACCAAAAACGAAGCAGCGGATATGGGGAAACCACAGTATTTCCCATTTCAGAATTACAAGCATGTAAGTATTCTAAAGCCACTTATAAATGTTGGCCAACGTTGGTCGACACATTGGCAAATGCCATCCACATGCTGGTTCAGACTCGGCCAAAAAGTACCTATGGCTTAACGCGTCCAATTGTTACTGATAGAAGATTATCCTCAGTGCTCACATCAACCTCCATGGCCTGCACGCTCAGGATCCTTGTGGCGCGCTCGACGTTCTCGGGCACGTGCTTGGCGCGCGCGCACGCGTCCGCCAGCTGCCGTGCGCGTTCAGCCGCCGCGCGCGCCGCGTTGCTCAGCGCGTGCCCCGCGTGCGACACCACACAGCAGTCCTTGCATACTACCTGCCAGAACATATTGTTGTAAATTTTGTTGACTAAAACCCACATAATGGTAAGTGGAGATGAGGTCTGGTGAGCGCACTTATTAAAACTATTCACTCTTATGTTAACACAGGTGTGTGAAGTCCAAATCACCCTTGGCCCAGCATTTTTTCCTGAACCCTACACAATATAAGAGAAGAGCAGAGTCCAGCAGTAGGTACAAAGTAGAACGATCATGGGCTGAGATGACGACGATGATGACTTGTAGTCGCCGAATCGAAACAAATGCAATGTGACCTCGTGTGCTTGAAAAACCATTGAAAATTAAGAAAAAAATCAGCCAGTTTCACCTACTAAAAGTACCCAGTACCCACACCGATATGTCTGACCTGCTGACAACTGGCGCAGTAGACGCTGAGCTCGACCTTGGGGTGCTGGCTGCAGAACCTGGCCGTCTCCAGCGGCTGCAGGGCGTGCCGCGCGTTGCCCTTCTGCTTGGTGTGAGCGTCCCCGCATGATGAGCACACGCTTACCAGGCACTGATTGCAGCGACTGTCCGCCTGGAGAAAGAAATGTTACCAAAAAATAACTTCATCCAACGAAGTACCTAGCTTTTGGGAAGAACCACTAAAATTATCGCTTAATTTAGATTTCGTGTAATTTGTATCTTATCGACTCTGTAGTTAACGTAACATACAATATCTGTATCCTAAAAAGGTCACCACGAAAATCCCACTAATTTCTTCAGCTATGAGATCATCCAAGATCCGGAATCCACCAAAGCTGAGGTTAATACGCATACCTATTATAGAAACGACTAGGACGAAAATAGCTCAAAATAATAAGTAAAATTCCTTCACAACATTCAGAAGTTAAACAGCAAACGTGGCGGAACATGACGAATGGATTTTTTCCCAAAACCAGTGGACACGCGCCACTTGCGGTACACGTGTGCCGTATTTATACTCGTACCTTTCTACTTTATTTGGTATTTTTAACAAAGGACGAAGACATTTTGAGTAAAATTAAATAACTTCTATAAATATAAAATACGTAATATAAATTAATTGTTAGAGAATATACCTAGAATGATGTTAGTTTCCGCTACAAGCAAGATAAGTATGCATGATAGGACGGAGTTAAATTTGAAGAAAAAATTTACTTAAAGATAAAATAATTTTAAGATCTTACAATTAGTAAAAATATTTACCCGTATTCTAATCCATCGTTATGTGGAACTAGCCTTTCCTCAGCCCGTAAGCCCCTAAATACCCCAACCTACCTTAATATCAGTGGTGCAGAGATCACACAGGATGCTGGAGCGTCCTCCATCCTGGTTCGTGGCGATCTTCCTGAGCATCACATAGTTGAGCGGCAGAGCTGAGATCCCGCCCAGAGGCAGCAGAGTCTCCGCGCCGCAGATTGGACATAGGATGAACTGAACGTTTTTGCCTGATATCTGAAGAACAAAACAACAAAGTATTTATTTCATGGTACAACAACATAAGGCACAGTTTAGCAGGTCTTTATGTTACAGGAATGTGAGTATCAGCTACCCCACCAACTCTGCCCTCCCAGTATTTTGTATGCTTAAGTAGGTAGATATTCCTTCGCTTTTTGTTGAAAATCACTCAGCTCTGTACCAACAAATAAATTCTAGCAAATAGAGGAAAGAGTACTCCTTAAAATTGGAAGTCTGTTTGGTGATCGTTATTTTTAACCCCCGACACCATCCTAGGCATCCTAGCTCTTAAACGAATGGTAAGGTTATCGTTTTGTTATTTTATGTAACATTGTACGTAAAAGTGTTTGTTTTTCTTTTTTTAGATTTTTTTTCCCTAAGTAGTTTTAACACCTGCCATCAGTTCTTTCCACGTCCACCCAGGGTTAACTGGTGGACAATGCCATTAGGCATTAAGTTTGCCTTTTGTTTATCCTTTTTGGGTGACATAAATTTGAATAAATAAAAATAAATAAATAAATAGAAGGGTATTTTAAATTTTATAAAGGTAATAAGTACCTTCCTAGTAACAATGCCGTATCTCTGATGTGTGGGGGGCGGGGCGTGGTTGCAGCTGCCTTCGGAGCCCGAGCGGCGCAGGTCGCTCTCGTAGCCCGAGCCGGCCGACCCCGCCACGGACCCGGGCCTGGATTCTATGGGGTCCAAATGTGGGGAACCTGAGGATTGGTTGAATTAGATAATTATGTATGTACTTTGGAGTCACCATACATACCCATACGTACGGTTCGAAAGTAGTGTTTCGGTAAATCATAGAATTTTTTTCACGCGGAGATTTTAAGATTTTCGAAATGTTATGAAGAATATCAAAATCCAGTAACCCATTCTAAACATAACCACGGTACAATTGTACTGTGACATAACATAAAAATGGCCCACAATTCACAAAGTACGACTAAAAAACAAAAAACATAAACAAAATACACATTGGTTAGGTATAGAATCGAAACTCACGGAGAGTTTCAAGTGAGTTTCACTTTAATGTATATTTTTGTTTTATTTTTTGTTATGTCATCAACTGTACATCCACAAAGTACCTACATAAACACTACGTTTTATGTACATCAACATTGGCAATGATTGCGGCCTGAGAGGCTGGAGTGTCTACTGCTGACGCTATTTGCGTGGCGGAAGACTCGGTGACTCCTCATTACATCCGATGCGATCTTTAAATAACCCACCTCGTATGATTCACCTGACTTCTCTCCAGTTATTCACACGTGTTTTGTTGGAGTCGCTGATACTTGGTACAATGTATTTAGTAGGTAGGTAGGTATTTTTACTTATTACCGTATTTAGGCGCGAGTCGCGACTTGACTTGAGAGTAAATCAGATTATTTTTTGGATGGATATAACGGCAATAACGCTCTATACTCTATATAATCTGTTGACGCAGTTTCCGCTATTTAAAAATGAAAACAAAACAATAAACAATCGTCGCCCATGGCCATTTGTACTTATCAGTGATAACACCAAAGTCATCAACTTATCACCGATGGGTTGCCGAGATGAAAGAGGAGAATGAACTACTTTCCAGAAACAACGACTACCCATGTGGCCCAATGGTTATATAACCATGTCGGTCGCGCCAAGGGTCCTGGGTTCGATTCCCAGCGAGGCGGAAATTTGAATGATGAGTTTGAATTTCTGTTCTCGGTCTGGGTTTGAATGTCCTTGTCTTGTGTGTTGTCCATGACACCCATGGCACAGGGAATCCTAGTGTCAGGCTATGAGTGTGAAGCGTTAATATTCTGGAATCTGGACCATATAATTAACAGGAACTGGCCAGGATCTTATAAAATGTGGTAGATACCTAACAATAAGAAAATTGATAGAGAGAAATAAATAGACAAAGAAACATCAACAGCAATCATAATAATTTTATTATGTTTAACCCATTATAGATTTTTATTTATTAAACTAAGAAATTAAAGAGCATTTTACAATCTTTTTTCTAATAGCCTAATGCGTCAGGGGGATTTTTAACTTTAAAAGACATCAGAAATACAGACCACGCAATGCAACTTTTGAATTCAAATCAATATGATAATTTGCAAACAAAAAGGAGAAACACATAAACAAGTCGGTTTCCACAAAGTAAACAAATCTTTTACGTAAACTGTTTTCTTTTCCAAGTTGTACTGTAAAACGCAATATTTTATTACGTATTGCGTTGCGTTTGCTCCAAATTTTCTATTTACAGTATTTTGATTTATATTCAAGAAAAGAGATATAATATTTGTTTTTCTTTTATTATATGCTTTCCACCTGTTGCTTATTATTAAATAGGTTGAAATAGGGACGAATAACATCATCAGTCCTATTGTTTTTAACTAAGCATTAAAAATAGATGGACACATCATTGGTGGTGGTTACACGTTCAATCATTACTGTCAATCAACAATCCTTCAAATTATGACGGGATTGCGATGGATGTCATTTGAAGGATTTATAATTATAAAAATATGTTTCCTACGATTAATTTGATATTTTACTAGAATTTTGAAATCCAATTCCAATCGTTTATAATTTTAACCATAAGGCTAACGCTTGACCGCAATTTCATTCGACAAGAGTTGTTGTGCGCTATGATAGAACACTTGCCTCGATCTAGATCGGACTACTTTACCAAACTAAAAAAAAAAAGTAAACGGCCCAATATCCGTGAAGTTTTGATATTCACGAACTTTGCAGGTCTGTTATGCAAAAACTAATAACCTTAGAAAAACGAGATATATATGACTTGGTAGGTAATTTATTCTAGTTTTCAGATTATTGTATCGTTTCATTTTAGTAAAAAGATTTATGCACAATAATTCGAAAAATATTAAAAATAAGCCTTTTGTCCCAGTATCCGTTAAATTTGTACTAGTTTTCGTTAAATAGTCCTGGAATCCGGTAATTTTTACCGCGAATTGAAACTCTATTGCTTGACGTTAAAGTTCACAGAAATGTTGAAATGAAAAATTCATACCAAAGAAATGTTGAAATGTTCATACCAAAGAATACACATTAAATAAACAAAATATGTATATTTAAGACAAATTATACATACATAGGTAATTCCTTTATTAAATTGTATAATCATTAAATTATTTTAATATGATTTATTTAAATCAACTATCATTAGGGAGGTATTTATGAATCACATTATTTTTGAACTCTTAGCTATGCACTACTTACTGCAATTATTTGTGAAATTGTAACTAACTATTATAACTTTAGTAACAAATAGGTATATCACTAACCTTACATGAACAGTATATTAGCTAGAAAGCACTTAAATACGCTTACAAAATAGAAGAATTGAACTTGCTATCACCTGCGGTCAGCAACACGCACTAGCCAAGCGTGGTGACTACCGGCTAAAAACCCCGCATGATAGTCACACACAAATGAGCCTTGGCCCCCAGTCAACAGGCAGGCAACATACAACACCAGGACACTGTGGACCGACGACAAGGTAAAAGAGCTGGAAGAAGAGAAACACAAGTTATACTGGAGTATTGTGGGTTTATCTGAAGTCCCAAGTTAGGGAGGAGGACAGGATAATACTCAAATCCGGAAACTTGTTCTATCACCGGGAGGGCGAACACCTGTCCCAAGGTGGTGTCCAATTTCTCGTCCACAAGTCCCTCGTCAACCACATTGTGCAAGTTGGCAGCGTGTCGCCCAGGGTAGCGTACCTTACACTCAGAATATCCAAACGGTATTCTTTGAAGGTCGTACAGGTATATGCGCCAACTTCGACACATCCCGACGATGAGGTTGAGGTTGTGTCTGATGACATTAGTAGAACCATCCATACCTCGAAAACTCATTTCACAGTTGTGATGGAGGACTATAACGCAAGACTAGGCACGCGAAATGACAACGAGATGAAGGTGGGACCCTTCGTATATGGACGACGGAACCAATGGGGACACTAATTGCTGGCAAACTTCATGGAGAAGGAGGACTTATTCATGATGAACTCCTTCTTCAAGAAGAAGCCGCATCGCAAGTGGACCTGGATAAGCCGTAATGGTTCAACAAAAAGCCAGATAGACTTCATTCTGGCAGACAAACGGTATATATAATGATGTCTCTGTGATCAGCAGGCTTAAAACCGGAAGCGATCACCGCCTTGTAAGAAGCATATTAAATATCGACGTCAAGCTGGAACGGTCACGCCTGATGAAGTCTACGCTATGCCCAACACCTGTCCAAATCCAGGGTTCCGAGAGCTTTTAATTCGAACTACAAAACCGTTTTGCGTGCCTAGAATCATGCACGTCAGTGGACGAGTTTAACACCAAGATAGTAACAACTGTCCACGAGGTAGGGTCGAAGTACTTCAAGACCCACCCCAGTGGTATATCTCAGGTTCTCTCAGAACAAACCCTCGGTCTAGTGAAGGACCGATGAGAACTATGTGTGCAGTACTGCAGTGTCAGACCTCTATGGCGGAGTACAGACGGTTCAATGAACAGATCTCCAAGTACAGGCGACGCGATTTGCGAAAAAACAACGCAATTCGCCAGAGATCTGTCTATTGGGCAAAGTCAGCTTACGAGGTTGAAGACCGAGCTCGGTACCTTAGTGTCATCGAAACCCGAAGTTCTGAGTGAGACGGAGAGATACTATGGATGGTTGAATGCCTGCTCTCAAGCTCCAGCTCCCCTCGAGGAGAGCGATAAGCAAGCCAAACTAGCCCGACACTACACAGAAGAAATCCCGGACGTTAGCCTGTATGAGATTAGAGAGGCTCTCAAGTAGCTTAAAAACAACAAGGCACCGGGTGATAACGGAATCACAACTGAGCTGTTAAGAGCTGGGGGGAAACCCCTCTTAGCAGCGCTCCGAAAGCTGTTCGATTCCGTCATTAATACTGGGACTACCCCGGAAGCGTGGAGCAGAAGTGTGGTGACTATGTTCTTTAAGAAAGGGGATAAGACCCTTTTAAAGAACTACAGTTTACAACTGTTTTTGAGAGTGCTCACAAATCGCATTGCACGCAGACTTGACAACTTCCAGCCTCCCGAACAAGCAGGATTCCGAAAAGGCTACAGTACCACGGGCTACATACACACACTGCGGCAGATTATACAGAAGACCGAGTTGCCTATGTGGACTATGAGAAAGCCTTTGATTCTATCGAGACCTGGGCAGTACTAAATTCTCTTCAGCGGTGCCGGATCGACTACCGGTATATCGAGGTGTTGAAGTGTTTATACACATCAGCCACCATGACCGTCAGAGTACACGACACAGCAACGAACCCCATCAAACTGCAGAGAGGTGTCAGCCAAGGGGACGTCTTATCCCCAAAACTGTTTACCGCTGCGTTGGAAGACGTGTTCAAGCTGATGAAGTGGAAACGACTTGGCATTAACATTAATGGCGAATAGATCACACACCTGCGATATGCCGATGATATAGTCATCCTGGCGGTACCCTGGATGAACTTGGTACAATGCTCGGTGACTTGAACAGCGCCTCACAACGGGTGGGTCTTAAGATGAACATGGATAAGACGAAAATCATGTCAAATGTCCATGTCACACCCGTATCGGTTGTTGTTGACGGCGCTGCTCTCAAAGTTGTAGACGAGTACATTTACCTGGGCCAAGTAATCCAAATGGGTAAGTCCAATTTCGAGAAAGAAGTCACTCGTAGAATCCAACTCGGATGGGCTGCGTTCGGAAAACTAAGCCATATCTTGTCGTCCAAAAAGTTACCTCAGTGCCTGAAGTCAAAGGTTCGAGCAGTGTGTGTTGCCAGTGATGACATACGGATCCGAGACGTGGTGCTTCACTATTGGCCTAATGCATAAGCTTACAGTCGCCCAGCGGGCTATGGAACGACCTATGCTCCGCATTTCTCTACGCGATCGAATCAGAAATGATGAAATCCGTTGACGAACGAGGGTGACCGACATAGCTCAGACAATTAGTAGGCTGAAGTGGCAATGGGCTGGCCACATAGTTCGAAGAACCGATAACCGTTGGGGAAGAAAGGTCCTCGAATGGAGTCCACGCCTCGGTAAAAGGAGCACAGGACGCCCCCCGACCAGATGGACCGACGACCTGAAGAAGACAGCGGGTATCCGCTGGATTCAGAAGGCTCAGGACCGGTCAGAATCGCACTTTTTAGGGGAGGTCTATGTCCAGCAGTGGACTTCCAAAAGCTGATGGATGGATGGAGACTTTTAACTGAAACTTTCAATTGAAAAATGATTTTCTTCTTCCTTCGACAAAACTGTACCCGGTCCCTTGGAGCAATTGACGGGATAGAGACCACGGATTATAACATGCAACGTTGACCGTGGGATACCGTACTGCGCGTGGCAGCAGCTGAAATTGAGGTCCCTTTTTTGACTGCCTTCATGGCTTTTAATACAGCCTTTTGCTTCTCAGTCTTAGCTGAAATTAAAAAATGAAACATTTCTTGCAAGTCTTGCCACATGCCTTAATATCCATCTCAGCTACCAATGATATTATATAAATGCTACAGGAAAACTAAAAAACAACCAAAATAAACAAGGTAGGTAATTATTATTAATTCCAAGGAATGTGAGACTTTAACTCAAGACAATAAGGACCATGACAGGTTTAGGAGCAACTATTAGTTCACGAACCAGTATCCGGCAGAAAAATATACAGTTTCTAGCTAAAATGAGACCTATGTGAAGGCAATAAGGTTCAATAAAGATAGTTTAACGGGTTTTGGTTCAAGTTTGATGCGCGTACCAATATCCGGTAGAAAATGTACGATTTTGCCGGGTACTAGGTCAAGTAGGGATTTATGAGTACCAATAGATGTGAAACGCAAAAATATTAACATTTTAATTAGATTCACCTCAACTTGTAGGTTAGATCGCTAGATAATTCATTCAAATATTACAGTGTGCTTAGTGCGAGTTGCATCGAAGAGTTACCGTACCTCGTTAACGTCAACACATGACTAACGAGAAATTGCGAGTGCCAGTCTCAAAACGTGACGTGTGTAATTCCACGTTAGTTCACTGAAAATATCTATTATTATGTTGGCAGCAAAAACGTCGTTAAATCTCGTTAAACGTCGTGAAAGAACCCAACCAAATTGAAAATAATACATTTATTTAGTTGGAGCAATAGTATCAAGCTACAATTAAAATAGTGGTGTTATACTGTAGTTTACTTGCTATCGTGCTATAGAATAATGTTTTGGTTGTTTGTTTCATAATAATAAATATAATTTTTTTCAGTACTTACCAATCTTATTATATTGTGGCATTTTAAGCGAGAAAACAGGCAATATTAAATAATGGAACATAGCTACAGTGATAAATTTGATATGGAAAAGTTTTTGTGTGGTGAGGTTATGTGAATTAAATTTATTATTTATTTATCAAGCTCAGATCAATAATTAACAAGCTCACGATTGGTGTAATATTTATTTAATAGGATTTATATGTTTAGGCACAGTAACCTTTGGCTGTAAATACTTATTCACGATAAACAACAAATGGACAAATCATGTCTATTTTGAAAAATGAAAGTTTTTATGATACCTAACATATTACAATATGAGGAAGTGTACAAAGTAAGAAATGTTATGTCCCTAGTATTTATTCATATCTTTATATTTAAGGTACAATTCAAGATAGATGGCAGAGTATCAAACTTGTCTCAACAGCACTAGCAGAGACTACTACTTCCAACAAAACAACAGCAATGCAACATATTCCCCATTGTGATTTAAGAGTAAACGAGTAAACAAATACATATATAAAGTAAAAGTATAAACACAGGAACATGGATTTGAGAATTGAGAAGATATGTCAGAATAAGGTCGCTACAAAATATATACTCATTAATTTATATTACAGTGTATGAAATGTGAAGTCTATGACCATTGTAATTTACTCATTGGTTTTCTATTGAGATTGGAATTGAAGGTATAAGAAGGTTATGTGGGAGAAATAAAACTTTAAAAGACAGATTGTGGTTTTCTTGATAATTTTATTTTAGGAGGCATATTATGTTGAATATTAAATTAATGAGGCATTACAGCATAATTATTATGTGATTTTGATTTAAAGAGTGGAAATAAAACGTTGAACGGTAAATAATTTTTAATTTAATATTTTTGTAATTCTTCTCCGGGCAACAGTATTCAGCTGGATGTCAATAGTCTTAGTTGTAATTCAATCTTCCCCTTTTGTTATTGTATTCTTCTTATTTGCTCTTCAACACCTTTCCTTTAATAAAAATATTATATTACAAATTTATTGTGTTCAGCAGTATATTGAAATCTTTTAAAACAAGGATTAAATATAATGTATGTTTGTAAAACATAATACATAAATATCTATGTTTTATTTATTATATTATGCCTTATTAAATTATTCTATAGCTATTTTGAAATAAAAAAGGCCCATATCATTTTGGCACTACAATGGCATGGCATAATATAATGAAGTACTATCAACAGATCTTGCTGGGCTCAGATGAATTGCTGGGTATATTGGCTTGGCAAGAAATTTTAAACATTATGAACATAGATATAATTTAGTAGGTATCTCAAAAGTGTAGGTACTGATACATAATGATAATATAGTCCCAAGTAGATATATTGAATATTAAGCTCACAGCTGGGTATTCAGTTTATGGGTTTATCAAATATGTAATTATTTAATAAATATTTTCCTTGATCCTTGAGGGCTCGTATGCAAACGATATTATCACCTTTGGCAATATTAAGTTGCATAATAAAATAATTCATTGAGTCCATACTTGTAGACAATTTTAAATAAACTTATTTAAATCTTAATTATGTAGGTAATGTAAGTACCTTTTAATTCCAAGAGTCCAAGTCAAGACACAATAATATTAGGTTTATCGAGTTCCTTGCAAGTAGATTAAAAGGTATTGTCTTTAAAAATATCTCCATAAACTTTTTAAAAGCTTGGTGACATTCGCCATTGGATTAGTGTTTATGTTTAAGTACTCTGTGACTGTGATTGCGTAGTGTTTAAGTACTCTGTGATTGGATTACCGGAAATTATTTCTTGCATGAACAATACAAATACTACTTAACAATAATTTTATTCACTTTAAGATTTAGTGGCCGCAAACATGCTCCGAGCAATTATAAATATCCAGTCATAATTTTCAAGAAACAGAAAAAAAGTGTAATTAAAATAATAAACCATCTTTTTATGATTTCACTTGTAAATTTCACGTGAAAACTTTTCGGTCACGTGGTCCCATAGTTTTCGCAAGCTACGTATTGGAACTGTCAAATAAAGCCACTCGCACTCGCGCAATGTTCGAGGAACAATACAATAACCACTGACAGTAGACTTCACTTGGGTGAACGTGAGCGCATGAAACTCGCACTCGCGCATTTTTTTTCTTCACTTTCCCGCCAGATGGCTCTGCTTCGGTCCCATACAAATTTGCATTTACGTAGCGAGCCCGTTATGTCACGTAAAACTCGCACTAAGCACACAGTAATGTAATCCTGTTACCGTATCGTTATCCGCAGCAGTATGGAAAGCTCAACAATATGACGCGGTGACGTCCTAGTTCAGTAACAGAACTTTGTATTTTTGTAAAAAAATCCTATAACACAACTTTCATGTCAAACAGTTTCGACGCTATTGCACTTTTTAGACAGTTTTACCATAGCATTTGTACAAAATATTACCAAGAATATGTTGCCATTAACAAACTTTAATGTAATATTGGTAGAATGGTGCACTGATAGAAAAACTGACTAGTTACCGGATACTCGGACATTACCGAGAATACGTGCTTCTACCCTATCTCTTAAGAGGGTGACAGAGATTTTCATACAACGTCTTATCTCGATTCTATAAAATACTTCTATGTATTATTATTTAACGAGTTAACTGAATTAACAGCCAAATATTATTTAATCGCCTCGCTCACCCTTGGTTCCAGTCAAAATCCCCTGATATTTCTCGACACGAAATATTGAAGTAGATACGTATTGTTTAGAATCCTTTTCACGTACCTACGCTGCTATCTGAAACTTTTTATATCCTTCATCCCACTTGATCTAGATTCTAGATCTAGACCTTTACTTGTCGAGCTAGCAGTCCCAGGTTCTATTCCCTATAAGATGATCAATTTTTTCATTGCATCTATTGTACGGGCCTGCGCACATTGGCGGCACACGGTGTGTATTATTTTATTTCATAGTATAATTTACGAGGTTAAATTACAACAGGTCTGTGTACTCTTTAAGTCGATGTCCGTGTATAATAATTTCCTCAAACACGTTCAACAGAGTTCAAACAGATCAAAGCGTTCAGTTAAACGGCCAATAACAGTGCAACTCGAGTGCGCCCAATTTCGCGATCCCTTCAAACGTTCTCAGAACCGCACTGCGAGTCTGTGAGTCTGCGCAGCGCGGCAGCGGTTACTTCAGGGATTATATTTGATAGAAACAGTTAAACCGTTTGCTAGCTTGAGAGACAGGCATGTAAGTCCAGCGTCCAGTTTATAGCTCACAATTTCCTTCAATTTTCATACTGGAAGTGATATCCCATGATCAAATCCCAGCCGAGATACTCATTTAGGTGAGAAGAAAATATATTATTCTCTCGGAACTTAGGCCTTGTTATGTCTCATAATTTTGTGTCTTGTTCATGCCTCTTGCAGCGTGAACTAATGATCATCATTCAATGATGTGAATAAGTGTCTTGAACTATAGTGCCAGAATCCAGATGCCACTTTCATCAAATGGCATTCGTTATCAGTCATTATACATAATACAAATGAAAAAAATTGACAATCTGTCTAGCCTTGTCCAGAGGTGGTCTCCTGTGGTTTCGAGAGCTGCATCTTAATTTCGCCACGCTCTCTTTCTATTGCAATGAATTAGCTTTATGGAATACGTTCTACGTATACCTATCTCCTAAGTCCCAACAAATTGAAATTCTTGCCAAATGTTTCGATATAATAAATTGACTGGCAGCTAACGAATATTCCTCCATCCAATCGATATACTCCACAGCCGTTCCTCGTTAATTCGCCATAAAATCGTGGAATACTGTCAAAGGAAGTTCCTCAAATCGCGAGAGTGTTTCACATTTCATTCGTGTGTAGTGTAGCGGCCGGAACATATAGTCTACTCGATATGTTCAAAATGGTTGAAATTAGAGATACTGCTCTTAAAAATACGTGCGATAGCTCATTCTGTTCGGAATGATGTCTAGAAAAATGTTTCGGAAGCGTTTACCAGCACGTAAAAAATTGCAAAAGTTATTGACAAAATAAAGTTGAAAAAAAAAAGTATTTTGTTTTTGGTAATCACTTCGAAACTATTAATATTTAAGAAATTTTAAAACAAGATTCTTAAAGTAGAGGAAATTTCCAAACAATGACTCGCGACTCTCGGAACTCTATCTCCATTATTTATAACTTTAATTTAACGCTGAAAATGGGTCTCCAAGCTGCATTTCTAGGTTGCGCGTGCGGCGTCAAAACCGAGTTCGTCACACTCAATAATTTTTTAAGGTATTAATTATTAATTTAAAAAAATAAAAAAAATATGGTGTATTCGAAACACTTCAAAGAATTTGCTCCCGTAGGAAATTTTGCTTAAAGTTAATTTTTCAACAAGTTAGACGATTGTTAATTAACTAAATTTTCTCGAACTTCCATTTTCATTGTACATTAAAAAAAATGTTTAAGTAATTGTCCTATAAATTTTTCGCTTCGTGGAGCCTTTCTTATATACATGCTTAACGAGATCACGTCATAAAAGTTTAAAAAGTTTTAATACTTTGTGTATAATAATTTTATAAGTTGAACAAAAAATGAAAAATCCAAATAATATTATTGAAAATATTTTTTTCTCAATTTATTATTACATAATCGTTTTGGCATTCATAAAAGACATTTAATGACTTGAAAAAAAAAATTCCCTCATTTTTTTATAATTTTTTTTTATAAACAAATAGACTATTTCAATGCTTTCAAGAAAAAATTTCTTAATATCTTATTCTTTACAAAACATTATGATTTTTGAAAAAAAATTTTTTTTCTTAATAATGATATTTAATTGTTTATAATTGTTTTTTAATATTTCTATTGTTTGAATAATTAGTTAATAATTTTTTTTTCTTAAAAATTATAATTAACCATCTTTAATAGAAATGTAAAAAAATATTTTTTTTATCAACAATTTCATTGTTTTTTAACTTAACAATTTTTTATAAACAAATTCTCAACTTTTTTATATATTTTTTCTGAAACACCTAAAAATAAAAAAAACAACGATGTATAACAAAGTACAGATAAAAACATTTTTAAATTTTTTAATTTCGATTCGATAAAAAAACGAAAAAATTGTTTGTTCAACTTATAAAATTATTATACACAAAGTATTAAAACTTTTTAAACTTTTATGACGTGATCTCGTTAAGCATGTATATAAGAAGGGCTCCACGAAGCGAAAAATTTATAGGACAATTACTTAAACATTTTTTTTAATGTACAATGAAAATGGAAGTTCGAGAAAATTTAGTTAATTAACAATCGTCTAACTTGTTGAAAAATTAACTTTAAGCAAAATTTCCTACGGGAGCAAATTCTTTGAAGTGTTTCGAATACACCATATTTTTTTTATTTTTTTAAATTAATAATTAATACCTTAAAAAATTATTGAGTGTGACGAACTCGGTTTTGACGCCGCACGCGCAACCTAAAAATGCAGCGTGGAGACCCATTTTCAGCGTTAAATTAAAGTTATAAATAATGGAGATAGAGTTCCGAGAGTCGCGAGTCATTGTTTGGAAATTTCCTCTACTTTAAGAATCTTGTTTTAAAATTTCTTAAATATTAATAGTTTCGAAGTGATTACCAAAAACAAAATACTTTTTTTTTTCAACTTTATTTTGTCAATAACTTTTGCAATTTTTTACGTGCTGGTAAACGCTTCCGAAACATTTTTCTAGACATCATTCCGAACAGAATGAGCTATCGCACGTATTTTTAAGAGCAGTATCTCTAATTTCAACCATTTTGAACTTATCGAGTAGACTAATAGCTAATGTTCTAATGTGCTCTATATATAGCCGCCACCCGTGCGCCGCACAAACACACAGTCATAACTAGAACTGTATTGATCTTGACAGATTTTAAATTGGAGTTGTCGGTAACTAATGTACCCGCTACGTGCGCATGCGCTGCTTGGCAGCTTGGTGTTAATAACTGTGTAACAACTTTCTTTTTTCTTTGTCTTCTCTATTTCTTAGCCGGTTACGCATCAGTGATGCCTTTGGTGTCTCTGACGTCCATGGGCGACGATAGCCACTTACCATCAGGTGGATCGTGGATCGTTTGCCGGCTATTTCCATAAAAAAACTTGTTTCTCAGGTATAGAAATACTTTGGACTTATAGAGGTACTTTGAAGGCAACTTTCTTTCGATGTTGTTAATTATGTGGACACGAATCACGATTGTTCGTACAAATCTGGAAGACAGTAACTAGCTGTGCCGACAAGGTGGTTAAGAATAAGTCCAACTTAAAATGGAAAATGAGATAATGGGTAAGGAAGGGACTATCTTCACTCCAATCATGACTGCGCATTAACGATACTAGGACACTAGGGTAGGGCTATATTGTTGTAAATCAGAAACGACAAAAAGCCTGAATCGACGACACTACTCCTATGCGGATTACCTATTGAAAAATTTAATGACCAACCTGATGTTCTGGACTATTAGATCCACCTCAGCTTACTATCCAAACTCCAAACAAAAAATTGTTGATCTGATTGCTAACGAACTTCACAAGATCACCTGCTTGCTTGTCTGAAGATTGCCTAAAAATTTCGGCAAAATCGTTCACACCGGTCACACACTGATTGACATTGACGAAAAACGAGAAACACAGGGAGCCAAACAAATCTAATTAAATTGGTTGAAATCTTCTGCATCGAGGTGAAGTGCGATTGTGGAACGGTGATTTGGCATCGTCTTCAACAGTTTCATTACCTAAATCCCATTTAACAATAAAACCAAAGCAGTCTTTTAATGCGGTCTTAATTTTCATTCAGTAAGTAGTTTCGAAATTCCAAGGTAAAGGCTAATATCGAACCTATATAGGTACCTACTAATAGATACATCCGATTAACCAGCGGTCAGGGGCTTACCTATTAGTGGGGCTTCTGTCTGTTGCTGCCTCTATATTGTTGTGTCTTTATTAAGTACGCTGCAAATATTGATAGCTAACTTTAGTACTACTTAGTTTAGGTTGTAAAGTTCTTGAACTAGTTCTGGTCGATTTTGGAACTCAATGGCCGTCGCAACAGCGCTGCAGCGGCCCAAGGGCCAAGACGAGTCCATTCGTCGTAGTACGAACCTACTGCGTACCATAAAAATATAGGTAAATTAGGTAGGTATGTCGTAAAACCATTTTGCATTATCTGGAACCGATCCCGACCATCATGAGAACTATAAAAATAAATATAAAAATATAAATCAGCCTAGTTTATTTAATGGGCATTCGAGAAGGGACTCCATTATTCATGGCTATCGACCTATTAACGCCCCTTAATGTCCATTTGATGGCCCCACCACATGCTTTGCTGCAATTAAATCGGACATCCAGACATAAAACTATAACCAAGTAACCAGTTATACGAAGATCTGTTGGAGAGTTTTCTTTATAATATTGACTAAGAGATGAAGAAAGTTTGGAGATCTTCAGTGAAGTTATGACGGCCGAAACCAACACAATGATCTGCTAGACATTATGATGTTAACAATAAAGATAAACTTATTTTTATCGATCTTTTAGTACCTACTCGGTTTTATTGGTAATAAAATTAATATTTTTATGCGTCAAGATGATATTGGTACCGGGTATGAGAAGAAATAGGATGATATACATAAATAAATGATAATAAATACCATTGCACATAGAAACACCATTGCACATAGGAATACCTGAAACATGTCCTAGAGGAGAATAGTAGAATTTTAGACACGTCGCCTACCTACACAATATCGATAGAGTTATACAAAATAGCTAATTTTATTGGTAAAGTAACATAATTATGAATGTAACCAAATTCAAATAATCTTGTGTTACAGGAAGGGAGTTGTAGTTCCAATCCTCAGAACTATCGATGTGAATAATTATGTATTTATTTGCTTCATATTATGATCTCAAGGAAATCCAGGATTAGTTGCTGCTATCATATAAAATGATTTCAGCTCATTAAAGTAATACCGATGACATATTATTAACTAATACATTTCAACGATACTGTTGAAGTATTGAATATGCACTTGATTTTGATTTCAGTCCCTCCTTTAGTCCTATTGTAAGTTCGTCACAGATATCCATGAGCATCAGGGGATGGTAGCAAGCTCCTTTGCTATGCACAATCAAATCAATAAAATAATAAGCACAACGAAGTCTTACCCCTTTCAACTTCACTCCAAGTTTCAGGCTCGCCTTCCTGCTGCAGGCCCTGTAGACACCTGGTGCAGTAGCTATGCAAGCAGCTCAGGATCCTCGGCTCCACCAGCTCGCGCTTACATATCCCACACTGCCACTCCCGGATCTTACACTTCCTGACGTCACAAGTCCTGGGAGCTACGGCCTGTTGGCTGTTCGGTCTGTTAGTCCTGGGCAGCCGCAGGGGACTGTTCCCGGCACTGATTGAAGTCGGCGGCTCTGACTTACGACGGTCTTGCTTCTTCCGCGAAAAGCTTCCGAAGATGTACAGAATACGGTCCACTTCCATTTAAGTGATTTATTATCGTTTGTTAATTTTTAACGCCTAGCTTATTGCATTGCTTGCGTTTGTTTAATATTGTAAATTGCCCGATATATTTTTTTTTTAATTAAAGTTAATTGCCAAAATGTTTAAGGAAAGGGGCTATTTCACATTTTTTGAATTTTGGATACTAATTCAAAAATTCTTTTAGATTTTAATGAATAACGTAACGTAAAGTACCTACTTATTTTGAACCAAATTCTAAATAGCTAAGTACTTGATTTTACGACTTTATTTACGAGAGCCGCGTATGTTCGTATCGCGTATCCCGAGGTTATAATAAGGATTATAAATAACGTGCTATCGTGCCGGCGTGCTAAGGTCGACTGAATACTTTATTTTACAAAACTGAACACATGTAAATGAGAGAATGCATTTCAGTTCAAACGTCTTTACGCTTTATTAAAAATATAAATACTTGGTAAGGCGCGCTACACACCCCTCCGATACTGTTGTATAAATGCTCCGAATTACCGTTGGAATTAGGCAAAATAGTCCCGTTACAACATCGACTTCCGCTCTTTTTTGGCATCATTTTGGTTTAGCTTATATACTCTCTCGACTTACAGTAGTAGTAAATCGGTAATTAGCAAAAATACGTGAACATTATTGTATTAATTTGTTGTAATTGTGATTTAATTAATAATTTTCACAAAATGATCATCATAATTGCGGCATGCTGCATCACTTGCTCACTTGCACATTCTCACTTGAATAATTCAGTAGGAAATTAATGTTAAATTTACGTTTATAAAAACAACACATAGATACTACCTACTCAAAAACAAACCGAATCGAATTCCACATGGCATATTCGCTAACTATTGCATAAAAACTGACCGTGTGCTGCGGCCTTTTTATGAGCATTTGATCTTCAGAATTACAGGGCTTCGATCATCCGATATTCACCGTACTTAGCCTCGATGCCTTTAATCCAATCAGGTGTTTTGTGGATATTATTGCCCACACACGTTGTGTGCGTGACTCATATATCATGCGACATGTTACATGATGAACGTAACTCAGGGGATCAGGTGATCATGACCGACCAAAACACTTTCATTCTCATCATTTTTTTATGGAAATAGCCGGCAAACGAGCTGACGATCCATCTGATGGTAAGGGGCTATCGTCGCCCATGGACATCAGCAATACCAAAGGCATCGCTGATGCGTTGCCAGCCAAGAAAAAGAGAAAAAAAGGAAAAAAGAACTGGCTCTCAAGTCTGCAGCCGGAACACGACGAGTCGTTTGGCGGCTGACTCATGCTCAAGGGTTGTAGCTAACCACGCGAACCCAATGAAGAAATAATAATAGTAATAATGGTATCAATTAATTAATTAACAATTAAAATCAATATTACCTACCAATATAATCCCTCTAGAGGCCCTACCACCAGCGGGCTGGATTTAGTCGCCTTTTACGACACCCGTCTGGCGTGGGATTGGGGTAAGTATTCTAAGCCACCCCAATACGGCTATATATTATTTTGATACGCAAGGAATCGGTGAAGCCTTCGGTGTAGCTGATGTCCATGGGTGACTGCAGTGGCTCCTCACCATCAGATGAATCATCACTATCATCAGCTCAGTTGTGAGTTTATCGCACATTAAAATAAAAAACAGCTCTAAGAAGCTTTAGCTGAAGCTGCAGCCTGCAAGATTCTGATAAGCCGGCAAACGAGCCGCCTGCTGGCAATGATATTATAATATTAATACCTACATCATTGCCTGCTGGTAGTGTTCCAGTAACATCATAAGAAATAAGACCGTAGTTACATCATTATTAATCCCCTTCCATTCTGAGTTCTGAACTGAATACCTACAACAGAAAGGCATTTAGTACAGGTTTGGAATACCTACTTGTAATCATGATAATTATATTACGATGTTGCCTTACGAAACAAATGAAATAATTTGTTTCTGTAAAATGACCCAAAATCAACGTGAAATTGATGTCACGATAACAATAATAGGTATGTGAGCTAATCGTTAAATGGCGAAGCCGTTGAAGGTTTCCACAAGCTTCAGTGACTGTCAGTGAGCTAGGTACTAATCTCTTTAGCGGTTCTCAACCCGAAGTAGACCGCAAGTAATGATATCAATGGACATAGCTAGCCGACCGCGACATACTGGCCTACCTATTTGTATTTTTTTAGTGTGTAATTAATTATCTCCAACAGAATCAGAATGCCAATAAAAAGATAGGATTCCTATTTCAATTTATTATTTAGTGGCCTAAACCTGAAGGCAGTGCCGGCGTTAGAGCCACTGACGCCCTAGACAAGAATATTGTGGCGCCCACATAAGAAAATAAAAATCGACTTCTTTCTTTTTCTGCTCGCAAAATTTTTTACTAAAATTTTTAATGAACCAATAAATTAAGAAATTTTATTTTTCCTTTTTTTTGCTCCTCACCCCAAATGTGGCGATCCCCAAAGGCGCCCTAGGCCGTCGCCCCACCGCGTCCCCCCCAACGCCAGCTCTGACATAATTCAAGAACCTATAATGCGTGCCTAATGCTGTAGCAGGAATAGGTGAGAAATAACTGTCATGGAAAACACACAAAGACAAGAAAGAACACACACACCCAGACCGAGAACAGAAATTCACTCATGATTAAAATTTCCGCCTCGCTGGGAATCGAACCCAGGACTCTTGGCACGGCAAATTAATCGAGTTACTACGATTAATCTGATTAATTGTTCCAAACTTTTTAATTGGTAAGGAACCCAGATGACTTACGTTGAAGACCCACGCACGACTAGGTCAGCAATGATTGACTCAGCTACTCTACGCTGGCGGATCCCTAGTCTCTAAATAACCTTAAAATCTAATTACATACATTGAAATATCAGTCGTCACAAATTAGTTCTTGCGATCGTTCATACGAATGCCACGTCCAATTTCCGAACGTTTTGAGGGGTGTGACAGCTAATGGATGATTGTGATCTATTTCCGAGGTAACCCTCGTCATTCCTCATATTTATCCTTGGTAATGAGATGACTAACTCTGTTTTACAATATCCGGTATTTAATGTTTTAAATTTTTTACTGGCTGCTAAATTTTCAAGTTCAGAACACAGAACTATACCATTTTTTATGGAAATAGCCGGCAACTTCGCATTGATCCTTTGTACATAATAAATCAGTTATAGCAATCATGGCCCTCATTAATCAAACCGAAATAGATGACGATGCGTAAGAATCCGCATTTTTCATGGCGTTTCGCAAAGCTCAATAATCAAAAATTAATTTATATTTAAAATTGTACCATAAATTAATTAAGATAATAAATTAGTTGCATTTAGAAATTTTAATTAATTAACTAACATACTGTTCTAATTTTTAAACCCGAGCATAATTCAATTAGTTCACAAAAATGGAAGTGTCCGATCCTGTTATATATCACATTCAAATTAATTACCAACCAATTATACGACATCACAGTATTTATTTATTTATGATCGATAGCTGTCAGTGTATTATTGTTTCCGAACTGAATCAAATAGAACGCGCGCTGACCCACATAATGGCGGGAAAACTAATGTCAGCGCTATTTTTCGCGCGCACCCGGGTGCGTCGGCAGCGAGCCCATGTTGGAAACTGACAGATTGACTGGGTTTATGGACAGCACTGGCCTTGGAATCGGCAGAAGATACATTGTGGACACTGTGTTTCATTCACCTGTAAGCCTGTAACCAATTGTATAATCGGGAAATTGATTAATCTCGGTTTATTGGAAGGCTACAGAGTACATACATTACATTCGTAGTAAGAAAGAAAGAAAAGGTAAGTAGTCTAAACTGTGCTGAAATGGATGAGACATTATGACATCACCAATCATTTTTTATCGTATTTTTGGATCTACGATCATCTTTAGTTTTTTAGAATTATTTTATCACCGGGCACTTAAATGTATGTTTATTGAGTTATGGGCTTATGAAGCACCGAAGCTCACCTTGCTCACAGTTTTATAATTGACTTTAGGTTGGTTTCGAAGAAGCATTAGTGAATCTGGCAAAGGCGTGACTGTGAGACGAAACAGCATCGATCAAATCGTACAGAAGTTTGGATTTCATAACGTAAACGCTCCTATTACCGCCAGTTTAAGCTGACTTGGGATGAACTTCAGAAAATTAGATATACGCCGCTATGCTAGGAAAGGTGTTTTAATTTATTCTTTATCATGATTAAGTTTTCTATGATATACAGTACTTAAATTTAGTATTAAATCACACAATATTTAATAAATAATAATTGAATCTGAAATAGCGCTTGCTTCTATTACCGACGGGTGGATGATGTATGTTTCCATTACCGTTTTTGATGTTTCTATAAAAATTAAAGAAACTGCCTGCCATCAAAAAAGCTATCATGATATACCTTTTTGAAATCCTTATGCTGAGCTCTTTAATTTGATACCCATATTGCATTATTCGATTTATTTTAATTTTTTTATACATTTGAACAATGGTATCTCACAGCCACCATTTTTTTTATGTCACTTATTTCAGAATACTTGTGTTATCAAGACGAATCTAACGATATCTTAATTGTATTATTTGGTGCAGCCGTTTGGAAGATACTAGGTAGTAAAGAATATTACACACATGCATACATACAAGATAAGCGCGAAAAACATAACCCTTCCTTGGCAGTCGAGTAAAAGATACCAACTCTCCCTACAATGAAATGAAAAAAAAAAACCAAAAGAAATATTTTTTTAGTATAACATTATTTTATCTCCCACAAACACTTTCGATCAATAATTATCATTATTATTAAATAAATCAAAACCATAATCATATGAAGCACTTACTTATTTTAATCAACAATCTTAATCATCGTAATCAACATTAACTCTGCATACAATGAAAAAAACTTGAGAGGTGTCAAGGGACACCCGGATGGAACGAAGTTCCTTGCAGTCAGTACTAGGATAGCAAAAACATGCAGCAAGTGTGCCAAAACAAATCTGAGGTATTAAATTTCTCATCGGCTTTGTTCACCTAGTAGCAATTGCAAAATATGTGTATACTCGACTAAAACATGCTCTTATAGCTCCCTCAGTAATTTGGCTTCGGCTTGTGGGCAAATTCTGTGTAATACGTTTCGAAATGATGGGATGTCTGGACATGAACTTTAAAAACCAACCTCTTCCCGGAATCCCATCTTTAAAAGGATTAGGTCGACCCAAGTTCTCCACTAATTTCGCTACTGTTTCCAACAACTGATCTTTGGTTACAGGAAAACCTGACTTCCCGAGATAAAAAATCCAGTCTATAATTTTCTTTTCCTCATCTTTTGTGAGAACTGTTTGTACTCCACAATTTTTGTTCGTATATCTATTATTTTTCTTTTCGCGTAGTGTTGTTCTAGGTATCCCGTACATTTTAGATGCATCAGCTAAAGTAGTTCCATTACTTATAGCTAGGAGAGCAGCATTGAGCTGGACAGAGGTGTATTTCTTGCGCTTATGCTGCTCCATGTTTCTATAAAAATCAGGAAATATATGTATAATTATTAGTAAAATAATAGTACGTAATAATAGATTTATTTTGGCACACTCGCATGTTTTTGCTATCCTAGTACTCTGGCTTGCTTTCTATGTAAAAAAAACTACGAAGGCAAAAAGTGTCGTTACCGGCAAAAAGTGTCGTTACCGGCAAAAAGTGTCGGTACCAAATTTTCCGCCTAGCCCTCTTTCGCAACGCGCGATAAGGAACTTCGTGCCAATAAAGTACGCTACAAACCTACATTAAGAGATTTTGATAAATAAGACCGTATGGGTCGGTAATAGAATTAAGTATGAAGATTACTTTATTCTATTAGCGACCACAAAAAGAAACAATAACTGGCTAAAATATCTGCTTTAATGCAAACGTGTTTAGATGGATGCCATTGCTATGATTATTTTTTGGTATTAAAAAGTTTTTTAATTATGATAATGAGACATTATTTAAAATACATTGCCATACATTGCTAAAAAATATTGCTTACGTTGAATCTTGTTTAAAAGAAAATCTATGAGACTAAATGTAGGGCGTTATAGGTGTACCAGCATCTCATGGCATTTTTGACAAGCAGAAAAATGGGTTTTTAATATGGCAATGAAAATTTTTTAAAATAACTATTGTCAAGCGGCTTGTCAAGTCAAAAAAAGAGTTGTATGGAATTATTTTCTTTTTCTAAAATGATGATTATTTTCGATTTACTGCCAAAAACAACTTTACGATCACAAGCCACAAATATCATTTTTAATGTTTATTGAAAAACATGTGAGGAAAAAGTTGTATTTAAGCGACAATCTGCAATATTAATATTATCCATCTTGTAGGATTAACTCGTTTTGATACTTAGTTTTCGTGATTATATTTTCTAATGTTTAATTAATTATATGTAAGTAAGATTAGCAAATGATATTAAATTAATTGAAATAAATAATACAAACATTGTTACAAATTAAAGGTAGCAAAAATTTTGTGAATATGAAATGAAAAGTTACATCATACAAGTTTACGTAACTGAAACGGTGGAGGAGCAATTTATTATTATTATCTATTTGTTCTCTTCACCAAATGAATAATAAATACTAGTATACAGGTGGCAAATTTTAAATTATAGTTGCTAAAATTATTGTTAGTCACTGTAATAATTAATTATAATATAAAAAATATGTGCTTATGTAAAACATGTGTGGCTTTGTCTTTTATATATTTTCATCTGAAGTTAATAAACCATACCTACATAATTTATGTTGCCTATTATGAAACTAACACTGTTAAAAATATCAAGGATCAACAAGTTTTATTCTATACTCCACGCGATTTGCAGCCGAAACAAATGTAAACAAACCATTAAAATCGTTTTCTAGTGTTTTCACCAACTGACTTGATTTTGTACACCAAATGCGTTTTATTTAGGCTAACTACTCATTATGACAAAGTAGAAAATTATGTTAAAAGTTTCAAATCGCTTCTTGGAAATAAGATAATCATTGCAAAGTGTTTGAATGATGACAGTGTTATTTAATTTTGTTTGTTTCGACATTTACTCGGATTTTATAATTGTTATCGATCAATATGTATTTATTTAAGAATTCACAAATACCTTAATGAGTAGTTTGCCTAAATAAAACGCATTTGGTGTACAAAATCAAGTCAGTTGGTGAAAACACTAGAAAACGATTTTATTGGTTTGTTTACATTTGTTTCGGCTGCAAATCGCGTGGAGTATAGTTTCCCCAACACAGGGGAGTGTGTTGTCTCCAATTTTAATTTCCCCATTTTGCCATCAGATTCTGGTACACCTATAATTGATCCAATTATGTAATATACTCTTAAGAATCAAACAGATTAAAAAAAGACATATAAAATTAAGTATTAAAAGAAATAAAATCTAAAATACTAACTATTGTAAAACATCTAACAACGCCATGGGGCGGTATTAGAAGCAACTTATGAAAATTATGTTTCTATTACCGCTTTAATGTAAAATTCGATTTAAACCACAAAAAATAGTCAGAACGGTAATATTAGATATAAATCTAGAAAACTAATGTATTTTTTATTATAGTTACACATTTGCATGCAGGTATACACATTTTATTGAAGTAAATTTCTCTTAAGTAATAATTATGTATACTTACGTAGCCGGGAGCGTAACACTATGAGACGGGCGTCGGTTGCGGGCGCGTCGCAGTTTACTGTCAAATTATTCTGTTTGCTGATTATTTACGCACATAAACTTTATTATTTTTGTTTCTCAATATACATACCTAAAATTTGTTTAGGCTACAACTTTCATGGACTCTTTAATATGCCTTAAAATAGTGATTAAAAAAATTGGCGGTAATAGGATACAAATTTTGGGGGGCGGTAATAGGCGCGTTTACGTTAATTGTTACGACAACACCAGCTATTCTTCGTATCACGAGAAATTCTGTGTCCAAAGAGATCTAAAGCACTTCTTACATCCTCGAGTCGAAAAGAACCCGTATCCTTGTGGCGCACTCCGCACACCGGACACAATGTGAAACAGTGGATGATATTTAGGACCCTTCTTTTAGAGTTCTTGAAGCCAACTTCCCTGTCCATGTGATTGTGGATGTCCTACTTAGTCGGTACTACCGACTCGGTAGTCCTGTATTCATAGAGCTCGCGAGTTTGAACATACATCTCACTTAGTCCTGTGACCTTAGGGTGATAAGCACAGAGTGCCTTGTGACGGATGTGGCACGATGAATTATTTAACACAAGGCTTGCAACCTGTCAAGCGTAAAATGATTTTTAAAACATTTTTTTCGCTTGCAATGCTATTAAGCAAGAGCCAGTAATGTGGGTTGACCGCTTCCTATCTATTCTATACCATCAAAGCTCCGTCGCGGTCGCGGTATATTAAGTAACAAGCAGCTTTACCTGATACCTATTTGAGTTTTAATACAGGTTTTATTAGACTTGATTTATTTATTTATTTATTTATTTATGTAAACTTTATTGACCACAATATAAAATATTATAGTACAAATGGCGAGCTTAATGCTAACTGCATTCTCTACCAGCTAACCATTAGGCCAAACCGAAATACACGAAGAGCGGTATGATAGATAGGTGGAAAATGAAAAAGTAAATAAAATATTCATAATGATTTACAAGCCTTCATCCAGAAACCATTCCATAAAACTGATAGCCAATTCATTCATGTTTTACTGCGTTCAATTCGTAACTTCAGGAAGCGTCCTAAATCTAATTAGAGTCGGCGTCTCGTATCGATTATTGTGGTATGAACTAGTATGAAGTTCCATTATTTATTGACACGAACGGAACTGCGGTTTACAGTTTACACAATGTTTTCAGAACGCTGGAATCGAATCGCGTCCGTTCCTGTATTGTTTATTGTGACCTCCTTTGAGAAAACAACGCAACATTACCACGGTGGCAGAGAAACATTAAATTGGTACCAACTGGTCTACAAATAAATAAAATATCCAACTGTCGTAATAATTATACCTACCTACGTTGCTTGACATGCTTTGAGCTTGGATGTAATTACTACACTAGATTCAAACATTACTTTCACTACAATTATGTACTATTCTGTCTTCTGTGCCTTCACAGGAAGAGGCCCTTTATGAGACTACTATTAAGTAGTCAGGAAATAATAATTTTAAGATCTATGTAGTACCTTGGTTTACCACACCAAAGGTATCACTTAAAATTTCTGCTTAGGTCAGGAATCGAACCCTATACCTCCCGCTCGACCGATTGGGTCACAACAGTTTTAATAATTTATACAAAAAACTACTACTGTAGTTAATAAGCAGGTATGTACCCACGTACGAGTAATAAAGAGGCCTAAGATAAGCAGTGGAAGTGGACCTACAATCTCGACATGGCCTTTGAAGGATGATCACGGGATTTTATACCAAAGAGTAGTATAATATTAAAATAGGTAATAATGGTTATTACGAGTACCAATCTTTAAAATAATTCTTTACTTTTTTTTGGAAATAGCTGGCAAACGAGCTGACGATCTACCTGATGGTAAGTGGCTATCGTCGCCCATGGACATCAGCATCCCCAAAGGCGTCACTGATGCGTGGTCGGCCAAGATAGAGAGAAGAAAAAGAAAGAACTGGCTCTCAAGCCCCCAGCCGGAACACGACGAGTCGTTTGGCGGCTGACTCTTGCTCAAGGGTGGTAGCTATCCAGGTGAACCCCATGGAGAAATAATAATATTAATAATGGTAATAATTAACAATTAAAACCAATATTCCCTCGAGGGGCCCTACCACCAGCAGGCTGGATTTAGTCGCCTCTTACGACACTCATCCAGCCTGGGCCAATCCCAGGTTATCCCAGGTTAATATTTTAAGCCGCCCCATCCGGCTGAAAACTTACTTCAGTTGAAACTATAAGATGGGAAAAAAATATACTAGAGTTTCAAGCATATTATCTCAAGATAAAACAATATACCTAGAACGCGATGGTGAGCAATAAACTATGGCAATAAATAACGAGTAACTCGATAAAAAAATGTTTGGTTGAATTCGCAAGTAAAAATGGAAACAAGAGTGAAAAGGATCGTTTTTTGACGTTCAAAATTGACGTTTACGGTTGACATTTGACGTTTTACACATGACATTGACAATATTGACATTAACAACAAAGTCAAATTTGTATGTAGGGTTACGCAAAATTTCAAAAGTATCGATACTTTACTCGATACCAGTATCGTATCAAAAGTATCGATACCAAAAAAGTATCGAAACAAAAGTATCGATACCGTCAGGTATCGAGTACTTTTTAATACATTTATAAAAAACCTGAATGGAATGTTGTGTGTGTTGCAAAGTTTCGCAAAAAAATCTAACAGGAACATGTCTCACAAAATAGTCACTAATATCCAATCTATATACACATATATACTATATAACACAAAAAATGTTTATACGGATGTCCTTTATAGACACTGAATCCATTCAACCAATATCCCTCAAAATGGTTTCATTAGAAAGGCAATAATCCGAAGATGGTTTGAGACCACTAAAGCAATGCATTAAGCACATTCAGTCCATTGATAAAGTCGATTTTCTACTTTTACAATACAACAATTTTATTTGAAGATTATTTGTAACGATGGCGCATCAACGTCAACACAAAAACACTGATCTGTCGTATTTATTACAAAATAATGTATCTTAGTGGCACATGCCAAGTATCCACTAGTAGATATATATTATGAAACTGCCAGACAGTTCATGGAGTATAGAGGGTAAGAAGAGCCATCTCATATGGGTGGAAAGTTGAAATAGTGTCCAGTAGCTCGAGCACGAATATTCGTATGGTTAGCGTAAGCAATTTGTATGGCATTTTTTCAAAAATGCCCCTATCGCCCCTATCGTGCGTAAATGGTACTAAAATGCCATACAAATTTGACAAATTGCTTACGTTAACCATACGAATACTTTCTCGCAAATATTCGTGCTCGAGCTACAATTGTATACTGATAATAGAGATTCCAATACCTACCACCATCCTGTGACAATAGCGCTGGCGTCGGAACAACTACGATATTAACATACTAACTACGATATTAACGTTGTATACGGAGCTGGGGAGTGAAGTTTGCTGAGTTCAATAAAATTTATCCTAGGCTACCACAGCGCCACCCGTTATTGTACGCGTTTTTGACGTGATAACGTCTATTAAAACGATGAGCCGGGCGCATCTTTGAAAAAATGTAGCGTTCCGCGAGCGAGAGAGCGGCAAAAGCGAGAGAGAGGCACCATCGGCTACGATCGGCGTATCGTAGCGTAGCGAGCTACGGCTCGCCTACGGCATCGGCGAGCCGTAGGCGATCGTAGTTGACCTTTTCACGTTAAACTACCGTCCGTAAACCGACTTTACAGACAACCATTTTTTTACGGACAATTTTCACGCACAGAGCTGGCTCTTCTTACCTCTCTACTACATGAGTTAGTCATAAGCGTATCGTTGTCAGAAAAGTACTTTCCTATAACTAAGAAACTGAAAGATGCTGTGCAAATAATGCAATAATACTTTTAAGGGCTGTAATTATCAGAAAGCTGAATAAGTGAAATAGTTTAAAAGACAAAAAACACTACACAGAATAATCAACCCGTAAAGGTTACTCGTAGAAAAACTCCTAAAATAGTTCAATGAAATAAAATGGTAAAACACATAAGTACTCGTCAATGACTGGGAATTCACCGAATAATGTTTTGGCTTTCATCGATTAATATAATTGGTATTTTTCATAAGCTAATAATTTACTGGAAATGGACTAAGGAAAGTATCGATACTTCTAGAAAGTATCGATACCTCGATAGTATCGGAACAAAAGTATCGATACCAAAAGTACTTGGTATCGAAACAAAAGTATCGATACCTAGAAGTATCGATACTTTTTGCGTATCCCTATTTGTATGGCAGCCCGAGAATTGCACACAACAGCAACATACATTTTTAATTAATTAATTAATCATAGTTTCACTGTTGATTTCTCTTGAGGACCGCGTTGTTTTGCAGTGTGGGTGTACAGTGGAACTGAATGTTTATATTTATAATGAACTCAAATTATGTCAGTTCCTACTTTGGCGTCGTGGTAGACTAGCGGCTGTGCCGATATGTTGAACGTCCATAAATTATGGTTGCTTTCTTGTTTCTGTGTTGTTACTGTAATCATATTATACTTCCAATCGGAAATAGCAAGACTGGACGTGAACTACCGTAAGCTAGGTAAGTTTATTTAACAGTTTTGAAGTAAAACTTTAAACATAGATTTTTTTATAGAAGAATATTTTTTTTAGAATATAAACTGGCACAAACGCACTCAGAGTCACGACAATTTTTCCCGAAGGCTGTAGAAAAAGAGGAGGATGATTTGGTTGTTATTTACAACAGAGTCCCAAAGACTGGGTCAACAAGCTTCGTCGGAGTGGCTTATGACATGTGCAAGAAGAATCGCTTCAAAGTGCTGCACATCAACATAACGGCCAACAGTCATGTGATGTCACTCGCTAATCAGTACAAATTTGCTCAAAATGTAACTCGGTGGCAAGAGATGAAACCAGCATTATATCATGGGCATATGGCATTTCTTAATTTTGAAAGGTATGTTGTGTTCGATGAGTAGAATTTCTTCAAAACTTAAACCTTACATAATTGTACACTAATTACTACATGAGAGCCAGTAATAAGTTTAACCTCCTGCTTTTTTCGTGGCCACTTCCCATCCCCTATTTTTTCTTCACGAAAACAACTAATATATTTTGTAATATTCACAAAACTTCAAATAACTTTGCTATACTAACAGAAGTTAGTAAGTACTTTATCTAAAAATTTCTTTCAAATGTTTCATTTTATGTTTTAGGCTGGGAGTGACACCAAAACCAGTGTTCATCAACCTAATCAGGAAGCCACTGGACAGGCTGGTGTCATATTACTACTTCCTCAGACACGGAGATAACTTCAGGCCACATTTGGTACGCAAAAGACATGGCGATAAAATGGTATGTTGGCAGTAATGTCTATTTAATATTGTTGTTATATTTACATTATAGCATACTGGCTTCTGTCTACCCTGAATGATTGACTACAGTTGAAAGTTTTGACTCCTAGTGCAAATTACTCGTGTGCACCGCAGGGCACATAAAGCAGTTGGTCCTGGTTGTTATCATTTGTTAGCACTTAGACTGTCTTCGGTAACTTATATACAATAACATTTGAGACATTTGGGTTGGCCTCTAACCTTTCCATAATTCCTCTATTTAGCAAGCAGATTAAATACAATATATTTTTTTTATTGTTGTGGCAAGACATTTTAACTTCAAAAACGTAATATACGTTACATTAACATTTTATTTCCTAACAATTATTATTTACTTCCTATCGCCAGACGTTTGATGAGTGTGTGGAGAATGGCCAGCCAGACTGCGACCCTAACAACATGTGGCTACAAGTGCCCTTCTTCTGTGGACATTCTGCCCAGTGTTGGTAAGTACTACCTAAATTGCTAGTTTATTATAATTCATCTCTCTTTGTATCCTACAGGCATTCATTACTTCTATGCCTTTACCACTAGGAAATAGCGCTACAACTAGCTCTAAGCTTATATCATATTTATTTTAAAAGTTGTCCTTTGGTCTGTGTATTCTACCACGAAATAAAGATAACAGAACTATTAAGTAAGTAATATGAAAGAAGCATGAGTAGAATTACCCTTATTTTTCTTGTTTGTGCACAGTGTACATGTTTGCGTTGCTCGAGCGCTCTTATATAGAGTTATCATTCTGTGTGTGTCTATTTTTTATTCTACTTATTTTCGCCTTTCGTTTCTTTTGTCAAAGCAAAGACAACAATTTCTGAGATGGTAATTGGCCTATAAAAATACCCTTGTCATTATTTTTATTCATTTGTTTAAGATGTGTTGTACAATAAAGATGATTGGCTCTTATTAACCAAACATAACACGTTTTTTCAGGAAAGCAGGCAACCCCTGGGCACTGGAGCAAGCGAAGCAGAACCTTGTCAACCACTACCTGGTAGTAGGGGTGACAGAGGAGATGCTAGACTTCATATCCGTGCTGGAGGCAGCACTGCCTCGCATGTTCAGAGGTGCTACCGACCACTACCTCAACAGCAACAAGTCCCATCTCCGACAGACCAGCTCCAAGAGAGACCCTCAGCAGCGAACCATAGAAAAAATCCAGCAGTCAACTGTATGGAAAATGGAGAACGAGCTATACGAGTTCGCATTAGACCACTTCAAGTTTGTGAAACGAAAACTGTTAGTGAGAGAAACGAATGGTGTGCAGCAAATATACTTCTACGAGAAGATACGGCCTAAATGAAACCTTGCTTAAGGTACGGTTGGAATTTCTTATTAGACAAATATTAACTTTTAGTACCATGCGGTATAACTTGCATTCTAATTTAGAATGTATGTATGTATGTACTCATAGCGTTAAAGTTATAGTACATGGGGAACAACGATGAAATAGTGAAAAACACTGGCTGTTTTTATTTATGTTCACAAATCTATTGTTTATCGTTTTATCGTTCTTATCTGCAGCTATGCGGAATTTATAAAAGTTATGTACAAAACCTATTTGTTTTGTATTATATAGAATTTGTTGATTTTAATAGAAGTAGTATGTAAACAGGACTGACTGAATGCTTATTGTATATTTGTAATTGTTTTGCAATATTTTTATTATTATCGTATTTAATTTATATTTCATGACCATTATTATCACAGATTTATTAGCATAGTTATGGGTAAATTAATTGGATTCTGTTTGACATTAAATTTTATTGTATTGCAAATTAACGACTGATTAGGTGTACTGTACAATGGACAATTTAAGGCTTAATAGTAGTTGTCTATTGATCGATGATCATGCTGACCAAAAAATGTTTATTCCCGGATTAAGTTAGTATTAGTCTACTTTGCAACAATTTAGTCTTTTCCAACTAACCATCGTAGAGTCAACTTACCCTGATGATGCTCCGTTTCGGGGCGAAACACGTGTTGGTGCTGGCATGTATGTTGGTATATACGTTTAATTATTGTAGTGCATGTTTCCGTTGTGGGAGGGAGGTAGGTGCCACGCATGTATGTATATACCATCATACATGTTAAACGCGGATTGTTGCAAAGTAGACTAATACTAACTTAATAACAATGGATTTCCGCAAAGTAACGCCTGATACTATATTAACTTTATTCCCGGAATTTGCGCGCTTACCACGTATTTTGTCCAAAAATCATATCAATAGTCACACAAGAATTCTTTCTTTAATGCGTAGTAAATTTAATTGAATTGCCTAACAAAGTTTTGAATAGATCGTCGTCTGATTTTAAGGTAGTTGTAAAGATTAAATGTTTATTAAATACTTCTACTGATTAAAACACAATTCAAACAGCATATTATACAGGATGGGCTAAAAAAATATTATCTTATTAAAAATGACATTATTGAAATTATTTTAATCATTGAATGTATTTTATTTTATTTTATTTTAAGGTATGCAAAGTTGAGTTAGTGTTAGTGGTTCCACACAATGTTTGAATTATTATGTGATAGTTGAAGCAACAAAAAACAACGATCTATTTTTATGTTGTTTATTTAAACAATGTGTTATTTTTACATTTAGTATTAGCCGTTTTACATAAAAATTATTAGTACGCACAGTTTTTACACATATCTTGCCCAAAATATTCTTTAGGGGGTAAATATGTAAATTCACACTCATCACAAATATTTATTTTATTATGCCATTGACATTCCTCGACATACTACATAGGTTGCCTTATATGTATTACAGTACCCTACTAGAAAGACGTATGTACATTTGAGATGCATTGGAAATAAAACGTTAAAATTTTAAATCTATATCAACGCCGATTAAAGAGTTGTAATATGTATTTGTAATAAATATATTTTTATATAGGTAAAAAATTAAATCATCATCAAACATCACTTAATACAATCATGACTCATGAGTCAATACAAAATATTCTTACTCATTTACGGTATAAAAATTGAATTTGCCGTTATTGTATAATCAATAATCTCGCCGCATAATATTTTTTATGTAAGTATTACAAGACAAATATAAAAAACGAATATCTACCATTATTGAATAATTAATTATCGTTAGGTAAATATTGATATCAGTTATTACAATAAGGCCAGATCCTCACTATAATGCCGTTCACAGTCCGTTCTCGATCCGATCTCGGTCTGGTAAAGTCGTATCACGTACAAATTATACAATTGGACCGAAACCGGACTGTCACGGATAGTATGAATGCACACATATATTTTATACTTCACAATATTTTATCAAACCGAGATTGGACCGAGAACGAACTGTGAACGGCATTATAGTGAGGATCTGGCCTAATAAAGTAACTTTATAATCATTATCATGTTTTAACGCAATTAAGCTCAATTTATTATAATTTAGATAACAAATATAAACATTATACGTAATATAATGTACCTAAATATTAGATAACTATGTAAAGTTAGCTCTGTAGTTGCAATTATTAATTTATCATCCCAGTTATTTAAACTATTAAATAATATTAATCTATTGGCCTAAATCCGTGGCCACTTGGTCACTAATAAGTTTGGTTCTGTACTTAGTTCTCATTTAGTTAATATGCTTCTGTGTTTGTTTGTCTTATAGCCTAAGACTTAGGCCATAGCGAGAATGTTATTATGAATATTGTTAATTTATTTTACACTGTCGACAAAACTTAGTATTGTATGTATTTTGTTATTTTTGACTTCAAACTAACTATCAGTAGAAAAACAATACAGAGTATATTATTTTGTTAGATAGTCTAATTGTTATACCTACATATATTGTACATTATAATATATTGTATGCTTAAATTTTTGACTAAAGATGTTCTTCCACATAATATAAATATCACAATTTATTAATTTTATTGTATTTAAAATTATTGTCCTTTGAGTATTAAGATGTTCTATGACACTTTATTAAAATTTGTTGAAAATGTATAATTGTATCAAAAATTCGGTCAAAAGTGACCCAAGATTCCCCAAATGGCGTGTTACTAAAATATGACTACCATTCCACGGTATTGCGTTGGAAGCAACTATAAAGCATAAACTCATATTGAGTTTCATGGCTTTGTAAAAGAGAAAAACTATTTGAAAACAACTTGGAAATAAAAATTTTAACCGAGTTGTCGTGGATATTATCAGGGCGCGGGTAGAACAGTTTGTGGCATACCGTCAACCCCCCAGTTGACTTGCACCTCTTGTCCTAAGTCTGGTTTAGACGTATTAAGTAGTTAAGTAGATTTTAACTAAAAATTGCCTGTCCAAACGTGTTAAGTGATAAGCTCCGCCCACCTACTTAACAGAAATATAGAAAAAAATCTAAATTACTTATTTACTTGCGTACTAAATTTTAACTACTAAATTGTCCGTTTACACGTATTAATTTACTTAAAATTTAGTTATCTACTTAACTACTTAATACGTGTAAACCGATTAGGGTCGACAAGCCGATGCACCATACATCGCAACAGCCAACAAAAGACGTCAAACTTGCCTACAGTTTGTCTATGGAGTGATCGGAAACAAACTAGTCAGTTTTCAAGAATTGTATAGTGCAAACTATTAGTTCTTGGTATTTTTACACGTGTTACAGAAAAATGGTTACGTCACAATATGGTAAAAAGTGACTTTACTTCGCAACGCGTTGTGTTTTGGCTCTGTGTTCATAACAGATTTAGATTTTGTAATGCATTGTATTCTGTTTCATAAAAACAAAAGGAAACGAATTAAATTAACGGTTTTAAATAATCTTTTTAGGAATTTAAATTTATTCATATGCTGTGTAAGCATTATACAATAACTCTACTTATTATTTTAACATGAAGCTAAAAATTATTTTATGTAGGTACTGATTTAATGTTAAATGCGTTTTGCCTGCTCATTAATACAGATAGATTTGTGTTGTGTTTTTTATATTTAGTTAATTATTTTTTTGTATATAATGCTCTTTCATTTTGTTGTACTTAATGACAATTATATAACTTCATGTAGTTAAATTTGATTCATGTTATCTAAGGTATTATAGTTTAAATAATTTGTTGTAAAATCTCTAGATCTTTGTCTTGAAATATTATGTTTTACTCGTTTTAACTCTAAGTACAAAAGACTTGGTAACATTTGTGATTAGTCATGTTTTTAAATATGTACTTATATAGTAAATACTATAGAATCTCCATCTGCACCAGTTGTTTACGCAATTAATATACTATTTAAAAAAGTAATGATTTCATTTTACCCAAATAATAATGGTCCTTCGAGCCGGATGACTCATAATGCTGCGTAAACGTGGAAGTGATTGAACTTGATGTCGATACCTTAACTCGAAATGATATTGTTAAAGAATGATGAAGGTTGTTAAAGAACGGTGGAAGTACTCAATAAGTTATAACAGTTTCCTCGAATTTCGGTATTGAATCAAGTAATATATACTTCGAAATCTAACAACAATGCTTCGATAGATTGGTCATAATTATACTTTTCGAATCCCTCGTTTCATAGAATTATGTTTAATAAACGTATCAATTATCGTCAATTTGACGCTGTGAATAAATGATGATCGCCCGCGGCGGTGACTCAAATATTCACTTATGACCCTAATGTGCCGGCGGTGTCGTACTAATGTGCCACTCAACAAACAGTATTAATCAGCGGTCTTGCAAACGGCTTGCATTTCAAACAAATTTTTACACGAAGTTGATTCATTGAGGGGGATAATGATTAAATTATTCAATGCAGTGCCCGACCCCACACGCGCGGTGGTATTTGTTGGGTTAGAGCGAGAGTGATAGCGTTCTGCGAGCTACTCAGCTACCGAGCACCGATGGTGCTTGGTGGGCTAGGCTGAGCGCGGTCAGTCGCGCGTTGGAGTCGGTCCCGAGCGGTGGGCACGCGATGCGCGTCCGATTCAAGCCGCTAGCAGAAATGCTGTCCAGGAGACACAACTTTCGAATAATTAACACGACGTTCATCAGTTAAATTTTTGAAAATGAGTTAGCAGTTTATTTTTATTCAGTGATTTTTATGTTTAGTTCAGTTTGAAGTTCGATACGAAGGTCGCGTCCTTCAATCGATGAACAATTATATACGACGTGTGATTACCCGCGAAGACAACACGTATTGGAACTGTTTTTGATATATATATTTACGTCAAGTGCCAATATACTTGCTAAAGTAGTTAAGTTTTACTTTGTAGTTAATTTACAGAAGGAAGTCTAACTTATCCTCATCTTCATGGAATATGGGCATCTGCTTAGATACCGGTAAGTTTGAATTGTTGACATATGTCTGGTCCCTCGATGGGCGCCATTATTATGATTAGTCATATGGAAAAACATCGATTTATGTAATTTATTTCTTGTATACGTATGGTGAACTCACTGATAAATATTGATGCCTGTAGCCTAATCGGTGTTTTACAGTACAACGGCCGGCGAACCCTTGATCCCGGGTATGACTCCAAATCCGGGTATGGATCCTAATGTTAGGGTAGGAAGAAAGTGTTTATTAAATTATTACTTTAGCAGATAAGGTATTTGTTTAGTGATTTCAATGACAACCCTACCTTCCCTGCTCTTGGTACACACTGAAGAACAACGAACAAGACTGGCTCTGTATCACAGAGCTGGGCACTGTATCAGCCAGCCTTATACTGACGGTTCACATACGGTATTTTCCCAACTTGGTTGGCTACCTCCGTCCGTGTGGCGCAATGGTTACTATGCCGGATCGCCGCACCAAGGGTCCTGGGGTTCGATTCCCAGCGAGACGGAAATTAGAATGATGAGTTTAAATTTCTGTTCTCGGTCTGGGTGTGAAAGTCCTTGTCTAGTGTGTTGTCCATGGCGCCCACGACACAGGGAATCCTAGTGTGGCCATGAGTGTGTAGCGTTATTTTTTTATTATTTATAAAATCGACCGTGTAAATTACACAGTGTAATGTTTTCTGTTATATTTCGGTCGCAGTATCGGAGAACTAGGGTTAAACAAGGATCATGCATCCGCATCCTGTGGTGTATACCTACTACTGATATCCAAGGGGGATCATCAGGAGGTTTGCTTGTCGACTACAAGAAATGTTTTCCATTTGAGTGCTCGTGTACCTAGGTATACTAAATCGAACGGAAAGTGGTTTGACTGTCTGGGTGTGACTACGAGTCAGTAACCAGAGGTATCGTTAGGCATAGTCGTTGGGAAGCTGTGATCTATTATGTGTTAGATAGGTACACACACAGATATATAAAAAGCAAGACCTCACAACGTCAGTAAATTAGGTATCCAAACATTTATCGTAATACACGGATATCTACACACTTGTCGCGTTGTCGCTTAGGATAGCTCTTCAGTTAAACCAATAATTGTAACGTACACATAATATAATACACGGAGGGTATATAGGATCTTATTTAAGATCACACATTACCATATATCTATCGATAGGTACAGACCGGAAGTCCCGAAATTACAAAAAAAATTGCAGCGTTTCCGCCTGACAGTTTCGATTCTGCGTAAAATTGCTGGTTTATTGTTGTCGTACTTATTTGTCTTCAAAGGATTTTTTTATGGAAATAGCCGGAAAATGAGCTGATGATCCACCTGATGGTAATTGGCTATCGGCGCTCATGGACATCAGCGACGCCACAGGCATCACTGGTCCGTTGCCGGCCAAGAAAGAGAGAAGAAAAAGAAAGAAAGTATTGGCTCTCAAGCCCCCAGCCGGAACACTACAAATACAACATAGTTACTAAAGTCAAAAGGGTAGGTACCACCGACAAACACCTCAACTCAGAGTCACTTAACGGTTACTTTAATCGCTCCTTAGTAAATAATCACCATACAAATTCTATACTAAGGAGCGATATAATTAACCGTTAGTGACTCTGAGTTGGGGCGATAGAGTTGGAACCATTTCGTTTAACTAGGGCAACCACCTGTAATAAAATAATCGTGCTAATAACATACACAACAGAAATAGGATTTATTTTTAAATCTTAAAGCCTTCCAAACGCCGCAAATAATGTTGACCTTCCGCGCTACCGGTTGACCGGTTCGTAATCGCCCAGTAGGCTCTACAAAATCTTGATAAGTTTCCGGGCTTCTATAAAGAAAAGTAAGAAAACCGTAGTACGTTTAATGACTATTGGGTTAAACCCCATTGCACGAAATTATAATTTAATAAGTAGACAGAATTTTTCAGGTGATGCAGATAACAAGTAAAATAGTTTAATCAATTCAGACAGACCTAAGCGCAAATGACTCTTACAAATAAGGGAACAGGAAACACGTGTTTCGAGGGACATTAACGCGCGAAATAAATAAATTTAGTATTATTTGCTAGATTAAAGCAAGTTTTTGGTTAACGCGTGGTCGTTACGTAGTTTAAGGGTGCTTTTGTGAGCAGTTATTAAGAACCGGGCTGTATAATTAGTCACTTGTAACTCCCTATTACACTTTGTTTGAGCACATGAAATTCCAAATACCTACTGTCAATAATCAGCTTTAAGTCCACAGTTACCGTTCTGTTATTCTGCTACTGCGCAGCTATTGTGATCTTAAGGATGTATAATTTGTGCCCAAATCAGTCGCCCTTATACAGTTGACTTTTACATCTTATAGTTCACATGTGAATCATTAGACAGCCCTTAAAGAGCTCCGAATGCTACTTAGGCTGTCTCGGGTAGTTCCGTATGAAGTAGACAGGCGACTACTGGAATCGGATTAAGTTAAAATTATGCATAGACCTAAGACATAGACCTTTTGCGAAAGGTTAGATCGATAGGTTTAATGGCCAACAACTGAACACGGGTCTCTACTCCTGTGGAGGCCTAGACTCTAGGCCCTAGAGCATACTACAACACGCTAATTCAGTGCAGAATGCAGATTAGTGGAGCGATCACTTACTGACCAACCCAAGTGTCGGCATTCTACATGCCGGATGTCAGCTCCGACGTTGGGAAATTGTACCTATATTTGCGAGACATTTGGAAAACTTCGAGAGCGCGATTCGATCCAGACGTGACGTCACCGTGTGCAATGTTGCCACCAGTGGCGTAGCTCTATGTTAGCTGTCAAATATATAAGGAGTGCTAACTGTAACGGTCGCAGGCCGCTGGCGGGCTTTTTTTGGGGGTGTTAGTGAGGGCCCCTATACGCTGAGGGCCCCATATAATTGATAGGTACGGCGGTAGCTACGCCCCTGGTTGCCACAATATTAATTTTCTGATACATGTGTCCAGAACAAAATAATGAAGAGTTGGAGTCGAGCGGGGAGAGGACGCGCGCGGGCAGCGGGCGCGGGCGCGGCCGCCGCACGCCGCCGGACGCCGAGTTCCCCATGCAGAACACCACACACGTCAAGTTTGAGCCGCCCAACGTGCCTGTTATATTTGTTCTGGGTGAGTTCAGCTTCTGCAGGCTGCTAAATATAAGTATCTTTTGTAACAACTTACGAGGTCTCATATGAAACAGCCGCGAAATACCGTCCAATCAGACATTGCTGTGATCTGAAGTACAATAATTATCACAAGAGCGTGGCGTGAATATCTTAGATAATGTAACTCGAGGAAAGTTAATAATGATGTGAAATAAAACGAATAGAGGTGAGGAAGGATGCTTCGTATTTAAGACACAGTCCAGTCCCCATTATTATCAAGTATGGCTTGACACCGAGGGGGCATGCTTGCTACAAGATTTTCCGCATATGATTGAGGAAGTGAGCGCTATATTTTTTATCTGTTGGGACAGTTGCTTTAATGTAAAGACACACTTTCCCTGAAGCCTGTGCTCTATAAACGCCCATAAATTTTCCATAGGGTTTGCATCGGGAGATTGAGATGGCCAAGGTAAGCACCGGATGCCATTTTCAGCTTTCCAAGCTTTACAAAGGCGACTACAGTGCTTATGATCATTATCTTTTTGTAATATCTAAGGATCATTATTTTGACAAAACTTGTTGTACAAATGTTAACAAGCATTTTTGGTAGATTCCTATCATGCCTTGTGCTGTTAAGGATTTCGTAAACAAATATAGAGTACCAAAACCTCGAGCGTTAAAACAACCCCAAATGGTTGAACCCCTATTTGGCAAATTATCGACGGTTTTTGATTCTGCATAACACTGTATTGATTTTTGTATGAACTGCCGTGACTTACGTATGTATTTTGCCGCTGCTGTAATTGTCATTTTTGGACCTTTCGGGTGTTTACAGAGAAAGACCGCTTCAAAATGAGATGCGTAAGCAGCACTCATTTTTAAAATCAAACTGACAATTCAACAGCTTACGGAATATTGACATACTAAGTATATTGCATTCAAGAACACTCTCACACCTACACTAACAAATATCCCCAGTCCATGTTGTTTTCAACTATGCGGAGATTCAAGCGCCACGCTCTTGTGTGAAAGTCTGTAATATGACGTAAGATTTTGGAACCATCAACTATCCAAAATATCCGTTTTCGTCAGTCTCGAATTGCCTTAGCCCTTAACCTGGGAGAGTTTACGTGAGTCGTAGCAAACGAAAGTTTGTCCGTGGTTTATGAACTGATGCATGAGCATGTTGGAGATTACATCTTCTCGAGCGATGGAACTAGGTACGTCGCGTGTTCGTATTCGAATATCTTTGTATCACGTAAATAATAACAAAAGACCGCTAATTCTCATCAGCAACGGCATCAGTAGCCGAATAACGACTTGTACAAAAAAGTACAAACCAAACGAAATTTGAGGATTTTTCTATGGAAGCTGGCATAGCCGCTCCCTGGGTTGTTTTCTTTTTCAAATTAGCGCTGCACTTTGAAACTGGTATCTATAAATATCAGCAGTTTTACCGCTCTGGACTCACTCCAGTTGAATCTCGGGTATGTGAAGATCCTCGCTCGGCTTCTACACCAGCATAATATTCTTGGTTATGATGTATGATGCAACTACAGGCTTGTTTACAGGTGGGCCAGGCAGCGGTAAGGTGACCCACTGCGACAACCTTATGCAGGAGCGCCGGGGGGTCGTGCACATCAACATGACAGACCTGCTGCAGCAGTACGCCATCGGGAATGGTAAGGACTCTATATCTGTATATTTTTTTGAGGAGGAAATCTTTTGAAGATTCTCGAACATAGAGGTTGCGGACTTGCGGGTTTTATGTGGTATTTGTACGCACTAATACCCTCTCGGCAGCGGTGAAGCGGGTCTCAACTCTCATAATAATATGTGAACGGACCGAAACCTCCTCGGCATACTATGTCATTCCTCCGTGAGTCATATGTTCCCTCCGTAACCCATGTGTGCCATCATGTCCCCCCTTGCCCCTCATTAGATTGTATTGGTTTCTGCTGGCCCTGTTAAACACCCTGTAAAACAGACTTGGGTGTATTACCTCCATAGGTCTTCGAGTCCAAGTCAACCAATTCTAGAGGTACGTCCTGCTGAACATGGACAACGTTATTAAAGCCAAGTCCCATCTGGAAGGCGTTCGCCTTTGCACCAGCCGATCGCCGATCGTATCACCGATGCGCCAAAAAGCCAAAAAGATAGCGGTGGCATTATTTCTGACTCTTCGACAGTTTTTTACAAACGCTCATCTTTGTGAGCCTAAAAGCTTCATTTCAAGCAATGCTTCATTCATTTAGATTTTACAACCAAAAGAATCCTTTAGAAGTTACATACCATTCCATAGGACAAAAATCAACATACAAAAATCGAAATGCCTCGTTGACAAGTCTACATACATACGTAATCCAAAAACCGAATAACAATAAAAGCTGTGGGCGTGCTATGGGTGTCGAATGATGTAAACATTCTCAAGAAGTACAGGGTCATTGTCAATAGGCAATGTCGACGGTCGTGGGAATCGATCGACCTGCATTATTCAACAAAGACGACGTCAATACTGGTGAATGGCGGTGATGACCATCGCTTGACCGTTGATAACAGGGAGCTACTAAACGTGCACGTTCATTATATCATTCAAAGGACTAGAGTTGTTGGGATGTGGAAGTTTTGAACAAGAGGTTATTTCTATTGTAATAAATTTTCAAAAGGGAAATGATTCAACTTTTTAGGTTTGAAAATATAAATTTTAAAGCACTTTATAATTAATATGGAAATAAAATAAAATAAGATTTTGGAAATTTACTATCAGGTTACGCATGTGCTCTTTTGCTGGTTTCGTTTATTAGAACCTATAGTAGAATCCGTCATTCGACGGACCACTTTGACAAATAGTGTTGCTATTTATTGCAGAAAATTAATAGTGAGGGGTAAGTGTCGATATTTCAGTGTTGACGCTTGATTGACCGAGAAAGTGAGCAGTGAAAAAACATTTTGTTTAGGCGTGCAATGGAAAACTTTAGTTACTTTGATAAAATAGTGTTCGATATGATTCGGTGCCAGCTAAAATCAATAAAGATAAGTTGTATTTCATTTAAAAAAAATTCAGTCACATTTTTATTACGAAAAATGCATTAAGGTAGATAAGAATATTTTCATAATGTCGATAAGAACAGCAATTCCTATGTCCTGGCAACATTTGTGCATTTGAGTTATCAAAGTGGTCCGTCGAATTATGGATTCGACTACAGTAGGTAGGTTCTATATTAAAGACTTGTAGTCTACTCAATAAGTTCAAAATGGTTGAAATTAGACATACTGCTCTTAAAAATACGTGCGATAGCTCATTCTGTTCGGAATGATGTCTAGAAAAATGTTTCGGAAGCGTTTACCAGCACGTAAAAAATTGCAAAAGTTATTGACAAAATAAAGTTGAAAAAAAAAGTATTTTGTTTTTGGTAATCACTCCGAAACTATTAATATTTAAGAAATTTTAAAACAAGATTCTTAAAGAAGAGGAAATTTCCAAACAATGACTCGCGACTCTCGAAACTCTATCTCCATTATTTATAACTTTAATTTAACGCTGAAAATGGGTCTCCACGCGGCATTTTTAAGTTGCGCGTGCGACGTCAAAACCGAGTTCGTCACACTCAATAATTTTTTAAGGTATTAATTATTAATTAAAAAAAATAAAAAAAATATGGTGTATTCCAAACACTTCAGAGAATTTGCTCCCGTTGGAAATTTTGCTTAAAGTTAATTTTTCAACAAGTTAGACGATTGTTAATTAACTACATTTTCTCGAACTTCCATTTTCATTGTACATTTAAAAAAATGTTTAAGTAATTGTCCTATAAATTTTTCGCTTCGTGGAGCCCTTCTTATATACATGCTTAACGAGATCACGTCATAAAAGTTTAAAAAGTTTTAATACTTTGTGTATAATAATTTTATAAGTTGAACAAAAAATGAAAAATCCAAATAACATTATTGAAAATATTTTTTTCCCAATTTATTATTACATAATCGTTTTGGCATTCATAAAAGACATTTACTGACTTGAAAAAAAAAATCCCTCATTTTTTTATAATTTTTTTATTAACAAATAGACTATTTCAATGCTTTCAAGAAAAACTTTCTTAATACCTTATTCTTTATAAAATATTATGATTTTTGAAAAAAAAAATTTTTTCTTAATAATGATATTTAATTGTTTATAATCGTTTTTTAATATTTCTATTATTTGAATAATTAGTCAAGAATTTTTTTTTCTTAAAAATTATAATTGACCGTCTTTAATAGAAATATAAAAAAATAATTTTTTTATCAACAATTTCATTGTTTTTTAACTTAACAATTTGTTATAAACAAATTCTCAACTTTTTTATATATTTTTTCTGAAACTCCTAAAAATAAAAAAACAACGATGTATAACAAAGTACAGATAAAAACTTTTTTCAATTTTTAAATTTCGATTCGATAAAAAAACGAAAAAATTGTTTGTTCAACTTATAAAATTATTATACACAAAGTATTAAAACTTTTTAAACTTTTATGACGTGATCTCGTTAAGCATGTATATAAGAAGGGCTCCACGAAGCGAAAAATTTATAGGACAATTACTTAAATATTTTTTTTAATGTACAATGAAAATGGAAGTTCGAGAAAATTTAGTTAATTAACAATCGTCTAACTTGTTGAAAAATTAACTTTAAGCAAAATTTCCTACGGGAGCAAATTCTTTGAAGTGTTTCGAATACACCATATTTTTTTAATTTTTTTTTATTAATAATTAATACCTTAAAAAATTATTGAGTGTGACGAACTCGGTTTTGACGCCGCACGCGCAACCTAAAAATGCCGCGTGGAGACCCATTTTCAGCGTTAAATTAAAGTTATAAATAATGGAGATAGAGTTTCGAGAGCCGCGAGTCATTGTTTGGAAATTTCCTCTTCTTTAAGAATCTTGTTTTAAAATTTCTTAAATATTAATAGTTTCGGAGTGATTACCAAAAACAAAATACTTTTTTTTTTCAACTTTATTTTGTCAATAACTTTTGCAATTTTTTACGTGCTGGTAAACGCTTCCGAAACATTTTTCTAGACGTCATTCCGAACAGAATGAGCTATCGCACGTATTTTTAAGAGCAGTATGTCTAATTTCAACCATTTTGAACTTATTGAGTAGACTATTGGCCTTTATTAAAGACTATAAACATACCCTGGCCCAATTACTCTATGCAACAATTTTAAATTCACATCTCAACAAAGCTTCTCTACATAAAATATTCGATACTACCGGTACGAGGACCCAGTTACAATACAAAGAAAACAGCTGAACAGTAACAATTCACATTTTAAAATACTTACATACCCAACCCATCGCTTAGTATTAGTACTTATTTATAAGTACTATTATTTCTTCTGTGGTATTAGAAAACTTATACACTACGCCACATTAATTATTACCGAGGAGTCGAAGCTGTCATTAATGTTCGCGACCGTGGGAGCCGGACAGTGGACGGTAGGTTACCGTCGCGGAGACAGTTAGGTACCACTCAACGCCTCAAGGCCCCCTCCTACAGCCCTCCACATAGGATCATATAGATCTATAAACTACACTTTAAAAGTATTTAGTCTAATGGCAGTAACTATGTGACATGTAATTTATTTTGTCAGACAAACTTATATTTCTTACTTTTAAGTAGGGATCTTTAACTCGAATACAAAAATACGTCGGGTGTCTAGGCCGTCTAGGGTATCTAATCTATACTAATATCACGGGTTTTTAACCCCTTGGATGTTCAATTGTGGTAACTGGCACTAAAATATTGGTCTCACTTGTCCCATGGAATTAAACACTGCCGTTTTCCTCATCATGGGACAAATTAATGGAACTAGTGGGGTAGACATCTGTGGATAAACCGTTTCACCTGTCACTAAAGCTAATGGTCCTCGATAAAATTGAAATACAAAATTAAATTAACTACAATTTATTTACGTGAAAGGAAAAAAGAGTGATTAAAGACATTGTTGCTCTACCGCGGTCACGGGCTCAATAAAAAAGTTTATTAGTCTGAGGTCACGGGCCGGCGTTGACTACAATACATATAGTAAAACCCAATGCATACGTAACGGGGTTTTTACCCGTCCCGTATGGGACGTGAAGTTTTGGAAACATCCTTTCATAGAAAATGTATACGATAGTGCATACGCAGCGGAATCCCGCGCGTGACGGGAACGGGGCACGCACGTAAATTTATGCCTCGTCCCCGTCCCGTACGGCGAAAAAACTCGTTACGTATGCATTAAGCTTAAAAAGAAATAACCCCGCAGCATACATCAGCGGATTTTCTTAGTCACTTTTTCACATTAGGGAATTTCTAATCATCAATCGACTTTACTTGCTATTTTTTAATCGGAGCATTGTTAGAGAAGCCTTGATCATAATTTCGTTTTAGCATACGATGTCACAAGTCACTGTCTATTTACGAGTTTTTACCTTAACAATAGACGCCTTTAAAAGGTCTTGTCGAACAACAATTAATCAATGCTACCTTTACCACCGCGGCACCGCATAATAGTCCCACGTATGGAAGGCGTGGTTCTTAAAGACATAAAAATAAAATGCAGGCAACTTATTGCTTGTTTAATTTGCTTATTGCTTGCTTAATTGCCAATTTACACCAAAAAACTATTAAAGTCCTTGCATATAACTACCAAATTTTTGCATGTTTAATTATATTTGCATATTTAATTATTTAACATCCATACCAAGTGGTACCTTCGGTGTAGCTAATGTCCATGGGCGACGGGATTCAATTTGGGATCTGACACACTAAATATTTAATGTAAAGATTCGATTCAACTCCATTACATTATTTAACTAACACATAACTTAAACCCAAACTTAGGTATTATACTAGTCACCGTCCGCGTCGCGCGTCGTCTCAAAATACGTAGACATGTAAACATATTTCCAACCCTGAATGACCTATTTGACCTATTTCATTTGTTTGCTTAAATCAGCTACGAAATGGCTTGTCGTGTTCCAGCTGGGAGCATAACAGCCAGTTATTTCTACTCTCTTTTTGGCTGGCAGACAATCGGTAATGATTAATGACTTTGGTGTTACTGATGTCCAACAGTTGGGCCAACGGTTGTTGTTACCATCAAGTCCATTTCCTACCAAACCGCCGCGCAATACGCGCACCACAGTTCCGCGGACAGGGAGGTGCTCTCAAAGTATGTCTCGATTGGCTAACAGATGATTATCTGGCACCAGACATGCAGGACTTCGGCACGCTGTCCAGCCGCACGGTGACCGAGGTGCTGATGCTGGAGATGAAGATGGCGCCCTCCGCCAAGACCTACCTGGTGTCGGGCTACCCGCGCTCCATGAGGGACGTCGCCGAGTACTCCGATAAGGTATGGCTTCAACTCATTAATGGCCCACTACTGGGCACGGCTCTTCTCTTGAGGAGGCCTAGAGCGTTCCACCACGCTGCGATTCGATGGAGGGGTTAGTGGCCATGCCAAGTGTCGGAAGTTTTTATGCCGCCCAAGGGCTTCCGACCGTTAAAGTAATTACTAATAACTACTACTTAACTAAGTAAGGTAATTAATGGTAAAGGAGGTTTTTATTCGCTTTTTTTTTGTTTGTCACCGCAGAACTCTGTCTTTTATGAACTGATTTCGAAAATTCTTTTTATTTGAAAGGATCATACTTTCAGATTTTTTTACTGTTTTTTTTTATTTTGATTCTGGTGTTTCACTAACACAAAAAACAAAATGTAACCATCGAGTGACTCGTCCGCTCGTTTGCCGGCTATTGGCGTATTTATAATACTAATACGAGTAGGTACATCATGACTGAAATGCCTAGCTTAGGGGGCGTCCATAAATTACGTGAGGTGTTTAATGGGGGGAGGGGGTCGAGACAAATCTCATCTAATCTTACGTTGGAGAGAGGGGGGGTCTCGGCAAATATCACGCAATTTTTTTTCTGATTGAAACAAAACAAAATTATACTATTTTGGTCCATTTAATTCAGATTGTACACGCTTACGATTTAATCTTAAGTGTAATCGTAATACGATTAAGATCATTCACTAAATAAAAGCACGAAGCAATTTTTTTTTCCTTTTACAATAACAATCCAACGCGTTTACGTAAGAAACCCACATTTTGAAAATCTCACGTGAGATTGGGGATGGGGGAGGGGGTTGAATAAAATCTCACGACATCTCACCAGGGGGGGAGGGAGGGACAGAAAATTTAAAAAATCTCACGTAATTTATGGACGCCCCCTTAGTGATAAATGATTTAAAATTACGGCTTCTCAAACAAAAATCTATGTGGCCCATGAGGGGATCGAACCCGCGACCTTCGCGTTATTAGCACGACGCTCTAACCAACTGAGCTAATGGGCCGATGAGTACAATATTGGAATTTAACTTCTTTGTAAAGCCAAACGATCGTATTTTTTTGATCTTTGAGTAGCGAAAAATGAATACGCTGCATTCGGTTTCACACTAAAGTCCTATAATAATATGTACGGTCCCACACGGTGACGTAAAAGACGTTTAGTTTTAACGGTTAGTATGAAACGGACTCATTTTACGGGACTCACAGCTCAAAAAATACGGTCGTTTGGCCTCACTCGGGCACCCTTAAATATACGATAGCCCTCGTCTGAAAAGTAGAGTTTTTTCGAATGGATAGTTGCTATTGTTCTAACATAACTGAAGTCCTGTAGGTAGGTATCTCAGTTACATTCAGTATCATTTGCAAACACACCATGCTCAAACATAGTTGATTCATCGCGTGTTAGTTACCAGTCGTTCCGCCACACACGGCATTGACTGTCAAAAATATAATGAGAATTGTAAAAGGGTAAATAAGTTTACATTTATTACCTATTTTGTAAATTCTAGGTTTGTTTTTAAAACCGCGATTTGATAGGGTCATGATTCGTTTTGATTTGAGCATTCTGAATACCTGTCCTTAATAATAGATACCAAAATACCGATATCTATGTGATTTAAATATGTTCTTTTCGGGACCTCTATTTGATATAGGTAGTACTTTTTACTTTACTATAATATGTGATGACGTGTCACAATACGACCTCTATAAACGCTATTCAATAATTTCAAATCCTCTTTAATATTTGTTAAATTATCTATCTCTATTCTCAATAATGGAGGTGTTGGTTAACAAGAAGTAGGTACGTAACTATTTACAAAATTAGATGTTACGTAAAAAATAACAGTATCATAATAGTAAAAGAAACAAATTCTCACCCTAAACGGAGTCACCTCTGATCGGGCGTGGGTAAAAATTATAAGATTAACTTTAATAAGTAGGTTTATTAATATTTCAATAAAAAGTAGTGACAAGATTTTTTACGCAGTAAAATAATTCGTCTAAAAAAATGGAGTATGCAGACCCGCTTCGATTTCATAGCTACGCATTACTTGAAGCGATATTAAACTTCATTATTCATCGATTGGATGGACCGCCGAAAAACATAGACAGCTCCTATTGTGTCAAGGGCGCACACATACACCGCGGTAGACCTAATGCTATTAAGAATTATAATTTGTTCTTCTATCATTAACTGATAAGGAACTTACTACAGAGCACAGAATTAATTAGGCAATTTAGCAAGCCCGAAGATACTCCAAACCACATAAGCTTACTGCTGGTTGACAAAACCATCGATACAACTGAAATTCATGACGAATAACACCTAAGAACAGGACCTATTTAGGCTATTAACTGACCACAGTCGATCAAGAAAGCAGAAAGAGAAAGAAAGAACTGCTCAAGTCTCAAGCTCCCAGTCAGAACATGTCAAGTCGTCTGACGGCCGACTTAAGCAAGTGAGCAAACAATACCAGCTGTAGTAGGTACTATTAATGACTTAACTCTCAAAGTATCTTAAGTCATTTTAATATGTACCTGCCATTTATGTGGCAGATGGGGAGGACACTTGACTGTAACCAAAATTAACACTTTAAAGCCGAATATTTCGCAAACGGACCCCTGAATCAAAACAATCTTTACAAAGCCATATTATTTTTAAAATACCTTTTCAACGATTCCCCACACTATAAGAACATTAGAAGGGTAGAAAAAACAATTTTTAACCGAAGGGGAGGTACAAACTGCGAGATTTTTTTAAGAGAAACCCATCCCATCTCTTGGCCCCTTAGTGACAAGCTGATAGGATGACAACGTGAACAACAGCATTCATTGCAGTAGTTACAAAATGAATTTCAATTAACCTTTAACATAGATTAACTACTTTAAAGAAGTTTATTGGTGAACGGAGGGAGAGATATGTCGGGCGTGCCAATCGCTTGCAGTTCGCAGTCATTTGCTAATTGAAGTGAACTAATTTGCCTGCAATTATCTTCGATGTGCTATACGTGTTTTCCCAACGTTGTAGTATATCATTACAATGTTTTGAGTTACATGTAAAGGTCGATACATACGTAATGTGAACGGGACGGGGACGGGACGGGACGTGAAGTTATGGAAATATCGTTTCACAGAAAATGTAAACGATAGCGCATACGCCACGGAGGCACGCACGGGATGGGAACGGGGCACGCACGTATATTTATGCCCCTTCCACGTCCCGTCCCCGTCCTGTCCACGTCCCGTCCCCGTCCCGTCCACGTTACGTATGCATCGACCTTTGATGTTGTTGCAGTCGGTAAGTACATAATTAGTTATTGTTTTAGGGGCGAAACGAATCGAAATTGCTCCTAAATCGACTCTACACAATCTATTTCTCTTTGTGACCATTTAATTTTTAACGAAAATTTATTAAATCATGCGGCAACCTTTTCCCTCCGCAGAAAATTACCATAGTACTGATTGAGCGATAATCCGCCTAGCCATGTCGTAATGTGATGCTCGCAAATACTCGATACTGAGTAGTATCGATACTTCAGGTCTGATACTTTTTGGGTATCGAAACCTTTCAATCGATACCGCACGAGTACTCGGTATCGATACCAGAGGCCGATAATTCGAACCCTAGCCTTAATTCTCATTTTGATACGTTAGCCACAGCCCTTATGTGATGAAAAAAACATGGACAGACCCTACGACCCATATAAACGGATAATATTATGATGACATAGCCAACTACAGATTTGTCATCGCATGCGAAACATTTCGTGTTTGTTCGTGGTTAATTGATCACGTATTTAGTTAATAGGGTGCAACTAATACTGACTACCAATGTCATGCATTTGTGGCCTTGTGGCTAATAACACCTATAGTAATATATAATACCTATCAAGTTTTAGAAATGATATATTTATCTTAATATATATAAATTACGTGTCACCTTGTTTGTCCGCGATGGACTCCTAAACTACTTAACCGATTTTAATCAAATTTGCACACCGTGTGCAGTTTGATCCAACTTGAAAGATAGGATAGCTTACATCTCAATTTATAGTCGCAATATTATTTTATTGCAATTTTTTTTGACAGAACGAAGTCTGTCTGGGCAGCTAGTTTAATATAAAATGTTTCTTAATTATTGTCATTTACCTAAATGTTATACAAATAAAATGCGCCTCCACTCCACGTCCAAATACGTAAGGCAGACGATATTATATTATCTCAATCCGTACCACACAAGTTTGCGAAACCTTTGTACCAATATAAAGTATTAACACAGTTTAGGGATATTATTCCTTATGTATGTGGTATTAACCTTATAAGAAATAACCTAATACCACAACCAAAGTTTCTTTCTCATCACCGAATAACAAAATATTTGCATCAACAGCACTAGAGCTAGGTGTTATCATGGCACACATTTTATCGAAATAGCTCATAACTTTATATTTATATCGTTCGATAATTATTGTTACCTATATGTATACGATTTTAATTGTTACCTATAGATAAATGAGTAAAAATAAAAAAAAACAGCAAAGTCACATCAAATTTTGTTTAGCATGACATCGGCCCATTAGCTCAGTTGGTTAGAGCGTCGTGCTAATAACGCGAAGGTCGCGGGTTCGATCCCCTCATGGGCCATTTATAATTTTGTACTTATTTTGAGATAAAGAATAAAAGTTTTTTTATTGGATATTTAAAATTTCATGACATGAAGTACCTAAATTCAAAATATTTTTCAATCGAATATTATGATTTAAACGCTTTGATGAAGATCGAAACTGAAACCTAGCCACAGGACTATGAGCGCTTTATGATCATGGCATCTTCCCTGTTAAATGGGCTACTCGAATGACGCAAACAATTGTCCCCCCTGACCAACAACTGGCAACAAGTAACCGCTCAATAACCTACAGATTCAAACAATAACGGGTGTGGTGCTGGTGAGCTGGCGGCAGCGGGTCCTGGAGCGGCAGATCGAGTATGGTGCGCGGCTGGGACACGTGGTGCTGAGCCTGGCGCGCATGGAGCTGAACAACTTCTACCGCAGCGTCATGCCAGTGGCTGACTACTTCGACCAGACTAACATGCTTGTGGCGGTGAGTTACTGTAACGAGGTGTACTAATACCCAGTGACGGATTAACCCTTAATCAAATTAAGCAATTGCCTAGGGTATCACGTCTGGGGGGGCACCAGAAGAAGCACAAATAACCACAAAAAACCACGTTGGGATACGGTTAGCGGGGCCCACAGGCGTGGATTGCTTAGGGCATCAAGTAGTCTTAATCCGTCACTGCTAATACCTCGTTCAATACTCCTTGGCTGGCAGATGTATTTTACTTATAAATTTTTAAATATTGACATTTTGGCTTTAAAATAAAAATCATCTGTCAGCTGGGTTCCCTTCGGGAATGATTTAAATATGTACAAATATTATTTTTATTTTGGGAATACTTTTACTTTAGTTATACAGTTTCTTTTTAACAGTGCGCATTTAATTTCTTTTGATTCTGTGTATTTTAAATCAATACAATACATTTTAAATATTGGAGTTGTGCCTGCTTACTGATAACCTACCCCGCCCTGAGCTACCTACTATTATTACTGTCGAGGATCTGCACCCTCGCATTACCACTCATTACCCGTGTGACTTCTGGGGCCTACCTCGCAACGTGACAGAAAAATATATCTGTTGTATCATGTAATAATGGTACAGGTGAGATCAGTTTATCATGTATGGTACAGGCCGTTGCAGATCACCTGGCATGTGGCTTTGGTGGGCACCGGACCTTACACATACACACACCTTACACATACGTATCACACGCAAGTCTACCAACATTCTATGAATTTTAAGCGTAAAGTCAAATCAGATCTCAGATTAAAGAAATAAAAGGATTGTATGTTGGGTCCTCGGGTCAATTAACATGGGATGTGACAATTAAGTAAAGGAGACTGGGATGGTTTCTAACAATCTTGGGCTACAATATCGAAACAAGATGAGAGTACGCTACTTTTAAAGAAAATTAATTATTATTCTAATTATTATCGTTAGATTTCATGAAATTGTCATTTTTGCTGATTGCCAAAATAAGGAAGAGTTGTGTATCAAAGGCGCTGTTTTCTTTCTTTGTGCTATGACAGCTATGTAAAGTCATGGGTGACCGCTAGTGGCAAAAATTTCTTGAGCACTTCCGTGCTTCGGAGGGCACGTAAAGTCGTCGGTCCCGGTTGTTATCATAAGATAACAGTCGTTAAGCCATGTCGGAGGCCCTTGGGTGGCATGAAAACTTCCAACAATTGGGTTGGCCACTAACCCTTTCACCAATACGCACTGGAGCAGCGTGGTGGAGTATGCTCTAGGCTTATCAAAGTATCAAATCATCTTTTGTGAGACGAAGGAATTGTTAAACTTATTTTAATTCGAAATTGGTATTTGATTATTACAACCACAGTATAAATATCGTGTTACAACCGAAGACATCTACGTATATTTATCAATTCTCTACGTTTATTTATTACTTAATCCAATAATCATTATGACACACACGTGGGATTGATAATAATATGGATATCACGGTTGCTATTTTACATTAACGAAATATTATTGTTTTGCTCTTCTCTTAAACATCACTTAAGTAGCCTAGCGCATACCCTGCCACTCTGCTCCAGTTTATTGTTGCTCCACAAAATACAGTAACTTTTAATGCATTATTAAGTTTGTACATATTTTATAAACTGTCGAGTCATCACCAATTAATGGCCGCCTTGAGTAAATCGGTCATTTTCATCGATGCTCGTTTGTCAGCAGGCCACTCTGTAAACTTGTACAAAAGGAAGTAAATACGGCCAGTACAGACAATGTGACATAATTGATTTACCCTTGTGTACACAATACACCTAGAAATGGGTAACATGTACACACAATATCGAGTAAAAGGGTATAAATTAAAGTAGTAGATCGTTTGGTATAATATTTTTGCGCAATATGTATTAAACTCATTTGATATAAAAATTTCTTGCGTGTGAAATATAAATGAATAGTATCTAATAAATACTTGCTTCTTAGTTCGCTGACGGCAAATGTAACAAAAGCAGCTTAACTGCAAATTCTTCATTATAATGTTTTGAAAACATTGTTTTCATGGGTTTTCATTACTGGTGTGTGAAGGTATTAATTTCAATCCGCAGTTGCCCCATGTGGTGGACATTAGCCGTGCCCGTTACCAATGACCAATAAAACAGCCTTCTCCGGCCCTAAAATAAAAATAAAATAAATCCTCCGGCCCTATTAAACTCCAATTCAAAATAATTTATTCATGCATGTTACCAATACTTTTTAATCTATATTTTTTAATTTTTTTTTCTATCAGCTTTTCGGATAAGTGGTACATTAACGAGGACAAGATAGGACGAAAGAAATTTCCTTTTTCTGCAGAATCCAAAAACTAATGAGGCTTACAACCGCTTCTTAGGTACATTATTTTGCAAAAAAAAACCATTTGGTTTTATTTGGGGTTATTTGGCCGTTTCATCTTCCGGGACAACTCACGCTATTAAACTTAGAAAAAGAATCATTTCGTTTCTGTTCAGATTTATGTACATAGCACAGAAAAAAATGTATGAGCATCTCAACCGTATGACGTGGCCCATGAGGGGATCGAACCCGCGACCTTCGCGTTATTAGCACGACGCTCTAACCAACTGAGCTAATGGGCCGATGCAAATACTGACGAAAATGTTATATAGATACTTAATTAATTATAAATATTCACTTGTAATATTGATTTATATACGAATTATTTAATATGCTAGTTTATAGTATTACGATGTATGTTATCTAGCAATTATTATTGTCACATCGACGTCGCAGTTAAAATTTTCTATGGATCGAACTTTAAGGCTGATGATGCGATTTTAGAGATTAATTAATCTCCTTGCATCACTAAATTATCTAATAAACGGCTAGGGGTTTCTTTGTAATGCAAGGGGCTAAGACCCCAGTGCGCAACGCTGATCAAATCGCTCACCTAGTAATATAATGGCACATCTGCAAAAAATGCGAAATTGACTTTACATGGTAGGTATACAATAGGTATACATGTTTAAAAGGGCATAATCTACATAGTGGTAAATATGTGTTAATGTCTATACTAGTAACCATACCCGTACAATATGTAAAAAACGTAAAAAGTACCCATAAATTAATTAAAAAAAAAATATAACATTTTTGAAATTCGTTTCTGTAAAATATGGCTTACGTAGATGTGCCGTTGTATTACTGGGTGAGCGAAATGCTTGATAATGATAACTGTTGACATAATACCAACTTTGAGATTATTGAGCTCTGCCCGAGGCTTCCCCGGGATAATAAGTAAGTAGCCCATATTAGGAGTATGTTACTCTAGACTACTCTAGAGTCTAGAGTCTAGCTAGATCATAGTCTACTAAACTTGTCTGATAAATTTCATGAAAATCCGTTCGTTTCTGCGTGAAAGAGTAAACATCCGTAATTAGGGGCCATCCATAAATTACGTCACACGTTAGGGGGGGGGGGGGGTCGATGTACTGTGACATTGAAACATTGTGTGACAAAGGGTGGGAGGGGTCCTAAATTTCGTGAAGTCACATTTCAAAATCGATTAATTGGTGTGTTTATGTAAATACCTATTAAAAAACAATTAATGGAAATAAAAGTTATTTAGGAAAATCTGTTTTAATTTAATAATTTCTAGGTGTACAATTTCATAATATTATGTGACGTTACACTAGGGGGGAGGTCTCACAAATGTGACCAGCTGTGACAAGGACGGGGGGAGGGATCAAAAAGTCATGAAATTAGTGTAACATAATTTATGGATGGCTCCTTATATCCACATTACATTTTCGTACTTATAATATTAGTAGGATTCTGACTGATGCAGGCTTGCCAATTTGGCAGTTACCGTAGTGCCTTGAGTTTATGAATATTATAGAGAAATCTCAGGTATACAGGTTTTCTCTCAGCTGCTCTTCCAGCGATACATAAATTATAATAACCAATGCCAGTAACTTTGTATTCAAAAATTGGTTAGCCCAAAACCCATGGTTCAGTTAAAATCTAAGCCAAATTTTTTCCCAGTGTAAGCAGTGGAAACAATGTGGACGAACCAATGTCAAGTGTACTCCAACACAGTTCACTTACGGTGTGGTACTCCAAAGCCACGCGATGTATCGATTGACTGACAGTAGAGTAGACACGTCACGTCTCTCGGTCAGTCAGTAGGTACACAGCAATTACGATCGTATTCCGTAATATATTATGTACTATGTTCGCATTCACGTCGTCAAAACGTGTGAGACGTGCTAGAATAGGCTAGAATATTTGTTTTGAATTGTCATTATTTTATCACCTCTATCACAGTGAAGAGTCGTGTAGAGAAGCACTAAGCAGTGGAAACTGGAATGTATGGTGCTTTCTAAGTAGTTCCCTATATCTATCGATTTTTATGGGACCTACATCTATTTTATTTATGTTCCCTATGGACTCCTAACCAGCTGAACCAATTTTGATGGTATTTTCAGAAAATTATCAAATTAGTCATTAGATCCTATGAAGTTCACAGGATTGATGGCGGTCGGTTCAAGTTTTTTTGTTTTTAGTGCTACCCTTGAGAAGTCCCGGTCGGATCGCTAGTTTAAAACAAAAATTGTAAAAAAAACTATCACTAGGTATTTAATGTTTCCGTTTTTGCCATCATTCTCCATTCAGAATCATTCTGTCTCAATTAAAATTTTCAAGATCTCGCCTTCAAAGAATAAAATTTTCTAATTTAAACTTTTTTTATCCTTTACAAAAGATTGAAAACGTGCAAAACGCGTAGATATTCAATTTATTCAAGAAAGTTTGTTTTGCAACTGTGAATCAAATTGCTTGATAATTTTAGCGAAACTTTCATCCTAGGGAATCTAGGTTAAAACAAATAACATGATTATAATCCGAGCTTTAAGATACATTTGTAATGGGTACTTTTAAGTTTAGTTACTACAATAAGATAAATTCATAATGGAAGAAAATATTTTGGGTTTCATCTCGATACATATTTGAATGTTCACCCAAATCAAAATTTTGATTTTTTTTTATGTTTTGACAAAAATTCTTTCAAGTTTTACAGAGCATCATAGCGTCTTTTCAGGATTCTGTATTTTCAGGAGATAAATCAATTTCATAAGACTGTTAGACGTCTCTTCGGTAGAGTTGGATGGAAGATGGTGAAGTGAAGTCTTAACTGCTACGTGACTTATCAACCAACTTAAGTGCGTTTCACATAAGTTTTCCTTTCGCTGTCATACTAATAGTATATTCCCCTCAGTCCGCGAGAAGCTGGTGAGGACACCTACAAACAACCCCTCAGAAGGGATGTTTTCAAAGAAAGAGTGAATAGGCTTTTAGTAAATTAGTGTGCTCACCATCATGACACCCACACTTACCATCAGGCGGGATTGTGGTGAAGCATTAACTTATTTTTAAATAAACAAAAAAACAATATAAAAAAAATATTCAGAAAAAAATTAATAAGAAAACAATGTTCAAACAATATTAAAAAAAAAATGTAATAAATATAACAATAATATTTTTTTTCATAACGCGCGTTTTTAGCAAACTCACCTGTGACGTTTTTCGTCACCTGTGTCACAGATCTTAAAATTACACTCATCATTTTTTCCATTAATTTCATAACGCGCCTAAAGAAGTAGGTATAACTTCAAAAATAAAAGTCCTATACACCCAAACAATACAGTTTTCGTATGAAACTGTTTACTGGTAGTTGAAGTCCGAGTCGAGTCGATATATGAGTTCGTCGAAGATTCAGTGTGTCATGAATGACATGACATGAGAGCCATGAGAGCCGCCAGGTGGTCAACATGTGTGTTGAAAATTTAATGTCGCCGCCCCGCCATATGAACCGAATCGTAAAATATACGTTCAGAACGGTGGGCGGGGCCTTTAACCTGCAACGGACATCGGTTCGTAATATACTGTTACCATTGCATACAATATGTTTGTTTGACATCCTTTGTAGTTTCTTCGCTGAATAATACAGTAGGTACCTACATGTCATGAATGCTGGTCTAAAATTCACATTTGTCGACCCGATTGCATATTTTTGTATTGTAGAGTCTGTTTTTAACCCCGACGCAAAAAGCCTGGTTTATAAGTTTAATGTTTTTGTGGGGTATGTGGCAGTGTTTCTGTCTGGGGCATTATAGCTCATAAATGTAGCTTCTTCTTTTTGGATGTAAACTGAATTGAACGAGATACCTATTTGTTAGCTATGTTTGGTGAAGATAAAACTGTAGAGGCTTTTTAAATTTTAACATTTAAAGCAGTCGTCTTTGCAAATTAATTCCCACTTAATTTGGCTGGGTTCGGCTACTTGAAGACGGTGGATTGTAAAGGTAATAATTTGCAGAGGAAATCCCTGCTTAAATATGCCATTCTTTGGTCTCACGAGATACTGAAGGCACCCCCATAATTCATGCGTGTAGAAGGGGCGATTAGAGGATTTTAATTGAACAAAATGCCACAACCACATCACAGGGAATTTAGTGCCAGAAATCCCATTGTTTAGACCTCGTCAACACGTACCTATTTACCGAAATTAGAAAGAAAGAAAGACGGTGTTGGGTGATAGTATAATTAGCAGATTATGATGCGGTCAACCCATCGAAGGCAATGAATGATTACATCTTAATTGAAAAGAAGGACTTAAGTACTCAAAGATACGTTTAGATACGTTTCTTTCTTAGTGCAATATCTTCTTCTTCTCTTTGTCGGTTTCTTCATTGCTGAAGGTCGTGCCCGTTTTGATAAGACTTGGTGGCGGAGCTGACAATGCAATATGTATAGTATTGTTCATGCTTCTTAAAAAAAACATACGAGACCATATAAACAAACCATTCTCACGCTGCTGGCGTACAGCAATTATTTCTAGAGGTAGTGTAATATCTAATATGTCTTCTGGTAACATGGCGGGCGAGGCTTGGTGGGAACTCCCATCGATATTAAGTTAGCTACACGTGTTTATGAAATTTTTAACCACCGATCCAAGGCTGACCGACTTTGTTTTGTATACAACTACGTTTTATGTCAACAACAAAGAAAAGGCAGAGCATTTGATGCTACCAATGTCTCCTTCGCATATTTGTAATACCAAAGACATCGTGATGCGTTAACGGTGACGACTCACGAAGGTAGGTAGGGGTTACTAAGTTAGTGTGTTTACCACTCAACACCACATTCTCTCCTCAGTGACGGATTAAGACTACTTGATGCCCTAAGCAATCCACGCCTGTGGGCCCCCCTATTCGTATGTCAACGTGGTTTTCTGTGCTTTTTTGTGCTTCTTCTGGTGCCCCCCCAGACGTGATGCCCTAGGCAATTGCTTAATTTGATTAAGGGTTAATCCGTCACTGTCTCTCCTACAGTCGCAGTCCTATTCGAGGTTTGACACATACTCGTATGTCTATGGCGGCAGGGGATGGTGGCTGTTTGTTTATCTTGTAACGTGAAGGTACGTGGACGATGAAGAGCGTAAGAATAGGCAATTGACCGTTCTGCTCGTAGTCGCTCTGTCAATACAAGACGATACGCACGCTTTTGTTGTTGCCAGAAGTCTTTGACATTTGACATACAGCGTTAAAATGCCTCCGTGTATTATACCAATATGATTGGTGTAGTGAAACAAAACATAAACATGTGTTGTAGCTCTTTTCGGAACAGGGCTTGTAAGGATTTGTAAGAGCTTAACGTATCTATATTTTTTTAAATAGGTATCTTTGATCGTGCATATCTAATTTATATTGGATTTTTATTTTTTACACTTCGTCTGTCGTACCTATTCCCATTTGACTTCCCTTCGGGCCACCTACCTCCTACTTCAGTAGTACATGTAAGAACTACTGTTTTCTGTGATAGTACAGAAGTAGTTTTGTTGACAGGTGTCAATAAAAGATATCAATCACAACGACCGCTCATTATGACAGTAAGGTCAGCTGAGATAACATCGAACGAATAAAACAAATTGAACCTGGCAACAATGTATGAGCTATTGTCTCACCTTAATACCTAAATATGCTGTCTGTATTTCTATAGATAATCTGTTTATTACCCCTCATGTTGTGAGAGGAGACCAGAGCCTAGCAGTGGCACAGTGATGCTTCTGATGAATGATGATGATGCTGAGTCTTTTTATAACAGAATATAAATCTATTTACTTACCTACTACAAAAAATAAGAGATTTTAGAAACATTTTCTTTTTGTTATACAATTCATTTTGTTAGAAAACTATAACCCCATTTTTTTTTAGTTTTACCTAAATTTCAGTTGGCGGTTTTTATTCAGTATTTAATGATCCTATAAAATTAACGGAGTTCTGTTTGCGTTTTGTACATTATGTTCTGAAGGGATTTTGAAGAGCATAACGAATCTTATAATATCGTTTCTATAAATAAACTGCTGGCACGAATAGTTGTGATATGCACTTTTCTCGTATTGCACGTCGGCCCATTAGCTCAGTTGGTTAGAGCGTCGTGCTAATAACGCGAAGGTCGCGGGTTCGATCCCCTCATGGGCCATATTTTCTTTTATTCATCATCATATCAGCCCTTTTATTGTTTTCATCAAAATAAAATTGAATATAACGCTTCACGTAACATGAACTTTATAGCGTGTGACTGTGTGTATAAGATGAAGAAGAAGATTATTGATGAAGTACGCTGTAGTTAAAATATTTTTTCCATTCCGTTTGTAGATTTACTTGAGAAAAACTATTAAGTATAATAATAATAAAATCATAATCAATATAATTTTAATAAGTTATTGACATTTTGTGCGCCCAATGATACGAATCAAATTTTAAAAGAATTTTGGCATCTTATGCAAAACTTTTGGACCAAAATTCAGACTCAAAAAAACTGAAACTTACCACAATCTGCACCTTATCATAATCAAAATCTGCCCTTCACATGGTCATAATCTGTAATCTGAAATAACCGTGAACCCATAACTTTAACTTTTGAGAATAGAGTCCGACATGGGCGTAGCCAGGGGGGGGGGGTTCGGGGGTTCAAACCCCCCCCCCCCCCTCCCGAAAAGTTAAAGACTGACATTTTTATGTGCTAACAAACCCCTAAAAAACATTTTTCTAGACGTCATTGCACAGTGGGAAATATTGGACAAAATTCTCGCCACTCGCCAATTTTCAGGTTATCGTCATAAAAAAATTTTCAATGACCTTGTTATACACTGAAGTTTCATAATCCGGTGAGGTTTTTTGGAAAAAAAATTATTTTATTTTATTTTTTTGCCTAGAAACACTACTCAACCTCACTTGGAAGAAAAAGTTTTGGATACTGGATACTTTTAGCATGTAAAAAAGGGGGTTTGCTGCAATGTGAATGATATATAAGGCTTTTAGGTTAGAATTTATAATTTTGAGGTTAGGTTTTTACTAATATATATCAGATACAACATCTAGGGTCATATTATTTAATTTTTTACAAAATTGGATATATTTTAAACATATTTTCCTACATTTGAATATCGAGTATCCAAAACTTTTTTCTTCCAAGTGAGGTTGAGTAGTGTTTCTAGGCAAAAAAAAACAGTTTTTCCAAAAAACCTCACCGGATTATGAAACTTCAGTGTATAACAAGGTCATTTAAAAAAAAATAATGACGATAACCTGAAAATTGACGAGTGGCGAGAATTTTGTCCAATATTTCCCACTGTGCGACGCCGCGACGTATGTAGTGCCAGCTATTAATTTCTTAGTTTAGTCAAAAAGTTCAAAAACGTGTTTAATACAAATAAAGCTCATAAAAATATGTGTGATAGCTCATTCGATTCGGAATGACGTCGTGAGAAAAAATAAAGTCTCAATTTTCTTTAGGGTTATTTTATGTACTTTTAGTCGTTGTATTTTCTTGAACCCACTCCCCCCCCCCCCCTCCCCCCCGAAACTAAAACCTGGCTACGCTCATGGAGTCCGATATAACGGTTTATCGTTAATCTGCAATTATTATAATACTAAATTGCTCGATTAAAAACTGGTTACAGATAAACGGCGAACGCAACCCTGAAGAAGTGTACAAGGACTTCCGCGCCGCTGTTCTACAGATCCTGGAACCATTAGAGGATCAGACCATGAACGGCGTCAGCGCGGTCGGTGTCGGCGCGCGCGGTGAGTCCATCACCAGACAACGCCTTTATCTGAACCTCGGTCACATCAGGGTTTACTGAACCAGTTCACAATCTTACAGTGCCCAACTTACCTATAGTTTTATCGTAATTTTTAACCGACTTCAAAAAAGGAGGAGGTGTTCAATTCGACTCTTTTTTTATGTTTGTTACCATGTTACCTCAGAACTTCCGACTGGGTGAACCGATTTTGATGATTTTTTAAATCGAAAGCTGGTGCTTGTCATGTGGTCCCTCTTAAATTTGACTTATACATGACAAGTAGTTTTTGAATTATTTTGAAGTCGGTTATTTTTTTCCAAAGGAAAAACAGAAAACTACATGATATTGTAACCATTACCCAGGTATACCAGGAGAGATAGTGGGAGTGGAGCCAGCGCCCAGCAAGCCGGTGGAAGTCCTGGACCATGACATCGACGTGGAAGCCGTGGAGCTCCCTGCGCCGACGCCCCTGCCGCTGCCCCACAGCCTTACTAATGGGAATGCTGCTAGGATGGTCAGTCCGAAGGTACATCCGCTAACCTAATATTTCTGTATTTCGTTCTTATGTGATTGCTATATTACAAAAGGATGGTTGGATCTCCTTGGGGTAGCTTAATTGTCTTCAGTTTCTTAGGGTTAAACCGCAGAATAACCATAAATACTTTATTACTAACAAATATTTTATACCTGGTCTAATATTGATCATACAGTATTTGTGCTAAAAAATTATGTATCTCGAACTCTAATGGTGCCAATATCAAAGATGTATTTAAAGTGCTTTATTGGATTTAAAATCAACGTGTAAACAAACATTTTAACATGGAACCTAAAAGATTATTTCGATGTCCGGAAGTCAAGTTCCACAGTATAGTTTCCGGAGCATATTATTTTTAGAGTCAAAAGACTGCTTACTACGGAACAGGCGTGAGGCTTTGAAGGGGCGGTTTTATTGTGGTTGTTAGTAAGGGTCGTGTGCCCGCCTTGACCTACCACTATTAGTACAAGGGAAGGGAATTTAAACATGTGTAAAGCGTGTGAAATGGGGATGATTGGTTTTTAGCGACCCACTTTTACGGCTTTTTAAGGTTCAATTATTGAGTGAACAAAATATCCTCCACGACGCCACAACGTTTTGTGGTATGAATGAAATTACAGATCGTGTAATCTATTTAAATATAAAACACAAACAATTTTTGTACGGATATCCTTTAAATAGGCTCTGAAACCATCCAACCAATATGCTTCAAAATGGTTTCATTTGGAAGGCGTCATTCGAAGGTGGTTTGAAACTACTAAAACAAGGCACATTCGGTCTATCGATATACCTAGACGATTTTCCACTTTTCCCGTACAACAAGTTGAAGATAATAATGTAAAGATGGCGCATCAACCTGAACGTCAACACAACACTGATCTGTCATTGTCATCAGAATTTTTTTAGCGTTGTAGAACACGCCGGGTATCCACTAACTTATGTAATGAAAATAATCTAGGTTAAGAAGATAATGAAGATGATTATGAAAACGCACTGGTGTTGAAATTGGTTATAATCTTGTATTTCCCCATTAACTGTCTATACTCTATAGATTTCAATTGTTGAATCTATCTGACTGTATTATTTTAAATATTGCAGTTTCACACGATTTAAATTATTCAAAAAACTCATATCTTCGAATTCTTGAAAAATTCGAAAACTCTTTCCATCGGCCCATTAGCTCAGTTGGTTAGAGCGTCGTGCTAATAACGCGAAGGTCGCGGGTTCGATCCCCTCATGGGCCATTACTTTTTATTTATTTAGAGTTCGCGGGACAACCATCGACTGATCGACCTGTCTTACGATACAACTATTTATCGTTTAGGCTCTGCTCCTTTGCTGTCTAATATGCATCTTAAAAATAATAGCGACTAAAAAAATAATAATTTATTTTTAACCGACTTCAAAAGAGGAGGAGGTATCCAATTCGACTGTATTTTTTATGTTTGTTACCTCAGAACTTTCGGCTGGGTGAACCGATTTTGATGATTCTTTTTTTAATCGAAAGCTGGTGCTTGTCATGTCGTCCCACTTAAATTTGAGCTAGATTGAAGTCGGTTATTTTTTTCTAGGTAAAATTCAGATTATAACAGCTTTTAGTGGGATTCGATGAAGGTCCGTGTTTTCGCAGAACCGTCGTTTATATTAGCAATCTTTGTCTAAGAATTTATTTGTATAATTCGTTAAATAATTTAGTATTTACTAAATTATTTATTATTATTAATTATTATTGGGCATTTGCCCCACTTTATTAAATATAAATAAGTAGGTAAATTTAAAATCAACTTCATTTTAATAATCCACGTGATAATAACGTGCAACATGTTCCGTTAACGTATGCTGCATTGAAAAGAAAAACAAAACGAAATAATTTATTAATTATGCAACCCTTAATTCCGTAAATGCTAATTTTTGAAATGCTTATTTGTCGTGACCAACCAAGCTATTAATTTTATGTGAATGTACTTGCCCGCCCCTTAGCTTGGAATATTGCATAATTATAACACCATTTGTGTAATTTATTAGTGTAAGTATTTCATATCGCAACTTCTATAAGTAGTTAGTACATCTAATTATATTGCTACAGGTAGTAGCCGTATCTACTAGTTTAGGAAAATAGTATAAGCCACGCCATTAAAGAAACGAATCTAAAATGGCGAAAATTAACATTCCCCTCACTCGCACTCTAAAGAGAGGAATAACGTGCGAGTGAGGGGAATGATAATTTCCGCCATTTTAGATTCGTTTTTTTAATGGCGCGGCTAATATCTTATTAGGCACTCGAAAAACAGCTTTATCAAATGACCATCAAAATTGTCATTTTCTGGTATCAATTTACCAGCGTGCTGGCCTAAGACTTTGATAATGTTATTGATACACTGGTACGGGAGAGAAAGTGGCGTGGTGCGTTATACTGAGTATTAAACCTAACGTACTAATTTTATTGTCATGTTTACGTTACTGCAGCCGGAGGTGATCCGAGTCCGCGGCGCGTCGACCACGCCGATGACGCTGTGGGTGGTGGGCGGGCCCGGCAGCAACAAGGCCGCGCTGTGCCAGCGAGCCGTGGCCCAGAGACACGGCTGGACACATTTCAGGTAGGGTCCCAGGCACAGGTCCCACGTCTCTTATGCTTCAGAAACTCGATATCCTCAGCACGATAAAACACCACGCACTAGCAGACGCGGGAGGCACGGTGGTGGGGTATACCGTATACAATAACTATGACCATATATTGTAACCCCCTCGCACTGGGCCCCACGTTGGGCGCCAGTGCGAGGGTGTAGGTAGATCCTCCACAATTAGTAGTAGGTAGGCTCTCCGGGCGGGGTAGGTAATTAAGTAAGGAGACACAATTCCGATTTTTCCAAAGTATTGTATTGTCGTACTGTTAAAAAAACTGTAAAAAGTAAAAGTATTCCAAAATAAAATAACATTTTTTAAAATGTTCCCCTCCTTCATTTTTCTTTCAATATTTAAAAATTTAGAAGAAAAATGCATCTGCCAGCCAAGGAATATGGAACGAGGTATTACACTTCGTTACAATTTAGTGGTAAGAAACATAAAGAGGAGACAAAACGGCGAAAGAAACTCCTTATTAATAATCCTCATAAAACAACACGCATCTACCTTCCAGTCTCGGGCAACATCTCCGCGCGCTAGCGGACGTGGGGGCACGGTGTGATATACAATAACTATGACGTTATACATATATATTTTTGTGTTCGGAAAGATAAAGAGGTGACGAAACGGTGAAAGGAACTCCCTTATCACTTTATAAAACAACACGCACCTACTTTACAGTCTTGGGCAGCGGCTCCGCGCGCTGGCCGACGCGGGGGGTACGGTGGGGTCAGACGGGGCGCTCGCCCGCGCGGCGGTGGCGGGTGGGGAGTTGGCCCCCCGCGACCTGGTGGCGCGGCTGGTGCGCGCGGCCGCTACTGACGCCGCGCGCAGCGGACACGGCCTCGTGCTAGATGGGTATCCAAGAGATCTGGAGCAAGCGAGCGGGTATGAGCGGGAGGTGAGTAGAGCTTTGTCTCTTTCTTGTTTCTCTATTCCTTCTTGGCGGGCTTTATCGTTGGTGCTTTTGATTGTGGATTTCTAAAGGCGGATAATCATACCATCAAAAGAAAGGAAAGAGCACTAGCCCCCAGTTGGAACAGCAAGAGGCGTTAGGTGGCTGTCTCAAATAAGAGGGCAGCCTCCAAACTAAGCAAGTAGTTAGCCAGGCAAGTGTCACGAAAAGATGAAAATAACAGTACCTATTATTATTATTAATCTTATAACAATATTAATGATACAATCCTTACACGAAGCTATATCACCAAGAGGGACAACCGGTTTCTGCCACGACACCCTAGTCTGCCGGCAGGAGTCGGTCAGTATTTTAGACCGTCCCAATACTTACTACTTATGCGTAAAATAAAGAAAACACTACACTAACAATAGTAGTCAATGGATTAGCTACCCCCTCAACGTCAGCTGTCAAATATATAAAAGGAGTGCCAACTGTAGCGATCGTAGGCCACTGGCGAGTTTTTTTTTGGGACTGTTAGTGGGGGCCCCTGTATGCTGGGGCCCCGTGTAATTGATACGGCTGATACGGCGGTAGTTACGCCCCTGCTCCTAATGTATACTGAAGATATTTGTTGTCAGTTCCAAGTGTCCCCCCGCCTGGTGCTCCTGGACTGCTCGAAGCTGCAGCTGGGCCGCGGGCGGCGCGACGACTCGGTGGCGGCCTTCCGGCGCCGGCTCGAGGTGTTCCGCGAGCTCAGCCTGCCCATGCTGAAGAGCCTTGACCAAGACCATCGGCTCGTGATCGTGAGTTTACTCATAGCTCATTAGAGTCACTTGCAACCAGTGACGGATTAAGACTACTTGATGCCCTAAGCAATCCACGCCTGTGGGCGCCTATTCGTATTTCAACATGGTTTTTTGTGCTTTTTTGTACTTCTTCTGGTGCCCCCCCAGACGTGATGCCCTAGGCAATTGCTTAATTTGATTAAGGGTTAAACCGTCACTGCTTGTAACAGCTTATCTATACTAATATTATAAAGAGGAAAGATTTTATTGCTTGCATTGAACAGGCTCCGAAACTACTGAACCGATTAGAAAAATTCTTTCACTGTTGGGAAGCTACACTATCCCCGGGTGACAGGCTATATTATTATATTTTCAAAAAATTAGGGCTCCTTAATAAAACTCCAATTATGTAACCCAAGGTGCAAAAAAATAAGAAAACCGAAGCAAAGCGAGGGCGGTTACTCGTATAATATAAAATTGAAAATTAAGTAATCCCCGAAAAAAGAGCTGATGGCCTTGAAACACCTAAACAGATCTTCATAATTGTAGCTTAGAACCATCTCGAAAACCGCATCATAACCGGTCCATCCGTTTAGGAGCTACGATGCCACAGACACCTAAAACTTATAACACCCCTCTTTTTGCGTTTGCGTCGAGCGTTAAACATTTAAAAGGAAGTTGATTGCACGTCGACATTGTCACACGTTGACAGCCCTAAAGTCCTGTTTATATGTTTGTGAAACCAACCCTGCATCTCCCCAGGTGGACGGCGACACGGACTCGGCGGAGGTGCAGGCGGAGTTCACCCGCGTGCTGCTGGAGGAAATGGAAAAGGCGGAGGCCATCGCCGCCATACCGCCACCGCCCGTCAGGGCTGGTGAGGAACACGCGCCAACCACAGGTAAACTATAAGGGTTCCGTTTTGACTACGGAATACAAAAAAGGTATGGGAATCTGTGTAGCAGGATTCAAAGATAACTTACCTACCTACTTTTGTTTTTACTTGAGTTAGTTTCGAATTTTCGATTATGTCATTCGTAGTACATAATAAACACGTCAAAATTTTACATTTTTCTTATTATTTTTATCGTTTTTGACCAATGATTTTAAAAGAAAAGGTAGGCCGTTGGAACCGGAAAAAAGTAGCGTCAGCTCTCTATCTCTCTCTCTCTCCGTGTGTGTTTTACTGTTACTCTTTCTGTCTGTCTCTCTGTGTTTTTCACGAATTAAGTGACGCAGCGTCACAGCAATGTACTGCAATGACCATTGGTTCAACAGGACCAATTTAAGTGGCACATTTTGAGAACGCGTTGGTCCTTTCTATTATATATAATATATATAAATTCCGTGTCACGTTGTTTGTCCGCGATGGACTCCTAAACTACTTAACTGATTTTAATCAAATTTGCACACCGTGTGCAGTTTGAGCCAACTTGAAAGATAGGATAGCTTACATCTCAAAATAAAAAACTTTTGGCAGAACGAAGTCTGTCCGGGCAGCTAGTTATATATAATACGTCAATGTTTCTGACACATTTCTTCACCATCGCAACAGAGCACAGACAAGCCGACGGATCAACGATGCAGCAGTTCGCGCACGCCATGTCGCGCATGGGTGGCGCGCTGGCCAACGGCGCGGCCAACGGGGCCTTGCCCAACGGGCTGCCCGGGGTGGCCCACGCTGTCAACGCTGCTGTACCCAACGGGTTCGTTGGCATCAGTAATAAGGTGAGGCTGGGAAATAGTCGGTTTTGTAGAGGGTAAATCAATTTTTGGCCGCAATCTTGGCCCAGAATACTGACAATCCCATACCGGCAGACCAGGGTGTCCATGTCGTAACGCTGCGAAAAGTAGGAGTTTTAGTTTGGATTATATATTTCCGTAGAGCCAGTGGCGTAGCTAGCCCTGGAGGCCACGTATAAATATTTGTTGAGGTGGGGCCCCCTCAACGTCAGCTGTCAAATATAAAATGAGTGCCAACTGTAGCGGTCGTAGGCCGCTGGCAAGCTTTTTTTTGGGAGTGTTAGTGGGGTCCCTATACGCTGCAGGCCCCGTATAATTGATACGGCTGATACGGTGGTAGCTACGCCCCTGCTTAGAGCTTGTCTACTTTTTTGTCTGCCGCCAATGGCCATACGGCCTGTCGTGTACCAGCTAGCAGCTTGAGAGCCAGTTCTTTCCTTATCCCTTCATCCTTAGTCGTCAACGCATCTGTTATACCTACCATACCAATAGCGGTGCAAATGTCCATGGGAGACGGTAAACACTTACCCGTTTCTCAGTTATTTTAGTATTTAAAAAGAAAAAGCTGCACGGCTTTGATTTACCCGTTTTTGTGTAGGTGAAGCCGCTGGTGAGCACCGCGCGGGTACCCACGGTGTCGGCGCTCACGCATGATGACGTCAGACGACTCTACGAACAGAGCTCTGGCGACATTCTTAACACCGTCAACACACACATGTAGTTTCTCCTTACTCCATTTTTTCCATACACCTGACGGCCGTTTTCAATAATCTATCTATCTATTAGCTCTGGAACTAACAGCGCATTACACATACAATAATGTCAATACAATAGTGTCAACTTTTTTTCAGTTGCTAGGTAATTGAATAGAGGATTATGGATAAATCTTAATATATATAAATTACGTGTCACGTTGTTTGTCCGCGATGGACTCCTAAACTATGTACTTATCCGATTTTAATCAAATTTGCACACCGTGTGCAGTTTGAATCAACTTGAAAGATAGGATAGCTTACATCTCAAAATAAAAAAACTTTTGACAGAACGAAGTCTGTCCGGTCACCTAATACAATATAAAGGGGCCGCAGATAAGATACCAGTATACGAGTGTGCCCTGTGCCGCCCTGTGCGTCTTCACGGCTCGCACCCATACCTACATTTAATTCGGAGTACGGACATACAAACTTGGTGATAATATCTCTAATATCCTTGCGAAAAATAAATCTCTCGTTTTCTGCAAACTGTAGCAGTGGTTTACGTCTGATGTTCCAACTTTATGGTGATAATATTATATATTATAATACCTACTTCAATGAGTTTATTATTTCTGGAAAATCAACGGTTTTCATCATTACCTACCGACATTTGCTAATTAGGTAGGTACTTTTGGTTTGGATTAATGATTTCAATAAAGCTATAATTTGTGAAAAGCGAGAGAAATTTTTTAATCTCTGGAGATTGTTCCTGAAACATAGAAGTAATATTTTGTAATTTAAGTGTCTTAAATGTCATTTATTTCGTAGTTGAACATAAGTAATATTTCATTGTATAAATCATGCAATCACTATGTAGATAGAATAAACTAGTTTGTAAACGTATTTGTAACGTTTGTAAGTACTTAGGTCTAGGTATATCATTAGTAATAAAGATCTCTATGTTCAGTTAAATTTGTATAACACTGATGTTATGAACAGTAGATAGTAATGATTCGAACAAAACGTAAAACGTGCCACAATATTTAGGAAATAACCTAGGTTATTATTATGGAATAAGAGTAGGTACACAAATATTACACATTTCATTATGTTAAATTGATGTTAAAGAGCAAAAACTTGGAATTTAAATTATAGTACTATTTAAGCTAGTACTAAGAATAAAATTACATTTATGATGATAACAAAAAATATGTTTATGGTGAATCTGAAATGGATGAGAATTTAAGTGAAGGCTAATAAAGCTAAAATATTTGTAATTACGTCATATCTAAATTAAGTACTAATAATTAATTTCATTTAAGTATTGCTTTTAATAACATTCATGTTTTATTTAAAGTATTAATAAATAAACTATTAAAGCATTATTTCTGATAATATAATGATGTGATCACATTTTCATAATAACATAAATCTAATTAATAACATATCATCAGAAACATTACAAATGATATTTATTACAAAATTAATTCCTCTTTATATTACTCTATTGCCTGTAATCCAATCGATTATTTATATCAGACTCGAAGGACCAAATTATTATCCGGTTACGAGGACCATATTACATGACTGTACGGTTAATTGTACAAGAGTATACTCGTATAATTTATATATAATTAATAATAATTGGATATTATAATAAATACACTAAGATATTTAAGATTCACTGCAACAGTTGCCAATTTAGATGTAGACCACTATAGTTAGGTACCGATGACCAATATCACTAAATAAGCACTAGTATTGAAATACCTAAAATAGATGTTAATAATGTAATAAATTTAGTATTAATAATACCAAGTGTAGAAAATTTAATCTTGCATACCTACACGAAATTAATGGTATTAATTAACAATTAAAATCAATATTACCAATGTAATCCTTCGAGGGGCCCTACCACCAGCGGGCCGGATTTAGTCGCTTTTTAAGACACCCTTCCGGCGTGGGATTGGGGTTAGTATTTTAAGCCGCCCCAATATGGCTAAAAATAACATTTCATTATGTTTTACATTATTGTCCTGTAAGTACTGTGACGTGTACTAAGTAGGTGAATATTTTTAGATATTAGAAGATGCAATACCTACAATTAATTATGTGTTTGTACCTACTTATAATTACTATTTATATTTTTAAAAATAAAAAGCACTTTCATACTCGGGTTGTTTTTGTTTTTCCCTGTAAATTAAAGGTGTAAAGGTAGTCATAGGCCTAAATACCCATTTTTTCCCGCCCTATTAAATAATAATATTAATTACTCACTTTATTAATTAATATTTATTGTGCAGCACCCGTAGTGCTATAACTGTCTTGAAAACCAAAATCATGGACCAATAATTATTAGGTAGGTAGTTATTTACTTTAACAGAGGCACCTTATACGATTTACTCTAGGCCACAGCCCACAGCCTACATGAAAGCCTACATCAGTATTTTGTAGGTAGGTACTTAATGTTTTATGTCTTATTCCTGAAATCCTCACTAACTAAATAAACAATTAAAGCCTTACTGCAAAGTACCTACTGCTTAGCAAACCAAATTTATTCTATTTGGTGATTGCAGAAATACGAGACATATTGAATAATAAGTACATTTTGATGTTCGGTTTACGTAATGAAAGTTTCGTAAAGGGTGGATCCAGCTTTAAATTAACGTTCACCATAGCTTTGTACAGTCACCTGCAGAGAAAAGTAACCCATCTGCTTATAAATATACGAACAGCAACGATTCCATTGCCTATTGCGTTGTAAACAGATGCGTTACTTTTCTCTGCAGGTGACTGTACCTACGTGGTGCCTAATTAATTAATTAACTTAACATTAACATCAAATAACTTACTGTGGGCATAGACTTGCAGGTATGTATAATAAACTATATTTAAGTCTATGACTGTGGGTTGACTTGAAACGTGTTAGAAACAAAACCCACGTGATCATAGTTCAAAGTTCAGTCAACTCAATCAATAGTCAAATTTCCCGCCAATTGCCGCATGTTTCCCGCGCTGTCATCGCGCGCCCTGCGTCGGCTGGCACAGTTTCCACGCCCTTGACCGCGAAGCAATCACACTGAACATTAAGCTGTTTCAGCGCTGAATCGAGACCTTTATTTTTTATTATAAGTACCTAATATTTTTGTGCCATATCATTTTCAACTATAAAGACCAATTTTATTCATTAAATGGCTGTTAGGTATGCATTGCATTGACGATAGTTTATTTCAGTTAAAAATACGGTTATCCAGGAAAAATATTCTTAATCTCATCTTTTTACATTAAGTAGCTTATGTACCTGTTTCCAATCAAAGAAAAAACTGAAAGGCATTTTCAGTTTAACTCGTAAAGTACTATAATGTTAAAAATTGCTAAATCTTCATAAGTCTTATCGGATTTTAAAATGGAACAAATAAACTTCATGAAAACGATTACGATCGATGCAGCGCATTTCTGCGCTGAAAATGCTGAAACTAATCAAGCCCGCAGTCGTTCCGCAGAGCTCACGAAGTGCGGTGCTTGTGTTCTAATTTCAAACCTTGAACTGTTCCCGCTATAATTTGAATAAAAATGGTAAGTAAACCATAAATAATAGTCTTTTAATTATTTTACAATCTGTCTATGGTCGTGTTTTTATTCGTAAAAACTGTTAATGTTCTTAAGAAGATTGTGTAACCGTATCATATATTTTTCGTCTTTCGCTAAGATTTGGTTTGTTACGTCACAACAATGATAATAATAGCACAACTTTTTATTCTGATTGCACGCGAGCTTTTCTTCGATTCCATTATAATCACATTATGTCAGTTATATAATTTCTATAAGGTAGATATGTAGGTACCTACAAATAAAATACGATAAATATTTTAAATCAACTATTTATTTACCAATAAAGCTTGTAAGTTGAGAGGATTCTTATTATTTAATTATAATTTTATTTAAATTTAATAATAGTAAATTATTTATCTTAAAGCTAGAATTGGAAAAAATAATACTACCCACATTATGTTAAAATTTAACCATTTGTCATTTCCTATCGGCGTAAAATCTGCATCAACCATGGACTTAAATATATTTTGTATGGTACAGCGTGTCTATATATCTAAGTCTATGGCATCAACGCTTTCAACTGAAGTGTCAACGTATTTTGAAAATGAACCTTTATATTATACCACAGAAAAAATAATACTTAGTACTTATAAATAAGATTATACTATAGTTGGCTACATGTTGGCTATTGACTAATAAGCGCTTAAAGTATTCAAATGTTTCACTACAAGCTTATTTCTGTTACAAGAACATTCCACTCCACCTGTTCATGAAACAGATGATTGAGAAATAGATATAGGATAGCAAAATGTTTTTCAGCGATTTACTGGACATAAAACTGTGTCATTAAAATGTCAGCTGAGTTTTTACCAGTTATTCAGCGAATGTGGAATGTGTTTGACTAAACTGCTGATTTTCGATTACATATCTCGTCGAAATTTTTATATTAAAAAAGGCATCGAATTATATTTCTTTAAATTCCTATTATGTCCTCTTGTCAAAAGTTACAACGTTCGTGGATACCTAGGTCAGTTGTTATTACTTTACGTATTAACTTATCCAGAGATTATGGATATATTTTTGAAAATATCCCTAAAGTCCAGCTCAAAAGCTACCAGTTAGTAATTTACATTATTATATAATTTTATCCCCTTAGGTACATTCTTCAACTCCCAGAAGTAACTACCTATTAGTAGTATTTTTTTACGATTTTCTTAACTACGTATTTTTCAGAAAAAGTAGATCAAAACGTTATAATTAAGAAGTTAATTAATGCCATTAGTTAATGCCATTCATTTATTATTGGATTGGCATTTCTGAACACATAAAAAATATAAACAGTAATGTATGATAAATAAAACATAATAAAAGCTAGAAATATCATCATATTTAAACAGGTACTTAGTGCGTTAGATTATACATTTTATAATATACCTACAGTAACTGCATCAACTGATAAATCAAATCTGATATCGATACTTACTAATAAATAAATAATAATTCATTCGTATCTTTGTATCGCGGCCGTTTGTAACAAGTGTTTTTCTCTGTTCACGATTTCAATTTAGTTTAAGTAATAGTTTTAAAGAAGAAAACAACAATTTACATTACGTAGTTTATTACGTTATTTAGTATACATTTAAAAAATCAATAATCATTATTCAGGGCTGTGCGATATCACATTTTATATGTGGAACAAACGTCTTCCCCAACCAAAGTGATCCATTATTTTATAAGATGCTGAGTCCGGTCCGGTCCTGAAACACTACAGATTTTACTTGCAAATATGTATTTATAGAAGGTTTATTTATTTTTATTTTATTTATTTTGAGCATACATTAGTGTCTGACAATTTTGTCTATCTAACACTCTTAAAAACTTAAAAATATTTGTCATCGTGATTTTGGACAGAAAGTGGGACCTTGAAAAGAAATGAATATTATATTGATTAGTAATTAGTTAAGAAGCTGGGCAAGGGATAACAATCCCTAAGGCCATTACGACCAGATTTAGGCAATTTTTTGGTTAGGTTTAGAAGAACAGTACTTAGGTAGAACACCCGATCTTTGTTCAGAGCTACTGTGTCTGAAATTTCACTCGGCCTTATAATTATAAGTTAGCACTACACTACCGACCTAAATTATAAGTCAGGGCTGTGCCAGAGGTTCTATTCACTATACTTAATTATCCCCAACTTATATAACTTGTAACACAGCAGCAGAACTCTAAGAAGAAGTAAATATTTGTATTGTGCTCGCAGGAGTAATAGCACAGTAAATGAATCTATATCATTTACTGTGGTAATAGTGTCTCATGGTTTCTCATGGCTCATCTTTATTTTTAGCGTGCACGGGAAACATGAAAATTACGTCAAAAAGACGAATTTTAAATTAATTTCATTTCCACCGGGTATTAGAATCGAATAAGGTGCATGGTGAAGAGGAAACATCTCCAGCACACCGCTAACCTTTCGTCTTCACTTGTTTTCATTAGTTCCGGTCACGCTCGGTCGCGGTGCTGCCAGATAAGAAATGGCATTATTATTATGCAAAAATGCTATTTTAGTGGATTCGGCTAAATGGGGTGGCTAAATGAAGACTTTTTATTTTATTAATATTCGTTATATTGGGGAGAGGTTGTAGACAACCTTTACAACTTATTACTTAATAATTAATCGTAATCGTTGAATAATAATTGTTTCTACATCAATTTAATCTACTATAATATGTATAAAAATTTCGAGTCATGGTGTTTGTAGAAGCACTCCTAAACGGCTCGACCGATTTTTATAACATTTTTTGTGTATAGGATTTGGTAGATATGAGAATAGGTCGTAAAGTACGATATACCTATTTGATGTGATCCAGCGTATAAAGCGGAATATCCACATCTGCATTTTTTTATAAAAACCGTCACGTCATCAAGACCCGGAAAAACCGGTGAATGAGAGTGAAAATACTAAAACTGTTCCATAGTACATTTACAACAAAACATTTTGGTGATCTTGGCACGTTTACCCACCAGAAACACGTGGGTTTGATGACGTGCATCGCAATAACGATAATTTTCTCCAAAATCATCCAGTTGCGCCTAAGATCGCTCCGGGAATACCGCGTTCGAACTTGCCAACTTACTATTGGCACCGGTCAAATAAATGTAGTTGCTGCCGGGAAAGGATTGCTTTTACTAAATCTTCCTATTTGAAAACTACGAGCAGAGCCTCAAAGGAATATTTAAAACAGTATTGATTGATACATAAGTAAATTATTTAACTTCGCCGCTTACCAGCGGGCGGGGTCGCAGCGAAAGGCCTGGTTAGATAAGTTTTCATCTGTTTTTCTCCTTAATTTTATTTCTTTTGGTTATCTAACTTAATATTTTGAGTAATTTTGGCCACGACCCTCTGGTTTATCCTACCCTTTTCGTAAAATACAACAAGTACCCACCAAACTATATCGATAGAATCAAGAAAATATGAGGCTGACATACTTTGGGAATAGGATTTAAACAGGTCACAATTGTTAAAGAATAGTATTATACAGTAGCAATCTTTTAAATTTACTTCTCGCAGCGGCCAAATATTTACGAATGTTATTCTTAAATTTCGGCATTCAGGGTCAGTCACTCCCGGTCTGTCGGCGCGAGTAAATGAAAGATCACATCGAAAACTTTTCGCCAAAATCTTACGTATACCTGTTTATATTGATCTGTGCTGCTAGCCTCGAGCTGACCGGGATCTTCTGGGCTGCTCATTTTAAGGTACTTACCTTCTTTAAATACTCAATTAGGTGGGCACATGAAGATAATCTTCATCAAAAACCTCAACGATGATACTAATCTATATAATATCATCATCATTAAGATGTTTAAAATGTTGTCTCACACACTATGACACTACATCAATAAAGAAACGTGGTGGATAACATCAACCCTTTATAATAATAAAATAACTTGACCAGAACAGAACAAATCGTGAATTAGATATTTACAACAATGAATATTCCAATGAAAATGTATAATATTATGTTACATTTTATTATTTATCTCTCGTTTAAAGAGTGAGTAAGTTTCTTGATAGCTTAATGACAAGCGTATCACACTATCAATAAAGAAAAGTAGTGGTGATAAAAAGCATCCCAGGCAGACCCCTGCATAGAAAATCCGTTGAGTCATGAAAAGTAATCAATAGTTTATGTAATTAATGGCGTGATGAAAATATACAGAATGTAATGGCTGACCTACATTCGCTATTAACCATGTCTCGCGTGATGCCAACTGCAGTGCATTATTTTGCAGGCACTTTGGTACTCATAGCGCGTTGGAGTCAAGCATCAAGTATCAACACAGTTCAAGCTACAGTGACCCAAATAGGCGCACCGTTTCAAAAATATGTATGTACCTATGTAGGTAGGTAGGTAGGTAGGTACAAAAGTAAAAGAAAAGGATCGTTCTTCCCTCCTCTATTCATCAAATTATTAAATTTGGGATAATCCACTAAAAATTGTCATTGATAAATATTGTCATCGACAAAATCATAACTAAGCCTGCGAGGTAAACTTTATTTTTTTTATCGATAAACAATGGACAACATACAGCGCAAACCTGCTGTTTGGATTGACAGCTGTCAGTCTAACTGTGAAAATTGTTTACAAGTTACAACAAAACTACAAATCGCGGCAACACGGCGAGAAACTAAAATATAGTTCGACCTCGACTAATATAATACATGCTTTTAATTTTTCAACACACAACGGTCATTGTCATTGTGGTCGCTGAAAATAGACACTGGCTCGGAGTAACGAGATGCAAGATCGCGCCGGTTCTATTTAAAACACTGTCCAATGTCTACAATACAGAGAAACATAATTATCGTTATTACATTTTAATTTAAAATCACACGACGTACCATCACATGGCTCTGATTGTTTTGTAGTCAGGCATTAGCTTATTCAGTATAAAAAAAGGTAATTCGTTGTAAATATTGTAGATTTGTTTTTGGCTGCTTGGCACTTTCCACTTTCGTCTGGTAATCCCCATATTGGAATATCTGCAAAACCGTAATCGGCACAACTGACTCCAACAGCTAGTCTGACTCTACAATCGACTAATCGGCTATTCGGCAAAAGTCAGTCGGCACATCTCTAAAAATTTTAATAATTTCCTATATACTTTGAGACTTTAAAAAACATACTGGCATACTGCCTTGTTAATTGACATAACATCCGACGAATGATGATGACGAGGGTCTTAGAAATGACATCTGTCTAAAGTCTAAATCATGTCGTCAAATACACACTGGTTAATTGAAACTTTAAAATTATTGATGTTAGTTTTTTAATGATACTTTGTAATAACAGGTCTATATAAAATAAGTTTATAATACGTAATGGAAGACAAAGTATGCGAACCATGCAAAGAACCAATCATAGACAAATACCCAGCGTGTCCTCTACAGTGCCACTCGACGAAATGTAAAGCGTTCAAAGCTTGGGTAAGACTTTCGAGCAGCACTAGTATTAGACAAAAGACTAGGGCTAGGTTAGTATATAATGACGACGATTTACACAATGCGGCTAAAAGCATCCTAGATAAAAACCTAAAATAGAAAGACTACTGAGACCTAAAGCCAGACCATATCACTTAAAATCTTACTAATGCATTTGGGTGAAAGTAACAATTCAAATAATAATGAGAGGGATGTAGCACAACTCTAGCTAGGCTTTGCAAGTATTTATCAATACAGTTTACATCCTTTTGAAAACAATATTAACAGGTATGTAGATGCCAGCCTTCTTCGTTATATTTTCTTTCACTCTAGTGATAAGAGTGAAATATGCACGTAAAATGTCCTTGAAAAATTCGAGCCCAAATCTTGAACAGGTAGGTATAGTTTACGTCTAAATTAACAACTAGAATAAACTGTTCAGCTCCCTTGAGAGCGACTTACTACCGAGCAGGATTCTGTCCCATCCTCAATAAAATAAAAATAAACGCTTACACACTCATAACCCCGCAGTAGGTTATTACCTTTGTTGCGGATGGCATGGAAGACACAATTATAACACATCACAATAAAACCCATGACCCGAGTACCTACAAATATTTATCTGTTACATAAATATCTGCCCCTGCCGGGAATCGAACCCGTTACCCCTCGCTTCGCAGGCAGGGTCGCTACCAACTAGGCTGCAGGGTCGTCATAATATTGAAACACATTTTGAGAAAAGGACATTTTGCGAATAGGACATTCTGCGAATAGGACTTTTTGCGTCCGCCGGACATTTCGCGAAAAGGACATTTTGCGCCTAAACCACGTACACGGTACACGTAAATATTTGTTCTCAATCGTTGCATGTTTGTGTGTACCGCTTTATAATGTAGTCCTGTCACCCAGGCCCCAATCGACACAAGCAAAAAGCCGATCGTGTGGGTGCTGGGCGGGCCGGGGTCGGGCAAGGGCACGCAATGCGAGAAGATCATCGCCAAGTACGGGTTCACGCACCTCTCTACCGGCGACCTGCTGCGCGCGGAGGTCAAGAGCGGCTCCGACCGCGCCAAGGAGCTCACCGCCATCATGGAGAGAGGTAGGTTCTGTTTTTGCTATAAGATCAAGTAAAGTAGGTCCTACTGTTTTCTCAGTAATAACGTAGGTAGAAAGGCAAAATGTTAGAATTATATTGTTCTATGGAAAACCAGGAACTTTTTAAGTGATTTCATTGACGGCGCTAAAATCGTCTTTAGTCACTATACTAATGTTGCGATTAAAATCAAAAAATTTGTTCTGTTTTTAATCAACATATTAATGTACATGGCCGTTGTTTGCAGTATTAATTTCTTAAACGTGTGCACTGTGCAACGTGCATAACTTCACGAAAGCTTTCAAACGTCAGGCTTTCGTAGCATCAAGGTTTGGTGGAGAGTTTAATGGGGCAAAAAGTCGATAATGTCGTTTCAGCGCTCGACTGGTACTTAAAAGCGCTCTCGATTTTGATATGGATTTTATAACGAACTAAAGCTATGTTTTATAACGAATTAAAGATATATTTTATAATGAATTAAAATTCAAATTCAAAATTCAAATTCATTTATTCGCTTGAAAGTGGGTACATAACAATGTCGAAAAATTAATTATATTCTGCCCTCCACATTCCACCATTAGTCTACTCGATAAGTTCAAAATGGTTGAAATTAGAGATACTGCTCTTAAAAATACGTGCGATAGCTCATTCTGTTCGGAATGATGTCTAGAAAAATGTTTCGGAAGCGTTTACCAGCACGTAAAAAATTGCAAAAGTTATTGACAAAATAAAGTTGAAAAAAAAAAGTATTTTGTTTTTGGTAATCACTTCGAAACTATTAATATTTAAGAAATTTTAAAACAAGATTCTTAAAGTAGAGGAAATTTCCAAACAATGACTCGCGACTCTCGGAACTCTATCTCCATTATTTATAACTTTAATTTAACGCTGAAAATGGGTCTCCACGCTGCATTTTTAGGTTGCGCGTGCGGCGTCAAAACCGAGTTCGTCACACTCAATAATTTTTTAAGGTATTAATTATTAATTTAAAAAAATAAAAAAAATATGGTGTATTCGAAACACTTCAAAGAATTTGCTCCCGTAGGAAATTTTGCTTAAAGTTAATTTTTCAACAAGTTAGACGATTGTTAATTAACTAAATTTTCTCGAACTTCCATTTTCATTGTACATTAAAAAAAATGTTTAAGTAATTGTCCTATAAATTTTTCGCTTCGTGGAGCCCTTCTTATATACATGCTTAACGAGATCACGTCATAAAAGTTTAAAAAGTTTTAATACTTTGTGTATAATAATTTTATAAGTTGAACAAACAATTTTTTCGTTTTTTTATCGAATCGAAATTAAAAAATTTAAAAATGTTTTTATCTGTACTTTGTTATACATCGTTGTTTTTTTTATTTTTAGGTGTTTCAGAAAAAATATATAAAAAAGTTGAGAATTTGTTTATAAAAAATTGTTAAGTTAAAAAACAATGAAATTGTTGATAAAAAAAATATTTTTTTACATTTCTATTAAAGATGGTTAATTATAATTTTTAAGAAAAAAAAATTATTAACTAATTATTCAAACAATAGAAATATTAAAAAACAATTATAAACAATTAAATATCATTATTAAGAAAAAAATTTTTTTTTCAAAAATCATAATGTTTTGTAAAGAATAAGATATTAAGAAATTTTTTCTTGAAAGCATTGAAATAGTCTATTTGTTTATAAAAAAAAAATTATAAAAAAATGAGGGAATTTTTTTTTTCAAGTCATTAAATGTCTTTTATGAATGCCAAAACGATTATGTAATAATAAATTGAGAAAAAAATATTTTCAATAATATTATTTGGATTTTTCATTTTTTGTTCAACTTATAAAATTATTATACACAAAGTATTAAAACTTTTTAAACTTTTATGACGTGATCTCGTTAAGCATGTATATAAGAAAGGCTCCACGAAGCGAAAAATTTATAGGACAATTACTTAAACATTTTTTTTAATGTACAATGAAAATGGAAGTTCGAGAAAATTTAGTTAATTAACAATCGTCTAACTTGTTGAAAAATTAACTTTAAGCAAAATTTCCTACGGGAGCAAATTCTTTGAAGTGTTTCGAATACACCATATTTTTTTTATTTTTTTAAATTAATAATTAATACCTTAAAAAATTATTGAGTGTGACGAACTCGGTTTTGACACCGCACGCTCAACCTAAAAATGCAGCGTGGAGACCCATTTTCAGCGTTAAATTAAAGTTATAAATAATGGAGATAGAGTTCCGAGAGTCGCGAGTCATTGTTTGGAAATTTCCTCTACTTTAAGAATCTTGTTTTAAAATTTCTTAAATATTAATAGTTTCGAAGTGATTACCAAAAACAAAATACTTTTTTTTTTCAACTTTATTTTGTCAATAACTTTTGCAATTTTTTACGTGCTGGTAAACGCTTCCGAAACATTTTTCTAGACATCATTCCGAACAGAATGAGCTATCGCACGTATTTTTAAGAGCAGTATCTCTAATTTCAACCATTTTGAACATATCGAGTAGACTACATATAAGGCATGCGAATTTCATTGTAAAAATAGTTTATGTTTATATTATTATATTATATCTGTCAATATTACATTTTTACATTAGTCTATATATTAATTTATTTATAATATACTGTACGGTCAAGCGCGTACATTGCACTTCATTCACATTGCAACATCATCATTTTATTAATTTCATTAGTTTTGTATAAAATTATAGTCAGTACGATTTCGGTCATTAAGAGCACCGCGCGCTACTCATATTTCATACTCCATAATTATTTTCATATTATTATTTATACATGTCAAGATAATTGAATTTAAAGCTATATTTTATAACGAACTAAAGCTATATTTTATAACGAACTATAGCCATATTTTATAACGAATTAAAGATATATTTTATAATGAATTAAAGCTATATTTTATAACGAACTAAAGCTATATTTTAAGGTGGCATTTTAGTACTTGTTACAATGGATAAAAAGTTTGATGATTTACGGACAGATGTAAACAATTAATAGAATTTATACATAAAAATAGGCTTTTCTCAGAAGCTACTCGCATATTACACATGGAATACTATGATCTCAGAACTAAAATTAATTTTAAAAACATGAAGCACCTACGTAATCTAGGCTTCATTATCCACTTTTAAAACTCCAGGTGAGCTGGTCCCCAACGAGATCGTGCTGGACCTGCTGCGGGAGGCCATGATGGCGCGCGCGGAGGAGGCCAAGGGCTTCCTAATCGACGGCTACCCGCGCGAGAAGTCTCAGGGCATCGCCTTCGAACAGGCCATCGCGCCCGTTACTGTGAGCACCAATCATAAAACTGTTTTGAAGTCAAACTTATTTAAATCGTTGGTGCGAGAAAGTTTAGTCTACGGCGCAATGAAGTAAGGTTGTTAAAATTCCCCGCGTAGCGTAATGGTGTCCAGGGTCCTGAGGTTCGAGTCCTAGCGAGCCGGAAATTGGAAAGACTATTGAAGTTTGAATTTCTGTTCTCGGTCTGGGACTCTGGGTGTGTGTTCTTAACTTTGTGTGTGTTGTGTACTATCTTCATTAGCATAAAAAAATAGACGCAAAATCAAAATGTGATGTGTAGAACTCTGCACCGGTACATGACCCACGGGCTACCTCAACGCCACTGCCAGTGTGTAAAAATATTGATCGACTATCACAGTCCCATCGCACCTCACCGGGGCGTATAAAAAGTGAAGTAAATAAGAGTAAGTGGTCAGATTGTTTCGTTGGTTAATTAATGATCAAAAATCAAACGAACCCACACACTTTTTATGGAAATAGCTGATAAACGAGCTGACGATCCACCTGATAGTACGGCTAACATCGTCCATAGACGTCAGCAACACCAAAGTCAACTAATGCAGACGCAGAAAGACAGAAGAAAAAGAGAGAACTCCTCTCAAGCCCCATAACTTTTATTGCAAGTGGACTGTTTAATCTCTAGGTGATAATCTACTTCGAGGCGTCATCAGAGACGCTGACGAAGCGGCTGCTGGGCCGCGCGGCCAGCTCGGGCCGCGCCGACGACAACGAGGAGACCATCAAGCTGCGGCTAAAGACCTTCTTGGACAACAACGACATGGTGCTCGCGCAGTACGCTTGCAAGCTCAAGAGGGTGAGTTGATGCAGATACGTTTATCGGATATTGAATATTGATGCTCGTGTACGATTCGCAATTTTATCAGTCAGTTATCGTTTAATAAGTTTTTCTATAGTGTAAAATGGTTTTAATAATATCCGATAATAAGAACGCCGAAGGGAACTATTTTCATCGAAAATATGAATTTGTTATTAAAAGATTTGATTTTTAAATGAAGAATCTTAGAAGAAAAAGAAAAAACGTTTCATTTTAACGTAACAAAAAAGATTTCGTATTTTCAAAGTGATCTCAAACTTTATTTGATGTGTGTACGTCTTGCCAACACGCTGTCTCAGAGCCGACTTAAAAGTGTTGTCAACAAGTATGACGTAACATCGCAGGAATGCGCGATGCGAATCAATTCGCAAGTTCTTGCGACGCGACGTGCGAGCTCGCAGGTTTTTGCGATGCGACGTCGCATCGCAGTTTTGTGTACAAGCCCTTAACCAAATGAATTCTGGCCTGTGGGTAGGTCCTACGTCTAAGTGTGCATAATGTGTGTGTGACTGTGATTCTCTATTTTCATTCCAGATAAATGCCGAGCAATCTGTAGACGCAATCTTCACCGAGGTGCAAGCCATCCTGGACCCCCTCGTGGCCTAAACGTGGCGTTCTAAACCTCTGTACATACTGTAACTTACTTTAATGAACTGTTGATTAATTAATATATATTTTTATTCTGTTACATAATTGCATTCGTTTTCATTCATGGAGGATAGAAAGTATACTCCATGGTTTCATTGTTTACCTCCTGAAAATGCGAATAGAAATTAAGCAAAAGTAAATAAAATCAATCAATTTACTTTAAAAAATAGCATCCTTATAAGTAATCCGTACAATTAAAATCCTACAGAATAGTTCTTACAGGCTAAACTTGTGATAATACCACAACTAAAAATTATTTCTTCTATTATGAGGCAAACTCGCTGCAGGATTATTTTCCGGAAATACTAAAATGTGTTATACCACTTAAGGCTGAATTCTTCCTATGAGAAACAGTATGAAGCCGGGGTTTAGTCTGAAAACGTCCTATTCGTAAATGTTCTCACTGCGGCAGCGCGTCTTATTCGAAATAGGTCCCTTTCACAAAAGGTTTTTGAGAATGAGCCTATATGCAAATCGGAAGTATTGAGAACGGGACTATCTGCGAATATTGTTTCGCGACTAAACCAGATCCTGACTGATGACCTGCTGCTATTCTACTTCATGTGTCAACAAAATAACATCGTGGTTATCATACAAATTAACACTTACTAGTCTAATTTGATCAATAAGTTTGGCTATATCCACTTTTGTGCATATTAAGTTTTGTGGTTAGTCACAAAACGTCCCATTGGGAAAATGTCCCATTCGCAAACCAATGGTCCGCTCCGATGGTGCTATCCACAAAATTTCCTATTCACATATCGTCCCGTTTACATTTTTTTTTGAACGCACAGAGGGCAATTATGCGAATCGGACCTTTTGCGATAGTGGGACCACTGGCGCGAATGAGAAGTTTTGCGACTAAACCTATCTACCGTAATAACTATCTAATCTGTGGTAGTTTAAATTGGCAATATCTCCTCTTGTTCCTGCTCCTGCTGCCGCACGGCCACGGCGGTCTCCACCAGCAGGTACAAGCATTTGAACTTGTCCTCGCTCTCAGAGCGGCGCGCCCGCGGCACCACCTGAAGGTTTCATATTCTTTAAAGTTTTTGTTTTATTTCATTAAACAGTTCGTTAAGCATTTGACTTTATCCAACCTAACCTTACCTACCTCCGAATACAATCTAACCTAACCTCAAAATACAATTATTTTTAGCTTATCTTAAGTTAAATAAAGGTAAATGCATAACGAACTGACAAATTGACAAGAGATTGAATTGAACACAGGATAATTAAAATAAATCTGAACGTTCAGGTGATGCCGGCATTAAAACACGTTAATTTCTCGGGATTGTATTGTGTGAAATAAAAGAGGCATTAGTTTGAACCATTTATTGACACAATTAACTAAAGATAAGTCTACTTGACTAGAAAATTAAAATGCACTTTCCTTAACGTAATATTAAAAATACAGTGTAGGTATAACAAATCAAATATTTGATTTGGCCTATACAACGTTAAAATTGGCGACTGTGCGCTTAAAGTGTTTTAACACCGACGTCGCCTGTTCTGTTCTAAGTTTCTAACACTAAATATTTCTACATAATTAAAAATAAGGTCAATTGTCTAGACAAAAAAAACATTAACTGAAGCCAATTTAAACTTTTTGGCAATCTGACTAATTGATGTCCTAAGTCATTCCGTATACTTTGATATTATGAATTTAGTTATCATCTCGTGACGATTTCCGCTCGCTAATACCTAAAAAAGATTAACTATAATAATTATGTTTACTTCTAATCCAACCAAAAACCGAATGTCAGTTCTGCACGGGCTTCCAACAATATTTAGGTATTAAATTATCAAATGCCTGACACGAATCTAACTTTAGCAGCAGCTAATCTTTTACGCCCCTCTAAACTGCGTCATTGTCAATAGTAAATCGCGCAATTTGTATATACAACGTATAACAGGATTTACGCACTTTGAGAAAGTATCTTCCTCAAAATCAGCAACTGAATCGATTCCACGTATTTTTAATTGTTTTTTATAGCTTAATAATTTTTTATTTAAGAAATAAGTTATACTCATTTCGAACGAAAAGTGTGAACATTCTACCCAGCGGCGCACGCACACATGAGAGCGAACGAGCGCTACAAGGTCGGTGCGCGCGTCTGTGTGAGTACACCCCGACGAAAACAGCAGAGCTATTAGCGATCGAGCGATCATTACATAAAATATGTAGTAGGTAATGGTACGAAGATTAAATAGTAAACAAATTATGATTCTCTCTTTCCATCACATTTTTCAGGCTTTGTACTGTAGACTGTGAACAATTTTGAACTCATTGATTAATAAACCTCAAATTAAAGAACAAAATTATTTAACAATGTCAGTAATAAGTTTAAGTTTATTTAATACCTACTACAGTGTCACTTTTCACTACATTGAATGCATAAATGACGTACACCCTTAAACACCCCAATTAGAATACCTATTCAGTTTTAATCATAATACCTACACTAAAATATTTTTTATTAGCTTATTAATTGTTTATTCAAGAAATTACTTGTTCTCGTAGAGGGATAAGAATGTTCATAATATTCTAAACAAGCATACAGACTAACGCACACATGAGAGTGAGACCCACGTCACAGGCCACAACGCGGGCCGCGGGGGCCAGCGCGGCGCGCGCGCGTCGATAACAGCTGATGCACGAAAACGAATTCGACATTGTACATACCTACATTAGACATTGTTAAACACAACATGTTTGTTACCTGAGTACTCATTTCATTTAATTGGTTGGTGTGTTATACTCGTATCACTTACTGAACACATCCAATTAGGTAAAGATTCAAAGATTTTATTGAACATAAACATTATTATTACCTACATATGCCTAAAATAATAGTTAATCGTACTAAGATAAATTGTTTCATAAACAAATTATGATTCCCTCTTTCAATCACTTTTTACAGCTTTTGGACTGTCGACTTTGAATCATTTTAATTAATACAATGTCAATCGTTTTGGCATTAAAATGATAAGATACCTATTTATTGAAATATTTATTGTTTAGAAGTAGATATGTAGATAACTAAATTTTAAGTAAATTAATAGGTGTAAACGGATAATTTACTACCTACTTCAAATTTTGTACGCAAGTAAACAAGTGATTTAGAAATTTTTCTATGGGCGGGGCATAACACTTAACACGTTTGAGCAGACATTTTTTAATTAAAATTTAGTAAAATGCATAAGTTTATTAAGTAGGTTGTGAAGAATTGTATGAACTAAAGAGCTTTACTAAATTATTCCGTTTGGGCGCGCACTAAAAATCATTCACATAAAATTAAGTTAACTACCTACAATCTACATAATACGTTTAAATCGGACTTAAGTAATAATACAACAAAACAAAAAAGACTGCGTGTTTAAAAGCTGTGAATTATTAAAATATTTACAAATATTAAACAACCATTTAAATTTAGTTACTGTAGGTAACTTACAGGTCTGATAATAATTGGTTTCTTCCCTCTTCGTCCTCATAGACTCCTATCAACTCCTGCGGCGTCGTCTTATAATGACATTTTCAAAATGTCCACTACCTTGTTCGATACACAATAATGCACGTTTTTGTATTTGTCGTTTAAGTTTATTTAATACTACAGTGTCACTTTTCACTACGTCAAATGCAGCTATTATTCCATTTTTTAGATCCTCAACGCTAATGGAATGTTTGAAATAAACACGTCCCCACAGAAAAAAGTCTAGTTGGGTCCAATCAGCTGATAAGGCCGGCGCGTGCGGTGTGACTGACTTTTTAATTTTCTAAATCGTAGATTACAAAAGCCGCCGGTCGCCGGGCCGATCACACCGCCGGCTGGGACACTCTCGTTACGTCTCGCTTCCTCCCGACTGTTTTTAAATATGCGGAAGAGAGAAAACGTATGGAATTGTGCGAACTTTCTTAATAATATTTTTTTGATCTATTGCGTTTGTAGTGTATTTCTTTAACGTCGTACAACTGACAACTCGTACGTTTGGCAGTGTGTGTTTGAGGCTGTGGCTAAGTATAATAATGCTTGAAAGGACCCTATTGCATTGACTTAAGTTTCATTTTTGTTTGTTTCGACTGTTTAAAGAATTGGGTGACATCATTTACTTAATTTTAATTTCTTTTAGGAAAAAAAAATTACCTACATTAAAAATACGTGGAATCGATTCAGCTGCCGATTTTGAGCCATGTACCCTCCTAAGTTACATATATTTAAGATACATATTGTATATACTCGTGACCGCAGCCCGCGTACGACGGCGATGCAATGATGAAATGAGAGCAGCCGTTGGTCGCTGCTTTATTGGACGACACGCCAACGACATCTTTTGTACGCATGTAATGTGTACACATAATCTTCCATGTGTGCGTGCGAGGGCTGTAGATCATTAAGATGCTGCCACACCAGCATTTATAGAGCTAAGTATTGTACTAAAGCATTCTACAACCGCATTGTGGCAGCTCTAGGTCGTTGTCGTCTTCCAATGAAGAAGCGATCATTTGCACCATTAGCATCGACAGCCACGCCGGTCGCGCGGTGGGTCGAGCTAAGTGTGGCACCAGGTGTCAGTGGTGGCCACCTCCAGCTCAACGGCGACGGGCGGCGGCGGCGGCGGGGGAGGGGGAGGGGGAGGGAGCGGCGGCGGCGCGGGGCTCACCTGGCGGCGCAGCGGCGGCGGCAGCTGCGGCAGGTGCGCCAGCTGCGGGTGCCAGCCACCCTCCTCGCCCCCCGAGCCCCCCGAGGCCCCCGCACTCCCAACACCCGCACCCTCCAACTCCTCCGACGTCGTCACCGTCACCACTGCCGCTGTTCTGTAAAGAGGAAAGAGAAGTTAAGAGAGTTACTAACAGCAATTTCATGTCAAAAGAACAGCTTGCAGGTCAATCAAAAAAATCTTCAGTCATCCTTTGAATGTAGATCATCTCCAAAGAAAGAATTCTAGTCAATTCATCTCTCATCCCATAAACCCATACACGTCAATCGTCATTCGCAGCAGAAAGTCCAGTCGACATATAAAGCTAAGCACACCATACCCACCCACGGTTGTTGACAGAGCCGAGGTCGTGCTCCTCGGGCCCGTAGCGGATGACGGACTGCCACACGGAGGGGTCGTACTTCACCTCCTCCTCGCTGATGGCGCTGGAGTAGCCCTCCTCCGCGTCGCCCAGCTCCTCGCTGCGGTACACCAGCAGCCCGTTGCTGTAGTCGTGGCCGCGCCCGGGCTCGCCTATGTTCTGGCCACGGGGATTTGTGAGGGTCTACAGATTGTGTCATATAAATATGATACCAGTAGGGGGCACCTAGCGAAAGATATCACGAGTTTATGCATCTTGCATTGGAAGTCTGGGTGCTTTTCGGCTTAGTCTTATACGCAAATGGTCCCCCCCACCCACGCAGATTTTCCGAGTTTTCTTCGCCGAAGGGAGATAAGTATAATTTATTTCTCAGAAGCAACGCTTTAAAAATAAGATCAAGGAGAGGTCAGCTGTGCGTAAGACCAGTTAGACCAGCGTTAGGAAATCCATGCCTTCTCAAGCAAACAAGAAGCAAGTTTCTTTAGCAAGGAAACACATGCGTTGAACTATTAATGGACATCCACTTCAATTTACCTGCACTTCAACACTGTCCCAAGCAGCGACCGACACGTTCGAATTGGGCATGAGCGTGATGGAGGACGTGGAGGCCCCGAGGCCCACCATGGGCCCGACCAGGGGCCCCAGTCCAGCGCCCGGCTGCTTGCGGCCGCGGCGCGAGATGGTGTACTGCAGCGGGTCGTGGCCCTCACGCCGGATCATCTCGGGCAGGATGCGGCGGCGCGCGTTTATGAACCAGTTGCACACCTACAAGTTATCAGGTTTGTTTTACAATCCACCTTACTGGCTACTGCATCTTGTGGACTAGTTTCAGGTCAACCTATACGAGTCCAAACGAGTCACACTAATATTTGCTACTAAATATCCGCAAACAAAGCTATAATGTAATGTACTTAACTGAAATTGAAACTGATATTGATAAAAAATATCATATTGCACTCAAAAAAGATATTGTATATGGTTTAATGCTAACACAGCATTCTCTTCCAACTAACTAGCTTAACAGCTAAATACGATACTGCGCAGATTATTATTTATTTTGATGACCCGTGCCGAGGGTCCTGGGTTAGATTCCCAGCGAGGCGAAAATTCGAATGAGTTGGAATTTCTATTCTCAGTCTGGGTGTGTTTTCTTTGTTGACACAGGGAATCCTAAGTGTGGGCTTATGAATGTATAGCGTTATTAAAAAAATATTCGAAATTTTTTGTCCATTATGACAAATCAACGATCCGAAATGGTGGTAGATTCACAAAAATGCCATGTTAAGTGTATCACTGATACCTTTAATATGAAAAACGATTTTGAATTTTGAATAATACCCGTGTGCGCTGTGTTAGTAACAAAATGTAGAGTGTAACCTGTAAAACGCTCAAGTTGGCCTCCTGGCTGAGCGCGAGTTTCTCCGCGTCGCTTGGGTACGCGTTGTAGCGGTGGTCGTACAGCCAGCGCTTCAGGATACGCACCGAGTTCTTCGGCAGGTTCCCGCGCCGCTTGCGCACTGAGCCCAGCACTATACCCTGAATTATCAATTAGAAAAAATGTTAGTACCGAGTGACAAAAAGAAATACTTATCAATGAATAACTTGCCTGCGTCGGCGTTCCCGCCAGCCTATGACGTGGATGTCTTCAAGAAAAGAGTGAATAGAGGCTTTTACTAACAATAAGTTTATGTGCTCACCACTTTCGACCACATCTCCACTTACCATCAGGTGGGATTGTGGTCAAGCATAACTTATTTGTGTAAAAAAAATGTCGGGGAAGTCTGAAGAATACAGTTGTAGGTTGGGAACGGGACAATAGCTCCCAATCCCGATTCTCCAGGTACGCCCGGAGACTCCGGTAGGTAATAATGGTCAAGCTTCTAACCTAATAGAATTCTAGATCGTCATTAATAAAAAATTTAATCGTGCCACATTACAAATTAAACATCAAATAATAGTTTCTCAAAAGCAGTGAGAATACTTTTATAATGACTTCGAGCTTCTTCATTATTATTATTGACTAACCCTTCTGGGTTTTTCCGAAAACATTTGGAACACTTGGTACGCAGCAGATTCTCTGTTTATTAAAGTGTCCACATCAGTTCTAGTGGGTTGTAAATGTTGTAATCTACTTGAATCTCACCTGAGGGGGAGGCGGCGGCCTAGCCTGAAGCAGTCTCATATCCGGCCTCAAATCGGGCCTGAAGTCCGGCCTGTACTCGGGCCTCAGGTAGTCGCCCCGCACGCCGGACCGCATGTCGGGGTCCCAGTCCATGTCGCCGTCGTTCTCCTCTGCTGAAGATGTTGATGGAAATCTGTCGCGAGCTGCGGAGAACAAAACGGTATTCAAACATTCACACAAACAAACACAGATAATTAAGACAGGTATTTTTTATTTATCAATGTAAAGATTAAACAAAATACATGTCGGAAGGAATAAGTTTCGTGGACTTGGATCAATACGGTATAAAAGGTAAAATATCGATATTCGTAGATATTATTTTATTATTCTACCCTACTCTCCTTAAGTTAAGAATGAATCCGATAATCTGAATTTTACCAAGAAAAATTTAACCGACTTCAAAATAACTCAAAAACTACTCGTCATATTTAGCTCAAATTTAAGTGGGACCACATGACAAGCACCAGCTTTCGATTAAAAAAAGAATCATCAAAATCGTTTCACCCAGTACAAAGTTCTAAGATAACAAACATAAAAAAATACAGTCGAATTGAATACCTCCTCCTTTTTTGAAGTCGGTTAATAAAAAATGAAGTATCCATGTTATTACTTGATATTTGTGAATTAAAATGTTTATATAAAGCTATAATTACAATATAATTATATAAAATTAGGGGTCTGAAAATCAAGTTGGCTGATGGTTACTTTAAAAAGTTCGAAGCAGAATAAAATTAATGAAATGTTAAGTTAATCAATATGAGGTTTAAAGTAAGGAGAACCTATGTAGAAAATCCTGGTAAACATCAGACATCTTGAGATTCTTCAAGTATTAATCCACAAAGTAATGTAGGAATAACTTTCTAATGAAGTTGTAGGCATCGTCTTAGGACTTGAGTTTGGGAGACGCTCCACGTAATCTCTGAAGAACGATAATATCACCAACTTGAGCTTGAGAACATTGTCACTCATTATTTGATAGGAGTCAATCTGAGGGAGTCAGTCAATTTTGTCAGCCCTACGTGTGTCACGTAGACATAAAAATATAAAGGAGGCTACTAACGCAGTTTGATTTTCATAACTTTGATCACCGATTTGCGCAGCGTGGCTGATGTTTTCCGACACGTTGAGGAAAAATCTTCAGTGACCTTAGATCCGTGATGACCGAAATCCAACTGGACGTTGTTTTGTTTTTAAATACGATGTGCATTTTCAACAAATGACAACGTCTATTGTCGAAATTTGAAAAATAGAAAATTGCGCGTGGCCAGTTTTTCTATAATAATTTAATGTATAAACTATTTTATTAACACAGATTATATATTTAAATATTTCGAGTCTGTTTTATATGTTTTTTGTACCTAGATAAGTACTATTATTTTATTTCTTCTATGGTATTAGTTGAATAAAAAATACAAATAAATTTTTTAAAAAGAAACTGATTCAAGATATAGACGAATGATGCAATTTTTAGGGTTCGAACAAAGATATTGTATGTATATGTTCCGAAGTAAATTCGGAATCCTTATAGTTTTTTTTGTCATGTCCGTCCGTCCGTCTGTCCGTTCGACTGTCCGTCCGTCCGTCTGTCCGTCTATCTGTCTGTCTGTGCGAAGCAAAGCGCCGAGACCCGCTTAGTACTAGATTCGAATACTTTTTAGGGTTCCGTAGCCAAATGGCAAAAAACGGAACCCTTATAGATTCGTCATGTCTGTCTGTCTGTCTGTCTGTCTGTCTGTCTGTCTGTCCGTCCGTCCGTATGTCACAGCCACTTTTCTCCGAAACTATAAGAACTGCACTGTTGAAACTTGGTAAGTAGATGTATTCTGTGAACCGCATTAAGATTTTCATACAAAAATAGAAAAAAAGCAATAAATTTTGGGGGTTCCCCATACTTAGAACTGAAACTCAAAAATTATTTTTTCATCAAACCCATACATGTGGGGTATCTATGAATAGGTCTTCAAAAATGATATTGAGGTTTCTAATATCATTTTTTTCTAAACTGAATAGTTTGCGCGAGAGACACTTCCAAAGTGGAAAAATGTGTGTCCCCCCCCCCCCCCCTCGTAACTTCTAAAATAAGAGAATAATAAAACTAAAAAAAATATATGATGTATATTACCATGCAAACTTCCAACGAAAATTGGTTTGAACGAGATCTAGTAAGTAATTTTTTTTTAATACGTCATAAATCGTAAACCGCAATTTACCTCTATCAAAGTTACAACGAACTTCAAGAACTTTTATATTATGTTACTTGCTGCTACGGAACCCTTCATGGGCGAGTCCGACTCGCACTTGGCCGCTTTTTTAGTATTCATTCGTGTAACAGACAACTACAATACAGAATTAATTATTAAATTAAATGTTTCTACTTCTTTAATGGGAAAATAAAATAACACACGTCGTAAATATAGATACCATACTTTAATGTAGCAAAATTTAAACCAATAATCGGTAGTAGCCCTAAAAACCTTTAACTCTCTTCCTCCACCTCCGCATTTAGGGGAATGGGACTTTCAGGAGGTTCATCTTCAGTGACACATTTAGGAGTGAGACTACTGAGGTGGACTTCGGGGGCGGAAGCCGCGTTCGCTGGCTGCTGCTCTCTGCCAGCGTTTCTGCTCTTCTCGATGGTGTCGGAGAGGATTTCCTTCAGCTTGGACGCCAGAGCCTTGGGGTTGCCACTGCTGTCCAGCTGCAAGAACGTTCAAGTTATAAGAACGTTACCTGGAGGAAGGTTTACTTTTATGGACTTGATTACATTTTGTAGGGTAATTTAATTAATAAGGACGTCTAGAAGCAAATCATTAGCAAGCGTCATTTGACGGCAGCTGGAGTATTACGTGTGGTGTACGTGGACAGTAGATCTTACTTTTTCATGTCACTGTCGTTCAAACACATGCATTTTTTCTGGATATTTTAGGAAGTTCTTTCATCCTTACACCAGTACCTTTACATCAACAGCTTATATTTAAACATTAAACTGGAATGCTTTTATTATTGTACATTGGATTAGAAAAGGTGGAGTTTCCTTTTCCCAGACATACTACCCCTTTCATACGGCACGTTTGTCACAATCTTACCCTATTTCAAATTATTATAAGAAGAGTTCTCTCTTACCGATAAGGCTGCCTATTGTTTACGCCGTGTTTTCTGTTATTTCCAAGTGTGTCTTTCTTTTGGTGTACAATAAAGTGTATTGTACTGTATTGTATTCGCTTCGCTTGTCACAAATTGTTACTAGATCCTGTAGCATCTTCTCACTCTCACCAATCGTTAAAGATCCTCTGCACCAGTCTCAGATGTGAAGAGGTTTGATCAATAAGCATGTCCTCATGTTAAACGGACTCACCGTGATAACGTGTCTTCCAAATCGCTTGTGCACGTTCTTGACCTTGTGCGCAGCCTCTCGCACGATGTCTCGCGCCGCATTGATCTCTGACTCCGGCCGCCCCAGTTCTGACAGCTTGCTCTGCAGCCTGGCTGCTGCCAGCTGCAAAGAATATAATAATTAAGAGATCCAGAAAGCCTTCCTACCACCGAAACGATTCATATCAACGGGGCGGATTTAGACACCTCTTAAAAGACTCAAGACATTCTCACCATGAAGTCGTGTTGATGTTAGCTACACGCTAACTTAAGATCTAGCGCAACAACTGGGCGGCGGGACAGGATGGAAACTTAACTACAGGTGGACTTGGGAAGTTATTCACATCGAGGGCAAAAAACTTTTAAGTTCAGCTCTACATTGCACCCAAATACTAGGTGTAAAGTAAAAGTGCACCTACTATGTAACTACCATACATTGAACCTGCACTCAAATCAAACCAAAATTGCCTTCACTCCTTGATCACGTCAAAGGTTAAAGAGGTAAAAGTAATTTATGGTGGATTACTTCGTTGTCCACTTCGAGGGACACGATTTTCTCTGGCCACTTGACTTGCCGGTGGAATATGGTGGACATTCGGTGGTTCTTGGGGAACCCGACCAGGATGAATCCCTTAGCGTCCTGCTGCTGCAACATTGCCTCCTTCACCATGTCTACTGTGAGTTGCTGGAAATAAGACGAGATAGTCAATTATAATGAATCTTGTACAATCTGTAACAACTGTAACACCTCAATGATTAAACAAAAGAAACATAATTCGATGATTCAACTCTTACTTCCCACTTGACTTTCGGTTATTAGTAGCCCAAGCAATTTAAGGCTTCAACTGAACAACTTCCTAGACTACTTAAACCACGCTGGACCAAGCTGTCTGATTGCTGGCAGATCTTAAACTGAGTAAAAGTTACCGACGTGCCTTAACAACAGCTGTCTAATGATAACACAGAACCGATTGCTTAACGAGCCCTAAAAAGTAAGGAACCACTCAAAAATTACTTAACCTATTAATAACCAAAACCAACTATGGTAGAAGTTGCGTACTCAGTCGGTAATTACAATTTTTTAAGTTAATAGTTTAAAAACGAGCCAACTGATGCAAAGTTACGGTAGCCACCAATGCGTTGCCGGCCAATGAGAGAACTGCCTCTCTTATTGACACAAGACAAGCTCAGGCTCTTCCAGTGCCAAACTAGTTAGAATCTAAAACCAGGTTTGGCAAAGGGAGATCTCCCGCCAGGTGAGGTGTGTTGCCTGGGAGGCGGCCGAGCCCCGACTGAACCTGTCGGAGAGTTTGTATATATGCCGGCGATCGTAGAAACTTCGATAGCGTGATTCAGGATACCTCAGGCACGTCCTCCTGCGCCTGCAGCTTGTCAGCCACGAGCCGTCCCCGGGGGGTGTCCCGCTCGGCCTCCGCCCGCACCAGCTCGCCCGGCCGGATCATGGTGTAGCCGGTGATGCCGGCGATGGTCTGCGCCACGGTCTGGTTGCCGGCACCCGGGACCCCGTTCACGAAGATCACGGGCAAGTGCCTGATTGGACTCATGTCGTATACTGCGTCCTCCTGACGGGACGTGTCATTGATTTAATCTTTGTCATTTTTTTTTAATAATTATGATAACTAAACAAAGTGGCATACTAAGACAGGGCAATACTAAATTGATTATTTGTGGAGTACTTTTGATGTCTGCAACTTCTGAGTTTCCAATTGGTCTGCCAATAAAATACTTTTTCATTGGTCTCAGGTCTGTAACATGATTTTTTTTATCCATTTTTCAGTAGGTACCTGTAGTGGGTGCTCTGAGAGTGGGTGAGATACACCCTATAAAAATAGGTAGGTAAAGTATAATTTTCCTTAATAAATATCACTTATATTAAAACTTATATCGTATGATGAGTGTCAAATAGCACAGGCAAGCTAGCAGACGGACAATCCTTACAACTTTTAGATATAAAGTAGTATAAAATAATTCAAGCTGACCTCATTTTCACGTCGAGAGAAAAAGCAACCCATGTTGACTACAAATAAACTAATTCTAAATTGTTTTAATTATAATAAATTTGTTTTAGTATCAATAAAGTTTGCAAAGAAAAATGACATTTCCAAATAGACAACCGTTTGAAATCGATACGTCTAGATTTCTGACATTTTTCTGAAAGTGATAAAGATGAGGAAAAAGACAAGGAGGCAGCATTACTTTTTGATTACATTATTTGTTAAAGACCACGGACCTTAAAGACATGATATATTTATTATTCGGTCGCCGATATTTAGTCATTGCGGGATAATAAAATCTGGATATTTTGTAGTTCATTGCCGTGAAAGTAAATAACACACAAAACGGCAATACAAATTATCTTAATTATATTTCTGTGGATAGAAAGAAGAAACTAAAAAAATTGTAATAAAATTGTTAGTTAACTGTAAAATTTTATGTTCTCTTTTTAAATTGTTAATTTTTAAATGTGTATTTACGCCTACCTCGCATTTCTCTCCGTCACACTGGGTTGGCTGGTAGAGAATGCCAATAGGCATTAAGTTCGCCCTTTGTATCTCCTAGTGTAAGGTGAATGCAATAAAGAATAAATAAATAAATAAATAAACTAAACAGTTCTACGATGCGTAATTGGAATCGGATGAATGCCCATCAGGTAGGTACATACCTACTGCTGATTGTAAGGACAACAAAATTATTTCCATTTCATAAAACCCACATGTCTAATTTAAATGTCGCCCGTAACAGACATTTCCGCTAAATAACCTTTAATGGACATGCTACAATACACAGGGAAAACTGTTGGACATGTGAGGCTTTATGTAACGCAGGGTTCCGTGCTTAACATAATCTAAATTTTACTAACAAAAAATAACCGACTTCAAAATTACTCAAAAACTACTTGTCAGATCTCGTTCAAAATGTGGGACCACATGACAAGCACCTGCTGCTTTCAATTAAAAAAAGAATCATCAAAATCGGTTCACCTAGTCGAAGTTCTGAGGTAACAAACATAAAAAAAATATAGTCGAATCGAGAACAGTTAAAAATAACGTGCATATTATGGCTATAATAACCCATTAATGGCCCACTACTGAGCACGGGTCTCTCCTCTTGAGGAGGCCTAGAGCATACTCCACCACACTGCTCCAGTGCGGATTGGTGGAGGTTAGTGACCAATCCAATTGTGGGAAGTTTGGAAGTGGGACATGGCCTAACGACTGTTATTTTACGATAACAGCCAGAATCAAACGCATAAGAATTTTTTGCCACTAGCCACTACCCATCCATGTACAGATAACGCGCGCTGCTGCTAACTCGGTTGAACACTTAAGATCGACACAATCTGGCGTGGTAAAAGGGTTCTGTAACGTACATAATATTAGGTACCTATGTTTGCCATCATCGAGATATTAGTCAAGGAAAATCTCAGTAACCGTCGATACAGACACGCACACTATAGAAAAATAGACAGAACTAAAATCTCAGATTTAATTAACGTCAAATGTTCAAAACTTAAGAAAAGTTTCTCAAACGAAACTCTCCTAGAGTAGTAGAGTGCATAGAACCGTCATGAATATATTTATATTTAATAGTTACATACCTAGGCATATAATCCAATTATCAAAGGATTCTTTATGGACACGGTGAACCCTAAAACATCCCATTCATATTTCAGTAGCAGTTGATCAACAATAGATATCATATCGCGTCGTTTCAAAATAGATTTATTCACTTCTTTATAAAGTGAAGTGATTTTGTGAGTGATTTATAAAATTTTCAACTTGACACTCGCTAACCCACCTTAACAACGAAACATTAACTGGTATTCTTGAATTATTTCATAAAAAATTGTCATGTTAGGTCACATCGTAGTATTTCATCTTTGTTGTGTATTAATTGCCGCAATGAAATGCTCGAGTGAATCGCCATCCCTGGTACCAAAGTATTACTTAATCGAAAAGTGTCTTCGCTCAAAGGTGGGTGTGGTAGCTCGAGCCCACTACAAGTCATTGACAAGCTGCCAAAGACTTGGCATCGAAAAGAAAGCTTTGGCGTTCAACTTCAGCCCTCCGGAAGCCATGAATTTTACGAAGGGTGCTATGGAGTATACGTGCGAAGTTCTCAAATGTGCTGAAGCTAAAGGAGGCCTTTCGCTGACTGATGATACTAAATTTGACTACTACAGCATTTATGCCAATCCCATTCGTAAGTTAATGTATACTAATTCTACCTGACCGGGCAAACTTTGTTGTGCCAAAAATTTAGGGGTGGAGGGGGATGAAAAATAGATGTTGTCCGATTCTCTACCCTAGCCGATATGCACGCTAAGAATCACGAAAATCGGTCGAGCCGTTTCGGAGGAGTTCGACTTCAAAAAAGCGTGACACGAGAATTTTATATAATTTGATTGTTTGTTTGCATTGAATAGGCTCCGAAACTACTGAACCGATTTGAAAAATTCTTTCACTGTTGGGAGGCTACACTATCCCTGGGTGACATAGGCTATATTTTATTTTCAAAAAAACAAGGATCCTTGATAAAACTCTAATAATGTAACCCAAGGTGTAAAAAATAAGAAAACCGAAGCAAAGCGAGAGCTGTAACTCGTCTAAGATAAAGATAACTTCACAACGCGTAGAAATAAAAAAATAAACATTGCTTTTGTAAATGTTAGTTAAATAAAATTTCTTGAAACTCCACTTTTCTGGAAGTGGTTTTGTGGAAGTGCGGATAATATCTAGTTGTAACTAAAACCACGGATACCTCTTCAGCTGACATAAACTCTACTTGCGTGCCTGCCACTGGGATGTTCCACCTGCTCGAGAAGAGACTTAACTACACACAGGCGCAGGTGGCGTGCAGGAACTTGAGTGGAGTGTTGGCGGAAGTCATCAGCGAACAGAGGACAGATACTTTGGCCCAGTTCATCGCGGGAGCCAAACTGGAGGCTGCTTATGTGGGGATGAGAAGATACAATACCACAAAGTTCGTCAATACTAATGGTAAGAAATCGGCACGTTAGCAGCCCAAGAAACGGTTTATTTTCCGACCATAGCGTAGGTACTCCATGAAGCTTCTCTGCCGATGGGCGTAATGTTTGGACGCCAACTCAAGTGGTGCTCCCTTCAGAATCAAAAGTGAAAGGTTTTAATGTTTATGTTGCAAAACTGAAGAATTACTTTTTTAAGGAAATAGCCGGCAAACGAGCTGACGATCCACCTGTTGGTAAGTGGCTATCGTCGCCCATGGACATCAGCGACACCAAATGCATCAGCGATGCGTTGACCGCCAAGAATGAGAAAAGAAAAAGAAAGAAAGAACTGGTTCTCGAGCCAAAAAGTTCTTAGTTATCAAGTGGGTTATCAAGTTCCTCCTCGGCCGACAATCGGTTGGGAATGAAACATTTTTCCGTGTGGTGACTATGAACTAACACGTGAATCGTGTGGTCGAATAGATCGTACGTCAGTCTTTTAGTACAGTCTACTTCTAGAATTTACTGAGTTGACTTATATTCGGCTAAAACTGTAATGAGCTACACTGCAATGGGTCGCTCTTGAAGATCTGGAATATACCTACTTACCTTACCTACTTCTTTATTGTGCCAGTAAGTGTAACTTGGCAAACGGGTTAATGAGCAACCCAAAATTCCGAATTCCACTGACATGGCTGAATATCTTACTAGATCTTATTGATCGTAAAACAATAAAAAAGTTGCTGAATTTCCTTCTAAATGAGATACTTTGTTATTATTTATTAAACAGATCCTATTTTTTCAGGAGATTCCTTAGAATGTTCGACATATCGTGCCTGGGCTCCGGGACACCCCAGAAAACAGTACAAACAATATGACTGTGCGGTTATTACGCGATATAGAACGTGGCGAAGTATTTCTTGCAAAGCTAAATATGCTGCACTTTGCGAGTTGATACCAGCCGGTCCGTATAAACCGGGATCGATTTTTTCTAGGAAAAAAATGGTGGGTAAAGCTCTCGCTCTGTTTTAATGGCTTCAATTCAACCATGTTGCATGGCCCACTACTGCGCTCGGGTCCATCCTCTTGAAGAGGCCTAGAGCATACTCCACTACGCTGCTCTAGTGGGGATTGGTGCAGGGGTTAGTGGCCAACCCAAATGTCCGAAGTTTTCATGTCGCCCAAGGGCCTCCGATATGGCTTTACGATACCTTACAATTACAACCGGTAGGTACTGTCGGATTGCTTTATATGCACTTTATTTTATTGTTTCAGATTTCAGATAAACCTGTTAACACGACTATTGTTTGAGATTAATTTAGTTATGTAATGTAACTAAATGTTTTGTAGCGGTAAAACTGTTATGAGTAGATACTTAGGTAAAATACACAATTTTAATATATTTTAAAAATACCTACTTAAAAAAATGTTCGATGAGGCGCCTATTAGGTATATCTATTGGCGTTGAGGAATTCCCTCGTCTGGAGTCAACCCTGAGCATAGAGATCAAAAATTATCATACGTTGTCATGGATGAGAGGAAGTAATTCTATCAGCTGGCAAGATTTAACCCATACAATACATATATTAAGATTTTAAGATACGATATTTATGATCATTGTGCCCCATGCGTATATCGCATAAATAATTACAGACAATCGATTAAAGTAGAATACATAATTCGATCGTCTGCGGAAAAATCCTCGAAGACATTTCATCGAATTAAATACAATTCGCCGAACACAATACATCGAAAAAACATTTCGTCGAATAACAAAACGTAGAACATCCATTTAATCGCATGACAATTAATCGAATTACATTTCGTCGAATGTCATTTCATCGAATGTCATTTCATCGAATATCATTTCATCGAATGTCATTTCATCGAATGTCAGTTCATCGAATGTCATTTCATCGAATGGCAAATCATCGAATGGCGATTTATCAAATGGACAACTGTCAACTGTCATCGATTTGAGTTGGTCACAGTTGCAGTGGTTCGTCGAATTATTATGGATTCTACCACATTAAAGGATTCCTATATTGTGATTCTACTTTGTAACTCGAAGAACAAAGCAATAACTAAACGCAAATGTGTAGCTGACTTATTCTTGACATTTTTGACTTTGACAAGTTGTAGTTTGATACTTGAGTCTTGACTTGACACTCTTGACACTGACAGACATAAACAAATTATCAAACAGCTCAAGTAGCTCAACAAATTATTGTTGTTTATTCTCAATTTCTCAATACGATACTGTAATCTGGCATTTTTAGGGTTTTTATTACAATTTTACTTTTGATAGGTGTTCTATGTGCTATAATTATATTTATTGAGCAAAATTTACAATTGAATCGGTAGTAGTTGAATATGGGACAAGGAAAAAGCCAGTTCACTGAAGAGGAGTTGCAGGATTATGAGGTATTTAACAAAATATTGGTTAAATTAGCAAGCATGAGTAATATTTCATTTGTTTCTTAGTATGAGTAATGGTCTGACATTACTTTTTGTTTCTTATTCAGGACCTTACATATTTCACAAAGAAGGAAGTGCTCTAGTAAGTGTTTTTACTTTTAATTATGTTTACTAGCTTAGTAAAAAGAGAAAGATCAAGTACTAAAAAATCATTGGAGTTAACACTGTTGTTTTTAATTGTAACTAGTAGATAAATATTATATTAAGAGTTAGAAGAATTGTACCATTTACTTGTATCATATTAAAAAGCAGGATTTTATCTACACAAAATAAATAAGGCAACAAAGATATAGTTCATATTTTGAAATTTTTCAGTGCTCATCAAAAATTCAAAGCTCTGGCTCCAGAAAAAGTGGGTCACAACAAGAATGCAAAGTTACCAATGGCTAAGGTGCTCCAGTACCCCGAGCTCCGAGTGAACCCCTTTAGAGACAGGATCTGCAAAGTGTTCAGCTCGAGCAATGATGGTGACTGCACGTTTGAGGATTTCCTGGACATGATGTCTGTGTTCAGTGAAATGGCACCCAAGGCTGTGAAGGCAGAACATGCATTTAGGATATTTGGTAAGAGATGTGACACGAAACTGGTTAGAACTAATCATTAATATTAAAGCTGGGTAGCGCTATCGGCAGTGCCTAGGCCGTCAGAACAACGCAAGCCCAGGTGTGTTGTTCAAACCCAGGATCTCGGGATCTTTGGCCCGACAACACAGGACACTCTATTCCATACGTGTAATATTTACCAACAAATAACATGAGTGTTAACAGCTGAAGAGTGATGATAGTAAGCTGGGCTTTTCGGCTTGTATGGCAGTACAGCCATTGCCTATCGCTACTAGTGCTGACTCGTTGACAGCTGAGTGAGGGTCTTAGTTCAACTAACCACACAATGGCCGCGTTCCAGTAGACGCTCAAAACGCTCACAATGATCAAATTAGTATGATATTTTGATCGTTGTGAGCGTTGTGAGCGTCTAGTGGAACGCGCCCAATGTTTCCCTTCACTGAATCAAGTGAAAGGTAATTTTAATAGGCTATCTCTGAAAATTAGTGGTGTTTTCAGACTTTCTGCTTCAATATCCATTATGTATTCATTTGTTGTTATAATCCATTTATTATTCTGACTTGTTTCATATTCTATTATACATAATATTATAGTGGTTTTACAGTAGATTTTTATGTTATTAACATATAATCCAAAATATATTTACAGATTTTGACGGCGATGACATGATTGGAGTCTCAGACTTGAGGGAGGTGATTGAGCGACTGTGTGGGCCAGAGCTCAAACTGAGTGACTCTGAGATACAGCAACTGGTACAGAATGTTCTAGAGGAAGCAGACTTGGACGATGACGGAGCATTGTCCTTTGCAGAGTTTGAGCATATCATAGACAAGAGTTCTGATTTTTGCCAGTAAGTTTTGCAGGGACTAGTTTTAGTAATGCTCTATTATAACATGATTAATTACTTAAAATAACTAAAATGATTTTATTTTCTTTTTCCTGATTCGGTAATTATTTAAATTAATAACATTTGTAAAGTAACCTCATAGATGAAAGTGGATACTGTAGACGTGTGGACAGACTGCAGATTAGTGCAGATGACCCATATGACAGACAAAAAAGCATTTTGACAACTTTTGCATCCTTTTTTGAGTGATAGCTAGTTGATAATAATAAATAAGACACACCTCGAGGTGTGGTCGGTCGACCGAGAGCAGAAATTCAAACTCATTATTCAAATGTCCGTCTCATTTACATCTCCAATTAGCAATATGGTGCCTCTGGGATTATCTTTGGTTGCTTTAAGAAAATACAATTTGTTTTTATCTTAATTACTCCTTTCTTTTATTTCAGTGCATTCAGAATAAGGCTGTGAAGATGACTACTCAATTTTCATAGAGTTACTTCGGTATTATCCAATGTAATATTTAATAACCTTATAAATCTCATTTTATAATGCAATCTCAATTTTATTGTAAGTTGTATGTTTGATATTAAACTTTAAATTTTTAGTATTAATGTCAAATTATTATAAAGATTTTAATGAATGGGTCAAAATTTTTAATGTTTATCGAGTTTGAATGGCAATTGACAATTTGTTAGATATATTTATATGTTCACAGTATATTAGAATTACCATATTTAAGTTTGATAAATACTAAAGGATTGTTGAGCCCCATTTATGAGTAGATTACCATTTACCACATCAAAATTATCTAATAGACATAATTATGACATCTTGAGATGTGAACTGAATAACCACCCAATCAGAAATTCTGCAATCTCATAATATTTTATCAAATCAAATGTATTATGTAATTTTATGAGGACTGCAAAATATTTACTTATGATCAACTATGCTTCCAAACAAATATACAAAATTTCATACTGTATTAGTATTTCCTGTGAATTTTTTTATTTGTCAGCTGAATTCTTCAAGATTTTAGTTAATTCGTAGTTTTTAAGATATGGATATAACAAGTAAACCTGGCTTATTGATAAAAGCTATGAGTGTGTGTGGTGTCAAAATGTCTAAAAAACTTGGTCTCATTCTATTACACATCATGTAAGAAAGTTAAAATGAACAACTGTTTTTAGTTGAACTAAAAATTACAAAATAAAATGGTACTTTAAAAAATTCAACAGAATTTGAACATGTTCACTTTTTTGAGATCAATACAGTTGTGTATTCAATACTTTCTAGCCGTGATCTTTTCTAAGTTACTGTATATTTGTCAATCTAGTAATTTGCAAGTTTATTCTTGCTCATGAATCATGCAATTTTTTATCACAATTTTATTAGTGTTATTAAAATAATTTATTAATGAACTAGAGTAAGTTAAGTGTGTCTTCCTTTGTCTAATCAATGCAATGATCTTATTTAGCTTATGAATGAAATTATACTATTGTTTACAATGTTTAGAATCTTTTAACTCTTAGGTATTTGTTATTTAAATTTTAAGTTTTTTAAATAATATTACCGAAACAAATACTGCCAAATAGTAAATAAGATGTGTCTCAAACTGTTGTTTTATTTAATTCCTATGTTATCTTTTAATATAATAATAAAGTTAGTTCGAAAAGAAAAACTTTATGATTATTCAATGAACGCTAAGATTTAGTAATATTGATGGAAATTAGGTAAGTTTGTTATTTTAATAAAAACTAAAATAATATGTACCGAATGGCAATGATGTTATCCATTAAAAAATGCAAACAACAATTTTACTCAGTATAAAAATATTTATTCAACCTGTTAATGGAATAAAAGTAGTATGCATAAATAATAAAAATTAATTTTATAAATTAGTTTTGTAGATAGCCAGGTAACTTCATCCTCATGAAAATCCAAGTTGTAAAGAAGGATACAAGAATACAAATGAACGCTACAGATATGAGAAGGATTCTGTTGAGTTTAGGTGTGGATGGGTTGTGTGTTCTGTCTAAGATGATAAAGCCGAGGCCACCGAGAGAGAACAGGAAGCTTGAGGCCAGGCCTTCCATAATGTATTGGCCATTCACTCTGTTCGGCATGAACGCTACCGGCCGGCTGTGGCCGTGCTCGTCAGTCGTTGAACCCACGCTCGGGGGCTCCACTATGACATCGTATATTATACCTGCAGCAAAATAGCACATAATTAAACCATTGACTATAATTTATCACTACTATCTTCACATGCATAATATTATACGACTGCTATTAGAAAACAAGGCGGTACTAACCTCCTGTTACTAAAAAGTAAGATAGCAAAACTAAAGAAAACGTTGTCATTGCTGAAGGCGCCTGAAGCCATGAAGGCTTTTTTATTTTTATGTTAGGAATTTCAAGTACTGAAAACGGTATAGAGAATAATGCTTCCATTTTTGAGATTGACTTTTATGAAAAAATCTAATAAAATGAAACGGTCTATGAAATTTTGCTTTGCTTGACTTGTTGACTGACAGCTTTGCTTTTTGACGTACGACGTCACGACGATGTGATGACGTGACCTTGTTATAATTTTCGTTCGAAAATATCATAGAAAATGAAAATATATTTTAAAATAAATCCAAATAAGATTCTCATTATTATTTGATTGATTAATTAAGACTTTGATTAATTTCGGCATCATAAGAAATATAGTTAGTTAAAAGTGTTATTTGATTTGAGTTGAAATGTTGTTCTTGAAATTTAGTAGAAAATTTAAGAACGTAAACTAAACTCCTTTCAAAATATTATTTAAATGCCAATTATCTTTGCTATTATTGTTAAAAACAAATTGTTTTAATTTTAATTACAAACTATGTGTTTTAAACGTTGAAACCGTCTATCTAATAAATTAAGCACCTATGTTTACACTAAAATAGTTATGACAGTCACAGTGAAAAGAAACGTAAAAGAATATTTTGTACGAATTAAAAATGACCAATCACAGCTGAGTATTCTTATTAAATGTTTTGCTGCTATTGGCGCGTCATAAATAATCAATCAAGAAAACTAATTTCCACCAATAACATGGGCCTTAGGAAAATACAAAAAATTGGAATTTTGGGAAGTGTCAAATTTAGTGCATTCCTCCACGAAACGTTCGTTTTCGTTCGTGGATTGATTTGGTCGGATTTGATGAATTTCGAAGTCGTTGTTCCAATTTTTCGTGTTTTCGATGGAGGTCAGCTGGCATTTTTGCCAATAAAACGCAATTTTAAAATGTGTTGGTAGTGAGTACAAGTGTCACGTGTAGTTTACATTGGATTTATTTAGAAAAGAATGTCTATGTTATAAATTCGTGCACAAAAATGAACTGTATTGTGGATATTTCTCTAATAATACGATGAAGGGCGGATTGTGTATTATTTACACGTCGCTACTGACAATTTCAGTGCTCTCGAGGTATGTAAATAATTGTAAATGAGAAGCATATTTAACTATAATCTGGAACCATATGATACATTGCGTTAAACCTTCATATATTTTTGTTTCAGTTGTACTCTCTTTATTCTGGTGATTTCGGACGCCCTCCAAGCCGAAGAAACTAGCCCTAAACTTGATCTCTCTGGGCTGCATAATGTTTCGAATAAAGTGAAAAAAGTGAGTGATAAAGAGGTGTCAAGAGAGACTTTGAATCGTCCATTGGAACCGGATCTTGTTAGTGAGCCTGCAGCCGAAGTGGATGCAGACCTTATGACGTTCCCTGAGGCAGTCTCAGTGAATTCAGTGACCACTGACGGGTAAGTTATAAAACACTAGTGAAAGTGACCCTATTGTTCTGAACTATGACTAGTGCTTTTTGATATCAAATTTAATTTCTACATGGATCCTATTAACTTTTATTATCACCTGTGGTGGGTCTGATGTAATATAAATTGTTACAATACAGGAAGTGAATATTTTGTTAGGCAAACTGTACTATACCACTTTCGATCTGATACCTAATCACATTTTTGTTTAAATTGTTGCAACATATTATCACATGGGTTTACCACCATTTAGTTTACATTTAACATTATAGGAGTTAAGCAAAATTGGCAGTATTCAATGTTTTGAACAGTAACCAACTTAATTTTAGACAAGCTATTCAATTAAGTTTCAATCCATTGATATTATTATTGATATATTATTGTTAGATTCCTTTGTGATTTCGTCTGGTATTATCTAATTTGATACCCCGAGGGTTTGTAAGAATTGAATAGCCTGGTACATAATACACTGTTATTTAATACATGTATTGTATCACAGACCAAACATAAAAGACAACCTTTGTACTCAAAACAATACAATGTAATTATAAGTTAATTACTCATGCACATTATTGAAGAAACCAGTGGAGTTATGAAATGTTATTGGATATATTCTGCAATTAGAGCACTTCCAAATTAGATTATAAATGAATATTTATTAGATGGATTTTGTAAAAAAATATATTTTACTCACGTCATTGTTTGCCAAAAAGGATGATTCAGAGAATTAATTGCAAGAAGTTAAATTATTATTTCTTTTGCTTGTATAATGCAATACATCATTGGTTCTGGCGAGGAAAGAAGGAAGACGAAGGACAGAATGTAATTTGTCATTTACATTGTTATTTCAATAATACCCCATTGCACCAAGACACATAATATATTTTGTAATTTGGGAAGCACTTTAGAACAGGGAATTACGCCAATTTCGATGAAAATTTTTTGGGGGGGGAGGGGGGGGTGTACAACACGTTTTTGAATACCGCAATTTACGCAAACTTTTAGTTTTCGAGAAAAAAAAATTTGAAAATAAAAATTGGGTATAAGTTTATCAAGCTATTTCAGTGTTTATTAATCATACAGTTATAAAGGATTTGCTCCTGATTACAACGATACCTTTCGCAACTCTCAGCGACGCACCATTTCCGAGAAAATGGAAAATAACTTTTCTAACCGCAGTACTAAATTAAGGCTCTATATTCAAAATTAAACGCCAGAAATGACAAAGGTACATCAAACTGTTGTATCAGTCACAGATACTATGTGATTTAATCTACTCTAGTAACGCCGTAATAAGACTATGTTACAGATGTCGACGGAACCCCGCTTCGCGGGGTTCCTATTTTTTTCGTAAATAAAATCAGACAACCATAACCTAACCTATCCTTCTTTCGATTTGAGTTCAGTTGTTTTTTCATAGCGGGGGCTTCGCCACAGATGTCGACGGAACCCCGCATCGCGGGGTTCCTATTTTTTCGTAAATAAAATCAGACAACCATAACCTAACCTATCCTTCTTTCGATTTGAGTTCAGTTGTTTTTTCATAGCGGGGGCTTCGCCACAGATGTCGACGGAACCCCGCTTCGCGGGGTTCCTATTTTTTCGTAAATAAAATCGGACAACCATAACCTAACCTATCCTTCTTTCGATTTGAGTTCAGTTGTTTTTTCATTTGATTTGATTTGACTTTAACATAGTTGTATATTAACTAAAAATATTTGTGCTATTCAACAATAGTTGTTGTATTCAACGAAAATTCTCAAGCTCGATCACAATGATGTTCTCACACGCGAGAATGGACACGAAAATATGTACTCTGTGGTATAGACGATGAATGATGAGATTGACATATTTGACGACTGTCATGGCTGATTTATGACAGCTACTGTCAGAAATTGAAGCTTAATTGACGGATAACCCGTTAAATTGACACGAAATTCAAGATGGCTGTCGCGTTTTGACGTATTATGTCATAAATGTAAGCAATTATGAAGGATTATTTCGATATTTTAAAAATTCATATCTCATAAACTATTAATTTGCGTAAAGTGAAACTTTCGTAATCGTCTTTTAATAATATAATCTACCTAAAAAAAATTATTTGAACCATCTTTTCGACATTCCCTGTTCTAAAGCTGAGCCGTAATTTGTTTCAATGTGGAACTTAAAAATGGTCCTATTCTATTTCCTAGTTTGAATATATGATGACCAGTTACTGTAAATTTCACCTAGAAAGCCATGATAAGTCATAAAGAATAGCTTAACAAAATTCTGATATCCCCTGCCTCTGGGTACACTGAAGAAGATGAGTACACTGGGTATGGTAAGTGACATAAATGTAGATATCATAGTCTGTTGTGAAGAATCTAGACACACAGTAGCGTGTCAAGCCAAATTCAAGCTAACAGAACTGGCAAGTAAGTAATATTACACAAACCATTTAGAGCCACTTTTGACCGCCTCATAACTCAAAAAGTATTCCACATAAACCTGTCAAATAAATAATACAGAAACCAATTTCTTTTATGACTTTACTTTTGTTTGATGTTGGTTACAGATATCATCTGAAGCCACTTATCAAGTGTCATACAGGATATTTCTGAAATGATCAAAATCCTTTGTTTATAGGCGATCATAAGTTACTTATTTAATTATTCATTGTACCTCGCGCCATTTTAGTTGAGATTTACTTGGAGTAGAATAACAATTGATTTATATCGCAGTCGGATAAAGAGCGAAGGTCGTTGCGATCCACGCAGCGTAGATACTCATCTGTTCATCAGATTCATGGCTAACGATAACCGCAATTTTGCCGTTTGTCGGCAATTTCTTTAGTCAAATGGTCATGGTGGTGTACAACCTGATAGACCAGCTGATTTTTATATTAGTTTTCTCCTCAATTTAGCCTGTCGGATCGTATCAGGCCACATAACTCAACACTGTTTTATAATAACCTCTAGTTATCCGTTATCGGCCCACTTTGTAAGACGTAAGATGGAAATTTCTCCACTATATTTGAATATAATAATTAATTATAGCTTTAGCCTAAGTGATAGCCTAGTTTGAAAGTTGGTCTCTGGGCCGAGGACGGGTTTGAGGCTTGCGTGCGTATCAATTTGTTTTTATAATTCTCCCCAAGTTGAAGGAAAACGTAAGTGCGTCTAACATACAATGCTATGCAATGATCTTAAAGATGTGTTGTTCAAAAGACGGATTATCCGAAGACCTTACTTCGACAATTACTGTACCATTCACGTTCAGACCTTGCATGTGTTTCTAAAGATGAATGTACATAAACACAAAAAAATGTATCTAGTCTTTTAAAATAAATAAGTACAAAAACAACTCGAGATGGCTAGCAACCAATTATTGTTATTGCTTGGCGCACTATTTGAAATACATATTATTCTTTATTGAACTAATGAATGTGACACACTTGTTTACTGTTAATGGTTTTGAATTCTTGATTCAGTGTTGAATTACGTGTACATGTTTCAATCATAAGACGTCTACAGTCAGACGCATTTTTACTAGAGATGGGCCGACTACACGCCGAATAGTCGGGAAAACCGACTATTCGGCATGTTTTATAGTCGGCGACTAGTCGGCAATTAGTCGGCAAAAATCGCCGAATAGTCGGCATTAATTTTCGCTACAAAAAATAAAAGAAATGAAGGAAATAACAAAATTATACAATCATTTTAATAAATTTATTTTAATAAATCCGATTATAATGAAAATAAATATTTTATTATGTAGTAGTAATAGATATATCGGATGTTGGATTTGTCACTATCACGAATGCAAATGTTGACCTTCAAAGATTTGGTTCAAAAAAGCCCAGTGGCGCCAACAAACTAATGTTTCTACATAAAAAACTCAATTATACTTAAAACTCAACTATAATTATAATTATACTTATTACCTATGGTATTGTTGAAAACTCGTTTTCAACAGACTTGAAAAGGAGGTAGGTAATCAATTAATCGCGTTTAAATTTTTTGTTTGTATGTTCCTCGATTGTTATAAATAATTATTTTTCTTAATACAATTTGTTTTTTCATTTCTATGATTTTTGCGAATACGAATGTCAAAAATTATGTGAAAATTCGTTGCATCACTAATATGTGGCAATAATAATACAAGTTTGTACTTTTATTTGTACTTAGTCATATTTTCAGTAAAATTTTATCAAATAGTATTCAATCAAGCTAAAGCAATTTATGGTGGAGAAACGTCAGACTTTCAGGTTTATCAGGAAGCAATCGATTCCTTTTATTTTCATAAATATTTGACCAAAGTAAGGTTGATCGGCATTGCCGACTAGTCGGCCGATTAGTCGGCAATTTTCCCACCGAATAGTCGGCTAGTCGGCTGATCGGCAAAACCCATAGTCGGCCCATCACTAATTTTTACAACTCGAACTCCCTTTGGGTTTTACCATTATTTCTTCTGTGGTTTTAATAAAACTTCTATGTTCACTAAAACTCCTAATTTTTATTAGCTGAGCCCCCTGTTCGTTTTACTGGCTTTAACCCATTAATGGCCCACTATTGAGCACGGGTCGGGTCAGTGCGGATTGGTGGACGGGTTAGTGGCCAACCCAAATGTCGGAAATTTTCAAGCCACCCGAGGGCCTCCGACACCGAAAACCTGAAATGATGTCTTTACGTGCCCTCCGAAGCACGGAAACGCTCAAGAATTTTTGCCACGAGCAGTCACCCATCCAATTATACCGACCGCGCCCGCTGTATCTTAACGTTGTCGATCACTTAGGATTGACACAAGCCGCCGGGCTATGAGCGCTTCAGCTGGTTGGTTTTACTATAGCTCCTATATTCTAATTTTTATTAGCTGAGCCCCCATTTGGCTTTACTAAATCTACAATTTTTTTACTAGTTGAGCTCTCCTTACTCATGTCATAAGTGTAATCGTCAAATTATGCAATAATGCGGGCGCGGGCGTTAACCGATTAACGAAGGGCTCCTCGGTCGATAGACATTTCGTCACGTACGGTCCTGTTTGCTAAGGCTTAGTTAGAGCATACGATAAATTCGACACGATAATCTTGATCACTTGATTCTTAATGTACTTTTACAAACAAACATTTGTCTTTTTATTTAGGTATACCTACATTCATGTTCGTGGCTAATTTTAAATAATTTTCTCACTTTTTATACCAACATCAACCCGAAAAAATCCCCTTCCACAAGTGAGTCCTAATATCGAATCCAAACGTTACACGTTCAGCATACTTCGATGTCGTGTACATCAAGGAGTAATAAAATTATAATGACGCATTTTCATTGACCACAGACTCTAGTAATAAAGATAAAAAATGTGTTTGAAAGCATTTTAAAACGTTTTGCAATCATCGTCGACAAATTCATCGGACCGTGGCTATCGGCAGCCTCCCGTGAGTGCTGTAGTCTGAGAGCCGGTAGACGGTTCGGAAACATTCTGTTACAATACTTTTAAGTTTTAATCGTCATTTTTCTTTTACCATGCCTTTAAGGCCCATATCCATTCGCGGCGATACCCACATTACCACCTTATCAGTCTGTCAGATCCATTCATCCATATCAGCCTTTGGAGGTCCATTGCTGGACATAGGCCTCCCCTAACTAGCAAATAAATCATTATATTTGAATAAAAAAACCGCTTAAAACTAAACCAGAAGACCAGGAAGACCTAGAAGACCATATTAAAATACATAAATGTAATTGGCATAATATTTTATTTCATATTCATGTCATTGGCAAGTAAGACATTGTAAATCTGTGTGTGTTCCTTTTCAGCGAACTCCCCGACTACTAACTGTTAACATCGGCCAACAATGCGGAGAGTAGAAATCGAAAGTACCTCCTTCTAAATATAGACAGCACCAATATGGTCTTCATTATTCTCTATGATTTATTTTATTATAGTATTCAAATGGCCCTTGCCCTAGGCTCGTGTGAGAACACCGTAAATCTTAATACGGAAATTAATTGTCCAATGCTTTGATGAAAATAAGTTTCTCGTAATTTATAGTCCATCAAAGCAGCACCTGCTTACCTTAAAATATATTTATTAGAGGTTGTAATAATACGAAATTATCACACTTGTTTTTTTACTCATTCGGTCTTTGATTAAAATTAGATTCTTTTGTCCAGCGTGGTCTGCGACAACGCCGACAAATAATAAACCTGTCTTATGTTTTGGGTTTCGGGAAGGGGGAGGGGGAAGGGAGCGAGAGGGAGAGGGAATTTAATAGTCTCTGATTTGTTAAACCTACCAAAACTATTAAAAGTTAAAAGTAACAACAAAGTACATTCACTGATTGTTAGGCGATGTGAAGTTCGCCGAGACAGCTAGTTATAAAATAAAAGACTGTCTCAGTCCTTAGGAGTAAGAATTATTAACCTTAGTTCTATTTTTAACCGACTTCAAAAAAAGGAGGAGGTTCTCAATTCGACTGTATTTTTTTTTTTTTTATGTTTGTTACCTCAGAACTTTGGACTGGGCGAACCGATTTTGATGATTCTTTTTTTAATAGAAAGCTGGTGGCTGTCATGTGGTCCCATATAAATTTTATTGAGATCTGACAATGGCATTCATGATAAAACCACATAAGTCGTAAATTTGTGTTAAGATGTGCGCGACAAATTGACGAATAACTCAATATCACGCCAACGGATTTCGATGATTCTTTTTTTAATCGAAAGCAGGTGCTTGTCATGTGGTCCCACATAAATTTGAACGAGATCTGACTGACAAGTCGTTTTTGAGACTTTGAAGTCGGTTATTTTTTGTTAGTAAAATTTAGATTATAGTTTGGTAACACGTGGTTGTGGAAGGTAGGGGAAGGAGAAGACGAAGGGGAGGGGGGAGGGATGGGGAAGGGAGGGGAGGGGGAGGGGAAGAGAGGTGGAAGGGGAGCATTTCATGCTTAAGTTACCATAAGCCTCTTGTATCATTTTCATTTATCAAAAATGTAAGCTCTGAGTCTGAATAAATTTAAGTGATACAGTATACCAGTAAAATGTAAAATAATTATCTAACTTGGCATCACTATTTTATTACTAAAACCTACAATTATCATCTTCCCGAAATTTTACATTCGCCTCATTATCTTGAAAACAAAATTTTTGAAGGTTTCCCTTCTACTACGTGTGAATTGCACACATTTAAATTTTTTTACTGTGATGCTAATCGTTAAGGAGTGCCCTCGTCTGGAGACCAGGCTGACCAGGTCATGCGTATAAAAAAATGCATTGTCGTCAGAACTAAAGTATGTAATATAAATAATTTCAACTACTGAGGATAAAAGGATATTGTAGATCTAAATTAAGCTTGCAAGATTTGATCCATACAAACAAGGTAAGGTAAATAAAACCGTTTAAAAATTAAACATACGAGTGTACATAAATTGATATTCCAAATAAGTTTTCACCTCCGACCACCCTGCATCAAAATTCATCCAGCATTTAAATGCCGTACTATCGTTTGGACGTAGGGTCATGGGTTCAACTCCTGCTGGCGTCACGAACTTTATTCTGAATAGATTATGATAATGTTCATTGATTCAATATGGGAAGATAGTGCGATACTAGTTTAGAAATAAATTGAGTATCCTATGCTTTCCCCTCAAAATGCATTGGAAAATCATCTGAGGCTACATAATAAATATGCGGTATGTATTTGAACGCTAACAAACGCTAACACACTCATACCCCCGTAGTAGGTTTCGCGGGTGGCATGGACGACACATTATAACAAATCACAATCTCACCTATGACCCGAGTACAAATATTTATCTGTCACTTATCTGCTCCGGCCGGGAGTTGAACCCGGGACCCCTCGCTTCGCAGGTAGTGTCTCTGTGGTCAGTGTCATGTGTCTGTGTCAGGTAGTGTGTACATCTATATTTATCCCGAAAAAATTATACTTCGGCATTTACGCACCTCATAATATAACTAACAATCCTATTTCAAAAGACAAAACTCTTCAGGACTAATAAAATAAACTCCACTAATGTGTAATGCCAACGCCAGGTCCATTCCTATTTTGATGTACGGAATCCTAAAAAGAAAGAAATACATACATAGTTCCTTTTTCCACGTTTTTATAAGAATGGCCCGCGTCGAGATGATCCCAAAGATGTCGTAGCATACGGTCTCATATTATATCCAACTGCAAATTAAGTAACAAGAAATGTAGAGGATCAGTTGAAAACCAGTTTGGTATTTTAGTTTGTGTGCCTAATTAATAAAAGTCACCTTGTCATGTTCTAGGTCCAGCGATAACATATTTTGCGCGGCTTGTGGACTTTGCAAGTTGCGAACTGGCGGGGCGCCATTGGACCTTGACAGTGAGTCTTCGCAAAAACGTGTTTCCCTAGTAGTTTGTTGTTCCACGTCGATATTGCTAATTTGATTGTCCACTTGACATACAGATCGGTAGATACCGCTGTCATATTTACCCGGCGATGTGAACACATAAATGTTATCACTTGACGTGATACGATTTCGTTCCAATTTTGTATTTCGGTCGTCACGTAGTTGCATTGGTTTGAGGAGAAGCTATTGACCGGCCTACTGCCTAGTTACGAATGTGTAAAGTATATTCCGTCGTAACTATTAATAAAAAGAGTGCAAGTCGAGTTTATATTTGACTTACTACTGTACATTTGACATACGCTAACTTAATAGTTGTGTAGGATTTAGTTTTCCTGGTAATTTCGCTTGGAATCAAATTTGCTATTAAATAAAATAATTCCTTAGATATCCGAATCCCATAATTTGCTTCTCTATCAACAATAGTGTTGAGACTGTTGAGTCTGTATTGATTCCTTCTTTCTATATTGATTTTACGATAATTTCTTTGTGAGTTGTCTTAGCACCTGTCTTGGGTTTGTCTTGAACATTGGCCTAGACGCTGATCTGCTCCATATTTCTGCGCTGAGCTCAAGATCAATGCGCTTTGCGTAACGCACCTTCGAAATATCTTGCAATGTCACATGTCATAAATAGTATGACGCTGATCACCTTGGCACTGCGTTCCATGCGATATGTCGTAGGCAAGATACTATCTGTTACTGTTATTACTCTGTCAGCAAATTCTATTATCGTAAATATTGGACGATGTTTTTGCATATCTATTTCTCGTTTAGGAGATAGTATTATTGAAAGCAGGTGAGGTGAATAAGTAGCAGTATATTCCTACTTTCTTATTTTTGGCAAGTTATGCAATTTGGTCTGAAGTTGTTATTGTCAACAACATTAATGAGGAATTATTATTATAATAAGATCTGACTACTGTAGATAGATGTTAATAAATAAACGTAGAGTAAATACAAACTTTTCTAGACAGGAAGGAAGATAACACGGTAAAATTAGTTTGCGAGTTGAGCGATTACATTTCCGCTCGAAGGCTTGTAACTGAAAATAAATAGCTCATTAAAATATACTATATCGTACAGGAATCACGGATGCAATCACGTGAATTAGTTTAGCCTTACAATCGTTATTACTACTACATCATAAAGATTAATAAAATGGTAAATCTATCCAAGGTAATTTTCCAGTACGTGATTTGTTTAAAAGATTCTTATCGTCTAAAAAATAATGTATTATACTCATAAAATTTTGCTCGTTGAAAGACTGAGACAGACAAATTTCTATTGAATTGATATTTCTTGTTACGAAACCTGCGATTTTTCTTTTTGCATCGCGCTATCTGTGTCCCACTGATTAGAATCGCTACGTCCAGCAAAATTCGCTGTATTGTTTTGTGGTAATCGCAAAAGATGGATTTTGAACGGAGAGATCTTTGATACAGCGAAAGTTGTTGTAAATTGAAGATCGAAACTGACGCAGAGCGATCACCTTTCAGCCGGATAGCTGACAGGAGGCCATTATCGAAGTTATGGAGAATTTCATTTCCTCCGTTTCGTTCACCGCTGCCTTGACAGATAGCTCGATCGAATCTCGCCCGGTAAGGCCTTTTGTACACGGGTCGTTGCGTCTTACTCTCTGTGCTACGGTAGTGACGTTGCTGCTTCGTCTATTGGAACTATTTGGAACGCCTCGCGCTTACAATTCACAATAGTAAACAATACAATTTACACGCCTCGCTGAATTAGTCTTCTTGACGTCGCTTGTCGTCATGTCTTCGTAATTAGCAACCATGTGCTCACGTTCTATACCTGATAAATTGTTTAGGGTTTTACCATAATAAAATATATGTTTTATCACAATAAAGAGATATGAGACGATGCTACGACTGTTCTTGTACGAGGTGCCTAACGCGTAACGAGACGCCGAAGGCCGCGATTTGACAGAAGGCTACCTGGGCAGCTCCAGGTATAACTTCCGAAGCCGAAGGGGCTTCAGTTTCCGCTTAGAACTATTTACTTTAGGCGATACCTTGATGAAAAACAAGAACTTTCATTAACAGTCTTTCGCCACAGGCGCGATGTATAAAGCTAACATATTTTATTAATTTCTCAGAATACTGTTGACTTATAAAATTGTAATTTCATGGATAAAGAAATTGTTCCAAGTTCTAATAATGCGGAGTTGTTAGTTTCGGTATTAGGTAACACGATGCAGTTCTTTTGTAAATTCGTCATGGTTTGATTTAGCGCGACAAAAGAAAATAATTGATTGCTACGGCTGCATTGATAAAGATAGTAAAAGCAAAAATCTTTCTACTCGTAGCCTTTTAGTATACTTTATTTAAATTGTAAGTATTATTATATTGCTCTTATCATTTTCAACAATTGTCCCTGCGGCTGAAAATTTCATGAATGCCTATCTATGCGTCGGTGGACACATTTTTCAATCCGTTCCATTGACTATTAATAGCTGTAGTTGTGAAGCCATCTAGAAGATCATTGGCCAGTCCTAAATATTTTGCCACGTTGGTTTAGTCGTCAACCTCTATAATTTTTCATTGAAGCAGTGCTTTTGGAACTTCCAATAAGTAGGTGGCAGAAATTGAACATAAATGCTTTAAAAAAAATTGTATACAAACATGAGCTAATATTTCACACAAACAGCACCCTTAATAGTTTTCAATTATAAAATATAATTTAGTGCAAAACTGAAACTGACTGAAAAGCCAATACACCATACAGTTACGAAAGCGCGGCATTTGCAAAAGGTATCACCGTTTGGTGTCGCAATCGGTCACTCCCTGGCTGTGTTCGCTGCAGTATTACCATTGTCTCGGCCTGACTCGTGTAGATGCAATCGCTAATATATTATATGAATAAAAGAAGATGACATAACGCTGGTTACCATGAATTTGAATTAAATATTGCTCCTTTAAATAGTTAAGTAAAATTGAGATTTTCACCCAAATCAATGTCGTGACGACATTGACGACATTGTCGTCGTTGGTTCTTCAAACATCTGCATCTTTAAAACGACAATTCCACTGACTCTTTAGTTCTTTTACATTACGCTTATGAATTCAAGCCCTTAAAAATAAAACATACTTCTCTTGACAGGATACCAATTTTTAAAAGATTCTCAGAAAAAATCAAGAGCACCAACTAGAGGAGAGACAGAAGATCTAGTAGCCAGCAAGTTAGGTCAGTAAATTCTGAAGATGACTAGGACGCCTACAGCCCTATACACATTATATGTTCGCAAACGAAGAATTATTTTAGCCTGTTTAACCAAAAATTTCGAATACCTTTAGCAATTGCGCATTAAATTGCCTCGAGGTCACTGCATCAGACCGATATTCATTAAAATTCATTTCTGAAGTTTTCAATATTTAATCGGCCTCATGGAATTGTTTATTGTTTTAAGTTTGAAATTCATGTATGTAGTTAGCATATGAAGTGCCGATCGACAAATATGTTTACAAAAATACAAAGTTTCAATAATGTTGAAGAAAACGTTGAATAACGTATCCATTAAAATTTAGCAAATCTTGCAAACATTTTTAGTATTCACTGCTTTCAAATGCAAAATGTGAATAACTAGAAAGATAAAGTACTATATTTTATAGACAATTTGATAACTAAGATTTCAATTAGAATCTTACCGATTTTTTTTTTATGTCGTCTCTTGAGTCGTTCTTATTGTCGTTAAAGAAGATTAAAAGCAGTGAATAGAAAGCAGTGATACTAAAAATGTATGCAAGAAAATTTGTTGTAATAATAATGTAAAAATGTAAGTGCCGAAAGTGAAATACAATCGAGAACAATTGGTGGCGACAGCTAATCGAATAATTAAGCGCAGTTCGGCCCAGCGGGCTCCGATACAGGGAAAGTGAGAAGTCAGTCGCACTGCAAATACAAGTTGTAGCTGTACCACCATTATTTACGAGCCGGGAAAACTGACATTATTGCTATGTCACGAAAGTGTATTTTTGCACCGGTCCACCCGTTGTTTATGTCCGCTTAGTGAAATGAATAGTGGCTTTTCTTCGCGCCTGTGTCTGTACAACGAAGCCGCGCCCGACGTTGATAAATCAAATTACGATCTCATTGCCTCGTTAGGAATAATTAAACACTTAATGCCTGAGATATTTACTCTTATTGTATGGCTTAAGTGTACGAAATTATTTATAACCCGGCAGCAACTGATTATTCTATAACAACAGAATTGATATTGAATAATCGAACTTCGAATTGAAGTGAATAATCGAAGATTTCAAATATATTTTCTTCAAATGAGAAAAGAAGAAAATAGTTAGCCAGTCCGCGCGTTTATTACAACAAATTATCCATTCATAAATTCGTGACTTCTGCTAATCTTAAGAGTTTGTCAAACTTAAGGACCAGTAAGTAATAGTGGGATTTATATGGTTGTATAATAATGAACTAGGATGAGAGCTTCTTCTAACACCGAAAATTTCAAAAGTTTTGGATATCTTGGATCAAGTTATTAAGTTTTTAAGGCTTATCTAATGTTTCATATCGGAAGTCTTTTGATGTCCTAATTATCGATACTTCCTCTGAATCCACACGTAGAAATGTGGTTAGAAAACACTTGAGGCCTCTTCAGCTCCGGCAAGCGATCAAGCCAAGATAGATAGTAATAAGTTAACAAATAACAAATAACCAAACAAAACAACCACCAACATTTATGCGCTGTCTTCTAAGAACGGTGCTATCTCAAATTGAAATCATATCTAAAGAATTGAATGGTGTTATGTAAGTATGTGTGTGATAATAGATTGATATTGGCACATGTTTTATAAAACCGCAGACAATAATAACATCATTCATATCGTATTAACCACGGTCTGGTGGACTTGTAGCTGTTACGATGAATGGTAGTCATATTTAATTTTAATGATGTTATTAGTATGGAGAAATTTATTGTACAGCTATTTTAGGCTGTAGATTCTGTAGTACCTCAGAGCGATTTTGAAGAATAAAAAGATTTTGTTTGACTCAGCTCATGGTCCAAACCTAACCGACTTCAAGAACTTGTATTGGAACAACTGTTAAGAACTGACGAAACAGCTTTTGTACAATTCGCTGGTTTCAACAAAACCAAAACACAAGATGCAGTTTTTGCAAGCAAATGGAATGAATTTAGGTGAAAAGTAAAGCCTTTTCTGGGCGAATAGTGGATATTATAGCTACATACGGAACATTTGTTAGTTTTCTTTCTTTCTTGGCCAGCAACGCAGTGATGCCTTTGTGTTGCTGATGTCCATGGGCGACGATAGCCACTTACCATCAGGTGGATCGTCAGCTCGTTTGCCGGCTATTTCCATAAAAAATACATTTTTATATTTTTATGAATTATGAAGCCAAGAACAATTTAGCTCTTAAAGGAATTATCTCATTGTTTTGTTTCATATAAATCTATTGCTCGCATAAATTAATGTATGACTTTGGACTTACAGTTCTATTCCCAACAACCGTTAAGACGGTAACAATCTGTAAATCTTGGTATTGATTTAGTGCTTGAATACGCATACGTATTGCCATTCAATTTGTCCCCGCGATTGATATACGGCGAACGGCGATAACTATCGTACGTACGTAGTTACGTACCTAAATGGCGTACAGACATGAAACAGAGATAAATCATTTCCAGTGTGTGTTCTGCGTGGGCTTCCTATAAATGTCAACCGGTTGAATATGATAGATAATTTAACTGGACCAAGTTGCAAAATAGTAAGTTGTTTACGTTACCCTTTAATAAGCTACTGATCCGTAATGAGCGCAGGGTTGGCAGAACTGTTTTGAAACGATTATTCCTTTTTACGATGACTATTTATTATTATAGATTTTGTTCGGTTAGAAATTAGTAGACTACGATGGAAATCTATACTTTTTTGTTTGTACATAATATATAAAGAATTAACTAGGTACCTGACGTGAAGCGAGTCATCAGGCAGCGTCATTACCACTAGTCCTTATAATGAAATGTATAATTCACGAAAAAAAATCTTAAATTACAAGCCTATCTAATCTATAACACTCAGCAAATCATGGTTAGCAATTGTCACATATCTACGCCCAAGCCGTATAACTATAAAGTAGCTTTGCTATGTACAGATTGTGATAGTTGCATCGCCTCACGGCTCGCCAATCGGTTCTGACTTCTGACACCCACACATACAAGCAAGACCACGCCGTCGACTTTACGGTGTATACTGTATGGTGTACAAACACGGTGGACAACGTGGAGCAACTCGGAGTCTCGGAGGCAAGCTCGTTGTCACGTTAGTTGATAATTGATTTTTCAATAAGTAACCACTAGCCACTCGTCGGCTGTGATAACGACCGGTCCACTGTTCTGTCGCGGCGCGGTGGTCTATCAGTGAAAGTAGATTATCCCTATAAGGATAAACTGAGTAATAACTTCCCTGGGAACGTTTCCAATGCCCGCCATTATGAAGATAAACGGCTGTCCGTATGACTGTCTGTCTGTTTGCGATTTAAGGGCGTTTGTTCGGTTTTCGTGTTCATTTCCCGGTGTTCGTCCTCGCGTCCGTATAAAGTTGATTTATTAACATCCGTTGTCGTTTGCCTGCTTGTAATATGATACTGGCTGGTGATGCGGCTTTGCCTGCGGGATCAGAATTTATCACAGTGAAAAGAAAATTGTTGTGTTGTTTGATACGTTTATCAGTTACTTCCTATCAAATACTTGCATTACGGTTTGGAATAGATGTTATGATTGATGGATACACTTATTAGCATTTGTAAATGATTTTTTATCGATCGCCATCTTCTCAACCCATACCTTAACCTGTCCCATTGCTGTGCACACAATGTTAGTACACTAAAGTGTGGATTAGCGGACTTGATACAACAATATTGAAAGTCCTGAGTAACGCAGTTTTTAACACGATGTTTTCCTTCACTTATTCTAGTACGCGCTGGAAAATAACAGCTGCCAATTTCACCATGCACATTGTTATATTTATTTGTTATATTTATAATATTTATGCAATTTGTTAGTTATTTGTTTCCAAAAATATTCAACGTACGGACACGGCTACGTTTTGTTATTAGTACAGATAATCTTGTGTCATGTCATGGGATGTTACTCGATTCAGTTCGTCTGGCGTTTCTTCATTTCCTGCATTGAATAATTGTTTGTGAACTTTGATATTGGCGTCTTTGTTGCATATCCAACTTTATTTCTACCTGCATTGAGTGCAATATTGTTGTCGTTTTGTTAAGTTTCTAAATCAATAATGTTAACTTATTTCGCTTTTTGATGTAACACGGGTTCAAATTCGTGGTATCAGTAATTGTTAGGCTTAGTAAATCTGTTTAATACGTTTTTAAGTGGCATGTCTGCTAACGTTTTCAGACATATTGTTGACTATGACGAAACAAAAACATAAACGTGTACTTATGCTTTTTAAAAACGCGCGTGACGTTTTTCGTCACCGTCGTTTTTGTGTCACCGTCACCGTGTTACAAATCTTAAAATTTCACTCTCATCATTTTGTCCATTTATTTCATAACGCGCCTAAAGAATTATAACTTCAAAAATGTTTTTGATTTATATTCCTAACGAGAACCCTCTTCACGTCGCTCGTCTAGGAATGATTCACTTATTTGACAAGACCTTACTGTACAGCAGTATACCTCAAAGAGATAACTGTGCTTGTATATTAGATACATAGTACACTACTGTACTACTAACTGTTATAACCCATATTTCAGTGTAATTAGTGTTAACATCAGCATGCAGAATTTTCCCTCCCTGATAACATAATCAGCATTTATTTCTTATTTATTATTTTGAATGCAATTGAAATTCAGTTAGATCTTGGACTCCGTCGCGTCGTCCGAATTAAGATGTTATCAAATAGAGACGTCATCTGGGGGCACTGTCGTACCCCGCAAAAACGAGGGGAGCTACCTTTTTTCAAAGCGCTTCATCGTTTTTTGAACCCTCATAATTTGGGTTTGGATTATACCAGATAAACAAAATTTACGGAATATGATGTCAATAGTAGTCTTATTAAACATACAAAGTTTCAATTGCATAGCTCTTATACTATAGATTTTATTGATATCTAAAAATCGCTGATTTCGTCACTCACTGATGATCATCAAAATTTTTATCTACTTCCTGAAGTCCTAGAAAGCTGAAATTTGGTATGTAAGCTAAGCACAAACAACAGAAAAATTCTAAGACTTGGTTTTTATACAACATATTTTGCCTAAGGTCTAGATTTTGTGAAGTTAGGACTTGTAGAGTTAGGGCGTGTAGAGTTAAAATCTTGGCTCTATATGAGATCTGATAACGAGAAGTCTTATTTGGTGAAAGATCTAGTATTAGACATTAAACTACTGTTTAACTCCAATAGTAACATAGCAATTTTATGCTTTTAAGCATAGCTTTCAAAATTCGGACTGGACCAACTTTTACTAGATTTACAACACACTAAAGCGGAGTGGTTTAATCTTTCAGGCCTCAACCAATTACGAGAAGAGATTTATGCTTTATAGTAGACCGTAAATGAATATTTGTTCACATAAAATAGGTAAATGTTCGAAATAACAATTAACAACTAAGTAATGTGTGAAGAAAAAGTGATTGTTGGAAGATGCAATGAAACGGGTGAAACCGTGAGATGGTCGCATGCCTGAAATGGACATGTAAATTACATGAAAGTGTCCATTCTAGCGCGGACGCGTTTCATTGCCCAGTGAATTTCGTTTGGATGGTGATAACATTTCACAGAAACATTTTGCGCTTCTTATTGCTGGTCTTGGTAGGAAATTTTCATAGATCGTGGTCAGGTACTCATAAAGTTGGAGCTCGGTAGTAGTGACTGCAAACATGTAGTTTGTAAGACTTTTACGCCCCAACTTAGAATCACTAACGGTTACTTTAATCGCTTCTTAGTAAAGAATCACCATACAAATTCTGTACTACGGAGCGATTTAAGTAACCTTTAGTGACTCTGAGTTGGGGCGTTAGACTACTGGGTACGGTAAGTAATTATTGAATACTTGCACATCACAACAAAACGTACATGTAAAGTAGGTTCTTCAGACTCACAAGCTCATAACGCTTTCACTGTTCAGATTTCATGAACAGTCGTGAATTCTTACAAGTACCAGTAGATATGCATAGTTACGCGATGATTCAAGTATGATTGAAATGATAAATTGGCAAATCGCAATCGATTCCTAAATAGTGTACCTAAATATAATATCGTTTGTGTAGGTACACGTTTAGGTCTCTTTTTTCATCCTTCGAGGTTTAATATGTATAGAAAGGTCAAAATTTAAATAGAAAACTTGTTCAGCCGAAAATCGATTCCAAGAATCTTTGCTCAGGCTGTCGTAAAATTTTTTCACGTGTTGTATTTTCGGACGTATGTCAACCTAACTGGAAAATCTTGTGACATACCCTTTTTAAATTGCGTCGTGGCAGCATGCTCATTATTAATTTTTGATCGTATAATTAAACATTAACAGAAATAAACGATTAAGTGGCAACCCTGCGCGCTCGCCTATCTAACTTTCTATGCTGTACATCATCTCGTCACAATGCCGCGACGCCGCTTAGGGCCCATTAAGAATTTACAGTCAAGTCTAAATCTAATCTAGCGTACAGCATAAACAATCCGAGCAGTTATGTTATTCGAAATGAATTCGCTATTTACGAGTGTCTCAGGGAAAGCGCACCAGCCAATCGCGGGCCTTACGCCTGTCTCCCACACGTTTCTCGCACCGAACACGACTTTGAAAGTGAAACGATAGGCGACCCGTTAATAAATCTAGCAGTACACGCGTCTGCTGCACTCGGTACCATACCGGGGTTATGGAGGGACTTGGTGACCGGGAGACGGCCCCCTGGAGGACTTCATGTCGTCAGCTGGACGCTCGACTCGAAGTCGAGATCTTTACTGTCGACCGACAGTAGTAGTTCGCTCTTCAAATACAATGCAATTGGATGAATAGTATTAGCAATTGGCTGCAAATTCGTTCGAGACGATGTTTTAATAGATTTAAGTACTTTTTGAAAAAGTTTCAGTATAATTTAAGTGGTTTCAATATGTAATATTAATTTTATTATGTATGGAATTTATTCTGAGATAAATAAATAATAAATAAAATAATAAATAAATAAATATAATTTAAGTGTCTACTAAAGCTTAACAAACTATTTTAATAGCGGCACTTGCGGCAGGAGTGAAATGGGAGAAGTCGTCTACTGACATATTTTTGTGTAATGATGAATTTGTACTTACTTGTAGGTACTTTGTGGAGTAGTACTAGATCATTACCTTTTTTTAACAGACTTCAAAAAAGTAGGAGGTATTCAATTCGACTGTATTTTTTTTATGTTTCTTACCTCAGAACTTTCGACTGGGTAAACCGATTTTGATGATTTTTTTTTAATTTCATTAAAGCTGGTGCTTGTCGAGTAGTTTTTGAGTTACTCCTTATTTTCAAGTCTGTTATTTTTGTTAAATTTAAATAATTATATGAGTTTACTATTGTAAACTCTTAAAATTATTCCTGAGTTCGTACACAAAGCCTTATTACGGCTTGTACTGCAAGTCCAGTAAACACTTTTTTCTTTTTACTGAAGCAATCAGCAAGGTTCAAGTGAACTACGCGCCCTCACAACTCACAAAGATTCACTAATGGAATTGTAATGAAGCTTTCGCCTTCAGTTCCTCTCATTATGATTGGGGCGTGTTTTTCTTGCTTGGTCTCCAGAACATTTTATTTTTCATAGTACTTCTGACCAAAACGGCCAGTGTTCTGAATAATACAAGATCATTCATATAATATAAGGCAAAGCAACAACCCATAATTGTCCCACTGCTAGGCTCGGTGTCTCCTCTCAGAATGTGAGGGTTAGGCCATAGTCTACCACGCTGGCCAAGTGCGGATTGGTAGACTTCACACACCTTCGAGAACTTTTATGGAGAACTCTCCGGTGTGCAGGTTTCCTCACGATGTTTTCCTTCACCGAAGCAAGTGATAATTAACTTCTAATACGCACATAATATTTGAAAATTAGAGGTGCGTGCCAGGATTTGAACTCGGGCCCCTTCGTTCAGGAGACCAACGTTCTACCGCTAGGCTATCACTGCTTCATATAATATACATAAGAAGAATTATATAAAAATTGTATATAAAGAAAATAATTAGTTCCTGTTTCATTTTGGAAGTGATGATTAGCAAACGTACCTACCTACTCATTACTCAGTAGGTACTAGGTACGCGATGATCCTGCATTGTGGTTAAAGCTGGGTAGCAGAGGTATTGAGTTTCAACGGATCGATTGAATAGTCTGTGTAAAAGAAGTATTTTATATTTACATGGAAATGAATGTCTGATACCTATACCTGTAGCAACTCTCAATATTTAGCTGCCAAAAACAGCACGACCTATGCATACATATTATTTTAAGCGTATAGCAGACCAATGAACAGACGAGTCACATTACGACGAATCTTTGACGACGAAGGCCGAAGAAAAGTAAAAATTGTGTAAGATAATAATATACAAAGATAAGGGAGTTCGTATAGAGATGACGGCTAATAGTATGAAAATAACATCTTAGAAGAAGAAGTATGGAAGGAAAGAATATATTGAGCCGACTCCAAATAAAATTGAAAACTTAGCAAAAGGATGATGAGATGATAATACAAGTTTATAGCCTGATTAAATTAACTTAATTAGATGTGGAACTAGGATCTAGAGCTAAACCCCATGGAAAGTGATGTTTGGTCTATTTATTTTGGTTTATTACATTATAAAATTCGATCTACGAGAGTTTGCAGTTCTAGTTAACGTTTTATGGAGGATATTATTGTTTATTTACAGTCGATTGGCCTCATTGCAGGTTGTGATTGAGATTTCAGCTGGTTAGACACGGTTTACGACTACTGTTATTGCCGTACGCTACACCTTGTTAATGATTAGGATTAAGTATTCAACAGCTAGATGTACCTACAGAAGTTTCAGTTATCTTTGTTCTAATATAATTATATCGAAAAATATATTGAGGTTAAGGAAAATGGACACAAGAGAAGCTGAAAGAGTCATTCCATCAAATCTTGTGTAGTAGTAGTAACCAGTCTGTATACAATGAAGCCAAAAATTAGTAAAATTAACCGTTTTTATTGGCCAAGATACAGAACATAATTTCGGCTTTTAGTTTCCACTATTCGATTCTCTATAGGTATAATTGTATCGATGAACTCTTGTGTGTTAAACACATCTTTCCCATTTGCCTGTTACAGCAAACTGCACTTTCTCCTATTTAAAATAATTGTGCGTTTAAAATAATATTCCTGAACATCTCTGTATCATTAAACCAATGCACCATAACATACTAATCTGCAATTCGCGAGGACTTGAAATTATTCCTTGTGATTTTAGCTATAAGACTCAATGTTATATGTACTGATGCTGTAATTTGTAGGTGTAAATTTTTTGATGAGTAAAGAATATATCGGCGTGTTTGTTTCCGCGATCACTCTTAGTTGATAATAAGTAAACATTAAGTTACTGTTACGGAGTTATGTTATTTGTTTTTAGGCTTAGACTACCAGGATGATGATGACATCCTCATCGGCTATTCTAGAGTCTAGCTAAATATTCCAGAGCCAAAAACCCCACAAGGATGGGTTCAATCATAAGTCATGCATGTGGCTCATGCCTTATGGTAATTACTTCTGTTTTCTACGGTGCTTCTATGATGTGTGGCGCATATAAATTATGTTCACCTTCATATCCTTCCATTAAGGCTGTTGCTACCGAGGGGGTTTTTGGACCCCACATATCTCTGTTGTTCCCCCAAAGATCTCCTTTTGATGATAATGTTTGTTTACAAAGGGTGTTTTCTTCAGACGGCTAACGTGTACTTTACGTTATTTAGACGCCTCCAAATAACTAATTTGTTAGTTATGGTAACTTATCAGGTCATCCATCCAGCGATCGTGTACGACCTTTTTAAACGTTATCGATCAGTTCCGATACTACAATGCATAGTACAATCCCAAGGCCGTTCCATCCACCATAAGTGTAATAACTCGGTTCCATTACTTCCATTACATTCCACACAATAAAAACTACATTAAAAGTAGGTATGTATGTGACACTACAGGAGCAGCACCATTGTCATTGAGTGCAGTGTTCAATCAAGGTGCCTACCGATTTGCTCGATTTTATTGATCGTTTCGGTCGCATACTAAAAAGATCCATAAATATCAAAGTTAAAATAAAATCGTAGGATGTTTACATCATAATTATTATTTAATACATATGAATTTTTGATTTCTTTACTTCCCAAAGAATTCTGCGGTGCTGATCAACTTTAAATACGACGTTGATTGCTGATGACACATTCAGTAATTTTGATAATCGGGCCGATTATCCAAAAACGTGTAAACTGTCGACACATTCAGTTATCAGCTCGTATCTGGTGTTAAACCATTAGCTATATTTTATTTATTTACCCCGCATACTAAATGTCGATCGAATAAATCTGTTTCCACCTTTAAATACCAGCGCATATTGCGTTCTAATGTTTTGTGACAAATGAATGCACTAGTCCATTGACACCTTTACTGCTAACATTTTATGATCGCTATAACACGGGCTCGTAATGGGTAGGAAACTAGGACCTGAATGTTTGACGCAAGCTGGAGAAATGTAGGATTCGGTTTGGTGCTTGGTGTAATGAAATTTGAAATACTACCTAGTGGACCGGTGTAAGCCGTGTAAGTTTTAGTCTAATCTTTTTCCTAAAATCATTCTTGAATGATTACTAAAAGTAATCTAACGACCGTTGTCATGTCGGACTGTTGTCATTTGTTATGAGTCATGTCGGGTCTCTAATGTTTGCTTTTCTTCTCTCATTAGTCTCATATTAGACGTTTAAAAATAAATTAATGAACTAAGTTAATAGTCTACTCGATAAGTTCAAAATGGTTGAAATTAGAGATACTGCTCTTAAAAATACGTGCGATAGCTCATTCTGTTCGGAATGATGTCTAGAAAAATGTTTCGGAAGCGTTTACCAGCACGTAAAAAATTGCAAAAGTTATTGACAAAATAAAGTTGAAAAAAAAAAGTATTTTGTTTTTGGTAATTACTTCGAAACTATTAATATTTAAGAAATTTTAAAACAAGATTCTTAAAGTAGAGGAAATTTCCAAACAATGACTTGCGACTCTCGGAACTCTATCTCCATTATTTATAACTTTAATTTAACGCTGAAAATGGGTCTCCACGCTGCATTTTTAGGTTGCGCGTGCGGCGTCAAAACCGAGTTCGTCACACTCAATAATTTTTTAAGGTATTAATTATTAATTTAAAAAAATAAAAAAAATATGGTGTATTCGAAACACTTCAAAGAATTTGCTCCCGTAGAAAATTTTGCTTAAAGTTAATTTTTCAACAAGTTAGACGATTGTTAATTAACTAAATTTTCTCGAACTTCCATTTTCATTGTACATTAAAAAAAATGTTTAAGTAATTGTCCTATAAATTTTTTGCTTCGTGGAGCCCTTCTTATATACATGCTTAACGAGATCACGTCATAAAAGTTTAAAAAGTTTTAATACTTTGTGTATAATAATTTTATAAGTTGAACAAAAAATGAAAAATCCAAATAATATTATTGAAAATATTTTTTTCTCAATTTATTATTACATAATCGTTTTGGCATTCATAAAAGACATTTAATGACTTGAAAAAAAAAATTCCCTCATTTTTTTATAATTTTTTTTTATAAACAAATAGACTATTTCAATGCTTTCAAGAAAAAATTTCTTAATATCTTATTCTTTACAAAACATTATGATTTTTGAAAAAAAAATTTTTTTCTTACTAATGATATTTAATTGTTTATAATTGTTTTTTAATATTTCTATTGTTTGAATAATTAGTTAATAATTTTTTTTCTTAAAAATTATAATTAACCATCTTTAATAGAAATGTAAAAAAATATTTTTTTTTATCAACAATTTCATTGTTTTTTAACTTAACAATTTCTTATGAACAAATTCTCAACTTTTTTATATATTTTTTCTGAAACACCTAAAAATAAAAATAAACAACGATGTATAACAAAGTACAGATAAAAACATTTTTCAATTTTTTAATTTCGATTCGATAAAAAAACGAAAAAATTGTTTGTTCAACTTATAAAATTATTATACACAAAGTATTAAAACTTTTTAAACTTTTATGACGTGATCTCGTTAAGCATGTATATAAGAAGGGCTCCACGAAGCGAAAAATTTATAGGACAATTACTTAAACATTTTTTTTAATGTACAATGAAAATGGAAGTTCGAGAAAATATAGTTAATTAACAATCGTCTAACTTGTTGAAAAATTAACTTTAAGCAAAATTTCCTACGGGAGCAAATTCTTTGAAGTGTTTCGAATACACCATATTTTTTTTATTTTTTTAAATTAATAATTAATACCTTAAAAAATTATTGAGTGTGACGAACTCGGTTTTAACGCCGCACGCGCAACCTAATAATGCAGCGTGGAGACCCATTTTCAGCGTTAAATTAAAGTTATAAATAATGGAGATAGAGTTCTGAGAGTCACGAGTCATTGTTTGGAAATTTCCTCTACTTTAAGAATCTTGTTTTAAAATTTCTTAAATATTAATAGTTTCGAAGTAATTACCAAAAACAAAATACTTTTTTTTTTCAACTTTATTTTGTCAATAACTTTTGCAATTTTTTACGTGCTGGTAAACGCTTCCGAAACATTTTTCTAGACATCATTCCGAACAGAATGAGCTATCGCACGTATTTTTAAGAGCAGTATCTCTAATTTCAACCATTTTGAACTTATCGAGTAGACTATAATAGTGGTACACAGATCTAAAAATAAAATTAATGGAATATGATAATAATAAATTTGCATTATAATAAATATTTTCTAACCTTATCATTTAATGTTTCCGCACATTTTGTGTCATTATTATTTAAAAATAAATAGAATGTCAAATAATCTTGATTAAAGAAAAGGGGTAAAATCATTAGCGTTCACGTCTATGTCTTATAACCCTTATTATTGTATTCATGTTCAAAGCAGAAGCATCGTTACATTTACCCTGTTCGCTGGACGGACCTTTTCCAAACTCCTCAGTCCTGGTGATGATTAAAGACAACTTAACTAAGACATAGTTAATTGATTTCACGAGGGTATACGATCTTGTGATGTTGAATTTGTAGTCTATTACTTTGATGTCGCATAGATACTCGTAGACATTGTTTACAGATACTATTTAAAGGTTTATCAGTTACCGCTTGCAGACTCATGTCCTACGTTACGGAAGATATGGAAATTATCTATCTTGAAGAGAAGTTAAGCATGTTACTCAATATTTTTTCACAAAGATAAGAATGCGATAATAAGTCGAAGCGCAAATTGATCTCGCGCGTGTAAACTCGGCCTATGTAGATATTGTCGGTGATTTAAGAGGAAAGCGTTATAAACTTTCTCATAGGAAGCTTTCAGTACGGCACACGGAGCCGGAGAGGTCCAACCTAGATCATTATTGGTATTCGAAAGCAGTGTAAAGTGTTTATTTGGCTGGTATCGCTGCGACTGCGTGAGGCAGTAACTTTTCTTGTTTTCTCGCGACGCAGGCGCAGGCCCAGCGATTGCGTGAGCTCGTTAGCTCCAAACATTTGTTGAGCTTGAGAGCCGACAACGGACGTCTGAGATTTCGCGGAGAGTGCTACCAAGATACGATGTACGATGAAAATTGTGGACGATTTTTTTATGAAAAAGTAAGTAAGTAGGTAGTGATTGTTAAATAGACACATCGAAGATTATGATTTTTATTAATTCTTGTAAAATTAATAGCCTTTATGATGCCATAGATAGAAATTAACAATCAATGTCACATAGGATCAATCTTTGATTCAAATTAAGCCTTAAATGAACTCAATAGTTCAGATGATGTGCTCAATACTTGAGACAAAGGAGATCTTCCCGATTGAAGAGTTCATACGCATACTATGTCAAACGTTGAACACCTCTGATTTCACTATTACATAGCTATTCAAGTATATTTCTAGCACATTCAACATGTTCCTAAGATGCAAACTATTACCTACTACAAAATTTAGTACCGGGTAAAACTACTATTATGTCTTCTGTGGTAAAACATACTAAAAACAATTCTAATGCTAATGAATTTGGTCTCAACGACTTGCCCGCATGAAATACGAGACCAATTTAGATACCACCGGGTCTGGCAACCAAATATCCTACAAGGGCTCACGAGCTCATGGATCTGCGGCAGATATCCGTATTCCGTACCACCTTGAATTGAATGATAATCAGATTGATAAAGGAATTTCTCTCGCGCAGAGCCTGCTTTTGTTTCTTGTCGAGATCGCTCGCAGTTCGATAAGGCTGATAGGAAACTTGATCGGCAAGAAGTTGCAGTGAGATATTTCAAAGACTCAATTAAACTTAGCAATGGTATGAATTGACGTAGGTAACCGATAAATATTATGTTTCGCTGGTGTATTTTTATGCTTGTCGTTATTTTCACAGTACACTCGTCGTCAATAGGTTTTCGTAATGTGATTTTTCAGATATCTCGAAGAAAACTTCACGATTAAGTTTGACCCTTCCCATTGCAAAACCTGTTTAGCTTTATTTTACAGTGGCAATGTTCATTTTGCAATGGCGAAATTGGAATTCAAAATGTACGTAAAGCCATAAGAGTCAAATTAACGGCTTATAATTATCACTCCCTGTATGAGGTTTCCGAATTTCGAAACGATAAATAGTCTTATGGAGTGCGGTATAGCGTGTGGTGATGCGTAGCGGAGGCGCGCGAGCAATAAAGTAAACTTCGTACGAAGTAAATCGTTTATTACACGATAAGCACAGAAAAATAAAGTACAAGAACACTACACAAAGAAACACAACGCAAGAAGTCCATAAACATAGAAGGAGAGAGAGTGACAGTAGAAGGAACGATGGCACAAGCACAAGCAACACGAAAATGATCTTAGGTACTAGTTAGGTCACCGAGTGAGCACTAAATAAGAGCGAGGTAGCCGAGCGTTCGAGCGACACGGGTTAGCGCGATGTGTGTGGAAGGCCGACTGGCGCGTCCGCCGACGAACTGGGCGGCGCGCGCGCGCTGCCCGTGAAGCGGGGCGCGGCGCGGGAGACGAGGTGACCGGTTCGCGCACCCGCGCCGCTGGGCACGGCTGGTGGCGTGACGTCACAGAGTGACGTAGAACACCAGAGCGCACCAGGTTCGATTCCGTGGCGTGATGTCGGTGTAAATGTGTTTGTGCCCGTGTGTATGTATGTAGTATGTGTGTTGTGTATGTGATGTATATGATAAACATAATATACTACATAAGTGTGAGTGTTTGTGTATGTATGTGTGTTGATATATAATAAACTACGTATACATAGTGCGAATGTGGAACGAAGGTGCCCACAGTCTAGACCCAGTACAGCCAGGTGTGAGCACTAGCGAGGCATCAGTAATTGCTACCCTCATTAATCTCCGTCAGCCGCAGATGGCCGATCGATTTCACTATTACTGATTGATAAACTCGCATCTATTATAATTACGCCCAATTTCAGTTTATTAAAGAACGCCTTTCATATGTCTTTCGTTTTGGATATTAGTGATATAATAATGTTATATCTTGTTAAATGTAATTTGGTATTGGTTAAACTAGCGATTAAAAGTGCAAAATTCATCATTCTGTTACTCCCCCTCCCCTTTTTAGGGTTCCGTAGCCAAATGGCAAAAAACGGAACCCTTATAAATTCTTCATGTCTGTCTGTCTGTCTGTCTGTCTGTCCGTCCGTATGTCACAGCCACTTTTCTCCGAAACTATAAGAACTATACTGTTGAAACTTGGTCAGTAGATGTACCTATACCCGGTAAACCGCGTTAAGATTTTTACACAAAAATTGAAAAAAAAAAAACAATAAATTTTGGGGGTTCCCCATACATAGAACTGAAACTCAAATATATTTTTTTCATCAAACCCATACGTGTGGGGTATCTATGGATAGGTCTTCAAAAATGATATTGAAGTTTCTTATATCATTTTTTTCTAAATTGAATAGTTTGTGCGAGAGACACTTCCGAAGTTGTAAAATGTGTCCCCCCCCCCCCCCCCTGTAACTTCTAAAATAAGAGAATGATAAAACTAAAAAAAAATATATGATGTACATACATTACCGTACAAACTTCCAACGAAAATTGATTTGAACGAGATCTAGTAAGTAGTTTTTTTTAACACGTCATAAATCGTAAACCGCAAAAAACATCGATCAAAGTTACAATGAAGTACAAGAACTTTTATATTATGTTACTTGCTGCTACGGAACCCTTCATGGGCGAGTCCGACTCGCACTTGGCCGCTTTTTTAGAGTTTAGATAAGAGATCCGACTTAGCAATGGGACAAATGTGAATTGTGATAAAAAAATAATAGACATAAAATACTAATATTATAAATGTGAAAGTGTGTTTGTTTGTTTGTCCGTCTTTCACGTCGCAACGAAGCTGTTATATGGTATGGTTTTGTGTGTGGAGATAGTGAGGAGGGTGGAGAGTAACGTATGCTACTTTTTACCGCGGTAAAACATCCCCATGGGAAGATTAATATTTTGTTAGTTGCTAGATATTTAGTTCCGAATGTTGTTAATAGATGGCGTTAGTAAAATTCATTTGCAAGTATTTTAAGTAAAAACGTAGAATTTGTAAAAAATCGATCTCTACCGCGGGCGAAGCTGCGGACAAAAGCTAGTATAACATAAAAGAAATCGCAATAACGGTTAGATACCATAGCAGCAAAATTAGCAACCATGCCAAATTCTAAGTCAATCCAAAGCGCTTTAAAGTCTTGTATTTAAAAAAAAGAATCATTTCATTAACATTTTTCAGAGTGGCACCGTACAATTGTATAATTTACGGGAATATATAATATTTAAAAGTGCATAGAAAACATACATTGATATGTTTAAGTTGAAGTTAAATTGAAACTAATCCTAATACACTATCAGTTGATGATCGCAATTACTTCAACGTACCTACACAAATTGTTTAAATCGAGAACTATCTTGGAGAGCTAACTTACAAATCACTAGAAGATAATGCGTACTGAACTAACTGTAACGCATGATGGTCGATGGTTGCACAGATAATGCAAATGCAACAAAACAAACAAACATCGATTTTATCAATATTGATGTTGGTAATCTCGTTGCTCGAGTTTTAGAATCGACTAGCCATGATCGGTACAAAGTGCTCCCGCGTTTTAAACTATCTAAGTATCTGTGTAATTATTTAGTTAAATTAATATTTTACGTACAAAATGCCATAGGAATTGATTGATAAATACTTCCAGTATTTTGAAACTTGTCATTAATTTAGTGTTGATAATAATGTCTAAAGAGTTTGAACCAGTTTAAAATAATGCGAGTATTTTTTTTATTTTTAAAGTTACGCGTCCATTATATTATAATTATTACTTTGGTGAAGGAAAACATCTCGAGGAATTCTTTATCCATCTGTAAGGATAATAATGAATTTAAATGCTGATATCATGTGAGAAAAGCTCATTCGCATCGCTTATTTAAATCATTAAAAAAAATTAAGAGTACCTACTAAAATGGATGAGTTCACAATAAAATAACGTAAGTATCCATTTCCCACTCACATGTGCAAAGTGCAATGTTTTTCGTAGATGCAAGTTTTCTACAGGTCATTGAGATCTTTAAAATTGAAAAAATAGTCTAGCAACAATGTTATATTTCTGTACTATTATCTGTAAATTGTATTTTACCTCGCCCACTTTACGTCGGTATTTTCATGCTAATTCTATTTTTGCATACATCTGTCGGTGTTCGAATCATCTGTTTGACGAAACTATTTAATCAAAATATAGAGGAAGTACCTACTCACCACATTTTTAGCCAAGTATCAATAAATTTTGTTGGCACCACGAGTTTCAGAGCTTGCTTTTCTTCAGAACAATCTTCAGAATGAAGTTCCGCTCTATAATACTATGACTATTCACTTAGTAATGCTCTATAAAGTTGCTATCAATTTTATTTTCGTTTAAAAACAAGTTTTGGTCGCGCTTCAACAATCCACACTTTTACACATGTTATACGAGAAGGTTATTATGGATCCGCTCTAGTCGCCAGTCTACATAAACGAAGTGAATATCGTGCTAGTTAATTGAATGTCGTGCACGAGGTTTTCAATTGAAATGTAAGAACGTCAGCAATAGTCAGCAATGTTCACGAAATAGTTGACGTAGATATTTACATAGTAAATAGGTGTGCAATTTAAACTGAGGTTGATTGATGAGGTGATTAGCTAAAGTGTCTTGATGATGTCTATCCTTTGTACAATAATGATGAAGCTGAATTTAATGCAGAATTTAGGAAATATTTGTTGAAGTAGTTTGTTTGTAAAACCCATGGGTACCGGATAGCTTCGGGGATTTATCAAAAATGTGAAGAGTATGTAGATATAACAGATAGCAACAGTCCATTAAAAAATACGATGTAGGTACGAATCAGCTACAAACCCGAGTATCCAATTATGTATATAATTATCTATTTATATTTTATTATATAACTCAGTTTACTCAGTAAAACAAACACGTGTGATATTTGGTTTACATACGTCGGCACTTTATAACAACAGGTAGAGGAATTATTATGCTATATTGTCATGATTAAGCTAACGTAACAAACACGCGTCGCCTCGCTCAACATTATGATTGACTAGCACTATTCGCCGTGACATTGACATTGACAATGGATAGCGCGACCCATGTGTTAGTTTATTTATGTTAAGAAAACAATATAATGCCGACAGGTGGTTTCTTTTATCATTTGTTGATAAAACTGTCAATAATGTATCGATGAAACATAACTAAAATACTTGATCATCACCTGATATAATAATATCATCATGATAAAAATTTCAGCATTCATTGACATTCACTACCAATCGTGCTTAGAATGCGAGGGTTTAAAGTCCGTACACTTTTAACAGCTGTAATATTGTAAAAGTACTCTCATGTGCTATTTACCTTTTCTATGTATTAAATTATCATCACAACCTACGGGTTGTGATAAGATAAGTTGTCTATCACATTGATGGGCCTGGGTATCTTTTGACATTGAATTGGATTAAGATCGTCCAACATCGTCCAATAGTTGTTTTGCTGATTGGCATACTTCTCTCCAGAAAGAAGCAGATATATCCAGGTGCTTTTTCTTCAAGTGATAGGTTGATTTCTGAAACCGTACGTATAAGTTTCAAAATTTAGAGGTCTGTGCAGGATTTCCATCTAGGCGGGAAACCTACGTTTAAACCACTGGCTGGCACGCTACTAATTCAGATTCGTAAACAAAAGAAATTAACGAATGTCTGAGACAAATATAACTCGTCTGTATTGGAAGTGGAAACACAATTAAAAATGCAAACAAATTTCTAGACTGGACCGTAATTCCTGACTTATCCGGCTTCAAGCGTTGAATTCACTGTGCTCTGACTGAACACATTAAACTGTCGAAGCAATAAGTGCTTTTGAATGTACCTGTCCACCTGCTTGTTAAGTGACCGCTCGATAAAAGCCAGCCAAGTATTGGTTTCCAGATGCCCTAAGAGGTCAATTTAGCTATCGATCTGGCTCCACTAGTCACGCGAATTAAACCATTAACCTCCCTAAACTCGTTGACCTCATGTCGATACGTGGCCCCAAGTTGCGTTGAGGGCTGGGTTTCTTGTGAGATTGTTATCGAGTTGTTACGTGATTTTCAAGTGACATTCTAAACGGGCATGCTCGGTAGATCTAGATCTAGAAAACATTTAACTAACTTTACTTAGTTGGATAGATTCGTGTATGTGCGACATGGTTTAAAGAGCTGAGTAGATGGTTTTAATAGCAAAACTACGTGCTCATTTCTCACTTACATCCTTATAATTATGAGGATAATTATTGTGAATTGGAGTCACACCGTAATCCTTAAAAAATGTCGTATTTTTCGTTATTAGTCCTTAAAATTTGAATAATTTAAGTTAACATATTCGTTTGATAAATGTACGAACTACCCTGGCTACTGATTGGTATATTACTGGCCGCTCGCCATGAATGATGAACGTTAGCCTCCATGGTCAATGCTGTATTCATAGCCGTATGTATCCTATGTAGAACTAAACCATTTATTCAGTTTTAAGATTTTCCTTAGGTTTTCTCCATGACGATTCCATTATTTTACGTAAAATTGCTTGATAATTGAACTATATATTTTTTCTTTCTGATCCTCCTCCCCTAAATCACTCATTGTCCTCTTATGTATGGATATGTATTTTCACAACTGCACGTCCTTCTGCTTATATGCTTGCTTCATTTTGTATACAACTCTGACTTGCCTATATCTAGATCCATGCATCCATCCATATATTACATCAAGGCTAAACCGCTTATGTATTGATTGATTAGCATAGCTTTTCAATCAATAAAAATGAAACAAATCTCTCAATTTACAAATGCGATAATGTTTCTTATCCACGTGCCTATTTAATTTAACGCAGAAATGATTTGTAGCGATAAGATTCGTAACTTTTGTAAGTTATTATTACGTTTGGTGAAATATTTCAGCGAATTATGAAATACGCGACACAGATGCTTGCGCTGTTTATCTTTCGCGAAATGTAAACAACATTCCTGCAAATGATACGGCAAATAAGTGAAATTAGATTGTCTTTTAAACGTCTAAGGAATTCGTTGTAGGAAGTTGTTATTGAAAAGAAGATATCAGAAGAAAATCTTCAGGTTCTTTAAGCCTTTATTTGAAAGTATGCGATTCGTTATTTGTACGATTGTAACATTGGTATTTAGTGGAATTCAGTTTCACGCCAAGCGGAATCAATTCAATACTGGTTTTTATTTTTGCAATTCCTTTGCTATTACCACATTACTTCCTGCTGCTCCCCCATTGCGTAATAGTGGTGCGATCAACTGTCAGCGAAATGTTGTTAAAGAGTTGAAGTAAGATTTTTCTTCCAAACAATATAATATTCTAGCAATTGACAAAATATTCCAGCTATTACAGTCATTTAGCAGCCGATACTGCAGTTCTCATTATTATTTTGTGATTAATTGTACAGCTGACGCCTCAACTCAGTCGCTATCGGTTACTTTAATCGCTCCTCAGTAAAGAATCACTACAAATTCTGTACTTAGAAGAGATTTAATTAACGGTTAGTGACTCGAAGTTGGGGCGTGAGTATTATAAATGTAATACGAGTAGTAATAAGTGTGTAAGATCACGATTTTATTAGCTTAGCTTGTAATTAAGGTGTCATTAAATCTAAGAACCTGAATTTTTCATGTGAATTTCAATAGCCGAGGTACATTTGGAGAGAAAGTGTATATCGAAGTCGGATACCTTCAGACATATTCTCCTTCAGTTGTAGTTCGTCCTTATCGAGTGCTAACGGGGAGTTATTAGATGCCGTAATTGGCTCATTAGTAACAGCATGCCGGCTCGCGGTTAGCGGCTTGTTTAATGGCGAGAAATGTTCCCCGCGGCCTAAACAGATGCAGATACTCGTAAATTGATTAAGCGAGATATTGTCCACCGCGGTAACGGCACCGGCCGGCAATATTTCATACTTTTATTATTTTTGTGACGTGGCAAATAGCTTGTTATTAAGTGAAAGCGGTCGGTTATCGCTTCATATAAATACGAGACGTCATGTAATTTGCTTCTTTAGAAAACAGAAAAAGTACACTATAATTGTTAGTCTCCAGATCGTATCAGGTATTGCATTCATTATCCAAATTGACAAGTTCTCTCCATTTCGTGTCCGAGTAAACAGGCATGTTTAAGCTATTATATTGATCTCGTAAATTCCTTTCGAATTGAACATTCCCCAGATCCTAGATAATTTACAATTGCGTAATTCCTAATGAACGAAGTTGTTTTCGCCTGGCTCCGGTATGTTTGGCACGTAATGGGTGTGTCAGTTTGGTGCTGTCGTCTGGGACAACGCTAAAGTGTTGTCAGTGTTGTCGAGCCTTTGGACTGTCTAACACGGAATGTAATGAGTTATTGTGTTTTTGCTGACTGTCCATTTAGTTTATTAACTTAATTACTCACAATATTAAATAATTAAAGCGTGTAGGTAAATGATATATGCTTTTACTTCATTTCACTTACGAGAATCTGTCGAAAAGAATATTTTCTACCAATTTTTTTGACGTGATAACGTCTATTAAAACGATGAGCGCCGGGCGCATCTATGAAAAAATGTAGCGTTCCGCGAGCGAGAGAACGGCAAAAGCGAAAGAGAGGCACTATCGGCTACGATCGGCGTATCGTAGCCGATGACTTAGGCGATCGTAGTCGAGTGGAGCGGAGCGGGGCGGGGCGGGGCGGAGCGGAGCTTTGTCATGACGTTGTCACGTTCAACTACCGTCCGTAAACCGACTTTACAGACAACCATTTTTTTATAGATGTCGAGGAAATCTATTACAATAAGGATATGAAAGGATATCACAAGTTACCAAAAACAGTAAATTCTCGTGTTACAGTTGCTCAATCCCCAATCAGCTTGCAGCTACCAAGGCACGCGAAGCACGCGGCAGGCGTGTCGGCTGTCACCCTGCAGTAGCCGCAGTAGCCGCTCCCCAGGAACAATGCTAAAACACCGGTTTAGTAGCACTCGCGCCGGCTGAACTGTTATTAGTACGCGTCTATTGTAAGTTAACTGTGTTAAGGCTAGGCTGGGTGTTTATTTTCTCCCATTTAATTCGTTTCTTAAGGGCAGCTTTTGTAAGGTTTTGGTGGAGCTACTAGTGAAGTATCATTAGTTCTTAGATACGGGTTGTGTACTATATTTAACCTAAGATCTTCGAACAGTAAACTTTTGTGACATTCCAGTTGACCACTAACATCTCTTATCCACTTTATGGCCAGTTAGTGGAATACGATCTTTGTCGATATGAGACCTGTGTCTTATATTAAGCCGGTAATGATTTGAAGTCATCGAGACATTTCGCTAATTGCCCTAAAAATCTATTGAACCCGCAACCTGCAAACGTATAATGTCACGTATCGGGCGTGGCGCCAAACGAACTGCCAACAACCTCAGTGAAACTCATAATTTTCTCTCGAGTGCGCACCAGAGGATCGCGCTTTGCCAAGTGCTCCCTACTTTGTAGATTACGATTATCAAGGGATCCATTGAATACGCTGTTGGGATAATAAGACTGCTAATTGGCTGACACAATAGTTCAAATACTATAAAATGTTCATGTGGAATTCTAGGCTAATATATCGTACTTATTAGACTTTTCGGAGGACAACATAAGCTTGTAATTTCGAAACTACTATCAGCAATATTTTGGGGTTTCGGTGATGAAATAATTATGGTGACACATTTTACGAATAAATAAATACGCGTATGTATAGGGATCATAGCCTTTTTCGCGTGAATGTCAGCCTAAGCAGTAGGTACTTATTTATTTATTTAAAACTTTATTATACCTTATAAAAAAATGGTACAACAGGTGGGCTTAATGCTAGAAGCATTCTCTGCCAGCCGACCTTAGGGAAAACAGAGACATCGGACATATTTACGTAGATAATAAAACGCATTTCTTTAATACGTTCAACTTTTAACGTTCGACGTTCCAATAGTTTTCAACTTCACACTATAAAGTTTATTATTGACAACAATGACAACTCTGTTCTTAATCCACGCAGTGCAATCACGCAAGAAAAGCAGTGGATTCTTTACAATGCAATTTGCATTGTTGCAATAGTAACACGCGAACTGTAGTCGCATGAAATGTTCGTATGTTTCTACTTTCTGCCGTGTACTTCCGTCGCTATAAATAATGCAAGATCGTGGCTTATGCGAACCAAAACGACCATCCTTTACTACCGCTCTGGTAGTTAAAGGCTTCCTGTTCAAACGTAAAAGGTCTCAAACGTGACATAAAAACCTGTGGTGTTTTTTTTATAATCTCAAGATAATTTTGATAATAGTCCAAGTTTGGTATTTCTTTATACAAAAACAATTACATTGTCAGGCATTGTTACCTTTATGTTATAAATGTGACCAAATATAAGTTTAAAAACATTACCCAAGACAATGAGTTCAATACTTAGTTTGGGCGGATGATGTAGGATGTTATACCGACTGAGCAATACTGTTGTCGCTATTTGCCGCCCACTGATTGCTCCTGCGTCTAATATATCCTGTACGCCCTTTTGCGACTATAATTCTCTTTGATGCATGGCCAAACTTCTCTTCAATTTCCGTGCTTACTAATGCAGCTTCATCCAAGCATTGCAAGCAGGCTAGTGAGTCATGAAGGATTTATATGAAACACATACACGTCCCTGTTTCCGTTACGCGTTATAAATAGCTGTTGGTCCTTCTGTGACAATAACCTTTGTTCATCCTTTACACTCATCGATGTTTACAACGACGTCAACATTAAATTACTAGATTTTATCATAGACGATTACATTTTGATGGGGGATTACATTAGAACCTTACAATGGCTTCTTTAGTATTTTGGCATCTAATGTCTCAAAAGTATAAATTTCTAGTGCGACGCTTTGTGTCATTTATATTTTAAACGGAAACTTTAAAAAAACTTCGCAGAAATTACCAACCAACAGGATAATCTACTTTGAAATGGATAATTAACATTTCAAAACGAAATTTCGTTAACAACTGGCCTAGATAACGATCACAAATCTCTAAGGTAAAGTAAAACGTCTAATTACGAAAGATAAGAGGCGTGAGAGGTGTTCCATCGCGCTCCTGTTCAGCGCCGTGTCATGCCAACGACCAGCATCCCTAATTGCGTCTCTAAATAGCCGGAAGCGTGTTAGTAGAGCAACGAACTGCGAAGACATGCTTTAAAGGTTGCGGCGCTTAGATGTTTGCGTCTTCTTTTTGCATTTATTCACATCAGTATCAAACAGATTGACATTTAGCCGGCAGTTACGGTAGGTCTTAAATTATTTATCGGTTTATTTAACTACTTGTTAAATATCAAATGTTTACGCAATTTCATACTCACACGTTCTTTATCGGTTAGAGTTTATTTACATTATAATTGACTTGTCCTGTTAAAAGAACCTATACGAGCAGACAGGCTTCAAAATTGAAAGTGGTTATTGTCGCGCATGCGTGTCATTATCACCAAGAAGTTCTGAATAGGCTCTCTAACATAATCAGGAACATCTCGAAAGGATTACAAATCCATTTACTTCATGATCCTAATACTCTTCGCTGAATTTGTAACAATACATGCTAAGCACATCTTGTCCCAAATGTACTTTCAGTTCCAATAGCTTCATAATATCCATGTGTAACATTCCGTGAATACGCGTGGTAATGATGTAAGCTGTAATGGGATCAATCTAGGTATATGTGTCTCCACGCTCGTGTTACGACGCGTGCTGGGTTCCATATTATTGTGTTACCCACACGTACGTCATACACATGTTGATAGTATCTTGAGCATTCTGTATTGATGCGATATGATCTAGTGGCGCCAATTATGCTAAGGATGTTTTATTTGATTCGCCTTGGTCTGTGCGTGAATAAACTGCTACGCGATTTGAAATTTGTTCAGTGTTTATCGTTGATCTTTAACAGTATCATGGTTAACATGCATGCTATCTTTATTATGATCGAATGTCATCGAAGATGCGTTTTAGATATTTACCGATATGGAATCTAGAAGCACGGATGATATAATAGAATAAATTATTACCATTGTTTGTTGGATTAATAATGATAATGGAGCAGACGATAGTTTTAGAGGTCTTGAGAACATTTACGAAAGAGAACAGGGGCAACTTATAGAACAAGTTCTAACCAGCTCATAATGTCAAAGTGATAATTCGATATCAATATACGCTCGTTTATTTTATGGTAATGCTATCACTAAAATTATTAAATGTCTGATTTTGCTTATAGAAACAAATATACATATATATCAGTACAGTATCTAACATTTATTCGGTAGCTAAATATCATAATTATATTGAATAAATGTTAGATACTGTACTTACATATTTATGTTTCTGGATTTTACTGGGACTGCGATAAAGTACATTATTATGTTTATTCCAAAAAAACGAAATAAACAAATGTGTTTGATATTAAAGCATCATAGAAATTAGTAAAAAGTGCCTATACCTACTTCAGGGTCATAAGTATGACCGCTTCGTGTTCTATTGTATAAGCAGCTCACCTCCACGCTGTATTTGAATAACAAATTGCTTTAAAATGGGTTGAAACAGGTAAATTAACGCGGCGACTAAATTTTCAGACATGTTCGAGTCAACGTGCGAGTGTTTAATTAGGTATTGTTCTCAACTCAGTTTATTGGTCTCGTGACTGAAGAGAATGCTTCAGTGTAAACGTTAAGGTGGCCACTGACGGTCAGTCCATCGCGTCAAATGGCGTGATATACAGCCAAAATTTGATCGTGAATGTGAAAAACTGATGGCGTGATATAAAACTCTGGATTTCCAATCGCGCCATGTCGTCACGCCGCAACATCGCGCCGACTGATCGTGAATGCGCAAACCCACATCCATTTTTTGTTCATTTCACGCCAGGGTTGGATTTAGGTACATTGAAAAATATAGTACAAAACAATGAAAAGTATAGTATTTATAAAAAAATTTATAGTACACTGAGTGTTGCAAGCACAAAATCGGTACATCAACTGCTTTTGCACCCCGCCCCCCCTTTGTTGAAATGGAAAAAATACTTTTACTTTCAAGTCAAGTAGTTGGAAGAACTTCGTAAATAAACGTAGGGGAGAGTAGGGTAATGGGAGTCAGCGGATAATGGGAATCACCCTCATACCCACGAAACAGTACTTGCGAGCGTCACGTAAATGGCGTCCCTAGCCCCGTTCTGACCCTCCAGCGCTGCCTAGAATGGCTCGCGCCAGTCAGCGCCCGCGCCCTTGAGATACGCCGGTGTTTTGTTTTTATACTCCGCTGATATAATTTTACATCAATGCAAATTAGAAGGTAAGTGTCAAATATCTTACAGTATGCGACTAAGACTTTTATACGAACTTTGTTAGACATTCAAAATTTTGATGTGCAATTCAGATTATGTCAGTGTTTTAAAGTTTTTTTTTATTTTTTTATTTTTCTCTTTAGTGTAATTATGGGAAATGAGAGTCAGGTGACTACAATTATCTGCAAGTTGCACTGCACTCCAAGCACTTCAAAACAAATAGATCCACCGTTTCTTAGGATGTCTAAACAAGTAGGCCCACTTGATTCTGAACCAGACATTGTATCACCAGTACCTGGTACGCCAAATCAAAGTAGTGCTAATTTGCATGATTTAATCAAGTTGCCAGAGAAAACACCTGTTATAAATAAAAAAAGGGCCGAAAGAAGCAACACGCTACAATTTTAACTTCAACATCAATCAAAGAAAGTCTGATAGAAAAAGAAAATGAAAAAACAGGGGGTAAAGACAAAGAAAAAAGATGAAAAGGTCAGGGAAAAAGACTACAATACAGAAGAAGGGTCCTGAAAAGGCAAAGCGCCAAGTACTACAAAGAAATGAAACTTCTGTATCAGATGTTGGCACTGACAACTTATGCCAGGACGATGAGGATGATGACGCAGAAGATACTGGAAACAGATGCCTGGTATGCAACGATTTTGGACAAAAACAACGAGATGTGGTTCAGATGCACCTCATGTGGGCTATGGGCTCACGCGAAATGCACTGGGTGGAACTCAGCAGAAGGTTATGTCTGCAATATTTGCTAGATTTTCTTTGACTCCGATTGACCACCATTACCCCCACGTTGGTGTAATGGGAGTCAAATCTGTTTTTTTTTTAAACTTTTATAATATCCGAAGTTGATCGCCAAAGTGACTGATAATTATTTCTAATGATAGCTAATTAAGTAAATGATGTTTAAAGGCGGTTGCAATAAATATTTTGTTTATGATTAAAATTTTATTTGAGTTCGCGCTTAAGTGACCCCTAATACCCCCTTTTCCCCTATTATTACACACAAATTCGCAAGCGATTCTTATCGCTTTGATTGAATTTCGTATGGAATGGAAGGAATCATAAGGAACGAGATTAGTTACTGTTAGTGGAAAGGAACAAAAGACACCTTGGACCACATCTACACTTACCATCAGGTGGGATTGTGGTCAAGCATTAACTTATTCGTGTAAAAAAAAAGAAGCCTACTGCTGAGGACATTGAGACAGGAAACGCAAGATCAGAATTCGGTCGGATACACGCACTGTCGAAATATTCATAATATGTCTTAAAACTAAACATTCGGGACCAAATAAAATTATAGTATTTTAGCGTACTATACTTAGATGTGGATAGTACATAGTACAAAGGATGAAATTATAGTGTAAATACTATAATTATTATAGTAGAAAATCCAACCCTGTTTCGCGCCGAGACGTCGAACGAAGGAGACACTTCCAAATGTCATTGTATAATTTTTTGTAACAAAATGGCTTCCGAACGCAACGTCATGTCAACGTCTTTCGATGAGGTCAAACGCGCAAATGAAAGAGAATTGGAATGATCGTGAGTGTGCATCATGTTTGGCATCCAACCATTTTGACATATGTCGTTTGGCGTGGCTCCAAAAATGACGCGATGGAATGACCGTGAGTGACCACCATTATGTACTTGTAGAACTTGTTCTTTGAAATTATTTGCTTTGGAATATAATTGTAAGACTTCTTTATGCGGGAAATTAACTATAAAAAGATTACAATATTTGGGCGAATGACGAATCATTTTGGCTTTGGAGAAAATACAATTGTTACCGATACCGTGCCCAGCAATATTAAAAATTATTTAAATTTTAAACTGACAAGTTATTCAAGTTTGTCCTATATTTGACTGAGCGAAAATTCTGAATGTATTTTTATGGTAAACAAATGTTTGGAAAGTTGGTCGAGCATAATAATTTAGAATTTTATTTATCACGGGGAAAGCTTGACAACCAGCACACTGCGTCTAAAAATATCTAACCTGGGTTTATTTTAGTAAAAAGTAAAAACCGTCCGTTACGCTATTTGCGCGTGGCGAAGACGCCCACTTGGTTCACGTCATAAAGTCGTCTGATAGTAATTACGTGCCATGTGATCATAAGCGTGACGTTATCTGATGGACTGGCGTGACGTGGTAAATGTGGAGATGATCGCGTGGAATTTTACATTTGACTTGGGGATAAGAAATCAATACTGGCTATATCTTCTTTCATGTATTTAGGTTTGGGACATGCACTGGTTTCCGAAGGAAGTGATATTTCCAATTATTCGACCAGGCCCTGAACTGAAAAACCTCTGACGTACTTCGTTACTTGCATATTATTATTATGTTCATCCATAATTAATCTTATGGCCAGTAGATACCAATATTCTATTCTATCTATCTATCCAGTTTATATCATACAATGTAGCAACTGTCAAAAACCCACATTCATAATAGGGTTTGTTATTACTTCACTTAAACCTAACTTTACTATTACAATTGTCTTTCTGGAAAGTTCTTGAATAATTCTGGACTGATTTTCTTTTAAAACAAAGACATACATTATGAATAGACGATAATTGTATAACCAGTGAAGATTACCCGTGTACAACATTAACGTCACATTTGATGTATTTGTCTTAATACAATGGACTCATTAAGCAGACACTATCGTAAATAATATAACAATATGCGTACAATTATTGCAGCTATTCAAATACGTATAGTTATAATTACGTCAATCCTTTGAAACGTAAACGTAACGCAAAGGTTATTACCTACTAATGAAAAATACTTATACACGGAAATGTGAAGAATAATTATGATATGTTTATACTGAGAATTAGAAAGACTGGAATCCTTCGTAAGAGGCCAAAAAGAATCATCAATTTTTGCGTGCACACTTCCCAAGTAGCACAAATGCGCTGTATAACAGTATAACAACCAAGCACAATGGAAACGATAGCTGATAAGTTGCAGTAAAGTAGCGTTATAAACGCTTATACAGCTGATATAACTCTAATTTGGGCACAAATTTGACAGCACATAGCTGTATATGATATCCCATTACTAAATAATTGGATTATATCAGCATTATATTAGCATTTTAGGTGGGTAACAGACGTTACAAGAGCTGAACACTGCCTGATTAACAAACCACATGTTACCCTATAAAAACAAAGTGAACATTTCTAATGTTTTAAATAGAGTTGAAAGTAAACGTCGAGCGAAATTGTGATATGAAATGTCACTGTGAATACCTTAAAACTTGTTGTGTGCAAGATCCCAGGTGCCATTTTGTGACAAGGAAAATGTAAAAAATGTTAAAACTTCGATTTCTTACTATTATATTCGAAATCTTATTGGGAAGGCAACTTTATCGTGAAATACCATATATATATCGTTCAAAATTTTCACGCGCCCTCATAATAACGGTGAATACAAAAAAAATATGAACATAATATTGACTGTAAAGAAAACAAAAATATTATTTTGTACATTTATATGCATGGAATGTTGTTTTTAGGTATTAGTCAGTGGTAATCAAGTAAAATTGGCGTCGATATATCTTAAAATAAACCAAACTAAAACGGTTATAATTGTAAAATAATACGCAGTATATTAAATATGGCGGATATGTTAGTGAACAGTTGTAATCTTAACCTAATGCTAAGGGCTGTATGTAATGTTCAATTGTGGCCTGTTATTCAGCATTGAGTAAAATAGTTATGCACTTGTGAAAAACAAATCAGCCACGTCACACACATAACATTTTCGTTGGCAGCAACACCCACGCGCGGGCAACACCGACGCTCGAGCGACCAATAGGAAGACAGAAAATTACAAACGTCATTCGTCACTCTGCGTTCTGTCAAAACATCATCGACATCCACCTGTCAAAGCCTTTATGTCAACCGGCATTGTCACGAGCAGTGCGTTATAGTAGTTCACAAGGTCTCTCTTAAAATGCAATAGTTTTAAAGTACCCTCGTGGCCTTTTATTCAGCGCTATTGCAGCAGACAGGGCACAACAGTACTAAACGCTGAATAATAGTGACGTCTGTGGCTTGTGTGTGGTGCCTAATAGAACCACAATACAGAATAAAGCATTATATTGAGCCTCGCTTCCTTCTATACAGCTGTTACAGACCGAAGGAACTCTTATAATTCATTACAAATGCTAAGATTGACGATGTGGGCCTTGTGTGAAGGTTTATAATGCAGTTTTGTGCTACTTGGGTTTACTTTCATGTATTATTCACGAGGTACATTATCTCTTCTATCTGTTTGACTTTTACATGTTTATGGAATTATAGTTTGAAGGACATCTTGTGTTTTTATTAATTCAACTGCTTTATTGTGATTGGTATGCTTGCTATTACTTGTTTTGTCTATTAGCTGTATTGCATCGGCTTAGACCTCAATCCCATGCCGGCATGTTAGGTGACAGAAGCCGACCCGCTTGGTGATAAGGCTTCAATGAAAATATTATCAATATTATTATTAAGTAATTAATATTATTACTAGTATTATTATCTTTCCGTATCTGTCTAGCTACAATAGCTACAACGCTCTTTCTTGCTTGAGTGAGCCGACAAACGACTCGTCGTAGACTTCGTGTTTCGGCTAGGGGCTTGAGAGCTACCGCCCCAACTCAGAGTCACTAACGGTTACTTAAATCGCTATTTAGTACAGAATTTGTATGGTGATTCTTTACTAAGGAGCGATTAAAGTAACCATTAGTGATTCTGACTTGGGATTACGTCTTTCCCTCTTCCTTGGCCGGGGCAACGAACGCATCAGTGATGCCTTTGGTGTTGTTGGGCGACGATAAATAAGTACTTACCATCAGGTGGATCTTCAGCTCGGCTTCTTCCATAAGAAAGCAATCACGGAGCTTTAAATTCCTTTATGAACAACATCACAAGTATTCTCTTTGTATGGAATTGTAGAGCATAAATTGCATTCAAATTTACTCAAAGTATTAGTTACTGTAATACATAACTCAGATAAATAAACTAAAATCGTTATCAGAAGGAAGTCTAAACTTTATTATATCTGAAGAATATCGGTCTCACGATCATAAATAGCGCTGGCACCCACGTGCCGGCTTGATAAGATGTCATATCTCACTTTAGTATGCACCCCCTGACCCGCAGACCGCAGCCGACGTCGATATAAACCAAGCCCGGATTAAGTATTGAAGAATGACCTGCTCCATCCAATCGATGCAATCTGGCAAGCTTCCACACGGCATTTTTAAAAGTAAATTGGGTCTTTAAATTTAAAAATATAATGGACTTTTAAATGAATGTAATTCTGTATACATTATGTATTCATAAAGAAAGGAAAAATCTTGTACCCCTTTTTAAGAACTATCACGATCATAATTAGGATCATAATTAAGTAGGAGTGGGAAATTTGACATATTATAGTTAAACATTTAAATGGAGAAGAAATTAAGAAAGCATAATATGTAATGTATACGTTGCAAATACATTTATTAAAAAAATATTGTACATCATTTATTAATGTAGACTCCATTAAAGTAACCCTTTGAATAAATTACAATCTAATTTAGAATACATCTCATGTAAACATTAATACTCGCATGCTTGATGATTGGAAAGTAAATAATATTGTGAAGAGACTAGAAAGCAATCATATTTGAGTGAAAAGTTCTAATTTATTATTTAGAGAAGTATCAGTACCATCGCACAATCTCAGTTACAATTAAAATCAATTAGATATAATTGAAATATTAAATTCATTAAAGCGAAATTTTATCTCGTACACCGAGTTGAGTTTGTTTGAAATCTAGAGTTTTTTTCGCATCCATATTTGATTGAACCATTTAAAAGTTATACAATATAATGCGCTTAGGACTCGCGTGGTTCATCGGTTACTGGTTTAGTCAATCTAAACGTTGAATTCAATGTGTCTAATGGAATACATTATTCACTGTAGAGCAGATGTAATGGCTTGTGGATTGCTGCATCGGTTATTGATCCGTATTGTATCTTGTCTGCATCAATTTTATATCGAATCAACATTCAACCTTGTGTATCTCTTTGTAATATGTATTAATCAGCCTGTCCGACTATGAAGAGTCGTTCGGCGTAATTTTATTCGTTTCTTTTGCCTACTTTAAAAGTAAAAGTACTATTATAAATAATCATGTTAAATATGGTTGAGTGAACAGCCTTCGATGAATGTTAAAATGAGTAAGTAGCTAGGTTAATTGTTTAATATTTACGCAAAAACAGGAGGCCGTGAAGTGTTGGCATATAGTTATTTTGCAGTAATATATCACAACGGAATTTTCACTCGACGTCTTTGCCTCGTCGTTACAAAATTTTTTGTTGTACAAGGACATGTTTATGGAACAAAATTGTAGATATTGCTACACATTATGCCGTATCGTTTCATTATAATAATATGCAAAGTATGGATAGGCAGCACTGAATTACCAAATTGAAGTTGCTGACGCAAACGTTTTCCTAATTGTTCTCGTTTAAGGATAATTATTTGATAAAAACTTTGTACGCAGCATAATTTGCCACTTCGTCACTAATCGCTATCATAATATCGCAGTCAGCTGCGCGGGGTTGTCAACCGCAGGGCGCAGCCAGCGCAGCCCGGTCCCGTGGGGACTAAGAACTTTTGTTTATTTATCTTAATGGAGTCTTATCACTTCCTGTTAGGCTGCGAGTTTCTCGTGTCCAACCTGTTCGCATGCTTCACAAGAAAAAAATCTATTTTGCTATCGCGAGCTCAACCTTAATTTAAAGATCAGAAAGCTCCTTATCAATTGTCATACATTTCTAAGCACCGTTCAGAAACCAATTTCGCTCTCGACTGCCAACGCCGTGCTCGCGAAGGCAATAATTTTAGTTTGGCGCGTGACTGCTTGCGAGACGGGCGCGTCGGAGCGTCGCAGTGTAACAGAATATTATATTCGCGATCGTGTCATCGCGGGAGTAACCGTATCCAGTATATGATAGATCGAGTTTTTCGGTTTCGAATATATCGTGTCAGATTTATAAAAGTCGGTCAGTGTCAGTGCCTAGGATCGTGTTCCGTTGTGTCCAAAATATTCTACATGTGCTTCAATCTACCCTTTCTGCTATGGTAACCTAGCACATAAATGGTATTTTCAAAATATTTGTTCTTTTCTGGAATAAGTCCAAATTCATATACGTTATTTAATTCCAATTAAGTTACCAATGTAACGTTGTAGTCTAGATATAACATTACTTTAAAAGTATTGCGATTCCATAATACCGGCGTCATTAACATCATTATCAATTAACAGAAAATTTTTGGTAACTGATACAAATTACTTTAACATGTTAACCATATAGGTTAGGTTAGTATCCTACTTTTCCAATAGCAATTGCTTGTCTTATGAACTTTATGCAACAACAAGTCTTACAATTTTGTAGTTATTTGCTTTCTGCTGTAGTACAAAGTCATCATTGTTATACTTTTAGTGTGCTATGGTAATAATTAATTGAAATTATCTCCTAAAGCTTATTTTGCTGCATGTATGGATAAATTAAGAGTGCATTACACTCGTGCAAAATGGAATGCGGTCTAGAACATCTTTTTAGAGTCTGGCTCAAGTTAAAGGCGGCTAATAAATTTAATATGAATGGCTGAATTGCATTGATGTTGTCCTTCAACTCACTGAAGTATTTTAACTACATTATTAGAATTCTGATCTCATGTTTCAATCCTACAAAAAGTGCTAAGTTATAACTAAAATGTTAGCCGATATCCCGGAAGATATTTGTTCAAAATCAGCAGCGTATCCATTTTGTTGTATTATTTATTACCAATTTGGAATTCAATTTACTTAAATGACAGTATATTTGATATTATGATTCTATCTCTAAGTAAATGGTTAAGTGTCTATAAAATGATTGTTAATATTCCCTTTTAATATTTAGATTATTTTGAATGATGGTAATTTCATCGGCTTTTGTGTAAGCTCTTGTCATACTTACTTGGATAAATTTATGATTAAGCATGGCATTGCGAATTTGTTATATCATATCAAAGCTCTAAGTATATCACGTATAAGCATTATTTTTTCTAAAACTCTTACGTCTTTTGTCAATTGTAACTTAGCAATACACTTCGGGCGTGTTCGATGGATGGATGACCGTTATGGCCAAATTTCTTGAGCGCTTTTGCTTTGGAGGACACATTAAACCCGATCCCGGTTGTTATTGTTAGTCAGTTATGTCAGAGAGTCATCAAGCCATGGTTGCCATGGGGACCTTCAGACGGTATAAAAACGAACAATGCTTGTGTTGTCCACTATTATTATAGTGGACCGTTTCACCGGTTCGCACTAGGTTCCAAGACCCCTCGATTACGAGATACCCACGGCCTGCAGTGGGCTGCTAATGGGGTAAGGCAGTTATCTACACCTGGATACATTGATTTTTAAATGTTCTGAAGTTTCTTAGTTATTAGTGTTAAGCACATTTACTACATTGTACTTACGTTTGTCTTATGGCCGAAACTCCGATATGACAAGAACGATTATTAAAATTAAAATTGGCGTTAGTAATCGATGCAGTTACTTAAATATTCAATTTTGAATTTCTAGAACTATTCGTTGTAATTATTATGCATATTATGATATGATGTTAAAAATAACCATGGTTAACATTTGAAAGGATTCATTACTTTTCCAACGCTTCAAGAGCGCCGTGGCTTCCGCCTAAAAATAGTACACGCTTCTTTCTGGTCCTTGACGTTGATTCACCCTAATTAACTTTGTTCTAATAATAGTCGTTTCTGATTTCCTGTACTTTTTTAAACAACATAATTGATTTGGTAAGTTAGTCTTGTGTTATGTCATTACAGTGACGTCCTAGTCAAAGTTAACAATTCTTGGTTCACTGATTTACATAGGATGTCTTTTATCTCTTTTAAACTTATGTATATCACAGCTTATATCTGAAGCTTTACTATATTTGTATTTATTATATTACGGATAGATCCCAGCCTGGTCTAGACGGGACTGGATCATTATAAAGCCTTTACTATCCGGTTTACAAGGTTCAGACGAATTGTTGCCAGCGTCCGCCTTCACCAAGCTATATCCGCTCTGCATTTAATATAATTTATTTTTACTATACATATTTACATGCCAGACAACAATTTTTCTTCGTATGCGTTTTCATGATAAAATTTATTACTTGAAAATTCAATGGAATGGCTACAATATTTACTTGTATATTTCTTAATTCTTAGATGTTTTTGAGGAAATACCATAATATGGTAAAGAAATTATCTTCCTTAACTCTTTTGCGAAAATAATAATTTCAATATAACATTATTACTTACAATTTCCGCTGTTCATGAAAAATTGTAAAAAAAAATTTAGTTCATATTTTCTTAAAAACATATTTTTTCAAAGCATCACGAGACCTTACATATAATGTTGAATAAATGGCACTTGGTCCCTGTCAAATACTCAGCTATCCGGTTTGCAAGGACCAACGATACTAACTCTGGCCGCATCTGGGCGCTCACCTCCATATTGTACCGCTCCAGTGAATAACGGAGACGAGTATAAAATGACTGTTGTTTCCTTAAAGTTTAACAACTGTAGCCGTGTATCCAAGAAACTGTAAATTTATTCTATTTCCTTTTAAAGTGCAACGCCATCGCTAGTTGAAAGTTGAGTATCTCAAGAGCATGGAGCGGGACGATATCTATTATTAATTACCTCCTTTTTGTGACTTCATAGCTGATATGTACTATTAAGATTATTGAATCTATCTGCCTTAATGTAAAATAGCTAACTCAATGATTTTTCTATAAATATGATATTAAATAATTTATTGAAGTTTCGGAAAATTTCAATCTTTTCAAAAATATATTGTTTCGGAATTTTACCAAATTTATTTTCTTGATCTATAGTTACGATATTTGGTTACTATATAAATTGAAAAAACTTTGCGTTGTAAATGAGTACAAGGTAAAAATGAAAGTGTATACAGATGATGAGTTTCTTCATCGTCAATATTATTACTAGAGAAGCGAAAGTAAAATCAAGGTATCTTTGAAATTGATGTTCCATGTGCCTTTCGGTCGGTAACCCCATCGATTACGTTGTTTGTGTTATTTGAGTTATTAAAACAGCACTAGTCGTAGTAAATTGTATAGATAATAAAATCTTTGTTCTGTCACCTCTGCACCTGTTAATTCGACTCTGAAATCGTATTCCAGATATAATTACGTGATTGTATAATCTTAATTAGTAGAAAAAAGATGTTTTATCTCTCCTCTCACAAGTAACAATAATCTGTAATCTGTTTCAAATAGAACGTCGTCCGTGATGATTATTAAATACCATATCAAGATGACTATGATTATGATAAAATTACACAGACAGACAGATAGACACAGAACCCCAGTTCCCATTAATCGAAATTGGGAAAATCAGTACATTATTTGTAAATAACCATTATAGTTGAGGAGCAATGAGATGAAGGTTTTGTCCTGTCATGTATCTAACACGTGGCAGTGTGTCCAGCCAAAGCTTAAAGAAAACGGAACTTGCGACGCAGCGCCATGTGTATTTAACTTACTCTAATTTGTTTATTGCCATGCCATTTAGACTACTTACGGGTTAAATTTAACATGCCTGGCATTATCATTTTTGCATTTATTTACTTCTTGTTTTTAAAATGGGTTTCCATCGTTAACTCGTTACCTTAATTAGGCACGTGATAAAATTGTCATTAAAGTCTTTGTATGGATCGGTGTCTACAAAAATATCCCTGGTGATTATGTAATTACCGAAATCACAATTGATATAATTATTGTTTATAGTATTAGTAACTTATTTGTGAAGGACAGCGTCGATAAGAAAAGCGCTCATAGCCCGGCGGCTTGCGTCGATCCTATGTGATCGACAAAGTTAAGCAACAGCGGGCGCGGTCCGTAGTTGGATGGGTGACCGCTAGTGGCAAAAATTTCTTGAGCGTTTCCGTGCTTCGGAGGGCACGTAAAGCCGTCGGTCCCGGTTGTTATCATAAGATAACAGTCGTTAAGCCATGTCGGAGGCCCTCGGGCGGTTTGAAAACTTCCGACACTCGGGTTGGCCACTAACCCCTCCACCAATCCGCACTGGAGCAGCGTGGTGGAGTATGCTCTAGGCTTCCTCAAGAGGAGAGACCCGTGCCCAGTAGTGGGCCATTAATGGGTTGAAGCCATCGCGATTAGTAACTTATTTGTGAAGGACAGCGTCGATAAGAAAATTTAAGAGTTCTTATCCTGGAAAGAAGTTACATAACCCGCATATTAGTCAGCTTCTTTCGCTTCTTTTGAAAAGACGAGTGATTCGATACTGATATGGTTCGTTTTTGATATTACTCACGAATTACCTGATTATTAGCATATTTAACTAATAGCATCATCAGTTCCATAAATATTCTTAATGACTTATTTACCCAATAACATTATCCACTTATCATCGACAATGATTTCCAATTCAATAGCATTTAATCTGATGCATTCGAAAGCTACAGTGTAGGTCTCTTAACTACCATCTGAACGAGCTTAACTTGTTATCATTGACTGATTGACGCAGATAGTAACGAAATTGAAATCTCTGCGTGAATGCGTGATCGGCTGCGACTTTGGATAAATGAGTCAACTCAAACGTTCTTGCTGTGTTGTGACAGTGGCCATTAATTATGAAACGAGCAGCCAAGGGCTCCCCGATGTACGTCCAGTTTCGTAATGGATCCCGCTGCGAGGAAAGCTAAAGCATCACTTCTATCACTAGCAATCAATGTATTGAAATCTTTCAGACGCAATCATTAGACAACACTTTTGGGTGTTGCCATTGTGGCTCATGTGATGAATGATTTGAGCTCGTGCGATTGTCTATTGCTAGTATTATGTTTAATGTTGGTATCTTAAACGGTGCACTAAATTGGTTGTAGTGTAATTAATCATTTTTTTCGTTCTCGTAATCTGCCGTTCACTTTTTATCTGCTTCCTACTTTGTTTAATATGATATTTTTAGGTTCCAAAGGGATAATTAATTAAAAAAAAAAAACAATTTGAACAAGAAATCCGTTTCCTTCTTTATTAAAACAATGATTTTATTTAAACTCAAAGTACTCACGTGAACATAACCTTAATCACCACAACACTTTTCGGAATTACTTACTGACACTTAAACAAATCACACTAATTACTAATCACAAAAAGATGGCTAACATGAACTTTATAACGACCGACAGGGATTCTTGCAGACTTCTGAACATTACGAGCGCCAAGATGCAAATGTCCGTTTTGGTCACAGCTCCTTGCTTTTATAGACTAAAGTGAGGTCGATGGTCACATAGGAGGGGGTTCCCCTTACACGGCCTCTCCTGACGATGTGTCGTCCTCGACACACGTTCTTCTAGAGGCACCAATGGGACCCGCGATAGGGGAGGTCGGCGATTCAACCTCGATGTCGTCGTCGAGTAGTGGCATAGATGGACCAGCCATACGGGGACTGCGAGGCTCAGTATCGTTCGTTTCCTGGTCATCGCCATCTTGACCTAAAAATAAGATTAAGTTAAAACAAATCAGAGGGCTTTAAATGAGCTACTTACATGATCTACTCCACATGATTAATTCATCACTTGTAATATGTTTCAGAAACATTCGATGTTCACATGAGTAATGACAAAGGCTAGTATACAGACATTCATCTGCGTGTTTATTGAGTAACTCCTTTTCCTTCATTTCGTGAGCTGACCTCAGTATTCCATTATTGACACCTGCAATATAACCCAATAGACACATCTTCATGTCGTAGACCGTATTCATACGTCAAGTTGCTTACCATGTAGACCGTATTCGTACATGTAAGCTCGTTGCTCACTTGGCGCGCAGACCTTAATCTTGCGTCAAGTTCCGTGACATGTAGACCGTATTCGTACATGCAAGATTACTCCTTACCTGATACGCAGACCGTATTCATGCGTATGAGCTTTCTCAACACGCAGACCATAATCATACGTGTGAGATCCGTAAGTTGGCCACGTCGTCACCAGGCTTATGCAGTTGACTGTGAACTAACAAGTCCAAAGGTGACAGAATAATCGCTCGGTGACATTAGCGCTGATACCATCACTACAGTGACGTAATCATCGCTCCTGTATAAAATTTAAAAGAATAACGTTATCAGGTTTACTTACTGTCAAAGAATGCAGCGCACGTTTCTGGGCACCACTCACCCCGCCATAGTACCATATGCTGCGCGGCGGCTTGTGTCTTTTTCCCGTAATCGCCGCTGAGCAGCCGCAGTGTATAGCGTCCACTAGGCAGCACTTCTACCACCTTATACGGGCCACGCATTCCAGAGTCCAGCTTTCCCGTCGATTGGGTGAACTTTATTACAAACACGCAGTCACCCACTTTATATTGCTGAGGTGCTCGCCGCTGTTGATTCGCCCGCTCATCTTGTCTGGCCTGGTTATTCCTTAGCAGTCCGCGCACTCTGCTCCTGGTAAGTTCACGAAGTGCCTCTCTATTGGGGGTGGACCCTTCGATCGCCACGTCGCGTACTAACGCTCGAACTAAAGGGGTTGTGGATTCTGTGCCAATGAGAAGGTTTAACGGAGATACTTGCGTAGTCTTCTGCTTGGTGATGTTTAGCACCAGTTGAAGTTTCCACAACGTTTCTGACCAAGGCAACTTCTTATAGTTTGCTTGAATGCGTAACATGTTGAGGACTGTACGCATGTAACGTTCAGCCTGGCCATTTGCATGGTGCATCCCTGGGGTTATATAGTGCAAGTCACAGCCAAGTTCATTTATCCAGGTCACAAATTCGTTGGACTCAAACATCCGTCCTTTATCTGTGACCATAAGTTTAGGAACACCGAACAAAGAAACAGCCTGTGTAATGACGCGTTTAAGTTCGGTGGCGTCTTGTCTCCCAATCGGGTAGAGAAGGGTATATTTAGTGAAGGAATCGACGATAAGCAGAACAAATTTGTATCCTTCCGATACCGGTAGGGGACCTAAAGCGTCTACATGAACGGTATGAAAAGGGGTTTCGGGTTTTTCCCAAGAAGTAATGTTTTGTAATGGTGCTCGGGGAACTCTTTTTTGTGAAATGCACACTAGGCAATGAGCAACATATTTGATTACAAACTGTCTAAGACTAGGGAACCAGAAATGTCTGAGAATTAAATCGAGAGTCTTTTCTGCGCTAATGTGTTCGTGCTCATCGTGGAACACCCTCAAGAGACTAAGCCGGTGTCCTTTGGGTATGTAGCAAAGTAGCCGTGGTTCCTGGCCTACTGGAACGTATTTGTAGTACAAGACTCCATTTTGGACACTATAACGGTTAGTATCTAAGCCACCGTCATGAAGTTTTTGGATGAGCTCTTGGGTTTCATTATCGGCTGACTGTGCTACCTGAGCCCAGTTGCGAGGTCTGGAGATTTGGTTGACATTAGCTGGGTTGCGACTCAAGTAGTCCGCATGAGGTAACATTACTCCTTTACGATACTCAATTGAGAAATCAAAGTCCTGGAGGTAGATCCACCACCGGGCTACTCGGGGCAAGAGGTCTTTCTTTCGCTCTGTTGACTTAAGAGCGTTGCAATCCGTAACTACAACGAATTTTAGCCCAACTAAATAATGTCGGAAGTTTTGAAGTGCTTTGACAACAGCAAGAGTTTCCAACTCATACGAGTGGTACTTAGCTTCTGCCCCCTGAGTGGACCTGCTGAAATAGGCCACTACGTGTTTCTTTGAGTCAGAGTGTACTTGCAAGAGAACGGCGCCATATCCGATGGAGCTGGCGTCCGTGTGGACCTCGGTAGGTAGATTAGGATTGAAGATAGCCAGAACTGGCTCATTAGTAAGTTCCTTGATAAGGTCTAAGCGGATAGCTTCGCATTCAGAAGTCCAGTTAAATTTAACGTCTTTACGGGTTAGATGGGCGATAGGGGCCGTTCTAGTAGCATAGTCCTTTATGTATCTCCTAAAGTAGCCTGCTAAGCCTAGTAGTTGGCGTACCTGCTTTACATTACATGGCGGTAAAGTATTTACTAAGGCTTCTACCTTTCTAGGGCTCGGCCTAACCTGACCCTGACTTACCAGTCTCCCCAAATATTCTACCTCAGTCACGAGAAATGAGCATTTACTTAAATTGATAGAGAATCCAGACGTGGTAAGGGTTTTAAGTACTCTACCCAATAATTCAATCCCTTCGGCCACTGAGTTACTTAAAAGGAGAACGTCATCGACGTAAACTAATACGTTGCCTTCATTGAGATGCTCGCGAAGGGTGTCATTTATAATGCGTTGGTAGACTATTGGAGAATTAGCTAGCCCGTATGGCATTTTCACATACTCGAAGTGTTCTTCGGGTGTGACGAAACCCGTGAAATGGATACATTCCTCTTTAAGTGGAATTTGATGGAATCCTGTAGCCATGTCCAGACTACTAAAGAATTTGTACCCACCTAGCATATCTATGTGATCATCTATTAGAGGGAGGGGGTATCGATCTTTAACTGTAATGCGATTAAGCGCTCTGAAATCGACACAGAGCCTATCCGACCCATCACGTTTTCTCACAAGAATGATCGGACTTGCATATTCGGACTTGGAACGCCTAATCACCCCTTTATCTAAAAGATCTTGTGTAATTTCCCGAACCTTGAGTTTTTCAGAGTAAGACAGCTTATACGGTCTGTAAACTACAGGGGTAGATGTGGTAAGTTTTATTTCCATCTCACCTGTTCGAACTGTGGTCGTAGCAGTTCCTGATATCAGGAAACCGGAAAATTCATTTAAGACAGCCATGAGGCTATCCAGCTCAGCACCCTGAAGGGGTGTTTTTACTTTGACTTGATCAACCGTATAAACGGTGTTGACATTTGCTTGAACGCTGTCAGTACGCGTGAGGTATTGCCTGTCCTTAGTACGAATATAAGTGATTCCATCACGGTTTAATACGTCAGTGCCAATGATGATGGGGGCATTCATGAAAGATGATGGAACTACAACTAAATCTACTTCAATTGAGATGTCGGCAAATTCTACTGTGAGGGTGACGTAAGACGTAGCAACTATTTCTTTATCACTCAAGCCCTTCAATACGCACAACCTCGATATTGGCTGACATGTGAAATACTTTAGAACGTCTGAAGAAATGAGTGACACATCGAGGGCTCCGCTGTCAATAAGCACATCAATAGGAATTCCCTCAATGACCGCGGAAGTTATATCGTTTTGTGTTACGTTAGGTAGGTAAGAGCAAAGGTTAACGTTTCGTTGATTACGTTGATCTGATTTTGCTTTGATAAAACATTTGTTTTCAGTATGTCCCGGTTTTTTGCAGAAAGTACAAGTATTACTCGAAGTGGGCTGCGCGTTGAAGGACGTATTGGAGGTAGGGCATGCAATTATCCGCTTATTTTAGTATCCGGATATTTCGGATAATTTCTGAATACTATCCGGATATATCCGAATATATCCGGATAATACGAATAATTATAATAACACTTTAAGAAGGCTAAATTCAAATAATTTATGAATTAAATCAATGTTTTTAATACAAAGACTCATTCAAAATTAAATTCAAAACTTCGTTAGATGTATCAGCGCGCTGCTATAAGCTTGATGAGTTTCAGTGAAACTCAGGGTGAAACTGTTTCACCCTGATATCGCATTTGGTCATGAACTCATGAGCAATGTTATTAGGGTACTTCATACTTTTTCACCACGTCGAGCTGGTACTGTATTTATCTGAAACCTAACGCATACGAATATTTCTGATCTTGTATCTCTTCTAGTAGGTATCACTGTTTTTTTTTCGGCCGATGAAAAAGCAGACGGGCCAACTGATAGTAAGTGGTCAGCGTCGCCTATGGACATGAACAATACCAGAGGAATCACCAATGCATCGCCAGCCCTGAAGGAAAAAATCTTTTTGCACCTTTTTTGAAGAACCCCGATGTTTCTCTTAATTACCGAAGGTTGAATGGTAGAGAATGCTTTTAGCATTAAGTCAGCCTTTGTACCTTTTACATAGTTGTAAGATTCTAAAGTTGTTTAAAATAAATAAATAAACCCCATGTCATAGCGCTCCGGGAATACCTCAGAAGGAAGCTCATTCCGCAGTTTGCACGTGCATGGCAAATAAGATCGTGAGAATCGGACAATAGAGGTTTTCCACGAGTCCAATCGGTGTGGATGAAACTTCGGCGAGTGGTTCAATGATGAAAAGCTGAAGTAGGCATCAAGTCAAACTATTCCTCGGAGCACTCACCGTTGTAAAGTCGGTAAAACACCCAGAGAGAACCGATATTTATTCTGACACTCGGGTGTTTTAACCTGTGAGTGACTCGTGGTTCGTTGACAACTCGGACCGCGCGTTTCTGTATAGCGTCGAATGGATTAAGCTGGTATTGTCCACCCTTGCCGTGAGGCCTGATCTGAGCTTGTGTAGGTGCCTCGCAGAGAAGTACTGCTAAGCCCGGTTCAGGACAGAAAGCTTCTTGGGAGATTAGCTTGGCTTGCCTTCTGAATAACGCCGATAATGCACATCACTAGAGACGTCAACTCCCAGAATCCCAAAACGTTTACTCACGATGAGCGCGGTACCCTGGAATTGAGGCGTTATGAACAATGGGGTTTTCTTAGCGGTAAACGCGCAAACTTGTGTCTTCACAGTCTCTTGGGAACGCCGGTATTTATAGGTTTCATAATTATCTGAGCAACAACAGTCTACAATTGATGTGTCGCTCAGATAGAAAACTGGCTACCCAACTGCATAACTTCTCAGAGATGGTAACTTCGTGAGAAGGCCCCTGTGCCAGACCCGGTCTTCATGCCTTAGCGATATCTAGGTTGACTGCCAGAGCTTCCCCATTGCGATCAAGAGCCTGAGCCCATCAGCACTTAAGATAAACTAGAAGATCACCAGCTAAACGACCGTGGCCAAAACCGTATTGTCGATCATTGATCACCTTATGATCTTCCACATATCTTGAGATCTGCTTGTTATTTCTGAAGCAGGGAAGTTATCACTATAGGCCTATAGTTAGCCGGGTCAATAAGATCGCCATTTTTGGTCGTCTGGTCAACTCGACTTCTAGGTAAACTGTATACTGTCACGTGTATATTTTCAAGGCGAACCCTCAAGAAGGAATCCTTGTTCCGGGAACACAACTATGCACCGATGTGTCCTTAAAAAGTCCAGTTGTCAGTAATGTTGACAACTAGAACAGAATTTTTTACTTCGTACTCTGTCACTCATTCCTTTCAGTATTTATGGGGAGTATACCATGCTAAAACCTTTGTCTTAACGATCAATAACCTGACTCACAGATGATACCAATGTTTTTGCGTCAAAGGAGACGGACCCTGCTCACCTTTTCAGCAGAGCAGAGCGAAAGAGTGAACTTATCGGACTAACTCTCGACAAGAAGAAAACCGAAATAATGCTTATCGATCTCATCAACTCTCTAGGAGTAGAGAACTTGCGTACGTTGAATTCGTCAACGAGTTTGTATACCTCGAAGGTGTACTTAATATCCAATCAAAGAGGATGTGGGAAAGAAATCGAGTCAAAAGCGAGAAACATGGCTAAAAATGCTATAAACAAATTAATGAAATATGGAAAGATCTAAAGATCTCTAATGTCACCAATACCAGCTCAAGACATTCGTTTTCTTGATATTTTATATGCCAGGGAATCATTGGCGCATAGAGCAAAAGAGTGAAAGAAAATAGATGCTTTTGAGATGTTATGTTCTATCAGGAAGCGTTGCATACCACGGTCTGTCAAGATTACCAATATTGGCTCAACGCGGCAACGTAGCTTCAATAGACTAGAGTTACGAAGATATTATCAGGAAATCCTTGTGTTTTGGTTTACTGTTGCAATGCAATCGTCCTGAGAAGGTTGGTCACCAGGAAAAGTGAAGGGAGTTGATAAGAGCTGTGAATGCCAGTGAAGGACCTTCATCAAGGGCACGACCCTCAGTAATAAGGATGCGACACAGAAGTAAAGTATCAATTATAAAGTGATAGTGACTTTGCCTTTTATTTCTCCCTCCAGCAGTTCCCAACGCTGTTCGATTTCTGTAGTCAATTGCTATACAGCTGCTCGACTTCTGCTCAGTTTTTGAGCAGTGCTGTGCTTTATAGTAAGCTTGGCACGGCATGTAGATTCGCCAGAACCAGGTTTCTCCTCGAAGGAGCACCGGGAGCGAGTGCTCAACCAGTCAACCACCCAGACCAGACGTTGCCTTTATTACCTACCTACATATTATGCATTGATTACGGCATCTTTTCTGTGTTACTGTGTTTTCTGTGTGTAATATCGGGTTGGCGTTTCTTATTTGACATTAAGTCGTATTTTATGGAAATATTGTATCTATTCTACAGTAATACAGTTTAAAATGTTATATTTCGGTGCTTTTTACACATTTCAATTGAAGAAACGTATAAAATAATAAAATTAATTATTATCCGGATTATCCGGATAGTAAAAAGCCCAATATCCGGATATTAAATTCTACGGATATCCGGATAATTCGAATATCCGAATATCCGGATAGTAAGCCCTAATTGGAGGTCACCGCGTCTACATTGGAAGTCTTGTTGGTTGCTATGTTAGACTTAGACTGCTTACAGTTACGACTTATATGTCCATATTGATTGCAATTAAAACATTTTGGATTAGAACGATTGTTTGATTTACTTTGACCGTGTTTCTTCGATTCGACTACCTTGTCACGTTTCCCTGCGGAGGGCTTCGTATAAATTGACAAAAATGAGATGATAGTGTCAGGGGTAAGGTCCGCGTTTGACGCAGCTGCACGTACCTGTGGGTTATCTATACCGCGTATGACGATGAGCGTTCTTAAATCATCACTTAGTCCCTGTACTATCCTTAAACGCAGTAGAGTGCGACGGGCATATTCTGCGTAAGTTGAATACTTGTCTGATGTAGTGTTCATGGTCTCAAACAATATGTTTGCGTAGTCTAGCTTACTAGGACAAAGAGGTCGAAATTCACGTTTGAAATTGGACCATGTTCTATCGTTTGTAACCCATTCGGCTAACCAAACCTTAGCTTCGCCCTTCAGACAGGACGCTACACGTGATAGGCACTCGTGATCGCTCCAACCGTTAGCTACGGCAGCGCGATCGACTTCCTCACACCATATGTCAATACTGTTGATTGAGGGGTCGAAGTTGGATACATAATAATGTTGTGATCTAGCGGGTTGCATTGTTTTCATTGCTTGAATCAAGGCACGAGCGAGAACGGATGCTTCGGGACAAGAAACACCCGGTTCTGAAGACTGCTGTTGCTGTGCGGTTTCAGTGGGCATGGGATCAGCCGCCGAAGGCAAATTCTCACTATTTTTATGGATAGAACGTTCCCTTGCGGGTAAAGCCGTACGCGAACGCGACCTTGATCTTCGACGGATGTTACTACGTGAACGATGTCGATTTCGCGAATCGCGCCTAGTGCTAACACGTGCTCGATATCCTTCAGTACTGCTAAAATCGCGTCGATCTCGAACATGTGAGCCATCCTGCGGAGTACGATGCCTATTGTCCGAACCGCGGCATGATCTATCGTTACTACGATTACGAGAACCTCGCCGGTTCCACCGGTTATGATAACGCGATCCGCTCCGGGAGCGTCGCCCCATGGTTAAAGAAAAAGCAAGCAAAACCGAAAGTGACAGTAGTTGCAAAATAGAACAAAATTTACGAAAGGTAAACGGTTTTCCTGTTGTCAGCAATTGTACATGTTTTCGTTCAAGTGGGCGTATAAAAGTCCTTTATCCCACTTCTGATTTTAGGTTCCAAAGGGATAATTAATTAAAAAAAAAAAACAATTTGAACAAGAAATCCGTTTCCTTCTTTATTAAAACAATGATTTTATTTAAACTCAAAGTACTCACGTGAACATAACCTTAATCACCACAACACTTTTCGGAATTACTTACTGACACTTAAACAAATCACACTAATTACTAATCACAAAAAGATGGCTAACATGAACTTTATAACGACCGACAGGGATTCTTGCAGACTTCTGAACATTACGAGCGCCAAGATGCAAATGTCCGTTTTGGTCACAGCTCCTTGCTTTTATAGACTAAAGTGAGGTCGATGGTCACATAGGAGGGGGTTCCCCTTACAATATTATTATGTTTGTTTTAAGAATTTAGATTATCCTCTTGCTATATTGCTTCTAAGTAGTGAGAGGATATTTTATTATTGACACTCGTTGCTGATATAGTTAAGTCTGTCACTGTTTATTCTTTGGTTTAGTTAACTAAGGCGACACGAAATCAAGGATGTATTTTTAATGTTATGACGTTGTCATATAAAATATGTGTAAGTTAAATCTCATGGCGTATGGCGTATTGGATATAATTCCAAATGTTGATATTTGCGTAAAAGTGAAGAAATTTTCTAAGGATTAAGGAAAAGCCTATCATTACAAGCAACCACTATCTTATCTAAAATATGTAGTTATCGTTTATTTTTTAATCCATGCAACTTTATGTCATATCAACGTTGTTAATTTGTTCCACACGTCGTGATATATCAAAACCACCAACATCCATATTATTCAATGTTTATACCATTAATGTTTTATAAATATTTCGTTAGTTGTCATTTAATTTGTTGCGGGTAGCATGACCAATTCAATGTTTTGAAAGCTTCACGAACTGAATATGTGGCAACATTCTGAATCATTCACGTAGGTAGATGTACCTACTGAACATGTAATTTAATTAAACGCTTGGTTTATATTTCCACTTGAAAATTACAGAAAGAGTTTTTATGCCTAAAGGAGAACCCCATCTTCCATAGAGACACCGGCCCAGAATAGACAAGAATGAAAATTGGTGGTCAATTAGATCATTGTAAAAGCTTTAATTTCTCCAATTTTCACGTCTGCTAGCAATGGCCAACTAATGAAATCCTAATGAATCACCTTAAATATGGGTTATGATTATGTCACACTCGTGTCACAGTGCTGATGAAAAAAATATGTTTTTGATAAAGTTCTCGTTTATTATGGGTAACGTAAGGTCGGTTGGTCACCGGTTGGTGAGTACCTATCTACTGAATATGCGTTTTACTAGGCACTTACTACCTCAAACACCTACGAGTAAATAGACCATGTCAGGAATATAATGAAGACCATAAATAAATAAATACTACTTAAACCATAATGGTTAAAACTGAGTAGGTGGGTAAAATACTACCTACCCACTTTAATGGGTTTTACCCAAAAAAATGTCAAAAAGGTTGTGTAATATGCATTTTAATTTTTTAAAGATATTTTATTCATTATCATCAAAATATATCAATATTTCGTCAAGAAATTGTGCAGGAGGCGCTATACTCCTATTTCCAATAATTATTCAGGCAGTGGTAGTAAGAAAAGCAAATCTAGAAATTGTATCAAAAACACATTCACCAACGCACGAAACGAAAAGCGAATGCAATAGAACATAGTGATTAAGTACTCTGTGCAAAAATTAAATTGTCTTAAATGTCATCATAATATTCTTTTACTTTTTTTACACAGATAAGTTAAACTCAAAATGTCTTTTAATAAGCGTAACGATGTCGTTAAAGGATTTAATGGTAATTATTATATATTAAATAGTTTAGCTTTATATAGCACATGAAAACATATCAGAAAGGAATAAATATTGTTTTTATAATTAATAAATAGTTAATTTAATACATATGTTCCTTAATCAATCGATTATAAAATCGTTTGTAATGAGGTAAATACAATGAGAACTTCTTTCTTTATTTTGTTCATTTGGCGATTGCAAATGAGGCTAAGATTTAAATATGTTTATTTAGTAAATAAGACGAATTTTTATGTATATAGTTTACTCTTGTCCAGTCTTATGTGCTAGCACAGATTACATATAATTCGTGGCCGGAAACCGGGGTTCTCCTTTCAATAATAATTCCAATGGCATTGATAATAAAAACGCAGAAGTTACAAGAAAGAGTCCAGCGAGACACGTCAAAATAATTCAAATTGTACAAGAAGTATCGTAATGAAATATCTGTCATTGGCCAGTCTTCGGTATTTTTTTTTCTAATATAGAAAATGTTAATGTTATCGATCACTTAGCGCAACCTTGACATATTAGTTTGACTACTCCCCAGAACTAGTGAACCGTTTCTGGTTTTATCGTCGCTAAACTCGTACATTATGGTTTATCTTATATGTTTATACATATATGCTGGTCACACGTTTAATAGTCGATAACAATGGCTAGTTTACCCATAATAAACCATGTTGATGTTAGTTTGTTCTTGTACTGGCCTACTTGTGCTAACCACTAGTTGTGCGATAGATCTACAGACGGTACCTTCAATCGATTAAAGTAGCCAAATTGTTTGATTATTAAATTCAAACTGAAAGCCAAGTTGTATGAATATTAGTATCCCTCACAGGGAAGTCTAGCTTCGAATCGAAATCTACATACCTCTTATTTTCAAAATGTCTAATCTTAATTTTAATTTCTATTTTCTTCATGTAGGTATTCGAAGTAAAATTTGTTTTAACTTATTTTGGTCAGGGAAACATCACGGGGAAACCTGCGTACCTCTACGCAATTATCCAAAATGTTATCAAAGGTGTATGAACTCTGCTAATTGGCACTTGGCCAGGGTGGTGAACAATGTGCCTTAGCAATCACCGTGAGAGGAGGCCCGAGCCCAGCAGTGATACATATAGCGTTTGCAATGATGACAAATGACTTACTTTTTTAACTTACCACCTATCATCATATCATACCGCTCTTCGTGTATTTCGGTTTGGCCTAATAGAGAATGCAGTTAGCACTAAGGTCGCCATTTGAACTATAATAGCTGTTTATATTGAGTTGTAGTCAATAAAGTTTACATAAATAAATAAAACGACAATGACCAATCGATTCGAACTACCCACGACGCGTGACATGAGACACGTAAACACGGTGTCCGCGGACACGTGACGGATCGGAAACTCAGTAAGCCGTTTAGTCGGCTTGAAGAAATGTTGCACTTATTGAAACTACTCTGCATACTCGATATTTCTTATATGGTAATAAATAACTACTGGTGTAGTAGATTGTTGCTTTTTAAGTCAGTGGGTAAGGTTTTTAAAGTTGTAAGGATTAACACTTAGGTAATTTATTAATTAATTACAAAATTAAAAAATATTACTTCTGCTTATTATATCCGAGAAAATTTGGACGTCCGATAGAGATGAAATAGCATTCGGGTTTTTAAAAATATATTCGAGACAATTATAGAAAATTATTTTTTCGCACAGTTTCAAATGGTTTATCAAAGCACATTTTTTATTATTAGCTAGACGTCAAACGAGCTGACCATTCACCTCACCTCACTGACGGTAAGTGGTCACCGTCGCCAATGGGCAGCAATAACACTAAAGGCATCACAGATGCTAAGTCGACCAAGAAACATGAGAGAGAGAAAAAAGAACTGGCTCCCAAGGCTTGAGAACCCGGAACACAATGTGTCGTTTGGCGCCTGACTCAAGAAGGTAGTGGCTAGCCAAGCAGCCGGCTTCTGTCGACTCTTATGACACCATAGTAGGAGTATGGTGGCATAAGATTAGGTCCGTATTTTATGCCACCCCAATACGTCTTAAAAACATTTTACAACAATTCTCCGATTGTATAATTATTGGTCGATGCCACTCGTACATGCTTATAGCCAATTCATTCATACAATCGAAAATGATTGAATATTCCTCTCGGTGTCAACATTCAGGTCACCCGACAGCCGTGAAGGCCTCCAACTGACCGTTTTGTGTCTCGCGCTGGTAATGCCGGTATCTTGTTTATTTATAGCCGGTCTGCCAACCGAGAAATACGTATTCGGTAGAAACTCAGCTAGTGCTAAAATTCCATATCCGAACACCGCGTGAAAGGGTGGAGCAACGGTGAAATCTGATGTTTATGTGCTATTTATTTTATTGCTAGAAACCTACGATATTCTAATATAAACAGAAATAAAGCATTATAATATTCACGTCCTTATTCTTGCGTTGATACTGGCAATAAAAGCCACTGAAGATTGACGATCTATTGAACTTTTATTAGTTCGCCCACATTAAATATACCCCGTTAGGTTCAGGAAGTATCCCCGTAGGTAAGATATCGGTAGGCAAGGGAATGTCCAGATCTAACCATAATCGATAAAACATACCATTAGAATAATCCATCAAAATTTATGAGTCGATTAAAGACAACGTTTTAAAGCTTAATATAACGTACATCTTAAATTCTAGTACTATCAATAGCAATATTACTACTGCTGAAGATATAAAGAGAATGCTGAAGAATTGAGTAAGCTACATCCATTCTCGGGACGTGTTACATGAGAAGTTCGGAACAGCGGCCGTCGTGGTCATAAAATATTCAGAAACGATGTATGCTTTTTCTGGGTCAATGCTCTATTCTGTAGGTATAGCTGCATTTTAGAGTAAACTAGAGCAGTTGACCGAAATTTCCAAGTTTCTGAGCCGATTTCTTTTCTGGAAAACATATTATAGGTATGTATATTTTTAAATAAACAAGGTCGTACATTAAATAAAAAAAATCTGCTTATCGTTCGTCTATGTTAATCCCATAATTAAATCATGTAATTTAAAATACATAAATATTGTAATCTACTTATAATGTAATCGATCCGAGAAACGTCTTTTAAGTTAAATGTGGTTTGCAGTAGGTTGTATTTATTGTAATTTGGAAAGTGATAATGAACAAAAACCATTTAACAACGATCTACTATAAGCTCAGTGGACAGCACTAATTATAAAAGCAATTAACATTAATCATATCACAAATACCCTGGTAAAACGCAGGACTGTAATTGGCAAAGCTAAACAACCTAGATCGTCGGATCATAACAGATTTACAGCCGACTCGTTGACAAACAAACTATTATCGCGGATACTGTTGGACGTCGATACAGAGGAGGGAAAGATAAATGAATCAAATTCATTTTCAAAGCGACCGCTGCGTCTGAAGTGGCCGCTGCAGTTGCGACACTAGATCCGAGTGAGACTGAGACAATGGACAGTAAATATTGGGTTATTGCTGGTTGTCGGTGCAACTGCGGCTTCATTAAATCGCCCACGGCCGCCCCCCATTGCCGCAACAAGTGGGTGGTGTCGGTTTCTAATTTGGTCTTACCGCTCCGGGCGAAACTTGTTTACGAACGATTTACAGATGCATTTCAGTGGTGCAGTATTGGAGCGCGTGAGAAATTTCTTTCTTTGTTATATTTTTATGTGTATGTACTGCATCAAAGTTATCACATCAAATAATTATATTGTGTAAGTATAAATTTTACCAAAAAAACTTCAAAGAACTTCAAAGAAATATCCTTCGAAAAACATTAAATCGAAATCGCCATATTTTGAGGGTTTCCCTCAATTCCGTATCGATCATCATCAGATAAATATTGAAAAAGTATGGGATCAATAACCAAATCGGTTGAGAAATGATGAGGAAACAAACATGAAAAAAATCAATCTAATAGGAGGAGCTTATTTTGAAGTCGATTAGAAATGATAATAAACAGTTGGCTACAAAATATTAATGGCCCATTACTGAGCACGGGTGTCTCCTCTCGAGGAGGCCTAGAGCATTCTAAGTTGAGGAATAAACTGTTACCCAGTATTAATAAGTTTATAGTTCAAATTTATTATACGGTTATCTGTATTTATCTTTTAGTACATCGTAAATCTAACAAGGTGATAAACGTATAGAGAGTAAAAGGCTTTCTGTCTGCTTCTGCACCTTCTCCAGCAATTTACATCTAATTTACAGTCAATTGGCGCTGGTGAATTACCAGAAGCAAACAAAACTTTCCGTTACATTTACGTTTATATTGGAAGTATGTACAATAGTTTGTAAATCACGAAACTAATTCGTCGATCAAACCTTCCAGGTGTTCTCTGTTTATATTTGTTACAATTATGACTTGAAAGCTGAGCGAGAAATTGCAATAAATCAACTCTGCAGTCATGTCATTATTTGTAACAGTTGAGCAAGTCTCACGGAACCTACTAATAAGTCGCTGGTATATTCATGCTCGCCTTACGGACTTGTCCATTGACGAACTGGTTAGGCACGGCGAGTTTGAAATATTGGTCCACTGCTTTACAATCGTCTGCACGAATGAACTTGCTAATGATGCCCAACCTAATATTCCGCAGGGTATGCAGCTAAAAACATAATCGATCATCCTTTTCGAGTCGAGCGCCTGTAGACCTTATCGCCTAAGGATATGAAAGAGAATGCCTTGAAATTTATTGAACGGTTTGGTTGCAAGTTTGTCGCAGGCCCCGTATGGCAACTTGCCCGCCTACTCCGTCCATTGCTCTAGCGAAAGCAACCGTGACGCGTTGTACGACACGTTGCATTATGTATAGAGTTTGCAAGGAACTACTCTGGGGCCCATACTCTTGTTAATGTGCAAAATACAGTATTGTTCGTCAACGTTTACACGTTTATGTTGTGTATGAGGATTGCAACATGTTACTTTGAACGCTTTATTAAAATTACCTCTCTGAATTTTTTAATTGTATTTAGGAACTAATCTTGTTATTCAAGAGTTATTTTAACTTACCTCCATGATTTTATAGCTACTTAAACATTTGCTGATAAAGTTATGGATAGTTTAATACAATACAGAGGTTCAGATTGACATTTATCAGTGAAGTAATTTTAAACGTTCAATATTTTGAGTTTGAGTATTATGAATGGCATCTAAGCGTACACACTTTTCATTGCTCTCGTTAGCACTCAGCTGTGTTAATTAGAGCGCAAGGTCGTTTACCGGCGCTTGATTACCAGACTTGTCTGTCACTCAGAAACTTAGTTCAATGTTCTCTTCATCTCGGAATTCTCAAAGCTTTTTGGGACTTAATGGCAGCCTACGGCGTTCCGCATCCGTCGTTTATTACATCCGCCCTAAATATATTTGAGGAGAGGATTTCTGGAATATGTGGAACCAAAGTGGCATCGTGCTTAGATCGTAGAATCTGTAGACGGACTTTTCTAAAATTAAGTGTAATTTTGAGCAGTGGCTCAACAAATTTATTTGTATAACAATTAATTCTACTCAAGAAAAGTTTTAAGCTTGTTACCTGAAGTCTGAACGAAGTTTGTCTTAATAAAATTAAGAACATGCACACTTAATTATATTGCTGTTATAAACTATTTCAGTGTTTTATCTAATTGTTTGTTGTGCTGTATTTACATAAATACTTGATAGCTTTATATTTTACTCACATTAAATCTTGAAAGAAGACAACGTAATTGCTGATGCCACAGTGCAATTATAGAAATCTAGGGGGGGACATACGGAAAAAAATAAACAAGTGACGTAACGTGACGTGTTCATCGCTCGGATGTATTTAACCCCATAAAGGCAATGTCCTTTATCGGAGTGAGTAAGCAGCTGAGCGATACGGCTACGTCTAACGGCCGGTATGCGCGTCAGGATTTTAAAGAAGTACCTATAAAAAAAGCGTTTCAATCCCAATGGACTGCTTTGAACTCAATAATGACCCATTGCGGTATGGATACGAGCTTCCACCATGTTACTCCGGTAGGTGGAGAGGTAAATGACCAACCTAAGTATTGGAAGTTCTTGTATTTTCTATAAGCTCACGGCAAAAATAATGAACATGAAGACTATAATCTCCAAGAAAACTTGTAAGCTAATATGTATGATGTTTAATTTAGATGGCCAATGTTAATATTCATAATAATTCGTTCCAAGATGAACTGCAAGTTTCTGGGTTAAATTATTGACCAGTGTAAATAGTTCCATCCACAGTGATAGGCGCCGTTATCGCTAACCACTTTGCTTAGTCTATACTGTGTAGTAGTATCTGTTATGTAATGTAATGTACAGTTCAGCTGTTTATGCACGCGTTTAGCCCACAATCAGTAATGGGGCTAACAAACCTAGACCGGAGGTTACTCGCGGATGGCCGGCCGGCGCGGCGCGTCGATTGCGCCTTGCGCGTACTACGTGCGAACATGATGCCATTGAATTACTTGTAGATCGAGTGTTTCTGCAATGTCTGTTTTTAGGTTTCATTCGCAAGTTTTGACTTATATATTTTTAATAGACTTTACCTCTAATCTTTAATCGTTACTCAGGTCATACATTACCATTTTTCTGAGCCGTCTTATTTGTATCTATATTTTAAATCAAAAGCGTACTTTAAATGTTTTTTTATACCGAGATATCGACCACGTGACGCGGACCGTGGTCATGGACAAATTTCTAATTATTCAATAATTTTATATTTATTATCTACACATCACAATTTGAACCTTCACGAGTCGATGGTATCCACACAAGCGGCGTCCAATTTAACTTATCCTAAATGCCATCGATCAAATCGTCTCTAAACGCAGACGTAATTGTTACTCAACCCATCTCGGGGAGCAGGAAAACTCATAATTATGTGATTAGCAATTTATAACGCTTGATAACAGATACAAGCTACAAATTATGTGTTCTCCATGAAATACAGCTTACCACTTACTGCCTCAAACCATCTCTGTGAAACACTCTTCGCTGTTGAGCCTTCGATTTCTGTGATTTTATCTTCTATACTTCGTTTTATTGCTTCTTCTTCGACTTTTCTTCTAAATTTGTCGTAATAATACGTAATGTATCATCCTCAGATTTTTAATGTGTTTCTTCAACCTGTAAATTCCGTTAGATAATAAAAAGGATAATACAATATATTAACATTAGTAACTATTTTCTAATTATTGTCCGAATTGAATACTAAAATAACTGAAATTTCTCCGTTCTGACATCATCGGTCTACACTCTACAGTGAGTGACATAATATGGTGTTAACCGTGACGACTGCACTGTTTCCAACTCTTTAGTATATTGATTAGATCCGTGTTAATAGGCTTCGCGCATTTGTACCTAATAGAAATTTTCCTTGTCACTTAATTAAAGTCATTTAATTTAGGACAAGGGCGCGTAATAGTTAAGGCTTATTGGCAAATAGATTTTTAAATCATATGTTATTTCGGACTAGTTCGTTGTTCCTAATTTCATTTCCTAATAATGCAATCGCTGTTTCTTATACTGAATTGACAAGTTTTTTTGCTTACTCCGCTTTAATTGTAGTAGTGTTAGTATTTTATATTGCCTGAAAGTCCTGGGTGGGCCAGTTGTTTCCAAGTTTAAGATCCATCTGGTCCATAGATTACACGTTATTCTAAACTTTTTGGCTCAGCTGTTAAATTTTGTACAACTGTCGAATGGTTTAAGAACTTCTGATATTCGGTTCGCCGCTAGCCACTCCCAAGAGTTCGTACTGGAGTAACCAGAAATACGGTCAAGGTGTTCCGTTGTTGGAAGTAAGCCGACTCAAATAGTAGCTGTCGGATCATTAATTCTAGGGTGTTGTAAATGTGATATCAGTGAAGAAATTCACCTAGTGGAAAGTAGTCTAAAATTCATCTGTGGATTTATCGAACATTTTTCTTAAGTGGACAACTTAGAAAGTACCTAATTATCCCCCCTAGTAGACTTAAAGAATAGATAGATTTGAGCTAGTACATTGTTTAATATTGATAGTGAAAGTGCTATGGATAAAAAAGATTCGTGATCCAAGCGACTTCTTCTTGATAGACACAATAAGAAAAGTGTTAATGGACACATTTCTGAAGCAGTCTGGTAGTGAAGAAAGCTAAAATATAATTACTAATTAGTAGACTAGATTGCAATTATAATAGTTAAATCACTAGCTTCGATGTTAGTGTTGAATAAAAGCACCATTACGTAAAATAAATTTAAACAACATACCTACACATTACACATACCGTAGTGAAGTACCTAGTCTGTTTTGCTTTGATCTTTCCACGTCTAATTCGTATACGTCAGCAATAAGTAAAAATTTATGAAATGGAAATGATTTGTTACTTTTCAAGGTGTTATTTTTATTATAATTAGTAAATTATGCGCAGTGAAGTCCGCCACGCTCTGAGCAATTAGTTATTCAACCGTGTTACATATAGATGAAGGCATAAGATTAAGTTACACATAACATAGCTTGTTCATAATTAGATATGTTGTTGCATAAAGTTACTTATCAAAATCACGTTACGTGTTATTAATTACTAAAAGACGTTAAAGAAGAAAGTAGGTGAGCGTGGTGAATACATATTTGCATGTCGTGATCAATGATTTTACATCATTTTTTTACATCAATTTATAATATCATTGGTCGTGATAGTCAACAAATGTAAATATAAGTGACATCTGTAATACCACAAGTATCACTCGTTGCCAACCAAGAAAAAGACTGGGAGCTATTAATTGCTCTGAGGATTTATGATGCTTTTTTCCTGAAATCTCCACAAGTAAACAAAGCCTGCTGGAGACTTCTGGAAATCTTGCGAACCAAAAGTTGCTGTTACGAAAAGATAAAACAAACATAACTTTGCCATTGGAAAACTGTGAACCCCATCATCGACATAGATCATGATCTCACGATTAATTTCCCAGCTGCAACAAACATAACTTTGCCATTGGAAAACTGTCGTCCCCATCATCGACATAGGTTATGATCTCACGATCAATTCCCAGCTGCAACAAACATAACTTTGCCATTGGAAAACTGTGAACTCCATCATCGACATAGATCATGATCTCACGATTAATTTCCCAGCTGCAACAAACATAACTTTGCCATTGGAAAACTGTCGTCCCCATCATCGACATAGGTCAAGATCTCACGATCAATTCCCAGCTGCAACAAACATAACTTTGCCATTGGAAAACTGTGAACCCCATCATCGACATAGATCATGATCTCACGATTAATTTCCCAACTGCAACAAACAACTTTGCCATTGGAAAAGTGTCGTCCCCATCATCGACATAGGTTATGATCTCACGATCAATTCCCAACTCCAAATAATTTATTTTTTGTGGTACAATTACAAATTGAGTTTTCGGATTTTTTTAATTTTTCTTGCCCTGCAATGCAATGCATCAGGCATCAGCTTTTGTTATTGCTAATGTCCATTGGCGACGATTTTGTCGGTAGTAGAGACTTCTTGATGGGGATTTGAATGATTACGATAAAAATGAAATGACTTCAAGTTCACCATTTCACTTTCTCACCATAAACATTAATTTTATTAACCATCGTAAACCTGCAGATGCGTTAACCACTGCAGTAAGTTGATAATAAATCAAGTGAACTTAGAAATTTTATGGACCATGTAACTAATCAAATAACAACATTCCAGAACGAGTTTAAACTCAACTACAACACTCTGCATTTGGATTTTGAGTTCATAGACTGGAACATTGCGATAATGTGTGGACGATGTATTCAGTGATAAAAAAACGAACTTATGTTAATCGTCTTCGGATACGCGGACTGGATTTGAAAAGTGAATAGTTGGTGCGACACAGATAATAAATAAATAGACATACCTAGTTGGAGTTGAATTTGGAAGAGGGTCGGGTGGCGGGAAATCGGCCAGTTCAGTGTTACCGTGATAGGTGGCGCGAGAGGCCAATGCGGCGGCGGCGCGGGCGGGATGTCGCCGCCGCGGGCGCTGCTGGCGGCTCTGCTGCTCTGCCAACTGCTGTCATACGGTGGCCACCAGGGGCTCACCAAGATATTTTACACGTAAGACGATTATATTGTTCTCGACAAGTTTATGGTCGCTTTGATGGCTATATCGTGTATGTGCTTTTGACCAAAGGGTCCAGAAAGGATGGTAACTACATAACATTATGGGACATTATACCATAGATAAATGGGACATTATACGACCGGATATCGGGAGTTTTTGGAACGAAGTTCTTTATCGCGCGTTGCGAAAGGGGGCTAGGCGGAAAATTTGGTAACGTGTTTGCTATCCTAGTACTGCCTAGTACTGACTGCAAGGAACTTCGTTCCATCCGGGTGTCCCTTGACACCTCTCAAGTTTTTTTGTATTTATTTTTGACGTACATATTTTAAATGTAATGCCTTTTTTTAATTATTTCTAAAATTAGTACCTACATATCGTAATAAAGTGCAATGTCTGAACTTTATGTTTTAAAACCAAATATGTATTTCGAAGGCCTAATTGAAGAATTTATAAATGAGGAGAAACCTAGATGACTGTCAAAGTAACAAAGTTGCTCGCAGTACACATTGCTGACATAAAAGTTATTTTCCTGCGGGCTGCTCAGTAACTCACTTGACGTACGATTATCGATTGAGATTGTTTTGAAATACGGATTCCGAACCACCTTCAGATGTTATCTCCACCGCCATCGGGGTGGAGCGCGGCTAAAATTGATAGAGTAGCCGTTATCTTATAAAAGTGAATTCTGTGCGCTATCCGGAGGGATCGTTGACATAATTTCGCTCTAGAAATTTCTTGTTGGACATTTATATTGCGCGAATAAACGGTGTTATATGTCATAAAGCTTTTCAGCAGTATTAGCTTGTAGCAGTAAAAGGTTTTCGTTTTAATCTATTTAACATTTTCATTCAACTTTGAAACTGCAATAGAACGAATTTACTACATTCAATATTATTCAATATCACTTTAGAAATGAATTCATACATGTATATGTGTATATTTTGTCTCACCTTGTATACGTGTATATTTTGTCTCACCTGATTGATTGCAACTAAGCATATCTAATGACAATAGTCGATATAATATACATATAATTACACAACATTTCTGTAAATAATCTAAATTTAAAAAAACCCCGACAGTTTTATTTACACTAAACATGGCTTCTTAGCCATGTTTAGTGTAAATGCATTGTAAATGAAACTGACACTCGATTAAGTCACCTTTCAAACAAAAAACTACATCAAAATCGGTTCAATCGTCTGGGAGCTACAATGAATTAATATACTGTAGTATATTCGTTCACCGGGGAGCTACGATACCACAGACAGACATACAGAGACACAGACACACAATTACACAGACACGTCAAACTTATAAAACCCCTCTTTTCTTCGGGGGTTAAAAAGTTAAGTATTGCTGCCTATTTTTGTTAATTAGCTTCATTTGGTTTAGCAAAGTTTTTTTTTTATATTTAATCTTATTGATAGTATCTACCATTAGAAAGCAAATGAGTTTTTATGTGACTATTGAAGCGGAAAAAATATATCTTTTACTAACGGTATATTATTTGCTCGCATGATGTCACGCAAGGGTGTTTGTAATTTTATGAGGCTGAAACACTTTCAGTGTGTTTTTACTTCACATAAATACACAACGAACTCTGTTCCGGTTTTTATTATTCAATTCCATATACCTGTTACGTACTTATGAAATACAATAATAGATCTGTAATATTCGTTTCAGTAAAATTAAACAAGTAATTTTTTTTTATAAAATCCGCTTGTACTAGTACAATCCCACTATCGAAAATATCATAGACATTTAGACAGATATATTTAGATACTTATCTTTGACACAAAAAAGCTTGTCCCAAGCATCAAACCTGCAACACTTTCGGCAGACAGGGTTTCTATCAACTGAGCTAGAAGGTCGCTAAATAAATGGTAGGACAAGTAGAGGGTTGTTATAAATATTACCTCGGGAGTTTAATGACCTGTCTGCATACTTTTTTCATTACGATACTAAACAGGACAATAAGGCAGGATAAAGTGGCCATAATTAGTATAGCGCCGTCCGTCCAGATAACCGTATCATGCCCTCCAGGATTTGACTGTCCTTTAATACGTGACGGTATTTACTGTTGCAAACAGTTGAAACTCGGAATTTAGTTGAAAGCAATTTCGGTGGAAATGCACCTTTAGGATATCAAAAATATCCGTGTCTGACTTCAATTACAACTGTGGTTTTATCTTGAAGTTGGTTACAGTGTCTACTGACTGAAGTGGCCGCTTCATTACACCATCGGTTACATGCACTACTTTGATATTTATCAAGTAAAAATAATATGTACTTGAATTAAATGGGTACATGTGAATTGAAGTATTAACCTTTGAGTGTGATTAATACATTGTGGTTATCAAATAATTACTATATCTATATTATAGTATCTACTTAAGAATATAATTGTAACTAGGCTATGTAGCAATAATGTTACTTCAAGTGCGTCTGTTTATGGCAGAGAATAGTTAAATTCAAGTTTTATTTTATTTATAGATAAAAAAATTGTTGGATAAATTTTGAACTAAGAATACAAAGGCAATAAGTAAACTTTACACTTACATAAATGTAGTGATTTGTACATAAAAAGAAACTGAAATGAAAATATACCTATATATGTATACTCATTGAGATAAATATACGTCTGTATCTCAACATACCTATGTATTTTTTAAATTATGTAATGCTCATTCAAATTTGTAATACGATACATCGGAATTTTTTTATTCTTCTACAATAAGGAGACGTAAACCTGAACACTCAATAAGGATTATTATTATTGTTTGGTATCGAAGTATCCGAGAAAATCACATATTTACCCGTATCTTCTATGTCGTAATCGTTATACTTTATGAAATTGCTAGACATAGAAATATGATGCCCAATTTTTAAAGTTAGATGATGCAACAAAATGCCGTAAAATGTAACCATGGCAAGCCTGACGAATATACCTCGTTTGTTACTTGCTCGTAGCTGTCATAACAAGGGTGCTCTGTAAAGTATATGAATTTCATTCAATTGAGACAATCATTGCGACAATTGGGGAGATGTGGGAATAAATGGAATAACAAAGGACGCCTTCGCTTACGTAATTTATCAAATTTGTAGTTGAAGCCCGGTCTGTCATAAACAGAGATTTAGTTCAATTATTATGTATTGTTTTCTCTCATAAGCTAGCGTTTCTAATCGTTACTTATAAGATGTTTTATAATTTGTCGTTGATGAACGTTAAACGAGGTATCCAGCTTACAACTTCACTTTTTAACCGACGAAAAAAAAAAGGAGGAGGTTCTCAATTCGACACGTATATATTTTTTTTAATCTTTCACTTCAATGATCTTATGGTGTTGATGAAATTTGTTGTTAAGATTTATGTACTAATACTGCCTAGGTATAACACGTCATTACATGCATTACTATTTTGAAATATTCCCTTAATTGATTTATTCCCTATATCCTTTAAAACGATTTCGTATAATGTTTTAGCTTGTGTTCAAATTGCGTTCTAATCGATTCTTTTCCGGTAATATCGTGTAAAACGTTAAGACATTGTATAATTGCCCTTGTATAAGACTTAACTTTCTACCAAACAAGTTTAAAAATGTTGTATTAACGTTATCATTTTCTGGCATTACAGATTACCTGACACCGGGCAGCCTCCAATACTCATCTCCTTGACAGAAAACACGAAACTGGATATCCGAAGCGCCGATGAGTTATTGTTTGTCAATGATTCCGAGCATAACGAAACCCAGACGTTTGCCATCGCAGACGATGCGGCGGAGGAGAAAGATGTACCAGCGGAAGGAGCAGAGAAGGAAACAACTGAACCAAGGCTCGTGGTCAAGGCGAAACCGATGCATGAAGTGAGGCAGTCCGAAGACGCATTTCAAAGTACAATTCCTACTCCAGATTTAGAAAGTTTAACAGAATCTCAGTTAGAAGAGAAGGAGCGAGAAGAGAACATTCCTATCAAACCTGAAACGCCACAAGAAGACATACCCTCGTTCTCGGAGTGGGCGCAGAAGCAGTTGGCCGAGGCCGAGAAGAAAGACACCGTGCTGAATCATTCGAGTCAACCTAGTCATAGTAATACAAATTTTAGCAGCAAAAGCACGAAAATACGATCAAAAAATTACGCCTCGTTAGCATGCGGCGCCAAGGTTGTCGCTGTGAACCCAGAAGCTGGATCACCGAGCTCAATATTGTCTCCAAACAGGGACGAATACATGCTTAATACCTGCAACAGTCGCATTTGGTTCGTGGTCGAACTCTGTGAAGCTGTACAAGCTCAGAAAATAGAAATAGCCAACTTCGAGTTGTTCTCTTCTACTCCCAAAGACATCGCTGTATATTTCAGCGATCGGTTCCCTACTCGAGAATGGGCCAGTGTGGGTCAGTTTACAGCCCAAGATATGAGAGATATACAAAGTTTCGACTTATATCCACATTTATTTGGAAAATTTATCAAAGTTGAGATGCTCTCGCACCATGGTTCCGAGCATTACTGTCCAATCTCGCTTTTCAAAGTATATGGAACATCCGAATTCGAGGTTCTAGAAAAGGAGAGCTCACAACATACGGCTCATATCGATGAAGATGAAGACGACGAAATAATAGATGTACCTGATACTCCTGCAGTTGAATCTGAACCATCGAAAAATCTTTTCGGATCTGCGAGAGATGCGGTGATGTCGATAATGAAGAAGGCTGCTCAAGCGTTAGTTAAGACAGAAGTTCCTAAGAATATATCTAGTGAGCACAACGACACATCAACAGATAACGTGTACAAACGGTGTTGCTCTCCCAGCCATATTATAGTGTGTGATAATTGTAGTGAAACTTTATATAATGAGGTGTATGAACTCCTTAGTTGTAGCTCGGACAAATTAACAAATTTAGTGCGTCAAGTGTTCCTAAGAGATACTTTAAAATGTACAGGAATATGTCAACAATACGGTTTAGATTTTAAAAGTACAAAAATTATAGAATTTGGTGAGGAGCGCGTCGCTTATATGAACGCTTTGTTCCCGCCTAAATATTTAGCTGCACTGTGTAATATACTCGCCATAAAAGAGAAGAAGGTTGTCCTAAATACCAGTTTTGAAGCTGAGATGAACGTTACCAGTAATATGACTGTCGATGAGACTCCACAGAATTCAAGCGAAACAAATGCAGAACAAGAAATTAAAGCAGTCCCTACAAAAACTGAGCCTGAAGATGAGAAAATAAATGAAACTGTTCATTCAGAAGAGAAAACAGTTGTACCTGAGCAAACAAATCAAAGCGTGCCAATTGAACTAACCGATGAAGATAATGTTGTAGATGATAAAAGACAAGATTCCCAAGTTGTTTTAGAAGAACCTTTAGTGCCAGAACCGCAAGAAGAATCTGCAGTTGTTGTAGATACGAATATAGAAAGTGATAAAGACATAACGAAATCTGAAAATAAAAATGAAAAGACTGATAACAATACGGAAAAACCAAAGGAAATAATTGCAAATCCTAGTGACGAGATGAACGATCAGATTATAATTGATAACGACAACTTCATATCGGATATCGACCAGATGGCTGTGGATCCCGCGCCTTCAGGAATGCCAGCTTCGGTGAATCAGAATCAAGCTCAGACTACAATACAAAAAGAGTCTGTTTTCCTGCGATTATCAAATAGAGTTAAGGTCAGTATTGATGAGATACCCTATTATAATCAAGTAACTTTAACGTTTATTTTGGTATTTGGATATGCAAATAGGAACTAACAAGGAGACGGCAAGGGTGTGGGGTTCTCAAATCGAGCTGTGGTTCCGCGTGTCTGTAGTACTCAGTAAGTGTATCCATATCCTCAAACCGTAGAACGCACTACTTGGTCATTGCCGAGAAAAAAAATCCTAAAGTATGAAAATATTTTTTTATTAAAATTCAATAACTCGCTATAAACAATTTCTTTTTGACTTTTATACAGTATTGAACGGCGAATTCAATAATTTATAACTCTTTAAACATCAAACACATGAAAATTTAAAATTCGCACGTGATTAGGTATTATTAAATAAAATTTAATATACCATACATAATATGAAGAATTTACAAAATAACAATAATTATTCTTTCATGATAAATATCATCCAGGTTGGTGTTTTCCTTAAGATTAATGATGAAAAAAAATGTAGTTTAAATATTTTATCACAAATATTCACTGTATTTATAAATAATATTAATCAATAATTTATTGTATTTAATGATATTATACTGCTTTAAAAAAATGATAACGTTTAAATGAACTTTGGCTTTTTGTACTTCTTTATAAGTTCTAATTATTAAAAAGTTATAAATTATTCAATTTACGGTTCAATAATGTATAAAAGTCGAAAAGAAATTGTTTATAATGACTTATTGAATTTTATTAAAAAAATATTTTCATACTTTAGGATTTTTTTTCTCGGCAATGACCAAGTAGTGCGCTCTACGGATTCAGGATATGGATACACTTACTGAGTACTACATACACGCGGAACCACATCTCGATTTGAGAACCCCACACCCTTGCCGTCTCCTTGTAAGTTATAATCTACCCTGTGTTAAGTGATGGGTAACAGCCATCAATTTATACACTACAATGTTTTTTTGACCGTTTTTTTATCAACCTGGTTTTTGTGCCACAAACTACCTACTGAAAAAAATAATAGATGGCCATTGCAAAAATACTGAACTATTAGCTACAGTTCCAACTACTATACAAAAATGCGTTGGCAGCCACCATTTGATCATCGTTTTCAGTTCATATTTCGGACACTACGGACAACATAACATGTACTAATTTATAAGGATAATGTGAAAGAGTTGTATAGTACGACATTTAATTTAATTTTCTGTTTTCAGACACTTGAAAGAAACATGTCCCTTTCGGGACAATATCTCGAGGAGTTAAGCAGGAGGTACAAGAAACAAGTTGAGGAAATGCAAAAATCCTTTGAAAAGACCTTGGTGCAAATGACGGAGGAGCGTCGCAAGAGCAACGAACGCGAACAGAAGTATCTCGAACAGATGACGACCGTCCAGGAGCAGTTGACTCAAGCCACAGTCGCGGTCAAGATACTGATGGAAGAAAGAGACAGCTGGCTCGGAAGTTTAACGCTTTTTAAGTTCCTCGTATATCAATCCATAATCATTGCTATAGTTGTATACTACATATCGACACGGAAAAAACCAGAATCAGTAGTGGTAATGCCCATCCCGAAGAAGGTTAAAAAGAAGCAAGATAAATTTAGGAGAAAATCAGTGGAAGGTGTCAGCGGACACGCCACTCCTTCGGCCAAGAAGCGGAGACCGAGCGAGGAGGCCTTCAGAATAGCGAGGCTGTCCACGGACGAAATGGACAAGGATCCCGATGAAGGCGAGTGGCAAGTCGCGAGGAAGAACAGAAAAAGAAAAACGTCAATTTTACATAGAAACCTGGAGGCGGACGTAAAGAATGATCCGCGGCTGGGGCGGCAGGACAGCCTCGGTAAGCTACATGAGAATCCTATTCCTCTGGACGAGGAAGAATTCTACGCGCCAGTTCCAGAGCCGAAGGAGTTTATCGAGGAGCTACCTAAGAAGCAAATACCAAAAACAAATGGATCGTTCTTTAATAACTTGAAGAGTAAAACGATTAAAACGAGACGACTGTCGTCTCCTGCCTTCCTAAGAACCTTGAGCCGACAGAGCGCTCGCAGCACGCCGAGCCCCGTGCTGCGGCCGGCAGAACCATTGTACAATGGAAAGTTAAGCAAAAAAGCTTCATCGGAGTCTCCCACGGGCAGCCTGTGGTCGGAGTCCACTGAGCTCTCACAAAACGGCCAGCAAGAAGAAACCGGTGGAAAGAAGAAGAAAAGTCTGAAGAATATATTAAAAAAAGTGTTCTGATGTGGACTGAAAACTAACGATTCCTGTTTCCCTTAATCTCGAGTCGCGTTTGAGCGTATTTTTAAGCTATTGTAATTTATTTCCTCGCTGATAACAATTATGTATTGTTTAAATTATTGTATAGAATATTTTGTATTGTTGTTAGACCTATGTAGGTGCCAATTGTGATAAATTAGGAAGCCTAATTATTAGCATGTTACAATTTTTATTTGAGCGGTGATGTTTGCTAGAATGCCAGTGGTGAGGTGAATATAAATTGTGGAATGAAGTGGACACTAGTCGAGTGAGTTCGGTAAACAAAGAAACGGCATTAAATGCAATTAATTTTATACTATCGTTTTCTTTCTACACTCTAAAAGTAACAACAGTCTATTTCAAACCTCAACATTGAAAATTATATTTTTTACATGTTACAGGAAACGCTTTGTTTGTTAATAATTATCAACTTGGTTAAAAAGAAACACATTATTTGATCAAACATTATAATAAATTAATAATAGGCATTCCTTATTTCATAAATATTTCAGACCACTACTGCTATGAAATCACTGTTAGAGATTGTAAAAAATCTGTCGAATCAACACATTTGGCAGCGAGATTTCTCTGTTTTGACAACACATTAAGATGCTTAACAGCTGCCTCAAAACTGTCTTTGGAGTAGGCCCTGCTTCCGTTGGTAGCAAAAATTATTTCATTGACCTCTTCATATAGTTTTGCGGACGCTAAATGTTTAAAATGTTGTTTAAGCGTTTGTAATATACTAGTTTGTAGATCCGTGTCGCGGCACACTAAGTTGAGGATGAAATGACCTGAAAAATAAATCTTATAGTATTTATCGTTATTAAAATGAAGTTATTTACAAACTAGTCATGTGCCAAGTTAAAGGGAAAAGTAATATTTGCAACACATTATAGTATACAATGAATGTTGTAGATTTCTGAGATGAACTGAAGGGCTTATTAGGGCATCAATGTTATTTGGAATTCTTACTGACCAGAAGCTTATAAGCCATTTGGCTCATATGGGAGGCTAATATCATAAATGTCTCAGTAATAAATATCATGTTTATCAAGTTAGATAATATAAAATACAGTAAAAACTAGTACCTATGGTCTATTATTAGAAACTTACCGTTATCTTGTAAAATCTTTTTAACGTGACACAACGATTCATTTTCAAGGAACTGTGGTGGTGGACACGACAATCCCAGCGTCCGGTCCTTACTGTCCATGTCGAACATCACTGCTCCATACTGCTGCCCTGGAACTATTCAAATATATCTATTAACCCCGGTAGTTTCTTGCTGCTTCTTCTCCGGCACTCTCACAATAGGGCCTTGTTGAAGCATTGGCGTAGCTAGCTTGACTTTCAAAAAGTGTTTGTAAATCAAACCAATTTTGAATAAAAACAGTTGATTTCATTTATTAGTATATTGTTCGGAAATAAACGCTTACACACTCATGCAATAGGTTATTACCTGTGTCGCGGGTGGCATGGACTATACATATAACACATCACAATAACATCCATGACCCTAGTACAAATATTTATCTGTCACATAAATATCTGCCCCGGCCAGGAATCAAACCCGGGACCCTTCGCTTCACAGGCAGGGTCACTACCAACTAGGCTACAGGATCGTCAATAAAACAAAAGCACGGCTCAATTTTTTTATAGTCATCGTTAATAAAATAGGAATTATCTTTTCTCATACTTACCAAGCTCAGATTCCTCCCTCAAGAAATCCAAACCATCAGTGATCCGCACCAGCAACCTTTCATCAGTCTCCAGATCAAAATGAGTCTTGGCCACTTCCACAATAGTGGGGTCTAGCTCCACTGCAGTTATCCTGGTGTCGAAGCACTTCCTCAGGAACATGCACAAGCTGCCGCCCCCCAGCCCTAGCACTGCGACTGCCTGGGCGCCGGCCAGCGCCGCCCCCACGCACATGAACGAGTGGTACAGCGAAATGTGGCCGAAGTCTACCACAGTTCTCAGTTTGTTCTTGCGTTTCACTGAAATTTTATTAAATCATCATGGAACTTAATTGACTATAATATATCTAGCCATAGATATACATTCAGAAACTGACGTAATTAATCGAAGTGCTTAATAAATATTGGAGAAAAGCTATTATTTGTGGTAAAAAAATGTCTTTCGCTGCCTAATGAGTGCCGACTGGGACAGAAATATGCTTGCGGTTAAATTTGTCGATTCGGCGATTTTCCTGCTGATATACAGCAGCATTACGCTCGTCATGAGCTCGCTCGTTCAATGAGTGTGAGCGAGACAGACAAATAACTGCTGAAAATAAATCCGTATACAATCTGCAATAATCTGATTCAATGCACCTCCCCTCACCTCATAGCACTTCTTGTTCTTACTTGAGGTATAAAATTACCCTGTAACTATTTATATTCCTTGATCTTGATACTATAATATTTTTTACTGAAATACAAATGTAAATTAGTTTAAAAAATAATAGTAAACAGAAATTGGTATTGGCATCAAATCATTATATCTGTCTTTACATTTTTATAATTTTCTTAATATAAATAATGCCTGCCTTATTAACTGACTTTAAAAAAGGAGGAGGTATTCAATTCGACTGTATTTTTTTTATACCTCAGAACTTTGATGGGTGAACCGATTTTGATGATTCTTTTTTAATCGAAAGCTGGTGCTTGTCATGTGGTCCCACTTTTTGAGCTGAATATGACGAGTAGTTTTTGAGTTATTTTTAAGTCGGTTATTTTTTAAATTACAAATTCCAACAGAAATACCCTGTAAGATTGTTTACTAAATAAGTTTCGTCTAAAAAAATGGAGTATACAGTATACTTCTGTTATTTATACTCGAGGTTCCAAACGATCCATCACCGACCTGTCTTAAGCCGTGCCTCGGACTGCACCAGGAACTGGTTGTCGAGGAAGACGAGGCGGCGCTGCGATGCTCCCTCCACGTCGACGTCCTCCACGACCCACGGCCCGGAGCGCGGCGAGCTGCCCGCAGCTACGCGCGCACGCCGCCCCACGTCGCTGCCCAGGGACAGGAACGGGATCTGGGCAGTGGGGACATCATTAAAGAAAGAAAGAAAGAAACACTTTATTTCCAGTGACGGATTAAGACTACTTGATGCCCTAAGCAATCCACGCATGTGGGCCCCCCTATCCTTATGTCAACGTGGTTTTTTGTGCTTTTTTGTGCTTCTTCTGCTGCCCCCCCATACGTGATGCCCTAGGCAATTGCTTAATTTGATTAAGGGTTAATCCGTCACTGTTTATTTCACAATACAAAACGCTGCAATACATAAGGTTTAAACATAGTGGGTAGGTACATAATATGTTTCTTACACACTTTTCACATTTTATAGCAGGTATATTTCGAAACTTATTGCTTCGCCTAATTGCCTGCGCTGCAGAGCTATACTGTAAAAAGGGAATTTACTCAGCTTGTGCTACAGTTTCTATAGTAAGAGGCTTGCAGTGCTGGTTTACTGTTTCATTACTGTTATGTGGTCCCTGAACAACAGCTTGACATGTAAATGCATGGGATTTTTAATGCAAATAGCTAATGATCCGACCTATGGCAAGTGGCTTTCGTCGCCCATGATCATCAGCGACACCATAGGCATTACTGATGCGTTGCCAGATAAGAAAGAAAGAAAAAATTGGCTCTCAAGCCCCCAACCTGAATGTAGCCAAGAGGGTGGTAGCTAACTAACCCAGCAGGCTTGAACCCACCTTACACCCTAATAAGCTCAATGGGATTGGGTTTAGTATTCTAAGTCACAGATATCCATAGTCATTGCAAACTCGTTTGCTAAACTTATCACATGAAAAAATCACTTTAAATATTAAAAACATATTACATATCTCTAGAGCTAAACAGGATTTTTTGTTTCCATTGAAAAGTTTCTCATGTCCTACCTGTCCAGTAAACCCAGGTGGCGCGAGGGTCTTAGCGCAGTGGGCGAGCTCGTCCTTGACGGCATCCAACGAGCTGAAGTCGTGTCCGCGGCGCAGCACGGCCACCACGAGCCGTCCGAACCGCGCCGAGTCCTGCAGCTGCCGCCGGCCGCCTGGCGTGCCGAATAGCCACTCCGACTCTCTGGAATTAATGATGAAACTTGGAATCAACTGGTCGTCTTTGTTGGAGTTTATATTGTGTTTTGATAAGTTTAAATAAGTTGAATAAGAGGTTCATGATGTCTGGATGCTTCATAGGTTAGAATAAATGAACACAGATGATGTGTAATTTCATGTTACAAAAATAAAAAATTGCTAATATTAAAGGTTGAAGTCTGAAGGTAAAACTATTTTTTTGGTACTTTTCTTTGACTTTTACATAGCTTGTAGTTTCATCTGATATTTAGTATTAAGTTTTTGAAGGATAGACAAATTTTATAATTGTGACTTGAGTCAAGAAAAAATTTTCTTTGAATTAAAATTCTTAAGGTTGTAATTTCTATATAAGTCTGGCAATTCTCTAATAAGAAATTTCAGTTACTAACCTGCCTTGTGGCACAATAAACACTGCATACTTATTGATGGCTTGTGACCTCTTCTGATCTACGAGGTACAGAGTGTAGCGCGGGGTGTCCTCGCCGGGCTGCATGAGGTCCAGTGATACCTGAGAACCAGTTCAGAAATGTTTTTTTTTTATTTTTATATTTGATGATTTTTATATTTATATGAGAAAGGACTTTCTGTTTTCTTTCTTCTCTCTTCTTTCTTGATTGGCAATGCATTGGTGATTTTCTGAACATTCACCACTAAGTGGCATGTCTGTCCCGCTGTTTACATACGTATACATTAAAAAACAACAGTAATAAAAAATCTAACAATATAATAAATAATAATATTATTTTATAATAAAAAAATCTCATATTTATTTCCTTGCTTGTCAAGTACTTGCAATGTTGAAATATAACTCAAATGGAATTATTAATATCACATTACTAACTAACCTCATCATCACCATCCAGAGTGGTCCTGGCGAGGCCATTGGTCACGAAAGCCGTGTCCTGAACCGACTTGACGCAGCTCTGCAGCTCCTCTGCCGACTCCAGCCTTAACATCTTCTCTCCAGCCATGCATGCTTCTAGGATCTGGAATAATCAATTCTTTTTTATAATGGGGATTAAGACATGTAGGAACCTTTTATTGAACTATGAATAAAGCTTTTATGAGGTCCGTTGAGACTTGAGAAGTAAATGAAAAATGTATCTGCACAAAATTCTGTATAGTGTTAATTTTAGATTTTTTTTTAATTTAGAAAGAAAATTGAAAGTAGCTTGTCTAGTACAAGCTACTTTCATGTATTCTTCAGTAAACCTGCCAAAAATATGATAGTATATCAAAAATGATAGCAAGCTTCATTATTATTCAAAAAAACATTTGCTTACTAATTTTGGCATCTCCTTAAATTTAGTGGCTACTACAACAAACACTGGTAGTGTGGTCCCATCACCATCCAGAGCATTCTTCTCCTCCGCCTCGTGGCATCTCACAATCCTGAACATCCAGGACCTATCACAGAAGGTACTAAGCAACTGCTTCAGGATATGACTTTGTAACAATGATATACAAATAAATCTTCCACCAAATTTTAGTACTCTCATAATCTCTGCAAAATATAAGTCTATCCTTTTCAACGTTTCCTCAGAATCGTCTGGCATCAATGCATCTAGGGTACCCTTGTCTAATACTACATTGAACTCTTCGTTTCCAAAGGTCATGTGGAGTGCATCCATGCAAAGGAATTTCATACTCGTTCTACTAGCGTTTATTGCCTTCATTTGCTTCACAACGACCTCCGATACATCAATATTGGTGATGTTTGTGTAGCCAACGTCGTAGAGGTCCGCACTAAGGCTGGAGTTGCCGCATCCAGTTATTAATATCGTATCTCCCTTTTTAATATATTTGTGAAGATGTGTGCAAAGCTCCAAATACTCGCCGTACCTTAAAACCAGGTAAACAAACTTTTATTACGACATTTGCGACAACAGAAAATCTAAACATTGGAAGACTACCTCACCATTCAAACGCTTTGTTACCACGTTTTTTAAAGAATTTGTTCCAATAGTCTTTTTCGCTGAATTGTTTATGGCTTTTTGGTAGCAGATTCATTTTCGTTGAGCTCAGATTTGATTTAAAAACACGCTAGCCTTTTCTTCACTTTTCTTGGTTCAAATCACATCACATTCACATGGTAAAATCACTAAAATCAAACTCAAAGGCTGCGTTCCAGTAGACGCTCACATCGCTCACAACGATCAAAACGCGTTCCACATGGTGACCACGGTCGTCATGGTCGCGGTGAAAACGTCATTGATGACGTCATTAATTTCGCTCACGGCAGTTCACGACACGCTCAAAACAACCCACCTCACGGGGTGGGTCGAAGTGCCCGTTCCACTTGGGTGTATGATTGTAACGCTCACAAGCTAGTGGAACAGGAAAAACCGCGGTCGTGAGCGTGATCGTTGTGATCGTCTAGTGGAACGTAGGGAAAAACTGCACTGATATTTTTGTTTATCTGTCATTTTCACTGTCAGTGTCAATCAAATAATTGTCAACCGGACACAAGAAATGACACTTTTTTATTTTTGAGCACTGCTCTACGTTAATAATTTGTACATTTCATAAATTCACAATCCAAATCCAAAATCATTAGAATTTTTTTATTATTATCATTAATCTTGGAAAATTGATTTTCAAAATTATTATTAGTCTTTGCGTCTGTGAGTGAAAATGGAGACAAGAGCACTCTGTAACTTTTATAGTCTGTCTGTGAAGTAGTAATTAAGTACTCTGTGTCTGTGAAGTGTCTGTGGCGATTTGGTTAAACCTATCCTTGTCTTACTTACGAGTTACGCGAGTCTCCTTGGTCTCTTTCTCTTTCTAATAGCGTGACGCAAACATAGATATATACTCTAGCTAGATCGACGACTTTGTAGAGGTACCTGAAGTTCGATTTCGATAAAACGTCATCGATGACGTCATAACCTAAAGTCCCTAAAGAACCAATCACAGGCCGGATTAAGGTTGTCCTTCATAATTATAGGGTATCCACACTTACATACTTAGAAGGATTGTCCTATTTTGATATGGTTCTTTAAAATATTTTCTGTAGGTAAATTTTTTTGGGTAAAAATTATATTTTAATAATACGTTATATTAAAAAAAATTCAAAATTACCGAATTTAAAATATTGCATTAAGAGCAAAATTGAGATGATTGCACATTCCAGCTTTTTATTAATGAAATGTAATGAGTAATATTAAATGTACAGTATTATGTTATTATTCTCCACTTTAAGTTGCTTTACGTGTTTTTAGAATCATCAGCAGTGAATTTGATGTCCACAAAACAAGGAATCACTTTTCATTAGCTTAAATTAACATCAACATTTGCCTAGTGGCACTGTTTTATGGGTTTTAACCATAGACATAATACTACTAGACTAGGAAAGGTATCTGAGCATATGTAAGTGAAACCGTCACGCTGCGAAGAAAGGCAGGAGGTAAACCTATCTTTGTCTTACTTACGAGTTACGCGAGTCTCCTTGGTCTCTTTCTCTTTCTAATAGCGTGACGCAAAGAAGGCCCGCTTGTCTAGTCTAGTAGTATTATGTCTATGGTTTTAACATTCGTAATATGTTTCAAAACAAGTAAATAAAAAAAGACCGGAGAATTTGCGAAAAGCCGTAGAATTTGCTACGGTAATAGGGTTCCAGCCGTAGACCGTAGATTTTGTGATTTTTTGGCCCGAAAGCCGTAGAACACGGTAATTGCCGTAGCATTGGCAACACTGCATAGTCGCCACTCTGAAAAATTGCATTGAGTTTTTGGCGCAGTGTTGCAAACTACCACATAATTACGGTACCTTTAATATTCATCTTAGATGTTTTTATATCATTATAAAAAATCATAATCAAATGCATCGAATGGTATTATGTCCTGGGACTATAGATAACAGGGACACAATGGAAAAATGAACTTTAGGGTATGACGTCATCGAGCATCAGGTACCTCTACAAAGTCGTCGATCTAGCTAGAGTATATATCTATGGACGCAAAGAAGGCCCGCTTGTCTAGTCTAGTAGTATTATGTCTATGGATTTGGTGAAGTTGACACCAGTGTTGCCAGATGAGGCTATTAAGCGCCAATGGGCTATCTCCGTTATCTACCGAGCAGCTATCATACATATTTTATCCGTTGGCTACACGTAGCCGATCGGCTATATTCAGTGTACTGTGGGCCGTGTCCAGTGCTGTCAATATATTTAGTATCAATTCAGCGCTCGGACTAAAAAAAAAATGTCATTGGGCTTGGCTTTCGGAACAAAGTGATATGAAATTGACTGCCGATGACCTTTTTTTTTCGAACCTTCAAAAAAAAGGAAGACTTCGAATTAAAGGAAAGACTTCGAACCCTAGATGGGGCCACGGGCGTAGCCAGGTTTTAGTTTCGGGGGGGGGGGGGGGGGGGGGGTGTTGTTGAGGAAAGTACAATGACTAAAAGTACATAAAATAACCCTAAAGAAAATTGAGACTTTATTTTTTCTCACAACGTATGTGTACAGTGACATCTATTATTAGTTTAGTCAAAAAGTTCAAAAACGTGTTTAATATAAATAAAGCTCCTAAAATATATTGTGCGATAGCCTGCGAATTTATACGGTCACCGGCGATAGCTCATTCGATTCCGAATGACGTCTAGAAAAATGTTTTTTATGGGTTATTAGGACATAACAATGTCAGTCCTTAACTTTTCGGTTTGAACCCCCGAACCCCCCCCTCCTGGCTACGCCCATGGATGGGGCTATCTCGGGGCTACACGCGCACTCCGGCAACTGGCAAGGCTATTCGAGAAAAAATTATCTGGCAGCACTGGTTGAAGTGGTTGACAGTTGACACTTGAAGTGAAATAAAATGTGAGAATGTACAAATTTTTTTAATGTTATTGTTTCTAAAATTCTAGTGCAATCTACTTCGAGCATCGAGATTTTTGATGAATTTGATTGATGTTCATTCATTGTGTCTAACATTCAAAATGTTTGTGAATTTATAGTGCTGGTTTTGCTTAGAAATGTTTTTCAATCAAAAACCCTATAGAAAATAGCCCTAAAATAAGTACCTAACTCAAGAAAACAAGAATGGAAAATCGCAAATCAAGCAAATGGGAGGCTTTAGCCACCGTTAAATCATTCGATTTAGGTATGTTTAAGCCATGTTATTTGTGTTTCTGAAATAAGTATTTATATTTTGAGGAATTAGGTAACCTTGACCGAATTTAGTTAAGGGTACAGGTAAGGATAGATTACCTATTTCCAAGAAGCCTGAGGATTCAAAGGTAGATGTAAAACACAGATTTTTGAAATTCCTATTTTGTCCACAAACTTGTAATTTACTTCCCCTAACATTTTCAAAACCACTTCATCCAATTATACCATTAAAGGCTTCCTCTGCATATAATGAGATGTTGATATCAATGTAACAAACTACAAATAAGATTACATCTGATCAACATTAATTTATTATTGGGATTTTTTGGGATGTAATTCAATCGGAGAAAGTGGGTGCTTTAAACCTATCAATGCATTTTACATCTAACACAGGAATATATTTAATTAAAAAAACATTACAGTATCTAAGAATACATCATATGCATCAAACTGTAACATTTTGCTCCTCCATACCTAATATATCAAAACACAAAGTATGATGAAATATTCTCAATTGTTTGTTCAACTAGGATATTTATAGACACCCAAGAGTCACTACACGCTTGAGTTGGAGATACATTTAGTGTTGAATACTGATAATAATAAAATATTGAAGTAAATATTAGTAAGTTGTAAAAAATTATCGCTCGAATTTGGGGTCTCGAAAGCGAAGCCATACTTTTATTTTTGAAGTGTGCTCTCCAATCAAAAACGAACCAATAACTGGCTAAAGTTTGGATATACATGTTTGATCATGTTTGAATATCAAATGACAAAAATTATTGAGTGACCTACGTATTTACTTATTTTCAATATTTTTTTGTTTTTATCAATATACCTAATTATTGTAATTTTGTAACAACAGTATACATTATCAGCTGTGTTTTATGTGGAAACCACAAACCATATTACTCACTGGAAACTTCTGTTTATTTTGCAATATTTTTATTGACTCTCAGACAAATTTGCACCTTGTTATGTAAGGTGAAGAGTTCAAAGTCATTTTATAATGCTCTGTAACCTCTACAAGGAAGTGTCTGTGTAATGTCAAGCACACGCTTGACTAATATTACCCAACGAACAGCGTTTCATTGGCTTCTTAGCCTCTATTCTAACTCTTAGAGGAAAAGAGTGTTAATTTACTTTTCTACCATTAACATACATAAGTAATTAAAATTCATGAATGAAACAGGAAAATTAAAGTTGAATCTCTAATTCAAAGAACCAGTTTGACTACTCAAAATGCACAAATATTACCAGAACATAGGCATCACTGTTCTTATAGACATTATGAAAAGTTTCATACATTAAATACAATACAATACAATACAAATCCTCTTTATTTGCACATCAACACAATTATTACAGAAATTATAAACATAAAGTACGGTATACAAAGGGCGGTCTTATCGCTAGAGTAGCGATTTCTTCCAGGCGGCCTTTCGATAGATTACAATAAATACAACTTATTATAAGGAATTTTATTGTTTAATTTATGATTTTTTTAAACTGCACCTGTGCACTTTGCATTGGTCTCGGGTTGACAGCTGTGGCATTGTTTCCAATGTGCTATTTCTCACCTTTTTAAAAATATTCATGATTTATCTTATTGATAGTAGATACTTAAATGAGCCAAGTAGAACAATGGTATTTTTTTTAATAACTAGCTGACAACCGAGCTGTTGATCCACCTAATGGTAACTAGCCATCGTCGCCCATGGACACAGTAATGTCAAAGACGTTACCGATGCAATGCATTGCCAAGAAAGACGAGAAAGAAAAAGAACTGGCTCTTAAGCCCCTAGCCGGAACACGACCAGTCATTTGGCGACTGACTTAGCAAGAAGTTACCACCCGGTAGCTATTCACCCAGTTAAGATTAATATTCGCTCTGCTGGATGCTAATGTGTTGTGTCTGAATAAATTAGGTATGCTCTAGAGCTGTTTACTTTTAATGGTATTTTGTAATGAAATTATAGCATTAGTATATTACCGTTTTTTTCTGTTATTTCAGGTATAGCACTTGCGCGCTACCATGCCAGCCAACATGAATCCTTCTTACCCATGCAACAAGTTGACGTCATCAGTTCTCAGGCAACCACTCCCATCAGTCTACTTGTCCAATCCTTGGTCAAGCAACTCTGTTCCCTCCTCGAGAAGGATGTATCTAGGGCTAACCAACTTTACAACACAATCTGTGAAAAACTTCACAGTATGAACTTAATTGACGATTCTTATGCGATGGGCGAGTTTGAAGTCATGAGAAGTCAGTATCAGCGTGCGCTGTACCAGTTGGTAACCGTCGCCACCGGCTCCGAGATACCCATAACCCTTCCTGCGACGTGGCCGATCGTCGAACCTTCCGGCCTAGAATGGTCCCGATATCACAAGGAATTCGAAGAGCTCTTCTTAATCGCTAGTGGAGGGTTCGGCAGTGTCTTCAAGGCCAGGCATAGGTTGGACGGTGTAGAATATGCAGTAAAAAAAGTATTCATAAAATCCTCCGACGTTAACTCAGTAATGACCCATCTGTCTGAAGTGAAGACGATTGCGAGCCTCAACCATCCGAACATCGTAAACTACAAGGCGGCGTGGCTGGAACCGATGATAGAATCGACGCTGAAGAAGAAAAAGAAAAGTAAATATCATATGGACACCGACAGCGACGATTTTTCAGTTAGTTCCAATCGCGTCTCCTCCGTCTACCCGAACATCATGAAGTCTTTCAAGACTTACAACTCGAAAGAATTGACCAAAAACAATAGTCATTCCGACTTCGAAATATCTTTTAAGAACTCCAGTAGCTTGGACAACTTTGACAATACAGTGCGCTCGGAGGAAAGCGAATCGGATTCGGAGGAAGAAACAAACTCACCCGATGACCACAATGCAGTTTGCAAACTTTTAAATAGCAATGAATTCGAGAATTGCTCGCGCATCAACCTCAAATGGGCCACACTGTACATCCAAATGACATTTTGCCAACAGACTTTAAAGCAGTGGTTAGATGAGAGGAACCATCATATGATTCTATCCCGAAAGGGTTCCGAAGACTTGACTCTCCATCATTCCGACTCAAATGATTCCGCCTGCCTTGAAAATTCGTTGTTACCTGATGTGTTCCCTGTAGCTGGAACCAATATTGACGTAGTTGTGGATATGTTTACGCAGCTGGTCCGAGGGTTACATTATATCCATTCGAAAGGAGTGATCCATCATGATGTGAAGCCTAGTAATGTGTTTGTTGGCCGAAACGAGAATGGCTTGGTGGTTCAGCTGGGAGACTTTGGGCTCGCTTGTCCATTGCAGCAGTCCCACAGTGGCTTGGCTCTGGGAACACATTTGTACGCAGCTCCTGAGCAATTGGAAGGGCAATGTAATCCTAAGGTACGTATTTTCTATAATACTTATATTTAATCTATATCAAATGAATTGACTGCAAAGAAGTTCACAATCAAATTAAGTAACTTCAGGCTCTTGGATTGGTGACCACTAATGACATTTGTCTTTAATAAGCACCTCCATGCTTCGACGACACGTTAAGCCGCCTAAAGTTAAGCATCAGTTATCATCATTAGATAATAGATATGGCGCAATGGTTACCATGCCGGATCGCCGCACCAAGGGTCCTGGATTTGATTCCCAGTGAGGCGGAAATTTGAATGATGAGTTTGAATTTCTGTTCTCGGTCTGAGTGTGAATGTCCTTGTCTTGTGTGTTGTCCATGGCACCCACGACACAGGGAATCCTAGTGTGGGGCTATGAGTGTGAAGCGTTATTTAATAAATTGTTGACCATTATCTGCTTCACGACCCCAACAAGCAACATCCGCTTTAGATTTTCAACAACTTAAATAGAGATTAGGAATACATATCAGAAATGATAGCAATGTAATTTTTGCTCAACCAATCTTCATCTTTATTTTTACCTCTACTTTCTACCGTTTTAGCGAATTTAGCGCTTCTTGCAAATTTTAAATTAATCTATGTTCGTTTATTATTTCAGAGTGACATGTACTCTCTGGGCATTATTCTTCTAGAGATGGTCGAGCCTTTTAGCACTGATATGGAGAGAGTGAAGACTATCACAGATTTACGCAAGGGTCAGATCCCCGCTCACCTTACAGCGAACTATCCTAAGATAGCGCATATAATCGGCAAATTAGATCAGAGACGACCGAGCAAGAGACTGGACACCAACCAATTGCTTGAGGAGTTGAACCATCTATCGGAGAATAAGGATGATACAATTCGCTCCCTCAGGGAAGAATTAGCGGCGAAAGATGATGAAATTGCAAAGTTGAAACTTATGCTAGCGAAACTGAATTTCCGCTCATGATATGTATCCTGCCCTGGTATGCCAACCACCGGAATTGTGATGGGTTAGATGCTTGTAGACTTTGTAGGTAGGCTACCTAGAACTCATAAAATAATTGTCCTTAAATTACTCTCACAAGTAATGTCATTAAATTATCCTCCACGTCATAATAAAGATACTAAAAATATTTATTAGTATTTTTAATACCGTAAAAACAAAACTCAAGAAGACTTATCAGAAACTCTTTCCAGTTGCTGTATAAACCTAAGAATTATATCATCGTACTATTAGTAGAATAGCGAAGGGATCACGTAAGTGCTACGTGAAAATTGCACAAACATTTTAACAACTAATATATTTATAATATATTAGGCAATTAGATATCTTATTATTCCTATCTGAACATCCAAATCTTGTGTCGTCATTTTAAACGTATAAGACACACAAAACAAGTGTTCTTAGATAAAGGCCATTAAATTAACATTTGACGATGACGGTATGGGAACATCCAGTATTATCTATGGTCAGGATGTGTCATCTCTTTGACCTTTTGACCATTTGGATGACTGCTAATGACTTTAGAACCTTAAAAATGAGTATAATGAGACCTTAACTATCATACACTTTTACCATTTAACTTTTATTATATTTAACATGTAGGTCACAATTATCTTAAGGACTTCATACTGTCAAGATTGGAATTTTAATGAACATTATGACGAATGAATACTTAAATTTTTTACATACTTTCACCAAACTTTACCAGGGCAGTTTAGTTTTGTTTGTTATAAATTATAACTAAGATCTTTAAAACTTCTTCTAATTTATTAATTTCAATTTAAAAGTTATTTCGGAGATAAAGTTATTCCTTCTATCCTTCTGTATTCCTCGGTTTTTGGATACTATAATAATATGTAGTATAATCGTGTGTTAGTGATTAATTATTTCTTCATTTATTATGTGTTTAGGATTGCAGAACGGATATAAAAAAGTTGTCACTTTTGTAATCCAATTAAATGTCCTCAAAATCTTTACGCAATTAAGACAAGACTAAAATAAGATAAAGTGGTTTTAATTGAGAGCTGTAATAGATTGCATAATAAAAGACAACTTACCCAATAAGAATTAATTGACGTACCTGTTGTATAAAGTAATTAATACTTATGTAACTTTTTAACGTTATAATAATTTTATTATGAATCTGTGTAATATCTTATTGTAAGTACTATTATTTCTTCTGTGGTAATATCTCAAGTATTATGCCGATGCGTACTTTTTCATATCTGTTCTGTAAAGAGACTGATACACTTTCACAAAATGACTCAATATGTACTTAAATTTTGGGAATGTTTGTGTGTTTTTGGATAATAAAACATAAAATTGATACTTAAAATTAGTTTTTTTTTTTCATGGAAATAGCCGGCAAAGGAGCTGACGATCCACTTGATGGTAAGTGGCTGTCGTCGCCCATGGACATCAGCAACACCAAAGGCATCACTGATGCGTTGCCGGCCAAGAAAGAGAGATGAAATGAAAGAAAGAACTGGCTCTCAAGCCCCCAGCCATGTCCCAGCCGGAACACGACGAGTGGTTTGGCGGCTGATTCATTAAGCTAATAATTTAATTTATTTAAAACAAAATGTCTTCAAGTAAATCTTTATTTACAAAATTCTGTATAAATTATTAACTTATTCTAAATTTTATTTACAGTCTTAAAATAATTATTCGTTACACGACGGATGTGGGTGACCGGTGAAGTACAAAAATGTATAGATTTAAGTAGAAGAACGAATCCAAGTGTTCCAATGTGGTACGCTGATGACAGATTGGTTAAATGATGATGGTTATGATAAGGTCGATGCTCTTTGAACTTGAGAATATGAACTACAGGCTGATATGAAGCTAAAATTACAGTAGATGTAAAATGACGAAAGGATGAAATAAAATGTAACAGAAATGTGTTTGTGCAAAAGAAACGTCAGCGTATGATTTTAAACTAATATCATCGCGGATACTAAACATTTGAATGCAAACGAGTACTCTCTCACGATTTTCTCCCCGTCACCACAGTCCCGGACTATGATCCATAGGTCGAAATCTATGCTAATATTATAAAGCTGAAGAGTTTGTTTGGTTGAACGCTCTAATCTCAGAAACTATTGGTCCGAATTGAAAAAATATTTTTTTGTTTGATAGTCCATTTATCGAGGAAGGCTATAGGCTATGTAACATCATATATATTTAGTTTTTTCCACAAATTAACGCGAGTGAAACTTCGGGGCACAGCTAGTATCGGTATAAAATACAAAAAGCGTGCGTAGCCGTTAGCATTCAAAACGTCAGCATAGTCGAGTAAAGCATTTGAAGCACAATGTTCTGTCATCAGAGTAGGTGCAGCTTCACTGAAGCTAACGTGATAAATGCGGCTGGAGCTAGAGCAGCGCGTCCACCGCGTGGATGACGCCGTTGGTCGCGGGGATGTTGTGCGTCACCACTTGCGCGTTGTTCACCTTGATGCGACCTGCCCAGACACACTGTCGTTAGTTTGGTGTGGCTCATCCTTTACTATAGAGGGATAGGATGACGTGTTTGTGGAGCATATGCTCCACAAACTACATACAACTACACAGACTACATAGGGTATATACCCTATGTAGTCTTCCAAAATTCGTAACATTGAGGGGAAGTGCGGATTAACTAGTTTGCGTTTAAAGTGGTACACTTTTACTGCCTTTTCACAGTAACCAAAGTAAAAGTAGCTGGATGAGGAAACTACAGAGATCCCTTTTCGAAATGGACTAGGTTTTCGACACGTATTCATCTGGTCTAGATTATTGGATCGCAGTTGGCCACGTAATCAATACTAATTTGGCTCCGTATCCAGACACAACATACTTAGAAAACTTACCAGAATTCTTCTGCAACGTGAGCGGTTTAGCGTCTTCCATGGAGTTCCGCAGCTGGTAGTACCGCATGCCGGCGCTGTACAGCGTCCCGGGCAGGACATGCCTGGCCACTAGTGCCCGCGCCGCCGCCTTGTCGGAGTACTTGGACAGCTCGGCGGGCGACAGCCGGGCGAACGCCGCGTCCGTTGGCGCGAATACTGTATAGGTTTTGCTTTCTGGAAAAAATATATTGGAATTAAGATATAGAGACGTGAGACTGTTTGGCTGAAATACCAATTCTTTTGCCATGGCAGGAGCGCTTGCCCAGATTGAGTGACTGATTAGACGCAATGTATAACTAAACTTCTATGCATACTGATTTATTTGTTTTGGCAAATAATTTGTTCATCAAAATGTTCTCACTGATGGTGATTTACACATTTTTCCTGAAATCCTCACTAGTCAAATAACCGTCGCCCATAGACATGACATGGATTGCCTTAAAGTGTCCTTAGTAGGAAGTTAAGTTCAAAATGTCGATAACATTCATAATTTGTCCTCATAGGTGTAGGAACCAGGCGATCATAAAACAGACCTGCTAGTGTTTCAGCGAAGCCGCTGGCGTACACCGCCTTGAGGAAGGTGGTGAAGCGGCGGTCGCGGTCCGCCTGCAGCGTCTGCACCAGGTCGCCTACTGGCAGCGGGAACATCACGCGGTCCACGGCGTGGGCTATACCCTGGAAAATACAGTCATATTTTAAACAAGGAAACATTACGAGGTACGAAGATCTTAACTTCACTCTAAAAAACATGATAGAATGGGCGTACCGAGGTTGGGGACAGTGACGTTTTTAGCTGCATTTTGTATAAGTTTTTATTTATTCTGCGTTAATAGGGATTTTTACAAGTTTGCTCCCACCTGCCTCTGGGCCTAAAATATAGATTGAGAAAAAATCGGATGGGATTTTTTCGCAGGAAGTTAACATTAAAAAATAGAGCACTACCTTTCCGCTTCGCGTTTAAGGTGTGCAAAATTTAAAATTCCTTAAACAAATAGCTTGCCATTTACCTAATTTCAAAATTTTCAAATATATGGTATATGGTAGGTATCTTACCTGTGGCACATGAATATCTTTCTTGTCTTCAATAATTCGTGCACCGTTGATGGTGGTGACTCGCACTTCGTTCCACTCCACGTCGTGCATATCGTACTGGTTGACTCGGAGCTGCGTGCCGGCGAGGGAGACGCCCGTCATCTCATCTTGCAGGGAACCGATGTCAAATGCGCCGGGAATTACGTGATGGAGGAGAAGCTTGAAACGTTAAGGAAAAAACAAATTAATGAACTTAATAGCTTTATTTCAACTGACTTCAGCGTGTCGAAAGATACTTACACCACTAAGCAGTCGCGGGTTGTCGCGGAACTTCTCTTCCGCTCTATCTGGGCCTCCCAGTTGCACCAACAATGTCCTAAACGCCTTGTCCGTGGGCGCAAATATGGTGTACGGCCCTGTTTCATTCAAAATTGAGTCCAAACCGGATTGCTTCAAATATTTGGCTGTCGCGAAAAGACCGTTTTCCTTCAAAATATCTACAAGTCCTGGGGTTGCAGGTTGAGACGAGATCAAGTGTGAGTTGGCGGTATCGAAAGTAGGTGGAACTGTACTCGATCCTATCACAACTAAGTCCTCGGGCGTCGATCTGAATGACGGTGTTGTATTTATGACTGTTGAGCTGGGGAATGGACTTCTAGATGAAGGGTTATTGTTGCCCCTGTTTATTACGTAACTGGGTGTAGTCGATTTGGCAAGGAATCTTTCAGTGGTTGACATGTGGGAAGACGGAGCGAACGTTTGGGTCTGAGGCTGCGTTGATCTTGTGGCTTGGACGATCGAGTTTCGGTAAGCTGGTGTTGGTGTCGTTTGTACCACCGGATTGGTGAGCCCGGAAGATCCGTAGTTTGAGGTAGTCACGAAACTAGAGTAGGTTGATGGATGATGAGAGGATTCCGCTATGTAGTCTGTCGATTCTGTCGATGGACTTGCGGTTGTTGAACTAAATATACTATTGGATATTTTAGTTGGGCCTGGTAACTGGATTTCTCCTTTTTTAATTTTGTTTAAAATGCTTTCTACTTCAGGACCTTCTTCAGTTTGCTGGCCATTCGCTTTAACACCCTTCACCTTATAAGATCCGTCGTCTTGTTCTTCGAGAAAAACAAATGTTACTTTCTTTTTGTTCTGAATAGCACTGGGAACTTTTACTTCTTCAAGTTTACCGTTATCACTTTGCTTTATGAGTTCAAAGTTAGCTCCAGGAGGTAAAACTCCTTTAGTTAAGTCTTCAAAAGAGATACGACTATCTTTCTGACTTTCTTGTACAGATGCCATAATTTGAGCCAAATCTGAACCATCAGCGGCTATTGCTCCTTTGGGTATTAAGTTGGGGTTTGTTGTTCTTATTACTTCGAATTTTTGTCCATTCAGAGATATCTCTCGTGAAGAAAAGTTTTTCTCACTAAAGTCTTCTGGGTTCTCAGCTAATGCTACTTTTAACTGCTTTAATATATCCGGTTTTTGCAGAAGAGCGACACTTTTTGCTCTTAGATTGTCATCAAAACCCTTTGTCTCGCTTTCTTCGAGTAGGTTCTTAATTTCATTATACAACTTTTGTTTGTTTCTATCCTGCGGTGGACTCCTTGGTTTTGACGTCGACCTGGTCCTGTATCGAGGAGTTTGAGGGCGGCTCGTGGTGGTCGTGGTTGTTGTTGTGCTTGTCGTAGTTGTGGGGTGTTCTTTCTCGTACATCTCAACAGCTTTTCGGAACAAATCTGTTTCATGTGGGAGAATAGGTCTACGCTTATCTTGAGTCCTACTGTACAAACTTTCGTAACTTTCTGTCGTTGAGTAAGTAGGAACAGCTTTCGTAGCTTGCTTGTTCAGAAACTCTTCGTGCAACTTCTCAACTTTTTCTTGTTGTTTCTGTTGTTGCTTCTGGACAAACTCTTGGTGTTTTTGAATTAATCTTTGTCGATCCTGGAGTTCCTTTAGTTTTTCTAGGTTTTCTTTGGATTGTTGTTCGAAAAAGTTTTGGATTTGGGAAGTTTGGCCATTTGAAAACAAAGGATTTTGGCCTAATGATGCTTGGAAAGGTATTTGCGCATTGTCAAGATTAATATTTTGCGGTGCTAAGTTTGGCGCAGCTTGTATCGTTATAGGATTGGGTTGATTAAACGACTGTTGATTTGGTGATATTGTCGGAAGAAAAGCTGCTTGAGTAGGTCTTTGTTGTCCAATATTAACAGTTCCTTGAATATTTGGATTTTGATTAAATTGAGACGGGTTCTGAGCTAGTGGGAGTCCATTGCTCTGAAACGTGGGCAGTGTTGGAACTTGTTGCTGAAGTATATTTTGATTTTGTTGAGGAATTTGTCTTAAGTTTTGTTGGAAGTTGTTGATTAATTGTTGGTTATTAGTAGGCTGGTTGAACTGGTATTGAGCATTGTTGTTGGATAGGGGTAAGTTGGGTTGTATATTCTGACTGGGGATTATGTTGTTAAACTGTGGAACATAAGGTTGTTGTTGCTGCTGTTGCTGCTGTTGTTGTTGTTGTTGTTGAAAAAGCGATTGTTGGAACTGAAGAGTCGGTACAGGAGTGCTGAGCAAAGTATTCTGTTGAGGGTAATTCTGAAGAGGCGAACTTAGCCCAAATCTCGTCTGATGCTCGTTGAAACCTTGATGCCCCAAAGTTGGTTGTCGACTTCTGTCGAAGTCATTTTCAATCTGGAATAAAAAAATATTTTGTGTAGATATTTTATGCATTGGCTTACTTTCAACGTAATATTATGTAATTGTATTATTTTGTTTATGAAGGCAAGAATATTTAAAGTGACACATTTTTCATAACAAATGCGTACACTACATACTTAGCATTCAGTTGCACAGCTATTTAATAATATGAAATTGAAGTTAGAGCATTGGCTTCAACCCATTAATAGCCCTCTACAAAGCACGGGTTTCTCCTGTTGAGGAAGTCTAGCTAGACCATACTCCACGTTGCTCCAGTGCGGAGTTGTGGATAGATCACTGACTGAAATGGATTACCTTTAGGTAATTACAGGATTACCTTTAGGTAAACCATTTCAGTCAGTAATTTCAATCGTAATCCCTTCTTACCCAAATGCGTCAGAAGAATGATAATTAACATTCACTAATCTGAATATCTTGAACATTAGAAATTGTTCATCAATATTGATGATCGATTTACAATTCGCGTGTAAGAGTAGTGAGAGTACTTTTATTATTGGTTAAATAAATGACGACATTCAGCCGTGCGTATATGTATATTGTATAGCAAGATAGACATAACTATCCATAGTCGATTCCGTGTTACGTATCGTTATTTTCACACAATAGCGGAGAAGATTCGTCTTTCGTGACGCATCAGTGACACGAAAGTGCATTCTTGCGCGCGTGAGACGCAGCTACTACTCCGCTGCGCCGTATGGATTTGTTGCTACCGTTTACTTACGTATTTTTTTCTATAATTTCTACTGCAGGAAATTAATCTTGGAAATCGTCGTCGGGATGAAATTTCAAGATATTCATTCAATTACTGATCGGCTATCTGTAAAGCTAGTTAACTTATTAATTAATAACTTCAATTATGTAAGTGTTACGTTTTTGTTATCGTATTTTTAGATTGTCACGTCGGTTATATAAAGCAGTTCAGTTTTAATCTTGAAAGCAGTGAAAAAAATAGGTATTACAAAATTCTACTTGGCAAATATTATAAGCGTAGATAATGGAGATTACACAAATTGTAAACCGTATTATTATGTTTGTCTTTATGAATGCATCGATTTGTTAGCTTGTAACAAATGTTTTTATTTCTTTTTGACAAGAATCTTTCTGTGCCTAACTTCCGTATTTCACTCGTATAAATTATTCATTAATTATTTATTAGATTACGATAAATCCAAATTACTCTCACACTTGTAACTTGGTAGTAAGGGGGCGTCCATAAATTACGTGAGGTGTTTAAGGGGGGAGGGGGTCGAGTCAAATCTCATCTAATCTTACGTTGGAGAGAGGGGGGGGGGGGTCTCGGCAAATATCACGCAATATTTTTTCTGATTGAAACAAAAAAAAATTATACTATTTTGGTCCATTTAATCCAGATTTTACATGCTTAAGATTTAATCTTAAGCGTAATCGTAATACGATTAAGATCATTCACTAAATAAAAGCACGAAGCATTTTTTTTTCTTTTTACGATAACAATCCAACGCGTTGCGTAAGAAATCCACATTTTGAAAAATCTCACGTGAGATTGGGGGATGGGGGAGGGGGTTGAATAAAATCTCACGACATCTCACCAGGGGGGGAGGGAGGGACAGAAAATTTTAAAAAACACCTCACATAATTTATGGACGCCCCCTAACTGGTATCTAACGATATACCTACTATTTATATTTTCAGGTTATACTCGTACGTGTATTATATCGATACGTACAAATTCTGCCTATATTAAGGGAATTTCAAACTCACAAAAATTTAATAGCATTTAGCAGTCGTGATGCACAAGTTATTCCGCCAAACGACGTATAATAGCTATACTGAGGTGTGTGCAGGATATCTCCATGTAGGGAACGTGGCGAGCGGTCGCCGGTGACCAAACAGACCCGATTTGAGCATTACTTTCACGTAGCACCGACCAACCGGTTCCCACCACTCTCAGTTTCATTTACCACGTCACATCACTAAAGGTCAAAGTTTGGTGTATCCGTAACCGAATTTTAGTTCATTGATGTTGTAAAGGAAAGTCGTAGTTCGCGAAGATGCGTACACGTTGCGTAAGATGAGATTTCGATGCGTTATTATTTCGAGTTCGAGTTTCTTGTTTGTTAATGAATAATTTAGTCAGTTACATAACTGTGATTTGATTTCCACATGTAGCTTTGTGTAATGTAATGGAAAAATATATAATTAGAGGTCAAATTAGCGCTATGGAGACCTCATTTTACTATTTCGAAAAATTTACATTCATATTTATTTGAAAAGTTAATAAATAAGTATCTGCTTTGATTTTTAGGGTTCCGTAGCCAAATGGCAAAAAATGGAACCCTTATAGATTCGTCATGTCTGTCTGTCTGTCTGTCTGTCTGTCTGTCCGTCCGTATGTCACAGCCACTTTTTTCCGAAACTATAGGAACTATACTGTTGAAACTTGGTAAGTAGATGTATTCTGTGAACCGCATTAAGATTTTCATACAAAAATAGAAAAAAAGCAATAAATTTTGGGGGTTCCCCATACTTAGAACTGAAACTCAAAATTTTTTTTTTCATCAAACCCATGCGTGTGGGGTATCTATGAATAGGTCTTCAAAAATGATATTGAGGTTTCTAATATCATTTTTTTCTAAACTGAATATTTTGCGCGAGAGACACTTCCAAAGTGGTAAAAAGTGTGTCCCCCCCCCCCTGTAACTTCTAAAATAAGAGAATGATAAAACTAAAAAAAATGTATGATGTACATTACCATGCAAAATTCCAACGAAAATTGGTTTGAACGAGATCTAGTTAGTAGTTTTTTTTTAATACGTCATAAATCGTAAACCACAATTTACCTCCATCAAAGTTACAACGAACTTCAAGAACTTTTATATTATGTTATTTGCTACTACGGAACCCTTCATGGGCGAGTCCGACTCGCACTTGGCTGCTTTTTATACATAAAATTTAAGTCCAATGCATACGTAAGGGGTTTTTTCCCGTATGGGGTGGGACAAACATCGTCGCCGACGATGTTTTCCCTTCGGGCCACGTTCCGTACGGGATTCCGCTGCGTATGCACTGTCGTATAAAACTTCACGTCCCATCCCGTACGGGAAAAGACCCTGTTACGTATGCATTGGGCTTTACTTGGTAAAATATTTCTAATATAAATTAAATTCTATCGTGAAGCATTTTGCGTTTTCCTTTGCGTTGTGCTTGGTCACTAATAGCAAAGCTTTCAAATAGGTATTATGTCATAGTTTGTTTTAAAATATGCCTCTGTCTGTCAGTTTCTCTATCGCAAACAAAGACGCTGACAAGACGAAGTTTTTGTGAGGATATTATGTACCTATAACAATAAATAATTGATCGGCATTTTATGCGAGATATGTGTAAAATTTGACTTTATAAGTCAATAAAAAATTAAATAATTACAGTTTGAAGTGTTTAAGAACTTATTTTTATGTTTTAGTGTTATTGGACGTTATAGGACTAAATTATCGTTATGGTGCAGCGCAGACGGCACACTGTCTGTGACGCTCTTTTAAGTCTGTGAAAATAGAACCTTTGCAATTATATGCAGTAACGCATACGACGCGCAATAATTACGGCGCATACAAAATACGTGTAATTCGGGCAGCCCGCGCGGCACCGCGTCGCGCAGCTCCGCACAAGTGGTGTGCGAAAGAAATACAACGTTTGCTTCAACACGCGCTAACGCAGACGGCGCACACTTCAGTCTGCAATCTGCATTCGTTAGTGGTGGGCGTAACGTATGCGATATTAGCATGGCGCCAGAGATCGATTGAAATACAAAACAGACCAGCACTTTCTCATTGTTTCCGAATGAGTCAAAGCTGGTCTTAAAATAGATAACGGTTCATTAAATGTTGTAACAGATATTTTATAGAATTTGAAAAATTTATCCGGATATTGTTTCAGAATTGAATGTTTAATATGGAACTGTCCTTTCAGTAATCTCTCCGAAAGTATAGAATGTACCCAAAATTCTCTATTTCTTCTTTTTTTCTGTACTTCAAGTACAAAATAATGCATCGCGATCTCTGCGTGATTTCCATAGCGTGTACGTCACTACAGTTCTGCCGACAGAGTGATCGAAGGTGTGCGTCGTGTGCTTTGAGTCTGCGAAAAATCCGAGATAGACTGTTTGCGCGCCATGTAGTCATTTGTGCGCCCGCAGTCTCGATCGCTCAAGAAGAGTGACGTCTGCGCTGCACCTATATTTGATTTTATTTATTTAGTTACAGTTAAGTGATTTGGAATACAGAAATTAATTTACTTAGGTTATGCAGCTATAAAACTTCTAGAGCATTTTAAATGAATTGTTTCGGTAAAGGAAAACACAACAAAACGTGTGGGCAAATATAAAATATATCCATAATATTTAATTTGGTATGTAGTCTGACAATGTGGTTAACACTCCATTGTAACTTCCTTGGGAAATTTTCTATAAATAGGAGAAAGAGAAATAGAGATATCTCTATTTTGCTTTACCAGAATCCGTAGAGATTAGAAACGCGTTGAAGTCTTTCAGACGTAGTTGGTGGTTCAATACTACGCGGCTTTGATTTGTATCTGGCTCAGTAGTAATATGTATAAATAAATAAATGTAATGTATTATATTGCTAAAAAACATGAAATAAATAAAATAAAATAATAATTACGTATATTATTGATTTATTAGTCAATGTAAATTAATTCATAGATTTTATTAGTGTTGTTAATTATTAAAAAAATATGGGTAATAATATGAAGATAAAATGAAATAAAATATATTTTTTAGAATTCAGTTATAAAAATAAACCTTACGAACTCATCTTCCATATATCACATTTAAATTCTTCAAAAGCTTATTTTTGACTTTACATTTTCAGCGATACAATTTAACAAGTACTCGTACTACAGTTTAAACTATACTATAGTATATTACAGTACAGTGCGTATATAGTGCCCATTTTACGAATACTATTCGATAAATTTTGTATTTTTCGTAAGCACCAACACAGCTTCAACTGAAAACTACGTCGAAAATCCGAAGATTATCGACAGACGTCCATAAAATTATAAATGAATTTCACACCTGAATAAATACGCCACGTCACGTGTCAACTTTAATAGACTTGTTTGCTTAGTGCCGCATTATTGAAGACAAATTTATAATCCTATTTATACTTGCAAAGCTAACACATTAGTCTTCCTAACGTGAGTTTTTGTGATCAATCAAATATAGGTGACTATAGTTATGTTTCTTAGCACTACTGAACTAAAAACTTGACACAGATACTATGACGACTCATGTGGTGTATGTGTGACGCTATTTCGGACCATCGCTCGAAGGGTTCTGGGTTTGAATTTCTGTTCTCGGTCTGGGTAAGTATGAGACACCTATGAGCCTACGACATAGAGAATCGTAGTGTGGGGCTATGTAGGTGTAGGGTTATTTTATACGTTATATCTATAATAATATAATTTTTTTCTTTACAAGACTATTAAGTTTTTAATTATCACGGTGGTATGTGCTTAAAAAATTTATTGAAAACAAAAAATTGGTCTAGAATATTTTGATCTCTAAAATCGAAATTCCATTTTTTATTTATTAATTGTCTAAAAATTATTTAAATTCATCTTGTTATACTGAATACGCTAGTGGGACTGGACCAGCCAGCAGCCGTACAATGGTTCCCACGGTGGAACCTGCTGCTCACCTCATTGTGAACTAACGATGACGTCATCAACTTTCTACGGCAATTAAACATGTCCGCGTATATTTAAGAAACCTTCGCTACAGGCCTATACTTCCACTTTTGTATCCTTCATCGATCACTTTACTAATATCTAAAGATCGTCACTTTAAAAAAATATACGCGACGAATTGATAACCTCAGCAATATCATCCTCATCAATTGTTAGAATACAAATTAATTTAAATTTAAGGTCCCGAGTTGTCAACAGAATATGTACTTACCTACCTACATATTAATTTCATAGAATTTTTTTTTATAGATGATTGAGTGTGATTTGTACTCATACGAATAAATGATTGACAAAAAAAAAAACAAATAAGGAAGAACTACTTAATAAGTCGATAAAGAAAATACCTCCGACGATGCCGCTGGTAAAAGTTAATTAAGAATCCAATGATTCGATCAGTCAATAGACGACTAATTGTGTTTACAACATTGCTTAGTAATTACAGCATCCCATTGTAAAATGCAACGTATTACATTACGATTTCAGTTCAAATTGCTTGAGAAGCAATAAATGCGGATGTCCGTAATATTCTTGTCGCACTGTAATCGGAAAAACGACAGGCGATAAGGAATTGTATCGCTGAGTACAGCGCTGATCGCATATAAAGGTACACTTCAGTCATACTGAGTGCCGTAAAAAGTGTTTAACCTGCAATATTATAATTAACCTACTTGTACCTAATTATTGAAGACTCTAGCTAGAGAATCGAGTAATGGTACTCGGGTACCTATATGACTTTTTATTATAGCCAATGCTGCTGGTATTATTTTGTTTATTTTAAACCAAAGAATCAAATTCCAAAGGTCATGAAATTAATAGTAACAAGACTTTGATACGAAATTATTATATTCCTTTGAAGCAATTTCGGTTAGAGTGAATATTTATGGGCATTTTCACAAAAATGGGTAAGTGTGATTTTAGCCCTGTCCCTCGAAAAGATTGTCGTTTTTCCTTTCTAATATTACCAGTTCAACAAAAAACGAAGTACCGTTAGGTTTAGTAGACATCTAGTTATTATTCCATTAATAATTTAATTCTCCAAGTACACTATTATTTAAATTAAATGTTAATTAAGTGATAGGGAGACAGCATTTTGACTTGTCCCCGGACGATGCAGCTATATTGAATATACGTTAATTGTGTTTTATCCTTAGAATTGACTACAGGCATACTATTTTATTTATTCAAGAGATTGTAGTAGACTATTTCGAAGCATAATTCAAATATTATATTTTTAATTTACTAAATTATGAGAATTTAATTATAGACATCAAATTGTGAACAACCTGACACGTCAGGTTTGTTACCGTATTTTTTCCATGAATTACAAAAATTTTTTGGTTGGTTTTTATCTAATAGCAAAACCAGAAGCTTTAAGTCATCCACCATTTAGAATTTCGTCAGTTTTGCCCTAGAAATGTGAAAATCTATGCGTGTGTAGTAGCACTCATCGCTTGGTTGAAAATTTTCTGTCAAGGTAAGTTACCAAAATGTTTTCTAATTCAATATGTAGACCACATGATTGTGGTAGTTATTGAAAGCTTTTACATCTAGCTCCATAAATAAATAGTTAAAGACGAAACACTGCAATTGTACCAATTTAAATTAAATATAAACCACGCAAAGGTAAGGTAACGTTACGTCAGTTTTGTGTGGTAACTATAGGCCTGACAAGCAAAGTAACAAAACTGACCGTTAAGAAGCTTACACATGCTACTTTAGCAACTTTTAGTCTAGTCTAAGGGAGGTAATGATATCATAGTATCTATAAAAAGAAGTGTAGGTATACTTATATGTTCACAGAAGTGTATAAAATAATTATTTATTTTTAATTACCTGTCTATGTACTAATGAGGTATATTGTTGATTTTTTTTTTACTTTTCTTAATCAAGCACAATTTAAACTTATCCAAAAACATCAAATTATCTTCACCAAATGCCGGTGCCAACGCATTTTAGTCAGCTGCGAGCAAGCGAGACAAGTAGATGTCATTTTTGAAAACCTCCGACCGTTCCAGAACACACAATAAGTTATATTGTTTATTGTGCATAGTTAAAACGTCTTCATTATTTACGTTTGAACTTTATTTGAGTTTATTTAAATCATAATTGGTAAATAAATATATTTTTACTTACATTTTTAAAAATTATTTAGTGCCAAATATTTGATATCCACCTTTCTTGAACCGAAATTGACCAAACGAAGCGCTATCACAGAGTATGAAAAATGCTTGAAAAATCTTACACGGATTTTGTTCGGAACAGCACGTCAATTATATTTAAGTCTATGCATTAGTATAAGAAAACATAGCCTAGTGTAAATGCTTCTTATGAATTTTGTTACCGTCAGCTTTGTTACTGTCCCCCCTAATTTTCAAGTAACAAAATCGGTTTTATTGATAATTTAAAGCATTTATTACTTAAATTCTGAAGTTAATTAAATGTAAAATTTTAATAAAAGGATAATTTTATATTCATATTGTATGTTTTCGTATTTTAAACTCAATAATAGAATATAGTAATGTTCGAATGGCATCACTGGTAACAAAATTTTAATTATGAGGCATTTTTCTTGGTTATATTATAATATATCGTATTTTCTCAAATTGATTTAGTTCATCCAACTTGTGTTCTTTTATTTTGTATTAAAGAAAATTTGATTGTTTTCATTGTTTATTTTTTATTCGCATTTAATTGAAGTAACAAACCTGACGAAATATCTTTGACTTGCCCTATATTTTATGTTATTTCTCATAATTACATGATTAATTATTGATTTTAAGCTGGGAATCGTAAAATATAGAGTTTGAGACAATATAAACTAGTATAATCTCACATAAAAAATGAAGTTGAAATTACATCTTACTTTTTTACACCTATACCCTTTTTTGTGAAAATGCCCTTATCCATCTCGCTACTTTCAAACAAAAGGAGAATTACTGGGTAACTCTGCACATAAATTTTGGAAAAATTAATGTGCAATAAATCAATAAAAACGATAAATCAATAAGCTTTTCCTTTTTGATTTCTTTTAAACTTCGATTAGAGTAAATTGCCGTGAATTGAAAAAACAATAAAATACTATTATCATCATATTTTTATGATCTACTCGTTCAATTCAAATACCGTACACAAATATATCTCTTCTCGCTTGACTACATCAGTGCGACCGTTGTTTACTCGGCAAAGACATGCGAAATTCTTTCCAGCCGGTACCCAAGAGAAAGGTTAAAGGAATCTGTTATATAACAGACCAGTTTCTTCGTATCACATCATCACCAGGTAAATGTTAAGTGGATTTCGTAACGCCGATGGCACTTCTTGTCGCCGTGTATATGGAAAGCGCGCGTGAAAACAGCGCTTGGAGTTACTATTGTTAACATATTTGCATATTTGCGTACGCTTTATAGACATTTTTGTTGCCGTAAAACTCTATAAATTAAGCCTATAAATGTGTTTGTGTAAATTTATTGCAATGAAAATATTTCTTTATTTTTAATAAGTGTTATTTATTTATTTATTGTTGTAGTTTATTTTTATTACGTCTTTGAATATCACCGAAAGTGAAATATTAATATTCCTGTATTATAAATTTCGATGAGCACACATTGAAATAGGTCAGTAGAGTTATTGTAGTTTTTTTTTTATTTTCATATGCGGTTGACATGTGGAAATTCATAATCACATTAGTATACACACACACACACAGTGTAAAATCGAGTAGCTGCCTCTGTTCATTTTATATCAGTAAACAACATCAAAGAAAAGTTTGGGCAATCAGTAAAAAATCGATTACTCACCCTAGGTCCTGTAATGGCAGCAACGACGTGCGCCAACAACAGGAACTGATAAACGCTGCCCCTCATGCTGCACTCTGGTCAGAGCGGCAGAGTACCATCACACACCACACCACTGTTCGACACCACTGCCTCTCGCGCACTAAACAAAAATCCCAAAAACACCTCACTCGATTTTCAAAATCGCGCGCGAAGGTCAAATGTCAAAAATGACAATGATTTCAAAATGGCTGTTTTTATTTTTTTTCTTCTCGCGGCGTTGGCTACTCGCGTCGGCGGTCGCTACGGCAGTAGGAGCCGCGGTGAGCGGTGCGTCGTTTTACCACCCCTACTCTGGACTCCCTACTTGTTTCGAAAGGAGGGCCGGACTGCGAATCGCTTCAAAATGCTAAATTGCAAAAAATATTGTAAGATGATAATTTAATATTGCAAAAATTCTATTGTAAAATTTATAGGACCTTAACGTTCTCTTCCTTGTCGCGTTGTTATCCAAGAGTCGACTTGATAATGGTGTTGTTTGAGGTATTTTGCTAAGTTAATAAAAAAAATCTGGACAAGGACAGAGTTCCGTAGTTCCAAGTTAACCGACTTCTTAATTTGTTAAGCCTACTGTTTGTGCGTTAAGGGTGCTCGGCTTGTTGGGGCAAGAAAACGACGTGTTTTCTGAATGATGCTTTAATTGCGACTGTTAGTACAGATACATACATAGAACGTGGACTGTAGAACGATATAATATAGCTATAGGTAGGCGGGCAAAGACGAACTCAACAACTAGCGTACAGACTTAAACATTCCGCCCACCAAGAACGTAGTTCTTCTAATACAAGGATTAAGTTAACTCCATTAATTGAAACAAAAAAACTTAAGTGATAATTCTCTAAAGGTAAGTAAACTCACATATATAGATAATACAACTCATGCAAACAATGTAAACAATTCTCGAAAGATAAAAATAACTCATTTGAAATTAAGTACATCAGTAACATAACTAAATTTTATGTTTTATCCGCCCACCGTGACTAAATAACAAGAAAATTTCATAAGTTTAAACTAAAAGTGTAAACATAGTATATATAACAAGAACACATGAGCCTGTATAAGCAATATAGCTGTAAACAGTAGAAAACTTAATATGATTTCTGGATAAAACAAAAATGTAAAATGATTGCAAAATAACGTAATACAAACAACATATAACAAAAAATAGTAACCTCACTTTGTTAACACACAAATTTTATTCACAGGGCGTTTGAAGACGCCAGACTTACATTTTACAGTTACCACTCGTGTTATATTATCAGGCCCCGGATGTTTATGTAAAATTTTACCCAATACCCATTTAGTGGGAGGAATATTATCCTCCTTTAATACGACGACATCACCAATTTCAGGTTCAGTAGTCTTAGTTTGCCACTTAGATCTTTGATTCAGATTAACCAAATACTCCTTATACCATCTTTTCCAAAAATCATTTACCATTTTTTGAACTAAACGCCATCTATCTAAGCCTACAACCTTACCGGTATTACAATCATCATCAGCTATATTAACTAACGGTTCACCCACTAAAAAGTGGCCTGGTGTCAAGGGGAGGGGGTCGCTCGGATCATCACTCAATACTGATAAAGGACGTGAATTTAAACACGCTTCCACTTGCGCCAGGACCGTTGACATCTCCTCATAAGTAAGTGTACTGTTACCAACTACTTTACGTAAATGTGTTTTTGTGCTACGAACCCCTGCTTCCCACAAACCGCCAAAAGTCGGTGCGTGGGGAGGTATATTATGCCATGTTGTGCGTTCTAATGTTAATAGTGTTGCTATCTCTTCAGGGAGTGACGATTTGGCACTGTTAAACATTTCTCGCAATTCTTTATCTGCACCGACAAAGTTTGTGCCATTGTCGCTTACTAAATCTTGGCAATGACCTCTGCGAGCAGTGAAACGTCTGAAGGCAGCGATAAACCCTTTCGCTGTCAAGTCGCTGACTGCTTCCAAGTGTATAGCTCGGGTAACAAGGCAGACAAAAATACATATATATCCTTTATATGCTTTTGATCCTCGTCCAGGAGAAAATCTTATGTTGATTGGACCACAATAATCAACGCCGGAGGATTTAAACGCCTTACTAGGTTTTACTCTTGACTCAGGTAACATACCCATTAATGGTGTCATCTTCCTAGATGAGTATCTCAAACAAGTTACGCATTCTCGATAACATTTTTTAACGCGCTCTTTAGCACCCAATATCCAATATTTAATCCTGAGAAAATTCAACATTGCTTGAGGGCCTCCGTGCAGTGTTTGATAATGAGCATCGTCAACTACCAACTTAGTAAAATGGTTTTTAGCAGGCAATAGTATAGGATGTTTCATATCAAAACTCGCGTTAGACTGATGTATGCGTCCACTAACTCTCAATATGCCCTTTTCGTCAAAAAAAGGACACAGAGTACGCAAACTACTTTTCTTCGACACATATCCTCTAGTCTTTAACTGGTTTATCTCAACGCTAAATTCGTTACTTTGAATTTGTTTAATGCAGGTCAATAAAGTCTCATTCAATTCATTGGTTGTTATAAATTTAGGTAAAATTGGTCTCTCATTTTTTGGTAATTTTAAATTCAAAATTCTTCTGCAGTACGCTACAACTCTCAATAATCTTGTTAATGAAGAAAATCTCAGCCAAAATGAATCCGATACCGATTCATTAGTGTTAGATAGAACAGTTAAAGATCGTACTTTCTCCTCTTCATGAGTATCTTCTACGATAACTTCCTCAATTTGCAATGTAAACTCTGAAAGCCAATGTGGTCCGTTCCACCACAGTGAATTTGTCAATAAGTGATATGGTTGCAGACCTCGAGAAGCACAATCGGCTGGGTTGGACTCTGAAGATACGTGACTCCATTGCTCAAAGTCTAAAATATTTAATATTGTAGATACACGATTACTTACAAATGTGTTCCAGCGAGCTGAACCACTTTTGAGCCATGCCAAGACGATTGTGGAATCTGTCCAACCATGCAGTTTCTCTTTCGGTATTTTCATTACTTGTGAAACTTCGGATATAAGCTTAGCTGCTAAAGCAGCCGCACACAACTCCAACCGAGGAATAGAAATTTCTCTTTCTATAGGCGCAACTTTGGTCTTCGCTGTAATCAAATGTACATGAACTTGATTTGTTTCATCTACAACTCGAACATACACCGCTGCTGCGTATGCTGATTTTGAAGCATCTGAAAACACGTGTAGTTCTACTTTAGAGCCTCGTGTAATATTCAACCACCTGGGAATCACAACATTTTTTAAATCAACTAATTCATTTTTGTACTTCATCCATTGTGTCAATAAATCCTCTGTTAAATAATCATCCCATGAAAGACCCGATTTCCAAAGCTTCTGAATTATAATCTTAGCCACAACCACTACAGGAGCTACCCAACCTAAGGGGTCATATAATCTTGCCACATCTGAAAGAACTTGTCTTTTAGTAACATTATCTTTAGTCTCAGATACGTTCACAATATATTCAAAATTATCAGATTGTTTATTCCAAATTACTCCGAGAACCTTAATTGCTTGATTTAATTTCATTGTAGTTGATTGACCGTTAATATCATTACAATTTCCAATCTTTTCTAAAAATGTCTTATTATTACTATTCCATTTCTGTAGCTCAAAACCTCCTGATTTCATTAAACTATTCATTTCATTGTAAATTTCTAAAGCCTCAATTTCATTTTCCGCGCCTGTAATTAAATCATCCATATAAAAATCTTGTTTTGTAATTTTTGCCGCTAATGGATAATTTGTTTTCTCTAAATCAGCTAGCTTTTGTAAACATTTAACTGCCAAATATGGCGCACATGCCGTTCCAAATGTCAATCGTAGTAATTTAAAATGTTGAATAGGTTCAGATCCATCTGAATCGAATCTCCACACCAGTCTCTGATAATCTGTATCTTGATCTGCTACACGAATCATTCGATACATTTTAACGATATCTGCGACAATACTCACTCTATGGCTTCTCCATCTCATCAATATGTGCCTCAAGTCGTCTTGAAGCTTTGGTCCTACAAGAAGATCATCATTAAGAGATACATTGTTGTCTCCCTTACTCGAAGCATCGAAAACTATTCTTACTTTCGTTGTCTCTTTATCTTCTCTCACCACAGCATGATGAGGAAGATACACAGCTCTTGGATTCTCTAACTCACTCTCATCAACTCGTTGCATGTGATTTAAATTTATATACTCCTCCATTACTTTGTTATACTCTGTTCTCAATTTAGTATCTCTAGATAGTTTTCTTTCTAAGTACTCTAATCTCTTGATAGCTATTTCTCTCGAATTACCATACTCACACTTAGGCTCATCTGTTGTAAAGGGTAATCTTACCACCAATCTTCCTTCTTCATCTCTTACTGTAGTCAAGTCAAAAAACTCTTCACATAACATTTCTTCTTTTGTCATTTCTTTCTTTATTAAATCAGGTTCATTCTCCATCTCCCAAAATTTCTTTAACAAATCATCTTCTTTTATTTGAACGTGCATACTTCTAAAATTACCATTTGGCACCTCCTCACACTCTATAGTCCTTCCTGACAAAATCCAGCCAAAGATAGTATTCTGTGCCACTAAACTCCCTCTTGATTGTTTGATCATCCCATCTAATAATATTTCACCATATACCTCTGCACCAAGAAGAATGTCTACTTTCCCTGGTGTTGCATAAGTAGGATCCGCTAAGGGTAGGTTTCCGATCTCTTCCCACTGAGGAACGCTAAGCTTGGTTACTGGAAGCAAAGAGGTTAAGGAATGTAACACATAAGCATTTACTTGAATTGAATGTAACGGATTATGACGTGACTCTAAACGAAGTGAAACAGAATGTTTGATCCGCATACGACCATCTCCTAGCCCAGACACCCAACCACTTACCTGTTTACGTGTGAGTCCTAATAACTGTGCTGTAGCTTCAGTTATAAATGAGGCCTGGGACCCTTGATCCAGTAAAGCTCGTATAGTTAATTTACAATTATTTAAATTAAATACCTTAACTCTAGCGGTCGCCAACAGCACGCTGTTGGGTTTTACCTCTCCCTTTGAAAAGGTAGCCGTGATGTGCGTGTCTCCTCGCGTCGTCTCTTGTTGATGAAGTACACTCGGAGGGGATGACGACGTGATCTCACTCGCGGGCTTCGCAGGCTTCGTAATCTCTCGCTCAAAATGTAACAGTGTATGATGTCTCTTTGCACACTTTCTACAATTTGTTGACTTCCGACACTTCATGGCTGCATGAGTAGGCGACAAGCAGTTAAAACACAATCGATTGTTTTGTACAAAGTCCTGTCTATCTCTTGGCGTCATAAGCCCGAACTGTTTACAATTAAATATGTAATGCTTTTCATGACACATTGCACAAACCACTTCATTCGGTTTTGGCTTATTCTCCAATGAAGTATGAAATACTTTAGACTTAGATGGTAATGTACGTACCAGGTTCGAATCAATCATTTCTAACGATCGAAATCTACTCTCTAAATAAGCACGCAGCATCTCCCATGTAGGTAATTCATCGCCGTTAACGTTAAGCTGTTGCTCCCATTGTTTCATTGATTCAGAATCCAACTTTGAAACGATTAAAAACACAATAATTGCATCCCATGTACTCGTGCTAATGCCCATGTTCTGAATTGATTTCAAACAGATTGATGTAGTATCCACTAAATGTCTAATCGCATTAGCCGACTCACTATGTATTTTCTTTAATGCAAATAAATTCTTCAACAAGGCGTTGCAATTATATCTCATAATATTATAACGTTGCACTAATTGGTTCCATGCTTCTTCGTAGTTAGCATCTGTTATTGAATAATTACGTAACAAATTCAGTGCCTCACCCGACAAACTGCCTTTTAAATAATGTAGTTTTTGCACCGATGTTAAATTCTTATTATTGTGGATTAACGTAGAAAACATATCATAAAATGTCGGCCATTCTTCATATTTGCCACTAAACGTAGGTAGGTTAATCCGCGGTAACTTAACATCGTTGTAATTATTCTCGGTAGCCACGAATGCTGATGAAATACTCGAATTATGCGACGTTTGTTGGCTAGTACTCGTAGAAGGTAAAAATGATTGCAAGGCATCTCGTAAAGTCGTTTTATATTGAATGTAGAATTCTTCAAAACTCTCATACTTATGCTCGGTGAAGTATGCTTCACTCCGGTCTTTCGAAGCAACCGAAATAATTGCCTTATGTCCCTCTTTAAACTCCAAAAACTGTTGTTCTAATAGCTCTAATCTAGTTTCTACGTATGATTTTTTAATTCTCTCTTTTGGTGACTTACGGTAATTCTTCTCTGATCGTTTCACACTCTCAAATAACTCATCTTGTAATAATTGTAACTCCTCGATTGTAGACATCTTGTTGTGTAGTTATGCGCTCGTAATAACTCGTAGACTCGTAGCCCCAACAAATAACACGACGTAATAATTAGTTGAAATCTTCTCGTTTTAATGTTATTATAACTCGCTCACTCAAGATATTTAGTCACAGTTTCTCAATTTCTCGATTTTAACACTCATTTGTTGTTGTTATAGCACTCAAAGTCTAATTATTACTTTATTATTCACGAAGAATTGCAATTTACTCGTAAGTTGCACTCATTAGGATAAGAAACCGGTCACCGCTATTGTTCTCGGGTCGGCTCGCTCGCCGGCCGGGCGGCCGGCCGCTGCAATCCGGTTCGATTATGGACCATATGTTTGTGCGTTAAGGGTGCTCGGCTTGTTGGGGCAAGAAAACGACGTGTTTTCTGAATGATGCTTTAATTGCGACTGTTAGTACAGATACATACATAGAACGTGGACTGTAGAACGATATAATATAGCTATAGGTAGGCGGGCAAAGACGAACTCAACAACTAGCGTACAGACTTAAACACCTACTCAGCCACGATAGTATTTCTTTTAATTCATATGTACTGCTGTTGTGCATTCAACGCCATTGCAACGGCAACCATTTAGCTAGTGGGGACTGGGGGACCATCGACTCTAACCAGAATTAGGGGTTTGTGTTTTTACAAATTAGCAAAAAAAATTAGCAAAGCTAGAAAGTAATAATTCACACAGATTTCTGTGGCTATCCTTGCCATTTTCCTAGTCATAAATATAATTTCCGTATATTGATAAATTAAAAGAAAACTGCTTCTCTCTGGACTGGTATCTCGAAACATCAAAACGTACTCGTATTACAACAAAACATTTTTTAAATTTTATTCATATTGGCCAAAAAATTATTGCCCAACAGTATCGAGTTATTATTTTGCAATTGTAATGTATTCGAGGACTTTTGCATTTCTTAATGTGTTTTGCGCATAAATATACCTATAATGGTATCTGTGCAAAATCGCGACAGTCGTTTTGCCGCTAAAATAATATCAGAGCCGTATCGCATCGTAGTGTCGCGGTCGTTGCAACAGCAGCCCTTTTGCAAGCCGATGGCCTCACTAGAGAAAATCTTATGGTAAAATCATTAATCAACCAAGTTATCTGCAATTTGCAAGTACCGAACACAATGGGCGGGTAATGTTTCATAGTGAAAAGAATGGTGGTTCATATTTCGCTTTGGACGCGATTAACAACGTTTTACTTCATTCGAGAATGCTTGAATGCGTTTTGCAAGTTGAAAAGTTATTGCGAGTTACATCGCAAATAACAATGGTAATGATGTTTTTGATGGCTATGGGAATTGCTGCAGTAGCGTGACGTTGACAGCCAATGTGTGTGAGTTAGTGACACTCACAGACACACTAGATTAGCCCATAGAAATAGCTGTTTGCAATTGGCAAATGCAATACAGAGGGATTATGATTTGGTAATATTTATTTTATTTTTTAATAAAATTAATACCATTGTTACTATTATTAATTCTCCATGGGGTTCGCCTAAATAGCTACCACCCTTGAGCATGAGTCTCGTCGTCGACTCGTCGTGTTCCGGCTGGGGGCTTGAGAGCCAGTTCTTTCTCTTTATTCTCTCTTTCTTGTCCGGCCACGCATCAGTGATGCCTTTGGTGTTGATGCTTGGCGACGATAGCCACTTACCATCAGGTGGTTCGTCAGCTCGTTTGCAGGCTATTTCCATAAAAAAAATTATTAGCAGCTGCTTGCTTCTTCAGCAGGTATCTGGCCTGGCGTTAGTGTCACTATTTTACTGGGGTTTTAGTCAGCAACTGATTGCAAAGACTTCTTGGGTGAGATTTTGTGCTTTTTTCTAATGCTTTCCCAAGTGTAGATTACGATGATCTATATGGGATAAGATCCCACAAGCCAACCAGTATTTTAACCAGCTAGGTATATTTCTAAATTACCCCCGAAACTAAAAAAGAGCCCGAAGGCCTCCTCTTAACGCTTTGTTAAGCTTCTCTAAAAGCATCCAGGTACTGTTCACAAAAAAAGTAAGAAACGCGTTTCTAAATAAATAATATTATCTAGATCTAGGTCAGGTTACGTTTTAGGCATTTAGGAAATTCTGTTGTTATGACGATTCAATACAATTTAATTTGTGACGCTATTAAGTGAATCATTATAAATTAAATATGATTCAATTTCCATAAAGTGAACTGTTTCTTTATTTAAAACGAGTAACCGCCCTCGCTTTGCTTCGGTTTTCTTATTTTTTACACCTTGGGTTACATTATTGGAGTTTCATTAAGGATCCCTATTTGTTTTGAAAATATAATACAGCCTATGTCACCCGGGGATAGTGTAACTTCCCAACAGTGAAAGAATTTTTCAAATCGGTTCAGTAGTTTCGGAGCCTGTTCAATGCAAACAAACAAATCTTTCCTCTTTATAATATTAGTATAGATAAACTTTTATAGTAGCTACAGTAAGAGATGTTAGTTTCTTGCGGAAACGTGTGTTGTAACATATTAATTAATGATTATTGATTCGTTTCAAAATTCATTGGTTGGTTAATGAATGTAAGCATCATTAAATATTAAAGAATATTATTATGATCGATAAGATTCTTGGAGATCCGTCGTCGGGTGCTGCGTTGTACAAATATACAATGAATTTGCGTTGTATTGAGTACTACGAAGTTGCACTTGCCATTAGACATTGTAAAAAAAAATTAAAATGTGTGCAATTCACACGTGGTAGAAGTGAAACCTTCAAAATTTTTGTTGTCAAGATAATGGAGACGAATGTAGAATTTCGGGAAGTTGATAAATGTAGGTTTCACTAATCTACTTCACTCCGCTCCGCTCCGCCCCGCCCCGCTCCGCCCCGCTATCCCTCACTCCCCTACCCTACCCCTGTACAATGCTTCCTATCTCACTTTAGAATTTATGTGTTTGTCTCTTTTTACTGGACAGTTTCGTTTCATAACATTTAAAGTCACCCCCGTACTAAAGAAGTTTTCACTTCAAAAAGTGAAAAGAGCTGTAGTTGACGTATATTTGAGATTGAAAAAATTATATCAGCCCTTCCGTTCCGTAGGCTTCAGGAGACCATATTCCGTTTGCCATTCACTACTTAGACATTGACACATAAATTCTGAAACTCTCACATACATTAAGTCCACTTGATTCCGAAAATTTGTAACTACAAATAAAAATCTAATATCTATAAATAAAAACTATTTTCACGGCAAATATAGTTGATTGGCGTGACACAGCGCTAAACATTAAGAAGCGTGATGAACCAAATTGGATCTGTTCCGCGGCGGTTTGTTGACAAACAGACACTTGTTTCGACACTGAAGCTCGCTCTCGAGCCGCGAGTCGACGGTGACATTGCGAATTTTTGTTGCGACTTGCGATGCAGATTGATTTTATGGCAATTTTATGTTAACTTAATTATTTGTTCAGAGTTCTAAATATATTTGAAGAGGTAGTTAAACGAAGAAAAATTAAATTATGTTATTAATTCCTCGATTCATCGATTCTTAAATATATCGTAAAAACACACTAAATATCATCGTGTGTCAGTCCAATAAAATACTATTTATTCTAAAACAGCAATTTCTTTTTCACGTAATCCTATTAAAATCATTGTATAAGAGATGACAACTGGTAATGAGCTTCAAAGTTCTTACATTACATTACACGTATTTAATGAAGGCTTACGGAATAATTACCGTGTCGATTGCACCGCTCAAACGTGAACATGATAGGTACTAACAATCTCTACAGCTTTCGCTTAGATTAGGACATTTATATGCTAACCTGTTATTATCTCAACTTCTACATTAAACGTATACACACTAACTTTTAATTAAGATAGCACTTTAACAGTGGCGTAGCTAGCCCTAAGGAGGCCCATTATACAGTTGGCATTCCTTTTATATTTGAGTCCTAATGTTGAGGGGGCCCCACAACAAATACTGATATGGGGCCCATGTCAATATTTGTTGTGGGGCCCCCTCAACATTAGGACTCAAATATAAAAGGAATGCCAACTGTAGCGGTCTTAGGCCGCTGGCGAGCTTTTTTTTGGGAGTGTTAGTGGGGGCCCCTATACGCTGGGGGCCCCGTATAATTGATACGGCTGATACGGCGGTAGCTACGCCCTTGCACTTTAACACATACAATTTAGATAATAAATTGAATTACTATTATTGAATTAATCCCTTTATTATACTGACGACGAGGTACATCCTGGACTACATCTTCCCTTACCATCTGATGGGATTGTTTTCAAGCAATAACTAACGATTTATAAAAAATAAGTTCTTTTATTTTTTTTATAAAATATTTATTCAATATCTACACTACTTTGAGAAACAAAACTGTATTTGGCATGAAATCAAATTTTTAAGGATTAAAGTAAATGAACTTTGTGATTTCTACTACTCCAAAGGTAGCCAATGTAGTGTATCACCTCACAGGTTTTAAGGAGAGCCCTATGCCCAACATTGGGACTATTACAGATTGTGATAATAATGTCTCATATTTAAACCAACAACGTTTCCGAGTATTACATGAGCACATGTGAATTTCTCCACGTCTCACGTACCTACATACATCGTGTAGTAATTATTTTCAAGCGATTAATCTAACCGAAGTTAAGTTTAATTAAGCATTCACGTTTAAGCAAATTAGTAAAATCGTGAGTTGAGAGCGATATTTTTTAGAAAGCGCTTAAAAATGACAACAATTCGACGTGTTTAACTATTTGAGTACATCCGGTTATGCTGGTAACTGTCGCTATATTAAATTTGAATTCATATTCAGTCATTAATCATTTTGGTGTTATGCCAATACACTTGCGCCCATTATCTTTTACTTGTATTACACCCCAACTCAGAGTCACTAATAGTTACTTTAATAGCTCCAATAAAGAATAACCATACAAATTCTGTGCTAAGGAGCGATTTAAGTAACCGTTAGTGACTCTGAGTTGGGGTGTTAGGTACCTACCATAAATTTTGGAACGATTCTTTGTCATTGAGACGAGATAACAGAGAAAGAAACTCCTCAGCATACGACTAAAATGAACCGAGCCAAGTTACATTTTTTCTACTTACCTGAGTGTATCACTTCTCAATTTTTATAAAGGAGACCGTGCATCACTCCACCATTTTTTACAAAATCAATACGGTAACTTCAAAACTTTATCACATTAAATTATTCAATGACATTATTCATTTGTCATATTGTCATAAAGCATAGTAATTAGTAATAGTGTAGGTAGAGTAAAATTTGTAGGTCGACTCTTCAGATAAATGATGATGATAGCAAAGAACTCACCAGGTTCAAGTTTACATTAAATTGATCGGTCGTGCTATAAGCAGTGCGTGCTGGCTCGCGCAATGAATAGTCTTTCCTAATGTTTCTCATTCCGACGTGCTTCAGGAGTATTTTGGTCGTGAGTTACACCCACGTCGGAAGTGATGTGTGGATCACTTTGACATGATAACTTTCCATTAATGTATCGCTCGCTGACGTGTGTACAAGAAGGAGAATAACAATAATGAACGGATATGTGTGATATAATTATTGTTATGTCAGACAACGATCACATTCTTCTATGATCATTCTTCACCTACAAGTTCTATTGGCGTAGCAGGAGATCAGCTAACCCAACGGAGAGAGGCAGTAACTCTTGAAACCAAGATTTCAATGGAAAAGATGAGATACTTTGATAGTTTTGTTACATGTTCTGTCAGTTGCTGAAGTTGTAGGTAATGGTCATCCAAAGAATACAACATCATTGTGGTCATCCGAAGTTTATCGATTTAATTGATTGCTAAATAATAACAAATCAACAGATTACTATTACTAATGAGTATGTCCAGAGCCGGCGTTTTGGCGACGGCCTAGGGCGCCAAATTTGGAGGGGCGCACATTTGTGGTGAGGAGCAAAAAAACAGGGAAAAATAAAATTGTTAATAAACGTTCCCATTGCTCCAGTAAAAACTTTCTAGCAAAAAAAGCTCGATTTTTATATTCTTGTGTGGGCGCCATAATATTCTTGCCTGGGGCGTCAGTGGCTCTAACGCTGGCACTGAGTATGCCCTGTGAAGCTCTGAAGTGCTCACTAAATTTGTTGACGATCACTCATCCAAATACTGACTGCGCCCTCAATTTCTTAAACTGGGTCAATCACTTGGGTCCTCATGGGTACCTACATGTTATCGGGCTTTGTATGCATCAAAGAATTCTATATTTTTTAATTGACGGGTGTGAAATCAGTGCAATAGCACTACACATATAACATAGTGTAGTGTTGCAATTTTGCGGACTACAAATAGAGACATGACGTTTCGAACTAAATAACAATCTAAGAGTAATAACATAATAACAGCGTGGCGGAGCTGTAATTCATGTCATACATATTATAATACTTAAGGCTGAACACATGGTCGACGCAAAAAATCTTTCACAGACATTGTTGCTTTAGTTAGAATAAAGACAAAATAAAGATATAACTTTATTTTTATTCTTAATCCTTTTGCCATTGCATTGGTCATTAAATTAAAGTGCACTGGTAACAATTAGCACTTAACCTACATATAAATTCAGATGTTTATGTACATACGTTGTATATAAATTCCAGTGTTTATACCTAGGTTGCCTAAACGAAAATCATTGTAGTAGCAAGACCGCTGATTGCCTATCTTGTCTTTCTTGCTTGATTCATTGTCTTTTGTTTCTCTATTCGCGAGCTGTTCGGGTGGCCCGGTGAAGCATATGGTAAGTGATGAAAAGGAAATTTTATGTATGGAATTTTCAACTGGTTCTTTTTATATAAATTGTAGGCAAAGAACACAGGGTCGTAAAATGGGATCAATCACTACAGCATATTTTATTATACATCCTTTCTTGTACATAATTAAATATGGACAAGACTTTACAAGCTACGGGAGCTGCTGCAGCATTTCAATGAGCGCTAGTGACGTAACGCGACGCAGTAACGAGGAAGATGATTGATGTTACCCAACACTATCGCAGTCATCGCATCTGGCATACATTTTTTCCTTCATTTGCACGGTTAATAACAGGAGAATCGGTAACTGAGATATTGAAGCAGGTTTAACAAAGTTCCTTCATTGGCACAGATTAGTCCTTTTGGAGTAAGTAAATTAGATTAGATACAGCGTTTGTATTGACTTGTGTACAGACTTGTGGATGCTTTAGTTTAGTGGAGACATTACCTATTCAATGCCTGGCGTGGAAGTCATTTATGTGACAGACAAACATTTGTTCTGGTAGTGGGTGTTTGTGATGTATTATATTATGTAGGGATGTACCTACTATCTATAACAACACCTTCTGTGTTACAGGTCCTAATGTAGATCCTTTTTTAAACTCCATCTGCATCATGAAGATTATTACCATCTTGTGAACTCTGACCGGTGCTATAAATTGGACTTAATGACGCTGATGATGACGTCTCGGACATAGGTAGGTACACTGTATTGATTCGCAGTCAAGCATTTATGTTTATGTTAAGAAAATGTCTAGTGGCCAGTGTGGCAATCTGTCAAACATTTAATTTAGTATTGAATAAAGGCATATGGAAAAAATGAAGTATAAATACTTAGTTATTTTTCATTAGGTAGCTACAAAGAGCGGCATCTAAAGGTCAATCGCTTTTCAGTCAGCTGCGTTGCTGATGTTGCTCAATGGTCAGTCTTCATTTTTTACTTGGCTAATTGAATAGAAAATACAGGCGGTTTCAGAATTTGTGATGTTTTACTTTACCTTTAGCAGTTACTTAATTTAATGTTTATAATTCATAGAGTTAACCCGCTGAGAAAGAATGGACCTGTTATGTTATTAGGGAAGAAAGGTTCATTCTTTGTAAATTGATCTGTATTGAGGTGGGACGACGGCCTAGGGCGCCTAGAGGGGCGCCACAAAAAAAGAAAAAAGAAAATTCTTAATAAACGTTCTCATTGGTTCAGTAAACAATTTTTCGAGCAAAAAAGCTCTATTTTTATATTCTTATGTGGGCGCCACAATATTCTTGCCTAGGGTGTCAGTGGCTCTAACGCGGCATTGTTTCTATGGATAACTACAGCTCTAACACGGACGGTCGCTTTTCCTTCCCACGCACGTAGAGGGTGGCGAATCAACATCGCTGCTTCCAGGAAGACACTTCGCACGAACAACGCTGGGAACTCTTGGCTTGATGTTCTACTCGATCGTGTAGACGTCTAGTAATTATTGACGCGAGTTGAGACTGAGATCAGTGTAGAATAGATTACGCTTACGCTAATATTAAAAATGTAAGTACAATTTTCAATTAATTAAAGTTCTATACAGCAAGCTTGTTTAAAAATACATTTCGCATACACAACTACAGTGTTTTCATTAATTTATCATTCGTGCAATCAATAGCGTGAATTCATAATATTATTTCTTAAGTTCTTTGCAGCTTAATTCTCTAACTATACTATCAGTGTCAATGGCACAATTTATTTAATAGCTGAAACCCATTGAGCTTTTATTCATATTTTATTTATAATTAAATTCAGCTCAACCTGTATAAGTAAAATGAAGAGTAACGATAAGCACGGCCTTGAGATAAGTTCGCGCTGACACCAAGGACTTGGAAAGGGCGAAACACATTATATTTAAACAGGCTGCCGACATCTCTTTACACTTCCTTTGTATTAATGACCTTGCTGTTTTCAGAGCTCGTCGTGATATCTATTTTAAACTCTTTATGTAACTAATAAGATAAATCGTTTTCTTTGAGCATAGGTCTACTTTTAACCGGATCTAAGGCTTAGAGACAGTTTGAATTCAACAGTTACGTCATTCGATTCATTAATTATGTTAAATCCAATAGTCGTACTTTACAAGACATATTGTGGCATTGTTTACTTTGTCTAAATCCTACTCCGCCACGCTGCTCCAGTGTGGTTTGATGAAGTTGTTGTTTGCCAATTGTTCAGTTTGAATGTGGGCGTTGGAAGGTTGTTTATAGCTTGAAGGCTTTCGACATCACATTTGCCTCCCTCTTGATGTCCTGTCATAAATCGTTAAAAATAAGTAATAACGATCTGCTTCATACTTTGTGAAAAATGTCTGAGGAAGTGGATAGGTATATCTTCAAAATATCTGACAGAGGAATCATCAACTGACTGTCAACATCTGAGAGATATAGGCGTCATATCTGCTTTGTTCCCATTAGTAGGAAAACACTTCAAAATCACTTGATGCCTAAGAACTGTTTTGGCAGGAAGTGCACCTAGCAAATGAGATTACGACCAAACTTACCACAAGTGAAGTGGTCGGTTTCAGTTCCAGTTACTCGAACATCATTAGGCCATCGGTGCATTAACAGGGTAAGTTAGAATGTTCGAGTGAACTCAAGAGGTTAAGTCATAGAACGATATCTGATAGAAACGACGTATCGTTAAATCAGTAATCGTTAATTGGGATCAATACAAGAGTTAGGTTAGACGTTTCTGACGTAAGAAGGTTCTTGGTTATTAAAATCTCAAAAGTGTAAATGTAAATATCGGGATACGACAAAATTGGGTGAGTTTATGAGTGCTGAAAAATGAGCCGACGAAGCACCCGATGTTAAGTGGTCATCGTCGCCCATGGACATCAGCAATACCCAAGCATTACTGACCAAGAAAGAAGACAGAATACAGAAGGAAAGTAATGGCTCTTCTATAACTTTAGCCATAAAAACACAGCTGATAATCATATCGTGGGTGTAGGTGTACTGCCGTCACGTAACCTTTCTTGTAATATCAAGTAGTATGGTGGTATTCGAGTTTTGCAAACACTTGTGAATGTCATGTCTATTCCAAATCAACTCTTTGGGTCAAATGACACCGTGTCGTAATTCAGACGCTCTCCGACCAATTAGGGATTGGCGAATTTATAGCGAATCCACCGCACTAGCTGCTGCGCAATAAAACATCGCTTAATGGCCTGTCACATTAACTGTTGCATTTTGCACCTACCTCCTGGCCACAGAGTATGTATTGTTTTATATTCTGTCGACATTAATTAACTGTGTATTGAAGACCCGAGGTCGAGGTTACATCTTGCTTACATCTGTAATGTACCAAATGCTGAAGGTGTTATTTAAGAATTACTAATTTAATTTCTCTTAATTAGACTGGCGGGATCGACTGTTCTGTTTGGTCCATATTAGGTCCCACAATCCAGAATAAACTCTACATTTTAGAATTCCGGTAACTTTTGTAGTATGATATGATGATGATGAAGCAGTGATAGCCTAGCGGTAGAACGTTGGTCGCCCGAACGAAGGGGCCCGAGTTCAAATCCTGGCACGCACCTCTGATTTTCTAATATTATGTGCGTATTACAAGTTAATTATCACTTGCTTCGGTGAAGGAAAACATCGTGAGGAAACCTGCACACCGGAGAGTTCTCCATAAAAAGTTCTCGAAGGTGTGTGAAGTCTACCAATCCGCACTTGGCCAGCGTGGTAGACTATGGCCTAACCCTCGCTTTCTGAGAGGAGACCCCGAGCCCAGCAGTGGGACAATTATGGGTTGTTGCTTGCTTGCTTGCTTTGTAGTATGATTGGTGAGATCAAATTGTAAGTTCGTAAAATTCATCGATTTTGGAAAAACATGGAACTGTATGGTATCTAAACTGCATGTTGAAATAAAATTATTGATCTGTGGACTTTCTCACAGGCTGGTGACGTTGAAATTTCTCACACACGTAGCTTCAAAAATTAGATGTGCATCGAAGTTTTGAAACATACCACCCTAGCGTGGGTATCATTCATAGGACCTTAATGACATAGAAGCCCGACAGTCATTAGTATCACGGGTCTAATAGAGCTACTATATTAAACAATATAATTTACTTCACCGTGTAATTCACTGACGTTTAATTTAGATACCATAATGATGCATGTGAAACGATACATACTTGATACATCTTATTACGATGTTACTTATAATGACGATCTCTATATCTAGTGTGTGGTCATTCACTTGATGGAAGACAGTTAAAGTAATTGTACCTGTAACAACAGCTTTTATAGCATTGAAGTTGTAACAAGTTACGAGATTGAAGACATTTGTTACAAAACTTTCTGGTTCATACTGCATACATACATGACTTTGCATTTTAGGCTTTAAAAGATAGGTACATGATTTTAATGGGGACGTTAAGTCCAACAGCGTTTTTATAATAATAATAACGCTTCACACTCATAGCCCCACACTAGGATTCCCTGTGTCGTGGGTGCCATGGACAACACACTAGACAAGGACATTCACACCCAGACCGAGAACAGAAATTCAAACTCATCATTCAAATTTCCGCCTCGCTGGGAATCGAACCCAGGACCCTTGGTGCGGCGATCCGGTATGGTAACCATTGCGCCACACGGGTCGTCGTTTTTGAATATTGTGTAATAAGTTAATCTACCTACAATATGTTTTAAAAACAACGCTATGTCCTGGTTTCGTATAGGTACATTTGCTTTGATTTTACTTTTAGGACTAAATAAGGACTTTGAACGGTGTCATTTGAGCATATTCATTACTCAAGTGACATTCATTAAATGTTAAAAGTTACACGAAAAACAAAGTGAAGTTGTTGAGGAAATAATTATACAATATTATTTAACACACTCAGATATATTTATTAATACAATTATGCATAATAACAAATATTTATACTGATAGATACCTCAGTGTTATTTGTTAAGATAAGACATTATGATTTGTAAATGCTTTATAGCAGGTATTGCATTGCATTTTTATGTAATAATAACATTTCGTAACCTCCAGGGATACATAAATTTATTATAATAAATGTTAATTTGGGATTAATAAATTAATATACTTACTCAAAAACGTTTGTAAGGTTACGCCTTTCTATAGTAAATCTAGGAAGAGACAGATTATGTGGTTCCGCTGTGAACCAAGATGTGTCAGAAGTCTTTCTTTTTGAGGTACAGATATTTGATAAGATTATAATCTAAATTTTACTAACAAAAAATAACCGACTTCAAAGTTACTCAAAAACTACTTGTCAGATCTCGTTCAAATTTATGTGGGACTACATGACAAGTACCTGCTTTAGATTAAAACAGAACCATCAGAATCGGTTGGCGTGATATTGAGTTATTCGTCCATTTGTCGCGCACATACTTAATATAAAAAGACTTATATGGTTTTCTCATGGATACCACTGTCAGATCTCAATAAAATTTATGTAGGACCACATGACAGGCACCAGCTTTCGATTAAAAAAAGAATCATCAAAATCGGTTCGCCCAGTCCAAAGTTCTGAGGTAACACACATAAAAAAATACAGTCGAATTGAGAACCTACTTTTGGTTTGGAGCGTGTAAACAATTATAATTACTAAAATTAAACTAATTAAATTCAGGATTTGGACTGAAATAAAAAGACGTATTGCCGATTTGGAGGTTGGTTTAATACTTGTTTTTTAATCATGGTGGGCTCATCTGGTGGGCCGAGCACATTCGCTGAGCCCTCACATTTTGTTCTTAGAAATAGTATGGAACTACACTAATGCTGAAACAGCAGTAGGGGAAAGAGGGCTATACATAACTCCTCCGACCCTAAGAGGGAAATTATCGGAAAGTTCGGATGAAGAATCATTCCGATAATTTCTCTTAAACAATAAACATTTAGGCGATTTTAGCCAAATTATATACCTAACTCAAAAATACAATAAAACTGGAAATTATTAAAGTAAAAGTGACGTATCCTAAAATTTCACTGAAGCTAAAGTTCTTTTGGTTACTCAAAACACTTTCTATCACTTCACTATGTTTTAATGAAAAGGCCATGTTTTCACATCATATTCACCACACTTCCTCGGTATTGTTTGGATGCGCAACTGGGGCCAGGCGACAATAGAAATCCTCTCCACTACTTCAGATTATATGATGACGAAGGTTAATTCCATTGATTTGCAGGAGCCAATTTATTATTAGCATTGACTTCCTGAGCCCTGACCATTTGATTTGAATTTTTCGTTGTTCACATGAAGTATGACCTCGGTCGAATTTCATCAGCTGCTCTACACAAATAAGTTCGTAGTATAATGTTTGATTGTCTAGAGTGCATAGATGCTGATCGCCAGTAGACAGTTTACGACAGGGTTTTATGAGCGGTAAGTATTTGAATCTTTTCGCCAGAAGGTAAGGACATTTAGGCATTATAGCTAAGGTTTTATTTTCAGGTTCGTGGAAAATAGGTAAGGAATATATCTTAAAATAATTATAGGACTTCTTATCGGTAAGTGGAACTTCCATTATAAATGTTATTTGATTATTTTTTATAAAAGATTTTACACAAACAGTTTCCTCAATTTTCAATAAAACTTAAAATGGTGGATACACTAAGGTTCAATGATTAGAAATCAAATTTAGATGTTACAATTATTGTACTCTGACTTATTGTTTCAGTCACATTAATAAAACTGTCAGACATTTTGGAGACTATTTTTTTTTTTTATTAATAATTTGATTTTTGCTTAGCTCTGAAATCCTGAGAATATGATGCATTCCAATGAATAGGGTTGAAGGCGATTTGAGCCTAACGATACGCACCATATTTTCAGGTGAGTTATATAAAAATACATTTAAAGCCGTGTTGTTGTAAATCACCAATTTAGCGCGTTTTAACTCCTCACTATCGATCGTATTCACTTTTGACATTAATAATGAACGAACACCTTGAATTCTGTTACAAAAATCTAAAAAGCTTTCACCCGATTTAATTTTTAAAGATTCTAATTCTATGTATATTAATAATACACGCTTCACTACGCGGATCTCCAAAATGTTGAATCAACAATTGTTTTAACACGGACCACGTAACAATATCATCGCGTTCCAATAAGTGCAGCTGCATCCTCTCTTACTCGTTATAACGTTAAAAACATAAAAATTTTATTCAGCACTTCTTTTATACCGATCAATTAAATATTGGCATTTTCGCAAATAAAGGTTTAACTGTCTTTTATCACCATTAAGCAACGGAATTAAATCAATAATTTCTTTTGGAACTGGTTCGACTCTCGTTGTAGTCATTATTAATAGAGTAGTAACTAATTAGAGGCAGCAACTCACTTTAATAATTAAAATCCTATTAAATTTCACACACACACATATATTAAACAATAAAACACACAATTAAAATCACAAAACACAATAATGTTTCATGCACCATTAAAAGAAAAAAAATGTAAAAATTCAACATAAAACACAAAATTTGTAAAAGTTGTAAAAAATTAATATTACGAAATAATATCGCATAAAGAAAAATGACGATATTAGTCTAATAAAATATTAATCATTGAGTTTTAAATGATTTTCTATACTTATTAGTTCAATTAAATTACAATATTCAATATTAAAATGTAGAGTCTCTGACACTTATTTACTCTTTGTCTGCTTCTATTAATAGAATTCTAAGAATAAGATAAGGCCTTATAATTTCATGTAGCCCTATCTGACTATAAAATAAAAAGAATGTTACATGAGCAAGTTTCGATCTCAAATATAACAATTAAAATTAAAATATGATTTGAAAAATACGGGAGGATTTAAGGACAAAGGACTGGCGAAAAGTTCTACTCACCAACCGCTTGCGACTCCCGGCCCATACTCGATGATTTCACACTCAGGATTCAAAAGAATATTTATTTGGTTCGAAGGATTTTCTCTACTCGCGTAGACGACACTCACTTTTTCTTGACGAATTTTGACGTCGGAAAAATGCGCTAACCACGAATTTAATTGAGAATATCCTACCGGCTGCGCCACTTTTGGTTTGGAGCGTGTAAACAATTATAATTACTAAAATTAAACTAATTAAATTCAGGATTTGGACTGAAATAAAAAGACGTATTGCCGATTTGGAGGTTGGTTTAATACTTGTTTTTTAATCATGGTGGGCTCATCTGGTGGGCCGAGCACATTCGCTGAGCCCTCACATTTTGTTCTTAGAAATAGTATGGAACTACACTAATGCTGAAACAGCAGTAGGGGAAAGAGGGCTATACATAACTACCTCCTCCTTATTTGAAGTCGGTTAAAAATAATGTGCAACTATATCACCTTCGACAGTGCATGTGCACCTAGTGTTAGAAGTTACTACTAAATCGGGTATTGTATCAGAATATCTATCACATCGTTGATAAATAAACATAATAGTATTGGCTAACTAAAAATAAAACGCCGCACGCGCAACTTAAAATATTATGTGCAATTACTTTTGCCGGATTATAATAATGTCTATCGTCGATGCCATGATAATATTTAAACAAAGAATGTGGTAATCGGATGACATTTTATTAGGAAAACTTACAGCTCCAAATTTGAGTGAATCCACATTGAGCTTTCAATCATTTATCTAATTTATCAGACCAAGATAAAGCATAAACATAAACGCTCACACACTCATACCCCCGCAGTAGGTTTTCATCTGTGTCGCGGGTGGCATGGACGACACATATAACACATCACAACAACACCCTGCACCCGAGTACAAATATTTATCTGTCTCATAAATATCTGCCCCGGTCGGGAATCGAACCCGGAACCCCTCGCTTCGCAGACAGGGTCGCTACCAACTAGGCCACAGGGCCGCAGGGTCGTCAAAAATTCGTTGTGCGTGCTAAATTCGAACTTGGCTTAACCAATAACCATGGCTTGGCTTAGTGTGGAAACCATTACTACTTCAATAAACATTTTAAAATTCTTTTGAGAAGGAACCCAAAAAATATTGGCATTTACTATTCGATTCTTGCAATCAGTAATTAAGTATATTCATGATACAATATTGCGCCAATTAACGACCACGTATCGAATATTAGTACTTAATATTACAATAGTGACGTAATAAATATTGTACCGTGGATCGTGTTGGCCAACGGTTTCAGGTTGCAACTTGATACAGCTTTCAACACTCCCCATTCTCTTCTTGCAATACTATTGATTCTTATAATTTTCTGGAGTTGCAAGAACGCACTTTGCATTGTGAAAAAACTAAACCACAATTTTTATCACCTAAATAAGTGGAAGCGAGAAAAGGTTATTTTGATAACAATTTGCTTGTTGCAATTGGTATTATGTTGTATGACTATACGACGCGCAATGGATATTCTGGCTTTAGGGATATCCAATAATGAAATCGATAATAGGTTGTATTTATTGGAAAATATTTGCAATATTGGAAACGATGAAATATTATAATATTATTCAATAAACATAACCCAACGACAAAATATTATTCCAAAAAATATATTCTCCAATTAATCTACACTATTACCATATTGCTTTCACTGTGATTTCTACCAGTAACTCGTACTATTGTGATTAACACTCGGTTTAGGTGAATCGTGTCTCGCTTACGGATCGCCGTCCTCTGCGATTAAATCATTCGTAGGCGAACGCACCTTCACTCACTCTCTACGCATGCTAATTTGATAATTGCTGCTAAAACCAATCCCACCGGCCACTTTCAGAACCTTATGTCATTTACGAGCTAACAGTTCTGTTAGTTCTTGTTAGTATATAGCAGGATTGGACCTTGTGAAGGCATGTGGCATGTGGATCAGTCTTACCATCAGGTGGGATTGTGGTCAAGCAAACTTATTATAAGTAAAAAAAAAAACTTATAGTACAAGATCCGTATTAGAGGCGTTTCTGCACGCATCTGCTTACCGGACAAATTTTTTTTATATCAAATAACTTATGTAAAGAAAAGTATTGCGAATGGGTTGCCTAAATTTTTTTTTATCACAATAGGTAGGTACATTCTTTCAAGAAACAAGTGAAAGATTACCTGTCGCTCTAATAATAACTTCTATTCGATTTCATTTTCCTTTAATCGCGTCCTGAATCATTCCCTATTCTTCATTTGTACCTATTCTCCATAATTAAATACTAGGTGCTGACAAACGTTAATTTTTAATTGTGCACCCTACTCTGTTTCCGAAATTATTCTCTGTATTAGATTAATACTTAGGTTGTTCTGGAAGAGATTGCTATTTAAGTAATAAGACCGTCTATTGTACGTACTAAGTCCTGTATTATAAAATTTATCCAGATATAATTTTGGTGAACAATAAAGAGGATTTCATTGTAGTTGTTGTACCCACAAAAATTTTAACGTGACATATCTCTCCAGCCAACAATTTTTCAATCTCAAAAGAAGACGCCATAGATCGAATTGTATGAAACTGAAAACGGGCTAGGTTACGTTAAGTAAGGTAGTACTTAGTAGGTACTATACGATAGTACTATTTTAATTCTATAGTTTAACTAGAGTCCTGTGAACAGTGTTGAATGGCTCCATCGCGATAGCATCTCGTCATTGTGTTGTTTATCGGATCGGAGGAAGTTACGTCGTTTTTGTTCGCCGTTGCGTAGACCATACGTCGCGTCGTACACACGCTGTTTAGAGCTGTTGCAGAGGAAAGAGTGATAGCAGACTTGTTTTGCTGTCTTTAGTATTTCTTTAATGTCATCACCGTTGACACACCTGGATTCTCGAGAGTTAACCATTTAAAATATTTTTGCAAAAAATTGCTAGTTGTACTTCAAAAAAGGTATTTTGAACCAATTTTGATGATTCTTTTTTTAATCGAAAACTGGTACTTGTCAGGTAGTCCAACTTAAATTTGAGCGAGATACCTATGACTAGCAGTTTTTGAGTTATCCCTAACTTTGTGAGTTATCCCTAATTTTGGAGTTGGTTATTTTTTGTCAAGAATTATATAATTACTAATATTATATTAAAAAGTTTGTATGGAAATTGTTTCCTCTTTAACGCAAAAACTAATGAACAGATTTTCATGAAATTTAAAACAGGTAAACCGTGACTCGAACAAGATTTAGGGTATTTACGCTATTTTAATATACGTACATATTTACCCATGTACGAATGTTTCAAGGATTATTTTTTCTGTGTATAATTGTATGGTGTACATAAACTATTAAATAAAATAAATAAATAAAATATATATTATCCCGAAAAACACAGTAAAAGCTGCGGGCGGAGCGGTAGTACCTAAATAATATTTTTTTCCCGCGGTACAATTTACGTCTAGTGTGAAAGACCCTTAACAAGTCTTTATGCTTCAAATACGCAAAGGTCAAAGTGTAGTAACTGAAGCTTTGTTTCTAATGAGTTGTAACGCCGGAGCTGTGAGTTGTGTTACTGCCCCATTTACCGCGAATGTTGTAATGTTTTCACTATTCTATTCTTCCATTTTACTGCACGTTTTGTCACTATACATAACTATACAATACATGCTTGTTTTTAACGTTGTTGTATTATAGGAGTACATGTACGTAATTATTATTTTTAGTTGGTTATTTGGAAATATTCTTTTGACTCGCCTGTAAACAGTTTGTCTTGTGGATGGAGCAGAAAAGGTTTGCAAGCATAGATTTGTAAATAGCCTCGTGAATTATACAGAGGATTATCCACTTCAGACTCTCCCTTTCTTGCTTGGGGCGGATGCTGCAACGAAGAAAATGATTTATGATCCCTTGTTTCTTGTTTAGAGGTTGCTGGAACTACGAGGATTTATACTGTTACCACCCGTTCTAAAAATTAGTTTAGATTTTTTTACATTGCTGCAGTGTGGATAAATAGGTAAGGTAGAGAAAACCCCCGTATTTCCGAAAGATGTTGTTAATTAATTTTTAAGTTTTAAATAAAATAAACATAAATTGATAATATATCGGCCGTCGGGTACGGTTGTTATCAGAATTTAAAAGTCGTTGAGTCTTGTTGGAGGCCTTCAGGCGGTAAGAAAACTTCTGATACTTGCGTTGGCTACTAACCCCTCCACCAATCCGCACTGGAGCACCGTGGTGGAGTATGCTCTAGGCCTCCTCAAGAGGAGAGACCCGTGCCCAGTAGTGGGCCATTAATAGGTTGAATCATTATGGTTACTATTTTAAATATCAACTAATTAAATTATAAAAGTGATATTAAGTAATCTTATTTTAAAGAGATTAAAAAACAAGTTCATTTGGAAGAACTTTAATGATCATTACAACCGAAACGGTAGTAACACGTTCCCGTCGCATGTCGTGAATGTACAATATATATATAGATATAGTAGACACGATAAATATACGTATTAATACATTGGGTATAACAACCGTCGCCTAATATAGTCAGTTACAATAAGTCCGTGAAATAAAGACAATTACATACTCTACATGCCGGCAGATTAAATAATTGTACCATTTTCAATTTATTACAACCCTGATATTGTACTAAATTGTAATGCAACGTATATGTACCTACTCAATGTGTATGGTACGTCAACACTTTAAAACAAATTGTTATATTACTCTTCGATATTCATGAATATAGATAATTACTTAAAGTAAAACGACTACGTTTGTTACTGATATCTATATAACACCATCTAGACTATTCTAGACAATGTGAACATTCGTCACCAAGCCTGAAATATGTCCTTGAAAACATTTAAATAATTATACTTAGCATTCCACAATAGTTATAGGCCACTCATTTAAAAGCTATCATAATCATTTGACACTACAAAATCGAGACAATTATTTTTAATCTGCCGTTACTAATCTAACGAGATAACCTAAATCTTAGATCAATTCAGTTTGGCTTGGCCTAGTTACAAAGTTCTACTTCAATATGAATATGTACACGATTTTCCTCTAAACTTCTATTCTAGAGACATCTACTTCGATTATGAAATTACTCTATAATGGTAACAGCATCTTCATTATGTACCACATGTCCAATGTACCGGTACAAACCGATGGTACAAAATGTAATGGCTGTAATTCGCACTAAACATTCAATCACTAATTTTTGATATTTTATTCAGGTATACGATTAGATACATCATACGGTCATACTCACGTTAAAAATATGCTGGTATGATATTATGGCATAATGTCTCCGTTCATCCATAAAGCTTGTGTGTGATTTTAGCGACAGCGAACTAAGTAGGTACGAATAAATATTTTGATGATAAATAATCTAAATTTTACTAACAAAAAATATCCGACTTCAAAGTTACTCAAAAATTACTTGTCAGATCTCAATAAAATTTATGTGGGACCACATGACAGCCATAACGAACATAAAAAAAAATACAGTCGAATTGAGAACCTCCTCCTTTTTTTGAAGTCGGTTAAAAATATCGAAGAGCGCCGTTATTACTTGTGATCAAAACCATTCAGTGAAATTATTCTTAATCTGAAAATACCTGATGTATACCTGAACAAATTATCATACAAAGTAACAGCGATACACAAATTTAAATTTAAGGTCGCTGACAAAATATCCATCACTTCAAAAGGATGGCTTATTGAAATATAGAGCAGAATCAGATAAAAGCCATCCCTGTATCCGAAGTTGCCAATGCAACATCTACACGTGCTTTAAATGCTTCCAAAAACACACAAATACCTAATTATGCCCATCAACTTAAAACCTTGGCATGACAGTATCGTAAAGCCATATCATATTTTAAGTAAGTGGCCATTTCGACTCATTCCTAAATGATTAATTTTCCATTTGAATGGAAAGATCATGTTTGTTCTCCGAGTCACATAGGTGTAGTGAGGAAAAATGGAGAAGGTTAATTTTCGCGTAAGTACTTTCCTTAACACATTTCTTGAATCTTGGAAGTCTCGCCAGTGACAGATATTGGAAATACTTGTAGGTATTCACACAACGTATCTTGAGCTCATTTTTGAAAAGCTAATAAGACACAGGGAATGTATATGAAATTCAAAACTTTTCACCTACGTTACATGTTTTGCAGGTGTCTTGGTTTTCAGATTTAGCTCTAACAACTGCTGTATTGATTCATCTGTATGTTACTGTAGCAGTGGCGTAGCTAGCCCTAAGGAGGGCCCCATCAATATTTAGTGTGGGGCCCCCTCAATGTCAGCTGTCAAATATAAAAGGAGTGCCAACTGTACTGTAGCTATCGTAGGCCGCTGGCGAGCTTTTTTTTGGAGTGTTAGTGGGGCCCCCTATACGCTGGGGGCCCCGTATAATTGATACGGCTGATACGGCGATAGCTACGCCCCTATACTGTAGACTAGTGTCAGTATAGAATGACTGACACCGTGTTCTGTTAATAAACGTGTAGAGCTCAACATGCGGAGTACCGTAGACGTTAACCTAAAGTGCGGCTTGCTAAAAAGCTAAATCTATCAAGATCTAATGGTACGTTTACATGCTTGCCAAGCCTCGGCAAGCCGTCACAAGCGGCAAGCATTTATTGGTCAATAAATAATTTGCTTTGGCTTGCGTTGGGTTGCCGATGCTTGTGACCAATAAAAGGTGTGTGTCGCAAGGCTTGCGGACGCTTGGCAAGCATATAACTGCAGCTTAAGGTTTACAATAGTAATTAAAGATCGAAGAATCTACCCATTGGTCGAGATTTACGGAAATCTAAGTTTAAATAGTAGCAAAACTTGATAATGAGGACTTTAACCTTAACATAACTGTATCACATCAATCGAAGTTACTTTTACAGACTAGAAATCATAGCACAGATTACTTATAAAAAATCTACTCAGTAAATAATTTTTTAAGTTGGCAGATTTTGATGTATTTAACTACTTATTCGAAGCATTGATGAAACATCGAATAAAAGTGTTGCAAATCATAAAAAAATTTCAAATAGTGCGCCGTGAATAAATAGGTGTAGTACCATAGTGATACAAATCCAACAAATTAGATGCAAATTCTAATTAGGAATAAATATAATAGAATAGGTACAATAGAATAGGATAAATGATTGCCTTGAAATGCTTGACACAAATATAATAGACTAGGTATCACATGGCATAACCTAAATTGGTATTACGACTTTACAAACTTTACTCAAATATGATCATGTTCCCATATTTGACTACCTACTTGAGATTACAAAAACTATCACGATCACAACATTATCTAAACATTTAAGTATCCTATTATTTTTAATCAGATTGGTTTAAGTATTACATCAACACAGACAAATTAATTCTATAGTTTCAGAATTCTGTACCTACTTGAATACAAAAATGCACTACAAACATGTTACCTAGCTTATTAAAGTTCTGAATTGCTAGCGAATTAAAATAAGAGACGGATCGATATTTAGTCGGAAAAAGCTTAACAACTAAGTACAATAATAATTATTAATATTATTATAAGTGCGCGCAATGCAGAGAGAAAATAATTGTAGGTACTAATATTATCAACTATATTTTAGCTAGGTGCGAAATACATGTTACATAGAAACAACGATTTTGGCGCGAAAAATTTGACAAGTCTATTTTACACAGACAATAAATAAATAGAGTTTTTAATTTACTAAACATTTTTCTTTATTTAGCACTTTTACGAATAGATTGTTAGAAGAACAATTTATTATAAGTTTAATTTCGTACCCTGGTTTATTTTAAACCTGCAGGCTTACTCCCGAAACCGATTCGAATTTGATTTTGTTTCTGATTCGAACTCGAATTCGATTTGTACTCGATGAAGATACGTGAGCACAAGGTTTCATTTGAAACCCGAGCTGCTCCTTAAATTCCTTCTTTTATAACAATCAAGTAAACATTTATTTATAAATACTCGTACACTACTGAAACACATACGTGATATGAGATGGAAAGACGTATACCATGTTGTGTTGTGTATTATAATATTAATATTATATCTAGTCCCAAATCCACAAATTAATAATTTGTATTATCTGTACCTACTCCGTTCTCTACTAAAAAGAAAAAGCCGTGCCGATATTAATTAAGGTCAACTTTTATATAAATAAGGAATATATACTAAAATTTAGTGAAATCTTCGTTGTTGTCGCTTTTCTAACTTATTTAAATTATAATTTATATTCCCATTGACCTAAGAGTCAGTTGAAATAGGAAACAATACAGATGAATTATCTAATAGTAGGTACTTGTTAGTCCGTCAGATATCTAAAATAAAAAACTATTTATCGTTATTGTTAATTATACAATTCAATCATTATTAAATCTGTTTTAGGTGCGTCTTGCTCCCTAAGAACCATACTCAGCTGAATTATTTCTTCTATTAACAGTCTTAATTTGGCACAATAAAGATCTAATTCATAAATGATCCAATTTGTTAAAATAAAATCATACTAGATAATAATCATGAACATAAATTATTGAACATTACTTTTCCGCTAATTCAAAATAACACCGTTTACGTAAGATTCCTAACAAAGAATCTAATACGAGACAAATAAATTGAAGAAATAAAGTCACATAATCGTTTTATAACGTGGACAAAAAATCTAATAAAAGAAACAAAAAGATGAGAAGCCACTTCCCTTTCTTGACCGCGATGGCGTGCGCTAATGCTGCACTCGGAGTAAAATCGAGGTCGGTTTGAGGCAGGAAATTTCAAAAGTGGTTTAATCTAATAAGAATATTGCATAATGGTAGCCCGTAATGCACTGGTCGGCCGCGTAGAACGGGCCCGACTGTAAGATGAACTCGTGTAATCTAGACTTTAGCACTATTACAAATAGTAGGTTTACACTGGTTACTGCAACTCCAAACGGGAGCGAAGTAGTTAAGTTCGCCACAGAATTGTTTTGCTTCGGAACTCGCTTTACCAGTTGATTGGACGAATGGTTTGTTTCAGGATCATGGATATTATCTCTCAAGTCCTGATATAGATCGGTCAAAATTTGATACACTTATTCACTAGAGACATTCAATTCATACTTGTATGAAAATCGATATCAGTCCTAAGTTATTCAATGAGATCGATTTTATCCTTGTATGTCCTTAATACAGTATCATGTTAAAATATCTCCGGTAACATACATAGATACATTGTACTTTTTTAGTTTGATCTTATATTTGTTAATAAGTCAGAATAAGCATCTCCTTTGGTAAACTGTTGTATGATACACAACTGCATCATGACTGAGATGAAAGGAGAGTGCATAAAAACAGATAAATATATTATAATTAAATCAGAGGATGAAACAAGGCCGCTCCCGGTTGCACGCGCGTATCATAACAAGGCATCTCCAGCAACAAATATTAAAATCAAACTGCGTCTGTCACAGGTTGTGCATAGTCACGACGAAAACAAACAAAGAGAAAGAGAAGAAGAAACAAAGGAACAAGAGACAGAGACAGCAGGAGACGCAGCTAGGGCGCTAGGGCGGAGCGAGGCCGGTCTCAGGGTCACGCGCGGCCCAGCATGGCGGCCACGTCGCCCGCGGACTGGGAGTGGAGCAGCGCCCCACGCGTGGGCCGCGGCGGGGCCAGCCGGGGCAGCGCCAGGACTCCCGCCGGGGTGCTCCCGCGCGGGCATCCCGTCACGAACTCGTGCCGCGTCGCCTCTATCGGCGTGATGCGACGCTTCGGATCCCATCTGCAAAGAACGTCTTTGTTAGTAATTAATAGTATTGCTGTTTTGGAATGTTTCTCGTAATTATTTTAATCTTCAATGGGTATAGAAAGCAACGTCGCTTTTAGCCGCTTACAGGGAAAAGTGAAGGTTTGGACATTTGCTAGCCGTAAAAGGCTGCTTGTTTGTACTAAAATTGGCCTAATTGGACGACCATGCCAATCAGACTTCCATATTAACTCGCTTTCAATGCTGACAAAGAGACGAAGTTTTAGTTCCGTATTCAATACAATGCTGTATGAAAATGATATGAGAGTGAGATAGTCGAGGTGGATCGTTCGGACAATTATTGTGATCCACCATTATAATCTGCCAAATAGAATAGTTGCCGCGTAAAGTTACAAATGCACTATTCCATGGACATTTGAGGTGTGATGACATTATTCACGCTATATGGCGATATTTACCGACTAAGTGTAATTTAAGCTCATATCGACTCGACCTAGATTGCTATCGTAGAAGCAGCCATAAAAAAATTATATGAAAACCTACTTTTCAATTCAATGTTGACCAGTATTTAATAAGATTAGGTAGGTATCTAATACAGTTCTATCCACTTACAATTCGTAGTGTTAAAATAATACGCATTAATAAATTTAATGTTTAACAATATTATTACTATATATAATATATATCGCAGCTTAAACCTAAAGATTTATTTGTTGTCCAGTTTAGTACGTGGCCTGACGAGATTTAATCGTTCATTGACCGCTCCTACAAGTGGATCAAGGCGGCACAGCCACTCTCGTTTATTAAATACTTATCATTTAGGGTTGCTAGGATATAATGTTAAAAAACACGCCATTACTAATACCTACTATTATGTCTTTTGTGAAAGAAAGAAAGAAACATTTATTCCGTCATAAGAATAGCAACAACGTTAAAATTCTATGGTAAGATTATATAATATTATGTACTCGTTAATTTGTTTGATTGAGTTCGGAGTTGCAGCAACCAAAATGACGGAAAAGGGTCGCACTCAGAAAATGGCGCAGTAAGTGGTTGGTATAACTTATAGGTATTAACTCACTACGTCCTGTGCTAATACTAATAAAGCATTTAATTATAGTTCCTTCTAGAAGTAACCCTGAAATGTTGTAACAGGTTTCGGTTACATTGTCCGAGTCAGTATATAGCTAGTCCTCTAGAGTCTTTAGTCGGCAACGAGTCGTTGATGGTATTTGTTAAGCATGTCAGCAGGCCAGGTATTGACATCAAGTGGCCTTCCTGCACATACTCAATTAACATACCTAATACTCGTTTATACGAGGATGTTTTACGAAAGGGTTCAGTGTGGTATAATATCCCCTCACCCCCCTCTAAAAAAGGTAGGTAGGTGCCTAATTGCCGAATAAGCATAGATCGCCAAATATTATGTGGCCAGTTTTAAATTAAAATTTTGGCATCCCTGTTTTCTAGAACTATTGAAATTGGTATTTGGTTCGATATTAAGCTATATATGAAATCGAATGAGAACTTTAAAGCGTTACAACTAAGTAACTACTTGACTTGAATGGTTCAAGCCATTCACCGTGTACAACTGATCTCGCGCACACAAAATCTGTTTTTCTCTTTATTACATACAATATCATTGGTTTTAGCTGATCCTGTATGATTATCATTTTCACGTATAAAATAAAAATTAAATGGAGAGCTTAAAAACCAATATCGAATAAAAATCTGTTATCCAAACCTTAAGTACTTTTTGTCATTTTTTTGATTCATCACAGACGTTGACTAATCCAATTAAAAATTTTGATTGTCCTGTCAAAATACAACTGACTCTTAACTCATAAGATAATAAAATGAAGCAATTCTTACAGCGTTGTTGCCTCATTTTTGGATGCAGCGAATAAAGGCGATGTTAGACACGTCCTTTGCGACGCAAAATATTATAAAAACTTGAACCTAGAGAACGTTAATTTGAAGATAATTTTGGCAGCATAATTTTATCCCAATAGTGTAACTAGGTTGTCTCTTGGTGACAACATAATGATTAATAACCCTTGATTTGCTTTATGATGGAACCAATGTGATGCAATAAACTATAAGCCAGTAGGAACAGAAGATATTAGTTCATTGAGGAACATATCCAAAAGAACCTTGCTGATCAGTAGGAACAGATCCAAAAGAACGGAACTTGTTTCGCATGAGTCAATTTACCCAGGTGTCATACTGGACATAGGTACACTTAATGGTAAGTATATTCTGTGCACACATCCTACGCTACAGATGGACAGGAAATAACAAGGCATCATGCAATCAGCCGATGACACTTCAGCGGCGAAAAGGAGGTTAGTTGCTTGCAATTGATTACCACTATAACCACCTGTGGTTTTTAACCTCGTGAACTTTCAAGACATTCAATTGTTTACTACAGATAAAAGTAAAGTTCAGATTTGATGTAAGTAATATTATTTTTCTTTCTAACCGTATAAGAAGTTATAAGTAGATACGCATCACGAAGAAATATAACTTATTTATATACATTATTTATAACACATATTTGAGCGTTCTTCAAGTGAATTTATTTGTGAATACCAATGATTGAAAACTGACTGGCAATAAATTGTCTAGGGTAGTGGACCCTTTTCTTATTCTGTAACTACACATGAGCCCAGCTGTGAATGGTCTTCACCATGTTACCAGACTTGCTAGTCCTGTTACAGACTAAATCCTATTACTAATAATCATCTCTTATGTAGTGAAATTGCCTATAAAAGTTTGTTCAAGCAATCAAGCGTTCATTTTCATTATATTTCGTATAATTAATGTGATGTAAGCGGACGTCTAAAATTTCTTTTCATGTTTATTTCAAAATTCAAAATTCAAAATTCAAAATCATTTATTCATGTAGGTATCATTGATACACTTATGCACGTCATTTTTTAATTTACCAGCTTTTCGGAAAGGTGCTTTGTCATGGAGGAGAAGAAAAGCCGAAAGAAACTCCTCAGCACATCTTTTAAAAATAAAATACATTGGTATATTTCTTACAAAGAAGTATCACTAGCCTGTACGGAACTGATTGCAGATCTGGTCATTTCCATGCGTCTTTGTCATTTATGTACTCATCTACAGTATAGTAGCCTTTGCCTAAAAGTTGAGATTTTACATGTTTCTTAAATAATTCCACTGGCAAATCACGTATTAACTTTGGGATTTTATTATAGAACTGTACACCACGGCCCATAAAAGATCGCTTCACTTTAGAAAGACGGTAAGATGGCGTTACTAGCTGGTGCATTTTTCTTGTTTGGCGATTAGTGATATCAAAATTTTGTTTATACGCGCTTATATTATTCCGTATAAAAACCACGTTACTATAGATATATTGTGAGGCTACTGTAAGTATACCTATTTCTTTGAACTTGTCACGCAAAGTTTCACGAGATCTAAGTTTATAAATAGCCCTAATAGCTCTTTTTTGTAGTATGAAAATTTGTTCTATACTGGCTGCTTTGCCCCACAGCAAGATGGCATATGACATAATACTGTGAAAATATGCAAAATAAACCATCCTAGCAGTTTCGACGTCAGTATACTGCCTTATTTTTCTAACAGCGTAAGCAGCCCTATTTGCCTATATAAACTATTTTGTGACGCAAGCAACCAGCTCGTAACTTTGGGATTGGTGCTAATAAATCTCCAAGTGAAAAGGAATAGTTAACTATTTACTTAAGTTATAATAATACGAGTATTAGTTTGTGTCGTGGGATTACCGACTAGAGATTGTAGATCTTAACAGCTGTAAATAATCGACATGTGTTAACGAATGTCAAGTAAATAAATAATAGTTTAAAAAAAGTAAAAAACACGCTTTTATAGAAAATTCAACTAAAAAAATAGAAAATAAATTTGAATTAAGAATCGTGTACATAATTGTAAAAAAAGCGTAGGGTGCTTTTTAATAAGACTTTATCACTTCTACTCACAGATATGTATACCTAGAGGTATATATGTCTGTGCTTCTACTCGTTGACACCATGCACCCCACGCTTTTATTACAATTACACGATTCTTAATTCAAATTTATTTTCTATTTTTTTACTTAAATTTTCTATAAAAGCGTGTTTTTTAGTTTTTTTTAAACTATTATTTATTTTTCATTTTTAGTTTAATTTTTGAAATTAAATTTAGTTTTTTTTCTCCTTTCTTTCTTTCTTTTTTTCTTTAAATATTGAATTGTCATCGATCCTCGATAAGTTTACAAAGTTTGAAAGAAATCTGACCGTTGAAAGCTAATTTAAAGCGTGTAATACATAGAGAAGCTATCTCAAACAAAATGTGTGTTCCACCGCCGGCTTGCCCTCCGTTCTCTTTTCAAACTAGAAGCCTCGTTTGTACACTTGCCATAGAGTAACTTTGTATATGACACTTGTCGAACCAAGACAAGCAGTCACCGACTCCAAATCTTTACAAGCTCTTACTCCAACTTTATTTGACGTGCAAAAGCGTTTAAACGATTTCAAACGTAATTACCATTGATTCGTGTCAAAAAATCCAACACTTTAAATTGGTCACAAGCGTCGCGTCGGCAAGCTTATTTAGTCCATTAACACGCTAGTGGCTTGCCAAGTTCAAACGCTCCTTATGATTTTTTCATTCAGAAATGGCGGGAACATTGCACAATAATTTAATTAAATTCGTTTTAGTTGATTTAAGTTAATATTTTGTTTTCTTACCTATGATAAGTGATACCACTATCTTTTTTGTTTTTTGTCGTGCAATTGTGTCACATTCTTATTAAGCACGACGGCATTTTTTCAGTTTTTTCGTAAACAATTTTGACATGCGGCCGCAATGAGCGCAGCCGAGTGACAGCTGAGTGACAGAATGAAATGCAGCCGGCCGGCTGCAATGCACACCCCCAACCCGATGTTCGCGGTGTCCCTTCTATACGCTAGTAATAGTAATTCTATGGTGTAATTATGTTTTTTCTTTCTTTCATTATTTTTTTCTTCTTTAAATATTGAATTATCATCGGTCCTCAATAAGTCCACGAAGTTTGAAAGAAATCTGACCGATTGAAGTGGGTCAAAATCAAGTCCAAAGAAAAGTTACAAACAAACAGGTGAAGCTGATATAAAGCGTGTAAAATAGCAAAAGGGATCAACGACTTTAAAAGCCAAGTTTACTATTAGTGGACTCTAGATAAAGAAGGAAAATTGGCCTGATTAACTATGACCTAAATAATCGATTTTGAATTAAGTTCTGATAATAATGTTATTTGAGAATTTCAAATCATAAGATGACGCTTAATGCATAATATTTTTTTTTCTTTCGCAAACTTTTGTTTTGAATAATGTTTATCTTACGAAGCTACTTTGAGTGTAGAATTATTCATGATAAGGATTATATAATAGCCAACCTGTGTATGCAAATCGATTAATGAATATCGAAAGCTGAGAATTATTATTATATATTATTATATTATTCGTAAGCGTTAAGCCTAAGTCACTAAATTATGGAAATTATTTAAATAGTTATGCCATCTTTAGTGGAGGAATGTTTTAAGATGCTTTCTATGCGTTTGTTAATAAATCATTCGTCTTTATGTGGTGATTAAGGATTTCATAACGCGCCTAAATAAATATAACTTCAACAAAGGAAAGCGAAAATAATGAGGTTTTTGTGTATTTGTTGTTCGTCGTACAACATATTACAGAATGACACATAAAATGATGCAATAAGCCTCAAACTTTAAAATACAGAGGCCACGCCCTGTTCAGAAAGCGACAATCACGATTATGTCGTATCGTCCAACAGGTTGTTCTCATCTTGCACGCATTTCACACATCTCACTGATACCAGCCGTTATGTCACTAATATTGTATATAGCTAGGGTTGCCATAACTTCTGGGAACCAATACGGGACGTTTTCTGTTACTGTTCCCAAAACCCGACACGTGGCTTTTCAAATACACCATACATAGCATGCATGTGTAGTAATCTCAACCGTATCAAAAGTATAAAATACATTGAATAAAAAAATCAAAAAAATATATAAATCAAAGTTTTTATTCGAAATGATCCATGTTGATAATTTTTCTCACTTCTATCTCCGTATTTTGTTGAAATACGGGACATATAGGACGGGATGGTCAAATACGGTGACGGTCCCGAATATACGTGACGTATGGCAACCTTATATACATAATTATATCTTTAACTCATACGGTATATCGGCAAAGGAAGATTAACTCGGAAAATATGTATAAAAACAAACTGACAGGCTTTTTTATGGAAATTGCTGGAAAACGAACTGACGATCCACCTGTTGAATGACATGTCATAAATTAAGTTAGTATTAGTCTACTTTGCAACAATCCGCGTTTAACATGTATGATGGATTCCGCAAAGTAACGCCTGATACTATTAACTACATGTCATAAAAATTTTAATATTATAATTAAAGTTAATCAAGTTTCAAGGCTTAACAAATGGAAGCATCATTTTTCACCTAGGTATGCCCATTGCCCATAGAAAACTGTCATATTTGACATAATCAATGTTCTCCCGATAATATAATTTATTTATTTATTTACACTTTAAGCTAAGTGGTACGAAAGGCGGAATGCTATAAGCATTCTCTGCCAGTCGAGTTGATTATTGTCTTCTAAAAAAATATTCTCAGTAATATCAGGTAAATTTTATGTATACTAAGCGTAGTTCAGATTAAAAAAAGTTATTTTTTTTGATCTGAAGTAAGGTACTTATATGGATGACCGGTACTAAGTATATGTGACAAAATTTCACACATAGGTACATATGCTAAATAAAACACTGCCTGCCCCAGATTGCGTTACTTTATCGACACCCAGTGACCATCCGAAGTAGATGGTAACAATACTGTGCCAATATCGTCATAACAATACAACGTAGACGCAGTGCAGACAAATTGCGTGGCTTGGACTTGGTGCTTGAGCTATTGTTATTACGCGCCTCCTAGAGTAGCCTCCTCGTCTAGCATCCTTATCGAACCAAAACTTGAACTTTGATAGCTAAATTGATGACCATGGCTGAAGTACACAGAAGTAGGTTAACATTCAAATAATTCGCTCACCTAGTAATTTAATGGCACATCTGCAAAAAATGCGAAATCGAGTTTATATGGTATACGTGTTTAAAAGTGCATAATCTACATAGTGGTAAATATTTATTAATGTCTATACTAGTAACCAAATCCATACTATCTGTTAAAAACGTAAAAAGAACCCATAAATTAATTTTAAACATTTTTATAAAATTTTTGAAATTCGTTTCTGTAAAATATGACAAACGTAGATGTGCCGTTGTATTACTGGGTGAGCGAATTAACCAGTCAGTTCTTCAGTTTCGTAATTTAAACAAGTCACGTCAAATAGTTATCGGTTTTAGTGTGGATTGAAAAATGCTCATTTGGAAAAAATAACATCTTATATGAATAAAGTTACGTCCTTTCATTCCATCAAGATGTGCTCGTATTTTCGTGTTTCTGTTCAACAACTACATAACTTATCTTAACATAGATCGAGTGTCGTGGAATTTCTAAATCGCCTAGCTCTATGGTAACTGATTACGTCACATAACCTTTCACTAGAAGCCTGTATCTGGTATGTACTCGCACATCACGAAAAGTAGTCACTTTACGGCGTCTTGTGGGAAAAGAATACTGTGTGCCAAATAGCGGTAAGCATCTTCGTTGTAGGCCATTGAGTATTGTTGTTTTAATTAATTTTATTACGCAATGGCCATATTACAATCATTATAATGCTTTATGTAGGAAAGTGTACTGCTATTATGTATCTCTGATTGGATGTTGTTATTATGTTTATTTTCTTATTAAGTAAAGCCGTAGGTAAAAGCATTTAAAACTTGACAACCTACTTTTATTCAAAATTGTGTGTCTCTTTGAAATTGATTAGTACTTATTGCTACTTCAGTAATACAAATACACCGACGACGCCAGGAAACAAGTACATAAAATGAAATTACATATCTGTTTTAGTAAAAACTAAAGGATTATTGCAGCAAACCGACCGATCATTGATATCGAATTGATTATAACATTTCGATCGGGCAATTAACGCATAAAAATAAAAAAAAACAACCATAAAAAAACCAGTAGATTTACCAACAGAATCATGCGTAACGGCTGCTTGAGAGAAATCTGTGTTCTTCGAAGAAGTTGGTAGGTTTGACGATAAGTTTTGTTAAAGGGTTTAGAAGTAAGGATCATAACGGAAAAGAAACTTGAAGACCACGCGAAGTTAAATAATCAAGTCTTTGGACTGTTATAGCATATAAGAAAGAAAGAAAGAAAGAAAGAAATTCTTTATTCCAACAGTTACTTACTACAGAAACAGTGATGGGTAGAATAATAACAATAATAATAAATAAATTATTCTCTGTAGTAAGCACTCAGGAAATGGATCGCACTCAGTAATTGCTCTGGAGAACCACCACAGCACTGATATTCTGTGCGAGCCATTTTGGAGCGCAGTTCATGCCACTATGCATAAAATACTTAAATTCTATAAAATAATATAGCTAAAATTACAAACAAAAAACGTAATATAGTTCTATTACACTTAAATAAAAGCTTAAAAGGAAAATACCTATAAATTATAAATATGTAAATAACCATATCATTATCTATTACTAGCAAACTTTGTATTTTGTATTGGAAAATTAAATTGTCGTTTTTAATATTTTCCGTTACTATTATTTATGTTTCTCGCCATTTAAACCTTCCCTGAAGTTCCACAAATATTTCAAGATCAAAATTTGCCAAATCGGTCCAGCTATTATCGAGTTTTAGCGAGACAAACGAACAGCAATTGATTTTTATATGTATATAGTTAATAAATATACGGAGGCCTCATGAAGCTTCGTGACAAATTTTAATACTTTAGGTAACTAAATACAGTTGTAATTAAGATAAAGCTCTTCCATGATTCAAAGTCCAGCTAAAAGTGCAATTCTCCCACATACAGCCTATTCGAGGACTATTGGGAGAGCTGAAGCGTTTGATTTATTATAACTATAGATTTTAGCGTTCTACCTCCTAGAACTCCTAGCGAGAGCCCTATTTCGCTTTCACCGCGACCGACGGCGCGGTCACAGGTCGGCATGGAGAGTGTAGCTATCACCACAGACCAGACTGACACGGTACAATTACTGCGAGCAAACTGTGCGTATAGTGTACATTATGACGTGATAACATCGGTGTGATGTTATACGTATAGAACGCAGAATCCAGCGGCTGTACGGCTGGTATTATGCGTAATGGTTACTTATATCAAGTAAGATACATACGATTATGTGTGTAAAGCTATACCACAATTTGAAAGGACTGGATGACCGTATAAATATTATAGAAGTCTTTTAGGTGCGGGTAAGAAGCGCTAACTTATAGTAGGGTCGATTTGCAAGCGATACAAAATGCGTTTTGTTTAGACAAGTCGGTCGTCGTAAATTTTTCATTAGGTATGATCAATAATATTATTTATTATTTATACATTCTTCATGTTAACCGGACCTTCCCTTTGTGATGCAGACTTCTCTCTCACGTCTCATGCGAGTGTTAGCCAAAAAAAAGTTTACGTCTCAATTAAGATCAATAAACAATTTAATAACTTCCACGAAAGCAATTAATAAGTAGGAAGTTACTGAGAGTGTTCTTGTAAGTTTTTGCTGCCATTAACTCATTCATTCCCCGGCCGCTGATGTCGTGTAACAATGAACAACCTTCCATTTCAACGGACTCCCACTAATTCAAATAAAAATGTGTGAACTGCAGTGAAAGTTAAGTTTTGTCCCGTTTAAGATGATATTCTGGCAGTGTAGATATTATTACCTAGTATCGATATTATAGAAGATTAATGTCTTTTATTATCTAATCGGTAGCTATATTGTTTGCGTTTGCTGGAAATATCGTGAGAATACTGCGGACTACTGGTAAGGTTCTCAATAAAACCTTTAAAACATGATAATACATTATTTAAATCGTAGTACCTACCTACACTGCACAGGTCAATATTATGATTAGTTATCAATTTTACTAAAAAACAGAATGCGTCTTTCGGATTCCGGATTCAACTCAGTAGGTATCTTTGCTACATTTTCGTTTTCCTTGCAAACATTATAATATTATTTTATTTATAAAATAGAGTACCTATTCAATACAAAGATTTGATTAAAAATAAATACTTAAAAGCAAATTAACTTGATACACCCATCATTTTCATTGGTTAATTACCTACTTAGTAATTACAGAGTTGTAGTGGTGTGAAAACCGGTACTTGTACCTATACTAATAGCATGAAGATGAAAGGGAATATAAACGACATATTATTAGAAAACTTTTCATAAAATGGTCACAAAGCAGTATTAGGATTTGAGTACAAGCGTAGCAAATGTTTGATTATTCAATTCACAGTGACCCACTGAAAAAGATGTGACTAATGTCCGGTTTATACGTATTATGTAGTAGATAACTTTTTAAGTGAATAATTTTTAGTGGGCGTCTAATGCATACCCTAATCAAGTGGACCTAGAAGCATGAAAGTTTCTTCATAGGGTGGTGGAGAAGAAAGAAAATATATTTGAAAATTCTTCGAAAATTTATATCCTGTTTAAAAATAATTATTTTCAATATACAACTTCCCAAACGTTTCTTTTGCCATTTTGCCTAAAAGGCCGTAGGACCAAAAATTGACCATTTATGAGTAATACATACTTAGTATGATTTTTTTACATGAAATAAGTTAGTGCTTGACAACAATCACATCTGATAGTGAGTAACGGCTATTCACTCTTCTTTTGAAGACACCTACATAATATCTTCATTGTAGGTGGATAGGAAACCTACGCGGATGCGCAACACCAACATCATATGAATGGATGATTTTGATTTTTTTAATACGTGTGTAGTCAAGATACTTTAAGTTATCCGTAACTGTATGAGCTGGCCAATGGCCACTTAACACCTGCCCACTGACCCAAATCCCCGAGACACGCGATGTCACCCGGCTCGTCTCACTCCACTTACGCACAAGGTGTTTGTAAGTAACACTAGATGTTACTTAATGAATGCACTCATACTTCTCAACTGCTCACCATTGCGCAATGAAGCCACGCCAGTTCATACCGGTAGACGTGAATAGTATAAGAGAAAATTTAATGACCTGGGACGCAGAGCTATGTAGAAAGAAAGAAAGAAAGAAAGAAAGAAAGAAACTTACGGTTTAACGGTTACTTACGATTTAACTTACGGGTTAACGGTTACTTAAATCGCTCCTTAGTTTAGAATTTGTATGGAGATTCTTTACTAAAGAACGATTTAAGTAAGCATTAGTGACTCTGAGTTGGGGCTTAAGATTCCCTGTGTCATGGGTGTAACCACAGAACATATAAAAAAAGGATCTGTGGGTGCACCACACAAAGACAAGAACACCTATATTGAATATTCCTCGAATTCCTCGTATGCTATCACATATCCTGAGATCACTGCTATCATTTTATTTATTGTTGTTATTGGCTATACTATATGGCTATACCCTGTCTGGAAAATCTTATTATGTACTAGGTAGGTACCTAATTATTTGTTCATGAATCGTAGATGTGCATATATGATACCTTTTTGTATGTTTTGTAAGAATTTACATATTTTAGACACACTGTGACCTAAACGCAAACACGTGCGTAAACTATCCCCTTTTTACACGGTGCGAAAATTAATGATTTTGAGTTTTTCTATTAATATACGACGTTTAGCGCTCGAGCTTAACTTCGCCGTATAGACAACTAGACCTTTAAGCACCATATCGTAAAGTGCTATTATAAAATGCACTGAAAATCAAATCTCACCTTCCACCAAGTTGTCACAGATTCCCTATCTCCAACTGCAGCAGTACTCACTCTAAAATCAAATCTCATCTTATATTACACCAAGTTGTCACAGATTCCCTATCTCCAACTGCAGCAGTACTCACTCTAAAATCAAATCTCATCTTATATTACACCAAGTTGTACTCACTCTAAAATCAAATCTCATCTTATATTACACCAAGTTGTCACAGATTCCCTATCTCCAACTGCGGCAGTACTCACTCTAAAATCAAATCTCATCTTATATTACACCAAGTTGTCACAGATTCCCTATCTCCAACTGCGGCAGTACTCACTCTAAAATCAAATCTCATCTTATATTACACCAAGTTGTCACAGATTCCCTATCTCCAACTGCGGCAGTACTCACTCTAAAATCAAATCTCATCTTTTATTACACCAAGTTGTCACAGATTCCCTATCTCCAACTGCGGCAGTACTCACTCTAAAATCAAATCTCATCTTATATTACACCAAGTTGTCACAGATTCCCTATCTCCAACTGCGGCAGTACTCACTCTAAAATCAAATCTCATCTTATATTACACCAAGTTGTCACAGATTCCCTATCTCCAACTGCGGCAGTACTCACTCTAAAATCAAATCTCATCTTATATTACACCAAGTTGTCACAGATTCCCTATCTCCAACTGCGGCAGTACTCACTCTAAAATCAAATCTCATCTTATATTACACCAAGTTGTCACAGATTCCCTATCTCCAACTGCGGCAGTACTCACTCTAAAATCAAATCTCATCTTATATTACACCAAGTTGTCACAGATTCCCTATCTCCAACTGCGGCAGTACTCACTCTAAAATCAAATCTCATCTTATATTACACCAAGTTGTCACAGATTCCCTATCTCCAACTGCGGCAGTACTCACTCTAAAATCAAATCTCATCTTATATTACACCAAGTTGTCACAGATTCCCTATCTCCAACTGCAGCAGTACTCACTCTAAAATCAAATCTCATCTTATATTACACCAAGTTGTCACAGATTCCCTATCTCCAACTGCGGCAGTACTCACTCTAAAATCAAATCTCATCTTATATTACACCAAGTTGTCACAGATTCCCTATCTCCAACTGCAGCAGTACTCACTCTAAAATCAAATCTCATCTTATATTACACCAAGTTGTCACAGATTCCCTATCTCCAACTGCAGCAGTACTCACTCTAAGCATCGGTGCAGGAAGTGCAGGAAGGCGGGGTCGTCGGTCCGGAGCGCCGTGGACAGGCTGCGCGAACCCGGCCTCCGCTTTCGCCCCTTCGAGTTGGTCACCGTCCTCGGCGAGCCTTTTGAATCTGGAAATATTATACTTAGTCAAATATATGTATATACTTAGTCAAATTTAATATTATTTATGCTTGCTGGTATTGCTTAGTAACACAATAGTAATTCCAAACCAAAGTTACATTTGTCTCACGTCAATTCGCTGTGAGAGAATTAGATATAAGTTGATAAACTTAATGTTAATATCACAAACATAATCGACGCTCCATCTCTTAACTAATTCATTAATTAATGATATGCTTTGTAAATAGTACACTACAAATAAAAAAAATGTGTGTGTCATTAGGAATTACAAATATAACGCATAACGCATAACGTAACGGAGAAAGATTGATTTTACTCCTCATAAAATACCGCGGCCTCAAATATGAAAATCGATTCTAAAGGAGTTAAACTCCAAAAATTATTTATTTATTTTATTTATTTATTTACATATTTATGTCACCTCTTAAAAGAAGAAACAAAGGGCAAACTTAAAATTACCACCTTCTTTCTATCTTTGTAACTCATGAGGCATCATCGGTATTTGCGGTTGGTTGGTGAATTGAGAGGTAATTTTTTTAATACCGAATAAGTCAGTGCTTGACCACAAAACCACCTGATGGTAAGCAGTAATGAAGCCTTGGATGGTAAAGCACACTAACTTAGTAGAAGCCTATTCACTCTTGACTTGAAGACACCCACATTATAATCAGAGGGGAACACCCACGCAGGCAATTTATTCCAGTCCCTTGCAGTACGTATAATAAAAGACGAAGCAAAGCGCGACGTCCGCACCGGAGGGATGTTGACGACAAAGGGATGAATACCCGCCGTCTGGATGTTCGATAGTAAAAAGTTACCAAAGAACAGTCTCTTCCTGGTGGCGTGCAGCAGCAGGTCTGGCGGCGGCGGGCCCAGCAGCTCCATGATGCAGGCCAGCTGCTCCGCCTCGTTCTCCCCCGGGAACAGCGGGTAGCCCGTGTGCAGCTCCGCTAGGATGCAACCTGTATACACACGGATACACGCTGCGTTAGGCTTAGCACGCGAATTTTCACCGCGCGAATTTTTTCGCAAAATTCTGAGAGATATGGAAATTGTATGAAGCTGCACGCACTTGCGAAAAAAAATCGTGTTGGTTATGTATGTAGTACGCGATTTAAAAATCGTCAGAAAAATAATCGCGGCAGTAAAATTCGCAATGCGTGCTTACCCTAAGCAAATACACATGAATGCAATGCAATCAATACACAGTGGTCTAATTGATAACATGTTTATAACTATTTATTTTTTTTAAACTGGAAAAGTAATCTATAAGATTCACCGCGTTGTACCGTAGTACTGATACAAGTTACTGATCGTAAGGAAGACTTCTTAACTAACGAATGTAACTGTCAACAGTGTAAAGGTATTTGTAGTGTCCGTAAACTGACTGACCGTTTGTGACTCTGAGTTGGGGCGATAGGTTATATTAATTACTTATAAAACAATAGATATAGATACAGTACGAAAAAAAAAACAAATTCTGCTGTTTATAAAAGTGATAATCTATGTAACTGCGCGTATTTTCATGCAGTATTATTACCTAAGGTAAAAACTACATTTTCAAAACGCTGATAAAAACAAAAAACATCTTTCCCGTGTGCGGGCACGATTCGTCAACGACCATACCTATCCCAAGTTGTTTTTATTGAGGTAAATTAATAATTATTATAGACGTAAGACCAGGGGCGGCTGTACTTTAAGTGCACTCGTGCGCCGAACTGCCAGATTTTTATGTTTAGAAAAATAAAACAAAAAATGTTTAATAGTGTCTGATTAACGATCTATTCAGTATTAATGAAATTATGATTAACCAATTTAAGCTCTTTGACAAAGTATTAAGACTCATTATCGCGAAAATCGCTGTAAAATGGTTCACGGTGCGCTAGCCAAAGCGCACGGCGACTGCTCATACAACTTCTATGAGATGCAACCGAAAACGCCTGGCGCGTGAGACAGAGCTAGTTCAATAGAAAATGTACGGCGAATTATGACGTTTTGGAGCGCCGCACCAGCAGCGAACCGAAGATTACCGAGCGGAACAAGGTTTCACGAAATTCGCGCGCGCTTTTAGTAGCTAACATAGTGATTAAGTACTCTGTGGTAGCTAAAAGGAGTTGCGTTTGTTTACATTCTGCAAGGATTTTCAGTATTATAATATTATAGTTTTACTGAATTGTGGGACATTGTGTGTGAGTAAATAGCTGTGAAAATGAGTATTAACTTTAAAATCGAACATTTTGGAAGTTAATTTATTTTAGAAAATAAAACTTTTCAACAAAAATTGGAATTAAAATTGGCAGGATTATTTTTCAAACACTCATCTACTCGTATTTATTTTTCAAACAGTCATCTAAGGACACTTTTAAGACGAATATAACTATACAAATCCATCCAGCCGTTTAGAAGGTCTACGCGCGAAAATCATAACCGTTCTTTGGTAGTCGTTAAAAATAAAAATACGCTGATACAGTGCACCACCACTTCTAGGATCCACCAGCCGCCACTGCGTAAGACCTAAGTGCGAGTGAGCGCGCAACATGTCAACGAATGCAACGAGATGCTGCGATTACTATAGTTAAAGTTTGACACCCCACCTGACGGTAAGCTGCCTTTGTTCTGACCACAGTTTCCCCCATTCAACAGTTTAAAAGCAGAAATCACATTGCACTTCCGACCTTGTACCTGTTCCGTTAGCTGGCGACAACCATCTCGAATTCATTGCGGTAAGAATCTTGACCCGCGCTTTGTTTTCGAGTGACAATTTTGTAATTACTGTGAAGAACGCGATTATTCCGCAATCTGGTCATTAGGCGCGCTAATTTTATGCTAAACAGCATTAATTTTATTCGGAACGTTAAATGTACCCACGATGTATTAATTCTTACTGTGACTCGGCTACAAAGCAAACTTTAATGTTTTCACGGTTGATGGGCCCTACAACTCTTTAAAGTAACGTTCCTAGTGATTTTAAACAGATCTTATATCTTAACGCTCCAAAATTTGTACGTACGTGAGATGTGAGATGAAATGTTTAATTTTTATATGCTGCTTCGATTTTATTCAAATTATTTCAGTGCAAAAATAAGCTAAATCACTTTACTTTCAATTATCTTTCCCAGAGAATCTAATCTTGATTCTGACACGCAGGTCACAAATCATTTTACCACACCATACTTATTTTATCACCATTTTACCATTACCATTATACTAAATCATATATCCATCATTCAAGTCTAGATGATACCATGAAAATCCATTTTGTAGCGCAAAACGTTTAAAGTTGACATAAAGTTGTTTCCACATAAATCGTCGATTTGCCTTAAAAGTAATTTTAGAATTTATTTAATGGCGTGTTTCGTAATAGCTACATCGTCAGAGAGCAGCATCGTTTCTTTAAATGGCGGTGGACGGCATACCGGCGAATCACCTGATCACTACCTGATTTCCCAATTATTATACCAAGTAAATTCCGTACAAGCCCTCCTATATCGTGGGATCCTTTTATGCTTAAACTAAAAGCTTCAATTGCTATTCTACTTATTGTTAGATAAGCCATCCACATCTCTTGCAAAGGAACATTACAATCACTGTAGGTTCTTAGTTCCAAAGAAAATGTAATCACATTAGTATTCGACCAACTGTCAATTGTGTGAAAGATATCAAAACTCATTCAAAATTACAAAGTAGATCAACAGGTCTGTTACCGTCTAACTTAGCGAATAGTGATAATAATATAATGACCGCAGATCACCGACCTGCATTACGCAACGGTCCATAGAAAGCACGAGAGAAAGGCAACGCGACATATGGCAGATCCCCAGATCCCCATGTGTGTGTGTCTGTGCAAGTGTTGTGTACGAGTATAACAAGTATGCGAGGTGCGGATACGCAAATACCGCGCCCGGTGCGGTTATGTATCATGTGTATCCGTGTTGCTTTGATTTGATACTTTTGATAGTGATTAGTAAAGATAGCGAACTAAGTTTATCTTATCTATCACAAAAAGAGTTACGTTGAGTTTTTGACTAGAAATGTTTTAAGGATAATAGATAATTAGGAGTGAGCTTGTCTCCTCGACAGTACTTGGTTTACTCATAGAAAAATTTATTTACAAAATAGTCAGTCCGCCATCGCTTTGTTTAGTTTGCTTCGGATACAATGTAATCCTGAAGCAATTTATGTTTGCCTTGTAGTCTTATAACCTTCGACTGACAGTTCCTACGATAAGCGCGTACAATCAAATAAACAAAAAAAACTCTTCATGCTGTTTTGCAGAAGTTGTTTAGCAGGGTAAGTCCCATGAGCAGTGGAGATTTAGCTAGGAATTAACTATGGATAGAGTCAAAGCCTTTACGGTTAGTCAACTTTACTTTTTTCAATCCAGTTATCATAACCATCTGCAAGTCATCACATAAACTTACCCATGCTCCACATATCTATGGGCGCGCCGTACTGCAACCCGAGTATGACCTCTGGGCTCCGGTAGAACCTCGACTGGATATAAGTATACACCCTGGCGTGCGTGTAACAGGAGCTGCCGAAATCAATCACCTTGATGGATGAACTCCCACGGGCTTTGAGGAGGATATTTTCCTGGAGTCAAATGAACAAGCTATGGTTAATATAGTTCAGCAGAAATTATGAAAAATCTGTCAGTAAGAAGTTAAAATCCAGGTCTATAATTTAAGAGTTTATTTCGTTAGTATTGGACTTAAAAAGATTAAAATGTTGTACAAGAAAGATAGTTTATTCTTTCCAGTTTTACTATGTCTTTTACAAAAGTACAAAAGCAACGAGTTTGCAAATTGATTAAGCTTGAGAATATTATAGAGAAATTTTACTTGCAAACTTATCCACTTGCACTCCCGATTCTCCTGAATCATTTCATTGTTAAAATTAAAATTCAGGCTCTAATTTCTAAACATGTGCACTTTACTTACTGGCTTTAAATCGCAGTGGATAATGTTCTCAGACTCCAGTAGCCTCAAGCACCGGAGTAGCGAGCTGGCAAACCGCCTGATAAGGCTTAAGCTGAACCCTTGATAGTTATTCTTTTTTATTAATTCGTATAGGTTTATACTGAAACGTAAGAAAAAATCGTTTTATATATCAAGTCATAAATCAATAAGCACATACTTTTTCCTTGATATTCAATATGTTATAATTTGAAACAAGAATCTACTAATGAGACAAATAAACCAGAAAGTAAGTAAAGCCGATCATGGCCATCACAAACCACATTGAAAAAAAGGAAATCCTGAAACTGTTATTGGGAACTAACCTCATGAGCTCGAAGCTAATGCACAGATGGTTCCTAAAGTAGAAGTAATCGAGCATGTGGATAACATTGTGCGCTTGTTCCTTGTCCTTCAGCCTGAGGTGGTCCAACACCCTCACCTCCACGAGAGCCTGGTGGTGGAACCGCTTTTTGTTTCTGATGATCTTGATGGCCACTTGGTTCCCGTTGCGATGGTCGAGGGCCCGTATTACTTGCCCGAAGGAGCCTTTGCCGATCACCTCTAGGATTTCGTAACGATATGCTATGTGGTCGTGGATTTGCTGCAATAAATAAATGTATATTGTTAATTTGTATGTCGTTAGTCCAAAAAATCTTTGATGTTATGTATTGATTGCAGTGATTTTGCTTCCTATGCGTCAGAACACCAGCTTCGTACACCATCTCCTGACGTCATGAGTGACATTGGATATGGCTTGGGAACTTAATCTGTCGGCCGCAATACTTAAGGAAGATTAACACAAGAATGGAAAAATAACAATGGCGAATACTTGTGTTTTTGTATACAGAACCAGGAACTACGCTTAGAAGAGATTATGAAATAACATTTGGTACAGAGATCATAATACATTTTTGACCTAAGTGCGGTACCTCACCGGGACGCCAACGCGACGTCGCCGGCCACGTATCCAAACAGTTTATATTGAATTTTGGCTATTGGCTACGTTGCCACACCGTCGCCAAGTGAGGTAGCCGCCATACATTTCAATATAAACTGTCTGGATACGTGGCCGGAGACGTCGCCTTGGCGTCCCGGTGAGGTACCGCACTAACTTTCAATACCGTTATGTTTTTTACAAGTTGAATATATTATATTTATTTTCTTACACAACTGTTTTAAGCTGCGTCGTTTTAGCATGTTCCATTTCTTCTTCTTTTATGTAAATACCCGGCAAACCAGCTGACGATCCATCCGATGGTAAGTGACTATCGTCGCCCATAGATATCAGCAACACCAAAGACATTATTGATGCGTTGCTGGCCAAGAAAGAGAAAAAAAGAAAGAACTGCAGGCTCTCAAGCCTCCAGCCGAAACACGACGAGTCGTTTGACGGCTGACTCATGCAAGAGGGTGGAAGATATCCATAGAGGGTGGTGATAGATATAGGGGGATTCAAAACTTAGGGGATTTATATAATAGGAAGGTACCTTATTGTAACTGCCATTCTCATCGTCGAATCCGCAATTGTTTGGCAAATTGGAGCGCGCCTGCACCTTGTTGGCATCCAGTCCCAGGAACCAAATTTCAGGGTACTTGCGGATCTCCGTCCTCTCCCACTCCGTCAGCCGCTCGCTGTATACTTTCAGAGCTTCTGTGGACAATATTGGATTGATTTTAATTATGGAAAAAGCCAGCAAACGAGCTGACGATCCGCCTGATGGTAAGTGCCTATCGGACGAACGAAAGTATCGTCGCCTATGAACATCAGTAACACCAAAGGCATCACTGATGCGTTGCAGGTCAAGAAAGACAGAAGAAAAAGAAAGAAAGAACGAAAGAACTGGCTCTCAAGCCCCCAGCCGGAACACGAACAGTCGAGGCGGCTGACTCATGCTCAAGGGTGGTAGCTATCCAGACGAACCACCCCTTGAAGAAATAATCATAGTAATATCTAATGGTATTAATTAGCAATTAAAATCAATAATACCAATATAATCCCTCCAAGAAGCCCTACCACCAGCGTGCCGGATTTAGTCGCCTCTTATGACACCCATTCGGCGTGGAATAGGGGTTAGAATTCTAAGGTACTCCTCATCAAGAATCCTCTCATAACTGTCGAGACCGGAGATTGGAGTACCCTGAAGACTCAACCAACCTACTTCTAGGCAGATAATGTGGTTTAAGATTGAAATGTCGCCTATAGGCTTCCGACAAACTTTAACGACTTGACGGAAACGACCTCCCGAAGCATGCAGGTACCTACACAAGCTTCAGTCACCCGTCTGACTACCACCCACATCCGATGATGTAATTCAGACGCGATTACCAAACTGTGAATTCTGAGCACTGATGTTCGGTTTACACGTATTAAGTAATTAAGTAGATAACTAAATTTTAACTAAAAAGTTACTAAATTTTCCGTTTACACGTATTAATTTACTTAAAATTCAGTTAAAATTTAGTTCTCTACTTAACTACTTAATACGTGTAAACCGGACTTGAGAGCTTACGAACAATAATAAATGTATATTTTTAATGAAAAGCCCCAAACTTAATTTTGGAGCAATACCGCTGTGGAAGGAGTGTTTACCCCGTAAACATACATTTTGGTTGGGTCAGTGTTTGAGCACGTGTAACGTTTGTTTGGGGCCGCACCCCGCGCCCCTCACCCCGCGCCCACGCCGCTCGGGCACTGCTACGCGGGAACCGGGATTGGAAATGGAATCGGTACGCACGAGTAATTTACCGACTGTTTGCTTTAGGCATGTGTGTTGTATTGCTTCTATAATGTGTTGTCTTATTTTTAAGTGTAGAAAGATTAGTTATAAACACATATACCTAACCCCCAATAGATACCGCATAAGTGAAATTTTGAAATTTTACTCTTCAATTACTCAAATTGAACTTGGAAAGTTATAGAGGGATCGAAACGAAAGTAAGCGAAAACCGCAAGTAATTTAAAATTAGAGGATTTGAATCCGCATCCGCCTAAGTAGACAGAACCTTAAATCATAGGGTTATCACAGCTGTCCAACCGTGTACAGTCGAGCACTTTTGTGTTAAAATGTGACGTGATTCAATCAAAAACTCGAATCAAAGTGTCGGCTTCATCAATACTCTCTTCTGGCCGACTGTGATACGAGTCACCGCATTGTTTCCAGGCCGTAATCCTCCGCGTAGCTCCCCAGTGAGGCTGGCAGCAGAGCTTATACAATTTCATAAATTCGGAGACTAATAATAATTCGTTATACATTGCTGCATAAACCAGAAACATCGTAAACTCCTTTTTTGAAAATATGGCAATGTGTAATGTGTTGTTCCTGAATTTTGGACCTCTTAATTAAAGTTTGGTTTGTGATAAGTCGGTACCTATTTGCCTAGTTGAAAAGTGTTGCGGCTCCAGAGTACAGTAACAGATTTGTAATTATTTCAGATGCAAAATAGGTAATAATTTCAAAATATTATCGATATCTTCAAACTGGAAACTTACATCTTATTCCTCAGAAGATAAATAATGTAAACGTATAAAATCAATGAACTGCCTGTCAATATGCACTTGTTGTAACACTTGTAACCAACTTCAAATCGCACACCAGAAACGATTCAAGGATATTTTTCTGGGTCTACACAATTCCGCTATCTCAAAAGATATCTCAACTATAACTATTATAAAATAAGGAGTGTAAGGCGTAACCGGTAACACACTCAGTGAAACGCCACATACATAATGATCGTAGAAGAACATTAATCTTTGCGCCGACAAGGAATCGAACTGTTCCCAGACAAGGTCCCTATGTAGAGTCCAAATGTAGAGTGCATTTTCGATTTTTACTGTTAATTTGCCAATGCATTTCCGGAATCTGATATATTCATGTCACGGTGTTAGTTGTTGTACTCCTCCGAAATGGCTCGACCGATTTTTAACCGACTTCAAAAAAAGGAGGAGGTTCTCAATTCGACTGTATTTTTTATGTTCGTTACCTCAGAACTTTGGACTGGGTGAACCGATTTTGATGATTCTTTTTTAATCGAAAGCAGGTGCTTGTCTTGTGGTCCCACATAAATTTGAACGAGATCTGATTAGTACTTTTTGAGTAATATTTAAGTCGGTTAGTTTTTGTTAGTAAAATTTAGATTATTATGAAATTGTGCATATTTCGTAGATATAAGATAAAGCAGGCATACCGCTGGGTGATTAGGGTTCCCAGGGGATCGGGATTTACGCAAGAAAATCCGACGCGAACAAAGTCGCGGGCACAATAGTATTAAAATATTTTACTTTGTTACAGATCTGTGACAATGACATAGCGGACTTAGGAATTCAATTCAATCTATCAAAGTAAAATCAAGCCATGTTCAAACCCTGATAGCTTTTGACAGCAGTGATCAATTGAAGCAACGACACAACGAGCACTCGGACATTCGAGAACTCACTTATAGCTTATCACTTGTTAAAAGATATCATGAATACTTTCATTAATTTGAAAACCTCAATTCAAGATCGGGCATCGAAAACTACTTACAATAGGGTAATTAAAAGCGGCCAAGTGCGAGTCTGACTCGCCCATGAAGGGTTCCGTAGCAGCAAGTAACATAATATAAAAGTTTTTGTAGTTCGTTGTAACTTTGATCGATGTTTTTTGCGGTTTACGATTTATGACGTATTAAAAAAAACTACTAACTAGATCTCGTTCAAATCAATTTTCGTTGGAAGTTTGCATGGTAATGTACATCATATATTTTTTTTAGTTTTATCATTCTCTTATTTTAGAAGTTACAGGGGGGGGGACACACATTTTACCATTTTGGAAGTGTCTCTCACGCAAACTATTCAGTTTAGAACAAAATGATACTAGAAACCTCAATATCATTTTTGAAGACCTATCCATAGATACTCCACACGTATGGGTTTGATGAAAAAAAAATTTTTGAGTTTCAGTTCTATGTATGGGGAACCCCAAGATTTATTGTTTTTTTTTCTATTTTTGTATAAAAATCTTAACGCGGTTTACAGAATACATCTACTTACCAAGTTTCAACAGTATAGTTCTTATAGTTTCGGAGAAAAGTGGCTGTGACATACGGACGGACAGACAGACAGACATGACGAATCCATAAGGGTTCCGTTTTTTGCCATTTGGCTACGGAACCCTAAAAAGACGCCTACTCAGAAAAGTGTAATTAAAATGACGCGTAGGTATAACCTATTCAATGTTTACTCTGTTAATAAAGCTAACCTTAGCACAGATTCCAGGTAAGTAATTAGAACTTTTTGTTGGAAATCCCTTTAGCGTGCGCTGGTTGCGGTGTTATGTGTGAACAAAGATAATTGTAATGAACGAACACAAATAATTAATTATGAGTTAGTTATAAAGGTAATCCTAATTAATTACTGACGAAGGTATTGAACGATATTTGTTCAACACTTTGAGCGATTGTGCATTAGATTTAGAATGTATAACGGGGTGCTCCAATTTTATTTAATTAACCACGCATTAACCTTGGATACAAACTTTATATGCGATATACTTTGGAACTCTGACATGTGTATGGCAAGTTAGGCAACGCGTGGTCTAAGAGTAATCATCTGTTTTGATCATGTTTGGCTTAAATCTCAACTTATTAGCGACCCAATGCAAGGTCTCTCAGGCCTCTTCTTTTAAAATAGCTGGCGAGTACTCCACCACTAGGCATTAGCATTATAATTATGATTATAAGGATATAAGCAGTGATAGCCTAGCGGTTAGAACGTTGGTCTCCCGAACGGAGGGGCCCGAGTTCAAATCCTGGCACGCACCTCTGATTTTCAAATATTATGTGCATATTACAAGTTAATTATCACTTGCTTCGGTGAAGGAAAACATCGTGAGCAAACCTGTACATCGGAGAGTTCTCCATAAAGTTCTCAAAGGTGTGTGAAGTATGCCAATCCGCACTTGGCCAGCGTGGTAGACTATGGCTGTACCCCTCACATTGTTAGAGGAGACCCCGAGCCCAGCAGTGGGACAATTATGGGTTGTTGCTGTGCTGTGCTGCTGTACTAATTTTAAATCAATTATTACGCCCCAACTCAGAGTCACTAACGGTTACCTAAATCGCTCGTTAGTACAGAATTTGCATGGTGATTCGTTACTAAGGAGCGATTAAAGTAACCATTAGTGACTGAGTTGGGTGGGGCCTGGGGCGTTAGTTTATTAAGTTGCTCTCCTAACGAAGATCGACTACCAGACCACCATAAAGCACTCGGTCCATTGGTCAACTCATTACGAATGAGAGGGCGCGGCGCCCCGGGATTCGTTAGCGTTTTAAGACGGGTCGGTAGGGTTGGTGAGCTGAAGCCGAGACCTCGGGGTTTTATTAAGTTAGTATTAATATTAGCACCCAGTGCTGGTACACCTTGAAATCACGAAGCCCTTAAAAATACCAAAAACTAAAATAAAATATTATAATTAAATTGTTTGTTCATAGTTTGAGATAAAAAAAAATTGTAGCGATTCTTCGCATTTTTAATAACATGGGAATCGTAGAATTCAGCTGTTTTAAATATTTTTATTATAATGTTAATTATTATAATAATTGTTTCTATTACCGAATCAGAAAGATGTCTTATTAAAAAGGAAAATTAATATCTGTCTTAGCAGACCTCTAACGTGGCTCGGCTAAAAAAGTTGAGAAGCACGATGTAAAATTATCTATACATTTTATACCATCGTCCATCACCCATCACAATATATTAAGTAGGTATGTACATAGTTTTACTTCCAGCAAGGCTATTCACTTTTGTAACTTGACAGCGGAATCCGCGATGAGTTTCAAAATTGAAGTTCGAGTCCGAGATCTTGATATGTGATTCTCTAATCATCTGGTACGCACTTGCGAGGTGAAGGGAGTCTCGAACTCTTACTTCAATTTAGAAACTCATCGTGTATTCCGCTGTCAAGTTACAAAACAAAAGCAAACTTGCATCGTATTGACATATCATTATCTAATCATCTAGTACGCACTTGCGAAGTGAAGTGATCCTAGAACTCGAACGTCAATTTTGAAACTCCGCTGTCAAGTTACAAAACTGAATAGCGTTCCTGGTCTCCAAAGCATAATAGCATAATATCATCTCAAGGACACTACATATAGTATTAATTATTTGCTAGTTATTGAATAAGCTTCACTTTTATCTTTTTTTTATTTTTTGTTTCCTCGTAACACCGTCAGGCATTAACCGAATTGCAATTTGGTGAATTTTAGTTAAACAACACCAAGTGGTAACCCTACAGAAGCCCTAGAGATAAAGCTTCACGTCAGAGGAGGTCAAGGGCAGGTCGCTTGGCGGCTCGGGCTCCGCCGGGGGCCGCGGGGCTGCGGACTTGGCTGCAAGCATTTGCATACACGTGTCTTCTGCCTTACTATTTTACTATTGAGTAAACTAATGCAGACATAACATAGGAGTTAATTTGTGCTAATAATTTACCCAACGCCTTGATGTTTAAATAGCAATTTCAAGTTAATGCCCTTACATTCAAGACAATGCTGTGCTAATACTTATTTATTACAATAGCCTAAGGATCTTATAAAAAATCACGTTCATTGACACTGAATTCTGATATGATCTGAAAAAATATACCTTGGAGAAATATCGCGAAGAAATTCAAAACGAAGTTGTCTGTAATACAATAAAAATCGGAGTCCATAATGACAGCTAAGCGTTTTGGCGTCAAATAAATCAATTTTCGAAGTAATCCTGCCTTTGATATATGAGATTATGGTGTGGGGGCGTATATATTTAGATAACGGTTCTGCATGTTAGTTATTTTTTATTTTAAATATTCTATTATAAATAAGAATTGGCCAGACCAGTCTTACCACCAATCTGACCAACGGTTTTATTTAAATTCAAGATTTTATACAGATTATAATTTGTTTGCTTTTCTTTTTTCACACTTGTAAAACTGGACGATAAAAAGAAAATGGAAAAACAACTAGTAATGGCGAGGATAACACGGCAAGGGTATGGATCAGAGGTGGAGATGTAGATAATGGTGGAGTTTGTGTGGAAGCCTAAGGCCAGATCCTCACTATAATGCCGTTCACAGTCCGTCCGTTCTCGATCCGATATCGGTCTGGTAAAGTCGTATCACGTACAAATTATACAATTGAGTTGTTTCCTAAAATTTTTTTTTGTTATAAATGGAAAGTTCATATATAAGTTATTTTAGTTTTTTTATGGTCGCTATAATTTAAAAGTTACATCAAATCAAAAATACGTTTTTGAATCCAGTACCGAAAACACGCCGACAGTTCCCGAATAGACCCGAGCGCGCGTGTGACGTCACTTTGTTAATTGCTATTCATTGCAGCATACAGCTGATACTATGATTTGACTTTAAACTGATAAAATCTTGATATTATCGTCAATATATTGATAAACATATTAAAAATGCTAAACCTTAAAAGTTATCGTGCTTGTTTTGTACCATTACGTGTGAATACTACAAAAAAGATAATGTTAAATGTGTACATTTATTCGGAACCTGTACATTTAATCCTACTTTCCTACTTAATGTTATAAATCTGAAATTTTGGATGTTTGTGACTCCATCACGCAAAAACGGCTGAACGGATATAGATGAAAGGCACACAGATAGTTTTTGACCTAACTTACCAGATAGGATACTTTTTATCCCGGAAATAGACCTTTTCCCGAGGAATAAGAGGTTAAATTTTAGTTTTCGTTCATAGATTCATTTTTAGGGTTCCGAAGTAAAATCAGAATTCTTATAGTTTCGTCATGTCATGTCCGTCCGTCCGTCCGTCTGTCCGTCTGTCCGTCTGTCCGTCTGTCCGTCTGTCCGTCTGTCCGTCTGTCCGTCTGTCCATCTGTCCGTCTGTCCGTCTGTCCGACTGTCCGTCCGTCCGTCTGTCCAAAACAAAGCGCCGAAACCCTTAGTGCTAGAAAGCTGTAATTTGGCATGGATATATACATATATTTATTAAAAAAATTGAAAAGCTCTTCCAAAAATATTATGGGAAGACCATTTTTGGAATTTTGGGTCCGTTTGCGAAATATTTGCTTTAAAGTGCTAATTCTGGTTGGAGTCAAGTGTCCAGGGGGGACAGTTGGCTAAACGGTTGGAGTTGGACAAGTGAAAAAAATCTCAAAAATAGGTTATAATATGATGAATTTACAAGGAAAACTATCACGGCTATGTTAACATGAGTAGTTAATGAATAATAGTCGATAAACTTACTACTTCGGAACTCTACATTGCGCGTGGCCTGACACGCACTTGCCCGATTCTTTTATGAAACAACTGATGGTTTTATTTTATTAGGTTAGGAATTTTGCCACGTTGATCCTACTTCAATTCAATGAGGATTTGATGATGGGTTCTGGGGCTACAAAGTGGAACTCCTCAATGGTAGAGTAAAACGGAGCCGTGTTTAAAGATAACTATACTACTACTATTACTATCATTAACATTGTAAAATCAGTAGGAACATCATTAAATAAATAAACGCTTCACACTCCTATGAGTGTGAAGCCCCTTACTAGGATACCCTGAGTCGTGGGTGCCATAGACAATACAAGGACACACACCCAGACCAAGAACAGAAATTCAAACTAATCATTCAAACCACCTCGCATCGTATCGAACCCAGGACCCTTGACTCAGCGATGTGGCGTGGTATCCATTCGCCACACGGGTCATTGACCAAGTTGGTGTATTTCGGAGACAAAAAAAATTATATATTGTACCAGTTTTATGTATAAAGCGCGTACAAACCCATAACGCCGCAGTAGGTTTCCCTGTCGCGGGTGATATGGACAACACGTCACTATAACACCCAAGACCCGAGTACAAATATTTATTAGATATGGCCGGGAATTGAACCTGGGACCCTCGCTTCGCAGGTTGGATCGAATCGCTATCAACTAGGCTATAGGGTCATCGTATGTATGTACCTACTACTAGCATAGAATTTCTGTAGCATTGCATTGTGCATTTTTTTTATTAATCACATTCTTCATTTCTCTAAGGATCCATATCTGAAATTTACGCAGACGAAGTCGCGGATAGAAGCTAGTTGTATGATAAATGAAATATAATTTATCATACACCCCTGATTTCATACCCCTAACACCCTGCCCTGATTCCTCCCAGACACGATTTACTAGTAAACAGTGTAACCTTTTCTTTTGGTGTAAGTATATAATCAATGGAGAGTTTTATTATATTTAATGAAGAATAAATCATTTAACGTTTAAATTTACAATAAAATTACGTGGAATATCTTTTTGCACTAAATTTCGGATATTTTTAGTTAATTTACGTGTAGGAGCCGTTGAGACCGTACTATCGTGAAATTTCTTTAACAAAGTGACGTCACAAATATGGCGGTCAAATTTGGCGCGTTCGTAGCCACGTGATTTTTTTTCAACTTTTATTTCGTTATTATTAATATTAAAAATAGTTTTTAAGCGTTTTTAACAATGCCAATCAATATAATTTGTGTTTAAGATTTAAAATACATTTAAAAAAAAATATTTTTTTTAAAATGAACAACTCAATTGGAGCGAAACTTGACTGTCACGGATAGTATGAATGCACACATATATTTCTACTGCATAATATTTTATCAAACCGAGAACGAACTGTGAACGGCATTATAGTGAAGATCTGGCCTAATGGAGGAATTTTTTTATGTGTATAAAACTTTATTGAACTGTACAAAATGTATTGCAAAAAACGTGGACTTAATGTTTAGAGCATTATTAGCATCACCTACAGGACCTATTAACTGATAATACATAACTGATTATACTTATCTTTAACAGTTATAATATGACCATTTTATGACTTAGGTACCTATAACTTATCATGAGTGTAGAATTAAACTCAAAATTAGTACGCGACACATTGATACGTACATTTTTTGGCCGACGGTCCCCTGAAAAAAGTGTCGATTCACATGCGCAAGGTGAATAACGAGGCTCTTGAGTCGGATCCAATCCACGAAAAGCCGTGATGTTGCGTCTTTGTATGGGAACACGATATTCAATACTCGGCCATTCAACTTGAAGCGTCATTCAACTCACTTAGCTTTTCACTTTACGTGTACTACAACCAAATGATGCAGTTAATAACTGAATTTGCCGAAAAATATTCCAATCGCATCATTTAGGTCATATGATTATTAATTGATATGACTTAAATTGTAATTGATAAGAATTTTTATTTAAATGTATAAGAATTTTAATTTTTAGTTTATATTAGTTAATAAGAATTTAATTTTAATTTATGAGAATTTTAATTTTATTATGAATTTGATTTTAATGTATTTATATTACTTAACGCATTAGTCAAGCTGTAATGTTAGATGAAATTATGAATTATGAATAACTAAATATTTAGGTATATAAATTATGCAAATTTAACACCTTCAGGCTACAAAACTTGAAATTGGAACACGGCAATGCGTACAGATCGCGTCCCCTAACGAGGGTACGGTTATGGTTGATGGAGTGAGATGAATTAACAAAGCCGGCGGTTGCTCCAATAATTTCGACCAGTCACCGTAACTCTTATTTTTGGCTTGTCAGCTACTCCATTAACCCAGCATCCTAAGTGGAAATGCCATGAAAATATAGCTACAAACCAGGACTCGACGGTTTAGTAAAGTGCGAGTAATGCTCCATAAAGATTTTATTATGTAATCGTACGACTTATGCAAATTCATGTTTATTTATTGAGGCCACTCAGTTAGGCCACGATAATTAATTATCTTCGTCAATTACTGCGAGCTCTGAACGAATGAATTTTGAAAGGATTAATTGGTCGGCATAGCATACATTAAATGAAGTATCCGCGCAATTAACCGCATGAATTGTTTGAAATAATTCCCTTATCTTCGTTTCTCTAGTTCTCAGGTTCTCCAGTCACTTCGTTTATTCATCCTTGTGTCGTAGCACGGACGACGCGATGTGCCTCGTCATTCGTTATACGCAGCGCAAAGGAGTTGAATAGCTAGCCCCTACAATTCATTACAATTATTCCCAACTGGAGCAGTGCTGTGAATTACAATCCAGTTCAACGACATTTTTCCTGTAGTTAAATTAAGTCACTAATGAGTTCGAGACTTCGAGTCAAACATAATACCTACAGTACAGCCAACACAGTTGGCAAAAATTTATCGCTACGTGCGAGAGAATAGTTATTCCGTCGTAGACTGCGAATAGTTAGCCGCACAAAAACTATAAATGGCTCGACCGCTGAGATGTAAAGTGCATGCCAAGAGTCAAGACTCCAGGGAGGTCGGTCACTGGCGGCTGGCGCAGTCGCACGTAATACGTCGTGTGGCGAATATTGTGGTATTCTGAACCGTTTGCAAGAACTGAACGTGTCAGCAGCTTCGCTTGCTTCAAATTAGCTTACCGCATTCATTTCCAAACATAGTTTTACCTTAGGTTTTTGGAAAAAAAGCTTTGATAGAGAGTCTAAAAAGGTATTTACAACCTCGTAATGAGCCAATTCACATCATTTTGAAAGCCGGTTAAAAAGTCTCTCCTGCGGTATTATTTCTGCTCAAGTATGTACTACATGTATTCTCGTTGACCCACATCCGGGATCTCATGCGAACACAATATCGGAGCGAAGATAAATATCGAGCAGATTATTCAAGATTCAAGAGTTTGCGATAGACGAGGGTTCAACTTATTTATGCTTACATGTTTTCCGGTAGCCTTGCGTCAAGCAACGATTAATTGTGTGACGGAATTCCGAAGAAGGTCACCATACCCTAAAATCAGCAACTTATGTTCGGTTTACACATAAGTATTACGTAGTTATGTAGATAACTAACAAAATTTTAAGTAAGTTAATACCTGTAAACGGACAATTTAGTAGTTAAAATTTAGTACCCAAGTAAACAAGTAATTTAGAATTTTTCTATTTTTCTGGTGGGGTTATCACTTAACACGTTTGGACAGGCACTTTTAGTTAAAATTTAGTAAAATGTTTAAGTACCTCAGTCATTAGGTAAGCTAAATAAGTAGGTAAATTATAGTAGTTGTAGTAAATTATTACGTTTGGACGCGAACTAAAAATTATTCCCTTAGAATTTAGTTGTTTAGTTATCTACTTAACTACTTAATACATCTAAACCGGACTTTAGTTTTAACAATGTAAGGTAAGTTACAAAATAGCACAACGAAGCCTGGCGGCCACCCAGACATGATCATATTGATCATTTAGCCTGGCAGGAAATCTACCTTATTATATACTCGTAACCCGCCCTCGCTTTGCTTCGAGTACCTAAATCTTTTGAAGCAAGGTTTCATAAACTAATATAGCCTTATCTTAAGCCTTCCTTCAACAATGTGGATAACGATTGCTATCAAACTACATATAATAACCGGTGCCGACAACGTACCGCCCTCCAGGAGAGCTTAATAAATTTTTCCTTCGGTTCTTTCGGTGACCGATCAACAACCGTGGTCTATCCACGGCGTGATCTGATTAACTCACTCGATCACTATCGGTTGACATAAGCTCTATTAGGAGTCGCATTATTAAGCGATAAACTTCTCATGGCTTTCCGCTCCTTCTCCCTTATTGGAACAATCTGTCTCCATTGTCTTGTAAGGATTCTCTGACTTAACGCTGTTATATAGGGCAGGTCAAGGGAAGCCTGATACTTCACCGGCGATCTAATTTAATCCGAAGTTCTATCTTCGCAGTAAGTTAATTGATAAACAGGTCAAATTGTATTGACATTACAACACTGGTGTCCATCCAAGTTATTGTTTTAGGTTATTAGTATATAACACATCACAATGACACCCATGACTCGAGTACAAATATTTATCTGCCCCGGCCGGGAATCGAACCCAGGACCCCTCACTTCGCTGCCAGAGTCGCTACCAACTAGGCTACAGGGTCGTCTTATTATGTATCAGTTTGTCTGTAATTGATCTGTTTTTTGCGGCCAAGAGGGAAGTAGGGACATCCTTTTACTCCGACACTACAATCAAAACACCTTCCTTGATTCTAGAATGTGCATGGTAGCAAAACAAGAGAGTACTCTACCAACATGCATGAGTGGTTTAGGTGTTTGGGGTCAACACATAATATTCCTAAAAGCATATTTTACCAACGTAAAGACTTTATGTAGAAGTGAACCGAATACGACGTAAACTTTGCGGTAAACATATCCTCTTAGAATAATAACGCCGTAAAGTACTTATTTCAAATTTTATTTCTCTGTGTGAACTTGAAACACGTGGACTTGAAACTTGGTACTTAAATAAGTTTAACATATCAATTTCTAGGTTTCTTTGTTTGTCGAGAAATGGATTTGTTCCCGCGGGATAAGCGGTAAGAGTTAGTAAGGAAGTTGAAGGAAGGAAGTTTGAAGAAAGAACGGATATATCTCGAAGCGAACCGATACGAATAAGTAATAAATATTTAAGAGTAATATTACACACTTTTATACATTCTCTACGGAAATCTAAGCTCAATCAAATACAAAACATCGATAATCTCCAAATGATTAGAATTCTTATACGATTACTTCCGAGGAATGAAACCCTGGTGAAACATATGATATATATCATGCTGATCATAACGCTACGAATAAATACTCGTAACCATTTTGGCTGCAACTCGTATTGCTACGTTGCAGTCACTAATCGATTGTTCTACGTCACCAGAGCGTTTGAACTTACTTACTGTAGTCTCGACGGACTTTGATATCCGAATTAATGCCTGAACTGTAAAGAATTAATTGTAACTAACAAATATGTACCGTTTTAGGGTCCCGAAGTAAAAAAAATCGAAACCCTATAGTTTCGTCATATCCGTCCGCGAGGATAAATTTTTTATTCGTCGCGTACCCTATTGTATGGGGTATCGTTGATAAGGTTGAAAGGAGTATCGAAAATATTATGGGTCCATTTTTGTAATTAGGGGTCCGTTTGCGAAATACTTAGCTATAAACTTTGGTTAGAGTCAAGTGTACACCTTGACAAACTGCCGGCTATAGTCTATACGGTTAGCATTTCACAGTTTGTCACAGCTTTCTAATTTATGTACGAAACGAGATATCTCGTGAACCATAAACAAGGAAACGTCCAGAGCTGGGACTGTGAATGATAAATGAATGCTCGTTAGTAATGCATGCTTCACGACGACTCCAATACTACACGGGAATAAATGCTGCTACGAAATTCATCTATTTCAAGTATTACCTACAACCTTAATATCCAAGGTTTGATATCTATAGTTTCCAGTAGCCACAACCAGTAACTACCATACATGTTACTTGCTTATCAATGAGTAAAACTTCATTCGCAAAGGTTGAATAAGCTAAGTGCAAATTTTTTACTACCAGGTGCCTTACCATGAACTCTAATAAAATGTGTCATGTTCAGGACAGGTCAGCTTGTAGCTAAAACCTGACAGGAGTGTATTTTGTACCATGAACGTTTACCGATGACCTGCAGTGCCTCTACTTCTGTCCTGCATCTTAGTCTATAGACATGCAAAGTACTTGATTTGTACTAAATACGTTCTGAAATAGAGCGTTTTATCGGTTTACCGGTTTTCAAATGAATGCGTAATATTGATGTTTTTAAAAGTTTAAAATAACAATCTCAATTGAAGATTTTGAGATTTGTTATAAATACTTAAGTGTTGTGATTTATTAACCTTTCGTTCTCTAAAATTACCAAAAAAATTATCGCTAAGTGATGCTTACATTTTTGAACGTAATCTTACACCACTTGACACTTGACACAGTGACATGTCTAAATGTCTATTAAAATGTGTGATTTATAATGCCGGTCACTCACATTCGCGCGAATACGCGAACCCACAAGTGTGGGACGACATTCGTGAATGATTATGCGAAGTTTTCGAGGCATTCGGGGTTTTTCAAGCTGTGTCGGTTTTTTGTCGCACATGAAAGCGCGCGAACTTCGAACCTTCGTGTAGTCTCCCACACATTCGTGCGACCAGTTGCGCACGCGACTAAAAAGGTGATGTATCTCTTAATTTTTCGTGGTTCGTGGCGTCTAATCGTACTACCATTTATTTTCTGTATTGAAAATGGATTTTAATGACAACAACATAATAACAACAGCAAGATTGAACATTCGAAAACAAAGTGTAGGAGGAAGCGGAAATGGGCTTGTATTGTATACTCATATGCGAACCCATTTGCCTGACCACCCTTCACATATGTGCAAACATTCGTAAAAATGTCAAACATTTGCGCGCATGTGAGTGACCGGGGTTAGGAGCGATAATTTAAAAAGCATAAGTACAATGAATGTTTTTAAAATTTTCCAAACAAATGAAATGTATTATTTGTGATGATGGTGTATATGAAATTTGCCATGGCTGCATCCCGTCGCGTTTCATCATCATCAATGAAATAGCTGAAACAGGACAATAAATGTTACTTTCGGTGAGCTGTAATATTTTGACGTTAACATATGCCACTTTCTGATGTCAATACGTCAACAATCGCGTCATGGTACACGAATTGCAGGGCAGAAGATCATTTTTGAAGTCACGTGACCGCTGTCCTGTTACGGTGACGTGGTCGCTGGCTGCCCTGTGTTTTAGCCAGATCATGGTAAGATATAGCAGGACAGGCCAATTATCGGCTAATATTGACCTGTTTTAAGAGTTCATGGTAAGCCCCCTGTTCACATAACATGAACGTATTCGAACGTATTCGAACGTAAATTAACACGACGAACGGTAATGGCATGAAATAAAATAGTTAACGCTTAAAACCAGTAAATGTGCCGACCTAATTGACAAGTTAAGCCTTTCAGAGGGTTAACTTTATCAATTTCAACGTAAATGGAGAATTAGTAGCGACCTGAGCACTTTACTTTGCTGTTTCAATTGAAATCTAATCGAAACCTACCGAGACCCTTCGAGTTTCGACGGTTCTAAATGTAGCGACCGACCAAACAGTCCCTGAAACTACTGCGAATTTAGCTTTTTGATTGTGAAACGTGACTTGAACTGTAATTTAAAAGTGTGAGAGTCAAAAGTCGGTTGTATAGCAGAAAATAGTGAAATATGCGATTGAAAGGGACGGAATCGCCTCCAGGGATTCCACGCAGAGGAAATTTCGGGGAACGTCAATCTCGTGTAGGGTTTTGTTGGTTTCAAAAAAGTATTCTTTTACAAGTAATCAGTGTAGCAGATCTAGAGGCTACATTTTCTTGGACAAACGAAAATTACAAAGCTATTACGCTACATCGACACCTCATAGTTACTTTGTGTTGAGCGATATTTTGCAGCAAGATACCTTACACTACGAAACGGAAATATTCCATCACAAATGTTACTGAATGTTGACCGGTTGCAAAATGTTTAACGATGTTACCAAAATAACGACTGATAAAAATGTTGTTATCATATTTCTCGGAGACATTTGCAAACGTAGCTCGCTACAGAAATAGGGAGCGTACCACACTCTCTGGATCCACATTAGAAACAATTTCATGAGAATAGAAAAGTTAAGCACTTTGTTATTCGATTGGTTATAACAATTAAGGTGATACAAAAAAATTATCAAAATATCTGCAGAAATAAAAAGTTATAGGGATTTGAACTTGACCTTCCAAGAATTATCTATGAAATCACATTATGAGACGACGTAATCGACGCACCTCAGCTTGATGATTTGAATAAAATAAATCCATCACGGTGTAAGTATATCACATAAATTCTAGGCAAAATATCACTTTATTTTTTACGAGACTTTCACACGACACAGACTGATCGAAAAACGCGATTTAATCATCTACATACATACTCATATATATCTCAAATGGATTTACAAATTATTTTTGGTGATTTATTACTTTTGATCTATTAATTTCATTATGTTAAATGCATATACATGCAATGGCTTTCACTTAATATCTGTACGCTATGATAACGGCATAGTATTGTAGTTTCACCAATTTTTAGGGAGGCCATACATGATCAAGTGTACTTGATGAAGCGTCAAGCGGACTTGACGGGGCATCCAGTGTACTTGATCGTGTATGGCCACGGTATAGCTATCTGCCATATTATATTTGTCTCATGCACACTTATGGCGCGTTAAGCGAAACTGCAAGTTTGAGAAGTCAAACTGCAGACTTGACAAGTATATTTGATCGGCTTCCATAATACCTAACATACAATGTGATACCACATCCTCTTTTAAATCTCTTTCTTTTCTCTGTCCGCGTGAAATAGCGGCCTTTACAGCAAAGGGCGCTATTGCCAGCAGTCAACTGTCCATTCGGAAAAAGAAAAAGAAACAATATAATAGCAACATAGACTTACCAGAAGCTGTGAGGGGGGAGGCGCGTGGCGTGGGGGGCTGCGCGTTGTGGTTGTCGTCCCGCGGCGGGCTGGCCACTGCGCCCTCCACGTTGTTGTTCCCCGGCGGCCCGGGGCCATCACCCGCGCCTGACTCCAGCTGCAGCTGAAAGGTAACAACGATAGCTTCGATAGATGGAAAATAAAAAGTTGTTGTTAAGTGTCACGCTTTACACTCATAGCCTCATATTAGGATTCCCTGTGTCGTGGGTGCCATGGACAACACACTAGACAAGGATATTTACACCCAGACCGAGAACAGAAATTCAAACTCATCATTCAAATTTCCGCCTCGCTGGGAATCGAACCCAGGACCCTCGGTGCGGCGATCCGGCATTTTAACCATTGCGCCACACGGGTCGTACGATTTATATTCATTTTGCACACCCGTAGAAATATCGTGAGTACCTGTATTACCAGTCCAGTACCAGTCCACGATGAGTTAAGTTTAAAATCTTGCATTTATCTTTAGATATCGGAAATGGACAGCAAGGTAGTTTTAGACACAATTTGAATTGAGGGTTTATAAACTGCTCACACCTTTAATTTACCAATTTTACTACCGTACTTTTTAAACCAAACGACGCAACCCGGATATAACATTTTTAATTATAAAAATATGTTTTTGTCCCTTCATGAGCCCTTTCATCTCACATGTAATGTGAAAAATGACACAATAAACATCAAAACACATGTGTTTACAAGCGGTGGCTAATACGATCCAGGAAACAGCAAATGTAATGTCTTGCTGTATCTTGAGAAATCTTGAATTTGCTTACAAATCGACGCCGCCGTTGCAAAGAGCACCCTTTGCAAGCTTTGGTGTTCTCCTAGCTTGTCTTGGGTTAACTTGGTATTATAATATTCAACGAAATATCAAGGTTATTATTATATTCAACTAGAGATATAGTCGATTGGCTTATTATTTCGATGCTATTGTAGTGGATATTGAGTTTTAAAAAACGTTGAAAGGTCAATAGTTGCGGATAAAATAAATGCAAACTATATTTCCGAGTATCGTCGCCGATGTTCCACTTTATGATAAAATGGAATCCATTGCAAATGTTAATCAAAAACGTTTTAATTATAGTCCGTTTATATATATCCATTTATTTTTACAGTGGGGGACTAGATGTGATACTGCTGCTATTAATTTCATGTATTCATAATACATATTAAAGTGTAATTTACCAATTATGCGACGTTTTACACATTTTAAACTACTTAGTAGCCCTTATACTTTTGCGCAACGTAATAATTAAGTTTACTAATTCCTACTCATTTTATTTTTAACAGATCCCACTTTGTTCTTTGACGTGCTGGGTTTGAAAGTCAATAAAATTTATTTTGTTGATAAAACTACTAGTAAATGAAAAAACCTTTAATACCCTTTAATACACCTGTACCTAATTATGATCTAACTGTACCCGCGAGAATGAAAATGAAAAATGAAAATTATTTATTTCATAAACTTTGTTTACATAAAATCATGTAGGTACCTCCCAGAAGAGATCAGAATAATGCAGAGTAGTCTATCTATTTCGCGACTTACAAAGTATCCGATGACAATGCATTTTTATGATAATGGTGATCTAACACTACGCTCACGGTTGACTTCAGATGAGGAAACTCCTCAGCGGCCAACAGCACAAAAAGAAAATTTGAAAACCTTGTTTTTAAAAGCGTTTTTTAAATTGTTTTTTTTTTGTTTAATTTGAACGTTACATATATTTTATTTACAAATGACGAAATTTCACAAACTGACAATTTCTATTGTGGCATTATAATCTACAAACCTGTATTCTTTCTATATTTATATATTTGAACAGTTGAAAAAATTGCGCAGCCTACATAAGCTTTGTTCACGAAAGTTTCCGAGAAGCTTAAAAAAGCGGTAATTGCATTAACCTTATTAGTTTTACATTTTCATGTATTTTTGTTGGTGAAATTGTAAGGGGTACTTGCGCCGAGTTGCACTCCTAATAAAAATTATTGTTTTCCGCGAAACTCTAAACTTCAAGATTTTTTGGTCCGTGAAGTGTAGTTTTCATCCCAAGTTGTAACGTAGCAACTGTATGATAAACATCATTGGTTCTGAAATACATTTAGCTCCGCGCAGTGCAGCGAGCTACGTCAAGTATTTCGCTACGAGACAGGATTCGTAGCGCTAAATCCGTAGACTAATGCTACCGACATAGTTCGCTAAGTTACTTTGTTGAAGTGACAATGAACAGACCACATCACATCTTTCGTTACTCATGGTGTGCTGTATTGAATCATTGTCCCGTTGCGTTAACTAAATCGTTTCATGCCCACTTCTCTCCGGGTATTTCTATCCGACGTTATTCTGAAGTATTGTCACGGGACGCACACATAATTCACCGGAAAGCCGCACCGTTGTACCGCAGTTATCCGCATTTCAACCTAACTTCGGCAAGGTTGTTAATAAATCATTAGGAGATTCTCCATAGGTCATAGGTCAATATTGGCGTTCCGGCCGCGCAATTATTCGTATTTTATATTCTTATTAATTCCGTATCGACATCGTTATGAATCTCTTGCGAATTGAGAGCATGGTTGGGAGTTGGATGGATGTTTGTCATAAGAGTATCATGAATAGGAAAGGATTTTTCAGTACAAGAATTAAGCTTTAGCCCCTCAATTAACACATGCTTGGGACTTGGGTACTTGAGCCAATCACCTTCCTTGGCTCCACGACCCTTACGAGATAGTAAAAAGTATGTTTAAAATACGATGCTGTAATAATCTAAATTTTAATATATTTATTTACCGTATCAATTTTAAAATAATCATCGTCTATCTTAAGCTGAATAGATTTTTTAAAGACCGTTTCTTTGAAGTTGGTTATTTTTTGTTTAAATACAGATTATTAGTATCGATAGATCATACTTGCCGCTGAAAGTGAAATATCGTGTATGACGGTTATCGTAAACAGTGATATGCAAATTAATTGAGGGGTTTATTTACACCGGGACGTCAAGCGCACGCGAACACTGTCCAACTTCGTAAATTATTTTCAGCTTAATGCTACGCTCCAAAATGATATGGACAGCATTATTTCTTTTTTGGTGAAAACGTATAATATTCCATGGTAATTAAGAAATGTGAATTAATGTTAGTTTTTTTTTGTAGAGTGAGTTAAGAGAACTTTTTTAATTTTTCTATATTTCTTTATAAATTTTTTTTCTTATAATGTTCCTTCTTCTTCTACTCCTTTACAATAAACGAAATGGTTTATTGTAAACGTTCTACTGAATCCCTGGGATGGATATTCATGGAATGTTATATGATAATCTATTTAGCCCGTTATGGTAAGTATGTACATTTCAGTGAAAAATCGAAAGAAAATATAAATAAATACTAAAAATATAATTTCCCTATTTATTCAGAAACTAGTCCGGGAAATATCAGAGGTGAACAAAGTCACATCATTGACATTTAAAAATATACACCTTTTAAAACTATGCCTCGTGAAACCTAAACTTTTGCTCCAACCACGACTTCATAATTTTTCGCTTTATGTTGGAAAAATACGGAAACATTTTGAAGCAGAATTTAATCTTTTACCATTTTTTCACAGCAAAGGGAAAAACCTCAGCAATGTGCATTTGGCAACAAGATGAGAGAAGGATACAGCGAGGGAAATCATGACAATGACGACCTACCAACCTACCAACCTAGTTTTTTATGACAAAAAGCTGTATGGTGGTATTTCTGTTTGAGAGAGAAATCAGTTATTGATTAAAATATTTTAGTCTCTGGAATGGTTACCGCGTTGCAGAAGCGAGGTGTTGAAGGGCATTTCACCATGACAATTATTAAAATTTTCAAAGCAACATTAATATTTCGTAGTTGAAACACCATGACAATTGAGGACTATGGTGAAATGCCGTGATCATGACTCTTTCCGAATTAATGAACTAATTAAATCCCGGTGGGCATAACATTAAATTATACTATTAATATTATAAAAGCGGTCGTTCTGACGGCATCTGTTGCAAAAGGAAGTCGTCTGAAAATAATTTTGCCTTTCAAAATCTAGAAAGGAGCAATTGGGCGTGGATTTCATTACTGGTAATAAGTACTGCTGATAACTGGCGCACGCTATGTATCGCTATGTCAAATTTTTTTGACGGGAACTCGGCTCAAACTTTAATTTACCGAATTAAAACCGATGAAGGAGTCATGCAACTGTGGAAACCACTAAATAACCTTTCGTTCAGTAAAGGAAAATACAATGATGTTTAAAATTAGAATTTTATTTATTTTTGACGTGATAACGTCTTATAAATCGATGAACACCGGCTGCACGCACGAAAATGTGTCACGTTCCGCCTGAGCCTGAGCGTGCAAGCGAGAGAGTGGAACAAGAGATAGAGAGGCAAGATCGGCCCAAGCGTTGGCTTGTGACGAATCTGTATAATTTAAGTAAAGATTAATATTGAATTAACGAGCGCAAATAAATGTTAATTTATCGAAAAAATTGTAATTTTCAATTAACTCCTTTGTATTATACAAAATAATGTTAATTCAGTGATAATAGTATGCAATTTTTCATCAAGTTTTCTTTATGAAACTATCGTCCGTAAACCGACTTTACATACAACCAATTTTTTTATGTGGCAAACGAGCAGACTAGCCTGATGCTTATACGATTAGTGGTCAAAATCGTCATGGATATAAGTAACACCAAAACATCACCGAAGCATGGCCGGACAAGAAAGAAGTCCGAAGAAAGTCACCTCCACATCCTTAGCCAATAACAGTCACTAGACCCAGCTGTCCGCACTAAATAGTCCCAACCCACTGCAGATCAATAAAAGAAAGTTTATTACGATATTTACGAAGACGATTTACGATTGAAACGGTAATTAGGTTTAGGTTGTGTTTCCACGCTCGCGTTGTTCGAGCTTAACAGGTCGCGGAAATAGCACAGCGCTGTTATCGTGGGGTTTCTTAATGAGTTCGTGACAAATCTGACGTGCATTTGTATAATTCACGGAATGATGGAAAACCAATAACAAAATGTTGAATAAACAGTAAGTTATTGCGACAGAATTAAGCACTTGTTTGTGTACAGTTTTTTGGTGAATGGAAGAACGCTAACGACAGCAAAATGATTTTAAAATAATATTTTAAAATCATAAACAAAAACTAAACAAGGGTAATAAATACATGAATCATTATAACGCGAACGTCTCCATAGTGTTTGAATTCTATAAATAAGAAAACCGTTTATAAACGTTTATCCACAATACCAGTTACCCAAAAAAAATTGTAAACTTACATCAAACTTCGAATATACAAAACAAATCTGAATAAACAAAGTTGAACAGATTAATAATGTGTTAATTTTAGTTCACAATGAAACTGTAACTCGACTTGAAGTCCGAGAACATTATAACATTTTCATTCTGTGTATCGTGCCCTTCTAGCTGCCACGTAGTATGACATCAGTATATACGGTGCTATTGTAATCTCAGCTTATTTCCAGTCGTGTGTGTTAGCGGCACCGCAAATGGCTTCGATTGAATCCAATAAGTGTCTGAGGACATTCAGTCTGCCTACAAGGCTACTCTGTAAAGGAAAGTACCTTGCGATATAGATATTGTCTATAATTCGAAATTATTTTCTACTCGTTACTTATCGTTTACTTAATTTAATAACAAAAGATTCACATAGCCTAAACCGCTAGGTGCAGCGTTCTTTTTCAGTCGCCTCCTTCTCCCTAATATGTTATGCGGCAGTTGTGGCAGTTGACTATTCATACGATTCTTAACACTTTTACCTCTTTCATCACATTCCACTCACTCGTCCACATTGAATAATGACCTCATCACAGTAAGAAAACTTTTCGGTTACAAAGTTTCGAGTTTGAATCGGAATTATCGGAGAAGCCAATAAATTAATCCTTACGTTTTATCACCATGCGCATGGGCAGCTCTACCCAGCGGTAACTAGAGAAAAATGGGTTTGTTTGTAAGGGGTTTAAAGGGGGCTGTTGTTTTTAAAATAACGAGAAATCCAATGACTTTTAATTTCTATAAAATACTAGATGCCCGGACAGACTTCGTTCTGTCAAAAGTTTTTTTTTGCGATGTAAGCTATCCTATCTTTCAAGTTGGATCAAACTGCACACGGTATGCAAATTTGATTAAAATCGGTTCAGTAGTTTAGGAGTCCATCGCGGACAAACAACGTGACACGTAATTTATATATATTAAGAAAGATGTGAAATCTATTACTCTGAACTTTTCCGGGATAAAAAGTAGCCTATGTGTTAATCCAGGGTATAGGCTATCTCCATTCCGCTATTAAATTCCAGCCAAATCGGTTAAGTAGTTGTGGCGTGATTGAGGAACAAACATCCAAACATCTTAACAAACTTTCACTTTTATTAACCGACTTCAAAAAAAGGAGGAGGTTCTCAATTCGACAGTTTTTTTTTTTTTTATGTTTGTTACCTCAGAACTTTGGACTGGGCGAACCGATTTTGATGATTCTTTTTTTAATCGAAAGCTGTCATGTGGTCCCACATAAATTTTATTGAGATCTGACAATGGCATCCATGAGAAAACTACATAAGTTGTAAAGAACAATGCCCAAAAATTATTTTTATTTTTTGTAGCGTCTTAAAACGTCAGTTACACCGAAGCAATTCAATATTTTTTTACGTATTTTAAAATTAATATTTGTACCCGTATTACCCAGGTTAAAATAATTTTAATAATAAGTGATGAATCTATATATATAAAAATGGATGTTGCTAAGCGCTAAACTCGAGAATGGCTCGACCGATTTGGCTAAATTTTTTTTTGTATGTTCCTTGGATTCCACGGAAGGTTTTTATAATATTAAAAAAAAAAAAAAAAAAAAAAAAAAAAAAAAAAAAAAAAAAATTGCGCGGACTATACTAAACGTATGGTCGATGGTAAATATTCGAAACGGTATCCACGGCAATTAATAACCGCTATGTCGTCGCTGATCAACTGCAGATAAAAGAAGATTGTAAAAGTAAATCAACAAAATATCGAAATTGATAATCGTTGCATTGTACCAATGTTGAATCTTGCCATTCTAAATCTATAAAATACATTTGCAAATATTTAACAAAAGGAAATGATATGGCTGTGATTGGAGTTAGTGCCGAGATTTCTGTTGATGAAGTTAACCTATACCAAATGGGCCATTACGTTAGTATTAGTGAAGCAATTTTGGTATGTGTCAGAATGATGATTTTGCCCGAACACTGCTAGCAGCGTTTGCAGCTGTTAGAAAATTATTCCCATTGGGATCAAACCTTAAATGATGCTGTAATTTCTTTTAAACCTCAGCAAATACGAACATTGTTTTCTATAATTATATCGAGGCATTGATAATAGTTGAGGACATGTGCTTGATGATGTCAAACAAAGTATCATCACTATCATCTCAATTAGGCATGGCCGTGCCTAATCGCCCAATGCACGACGTTGCTTTAAGGGAATCAGAATAAATGTTCCGCTGTTGAACCAACAACAAAAATTTGTAAATGATGGAAATGGAGGAATTTACTATTTGGATGCTCCAGGTGGTACATCTTCATCTGGAATTGCAGCCATGATATTAAAAGGCGGTCGAACAGCCGATTCAGTGCTAAAATTTCCATTGAATATTCAAAGCAATGAAACTCGAAACGACCTCCAAAATTTCGAAGAACACAGCAATGGCAAAGGTTTATCAGCAATATAAGTTATTAGTGTGGGATGGATGCACGATAGCACATAAAAAGCTTTGGAGGCATTAGACAGAACTATGAAAGATCTACGAAACAATCGAAACCGATTTGGTGGAGCGATGATTTTATTAGCAGGAGATTTCCGTCAAACATTACCAGTGATTGCTCGGTCAACGCCAGCGGATGAACTCAATGCATGTTCAAATCCTCCATTTTGTGGAAATACGTAAAGATACTAAATGGAAACAAGAATATACGAGTACGTGTACGATAGCAAAATGATCAATCTGGAGAAATATTTTCAAAGCAACTCATTGACCTTGGTAATGGCAAAATGATTCGACTGGCTGCATTATATTTTTGTCAGTTTACTGAAACAACAATCGAGCTCATACAAAACGTGTTCCCAAACGTCTTTCAAAATTACAAAGATCATTTGTGGCTGAGCAAACGTGCTATATTAGCTGCCAAAATTACGGATGTAGAGGAAATAAACTTCAAAATTCAAAATGAAATTGCCGGTGAATTAAAGACATACAAATTTCACATACAGTTGATTGAGCAACTAATCAAGATGATGTCGTCAACTATCCGCCAGAATCGTTAAATTTTCCGGGATTGACACCTCATAATCTTCAATGGAAAGTAGGTTCGGTAGTCATAATGTTAAGAAATATTAAATATTAACTTATTTTTGTAAGTAATCGTCGTTTATTGTTGAGATATAAATAACGTGATCACTCGGAAAAATTTATATAAGTTTTACTGTTAACTTTTGACAGAACGAAGTCTGTCCGGGCAGCTAGTCTATAAAATACATTTGCAAATATTTAACAAAAGGAAATGATATGGCTGTGATTGGAGTTAGTGCCGAGATTTCTGTTGATGAAGTTAACCTATACCAAATGGGCCATTACGTTAGTATTAGTGAAGCAATTTTGGTATGTGTCAGAATGATGATTTTGCCCGAACACTGCTAGCAGCGTTTGCAGCTGTTAGAAAATTATTCCCATTGGGATCAAACCTTAAATGATGCTGTAATTTCTTTTAAACCTCAGCAAATACGAACATTGTTTTCTATAATTATATCGAGGCATTGATAATAGTTGAGGACATGTGCTTGATGATGTCAAACAAAGTATCATCACTATCATCTCAATTAGGCATGGCCGTGCCTAATCGCCCAATGCACGACGTTGCTTTAAGGGAATCAGAATAAATGTTCCGCTGTTGAACCAACAACAAAAATTTGTAAATGATGGAAATGGAGGAATTTACTATTTGGATGCTCCAGGTGGTACATCTTCATCTGGAATTGCAGCCATGATATTAAAAGGCGGTCGAACAGCCGATTCAGTGCTAAAATTTCCATTGAATATTCAAAGCAATGAAACTCGAAACGACCTCCAAAATTTCGAAGAACACAGCAATGGCAAAGGTTTATCAGCAATATAAGTTAATAGTGTGGGATGGATGCACGATAGCACATAAAAAGCTTTGGAGGCATTAGACAGAACTATGAAAGATCTACGAAACAAGAATGAATTAGAATGGCAAGATTCAACATTGGTACAATGCAACGATTATCAATTTCGATATTTTGTTGATTTACTTTTACAATCTTCTTTTATCTGCAGTTGATCAGCGACGACATAGCGGTTATTAATTGCCGTGGATACCGTTTCGAATATTTACCATCGACCATACGTTTAGTATAGTCCGCGCAATTTTTTTTTTTTTTTTTTTTTTTTTTTTTTTTTTTTTTTTTAATATTATAAAAACCTTCCGTGGAATCCAAGGAACATACAAAAAAAAATTTAGCCAAATCGGTCGAGCCATTCTCGAGTTTAGCGCTTAGCAACATCCATTTTTATATATATAGACTAGCTGCCCGGACAGACTTCGTTCTGTCAAAAGTTAACAGTAAAACTTATATAAATTTTTCCGAGTGATCACGTTATTTATATCTCAACAATAAACGACGATTACTTACAAAAATAAGTTAATATTTAATATTTCTTAACATTATGACTACCGAACCTACTTTCCATTGAAGATTATGAGGTGTCAATCCCGGAAAATTTAACGATTCTGGCGGATAGTTGACGACATCATCTTGATTAGTTGCTCAATCAACTGTATGTGAAATTTGTATGTCTTTAATTCACCGGCAATTTCATTTTGAATTTTGAAGTTTATTTCCTCTACATCCGTAATTTTGGCAGCTAATATAGCACGTTTGCTCAGCCACAAATGATCTTTGTAATTTTGAAAGACGTTTGGGAACACGTTTTGTATGAGCTCGATTGTTGTTTCAGTAAACTGACAAAAATATAATGCAGCCAGTCGAATCATTTTGCCATTACCAAGGTCAATGAGTTGCTTTGAAAATATTTCTCCAGATTGATCATTTTGCTATCGTACACGTACTCGTATATTCTTGTTTCCATTTAGTATCTTTACGTATTTCCACAAAATGGAGGATTTGAACATGCATTGAGTTCATCCGCTGGCGTTGACCGAGCAATCACTGGTAATGTTTGACGGAAATCTCCTGCTAATAAAATCATCGCTCCACCAAATCGGTTTATAAAATTTATATAAGTTTTACTGTTAACTTTTGACAGAACGAAGTCTGTCCGGGCAGCTAGTTGACTATAATAATAACAATGATGTCGATATTGTCCATTTTCATTCGGTAAAAATGTTACCATTTCATACTTTTTTCCTTTAATGGTAGAATATATATTTTGACAGTCGTACATATTTTCTGATTTTAATTATTTCATATTGTATAAAGTGAGTAATTTGGGCGATCTTTAATAAAAAAGTAACATTCTGCTTGAACTTTTTTATTTTTATATTTAAAAATATTTATTTTCGTCATGCTCATGAAAATTCTTTTAAGTAATTTAATCTTTCAGTAGTAGTAAAATGGCAACTTCTGAATCGTTTTTAAAATTGACGTTGACGTTTAGTGATCAAATCTTGACATCACATACTCTTCCGGCATCGTTGTTTTGTTGTGTACCAGGTACTCTATGTATAATACTTCTATGGTTATAAAACATTCAATATCAAAATACTTTGGTTCTGGGGTGTGCCTGCTGAAAATTCTTATATATCTAAGCTCAGAAATTAATGCTGTATTTTTTAGATTTTTTTTTATTTTAAGACGCATAAGTTGAAAATGAAATAAAACTATGTATGGCAGTTGGGCATTGTTCTTTGTGTTAAGATGTGCGCGACAAATTGACGAATAACTCAATATCACGTCAACCGATTTCGATGATTCTTTTTTTAATCGAAAGCTGGTGCTTGTCATGTGGTCCCACATAAATTTGAACGAGATCTGACAAGTAGTTTTTGAGAATTTGAAGTCGGTTATTTTTTGTTAGTAAAATTTAGATTATTTAGTTAAATGTATTTAGTAGTGTAAAATATCCATAAAATGTCTGCGCCAACATTCAAATGACATTCACATCACAATATGGGTAATGGGTATATTGTACAATATACTGAACGAGACATGACCTGCATACGTTGAAACCATACCCAGGATCGATAACTGTTGGCACTTTCATCGACAGCCCTAGCCTTAGAGTGGTCACTTATCTCGAAGGTCGAGGAAAGCCAATCTGATCCCAGAGAGCTCTTCATCGGAGGACTGTGAGCTCTCAGTATCGGTGTTATACGACCGATCAGGTCACGTTTATGCAGACATGTTTAAACTTGTAAAAGCACTTCCAATGAAAATTTATATTTTAGAGAAGTTGCCGTAGTGTTAAATTATTACCGCGACCGACACGAATTATATGGCAGGTGTAATTTTAATATTGAATGTTCAATTTAAACTAAGCCAAAACTTAACATCTACACACCGTATGAAAAATAAAATATCAAAATGTTATATGGTTTCATTGCTGGCATACTGAATTTATGATTTAATGAGTATTGTTCCATATTTTTATTTTAAATGTCGAATTATCGAAGTGAAAAATGCGGGGTGACATTAAAATATCTGGGTCGGTAGTAATATTTTCATTCACCATTCATGACTTAAAATAACTTCCTTAGTGCGGTACCTCACCGGGACGCCAAGGCGACGTCGCCGGCCACGTATCCAAACGGTTTATATTGAATTTTGGCTATTGGCTACGTTGCCACACCGTCGCCAAGTGAGTTAGCCGCCATACATTTCAATATAAACTGTCTGGATACGTGGCCGGCGACGTCGCCTTGGCGTCCCGGTGAGGTACCGCACTTATTCCAACATAGAGCTCTAGCAACAATCTGTATAATACTGAATCGATAAAATAATTTAACGTTTCACAAAATATATATTTGACTTCGAATAAAATAAATAGTATGATTACTAAATACATCAAAATTGTTATGTTAATATTATTCGTAGAGTTCCCTTCATTCATTGATTCCACCATTAGAACTAACTATTATAAAATGGACAATGTATTTGTATATCCCTTCAAGCAAAAAAAATCCAAATCGCTTTTTCGGTGGGCAAATGACGGAGTTCTAATACAAACATATAACCGAATTAATTTGTTCAAAATGTACAAATACGTGTATAACAATATCATTTTAACATATACGTGACATCTGATGAGTACGTTTCTAGTGTTTTGTGTCATTATTCATCTTCAGCGTGGATAATGTCGAGAGGAAATTTTCAATTAACGTAAACGCGCCTATTACCGCCCCCCAAAATTTGTATCCTATTACCGCCAGTTTTTTTAATCATTATTTTAAGGCATGTTGTAGATTCCATGAAAGTTGTAGCCTAAAAATATTTTAGGTATGTATATTGAGAAACAAAAATAATAAAGTTTGTGTGCGTAAATAATCAGCAAACAGAGTAAATAGCCAATAATTGAGACGCAGCCGCAACGGACTTCCGCGTCATAGTGTTCTGCTCCCAGCTACATAAGAACACCTCATTATTACTTAAGAGAAATTAACATAAATAAAATGTGTATACGTGCATGCCAATATGTAACTATAATAAATAATACATTGGTTTTCTAGATTAACATCTAATACTACCGTTCTGGCCATGTCTTGTCGTTTAAATCGAATTTTACATTGGAGCGGTATTAGAAACTTAATTTTTATAAGTCGCTTCTATTAACGACCCATGGCGGTGTTAGATGTTTTACAATAGTTAGTATTTTAGCTTTTATTTCTTTTAATACATAATTTTAGATGTTTTTTTTTAACTTGTTTGATTCTTAAGAGTATAATAGATAATTTGATCAATTAACGCCATACATTTTGTCTCATGGATTTTTGCCTGTTATTTTTTCTTTTTTGGTCGGTAATAGAATCTTCATACTTAATTCTATTACCGACCCATACGGTCTTATTTATAAATGTCTCTTAATGTATTTTATTTATTTATTTATTTATTTTCAAGGATCAACAAACAGTTGCACAATACAAATTATACATTTATAATAGTAACTAGCATGCATGTAAATAATTGTGTAACCAACACCGTTGACCACATATTACTAAGAGAAGTGGGAATAGATAGTACAGTAGCGCAGTTTAAAGTTTAGTTGTAGGTATGTAGCGTACTTTAGTTAAAATGCTGATAAGCCTACTATAAGTTCCTGTGTTCATAAATGTTCTATAGGCCAAACATAAGTTTTTAACCGACTTCAAAAAAGGAGGAGGTTATCAATTCGTCGTATGTTTTTTTTTCTTTATATGTTCGACCAATTTGGATGGTTTAAACGGTATTAAATAGCGGTTTGCTTCAGGGTGGTCTCATTAACATCATGGTGAGGATCTTATGATGGGTTCTGGACATATAGAGTGGAACACCTCAACGGTTCGTTGACATCTCAGGGTGTAATGATGTGAATTGGAGACGAAATATGTAACTCCTCCACGGATTGGAATAATTGAACCGTGTTAAAACCGTGCAAAATCAGTACATCATTGACCATTCTATGGTCTGATGATGTCCCTTGGAGACAAAATGTGTAACTCTTAAATAGGAGAATCGGAACCGTTTTTAAGAAATTTTTTGCCAATAACTTTATTTTTGCAAAACTAGTACCTACATCATAGACAATCTCAGGGTATGATGATGTGATTTGAAGGCAAAATGTGTAACTCCAACGGATTGGAATAACTAAACCTTGTTTTAAGATATTAACCTCCATCTTATAAAATTTCAGTAGATAGTGTTTTTAATAATATTTACTTTAACTACATTATTAAGAAGAAAGCTCAGTTTTTAATAATAATTATTGATCTCAAATGTTTTATACCAACTTAATAAATATTTATTTTGTTTTTTTTTATTTAATAGTATGGAGAATGTGTTCCTTTTTCAGTGGTCGGTAATAGAAACATGAAAAACGGTAATAGAAACAACATCATCCCATCGGGCGGTAATAGAAGCAGCCGCTATTTCAGATTAAATTATTATTTATTAAATATTGTGTGATTAAACACTACATTTAAGTGCTGAATATCATAGAATATTTAATTATGATAAAGAATAAATTAAAACGCCTGTCCTAGCATAACGGCGTATATCTAATTTTCTGAAGTTCATCCAAAGTCAGCTTAAACTGGCGGTAATAGGAGCGTTTACGTTATACGAGAAAATAAGTCGAAAGATGAATGTCGCAAATGATTAATCGGTTTGTAATGAATGTGGTGGATCGCGAAAGGTCGGGGACGCGACCTGGAGGATCAGGGTGACGAGCTATTTTCGTCACGACCACGTATCAAGGACGCTTCTCCGGACAATCTTCGAATGACGTAAACAGAAGATTGACATACGCCATATGAAAGTGCCTATGATTTCAGTAAAGACAACCAGTTAACTAATAACTTGATTTGCGTAGATGTTTAGTTTACTGGTGACACGCTCCCGAACACTGTCTGGATTACTTTAGAGGAAACGGAATTGAATGGCGGAGAGACAATTCGGGAGGTGTCCTTATTTTAAAGGGAACGTTAATCCGACAGTCGTCAGATATAATAGTAAAGGTATTTTATGGAATCGGAGGACTAAAACTGGAACTTAAAATGACCCCCATGACCATAATTTTTTTATGAAAATAGCCCGCAAACGAGCTGACGATCCACCTGATGGTTAATGGTAAGTGTCTATCGTCACCCATGAACACCAGCGACACCAAAGGCATGAAACCAAAGGCAAAGAGAGAAGAAAAAGAAAGAAAGAACTGAAAATAATGGAATCAAAATGGAATAGAACATAATTATATTCGCACTTTGGTTTTTTTTTGCTGAGCTTGCTTTGATTATCACCGTTCCAAAGCTTATGGTTCAGCCTAAAAGTATTGGCTTGCTCCGGAAATACAATCTTTTGCCACTTGGCTAGTGTCCCAATTCATATACCCAAGTATGACATTCAAAAGCTTTCTTAAATTTCCTAAAGACATGACGCTATAGACGGAGAATAATATGTAAGAGGTAAGAAATACATTCCCAAGAATATAGCGGAGAATAAGGAGTACCTAATTTACATACATGTAAAACTTGTTATTATATTTACAGGCAAATCCATACTGCAACATTACGTGATAGCTACAGCTATCGTTTGTATGGATAATACGTCATCCCAACAAGGCTTCAGCAAGGCAATAGCCAATTTGACACTTGATAACGACGTAATAACTTGTCTTCTCAGCCCTGAAGTGCGTGCTCCCAGCTTTGAAGATGCTCTTTGCATAAACGTCTTATCAAGGTCTCAATTGCCCACGATGTAAGCTCGTTTTACAGTGGCGTATATAGTTAGCTGTTGTTGTTGAAATTATTACATCGTTTAGTTAGGTACGGTATTTCGCCAGAATTTTGGTAAATATCACCCAAAAGTATCATCTACATAGTGTGCAGTTAAATGCTTCTCAGGCAGATGCTGGTAAAATAACGCGATTACATTTAGCTTTTAGTTTGGTAGTAATTACCTATGTTCCGCTGTTTAGACTTTTCGACTCTCTTGCGTACTCTATCGAGAATTATGGTCACCTTTACTGTTCACTTATGTATAAGCGAGAAAGAGCTGGTCTCTCTTTGTACATGCAACTACTACATCTAAAAGAGAAAGAGAGAATATCAGCACTAAACCAGGCATTGCTCGTATTTGTCTTCTCCAGTCTGCTTTACGTTGCCAGATAATAGTGAGCATAACAATGATATTATAATGTAAAAAAGAGGTAGATATGTTACTAGCGCGCCGACGACGATGAAAAGTGTAAGAACAGGCAATTGACCGTTCTGCTCGTAGTATATCAATACGAGACGACACGCATGCTTTTGTTGTTGTCAGAAGTGCTTGACATTTGACATGCATAACATTAAAATGCCTTCGTGTTAATACACGAAGTGATTGGTGTAGTGAAACAAAAGATGTGTGTGTTGTAGCTCTTTTCGGAACAGATTTTTTGGTTGATTTATAAGGGCATAACATATCTATATTTTTTTTAATATCATTGGAGCATAATGAATATCTCTTTCTCGTTCAAAGACAACAGTGCATTGACTTTTGTGGCAGACTTTACGTTAAGTACCTAGTTCGTTGTTATGTTGATTTCATCAAAGACGCGAAAGCCTAAATTGTTTACAATATTAAATATTTGAGTCTCCAGTCCCTTTGTAGGCTACGATTTAATCTCGGCAAAGATTTGAAAGCCACTATGTAACCAGGATATCATTTGGCCCAAAAGAAATAAACCAATGAGAAAGAATATAGCAAAAAATAAATTAATATTTTGTGCTGTTGGTCGTTGAGGAATTTTCTCTGTTGGAGCCAACCCTCAGTGTAGTATTAGGTCCTGAGTGTAGGGGTTTAGTGGGTAAAAATCTCAGTGTGGAAGCCAGCCGGCCGCTATTATGGTATTACGCTTACTGATCACTGTATCAGTCCGTTTTTTAGAAGGATGGGCACCGAGCAACAGAGTAAGAAGACTCAAGATGAACACCCCATAATATACGCGTTCAATAACTGACATACCAGGTAATGAGGTAATAATGTAGTGAAAACACGACCGACTTCATATACCAAAGGTCACGTGCCGCGCACAGTGGATAGAATTCTGATCAAACTTTGTCGGTTACGCTTTATTTATTATTCGAAATTCGTTCGTTGTTCCCAACTTTGTCAACTTTGGCTAAAATTGCGTCATTTTGTGTTATAAAGAAATAAACTTTGATAGGAGTTTTCGATTCTCAGATTATTATTAAGACTTTACTTGTTTAAGCTTTTTTGAGGCAAACATTTTGTGAATAAATGGTAAATGATTAATTAAATAACAGACGTAATTATGTCTGTATTGGATGCTGATATTGGTTTTTGCACTAAAATATTTTATGTTTACAACGAACACTATGTTCATTCAATATCAGTTTGCCGTATTGGGGTGGCTTAGAATACCCGCAGGAGGTAAGGCCTCTCGGAGGGATTGTATTGGCAACATTGATTTCAATATTTCATTATTACTATTTCTCCATGGGTTCAGCCTGAATAACTGACAACCCTGTTGTTTGAGTCAGCTGCCAATGGACGCGTCGTGTTCCGTGTGGGGGCTTGAAATTGCGAAGTGAAATCTAATTTTAACATAGACATAATACAACTAGACTAGACAAGCGGGCCTTCTTTGCGTCACGCTATTAGAAAGAGAAAGAGACCAAGGAGACTCGCGTAACTCGTAAGCAAGACAAGGATAGGTTTACCTCCTGCCTTTCTTCGCAGCGTGACGGTTTCACTTACATATGCTCAGATACCTTGCCTAGTCTAGTAGTATTATGTCTATGAATTTTAACATTTAGCTAATTTGCTAAGGTAAAATACCTAAACCCAGTCGTGAGATATTATGAGTTGGACAACATGAATACCACCCCGTATGATTATTAAACCAAAAATCTCATGCTGCTTTAGAATTTAGGTATATATTTGGCAGTAGCAAATATTCTACTTCCAAAAATATAACAGGTATACAAAACCAGGCCGTAATAAATCTTTACTTGCTATTTAGACCGCCAATTAAGCAAGTAGGTTAATTTTATCGCGGTTGCCGGGGACTGTGTATTACTTATTTATAAGTAAGTAGGTACTATTATTTCTATATATACTAACATTTACAGGTCGCCAGACCAAAGAGCCAATATTCAAGTCAATAGTCATTTATTCGTATGGAAAATACAGCCTGGAGTCTGGAGAAATGGAGCCTGGGTCTTTGACAGACAACGTGCAATCTAAACCAATCTACTTAACAGCATTATACGTTATTAGAAACTTTTAAGTTTGAAGTAATTTTTAGATCGATTTCGTATATTTTATGTCCGTGGTATGAGATTTTATGGGGAGTAAAATCAATTTTTTTTCGTTACGTTATGCGTTATGTTTGTAATTCGTAACACAGAATCTAGATGGCGTTGGATGGCTGATTAAAACAATAACCTAATCATAATAATAATCTTGGTATATCCTATTCTCATGATGTGAATCATCATCATCATCATCACCATGGCATTAAACTCCAGTCGTGCGTCGAAGCTGACACACACCTTTTTTTTTAATCAACGCTTAGGACGGTCAAATAGGGTATTAAAGACTGTATGTAAAAACTTCTAAGAGCTAAGAATCGCGGTGGGTAAATTATTCATTTAAAACCAAAAAAAAATTAAAGAGCGATGATTAATTTTTTTTAAATTATTATTAATAATTTAAATGTAAATTTGCACTACGGAATCGATGTAAGTAATTAACTACGTAACAGACTACACGTATAGCTAGATTAATATTCCAATCTATGCGAGCATGCGGATTATATGAATTTTAGCAAGCGCCATCGCCATGTAAATTTACATAAGAGATGTTGCTAAAACATGTCCACATAAAACACGAGAGACTTTCCGTCGTACCCCACGTATGAGTGCTCATTTGTTTTCATGATAGTACTCCAGGCCTCAACACCTTGCCGCACTTCACAAATATCTCATAACTCTCGCTGAAATTAGTTTATCCTCGGCAGAGACTAGTACCATCCACTTTTTCTTCCAGACTATGGTTACTAAATAACTATCTTTTCTAATTATGTTATTATGATTTTCACAGTGCATGTTACAAGTATTTTAAGGATGTATATTGTAGATTGTACTGTATACACGAAGCTTTCTACAATAAATCTAAAACTGCATCCAAATGGGTTAAGTCGTTTCTGAGATTAGCTGGATCAAACGCACAAACAAATAGTATGTTGTGATTAGAAGTCTTATAACTCCTTCCTTTTTCCCATCCGTGCATCCCACGCATTTGGGGAAGCTCCAAAATTTCATGTAAATGCATCTGATTGGATGGTTGTAGCTGGGACTAGCTCTCTTGTAGATACACAGAGCTGTTACTCAACATAGTTATATTTTATACACATGTCATGTTATAATAACGTATTATATATGGTAATAACGGTGTCGGCGGTTAGATCTGTCTCTGATTGATAAGTTAACTACACCAATTAGTGAAAACAATAGCAAGTAGACATGAATACCACATCAAATGCATTCAAGACATTATATGTCAGTCAGAAACAACGCTGGCTATCAAGCCAGATTCCACAGAAGATATATCGTCTTAAGCATGTCGTATGACACCTTTTTCAAACCCAAATGACTTGCCGATGGCTGCCTGCTATAATTCTTCTGTAGCTAGCCGGCGCATTAAATCGTCGTAGCATACTTTTACCACAAACATTTAGCGTTATTATTTCACGTACATCAGCAACTATTTACACAAAATGTTTTGTTTCAATATAAACATAACAAGCCATTTAACAAGCAAGATTTTTTTGAAATGAGAACATCTTTAACAGCTTTAATCAAGACAATGTTACTTAAATGATAATATCATTTGAAAAACCGAAAGAAAATACGTCGTTTTTAATATTCCTTCTCTTTTAATAAGCAAGAATTCAAGGAGACTTTTTAGATGGTATTTAAAAAGGTCATTAAACGAGGACCGCCACAATATTGCAGTTAAAAATACAGCAGTACTCGTAATGCACTTACGACGGGGCGCTGGGGGGCGACGCTGTCCACGCCCATCTTGATCACTCCACTGACTCCACAGAATACATTACCACTTATTTATCTCACCACTTTAGTCTATTTTATTTTTATTTCTAAAAAGCCGCGGTGTGCGGCCGCGCGCGAACACCCATCCTTTGCAAGAAGGACTGAAAACTGAAACGTAGTGATGTACGAGGTTAGGCGAAAGAACGTCGAATTTCACTGTGTTAGTTTTATTTATGTCCAATTTAAGTATTTTGTGTCCTATTAATAAATATTTTTTTTCATGGTCATTATAAGTGAGGAAAATTAGAATGTGGAGAACAATTAATTTGCTTGCATTTAATTCCATTTTTATTCTAATTCCTTTTTTTATATTTATGTACCTAATCAATAATGATATACCTAGGCATAATTATGTTCACGAAGTTTATTATTATATTATTAATGTAGCTATCACAATACAATTTTATTGATATCAGTGGCTTAGCAATTGGGAGGTTTGTTTTGTTCTGTCTAATTATTGTTTTATTTAACTATGTACGTATATAAATTATGTGTGAACAATATTATTGTGAATTTTATTTTTATCGACATATTACCGTGCAGTATCCCTCACTAAGTGTCAGGTTGCGCGCGCCGGTGTTTCACCGCACAGCCTCCGCTCCTCCTCTCGCACCTCAATGCATTTTAAACCCAAACCTGTTGATTTAAAGCTCCATTTCGCTGATTTCCTAAACCTACTTCGGGAGAGGTAAGGTCCAAGTAATAAACGCAATGAATAGAACTTTCTTTTCTTTTTTGCGTGCAGTTTATTGCAAGTTGTCTTTTTGAGGTAAACTAAACTTCGTTGAAAAGCTATGTTGTTTCTTTCGACTTTGGAAGATGAGTCTCAACGAGAATTATTTTTAAGTAGGTACTATCTAGTCGGACAGACTTGTTTCTGAAATATTTAACGCCTAAAATCTAACTACTAACCACAGTAACCACGGATATTTTCCTGCAATTTGTTCATACATTGGACATACAAAATATCTGTAAACTCACAAATAATATATGTGCCTGAGACGCGGAAATTAAACGAGAGTCGATAAGGCGAAAGACAGGTTCACTAGTACAATTTGATAATTAATTGGTGAGCAATAGGGATACTTAATGCCTTCTATCATAACTCGTATGTATGTTATACGAGTATAGGTATATAGTGTTGTTAACGTGTATAGAGTTTCCTTATTTGGCCAGTACTGAGCGAACCTGGAGCCCAAATGCATGGCCCTCAGAACTACAGCTTCTCAGAACTAAAAACTCGATCGTAAAACACGTGTTTTAATTCGTGACATCCGCTCATCTCTCACGCCCAGGCCCGCGCAGGGTGGCGGAGGGTGATGGCATCCGCCGTACTATACTCACAGTTATGTTATATAACAGTCGATACGTCAGAGACGGGGCCGAGATGTTTGACGTCACGCGAACAGCACTTGTAGACAAATCGCGAAACGACGTGTTGAGACTAGATAGTAATAACTATTTAGTACTTTTTTCTTGGTTTGGATGTAGCGAACGACGTCATACCATTATTTCGTAGAGTAGAGTATTTATATCAAACAGAGTAATGGTCTATTTGAAGTCCGTTGTATACAATAATATTAAGTCCGCCCTTTGTACTCCTTTATATTAAGGTTGTTAGAATAAAGGATAAATAAATAAATAAATATTTTTAAGTTTTTTTTATGGAAATAGCCGGCTAACGAGCTGACGATCCACCTGAAGGTAAGTGGCTATCATCGCCCATGGACATCAGCAAAACCAAAGGCATTACTGATGCGTTGCTGACCAAGAAAGAGAAGAAAAAAAGAAAGAATTACCTCCTTAGAATTACCTTGATAGAAGCTGTACAGAAATTTTATAAATTATATACATATTTTAGTACTCAGGCTATAATTATAAAAGGTCGCCGACGCTGATAGACGCGAACAACACCAGAGAAGTGGACACTGAGTGGACACGGAGTGGACAATGCAACGACGGCCCGGAAATAAATCTCTTTTTATACCTTTTGACACGCCACGTCTCAGTGCTACGGAAATATCTTGAATATTACATATTGTTTAGCTCGACTACAACGCCATTATACACATAAAATAAAGTCTCATGCACAGGTTTCTTGTATACTATATTGTGTGAATATGACCTCAATCTGTCTAGTAAATCACAGGTTATTTATCACTCACAGACACTTATGTAACTTTGTATACAAATGTTTATTGTTTGTGGCCCAAACATTTGGGTATTGAAACCACTTGCTTCTCTTAAGATGTGTGGGGTATTCAGCTCCAAATTTGTGCTATAGTCTACAAAATAAAAGATATACAGCTAAATTTTCGAATTTAAATATTGTTAAAATAAATTATAAAGTACTTAACTAATTTAATTAGTTTTTAGTTGTTAATTAGGTAACATAAAAGAAGAAAAATAATATTCATATCAAACAGTATTTTGAAAGATGGGATTAAAATTCTTCACAATGCTGCAATGTTCGCGTAGTCTCATTGTAGCGCCGTAGCACTCGTAGAACGTAAAGCCGTAGCTAGCGTAGCGTAGACAATGAGGTCGCGCTACGAGATTTCTGGAAGTTAACCCTTATGTGAGTGACAAATAAATCATTGCAATTTGGGTGACGAGGTACCCGGGTAACTACTTAAAGTCTTAAACCAATGATATTGTATGTAAGGGAGACTTACACCCCAACTCAGAGTCACTAACGGTTACTTAATAAAGAATCACCATACAAATTCTGTACTATGGAGCGATTTAAGTAACCGTCAGTGACTCTGAGTTGCGGCCTTATACTATTTGAGTTTTTGAAGAGAAATTCATAATGATTTGTTTGAATTATCATACGTAAGCAGACGACATGTGCAAATACGTCGTTTTTGATAAAACATTTCTCACTTTAATTTCACTCTAGTTCATTTTAGTGACGTAACTTTTAGATCTTTATAATTATCGTAATTAATTTAAATAGGTAATTTTATTTGAAGTTAAATAGATTCGGTTCATTATAAATGAATAGCATATGTATAATAGTTGTACTATTTTAATTGAACATAACTATAAAAGCGTTTGTATGAATAGCAAGTTAACCTCTCTGATCTGAATTATACCTACAGTATTTAAAATGAAAATAGAACTGAGATGAAGCCTCTCGAATTCTCGATAATATTTTGTAGTATAGGAATTATGACCTTGACCTTCCCTCTTTTATACCAACATACAGTACAGTCGGCCGCAGAAGTAGCTTAACATTTTAGTACCTTGTCACATTAAATTTCTTGAATTTGTCATAGATGTTGCTAGGAAACCGTCGGAACAGTTACTATTACAAAGTATTATAATGTTAAGCTACTTCTGCGGCCGACTGTACCCACAATCTATATGAGCAGCAAAATGAGTATAAAAATTGTTGCTAACATTAAAAAGATATATTTATTTGCTTCTTTATTTGAAAATATCTGGAATTACTAAACCGTTCTTAATAAAAACTTTATTATTATTGATTTAGTATTTGATTTGATTACCTAGGCTGTATTTTATTCTGATAAGAAAAGGGTAAAAGGTTAGTTCGTAATATCGAAGTAAATCAGATCCAAAAAGCACTCCAAGAATGCTTAAACGAATGTGTTGTGATATGGGTTTTTTAAATATTAAAATATATCTTCACTCAGTGTGTGCTCTCAGTGTTCTGGCTACACTCTACAGTGACTACGGAATTAGTGGATCGTAGCTTAGTTTTATGTATCGTCGGTATCGTGTACAGTCCCCTGCAAAGAAAAGTAACCCATCTCTTAATAAACACACAGTAAAAGATGGGTTACTTTTCTCTGCAGGTGACTGTACTAAATAATGTGTCTGAACATTGAAATCAAATTGAAGTTATTGTTTGTGAATTAAAATATGGTTATAGTTATAGCGTATGGTTATTTACTAAAACACAAACAATGTAAAAACACTGTCGGTCTATATATCTTTCTGTTTGTCTCATTGTCTGGGCTAATAGAGGTTACAGAGGTAACAGTCATAGTTCCCATGGGAAAAACTGACACGTGAACAAAGTCACACATCACAAAATAAATATTAGTTAATTATATAAAGCGGAGACATAATTTAAGATGTAATTTGCTATCCATAATCCTTTACTTATAATTTATTCCATCTCCCGCGCCCATTACCTTCTAAACTGTAATATTCCGCCCTCCAGGCGACCATTTAGTCGCGGCCATTGCGGTCCATTGCGGAATTTTTAATTAAAAATTATTATGACCTTGCAAATGGATAAAAATGTCGGTTGAGTCTGTTTATACCGGTAACTGGTAACATTCAACAATAATAAATACAAAATAACCAGTTTGTAGTCAAATTACCTAGTAGAGTAGGTTTATCCTTGCGATGTTTTTTCTCATTACTAATATTAAAATACAAATATCATGTAATGATATGTAGATAAAATTCCGGGCGAGGCTTTAATAAGCAATTAATGTTTCATTCGTTTATTTGTTTGTAAGTCACATAATTTGTTTCAATTCAACCCAAAAGCTATTCCACTATTAAGAAGTCATACAAATGACTTCGTAAGCGGTTTATAAATTTTTATTGTATTAAAAACGTTTTTATTTGGTTCCCGTAGAAAGCATTAATTAATAGTTCCCGTGTACTCTCGGTATATGCACTTGCGACTGTTAAAAATACTCGTGTATGGAGAGTTCTCGCTCTATTTATTCCACAAATGAAGTTAGTAACTGGGTGCGTTCATGTTGAAACTTCAATACCTTCCATGTGCAAGCAAATGTGGGTTGGAAAATGAAAGATCGAACGTGTATCGATTTCTAACCTTTTATGGCTATGACTTTTACTGGGAATGCAAGTTTATTGCTTAGGCATAAATATTAGAGATACTTAGGTGTTATGTTAATATTTCAGTATTTCATAAAATATTTCAATATATATTAATAATGAAATTTTAATATTTTATATCGATACTACGTGTACTAATACAATAATCGATCTTTCTACTGCTTGAATATAATCAATTATGTTATTTGTGAAATGTTTGTAAAAGTCTAAAATCGCAGACATTATTTTTTTGTCATTCGATTTTGAAGTCGATGTTATGTTAAAATAAACCAAAAAAGCTCTTAACGAATTGAAAAATAACATCAAAATCCACCCAGCAACATACACGCAACTATATTTTTAAAATGCTTAACACAAAATTATAAGCATCACAACTAATTCGTTACTTAACGTTTTATTACAAAAAATATTAATTAATATATCACCATGAAGGTTACGCCTAAAATGTCACTAAACATCACTCGCTGAACTTTTCTATGTAAAGGGCTCCATCAAAAAATCAAAACAGGGGCTCTTAAAAGGCATCCAATACAAGCCAAAATTCCAACGCGTGTTATACTTACGCTGAATAGGGATGTTGACTAATTTTAAGATTCAATTTGATTTAATACGAGGGGTGATCCAAAAGTAATGATAATCGGATATTTGTAGAGCATATAAAAATATGAAAAAAATTGTTTTAGCTCCCTCATATATCCACTAGTTCAGCATAAAAAAATCATATAAATAGGCCACGATTTCCGGAAGGTACATTCATTTGAATACGAACAGTCTGAGAGTAAACATAAAAATGGAGAAAAACGAAATCAAAGCTGTCATAAAGTACCTCTGTTTGAAAAAAATGTCTACCAAAGACATACATAGCGACCTAGTGGAAACATTGGGGGACTCTGCTCCTCAATATTCCACAGTTAAACGGTGGGCCAAGGAGTTCAAGCTGGGTAGAACATCCACAGAAGATGAACATTGCGAGGGACGCCCATCCACGTCCCTCAATGCGGAAAACGTTGAAAAAGTCGAAGATATCGTATTGGCAGATCGAAGAGTGACAATAAGGCATGTAGCTGAGGTCACAGGGATCTCATATGGCAGTGTTCAAAGCATCTTTGCGAACGAACTGGATATGAAAAAGGTCTCTGCGCGTTGGGTGCCGAGAATGTTAACCGACGAGCAAAAGAAAAATATCGAGAAAAATTTCGAGGGCGAATCTCGAAAACTTCCAGACGGATCAGGAATTTTTTTTGTCTCGTTTCGTGACCATGGATGAGACCTGGATCCATCATTTTGATCCGGAAACCAAACAACAGTCAATGACTTGGAAACGAGCCTCTTCCCCGACGCCGAGGAAACTCAAGGTGTCAAGTTCGGCAGGAAAGGTTATGGCGTCCGTTTTTTGGGACGCTGAAGGAATTATAATAGTGGAATACTTGGAAAAAGGAGCCACTATTACAGGCTCTTACTACGCAGACCAAATAAGAAGATTGCGGGAGGCCATCAAAGAAAAAAACGAGGCAAAATCCGAGCTTGAGTGTTGTTTCACCAAGACAACGCACCTTGTCACAAAGCCGCCGTTGCGATGGCTGCCATTCAGGAAACGGGATTCGAATTGCTCGAACACCCACCCTATTCGTCAGACCTGGCTCCCAGTGACTTTTACCTCTTTCCTCGGCTCAAGGAATACCTCCGAGGCAAAAAATTTTACGACGATAGCGAGGTGGTGACTGCTGTAGAGTCGTTTTTGGAGGGTCAAGACAAAGAATTTTTTTCAAAGGGAATTATGGGTTTAGAAAAAAGATGGACTAAATTTATTGACTTGCTAGGAGACTACGTAGAGAAATATATTTTTTTTTTAGTTAAAATATCCTTATTTCATATTGATTATCATTACTTTTGGATCACCCCTCGTAGATAGAACCTTAAGATTCACGAAAAAAATATTATAAAAATAATTATCTTCAATTTAAAAACAAAAATTGATAAATAAAAATCATTTTCAAATTTCCCGCCAAAAACGTCACGTGACGTCACAAGCCGATATTCAATACTATCTGTCGACTGAAGTTAGTTGCACTTCCATATAAAATAGGAACAATGACGTCATAAGCTCTAAATGGCGTTTGAGGTCACGTGACAGTGAGTACTTTTTTTAACATTTTAAAATAATTATATTTAACTAGCTGCCCCGACAGACTTCGTTCTGTCAAAAGTTAACAGTACCTAAACCTCAACAATAAACGACGATTACTTACAAAAATAAGTTAATATTTAATATTTCTTAACATTATGACTACTGATCCTACTTTCCATTGAAGATTATGAGGTGTCAATCCCGGAAAATTTAACGATCATCAGTTCATATACAGTTCACATACACATACATCATTCACATATAGTGTATGTGAAATATGTATGTCTTTAATTCACCGGCAATTTCATTTTGAATTTTGAAGTTTATTTCAGCTACATCCGTAATTTTGGCAGCTAATATAGCACGAACGCTCAGCCACAAATGATCTTTGTAATTTTGAGAGACGTTTGGGAACACGTTTTGTATGAGCTCGATTGTTTTTTCAATAAACTAACAAAAATATAATGCAGCCAGTCGAATCATTAACAGGGATTTTGCCATTACCAAGGTCAATGAGTTGCTAGATGAAGATGTACCACCTGGAGCATCCAAATAGTAAATTCCTCCAGTTCCATCATTTACAAATTTTTGTTGTTGGTTCAACAGCGGAACATTTATTCTGATTCCCTTAAAGCAACGTCGTGCATTGGGCGATTAGGCACGGCCATGCCTAATTGAGACGATACTTTGTTTGACATCATCAAGCACATGTCCTCAACATGTTATCAATGCCTCGTTGTAAATTTTTTCTGTGTATTGTTAATGTATATTCCCTTTTCTAGTGCGCATTTGATGCAAGATATCGTCACATATATCATCTTTGTATTTGATTCATAAATCAATTGGGTTTGACGGGAAGCATATCGATATAATTATAGAAAACAATGTTCGTATTTGCTGAGGTTTAAAATAAATTACAGCATCATTTGAGGTTTGATCCCAATGGGAATCATTTTCTAACAGCTGCAAACGCTGCTAAGTAGCAGTGTTCGGGCAAAATCATCATTCTGACACATACCTACCAAAAAAACTGGTCAAGGTTGTATATAGTGGTTGAATAACTCGTTGTAGTACGTTCTGTGCAGTGAAATATACTCTTTGGCCAATTTCTAAGTTGACTGCTTAATGAACTACAGTGGGGTATCATTCATGAATGGGAAGAGAAAAATGCGCGAAATTGCTTCATGAATACTAACGTAACGGCACATTTGGTATTAGTTAGCTTCATTAACAGAAATCTCAGCACTAACTCCAATCACAGCCATATCACGATATGCGCCCTGAAAGTCTTTGATAGGATTGGTGAATAAGGAACAATGCAACGATTATCAATTTCGATATTTTGTTGATTTACTTTTAGCGGTTAGCCATTACTCCCGGTACCTAATTATTTCTGCTACTAATTCCCGTGGATACCGTTTCGAATATTTACCATCTACCATACATGCTGAAACAATTTTTTATGAGAAAAGTATTGTTTTAGTATTGTCAGCGCATTTTTTTTTTTTTTAATATTATAAAAACCTTCCGTGGACTCCAAGGAACCTACAAAAAAAATCGGTCGAGCCGTTCTCGAGTTTAGCGCTTAGCAACATCCATTTTTATATATATAGAATTGTTGTGATTGATTTCGACAAAAGAATAATATTTTAGGTTTATAAATGTTGTCCTTGATACTTTAAACATAAATTTATTTTAATTTACTGATACTGTCAACATCCCTATTACGACAAGGCCATGGCGCCAGGTCCCTCCTATTGTAGGTCACGGTCTAGTATCTACCCTCCAGGTTATTCCCGACAGTACTCATATTTTACCCACCTGGCTAGCACCCTTCTAAAATTAGCCGTTAATTTTTTTCATTTCGACCGCAATGTCGGAAATTAATAATACAAACTCCTTTCTTTGTTGGTCAGCAACGCGTCGGTGATAGTTTTGTAGTTACAGATGACGTTCACCTCCTTTTCCAGTTAGTTAGTCTGTTTTTTTGTCAGTTATTTCCATAAAGAAAACTGGAACTATTGAATAATTATTGTTCTTATTGCATGTGAGTTATCATAATTTCGTACTTACGTCATACAAAATCATATCGACAGACGTTCGAGACACTTGTTGCTGCGCCAGCTCCTGAGATGTTGATTTTCCTTGCAATGTCAATATATCATGCCACCGAACACCGCACTAGTATCTAATTCAATTAATTAAGATGTTTGTATGAGATCTAGATAGATTTGTAACGTGTGATTTGTGCGAGCCGCCAATAACCTATGAACTTTTGATCTGATACTGAATTGCATTCTTGTCTTAAGCACTGACCGCCGGAAAACTTCATACGATTCGGAAAGAGATCTCTGGTGACTGAAGCTCTGAAAAACTTTTTAGCAGATGATTTCGTGTAATCAATATCTCATTGAAGAACTGTATCTTAGGTGATTTTTATTTGTTTTGCTAGCGACGAGCGCACCCCGGCGTGGCGCGAGGGACACTGAGGCCGTCTGAGGCCCCGGGATGGCCTGGGGTGGCCCGCGCGGCCCGGGGGTGGGAGCGGCCGGCCGGTGGATGTAATTCAGTTAGCACCGTCATCTCAGGCGACAATAATCTGTCACCATATCCAAAAATCACCAATTATCACTCATTAGCACCTTCGGCATCTATCTTACAACTCGCTTTCCTTGGTTTTTGATACAAGCGTTTGTATACAACCTGAAATTAACTGTCAACTTTATTGCCAATTGAAGTTATCTCTGATTTTGTACAACCACAGAAGAAAATATAATAGTAGGTACTTATAATATAACTTTAACCACATAATAGTGATTATTGACCCATATTATGTATCTCTATTTATAATTTTATTCCTCTTCTCTAAGATCAACCTTCTTTAAATCTGAGATTTCGGCTTACTAACTATTTTGTAGATATATGCAACAAACAATACTGTTTATCTTTCGCTTCCATCCGTACAATGTACATGGAAGATCATATCTTGAATATGTCAGAGAAACTATGATTTTAGATGGAATTTTTACGGAACCCCATATTGCGCGTGGCCCAAATGCACTTGACCATTTTTCTTAAAAATCTTCTATGTACATCAAAACGAACATCTAATTAAAGTTTACATTAAACATGATTACGTCATTACCGTTGGGAATCTTCGTAATTGTGATGTTGGAATGTCAAGAGGTGATAGAACCGAGATCTAATAGAGTACTCGTAGTGTAATAGAGTGTCTGTTAGCCAACTAAACCAATGTAAACACATATAACATAAGAGACAGAGTAATAGAGTGTCTATTAGCCAACAAACCCCATGTAAACAGATATAACATAATAATTAGGTGTGTAATATTATGATTAGCTCATTATAATTGAATCCAATGCTAAACTTATGCTAAACTTGATCGTAATTAATGATAAAATAACAATGACACTTAATTATTATAATGAAGTTATCGTAGAATCAGCTGTGACATTGATTAATGAGATACAGGGTTTGCAGAGCAGACCCTTGCGAATGTTTCTCTGCCCACGTTCGCTTGAAGTACGGCACGGGTGGACGGACACCGGAGCCTTAATAAAAGGTCCCGTCGGCACCCTTGGGGGTCGGAGTTCTAAAAATAAAATAGAATAATACTTATAATTTTATTAGAACCTAACTAAATATAATGTTGTAGCGATACGTAAGCAATAATTGACCTAAAGTTGTTATACAAAAAAAATATTGTAAGGGCCTTCATAGACGAAGTACTTTGTCCTATAAGACAAATTATCCTTCAACCGTAACAACGAGAACATTATTATCAGGGACTCAATACATGCGGCGTGCAAACATTTTCGAGGACCACGGAGGATTAGGCATTATTAACAGTCCCTCGTGTGCGTTAGTCGATACAGATGTAAACGTTTTATTATAACATTTATAACGGGCATTAAAGTAACTACTTCGAGGATTTTTCCAAAATTTCAGCGTGTCAATCCTTAATGGGCACCAAGACGTCTTATTTTTGATATTATACAAAAAAAAATTAACTTGAAGATTTTTTGCTTCTTTAAAGAAAATGTTTATTTTGGTAATGGTAACCAATTAAACCACCTTCTCTGTCGCCAAGCTGGCTGGTTCATGTCCATGCGACAACCGATACAACAGTTACTTAGTTCTCTCGATAATCTCGTTTTCTATTGTAATAAATTGCATTACCGCGTATACATAAATACTAGTATACTGCATACCTACATACAGCGGCAGCCGCCCTATTCTGTTGTTCTATTCGGAGTTCTGTTCTTTCTGAATGAGATAAAATGTTTATTGATATTGTTGCTTATGACCTAAAAATTAAATGCTCTGTATACGTGGCCTAATACTGCCCTAAAGGGACGGGCTCTTACGTAGGTGACCATGTAGTGTTCCCTGAGATAGGGAGGTATCTACTCATAACCTACTGTGCAGACGTGCCAGTGTTTGGGATAGCTTATAAAAAATACTGGAATCAAGTCGCTCTAGCTGATTATAAGCATTTCTTAGGACATAAAAGATTAGTGACAGGAGATGAATGAGTATACATTGATTATCAACAATATACAACAGTATTTTTTTGTTTACCCATACATAAATATATACAAAAGTATACACTCAAATTCGCTTCGGTCAATTTTAACTCATTGTTTATTGTGAATAGATAGATATATGAACCCGTAGACACCTATTACTGTGTTTTTACTTGCTGACCGAATTTTCACTATTGTTGCTCTCATTTCGAGAGGGGAGTGGAGGGAGAAGCAATCTTAGATGAGCATGTTTCACTTTTTCTTTCAGGAAAGTTGGAACCGTGCCAAAGCTAGATGCCCATTAGTCATAATTTCTGACAGAAATGTAGTCTCAAGTCTCAACACAACACTGCTTTTAATGATCAGTTATAACTATTCTGAGGCGTCCCCACCTTTTACGAGTTTTGTGAAGTAACGTTACATAATTACATTACAGCGCACAAAATGTGCTGACGGGTCTATGACCCGTCAGTACTAGTCAGTACTAGTAGGTATGTACTATTATATGTAATAGTACATACCTACTAGTACTTACCTAAATATCTTCAATATTAGGAGTGTCACAAATGCATTGCCTACTAAGAAAATAGTAGTAAATCCACCCACTTTTTAACTCCAGTCAGGCAAGTAAAATAGGTATATTTAAATATTAAATGACAAAGACGCATGGAAATGACCAGCTCTGCAACCAGTTCCGTTCAAGTTAGTGATATTTTTTATAATAAAATGCCAATGTATTTTTATTTTTAAAAGATGTGCTGAGGAGTTTCTTTATAGCTTTTCTTCTCCTCCATGTCAAAGCACCTTTCCGAAAAGCGCGTACTGCTAAGCCATCAATTGGTTGAAGCCATTTAGTGTGGATATCCCAAGTGATCAATCAATGCAAGTCTGGAATGTTATGCTGAGTAGTTAATCAGAGCTTATACTGTACTGGCACACGTACCAGAAGCTTGTTAAGCCGCAGTCGGCACACATGTTGGCCGAGCGTAAACCAACGTGTCGATGGTAGATATTTGCCGAGTGGAGGCAAGCCCACCCATAATACACGTTAGCGCTTGCCATCACTCGGCAAGCGTTGGCCAACATGTATCGGCGGGCGGCGGCTTTAGAATGAAAACGTCTACGTCAGACACGCGTACAACGCACGGGACTCGTGCGAGCGAAGCCCGAGGCACGCGGCTCACTTTATATCCAATTAGCTCGAACGTGAGCTATGACCGTACTTCACCGTACGTACAAATTAACAATCAGATTACGTTTAGAACTATGCTTGATAGTTGATACGCAATCGCACTCCACACATATCTCACGTTATTTAGTTCTATTTCAAAAGTGATAATGCCCTACTTTATTTAAAGAGTTTGTGAAACTTGCTAGCTTCTGAAAAAAAATATTCATCAATAATTTTCAGTTAGCCGTAGTAGGTAATCGCCACAGAAAGTGGTTGGTCATCACATAAATTTATAAGTGTAGTCTGGGCATGAATCCTATTAGGGCGTGGCAATGGTAAGCCAGATGGATAAAATGCCATGCAAGTACAGCAAGTAACCACAGTCAGAAATCAACTGGGTGCTACAAAGCGGATTTCCAAAGGAGGGACAGTTCGGCATGACCTTTTCTGTTATTCAGCAAGGTGCACCATGAGGTCCATGACTTCAATGAACGAGGGAGGATGGCTTGAACACTTTGAACACAAGGAAGAGCCTTTTTCATTTACCAATCACTGCAAATATAAAACAAATCTGATAACTTAAATGCCCCATCATTGACAATATCAATTGGAATGATATCCCAAACCCAAATAGAGTTTTTTTAAATAACTCTAGGTATACATGTCTGTGGGTAACAATAAAGACGAATTTGGAAATATGTACTTGGTACTTGGTAGTCTTCGGTATGATCTATGTAAAGCAATTTATGTTATTAGTATCCAAGTCAGCCAAAAGATGGCGCTTGTTAGATCAAATTCAATATTAAAAAATTGTAGTTCGAAAGCTCTTGACTTTTTTTACTTCAATTATTAGCTAGTAAGAATATAAGTTTAAAGTTTATTCAATAGCATAATTTTACCTTTTTTTTAATAAATAAAGTAATAAGAAATTGATTTAAATCTTTTGGCTGAATATTACAAAAATCATTCAACTCAACCGTAAAAAGAAATCAAATTTTAAAAAAGCTGCTGTTAGTTATGTCAGTTTGACGGAATTGAATTTGAAGTTTACGTTTCCTGTCCCTACTGTAAACAAATTTTGTTTCTAAAAATCTCTTTGGATTTCTGATCAAATGAGATATTGGTAATTTACAACATTTCATACGTAGTGCTATCCCTGTATCTCCTTTTAGATGACTCTTGGACGTAAATACCAGAATTCTTCCGGGTAAATGGCTTCATGGGTCGCTGATTAACTAAGCATGAAAGTTGGGTGAGGACGTTCTATTATAGATTCGCATTGATTTTAACTATTTATAGGAATGCTGGGGAGACTCGTAAGGTCTATGCTAGCCAGAGTAGCCAGTCGAAGGCCGGGACTCTGTCGGGTTGCTCCTCTTCTGTAAGTTCGCTTTACTAACATTCGCTGCACTTGTTTCCTCTCTGACTCATTTTCCCTTAAACAAAGTATGCATTAGCCGAAGATGCCTTGTTTACTGCATGTATCACGTTAGTAATGCATGTTTTTCTTTAATTCTTCCTTGCCTTACCTTCTTACACCCCACCCCCTTAGATTTAAATTTAATTACATGTCACATTGATGAGTTGCCTTTATTGAATTGAACTTTTCTTTTACCATCAAATATTCGAATTTAATGTGGATTATAAAAGAGTACTTAAAGAAGATTGTTAAATGTGCAGTAGAGACTCGATTAACTGAACTGTTGTCATTAGGCATTCGGATAATCGAAAATCCAGACCTTGCTTTAAGACAACTTGTTGGCAAGGGTTATTATAGTATAAATGAATATAGTATCGTTTAAATGCCAAGGATGCATAGTGTTGATCAGTACTGCAAACGTTAGGATAATTTATTATTTTGTATTGTACACAATATGGTTTTTAAAAAGATGTGCTGGAGAGTTTCTTTATGGCTTTTCTTCTCCTCCATGACAAATCACCTGTCAGAGAAGTTAGTAAATTAAAATATGATGTGCAGTGTGATTTGAATAAAGAATTTTAAATGTTTTTGAATCTTAAGGTTTTGTTATGTTGTAAGCATGTTCACTGGATATGTTTAGTTATGTTTCATTCATTGGTTACCATGCCGGATCGCCGCACCAAGGGTCCTGGGTTCGATTCACAGCGAGGCGGAAATTTGAATGATGAGTTTGAATTTCTGTTCTCGGTCTGGGTGTGAATGTCCTTGTCTATGTTGTGTGTTGTCCATTGCACCCATGACACAGGGAATCCTAGTGTGGGGCTATGAGTGTGAAGCGTTATTTATTTATTTTATTTATTATTCTCTTCAAACAACTTACAATGGTACCCACAAACAGGTAGAGAAGTATTTGAGAAACTGCAAGCTGTAGAAGAGACATATTAATTAACCGATTCGTTGCAGATGCCACAAAATTAAATACATTGATGACACGCCTGTAGTGCCATCAGCAACAAATCGGTTAAGTATATGACAAATTGCTGATACCAAGTCGTCAGCAACCCGTCAATATCAGTAACATTATGTCTAATATTAAATCTCTACAAAAAATTCAACAAAATAAGTACAGTACCTATATATGTAGGGCATTGACATTTTCTGAATAAAAAAATATTTCTGAAAGAGAAAGAGACTTCACCCTTTGTTATAGAACCAATTTGGTCTTTGTTATAGAACAAATTGGATATAGAACTAATAATGGCAGGATCAAAATGGTTTGACATTGCATGTTTATATTTTGTATCTGTGCAGCTTTTATAAGTGCATGCATAGTGATGTAAACATAGACATAATACTACTATAGACTAGACAAGCGGGCCTTTTTTGCGTCACGCTATTAGAAAGAGAAAGAGACCAAGGAAACTCGCGTAACTCGTAAGTAAGACAACGATAGGTTTACCTCCTGCCTTTCTTCGCAGCGTGACGGTTTCACTTACATATGCTCAGATACCTTGCCTAGTCTAGTAGTATTATGTCTATGGATGTAACTTAAACAATAACAAGGAAGAAAATGAAACTAATAGTATGTCCCCAGATATCTCTATCAGACATGATCGAGCCACCGGACTATGAGGAGGTGTGCGAGCGGCTGTTGGGCGAGAGCGACCCGCTGGCCTACCCCGCCAACGACATCGAGCTGCTGACCGTGCCGCGCCGCATCCGCACGCTCACACATGTGCTGCCTGATGAAGACTTGTGAGTGAAAGACATTTATTGCATTTTATTAAAGTTAAATAGGCAAAGCATTCTCTTTCAGTCCTATTTGATACTCGCCAGAATTAATGATAGATGGGTACAGTAATAATAGTAGTTACAAAAAATTTGTTTTTTGCTCCATTTATTGGCAAAAGCATTCTCAACATAACTTGTCTAATATTGAAATTAATCTCATTAACCATTAAATTTAATTCATAGGTTGTTATTTCCCCAAGAAGAAAGTGATGTTTTTGCGCTCAAAATACTTGTGTTGTATTTCTTGTTTTTACAACTCAAGTGAAAGTACACCAATGAGACATCACAGAGTTTAGCTGTCACAGAAATATCATGGTTGGGTTCTCTCGTTCAGCATTCAGTGTCACTACCAATTTGATCTCTTTATAATCTGTGCCATCTGTACATGTATCTATGTTTGTATTATTTTTTATATTATTATACCAGGTCAAAAGCGCCGATGTTCGTCCGCGACTGCATCAGCTGCTACACGTCGGACTACACGGTGGTGGAGTACAAGCACCGCGCGCACTCCGGCTCGTCGTACAGCCGCGAGCGGCTCGCCGAGCGCATCGAGCGGCTGCTGGCCGCGCCGCCGCATCAGTACGAGGTCGATGTGGACCTGCACGCTGTGTCCACTGAGGAGCTGTCGTCGCAACAGGTACTGCTATACAATTAAATTACTACAAAATACTACTATTATTACTACTTATGATTTTCTACTACTTAAAGGTGGCCACTGACGGTCAGTCCATCGCGTCAAATGGCGTGATATACAGCCAAAATTTGATCGTGAATGTGAAAAACTGATGGCGTGATATAAAACTCTGGATTTCCAATCGCGCCATGTCGTCACGCCGCAACATCGCGCCGACTGATCGTGAATGCGCAAACCCACATCCATTTTTTGTTCATTTCGCGCCAGGGTTGGATTTAGGTACATTGAAAAATATAGTACAAAACAATGAAAAGTATAGTATTTATAAAAAAAATTATAGTACACTGAGTGTTGCAAGCACAAAATCGGTACATCAACTGCTTTTGCAGCCCGCCCCCCCTTTGTTGAAATGGAAAAAATACTTTTACTTTCAAGTCAAGTAGTTGGAAGAACTTCGTAAATAAACGTATTATTACACACAAATTCGCAAGCGATTGTTATCGGTTTGATTGAATTTCGTATGGAATGAAAGGAATCATAAGGAACGAGATTAGTTACTGTTAGTGGAAAGGCACAAAAGACACCTTGGACCACATCTACACTTACCATCAGGTGGGATTGTGGTCAAGCATTAACTTATTCGTGTAAAAAAAAAAAGAAGCCTACTGCTGAGGACATTGAGACAGGAAACGCAAGATCAGAATTCGTTCGGATACACGCACTGTCGAAATATTCATAATATGTCTTAAAACTAAACATTCGGGACCAAATAAAATTATAGTATTTTAGCGTACTATACTTAGATGTGGATAGTACATAGTACAAAGGGTGAAATTATAGTGTAAATACTATAATTATTATAGTAGAAAATCCATCCCTGTTTCGCGCCGAGACGTCGAACGAAGGAGACACTTCCAAATGTCATTGTATAATTTTTTGTAACAAAATGGCTTCCGAACGCAACGTCATGTCAACGTCTTTCGATGAGGTCAAACGCGCAAATGAAAGAGAATTGGAATGATCGTGAGTGTGCATCATGTTTGGCATCCAACCATTTTGACATATGTCGTTTGGCGTGGCTCCAAAAATGACGCGATGGAATGACTGTGAGTGACCACCATAAGATTTGGTCTATCTGTTTAGACCAATGAACTAATATACTACGTACATGGAAGCATCTTTGATGCCTGAAAATAGCGCAACGAAAACTCAACCGCAGTGGGCCGGGCTTATATACTCAACCAAAACGCGAATCAGTCAGTTCGGTGTCACTCGTTCGGACGGTCGTTGGATTTAAGTGTCATAAACAAGATTTATATAAAAAAAATAGTATCAAAATGCCTTCATGTGTTGTGAAATGGTGCAAAAATCATACAGATCATCGTTCCAAGGGTTCCGAGAATCGTGGAATCACATTTCACGTGTAAGTATAACGAAATCTAAAACTACAAAAATCTATTTAACTTTCATATGGATGTTTTTATGCAAAATGTAGTTAGTATATTTTTACTAACAATTTATTAAAGGAATAAAATTCGTTTTATTTTTAATTTAGATTCCCACAAGACCCGAGACGTAAAGATCTGTGGATAAAAGCTGTTCAATTAGAGAGACAGGAAAATGACTGGATACCTAGCAAACATTTGGTAATATGTTCAATTCATTTTAAAGAAGAAAATTTATATTTGTCGAAGAAAGGATTCCAGATGATTTCTAAAAGCGCTGTATCAATTTGTACTGTGAGTATCCATTTAGTTTTTCTTACGATTTAGTTGTTGTAGTAGATAATAAGTAATAACTCAGTATAAAATATACATATATACATTTTCAGATGGTGCATTCGAGTGAAAAATCACACTCGACAAAATCTGACACTTGGCAGCCGTCAAGTAACAAAGAAGTTCCAGGAACTTCAAGTCATCAGATACATCCACTAGTAAGTAAATCTAATCTGTACAGTCAGCGTCAAATAGATGTAAGCGGTTAGGGCAGTCAAATTGATCTCACATACATAAATTCGTAAAGATGTACGCAGTCAGAGTATTCATATAGTTGTCAACATCTAAAGTGGTCATTAGAACTAAGTAACATAGCTTTCAAATACTTGTATCTAAGCCTTCAGGATGTTCAATTTTATGTTTGCGAACAAAACGGTCAATGGTATCTAGGCACTGATAGTTGTCAAAATACGTAGGTACCTAATCAAAATACATTTTAGTACATTTCATCAAAGTGATTACTCATTTGAAACATTGACAAGATAAGTACATACTAATGACGACTGTCAGTGTCATCTTCATAATTTCTATTTTCTATATTTATTATAGAAGTGACCACAGAGTACTTAATCACTGCGTGACCACAGAGTACTTAATCACTAAGTTTTAAGAGACGCCACTTAAAACATTGGAAGTGACTACCATGTATATTAGATAATTAATTACATATCGCCATATATAATTAATAACATTTAGGTACAGGCAGCTGTCTTTCAGATGTGCAAACTTGTTGATTATTCAAGAACAATCCAGATTTTAATTGAAATTATTTTACGTTATAATTTACTGATTTTTATCAAATATATGATTAGCACTAATTATATAATAATAATAAATAAAGATACCCGATAATAAATAAAGGTACCAATTTTTTTCATAAGGTGATATTTTATCCCCTTTGCCATTTCCATATTGTCAAAAATGGCGTCACCGCTGCAAGGGACACTATCGTTTGCAAAAGCTATTTACGAAGAGCCGCAATTTTCAGATTTTACAACTGTCTTTTACATGCTGTCGACAAGAAACAAGATAGCCTTTGCGTTTTTGTTGCAATATCGACCATAACGTAAGATGTTACAGTGCACGCTTGCAAAAGTTGACATACATCATTATTAAAATATGTAGTTCTCTGTTCATTGAAAATTCTGAAGGAAAATTGTATTACTATCAGTGCTTAGATACCATTGACCGTTTTGTTTGCAAACATAAAATTGAACATCCTGAAGGCTTACAAGTATTTGGAAACTATTTTGCCTAGTTCTAATGATCACTTTAGATGTTGACAACTATATGAATACTCTGACTGCGTACATCTTTACGAATTTATGTATGTGAGATCAATTTGACTGCCCTAACCGCTTACATCTATTTGACGCTGACTGTACTTTAGTTTTCGTGCTAATTTCTTACGGTGTGCTTTTTATATGATGTACATTTTCAGATGATGACTTCTAGTGAAATATCACAGGCATCTCTATTGGAAACTAAGCAGGTGGCAAGTAATGTAGAAAATGTTGCAGGAACTTTAAGTCCTCAGAAACGTCGATTGGTAAGTAAATCTTAATTTCTAATACGCTTCGCCTTTACTTTGGTTTTCGTGCTAATTATTATGTAATGGGTTTCATACGAATTAAGAGAGCTACTCGTGCAACCATCCCAGTAAAAATGCTGTACATTTGTAATTGGGTTTTAAGTCTTTAACTTTTTTTATTTTTCAGGTCTCCTGTACAAGCTGTGGGCACGACTTCAGTATAGCAGCTCATTTGAATGTAGGAGATTCAAATCAGATACACGACAATGGACAACTGCCATCACCAATGACATTAGCTGACCACAATACACCATTGAATATATTATCTTCTGATATTGAATCAGCTTTCAATACACCAAAAACGCACAAACTGAAACAGGAAGTAAGAAAAAAGACAATACTCTCACAAAAGCGGTTATCGAAGATAAAGAGCTTAAGACGGAAAAATGACAGGCTTTTTACTATTGTAAAACAAATAACGTGTACAAATAATTATTTTTGTAATAAGAGAAAAAATTGGTATTATTAATATTTTATATTAAATAAAACCATTTTTATTATTGTTTTATTATGATTGGTTCCCTCATACATAATAACATCCACGGAACTGACGACCTGACTGACAATGCGACAACGCATTAGACAGTACATTGAGGCGCGAACCAATTGCCGTGATCGGGTCAAGCCGAGAACCAATCTCGTTTGGCGATTTCGCATGGTTCGACAACTACTTGACAATAGACCAATTGATGAGTTTGTATACCGTAGTGAGTGGTTTGTGCATGTATACTTCGTATTTGTGTGAGTTTTGGTGCTGATATTTAACGTTAGAATGTATTGAGAGGCTTATTCCATAGTATACTCGTTCACTGGTTTAGACTACTAGCTAGCTATTATAATATGAGTTGTTGTTTTAGGCTAATTATTATCAGTCTATGACAAATCAAGTAATAGGTACAGTCACCTGCAGAGAAAAGTAACACATCTGTTTATACATAACGAACAGCATCGTTTCCGTTCCCTGTTGCATTGTAAACAGATGTGTCACTTTTCTCTGCAGGTGATTGTACATGTACATTCAGAATGGATAAGAATCATCTCTTAGATTAGAATAAACAATTTGTAGAATGTACATATATAACAGTATAAAATATATCTAGTGAGCCACCTCAATATTAATACTGTAAACAATACTGTAAAATACTGTAAAAAAATCAGGCAATTTTGGAAGAAAATGATATAGACATCTACATTTAAAATACTCTTTAGCCGCATTAATCACCGTTGCGCACCTTCAGTTCGAATCGCAGCCATCCAGCGGGCGGCAGTCCGTGGCGTCGATATCGTCGTCATCCTCATGCAACGAGACGCTGACCCCGCGCGGCTCGTGGGCCAGCCTGGACCTGCGCAGCTCCTCCTCCGACCCGCTGCTGCCCGACCTGTTCGAGAAGAAGCCGCCAGAACAGATCGACGCTATCAATGAAGCGAGACGGTAAATATAATAAACACGTACGCATCCACGCACGCACAATACGTGCGCATGTACGTACGTAATACATATACGTATCGTACAATTCAATACGTACGTATTAAACAGCATCCTATGGATACGATTACGGCATAATATAGCTTTATCTCAGGGGCGTAGCTACCGCCGTATCAGCCATGTTAATTATACGGGGCGCCCAGCGTATAGGGGCCTCCACTAACACTTCTAAAAAAAGCTCGCCAGTTGGGCACTCCTTTTATATTTGACATATGGGGCCTGCTTAGAGCTAGCTACGCCACTGCTTTATCTGTAAACTTTAAGGTCTAGTAACTCTAGTTTATTGTAAAATTATCCTTAACAGAACAAGCTTTTTGCAAAATTACAACATTATTACAACATAAGCTAATAAGTGTAAGACCATCACAGCACAATTTTTTGCAATGCAGATTAATAATGTAGATGTTGCTGAATAAAATATTTCATGATTCAGAATGGAGAACCGACAAGCAGATCTCCTGGGGCTGTATGCTCCCTACCTTGACGAGGAAGAAGCGGTGGAGAGGCGGCTGGCCGCCGAGATGCCTTGCGAGCTCATGGGCCATCGGATCTTGGTGGTCTGCCACCAGCTCAAGTCGGTGATAGCTTTTTTATTTTTTATATGCTTGATTACAAACTATGTGATGTAGGTTTGGTAATTATACGCAATAATAATGTTTAAACTTTATTTAACTGAGGAGACACTTTACAAGTAACTTATCGTACACCGCCATGACAGAGTAAGCGAGAGAGAGGGCAATAGACTACGTCACATGTTTTTGTCTCACCTATTACATTGAACATATTACGTTCCTTTCTACACTATGACATCTTAAGGTCCTTAGAGCAAGGTTATTTGTAAACAACCTCACAAGAACAAGTTTTAGTTTAGGTCGATCACAGGTGTAGTGTTTCAACTTATCGTCATCGTCATTGTCTCATGATCGCCATACTGCTGGATGCAGGTCTCTTCTGACAATTGCCAAGTGTGGATTACTAGACAAATCTTTGAGAATTATGGGCAGTTTTTGGTTATGTTGGTTGCTCACGAGCCAGCAATGTTTTCCTTAACTGAAGCAAGTGATAAATTCTAATATGAGTATGGAGACAAATGAGGGCCCGTGTGCAGGAGATCTTGACAGTATCACGATTTTTACTGAGGATGTATTCTATTTCTAATGGATTTACAGTTCTAATTGCCACAACAAGGAACTTAAACCTAATGATTCTAGTATTTAGTAAAAAATTCCAGATTGGAGCTAGACGTAGAACCACTGTTCGCCTCCATGGCGCTCTACGACGCCAAGGAGAAGAAGAAGTTGTCGGAGAACTTCTACTTCAACCTGAACTCGGAGTGCACGCGGCAGATGCTGGCCGCGCACGTGCCGCACGCAGACCTGTCCACGTTGAGTCGCAGCGCCGTGTTCGATGTGCTGGCGCCCTCGCCTGACGTCTTCCTCGTCGTCAGGGTCGAGAAGGTGCTGCAGGGAGACGTCAATGAGTGCGTTGAGCCTTATATCAAGGATGATAAGGTGAGGTTTTCAGCGGGATGTTGTTTAATAGTGATGTTATGTTATATCGTGATTTATTTAGTGAGAGTAAAGGGTTTAAAATTAAATGTCATTATCACGTCCACGCTTCTTTGGCGCGTTTACTGTGGGCCATACCAGCGTTATGTCAGTGTTGCCCACGATCTGGCACCCATTTGTCACGCAGGTGGAGTGGGGTAGTTGAGTGGATCCTTTCGCAGTAAAATACAAGTCATTAAATGTCATTTTTAACCGCTGACGCAAAAAGAGAAGTGTAATAAGTTTCATATGTCCGTGAGCATGTCTGTGGCATTGTAGCTCCTAAACGAATGGATTGATTACGATGCGGTTTTTTTCTTTGAAAGCTATCGTGAGTAAGATCGTTTTTAGCTATGTTTAGTGTAAATAAAACTGTCGGTTTTTTATTGTATATTTTTGTATCTTGTAGAACCGCGAGACTTGTACCCACTTGTCACGTAAAGCGGAATATTACGAACTGCGAGAGATCAACGTTGGGTGTGTCCTTTCGCAGTAATATAACGTCGTTGCGACTTTAAGACCTCTTATGTGTAAAAAATCAGCTTTTTGAGAACATTTTTGAGGTGATTTTGAATTTGGTGAATGAATTACGATGAAAACGTCATACACACATGAGAGTTTTTGAATTCGATAGCGTTTCAAAATGTAGGATCGTTTAACGTAAAAAAGTGACTTTGCCAAAAGTGACACAAAACACATAAGAGGTCTTAAAGTCGCAACGACGATAAGTGAATGTGTCCACCCAATATAATTGTGTATGTCGTGCAGAACCGCGAGAAGGTCCGCGCGGGCGCGGCGGCGGCGTGCGCGCGGCTGGGCCGGTTCCGCATGCCGCTGGCGTGGTCCGCCGTGTCGCTGCTGTCCGTGCTCAGCGGGACCGCCTCCTCGCTGGAGAGAGAGCGCGACGCAGACAGGGACAGCCTCAACTCCAACACTAACAGCCTCGGTATGACACTCATATGTTACCGGTACTTACCGGTTTGGCGAAGATTTGCGTTAGCGTGACAAGTGTGACAGGCTGACAGAAACTAAACAATAGTAACAGGCTGATGACGAAGTTTTAGTGTTAGAAAGGAAGGCAACTCATTACGCGTTTTAAATTAGCGCTGTGTGACCTGAATTACACTTTATTCCGTTGGAGCAAGAGTCGTAATTTATTGAAATGATTTTGCTAAGTGCGCCTTCTGTACTTATTATAAGTACTTTTATTTCTTCTGTGGTATTAGTAGATATCCACAGCCTATTCCATTCCTGTCGCTATTGTAATATAACACATTGTAATTAATGTATTTTTTTAAGGTGTGCAGAGGAGTTTCTTTCGCCATTTCTTTTTCATTTTTATAAGGCATCTTTTTGAAAGGATTGTAGATAAAGAGATTGGATGTTCATAAGTAGTATTAATACCTACATAAAGTATTTTAATTTGAGATTATATACATTTGCCCGCACATTTGCTTTAGGTTACGCAGTCACTCATACGTAATTATGGTACACTAGCAATACATAGTAGCAATACAATAGTATTTATGGTGAATTTTTTTTGTGGATAGCCAACAACCGAGCAGACGAGCCACCTGATGGTAAGTGATCACCATTTTTAAGGTCTCTCCCTCTGATTAGACACACACACACACACAAATCTTGAAAGCTTTTTCCACCATCTTATCTCTAAGCTCACCTTTTATACCATCCATTACGCTAATATTACAAAGAGGAAGGCTTAGATTTTTTTTTGTTTGTAATGGAGAAACTCAAAAACTATTGAACTCATTTCAAAAATTCTTTCACCAATATTTTATTTCACAAAATATTAGTGACTTATACGAAAACCGAAGCAACGCGAGGGTAGTTACTAGTAGGTAGTGAGGAATAAATAGATAAGTAACATTGAAGAATAATGTCATAGAACAGACATCTCGAACAAAATGTGTGTCCCGCCGAGAGGTTCTATGTTCAAAACTGAGTCCCCGTTCTCCTTTCAAAATCGAACGAATCCATTGAAAATTGAAGCCGATCGGTGCCAATAGGGATGTTGACTAATTTTAGGATTCAATTTGATTTAATAGATAGGACCTTAAGATTCACGAAAAAAATATTATAAAAATAATAATCTTCAATTTAAAGACAAAAATTGATAAATAAAAATCATTTTCAAATTTCCCACCAAAAACGTCACGTGACGTCACTAGCCGATATTCAATACTATCTGTCGACTGAAGTTAGTCGCACTTGCATATAAAATAAGAACAATGACGTCATAAGCTCAAAATGACGTTTGTGGTCAAGTGACAATGAGAACTATTTTTAACATTTTAAAATAATTATATTTAATTTATTGTGATTGATTTCGACAAAAGAATAATATTTTAGGTGTTTAAATGTTTTCCTTGATACTTTAAACATAAAGTTATTTTAATTTACTGATAGTGTCAACATCCCTATTCATTGGGACATACATTGTGTTCGAGGTGTCGGTTCTTTATGCTAGTAATAATACTTCAATAATAAATAAGCAACGTTTCCGCAGACCGCAAGGCGTCGTCCAGCAGTCTGGAGCAGCTGCGGCGGCGCGCGGGCGAGGTGGGCGGGTCGCTCACGCGCAAGGGGTCGGTGGAGCGCCGCGCCGCGCCCGCGCAGCCGCCGGACGACATCGCCGCGCAGCTCGACTCCTTCAAGCCCATCGTTGTTACTGTCACCAGCTTCTTTAAACAGGTGGGTTGGCTAGGTGCTGCGTTGACGGTGACGTTGAAACAAGTGATTATTTTTATGTACATAACGATGTTACTCGAGTTCCTTCATCCTATAAATGGCGCGTTAATGAGCACGGGTCTCTCCTCTTAGAGTGATGGATTGGTGGAGGAGTTAGTGGCAGCCCAAGTGTCGGAAGTTTTCATGCCGGCAAAAGGCATTTGTGGCTTAGTGAATAATCTTATGATAATAACCGGGACCGACAGCTTTAAGTACCCTCTGAAGCACGGAAGCGCTTCAAGAAATGTTTACCACTAGTCAACCATCCACCTAAATTAATACGGTGTTTAAAATCACCAATATACCATACAATTCACTCCTACGTGACTACTGTGGCCGTCAGGAGACGGACAAGCTCCGCGACGAGGACCTGTACAAGTTCCTGGCGGAGATCAAGCGGCCGAGCTCCGCGCCGCGCAAGCTGAAGTGCATCCCCGGCACGCTCAAGATCGAGGTCTCGCCCTGCCCCGACGAGATCAGCAACGGACTCACGCCGGAGCTCGCCAAACTGGCTCCCTACAATGGTTCGTACTAACTAATTATGTATGTGCAATGTTAGTATTAAAGGAACTATAAAACTATGTGGACGTTCACGTGTTATAAATGACTGGAGTATCTATAAACCATTATAAAATTAAAAATTTACCAACTAAGACTCTGCTCTACACAACTTATACATTAAAAACAAACGGGCGTATGAAAAAAGTGTACTTATCCGTATTAACAAAAATATAATCGGTTTTTACGCATTTATTTTACTTTACCACACCTTACAGTACCGTACCATGATATTTATTTCACTTGAATTTACTCCGGTAGTTCGGCGTAAGAGCGCACTTAATAATACAGCCGCCCGTTTTTAGATAGCTAATGTTCGGTGAGACGTATTAATTAGTTAACTAAATTTTAAATGAGTAATTTTTTGTATGCGTCCACACGTAATAATTTAGTAACGCTCTTTAGTTCATACAATTCTACTCAATTACTTAAGCATTTTACTAAATTTTAACTAAAAAGTGCCTGTCGAAACGTGTTAAGTGATAAGCCCCGCCCACCTACTTAACAAAAAATATAAAAATTTCTAAATTACTTGTCTACTTGATTACTAAACTATTAAATTACTAAACTACTACATTGTCCGTTTACACGTATTAATTTACTTAAAATTTAGTTAACTACTTAATATGTGTAAGTGCTTGTTCACACTGAACTCGCGGGCACGGGCGCGGGCGTGGTCGCGAAATATCAAACATATGAGCTACTATGAAAGTGTTCACACCAAAACGCGCGCGCGGTGTATGTAGCGTTTACCGCGCCCGCGCCCGCGCCCGCGCCCACGAGTTCAGTGTGAACACTCACTAAACCGAACATTAGATAGCTAACTGTTTGCGTGTGTGTACCGGGTGTACCGTCAGCCGAGGAGAAGTGCCGGCCGTGCAAGGAGATCCTGCCGTTCCCCGCGAGCGCGCCGGCCGCGCCGCACCACCAGTACCGCGGGCTGCTGTACCTGGCCGTGCGCGAGGTCAACCTGGCCGCGTGCGCCTCGCGCGCCGCCTCCGCCAGGAACATCACCGTCAGTATATACTACGATATATCACTGCACTGGAGGCATTACTCCCAACTCCTTGAATAACTCCAGCCTTGACTTCTATATGTAAAAATAAACGTGTACTTATGTAAGCGCGTGAGAAGTTATACTTCTTTGGCATGAAAAAACAATAAAAAAAATTAAAAAGAAATTTTAAAAAATTCAAAAAACAATTTAAAAAATCAATATTAAAAAAACAATATTCAATAAAACATTAAAAAACAATATTAAAAAAACTCATCATTTTTCCATTTATTTCATAACGCGCCTAAAGAAGTATAACTTCAAAAATATTTTTATTACATGGAATAAGTTAGTATTTAAAAAAATCCCACCTGATACTAAGCGGCGTTGAAGTCCAAGATGGAGAACGCACTAACTTAGTAAAAGCCTATTCACTCTTCTTTCGTACACCTACATTGTAGGTGGACGGGAACTATTTTAATTTATCGAACTATATGTTGACAAGGACACTATTTCTAATAGCGCGTACATTGATGATGCTGTATCCATCCATTTGGTCCAATTCACCCTAGCAACGTGCTGGCGCTCTCTGCTCTAAGCCTCCTCAGTCCAGAGAACCCATGTAGTGGACTTATTTATATATTGATAACCAATAGCCATGATTCCATGCAGGTGCGAGTGCAGCTGATGTCGGGCGAGGAGCAGGCGAGCGCGCTGCCCAACATCTTCGGCCGCAGCTCGTGCCCCGAGTTCAGCACCGAGGCCTACACCACCGTGCTCTACCATAACAAGTAAAGTTGATAAGTTAAGGGGGGGACGTGAAGTTTTGGAAACATCGTTTCATAGAAAATGTATACGATAGTGCATACGCAGCGGAATCCTGTACGGGACGTGGCACGTACGGGACGTCGTCGGCGGCGATGTTTTTCCCGTCCCGTACGGGAAAATACCCGTTACGTATGCATTGGCCTTAACTTAACAATACTCCATTGCTACCACTATTACTGTATCTGTTATAAATTACCGATACTTGAGCTTCATCAGCTCATTACAACTTGGCGGTTGAATTTCAAGTTTTCAACAACTTCATGGTTTTAAAGCGTAGTTATTTTGTGATAATTCTTATTACTTTATATACATACTTCATATCCATGCTAGAAAGCAAACACGTAGTAAACCACACTGCCGTCCTAACGAAGAGTGCAATAAGTCGAGTTTTTGGGAAAATTTAATTTAGACCTTATCTGTAACTTCATAAGGTCTTAAATCAATTTGCCCAAAAAATCGACTTATTGCACTCTTCTTTAGGACGGCAGTGTGGTTTACTACGTGTTTGCTTTCTAACGTCGATATAAAGTTGAAATTTGATAGACAGAATAGACTAGAAACAACCGTTAACCAACCCTTACATCACCCCCTACAGAAACCCGTCCCTGTACGACGAGATCAAGATAAAGCTGCCGGCCGACCTGGGCGACCAGCACCACCTGCTGTTCACGTTCCTGCACGTGTCGTGCCAGCGCAAGCCCGTCGCGCCCGACCAGGAGAAGAGCGTCGAGACGCCCGTCGGATACTCGGTGAACTGATGTTTTCATATAAATAGTCGACAATAAAGCAAATGCTACCTGATGCGAAGGTGTTATCTTCGCCCGTAATATTAACACCAAAAGTGAATCGTTGGCATCGGCTTACTGACTCTCCGACATTGCAACCGAAGAAATACTAAAAAAACTTCTAAAGCCCAATGCATACGTAACGGGTTTTTTCCCGTACGGGGCGCGACGTGAAGTTTTGGAAACATTGATAGTGCATACGCAGCGGAATCCCGTACGGGAAAAACCCGTTATATATGCATTGGGACTTTTAGAAACAGGATGGTGGCTAGTCAGACGAGTACCTTCCGCTTCGCAAGAGTACCGTCGGAATAAACTGAGTTAAACCTCCCAACCCAAAGGCTCGTTCTAAGCTTCTAATATATACTTTTCTTTAGACTACATGATAGACACTACTATAATAAATTAATGAACAATGTTGGACAGTGGCTGCCGCTGTGCCGCAACGGCAAGCTGACGTGCGGCGAGTGGGCGTTGCCCGTGATGGTGGAGCCGCCGCCCGCCAACTACTCGTACATCTTCCCCGACGTGCAGCTGCCCGGCACGCGCTGGGTCGACAACCACCGCCCGCTCTTCAACATCGCGCTCGACCCGCACACCACCACGCATCCGCTGGTACGTATACACACGCACGCACACACACGTACAACACGCAAATTAAAGTACATTGTACATGGTAATTTTAGTAATAGTGTTCGCTTGTGGGCGAAATCTGAGCGTCTTTGTTATAGAAAATACAACGTAAATATTTCATTCTATGGTTAAGGTGAACAAAAAAACTTTGTAGTACATCACCAATAAAAAAAAAATGTGTGCAATTCACACGTAGTAGAAGTGAAACCTTCAAAAATTTTGTTTTCAAGATAATTTAATTTAATTCTATTCCCCTACCCCTGTACAATGCTTCCTATCTCACTTTAGAATTTATGTGTCTGTCTCTTTTTACTGTCACGGGACAATTTCGTTTCATCGAATTTCAAATCACCCCCGTACTAAAGAAGTTTTCACTTCAAAAAAGTTGAAATGACTACTTCTATCAACTACTGTAAACGTATAGCATTTATCACAACTATAATAAGTAGAGTTGTCTTTCAAAAATATCAAATACAAATTAGTTAATAAATACAAATCATTCCATGTATCTCGCAGGACGGCTACATAGAAAGGTTCGCGATGGCGTGCGAGGCGGTGCAGGAGGGCAACATCCCGCCGCGGATCGGGCTCGCCAACATGGAAGCCGAGCTGCGGGCCAGGTGACATTCTATAGTTTGTGTATCACAACACTACTTCATATCAGTGCGAGCATCACGGCGTTCTAACGCATCACATTAATGTGTTATCAATACTATGCATGAGGATTTCTTTGACATTGAAAATTATTTTTATTTTGTTGTGTAGTTTATGTGTATTTTATTTTAACATAGGTCCATTTTGGCGCAGCCGTTAACATTAATGTCTAGCATGGGCACTAGGTGTTTATCATAACACTGGTTTGTTTTTAACCCCCGACGAAAATGGGTGTTATAAGTTTGACGGGTTTGTGTATGTCAGTGGCATCATAGCTCCCAAACAGACGAACCGATTTTGATTTAGTTTTTTTGTATAAAAGGTGATTTAATCGAGTGTTCTTAGCTACATTTGGTGTAACTCAAACTCTCGGGGGTTTTTTTAATGTTAATTTAAGATAATCGAAAACATTATTAAGTCTGTCTGTGTGTGTGTGTGTCAGCATCGCGGAGCTGCCCACGGCGAACGTGGAGGCGCTGGCGCGCTTCCTGCCCGTGGTGGCGGACAAGCTGCTGCAGCTGCTGGCGTGCGCGCCGCCGCTCGCCGGACAGCCGCTCAACATCGCGCAGGACGCGTTCGCCTGCCTCGCGCACGTCTTCACTGACATCACGGTAACTACACACACATACACATACACACACACACACGACCCATGTGGCTTGTTAACGTGCCGGATCGCCGCACCGAGGGTCCTGGGCTCGATTCACAGCGAGGCGGAAATTTGAATGAGTTGGAATTTCTGTTCTCGGTCTCCAGACCGAGAACATTCACATCCATGTGAATGTCCTTGTCTAGTGTGTTGTCCATGGCACCCACGACACAGGGAATCCTAGTGTGGGGCTATGAGTGTGAAGCGTTATTTATTTACACATTGTCATGCATACAAACACACACACACACATGCATACATCGCCTTAGTCGTCACACTCTTGTCAGAGCGGTCGTGGTCATTGCAAGGCTGTGGCGCGCTTGACTATTCGTCCCCACTCTTCTTTAACAGCAGTATGTATGCTTACATACACACTTCCACACAAATTATTCGAAAATAAGGTAAAGTTCAGTTAAATTAACATAGCTGATCAGATTATTTATGAAAATTTGCTTATTAGAGTTGTTACACTTTACACATTGCTGTATGCAATAATAAAATAATAGACAGTTTATCCGTAACTTATCATGGGATAGGAGATGTGTAGGAAGAGGGTCCAATTTGCTATAAATTTATTGTGCGTCCAAAACAAATTACCAAATTGACACTCGCTAGTATTATCCGCAATAACGACACCCGTCAATGTGGTTGTCGGTGTACCTGGTTGTTACTTGTCGGTACAGAACATGAACGAGGGCGCGACGTGCGACGCGCACGGGCGCAGCGGGCTCATCACGGCGTACATCCAGTACCAGTGCCGCATCCCGCGCCCGCCGCTCTCCGACCGCGACGTCGGCCTGCCGCTGCCGCCCGCTGGTACGTACCGACACACACACACACACACTGTTAGATCGTCTAACATTTAGTTAAAATAGTCTGTATTAGTGTAATATAATTATAATCTGTGGTTTACCGGATATGCTACTTTAAGTTTGGTATTAATGTCTCGTATGGTTGGTAACTGTGACGTTGTAGCTCTTCCGTTTTCTATGTTCACTTGCATATTCTTTCACACTGAAATACGTACTTTTTGTTTATTAAATATTAAAAAAATGGGAAATGCCGCGTCCCAGTTCTTTTATATCCAAGATAACTTTTAAGTATTACAATTTGAAATTGTTCATTTAGTGATTTCCACTGTATGCTCGATAAAATCAAATATTTATCTTGGTCATGAAGGTCTGATCCCGGTGACAGGACAGTTACTGGTGTTAACTATTCACGCACGAAGACCTTCAACCTTAAGCCATGTATACAATAATATCTAATTCGTATTAACAGCTTTATGTGCCCTCCAAAGCACATAACCACTCATGATATATTTATTTATAATGTTGTTGTCCAGTGATGAGCGATGGGTCGTGCAAGATCCTGCACGAGGAGCTGGCGCTGCAGTGGGTGGTGGCCAGCGGCGCCACGCGCGACCTGGCCATGCAGAACTCTTGGTAACGTTACCACTTACCACTAGCTCTTGTGGTTTGGAACTTAAGAGAACGTTCAATATCAGTTTTAAATCATATTTTCGCCCAATGTTTAGTCCTTCGAACCGGATTAATCCAGTAAATGATTAATGTTTCTTGTTTTTATTTAATACAAAATAGTTTTTGAAAGATAATTAAAACTGATACTCGTTATTAAATTAAATATTTATTTAATTATTTCAAAGAAGTATAATTTCTCACACGCGTACAAAAGTACACGCACCCTTTTTTAATGTAAGTTCGCCGTTGTATTCATTTTTATAATGAATGTAATGTCAGCTCCCTTCGTGTCTGCTAGGGCGCTGTTCGAGCTGATGATAAAGTCGATGGTGGAGTACCTGTACTGGTCGGGCGCGCACGAGGCGCCGCGCAAGGCGCGCTTCCCCGAGCAGTTCACCGACGACATCACCACGCTCGTCACCAACCTCACCGCCGAGATCATCGCCGGGTAAGTAGCTCACCACTCTCATCACCACATCTCGAGCGCGAGTTACACTACCCGCTACTGTCATGTATCTCATTCTTATTAATATAGGGTCTTTCACAAAACAAACATCAAAAACCTCTATTTTAATTCAATATACGAAAGCATATAACCTAATTCAACACGTACGTACGGTACGCACATTTATCTTAAACTACGAACAGCTTTTTGACGTGGTTGATGATTCGTTCATTTTACATGTTAACTTATTTTCTTTAGGGGCCATCCATAAATTACGTCACACGTTGGGGGGGAGGTAGGGTAATAAATTACGTCACACTACCCCTCCCCCCCCCCTAATAAAGAAAACATTATTTTATTGAAACACACATAACATAGCAAGATTGTTATAGAACCCAGCTGTAACAGCATAACTCGCTACAGATACGGCAAGAACAGCCGGCTGACGCAGAGCCTGAACAACAGCCTGGCGTTCTTCATGTTCGACCTGCTGAGCATCATGGACCGCGGCTACGTGCTCAACCTGATCCGCGGCTACCACAAGCAGATGTGCGCCAAGATCGCCTCGCTGCCCGACGCCGTGCCGCTCGTGCACTATAAGGTGGGCCTTCTACGTGTGATACGTACAGTCGGCCGCAGAAGTAGCTTAACATTTTAGTACCTTGTCACATTACATTTCTTGAATTTGTCATAGATGTCTTCAATTGCAAAGAAAACTATGAATAAAGAATAAATCATGATTATGCACCTTTCAGGAAGGAAAGTTTCTATATGCTGATGTTAGCACTAGTTACATTAGAATAAGGGTTATATCAGTACGCAGTTCACTTTAAGCCTTATAGTCATAACTCGGTGGTTTATGCCGATCTGAAGTGATGGATCGAATTAAGTCTGTAGATGGATGGTGGACCGCAAAAAATAAAATTCATGAGCTACTTTTTTGAGCCCTTCTACCTCCAACCTGTTGGAATATGTTCTAGGCCTAGTCGATTAAGAGGACAAGAGGACTCGTCCAGAGGATTATTAATATGCAACTAGGTTCTATTTACTGTTGCAGATCTCGTTCCTGCGCATAGTGTGTTCGCACGAGCACTACGTGTCGCTGTGCCTGCCGACGGGCGGGCCGCGGGACGGGGGCGCGGCGGGCGCGGGGGGCGCGGGCGGTGGGTCGCGCGCGGCGTCCCCCGCGCCGTCCGCGCGCTCGCACGCGTCCGACGACACGCGGCGCCGCACCGCGCTGTCCCACGAGTTCCGCTCCAGACACTACCTGGCGGGGTTGCTGCTGGCGGACCTCACCGCCGCTCTCGAGCTGCAGTGAGTGGATGATTACATGACGTCATTTTTATATCTGAGCTCTAAGCGAAAAAATCGAGTTATGAAAATTTTTGTTTAGGATTGTGTTTGTATAGGTGATGTTTGACAATTTCATTCGTTCACATTTTTTTATAAAAAAAATTGTTTGATTTTGAAGTTAACTTTATTTAAATCTTTATTTAATTATGCTGCGCCACTTCCGGCTCTGTGGTCACTACGACGCATGATACTAAGTTTAGTTAATATGTTAAAGATTATCCAAAACAACATAAAGGTTTAATGCAAATAAAAAAATCGCTGCACGGTTAACGAGTAGCAACTGACATAGACTCCCTATTATGTAACATACGTCGTACGCGTCGTACCCCAGGAGTCCGGTGCTGCAGTGCGCGGCGGTGAACGCGGTGCTGTCGCTGCTGAGCGCGCACGACGCGGACCCGCGGCTGGCGGCGCCCGAGCTGAAGGCGCGCGTCGCGGCGCTCTACCTGCCGCTGCTCGACGTAGTGCTGGACGCGCGCGCGCAGCTACACCGGCACGCGCACGCTAGTAAAGGTCAGGCGAGGATACCGGTATTGATAATCCTAATGCTACTCGTAATGGTGGGCACGATCGCATATACGCTCGAACTATACAGTCTGATCGTAAGGATTTCTCGTTGCGTGTATGCCCACCATAATACTGGTAACAACCGTTTTAATTTCGTTCTTTTAATATATTTAGTAATTCTGTTTTGTTTGCGCTTTCTCTAAATATTTAGTTCACTACCGTCATTTTAACTTATTATTTTACTTATTTTAGTGTAATTTATTTCAGAAATACTTCAGCTAGACAGTGAAATGTCCCAATTTGGAAGCCTGTTGTCGCCAACGTCTCCTGAAGGTGACTTTAAGCAGGTGCGTTCTCTCAAAAGCAATGTCTGCCTATTTAACGATATCGCCACATAGCTTTAAAATTGAAGTTAACAAATTAATTGTTCTCAGAACGGTCGCGCGCCGCTGAACAGCGAGACGAGCCGCAACCTGCTGATGTGCCTCGTGTGGGTGTTCCGCAGCGCGTCCCGCAGCGCGCTCGCCGCGCGGCTCGCCGAGCTGCCCGCCGCGCGGCTCCACGCGCTGCTCGCGCTGCTCGACCTCGCCTTCAAGTGTCAGGAGTACAAGGTATCAGCGAGAAAATCGCACTTGGAATTGCGTAACACCAATGTCATAATATATAGTCATTAGACTCATAGGCGACGGTGACCACTTACAATCAGGTTGGCCGTTTGCCTGTTTGCCCGTTTTTACATGTAAAAACAGTCCTTAACATCATAGCTGACTAAACTGGCCAAGTAAGCCCGGAAATTACTGTTTCTATCTCTCAACTGCAACTAGAACACGTACAAAGCATTTCATTATAGATTCAATTAAAATTGTAATGCTTTAAAAGGAGGAAAGCCTAGACGTTTGCTATAGTCCGTCCATTACTAAACAGTGGGCACCACGACCAGGGGGGGGGGGGAATTGGGCTGGACTATAAAGTGGATCAAGCACCTTACACCTCAAACCTAACATAGTTCCGTCAATAAGCGATGTGACTGATCATTGTGTGTGTGTGTGTGCGTGTCAGGGGCGCAAGGAGATAATGAAGTGCGCGACGCAGAACGTGCGCAAGACGACGGACATCAAGGCCAAGCTGGAGGACGTCATCCTCGGCCAGGGCTCCGCGCGCTCCGACTTCATCATGCGCAGGAAAGGTAACAGCAAAACACGCGGTCCAGCCATTTCAGAGATTTGCCGAAACAAACAGACAGACAAAAATTGTAAAAAATGTTTTTGTATAAGTACCGTGTATACACCCAAATGCACTTAGTAGAAAGTGGTTATTGTAGTGCACACTGTATCATTGGATAACAACACAATAATATAATATCGACGACCCGCGTGGCGCAATGGCTACCATGTCAGATCGCCGCACCGAGGGTCCTGGGTTCAATTCCCAGCGAGGCGGAAATTTGAATGATGTGTTTGAATTTCTGTTCTCGGTCTGGGTGTGAATGTCCTTGTCTAGTGTGTTGTCCATGGCACCCACGACACAGGGAATCCTAGTGTGGGGCTATGAGTGTGAAGCGTTATTTATTTATTTATATCGTTATCGTCGGCAACAAAACTCCCACTCACACATACATGTCGTTGTCGTGTCGGCAAGTGAAGAAGTTGCTAAAATGCTGTGTAAACGAAGAGCTATAATGTAGCGCTGTGGTATGTGTCAGGCGGCGGGTCGAGCCGCGGCGGCGGCGCGCGCGACCGCTGGCGCAAGGAGTGGGTGCGCGGCACGGCGCGCTCGCGGGGCGCCTCCCCCGCGCGCCCGCTGCCCGCGCTGTCCGCCGCGCTCGCCGCCGAGGTGTCGCTCACGCTGCTGCAGGCGCTCGAGACCATCGTGCAGGTGCGGCACCACGACTTGTTCCATGCACACACGTGCTCATACAATCTTTGTTGATGTGCTAATAACGAAATAAATTTCTTCTTCTTCTAATCTTATACCTATAGTTCAACGTTAATATTATTATGTTACAAAGTTTACATAAAATCAGTACAATAATCCATTATAAAAATCATCAAAATCACTTCGGAATAAGAATATTTACTCTGTGATAATAATTATACTGTTTATTTTTAACAGATTAAGTTTAAAACAAATCTCTTATAATTGATTTCAAATTGATATTGATATAATGGTTTATAGTCAAACCGATATTAGATGTCTTTTTTCATATTTTTTTTTGTAAATATTAACACGTGCTTTCGGTTTTCCGTTCAGCCGCTAACGTAGCCACTACATAACGAAAATTAAATTTGTTTGTATGAATTATATAGTGAACAATACTTGTGTGTGTATGTGTGTGTGTGTGTGTGTAGTCGTGCAGCGGGCTGGAGTGGGGCCAGTCGGCGTGCAGCGCGGCGCTGGCGGTGCTGCTGCGCGCGCTGCAGCGGAACCAGAGTGCGCTCGTGCTGCAGCACATGTTCGCCACCGTGCGCTCCTTCATACTCAAGGTGACGTACCGCCCGCACCGTCCGCACCGTCCGCGGCTTGGCTCAGAGAGAGACCCTTCGTACAAAAAAACACGGTGATAAAGTTACAGTAGTGGTCATGTTTTATTTCTGTTAATGAAAAAGTAATAGTCGGTCAGCTTACAACCACGAAACACTGCACTGCGCGTGGCGCGACACGCACTTGGCCTGTTTTTGGGGTTACGTAATTTATCTAATGGAGGCCATACACAATCAAGTGTACTTGACAAGCGTCAAGCGGACTTGACGCGGCATCCATCTCATGCACACTGGATGGCGCGTCAAGTCAAACTGCAAATTTGACAAGTCAAACTGCAGACTTGATCAAGTACATTTGACCGTTATGGCCTCCATAATATGATCTGCCTGTCATCATACGGGCATCTCACCATAAACCTATATATTGACGACCCGTGTGGCGCAATGGTTACCATGCCGGATCGCCGCACCGTCCTGGGTTCGATTCCCAGCGAGGCGGATATTTGAATGATGAGTTTGAATTTCTGTTCTCGGTCTGGGTGTGAATGTCCTTGTCCAGTGTGTTGTCCATGGCACCCACGACACAGGGAATCCTAGTGTGGGGCTATGAGTGTGTTATTTATTTATTTATTTATATTATGACGCTGGCAGCTGGGCTGGTCGTGGTGCTCGGAGGAGTGGGGGCCGGGCATGTGCCGCGTGCTGCTGCGGCACTGCGCCGCGCTGTCCGCCGCGCCGCGCGCGCACGCTGCCGCCGCGCTCTACGCGCTCATGCGCCACCACTACCGGCTGGGGAATGTGAGTGAATCACACATCGACACACACACACACACACACTTTGGTACTACAGTACACTTGTTATGGCCAAGGTTATCTTCTATCTAAACCAGATTTATTGTTGGCTCTATTATGTGCATCACCAACACATGATTTGAAAATTCCTATGATTTGACATCAAAGCTTCTGACATAGCTTAATGATTTTTTTCTATTTTAATGATAATAATTCTAGAGAAGTGATGGCTGCAAATACTGAAGAAATTTAGCCACTAGTGGTCGCCCGCCTAACCACTGACCACTTATGCTGTTGCTTGACTTAATTAGTCTTAAGATCGACATAAGTCGGCATAAGTCGTGATGTCAACTTATTGAACCTAATTACTATTTATTTTTGTACAACAGATGAAAAATTTAATCCATTTCACACGATGTGTAAAGCTTTAGCAACACTATGTGTAATATAATTGTGTGGAAATACCTTAGCATATATGATTGATTATGATTATCTGGTGCAGGATCCGTCGATGCCCCCCCACCACCACAACCTGGCAAGAACCTTCTTCTATCACCTACTCCGCACTAGCTTCGGTACCCATCCTAACTTCACATCACCACATTATTGAAACATACTCCGCTAATGTTTTATACTTGAATCATCATCACATTTACTAAATAAATCAGCAAAACTAGTTGACATTACATTGAGTTGTATACGCTAGTGTGTGAGTGTGGATGTTAATATTGCGTTTTCTATTAGGACTGTAATATGCAGTTTGTATATTAACAATTTTATTATGTTCTAATGACTAATAACATCATTTTAGTATATTATGTTTTGTGTTAATTTATGCGTACACGTACTTGTATACAAAAGTGCGTGCGTATCGTACATTTATTGCGTGTGGGTCGATTTTTTAATCAAGTAGTCAGTCATACCATAATTTTTCAAAAACAGTTACAGGGATTTTGAGTATTCATCATTTTGACCGTAGTTGCTAGCACGCATTTTATAATCGTATGTCTTCTGCTTGTAAAGCAATAAAAATAGCTTGCATTGATAAATCTTTCAGTTACTAATACGGCGGCTGTACAACCAAAAAATTACCCGAAAATACGGTAGGCTAAACGCTAATGTACATTCTAGTTTAAAATACAAATTATTATAGCTGGGTGACTTTGACTTGCAATTCTATGTAGGATGCTATCGTGTAAGTTCAAGAATTTGTAATTTTAGATCTTGAGTTTCTGAAAATTAACAATCCAATTGTTTATTATTTACTGCTAATTATGAAACAAAAAACATACCTGGCATATATAAAGAAAGATTTAAAATTAGTTATTGATCATCCGATCAAACTGCGAACGTTACATTTGAACGCAAATACGAATGCGTACGAGCCCGGGTGCGGGCGCGACCGTTCTGCTAGGGTACAGCCGCCAGTGACCGTCCCCATGACGTCAAGCACCATCATGTCCCGCAGAACTTCAGCCGCGTGAAGATGCAGGTGACGATGTCGCTGTCGTCGCTGGTGGGCACCTCCACCACCTTCAGCGAGGAGTCGCTGCGGCGCGCGCTCAAGACCGTGCTCGTGTACGCTGAGAAGGACCAGGACTTGCACGACACCAACTTCCCTGAACAGGTACGCGTCATCTCATTAGACACGATTAACGCCCCAACTCGGAGTCACTAACGTTTACTTACATAAATCGCTGCTTAGTTAAAAATCACAAATCAAACTCTGTACTAAGGAGCAATTTATGTAACCGTTAGTGACTGAGTTGGGGCGTAAGTGTGGTTGCAAATTATAGCTGGATTTCCTAGCTGTATTCCTTTTTAAAATGTTATTTTTTGGAAGGTCAGAGTAAAATTTTTCTTTGTAGTACATATTAATTTGTAGTAAGATCGCTGTGCAAATTAAACCATTTCTTCTCCGTTTCTTCTAGACAAATTACTTTATAAGAACAATAGTAGAAGCACAAAACTTATATCAAGAACGGAACCACGTATTTGCACTGAGCAGTCTCACCTTGTCATTAATATCTTAATATATATAAATTACATGTCACGTTGTTTGTCCGCGATGGACTCCTAAACTACTTAACCGATTTTAATCAAATTTGCACACCGTGTGCAGTTTGATTCAACTTGAAAGATAGGAAAGCTTACATCTCAAAATAAAAAACTTTTGACAGAACGAAGTCTGTCCGGGCAGCTAGTATCATATATAAGTTGTTAGCGCTGCTTCTTGTCCATACCGACGATTCTGTCCGTGCGGCGTGTATAGGTGAAGGACCTGGTGTTCAACCTGCACATGATCCTGAGCGACACGGTGAAGATGAAGGAGTTCGCGGAGGACCCCGAGATGCTGCTGGACCTCATGTACCGCATCGCGCGCGGCTACCAGCACAGCCCCGACCTGCGGCTCACCTGGCTTAACAACATGGCGCAGAAACACATGGAGGTTGGCTCTATTTATTTAAATGAACGCCAACATAGTGAACACCAATATGTACATTGTTAAATTATAATTTATGTAGCTAGTTTGTCAAGCGCCACCTCAATTATAGGCCACGACAGCTTGCACAAATAGAAGTCAACATCAACAAAGAACGTAATAAGAATTCATTGAGCAATAGAAGTGATTGTACACATTTTAAGTTTACATCTAAAAAGCAGCAAAAATACTCTACATTCTATACTCATTTTTTGTTCGTGTTTACAGGTATCTTAATTCCAATGCACACGTAACGGGTTTTTTCCCGTACGGGACGGGACGTGAAGTTTTGGAAACATCGTTTCATAGAAAATGTATACGATAGTGCATACGCAGCGGAATCCCGTACGGGGCGTGGACGTACGGGACTGGATAAAACCCGTTACGTATGTATTGGCCTTTACTGTGTCGTACGAATGAAATATCGGCACAGAGTACATGAGATAATAAAATGTGTAGTCCATTTGCCTCATCGACTACAATTAATATCATAAGTGAGATGTCAAAAACACCTAGAGGATAAAATATTTATCATATAAATATATTTACCAGAACTGAATGCGCACAGGGTCGTCTTACTTAATTATTACGCAATAAGTTATTTCTTTTTTCTTCTCTTTTTTTTGGCCGGCAACGCATCGATGATGCCGTTGATGTCGCTATATTTCTGTTGTCGAATCCCATAAAAATACAAATTACTGAGTACTTATGAGTATGTGATCGGGATATTCGTATAATATATTTGTTGAACATCCGAGGCGAGAACGGTCGCCTCGGTGTCGATTTTTTAACTTGAATAATTGCCGAATTACTTGATGTAAATTCCTTCACTATCAAAGCATGACGTTAAACGTGTCACCATAATGTGTGTGTTAATACGTGATTTACCAATGGAATTGTTTAAGAAACATCTAAAATCTCAACTTTTATACAAAGACGCATGGTAATGACCAGCTCTGCAACCAATTCCGTACAAGCTAGTGATATTTTTTTGTAATAAATATACCAATACATTTTTAATTTTTAAAAAATGTGCTGAGGAGTTTCTTTACGGCTTTTCTTCTCCATGACAAAGCACCTTTGCGAAAAGCTAGTTGATTAAAAAAATAACGTGCATAAGTGCATCAATGATACTTATATGATTTTGAATTTTAATGTCAGAGGCGAGAACGGTCGCCTCGGTGTCGATTTTTTAACCGAATTACTTGACGTTAAACGTGTCACGATAATGTGTGTGCGTGCAGCGGTCGAACCACCTGGAGGCGGGCATGTGCCTGGTGCACGGCGCGGCGCTGGCGGCGGAGCAGCTGCGCGCGGGCGGGCGCGGCGCGGCGCTGCTGGCGCGCGTCACGCACAACGCGCTCGACGAGAGCTGCGCGGACGCGCTGCACCACCACCTCGCGCACCCAGAGCTGCAGGTGACGCGCACTCACTTTATCGTCACCCTCGTCGCTACATGACTGCTGTTATCGGATACCTACCGACGGTATTCCCACAGTGCTACGATATGGGGACTTTGGAAAGCGGGTCGATCACTTCCTTCTTAGCCGGCAGCGCACTGGTGGCTCCTCTGGTGTTGCGAGTGTCCATGGGCGACGGTGACTGCTCACCATCAGGTGGCCCGTCTGCTCGTCTTACGTCTTACATAAGTTTCTATGTGTCTATCTGTGGACCATCACACTGTCGACCAGGGATATTGTCATTCACGACTCAAATTAATGTTGACGTGTCTGTCTCTGTATTATCGTAACTCCTAAACGAATAGATGATTTGATGCATTTTTTTTGTTTTTGGTTCTATCTTAGCTATGTTCGGTGGATATAAAAACTGTTGTTTATAAGCGAAGACTTTTGATTTAAGTTTAACGCCCCAGTTCAGAGTCACTAACGGTTACTTTAATCGATCCTTAGTACAGAATTTGTATGATGATTCTGTACTAAAGAGCTATTAAAGTAACAATTAGTGACTCTGAGTTGGGGTGTTAGTAATTACCATCCTACCTTTACGCTCCACACAACTGTAATGTATTCTCTAGTCGTTTGCCGCTCGAACGCACGCGTCGCTTGCGTGCGTACAATACACGTACATAAGATGTTGTATTGTCCAACAAAGAAGCGGCGATGTCGAAGGTTTTAAGCAAAGGGCGGTTGTATATATGCAACCGATACAGAAAAATTCGATAGGGTTATTATGGTTGTTGTGACGTGCGCGTGTCGCAGGCGCTGCTGGAGCACGCGGCCAGCGAGCTGATGGCGGCCGGCATGTACGAGGCCGTCAACGAGGTGTACAAGGTGCTCATCCCCATCGCCGAGGAGCACCGCGACTACAAGAAGCTCGCCAACATACACGGGTTTGTACATACATGTTCCGGCGGGCCTATTTTTCCTATATAGTGCTCTTCAACTAAATCTGCACTTGGCCGTAATGTTGGTAGCACTGAAATAGGAGTATAAAGAATAAAATGTTATATTAAATATAATGTTTTCTATTATCCCGTAATATATATCGTTATTACCTTTGATGAACTAATACGTATAACAACGCTATTATTATGTCCATAAAATGGTTTTTGAGATATAAAAGACACTTATTTCAATGCTACCAACATCACAGATTTAGTTTAAGAGCACTATAGTGGCCGCGTTCCACTAGACGCTCAAAACGCTCACAACGATCAAAGTAGTATGATATTTTGATCATTGTGAGCATCTAGTGGAACGCGCCCAGTATGATGACTTGCTGATTGCACTGTTTGCTAGTCTACTCTAAAGGAAAGTACCTAAAGATATGAAAAAAAAACAAATCTTAACAGAAATATAAACGTTTATTGTGATCTTTTTTATATAAATACACCCATTTTAAAATAATATAAAGTAAAAGAGTAAAAACAATATTTGTTGATATCAAAAAATCACAATTTGAAATGTATGGAAATTAATAATGCACTATACTTCTTAGCTCAGTTATTACTTAATAGATACATTATGAATGATAATGACCTAACTTCTATTGCTGGACTTTTCGGAAATACCTCTTTCCAGGTGTCTGCACTCTCTCATGTGTTAGGGTCTGAAAACATTTTTAATATAATAATATTAAGAACACAGTTTATTCTAGACTAATAGACTCATTATGTGAGACCTCACAGTGATGTTTGTGAATACGGGCCTTATTGCATATCTGTTCAAGATAAAAACTATTCTATAGCCTCTAGGATCAGAGGCAACCCAGCAATACAACTAGTTCCACATACAGTGCCACCAAGTTATCTGTGAAATGGCGAAAATTGGAACTGATGCCGCGCCATTCATAAGTTCTTTGTGCTCATTCATTTGACATTTATTACCTCTCGAATTGCGTCCAATGATTGGTCCAATGCGTCTGACAGCGCCCTCCTTCAATTCACAGATAAGTTGGTGGCACTGTACTGCATTTTTCCTACTAAATTACTATTGCCAACATCTGTGGATGCAAATGGTAACAAAATATATCTATACACATTGCCAGATAACATAGTAAAGATTGTGTTATCTCACTTAAGGGACTTGAGTAAAGAGTCACAAAGAAACAGATAGCGAACTGTTACATTTAAGCCAGATCCTCACTATAATGCCGTTCACAGTTCGTTCTCGGTTTAATAAAATATTATGCAGTATAAAATATATGTGTGCATTCATACTATCCGTGACAGTCAAGTTTCGCTCCAATTGTATAATTTGTACGTAATACGACTTTACCAGACCGAGATCGGATCTAGAACGGACTGTGAACGGCATTATAGTGAGGCTCTGGCCTTAAAGATAAATTATCTTATTGTTAGATAAGTCCTGAAAATTATCATCCATAACAGGCTAACTCACCACAACGCATTCATCATCTGTAAATAGTAAATGACGACCACACTTGGCCCCAGTCTCTAGTATAACAGACTCTGTTACAACTTCGTTGTCATTAACAATCTTGGTGACACTCTAGAATAAAGAAAATAAAATAAGAAAATGGCGGTTGTGATGCCACATCTTGCAGAGTCAGAAAAGAACTTGCAAATCATAATTTCATATTTCCATTCATTCTTTGTTGATGTTAATATATATAGGAATTTGCTATAACAAACAGTATATAAAGTAAACTGCATATTATTATAATTTCAATTTCAAAAAAAAAAGATAATGATATAGTATGTAAATAAAAATGTCCTATTACTCTCATAATGGAGTAGGGCATATTTTCTTCATACTCCACACCAAGCTGGAATGTATTTTCCACAGTGCTCAGTAAATATGATGTTTTGATGGTCATATTTTCTCCATCTAATGTGATTTCCATGACGGGAGATGACATGGCTACCATTTTCCTGACCATGTAGGGTACACCTGGAATTATGAATAAAAATTCAAATATTAGTACAAAAGCTCTTCAAATTGCATGATTGGGCCAAAACAAATTTAATTATTATAACTTAACGTTTAATACTTACCAATTGCACTAAAATAGTCTTCAACATCTTCATTTTTGTAGTGTTGATATTTTCCGGGTATGGAAGTTGGGATAAAGCCGGACATAGTTAGGCTTTTTGAATGTGAATGTGTTTGAACTTATACACGTCAATAAAAAAATTCAAATACGTTGTACTTTTATCATAAATCCTTTACCAGCTCAAGTATATTTTGTAGATTTGGTTTCTAAAACAACACTGTACTATTGTAAAATAATAATGTCAATGCAAAGTAAACAAAAAAAACCGGAAAAGTGCCGGAAAATGACGCAAATTCAATTCACAACACATTCATGATTCAATAATCGCAATCAAATGACAGTTTAGTTGTCATTGCATTGGACATTGACATATTGACAAGTGAATTATGTGACAGCACAGACTATGTGCGTTTTACGCATAGATTATATCTATGGTTTCACGGTAGAATTTTATAATGGTGCGTTTATCTATACTAATATATAAAGAGGAAAGATTTGATTTTTTGTTTGCATTGAATAGGCTCCGAACCGAACACGAACCGAAACTGCTGAACCGATTTGAAAAATTTTTTCACTGTTAGAAAGCTACACTATCCCCGGTGAACATAGGCTATATTATATTTTCAAAAAAAAATTAGGGATCCTTAATAAAACTCCAATAAGGTAAACCAAGGTGTAAAAAAAATAAGAAAACCGAAGCAAAGCGAGGGCGGTTACTCGTAATATTATAAATGTGAAGGTTTGTATGTATGTTTGCTACTCTTTCACTCAAAAACTACTGAACAGATTTTCATGAAATTTAGCATACAGGTAGATCATGATCTGGAATAAGGCGTAGGGTACCTTGCTGTCCCGGAGAACGTGGACAAAGCGGTGGGCAGAGGGCTAGTTACTAAGTTAGTAATTTAGCACTGGGTGTATGTATATGTGATCTTCTGGGTGTAGCGTCATGATGAAATGAAGTCTTCAGTTTTGTAGATTATTTTACTATCGAGATGACAGGTTACATATAATTACAATAGTTGCGAATTAGAATGAGACTGAATCGATTGAGTGCTAGAGCCAAACTCTTCCATATTTGGAAGGGTGCCGCAAATATATAGATTGTCTGAATCATAAAGATTATACAAGTATACAAGTAGGCACAGTAATATAAAGTTGGTATGCTGGTCCAGCAAGCTGAACGAGGCGTTCTCGCGCATCGAGCAGCTGCACGGCAAGCGCGTGTTCGGCTCGTACTTCCGCGTGTCGTTCTACGGCGCGCGCTTCGGCGACCTCAGCGGCGAGGAGTACATCTACAAGGAGCACGCGCTCACCAAGCTGCCAGAGATCTTCAGCCGCCTCGAGGTAACACTAACACTGACGCAACACTCGACACTCGACACCTGATTACGGCGTTTGAGAACGTTTTTATACCTGAGGTTATAACTAAGATGTATGTAGGCTGGATGTTACAGAGTTCCAATTAAAACACTCCCTCTAAAAATTAGTATTGGTTATCTAGAAATAAATATTCATATGATATCTTAGTTAACCGAGAATTTATTTTAATAGTGGTCATCTCATATTTTTGTACAATAAGATGGATAATACTTAACGTCCCAACTCAGAGTCGCTAACGGTTACTTTAATCGCTCCTTAGTAACGAATCATCATACAAATTCTGTGCTAAAGAGCGATTTAAGTAACCGTTAGTGACTCCGAGTTGGGGCGTTAACTACTTTGCCAGATTACTAACGTTTAGGCAAAGCTTCTAACGTTTATGCTAAAGTCGCCTATAAGCCACTTTAAATAAAACTGTTTGTACTCCCTCACTGTCACAATTATTACACATGTGAAGCTCGTCAAGTGCAAACACCTGTACCGAGCGCTTGTCGCACAGAACTTCTACGGCTCTCGTTTCGGCGCGGAGAACGTGGTGATCATCAAGGACTCGAACGTGGTGGACGCGAGCGCGCTGGAGCCCGACAAGGCGTACATCCAGATCACGTACGTGGAGCCCTACTTCGAGCCGCACGAGCTGCGCACCCGCCACACCACGTACGAGCGAAACTTCAACATCAGTGAGTCTCTCTCTACTGTACTAGTGTGTTAAGTCCGGTTTACACGTTTTAAGTATAATAGTTAAGTAGATAACTAAATTTTAAGTAAATTAATACGTGTAAACAGACAATGTAGTGGTTAGTAATTTATGTTAAAATTTAGTTAACTACTTAATACGTGTAAACCACGTGTGCTGGACGATTGTATCTGTCCACGCGCAATCAGCAATAGAGTTAGCTATGCAGGGCATGATATAAAAACTTTCCGTGATGGTAATGGTCGATACCTTTCGCTACGCGACACTGTCCGCTGGCATACAGATAGTCGTGATAAAAATTACGTTGGCGTGTTCCCAACGAGGTAAGATATCGGGATTTAGCAGAAACTGAATCATCGTTCACGAGGTGAGGTGGGGTGAGGGGGGAACCAGGTGAAGGGAGGGGGGATTTAATGAAGTATAACTTCTCACGCGCGTACAAAAGTACACGTACCCTTTTAATTTATTTGCATGGCAATGAACACAGATGTGAGTGCGTGTTGTGTTGTGTGTGTTCCAGAGCGGTTCATGTACGCGACGCCGTTCACGGTGAGCGGGCGCGCGCACGGCTCGCTGGCCGAGCAGTGCAAGCGCAAGACCATCCTCACCACCTCGCACCACTTCCCCTACGTCAAGACACGGATACAGGTGACGTCACGTGATATACTTGAACGAATGCTCCTTGACCTAACTAAGCAACAACATAAAACTGAAAATTAGCCACTCCGACTCCTTCGCGCTCATTTCAATTTGCCGATTCGTGCGATAACGACCTCATTGGAAGTCGTAATTTTAATTTACAAGTTTATTTTATTTTTATTTGATTTCTGTTCTAAAACGAACGTTTTATATTAATTTAAACTTGTTTGAAAATAATAACATAGTAATAAATGAAAACACATTTAATTTTTCACCTATGAGTGTTTTTAAGAGCACAAAAGGAATAAGTCTCATTTCAATCCATGTACTGTATGCGGCCCATTTATTTGTTCACGTAAGAAAGTGTTTATAAACGCCAACTCACAATCAGAGCTGTATTGTGTCGCAACTCGCAACTCGCAGGTGGTCCAGCGCACGCAGATCATCCTCACGCCGATCGAGGTGGCCATCGAGGACATGCAGAAGAAGATCGTGGAGCTGGCGGCGGCCACGGGCGCGGAGCCCGCCGACCCCAAGATGCTGCAGATGGTGGTGCAGGGCTGCATCGGCACCACCGTCAACCAGGGGCCGCTCGAGCTCGCGCAGGTGACGGAGACGGATACCAGGAGTACCAGCACCGGGAGACAAACCGGGAGCAATACAAACCGGCTTTTTTTTATTACCCCCGACGAAAAGAGGGGTGTTACAAGTTTGACGTCACGTGTATCTGCGTGTCTATGTATCTGAATATCTGTCTGTGGCATCGTAGCTCACAGACGGATGAACCGATTTTGATCGAATTTTTTATTTATTTAAAGGGTGACTTAATCGAGTGTTCTTAGCTCTGTTTAGTATAAATAAAACTGTCGGGGGTTTTTAAATTTTAATTTAAGATTATGGAAACAGCTGAGCTGACGATCCACCTGATTTAAAAACTCATTAAGTTTAAACTTAATGAATATACAAGAACGTGGAAAAATGGGGTTTAAATGCTGGCATATTTAAATTGCCTATTTACTACAATACGATCAAGTACGGTATTTTATTTTATTTAGTGGTAGTTCTCGTTGTAACCGTGCGCGTGGCACACGCCGCAGGTGTTCCTGGGCCCGGTGGCGGACGGCTCGCAGCCGCCCACGCGCCTCACCAACAAGCTGCGACTCACGTTCAAGGACTTCTCCAAAAAGTTTGTATCCATCCCTCATTTATATTAGGTGAACGTTACACGTCTATGCTCGCAAGTGTACGCATGCGGGAGTCCTCGTATGCGACATAACGGTCAATGAAATTCATATAAAGGTTCACGTACGCAAACCCTGTTGCTTTAGCAAAACGAAAAATTATAAATGAAAATGACCCATCATTTAGCCAGTAACCTGCGTAGTGTGTACTACAATACATGTGGAAACTCATAAATAGTGTTGAGATAACCTTGTTAAGTATTATAGGCATAAGACACGGTATTTCAAATAATATAAAATGCATGCGGTGTGTCGCAGATGCCACGACGCGTTGCGCAAGAACAAGGCGCTGATCGGCAGCGACCAGCGCGAGTACCAGCGCGAGCTCGAGCGGAACTTCGCGCGCTTCGCCGAGCGCCTGCAGCCGCTCGTCGCGCGCGCGCCCTCGCACGTCGCGCTGCTCACGTGAGGACGATACACACACACACACACAGACACACGCACGCACACACTACACTGCAATTCATATCCCACTTGGTTTATTTACTTGGTCACAAGTATAATTACTTACCTTTGTAGAAACCACGTTTCTGCAAATAAATAGTTTCAACACTGCTCGCGGAGTTGATCGAAATATGTATATACCTTGTATAAGTAATTTACCTCTTGCTCCTTTACAGAAATGGTGTAAACAAGACGGACTACAAATACCAGACATAAAGGGTACGACAATCCAGAGCAGGATTCATGACAGCTTATTGTCTAGGCATAAGGCTCATAGGTATTGTGTCGGTGTCAAGGGAATATTACTCGTATGTGAATGCCGATAATGTGAAGCTGTGAATCTTCATACAAACATGCTGTGAGCTTTACTAGTAGTCAGAATTCTGTAGATTATATTTGATTTCATTGTATTTTTGTGATACATTTTTATGACCTCTTATTATGTAGTATTGTTATTACGTAGAATATTATTAGTGCTATTATGTGAAATCTTAGAAATGTAATCTTAATGTTTGGTAATTTAATTTTACCAAACCTTATTAAATTAACTAAATAAAAAATATATTGTAATTTTAAAGACAACAAAAAATATTTTCTCTTTTTTTTTATATATATGTGACCATTCAGATACTGTCAGTTTGAACGGTAACGTTATATTAGCCAATGACTCTGGCTCACTGTGATGTAACATTTGGGAGAATGAATGTGTAGTTCATTAATGTAAATAAGAATCATTATTTTTTATGCAAAATACTCAACAAAATTAAGTGTTTTCTTACTGCAGTCACAGCTATCAGTATTAAGTCTATACTCAACTGTACACGATGCCACGATGTGTAATTTAAGTACTTCACTTACTATTTCAGTTTTTATTTTGTTCATGAAGTAAAATACTTTTACAGATTATTGGGCCATTTCATATAGTGATTCGAGGTCATTGATAATACTTTGGAATGTAACTATAAATAACTGTAAACATTTTGTCCACTCTTCACATATTTTAGTTAAATATGTACAAAATAATTACCTTGATAGTGATGTGAATAATGACAATTTCTTAATTGAATTTAATCCGAAGCAAATTGTACCATTAAGGCATCTAAACGTACAAGACAGTTTGACGATGTCCTGTTTATTTTACGATGTGAAAATGTGACATGGACGCCACTTAGTGTGAAAATATTGATAAAGTGTACTTATGTATTAAGAATATTTATTACTTTAAATAAAACAGTAGTTATACTATGAAAAATTAGTTTTATTGTAAGATACACCGCAATGAAAAATATTATACGTATAACACAGTAAGGTAGCTACACTGTTGCGGTGGGGCTGTGTTCAGTATTTGCAAAACAACAAAATACGAAATCTAGATTTTTGTCCGTAATTTTGAGACTCGACAAGTGTCTACTTGATAAAAAGAAAATCATGCATCTTCAAACTACATTATGCGAGCACTACCAGAAAAATATTATATATATTGTGAGCGTGGCGCTTGGTATGTACTACTGATCTATTTTCAGTTCCAACAAAAATGTATGTTTTTAGACCGAATCTGACATTTTGTCATCTGCATACATTTTGAAGATATAATATTTTACCAAAGCTAACAAGGCCTTTTGTAAGCATTTAATTTACTTTTACACCAGTAAAATACAAGAATAATATAATTGGAGCATATGACTCAATTCTCAAATCTCAGGTTAGATAGGTAGTTGAGATTCAATGTTTCCTAGTCCACAATAAGTACGATATGAACATACATAGCTGTTGACGCTGTTGTAGACAGCAGGTTGCAGAGTGAAGTTTGCCGAGTTCAATAAAATTTATCCTAGCGAACCACAGCGCCACCTGTCATTGGACGCGTTTTTATGGACACGCCAAGACAAAACGTATTTTCGCCGGTCTAGGTGGATCAAGTGTCAATACTGAAATATCAACCCCTATTTGTAAATTTAGTCCGTCAAAATATGGATTCAACTTAATCGATAACGAAAAATTATTTAATTATATTGCCAATGGATAATAATAAAATAGACATTAATTGTAGGAAATAAAAAAAAATGGGAAGAAAATCATCTTTCGTGCTTATGGTGGATGTTATATTAACTATCAGGACTAGAGAAACACCTTGTCACTCACTAAGATGCAATCTGATGCAAAATGTCCAATAATTTTTTCTGCTTAAACATAAATGTATCAATCAATCAATCAATCATAATCTTTATTATGTATAAACTTATAAATAACTAAATGAATCTAATAATTTAGTAATGCCATACGGCTTTTAAAATTGGCTTTTAAAATTGCCATACAGCATTGCAATAGGACTGCAGTTATATGAAATTGTAAAATATTATAATTATAATCCTAAACCATTAAATCCTATGATTCCCATTAACCATGCTCCAGTTTGGCCAACCTCTATAATAAATCTGATTGCACACAACCTTGGCTATGTGTACCCAACCGTGTCCTTCAGACTTAAATGTGAACTTAATTATAAGACAAACTGATACGGCGCAGTCTCAAGGTATTTTTACTGTGTCAATGTTACCGAAATTCATAAATACAATGGAGTCACGAAGATATTCACTTACATACAATTTATTAAAACTAGATTATCATATAATTGTATAGTAGTAGTTTACTACAAACAGGGTCCATTGCCAGGAGAGCACGTACACTTGGCACTGACACTATCTCACTGAACAATTAAAGTCTGCACTAACACAGTACACTGCACGCCCCAGCATGTAATGTTAGCACAACGTCTGCCAGGCCGGCATCAGCGGTATGGGGCAGCAACCGGCTCAGCCTGCCACCGGTCATTCACAGTCCGCCGGGGTGTGCCATGTTAGCCTTTCCTCGTAGAAAGCAATCACCTGCAGAATAACATGTATGGTGAACTATGGTGTGACATAATGATATAATACACTAGGATTTGGGTAGGAATATTGGTATACCCTTCCTCAAGCAAAGGGAATTTTTTTTCGTTTGTCCCATAGTGTGGGGTAGTCTCTCAAACCTCAAAAATATTATGGGTTTGCTAAGACCGTTTTCAGACTTAGAAATCTGTCTGCGAAATTAATTGCTAATTTGCATTAAAGTGCTAATTTTGGTTAGAGCCAAGTGAACCTGCCAGCTAAATTGTGGACTTTGGTCATGTGAAAAAGCTCATGGCAGTAGATGTGATTAATTTAAAAGGAAAACTATCACGGCTAGGCAAGGTTCACTAATCGAGTAATGAAGTGAGTGTGGTCCGACACGCACTTGGCCGGTTTATTTTTTAATAATGATGGCTGTGACTGAATATGCTGTGTTAACAACCTGCTGCGGACACTTGACGTTGGCGACCTTGGCCGGCACCAGCTCCGCCTCGTCGGAGTCCGCCCACTTCACCAGGAACATCAGCTCGCCCGTCGCATCCGACGCTCCTGACAACACAATTTACAATAAATTATCATACAACATTAATGTAACAGAGTTTTAAGTAGCTCCGTATTGCGGTTCCAACTGCAGTGTACGTTTTAGACCCTACAATGTAAATTTGGTATCACCAACTTAAGCCCAATGCATACGTAACGGGTGTTTTCCCCATACATTAAGTGACAAATGGATATAAGCAAAACCAGTCGTAACACTGCCCGCTTATAAATAAATAAATATTATAAATATACGTGTGTGCCCCATTCCCGTCCCGCACGGGATTCCGCTGCATATGCACTATCGTATACATTTTTTATGAAACGATGTTTCCAAAACCTCACGTCCCGTATGGGACGGGAAAAAACCCTGTGACGTATGCATTGGGCTTTAGTCCCGTAACATGTAATTGTTGTGAATACTCTATACACCTCTGAATAAGAAGTATGTGGGTACAGAATAACAACAAACACTATAATGTTTATTGATTTTTTGACAGTTGATAGGCAACCGATTTTTGGATTGAGAATGGTCATGATCAGTCTTAACTTAACCCAAGTTTCCACTGCAAAAGACGATTGTATAGTCAACCCGTTAGCTCCATTTCAGCATCACATACGCACCGATAATCTTCTCAGCCTTGAGTCCCTTGTCGAAGCCCGACTTGGCCTTGTCGTCCTTGCGCTCGCGCTTGGATTCGCGCGGCTCCTCCACCGAGGACACGCTGGCGCCGCGCCCCTTGCGCCCCCCGGCCTCCTCCGTCGACTCGCGCACCCGCTTCTTGCCGCGGTCCTCCGGCTTGCGACCCTTCGCCTGCAACCGCTCCATATATTAAAATCCATTCAATTTTAATATCTAATGTTTGCAGACCTTTCAGATAAAAGTAAATAAATAAAAGTACATGACACTGACTTGTCTTCTTTTTCTCTTTGAAATTAACCCTCGTTGAACTTGTTTTTGACTATCAATGGTAATTCTACATTCGCAGAGATAAAAAAAAATTGTATTGGAATTAAAAATCAACTTAGAAGTTTTGGTTTTAAAACTTCTTCAAATATTACCATAGCAATTCTGGGCTCCAACAATTATCAGCCACAACTATCACTACTGCTGAAAACTGTGGCAAAAACTATTTCAAAGACTTGCATATAATATTGTCTGCAACTATTATTATAAGTTTCAATTTACCACAGTAATTTCACCCTTGCCTGATATTTATTGGACAACAAAGGGACTTAATATTTATATAGCCATGAACAAATTCAAAATGGTTACATTTTATTGTTTGAATGTTTTAGTACATTTTTACAGTGACTATATTTGGTGCATATGCCGGGAGCGCACATTAAACAATGATACCTTGTTGCCATCATCACAACAGCTGTATCATCAGTGCTCTTTGGGGCCACACATACAGCACAGCAGCTTAGGAAGGCTTTAGCTTTCTTTGGAATAACACCTAAACCCTGTCCACAAATCTTAGAGACAACCCTAAATTTCGTGATGTCACATTTTATATTCGAATAATTGGTATTGTATAGGTAAATAGCAGCACAACAAAGAAAATAAAAAGCATGAAATAAAGAATATAATAATAATAATAAGTAATAACGCTTCACACTCATAGCCCCACACTAGGATTCCCTGCGTCGTAGGTGCCATGGACAACACATTAGACAAGGACATTCACACCCAGACCGAGAACAGAAATTCATACTCATCATTCAAATTTCCGCCTCGCTGGGAATCGAACCCAGGACCCTCGGTACGGCGATCCGGCATGGTAACCATAGCGCCACACATCACAAAGTACTTAAACAGTACGAAGAATATTACGAATTAAAAATATTACATGCTAGTATGAATGTGACGTTAATTTGTAGGAAATATCCGCAAAATATGTGCGTTTCATGTGGTCTACAGAAGAGATATTAGAGCAGTGCCAAACCAAACAATGCTAAACACAAAGGTTACTTATATCTATGAGCAGCAGTAATTAACGCCAGCTAAACGCATATGTCAAAATAATATCTACGTATGATTAATGATATCGTCAAGAATCACCTCTTTCTCCTTCCGAGCATCCTCAAAAGTCTTAATCAACTGCTCACAATCCAAGTTCTCTTCCGGTTCCCAAGTACTCTCTTCCTCCTTGTAACCTTTCCATTTCAGTAAATACTGAACCTGAAAATTATACAAGTGTAAAGTTTTTAATAGCATAATATCTAAATACAACAAACAAATTCATTTCATTCAATCGCCAACACTTACTTTGCCCTTCACAATACGTTTATCCAAAACCTTCTCCACTACGTACTCTTCTTCACTGGAACCATCAGTGGTGTCCCCCCCTTTCTTCTCTTTTTTCCCCATTTTCATAAAGAAATCTAATTACTTTACTAACTGTAAAAATCTTGGAAGTAAAACGTTATTTTCGGCGAGCGCAATCCACTTACACTTCAAACTCTTCAAGTCAAACAAAATGGCGCAATGCCGCCCGCTTGGCTGGCTACCGCTTGGGAAAAAAAACCACAGATTATATATTTTATTCCAAATTCATAGATTTAATACAGAGTCAATTCCTTTAAAATTATTGATCTGCCTGCGAAACTGTGCTACTTTATTTACTCTATGAACCTAACGTGACATTAACTGTCTGTCAAATTTGACTTTTGTCATGTTGGAAGTTATTAAATTCCAGGCAGTTGTTTAGTTCCTAAATCTTTGTTTTATCCATACTTTATTAGAATTAAGCTAATTTGTTGGTATATAAATAAATACTCATGTGGCTTAGTCTAAAGTGCAGTTAATATTAGTCAATTAATGTATATTATGTACATAGAACAGATGTTATAAGTCAAGATGTCACGGAATAGATGTGATGGCTTGCTCGCGAAGGTCGATTTTCCTCTCTACACGCTGCAGACCCTCACAAATCGTCACGTCCTGGTGGCAGGAGGAGGTGGAGCATCGAACACGGGCGTGGCTAATGGATTTGTAAGTGCATACCGAATCTAAATATGAAAAACATGAGTGCTAGAAAGCGGACTTCGATACGCGTCAGCAGTTCTCATATCGAATTTGTACGTCGCGTGACTGAATTAATGTCGTAATTTTCCAGGAGGTATTCGAACTATCACACAATGGGCACAAATTCATAGCGGAGGAGGTGATGCGTTACGAGACTGGTCCCAATGTGGTGATGACGTGCTCGGTGCGGGATGTGGGCAGCCGCACGTTCCTGGCGGCGGGGCAGGAGAGCCACTGCCAGCTGTACCAGGTGACGCCCAAGCTGGCGGACGCGGCCGAGCTGCGCCGCGGCAGCCTGCAGATTAACGGCGTGCGTCGGCGCCGCCGCACCGTCTCCGAGAATGATAATATTTCTAAGGACAGCAATCGCAACCCAACCGAAAAACGAATGACCTTCTTAATACGGCCTACTGATAGTGTACAAACTGATTTTGGGTAATTTAAATAATTGTTAAGTTATTACTAGAAATAGGGATTGCAATAGTAGCATGGGAGCCATCTTTCAGAGAGATCTCCATGTTGTCATGATGAAGTTTGTACTCTCATTCCATTTCAGTGTTGTTCATGTGAAGATATTGTAACCAACAATGTAATACAGGGTTCCATACTGACTCTCAATAGAAACAACAATTTGAGATGAAAATTATTATCAGATTCTGGTAAACTGTATGACAATACTTATACCATTATAAAGTTCAATGCAAACCAGTGCATATTATGAAATAAGATGCAATCCTAGCTTCTTTCAAGCATATTGTAATGTGTAATTAAATTTTCAGTGATGATCCCTTGCAAAGGGTGGTCAGGATTAGCAACAATGGAAAACTGGTAGCTACAGGCGGCATGGATGGCAAGGTGAGGGTCTGGAGCTTCCCCAAAATGCAACTGCTGTTTGAGCTCGAGGGACACACTAAAGAGGTAACAATAATGAGTTTGCAAAAGAATTGGACTTTATTTGGAAATATTACTTACTTATTTGGAAGTAAACTTTGAATTAAATGCACCATTTTACTCTGATAAAAATACATGATAATGCTTCTGAACTGTCTTTGTGTGTTAACCATGGTATCCACGACACAGGGAATCCTAGTGTGGGGACTATGAGTGTTTTTTTTTTAACTAAAAACATTATTTTTTTAATTTTTTTAACTTAAGTTAATGGTTTAGTAGGTTGCATTGGCCGCAGTTATTACTGTTATTAGCTTGAAGTCGCAATTGGATACAATCTGTTGGCACCCTTACATCTGTCATGTTTTATTTTGACAGCTAGATGACTTAGACTTCAGCCCGTGCGACACCAAGCTAGTGACGATAGCGAAGGACGGGTTTGCCTTCGTGTGGGGCACGGCGGCGCGCGGCGCGCCTCTCATGAAGCTCACCTGCCAGCCACCGGATGGGACCAAATACCTCTTCAGACGATGCAGGTACAGGATTATATGGATGGTGGATGCAAGTAAGGCTGCACTAGTCATTGTTTATTAGATATTGTTGAGCCATGAAGAATTCTGAATATTTTTGGGGTCACTAAGTCCTACAAATTATCGGACTAAACCAGTTTGGTGGGAGTCTCTTTTTTATCAATTTTGTATCAAAAAATAAAAATAAACCGAATAATGCAATATGAGTATCAAATAAAGAGCTCACATAAGTTCAAAAAAGTATTTCATGATAGCTTCTTTAATAGCAGGCGGGTTTTTTTAATTTATACTAGTTATAAGCAGGCACTCATACCCTTCAGTGAATGATCATAGACTGACAGACAGACCTACTTATTTACCGGCTTATTTAATGGAAATAAATGTATAAATGAAATATACTATAATAATAAATAAAATCGATATGTAATACCAATAACATACTATTGTATGTCATCATAAGGGAATTGGGTCACATTGGACGTAACAATAAAATAAAATCTCAAGTGACACCTTGACAGCGTAGCTGCTATTAATTGTTATTACGGCGCCGTTGTAATTACCCTATATCCATTCGCTGTTTGGGCTCCAGATTTAGGACAGGGGTTATCGAGCGGCCCCGCGCCGCGACCACACCGAGGGTTATCAACATGATCGCAGAATTTACCGACCGATATACTGCTGTCACTGTACTATGGTCGTTATGTTATAAAGAAAAGCTCCCCAATTTCACTTCAAGTCTCTCAAATTTTAAAATTATATTCGCCAGCATGGACTGAACGTATTTGGGATAGTCGATGATTTGAGAGAGGGATCTAAACCTTTGGTAGGCATATCATGAGCAGGTTTGCGAGCTATCCTCAGGGTTAGCTATGCGAGCTATGCTCAGAGGCAAAGCGTGCAACTACCGAAAATAGCCTTAATGGGGCGTTAGCCGTATTGTCGTGGCTTGGAATACTAACCCCAATCCCACGCCGGATGGGTGTTGTAAGAGGCGACTAAATCCAGCCCGTTTGTGGTAGGGCCCCTTGGAGGGATTGTATTGGTAATATTGATTTGAATAATTCATTAATATCATTATTACTATTACTGCGTCTCCGTCAAAAAGGTTGTGGGCAGGGCACGGTTTGTTCCGAGTCCAAAAATTGACCAAGTGTGGTCGATATATAGATCAACGCCTCTATTGTGTCCAATATACATTATCTAAATATTTCAGGTTCGCACCGATAGAGGACGCGCCCGACTCGTACCGGTTGTTCACGATCGCGAACCCGCTGACGCGGTCGGGCAAGCAGCGCGGCCTGCTGCAGCAGTGGGCGGCGGCGGGGGCGGGGGGCGCGGCAGGGAGCGCGGGGGGCGCCGGGGAGGGCGGGGCGGCGCGCGCGGCGCTCGCGGCGGAGGCGCTGTCGGCGCTGGCCGTGCGCGACGACGGTCGGTTCGTCGCCGTCGGGACCATGTTCAGCGGCTCCGTCGATATATACATCGCGTTCAGCTTGCAGGTACCGTCATAAATAAATGCTCGCACCCACAACTAAGAATTAACGTTACACACTAACGCCCTAACTCAGAGTCACTAACGGTTATTTGAATCGCTCCTTAGTACAGATTTTGTATGGTGATTGTTTACTAAGGAGCGATTAAAGTAACCGTTAGTCACTCTGAGTTGAGGCGTTAGAGTCCCACACTAAGATTCCTCGTGGGTGCCATGGATAACACACTAAGACATGAACACACACCTAAACTGAGAACAGAAATTCAAACTCATCATTTAAATTTGTACCTTCCTGGGAATCGAACCCAGAGTCCCTGACCCTTGGCACGGCGGTCCGGCATGGTAATCATACGCCACATGGATCGTCACTAAAAAGTCTCTTCATAACAAACATACCTACGACTCTCGGACTCTCGAGAACAATCCTGCGCTTTTCGCGTAATTATGGAAGTGCTTAACTAGTAACTGCAACACCAGAGCCCCATATTGATGTAGAAACAGCAAGCTTACGCCCCAACTCAGACTACTCAGAGTTACTAACGGTTACTTAAATCGCTTCTTAGTAAAGATTCATCATACGAATTCTATACTAAGGAGCGATTTAAGTAACCGTTAGTGACTCTGAGTTGAAGCGTTAGTGTATTTTAGCCAGTTCAAAATGAACTTAACCAATGTAATGTGCTACAACCACATTTGTAGCGAGTGGTGCACGTGGAGAACGCGCACCGCATGTTCGTGACGGGGCTGGCGTTCCTGCCGGTGCGCGGGGGCGGCGCCGCGGGCGCTCCGCCCGCCAGCCGCAGCGAGGCCGCGCTGCTCTCCATCTCCGTCGACAACCGGCTCGTCGTGCACACCGTGCCCTACCCAGGTCGGTATGAGGCCGCTATTTAATCCATACTATCCATACTTCCATACTAATACTAATATTATAAATGTGAAAGTGTGTTTGTTTGTTTGTCCGTCTTTCACGTCGCAACGAAGCTGTTATATGGTATGGTTTTTGTGTGTGGAGATAGTGAGGAGGGTGGAGAGTAACGTAGGCTACTCTTTACCGCGGTAAAACATCCCCATGGGAAGATCGATATTTTGTTAGTTGCTAGATATTTAGTTCCGGAAGTTGTTAATAGATGGCGTTAGTAAAATTCATTTGTAGGTTCATCAAATAATACGTATTGTATTATGTAAATTACATAAGTCAAAGGCAACTAAATCTAACTTAGTAAAAATAAGTAGGATTTGTAAAAATCGATCTCTATCGCGGGCGAAGCTGCGGGCAAAAGCTAGTAAATAATAAACGCTTACACACTCATGCCATTTTACGGGGTTCGCCTGGATAGCTACCACCCTTAAGCATGAGTCAGCCGCCAAACGACTCTTCGTGTTCCGGCTGGGGGCTTGACAGCCAGTTTTTTCTTTTTCTTCTGTCTTTCTTGGCCGGCAACGCATCAGTGATGCCTTTGGTGTTGCTGATGTCCATGGGCGACGATAGCCACTTACCATCAGGTGGATCGTCAGCTCGTTTGCCGGCTAATTCCATAAAAAAAAATGCCCCCGCAGTAGGTTTTTACCTGTGTACTGCTGTGTGAGAACAAATACATATTTATCTGTCACATATCTGCCCCGGCTGGAAATCGAAATCGGGACCATTCAAAATACTTTAAAAAAATGGTAATAATACATAGCACATAAACAATTGATATTGATACAAATTGATTGCTACTGCCAATGTCTATACGAAACATTTCATTAGAAATTGATGTCATTACTAATGCTCATAATAAAATTATTTTATTTAAATACCTATTACTAGTAAGTTAATAGAATTGATCTATTTATGTTTTTGTTTGCAGGTACGATGCCCGCCTGGGTCGCCGTTATACTAATTATATTCGTACTATTTTGTACATTCTCTATATGTTCATATTTAGGTATTTAATGTTAATTTATTTTAAATCATTAATTTTTATTGTATGTAAAGGAATTATCTGTCAAGTACCTTGGGGTTACTTTAGTGTAGGCACTACGGTGAATGTCAAGCTCATATACATTTAAATATTGTGTACGTTTGTATAAATAGGATTATAATGAATTTATCATTAAATGAAATGAATTGTTGCTTTTGTCGTATTTTTGTTGTTATAATTTTACCTAAAAGTACTAATTATTATTGTAGTAATTATATGCTACAAATTCCTCACGTAACACAAGTCAACTACCAACTGGGCGCCAGGCCCGGATGCTTATTTCCGTTTCCGTGTTCAATAGGAGGCAATACTTGTCGTTTAATGGTCTCAAACATCCTTCGCATTATTTCCTTTGAAATGAGACCAGCAAGGCTATTCTGTTTTGTAACTAGACGGCGGAATCCGCGACGAGTGTCAAAATTCCTTGGCAAAATTGACACTCATCGCGGATTCCGCTGTAGAGTTACAAAACAGAATAGCCTTGCAGTTTGGGGCGCATCGGTTAGACCTTGTCCAGAAGGGACGAATTCGCCGCGATTCTCTCGTGCGTATCACGCGCGACCGTTGCGTCCAGGAGCCTGCCAACGTACGAAAATTTAGGCGCTCCATTTCCCTTGATACGTGCACCTCACTCTGTTGTTCGACTTGTTCGCGCGTTAACCTGGACGCAACAAGGCGTCTCTAGTATCTCGACTCGCGCGCAATACGCGCCAATCACGCGCGAGTCGAGAGTCTGGCGAAGTGCACGCGATTTACGCGCGTATTTTGAATTCGCGCGATGCTTGTGGACGCGATGTATTGGCGTAAGGCCTTGTCCAGAAGGGGCGGATTCGCCGCGAATCGTTTCGCGCGAATTCATTCGCGCGTTAGCGAGATACTAGGCGCCAGTACATCGCGTCCACAAGCATCGCGCGAATTCAAAATACGCGCGTAAATCGCGTGCACTTCGCCAGACTCTCGACTCGCGCGTTTTTCGCGCGAGTCGAAATACTAGAGGCTCCTTGTTGCGTCCAGTTAACGCGCGAACAAGTCGAACAACAGAGTGAGGTGCAAGTATCGAGGGAAATGGAGCGCCTACATTTTCGTGCTTTGCTACGCTCCTTCTGGACGCAACGATCGCGCGTTATACGCACGAGAGAATCGCGGCGAATTCGCCCCTTCTGGACAAGGTCTTAGACCTTGTGTTTCGCGGCGAATTCGTCCCTTCTGGACAAGGTCTAAAGGTCTAATGGGCGCCATTGACGATGCGATCGATCGGTGCGATTCGTCGTTGCCGACCGATCGCAACGACGGATCGGTAGTGTATGTTAAGATTGTTACCGCTCATGAGTGGCAATTTGTCAGGGTGTAGGAAAATACTTTATTTAGAATTATAATGGGGAGTATGACCACCGATACAAACTATTCTCGGTGGTCATATCAGTATGACATGATAGTATGACCACCGAGAAACGCCCGCACTTTTGAACCGATCGATCGGTGCGACCGATCGGTGCGATCGATCGCATCGTCAATGGCGCCCATAAAGATGGATTCAGAGTGTATAAAAGACATCCGTACAAACATTGTTTCACATATATTTTTCTTTTTATTTGGGGAAGATTGTTACCTACACGAGGGAGGGATACAATAAGACAACTGTACATTTTTCATAACATTTAATTAATTACATCAAAACAAATAACATATAGATGATCATCGTACCGTTAGGCAAGTTGCATTGGATTGGACCGACTAGACACTCGCCCGGCGCACTGCGGCACTGCGGCACTGCAGCACACACCGCGGCTGCTTCACAGCACTCAATATTATCATAATGGTACCTTCGCCGGGTACCCGCCGTACCCGCAGTACCCGCCTCCTCGGTACATTCACATTTCATCATTCATACCTAACTTAAGATCCTCTTAACGTACCTACCCATCAAACAAATGCAATCTTTTAAAATCTGGAAGACCGTCCACGAGACAAGATCTTGCATGTTGTGATGTATTATTCACTCGTGAATTGCTTATAAAAAACAAAAACAACTTTAAATTATGTCCGTAAAATGTAACAACAGGCTTTAGTCTAAATTGACCAAGTAACAATAGTCTAAAATTCAGGTGCGTTACATAGGTTCTCAGGTAACAATTTATATTTCTGTGTAAATATTCTAAAACTTTATTTTACAATCATAATAAATTTAACATTTAGTAAATATATTCGATATTACCTATAACTTTCTTTTTTGAATTAGATAACGTTTATTATACAGGCCTTTTGGAGGAGGTCATAAAATCCGTACTTCTAATTCACCGAAGCCGATAACTACTTAAAACTGTAAAAATATTTATCTTCTAATATCATAACTATTTTTTGATTAAAATATTTTTTTTTAAATTCGAGACGTTCGTTTGGAGCTGCCAAGAAAATTTTCTTATTTATACTTTTACAAAGTTTAATGACTCGTACAATCGTTGTATAATTTGTATATTAACAAGGTTTATATGTGTATATTGACACGATCGCGTAACAGGTAACTGGCAGTATTGTTTAGTCTCCAAACTCGTAAGCATTTTTTCATTAATATAATGTGTGGTCCCAGGACACCAAATCTCAGCAGATAAAATTTTTATAACTTGGTTAATTTGGAATTGGCAAAATTACATAATTTTTAATATAAAAATTACTGTTTAATATTTTACTCTAGGTACGATACGTATTAATGTAGGTAAATTGTATGGAAAAGTAATTTTGCCATTCCTCACGCGCTGCTCCAAGGCAGCCTCGTACAATCTACGGCCGATCTTTTGATACATGTATAATTGTATAAAAACTGTTTATCCGATACACTTAATATCATTCAACGCCGCACACACAGGTACACATTCAATATAACCCTAACGTCGGTCAACACAATCCGATGTCATCAGTAATTTGCGCACAATCTCGTCCTACACATGTATTTACCTAAATCTAAGACTACAATAATTAAATGGCACATTAAGTTATGTAGCATTCGACTTTATATAAAACGAACTCGCAATACACGTTCTTATAGATAGTTTCATATAATCTTTGCTCTATGATTACATCAGTACTTTTGTCCTTACAAGTAAAAGCAAACGAGCATTCAACACGGCCCGGTGAGCCCGGTGGCCCGGTGGCCCGGTGGCTCGGCGGCCAGGCGACCCGGTGACACGCGGCAGGGAACGAGCGTATCGGAGGCCATCGCTACACTCAGAGTTACACCAGTCTTAGGCCCGTATTAACAAATCAACCTCAGCTCAAGAGCGCGAGCTCAGATCTTACAAATGTCACTTTTTCGTATGATTTATATTGACATATTTCATCATCTCAAACCGTATCATAAGATCTTATGATCCATTTATTAATACGGTCCTTCCAAGTCGACCAGGAGTCCTTCGACGGAATACTTCTGAGTGAAGTGACTCACGAATCTGTACACGCTTAGTACTGAAGTGTACATATTGCGAGGTTTGACCAGGTGATGTTGCGACCCAAAATAATTATACAGGGTGTCTTGCATTGCAACTGACTATCTAGCTAGATAATTTAAGGCATAAAATATGGCTAATTTTATGCTCAACAACAACTTAGAAAAACTAAAACGAATCTGTGAAATTTTTGACTACATTGAGCATCAGAATTTTTTCTAAGTATGATATTTGTAACTTGAAACTTTATTCAATCTTTTTTGTAATAAATATAAATATATAAACGCCTACACATATAAATAGACGGTATAATTACCTTTCCAACAATATTTTTCACGTCTATGGGACCTTAATGTCCAGAGAAATTGAAATCTTTCCGCAGAATCATCTAACATAAAATTGGCTGCCATTCCAAAAGGAAGAAGGCTAGACCCCTACATGTGGGTATTTTTGTCAGTTAAATTAGGTATATTTTATGCCCTTAAATTATCGCTAGTTAGTTGCAATTATTGCAAGACACCCTGTATAGCTCGTTAACGATACATTGTTTATTTGCCTTAATACATTTCAGTACTAAGTATGCCTCTATAATGTTATATCAACGTGATGAAACGCTAAAAAAGTACAAAATCTGCGCCCTCGTTCCAAGCGACGTCTTTTCATTGAATTACAAAAATGTATCTGATATAAACTACATCACTTTTGTAATCGTTCGTCGGAACTACCCCGAGCCCGCTCCCGGTGAGTTGCTTTCATATCACCATTTAGAACTTTGTTCGCTTTTGCATTTGGTACTTCGATATCCACATGGATGTGTATGTTACTATTAATGCTATTAGAGTACAGTATGTTGCTCCGCAAGTTGAATGAGGGCTTAGGTATCTAGCCGCATACCTAAGCTCTGCATTCAACTCGCGCGGCTACTGTAGTTATGTTTGTATACATTAGTAAAGTAGGAACTTATACGATTGGTAAAGATATAACACTAACCCCACACGGGGACGGGCGGTAGTCGCGACGCAGGCCGGCTGGTGCGGCGTCATTTATAATTCCGCTATGCGTTATTTTTTTAACAATATTCTAATTTTCAAATTCATCCAAACTTAATAAACATATATTTAATTTTAAACTGTGTTGTGTTTTAGGCTGTGTTGGGTGTACCGCAGGGCTCGATCTTGGGTCCGTTTCTTTTTCTGGTATACATTAACGATTTACCACATTATGTAAAGAACCAAGCGGATATTGTACTATTTGCTGACGATACATCATTAATATTTAAATGTGAAAGGAATAAAGTAAATTTTGACGACGTAAATAGTGCTCTTTCGCATGTGTCGCGTTGGTTCACTATCAATAATTTGCTTTTAAATGCAAAAAAAACTAAATGTATAGAGTTTGTACTACCTAATGTTATAAAAGTTAACAAATCTCTCAGACTGAATAATGAAATATTGCACATGGAGGAATCCACGGTCTTTTTAGGGGTGACCTTAGATAGTAAACTTCAGTGGGGCCCACATATAACAAATCTCGCGACTAAACTCGGTAGGGCTGCTTACGCTGTTAGGAAAATAAGGCAGTTTACTGACGTCGAAACTGCTAGGATGGTTTATTTTGCATATTTTCACAGTATTATGTCATATGCCATCTTGCTGTGGGGCAAAGCAGCCAGTATAGAACAAATTTTCATACTACAAAAAAGAGCTATTAGGGCTATTTATAAACTTAGATCTCGTGAAACTTTGCGTGACAAGTTCAAAGAAATAGGTATACTTACAGTAGCCTCACAATATATCTATAGTAACGTGGTTTTTATACGGAATAATATAAGCGCGTATAAACAAAATTTTGATATCACTAATCGCCAAACAAGAAAAATGCACCAGTTAGTAACGCCATCTTACCGTCTTTCTAAAGTGAAGCGATCTTTTATGGGCCGTGGTGTACAGTTCTATAATAAAATCCCAAAGTTAATACGTGATTTGCCAGTGGAATTATTTAAGAAACATGTAAAATCTCAACTTTTAGGGAAAGGCTACTATACTGTAGATGAGTACATAAATGACAAAGACGCATGGAAATGACCAGATCTGCAACCAGTTCCGTACAGGCTAGTGATACTTCTTTGTAAGAAATATACCAATGTATTTTATTTTTAAAAGATGTGCTGAGGAGTTTCTTTCGGCTTTTCTTCTCCTCCATGACAAAGCACCTTTCCGAAAAGCTGGTAAATTAAAAAAATGACGTGCATAAGTGTATCAATGATACCTACATGAATAAATGATTTTGAATTTGAATTTGAATTTGAATTTAAACCTACATTTTCGAGGCGTCTACATGTAACATTTATCCAATCAATACAATATGGACACCGCACCGCCGGCCGCCTTGTCGGTAAACATACAAAGCTAATATATTATTACTAGGTATAATATTTACACTCTAGACAGTCGTTAATAAAAAAACTCGATAAGAAAATACACATCTCAATGCACGTTTTATATCATCGTATTAATCAAATATCAAACCTCGCATTCCCTTTATAAATATATACATATATTTAACGAATTAAGTACTGCGTATATTGGATATACTTGAAGCCCTGAAGATAATAAATCATAATTCATTTTTTAAATCACAATAATTGAGATATGATCGGCTTTTGTTTTGTGTAGATTCAGAAATGTGTATAATATATGTAAAAAAATATTTGTAATATAACTGCTATCCGCATGACTTACGGATACAATTCGATATAATATGAGATCATTTGTGAATACGAGGTCATTGTAAACAACTTTACTATTTAATAAATTGATTACTAAACTATATATAGGTATATTGTCACTGATGTTCGACCGCATTAAGGTATGTTTAAGATACCAGTGTATCCTTAATCCATTCGTTTAAATTCAACTCGGATTGTGAATGTCATTTATTTGTTCTTTACATGACTTTTTCGACGTCCACCAAGAGGCGTGGACGTGTTTAATATCTATTATGAAACAAATTGAACACGCACTACACTCCCTCTCAAGTAGGAGAGAGGGTGTTAACACAGCGCATGTGAAAATGTATTTTCTCAATAGCTGAATTTGACATTCTCAAATTGCCTCGGTATATCTTATCCGTATCGAAATTAGTGACCTGTTAATCGAATATCAAACATTCAAAGTAACAATACACACCATAAAAAATCCACCCATGTGCAAGTTTACAATTTATACAGTAACATGTTCAGCAATGACAGTAATTTTATACAGTAACATGTTCAGCAATGACAGTAATCTGTCGTTTTGTATAATTTGTATAATGTTCGCTCCGATATACGCAGCACGTTAACTTTATAAGCCCTGTAATACTGACTCACATGTTCATTTAATTGACATTCCCAAACACATTCAGATACTTGTATAATAATAAAAATACAGTCACAAACAAAATAATAGGTAATCGTCCGTTCGCACCAGTCACAGTATAGAGATTATAGCGTCCTAACATTACAGTGTAGCGTCTACGTTACATATAGCAACATCCATTAAAAATTCACATAGAAACTGCTTTGAGCCCCATTAGATAACTACGAAATGCATTCGATATAGCCGGATATAGTGGGCGGTCCGAGCCCGAGCGGCGCGCGCCCCTCTTACACTGGAAGAGACAAAACACGGTTTAGTAGCGGCGAGACGTCAACGTGACGGCGGCGGCGCGCGCCCGGCCCGCGTGCGAGACACGGAAATTGATACAATCTCTCCCTCGGGCGGGAGCCGAGCGCGTGCAGTGCCACGAAATGTTACAGGACCCTTTCTAATACAATCGACTCGTATACATACATAATAATATACAGAACATTAACGAATACACGAAATCAAACAACTTAACCATCGTTGCGGCTTAGACGTTTAAATAGACATCAAGATTCAACTTTGTGATCTGATAGTGATTGGATAAGATAATAATAGTATAACTTATTACTTTTTTTAATTCCGTGTCTTCGCCATGATTGACTGAAGATGGGTCTGGAATCTTTGTCGAACGCTTGTGAATTTTAATTTACTTTTAAATTCAAACAAAAACTACGTTACAATCGTAATATGTAAATAAAACTAATTAAATATTAATTAAAGTTATATGACAACTGTAAAAATTAGATATAATCAACAGTCTGTATATACATCATGAAGGGTGCAATGGCGTCTAGCGCCGGACCGGACGAAACGTCCGCTACTGCAGTTCATATAGGAAAATTTAATAAATGAGACTACGCTTAGATAGGACACCTCACCGTAAAACAATTACGCGTCTGGAGCATAAATTAAGTGTCGTCGAATGATCAGCGTCCGACGAGCGGCAACGGTACCGAGCGGTAACGAGCGGCACTAGTAATACGCGTCCATGTACTCACCCTGGTCGAAGGTGCTCGGGTTGATGTAGGAGAGCAGGTCCTGGTCGCTCATGTCGGTGAGCCCCTGCACGGGCGCCGTCATCTCCTGCGACACGGCCTGCGACACGGCCTGCGACACCGCCTGCGACACGGCCTGCGTGACGGCCTGCGACACGGCCTGCGACATGGCCACCAGCGGCGTCTCGGCCGGCGGCTCGGGCGGCTGCGCGTCCGCCGCGCCCTCCGTCGTCAGGATGTTGGCCGTGTTGATGGCGGACGTCACCAGCGCGTTCATGGTGGTGTCCGACGTGAGGATCTCGGCGGCCGCGTTCAGGATCATCGACTTGACGGCGGCGGGCGGCGTCTTCACCGAGGTGTGGATGTCCGGGATGATGGGGTCCATCATGACGTCGGGCACGGCGAGCGCGGGCGCGGGCGCGGGCGGCGGCGCGGCCAGGTGCTCCTCCATGCGCGAGTTGACCAGCTCGTCCAGCTTGGCCGCGTCCGCGGGCAGCATGGCGGCCGTGGCCTTCATCGCGTCCTCCACGAGCGCCTCCATCTGCGCGCTCTGCGCCAGCCGCCGCTCCATCTGCGTGGCCCCGAACGGGTCGTACCCGTCGCCCGCGCTCGGCAGCCGCTCGTAGCCCAGCAGCCGCTCGTCGGCCGGCTGCATGCCCGCCAGCTCGGGCGCCAGCGCCTTCAGCTCGCCCTGCAGCCCTCCACCCATCTCGCTCTTGGACGACATCAGCCGCTGCATCGGGTCCATGGGCTGCATGGCGGACATGGGCTGCATGGCGGACATGGAGGCCAGCGGCAGCATCGGCTGGTCGACGTACATCTGGCCGCCGGGGTCGTCCGAGTTGAAGATGGCGGCCGTGACGGACTCCACCATCTTGTCGGTCTGCACCTGGTTCTGGATGTGCTGCAGGTGCTGCGTGAACGACTGCTTGGTGAAGGCGGGCGGCTCGCTCGCGGTCGGCGTCGGCGGCGACAGCTTCATGGCGTCGTACGCGTTCACGTAGTTCACCTGGGGGGACCACTAAACGATCAGTACGAGTATTTACAACAGACGCATTCATTATATTCAGCAAGCACGTTTTCGCTAGGTAACATTGAGTGTTCGTAGTAAGAATGAGGCTTTATAGAAAATTGTTAAGTAAACGTAATAAAACCGAGAGTTACGCAACGGTCGGACAGGTCGGTGAGGTGCGCACCTGGGGCGGAGAGTCCCGCGCCATGCCCTCGGACTTGAGCCGCAGGTCCATCACGCTGAGCTCGTCGCGCAGCGGCTCCGGCCCGTCGGCGCCGCACGACGTGTCCGCGGCCTCCAGCGACTGCTGGCTCGACTCGTCCATCACCTGCACATGTCACACGCTGACGTTCGCTCGTCACTCCCACCCCCCCTCCCCCTCCCCCTCCCCCTGCCGGCTTGCGATAAGCCACCACCGATACCTAACTCCGATTATCTACCCACCCGGCCGTGAAGCAAGCGCTTCTAGAATATATTGGGAAAATCGTTAACACAGTCATATTTTTTTGGGGAATAAACGGAGGAAAAACATGTCTTGGGCGTGATTAAACTGTAATAAAAAATGAAGTAAGTGTGAGGTAAGTGTGAAGTAAACAAGAACAAAGTAGAGATTGAATAGACCGGCGGGGTTACACCGAAAAAAGTCGTTTAAAGCCGATATGCGGCGGAGCGAGAAGCCGCCCACTGGAGTCTCCAAACGGGAGCTGACACCACAAGCCTTCGAACTGGCATGCGACATGCCACGTGAACCATATTTATCTATAGATTAAATTTAAATCGCTATTATATTCTCCTGCAGCGACGAATGCAACTGGATCGAATATCGGCATAATTCCATCGTGCTCGGTGAGGGAGGGAGCTGTATTTTACAAGAGTAAAATGCAATCCTCCGCGAGATACGACTCTATTCACCGCCTCCGTGACAACTTTAAATAGACCCTATTGTACACTGAACGGCTACTGCAGTGGTCACCTAACACCAAGTGCTGCAGTTGTATGTTTACATCCTACTCTTACGAATAAGACTTTAATATAAAAAAACGGTACCAATTTCGTCCCTGTATGAAGTGTGGTGGTCGTGTGTTCGGTGTGGTACTCACTTCGCTCTTGAGCCGCGGCGGCGAGTGCGGTTCGGGCGCCAGCGAGGGGCGGCGCGGCGGCGGCGGCGGCATGCGGCCCGCGTGGCCCGCGTGGCCCGTGCGGCCCCAGCACAGCTCCCCTGTCACACAACAACATCGTTCAGCAGCCGCGACCACGCCTCCGATCGTCCCGCTGGACTCGCGCCCGCTGCCACCCACGCTGTAGCTGCTTCAATCGTTCAACACTACTGACCACTGGTCGCATCAGATCGACTGTGCCACGGTTAAGGGTTGAACTAGAACAGGTAGGTAGCAGCAATTTGTCAGCATATCGAAGTAAGGAGCGATGCCCGTCGCTTAAGACCATGCCGATGCTAGATGTGCCGTATGATTGTAACATTTATACATTGCAGTTATTACACCTTACTTTACACTACTCGCACTTCAGCAAGCCAAAATGTCAAAATTTATATAAATTAATACAGTTGTATTTAAAAAAATATCTGCTTGGCAAATGGATAAAACTACTCCCATTTTTAAAATAAATTCTCGATATCTTAACATGACACACCGTTCTGCAAAGGCTCGATCGAGCTACAGGGCATCCTTCTTTAATGCGTTGGCAAAACGGAGAGTGGTCGGTATCGGCGATAAGGACCGAAGATTATTTTATTTTCTACCAAGGTGCTTAGATTTAAATCTTTCGTCTTAAAATGTACTTTATTAATATTAAAAATAAAATCTCCATATCTGAAATTTCACACAATCGAAATCAAAAAAAATCTTGGCAGCTCGATAGGTTCGGTCTTCGATATTGAACAAATTTCTGCTCCCGTGTTCGTGAAGTGTCGGTAAACAGCTACAACGCGGTCGGGCAGCGGCGCCGCCGGTGTCGCTGTACAGAGTTACTGTGGAGTGGCTCCGTGTCATGTGCGGGATCGGGACCAACGGGATCGGACGGGATGGGATTGTAAATAGTTTGACTCCAATCTACCGACGTTAAGTGGGATGTAAGATTATCAAAATATAATTCAAGCTATTCGGCTCAACAGTCCATACTTACGCAAGGCGTCGACCACAGCCCACCCATATGCAATGGTAAATAATTTGGAAGTAACATAATTTCGAATGTATCCCTTGCAAAACTGAGCAACAGTATTTCTCAATTATGCATGTATCTACAATTAAAGTTCCCGCCCCATTGAACTAAAACCATTGCAGCTCCCTATGAGCATTTTTCTATTTGAATTATATTTTTTTCATGTGACTGTGTACAATTTGTAAGTGTTAAACATAATGTACAAATGTAATCTGATTTATCTGGTGTCGACTGTACAGTGTTGTGTATTCATTTGAGTGTACAACAATTCAGCGAAGCATCCAATGTATTATTTAAATTGTAATGTATTGGTGTTAATGGAGTAATAAAAATAATAAAACTATATAAAATGTAAAGTAAGAATTTTATGTGCATAAATCTGAACTGAATTTTAAAATTAATTGTGACAATAACGGCAAAGTGTCGGGATGTTTGAGTACATTCGAAGGATATAATGTGTTAAACCTACACATAAACGAATAAATTTTGATTTGAGTACGATCAGCCTGTAGCTCAAGGCGGAATTGTGTTCAATAGGAGTGTTCGTGAGATGAGCACGTTTGTGTGTGTGATGTGTGTGTGTGTGTGTGCGTGTGTGTGTGTGTGTAACGTGTGGCAGTACCGTGGGCGCTGCGGCGGCGGCGGGGCGGCGGCCGGCTCGCTACCTAGACAGACCTAGCTTGAACAAAGGGGAAAAGAAACAGTGCGACGGTTGCGCATCAGTCATGTCTTCCAAAATCTATACTTATCGCTAACCTATAATGTACACAGTATTAATATACGTAATCCGCACACAGTACAACGCAACGTGCACACAGCAAGCCGCGCCCGCTGGCGACCGTAAGGGGGTGAGGCGTGCGATTCTAGAAAGTCGACTCTTCAACTACCGAAACAACATCGTAACCTTAATACCTTACTTATTTCACATTATGAAAACTTATCACAACTTGGTCTGTGTAAAACAGCCCTGCGAATGCCACATATTTTTGTGAGACAACTATCTTACACAGATTATCTATTTTAGTAAAAATACGCCGTAAAACTCACAATCAGATGTAGAAAGAAATAATTTATGCATTTGTGGCGAACATGTCTCGAAACTGGTTATTGTTATATGTTATTCAAGTCTGTTCGAATGCACAAGCCCATAATGTTCGTAAAAAGCGCCATTTAAATTCATGGCGCGAGTTTTTTATGATTAGTTCAGCGGCGCAGAGGACGGCCGTACAGCACGAAATTATCACTTATCAAACAAGAGTCGACTTTCTAAATAAATAAATATTACAGTAAATGAAAGCATCGCATAATTTTTATATCTGAGAGATAAAATAATTTACACAACGCCATGGGAAGCATTGGAAATACCAACCAAAGTTAATTCAATTTTAAATATTGTTGCTTCAAAAAACATTTAAAACAAAAACATAATATTATTCAAGAAATCCAATATAAATAATATTATTAAAAAATCTGAATTATAACTTGGTATTTTTGAGTCAGCAAAATTTTAATTGTAATGATGTTGTTATGCTGATATTAATGACCAAAAAACGTAATATGAATAAAGATGCCGATAGAGCAAATTAATAGCTAGATACGGATAAAGTATGTTAGTACAAAAGAAAGATACAAATATACAGCAATTTTTATACTTAGTTAAAGACAGAAAAGCCACGGTAAGTGGACATGCAACATTCACATTAGCTAGCTTTTAGTAAATCTGTGTAGGCGGATGTTCAGGTCATATTTTGTTATAATTTAAATAAAAAAGACTTTTTAGGAAAATAATAATCCAAAAAGTTATTATTCAGTATTATGAATAGCAATATTAGTGTCCTAAACAGTTGCTGGGTTAAGTTCATTCTGTCAGGTGGATTCAATGATACTACTCATTTCCATTACAGGGCTAAACACAATAATTTACACCCAGATAATGAAAAAATCAAACTTAGCACGTCAATCTAAAAGTGGAAATTGCAATGTCACAAACACAGACCATTAAATAGAACAACGCAAGTACGCAACATCGCGCGCTATCACCAGCGCATGCGCAGCACGCAGTCCGCGGCGTTAGCACCGGCACAAAAAGGTGAGAAACACCTGGTATGGTCGATACGTACTTCAGAATAGCTCAATTAATAGTCCGTGATGTTCGCCTGAACATCCGCCCACAACCACAATCGCATTTTCACGCTATCCGGATGCTCCAAACTTTATACCGATGCGAGATGGCCAAGGCCATGGATGAGAGTAGGCCAAGACACATCAACAGCTCAAAAATATGTAAAAACGACATTTTCGTTAACCGGTATCGATACCGGTACAAGTGGACCGGAGAGCGTGCAAGCGCGGTCCAAGCGTCCTGCACGTACACCGGTCGTGCGGCAGCGTGCGAGCTGCGTGTGAGTTGTCGGGCGGGACGTACCGTGCGCGGGGTGGCGAGTCACGTGCGGCGGCGTGTCGGCCGGCGTGTAGTAGAAGGCGAGCGGCTCGGACGCGCGCCCGCCCGCGCGGACCAGCACCTGCGCCGCCACCGGCTCCGTGATGTCCGCGCGCTGGTACGGCGGCACGCAGCACACCAGGTGCGTCTGGTGATATCATATGAGATATGAAGAACAAACTCAATTCAGGACATCCATTAAGTTTATGTGCACGTTTGTAAACTGACCTGTTGCAGGAACTCCTTGTCGGGCACCACCTCCTCCTCCCAGCCGGCGGTGCGGAACACGACGCGGCTCTCCTTGAGGAAGTTCTTCCCCAGCAGGTACAGCTCCAGCCCGCCGGTGGCCGGGCAGGACACCAGCGACTTGCGGCACACCTCCGGCACGCCGGGCGGCTGGGCTGCGAGGGACAACACTACGTCTCAATACAACACTACAACACGACACAGGATCTATGTCGTACATGAACGGGGCATACGTGTGGAACATACAACTCTTACCCCTGAAGCGACAGGTACAAAATACGTCCTGTATTATAGGTAATAGGAGTAGAGATTTGTGAGTGACTTCAATTATAAATATGAACTGGTTAATGAATGAAAATCTCTCGTTACTAAAGTATAAAAATGACATTGCCTGTGCTAGAAAAGTGGCATTAAAACATAAACACTCAAATATAATAACTCAGTATCAGGTGTGGACACAATCTTCACACGGATGCGACAAAAAGAAACTCGGCATTACACAATCGTAGTCACCAGTGACCGGTAGGGACCAGTGGGCAGCATTTACCACCAGGCATTTACCAGGGATTTACACAACAATCGGATATACTCACTGCAGATGATCTGCGTGGAGCAGACCTGCAGCGTCTCGGTGCGGCCGGCGCGGTCGAGGATGTCGCAACGGAACACCATGCGGCAGCGCGTCGACTTCTTCTTGCCGCGCGCCGAGTGCGCGCTCACGCCCGCCGCGCCCGCAGCGCCCGCCGCACCCGCCGCACCCAGCGTCTCGCCGAACCGGTGCTCCACGTCCACGTTGCGCTCCTACAAACACACTACATGAAGAAACTACTACCACATGGGAGATGGGAGGGACGTTCTACGCATTACTACAGGTAGGGTATTTTAAGACTAAACCTTTTGTCCGGCTTTTTAGGATGTTCGAAGAGTCAGATGGCAAGGGGCTCTAATCCACGGACGACTGGCTGATACTGGCGAGCATTTTAAGAGGACGCCAACAAGCGTTATAAAGGGGTGATAGACGATCTAATAACTTCGAAAAAGTGAAAAATGCCCGAAGCTTTTTAATAATATCTAAGTAATTGTTATATGTTTCGATTCTTGAGGCAGTGGGTTCCAAAATTAAATGCACCTTTTTGAAGAAACTCACTTAATTTATTTTTAATTTGAAAATTACACGGAGCACGATATGTATGCGATACACAGCAAGCGGAAGAGAGAGAGAGGTGAGGTGGGGGGACCACAGACAATCAATTGCACAGATTATTAATACATACAACAGTAATTGTCCAAAATTTTAAACTTTGAGATAGGTTTACAAATCTCCTGGTAGGTACATATTATCATCATGTGTCCGAAACGTCCAGATCTCTGACTGACTACTCATAGTACAAGCAAACAGCACTGGACAAATTTACTTTAGGCAAACAAAGTGATGGATTAAATTGTGAGCTAGTTCGAATATTTCGTGCAACGACCAGCTGTGTAGCGCACGCAAGGCATCGACCGCAATATCGCGCCGATAACAACAAATAGACACAACGGCCAAAGGGCAGCCCCGAGCCGCTACCGATAGCGATATCGTCGAATTGCCAGCTTCCTTGTACCCCTCGGACCCTGGACGAGGAATATTTTTCGATAATGATATGCATCCAATAAGCAATAAATGGAGCAATGGAAAAAAGAGCTTGATTGGCCTCCCGAATTGCGTGTTTTTTGTTTTCAATAATCCTAATGGATAGTGTCTTGAATCAAGCTTTTCAAGTCTCAACACAAAACTACTTGTTTACTATATGTATTCATTTTCCTTTTCCTTGTTCTGATTACAAAAACGGCTCGTAATCAGTATACAGTGTGTTAGGGATCCGATTTCCGATATTTTACCCACGTATTGTACGTCTAATTTTATCGACAAAAAACCATACAAAGGGGGGTCGCAACCCTCACCCCTCTGAATGGGAGCCATTTTAAAATTTCATATCTCGTATTTTTACGAGTTCATTGAAACTCATTTTTTTATGAGCTTATGTTATCCACATACTTGAAAGAATGAGTCATTATTTCTCAATTTCGACTCTTGTTGTTAGATCCCGTTTTTAAATTATTTGCGTGAATACCAGTAATAATTTGAGGTTTATTTATTAGCACAGCTTACTGCAAACAGTTTAGAAGAAAAAAAACGATAGGTTAAGGACCTGGTTTTTTAGATAGAGCTTAATAACTAAAAAAAAGCAACAAAAATTACCAAGTTTTTGATCTAAACTAAAGGTTTTAAATTATTATTCTTTGTAAGTTTTTATCACATTTGGTTTTAAATGATAGCAAATTTCATCATCTTTAAAATAAGGTGACTTTCAAGTATGTGGATAACATAAGCTCATAAAAAAATGAGTTTCAATGAACTCGTAAAAATACGAGATATGAAATTTTAAAATGGCTCCCATTCAGAGGGGTGAGGGGTGCGACCCCCCTTTGTATGGTTTTTTGTCGATAAAATTAGACGTACAATACGTGGGTAAAATATCGGAAATCGGATCCCTAACACACTGTATACATTGCAGTTCTTAAAGAAGTCTTAAGTAGAATCCTTAGACGAATGGAAATAGTCGAAAAACATAGCATCACTAATGGGTTTTCGAGATAGCTTTGTAAAAAACCTTCGATAACGTGGTTCAGGTAGACCGAATGTCACCGTATGCAGTGTCGTAGTAAGAGACGACTCACCTTGAGTATCCCGACGCAGTCGCAGGTGACCTGCCAGTTCTTCGCGGGTTCCAGATCGATCTCGATGATGACGGTGCCGTCCTCCTTGCGCTCCTTGCACGGCGTGGAGTTCTTGCCCGACACGCGGCACGCCTGGTAGAACATGTGCGGCGCCACGCGACCCGTGTCCGTGCCGATGAACACCTGCAGAGCATACAGGTAGATGCAGTTAAATAATTTACAATAGTAAAGTTGTTGCGTGACAATATCTATGTCAACCATTAAGTGTATGTCAAAGTATTGATTGCACAGGCCGTTCCCGATATCTATCTGTAACTTTTCCTAAAGTCGATAGGTAAAGTAATAAAAGTTAACATATGTGTGGCTTCAGAGACGTTGCTCGGTAATGGTGGCCGTAAATCAGTAATGCTTGGGAATTTTGTGAACTTGTTATTAGAAAAATGTGTTAAACAAAAGTTACCTGTAGTACGGCGGGTTTGTCGTAGCCAACTAATTTGACGACCGGGAATCCATTCCCAGAATTATCTTTAACGGCGCCTCTGCTTCCCTCCGTTTGATACCTGAAAAATCAAAAAAGGTGTATTGAGAATTGATCACCGGGAAGCGAAAGATGTATGAATGAGTATGGAAGGAAAAAAATTCCGCACTAATGCACAACCTCAAAATCGCGCAGCAGGTTATGAAGAGAGGTAATTCGTAGACGAACGAGGGAAACCGACATAGCTCAGAGAATCAGCCAGCTGACGTATCTAGCGGACTAAGGACGACCGCTGGAGAAGAAAGGTCCTCGAATGTAGACCACGTCTCGAAACAGGAGTATAGGAAACCAGTTGGGTTGATGACCTGAAGAAGACAGCGGGCATCCGCTGGATTCAAAAGTAAGATTGGCTAAGTTTGGAGAAGCCTGTGGAGTTGCCAATGGAAAACCAAATGCTGTTGGATGATTGGAATCAGTCAGAATATAATAGTGCATCAAATGAGTTCTATACCCGGCCCGACTCACCTCGCTCTGTGTTGTGTTTCCGGTTGACACAATATCTGTAGCTCAACCGTCCCGTCCCTCGACTTGCTGGTGAGCGGCGCCGCGAGCCCCGGCGGGCCCGACTGCGACATGGCGGCCAGCGCTCTCCGCCGCGCCAGCGCCTGGGCCAGCTTGCCTCCGTACTTGCCGCTGAGCTTGCCGCCCAGCTTGCCTCCCAGCTTACCCCCCGCCCCCGATAGCTTGCCTCCCCCGACGTACTTGCCGCCGCTGCCCAGCTTGCCGCACGACCGATACGAGGGGTCCTGAAACCTCTTACCGGGCGTTTCACTTATGCTTGGACTAGATATGCTGCAACCTGCTCTTATTCTGTAACGGAGAAAAAGTGGAATAAGTAGCGATAACATATATACAACATAATTTAGTATTAACAGGAAAATAAACATTAATCGTCGCTGCATGTGTTAAAGCGTTAATAGATTTGTGGGAGTTGAAATGACACTAGGCAAAGCATTCGAAGTGATCAGATAAAAATAAATTTAACCAGATTCACTTTTCTATTTTTTCTTAAGATAGAACACATTCATCTCCATCACTAAAATATTTTTTATTGAATGCGAATCATCATTAGAGTCATTCTTTAATTTTTGGCAATGAATCGTCCTTATGCCTTCCTACTTGAAGTCATTAGCGATCTCATCATTAGCAGCTTCGAACTTTACTTTTGATGCAAGTTTTTGCTTCTAAAAATCAAAGTTATTCATATTATGTATCAATCAAAACGTCTGGTAACAACTGAATGGATATGAGACGAACGCGCTGAAGCCGATTATTACAAAAATGCCCGGTCATTCTCATAAATAAATTGCTAAAAACGTAAAGACTAGTCCAGTCAGTCAGAGAGGCGCAGTTCGATAGATAATAATGTTGTTATTTTTGTAAATTAATTCGTACATCGATATCAGCGCGTCCTCCGTGATGGCGATAGCTCCGACGGCGATAATCACGTAACGCCGGCTAGGACGTGCCGGTTAATGTAATAGTTACTTCAGTTATCTAACGTGTTGATTTGGTTGATCTAGTGATTACTCTTATAAAATTGCGCCATCGAAGCACCCTGCTTGGCTCCAACCATACTCCGTAGAGCAACAGAGGTGACCGAACTTTGGCCCTTTAGAATTAACTTTGGACGTACGATTAAATGTCCATAAAGTAGTCTGAAAAATTGTCAATCTCGTGAAAATCTAGGTTGAAATCTGAAACGTCTATGAACTAAGCACTGATTTATCTGAAGACTGTGTTGTTTTTTTAACCATAAATGACACACAAACACCATTACATTCGTCAGACATGTGAGAATATTTATATACTTTTAATTTTATTTATATTGTATACCTGTGTATACAGGGCTTCATCTGATCATTTTATTAAGAACTGAAATGAAAGAAAACTTTGAAAGTCCTGAACATAACTATAAGAAAGGCAAATAACTTGACGGAGACAAAGAAATTTTAACTTTACAATTGTAAATGTAGTAATTGAAAAACAACGTACACAGGGTGGGGCTGCATAACGGCTTCGTGCATGGTGGCAGGGAACGCGGACGCAGGCGCGGGCGCGGGAGCGGGCGCGGACGCCGCGGCGGGCGCGAGCGCCGGAGCGAACGCGTATGCGTCTATCGCGTCATCGCATTCTACTTTTACCCCTGAATCGTCGTCGTTGCGCCGCCGTTTTGATTCCCGATGTTCCCATTCCTCTGACGCCTCTGAAGATCTGTGCACACGCATTTAGCTATACATTAAGATATACTACCGGCAAAGGGTAGTGCTTGTGATGAAGTACAACCACTTCAGAGTTGTTGTAGCTCTAATATGTTTGTTTCACTATCACTTTCACTCACAGGATGATTATGATTAAATAGATTCTCTAACGTAGTCGACAGCATTAGTAACGCATCTGAAACTGCCCTAGTCCTAGGATATACCTGTAGTCCTGACTTTTGGATCACAAAAGATACTCGCTACCATTAACTTTATTCACGTTTCATTAAACTTTCAAAATAGTTCACAAACTGTGTCACGGGGACGTAACTTCTTTTATGATTGATACAATAAAATTTATCTCCAAATATTTTGGTAAATACTCTTATTTATTTATAATTTTATGTTGTTCGAAATCTTTAACGTTCTGATGGTGGACTTGGATTTAATTCTCAAGGGTGTTTATTCTTAGGACATTACTTTCACCATACGGCTTTTGTTTACAACAAAATTGTCTCAATCAAGAATTATTATTGCCAATAAGGTTTACGCTATAATTTAGGTAGTCAACTGAAAACGTTCTAATTTTGTGATCCAGGAAGTTATTCGCAATTATTTCCAATTGAGTGAGGAAAGCGGATTCAATACCGCGGGACGGCCGCCAGGTTGTTTGATCGGCGCAACATAGCATCTGCAGTGAATCACTGGAGTACGTGCCAAAAATATAAATTAGCACGTGTTACAGCGATTTACATATTATGGCGCGATGGAGTTAGGGATTCTACAACTCGCGTCTTGAGATCTCACATTTAGATGTTTTCTAAGCAGACTCGGTGTCGCGTCCGATATAGTTTCTTCGAAACAACAATTCTTTATTTTTGGTAGACCGTAACAACATGACACGACGAGAAAATGTTGACAAATTTTGTTAAGTTTATATTTGTCAAATACAACAAACGGATGGATAATTATGGCCATCGCATGACTATACGTTCTCTTTTATCCAGGTAGATCCAACTGATCCTGTGTAGATTCCCACTTAGGCTGGACCTAATCTTGCCCCACGGCAAGTAAGCGTTAAGTTATGAAACAAATAAATAGTAAGCTTTGGTGTTACTGCTCCAAAACCGCATGTTACGTAGCAAAAATGTTGTAAATAGTCTACATTTGTACCTTAACCTTAATTGGCCAACATTAACTTCCAACTTGTACGGACCTTGAGTATAACAAGTAACATTTTACTTTTAAAACGAGGCAGTTAAGAGAACATTATTTTATTCACAGAAATCGTTGTTTGGTTTAAAACATTATATTTGCGGGTACACGTAAATCACACGTCACTTACACAACGGCTAGAGAAGGCGTGACCACTTAGCAACGTCGCACCACCATGCTAGATCTGCTTCCTACTAGCAGCCATGGAGCATTGATATGTATATAAAAGGAGCCATCTCATATGAACGGAAAATTGAAAAAGTGTCCAGCTGTTCAAAGAAAATTGAGGTTCCAATAATGGCCATGTCTGAATGGCGCTAGTGTGATACAAATAGCGAACCATGAACATAGCAGCTGTTGCAGACGAAGTGAAGTTTGCTGAGTTATGCCGCAGCGTCACTGTAATGAATGGCGCTAGTACCGCTAGCTGCTAGTGTAATTTTACGCGTTTTCACGGACACTTTTCATATGTACAGAGATGGCATTCCTTCTCCTCTATTTTCCATGCTAGCAGCCTGCAGCATAAGGGTATCTGCACAGTCATCGTGTAAATGCACACGCAACTTTACACATACGGTATTTTGAAGCAAAATGGCTTTATAATAAACTACACCTGTCAACAATTGGAGACACAAAATATTGGAGGGTACTTTTTAAATTTAAATTACCTACATTTTTAAATATTTGGTCTAGTCTTTCGAAGATTTTCCAAACAGGCGAAAATACGTTAAGTTGACAATTGACATTGCTCAACGTCATCAAACCATGATTTTGTCGGGTCCATCAGTTTGATAAATTCGGAACCAAAACAAAACAAAAATTTGGTTTTTGGAACTCTTGTAAAGAATGGGGTGTTGCGTGATCTGTGGGTGTTGCTTAGCGTAGAAGCTATTAATAATACATTTTTTTACTTCTAACTTTGTTGTGTTACTTTTGAAGTGCAACAAAAATTATTATTTGATTTTTAACCTAAATCGCGGTACATATTCAAAGCTGCTAGTGATATAATATGTTTACTTAACATGTTAATGTTATAGAAGAGATAGATATTGAGGTAAGGTATTCAACAAATCGGTGCGATTGAGCACTACAGCGACACATGCAGAGCTTGCAATTTTTATGGAAATTATAAAACTTATTATTTATAACTCTATCGTGAATAGTGATTTAATTGTGTTGTGAACATGTTTTGTACTCGCTCCCGCAGCCCGCTTGACGGTTACGTTATGTCGCTTTAATTTAGCCCATGACATATTGCTTTTAACAATTTACAGAAACTTAGTTTCCTCATATCAACGTAATAGTAATAGTTATAAATTATACAAATAATACAAAATGTATGAACCTGGACATATAACAATGAAATATTGAAATATGAAGTAAAACTTATGATATGAAGGTAACATAATATTAGTATGTACCTATTAGTTACATAAAAATTGCATATTTTCAAGCATTATAAGCGTATCGAACTAAAAAAGCATTCAACATAAAATAATTAAAATTAACATGATGACTGAGGCGAACAGACAGCTAGAGATGATGTCATCACCGAAAATTTATCCAGAGGAACAGACTGGTTATGTAACATGTAACGGAAAATGATCCGTTTGTTAAGCGGGCGGATCGATAATATTATTAATATTATGTACACAGAAGCACAGGACAAGTAGGTATAGCGGGTGCAGTGTCGGGGCGGGGAGCTAGCGGATGTAAAGTATGATCGTCACCTGTTGACCGGGTCGGGGCCGAGCCCGCTGTCGCTGCTGTTCTCGCAGGGCTCCGGCGGGCGCAGCCCGTGTGTGTGCGTGTAGTGGGTCAGCTTTCCGAACTTGCCGAGGTGCGCGAACTTCCCCGCGTGCCCCATCTTGCCCGGGTGCCCCATCTTGCCGGGGTGCCCCATCTTGCCCGGGTGCGCTATTTTCCCCGCGAGTCCGCCCTTCCCCGGGTGAGCTCGCTTATGCGGTGCGCGCATCACCTTCTTGTGCACCCGCGCGCTCATGGTCGCTGTCGTTGACATAGTCATTTTCATGCCTGCCGACAAACAGTACGTGGTTAGAAACGCGGTTACTACACTACAGCTTTTATTTATTAGGATTAATTCAATCAATCAATCATCTTTATTGTTTCTTATTCAATTCTATCAACTAGATATTTACATGCAAAATCGTTCGTAAATAACTACATTGTACAGTAGTCGCTCTGTTTTTGAGTTATTATTAAAATATAGTACCAGACTCTGATTATGGTATTAACTAAAAATATTAATAATAATATTGTTAAACTAGTTGAAGATTACACATACAATGTAGACGTGCTCGCAATCCAAGATTCTGTAGATACAGTCAAAATCTCAGCCAAGGAGCTAGCTATAGGTAATTATTTTTGCGTTATGCCTTAGTTCCGCGATCCTTGAACTTAGTTTAATGGGCGAATCATCGGATGAATCGCAAACATCGCAATATTATGACCGGCCGAGTATCGCCTCGACCGACCGTACCGCTCGTAAACTAAACATCAGAATGTTTAATTCTGATCCATAAACAATCGCGAGTCTACTCGCCACTCAGCCATTCGCTACCATGCTACCGGACCGACTATACTTTATATTTAGTTAACGCGATTTTTTATTATGTACTAAGTGTAATTATGTATTTGTATATATTATGTATTTTGATAATTCGTATGAACGTGTTTACAGTTTGATTACAGTTTGATTAGTTTGCTTTTGCTCCGCTACAGCATTCATGTCGCGAGCCGTAACTGCCTCGTGTAACTCGTCTCAGCTGCAATGAACCGATGGTGGAAGGTAGAACACAATAGAAGGTAGAAAACAAAAGGACATAATACATAATATCACAACTACATAATAAAAAACATATTATTGGAATACAGTTAGAAGAAGAATATCGATGAAACTGCTATTAAAATATCTATTAATAGAATTTGCTATTTATCAGCATAACGCAATAGCCCCAGATTCCTTTAAATTTGTTTCTTTCTCTAGTACAAAACTTGGCCACCTACTTGGAAAATGGTTACTCAGACGTCTAAGACGACCTATAATTTTCCTCGGGGCTCTATAAGAATGGTCAAGAGACCTTCCTCGTTCATAAGGTTTTCATTTGATTTTACGAAAGTATTAGGTGTTCGATATAGACATAAAAACAGAGAGACTAGACACCGAAATCTCGTGTTACATAATGGCGGAAGCTTATCTGCATTACATATTTATTAATGATTTGAAACCCGCGTTTCACAAGCGGTGAAAGACTGCAATCTTGTGAATAACATAACATAACATAAGATTGAGGAAATAGATAACGATTATATGTATGTTATTCATATCCAATTTATTGATTGACGGCACCACATCATATCTACTCAATAATTATGTTGTAGTAGATTCAATTGTAATTAGAGCATGAGCTTGAATGGTAATAATGACTACCTACTGGAAAAGTATTTACTGATTACACAATTATACAGTTGCAGTTCTGTTGTCGTAATGATTTACAAGATCAAGATATGGGTATTTTGTAACTACGCATTACAATTTAACGAAATCATTAGCTTCAACATAGGAAAAACGTAGATGAGGCTCGGAGCCGCAGCATACGTAAGAGCTTTTCAAAATGTTGTAAAACGTGTGTTAAGTCTGCTAACTCCTACTTAGCCAGTTTGATGAGGTACGGCTTTATCCTCTTATTTCGAGAGTGCTGGTCTGGTGCTGGTTTGATCTTATACCTTAAACCTTTCGATATCTGATTCGTCTGCGGTATCCTAGAAGTTATGGGCTACAAAACCGGAAATAACCAAGGGGACTTGTTCGGTGCTAAATGGAATTAGTAATTACATAATTAATTCAGAACATTCAAACCACTTTTTTCACTCATTCACTTTGGTTGATGAATAATTAAAATGGAATAAGACGCCATATCACTCGTATAATTTATATCCGGCATTATTAGATTTTCGCCATATTTTGCGTCTCAGTACGCAAGTATGGTACAAGTACATTGTACATTGCAAATTGCAACATAGCAGTAGTTGCCCTTATCTTCACTTTATTTGTGTAAATCCAGATTATATTCACGTCGAGGAATAAATTAATTTCATGTCCTTTGACATTAAAGCGCGACTATAACGATCTTACTAAGTAAGTGTAAGATAATAAGATTGAACGATCTTACTAAGTGTAGGACTGTCGGCAGAAACGATCTTCGCTCTTATGTTAGTATAAACTTGCTGATTATCTGTAAATCATTAATGAATTATTAATGAATATTTCATTATAATTCTTCAATTAAATTACTTATCTGATTAACAATGTTACACTTAAACTCTATTAAAACTTCTCCACGCTTTTGGTATGTAACAGCAGAAACAGTTTATTCCACATATTTGGAGTTCCCTCGATGCATTTAGGAACTGTTTTGGACACTGCACAGTTTCAAGGAGATTCCATTGCTAATATATGAATGTAAAATCACATTCACGTCGAGATAGTTACAAAATATATACACAAATATAGAGCTCATTAATTCGTTATTTTAGAACGATCCTGTTACGAGCGTATTTTAGCTGTTTAGACGAGAATCCTATTTGTGTCTGTCGTTTTGATTATTTATATTTAAAACGTAAGTCATTTATGTCAACGTATACGTACTTACTAAGTTCCAACAGTTTCACTCGAAATAGCAATGTTTATACTCTTACGATAATGCACATCATAATTTATCCCCGATCATTTATTACTTCATATTACCACCTTTGCACCGTTTTTGCAAGTTAAGAAATGGCGCAAGAAAATAAATGAACTGCGGTCTGCAAGTTAATTATTATTAAATAAGTTTTTAACTGTATCTTTGACTACGGATGTGAAAATACGTAATAAAAAAGCAAAGTAACAACCCATAATTGTCCCACTGCTGGGCTCGGGGTCTCCTCTCACAATGTGAGGGGTATTAGGCCATAGTCTACCACGCTGGCCAAGTGCGGATTGGTAGACTTCACACACCTTTGAGAACTTTATGGAGAACTCTCTGGTGTGCAGGTTTCCTCACGATGTTTTCCTTCACCGAAGCAAGTGATAATTAACTTCTAATACGCACATAATATTTGAAAATTAGAGGTGCGTGCCAGGATTTGAACTCGGGCCCCTTCCTTCGGGAGACCAACGTTCTAACCGCTAGGCTATCACTGCTTCATAAAACTGCTTCAGAAAATACGTAATACGATGAGTGATATCTATCTATAAAATCTTTCGTTATCAATGACCAATGATCAGAGGAGTGCGTTCATAAATATTCACGGGCCGAGGAGGTGATAAATTCGGTAGTAAAATGTGTCCTTGCCGACATAATCGCGACGGTTCGTGACGTCAGCGTGATTCGATTGTTAACCGCTGTTATATAGCCAGCATGCGGTACCGGCCGCGGCGCGGCGCGTGAGTAATCATCTACACTTTGCTCGGTTGACAAAGTATGGCGATAATGACAATATTTGTTTTACAGTTTGTTGGTATATGGTAATTTAGAGGGGGCAAATTGTTGCTTATGTGTATACCTACATATATCATGTGTGTGAAAAATCCTGTTTTTAGTCGTTTTTTAACTAAATTGGATACCTTTATAACAGTAAATAACGCAATGTTACCAACAAATAAGTGCAAATCTTATATAATTTCATATAGAACACGAATTTTACTTATTCTTGTAACACAACGTCTCCACGTCTCCAGTAAATGCAAATTGCAAAGAATATTGATTAAGTAATGCGTTATACTCGTATAATATACACATTTAGTGTATTATGTAACAATGATATTGTTTAGATATTCACAATAACACTCGCCACTAGCACACTAGTGTGGAAGAAGACAACATAGATTATTACAATTTGTTCGTAACTCTAAGCCCTAAGGGTAAGAGTCCTTTAAAACCAGACCAGACGATACCCCATACTACGCATAGAAAATAAAATTCATCCTCACGTTAAAATACCTGTAGGGGAGGTAGATACCCTGAAAAAAATATTTTGCAATATTTTCGATTCTGGAGTTTTAATAAATACGTTGTATGTAATATTCATGATATATTACAGGTTTCTAGCACTAAGGGTCTCGGCGCTATGCCTCGGACAGACAGACGGACATGACATGACGAAACTATAAGTAAAATCGGAGATTTTACTTCGGAACCCTAAAAATTGTAACTCACAGCACCATGTTATTGTCAATAATTAATTGGCAGATACTTCTTTCTCGGCCGGAACTCTGAAGTTTGGATAAAAATTATCTATTGTTCTCTCAATTTGTTGCTCTCATTAACGGTGTTAAAGTCGCGTATCTACCTATCTATCGTATCTATCGTCCTCAGTGAACCCGTTTCTACATTTCTACTATTTGGACAAACTTATTTTGTGTTAACTTCGTCAATACCATTTTTAATCACAGCAAGTTGAAATCAGTGACTGTATTGTCTGTAAGTAAGCAAAATATGAAAATAAAAGTTTACTATTCGCGTTCGATGCAATATCAGAAAAATCATTTTTGCATAAAGATGTCTATTGTAATGTGTAAGCGTAAGCTGAATCCGATAAGAATGGGTCACAAACTGAATAAAATCTCGTAGTCTCACAGCACACCGCGCCGCACTAGCGCCCGCTCGAGCGTGGCCTCCCACGTGACGCATTACAATTTCAAATTGGCCGCTACACCGCTGTATATTCGTACTATTACATTACCTAGTCCTAGCACCTACATTACATACATTATGTGCATACATTACACCCAACGACTAAATTGTGCACCCCAAGCTACGGCGAATTCGTATACTTTTTCTGTTTTTAACTGATTCTTATTCAGGAGTGTTATAATTATAATCAGAACAATGTACCTAACGTATTCTGAATTCAGATTCAGATAATATACAGATTTGATTCCACAGAAAACAATTCTGCTTGCTGGCCGTCTTCGCTGGCCAGCCTCAGCTGCTGCGGCGAGCGTTTCTACCCCCTGCTCCTCAGCTCGCGGGCCGCCTCACCCCTCCGCACCTACACGGGCTTACATTGCTCTCTAGGGGTAGGACAGACAAGAATACGTGGAGTCCAATCTATCTAATTTAATATAATATGTATTACTTGTGAGATAAGATACATTGTTTTCATGCGATGGCCAAGTCAATCTATTATAGCCTATAAGGTTTGTGAGTGAAGCCTTTGTTTCACATTTGTAAATATTTTTTAGTATCAGTTACTGAATAATAAACGTTCTCATAATTTTGGACTCCTGCGATATAAAAGCTAAGGTCTCGAAGTGATTCGTGAACTATGTGTATCGCATCGCAATGTAGCGTAGGCCGTAGACTCGCCCACGGCCAGGCTGTAGCCCGCGCCCCCGTGCCCCGTACACCGACACGACACCATCAACAAACATGTTCGCATATCGGCATTCATTATGGGGTTCGACGACCGATCAACTCGGCTGTAAAGAAAACTATTTACGATTTTGCTAAACTACTTTTTTAATCCCATCGCGATCGATTAGTCTTCGTAGACGTTGTTTTTGTTTACATCCGACTTGATTTGGAATGTGTATCGTTCTATAGGTTTTTTGTATATTATTTAGCTTTGTGAATTTTAATAAAAAAGGTTAAGGGGTTAAGAATACCTAATACTTGTAGACACGGCTAAATAGCTCTTGATACAAGCACCAGGACTGGATTAACTTTAAATTATTTAAAAAATAATTAAAAACTAACGACATAATATTCCAAGCGAGAACATCTTCAAACAACCCACCTTCAAAAGTACGCATGGGCATTCCTTGTGATCCACAGATATGGCTGATGTAATTGAATACCGGTGACCATCTGACGTCAACGGTAACGAATAAGTTGGATGAGTAGAACAAGGTAGGTTCTACTTAATACCCCTACACTATAGTGTAAATTTCTGTGCTATGACTACGATGCCTGACTCGTAAAAGTAAAGAGTAAAGACACATGTGTAGACATAATTGACGTAGCAAACATTATCGAATAGCAACCGATAAGGAGAGCTAAACAAGCGTCGCATAATCCGACCGATGCTAAATGTAAACATGATGCTACACACAGTAGACATTGCGATATAAATACGAAATGATGTACGGTTGTATACCTCTTCCATCTTTCTTTTGTCGATAAAGCAAAGAGACAACTTTACACTTATAATAGTAAGAAGGAAAGAATGGAAGCCAAGCGTGCTTTGAACGCGGACGATTCCCGAGAAAGAACTTCGATTGGGCTCAAAACTATCCAGGCTGACTCATCTAAAATACGTTTATAAATCAGTAACAGGTAAGGACGTCGTCGGTAGAAAATCTGGATGTGAATTTAATTTTTTTTTTTTAAGATAAATGCATTTTTAGAGTACCATAACACTAGGCTGTAGCATCGGTACTAACTAAAATTTTGATAGAATCAAATCCTGGAATGTAATATCACAAAGCACCAATGCAAATTGGTATAAGAATGGAGTACGTCGGTAGGAAGTCTTCCTTAAAACGGCTGTGACAATTGTCTAAAGTAGAACAGAAACAGAGTCGCGAGCAGCAGCTAGTCATTTATCACTAACACACGACATTAACTAGGTCATGGATAGTGCGAGGTTTATTTATCATTGCGTGCACACCAGCTATACATACGGGCGGCGAGCGGCGACCGGGTACCTATAATATTTGTATTATGTCTTTTTCCTTATTAGCGAATGTTGACGCAAAGAAATCATAGTAATTTTGTCGTAAGCCGCGCCACCTACCGTATGCTGATTTAGCTGACGAGAGCTAACTGATATAGCTGACAAGACTAACAATGCACAAACGAAAGTAAAAAAGGTTTAAAATAATAATAGAAATTCACAAGTCACGGGGCAATCGTCAATCTTCAGATAAAAGCAGAATCTAGGGTTACAGACAGCACAAAGAGTGCTGCATCAGAGTTCACGAAACATAGATCACTCGATTTCTTTATGTATTAGCAAAAGTTGAATTGTGTTGTAGAAAGATAAAAAATATTGACGTCAAATGCTCCATGAATTTTATTTCAGATAAAGCCCGACAATCAACGTTAATTAAAATTATTTTTATATTCTTCGTAAAAAAACCTTCTACACTTCTAAAAACATCAATGAATGCATACTAACGTCAAAGGCCAGTATCAAAATATGCGCATTAAGATTAATTTTGCCACAAAAAAAAGATGCTTAAGAGAATTCTGACCGCAAAGCAAGATATTAAGCTAATACGACGCCACAAAAAACTTGTTACGGACCGTAAAATCCCCTCGCGATCAAAACAAAATAAAACAATATTTGCAAAATCGCAGTTGTTTAAGGCCGAGTATAAAAATAAATGTAAGGTGTTAATCCAACTGGACGGAATCACCACTTCACTAATTCTGCCAGGAATCAAGTTACTTTCTGTTTTAGGGTGTTCCTTTTCCAAGGTATAAATTTAGATCCAGAATGTACATTTAAATCTGAAAGTATTATTTCATATTTGCAATACAATGAGATTACCATGAAATTTAAACAGCTAGCAAAATGTAGAGAAAATAATATCGTAGACAAATGATTCTACGTCGCTACGTTATAGGAAATAATCTATTTGAATTTAGATTTAGAGGGCACAGTCCACTAAAAGAGGCAGAATCCAGAACAAAGGCAATCTTCATCGTAATCGTACCGATAACGCATGTAATACACGCTCCTAGACACGTGACTTGTTAAAAGTAGCTTAAATAAAATACACAATCTGTCTCAAGGATATCAACCATTTAATAATATATTGAAACACCGTCAGTAATACATATGTACATGACTGTGCGAAGGTGCTAACATGTATTGGGCAAGTAATAACAAATTTATTTCTTCATTATCATTGTCTTTCGTGATCTACTGTAGATAGAGGTAACAGTAGGGGTGCCAGATGGTCGGGATTCGTCTGGATTGTCCCGACATTTCACATGATGGCCAGGTAAGTCCCGACAATATACAAGTACAAGTCGACAAAATACAAAATGTCCCGACAATTCCAGTACAAAATTTTCTGTCCAAACTTTTTGAAGTTTTGTCCAGATATTTCAGTCTTGCCATTTGGAAACCTTGGGTAACGGCCAGGCAAAAATTGAAATTGGAATCATTGTTTTGAAAGTTAAGTCAAAACAATTTAAATAGGATTTTGCAATTAATTTATTTCGTTCGAGTCAAAAATATTACGTAACTAGCTGCCCGAACAGACTTCGTTCTGTCAAAAGTTTTTTTTTTATTTTGAGATGTAAGCTACCTTAACTTTCAAGTTGGATCAAATTGCACATGTTGTGCAAAGATTAAAATCGGTTCAGTAGTTTAGGAGTCCATCGCGGACAAACAACGTGACACGTAATTTATATATATTAAGATTAAAATGAAACAATTATTAATTTAATCATAATTATCTGGGGGCACGGCATCGCGGCAGTGCCCCCGCCATGGTCATTTAAATAATCTCTTACAAATATTCAAGCAATCAAGATTGAATTTCAACAATCTTAGTCATGTAGAAAAAATTAAGGCAAAAACGGAACATTTTACATTATACATAATGTATCCGGCGCAACAGGTAAAATTACTCCACCTATTAGAATGTGCCGTAGTAATTGAATAAAACAATCCCAAACTACTACATGTGAAATGTTCAATTAACATAATTCGTGTTATGTTATTGAATAATCTAAATTTTACTAACAAAAAATTACCGAATTCGAAATAACTCAAAAACTACTTATCAGATCTCGATCTTTATTTGGGAGCAAATGACAAGCACCAGCTTTCGATTAAAAAAGTATTAGTACAATACCCTTCTCTTCTTTTTAACCGACTTCAAAAAAAGGAGGAGGTTCTCAATTCGACTGTATTTTTTTTATGTTCGTTACCTCAGAACTTTGGACTGGGCGAACCGATTTTGATGATTATTTTTTAATCGAAAGCTGGTGGCTGTCATGTGGTCCCATATAAATTTTATTGAGATCTGACAATGGCAACCATGATAAAACCATATAAGTCTTGTGGTGGTATGCAACGCATTACATACAAAACACAAACTTTCTCTAAAATAAAATAAATTCGTAAACATTAAAACTTTTCGACATTCCTTTCTCACGCTTAGAAACAATAGAGATATCCTTAAAGTACGTCGCCTAAGCTAATAACACTTTAGCGTTGGAACCATAAAACATTTTGGCTATTGAAACATTTGAAGCGGATGCAATAAATTGCACTCGCTTTTAAAGATAAACTGCGTGTTCTATAGACAAGTGTCACGTGACGTGAATTTTTCGTCAAATTTCAAATTAATGGCTGTTTGAGACAAAGAGAACAGATACACTTGAACGCTCAGAGCATAATTTAGTTGGACCCCTGCTAGGCCTAATGGGCGAATGGTAAAAAATTATTATGCGTACCTAAGAAACTAATGGGTTCCGGGAAGAAATCGCTAAGGGCGTGCATTTCTGGCACAATCCAAACCGTTAGCCAATGACTATCGAGGATCGGATACTGTGTTTTTTTCTTGTTTACAGGGGAGATGGCGTCGTGACGCGGGGATATAACCCGGGAACATGCGGGAAGCGGGGCATTCTGAAATCAACGCAAAGGGAGGCAGTACCTCTACCTCCAATATTAAGATCATTGTTTACCTAAAAACAATTGTAAATTTTAGTGTCTTCCTGAAATTGTATTAAGTTAGTAGTAAATAAGTGTTAGACTAATTTAAAGTCAGTGCAAGCAAGCCGAATCTGCGCTTCGGACTTTGGTAAAGTACCTAGAAATTTATATTACTTCATAAACTAAGATAAACCCCACAATTGTATCATAACAATTAATTGACCTCGCGTATCCGAAGTTAGATTCGAGGATGTATCCAGAAGATTGGTTAACATCCGTGAGAGTGCAACAGCCGTGGTCCATTTTGGACAAAGTGATACTAGGACTATTCATATTAATGCTCATGTACCTGGTTTTAATTATGTTGTACGGGTTTTACCTGAGGTACCGCAACCGAAGGCGTAACCGTTTAACAGACGGAGGCCTTCGACTTAGTTAATGTGTACGGCACTTGTGGGATTTATCTATGTACATTGTTTGGCTATTCCTCTAACATTTTACATTATGGAATGTATTTGTTAACCTAGTGTGTTGTCTCTCTATTTGTGAGTAGGGTTTTATAGAAGTAGATAAAACGGAAATAGTACTGTAAATAATTATACTTATCATGTAATTAGATTATAACTGCCACAAGGGTTTTTGGTACTGGGCTTGCACATTTTCCCTTGAAATTAGTATGGCTAGCAATGGGAGCCCGGTTTCTAATAGAATTTGCCTGTAACTATTAGAAATCTAAATTAATTTTTTGCTTGAATATAAAAATTTGGTCAAGATAATAAAATGAATTTGGCCTGAAAATATACCATCTTTCATTATCCGTCCTAATCTCACTTTCAGAAGTTACAAACGTAGGAGGCTACATTATGACCTTAGACACCTTTATTAGAAGTTCAAATTTTAATTGAAATATTTACTTGTGATTCACATAACGTATGGAAATGCTACACTCAATATTAGATTCATATACATACAACAGATTGTACATTTTCTAATTGATTTGTTTACACTAGAAAGTAATCAACATTGACACATCCTTACAATTACACTTGATTACATTTGTTAGAATTCGAGATCAAACTGAAAATCATATATAAGTTATCTAAAGGATCAAACCCTTATTTAGAAACTAAACGTGTATTGAACGCCTGAACACAAAGAGGCCAACTACAATGACATTTTATGACTAGTGGACCCTAAAACGAGGTTCTTGTATAGAGGCAACGGGACTCAAGTCTCGCCTTAGTAAAGCAGGTAGTTACATTTTATACAGGGTTATGTTTCCTACTTAACTACGACGAAGAGGGATGCAGCCGACTTCGGACAGCGACTCGCCATTACAGGGAGGAAACATCATGATTATTTAGGAAGTAATTAACAAGTGTCCTGTTTAATTTATATATTCTTAGGAACATAGGGAGTTGAGAGACATTCCGATCCAGAGGCATTTAACCAGTTAATATTATTTTGTTGTCACGAAGGTGACCCATCTAAAGCACAGCCCTGCAGGGACTACTGGCGGCAGAAACGGGCACTCCCATAACACAACCCTCCCATTGCAAGACCCTCCGCCCTCGATTTGGCCAAATCGAACCATAACAAATTATATAATACATGAATAAATCCATGGTACCCGGAGCAGGCTTATATAGCCACAAAAGACCCAGCTTTCGAGCTAACGGGCAACTTAATTACGCTTCTCAGCGTCCAAGGAGGGTCTATGCTGCTCCATTACCCGTCTAAAGGGGCCCGTTACCGGGTGTAGGAATCTCTTGAGTTGTCGACTGATTCTGGTCAGTATAGGCGGAGATTTAGTCCCGCACAAGCTTAACCTCACCACCGTTCTGTTCCGATCAATAGAGTTATGGAAATTACATTTATACTAGATACTCGAAAATATGTAACTTAATATTTTACCATGATATAAAGCCCTTATAAGATGAATATAAATTAGTGAATCGGAGAACGGTGAAGGTTTCGCTTCGTTCTCGTGGAGGCTGTGCTCGATCGACAGAACGATCGATCGCTAAATGAACAAATAAAGGCCTGTGCCAAAGCATCTGGATGTCTCTTCCTCCATTGGGTGACACAATTAGAGTTAACTAAGATCAAACAAAGACCAAATTCTCTTGTCCACGTCTGAATCAAACTTATAAATGATTAAGTTCACGCAATTAAGCTTAACTAGACGATCACTACACACTCGAACCACCACAGTCTTAAATTTGTATTAAGTATGTGCGCGACAAATGGACGAATAACTCAATATCACGCCAACCGATTTCGATGATTCTTTTTTTAATCGAAAGCAGGTGCTTGACATGTAATCCCACATAAATTTGAACGAGATCTGACAAGTAAAAGAAAGAAAGAAAACATTTATTTCTGGCGAAACAGTTTTTGAGTAACTTTGAAGTCAGTTATTTTTTGTTAGTAAAATTTAGATTATATTAGTATAAAATATAAATTCCCTCACACTTTCTGCACAACAATGCACAACATCCTTCAGACCAAACATTATGGACTCTTTTTACTACAGGATTAACTGACGTGTGATTATAGTTCACATTCGTTTTCCAGGTTTATTTGTACATTTTAATTATGGTGTTTAAGTGTTCTTGGTGTGTAATTCGTACATAACGTACGTTTGGACATTTTTCGAAGCGAATGTAAGACACTAGTGTACTTATGTGTACCTATTGGCGGGATTTCTACTTCAAGTTAATTGTAGAAATTACGAAACAGTGAATCTATTTTTTTACAATTCGAATCTGAAACAAAATTGATCAGCTCATCAACTTTCGTAAATGGATATTTGACATTTAAATTAAACTCAATCTAAATGTCGAATTACATTTTGCTAATACTATTTGTGACGTAAATATACTTTTTTTAGTTTTGTAAGATGGCGCCACATTTGTCTGTCAACTGCTCCTTAACTTATTAAACACGAGTAACCGCCCTCGCTTTGCTTCGGTTTTCTTATTTTTTTACACCTTGGGCTACATTATTGGAATTTTATTAAGGATCCCTATTTTTTAAAAATATAATATAGCCTATGTCACCCGGGGATATTGTAGCTTCCCAGCAGTGAAAGAATTTTTCAAATCAGTTCAGTAGTTTCGGAGCCTATTCAATGCAAACAAACAATCAAATCTTTCCTCTATAAATTAGACTTCAGTCTACACTCTACAGGGCTTCAAGTAAATAGCTTTTATGATTTTTTTGTATATGTATACTAATAATTATTATAAAATCATAAAAGCTATTTACTTGAAGCCCTGTAGAGTGTAGACTGAAGTCTGTCCACAGTGGCCACAGTAGACAGGTCAGCTGCAGTCGGGTCATGCCACATGCGCCACGGACGCCATGGTAGACCGTCCGTGTGGGTACTTGGTGTCGATGTCAGTCGTTAGGTCGACGATTATTTATCGATTTACCGCTCGTTACACGCGCATTAGTCGCAGATAACAGCTGACTGTTAAACGTAATCACGTGGCTTGTTATTATTACCTAAATTTATTTACTTCGGTTCTGAGCAATCAAGAAGTTTTTTAAAAGACCAGAAGGAATGATCATAGATTATAACGCGAATCGCATCCCTTAATAACAGAAAACACTTTTGGGTTTTTTTTTTCAAGATTCAAGGAAGGTACCTAGTTACTTGCCAAACACAGTAAACCTGCACCACTACCACTCAGCACGACTGCCGTCATGGTAAAAGCCGGAAAAAGGATGGAAGGATGGATGGTCCCAGTTTTACCGAAATCTTTATTTAACTTACGAGTATAAATAAACTTACCCACCAACTTCCTAGGATAATTTTGAAAAACAGTTTGTCTAGAAACAAGATTTTCTATGATCAATATTTGTAAGAACATCTTAGTCTGTAGCTATAGAGTCTATAGACAATAAAGAACCTCACGGACTAGACTAGTGTGATATTGCAAATTACTATGAATAAGTAAATCAGTCATCAAATCAAGACCAACGTACAGGCTATAAAACGGATACGAATACTGAATACCAATGGGTTACTCAGAAGCCTAGACACTTCCTGCATATTAGGCTTGTTTCAGATGAGCAAACGACAAAATGTGGTCTTGCAATATGTACTTGCATTATTATATTAGGTACTTATTTGAAAAATGCAAAATGTGGCATGAAGCTACTAGGTTGCTTGTTTGCTTACTGGAAATATTATATAGCGAAAAAACATATAAGATTAGACGAATCATCAAACAATCTTGAAAAGAGAGAGAAAGAGAAAACACTAGCGCACAGTGGAACAGTCAGAGAGACCATAGGCAATCCGAGCCCGCGCAATAAAACTGCAATAAAACAGTCGATTACAGTACTGTCTCGTTAGCACTGTAATGTGACGTGCAAGGCGTTATGTTTCACTGTACACTTTAATTTATCATGATTCATGTTACATTAATCTTTATTCTTTATATTACAGCGCTCATAGCTAAATTCCCTTACTGTTTATGTCGCTTAGTATACCTACCTACTTAAATATATTTTATTTTCTGAAAGAGGAAAGAAAAATCGCACTATCTACTAAGTGAGATTCACTCGTTCTCAGGGAAACGTTGTTTTAAATCTGTAATTTCGCGAAATATGTCGAGATTTAACAGATATTTTTATACCAGAACAAATATAGATATATGATAAAATAATACAGGCTATTATCACCTATTATTCCTACACGACGAGAGCACTCATTCGAGATCTTTGTCGAAAAACCGGGGAACCGATATGAAATGGCTTATAAGATATTGCCTTCTTCTTAAGCACAATGAAAAACTAAGTATCGCTAAGATAGGATAGGATACTTGCGTTATTATCCTAAAACAACAATTTAGATCTAATAAATATAAATGGGAATAATATATTCAGATTCTGCTCTTATACCGACTCTCTCTAAAGCAGAATTTGTTGATCGATACCTGTCTCAGAGGTTTGGATGAACCATGCATATATTATGTATTACTCAGTCTGGGACCTGGGTCACATATGTAGGTACGTGAAAGTGCCTGAAGTCCGATGACGTCATATCGGAATGATCATTCGACCAATCACAAGCCGGATTTAGGCTGTCCTTCATAATTGTAGGGTATCCACACTTACTTAAAAAAATATGTCCTATTTTGATATGCCATCGCCAACGCCAACGGGCCGATTTGAGCCGCCTTGAGTCGTCTGGGTGTCGCCATCCGGCATGGGATTGGGGTTACTATTGTTCTAAGCCGCCACAATATGTCTGCAACTGATTTCATGTTGGTGTTAAGTGATGATTTACTAATCGGAGGACAGCAATTTGTAGTGTATCGGTTTATCGCAGCAGATACGCACTGTACCGATTATCCTATAAAGCGATCACACGATGTCGTACCATCAGGGCTGCCAAATATTGATTCAAGAAAAGTAAAAAGTACTTTAGATACACAATCCATATTTATAACTATACCATTGTAAAATTAATCAGGATACAATCTTGAATTTTCTACGAGGCGAATTTAATAACAAAATAATTTTGTTTAAAACAATATCAGATACACCTGTAACAATAGCAGATCACGAACATATAATTTTTAGCGTAATATAAACGCATAAGGGAACTTTACCACAATATTGAAATACCTAACATTGTAAGATGATGAGTATTAAATAAAATATATCGTTCGCTTCACTCCTACCTAACCTAACTATGAGTCAGTTTGCTGAATAATAAGTTCTAATTAAGAAAATAAAGAATACCTAAGTATTTTAAATATGAAATTCCAAACCTGATGATAAAATTACAAAAAAGTTGATAAATTAAAATGAACTAAACACAGAAATTATTTCTAGAAGTTTTTGTTGAGCCATTAAAAATTAAGCACAAGTAAATTAATATAAAACCGGACAAGTGCGTGTCAGGCCACGCGCAAAGTAGGGTTCCGAAGTAGTAAGTTTATACACTATTACTTATGCTAACATAGCCCTGATAGTTTTCCTTGTAAATTTATCATATTATTATAACCTATTTTTGAGAATTGTTTCACTTGTCCAAATTCAAACGTTTAGCCAGCAGGGGGGGACACTTGACTCAAACCAAAATTTGCACTTTAAAGCCAAATATTTCGCAAACGGACCCCTAATTCCAAAAATTATCTTAGAAGACCCATAATATTTTTGAAAGAACTTTTTAACGATACCCCACACTATAGGGTACGCGACGAATAAAAAATTCATGGCTGTAGGGGAGGTACCCTGAAAAAAACTTTTTCAATATTTTATTCTACGATTCTGCAGTTTTAATAAAGACTAGCTGACCCGGCGAACTTCGTGTCGCCTAACAAACTTTTTTTTTTTTAAATAAATGTAGCCTAAGTTACTCCTTGTTACATCAGTTATCTGCCCGTGAAAGTCCCGTCAAAATCGGTACAGCCATTTCAGAGATTAGCCGGAACAAACAGACAGACAGACAGACAGACAAAAATTGTAAAAAATGTTGTTTTGGTATATGTACCGTGTATATATCCAAATTCACGTAGTAAAAAGCTGTTATTTTAATATTACAAACAGACACTCCAATTTTATTTATTTGTATAGATGTATATGCATGCCAAATTACAGCTTTCCAGCACTAAAGGTCTCAGCGCTTTGCTTCGGACAGACGAACGGACGGACATGACAAAACTATAAGGGTTCCGACTTCCGATTTTACTTCGGAACCCTAAAAACATACTGTCTCGCCAGCTCGACACGCATACTTAATTCGTACGATTTCAATCTCTACGGCCGGGGCCGCGGGGCCGGGCGGCTATTGCATCACAATTCACAACTATCCAGTATTTTGACAGGTTCGCCCTTGTCCTTGCTATGTGGTAGGCAACGTTAACCACACGTTAACTCATACAGTATTGTGTTACCGGGTGTATTTTGGTTTTGGCTCTCCACCAGCGACTAAATGCTCGTATAGTTCAGGGCTCACATTTTGTTTTTGAAGTAAGTATATCAAATGATTATACAGGATGTGTGGGGACACATGAGGAGCCTAGTATACGATGTCTCACTTATACCAACAATTGAAGAATTAAGAATCAAAATGGATCAAAAGGAAAAGAATACGCACGTGCGTAAGAAATATGCTCACATTTTGAAAATGAACTCTAGTTTTGATTACTTGGTTTAATTAACTTAAATTCTTATGTCAAATCCTAAACCACTATTGTTATTTTTCATAAAAAATAATTTTGTTTTTTTTTCCAGTTATTGTATTTTGTTCATTCAGTTTCTATAATAGGCTAACTTTTTGTATCTCGTTACATAGCTAATAAGTTGTACATGTTTTTAAAATGTTCTGCCGATAAAGTTCTTCTGGTTTTTTTTTGCAGAAAAGTTGAAGAAACCTGTTTGAAGTATGAAAATTTTAAAGATTTGTAGCTCTGATTAAAAATTGCTGAAAAAATTCACCGACTAATGGTTGATTATTATGTATTAAAGTGTTAGCAACTAGATAAAAATAAATAAGAAATATTTTATGCATTAGTTTTTTTTTCAATTTTCAAAGTTGAATTTTGCATGTTCTTGAAAAAAAAATTATAAAATACTAGCTGCCCAGACAGACTTCGTTCTGTCAAAAGTTTTTTTTATTCTGAGATGTAAGCTATCCTATCTTTCAAGTTGAATCAAACTGCACACGGTGTGCAAATTTGATTAAAATCGGTTAAGTAGTTTAGGAGTCCATCGCGGACAAACAACGTGACACGTAATTTATATACCTATATTAAGACTAGCTTCCTAGACAGACTTCGTTCTGTCAAAATTTTTTTTTGAGATGTAAGCTATCCTATTTTTCAAGTTGGATCAAACTGCAGACGATGTGCAAATTTGATTGAAATCGGTTAAGTAGTTTAGGAGTTCATCGCGGACAAACAACGTGACACGTAATATATATATATTAAGATTGAATTACTCGAAAATGGTTGACATTTGGATAGGGGGTCATAATAGGCAATTTGGTTGCAAATGGCAAAGGTCATATTTAAAATGTACATACGATTATGTTTTAACTTTTATTATATATTTGATTGTTGCGAACTTTCTAATTTAATTAGGGATTTGCTGACCATAGTAATGGACGGTGGACTGAACAAATGCAGGATATAAAAGGGGGTCTTCTGAGAAATAAGAGATCAAAACAGTGCTACTGGCATAAAAAGGCACTATCCAAGCGAGATCTACTCGTAAGTTAGAATTCCATCTCCGGTCGAAGCTAGCCAACGGTCAATAAAGTATTTAATTTTCATATTAATAAACAGAACCTTGCTTCTTTACTTTTATTATTCTGAATTACGATAATACAGTCATGGAGAGAAGTTTCCACCGTGTCGTCATTTGAACTAAATATCATTTTACAGCAATCTTGAGTTGACAGTGACAGGTGCCCATTCGGCATCAGTCCCCTGGCGCGGGGCGCTATGTGAGGTCGAGGTTGCAACGCTCATTCTTAAATATATCGCCTGTGACAAGCAATTAGCATTCCATTCCTGAACAGAGTTATTTTTCTAACGAAGCATGGGGCAAATTTTCCTACAATTAAGTGAAATGCTGGAGTAAAAAATATTCAGCCAGACCAGCAATTGTCTGGCTGAATATTTTTTACTCCAGCATTTCACTTATTTGTAGGAAAATTTGCCCCATGCTTCGGTATTTTGATTTTTTTTATTTTAAGTTACCTAAGGAATTTAAGAAACTGTATACTCTGTCCATTTCAAAATCAATCAATACAGCGTTAAAGTGATAACCCTGACCGCCCTGCGAGATGCATCTATTGTGATGGCGTCGCGCGTCGGATGAATGCAATTTGCCGTTTGTAGACTGTTGAACCCTGCACCCGTATGAGTTCGGGGCCTGCGTCGGGGCTCGGGGGCGAGGAGTGACACGGGCAGCACTTTCTAAGCGCAATGCAGGACTTATCTATTTTCTAAGTCATAGTTCTATTGGCACTCTGGAATTTAAATTTTGTGAAAAGATCTACAAATCAGTCGAAAATATTACGTTACAAATCTTGGCGTTGTCCTTCGTCAATTCTACCTCCTTTTTTCTCGCATGAATTTCCCTGCTGGTAACGTGGTTTCCTCGTTTAATCCCGTCCCTTCAACCTTCTCTGCTTGTTGTGCCTGCTGACGAGGCATTTGATGTTACAGAGCTCTATGCCACCTTGTTTACGTTAAAAGTTCTTTGAATGTGCACCTCGCCTGCAATCGATGCAAACCTGACGTATTCATTGCAGTCAATTATAGAAGCTTCGTAGAAGTTATAACAGAGAATATGTAAACGATAGCTGCAGTGAGGAACAAGATGTCCAATGTTCATCTGTTAGAAATGTTACCAAGAAAACAGTTGCTCACGTGTCCAGCCACCTGCTCGCATGCCAATGCCATACGACAACAGCCCATAGGCTCCAGAAATACGACTTGTAATCGCTTAACGCCATTTGACCGACATACAACTGGTCGGATCGGATCGAGTGAAAGGAGATCATTGCATGATGTCCCAACGGACACACTTGCAATTTATTCTGTTTTTATCAATATCTGGCGCTACCGTTAATGTAAACCAGATCGTCCAAATGTAAAGGCAAATGAAATGTAATACGTCCAAATTACCATGTGCACTACATACGATAGTACGCTACTGTATTATACTTATGTTTGCATCAACTCTTTGATTGAATCCTGAAAATATTTGGCTGAATATGATAGTTAACCAATAGCAACATTTGGTAGGTATAGTTTGATAGCGTAGTTAGGTATAATTCATTGATTTTTATTGTAGATTTAGATTTGTGAGTTATTATATTACCGATTATTAATTCCGAATTTTGTACTCATTCGCGTCAGTAAATGCTGATAATGATAGTTAAAATATCTATTTACAACTTGAGTTTTGTTGCCCTGTAAACAGTAACTAATTACACTCGTATCGCACATGTAAAATCAATTAATTCCATACACATTTTTATTTATTGTATAATGTTTAATTGCCAGCCCTTTTCTATTTCTTTCAAATTAAAAATTCGTTATTAATTACCCGAAACAAGTACCTACACCAAATTCTGACGGTTATTAATTATTATTAAAATCATACGTAACAACTTTCTTTCAATTAACGGCTTAATTGCCTTAACATGCTTGATTTGCTTGTTTTCTCCAGTTATAGGTACGAGTAGGTAGGTACCTACTTGAACGAACATACAGTTTGTGACGTTCGTGTACACAGTACAGTTATTTACAGGCAATGTAATAAAAATGCGAAAGCCTAAGCTATTACCAGGCAGACCCGGGCCGATTCGATTAGGTCCCTTTAGTTCAAGGCTGGGACGGCTGTCGGGGAGCGTGGCGGCGTGGCGGCGGGGCGGAGGGGCGGAGGGGATGTTTGTTCGACACGCCCCTATCCACTTGTTGCCGAGGACGCCCGGCGCGGCCCGCAGCGCGGAGCGGGCGAAGGCTTCGCTAGAAACGCGTGAAACATGACATTGTCTTCCAAAACCTAATGAAGGCGTTTAAAAGTAAATAGCTAAGGGCTTCATGTGCCAACTAAATAATAATTTCTCAATGTCTGTTTATGTTGGTCTAATCTCCATTAGACCAACCCTGCGGTTGGAAACTATAATAGGCATACCGCACGACTAATATTATTTAATAAATATTGGAAATCTCCGTAGACACGATTTATGACCTCAAATCATCGAAACTAATTTCTTCACGGCAGAAAAGAATCAGCGGTAATTCCACCTTTTAAGCTCTACCACATCAAAGAATAACATGATTATGACAGAAGTTGGCTTGGTTAATTGAAATTATCATTTAAAACCTGGTAAGTATTGTATACCGTACTGAATAATTATAAATAAAGTATTGAATGATTGTAATTATTGAGGCTCTTCCTCAACGTCTCATTACCATGGGCATTGCGAGCCAAGAAGAAAGAGGGCAACGCAATCTGGTTATCTAAACCTTTCACAATGGAACCGAAAGATTTTTGAAACTTTCACGGGTGATGCTAGAAGAACTGAAGAAGATGACTCCAGCGATCTCCAACAGGAACATTGTCTGCATAATCTGCATTATACAGGGTAGAAATAAAATAAGCTAGTTGGAGATAAACATGAGATAAAGTATACCCTAAATATTGATGATGGAAAATTTTACTGAATTTATGAGTCATTCATAAGGATCAAACAGGTGATTTTTCAAAAATCTTTGAATGCAGTTTCACTTTTTTTTATTACAGGTATGTTTTCTTTCAGTAGTTTCAGGTGAAGGAAAACATCGTGAGGAAACCTGCACACCGGAGAGTTCACCATAAAGTTCTCAAAGGTGTGTGAAGTCTACCAATCCGCACTTGGCCAGCGTGGTAGACTATGGCCTAATACCCCTCACATTGTGAGAGGAGACCCCGAGCCCAGCAGTGGGACTATTATGGGTTGTTGCTTTGCTTTTTTTTCTTTCAGTAAAATTTGTATTCTTTCAATTCAAATGTAAAATATTCACGATACTTTTCCTCCAACAACCGCTTTTTATTTCCACCCTGTTTCGTACATTTCACACACATATTCGCACAAATTGGAAAACCATTTGACTCGTTCTCGAAGCCGGCCCGTACCGCACTGGAGCAGCTATTACCGGATCCAGTCCTTTGCGCACCGAGCCTGCATATCGCGTTATCTCTGATACGTTCGCCGTTCATTTATCTACTGTTAACATGAATTCAATACGTACTTTTATTACCCATTTGATTTTAAGTTTAAATCAATCCAGGCACTCCCGGTAAGTGTATAAGTAAAAAAAATTTAAAACAAAATAGTAGGTTTAGATAAAGTTTTTGGAATTTACGTTTTTTGAAAGAACAGATTTCTCAATAATTTGTGTCAAAGGGCTGTAATATGGTAATGAACTAAATGGATTAATATTTTTCCAACGACCCGATTATGTTGAATCTTGTCGCAGCTTAAGTAGGTTTATTCAGATAAAATTTGTTTACAATAAAATTACAAATCATACAATAACACGTTACTCAAAGAAGTCTGTACAATCATTAGAGAAGTGGGCTATCATTTTTTTATTTATTGATGTTATCATAACTTATGCGTCACTAGAAATAAAGAAATATATTTTTGTACCTTTTGACTTTCCAACCCCCGGGAATACCGCGAAAGAAAGGTCAATCAATATAATATGTACCTACATACGGCTGGCTTAACGAAAAACAAAAAAGCACATGAGTACCAAATTTCAACTCATTTGTTCAAGTAGTTTCGGAGAAAATTGGCAGTGAAGGGCGGACAGACACACAAGTTCTATAAGGGTTCCGTTTTTCGTTCGGAACCCTAAAAATTAAACGTATTCGTCGATAGAATTGCAATTCGGCAATTCGCAGCATTCGGTGACAAAGTACTGTTTCGCGGTATCTAGAGCAAAGAGCATGGAGCACTTGATAGTGTTTGCTTTGCCCGATCGATCGGCGGCACTCGGAGCTGGGAACCGGGCGACGACCCTCGTGACGCGGTGGCGCTGTCGGCTGCTCGTCGGCTGGTGCTGTCTCGGGAGCGCTCCCAGTGCAGTAATTATGACATTGCTACGGGTTCTGCGCACTCAAGTCACAACCATTGCGGTAAACTTTCCGTGAGGCGCGCCGGGTCACCGCGTTGTATAGCAATAGCGATGCAAGGGAAATAAAGGCTTTAGAACTTTTTATACATTTTGGAATCGTTTGACGCCATTATATAAACGTGTGGATAGCAAACCGAAACATTGTTTCTGCAGACATCTATACTTAGTCCATTCTTTAGTAGAGTCCAAAGTAGTCAACAAATATGGCCGACTGCTAATGTCAATTTCAAGGACAGATGGATAAAAAAAGTAAGACGCCATTTTGAAGGTCATTGAAAATAGATAATAATTATTGAGTTAATATATTAATTATGCACCTTTCACACTATAGAATCACTACCTACTGCCATTATTTATTTATCCTTTAAACTTTAAACCTTTGCAGTCTCATTACAGAACGAGGTCTATCGTTAGTCCTGGTACTAAACCTCCTTTGAAGCTTGGACTAAGCAAATTATTATTACAAGAGGCGTTTTAACGCTTAAGCCATTGCCTAACTATGATACTAAAGCCTCAGATGAAAGAATTTTGACAATTGCGACGTATGCTTTTTGACGCTTTGTGACACGAGATTGTATTTGATTTTTATTTTGTATTTACCGTGGTAGGTTTACGTCGTATTCGAACGACTTTACGTGCCTTTTATTTCTTTCATCTGAGACCAAAGCTAAACCTGCGAGCCCCCTAGTTTAACGTTGGACTATTTCACAAATGTCAAAGTCAGTTTTGAGGTTGTTGTCATGTTTATTTCGAAATTGTTGAAAAATATTTATTAAAATGTTTTATTCAATGTATTTTGTACATACTGAAGATATTTTAATATTCAGTATCACCGGACAGACCAATAGGTAGGCATAAAAATCGTGTTGTTTTGGATCCGTTTGCCGAACTGAGTGATGAAGATATTTAATGTAAATATAGTTACCAAGAGGTTTACAATGAAATTTGTGGATTTGGTGCGAGAAGATTGGACTCCATGACCATCGTGGAAATCCATTTGTCCTCTGAAATTCCAGTAATTTGTGCAATACGATGCTGGACTCGCCACGAAGTAAGTATCTATAATAATGTTGTTTACATCATAGAATTACTATTACTAGCGTATAGAAGGGACACCGCGAACATCGGGTTCGGGGGTGTGCATTGCAGCCGGCTGGCTGCATTTCATTCTGTCACTCAGCTGTCACTCGGCTGCGCTCATTGCGGCCGCATGTCAAAATTGTTTACGAAAAAACTGAAAAAATGCCGTCGTGCATAATAAGAATGTGTCACAATTGCACGACAAAAAACAAAAAAGATAATGTTATCACTTTATCATCAGTAAGAAAACAAAATCTTAACTTAAATCAACTAAAACGAATTTAATTAAATTATTGAGCAATGTTCCCGCCATTTTGAATGAAAAAATCATAAGGAGCGTTTGAACTTGGCAAGCCACTAGCGTGTTAATGGACTAAATAAGCTTGCCGACGCGACGCTTGTGACCAATTTAAAGTGTTGGATTTTTTGACACGAATCAATGGTAATTACGTTTGAAATTATTTAAACGCTTTTGCACGTTAAATAAAGTTGGAGTAAGAGCTTGTAAAGATTTGGAGTCTGTGACTGTTTGTATTGGTTCGGCAAGTGACATATACAAAGTTACTCTATGGCAAGTGTGCAAACGAGGCTCCTAGTTTGAAAAGAGAACGGAGGGCAAGCCGGCGGTGGAACACACATTTTGTTTGAGATAGCCTCTCTATGTATACTACCTCAATGGTTTACATACAGTACACTGCAATTATAACGTAGCTGTAGCATTATTTTATGAAATTGAACTAGCAAGTGAGATTCCTGTCCACCTTATGTTAAGTAAATACTTCTTTCTAAGGTTTGTCGTATATTCTGTTGCTACTCCTATTATGGGTTATGAGAAATGCATAAACATTTATCAAACTAATTCCAAACTGAACACAAATATTATCATGTTGCTTCACACTAGATATAAAATTAGTTGGTGATATATTTCTCTTCCTCACTCAAACCTTGGCAGTACCCTCACTATGCTATTATAACCTATTTATTCCAATGATAATAACATTGTTTTGTTTTTGTTATTTTAGATTCAAGATGATGCAGTTGATTTGCAAGGAGTTGCTGAGCCAACTAAAGGGAGCTGGAGCAATTTGCAAAATTGTCCCATAGATTCAAAAAAATCCTGCATCCTTTGATAAACAAAAACAGATGATAAGGAAGTGGAATTTCCATACCTTTTGTCAATACAGTTTGTGACAATATAAGGAGAAGGCAATTTATACTACAGCACTTTTGGATAATAATAATTTATTTTATATTGCATTGTAATATTTTTTCAATTCAATTTTATCAATCTTATGAAGGAATCTGTTAATACCTGAATAATGAATAATTAATACTTAGATTACGACCAGAACTTATATGCATTTTTAACCTAGTGTAAGTGTACTAATATTAATAAAGTTTTGCTTATATTTTAGTAATTTGTAGATTTTTATTCATTTTGTGAATTTTACGAATTGCGATGAGTCACAATATTTATATATTTACACAAGCGTACATTAATTCATAAAAAAATACATGTTTTAACATGTAATAAAATCCACGACAACAACAATCAATAGAATTGATTTAAAACTGTATAATTATTTATTTGCAACAATATTTACGCTCTTAATATTAATAATAGACGTGTTCCATTAAATATGTCAAAAACAATAAACAGCATCGTAGTATAATGGAACGTCGTAATCGAATAAATACTGACGTTTTAAATCAGTTTCGTGTCAAACCCGTGTCAAATTTTCAGCCAAGGGTGAGCCAAGGTCTAAACTTGAAACCAATAGTACTAACAAGTCAACGAGTATTTTGCGTTTTGTAATAAACTTTGGTTTAAAGTATGTTTCTAAAGTCAGTATCGTACCAAGCCTGGACTATTTAGTCATGGTTTAAACCTAGACTTTAGACCTCGTCTTGTAATAAGGGGGCTTGTGTTTTTAAAAAAATTTACTCAGTAATCGCATACCGTTCATAGGCCAAATGAAGATGAATCTGTTCACTAACCAAAACAAGGAAAATTGAATTGCATATCACCATGGTAAAGATATCATATCTTTACATATCACTCCGACGAAGACAACTGACAAACTATTTTATCATTGTTTCAACTATAAATTTATTTATAGATTTTCAAAAAACTATAAATGTATTAATTTTTGATTGAAATAAATAGGTATAACAAATAGGTACTTAGAATTTGAATCAAATCAAATCAAATATTTTATTTGTGAAGTAAGGTACACAAGGATGGTAACATTAATAAATAGCTCTCTTACTCTGCCAATTATTGGCGTACAAAATTGATTAAAATTATTATAAAATTTGATTTTACATAATTATTATGATCAATTAAATTAACATGTCACGTGCCTCTTAATAGTATTAAAAGTGTCAGTCGATATAACATTAAATTAAATTAGTCAAAATACAAGGGAATACAAAATAATAATAGTCAAATAATAACACGGAATTGCAGCATAAATTCAACGATTATTAATATCATTTTTGTTCATTAATAAAGTCATTTATAGTATAATAGCATTTGCTTATTAGATATATGCGAAGTTTTTCTTTAAACATTCTCAAGTCATCGATTATCCTTATGGAAATCGGGAGTTTATTATAAACTGTGGATGCCATTCCAACAAAGCTTTGTCTAAGAAATGTAGTTTTAGCTGGCACAACACATAGCATGTCTTTACGACGTACACTATCAGAGAAGTTAAATTTGTCCTTGTTAGCCTTTATAAATATTTATGAACTTTCCTGATCTGAATTTTTTAACTGGAAATGAAATGAAACGCTTTGTTGCGTTGTGTAAATAACTAAATAACCTTAGATATAAATGTCCCTAGAAGCGTTCCAACCAAAAACCCAACCATGTCCGGGATACAGCAGCATCCACTACTGACACAAGCCGGAAGCATGGAACGCATTGCCACCAGCAGTGAAATAGACACTTTTACTTTAATCTCAGGTTTATCCATTAGCGTCGCGGGAAATAATTACGGAACAGCAAGTAGCGAGTAGGGTCGCAGCCAGTGTTGCCAATGCTACGGCAATTACCGTGTTCTACGGCTTTCAGGCGGCTTCAGGCCCAAAAAAATCACAAAATCTACGGCTTTCGGCTGCCCTACGCCCTATTTCATTAGCCAATTCTACGGCTTTTCGCAAATTGGCGGCTGTGGACACGGCCCAAAGTTGATCTTTTTCCTTATAAACACGGCTTTTTTATCTAATCCCTTAGATCCCAAACCACGTGACACATTTAGGGGGGGGAGGGGGGTCTGCAAAACACCACACTTGGTCACAGGGGGGAGGGAGGGGGTTTAGGTTTTTGTCACGTGGTCAGTATCCACTAAGGGAATCTCCCACTTTCTCGAGCTATACTTACTCACCTACAGGAAGTTGACGCCACACTTTGAAGTTACAAACATTTTGAAGGTTGTTCTAGGTTTGTTCTACATTGTTCCAAAACGCCATAGGGCTGAGAATGAAACTTTCAGAGAAAATCCAAAAAACGCGAGTTTTAGGCTGGCACCGCACTTTCAAGGTATCGCGATTCTGGCGACGATGACGATGCACAGAAATTGCCTTGAATGGCTTTGATCACAGACCACAACGCTCGGCTACCTTCTTCTTGAATAATTTTAAAATTATCAAATAATAAAATATATTTGCGATCCTTACAACAAGCCCTTTGATTTGACATGCCACACGACACGATACAGTTTACAAAACAGTTTTTTTAACCGACTTCAAAAAAGGAGGTTCTCAATTCGACTGTTTTTTTATGTTTGTTACCTCAGAAGTCAGAACTTTGGACTGGGTGAACCGATCTTGATGATTCTTTTTTTAATCGAAAGCTGGTGCCTGTCATGTGGTCCCACATAAATTTTATTGAGATCTGACAATGGCATCCATGAGAAAACCATATAAGTCTTAAATTTTTATTAAGTATGTGCGCGACAAACGGACGAATAACTCAATATGACGCCAACTGATTTCAAGGATTCTTTTTTTAATCGAAAGCTGGTGCTTGTCATGTGGTTGCACATAAATTTGAACGAGATCTACTTGTCAGATCTCGCTTATATTTATGTGGGGCCACATGACAAGCACCAGCTTTCGACTAAAAAAAGAATCATCAAAATCGGTTCACCCAGTCGAAAGTGCTGAGGTGACAAACATAAAAAAACAGTCGAATTGAATACCTCTTCCTTTTTTTAAATTGGGAAAAAGGGCTTGTTGTCAGGATCTCAAATAATATATTTTAGTTATAGTTCTACAATGGAAAGTTTTAAAATTATTCAAGAACGAATGAAAATTAAAGCCAAAAATTGACTATCCTTATCTTCGAAACTACTGACGCTTGAATTAAAAAAAAAATACAGAGTTCTTCACTTAAATATTACAGGAAAAATAAGTCAATGGTCTTAAAAAACGGCAAAAATAAATAAAATAGGAAAATAAATAAAATAGGAAAATAACAGTAAATACATAATCAACGGACGAAACCCTCTTGTCAAGTTTATTTTATTATAGGTAATTCTGCAATAGATAATTCATATATTTTTAACTGTCTGCAAAAAAAAATTTGTCACGTGAAAACTAGGGGGGGAGGGGGGGGATCTTCTCATATACCACGGTTGGTCACCGAGGGGGGGGAGGGGGGTAAAAAATGCTAAAAAATGGGTCACGTGGTTTGGGAACGTTCCCTAATGTACACGGCCGCCTAAAAATTTGCATTGGCAACACTGGTCGCAGCGTCTGTTTTTGCCGAATGCGGAAAAGATCTCGTTCTCAATGCCGCGAATGCCGCGAGTGGCGCAAGCCGCGCGCAACAAGTCTAACTTTTCAATCAAGTTTGGGGCCAAGACCCGGTGAGGGCGCCAATTACATCGACCGCTTTATTATGGGTAAACCCAGCGGTGTCGAGTGTCGACATCTTAAGTATTTATTATGAACTTTTTTTTTTAATCATAATAAAAACTCGAACTGAATTTGCGCAAATACATCTTTCGAAGAGCGTAAATGAAAAGGTGATATTTGAAACTGGAACTACGTTAACTGAAGTTAATATGGTAGATAACAACTACCCACAAAGCTAAGAATAAAAGTACCATACTATATTCTGTTAAGTACCGATTTATATGGAACACACGCAAATAATTGACTTTTGTTAGCAGTAACAATGGTATCATGATAAAACACGAATAATACTTGTATAAAAGTAAATTCTCGTATAAATTTCTGGAAAGCCAACAGTTCGTCGCAGACATAAGCGCAGACATACGGTCGTTATAGACTACATCGAAAAACAGGATCGTTTATTATTAAAACTAATTCGTATACAAATTTACACAAATGTCTATTAATGCTGAATGAGAGTCTGTTAAATTATGTGTTTCATTCCGTTGTAATAAGAACGTTTTTAACTTTTCAAGGTAGATCATTCACATTGAAAAACGTCAAAAATATCAGCGACATAACATGTGGTGCAGACGCTTCATTAAAAATAATATTACAAATGTCAGTGGTCAGGGGTGTCGCACTGACGACGGCGCCACGTGACACTGTTTAGTAACTAATATTAGATTTATTTTTATATACAAACAACAACACGATAGCGAGTGGTAGCCTATTTAGACAGAGGAAGTTGCTTCTACAAAAACTCAGCTCAATATCTACTGATTAACACCTGATACTTGATAGGACACTATAGCACTCGGCAGACGGCGGCGGTCAGCCGATCATCATGTCACGATGATTGAACGTGTATGAATGTTTGAACAACTTGAATTGAAGATTCAGAACACATTACATTTTATACAGATATCTAATGGTATAGGATTCGCTGAAAAAAGTAGCATATATCGTTCAGGATGTGCTGAAAAATCTAATTAATTGTTACCTGAATGATCAATCGCAATTTGCAAAATGTATCAATTTACTAATAGTAGGTACTTAGTTTATTTATAAGTACTATTATTTCTTCTGTGCTAATATTTTAAAAATTATTGTATACGTATTTTGAAAAACAATTTTTTATAAATAAGTTGATTGTTAACAACCTCCGGGAAGTTGGCACCGCACTTTTAAGTTACAAAAATTTTGAAGGTTGTTCTAGGTTGTTCTAGGTTTGTTCTACATTGTTCCAAAACGGCATATGGCTGAGAATGAAACTTTCAGAGAAAATCCAAAAAACGTGATTTTTGAGCTAGCACCGCACTTGAGAGGTATCGCAATTCTGGCGGTTGTTCTGGGTTGTTCTAGCCCAAGTAGCACAAAACTGCATTATAAACCTTCACACAAGGCCCACATCGTCAATCTTAGCATTTGTAATGACTTATAAGAGTTCCTTCGGTCTGTAACAGCTGTATAGAAGGAAGCGAGGCTCAATATAATGCTTTATTTTGTATTGTGGTTCTATTAGGCACCACACACAAGCCACAGACGTCACTATTATTCAGCGTTTAGTACTGTTGTGCCCTGTCTGCTGCAATAGCGCTGAATAAAAGGCCACGAGGGTACTATAAAACTATTGCATTTTAAGAGAGACCTTGTGAACTACTATAACGCACTGCTCGTGACAATGCCGGTTGACATAAAGGCTTTGACAGGTGGATGTCGATGACGTTTTGACAGAACGCAGAGTGACGAATGACGTTTGTAATTTTCTGTCTTCCTATTGGTCGCTCGAGCGTCGGTGTTGCCCGCGCGTGGGTGTTGCTGCCAACGAAAATGTTATGTGTGTGACGTGGCTGATTTGTTTTTCACAAGTGCTTATCTATTTTACTCAATGCTGAATAACAGGCCACAATTGAACATTACATACAGCCCTTAGCATTAGGTTAAGATTACAACTGTTCACTAACATATCCGCCATATTTATTATACTGCGTATTATTTTACAATTATAACCTTTTTAGTTTGGTTTATTTTAAGATATATCGACGCCAATTTAACTTGATTACCACTGACTAATACCTAAAAACAACATTCCATGCATATAAATGTACAAAATAATATTTTTGTTTTCTTTACAGTCAATATTATGTTCATATTTTTTTTGTATTCACCGTTATTATGAGGGCGCGTGAAAATTTTGAACGATATATATATGGTATTTCACGATAAAGTTACCTTCCCAATAAGATTTCGAATATAATAGTAAGAAATCGAAGTTTTAACTATATTAAATTACATTTTCCTTGTCACAAAATGGCACCTGGGATCTTGCACACAACAAGTTTTAAGGTATTGACAGTGACATTTCATATCACAATTTCGCTCGACGTTTACTTTCCACTCTATTTAAAACATTAGAAATGTTCACTTTGTTTTTATAGGGTAACATGTGGTTTGTTAATCAGGCAGTGTTCAGCTCTTGTAACGTCTGTTACCCACCTAAAATGCTAATATAATGCTGATATAATCCAATTATTTAGTAATGGGATATCTTATACAGCTATGTGCTGTCAAATTTGTGCCCAAATTAGAGTTATATCAGCTGTATAAGCGCTTATAACGCTACTATACTGCAACTTATCAGCTATCGTTTCCATTGTGCTTGGTTGTTATACTGTTATACAGCGCATTTGTGCTACTTGGGAGGTTTGTTCTATATTGTTCCAAAATATCGCGTTCGAAAAACAATTATTTTCCACAAAATTCGTGAAAAGAAGTTTTTGAGCTAGCACCGCACTTTTGAGTTATCGCGATTCTGGCGGTTGTTCTGGGTTGTTCTAGGTTTGTTCTATATTCCCCCCCGGGGGTTGCCCGCCTTGTCGTGGCGGGGGGGCTTAGTAACCGTGGACTGGTCACCCACGGTGAAGCTAAGAGGCAACCAGGGCCGGCCTGTTTGGGTCGCCGGCTGGCCCGAGGAGGGCGCTCCCGGCGGACTGAACAAGTCCGCTGCGGATGCGCTTGGAGGTGGGACCGCAGAAGAAGAGGAGGTTCTCCCTATCTTCTGCGGCCGTGGAGGGATCGCAGGGGGAGAGGCGTGTTGGTATTACGGTGCGCCACTCTCCCTACCCCCTGCGAGCTGGCGGGGCCGTTCCGTCGAAACGGCACTGGTGGGGCCGCAGAGGAAGAGGCATGTCGGTATTGCGGTGCGCCGCTTGCCCTATCCTCTGCGGCCGAGGTGTGGTCGGTGGAAGAACCACAGACCTGATCTTCCACCGGGTACCAGTTATCTGGTACCCATGGCCTCCTAGTAGCAGACTCGGGGGGAGTCTGCTATGGTACTGGTGGAGGCCGAGGAGGGAGGCGCACCTTACCATCTGGTGCGCCCATCGTGGAGGGCCTTCGGGCTTCCGTGATGGAGCCGCTTGTGGGCGGCTGCCGCCGGCGGGGTCGCGGATGTGTGCGGAAGCGTTCCCGTAACCCCGTCACAAGGCGGCGAGGAGGAAGATGGGGGGGTTTTTAGTGGGTATACCGTGGGTCTCATTAGCCTATACGGGAGTCCCACATAACCACTCGGGTGCCCCCTGTGCCCGGGTGGTATGCGTAATGCATTTTCCCCCCCGAAACAAAAAAAAAAAAAAAAAAAAAGGTTTGTTCTATATTGTTCCAAAATATTGCGTTCGAAAAACTATTATTTTCCACAAAATTCGTGAAAACAGGTTTGGAAGTTGGCACCGCACTTTTAAGATATTGCGATTCTGGCGGTTGTTCTAGGTTGTTCTAGGTTTGTTCTATATTGTTCCAAAACGGCAAAAGGCTGAGATTGAAACTTTCGGAGTAAATCCAAAAAAACATGAACGGGAAGTTGGCACCGCACTTTTAAGATATTGCGATTCTGGTAGTTGTTCTGGGTTGTTCTAGGTTTGTTCTATATTGTTCCAAAATATCGCGTTCGCAAAACTATTATTTTAAACAAAATTCGTGAAAACAGGTTTGGAAGTTGGCACCGCACTTTGAAGGTATTGCGATTCTGGCGGTTGTTCTGGGTTGTTCTAGATTTGTTCTATATTGTTCCAAAAGGGCAAAAGGCTGAGATTAATACTTTCGGAGTAAATCCTAAAAACCATGAACAGGAATATGGCTTCTCACTTTTAAGTTATCTCCACACATTTAAGTTATCGCCATTCTGGCGGTTGTTCTGGGTTGTTCTAGAGTTGTTCTATAATGTTCCAAAATATCGCGTTCGACATAATATTATTTTCCACAAAATTCGTGAAAACAGGTTTGGAAGTTGGCACCGCACTTTTAAGATATTGCGATTCTGGCGGTTGTTCTGGGTTGTTCTAGGTTTGTTCTATATTCCCCCCCGGGGGTTGCCCGCCTTGTCGTGGCGGGGGGGCTTAGTAACCGTGGACTGGTCACCCACGGTGAAGCTAAGAGGCAACCAGGGCCGGCCTGTTTGGGCCGCCGGCTGGCCCGAGGAGGGCGCGCTCCCAGCAGGCTGAACAAGTCCGCTGCGGACGCGCGTGGAGGTGGGACCGCAGAAGAAGAGGAGTGCCGGTATTGCGGTGCGCCGTTCTCCCTATCTTCTGCGGCCGTGGAGGGATCGCAGGGGGAGAGGCGTGTTGGTATTACGGTGCGCCACTCTCCCTACCCCCTGCGACCTGGCGGGGCCGTTCCGTCGAAACGGCACTGGTGGGGCCGCAGAGGAAGAGGCATGTCGGTATTGCGGTGCGCCGCTTGCCCTATCCTCTGCGGTCGAGGTGTGGTCGGTGGAAGAACCACAGACCAGATCTTCCACCGGGTACCAGTTATCTGGTACCCATGGCCTCCTAGTAGCAGACTCGGGGGGAGTCTGCTACGGTACTGGTGGAGGCCGAGGAGGGAGGCGCACCTTACCATCTGGTGCGCCCATCGTGGAGGGCCTTCGGGCTTTTGCGATGGAGCCGCTTGTGGGCGGCTGCCGCGGCGGGGTCGCGGATGTGTGCGGAAGCGTTCCCGTAACCCCGTCACAAGGCGGCGAGGTGGAAGATGGGGGGGTTTTTAGTGGGTATACCGTGGGTCTCATTAGCCTATACGGGAGTCCCACATAACCACTCGGGTACCCCCTGCGCCCGGGTGGTATGCGTAATGCATTTTCCCCCCCGAAACAAAAAAAAAAAAAAAAAAAAAAAAAAAAAAAAAAAAAAAAAAAAAAAAAAAAAAGGTTTGTTCTATATTGTTCCAAAATATGGCATTCGAAAAACTATTATTTTCCACAAAAATCGCGAAAATATGTTTGGAAGTTGGCACCGCACTTTGAAGGTATTGCGATTCTGGCGATTGTTCTGGGTTGTTCTAGGTTTGTTCTATATTGTTCCAAAACGGCAAAAGGCTGAGAATGAAACTTTCGGAGTAAATCCAAAAAATCCATGTACAGGAAGATGGTTTCTCACTTTTAAGTTATCGCCCTTCTGGCGGTTGTTCTGGGTTGTTCTAATTCGGTTGTTCTGAGTTGTTCTAGGTTTGTTCTATACTGTTCCAAAACGGCAAAAGGCTGAGATTAATACTTTCGGAGTAAATCCAAAAAATCATGAACAGGAAGTTGGCTTCTCACTTTTAAGTTATCACCACACATTTATGGTATCGCCATTCTGGCGGTTGTTCTGGGTTGTTCTAGGTTTGTTCTATATTGTTCCAAAATATCGCGTTCGCAAAACTATTATTTTAAACAAAATTCGTGAAAACAGGTTTGGAAGTTGGCACCGCACTTTGAAGGTATTGCGATTCTGGCGGTTGTTCTGGGTTGTTCTAGATTTGTTCTATATTGTTCCAAAAGGGCAAAAGGCTGAGATTAATACTTTCGGAGTAAATCCTAAAAACCATGAACAGGAATATGGCTTCTCACTTTTAAGTTATCTCCACACATTTAAGTTATCGCCATTCTGGCGGTTGTTCTGGGTTGTTCTAGAGTTGTTCTATAATGTTCCAAAATATCGCGTTCGACATAATATTATTTTCCACAAAATTCGTGAAAACAGGTTTGGAAGTTGGCACCGCACTTTTAAGATATTGCGATTCTGGCGGTTGTTCTGGGTTGTTCTAGGTTTGTTCTATATTGTTCCAAAATATGGCGTTCGAAAAACTATTATTTTCCACAAAAATCGCGAAAATATGTTTGGAAGTTGGCACCGCACTTTGAAGGTATTGCGATTCTGGCGATTGTTCTGGGTTGTTCTAGGTTTGTTCTATATTGTTCCAAAACGGCAAAAGGCTGAGAATGAAACTTTCGGAGTAAATCCAAAAAATCCATGTACAGGAAGTTGGTTTCTCACTTTTAAGTTATCGCCCTTCTGGCGGTTGTTCTGGGTTGTTCTAATCCGTTTGTTCTGAGTTGTTCTAGGTTTGTTCTATACTGTTCCAAAACGGCAAAAGGCTGAGATTAATACTTTCGGAGTAAATCCAAAAAATCATGAACAGGAAGTTGGCTTCTCACTTTTAAGTTATCACCACACATTTATGGTATCGCCATTCTGGCGGTTGTTCTGGGTTGTTCTAGGTTTGTTCTATATTGTTCCAAAATATCGCGTTCGCAAAACTATTATTTTAAACAAAATTCGTGAAAACAGGTTTGGAAGTTGGCACCGCACTTTGAAGGTATTGCGATTCTGGCGATTGTTCTGGGTTGTTCTAGATTTGTTCTATATTGTTCCAAAACGGCAAATGGCTGAGAATGAAACTTTCGGAGTAAATCCAAAAAATCCATGTACAGGAAGATGGCTCCTCACCTTTAAGTTATCGCCATTCTGGCGGTTGTTCTGGGTTGTTCTAAGTCAGTTGTTCTGAGTTGTTCTAGGTTTGTTCTATATTGTTCCAAAACGGCAATAGGCTGAGATTAATACTTTCGGAGTAAATCCAAAAAACCATGAACAGGAAGTTGGCTTCTCACTTTTAAGTTATCACCACATATTTATGTTATCGCCATTCTGGTGATTGTTCTGGGTTGTTCTAGGTTTGTTCTATATTGCTCCAAAATATCGCGTTCGAAAAACTATTATTTTCCACAAAAATCGCGAAAATATGTTTGGAAGTTGGCACCGCACTTTGAAGGTATTGCGATTCTGGCGATTGTTCTGGGTTGTTCTAGGTTTGTTCTATATTGTTCCAAAACGGCAAAAGGCTGAGAATGAAACTTTCGGAGTAAATCCAAAAAATCCATGTACAGGAAGTTGGCTCCTCACTTTTAAGTTATCGCCATTCTGGCGGTTGTTCTGGGTTGTTCTTAGTCAGTTGTTCTGAGTTGTTCTAGGTTTGTTCTATACTGTTCCAAAACGGCAAAAGGCTGAGATTAATACTTTCGGAGTAAATCCAAAAAACCATGAACAGGAAGTTGGCTTCTCACTTTTAAGTTATCACCACACATTTATGTTATCGCCATTCTGGTGATTGTTCTGGGTTGTTCTAGGTTTGTTCTATATTGTTCCAAAATATCGTGTGCCGCATAACCTACTTTTTTGTACTTAAATGTTTCATATGTGTAATAAAAGCCATTTGCACGCTCGCACTGCTAACAGCAACTCGTATTATTTACCTCGTCCTATTCAACATACAAATAGCGACACAGTTATACAAGATTGGCGAACACATAACAACTACGCCAAAGTAGTGACCCCGACACTTCATCATCTCAGCTACCAGACCAGCTCGTTGAAAAAACTGCTCGTCTATAGTGAAGATAGAAGATGGCTACGCAACCGATACCAGCGATTCTGGCGAAGTTTCGACCATCACCGTGTCTTTAAGGATCCCTGACTTCTGGTGCGATCAACCACGTCTATGGTTTCTAACTTTCGAGGCTATAATTGGGCCACAAAAAGTCAGCGACGTAGTGAAATACAACCTGACCATACAAAAATTGGGCAAAAATGTGCTCGAACAGATAACAGATATATCGTTTAAGCCGCCCAGCGTTAAAAAATACGAAACATTAAAAACCCGTTTACTGGCTGTATATGAAGAGTCCGAAACCAGACGTTTTCAAAAACTATTGAGTGAAATTGACCTCGGCGACCAGAAACCTTCCCAGCTTCTTCGTCGAATGCGTGACCTGGCGCGAAACAAAATGCCCGATGAAACATTAAATGTGATGTGGCAAGGACACTTACCTTCATCTGTGCGTGCAGTGTTAGCGGTTACTCAAACAGAAGACCTGGAACAGCTATCTGCTATTGCTGATAAAATTGTAGAAACCATGAAGCCTTGTGAAATATCTGATATCAAATCTGCGACACCTGGAAGTGATTATACCTACATATTGACGGAAATCGCCAAAATTAACATAACACTTGAAAAAATTGAAAAACAACAATCTGAATTCATTCTTAGAACTCGGCAGCGTCGTTTCATATCCAGATCGGTTTCGCGCGGACGTAACAGGATCCGTCAAGTGGTAGATAGTGGGAACGGCTTTTGCTATTATCATCATCGTTTCAACCATAGAGCTAATAAATGTACAGAGCCGTGCACCTGGAATAAATTTGGAACTACAAAATCGGAAAACTAGCTTCGGTGCAATCACAGGCGGAAATTGGCACCGTTACTCCTCATCACCGCCTATGCGTAACTGATTTCACTACTGGGTTAAGATTTTTGATAGATACCGGAGCCAACATATCTGTTTTACCAGCACCCAAAAATAATAAAAAAGCCAACCAATCCGAATACAAACTATACGCAGCCAATGGAACGCAAATAAACACTTATGGAATAAAAACGCTTGACCTAGATCTCAAATTACGAAGACCCTTCCGATGAACCTTTGTGCTAGCTGACGTCAAACAACCAATTCTGGGGGCTGATTTCTTAAGTACTTACGTATTTCTTAAGTAATTACTAGTAGATATAATCAACAAGAAACTAATTGATCAAGTCACAAATTTATACACCGTCGCTTCTATCACTTTCAACAGCCAACATTCCGTGAGAACTATCGACTCAAACAATGAATATAGCGACTTATTACTGGAATTTCCTGAAATTACTAAGCCCATGTGTTTCAAGGACATTCCGCGTCACTCAGTTGTTCATCAAATCGAAACAGCTGGTTCACCTGTCTTCGCACGACCGCAACCTTTACCCCCAAATAAATACAACGTTGTCAAGAAAGAATTTCAACGCATGCAAGAAATGGGAATCTGTCGTCCATCCAAGAATGCCTGGGCTACACCGCTTCATGTGGTCACGAAGAAAAATGGCGAAATAAGACCATGTGGAGATTACCGTCGGCTCAATGCCATTACGAAACCGGATAGATACCCTATTCCTCGAATACAAGATTGTGTATACCTACTTGCTAAAAAACAAATATTTTCTCGTCTGGACCTGCAAAGAGCTTATCACAATATCAGTATCTACGAACCCAATATTGAAAAAAAGGCAATAACAACCCCATTTAGATTATATGAATTTACGAAAATGACATTTGGCCTCAAAAATGCCGCTCAAACATTTCAACGTTTTCTAAACAATGTAGTACTACGAGACCTGGATTTTTTATTCAGCTATATTGATGACGTCATAATAGCATCTACGTCAACATCCGAACATCGTGAACATCTCCGACAAGTTTTCGACCGCTTGAACAAATTTGGAATAACTATCAACGTATCAAAATGTGAATTTGGAAAATCAGAATTAAGTTACCTGGGATATCATGTTTCACATGATGGATTACGACCATTACAAGAAAGAGTAAAAGCTATAATAGAGTACCCAAAACCAAAAACGGTAGATGAATTAAGAAGATTCATGGGAATGGTCAACTTTTATCGACGTCACCTACCCAATGCAGCCGAAATACATAGTAAACTTTACATATATTTACAAAATTCTAAGAAGAAAGACCAAACCCCTATTTCATGGTCAGATGAGTCAAATGAAGCATTTGAACAGTGTAAAAGGAGTTTACAAGACTCCGTTACATTATCGTTCCCGATTCCCGATGCAACTATGGCTATAATGACTGACTGCTCAAACACATGTGCGGGAGCAGTGTTGCAACAAAGAGATCCTACTGACAACTCATGGAGGCCACTTGGATTTTTTTTCGAATAAACTTAGTAATGCTCAACAATGCTACAGTAGGTACTTTTGATCGCGAATTACTAGCAATATATATGGCCGTGAAGCATTTTCGTTACTTAATCGAGGGCAGACCGATAACGATTTACACGGACCACAAACCTTTGGTCTACGCTTTCAAAAAAAACACAATTGGCTATTTGACAGTTGTCACGGTAAAATATGAAAAGTGTTAAATATGGTTGCTTAATGGTTAACAATAATTATACAATACGTTTCTTGCATGAAAATAAATTGTAAATATTTTTACTTTTGAAAAATAGATTTGAGTTTTTTTACCTGTGGATACGAGAACCGAAACGCGGGCGGCCATGATTGAGCATGTTATGACGTCACACTTCAATAAATAAAGCGTCGTGTACTACTAACTATATCGTGTGCACTGTGCAATTTACTGAGAAAATCAATAAGATATATTTTGATTTGTGCTTTTGAAAGGTTTTGTAAAATGGAGTCAGGCTATACAAAAGCTGACAGTGCGAATTTGCCTAAAGTTGATTCATTTATGGTCGCAAATTTCTTTGCGTGTAACCCTGACTTTTGCTCACCGAGTTTCAGAATGCAAAAACCTCCTTGTAAGTACTGAAATTAATAAAGTAAAATTGGTCAGTCTTGCTAAGTGGTCACAGGGCGATTTTTTTCTAAGTTTATCCTCAACGCCCCCATAACGACACCATATTACTAATGATTTTAAATTACTTATAGGTTATGTTTATGAACAATATTAGGTTAGGTTTAATTTATTTTTTTAGTAAATCAGAGGCTAAGTTGATTTCTTCTAAATACTTACATCAAAGTGGTCCTCACAAAAGAATATTGCTGATATAACAGATGTTAACTCGACGTGCTAATTGTAACTACTGCTTTCGACGTTGAGGGCATTTACGAACGAGTAGGTATAAACAATTTGTCAGGTTTAACTGTAGTACTTCTACACATAGGCACTGCACACGTCTTGTAGCTTGTCATTTTCACAATTCCAGTGAAAAAGGTGTAAGTTTTTCACTTAAAATATCTTCAGAGATAGAGCGTACACTTTTGTTAATTGAAATATGACGTCACAGCCATCAAGTGACAGATGGCGGACTATTTTCGCGCGAATTTAAAATTAATGGAATAAAAGTTATTTTTTTCCTACTATATAACACTTTTAAGAGAAAAATAAATATTGTAAGAGGTATAAAATAAAACTACGAAAATTTGAAAATAATTTTCCAAAAATTGTCTAATAGCCAATTGGACCGAATGACACTCTAAGAAGACTTCGTCAGTTAGATTTCATACTTCAATTCTGCAACTCCATAGAACATATAAGCGGATCAGATAACATCGTGGCTGATAGTTTGTCAAGAATTTCAGCCATCGATATTCCTTCTCCTATTGACTATCAAAAGTTAGCAGAAGCACAAGAAAATGATGAAGAACTGAGCTCAGAAATTTTTCATTACATCGAATGGATAATGTTTCATAAAGTAATATAAAAGAAAGAGATTCATCATCTATCGCTTATAGTTAGATTTATTAACGTACGTGAGAGTACGTGAAAGTATAATTATCATTATTATTTCATATTACAGACACATCACTTGTACAAATCTACGATCGTAAGAACAACGCCATTAAACAAAAGAGACCCAAAACTCTTAACAGATTGGAAAATTGAAATTATTTTGAAGCCAAAATTATTCCCACAACAGTAAATGTTTATAAAGGTACATGCAGTAATAACAAATAAACTGCTGGCTTACAGATAAATGATAACGCCTCCTAAGTTCAGTGCCTGTAACTTCTTATATAGCAATAACATGTAACTGATATAATATTATTCATCACAACAATCTGCACCCTAAGACAATCGGAAAATCTAAAATTTAAAAAAATACATACACCCTACAGTAATATTCTGATCTATTGCGAGATATCCGGTAACACAGCACGACCTTATCTACCAAAGGAATTTCGAGCGTCAGCCTATAAAGCTACTCACGAAATAAGTCATCCTAGCATACGTACAACCAAAAGAATGATATGCAATAAATATTTCTGGAAATCAATGAAGAAGGATATCACAGAGTGGACAAAAGCTTGTATGAACTGTCAGAAAGCAAAAATACAACGACATACTATATATATCACCGCTAGGAAGTTTTACAAAAAGCGAGCGCTTTGAACATCTACATATCGATATAGTTGGTCCCCTCAGCTATTGTAAGGGATACCGATATATAGTTACAATGATCGATCGTAAAACAGAATGGCCAGAGGCACACCCGGTGAAAGAAATTACTGCTGAAAAATTTTCTGAAATAGTATACACGGGTTGGATAGTAAGATTCGGTTGTCCGTTGCGAATAACGACACATCAAGGTCAACAATTCGAATCAGGCCTATTCCGTAACCTTTCAAAAATAATAGGTATCGAAAAACTTAGAACGTGTGCCTACCATCCACAAGCTGCCGCTGGAGCTGGAGCTGGAGCCATAGAACGATGGCATCGCTCTTTAAAAACAGCCCTTATGTGCAGAGGCAATACAGATCATTGGCTTGATGAATTACCAACTGTATTGCTAGGCCTAAGAACAACATTAAGGGACGATACACAAACGAGCGCCGCTGAAATGGTGTATGGAGAAGTTATCCGACTTCCCGGAGATTTTTTAGAGCCGCTAAAGCGAGAAATCTACGAGGATGATACATTTTTAAAAGAGCTTCGAAATAAAATTTCCAAATTGTCATCAATTCCAAAGAAGGAATTAACGCAAGGAAAAATATTCGTTCACCCTGAACTCCAAAATACCTCTCACGTTTTCGTCAGAACAGAGGTCATGCAAAAATCGCTCACACCTCCCTATACAGGACCATACAAAGTATTAGAGCACTACGACAAATACTTTAAAATAGCATATGGTGATACAGAAAAAAACATAAGTATAGATCGCCTTAAGCCAGAATGGCGATAACATAAATGTGTGGTGATAACTTAAAAGTGAGAAGCCAACTTCCTGTTCAGGGTTTTTTGGATTTACTCCGAAAGTATTAATCTCAGCCTTTTGCCGTTTTGGAACAGTATAGAACAAACCTAGAACAACTCAGAACAACTGACTAAGAACAACCCAGAACAACCGCCAGAATGGCGATAACTTAAAAGTGAGGAGCCAACTTCCTGTACATGGATTTTTTGGATTTACTCCGAAAGTTTCATTCTCAGCCTTTTGCCGTTTTGGAACAATATAGAACAAACCTAGAACAACCCAGAACAATCGCCAGAATCGCAATACCTTCAAAGTGCGGTGCCAACTTCCAAACATATTTTCGCGTTTTTTTTTTTTTTTCGGCTGCATTGGGTAGGTGACGTCGATAAAAGTTGACCATTCCCATGAATCTTCTTAATTCATCTACCGTTTTTGGTTTTGGGTACTCTATTATAGCTTTTACTCTTTCTTGTAATGGTCGTAATCCATCATGTGAAACATGATATCCCAGGTAACTTAATTCTGATTTTCCAAATTCACATTTTGATACGTTGATAGTTATTCCAAATTTGTTCAAGCGGTCGAAAACTTGTCGGAGATGTTCACGATGTTCGGATGTTGACGTAGATGCTATTATGACGTCATCAATATAGCTGAATAAAAAATCCAGGTCTCGTAGTACTACATTGTTTAGAAAACGTTGAAATGTTTGAGCGGCATTTTTGAGGCCAAATGTCATTTTCGTAAATTCATATAATCTAAATGGGGTTGTTATTGCCTTTTTTTCAATATTGGGTTCGTAGATACTGATATTGTGATAAGCTCTTTGCAGGTCCAGACGAGAAAATATTTGTTTTTTAGCAAGTAGGTATACACAATCTTGTATTCGAGGAATAGGGTATCTATCCGGTTTCGTAATGGCATTGAGCCGACGGTAATCTCCACATGGTCTTATTTCGCCATTTTTCTTCGTGACCACATGAAGCGGTGTAGCCCAGGCATTCTTGGATGGACGACAGATTCCCATTTCTTGCATGCGTTGAAATTCTTTCTTGACAACGTTGTATTTATTTGGGGGTAAAGGTTGCGGTCGTGCGAAGACAGGTGAACCAGCTGTTTCGATTTGATGAACAACTGAGTGACGCGGAATGTCCTTGAAACACATGGGCTTAGTAATTTCAGGAAATTCCAGTAATAAGTCGCTATATTCATTGTTTGAGTCGATAGTTCTCACGGAATGTTGGCTGTTGAAAGTGATAGAAGCGACGGTGTATAAATTTGTGACTTGATCAATTAGTTTCTTGTTGATTATATCTACTAGTAATTACTTAAGAAATACGTAAGTACTTAAGAAATCAGCCCCCAGAATTGGTTGTTTGACGTCAGCTAGCACAAAGGTTCATCGGAAGGGTCTTCGTAATTTGAGATCTAGGTCAAGCGTTTTTATTCCATAAGTGTTTATTTGCGTTCCATTGGCTGCGTATAGTTTGTATTCGGATTGGTTGGCTTTTTTATTATTTTTGGGTGCTGGTAAAACAGATATGTTGGCTCCGGTATCTATCAAAAATCTTAACCCAGTAGTGAAATCAGTTACGCATAGGCGGTGATGAGGAGTAACGGTGCCAATTTCCGCCTGTGATTGCACCGAAGCTAGTTTTCCGATTTTGTAGTTCCAAATTTATTCCAGGTGCACGGCTCTGTACATTTGTTAGCTCTATGGTTGAAACGATGATGATAATAGCAAAAGCCGTTCCCACTATCTACCACTTGACGGATCCTGTTACGTCCGCGCGAAACCGATCTGGATATGAAACGACGCTGCCGAGTTCTAAGAATGAATTCAGATTGTTGTTTTTCAATTTTTTCAAGTGTTATGTTAATTTTGGCGATTTCCGTCAATATGTAGGTATAATCACTTCCAGGTGTCGCAGATTTGATATCAGATATTTCACAAGGCTTCATGGTTTCTACAATTTTATCAGCAATAGCAGATAGCTGTTCCAGGTCTTCTGTTTGAGTAACCGCTAACACTGCACGCACAGATGAAGGTAAGTGTCCTTGCCACATCACATTTAATGTTTCATCGGGCATTTTGTTTCGCGCCAGGTCACGCATTCGACGAAGAAGCTGGGAAGGTTTCTGGTCGCCGAGGTCAATTTCACTCAATAGTTTTTGAAAACGTCTGGTTTCGGACTCTTCATATACAGCCAGTAAACGGGTTTTTAATGTTTCGTATTTTTTAACGCTGGGCGGCTTAAACGATATATCTGTTATCTGTTCGAGCACATTTTTGCCCAATTTTTGTATGGTCAGGTTGTATTTCACTACGTCGCTGACTTTTTGTGGCCCAATTATAGCCTCGAAAGTTAGAAACCATAGACGTGGTTGATCGCACCAGAAGTCAGGGATCCTTAAAGACACGGTGATGGTCGAAACTTCGCCAGAATCGCTGGTATCGGTTGCGTAGCCATCTTCTATCTTCACTATAGACGAGCAGTTTTTTCAACGAGCTGGTCTGGTAGCTGAGATGATGAAGTGTCGGGGTCACTACTTTGGCGTAGTTGTTATGTGTTCGCCAATCTTGTATAACTGTGTCGCTATTTGTATGTTGAATAGGACGAGGTAAATAATACGAGTTGCTGTTAGCAGTGCGAGCGTGCAAATGGCTTTTATTACACATATGAAACATTTAAGTACAATAAAGTAGGTTATGCGGCACACGATATTTTGGAACAATATAGAACAAACCTAGAACAACCCAGAACAATCACCAGAATGGCGATAACATAAATGTGTGGTGATAACTTAAAAGTGAGAAGCCAACTTCCTGTTCATGGTTTTTTGGATTTACTCCGAAAGTATTAATCTCAGCCTTTTGCCGTTTTGGAACAGTATAGAACAAACCTAGAACAACTCAGAACAACTGACTAAGAACAACCCAGAACAACCGCCAGAATGGCGATAACTTAAAAGTGAGGAGCCAACTTCCTGTACATGGATTTTTTGGATTTACTCCGAAAGTTTCATTCTCAGCCTTTTGCCGTTTTGGAACAATATAGAACAAACCTAGAACAACCCAGAACAATCGCCAGAATCGCAATACCTTCAAAGTGCGGTGCCAACTTCCAAACATATTTTCGCGATTTTTGTGGAAAATAATAGTTTTTCGAACGCGATATTTTGGAGCAATATAGAACAAACCTAGAACAACCCAGAACAATCACCAGAATGGCGATAACATAAATATGTGGTGATAACTTAAAAGTGAGAAGCCAACTTCCTGTTCATGGTTTTTTGGATTTACTCCGAAAGTATTAATCTCAGCCTATTGCCGTTTTGGAACAATATAGAACAAACCTAGAACAACTCAGAACAACCGACTTAGAACAACCCAGAACAACCGCCAGAATGGCGATAACTTAAAGGTGAGGAGCCATCTTCCTGTACATGGATTTTTTGGATTTACTCCGAAAGTTTCATTCTCAGCCATTTGCCGTTTTGGAACAATATAGAACAAATCTAGAACAACCCAGAACAATCGCCAGAATCGCAATACCTTCAAAGTGCGGTGCCAACTTCCAAACCTGTTTTCACGAATTTTGTTTAAAATAATAGTTTTGCGAACGCGATATTTTGGAACAATATAGAACAAACCTAGAACAACCCAGAACAACCGCCAGAATGGCGATACCATAAATGTGTGGTGATAACTTAAAAGTGAGAAGCCAACTTCCTGTTCATGATTTTTTGGATTTACTCCGAAAGTATTAATCTCAGCCTTTTGCCGTTTTGGAACAGTATAGAACAAACCTAGAACAACTCAGAACAAACGGATTAGAACAACCCAGAACAACCGCCAGAAGGGCGATAACTTAAAAGTGAGAAACCAACTTCCTGTACATGGATTTTTTGGATTTACTCCGAAAGTTTCATTCTCAGCCTTTTGCCGTTTTGGAACAATATAGAACAAACCTAGAACAACCCAGAACAATCGCCAGAATCGCAATACCTTCAAAGTGCGGTGCCAACTTCCAAACATATTTTCGCGATTTTTGTGGAAAATAATAGTTTTTCGAACGCCATATTTTGGAACAATATAGAACAAACCTAGAACAACCCAGAACAACCGCCAGAATCGCAATATCTTAAAAGTGCGGTGCCAACTTCCAAACCTGTTTTCACGAATTTTGTGGAAAATAATATTATGTCGAACGCGATATTTTGGAACATTATAGAACAACTCTAGAACAACCCAGAACAACCGCCAGAATGGCGATAACTTAAATGTGTGGAGATAACTTAAAAGTGAGAAGCCATATTCCTGTTCATGGTTTTTAGGATTTACTCCGAAAGTATTAATCTCAGCCTTTTGCCCTTTTGGAACAATATAGAACAAATCTAGAACAACCCAGAACAACCGCCAGAATCGCAATACCTTCAAAGTGCGGTGCCAACTTCCAAACCTGTTTTCACGAATTTTGTTTAAAATAATAGTTTTGCGAACGCGATATTTTGGAAAAATATAGAACAAACCTAGAACAACCCAGAACAACCGCCAGAATGGCGATACCATAAATGTGTGGTGATAACTTAAAAGTGAGAAGCCAACTTCCTGTTCATGATTTTTTGGATTTACTCCGAAAGTATTAATCTCAGCCTTTTGCCGTTTTGGAACAGTATAGAACAAACCTAGAACAACTCAGAACAACCGAATTAGAACAACCCAGAACAACCGCCAGAAGGGCGATAACTTAAAAGTGAGAAACCATCTTCCTGTACATGGATTTTTTGGATTTACTCCGAAAGTTTCATTCTCAGCCTTTTGCCGTTTTGGAACAATATAGAACAAACCTAGAACAACCCAGAACAATCGCCAGAATCGCAATACCTTCAAAGTGCGGTGCCAACTTCCAAACCTGTTTTCACGAATTTTGTTTAAAATAATAGTTTTGCGAACGCGATATTTTGGAACAATATAGGACAAACCTAGAACAACCCAGAACAACCGCCAGAATGGCGATACCATAAATGTGTGGTGATAACTTAAAAGTGAGAAGCCAACTTCCTGTTCATGATTTTTTGGATTTACTCCGAAAGTATTAATCTCAGCTGTTGGGGATGGTGCGGGTCAAGAGGTGCGAAATGAGAAAGGCGAGACGTATGTTGAATAAGCCGAACCGAAAAATACTGGGATCAAAGTCGCGAGCGCTTCCGCGTTGTTGGTCGACTCCTATGGCGGTGCAGAGCGCGGGCCACAGAGCACGCTCGCGTCAGAGGTTGTCGCGAGACAGACAGGTATGTCATCTTTTTTCTCAGCAGTTTTCGGCTAGTACTTTCTTTATTAATGAGAAAGTTCAAACACAAAGGTTACATTGTAATACTAATATTAACTTAACTAATTATTTATATTTTTACAGGTTCTACGATACAGCAGAGGTAAGTATAACTAAATAATATTTTATTAGTGACACATAGTTATAAGTTTTAAAGACAAAATTATGATACACCGGTGGACCGTTTATCCGTCGGTAACATCCTGCCCCTCAGTGTCGTGATGGCGACACTCATCACGAAGAATCAATGCTAGACGCGACGCAGGACGTTTCCTAACACCATTGTTTGTTTTAACATCAACAATTCTTACCCGTCCATCTGGTCCAGGATACACCTTCTGTACGACTCCTCTCGGCCAAACATTGCGCGGCGTAGCCGGGTCCACAACAACAACAAGGTCGCCGACCTTCAGCTGCGTGCCCTCGCGGTCCCACTTTTTTCGAGGGGCCAACGATGGTAAAACTTCCTTCATCCATCTAGACCAAAAAAGATCCGCAAGACGCTGTGCTATACGCCACTGCTTCCTGAGGTAAAGGTCGCTATCGTCGAAGATGCCTGCTATTGGTAAGTTGGAAGATGAACCGAGTAAGAAATGATTAGGTGTCAAGGATTCTGGGTCATGTGGATCAACTGAAACATGTGTCAATGGACGTCCATTTATCATATTTTCTACCTCACATAGGAATGTAGTCAAAGTTTCTTCCCTTGGAGCCCGCTCCTTTAATACAACCCTAAGGGCGGTCTTAACGCTACGAATCAAACGTTCCCACGCTCCAGCCATATGTGGGCTAATGGGAGGTAGAAATTGCCACCGGACTCCTTTGTTTAGTGCTTCAGACACTAGAAGCTGCTTACTTAATAATAATTCCTGGTATGCGCTTTTTAATTCCGTATCGGCGCCCCGTAAATTAGTCCCATTATCAGAGAATAATGTGTGTGGCCACCCTCGTCGAGCGGCCATACGCCGTAGTGCCATTATCATGGAATCAGTTGTTAAAGATGGCACCACCTCAATGTGTACGGCACGCACTGTAAGGCACGTGAATAATACACCATACCTACGAGATCTCTGCCTACCTACAGCCACCTCCATCGGTCCAAACAGATCTACACCACACATAGTGAAGGGTCTCTGATGATGAGTGAGTCTACACTCAGGTAAGTCACCTAGTCGCGGGGGTTTAGGTAAAACTTTATTAAAGCGACATACTAAACAATTTTTAGTAACAGAACGAACCGTTGGTCTTAGTTTGAGTAACCAATATTTTTGTCGCAACTCATTTACTACCATTTCGTTAGAAGAGTGAGCTGCGTTGATATGATAATGCATCACGATAAGTCGCGCGATATGATCTTTACCATCTAAAATGACAGGAAACTTGGTTAACTCGGCTACGTCTTTCGTGATACCAATGCGGCTACCAACGCGTAGTAAGTTGTTCTCATCCAGAATTGGGGTAAGTGAACGCAAACGACTATCGCGCTGAATTTCATTATTTAATTTCAATAAATTAATTTCATGTCGAAACGATTGTAACTGCGAGTGACGTAGCAATAGTAACTCCGCTCTACGCATTAATTGATCATCAATTCCGTTAATAACTTTTCTTTTAATTTTTTCAATAAATAAAAGAACTGTAGCAGTAGTACGTAACAATCGCAACCAACTTGAAAAACGACTTGGGTCCGGAACTGGTAAGTCTGACAAGTTATCTTTTTCGCACACCGTGTTTACTCTTTCTAATACGTCGTCACTAATTGTTTTTATTCCAGGACGCGTAGGCCATTGAGATCGCGGCTGGTGCAAGAAAGACGGGCCGGTGAACCATTCCGAGTCATTGTTCAATACGTGATCGTTAGTTTTTGTTCCTAAATCGGCGACATTCGAACCACTGGGTACATAATTCCATTCGCTAGCCTTACTGTACTCGTCAATCTCACCGAGCCTATTAGCTATAAAAATTTTATATGTTCGACATTGATTAGTAATCCAATATAAAACCGTAGTCGAATCGGTCCAGTAGTACACCGAATTCGCCTGTAAACGATGTTCTCTTTTAATGCTATCTCCTAATTTACACGCTAACACGGCGCCCTGTAACTCGAGCCGTGGCACAGAAACCGGTTTGATAGGACTTACTTTGCATTTGCTAGCAATAAAAGAAATAGACGCGTGACCATCGCTACTTTCCTTACGCCAATACGCGACAGCTGCATAAGCGCTCGGCGATGCATCGCAAAAAATGTGAAGTTCCAATAACTCCTCGTTGTCGCTATTATTTATTATATTACTATCACGAAAATACCATCGCGGGATTCTAATATCATTTATTTCATTAGCTTGCTTTATCCAACCCTGAAATAACTGGTATAACTCGTCATTGAGTACATCGTCCCACAAAATATTACTTCTCCAAGTCTCACGCATTAATATTTTCCCTTTAATCGTAAATGGTCCTAAATAACCGTGAATATCAAAAATTGACATGACAATACGTAACATTTCACGTTTTGTAGGTATTCTTTTTAAAAGTAAAATATCCTCCGGGATACGCTTGAACGACAAGTCAAATGCTAGCATATCGGTACGCGGAAACCATAATAGACCTAATGTGCGTTCCGGTTGACTATCATTATCCAACCTTACGGCCTTGTCGTTAAGGTTCTCTTTCGGTACGTCACGCAATACAGTAGGTACATTACTCAACCAGTTACGCATCTCGAATCCACCTTGCTTATGAATATAGGTAACTTCATTTACAATTTTTGTAGCTATATCGTGATTAGTGAAACTGTCAATGTAATCATCCATATATTGATTGTTTTGTATGACATGAACAGCCTCGGGCATTTGTGAGTGAAATCGAGAGGCGTTCTTGGTCTGGCTAATGTACTGCGCTACGAACGGGGAACAATTCGCGCCAAAAATTAATGACGTCATAGCACATATTATTATTTTATTGCTGTGCTTTTCCCTCCACAAAAATCTTAATGCATTTTGATCGTTACGTTTAATCTTTATTCGCAAAAACATATCTTTTATGTCCCCAATTACTCCAATAGGATTTTCACGAAACCTAAACATTATACCGTACAATGATTTTAATAAATCGGGTCCCTGAAGTAAAAAATCATTGAGTGATAATTGGTTACATTTAGCTGCGGCGTCAAAAACTAATCGTAACTTTTTCTTATTCGGGTTGTCGACCCCGAAATGAGGCAAATACCATATGCGAGTAGCCGACGCGTTGCTACACTCAGAGTCGCTGAGTTTCCTAGCGTAATCGTTGATGAATAAATGATCGACACGTTCTCGATAACGCGATTCATATTCCGAATTTAACGACATTTTTCTTTCAATGGACTTAAATCTATTTAATGCTAAATTGTACGAGTCTGGCATAAAGGACTTTTCGGACTTCCAAGGAAGACAGACTGACCACTGACCGTTGTCCAATTCGGCCGACTCGTCAAGTATATTAATGGCTTTCAGCTCATCAATATTTGGACGAGGTTTGTTACATAACCCAATCGAATCCAATGAAAAAGAATGTTTTATTAACTCATGTAAATCTTCATCTGTAGTTGATAACGTGTTAGGGCCTGAGTGATGTGATGAGTCATTATGTTCATCAGAATAGGTAGTGTTTATGTGCGCGCTTGTGTGTTTGCTGTCTGAGTGAGAGATGCAGTGTGTATGTTCATGTAACGTACCTGCCTGCTCGTGCGGCGCCGACGCGTTGCTGACGCGCGCGCCGCTGTGCTGCGGCCTGCGGGGTTGTTTACCTCGAGACTCTCGAAAGCGTAAGGCTCCGTGCATACACCAGCCCAGTAATGTTTTCGTGATAAACGGTCCGCCGGGCATCTCCCTTTTACAAACAATTGGCGCAATTAAATCATAGTTATCTTGACCTATTAACAATTTCGGTTTAATTACAGATTTACAGGGGTCATAATTAATATTATAAAAATTATTATAATGCGTACAATCAACGTTAGAGAAATATTGTACAGGTAAATTTAATTCTTTTAATTTTCTAACTTTTAAGTTAAACTTATCACCTTTATTATTACTAATATTGACGTTTATTATTTCAGTCTTACATACCAGCTCGGAGTCCCATGCGCTAGTCGCTCGCATGGTAAAGCACTCACCATGCAGGCCGGCCTCATCGGCCACGTCCGCCGCTATGAGGCTCACTGTAGCCCCATCATCAAGCAAGGCGTGCGTTTCTACGTCACCTCGGGGGCCGTGGATGGTAACCGGCACTATTTTCAAAAGTACCATTTGTGCGCGCGGGGTTCCAGGCGTGGGGCTTTGCTGTTCTGTCACGTTGGCAATGAGTTTATCGTCGTGGTCGGGAAGCGAGCAGCTGTTATCAGCCGCTGGCTGGCGTTCTCGCTGCGGCGGTATCCAGTGCAGCAGACGGTGATGTGGCTTCTCACAGGCATCGATGTCACAATTTGCAGCTGTGCATGGTGATTGCGGTTCGTGACGAGGTCCGAGACATTTATAACACAGTTTATTAAATTTTACATATCGCCATCTATCTTTTCGAAGGGCTCTTTTAAATTTGTTGCAGTCCGCTAAACTGTGGATATTGTCACGTTTGCAAAAATTACATTTTCTTGAGACAGTGTTGGCCTTGACCTCCGTGCACATCAACACTGGTTCTTTACCGTCCTGGTTTTTAGAAAATCTATGCATTCCCTCAGTCCTTTTATTATTAATGTGATAATGAATTGTACTCACACCTGCTGCTGCTACCATTTTGGCTTCCTCGTGAATAAATGTACTCAGTAGCTCCAATTTTGGTGTGTCCTGCTTGTTTTTATATAGGTATTCTACCCACTTAGCGATCAGTATAGGGGGCAGCTTTGAAGTAACAATTGTAACCAGTTCTGGGCTTCGTAAATAATCCAATTGATGTATCATCCGAGTAGCTGTAACACAGTTTTTAAGTTTTATAGAAAAATTGACCAGGTCGTGATGATATGAATCAGGTAACGGTTGTAGTTTCTTCAACTGCGTAGTAATTTTATGCATTATGACTTCAGGGCGTCCAAATTTTAATTCCAGGGTGTCCATTATCTCTTGAGGTGCCGGGGCGCTCATCAGCAGTGCAGCTGTAGCCTCCTTGGCTTCTCCTCGGAGGCATTTTCTTAGCCTCCATATATTTTCCGTGTCGGTGTAGCCACACAGGCGCGATGAGGACTCGAAGGCTTCTCTGAATTGTAGCCACTCCATGGGATCTCCGTAATATAGTGGCAGGTCCTTTGAAGTGGCCAGGCGCGTCAGTAGCTCCTGGTTGCCTCTTGAGTTTCCGGTGCCCATGGCATCTCGTAGTGCAGTTGTAAGAGCGGTGATGGCGGTATCCAAGCCTGCCCCTGGGTGTGAAGGATGCTGATTGATCGGTTGTTCCAATGAGGACCCGGGGGCGGCTACCGACTTTTCCAACCATTCTTCAATCTTGCTAGTATATGAATTGTCTGAGTTTTGTGAGCACTTTTCAATCACGGCCAAGTCAGCCGCCAATTTCTTCTTAATTAAATCCTTCTCGATACGAGCCTTACTTGCCGCCAGTGCTATCTCAGCTTGTTTAATTTCTATTTCTGCACTTTTTTGTGCCGCGATGTATTCTAGTTGCAGTCGACGTGCGGCAGATGAAGAAGACGCGTAAGATTCGCGAGTGCTAGGAACGGGGCCGCCATCTTGTTGTACAGCTTGTGATGGCGGTCCGATGTCCGATTTATGTTCAAAATCTGATAATCCCGTTTTGTTCGATTTGCATTCGATTTTATCGCCTTCCATCGTTTTGGTCATTGTATCAAGTTTCGTTTGTGCACGGGTTTTCACTCGCAGCGGGGTTTGAAACAACGACATTTTTGTTTCGCGATTTTATGCTTGCTCCGGCTCGATGGACCACTGTGTTGGGGATGGTGCGGGTCAAGAGGTGCGAAATGAGAAAGGCGAGACGTATGTTGAATAAGCCGAACCGAAAAATACTGGGATCAAAGTCGCGAGCGCTTCCGCGTTGTTGGTCGACTCCTATGGCGGTGCAGAGCGCGGGCCACAGAGCACGCTCGCGTCAGAGGTTGTCGCGAGACAGACAGGTATGTCATCTTTTTTCTCAGCAGTTTTCGGCTAGTACTTTCTTTATTAATGAGAAAGTTCAAACACAAAGGTTACATTGTAATACTAATATTAACTTAACTAATTATTTATATTTTTACAGGTTCTACGATACAGCAGAGGTAAGTATAACTAAATAATATTTTATTAGTGACACATAGTTATAAGTTTTAAAGACAAAATTATGATACACCGGTGGACCGTTTATCCGTCGGTAACATCAGCCTTTTGCCGTTTTGGAACAGTATAGAACAAACCTAGAACAACTCAGAACAAACGGATTAGAACAACCCAGAACAACCGCCAGAAGGGCGATAACTTAAAAGTGAGAAACCAACTTCCTGTACATGGATTTTTTGGATTTACTCCGAAAGTTTCATTCTCAGCCTTTTGCCGTTTTGGAACAATATAGAACAAACCTAGAACAACCCAGAACAATCGCCAGAATCGCAATACCTTCAAAGTGCGGTGCCAACTTCCAAACATATTTTCGCGATTTTTGTGGAAAATAATAGTTTTTCGAACGCCATATTTTGGAACAATATAGAACAAACCTTTTTTTTTTTTTTTTTTGTTTCGGGGGGGAAAATGCATTACGCATACCACCCGGGCGCAGGGGGTACCCGAGTGGTTATGTGGGACTCCCGTATAGGCTAATGAGACCCACGGTATACCCACTAAAAACCCCCCCATCTTCCACCTCGCCGCCTTGTGACGGGGTTACGGGAACGCTTCCGCACACATCCGCGACCCCGCCGGCGGCAGCCGCCCACAAGCGGCTCCATCACGGAAGCCCGAAGGCCCTCCACGATGGGCGCACCAGATGGTAATGTGCGCCTCCCTCCTCGGCCTCCACCAGTACCGTAGCAGACTCCCCCCGAGTCTGCTACTAGGAGGCCATGGGTACCAGATAACTGGTACCCGGTGGAAGATCAGGTCTGTGGTTCTTCCACCGACCACACCTCGGCCGCAGAGGATAGGGCAAGCGGCGCACCGCAATACCGACATGCCTCTTCCTCTGCGGCCCCACCAGTGCCGTTTCGACGGAACGGCCCCGCCAGCTCGCAGGGGGTAGGGAGAGTGGCGCACCGTAATACCAACACGCCTCTCCCCCTGCGATCCCTCCACGGCCGCAGAAGATAGGGAGAACGGCGCACCGCATATAGAACAAACCTAGAACAACCCAGAACAACCGCCAGAATCGCAATATCTTAAAAGTGCGGTGCCAACTTCCAAACCTGTTTTCACGAATTTTGTGGAAAATAATATTATGTCGAACGCGATATTTTGGAAAATTATAGAACAACTCTAGAACAACCCAGAACAACCGCCAGAATGGCGATAACTTAAATGTGTGGAGATAACTTAAAAGTGAGAAGCCATATTCCTGTTCATGGTTTTTTGGATTTACTCCGAAAGTATTAATCTCAGCCTTTTGCCGTTTTGGAACAATATAGAACAAATCTAGAACAACCCAGAACAACCGCCAGAATCGCAATACCTTCAAAGTGCGGTGCCAACTTCCAAACCTGTTTTCACGAATTTTGTTTAAAATAATAGTTTTGCGAACGCGATATTTTGGAACAATATAGAACAAACCTAGAACAACCCAGAACAACCGCCAGAATGGCGATACCATAAATGTGTGGTGATAACTTAAAAGTGAGAAGCCAACTTCCTGTTCATGATTTTTTGGATTTACTCCGAAAGTATTAATCTCAGCCTTTTGCCGTTTTGGAACAGTATAGAACAAACCTAGAACAACTCAGAAGAACCGAATTAGAACAACCCAGAACAACCGCCAGAAGGGCGATAACTTAAAAGTGAGAAACCATCTTCCTGTACATGGATTTTTTGGATTTACTCCGAAAGTTTCATTCTCAGCCTTTTGCCGTTTTGGAACAATATAGAACAAACCTAGAACAACCCAGAACAATCGCCAGAATCGCAATACCTTCAAAGTGCGGTGCCAACTTCCAAACATATTTTCGCGATTTTTGTGGAAAATAATAGTTTTTCGAACGCCATATTTTGGAACAATATAGAACAAACCTAGAACAACCCAGAACAACCGCCAGAATCGCAATATCTTAAAAGTGCGGTGCCAACTTCCAAACCTGTTTTCACGAATTTTGTGGAAAATAATAGTATGTCGAACGCGATATTTTGGAACATTATAGAACAACTCTAGAACAACTCAGAACAACCGCCAGAATGGCGATAACTTAAATGTGTGGAGATAACTTAAAAGTGAGAAGCCATATTCCTGTTCATGGTTTTTTGGATTTACTCCGAAAGTATTAATCTCAGCCTTTTGCTGTTTTGGAACAATATAGAACAAACCTAGAACAACCCAGAACAACTACCAGAATCGCAATATCTTAAAAGTGCGGTGCCAACTTCCCGTTCATGTTTTTTTGGATTTACTCCGAAAGTTTCAATCTCAGCCTTTTGCCGTTTTGGAACAATATAGAACAAACCTAGAACAACCTAGAACAACCGCCAGAATCGCAATATCTTAAAAGTGCGGTGCCAACTTCCAAACCTGTTTTCACGAATTTTGTGGAAAATAATAGTTTTTCGAACGCAATATTTTGGAACAATATAGAACAAACCTAGAACAACCCAGAACAACCGCCAGAATCGCGATAACTCAAAAGTGCGGTGCTAGCTCAAAAACTTCTTTTCACGAATTTTGTGGAAAATAATTGTTTTTCGAACGCGATATTTTGGAACAATATAGAACAAACCTAGAACAACCCAGAACAACCGCCAGAATTGCGATACCTCTCAAGTGCGGTGCTAGCTCAAAAATCACGTTTTTTGGATTTTCTCTGAAAGTTTCATTCTCAGCCATATGCCGTTTTGGAACAATGTAGAACAAACCTAGAACAACCTAGAACAACCTTCAAAATTTTTGTAACTTAAAAGTGCGGTGCCAACTTCCCGGAGGTTTGTTAACATTTAAAATTCTCACAATTTATAATTTCAAGAATTAATTAAAGGAGATAACAAATCAAAATGCGGTTAAGTTACGTATAACTGCAATAACCATATATTAAGCACGGTGAGCCAGTGGAGCCAAACCGCAGACAAAAATAACAAGGCATTAAAAATAATAGGTTTTCCCAAAACATTTGCATCGAGCAGTGGCCAAGTGGGCAAGTGGGCACCGATCGCAGGTGTAGTCGATCGGACAGGCGTGTTGTCCCACCAGCCTTGATCCACTTCTATGAGTCACGGGCCCCGTGCGGTGGAAGGGTAGTTGTGACGCACGACACCCTGGTTCACCTTCACTCGTCTTGAGGAAAACCCAATAAACTATCGACAAAGAAATTTAAACACTAGCACGATATACTAGAGTCCAATACTGAATACACAATAATCATACCTGATACAAATAATTAATTCCTTTGATCAATTAAGTAAGTACTGGAGCGTAACCAGTGACGTGCGGATGTCGATATCGTGACGATGTTTCGAGAAATATTTAATAACTATTTTGAAAAGTTGTTATGAATTAGGTATTTTACAGGTATTTGGGTCGTATTAAATGTAAATAGCTCAAAAGCTATAAATATGGAAATGAGAACATAGATCACCACTCAAGCTTCATATTATGGCCTGTCTTAAATTATCGTTTGTTCTGAGATTAAAATGAATGTATTCTGTTTCTGATCTTTGACCATTTGCCATACTCAAGTAGCGAGTTGCGTTTCGACACAGGGAAATCCAGTGCCGGTCAGCCCGTGAATATAAAATGTTGATTTATAGTCTGTTTTCTAGACGAATCTTATTTCGTAAACAATCTTAGCCCTACTATTTACTGAAATATAAATATCAATGGAGAGACCCAGCTTTCATAGAAACTCAGGCTAAGATAGACAAGACTGAAAATTGGCTGTCACTATTTGTCTTTAAACCTTTCATTTTATGTCAGCCTTATTTTTTTTAATTACTAAAGATAAAAAGACATTTTCTCACGAAATTTCTCACGAAATTTAATACCTTAGATTTGTTTTGGCACACTCGCTTGCATGTTTTTGCTATCCTAGTACTCTGGCTTGCTTTCTATGTAAAAAAACTACGACGGCAAAAAGTGTCGTTACCGGCAAAAAGTGTCGTTACCAAATTTTCCGCCTAGCCCCCTTTCGCAACGCGCAATAAGGAACTTCGTTCCAAAAACAATATTATTTTTTTTTTATAAAAAACAATATTCAAATAATCTCCAAAAAAAATTAATAATAATCATTTTTTCATACCGCGCGTTTGTAACGCGCGTTACAAATTCGACGTTTTTCGTCACCTTTTGTCACCGTCACCGTGTCACAAATCTTATTTCACTCATCATTTTTTCCATTTATTTCATAACGCGCCCAAAGAACTATAACTTCAAAAATGGACTACAATTATTTATTTGTTTATAATAAGCGAAATGTAATTTCTGTTAACTTAGACGTCTGTAACTGCATAGACGATTATAATAATTATTATCGATACATATTAACATTACAGCACTATCGACTCGAGCATTGATGAAACATTAAAAATGCTGTATTGCCTTGATAGAGCCACGGTAATAACGACGATAGCTTTGAATCAAAATACAATTTATCTATTATCTAACCGAGACGTGAATCTCGGGGTCATGTTTTGTTTATTACCTAACGAGCAAAAATATTAACCGGTTAATTAAATATTTATAGTCATAGGCGAATAACAAATTCTATTTTTAAAATCAAAGCCAGAATGAATGAATATTTTTTTAGATCATGTACATTACGGAATCTACGAGAATAACATAGAGAAAAAATATAACATACGCGACGAATTAATAACCCCTCATTTTTTGAAGTCGGTTACAATAATAAGCCATAAGGTGCGTAATCGACACGAGGCTTCATTTCATGAGTAGCGGCTGTTGGTGAATTGTGTGATATATTTTGATGTTAAGTCTGTTATAAAATAATTTATCCACTGGAAGGGGAGCGTGAACAAGCTAGATAAAAGTGACCCATGCTTTGGAGAGCGTTATAGATTCCATCTTTGGGTAACCCCGGTCATTCACATTCACATGCGCGCAAATGTTTGACATTTTTATAAATGTTCGCACGTATGTGAAGGCCTGTCAGGCATATGAGTATGCAAGCCCAGTTGCGCTTCCTCCTACACTTTGTTCACGAATGTTCAGTCTTGCTGTTGTTATTAGGTTGTTGTTATTCCAATCCATTTTCAATACAGAAAATAAATGGTACTATTAGGGTTATTTATGCTACACCAAGCCGGGCACGAGCCGTGCCCCTGACGAGGCACCTACTAACATTTTATATGACTCGGACATCGAGTGTTTAGGCTACACCGTGCGATGTCCGCGTCCCGGACGAGGCTCGGACGTGCGCCGACGACACACGGTTCCGCCCCGCGCCGGTCTCGACTCGTCGTAACATAAACCCTCTTCCGTGGCGTGTCCGAGCAGTGAGCGAGGAAAGTTTAGGGAGGTACAGCGAGACGAAAAATTAATCGAGTGTGTAAGAAAGTATCCAGTACTTTATGATATGTCTAATCCTAAATATTTAGATACCAAGTACAAGATTTCAATATGGAATTCAATAGCAAGTGAAATAAATGAAACAATGAGTAAAGTTTATTATTTTTTTATAACTAACAATAAGTATATTTGTTTATTTATTTGTTTATAAGTATTACAATGATATACCTAATACTGATTGCTGTCGTCTGTATAACTTATCTAATTATTAATACGTTCGACAGGAGATGAGAAATATTTTTTTAATGTTTCTCTGATGTGATGAAGAATGATGAAATGTTTAACTCAATGAGAAGTCATATCACTACGTCCGTATCCGACACCGCAGCGGTGTAATGCTCGGCGGACACTCGGTATAACATGAACATGAGCACGTACGGGGCCCGGCTCGTGCCCAGCTCGGTGTAGCATAAATAATCCCTTAAACGTGTTTGCAACTGGTCGCACGAATGTGTGGGAGACTACGCGAAGGTTCGAGGTTCACGCACTTTAATGTGTGACAAAAAATCGACACAGCTTGGAAAACCACGAAAACATCAAAAACTTCGCATCATTTGCGAAAGTCGTCCTACACTTGTGGGTTCGCGTATTTACGCGAATGTGAGAGACCAGCATTAGTGGTTTACATCTAAATCAACTATAAAACAATTTAAATAATCTAATCTATCCTTAACGGCTCGAAGTTGTTGGGAATAAATATAAAAATAAGCAGCAAATAGGGTTTCTGATCAAATATTAGATGATTGTCAGAACAAATATTAGTAATGTCTCGTAACTCGTTATTAAGTCAGTCGTAGCATGTTTGGTGACCGTAAGTTACCGGCGGCGCGGCGGTTCGTCCGGTCGGTCCCGGGAGTAATCACCGGAGTATATTAACCGTCTTTTCGGTCTCCGTTTGATCAAGTTGGCTTCCAAACAAACCTCATACCTATTTATTAATCGTTAATATTAATTAATTGTTAAATGTGTACACAAACATGCACAAACACAACTCCATGAGTTCTAGGTCCTTACGGAGGTTTGGCCGCTTCTACTCATAAAAGAACACTTATTTTTCTACAATAAACATGCGAGTATTTCTTTCCACTGTTACCTATTTCATTCAGATACTTATTATAAATGACTGACCACTGTAAATGAGTGACGACATACGACATCCTTGAGGAACCTAGCAGCTAGCAGTTCAACTCAAGGATGGTTGTCTACAGGCGGGCACAAACCCGCATAATACTAAACTTTCATCGAAATTTAGACACAAATTATCTTTTGTGGGTACTCGTTCGTCGTATTGTAATATTGATTGATCAACAAAGATTGAAACGTAGAAGCCCACGCTGTAGATAATAAATAAATGAAATAAAAAATTAAGCCAAAAAATAGAGGCTTGCTTATTAATTACGCACCAAGAAGTTTCAGACAGTCTTTTTATAGTTAATTTACATTTCAATCGACGCAACGACATAACGACCGAATCAAGTTTACCAATTGCCATATTCATTTACAAAAAGTCGCGTCGCACAACTCGGACAAAAACATGAGTAACTTTCAAGGCAAGTTATGATTACTAAAGTGGCTTGTTAAACCTATGATAAAAATAGAAGTAGTACAACACTACGTGTGTATCGATTCTATTGTAAATTTGCTGTTCCGTACAACAAAAAAACCGGCAAAGTGCGTTCAGGCCACGCGCAATGTAGAGTTCCGTAGTTGTAAGTTAAAGGGGTTCGAACTTTTTTGTATTGAACCTGGCATACCTACAATTTCACCATTTTGAAAAAACCTCGTTTCGGCTGCCAGTGATGAAGCATGTGCCAATAGACGGAGTAAGTGATTAAAATCAAAAAGTATTCAGTGATGAAGTGTAGTAAATTATATACTTCCTGAGATATTTGAGTTCAAAACCGTAGAAAAATTATTCTTCCTTTACAGCTTCACGCGGACAGAAGGGCGACTCAACCGAAAATAAATCAAGGCATTTTCTACACGTATGTATGATTGTATGTCGCAGGGATATGAAGGAATCCGTGATTTGATTCCCTGATCCACCTTCTAGTGCCATCAACAGATCCTGAACTTCAGGTGAAATGAATAGGTACAGCTAATAAAGACGAGTCTAATGAGCCTAAACTCGAACGAACCATCTAAACAACGGTAGTTAACGAATGGTTTACTAAATAAATACATTTGATAACTAAATAATGCGGTAACACACGAAACATGTTACTACTAGCGTTACCAGTTAATTTCATCATTTATAGCTTGATTAACTGAAATTCTCTTGTCCTCGATTCCTGTATAGACACATGTATAGACTCGTAATCTATCTAAATGCGATTTTATTAGCGAATTGTGAGTCCATTGCCTTGCCCATAATATAAATTATATTTTGGATTCATAAAGCGTAAAAGCGGCTGGATTAAAACATGTCATTGACAACTTGAGAATACAAATTACTATGGCTGTTGCTGTTGAGTTGAAGAATCCCAACAACGAGAAAATAAGAACAATTCAACTCACAGCATTAAGACTTAGAATCTTGATTTTTATACAGTTTGCTCCAAGGGATTGTATTGTAGTTTCAGACATAAGTAATGAATATTAATTTCAATTTTATACCTCCACATGCGTTCGTGTGGCCGAGTGAAAATGTCTTGACAGAAAGACAAACCTTTTCATGTACGGAATCCGAAAAAGTTTTTCGTCGATGATCGACGTAGACTAAGAGTGGTATAATCATGGGAAGTTGGACGGCTCCTCTTGAAAACATTTTTAAGTTTAGTGAAATTCAGTGATTTTCTTTTCATGGATGTCGTTTCCGTTTACTTAAGAATTTGCTATTTGTCTTAAACCTGAAATAAGCACAGCGATGGAGAATGCAAACTCCATCCGTCATCGTCACACGTGGCCCGTGAGCGCCGTGACCTGCATTGGGCTGGGCCAGTAGTGGGTCGCAGCCAACTTAGCAGGTTCAATGTATTCCGAGCGCGTCACACAAAGCAATTGTAATATGCAAATATATCTTTAATCCGCTCCGACAGCACTGAGCCCGTACGCACATTGACTAATGGGCGTGATTGTGATTCATCAAGCGGCACGCGATTTGTTAACAATGTTGTATTTAATTAACGATCAATTAGGGTCGGTTTGCCTTAACCCATCGATAGGGTTATGCGAGTCATGTTTCCTACGATTTTGCGAGTTACATTTATTCGAATAAGTAGGAGTTTTAAATGGTGACGTCAATCGAACTGCATAGCCTACTCTTGTTTTATTGGTGCAACTAAATAAAAGTTGTTTGTTTCGTCCTTAAAAGTTTATAAAAATACGCACCTTGACGATGCCGACTTCGCTAGACAGCGTTCAACAGCGAGCGAAAGGTTCTGGGTTCGATATCCGGACGACGCGACTGTAACTTCTTTGAGGCAGATCATTGTTAGCTTTCAGGCATTAAACGTTGCACAAAGGAGATCAGGTGTCTTCATGTAATATTGTAAATCCTCCCAACATACGACAGTGTTAAATAAGATTTTAGTAGGTACTAGGTAGTAATCCCGCAGTATCGGCCAATATCGGAGAGAGAGACACCTGATGCTTATTCTAGCTTTGGCCCCAGAATACATTGAAAATTCTTGAAAACTAAAAGAACCTGGAGTGCGAAGGTAAATATTATGTGGATTTCAGATGATGTAAGTATAGATAGTTAGTTCAGTGTTACTAGTAAAGATCTCTTAAACAATAAATTGCTTGCCTCCTCCAATAATAGTTCCAAACTATGAATCTCAACAATCGATAATTCCGTTCGTAAAGCCACTTAGGCCGTCAGCTGTTTTAATTAATAAATTACTTATAATATTGAGAACTGATGGAGATGTTTAATAAAATTATCTTGTGTGAGATAGCCCGGCCGCGGGATCACAAGTCGGTTTGTCGATACTGTCGATTAAGTGGAACCGAGGACACATCTCCAGTCTCCACGATCAGTCTTCACAACACGCAAACCCATCATCAGTTTGACACGATAAATGTTTTTTGTCGTCGTCTTTACAGTGCCCAATAGTATTGAAAATACAATAGACGGCACAAAACATTTAATGAATGATGGTATAGCTCATAGGTACTTAGTCCGCTTTACAACGTATGAATACATTGCATCTTTGCTCAGCATCTGGTGATATTTTGAGCAAGCACTTGAAAAGTAAAAAGTATAGCAAATAAAGCCAATTTCTACCCAATCTTAGTGTCTATAGTACATTCCTCATTAGGTTTATGATGTAGCACCTACCAGTTTTTTTACCATACCAGTGACGTTGGGGTTGAGTCGCCCAGTAGTGCTAGTACAGAGTCCAGAGATCCTCAACAGAGTGGACTATTATTTAAATAAAGTATTGAAACAGCAGAAATGCAAGCCAATCGATTTTTTTACATTGCTTCTAAAAATAACAATACATATATTCACTACGTAACTTTAAAAACATCTCGGAATTTTATTATTAGACCTACTATAGGCATATTTTTAGTATTTTAAATTGCAAATGTGGTCACGCTGTTATGTCGTGAAACTTTTTGGCTACTCTTCGTCTACTAATGCTGTTCACTGTTTGTGTATTAGAGCGACAAGTAAAAACAAACTTTTGTCTTAACCCAAACATTATGCTAATTACATAATTAAAGTTTAACGACCTGTCTATTCTTTAAATATTTGTGTAATCGAGTCGTCGCAAATGTAGCATAGAAATTCATAAAAACATACCAGTCGCTCCGATATCCGAGTGAAGCAATGTCAGTCCACATTCGTACTTAACTCACAGTACTAGCACAGGTAAAAACAAAGTGTCTTGTCACATACAACATGCAATCGAGTACCGTTTCAGACAAGACGCCGACGTCCGTCTCGGCCGGTGTCTACACGCCAACTGAATAAAACGTAGAAATAAAGTAAACACCATTACATAAATTTAATTGCAAATAATTACGTGAAAACCGCGGCCGTGACGTCGACGACGCCATTGTTAAGTAAAGGCGCGGTCCGACACGACCGCAGCGACGGCGCCGGTGAGTGGTGCCGCAGCCGCGCGCTGTCCGGACCGAGATAAAATAAATGCGTCATGCATGTCGTAGCATCATCTTACGTTGGTGACGTACACCGAATTTACACGGCAATTTGGGACTTCCCGGTGTCGGTGAGGGTCCATTATATGTTATCTTCGGTTTAAAGAATCTTTATTTCTCATAAGACAATACATAAAGTACAATGTCACTTAAAATGAGAAACTTAAATTTGTGAAGTATGGTTTTGTTCGGCGAAGTTGTGAATTTTGTTTTGTTATGTACCTAAGAGTGTGTGTGTGTGTGTCTGTGTCTGTGTGTGTGTATGCGTGTGTGTGTGTGTATGTGTGACTGAAAATGTGTGGGTCCGTGAGTGTGATTGTATGAATGCGTGTGTGTGTATGTTGTTATTCGATTCTCCTAAGAATGTGACTTTTTAGTAGGGTTTTAAATTTTGCAGTAGAATTTACATTAGTTATGTATTCGGGTAAGTTGTTGTATATTCTAGCTCCTTCATTTTTTATACTTGTGAGACCATAACGTGTTCGGGATTTTGGTAGCTGAAGTAAGTTGGTATTTTTTCTACGTTTTATATATTTGCTGGGTGGTTTTAGATGGAATTCTAATTGTGTTTGTAGTGTCCCTTTAAGAATTTTTCTTATGAGCATGCATGTGTTGTAAGTATACGTCTGTTTTATATTGAGCAGCTTTGTTATTTTGTATATATCCTTGGTAGGTGTGAGGTAGTTCATTTTATACAGTACTTTTATTAGTTTATTCTGCGTTCTTTGCAGTGGTTGTATATTACTCATGGCTGAACAACCCCATATCTCTGTTAGATATTCTATGTGTGGTTTTACCAAGGCATTATATATAACTAGACGCATTTTAGTTGGTATGCATTTAGATATATTTCTTAAGCAGCCAAGTAAGGAAATTAGTTTTGTCCGAATTTTCATTATGTGAGGTTTCCATGTTAATTTATTATCTAGTAACAGTCCGAGATATTTTTCTTGTTCAGATTTATGTAGTGTTTCGTTATTTATTTTAAGTGTTAAATTGGTATCGGTTTTTTTGTTTTTGGCAGCAAATATCATGTACGAAGTTTTACTTGTATTAATTGTGAGAAGGTTATGTTTAAACCATGTGTCTAGCATATTAAGATCTTGTTGAGATTTAGCCATCATTTCATTTATATCTTTACCATAGTAAAATAAAGAAGTATCATCTGCATAAAGAATTAAGTCACCAGCTAGGTCGAGATCACTTATGTCATTAATATAAATAAGGAATAACAAGGGCCCTAGTATGGATCCTTGTGGAACTCCATAGGATATTCTAGCTAGAGTACTTTTATGTTCAGCAATTTTAACTATTTGATAGCGATTAAGTAGATATGATTCTAAAATTCTATATGCTTGGTCATTAAATAGATTTTTAAGTTTCGTGAGTAGCAGTGGATGACTTACCGCGTCAAAAGCTTTTTTAATATCAATGAAAATGCCTAAGGCCACTTGTTTCTCGTCAATAGCATTTTTGATATTGGTAACTAAGTCAATGGTAGCTGCTAAGGTATTTGATTTCGGTCTAAATCCATATTGTTTTTTAAAGAAGAAGTTAAAGCTATTTAGATGTTCGTACATACGAGTGTAGAGTACCTTTTCAAACACTTTAGATATGACCGATAGGACCGATATAGGTCTGTAGTTACTGGGATCAGTTTTTAAGCCAGACTTATATATGGGGCTTACTTTAGCTATTTTTAAACTGTCGGGAAAATACCCTTCATCTAGACATTTATTAATACAGGCGGCCAAGTTATCGATTATAATATTTTTAATAGATTTAAGTGTTTTAGTATTTATTTCATCTATCCCAGCACTAGAGTTATTATCTAAATTGTCTATTATTTTAGCTACTTCTGATGGTGTACAAGGTTTGAACTTATTTAAGGTTGTATTTAGTGATTTATGTTGTGTGAAAAAGCAAGTATTGTAGTTGTGGTAGTGTGTGGGAATATTGTTGGCTAAGACTGATCCAATAGTTGAGAAAAAGTTGTTAAAAGTATCACATATTTTTGTGTAGTCAGTAATCGTTTCAGTATTTATTATAAGTTTAGAAGGAACACTATAGTTAATTAACTTATTGTTTGCTAAACTTGATATTAAATTCCACATCTTCTTAGGTTTTTTTCTGCAGTTTTCAAAAGCATTTAGGTAATATTGTTTTCTCAACCGTTTGATCAGAGTGCTTACATGATTTTGTTCGATAGTGAATAGCTCTTTTAATTTGTCATCTTTCGGATTCTTTTTAAATTTCACCCATGTTTCATTTCGTGCGTTGATACCTTTAATGACTTCTTGTGTTACCCAGTCGTCTTGTGGTAAGTTTTGAATTTTAGTTTTTGTTGTCTTGTTACGGTTTATACTGTCTTTTATGAACTTTTCAAGCTGTGAGTAATCGTGGTTTTCATTAATAAATGTTGTTTGTGACATATCAGAACAAAGAGCTGCATAATTAACTGCTTCGTATTGTATTTTCGGTCTCGGCACAACTATACGTTTCTTCAATTCGAAATAGATCTGTTTGTGGTCTGACATGCTGGATTCGATTAAACTGAATTGAAATGGGTGCTCTTGAACGTTGGAGCAGATATGGTCTAATATTGTTTTAGTGTTACTCGTCTCTCGCGTACAGTATTCAGCTTCAATTTTGTTCAGTAGAGTATATCCAGATTCCTTTATACAGTTTCGGTATTCTTTAGATCGGTAGTCATTTGAAAGAAGGTTAATATTAAAGTCTCCAAATACAATGCATCGCTTTCGCTGTTCCAGATATGATGTGAATTTATCCAAAAATTTGTTGATATTAGTATCAGGAGGTTTGTATATTAGTCCTATATTTAGAGCCAACTTATGTATGTAGATCCACAAATAGTTATTTCTGTCACTATAGAGTGATTCTGTTATTTCAAAGGAAAAATTTTTATGTATAAAAATTGATACACCGCCTCCTATAGTATCATTCCTGATGTTGAAAACATGCATATAGTTGGGTATTTGTATTGATTGTGCCTCATATTCTGATGAAAGCCATGTTTCTGTAAGTAAGATAATGTGCACAGTAGCAGGTATATATTTCAGTATGCAAGTTAATTCTTCGAGTTTGCCTGAGGTATGTATACTTCGCACATTAGCGTAGAAACATTTTAGTGACGACGAGCTAGTAATAATGTCCTGGTAATTATTTGCCAATTGGTAAGTGACGTTATCATTTAAAGGATTGTTTGTTGTTTTGTTAGGTGGATGTATTGTTGTACTTAGTTTTTTGAGGCCTCTTTGATAATTTTTGGGATGCCTTTTATGTATTTAATTATAAGGTTTGTTTCTCCTTTTTCAGTACGCACTGCCAATTGTTTACGTAAGTCGATCATATATTGTTTTTGTAGCGGTGTTTGGTCGGAGTATATGCGTAGGTTCTCAGTCTTCAATTTTGTTTTGTTTCGAAGTAAATATTTAACTGTATTTTCCGATTCGAAACATATTTTTAGAGGTCGTGATTTCCCGGAGATGTGTTTTCCCAACCGGTAGTTTTTTAGCGGCATCGGGCAGTCCGGGTACATAGTATGTAAAATATTTAGAACCTTCTGTTTATCATTTTCCTGCATTTTTGATATGTCCGAAGTTGAGTCTTCTGGAATCCCAACAATTACAATATTTTTAGACCTTAATGCGCGGTCATAAAGCTCAGTGGCAAGATCTTCATAGTTAATATGTTGCGGTGTACTTGGCAATTTATCTAGGCTCATTGATGTCATAAATTTATCTTTCTCACTTTCCAACTTTGCAAAGGAGGATTTAAGTTGGCATAAGTCAGTCGTAACTGTTTTACAGGTGTTTATATCTGATTCAACTTTTTCAATGCGCTTCGTTAGATCACCCAAATGATGGTTAAACATACTCAGAGAATCTTTCATAGTAGTAATCTCGTCTCTTAAGGGTTTCAATTCATTCGACAACACTTCGTGCACCATGGATCTCATGTCGTTCCTCAGTTTACCAATTTCCGTTGCCATAATTTTTTGTATTAGTTCGGCCGATAAAGTGTCCTCCGCACAAGAACCCGAGGAGGAAGGGGTTGATACGGCGCTGGACCCGCCGCCACGGTGACGCGTTATGTTGTCGGTACTCTGCGATGGTTTTAAAGTACTCGTACTTCTAATCGGTGTATTATCTTGTTTAGGTTTCTTGGGTTGTTTACTTGAGCATTCTGGGCATATCCAAGATTTTTTCAACTCCGATGATATTGGTTTTTTGTCAGTTGGATGCAAGCATTGAGTATGATAGTAATGTTTGCATTTATTACATATGAGACTGCCGGCGCCATCTGTATTATCTTTGCAACATTGAAAATTCATTTTTAAGAAATTTTATATGACCAAGAAAAAATTTGCCAGTGGTGCGGATCGAACTCAGGCTCCGTCGATCGCTGCGTTCGCGTCGTTTCTTTGCACTTTACGCCACTCGTGCCTCTAGTTGATGCGGCGAATTTAGCGATCAGATGAATCTGGTCGTAGATTAGGTTTATAGTTCAGGGTAACTGATTAATTTTATTTTATGGTACCCACTTCAAACTTTTGTAACTGCACTTGAGATGATTGTTTTATTAAATAGTTCACTAATTACGTATTATTAGTCACAGATTTTTGCAAACACAGTTCGTATACGGGCACTTCCACAGAATTAACAACTTGAATAATGTAAATAAATGATTTGGACACTTGTTATTAATTAATTTCTTAGGAGCGTAGTGTAACGTGTCTACTCTGAATGACAGCGCGCGCCGAAAAAATCTTGATATTATTATTCAATAAAAATCTTTGAAAAAAATCTTTGAATCTTTGAATAACCTGACAGGTGCTTCGTTTTTCGTTAGATAACATCTAAGCATTAAAAATGAACATGTTCTGTTTGGCATACAACTTAAAAAAAAAATCGAAAGAAAATTTGACAAAGCGGCCGTTTCTTTATATAGGCAGTTCTCTTTTCGTCTGAATGTGCGGCTTAGAAAACTTAGAATGTAGGTACTACTTCCTGATGCGGATAATACACTAATTGCCTGTCACAATTTCTAAAGTTCATACGCAGTGTCGAGCAACAATGCCAAGTGAATCGAAGCTTAGCTATTCAATAGTAGGACTTCATCCCCACGTATTATCAAGTATGACTGATGTCAAGCATTAACTTATTGAAAAAAAAAACTTTAAGCAACTCAGAACGGCGCTTGTCTTTGTTTATTACTTTGCCTGAAACTACTGATCTAAGATTGCAAAATTGCATCTACACTAAAGTAAGACAATACAGTGGTAAGTAAAGAGTATGGACAATGAAGTGTGGCGCGGCACTAAGCACACGTTTCTCAGAAGCGTCCGAGCGCACTCGCCGACTGCGGCCGCCCCGTTCGTCTCAATCTCAATTACTCGCGCGACATGCCTCTTGCGTACCGAGTACCGACTGTGATATCGATGCGATCAACTCCATCTATCTCAATCTTTATCGAACCTCTATCGATGGACACATGTCACTGGATTGTCTCTTCGAGCCTTCCACGCTTTCTCGTACCTACCGCGATGTTAAATTATGTTAAAAGAGTTTCAAAAGCCATGTGCTGCACTGCACTACACCATTGACATTAGATCTTTATAATTTTCAAAATTAAAGATGAGAAACTTGGACCCAAAAGCCGTTTACCTGAGTAAAAGTAACGCCCAAGTCCCCAAAAATTCCCGACTAAATGGCTTATAAATCTATTAAACGTAGTCTTCGCATTTTTATACTACAAACATTATCAAGAAACATTCGCGAAAAAATTACGTAAGACTGAGCGGTAATGGTTATCGTAGGAAACTTGGTAAGTAAGCAAGGCTAACTGTTAGAGTACTGACTGGTAGGGTGACTGCAGCGCCAGATGAACTACACACCTGTTTGCTACTTCCAATATTTCCAAATAAATAAAATAGATTATTTTTACCGCCAAGAAACCGACTTTTCATTAAATTGTCCTGTTATTATAACCACATTATAACGCTGATGTGACTTCTGTTATCAGTAACATTGATGTCAAAAAATACGCAATTCATAAAAGATTTGTTTGGAGTGTTATTAAATAATTCTGGAATTGATAACTGCTATCGTGCGATGATACCTACTCGTTGTGTTCTCTTAACACTTAGTTATCCACTTTATCGTGTTCAGTTATACTTTGGGTCAAAAACTTGGTTTTGGTCTCGAAACCTACACTCGAGGAAAATGTTAGCTTCTACCCGTTAATGGCCCACTACTGGGCACGGGTCTCTCTACTTGCGGAGGCCTAGAGCATACTCCACCACTCTGCTCCAGTGCGGATTGGTGGAGGGGTAGAGGTCATCCCAAGTGTCGGAAGTTTTCATGCAGCCCAAGGCCCTCCGAAGCACGGAAACGCTCAAGAAATTTTGCCACTAGCGGTCACCCATCCAATGGAGAAAGTAATAAAAGAAAATATTAACAGCTGTTTCTTTAATCAATAAAGTTATTTACCTTAATGAGAAATATTTCCTTTGTATTTTATTATTGCTTAACACATGATACATTATCTCAGTGTTGTCTCCTTGCCATCACGGCTCTATATTACATTTCTTAATAAGAAAAAGAACTAGATATCGGAAGTATTAAGGTAACTACGTTAAACAGGTTAATTTATAAAATAAACCTAGGTTAAGCCTTCCTAATGTGTATCACAAATTATACATTAAAAGTATTTTGACATGCACCTCCCTCTCGATATGAACAAGATAACACAAAGATAAGGCGTAGATTACTGCCGAATAACATGTATACTGCGGTTTTTACGAGTCGCTATTTATAATAGTAAACAAACTTAGGTACAGTCTTTTATCGTTATTTGTAATTTAAAAATAAATTTTACTAACAAAAAATAACCGACTTCAAAGTTACTCAAAAACTACTTATCGGATCTCGTTCAAATGTATGTGGGATCACATGACAAGCACCTGCTTTCGATTAAAAAAGAATCATCAAAATCTGTTGGCGTGATATTGCTTTATTCTTCCATTTGTCGCGCACATTCTTAATACAAATTTAAGACTTATTTGGTTTTCTCATGGATGCCATTGTCAGATCTCAAAAAAGATTATGTGGGACCACATGACAGGCACCAGCTTTCGATTAAAAAAAGAATCATCAAAATCGGTTCGCTCAGTCTAAAGTTCTGAGGTAACGAACATAAAAAAAATACAGTCGAATTGAGAACCTCCTCCTTTTTTTGAAGTCGGTTAATAAGGCATTTCTACGCCAATTATTTTTTTAAATTAATATTTCCTTAAAAAGTAGTGCTAAGTTTGTTTAAAAAATAAGTTTTGTCTAAAAAATGGAATGGTTAGATGGACTCTTTAAAATTCTATAATTCCTATCGTCGCCCATGAACATCAGCAACACCAAACGCATCACTGATGCTTTGCCGGCCAAGAAAGAGAGAAGAAAGAGAAAGAAAGAACTGGCTCTCAAGCTCCCAGCTTGAACACGAAGAGTCGTTTGGCGGCTGACTCATGCTCGAGGATGGTAGCTATCCAGGCGAACCCCATGGAGAAATAAATAATAATAGTAATAAGAATAATGGTGTTAATTAACAACTTTTTTCACTTGCTATAATTTAACGCTTGACCCCAATCCCACTTGTTGGTAACTAGCGATAGTCTCTGGTGAAAAAGCGCACTAACTTTTAAAGCCATAATATGATCTACATATATCGTGAAACCTTATTTTAAAATTAACATCTAAACTACTTATATACTCTGACCAACAACAACGTTCACCGTTGCTTGTTAGCTTGCAAGTACTCCTCAAATCTCAACAACTCTTGTGACTCCACCGACCGAATGGCTCCGTCTGAGGCGTCTGAGAATGCGACGCTAATCGCGCACGCCATTTACAAGTCCAGAGTCCGGCCGGCAGGACCTACTAAACACAGATTAAAAACCGGTATCTTGAGCAAATTAATTAGTACCATACCACTGCTCGTTATCAGTGCTCATGTTCGAGGTTCGTCGAACAGCAGTCGGCAGTCGTACTGGCACCGAGACAATTAACGACGCGCTCCGTATCAATTATGTATTTGGATGTATTCACTAAATTACACTTCGAATTAGGCGACCGCGTAGTTCCGGTTGGAAAACACCAACTAATTATCTCTCATGTTTTAATAAAATGTTGCAAGACTACCTTTAGGAACGTTGAACAAGACCACGAGCCCAGTTAAAAGACAGTACATAGGTATTGAAGAATGTACCCAGTAGCGAGTGTACGTAGTACTGGAGAGAATTTCACGAAACTTGACTTCGCAAACTTTACTTAAAAGTTAGTCGAGGTTACAATTGAGGAGTGATTTTTCAAAAGGCCTTATTTCCACTAAGAACAAATTTTCAGAAACTCTTAAATTTCTTTGACAAGTAGAATTATTATTATAAAATTTTAAAATTAGTGAATATCGTTGTAAAATTGTCTTTAAAGACAGAGGGCATCCTGATTATAAGTTTTTTTTTGGTCTTTATTTTTTTTTAAATAAAAAACTTTTGGAAATATGACCTTTTGTTTGCTACCACAGGAAATAAGAGCTTTTGTATGAAACAAATTGGAATTATGCCCTTTTGTTATACACAAAGGAAATTAGGCTTTTTGTTACATTCATTCTGGGGTGGGTAGGTATGGAACCCACTTTGTAAAAGCGTCTTATCAGATGAAAAAAAACTTGAGAGGTGTCAAGGGGGTGTCCTTTGACACCTCTCAAGTTTTTTGGAACAAGTTTTTTGAAATGGAACGAAGTTCCTTGCAGTCAGCACTATAATCCGTTCACAAATCTTAGAGACTAAATTGACGTTTCATGGGTGACCAGTTTCGGGTGCAAATTAAATAGTGATGACCATAAACCGAATAGTAAATCGGAAAAATTTTCACAGCTTTTAAGGAAGGTCGACTATTTGTGTGATTATTGATTGAGTCCGTAAAACTAGTATAAAAACAAGTTTAAGCAACCATTATCACTCATATATCCATAATATATTTGCCCTTACTTACTAAATTTATAAGTTATTTTGCTTACAAAAACGAGTATTTGGCTATGGTTACATTCGGTATACAGTTAATTTAATACTATTTAGCCAAATACTAAATACCTAGGTAGATATGAGTGTCGCTACTAATATGTCACTATTCTTACGACATAGTTTACGATTCAAAAAACCGGAAAAGTAGATCGCACAAATTTAGCTGGTATCATTATTTCGAACTTTGACATTAGAGGTTGTCATTTTAGTCTCTAAGATTTGTGAACAAGGTATAGGATAGCAAAAACATGCAGCAAGTGTGCCACAACAAATCTAAGGTATCAAACCTCTCATCCCTCCCCCACTGGTGAGATGTCGTGAGATTTTATTCAACCCCCACCCCCAATCTCACGTGAGATTTTTCAAAATGTGGGTTTCTTACGTACTGCGTGCTGCATAACCAACTTTTTTTTAATTTGTCTACGGTCGCGGTGTTACCATGAAACTTGAAAGAAAGTGGACGAAGTGGATTTCATCACAGGTTCTCACCTATTTCTCACTAATCACAAGCTTTTTTTGTGGGTTAGTTCAAGTAAAGGAAATATGACGTTCTGTTTCAAATTTTAGAATAACGTTACAAAATATGCGGGAAATACGGCGTTTTGTTTAAAATTATACTAACCATTGACCTGATAATAAAATTGTGTGGAAATGTGCCGTTTTGAAAAAAAAACAAATATTGATGTACGTTTTACTAAAAGAAATACGGCGTTTTAATCTAAACAGTTGTCGCTTTTAGGTGTGATATTGCCTTGACTACAGGATTCCGTAAAAATCTAGAATCAAGTCAAAATTGGAAATAAGGCCTTTTGAAAAATCACTCCTCAATTGTTTATTTATATTTTCAGCCCTGTTCCTATCATTCGTATATTTAAAACAGAGAGTAACCTTCTTTGTTTTGGAATAAATAATTATAATTAGCAACCGCTCCGTTGGCGAACGATAAGCAGGAGTAATTCTTGACAAAAAATAACCGACTTCAAAATTAACGATAACTCAAAAACTTCTCTTCAGATCTCGCTTAATAGGGACCACATAACGAGCTTTCGATTTAAAAAAATCAGTTCACCCAGTCGAAAGTTCTGAGGTAACAAACATAAAAAGTACAGTCCAATTGAATACCTCCTTTTTTGAAGTCGGTTAAAAAGTAAATCAAAACTTACATGACAATTTCTTAACAGCTAGAGAAGCAGCTTCAATTACCTGAAAATAAAAAGTACATATTATTTCTTAATATTTTAATTACAAAATAGTAATAAGTAATACGTAGTGATAATTTTATTATTATTAATAACAAGGACTAAATAGATAGGAAAGATAAGTAGCAAATATTATGTGATCAATATGAACGTTCATATTATAGTCACCACCCACGCACGCTATCATTCCACGGGGAGTTGGGTATACAGTATACACAAATGAGAGACAATAAACAACCTCAACCACACAACAAAGTAATATTAATGACTTATTAAGTTACTAATAATCTTTACGCGTAGCCTTACTCAGTATTCTGGGCCACCCCAATACGGCCAATTCTGTTCAGGAATCCAACCCAAGATCGTGGTATAAAAATTATAAGGTCATATAATGTAGCCCACGATATTTTGATGCAGTTTTATTTAAGCAGGCATTTTAGATATCTTGAAAGCGAAGCGCTCATAGTCCAGCGGTTCCATTATAAATCCTACCATACGCTTAGCGGAGAAGACCAAGTTCTATCAAGAGCAAATGCCGTGTCATCAGCACAAGAAGAAGATCGCAGATTACCACGGGCTGATGATAACGAAAGTGAATGAAACTGAAGACTACGCAAAGTCAAGCTCAAACCGCGCTAATGAGGATTACACAATACGTAATGTTCGAATACATCCACGCCTGTGATGCAACGCGCACGTGAGGTGTGCGGGTAACACGCCACTTACAGCACTCACTCGCACGTCGTATACCCGCCAGTGCCTGTGACGTTGACAGTACACGTGCTGCAGTGACATCACAACTGCGTTCATCTGGTTATATAGCTGGTCAACATAATAACAACCATTTTTAAAATATCCACTTTGTTCATCAGCGTGACATGGTTGGGACTGACTTCGCGCTAGATAAACTGAAAAATTGTTTGATTTCTGGATTCTCGAATACCCACAGTCTCCTTCAGGTCGTCACCTGCCATAATCTTCAGCTGGTATTTCTGCGACTCCTATAGCAGGATTAATTTCGTATACAAATTCCTTGACTTTGGTCCCTTCGAACCATGTACTAGTTTGGTAACTAGGATATACATATCAAACAGATTCTTTCAATCAAACGTGTGACAAGTCACAATAGAGCGGTGGAATGAATTCTGCGATGAGATCAGTCTTGCATGGGTCAATGAATCGTAGAAAACTCAGCAACAAGACCTGTGCTACGCATTGGAATAGACAATATGGACAGTCGGCGAGTCTAGTTGGAATAGTAATTCGAGCACACAATAGCCAATCAACTTGACAAACGAGCGGGCGAGCGAGCGAAACGCGTAAATACGCTGGCTAGTGGCTGGCCTACAGGCTACACAACAAACAACAAACACACGACACGTCTTTTTATCGGACGCCTGCTGAGGTCGTTACACTCTTTATTAAGGACTAATGAACGATCGCGACGGTGCATGGAATAAACGCAATAAAACACAAACGTAATATTTCATTTCATAATAATTGCAATTATATTTAAAAAAATATATATATACAGAATTAGAAGTCCGCTTATTTGGCTATATGTTACAATGTACTAAAATTTAAATAAACTAAACAGGAAAATATTAAATGTAACACAAAAAGGAAGATAATATTACAAAGGCAAGGAGTCAAATAAGGAAGAAATAACAATACAACTTTAACTTTATCCTGGTCAAAACCAGTCACACATGCGGCTGTTTTTATATAAGAGAAGACTATTTACCGAATGGCAACGTCAACCATGGATATTTATTGTGGGGACTTTTCAAAACTCAACCGCAGAAGAAATAATAGTACCTACTTATAAATACTCTACAAAAAATTGTCAGCTCCGACGCACGACTGGAGTTTACTCCTTACGAACGATTATAAAATATATAGATTAGTAAATGAGGGTAAATGAACGCATCGTTGACGTTATCGTCAAATCAGTAACAACGTCATTTAGATTCTTTCTTGGTTGGTAGTTTGAGCACGAAAATAACGCATAACGTAACGTAACCGAGAAAGTTTGATTTTAGTTCCCATAAATTTTATCCCCCCGGGCTTATAATAGATTATCTTTGGTTGTAAACGCAATTCAATCTTGTCATTTGGTTTGACAGTGTCATATTTTGACGTTTCGAAATGTATTCGTCTCAATAAGTTCTCTCTTACGTACTCTCGCTCTCTGTTCTGGATGTAATGTACTCGCTCTCTGTTTTTGATAAAATCTTGTTAAATCCTTGATTTACGTATTATTTATCCTAATAACCCATCATCACTACCTACTAAAGTTATCGTAAAAATTTCATTCACGCTTTCGGACCGAGAAGACTAAAACAATGAAAAACTTCAGGTACCTAACCGAAATTTAATTATGATATTTAATTTCTCTGTTTGTGATTTTACTACTACCAAGCGTCAGAGTAGTAAGGTCGCATGTAAATGTCTAAGATGATGGCTTTTTGCCAGTGCCGGCCCGAGCATTTCTGGCGCCCTAGGCGAAAAACTAAAACGGCGCCCTTTTAAGATTTTTTTTTGACAAAACCATGTAAAAAAATAAAGTGTAATTTTTAACAAAAAATATTACATAAACAAGACGGTATACCCACAAACCCGTTTTTTTAAAAAGGACGTGTTTTCTCTAGTTAAAAATATATACTTTTAGCTAAGAATTCTAATTTCAAATAAATTTTATTTTAATCAATGCAGTTGCTTATTCGACGCTTAAACTGAAATAAATAAAAAAATGCCTAGATTTTTTTTGGAATTCCAATTTTGTTTCATAATTTTTGTTTTAACATAAACTTGACTAAGGATTTTAGATCATTGTGGTTTTTTGTGTGATACCAACTGTAGGTAGCGAACCTGCGTATTAGGCCTAGATCCTTCCGTAAGTGCAACAAGCAAACATTTAATCTATCACCACCTTTAATAAAACATCTCCAGAAGCAAGCAGAAACACGGCTTAATGTTAGCGTAAACTTTGAAAACCCATTTATACAATGGTGTCAGAGTAGGATTCTCAAGTACTTTGGTCAGGTGGTAGGGCGCAAGACGGATAATTTGAAGAAACGGATAGTGGTCGGTCACGTGGAAGGAAAGAGAAGTAGAGGGAGACCACCAACCCGCTAGCCCGATACTGTTAAGCAGACTTGTAAAGCCATCGTCCACGCATCCATACAACTTTCACAAGATAGAAAAGCCTGGAAGATCCCAATTGCAAAAACCACGACCACGACCCTCAGTCATGTGAAAACGATGAAGAAAAAGCCAAAGACAACTCAGTTGAGAAAGGACTGGCTGAAAAATGGCTGATTGAAAAATGGAAGCTGCTCAAACAAGGCGAATAAGAAACTCGGAAAGCTCTAATGCAGAGTACTCGGAACCTTGTCGAGAAATTGAAAGAATATGTAGACGGGATAAAAACTTTTACTATGAAAAGATCTACAGGGATATAAAACATCATGCAGAGCAGTGGCAAGCTGTGGATCTCTATCGCAAAATTAAACAGATCACCTGAAATTTCAAATCTCACACCTGAACTATCGAGGACAAAGAAGGCAATCCGATTTCCAATATTACCAATAATGATCCAATATATGATGGAAGAATTATTGCGCCGAGCTTTACCGCAACCTGGACACACAGCCCAGCATGCGTGTAAATGAAACTTTTGAATACCAGCCGGACATCCTCCAATCAGAAATATAAAATGCAATCTCCAGCTTCTGTCCTCAAGGAACTAAAGATTAACCAAGACTTTTCAGCATTGGCCTACACCGTAATCTTAAATACTTTGGACATATTGCAAGAAGATCTCGTGACATTATGGTGAAATTGATAATGACAGGCAAGATTTAGGGCAAGAGACCTCGGGGCCGCCGTCCTAAAACATAATAGGATCAAGTATCCAAACACCTGGAGATACCAGTCATTACGGCACTAAGCCCTTTTTAGTGGCGCTCCAAAAACTGTTCGATTCCGTCATCGATACAGGAACTACCCCGAAAACGTGGGGCAGAAGTGTGGTGACGCTGTTCTTCAAGAAGGTCGATAAAGTCCTTTTGAAGAACTACAGTCCTATTGCACTTCTGAACCACGTTTGTAAGCTGTTTTTGAGGGTGCTCATAGATCGCATTGCACGCAGGCTTAACGACTTCCAGCCTCCCGAACAAGCAGGATTCCGAAAAGACTACAGCACCATGGACCATATACACACACTGCGGCAGACCGAGGTCTCCGCCGTTATGTGTTACCTATGTGGACTATGAGAAAGCCTTTGATTATATCAAGACCAGGTTCTAAATCTGGGCGGTATTAAATTGTCTCCAGCGGTGCCGGATCGACTACCGGTTTAATGAGGTATTGAAGTGTTTGTACTCATCTGCCGCCATGTCCGTCAGAGTACATGATACAGCAACAAACCTCATCCAACTGCAGAGAGGTGTCAGGCAAGGGGATGTCATATCCCCAAAACTGTTTGCAGCGGCGTTGGAAGACGTTTCAAGCTGATGGAATGGAAACTACTTGGTATTAACATCAATGGCGAATACATCACACACCTGCGACATTGCTGCCCTGGAATTTGTAGATGAATACATTTACCTGGGACAAGTGATCCAGATGGGTAAGTCCAACTTCTAGAAAGAAGTCGTAGAATCCAACTCAGATGGGCTGAATTCGGAAAACTGCGTCATACTCGTAAAACTATCATTAGCTTAATCCATCCATTAGCTCAAAGTCGCAGAGCGGGCTATGGAGACGACTGTGCTCTGCATTTCGCTACTCGTTGCGGAAGAAAGGTCGAATGGCGCCTGTGTCTCCGAAAAAGGATCAAAGTACGCCCCCCGACCAAGTGGACTGACGACCTGAAGAAGACAGCGGGCATCCTCTGGATTTAGAAGGCTCAGAACCGGTCAGAGTGGCGCACGTTAGGGTAGGCCTATGTCCAATAGTGGACCTCCAAGGGCTGATGGATGGACGGCACTCTACCAATCTACTGATCGCCAAAAATTGAGACAACTCATTGCAAAAGCTCCGCATGACAATCACGATCTTCAGTATTGAAGCAAGACTGAAGACAGATTTTCTTTCATGCGCACAAGATTTTGAAATTTTTAAGACGTACTCCGTACCCGTATCAATAAGCCTGGCATTAGTAAAAGATGAGTAAATCCTGTAAAATTTCCTGTTAAATTAAACACGTGATATCTATCACGCTATCTATTGCTTAATAACTAAACATTATTATGATTGATTCCTGTCAAAACAGTTATAATTAAGCTATTTTATCAAACGCGTTTTGTCTAGTGAAAACTAATCTTAACTGATATTTATTTATAATAGAAGGAAATTCTACAAAGGCAAATAATTTAAAAATATTTCCAACTTTTGAAAACGTGTTCTATTTAGTTCTGTGGTTTATGCTGTTACACACTTAAGCAAAACTTAAAAAAAGTATTTGTATCGGATGATCGGAGCATAAAGTTGGTATAGAATACCAATAAAATTTCTAGAGGAATCTAAGTTTAGAAAATTTATTTAGAAAAACTACATTTACTATTTAATTACCTACAGAGTAAGTAGTTGCTTACTAAATTAGGCATGCTATCTGACTGGCCAATTTCATAGATAGGTATAATTTTAATCCTTTCGTGACATAATTCGGTATCATTCATAAAGACAATAGTTGTTCGGTAGTTTGTAAATCTCCACATGACTACTCGGTTGCATCAACATCCTTATAGTCTCTTTGACCAAAATATTATTCCAAATAAATACTGTTCTGGAATAGCTTTGGAAATTATATTCGTAATGTTCAAAAGACATGAAAATTATACTTATTATTTTTGTCTGTGTGAATCTTTCATTGATTTAAATAAATAATTTTTTTTCTTAATTTCGATGCCGCCGATTTGCGCCCCCCAAATCCCAGCGCCCTAGGCGGTCGCCTAGTTCGCCTATATGGACGGGCCGGCCCTGCTTTTTGCGCTCGTACGTGGTAGAAACAGCAAAATATATTGCAGACCTATATAACCCAGAAACTCAGAATACGGCAGAAAGAAGCACAAAATGTTATATTTTCCAAAACAAAAATATTTTCAGAAGAGAACATACCGAAAGCAGACTCCAGACACGATTTGACCGCACACTCGAGGAGTGATCAATATCATTGATTGTTTACCATCACTTTGTGCCGCGCTACCGATCGATTAGCGGCTAGAGCTCCGCAGACGGCAAGAATGAACATGCCCAGTGGCAAATCAAACCAAGCAAGCATTGAAATATTCCCAAGGTGCAGATAAAGTTCAGACAAAAGTATTACGATGATGATGAAGATAGCAATACCTTAATGTACTTTAACAAAGAAGCAACTTTTGTAAAGTATAAATAAATAAATAAAGTATATATACCTATATAAGTGTTTTAACGTTTCGCTTAAATAATGAAATTCTAAACGATAAATATTACTGAGATGATAAAATTGAAACAAGGGGAAAATGTTTATTACTCTTGGGTCATAATTCTATCTAGTCCTATAATTTCTATGAACGACAAAACAAACGCGGGTATTGTATGAATGTTAAATGAATTGGTTAAGTTATTAACTTGGTTATCGATCATTAACAAGTTATCGATCACTAACAGAATTAAAAGATGTACAAACCGTAGAGGTAATATCGACAAAGAGGAAAACCTGCCCTGCCATAAGTAACTCAATGACTGAATATCAGTATGATATACGAATGGATATTCATGATGTGGGATCATTTCTTTTGGCTTTTTCTTTCGGTTACCGGTCGCGTGTCTAAAGACACAAAGTACCTGTCACGCATTTTTAAATAAACATCGCGCAATTAATTACATCGAATACCCGAATCTTACGTTTCGTTAGTAATAATAAAACAAACAAAAACAAAGTAGTATAATAGGCATTATTTTAGTGTTTTCGATAAGTTCCGAATTGTCAATCGACTCGCCGTGTTCCGGCTGGGGCTTTGAGAGCCAGTTCTTTCTTTCTTTTTCTTCTTTCTTTCTTGGCAGCAACGCATCAATGATGCCTTTGATGTTGCTGATGTTCATGGGCGACGATAGCCACTTACCATCAGATGGATCGTCAGCTCTATGTCGTCAGCACGTTTGTCGGCTATTTCTATAAAAAAAAACATAACTTACTATTAAATTTAAACGCATTAAACATGAATCAGGTATTATAAAAATTGCGTCACGTTTTTCAAGATTGTAAATTTGCACAGCAGTGTATCATATCTTTTTAATTTTATATCAACAAACGGTCGACGATATTTGCAAACTCTTTGTAAATATTCATAGCATAACGCTTATGGGTCGAAATGTTATTCGTAGAAAGAGATGCCAAGGTTACATTCAAGAATTCGTAAAAAATATGTAGATTTATCAAACAGGTAACTGGTGGTATTCAGTCTCTTTGTACATTACAATAATTGTATTAGAACAAAAGGCGGCCTCATGTATGTAATTCTAATTAGCATTATCTACCAGTCAAGTAATATTCTTCACAATAATTTATATCTCAATCAGCATTGTTTTTCTTACTTGTTTGAAACTTTTGTGTCATTATTTGCTATGTTTTTGCTTTCCTTTCTGTAAGACGTGAGTGTGCCAATCTGATACTTGTTTTTAATAATTTCTAAAATCCTGAAACAGAAATCCTATGAACTTATTGGCAGGTTGGTGTCTTCGCGATATTCACCGACATTATATAATTTATATAACCATCGTGCATTCAGAACTGGGGTCCCCTTGTGTGGGAGACCAATGTTCATGACACTTGACAGCCAGCAGTGATCTGCTCATGCTGTTGTTATGTAATTACGAGTACTCGTATATAATAGACGAGTAACCGCCCTCGCTTTGCTTCGGTTTTCTTATTTTTTTACTCCTTGGGTTACATTATTGGAGTTTTATTAAGGATCCCTAATTTTTTGGAAAATATAATATAACCTATGTTACCCGGGGATAGTGTAGCTTCCCAACAGTGAAAGAATTTTTCAAATCGGTTTACTAGTTTCGGAGCCTGTTCAATGCAAACAAACAATCAAATCTTTCCTCTTTATAATATTAGTATAGATAAATCATAGCTGTAGATAAACTAGTTTGTAGATAAACCTTAGTCCTTTAGTCACTCAATCATCTCATAGGATGATATGAGTTTAGTAAAGATGATAAAACAGGCATTATTAAGTACTCAACCAAAGTTTTAGTTTCGAGTAGCTCTGAGTGCGGCGTGTGTGCACAAGACGTGTTCCCAAGGTCCATGATAATTGATAACTCTCGATTAGATAATGGCCCCGAGACCGCGACCAATCAACACGTATTGCTGATTTTTGCGGTTGGCAAAGGAGAACCCCATCTTCCATAGAGACACCGGCCCAGATTAGACAAGAATGAAAATTGGTGGTCAATTAGATCATTGTAAAAGCTTTAATTTCTCCAATTTTCACGTCTGCTAGCAATGGCCAACTAATGAAATCCTAGAATTTCCACCTAAATATGGTTATGTCACACTCATGTCACTCACAGCAATATATTATGCCTGTTACTAGGGACTTACTACCTCAAACCAAACACCTACTCTAATATTGACAGTTAAGACGCAGTAAAAATTAAAGTTACATATAAACACTAACAAAATACAACTACTTAAACAGTAGGTAATGGTTGAAACCAAGTAGGTGGGTGAATATTATTATTAATAAAAGCTATTTCATGTTTTAAAGGGATTTTATTAGTTATCATCACATCATAATATTATATTAATATTTCGTGTAGAAATTGTGCAGTAGGTATACGTATTGTATGGGTAGTGCAACGTCTGCATCCTACTGTTCTTCTAGAGGTATATAGGGTACGTCATCCAGTGTTCAGAAAAAGGTCAGTCACAAAACAGGCGATCTCGGAGTCCAATATTCATGCAATATTTGTTTAAAAAACAACAACATCAAATCCAGAAGTTATAGCGAAAACAAATTCACCAAAACACTAGTACGAAAGCGAATGCAATAGAAAATTAAAATAACTGTGTGCGTTTCGATATGTTTCAATAGTAAATATGACTGCAAATACGATGAAAATATTAATTTAATAGTAAAAATACACAAAAGATGCAAGATTAATGACAATGGTGTTATTTATAATTGCTATGGTAACCAAAATGACATTAGATAGGTTAGATTACAACAGAGATCTTTGTTGTCAGTCGATTCAAATATCTCGAAATCGATGTCAAAATACTAGAATTGTCTTTTAATTAGCGTAACGATTTAATGGTAATTATAAATATATTACATAGTTTAGTTATACAATGAATAAAAAAACATGTAAAAAAGGAAAAAAGTAATTAATCTTGTACTTACAATGAATAATAAATAATTCATAAAATATATTATTAAGTTCCCTAATCGATATATGTAATCGATTTAATCGATTATAAAATCGTTTGTAATGAGGTAAATACTATGAAAACTTTTTTGTATTATTTTGTTCATTTAGCAAATGCAGATGAGGCTCAGATTTAAACGTGTTTATCTAGTAAATAAGACGAATTTTTTGGTATATAGTTTACTCTTGTCTTTTCTTATGCCTACCACAGAACACATATATTTCGTGGCCGGAAATCGGGGTTCTCCTTTTTGCCTCTTAAATAATAGCTCCATTATGAAGCTCGTTCAATTGTATTCACTGCAGGAAAGTTGAACAACAGAAAAGGGATATTTGTGATAGCACCGGTTATCACTGACAATGCGTTTGACGGAAAAGGAAGAGCTATATTGCTACTGTTGTTAGTTACGCTAATAAGGTGTCAATCAATCAAAATATTTTATTCATAATTATGTATGTATGTAGATTCTATATCACTGATACAGTGCTGTGCTGATACATTTATGCACGTCATAATTTTTTTAATCTTACCAGCTTCTCGGAAAGGTGCTTCGTCACGGAGGGGAAGAAAAGCTTTAAATAAACTCCTCAGCACATATTTTTAAAACCATATTACAAAAAAGAAAATATTACAAAAATATTTACTAATCTGAGCGGAACTGTTTGCAGACCTAGTTATTTCCATGCGTCCATGTCATTTAAATACTTGTCTACACTATAGTATCCCATGCCTAACAACTACACCAAGCCCTATGAAAGATGCACTTTACTTAGGCGGAACGAAGGCGTAACTAATTGATGATTTGATGCATTTTTCTTGTTTGGCGATTATGAATATCACAATTTTGTTTATACGTCTGCAACCAGTTCCGTACAGGCTAGTGATACTTTTTTGTAATAAATATACCAATGTATTTTATTTTTAAAAGATGTGCTGAGGAGTTTCTTTCGGCTTTTCTTCTCCTCCATGACAAAGCACCTTTGCGAAAAGTTGGTTCATTAAAAAAATGACGTGCATAAGTGTATCAATGATTCCTACATGAATAAATGATTTTGAATTTGAATTTACGTGCTTATATTCTTCAGTATAAAAACTACATTAAGTACTAAAGATATAATGGGAAGCTACTGTAACCACACCTGTTTCCTTAAACTTTTCACGCAAAGATTCCCGAGAATTAAGTTTACAAATAGCCCTAATAGCTCTTTTTTGTTTGGAGTATGAAAATTCTATACTGGCTGCTTTGCCCCTCAGCAAGATGGCATAAGACATAACATTGTGGAAAGCCAGTCACGGTGAAAACACAAAGCCATCCAACGACTCCATACATATAGTTTGATTGTTATCGATGCGGTCTTTAATATTATTATATCTGTAGTATTGTTTATGTGGATATTTAGTAACAAAACCTGCTTTGTTCGTGTAGCTTTTGGTAAATCAAACTAAGTGTATTTTTATTTCGTTAATCCAAAAAAAAGGAAATCAACCCATCATAAAGATTTCCAGTGTCCATAATGACTGAATAAATGATGTTTACGAAAACTAAAGATGAATTGTAATTATTTTTAATGATGCATGAGATAATATGATAAAATTATGATAAAATATGATGCGTCACATGATAATAATTGGTATCGGTAAAATCTAAGAGAAAATATTTGTTTGACTAGATCAGTTAGGTACTAACTTTAAAGGAATAATAAATAAAAATAAATGTCGATGTCGTCGTAGTAAGTAGGTAGGTACAGCCTAAAACTTATTGAACTCAGGTTGGTGGTAAATAATGGAGTTAATTACAGAATTTGGAATGGGATGTATAGGATGTAGTATAAGAATATAACATAGTGCAGTGATCTGGTAGGTAGTGGAGGTACCTACCCAGCGATTTATCCAACAAGGTAAGTTGACAAGCATCCACTCGCCAGTCACGCTATTCTCAGACTGCGGGCGGCGTGTATTTTAAAGTATTTTTGTACCTTATTCTAAATCTACTGAAGGTATTTCACTCAGATACGCGTGTACCTCATCTGTTTACACTTTACCCAGACTCCAGTCAGTGCTTCGGTGAATGCAAAATTTAAAAAAAAGCGCGAAATTTTGTTTATGGGTATTTTGATAGCGTTGCCGCGTTGTGAGTACAGAGGATTTATAGCATCGTAGATTATAAATAGCGTATCGCAAACACACCGACATAAATAGCGCTATCACGAGCACCGCGGAGGCACGTGCCTTTTTATTATCACCTATCGCTCGACGAAGCGCCTTCAAGAAATTTTGCACGTTTTCTTTAAACTCCTTTATAACATAACTGGATTGCTTGTTTGATCTTTCAATTTGACAGTGTGAGGATATGAGACCTGTCCCTGATTTGTGACAAACCGCTCTGCTCTGCTCCGCTCCGCTCCACTCCGCCCCGCTCCGCTCCGCTCCCCTACCCCTCACTCTCCTACCCTACCCCTGTACAATGCTTCCTATCGCACTTTAGAATTTATGTGTTTGTCTCTTTTTACTGGACAGTTTCGTTTCATATAATTTCAAGTCACCCCCGTACTAAAGAAGTTTTCACTTCAAAAAGCTTCTAGATCTAGACTTAGACAACTTTTTTAAGCGCCATTTAAGTTTTTATCTAAATATCTTGAGTAGAATTAACTACTAAAGACGTCGCGTCATAAACTCTATCACAGAATACTAGCTAATAAAAGAGGCGCCAACAACAGTGGCCATATGGAAGCAAGTAAGGTTTTCTGATTATTTTAAGGGCGCCATAATAAAATGTAGGGGGCACTGTTTGAGATTGAGCTATTTGTCTTGAAGGGGCACTGTAATCTGTAATCCGCGTCTGCTTTTGATGCAGAAAGTGTCCGGATTTTCCATGGACCCTTTTTAAAAAACCCCGCCCGGTCGCTCCGCGGATGCCCTATAAACAAAGATAAATCCGAGGAAACCCGGACGGATAGACCTAGCCACGCTCAATGTCTATAGATCTGAACAATGCTTTACTATTATTGAATCTCAAAACCCAAAAACGTTCAAACATTTTACTAACATTCGTAGCTTTGGCTTTAATAGCCAGCTTCCATGAAACATTCTACTTTCTTAAACTAAATTAAATTCTATGCAAATACCACTTTTATTTGCATAAAAAATAAAATTAAAATTTTTATTTTGTTCATTATGCTATTATACATGGTGTAACTTAAATATATGTAACTTAGGAGGGTACATGGCTCAAAATCGGCAGCTGAATCGATTCCACGTATTTTTAATGTAGGTAATTTTTTTTTCCTAAAAGAAATTAAAATTAAGTAAATGATGTCACCCAATTCTTTAAACAGTCGAAACAAACAAAAATGAAACTTAAGTCAATGCAATAGGGTCCTTTCAAGCATTATTATACTTAGCCACAGCCTTGTGGCACACACACTATCAAATGTACGAGTTGTACGACGTAAAAGAAATTTACACTACAAACGCAATAGATCAAAAAAATTAAAGACAGTTCGTACATTTCCTTACGTTCTCTTTTCCGCATATTTAAAAACAGTCCGGAGAAAGCGAGACATAACGAGGTTTCACTCACAGCCGGCGATACGGCCCGGCCGCCGCCGCCCTGCGTCGGCGGCTTTTGTGATTTAGATCTTAGGAATAAAAAGATGTAACTCAAAAATAACAACTTGTGGGAATCAGCTGTTAAAGTTTTGAACTTTTTCCGACTTGTGTTTGATTCAAGATTGAAAAATAATTACTATGCTTTCCATTATTTTAACTGTTGATATTGTATGTTCAAGGTACCGTGATTTCAAAAATAGTTGAAAATAGTGTCCTAATATCTATTATACTTTAAAAAAATTGATGCAAAAAAAGTTCGTACTAAAATACTTAAACTCCAGTTGCTAAATTTCCAAAATCACAAATTTTGAGTTACATCTTTTTTTTAAGCGTGCGAAATAGTAACGCGCACACTTCCATACGCGCTTACTCTATTCTGCATATACGAAAACAATAATTGGAGCGAGACATAAACGAAGGTGTTTCCCCGGCCTTGTCGCTCAATTCCCACACACCGGCTTATGATCTAAGTAAACAAACAAATTTGAAATTGAATTTAAATCAGTCAGTTCAATACGTTACGCCGAAGGCATCGCGCTGCGCTGCGCTTCGCCGATACTTACCTATTCTATTAGTGTTTTTAACCGACTTCAAAAAAAGGAGGAGGTTCTCAATTCGACTGTATTTTTTTTTTTTTTTTTTTTTTTTATGTTTGTTACCTCAGAACTTTGGACTGGGCGAACCGATTTTGATGATTCTTTTTTTAATCGAAAGCTGGTGGCTGTCATGTGGTCCCATATAAATTTTATTGAGATCTGACAATGGCATCCATTAGAAAACCACATAAGTCGTAAATTTGTGTTAAGATGTGCGCGACAAATTGACGAATAACTCAATATCACGCCAACCGATTTTGATGATTCTTTTTTTAATCGAAAGCAGGTGCTTGTCATGTAGTCCCACATAAATTTGAACGAGATCTGACAAGTAGTTTTTGAGAATTTGAAGTCGGTTATTTTTTGTTAGTAAAATTTAGATTATTAGTTATCGACTTATCGTAACTGTTCGTACAATGGCTTTTCGGTATACTAACATTGATTATACTGAAATGGTGAGAACTTTGGCACAGTGTGGTGACAACGTGGCATTAGCGTGCAGAACTTATAATGCTAGGTTCGGTACCAATGTAGACCGTAGGACTATGCTAGCAGCTACTCAACGGCTCCGAGACCACGGAACATTTCGACCGAACACTGCGATCGACAGAGGAAACAATGTGCGCATACCTACTCGTCTTCAAAGCGAAATACTGGAATATTTCGATGCGAATCCCCATACCAGTACTCGTGAAGCCGCCCCACATTTTAACGTCAGTCATATGTACGTGTGGCGAACGCTTCATGGTGACGGCGAGCACCCATTCCACTTGAGACGCTGTCAAGAATTGATTCCTCGTGATTATGAATCACGGTTGGAATTCAGCCGGTGGTTACTCGACAATTGGCAGCGAAACATTATTTGGACGGATGAAAGTACCTTTTCACGAGTGGGGATGTTCAATCAACATAATACGCATTTGTGGAGGCACGAAAATCCTCACGCATGTAGAGTGGATTCTTTCCAGCACCGGTTCTCCGTTAACGTCTGGGCGGGCATTATCGGTACACACGTACTTGGGCCCGTATTCCTAGAGAGATTAACAGGACAGTCATATTTAGTGTTTTTAAGAGAAACTTTGCCGGCACTGCTAGAAGACGTACCTCTTGTAAATTTACGAGAGGTGTTCTATCAACACGACGGTGCCCCAGCGCATTTCACGTGGACTGTCAGGCAGCATCTTGATGCTGAATATGGGGAGCGATGGATCGGTCGCGGCGGACCGGTTCAGTGGCCACCAAGGTCACCTGATTTGACGCCCCTAGACTTTTTTTTGTGGGGACGTGTTAAGTCTTTAGTTTATTTTAAAGATTCCACTAGCGCTGAGGATCTAAAAAATAAAATAATAGCTGCATTTGACATAGTGAAAAGTGACACTGTCGTATTAAATAAACTTAAACGACAATTGCACAAACGTGCATTATTGTGTATCGAACAAGGTGGTGGACATTTTGAAAATGTCATTAAAAGACGACGCCGCAGGAGTTGGTAGGAGCATGGGCGTAGCTAGCGCCCCACCGTGCCCCACCCAGGCTCTGACCTGTAAGCCTGTAAGGTACCTAATCAAACTTAAAAAACTTAATTATCTACGTACTAACTACAATACTTAATATCTGTAGGAAAGTTTACACTCGACAGCTGTCGTCAGTCGACACAAAAAATGCGATCAAAACAAAAAATTACATATTATTTTAGACTGCTGCCCCACCCTGAGCCCATGGCTGGCTACGCTGATGGTTAGGAGTACAGAAGGATCAGGAGAGAAGAAACCAGTTATCAGAACTGTAAGTAATACCTACATTAACTAAATTTAATTGGTTGTTTAATGTTAGTAAATACTTTTATGATTCACAGCTTTTAAACACGCCGTCTTTGTTTACTTTTGTTCTATTATACCTCTAAACGATAAATAATTCAATAAATATCTTATAATTTTAATGCCAAAACGATTGACATTGTATTTAATCAAAATTATTCAAAGTCGACAGTCCAAAGCCTGTAAAGTGTGATGGAAAGAGGGAATCATAATTTGTTTATGAAACATAATTTATCTCAGTACGATTACCTAATAATTTCAGTAAATTTTTAAATCAGCTGTTTCTGGCTTATGGAATCCACGCTGTGACGTTGGTCTCTCTCTCTCTCATGTGTGCGTGAGTCTGTATGCGTGCATAGAATGTTATGAACATTATTTTCCCTCTACGAGAAAGTAACTGATTTCTTAAATAAACAATTACTAAGCTAATAAAAAATATTTCAGTGTATGTATTATGATTAAAACTAAATAGGTAGGTATTCTAATTGGGGTGTTTAATGTAATGAAATGAAATGAAATTTAATGTAGTGAAAAGTGACACTGTAGTAGGTATTAAATAAACTTAAACTTATTACTGACATTGTTAAATAATTTTGTTCTTTAATTTGAGGTTTATTAATCAATGAGTTCAAAATTGTTCACAGTCTACATTACAAAGCCTGAAAAATGTGATGGAAAGAGAGAATCATAATTTGTTTACTATTTAATCTTCGTACCATTACCTACTACATATTTTATGTATCTAATGATCGCTCGATCGCTAATAGGTGCTAAACAGCTGTTTCCGTCGGGGTGTACCTCACACACACGCGCGCACCGACCTTGTAACGCTCGTTCGCTCTCATGTGTGCGTGCGCCGCTGGGTAGAATGTTCACACTTTTCGTTCGAAATGAGTATAACTTATTTCTTAAATAAAAAATTATTAAGCTATAAAACACAATTAAAAATACGTGGAATCGATTCAGTTGCCGGTTTCGATCACTGTACCTTCTTAATTAGCATATAGATCTATTACACGGTGTATAATTCTCAAGTCCAAATGTATTTAAGAAAGTTACCGAAGCGGCTTTCACCGTATCTGTTTTAAAATAATAATGGCGTTTCCCTTTAATTTGCATTTGACTAACGGATCGTCGACCGTGAAATGGCCCATGGCCCATGCGAGACATGTCTACACATGGCAATTAACACAACTTTATGAATCATAAAAAATTTATAAATAAGAAAAAATATTAAGGTTGGTAAACAAATTAGTTACGGAGCCTACGTCTTTCAATATAACCATAGAGGTATTATTATTAGTATAGAGTGCGGGTATCACACAAATGGAACGGTACGCATCGTAGGCAGACGATCTATAGATACGTATATCGATACGTGTATGACGGATAGGGATGTATCAATTACGTGCCGATCGGCAACGAGGTATCGATAAGTTATTTCGATAACTTATCTTATTTCCTACTATTAAACGAGTTTTTTTTTATATAAATAGGTATGTATATTTATTTATATATTTGTTTGTTACCACGTTCTCGATAACAGCACTAACGATTTCGATGAAATTTAGAATGTTATGGTTTACGAGGGCGACTAATCGATCTAGCTAGTTCTCATATCTGGGAAAATTTGTTTTCTCTATTTTCACTTGAGCAAGCTCATTTGCCCAGGTACCTACTTATTACACCATTTGTTGTACTACAGTACATTAATTGTACCTATGGCACCCATAATAGCAGATTCTCCTAGTGATGGAGCTGTTAGTGTGATCTATATTGTTGGTTATTTAAAATACGAAAGTCACTCAGTTTTTAGTTCTACACGAGTATTCTTGTTATTTAGATAGTAAATGTTTATGGTACAAACAACCGAAGAAAATATAGACATAGACTCAATTAAATAAATCATCCATTTTAATATTAATCTTGTTTTAATTTAGTTTAATTTCACTCAAACTTCTATTTATCACGAAACATTGTCAAAACTTCTTTGCACAGCAACAATATATCGATGACAATTTGACAGCTAGGAACTTAAGATTGTCGTTGATTCATAAGTATTGAAAGACAAATCGATATTCTAAATCGTTTGAATGATTTCTTGATCGATATAATAATATTTTAACTTTACGCTTGAAAATTAGAGACATATTTTTAAAACTGTGAATTGTTATTTTTGTCTTTTTCTATTACTCAAGGTTACAATGACAATGATTTTTCGTTCGCATCATGGCAAATAATTTTAAACAGAAATATTTAAGTTGGTACTTATCAATTCCCATAGCCATTTTCTATAACAGATAATGAAATTTAGTCGCTGTATCATATGAACCGACTCCAAGTTTCATTATATATACTGTCTATGGCAAATTGACATTAGAAGTCGGCCATATTTGTTTACGACTTTAGACTCGACCAAAAAAATGGACTATAGACTACCTGCGCCGACTACCTGGGCGAACCGGTCCCGATAAGCGCTGGCAGATCGGCGCCGGTAGCCAGCTTTCTACGTGAATACGCCCTTATATTTACATTCCTAGCTAACGTTAAAATACTTTCGCATTATAAATATTACAAAGTATATCATACAAAACACACACTACAATGATTTATAATAAATATTTATAAGATTTTGATTTTTTTATTAAAGTTACATAAATATAATACGTTGTTCTCATAGCAAACATTTCAAAACATATTTTAAATATCGACTACAGCGTTGGTCGCATCACATCACTACAGTCTCGCGAGGAGAGCGCGGTGCGCGGGCGGTCTTTCCGTGCCCGCCCCTCACGTCTCCTTCACACCCGCGATGCGTGATTTGTTTTCTTAAAAATAAATATAAAAATCAACTTACCGATGAAATGTGATACTGGATTTCAGTTTTGTGTGTTTCCTACTATCGTTTTTGCAAGATGGAACTGCACATTTGACCATTTTGATACGTAAATATTTAAAAATCTCTCTAGAACCGCACACCGCTAGCAATCAACCACGACTACAAGCGCTCGCGACGGGAACGTCGTGTTGTTCTCACCCGTGCCTACTGTTCCCACTTCGTTACACTCCCTCTATACTAATAATAATACCTCTATGAATATAACGTAGGTACGGAGATTTTACAAACATGAAAGTAAATCCATTTACACAGATAATGAGGCTTAGGACGTCCCATCTCTGTCGTCAGGAGATGTAGTAAGTACACTTTGATGGCGCTGCAATTACTAATGTCTAATATTATGTAATGTTTTTTTCATACGATTCATAAACATATTATCAGAATAAAGTTTAATAATAAATAGGTCAAAAGGTTTTATACATAATAATTATGTTAAACGATAACAATTTGCTAAGTAGGTACCTAAAGTTATGTGCCATTTCGTAGACACTTAAAATTAGGTAATAACGACATTATAAATAATCTCGCACGGCGCTAAAATGTGATAAAACAAATGGAACAATAATAATGTCAAAACAAATGTATGTTGCCCGCAGTAGTCGTAGTCGCAGCATTGACGTCACGTGTTACATCCGTTTACAGAGTTTCTTTGAAATTATCTGCTTTAATAGCTCATACACTACGGCTCATAAATTCATATTAACATTCCAGTCTCGCGTCTGAGATCTTGATTGTTCCACAAACGTTAACGGCATTCGATCGTCTCAAGTTCGATGCTCAATTACATGGCATTAAATTCCACGAATGTTAACGCCATTTTATGGGAAGAGCCGACGAACGAGCTGGCGAGCCAACCGATAGTATGTGGCTATCATCGCATATGGACATCAGCGACATCAAAGGCACCATAGGGGCTTTTCCGGTCTAGAGAGAACAAAAAGAAAGAAAGAACTGGCTGTCAAGCACAGACTGCACGCGAGGAGGACTCAGGTAGTCCCAAAATCCCCCGTAAAAAATACACGCAACTCAAAAACTCAAAGAACGTACAAGCAAAGCAGTTTGGTTAGGTTTGTCAGATAGGTCTTTCAGAAAGACCTACTCTTTCTGTGATTGCCATAAAGCATGACTGTCATGAGCATTTTCATAAGAATCTCGCGATTTCGCGATGTGGATGTTTACAGTCACTCAACGCGTTGTGATCTGTTTTCGCTCAATGAGCATTTTTATGAGCGTAACATATCCACGCGATGCTTTATTGTATAAATCAGTCATCATTTCAATTGGTATCTAATTAATATAACTATCCACTGAAGGCATACTATGGCAATGTTTGACAACAGACAAAGATAACCAACGACGTGTAGTAGATAGATAGATAGTAGATAACCAATCGCGTGTAGCGATGAGCACGGACCTAAAAAAAATACGGACATAACCTTGTGTAACCGAGAGTGAAGCATAGAAATGGCCGACCGCTTACTACGTGTGCGTAATTTTGGGGTTACCAGTTATCACAATATGAATGTACATTTATCTATCTTTCAGCTACTCTTATGAACTCTCAAAACGTCTATGAAATTAGAATTTTGTATAAAAAAAGACAAATCTACATTCAATAAATGCATATTATTATATTTGATAAGATTAATGAATTTTATTAATTGACGACAGATTAAATACACTGGTTTACCCACTTCACTTATAGGGGAGGTACCTAAAATTTCTCCAATTTTGTTCTACCATTATCTTAACGTAATTAATATACATATGTACTTACATTGATCGTTACCAAATTTCAGCTTTCTAATATTGTTAGTTTGTAAGCAATGCCGCGGACAGACAGACAGACATGGCAAACATATAGGTAAGGGTTCCTTGTTATTTAGTACGGAACCCCAAAAATATATACTTTTAAACTAAAGTAAGAAACTCGAACATTATACATACTATAATTTTCCCACACATTCTGGGTATTTGCTTAAGCAATATTGTTGGCAACATTGGCTGATTTTGTGGTTACAAATTTTTCTGGTCTGTTTTGTTAATAACTTTAGGAAAAAAGTGATTAAATTACAAGCTTACTTGTGAACGGTGATCCCTTTATGTTTTTTAACTGAATTACAATTGTTCTTGCAACTTTTAACAGCACACAAACGCATTTTTATTATTCTTTATCAACTCCCGTTGTCCGTATGACTCGAGTGCGGTCCGGCGCCGGAATGAAACCGATTGTGTCAATGTGTGGGTGTTTACTTGTACGAATAGAGAGTTGGAATTCCGATGGGTGCTTCACTGAATTTGTTCTTGAGATTACGTCTGTTTTTTTTTAAGGTCCGTGGCGATGAGTAAATATTTCACTTCAAACAATGGGAATTAAAGAAGGATATTCATTAAATCAAAGTTTGGCCTCAAAACACATATCATCCACACGCAGCATCAAGTTATTTACTTTTTGTAGGTTTTACTTTCACTACTTTTATAGTAAAAGCAACCTAAATTGGAAAAGTGAACTCGTCATCTGGTTCTAATAATTTAAAATGTCTTGGACTTTGACATTCGACAGTTAAAACAGTCGGCCGTTCGGGAATAACTCCTTGAAATATGTACTAATGACGACACAGATGACAAAAATTTAACAAACAAAAAGGTAAACGTAGAATCGTACGAATTAACTAAAGTAACTGATTTTGTCAGATGCGCTATTGAAACCGCAAATGAATTTGATAAATATCAGAATAATTTACTTAAGCTAAAACACATGTTAATAGAATACACAAACATTGCCGAAAATAGCTTGTGGCAGTGACGCTTTTTCAAAAAACGTAGTATCTACATATTAACACATACCTATATTATGCGTATTAATTTCTATGTTATCTTTATCGCTAGCAACGTAAAGAATCCCGCTTTAATGGGACATAACGTTGGCCTCTAGATACGAATTACTGGGCTCATTACTCCTTCGGCCATAAACGCAGCTTGTAGAATGAAAGATATAATCTAGGATGAATCACGTATAAGATTAATTCGAAGCTGTAAATGTATTTTAATAAATAGCGGGTTGTATAAATAGCCTTGGTGATCCTCTTTCATAAGCGTATATTACTGCGGCTGCTACTTGTTTATTAGTTTTATTACCTATCTGTTATCTGTGATCTCTGATTATTGATATTATACCTATTTATGATTCAGTTACATTATTTCTTTATATATTAAACTAGTAGTCTGTCCTCGCTTTACTTCTGGTACCTAAGTCATAATATAACTCTTAGGTATTGCTTCAAGGGTACCGACCCATGAAGCATGTTTTGTCCTGAATTATAATACCTAGCCTTCCTGATAAATGTGGCTATCGTATTATACAAAAATATTTTTTCAAATCCCACTAGCAGTACCAGACATTAAAGCGGCCAAACATCCAAAAGCTCTTCAGCTTTAACATATTAGCAAAGTATATTTTGGAAAACCTGTACCTGGAGCCAATCAATATAATAACTTAATAACTCTTTAGTAGTAATAACACAGAAAATAGGATTGCTTTGTAATTACAATTTTACAACTATGTTTTGATGTGTTATTTGTTAATAGTATAATAATGTTCGACTTCAATTTATTATTGTTTGGTCGTAAATGTAAGCAAATTATTATTGACAAAGCCGTTAAACAACACATATCAATATGTTTTAGAACTCTCCGTTCATATGCTCGATTGTTTACTTGTAATGACATTACAATAATTATCCTGTAATGTACAACACTTTTCATTAATCAAACTTTAGCTATAATTTATTTATCTTCAAATTCGATTTAGAAAACGGAATTTTTAAATTGAAATATCTTGAGTGGCACTTAACTACAGGGTCTGACTCAGACATATTATGCTAGACGAACCTGATAAAATATTACGATCGATGAGAATCACGGTCTCAAATTACCCTCGAAAAGAGACTCTCTTTATTAACATTATTATCAATATTTGTTGAAGTACATTCATCGAACGCTCCAAAAATAGCACCATCTGGATCTATTTCTGCATTTGGTTTTTCATGTATTCGACATCGATGCTGGGTACATTCATATCTTCTTTATGCTACACTAAATTGCTATCATTCTATTGCCACATCTTCTAACGAATAGAGTTTAATCGCCAAACAAGAAGAATGCATCTTTTAGTTACGTCTTCGTTCGTGTACATTTCTAATTTCTTTATTAAAATCCCAAAATTAATACGTGACTTGCCAATAGAAACTTTCAAGAAACTTGTAAAAACACCAATGTTAGGCAAGGGATATTATAGTGCAGACGAGTATTTAAATGACAATTTAAGACGCATGGAAATGACCAGCTCTGCAACCAATTCCATTCTGATTAGTAAACATTTTTGTATTTTTTTTAAATGACAAAGCACCTTTCCGAAAAGCTGGTAGATTAAAGTGATATCTATATTCAGAATAAACTTTTGTCTTTGACTTTAACAAACTCGTCGTGTACTCTGTACCGACATGATGATCGCAGAATTAATGAATATCATGAAGCGATTGCATATTTCATGAAACATGTTTCAAAATCAATCATTGTGGCTTAGAATCTATAATTTTTAATTTGTATGTGAACAATTTTAACAGATTTCAAACTGTGTTACATTTTATTAAAATACAAGAATGCTATATTTCACTTTGATTTGATATCACTTCTGAAGAAACACTCACGTTTATTCTAGCAAGACTCGCTTGCCTAGCTTGTCGCTATTTAAATGCAAATGAGCTTAGAACAAACCACGGTGGCCGATCATTTACTTAATGTTATTTGAAGTAAACGTGCAGACACCATCAACATCATAATCATTTTGAAGTTCAATATCAAGTTAAGCATCACTGGGAGCGGTCACAATTTAATAGATTTCTACTAAATTTCCTAGGCGCTTTCGTGTCTCTTAATAAGGGAGTTCATATATTCAGTCAGAAACAGTCGCATTTTGTCTAAAATACTTGTTCTAATGGAAGTGTCGTGTATTAGGCCGTCCGGCCTAACCACTCACTAACTCTTGACTTGTGAATAGGTAACTCGCTCGAGTCGAGGGGCGTAGGTACCACAATATAATCTACGTTACAAGATTACATAATTATTACGAGAACGAGGTCGTAACAGGTCGTATGAATTTGAAATAGGTATATTAATCCTACTAATATTATAAATGTGAATGTATGTTTGTTTGTTACCCTTTCACGCGCAAAGTAGGTACTTAACCGATTTGGCTGAAATTTGGAATGGAGATAGCCTACACCCTGGATTAAAACATAGGCTATTTTTTATCCCGGTATAGTTCAGGGTTCCCGCGGGATTTGTAAAAAGCGGCCAAGTGCGAGTCGGACGCGCCCATGAAGGGTTCCGTAGCAGCAAGTAACATAACATAAAATTTCTTGAAGTTCGCTGTAACTTTTGAGTTTCAGTTCTAAGTATGGGGAACGCCCAAAATTTATTGTTTTTTTTTCTATTTTTGTGTGAAAATCTTAATGCGGTTCACAGAATACATCTACTTACCAAGTTTCAACAGTAGGTAGGTATAGTTCCTATAGTTTCGGAAAAAAGTGGCTGTGACATACGGACGGACAGACAGACAGACAGACATGACGAATCTATAAGGGTTCCGTTTTTTGCCTATTGGCTACGGAACCCTAAAAATCGATATCTACCGCGGGCGAAGCCGCGGGAAACATGTAGTACCTATGTTATATTTTTTTAGTTCTTGTTTCACTATGAAACTTTATTTACGCATTAAATCTAATTCAAGAAGTATTAAGCCTTCACCTTGCTCAATTCATCTTTGTAACTAGTAACCACATTAACAAGTAAAGAATTCATATAAGTAAACAAGCCGTAAATATCCATCAGCAACTTCCTGACGTCCGTACGTCACGTTACATTGAAAACATTAGCATTTAATATTTTTAATGACGAGGGAAACGAGTCTTGTAAGAGTTGTAAGTCACCACTACGTCGAAACTATGACTCAATAAAATGTGGTCCTCGATACGACATGAGTAGGCGATGTGTGCATTTTTAACGGACATCAACATTGCAAATTACTCAAGAACACCAAGTGTGATAGCTCGCAACTACAAGGTCAAGGCTGATTAGAATACTGCGCCCGCGCAACTAAAGTAAGATCGCGTGACTTATAGCCGTCTCTCTCGCGCCATGGACGACGCGTTAATTAGAATGCGATACAGAATCGCCAGTGGTAAGCAAACTGCTTCACGCATCCATCACAAAACTTCAGTAGCGTCCGCATTCCTGCTGAAAATAAATCATTAGCGAAATTAGATACAGCTGAGAATCGAGATGGATCACTTGAAAGTTGAGACCACTTTGGTGAAGTTAAATTACTTCCAAATTGATCAAATTTAACGTAGTTTCTTTACTCTAACAATTATTATGTAATTCTATTCGTTCTTAACTGTAATAATTATTACTGTAAGGTAAGTAAATATTGGGCGAGTTTCAAATATGGAATTAATTTCAATCCTCAAACGTGACATTGAGGTGTTGAATTTCTACTCAATATTTATCGACAGATAATCTTCTCTACAAATAATCACTCATAGGAATGAATAAAACTAATAAAATACTAATGAACTATCGTCGTAACCGAACCACTATGTAAAATTTCAACTCCGTTAAAACTTGCAATTACAATTTCTTTTACCAGAAAGGAAGGTAGCGTTAATTTGTCTCGCAAGATATGACCTGAACAAACAAATTAAGAAATATTGAAGTTGGAATAATTAAAGATTGTAAAAAAATGGTATGGTAGAAGCAGCTACGTTAATCTCAACGATGACTGGCTACAAGCACAAAGAACTTAAGCAAGAAGAGTTTTAGCTGGTGGTTGAGGTTCACAAATAATTTAATTTTAGTTTGTAGCATTGGAATTGCAAACGTCATGGCCTGGCTACGACAATTTTCCTGTTATTTTTAACCACTCGCCCAAATTAATCCATGAAGTTTTCGAGCGTAATGCTGTATTTTGTTTTTCCAAATCGTCTAAATAACTAAAAATACCGCATAATGATTGTATCTAATTTATTTGCGCAAACAAGCAATGACAAGTTTAACGATTTATCTATGACCCTAGATGATTAAATTCCATGTGCGTACTGTATGCACAGTATGCAACATAATTTAAAGGCTGGTTTACTTTTATACTGAATATATGTAATGTAGTACAGATTGCAACATGTTTACGTTACGTTGGGAAACTATTGCCAAGCGCTTTTCCTCAGGATAATGTACTAAAGGTGGATACAAATGCTTTGGCCAAATTATTATGTAGCTGTATAATTGTATAATGTATCAGCGACTGCACAACGATATACGAATACGAGGCAGCTTAACTAGCCTGAATAATTCTTGTTAATTTTAAGTTATTCACTCATTCAGGCTCTCAATAATCTGCTATTATGTAACTCTCGTAGACGTTTTGTTACTTCAATTCAACGCGGAGCATAATGTATTTTTAACCGACTTCAAAAAAGCGGCCAAGTGCGAGTCAGACTCGCCCATGAAGGGTTCCGTATCAGCAAGTAACATAATACATATAAAAGTTCTTGAAGTTCGTTGTAACTTTGATCGAGGTAAATTGCGGTTTACGATTTATGACGTATTAAAAAAACTACTTACTAGATCTCGTTCAAACCAATCTTTGATGATTGTTTTTTTAATCGAAAGATAGTGTCTGTCATGTGGTCCCACATAAATTTTATTGAGATCTGACTATGGCATCCATGAGAAAACCATAAATAAAATAAATTTGTATTAAGTATGTGCGCGACAAATGGACGAATAACTCAATATCACGCCAACCGATTTCGATGATTCTTTTTTAAATCGTAAGCAGGTGCTTGTCATGTAGTCCCACATAAATTTGAACGAGATCTGACAAGAAATTTTTGAGTAAATTTGAAGTCGGTTATTTTTTGTTAGTAAAATTTAGATTATACTCTCTCCAAATTGCGTATATGATTGTTAGAAAAACCACTGAAAAACCTAGTGATCAAACTGATGCGATTTTAGTCTGCTTACTCGGCTCAAGCAGAGTCCACACAACTCAAGAGCGAATAACTCCAAGACGAATTCTCTGGCATCATTGTATGCAATGAATGTTCCAACGATACTGGTTCATAATACGGCACACAATGAACGGACGGAATTACATTATATGGTATCATTGGCTGTCAGTAACTGGGGCTCAATTGAGCGGCCGGGCAGGCAGGCAGGCGGGCAACCGGTATAGAGCTGCACTGGACTGTTGGCTGTGAAAACGATACTGATTACTTTTATTAACGTCAACCATCATACGTCAAGCTTGCCTACCGACTACGCTGAAAATGGACATCATGTCCCTCATATTAGGGATATGGGATTCCCAATACTGCCAATACCATTTTTAAACCCCGACGAAAAAAGAGGGGTGTTATAAATTTGACGTGTCTGTGTAGTATGTCTGTCTGTGGTATCGTAGCTCCCAAACAGATGAACCAATTTTGATCTGTTTTTTTTTGTATGAAAGGTTACTTAATCGAGTGTTCTTAGGTATGTTTCATGTAAATCAAACTGTCAAGGATTTTTTAAATTTTAATTTAAGATTATTGTACATTTAATGTAAGTTTATGTGTTGTTTTCTTTATTTTAATTATTATTATTACAAATGTTTGTACAAGCCGAGGCAATGATTGAGTGCACCATAATAGCTTTAATTGGATCATTACACAATGGGACCTGGAATTAATGTTAATACTTTGATGTCTTATATTTAATACATCACGGATGAATACAGAGATCCTCACAATTTTATTCGACTTCGAAATAGGAGATTCTGTATTCGACCCAGTGACGGATTAAGACTATTTGATGCCCTAAGCAATCCACGCCTGTGGGCCCCCCTATCCGTATGTCAACGTGGTTTTTTGTGCTTTTTTGTGCTTCTTCTGGTGCCCCCCCCCCCCCCCCCCGCAGACGTGATGCCCTAGGCAATTGCTTAATTTGATTAAGGGTTAATCCGTCACTGATTCGACCCATATTACCCAATCCACGATTTCCTCAACAACTACAGATCCGATTTGTATCCAGGGTTTTCGGATTTAAAAATGCATATCGTTCAAAGAAGGTTTTTCAAGTGTAATTTCATATAAAGAATGTTTTTTAACTATTTTTAGCCATTCTAGTATGACGTTGTTTGAAAATGATCACGAATAGTGACAAGTGATTCAAAAGAGAAATGAATAAGTGCGTTCAGAAACAAAACGAAAATTTATATGTAAATAACTATGTACTCGTAGATATGATTCGCATCGCTACTGATATTATAATTACACATTATCGCAGTTGGCGCCACGGCCCACTGCGAAGGCGCGCGCGGCGCGGGCGTCGCGTCGTCGGCGTCGCCTCCTTATCACAGTGACGTCGACCCACTCCACGACTCTATCACAAATCTATTGCCAGAAAAGTATTATGCCAACTCGCCAACATTATACAATCCAATAATTCCGTATGAAACTATCAGGAATCCAAGACATTGTCGATTGGCTATTCGGTAATTCTGAAGACTGACATGTATTAAATGTTCATTTTACTTGTAATACCAATTACCCATTCCCACTATTTAATTTTATTATGTCAAGAAATAAGTACCTAGGTCGAAGCAAATTGCTCCTACCTAAATAAAATTATTATATAACATTTATGTTATGTTTTCGGTGTGTTAGAAAAAATTGCACAACAGTGGGAGTCCCAATTCAACTGACCAACCGACCGAACCGAAGGTCAGCTTTGATAGTAATAATTACTAATCTAGCCACTAAAATACTAGGCTTTCTATTTTAAGCTCTGAATCTGAACCACCTAGTTGCAACTTGCGACCAAAGAGTTACATTAATTTATCCTACTCTCTAGAATCCAAAAGTCTTTATGTGTCAGTTGTCACCATTGAAGAAGCAATAAGTGGATCTAATTATATCATAATAGTAAGTCCCTGCCGCCCCGGGGCGAGGACGCGTCAGTAACACAGGGTGTGCCGGGGTTATATCAGAGTATCCTGGGTATTACGGATGTCTATGAGGAGCTGGCAGCAGTGACCACATGAGGCAGCCTCTGCAGCAGCACCTGCTTGTTTGTCGACTTTCACAAAATATTATGTTCTGTTCTACATAATATGTAGAGATATAAAAAAATACCGTCCATCTATGAAAGAAAAATTCAACCTTATTTTTTCCTACCTTCCTGTTTTTACACATTCATAATTACGTATTTTTGATTCTTAAAATATCCAGGCGCTCGTTGAAAGAATAACAATAGGGGGAGTTCGCTAGATATCGTCCACTTAGTGGAGTTGCCAACTTTGAAAACTGAAATAAAAATGTTATTAAATCAATTTTAAACTAAAAGGTCGCCCGACGTATTTAATACATATATGTATATGAAGCAGAAGGGGTATTCTACGGTGTTGGTTATTCAATAATATTCCTTTTACTTTGCTCCATGATATATTTCCAGTTTTCCTAACGTTCACATCAATAACAATCTGTACTAGTCCGTGATCACTCCTCGAATCCCCATAGAATGTCCCACACATATTATTCTAAATAGATTGACACATTCCGAATTCTAAACATTTGGTTTTTCTTCATGACTTCTCGTATGACAGACCAAAGAGGTCGCTCGCCGTCATATACTTTATTTTTATTTAACGCGAAGTTTATGTTTACGTTTTAAGGATTTTATACAATGATCATAACAACAAAAGATTATTTTCGTAAGTGAGTTAGTATTTCTATTTTTCGAAGTTTTGTGCGTACATAGCATCAAATGGACAATAACTGGATGTATGGACGGTGGACGGTGAACTAGCGAACCGACCCTACTATTAATAATATACATATATTGCTACTTTTTATGGCAATACATAATGGATAATATAAGACGTAAAATGCCATAACGAAACCGCACTGGCACTGTACGAGTATTTTTGATTCATAATTAATTAAGTCTAGTTTTTGTTTATGCGGCAAAACAATCCTTGAAAAAGCGACTCAAAAACTGTAAATTGTAAGGCGAGCAACAACGTATAATCAGTGATCCATTAGTCGCAGTTATTTTTTATTCACGATTAAAGCGAAACTTCATTATTGTAAGCGACAAGGCCGATGCCGCGATGCTGGCGACAATATTGGGACACGGGAGCGAGAGATATCAGTTCGTCGAGTATCGTCAAGTGTTACGTAACATAATATCTCGACTAAATTGTTGCTAGGTACTTGTCGCGATCATTATTTTTCTGCTATTTATATATCATGACTGAGAAAAAAATTTGAGGCTCGAAGGCTTGTATTATAATAATGGTTCATTATTACATTCGTGAACGTTTTATAATTATGCAAGTAAGTTACAATATTGACTTAGGTACTTGATGTTCAAGGTTACACGTTGTCCTAGGTCATACAGGTGAGCAAGAAAAGAGACGCAATGCTGAAACTTAGATCAGTGTTTTGTTTACCCACAAAGACCGAAAACGCACATTGAGCGAAAGACAGCTCACAACGCGCTGTTGTATCTTCATCCACGTCGCGATGTTGTTGTGTAATGGCCCTTATGAAAACGCTCACGCCGCATTGTAGCCCAGAAACACCAGAAAGGGCAAACAGATGTAGAACAAAATCGTCGCTTAATTTTAAGTCGATGATTAGTTCAGTTTCATTATAGCATAGGATAAATTCTGCATACCCATGAATAACTGATAATATCTTCTTTACGTATTTGTGATAGATTTACCAATATAACAAACTTATGGGAAAAATTATAATTATTTAAAATAATAATACACGGCTTTACCAGTAAATGGCCACCCCTTGTATTCCACTAATTCCGTTATTGTCGTGTAACAGAAAATCTTTGTAATAAACAGGAAGGGCTAACATCATTATTATCAACGGGAAAAATCATAAAAGAAATTCTTACCGTTTTGTGAAACTAAATATATACTACAAGTGGCCAGTTATTGAACGTGGCCAGCCAGTTACACCTCATTATATTTGTGTGCAAAAGTTTTTACTTTTTTAGGTTTAATTTAGGAGCACTTACCGATAGCACAACTGAAGGTGAGTCCCATTATTTTAATTTAATTAAGACAATAACCTAAACATAAACCTGTTCTATAACAATGACTTGTAGCCGCGCGCAGGTGAAACATTGCTGAGTCATGTGGCTTTTCCTTCAGGAACGTCAACTGCATACCCACATTACCCACACATAATATTATTTCACCTTTGACGCAAATAAAATTCCAGACAAAAACTTGTTTAGCACTCGTATCGATGACGTCAAAACCAACTAAATTAAAGACAGACAAGACATAACGCGTACAAGTTTAAAGAGTTCCGTGAACCAGCTTGTTAAAACAAATAAAAATAGCATAATTGCATCTACATATTTAATACTTCATTGAGAAAATAGCTCGTTAAAACAAGCCTGTCGAAATTATCTTGGAGAATACGTCAAACAGCCGTAAACTTGTTTAGACTTAACACTTAGCAGATTTACATACATGACTATTTGTGTACATTTCATTATAAAGAATCGCAGTGTTTACAGTATCAATAAAGTTTGGGATGGGCATGATAGTAAACCAGTTTTGTATCTGTTCTTTGAATTGAACGAGGATACTCTTAAATAAAGTAACGCACCGGTACGACGCAAAACAAAACTGAATATCCAGAACGAAATAAATGCGAAATAGGAACGGCCATAAGTTCTTAGGCTTTTGGGTTATTAAAGCATTCAATTAAAATAGTGCGACAATTCCACGTAGTGATTGAGAGACATGCGCTTGTGTAATAGAAGTGGAGCAATACGATTTATAACACCCTGAATCAATAAAAACACCCACACTGACACTCCAGCACGAGAACAAACATTAGCACCCACATGTCACATAAATATACGCCTCGATCGGGACCGAGTCTGAAACTCCTGGAGGCAGGTTGACACGGAGTTTGTGAACTTTCACCCATAGTTACTGGTTCAATGCCCGAAGTATCAGCAATCTTAATTAATACGATTTTAAACTTATATCATCGCGGACACTGACCGCCACCGCAGTCGCACCGTGGCCGCGTGGACCTGGACCACGATCCATGTAACTGGGTCGAAATATCGGTACCTATTATAAAATACGAAGTGTCAGTATAGTGAGGTACCTGTTGCATTAAAATCTTAACTGAAAAACTTAGCCTTCAACGATTACAATCAGCGTAAGGGGAGTCTGCTCCATCTCGATTCTCGAGCAACAATTTTTAGATGTTTCAGTGAATTTAAAAGGGGTAAAACAATCCTCGAAGAAGACCATAGAAGTGGTCGCCCGGCAAGTGGTCAATCGGCAGAAACTGCAGAAAAGGTGTGGATTACAGAGATGATGGTGCACCAAGACCCACGAATTACTTACTCGGACATCGAGATGCTTCTTGGCGTTAGTTCGGAGAGCGCATTATTTTGCATCAGCATCTTAGAGCGAGGAAGCTTTGTTGTCGTTGGATCCCGTGTTTGCTCTCAGACACTGAAATACAGGCCCGTGTGGATTGGTACCGCGAAATGCGTCTACGATTTGAAAACGGAACATCAACAAGACGTGTTTCGGAAATCATCACAGGCGACAAAACGTTGATTTATCAATATGATCCGGAAAATAACGAAACAGTCGTCAGTATGGGTCTTTTCAGAAGGAAAGTTACCGACAAAACTGCAAAGACCTCGTAACGTTGGTAAAAAATGGCATGTGTCAACAACAATGTTAGAAAATCATAGATCTGTTAACTCAGAATGGTATACAACAGTAGCATTGCCGAAAGTTTTCCAAGCTGTGCGAGAGAGGAGATCAAAGACTAGGCTTCGGGGAATCATGCTACATCACGACCACGACAACGCTTCGTCACATATGTACGTCCCTCAGAAGAACTCTGTGTGCCGAAGAGGCCGTGGCAAATTCAGACCTATCGGATCAAGACTGATAACTCTGATAAGTGTTTTAATAGTTGGTTTAGGTGAATGGAACTTTACATATAGAATGAAGGAGAGTATTTCGAAAAAATGTAAAATAAATATTGTTTCTGTTGTATATTTTTTTCTTGTCTCAAAACTTATCGAGTTACCTACGTACGATGCAGTTTATCAAAACTAATAACAGAGAATGTCAATAAAGCGATGAGGACGTGGACAAATCAGTTAATCCTACTTTGCGTCCTGAAAATCATCTTCAAACCGGAAAACGGTGTTTATCGTCTGGGTGCTAACAACTACAGATAAAATAAAAATCGATTACACAGTCGTCTAGTCGAACGGTGGCCGACCACGGTCAACGACACTTCATTAGTTCATTCATAGCGTCCAAACTGATTAATCTTATCTGTGGCTTCCCTTTCATGTTTAATTAGATAAGGCCTCCTGTTATGGTCACTAGTGTTTATTTATTTATTTCATACTTGTATTCACAGCAATAAACAAAATTTAAGGGTACTTATTAAGTATATATAATTTATTATTGAATTTACTTATTTTCATTACTCTTCTTTTGAGCCTAGTATATTTGCCCTAGCCATATAAACTTTACTAAAATTACAATCTCAGTGAATATCAGTATTAAACAACTAATCTTCGTTATCTTATAAGAACAATATTAATTGTCTGTTATGTGTTATGTTGTTTGAAATATTTGCCATTAGATACTTAATGTATAGTGATTCATATCTCGTATACTTCTGTGGCATGCTTATAATATGAGCCATACAGTGAGCAGTGTTCACTACAAACACAGCTCGTAGTTACGTAGGCTTTGTAGAGAATGCCTGAGCTCCAGGTAAACACATCTGGTGGTATGTAGCTCCTGTCATATGATGTTCGCGTGCGCATATCATCTCAGTAAACAGAGCGGAGTGCGCCACTTCTGACCCGCGATACCGCGCGCGGTGATAACGGCCGATAGCACCGCAACCCTGCCGCGGCAACGTGCCGCCGCGCCGCACCGCGCCGGGCCGAATGTCCGCCGATACAATCAACGCGGGTTATAATGCGGCCAGCCTACCGACCAGCTCCGTTTGTTGTATTTACATATGCATTATATTTGAAGAGACCAAACTTGATTGCAGTTATCGTTCTTTAATTGGGTTAACCGCTATCGGAGACGCAGCGGATTTACACACTCTCAGCCGCCGAGCCGGACAGCAATTTACTTGAGGGGCACCTAAATCGTCAGATTTAGGGCTCGGCCACACCGCTACTGCTCTACGCATAAGCATGTTGCCATTATAACAACGAATGCCTTTTTTATATGTTTACAATATTATTAGAACTATTTGACCCTGATCATTACATAATAAAATAATTTTAATAATTTAATTTGCTTGAGAAACTGGTAGAGCGCTCGCGTCCATCCGACTCTCCGACTGGTCGCCATTAGTCGCCAGTTACATAAGACAACCGTTATTATTGCTCTTCGTGTTGATGTTATACTAAAGTTAAGGTTTTAAACTATTTTTTTAATTTGATGTTCAGTTTCCTCTATCTTCTGCCCTCACTAGAATAATAGTTTTACCTACATTGAGGTTGACCAACCAGAATAGATAATAATTATTAATATATTATAACGTTATTTAAAGATGGAGGCATAAAAGAATATTTTGTATCCAAACATCCACTTGGCACAATAACCTTTCACCAGAATATTTGGAACAGGAACTCGCAACATCGAATAAAATTCAAATAAAACGTATCTTTGATCCGAGGGGGATAATATTGAAACAGTTGGCTTGGACAAACAAACAGGTATATCTGAAACTAAATAATAATCACCGAGCTCCCACTGCATGAAGCTGTTTGTTGGTGTTGGACGCCGCACCGCCAACTCCCGATATAATATATTATAACAGAGTACATTTCACACTTCATTTGAGTCATCTTGATTCTGGACCAAAATACTTTCATTAATGACTGCTTTATGCACAGACGCACATGAATGGCTCGCGAACTGTTAATGACGTGACACTTTACGAGCTGCTCATTTTAGTTTTGTTTTTACTACACCTGCATTACGTCACAGCAGCATATTTAACGCCGACATGTGTATGGATGGAACTATAAATCTCCTACATCTCTTAATATCATCAAGAGTTGCTCGACGAGCGACAATAAATATACACGGTGGTTATGGCAGAATGCAAATGGACCTGTTTCTCGAAGGATCGCCATAACATAACATAGTTTGTTTGCAGTTGACTTCAACCTGGTATATGTAATGAAACTTAATTTTGCGATGTGAAGTAACAATTTTCTGTTGGTCGCATCAAACCAGATTGGCAGAACACCATAGAGATGGTAATAACGACGAAGACGCATACATCTCACCACGACTCCGCGTTATTTGCGTAAGACATGGACATTAAGATCTGTGATTTAGAATGCAACAGACTACTGAAGCATAACTGCAATAAAACCAATGTTTATAGAGATGAAAGCAACGACAAATTACACTCATGCGCGAAACACTCACAACACGTTGAAGGACACGCAAAAACGCTTCCTGAAAGATAGCCAGTGTCAGAAATAACCTGGCGTGGGTAGAATGCGTTCATCCCGACCGATATACGAAGTGGGAGTCAATGTTCTGTTTGGGTAAATACACGGCGATAAATATCATCGGAATTCACGGGTTTTTTATCTTATCCCCATGCCCGTATCATATACAAGTTGTTTCTATTCCTGAGGAATAGGGTAATCACAAAAAAGAGGTTTTGCATCGAAATACAAAGGGACGAGATGACGTTAGGGGGTAGACGAATTTTCTTACAGAGGCATTGCTGGTTCCCAGATGCCTTGTGGTGTCAGTGTCACAGGTCACTAATGTGTGTGGCCGTCGCCCATACCGTGGTAAATCGGAGCCGCTTATCATCATGTAGCTCGTCTGCTGGTTTGTTGTTATCGTTTTATCTAAAAAATAATCCGCTTAGAAAACTCTATTATATTAAAATTATTACAAATCTCATCGAAAATCAATCGCTAAGTAGCCCAGTAGTCTATGGTCCCCGGTAGAAGGATTGCTGTAAGAATAGCAGTCTTGCTATCCCACATAATTACGAGTATTAAAGCGCGCAACGAGGGAGGAAATGCCATTCCGCTTATGTTATTGTTACAGAGCATTTATAGTATACTTTTAAATCATTGCAATATTGACGATACTTAGTTCTTTTAATTAATTTATTTCAAAATATTATTTGAAGCAAGACAATTCGTCAAGCTTCTTTTGTATTCTGTTATTTCAGTTTAATTCACAGCCGACAAGAATTGAAGGAGAAATACTGCTAACCAAAACGTCCCTGGTTAAGCATTTTGTCAAGTGAGTAAGGGCATTTCGCTGAATTTAGGAATTTAAACACCTTCGTTACTGTACACTAGTACAAGAACTATCGAAATCGGATCATCCAGTACAAAGTTATTGGGGTAACGGCACGGACGTAAAAAAAGACGGACGTAATCCCAAGAACAAATTCAGTGAAGCACCCATAGGAATACCAACTCTGTATTCGTACAAGTACACACACCCTCACATTGACACCATACGGCTACGACATTGACACCATCGTGAATCAAAAATTACAAAAATAGAATCCGTTCACAAATCTTAGAGACTAAATTGACGTTTCATGGGTGACCAGTTTCGGGTGCAAATTAAATAATTTTATACTATTTAGCCGAATACTAAATATCTAGGTAGATATGAGTGTCACTACTAATATGTCACTATTATTATGACATAATTTACGATTCAAAAAACCGGAAAAGTAGATCGCACAAATTTAGCTGGTATCATTATTTCGAACTTTGACAATTTGTGGTTGTCATTTTAGTCTCTAAGATTTGTGAACAGCGTATACGCACACATGGTAAGCGAGCTGTCAGCTGTCAGCTTCACTCTCGAATAGACAAGGTTACGTCCGTTCTTTTTTTATGTCCGTGGGTAACGGGTAGTAATTCCGTGATTGAACAATCAATCATCCCATATTTTCGTACCTTAAGGTAGGAATTATCAAAAAAATTAGAGCAACTTCAAGACATAACCCCATCCATTAAAAAAAGAATCATCAAAATCGGACCATCTCGACCAAACAAAGGTCCAAGACATATCAAGGTCGTAGTCGACGGTTGTTGCTCGGATATGAAACCTATAAATGCTGGCCTTCTCTAAGGGTCTGTATTATCTCCTACGGCCTACGCTATTCATTATAATTCTCCTTCAGGGCCGGCGATGCATTGGCAATTCCTTTGGCGTTGCTCATGTCCATAGGTGACGGTGACCACTTACCATCAGGTGGCCCATCTGCTTTTTCGTCAGCCCCTCAGGCTATAAAAAAACCATCTTGATAAAACCATCTGAACCAAATTGGCACAGGCCGATTGCTGCGTGATCATACATTAAAAAATAAAATATATATGTGTCGAATTGAGACACTCAATTCACGCATGCAAAAATGATATCACTCAGCCCGGCCATAGAGCCTCGAAGTTTGACAATGAGTAGGGTTGGTTCATGCAATGGGTGTAAAATTCTAATACCATGAAAATATACCCTATTGTGTACAGTCCTGTAATAGGCTTCTTTGATACGCTTTTTTCTTTCATGTCTGATTAATGAACAGTGTTCATAAAGACACCCATTCAAAAGTTTTTTGAATACAAATAAATTACTTTGAAGTGTTAGCTTACAATAGACGGCAGCCACCCTTATACAAATCTGGCTCCCTATTTGCTTGTTATTCGCCTGAATAAAAATGATGTTTGTAAAACATTTTCTGGGCCAATGAAAGTATTGTATGCAGTAACAACAGAAAGAATAATATCCAGATTTTTTGAAGTTGGTTAAAAATAAACTTCTATTCTGTACAGTTCGAGATATTTTTGGCAACTGTGTTACGTTTATATATATAACTGCTAGTAGAGGCACAACCTCAGGTTAATTATAGTGGTTTAAATTAGGAAGAAAAGTTTATTCTCAGATAAGGCTTTATATGGGCACAAGTCAGGAACATCAAACTATGTTTGTTTATAACAACAAACATTAGTTATTGAGACAAGAACATTACAACATACTATTATGGTACTAAAATACGGTATTTTTTACTCAGAAATTGGACAAAATTTCTGACACTTGTACCAACTACCTTGACAAATTAAACATAAAATTTTTCATTAAGAAACAATAAATAAAAAAAAAACTCAGCACTACCATAGTACAGTCACCTGCAGAGAAAAGTAACCCATTTATTTTAAAATATACGAACAGCAACATTTCCGTTGCCTGTTGCATTGTAAACAAATTTCTCTGCAGGTGACTGTACTTATGCAGTTATAAGGATTTTTTAACCAACATTGTGACCATTTAAGACAGGAATTCACTGTGATTTTGATAGAGTACCAATAAAGATTGTCCAATTGGCCTGTAATGGTGGGATGTAAAAGTTCCTTTACAAGAAGTAGTTCTAATTACAAGAAACAACAGCTCCCAACGACACAAACAATCTTACCTCAACCTAGTTTTATTTACAACTTAATTTAACAACAAAACAACACAGTCTCTTATATCTCAGCTGTCTGTATAATAACACTATCAGTAACCAATATTTACAACAGCAGCGAGAACAATTATTTGCATGCTAGGATACATACATGTCATGTTATCACGTCAAGTGATAATAATTTATAACTTCAGATTAAAAGGTGGTTTCTTGATAGGTTGATGGTATTATGCAGTCAAATCTTTACATGTAGTTGTGTTAGGTAGTAAATTTTTTGCAATCAACTTTGTTTATCTATAGGATAGCAGGGATTTTAATTATGATTTTGATTAGAATGAGCTCCAAATGAAACATCCAGGATCTGCCCTGTCAAGTGTCAACATCAGATGGGTTCCACGTTCGCTTCTTTCGATTCAATAAAAACAATTTATCTTGAATGCTTACCTCGGGCTACATTTCCTTGGTTCACCGAAGCGCCGTTCACTTTGATCCGTCTGCCATCCGCAGTGCATTTTAATAACATATTTGTGACATTCACTCACGTAGTACCCATTCAAACATCTGATTTCAATAACACGCACTTATTTACTACATAACCTTTGGCGCGAAACAATTGGTCGCGTTACGTGACGTAAAAAGTCAATTTGAAACCACTCGAATGGACACAAAAACTGGATTATCTATCAGTCTTATAATAATTGCGCTATAGCCACTACACAGTTCACTGAAGTAACACCAAAACTATTATCAGTTTACCACTTGCTTAAAATATTTGTTATAACCGAGTGTGATAAAGTCCGATTTAACACTGCTCGAAAGAATAAATTATGCATGGAGAAATAAACTCAATCTTGTGTGACCGAACACAAGGCAACAAATCGGTCAACTCAACTAACCAACTGAATGAAACTGAGGACTTGTTGATTGTTGAGGTGAGGAGAACTGAAGAAACGAAACGAAATCAATTTGTTTTGACAAGTGACAACTGCTGACCGACAATTTCAAACGTCATACGTCAGAAATAACCACAGAGTAAGTAGAAGATTAACAGAATTGCAGAAGGTATGAATCATAGAGCAAAGCAAAGCAAAAAATGTATGTACTTTGAACAGCGCCATCTGGAATTGGCTATTTGACAGTTGTCACGGTAAAATATGAAATGTATTAAATATGGTTGCATATTGGTTAACATTAATTAAACAATACATTTTTTGTATGAAAATAAATTGTAAATATTTTTATTTTTGAAAAATAGATTTGAGTTTTTTTACCTGTGGACATGAGAACCGAAACGCGGGCGGCCATGATTGAGCATGCTATGACGTCACACTTCCAAAAATATAGCGTTGTGTACTACTAACTACATCGATTATCGTGTGCAATTTACTGAGAAAATTAATAATATATATTTTGATTTGTGCTTTTGAGAGGTTTTGTAAAATGGAGTCAGGCTATATAAAAGCTGACAGTGCAAATTTGCCTAAAGTTGATTCATTGATGGTCGCAAATTTCTTTGCGTGTAACCCTGACTTTTGCTCTACCGAGTTTCGGAATGCAAAAACCTCCTTGTAAGTACTGAAATTAATAAAGTAAAATTGGTCAGTCTTGCTTAGTGGTCACAGGGGGATTTTTTTGTAAGTTTTTCCTCAACGTCCCCTTAACGACACCATATTACTAATGATTTTAAATTACTTATAGGTTATGTTTATGAACAATATTAGGTTAGGTTTAATTTGTTTTTAGTAAATCAGAGGATAAGTTGATTTCTTCTAAATACTTATGTAGGTACATCAGAGTGGTCCTCACAAAATAATATTGCTGATATAACAGATGTTAACTGTTGGTCTCGACGTGCTAATTGTAACCACTGTTTTCGACGTTGAAGGCATTTAGGAACGTGTATAAACAATTTGTTAGGAAATTTAATTGTAGTAATTCTACACATAGGCACTGCACATGTCTTGTAGCTTGTCATTTTCACAATTCCAGTGAAAAAGGTGTAAGTTTTTCACATAAAATATCTTCAGAGTTAGAGCATAAACTGTTGTTATTAGAAATGTGACGTCACAGCCAGCAAGTGACAGATGGCAGACTATTTTCGCGCGAATTTCAAATTAATGGATTAAAAGTTATTTTTATTCCTACTAAATAACACTTTTTTGAAAAAATAAATATTGTAAGAGGTATAAAATAAACCTACGAAAATTTTAAAATATTTTTCCAAAAATTGTCTAATAGCCAATTGACTACCTAAATTGCTCATTAACTATACATATAGGGAGATAAAGGCAGTCTGCACTAGTTATTATGTTTCTAGCCACTTATAATAGTATTGTAACACTAATTCGACATTATAATTTACCACGGCACACACACTAAAGTCTATAAAATAGGCGTGATATTTTTCCAAAATTAGCACTTTAAGCCCAAATATTTCGCAAACGATAATTATATTTATTTTTTTAAACGGTAATCTAATTCCAGAAATGGTCTTAGAAGACCCGTAATATTTTTGAAAGACCTTTTTTAACTATAACCCACACAATATAGGCTACGCGACGAATAAAAAATATTACTTTCTAGCACAAAGGGTCTCGTCTCGACGCTTTTCTTCAGACAGACGGACGGACGGAAATTTCGAAACTATAAAGGTTCCAATTTTACTTCAGAACCCTACAAAGTAAGGTAAAATATTGAAGGTGTAAGTATTTTTTCAGGACAGGGACTATAAAATTCATTTTGTTATAATAAATAGCTTTAATATTCAATTTATTTTTAAGTGTACTTATTAAAAATTAAACAAAACATATTCTTAAAAATACACAAATTAAAACAGTACTCATAAGTTTTACAAATACAAATTGTATTTTGCGACGATAATGTTAATAACTATAGGTATTATTATCTTACATTATATTATATTTACAGAAATAAATTGTTTAGGTGTTGAATTCATCTTTATTTAATCTATAACAGTAATACCTAATGCAAACCAAGACAATTTACCTACAAATAAGTCAAGTCATGAGAAAATCAATACTTGTTATAATAATTTAGAAGTGTCTTACTTTATATAATTCTATTATGCAAAACATAAATGCTATAGTCAACAGTTAAAAAAGTCATTTCCAAGCTTCGGTTTTGAAATTATTTATTTTGTGTAGAGATTGTCATTTTGCTTCATGTTTAGAAGTTACTAGTTACTCTACTAGGACTACTAGTAACAACCAGTTTATGTTGCTCCCTTGAAGCCCGAATGCTCCCTACGCTAATCCCGGTCGCGTACATCGCCGACGCGTATCAATATATACTGGGAGATATGAAGCCCTACTAACACTAAATTTTAACTAAAAAGTTACTAAATTGTCTGTTTACACGTATTAATTTACTTAAAATTTAGTTATCTACTTAACTACTTAATACGTGTAAATCGGACTTATTCAAGCTTTAGCGCATAGCATCACCACACCACACACCCGAACCGGCAAACGTCGCTGTCAAATGTGACGTGTACCGTTTTTAAATGTCATTAACATTACGCGGTAAGATTTGCTACAATAATAATGCGTTATCTGATGTTGCTTAAAAACATTTTTGTTCTTTACGGTACAATAAGTAACATTATGAATGCACTTTTAAACCTATTTCCAAGACGGCAGTGAAATTGTATTTTGAATAAAGTATTCTTTTTAAGTTTAGTTTTATCAAATTAATTTACTCTAAATCTAATAGCCATAAACACCCTTAAACATACTACATATAACACTAAATTCATCTAAATTTTTTTATTGAATAATTTTCAAACATCTACATAACATTTAATATTATTTTTTAATGTTGAACTAGAAAAATCACACATATATATAAGTAATATTAACTTACATTCACATACACTACTGTTTGTGTCAACACTACGTATGAAGTAAAACTGAACTTGGGGAGAAACTCAACTATACTTATCTACTACACTATACTTATCTACTACACTATACTTATCTTCTCATCAAAATAACTCAGCTGATCTCTTGCACTAAATCTATGAATGTGATGACTTACTTGCTAGTGTCAATAGTATAGTAAAACTGTCCTGAACAAGCAGTAGTCTGCCTCACTTGCACCGTCCAAAGTCCATGTTGTCCACGAAATGAGAGACCGTCGTGCTGTTATACTGTTGAGTAGAACATTCACAACGGCATCTCATTCCTAGCTCTGTGCTAGTAGGTGAACACGATGGAGCGGATGAGGCCGTCGCGCACGGAGTCGCTGGACTGGCCGACGCCGAAGTTGAAGAACACGGACTCGGCGGCCACCTGCTGCGCGCACGTGCCCATCGGGTACCAGCCCGCCTTGTTGAACACCACGCCCACCTTGTACACCTGACGGGAAACACACGAGAGACAGTGTTACCAGAATATTTTTTCTCGAATCGCCTTGCCGGAGTCTGGCGCCCAGGTAGTTAAAGTCGAAATAAATTCATGAGCTTTTATTATTGCTTTTATAGTTAACGTTTTAAAATCCATGCTACAACATATACATAAAAACTAATAAAACTGATTTTTGCTGTAAAAGTTCTTTTTTTTCTGCATAAAAACGATTTATTAATTAAATATTTATGAAAAAAAATATAGCCGAATCGGCTACCTGTAGCCAGCAGATAAAATATTGTCGCCACTCGGTAAGGGAGATAGCCCCATTGGCGCTAAATAGCCTCATCTGGCAACACTGACGGGAGATGTCACATTTTTATGGAAATAGCAAATCACCCATCGACATTAGCAACACCAAATACATCGCTGATGCGTTGCCAGCCAAGAAAGAGAAGAAACAAATTAAAATGCAATTCACACGTGTTAGAAGTGAAACCTTCAAAAATTTTGTTTTCAAGATAATGAGACGAATGTAAAATTTCGGGAAGATGATAATTGTAGGTTTTACTACTCCACTCCACTCCACTCCACTCAACTCAAGTCAAGTCTCCACTTATTTCTAGTCTCCACTGGACAGTTTCGTTTCATAAAATTTCAAGTCACCCCCGTACTAAAGAAGTTTTCACTTCAAAATAAAGAAAGAAGTGGCTCTCAACCTTGTTCCGCTGGATGTAGACGGGCCGGTTGAACATGATGTCGAGCAGGTGGCGGTAGGGCACGCGGTTGGTGTAGTGCGTGTAGGTGAGCCGCGCGCCGTCCGCGTCCAGCAGGTGCGCGTACAGCAGCTCCGAGTACCCGCCCGCGCTCGTCGGCGGCGCGCTCTCCTCGCTCGGCGCCTGCGTCGGCACCTGCGACACACACACACACACACACATACACACATACACTTAGTGCTTGTTCATACTGACTCGCGGGCGCGGTCGCGAAATTTCAAACATATGAACTACTATGAGAGTGTTCACATACAAAACGCACGTGCGGTGTAAGTAGCGGGCACGCTAGCGACAACCGCGCGCGGCCCGCTAGCGGCAATATCAAACGCATGAGAATGTATGAGTGTGTTCACACTGAACTAGCGGCGGAACGCGCGATTATGTCAGGTAAGTTCAACCATTTTGAACTTGTCGCTAGAAACGATGGCACATGAATTCATTATGTCCCCAGATTAAAGGGTTGTTCTTTCATCTAAGATCATGTCCTTCAATACAGAAGAGTTTATTAGTACTATTCAGGCTAGAACTGATTTGATTTGAACTCAGATTTGGCAGAGTAAACACAGGCATCTTATGAACAGAAACTTTCTTAATAAACTATGTAAGGAAATTGCTGAATTGTTTCCTGATATGGAGGGTGAGTACCTAAATGGAACTTTAGGTATGAATTTTCGGTTAAAAAAAGATCGTCGTCCATGTTTTCAACCTCTGACAACATGTCACAATCGCGCAAACGCCTGGCGGCCAGTGTGAACATGAATCCGCCACCGCGCCCGCGACCGCGCCCGCGCCCGCGCCCGCGAGTTCAGTATGAACACTCACATATACTTCGAGTTTATTTAGTAAACAATGTTGGCCTTATTTTTTTACTGAAATATTAATTTAAATAATTTTTAAAAATAAATAATTCTTGGTGAACAGAAATTATTATTACTATAGACTATAAAAATACAATAACTCACAAACATTGTTTTTTCCTTATGCGACTTCGCTTAACGAGTGCTAAGGAGTTTTGTCCGCTAACTACAACCATCTTCCTATCGCTGCCGTGCCTTCACTACTATATTGTCCGTTTACACGTATTAATAAAATTCACTTATCTACTTAACTACTTAACACGTGTAAACCGAACATGACTGGTAATGATGGTAACGAGCAACACGGACCTGCACGCCGAGCAGACAGATGTTCTTGTCGACCATGAAGGTGACGGAGCAGTCCAGCACGCTGGTGTTGAGCCAGTCGGTGTGCGGCACGATGGCGCGCTGGCAGTACAGCTTGCCGCCGTCCGCGGGCCGCTCCAGCCGCTCCAACCGCTCCAGCTGCTCCATCCGCTCCAACACACCCGCGCCGTGGACCGACGACGGCAGCCGGACACCTGCCGCCAGCGGACAAATAACAACGCTTTATCATGATATCGCAATAGTAAACTTGAGTTAAGTTGAGTTAACTTGAGTGAAGTTTTGGAAACATCGTTTCTTAGAAAATGTATACGATAGTGCATACGCAGCGGAAGCCCGTTACGTATGCATTGGACTTAACAGTCAGCACGCAGACGTAACATGAGTTTGTACACACAGCAAAAGATTTAAGTATGCAGGGTTATAATACAAAAATATTCCATAGTGTTTAATATTTGTGTTGCACACAAGTATAATTTAACATTGTTAATAACACAAATATCCTGTAACCTAACATTTTTCCTGGCTGTGCACAATAGTACCCTACTACGACTAATATTGTTACACCCGTCAGGTATGTGGGTGCAACAGGATACCGATGTTTAAAGGATACCGATACAGATTGTTACCGATGAGCTCTTTATTCCACTTACAAGGTCGTACAATTCTTCCACAAACGTAAACAATCACCAACAATCGTGTAAGACTCTCTTACTATCGCTCCGAACACGTATCACTAACGATCGTTCCGTACCGGAGTCTCAACCAGACTCCTTTCTTATCGCTCCGATTAGTGTTCGACGCTTGCAGTCGACGCGCCGACACCAGGCCGACAGCAGGCCAACTGCACGCCGACAGCAGGCCAACTGCACGCCGACAGCAGTTCGACAGCAGGCCAACTGCACGCCGACAGCAGTTCGACTGCAGACGCCGACATTTTAACTTAGTATAAAGCAGTGTGTACCAGGATCGAGATGCAGCGCGGGGAGAGCGGGCGGCGCGTAGTGCAGGGCGGGGTCTCGCGCGCGGGGGGCGTAGCCCGCGCAGCCGCCGCCCCACACCTGCTCCAGCGCCACCGGCGACGGCGTGTCCACCGTCAGCGTCGCCATCTGACCACACACACATTATATGCCACATTGTTGTATATTAAAGGTTAAAGCGGTCCCTACACCTCCCTGCAATACTTAGGCTGTAATGTATAGTGAAGTGAAGAGGACTTGCTCTGTACGGAAATGCATGACACAGTCATAGTCATGCACATGACATGAGACCGCGTAAGAGATTCCTCCATTTTTCTACTCTGTATGTTCTTTTTTTATCTTCTCTTACTAACTTACTTCTTTGTTGGCCGTCAATGTATTGACGATGCCTTGAATATTACTGATGATCAAGGGCGTCGTTGGCCACTTACCATCGGGCGTCTCGTGTGCTCGTTTGTCAAATTCTATTATTGACAGTTACATCCATTTTTCTCTTCTTTTTGTATTTGTTTTAGACTTTTTTTGAAAACCTTGTATCTTAAATCGCAGGAAGGAACACAAAAAGCAATTACTCATTCAAGGCACAGCTTCAGTTGATACTTCAGTGGCAACAAGCAGTGGAAACAATTATTACTCAGAACATTCAACATAACATTTTACTTTATCCATGTATCAAAGCTCAAAGAAAGCACCCGTAACTCCTACTTAAAATATAACTCACATTACAAGAAGGCCCGCCGCCTATGAGCTGCTTCCTGGGCACGCGGCAGGTGGAGAAGCCGGAGGGCATGGCCACGTCGGAGGACGAGGACAGGATGTTCATGAGCACGGCGAAGGCCTCCGACTCGCTGAGCAGCGCCGAGCGCGCCGGGCCCTCCGCGAACTGCTGCGGCGTCAGCGTCAGGAATCGGATCTTCTCGATTGCGCTGCGGATCGTCAGCTTCTCCTTCACTTCTGTCGAATGTTAAGCAGTTATTGGTAGATAAATCAGTAGCGGATTTTCCTCAGCCCTGTTTTTCTTTTATTAAATACCAGACAGTTGACGAGTTGTAGTGGGGTGGCTTAGAATATTAACCTGAATTCCACGCCGGATGAGTGTCTTAAGAGGCGATTAAATCCGGCCCGCTTGTGGTAAGGCTCTTTGAAGAGATTATATTGGTAATATTGATGATTATGATATCATTATTTCTTCCTGGGATTCACCTGGATAGTTAACACTATCTTGCTTGACTTAGCCGCCAAACGACTCGACATGTTTTGGCTTGGCACTTGAGAAGCGTTCCTTTCTTTCTTTTTCTTCTCTCTTTCTTGGCCGGCCGCTAATGTCCATGGGTGACGATATCCACTTAACATCAGGTGGATCGTCAGATTGTTTTTCAGCTATTTCCATGAAAAAAATCAAAGAAAGAAAGCATCTGGCCCAAGCTTGAAGGTCACTTAAGAATAATAAATTATATTCTTTACTTTATGCCTTTACCGACGGTAGCCGCAAGAAACTTTTCGTTGACGTCTAAATATAGCCTAATAAATGGAAGTGTGACATCCATAAATAATACGGGCAGCTTTACCTTTTGGTTTCTTGGTGTCCTCAGAGGGTGTGGCAGGGGCCGTTTGTTCAGCAGTACTGGTGGAGGAGCACGGCTCCATCATTGCTTCCGGACTGCTCTCTGCACTGCTTTCCACATTCACTACCTACAATATTCCACATTACTAATTGAATATCGTCGTTGCGACTTTAAGACCTCTTATGTGTTATGCGCCACTTTTGGCAAAATCACTTTTTTACGTCAAATGACTCTACATTTTGAAGCACTATCGAATCCAAAAATTCTCATGTGTGTACGACGCTTCCATCGTAATTTACTCAACAAATTCAAAATCACTTATGTGCTTGCTAGACAAAACTTCATCGATTTTTATCAATTGCCTCAAAAAACTCATTTTTTACACATAAGAGGTCTTAAAGGCGCAACGACGAATACTGAAGTCACACAATTACATTACGTGATCTGAAGTATGCTTACTTGTAAACAACATGGAATACTACAACATTGAAGTCAAGATATAACTATGATTGTATCAAATTAAAATGCAAGTCTGTTTTAGTGGAATTAATATTTTCTAAATATTGCATTGAAACCTTTTCTTTTGAGGTAGACGGCTCAGGGCTTTTTTGCCTTTCTACCGATGGAGGGGCACTTTCTGTTTGTGGACTGTCAGCTGCCCTCTTCTCCAGAGCTTTGGCATACCTGCAACAATCCATTTATGAATCACTATAACTTGTACCATTTATTGTGCCTAATCCTTTTAAATGTCACAGGGTCTATGACCTTGTTGATGAAAATAATTAGAGAGATAGATGCTGCAATGGAACTTCTGTAATACAATCATACTAATTCCTGCCTTATATACCTATGGCATTAAATTTTAACTTATAAGTGTTAAGTTACATACGTACAGTTAAGATACTTAATTATATGAATAAGTTAAAGTTATAAATTTTAAGGAAATCATCGTCACAAGATCTAATAAATTGCAGATTATTACTGAATATTAGATATTATACACAAACCTAGTATAAACCCATTCAATTCAACATTAATTTGAAGTAAACCGTATAACAGTTGAACAGGATCACCATTTAAGTCAACTTGTACTGATACATTTTACCTCACAGCAGCCTCAAAGAGATCCAGTTCACTGTCAACATTCAAGTGGTCCAGGGAGAACACCGTGATCACCGTGTTCAGCTCCACATCCTCGAAGCTGCTGTCGTTCAACACATCCTTGGTGTTGGTGCTGATGATCTGAAATGTATGTATTCTGATTGTACAATGGGCGCGCAAGTTAAATGCAGTCGGGGTGTAAGGTGAGGGGCGGGAGCGTGCCCCCATGCAGTTCAACTCATTTTAGTTGGATTTTATTTTTTATCAAAATGGATTTAATAGATACGAGGACATGTATATGGTAACAAACATTCACATTTATGGTTAAATTATGTTAAATTTCTAATTCCAATTTATCGAAATATCACTAATTAATTACCATTTAGGTCACAACACTGGCTGCATTCTTAAGCTCTGCAGTCAAGTCGCACTGTAATTGTGAACTGTTATACACCGCGATTGTTTTATGAAGTAGAATATTTAAGGTTACTGCTCAATTACATAATCAAAACACTGTTAAATTATTTTTATTTCTACAGTCTGTACATTCTGTACAGAAGAAGTAAAGTTCAAAGCAAAGAGAATAATTATATAATTATGTATTAATGATAATATGGAAAATTTTAAAACAGTTATACGGTCCTCGCTTAATTTGCTATACCCTGCAGGGTCCATGATAATCTACACATGAATATAAATGTAATATTATTAATAATTGACTGCAAAAAAAATGAAATGAAAATCCTATTAGAAGAATAAATAGGTATTTTTCATGCCCTACATAAATCTACTCCTGTAAATAAAATATAAATATATACACAATAAAGCTTAAACAATACCTGAATACATTTCTCCATAAGAACATTCTCTTCAAACAGTCTTGCAAATTCATATGCTCTGCAAGCATTTCTTGGATATAAGTCTGACCACAGGTAACGGGTACACTCCTTTACCAAGTGGGGTAGCATATACTTTTTAGCTCCATAGCAAAGCTCACATGCCTTGTCAAATGAGCTTATGTTTATATTACCAGTGTATATATATCTAAAACAGATACATACATGAGATATAACTCCTTAACTCCTGGTAACTTTCAACCAGCAATCATTGAATTCACAATATGTAAACATAATTATGATCTTAAAGATATTATATGTGTGTAGTATTTAAAAGATTGGTGATTGAATACTTAGCAGTTCAAATCACCAAAGTAATGAAACACTTTCTAATACTGATTCTATTTGCTAACAGTCTTAATAAAATAGTTCTAGAAGAATGTTTGTATGTTATCACTGAAGACAAAATATGGTCCATAGTTAATTTCAATATCATCCTTACTCTAACAGTGCTTTGAAGGCGTCAATCTGGACGTCCAGAATGGGTATAGGGTCGTTGCGCTCCGCCATCCCGCCGTAGAACATGGCCTCGAAGACCGGCGACGCCATCGCCAGGATGAGCTTGTGGCCCGCGAGCACCATCTGGTGCGGCTCCGTGCCCACCAGGAACGTACAGTCCGACCACTGCCCCGACTGCAGCAGGTACGCGCCCCGCTGCTTCAGCTCCGTACATTCCAGCTGCCAGTCGGTCGGGGCTGATGCCATGTTTACGTATTTCTATAGTTTATTTTATTTTTTAAGCGTTCAAGACTTCATTCAAGCCTTGTAAACCATACATTTGACAGATTCCATCAACAATCAATAAAAGGTACTCTTCGATGATCGCCGGCTAGCTGTTGTGAACTGATTTAGGCAAACTTTTATGAAATATATATTTTTTATAATATTAATTGAAATTTTATTAAATTCAAATCAATAAAATATAAACAAGTTAAAAACAAACTTCTGTTCTGACTTCTGACATTTTTATTTTGACAATCAAGCACAGACTAAAATATGTAGATTATACGTTCTGCCTGCTGACTGCAGGTTTTGTCAGTCCACAGATGACAAAATAAAGAGATTTTTAAAATATCTTTGCAATTTTTCCGCCTTCAATTTCTGAAATGACAAATGATGACACTTCATGACATTTCACAACACAAATTGAAAACGTCAAAAGAATAAAAATATGAGTGAATATTTAGAAAAGAAAAGCTATGATAGTGTATTTAAGTTTAATTAAGTTTATGTATCGAAATGAATCACGACGAAATAAAGTCAGTGGTGCAGGAAAAATTCCTGTCAAGCGAGCGGGTTACAGCATTTCTGTTCGATGCTAAAGTGCTCCACCCGGAATGGGTTAAAAAAGATAGACTTTTGGCTATCGTGGAGTACGGGGACGAGAAGGCAGTATTTTGTTTGTTCTCATCATGCTACCCACCGAAGTCCTTCACTGACCTATCTATAGAGATAGTGCTTCCTATCGACAACACTTTTAAATGTGAAATTGACAACAAGCCGTCTGATCCGGAAGCAATTCTGTACCTGAACCTACAATCTCGTGATAATAAGTTTAAGTTTGAAATACAAATGACGCCCCGAGTGGACAACTTCGTTGACGATCTATTTCGTGGAATAGAAGCCGTGAACAAAATGCCCACCCAGCCGGAATTCGTCTGGTTAAAAAAGTACAATAGTCATAGAAATGAAGATGACATACTAACCCAAACCATGGTTTTACCGCGAAGTGGGGTAGCTCACACCATGACTTCAGCTCCTGTAGCTATAAGAGAAAGCCTCATCAAGCGAAAGATGAGTGATAAGGAGTTTGATTACACTTTTACCAAAAGATTTACAATCTTTTGTGGGACTTGGAATGTTAATGATAAATCTCCTGTAATTTCCCTCAAGGGTTGGTTAAATGTTGATAAAGAACCTCCTGACATATATGCAGTTGGTTTTCAAGAGCTGGACTTGTCCAAGGAAACTTTTCTATTTGATCAAACATTTAGAGAAGATGAATGGTACAATGCTGTGCTGGCCCACGTGGACCCCCGGGCTAAGTATGTCAAAGTGGACAGGGTGAGACTGGTTGGCATGATGTTGATTGTTCTTATTAAGGCGAAGCATTTTTCACATGTACGTAACATCATCAGTAATACGGTTGGAACAGGAATTATGGGTAAAATGGGAAATAAAGGTGGAGTCTCCATAAGATTTGATCTGCATAATACTTCAATTTGCTTTGTGAATTCACATTTGGCTGCACATGTTGAGGAATTTGAGAGAAGAAACCAGGATTTCAGAGATATCTGTAGTAGGACGCGGTTCTTGCAACCCAATCAACAGCCTAAAGCCATAAAGGACCATGACCATGTGTATTGGTTGGGGGATCTCAACTATCGGATCACCGAGTTAGATCCACAGACTGTTAAGAAACTTGTGGATGATAACAATTTTGCACCTGTTTTGGAATGGGATCAGCTAAAACAACAGCATAAGAATAATCATGTTTTTGCTGGATACACGGAAGGCACCATAGAATTCAAGCCTACGTACAAATATGATGCTGGTACTGACAACTGGGACTCCAGTGAGAAGCACAGGGCCCCTGCATGGTGCGACAGGATATTCTGGAAAGGGGAACATATAACACAATTAGCTTACAGAAGCCATCCTGCACTGAACATTAGTGATCATAAACCGGTCTCAGCTATATTTAGCTCTTCAATAAGGATTATTGATGAGGAAAAATATAGGAAAGTGTATGAGGAAGTCATAAAACAATTAGACAAGTTAGAAAATGAATTGATACCACAGGTAAAGGTTGACGTTACTGAAATAGATTTTGGAACTGTTAAATACTTAGAATTACAAGTCAGAACAATCACAATAAGAAACATCGGAAAACTGCCTGTTGAGTTTGAATTTATCAAAAAACTGGATGAAAGTAACTTCTGTAAGGAATGGCTCATAGTTGAACCTTATAAAAAATGTATTTGTGCCGATGAAACATGTGAAATCCAACTTAAAGTTCTTATTAATAAAACTTCTGCTTGCAAGATGAATGCAGGGACAGATAAACTATATGACATTCTGGTGTTGCATTTGTATGGTGGGAAGGATATCTTCATAACTGTCAATGGAACTTATGAAAGGAGTTGTTTTGGGTGTTCCATTGAGGTATTGGTCAACCTTAACATGCCAATAAGGGAAGTGCCCGTGGGGAAACTGATAGAACTGGAGAGCAAGAGAGATCAGGCTATTTCAAATCAATCTACATACTCTATTCCTAAGGAAATTTGGTTTTTGGTTGATCACATTTACTTACATGGTCTTAAAGAGCCAAATCTTTTTGAACAGCCCGGCTTGCACTCTGAAGTGTTACAGATTAGGGACTGGCTAGACACTGGCTCCATAGACCCTATCCCTGGGTCAATACATTCAGTGGCAGAAGCTTTATTACTCTTGCTCGAGAGCACTGTAGACCCTATCATTCCATATAACCTCCAAGCTGTATGCTTGAGGGCATCTGCAAACTATTTACAGTGCAAGCAGATAGTTATGGAATTGCCCGAGTTCAGAAAAAATGTTTTTCTGTATCTGTGTGAGTTCCTGCAGGAAGCTCTACAATATAGTGCTGAAAATGGTCTGGATGCCAAGACATTATCAACATTGTTTGGGGCAATATTTTTGCGGGATAACCCTAACCTTAGCCAGGAGCCCCAGTCCAGAATCAATAAACAAGTTATTGATAAACAGAAGGCCCAATTTGTATACCATTTCTTAATAAATGATCACAGTGACTTAATATTTTCTAGATAATTGTATTTTTGTAAATAACATCTTTTAATACTCAAGTTTTCCAATAGTATTTTTAGATAGTAATTTATACTTGGTAATTACACCTTAATAATTTAATTTAAATACAAATCTCACTTATGTTTTAATGGATCAGGCAAGGAATAGAAAATAATGTGTTAATAAATGTTTCGAGAGTAGCAAATGAGAAAACAGTCCAATTAAGTGGAAGCCAAGTCAGCCTGTAAACAAAATTTTTAAATAAGTATGCCATTAATATTTGCCATGCATGCCATAACACATGCCATCCATATATAGAACTCACCGTCTGCTACTTTCTCCACATAAATAGTCATCTCAACTAGCACATTGTTTAAATTGTAATTAACTACATTTTCCATGACTGTACAAGCCTAAGCAAATGTATTTCTTGTCCTGATTATATGCAACAGATAATTTTGCCAAAGGAATATACCTAGATTTAATAATAAAGTATGTAATATATGTACATGCTAAAGTCCATATTGCGTTACATGAGGCCATACCATTATAAAATAGATAATTAGTAAATGGTTACTAAATGTAATCAGCAATTCATAGAAGAAATCTACAAAATTATTATGATTTTATTAATGCACATTTTATTCACTTAATGAATTGTTCAATATAATTGCATTTTTGTGCTTAATTTATCAATTTAGCCTCAATATTATCTGGGCAAAAAAAATGATATCATTATAGTTTCGTGCCAACAAAGTGGTATACTTCTCTTTGCAATTTGCCTGAATTAAATTAATATTTGTATTTCACATTGTGACTTTAGTGTGTTGTACACAATATAATGTTCTCCAGTGATTAAGAACACTACCCTGTTCAGACCATCATTGCATTGTGTAATAATGTCACTTTTCTATGGCAATAGTATGTACAGTAAGGTACAGTATTGTATTTATAACTTATTCAGTATTTAATGTTAGTTTTGTATATCGAATATCCAACGAATACCTTAATCGAGTGGCCAATAAAAAGCAAATGTGTTGTAGGTTTGATATTATTAACAATTTATCATAATTATATTACTGTAATTACATGTCTTGACTGTAGTCTAATTAATAATTAATTAATTGTCTAGTGATGTAAACATTGTGGTGCAGGAATTATATTTATTCACGTTACTATTTAGATGATTGTTGCCTCAATATATTATGCATTAATCTTTCATTACCTTTGTCCATTGGAAATAATGGTATGATTTATGAAATATGAAATATAATGCATTATCTATGATTCTAATAAACCATCATTGTAACGATTTGCGGAAAAATCATCGAAAACATTTCATCGAATCGATGAAATGTGTTCAATGATTTTTCAGCAGACGCATTGTAACAACATATTGTATCTAATATGTTCATTGCCATAGACCATAATTCTGCAGACTTGTGCTTTTTATATTTCAAATAATGTTGGATTTTGTAAACAATGATGAGACTAGAAACATATTCTAAATGTTTGGTAATATTATTATCTCAAACAAAATGCACATTGTCCAGAAACCAAGTCTGCAATAAACGGCAACATAAAAATAACGGTACCTACCTGTAGTTAGTCAATAACATTACACATAATATTATTTATTAATTTATTAAATAATTGGTATTAGCAAGAATTACAATTTTTATTTGCAATTCTCACTAAATAGTGCACAATCATCGTGCACCCGGGTAGAACTTGAACTAACCAGCCCACTTCATATATTTGTTCCTACCTACTATCTACCTACTACCTACTAAAATCAGTTCAGTAGTTTTGCGTGATGCTTCAGCCGTTTCAACTCGGGGTTCATATAGGATTAACTAAAGCTAAGCACGCATTGCGATTTTTCACCGCGCGATTTTTTCCGCAAAATTCTGTGAGATATGGAAATTGAATGAAGCTACATGCACTTGCGAAAAAAAAATCGTGTTGTTTATGTATGTAGTACGCGATTTAAAAATCGTCAGAAACAAAATCGCGCGGTGAAAATTCGCAATGCGTGCTTACCCTAAAAACTAATAATTATAATATTATTTGTGATAGAAGATTTATCTATATATTTCAATGTAAACATTTGTGCCGTATTGGGGCGGCTTAGATTACTAACCCCACTCCCACGCCGGATGGGTGTCGTAAGAGGGGACTAAATCCGGCCCGCTGGTGGTAGGGCCCCTCGGGGGGATTAGGTAGGATTAATTTTAATTGTTAATTAATACCAATAATACCATTATTAGGTATTTCTCTATGGAGTTCGCCTGGATAGCCACCCTTGAGCATGAGTCAGCCGCCAACGGCCAAACGACTCGTCGTGTTCCGGCTGGGGGCTTGAGAGCCAGTTCTGTCTTTCATTCTTTTTCTTTATTTCTTGGCCGGCAACGCATCAGTGATGCCTTTGGTGTTGCTGATGTCCATGGGCGACGATAGCCACTTACCATCAGGCATGAGGTGTATTGTCAGCTCTTTCGCCGGCTATTTTCATAAAAAAGCAGAATACACAAACAAAAATACAGTAAATAAAATAATAAATTATTAGGTAGGTAATTAATACTTTTCGGCGTTCATAGATGTCAGCACTATCGACAATCGTCAACATGATCGTCAAGAATCTGTCTATGGTCAGAAAAACTGCCTCAAAATACGAGAACTATTAACCAGTAAATCAAAACTAAAATGAATAAACCTAGTTTGTTAAAATTATTAATTCCAGATTATTATTTTAAAAGTAAAGTACACATGACAAGAGTGATCTGTGTGAGAACGGAACGTAATCCTTGATCACGCTCATGGATCGATTCTATTGAGCGAAAGTAGCGGGAGGTTCAATTTTGTCCAATAGGAAGCTTGTTCGGCCGTTATGTCAAAAGCAAACAACGCGTATCAAACTTCATTTTTTTCTGAAAACTCAAAACATTGTTTCGTTGACTGAAGTGCTTCACATCCTGTTTAAATCGTTTAAAATTTAATTCGTAACCGATTTAACGGTGTAGCGAGATAAAAAGACGAAGAGTTTTAAAAATTTTTGTAAATTCGATTGGAAGTTTGCGGTCGGTGGACGCGAAAAAAATTTAAATAAACAATTTACGGAGTTGAAAAGCTGTTGACTGTTCTTTGTTCCTGTCTAAACCAATCGCGAAGCCATGGAAGTTGAAACCAAATGTGAGTAGTAAATGTTAAATAATTAATGTGATATTTGTTATATCAATCAATATCGCTTATTGATTTTAATGTTACCTACGTGATCCTTTTTTATGCTTTTCCCTATAAATACGTACGTGTTTCTAGAGAATATAATAACATTTTTTCTGAACCTTTATTCTGTAGAAATATTACGATAATAAAAAATTTGTAGTGTACCTACTTGGTGCTTAGCTTATTATACTTTGGTAGTTTCGACGAAATCGCTTACTTGTATTTTAAGTCTATGCTTATAAGCACATTATTTGTTGCTTACATAGGTTGCTTAACAATAAGTAGTGATGAATATTTTTAATCGACTTCAAATAAGGAGGAGGATTTCCAATTCGAGTGTATTTTTTTATGTTTGTTACTTCGATAACTTTCGACTGGATGAATCGATTTTGATGATTATTTTTTTAATCGAAAGCTGGTGCTTGTCATGTGGTCCCACTTAGAGCTAGATCTGACGAGTACCTAGTTTTTGAGTTACATATTTTGAAGTCGGTTATTTTTTTCTTAGTAAAATTCAGGTTAATACAAAGCATCTTACTAATAATGACAGCAAGTTTTCCGAAGAAGAAGGTATGCGGGGGCGGTTTAGTTCCTATTACTAATTAAACATATCTTGTAATTATTATCTAACAAAAATATGAAATTAAGCAATATTTTGAGATTATCGCGTATAAACAGACGGAGAAATGTATACCTACGTACTTATTTTTTGTAACAGGTCCTTATACAATTTTGCAATATCATGACTTTAATCAGCACTGGATAATTTAGTTTTTCGTATTTACCTACTTCCTGAACGTTTGTGCGAGTTGATTGTGGAGCAATGCAATTAAGCATTGCTTTTTAATCTCCATGCTCCACGCAGTCCACGCCTAGCTGAATGAGCAAGGAAAAAGAAAAGAACTACTGATTTACATTTTACTGAGACCGGTCAAGTATGTTATAACTGCTGTAGCTGCTCCATTAGGGAATTGGCTATAACTTAGTCCTTGACATTGTTTACATAAGAAGTATCATCAACATTGTAAATGAAAAAATGTGACTATAATCTAAATTTTACTAACAAAAAATAACCGACTTCAAAGTCTCAAAAACGACTTGTCAGTCAGATCTCGTTCAAATTTATGTGGGACCACATGACAAGCACCTGCTTTCGATTAAAAAAAGAATCATCGAAATCGGTTGGCGTGATATTGAGTTATTCGTCAATTTGTCGCGCACATCTTAACACAAATTTACGACTTATGTGGTTTTATCATGGATGCCATTGTCAGATCTCAATAAAATTTATATGGGACCACATGACAGCCACCAGCTTTTGATTAAAAAAAGAATCATCAAAATCGGTTCGCCCAGTCCAAAGTTCTGAGGTAACAAACATAAAAAAAAAAAAAAACAGTCGAATTGAGAACCTCCTCCTTTTTTGAAGTCGGTTAAAAATAAACTCGCTCGAGGTAGGTACATATGTTCTGAATGGGCACGCGGCGGGCCCTGGTCGAACGGATCGGGGAAAATCTTGAATATAGCCGCTAGTATTGCTCGCGGAGAAAACCGCGTTGAAAGCTGTGGTCTCCTTCTGCTTTCTTTTATTTTAAAGAAGGAGACCATAGAGTGGGATCGGGAGAGGGCTAATTCTGCACGTAGACGGCAACTGCCAGCAGAGGATGCACCTATGAGATCCCCGAGCCTCACTAAGTGCCGGATGGCTGCCGAGGTTGATTTTGTGGGTAGAAATTTGACATAACCCGAAATCTTTAGGTTTGGGTACATATCTTTGGAAGATTTCCCTTCGAAAAAAGAAAGGAATCATCATTTTGCATAGACAAGTAGTAGGCACCTACCTATATTAGGTAAGTACAAGACAATTCATGCTCCAAATCTTTTATGCAATGAACTTTCTCTTTATGAACTTATAACTAAATGGGTAAATATTAATTTATTTAAATTAGTTTCTTGGCCAGAACTTTTCTGATCCATTTAAATATTCATAATTCTAAAATATCGAACTTTATTTTTCTACATGTTTGATAAAACCATCTAAATATAAGTTGTGAATAAAAAGTTCTGGTAAGTTCTAATGTTCAAATAATGTTTATTGCTATTTATCATCACCGCGATGACCGTTAAACAAATTCCAATTTAACCGAAGACCGGTCGTCGGTCGCGAGCTCCAGGAAAGTCACCGGTCATGACTTCATGTGTCATCTTCTTAACGACTTCGAACTCCCGCTATTTATTTTACTCTGTAAAAGATTACAGTACAGTACAGGAGATATCAAACAAATAAGAAAATACATACAAAGTAAGTTTTTTGCTTCCTATTTATTCATTTTTATTTAAGAGTAATAAAATGCATTTATGTACCATCCCATTTCCTCAATTTTATTAGTTTAATTGTTAAGATGGTATTCTTTGTGCGGATGCTGCCTGACCTTCTTTGTTATTCAGTCGGCTTGTTGTGGTCATGTTTATGTTGGAATATCAAGCTTGTTTTTCCAAGAATGTAGGTATGCTTTATCGCTCGAAGACGGGTCACTGGCAGCGACCGTTGGCTGGCAAGGACGCTGGACGAGCCGCCGATGACTCATTCGCATCTCTTCCGCGCCTCAACGTTCTATATGTATTTGAAGTTTAAACGTTCTCCTTTTTTGGCATACAACGGTTACTAGTCTTTGTATGACTTGTACCTACGTTGTCTTGTCTCTGACTTATTTATTATTTATTTATTTACTATAATTAAAACGGTAACAACCAATTACACTAATTAATTATTATAGACACCACAATTGTTGAAAAATAGATGGAATTATACATTTTCCCATCATTTGGGGGTTGGTGGTATTCTGAGTTGATTGTTCAGTTTAATCAAAGATTAGACAATAGTTCTTCTTAGTTCCATATAAATAATTTGCATCTATTATAGGTAGACTCTTACTCTCTCTCTTACTCTTACTCTTATTCTTACTCTTATTCTCACTCAAACCCTGGTTTCAGGGTCTGTATTAACCAAGTTACAATCAAATACAGATAAAATTCAACCTTTATATGCAGGTATTGTTATTTAGATCGCGTCTTATGAGTTATTACTTTGTCAGGAGCAGAATATCCAGTGCAATTTAATAAAATGTTTTCAATTGATAGCTATCCGTGTAGTCCAACTTTTATTATAGAAATAAAACTACGAAAGTTTCTCTTCCACTGCTCCCGCCTAATGATCCGTGAATTGAATGGATAATTCCGCCTCCAACTGCATTTGTCACGGCTGTGTGGGGAATTTTTTATATTTCTAGTCGTCGCAGTGACGACCCTGGAAGTCCAATACTTACGTATTCATAATTACGAACCCTTTGTGCTTTCTTACTGAACTTTGCAATGATTGCACAAATGTTTAAGTTAGCAATAAGGATTGAAAACATAATCTTCGCGAACTAGAATTTAGATGATTCAACTGTGGTTTTCTTTCGGTTTTTGTTGCAGAAACAAACAATTTAATTTCGTAGCAAACTACCTAAAAAGCTTCAGATTCACAATAGGTACGACGAATAAAAACGGAACCGATCATATTTTAAAGTTTTACTCTAGTCGACGACCCACTTAAGAATTGCCTTTTGAGGATGAAGATTATGACAAAGCCTTCTTGAAAATAATTTAATGAATGTAGCTTATAAGCCAAATTCATTGAAAGGATTATGTGCCGTTACTAGTATGATGGCCCTTAATTCTTACCTTTTTCCCCAAAGATTAATCATTATCAGTGGATTATGTGGTCTCAAACCTGTAGCTTTAGGCGACCAATAATGTACTTACTTCCCACTTATATCTAAATCTCATTAGTTAACAAAATTGTGTACAGGAATAATAATCCCATGTATTCCTCTTTTTCTAGCTTGATCTTATTAGAAAGACTCACTGTCACTGGCGGTTCAGGGTGAAAAGTAATTAAGTCCTTTTGTTTAAAGCTTTTTAATTAAATGTACCTATTTCACTAACAAACCATAGAATACCTTTGTCTATCTACCTGTTCACCCGGCTATTTACATATTTTAAGGAAGATCGTCCTATTCAAATTCCAATTTTCTTACGAAAATTACGAAACAATTTCTAACATAATAAACGTTACTTAAAATTGAGTTTGTTCAGACGATACCGCGGTAAATTGCTTATTGGATAGCACCTACTTGAATATCGATATCACTTGCTTGAGGCATAAAGTAATTAAAACAAAATTTATCGCCCTTTTGGCCGAAAAGCAGGGATAAGGAAAACAATAGCAGGCACTATAGATTTGAATGTTCTGTTATTCTGTATGTAGATTTGAAACAATCGTTTTTAAAGGCGGCGGGTATTCCTCTAATACAATCAAACGTAGCAATGCAATTTCTCTGAGCGCGTAATGGGGTCGTTTTGAGGCGCAACTTTGTTCATTTGATGAAATCGCAACAGAAGACCCGGTCTAGCGGGTGCCCGATTTGCTCCCGGCGGTTTAAAAAATACATTTATTGTGTGCGATGAACAGAATTCTAAAATTAAAAATTGTATTCACAACAAATACACGGTTGAAAGAAAATACGAGTACAAAGTATACAATTTCAAGCTGTATTATTTTGTAGCCGTAGGTTTGTTAAAGTGAACACTGAAAACTCTCAATTTTTATTAAAAGTACAAGACTACAAATATTATTGCTACCTGTTAATAGCAGCTTCATCCACAAGAATGTACTTAGTTGAAACTACGGTGACTATCTATCCGACTGACTTACACAACAGGAAATATACGGGAAGCCAGAATTCATGCCATTCAGAATTCATTAGTTGAATTCATTTTTCAAACAGTGAAGACCAAATTATAATCACAGTAGTAATTATTGCGTTATATAACTATAACATACAGATAAATAGAAAATAACTTAAAAACATATTATAGCTGTTAAGAGAAGTTCTTTATTCACAGTCCAAATATTTTTATTACCAAATAGTACATACTACCAGTTACATAAATACAGTAGACAAATCAAACTACATGCATAAAAAGGTTTTGTAAAACGATGAAGCCCTTCCAGTGTTTTGGTAACATAATGGGAGCGCAAACTGTGGGGACACATTCAAAAAGGATATTCATTTGTTTGTTTGTAAAATAACCATTGCACGGTGAAACCGACACGCGACGGCCGGAGCCCCACCCTCTAGTTGGGACATCCGACATTGTCATTATCATGACAATGGGATATGCCTCGATTCTCCGCGGGGGTAAGCAAACATTGACCATTTAGAACCAAGTGATAATAGACATATTTTTGCAAAGGTTACGGTGATTGAGAAATTAAGGATTATAAATTAAATCTCCCCTTTCTCTAAGTCTAAATGTAAATGTGAAGGAATCTTTTAGCTATGCCTATTGCTCTTCCTTTTACCCCGGCCTGCTAGTTTATAGAAACAGCCATTTTCGCTCCATTTCGCAAGAAGTAATCCAATTTCAGAAAGCATTAACAATATTACTGGCAACTTTAATAACTTGTTACGTCGCCATTCGTCTCCCGTTTTGTGCAGAAACGTTTCCTTTAAGTTGCCGATTCAACGAGCAAACTTTTTGCAGTGCTTTCCAAGCTTAATTCAATGAATTGGGACTGGGTCGTCATTCTAAACTAGATTTGCTCCCGCTGCAGAAAACGCTTCGACGAAAGTTTCTTGAATATTTATCAAAGATTTTCATCGTCCCTTTAAAACAAACTGCTTTGAAAAATGAAACGCCATTTTTCGACATCCCTTGCAATGTTTATACTCTTCAATTCTTAGAATGGTTTGTCAAGTTCTGTATTAAAACTTTTGGGATAAAATTACTCATTAATTTCACCAACCGCTTTCTGCTTTCCGTTAACTCAATTTATTCAACCTTATAAAAATAAAATGACAAATACAAGTGAGTCAATATGTGCAGTTATACAGAACATGTCAGGACTCAGGGTACAGAACATAAGTGCGTCGGCAATCGTGTTTATAGCTAAGTGTGATTAATCAATAATCTATACAAATAAAAAATAGAACTAGTGCAATGATCTAGATTCTAGAACGAACACAATCGAAATAACTGGTCGCGTCCTCCTACACAGCTTCCTTTAGATTTTTTTCTTGAAGTGAAATGAATCGGTCGCATTTCACGCCATTGTGGACTTAATTGCTTCCTTCTGAAAGTAAGGTTGCATTACAATGTGCATACTGACAACGAGTTGTCTTTTCCAGTGGAACGAGTAAACTTAATATCCATAGTATTGTTTTCGAAGTTAAATGTTTCTTCAACATCAGCTTCTTCTTGAACAACAGCTTCTTGAACAACTGATAAAGATGTGTTAGTTTTTGTTTATATTATTTTATTAGTTATTAGTCATAATTTTATATTACACCTGACTTTACCTAATTGTACCTGTATTCCACAATAAAGATTATGATTGATTGATTAAGTATTATTAGAGTGTTTTATAACAGCGAGTATTATTAGAATTAGTGTACTTGTAAGTGATTGTGACAGTGAAGGTGAGATAACAAGGAGGAAGGAGATTTTACAATAAAATATCGCGTTCGCTAGCTCTCTCCTCGGGTCGGTCCTGCTCGTGGTAGAACAGGTCCATTATCGAGTCTGAGTGGTTGTAACGAAAGCTCGCCTGGCCTGAACGGGCTCCAGAAAAGGCAAGACAACGTGGGTAACACTCGCGGCGCCCACGCCGCACATACTATACTCATCGAGTACTTAGTCTCAAGTACCGGATCGCTTAACGCCCGCTGCAATTTGAATAAATGCCGTTTGCAACCTAGATTCGAGATGTCTGAAGCGAATGAAATGTGTTACAGTGTTTCGCAACTGAATCTTATTATGGTGACTCAGATAATTATAATTAATGACAATAACTTTATTTGGAGTTCCCTGGTTAACTCGATTCTAATTAAGTTGCATCGGTGTCAACTGCGAATGACGAAAAGATATGTAGTATTGAGACAGCTCATACCGTTCAGAACGGCTATTGTTTTTCAAAAAACGTTTCAGGAGTCACCCCGGTAGCAACGGCTTCGTACGTGATTAATCTACGAAACAATGCTCTGGGGTCATCAAACTTCAGCGCGTTCCGTTCAACGGTCCGCCGAGAACTCTGATGCGTCTCGAACATGCTCGCTATAATTGCAACTTGCAACGAAACGGCCGATGGCCTTGTGCTATAAGGGTGGTTGTAAAGCTTGACTCATCTCTGAGCCGACTCCGCATTGTCTAAAAGTAAAATCTTGAGTATGCACTAAGTTGGGCGCGTAAGACACGTCAAACGCATATTACTGAGTTATAACTTGACTTACGTCAGTCGAACTCTGAATCTTGTTGTGGCAAAGTTACCCCAAACGGGATATGAACAGTAAAAACTTGAATGTATTAAAATTAAAGGTAAACGATAGATCACGTTATTCATTTGAATTGTTTTACAAGTGTTGTCATTTATTTTAGAAAACGATGAAACAATACGAGATCTAATACTAATGGAGAATAGAAATGGGATATGAATATGAGCATTGAGATTCAATTACATATGATATGTGTATAATTATTAGAGACCGACCGAAGGTTCGGTTTCGGTTTCGGTTTCGGCCAGTTTCGGCCAAAAAATCTAGTTTCGGTTTCGGTTTCGGTTTTGGAAAAATTTGGCCGAAACTTTCGGCCAAACCGAAACTCTGTGTTCGTGAATTTTCGTGCGTTTGTTCGGTTAAGTTCGTGGGCCGTGGCTAACCCGTGGGCGCTGACTTTCCAAGTGAAGTCATTGATTTAACATGTTTATTATATTTGTTCATTAATCTGAAGAGCGTCTGACAGGGTGCTTTGGCGCTTGATTTTAGCCGTTTTTTGCTCGATATTAATAACGGCAACAGGTAGAAAAAAGGTCGTTATAGTGTCTAATGCTGTATAGATAATGATTTGGAATTCATATCCAAGCATAGTAATGAAATTGTAACTGGAAGATATTTAAGTAAAACTTTTACTAGGGGTATTAATTAGACGTAATAGATTATATAAAGTAGTTTTCGTCTATTTGTTCTGACTACTCTTAGGAACGACATAACAGATTTACCTGCGGTTTCCACTCCCTTATAACTTACAATACATACGTATTGTAGTGAGCTTTGGTTAACATTTAGTGGTTGGTTTATTTCAAACGGTTTACAAATAAATAAATTACGTTATGCCCATTTCACCCATACTTACATTTATTGAGTGAGGGCTTACCGAAAGGTTTACGGAAGCAAAGCGAGGATTCAGTAGTAGTATTTTTGAAGTCTAAATCCCAAATCATCCATTACAATGAAACGGTAACTGATCGATATGTCTGTACATGGAAGATATTTGAGAAAATCTATCACGAGCGGTATTTGTCAACGCAAAAGAGACCATAGCAATTATTTTTAGAATTTTCGTCTGTTTGTGTGTATGTGCGTTTGTTCAGGGTAATTTCTAAATCGGCTAAATCGATTTGCATGCGGTTTTCATTGACGTATTTAGTAAAATCGGGCTAAGATTTAAATGATCTTAAATTAAAATTTAAAAAACCCCCGACAGTTTGATATACACTAAACATAGCTAAGAACACACTCGATTAATTCATCTTCATGCAAAAAAAAACTAGATCAAAATCGGTTCCTCCGTTTGGGAGCTACGATGCCACAGACAGACATAAAGATACACAGATACACAGACACGTCAAACTTATAAAACCCCTCTTTTTTCGTCAGGGGTTAAAAACAGCGTTCATCCATAGGTACCCACATTTTTTCGAATTTTGTCGTTTACGTTTAAATAAGTTTACCGAAATGAAGGCAGTTAATACACATAAAATGTACAAATAAAAATGTGTAAAAAAAACGCTAGATTTCAGTACCTATACAAGGTGTCCCGTAAGTAGTGAGTCAACGTAAGGGGACAGATAGCTTGAGGGCTTTTTCTGTTGAGTCCACAAATGACCAGCTCAAAAAATACCCTAATGGGGTAGTCAAACGAGCGTAAATCGTAAAATCGCGTAAAATACAAATTTCAACGAATTGAATTAGAACTTTTGTATGAAACCAGCTCATTTCACGTGACTCACATTACCAAAAATACGCTCGTTTGGCCTCATCCTAAGTTTCGGTTTCGGTTTCGGTTTCGGCCGAAACTGGACCTAAGGCCGAAGGTTCGGTTTCGGTTTCGGTTTCGGCTGAAAAACCAGTTTCGGTCGGACTCTAATAATTATAGTCTTCTCAATCAATTTTAAAGTTTCCTGTATCTGTAATTCTTCTTTTTTGGAGTCCCAGTCAAGCGTAATCCAATATTTCCCAGTGTCCTTGTACAAGTTTAAGTCCAGTGCGAAATTAGCCAGCAATAACATATTGAGGAACAACTTTGGATGTTATGTTTGTTCCCTATAGTTCCACCGTAACTTGATTATAGCTTTCTCGGAGGCAAAGTTAATGAAATAGCGGCCGCCTCCCCTCGTCCAGATAAGATTAGAAATGACATTATGTGTTACGACGGGTGCCTTTTCTCAGAGAAGAAATAGGTACCTATCTTAAAATAATCGGTAGGTTATTTTCTTTAAAGAAAAATATGCTCGTAGCATTTAGACAAAACTACAAAATGGTTTCCGTAAAACATTAGGTAGGTACACCGTTATTTTACTTTCTATCTATCCGTACTTTGCATACAATGTAAACCAATGTGGGTGTGTTTCAGCACTTTCAACAAGAGGCGTGGTCATTAATGGCAGGAATTGATAGAAAATATTTAGGTTTCAAATTCGAATTAGGTGCTTATTAAGCTACATTATTTTCTTATGTATTCTGTAACAATGAAATCATTAAAAAGAAAATGAAAGTAATTATTAATTACGATCTCGAGCACACGAATAAATATGGCATCATCAGCCTCATCGAAAGCCTTATTATAAAAGCACCGAGAACTCGGACTGCTAATAAAATTATGAGTGCATTAAATTTATCTTTATGTAATGTAATGTGATCTGTTTTATTCCATTTTTTATACCCTGAGGAGCTGACGAAAAAGCAGTCGGGGATTTAAATTAATGAACAATACGTTAAACAAATACAAGTGAAATAGCAAAATTTTATGTAACAGTAACATGGCGTATTCCGTATTCCTAAGTTGTGCTGCCAAGGAAACTATAATTTGCTCCAGCTCCAAGTTACAAGGATTAAACAGCGACCATGCTGAGTAAAATTTAGCCAGATTATGCGATTCAATTTTAATCCTAACGCGCTTCGCCGCCGCACCGGTTTCTTACATGTTTCCTAATTTTATTTTGTCTCATTGATTCCACTTTCGCCTCAGCATTATTACTATTTGCCCACACAGTGCTAAGTATGTTATCCTGTTTGAACCGGAATATTTTTTATTTGGTTTATCGAATTCCTTTTGGTCTACGATTCGAATACAAACAATATCCTGAGGATTAGGCAGTTTACCATCCAATAATTGTAGACACGGCAACTCCAAAATATCTGCAAGATTTCATGTAGCAATTCAATTTGTGTAATACTTATACTTAATTTCATATTCACCCTTCAACTTTCTGTCCCCAGTTCGTGAAGTCCTAATGAAAATCGATATGATGTGCTTTGCCGCAATCGTAAAGCGGGATTAGTAGCGAATTTAGTACCACGTTTTTATTATGTTCCTGGATCCGCAGATCCGCAGTCCGACAGTACGTGAGGTCATTAAACCCTGCGCCGACCAACACCAACAGCTAAGCCGCTATAAACCTACGCTACCACGAACGTCAGCTGCGAGACACAGCTTTGAACGTTTTCATGATAACGTGACAGTGGATTATAAAGTTTTATCGTCAGTTCCACAGTTAAGCCGCGAAGTTAGTGCTAGGTATACCAGGACATTCATCCGTGGTTAATTGCCTTTTTGTAGGTATCAAGTTTTTCATGTTATCGAATCTTTAAAGTTTACGATAATTCATTGTCATTTATATGTTCAGTTGCCAAAATACTACCTAATATATTAATAATAACGAGGCAGTTTAGAACAAAAGCAGATTCTGTGATCACATTAAGACTTTCCGTTCCTCACATTGTTTTAGTAGGTCGGCAGAAGCCTTTTGGCCTGTTCCCAAAACGCCGGTCCAAAATCCATATGATAAAGTTCATCGCCCACGGCCTCTGCAATTACTGCGCGGGGTGAATAATCCATAATATGCATGGAAAGACAATTCGTACATACGGCTGTACTGTATTACTCATCGGAACTATCAGCAGAATCCTACACGCCATTGTGCTAATTGAAAAGAGTGCAGTGCCTTACTCGTCGTAGAAGTAATTTGTTACCGAGACAAATTATAGAACAATTTGCTGCGACAATGTGCTTACCTACGACTCTACGAGTAGCTCTGTCGTGTTTATAATTACTTCGTAATCGATACGAACAACGGGTGGAAAAGAAGAAACGAACATTCTTCTTTTATTTTCGAATAATTACTCAATGTTGACCCCAAAAGTGCAAAGTAAAAGCTTAGTCACTTCGTGGTGTTACCCCTGCCGACGCTATACTGTGGGTATGTGCAGAGCTAATCGATTGTCGATTACTCGCTTGTCGCTAGTTCAAATAATACCATTTGGGTTTTTGTTAGATCAGGACCCAGGATTCTATTTATATATGAATTCCATTTCTTATATTATATTCAGGATTCTATTTTTTATTCTATCTATTTAAGGTCAATACAGGATACACATTATATTCTCTATATGTAGCCTAACCTAATATCTAAAATTCGGTTTCCCGCAATTACACGTGAAGTCGTGAACACAACATGCATTAAATTAGATATCCGTAAATGGATAATCAAAACGACACCGAAACGTTGCCGGCCAAAAAGTGGGAGAGGTTCGTTTTGGAATCCAAGGATGGTACAGATTACTTCTATTTCGACAACTGTTGGAAACCCAGAGTAATAAGCGGATTGACCATTATCGTGTTTAAAACAATGATCTGCCTGCTCATGATGACATAACATAATATAGCTTTGATAGAAGCATTATTTTAGCCCGGTTAGTTTCTGTATCTGTATCTTTTGCGAACGCGGTCGCATTCTAGCAAATTTTGCATAGCACGCGAGACTGTTTCGATACAGAACTCGAAATTATATCTCCGGCAAGAACATTCATATTCAAGATCTGCTCGTACAGTCGAACCAGACTCGCAATATTCACGTAGCCGTTCCGCACTGCACATCGACATCTGCGATGTCAAGTACGGCGAGATGGTTTATTTTTACATAGCTCGCCGCGAGCGCTGCGCTCGGCTTGGAAAAAGTTTACTTTTTATGAAAAGGAAAAGTGGCGTGTGAGCCGTTTACTCGTAGGTGCACTGACCAGCTGTAGTGGCTGGCTAGCTGTCGTATTAGAATAATGTCCATGCTATATTTTTATTTATTAAAAGGTAATTAATATTGTCTATTTAGTTACACCATCTGCTTGAAGTATTTTAGTAACAGCAGACTCTTTTACCTCGTAATGTTTGATTCAAGTATAATTAACAGTATTCACGTAAGGCTTGCTCGTGTTCAAGGGTTCTAATTCCGCTTTGAGTAGCACCTAAGTTATATTATCAGTGCTACAAATTAAAAAAACCGCGTTATTAATTTCGGTGAAATTATTATTTTCGTTACATTATTTAGGTAACTCTTCGGACATTCTCTTAAGTAGTTGGCCATTAATGGATAGTATTGTTTTATTTACTTTTAAAGCTTAACTTCGTTATTACGAACTATTTTATTAAATAAGTTACTCTTTGTTTATCTCTGCTCTTCACAAATCGTTTATTATTCATGAAAAAAGATCAGGGACAAACAAATGTACTTAGCTCCCCCGACCGCTGTCAAGCTTCGATATCATCCATCATACATGTCTTTCCGAACATTCATTATCTTATCATACGTTCTTTTCTTTTCATCTTAGAACTTCATCATTTCATAATAGAACTTGTTCATGGTGATGATTTTTTTTATTATGGAAATAGCCGACAAACAATTCACCTGGTGGTGAGTGGCTATTGTCGCCCATGGACATCAACCAAAGTCATCACTGATGCGTTGCCAAGAAGAAAAAGAAAGTAAGAAACGAGTAACTTTAACTGCAGAGTGGTATAGACCCTACTGCATGGAAAGTCTGAAACTCGTTCTATAAGGATTAGGATGAAGTTTCTGTGCAGGATAAAGATGGTGCAAGGATGTTGGCTTACCCTCGTGGCGTGTCAGTTTTCACGTCACTAGTTCACTTAATGTGCCCTCCCTCTTATTAAATTTATCTTGCGTACCTCAAAATTCATCAACCAACCAATGCAAGACGTGATGTTTATTAAAACCAAAGCAAGAGTGCTGATGTTTTAATAAAAAATATTGTTAGTTAATATTAATACTAAATTAAATATTCATTTGTACCGCTTTCATTGTTCTCTGCACATTCTTAAGGTTGACTGGTAGAGAATGCTGTTTAGCATTAAGTCCGCCTTTTGTACCACTTATTTGTTAAGGGTCAATAAAGCATAAATAAATAAATAAATAAATAAATAAACGGCGCAGTTACTTCGATTGCTATTTAGATTTAGATAAGGTATATTTACAAAACGAACGTCGTACTAAAGAGGCTATTCAGTGATGTCACTATAAATTTTGAACATACGTAGTTTTTTAGTTTTTATGAGTATTACTTGGCATTATACGAGAGCAATCTGTATGATGAATACAGTTCCCACGAGAACAGAATCATATAAAAATGTACTTTGAAAGGGCAAACGTCACATTACGTGAAAAAAATACGTAGACGCAAAGCTTGTAGCAAGCAGCGAATGAATACAACATTAATATCAAAAGTAAATTATAGGACTCAGTGTGTATGTGTAATCCAAGCCCACATATAATATTTCTTTACGGGGGTATAATTCTAACAAGATGAATATTTTCGCCGTAAGATTTTCTTTCAAGTCATGTGTTTGCTGAACCTACTGGACTACTGGTTATGTGGTCGAGAATATACTATGTATTACGTTCGCTATTTTTATCGTACTTATTTATAGTGATCAATAAAGCTTATGTAAATCATTCAGATTCAGAATTAGGTAAAATAAAGTTCATAATGTAAATAGAATCTATATAAATTTCCGATGTTAGAAACCATCTACATATGATTAAACTTGTAGATGTCATACGCTTACTGTGGTCACTTAACACCAGGTGAGGTCATGCAATTTTTCATTGTAAAAAGATGTCTGCGCAATGTAAACATTACGCCGAATGTGCACGAAACTTCGCAATTGCTACGTAAGGCTTCGTTCTCACATTACTCGGTTGACCCGAGGCGCTGCGGTTTAAACCGTGATCCAATTTGGTTGCCGTGTATTAATACATCGCTCCATTCTGATGTTTCATTAATAGCCCCGACCAGGACAAGGTCTGACATAGATAGAGAGTCTTTCCAATTGTCTCCCTGTGTTTAACCAAATCGACCATGCCATGTACGGATTTCAACATTAAAATAGGTAAAGTGCTTCTTGTGATAATAATGTCCGAACCGGTTGGAGTTGCTGATAAACTTCCAGGTGGGTTTTGGTGTATTTTTCGCGGACTTCCATTTCATTAATCTATTTTATTCATCTTTTTGTATCCGTCTTTTTGACTCATCAACAATTCGCGGTCAATGACTCACCTCTAAGTTAAATCATGCTAATTGCACATATTGTTTAAGTATATGTATATAGCGGTGTATATCCTTTGTTTTCTCGAACATGTTACTCCTTGAATCATATACTTCATTTGTTTCCTGATTGAAAAAATGAACCATTTAAAAATTGATTGCATTGCACCTTATTATTATAACTACCCTTTGTTTAACAAATCGTTCGACCTTGCGAGGACGAGCTTTGTCTGTAGACAAAAACTGTTGTTCTTAGCGGAGGAAGCACGAGTATAATCTTATTTAAACCAACTCTCAGAACGCACCTGTGGTCTTTTGTTTACTGCGTAGTAGGGTAGACTAGACATGGTAAATTAAGCTGTTATTTTAGAGGATTAGGCTGCGGCTTCCAAATATTAGCCCGTGAAAACAGTGCTTCTGAATAGGCTTAGTGAATTTAGGTTTCTGGCCAATTTTTCTCTTCCGGAAGTATTTTGTGTGAGATCTTTATCCCGCACACCGAGCTCCATGACTTATAAAAAAAAGCGTGTTCTTCTTCATTCCGAACCCTTACTGGTTATGCGTGCCATCCGGATTTACCTGTTAGATCTCGGTGAATCAGAATGCGGAGATTGAGGAGTTTTGAAGCGGCTTTGCTGTTAGTTTCAAGTATAACTGCATGAGTTAAAAGCGCTAGGGTTCCTACGTGCACGATGCTAACGCAGGCATCCATTAAGAATGGACTTTTTATAGCCGAGTCCCAAGGGAGGCAGGGAGGTCGGTTTTTATGCGAACGAAGGACTAAGTTGCGCGTACAGTTTGTTACCGCAAAGCCCGTAAAGCTAAGTATTACGTATGACTGTACAAAAGGAGAGTAATAAAATGACGCTGTTAAAGTACATATATTTTCGTGATTTAGCTGAAACAAATATTCAACTTAGAACTATAATGCGTAAACAATTTCACCATTTTTGGATTGGATCATGAATTTGGTACTCGATTGATTGTAATATTTAATACCGGAAAAAAGTTGTCTTCAGCATTGTTGACACGTTTAAGAACGCGACGTTATCAATTTTAATTAGTAGTATTTAATCGAAATAAACTTTTATTTATTGAACATAAATATTGAAGAGTTGGGAAACACAAACACCCCGATACTACAATTCTGGGTAAAGCAAAAGGCTTTCCATTCAAAATTCTGACGAAATGTACTCGTGTTTTAGATAAAAGGAACAATCTGTCCTCGTCAGCCGCGTATTCGGAGAACTTGAGTTCCATTCCACGGGAGACAGTACCGTCCTTGATTGATGGATCTCCGCGGGTCCTGTGACCACTGCTCATTAATTCGTAGTGGCTACTGTAAAATTTATAGAATTTACTGTTTGGAATCTAAGAAATTAATGATGTATATTCACATTTTACAATTAATTCATTTCACGTTCATGAGAAAAATCATGAATAGGCGCCATGTGCTTTCTTTGCTAATAATGATTGTTTTATGGGTAGGTGTGTATTGAACTTGAAGTGTAATTTTAAATGTATTGATGGATTAATTTTAATGTATAAGCGTGATTGATCAAATAAAATACATAAATTCAGGTGCAATAGGTTCTTGACCGAAACAGATTATATCCGTCGTATCCGTATCCGATGGCTGTTTATTGTGGTCCTGAAGGGTTTATACAAATTGATAATTGGAGGAACGATGTGAGACGATAACAAATGAGAAGTCACAACTTTTTATAATCCTTAAATGTGTTTAAAGCCTTCTGCACTATCCAATTTCCCGCAATCTCTGATTTTCTTTGATAATATTTAAAAACGATAACGGTTCCGTTTTCACTACGGAACCATTAAAAAGCAAGGGCATGAAAAAGTTTGATGGGGCTTAAAATAAAATGTAAAATGTTTTACATTTTGCTACCTCGATTGATATGAAGGTTTACAACGGTCGAGCTTTGCGAAACACATTAAGAAAGTTGAATGTTTTCTGTTTGATGAGTCACAGCGGGTTTACCTATCAAAGCTGGAAGCCTCGGTGTTCCATCAATAATGCAGGGCTGGATACGCTTCAAACGGAATGAAAAATGATGTTACGTAAGTTCAAGTTCAGGTAGGGAGCTGTAAAAGTGGCAGACGTATCGATCAGGTAGCTGGCCGCAAGTAACGTGGGCAAGTCTGTGGCTCATTCGGACAAAGTTGTAGAAGGGACACGAATGTTGCGTGTGTTGAAGACCACAGAATATATTAATTTAGAAGGTCCGTTTGTCATTTATTTCCGTTATTCGTAAGACTCTTATTTGTTTCGTTACCTGATACAAAACTGTGTAACCCAACTTTTCTAATTAAAGGTTAGAAGTTCAATAAAGGAGGTGGCCAACATCTGTATGGGCATTTGCCCCATTTGTGAAGTATAATGTACACATATTATTTTTACGTTAAATTAAAGCTTACAATATCTACTTTGATAATTTTATCAATAAAAATCTCTAGAACTCGGGATTCTCCTTTTACGGGCAGTTTTAGCTTTTGTAGTTTGACATTCTGCAAAACATATGTAATCGTGAAAAAGTGTTTTAAAGAGCGATTTTTGTATTAAATAAATACTACTTATCTTTTGGATAATTAATTAATATATGTCTTTTACTTTAATTATGACTTTATGACCTTATTCCTACAAAAAGATGTACCAGCAGTACTAAATAAAATATACGTATTAACTTGTCACCTACCTATCTGTAAATATTCACAAGCAAACGTAATATAAATAAAACTGCATATTGATATTATTAAGTGTTTCATTATATACATTTAGGTACACATATGTAAAAATTAAGGAATAAAATATAACAATAGTACCAAATAAGGCAAATAAGGTGATGCATTCAATTTTTTTTCAAATTCAAAATCATTTATTCGTTTAGGTATCATTGATACACTTATGCACGTAATTTTTTAATCAACCAGCTTTTCGCAAAGGTGCTTTGTCATGGAGGACAAGAAAAGCTGTAAAAAGTCTCCTCAACACATCTTTTAAAAATAAAAATACATTGATATATTTATTACAAAAAAATATACAGCTTGTACAGAACTGGTTGCAGAGCTGGTCATTTCCATGCGTCTTTGTCATTTATGTACTGATCTACAGTATAGTAGCCTTTGCCTAAAAGTTGAAAGAAAAAATGTTAGGATCCTATTAAAAAATAGAACTTATTTTCTAAACGTACCTATTGCAAAAAAAACAGGAATATTGTACATTGCCGCGCGAACCTAATCGTAGTAAGCACTACTTAATAGTAAAGAAAAATGCTATACCTGTACTCAATGATGTTGTATGTATAGAAATCTTTGCCTGTACTGCAGTGATCCATTCTACCAATATGGATTGCAGGTTTCTTGCTAAGGAAGATATGGAGTGACGTGCCATGCGCTCAATATCAACCGCGCAATTAATGCACCTCATGGCAAAAAATCAAATACAATGAATATTTTGCAGAAATGAAACTGAAAAATATTATTTTGGCAAATGACAATATAGTAGACATTCGCACTTCTGTCAGCCAATTGTCAAACTCCAGTGATGCCGGTCACTCACATTCGCGCGAATACGCGAACCCACAAGTGTGGGACGACCTTCGCGAATGGTTATGCGAAGTTTTGGAGGCATTCGGGGTTTTCCAAGCTGTGTCGGTTTTTTGTCGCACATCAAAGCGCGCGAACCTCGAACCTTCGTGTAGTCAGTCTCCCACACATTCGTGCGACCAGTTGCGCACACGACTAAAAAGGTGATGTATCTCCTAATTTTTCGTGGTTCGTGGCGTCTAATCGTACTACCATTTATTTTCTGTATTGAAAATGGATTTGAATGACCACAACATAATTACAACAGCAAGATTGAACATTCGTGAACAAAGTGTAGGAGAAAGCGGAAATGGGCTTGTATACTCATATGCGAACCCATGCCTGACCACCCTTCACATATGTGCAAACATTCGTAAAAATGTCAAACATTTGCGCGCATGTGAGTGACCGGGGTGATAGCAATGGAGGTAGTAAAAGTATATTTGTATACAATACAACTTATTATTATTGTTAATTTATTATAACTACTCACGGCGGAGTTCAGAAGAAAATTAAAATTCTAGTTATGTTATAATAAATGGAAAATATGTCTTTTCAGAGGACTAAAACCTTGTACAAAAAAACGTATTTTAACCATTTCCGGGGTAAATATTGGCCACCTCCTTTATTCAGTCAACCTCGTAGCAACCAAAACTTCCCCTAGTAGCATATTAATGAATATATCGATTTTAATGTCTTGGTTACTTTCTTTCTGAGCCGCAGAATTTTTTACTGACAATGGTAATAAAGGAGAGATCCGTGCCTTGTCCGTAGTTGGCTATTATTAGTTTAAAACGTGAAGCCATATCAAGAAAATAATATATCTACTATACCTCTAAGAAATTACCATTTTCTTGATTGATTATGAGAATCTACTTTGTATTGTACTACTGAATAGTATGAATGTTGTTTAAATCCAATTTTTAACCGAATTCAAAAAAGGAGGAGTTATTCAATTGGACTGTATTTTTTTTGTTTGTTACCTCAGAACTTTCGACTGGGTGAACCGATTTTGATGATTTTTTTTATCGAAACCTGGCGCTTGTCACACTTAAAGAGCGAGATATGACTAGTAGTTTTTGAGTTATCCCTAATTTTGAAGTCGATTATTTTTTGTCAATAATTATATTATATATGAAACCGGTGGACTGTAGTATTCTTTGCGGCAGACACGTGCCCGTCTGCCCTTGATCGATCCGCCCTCGCCGCCCGAGCCGCCGCGCCGGTGCGTATGTCATCCTCTTGACGACAAAACTCCTCAACTCGACCCCTTTTTTAGTCACGCCCTCTTAGTGCTTCAAACGGATGAGTACAACCTTTTTAATCATGACACTGGAATGACTAAAAATCAAAAAGTTTTCTCGAGCGTCAAAGTAGTGGTATACTTACTTAAACAAAAACTTGTGTATGATTTTCTTGATGGAATGTTTCGTAATGATCATTCAAATGCGTACGGAATAGCGTAGAGTAGAGGTTTGTAGTTCTGTACGTCAGTCTTTGACACGCAGATTCCGTTCAAATCCTATATGCATTTCAAGGTTTAAAAGTTATCTGCGTCATTTAAGATATTCCAATCCTCATTTGACCTACGTAATGGAGTATATGGATAGGATATGTGGTTTTTAACCTCAGTTTGCAAGATGGCCACAAACAGTTATGGGTTGGGTTGATGATGATGTTAGACACGTATATGTATACATAATTCGTACCATGAGCATAATTGCTATCGTTCCGCTTCACAAACCACATTCCTCAACCGCGGCCAACGCTACTTCATTTCATGTCATATTATTATTTATTGTATCGTATTCTTTATAATAAATTATACATCGCACATATCTTCTTAACCGAAGTATCATAGCAACCCACAGAAAGTACGATAAACAACACTGAATCTAAACTCAAAATTGGTGACCCCGACATGGTATAAATTATGCAACCTACTAATTTAATCAATATAAAGTTTATGATTTAAAAGCATACGCGTATCAGTTGTGCGAATAAAAGAAGTAGGTATAACGTGCTTGGAACACAGTTTACAACCTAACAGGGAGTCTCCAATTCCCCATGTTTTACGAGCCTATCCGCCGCTGGCTAAATTTGGTTGCTGTCTAACGATCTCCATAATAATTCAACACCACAAAGCGGTAATGACTCGCATATCATAAGGATTCTCGGAAGTGAATTCCCTAGCTTTGTGAAGAACCGGTGTAAATCCACCGAATCCCAAACATGAGCAGTATAAACGCAGTTACCGCGAAAGTATGGGGTGGTTCGTTTACGTTCAACGTGCTTCGAACACGTTTTATGGCATTACGAAGACCCCTTGAGTACACGCACCGAGAGGTATGGATTTCCGCAGGGCGCTGGATTAGAGTGCTATCAGACATTCCCTGCACTAATCACCACACCATTGCGAGGTACTAATGACGTCACGCTGCGAATTTGCTGGCTTAGTGAGGAAACGTTTTAAAGCCATTGAAACATAAGTACCGCGTACAACTGCGATAATTGGAGCTGGGGCGGGGTATTTACGTGTAATGTGTTAATCACAATCCCATTGTACTGATGACGGTGACTGAAAGAGGGTTGCCTTGCGATGTAATTATAATGAAACATAAAATATTATTTAAAAACAATAAATAAAATGTGCTTTTCGATCATAGTAGGTAAAACTATAACATACGACTTGAGGGAATTCAGAGAAAATACGATAGTATTGGGGACAGACTATAATACAGTCAGTTCAATAGGGTGAAACAAACGGTCAGATGAACCTGTTTCACAGTTGTTTTCGACTCGGGCACTGTTTATAGCATTTTGAAATGCCCCTTCGTCATTGGCAGGCTCTGAGTGGTGTTAGACAAGAGTAATACTACATGAAAATGCTTTTAAAACTTCTTTGGTATAAATAAGCCTATATATTGAAATTAATAAGTAAAATCTTTTTAGAAGGAAAATTTATTTTTATAATTTAAATTATGAACGCTCCAAGAAAACTATGTTTAGGTCTTTTAAAGCAGCAATGTGTAAAATCTTGTTTATATGATGTAATAAATTATTGTAATATTAATTATAATAAAAATAATGACATAATATCATTGTGGACAACTGATTAGTTTCCATGATGCGCATATTCCAGCATGGAACGATTGAACCCATCAGATCGCCATAACAAAAGATGTTATAAGAGTGGAGTGCTTATGAATGATTGATAACAGTTACGATGCACCAGTCCTAACAAATTGAGGAAGAGATCTTATCCCGGCAATCTTGATAAAATCTAACATCAAATAATCTGGCGATCGGACACGAATCCATCAGATCCAATGAAGCGAGACGTAGAGGGAATAAGATGATAATAAAGATGTTTGTTATACAAAGTGAGGAGTCATTACAATATCACCCCTCGGTCCAACCACGACCCCATTCGACAATATCGGATCGGACTCATATCGAATTGATGTTTCGTTTGTGGAATATGTCCCAAGTCGGTTTCATGGGTTCTTTTTACATAATAATATTCGCCAGATATGGACTTTAAAGACGATCTAAATATTACTTTGACGGTTTCATGAATAATTTACTTGCTTATTGATCAGGTACATGTTTGCGTTGATTAATTGCTAACGTATTGTATTACGTGGAATATTTCTCCCTCTCGGTTGTAAGTAAAATAGGGAGAACAGGTGTGTTAACTTATATTATAGGCGTACAAGGTTCTGTTTGAATTGTAACGAGACAGATTTACGAGGCCGCCTTAAACGTCCATTTGCATGAAATAAGCGTTTTTGAATGTGTTCAGAGTTTTCGTTTAAAGTAAATACTTTAATATACTTAAAAATACGTTCCTAAAGTAGAATTTTAGAAATAAGGCATAATAATATTGCAGCTTTATTAGTCTGAGTATTAAATGGAAATACGCTGTGAGCACAACAGAAATCAAAATGAAGCAGTAAATTAGAAGGGGGCTGCGACAGACGCGCACGATGACGGCTGTGATGGCAGACGTGTAGAGTGTGGAGCTGCAGAACGCAGACCGACAGATGAAAAGTTGTAGACTACAATCGTTATTGTTTGCCAACTGTTTTATCTTTACATTATGACGTACGAGGATAACGTATTTTTTTTCTTCCGTCAAGGCGTTTTGTACCCTCCCCTGCGTATAGCTCACATTTGTAAAACTAATACATATAAAGATGCGCTCATAGTCCGCCGGCTTATGTCAATCCTTAGTGATATACAATCAACAGTGGGCGCGGTCGGTAGTTGGATGGGCGAGCAAAAAATTCTTGAGCGCTTCCTTGCTTCGGGGGCACGCAAAGCCGTCGGTCACTTTTGGTATCGTAAGATAACAGACGTTAAGCCATGTTAGAGGCCTTCGAGTGGCATAAAAACTTCTAAAACTTGGTTTGGCCTCTAACCCCTCCACCAATCCGCACTGGAACAGCGTGCTGAAGTATGCTCTAGCCTAGTCTAGGGTTCCTCAAGAGGATAGCTCCTGCTCCTTCTCAGAAGTGGACATCAATGGACTGAAGCCTATATACAATACAATTTTGATACCTTCATCGGAGATAAGGTTTTTCAATCCCTTTATTTTAATGGTAACCCCTAATAAATACTCGTAATTTTGGGATTGTATCCGTTCTATTACATAGATGAAGAACAACTGCCGTTACTGATTCAAGGAACTTCGGTGAAGAAATTTTCTTTCCTTCGCCGCAAACTTCGTCCGGAACAGATGGGCCAGAATTTGATCTCGAATGCCTAGATGTTATAGATTTACCGCATCGCAATATGCTGTCTTTCAATACATTGCTGATATGGATTTACTTACTCATTACGGGGAATGTAGAATGTTTTGCTAAGTTATTATCACGGCACGATTTACCAGGCTAAGCAACTCTATTAAAATCTTATGCCGGGGTGAACATAATACACTTTAATTTAGGTTCGTAGGCTATTAACAGGTCACAGGCTTCGTAATTCTAATTATGTAAAGTAAATATTAAGCAAAGTTTTATGTCTGTGGACATTTTCTTCCGCCATTTTAATTTCAGAAATTAACGTTACCTTTCCATTAAGATATAATCGCGTTTTAAATAATAATCGACCGGGAGACCCTATAATAAAGAAATAAAGAAATTCAGCGGTCCCACAATTAGGACGACTGAAAAGTTAATAGAGAAATTTACCCCTTTACATGCACGTCAAAAGGAAAGCAGTTGTTGAGTTGTCAAGGAACGAGGTAAATTAAATAAGGAATATACTATATTGTTCTGTATTTTCACTATTTTCTTTAAACACATTGCGAGTAAAAGTAAAGAAAAAACATTTTACACTATAAGTTGCTCCTTCCACCACCAAGTGCAAACAGCATCCCCTGCTCATGGTTCATCCTCCTGTGTAACTGACGATGTTGGGGTTGAATGAGTTGAATCCCTCCTGCTAGAGAAGAATGGGCTCGACACTATCCAGCTTAATCTCAATGGTACTCGTCCATACCACGCCCCTATTAAAATCCTCTAGATGTCTTTATGTCACGATCGCCTGCTTGATAGTAGACTGATGTCACGTAAAAATAGTTTTACGGATACCGGACGTGCTCCACGCTAGTGAAAATAATTCGGGTTTTAAAAAAAAATTGTGAATTGCCAGTGCGTGTAAGCTCAACTTTTGCACTGAAAAACAAAACTAGCGCGCGACGAACAAATTGCTGGTACATCGTGAATCATGCTATAAATTAACAGCATCCAAAAGTTGGCAGAGCTCCGGTATACAGTACGACAAAAATGTTATGCCCTTAAAAATCATTTCACAGGAATGTAAACCCAGTAAAAGTTGTAATAAGACCTAAGTTTGTTTGCTTCTTTCGTGCTAATAGAATGGAACCATAGAGAGTTGTACAGCACGTAAGTTATTGGTAAACGATTTCCATTTGCACCCTGTAGCTAAAAGTTGTAAAAAGATTTTAAATTAAGACAATGATTGATTTATTTTTTATTGTGTAGAGAAATGTGCAGCTTCATACAATTTCCATATCTCACAGAATTTTGCGAAAAAAATCGCGCGGTGAATAATCGCAATGCGGGCTAATACTTATATACTCAGTTTGCACGAATTGCGAATAAATAATAATACGAACACTGAAATACAATATTTTTGGTGGTTTTAAAATGACTATTTCAAAAAAAAAACCAATATTTTTATTCATAGAACCAGGTTTTAAATATAGGTTTTTATGCATAAAAGCGGAGTTTTTAATTGGAAATAACTGTATCATGGTAGCGAAAGTAATGAATTCTGCATGTCAATTGCTCCTGTTACCCAGCCACGAGGACCAACTTGACCTATAGCAGCACCGACAAACTAACAGAAGTGCTTGCTCTATACAAACACTTGACTTCAACTGGGGAGTGGGGACGAACCCTATTTTGCAATTGACATCAGTGAGACGTCGACACAATGTGATGTAATATTCTTCGCGCTGCATTATACAGGCACTTTTGTTGGAAATGAACCCTGAGTGACCTCTTTCTACGTTTTGTATTATGTGGGTAGTTAAAATGCTTTTAACAAAAGTATAATTAATATAGGATTTTTAAAAACGCATTCCATAATATTTTGTATTGATTTTCAAACTTATCTCTTTAAAGCAAAAAAAGAAAGCAACAACCCATAATTATCCCACTGCTGGGCTCGGGGTCACCTCTTACAATGTGAGGGGTACAGGCCATAGTCTACCACGCTGGCCAAATGCCGATTGGTCTTATCTGTTTACCACGACGTATTGTAATCCAAATGTCGACTACATGTTTAAACAATGCCTAATACAACGCAAAATCGATACGGCCGCCGTCGCAGGCGGACGCGCGCCGCTGCTTCTTTATATTCTCTGCCAAATCCAGCCCGCACGTGACTCAACTTGTTGCCGTTCTCAGGAAAGAGATGAAGCTATACAAAATACGTATTCGGAGGTGTCGTCGAGATAACTTAATTTTGTTTTTTACTCAGACCTCTTTATGCTTTGATTATGAATTTTTTAAAGCTGTATGAGTTGAATCCTGCTTTGAAAACGTGCCAATTTCACTATCCCTAAATACAGTCTCACCTTAATTAAATGTTAAAAACATAATCATTATGAAATTATGAATGGAACGTTTTATTAAACTCGAAGTCACGCGTTGGGCGCCAGATTTTTCTATTAAGTTGAATTTAAGATATCACAAAATGTTACTTTTTTAAAGTATTCAATCGATCTTATCCATTCATGATCATTTGTTCAAAAATCATATTATTATTGCTAATCTGATTTATTATCTTAAATTATTATCTCTGGACATATCCATTAAAACATTTGCAGAAACCAATTAATGATGCTGTTAAAGTTTGTCAAGTGTAATTCCTTGGTAAAGGGTAACAGCAGCCCCTACTGGAGTTGTTAGTCAGAGTAATTTATCACTCTGTGATATGATCTATGGAGTGCGGACGTCCGACAGTATTTCGCAATTCATGTCCTTGTGATGGAGTTCCCCTTAATTGTTTCACTTTACTTTGTGTATTGCTATAGAAAATTACGCTGATTTTTGGTTTGCTTCGTAGCGATATGATCTTGATATATTGTTTTTGCACGTTCATTTTTATATATGTACATATCTGATAAATGAGTTGGAACCAAGTCTTTAAAAATATAAATTTAATAATTCGAAGGTTATATTATATCAAGTCTTATCGTCGTAGGAATTTCGTAGGCTACACTACTGTACTTGGAGCCTATCCCCACAATCGCGACGTATATGTAATCCCGCCCGTCTGGCGGACGCCGTGAGCGGTATTTCCACGAGTGCTGTGACTGCGTTTGCATCGGCCGAACATGGCTAGCTCCAGGAATTCCCAGTTATTACCGCAGGGGGACGCGGTCTCGAGGTTGTTGCCCGGAATCGATCCACCGCATCACAGCGGCCGATGTTACCGGTGCACGAGGTTACGACACAATCTACGTTGCAGTCCCGAATATAACGTCTCCGTTGCTGCAACTGATTGCACTTTTCATCATAAACCATTGAAATCGTACAAAACTTCAACATCCACGCGGACATCAGCTAAGTAACTGGCATCTAGTCTCTGTTTCTTCGTGAGTATTATATCTTCAGATGTTGTAAAGATTAACACACTCCAGAGGTGTTAGGGGATCTGTTAATGGTAGATCTGGAATAGGAGAAATCAATCGGAAGCAATTTGAGTGGCGAAACAAATTCAGCGTGGCGTTGCCGGCTGTTAATTGGCTGCGGGTGGCGGCGCCGAGACGGCGGCGGAACCGCCGCATGGCGCCCCCTCGATCCCGCTCTACGCGTCCGCCCGGTCTCCCTCCGGCAGCTCGGCGTTTTTATGACCGAGAAACCCGCCGAGACCCGCACGAGTCTGGGTAGTTCTAAAATTAGTTTGTCTTTCCCAAACCTGGGTCTTCTAATACCTTTCACACCTTTAACGTTCAAAAAAAAAAGATATTTCATCAGCTCTTAAAATATCCAAAACGTTCGCATTCTGCCAGTTCTCGTCTATCTTCCTCCTTTACTGTTTATTTCCTCATAAATTAGAGGTCCGAAGTACTACCCATTAGTAGACCTTCGTTCTCGGATCGTTGCAAGAGACAGACCTCGCGGGTGATATTATTTTTCCATTTGGTAGGCTTATTTTCTTGTGCAGGCTATCAAGTTAGGGACGGTAGCGCGCCAAGGGTGGTTGTGGGGTGAGTCCGCAGGGCGGGGATGTCGGGGTGCGGGGTGCAACTATCGACCGGCTGCCCTCCCCCCGGCGTGGTTCAGTTTCCGGGCGAGAGTCGCGCAGTACGCCCGTGCCGCGACGCGACTCCGTCACACGTTTAGATAGTCAATTTGAAAACCATCACCATGCTGATAGGACTTGTTCGGGACTCGGTGATGCAGTGCTTCTGCCACTCATGCCGTGCACCCGTTCTGCCAGCAGGTTGGAAAGACTAGTTTGCTGAAGTTGCTGTCAAAGTCTTTATAATCTACCGGCTTCGTTCAAACGCTTGTCAAGGAGAAAACCGCTCAATGACTTGGTTCAGAGTATTTTTAACTTAAATTTTGTTTCAGAGAAAATCACTGTTACAGATAACCTCAGTTTTATCAGTTAAACTCTACTTTTACTGGTTAAACTAACCGTAAAAACTAAAATTGCAGACGTCCGTAAAAACAACGACCACGTGTTGTTAAAGTTACCCTCGAGAAAACGATAGGGCGGCAAATTCGAATTATGTGTAAGGTGTGTAATACATACATTTTTAAAAGAAGGCTCGATAATCTAATCTTGTATCATAATCCACGTTGAAACTAAAATCGACTTAACTCTTCGTCGCGCGTCGCCGTTGCGCCAGCCGCCAAGGCGTAGCCGGCCGGCGTAGCAACTAGGAGCCGGCTTTGGAGTTTTAATCACTTTCTTTGTTGTGGATTCTTCTAATTGTTTTTTATAGAAAAAGCTATATAACGACAGAACAAATAACTTCACTGGTGATATAAAATTATGTGTGCGATGGACATATGTAACCTTTTCGTCGCATTTTTCTCTGCCTACCGTCACTTTATAAGTTGTATCTTTGCCATCATCAGCTTCAATTTGTACAGAACTCAAGCTTTTATTTTGTTACTCTATGTGGGTTTCCTAAAAAATTTACTCAATTCAGATGTTCTATTCGTATAATATATTTTATTCGTTTTGGACTGTGACTGTCGTCATGATCTCAAATGTGTCGTTTTGCTATGTATTGAAATTAATGCAGACTTTGGGTGATATAAGGGTACGACTCTTGGCCAGACATATTGATTAAGCATTATTGCATAATGTCAACCATTTTGTTCTGTGTGCTGGAACCATATGCGTCCACCATTTTGCGCACAGGTAGTATTCGCTTCTGACTGCAAAGTCTTGACATAATTTAGAGCTTAAATGCTTTTTGATATATTTACGTTGGAGTTTAGTGAACAAGTTCTTTATAAACGACAAACTTTATGACACCGTGCCGATCCTAAGTAATGTATTTGCATACGGATTTATTGATTTTATTCATTGATGATTAGTGAGTGTAGTTGATTACACAAATTCAAGTTAATGTCATGTGATAGAGTACAATGCGTTTATGAATATCAAGCACGCAAACGTCACATAATTTTTACCTAAATTGTAAATAGCATTTCACAGAAACTAGGGTCGCTTGGGGGTTTTTATTTACAAAGTGTTAATTGAGTTACTTCTGTCTACAGAATAACGTTAGATTTGATGGCCATTTGCATAAGGCTGCGGTATTTGTGTTTCCTGTTGACATTCCATTGTTAGCAGATATTAGGGGCTGGTGATGACATAATTGACGAGGGTGCGAGTATAACGATTAATTTAATTGGCTCAACAAGTTTAGCACCCCTTTTGATCTCACCGGGTGACTGAATTTTCGGTTCATTATCGTCATTGTCTTGCTTCATGTCCCATTATTTGTTTATTACGTTTATAAGGCGCTCTTCACCCTCTTCTGGTGTGCCGGTAAATGATGATACGTTTAATTTTCTTTGAAAATTTTCTACGTTCCTTTTCGTAAATGAAATGAATTTGTTAGCCATTTTTCTATCCTAGATTTAGTTTGATAGATATTTATAAATTACTAGCTGCCCGGACAGACTTCGTTCTGTCAAAAGTTTTTTTTTATTTTGAGATGTAAGCTATCCTATCTTTCATGTTGGATCAAACTGCACACGGTGTGCAAATTTGACTAAAATCGGTTAAGTAGTTTAGGAGTCTATCGCGGACAAACAACGTGACACGAAATTTATATATATTAAGATTTCATTATAAATGTGGAGGTTATGTAGCCAGAGTACAGACCATGCCGACACATGGTGTCACAGTGATGCATTGCGGGTCCGCAGCTCGCGTGCCTCACGGACGTTGGCTACGTGCTTACGAACTCTGAGGCCGAATCTTCCGTTCTAGCTAAGAATTCTCATTTAGATTTCTTTACTGCTTCTTTTTTTGTCTGCAGTGACAAGAAACATTTTATTTATGTATAAAGGGAATGTTTGACTAGTAAACTAATTTTCTAGTCATGTTCTTAGAGGTGGATTTAAAAACTCCCTCCCTGCGTTGATATTCCCTATGGCTTTAAATTTGCTTACTGCCCAGTGCCCACCCTCGCGAGTTTAAAATACGGTTTAAATATATTATCAGTTTTCATGTTGTGTCGTGTGGCGCCGTAGGGGCGGGCGGCCGCCCTTTCAGTACTAACTACAGCATAAAACATTTTATATTTGTCGTGTTTTTTACACCTTGATGTTGTTTCACGTCATTAATGTTCAGTCTGTTAACCCTCTTTTATAAGCTTGTCGACCTGCCGATCAATATTTGGAAAATTTTCAATCGATGATGGGACACAGTCACGATTCAATTTATTATTACATTATTCTCATGCTTCCGTCGCATTGATTTTTCAATAATTAAAAGGCTTCCATTAAAATGCCATTTCACTTAATAAGACACATATTTTAGTGGTGTATTTATATACCTATAATTATTTTAAACAACCTGAAGCCATTTGAAGTGTATGCAAATAATCTGATTAGCGGATTCTAAAAGTAAACGTGTATATGCACTGCTAATATGTCATCTAGGATTAGCGGGCGTATCTAAACACGCAATGTTTCTGTATCGCACCCTATTAGTGTTGGGTAGGATTCGACTAATGACGTAAGTTTGTTTGCACAGCATTGGCTTCTTGGTGTTTACTTGGCAGTGGAATATCTACATATGTAACTTCTTATATATTTCTTATTTTGTAAAGCTTTTCGAGGATATTTGCAATAATAAATTCCAACGGTCGCAAGCTGCAACTGTTAATATTCTGTCCCGAGCTTTTAAAGTAGGACATAACTGGATGGTCCTTGTTGCTGCCGCCGTTTCCGTTAGGGTCTTCTACGATCCCGCTTGTGGGTCGCCTTCTTGGCGTTTTTCTGCCTTTTGCGTGTGGATGCAACGGTCTCTGATTTTATTATTGCTACTAATACTGCTGGTGGAGCAGTATCTTCCTCAGTCAGTCAGGCTTACATAACTTAGCTTACTTTTTAGACAGAAAATTTCACATAGCTCGCTCCAGTTCTCCACTTAATATCTTTCTGCTGTTCAGAAAAAGTAATATTGTTCTGCCTATCGTCTGGACTGTTAAGTCCATATATCCTCTGGTCTCGTGTAATAAACAACCTTTTTATAATATTCCAGAAGAAAATCAGCTTGCTAGCTAGCTTGCTATACGTGATTAATGAAGTAGGTGTTACAGCAAATTATGAACTTTTTATGACCTCCCAAACTCGCTTTCCATATGCCTGTCTCCAAATCGTCTGGCTTGTAAACCGGGACTTAGTGTCGACGAAGGGATTATCCGTATTTACAGGGAAATGTTTCCACTCGCCGATTCGTCTCACGTACAGCTCTCTCATCTCGTCGCCTTATTACTTCTCAACTATCACCCCGCAAGGCCTTCTCTGTTATATCTATGTCTACCTACCGACGGACGCCGCCTCCCAAATGACGATTTATTTCTCTGTCGACGACATTTCTTTCACGTTTTAATCAAGTCAACGGTAGAATTTGTTTAGTAATTAGAAATACCTACGTCTATATCCACTAATACTCTAATGCGTCGTTTGGAGGAAATTATATCTTTATCAGTTCTTAACTTATGTACCTACCTAATACTGCGATTATTACCTGATAAAGAATTGACAGATACCATTAATAACTAGACCATAATCATAAACACTATCTGGTGTGTCATCGTAAAATTGCTCATAATTATGTCCCATTGTATATTAAGTACTTGGTGACCAGTTAAAAAAACACCACATCGGCGGATCGATAGCTTCAATCACGCAAGGTTTGCTTCAACGATAGTTTCATGAATCTTGTTTTCATTATACAATTTTACCAAATCGTCAATAACGTCTTTTCTATTGTCGCTATAAAGAAAAAGTAATGTATATTGTGCGTAGAAAGACGTTGCCAAATGTGCGCAAAGAGGTATTAATATATAGTAAATAAGGCTGTCTTAAATCCTGAATTTAATTAAAAGTTAATTAACATTATAAAGTTTCCCTTCGCAACAACCTTACGCTCCGTAACAGGCCGTTTCACTTGGAAATTGCGTTCGTATTTTGTGGTTGCGGTTACAATTTATAAACACTCTGCAAATTGATAGTGAGATCTTACCCATTCTACGGAATTACAATTAGAAGAAGTTACACAGAGTCATTGGGCGGTATGGCTTAGACAAGCGAATGGCGAAGTTAATTTCGCATTCATTAAATTATATCTTTCCCTTAGCACATCGGCGTTCGGTACCAGCCAAGAAACCAGTCGGCAAACCGAGGACTAAGCAGCCTAAAAAAGTCAAATTTATCAGTAAGTGCGAGTGTGTTTGATGTTTGCCTTATGTTCTCGTGTATATTCGATTTCTGTTGAGTTGTAGCTACAAATGAACACCATTCCCCCTCACCTTCCAATGTGCGATCGTAAAACATCTCTCCGAACTCAAATAATACCGTACATGAGCCAGACAAAGACGCAATAGCATACCTTTTATGTTTGTTTGAGAATTCATATCGGTCGTCTATTTGGCGTACCTCGGGATACAAATACATTGTCTGCGGAATATGAGTCTGGGACATTCATGTAGAAAGTATAGACACCTGAGTGCAATATCGGTATGAGTCATCCGCCGGGCGCTCGGGGCGCGGGGCGGGGGTGGCACCCTCTTGTAATAACTCGACAATCGCACTCGTCTCATCCGGAGACGCTGGGCGGCGGCGGCGGCGGCGGATAATGAACCGACCTTGCCTATCATTTTTATAATTCGTCAAGGTCTTATGATTTAGTTAAATGTATTAGGGTGCCATTGCCCATTGTGTATTTTTTATGAGAACTCTATTTTTAAGTTAAGTTTTACCGTAATCAGAAATAAATATTAATTTATGTATGTAAAGTATAACATAAAAGCTTAATTATTTTTGTCACCTGTCTCATTGTTATTAATTCAATGACTCACCTCACTGCGTTGTGGAACAGTTTACAATAACTGCTAAAGTGGATACCTACTGTAACAATTAGTTTTGTTTGAAAATTGCTATACAGCAATTTGTCAGAAATTGCGACGTTTATTGGACTATTTTGTAGTGCATCGTACAGTCACCTGCATAGAAAAGTAACCCATCTATTCACAACGCAACAGGCAACGGAAACGTATAAACAGATGGGTTACTTTTCTCTGCAGGTGACTGTACTAGGCTACTAATTCCCCGTTATCATGATAATATATTGTTTAACTGCCGGTGGCAGTAGCGCATCCAATTATAGACTGTAATGTCTGTAATTGTCGCCGTATAAGACTGAAAGTCGTGTCCACTTTAGTAAGTACAACTCATCCTTTTACAAATAAAATGATTTATAGTTAAAGAATTTCTGATTCATATCTATTTTTGTCCATTTATTTGAACTAAACTGAATCATAATAACGAATTAATAAAAGGGGACTAATTGGATTGTATGTAAAACGAAATACGAATGTTATAAAAAGTGCTTATGGAGACCATACACGGTCAAGTATACTTGGCAAGCCTGCAGTTTGACTTGACGCGCCATCCATGTGCATGATACATATATATGGCAGATAGCTATACCGTGATAGCTATACCATACATGATCAAGTATACTGGATGTCCCGTCAAGTCCGCTTGACGCTTCATCAAGTACACTTGATCGTGTATGGCCTCCCTTACCCATATCATATAGACGGTGTCTCAGATCGAGAAGGGCACATACCATTGTACATCACCTGGAACCACGTATGGGTTACCTAACAAAATGCACCTTTCATAAACATTTAAGTTTAGAAATATACCTACTATACTTAAATAAAAAGCATAATACGTAGGTATGCTGTAACAGAAAAATTAAGTTTTTTTTTTTGTTAGAGTACGCAACGCCTTGCCTCAGGCAAGGCAGCCTCATTAAAGAGATGAATCTACGCAAACAATGGACGGGAGTGGCTTTTTTCAGGCGTCGCGGTGAGAGGTGCCCGCCGCTAATTAAATTTTATGGCGTGAGCAAATATTGTTTTAAGCTTTTATTACCGTAGTAGATCTCTTTGTCTGCACCGTTTTATTTATGTCTATCGTTCGGGAGTTCCTTGTCTCGGCCTATTTAAGTAACGTGCTTCATTAAATTGTTCAGACATCTAGGTATTATTTAATTAAGTCGACATAAGATCGTCGTTAAGATTTTATCTTCCATCATAATCAAATTCGTCATACAATTTTTTGTTAGTCCCGCAACGGAAATAGTTTATATTTCTGATTCCAGCAGAAACCCATAATTATCTTAGTATTGATTGTAGTAAAATATGTCGAAGATCATTTTTAAAGCAAATTTAATTATGGATATCCTAATTCACGATGCATTATAGTTAGATATTTAATGTTTTTTATTTTCCAGCTACTGAAATCCGCTGCCAAGAGATGTCGAAGGGCGGCCTGGCATACGAGGTGATCCTCGCAGAGCCGGTGGGCGTGCCGGTGCCGCGCCGCGCCGACTCGCCGGAGAAGACCCCCTCCGTCGAGGAGATCCAGGAGAAGCTCAAGGCTGCCGAGGAGAGGAGACGTGTAAGTGGCCAATGGTTTTGACATAACACGTTTGTTGTGAACAAATTAAATTTTGTTTCTTTATAGCCTGAAAGGTTGACGAAAAACCAAACGGGCCACCCGATGTTAAGTGGTCACCATCGCCTATGGACATGAGAAACACCAGCTTTTTACGCCATTCTTAATAACCCCATGCTATACCTACTGTCAGCGTTAGAAATTATGAATTTGAGAGTTATGGCTTGAGTACGTTCTAAAATACTGGCTGAACAGAGGCGCTGCATAACGTAAAAAGAATAATAGAACACGAAGACAAACATTTCAGAGCTTGGAAGCCAGTAGGATGGCGGCGATCGCACAAAAGATGGCGAAGATCGAGGAGGCGTCGCGCATCCGGAGCGAACAGACGAACAACTTCATCGTCAACACCAAGGAGGCACTTGACTCCAAAATGGAGTCGCATGAAGAGAAACGCGAGGCGTATATCAATGAGCTGCGAGCTCGCCTCAAGGATCACTTGGAGGGCGTTGAAAAGACCAGGTACGTCGTAGCGTAGCATCCTTATAGTCGGTATAAGCAAATGTGGTTGCATTGAAAGTAATTCATTTTGCTGAGTAAAATGATACATAAGTTTTGTGTTAAAGAAAAGGTAATCTTTTATTAAAAATTCAGGTCTGTACAGTAGATGAGTTCAAAACCAGATTCCGCAATAAAGTCTTTGTTTTAAGGGACTAAGCCAGATTCCCCAAGCGCCGAGCTCACCATTCGGTTTAAAAAGCTTTAAGTGACCTAAAATTTTCCTGCATTGACGTCGATAAATGCCCGCAGCGTGAAAAACTAGCTACCAGTTTTTTGCCATCTTTTGTCGGCAATTATGCTTCAGTGTTTCGTTCTCGAGATTAGATAATACACATGTAGTCTCACATACAATGTCGCCAATATGCACTTAGTTGAAAGCCAAAAAAAAAATAAAAACATTGTGACTGACAGCTCTCCATAGGTTACCTGCGATCAGATTGTCATTCACATTTCAGTGCTCCGCCATAATGCATTTCTATTTTCTTTCTAGTGTTTTTTTCTAGGAATTTATTTTTGAATTATACATATAATACAAAAACCGAAGAGGAAGTGTGATGATAAGGATTCAAATGCATATATTATCTTCGGATTCTGAAAGGATATTGTGAACTAGAGGTGCTTATTACTTTTGTGTGCTAACGCACAGACTGATGTTTGTTACCAGTTTAGGTGAGTAAAACTATATTAAATATATGCATTTGTAAAACTCGGGTCCACGGTACAACGCCTTGATTTCACCTTACCCGCAGTACATGTTTTTTTATGTGTGTTTACACATGGATATTCACCTGTTTAGATAAGTAAAAATATATAGCAAATTATTTATTTATAAAACTCGGATTCACGGTGCAACGCCTTGAGTTCACCTTACCCGCAGTATATGCTTTTGTGTGTTTACACATGGATATTTACCTGTTTTTAGGTAAGTAAAATTTTTTAGATAATTATTTATTTGTAAAACTCGGATTCACGGTGCAATGCCTTGAGTTCACCTTATCCGCAGTATATACTTTTATGTGTGTTTACACATGGATATTTGCCTGTTTTTTAGGTAAGTAAAAATATATAGCTAATTATTTATTTGTGAAACTCGGATTCACGGTGCAACGCCTTGAGTTCACCTTCTCCGCAGTATATACTTTTATGTGTGTTTACACATGGATATTTACCTGTTTAGGTAAATGAAACTGTAGCAAATTATGTATTTATAAATCTCGGGTTCACGGTGCAACGCCTTGAGTTCACCTTACCCGTAGCACATGCTTTTGTGTATTTTCGCATTGTTGTTTATATATTTAGGTATGTACAATTATATAGCAAATTAGGCATTTGTAAAACTCGGGTTCACGTTGCAACACCTTAAGTTTACCTTAATATCACTACCGTTCCTGCAGTACTTATATGTTTACGCATATATGCTTATCTCTTTATGTGAGTAAAACTATTTCTAATAGCAAATTAAGCATTTGTTTAACTTGGGTTCACGGTGCAACTTCTTGAGTTCACCTTACCCACAGTATCTGCACCAACCAGCAAATGTTATTGTTACCGGTTTATTTTATAACAATGTAACAATCAGGCCACCAACTAAATTCGAGTTTACGATGCAACGACTCGGAGTTCATTCATACTCCTGGTTCTATTGCTTAAATATGTTTTAATGCCTGTTAAAGCATATGCATACTTACTTGCCTATAATTATGATCGAATAATTTATAAGAAATAAATTACTACAAACAGTTTTTTTGTTGGTGTTTTTTACAGACGGTTTTAATAAATACGTACCGGGTACTATTGACGTTCCTGTACTGTCGACCATCGCCTTTTACTTGCAGGTGTCGATTATACCAGAGATGACAGAAAAATCCTTTCTTCAAGCGGTGCGGCGGCCGCGGCGGCCGATTAATTCCCACTACTGATTAGTGAGTTAAACGAGTCCGTGTGGCAAAATTTGGAAGCTGATCCTTCTACGACTACATCGTTTGGTGAAGAAGACCAGAAGGACCTGGACTTATAAGTTATGAATTCCACTTCAGATTTAACAAAAGAACTCCGCAGGGAGTTAATAGAATTTAATTTTCCTACGGTTAGTTGTAAATTGATAGACGTTCACATCATAATGAAGCGTGATAAAGCTTTGCAAAGCTAGCGAAACTGAAGCAGAGTAGAAGTTCTGACTATTTCTGTATAAATACATCAACATGTTAATGTTGTTTTCTAGACATTGGGCGTATTTTATGCGACTGTCAACATGATGATTCTGTCATCAAGCGTAATTTTATACTGTCTTGCCTTCTTAATTTTTTTTAGATTTAAGGGATCAGATGCAGCTGACCAAAATCGACAGCCTACTTTTTGGACAAGAGTTAGTTGATACGCTGAAGACGTCCAAGGAAATCAATATGTCAGGTGCTTAACTCAAGTTACTGCCTCTTACCGCAGTCTAACGGGGCCACAGAGGACGAAGGAGCCTGCGCCCTCGACGAAAAAACAGCACGCGCCTGCATCCGGAGCGTCACAATGCGTACAACGCAACGGCCGCAATCATCAATAGGCAGTACGGTAAAGCCGACAGGCTGTGTTGTTTTTTATTATCAGTGGTCAAAAATTACCTCAGATAATAAAATTATAGGTACTGTCCTAGATAATGGGTTATGAATTCTATATTCAGTATTTTCATTCCAAAGTAATTACTTCCTTCTAAAAATATTCTCGTGTCGGAGAAGATTTTGAACAAAATGTTCGAATAACTGGCAAATAAACAATTTACTGGCTATTGGTGCTGCTTCAAAATATCAACCATGGGACGACCAATTCGATCGGACATAATTCTTAAATTGGTACCGATAACATACGCCTTGAATCGTATTACATATCGTAATATCTTAATGATTTTTTTTTTTACAATTTCAAGCCGTTTCAAATTGGAATCTTAGTGTAATTCTTAAGATCATTTTGTAAAATTGAATTTTTTCTCGATATCGATCTTACAGTAGCATATTTTCTGATAAGAATTCACGACAATTATTATAAGAAGTACATTAATTAGAAGAAAACTATAATTATAATGTTGTGCCGTTTTTTTGGTTTCAATACCACACAACACGCAAAGATCATGAAACCAGTAATCTAATTATTACGATATGCTGGTTATTTATGAATTATTTGTCTTGACTTATGTCTAATACTAAATTGTTATATTGAATGTGTGTAAAAACCACGAGGCACTTGCTTTAATCCTACGGAACCTTGGTTTTTATTATATTTGAATCTAGAAGTTTTTTTTCTGATTCTATTGACTCTAAAACGACGGACATAAGCTTGCCAGTTGAAGAACGTTACAAAATAAGACGGAATCAAAAATCAAAACGTTTACCTAATATAAGGATTCTAGCTCCCTTGCTAGATCTTGTGACATCAGATATTCCTGTTATTAAATACGGTTACTATGGCTACAGCTACTATAATATAAAGGAGTTTGAGAAATATAAATACTTTTAGTGATGATAAAGGTTATAAGAAATTTATGACAATACTTAGTATCATCTAATTAGATTCCGATATTAAGTGGTTGATAAGAGCGTTTGACAAAATGTTTCCAAAATAAAAGTCAATTTGGAAAATAATAGATTCTGACGCCTCAACTACGGGATGGGGTGTAGCTTGTGCAGGTGAAACTGCTTGTGGTAACTGTTTTGGAGTCAACCGAAATCAATACATTAATATTAAGAGTCAGTTGGTGCTTGCCTTTTTTAGTCTTAAGAGATTTTGCAAAAATCTACTTGTATGTGGGATATCGCACATAGAGCGATGTTTTATATAAATCGCATAGAAGGTGTGCAGTTTCCACATTTAACGTGTCTTACAGAAAGTATATAGCAATGGAGAATGCTTTCTGTTCGTAATTTTTGTATGTCATAAATTGAGAATATTAAATACTAGCTTCTACCCGCGACTTCGTCCGCGAGAGTTTAGAATTAGATCCAGATCCTACTAAAATTTAGATGTTAGGTTTAGATGTTTGGATGTTTGGGAATTAAACTTACAGTATCCTGCTTTTCATTCCAAAGAATGATGTCGACAACATGCTTATTATTACGTGTTCTAGCAAGTTGCTAAAGATTCGAAAAAATCATAGGGCGTGTCGTGAGGAAGAAGTTCAGCAGCAGGCTACCTTAAGAGCTGCTTAAACAGGCACATCATCGACACCAGCACCATGCTCATTATTTGGCGTACCAGCGAGCTGCGTAAGGGTCATAAAAATCAAAGGAAACGTCGTGAGGCAAAATTTCAGCAAGCTTGAGAGCTGCTACGCCGGAACATGCAGGTAAACGACGTGAGCAACATGCCCATGAAACAGAATGACGGAGACGGGCTGTTGCTAGAGTATGATGCGAGTCACAACACGCGAATCTCAATAGCCAAAAGCTTCTAAAAAGGGATAAAATTAACAAAGGGTGTAAATTTTGCGATGCGCAGAAAATAGAAGAACAACTATTATTCTGGAGGAAAACTATAAATTTATTCCGCAATTAGAACAAACAGCAGAACCATTGATATCTTTATTAAGGGCATTGAAACGAAACGAAACGAAGAGACTCAGTGTTTTATGTACTCCATAGTGGAAATAGTGAGGTTGCCCCATGCATATCTTTTAGTAGCTAAAATTATATAGGTAGCGTCTTAGCCATATCGATTATATCGCTAAAAAATTACACGATTCCGTAGTCAAAAATAAGACTCATTTGTCTGTGGACCTTATTTACGCCGATGAAGTTGCAGTTTGTTATACCGTTAAACTATGATTTAAAATTAAAAGTATGCCAAATTAAGTATTTTCCTTGCAATCATCGCGGGTCATCGCGAAACATGATCATTATCATACTTAAAGTATGAAAGGTATGAAAATATATATTTATGTACTAAATAGATCCAATAATAAACCAAGACTACATCACTACTTACCATCAGGTGGGATTGTAGTCAAGCATTCACTTAAAATTAAAAAAAAGTAGTGTGTGCAATTCACACGTGGTAGAAGTGAAACCTTCAAAAAATTTGGTTTCAGGATAATGAGACGAATTAAATTACGGGAAGATGATAATTGTAGGTTTTACTACTCCACTCCACCACACTCCACTCTAGTCTCCACTCCACTCTCCACTCCACTCCAGTCTCCACTCCACTCCAGTCTCCACTCAACTCCAGTCTCCACTCAACTCCAGTCTCCACTCAACTCCAGTCTCCACTCAACTCCAGTCTCCACTCAACTCCAGTCTCCACTCAACTCCAGTCTCCACTCAACTCCAGTCTCCACTCAACTCCAGTCTCCACTCAACTCCAGTCTCCACTCAACTCCAGTCTCCACTCAACTCCAGTCTCCACTCAACTCCAGTCTCCACTCAACTCCAGTCTCCACTCAACACCAGTCTCCACTCAACTCCAGTCTCCACTCAACTCCAGTCTCCACTCAACTCCAGTCTCCACTCAACTCCAGTCTCCACTCAACTCCAGTCTCCACTCAATTCCAGTCTCCACTCAACTCCAGTCTCCACTCAACTCCAGTCTCCACTGAACAGTATCGTTTCATCGAATTTCAAATCACCGCCGTACTAAAGAAATTTTCACTTCAAAACTATTTGTCCTGCCCATTTCCCAATTTTATTTGGGGTCTGCGCTATATGTTTTCCTCTTCCACACTTCCCTATCAGACGTCATCTTTACACTAACTCTCTTATCTTTCATATCATCTGTAACACAATCCATCCATCTTTTCTTTGGTCGTCCTCGTCCCCTTCGTCTATCCATCACATTCATATCCATCACTCTTCTCGTCACATGCGTTTCCTCTCGCCTCATCACGTGCCCATACCGTGATACTCAATTCAATTCAATTCAATTCAAATTCTTTATTTGCGCAAATAAGGTTACAATAGTTGGTCAATATAAACATACAATCCTCTTATTTTACCTCGTCGGCATGCAAACTGTACAGTATACTCAGTTTCCTTTTAACTTTTTTGTAATTTTTGCCACTCTCAAACTTCCTCTAATATACTCATTCCTTACCTTATCCATTCTCGTCACTCCACACATCCACCTCAACATTCTCATCCCTATGATATGCAATCGTCTCTCATCCATCTTCTTTGTAGCCCAACATTCTGATCCATACATTACGACAAGTCTTATGACGGATTTGTAGATTTTACCCTTAAATTTACGAACAACAAATATTTTTGAAAATTGTTTAGTTATTTGAATTGTTCCGTTGAGGAGTCGTATTTCGTCTCTAAGACACACATCTTGCAATGTCAACGATAACAACAGCGAACATATTTAAATACGGTTCAGTTATTCCCTACGACTGAGAAGCTCACTCTTTACATCCAGAATCCATAGTCTCACTATATTGACCAACTCTGCGAATATAGAAAACATAGAAACATAACTCCTAGTAAAAACAGATAATTTTTCGGTACGTCGGCAACTAGAATGAAATGTCGGGAAAAATCGGTAATGATCGATTTGTATAGCGCTTGCCCGCTCTCGGCGCTCTCCGACCAACGAAAGGTCACAGGAGGATGATGTTATGCGAAATGAAGAACAGCAAATAATTATCATTTAGAATTTGGATTTTTTTTTATTAAAGATTTATAATATCATGAAACGGTATTGTTTTAGTAATCGCAATCAAAACATATTTATGATTATTTTCGTGAATCTTAGTGTGAATATCGGCTAGGGTGGAGAATCAGACAACATCTTTTTTTCACCCCCCTACCCCTTAAAATTTTTTTGGCAGAACAACGTTTGCTCGGTCAGCTAGTAATAATATAAAAATATAATAGGTAGGCCGATTTCTAAACTGAAAAAATAATTAAGTATTGCTTGTTATACACTTAATAATATCAATTCAGGCTGCCTTTCATTTCTTTGTGTCTATACTTGAGGGCCTGCATACACGTATTATTTTTCAATTTTGAAGTCTGTTTACCTACAATATTCTATTATTATTTAATTTCTCCGTGTAATCGTTACGGGACCATCTTCGAGCTTTATTGAAACTAACGCACAACAAACACTACAGATACCTATAAAATTTGAAGATATCCCTCGATTTCCGATTTCAGACTCATAGAAGTCATCATTACCTAAATGTATGGAGCATAATTATTGAGAGTTTAATTGATTTGTTTGATGTTTAGGGTCCCAGTTACATTCCTGTCTTTCTAACCGAACTGCCTTTGTCTATTCTAGCCTGCGCTTTGTTTTCTTTGACGTGATAACGTCTATTAAAACGATGAACGCCGGGCGCACGCACGAATAAACATGACTCATTGTCCCGTTCCGCGCGAGCGAGAGCGCGGAACAAGCGATAGAGAGGCACGATCGGCTACGATCGACCGAAGCGCTCAATTTTATGTATAAAAGTATGCAATCATTTCATCAATGTTGTGTCATGACGTTGTCACGTTAAACTACCGTCCGTAAACCGACTTTACAGACAAACATTTTTTGGGAACCTATAACCAGACGATTATACACCATGCTGAACAGTTTTGAATGTATGATTTTTTATCACAATCAAACAATTACACTATTCAATGTATGTAGCATTATTACAATTATTATAAGTGTTACGTACGGACAAACCAACTGGACATTTGCATATATATAAAGTAAAGAGCTGATTCCGTAAAACTCCGTAAGTAGTAATGGTCCGTGAGCTAGCGACAGATTTTCATGACCAATTTCCTCTCAAGCGATAACTCGTGAAATACTTCAGAGAGTTGCATTATATAGCATGGTGAACGTCAGCTGCCACTCCAAGGGTGGGTAGGGGAGCGGCAGCCTTTCAATCATGTAAAAAAAAAAATTGTTTTCAGTCATTTCCTCCCGTCTGAAAATTTGTTAGATGATAGATAACGTAATTATTTAAAGGTAAAAAAAAGTCAGCTGGCCATACCGTGGTGGATTATACGTCAGCTGGGCACGCGAACAAACAAAAAAAAATTTTTTTGTTCAGTGATATCCTCTCACTTGAAAATGCGACAGATGATACTTTACATGTTATTTTGAGTAAATAAAAACGTCAGCTGGCTGTATGTTGGTGGAAAGGTCGTCAGCTGATGCAGTGAAAGGTGGAGATCGCTTATTTACATTCGTCAGCTGACGGGTTTTCCACCAACTTAGAGCCAGCTGATGTTTTTGTTTATTCAAAATAGCACGTAAACTATCACCTGACACAATTTCAAGTGAGAGGAAATTACGTAACTACAATTATTTTACTTTAGGCTCTGTGCACGCGCTCGCTGATAAACGTAACAAAATTGTACGAAGCTCTCGGAAAGAATACAAGCGCAGCACTTCCAGCATTTCACGCTCTAACGGGATGTGATTTCAACCCGGCATTTTTTAGAAAAGGAAAAAAGCGCCCGTTTTCCATTATGACTCATTCTGGAAATGATATCACCACGTGCTTTATACGGATGTCAAAGCCATCAGAGAATCTAGAAGAACTTTTTGGCAAAGCAGAGAAGTTCGTTTGTCATATGTATGGCTTCAAACGATTGAAATACGTCAATGAAGCAAGAACAGCAATGTTTCAAAAAACATATAAACTGCTTGAAAAAAATGATGTTTTTGTGTTGCCCAAAAAAACCATTGATGGCTCGTCTCTACCACCATGCAAATCAGAATTATACCAACACTTTTTCAGAGCATGTTTCATAGCGCAAATTTGGTCGCACGCACATCTGAAGGTTCCAACCAATCATACACCTTCAGACTATGGATGGGAAGAAGTCGACAATAGATATGACTTCAGGTGGTTTTCTGGAAACCAATTACCATCATCGATTACTGAAATAACTATCCAACCAGAAAAAGGTAACATTTTATTTATTCTATTTATATTTATTAAAATACAAATGATATAAATACTTCATTTTTTATCTTTATATAGATGACAATGAAGAAATAGCCACAATGGACAGCTCTGATGACAGTGATAGTGAATCAGAAAAAGATGAGAGTGGCACGAGTCAAAGTGAAAGCGAAGCAGATGAATGATTATTTTTGAAACGAAATTTAAATAAATAAATAAATAAATTTAACTTTCATTTTTTTATTTATATATTTATCAATTTTTACGTAATTGATTCCTATCCAAAATAGATATGAGAGTATTGATTCGATTAGTACATATAAGAGCGCGTGCACAGAGCCTAAAGTAAAATAAGTGTAGTTACGTAATTTCCTCTCACTTGAAATTGTGTCAGGTGATAGTTTACGTGCTATTTTGAATAAACAAAAACATCAGCTGGCTCTAAGTTGGTGGAAAACCCGTCAGCTGACGAATGTAAATAAGCGATCTCCACCTTTCACTGCATCAGCTGACGACCTTTCCACCAACATACAGCCAGCTAACGTTTTTATTTACTCAAAATAACATGTAAAGTATCATCTGACGCATTTTCAAGTGAGAGGATATCACTGAACAAAAAAATTTTTTTTGCATGTTCGCGTGCCCAGCTGACGTATAATCCACCACGGTATGGCCAGCTGACTTTTTTTTACCTTTAAATAATTACGTTATCTATCATCTAACAAATTTTCAGACGGGAGGAAATGACTGAAAACAATTTTTTTTTTACATGATTGAAAGGCTGCCGCCCCCGTACCCACCCTTGGAGCGGCAGCTGACGTTCACCATGCTATATAATGTAACTCTCTGAAGTATTTCACGAGTTATCGCTTGAGAGGAAATGACTGACAAAAAATACTATCTGGCTCACGGACTATAAGTAGGTACACTAAACTTAACATAACTTGAATAACTATTTTTACAGACAATGATGCCTCCATAACGCATACGCCATTCATTACGTTCGAACAGAAATGAACGATATTCATTGCGTTTTATTATAACTAAAACATATTTTGTAAGCAACTATCAAGCAATGTATAGGGAAACATGACGACTGTCAATATTTGTCATTATTTAAATAAAATAATAAAAATCCACGTATTTAGGACAAAATTCATTTGTGAAATGTGATTCTAGTGTTTTTTTGATGAACACCTACACGATTAATACACCATTTCACTTCATACTTCGGCATTTTCGTAGTAAATATCTATAAATGTTGAATGTTTGTTACTACTTCTCTGTGACACGACCAAACAGAGACTGACAGCTCGTCTGGTGTAATTTTTAGGCTCCGCCTACTTTGGTGTACTTTTACGTTGGGTCATTTTCTAGCGTAAGTTAGGTTTCTATGTTTTATATATTCGCAGGACCAACTTGAGTAAATTCCCAGTACCTACAATAAAAAAATCATGAAAATCGCTTCATAAACAACGAATCTATTTCTACCTAAAACCATTGTATAGTAACGGTCTTGTTCATTAAAAACTTTTTAAGGTTTGTAGTGTTCGGCTAACGCACTGGTTATATGCATGCACAGCAATAAAAAAATAAAGAAATATTGACATAAGGCCGAATTGACATAAGGCCAACACCACACTAGGATTTTATAAGCGTACGCGTTCATCCGACACACGTGAATAATGATTTGCTAAATAAGTTAAAAAAATCAATATTTATTTCTATAAGGTAAATAAAAAAATATAGGCAGATATTTACGAATATTGAAAACCAAATTTGATAATTTTTTTTGCTATTTATTAAACCTGATACGATATAATATAATATTTCAATTGCACTTCATATTTAAATCTAGGAAAAACCTTGATAAGCTATGAATACTTACTCAACGTAATTTTTTTTTTATAGTTCATCGATCAAGCGTTTAGCGTTAGGAACGCTCGACAAACGCTGATGTGTAAGCAGCCTTCATTTTGCGTAAAAAATGTTGTGTTTGTTTTACTTGATTTTACACGAGATCGATAGTTACTAAAGCTTCCATTGAATGATAAAAATGATCACAATGTGCCTCACCGCAAATTTTTATATGTTTGTAAATAAACACAATGAACCAATTTAATTTAATCACTTATTCAATAATCAGCTGTTGAGTTTTCTAATGTCACTGTGATGACAAACGTCAAAACAGTTTTCCTATTACCATTTAGTTTACTTCTTCTCCCTCGGGAATAGATCAATATCTCGGGATAAAAAGTATCCTATATATTATTCTAGGTATTAAACTACCTGTGTGCCAAATTTCATCTATATCCGATCAGCCGTTTTTGCGTGATTGCAACACAAACATCCAAACATCCAAACATCCAAACTTTCGCATTTATAATATTAGTAGGATTAAGCTCGCCATTTGTAACCTAATATTTTATTGGGGTTTAATAAATGATAATATGATGAATACATAAATATCATCGTTGATGCTGAATCAAGACGAGTTCAGACTGACCAATTAGGAGTTATCAAATACCGCCTTCCAAGGAATTGGTAAATCCTTATGAGCGATATGTTTGCTTATTCATAAGTGCTTTTCTAATTCATAAATGTCTTACACTGACATTTCATTCTTCTAAGTTCTAAGCATAATATAATCATTTCTGAGTCCGGCAACTGTCAGCTGTCAGATACATGCTTAAATCCCTGGTTGACAATCCGGAGTAAATGAAATGTTACTTTTTTCTGTTAAAGCGGCAACATTAATATCAATGAGGCCTTTATACGAAAGATATTTTTTTCTTACTGATTTATTTGAATCTGGTACGCAATATGGAATGCGTTGTCATAATTGGAAATCAAGTAACGATGTAGAGATCGGGTTCAAAAATCATTTAAATTGGTTCTTTGATTTAAATTTTGCCCACTTAGTTGGGCACCCCTACGGTCTTTTAACAGTAGATAAAATTTAAAAAAACTGTTGTTTGACTAGTATTTCACTGATTAGTATTTCACCTAATACATATTATAATACTTAATTGAAGGTTCTTGATTTAATAAAAACGTCCAGTTTAAAATCAAAACAACTAATACTTGTATAACTATACTTTCAGGAAAGACCCGAAATATACTCTGCTAAATCATTAATTGATTTTTTATATCAGACTGAATCAGTCACATGTTTCTTTTAATTATCACCAAGAAACCACGTATAAAGAAGACCTTATAGGTCAATTTTATTAATATTCTTGAGTTTTTTCCGCTCATAGCACTAGACAGGACAGTGCTTTGCAAGCTCATAAAGTGGATGTCAATGCCAACACTTCCACTACATTTGAATATTTTTCTAATAGACGTATATCAACTGACAATAGAGGCCTATTTGCCAAGTATGCCTATTTTTAATGAGGATCATTCATGAAACTGAAAACCGGGTTTTGATGTAGCTAAGCGCTTAGGATTTGTTTTCCCTAGTATGGCACTTTTTAAATTTTCAAAATCCATCAAGAAATGACAGAGTTATTAATTATTCAAGGTAGGCACTATTTAAATCGCGCGCGCTGCTTCGATTCTCTATGATGACGTCATTTTACGCCTCGGTCGGCAGCCCCGCGCCGGGCGCACTTTGACTTAGCTTACGCGAGCTCGTTGTACTGGATGTTTTAAATATAATAGTGTTTTTAACCGACTTCAAAAAAAGGAGGAGGTTCTCAATTCGACTGTATTTTTTTTTTTTTTTTTTTTTTTATGTTTGTTACCTCAGAACTTTGGACTGGGCGAACCGATTTTGATGATTCTTTTTTTAATCGAAAGCTGGTGGCTGTCATGTGGTCCCATATAAATTTTATTGAGATCTGACAATGGCATCCATGATAAAACCACATAAGTCGTAAATTTGTGTTAAGATGTGCGCGACAAATTGACGAATAACTCAATATCACGCCAACCGATTTCGATGATTCTTTTTTTAATCGAAAGCAGGTGCTTGTCATGTGGTCCCACATAAATTTGAACGAGATCTGACTGACAAGTCGTTTTTGAGACTTTGAAGTCGGTTATTTTTTGTTAGTAAAATTTAGATTATGTTGGTGATTACTTCTCACTTTTTATTTTGACATCGTTCTTATCATGAAATATTTTTTTATAAAAGTAAAAATAACTGCATGTTATGGTACAAAACCATAATGAAGGTCGGCTTTGAAAGCGTTCACTCAGATAAATTGGCGATCGCTTTTTAATTATCCTATAGCCAAATTTTAACAGTAAAAATGCATATAATTAAGTGTGCACATTGTACCTAAAAGTTAGACATCCTACATATATGAATACTAACTGCCCTTCTTTCGCTTAAACTTACCTAGGTGTTATTATTATTCAGGAAACCTGGGTCTTACTAGCTGCACTCGAAATATTTTTAGTTACGATTATTTATAAAAAAAACACATTTTTTTCTCAATAGGAAAAAAACGAACCTTTGTATTCTGTGATCTGTCCGTCCGTCTGTCCGTCTTTCTGTCGGTGAAGACCATTTTACTCAGGAAAGCAGGTATTCAAAACCTTCAGGTAGGCGACGTATGTACTTCCCAGTAACCTAGAATCATGTTTGGCAAGAAGCAATATCTACTACGACTTGTTATCCTGTGTACAAGTTAATGGGATCTCCATAAATATGTAGTTGCCTACATAAAAAGTTTTCTATCATTAGTTTACTACCTAGTAGCGTGGGAGGAGTGAACATGTCATTGTGTGTAGGTAAATGTAATACGTATATAACGTGTATGTATATGATGGATGAATAACTACTTGTATTAAGACTTTAAGACTGGGTACTTTTCTATATAAAATTGACGACTTCCTTCCCTCAGCGGCCTTTTAGGCTGACGTTCCCGGGTTCGATCCCCGAGCGGTCTTCAGTATGAATTTAATTTGGATTTTTTTTCTTGTGTTAACCTTTTTTTCCTAAATAACAATCACGCCACATATGGGTATGTATATTTTCCAAATATACGATTTTATGAATAATTTTATTTGAAACTAGTAAATGCCCTCGCTTCGCTTCATATTCGGTAAAACTTTCATTAAGCTCACAATGTAATAAATTAGTAGACGGTACTCTTTAAATTTAGTTTTCACCACTATAATATACGTACATCAGTGAAAATTGCATCTAAATTCGGCCATACCCGAGATTAGCCGAAACAAACACACGACAAACAGACAAAAATTCTAAAAAGCTAAATCTAAAAGCTAAGTCTAATCTAATTCTAAAAGTCTAACGCCCCAACTCAGAGTCACTAATGGTTACTTAAATCGCTCCTTAGTACAAAAATTGTATGGTGATTCTTTACTAAGGACTGATTAGAGTAACCGTTAGTGACTCTGAGTTGGGGCGTACCGCGTAAGTGATAGTTTTTCTCAAACATCTTTCACGCACAAACATCTCAGTTACTGTTTATTACAAGTGTTTTGATTCATTTTGCCGTATTGGGGCCACATTGGCATAGAATAGACACAGCTCCCCCTCCCCCCAATGGGAAGGCTTCGCGTAAGGGTTAAATTATAAATATAGGTATTATTAATTATTAATAATATTACTGGTATTTTCATTAAGCCTGCGTGGCCCTCTTGCTTGATTCAGGCGACAAATGACTCTTGTTCCGGCTGAGGGTCTGAGGACCAGTAGGCACGGTATTACCACAAATAGGTATCTAGATTTCTAGAAACGAGTCTGTGGGTGTTACTAATGTCGATGGGGACTGTCCACTTATCATCGGGTGGGTAGTCTGTTTGGTTGCCGGCTGTTTATCTAAAAATGTTATTATTTCGTTTCCTTTCATAATTTTATTTTCACTGTTTTTTCTAATTTTACCGTAATTTAGAACACGAAAAAAGTTTATTAGGTGTAGCAATGTTTGTACTTGTGAAAAACGGCATGATATTAATATTAACTTGACATTATTTTGCCTCAGTCCACCGAAACAGACTAAACTCATGCAATCCCCGTACGTCGCGTCGCGGTGTACGCGTAAAATGACGTCAGAGGCGATCTCGCGCTCGGTGCGCGTGTTTTTTCAAACTCGTTAGTAAAACCGCTGTAACTTCTTTATTTTTCGTCCGATTTTGAAAATTTTTTCAATAATGTTCATAGTTTTTTCATATCTACAAATCTGCATACTCAAAAAAAAATGTGAATGATCCTCATTGATGGTAATTGATAAATCACTAATACATTTTTTTTGAAATTATCTATTCTAGATAAAATTATACCTAAAATTTCATTTGTTTTCTATATAACAAATTAAGACAAATTTTTACAGAATAATTAAGAGTTATTTATTTGTCAACGAATTTTCCTGCTTGTTGTCGTTGTAAATAATAGTGTATCATATAGGTACCCTAATTGTTTCATTTCACAAATATCTCTCAATATCTACATGTGTATTATCTAATCTCGAGAACGAAACACTGAAGCATAATTAATGATTAAACGAACTTACCTGTAAGTGAAGTTCTATCATAATTATGTGAGGTGTTTCGTTCGAAGAGATTAGATTCCCGCCCTCCCTAATCAAACCCCAAAAATTTGTGAAATGGATATTATCATGTTTTATCTCTGAACTAAATGACAATCTGATCGCAGGTAACCTATGGAGAGCTGTCAGTCACAATGTTTTTATTTTTTTTTTGGCTTTCAACTAAGTGCATATTGGCGACATTGTATGTGAGACTACATGTGTATTATCTAATCTCTTCGAACGAAACACCTCACATAATTATGATAGAACTTCACTTACAGGTAAGTTCGTTTAATCATTAATTATCCTTCCGATACCCGATACCATACACAACTGTTACAATATCCAATCGCGCTGTTTTTTCTCAAGAGATCCTATAAAGAAAAAAGGATCAGCAAAAGTTTTAACTAATGTTAGTAGTAGTAGTAGTAGTGTATTTAAAACACGTTTATTTAAAACTTTCAAAGCCAAAAAATAATATGCTACTATTGCTTGTAAATCACATAGATCAGGTAGCTATCCAATTATGAAAGTTTTTTAAAAAACCGTGTCACCTTACATGGTGGATAAATAAAAGGTCGAGAGAGGAATATGCAATATTTATAGAATGTGATGGAGATGAATCTCAGTGGAGCCGGGTCGTCAAAACGTTTTCCTCTTGACCGGGTTAGGCGCTAGGTGGGGGCATGTGTAAAACGTATGTATAGTAGCGACTGCAATATGTCATCCGTTACGCTACTCAAGTGTACCTTTCCGTATAGGGACTGTGCCTCGATGAAGATTGAGAACTCCTTTTTCGCAAACGGCAATTTCGTCGAAAGCTAGATGACCTGATAGATAGGAAGACTTTTAATATGGTTGAAGTTGCTTCGTAGACAGTACGTGCCGAGTGCCCGTAGCTATTGAGGAAGCATGTTTTATTCTTGTTAAGACGGATTTTTTCCCCCTATGGTAACTCGACACTCACAGCAGGACAAAAGAATATGCGAGGGTCGATTACTTTGTTAAGGGTGGATAGATGTCGGCATCGGTGTTTATTATTTAAGGTGTTGGTAGTTATTTTTTGAACAGGTTCATGTTTGGTTAGAGGATTTTGACACACTTCAGTGATCATTTTACATCTGGACAACACTCGTTTGTGGGTTGGAAATCGATGAGAGCCATGTTGTTTCCAGGTTGACCCTGGAGCAGCAGACGGCGGAGGTGTACAAGGCGATTGAGGAGAAGATGAACACGGCCGCCGACAAGCGCGACGAGAACATCAAGAAGATGCTGGAGCGACTGCGCGAACATGTTAGTATCCATTTGAAACTCCTGATTCGCTTGTAAACTTTAGATTTTACAAAATGGTCCCATCGTCTAAATAATTGTATGCCTATAGCTAATATTGCCGTAGGTCTTCAGTCGTAATATTATATTCATATGTCGACTTTTTTTACTGAAGAAATTCCATGTACATTAAGTGGCATTTTCATAGATGAAAATGTGGCCCAAATGATTATAGGTAAGCAGAATTCTGAAGCATTGTTGAGTGCTTAAACCCTTACCATCAGTGGACCCTGCTGTATTATATGTCCCTATTGTCGTCGTATTGAGTGGGTGAGGATTACTATACATATAAAGATGTACTGTGGTGACGATTCAGGAGGAGCAGGTGCGCAAGGTGCGCGCGGGCAACCAGGAGCGCTTCCAGCAGCTGGAGAGCGCCATCCAGGAGAAGCTGCAGCAGGCCGCCGACCGCCGCCTGCAGCTCGAGGCCGAGCAGAAGGAGAAGCTGCGCAACCATGTGAGTTGCACTCCCTCCTCTCCCTCCTTCACACATTACATACAGCATGTGGTGCTATACTAGGGAACACCTTGGCAGCTGTGGAGCGACATTTACCAGGAGATGTCGCCTTTAGTAGGTGTGGAAATTCAGCCGAACTGTTGTCTTCACTTAGCAAGAGCTGCGCTGAGCACGTGAGTTCTCACGGATCTCTTTCTGTCACTCTTATACTACCAGGAGTTACGCAGCTGAAGCAGCGACCTACTAGAAAAGGGTCTTGTTAACTACTCATGGTTTTTTAACAAGATTCTTCTCAATTTATGAATTATCTGAGGACTTGCCAAACTAAAAGTTATTAAATAAATCCAACTACATAATTATATGATTCATATGAGATTTTTTTTTTGACAATATTTTTTGGCTTCACATAAAAATGGTAAGACCTTTTGGTCAGTGAGACTTTTCCACTGCAGTACTGTCCAGTAGACAATTCTGTTAGTACTGACTCAGCTGACCCGTTCAATTCCCATCATATTGAGTTATTTAGTCCACGCATGCATTTATTTGTTTACATCATTACTGTCGCGATAGAACATTAAGCTGGCCGAGGCGCGCTCGGTGATATCGGCCAAGGTGGAGGAGATGACCAAGGACATCGAGAGCAAGCTCACGGCCGCCGAGATCAACCGGGAGAAGGAGATGCAGAGGAAACTAGACTTTGTTAAGAAGGAGGTAACTTGCACTTTTGTTTAACACGGGGCTCTGTATATTGAACGTATTGACTATTGAGTCCCGAATAGATCTTAGCATTGAATGAAACGTAAAGTTATGATGTATTCTCGTTTGACGGAAAGATCAGTGACTGTATCTAAATACATACAGGGTTCGTGAGTTCTGTACATGTATACAGCTATGTACCTAGTGTTTTATAGTGAAAAGGGCTGGGACAGACTCCGAATTTGGATTTATCGATCAAATATCGATGTTAAAAATGTGCTGTCTTGCATAACGTGGATCATTGTCAACAGGAGCGACGTGCGGAGATGGTGCGGCAGAACAAGAACGCGCGCGCCGAAACCGACGCCGCGCCCACCTCCGGCTAGGCCGCGCCACGCCACGCCACGCCGGCGCCACGCCGCGCCCCGCCACACGCTCCTCACTACACTTGTTTATGGACAGAGTCACTGCTCCACTGCAGCGGATCTAATGCAATAGACTGATTTTTAAGTAACTAAATTGTCGAGAGTCGATTCGAGTAAAATTGTTAGCGGCGGGGACACGGCACGAGGCGCCGGAGCTGCGGAGCGGTCGCGGTCGTCGGGTCGCGTCGCTGCGGGCTGTAGTTTGCATATCGGAACGACTCGAGGACCCGCGCAGCTGCCGGCCGGTGACCGCGCGGGTCCCGCGAGGCGTTCGGTCTCGAGTGTTGGTTATCGGGCCGTTATTTCACTAGTAAGTTTACTGAGAAAACAGACTTATCAATAGAAACTTCGACTAGGTCTTACTTCTATATGTCATGTTTCACTTGCCGTTAATAATTAGTTTCCGGTGTAGCTCCCTCGCGCGGGTGATGGACGTTACTAGTGTGCTAACACCCGGCGGACAGGTGTAGCGGCATCGGTCGATATCGTTGTAATGTGTCGGTGTCGGAGGCCGCAGACGACTGCAGTCGGCAGTGCAGAAGGCACGGCCGGCCCGGGTGTACATTCGTTCGGAGCTGTGCAACGCGTGCGTCGGTATCGTAACACTAACAATAAGTTAATTTAACTACTAAATTTCTCTTAACGTACTAACTTCGCGCATTTATAACTATGTTGCTGCATCGCGCGGCCGTATCGTTCGTCACCGGATGTTTCCCTCGTGAGCACGCTTCGAGTTCGAGCTCGTACATTTGTTTCACCCTGTAACCGTCACGTCATGTTACACGGCGACACTGAATCACTGCACCGCGGCCCCGTGCGGCCCCGCGCGGCCCGCTCGGAGCCGACGGCCGTTTAATAAATTGATCTCACTTAGACCGACTTTCAGTAATCAACACTAGACGGCTATTGAAAGTTGGATAAGAATTGAAGTGGTTTCGTGTGAGGGTTGGCGAAGTTCAACTGAGGAGAAAATATATTTGGCGCTAAAGCTCGATGTATGCAAATAGTACAATGAATTGGATCGCCGGCCAGCGGGCGGTCGGGTTCTGCAGGCTAGAGGACTAATCACTAATCATTAGGTATAGATCTAATATAATTATTTTAATGTTTATCATACGCAACAGTATTTTAGGGGAGTATAATCTAAATTTAAGTTGTACGCGTTAGTATCATCTATCTTCACGTTACAGATTTCATTGAATGTGTTCGTATTGTATCGTATCATATGTTTTTGTTGGTGGGAAGGGTCGTGGGGTCGGGTCGTGGCCGGTGGCCGTGGAGCGCTCGGGAGCTTCGCCCGGTGTCTATACAACAACACGCTGACTCCCAGGATGGCAACACCGACGGCGCCCGTGCGCGTCGAAACGCAACAAATAAATTAATTATTAAAGTAAAATAAATATCAATGGATTGAGATTTATATTTTCTTACTCGATATATTAGAACATCGTACCGTGGTAACTATAGTACGTATATAATGTCGCGCACGGGCGCGGGCGTGGGCGTGGGCGTGGCCACTCATCTAGTCCACATGAATCGTATGTCATGCGCATCAAATCGTTACTGTAAGCGAGCACAATAAATGTTAGTAGTCGGGAGGTGTACGGCGAAGTGCCTGTATCGTGTGTCGGCTCTCGGAATTCATCGCTGAACTACGTGACGTACGACAATGCCTTTCATAGCGTTTTATATTTTTTTAAACGTAGGCCGCGGACGTAACGGTGTCGGACACGAGCCGCTTCTGTGATGTATTTGCTCTAGTGATATCGTATCATATTCGGCACAAGTAGCTTGGAAACAGGTGGGGTCCAGGGCTTCTCAGGCGGCCGCTAGATGTTGAAGGGATCCAGAGGTCGGGGTCAAGTGCTTTAGGCGTATAACTGAGCTGCGAGACGGGGGCATCGACGGGTCGGGAATGAGAGATTAGTTCTGTATTTTATAGTATATTTTTGCCATTTATGTAGCGTCGGTCGGTTTTAACGTCAAAGATATGATAATAACTGTATATAATATTAAGAGATGATGTATGTTGCTTGGCGGCGGGGCGAGGTGCTTGCCTGCTTCTCCTCTACTAGCGCTAGTCGAGTAAGTTAGGTGTAAGTTACTAGCTTCTTTCTCGGTGAAGACGTGAAAACCTCTGACCAATTTGCCTTGGGTATTGTGTAGCCTTTAGACTCTCAAGATCGAGACGAATCATGTATGCGACGCCAACGTATAGCTTTTCCGATCATTATTATGTTTTTAGTTTTTTCGTAATGTTAGTAATTTCTCCTATCTCTTGTGGTGTTATTATGTACCGTTAATTTTATATTTTATGTGATTATTAATTGATATTGTGCTTCAGTTTGTGAAGTATATGAAATTGCTGTTTGAAGTGCAGGCAACTTTTGTAGTTTCATTGTCGTATTGAATAAAGTCATAAATACTAATAAAAATGTATTTTTCTTATTACCTTTCTAGACTAGTTTCCTCATTTTGTCCCTATGTCAGAAAATAACTAAAGATATAAGTTATAAATCAAAAACTTTATTTATTATCTAGGTCCAGGGGCGTTTCAAAAATATGATAAGCTTCGAGTAAACAATAAACTCTTGAACACTCGTACCCCCAGTACCCCCACTGCCCCACACTGGGATGGGCGGTATATCGACAATACGTTCCAATAAAATGTAAAACTATTTTGACTTGGATTATACTTTATGTTTACTCTCCACCGTCAATCTGAAGTTCTGAACGAGGAGTAAAATATTGCCAATGGTGGTCTGACCAGTCATGGGCCAGTCTTACAATCAATCTGACCAACTGGAAACCAGCGGGAAACACTATCACTAATTTGTGAGTTTAAACAGTGAAACGAACTTATCTGTGAATTGAAGGAGAGCGCTGTCGGACGCACTGGACCAATCATTGGACGTAATTCGAGAGGTAGTAAATGACGAATTAGCACAAAGAACTTATGAATGACGCGACATTAGTTACAATTTTCGCCATTGTACAGATAAGTTTGGTGGCACTGTAAAGCCCAATGCATACGTAACGGGGTTTTTGCCTGTACGGGACGGGACGTGAAGTTTTGAAAACATCGTTTCATAGAAAATCTATACGATACTGCATACGCACCGGAATCCCGTACGGAACGTGGCCTGGACGGGAAAAAACGTTACGTATGCATTGAGCTTAAATTTCACTGTAATAAATAACACTCATAGATTAATATGTATATACGGGTAATAACACTCATGATGAGTCCCATGACCATGGGGGATAAAGAAAAAGGAGAACTGTCTCATGTGGGAAGTGGGAGGAAAGTTGAAAAAGTGTGGTACTTTAATCAGTAAATAATAGTTCAAAAACCTTCTACAATGGCGCTAATGTCGGCAAAGAATATGGCATGAATGTTTAGCAGTTGTTAACGGATTGAAGTAAGCCCAGCAAGGATATTATAGTCTTTAAGGTCCTTGATGCCGAGTAGTTATCGCCAAGGATATTATAGTCTAAATATAATAATAAGTATAAAGTTGGCAGACCCATACATTTTTTTGAAAATCCTTTTCAACAATATCCCACATTAAGGAGTACGCGAAGAAAAATAAATTCATCCGCACAATACCTGTACCTACCCTGAAAAAAATATTCTTTAATATTGTCATTCTTCAATTTTGGAATTTTAATACATATATGTATGTATCCAATTTAAATTACAGTGTGTTTAGCCAGAAATAAATGTTTTCTTTCTTTCTTTCATTATGGGTCTCGGTGTTATGCTGCGGACAGACGGACGAATGGACATGACGAAAATATATGGGTTCCGTTTTGACTACGGAACTCTGAAAATAACTACAGAGTCTACTTGAGTATAAATTCTACCGTCGCGTCGCCTCTCTACCTATAGCAAAAAAGCAAAGCAACAACCCATAATTGTCCCACTGCTGGGCTCGTGGTCTCCTCTCACAATGTGAGGGGTATTAGGCCATAGTCTACCACGCTGGCCAAGTGCGGATTAGTAGACTTCACACACCTTCGAGAACTTTATAGAGAACTCTCCGGTGTGCAGGTTTCCTCACGATGTTTTCCTTCACCGAAGCAAGTGATAATTAACTTGTAATACGCACATAATATTTGAAAATTAGAGGTGCGTGCCAGGGTTTGAACTCGGGCCCCTTCGTTCGGGAGACCAACGTTCTACCGCTAGGCTATCACTGCTGTAGGAACTAGGTATAAAGTTTAAAGGAAGCAAATAAAACCGTTATTATCACGTACAACAATTTAATATTACAAGATAAAAATTGCATTTTTTATAACATTTTTATTTTGGAAAATCCCTATTTCATTTTCAATGCTACCTACCCACCAACTGTATAATAGTGAAGTGCAGACTTGCTTGAAACGCACTGTAGTGTTCTGCGATATCTGTGGTTCTATGCCATAGATTTAGATTAGATTCTATATTCTGTGCTATGCTACCTAGATAGAGTACCTAGACTACCTAGTCTAGGGTTACGCAAAATTTCAAAAGTATCGATACTTTACTCGATACCAGTATCGTATCAAAAGTATCGATACCAAAAAAGTATCGGAACAAAAGTATCGATACCTGAAGGTATCGAGTACTTTTTAAAACATTTAAAAAAAACCTGAATGGAATGTTGTTTGTGCTGCAAGGTTTCGCAAAAAAAATCTAACGAACGTTTCTCACAAAATAGTCACTAATTTCCAAATTATATAATAAAACACAAAAAAAATTGTAGGGATGTCCTTTATAGAAACTGAAACTATCCAACCGATATGGCTCAAAATGGTTTCATTTGAAAGGCAGTAATGCGAAGGCAATAAACCAATGCAATAAGCACATTCAGTCCATTGCTAAAGTCGATTTTCTACTTTTCCAATACAACAATTTGAAGATAATTATATAACGATGGCGCATTAAGGTCAACGTCAACACACAAACACTGATCTATCATATTTATCAGATTTAGCGTAGTGGACACGCCGAGTATCCACTTGTATATATCATGGAGGATTGAGTAGGAGGGCCCATCTCTGTGAATTTACTCTCTCCTTACATCTCTGTGAAAATTACGGGTGGTGCTGCGGTGCGGTCTACAACAGCTATGTTCAAATATCTACTTATCAGACACAAGCGCCATTCATTACGGGTGGCATAACTCGACAAACTTCACACACACACACTAACGCCATTCTGAAATGGCCATTATTGGAACCTCTATTTTCAGTAAACAGCTGGACACTTTTTCAACTTTCCCCTCATATGAGATGGCCCTCCTTGTACCTTTCAATGCTCCACGATATATATTAAGAAACTGTTAGACAGTTACGCTTCCCGCCCACGTCAGACTTTTTGTAGGACAGAAGATCGGGTCGATTATTCCTTCCGTATTATTTCTAATCGACTTTTTGTAGGACGTGTGCGTTGCACTATTGCTATCTGCAGTACATTCTATTTTTCTCCTACAAAAATCGGTCACCGATTATCGGACGTGGGCGAATAGCCTTAGTCCATAGAGTATACAGGGTAAGGAGAGCTATCTCACATGGGGGAAAGTTGAAATAGTGTCAAAACAAATATAATATAATATTTTGTTTAAAAGTTTGAATAATAATTGTTATTTTTCATTATCTCATAATTTATTGGAAACTAGCTGACCTGGCGAACTTCGTATTGCCAAAAAACATTTTTTCTAAAATAAAAGTAGCCTAAGTTACTCCTTGTTACATCAGCTATCTGCCAGTGAAAGTCCCGTCAAAATCGGTCCAGCCATTTCAGAGATTAGCCGGAACAAACAGACAGACAGACAAAAATTGTAAAAAATGTTGTTTTGGTATATGTACCGTGTATACATCCAAATGCACTTAGTAAAAAGCGGTTACTTTAATATTACAAACAGACACTCCAATTTTATTTATTTGTATAGATGGGAGAAGGAAAGTATCGATACTTCTAGAAAGTATCGATACCTCAAAAGTATTGGAACAAAAGTATCGATTCCAAAAGTACTTGGTATCGAAACAAAAGTATCGATACCTAGTAGTATCAATACTTTTCTGCGGATCTAGTCTGTGATCAAAATGGCCGCGTTGAGTTTTGCGTGTTTGTCTGTCACGTTGTAAAAATTAAATTATTTCTTCATTGATCTAAATACAGCTATTATTAGTAATTGTTGTATATTACTGGAAACTTGGTTTTAAATTGTTATACAATATACTCCTAACGAGTCAGTTTTAATAAAAAAAAATGGAAAACAAATCTGTCAGCAAACGTAAGAAGGATAAACAATCCGACAATGAGGATGATGGGAGAGACAAGAAAATGACAAGAAGGCATCGTTCTAGGTCTCGGTCTCGGTCTCGTGAGGATCGGGAGAAGGATTCCCGGCGGAAAAGGAGACACTCTAGATCCAGATCTCCCAATGTTCCTGTGAAACAAGAAAAACGTCGAGAAGACGCGCCAAACGATGCCAGCACCAAAAAGAACGTTCCGGAGAGGAAAGCGAAAGAAACGGACATGCTCAACACAAGGACTGGCGGTGCATACATTCCTCCTGCTCGGTTGAGAATGATGCAAGCGCAAATCACAGACAAGTCTTCAGTGGCGTATCAAAGACTTGCCTGGGAAGCTCTCAAAAAATCAATCCACGGTCATATTAATAAAATTAACGTGGGTAACATTGGTATTATTATTAAGGAGCTGTTAAAGGAGAATATAGTGCGAGGTCGCGGTCTGCTCTGCCGTTCCGTGATACAAGCTCAAGCGGCGTCTCCTACTTTCACCAATGTTTACGCGGCTTTAGTAGCCGCTGTTAACTCACGGTTCCCGAACATCGGCGAATTGCTTTTGAAGAGGCTGGTTATACAGTTTAAAAGAGGCTTTAAAAGGAACGATAAACCTACTTGTATTTCCTCAGCTTCGTTCATTGCACATCTGGTGAATCAGAGGGTCGCTCATGAGATCCTTGCTTTGGAGTTATTAACGCTTCTGGTAGAATCTCCCACTGATGATTCGGTGGAAGTAGCTATAGCATTTCTTAAGGAGTGTGGACAGAAGTTGACTGAGGTGTCAACAAAGGGAGTGAATGCCATATTTGATATGTTGAGGAATATTTTGCATGAGGGTCAGCTGGATAAGAGAGTGCAGTATATGATTGAGGTGATGTTCCAAGTGTGGAAGGATGGGTTCAAGGACCACCCGGCACTGATTGAGGAGCTGGAGCTGGTGCCCGAGGAGGAGCAGTTCACACACCTGCTCATGTTGGATGATGCTACAGACTCACAGGATATCCTGAGTAAGGATTCTTGCTATTTAATTCACTCATATATTAATATGTTATCTAGTATTAAAACTGATATTTGCAAGAGGTAAATTTAAGTTTAAACCGCTCTGTTTATGCAACACTCATTGATCTTCAATGATCATGATTCTGTTGCCAATTGTAATGATTAATAACCAAATACATTTTTATAATCATGCTCTTTGTTGTAACATATCACTGGTTTATTTTGTATTCTATTTTTGGGTTTAGTATTTTTACATGTTAATCTAAATACGGTCTGCAAATTTCAAGGAGTAACAAACAGTTCAAAAAGGGTAATGAATTATTTATAATATTCCATAAATCCATAATAAAAATTGTATGCCTGCTTTATGGAACATTGTTGGTGATTATTTTCTTTGTTAGAATATCTTCTACGTATATTATGTATTGCAAAAATCCTAAAAAAATTATAAATTTTGTCTTACTAATATGTTATTTAAAATATTCCAGATGTTTTCAAATTTGATGAAAAGTATGAGGAGAATGAACAAAAATATAAGACACTTAGTAAAGAGATATTAGGATCTGATGCCGAGTCGGGTGATGAAGATGGCTCCGAGGAATCTGGTAGTGGGGAGTCGGAGGATGAGGAGGAACAGGAAGGAGAGCAAAAGGGAATGACCATTATAGATAACACCGAAACGAATCTAGTAGCTCTTCGACGCACAATTTATTTGACCATAAATTCCAGTTTAGATTTTGAGGAATGTGCTCATAAACTGATGAAGATGCAATTAAAACCAGGACAGGAGGTGGAACTCTGTCACATGTTCCTTGATTGCTGTGCTGAACAGAGAACATATGAGAAGTTCTATGGCTTGCTGGCGCAGCGATTCTGCAATATTAACAGGATATACATAGGCCCCTTTGAAGAGATTTTCAAAGATTCATATTCAACTGCTCACAGATTAGATACAAATCGTCTTAGAAATGTAAGCAAGTTTTTTGCACATCTCCTGTTCACTGATTCAATAAGCTGGGAGGTCATGGAATGTGTTAAATTGAATGAGGAAGATACAACAAGTTCCAGTAGAATCTATATTAAAATTTTATTTCAAGAGTTGGCTGAATACATGGGACTGAAAAAGTTGAATGATCGCCTGAAGGACCCGTAAGTTCTAAATGTCTAGCCTGGAACTAAAGTGGTCTATATAACATGCTTGATAAAATATTATGTCTATGTTCCATCCATGCAAACATTGTAACATAGACCACTTTAGTTTCAGGCTAGCTAAATAAGGTTTATAGTTAAAGAATTGCTTATCTGATTGAAGGAAAACATCTTTGATCATAATTCATTTTCACATAATGTTTTTTTAATTAAGCATTGATTTTATAAATTTTAAAATGATTAGTGCAATGTTTTTTTGTAGGACGTTGCAAGATGCGTTTTCCGGCATATTCCCACGTGACAACCCTAAAAACACCAGGTTTTCTATCAACTTCTTTACTTCAATAGGCCTCGGTGGGTTAACAGATGAGCTGCGTGAACATCTCAAGCAAATGCCCAAGGTAAATATATTTTTACTTTCCTATGATACACGATATTTATATTGTGTAAATAGCTCAGTAAATTGATTTTTAATCCCCGACGAAAAAAGAGAGGTGTTATAAGTTTGATGTGTCTGTGTATCTGTGTGTCTGTCTGTGGCATCATAGCTCCCAAATGGATGAACCAATTTTGATCTAATTTTGTTTTGTCTGAAAGGTGACTTAATTGAGAGTGTTCAAAGAGCCCGTACACAAAACTGCGATTTGACGCGATGCGAATTCGCAACGCAAAAAGTTGCGACACGAATTGCTGCGATGCGATTTCGTGCGGCAAGGCGTGTCCCTTCCACGATAAGGTGACCATTCCTTTGACGACCGTTGAAAACTAGGTCGTGACATGGATCGTAAAAAGAAGTGTGCACTTTTGTTATTGCTTAGGAGATACAGGCAAAAGATACAAAGAAGATTTTGGGTTCATCCATTTATTACTATTATGAACGCCGAAGGGAACTATTTTCATCGAAAATATGAATTTGTTATTAAAAGATTTGATTTTTAAATGAAGAATCTTAGAAGAAAAAAAAAAAAACGTTTCATTTTAACGTAACAAAAAAGATTTCGTATTTTCAAAGTGATCTCAAACTTTATTTGATGTGTGTACGTCTTGCCAACACGCTGTCTCAGAGCCGACTTAAAAGTGTTGTCAACAAGTATGACGTAACATCGCAGGAATGCGCGATGCGAATCAATTCGCAAGTTCTTGCGACGCGACGTGCGAGCTCGCAGGTTTTTGCGATGCGACGTCGCATCGCAGTTCTGTGTACAAGCCCTTAGGTATGTTTAGTGTAAATAAAACTGTCGGGGGTTTTTTAAATTTAAATATTACATCTATGACGGCAATATTCAGATATACACTTACAAAATTACATGTAAAATACAAAGAGAACAAACATTGCTGAAGGACTTAACACAAGCCAAACTAGTCAAATATTCTATTGATAAAAAAACGTGATTTATTTTTATTTTTCAGAATATCCCAGCAGCAGTAACAGATATCAATGTGGAGAGTGAATCTAGCTCGAGTTCCAGTAGTAGTTCAGATTCCTCATCAGAATCCAGCTCTAGTGGTAAGCGGTTCAATACAGTAGCAGGGGTATAGTAGAATTAATGTTTTGGATGTATTTTTATTTCATGGTACTTCTCAAAGCACAGTTATTTTTGAAGTTGCTAATCTCTTAATTTTTTTCTCTTAACTCTTTTCTCTTATAACTCTATCTTAAAATTTCCAACCAAAACTGGTGGCAGACAGTAACTGTAAATGTAAATTTATGTTGTGTCAACTACTTTAATTTCAGATTCTGAAGATAATGAAAAAAAGAAAAAGAAGAGTAAGAAAACCACAGAGAAAAGCAAATCAAAAGAGAATAATGACAGTCAGCAAGCAGAGAAAACAAATGAAGATAAAAATGAAAAAGACCAAAGATGGGGACATGACGGATTTTACGAAACATACGGAGAGAACGCTCGAAGGCAAGATAATCGGTTGGAGAGATCTGAACAAAACAATTTCGCAAGGCCTAGGGATCGAGAAAGATATCCAGTAGATGAACGCGAGAACAGAGACGAACGTAACCGCCGTGATGTGAACGGAAGACGGAAGGACAGGAACACTCGGGATTCTGATGAAAATAAGGGGCATAAGGTAGATGGAGACAAACGAAATGAAAGAGAACGCCCTTATGACAAAAGGAGTGACAATACTGAAAATAGTACAAATGAACGTAATAGAAAGGAAGATACCAGATATGAAAGACGAGGTCGCAGTGATAGGGAAGAGAAAAGAAGAGACGAAGATATTCCCTCCCGGAGAGATAATCGTGTAGATGATAGGAAGCAAGATAAAGATCAACGACGTGACCGCGATCGTAATTCTAATAGAGATGACACAGAAAAGGACAAGAGAGACAGTACTCGTGAAAGGAATGATAGAGCAGTGGTTGGTGTTCGAAACGAAGATGATGATAGGACCCATCATCGAAATTCTGATAAGGAGAAGAAGGACAAAGGTCAAGATAGAAATAGCAGGGTACAGGAGGATAGATATGATCGATATAAAGCCGATGATAGAAGCTGGGAACGTAATTCGGAAAAGGAAAAGAGAGAAAAAGATTCTGATAGACATGCAAGAGTTCGGGTGCAAGATCAACAGAGAGGTGATGATGAATCGGAAAGGGAAAAGAGAAATAAAGTACAGAATAGCAATGACAAAGTTCGAGACTATGATCGTAATAAAAATAGGAAAACAGAAGACAGTACTAAACGTAGAGATTATAGGAAAGATGAAGAGAGCAGAGAGGTAGATAAGAGGACGAAAAACAAAGATAAACATGGTGATGGCAGTAACGAAGAAGATTCAAAACATAAAAGGAAAGGAGGTAAGAATAAGAATAACAAAAACTTTGAAAAGAGAAGTTCAGAAACAGAAGAACGTTATCGACGAGAAGATAAGGAAAGAAAAAGTAAAAAAACGAAGCCGAGTGAAGATAAGAAAAAAAATAAGATAAGTAAGAAGAATAAAGGTGATGACATAAACGAAGACTCCTCATCAAGCGAATCTTCATCAAGTGATTCCTCGTCGAGTGAATCTTCGTCAAGTGAATCGGAAAAAGAAAACGCCGGTAATCGTTATTGGGACTCATTTGACATAAAACCTATGAGTACGGTTAGAGATGAATGTACTACAACTCCCGAAATAAAAGAAAAGAGGTACGATAAAAGAAGGGAAAGGTGATCATTCATTAAATCATAAAGTTCATAGACGATATGTAAATATACTTTTTCCAATGTCGATAAGAAATGTTTTTAAGTATATAATTATTTGAAGAATAATTAAAACAGTAAAATAAAATATATGATTTTGAACTTATATTACTGCAGTCATAAAACCTTGAAAATTCGACTAGGGTATAAAATAGGCATACAAACTAACTTTTTACAGTCGCCATTACCTAAATCACCTATGTATTTAAGGCATAATCAGTTATCTTATGCAGTTATCTTAGTTATGTTATGGCTCGGTGTACGTACAATAGAACTTGCTAGTAATTTATCAAATTTTATTTTAAAGCGCTTTAAGGTAAAACTTAAATCAAATTACGTTGTAACAATTTAAATTTTGCGTAATTTTTGGGACATTCATTCATGATTTATCGAATTTAAATTCACGGATTACTCAAATATTTTGTTTTGACTCAATTAGATTATGGATTGATCTTGGTCACGACTCACGGGTTAGAAAATTCTAGTAAGTAAAACTTATCAATCTAATTTGTTATTTTATGTTTTACGATGGTTAACGTAAATTACATTTTATAATAAATGGCCCCATTCACAGATGTAATTTTAAAGTCGTTCTTTATCGCAATGAAAATCACTGGCACAAACTTAATATTTTAAAGCGGACTTTGATTGTTTTGACATTTTAAGTTGAAAGCTTTGTTGAAAGCTGTACAATATATTCAATGCTTATTGTCTAAATAAATAATTATTATAGACAAATACAAAATGCAAACGGTATTAGATTCAAAAAGCGGTATACGATCGTCCGACTCGTCCTCAAGAGTCCGGGGAATTTCAGCGTCAGCTCCTTTAGTTCCCATTAAGCATGAAGAAAGTACATTAAAAACTCAAATATCTGCTCCGTCGTACTTTAATTCCTTAAAAGAAAACGAGGCACCCCCTTTTAAGAGGCCGGGAAAAGAAGAAAAACCTCACCTCTTGATTAACACCGTATTTAGCGAAGACGATGTGGTGGAAATCATCGCGGCGTGTGACGCCGACTCCAATCTTGGGTTGGGGAAATTTTTAGGTGAGTTTTATTACAGCAATATACTCATAGTATACATTAAAAATATGTACATATATTAGGTTATAACTACGTATTCTTCTATCGGCTTGATAAATAGGTACATCCCTTTAAATAATAATTATTCTTCGAGTTTCGTTCTCGATATTAGCATAGCAACACTTGTAGTAGCCACGTACCGCCCGCCATTTCGCACTGAATTTTAGAGGTAGATAAAAAATAAAACATAAAATTATCAATTTTTGTAGGGTAGATTTGTAAAACCTCACTTAGTTGGGGCGCTCTCCTCCTCGGTTCGTCATTCACGTTTCAGTGCTTCGCTGTTTCGCACGGGCGCAAAATTGAAGTTAAAAGCAAAAATGCTTAAATTAAAGTTTAAATAGTTAGAAGAAATCAATTACTTGTGTAAAATAATAAAAAGGTTAAAAAGAAAAATTAACCAAAGTAAAAGTGATCTACAGTGTGTATCGTTGGATTTGTACAAGGAATCGTTGGATTGGATTGGATAGCGATTTATCAACGCTTTTAATGAGCAGGTAGGTGAATTCCAGTATTCAAATACAGATGAATACAGCAAGTAACTAAAAATCATAACCCTACTTTAGTCGGTTAAAAATTGCTTGCAAATGTAATTCGCAAGGAAATTACACGTAATTACTAAGCAGAAATCTGTTATATATCAGTGAATATATAATTTTAATATGAATACCCTCAGGGATTCCTCTTTTATTCTCTCCATTACTAGCACGTGTTTTCCGTATGGAAAATATATTACAATATTATTTAAATTCATAACTGGATTGTCCTTTGGGGGCCTTCCAAATAAATACCTGCTAACCGGAATTACCTGGGGGGTTCTTCCAAAGCTAATAAATGTATTCCATAAGGAATTTATCAATTTATATGCAACATACTCGGATTATTCCTTGGTGGATTCCAAATAACAAAGTACCTGTTAATTGCTAGTACATGTATTCTGTAAGGAATTGATATTGCATTAGTGTACAAATACGACGTGCATAATGATGACGTGCATAAGTGTATCAATGATACCTACATGAATAAATGATTTTGAATTTGAATTTGAAATACAAAATATAATCGCGTTTTCTTTTGAAGGCCTTCTAAATAAAAATAAAAAGTGCCTTCTAACAATAATCACCTATAAGGTTCTTCCATCGCTAGTATGTACTAGTACTATTTTTCCGTAATGAATTTATATCGAAATAGTATATAAATACAAAACATAATCGGATTGTCCTTTGGGGACTCATGTGGGGTTCACTGCTGGCATTACTTTTGAATTAGTTTTACGCAGACAACTGCAACAAAAAGTACTCGCAAAGTAAACTAAAGTAATCGGATCTACCTGTGGGGTATTTCCTCCGCATTGTACATGTATTCCATGAAGAATCCTCACCGTGTTACGGAGACAACTGAAACAAAAAGTTCTTGCTAATCGGACCTACCTGAGGGTTATTTCCTCTGCATTGTACATGAATTCCATGAAGAATCCTCACCGTCTTACGGAGATAACTGAAACAAAAAGTTCTTGCTAATCGGACCTACCTGAGGGACATTTCCTCTGCATTGTACATGAATTCCATGAAGAATCCTCACCGTGTTACGGAGACAACTGCAACAAAAAGTTCTTGCTAATCGGATCTACCTGAGGGATATTTCCTCTGCATTGTACATGTATTCCATGAAGAATCCTCACCGTGTTATGTAGACAACTTAAAAAAAGTACTCGCTAATCGGATCTACCTGGGGGGTATTTCCTCTGCATTGTACATATATTTCATGAAGAATCCTTACCGTGTTACGCAGACAACTGCAACAAAAAGTACTCGCTAATCGGATCTACCTATGGGGTATTCCCACTGCATTGTAAATGAGTTCCAGAAAGAATCTTCACCGCATTATGCAGCTGACTAGCGTATATTCCATACGGAATTAATATTGCACGCTTCGTTTTCGTTGAACTACACAAAGTACTTGAGAACGATTGGGATTACTCAAACAAAAAAGAAAAATCTAAATATATATATATATATATGTATATATTTCTAAAGGAACTCACGTCACGCTGCACAGCACACGGTGAACTGAAACAAGTACTTATTTTTTCGCATGAAACTGCGAAGGATTTTTATTCAACGAGCACGGGCTGTATACGAGCAAGGGCTGTATATTATTTATTTATTCACAATAAAATGTAAACGTAACAGGTTCATTTAAACCTAACACCTTTTACAATTTACACGAATCAAGGGTGATTCTCTCACCATCTGCAAAATTCCATCTTGGTACTGCAAACAACGTTCGTCGACGCGCGTGAGTACATTATAATAATATATTCAATTACCAGCAATAATGACAATGAAAATTGCACTACTTTCATCCATCCAGAACTTTGAAGTTCACAAGTAGTGTGAAGTTGTTATAACAATTATTATAGTATCAACTTTTAAGTTTTTTGCTAACCGCACCACTGCAACGGTGGTACTCAATACCGACGGTGATACCTTAACAACAGTAGCTGTCTATTCCGTCGACAACGCACTGGTGATGCCTTTTTTTTCATGGGTTGTGAATTAAATTCACTTTGATCATAAAGTCTGCGAATCAATAACCAGCTAAGCCTGTCATCAGGCCCTTAAGCAACAGTAACTTTTCAGTAATATTTCTGAAAACCGCCGTAAGGAGCGTAAAAATTGTTCGACCTGCTGGTCGAACTATGCATATGTGACTCTCACACAAAGGTAGCCAATGCTGACAACAAAGCCAGCCTAAAAACAGCCTTAAACTGTCAGCCGTAGACGTAAGTTCTAAACGTTCTCACGATACGGATTATAATAATAATAAGACTAAGATATTTTATCTATCAAATCTATTATTGATTCACGAAAGATTGTCTTGTTGATAAATTCGGGAACATACCATTCTTATGTCAGCGTAGAAACAATTGGCATAAATGTACCTAATTATACAATAACATCGCACATGTTCCAATAAAAAAGAAAATAACAATTCAGACATTGAAGTACAATGTAGTATGGATTTAATTAGATTGAAAGTAAACTAATAAATGTATGTCTACAAATTGATACCTATACCTATTGGCTTATGAAATTATGAGTACTAATTCCGAATTTCAAATTATATTTCAATATCTGAGGAAAACTTAATTTAAGTTCTAAAACTCTTATAAATTGATGTGATCAGTTGTTCAATTTCAGCCGAATTGAAGAAAATAATAAGCTATATCCTGTTTGTACACCGTTTGGCTTAATATAGCTAATATTTTTAACGGGTTTTTAATTTACTGAGGCGTACGGAATACTTGTCTTTTCTACATAATAATAATAAACAAATAAACTTAATTGAGTGAATTATTTTCTGGTTGGCCTGCCGGTCAATGATAATGAAATTACAAATAGTAGGTATACTACTGTATACCCTCTGTATATGTACGATTAATTGTATTATCCATTGCTTAATGTATTAGTAATTTATTTATTGCTCAATTAAAAGTAAAATTTTTGAATATTGGATATTTTTTGATTAATTCCGTGCTAACGGACGATTGATTAATTTTTGCCTACCAGGCTAGAGATACAAACATCTTCTATACATGCAAAACATGCATGTATACCGCAGATTGTATAATTATACAATATTATGCTCCGTATGTGCATGTCTCAACAACGGGGTTCCGCCTCCAAAGTAACCAGACATTATCACTAAGACAACATTATACTCAACAAATGTATTTATTATTTATTTATTTCAACAAACAGGTACAATTGCATGCTTTACACGTCTGCCAGTAGTTCTCGTGGATTACAATATACGAGTACGTACTCCCAACGTACTTATTTTTTACTTACTTGTTTTTAATGTTGCAGGTGTCAGTTCTAGGACGGAGGTACACTTAGGATATTGTGGTTTGATTTAATTATATGCGCTATGACTGCGCGGCTGCGGTCCGCCTATATATCTGTCATCCTATAAACTTAACAATGAGATTGTTTCTTAATGGCCTCCACCCATAATTTTTTTAACATTGAGTAATTTTATTTTAGGTATTATATGTATACTTAACTAATCACACTATCGTTACCAGATTCAAGTCCGGATATTGTTTCCCTTATAAAAACATCCCAACTGCTTACGCATAGTACTGCATATGTGGTGGAAAACAGTAGTTTGCGTATCGTCAATTCCCCACGAAAACAATTTTATCCTTACAATACTTTGTAATAGAATTTCTCTTATTGTTTCACACAAGTCTTAATTCTACAGATCATAAGGTTACCGCAGTTCACCCAGGTCCTTGGTAATTGGTCAAATCAGTCTAGACAAATAAGGATTATATTTTATATATTTTTCTATAGAAAATATTTTCATTGCGGCCTACTACTTAAATACTAATTAATTTGGAACATAATAATATCCAATGTTATTCAATTTAGTATTTTTTACAGCACATATATTTCATGTGATTTTCGGCCGCAAAGCTCTAAAAGAAGTCAATACATTGATTTCGTTTTTTATACAGGACTGGTGGATGCTCTGTGTGTTCCATTACACTTATAAAATCTCTGATAACAATTATAGATCAGTGTTTTTTGTGTTAACAATCTGTTCAAATTGTTTTATGGGAAAAATGGAAAATCTACTTTATCAATGGATGGATTTTAGTGGCCTCAAACCACTTTCGGATTATTGCCTTTCAAATTAAACCATTTTAAGACATATCGGTTGGATGGTTTCCCAGTCTATAGAAAACATCCGTACAAACGTTTTATGTTTTTATATACATTATAGATAGATAGATAATGTTTTAATTAAAACAGTGTTTTTATAGAAACTTTTAATTCTACTTACAGGTTTGGAATTAATTGTGGTTGGCAACATAGTTGCTGCTTTCGTTGCTACACTCGCTGTAGTAGTGTGACCAAAAGCTACAAAAAAAAAATGGATCTTTCGGGAAAGAACAAATTTCAGTCAACACAATTATCATCAAATTACTTACTCTCTTAGTACTGGCAAGGGTTACATAAAAAGGATACCATATATATTATCGATAATATTGCCAAATATATATTTACCTCATATAAGTAATTTACTTATTATCCTTAAATATTTTAATGAATATTTTACATAAAAATTTCAGAATTCAGTGGATATTCCACTTTATTCGGTTAACATTACACTCGTCATGTTCATAGCAAATACAGTTAACTACTTATCAGTAGCATAATTACCGAGTGTGTTTTAAATACGGTATTACATATATATACTGTTGTCACCAATATATTGTTCAATAGATTGAAATTAAAGAGAAAAATATTGCTATCATATTACAATTAAAAATAATATAATATCATTAGTTTCACGACTACCTTCTCTAAACGTCTACAAGTGTTGCTATGCTAATATCGAGAACGAAACTCGAAGAATAATTGATGATTAAACGAACTTACCTGTAAGTGAAGTTCAATCCCAATTATTCGAGAGCTTCGTTCGAAGATATTAGCATCCCTCCCTCCCTAGTGTACATGTCATATACACTACACCCCTAGTCGTGAAACATGAAACAGCTCAGCAAATCTCTGAACTGAATGACGAACCGAGGAGGAGAGCGCCCCAACTAAGTGAGGTTTTACAAATCTACCCTACAAAAATTGATAATTTTATGTTTTATTTTTTATCTACCTCTAAAATTCAGTGCGAAATGGCGGGCGGTACGTGGCTACTACAAGTGTTGCTATGCTAATATCTTCGAACGAAGCTCTCGAATAATTGGGATTGAACTTCACTTACAGGTAAGTTCGTTTAATCATCAAATATCTCATTTTCATTTAAGGTCAATTTCTAGTGAAAAAGCAGATCACTGAAAATTATAATCTCTCAGAAAAATCTTTCCTCACAAGTTTCTTACTGGAGACTATTGACTATGCAGCGCAAAGAGACTTCAATGCGTTTAAGCTCGCCTGCCTCCTTACCTTGTACATGAAGACCCATCTGTACTTTAAATGGTATTACTGGCTCTCACCCGTAGCGGTTTGGCAATATTTTAGGGAAATATTAATTCGCCATACCATTGAGGTAAATTTTTAAGTTTTATTAAGTTCTGTACGTAGGAGAAGCTTAAGCGACACATTACGCGATACGCACGTGGGCATACCAGCAAAGGATTAGCATCGCCATGGCAGTCAGAAAAGCTGGGAAGTATGTACCTACTATTGAGTCTTTGTAGTATGTAAAAAATATTATATGGATTCCATGAGGGTGGTAGGCTGGTAGGTAGGATTTAGCAAACCCAGTCTGCTACTGATTAGTTTCCAATAAGCCAACAACGAAAATCTGGCATAGTTTAGTACGGTGCCTCATAAGCAAGGGATATTGCCTTGTACTCAAATGGATTGAGCCCATTAATACACCTTCCATTTTTGATTTACTATAAATAAATTTTATGCCATGCGTTAATTTTGACTAAAAATTATATAATTAGCAATTTAGCACTGTGCCGTTGTGGCAACACAGTGAAAAAGTATTTTGCAATTGCTTGCCCTAGGATTCACCTGACGGCCAAGAAGTTTTTGAACCAGAAGAGTGTTATGACATCCTGACTCATTTTCACACCATGTATATAAGCAACATGCCTCTTGTCCACATACTGACATTTGGTGCGCATCGGCTAAAGTTCATGTGGCCTTTTAAACCAAAGTGAACAACATGAAAATAATGAGTGTTAAAGAGGAAGTATAGATATTCAATAAAGACATTGTGTTTAATAAGCTTTTTTTATTTTTGGCCCTTACACATTCTGCATCAGTACTTTTTTAACTTTAGACTTCTTTTTCTTGCGTACTCTGCCTTCTTTGACCCCCTGTGGCTGTTGCTTCCCCGGAGCACCTGGTTTCTTTTTCTTTTTCTTGCAAGATAATGGATTAGGATTATGTTTCTTTTTCTTCTTGATTACTACCTTTTTCTCTTCGATCTTCTCTTCAATGCCCAATACTTTTTTCATGGTTTTTAAAGCTTCATTTTGAGTTTCAGTTATGAATATATGAGAATCTGATTCGAATACCGTACTAGCTTTATCATAACTGGCTTTTGAAGGTTTTTCTAAAGTTGGAGATTTGTTGTGGAAGTAGAGAATGGGTATTCCGGCTCTAGACCGTAACTTCTCTTGTAAATCCCGATCCTGTGTTGCTATAATATAGTGCTTATCGTTTTTCTTTCCTATCATAGACATTATACAGTGTGCCCCTGCAATGGGCTCCTTGTGGCCACACTCGTGTATGCCATATTGCTTCAATATAGTCAGGGCACCATGCGTTTTCTTGGATATTTTTTCAGTTTCTATTATAATACATCTTGTAGTCAAAAGTTTTACTTGGCCATTCAAATATTTAGGTATTTGCTCTCTAATATTGATTTGCTCCTGAAATGAAGATGAAGTCATTCACCTGGCTACCTAGCATTTTATAAATGGATATACAATAGTAGCTGTTTTTGGGATCATAGTGGCTATTACAACAATGAACGAAGCTCGAAAGAATTGCAGACACTCATTAATAACTTAACGCCCCAACTCAAAGTCACTAACGGTTACTCAAATCGCTCCATAGTACAGAATTTGTATGCTGATTCTTTACGCAGAAGTGATTTAAGTAACCATTAGCGACTGAGTTGGGAGGTAAGTCTTCCAATATTATCACTGCCTGACTCCTGAATTAATGAACAACAAATATACAGTACATGGCATTGTCAAATAAAGAGCAGAGTAAAGACAGCAGAGAGGTACCTAGTTTTGATTAATGCTTGCTGGTTCAGGGAAGTTCTCCTGCCAGCGCATGCTCTGTTCCTTGAGCGTGAGGTGCGAGTCGGCGCTGTCCGCCTCGGGGTCGGGCAGCTCCTCCAGCGGCACCTGGATGTCCTCGTGCGGCAGCTGCTCCGCGCGCCACTCAGAGTCCACCACATCTATCAGCCTACCCACGCGTCTGTATTTACTATCCATTACGCTGAACTGGCAGAAAGCAGTAATCAAAGCTAGGCACCTGAAACAGAACTCACTTTGAACGCCGTGAAACAGAACGTGCCGTCGATGAGCACCTGGTAGGGCTGGTGGAAGCCGAAGTTGTTGTAGTAGAACTTGAGATACTTTTGAACCTTCTTGTATCTCGTTATTTTCATTTTTACTAACCTAGACCGTGGATATTACTATGCAAGGATGTTAAGATACAAATTACAAATTATCAAAACAATATTTTCGATTCGGACATCAGCAACATGACACATGTATCTTTGATTGACATTTGACTTAACTGCAATCTGTCACTGTCAGTCAACTCAAAGTTATGGCAGGTATTGACAGACAATAAAATTATAGTCTATAGTCAACGTTGTGCCGATCAAGAACTTTATATATGCAACTGGACTCCTAGCTTCGAAGTCTAGGCACTTGAAGGGAGATCACGTGGCATTAGATAATAAAATTATACCCACTGACAGCTCGACACCCACTGAGAGCCTATGAGTCCTTTGGCATATAGCACTTGCCGTGGCCTTTGCAAAACCCTAGGAAGCTCGAAGTTGTAAAGCAGCCACTTTCATAGAAGCAAAGACATAATAGCATAATAATATGTATGTAATAGAAGCACTTTGGGGAACATTTTATTGTTAAATAACAATAATTTGTTATTATACTCTGTGATGGATTATCTTCTGTCATACCATAGACAAAGGAAGTAGATACCAATTATGATTCATAGACAATTAAACATGAAATGAAAAATTGAAAATTGTCTTGCTCGCTCGCTCTCTCGCTTCCATGTTTGTTCGTGGTCATTTCGCATTTCTGTGCTAGATTTTCCAGTTTAGCATTTCAAATTAATGATTATATTCATTTAAGTGTGTAATTAATGATATTTTCGGAATCACGGCGACCTCGCGAGGATCTGTCGCCCAACAATAAGTGTATAACGACGTTATAATAACAGGGAGGGTACGTCTTTCATGTCCTTAAATTCTAGTAAATGCGTCATTTTATCGAATAATGGAGAGAAGGGCCTCGCTACTGCAGGATTACGTAGAGTGTTCACGATGGAGTTCGTTCAGCGAGGCGACCTGCCGATGGAGGGGTGGACCAGAGTGATTTTTAAGAAGTCCAGCTGATTGGGTAGAGGGCGAATCCGTGTAGTGCGACGGCGGAGGAAATGAATTGATACGGGCAGGCACGGTTAGTCATCACGGAGCAGACGTATTTTCGACTGCGGCCGATAAACGGATGGAAAATCTGTGATTGCAGGTCGGGGAAGTGCGCGAAGTGTTGGACGATAAGTGTCATTGTTCGCAGTTTCTTTGTGATTCTGCGACGCGCGACGATCCGTCCTAACAGATAACGCTCTTGTTTACGGTTCTTGCGTTTTTCTTTATTGCACTTGTTGTCTCGAGCTCTGAGATCGTTTTATCGGGCTATCGGCAGTCAATGGTTTTTATGATACGAATTAACTGCTCAGCAGTGACAAGATTTTGGATTGGTGATCAATTGTAAATGGTGTCCAATTGTGTTTTCGTTTCGCTGGTCAGTGGTGAGTTGTCTCATAACATTTGTATTACAACATTGCAATCAAGGTGTCCACTAATCAATATTCAAAATATGTGCCTTGTGATTTGAGTAGCTTCTTTGACACAAACTTAGATAGTCAAAATTGCTGTTTTTTAATGTAAAACAAAAACTATTTTGAAAGAATTTATCCCAATAGTATCGTTGATAAAAAACTCATATTGATACAAATTAGTGCTAAAACATAATTATTTATTTTAATAAATACTTTAACCTGTTTTAATTTATCACTTAGGTGACTGATAAGTTCAGATATCATTAAATAGTTTATCACACAAATGGAGGTTATGTACAGATTATGAAGTTGATAATTATGTATCAATAAGGAGATGAAAATTATAATTTTGTTCACTTTGGATTTTATTTTCACTATTGCATCTTAGAATTATATTTTTGAAGAAAAAAAGCTGATTTATTTATTTATATTACAGACTGGGTATTGAATATTTAAAACCTACCCCTAAATTTATTTGAGTTACTTTTATTAATTTTTAATTATGTAGCTATTATTAATGCTCAAATAATTGCACATTTGTGTACGAGCCAATGGTAATACAATTTCCAATGCAGTTACTTATTTTTTGTTATAATGAAAATGATATTGAAATGAATATTAATAAAGAATAAAGAAATTAATACATTTATTATGCTGTGTATGGTTGATGGCATTAATTGGATTAAATCAGAATAAATCATACAACATTTGATTGATTTTGGTGAATCTCCCTTATTTGTTGCACATTCCGTTTTGCTCTAGTCTGTTGCAGGTCTCTGGTTTCCTTTGACCAATAAATTTTTGGCTCACTCAGCAGTGTCTGTTGTATTATGGAGATATATGGGCCTGTCTTTGATAAGGACAGGACAAACCTGTTTTTAAATGGATAGAATAGGTCTTCTTAACTTGATCCAATTTTGTTGGTCTACTGTTATCTTCAAGATTGCTACCTTCTTTTTTATACACCACCAAAATAATTTTCAAGACTTGCTATGTAATTGCAGAGGCAGTTTGAAATACTGGAAAAAATTACTACATCAAAATCAACAAAGACAATTGATTTATTTTCTAAAACATGTTTAGTTCTTAACTAAGGTTTTATATATATTTTTTTATATTTCACTGCTATAAGTAGATAACATTTATTTATTTATTCTTTATTGAACCTTACACAAGTAATGGAACAAAAGGCGGACTTAATGCTAAAAGCATTCTCTGCCAGTCAACCTTAGGGCAGTGGGAGAACAAAGAAGGCGGTAACAACAAATAAAGAAGAGTAAAATTTTATATTGTATCAAGAAAAAAAAAAATTATTAACATTATTAACATTGATTATACTGTAACAGATTCATATTAGACATACTAACAACCTTGGCCTACACTTTCAAGTGCACGCGGCCAGCAGCAAGTGCTAACAAAGCTCACACTAATCTGTTGTAAATTACTTTCTTCAGGCGACATACTGACCTCTATAATAACAGTTATTTTGTTAGGACCACCTTGCCGCTCAATTGGTAATGGAATCTGCCCAGGGATTTGCAATACATGCAACATGTTGAATCTAAACAATGCAAATGAAGTTTTCTTCTTTAATCTTCATAAAATAAATTCTTCATCCATTTCAATTGAGGCTATATTTCCGTTAAAAGTTGCGTGAGCTCAGATATTTTTGATATTAACAAGTCTATTGTTAGTTATAAATTATAAAGTATAAAAGTATACTTATACTTTTAGGTAAGTCTGTTTGCTCCATCCATATGAGTGTGAGAGAGCATAAACAAGGTTCTATTTGCGTGCAGGCGATGTCGACAAACAGAGGCGGAGCGGCACAGCGGCCGAACGGCGCGCCGCAGACGAAGGTCTGTCAGTTCAAGCTGGTGCTGCTGGGGGAGTCGGCCGTGGGCAAGTCGTCGCTGGTGCTGCGCTTCGTCAAGGGCCAGTTCCACGAGTACCAGGAGAGCACCATCGGTGCCGCCTTCCTCACACAGACGCTGTGCCTTGATGACACTACCGTCAAGTTCGAGATATGGGACACAGCGGGACAAGAAAGGTGATTATGATAGATGTTTTGCTTTATTATTAATTTATGATTGACGATAAAAATTACGTTATTCGCCCTATTTTTCAAGTTTTTTTAATGTTTTGAAAATTGTTATCCAGCTTGGTTCTATAAACCAGATTAGAACAAGATTCATTAAAGTTCTTAACGAATAAATAAACTCGTCATCGTGTTTATATAAAACGTATTTTACCTACATATTTAGTATGAGTTCTTGAAACATCATTGGCAGCAGTTGCAAAAGGCAGGATAAGGGATGAATAAATCAACGTGAAACCACTTCTATTGTATTTAGAGGGCTCAGGATCGAGCGAGTCACTTACCTCCAGCCACTCACCATTCAAACTTAATTGGATGAGTTATCGTGTGATAAGTCACATCACATTATAATCAATCAGTCATGGTAATGTTGGCTGCAGGTTATCCAACTACCAAATGACGCCTCTAATCTTGATTCTTAGAGGGTGATTGGCTTCTTTGTTGATTCTCTCATCGAAAGTACTAAGTTATATTCATGGCAGGGAATCCCATTAGATATTACAACATCGCAACATGTATGTTACGTTAAGTGCCCAATACATAATTTTCAAGGTAAAGGTCAATTAATCTTCACCGAAAAGAAGACGCGAGAACGTTTTTGGACAGCTTCCAATTGATGCAGGCAATACAGCGAGGCTGTTGCCGAAAGGAATCGCTTGTTGTGACTATTTTCATCATAAGCTCGTTACGAAGATTATCAATAAACGAAGTAAAACCTGCACGGCTTCATTGCGAATATAAATGATCCGATCACGCGAGCCCTGCTCATGCTGCTAATAATTGATCCTCTTGATAAGTTGAAACAGCTGCTGGTTGTTCATTCAACCCATCGACATCGTTGGTCAACAAGATCGTCACATGAAACACTTGATGTATTGGTTTCGTTCCGATTCTAGAGTCTCGGGGTCTTAAAACTTTCCTGTTATACCCTTTTTAACTGACTTCAAAAAAAGGAGGAGGTTCTCAATTCGACTGTTTTTTTTTATGTTTGTTACCTCAGAACTTTGGACTGGGCGAACCGATTTTGATGATTCTTTTTTTAATCGAAAGCTGATGGCTGTCATGTGGTCACACATAAATTTTATTGAGATCTGACAATGGAATCCATGAGAAAACTACATAAGTCGTAAATTTGTGTATGTGCGCGACAAATTGACGAATAACTCAATATCACGTCAACCGATTTCAATGATTTTTTTTAATAGAAAGCTGGTGCTTGTCATGTGGTCCCACATAAATTTGAACGAGATCTGGACTAGTAGTTTTTGAGAATTTGAAGTCGGTTATTTTTTGTTAGTAAAATTTAGATTATGTATTATTTGGTTATTTCAAAGATGCTTCAAAACTTCAAGGCTGATGATGATGTAAGGTCATGTGTGTTGCACACCAGTTCATTATGTACACATATATTGGAAGATAAATAAATATTTGAACATGCTTCCTTGCATGCAAGTGTTAATTGCCGCGATTAGCGGTGAACGAGATAAATTGCCACATACGTGACGCTCGCTGGACATCGGTTTATGGTAATTCGATACCATTTGTTGGGGTTTAGTGTAGATAAACATGCTGTTTAATACAATGTTTGTGACTGAGCAAGAAAGAAAGAAATGCTTTATTCCAATAGTTACTTACTACAGATAACAGGTATAATCTATACTAATATATAAAGAGGAAAGATTTGATTTTTTGTTTGCATTGAATAGGCTCCGAAACTACTGAACCGATTTGAAAAATTCTTTCACTGTTAGAAAGCTACACTATCCCCGGTGAACATAGGCTATATTGTATTTAAAAAAAAATTGGGATCCTTACTAAAACTCCAATAATGTAACCCAAGGTGTAAAAAATAAGAAAACCGAAGCAAAGCGAGGGCGGTTACCTACTCGTAAAAAATAAACTTGACAAGTGCGAGTTAAACTCGCGGTAGCGTACCGTATAACGTTGATTATGTCCTTACCGTTATTTTTCTATTTTATTTATTTTGCCGTTTTTTTAAGGCCACAGACTTCTTATAGGTTTTCCTGTAATATTTAAATAAACTATTCTCTATATTATTATTTTTTTCAAAATTCTAGCGTTAGTAATTTCGGATTCTACGTTTTTTCGTACGGAACCCTAAAAAACATTAAGACTAACGAACGATTTTACAACTTACAATAAAATTATTCTCTGTAGTAAGCACTAAGGAAATGAAAGAATGAGAGAGAAAGCAAAAAACACAAAAAATATGTTATTTATTCATAAAAATATTAAACCAGTACTTTTCATGAGATTTGCGAATCAAGTTATTGAGGATTATCAAAAGGACGTTAGAGACGTGTGCGATGGCATACATAAAATAACCATAAAGAAAATTGAGACTTTATTTTTTCTCACGACGCCGCGACGTGTGTAGTGCCATCAGTTGCCATTAGTTTAGTCAAAAAGTTCAAAAACGTGTTTAATAGAAATAAAGCTCCTAAAAATATATGTGCGATAGCTCATTCGATTCGGAATGACGGACGTCTAGAAAAATGTTTTTTAAGGGTTTATTAGCACATAAAAATGTCAGTCCTTAACTTTTCGGGGGGGGGGGGGTTGAACCCCCGAAACCCCCCCCTGGCTACGCCCATGGATGGCATTGATAGTGTTACCAAGTTTCCAATTTAGTTGAGAGCTAGTGACAATAGTGACATAGTGACTTGTCTGACGCGCTCGCGTCCGTCTCGTTTGTCCGTGAAAGCGCAATGCTGGTAGTCCGTCGACGCACCGTCCGAGTGACCAGCGCGGCTCGCGTGGGAACTAACTGAGCTAAGCCATATCCCGGCTACTTACACGTCTGCATGTTCGTTTAGTTCGTTTAGTTTCGGGGAGGGGTTCAAGTTTCGCGTTGGGGGTTGTTCAAGAAAATACAACGACTAAAAGTACATAAAATAACGCTAAAGAAAATTGAGACTTACATCATTTCCGTCAACTTGCTAGGAGAGGTGTGAGATTTTTTTTAAACATGTTAGAAGAATTAATAAGAACATCTGCATTTTAACAAGGAAAAGTTTTTGAGGATGTACGTTTGTTACTCTTTCAAGCAAAAGCTACTGAACGGATTTTGATGAAATTTAGCACGCAGGTAGACCATGATCTGGAACAACAAAGGGTACAGTCATCTGCAAAGAAAAGTAACCCATTTGTTTATAAACACACTAACAGATGAGTTACTTTTCTCTGCAGGTGACTGTACTTATCATCTCGGAAAACACGAAAAAAGCCGCGGCCCGAGCATTAGTCTTAGATAAAATCGAGCCCCAAACATTGTAGAGACCTGTTTTCTAAAGCCAAGTTAAATGAAGTTTACCAAGTTTAATTGAGTATATAGCTGTATCCGCGGCCTTTTGCCGGAATTACCAAGAGTCAGAGCCGGCGTTAAAAAGGGGCGACAGTCTAGAGCGCCTTTGGACGGGCGCCACATTTGGGGTGAGGAGCAAAAAAAAAGAAGGAAAAATAAAATTCTTAATAAACGTTTCCATTGCTGCATTGGTTCAGTAAAAAAAAATTTCGAGCAAAAAAGCTCGATTTTTATTTTCTTACGTGGGCGCCATAATATTCTCGCATAGGGCGTCAGTGGCTCTAACGCCGGCACTGTCTCTTGCTTGACTGACGGTAGATTTTTGTAACATTCTTAGTCGGCCTCTGTACTAGGTTTTCGTAGATAGAACAAGTTTCACATGCTGTTGTCATAATAGACTCATTATAATATTGACTTTAAGATTTCTCGAAAGATATTCTAAATATCCGCCGACCTTCTGTAAGTCAATTGAAATTACGTTTATTGTCGTTAGTAGCATTTATAATAAGTTAGTTACTAAGTAATGTAGTAAGTTCTAGGTTCATTTACCCGGACCCGGTCTCATGTGAGGGGCGTGTCGCGTAGGTACCGACAGCAATACACCCACGATATTAAAGCGTGGACTTCAGTTCATTTCAATAACGCTAATATTAATAACATAGGTATATTTCATATTTTTTCATGTATAAAGTTGTTCATAAGCCTTTGTATACTATCTACTATCTAAATAGAATTAGATGGGTAAATGGGCCATCGAGGCAATACTGGCAACACTGATGAATGGACAGCAATTTGCTCTGCGATTATCCTTTCATCCATACACGGTGCGAGGGCAAATGAGCATAACAGCTAATCTTTCGTTTGGCGAGCCGTGTTTGTAAGAAACCCGAATTACAAATTGTCTTCCTTCTCCAATGATATAATTATGTTATTACGAATATTATTTGCGATAAAATAATTAATTATTCGATCGTAGAATCCTTTCATTTCATAAATAAAAATAATGTTGAATCAAAAGTTGATCTGACAACCACGGACCTAAAAAAAATACGGACATAACCTTGTGTAACCGAGAGTGAAGCATAGAAATGGCCGACCGCTTACTACGTGTGCGTAATTTTGGGGTTACCAGTTATCACAATATGAATGTACATTTATCTACCTTCAGCTACTCTTATGAACTCTCAAAACGTCTATGAAATTAGAATTTTATATATAAAAAAGTCAAATCTACATTCAATAAATGCATATTATTATATTTGATAAGATTAATGAATCTTATTAATTGACGACAGATTAAATACACTGGTTTACCCACTTCACTTTTAGGGGAGGTACCTAAAATTTCTCCAATTTTGTTCTACCAATATCTTAACGTAATTAATATACATACTTACATTGATCGATACCAAATTTCAGCTTTCTAATATTGTTAGTTTGTAAGCAATGCCGCAGACAGACGGACAGACATGGCAAACATATAGGTAAGGGTTCCTTGTTATTTAGTATGGAACCCCAAAAATATATACTTTTAAACTAAAGTAAGAAACTCGAACATTATACATACTATAATTTTCCCACACATTCTGGTTATTTGCTTAAGCAATATTGTTGGCAACATTGGCTGATTTTGTGGTTACAAATATTTCTGGTTTGTTTTGTTAATAACTTTAGGAAAAAAGTGATTAAATTACAAGCTTACTTGTGAACGGTGATCCCTTTATGTTTTTTAACTGAATTACAATTGTTCTTGCAACTTTTAATAGCACACAAAGGCATTTTTATTATTCTTTATCAACTCCCGTTGTCCGTATGACTCGAGTGCGGTCCGGCGCCGGAATGAAACCGATTGTGTCAATGTGTGGGTGTTTACTTGTACGAATAGAGAGTTGGAATTCCGATGGGTGCTTCACTGAATTTGTTCTTGAGATTACGTCTGTATTTTTTTTAGGTCCGTGCTGACAACCAATCACATGATGGATTATAAAACTATGATGAAACTTGAAGGATTTTTTGGAATCGCTGTAAACAATCGGTTATCCTCTGTTATTTTTAGTTATGGGTCATGTACACTTGTTACACAATTTTATTATGCAGTGCAGTGTGTAGGATGTGTCTATAGTGGCAATGTACAGTCACCTGCAGAGAAAAGTAACCCATCTGTTTATAAATACACGAACAGCAGCGTTTCCGTTGCCTGTTGCGTTGTAAATAGGTGGGTTACTTTTCTCTGCAGGTGACTGCACTTTTCATCAGAAGTCAGAACACAAGGATGGAACGGTAGTTATGTGCTATTATTTGTTTCCAGGTATCACAGTCTGGCGCCCATGTACTACCGCGGCGCGCAAGCAGCTATCGTAGTCTATGATATTACTAATCAGGTATGGCCTTAAAAAATCATATAGTCTTCTGATTTTTCGTATATAACACCTTTGAGCTTCTTTATGTCCGTCATCAATCATCATAACGGTGTATGTAAATTGACGCCGTGGTATGTTTTAATGTATGTATGTTTTTATGTTTTCAATTAATCTCAACAAAAAACTCTAATGAGTTAGCACTGCTGGCGATATTCATTTTATACATATTAATTTATGCAATACATGAGTAAGTTAATTTGCATGCCTGAATTTTACTTGCAAAACAGTAGTTAATAATGTTATTATCAGCCCTTGCTGAAAATACACTTAATTTTCGTTAAACTTAAAAGCCTTGTTTGAAGGCACAAAATAACACGAAAATATTGTTTACTTAAAATACTGTCGACCCGCAGGCTGTATTCCAGTTTTATAGTGAGAATGACTCATTTATTTTGCATATTGATAATAACAAAGTCAAATCGTGTGTCTTTGACATTGAACTAAATTACTGAGGAGGCACTGCAACGTTACGAAAGTCTTTTACACAATGTATTGCAACTTATTCTTCTTCGCGTTAAATAAGTAGGACACTTGCTGGTTATTCAGTACAATTTTTAGTATATATTCTGCTCATTAATCAAAAGAGATTTACACTTATACCCCGAATGTATGAGTCTTTCTCCTGTTCAGGAATCCTGCGCTTCATACCTTTTTGAAATTATACGCGTATTTGCAATGATATTTGCATGCTCGTATGTGTTCTCTGTAATATGTTCCAGTCTGCCAACTTCGCAAATGTGGTGGATTACAAACTCAAAGTAAATTTCTAATAACTTAAGTAGGTCATGGCGATACAATTATCTTTTGAAACTACCATGGTTTCGGAATAGTGCCTTTATTAAAGAGAAGAAATAGCGGGATCAAATTTTCTCTTATGAACGTCGCGTTGCATCTTTTGAATCTACCACCCTTCGGAAGAGACCTTTAATAAAGAGGAGAAGAAACGGCTAAAGAGATCGGGATTAAAATACCTTAGAGTGGAAACAAACCCAACAGAAACAGTCACAGGTTGTGTTGTGATGACAGTATCCAGTACAAAAGTAGTCAAATTTTTGTTCAGCACGAAACTATAATACCTCGACAAGGCCACACTTCCTGTTTGTGATACCATCCGGAATTTCCGCAACGGTTCAACGCGACCTTATGAAATACTTTTAAGTCACTTATTGCGAGTTACTTTTGGTGTCTATAAAGTTTATATTCTTATACAACCATGTCATTAAATAGATAGAGACTAGAATCCACAGACCTTAATCTAATATGTAAAATTCTCGTGTCACGGTGTCAGAAGTTGAACTCCTCCGAAACGGCTTGACCGAGTTTCGTGAATCTTTGCGTGTATATCGGCTAGGGTGGAGAATTGGACATCTATTTTTCATCCCCCTACCCCTAATTTTTTGGCAGAACAACGTTTGCCAAGTCAGCTAGTCTATTCATAAAAATATATTTTGCCTGAAAAAAAACGATTGTATCGATTGTCATTTATTTTATACTTACAATCAATAAATTACTTTTTTAATATGGAAATTAACTGGATAGTCTCTAGGCTTTATGTAAAATAGAATCCAAACACCCAATGACTCAACTACTTCTTAAAGTCTAGCAACGTTTAAAATTCGCATCTAGTGTTGTCGGCCTAAGTCCCGTGGTCAAGTGGCGTGGTGATCAATAGCGGCTAGGTTGGCAGGACGTGCTAGCCGGCCGTTTAGTGCCTGGCGCCCAACACCCGCACGTAATACGCTAAGGACGCCTGACGATTAGGGCAAATGATTTCTGTCAACGCGATTGAGTTATTTATTCAGCGCCGAATTATATAAGGCTCAAGTTTTGTACTCGGATCTCTCGTTCCCCAAATGGAGAGAATACGCTATGACAGAAGTTGTCAAAGATGGATTTACTATCGACTTTTGCAGTTCTGCTGACTCACTTCTTCAGAAACTCAACTAAAGCTCGGATGACCGGTGTTATATTTAACATTACTGATTTCGAACCTGAAGCTCGCCAAATCAATATGAAATCTATACTTCACGATTCTTCGCTTCGATTTTGCCTTTTTCTCACCTCTCTATCGCTTTGGTGGCTGCCGCACCTAACTACGTCATGCCCAGTCTATACTGCTCACTCCCAAAGGTTTCGTTTTAATTACTTGCAGATTAAAAGCAAGTTATTCATTAAAGTACGTTTCTATGGTGTAGCTATGGAAATTATTGTACGGCACGTTTACCTCATTAATTATGGTTTAAATGACTTTTCTGTGTCATTTTTTTTTGTCTTTACTTTTTCTGAACTACGGTGAAATCTGTCTACTTACCTGGGTGCAGCCGCTATTCAAGACGTGTTCAGTCTGGGGGTTTGAGAGGTTTTTCTTCTACTTTCCTCCTTGTTAGCCGGCAACGCCTTCGGTGATGCCGGTTTTGTTGCCATGTCCATGGGCAACGGTAGCAACTTACCATCAGGTGGCTCCTCTTGTTTGTCGTCGGTTATAACTTATATTATCTTTCCTTAAAAGTAAGTGATTTGTACCCACTGTTAAATTAGACGACGGATGACGGTAGCTCGTGTATTCTGAAGATTTTAATATTTCAAATATGCTAATGCAGTGATATATTGGGCTCAGTGTACATTCCAGCATTCGAATTTTTATTTATTTATTTATTTTAAAAGTTGCACCAACAAAATGAACACTTTTACATTTTAAAGTATTTTCATGCACAAAATAATTACAGTCAAGTGTCATTTCAATTATAGGTACAAACAAAATTTCTTTACATTTCTTTTTTCCTACAAATTTCGGTAAATTAATAGTATAAAATTAATTCATTCAATAAAATTACAATTATAATTAACATAATATAATACAATTGTTACAACATACAAATTACAATTATAATTAACATAATATAATTAACGTAACATAATAGAATGGTTATTTTTTTAACATTTGCGAGACTGTGTACTGGAATTTGCAGGAAAGAAAGACCTAGTCAAATCAAAATTTGTTCCTATCAGGGTTTAGCTAGTATCAAGTGCCTCCTTATCTGATAATTTAAATTGCCGTCTCTTTGCACGAATCATAGTTTATTGTTTGGCTTCGGCGTATAATGTTATACATTGTTTGTCTTGCTTGACATTCATTGAGGTATTATGTTGTGTGCTTACGAGAATGTAAAAATCAACTGAATAGCAAATCTAATAGTACTAATAGTAATATACTATTGAATATGGCTCTTTGCTTGATTACTCTGTTAAAATAATACCTACAAGTCATTGTAATACAGGGCATTTCTTTAATTAAACCGGATATTTGCGTGAGAATATTTTAAATATAAAAGCACAAAGAAAGAGCGAGGTTCTAGGACGTTGAAAGTGGGTGTTTGGAACAGGTTATAGTTTTTCGATAATATTGCGTAGGTACCTTAAGTAATTGTTTTTATAGTAAGTAGTAATGTGACAAAGACGGACCTTATGCTGATTGTAATCCACAACGGACCTCAAATAGTATTTGAAATCGATGACAGATGCATCGATACTAATGATGATTTAGATCTTACGCCTCTCTCGTTGAACTGGTATGCATGTTATTGTTTATGCAGATGTGTGATCTGCATAATTATATTCAATATCACCGTCACACTTTTAGCTGTCGCGAAATGGTATTGCTCCCGAACACGTCTTACAAATAGAAGTTATCGTATTTTTCATATAAACATTTGTATACTCATACCCCCGCTGTCGGACTTCCTGTGTCGCGGGTAGCATAGACAACGCAAATAAGACATCACCATAACACCCATGAGTACAAATATTTATCTGTCACATAAATTCTGCCCCAGCCGGGAGTCGAACCGGGACCCCTCGCTTCGCAGGCTGCGTCAATATGTTACAGGGTCGTCAATATGTGGGAAGCTGACCTCTTAAGTAAAGGCAAATTAATACACGGTCTTCTGTGGCTAATGGCCATAAAAGCCATAGAAGTGCAGGTTCTTTGACTGTCCCAATCGGTATTAGCAAATTTTTGATTTCTGATGCCACTGTGACGTGTAGAGCACTAAGAGGTGAGCTCTAGAGCTTCCCAGCTGTCTTTTTCAATACAGTCAATGAGTGACTTGTGTTTTCTATTGATTGTCACAGGGTAATGTTTTGTTACGATAGCTGATGCGGAGCCAACACCCTCATGACTTCGATAACTATCTTCTATCACATGATTTTCTTCGTCACAAGCTACAACATTCTCCGTATAATAATTATTGTTATAGATTACAGCGTATGTCTCGTATGGTAGTATTACTTAGGGACGTCCGCGACGCTCGTATAGCTGGCACTCAATCGTATTACACGCGTAAGTCTTCGCGAGTTCAAGGTCGGCTCGCATAATATCCATTCTTAAAACAATACCAATCAATACTTCAATTTTGGCTCTTAGTATACAGATAATCTCGAATCATTTCCATAAGAAGCAGCGTTAATATCGTCTTGGATTACCCCGACAATGGGTCCTAATTTGGGGCTGAACTTGTTGCAATTATTTTTTTTTTGTTCAAATTTAAAAAGTTTGTCACTATTGTAATGTGTCGAAACGGCGGTCATAGCGTGCCGCTAGAATAGAAATAAATATTAATCGGAATTTCATGTTAATTGAGCGAACTGCTAATTTCATAAAATCAAAAAAAAAAACTTTATTTTTTTGTTCTTTGAATTTTACATCTATCAATAAAAACATACCCAAGATGGGAATCACAAAAATGATTGTTTACAAAAAAGGCCCCAAACACATAAGTTTGCCCAAAATCAGTTACAAAACAACGTAAAAATGTTTTATCGCTTCAACTGCAAAGTCTTCGATCCCAAAAAAGAAAGTGTGGCAAAGCCGATATATTAATATGTATAAATAAAATATAATGCCTATACCAGTTCGTTACATCACTCCATAAGGTGTGTGTCGTCTGTTTTAACGGAGAAAAAAATCTTGCATCATGTTTTATATTTACTATTTATTTCAATCCGTGTATTGAAAACGTTTCAATTTCGATCTGGTGATTCAACAACTGGGACCTTTGAATGTAGGGTATTTGTTAAAATATAATTCCAACCCGACGGCCGTCGTAGCCGCATCGTTACACCCAATTTGATTTCTTAACACTCGTTTCCGGTGAACTATTCAGCTCCCTTTAAATAATGATGTCTCGTGTTTAACTCCATGATTCATGTAACTAATCAATCTGTCAATTCAGTCTATTGATACGTTTCAACTACTACTAGGGTTAGATTTAACATTAATGGCCCACTACAGGGCATTGGTCTCTCATAATTGAGGAGGCCTAGAGCCTCCACCAGCTGCTCTAGGATCGGTCATAATATTATAATAACATTGATAATGTAATTTAATTTCCATTCGATTGCTGCATAATTTCTTTTGACAGCGGACAGCCTATGTGTAGTGTTTTGGGGTCACCAGATTCATGCATAAGATTACAAATGTTTTTCTCTCACGCTCATTCTTGGCCTTCCTCGCGTTTGGAACAGAACAAATAAAATATTCTAGTAGCGTGTACGTTTCTCTCTCTACTGCGTAAATGTGGTGTGTGTGAAGGCGCTCGGCGCAGACAGACCGACCGACACAGATAAGGTTATCGTTTTGCAATACAGAGATTCGCCGGTTCATTGTAGTGTAATAGCTAGCAAGGTAATTGTCCTATTAATGCACGTACTGTGCAGATTTTATTTATTGTTGCTCGCTAGATTTTATTTCGCTCCTATATCTAATTGTAAGTTAAAACTGTTGTTTTGATTTACAACAATGTACAAGTAGGTAGATGTGTCTGGCCTGAATCGCCATCTTAATATATATAAATTACGTGTCACGTTGTTTGTCCGCGATGGACTCCAAAACTACTTAACCGATTTTAATCAAATTTTCACACCGTGTGTAGTTTGATCCAACTTGAAAGATAGGATAGCTTACATCTCAATTTATAGTCGCAATATTATTTTATTGCAATATTTTTTGACAGAACGAAGTCTGTCCGGGCAGCTAGTATTAATATAATCTAAATTTTACTAACAAAAAATAACCGACTTCAAATTCTCAAAAACTACTTGTCAGATCTCGTTCAAATTTATGTGGGACCACATGACAAGCACCTGCTTTCGATTAAAAAAAGAATCATCGAAATCGGTTGGCGTGATATTGAGTTATTCGTCAATTTGTCGCGCACATCTTAACACAAATTTACGACTTATGTGATTTTCTAATGGATGCCATTGTCAGATCTCAATAAAATTTATGTGGGACCACATGATAGCCACCAGCTTTCGATTAAAAAAAGAATCATCAAAATCGGTTCGCCCAGTCCAAAGTTCTGAGGTAACAAACATAAAAAAAAACAGTCGAATTGAGAACCTCCTCCTTTTTTTGAAGTCGGTTAATAAAGTAAAGCGAAATTTACATAATGCTATATCCTGAACATCGTTTTGGAAGGTGGCCGCGAAAACATACATATATATATTTTTTTTCATTACTGCCAATCATTGCAATGCAACCCAAGCATAACCAACGAAATAAGATTATCCTCGTGTACGTAATACTTGGAAACGCCCTCAGTAAAGTCAGTTTTAATAAATTAATATATTTTAATATTTATTTAATAACAATCGAAGCGCTCTTAGTCCGCCGCCGCGCCGCGGCGCCGGGGCCGCGGGGTTCCGTCGCGGCGTCGCGGCGTCGGCGGCGACAGCGGGCGGTCGGTTGTGCGGGTGAGTGCAAGTGGAAATAGAGTGCTTCCGTGTTTCGGCAACTTACCCTTCCACTAATCCGCACAACCATAGCAGCGTGGTGGAGTATGGGCCGGGGCCTAGACTCTAGGCATCCTGAAGAAGCCATTAATTAACCACCCCTGTTCAGTGGAGGGTGCTGAAGCCAATTTAATAACTTTGTTTAGTTTCTTCCTTTAGGTTCCCTACTGATTGTTGTAGACACTAGCGTGACATGTGCAATATGTTTGCATGTTACAGGACACATTTGGTCGCGCCAAGAACTGGGTGAAGGAGCTGCAGCGGCAGGCGTCGCCGTCGATCGTGATCGCGCTGGCGGGCAACAAGAGTGACCTGGCCGCCAAGCGCATGGTGGAGTTCGAGGAGGCGCAGGCCTACGCCGAGGAGAACGGGCTGCTCTTCATGGAGACCAGTGCTAAGACCGCGATGAACGTCAACGACATATTCCTAGCGATCGGTGAGTTTCATGGAAACAGCCGGCAAACGAGCTGACGATCTACCTGATGGTGAGTGGCTGTCGTCGCCCATGGACATCAGCAACAGCAAAAAGACCATTATGGCGGGGATTTGAAAGAGCACTGCGAATTCGTTCACCTATAAGAACATTATAGAGACTCTGGTGTGCACGATGTTTTTCTTTACTAAACCAGTTATTAATAATATATTTTAATACAGATACAATTGATTTGGAAAAATTTGAAATGCGTGGAGAATCCGAACTCAGCTTGTGTGTATATCTGTGCATAGTTTTATTAAGCACTCCACGTAAAATTCACTTTAAATATCCTTCCTGTGATGAAGTATGAGACTTCAGGCTTCCTTAATAACAAAGAGAACCCGTCCCGGTCCATGAATCAGTAATGTTTTGAACAATTTCAACATCAGGAAAATCAATTCAATAGTTCTCGTCAAACTTCAGGGTCCTTTAGTAAAATCAATTCAAAAACTGTCTTTAACTTTAGGGTCCCTCAGATCAACGCGCAGGCCCAATGATGTCCACTGATGATGTGCTAGTTTTACCTAGTGACTGTACTAACGTGTGGTATGTGGTAATGCTAAGTGTGTCGTGATGATGTCCGCAGCGAACAAGTTACCAAAGAGCGAGGGCGGCGGCGGCGCGGGCGCGGCGGGCGCGCGGCGGCTGGCCGACGGCGACACGCCGCGCGCCTCCTCCTGCTGCAAGTGATGCGAGGTGAGATCACACACACACCCCCCTCCCACACACATACACACACGCACACACACACGCGCACACACACACACACACACACACACAGCTATTACAGGACTATAAAGCCCATTTTTAAGACCATGTAGACATACCGATACGCCCATACATACCTGTATCTACTATACAGGGTTATAAAGAGTTAATTTCTTTATCTTATCTAGTAAACAATCCTGTTTGTTTCTTATGAAAATAGCCGGCAAACGACTGTTTGTCGTAATTTATAATTTACTAGTAATTTATAAATAAAAACGTGACCCGGCAAACCGCCGGAACAATGGGCTTATTACGTTCATCATCATGTTACTGTTAATCTACTAGGTTGGCAACGGATACGGGCAACAGCCCGTGACCATCGTAATCGTGACATCGTAAAAAAGGTGTAAAAAGAGTTCTCCTTCAGGGCCGGCGATGCATTGGCGATTCCTCTGGTAGTGCTCATGTCCATAGGCGACGGTGACCACTTACCATCAGGTGGCCCGTATGTTTTTTCGTCAGCCCCTCAGGCTATTAAAAAAAAACATCGTGTATCGCAGGAGTGGTGTTATTTGTATGCTAAATAACGTTACGTATTTGATTAGAGCGACGATAGGCACGCTTCAAATGTTCGGAGTTATAGTACTATCGTGTTTTCTAATATTTGAATGACGCAAGGGCAACAGGAATGTTATATTTGTAGTAATCATGTAATGTCGCGATCGTGACTCACACCCGGTTTGGGCTCTTATCACGAGGGGGCTTATCCATTAGTCCATAATGCTGGACGAGTATAGATTGGCAGACTTCATACACCTCGAAAAACATTGTACAAAATTGTGTACAGGTTTTACTATGATGTTTAATAACAATATAATCAAGCATCCTCATAGTTTTAAGTTTAGTTTTAAGGTTCGATAGTCAGAACAGACATTTTTTTTTGTTTTAAGATTTTTTCTTCTCTTCTTGGTCAGTAATACATTGGTGACGCTTTTGGTGTCACTGATGTCTATGAGTGACGGTAATCACTTACCTTCAGATGACTTGTCTACGCGGTTGTTTTTAACTTAGTTGTACGGTTTGTGCTTACTTGTTAGTTTTAATTACAATATGGCCCCTATTGAACACTACAATTCTACTGGATGCCTGTCAAATGATTCAGTCCTTGAATGTTGAATGGCTTCTGTTACTTTATTTATTCTTGATGTTCTTGGTGTTCAGGACTGCAAATCGAATCTTTCTAGTTCAGCTCAGGCCCTCTGCAGAGCTACAACCCCACACCGATTTAACTGTACCACTTTTTCAAAACAGTCTTATCCCTCTCGCTCTCTTACTCAATCCCGATATGTACAGTTGTTAAGTGTATTATGATTGTTGCGATGTTATCGTGTGGCTGACCCGTGTAACTGTGACGTTTCAGATCGGTCGCAGGTGGCGGCTGGGGCGGCTGGGGCGGCTCGGGCGGGGCGCGCGCCGGCACACCGCACTAGCTTACTCTGAATTGTTGTACCGCATTCTGACCGCGTATCGTCTTGTGTTACACACATACACACCCACACACACACATACACATACACACACACACATACACCCCCTCTCCCCCAACCCTCAGTTGCCGACACCGCTTCCATCTGAAACGGAATACATTGGACTAATGTAACACAGTTTTTGCTACATATTTTTGCATTCAAAAATATGTATTTTATTAATCATTCGTTCAAACTTCAATCATAATTATTATTATATTTAACGTTATCATGAATTTAGTTTAAAAATGAACTAATTGCTTTAGCTAAATTTAAAAAATATATAATAATTAAAGTATAGTGAAACTTGTTTTATATGTATATAATTAATAAGCGTGTATCGGAGTGCCGCGCGGCGCCCGGCGGCGATACAAGTTAAATGTTAAACGATATCTAGATATACTTGAAACTTATTTGTAACTGTATGAGTAACGGAAATGAAATATTATATATGTATACATATGATTATGTTTAATTTAATTTGTAACTTGTTAACGGTAGCGCGCTACTCGTGACGGGGCGGGGCCGCCTCGCTGGGGGACGGACGGACGTACGTTGGAGACATTAAGGGAAGTACGTCCAGAATGACATACGGACAAAATGACAAATCGATCATTTCTTGAATTTGGTGCAATCTGACTATTGCATCACATGACGCAAACGCCTACCTGTCAAAAATGAACGCGTTCCTGGCATTCGCTTGGATGTTATGGACGACAAGACACATTTTAGGCAATTATCAATTTATTTTGTACTTCTTTTTCCGGCCTAGGCCTTAATAGCATAACTTGTAATCCAGAAGATTAGATGCGGTGCATAATCTGTTTGCGTCATTATGGAGGTACTTCCCCTATAAATATTTTAAAGCTAAACAGTGCGTAATTTACGCCGCGTTATGAACGCAGTTTTTAATTCGTACTCCTAAAATAGCTAGGGTTATATAGTAAGGTCGTCTCTCTCGAGCGGGGCGCCCCTCCCCCGCGCAGTGCCCCGGCACTGGCTACATTACGGTGAAGGTGCATTTACACTCATTCCCACGTGCGTTCATTAAATTAACATTCATTCACTCATTCATTCGATGAAGTTGTATAGTTAGGTGTAACGGTAGACGCTGCACAGATATTGTTTTGGCGGGCGGTGTTGACTATCAACACCCGACTGTAATCGCCGGTTGACGAATTCTATATCTGTATAATTATCTGCGTAATTTATTGTAATAAGTAACGTACTACAATAAAGTGATAATTGGTCACGTTTAATATATCTTTTGTTTTCCATTACGTTTTGATTATTGTTTTTCTATGAGATTGTATAAGCTTATAAATTAATTTTCGTCCTAGAATTTACTTTTCACGTAGAGCTACTTAAAGTGAGCGTTTTGTATGTCCCATCATTATAACTAACTACCTTCGTAGCGCGGAGGAGCATTCATTTATGATATGAAATTTTATACGTTAAGTTCAAATTATGGTCATAGACAACATAAGATGGCGTTCGGTCGCCGCCGACAGCGGGATACGTTAGCCGGTTAGGTCCTGGAACGCGACGGCAGCGGACGTCGTTCTGTATAAGTAATACTATATGTATATTGTCTGTGTAGTTATATATATTATGATTTAGAGCGAGTACAGCGAGGTGGGTTGCGGAGCGCGGACGTGTCCTTTCGCCAAGTGTCGCCGCGTCGCTTCCAAACATTTTATACACGAAACATTCCCCGCTCGGATTTATTAAGTAGAGAAAGCTTTTAAGATACACATAGTGCGAGTTGCGTTTATTTAATTGTGTTGTAAAGATATTTGGATAATTTTACTTCCCGGTAGGCATTATTAACTGAAGCTCGAAGCTGCAGGTCGCTATTGAGCCTCACTGTTTTCGGCAAACTCGTATGTTAACAGAAGTACCGGTACCTCCGCGGCAGCTATCTCTCGAGTGGTCGCCCTAGACAATACGATACGTGGGTTAATAGCTTCTATCACATTGTGGTTCGTGGCTCGTGGCTCGCAGGACCGTCCGGGTCCCTCAACTACTATAGTTCGAGAGTAATGCTAAGCGCCTTAGGGAACCTACTCTGTCGTCGTTTGATTTAGTACAATTGTTTTGATGCCAGCGGTCGAGACGTGGGGCTAATACTATATATTGCCGCTATTATTGCGTTCGCTCGCTAGCGCCGCTGCGCCGGGTCCGGTCAGTGTGCGCGGAAGGATGTCCAAACGTTCCTCGCACGTAGTTGTACGTACCATACGTTGACAGGACAAGCGATGTGCGGCAACAATGTGCAGTAAAATAAATCTTTCGCTTTTATCAAGGTCAAGTCATGGAACAGGTAACGATCGGCGTGCAATATGTAATTGATATAATTTTTATATAATATATTGAAAAAAATAAATTTTGCAGTCTATTTATGTGTATTAGCGGACAAGGCCGTTATTAGGAGTTATCTTTCAAGTGTCTGGTTTATTCTATTGCGATCGCTTGTTGTCGCTGCGCCCGCAGTCAAGAGGAGAGTAGATACCAAGTAGAGGAGGTGTTGGAACACAGCACGTGCAGGGATACTTAGCGCCTTCGGAGTGGAGTTGTTTAGACCCAAACAAGACAAGACTTCATGTAGTTCGGCACAGATTTTCTATGGATTGCAGTCTCATTCGTTTTTGAAATATGTATCCTCAGGGAGGAAACGAGGTTGGGTTAGAAAAGCGATAATATTTATACCGGTATTAAAGTTGAACAATTTCGGTATCAGTAGGCATCGCGGATCTATATGTATGGCAACTGTTATTGTTCCCTGAACCTGTAGCTACTTGGTACTGTGTCCGTGTCTCGCGCCGGAGCGTTAGCGTGTGCTTTTGTATCGACAACAGTAAATTTTAACTGGAGAATTAATTTCAAACAGGCATTTTACCGCGGATAGGTGCAATAACTATATAGTCGCTTCCTCTTAGAAAGTGTACGTACAACCACGAAGTACTCGTGTAGTGAAACTTGATGTATAAGGCGAAATTGTTACTTGAATGTATTGAACGGAGACTAAACGAATGTGTTATCGATTAGGGCGGCTAGGGGGTAGTACAAACTACGAGGTTAACAGTTTATAAGAGGAAGCGGCTCGTATCTCCCCGTACAAGTAGAACGGTCCAACGGAGTTCGGTTCGCGCTCGCGTCCGCCGAGCGAGAGGACGCTGGTCAAGGTCATATAGTATGTTTTTGTATTATGTAAATATTTTGGATTTATTAAGATTATTATATTGAATAAAAAAATATTTTAAATGGCTATCGAGTTTTATTTCTCCGCTCCACTTCCTCGACCGATTTATAGTTTTTACCGAAACATTTATATATGAGACGGTGTTTTAAAACATTGCAGCGCCCAGTAAGAACACATACATTACAAACTTATTTGTAACTGTATGAGTAACGGAAATGAAATATTATATATGTATACATATGATTATGTTTAATTTAATTTGTAACTTGTTAACGGTAGCGCGCTACTCGTGACGGGGCGGGGCCGCCTCGCTGGGGGACGGACGGACGTACGTTGGAGACAATAAGGGAAGTACCGTAAAATGGGGTGAATAGAATCGCAGGGGTGAATAGATACAAAACCAAAAAAGTTTATCTACAGACTATAGCCAAACATTTTGAAAGAAAAAAGTTCCGATATTTATGATATTTGAAATCTGCATTATTTTTTTTGTTGAAATAGCAACACTGGATTGACGTGAGGTTTGGCCAACATAATAAAAAAAGGTCTTGAAGTGAGCCCTTTGAATGCAGGTTAAACGAGGTCCTGAAAACTTTACTATTTTCATTGTGAAAGGAAGTGTTTTTTTGCCATCACAACTTGCTAATACATTCGTTGGTTACTTGTGACCCAGATTAATAAAAAAATAAGTGCGTTTGTGATGTAAATTTCGAAATATTTGTAAAATTGTAAACCAAGTCATTTGTTATTTTTGATTGAGGTTAATAGACACGGGGAAGGGGCGAATAGATACGTAGTATGGGGTGAATAGATACGTAGTATGGGTTCAATAGACACGTGAAAGGGTTCAATAGAAACGAGTAAGGGGTGATTAGAAAGATATTTGTTAGGGCTGCTACATATTGAAATATATATTTTTTGTTACAAAATAATAAATTGATCTCGTAGATAAGAGTAAATGATTAAAATAAATCTTAATTTTTACTTTATGATTTATTTCTACCATTAGGTAACATTTACTACTTAATTAGGTAGTTAAAGTAGGTACTTTACACTTTTATTTTACCTACCTATTTAGGTTGGTATCTACCTAAGCTTTGGAAATTGCCAACCCTAGCATTTTTTTCTATTCACCCCATACCTCGTGTCCATTGAACCCATGTGCGGGTTAATAGAAACGACACATATTTTTGCATTTTGTGCTGTAATTGAGGAATAAATGCCAATTTAGATGACTGAAAGCTATTAAAACAGCTAAGAGATATAATATAAGCACAATATAATGTCTTCTCGACTATTAAAAACAATATAAAAATGAAGTCAAAGTTCAAAGTTGTGTCTATTCACCCCGTTTTACGGTACGTCCAGAATGACATACGGACAAAATGACAAATCGATCATTTCTTGAATTTGGTGCAATCTGACTATTGCATCACATGACGCAAACGCCTACCTGTCAAAAATGAACGCGTTCCTGGCATTCGCTTGGATGTTATGGACGACAAGACACATTTTAGGCAATTATCAATTTATTTTGTACTTCTTTTTCCGGCCTAGGCCTTAATAGCATAACTTGTAATCCAGAAGATTAGATGCGGTGCATAATCTGTTTGCGTCATTATGGAGGTACTTCCCCTATAAATATTTTAAAGCTAAACAGTGCGTAATTTACGCCGCGTTATGAACGCAGTTTTTAATTCGTACTCCTAAAATAGCTAGGGTTATATAGTAAGGTCGTCTCTCTCGAGCGGGGCGCCCCTCCCCCGCGCAGTGCCCCGGCACTGGCTACATTACGGTGAAGGTGCATTTACACTCATTCCCACGTGCGTTCATTAAATTAACATTCATTCACTCATTCATTCGATGAAGTTGTATAGTTAGGTGTAACGGTAGACGCTGCACAGATATTGTTTTGGCGGGCGGTGTTGACTATCAACACCCGACTGTAATCGCCGGTTGACGAATTCTATATCTGTATAATTATCTGCGTAATTTATTGTAATAAGTAACGTACTACAATAAAGTGATAATTGGTCACGTTTAATATATCTTTTGTTTTCCATTACGTTTTGATTATTGTTTTTCTATGAGATTGTATAAGCTTATAAATTAATTTTCGTCCTAGAATTTACTTTTCACGTAGAGCTACTTAAAGTAAGCGTTTTGTATGTCCCATCATTATAACTAACTACCTTCGTAGCGCGGAGGAGCATTCATTTATGATATGAAATTTTATACGTTAAGTTCAAATTATGGTCATAGACAACATAAGATGGCGTTCGGTCGCCGCCGACAGCGGGATACGTTAGCCGGTTAGGTCCTGGAACGCGACGGCAGCGGACGTCGTTCTGTATAAGTAATACTATATGTATATTGTCTGTGTAGTTATATATATTATGATTTAGAGCGAGTACAGCGAGGTGGGTTGCGGAGCGCGGACGTGTCCTTTCGCCAAGTGTCGCCGCGTCGCTTCCAAACATTTTATACACGAAACATTCCCCGCTCGGATTTATTAAGTAGAGAAAGCTTTTAAGATACACATAGTGCGAGTTGCGTTTATTTAATTGTGTTGTAAAGATATTTGGATAATTTTACTTCCCGGTAGGCATTATTAACTGAAGCTCGAAGCTGCAGGTCGCTATTGAGCCTCACTGTTTTCGGCAAACTCGTATGTTAACAGAAGTACCGGTACCTCCGCGGCAGCTATCTCTCGAGTGGTCGCCCTAGACAATACGATACGTGGGTTAATAGCTTCTATCACATTGTGGTTCGTGGCTCGTGGCTCGCAGGACCGTCCGGGTCCCTCAACTACTATAGTTCGAGAGTAATGCTAAGCGCCTTAGGGAACCTACTCTGTCGTCGTTTGATTTAGTACAATTGTTTTGATGCCAGCGGTCGAGACGTGGGGCTAATACTATATATTGCCGCTATTATTGCGTTCGCTCGCTAGCGCCGCTGCGCCGGGTCCGGTCAGTGTGCGCGGAAGGATGTCCAAACGTTCCTCGCACGTAGTTGTACGTACCATACGTTGACAGGACAAGCGATGTGCGGCAACAATGTGCAGTAAAATAAATCTTTCGCTTTTATCAAGGTCAAGTCATGGAACAGGTAACGATCGGCGTGCAATATGTAATTGATATAATTTTTATATAATATATTGAAAAAAATAAATTTTGCAGTCTATTTATGTGTATTAGCGGACAAGGCCGTTATTAGGAGTTATCTTTCAAGTGTCTGGTTTATTCTATTGCGATCGCTTGTTGTCGCTGCGCCCGCAGTCAAGAGGAGAGTAGATACCAAGTAGAGGAGGTGTTGGAACACAGCACGTGCAGGGATACTTAGCGCCTTCGGAGTGGAGTTGTTTAGACCCAAACAAGACAAGACTTCATGTAGTTCGGCACAGATTTTCTATGGATTGCAGTCTCATTCGTTTTTGAAATATGTATCCTCAGGGAGGAAACGAGGTTGGGTTAGAAAAGCGATAATATTTATACCGGTATTAAAGTTGAACAATTTCGGTATCAGTAGGCATCGCGGATCTATATGTATGGCAACTGTTATTGTTCCCTGAACCTGTAGCTACTTGGTACTGTGTCCGTGTCTCGCGCCGGAGCGTTAGCGTGTGCTTTTGTATCGACAACAGTAAATTTTAACTGGAGAATTAATTTCAAACAGGCATTTTACCGCGGATAGGTGCAATAACTATATAGTCGCTTCCTCTTAGAAAGTGTACGTACAACCACGAAGTACTCGTGTAGTGAAACTTGATGTATAAGGCGAAATTGTTACTTGAATGTATTGAACGGAGACTAAACGAATGTGTTATCGATTAGGGCGGCTAGGGGGTAGTACAAACTACGAGGTTAACAGTTTATAAGAGGAAGCGGCTCGTATCTCCCCGTACAAGTAGAACGGTCCAACGGAGTTCGGTTCGCGCTCGCGTCCGCCGAGCGAGAGGACGCTGGTCAAGGTCATATAGTATGTTTTTGTATTATGTAAATATTTTGGATTTATTAAGATTATTATATTGAATAAAAAAATATTTTAAATGGCTATCGAGTTTTATTTCTCCGCTCCACTTCCTCGACCGATTTATAGTTTTTACCGAAACATTTATATATGAGACGGTGTTTTAAAACATTGCAGCGCCCAGTAAGAACACATACATTACGGTAAATGTTTTTATTCCACATTACTAAACAGCAATATACCACTTACATACATATCTAATACTAGTTCGTAATTATAGTCAAAATTATCTAAGATGCCCATAATGATAGCTGCCATTTATTAATATGAACTAACATTGTATGGGCGTCTTTGAGCGAAATGGAATATTAATTTACTTGACATGAATAGTTGAACACTTACGGACAAAGGATTTTTCCAAAATTTGTTAAAAATCCTTACTCATTTGCATTTGCGTTGATTATAAATCATAGTAAACGTTATAATCTAGTAAAAATCCCATCACATCATAATTTATGCAAAATTTATTAAAAATATTTGACGTCGAAACAATGATAGATGAAGAGGCCTAAAACAAAACTGACACAAAGTGATGTGACGGCCTGAAACCGTCTCTAAAACCAATCATAATCGATGCATTACTATAATCGGAATTTAAAAATGAAAATTGATTAATTTAATTACTTTGTTAAAAATGATTTACTTGCATTTGAATTTAAAATTAGGTACCTAAGAATACCACGACGAATTGGATGCTAACAAAGGACATTTTCCATTATGTATGGGCACTTCGCCATCCATGGACAGTAAATTGCAGATAATATATTATATGTAATTATGTAGCTAAGCTTTTTGCGGTATTCTTTTTTTTTTCAACAAAATAATAATTATTTATACATGAATGTGTGTTACGAAATAAACAAGAATTTATTCACTGTAGTTTTTTCCCTGACGCTCATAATATTATTCAAAATATTATTATGAAACTGAGCGGATGAGTTCTTTCTATCATGATCAATCTTTCTTTCTTTTTCTACTCTTTCTTAGCCGGCAACGCATCAGTGATGATTTTTTTTTGCTGATGTTCATGGGCGACGACAGCCATTTACCATCAGGTGGATCGTCAGGTTGTTTGCCGGCTCGGCTATTTCCATGCATATCTAGCAGCATGAGTTGTTAGGAAGAAACAAAAGAATATTTTATCATATTGGAGTCGTAAATACATAATATTGAGAATACGTGGTACGAGATATGTAGCTCAATCGAGGTATTATAGTTGGGAGGTATCTAAATGTTACGGTTTTTAGTTTACAATTTAATTATCGAAACGATTAGAAGGTCTTACAATTTTGAATCGATTTGTTGCAAAAATTGGTTTCTTTCGTGAACCGATTTTATTGTACATCTCTAGTGTCACTGTGATTGCAAACGACAAATTGGGCATCTTAGTTCGCGGGGACTATAATAATTATTATTTTAAATATTAAAAAGATAAATATAAAGTAGGTACTTAAAACAAAAAAGGTCGTTAAAAAAGTTAAAAATAGATATTGTTATTTTACATTTACTTTCAGTAACAATATTTATTAAGATATGTTGCTGATGTAACTACTGAAAATAATTTGAGTCACTGAATATTATATTATAATAAACGCATGGAAAAGTTAATCTTTTCGCTTTTAAATCAATAACATAGTTTTACCCTTCATAATACTCATAAAAGAAATATAAACAGGCACGATATAAAGTAAATATCAATATAATTACGAAGTATTTTATTATTTTAAACAAATAAAATTAGTCTGTGGGCTGCTCAGTTGTACATATAAAAATAATATACATAACATTCCCACACAACATTCGAGTCCTGTTACATAATTTCGAACGATATATAAGTTGTACACAAAACATACATATAACATACACACAAGATTGGATGACTAGTAAGTTTTGACAGTTGTCTCGGAACCATAAACCGATTACTCTTTCACAGTACCCCCAATATTATATTTTAATTAAAAATATTTGCGCTCGTTATTAATATGAATAATAAATTATTGACAGTATAATGTATGGTGAAGCCTTAGCTTATAAAAAGCAGAAACGGTAGAAAAATTATAAAGAACACAATGAAAACTCAAAACTCATGCAAATCAAAAATTTTAGATGAAATAATACAAATCATTATTAGATCTGTGGCACAAATCCATTGAAAAAAAATAAGCTGCCTTAAAGTAATCTATTTCTAAGGCATTTTTTTGGTACAGTACTTTTAATTTGAAACTTACATTATTATGAATATAATATGAATGTAACATTAAAGAGAGGTGATCATAAAATACAGTAGGTATAAGAAAATATTGCAATAATGGCATCTTGATATTTACAATTTAAATATTTACATGAAATTAATTTATGACCCAGGGTCATATGGTTTAAAACTTGGAAGTTTTTTGACATTGCTTGTGACGTCATGCTCTGATTTTGTCTAACGAAATATTAAAGGGCCTCTTGAATTTTCACAGCTCCAAAAAAGGTAATCGACAAATGTAGGCCATATTTCAAATACGTTTAAGTTTCAGTACGTTTAAGGAAATGTAATTGCAATTAAGGCCTTCTCAATAAAGTTTGGAGTGTAGCTTTTATATCAATTAGGCCGCTTATATTTCGTTATTGTATTGTAATTTTAATTGTATTCGAGTTGCAACTTGCATGACACCATTCATTTGTTGTACCTTTACGCTAATTACTTTAAAATGTACTACAAGTGTAGTAAGACAAGACTTTAAAGTTGAGTCGGGGATCTGTGAGTCTGGTCGTCCAGTTGTACCTGGTAGCCGGTAGATGGCGCTAGGTGGCGGTTGGCGACAGGTTTACAGTTCGTCGTCAAAGCGGTCGTCCAGCAGATGTTCGCCGTAGTCCGTGGCCTCGCTGCCCACGAACACGTCGTGGTGCGCCAACACCTCCGCGAACGACAGCCGCTCGTCGTGGTCGTCGTCGGCCGACGCGAACAGATGGTCCACTTCCTCTTCCGCTATCTCCCTGCGAACAAATGTTAATGTTTAATGGGAGAATTCGAAGATCATTCAATTTCTCTTTTAACTGAATGATGTATGGCAGAATGTCAGGTTTAGATTGAAAATATGCATATAGAATGTAGAATGATTTTTGTAAATCTGTAATTTAGTTAGTAACAATGATTTGAAATAAATAAAAAAATTTTTTTTAGTTCAGTGGCCATTAGGCAGATGACTGACCATTTCTTGGAGCTTAGTTAAGTTCAATACAGAGCGCGTTTAAGTGCGTCTGCGTACGCACGCGTGTGCTACTCGAGTTTACGTATTCATGTGTGTGTGTGTGTGTGTGTGTGTGTGTGTGTGTGTGTGTGTGTGTACTGACTGATTGTCGGGGATGATCCAGAGGCGCAGCTCGCGGCGGTCCAGCACGCCGTCGCGGTCCGTGTCCAGCTCGTTGTCGAACTTGTCGCGCTCCGACACCACCCACTCCTTGTCCTGCTTCACACCTGACACACGCAACACACAGATATACAGATACACTGATATTATGTGTTCATTATTTGACGACCCTGTGGTCTAGTTGGTAGCGACCCTGCCTGCGAAGCGAGAGGTCCCGGGTTCGATTCCCGGCCGGGGCAGATATTTATGTGACAGATAAATATTTGTACTCGGGTCATGGGTTTGATTGTGATGATATATGTGTCGTCCATGCCACCCGCGATATGAACTACCTACACACCTACTGTGTGGGGTGTAAAAAAAATTCGTTTCAATTTGGAGGTAATGAGATCGAATTAAAGCAAACAATGTGCTTACACGGGGAGCTCATGCGGGAGAATTGAACTCGCAAGTAGTTCACTGATAGCATTATGATTATCGTGAATTTCAGAAGTTCTTGAGATGAACAATGCAGGTACCTACTTGTGTACAAGATTACGTTTACGTTTAGTCATGTATCTAGAAATACTCGATGTCTGAGTTATCAACAGTGTTGCTTACAAATGTTAAGTAAATATTAACATTACAAATAAACTTGTTATTTCAAAGGAAATCCGAAAATAAACATATTTGTCACACAAATATTTAACCATCCGGTAATCGAATATAAGACTCCTAGCTCGACGGGGGAGATCACTATCAACTCGGCTAGATTCGTCTTGGTTTAATATTCGTCGCTAACGAATTCAATAAACTATTATTACCGGTTAGTGCTAATGTGATGAGGCGCCGGCGCCGATGCGTTTTAATTGAACCGTCCACCAATTGAGATCAGCCGTGCGCCTTTATACAATTTAATTCAATTCATGTTAATTACGTCTACGATGCAATATGTATTGATTAAATTTTAATCATTTTGCTTTAAGGAACAAGAGGCATATCTTTGCGTCGCGTCAGTACCTAAGCTAAGTAGCAAAAGAGAAATGCATGCATGAGGCTAGACGCACTGCTTATCAACAAGCGACTTAAAACTGCAATCCTTTGCTGGAGTCAGTTAATGTTGCTTCTTATCTTAGTTAATGTTCAAATTATTTAGGCACATAATTTTAAGTTTAATCTATTTTAAAAAATATTAAAAAAAAACTAACTCAAGTAATGATTTTTATAATATCATTGGACTCAAGTAACTCCTCAGTAGATCTTTTTATACACCAAATAATACTACATACTTGAACAATAGAGTTCATAACATTTGATATGTTGGTGATGAGACATTTAACATCTCTAAATAACACACATCACCATAATTGTCTATATCTCTCCAAATTCGAAATAATCGATCCAAATTCCTGTGATAAGACGCAACAATGAAGGTGGAAACAATGAAGAGTGTGTTTCCGTACGTACGATGTTTACGGTTACCGTATCACCAGTCACTGCCGATGTCGCGAACCAGAGTGAGTGAGCACTATGCACACATCCGGCGAGAACAATGCGGTAGTACATTGTCTGTGAGAGTGACGTCACTCGGCGAGATTAACGACCGCCCTTATCGCAACACATGTCAACGAACCTGCGACTTCAATATCAACATCAATTTTATTACGTACTACCTCCGCTTAATCACGGCTGCAGTCTGCACGGCTGATACCTTCGCATGGTTCGCCTACAACAGTCCGCTACCAGACTAACGGTAACGCCCCAACTCAGAGTCACTTACGGCTACTTAAATCGCTCCTTAGTATAGAATTTTTATGGTGGTATTTAAGCTTTCTGAAACAGCGGTTAAAGTAACCGTTAGTGACTTTGAGTTGGAGTGTAAGTGATACTCGTTGGTTCTTTGGGTCAATTCCTGCATTAACACATAGGTATTAGAAAAGAGGATTCATTCCTGATCCCCACCAACTGAATTCTTTATTAATAACAAATGATGAGTCAGCTTCGTTAAAGAAGACAGTGATCTTATCTGAATGACCACGGGTCCCTTCTGTACCATGTTCATAATAATAATAGGTACCTACACTTTGATAAGTAAATATTCATTTTCGACCATTCACGTCACCGTCACCACACCTCACAGATTCATGTTGTGACAATTACAGTCCGTACCACACCTGACACCACACAGATTCATGTAGTTGCGTGCTAACGGGCGCGCCATACCTCTGTCCCCGATGTACTCGGCGAAGTCGATGTATCCGTCGTTGTTCTTGTCCTTCTCGCGCAGCGTCTGGTTCTCCAGGAATGCGTGCATCTCCTCGTGCTCCTCGGGGTTGATGAACACCTGCAAACACACACAACCATTGTACTGAACCACTTACCACAGCCATAGCCCGTGGCTTGAGTCGGTGCTGTGATCGAGCGAGTTAAGCGGCGGTGACCGCTAGTTGCAAAACTTCCTAATGTGTGTTCTTAAGCCATATCGGATGCCTTCGGGCGCCATAAAAACTTTCGACACTTGCGTTGGCCTATAAACCTTCCACCAATTCGTACTAGAGCAGCGTCGTAAAATATACCTAGGCCTCTAAGAGGTACGACCCGTGCTTATTAAGGGGACGTAAATTCTTAGTGTAGTAAAGCGAACCGGTGACCCCTCCGCTGCTGTCGAATTTGATTTTTTTTTGACACAGATCTTTAATTTCATGTCGGTATGCATCACCTACGCTATGAATCATACATTTTAACGTTCAGGCATTTCAAATGCTGTGCAATATACAGTGACTTAACGATTTCATGGCAATATTTTTTTTATTACCAATAGAAATGTAATAGCAGTAAAAATATTTTCGACATTATATCACCATTAAATCAAAGTTATTTCCATTTTACTGTCCCAGCGATCACGTACCCACATGTAACTGTTACTTGCCAAGGACTGTAAGCGCACGAACCCGAAGCACGACTTCTAGTCTTTATTCTCGAAGAATGGTCAATTAATATTAATATTCTATTGTTATAGTTATTACATTAGTGTTGTTTTTGAAGTGAAAACTTCTTTAGTACGGGGGTGATTTGAAATTCGATGAAACGAAACCGTCCAGTGGAGACTGGAGTTGAGTGGAGACTGGAGTTTAGTGGAGACTGGAGTTGAGTGGACACTGGAGTTGAGTGGAGACTGGAGTTGAGTGGAGACTGGAGTGGAGTGGAGACTGGAGTGGAGTGGAGTGGAGACTGGAGTGGAGTGGAGACTGGAGTGGAGTGGAGACTGGAGTGGAGTGGAGACTGGAGTGGAGTGGAGTGGAGTAGTAAAACCTACAATTATCATCTTGCCGAAATTTTATTCGTCTCATTATCTTGAAAACAAAATTTTTGAAAGTTTCACTTCTACCACGTGTGAATAGCACACATTTTAATTTTGCAATTTTGTCTGTATTATCTATATGTATAACTCGGAAATTTTATCGATTTCATCCCTTCCTTATCAGCGACGGACTTTGTATGAATGAAAACGTTATCTCACTCATTATGTACCATCCCTTTGGTTCACTCACTAGTAGTGAGTCACTACCTAAGTAGTTTTGAATGATGCACTAAAGTGCATTCGTTAACTCCTTTATTAATGCCAATGCGCCTATTTCTCATCGGGCGCGTGTCTATGTTCAATGTTAATATCACCTATTCAACATAGATTAGCTGTCTATTTATTTCTTTAGGCGTTATTCTTGATTCTCATCATGAATACATGTAGGTACTTGGAACAAAACGGAGTTGAGGCAAGGTCAGGAGCACGAACGACTCAGCGGCGCGAGGGGCAAGCTTTAAGTCGCTCGATGATTAATGTGGAAGCACGGACGGTTCAATAACTTTCCGTCGCTTTTATTACTAATCTGTTTGGCTTACTACATTACTGTATAAGCTCGAATCAGTAATCATTATTTAGGGAGATGGACTACTAAAATCGAAACAATTCTCAGAACTAAGCTAACTAATCAAATTGGTAACAGACACACACCGCTCGGCCTGCTCGAAGGACCAATAAATTGTTGAGGAATGTCTAACAAAAACCTCAGATTTAGCCAGTGGCGCGAGAGGGACTTCGACCATCACTATCTTGAGATGAAAATTTCATTTATAATCGTCACCAGTCTCAACCCCTTTTAGACCAACTACATTAATAATAATGTAAACTTAAATAATGTAACTTAATCCTTAATCCTTAATGGATAATATTATTATTATCCATGAAGGCTTAAGTTCACCCACCTACCCAGATTAGCGGATGGTCCCATGTCCGGTAATTACATAATGTCGAGGAATATCCAAAGGCCACTTACCACGAACTCGTCGACGTCGAGCACGCCGTCGCTGTTCTTGTCGGCCGCCTGCCACATGGCGCGCTCCTCCCGCACCAGCTGCACCACAACAACAACAACAACACATGACGTCACAGTATATAGGGAGAGGGAGTCGCAGGTCCAAGTTGGAACTGTTGTAAAATTAATAAACGTTATCTTGAATCGAAACTTGATTGCGCTTAATTAATCTCAATTGTTAATCATTAAGTTCATAATTGTTAATTTTTAATAGCTTGACAGATTAACTTTGAGCCAACACTGCCACTAGTTAGTATACACAGATAAAGATCTAGGCTTGTGATGAGTAAGGACACTATAAATAGATGGAAATCCTATCGGAGACTACAGTGTAACTATAATGTGTCTCTAACTTTTCTTATGTTACAAGCAGTAATAATAAGAGCTGTGTTATAAAATATAACACATTACAAAATACAAATAAATACTAAGAATTCTGATTCATGTTAAATATGGCATATGTATTGTAGTGAATAGTATAATGTAGTGAATACACAGACACTCTATACATATTCAAATTCAAAATCATTTATTCATATAGGTATCATTGATACACTTATGCACGTCATTTTTTTTAATGAACCAGCTTTTCGCAAAGGTGCTTTGTCATGGAGGAGAAGAAAAGCCGAAAGAAACTCCTTAGCACATCTTTTAAAAATAAAATACATTGGTATATTTATTATAAAAGAGTATCACTAGCTTGTACGGAACTGGTTGCAGAGCTGGTCATTTCCATGTACATATATGAGTGTTGTTAGAACTGTGCCACTGGATAGCAAATGTGAACGAAACTTTCAGTGAGAACACACCAGCACGCAAGACATCCCATTGTATATGTATACTCCTTTATGTGGTATGTAGGTCAACAGATTCAACAATGTAAACAAGTGGGAAACCATATATTTTCGCCTCAAATGAAAGAAAAAAAAACAGTGATGTTATCAAACACAAAACAACATGGAGAAGATTAACTTTCACAGGAAAATGGAATAAATAAATTCTTATGTCAAGGCAACTTTGGCATAGATTATACATATAGAGATAGTTTTACTGCAAGTTACTCATTTAATATAAGATATAAATTGATAGGTAGATAATTAGTTAGCTGAGTTGCCCTATATCTCAATCTCTGGATGCCAAGCAGACTGAGGGATCTCTGAGGGGTTGATTCCCAGTCAGCACATACAGATTATATCTGTTTTTGAATATCAAATTTGTTAGAGGTGTCCGTGTGCAAGCACTTATTTATTTAAATTGCATATAGTACCCTCTGTGGAAAAAAGGCATAACATGAAAATTGTAATTGAAAAGGAGAGCAAAAAACTGTTAAAATATCAGTAAGTAGGTAAAAGAATTTACATTACAATTTCTTCCACACCGTCAAGATTAATGATAAAAATTTGAAAAAAATTGAGTATACACAGCTTTTCAATGCCCCCCTTTCCAATCATATTAATAACTAATATTCAAAGTAAGACAACTTATGTTTTTTTCCACTGAGGGTGCAATGTAGTAATCACAGATTCTGATAATATACCATGCCAGTGTCCCCCGTGTCGTCAGGTCCGATGTCTTCCTCACTGTGCACACCGTACACATCTCGGAGGTATTCCTGCCATGTCACTATACTGTCTCGGTTGGTGTCTGCCTCGGCTAGCCGCTCCTGAGCTTCCTCGCGAGATAGATTACTGGGGACAAAGGGTTTTTAAAGCTAACACTAACGCTCTTGCAATAGCAAAATTTATTTTAGAAACATACATTTTTGTTTGACTAGAATTTTAATAGTATACAAATTATTACACATATTTTATGTTAATTACTTTACCTAATTGATAATAAATATTTTTAATCATTAAAGAACTTATAAATATTTCAATAGATATGTAATAAATCAAATTGAATGCTGTATACCTACATACTTATAGGTACCGGTAATAAAATTTATTTGACACTGGAGACATAAAAAACTTACTTGGGTGAGGCAATAGGTCAGCTTTTAAAGCAACACTATGACTCATGAGAGACAGAGAGACTAATTAATAAAAGCTTTTTGTCCTTTTTAAATACAATGTTTTAATGTGTTGACCCATCGAACAAAAAACAATTAATAATAGTATAACTAATAGTATGAGACTCACATAAAAGAGTTCAAGATCCACTTTTTAAGCTCCTTGCGGTCAATGAATTGATCTCCGTCGAGGTCCATCTTAGGCAGCAGCAGCGCCAGCCGCCGCCGCGCCTCGTCCGGGCTCAGCCGGTCGTACTCCTCCGCCTCCTTCACGCTGCCTATGGAGAAATAATACGTCACCACCAAAATACCAGGAACGAGCACCACCAACGCGTGTTTTACAGACATTTCGCCGCGCTATCGCATCTCTTATCGACGACTGAGCGTGCAACGAGTTACGACATAGCTACAGTGCGGCGAGCGGAGCGCGCGTGACGCGCCGGCTGTAAACAAGCTCCGATCACCTAGTATCGCTTCGTGATCGAACTCCACGTTGTGCTGCCCCATGCTGTAGTGGTCGTAGTCCCGCTGCCGGTACGCGCCGTCCGACTCCTTCTCCGGGCTGTCCAGCAAGTTGTCCAGGTGGTTGTGGCTGTGCACGGCCGCGGACGCACAGTAAACCACACAGGGCGTTAGCAACAACACATACAAGAATGTAACACTCATTGTCTACTTGAGCACTTGTCCTAGTCTATTCAGATCGCGATTAGATTCTGCAGCTATGCAAGTAGCATCAAATCTCGTAGGTAGCTTATTTTCTAAAATTAATTTTAAATCAGCTAAAATTAAATAAATTCAACAGATGATGGCACATAAATTGACATTTGACATAATTCCTAATTTGGCAGATAGATCTTTCTTTTGGCTTTTGACATTGGCATTGACATTTGCATTATTGAATAAAACTGTCACTGTCACTTTAAGGTTTTATTTGCTATTTTCATGGAGAATAGAAGGTAGAAGGAAAGGAAGGCTATCTGTATAATTATGAAAAGTGTCCGTAAAAACGCGTAAAATTACGGGTGGCGCTGCGGTGCGGTCTACAACAGCTATGTTCGAATATCTGTTTGGCGGACACTAGTGCCATTGATTACGAGTGGCATAACATGGGCATAACTCAGCAAACTTCACTCCGTCTACAACAGCCATGTTCATATATCTATTTGTCACACACTAGCGCCATTCAGAAATGGCAATTATTGGAACCTCTATTTTCTGTAAACAGCTGGACACTTTTTCAACTTTCCCTTCATATGAGATGGCCCGGCCCTCCTTCTGCCTCAATACTTCATGATCCTTGGATACTTATGTGGGTATTTAGAATTTTCCAGTAATGAGAAGTGAAGTTTAGTTACTTAGCTATTGGACAGGAGGACATGACGGGACTCAAATGTAAATACAGTTTTAGGGAAATAGCAGCGTACTGTTATCATACTCTATGATTTCCAAAGTAAACATAGGCCCGTCGGAACATTTCAAGGAAACAGAGAAATGTGAAAACAATAAACATCTTTATTAAAACAATGAGCAATCAAAATCAGTAACAGTTGTATGCGTTTAAATTGATAGTGTCGTTCACTTGAAGTTGTTAGCGGCCATGAGTATGAGCGCGACGCGGCGCGCGGCGTGGTGCTTGGGGTAGGCCCGCAGGAAGCGCGCCAAGTGGCCGGCCGCGTCGCGCGCCACGCGCGGCAGGTGCTCGCGCGCCGCCTCGCACTGCGCCACGCTCAGCAGCGCCTCCTCTAGGTATCTACCAGGAAATACAGAACGAGTTGATGTTATTACCATAGTAATTGCAGTAGCTTGTATCGACTATTGTTCTGGTTTGGTACCTGGTATCTACACGTACAAAGCGACCAGTCTACTCCTGTTTGATTTTAGAAGGATGTTAGTTAGCTCGAACGTCAAATAATATTTTCTTCTAAGCAGTAGTTGTTATGTGTAAGTTGGTACCTACTGGGGATTAAATCAGGGTCGCTATAAATATGAACCTAATAGTACTTCATTGGTCAACAAAGTGCTCCACTACTATAAAAGCATGGGAGAATTGCCTCGACTTCATTGTAGACGGCTCTCAAATAAGCCGTATAATAGGAGGTAACGCGGCGGACCTGCACTTGAGCTGCGTGTCGTGCACCATGTCGGTGGCGAGCTGCTGCAGCAGCGCAAGCCGCGCGGCGGGGCGCAGCGCGCGCGCGGCGGCGGGGCGCGCGGCGCGGCACGCCGCCACCACCAGCGCCAGGTCGCGCGAGCCCAGCGCCTCCTCGAACGCCCCGGACACGTCCCCATCCTCGATGTGCTTCTTGATCACTGCACATCTCATCTACAGGACAATACTTTACTATGGAGCTATCTTCCATCTGATAGGAAGTCGACCATGGACATCAGCGGCACCAAAGGCATCACTGATGCGGTGCCAATCAAGAAGGAGATAAGAAAAAATGAACTGGCTCTCAAGCTCCCAGCTGACTTACGCATGAGTAAAGCCGTAAAGTAGCAGGCTTCTCGGAAACAATTATCAAGGTGGCTAATCACAATTCACAAAGCACGCTGTTTGCGAACAATTTCATAGAGAATAGTGTCCGCTGTACGTCGAAGTCCTTGTCGACAGTGGAGAATTATATGTGTATGGGGTATATATGTATATGTTGCAAGTATGACGGGGACACAAGTACTTCTTCTTCAAGGACTGTTCTTCGTCTATGCAGGCCAATAAGCTCATTATTGACTGAAGACATTTGTCTACCAACCAAAGAATCGATGATTGAAGTGTCCGGGTTGGCTGGCTGCATGGGGCTCGCGGGGGCGAAGTCGCCGCAGTCGTAGGGCGGGTCGGGGAGGTCGGGCTCGCTGTCGCCACCGTCCCCGCCCTCCCCGCACTGGGTGAGCTCTTGCACCACCCGCACGCGCCACGATCTCAGTTCTTCTTCAAGAACACTGGAATTTTATGTAAAACTATTTTATACGTACTGCATGTTATGTCATATAAGCAAGTGTGGCTAATAGCGCGCTACAAGAGACGTAGCCGCATTAATGGCATTAGGTACATCATCAACTCGGGTGGCGGTTTCTTCGACACCTCAAAGTATTAAATTTTGTTGGCTACATCTGCTGGCTGACGCGCTAAGCAAGGCGCATTCCGCAGATGTAGCAGGGGCAATCTTTTTATGTAAATTCATCGCCTTTTTTAAGGTAGATAACCAACGAAGGGTCTTAATACATAAAATCATCAAGTAGTAAATCAGTAGTAGTACTGTCTAGTAGGTTGGCCACTAATCCTTCCATCGATGCGCACTGGAGCAGCGTGGTGGAGCACCCTCTAGGCCTCCTCAAGAAGAGTAACCTGTGCTGAGTGGGCCGTTAATGGGTTGAAGTTGAAGTTGGAAGTAGATACAAAATTACAAACTCAAAATCGAAGCTCACTCAACTCTAAAATACAAACTCGGAATCGAAGCTCACTCAAGTGAGATTCGAAAGCGCACTTGCATCATCTTGTTAAGTCATTCTCTAATCATCTAGTACGCACTTGCGAAGTGAAGTGAGTCTCGAACTGGAACTTCAAACGACTAAAGATAGGAATTTTGACACTCATCGCGGATTCCGCTGTCGAGTTACTAAACAGAATAGCCTTGCTGGTATACATCTATGTGAAGCATTTACCTTCTCAACGTGTCACGCAGGAGCTTGGTATCGTTGTCAGGCTGGGTGTGTGTCGCCAGGCCTTCCAGCAGGCTCTGGTGTCTCTCCAGGGACGAGCGGATGGTCCGCGACGCGCGGTGGATGACCTTGAACCACGACGCCGTGCTCTCCTCCACTGGTACCGATAGGTACAGCGGCGTTGTAATAAAAACAACATTTCCTTATCGACTTGGAGTGCAAGTGTTATGGGCTATGGCTATGTTAATAAGGTAAGGTAAGGTTAACAGTGATAAGATTTAGGTCGCCATCTCCTCAGACTCCCTTTCAAAATCAAAATCAAATGTTTTTATTCAAATATGGTGTGGTTTACAAACACTTTTTGAAAGTCATGCAAGTTACGCCAATGCTTCAACAAGGCCCTATTGTGAGAGGGCCCGGGAGAAGAAGCAGCAAGAAACTACCGGGTTTGTTTTTTTCCTGCTCACACTTTAAACGCTTAATAAATAAATAAAATATTGACGACCCGTCTGGCGTAGGTAATGGTTTAATATCATGTCGGATCGCCGTGCCAAGAGTCCTTTGAATTTCTGTTTTCGGTCTGGGTGTGTGTGTTATTGTCCATGGCATCCACGACACAGGGAACCCTAGTGTGGGGCAGTGAGTGTGTAGCTTACGGTCAGCGAAGGAGTGTTCGAGCAGCTTGGTGACGTGCGCGAGCAGGCGGCGGTGCGAGCGCTGCACCAGCGGCAGGTACCCGGAGGACAGCGCGCGGCAGAAGTTGCCGCGCACCGCGCCGCGCACGCAGCCCGCCGCCGCCGCCGCCACGTGCTCCGTCACGCCCTGGGGCGGATGGACACTTATTGTATTTTGAGGTGTGGGTTACATCCACGAGTCTACACATCTCTTCTATCATCAAGTAAAACTCACTAAAAGGGGCCATCCATAAATTACGTCACACGTTAGGGGGGAGGGGGGGAGTCGATGTAGTGTGACATTGTGTGACAAGGGGTGCGAGGGGGTCTTAAATTTCGTGACGTCACATTTCAAAATCGAATAATTGGTATGTGTAGGTAAAGGAGATGTTCAAAAAATGTATGGGGGCTGGTACTAAATTTGTACAAAAACAAAACTTCAATGAGGAGAAAGTGAAAATTATTCCGATTGGGACAAGGTTGTGAAAATAAAAAAAGATCCTCCCTTGATTTTTTATTTGTGTTTGAATTTCAGTAGATAGATAAAAAGCTTGTCACACTGGGCACCTTTTTTAAATCTGGCAACTTTATCCTGACACTATTGACACTTGACAGTACTGACTGATAGTGACATCAGTGTTGCCAATGCTACGGCAATTACCGTGTTCTACGGCTTTCAGGCCAAAAAATCACAAAATCTACGGGCTACGTGTTTTTTGTTATTTATTGTTTTGCAAACATTTAACGAATGTTAAAACCCTTCAAACAGCGCCACTAGGCTAATGTTGACGTAAATGTAGGCTAATGAAAAGTATTCCTCGTTTAGTGGGCATCAAATTCACTGCCGATGACCTTCTTTTTTAATTTTAGCGCTGAACTGATGGTATATATTGGCGTAATTGGATAGCTACGGCCCACACTTGATCTTTTCCCATATAAACACGGCTTTTTTATGTAATGTACACGGCCATCCAAAAATTTTCATTGGCAACACTGAGTGACATTGAGTGATGAATGAATGAAACGATGACATTTTGTTTTGCATTTGATTCATTGACAGTTGACACTGACAGTTACTAATATCAAACCACAGAATACTTAATCACTATGGATCAAACTAGGATGATCTATGCCGTTTTGTTTCTTCATGATTTTGGTTTACAATTAATGTTAATTATTTTATACATGTGTTGAAAACATAATAATATAATAGATTGACCTCACATATGTTCTAATTCGTGAAAAGGACGTATGTACCTGTTAGAAAAAAAAACATTGCTTTCCATAGACCTTCTAATTATCATGAACATACTTCTTCGATTTTCCAAAATATGGAGGATCAATAAAATATAAGTTTTATAATTTCAAGTAGATTAGAAAATATGCTTTCAAATGAAATATAAATTACGGCTGTACAAATTTCTTCGAAATAAAGTACCACTTTTGAACATCTCCATCAACATAAAAAACAATTATTGGAAATAAAACTGATTTCAGAACTGCTGTTTTAATTTTATAATTTCTAGGTGTAAAATTTCATAATATGTGACGTCACACTAGGTGGGGGGGGTCTCAAAAATGTGAAGCCGTGACAAGGAGGGGGGAGGGGTCAAAAAGTCATGAAATTAGTGTGACGTAATTTATGGATGGCCCCAAAGTAACATGACACTGGTTTGTTAGGCGGTATGCGCCATTCTGAACAATGGTCGTGGTTATGGCAATCAGGGCTCTGTATCATCTAGTTGTATCCAGACTAGGTTACAGGACCGTCCTATAGATACTCAACCGAGAAATATTTTTTCAATGTCAGACAGTCTCTCTGTGTGTATACTACTGTATTAAATAACGAAGTAAGTTGGGCTAGTTAACCCTGCCTTCGATAGTTAAGGACTAGGCCGCTTCACGCCTCCATTTTATTAATTGAGATATGCGCGCGTTATACCGATAGAGATATACCGCGGTAACGTATTTGAAGATGGTAGGTACTCACGTCGCTCTGCAAGAAGTTCTCCAAAGCGACCCTGATGATGTGATCCAGTGTTGCGTCTTGCTTCACCTCGATGGCCTGCAGCAGGCTGCGCGCGGCGCTCGCCTCGCCTTCAGTGTCGCAGGACGCTTCAACTTTAGTCTCGTTCGATCTAAATGTATATGTCGATTTTAGGAGGATGATAGCAATAATAGATATAAGATAAATAGCTCACCAACTATAGGTATCATCGGGCTTAAAGTGGGTGGCTGGCACAGAACAGAGTAGGAGCCGTCAGGCGTCAATTGATAGCAGGATGCACCGCTAGCAGGGGAGGTTTTGGCCGATTGCGCTCAAGGGTGAATGGAGCTTCTCAGCCTTCCACGCCCCTTAACTCATATTTAAATGCGTTATTTAGGTATCTACTTACATCAATTCTTCAGCCTTTGAATCTTCCTCTACACATTTTTTTCCAGCATCTAGCGTGTGATCTTCTTCAGCTTTTGAATTCATTATCTTCTCTTTTATAGACATTAGCAAACTTTGCTGCTCCTGCAGTATTTCTGGAATAAAATGAAGGTCTGAAAAAGCGAGCTTGTTTCTGGACTTGAACATAAAAAATTGTGATTAATTTTGATGGCGTTTGATTTTATTTGTGAAAAGGAATTAAAAAATTGCGATGCATCTATATAACTGAATTAGAAAACACCAGTAAATGTCCCCATCGACATTTTCCCTGCAGACAACTACCACTCCTGCTCTGTCCACCACTGAACGGAAGAAATTGTGTTCTTCTTACCGCTTACTTTGTCGATCTTATGTTCCAGTACAAGCAACATTTCACCGTCCGCCAAGCTCTTGCCGAGTCCACTGTCCAGCTTGGTTTCCTCCATGGAACACGTTCCATCGCAAGCGAAGCACGGCGCGACGGAGGAGACGCTTGCGTGCGGGTTATCGCTCCCATTATAACCGCAGAAGCGCGCGCTGAAGCACTTGAAGTCGAACTCATTCTCGATCGTATCCAAAAACCCCGTAGATTTCGATCGAGACAAAGCCTGTTCATGTTTAAAAGTTCCCATTGTCTTTTATACAGGATGAATCTGGGTGTTGTTTGTATCGAATTCTTTCACATCTACCCTCTTTATTTAACATTTAGTAATCACAGTAGTGGCAGTATTGTATCGCAGGTAAAAAATAAATGCTTTAGATTTTTCTATCACTAACTACCTTCCTAAGCTTTCAATCACTAAAGAGCATAGAATGTTGTAGTAAAATAATTAATCGGCACACGACCACCATGCATTTCAAAGATTGATAATGAGATAAATAAAACAATAAATTATTTGAGACGCTTATAACCATTACCTATATCATTTAACAAAGTAACACTGAAACATGTATGAAAAGGCTTTTTTTTCATACAGTGGATAGGTTTCTCAAGGTTCATTTAAAAATAAGGTTCTTTTCCGCTTGCTTGATTATATCATTTATATCTAAAATAATCTAAATTTTACTAACAAAAAATAACCGACTTCAAAGTTACTCAAAAACTACTTGTCAGATCTCGTTCTTTATGTGGGACTACGTGTCCAGCACCTGCTTTCGATTAAAAAAAGAATCATCGAAATCGGTTGGCGTGATATTGAGGTCCATTTGTCGCGCACATTCTTAATACTTTAAGACTTATATGGTTGTCTCGTGGATGCCATTGTCAGATCTCAATATTTATGTGGGACCACATGACGGCACCAGCTTTCGATTAAAAAAATAATCATCAAAATCGGTTCGCCCAGTCGAAAGTTCTGAGGTAACAAACATAAAAAAAGTCAAATTGAGAACCTCCTCCTTTTTTTGAAGTCGGTTAAAAAGGTATAACCGGTCGCAATATTCTATCCATACGGATGGATAGACTATGGAAACCTCGGTAAGTAACATGTTAAAGTTGTAAATATTCGTATTATTTAACATTAATTTAACAAACATATTTACCTCCAAACTTTATTCGAGATAATTAATAGATTCATCCTGCCTGATCAAGCAGATGTGATGTAACTGACAACAACTATAATGGTGAAGGGGATGATTCAATAAAATAACATTTCATTTCAATATATATATGTATATTTACTCATATCTTCCTACAGCTGAGACGAGTACCACGGTATACACAACTCGAGGCTAGCAAACGTTACTAATTTCAAGGTACAAATCACAATCATGTTTATAACAAAAAAAAAAATGTTTCTAAATTCAAAGTCAAAAATCAGTAGTCCAGCCTCATGCTACTGGATTCACATCTAGCAACACTAAACCATGTGTTATTATAAAAACTTTATAAATACAAATCTTACCATACTAACAATAAGCCGACGAGGTTCCAAGTTTTGTACACGTCTTACAAGTACGTATATAACCTAACGAGATATTTACATTTTTATCATACGTCAGCAAGTTTCATCACTCCCAAGCTACTTATCATTACGACTCGAACCAGTGTCAATCACTTCCAAATCTTTAATTGGCGGTCAAACTCGCCTTTATTAATCCACTCGGATGTGGCTCTAATCATAATAATACTAAGTAAACATATTTTGAATTGAATGTACAAAAGAAATATGAACAGTGAAGTCAGAGTGAGTTTTTGGATACAGAAAAAATAAATGACAAACTTATTAGTTAAAATTATATAACAAAATTGAGTTTGAGATCAAACACAAAATTTTATTATACATTGATTTTGGCACCCACGACACAGGGAATCGTAGTGTGGGGCTATGAGTGTGAAGCGTTATTTTTTTTTTTTTTTTTTTATTTGTAGTAAGCAGTAAATTGTTTTGTCATTAAATTAATAGATTACACTATTTGAATGTCTCTAAAAGTTAATTGGGTTTATTTTATATTTGATAAGTTTCTCCTCTGCAACAAAAACATATTAATTAATAACGAATAACAACGATTCAGTCAATATAAGTTGTGACAACACTGTCCATATTTGTCATACTAAAATATGCAGAGGTGCAGTTTGTCAATGTGTCAATTGACTTAACAGGCAACTAACCTGTAATGAAGGCACTTTAGATCTATGAAAATACAATATACTGTAATATATTATTGTATACAATTATCATGACAATTATAATAATATACCGAAGCTGAAAATATCTATGATACTGTCATTAGTACTTGGTACAAATATGAGCACAGAAACCATATACTTAGTAACTATTATGAGTATCAGAGAAGCAGGACATAGTTATAGACAGAATATAATTTAAGTAATTAATAAAGCTAGTGCAGAGCTTTGAACTGACATCAATATATAAGAGCAATATTAATGTGAAATATTGAGATGATGGCATTAGCCACGAAACTAATATTCTTATGAAGTATGGCACCATAGGAAATATTACAGGAAATGCTTGAAATTAAGTATTGTTGAGTGGCCTAGGTTACACACCAAATAATTATTGTCAATTTTCAATACTTCAAGTAACAACGGAATTACCATGGATCATGGGCGTAGCCAGGGGGAGGGTTTCGGGGGTTCAAACCCCCCCCGAAAAGTTAAGGACTGAAATTTTTATGTGCTAATAAACCCTTAAAAACATTTTTCTAGACGTCATTCCGAATCGAATGAGCTATCGCACATATTTTTAGGAGCTTTATTTGTATTAAACAGGTTTTTGAACTTTTTGACTAAACTAATAAATAGATGTCACTACATACGTCGTGAGAAAAAATGAAGTCTCAATTTTCTTTAGGGTTATTTTATGTACTTTTAGTCGTTGTATTTTCTTGAACAACCCCCCCCCCCCCCACCCGAAACTTGAACCCCCCCCCGAAACTAAAACCTGGCTACGCCGATGCCATGGATTATTGTCTGTGTATTTTGGGACATTGGATTTATACATGAGTTATAATGACTATTTATCAATCCAAACAAAAAAACTAAATAATATTAGTAGAAGCACAATTTTGTTGTAGACATCTTACGCCCCGACTCAGAGTCACTAATGGAACGGTTACTTAAATCACTCTTTAGTAGAGAATTTGTATGGTGATTCTGTACTAAGGAGCGATTTAAGTAACCGTTAGTGACTCTTTGGGGCGTTAAACTTTTCCACACTTATCAATCAGTGACAGCCAAATGGGAGATTCAAGGGTATCAAAATTGTAACTGCAAGCTACAAAAATTCAAGTCAAAAATAAAACACAAATTAAATTGTATGTTACGTAGACATCATAGATTATAATGTTGACCATTTTAAAGTTCACATCCATGGGGTGAAGGAGCTACAGGGCCCAATGTAGACTGTACAGACCTCTGTTATTGTTCCATATCTGAAGCTATTAAGTTAGTATAAGTCTACTTCGCAACAATCCGTGGTTAACATGTATGATGGTATGGTCGAGACGACATACTCGTACATACTTAGTTTGCAATAAGTGTGCAAATGTTGAAATATGTTTATGTGCAGTAGTGTACTCTGTGTACTACTGCACTCTACGATGATTAGAGTTGAAGTAAACTTGAAAAAGAACTACATATTGCATCTATATAATGAGTGATTATCATAATATAGGCAGTTCTTGGAGCATTATTGTTTCCGTAACATACAACATAGCAGCTTGTAGCACCAGTACACAGCACACTTTACCATAGATGTCACTACTTTATTAACTACTGCCAAATTGTCAGTCGCCACTACTTTATTCTTAGTCACTTGCTTCAACATGTGACAAAATGCTTACGATCTTTGTTGAAAGTAAAGGTCATAAGCACCATTGTATAAAACATTTTACAAGTCTAGTCAGTATTCCATTGTGTTACAAGTTACACTTCTTACCACTACAATTATCACTCAGGCACTCAAAGCACTCAATACTAACTTAAGCTGATCACAGGTTATATGCAGAAGTTTCCGCAAGCATCCCAAGTAGCAAAATAAAGTTATATAAATGGTCAACAAACGTCTTAGATTAACTTTCAGTCAGTCAAAATGGTTATATTACAGTATATTAGACGTCTATATAACGCGGGTTTGGGCGCACCTTATATGACATTTACATCGTGTAAGGGTCGTTTTGTCGTCGCAACGGCGTCAATTACGTTACGTAAAACTCACATAGATGTTGCAAGTGTGACTAATATGTTTTATAATAGTGTCTAGTGATACTCCTACATAACTTTAACCGTATATAGATGTAAATAAAATTACAAAAGAGTCCTGTTATGGTTAAACACACAACATCTACATGAGTTTTCTTATGCGAACGAACAATATTTTTTCTTCTTGAAATACTTTATAAAAAGTTAAGCCAAATGTTATCATGATTTTCATTTATTTAATATAAAGAAAGCCGATTGTGGTTGAAGATGAGGAGGGTGATGACATAGTGGCCATTAAATTTTTTCGAGAATATGTATGGACATCTTTGTTCATATTTTAATGGGCCTTCAAAATATTGATGTTTTAATATTGTATATAAAAATTATATATATGAATTAACTTTAATAATTTCCGCCATATTGCAATCAACACACTGAGCGACCGCTTTACGACGTGTATATGACTACTGGTTATATACATGTATTTTATTCAACTTATGTCGTCCTATCGTCCACCATTACGGTTGCAATTAGGGTTCTATGGAACAGAAAAATATGAAAAAAAACCTTTATTAATAGTTCTGTTTTTGAAGTGAAACTTCTATATAGACTTCAATGTAGGGGTATTAGGAATTTTCTGTCACGAAAAAGCGTTACCAAGGCGTGACGTAGACGTAGCCGATATATCGCGTGGAAATTTTTGAAATAAATATTAAATATAAATACATTGCCATTCGTTTTAAATATTTAATTTTTTTTTGACATATTTTTTGAATTTATTTTTGAATTTATTTTTGATGTTTTTAGAAATGTTTTTTTTGTTTACTTACTTGAATATTGTTTTTAATTTTATAATAAAAATTATTTTTGAAATTTAAAAAAAAAAAACAAATTTTAATATCTTCTTTTTGAAAAAATAATGTTGCCACTATTAAATTTAATTTACTCTGCTACTACTTTATCTAAGGAAAATTAGCTGTATTTTAGGGTATTTCAAATTAAATAAAATCGCATACATCCACTTAATGTTTATTTACTAAGCTATAATAGAATTGACATAAGCATAAGAAATCTTTTAAAGAAATAGAAATTTCAACACTTTTCCAAAAAGGTCCTTCGATACGATTTAGGCGCCTGGTTGCCTAAGTCGTATCGCCTATAGCCTAAGTGGTAGGTACTAATGCTGGGTACTGCCTAAGTGTTAAAAAATATACGGAACCACCTTGATTTTTGCTACTTTCTTTTTGATTGGGACCGCACGACAATGTCTTTTCCAGATTAATTGTAGGTATTTTTGATATTTTTAATGATTTATAATTTTTGTTTACTTTTCTTCTAAAACCACCACTTTTGTTAATTCTTTTCCACTTTCCGGGATCCATAACTATGAATTAAATTAAAAATGGCTTCTGAGTCATATAAAAGTTACTTATTATCATTTAAATAATTACATGAATTATAAAAGTCATATAAGAATAAACTTATTGCCTAAAAGTTACATAATGATTGAACTAAACGCCTTAATAAGACTTTTTTATAATAGTTTATTATACAATCATTATAGGACAGTTAATTATTTAAGCGTTACATAAAAGTTTCCAAAATTACACAAAAATAGGAACTCCTGACTATTATCTGACTATAACGTTAACTCGACTCAAAACTTTATCGTGTAAACGTAGTGGCAGATACGTTTATATTACGTCATATAAATTCGTTGAGACGACGTTTACCAGACGTATTTATATGATTTAAATTATATATAACTAAAGCATCATATTGAATACCACTTTACAATTATTTGGTTGCTACAAAACTGAAACAAAACCCTTATACGTCTTTTAGTTGTATTATATGACTAGTTTGCTACTTGGGATGTGTTGTTAATATTTGCGCACATTATAATCTTGGGTTTGTTAAGCAAATATACAACTATGCTCGGGAAAGCTGCTGGCTCCGCATACTGTCCATATACACAGATTGTTACTGAACTGGACAACCACAAGACAAAGATACAGGAATCAAATTTATAAAAAAAATAATTGGTTCCAGGAACATAAAGATAAGCACGTGAAAAAGATCCTGGGATCCTGGGTTGTACGACACAACTGGGCTTGCCCTGTTCTGAAGGCCTAGGCACGCCACTGAATACAATAGAACTTACTGATTAGGAAGCGACATCCTCCCATAAAGCAAGCAAACTTGAATGCATGCATGTTGTCCAGTTCAACAACCGTATTCACATCACTATCACTGTCTCTGTATCACTGTCCGTCATCACTTGTGTGCGTGGGCCGCGGGCTGGGGCCCCCAGCGCGGTCACACGGAGCCCTTCACCAGGGCCTCGGTGGCCATGAGCAGCATGCGGAACTGGCGGGCGAGCGCGTGGCCCGGCGTGGCGGACAGGAACGACACGATCTGCTTCTGCAGCTCGCGCACCACTACGGGCAGGTGCTCCCGGGTCACCGGGTTGCTGGTGTCCAGGTTCATTATCGCTTCTTCTAGGTATCTGCGGGGAGCGGAGTGCGGTTGTTTGTGGGTATTATAGCGATCAGAACATTACAACTTTTGTTTTGTTTATGTATTAAGAGACTAGTAGACAAGACAAGAGACGCCTTCGCTTTCGTATAGATCCCATTTTTTTAAAAACTCAAAACTTTACTCTTTATATTATTAGTTTAGATAATTGTTAAACAGTAAATGTATGTATGTAACGTCCCAAAAACAGCCATAAATTTTTTAAAGAAATATTAATACTGTGTCCATAGCATGTATGTAGTTGCAAAGTCAAATGTTCTCATGATTCATTCATGTTGTAAGAACTTGGAGATTTGCTTGTAGAAAAACAAGACTTCAATCGTATAAAAGAATTTTCAAATGATTCCACTTGAAAAATTCACGCTGTATAACATCACATCCATATACAGTGAAACCAACTTATCTGTGAATTGAAGGAGGGCGCTGTCGGACGCATTGGACCAATCATTGGACGCAATTCGAGAGGTAGTAACTGACAAATGAATGTGCACAAAGAACTTACGAAAGACGCGTTAGTTCATTAGTTCCAATTTTCGCCACTTCACAGACAACTTGGTGGCACTGTAACGTCTGTAACTCCTAGTCGTACAGTGATCGTCACCTGTGTTTAAGATGCGTGTCCCGGCCCATGTCAGCAGCGAGTTGCTGCACCAGTGACAGCAGCACGTGCTGCTTGAGGCGGCACGGCGGGCCGAACACGCGCTGCGGCTCGGCCGCGCGGCACGCCGCCACCACCAGCGCCAGGTCCGACGCCGACAGCGCCAGCTGGAACGCGCCGTTCACGTCGCCGCTCATCACCAGCGACTGGATCTGGCTCACCTGCATCTACACACACACGCACATAACACGTGTTGATAACTTTGTGTTCTGCAATACAAACTCTTCAGCATACAAACGAGCTGACGATCCACCTGATGGTGAGTGGCTATCGTCGCCCATGGACATCAGCAACATCAAGGGCATCACTGATGCGTTGCCGGCCAAGAAATAGAGAAGAAAAAGAAAGAAAGAAAGAACTGGCTCTCAAGTCCCCAGCCGGAACACGACGAGTCGTTTGGCGGCTGACTCATGCTCAAGGGTGGTAGCTATCCAGGCGAACAACATGGAGAAATAATAATAGTAATAATGGAATTCATTAACAATTAAAATCAATATTACCATCATTTTTTAATCATTATAAATTTTTCCATTTTGTGTTACTAAATGCTAAGTGCAGTTTTTGTTTTTGTACTGATTTGATTACATTTTTAAGATTTACCATATTTTAATGGATCTATATGAAACTAACTAGTCGACTACCAAATTTCAAAAAGGAACCCAAATACTAAACATGAAAAAAAAAATGATTATCGTTTATAAACTGTACTAAACAACGCTACGGGACATTTAACTACATCATGAAAATCTCGATGATATTTTACTTAAAAAAGTTAATTGTTTATACTTCGAAGAAAGAGGGCTCGTGAACGCAAGTTCTCACGGAGTTACGTTGAGATTTCTGAAAACGTTGTATGGATTGTAACAAGCTGGTAAATAAATTAAAAATATATGGGAGTGGTAGTTGTTATTGGAACGAGGTTCCTTAACTGATAGGTAATTTCTGTTCCTATTCCCGTCTACTTCTATCGTCCAATGTTCTATACCTGGGGGTAGTAGGAAAAAAGTCTGCTTTCTCAACCGCGAGCGGCACGTCAACTCAATCAACTTTCTCCTTCTTGCTCCGGTCGTATGACAGTACAGTGTTCAAGTCTCCAAATTTTTATTTCTTTGCAGCACCGTTCAGCACCGTTTATTAATCTACCATCCAGGATTATAACCCAACAAATTATAAAGAAACAAATAGTGTTGTTATCACCGGAATGTATCGGTGGTGTTACCTGTCTGTCGGCGATGGAGGCGGCGGCGGGCGTGGCGGGCGAGTGCGCGCGCGACATCTGCGCCACCGAGCGCGCCTGCTCGCGCCACCACACCATCTCCTTCTCCAGCACGCTGCGACACACACCACACCACACTATACTATACATATCTACCGTACTGTCACTGTACCGTTACACATATTACAGCTGAAAAGAACCACTGACTGCTCGTGAGTTCCGCAACATTGAGTACGGTTGGTAGTTGTATGCGTGGCCGTTAGGTATATTACTCGAGTAATAGTAATAAAATTGTAGTAGTAACGACTGGTCTCTGGTGTCTTCTAGTCTTTTGGGCGGCTGAGGAACTGCCGAAATTACACGAATCCCTCCACCTCGGCTTTGAAGCCACATTTAGAAATTCGCTGTAAGCTTACAATTAGATACTACAATGTATCCCTCCCTACCTGTCAACTCTTGCAAGTACATAAATAATTATAAATAAATAAACAATTAAGCAGGGTTCAATATAATGAAATAAAGTTTGTGTATGTGTGTGTGACGTACCCGTGCGCGACGTCCTTGAGCGCCTGCGCGAACTGGTGCGGCTGCAGCGGCTGCTGCGCGGCGTGCGCCAGCGCGTCGGCGTGCCGGTCGAGCGCCGCGCGCAGTGACGTCACCGCCGCCGCCGCGCCGCGCTCCGCCGCCGCGCGCGCCGCCGCCTCCGTGTTCGCCGCGACTGGCGCACAACACGTACAAACACGGTTATTATAGTATGTATGTTATCTATGTATATTGATGATGTAGTACTAGCGATCTGGCCGAGGCTTTGCCCACATTTTCCGGTGTAATAAGTACCATATATCGACGGTAGAAAGCAAACACGTAGTAAACCGTACTGCCGTCCTAACGAAGAGTGCAATAAGTCGAGTTTTTGGGAAACTTTAATTTAGACCTTATCTGTAACTACATAAGGTCTTAAATCAATCTTTCTAGCGTCGATTATCTTATTCGAGATCTGATGGTCTACCTGTGAGATAAATTTCATGAAAATACATGCAGTAGTTTTTTCGTAAAGAGTAACAAACATTCATACAACTTGACTTTCCACTTGTATATTATTAGTAGGCAATGCCTATGTTGGACACCAGGTTGTGGCTGTTGTAGTTAAGCAACGTAAAGAAATTCAAAGATTATCAAGAAACAAGTCCAACCTAACCTGTACTCCAAGTGGATCTTTAAAGGGTAATGGTCACCAGGCCCTTAGATTTAATGGTCGACTCGTTATGTAGCACCAAGTTTCCCCAGTTTGAGTTATCTCAACGGAACTAATGAATGGTGAGAATAATCTTTACCATCTTGTTACAACCTTGAAAAGCTCTTTCAAGGTTCACCTATATCTTATTCAGCAACGCGTAGTTTATCCAGAGATAATAACAATTAGGCGCGAAAACCTCCCGTCATCCCGTGATCCATAGGTCACGGCTATGACAATATGACATATAGTCATTTAACGTATGACAGCTATTTATTTATTTATTTTATTTTATTGTATTCGGAAAGCATAGAGTGATACTTAACTACTCACAAATAACATACTTAAAAATGGCTATGACCTACTTATGAGCATTATCTGAACAAATCGACAAGCAAATCAACTCACACTCCTTGGTCCCGCTCTGGAAGGCGTGGTTGATCTGGCGGAAGATCTGCGCGTGCGCCTTCTCCATGAGCGGCACCACGTTGTCGGCGAGCGCCGCGCGGAACGACTCGCGCACCATCTCCGACAGGGACTTGGCGATCGCCGAGCTCAGCCGCTCCATCACGCTCTGACCAAATAAATCACCTTACTTATAAGCCCCGACATGGAAGTCTAGCAGTGAACGAAATGTGGAGGGGATTGGCTGCGCATGTGTACGAACGGCGAGCCAATCAGCGCTGAAGACGCTCCCCCCCCCACGATACCTTATTTTCGACTTCTGGGCAAATAACGGTCATCGCTAGACTTCGGTGCCGGATGCTATACTAAATGTGTCACAAGGATGACGTCGACGAGGTTCGTCTTATGTTTTCCACAGATTTTGCGCGGATTTGAAGCTTTTTTCGGTTTTTTTAATGGAAATAGCCGGTAAACGACCTCACGGTCCTGACATACCTGACGGTAAGTGGCTATCGCCGCCCATGGACGTTGGCAATATCAAAAGCATCACTGATGCTTGCCCGGCCAAGAAAGACAAGAAATAGAAAGAACTGGCTCTCAAACCAATTATTATATTGTACGAGCCAACTCGTACATCTTGCTGTGTCGACAATTTACTTGAGTCGCGCGATTATATTAATTGCATTTTTGTATAACAACTTCAGTGACACGTTAGAAGTGGTACGTAAGACACGGTCCGTATTAAACGATTGCATCAAGGCGATCGCGCGTGCTCACTCATAAATCAATCATTTATCATTAGTTTATCAATCAAGTGAAATATATAATTTAAATCATACCGACTCGTATAATTTCAAGATATCAAGCAATCAGTAATACAGTTAAATCAGATCATAATTATCATATCACGACAAGGAGTGTAGTAGTTAATCAAGGACTCTACATCTTCTTTTTGGTCCTTCGAGCATCTTCTTTTATCAACGGTGGTGCAAAACCTCGCGAGTGTATCATATCATAACAAGTGGTGACATGAGGTGAACTGGATTGCAGTGCATCAGGATCCCGAGGAATCAAGTAAGGTCTTTCCTATTATTAAGCAGAGATGGAGGATCTACTGGGAACTCAACAGCAGTTAATTGGAGCTATAGAGCAGCTTTACTCCAACTTTAAGAAAGACGGTCCGGAACGCAGGACTAAAGATTACATCAAGCGTAGACTTGAAACCCTTGACCAATATTGGCAGGAGTTTCAGGCCAATCATTCGGAGTTAAGTGGGTATGGTATACAGTCCCATGACTATTTTACTCTTAAACAATATGATCAATGTAAGGAGCGGTACGAGCATATCCGGTCGGTCATCCAGAATTATCAGGTGCCGGAAACCAAGCCGACAACTCCGCTATTACGTCCAGCTACTCCGCTTGGTGCGTCGGGCAACTCAGCCCGGCCCGCGGCGGGGGAGCCGTCTGCAGCAAGACCAGGCACTTCGAAAGAAGGTATGTTGAATGAAAACGCTGTTACTATGCAGCCGACTTCCTTTAGATCACAGGGCGTCAACAGCAGAACAGATGAGTTACTTAGAAAGCAGGCGAGCAACTTCAGAGCGTTTCAGAGAAAGGTAACTAGCATTAATTTAGATATGGTAACAGAGAAATGGGAATTTGACGATATATTGCGTACTTTGCAGTCTCGTTGGTCAGTTATAGATTCCATTCATCTAGAAATAGACAGTGAACTAGAAGGTAAAAATAACCAGTATGATAACACATTTTATCATTATGAGAGCATGTATGAAAATATCAAAAAAGCTATCAACAAAAAGATGTGGTCGGCGTGTTATAGGGATAAGTCGACACCTCAAATGGAAATACCATTCTTTAGTGGCAATTTTCAACAATGGATTTCCTTCAAGGATCTCTTTACAGAGACGATCCACAACAACCCATCACTATCAAATGCGCAGAAGATGCAGTTCCTGAAAGGTAAACTGCGCGGTGAAGCCGAGAGATTGGTGCAGCATCTACAAATCAGTTCAGGTAATTACGGGACGTGCTGGGAGATCCTGAATAATAGATACAACAATATCAAACTAATTTTTACATCTTACATTAACGCTTTAATTAATATACCAGTTTTACAACAACAGTCACTGGTACATATCAAAAGGATCCACGACACCTCCCTGGAATCGCTAAATGCTATCAAGAATCTTGGCGTGGATATCAGCAACTGGGATCCGCTTCTTGTTCATATTTTAAGTCAAAAATTAGACTCGGACACCCATAATGAGTACATAACATCATTAAAGCGACCTCGTGAATTACCATCGCTGAAAGAATTTTTTGAATTTCTAGACGGCAAGTTTACTGCTCTAGAAAGTTCACGTAAAAAGCAAGAAAGTCCGACATCAAAGTCACATAATTATAATCATTCATCGAACAATTTAAATCATTACGGCAAATCAAACTATAAGAAACCTACTTATTTCAAACAAACATTCGCTTCAAATAACAAAATTGCGAAACCTACGTCCGGTCAATACAGCAAGTCCGCAAAATATTGTATTTTATGCAACAATAATGAACACGGATTATTTTATTGTTCTAAATTTTTAGAAATGCCATCATATTTAAAACGTAAATTTATTGCGGAAAAGAAATTATGCCAAAACTGTCTTTATGATCATCAGGGTAAGAAATGTTTCTCCGAAAAACGTTGTCGTGAATGCAATGAAAATCATAACTCAATTTTACACGACGCGTTTAGTAATAAGACGCTTATGCCGGCATCAAATGACGCGCACGCTTCCAACAATATGCATGGCAACACACACGTGTCACTGCAGGGTCAAGCACCTGAGATCTTGTTAGCAACCGCTGTTATTAAGGTAATGGCTCATGATGGATCATATCACAGCATGCGTGCACTTCTCGATCAGGGCTCCCAAACTTCATTAATATCAGAAAAGGCAACGCAAGCCTTGGGGTTGCGCAGAAGGCGGTGTCACGGCGTGATTACGGGTATTGGAGACAGGGAGAATAACTGTAAAGGCGTTATCACACTTAAGTGTCAGTCGTATAATGAAGATTTTTGTTTAGAAACCGATGCATTTATCATGAAAACATTGTTGAAAAACTTACCAAGTTATACATTCCCTACACCGAACTGGACTTTCTTAGACAATATTCCTCTCGCAGATCCGAATTTTAACATCTGTAGTTCAGTGGATCTCCTACTGGGAGCAGACGTATACAGTAGTATTTTGTTGGAAGGGATATTTAGAGCAGGACCTAACTTACCTATAGCACAGAAAACACGTTTCGGTTGGATATTGAGCGGGAGTGTAGAGCGAACATTACAATGCAACGTCACTTTAAATAACAACGATGATATACAACAGTTTTGGAAAATTGAAGATATCTCTGAACAATCATCTATATCGGCAGAAGATCAAAGCGTGATTGAATTTTATAATAACACTACAATTCGTCGCCCAGATGGTCGAAACGTTGTCCGTCTGCCTCTTAAACAAAACATAGAACAAGATTTAGGCTTATCACGGAACAAAGCTATCGCTCAATTTAAACAACTTGAGAGAAAATTTAATAATCAAGATCATATTGCTACGGAATATAAACAATTTATAAATGAATATTTATCGTTGAATCATATGTCACCAGCTGACGGTAATCTGACGCCGAGTTATTATTTACCTCACCATTGTGTGTTACGCGAGGAATCTACTACGACAAAGTTACGTGTAGTATTCAATGCATCATCAAAAACAACTACTGGGTTAAGTTTAAACGATTTGATGGAGAGTGGCCCAAATTTACAACAAGATCTGCAAGGTCTTCTTATCAAATGGAGACAGTACAAGTACGGTTTTACATCAGACATAGAAAAAATGTTTCGACAAGTTTGGTTACATCAAGATGATCAGAAATATCAGAAAATAGTATGGAGGGAGACACCTACAGATATGTTGAGGGAATATCAGTTAGCTACAGTGACATACGGCACCAAGGCCGCGCCATTCCTTGCAATGATGACTTTACGACAGTTAGCGAATGATGAAAAGGATAATTACAAGGGGAGTTCAGCTACTCAAGTCATAGATACAGCATTTTTAATGGATGATTTCGTGCATGGATGTCATTCCATTGAGGCAGCAAGCCAGCTCATCCCGGATCTTATCAATCTTCTCAAATCTGGAGGATTTAATCTCAGAAAGTGGAAGTCTAATAGCCAAGAATTATTAAAAATGGTTGATAGTAATCAAGAATCTATTAACTATGATTTCAAGCAAGCAGAATCAGCAAAGACTTTAGGATTAAGTTGGAATCCACAACATGATATATTTAGTTTCACATCAAAAATAGAATTTTCTCAGAAACCTCCTACAAAACGAACACTGCTGTCTGATATTTCAAAACTTTTTGACCCTCTTGGTTGGTTATGTCCGATTTCAACAAAAATCAAGATTTTATACCAACAAGTATGGGCATTAAAAATACAGTGGGACGATCCTTTACCTGAGCACATACATAAGGAATGGATTAAAATAAGAGATGAGATGCAATTAATAAATCAATTCAGTATACCGAGATGGTTGAGAACGACCGAGCATAACACTATTGAACTCCATGGCTTTTCCGACGCATCAATGAAAGCATATGCTTGTGTTGTCTATTGCAAGCTGAAGTCATCTGTTATCATGGTAGCTGGAAAATCAAGACTAGTACCTATTAGCAAAAACTACACTCTACCGAAGCTAGAATTATGTGCAGCCCTGCTACTAACTAAATTAATGGCTAAAATCAAAGAATGCCTCAACAGTTATCATATCAATATTTATTGCTGGGTGGATTCTATGGTGGTACTAGGATGGATAAATGGTTCTCCAGAGCGCTGGAAGCCATTCGTAGCTAACAGAATTAAGCAAATCATACAAGTCACTAATCCAGATAGTTGGAGGTATGTTAAGTCCGATGAGAACCCAGCCGACTGTGCAAGCCGCGGCTTAACACCTTCACAGTTACGAGATCACGAGTTATGGTGGAAGGGACCCACTTGGTTAGTGTCATTCGAATCAAAAGAGCAATCAAGCAATCAAATAAGTTACACGACAGATCAAGAAGTGAAAAAAGCCCAGGTTTTAGCTACGATAAACACAACAGAACAAGAAAATATTATCAAACAATTGTTAAGCAATTATAGTTCATTAAGCAAGAGTACTAGAATTTTAGCATGGATATATAGATTTGTATCAAGAAAGCAAATAAGAAAATCATACCTAACATTAACCGAAATAAAGCAAGCAAAAATTAGAATAATTAAGCAACAACAAGAAGAATATTTAAATGAAGAAATAACAGCATTACAAAAGGGATATAAAATAGCAATAAAAAGCAAGATTGGTATGTTAAATCCTATTCTCGATAAATATCAAATACTGAGAGTGGGAGGACGGCTGAAACATGCGAACATCAATTCCGATATGAAACACCCCATAATCATTCCAAAGGGTAGTCGACTAGCGGAGTTAATCATCGACGAATGTCATGAACTTGCATACCATGGTGGAGCTAGACTAACTTCAGCCTTTATGCGACAGAAATATTGGCTAGTAAGCGGTCTCAAGGCTACCAAAAAACGTATCCATCAATGTGTAGAACAAGATGTTAATTTGCCGGCTGGGAAGTGGCCTCTCGGCCGAGTCATACAATTGCACCCCGGAAGCAATGGCAACGTCAGAGTTGTTACACTAAAAACGAAGAACGGAGTTATAAAACGACCCATCGTCAAATTATCTATTTTACCTGTTCATGAAGATCACTCAGTTCAACAAGGATCACAGAAGCATAATAATCAGAGAGAAAAGGAGAATAATCAAGTCTGTCACGCGTCTCAAACAAGAAGAAAAAATACATATAGTTTATCCAGAATGATTTTTGGTTTATTACTTTTTATAATGACCTTTATAGCAAACACAGAAGGTTCATTTAACATAACTCCTCTACATAACAATCAAAGTTTGTATTTCGAAAAGATTGCAAATATGTATGTTATCAGAGACGAGTGGCGCCTAGTAGTCTACTACGACATGAGTCCTTACTGGGAAGGCACGCGAGCATTAAATAAATACATTGAATATTTACAAAACATTTGTACTAAGATAAAGAACGTCTCACATTGCGACGCGATCATGTTACAGCTCGAGCACAGTAATGAACAGCTGCAATATTACAATGGATTATTGTTAAACAATAAACAATCACGTACACGCCGTGGATTGATAAACGGAGTAGGATCTATTGCGAATAGTTTGTTTGGAATCCTGGATAACAATTTTGCCGAAAAGTATGAACAAGATATACAACTAATCAGGAAAAATCAAGAACATCTAGCATTACTTTGGAAAAATCAAACTACTATAGTTGAAGCAGAATTCAATTTACTGAAACGTACTGAAAATATTATGAACAAACAACACAAGCTTATCAATCAACGTTTACATATTTTGGAGAACGCCGTTAATGAATGGAAATCTGAAAATTTGCAAAACTCAATTATAAACGACTTTACGCTAACTATGATGATGGCCAACAATATACTACTTCACCTCAAACACATGCAAGACACCTTGTTAGATACTTTGACCAATATTTACAACGGTCAGTTGAGTCTTCATCTACTTACCCCAGATCAACTTCATCATGAACTAAACATCATCACTGAAAAGATTTCAAAGGATTTATCCGTTCCATTTGATAGTGTTAGTCTACCTAAAATCTATCATCTGTTAAAAGTAAAAGCAAAAATATCTACAAGCTATCTCATATTTGAAACCAAAGTACCTCTAGTTCACAGAGACATGTATGATATCCAAAAAGTCTTACCTGTCCCACAATTACATATTGACCATACGATGATTCATATTGAACCCATATCAAGTTACCTAGCAATCAACATAAAGAAAGATGCTATGTTACCGATGACTGAAAGTGATTTAAGTGCTTGCTTACACCAAGATTCAGAAACAATGTTATGTCATACAAAGGCCTCGGTCCATAACATCAAGGAAGACGAAAGTTTATGTAAAAGAGATCCAGTTACTAGCAAATGTAACGTCTACAAGGAGCCGTGTGAAAGAAAATGGCATGAATTGAACCAATTAAACACTTATTTTTATTTTTGTTGTAAACAATGTCCGGTTAAATTACTATGTGATGATCGAATTACCCCGCTACAACTATCAAGTGTCGGCCTGCTGACTACAAGCTCAGGTTGTATAATTAAATTTAAAGACTTTACTGTATTTACTCACAAGCAGGAGGCAAGCGAGATGCATATCAAGGGAGATCTGGAAGTCCCAAAATTATCAGCCATCAATCACGTCTTCAATATATCCATACCTATGCCTCCTCGTGACGTCACTGAAACGAACACTAGCGATAACAGTGCATTACTTGAGATACAAGAACAAATACATAATATGCAGCAGACGGTGCCGCTGTACGACGACATCAACCGTCACGACATTCATCATTATACGGTATTGTACGTCATCATAAGCATTTTAGTCGCGGGAGCAGCTTTCTGGGCGGTGAGGAGCCTTCGGCGGAGATCAACCGCAACAGCGGCGCCAGCAGTGGTGCCGCGCAGGCAGCTGAACGACCGTCCACGCGACGTAGACAATACTCAGTGCAGTGTAAGTGATCAGTGCGATAATATTAAAAAGCCGCGGTACCAACGTCGCTCGATCGGTAGTGCTCAGTGCAGTGATAAAGTAGTCAATCAATCGGGTAACCGTGTGAGTAAAAGTGTTCAGTGTATAACGTGTAGTGTTGGTAAACAAAATAAAAGCACGTCTCCGTCTTTTCGTGCAGTTTATGTTGTCGGTGACGATCGTATCAAATTCAATTCATTATAGTTAATTACTTTTCATACTATTGTTTCCATATACTAACAATTAGATTAAGAAAAATTGTGTATCATGTTGTAGCATCTTCATCAATTTAACATTCACATCCTTGTCGTCGCGGGAGCATGTACGAGCCAACTCGTACATCTTGCTGTGTCGACAATTTACTTGAGTCGCGCGATTATATTAATTGCATTTTTGTATAACAACTTCAGTGACACGTTAGAAGTGGTACGTAAGACACGGTCCGTATTAAACGATTGCATCAAGGCGATCGCGCGTGCTCACTCATAAATCAATCATTTATCATTAGTTTATCAATCAAGTGAAATATATAATTTAAATCATACCGACTCGTATAATTTCAAGATATCAAGCAATCAGTAATACAGTTAAATCAGATCATAATTATCATATCACGACAAGGAGTGTAGTAGTTAATCAAGGACTCTACATATATTGTCCGCTTATTATTTTATACTGATATCATCGCAAACAATGGCTTAATTTTAGTACTATAGATGTTCACGTTGCTACGTAGGTCTCTCTTGAGAAGGTCTCAAGCGCACCACCACGCTGCGCCAATGAGGATTGATTGTCGTCTATTCGAATAAAAAAGCGTAAACTTCGAGTAAGTATCACCTTGCTGTTGGCGAGCTTGTCGATGTTCTCCCGCAGCAGGTGGTCGGTGGCGGACAGCTTGGCGGCCAGCTCGTGCTGCAGCGCGGCCGCCAGCGGCTCCAGCGCGCGCGCCGCGCCCGCGCCCGCCGCCTGCGCCGCGCCCACGCTCGCCTGCTCGCCCACGCGCGCTATGCGCTCCCATCTGACACCAACACCATCACCATCACCACCACATACATTATACTGTGGAACCTCGATTACCCGGCCCTCAGTTACACGGATTCGCGATTATCCGGACTATAAAGCCCGATCAAATAAGTCACGTCAAATGACAATTACCAAATACTTTAACCCTTTAAGGTTGCAGTATTCTAGTATTTTTTAATAAACATTGATTTTTGATAAGAAGCTTGAGAAATTAAGAAGCTTTTTTTATGTATAAGGGGGTATATCTATAAAGTAAAGTGTATCGTCGACCGACCCGTCAGCGAGCGCGGCCTCGACGGCGGCGGCGGTGCGCGTGGCGTGCGCCCCCAGCGCCTCGTCAAGCGCCTCGCGGCTCACGGCGCCCCCCGCCGCCCCCGCCGCCGCCGCCGCCCGCGCGCCCAGCTCGCTGCGCAGCGCGCGCACCTCGCGCGACTGCTGCGTCAGTAGGTCTGCAACGACAGTACACAGACATTGCATTTTTAACAGACTTCAAAAAAAAGGAAGAGGTTCACAATTCGACTGTATGTTACCTCAGAACTTACGACTGGGTGAACTGATTTTGATGATTCTTTTTTTAATCCTACATAAATTTGAGCGAGATCTGACAAGTAGTTTTTTGAGTAATTTTTCAGTCGGTTATTTTTTGTTAGTGCAATAAACCTTAGTATGAAAGCCATCCATGATTATATATTTTTAATAGCGTGTTCGAGATAGCTCTGATCAAGAATTTTATCGAATGTTATTTACTGATAGTTAAACGTGAAATATATTTATATGAATAATTTAAATATTTGGATTGTTATTGGCAAAACGTAACATTATCCAAAATAAAAACTCACCAGTGAGCTTATCGAGCTTCTGCTCGAGGGCTTCCATTTTGATCCTCGTGGCTTCCTCGTTGGCGCGGTCGAGCTGCGCGGCGAGCAGGGGCGCCGGCGGGGCGGGCGCGAGGGGCGCGGCGGGCGCGGGCGGCACCGGGGGCGGCGCCAGCGTCGGCACGAGCGGGGGCGGCAGCGGGGCGCTGCACGACTTGTCGCTGGACGCCTTGCGGATGTTCGCCTCCGTGATCTGCGCCATCGATATCTGCGGCCACGACGTGTCTGGAATCAACAAAACAATCACTTGTTTTATAAAATATACATTTGGTTAAAATATTCGTTACCTTTAAGCTCAACTACATAATATTACTCGTTCATATGAAGGCTTCAACCCATTAATGGCCCACTACTGGGCACGGGTCTCTCCTCTTGAGGAGGCCTAGAGCATACTCCACCACGCTGCTTCAGTGCGGATTGGTGGAGAGGTTAGTGGCCAACCCGAGTGTCGGAAGTTTTTCAAACCGCTCGAGGGCCTCCGACATGGCTTAACGACTGTTATCTTATGATAACAACCGGGACCGACGGCTTTACGTGCCCTCCGAAGCACGGAAACGCTCAAGAAATTTTTGCCACTAGCGGTCACCCATCCAACTACCGACCGCGCCCGCTGTTGCTTAACTTTTTCGATCACATAGGATCGCCGCAAGCCACCGGGCTATGAGCGCTTCATATAATTAGTTATTAAATATATGAACTCCTTTTTACATACTTTTTGGCATAGTTAAAGTTTACATGGAGGAGTGCAGAACCTTAATATTCTCATTTAATATGAATTAAAAACACATACTACACTTCACATTTGACACACACAAACATAATATGCACACAAATGTCATTGTGAAGTAATGTAGCCCTTTGACACTTACGGTCGAAATTGGGTCTCTTGTTCATACTATTATACTAGTGATATTTATAAAATATAAAGCATAATATACTGACTGGCATGCGTGAGCGCGGCGGACGGCGGCGGCGGCTGCTCGGGCGTCATGAACAGCTCGGGCGCCGCGGGGGGCTCCTCCTCCTGAACACCATTACACCACCCACATACTGTTATTAGTGCATCGAAGGGAATATTCATTTATTGCAATTGCATTTTGTAATAATTCAGAGTAAAAAACGCAAAAAAAACTTGTTTGAGGATCCGCTATTATTTTAAATTTTTTAATTTTTTTGGATTTCTTGTTATAGCGGCCACAGAATTATACTACGTCAAAATGTATGCATGTAACACACAGCGGTGTAAATGAATTGGATCTCATCGGTAGCATTTACCCGGACCCTGAAATACTAGTAACAGTTTCACTGACCAAGTCCTTGTAGTAGTCGGTCTGCTCTTGCTCCATGATCTGCTGCACCTCGCGGCTGGGGCTGGAGCCGCCCGACGGGGGCTTCGCCTCCCCGCCCGCGCCGCCCCCCGCCGCCGCACCCACACCACCACCCGCCTCCTCCACACCTGCGGAACCAATCACGCTTCAATTATTTACTTCGTCATAGGAAAAATCTGCTCACTGAACGAAAGAACTGGCTCTCAAACCTAAATTACATAAGTCAACATGTGATTTGCCTATCCAAACGTTTAAGAGATATGTGAAATCTCAGCTAGTAGGCAAAGGATACTATAGTATAAATGAATATATTAATGACAAAGACGCCTAGAAATTAGTGCCGCATCCAGTTCCGCTTAGGTTAGAACATATTATGTAACTTTTCATTATTTTAAAAGATGTGCCGAGGAGTTTCCTTACGGCTTTTCTTCCCCATGACAAAGCACCTTTCCAAAAGCTGGTAGATTTAAAAAATGACTTGCATAAGTGTATCAGTGGAGGAACAAGAAATTCATTTTATTAATCAATGTAAATAGATATTTGCATGCTCATCAATAAATTATAGATTTAAATTATCAATTTAATTATTAGCAGGTAATTAATAATAATTTTAACAAATAATTTGCATGCCTAGTCTTGGTAAATGTGAGCGATATTTGACAAATTACACCATTTTTCACCACATTTTCGCAAATAAATTATCATTTCATTTCAGTGATATATGTATATATGGACATATATGGATAAAGATTTGATTTGAAATAGTGTGCGTTCAACTCACCGCCGATGGAGGCGCGCGGCTTGACGCTGACGTCGGGCGTGGCCGACAGCGGCGGGTCGTCCTCGTCCCGCTTGCCCGGAGAGCTGCACAACATTTAACATAATTTATATGGATCACTTCACATTTATGAACCTGTAACCTAGTTGGTAGTGCCCTGCCTGCGAAGCGAGGGGTCCCGGGTTCGATTCTCTCGGCTCATGGGTGTGATTGTGATGTGTTATATGTATCGTCCACCCGCGACACAGGTAATAACTTACTGCGGGGGCATGAGTGTGTTAGCGTTTATTATTTTGTTTTTTTTTTTATTTCCAGCCATCCTCCTGCCATCTAATGAATGGCTGTATTAGAGACATCATCCACCAAGCTTGTCAAGTGTAAATTGACAGATTTTAAAGAACATTACAAAAAAATCACATCATCACTTCACAATGTTTTCCTTTACCAAATCTAGTGTAAATAATTTGTAATACGTATATAACGTTAATAATTAGAGGTGCGTGCAAGATTCAAGGCTACGTAGCTCTGTGCTTAAAGCCAATTTCTAAAGTATGCCAATGCAAATACAAATGGGCCACCAAGTTACCTGAAGGCATCTGGCGTCATAAGGTTGAGTTGCGGCGGCACGGGCGGCGGCGACTCCGGCCGCGTGCCGATGAGGCTGCCCGGCTGCGTCTGTACCACACACATGGACATGGATTCAATACGTTGAGGTTTGGAGAAAGGGTCACAATTAAGTCGTTTTTATACCTCATGAGGACTACACAAATAAATTTCCTTTAAAATGTATTACAATTGTTTGATGTTACATTTTTTTAAACATCAGTCCCAGCTGTTTCAAATATGATAGTCTGATTATTATGCTTCCAAAGCCAACTTGATTGACGTTAACATTGACTTAGTAACATATTGGACGTCCCTGTTCCGGATTCTGTATATCGTCCTTTGTACTAATTGGAACAAGACAAAAACACCGGTCCGTCTCCCCCTCTGCTTTGAGTTCACTGACCCTGACTGACTGTAATGTTTACAGCTACAACGAGGGACGAGGATGGAGGTACCTGTGACCGCATGAGCAGGTTCTTGAGCTGCTGGCTCTGCTGCTGCAGGATGGAGGAGGGCACGGCCGCCGGCGCCGCCGCCTCGCCCGCCGCCTCCAGAGACAGCGCCTCCAGACCTGCACCACACAGACCTCATTACTCCCCTCACTCACCCCATGTAGATCAACAGCGTTTTTCTAGGTGTTGAAGGAAACATACTTGAAAACTGCTACTGATTAACAGTTACGTTTATGTTGTCAATGTGAATGAACAACTTAAATTAAAATTTTAAAAACTCTCGACAGTTTAATTTACACTAATGACTAAACATAGCTAAAAACACTCTCGATTAAGTCACCATTCAGACAGAAAAAACTACATCAAAATTGGTTCATCTGTTTGGGAGCTACGATGCCACAGACAGACACATACAGACACGTCAAACTATTAACACCCCTCTTTTTTGTAGGGGGTTAAAGTGTTAATTAAAAGAAAAACTATGTAAATGTACAAGTAAGCTTGTCCAAACTATATAAATCTCACCCGGCAAGGGGTGTGGGTGTGGGTGTGGCACGGCGAAGGGCGCGGGAGGCTCGTACAGCAGCTCGCCCTCCTGCAGACCCTTGGGCTGCACGATGTACAGCCGCAGCCGCACGGCCGCGCCGCCCGCGCCGCTGCACTCCGCCGCGCTCTCCTGTCACACGAGACACGCCCACATCACTTGACGTCATCACAAAATGCAGTCTCTCTAACGCCCCAACTCAGAGCCACTAATGCTTACTTAAATCGCTCCTTAGTACAAAATTTGTAGAGTGATTCTTTACTAAGGAGCAATTAAAGTAACCGTTACTGACTCTGAGTTGGGGCGTTAAGAGCTTACTCCAATGCTTCAATGCGGATTGGTAGACGAAGTAGTCTTTGTATGAAGTTATCCTTCTGTATGTATTTTGTGATGTGAACATACACATATTACATAAATTACATAGATAGTGGTACATACACAGAGGAGTTGTAAACCCTACAGTACTCACATCGTGATGCAGGTCAAACTCGTCGGGCGAGTCGTCCGGGTTGACGTCGGCGCCGTTCTGGTGGTAGGGGTCGTCGCAGCCCGACTCGCACTTCGGCTGGATCTCCTCTGGAGCGGAACACTTTATTTTCACGTCCAACTTAAACGTCACGTAAATGTAACATTATCTACTGTTATACTATACACTCGAATACATCCATCCATTCATTACTTGAAAACAAACCTCAAATGATACAATGACATTTTCTTCAGTTGGAGGTCGTACTTCGAGGGATGATGTAATTTTTTTTTTATGGAAACAGCCGGCAAACGAGCTGACGATCCACCTAATGGTAAATGGCTATCGTCGCCCATGGACATCAGCAATACCAAAGGCATCACTGATGCGTTGCCGGCCAAGAAAGAGAGAAGAAAAAGAAAGAAAGAACTGGCTCTGTGTCTCCTGTATGCTTTTCAGTTCCAAACAGTGCATGAAATCTATCTAATCAAAGCCTTGTAAAGAAGTGTAATAATACCTCGTTCAATATCCCTTGGCTGGCAGTTGCATTTTTCTTCTAAATTTTTAAATCTTGACAGTTCGGTTTGTTTACAAAAATGCAACTGTCAGCTGGGATTCCAAGAGAGGAGCTTGGAAGGATGTTGATTGATTTAATCTATACTAATATTATAAAGAGGAAAGCTTTGTATTTTTGTATTTTTGTATGTTTGCAACGAATAAACTCAAAAACTACTGAACCGATTTTCAAAATTCTTTCACCATTAGAATGCTACATCATTCATGAGTAACATAGGCTATATTTATTACTAGAAAAAATTAGGGATCCTTGCTAAAACATCAGTAATGTGAACCAAAGTGTGAAAAAATTTGCTTAAAAATTTCTTTCATCGCATACGCTGCGGGAACTATTGATGATAGAACAAAAAAATGTTCTACAATATTATAGAACATATCAATATCTACAAAAAACTTCGCGATAGTATATGTCCAACTATTGTCGTTATGTCACTATAACCACTTTTTACATTTTAAAAGTTAATAAAAAAGATGACCAAAATCAGATCATGAAAACCATACCTTCGTATTAATCCTTATCCAAATAAATCATTTCATATTCAAAACTGTTTCAATACCTATAGATAACTTTTTGAATTACTCAAATCGGACATTCCATTCAGAAGATATTACGTAGTAAAGGAACTACGTGACAACGTGATTGTACGAGTAGCAACAATCATCACCGGCCCCGCGGCCGGACAGCTCGCGCGTGTTCCGCGGATCCCGATTATGTAACACGGGGAGGGGAGGGGAGGCGAATGGGGAGAGGGAGAGGGAGAGGGAGAGGGAGAGGGAGAGGGAGAGGGAGAGGGAGAGGGAGAGGGAGAGGGAGAGGGAGAGGGAGAGGGAGAGGGAGAGAGAGAGGGAGAGGGAGAGGGAGAGGGAGAGGGAGAGGGAGAGGGAGAGGGAGAGGGAGAGGGAGAGGGAGAGGGAGAGGGAGAGGGAGAGGGAGAGGGAGAGGGAGAGGGAGAGGGAGAGGGAGAGGGAGAGGGAGAGGGAGAGGGAGAGGGAGAGGGAGAGGGAGAGGGAGAGGGAGAGGGAGAGGGAGAGGGAGAGGGAGAGGGAGAGGGAGAGGGAGAGGGAGAGGGAGAGGGAGAGGGAGAGGGAGAGGGAGAGGGAGAGGGAGAGGGAGAGGGAGAGGGAGAGGGAGAGGGAGAGGGAGAGGGAGAGGGAGAGGGAGAGGGAGAGGGAGAGGGAGAGGGAGAGGGAGAGGGAGAGGGAGAGGGAGAGGGAGAGGGAGAGGGAGAGGGAGAGGGAGAGGGAGAGGGAGAGGGAGAGGGAGAGGGAGAGGGAGAGGGAGAGGGAGAGGGAGAGGGAGAGGGAGAGGGAGAGGGAGAGGGAGAGGGAGAGGGAGAGGGAGAGGGAGAGGGAGAGGGAGAGGGAGAGGGAGAGGGAGAGGGAGAGGGAGAGGGAGAGGGAGAGGGAGAGGGAGAGGGAGAGGGAGAGGGAGAGGGAGAGGGAGAGGGAGAGGGAGAGGGAGAGGGAGAGGGAGAGGGAGAGGGAGAGGGAGAGGGAGAGGGAGAGGGAGAGGGAGAGGGAGAGGGAGAGGGAGAGGGAGAGGGAGAGGGAGAGGGAGAGGGAGAGGGAGAGGGAGAGGGAGAGGGAGAGGGAGAGGGAGAGGGAGAGGGAGAGGGAGAGGGAAGGGGGAAGGGGGAAGGGGAGAGGGAGAGGAAGCGGGAGAGGGAGAGGGAGGACACGGAAACTATAACGGCTAAGAATGGCTGTACCGATTTTAATGATCTCTGATTTGTCACATTCTTAGGCGATACGAAGTTCGCCGGGTCAGCTAGTTCTTTAATATATTGATATATGTGATTAATACTTACCTAATTATTACTGGAACTGTGTGTTGATGTTACATACATAATTATAAATTACCTTTATTGGAACTATATTTCATTTACGGACCTACCCAGCCCTGGGAATTATTATATATTTGTGGAGGACCTACACCACACCCTCGCAACCTGACTACCAAAACTAGAATAGTTTTTAACAGAGACAACATACCAGCATCCACAATACAGAAGCTCAGCACGGGATAGGGCAGCAGGAACTCGGACACACTCTTGCAGTACGCATTAGAGCCGTCGGCGTTGTGCGCCATGTGCAGCACGTACAGACTGCGCGCCTTGAAGTCGGACAGCAGCAGGTAGGTGGCGCTGGTGTCGAGCGCCGCCTTCATGCCCAGCGCGTCGGGCACGCCGGGCGCGAAGCTGATGCTCTGCAGGCAGTCCCACGACTTGCACGACCACACCTTGATGGACGTGTTGTTCTCCGCGCCCGTCACCGCGTACTTCCAGAATTGGACGCTGCGTGACACATGTTTTGATTAAAGCCCAATTCATACGTAACGGGGTTTTTCCCGTACGGGACACGTTCCGTACGGGATTCCGCTGCGTATGTACTATCGTATACATTTTCTATGAACCGATGTCTCTACAACCTCACGTCCCGTCCCGTACCGAGAAAAAACCCCGTTACATATGCATTGGGCTTAATATTGTTATGTTTTAGATATTAGGCTGTTTGGAATTCTAGCAGACCTGGGGGCCATCCATAAATTACGTCACACGTTAGGAGGGAGGGGGGGCGATGTAGTGTGTAGGTTAAAGTATTGTCAAATAAATATTACATTGTCAAATAAAATAGTTTTTTGATCTACATACTACTAAGAAAATACCAACTTACATAGCCTAGATTTATTTGAAACGGCATTTTTTCATAAGGGGCCATCCATAAAAGTCAGTTATTTTAACTAAAATTAGTGGCTATCAAAATAAAAAAGACATTATGTCTTCGTTGTGTCTTCTGTCGTGTACTATTATGTCTTCTATGATTTTAGTACAAAATTATAAACACATATTGAGAACAGAAAACAATTACTACACTTTTGTTTCTATGTAATTTAAAACCGTGTCTGCGCTTAAAGTTACAGGCACATAATAACGTAAGTAATGTAATCGGGGAAATATTTAATTATACATAATGAACTAAATAGATCGCTAGTGTCACGAGTCACGACTCACTCGGTGTTGTAGTTCTTGTGGTTGTCGAGGAAGAAGAGCGAGCTGAGCGGCTGCCCGTCGTGCGGCTGCCACTTGTGCAGGCAGTGCGGGCTGCTCTCGTTGTTCATGTACACCTGCAACACACACACACACACACACATGTAGTACTCTCAACTTATGTACATTTAGTTCACTCTTAGGCGAGATCCGAGATAGGCCTGGCGGTTGGCGCACTCCGCACTTTTGGTACGACGTTACAAGTACGTGCCGCGTTCGACGTGTCGGCCAATTTCAGAAGGGCAGCCACGCCATGTCATACATTCATAATCTATCATACATGTCATCACACAAAAAAGACAACCCTGACGTTGTCAGAGTAGATAAGAGTTATGATTAGAAAGAGAGGGAATGTCTAGATGAAATTGGCTACTTAACACATGATCATAGATCAAACAGTTGCAGTATTTCTTGGGATAGCTGTCCCAAGCCCGACATCACAAACACATATATAACCTGGAAGAACATGACGTATCCGTCAGCGGCGGCGGTGGCGAGCGCGGAGCCGTCGGGCGAGAAGGCAGCGGCCAGCAGCGGCGCGGCGTGCTCCCCGGCCGCGCTCCCGCCCGCCGCCAGCGCCGCCGCCGCGCCCAGCGCACAGCCCGCGCCGGCGCGCGCGCGGGACTCCAGCGCACGGATGTTCCACATGCGAGCTGCAAGTTGTTATTGAACTGATACCGGCCCGGTCTGTGCTCGCATTGTTAGGAACAAATATTTCTATACTCATTTTCTTATCAGATTAGACTAATAATAAGTTATTCAGAATTTTATACATGCTACATTTACAATTAAAAAAATGTTATTTCTGTTTCTTTTAAGTAGAATATCCCAGAAAATCCCACTTCATCACTGGTGATGAATTAGGAATGAATTGCTCCCAATTGACCTCCAGTAGTCAGATGAGAAAATTCTCGTCTCAATTGACCACTGGTGGTGATTTGGTGGTCAGTCGGTCCGGAGCGGGCAAGCCAGCGCTTTAACGATGCGAAAGATTTTTTTATTCATGCGGGCATTATTTCCAAACGTAAGGATTTTTATTCATTGTTTCCTCATGACGTGGTGGGTTACATCAATATTGTTAGCAATTTCACATTATACATACGCCGAGACTTTCGACATTAATATGACTGTACAATCCAGTTTGTTACAAGTATTTTCCTATTCGTAGTATTCACTAGTTTATCTCACCAATGTGTGCGTGCGTGGTGAGCAGCAGCATGGCAGCGTCGTCGTCCGCCGCGTCGTCGTCCTCGTCGGGGATGTAGGGGCACCACACCACGCGGTGCGTCGACCCGCCCACCCCCGTGTCCTCGCGCACCTCCATTATCAACGTCGTCCTACAACATGGGTCATATTGGTATCCCTTGGGAGGTTTGCCTCAAGTAAACAAGTGTTAGCAAACTGGAAAATTCCCAGATACGATTCGTATTTGAAGTATTTTATCAGAGTGAGGTTTACATTTTTAATCTTAGGGCGCGGAATGATCCAACTTGAAAGATAGGATAGCTTACATTAAAAAAAAAAACTTTTGTCAGAACAAAGTCTGCCCGGGCAGCAAGTACAGATATATTTTTTTAAATACACAGGCTTTAAAGTAAGGCTTTTATACACTTACAACATATTAATTCCATTCAAATACTAATTCCTAAATGAACATCAGCATAATTATGCCATATTTAGGAATTTATTAAGCTGCTGTAAGCCATACAATACGTCAGTACTGTACTGCAGTAGTCATTAGATATTATGATTAGGATTAGATAAATATGGCAACACTGCCAAGTAAACGTCTTGCAAAACAGCTGTTGTAATTTAATTGTATTTTATTAGTTTCTACGTATTAAAAAACATAAAAAGTTGTAATATTTAGTATTTAAGAAGTGATTGTTTGTTTAAATATATAAATTAAGGATCACATCAACGCAAGTATTGACAAAACTTATCGGAAAATTTCACCCAGACGCCTGGTCAAACTGTCAAGTTGGAATTCAAATTAGTAACGTCGTTCAAATCCGGGGAGTATTGTTTTCTTTCAATAATACACTAGACTTAACAATGCTAACATCATCATCACACATCACATACTTCACATAATCTCACAGTAGTGAGTAACGTCAAACTACGCACCGGCGCTCATATTTGTCTCGTTTTACTTGACTACACAGTGGAAGTAAAATTTGACGACAGATCATTTTGCCTCAGACAAAATAATCACCTCACACTGCACCTATTTCATACTTCACTATACTAAACTATAGTATCACAGTTCATGTTAGATTTGTTACATTGTTAGAAAATTACAAAGTTCTATTTAACTTTTGGAACTTAGTTGTGGTAGGATACCTACCTACATTTGGTAATTAAATTATTAAAATTAACCTTGACTTACAATAAGAGTACTACAGTTTATTTATTGCAGCATAATTACAATACAATCACATTTAAATAAAAGAAAACTTAAACTTATACATTAATCAACCTCGGTTTTGCACATCAATCTACTTTTCAACTAGGACTAAAAAACTTATCTCTCTGTACAATTAGTGTGCTTAAATTATCTATTTATTTTCAGTAAATAAACATAACAAAAGGCCCAAATATGATGACCCGCCAATCTGCTCTCAAAGAAACTGAAGCGAAGCTCAAACTCACTCTTAAAGAGCTCAAAATTAGCAAGGATCTCAATGCTCAACTACTACAGGAGAGGGAGGAATGTGAAGCTGAAATCGCTAAGACTGTAAATGACAACACCGAGTTCAAGATTCAGCTTGCTACTCTTCACAATAAATACTCGGAAATCCTGGAGCAACGAGACAACCTTCAAGACATTGTTAATTCTTTCAATCAATGTAGCTATGAGTATGAGAGGGCCCTGAGTCGCATCACTGAGCTAGAGATAAGCTTAAATGAGGCAAACAAGACCGTGACTCAATTAGAACAATTAAAGGAATCTCAGGAATGTGATGCTACTCAGAGCCTTTTCAGTGAACTTGTTCAGTGTGGTTCCAATTCCAATTCTATAACAAATTCATCTATTATAATTGACTTGACTTCTAAAGATAACTCATTAACACCCACAACTTATTTCAACAGTCATAAAAAACTTAAAAAATATATAAAAATAAAGAAATTTTTGACGAAGACTCAAAAGCTTGTCAAACGTAAAAATTGCATACAGCAGCTAGGGCAAAGTAGAAAGCAATGCTTATCATTAATTGATAAAGTTGAATTATTGCAGACTGAATTGGAACACAGTAGGTCATGGTATGATGCTGAGTCTCTGCAGCTTCAAAGTAAAATTGACGGCTTGGAAAAATCATTGCAGGATATGACCAGCTTGTACACCTCTGCCCAGGAACAAATTAAGGAACACATATCCTCTTTTGACCACCTATTAGAAGTCTGCAATGACAATATGGAGAGGTTTGAGTCACTGTCCAATAAATTACAACTCAATGAGGACAAAACCTGTCGATGTGCTTCGTCGGTGCAGGGGGAAAGCATCATGCAGACTGAACCTATCAGTACAGACAAAAAAACTATTGTTATTAGTGACGGCATAGGGAAACATTTTGGGTCTATAATGAGCTACTACATTACACACCCAGTACTAAACTTGTGCTCACCGGGAGCCAACTTTGAGTATTTAATTAATCAGATTAATTCAAAGGACTTAGATAGGAACACTTCCATAGTACTGATGATTGGTGATAGTCTGGACATTAAAAAGTGGCAAATTACTAAGTGTATAAAAAAGTTATTATTATTAAATGAGAAAACCAAATGTCAATTTGTAATTTGTGCATTTCCATACTCCAATAATTTAAGCCATACACAAAATGAATATATATATAAACTGAATAAATCTTTGTACAACTTGACAAATGATCATAGGGATGCTATATTGTATTTTGACATAAATAAATTTATTTCATCATGTAGGGTATCTAGGGATATTATTTATCTGCCAAAAAAATATAAAAAACAATTAGCTAAATTATTAGCTTACCATCTGAATGATGCTGTTACAAATAGGGTAACAAAGTCTATTGACACATTTATTGAGTGTGGTAGTAGTACCACTATTTCTATTTTAGACAAATGTACTAATATTTGTACAAGTAATAATTTAAACTAGATAAAAAGACAATGGATAAGCCCTCTTATTTAAATATAGTTCATCAGAATATACAAGGCTTAACCGGCAAAGAATTAGAATTAGAATTATTTGCTGAACATAGCAATATTAATGTATTATGTATAACAGAGCATTGGATACCATACTTACAAGGTCATGTTAGTTTGAATAATTATAGATTGTCAAGTGCGTTCTTTAGAAGGACTGCTATTCATGGGGGTTCTCTAATCTTAGTGCAAGATAATATTTCTTTTAAAGACCGAAAAGACATTGTTAGTTTATCTGTTGAACGCACTATTGAACTGGCATGTGTGGAACTGGAGCGGTTTTTTATAGTCTGTGTATATAGGCCCCCCTCTGGTGACTTTAGTATTTTCGAAGATACACTGGAGGATGTACTTAAACGGTTAGTCTCTAAAAAAGAAGTAGTGATATGTGGTGACTTCAACGTAGACATCTTATTAGATAGTCCTATGGCTACTAGGCTACTAAGTTTGTTTAAATGCTTTAATTTAAATCCAATATTCAATGAGCCAACCAGAATAACTGACACTACAGCTACATGTTTAGATAATATCTTTTGCAATTGTGAGATTTTAAATAAAGAGATATTCAGTAAGTTGAGGTCAGACCACTGCGGACAAAAAATTTCGTTGTATAATTCTGTTAATAAGAAAAAACAATTAATAAAATGTAGACCAATAACTAAAAAAAAGATTTCAACTTTTAAAGAGAAAATTAAATCAAAACTACAAACGCATTTAACGTTACAACAAAGAGATCCAATTAAACTATATAACACATTGTCAAATAACATAAATAATGAATTTAATCAAATTTTCAAGTTTAGGTATATAGATATAGCTAAAAATAGTAAATTTAGTGATTGGGCTACTGTAGGTATTTATAAAAGCAGGAACAAGATGTACGATCTCTATGCCGAGAAACAATACAATTTTTCTTCATCTTTTCAGGAGCATGTAAGAAATTATTCAAAAATCTTTAAAATAGTTTGCATTCAGGCGAAATCAATGTACATAAAGGACAAGATTATTAACTCGGATAACAAAATAAAAACGGCTTGGAATATAATTAGTAGTGAGAATGGTAACGCAAAGTCCTGTGATTTCAGTTACGAACTGTTGATTAATGATAACACAATCACTGCTGATAAAGACGTGGCAAGTGAGTTTGAAAATCACTTCCGTAATATTCCTATAACGTTAACTAGTTCATTAGCTTCTTCGCCGACGGAAGCACTTTCTATATTAAAAAATCATGTTAATGAATGTAATATTTTATTTGAATTTAAACATATAACCACTAGAGACTTAATTAACGCATTTCAGTCTCTGAAGGTAAAGAATACCGGTGACTTATGGGGCATTTCGGTAAAAATAATACAGCATATTATAGATATTATAGCACCATATTTGGTCATAGTTTTTAATAAATGCATAGATCTAGGTATCTTTCCAGATCTTATGAAATGCAGCAAAATTATACCACTTTTTAAAACAGGCGAAAAAACCGATATTAATAACTATAGACCAGTTTCTATTTTACCAACTCTTAGTAAGATTTTTGAAAAAATAATATTGAATCAAATGCTGTCCCATTTCAACAATAATAATTTATTACATCCTGATCAATACGGTTTCACTAAAGGCCGTAGTACAACCGATGCAGGGGCTAGGCTTTTAAAGCATATATTTGAAGCATGGGAATCATCACAAAATGCCATAGGTGTATTTTGTGACTTATCTAAGGCATTTGATTGTGTTCAGCACGAAACATTGCTGTTTAAACTTGGCCACTATGGTATAAAAAACAAGGCCCTTAGCTTGATCGCGTCTTATTTGAGTGATAGGATACAAAAAGTTAGTATAAAAGATATTAAGTCATCGGGGTCACCGGCTGTGTTGGGTGTACCGCAGGGCTCGATCTTGGGTCCGTTTCTTTTTCTGGTATACATTAACGATTTACCACATTATGTAAAGAACCAAGCGGATATTGTACTATTTGCTGACGATACATCATTAATATTTAAGTGTGAAAGGAATAAAGTAAATTTTGACGACGTAAATAGTGCTCTTTCGCATGTGTCGCGTTGGTTCACTATCAATAATTTGCTTTTAAATGCAAAAAAAACTAAATGTATAGAGTTTGTACTACCTAATGTTAAAAAAGTTAACAAATCTCTCAGACTGAATAATGAAATATTGCACATGGAGGAATCCACGGTCTTTTTAGGGGTGACCTTAGATAGTAAACTTCAGTGGGGCCCACATATAACAAATCTCGCGACTAAACTCGGTAGGGCTGCTTATGCTGTTAGGAAAATAAGGCAGTTTACTGACGTCGAAACTGCTAGGATGGTTTATTTTGCATATTTTCACAGTATTATGTCATATGCCATCTTGCTGTGGGGCAAAGCAGCCAGTATAGAACAAATTTTCATACTACAAAAAAGAGCTATTAGGGCTATTTATAAACTTAGATCTCGTGAAACTTTGCGTGACAAGTTCAAAGAAATAGGTATACTTACAGTAGCCTCACAATATATCTATAGTAACGTGGTTTTTATACGGAATAATATAAGCGCGTATAAACAAAATTTTGATATCACTAATCGCCAAACAAGAAAAATGCACCAGTTAGTAACGCCATCTTACCGTCTTTCTAAAGTGAAGCGATCTTTTATGGGCCGTGGTGTACAGTTCTATAATAAAATCCCAAAGTTAATACGTGATTTGCCAGTGGAATTATTTAAGAAACATGTAAAATCTCAACTTTTAGGCAAAGGCTACTATACTGTAGATGAGTACATAAATGACAAAGACGCATGGAAATGACCAGATCTGCAACCAGTTCCGTACAGGCTAGTGATACTTCTTTGTAAGAAATATACCAATGTATTTTATTTTTAAAAGATGTGCTGAGGAGTTTCTTTCGGCTTTTCTTCTCCTCCATGACAAAGCACCTTTCCGAAAAGCTGGTAAATTAAAAAAATGACGTGCATAAGTGTATCAATGATACCTACATGAATAAATGATTTTGAATTTGAATTTGAATTTGAATTTGAATTATTGTCTTATCATTTCGATCAAGCCAGCAACCATATAATTTTTTATCAGGTGTATTACTGTATGTTTGATAAAAAAAAGTGACATTATACTTGCATTCTACTCGTATATTACCTGAGGCCGCTGTCAGTGTTCTCTATCTCATGGATGTAGAAGTTCCCGAGCTCGTCAATACAAGCGAGCACCACTTGGTTTTGGATGTGGGCAAACGACAAGTCTTGCACCTGTGGACATAAAAATTTAAGCCTTCATATACTTCTCTTCAGAAAATGTATACTTTGCATTTACAAAATTAATAGCACCATGCTCAAAACATTGGAAATCTAATACCTGATCATTATAACAACAAAGGTCTATAATGTCTACATAGTATCATTTTATTGTAATATTTTAGTATTAGTATAGTATAGAGTTGCCAACCGTCCTGTTTTCTCAGGACATGTCCTAGTTTTTGTAGTGTCTTGGGACGTCCTGAATAGTTTTTAAGCAGCGTGCTGGGTTTTTAAATTTTAAAATTCGCGCGTTTCTTTTAAAATTCTTACGTTACTGGCGGCCTCACGGCTCGCTACTTGCAACTCTTATTACTGCGTCCTGTTTTCAAACTGAATTGTTCTGGTTTCTCTAACTTCAAATCCTGGTTTTTTGAAATTTGAGGTTAGCAACCCTAGTATATTATAGATGTAACTATTTTACTTACCTCTCCCTTCATTCCCTTAATGAGTGTGCGCCTGTCTATGTCAGGCTCCGGGTTGTACACAACACGCACCATGCCATTCCATGTTCCAGGGTTGGCAGCATTGGGAGCTGTGGACAAGAAACAAATTATTCTGTGCATGGATTAAAATTATAAAGATAACAAAATATAACTACAGTTAAATGCATTTATGGCGACATTGTTTAGAACAACATACTAGTTATATTGACCAAAATCAAAAGTCTGGACAGAATGCTATATGATTGTCTTTTTAAAAATATTGCTTTTTACGATATTGCATACTACCACATACATTGACTAATGTTTTCGAAATTATTATATCTATACAATGACCAGCTCAGCTGTATTGTAAACAATTTGAATAGGCACAATATAATGGTCAATGGATATTATCTTAAAAGTAAACACTTGTCCAGTTTAGGGTCTTTTGTATTTCTTAGAAACAAAACATCAGGATCATTTATTACAACTATTGGTTTTTATGACTAGATATGAGTAGTCCCTTTGTTATAACAGATTTTGACTGTATCAAGTAATGCAAATAGGTTGAATTTAAAATTAATAAGTATAAATTATTTTATTTATTTTAAGAGATCTGCTTGACCTCAGTGGTATCAAAGCATCTTAACTGTCATCTTGTTCGATACACATCTTTATTACAATATGAAAATGTACTTAATTCTTTATTCAGTGCAAACACATGTCACAATAGCACAAAATACATACATAATTATATAGGTATACACACACATATTATATATCTACTTTATATTATGATCAGAGTCGACACATGTAAATAACTTGATAAGGTGTAGTAGCAATTGGATAGGAGAGGCAGATCTAGACAATCTGCTTCAAAGAAAAATGTGATATACATATGTTACCCTTGATAGAATATGCCAAGTATTTTCCACTGATATGCACGGCCAACAGCTGGCCGGGGTAGAACTTGGGCTCCCAGTTGTAGTCTACCAGGCTCTTCAGCTTCACCTTCGAGCTGCCGTGGTTGTGGCTGCCGGCGTTCGTGCTCACCACCACGTCGGTGGCGAACACTTCCGAACTGGTCACACCATCGCCCTCCGAAAAGGTGCTACAAGATATAGTGATTATAGGGTAGTAAATGCTTCTATATAGTATCGCTTACACAGGAAACGCACTGTTATGAGGTAGTAGTAGACAACAGTATTGATAATAATGAAGAAAACATGTCATGCCTATTCTTTATACCTCTGAACAGGTTATGATGGTAAGCTTCTCAAGCAAATTGTTTAATAGTGGTAGGAGCCTATTAAAGAAATTTTAAAAATCTTCATGCACTAGTTGACTTTTTTTCCTTTAATTTCAACATAATATGAAAGGGAAACTATGGGAGAAATTTATTTTGTAATCAAATATCATGTCACTTACATAGTCTGCGTTGAATTCGTCAATTTAGGCAGCATAATTGATGGTTGCATATTTACTCTAAGCTTTTAAAGCGTACATTAATCACCACACTTTACGTTAGCTTACGGAACGTACAATAATTATTGCAAAAATTGTCATAAATTTATTACAAACGCGAAATTCTCCTGTCTGATGCCGACCAATGCCGACAGAAAGAGAAGCGTGACAGATCCAGTATCCACAGAGAACTCAAAGACAAATCCACCGACATGACAGATTAAGAATCACAGAGTAAATACGTTCCGCAGACTAGATAAAAACATTGTACAAGCTTTGAGATAGCGAGATCACCATTCGCCAGTTAGGGCCTCCACAGTGCGACGCGGATCGTCCGCACGCGAATGAACGGATGGCGTCCGTCGCGGATGAAAATCGTTTCAGGCCCTTTACAGTGCGACGCGGATGACCTACGCAGTAGTCCGCGATGGATGGTTAAATACATTACATTGTATCTGCTGGAATATATATTTAAATTCTGTCAAAATATATATTTTTTCAACCGCGTTGCTCCTCCGCGCCGCGGTCGTCCGCGTGCGGATGCTATACATAACTAACGTTGTCGTTTAGTGCCACCTGAACGATTTTCATCCGCGACGGACGCCGTCCGTTCATCCACGTGCGGACGGAGTCTGTCGCCGATGAAAATATTTTCAGGCCCTTTACAGTGCGACGCGGATGACCTACGCGGATGTCCGCGATGGATGGTTAAATACATTACATTGTATCTGCTGGAAAATATATATATACCAAATATGTATTTAACCATCCATCGCGGACATCCGCGTAGGTCATCCGCGTCGCACTGTAAAGGGCCCGAAACGATTTTCATCCGCGACGGACGCCGTTCGTTCATCCGCTTGCGGACGACCCGCGTTGCACTGTGAAGGGCCTAAGTACGACGGTGGATAGTAGTTTTCTGGACTGTTTGTTTTTTGTTACATTTCTTTAAAAATAACCTCCAAGAAACGTAAATTCTGTCTCAACTCTCGTCATATGCGGCCGCCCCACGCCACGGGCTGAATCTATAGGTACTACATCTATGGTTTTCTTATATCTATGATTTTTGTCTATGATATTTTTTAGTTTATGGCTTTATATGACAGCTTGACTTGTCAAGTCAAGTATAAATTACTGAAATAGTTGCATTGATTTTTTCCAAAAATGGTACATTTTATTTAATTTTTCTTAATTTTTTGCTTTATTATCTAAATATAACGTTATAGCAATATGTATAATTGTTGCAGTCGTTCACTGACAAGATTACTATGCTTATGTCGCGGTCGGGCCCCGACAATGTCCAAAAAGATGACGTTCCCTGGTGGATGCGCTTCGCAGGACGGGGTCTGGGCACAGTTGGTGGTTTCAGTATGTATCTATATTGTTGCTCCTGTTACATATGCCTTAATCTGCACATACTTAAGAGCCGCGCGGAGTGGCTTTCCACGTATGTAAATATATTATTATTAATAGATATGTATTATCTTATCTTAGGGTGGAAACAAACAACAATTTAAATGGACATTGTTTATTAATTCATTGTTACAGTAAACATAAAGATGGTTAAGCTGTTGACGCCCACAAGGCTTCTCTGTTTAACAATATACTTAGTTATGTCATCTACTTATCTACCATATTTTAGTGACTGCAATAATATTAGAGGTTCCTACATCCACTTACATTGCTCTGGTTTTGATTAATAGGAAATTGTCTTCCAAGTCTCAAAATGAACTTCAGTGGATTGTATTTTATACTGTACAGCTTAAAATTTTATCGTTTGTGTTCTTTGAAGTTTACAAAGAATAGAAGAAGAAGAACTAAATATTATTTCTGTTTGAATGTTTTCAATCATACATTCAATAACATTGTATAAATATGAAATAATTATGCCCCAAAAAGCTTGCTATCAATGTTGCATTATAAACATACCAACATATTACTTTCATTTTAACCTGAATTTAAAATGCAAGTCATGATTGTGTGAATTGTCATAGTATATTTTAAATGCTACTTTGAGTGTTATATGTAAAGGTTGACTTTGTCATTAAAAACAAAAAATGAAAAAAAAAATTGTTTTCAAGATGGTTTAGTGGCCAAAACTGGCATATTTGCAATATTTTCATGACTAGGGATTTAGACTAAATCTGGCCCGCTGGTGGTAGGGGCCCTCGAGAGAAAATATTGGTAATATTGATTTTAATTGTTAATTAATACCATTATTATAATTATTATTTCTCCATGGGGTTTGCCTGGATAGATACCACCCTTGAGCATGAGTCAGCCACCAAATGAATTGGCATGTTTCGGCTGAGGGCTTGAGAGCCAGTTCGTTCTTTTTTTTTCTTCTCTCTTTCTTGGCCGTCAACGCATCAGTGATGCCTTTGGTGTTGCTGATGTCCATGGGCGACGATAGCCACTTACCATCAGAGGATCATCAGCGTGCTTGCTGGCTATTTCCATAAAAAAATATATTGAATAAAATTAAAGATAGTAAGTCATATCTACCTGATGAAGATCCATTTTAAAAGTATTTGTCAACTCCATGCTGCTAATGAGATTTCGATAATCCCCAATTGACCTACTACTGAAGTAATTATGTAACAGTTGAGGGACAACTACAAGGTTTATTATTTAGTACTCCTTTTGTTGCGGATAATCATTAGATATTTTCCTTAAGTTACTGTTAATTCTATTATAATATCTATTCAGTCATGATTTTTGTTCACTAGTGCATATAGCATTTTTTATTAATTGAATTATTTTTATGTGTCCTTCTTTTTATTATTTATGGTTTGGTTTAGTGATTATTTAATGATTTATTAATTATATTAATGTTGATAATTTGATAGAATACAATATACCCAATATACTCATAGCCCGGCGGCTTGCGTCGATCCTATGTGATCGACAAAGTTAAGCAACAGCGGGCACTGTCGGTAGTTGGATGGGTGACCGCTAGTGGCAAAAATTTCTTGAGCGTTTCCGTGCTTCGGAGGGCACGTAAAGCCGTCGGTCCCGGTTGTTATCATAAGATAACAGTCGTTAAGCCATGTCGGAGGCCCTCGGGCGGTTTGAAAACTTCCGACACTCGGGTTGGCCACTAACCCCTCCACCAATCCGCACTGAGCAGCGTGGTGGAGTATGCTCTAAGCCTCCTCAAGAGGAGAGACCCGTGCCCAGCAGTGGGCCATTAATGGGTTGAAGCCAACAATATACCCACATTGTTTTGTTAGCCTTAGTATTCATTCATATCAAATTATCAATTTAAACTTGATATAGTGGTGATATATTCATCACCAGAAAGTTTGGAATGATCTGTACGGCTTTAATTAAAATGTCTTTTTTCAGCTTAGTCTAAATATAATGTTGGATGTGGACAAGTCTTTTAAGAGACACTAGGTGTCTTTCATGTTTATACGACACATATAATTAGGATGCATATTTAACTTAATTATTCAAATTTATTTTTGAAATTACAGACAAAACTATAATTTTATTATAAGTAGGTAAGATAAGTTGTTTTATTTATAAGTAATACTAGCTGCTCGGACAGACTTCGTTCTGTCAGAAGTTTTTTTTTGAGATGTAAGCTATCCTATCTTTCAAGTTGGATCAAACTGCACACGGTGTGCAAATTTGTTTAAAATCGGATAAGTAGTTTAGGAGTCCATCGCGGACAAACAACGTGACACGTAATTTATATGTATTAAAATTTAATTCAATAACCAAAAGTTGTTCTGCTTATGTTCATGAAACTGTGTTCCTAACGGGACAATATCTTGTACATTACAAACATGTGTATTGTCCAAATTATGCTGTTGGGATTCATTAATTAATTTGTCCTATGGCCGGTGACATAATCTGACTACTGTGTTGTTATAACAAATAAATTAAATATAAAATACATTATTTTTGAAACATTATAGACCACAATATGCAGTGCCGGCGTTAGAGCCACTGACACCCCAGGCAAGATTATTGTGGCGCCCACATAAGAAAATAAAAATCGATCTTTTTTGCTCGACAAATTTTTTGCTGAGTTAGGGGGCGTCCATAAATTACGTGAGGTGTTTAAGGGGGGGGAGGGGGTCGAGTCAAATCTCATCTAATCTTACGTTGGAGAAAGGGGGGGTCTCGGCAAATATCACGCAATTTTTTTTCTGATTGAAACAAAAAAATATATACTATTGGTCCATTTAATCCAGATTGTACATGCTTAAGATTTAATCTTTTAAGCGTAATCGTAATACGATTAAGATCATTCACTAAATAAAAGCACGAAGCATTTTTTTTTTCTTTTTACAATAACAATCCAACGCGTTTACGTAAGAAACCCACATTTTGAAAAATCTCACGTGAGATTGGGGGATGGGGGAGGGGGTTGAATAAAATCTCACGACATCTCACCAGGGGGGGAGGGAGTTGCAGAAAATTTAAAAAAACACCTCACGTAATTTATGGACGCCCCCTTAGGTTTATTATGAATTTTATTTTTCATTTTTTTTTGCTCCTCACCCCAAATGTGGCGACACTCCAAATTTGACGCCCTAGGCCGTCGCCCCACCGCCCCTCCCCCCCCCCCCCCCCCCCCCCCCCGGCTCTGACAATATGGTATTATATTATCTGTGTTAACTTCCAGTTGCCATAATCCTGGGTCTGTTCAACTGCATGGGCATCATATTGTTCAGCGTGACCAGCCTGATCGCGGGCATCTGGCAGATGCTCGCCGGGTTCATCGTGCTGGTGTGCGAGGCGCCCTGCTGCTGCTTCTTCGTCGACTACGTGCAGACCCTCTCCGACAAGATGGAGACCAGGCCCTACTGGAACAAGGCTGCTTTGTATATCGCGTGAGTGCTGTTACTTGCCTTACTTATACACTTATTAATCGACTTCAAAAAAAAAGCGGCCAAGTGCGAGTCGGACTCGCCCATGAAGGGTTCCGTAGCAGCAAGTAACATAATATAAAAGTTCTTGAAGTTCGTTGTAACTTTGATCGAGGTAAATTGCGGTTTACGATTTATGACGTATTAAAAAAAAACTACTTACTAGATCTCGTTCAAACCAATTTTCGTTGGAAGTTTGCATGGTAATATACATCATATATTTTTTTTAGTTTTATCATTCTCTTATTTTAGAAGTTACGGGGGGGGGGACACACATTTTTCCACTTTGGAAGTGTCTCTCGCGCAAACTATTCAGTTAAGAAAAAAATGATATTAGAAACCTTAATATCATTTTTGAAGACCTATTCATACATACCCCACATGTATGGGTTTGATGAAAAAAAAATTTTTGAGTTTCAGTTCTAAGTATGGGGAACCCCCAAAATTTATTGTTTTTTTTCTATTTTTGTGTAAAAATCTTAATGCGGTTCACAGAATACATCTACTTACCAAGTTTCATCAGTGTAGTTCTTATAGTTTCCGAGAAAAGTGGCTGTGACATACGGACGGACGGACGGACGGACGGACGGACGGACGGACGGACGGACGGACGAACGGACGGACGGACGGACGGACAGACAGACAGACAGACAGACAGACCGACATGACGAATCTATAAGGGTTCCGTTTTTTGCCATTTGGCTACGGAACCCTAAAAAGGAGGAGGTTCTCAATTCGACTGTATTTTTTTTGTTTGTTACCTCAGAACTTTTGACTGGGTGAACCGATTTTAATTATTCTTTTTTTAATCGAAAGCTGGTGCTTGTCATGTGGTCCCACTTAAATTTTATTGAGATCTGACAATGGCATCCATGAGAAAACCATATAAGTCTTTTTGTATTAAGTATGTGCGCGACGAATGGACGAATAACTCAATATCACGCCAAACGATTTCGATAATTCTTTTTTAATCGGAAGCAGGTGCTTGTCATGTGGTCCCACATAAATTTTAACGAGATCTGACAAGTAGTTTTTGAGTAACTTTGAAGTCGGTTATTTTTTGTTAGTAAAATTTATTATACTACTTAATTTGAATCAACTTCAATAGACTAATGGTGACACATTAAATTTAATATTATTCAGCCAGCTAGCCTTGCTAAGGCAAAAGGTCTATGCTTGTAACAGTACGTCTCTTTCAGCTAGCAATAAGGGTTTTAGAAGTGACTATTACTTAGTTTTTGAACAATGTGCCGGGCTGGTTTCGACTAATGAAATTATTTTACTAATTACTATGTTGCTTGTTAGATCTCATAGTGACGTCAAGTGACACTGTCCGTATAGTGTGATCATGTAATATTGTTCGCAGGATTGCTCTGCCGCCCTTCTTCCTGTGTTTCCTGAGCCTGAGCACGTGGTTCGGCAGCGGGCTGATCTTCGCCACCGGCATCGTGTACGGCATGATGGCGCTCGGTAAAAAGTAAGTCCATCTAGCCACTTGCAGCATACTACATAGATCGCGCAGCGGTGCAAACTGTATAGCAGTTGAAGTGTTTTGACTACATAACGCAGTACGACTAAGCGCATGGCGCTAATGCTCACTGCGTGTAAAGGAATACTTTTTGTTGTAAATGTAAATGGAAATAGAGTATGGTATGGGTCGTCTAACTCTGTGAAGTGTGAATAGCATGCAGTATAGATTGTCCGGGATTGTGGTTTAGAGGTGGTGTTGTGTGGCAGTTCGTTTTTATGTCTTTTTAATGATTATTACCGTGTTTTAATTAACTGTGTTTAATTCCTAACCGCTAAAACTGAGGCTAATTTAATAGTAAAAATATAATTCTAATATTTATTTACCATAGTATCAATTTATAACTAACAATATTTTATTATTCTAATTGGCTTCATACACATACATATTTTTTGTGTGTCTAATCTGGGTGAGGTTTGATAATGATATTTATGTATTTATTAACAAACTACGACTAACTCGGTACGTTGTGTGCGGGTACGCTTGCGCGGGCGCAGGGGCTCGCGGGACGACATGGCCGCGATGGCTGCGGGCGGGAGCACGCCCCCGGGCGCTCCGATGGCGGCCTCGCAGGACCACAACGTCACCCTCATGGAGGACCCCGACGTGTGGCGCCCCAACTAAAGAGGCAACGCGCTTTACACTGATAACCCCTCTTAGAGGGGCGGCACTGTCGATGTAGCTTGAGTAGTGTGATGATGACACCGTATTCTTTTACGTTTTAACGCTTAAGCACAATATTAATGCTTATCGTCTGCATTCGGGTGCTTGCATGCGTTCAACAGCTTATATTCAAATTTTTGTACTTGTTTTATTTTATTATTCGGCACCACGCGGCACCTGACAGTTTTCATGACTCATCATCAGGATCGATCTGCCAGTTCGACTTTCTTTTGTTTTAGGTTATGCTGCTATTTTTTTTGTATAAGAACTTTCAGCTAATGTTAGCCGCACATTGTTATGAAATATTACACACACTTTTAGAAGCTGTTTTATTAATTGATGCTCGTTCAATTTTGCATGTTTTTTTGTTCTCATGTGACCATCCGCACTGGAGCAGCGTGGTGGAGTATGCTCTAGGCCTCCTCAAGAGGAGAGACCCGTGCTCAGTAGTGGGCAAGCAATGGGTTGAGAAATTATTCCTAAGAAGTATATGTTTGAGAAAGGAATTTTTGTTCTTAGCTTCTTCAGTTCTCAAACATATTGCAAGCATTTTTTCCACACATCCACATACATTAATTACATCAGTTAGTAGCTGCTAACACAAAACGCACAAGCAACATGTCACATGTACCTCAGCTCGGTCAGTAACGTGCTCCCATTGGCAACAGGGGGTCAGTGGACGACATGCGGACGTCGGCGGCCAACCTGGAGGCGGGGCTGTCGACCGCGCCGCGCGCCACGCTCGTCGCCAACGAGCAGCCCGTCAGCTTCACCGGCGTGCCCGTCAAGTGACCGCCAGTACCGCCACACACCCCCCTCGCTCCCCTCACACTCACATAGGTACGAGTCACTATGATAACTTATGCCACAAAATAGAGTGTATATCCATACGTAGTGCGCTCGAGCAGCGCATACGTAGACACCGAATTGTTTATGTATGCATTGTGTGTTCATGAACCATGTCTGTGTGCGTTGCCCGAGCGCGCCTGTGTGGAGTTATCCTTGTGTGTACCTATCTATTTTATGGTTATGAGATGATGTGCTGTTTATCCGTCATTTTCAATACGGTATAGCTTCTCACTACACCGGCACGGTACTAAAGTCAGTATGCTAGCCATACAAACTTAGCATAATAAATATGATGCAATACTTAATATAAAACATTCATAAGAAATATGTTGCAATACTTAATATAAAACATTTTCAAGACCGTGCCGGAGTGTAAGGGACCCAAGATTTATTTATACTTATTTTAAAAGGTTAAATCTAATCCCGATTCAGATGTCCCACCATACTTATATTTTGGATGTATCTTATTTATAATTTATTGTTCACTTATAGTGAAGAAAACTATTTTCAAATGTGCTTTTGTAATTTCATTGTTTTGAATTTTATGAATATGTCATTGTGTCGAAGGGTGACAGACTTAGTTTGATACGAGTGGATGCTTGTTTCAAAATTATATTTGTTTAAATCATAATATTATCAATAATATCTTTCATAATATTGTATGTATACGTAAAATCAATTAGAATAAATTGTTGAAATTCATTTCATGTGTATATTGGTGTTATTGTAAATGTTTTGCATCAAATGGTTTGTAATTCCAATGCGTGGTAATGTCTAGGCTCTTAAGTGTGTTAGCACCTGTGTGGGTCGCACAGGAATAGGCGTACACAATTATTTATGTGTTTAAAGAATACAGAAAAAAAGAAGAGAATGAATCCCATTATAAATACATAAAACATTGAGCAACTTTAGATGATGATTTAAATGGAAAATTGTTTAAATATTATACACATTAATGATATTTTTGTAGTATCGTTTTTGTAATTATATTAATCCAATCGTCCCAATGTTGCCAACAATCCACAAAGTCCTCCATGCCATTCATCATATCAATATGTAAAATATGATAGAAAAATTTCGTTATAGCGCCCCACCTTGAGACGGCTGAACTTTGGATCCTTTTTGAATGAATATCTATAAATTGATTATGCTGAATGCCTGCTATTGCAAAAATATTATCAAAGTTTCGCCATGTTCTCGTAAAGTAGGAAAATATACCTATTGTATTATATATTTACCGTTTTTGACATTTTAAAGATTATTTTAGTGTAATAGATAAGTTGTATGCATGTAGCTATGTAACCATATAGGCTTGTTACCGTTAGGAATAGAGGCTAAACAGGATTCCGTTACTAAATTCACTAACTACATACTAGTGTCCGACCGAAGGTGCAATTCTGGCCGAAGCCGAAGCCGAAGCCGATTAATCGGTATTCACCAAAACCTTCGGCCGAAGCCGAAGCCGAAGCCGGAGGTGTCATTGACCTTGAGAAATACGATAGTTACTTTGATCTCAGAATATACTATATACTAGATACATATTGTGAGAGCTTTAGAGATTTAGCCCAATAACGAGCCGAGTGACCAACATATACAAGTAGGTAATAAAATATTGTCAAAAATAAAAGTTTCAAATATACAATGTTAATTAAATATTTATTTACTTAAAGTAATTTTAACAAAAATAATCAAATAATCAGTCACATTTTTTTAATTATCAGACGAACACAAAATATTTCTATAAAATAATTGAGCAAAGTTTAACGCTTTTTCAATATCTATTTTTTACATATAATTTTTTGGAATTTTTGAGAAAATTAAATACTTATAAGTAATTTCTTAGGATAATTAAGTTAAACTTGTTTTGACTCGTTTAGTTTACTAACTGCGATTCGTTTGGGCCGGTGCGGCGGCGCGGCGAAACTCTGCTGCTCTGCACACTCTCCGTCTCGCTCTAGCATCGTTCAGTAAATTTCAATATTTGACAACTAGCAAACCTTCGGCTTCGGCCAAACCTTCGGCAAATTTTTGGCCGAAGCCGAAGATTGGGCCGAAGGTGCTTTTTTGGCCGAAGGTGGCCGAAGCCGAAGCCGAAGCCGAAGCTTCGGTCGGACACTACTAACTACTAACGTCCTAATACTTTAGTTCATCCACACGCTCTTATAAAATTGTCATACCAACAAGGACCAAGAATTGGCTAAACTAGTCATATTATTATAAATCAGGATGTCACAAAAATGTATATCTTCGATAGCTAAAAACGTTTCCATCTTCTGTATTAGTAAAAGTAATGCAACTATTATAACCTAACTAAATCAAAACTAACCTAACCTAATCAAAGCAGATTAACCTATCGATCCTAAGTTTATTAGCCGCGTGTAATATCATTAGATAGGCCAATTTATTAGTAATTTTATATTGATTCCTTCCTACTGAGTAAGTAATTTATACGTTACTCCTTTGTGATATTGACTTGCATTATGCCTTGTATTGTAATGTTTAGTTCACTCGTTAGATAGTATAATCTAAGCGTAGTACATTAGGCGATTTACATTATTTACTATAGATGGAGAAAGAGTTTTATTGATTTAAACATGTATCTTATCTTTGCATGAATCGGGCCGTGTCCTTATCTAATTAGTAGGTATACACATATTTACATCGTACAATGACATTAGTCATTTGTTGCTAGACTTTTTTCTATTTTAAAATATTATCATTTTCTCAAATGTTATTCACTGATCTTTTTAAAATAACCATATTTGAATAATAGGCAATCAAAAATTAATATCAAATGAAATCAGTTATTTATTATTTATTATATTACGGTTATTTGAACTATTTTGGTTTGATCAGTATGTCAACCCCTGCACATCACAGTGGTGCAGATGGAATGAATTATTTAGATTTTTTTTCTGAAGGATTTGTAGAAGGAACTATGTTTGCTCATTATATTTTTTATTTATTTTATTATCATTGGGGTCTTTTTTTTAATTTTTTTTATTGTATTTACGTAAAAAAAGATAATGTTTGGATGGCATTTATATGCATGTGCTCAAGATATATGTAAAATAAAATAAAAATACTCATCTCATTGAGTGAGATGGATTGATTAGATCAGCTATGGTCAAAATAACAATAAGTGCTAAAATAAACTATATTTCACTATTTACTAGACTCGATAAGCATTGAGTCTGACTGTACTTATTTATAGAGGGTATATATCTATTAGAAATAAAATAATACGTTGCATATCAAATGCATTCCAAAATTGAAAATGATATTGGGTCTTTCAAGCTTTACTTTAAATGTCTGCTTACTGTATTTAATTTTATTATATGTCCCCTCTAAATGTTATTAAGTCACCTTAATATATTCATCGATTTCTCTTATATTTATTTAAAATTCCTGATTGAATTTAATAATGTAATAATATTGCATAATCTAGTTTAGGGTCACTGTTAGTAGGAACCATTAAGGGCAGGTTTTCGGGGGTTTGAAAACTCAAAAACCTGCCTTTAAAGCAACAGCACGCGTGTGTGTAGAATGTTTACAGTTTTGCTCACAACACAGTATTCGAGTAATTAAAAGAAAAGTTTATAATAACGAATTACATTATATTTATCATGCATCATATCATATCATACATTATATTAAGTTATATTTGGCATGGTATCTTAGACTGATTTATTTGATTTTAGGGATTATAAAGTGTTATTTATTCCATATTAAATATCGTGATCACATTATAGTTGTCTGTAACTAGCGAATTGTATTATTTTAATATCTAAAACTAACCAGATTAGGTATTTTTTGAATAACAGATATAAATCGAAGCAAATATTGTTAAAATGTTTTTTAATCATTGTAAAATTATTGAGACCTATTTGCTGGGGACCTTTAACTCAGTTGTAGGGTAAAGTAGCAATATCTACTACAACAGAAATTATTAAGACTTCTTCTTGGGTACAGAAGTTTTACGCAGACGAAAGGCATGCCATGCCAGAACTCCCAGTCTGAAGACATTATAGTTTGCTTCTTACACAAGTGCACGTAAGGGCCGGTTTTCTCCAAAGCATAGAGAAGTAGAGCGGAGACGAGATGTCTTGTAATCTCGTCTCCGCTAAGCTAAGCTTAGCTTAGGCGGGATGTGGAAATATAGCTCTGCTTCGTTTCGCTTTGGCAGAAACCGACTTTTACAACCGGCTCACACTCGCAATTCATATATTCGGTTTGATGTGCACGTGCCTAAGAATTCATATTGTGCAAGTTCGGTTACACTTGAATGAAAGTGTATGAAATAAGCTATTCGGAGTATGCCGATTAATGTCAGTCAGTGGTCAGTAAAATAATAAATAGGTATCTGGCGGAGTGGCCGTTGCTACCATTTCATGTCATGTTCTCTTGTGCTTCCTTATTTTAATTTGACCATATTTTAGTTTACAATGTAATTTATACAATTATAATATGCTTAGTTTGTATATAGTGTATGCTAATAATATAGTTATGAAGTCATTATTGTTCTAAATGTTAGTAGTGTAAGTCTAGTGTGTTACGTCGCTGCGTAAAGATTAGAAGTGTGTTAGAGATGTTATATAGGCTTGAGACGCAACATTTTCGACTACCATAAAATCAATCTCCTTTATAATAATTTATTGTTTATGAAAATATATTCTCAAGTCTAACTTAACTTTGTGAGTTTTGAAATGAAATATTTATAATATTACGAAAACGTCTGGCAGCTTTCGCATTATATTTGATAGTTAAGTATATTTTCCAATATCATTTAATAGTTTAAGTGTGCATAAATTAATTTTATTCCAATTCCATTACATCTTTGAGGTACTGTTATATTATGTTAAAAAGGCCGGTTTTAGAAGTATACGCAAAGGCGGTTAATCTTATTGGATTAAATTTATTAAGTTTTGCCGCTCAAATGGCTAATTCGAGGTGATTTGACAAAGTAAAACTGCAGTGAAGTATATTATGCAGAAGGGTTCAGCTTTAGTATCGGAAATGTGGAAAAGATGGTTCAAGCTGCCCCCCGCTATGAAAAAACAACTGAACGCAAATCGAAAGAAGGATAGGTTAGGTTATGGTTGTCTGATTTTATTTACGAGTTTGCGGGGTTCCGTCGGCATCTATGACGTAGTCAAATTATTACGGCGTTACTAGAGTATGTATCTATAAAAAGTAACATACATATTTGCGACCAATACAATCGCAATGTGCCTTTCTGACATTTCTGGCGTTTAATTTTGAATATAGAGCCATAATGTAGTACTGAGGTTAGAAAAGTTATTTTTCATTTTCTTGGAAATGGTGCGTCGTTGAAAGTGGTACCGTTGTAGTCAAGAGCGAACCCTTTATAAATATGTATATGATTAATAAACACTGAAATAAGATTATGAATTAACAATCAATTTTTTTTTTTCATAATTTTTTTCTAGAAAACTAAAAGTTAAATCCTCCAAAAATGTCACCGAAATTGGCGTAGTTTCCGATACTAAAGTGCTTCCTGGAGAAGTAACTGCCACGAAATTATTATTAATCGAACGAGAAATGCTGGTCTCTATTAGATAATGTAGGTGTAGTAAAATAATTATTCTATGGTTACTATTCTATGGTATAATTTCCGCAGGTCTACTTCATGAAACCTTTAAAAATATGAAGTATCAGCTGTGCATTACCGTTAATATAGATTAAAATGTAATTAATAGCTGGTAAAAAAATATTTTAACTTCATGGTACACCTAAAACAGGTAATAATGTCAATTCTGGAATAAACATGTAAAATTGTTGTTCGACCTACAAAGCTTTTTCCAGTGTATTTGATGTAACTAGTTACAAGGTTTTATATCTTATATGTGACTTGTACAGGTTGTTCTGAAAAAATGAAAGCACCAATTGTATTATGCTGTGTCTAGAATTATAATCGTCTAGAACATATAAATAATCTATGGAAGTTCAAGATATACTTGTTGGCTAAACATGTTATAGATAACAAAACATTATACAATCATACATACATTATAATAATAATAATCTTTATTTCAGGCAACGAGGCCCATTATAAAATCAACCTTATGTAATGGATTGTAATCTTAATATATTTTATATGTTTGACAAATTATTGTAGATAAAACTTTAAACAACATATGAAATTACTATTAAAAAAGTTTCGAGAGATTTACTTATGATACCCTGATACTTATACTTCATTTGTATCCTAACCAATATTCATTCATTTGCAAGTTGAATAAATAATGTATGTTTAAGTATATCTATATCGTTGTAGCACAGTGTAACAAACATTTGAGTGACCTGTTGACTTGATAAAAAACACATAAAAGTGTAATGAATGCAGATAGAATAACATTTTATTATGGGGCTTCTAAAGGTTTATTACACTGTGGCGTTAGAGTAAGCAGTTATATAGCGTTGTTTCTTGTCGATTAATGTTACTGTTTAGGAAGGCATATCTATTAAAAAATGTAATAAATGTGTGTATATTACATCGGTTTCGTTTTATTTGATCATTGTCATAATATTTCAAATTCAAAATGAAATTCTCATATCAACAATTATCTCAAAAGATATATTTCAATATCTAAAAGTCACTTTAATGGGCATAACTTACTTTAAAGACATGTTAGAAAGTAATCAGAACTGAAGTTCATTAATTTATTTAAAAGTAACAAAAGTATAAAGTTTTTAAACAACTTACAAACAAGGCCAAATCTGTTCTAAAGTAATTTTGCCACATCTGTAAACCCTATTTACTCTATCCCTTACCCCACAGAGTACTTATAGACCTTTGCCCTGCATTAGTATAGTGAATTTTTTTAGGTGTTCTCAATTCGGAGCTACAGCAGGCTACTACTGTTAAGGAGCTGAAGTTAAATAAAAAAATATACATGGAATCATTGTACTCAATACAGAGTAGGTACTTAAACTCTCAAGGGTGGATCTGGGGGCATGACCACATAAGACGGGGGAAGTTTAAGTGGACTACTTACAATTAATTTCTAAATGGTAATTAATACAAAACTTTCCTTGCATTGTTTTTAAGGTAACTTGGGATAATATACAAAAGTATTTATTTCACAGATAATACATGAATACAGCCGGAGTATTGCTGCACCTTATTAGGCATTATTAGAGTGCTTATTTTTAGGAAGCAAATTTTTCTGTTCATTATGCCATATTGCTTGCCTTACAGTATAATGTTGATACCAATGATATTGTATGTATAATGGTGGACACAGAAATCATAGAATATACAATAGTCAACTTCAAATGACATAGGTACAATATTGGTTTTGCTTTTATCATACAAAGTTTCAAATAAAATGAAAGATTATAAAATAAATATTATATACATGTTAACTCATTTCACTGCAGTCCAATTAGAGCTAATTCTTAATACTAAGCTTTTTGTTTGAAGACTGCGCCCGTGATCGTTCCATGTCGTTGTATGAGGCATATTTTGCTATCGGTCTCCAGACACACAGTGGGAGGTTTCAAGTTAGGCTGAATTTTGCAAGCTTGCTCCGATAAAGCGACCACGATTCCAGCGGAGTCGACGTGAGCGGCCCCCTTGGCCGCCAAGCACAGGCCCTGGTGGTCCGCTACCAAACAACCGTTCACATTTGGTGTCGCCATTATCTCTTCAACAACCTTGTCTAGTTCCTTCTCCATTGTTTTAAAATCTAATTAGCTTGTAGTGAAAATATAGCTTCGTAATCAAAAAACTGCTTTTCTTTGTATTTATGATGACAGCATTGACATTTGACAGCGTTAGCATTGTGACAGTGACACTCCCTACGTTCCACTAGACGATCACAACGACAACGCTCACGACCGCGATTTTTTCGTTCCACTAGCTTGTGAGCGTTACAATCATACACCCAAGTGGAACGGGTATAGTGAGCGACGCGGACGTGTGCGTTCAAGCCACAGAGTATTTACACGTTTTAGCCGATGATACAAAATGTACTCTATGATGTTGACAATAAGACAAGTCTGAAACTTAGATTAGAGGTTATGTTATAATTTTTAAGCTATAAATAAACGTTACATAATTTTGATAAATTAAAACTCCGAAGTACTGGTAACAACACTCGTTTATTTATTCACACACTTCAGAAGATGTTTAATACTTTATTATAACTAAGAATCACGATCACTTGTCACTTCCAACTACTTAATTAACATCATTTATTTGTACAGCAATAATTGGTACAGAGCTTCTTCTTAGACAACCGTTCGAGTGCAAGGTTCACACTAGAATGAATCATGAATGACCGCTCGACCGATCCGAGTAAGAAAAATCCCCACTCCAAGAAAGGGTGGTCATCGTGCAATCAGTGATGCCAGCATTTCTTTCTTTAAAATCGGGTTTTAATCGAATAAAAAGAATGAGTAAATTACAAATAATTATGAAAAACGTTACAATAAACATCTATAAATTTTTAAATAATTATAAATTAAGAAAATCATCACATTCGGCCATCCGAAAAAGTGCAACCTCCTGGTGCACTTATCTACTTTAAAGTAAACAAATAATCAAATTATAGTATATAATCTTCAATTTTAAAATTACATTGAATAAATCATTATATTATATCTATTTAGGCGCATGGTTAACATAGTAACGGAATAAGTTTTAAATTAAATCATCACATTGGCCGCTGAAGATTGTTGTTGCAATTTAGACAAAGGAATATTATCGTCACTGTCGTAATCAGATGATTCTACAGAGCTATTTCCAGATTTTTCGGGGTTGGAATTGGAAATGTTTATATTTATCCAGGGTCTAATTCTATCTGCAGCAACAACAGTCTCAAACGACTTACACCTTTTATTGAATCCTGGAATATTGGCAATTTTGTACCTATCATTGCCGAGGACTTTTACAATTCTATATGGACCTATAAATTTAGACAAAAGTTTAGTGCTATTGCCTTTGTTATAAAAGTTGGTTCTAGTAATCTTAATTAAATCTCCTTCTTTGTAAACGGCAGCGGATGCTCTATCACTATCATAGTGACGCTTTTGTTTCTCCTGCATGGCGCTAATATTGGCGCTGATGTCATCCCTTAAATTCTTTATATTTCTTGTAGCGTCATCAGTACCGACATCCAGCTTATTGGCCAAACCGTCGCGAAGTCTACATCCAAATAGAGCTTCCGATGCCGTTTTTTGAGTGGTATTATTAATGGTATTATTAATACCCCATTGTATTTTCCCCAGCCACGTGTCCCAGTCACGTTCATCATTACCCGTGTTGTGCTTAATTAAAGAATTTAAAATCGTTTGGTTAAAACGTTCAGCTTGTCCGTTGGCTCTGGGACACGCGACTGCGTTTAATACATGCTTAATCCCGTTGGAGTCACAAAACTTTTTAAAAGCACCTGAAGTGAAGGATGGCCCACGATCAGATATAATTCGGAAAGGTAGAACAAAATCATGAAATATGCTGTCAAGAACCTTAAGGGTGCTTTTGGTTTTTGTGTCTTTCACCGGTTTCACAAAAACGTATTTAGTGAAGCCATCCACCACAGTCAAGATATAGGTATTTCCCCTTCTACTTTTCATGAATGGGCCTAAATGGTCGATATGGACAGTATGAAAGGGAATATCAACCTTCTGAATAGGGTACAAATGACCAGATTTGCGATTCTTAGCACTATCTTTATTGTAGGCGCATTGTATACAAGATCGCACATACTTTTTAACAAACTTACGTAACTTAGGGAACCAGTATTGACTCTGAATCTTCTCAATCGTTTTTGTCTCGCCTAAATGCCCTATTTCATCGTGACTAGATCGACAGACTTGAAATCGCGCACTACGTGGAACTACAAGGCACATTCTATCATCAACTTTTCTATATAATTTATGATTCTTTAAAACAAAATTTTTCTTAATGTCCTTTGATTCTTCGTCATTTTCTGGTTTTAAGACTTTCATTATTCTTGCAATGTCAGGATCGGTCATTTGTAGGGTTAAAAGCCAATGTTCTGTGTCAATGTTATAAACGGTAGTAGAGTCGTCAGTATGGTCAGTCAATTTAGTATTGCGACTTAAGGCATCGACGTGCGCCATTTGAACACCAGGTCTGTACTCTATAGTAAAAGTGAATTCACTTATTTGGAGCCACCACCTAGCGATACGTGGCACGAGGTCGCGTTTAGTAAGAGTAGTCCTAATAGCATGACAATCTGTTATTACCTTAAAATTGATGCCTAACAGATAAACTCTAAATTTTTTTAAGGAACAGACAATGGCTAATGTCTCTAGCTCGTAAGAATGCAAATGTCGTTCTTCGGGTGTAGTTTGTCTGCTGAAGTAAGCGACTGGTTTTAGAACTCGCGGGTTTTCCTGCCACTGTAGCAATATGCCGCCTACACCCAAAGCACTAGCGTCTGTATGTAGTTCAGTATCTGTTATGATATGGGCAGGGCTTCAATTAAACAATAAATAGCTTGATATAACTGTATTGTATTAACTTTCACATGTTTAACTTTAATCTCTTATGCACTTGGATACACAATATTCATTAATCTCTTTGACCGCCATAACTTGACTCCCGCTGACAGTTGACAAGACTTACAGCGCCATGTCATAATGACGTCTGTCAACAGTCACACCACAGAGTGCCACAGACCCTACAATACAACATCTCTCCTTTTGTAATTGAAGTATGAATCAATATTATGTTATAATCACATTTGTAAACTATAAGTAATTATAACACAAACATAATACTATTAATATGTTAGATAATTAGGACAATTAATTTTATTTGGCTCTATCCAACCAGCTTATTACTTATAACTTATGTATAAACATTTTTAGGTATTAATCAATTAACAAACATAATCATCTAAGTATTTCGGTTTTGTAACAAGCCTATCAGATCTTCTAAGAGATTGATTACTTTGATCAGATTGATTAAGATTAGAAGTTTCTTCTAAATCTAAAGAGCTATTTTCTCTTTGAGGATCTGTCAAGCTTACCTGTTGTTTAACATTATCAATATCATCCCAATCAACATCATAACTGTCCGTACAATTTTCCATTGACCTATGTGTCGGTACTTTATTTAGATGCCCTATGCCTTTTATTATAATAGTATGCACTCTTAAGCTTCCTTTCTATTTGCCTATCCCTTAATTTACTTTTAATAATAACAGGTTTATTTAAATGATTTGGTAATATTGGTAGGTTATCTCTCAATTTACGGTTAAACATTAATTCAGCTGGACTATAACCCACCTCCAAAGGAGTATTTCTATAAATTAACAAAGCCAAATGGATATCTTCATTTTTTGACAACAAAGATTTAGCAATTTTGACTCCTGACTCGGCTAGTCCATTACTTTGTGAGTAATATGGGCTGCTAGTGACCGATTTAAATCCATATTCTTTGGCAAAATTATTGAATTTTGTTCTAAATTGTGTACCACAGTCAGATCTAACCACCTCTGGAATGCCATATCTAGAAAATACCTCCTTACACTGATATATAATTGAATTTTCTGTCAAGTCGTGAAGTTTTGCAATTTCTATGAATCGAGAGTAATAATCAATTAATACAATATACCAACTATTATTAAACTTAAACAAATCTACTCCTATTCTCTGCCAGGATCGATCTGGTACACAATCTATTACCATCTCTTCTTTATGATTTGCATAAAGTTCAATACATTTGGAACAAGTTTTTACTTTGTTTTCTATTTCTTTAGATAACCCTAACCACCAAACTGATTGCTTGGCACGTTCTCTACATTTGCTAATTCCCAAATGACCTGCATGAATTTTATTCAAAATTTCATCTTGCATATTTTTAGGTATGACAATTCTGTCTCTAATAAGTTCTTCTTTGAGTGTTCCATACTCGCAATATGTAGCCAATCTGTGCAAGTCTGTGACAAATTCTTCTAAACTTTCGCCATTCTTTTGTGTTCTTATATTAAACTTGTATCTCTCATAAATGACGTTCTTCTTTGGCGAAAACAAATTGTCGAACTTTTCTAGAAGCTGATCATACGTCATTGATTTTTCAAATTGCAAAATAATATCTTCTGCCCTCTCGCCCATGCAGTACAATAAACAATCTGTCTTGTTTTTGTCACTGCATTCGTTATTGCCCGACAAAGCCATGTATCTTAGAAATCTAGTTTTGTACTTTGCCCATTCCTCGGGGACGAAAGAGAATGGTATCTAAGTTGGGATTATAGAGGGATAAAATTGGCCGCTCTACTAATTTATTTTTCAACAGAGCAAAGGCTCTAGATTCTACTTCAGTCCACTGAAAGGAGATATCCTTTTTTAATAAGTTTGTAAGAGGCCGCGCAATCTCGCCAAAGCTCTTGATGAATTTCCGAAAGTACCCGGCAAGTCCTAAAAATTGACGGACCTCATGAACGTTTTTCGGCACTGGAAATTCTTTAACAGCCAAAATTTTGTGTTCATCAGGTCGTATTCCGTTATATGAAATTTCGTAACCGAGATAATTTATAACGCTATCAAAAAATCTACATTTCGACAACTTTAGAGTTAGACCATGTGCACGTAAGAGTTTGAGAACTTCCTCGAGTCGTTGGAATCCCTGTTCTAAATTTTCTGATGGCACAAGAATATCATCTAGGTAGGCTAATGCAGATTCGAACCGTTTTGAACCTAGCATTTTATTGATAAGTCTCTGAAATACCGCCGGGGCATTCGCTAGGCCGAACGGCATACGCTTAAATTCAAAATGTCCGTCCGGCGTAACAAACCCTGTATATCGGCGGCTTCCCTGGGCCATTGGGACTTGATAGTAACCCGAAGCAAGGTCTAATGATGTAAAAAACCGATTACCGCTAAGGTTAGTGAGCTGATCTTCAATCAGAGGAAGAGGAAAGCAATCTTTCCTCGTTTTATTATTGAGCGCCCTGAAGTCGACACATAGCCTTGTTTCACCAGTTTTCTTTTTTACCAATAAAATGGGACTTGCAAATTCCGAATCAGACTCTTGAATAATATCGTTTTCTAACAGTTCATCAATTAGAACACGAACTTGCTCCCTTTCTGAAAATGACAGACGGTAAGGTCTATATACTACGGGCCGCTCATCATTTAAATCTATAGTCATTTCAACGTCCTTTGCAAGCCCTATTTCACTGAGATTCATTGCAAAACAGTCACGGTATGCCTGTAACAACGCAAACAACTTATCTACATCGGTATCATTAACATCTTGGCCAACTCTAATTTCTGATCGCTCTAACGGTTTCATCATGGAGGGGTCTTTACAAATTCGATTAACATGATAAGTTTTATCTTCCACAAAAGGTGTGGCTCGAGCTAGCAAAGTATTTGAGGGAAGCGATAATTTTTCAGACCTTAAATTAGTGACCACTAAGTGACCCTTACCGTGGTCAATACGATAAGTACCTTGATGCAAGTGATACTCCTTACCCGGTTCCGCACAACTATACCCTGCCATATAAACGTCACCACAATAAGTAGGGTTCCCCGTGCATACCTCTACTAACCCAATTTTTTGTATTTCACAATTCTTTGATGATCTCAGTTTGATAACTTCATCTTGTGGAGGAGAGTCAGTGACTGCGGGACTTTTATAAAAGATGAGCTTGTTAGAGTCTTTTAAAACGGTTACATATGGTAGTTCCGTGAAGTCTTGGCCTATGAGAAGGGGAGTATGTAAGAGTTCGTCGTGAACTACAAAAGCTAACAGGCACGCATCGACGTCATCGAGTTTCAACGAAATGAAACTCTTATATATCGGTATTACTAACGAGTTTCCGAATCCTCTTATCGCTGGGAGCTCAGTTAGATTTCTAGGCAAATTCAACTTTTGGGCATCTGATTCACGCATCAAAGTACACTCGCTGCCAAAATCTATAAAAGAGACAAAGTCGTGATCGTTAACAGTAACCTTTTTGTAGAATTTGTCGTTGATGTTATTGTTAATAGAAATTGTCAAAGTCTTTCGGTCCTCGTTATTAGTCTTTCGGTCATTTGTCGGTCGTGGCGTCAAGGGAATGAGTTTGCAAGTTTCTGAATCATGCCCTACTCTAGAACACTTATGGCATTTAATAATGGGCTTGGGGCACTTGTGGAAGGCGTGTCCTTTTGATCGGCAATTAAAACATATTACGCCCGATTCATTCGAACCTGAAGCAGAAGGACGATTGATCTGGTCAATGCGCTTTTTAGGGTAAGTCGAATCAGTAGGTCGCTGTGAATTGAGAAAACTCAAAAGGTCCTCCGGTTCCCTACAGTTTAATGCTTGCGCGCCATTTCTGATAGACTTGTCGAGAATACCATGAACAACACAATCTACGGCCTTTTGACCTTTGATTTCACACCGATTTATTAATGTAAGTTTATCATAAAAGTATTCTCTAAGATTCTCGCCATTTTGGGTTGTGCGTGCAAGCATTTCTTCAAGAAGCCGACCATAATTCTGCTCATTAGGAAAAGCTTTACGAAGCCTCGTCTGCCACTGATCCCAGTCATAATCAACAGATGGTAAAGCTTCGAACCACTTTTTCGCAAGTCCCACTAACTTTTGTAGAGCAAAATGTATGGTCTGCTTCTGATCCCAATCGTAAATCCTACTACATTCATTAACTTTTCTTAACCAACTTTCTATATTTTGAGTTTTACTCGATGGGTCAAATTCTGGTACTACATTATTTACATGGTTATTACTTAGCTGATGTTTGCTCCTGTCACCTTGATGAAGAGATGATAAAAGTTTAAATACCTCTTCTACAGTGAAACTTGAAGTCTGCTGCTCAGGTGCTGCCTGCGGTGTCGTATTCTGGAGATGTTCTTCTCGAGGTTCTGCCGTTGGCCCCAAAGGCGGTTCAGCCAATGGCGCAGTTAGGGTTTCGCTTGACTGAACATCTTCAATTACCCAAGCAGATGTAGTCGTTCTTCTCGATTTAGGAGCGCGTCCTCCCGGTAACGACGATAGCCTTGCTCTGGGTCTCTTGCCATTACGTCTGTGCCCGTTCATTACTTAACTGATTTTGCTCGTTGACCTTGTCAAATTCGATGTTCTCATGAAAAAAAAACAAAAGAAATGTTTTAACGAACCATAAACACAGCAGATTAAATGTTAGGTTAATTTTATCGAAATTCATATGAACGAACAATATTATTTTTCTTCATTTAAGTATAAGTTGAATTATAAATTCAAGCTTATTTAATTCTGTTAAGACTGTCATATCATAAATAAATTAAAATATCCACAAATCTACATAGATTGGTTTAAGAGCACGCGCTTTAAATGTTGACATAAATAAACAAGGACTTATGTGGAACATACATCGTTTGTATCGGCATACATAACCGAATTCAGTTGTGGAACGTACATAGCTCCTATCAGCATACATAGCCGAGTCCTATCAGCATACATAGCAGAGTCCTATCAGCATACATAGCTGAGCCCTTTCAACATACATAGCCGAGTACTGTTACGGAACATACATAGTTCCTATTGGCATACATAGCCAGGTTTAAATTTGGAACATACGTAGTTCCTAATGGCGTAAATAGCTACTTCACATTGTGGAAAACACATAGATCACACTCACACACACATAGTTCTTTAGGCGCACTTAACCAAATACGTAAGTATCTTATTAAACAGCTTTTAATAAACAAAACATAATACAAATAATTGTATAGAATATATTTTACGAATATTTTAAATGTCAATTAGCTGTAATGATATGAAATAGCAACATTTATATAGGTAGTTCATTTAAAATGCCAATAATAATATTCAAGGCATTTTGTTTAAATTTCAGCGTACCTAATTATTAATTTGACTATCGTATGTCCGTACAGGGTAAGCTGTTCACGCTAAGGTAATAATTTGTAACACCTTGTATCAATGTACTTAATAGTCCACAATAAAACCTCTTAAGTTCTACATAGTATTATTTTATTATGCTACGTTGATTTCCGTAACATCTTATCTTATTATTCAAAAGTGTTTGTAGTCATATACCGCATAATATATCGTCAAAAAGAAAAATCCTTAATAAACGTAGATCTAACTTGATAGCAATTATCAAAAATTAACATTATAGAGGCATAACCTCTATCAAATAGCTCGTACGATATAATTATTCATCTCACTTGATTGCAAATATGACACTGTTATGATTCATTGTTTAAATGATAGCCAGCAATTCAATTTAAATTCTTAAAAACAAAGAAATAAAAAATTACATACCTGTTGGGCTGTAGATCTATCCCACGTTCTGAGTTTTGATAAATTAAAACTCCGAAGTACTGGTAACAACACTCGTTTATTTATTCACACACTTCAGAAGATGTTTAATACTTTATTATAACTAAGAATCACGATCACTTGTCACTTCCAACTACTTAATTAACATCATTTATTTGTACAGCAATAATTGGTACAGAGCTTCTTCTTAGACAACCGTTCGAGTGCAAGGTTCACACTAGAATGAATCATGAATGACCGCTCGACCGATCCGAGTAAGAAAAATCCCCACTCCAAGAAAGGGTGGTCATCGTGCAATCAGTGATGCCAGCATTGCTTTCTTTAAAATCGGGTTTTAATCGAATAAAAAGAATGAGTAAATTACAAATAATTATGAAAAACGTTACAATAAACATCTATAAATTTTTAAATAATTATAAATTAAGAAAATCATCACATAATTAATTATCAATTTTATTTTTACACTAGCAAAAAAGTATATCTACAAACAAAAAATTTTTTTATGAAAAGACAAATTAATATAATAAAAAATTGCATAATAATTATGTTAATGATATTGACCGACGAGGAAAAATGTATACATGGCTATATGTATAGTGAATTAAACATTAAAAATATTAAAATTATTTACATAATTTAACATATTTCTATCAACTTGTGACCCCACGTCGAGCATCTGTTGGAGAAACTACTAGTTCCACTAAAGTATTTCTTGTCGAATCGTATAAAGTTATTTTTTCCATCACCATCCTTATCTTTTATAAAATTGCGCCAAATTTCTATCACCATCCATTTCTACCCAGTGTCGCCAAGTCTAAAAACTGGCGAGAGTAACTTCGTCGTATCTGGCAACACTGCAATTCGACCACTTCGACCCACCCCGTGAGGTGGGTTGTTTTGAGCGTGCCGTGAGCGAAATTAATGACGTCATCAATGACGTATTCGCCGCGACCATGACGACCGTGGTCGCCATGTGGAACACGTTTTGATCGTTGTGAGCGATGTGAGCTACTACTGGAACGCAGCCTGTGAAGTATGACATTGATGATTGACATGACATTGTCAAAAAATTACAGCTCACCGAATAGCGAACAAGTACGGAAGTGAACTCCACAGGAAGATTATACATTACATACATTGGATTTTGGATAAAAAAATTCGACCAAACATAAGCCTGATTGACGTTGCCCTTAAGACTCGTAGCCAGTCTCAAAATCAGAGTAAGTATTATATGTACTTACTTTGACTTCTTAATTAATTCTTATCAATGCATTTTTCTTAGTAAAATGTGACTGAATTTTGTTTAAATTAATTATACACTGCCGACAATATCAAGGATAATAATAGTATAACTGGACTACAACTTTCGTAGAGGTATCTGAAGACGGATGAGTGTCGTAACATTGAATGACCATTTTCAACCAATCACAGGTCGGATTAAGGTTGTCCTTCATAATTTTATTGTAGGGGGACCGTATTTACTTAGACCAAGTCTTAATTATATATGTTACCGGATATCTGTATAATTCAGCATTCTATACAATACCTAGCAATGTATAGAATATCTAAAACGTTCAGGTAACGTTTTGAATATTATTTATTTCATACTTCGCCCAGGGATTCTATACAATACTCCATGCGTAGTTGGTAATGTGTGTAAAAGACAAAAACCAGCAAGTGGTAGAGGGGCGAGACGTGAGGGCAGGCAGTAAAAGTTTACTTGCCACAAAGGGTTTTGGCTGCCAAACCCAAACTTTGGCATTCTTACATTTAAGCAAGCTTCCAGCTCCGACATATCCTCTGGCCTTATCGGCTAGGTTTGGGATTTCTTCTTGATACATAGTAATGACCAGCTCATGCCTGTTATCTATGGGTACGCAGACGATAGCAGAGTGGTGGTGGAACGTATAAATCTCACAATTTGGGCTGCATCCGAGTGGGGCACGGCCAATCTTGTAGAATTCTAAGATACGTGTAGGTATATTAACCGCACGTACCAGGAGCCCGCTCACCCGAGCCCTACTTTTCATAACGTACATTAAGAATATAGCGATCGCCTTCAGTTGTTATGAGTTAAGGTAAAAACCCCAACTTTTGGCGGTGCATTGAACCAAAGGCTAAAGCTGCTGCAACGATACATGGAATTCTTGCAAAGTTACGCAAACACTACACCCACCCGCCAATGACGTGGAGAGAGTCAAAATTCAAAATATTTTTTTCATATAGGTATCACTGACACATTTTTTAATCTACCAGGTTTTCGGAAACGATTTTTGTCGTGGAGGAGGATGGAGGCCGTCGAGAAACTCCTTAGCAAATCTTTTAAAAATTTCAAAATAAAAATACATTGGTATATATTTTATTACAAAAAAATATCACTAACTTGAATGGAACTGGTTGTAGAGTTTGTCATTTCCATGCGTCTTTGTCATTTAAGTACTCATCTGGTCTTCAAGAAAAGAGTGAATCTTATAGCTCTTACACACTATGCCGTCGGCTTTGCCGCATAAAAAAGCCACAAGCCTAATATCAGTTCGTTCCTGGCACGAAAAAGGAATATTAAATGTCATTCAATAACTAAAAAGAAGCATTGCTGGTAATTAAAATGTTTCCAAGGGCCTTTATAATATTTCTCGGGATATAAAGTTTTGTAATATAATATGACATGATGTAATTAATATACCTACCCAATTACCTACATCGATGCCCGGAGAGACAAACAGACATAGTTACAAATAATAATTAAAAAAAATATTTTTGAGTTCTAACTGGTTGTTTAAGTGCCCCCTATTCGAAATTTAAAAATAATATTAAATGTACAGAAAACCATCCCTTTCAGTTTTATCAATTTAGTGCTCCCTAATCGAAACTTTGAAAAATATTCATTTTATTAAAGTATATTGAGTTAAACAAACAACATGCACATGTATCATCATCACCATGTGTTCTACAAGACTGATGTTGCTATCCAGCATTGAGCCGATTTCTGCGGCACATGCTGCCAGCAAGATATCCGCAAAATATGTCGCCATGGCTTCATACAGCTCGGGATGATGGCGGCATAGTGTGTAGGAGCCATTAGACTGCATCTCCCCTTACCATCAAGTGGGATTTCGGTCGAGCATTAATTTAAAATGTATAAAAAAATATAACAATTTGTTTTGAGTGTGTTTATAAGTAAATTCTTAATTCCAACCTCCATCCAAGTTGACTACACATACCCAAATCTATTAATTTTATTCATTGCCGGTGGACCTGCAGGTATTCTGTACAGTAGATGGGAAACGTATACTTTACCTAGGTAAAGTATGAATGGTGAATAATATTAATATCATTTAATACATTGCCAAAACGACCCAGGTATTATACACATTGCCTAGGGATTGTGCTGAATACCTGCATTATACAGATATCCGGTAACATATACACACATAATCATGCACAGGGTGTCAGGGACCTCGTATTAATTTAATAGGTTAGAGGTTGTCACCACAGCTGCAGCTGCACCGCCCGGGCGCCCAAGGCAAGAATAACCGAACTGTTATTAGGAGCGTCATCAATGTAATGTACAAACGAAGGACAAACTTAATTGTTTATCTAGCTTTCTATAATGCGACCAAAATGTTGAAAATCATTTCAAGAATGTAGAAGAGGTTAGTAGGTATTTAGCCTGGTAGGCAGACCCCTCTTTCCCACCGGGCACTCTGGACACGTGCCCAGGGCCCCGTGATCGATAGGGGCCCCCTAGTTCCTGCCAGATCACTAAACAATAACCGATATTTATCATCGAAAAACTTTTTTAATTCGAATAAATCGAAACTAAATTACTGACTACAATACCAATTTGCGTATTAGGTATCTTTTGCATAAATCTAGTGGCTTGCTGATCTACTTTCTTTGTTTATTCTAACAAAATAGTGTTCTACAAGATTTTAAACTTAACTCATCGTGGACTGAACACATCTTACTATAATACGAGTACTCACAATATTTTTATTTTATTTTGTATTCACGGATGAACTCATCCGTGACCACGATCCATGCAACTGGGTCGAAATATCGGAATACAAAATAAATACCGTGAGTACTCGTATTATAGTAAAATAGTGTTCTGACAAAGTCATAGAGGCCCCATTATCCTAATATGCCCAGGGCCCCCAGTAGTTTAAAGACGGCTTTGCTGGTAGGTTTTTATCACCGTGTGGGAGGCAGGAATTTATTACCTACTTACTATTCAGGATAAAACTTAACCAATTTTATTATATTAAACACCTTTTCTACTACTGTCCGGTGTTCGGCAAGAGGCGATCAAGGTATTATAGGATTAATAGAACCACAGTATAGAACGCTGTGTTTATTGTTTCAAGACAAACAAGGAAGTCAGCAGCTAATGTGAAGTGGTAATAGTCGACCTCCAAGTTTATGTACCATTTGAATGAGAACGACGACGTCTGTGTACTTGTGTTGTTTTAAATACCTAAACAATGAACCGATATATTTTTTAAGATACCTAGTTATTGGATAGTTACGGGAAATGTTGGAATTCCAATTCCAGTGTTTAAGCTAGACCTTCACCACCTTCACTATAAATAATCAAATCACCACCTTCACGATAAATATTATCAAAACCGCATCCAATTTCGTTCTGTACTTTTTGGGTGATGCACGTCACTGCACGTGTAAACATATAGGTACTACAGATGTACAAGGGAACAAAAATTTTAAAGATGATTGTTTGGATCTATCTATCTATTGCTTCTACAAAGATCCATCACATTTTAATCACACATAATTTCATCATAATTTATTATATCGCTGCTTTGAATGAATACTAACACAACTCAAATAAGGAACTTCGTTCCAAAAGGCAAAATTTTCAGGAGAGCCGTTTAAAGTTTTTGACGAAATGTTTGCTTTCATAACTTTTTATTGAACGCACCTTATAATCACATTTATAATAAAAAAGCGGCCAAGTGCGAGTCGGACTCGCCCATGAAGGGTTCCGTAGCAGCAAGTAACATAATATAAAAGTTTTTGTAGTTCGTTGTAACTTTGATCGATGTTTTTTGCAGTTTACGATTTATGACGTATTAAAAAAAAACTACTTACTAGATCTCGTTCAAATCAATTTTCGTTGGAAGTTTGCATGGTAATTTACATCATATATTTTTTTTAGTTTTATCATTCTCTTATTTTAGAAGTTACAGGGGGGGGGGACACACATTTTACCACTTTGGAAGTGTCTCTCGCGCAAACTATTCAGTTTAGAAAAAAATGATACTAGAAACCTCAATATCATTTTTGAAGACCTATCCATATATACCCCACACGTATGGGTTTGATGAAAAATTTTTTTTTGAGTTTCAGTTCTATGTATGGGGAACCCCAAAATTTATTGTTTTTTTTCTATTTTGGTGTAAAAATCTTAATGCCGTTTACAGAATACATCTACTTACCAAGTTTCAACAGTATAGGTCTTATAGTTTCGGAGAAAAGTGGCTGTGACATACGGACGGACAGACAGACAGACAGACAGACAGACATGACGAATCCATAAGGGTTCCGTTTTTTGCCATTCGGCTACGGAACCCTAATAAGGAACCTACTCATGGTCTAGTTGGGGTCTTAAAGTCCTGGCAGCCACGTATCGGTAAATGCAGCACAGGTCGTCCTCCGACCCGGTGGACTGAAGACCTAAGCCCTAAGGAATACAGCGGGAAACTGCTGAATTTCGAGGGCCCAGGGCCGGTCGGCATGGCGCCAATTAGGGGAGACCTATGTCCTGCAGTAGACTAAAAGGCGTTGTCTCGCAGTTAGATAACTGATCTCTTAATTACCTAAATGGCCTAACACTTTGGTCTCCATAAACATTAGTTGGGTTATTCCCATTTGCCACCACCATGGGGGCCTATGGGAATTTTTTTCCCATTTGCCATCAGTTGTGGGCGTTGTGGCGTCTAAGGTGGTGGCAATTGGGAATATCCACTCGTTTTGTCCCCAGTTGCCACCACCAGGGACAAATGGGAAAAGTTAATCAATACGCCCCCACTAGTGGCGGACCTAGAGCTGAAATAGTGATGTGAATTCAATTTTTTTTCGCGAATTATGTTGAAATATACGAATTTACATCGTGCAATTATAGTATAATTGCTAATAATAAAAGTTAATAGTTTTGTATAATTATTATACAAAACAGTAGTTGTCTCCTTTTACGTATTAAAAGTGCAGAAAATAAGGCGATATATATACCTAATTATTTTCCATGTTGTGGAATATAATATTTTAAGTAAGCGACCGCAATAATAAGAAAATCGCAAAATTGCAGATAACTTTTTTGCTTTGCAACCGTCATTATAGTTGCTATCCCACTGTCTCACTGTATGCTAATGTTGTGCTAAATTAGACATTACATTTCGAATATGGTTGAATTTCGTAGTTGTCTAGATTTCATGTTATTGACGTCATGTTATTGCGTGTACGAGTGAGGAGGGTCTCCAATAGTCTTTTTAGAATGAGCTAGTACTTATTTGTACTCGTAAATGAGCGGTCCATGCCTAATGTTACGGTCGCCATCGGCCATGATGCGGTTTCACGTAGCCACCGATTAGTGCAGCATTTACAAAATTGCTTGGTTGCTCTTGAACCAAATAGTAATCTCATTATCTTTGGCAATTTCAAAATACAGAATTCAATAAACATTTAAAGAAAAACCTGCAAATTACATCAATAGCAATTTCCGTTTTTTCGATAATTTAATAATATAGTTGTCTGGAAATATTTCTACACTAGCTGTTGCCCACGGCTTCGCCCGGAGTAGAAATCGATTTCTACAAATCCGCGGGAACCCTGAACTTTTCCGGGATAAAACGTAGCAGCCAAATCGGTTCGCGTGAAAGCGTAACAAACAAACTTACATTCACATATATGTATAATATTAGTATGATTGTAGATGTATACCGATGATATATTTTGTTTTTAAAAACTGTTCCAGAAACATAAATCCATGTGGCATATCAGAATTAGGTACTCATATAAAGCTGCTGAAACATTAATTCCGTACTGAAAATCTACCGCTTTACTACATAATTACTTTTTCAGGTAGACGCAAAGAAAGGGTAATATTAGCTATCTGCTTTTCTGTCTTTCCGTTCGTCTGATTCTTTTAAGAATAGAAGACGACTGAACCTGCGCAGCCGCGAATTGCTTAAAGACTTGATTATCTCAAAGAAACGTGGCCTTTTAGGTAGATAACAAAGGAAGTAGAACATTTTGAGGAGGGAAAAATAAAACTTAAAACAAATTCAAGTTCAATGTCGCGATATTTTTTTACAATTGCCGAAAACCGGAATGGTCACGGCGCGGCGCTGGCTGCGGACTGCGTGCAGTTGGCTTCATATCTCGCGTGAAGTTTATCGTGTAAAATATAATTATTAAAACGCACCAGGCTTAGAAAGACGCAATATTTTTCTGTGCATCTGTCTCTATATAGAGCATATCAAAACATTTTAAAATTCCTTTAATAATATCTCCAAACACTAAAATGATACAGCTCATCATTTACGGTATAGTAGTAATTATAACTTTATTGGGTGTTTTGGAGTTAATAAGATCTTGTAAGGACGGCGAAGTTTATAAGAGTAATTTAAAGTTTTGGTCCGGTACGTATACTTTTTTTATAAAGCTCAGCGTTCAGCGCATTCATTATAATCTGAATTTTACCAAGAAAAAAATTTACCGACTTCAAAATAACTCTAAAACTACTTGTCAGATATCGCTGAAATTTAAGTGGGACCACATGACAAGCACCAGCTTTCGATTAAAAACAGAATTATCAAAATCGGTTCACCCAGTCGAAAGTTCTGAGGTAACAAACAAAAAAAAAATACAGTCGAATTGAATACCTCTTTGAAGTCGGTTAAAAATATAGACTCATCTCTAGATTTGATTTCAGCTCCCACAACTTTATAAACCAAGTGAAACTTCTGAGTCCACAATTTTGAGATTGTCGATCATAATATGCCAATTTATATTTTCTTCTAAGTTCCTCTTGTGTTAAAAAATATTTCAGTTTACTTATTAGTTATTAGCACCATTTTGTGGGAAACTTTTTATCGCAAGAAACAAAAGTGAAGTCCATACGGGCCTATGAATATTGCCAATCTAGTATAATCAAATAGAATAAAGATATAATGACTAAGGAAGCTGTGAGTTTGTTTGTTAATTTGCCCTAAAACATCTAAAATATTTGACAGACAGTACATAATTGATTATGACAAATGACAATATTATGATCATGTTCTTCAGCACCTTGTTGCAACTTGCAACATGAGCTCCCGACTAACATTTTGGTAAAAGTTGTTGATATTGAACAGTGTGCTATTGATACAAACTTAACCCGAAAACATTTGATGGTATGACAACATACTGGAGCCTGGAGTCGCCGTTGCCCAATTATCCACTTGCGAGCTTCGCCGAAGGTCAGACTGAGGTGGTGACGAAACTTTTAGCGGTGGCTACTCGTTTGCTATTATTGTATGCAAAGATGAATATCTCCACTGTTTAGGTACATACCGTACATACCTACTACATAAGTATATAGCAACTATTTACAGTTTTTATTTAACTTGGATTCTAATTCGATTATGATCTTATTTCTATCAATCAAACCGATTTGTTAACGATCACAAAGTTTTTTACAGCAGAGCCACTGATTTATAATTGTTAATGAGGTTAGGTTGGGTTAGGTTAGAGTTTTAGCCATTAGGAGTCCGGCTTAGTCAATCTATAGCCCCCTCGATGGAGTGGCATCCATGAGGATTTCCCCACGTCCCTAGTGTACTGCGGACTGTTGGAGAGGTTAATAGTGTGCTCAAGACGCGATAGTTCTTGTCATACGGCCTTGGTGATTTAACGATAACAATGTTTCTATGCTTAAGGAAAATATATTTTTTTCAGTTCCTGTCGAAGCACTGAAACACAAATTGAGCGGGATACGAAGATTGAAGGAGGATCATCATCAAGATGGGCAGCCTGTACAGGACACGCAAGAAGCTAGCAAACATGTTAGTGTCATCGTATGAGAACTACAAGACCGAAGAAAAACGTTAAGAATCTACACAGTGATGTAGTACCTACAACTAAGTGAATGTAAATTCTATATGTCTGTTCTGTATGTATGTATATTATATATGTGAATATATATATAGTCGTCCTCATCGATTTCGATGACGGCGACCCTAACCGATTCGAGTGCGACAAATTGTATGTCGCTATTTTCTAGCATGAGCTCTAATATGGCTAGCTAGACCAAATTTTGTTTTAAAAACTCGATCACATGAAACACAGTATGGTTCACCAGTGGCGTTATAAGTGTACGTGTAGGAGGGCTTTGGTCTTTCTAAGTCGTATGTGAAGCCACAACATGGAATAGATAAATATTGACGTTCCATTATCCACAATATTTAACTAATTTATCATTTTGCCAACCGAAATAATTTGGGGTTATATTTTTATAGCCTAAGAAGCTGATTAGCTGACATAAAAGGGGACGGGCCACCTACCTGATTGCAAATGGTCACCGACGGCTGTGATGTCCATAGAACACCAGAAGAGTCTCCATTGCAATACCGGCATCGATTACAATTTTTTAAGCACCCTCAATATCTCAATACCTCAGACCGAAACTTATTCCACTTTCGCTAGTCAAGATTACTTTTCATGTCGAGAGTCAACCAATGAGCAGACGAGTCACTTTCTGGTAAGCACATGGTCACCATATCTTAAGAACAAATGTACCATAAAGAACACTGTGGACATGGCCAAAAAGGAAGCAGGAAAATTTATCCCACAGTAGCTACACCATTTCAAGGACTCTATCACCCTAACTACCATTAGGATGAATCCAGCGACATTTAACCGTAAAGACTTGGTGAATTCATTCGTCTTTTGAATAGTGGATCGCACAGCAAAGAGAAGATTGAACTGATCGATGGATGTCCCTCAAAAGTTTTATAGCTTAATACTTCAGATGCAATTAGTCTAGTGTGTAATCACAGGTGGAACTTCGAACTTATGTTGAATTGTAACAAAAAGAAGCCTCTCCAGTGAAGTGTTGCTGTAACATGGTGTCAACTTTGTAAATATTTTAATTTCAGAAGAAGGTATCATACGATGATGAATTTGTATTAAAATAGAACATTGTAGAGTTCGTCTCTACATTACATTAAGAGGTTTCTGCAGTCAATTTATATAATTTTTACTTTATTTAAAACAACTTTGACATGTAAATATATAGGCATACGTATGCCCTAGAGTATAGGTACTCACAATAAATGATACCTAAATAAATAAATAGAAAATAGTATGTTTTTTTACTGTTCAAAATAATTCATATCGTTACAGTGGTTTAATTCGGTCGTCGACGATGTATTGACACTTGACAGTAAGTTTTCTGACTGGGTTGATGTTACGGTTGGAGTACCACAAGGCGGATTATTGTCACCATTATTTTTTTCTGTTGGTATGCATTCGATCTATCTCCGCTACAATTGCGTATTCCCAATATCACTAGTGTGCTGTTAACCTCTAGCTTAACATATAATAGTATTGGATTATATCAGTAAAACTTTTAGAGGTAATGGACTCATTGGACTCAACTTTATGGGACTTTAACAGAACAAGGTATAAAAGACTATAACATTATTATCATACGTCATTGTCAACCCTTCAAAAATACAAGTCAGAATGATAGGAAGCCTTCGTTTCCTTCGTTCGTCCATTATTGAGGAAGGCTAGAATGAACCGAGCAGAGTAAGTTGGCTTGGGCTCATGACGGATGGAGCGCCTTACACGCCAAAAGGTGTGTTTAGAATTTCAGGTGAATATCGTAGAGTGGCATTAATACACAACTAAACAAAGAATAATAGAATTGCTCAGAGTAAAGCAACAGGAGTTCAAGTAAATGTACTTTGGTAGCTTATAAAAATGATATTATTCAACTCAATCATAGACAGATACTGAATGCGCCTTTGGTTTTTAAAACTTAAAAGTCAGTTATTTATCCGTATTATTCTCCATACTCGCATTATTAAGTACATAGGTATGGAAGTAGTTATTTTTAAATAGAATATTAACTTTATAATTATTTTGATGACTTACATAGTAAGTGTTATCGTAATTTTAATTTACTGGTAACATTATTTACCTCTTTAAGTATGTCAGTGCCGTCAGAGGCGTCAGATTATTTTTTCTATTATCTATTGATCAGATAAATATATCACATAAGTGACCAGTTATTAAAATTGATATAGTGGTAATGATAAACTATGACATAACTTTAATGGGTCACCAGTCACCATTACGGAGTGGTTACGCGGCTCCGCGCACCACTCGCGTCTCGCGCCCAGCCCGCCAGTTGCCGCCAGTCCAGCCAGTGCGCACTTGCGCAGGCGCAGCGTACTGCTTAGCTTAGTACTGCTTAGTGCGCTGCTCTCTCTCGACATGACGGCGCGCGTTCCGCTCAGCTGTTCCTGATATCTGTCAACTCGAACATAAACACGATTATATAGTTCAGTCGCGACCAGTTGTGTGCATTTACGGAACTATGTTACTAGTTTTATTCCTAGCGGCCGTCGGGGCCGTGGCCGTTGCCATAATAATTATCGATTCTCTGTGGAGTGTCTTCGAACTCGTTACTTCGTATCTGATGCCGTACTTCCTACCTGCGGAAGTGCAGTCGCTTTCGAAGAGATTTGGACCTTGGGCCGGTGAGTTAAGCAACAGTATGAATTAGCTGGAATTAGCTGCGTTAGGTTGGTATCGTGCGGTGTCCTTAGGAGTAGCCCTTGACAATCCTGTCATTGATAAGATATGTGCGCGCAGTAACCCGAATAGCAGTCCAATTGACCAATCTGCGTTTATAAGTCACAATTTCCAAATATAATTTCCAAATCGGTTGATAATGATGGAGTTTACCTGTCCTACGTCATTATGTATTTACCTACTGCATTCAGAAACTGTTAAGTGATCCTGCTCAAGCTTTATTAGTAGGTAGTTGATGTTCAGAGTGGTACATATACATATACCTATATTTTGAATTTTCCCAAAGACGCGGGTAATTGTGTAACAGTCTTTGAAAGACCAAAAGGTAATAGACACCACAGGTACTTGATTGAGCATAACGTGTGAATAATGTAAAACAATTTCAATTGTAAAATAATTGTACCATTTGTACATATGTTATGTAGCAGTGTATTTGAGGTGCCCCTATGAAGGTTTATATTTACGTCATAACACATTCCATAACTTGAAAGGTAACTTAAAGTAACGCGTCGTTGAGAACTGTAGGATGTTAATTTATGTACTCAGTAAGATAAATAATATTATGTACAATAGTTGACTCTACATAATTTACTTATTTTATTGTTCAGACTTGACTGCTCAATCTGCCCATGCTCAATTTAATGTAGAGTCATGTTAGAATGAAACAATACTTTCGTTACAATCAAAACGAAACGAAACAAATTTTGTTTTTTGGATTTTTCATTCCCGTGGAATTTCCCTATGCGTAAATATAAAAAACTTGAGAGGTGTCAAGGGACACCCGGATGGAACGAAGTTCCTTGCAGTCATTACTAGGATAGCAAACTAGGATAGCGTTACCACTTTTCGTTACGAAATTTTCCGCCTATAGCCCCCTTTCGCAACGCGCGTTAAGGAACTTCGTTCCAATAAAACGTGATAATATGTAACAATTTGAACCTCCCTAAGGTTAAATTTTTTTAATGAATGTTAGTTACATATTTCTCTCTTTTATCCTATCTTATTTGATAACCAGATTTTCGTATCCTGAGAGGCCCTATCAGCCGATTCTGCTAGCCATATAACCTAATGTAGATATATACCTACCTTATTGTGGACTGAATATTGAATAGGTACCTAAACATATATGCTAAAATTTAAAAACAAAAAATAATACCTACCTGCTAAGGAAGCCAAGACTAACAATGAAAACAACAAGTGACAAAATGAACTTTAACCCTTAACCCGAGAAAAAAAAAATCAATAAAAGAAATAAACAAATTAAAGTATACTCGATCTGTATTAATAATGTTTATTTATTTTATTTGTTTATTATTAATATATCTACTTACATCTAACATTACCGGTAAACAACCTAATGCGTTTTTTTTATTGAAATAGCCGGCAAACGAGCTGACGATCCACCTGATGGTAAGTGGCTATCGTCGCCCATGGACATCAGCAACACCAAAAGCATCACCGATGCGGTGCCGGCCAAGAAATAGAGAAGAAACAGAAAGAAAGAACTGGCTCCTAGTGTAGTTATACATTTTTTTTCAGAATAATGAATTATCTGTTGGATGAATCTACTACGAGTAGTAGCTCGACTGGGAGTCTACTATAATAAAATTATAATAGCTAACTTTCGCCCTAACGACCTTTGTCGGTGTGTACCTACTTACCAAGACCCAGTTTGTTCGATGATAGTGTGTGCTTCAGCTTGTTCTAAACTATTACAAATGGCTGATGGGTGACGGCTGTTACAAACATAGGTAGGTACAAAGTGACGAAACACATTACGCAACAGTGACAGTCTGTATGGTCTTTCGTCACCACATTGTGTCGAGAAGATGAATGCTGTGAACTAAGCTTATGTCTGCGAAGACCTTATTGTTAGTAGATTATGTGCAATATTAAAGTTATACAAACCTTACCCTCATCACAGGAGACCGAAGAGCTGGCAGCTACCTCGGACAAAGAATTAGTCTTGCTATTCAAAGGGGGAACGCTGCCAGTATTTTCGGAACCTTGCCTAAAGGGACTCCTTTAATAATATAGTTATATTTTAGTTACTTACCTACATAGATATTATATATATTATATTTTGAGATTGTAACTTTTTAGAGATATCATTATTATAGCAAAATCACGTGATACGATGCGTGCTCTATCAGCTAACCATTAGTCAAACCAGGAAATACCTACACGACGATCGATGTAATAGATTGATGGAAAGTCCTATATTAAATTTATAATTTTGTTAATTGAAAACCGTATTCGAATCGGTTAAGCCATTCCTGAGATCCAACGCTCCTGAGCAAACGCACAGACAAAAATAAAATAAAATAAAATCTCTATCTCTATCTCTAATCGAGTTATTAGAAACCGTTAAATTGATAGTTCATCAATCTGTCTGTGCCAATCGATATTTCGGAAAGATTTCGAAATGGCTGGCGATTACATTGCGAAACTGTCGAACGAAGGCCGTCATGTCATTTCTATAATGAAATGTGAATATGGAAATTAATAGTAGGTATGTATCTTCTTACTTACGTATCTTATGTATCTTCTTAAGCTCGATACAAAAATATGAAAACAAAAATGTTGAAATATTTGGTTTAGCTAAAATAAACGGATTTCTGCATACTCTACATTTAGGTACGGTACGAGTACTCTACATTTTACGATGACTCGTACCTATTTCAAGTCACCCGCAAACAAAATTAAAGCGATTCCGTCAGTTAAAATTGTAAAATCCTTACAAGGTGAACTTGTGGCTTATATCGTGGGTCGGTGTTCCTGCACAGTAGAGGACCTTTTGGAAATTTCCTAGGGGTTTTTATCGTCTCTACAACAAACTCGCATTTTACGTGCGTCGAACTGGTTTATGCTACCAGATAAGTGATCGAAGGCTACTAGCATTGAAAGGCTGAAAATTCTTCACACTTTAAACTAATTCATGGATGTTTCAAATGGATTTTTATTTCAAGTAAATACTTAGTTTATTCAACTCGTATCGGAGCGCTACTATATGAATGCTAAAGCAAAACCGATCAGTCCCAAAGGCACTGAACAGAATTCCCTAATTTTCCACCAAAGGCTTTTCAGTGGGTTGTTTGCTATTTATGAATAACATACTTCGTACATTTTAGATTCTAATTTGCTTCTAAACACTATTTTTTTTGTAATGAATTAAATGAATAGAATACATTAATTAGTATTAAAAAAATGATGACGTTCATCCGTGTATCAGTGATACTTATATGAATAAAATATTTTGACTTTGACTTTGAGTAAGTTAATGTTATGGAACAAAACACTTTTTCCTGTAACATTGCTTATTCAAAGACATTACAATTTTTCTACATGAATATATTATAAGTATATATCTAATGTATACCTATTAAGTATTATCTAATGTATGTGAGCTCATGAATCACAATGTAGAAATGTATCTAAACACTATTATATAATGCTCCATTACGTTATTGCACGTGTGCTAATGTACAGTTGGACACATTTAATGGACGCTATACACGATCAAGTATACTGGATGCCCCGTCAAGTCCGCTTGACGCTTCATCAAGACACTTGATCGTGTACTTAGAGTGTTGTGGTATTGTTGACTGGAAGTGTAAAGAAGTCTACGTAACTCTCCCTATTTTGTCGTAACGCTATCGCCCAATTTTTATTTATTTCATAGTTTCTTTAAGGCTTTTCTTCTCCTCCATGACAAAGCACCTTTGCGAAAAGCTGGTACATTAAAAAAATGACGTGCATGAGTGTATCAGTGATACCTACATGAATAAAAGATTAATCCATTTCATTAACCGACGAAAAAAAAGGAGGAGGTTCTCAGTTCGACACGTATATTTTTTTTTTATGTATGATCACGCAGAAATCTGCACAGGGTGGTCCGATTTGGATGATTCTTTTTTTATTGGATAGGGTATGTCCTGAAGTTGGTCCCATATTTTTTTGAAAATTTTATTCCCACCCTAAAGGTACGAAAATAGGGAATGATTGATTATTCACCCGTTTTTTACCCGGAATTTTTACATGTTAACCCCAATAACTTTGTACTGGATGATCCGATTTCGTTGATTCTTTTTTTATTTATATAGTGTGTACCTTGAGGTTACTCTTGTTTAAATTTTGAAACAAAATTTTACCCCTATAGGTACGAAAATAGGGGATGATTGATATTTCATCTACTACATTTTTACCTGGTAACTGAATCTATAATTCATAACATCAATAATTTATTATTAATTATAAGTATTATAGCAACTAAAAATTAAAAAATAATTACTTTTTAACAAAAAATAAAACCAACGAAAAAAAAACTGAAAAGCAAAAAATAAAATAAACCATTTAGTATTATAAATTAAGATCCGAAATTAACAGTAAATAAATAATTTTGAGGCGGTGCCAAACCAATGAAAAAACAAACGGCGAAAAGATGTGCGCCGCGCTGCTGCTGCCGTGTGCATCGCATGCCGCTGCCGCGCTGCCCTCATAATATTATGAATTTTATGTAATTAATTTTGGTTGTTTGTTTGGCACGGTCTCAAAATTATTTATTTACTGTTAATTTCGGATCTTAATTTTATTTTTTGCTTTTCAGTTTTTTTTTCGTTGGTTTTATTTTTTGTTAAAAAGTAATTATTTCATTTCATTTCATTTCATAAAGTTCAGAAGACTAGGTTCGTAAGAATATGCAGGAAATAATTTAAATAAACCGATCAAGTGCGAGAGGGTTCCGTACCTTGATTTTTTCTACTTCTTATAAGTTGTTTTAAATGAAACCCTTTGTTTGTGGTAACTAAAACAAGAAACAAATTGGTTTTTTATTCTAATTTGGTCTTTAAAAGGAATTGTAATGAGTTTTTTTAATTAACAAATTTAACATAGTAATAGAAAAACATGTTCTCCCATACATAATGTATGGGAAAATATGTTTCCCAACTGAAATAATGATGCGTTTCATGCATCAAAATTCAATTCAGAATCAAAATTATCAGTTTGGGAATGTTAGTCCTTTGTCTCTCTAAAAAACGTCCTCAGTTCTTCGATAGCTTCGTTCTCGTGACTCAAGACCAAGAGACAAGAAAAAGAGTATGAGTCCGTATAGCTCGAGATTGCAGCGCTGAGATGAGAATGTAAATTGCTGAAATCGGACGTCTGCAACATTGTATCGGAATGATTCTTGATTACATACTTCATAGCACTCGGCTCTATGATTGCTGTTGGCATAATTCTAAAGCTCTTCATAGGTCATTACGTGAGTGATGGTGATTTTAAATTTATGATTGTTAATTCCTAATAATTATGATATTTCGTCAAATCAACTTCTTACTTCAATTTCTACAATCTACAATCATAATAAAAAATGTGTATTATTTAATGCATTGGTTGAGTAACGAATTCTCGACCACCATTAATTAATAACATTGCTAGAGTGCCACGTACCGGATTAATTTTATATCTATAAGAATATGACGTAAATATGTTTATCTACGCACATAAAAATAATTTGACTATAATGGCTTTTAATACGCGTGTGGTTTCCAACCGGTTCATGGTAATTATCGATTATATAGTGCGTTATAAATATTGTTTTATTGCTCTATGATATTGAAATACCCACTACAATTATTACCGAGTGAAGGTTATGATTGAGACAGCTTTTTTTGTCTCGGTACAGGCCTTCGGACGGCTCGAGAATATACTCAAAACTTCGTTCACGTTTTTATAAGTAAATACATACCTAACCGTCAAACGAACAGACGAGCCATCTGATGATGGTAAGAGGTTATCGTTGGCCGGACATCAGTAGCAGCAAATGTATCACCGATACGATACCACGGACCTGATCAATACGTTCAAATAAGTTGCCACTCAGAAAACAGCCAGGGCACCACATAAATTATAATCTTAATATATATAAATTACGTGTCACGTTGTTTGTCCGCGATGGACTCCTAAACTGCAGAACCGATTTTAATCAAATTTGCACACCGTGGGCAGTTTGGTCCAACTTGAAAGATAGGATAGCTTACATCTCAAAATAAATAAAAAAAACTCTTGACAGAACAAAGTCTGTCCGGGCAGCTAGTTATAATATAATACCTATATTAAACGAGATGGGTGCTTTGTGTGACTATTAGCTACCTCAGTCATCACACGTGTTTCTGAACATTAACGGTCTTACTTATAAAAATCTCACTAATCTATACTTAGGCACCGCTTAGTTAAACCGCTCTTAAGAAGTTAATCCACGTTTAACTTTTCATTACTTATAAACGTTGATTAGCTGTTACTTAGTTAAGAAACGAACAGATAACGATACATAAATGGTTGGCACAGATTATACCTAAAATAATCGATTTGATAGAGAAATTGAATGAATGAAATTGCTAAAAGTTCTATTTTTTCCATATTATGTCATCTATGACAGTGTCAGTGTCGTGAATTTGACAGATAACGGTCAGTTATTAAATTTGAAAAATAGTAAGTAGGCGATTTACCTCATGACGGCCCCAATATCTGATTACTGCCATTACTTGCAGTTCTACAGGTATACTGCCACCTCGAGTAACGCCCTGTATATCAGGTCTCACTATTTCTATGATACGACTCATGTTTTCTTTATTAAATCGGTGTCTAAGTTTAAACTCCTCATCCGTTAAACTTTGTAGCGGATTAAAGCGAACTCTGAAATTCTTCGTCTTTCTTCTCCTCCTAGCTCTGAAACTGCTTAATTCAGCTACGTCGTTTTGGAAATCACGAAGATCTTCCAATCCATCCATGTTTTATGCACAAATATAATTTTTTTTACTAACAAACAAACGCAAGTAAGTTGATCAGACGTCACAATAGCACAACAGCTGATTTATGTGAAATCCGCCATCTTGCCGCTTACGAGAGTTAAACTATGTCTCGGCAGTGTTTAATTTTGACAGCTATTTAAACCCTACTTAATGACTTCTTAACGCTAAGTAGTGTTTATAAGTGAGGTTTTTGCTAATCCGTTGCTAAGCAATAGATTAAATATTAAGTAACGTTTTTAAGTAAGACCGTAAAAGTACCTATTCTTCATGTACTTACGGAAGATCGGTCATGATGGTATTATATACTGTATACATGATGTATGTAAGTAGGTATACATCTACAGTTCTATATTGGAGCAAGTGTATATTAATATTTAATAATATGAATTGTGTAGGTTTGGAAAAAAAATGTTGAATTTTAATTTGCACCCGTGCGGGAGACTGACCTTCAAACAACATGATACGTATCAAGTTTGTATAAAACCATATAATGAAGGGTTCAACAGCTCGCGATTCTCGTTCAAGAACAGCGCGATTCGTGTCGCAAGCAGACATTTTGTATTGCCACATTCGAATCACACTCGGCTATAATATTCAGCCAGGTCAAGGACAGAAGGCCAGTCTGACGCAGCAGCGGAATTCAGATTGTTTCATGATTTTTCTAACTATTTTCCAAAATAAGTTTCATAGATATCCTTTTTTCCAAAATAAACAGCATATAAGAAACAAGTTTATGGTATTGACGAGAGTAAGATCATGGCATTTATGTATAACAGCTGTTGCCCGCAGCTTCGCATACGGAAATTATGTTTTACCTTATTTGTACCTCTTGCAGAAGGAAATTTAAAAAACGGTGAATTTATATTGAAGTACTTATTCAAATTCAAAATCATTTATTCATGTAGGTATCATTGATACACTTATGCACGTCATTTTTTTAATTTACCAGCTTTTCGGAAAGGTGCTTTGTCATGGAGGAGAAGAAAAGCCGAAAGAAACTCCTCAGCACATCTTTTACAAATAAAATACATTGGTATATTTCTTACAAAGAAGTATCACTAGCCTGTACGGAACTGGTTGCAGATCTGGTCATTTCCATGCGTCTTTGTCATTTATGTACTCATCTACAGTATAGTAGCCTTTGCCTAAAAGTTAAGATTTTACATGTTTCTTAAATAATTCCACTGGCAAATCACGTATTAACTTTGGGATTTTATTATAGAACTGTACACCACGGCCCATAAAAGATCGCTTCACTTTAGAAAGACGGTAAGATGGCGTTACTAACTGGAGCATTTTTCTTGTTTGGCGATTAGTGATATCAAAATTTTGTTTATACGCGCTTATATTATTCCGTACAAAAACCACGTTACTAAAGATATATTGTGAGGCTACTGTAAGTATACCTATTTCTTTGAACTTGTCACGCAGTTTCACGAGATCTAAGTTTATAAATAGCCCTAATAGCTCTTTTTTGTAGTATGAAAATTTGTTCTATCTATACTGGCTGCTTTGCCCCACAGCAAGATGGCATATGACATAATACTGTGAAAATATGCAAAATAAACCATCCTAGCAGTTTCGACGTCAGTAAACTGCCTTATTTTCCTAACAGCATAAGCAGCCCTACCGAGTTTAGTCGCGAGATTTGTTATATGTGGGTCCCATTGAAGTTTACTATCTAAGGTCACCCCTAAAAAGACCGTGGATTCCTCCATATTCAATATTTCATTATTCAGTCTGAGAGATTTGTTAACTTTTTTAACATTAGGTAGTACAAACTCTGTACATTTAGTTTTTTTTTGCATTTAAAAGCAAATTATTGATAGTGAACCAACGCGACACATGCGAAAGAGCACTATTTACGTCGTCAAAATTTACTTTATTCCTTTCACACTTAAATATTAATGATGTATCATCAGCAAATAGTACAATATCCGCTTGGTTCTTTACATAATGTGGTAAATCGTTAATGTATACCAGAAAAAGAAACGGACCCAAGATCTTAAGATCTTATATTTATTAATTTATATACTGAAACTCACGATGAAATCACAAAGGATTGCTCCAGGAGCGGGTTTTGAAAAATAAGCAATATTCACATTAATTTGTATTTTTTTTCTTTTTTTGCAAAATTTTGAAAAACTAAAAAATGTATGTTCCATAAATTTAAGCAAGGAACATTTGTTGCAAATTTGAAGCAAATTGGTTGATGTTTTAAAAATATTCCATACAAATTTTCATCCCGTTTCCCGAGGAAACCTTTTAATTTTCCGGGATAAAATATCCTAAAATATGATCCGGAGTATTAGTAACAACTTTACCAATTTCCATCGAAATCCGTTCAAGGGTTTTCATGTGATGCCCGGACAGACAAACAGACAGACAGACAGACAATAATTCTAAAAAAAATATTTTTGTGCTCTAACACGTTATTGAAGTGCCCCCTAATAAAAATTAAAAAAAATATTCAATGTACAGAAAATTTGCCCTTTGAATTTTATTATAGTATAGATATATATAGCTTTCGGATTAGTATACAATTCAGGTTGTATGTATTCGCCAAAATTACCAGCTCTTATATTTTATCTTAATATAGTAATATAAATTAATAGGGTTTCAATAATAAATACTTACATAATTTTAGTGATATTTACTTACTGTCATCATGCCTACTATGATATACTCGTATTATAAATTAAGTTGCAAAATAGTATAATATTATGTAAGACCACGAGAACTGTACTGTAAACTGCCGACAAACTGGCTCACAGTTTGGCAGAAATTAAATCTGTTTTTTTGTAAGTCTTCATTGGTAAATAAATAAATAAAAAAAACGTGTCACGTTGTTTGTCCGCGATGGACTCCTAAACTACTTGGTAGAGGAGACGTGGAAGATCGACCTTCACCGATCTGATAACTCGATGAGACATATTTTTTATCAAATATAATTTATAAACAAATATGCCTATGATAACTTGCCTATCGAAAAGTGTTCATGGCTATTTTTAATTTAAATAATTTTAATCGATTTTTTTGCATCACCTTCACTCTTGTGATAACCGAATGAGTTTTATCTCAATTGATAGTTTTTAACAAAGAGAATATGCCTAGGTAGGCTTGCCTACTTATTTCTGTGCATGGCTACTTGGCAAGTAGATGTGAACAGGTAAGTCAATATAGGTAACTACACCGATCTGATAACCAATCCAAATTAATATCATAGGTAAGATATTTTAATTACAAAACCAATCATATAGGCTTGCCTGCAAAAATCGTTCATAAAATATTATTGCCAAGCTATAAAGTTTTAGAATTTAATAGGTGCGAAAGATAAAATAGAGCGTCCCAAATCCATGTGATAGAACAGGACACAACATAGTAGCTGCACGCTATAAACCGCGGCACATAAGTTGAACCAAAATGCCTGTCGTCTGCGTAGATCTTAGAATAATAACGCCTAGAAACCTATTGCGAGCACGAAAAACGCGCAACTAAAACTTAGCCATATCTGGCTAAGTTTGTGCTCATCGTCACGTTAAGTCGAACACAGCTCGCGAAAAATAATTCAAAATGACTGTCTGCACTACAAAGAAGTGTTCTAGCACATCAGACAAACAAAATAAAAGTGATCAAATTTCATTTCATAGGTAAATACTTACATTTTATAGATTTTCTGTACGTAAATCGACTAAAAACAAATAATTTGAAACACAATAACCTATCACTACACAGTGTTGCTAGTTGTGGGGGAAAAATTGCACACAATGTTTTTGTTGTTGGTTCTTAATGTTGAGTTTAAAGAAAGTTGGTAAGTATAATCCTACTAAAAATACAAAGATCTGTTTAATGCATTTTCACAAAAAGGATATGTACACAACGCAACGAAAAAAGGTTTGCGAAAAATACGCCGTGGTGCTGTGCCAGCAAAGGTACCTAAGGTCCTAGATATGTAAAATGCATTAGCTCATGTCAAGCTAACTGCTTGAGGATGGAGCAGCCTCCGGCTCCGCCGTTAAGTTGGTGTTTAGGTACTTAACAATGAAAAGGTAAAATTCAGGTAGCCATATCCTAGACTTCCTAGAGGTTAATTGTAAAACTATATTGTCAGCGATGTCAACTTATACATATGTATTATGAGAGATGTTGAATCAAAGCGAAAACTTTTTAAGAAACAGATACAATTACAGGGCTTTTAAATGGGAATGTATTGCTTTAATTTAAGAATGGTTAAATAAATACAAAATTTAAATATGTTAAACGTTTTTTTTTATTATTGAAATCCTTATTCACCGATACTTCCTATATCATTTGATATCAAACAGGTTTTTATAGTAGTTGTCATATTTTTTTTTTAATCAGATTATAGTTTTGCGTCTCCTGCAACTAATTTTCGCGAAAAAATACAAACATCTACACAAATATGTTTTGCATAACATTTGTCTATGATTTTTTTGGTTTAATAACGTTTTGTATAAATGTTTCACGAAAATATTTCTCACAGAAGATGCGTCATAATGTGAATTTACACAATCATACAGGCATTTAAATTTAAACGCATTAAACGGCGGCATTCATCATTAGATTAATGGTTGATAAATTTGCTGTTATTTTAAAAACGTGTAATATATTTATGAATATAATCATATTCATGTTATGTATTTAAAGATCATATCAAACACATGACAAATCATCGCATAAAAAAGCAGCACGTTTTCGTGGGTAAACGCCCAATATATTTGTGTGCGTTAGAAGAGCGTAGATACATACAGCTTACGCACACAAGGATAATGAAATGGCACGCGTTTACGCTTATGTTTTGTTTCAGACGCTACTTCTAGGCGTTATTATTCTAAGGCGTAGATACAATTGTAGACAAAAATGCTAAGGCAAAAATGCTCTGCGAACCTCTTAATTTCTAACTCATGGGCTGATTTGTAAAGGGGTTCGAACATTTTTGTATGGAACCTGGTATTGTTTATAAATTATATTTGATAAAAAATATGTCTCATCGAGTTATCAGATCGGTGAAGGTCGATCTTCAGCGGCTCTTAGACCAACTGAACCGATTTTAATCAAATTTGCACACCGTGTGCAGTTTGATCCAACTTGAAAGATAGGATAGCTTACATGTCAATTTATAGTCAATTATTCTAATGCAAATTTTTTGACAGAACGAAGTCTGTCCGGGCAGCTAGTTACGTATATTAATAAGTCCTTATACTATGGATGGATGCACAATGGTTCAAAAAAGTTAATCACAATTGCATATTCATAACAACTTAAATCGATACCTCCTACGTAAGTTGTTGTATCCCACAAAAATGCCATTTTGCGTTTTTACTGAAAACTATCCTAATTTGCATTACTTAATGCATTCAAAGTGAAAAATTAACAAAAACACGAATATTTCAAGGATTTGCCAGACGTATATTGTGGTAACTTTCGAACGAGAACGGACTACAACAATGTATAGACCTTTGCAATGGTTTACGTGGGGTGCATAGCGGGGAAAATCACGCGCTCGCGTGTCGTATTGGTCACATACAACAGACCACGGCGGACTTTCAACGGGCCGCACGTGGAAGGAAGATAGCGGTTAAGTTCTCTCAAAATTAACTCACGTAACTGAATTACTTCAAATATATCACAATGAAACGATACCAACCTAAAATGTTGTATAGATTACTAACAACAGTATACGTCGTTGAGCATTCGTTAAAAACATTGTATGTAATACATACAACATTTTACGTTGACATTCAAATAAAAATATTGTTGTATGTAATAAATACAACAATTTACTTCGGGAATGGTTATTCTAAACAATGTTGTATGGTAAAATTTTACGTTGCTATTGCTTTTTTTTACTTAATTTCATCGTTGTATGTCAATAATCTTTTCTAAAATAGGGTCTTATAAGTAATATATAAAATGCTTTGTCCTAACTGACTGACTTAGTGACTGACCTATGAACGCAGAGCCTAAACCACTGGTCCTTGAGACGTGAAATTTGGTGGATGTTTATAAGTTGAAGGGTCGAAGATTGTAAGGATGGTGATAAGTAGGTATACCTAAATGTTCATTATTTTATTTTTTCAAAGATGTAGGATATTTAGTATGTCATTAATTAATTTATTCATTTATTTATATAAACTTACCACTAATATTACAGGACAATTATCCTAATGCGTTAGCAGAAAAACATAAAAAATTACATTAAAATGAATTCATCCTATCACATTCAATCTCATCAAAAACATTTAAATAATCTATTAAATAATATAGTCACGACTTTCGCGAACTGTTCAGTGTGAAACTGAATAAATCTATTTGATCTACCACTGCGTTGAGCGTGCGCATTGCTCGCGTGAGCGAAGCGTCACGTAACAAGTTGGTGCGCGTATGAGGTAACGCCAGGGAGCTGGGGCGTCGCCGCTGCTGAACCGCGTTGTCCGGAATGCACAGGCTCAGTTTTTTTAGAATAGCTGGGTTGTCCGTTTCACCGCGCAGAACCTTCAACAGGTACGTAGCAAGCGAGACTTCCCGCCTGGTCTCTAGTTTTCTGTATCCTACCATGCCCAAAACGAACAAGGTAGGGTACAGCAACGGATATCCAAGGTATACCCCGTATAATTTTAGGTACAGAAATCGAATAAATTTATTCTGTATTCGTTCCACCATTCCTTTATATTTGATCTCACTTGGAGTCCATATAAACGAATTACACTCCAAATGACTCTTCACCAAGGCTTCATACAAGGCCCGGAGAGCATTCAAGTTAGTAAAGCCATCCGATTGCCGTAGTACAGTATGCTTTTTTGCATACTTCGGAACTTGAGAACATATTATAAAATATTATGTTCTCGAAAGTTGAGATCAGCGGTGAACCGGACACCGAGATCCCTAACCTCTGTAACACGTCGCAATGGCTCTCCCTCGATGTGGTACGGGTGATGTAGTGGAGAGTGCGTACGGCTGAATGATAATACAGAGCACTTAGCCACGTTAAAGTAGAGTTTGTTGTCATGGCTCCACTTTACAACTATCTATATCCTGCTACAACCCGATGTGGTCTGAGGTGTCGCCTATTTCGCGCACTAATTTCAGTTCGTCAGCAAATAAAAGGCACGTGGACTCATGGACCACCTCCGGTAAATCAATCATTTATCATAATGACAAATTGGAGGGGCCCTAAATTACTGCTTTTGCTGACGCCTGATCTTGTCCAGTACGGCTCCGAATAAAGCCCGCCACAGTCGACGTACTGACTGACGCCTGTCCCGCAGGTAGCTGGCGAAGAAGGCCAGCGTATGCAGCGTGCATCCCACACCGGCAAGTAGCGAGCAGGACCTCGTTATCAAGTGTGTCAAACGCCTTCCAGAAATCGATGTAGGCGACGTCCACCTACCTCTTGGCATCCACCGCTGGCAACACTCGCATCATTAAATGCAGCAGGTTCCCGGCTGTCTCCCGTCCAAGACGAAACCCGTGCTGTGCGTCGGACAACCGGGCCTACAATCAAGCATGAATTGCCGACTTGAATACCTTTGCTGGAGCACTCAGCAGTGCCACTGGTCGATAGTTACTTGGTTCCGGACCACCCTTTCCCTTCATGTGTTGTTCCTATTAAAAAATATCCTTAAACGCACATAAATTTTTAACCAATGTATATTGTTATTGCTACATACAGTGGAAAAAGACTTATATTTTTCAGTGTATATTGTTGTAACTACCTTATACAACTATTGGCAACACCTAAACTCCGCGGTATAATATTGTAAATATGAGATAAAACAACTGGCGCAGCCTGTACTCCGCAGTAAAATATTGTATGAACGATATCTCAGAAAATAAACTTAATTTTTAAATTATCTTTCAACATAGTCAAGAAGACCATCAATTACATACATAAACCAAATTTCACAAAGATACAACGATAAATGCAGTTTTTATTCCAATTTGAATCTTTAAAATGCTCTACTGTAAAATTGCGATTTTGGGGATACAACAACTTACGTAGGAGGTATCGAAATAATTCTTGACAAAAAATAACCGACTTCAAAATTAGGAATACTACTACTGGTCAGATCTCGCTCCAATTTAAGTGGGACACCACATGACAATCACCAGCTTTCGATTAAAAAGGAACCATCAAAATCCGTTCACCCAGCCGAAAAATAAAAAAAATACAATCGAATTGAATACCTGTTTCTTTTTTGAAGTCGGTTAAAATAAATAACCATGTATCAATGTGATTGATTTCCCTGAAGTTTAAAAGTACGAATTTAACTTTGACTTTTACACTGGAACATGGCTGGAATTAAAAGTTCATAATGATCGCCCAGACAGTGCGTTTGCGCTTCAGTTTTTTAGGGTTCCGTAGCCAAATGGCAAAAAACGAAACCCTTATGGATTCGTCATGTTTGTCTGTCTGTCCGTCCGTATTTCACAGCCACTTTTCTCCGAAACTATAAGAACTATACTGTTGAAACTTGGTAAGTAGATGTATTCTGTAAACCGCGTTAAGATTTTTACACAAAAATAGAAAAAAAAACCAATAAATTTTCGGGTTCCCCATACATAGAACTGAAACTCAAAAATTTTTTTTTCATCAAACCCATACGTGTGTGGTATCTATGGATAGGTCTTCAAAAATGATATTGAGGTTTCTAATATCATTTTGTTCTAAACTGAATAGTTTGCGTGAGAGACACTTCCAAAGTGGTAAAATGTGTGTGTCCCCCCCCCCCCCTGTAACTTCTAAAATAAGAGAATGATAAGACTAAAAAAAATATATGATGTACATTACCATGCAAACTTCCAACGAAAATTGATTTGAACGAGATCTAGTTAGTAGTTTTTTTTGAATACGTCATAAACCGTAAATCGCAAAAAACATCGATCAAAGTTACAACGAACTACAAAAACTTTTATATTATGTTACTTGCTGCTACGAAACCCTTCATGGGCGAGTCCGACTCGCACTTGGCCGCTTTTTTTTATGATTCCACTGCGATCACGCCGATTTCTACCGTGGTTGAAGATAATTAGAACTCAACTTAGAACTCAAAATGTGAATCTTATAATTTAGTGGAAATGACCAGATCTGCAACCAGTTCCGTACAGGTTAGTGATACTTCTTTGTAAAAAATATACCAATGTATTTTATTTTTAAAAGATGTGCTGAGGAGTTTCTTTCGGCTTTTCTTCTCCTCCATGACAAAGCACCTTTCCGAAAAGCTGGTAAATTAAAAAAATGACGTGCATAAGTGTATCAATGATACCTACATGAATAAATGATTTTGAATTTGAATTTGAATTTAGTGAACAAGTAAGTAGTTTGACGACCTGTGTTGCCAGATGCCGTGCCAACGTCCTGGATTCGGTTCCCAGTCAGAAATTTGAATGATGAATTTGAATGATGAATTTGAATTTCCGTTCTCGGTCTGGGTGTGTGTTCTTGTCTTTGTGTTGTCCATGGCATCCACGACACAGGGAACCCTAGTGGGCCTATGAGAGCGTTATTATTATTATTTGTTTCGTTTGCAGTGATCACGGGCAGCACCGACGGCATCGGCAAGCAGTATGCCGCGGAGCTGGCGGCGCGCGGCATCAACCTGGTGCTGATCGCCAGGAACCCGGACAAGCTGAGGGCCACTGCTGGCGAAATAGGTAATGCAGGACTACAGGATAATGTCGACGTCTGTCCGCATGTCTGGACAATGCTATGACACTCTAGGCCGTTAGTACCTACGTCCTACAACATGGCCAGATCCTCACTATACAGGGTGGATTTTTGAGACGGGTCAGTAAGGGCAGGTACCTTAACCGTTATAGTTACAGGAAAACGTTCCTAGGAGACTATCCATAACTTTTTAAGATATTCTGAACTGCATTCACAGATTTTTGAAAAAATGTACGGTCAGTGAAAAAAGTACTAAAATCCAAAAAAAAATATTTTTATGCCTATCGATCCTACTTCGTATGGGGATCAAAATACTCTATGGGACCATTTAATGTATGAGTACTAGAAATGTCAGAAAACGTTAAAAACATTTTCCATACATTTTGTACTGAATCCGATAAATCAACTCGAAATATTCTTTATCGCCAAACAATCCTATTTCTTACTGCGATTAAAAGATTATTTAAGGCCTATTGAAATTTAAATACAAAAACTACGGTAAGACATAACATATCACACAAACTTAAAAATAGGTTATCTATTATCCAAAATGACCGCCATTTTCACGAAGACACGCTGCAAGAGGTGCTGTTAGTGGTCCATGGTCAAATTAAGTGGCCACCTCGCAGCCCCGATCTAACGCCTCTCGAGTATTTTTGTAGGGCCACCTAAAAATGAAGTCTACAAAAGAAAGTACGAAATTGTTCAGGAGCTGAAAGAGGCATTAACGAGGATTTTAAATAATATCCATCAAAGAAAACTTTCCGCTGCTACTTGCTCAGTACAAAAACGAGTGAACTTATGTATTCGTGAAAACGGCGGTCATTTTGAATAATAGATAACCTATTTTTAAGTTTGTGTGATATGTTGTGTCTTACCGTAGTTTTTGTATTTAAATTTCAATAGGCCTTAAATAATCTTTTAATCGCAGTAAGAAATAGGATTGTTTGGCGATAAAGAATATTTCGAGTTGATTTATCGTTTTTCAGTACAAAATGTATGAAAAATGATTTTAGCGTTTTCTGACATTTCTAGTACTCATACATTAAATGGTCCCATAGAGTATTTTGATCCCCATACGAAGTAGGATCGATAGGCATAAAAATATTTTTTTTTGGATTTTAGTACTTTTTTCACTGACCGTACATTTTTTCAAAAATCTGTGAATGCAGTTCAGAATATCTTAAAAAGTTATGGATAGTCTCCTTGGAACGTTTTCCTGTAACTATAACGGTTAAGGTACCTGCCCTTACTGACCCGTCTCAAAAATCCACCCTGTATAGCCGTTCGCGGTTCGTTCTTGGTCCAGGTCCTCAGTTTGATAAAATATTATGAAGTAAAAAATATATGTGTGCATATACTATCCGTAGACCGTAACAGTCAAGTTTCGCTCCAATCCCATTTTTTACTTCTTAATATTTTATCAAACCGAGATTGGACCGAGAACGAACTGTGAACGGCATTATAGTGAGGATCTGGCCAAAATTTATTTATTTATTTAATAGGTTCACCAACAGTTTTAACATGGTAAAATACACTAAACTTATTAAACATAATGTCTTATGCTACATGAAAAACCCATAACAGGCAAACACAGCATACGTGTGATGACGCAAAATGATGATACATTGTATACATTTTCATCTAACTTTAATTCAATTTTTGACGGGTCAATGTGCAATAATTTTACTGTAGTTTGTACCTAATTTCATTTTACGATCTCATCTCATAGCTATTAAGTAGTTTGTAACTATGTAGGCATTTCATAAAGTAGGCAGTTTTACGAAAACATTGCAACAAAGTCAAGTATTTTACAACCTCAGCAATTCTATAGGCCATAAACATTTACTATAAATTAGGTAGGTACTAGGTACCTACTATGTGGAAACTCTTGAAAGACGTTCAAAATGATTAATTAAAACACTTTGCGACTTTATTAAACTGGTAGTTGCGTCACAGACTCATAGACAAGAGCGTTGCTAACTGCCCGGTGGTTGCATTACTTGATTGTTGTGAACACAATGTATATGTGAGGGTGGTAATTGTATTGTAAATAATGTTTACATGTAGATACGTACCTACCTGGGTTGTGTTAACCTCGTCAGTCTATACGCTTACTTCCGAGTTGGTATTTGTAGTTTTGCGAATCGTATCATAATGAATAAATTAGGGTAGGTGGATGGAATAGGAAGATGGAAAAAGGGGAAGTTAAAAAATATTGTAGTAGGTTCCTAAATATTTCCTAATATCAAGCAGTTATTTAATATTTTAATACTGACAACATTTTTGATCCATTTCATCTTTACCCGTCACTCAACCTGACTCTGAGAGAGTCGTTAAGTGAGAGTAATGTTTGTTCTATAACAAATTCAAATCAATGAGGATATGTTACCCCCACTCTATATAGTATTGTATGATGAAGCTACCTTTTTTGTGGACACTTACCACCTTGCGGCTCGCATGTTTATTTGTAGGCAATTAGCATAAATGTTAAATTTTACCGAACAGGTTCTTTGAGTTCGGTAAATATTTTTCTTAAAAACAACTTTGTAGCCATCCGGTGTTGGGTTTTTATGTCGTTGTACGTAAGTACTTAACGATATTGTTCATAATAACTAGAATAAATTGATTTTAGTTCTCAGTTGATGAGTCCGAATCAATTTGTGACATTGAAACAATACGAACATTGTTTAATGTAACTAGCTGACAATCCATCTGGTGTTAAATGGCCACTCCCCTAGATAGCAGTAACACCACCAATACGTTGTCGACCAAGGAGGACAAGAAAAAAAGAAAGAACTAGCCCCCAAACACGCCAGCCGGAGCATTACCCACGTATCGTTTGGCACCTGACTCAAGCAAAAGAGTAGCTAGCTAGCCACCAATAGCCAGGCAGGCTACACAGAAAGATAATAATAATAAGTATCCATAAAATTGTATCTTAATAGCAACCCGCCCTTGCGTTACAGGACTTACAGGAATTACAATTTAGGCGGCGCGGCGGGGGAGGAACTTATTTTTATAATAAGCAGTGATTACAAGTCTGCCCGACTCTACCTGCCGAATTGTTATTTATGTATGATGAATTTTCCTTTACAGAAAAACTACACAGTGTGAAGACTAAAATTGTGGTAGCAGACTTTAGCAAAGGCACCGAGGTGTACCAACACATCGAGGAGCAACTGAAGGACATCCCTGTGGGGATATTAGGTGGGTTCGAGAGCCTCCTTGACAATGTGTCAGGATTTTGTCATCTTGGTTGAGTTTAGAAGACGTTGTGGCAACAGTATCAATTTCTTAATACGGATTCAAGGGTCTATGGACTAGTTTTAACTAAAGCGGAGAAGAGCACAACCTGCACAACACAGCCAGTGGCGTAGCTTGTCCTAGTCAGGCCCTGTATCAAAATTACTTCGCTCCCTCCCTCTGCTACGTCGGGGTCGTCGGGATCGAAATTTAGAAATTTTTCCTTACACAAGTCGGCCCTAGCTTAAGGCCTAGGTAAAGCGAAATGGTCTACCGTCCTCTGGTCGATGCTTTTACTTAAACTTGCAACTCAAAAGTGGCGCTTCTCTAAAAAAGCTCCCAAATATCCAGTTGGCCTAGGGTTGCCACAGTTTGCCACGCGCCCCTTGCTATATGGTGCATAGAGTAAAGTAACGGACCCTTTAGCTCTGCTTAGGTAGAGGGGTACCACTATTGTCTAAAAAAACACGCTAATATTGACGCACCCCTCTAGGGTCGCTTTCACTATTGGCGTGTCATGCCTCCCAGCGCCTAGAGCTACCGCATAATTGATACTGCCCCTTATAATTAAAACGGCACATACGGCGGTAGCTCTCTACGCCCTAAAAGCACTAAGCCATACGCGCAGCATTCCCTGCCGCTCGTCCGCCTGTAGCAACTCTCTCGCGTGCAAATATCCACAACCTGCTTTGCTCTGACCAGATTACATCTCCTTTGGGCTTGGGTGGACACACTTCGTTCGCTATGCTGCTCATCTGCGAGCATCTTCTCTCTTCTCCGCTTTGATGAAAACCTGAAATATGGTCCTAGGTTAGTAAATAAAACTGCATGCCGATGGGCTATAAGTACGGACAGCTGCGACTTCCTAGAACATGTTTAACATGATGCTGATATAATTTCCAGTGAACAACGTGGGAGTGCAGTACGAGTACCCGATGCCGCTATGCGAGCTGCCCAGCTCGAAGGCGTGGGAGCTGATCAACGTGAATGTGGTGGCGGTGACGTCCATGACGCGGCTGCTGCTGCCGCGGATGGTGGAGCGCGGCCGCGGCGCCGTCGTTAACGTGTCGTCGGGCTCCGAGCTGCAGCCCTTGCCGCTCATGGCTGTGTATGCTGCGTCCAAGGTTCATGCAATGTTTTTATACTACACTAGCTGTTGCCCGCAGCTTCGCATACGGAAATTATGTTTTACCTTATTTGTACCTCTTGCAGAAGGAAATTTAAAAATCTGTGAATTTATATTGAAGTACTTATATTTAGTAATTTAGATACTGAAACCTACGATAAAATCACAAAGGATTCCTCCAGGAGCGGGTTTTGAAAAATAAGCAATATTCACATTAATTTGTATTTTTTTTCTTTTTTTTGCAAAATTTTGAAAAACTGAAAAATATATATTCCATAAATTTAAGCATGGAACATTTGTTGCAAATTTGAAGCAAATCGGTGGATGTTTTAAAAATATTCCATACAAAATTTCATCCAGTTTTCCGGGGAAACCTTTTAATTTTCCGGGATAAAAAGTATCCTAAAATATGACCCGGAGTATTAATAACAACTTAACCAATTTTCATCAAAATCCGTTCAAGGGTTTTCATGTGATGCCCGGACAGACAAACAGACAGACAGACAGACAGACAGATAGACAGACAATAATTCAAAAAAAAAAATTTTTGTGCTCTAACACGTTATTGAAGTGCCCCCTAATCAAAATTTAAAAAAAATATTCAATGTACAGAAAATTTACCCTTTGAGTTTTATTATAGTATAGATTTATATGTTGGATCAAGTTTTTGGTGGATTCTTTAATGCGGTGAGCAGAAATAGAAGACTCGGAGCCACAAATCGCGCGACAAACGCGAGAATTCAAAAGGCCCATTAGAACGTTTCATTCAAATGTTCTTCATTCGAGCAAAAAGTCGCGCGATCTCTCTCTCTCTCTCTTACGAACTGAGTGAGATTAGCAGAGCCAAACATTTTATAACAATTGGACCAACTATGGTGCCAATATGTCAACGATTCCTTACAAGGATTTTTCCGCTCGACGACAGGCCTGCATAAAAATCATACTATTCGGTTTGTGGATGGGTGACCGCCAGTGGCAATTTCTTGAGCGCTTCTGTTCTTCGGAGGGCACGCAAAGCTGTTGGTCCTGCGATGTTAACGGTGGTTTTGCCATGGCTGAGGTCTGGGCGGCATGAACATTTCTGACACTTGGGATGGCCTAACCCCTCCACAAATCACATAGTGTAAAAAAATAAGGTTCAAGTTTGCCGCAACGTAAATCGGCCATAATAATCGTAAAATACATTTCCATTGCAGGTGTACGTGCGTAATTTCACGTTCGCGATTCGCGACGAGTACGCGCCGAAGGGCATCCATGTGCAGCACCTATCGCCGCTGTTCGTGTCCACCAAGATGAACACGTTCTCCCAGCGACTGCTGGACGGCAACCTGCTGGTGCCCGACGCGGTCACGTACGCCCACCACGCCGTGGCCACGCTCGGCAGGGTGCACACTACTACTGGCTACTGGGCACATGGAATCCAGGTAACGATCCAGAATTGAGGCAATCTACAGCTTCAACTTTGTTGAGTATTCTCTTGCTTGTGGAATTAAGGGAATCTAAAGCTTCAACTTTCTTGAGTATTCTTTTGCTTGTGGTATACCCTGCATGTAGTTTTTGAGTAACTTTGAAGTCGGTTAATTTTCGTTAGTAAAATTTAGATTATCGCGGTTATCTTCTTCTTGATTCCACCCTTGTAATCTATTATTTTTTCTTGATTCCAGTACTTCTTCATCAAAATAGCGCCAGAGTGGCTAAGGATAAAGATTGGCGCCTACCTCAACAGAGAGTTCCGTGAAGAGCACCTGCAGAACACCAAGCTGAGGGCGAAGTAGCCGACGCCTGACACCTGACAACTGGCAGCTGGCGCCTGGCAGATGACCTAGTACAATACCGTATAGATGTAATTGTAGAAAGGCCTAGGGTTGGCACGTGAGATGTGTGATAGAGACCTATCATGTTTGAGAGTCGAGACCTCATGCCTTGTAATATTAAGTAAATTTATGTATTTTTTTACTTGGCAAAAATCGTTTGTATAGTCATTGTCGAGAGCGAAATTAAAAAAAACAAATCTGTCTTCATACATGTAGTCCATCGTGGTGCGTCGCTAGTGTCGCTACACTGGGTGCAAAGGATAGACTACGTGCATAAATTGCAATGTAATAGAAATATATAGAACGTATCGATCTCTTTGAATCTCGCACCTCTGTCGTATACCCTGTAGCCAAGTGGTAAACGCTTTTGTTTTTACAGTATTGCACATGCGCGAATTGATGATTGCTCTTAACGTCTATAGAGTATGTTCTTCAAACTAAGGAGTTATAAAATGCTGTTTCTTTTTTTCTGTTCATATTTATAAACATTATTGGTTAAGTTCAGTTTTGAACAAACCATCACAAGGCATCACTGATGCGTCGCCGGCTAAGAAAGAGAGAATAAAAAGAAAGAAAGAAAGGACTGGCGAAGTGAACATTTTCCTAAAACCACAGACATCTTGATATTATACATGTCTGTACCTGAAACGCACTATATTATGAGCTGTGTTGTGATCGTAATTTTATTATTTTGAAGTTAAGTGTAGCGTAGTTATCTCGTAAGGGTATCGTTGTATTGTAACGAGTCTGAGACCCGCAGAATTGTAATGACAAATAATCGCCTAGAGCGCTAGATATGTCTTTATAAAAGCGTTTAATGAAGTTGGTGTGTCAATGGTATCAGATGTTTATAAAAATAGGACGCAGGGTCTTATACTCGTGTACATATGTATGTGATAGAAGGATATAGATAATTATGTAATACTGTTATGTCGATTAAAGTATACATTTTTACCTTATGATAGAGTTAAGTTGTCCTACCAGAACTTGAATGAAAACCGCAAACTAAGTAATTTTTATTGGTATTACAGACAATAAATAAAAAAAATAGATAAATTAGAAACATAACGAAGAAAAAAGCTACATATAGAAATTAATAAGTAAGTAAAAAGTTTTTTGAGGTCAGTGGTATTGGGATTTGGTGGGTTTTACGACATTCCTATTTTTGATTTTTATTTGCCATAATAGCATTGTTAGATTTTTAGTTTAAGGTTACTTTAGGGAAATAAAATTATTTTTCTCAAAGTGCTAAATTACTAATTTTGGTTTCCAGTCAAATGCCCGGGCGACTGTAGTCGCCCAAAAAGGAGTTGTACTCGTATGAGTCTATGCGTAAAAACTTTTTTTTTGTCTCAAATGAAATTTTTCGGTACACTCAATAATTATTAATTTAGAAATAAAATATTATTAAATAATTAACACTGTTTCTAATTTTGATAACCTAATAGCTTGTCACCTATGAAACATTGTGTGGACATGTGAAATGTGTCGTAGAAGCTACTCGTCCCTTCTGAGGTTAGAACTCACCGCCTATCTACAGGGTGTCCCAAATCTCAACATCAAGCGGGTACGGGGTGATAGGCTAGCTTACACCAGTTCTGGAAAAAAAAAGAAAAAAATCTATGTCACTAGGTTCGGAAAAATAAGGAGTGTTTTTGAAAATGTAAAAAATCTCTAGTCTACTTCTTCAGATACTGTGTTCATAGATTTTCCAATTACCCACAGGCCACAAGTTATCCAGTAAGTTTTTTAATGTTTATTAAAATTTGATAAGTATTGAATCACATTTTATCTGACATTTTCTCAAGTTCCTTCACTCAAGTTAATTAAAGTCATTCATTAATTACGTGAGGTTTTCAGGGGCCAAATCTCGTCTAATCTTACTATGGGGGGGCTCTCGGCAAATATCACGTAATTTTTTTCCGCAAGAAACAGTGTAAAATGCAAGAAATAGTGTCTTTGTTGACGTATTGATTTTATATCTGTGTCTGAGCACGGAACATTTTGTCTCATGTCTGTGTTCCCTGTGTCTAAGTACTTAAAATACTCTGTGCTATAAAGATTTCACAGATTTAAGCCCAATGCATACGTAACGGGTTTTTTCCCGTCCCGTACGTGCCGCGTCGTACGGGATTCCGTTGCGTATGCATTATCGTATACATTTTGTATGAAACGATGTTTCCAAAACTTCACGTCCCGTCCCGTACGGGAAAAAACCCGTTACGTATGCATTGGGCTTAACATAGTGTTTAATTACTCTGTGATGTGACTTTAAATACTCCACAAACTATTACTCTGTGGCGGTTTGAGTTATATGTCTGTCTATCACTGAGTAAAATATATAAAAGCCAGTTTTTACACGATATTTTATACATAGTTCAATATCTATGAGTCTCACCTCTAATTTAGGTGGAAAACTGAAAAGTAGCAGTACCTCACCTTCTTCCAAGGATGCGGAGAATCAACGTAGCGTAGCCCAACCGTTCAGGGTAAGACTTTGTTTATGGCATTGCTAATTGCTTCGAAAATTACCTCCAGCCTCTAACGATCTTAAAGAATATATCATATTAAGTTAATTTTACTTTAATTTTAATTTTACTTTGAGTGTGAGACGTATACCTACCTGTCTATAAGTGCTTAGTACAGTTTGCTATTGAGGATTACTTAGCTGGCAGACATAATAATATGTTTAAGTATTTTTAGACATGCTTAATATAAAAATAACTTTGTTCTTTAATCTGAGAAATAAATAAATACCGCTTCATGCTCATAGCTCATAACCCCACACTAGGATTCCTTGTGTCGTGGGTGCCATGGACAACACACTAGACAAGGACATTCACACCCAGACCGAGAACAGAAATTCAAACTCATCATTCAAATTTCCGCCTCGCTGGGAATCGAACACAGGACCCTTGGTGCGGCGATCCGGCATCGATATACTTTGTGTCACCAAATAATTCCCAAAAATTCGTCCAAAATCAGTAACTTCATAGCACTTGAGGATTGTTGGATAAGCGAGCGTTAACAAATGACCCATTATAGGCGTATGCCTCTAACTTTGTATTGTAGCCATTAGGATGTAATTCAGCATCGCGCACGTTGGTGGAGGGGACAGGGCTGCGCCCGAATGTCGTGGAAATATGAAGTTTTTAGATATCAAGATCCCGAAGGAAGTCCTCACACTAATTATATTATTATAACAATCAATCGCTAACAATGGAGTCAAACGCAAGCTGTCGTCTTCTATCCTTGTGGTTCTTTCGTTATAGGTCGATTATTCAATATTGCATCCCGACGTTACTTAGGTACCTGTTTGGTGAAATTAGCTATAGGCATTTACTAGTGTAGACAACCAAATTTTATTATTACTTTAATCGTCCGGTAAGCCTAGTGAAACATATTGTTCCAGTTTCGTTACCACGTATTGAATACTCTGGACTACAATGTGAAATTCCTGCGAAGTCTACCAGAAAACAAAATATGGATCACCATGTTATGCACTCTGGTCCTGGCGGCCATAGTGTGGACATCCATGGAAGCAAAGGGTACAATTATTAAGTGGGTCGACAGGAACTACAATATACTGTACGCAGTACACGTTCTGGTGTCTCTCTACAATGTTCTGACGCAGCTCGAGGTATCCAAGATCGATTTTCTGACGTCGTGTAAGTTCTTGATACTATTTCAGTCAGGTTCATTGTAGCCTTTAGATAGTAAAATTAAATTGTACTCCTACTGTCATGTACGTAGTCATGTGTCATGCATGTGCCTCTTCGTTATGCTTCGTTTACATTCAGCCCCTACCGCTGCTCCTCGCGCTGTCGGCAATAATTCCCTTAATACTGCCGTGGCAGGATCGAGAGAAGTGTAGTGTTTACATACTGCCCTACCACTCACTTCGCTTTCGACTTTCGGCAATGGCAGACGTCGAATTAATTACTGCGTCCGCGCTGTTTAAAAAGATTTCAAGTAAAAAAAAAAATATATGTCGCCGTAGAAGATGGTTTCAGCTGTATTGGGGCGGCTTAGAATACTAACCCCAATCCCACGCCGGATTGGTGTCGTAAAAGGCGACTAAATTTGGCCCGCTGGCGATGGCGGTAGGGCCCTTAGAGAGATTGTATTGGTAGTATTGATTTTGATTGTTAATTAATACCATTATGCTATTATTATTTCTCCATGGGGTTCGCCTGGATAGCTACGACCCTTGAGCATAAGTCAGCCGCCAAACGACTTTTTCTTCTCTCTTTCTTGGCCGGCAACGCATCAGTGATGGCTTTGGTGTTGCTGATGTCCATGGGCGACGATAGCCACTTACCATCAGGTGGATCATCAGCTCGTTTGCCAGCTATTTCCATAAAAAAAAGGTGAATGATATCTGTCCATCGTAATAGAACTCTGTAATTATCTACCTACCTAGATAACTGACTTTTATGTGCATTTATATACTTACTTTTTATACACTTACGTTTTTTTTTCGCTTCTAGCAATTCTAGAAAATTAATTATTTGTTCATTGCTCTAACAAGAGGCATATTTGCGGCTCTCGTAAAAAAAACAAGACGACACGGACATTCACTTCGTTCAAGAGCTTGGCGAAAAGTGAGCGACGGAGCTGAATGTGAACACGCACTGTCGCTCGCGCTGCCCGTCCTTTGACTTCCGCACAAAAACCGCTCTTTTGGGCAGCGCCGGGCAGCGCGAGTAGCAGTGGTAGGAGCATGAGAAGAGCTCAAATGAGCTGAATGTAAACGAGGTATTACTTCGGATGACAGTAATAAAAATCAAATCCCAAATGGGATAAGTATACTGATTGCCGGATTTATTTCTTTTATTATGATTACTTATCTAATTTTATTTAAGTACTAGCTGTTGCCCGCAGCTTCGCATACGGAAATTATGTTTTACCTTATCTGTACCTCTTGTAGAAGGAAATTTAATAAACGGTGAATTTATAAGTAGGTATATTGAAGCACTTATATTTAGTAATTTATATACTGAAACCCACGATAAAATCACAAAGGATTCCTACAGGAGCGCGTTTTGAAAAATAAGCAATATTCACATTAATTTGTATTTTTTTCTTTTTTTTTTGCAAAATTTTGAAAAAATGAAAAATATAGGTTCCATAAATTTAAGCAAGGAACATTTTGATGCAAATTTGAAGTAAATCGGTTGATGTTTTAAAAATATCCCATACAAACTTTCATCCCGTTTTCCGGGGAAACCTTTTAATTTTCCGGGATAAAAAGTATCCTAAAATATGACCCGGAGTATAAGTAACAACTTTACCAATTTTCATTGAAATCCGTTCAAGGGTTTTCATGTGATGCCCGGACAGACAAACAGACAGACAGACAGACAATAATTCTAAAAAAAATATTTTTGTGCTCTAACACGTTATTGAAGTGCCCCATAATCAAAATTTTTAAAAAATATTCAATCTACAGTAAATTTGCCCTTTGAGTTTTATTCTAGTATAGATTTATACCTTAGCAAATAAGTGGTAGGTACAAATAGCGGACTTAATGCTTAATAACAGGATTCTTTATCTAACAACCTTAAAAATTTGCAAACAACAATGAAAGCGGTTATACGAATTGGTACATATTATGTAACGTCTTTATGTACTACATAAAGAACATTATTTTAGATTTGTACACATTAAGAATACAAATAATAAAGAAAATATGTATCTTACTTACATTATTGATTAATAATAATAACTATGTCGATTATTAAAATATTATACTGTATAGTGGATATTAAATGAAATAAAAGCACTAAAGATGTGTAATCTTCTGTTTCAGTCGGGTTTTTATTAGATGTAGTATCTTACTACTATTTCCTGGGGCATTATTTAGAAGACGATCATAATGAGGATCGCAAACGGTTTTGCTACTATGTTCGCCTTCATCGACCATTGCGGTACATTTGTTAGTATAATCTTTATAATTTGTTTTCTTTTTTTCAATATCTAATGTATCTAATAATAATAATATAAGCCTTTATTTGGCCAAAACATACAAATTACATTCGATAAAATTAAATAACATATATTTATCATTGACTTCAATTATTAAACATCATGAAATAAATTAAATTACTATTTATATATGTCACAACAATTATCATAATTATATTTATTAATTAATTCAAATTATTATTACTAACTAGCTGGCCGGACTAATATAACTACATAATTATAATGCTATCATCATCATACTGCGATACTTAAAAGAGGAAATCTTTCCTTGAGATTTACATTTCCATGTGTTCATTTAATTTCTTGATTCGATAATATTAAGTATTCCTACAACATAATAAAATATTGAGGCAACATAATTATACCATATATACCATACATACTGTCTCACATTACAGCAAAGTATTCCTACAACATAATAAAATATTGAGGCAACATAATTATACCATATTATTACAGCAAAGTATTCCTACAACATAATAAAATATTGAGGCAACATAATTATACCATATATACCATACATACTGTCTCACATTACAGCAAAGAATCATAGCAAGATCCAAGGTCCATGATGCTAGAGTAATAAGGTAGAGTTGCCAACCGTCCTGTTTTCCCAGGACATGTCCTAGTTTTTGTAGTGTCCTGAGACGTGCTGAATAGCTTTTAAGCAGCGTCCTAGGTTTTTAAATTTTAAAATTCACGTGCGTCTTTTAAAATTCTTACGTTATAGGCGGGCTAGGCGGTCTCACGGCTCGCAATTATTGCAACCCTGCGTAAATTACTGTGCCGTGTTTTCAAACTGAATTGTCCTGGTTTCTCCAATTTAAAATCCTGGTTTTTTTTAATTTGAGGTTGGCAACCCTATGCTAAGGTATACGAAGTCATCGTTCCTTGGTACAAACTTTGAAAGGTACGTGGAGCAAACTCATGTCAATTTCTCACGTCCAAGAACGAAACGGAAAAGCTTCTTTACAAGAGATGGGCTCCCATGCAATTTGTGTATAGAATCTCCAGTTATTGCAAGATTTTATGTATTATTTATTCACTCCAAACTTACACTAGCATTACAGGCCAAGCCTAATGCGTTAGCATAATGAACAAAAATAAAATTCTTATGTTAACAATAATAATAATAACTTTTTTATATTAATAAAAATAAATTAAATTTCTTAAATATGTATATGTATAATATTAATAAAATTATACAAAATAGGTCAAAATGTCATACATTTGAACAACTTGCATTAATTGCTGTCCGATACGCAGAGTTTGAACGACGAGTAACCCCTTTCAGATTTGTGGCTTAATTTTTCGGTTTCAGTCTGTAGTCTGTTAATTGTTTTTCTGTGGACTCAATTAGAAGTCTCCATATATGGAAGAATTTCTTCCTTTCCACCGCCTTGATTTGAAGATTAGACGTATTATTTCCCTTGACCACACCCGGTTACATTTGTATCCAAGTCTTTCGCTGGTCTTCTGTCCTCCGTCGCTCCATTACATAAGGGTGTACTAGAGGACGCTGGTCGGCGCGAGCACATCGGCTTCACGTTGACCCACTCAGCGCCATGTAGTTGTGTCAGTAACAGCGGGATTTTGATTTGCGACCTCAGATTTTAATCTGAGTTTGCGACATTATGTCTGCTAATCGTGAGCGATACGCCTGCATTTGAATGTTCCCGCCGAATATCTGTTGTACGGTGAGAAGCCGCGAATCGTTCGCTTGGTCGGGTGAGTTTGGGCGTCTCGATGATTTTCTACCGAAACGGCGCGCGTAGGCGCGGGGAAACCAACCCAACTAAACGAAACTACTCAGATGTTACTAAGTTAGTAGTACCTAGTGTTATGTAAGTTGAAGTACCTACTCTATTTACTTTGCAACAATCCACGATTAAATTAATAAATGCTAAACGCTACACACTCCACACTAGGGTTCCCTGTTTCGTGGGTGCCATGGACAACACACAAAGACAAGAACACACGTATCCAGAGCGAGAATAGAAATTCAAATTCTTCATTCAAATGTCTGCCACACTGGGAATCGAACCCAGGACCCTTCTTACGCCACGATGGTCGTCAAATTAACAATGCATTTCCGCAAAGGAACGTCTGATTCTATTAAGTATATAATTATGTATGTAGATATTTTCAATGCAAGTTTTTCGTAGTTTCCATGGACAACTACGACTGGAAAGGCAGCGTGGTGGGCACCACCTTCATATATTGCTACATCTTCGTCGCGCTCAGAGTTACTTGGGCTTTTATTTGGCTTTGCATCGACCTGGTTAGTTCCTAAGAAAGTTAATGTACTCGGTCAACGGTATGTTAGTAATACTAGGTACTAACACAGAAGAAATAATAGTACTTATGTATGTACAACTTAATTTCATTATTGCCCTCTGTCTGCTTTTTGTACTGTGCGTTGGAAAGATAGTATTAGATACTCTCTAAAAATTGATCATTTGTAGTTTGTAGATCATTTTTAGATTGAAAATTGATCTAAATTTTCTTTATTTTTAGATGTCTAATTCGGTTTTTGTTTCGGTGAGTTAGAATATCTGCGTGTATTATGTTAAGATGTCATATTTTGTTAAAGGTCCAGCAAGGTTTCTACCCTTTTGATTTACAACTCCCACGAGCGTTGACGGTAGTACGGCACGGACCTTTGGACAACTCGACGGATGCTATGGACTTCTTGAGCGCACTGTACATCGTCAACAAGATGTTCATACCCATCGGGTTAGTTCAGTTGGCTTAAAATCTTCGCCATCCGCAATCCATATCCATACTAATCCATACTATACTACTTGTTTCACAATCTCCAAGTAGAGTCCTGTAGCTCGAGCACGAATATTTGCGAGAAAGTATTCGTATGGTTAACGTAAGCAATTTGTATGGCATTTTTTCAAAAGCGCCCCTATCGTGCGTAAATGGTACTAAAATGCCATACAAATTTGACAAATTGCTTACGTTAACCATACGAATACTTTCTCGCAAATATTCGTGCTCGAGCTACTGATTATGCTATTCGCCGGTTAAAGTGACGTTAAAGTGTCATTTTACATACACGAAATGTCAACTTAACCAACGAATAGCTTACTTCGGACTTACTTGAAGATTGTGAAACAAGCCCTAATACCTACTAATATACTAATAATACTATACTATTACTAATAATACTAATATACTATATACTAATTACTAATAATACTATAATAAATACTATAAATGTGAAAGTGTGTTTGTTTGTTTGTCCGCCTTTCACGTCGCAACGAAGCTGCTTTAAAGTATGGTTTTTGTGTGTGGAGATAGTGAGGAGGGTGGAGAGTAACGTAGGCTACTTTTTACCGCGATAAAACATTCCCAGGCCATGGGAAGATCGATGTTTTGTTAGTTTCTAGATATTTAGTTCCATACGTTGTTAATAGATGGCGTTAGTAAAATTCATTTGCAAGTTCTGAATCAAGCTATCAAATGATACATGTAAATTACTTAAGTCATAGGCAATTAAATCTAAGTAGGATTTGAAAAAAAAAATTGATCTCTACCGCGGGCGCAGCTGCGGGCAAAAGCTAGTATTAACATACTTTGGATCAGGATCATTCCACATATACCTACTCGTAATATACCTATAAAATTGTTATTTAAAGTATCTAACTATCAGCTTTCCCACCAGTAATAGCCAAACATTTTTGACACAATAGAAAATAACGGTCTTATTCAAGTAAGGCTCACAAATTTATGAGGTGGTTCCAGTCCCTCCTTATTTAAAATATTCCAGTTTTTCAATGTATAGGCTCTGCAACGACATATGAATCATTTTAGGGCAAAATAGGTTATAAAATATTATTAATGATTTTGCAGTTCTTTACAATTTATTGGTGTTGTAGTCCTTCTATAGCTCCATCGAATGACGTCGAGCGCGTCACTTGCTTGCTCGTCATGATGAGCGGCAGTCTGGTGGTTACCGGCGCGGCCGTTGCTTCCTTGTCCTTAATTATCAGCCTCTATATGAGACCAGAGGAGACATTTCGTGCGAGATATCGCCTTATCATGAGGGAAATGGTAAGATATTAAGTATTTAATTGACGTCGACTACGTTGATGATGTTCTCATTTTATTACTTGTTCGAAGACTGTTTCTATGAAGTCGGTTATTTATTTTTTAATACAGTTGCTCAAAAAGTGGCGTATTGCAGGGACGTATAGCGTTCGGGATGTGGGCTATTACCAAAGATTTTTACCATAGATTTGTTATGTCCATACATTACGAGGTTCAGTTTTCGATCCGCGATGACATGTCATAATTGTCAAAGCATAACATAGAGTAGTCAGGCAGAAGGGACACTGAATGAAACGAATAGTTAGTACATATTAGGCATAATATTATTATTGTCATTTAACATTTTGAAATTATATTACACAACAAAAAACTTAAAGTAAGTAAAAAATACAATAACTTAAACGAAATTGTGTCTGATTTTGATAAGAAGAAAACACGTAGGACAGCGCGTCATTGTATTCGTTATTCATTAGTGTCGTTAATGTCCATGGGCAATATATAAATATATAAAATAACATTGATAATATTAGTAAAGGAACAACGTACACTTGTTATTTACTCACAAACACACTGATACTAAAACTGAAAAATGGGCTTTTATTTACCGATGCTACCACAGGCACTGCATTTTTTTTTCAGACGCGAGTATCCTTTCGTAGTAATAGGTATACTTATTTCTTCTTTAAAATGTACAGAACATGTCGTACTATTTTTTGTAGGCATCCAGTTGGCTTCACTGCGTTCTTTTTGAACAATGCTTACCCAACGACAACACATAAGCTCATCACTTGGAAATCTAGGAAAATTAAAAATAATGAAAGATAAAAGGATATTTAATCTTTTTATTTTACGAACAATCTAAAACTTGATATCATAATAAAATTAGCTTAGGGTTTGCATAGGGCGAAGCGCTCATAGCCCGGCGGCTTGCGTCGATCCTATGTGATCGACAAAGTTAAGCAACAGCGGGCGCGGTCGGTAGTTGGATGGGTGACCGCTAGTGGCAAAAATTTCTTGAGCGTTTCCGTGCTTCGGAGGGCACGTAAAGCCGTCGTTCCCAGTTGTTATCATAAGATAACAGTCGTTAAGCCATGTCGGAGGCCCTCGGGCGGTTTGAAAACTTCCGACACTCGGGTTGGCCACTAACCCCTCCACCAATCCGCACTGGAGCAGCGTGATGGAGTATGCTCTAGGCCTCCTCAAGAGGAGAGACCCGTGCCCAGTAGTGGGCCATTAATATGTTGAAGCCATAAAAAGATTTCATTTGGTTCAATTTGCGAAATGTCTTAAATTGACTTTTATGCCTAGATTTCACTTCTGCCATAATAGTCTATGACGAATGGCATGTGCCTTAATACATTTAATATTTTAATCAATTTTAAAAGAAATATTATATATTACGAACAAAATTAAACATAACGTTTTATGTACTTACCTATGGTATGTAACTCCATCATTCTTATTGAATTTGGAGAAATGATTTTTGCAAAATCTCAAAACACAACTCGGCATTTTTGTGACAACTACAGACAGCCTCACTCTGAAGCATCTATCAACTGTCTACAATGAAACACAGAGTACTTAATCACTACGTTTTAAGAGACGCCACATAGAACATTGTCTATAGCTAAAAATTCAGGTAAACATTTCAGTATAAACGATACCAACATTACAGGATAAAAGATGAGCCATAGTGTTTTAAATACTCTGTGCGAATTTAATTTAATACCATCTGTGGTAAACCGGAAACAAGGCCGCCAACATACCGACAAGGCCGACAACTAGTGATGGGCTTAATATTATCGATAACTAGTGTTGTACTTTTATACTGTTCATGGCTGTTAGGCTTTAATACCTTTTTATCCTTAATTATTATAGATTAAAATAAAAGCCACACTTGAATAATATTATAATTTTATTTAACAATTCCAAGTATTTGTTAACACCTACCTATATAGAGCTCACAACAAGGTACAAGATCTATCAGATCGACTACACGAAATAATTAATTGTTAAAATACTCTTACTTATTACTCAAAAAAATCATTATTTACAATTTTTTTACACAATATAACAAGGTTTCACCTCTTTATTTTGTAAGTTCACATTAGTCTGTTGCTTCAATTAAGACTGGATACAGGTACTCACTGTTTGTTTCTTTAGGAGAAGTTTTGTCTGATTGTGCTGTACAGTTAGCTCCTGAAAAAAGAATTAAAATAATCGGTATATACATTGAGCCAGCATCCTCTCAGGAGCCCCTTAAATATATTTTTATATGGTCTATCTATAGTTGAATTTATGATAAGTTACTTACCAGATGATACTTTTTCACTTCCTATTCATAATGGGAAATTGGATAATAGGTTGTCTGCTAGAGGTGGACGCGTCAAGTTCATGGAAGGCACTGCATTTTTAAATAATCTGCTTCCTTGGGTATTAAATGCTGAAGTGACGTCCGCACACAAATAATTGGTGTAACTTTTCAATAGGAAAATATACCAAATCTTCGTCTCCAATGGCTTTAACCCATTGTCGACATCTAAAAGAATATGAAAAGAATATAGCAATGTAAAGTTCTAATGAATAAAGTATAAATTCAATAATTGTAAGCTTCATACATTACTTTAACATAGTACCTATGCTTATTCATATCATTAATAGTCATGAAACTTACCAATCAGGGTCTACAGGGAAGGGCCGCGAGAAATAAATTTGGTGTTGATAGGGGTGTATAATAAATTTTTGGTATTTTTCCCCATAACAAAATTTTTATTTTAGAAGAATTTGACACGGAAATTTGACATCATTACATTTGTTTGTCTTTTGTCATGTCAAAAGTTACTACCAACATTTATGACATAATATGACAGATATTGGCTAAAAATTTTACATAAGTCATATTTGACGTTGAAACAAAAGTGAGTAGCCCCTGCAATGAAATCGCTACACTTGACTAGATTCGACTGACTTAATTTCAACGCCCTCTCAGCATATCTACCTCCCTATACATACAACATCATTGGCTATTACACACTCGTGCTTTTTCTTTACCTTTTCCGCACTCGTGCGTTCTCTTTCCCAACTGTCAAAATAATGTAATATTAAAAAGAAAAAACCAACCACGAAGTTTTTATGATTCATGCAAATATTTCTAAAAAGAAGCTACTAATTTGTTTCAATATCAGATTTAATGATTTGATTCAATGAGTTAGGTTAGGTTTCATTTCATTTCATCTCATTAAATTTCATTTTCATTTCATATCAATAAAAAAAATCTACTGAAGACTTGGCTGTATGGGCATAGTTCCCTTTGCCTACCCAGAATGGGTGAAGAAAACAAAAAAAATCTCTGCTTATATTCTTGGTTGGCGCCATTTTCAAGTTTATTGTGTTTTTATTATTCTATTAGATTGCTTCATTTTTCGCAACTGTATTAAAAATATTTGTTCAGTACACGTGCGGAACCGTCATTGCAACTTGTTCCGACTGTCAACCCTCACCTTCGGCTGCGCCTCGGCTCGGGTGGACATTTGTCGGAACTCGTTGCAATGGCAGGCTTTCCGCACTTGTAATGAAATATACTATTTTGTTAATAGATCAATAATTTAAAAGGAGTAGACTGTGCGTGTTGAATTTTTGACTGATTTTTTAGAAGAATTCTAATGTGCCGTTGAGTTTACGTGAGAAAGTGGAGACTTTCTACAAGATGTATTGGCAAAAGCAAAGAGCAGTTTCCACTACCGAGTTGCTTCCGGACTTCCCGCCCACACTACCCATAACTATATATACCGATATTTACTTTAAGGCTACACAAAAGGTACAAGTGTGATTCATATTGTATGTAACTTATAATCTGTTCTATTAATATACTGACTAACATATTTCCTTAGAGCCGAATTCTTCGTGATCTGTCGTATCAGTTCTTGTCTGAGCTAGTGAAGAACATGCATACAATCCACTACATCCCCGGTGATACTATCATTAAACGTTCGACGAAGAAACATTCCTTTATTTATATCACATATGGTGATATAGAGGTAACAACGTGAACTTTGTTTTTGTGTTACAATCTGCACTATTCTGTTTTTTCCTGAACTGAATCTTTTTGATTTTGAATGGTCCAATAATCAAGATGCTGACAGCAGAAGACGACAGCACTGCTATCTTGCGAATGACTCGTGGTACCATTTTGTCTCCCTATGGACTGTGTCCAGTGGCTGGTTGTGCCCGAGCCCACGTGGAGATCAGAGCCGCCACCTTCTGCACAGCTCACGTCCTCACAGCTATAGATCTATGGAGATCGGTCGTTAAACATGGAAGGGAAACTCGCCAAGGAGCAACTATCTTGGCATCTTTTGATGTGAGTGTACTCATACTCGTAAAAAGGGGCTGTGTGTAAGAAGTTTCATTTTCATTTATTTTTCTGTTATAGTAAATTTTAACTTTTACATGTTTAATTCAGGAACATTTTGAACGAGTGAAAAGGCATTATTTCTACCGAACTCACGATGACGTCAAGTAAATATTTTTTCTGTATTTTTTCAATTACTTCTTAAGACACCGCCATTACTTAGTTTCCATTCACGAACCCGTCTAAGCTTATTGTTTGATCATTTTATTAGTTCTGACTAAGCAATAAATTTAATAATATGTTAATCTTTGCAAATGCAACATGTTAGTTTGGACAAGTTAAAGTTTTCGTCATTGACCTCGAGATTTGAAGCAACCTCCGGCGCCGCAAGCACATTTACCTAATGATAATGAATTATCCATTGAACAGGTACAAGAGCAGCATTTTACATTTCAAACGCAACTTAATGCATCTGCAAGAATCGAAGGATGAGAGCGGGGACTCATTGCTCTCTCACACTGACGCCATGCTGGAGATTGCAGGATGCTACATCATGAGAAATGTTTGTGTCATCTTTAAATATCATGGTGTAACTAGTATTAATATACCCAATTTGCCTTCTTCCCTCGCTAATATCCATCAACTGTATATCTTCAGCGGATTGATTCCTCTCTGACTAATGAAGCAGATGCCATTTGTCTCCGGCCAACGTTCCCGTGTATCCTTCAACCCAATTCATCTTTACAAGTTGTGTGGCATTCGTTCGTGGCTTGTTTGATAATTGTTGTGTGCATCGTGAGTAATATTTTAAGTATCAAGTACGTCTTTACTGATGTGACATGTTTAATACTGTATGTAGACGTTAAAATGTAAGGTTGGTTCCTTTATTATTATGGATTGAAAATATTTTAAAAGGAAAGCCTAGAAAGATTAATCAAGAGAGCGAAATATCATAGAATAAGGAAAAATCCTTATCCATACACATATTGTACCAAAACGCATTTAATTGCTGTTTTATATGCCTTACGTTACCTTCCTTAAATTCTACGTGACATTCTCAGATGTGACATTATTTTAGTTGACGTCCTTTTTAATTTGATAATTGTCTACATTTTTAGACTCATCCTTACAACCTGGTGTACTTGAAGGAAGTTTCATTGCAGTTCAGGTTCTATGACTACGTTGTGACTGCTGTTTTTGTGCTAGACCTCATGGTGCATCTTTCTACAGGAACTATAGTTGAGGACGGTAAACACGCTACTCTCATTAAGGCATGTAGTATATAGAAATGAAAGGAATGATAGCAGATCCTTTAATATTTCATGCTATTACTTATTTTTAAGTTTATCAGTGGTTGAAGTTCATCACGAAAATCTAGGCTACTCAGCTGCTGGATACTTCGACCTAAAAAGCTGGCAACACATAAATGTGCCGGCCAAGACAGAAAAGAGAAGAAAGAAAGAACTGGCGTTCAAGCCAATAGATATTGTTTTCCCCAGGGATCCCCATCACCCTGGTGCACACCTCGTCGCAGCAGGCCCGCAGCCGCTGGTTCGTGCTGGACGTGCTTGGCACGCTGCCCATCTTCGAGTTCATTGGGGAAGGACATTTCGCTGGCATCAATAAGCTCTTGAGGCTGCCAAAGGTGCATCATTGATTACTTACTAGCACAATACTATCTATTAGCGATAAATTACTGAATTTGGCACTTGATTCAACCATTATGCAATATAAATTATAAGTAAGTGTTATTTATGGATAAAATTAAATTTTGTTATTGAAATCGAAACAAGTTGAAGAATAAGAAGTCAGTTTAATAATGACCGTCGCATAGAACTTTGGAGAGCACCAGGGAAGTCAATTGTGTTCTCAGTCTGAATCAGAATTCTCTCCATCGCCATCTTCACTATTTGTTGCACTAAAAGGGTCAGGCCAACTGGTCAAAAACTGCTAAAGGGTCGTAAGTCGACGGCACCTATTTTTTTTAATCAATAAGGTGGAACGTAGATCACGTTTGCTTCAGGTGTTCCGTGTGCTGAAGACAGTGGAAGAGGAGTGTGTGTACTACAGCAACCTGATCCGTTTCATTTCCTTCTCCCTGATGATTGTGATTGCCTGCTACCTAATCGCTGCTTTACAGCAAGGCTTCATGTGTTTCGAGTCAGTTAAAAACTGTTATCTTGAGCTTTTATAAACATTATTCTCAAACTTAGCTAACAGTATCACAGAATCTACCATCTATCCTATCATCATCATCATCTGAAGAATGGATGTCTTGAAATACATCTCTACAGATAGTTTTCAAACAGACAGACAACTAAAGCTGAATGTATGTGATTTTTTTATTTGGCACTCGTAGAGTGATGGCATCCTTTTTTAATGACAGCTAATGACTCTCCTAGTACCATAAATATTACCGATTTTATAGTTGCTAGAAACCTTCTTCAGTCTAAGATTTAGATGAAGTAGATAAATAACAATTTGCTGTGTTACGTTTTTCTGGAAAACTTTTTGTCTGCATTTCCCAGGTTTGGCCACTGTCTGGTGACCAACTTCACGCACTCCCCGTTCTGGGAGGACAAGCCTTCGGACGACGAGACGGTCCGCGACAGGCTGTTGTTTAGCCTCTACTGGGCGATATCTATGATCACGTTCACCAGTGAGTGACAAAATTTAATTAAATGCTAAATGATTTATTCTTTTAGGCAATGAAATATTCATGTGTCTTCTGAATATCGAAAATATTGCTTCTAAGTACCTTGAATGTCTTCATTATATTTCCTTACATTTTTTAGATTATTCTTTAGATTAAATTCAGGCGACATAATTATGTCATTCAAACGAAATACAAAGTCCCATCGATTTCAGTTATATCCATGTTTTAACACATGAAAAGTTTCCAAAATTATACTGTTACATCACAAAGTACGAAAGTATACATACTTCACTGGAGAATTCAATACTTGGTCGAAAAGCTTTGAAGATTTAACTGTACAGTGTCAAGTAACAAGTCTGAGGAATTGGGACAAGTGCAGTAATAAAATTAAACATACACATAAATAACAGGCGTTACAATTACCCTTCCAGCCCACATGGACGCGTGGGGCACCGACAGCTGGAACAATATCCTGTATACGATGCTAGTTTTGGAGATTTGCATAGTGTTACACATTTTCATCGAAGCTATGTATTCTGCTACGATAATGGTCACTACCGCTTTGAAGTAAGTTCATTATTTCATTAATTTATGGGGAGACTTCACGAAGTTCCACGAAGGCGCCGGTACCTTACCTTTATTATTTGTCGCAATTTAATCTTGAAGGTTTATATGGGCTCTCAGTCCTAATTAATTAGTTAAATAGTTGTTGTTAATTAATTAATTAGTTGCAATTCATGTTAACAAAACAACCAACAATAGGTAATTACAACAAGAAAATTTCGTCATCCTAGGCCCTAGGACCTAGGGACTCAATGTTATAATTGCAGCAATTTTGCCTAACCGTGATCACGAAATAATCCGTTTTCATATAGATGGGGTGATTGTAGACAAACATCTGTGATAATATTACCTAAATGGAGTGTGTCCATTCGATACAAACGATTAAGCTACTTTTTTTCCAGAGAAAATTTCGACGCAGGCATAGAAACTGTAAAGCATTTCTTGGCGCGTAACGAAGTAGATCAACAACTGAGGCAGAGGTTCCTCATGTACTTGCAGCTCTGCTGGTACAACGACATGGTTTGTTACAATTAAATACAAGCTGTTTGTCTTATATCAATAAAAGTTTGTACGAAGAGGACGTTGGGCTATCGTTCTATTTACTCCAGCAACGCATCAATAACGCCTAAAGGAGAATTTTATACCTTCATCAAAAACTGAATAATGAACAAAATCTTCCAAACAATCTTATGTCAAAGATGTCAAATGTTAGCATTTCACAAATAAACTCAAGATAAAACTCTTCAGCGCAGTGTTAATAAGTGTAATGGTAGTCCATGGTAAACCCAAAGTTCTAATTCTCAGCAAAATCTTTATTTTCAGGCTTACTCGACGTCGAACAAGAATAAATCTATCTTCCATGACCTGCCACCCCACGTTTACCAGGATATTGTCACCCGACAGAGGAGTAAATTCATCCTCTGCATACCTTTCATGAAGGTACACTCAAGTATTTTTAAGCGACTTCCTAGTTACATATAACCTTTTAGAACTCTTTTCCCAAAAGAGATCGGACAGATCAGCTTCTCACGCCCACGAACGTAGGTTGGCCCACGAACTTTCGACACACTTGCTAGTAAAAACACAGGAGTCACAGAACTCCTGCACTATTTTACATTTTAACAACTGTATATAAAATATTTTCTAGGTCTTTTCGGCAGATCCAACCTCTCAAAACCATGTCTTAACAGTTACTTCACAGAGACGATCTGAGAAATGTATCATCAAAAGCAAGAATGTTTTACACTTCGCCAAATGAGATATTACTGAATACTGGCGACATCACCAACGAAATGTATGTCATCAAACAAGGCATTTGCGAGGTGAGAGATTGAAAAGCTTTTTTCGATTTTATTATTTTCGATTTCATTATTTTTATTTTAATTCCGTATACTTCTTATATCTTTTTTAAAAAACATTCTGTGTGTGTTTCCTAGTTATTTAAAGTTATAATGTTTCTTTCACAATAGGTACGTTTAACTTCAATCCTGGTCATAGGATAAAGTAAAATTTATTAGGTCTGCTTTTGCATTATTTTAAACAGGAGAAGATTATGTTGTGTAGCAAATAGTTTTAGTTAGAATTTAATTAGTTAAGAAATATTTGCCAAACTTTTTGACATGGAGGTTCTTCTTCGATGTTTTAATTTGTCCCTATGTTTTGTTTCTTAGATAATAATATTCCTTACCATATTTTCAGGTTCTCAGTCCAGAAACCCACAGCGCAGTTGGAGAACTGGGAGAGAAAAACCATTTCGGAATGCTTGAATGCCTATTGCGTTAGTTACGGAGTTCTTTGAATAAAATACCTTCACTTATTCAATATGGTTTTGTTTCAGTAGTGCAATATTCATTGCAGCTCCTAAAAATCTGTTATCATTTTATTCTCGACCATGAAGTACAAATTCTAATCTAAGTTAACCGCATTTATGCCTTGTTATTATAAAACTTAAACAGTTGGATATTTTTGAATAAAATTATCAGATTCTCATACAATATTTCATTCGTAGGCCTGCCAGCATTTTACACAATAAGAGCCGTGACTCACGTCCAGGTGTTTTGTATATCTCGGAAACATTTGACAAATGCCTTAAAAATTCCCAAGATAAATGATGCCATCGAGTTTGCAAAGATCCAACCGGTAATATTTTATGATTTACATGCTAGTTAAAGCTTATCCCGTAGTCTTTATAATTATTTTTGATTTGATAGGTCATATACGCGAATATTTGAATAACTATCAGAGTAACATTTTATATTTACCCTTGAGGTATAATCTGAATTTTACCAAGAAAAAAATAACTGACTTCAAAATAACTCAAAAGCTATTAAGTTAGTATTAGTCTACTTTGCAACAATCCGCGTTTAACATGTATGATGGTATATACTTTAAAACATGCGTGGCACCTCCCTCCCTCCCACAACGGAAACATGCACTACAATAATTAAACGTATATACCAACATACATACCAGCACCAACACGTGTTTCGCCCCGAAACGGAGCATCATCAGGGTAAGTTGACTCTACGATGGTTAGTCGGAAAGTGAGCATCGTTCACTGAGCGTGGCGTATTTATACCCAACTCGCCCACTGATTATCTAATGATGTTGTAATAATTAGTGATTAGTAATTAATTAATTATTCAATCAATTAATCAATCGATTAATTAATTAATCAATCAATTAGTGATTCACGCCGGCAGGAACCGGGTCTGACGTAATCTGCCGTCTGCGTTCCTGCCGGCGTGAATCACTAATTGATTGATTAATTAATTAATCGATTGATTAATTGATTGAATAATTAATTAATTACTAATCACTAATTATTACAACATCATTAGATAATCAGTGGGCGAGTTGGGTATAAATACGCCACGCTCAGTGAACGATGCTCACTTTCCGACTAACCATCGTAGAGTCAACTTACCCTGATGATGCTCCGTTTCGGGGCGAAACACGTGTTGGTGCTGGTATGTATGTTGGTATATACGTTTAATTATTGTAGTGCATGTTTCCGTTGTGGGAGGGAGGGAGGTGCCACGCATGTTTTAAAGTATATACCATCATACATGTTAAACGCGGATTGTTGCAAAGTAGACTAATACTAACTTAATAACAATGGATTTCCGCAAAGTAACGCCTGATACTATTAACTATAACTCAAAAGCTACTTGTCAGATCTAGTTAAAATTTAAGTGGGTCTACATGACAAGCACCAGCTTTCGATTAAAAAAAGAATCATCAAAATCGGTTCACCTAGTCGAAAGTTCTGACAATGAGGTAAAGCAACAACCCATAATTGTCCCACTGCTGGGCTCGGGGTCTCCTCTCAGAATGTGAGGGTTAGGCCATAGTCTACCACGCTGGCCAAGTGCGGATTGGTAGACTTCACACACCTTCGAGAACTTTTATGGAGAACTCTCCGGTGTGCAGGTTTCCTCACGATGTTTTCCTTCACCGAAGCAAGTGATAATTAACATCTAATACGCACATAATATTTGAAAATTAGAGGTGCGTGCCAGGATTTGAACTCGGGCCCCTTCGGTCGGGAGACCAACGTTCTACCGCTAGGCTATCACTGCTTACAATCTGACAATGAGGTAACAAACTTAAAAAAAATACAGTCGAATTTATTACCTCCTCCGTTTTTGAAGTCGGTTAAAAATTAAACAGACACAGTTTGGTTCTTAAACTGACTGCGAAACTATCTAGAATTTTATTTATTTAATTGAAGGAATATAGCAGACTACAACTACGTCGCGCAAGATTTGCATCGTACCAACCTGAGAGCCCGGCGCCGAAACTGGAGCGCTTTCGACTTCCCAGGAAACATGAAGCTGATTCAGCATTCTTGGAACCTTTTTATAAACTTGGTTTTTTGTCTGTTTTGAGGTAAGACTAAGCTAAAAAAATAGACGTAAGTACGTTTAGCAATAATTTAAAATTATATGCTGCTCTAATACTTCCAAGTATTTCACTTATTAAAGTATCTATTGGTGCTTGAAAGTGATTATTGAACTTAATTTTTTTAGGTATATCTTCCCGCGATTCACGCTTCGGCCCGACGGCCGGTACCTCGTCCACTGCGAGTGGGTCCGCGTCACGTGCGCGCTGCTCTCCGCCATGGTCTTCCCCAGCTACACCTATCTCGTCCTTCAGTGGCCCTGGCTCTACTACGTAGCTTTCTTGCTAGACATCACCGCATACCTTGATCTGTTAGTTTGGATTAACATTCAGTTATATTTAAACTGCCTCTACGCTTGTTGCTGTTTCCTTTAATTGCTGTTTCCTATTATGTGTCTTCATCAGACTTCAACGGATGATGGTAGGATACTTTAATGACAAAGGTATCTTGGTGTACCATCCTTCGAGCACAGCAGCCCATTACTTTCGAGGTGCTTTTATGCTTGATCTATTTGGATGCCTCCCTCTCGAAGTTTTGGAGTCACCATTGCTAACAATCCGTATGTTTAATAGTTGCTTATTATTAATATTATTGAGCTTGGTTTAGCTTTCGTTTGTGATTAATAATATTTAAATAATTCTGTTTCAGGAAACCAATATAGGTTGACCTTAACGAAGCAGGTATTCATGCTGAATCGACTTTTACAACTGTACAGAACACCGAGTGCTTTACTCGGACTTGCTAAATACGTAAGACGGGATATATTGCTTGTGTTAGTACTATATTACCTAAGTCCTTGAATTTAATGTTTGTTTTTCAATTTATTGAAATGTGCGTTTGTTTTAGAATTAATGCTCTGCCTTTGTTTATGGCTCTCATTAACGTCTTGACATGCTTCGTGGTGTTATATTCCGCAAAAATCTATTACACCTTGGACAATAAATACTCCATCGTGCCGCTTGATGACAAAGGTGGCTCATGGTTGAAGTTATTTGGTAATAAGTGTGAGTTCATTCTTCTGAATTCATAGTGATTTAATTCATAATATTTGAACTATTATGAAATAAAGTGTTTCTTCTTCATAGTTCGTTACAATATTACGGAATCGCCATGGAACTTGCACCTTACCTGCTTTTTCTGGGTTATCTTCGAGACTACAACCACCGGATACAATTGCATCAGTCCTTCCAACTTGGAGCTTATGCAAGTGCTCTTAGTTGGCATGATTATTGGTAACATTTGATGATAATTTCTGAATACTTGTAGTCTTTCTAACGGATTTAAGGAACAAGAATATATAAAATGAAAAAAAAAACAGGATTTATGTATGATGCAGGAATACAAGCTTAGTTTTTATTTAGATTTATTGTTATACAGTACAATACGTATTAATGCACTAATGTTTCAGGTGCTTTAATCATAACTTATTTCTCCGTACGCATCATCAGTATACGCGCCAATGTGAACAAGTTGTTGGCTACCTTCCAACGAGACATGAAGGATATGTCAGCTTTTATGAAAAGAGAAAATCTTAATCCTACGTTACAAAGGTGTACTATCGAGTTTCGATTTCCTTAATCATTGTGACTGGCTTCTGTTTTATTCGCCATTTTATCTTCTTATGAAACTCTCGAAAGAGAAAAAATGCTTGTCTTCACAATTTAACCAACCTCTATGTCATCGCTGTTTTTATTGCAATACATTACATACTTTCGTTATTTATTTCAGAGAAGTATTGGATTACTATACTAATGATTGGGAGAAAATGGGAGGCACTGATTATAGGAATGTTTTAAAATTATGTGATCAAGTCACATTACGGTCTGACACTATTCTGAATATTTTTGGTTCTACGTTTATAAAGGTAGGAATGAGAAAAGTGTTTTAATAACAATGTTATGCTATGTAAGAACTTCCTTTTCAAAAACTTATAATAACTATTGGTTTTTTTTTCAAATCTTTTCTTAACACCATTTTAAGGCATGAATTGTATTTTTTTAAACAATACAACATGATCATAACTACTTCATTTTTTTAAACTCATTGAAACATTAGGTATTAGTGTGAAGCTGTTTAAAATATACTTTAACTTTTTCATCAATATAGATTTAGTATCTAGCTTTAGGATCCTGTTACAACTCGGTCAATGTTGCTCAGTCCTCCTGATCGCTCACTAAAGTTTCTAATAAATTTGGCTGGCTTTATCTTTTACACCGATTTATAAGTAGCTCAAAACAAGACTTGCACGGGGAAATTGCTATGTGTCCCATGCCATAAAAATTACTGTAAGCTACGATGATATTACAATACCTAACGATAGTAACGATTTCTAACACTTATGTCATATCTTTTCCAGTGTCCGATTTTGACGCTATGTGATGAATCACTGCTTCGTACAATGGGACGCGCAGTTCGCAGTTACCATTTTCTTAAAAAAACTGTTATAATAGAAACTGACGATGTTATAGGTGATGTTTATATTGTGGACCAAGGTTGCGTTGAAGTCACTGAAGCTAAAGATAGTGACGAAGTAATAAGGCTAGGGAAAGGCAGGTGAGACGGAATTTTCATTGCCAGTGACGAATTTTAAGGCGTAGAAAGAGGCGTCAGTTTAAATCTTATCGTAAATGCTACCTGGTCAGCTATCACCCTCGTGCAGTCTGCCGCCAATTCTATAATCTATCATTTTCTCATTAAAATACTTCGACTGATTTTTTTACTAAATATTAACTGGAAACGAAGACGATTACTGTCAAGCACACAGACATATAACATGTATCAAGTCAAGCAGGAGCGAAAACTATAAAAATGGTATAAATAAGCCTATCCACTAGCCTGCAATATTCCGCAGACTTATTCAGAAGTGCAAATCTAGTAGACTTTGACTAAACTACTTGTTTTTTTAGGATAATAATTGTTTCAGTATATTCGGAAACTTAGAAGGTCCTGCGACAATTCGATATCCAGGATGTGTAACGGCGACGATGAAGGTACATCTATTGCAAATCAGTGCAAAAGTTTTCCACAACATAATTAAAGACTTTCCAAGTGTTACAACCCTTATGAAGAAGTATCGACCTAATAATGAGGCAAGTAATTAAAAAAAACCATTTCTGAAATTTCAGAAATGTTATACCTATATATTATAATAGCCATAATTTTATTTCAGAGTTACATTGAAGGTATGATACCGGGGGCTTCGTCAAAATTGAAAGATTCTAGTTTTATTTCTCCAATCGCAATTCGTCATAAGAAACTATTTAAGTTTTTCCATTTTAGAAGTCCCTTTGTCCAAATATTTTTTATCATTATTTCGCTCTCTTGCATCTTCATCGACGTTTACAATGCCGGTTTCTTAGACAATAGATTTGGGCTAATAGTAGCTTTATATGTTCATGACATGGCTTTTCATTTGAAATTTATGATTCAATATTTCTTGCCCTATGTTTCGGACGATGATGAGGAGATTGCCAAGGAACTATTAAAAATGAGAAAAACGTAAGTACCGCTAAACATTGACAAGTATTGCACAAGTAATTTTGTGAGCATTAACAGAAGTTATTCCTTTTAGATACTTTACGACAGAATTTAAGGTTGATATTCTGTCTTGTTTTCCATTTGAGATGTTTTGCTTTATAATTGGAAGAGATCCGTGGTTATTTTTTGCTTGGTGTCGTCTAAATAGAATTTTGAGAATTGTAAGTATTATAATAATTATTAAGCCTTTGTATTTCCTTAATAGAGAATTCAATTGACAATTTTAATCAATAAATTTATTAGACAGTTTGCGAGATTTGTTTTAAACAAATTAGTTAACCAAATAGAAAACATTGTAAGTAGCCTATAATCCCCTCTATCTTTAAGTCAGTCCCATTAATATTGGTTTGGCGCGGCGGTTCCAGATTAGCCCAGATAAACAGAAAAACTGTCAGACAAATATTATATTCATATATATATATAGATGTATCGAAAGTCTGTGTTTTGAAATTTATGTATAATGTCCTTACACTATCGTAATTTTACAGGTTACAGTTTACAAATGCTTGATGCGTTACCACAAGCATTTCTTTATCAACCTTACGTTCATTACGATATTCTCCGTGCTTATCTGGTTTACTCTCTTCATCCACATCTCCACCTGCTTTTGGTACTTCATAGGGAATTTAGAGGAACAGGACGCACCTAAGTCTTCGTGGTTTTATAATGGTTGGTCGTCTGTCGTTGTTCATATGGCTATAAATTAAATATTTATTATTTTATTGTTCTTATTTACAATGGATAAGGTTCATGACAAGTAAAATTACAATTTGTCAGTCATGATTTATGATCCGCAAGACTTTTGTTTATGATACAATGTTTCCTGCTTGATAGGATTATTTCTTTATTTGCGTTTTGCGGATATCATCTCCATTATCGCCATTATTTCACATTTATTCTTGTCCTTCTAGTTGAACAATAGCATACGTGTTTATTGATTCATTCACGTTTAATGTGCCGTATTCTAACAGTGTCTTTCCACAGACGACGGCGGTAACTTCTGCGAGAATAAATATATTTGTTCCCTTTACTTCATACTGACCACATTTACGCAAAATGGAGTAGGCGATATTTTACCCAGAAAACAGACAGAGGTATAATAATTTTTATTTATCATTAGCTAGTTTCTTAAGTCTCAAGACCTTGTCAGGTGGTAATATTTAAGTACGAAAAATAGGAATGATTTCAATGATGTTGTATGTGGTAAAAATCTCTGGAATGATTTAGGTATTGTTAGATTTCTAGTCGTGACACGTCTATTAATTTGTCCACATCCATCCGCAACACAGTATATCCCATTCTATCTACCTAGTACCTATTAACTAAAAGCTTTAAAATATTTAGAAACTTTAAATAACATTTATTCACAATCCAATTCATAGAAACATTGGATCTATGGTTAGTAAAATCAGTACCACAAAGTGTGATGCAATGCAATTTAGTTGTAGGGCATAAATATTGGAGAGGAAAAGGAAATGAAAATTGGTCCAGAAAGTGATTTTAGAAACAAATCCTCTTCTTTAAACTCGGAGCGTTTTGAGGTGTGGTCGTTTGTGGTGAAAGACGTGATTGAACCCGTTGCGCGGCTAAATCCGTATGCGTTGGCAGCTGGACAAAAACAATACACACGCACGACAACCGGACATGGTCGTTGTTAGTTACTTACAGGCTACAGCCGTGCCATGGAATCTACAAGGCTGTTGAAACTCTCCATCTGATGTTTATTCACACGAAAACAACTCAAATTGGTCTAATTACATCCCTATTTCCAGCGCTTACAAATTTTTCTTTCGTCAGAAATCTGTCAAATGTAAATGGTGTGTTGAGCAATGACATGGAGTTGGAAGCATCTGATTCTAAATTTAAGGGTGCTGCTGTAATTTTAAATGCATAAAAAAACTGTCGTTTTCAATTTTATATCATTGTTGTCATTTGCAGTTTTGAGTTCTACGGTTTACTGCAGTCACCATGTCCTCCCGTTCGCTATTGCTGTGATACAATTGATATAATTTTCAGGTGATGTTTGTATCAATATTACAAATCGTTTCAACGATGGCATACATGGTGTATGTGGGGGAGTTTTCGAACTTGATCCAATACCAATCGTTTAGAACTTTCGGCTACTACTGCAAATATTTGGAGTTACAGGTAGGATACATAGGTGCAATAACTTGGACGTTAACCAAATGGAGATAAGCTAATTAAAATTAGTATAACACTATGTAACGTGATGTTCATTAAGATCAATAGCCTAGATTCAGCAGTTTTGATAACCTAAACTGATGTTACTTACGAAATTTAAGAATTATTAGTAAAACTAGTTAACCGATTACGTATAAAATGTAGAGACAGTAAATAGACATAATCCTTCCATGGATAAAACTCATTAAAAACATACGGTAGGACGAAAGGTAATCATAATATGGATGATTATTTCAAAAAGAGGAAAAGAGAGAGCTTAATTCAACGAAACAAGATGATCTATGTCGCATATAAACATTAATGCATTTGACTTAAGATTTATTTTAGTTCGTCACTTCATTGTTATAATAAAATCGTGAATCATCTTACATTAGGAGTTTCTCAAGAACAATCGTGTATCCAAAAACTTGATGAAGATAGTGAACCAATACACGTTACACCTGTGGAGGGAATCCAGAGGTGTCCAGGTGCCCTACTTCTTGGAGACCGCTCCCAACTGCCTCAAGCTGAAGGTCATGTCGGCTGCCTACCTCCGGCATTTGACAAATGTATGGAACTTTGGAAATTATTATAATAACAACTTATTTTTATTTATGATCAAAATTTGGTGGTTAGCCATTACGATTTGAGTTTGTTTAGTCGTTTCTATTAGATAGAAATTAACAATCTCTGGATACAACTGTAGAAACTATTACCTACATTTTGTGTGGATGATATGCGTAATGTCAAGCATTCACTTCATTCCTCACTTTGTCTTTCAAGCAATCGATTCAAGTTTTTGTATCTTTTTCTAGCATCTTGTCTTTGAATGCTGCGAACCTGCGTTTCTCCGTCAGTTAGTTGGATACTTAAGATTTTATATTTATCAAGAAGGTATTTATCTTTTACTATTCTCTTTTTATGTAAATAGCAGACAAAAGAGATATCAGTCTCATCTGGTCAACCAAGCGCATCACTGATGCATTGCCGACGAGAAAAGAAGCGGGGACTCGCATTATTTTTGGGTAGGACAGACCTGGTGCTAGACCTCCAATTATGACCAAGTCATGGACCATCGTCTATTGTTCAGTGCAGAGGGTATTGCAAACAGGGGAGTTAGCTTGGACGTTTACACATACAAATACAAATTTTATTTTAATGAACTCAAAGAAATTAACGTTATAGAGGTACTCGTACTGCCATGTTGTGTAACTAATGTTTTGTTGTAGGGATTCTAATTTTATTTTAATATTAATTGTATAGGATTCAACAGTGAACCGTACCTATAACATATTCGTAAATGACCTCGAAGTTCATTCAAAGATAATTAAAGATATTCCTCAACTTAATACGTTTAATTAATACCTATAATTTTAAATTTATAGTTTTTGATGGAAAACTCTACAACGAAAGATAAACCTGTAGTTAATTCTATTTCTACCTTACAGGAATGTATGTGGTAAAGCAGAATGAAATAACCAACGCTATGTACATCATTCACTATGGACGTGTTAATGAGACGTGTGAAAATGAGAATGCAAGCAAACCCTATTACTCTGGCCAATATTTTGGAGTGGTAAGCAACAACAAGTTTTTAATAGTTCAAATTCAAATATATTTAAAATATTATGTTGTTATTACAACGGCTAGTGTCCATTGTAAATTGTAAGTCATCGACCAAGTTAAGCAATAAGGCGTGATCGGTAATTGAATAGGAAACCCCTGGAACCTAAATTGTATTCACTGTATTAACTCTTTGGAAGTCACATTTAGTTATCGGTCTCTGCTGTTATCCTTATATTACAGTCGTTTTATTAAGCCAGATTGGAATCCTTCAGGCATAATAATAGTTCGCGGTGCTGTGATGTAGTATGTACATATTTTACTTTTATGCGTTAAATGGCTACTGAATTCATTGCAAAAGATTTTAGATTTTACATTTGCATCCCTACCCGAGCAAAGAGCAGTGCTGTGGCCAAATGGTATCAAAGAAGCTTTAAAATTAATTTTCAGGTGCAAGGACTCGTTTATGACTACCCTCATACACACTCGTATCAGTGCACTCGTAAGTCGCAAATTCTAACTCTTCGTCTAGAGGATTGGGAGTACCTTCTCAATCATTTTCCAAAGAGCAAAGAATGTATTTTTAAGGCTTTTACCTATGATGATGGTTCAAGCGATAATTCCAAAGATAAAAGATTCAAAAAAGAACGTAAAGTAACAATTGCTCAAGTGGGGGATGATGATTTGCCTGAGCCAAAAAGTTCTGAACAGACTACAACATCAGCTCGTAAGTCAGAGACTTCATTGCCACGCACTTCTGATCTGCCATCCTCTTTAAAAAAAGAAGGAAGACCTTCACGTTCAACTAGTGGAGTTAATTTTGCCCTGCATGCAGATAATTCAGAGTCAAATCAACGAAATGAAAATACGTCTTCCGAAGAGGTCGTGGATAAAAAGGAAGCTAAGACGTCATTAGAAGATAGTGAAGTAACGTCAAAATTAGAAAATGATGAGGAGTTAATAGTCTTACGAGATAATACTGATGATCATTTCGAAGATCATTTCTCAGTGGTTTTCGGAGAAAACATAATGGTTGATAAAAATGAGGTGATGGAATTATTGGAAACAAAAAATGAAGAGTATCAAAATAAAAAAGTTGATATCGAACCTGAGTCGACTCTTGTTTTGTATGATGAGAACAGAGACAAAAAAGCTGTTTTCGGAGAAACCATAATGGTTGATAAAAATGAGGAGATAGAATTATTGGAAATAAAAAATGAAGAGTTTCAGGATAAAAAAGATGATATTGAACTTGAGTCGGCTCTTGTTTTGTATGATGGCAATAAAGACAAAAAAGCTGTTTTCGGAGAAACCATAATGGTTGATAAAAATGAGGAGATGGAATTATTGGAAATAAAAAATGAAGAGTTTCAGGATAACAAAGATGATATTGAACCTGAGTCGGCTCTTGTTTTGTATGATGGCAATAAAGACAAAAAAGCTGAGGAGCCAACTTCCTCCATAGTTCGTGAAGATCAATCAGTACATGAAGAAAATGAAAACGACGACCAGCAAAGCAAAGAAAATGATGATGGCATAATTTCTCAAATTTTAGATCCAACATCTTCACAAGAAAGTGACATGAAAATATTCATTAGCGGAAGACGTCAATCAGATCAAGACAAGCCATCAAAATAAATCATAATGTGGCATTTTGGTTTTCATGGAAATATAAATACAATTTGAAAGGTTTGTACAAATAATAGCATTGCACAGATTTACGGTTTAATTACGGTAACTGTGCCAGAATTACAATTGAATGGTATATCGTCCACACTGGCCTAAAAGACGTTCATTCACAGATGCATTTCAACTAAAACGTTCTTATCAATTTCCGCGCGTTTATTGGACTTTCGCCAAGACACAACTATTTCGGCGAATCGTTAACACTGACTGCCTGGGCCTCCATCCGACCGAAGTCCAGTTTAACAGGAATGCTATTCTCGTTTTTTGATCATTTAAATTACTTACATCTCAACAGTATATTACGACTTTGTATGCCAAATAGTTGAAAATTACGAAGACTCTATTACATTTTTTTCTGTAAATTAATTTCTATATCGTATTTTGGGTGCCGTCGACTTTATTCACCTGAGTTAATTCACCCAGGTATCTTAAGTTGAAGTTTATATGAATATTAATGATGCTGATTTAGAGCTAACACATTGTACTTAGGATTAAAAATTGTTATTACACGCATCAAATAGACATATTTTGTATTTAATGAAATCTTTGGTTTTAAACAAACGCTTAAATGCGCTAAATAATGCCGTGTGCCCTGAATAATGCTCGCTCCAGCTACAAACACTTGTTGATCAAAAATAGACCGTCTAATGCAAACGAACGTTTAAATTACAGAGAAATAAAACACTGGACTTCTTAAAAAACTTTATTACAAAACTCTTATTTCATAACAACGATAAAATTACATATTGACATTATTTGCACCAACCACTGTTGTTAGATACACATTCGCGTTGAAGTTACTATGCCGTTCATAAGTTGTCTTTCTCGTATTAAATTACATTTTTAGTTTAATTGGAATGCCCAGCAATGGATTTGCTCTTGGGTTTGTGAGTTCGGTGGAATAACTAAAAGTTTGTCTATGACGGTTTTCACTTTAATCTCTTCATTTTTTGCAGATGGCATGCCGAGTTTTACCTTGAATTCGCTGGGTTTTGCATTGCTTAGCGTAATATTAACTTAGCTACTATTATTACGGTTTCTTAAATTAACGTTTTTTTATAGCGTTCACTCCACCTCTTCCATTGGTCTCTCGTGTTGACTTGTCCCGAAGACATCTAGAACAAGAGAAATTATTTTTTAGAATCATCAAATTGGCTCATAATGTTTTGAAACCAGTCAGAAAAATATAATCTGACTAAAATCATCATCGTAACTAAATCTAGATCGATAAATGTAACGTTTTAAGATCAGTTCTGATTTTTGGCAACGTTGAAACTAATTTGGAAGCAGTCATAACCTTGTACCTGATACGTATCTCATAGAGGCCACTTGATACAAACTGATATTTAAATGGTCATGCAAAACCAAAATAACACCTATGGTGAAGTTTATGCATGAATGACCGGTAAATAAATGTGTCACCATTTATTGGTAGGACATTGAGCTTTTAAAAATACAATGAAATAAAGTCTAAAGTCTAATAGGTATCCACTTTAATCCCTATTGACTAGTTTACAAGCCAGAAGAATGCAACATTTGATTTGATCTTGGCTGTAGGAATTTGAAGTATTAACGTGAGCATTCGTTTCTCATCATGTAGCCGCGTCTTCTTAATCTTTAGCGGTCTTAATTTTCTGAGTTGGAAATAAATCAACATGTAAATTATTATGTACACTGCACACACATTGTGACATGACTTGCAAGTCTTGCAACATTGTTTTGCCAAAGGCAAAAATAGATAGTTATTCATCGTCATTGAAAAAAAATTAAAATGTGTGCAATTCACACGTGTTAGAAGTGAAACCTTCAAAAATTTTGTTTTCAAGATAATGAGACGAATGTAAAATTTCGGGAAGATAATAATTGTAGGTTTTACTACTCCACTCCACTCCACTCCACTCCACTCAACTCAACTCAAGTCAGTCTCCACTCATCTCTAGTCTCCACTGGACAGTTTCGTTTTATAAAATTTCAAGTCACCCCCGTACTAAAGAAGTTTTCACTTCAAAAAATAAAAGAATCCATTTGTAAATGATGCAGTAAGTATGGGAAACGATTTTAGAGAGTTGTGTGGTTTGGTACTGGAATAAAGCAAGTTGCTTTGTGTTTTGGTTCAAACGTGTCTGGAACAAACGAAACTCTTCAGCTTAAGGCTTATCGAGAACAGTAAGCATGCATAAAACAATATTCGGCAGAATAATTGTATTTCATTTTGACACCAGCTGGAATTGTACAATATTATGATTTTAAACAGGGTGACCATATGTGGCAGGATCCTGCCATTTTGGCAGGATTTGCCCCTTATTTTAGCCTATGGCAGGATCAGTTGACGTTTTATAAAACTTGGCAGTTTTTGGCAGATTTGAGGTGCTGAAAAAAAATTCACTATCGCAACTTAAAATTCCGAAAATGGCAACCTCATAGACTAAATAAACTACATTATAAAATTATAGACGGATATTTATAATTATAGACGGATAATTCAAAACAAAATGTCGCTGGAATATGGTCCCAAACAGGTAGATGTAGTACCTAGATCTATGGTCCCAAACTTGCGGATGTTGTGTGAGTGCGCTCCTCTATGCGTGTGGGACATCGCGTATACCAGCCCTGTGAGATTTTCCCTAAAATTTAGGGATTTTTTTTTGATTTTACCAAGTTTCTATTAGAATTTTACATAAAGCATTTTTTTCAGCATGCTGTGCGAAAATTCCCTATATTTGTGTATATTCCCTATATATTTATATTTGATCTATATATTTATATATATCTGACGACCCGTGTGGCGCAATGGTTACCATGTCGTATCGCCGCACCAAGGGTCCTGGGTTCGATTCCCAGCGAGGCGGAAATTTGAATGATGAGTTTGAATTTCTGTTCTCGGTCTGGGTGTGAATGTCCTTGTCTATGTTGTGTGTTGTCCATGGCACCCTCGACACAGGGAATCCTAGTGTGGGGCTAAACAAAAAATATACTGTAAAATGTTACTATAGGTATTTATGTATACATGTATATTTGTATGTATTCTTGTTTTATTCTGCAGATTTTAGTAATTATTCTAGAGTATGTATAATATATATTTCGTGTTGACACCTGCCATCAGCTATTTCCACATTCACCGGGTTGACTAGTGGACAATGCCATTAGGCATTAAGTTTACCCTTTGTTTCTTCTTTTTAAGAGGTGACATAAACATGGAAATAAATAAATAAATAAACCTGGCGTTATTTATTGTAAAACTTTAACACAAATATTAAGGTCGATGCGAAAACCTTTTGAAAATTTTATTTTCATTAAAAATAAACAATTAAAAAATTATAAAATTTTAGAAAGAATCACGTGACTACGTACCTACGCGCCACGATTGGTCGCCATGTTTGTGACGTCATAATAGGTACAATTAAAGGAGTCACTAAAGTACGGTGTCAATGACTTTTACACGTGAAGTTTTGTAAATTTAATAAGTATTAAATGATTAATTCTACATTAAAACCAAACAAAGATATGCTAAATCGTATGAATCAAGTTATGTATAGAGACCAAAAATGATATGATGCTAACTCCAGTGTATAATAAAAAAATATATAATAATAATATAATTTTTTTTTGTATAATACAACGGTAAACAAAGTTGGCAGTATTTGGGCATTTTTCATTTATCAGACTGGCAGGATTTGGCAGGTTTTTAAGCAATGTGTGGCAGGATCTGTAATTTAAATATGGTCACACTGATTTTAAAACCTATATTAATTATACTTAGAGAAAAATCAAACCTAAAAACTCCTCTTCATATTCCGAAATTAACATGAGCCAATGACACTGCTCACTCATTAATAACTCCCATTTGTTTACTACATTACTGACCTTTTCTATACCTACAGAAACGAGTACAATAGAGATCAGTGACCGCTTTCCCATACGCGACATAATTATACATTACTTTGTTGTGTAGCCCTGTGCCAAGATATTCAAGACACGCTAAACGGAGATTTATCTTACGTTGACTAATGTTAATCATCCTATTTTAATTACTAAATAATTAGTATAATCTCTTTGTTGAATGCAGTCCCTTCCGTTCCATTTCCGAATTATTAAAACAACGGTAATTTGTCAAATAACACTATATTATAGGCTGGCCCCAACTCAGAGTCACAAACGCTACTTTAATCGCTCCTTAGTAAAGAATCACCATACAAATACTGTACTGTACATACTAACAATAAGAAGCGATTTAAGTTACCGTTAGTGACTCTGAGTAGGGGCGTTAGACAGTCAAATTACGTACCTAACTACCCTTCAAAATATAAGAGATTCGAAGAGTGATAAAACTTGGATGATTTTGTTGATTTTTATATAGTAAGTAGTAGTCTCACGATATTTCACTTGGTCATTAATTATATTTAACAGTTTCATTAACTGGTAATGCCAGTCTAATCGATGGAATGATGAATACAAGACTAGTCCCTAACGATACTTAAAAATCATGCTCAGTGCGTTCTAGACTCATAATCGAGAAACGTCGAATTACGAATGAAACAGCAAGATAATGTTCACAAATCGAGTACAGAGCTTCCAGATTCTAAAAATACAAAGCAAAAAATATTATCACTATCTGAATGTCACTATAACGTGTTATTTATGCGCTAGTTCGGTCCAGTCCAACTATTTACGTATACGAGTGACGAGGAACATTAGAATATGACTTTGAAGCAAATATTTAGAATTAATACGTCCGATTCGATGCCTTACATTTATACGTCTAAATGTAACGCCAACATTTTTCTCGAGATCGGTTCACATTTCGCAGGAAATGCTTTAGTGCTAGCCGTCGCAATTAAAGTTAAATTATTCACAATGCTGTAAATTTTGTTTTTACGACCGAGTTTGTTATTTACGCTGTACAGCTGGACTGTGTAACTACGCATTTTTGAGAATATTAGATGAAGAACCATGCGCATACGAAGAACTATGAAAGACTGAAACGAATCTTTATATTTCATCAGTTATATTGTAGTTATATATGTATACTGAAGTTTAATGCTTGACTACAATACTACCTTAAAGCACAATATAGGAATTATATTCCTATATTGTAAGCGATGTAGTCTTGTTGGGGGTAAAGCATAGGTGCTAACTTAGTAGGAGTATGTTGACTATTAGGTACTATTTATTGCTATTTCTAAGAAATTTATAAGCCGATCTACCCGATAAAAAGAAGTTATTTTCATGCGACAGCAAATTTAACAAGATTTAAGCTTGATCATTGTATTTTAATTCCATCGTACACCACTATTTTATTTTAACATATCGTGATAACATTCCATTTCATATTATTACATTTCCAACGAAAACATTATTTTTAGAAGAGACTCGAGAAACACCGTTTTCTCTACTCTGATTTAAGTGCACAGTATTTTTAGATGATTATGAACTACACAAATATTTTCTAAGTAGAAACACTATTTTGAGAGGAGTTTCTTGACATAGGATGTGTGCTGGTTTGATTGAAAGGAAACTACAAATTAATAAAGAATTTCTCACTATTTTCCTAGATGGAATAATTCCGACATTAATTTTAATATTTAAAAAGCTGTAAGTAAAGAAAAAACAATCATTTTATGTTTAAAGAAAATTAGTTGCTCTGTACCTACTAGTTATAATTTACCCGAGGTTAAAAAAAATTAAATCCAAATGCAATGCCGAACCCGATGGAAACATATTTCAGAATATTTACCGACAATCTGTCGATGTCGTCTGTCTCCACGCCACATGATTTATGGCAAAAGATGCTGCCACGTATTTTTCTCTAATCTTGCCACTAATATAAGCCACTAATAATAAGAGTGCGCCTTGGCGTGTGAATTCCAAACAGCTAGATAATTTTTCAAACTTATTCTTTGATCTCTCTTTGACATCTTTGCTAACAGTCAAAAAAGAATATAGAGAGGTACTTAACGCAATTTATCTTATGCTAGACTGGACAGACTTACTCTTAACACGACGAATCCATCAAATCAAGTTGAACTTTGCTCCAAATAAAGAGAAGCAATATTACAGAATACTAAACCGTTCATAGGAAAACTTTGACCCGTAAATGAAGTAACATTAAAGTTCGGACTCGCTCACATAGATTACCCCCCTCGATTGTATTTTATAACTGGTGGCTGAACGTGTACCTGGGCAGGAATCGATCACTGGACCGCAGAGCATTGTCGAAAAACTTTATTTTGGAATAATGGGCAGGCAAGTAACTTATTTGAAAACATGGAGACAGGGACAGAAAGCAACCTAGGCTCGTTGAGCTTAAAACACATGAATCATATTTCGAGGTTTATTCCAGAGGTTTAAGGACATTTTAAGGAGGTTTTTTATCTTCATGATATTATTATTTAAACATCTCTTTCTGTTTGTTAATCCAAATAATAAAAAAAATCTCCATGTTTCTTAGATCTAGTGCCTCATTCCTCTAAATTACTTAACTATGATGAAACTGTGGCGCCTCTACAAATGTTTGATGTGTTTTCATTTATCTTTTTTTTTCATCGACGATCGTTTGCGGTTTGACCCACTGCCATTGAGTTTAAGAGATTATCTCATACTTAACGCCTCTTTTCTAAATACTTTAGCTTAAATTAATAAACGGGTTCAATATTCTATCCTTCACGTTATTTTTTCCACTGTCTAGGATTTCTAATCATGACTTCTTTGAAATCACGATAAGTACAGAAGTGCAAGTTAAAATTACCTTAACCGATGAATGCCTACTTGTATCATTTGCTTATTTTATTCATCCATCCATCCATCAGCCTTTTGAGGTCCACTGCTGGACATAGGCTTCCCCTAATCTACGCCACTCAGACTGGTCCTGAGCCTTCTGAATCCAGCGATAACTTATTTTTCAAACGTATCCTTTGATCTCTCTTTGACATCTTTAATAACAGTCAAAAAAGAAGATAGAGAGGTATCTTATTACTACACTATATTTTGCGAGCCTGCTTGTGGCTGATCATGATCACCGTAAATAATAACACTCTTATAAGCCTAAGAGAGAGTTAATTACATCTGCGGGTTTCCGATTTTTAATTGTTTATAAAGAATCCAAATGTTTGGTGAATGAAAAATTTATACATAATACTGACAAATAAAGAAACAGGAAACAAAAATTTGCCATTAGTTTTCATTGGACCACAGAAAACTTAATAGTCTACTTAATTGGACAGCGTTTGAAAAAGATTTGAGTAATGCTTTCAAAATTATTGATATATACTCAAAGAAAGAGTGATACCAAATTATACACCAGACGAAAGCCAAACAAAAGCAATTGCTTGACTAAACGTGTTAAAAATTATTGCATAGCAAATTGAATCGGACGTAAACAGTTGTGCCGTGAGGTGTGGAAATCGTTACTGATAAAAGTTCCCTTCAAACGAAAACTGTTTAGTCTCTTCAGTAAATGTTGATATTCGCTGCCTTTACTCATCATTACAACGTCCATAACGTGTTTACTGCTGGTGAATGCGTTTTGATCCTCTCCAACGACTCCAACGCTTGGCAAATTTACAATTTCTTCAAAAAATACCGGAGATATTTTTATTTCATGGCGCTATATCTTACGGTCGTCGAGAGTTTTGGTTCAATTATGCGGGTTAATTTTAGACGGTGAATTGAGGATTTCAGGAGAAGTTGCAGGCGCGTAGCTACCTATATGCTAACATGTTTTCGCTTACAGTTTAGACAATGTATGTTGTGTGAATTCAGTACGGGTGCATTATTAGCATATTATTAGGTACGTAGGTAAGTTTCGTAAACATACGAGAATATTATTCGGTAGGTATACAAACTCAGGACCAGTCAGAGTTGCGCAAGTTAAGGGAGGCCTATGTCCAGCAGTGGACCTCCAAGGGCTGATGGATGGATGGATGATCGTACACAAACTATAAAATAGTGTCTGAACCTTTATTATCAAAATCTGATAGTAACTATACTTTTTTTATGAAATTAATAGTTGAACTGCGATACTATTAAGTTTTTATTGACAATGGGTTAAGCGGAAAACACATTTTTTTAATTTAACTCTATGGGGTTAATTGAATGACCTTATTGCAAAAAAAAAATATTTAAACATACATTAATTAATAATTTCTTTCGTTATGTTTAAAATTAAGTGTTTAAGTAGATATTAAAATCTCATTAGTAGACTACTAGATTTCCTGAACAAATCATTTATAGTATAAAATATTCTGATTAGATTATCTTTAATGTAAATATTACGTTGGTAAGTAATGAAATTACTTTGAGATTATTTTTATAGTAGCTGCTATTTATTTATTCACTGGTGCGATGCAGGAAGCTTGTATTACATTCACGTACCTACCTATCGACAGTCACTTTGTCTTCACCTCGATTGGTTTTGTTTGTTTAATTCGGGTTTGATTCCTAAGAAACCGATTTCGTAAATTAAATGTCCAATGTTTATAGGTAGGTACTAAAGCGTACAGTAAATTACGTTTTGATAGATTTCCGTTGAGTTACACTCAAATTAGATAAATACGTTGTAACTACTGGACCAAAAATAAATGGAAGAAACGTCATGAAAAAATAATAAATAGGGACAGAAATCCCGTAAGGGTGAAACCTTGGAATCCAGTTAGTTACTTTGAATGCATTTAGATAAAAACCCTTTTTTTATCATGTATTAAGGACAAAATACTAAAAAGTTCCCATTTCTTGCCGCTTTTTTATTTTGCCTTAACTAATTTTAATTTTTATAAAAAAAAATTTAGGATGTTTATGTATTCATTTGTTTCCGCTGATCTCAGATACCGCTCAGCCAATTTGGATGCTGTTTCCACTGTTGTATTGTAATCAATTCATAAAAAATAATTAAGGCAAATTAAAGAAAAAACAAAGGCAGCCAAAAATTGGGCAGGTAATCTTTTTTCGTATTTTGTCCATGAATCATGAAAGAAATGGTTTTACCTTAATACATTCTAAGTACCTAATTGGATTCCGAGGTTTAAACCTAACGGGACTTCGTGAAAAGAAAATCATCAAAACTAACAGGACGTTGGGGACGAAGACGAACGACACTTAAAGCGGCACACTAAATAGTACAACACCTTAGAGCACCTCAGAACATCCCGGAGTAGAGTAGCCAGAGGCTGGCCAGCAGGAGGACCAGGATCATGTAGGTGGCGATGAGGTTGGTGGTCTCGTGGTTCGGCATCTTGCTCGGCTCCAAGAACACCTTCACTGGACAAGAGGCTCCAGAAAACTGACGGGAAACGCAAATTTGTCGCCGGGCGCCCGATCGCCTACGCTTCGCCACGCCTCTGTCCAACGTCGAATATTATCCACGATTTATAAATATGAGTACGATAATAGATACCTCGCTCCATTGACAGGTGCCAGATCTGGAACCGCGTGCTGATTGATTCCTCGCGATATTGGACTGCCGAGTTCAAGATACAGATGGGTGCCCGATTTAGAAGGATGTTTTCTTGTTTGTGCCTCCCTTGAACTCAGGAATTCCTTCTCGGCAGTCCGATGCCAGATAGTTACTTGGCACAACGCGAACTTATTAAGTACGAACGGTTACGGAAGTAACAAAATATACCTAAACCACAGAAGACATACCTAGTACTTGTGATAGTACTAAACACAAAATCTGTTTTCCGGAACCTCCAGAACCTGTGAAACGAAGCTCAATAAGTCCATGAATGATAACCAGGCAGAATGTGTCTAATGAGTGATGACTATAAGACCGAATATTAACTATTAATCTCGAAAATTTCATACCAAACTTTATAACACTTACATTTAACTTTTTTTATTACAAAACTTCGTTTTATGTTAAGCGTCAGAAGCTAATATTTAACCGCGTCAATTAAAAATTGATGCGACCTGAGACCTAAAATATTGGCAGACGTGAGACCCTTCACAACACAACACTGACGCAACTTACACGGGGATCGTTCGCACTAGAAGACGGCCGAGTACAGCAGCCACAGGAAGAACAGCAGGATCACAAGGATCATGTAGGTGGCGGCGAGGTTGACGGTCTCCGCGTTGATCGGCATGGTTGTACTGTGGCGGAGGCAGAACTGATCGGGTGAGGATCCGAACCGCATGGGCTGCCACGTCAACGACCAGGGCCAGACTCGGAGTATAATACAAGGATGCCTCCAGAATCGAAAATTTGAAGACAAACGTTACCAATTTATGATTTCATTCCTTAACTGTTCAGTAACTTAGTGGAATAGAGAAGCTGCATAATTATGGAGAACTTGCACATTAAAATACATCTCTAGCGTCTTGCGTATAATTAATAATTGCAAGAGGAACATGTGTGGAAACCAATAAGTAGACGATTCAATTATTATTTTTAATCTACTTCGTTCAATGATATTGTATCTAATCTAATACCTATATAAAATTCTCGTGTCACGGTGTTAGAAGTTGAACTCCTCTGAAACGGCTCGACCGATTTTCGTGAATCTTTGCGTGCATATCGGCTAGGGTTGAGAATCGGACAACATCTATTTTTCATCCCCCTACCCCTAAAATTCTTTGGCAGAACAACGTTTGCCCGGTCAGCTAATATAGATATAAAAAGAGGACCTCGTTAGACAATTAGTGTTTTTGTGTTTAAATACACATGTTAAAGATTCGAAAATTATACAATTACTGGTTGACCCGGTGAACTTTGTACCGCCTATCGACTCCCTCCGCTCCCTCTCCCTCTACTGACAGTTATAAAATAAAGTTATGTTGCTAAGGTTACATTAGAAAAGTTAATATGGTCGTTAAGTTTTCTTAAATTTTCTAATTTTCCGTACAACTTTCTTAATTTTTTCTTTAAGAAGAACCTTATCCTGACAATAACAAACACATCAAGAAAATAATTAGCGAAATCCGTCCAGCTGTTCACGCGTGATGCCGTGACCGAGGAAAAAGGGATTTATACTAGTAACCGCCCTCGCATGGCTTCGGTTTTCTTATTTTTATATATAGATTTCACACCTCAGAGGCTCAGACACTTAGGTAATATTATACTCGTTTGTTATGTTCCATCTTATTTACTCAAATGTGAAGATAGTTTTTAAACCGATTTCATAGCAATCAATAAGGATAAATAAGTACCTATATCTGTACCTATATCTGTACCTGTATCAAGAATCCTGCTGTCATGAAAATGTAAAGCGACAATAATTTTTTGTGAAGCTTTATCGAACTCGACCAACCCGCTGTTGGCAGAGCAACAATAAAATTCTATGAAACGTCATCATGAATTTCCGTTACCAGATTGAATTATATTCTAATTCCTGTTGTTATAAAATTGATTTGTCGCACGATATAATTTAGTATTTCCTCTTTACTATTAGAATATATCGCTGGATTCAGCCGGCCCGGCTTTATTTTTATCGTCCCATATTTTTTTATTAATATTACCTACTTTAATTAAAGCAATAAAATAAAGTCAATAAATACTTACGATTTTTAAAAGGCGGAATATAGTGCCCACAAGGACACCAGCAGTAGGAGGAGAATGCAATATGTTGCAATCAAATTAGTCCCTTCGGAGGATTTCAACATCTTGAACACGTCTGTTTCACGTTTCAGTCACAACTGAGGGGACTTTTCAAGAACAAAACTGAAATAATTATTTGAACGAAACAAAAATCTATTTTTTGTTTTGGCGACGCGTCAGAATTAATTGCATGTCAGTTGGGAATCTTTGGTGGGCTTTATCTCGCTTTCCATCACTGCCTGCAATTTTCTCCGAATTCGATAATACTTTGAAGAAGTCGGTTTCATTTTCATCCTTTGTTTACCATTTTTTTAACGAAGCATTCTCTTGGATGTCTCATTCATGTGGAACGCTTATGCATTTAGCGTTAAATTTTTACAATTTTTGTAATGTTTTCACTATTAGGTATCACATTTTGTCATGGATTTCTCCAGCAGTTATCGATGGTGTCGAATCCGGCCCTGTCGGCGAATCATTTCTGGAGAATGATAAGCTGCGCTATATTTGTTCTGGAGCATCGATCGTTCAAGTAGTTCAGTTTTTAGCGAGTACAATGCAAGCCGCTCACGTTTTGTACCGGCCTCTGTAGCGGTTCTGCTCCCAGCGTAGCTAGAGACCAACGATAACCAAATAACGGAACTATTCCAAACTTTCAAAAGGGTATAAAATACTCAGCGTGAGAGATTATTAATAAAAAAATCATAGACTACAAAAATTATTAAAATCCATATATTATATTATCTGTTCTGGAGGACTGCCGGAATTTATCTGGTCGATATAAAAGCCCCTAAAAGCAGGGCTAAAGGCTACCGGTTTCAGTTCCTGTGCATCTTGTGCAAGGTAGGAAGGATCTCTTTCTGCCTGACTAGCTTCAACCCCGTTTCTTTCACGAAAGGTTTTAGCTAAACATATTTCGGTTTCAGTTTCAGTGTAGTGTCGTAAATCAAGTAATTAATTTTATTGGTGGGTTTCTCACTCCTTATTCCGCCTCTAGTGGGCTAGTAATCACTGGGTGGCTCATAATATGGATCTCGCCAATAAAGTGATGTCTTTGCTATTACCACACAATGTTTTCACCAATAATTCTTGACAAAAATAACCGACTTCAAAATTTGGGATATCTCAAAAACTACTCGTCGGGACTATATGACAGGCACCAGCTTTCGATTAAAAATCAAAATTGGTTCACCCAGTTGAAGTTCTGACTTCTGAGGTAACAAACATAAAAAACAGTCGAATTGAATACCTCCTTCTTTTTTGAAGTCGGTTAAAAGTAATGGTTCTCAAGTCTCCAGCCAAAACATGGCGACGTCGGCGAGCCGTTTGATATCTTCTGCTTCAGAGTGTGGTAGCTATTTGCCAGGCGGGCCTCACGGAAAAGTCATAGTACCTACTACCAGTAATCTTTATGGGTTTCGAATATACGACACCATGGTCTGCCAGCATGGAATTGGAGTTAGTACGTATTCTAAGGTCTTTCCAATACGGCCAAAGGATATACTTTATATGTCGTCGCTTTTCATGCTACAGGTCCTGTGGAAATACCCACAGACATTAAGGCGATATTATCCCAAGAAATGGTATTTTTGAAGGTGTTTTGTTCATAAATGGTACATAATACAATTCTAAAAAAAATATATGTTATTTTACAGTCTTTGTTCTTTCGTTCCCTCATACTTGATACACGATAGCAATTATTTCATTGGATAGAAATAAATCACAAAGTGGGGTCTAATCTGGCATAAAAATGGCGTTTTATTCGCGTTTTAATCGCTTCCAGATAATAAAAAATATACCACAGTATAGGTCCTATAGATACCAATATTTCTTTCTGATCATAATTTGAAATTTTGAAAAACTTCCCTTTCAATTTCAATTTTTTCCCTTTCCACTAGCAACGAAACGCCCGACGCGTTAATTTACTCAATTTTACTCTCGCGCCAGTCGCCTTCGAGGTAGGACCTGTGCTAATCGGCATCGCAGCCGCACGTTGTCGAATTTCCGACACTAATTTTAATTTCGAATTTGGCGCGCGCGCCTTCTGAACTTATATTACGTATTAGGTACTGTCCAAAGTATCCACACTGCTGTAATTTGAAATAATAAAAATTTTTCGTTTTTATACTTTAGTTACTATTATAGTATTTGGGTATTGGTATAAGTCAAGTGCTAATTACACAATTATTATCTAATACTATCCCAAGCCGGATGGGTGTCGTAAAAGGCGACTAAATCCGGCCCGCTGGTGGTAGGGCCCCTCGAGGGATTATATTGGTAATATTGATTTTAAATTTAATACCATTATTACTATTATTATTTCTCCATGGGGTTCGCATGGATAGCTACCACCCTTGAGCATGTGTCAGTCGCCAAACGACTCGTCGTGACGGCTGGGAGCTTGAGAGACAGTTTTCTTTTTTGAAGTTATACCTTATTTAGGCGCGTTATGAAATAAATGGAAAATTGTTTTGAAAAAGTGAAAACTTCTTGAAGTCAAAAGTCAAAAAAGTCGAAAGTCAAAAATGTCAAAAAAGTCAAAAAAGTCAAAAGTCGAAATTCAAAAAGTCAAAAAAGTCAAAAGTCAAAAGTCAAAAAAGTCAAAAAAGTCAAAATTCAAAAAAGTCAAAAGTCAAAAGTCAAAAGTCAAAAAAGTCAAAAAAGTAAAGTCAAAAAAGTCAAAAGTCAAAAGTCAAAAAAGTCAAAAGTCAAAAGTCTAAAGTCAAAAAAGTCAAAAGCCAAAAAAGTCAAAAAAGTCAAAAGTCAAAAGTCAAAAAAGTCGTCAAAAAAGTCAAAAAAGTCAAAATTCAAAAAAGTCTAAAGTCAAAAGTCAAAAGTCAAAAAAGTCAAAAGTCAAAAAAGTCAAAGTCAAAAGTCAAAAAAGTCAAAAAAGTCAAAATTCAAAAAAGTCAAAAGTCAAAAAAGTCAAAAGTCAAAAGTCTAAAGTCAAAAAAGTCAAAAAAGTCAAGTCAAAAAAGTCAAAAAAGTCAAAAGTCAAAAAAGTCAAAAAGGTCAAAATTCAAAAAAGTCAAAAGTCAAAAGTCAAAAGTCAAAAAAGTCAAAAAAGTCAAAAGTCAAAAAAGTCAAAAAAGCCAAAAAAGTCAAAGTCAAAATTCAAAAAGTCAAAAAAGTCAAAAGTCAAAAGTCAAAAAAGTAAAAAAAGTCAAGTCAAAAAAGTCAAAAAAGTCAAAAGTCAAAAAAGTCAAAAAAGTCAAGTCAAAAAAGTCAAAAAAGTCAAAAGTCAAAAGTCAAAAAAGTCAAAAGTCAAATAAGTCAAAAGTCAAAAAAGTCAAAAAAGCCAAAAAAGTCAAAAGTCAAGTCAAAAGTCAAAAGTCAAAAAAGTCAAAAAAGTCAAGTCAAAAAAGTCAAAAAAGTCAAAAAAGTCAAAAAAGTCAAAAGTCAAAAAAGTCAAAAAAGTCAAAGAAGTCAAAAGAAGTCAAAAAAGTCAAAAGTCAAAAAACAAAAGTCAAAAAAGTCAAAGTCAAAAAAGTCAAAAGTAAAAAAAAACAAAAAAGTCAAAAAAGTCAAAAAAGTCAAAAGTCAAAAGTCAAAAAAGTCAAAAGTCAAAAAAGTCAAGTCAAAAGTCAAAAAAGTAAATAAAGTCAAAAGTCAAAAGTTAAAAAAGTAAAAAAAGTCAAAAGTCAAAAAAGTAAAAAAAGTCAAAAGTCAAAAAAGTAAAAAAAGTCAAGTCAAAAAAGTCAAAAAAGTCAAAAGTCAAAAAATCAAAAAAGTCAAATCAAAAAAGTCAACAAAGTCAACAAAGTCAAAAAAGTAAAAAAAAGTCAAAAGTCAAAAAAGTAAAAAAAGTCAAAAGTCAAAAGTCAAAAAAGTCAAAAAAGTCAATAAAGTGAAAAAAGTAAGAAAAGTCAAAGTCAAAAAAGTCAAAAGTCAACAGTCAAGTCAAAAACGTCAAAAAAAGTCATAAAGTCTAAAGTCTAAAGTCAAAAAAGGCAAAAAAGTCAAAAGTCAAAATTTGTGAAGTGGAGTGGAGTGGAGTGGAGTGGAATAGTAAAACCTACAATTATCATCTTCCCGAAATTTTACATTCGTCTCATTATCTTGAAAACAAAATTTTTGAAGGTTTCACTTCTAAGTTCTAACACGTGTGAATGGCACACATTTTAATTTTTTTGTTTTTATTATTTTTTACGTATCTTTAGGTATTTTATTTTAAATTATTCTTATACTTTTTATCATTCTCAACATACTTGTAAAATATCTTATCCAAAGGGTTTGAAGATTTTTGTACGGAACCTGGCATACCTACAAGTCCGCCATTTTGAAAAAAAAGCTCGTTTCGATTTTGAAGTTGGTTACTTTTTGTTAGTATTTAGATGATAATATTAGTCAATTTTGTATGTAAGTACCTACTTATTTGTAGGTGAACCGATTTTGATGATTCTTTTTTTGATAGAAAGCTGGTGCGTATCATGTGGTTCCACATAAATTTGAGGGAGATTTGACAAGTAGTTTTCGAGTTATTTTGAAGTTGGTTATTTTTTGTTAGTATTTAGATGATATTAGTCAATTTTGTATGTAAGTACCTACTTATTTGTTATCCACTCACCTTTAGTCTCCACTGGACAGTTTCGTTTCATAAAATTTCAAGTCAGTCTGCACTCACCTCTAGTCTCCACTGGACAGTTTCGTTTCATAAAATTTCAAGTCAGTCTCCACTCACCTCTAGTCTCCACTGGACAGTTTCGTATCATAAAATTTCAAGTCAGTCTCCACTCACCTCTAGTCTCCACTGGACAGTTTCGTATCATAAAATTTCAAGTCAGTCTCCACTCACCTCTAGTCTCCACTGGACAGTTTCGTATCATAAAATTTCAAGTCAGTCTCCACTCACCTCTAGTCTCCATTGGACAGTTTCGTATCATAAAATTTCAAGTCAGTCTCCACTCACCTCTAGTCTCCACTGGATAAGCTAAAATTATCATTACTCTTATTTTATTACACCTAAAATTCCAATGAATAAATCAAAATAAAGTATACTTACACCCCAACTCAGAGCAGTTACTAATAATAATAATAATAATAAAATTTAAATAATAATAATAAAACCCTTCCACACTCATACCCCCGCAGTAGGTTACAAGTATTTACCTGTGTCGCGGGTGGCATGTACTACACATATAACACATCACAATAACAGCCATGACACGAGTACAAATATTTATCTGTCACATAAATATTTGCCCCGGCCGGAAATCGAACCCGAAACCCCTCGCTTCGCAGTTCGCAGGCAGGTCCACTACCAACTAGGCTATGTAGGATCTACAGCTACGCACGGGGTCATTAACCTCACAGCCGCGCGCGGCCGGCTCACGGCGTGGCGGTCGAGTTTACACTCAGGGGAGCGGGGTAAAGGGAAGTGAACAAAATGCCTACAACGGTCGAATAAGCTCGCCTTAACCATAACTTCGCGTTTCGTAGTACAGTAGATAGAGCTACTATACAACATTAGATATGTCTACCGACAACATCTAAATTAATCTTTTACTGATTTGAAATGTATTGCACGAAACAGTAAGCATATTGGCAATATGCATTAAATCTTCTTCTATTTATCTCATCCTATTTAATTACATCCTATGAAATTAATGAGGGAAACTGAACAACCGGCGCAAAATTTGAATAACTAATATTGCTAAACGATTTTCATCTTTCTAGTTTTTATCTTACGTTTCACAATTGTCGCACTCGATGTTTAGATGAGTCGAGTACTTGCTATGTCGTGGATACATTATTAACGCAAATGTAAACTATTTGATAGGAAAGCACTCATAAAACACAGATCAAACGCTATTTAACAGACCTCTTAAAATTCTAATGCCTATAACGTCACTACAGAATGTTATTTATACTCAACGCTATGCGTTACTTTGCCAAAGTAAATTGTGATGAGTTGAGGATAAATTATCAATGAAACGCAATCATCATTGTAGTCTATTTAATTTACTGTTTAATATATTTATCATAACAGAAATATGATTCTCATAGGACTAAAATTATCCGGCTCGAAGGACCAAAATGCACGGTTAGGTCCATTACCCACTGGGTAATACCCAGTGAACATGGGCGTAGCCAGGGGGGGGGTTTCGGGGGTTCAAACCCCCCCCGAAAAGTTAAGGACTGAAATTTTTATGTGCTAATAAACCCTTAAAAAACATTTTTCTAGACGTCATTCCGAATCGAATGAGCTATCGCACATATTTTTAGGAGCTTTATTTTTATTAAACACGTTTTTGAACTTTTTGACTAAACTAATAATAGATGGCACTATACATATAATTATTAATTATGTCGTGAGAAAAAATAAAGTCTCAATTTTCTTTAGGATTATTTTATGTACTTTTAGTCGTTGTATTTTCTTGAACCCCCCCCCCCCCCCCCCCGAAACTTGAACCCCCCCCGAAACTAAAACCTGGCTACGCCCATGCCAGTGAATATATGCGATGTATTTCATATATTCAACGTAAGGTGAGTGCAGGAGCAGCGTGGCCAGCGTGAGTAGGTACGCCAAAAGAAAGTTATTATGTCAGTGATTAAAACAATGGTAACAAACCATACTAATTTTGGAAATCAACGAGCGCATTACAGCGCGTAAGTAGGGCGGGCTACCGGAACATCGTAGTTGGAACTCTGCATCCATCTCAATTTTTAACCCCCGTCAAAAAAAGAGGAGTGTTACAAGTTTGACGTGTCTGTGTATCTGTGTGTATCTGTATGTCTGTCTGTGGCATCGTAGCTCCCAAACGGATGAACCGATTTTGATCTAGTTTTTTTTTATCTGAAGGTGATTTAATCGAGAATGTTCTTAGCTATGTTTAGTGAGAATAAACCTTTCGGTAGTTTTTTGAATTTTAATTTAAGTTTATAATTTTATTATAGCCTACTCTCCTCCACACTCGATAAAAATCATGAGGAAATCCTTACCAAACATTTTTTATTACTGCTTTTGATGCAAGCACCCTGGAGCGTGTAACTACTTAATACGTATTAAATAGTTACATCCCATCACATCTGCTGTTGCGCGTTGTTATTTATTATTATGTTATTTTTATCTGGTAAGTGCCTACCTTGGCTACAGCGACTGTTGAGTAGTGCGGTGAAGCGGTACAGTTAATTGCCTGGAAATATCCCAATGGATTCTTTTGGACTCGCGGCATTTATATTTTACTAGCTGCCCGGACAGACTTCGTTCTGTCAAAAGTTAAAAAAAAAAAAAAATTTAGGGGTGGACCCACCCTTAACATTTAGGGGGATGAAAAATAGATGTTGCCCGATTCTCCACCCTAGCACGCAAAGATTCACGAAAATCGGTCGAGCCGTTCCGGAGGAGTTCAACCTCAAAAAAGCGTGACACAAGAATTTTATATATTAGATGTTTGCCATGAAAATTGCGGGGACGACGATTGCTGTTTTTATTTAAAATGTCCAATTTAAATTAGTAGATATTTTTTGTTTATAAAATACGTTAGGTATCTAATTTGGTTGGTGATTATTTCCGGAAGCTGGTCTTGTTATAAAGAGCTTTAACGAGAGAACAAAATATGTTTTCTATACACCTATTAAAATTTCATTTATTTTGTACAAATTAGGTATCATGACAAATAAATGGCTGTTTGTTTTCGAACGTCAATGAAGTTTTCGTTAGCGATTACATAATTCATTGTAAATCATTTTAAAGTAAATATCTGCCTTATTTAGAGATCTTAAGTATGGTTTCTGTGTTCAATGTTTAAGTAGAACCGTTCATTCCCACTAGTTCTACTGCTTAATTCTATTAGTGAAAAAAAAAATCCACTAGTTCTACGATAGAACTAACCAGTAGAACTAGTGGGAATGAACCTTAAGTTCAAGTTTAGTGGTGTCTGGCAGGGGGTATAAACCGTACTCATTGAAGTATTATTATTACTATTATCATTTCTCCATGGGGTTCACCTGGATAGCAGCTACCTCCCTTGAGCATGAGTCAGAGTCAGGCGCCAAACGACTCTTCATATTCCGGCTGGCTGGGGGCTTGAGAGCCAGTTCTTTCTCTTTCTTTTTTTTTGTGATGCCTTTGGTGTCGTTGATGTTCATGGGCGACGATAGCCACTTACCATCAGGTGGATCGTCAGCTCGTTTGCTGGTTTGCCCGTTTGCCAATAAAAAAAATATTCGTACGCGAATAAATCACAAGGCGGTCCGAACCATAGACATAATACTACTAGACTAGGCAAGGTATCTGAGCATTATGTAAGTGAAACCGTCACGCTGCGAAGAAATGCAGGAGGTAAACCTATCCTTGTTTTACCAAGGTATCTGAGCATATGTAAGTGAAACCGTCACGCTGCGAAGAAAGGCAGGATGTAAGCCTATCCTTGTCTTACTTACGAGTTACGCGAGTCTTCTTGGTCTCTTTCTCTTTCTAATAGCGTGACGCAAAGAAGGCCCGCTTGTATAGTCTAGTAGTATTATGTCTATGGTCCGAACGACCAAAGAAAATCTTCGTCTGGCTGCGTTCCAGTAGTAGCTCACATCGCTCACAACGATCAAAACGTGTTCCACATGGCGACCACGGTCGTCATGGTCGCGGCGAATACGTCATTGATGACGTCATTAATTTCGCTCACGGCACGCTCAAAACAACCCACCTCACGGGGTGGGTCGAAGTGGTCGAATTGCAGTGTTGCCAGATACGACGAAGTTACTCTCGCCAGTTTTTAGACTTGGCGACACTGGGTAGAAATGGATGGTGATAGAAATTTGGCGCAATTTTATAAAAGTTAAGGGTGGTAATGGAAAAAATAACTTTATACGATTCGACAAGAAATACTTTAGTGGAACTAGTAGTTTCTCCAACAGATGCTCGACGTGGGGTCACAAGTTGATAGAAATATGTTAAATTATGTAAATAATTTTAATATTTTTAATGTTTAATTCACTATACATATAGCCATGTATACATTCTTCCTCGTCGGTCAATATCATTAACATAATTATTATGCAATTTTTTATTATATTAATTTGTCTTTTCATAAAAAAAAATTTTGTTTGTAGATATAGTTTTTTGCTAGTGTAAAAATAAAATTGATAATTAATTATGTAACGTTTATTTATAGCTTAAAAATTATAACATAACCTCTTATCTAAGTTTCAGACTTGTCTTATTCTCAACATCATAGAGTACATTTTGTATCATCGGCTAAAACGTGTAAATACTCTGTGGCTTGAACGCTCACGTCCGCGTCGCTCACTATACCGTTCCACTTGGGTGTATGATTGTAACGCTCACAAGCTAGTGGAACGGCAAAATCGCGGTCGTGAGCGTGATCGTTGTGATCGTCTACTGGAACGTAGGGTATAAAAAGTTTTCGCTGCTGTAAGTCAAATGTCATCTCGATTTGACAATTACCAAAATTGACAATGACATGACATTTCAAAGATCACTTGATTTTGATTTGCACGATCGTACGTAAGTATAATCGTGATTTCGTGTTATTCGTGTTTAGACTGATAGTAAATTGAGTAACATACGCGTACCTACTATTGCCTATAAGTGAAGCGTGGGTGAGCCTGGATATTACAGTCTTATGATGTGAAAACAATCCAAAGTGCAGTGTATTTCTATGGGAGATCGTCCACAAATGTTAAGAGCCGAAGAAATGGCTACAACGAGCACCGCTGTTACCACCGTGCCGCCACAACTGGAGGAGGTAAATAATCTTACATGAATACATCGTTATCTTCTGTATTTGAATACATTACTTACACTGAGATAAACACGCAAACTGAACAAGGTTCTATGTTCATTCGAGAACTGTCTCATTGAAAGCGGCCGCGATGTTGGTTTACAAGTCCGTTTTAAGAGTTTTAAGCTCATTTAACTCCGTAAATGTTAAAGTTTCGCGGAATATTGGATTGCTCAGTGATATAAACGTGCTAGATATGACAAGGGTGGTTGCTGGGCCTTTTTGTACTATGACATTGGGAGATTTAGGTGCGAATATCATCAAAGTAGAGAGTCTAGATGGTGACGACGCAAGAAAGTGGGGCCCTCCATTCATTGAGGGCACACAAGACTCCTACTACTTCTTATCAGTCAACAGAAATAAGAAGAGTATTTGTGTTGACATGAAAAGTCAACAAGGTAAGAATCCAAGTCCTAATAAAATTGTTTGAATGAATATTGTGTTGTCACTTCTGTGACTGGCGTGAACAACTATTTTACATTGACCAAAGTGTACTTTTATTTCCTTGTGCAAACTTTTTCCAGGTATTGATGATGTTTTATTACAAGAACTATGTTATTTTATCAATGTCTTTTATTCTTTAAAAATAGATTAAAATATGCCATAAATTTAATATAGATTGCCTAGATTGTAAGGTCCTCAGAATGAATCATAAAACCTTGAAAACTATAGTTAAAAGATAACTTTAAGGTAGTTTGAAATTTCCTACTTATAATTATGTACTTATATCATTAAAAATAATTCTTCATGATATTACATTTTCTATAGACAACATAAATATTCCACTGGTGAGATGTTTCAGGAAAAAACTTAATTTATGATCTAGCAAGGAAATGTGATGTGGTTGTGGAGAACTTTCTCCCAGGGAAGCTCGATAAAATGGAAGTTGGCTATGAGAAGTTGAGCAAAATTAACCCTGAGCTAGTTTACTGTGCCATCACGGGTTTCGGACAAGTCGGCCCTTATTCCAAAAAGCCTGGGTAAGACTGATAAAATATCTATTCTGAATATCGTAGTTGTGACTTTAAGACCTCTTATGTGTTTTGTGATAGTTATAGCAAAATCACTTTCTTACGTCAAATGATTCTACATTTTGAAGGTCTATCGAATTCAAAAACTCTCATGTGTGTACGACGTTTCCATGGTAATTTATTCACCAAATTCAAAATCACCTATATGCTTGCTAAACAAAACTTTATCAATTTTTATCGATTCCCTCAAAAAGCTGATTTTTTTTTACACATAAGAGGTCTTAAATTCGCAACCGATATATTAATGTACTTACCTTGAGATTGACTCTTATTGTTATGAAAACATTATCGTTATTTTCCTAATAACTTGACCTTGATATGTATGACTAAGCCCCTAACCTCTCATGAATTGTCAATACAAAGACACCAATCTCTAAAATATTATAGTACACTAATAAAATTTCATCATATCATGCTGGTACTTAAGAAACAACCATCATGGAATCCAGATATCTCTCACCTACGTAATGGTCATTACTCATTACGTATCCATGGTGTTAGGATTTTTTACCCTCTTTGCTGACTATCACCCTCCTCTAAAATTAATCATAAATGCTTTTTATGCACTTTGGTCATAGTATTTGGAAGATCCAGAAAAAATTGGTGACGGTGATCACTTCACATATTAATATATGTAAAGATAAGGGTAAATGCTCTGAATTTTTTTCCAGGTATGATGTTATAGCAGCTGCCATGGGTGGTCTTTTGATCAACACAGGTGAGAGGGACAGTGGTCCCGTGAAGCCAGCTGTGGCCATCACTGACCTCACCACAGGGTTGCATGCATTCGGTGCCATCATGACTGCGCTCTACTACCGCAAGAACACTGGCAAGGGACAGAAGATCGACTGCAATCTCCTTTCCACTCAGATATCCAGCATGATCAATATCGCAAATATATATTTGAACTGCGGCATCGAAGGCCAGCGCTGGGGTACGGCCCACGCGAACCTCGTTCCCTACCAGGCCTTCAAAACCAAAGACGGATACATTGTCATTGGGACAGGCTCCAATCCTCAGTTCGCTGACCTATGCAGACTGATCAATAAGGAGGAGCTTATCACCGATGAGAGATTTATTGATAACTCCGCCCGAGTCAAGAACCGAGAGGCTATTATTAAAATTATAAGTGACGTCATCGAAACTAAAACGAAAAAGGAATGGTTTAATTTATTTAAGAACGCTTCGTTTCCGAATGGGCCGGTGAACAGTATGAAGGATGTGTTTGAGGACGAACACGTGAGGGCGATCGGGTTGGTGCAGGAGTTGCCGCACCCCACTGCCGGCTCGCTCAAGGTCGTTAGACCTCCCACTAGTTACAGTGAAGGTGGGAACGAAGCTCGAACTGCTCCTCCCTTACTGGGCCAACACACCCGAGAAATTCTGAGCAATTTCTTAGGATACCAAGAAACTAAAATCGATGGACTCTTCAAAGACAAGGTCATACGATGACTTTCCACCACCATAGCGGTGCTTTAAAAATTATCTCGCACAATCTTTATGATAATATTATGATATACACGGCAAATAGATGTTATCTAAAAAGTGATAGTAAATACAACGATTGCTCAACATCCAACTAAAATATTGTACATTCACAGTTTTTCTATGAAAATATACTTGTTATAATGTTATGTTTTGGTTTTATTTGACATAAGAGTGCAAGTAGATATAAATGATAGAGCAATAAGTGTTAAAAACAAACTGACTTATTACTTGTTAAAGATTTCGAGCTTAACTAATCCTACTATGATGCAAATTAACTCACATGTACATTAGCGACGATATTGAAACTGATTAGCTGATTACACTTGATTACACTGATAGCCGAGACCACAACGATTCGTCTTCTAAAGTCACAGTCACTGATCCAAACAGGAATCAGTAGATAGTAGATACACCTACTTTTATTGATTGCCTTAAATGTGACAGAAAAATCCTGGTTAATCTTTATTTGAGTACAGCAACCTGAGACAGCAACTGAGTTTTAGATAGGTTATAGAAAATACTAAAAGTAACATCCACTGTAGGAATTAGTAATTGTGAAGATCCTATTGTCCGCTAGAAGGAGAGATCTAATGGCTCGTTTATTGATCAGAAGAATGCACATCGACCTTAAACCCGGTAAGAGGCCGAGTCAAGCATTGAATATTATTTTTATTAGTAGAGCTTTTAGCCGTATTGGGGTAGGTCAGAATGCTAACCCCAAACCCACGCCGGATGGATGTCGCAAGCTTGAGTCAGCCGCCAAACGACTCGTCGTGTTCCGGCTGGGGGCTTGAGAGCCAGTTCTTTCTTTCTTTCTTGGCCGGCAACGCATAGATGCCTTTGGTGTTGCTGATGTTCATGAGCGACGGTAGCCACTGGATGGATCGTCAGCTTGTTTGTCGGCTATTTCCATAAAAAAAATTGTTGTATACCGTAGCACTGTTATCTGTTTGTGATGTGTACCGCAGGAGCCAGTGGAGCGCGTGGCGGTGATCACGCTGCGGCCGACGCGCGCGGCGTCGCGCAAGAAGGTCGTGTGGACCGAGGACACCGTCGACAATGAGAACATGAACAAGAAGAAGTCCAAATGTAAGACTGGTTTATAGAAAGTCTCGTCATACTACCTGTGTATGGCTATGGGACATTAGATGGAGATACGGTATAGATACCATCACCAGTGTGACGTCATGGCCGGTATTCCAATGGGACATTCTTTCGAGTTTGATTTCCAGAGTTTTTGCTTTAATTTAAGACTTGAAATTGAAATTTCTATAACATTTTGTACTGATAAAAGATGTGCTGAGGAGTTGCTTTCGCTATTTATTCCTATAAGAAATACCCACATATTGTATAAATTAGTTTTAATTTTGTACAAGTTGTATGTTCATAGTTTTTCAAGAAAAGTTTATACAATACAAATATTGTAACTTGTTGTATCCAGGTTGCTGCATATACGAGAAGCCTCGCCGGTTCGACGAGTCTGAGTCGTCGGAGAGTGAGGACGAGTGCGAGCACTGCTTCGGGCACGTCGAGCGCCGCCACAAGAAGAAACCCTCCACCACCACTACTGAGGTAACTTGATGCGCCGGGTGTCAACTGTACTTACTTACATTTACTTTGAAATGGTTGTATTGTATGTGGCTATAAGGGGTCAAACGTATTGGCTAACGGGATATACCTATTTAAGGGGGCCAAAAAGATATAACCTGAGGCAATACCATTGACACTCAACACCACGTTTCTGTCATGTTACCACTTACCTTAGCCATGACGTTTGGTATAGTGTTCGACATTTCATCCTATTACTATTCTTTGTCGATTCCGAGTTATAAAGTGATGAGTAATGAGTAAACTCCACGGGGACGGATGTTGATATAATGTAATTCAATTGTATAGTTTTTACGTAACTGTTATTAAAGGCCATTAGTTTGAAGTTTTTCTCATGAAGGGTCGTACTTACGTTTTGATTATGGTTGTTTATTCGAGTCGCTTTTAAGAGGGCGCGAGAAATCTGCGCTTCAAATGGCTCTTCTCGTTTAAATGGCTCTTGTTCGTGTAGATAAAGAAACCTTCCCCTACGCACAAATATAGTTGAGATTAAGTTTTGGCTTTGTTGCCACAGATTTCCGAGAGGTGTACTATATTATATTTAAAAAAAAATTAGGGATGCTTAATAAAACTCCTGACTAAATAGGTTACATAATGTAACTCAAGGTGTAAGAAAATAAGAAAACCGAAGCAAAGCGAGGGCGGATACACGTAATATAAATGAAATATTGAGAACGGTATGCTAGGGTTGACGATGAGTTTTGTCGATGTTTTCAGGAGTCCTCCGCGGAGACGACGACGACGGTGTCGCTGCAGCCCCCCGCGCCCCCCGCGCCGCCGCAGCCCGCGCCCGCCCCCGCCCCCGCGCCCCCCGACCCCGCCGCACACACATAAACATACTGTAATCAGCTTGTAACATACTGTAACAATCATTTCTGAAATCATATCTCCACACATTCGACAAAGCAAGAATAGGTGTTCCTGAGTCACACTACAGTCATTGTCTCCCACCTACCAGTTAAATATCGTTAAATATACAAAAAAAAATTTAAGTGATGATTATTATTGTAGATTGCAGATCGCAACCCAACTCAACTACGTCACCATTTTACTTCTTTAGGCGGAACGGAATTTATTGCTACAGTATACAAAATTAATCGCATATTTAAATATATAAAATATGTATGTATATGTATATATTAATTTTGGTATCAGCTCAAACAATTATTTTATCTAAAGTTAGTGTTAATGGACCTCTAAACTACAATCAATGCAAAAAATGTTTGAATACTATAATGAATCACTATTTCATTAAATTATATTATCACTGGATTATAAATAGTTTTTTTTTCTGGTGAAATTAATCTTATTTTATTGAGATAAATTTTATAATTCACTACTGCAAATATGCAAACTTATTGTAAAATTATTACGTCTTCACTTAAATGAATTTCACATTTTTTCAATCTTTAAATGTTTATTCCTTTATTATAATTATACTGATTTACATATCGCCATTTGTCTAACCTATGTTATTATATCATATCACCAATAACATATGTTATTAATTACGTATTGGATCATTTGTTAAGATGTGAATGTGTAAGGTTGTAATATTCGTTCATGTTTAGAGTACGTCGTAGCTATCAGCCTCATACCGGGCTGTCAGTTTCCGAAGTACCGTTGAGCAAAATTGAGTCTTATCATTAAGTCCTTAAGGTGCGTTTAGGTTAAGATGTGTGTGCACTTGTCGCATCCTCAGTGAGATGTAAGTTTGAGTCAAGTTGATAAATGTCATGTAAGATACTGTGAGGTTCTTTACACCTGTTGGGTGGGACTGGTGAGAGTGGGCCACTCGCCACTCAACAGTTTTACCTAGTTTAAGAACATCTCACACTACCCGATCCGATGATACCGCTTGTATTATCTGTACCTATCACGTTCTTAAGTTTGCCATACCGCGTAATCACTGCGAGAAACTGTATTTAACTGGTTCTTACACTAGTTATTACAGCTATGACCAAGGCAAACTACAACACACACTTCTCTGAACAGGAATTGAAGCTGGGACCCCTCGCTCAGCATTTTTGACACTTTACAATTGCCTAAAATCAGATCGAATGTTGTGGATGTGAAGTATTGCACCTGTTATCGACTAATAACACAAGCTTATTATATTTTAATATAATATAACACAATATTAAATATTTTACATTTAATTAATAATCGTTACAATTAAAATATAACAATATATTTAATACAATAAACGTTAGAAACATCTGTGCATCAGTCAAATGAGATCACAAATTGTCATTTCTTGTTTAATTGTGGTGAAGATTTTTTAGATCCATGACCGACAGGTTGAGAAGTATAAATATATGCTTCTGTTACTGCGGTTAATATTTTCGTGTCTTTTTGGACAAGTTTTACAATTATAATACTTATCTTTGATAAAAAATATTGTTTCTTTCCAAACTAGACACCTGCTAGCAACGCCTAACTTTATGCACAGATGTTATTAGCGAAGAACTAAATATTACAAAATTAGGCGTATTAAAGGGAACATAATATTTTGTAGTGAAATAACTTGTGTATCGTTCCAGTTTATTCTCCGCTCATGTTATACGAGTATTATAGTCATTGTTAAATGTTTAAGTAGTCCTGTTGGTGTCTGTAACTGAAACGGTGTGCCTGTTGACAAGAGATATTGTGTAGTTAGGGAATTACATTGTTAGGTTATTAAAAATAATGATGTTGTCTTTATTATATTGGTTGTTTTTTTAACTTGGGACGGTTAAATATTTAATCTTAATATATATAAATTACGTGTCACGTGGTTTGTCCGCGATGGACTCCTAAACTACTGAACCGATTTTAATAAAATTTGCACACCGTGTGCAGTTCAATCCCACTTGAAAGATAGGATAGCTTACATCTGAAAAAAAAAACTTTTGACAGAACGAAGTCTGTCCGGGCAGCTAGTAGTGTATAATTATTTCGAAATATTTCCAACAAAGTGACACTATAACTTTACCTTCGAAATTAAGTAATAAAAAAATATACTGAAATATTTAATTATACTTCATATTGATTGATATTAAGCTCAAAATCAAATGATAGATTGAAAATACATGTATTGTAATCCTCATGTTGTATTTAATGTCTCAAGATAAATATTCAGCCACTGCTGAGGCTGAAATGCTTGTAAAAACCAATGTAAGCTGTGGATCTTACAAAAGTGTATATATTATAAGGAAACAATAGTAGCCACACCGTGCATCTCTAAATTTAAAGTTTATAACTTATTAAGATAATAATATGTAATTTTGCTATTAGATAAAAAGATACATTTTATGTTTTGTGCAATCATGTCACATTAAACTTGTAAACGATTTTAACTTTCGAATAACTACTTCATTATTAGCATAGCATTTCAGCCGTAGCCTACATATTTTAATATCAAAAGTGAAATTAAAGTTATAAACTTAAGTTATGATGTATGAATAAATAAATACATTGAAACATTACGCGCAGGTGGTTTTAATTGCATTTTTCCTCTGTATCGTTCCTCTGATGTTAAATATTATTACATTTAACTCTTCCTTTAAAATATTGATTACTAGCTTTTGCCCGCAGCTTCGCCCGCGGTAGACATAGATTTTTTACAAATCCTACTTACTTACTTTTACTTAGTTAGACTTAGTTACCTGTGACTTAAGTAATTTACATGTATCATTTGGTAGCGTGAAATGCAAATGAATTTTACTAACGCCATCTATTAACAACATCCGGAACTAAATATCTAGCAAGTAACAAAATATCGATCTTCCCATGGGGATGTTTTATCGCGGTAAAAAGTAGCCTACGTTACTCTCCACCCTTCTCACTATCTCCACACACAAAAACCATACCATATAACAGCTTCGTTGCGACGTGAAAGACGGACAAACAAACACACTTTCACATTTATAATATTAAAAATAATAATAATAAAGTATATGGAAGTATGGATGGTTCAGTGCAAAAATGCAAATTAACAATTAAATATGGAAGTTGTTTTTGAAATAGAAATGGTTGTCCACTGCAGGGGTCAAACAAATTGGACAGGTTGCAGGGATTATAGGTATTGGTAACTAATTTATAAAAAGGTAGTTAATTAAACAGTTTTGCTCAGCACCTTTCCCACGACTCCAGATTTCTTCAACAAAAAAATACGATATTTCATTAGGTAATGGTTTTATTGCTGAAAACTAAACAAGGATAACATAACCTTAACTAGGCCTTTATAGTGCTTTGGGAGATCCAAAATGCAATAGTTCAATATAAACTTTCAGTTCTACAGTCTACGGGGCAACCGCCTAGATGGTCCTTCTGTCAGCTGGGGGCATTATAATGCAGCTAAGTATATTTTGACAATAATATAATTAACCACTCTCTTAAATCTCAATTTGATACATAATTTTGTTTGAACTATTAACTAATAAATATTTCCTAGTATGAAAGCCATTCTGTTGATTCTCATAAGTAACTGGATACTAAATTGGTACGACTAGGAATCAAACCATCCCGACAAAGTCCAACCAACAAAAAAATAAGTCAGTGTTGGTATTTTAATCAAAGTTCAATTATGACCGAGTATGACTAATGTACAAAACAAATACATTCATTTATAACATTCAATTTAATAGAATTAAATGTGATTCTATCTATTTGTATGACTAATTTAAATATTTTAAAAATACAGAAATGCAGTGATTAGGACATAGTTATATAGAAATGCCTTTAAATACATTTAAAAAGCTAACATTGATTAATTCGTTAAAATATACATCTAAATTAATATTGCCAATACATGATTTTAAACTTAACTCATCGTGGATCAAACACATTTAACTTTAATACGGGAATAGCCTGGCAGTCTTGGATGTCTCTGCAGGTAGACGCCCGCGCGCTCGGATGGTACATTGAGCCACACAGTTTACAGAAAGCCGACTCACACTGATGGCACCTCACATCATCCGAAACATCTAGCGTCGGTAGCAATATAGCTAACGAACGAGCCCATGACTATACTATGATGGTGAACATGTGACACAAAACATATACGGTGAACAAAATATATATGGTAAACAAAATATATACGGTGAACAAAACATGCGGTGAACAAAATATATGCAGTGAACCAAACATAAACGGTGAACGAACTATAAAAAATTGATAGAAGTATATTAGTGTAGAATGTCATCTGTCAAAAGTTTCTCCGCACCACCGCAGTTGGCAGCAACTGGGCCGAAATATCGGAATATAACATAAATATAAGTGAGTACCCGTATTATAGTAAAATATTATCAATAATTCTATTAACTTTGCAACAACGTATTTTAACAATCATTTGATTTAATAGGAAAAAAATAATTTATGCAAATGTTTCCTTTTGGAATACTGACAACATTTTAAAAAAATAATTTAAAGAACTCAAACGGGAATTATGTATGTATTAAGTACAGACAAGTTTAAAATAAATAATGTTAACAGAGTATGTATAGTGAAACATACTAAAAATAGTGAAAACAAACATCAGAAACCATGTCCAAAAACAATAATGTACACTTTAATTCGTTTTTAGAAGCCTCATTTGGCAAACAATATTGGCAATGCTTTTTATAGAAATACAAATTTATATTCGTTTTCAAAAATAAATAATTAATCTAATAATTACATTTAGTATCTTTGAATGCTTTTAATTTTGTGTCTGCCATATTTTTTAATATAACCAACATTGTTTATTAAATCAGATTCGTCTGTAAAAAGCCACCACGAATCATTAATTAATGAAAAATTAATGTTAATAAACATTTACGTAACTTTATGAAGCGTCCCCTATTATACAACGAGTTAGAAATATAACGAGTACATAAATCTAAGGTACGTTTATATTGGTTAACACTTGGTCGTCATTTATTTATCGAATACGCACCTAAACTTTAGTCTGGTGATATTCTATATTTTATTATTTTACTTTTATACAGGAAACCTGAGTGGGAGGGTGTGTATATAAGCATTATTTTTTTAAATCACTCAGTTCAAGTAATTGACAGAATACTGAGTTATAGAATTTACTAATTATATTTCTAAATTATGAAATAAATTAAAACAGTCTTTGCGCAACGACCTAACATAATTTGTAACAAATATCATTCATCCGATCTCAGTCCACAATTTACTTACATTTAGATTCTCATAAAGTCCCAAAAAACTGTCTTAATGAGCAAGACAAAATAATAATAATATTTTTGTTTTAGAAATGAATCGGTTACAAAACTGGCAAATATTTAAAAACCAATAAATTAAAAACGTATTGTTTGTTTAAATGGTTCTAAAAAGTGTTATTTCAGAAATATCCTGATGAAACTTAAATTTTGAAATAACATTAACATATATCTTCTCTAAACTTTAGCTACACCAAATCTCAGACTCCCTATGGCGGGCGTCAAAAAGTGGTGGAAAGGTTTGCCCTTCACATATTACATAGTATATCGATAAATTTATTACCACTAACATTTTATGTCATAATACTTATGATAAAATGAGAACTAACCCGTTTTCCAAATAGAAGCTCACAGCCAGCAGAGGGGCAGAAAGGGGTAATGAGGGCAGCGGGTTTTCAATAACCAGGGTTTTCACTAAATCAGCCTTCTTCAACAGGTACGGTTTCGCAACGCAAACACATATTGCTCTAACAGACGCGTCCGCGGCCGAGACGGAAGCGCAGCGGTCGTGACTTCACCAGGATTTGCTACCGCGCCGCTCATCTGCGCATTTTTCTGCGGAAAAAAAGATAGCGATTTATTATTTTTACCCCACTACGGCAAAGCCAAAAGGAAGGAATTTTAGCATCCTATGTTTTTACCTAAAGTGCAAAAATACCTGTTGGCTCTTTTTGAAATTAAAAAATAAATTACAAACGTCTTTGCCTGTTGAGACAAGGTAAAAGATCCTGCTTGTAATTAATTAATTATAACTACAAATACAGCTATTACCACACCACACAAATACAGTTAGTACCACTCACCTATTCAGCGGTTTCTCCTTATATGTGACAGGCTTCCTCGGCCGCCGCGTGCGGCCCTCAGCGGCCACGTCACTGCCACTGCCGCTGTCACTGTCATGGCTGCCGCGACTGTCGTGCTTCGTTTCGCTATACCGCTCCTGATTCATGTCCTTGCTGGTATGACCTTCGTGCTTCGTGTCGCGGCTGCTACGGCCGTCGTGCCTCGCCTCGCGGCTGCTACGACCGTCGTGCCTCGCCTCGCGGCTGCTACGACCGTCGTGCCTCGCCTCGCGGCTGCTACGACCGTCCTGCTTCGAGTCGCGGCTTGCGCGGCTGTCGTGCTTGCTGATTCTACGCGCGACAGCGGCCGGCTCTCCTGAACCACCAGCTTCTATGGGGTTCATAGTTTCCCTAGAACGTTGAGGAATATTTCTTATGATGTAGAAAATTGGTTGACCGGTGTACACGAGATGTTTCTGACTCAGATATATTTATGAAAAATCTGTTTTTAAAGTATTTGCAAAAATTATTGAACCGAATTTATCACAATATTAAAAAATCGGAAATCATTGATAAATTGCAGTATTGCGGGTAGAATATATTATAAAATTGTACTCACGACACAACAACATGCGATGAGGTCGCGCCGTTGGGGCTGGGCGCGTCGAACGACAGCAGCACGTCCCGTCCGGGCCGCCGCGTCGGGGACGTCACCGGGGAGTCGTCCCGCGAGCGCTCTCTGCATCGCTTGCCCGAGCTGTCGGTTGACTCTCTCTCTCCTCGTCGCGCCGGGTCGAGTCCCGGCCGACTGGGGGAGTTGGAGAGAGACGGCCGCTTGGCCGGAGACACGTCGTCCTCCTCCAAACGCAACTTGGACACCAACACCTTGAGGATGCGGCCGTTGTTGCTGTGATAGTGAAATTTTAAAGGACGTTGTTGGAATTAGTGCGCAAGACATAAGAAAATATTGTGAATTCCGGTCGAAGCCGGAACTAGCTTAACGCCTGCTATATTAGATTACAACCGGGACGACAGCTGTACCTGCTCTCCGGTGCACGGAAGCCACAAGAGGTTCCCCATCCAACTACCGATCGCACCTGCAGTTGTTTAACTCAATCGATCACTTACGATGAACACTGTAACTTGACTTTTGTTTTACCCTGCTCGCGGTGCACCATGCTGAATAACGAATAGTTTGGTCGCTGGCTCCTATACCACTCAGTTAAATCCCAACAGTAGCCATAGTCATGCATGGTTAGCGTTTTACTCGCACATTTTTTTACACGTATTTAGCACGCAGTGTCGGAGTACGATAAATAATAAGAGGCCCACGATTCCCAACGGCAACTAGCTAGGAAAATGACTATTCCACCCGTTAACAGATAAAGATAAAAGTCACCTTAACAATAGGTTTTCCAGTAACAAACCTGTTCCTCCTGGCGGGCGGGCGCGGCGAGTACGAGTGCGGCGAGTGGGGCGTGCGGGGGGGCGGGGAGGAGGTGCGCTTGCGGCGCCGCACCGTCGGGGTGAACTCGCACGTCTCGCGCGCCAGACGATCGCGCTGCTTAACATTAAGACTATCATATTAATATACGACTTGGTGATTGGTAGTGTGGGTGTGTGTGTGTTCGTGCGTGATGCGTAGGCCAGACGCTCGCACTGTTATAAACATAATTATTATACCACATATTGACATTTGATAGTACCTGCATCTGGTAATTGGTGCCTCTAAATGCGTGCGTGCGTGAGTGTGCGTGCGTGCGTGTGCGTGTGTGTTTATGTGTGTGCGATTGTTCATGTGTTACAGTCACTCAATATTTGCAAACCGCTCTAGGACTACTTAGTAGTAAGGAGCAGATAGGTTATAGAAGTGGTCGCAAATAGTTATACTTATTTGGAATAGTACCTCGGTGCTGACGTGAAGTGCGGGGGCGGAGGGACCCGGGGGCGCGGCCTGCGAGCTGCCCGGGACCTCGTCGCACTCCGTCGTCGAGTCGGGCTCTAAGTTCACTCGGCTTTTAGTTTTACGACTCTGTGGGGAAATCAATGGAAAATATTTATTTTAGTTCTTGGATGTATGTATAGCTTATTTTGTCATATCACATGTAATGTATGGTAAGAAGTAGAAGAGAGGATGAGACTAAGCGTATTCTGAGTTGACGGTTGCGCAGGGCACGCAACTCGCAATCTGTGCCAACATTACGAGCCATAGAGCAGAACAGACACAATATATCTACGCCTCACGTGTTTGTGACGCAGCATACGCCGTCTACATCTCAGCGTCCGCATAGCCTCAGGGTTGCTTACCTTGCTCATCACATCCAGCATCCAGCTTGGGCCCTCAAGCGGATTATCTGTTGGTCTTGGCCTGTTGTAAAAAACATCAGTTATACATTATTTTAATCTACACATAATAATGATTTACTTAACTTATCAAAACCTAGCACGATCGGGAACTACTGTGTTGGCAAAAAAAAAAATACTGGCACAAGAAAAAATATGTTTAGTATAAGAGATAATTTGCCCGTTGCTCTATGAAATAACGAAAGTTATAATAGCTAAAATAAGCTTCCTCCTTAGCTTAAATACCCTAAATAAATACAGGGTAAAGGATAGGAAAAAAGTAAGTATATTACTTGGGCGCAGACTGCACTTCGTCTTCGGGCTGCGGTACTTCTTCAATGACGTCCAACCTTCGTCTGAAAAAGGCATTTTTTATAAATTGTAGGCATTTACAAACTGAACTCAGTGCACGTGTTTATATGCGTGTGTGCGTGCGTGCATGTATGAGCATGCAAGCGTATTCATATAAGCACGTATGACGTGGACCTGCATGCATTTATAAGACGATGTAACTTACGATTCGTCGAATTGTTCGGCATCGGAGACGTTTTCAGATTCATGTAGGGACTGCTCGCCACTGTCTGCAAACGGGAACTTCCAATAAAAATAAATCTTAATCAGTCAGTGTTATTAAACAATTTTTTATAGGCAACTAACGGAGTTACGTGCGTCTCGAAACATAGATATACATAAAAAGTGGCATCTCATACAACACGGGCTTCATCTATCGATGGGTTCAAATCAATCTACATACATTGGCTAACCATTATATTCTAATAGCTCCCATTCAATTTAAGTCTACCGAACATTACCATGTGTTTGCATCACAAGCCCATGACCAAACTTGATAGATGTCAAAACCATAGATCATGTCATATACACGTACAGTCACATGCAGAGAAAAGTAACCCATCTGTTTATAAATATACAAACAGCAACGTTTCCATTGCCTGTTGCATTGTAAACAGATGGGTTACTTTTCTCTGCAGGTGACTGTACAACCATTGGCTATGACCACACACTCACCAAGTCCCATGTCTTCAGTACTGTTGTTCATGTCCGTGTTCTCCTCATCGGAGTCCACATCCATACTGTTCACAGGTAGACCGTTAGCGTCGATCCTTGTCAATGGGATGTATAAATCTGAAAATATAGAGTTTCTAATTGAAAGATGTTCATTTTAAGGGACCGAAGACAAATCGGAACCCTTAGTTTCGTCATGTCTGTCCATCTGTCAGTCCATTTGTTCATCTGTCCGTCCGTCTGTCCGCACAGAGACCATTAGTGCTGGAAAGGTGTAATTTGGCAATCTTGGCATGAATATACATATACAGGGTGAATTTTCCAAGTGTGCGTGGATGGCCAAATCCGAAACTATGAGGAATAGCGAAAAATGCTGAGAGGAGTCTCGGGGCCGATTTTGATGAAAATTAAAATTGCATCATTACATTTTTGAAAAATCATTATTCCTAGAAAGGAATTGAACCCAATTTGATAGTATCGCTAACAAGGATCGAATTCTGAATATGTTTGAGGGTCCTTATATTTTATCAGTCCTAGATACAACTATGGAGATACATAACATGATGACTTACCTTGTAACATATGCATTGGAAGTGGTCCCCTTTCTGAGAAATTATGATTTTGATTGTTATTTGGACTTCTATTTGTACCTGAAATTTTTTTTACTTATTTAGCGTTATAAACACAATTATCTAGCTATCACATACAACCACTGATGATAGAATGTTATTGTAGGGCTAATGCAGCAAATGTCTTTGAAAAAATGTCTTTACTAGAATAAAGACAATAATTTCTAATGACCATTCCAAATATTTTTAAGTAAATCACTGATAATTGAGCAGACAAGCCTCCTAGGATTGGGGCTCTAGGTGAATAGACACCTTACACCACATGACAACATATCTATTTTCTTTGATTGATGAATCAATTAATTTGAATAACTTACGTGAATTATTAACATTGACCATGGTCCTGCTGAGGGAGACAACTGGCTGGATGGACTGTCCTCCGATCAACATCGGCAAAACTCGGTGTACCTTTTCATTGCTTGGACTGTTACCGATGGAGCTCCATCGCGGAAGTGATGTCTCCATTTCCTGCCGGTCTTGCATATACGTTTTTACTAACTGTACTGTCCTCGTGACTGCACTGGAGGCCTGCACCAGGTGAGTCAGTGCTTGCTTGCTTGCTGATTGAATGTCAGCGTCCAATTTCCGGGCATGCGCCGCTCCTCCACTTCGAAGTCTCTGAAAGACCACTTAGCTACTGAATTTTGAAATACAAAACTTCTATTTAACCAATTTATTATTATTCCTATATGTTGAGATTGAAACTTCTCACATTATAAAAGAGCATAAACCTACAAATACCGACTCATATGTCGTTGACAGCACGTAACTATATAATATACAAACCAGAACGACACTCCGTTTGTAATGGTGGATAATTTCTTGGTTTTTCTTTCGATAGCTCTGATATTGTTAATAATAGAAAAATATAACAATATATAAACAATGTATAATATAATGAAAACAAAAATAGACACTGCTTACATTTAGTTTCAGTCTGAGGTCATTGTTCTCCTTCATCAAGTCGAGCTTTTCGTTCTCCCTTTGAGCAGCCGTCATCTTCCAGTACTGGACCTTCTTGACCAACTCCTTGTTCATTTCTTTGAGACCCTGTACCTCAATCTCTAAACTAGACATCGCGTTGTTAAACCTTTTGTTATTATATGATTAAAGTAATATAGTAAAAATATATGAAGTCACGAATGTAACGAAACAATCCATTCCCTTTTCAAACAATTTGACAACTCCGGTGACAACTGACAAATGACAATTAATTAACAGTTAAACCGTAAACGTGACATATGTATGTCAATAGCGAGAAGTAGTAACCATGGATATATTACTCTATCTGGATCATAGACTTTGTAGAGGTACAGTCATGGAGTATTGTAGGTCTCTCTATCTTCCATGGATACAGTGAAACCAACTTTTCTATGAATTCAAGAGGGCGCTGTTGGACACATTGGACGCAATTCGAGAGATAGTAAATGTCAAATGAATGAGCACAAAGTACTAACTTATGAATGACTTTTAAACATGGCGGCATTGTATAGTAATTCAAATTTTCGATACTTCACAGATAAATTGGTGGCACTGTAACTGAAGTTCGATGACGTCATATCAGAATGATCATTCGACCAATCACAGCCCGGATTGAGGTTGTCCTTCATAATTGTAGGGTACACTTACATTGGGTTGTACACTTACATAGAAAAATGATGTCCTATTTATATATGGTTCTTCAAAATGTTTTCTCTTGGTAATTTTTCTAGAGGTAAAATATATATTATTGAAATAATAGATTTTTTCTTCGATAATCGAAAAATTTCTTCAAAATTACCGAATTTAAATAAATTGCATTAAGAGTAAACTGAAAATTTAGGTTCACAATTGAATTGAACAATCGAATGATATTATATCCTGGGAATAAAGACCATACAATACAAAAATGTTACAAAAATAAATAATCTGTCTTTCACGTAGATTTTGTAACTGGCGATCTCGCTCTGTCAAAGGTATGGGAGAATTATAGATATATTTTCTAACTGGATACGTAATTTCGTAGAGGTACCTGAAGATGGATGACGTCACAACAGAATGACCATTTTTGATTGTTTTCATGTTAACTCTAGTCCCCATGATATCATAAGATTGTGAATATATTTTTATAAGTGTTGTGCACTTAAAATAAAATGATTTAAAATAAAAACAAATTGTTATGAAAGACAATCTCAATCCGGCCTGTCTGCTGTGATTGATCGAAAATAGACGAAGATTGCATTCCAGTCAAACTAATAAATCCATGAGTCTGACATATTTTTGACACCGAGGTATTAACGTCACACGTCACAGACAGGACAATCACCGTCAGCTGTCTAGCAATCTGCAAAAGCCAGAAGCCTAGAAAAAGTAGCAAAAGCAATCAATTTATGACATGACAGTTAAATTTTAGACTGTCTCTAAATTTTTGACTAGATAAATCCTGTGAACAAATCATCAGGAAAACAGCTGAAATAAATACTTAAATTCCGTCTATTGTTAGCCACTACATTTTGTGTCTTTCTTTTAGAAGGGAACTCGTGCAGTGTATTAATTGTTTCATCGTTTTGTTTACCAGCAGAAAGAATGACTTCTTCTTTTAATAAAATTATACTTACTGTTGGCTTTATATCTCTATTCCACTCTGCCTTTTCTGCGGCTCAACGTATGTACTTTACTTTATTTCCAGTTAACTTGATGATATTTGGCATTGTGATATACAGACCCCTCTTTCCCACCGGGTACTCTGGGCAAGTGTCCAGGGCCCCGTGATCGATAGCGGCCCCCTAGTTCCTGTCAGATCACTAAACGATAACCGATATTTATTATCGAAAAACTTTTAAATTAGAATAAATTGATCCTAAATTACTGACTACAATTATGCAATACCAATTGCATATTAGCTTTTGCATAAAACTAAGAGGCTTGTTTATCTACTTTCTTTGTTTATTCTAATAAAATAGTGTTCTGTCAGTAATAGGGGCCCCATTATCCTAATATGCCCAGTGCCTCCAATAGGTTAAAGACAGCCTTGGTGATATAAATTAATGTTTTAATCCTTACAGATCGTTCATATCTACGAATAACGTCTGCAGAATTCACAATGCTACCTCTAGATGTAAGTATACTATATAATAACCCTTGATTTCTTGTGAAAGTATCACTATGTAGTATGTACAGGCAATCCTGTTACAAGTATGAGAAATGATGTTTTTTTAATTTAATGTAATTATTTTTTGCAGATAGTCATTCAAGCTGTTTTAAGCCTTTTTACCATTATGTGGGGAGTGCTGAATGTAGCTGGCAAGCTGCAAGAGATTCCCGCTGCAGCTAAACTGAACACTGTTAACTGGGAGACTTACAAGAATGTTCAGTCCTTTTACATCTTCAACCACAGGGGCAAGGCCTTCTCGGAGAGCTATGTACCCTCCAGTGGGAAAGGGGATCTAGAAAACTTAGAATAGTAGAAATAGTGGTGGTAGAATATCATTTGGAATGGTTATTAATTTTATTTTAGTATTTATAAATAATATTATTAGGAAAAATAATTCAGTTTTTCATTTATGAATTTAAAAAGACCATGGAACCCTTCTTTACATTGCTTAGGTATAGGTAATAGTAAGTTGTTTTGTAGTAGTCTGTAGATCACACTTTCACAAAGTGGGTTTCATTAAATCCAGGGGCTGCAAGTTAACATTTGTGAAGTTTTGTTAACTGAACAAAGAAATTGCATACAGTACTGTCCAAGACAGTAATCTACCAATCATATTTATTGTGTATAAACTACTTTATTTACATTTTTTTAAAACATTTATTTTTGACATGATTCAACTTGTATTACTTATTCTGTAGTTTTAAATGTTTACGAGCCGCTGAGCCTAATCCCAAGTATTATTGAAATAAGATCATTCTATTCAGTACTTAATTATATTTATTGGAAAATTTAACCAATACAATGATTCCTTAGTATCTATTAACTAAATACAAAATAAAGTAAATATTATAGTTACCAGTTAGGTATTTGTAAAATGTAATTTCAATTCATAAGTGTGGATGATGGAAACTGAAAATTAGGGTTGAAAGTAAAATTGAAAAAGTTGACAGAATAGGTATTTAAATTTTACATTGGTCACGATCATACATAACTGTAGGATAAACACTATTCACACCTACATTACCTTAAACCTAGTTTACAGCTAGTCTTAAAAGTTAAAAACGATAGCTTATTTACTACATTGTCAGCGATCACTTGACCCCTACATTTATAACAATGGCTATCTTCCCCCACGACCGCCTCTAAACCCGCCCCCGCCGCGGCCGAAGCCGCCGCCACCGCCTCTGCCGAAGCCACCTCCACCGCCTCGTCCAAATCCGCCGCCGCCTCGCCCACCCCCAAATCCACCTCGTCCACCTCCGCCTCTGCCAAAGCCGCCGCCGCCGCCTCGTCCCCCGCGACCGAAGCCTCCTCCCCCGCCTCCGCGCCCCCCGCCCCCTCTACCACCGCCTCGCCCACGACCCCGTTTCGTGGGCTGAGAGATGAATCGCTGCAAGGGCAACAACTTCGCAGGATCTATGAAGAACTTCTGGCCCTCCTTAAAACTTTTCGCTTTTATATTCTCTCCCAACTTTACTGATACGAAGTAATCTCGGAGGTTCCCAAATATCTCGTCGATTTTTCCGATTTGCTCCTTGTTTTCGAGATACACGGGGGCGTTAAAGTAGGGTACGTCTTCTATATCCACCTTGCATACCAAGTCTTCTTGGACGGTCCAGCCGTAGTGTCCCAGGTGGATGACTTGCTCGGGAGGCCCAGCGTCCTGATACCGGTATCCGCCACCGCCGCCGCCGCCGCCACGACCGCCTCGCCCGCCACCGAAGCCGCCCCGGCCTCTTCCGCCACCAAAGCCGCGGCCACCGCCACCTCCTCGTCCTCTAAACGACATTTTGTACTTCTAATCTATAGTTCTACTAACAGCACAAACATAACCTCATCGCATCGTGTTTTTAAAATTTCACACCACCCCACATGCTGCTAATGATTTTCAAGTCAATGTCAAAATTGTGACATTGACATTTTTTTTCTTCGTTTATACATGGCATTGACGTCGACAATGTCGATATTGACATTTACTTTTGTCGACTGTTTGGTTCTTCTCCTCTATGGTCTTGTCCACGTTGATCGGAATATTAAGGTACTGTATACACTGGTATACACATGTAATTTATTAAAAAACTATTTTTATTTTATTAAAAAACTAATTGAGTTGTGGTGTACCAAGAAGCTTATGTCTACATCTGAAGGCCACGTTTCGAAGAGATGTCGAAAGACGGATTTCGTGATACTGGATATCTTCGAATTCTTCGCCCTATCATTGGTTGAAATTACACACAGACACCCTACGAATGGCTACGAGTCTTAAGGGCAACCGGCAACATCAATCAACTATGATTAAAGTCGATTAATTAATTCAACGGACTAAACTGACAAATAATGTTGCAAAAAATCAATAGTAAGAGGTAAGTTTTGATATTTCCTTTAGTTACAAAATTAAGTATTGTTGAGTTCAAGTGGTGGAAGTAGATAACCGTTGGGGAAGAAAGGTGAATGGTGCCTACGCACTACGTCTCGGAAAAAGGTGCATAGGACGCCCCGCTACCAGTGGACCTACGACCTGAAGAAGATAGCTGGAAACCGTTGGATTCAGAAGGCTCAGGACTGGTCAGAGTGGTGCAAGTTAGGGGAAGCCTATTTCCAGCAGTGGACCTCCAAGGGCTAATGGATGGATGGATGGAGTTCAAGTGTTGCCACGTTGGTGAGTGAACCTAAATTATGGCTTGCATAAATGGTAGGAGTCAGGCGAGCAACCAAAAAATATGAAATGGCCTTTCCAATCTTTTTTATCTATTCACTGAACATTCTCCTTTAACTCGTCTAAATTCTACATTGCTCTATGGTGTTTCTTCTTATTCTTTATATCTGTGGTCAAATAAAATATCTGTATCTCTCTCTACTTACTCTGTGATTATATGTAGCCAATAGCCCAAAGGGGCGGTGATTGTGTTGTCACTTGACAGTCTTGACAGCTTGACACTTGTCATTGTGTTGACTGTTGAATGGGTGTTTTATGTTTTGTGTTTTTACTTTATATTCCGATTGCAATTCATTTCGTTTCTTCACTGCTAAAATAATATTACTTTCCAATTTATCACAGAAAAGTTGTAAATCTAATTATCAAGAATACAATGGTGAACCCAAAACTAGAAGAATTTGAAATTGAGACGAAGCCTTCAAGAAAACCTGGGAGGCAAAAACCCTATTCCATTTACAACGATGAAACTGGAGAGTTTCTTGGTCGCACACCGGAAAGCTGGGGTCAGTTACATTTGTTTATTTTGTAAATGAAATATACATTATATTAACGACAACATTAATATATTTTAAATTGTATTGTCTTTAGTGCCTAGGTACCTAGGTTTTTGTAACGAATTCTTATGGGCGTGGCGTGGTATTGGCATTTACACTCGGAATAAACTTTATTACATTTTTAAATTTCAATACCTATCTACTTAATTTAGTTAGCGTCTAAACAAAACTTTTATCGTGTAATTTATGAGCTCCTTTTAAGCATCGAGTCCTTAGTGTTCTTATTCTTAATACTTAATACAATATTTATGGCCTAATATAGCGCCTTTACTTTCATGTTTTAAAAAATACATTGTCATGTTTGTTCTTGAAATTCAGTACTGAGACTTGTTATTCTCAGTATATCTGTAATTTTATAGTTTTAATACAAAATAACACAAGCATGTACAAACATAATTGTGATATTTCTAATCGGCAAACAAGAAGGATGCGTTGGTTATCACTTATCTCGTCACCCATTGGTTGATTAACTCGTTGGTGACTCGACGACACTATATACAATTGTATAATAAAGACCCAAAACAAATATGTGATTTGCCAGTGAAATCTTTCAAGAAACATGTAAAAACTAAGTAAGGGTAATTATAATATTATCTATGTTATTATAATTATAATATCATCTATATTATATTTAAATGATCACGCACATGGAAATGACTGACTATGCAACCAATTCTGCTAAGGGAATATTTTTCTAATTAATATGTTTTATTTTGAAGTATGTGCTGAGGAGTTTTTTCGCCATTTTTTCCTCTCCATGCCTATATGAATAAATGATTTTGAATTTGACTCTGTAACAAAAACAAAGATATGTGAAAAGCATTTATCAAAATTCATCCCTTAAGGATTGGAACTTTGAAGGAATATAATGTACACTAGATCCTTGATTAACCAGACTAATTATTGTCATTAGGCAATGTATATATGGATGGACTGTTTATTCAATACGTCCTTAATATATTTCTTCTTGGGGATCAAAAATTCGTCATTCCTTAGTTGGTTGTGACTTTTTCTAATATAAAAATAGTTTGAGTTTGATTTCCAACCAAGTCAGATATTATGATATATCTACATATATCAGATGGTGTGTATAGATAGACATTGTATTCCATAGTTCTTGAGCGTTTGTGATGATTTGTTTAAGTTAATGCTCCAAATAACATACACGGAGATTGTATAGTACTTAAATATCTGCATAAAATGAATATATGAAGAAGTAGCTGTGCTTGCGACTTCATTCGCGTGGGAGTTTTCCCCGCGCAAATCCCGATCCCGTGCTAATTCCGGGATAAAAGTAGCCTATATGTCGCCGTATAAACTCCTCTATCTTCAGTGAAAGTCCCATTAAAGTCAGTTTATCCGTTCTAGAAATCAGCTCAGACAAACAGAAAGACAGGCATACAAAGATTGTATTTATTTTATTATAGTGTAAATAATTATAACAACTTGAACAGTTATTTTGAAATTATAGGTAGAGATCCACATTGTAGACATAGATAATTTCAGCAAAGTTAGGATATAGCCATGGACCATTCCAAACTTCTATTGGATCCACTCCCCTAACTTCTTCAACTATCTATCAACAGGCAAGCTGTTCATCTTCTACGCGATATTCTACGCGGTCCTGATAGCCCTGTTCGCGGTGTGCATGACGACGTTCCTGCAGCACTTCATCAACCCTCGCGTGCCGCGACTGCAGCAGGAGTACAGCGCCATTGGGACCAGCCCCGGCCTCGGTTTCAGGCCGCTGCCGCCCGACGTCCGTAGCACTCTGATCTGGTACAAGGGCACGGATTATGAGAGCTACAGGTACTGGAAGGAGCAGCTTGTCGAATTTCTTTCGGGTGAGTAATTTTTTTCAACGTTGATATGCACTACTACATCGTGGGTGGCAATCCACACACACAGCCATAAAAGACACCCCTCATCATCATCCAAAAGGTTTGCTCCCAGGATTATCTTTACATCTTTATCTGTCACATAAATGTCTGTCCTGGCTTAGAATTGAATGTGGGGCCCCTCAGTTGCAAGGCAGGGCAATTATAATAATTACCAACCAACAATAGCCCACTGATGAATAGCTCAGTAGCCAATGAGGTTGTCTTTCCTCATTTTATGTTTTTCGGATGTATTATTACCTAATTTCATTATAAAATTTATAAAATTTTCAAATCTACCGAATAACAATCAATGTAGCGTGTAACGACCCGGGCCCAGCGATAAAATATTTCGATAACGTCCAAAATGTACGACGTAAGTCAATTCAATGGACTTCATTGCTTACAATTCGTGTATTCACAAGTTATAATATGTATACGTTTTTTGTTATGCTAGCTTTTGTGGTCTAGTTAAGGCTAACGTGCATGGAAGACATGGCCATTTCCAATTTTTTTTTTACATTTGATAATTTAATGCTTGACTGCAATCTCAACCGATGTTAGTCCATATTATACTGTGAGTATTCACGTGAACTTTCTCCGTAGCGAGGCAGACATTTGAATGATGAGTTTGTATTTATTTTCCCGGTCTGGGTGTGTTCTTTTTGTGTGCTGTCCATGGCATCCTCGACACAGTGAATACTAGTGTGGGGCTATGAGTGTGAAGCGTTATTATAATTTGAAACCACTACACTTACAACGCGCCACTGTCAGACTACAAGAAGAAGGGTCAGACGGCGGGCGCGGGGCAGAACATCTTCAACTGCGAGTTCGGCCGCTCGCCGCCGCCCGGCAAGGTGTGCGACGTGGACATCCAGGGGCTGGAGCCCTGCATCCAGGAGAACCACTTCTCCTACCACAAGTCCTCGCCGTGCATCTTCCTCAAGCTTAACAGGTAGGAAACTATTAAATGTATTATATATACTCTATACAAATAAATAAAATTGGAGTGTCTGTTTGTAATATTAAAATAACCGCTTTTTACTAAGTGCTTTTGGATGTATACACGGTACAGTCGGCCGCAGAAGTAGCTTAACATTATAGTACTTTGTAATAAATTCAAATTCAAATTCAAAATCATTTATTCATGTAGGTATCATTGATACACTTATGCACGTCATTTTTTTAATTTACCAGCTTTTCGGAAAGGTGCTTTGTCATGGAGGAGAAGAAAAGCCGAAAGAAACTCCTCAGCACATCTTTTAAAAATAAAATACATTGGTATATTTCTTACAAAGAAGTATCACTAGCCTGTACGGAACTGGTTGCAGATCTGGTCATTTCCATGCGTCTTTGTCATTTATGTACTCATCTACAGTATAGTAGCCTTTGTAATAGTAACTGTTTGGATGGTTTCCTAGCAACATCTATGACAAATTCAAGAAATGTAATGTGCCAAGGTACTAAAATGTTAAGCTACTTCTGCGGCCGACTGTACATACCAAAACAACATTTTTTTTAAATTTTATCGCCCTGTCTGTTTGTTTGTTCCGGCTAATCTCTGAAATGGCTGGACCAATTTTGACGGGACTTTCACTGGCAGATAGCTGATGTAACAAGGAGTAACTTAGGCTACTTTTATTTTAGAAAACAAATTGTTTCTTAGGCGATACGAAGTTCGCCGGGTCAGCTAGTACGTACTAAAATTACAAATTAAAATTATTTCACAATTGACTCATCTCATTATCTAAATTACTTGGGTACCTTACACGGCCAGGTTATGACCATTAGATAATTAAATTGCATATATATATGTAACATGTTTTACTCCGGTTAACTTATATATAAGATTCATGAAGATATTGCGAATGTCCTTTTACAGAATATACGGCTGGCGCCCAGAGTTCTATAATGAGACCAATGATTTGCCGGAGGATATGCCGGTAGATCTGCAGGAACATATAAGGAATATTCCCAATAAGGATTACGTGAGTTGTTTTAAATATATTTTTATTAAAAAAACCTAGTACCATGTGTATCACGGGTTTTACTAGTTCGTTCTATTTGAACTCAAAATCAAAATATGTATCCCGTCGATAGATTTATTTATGAGTTCTTCATCAATTGAATTTATGCATATTAACACAAACGGGCAGATTACTAAAGTGGTAAGTTACTACCGTCGCGCTTTGCCCAAGGATGTCTGTACCTACCATCAAAGGGCAAGGCATATCCGACGCCTAGCGTGAAAAGAAGTGAGAGATCCGCATTAGTAGGGGAACATTTATCAAATAGTTAGATTTAGAAGGACATCCTCCTTCTACAGCCAGCCATATGGGTAGGGAAAAACCTTATCATCGTGCATGTCGTGCGTGTGGTACAGTCGGCCGCAGAAGTAGCTTAACATTATAGTACTTTGTAATAGTAACTGTTTCGACGGTTTCCTAACAACATCTATGACAAATTCAAGAAATGTAATGTGAACCATATGGTATAGAGGTCAGTGACATCCATGAAGAGAGACTTGGCGCCAAACCTTGGTCCATTGTAGGCTGTTTTAGCAATAACTAAAGTATTATCATGACCGCTACGTGTGTTCAGCTCCATCCTGTATGATAGTGTTGAATGACTGACACCCACATAATTTCTGTTTATTGTTAGTTCTCTATACTATCTTAATACCGCCATCGATGTTTGTCGCACTTCCCGGAGGTTGACTGGCAGAGAATGCTGTCCGACTTTGTTCCTTTTACAAGTACAGTGAAACTTGGTTAAGTGGGACCTGGATAAGTGAGAAACCTCCATAACTGGAACTCATGCTGAGGTCCCAACACTTTGGCACTGAATTACCTCTGTTAGTGGGACGAGGTAAGCCTCTATATCTGGGATTTGTTCTTTCGATTTATCATCATAGTTACCTCTATAACTGAGACAGCGAGTAAATTTTATATGCATAAACCTCTGTAACTGAGATAACATTGTTTGTTTACTCATTCTTATTCTACCCACAAGTACACATTCGCACCTGTATAACTGAAATAACCTGTATTCTCACCTCTATCAATGGAACCCTCTGTAAATGAGACAGATATTTATTTATACCTGTATATCTGAGACACTGGGTAAGTGGAATACCTCTATAAGTGAAACGGCATTGCAGGTCCCTTGATGTCTCACTTAACCAGGTTTCACTGTATTTATTAATTTAAACTTGTAAGGTACAAGTTTAAATTAATAAATAACTGTTGCAAGCTTTGATTTCATTTGCATTGTTAAATAATATTAAAAAATCAAACAAAACAACTCATTTATTTGCATCTCAAGCGATCGTTAATTTGAATGAAAGGGCTTAAAAATTTCACTTTAAATAAAAATACTTAAAATACACATTATTTGGTGGTATGAGTTATGTGGAATTTGTATCCACTAAATACGCTCGACAGCGATCCGCCGCAAACCTTAACGCTCTGGACTCTCATGCGAACCCTCCAGTGTCCAATCAATATAATCAAGTTATCTGGGGGTATGGCGGTGCCCCCGCCAAGTCGAGCAAAAAAGCGGCACGGCCGTACCATCCTTTTCTCGAAGTAGTCCAGGCCATTTTCGACCCCCTATAACTTCGTTATGGATAAAGCTAGAAGCCTGAATTTTCAGTAACCAAGCAGGCATTGTATAAACACGGTATATAAGAACTTACGCGTTATCTGTTCTAAGGCGAACATGGTGTGGGTGACGTGCCAGGGAGAGACGCCTGCGGACAAGGAGCACCTGGGACCGCTCAGCTACCTGCCGTTCCGCGGCTTCCCGGGCTATTTTTATCCCTACAATAATGCTGAAGGGTACCTTAGTCCCCTAGTGGCAGTTCATTTGCAGAATCCTAAGAGTGAGTACATTTTTCTTCCTTTCAGTGAAATATTCATACATAACTTTAAATAAAAAAAAAACTTTAGAGGTGTCAAGGGACACCCGGATGGAACGAAGTTCCTTGCAGTCAGTACTAGGATTGTAAAAACATGCAGCAAGTGTGCGAAAACAAATCTAACATAAGGTATTAAATTTCGTGAGAAATTTATTACCTTCTTATTTCTGAGAAATTTATTACCTTCTTATTTCTGAGAAATTTATTACCTTCTTATTTCTCACGAAATTTAATACCTTATGTTAGATTTGTTTTGGCACACTCGCTTGCATGTTTATGTTATCCTAGTACTCTGGCTTGCTTTCTATGTAAAAAAAACTACGACGCCAAAAAGTTTCGCTCGGCAAAAAGTGTCGTTACCAAATTTTCCGCCTAACCCCCTTTCGCAACGCGCGATAAGGAACTTCGTTCCAAAAAATGTTATGATGTTATGTCTGAAAAATGCAATATCTTGAGAACAGTTGTGTTGCATTGTTATTGATAATTATTTAAAAAAATTTTTTAAAGAGACCAGACGAGTATTTGGGCTGGGCTTTATTGAAGAATAAACACTTGACTTGTGTTTTTATTATATGTAGAATGATTAATATACATAATTATGTTTAACAGACTTTACAAATTGAGATGTTAAACAATAATTTGCTTAGTATTATAGGAGCGTATTTTTTCCATCACTTCACCTTATGACCTTACTCTTATTTCACCATATTTGACCTTATATTAAAACTTTATTTTCATCTTTCCAGCCGGTATAGTTATAAACATTGAATGTCGCGCGTGGGCCAGGAACATAATATACGACAGACGGGAGCGCCTGGGAGTCGTACATTTTGAGGTTATGATTGAGTAGACCAATTTATTTTTAATATCAATAGTGGTCTTCTCAGTAGACCATCGACTATGACCTTGGAAGTGTTTTGACAAAGGGTTTTGACAAATATTGTAGTGTGTTCGGGTGTGATTAGGTCTTTCATTAACGGTCTACTGAGAAGACCAAATGTTTATAGTACATATTGGGTCTGTTGATGATCTGCGTATAGTTTGTTTTGAATTTGGATTGCTTAAAGATTACTTGATTTGAAAATACCAGATTAAAAAGACGGAAATTAATCCGTGAGAATATCTTAATATTGGAGGAAGAATCTAACGGAATCTCTATGTACAAGTTATTTTACACATTATCTGTATAAAACTGAAGTTAATTGTGGTTCTAGTAGTGTTTTTACTAAGACTTAAATATGTAATTAATTAGAATAGAGTGATGCATTTACATTGTTTAGAGGTAATTTTATAGAGGTTTAAGTAAAGATCTGATTTTGAATTTTCAATAGTTTTTAAGTATATAGTGACAATTGTATACTTAGATCCGTCCAATGTCTGTGCTTAAAATATATACAATTAACTGTAATGTAATGTTATACATATCTTGTAATTCTTCCTCTTGTAACTCTTATCGTAGAACTTAGACGGCTTGAAGTATAAAATACATAAGAAAACATTTAAGGGAATGTTCTTCTTAATTATTTTGATGGTGTCACAAATTAAATAAATACAAAATGTCTCATTTCGTTATCATACGGTAGCTCAGTGAAATAACAAGAATCTGTATTTGTAGAGGGGCCTCGCTCCAAAACTTTAGCTGTCAAATTTCGGGGGAAAAATGGGGTGCCAATAGAAGCGGTCTTGAATACAACGTTTTGAAATGTAGCGAAGTAATATAACGATAAAAGCCACTAGAGACAATGATATTATAATGTAAAAAAGAGGTAGATATGTCACTAGCGCGCCAACGATGAAGAGTGTAATGCGCGCTCCACACTCACGCGAGAATCTCGCCGAGAATCTCGGCAAGAATCTCGGCGCCTGAAAAAAGAACATGCGAAAATTATGTGAATCGGTTCCACATTCACGTTTCTCGTGTTATTCTCGCCTTCTCGCGTGAGTCTGGAGCGCGCATTAGAACAGGCAAGTGACCGTTCCTCTGTCAATACAAGACGATCGCACGCTTTTGTTGTTGTCAAAAGTGTTTGACATCTGACATACAGCGTTAAAATGCCCAATGTGACTGGTGTAGTGAAACAAAAGATAAACGTGGGTATGTTGTAGCTCTTTTCGAAATAGATTTTTTGGTTGATTTGTAAGGGCAAAACGTATCTATATTTTTTAAACATCATTGACTAAAGAGGGCGTTATTAAACAGCTAGTCGGGCCCTGTAGGCGCGGGCCCCCGTATTATTCATAAATTGTACGTAGCATAGCTATCAATCATCCCAGTATAGTATATATATCAGTATATCCCAGTATATATATATAGGAGAAAAAAATATGATAACTATAATAAAGGGTTAGCGAGGGTAGGACATGAATCTCTATATACTTATCTATATCTACAGATAATATGTCCAAAAGTATATTCAAATAAGCAATAATGAAACAATTTTTGAATTAATGTTTTTTATATTGTACTTTTTACTACTACCTACTTATTACATCATTTGTTTAAGTTTACTTTTGAATATCATTTATGTTTATATAATAAACGCTTTAAATTCGTAACACGATTATAAACCACCAAATATGATTTTATATTGTTAAAGTTGATTTGTATTTTCAAATTTCACATTTTCTAGGAAATAACGAGAATTCTCTTTTTAATCTCATTTCATTAGGTGAGTATATTTTGTAACTGTGTTTGTCCTAATAATTATTGTATAAAGACTGACGTCTCGTTTACTAAGAAGTATATTTATATATGAGACCATGGGCGTAGCCAGGTTTTAGTTTTGGGGGGGGAGGGGGGGGGGGGGGGGGGGCAAGAAAATACTACGACTAAAAGTAGCTACATAAAACAGCCCTAAAGAAAATTGAGACTTTATTTTTTCTCACGACGTATGTAGTGCCATCTACCTATATTTTGACTATATAGTTTAGTCAAAAAGTTCAAAAACGTGTTTAATAGAAATAAAGCTCCTAAAAATATGTGTGATAGCTCATTCGATTCGGAATGACGTCTAGAAAAATGTTTTTAAAGGCTTTATTAGCACATAAAAATGTCAGTCCTTAACTTATCGGGGGGGTTTGAACCCCCGAAACCCCCCCTGGCTACGCCCATGTATGAGACATATTTATGATATTGAAATAATTTTATTAATTTTTGACGTATTTTTATATTCCTCTGATCATTCCAAAGCTTGCTTGTAGCGTACCTAACTATCCGTCCAATGACATTTTTATTTTTATATACTTACTGATATTGATAATGTAGATATTTTAAAAGCCAACAATGTGCCTCGAATACTTATTTTTAATAAACTCCGTAGATACTTTTATGATCGTGTTTTTATTTTTACCCCATAATCTAAACTCACCGTCGTATGAGAATGGTGGCGGTATCTATTGATCATTGATCACACACAAACTGCAGATAAATTCCAACAAAATAAAATTCATTAAAATTTAATGAATTTTGTTTTAGTATTCTGCGTCTTTAGTTAATATTATTTTGCTGATTGTAATTTTTAGTTTCGTCACGTCACGTCACGCACCTGCTATTGAGACAAGGTTCCTGCGCATTACCAAAACCCGAGGATTATAAGTATTATGATCTTAATCAGAAGACATAGTCATACTTCATAACTTCTGATACATAAAACAATAAAATATACTTAACTTATTCGGTATAAAAAATATATCGATAAGTAGATAAATGTGTATCTACACGTTAACTCTTGGTTTTGGAGTACGGCTCTATAATAATATTAAATTTTTGATCTTATTTAGGTCTTCTTCTTAGGTGTATTCACAGACATATTTAACATCTTTATATAATGCAGGCAGTAAGTAAAAAAAATACTTCACTGGATGGTAAAAAAATATGGAAAATTACTGCCTATTCCCATTAATATAATTATTATTAAGTACCTACGTAATACTCACGGACGTAAATAATACTTAATAATTAATTATATTCTCTTTTTAATGGTCCTGTCTCAGGATAAATACAATAGTGCTGTTTATGACTTCGGAGACAAGACAGATCATTCAGTTTTAATAATGTATGACATGTCGTGCGGCATTGCGGCAATTAAATCAGTTATTCATTAGACTGGATTAGCGTGTGAATACAATAACGAGTTAGTTACATGTGTAGGTGATACTAGAACGCAGTTATTTTTATCATCATTAAATCAAACTAATAGTTTTCCTTGAACTATGTTGTTAGCATTAAAGGTACAACTTGTTTTCAACGTACATAATTTGTTTGCTTATTTGAAACTGTTAGGTAAGTAGACAGACAATGCTTATCAATATCAACAAACGGTTGTGTGCAAAAAAATTTTTTTTTTGTGACTAAAGAAATATTTTTATTTTTAAGGCACTTTATGCATGTAAAAGGTCTTTTATTGGGGTTTTTGAAAAGTGTACCAATTACCTACGCTAAAAGTACCTAGGGGTTGCCTAACCCTTTTTATTCAGCATAAAAGGACTTCTATTTGATACGTAGTTCTGTATTCTGAGCGTAAATACCGTTCTTCTAATATTATATTTTTTATCATAACTTATATGTTTTAAATTATTTTATTTATTGTTAAGTACTTACGCATAAATGAAGTATGTATGTACCTACCTATTTAAAATGGAGTGGTGCCTAAGGAATTTGCGCAAGTAAGTGTTTAGTTACCTATATTGGCCATTCATTGAAAAGTCGAGTGCGACATTTGTATAACATTGTTAAAATTTTTGGGCCAATTATTTTGGCTCGCGACATATCGCGGCCGAAAATATTCTCACCTCGACGAGCGTATAGGGCTATCGTTTTTTTATTTATTAATTTGTATAGGTCTATTGGTCTCCGAATATTGAAAAATGTTTAATGGTGGCCGACTAGCATGGCTGTCGTCACGGCTGATTGTCCACATGTGTGGGTTGCCGGGGACACGTGCGTTATTTTATTTATGCGTACGCGCAGTTGCATCTAACACACCGCGGCCGGCGGTCGGGCGCGAGCACTACGCGTCGCTTTGATTCGATAATCGAATTACTAATTTTCTTTTTTCTTGTAACTTTGTAAATGGCCAGCAAGTCGAATGGCTTGGAGAGCGACTGGGCCCGCGTGCCGCCGCCGTCGGGCTCCGTGTGGCAGCGCATAGCTAAAGCCGTTTACGACCCTGATGAGAAGAGCTTCTTGGGGCGAACACCTAAACGATGGGGTAAGTTTCATTCAATATACATATTTAAATTTGTATCACAAACAGATATATTTTTGTTTATATCTATTAGAATAGTATGAGTCAGAGCCCTCTAGATTTTCAATAGGTTGTTTCCATTACATCTGTTCAGACATCAGGTAAACACCGATTTAATTTATGCATTATTCCATCAATGAAAACAAGCGATTCGGCGTAGAATTCAGAGAAAAGGGTTTATCTACTGGTAAAATAAGACTACCTATCTATGTCCTATTAGCATTTTATAGTTGGCTCTAGACAACATAGATTTAATTACATAAGTTCAGTGCTCCTATTGAATTACGATAACTGGATTATTTTATGCTTAGCTAATTATGGCTTTGTTTCCAAGAAAACCACAGGAAGAGACCACTTTATAATAATTAATACATCTATTTATACCCAACCCAATAAGGATATTTTATTCGGGCCCATAAATTCGTATGTAGGTACATACTTACAAAATGTAAAAAACCGGGCAAGTGCGTGTCAGGCCACGCGCAATGTAGGGTTCCGAATTAAGTTTATATTACTACTATTACTATTACTCATTACCTACTTGCTAACATAGCCGTGATACTTTTCCTTGTAAATTCATCATATGGCCCATTCTCATTTTTGCGGAAAAAAATGTGCATTGGTGTTAAAAGATGAATGTTGAATTACTTTGAATATTTTTTATTGTAGAATTAATCAAAGTAGTTAATATTTTTAGGATTTTTAATAAAAATAATAATATATAAATAGATTTTTAAATAATCCTCAAAAATGTGACTAAAAAGTCACCTCCATGTCGTGTGCAAAGTCGATTTACGATGACACAGACCTGAATAAAATATATTTTTCTCTTTTAAATAAGCTAATTTATATTCTTCCACGATACCCTATGAAATAAACTTTATAGAAAACATTAAATAATTACAATTTATATAAAATATTTAATTTTACGCAGTGTATAACATTTGTGCATGGATGAATGATCACCTCCATGTGTAAACTTTTTGAACGCAGCTATTATTCATTAAATCTGTGAACACAGTTTCTGAACGACTGTAGACAATCAACACAACGCCATCTTGAAAGTTTTTAACAGTTTGACATTTTCTGGATAATAATTTAGGAGCACGGACCCCTAAAGTAAGAGATTTCAACAAATTGGCACGCTATTTTGGTCACTTTTGTGGATTACATATGGGGCAGTGTATATTTAATTAATTACTGTCGGGTACTTTAAAATGTTGAGTTATTGTAACGGTTATCTAAATACATCATCGTATTTTATAATCAGTAATTGAGGTTTTGATAAAACGGCTTTTAAGTTAAAAAAGTCACCTCCATAGATGTCACGCACGTGGATTGCGAATATCCACGGAGGTGACAGACTACCATGGAAGTGACAATATTATGAATTATTTTTATTACTATATTTGATTTTGAATGAATTTGATGAGAATACATATTTTCGACACAGGTTGAGATTATGGCATCCTCGAAAAGAAGCCAGGAAGAGACTCTTCGTCGATGATTCTCCGTGAATAAGTATATTTTCCTATGCCACAATTAGAACAATCTTTATCACATTTTGCACAGTTAAGTCGTCTCTATTCATCCATCCATCAGCCCTTGGAGGTCCACTGCTGGACATAGGCCTCCCCTAACTTGCGCCACTCTGACTGGTCCTGAGCCTTCTGAATCCAGCGGTTGCTCGCTGTCTTCTTCAGGTCGTCAGTCCACGTGGTTGAGGGGCGTTTTATCCTCCTTTTCCCGAGACGTGGGCGCCATTCGAGGACCTTTCTTCCCCAACGGTTATCGGTCCTTCAAACTATGTGGTCAGCCCATTGCCACTTCAGGCAGCTTATTCGTTGAGCTATGTAGGTTATCCTTATTCGTCTACGGATTTCATCATTTCTGATGCGATCACGTAGAAAAATACCGAGCATAGCTCTCTGCATAGCTCGCTGTGCGACTTTGAGCTTGTGGATTAAACCAATAGTAAAGCACTACGTCTCGGAGCCGTAGGTCATCACTGGGAACACACACTGTTCGAACACCTTCAACTTCAAGCACTAGGTAATGTTTTGGATGACTAGATTCATATCTTGCAATTTCCCGAACGCAGCCCATCCAAATTGGATTCTATGAGTGACTTCTTTCTTGAAGATGGACTTACCCATCTGGATCACTTGTCCCAGGTAAATGTATTCGTCTACAACTTCGAGAGCAGTGCCGTCAATAACAACCTTTACGGGTGTGACATGGAGATTTGACATGATTTTTGTCTTGTCCATGTTCATCTTAAGAGTTAAGACCCACCCGTTGTGAGGCGCTGTTCAAGTCCCTGAGCATTGTACCAAGTTCTTCCAGGAAACCCGCCAGGAGGACTATATCATCGGCATATCGCAGGTGTGTGATGTATTCGCCATTGATGTTACTGCCACGTCGTTTCCACTCTATCAGCTTAAACACGTCTTCCAACGCAGCGATGAACAGTTTTGAGGATATGATATCCCCTTGTCTGACACCTCTCTGCAGTTGGATGGAGTTAGTTGTTGTGTCGTGTACTCTGACGGACATGGTGGCAGATGAGAATAAACACTTAACACCTCGACATACCGTAGTCGATCCGGTACCGCTGTAGAAATTTGGTACCGCCTAGGTCTCAATGGAATCAAAGGCTTTCTCATAGTCCACATAGGCAACACATAACGGCAGATTATACTCCTCGGCTTTTTGTATAATTTGCTGCAGAGTATGTATATTGTTATGGTCTATGGTGCTGTAGGCTTTTCAAAATCCTGCTCGTTCGGGAGGCTGGAAGTAGTCCAGACTGCATGCAATGCGATTCGTGAGCACCCTCGAAAACAGTTAATAAACGTGTGACTTAGAAGTGTAATGGGCCTGTAGTTCTTCAGCAGGGCTTTATCGCCCTTTTTGAAGAACAGCGTCACCACACTTCTGCCCCACGCTTCCGGGGTAGTTCCAAATTCCAGTATTGATGACGGAATCGAACAGTTTTTGGAGCGCCACTAGAAGGGATATCCCTTCAGCTCTTAGTAGCTCGGTTGTGATCACGTGAGAGAAGAAGACTGATTAAGAATTGATTAGAGATAATTTGAGTTCCTACTTCCGAGAGTTGATTAGAGATATTACAGATATTACTTATTAAGATGTGTTATATGTACGTACCATAGTTTAAAAAAGTAAATGTTAGAAAAATAAAAATATGAAAATAAAAAGTAAGTTTTATTCAATAATACCTGATTAAATATGCCAAATAGAAAAAATATGTCACTACCATGGATCAGTGTCACATCCATGGAGGCGAGTTTTCTTTTTTTCTTATTTTCGCCAAAAATACTGTGAAAATAGCTCTGCTCATAATTGGTACAGGTTATGGGATATGATACCTTTCATTTGAGACCACTTTACATCATATCGAAAACAACTTTTGTTTTAAATACTTTAAAGTCACTATTTGAGAATGGCCCATATAGCCTATTTTTGAGATTTTTTCACTTGTCCAACTCCAACCGTTTAGCCAGCAGGGGGGGACACTTGAGTCTAATCAAAATTGGCACTTTTTTAAAATTGGCCAAATATTTCGTAAACGGACCACTAATTCCAACAACGGTCTTATAAGACCCATAATATTTTTGAAATACCTTTTCAACGATACCTCTACTATAGGTTACGTGACAAAAAAAATCATCCTCACTTAACGTGTAGGACAGGTATCCTGAAAAAAAATCAATATTTTATTCTACGATTCTGGAGTTTTAATAAATCTTTATATCCATGCCAAATTACAGCTTTCTAGCACCAAGGGTCTCGCCGCTTTGTTTCGGACAGACGGACGGACGGACATATGACGAAACTACGATATGAGGGTTCAGATTTTACTTCGGAACCCTAAAAATCGAGCAAATATGGTTGACTTATGAAAAAAATACGGATAAAATATCTTTATAAGCTTATAATATGAATTAGGATGTCTATTTATCGGACCTTCACAATGAACCGTAATCCGGCAAACCAAATAGCTATGTTCCAATCCGTTAACATTCAGAAATAAACTATCAGATGCAAACGATTTGATTTGAACTCTAATTAATTGTCAATTAGTCTGCTTCTTTGATGATACATCATCGTCAGTTTAAAAAACATAAACAAACAACATTACAAGAACGTGTGAAAGGAAAGTGAGTGCACGTTATAATTTATTCTAATTTGTTTTGATGCGATGTACCTATAGGGTAGAGCTGTCCGAATACCGCAATATCACCGTAACAGCCTGTCCAGATGGAGCGATTTACGCGCGAGCTACGCGTGAATCGAGAATCCGGCGTGTTGCACGCGTGAATCGAGAATCCGGCGTGTTGCACGCGTGAATCGAGAATCCGGCGTGTTGCACGCGTGAATCTAGAATCCGGCGTGTTGCACGCGTGAATCGAGAATCCGGCGTGTTGCACGCGTTTTACGCGCCGGCGCGAGTGAAAAAACGCTCGAGAGCATCCTGGACGGGATGTATTGTATGCTCTCTAGTTCACTTGGGAACGCGCGAGTGATAAAAGTAAGTAAAACGCTCCATCTGGACAGACTCTAATGTAAATCGAGGCTTTGCCGCAACCCACGCGCATTCAAGAACTTTAACACGGACTTTAACCAATACGTTGTCATGAACTGGAACGACCAGAACGAGTTGTTGCAGTTCAACTGGTAATCAATCTCAGAACAAATTATAATTTGGAATTAAAACAACCTAAGCTAAAACCTATTTATACGCTTTTGTAGTGTTAACGTTGCCTTTATGGAGTTCCTTCATCTGGAGTCAAACCCGAGTTTAGTATCAGGTCATGTTTAACACAAAAATGTATATAATCAGAACGAAAGCAATTCCTTAGGATAAGATAAGTAGGTTTTACTAAGTTAATGTGCTCACCACCTTGGACCACATCTACACATACCATCAGCTGGGATTGTGGTTAAGCATTAACTTATTTGTGTAAAAAAAAGGTTTGTTAATTATTATCAGTAGGCTAATTTAGTTTGCAAGATTTGATTAACACAAACTAAGCTAAAAAAAAAGCGTTTACAAAATATGTAATGAATAATAATCATCACCTTACAATTTGATGGTGGAGTGTTGTTCAAATGACGATTAAAGAATTAGCTCGTTTGGCAGTACAGAATTTTTGTGATCAGCACAATGGCTCTTTATTGCAGAGGAGTATGCCTATTCTGCATTTTGCGTAGATATTTATTTGAATAGACATCACATCAGCATTTACGAGTAGAACTGGAATTATTCTTCGAGTTTCGTTCTCGATATTAGCATAGCAACACTAGTAGTAGCCACGTACCGCCCGCCATTTCGCACTGAATTTTAGAGGTAGATAAAAAATAAAACATGAATTTATCAATTTTTGTAGGGTAGATTTATAAAACCTCACTTAGCTGGGGCGCTCTCCTCTTAGGTTCGTCATTCACGTTTCAGTGCTCCGCTGTTTCGCACGGGCGCAAAATTGTAGTCAAAAGTGAAAATGCTTAAATTACAGTTTAAATAGTCAGGAAGAAATCAATTACTTGTGTAAAAGAATAAAAAGGTTAAAACGAAAAATTAACCAAAGTAAAAGTGATCTACAGTGTATCGTTGGATTTCGTTGGATTCGTACAGGAAATCGTTGGATTGGATTGGATAGCGATTCATCACCGCTTATAATGAGCAGGTAGGTGAATTCCAGTATTCAAATACAGATGAATACAGCAAGTAACTAAAAATCATAACCCTACTTTAGTCGGTTAAAAATTGCTTGCAAATGTAATTCGCAAGGAAATTACACGAAATTACTAAGCAGAAATCTGTTATATATCAATGAATATATAATTTAAATATGAATACCCTCAGGGATTCCTCTTTTATTCTCTCCATTACTAGCACGTGTTTTCCGTATGAAAAGTATATTACAATATTATTTAAATTCATAACTGGATTGTCCTTTGGGGGCCTTACAAATAAATACCTGCTAACCGGAATTACCTGTGGGGTTCTTCCACAGCTAGTAAATGTATTCCATAAGGAATTTATCAGTTTATATGCAACATTATATAATACAAACATACTCGGATTATTCTTTGAGGGATTCCAAATAAAAAAGTACCTGTTAATTGCTAGTACATGTATTCTGTAAGGAATTGATATTGCAGTAGTGTACAACTACAAAATCTAATCGCGTTTTCTTGTGAAGGCCTTCTACATTAAAATAAAAAGTGCCTGCTAACAATAATTACCTATAAGGTTCTTCCATCGCTATTATGTACTAGTACTAGTTTTCCGTAATGAATTTATATCGAAATAGTATATAAATACAAAACATAATCGAATTGTCCTTTGGGGACTCCTGTGGGGTTCACTGCTGGCATTACTTTTGAATTAGTTTTATGCAGACAACTGCAACAAAAAGTATTCGCTAATCGGATCTACCTGTGGGGTATTTCCTCTGCATTGTACATTTATTCCATGAAGAATCCTCACCATATTACGGAGACAACTGCAACAAAAAGTTCTTGCTAATTGGATTTACCTGAGGGATATTTCCTCTGCATTGTACATGTATTCCATGAAGAATCCTCACCGTGTTACGGAGACAACTGCAACAAAAAGTTCTTGCTAATCGGAACCACCTGAGGGATAATTCCTCTGCATTGTCCATGTATTCCACGAAGAATCCTCACCGTGTTATGCAGACAACTTTAAAAAAGTACTCGCTAATCGGATCTACTTGGGGGGTATTTCCTCTGCATTGTACATATATTTCATGAAGAATCCTCACCGTGTTACGCAGACAACTGCAACAAAAAGTACTCGCTAATCGGATCTACCTATGGGGCATTCCCACTGCATTGTACATGGGTTCCAGAAAGAATCTTCACCGCATTATGCAGCTGACTAGCGTATATTCCATACGGAGTTAATATTGCAAGCTATTCGTTGAACTACACAAAGTACTTGATAACCATTGGGATAATTGCTCAAACAAATATATATATATATAAATATATATTTCTAAAGGAACTCGTGTCACGCTGCACAGCACATGGTGAACTGAAACAAGTACTTATTTTTTCGCATGAAACTGCGAAGGATTTTTATTCAACGAGCAAGGGCTGTATGTTATTTATTTATTCACAATGAATGTAAACATAGCAGGTTCATTTAAACACCGTTTACAATTTACACGAATCAAGGGTGATTCTCTCACCATCTGCAAATTGCATCTTGGTACTGCAAACGACCTTCGTCGACGCACGTGAGTACATTATAGTTATAATATATTCAATTACCAACAATAAAAGTTATAGGGCCATGTGACCTGCCCTTATATTATATATACAGCATTATAATAGCCCATCGGGTCTACGTGTTACTCAAGGTTATCGAGGCGTAGCAAATCATACACATAATGACAATGAAAATTGCACTACTTTCATCCTCCAGAACTTTGAAGTTCACCCGAGTGTTAACTCCGACAGGCAAGTAATGTGAATTTGTTATAACAATTATTATAGTATCAACTTTTAAAAGTTTTTTGATAACCGTACCACTGCAACGGTGGTACTCAATACTGACGGTGATACCTTAACAACAGTAACTGTCTATTCCGTCGACAACGCGTTGGTGATGCCTTTTTTTTTTCGTGGGTTGTGAATTAAATTCCTCTTTGATCATAAAGTCTGCGAATCAATAACCAGCTAAGCCTGTCATCAGGCCCATAAGCAACAGTAACTTTTCAGTAATATTTCCGACAACCGCCGTAAGGAGCGTAAAAATTGTTCAACCTGCTGGTCGAACTATGCATATGTGACTCTCACACAAAGACAGCCAATGCTGAAAACAAAGCCAGCCTAAAAACCGCCTTAAACTGTCAGCCGTAGACGCAAGTTCTAAAACGTTCTCACGATATGGATATATAATAATAATAAGACTAAGAGATTTTATCTATCAAATCTATTATTGATTCACGAAAGGTTATCTTGTTGATAAATTCGGGAACATACCATTCTTATGTCAGTTTAGAACAATTGGCATAAATGTACCTAATTATACAATAACATCGCACATATTCCAATAAAAAAGACTATAACAATTCAGACATTGAAGTATAATGTAGTATGGATTTAATTAGATTGAAAGTAAAATAATAAATGTATGTCTACAAATTGATACCTATATTGGCATATGAAATTATGAGTACTAATTCCGAATTTCATTATATTTCAAAACTTAAATTAAGTTCTTATAAACTCTTATAAATTGATATGATCAGTTGTTCAATTTCAGCCGAATTGAAGAAAATAATAAGCTACATCCTATTTGTACACCGTATGTACATACCGTTTGGCTTAATATAGATAATATTTTTAACGGGTTTTTTAACTTACTGAGGCGTATGGAATACTTGTCTTTTCTACATAATAATAATAATAAACAAATATACTTATTTGAGTGAATTATTTTCTGGTTGGCCTGCTGGTCAATGATAATGAAATTACAAAAGTAGGTATACTACTGTATACCCCCTGTATATGTACGATTAATTATATTATCCATTGCTTAATGTATTAGTAATTTATGTATTGCTCTATTAAAAGTAAAATTTTGAATATTGCATATTTTTGAATAATTCCGTGGTAACGGACGATTGATTCATTTTTGCCTACCAGGCTAGAGATACAAACATTTTCTATACATGCAAAACATACATGTATACCGCAGATTGTATAATTATACAATATTATGCTCCGTATGTGCATGCCTCAACAACGGGGTTCCAGCTCCAAAGTAACCAGACATTATCACTAAGACAACATTATACTCATAAATGAGCGTTTAAATTTGCCATCGAGTGATATTGTAAAATAAGACAAACAATAATGTATTTATTATTTATTTATTTCAACAAACAAGTACAATTGCATGCTTTACGCGTCTGCCAGTAGTTCTCGTGTATTACAATATACGAGTTTGTACTCTTAACGTACATATTTTTTACTTACTTGTTTTTAATGTTGCAGGTGTCAGTTCTAGGACGCAGGTACACTTATGGTATTATTATATGGTGGTTTGATATTATTATATTCAAGTCTTACGACTGCGGTCCGCCCATATATCTGTCATCCCTTAAACTTAACAATGAGATTGTTTCTTAATGGCCTCCACCAATATTTTTTTTTTAACATTGAGTAATTCTATTTTATATATTATATACTTAATTAATCATCACACTTTCGTTATTGGACTGAAGTCCGGATATTGTTTCCCTTATAGAAATATCCCAACTGTTTATGCATAGTACTGCATGTGGTGGAAAACACAATTATGCAGAGTTGGTTTAGGCAGTAGTTCGCGTATCGTCAATTCGTCAAGAAACCAATTTTATACTTACAATACTTTGTAATCGAATTTCCCTTATTGTTTCACACAAGTTTTAATTCTACGGATCATAAGGTTACCACAGTTCACCCAGGTCCTTGCTAATTGGTCAAATCAGTCTAGACAAATAAGGATTATATTTTATATATTTTTCTTTACAAAATATTTTCATTGCGGCCTACTACTTAAATACTAATTAATTTAGAACATAATTATATCCAATGTTATTCAATTTAGTATCTTTTACAGCACATATATTTCATGTGATTTTTGGCGGCAAAAACTCTAAAAGAAGTCGATACATTGACTTTGTTTTTTATACAGGACTGGTGGATCCTCAGCGTGTTCCACTACACTTACAATATTTCTGATAACAATTATAGATCAGTGTTCTTGTGTTATCAGTCTGTTCAATGGTTCTATGGGAAAAATGGAAAATCGACTTTATCAATGGATGGATTTTAGTGGCCTCAAACGACTTTCGGATTATTGCCTTTCAAATGAAACCATTTAAAGGCATATCAGTCGGATGGTTTTACAGTCTATAGAGAACATCCGTACAAACGTTTTGTTTTTATATGCATATATAGATAGATAATGTTTTTAATAAGACAGTGTTTTTTCATATATACTTTTTATTCCTACTTACAGGTTTGGAATAACTTATAGTTGGTGACATAGTTGCTGCTTTCGTTGCTACACTCGCTGTAGTAGTGTGACCGAATTTAGCTACAAAAAAATTGGATCCTTCGGAAAAAACTAATTTCAGTCAATACAAGTATCATCAAATTACTTACTCTCTTAGTACTGGCAAGGGTTACATATAAAGGATAACATTACATATTATCGATAATATTGCCAAATCTATATTTACCTCATTTATGTAATTTTAAATATTTTTATAAATATTTTACAAAAAGATTTCAGAATTCAGTGGATATTCCACTTTATTCAGTTGTAGGAGCGACGCACGACCACACGCCATAGCGCTGGCCTGCGCACTGCTCGCGGCGCGCTCCGCGGCGGCGTTATATTTACGTGGTGCGAGCAAGACGGCTACAGTAGCTATCTTGCTCGCACAAATCATTGCGCATCTATTACCCCAAAATTATTTATTATTTTAATTATTATGAAAAATCTTGTAGGTAATTTGTAACTAATTTTCCTATAAATATGGAGCAAATTTCGAATAAAATGCATTACGATTCTGGCTTCCGTGTCTTAATCATCTCCTGATAACACGCACCCACTACAATTGGTGACCCGACGTACCTTGAAGAAATCAAGAAATGAAAATGGCAGAAGATGAACCCCAAACTGCGGCAAATGAAGATTCTCAGCCCGATCTTGCATCAGTCTCCATTCAGTCAAGGTTAATACCGTTTTGGCGGGAAATTCCTAGAGCCTGGTTCATACAATTTGAAGCTGTCATCGACCCACTGAAGACTTCCGATGACCAAAAGTACAGATTTCTTCTGCAGCAGCTACAAGCCCAGGACCTACAGCACCTCACGGACCTGTTATACAACCCACCACTGAAAAATAAATATGCGTCACTGAAGAACAGACTGCTCACCGTCTACGAAAAATCCGAAGTCCAGAATTTTCAAAAACTGATCAGCGGACTAGAATTGGGTGACCAGAAACCTACCGTTCTACTACGTAAGATGCGTGAACTCGGCAGCGGCATGATCACAGAAGACGGATTGAAGATTGAATGGTTGAATCATTTACCGCCCCACATCCGCTGTGTACTTTCCGTCAACCAAGAATCATCGCTCGACACCTTGGCAGCCATGGCAGACAAGATGTTAGAATACTCGGACAGTACCCCCACAGTGGCAGCCGTATCCTCAGCTACATCTACTAGCAGCAGGGAGCCACAATCCTTCGAAACACTTTCGAAACAGATCGAGAAGCTCACGCTGGAAGTCGCGGAATTGCGCGGTCGACCGATGTACCGCAACTATCGTCGTCCCTTTCGCACACGACGGTCTCGCTCTCGCTCAACATCAAGAAAACAAGTGAAGCCTGGCGATCCAACATGGGAATGCCGATATCACTTCCGATTCGGCGACAAAGCGAAACGATGCGAATCACCATGTTGCAGAAGAAAGAAGACGGAAAACTAAATGCGACACCGACGGAGGCGGACGTCGGTGTTCCCAGTTCCAGCAACCGCCTATGTGTACACGATCGCAACACTCACGAACGTTTCCTCGTGGACACAGGCGCAGATATATCTGTGTGGGCCGCAACGAACAGACTGAAGAAAAACACTCCGAGCGCCTACAAACTTTTTGCTGCAAATAATACACCGATCAACACGTATGGAGAGAAAACCATCAAGCTTGACTTAGGACTACGACGTAGTTTCTCATGGACATTCGTAGTAGCGGACGTCAAGATGTCAATCCTAGGTGCTGATTTCCTACGTCACTACAAGCTCCTGGTGAACCTACATAGCAAGAAACTCATCGACAGCACTACGAACATCACCATAGGCGCTTTAGAAATATCAACGTCCATCGACTCAATTCGCACTATGAGCTCCAATCAAGCATACCACGACATATTGAAGCAATACCCTAATGTTCTCCGGCCGATGTCACTGAAACAACCAACGAAGCACGAGGTAGTCCATCATATTGAAACGACGGGACCGCCACTATTCGCCCGACCCAGACCGCTCCCTCCAGACAAATACAAAGCTGCAAAGGACGAATTCGATCGCATGGTGGAACAAGGCATCTGCAAGCCATCGAATAGCCCCTGGGCCAGTCCTCTTCATGTAGTGAAGAAAAAAGATGGTGGACTAAGAGTATGTGGCGACTACAGACGATTGAACGCAGTGACGCAACCCGATCGATATCCGATTCCCCGCATACAAGACTTCACGTATCAACTTCACAACAAAAAAATATTTTCAAAAATTGATTTAAAAATGGCATACTACTGGATACCACTGGCGACTCAAGAAGATGCACAGAAAACAGCAATCATCACTCCGTTTGGCTTATACGAATTTACGTGCATGACCTTTGGACTTCGTAATGCAAGCCAAACCTTCCAGAGATTCATGCATCAAGTTTTACGAGGCATAGATGACTGCTTTTGTTTCGTCGACGACATACTACTGTACTCACAAGATGAAAACCAGCATAAAAAGCTTCTTCATCAAGTATTACAACGTCTCGACCAATACGGCGTTACACTGAATGTAGACAAGTGCATATTTGGAGCAGAGAAAATCAACTTCCTAGGCTACGAAGTCTCAGCGAACGGAATCAAACCTACTCAAGAACGTATTGAAACTATATCTTCTTACCCTCAACCGAAGACCATTATCGAGCTACGCCGTTTCCTGGGCATGCTCAATTTCTATCGAGACTGTTTACCACATCAAGCCGACCTACAAAACGAATTAAACAAGTATCTACACGATAGAAAGAAAAATGACAAGACGCCTATCGAATGGACGACTACAGCAGTTAATGCTTTTGAGAAATGCCGCCAAAGCATCACAGAAGCCACAACACTATGTCATCCGATTCCTGGCTGCCCTCTCGCCATCATGACCGATGCTTCAGACCACAGCGTAGGTGCAGTACTTCAACAGAAGGTCGAAAACATTTGGAAACCGCTTGCTTTCTTCTCCAAAGCAATGAGTGCTACGCAACGTCGCTACAGCGTGTACGACCGTGAGCTATTAGCGATGTACACGGCTGTAAAACACTTCCGAAAATGGATAGAAGGATGCGAAGTTACGCTATACACCGATCATAAGCCACTTACCTTCGCTCTCTCAAGACCGGCTAGTAGCAGTGATACACCGAAGCGAGAAAGACAGCTACATTTTATCAGTCAATTCTCTTCGAGCATCAAGTATATCAAAGGAGAAGAAAATACAGTCGCCGACGCATTATCACGAATAGAAGAGATACAATGTCCGAATGAAATTGATTACAAGCAACTAGCCATCGACCAAAGCAACGACGAAGAACTTAAAAAACTGAGAAATCAATCAAATTTAAAATTCACTGAAATCACTCTTCCCGGACTACTTCGACCAATCACGTGCGAGACGACAACACCTTCGCCCCGTCCTTTTCTACCGAAGGCATACCGTCATGTTGCATTCAAAGCACAACACGGTTTATGTCATCCAGGCGTTAGAACGACGCGCAAACAAATAACGTCGAAATTCTTCTGGCCATCCATGAACAAAGACGTCACGTTATGGACGAAATCATGCATCAGTTGTCAACGAGCAAAAGTCAATCGACACGTCGTTACTCCACTGGCAGAGTTCCCACCATCACAGCGCTTCGAACACATACACATCGACATCGTCGGACCACTGCAACTGTCAAAGGAATGTCGATACTGCGTAACAATCATTGACCGATTAACCAAATGGCCAGAAGCAATAGCGGTACAAGAAATCACAGCCGAAGTCGTCGCTAAAGCATTATATGAAAACTGGATAACACGTTTCGGTTGCCCACTACGCATATCCACTGATCAAGGACGCCAGTTTGAATCCGCTTTGTTCAATGCACTCATGAAAAGATTCGGCATTTCACGGATACGTACTACAGCATATCATCCACAAGCGAATGGGCAAATAGAGAGATGGCACCGGACTATGAAAGCCGCACTCATGGCACGTGGCGCAACTACACAATGGACGGACGAGCTACCTACTATACTCCTAGGACTCCGCTCTGCAATACGAGAAAATAACTTCAGTCCCGCAATGATGACCTACGGTACAACGCTGCGCATTCCATCCGATTTCTTCGTACCTACACCAACAGATATTAACGATGCAGATTATGTAAGACGCCTCACCGAGACAATGGCTACACTCACACCGACGAAGCGATCTCTGTCGAATCATCAAAAAACCTTCGTGTATAAAGAATTATCATCGTGCACTCATGTTTTTGTACGAAACGACACAGTACGAGCATCGCTTACGCCTCCTTACGATGGGCCCTACAAAGTACTAAGGCGCTTTGACAAATCCTACGAGATTCAGCTACCTCTTCGAACTACAGTAGTATCTCTCGACAGACTGAAGCCAGCCTACATACTCAATGACGAGGTGGAGGAATACACAAATACGTCATCGTCATCATCAACAAGCCTCGCGCATTCTTCAACTCTAGTGGACGAGCATACTACAAGCAAGACGCAGCCATACATCACGCGTAGCGGACGCGTCGTCAAGAAAACCGTACGCTTCGCTTGAGGGGGGATGATGTAGGAGCGACGCACGACCACACGCCATAGCGCTGGCCTGCGCACTGCTCGCGGCGCGCTCCGCGGCGGCGTTATATTTACGTGGTGCGAGCAAGACGGCTACAGTAGCTATCTTGCTCGCACAAATCATTGCGCATCTATTACCCCAAAATTATTTATTATTTTAATTATTATGAAAAATCTTGTAGGTAATTTGTAACTAATTTTCCTATAAATATGGAGCAAATTTCGAATAAAATGCATTACGATTCTGGCTTCCGTGTCTTAATCATCTCCTGATAACACGCACCCACTACACAGTTAACATTACACTCTTCATGTTCATAGCAAAATATAAAGTTAACTACTTATCCGTAGCATAATTCCCGAGTGTGTTATATATACGGTTATTAGGTATATACTGTTGTCACCAATATATTGCTCAATAGATTGAAATTAAAGAGTAAAATAGTGCTATCATATTACAATTAAAAATAATGATAAGCAAATAATATCATTAGTTTCACGACTACCTTCTCTAAACGTCTACTAGTGTTGCTATGCTAATATCGAGAACGAAACTCGAAGAATAATTGATGATTAAACGAACTTACCTGTAAGTGAAGTTCAATCCCAATTATTCGAGAGCTTCGTTCGAAGATATTAGCATCCCTCCCTCCCTAGTGTACATGTCATATACACTACACCCTTAGTCGTGAAACATGAAACAGCTCCGCAAATCTCTGAACTGAATGACGAACCTAAGAGGAGAGCGCCCCAGCTAAGTGAGGTTTTATAAATCTACCCTACAAAAATTGATAAATTCATGTTTTATTTTTTATCTACCTCTAAAATTCAGTGCGAAATGGCGGGCGGTACGTGGCTACTACTAGTGTTGCTATGCTAATATCTTCGAACGAAGCTCTCGAATAATTGGGATTGAACTTCACTTACAGGTAAGTTCGTTTAATCATCAATTATTTACTGCGATTAAGTGTTACTTCTTCCACACCTCTAAGAATATTGTGGAAATAATTTGAAACTCTCATAAGGGGACACTGATAGTGTATGCGCACAAGTACACTACACACACTACACTACACACACACACACACACACACACACACACACACACACACACACACACACACACACACACACACACACACACACACACACACACCTACACTCTGAACATTATTTGTCTTGACGCTATTAGTCTCTTTTCTCTAACTAAACCCACTGTGACGTCACGAAACAAGCCGTCACGATATAATTATGTGGACTTCCTCAAGGTGGGAGTGTTGCTTTTGGTTCTAGCGGCGTTTATCATCTTCACGGACAGTGCAGGCGCCGCGTCGGAGCTAGTGCTTTCCAGCTTTTTAGGGTTCCTAAGTAAAATCGAAACCTTTATAGTTTCCTCATGTCCGTCCGTCTGTCCGTCTGTCTGAAGCAAAGGGCCGAGACCCTTGATGCTAGAAAGCTGTAATTTGGCATGGATATAGACATTTATTAAAACTCCAGAATCGTAGAATAAAATATTGAAAAAAAAAATTTCAGGTTACCTCCCCTACCTACAGGTACGTGAGGATGAATTTTTTATTTGTCGCGTACCCTATAGTGTGGGGTATCGTTGAAAAGATGATGATGAAGGTTGGAAGAATGATCTTTCAAAAATAGTATGGGTCTTCTAAGACCATTTTTGGAATTAGGGGTCCGTTTGCGAAATATTTGGCTTTAAAGTGCTAATTTTGCTAAGACTCAAGTGTCGTGATGTCGTCTCCCCTGCTGGGTGAACGGGTGGAGTTGGACAAGTGAAAAAATTCCTAAAAAATACATAGTTTATGTGATGAATTTACAAGGATAACTATCACGGCTATGTTAGCTTAAGTACTTAATGAGTAATAGTCGATAATCTTACTACTTCGGAACATTATTACATTGCGAATGGCCTGACACGCACTTGCCCGGTTTTTTATACTTCACTGATTGGCTCGGGATCCCGACCCATAGCTAAGAATCTCAATTGTACTCCAAGAATAACACAAATTACAAAATAATTCAGGGGTCAGTGAACTTTTATTAGGTACAAAACATCGTTAATGGCACAGATTTAGAACCAGTATATTCTCCCATACATTTGACAGAGCGAGATCGCCAGTTACAAAATCTACGTGAAAGGCAGAGACATAAATATTCTTTCTTTTTTGTCCCCGTCACCGTGGCCGATTACATTATACATATGTATTGTTTGTCACAAGTGCAAACAAATGGTGAGTTGTGACAAACAATGAAGAGTGGGTTGGCTATTTCGAGATTTACGCCCCAACTCAAGAGTCACTAGTGGTTTCTTAAATCGCTACTTAGTACAGAATTTGTATGGTGGTTCTATACCAAGGAGCGATCAAAGTAACACTTAGTGACTCTGAGTTGGGGCGTTTTAAAGTTTTAGTTAGTTTTTTAATCAATAAAATCAGTCCAGCCATCAGTTGAGTTATAAAGTGGTGTAACTAACACAACTTTGTTTTGTATAAATAGATTCAGTATGGATGGATTCAGATACAATTATGGTTAAATGTGTCGATCAAGTCAGAAACGGAATGGGCTAACCGATGAGCAATACATCTCAGCTCATTGAACATTGCACGTGAGGTCATGATTTTAAATGACTCGCGGTCGACCCCAAGTGTCAAATGTTTATCAGGTAAATACTAGTGTTGGAGTACTTAGTACAAGAATTTAACTTGTATCTACTTGTGTTTAAAAGCATAAGATAAATAACAGCTGAAAATATAGGTTGTAGGTATACAGGGTGGATTTTTGAGACGGGTCAGTAAGGGCAGGTACCTTAACCGTTATAGTTACAGGAAAACGTTCCTAGGAGACTATCCATAACTCTTTAAGATAATCTGAACTGCATTCACAGATTTTTGAAAAAATGTACGGTCAGCGAAAAAAGTGCTAAAATCCAAAAAAAAATATTTTTATGCCTATCGATCCTACTTCGTATGGGGATCAAAATACTCTATGGGACCATTTAAGGTATGAGTACTAGAAATGTCAGAAAACGCTAAAAACATTTTCCATACATTTTGTACTGAAAAACGATAAATCAACTCGAAATATTCTTTATCGCCAAACAATCCTATTTCTTACTGCGATTAAAAGATTCTTTAAGGCCTATTGAAAATTAAATACAAAAACTACGGTAAGACACAACATATCACACAAACTTAAATATAGGTTATCTATTGTTCTAAATGACCGCCGTTTTCACGAATACATAAGTTCACTCGTTTTTGTACTGAGCAAGTAGCAGCGGAAAGTTTTCTTTGATGGACATTATTTAAAATCCTCGTTAATGCCTCTTTCAGCTCCTGAACACTGTCGTAGTTTCTTTTGTAGACTTAATTTTTTAGGTGGCCCCACAAAAAAAAATCGAGAGGCGTTAGATCGGGGCTACAAGAGGTGCTATTAAGGGAACACATGGTCCAATTAAGTGGCCACCCCGCAGCCCCTATCTATCGCCTCTCGAACTTATGTATTCGTGAAAACGGCGGTCATTTAAAACAATAGATAACCTATTTTTAAGTTTGTGTGATATGTTGTGTCTTATCGTAGTTTTTGTATTTAAATTTCAATAGGCCTTAAAGAATCTTTTAATCGCAGTAAGAAATAGGATTGTTTGGCGATAAAGAATATTTCGAGTTGATTTATCATTTTTCAGTACAAAATGTATGGAAAATGTTTTTAGCATTTTCTGACATTTCTAGTACTCATACCTTAAATGGTCCCATAGAGTTTTTTGATCCCCATACGAAGTAGGATCGATAGGCATAAAAATATTTTTTTTTGGATTTTAGTACTTTTTTCGCTGACCGTACAATTTTTCAAAAATCTGTGAATGCAGTTCAGAATATCTTAAAAAGTTATGGATAGTCTCCTAGGAACGTTTTCCTGTAACTATAACGGTTAAGGTACCTGCCCTTACTGACCCGTCTCAAAAATCCACCCTGTATACTTATGAATTTAGGTAGGGTTACCAACTCAAAATTTGAAAGGTCCGGAGAATTTTAGCTGAATATCATATTACATTTCTTTAAGAGCCCGGACATGATAGTAAAAAAAAGTTTTTTTAAAAGTAGTATCTACCAAATGCACTTAAAATTTATTCCTCAGGAAGAAACAGATTTAGAAAACATCCAGTTGCTATCAATTTTCTTACAAAACTGAGCCAAGTTTCTAGAGACGCTAAGCGCAATGTGTTGTTTTTAAGTTGATTATAACTATTTTGTTTTTAAACTGATCATGATTTGTTATTAGTCATAAGTTGATTTTTTTCATGATTAGAATACTTTTAATATAAAAGCCGTTTAAGTAAATAAATCTGGACGGTTGATAACCCTAAATACAAGGTATCTGTTCCACTGATACTGCACTGCGATACGGACAGCCGATACGCAGTCGGACCCACACGACTGCAACTCGACGCACCGGTTCTAGTTACGTGTGAGCACATTAACCAATGACATTCACACGTGCAACAGTACCACCACCACAATATTACTGGAACAACTATTTTTTAGAAATGCCGATTGACACATTTAGTAGGGCGGCACTCAAAATATGCATCAAAGAAGTCTATGGGAAACGCTATGGCTGTTTCTTCTACAATGCGTTGAAGTCGCGAAACTCCACCAATCCGCACTGGAGCTGTGCGGCGTAGTGGGCCATTAATGGGTTGAAGCCGGTAGTGCATTGATAAAATCCTAGTTCATGCGGAAGTAATGCAGCAAACAAATTACCGGAAAATGTGAATGAAAGATCGCAGAGAGATTCGATGCGCTCGGTCCAGTTGCAGCCGTCAGCCACCAGCGAGTAGCAGATCAGCACGTAGAATCGTCTACTTGCTGTTTGGCTCCATTTATCTATGCACATTGCATGTGTATTTATAGAAAATTATATTATTACTAACTGCCAGGACAGACTTCGTTCTGTCAAAAGTTTTCATTTTATTTTGAGATGTAAGCTATCCTATCTTTCAAGTTGGATCAAACTGCACACGGTGTGCAAATTTCATTAAGATCGGTTCAGTAGTTTAGGAGTCCATCGCGGACAAACAACGTGACACGTAATTTATATATATTAAGATAAGATATATTTTTTAGAAAATTCAATGTTTACATTTAACTTTTAGGAACTATCTTAAAAGCTACTATAATTCATGTACAGATATATCCTGAAAATTTCATTTGGTTAGCAATACGGCAAGTGGCAATATGTAAAAAAAATACTTTCGTCAAAAAGTAGCGAAAATTACGAGAGTGACTTACATATTATAAACCTACGTTTAAAATGTTTAAATCAACCTTTGGATTTTATTGAGTCACCTTTGATAATAATTAAGTATATTTTAATTACGTAGTCGTATCACAAATTCTTGTTTACAAAATAAGTAGGTACATAGTATAGCAATTAGCAATGCTCTTTAATCAGTGAGCCATTTATATTATGTACTTATATGTACTTAAAACTCTCACTGAAACCTAAAAGCCCAATTCTGAGCAATATGCTCAATACATCATAATAAATAGTCGGCAAACGAACAGGATTATCCATCTGGTGATAAACGGCCATCCTAGCCCATGGCCATCAGTAAGGGGTCGATCATTAATTACATAAGGACGGTTTTGCCTATTTTTGACCCCCCCTACCCCCATGTAAGGACACGTTAGATTTCTTGGACCCTCTCCTCCCTCCCTTATGTAAGATTTACCTAGTTTTAGCATGGAATAAACTGCATTAAAATTCACAATTTGACAAAAAATATTTGGCGGAGAGTAGGTATCTTAGAATATATTACGTAAGAATATCTTTAAACCTTCCTCCCCCCGAAGTAAGACCACTACCACAAAATAGAGCTGTGGCAGCACCGACGCTGATAACGAACCGGGTGCTTGATTTCTGCCTCTCCGACACAGTGATGAACTAAATCTTTAAGCAATGTGCCGAATGGGCGGATAGCATCTTTAAAACGCATGGAAGTAGGCACGCTTACACACACACACACACACACACATACACACACACACACACACACACACACACACACATACATATACAAACACAGTAAGAAAGGTACACACACTATTACATAAACTCACACTTTGCACTGTTTTATTTTAATTGCGCCGAAAATTTATTGTATATAGCTATTAAGTTTCTCATTTTAAGTGACAATGTACTTATAATAATAATAAGTATGTCTTATGGGAAATAAAGAATCTTTAAACCGAAATCAATAAATGATTAAATCTTTAAACATGTTGCAGACGGGGACAAATTGCCAAAGTATTAAGTAGAGTAAGTTGGAAATGTAGGGAATACAATCTCACTAGATCTTAGACCTAGCCGAGATCTCGCGAGACCGCCGGTTTACAAGTAGATCTCGAGCTTATGAGATCTCGATCTCGCGAGATCGAGATTGCGTTCCCTAGTGAGAATTAGTGTATAGTTCATCCCATAGATATATACTCTAGGTTCATCCCAATCGGTTTATTCGTATAGTAGTTATGATGGATCCAAGAACCTGACAAAACCACACACATGCAGGTCAAAACGACCCTACTCTTGGGCTACTTTACATCAATAATAAAAGCTGTTTCGGACTATTTTAAGTGTCCTAAATGCTTGCTCGGCAGAAATTCGCTTTATGTCCCCAATGAGTCAGAAGCTGTGAGATTTAATCTCATGCATAATAAGGTCCGATGATTGACAAGTCCCTATTGAGGAACCCTTGCAGAGTCGGGCTATTCAGCGCTGCCTCAATGGATTTGTATGGGACATGGGTATTGAAAACCAACACAATATGAACGAGTATACGCTGACCCTCGATTTAGACTGCTTTGTAAATCCAAGGGCGAACCGGTTTAATTTCAATAGAAGAGCTTGTTAAATTGCAGAGCCTATAGATTTAATAAGAATTTTGTAATGTCTGTCCTTTAAGTTTGACGTGCTATTGAAAATAACGCTAGTGATGTTGGCAACCGAAATGACGGTGATTTACTGAACTCGTTGTAAGTATTTGATCTTCCGGATCAGGAATTGCCAAGGTTTGTCTATTATGTTTTACCGTGATTGTCCAAAACAGCTCATAAACACAAACAGATAGGTATGTGTAATAAGTTCTGATTGAAATTATTTTTCTTTGGTGAGGTGGAATCCTTAGGTTTTGTTATTGATGCTTACGATATTTATTTATACTTAGATAAAATTATTAAAAATATAATTAAGTTTTCGACCCAAATAATTTCTCTAAATCGCTTGGGGATGAGCAGTGACATTTACTCACACTATGAGAGGAGAGCTGAACAGTGTGGCGGCATGGCGGTTATTGGTTGTACCTGAGGTTGTAATGATGATGACACTTAGATACGAACGATATTTACTGAACGTTGTATTGACAGAGCGACTACGAGCAGCAAGGCTATTCTGTTTTGTAACTTAACAGCGGAATCCGCGATGAGTTTCAAAATTGAAGTTCGAGTCCGAGATCTTGATATGTGATTCTCTAATCATCTGGTACGCACTTGCGAAGTGAAGGGAGTCTCGAACTCTAACTTCACTTTAGAAACTCATCGTGTATTCCGCTGTCAAGTTACAAAACAAAAGCCAACTTGCATCATATTGACATGTCATTATCTAATCATCTAGTACGCACTTGCGAAGTGAAGTGATCCTAGAACTCGAACGTCAATTTTGAAACTCCGCTGTCAAGTTACAAAACAGAATAGCCTCGCAGAAACGTCAATTTCCTGTTCTTACGCTCTTCATCATCGGCGCGCTAGTGACATAATTATCTACCTCTTTTTTGCACTATAATATCATTGGGTATATCTATAATGGTAAAAAATGCCTACATAGTGTGAAAATTACTTCACTTCACGAGACACGAACTATCTGAACTATTTTTCAAAACAAATATAGTCCGCTCCAACGTAGAGTATCTTTCAAGCCAAGCAATTAAAAAGACAATCATGTAGGTCGCCATTTACAGTTAATGTCACTTCTAGATAAGGTGAGCAGTTTATTACTTTGTTTATAGGATTGTCAGGTAGATTCACATTGTTTTTATACCCACTCCTATTATGACTATGGATATTGCTTCTTACTCTTCTTAGCGACATATCAAGACGAAACATGCTCCTGTAACTTTTAAGTTGACTTTCAGCAGTATGTAATCAGCTGCAATCCATCCATAAACGCATCCAATATCTTAATAGTTTTTGTGAAAGCGTGTGCAAACATGCAGACAAACAGAATGTCTCCGCTGAGTCTGTCCGCGTGAAGCTGTTGCCAACAGCAACTATCCCTTCGAAAAAAAAGCAGATTATTTCTTTGTTGGTTTTGATACTTGATGCACTGATAAGTAATCATAAGGTTATGGTTAAGATTACCATTGTTTCAACTACGACCACTTCGTTAAAAGTGAACAACGAAGAGAGAATTAGAAGCAAAATGCAGAGAATCTCTCATAGCACGACATCCGATTTATAAGAGCGGTTTTTGCCAATCGGAATTGAATGTGTTAACCAATTTTAGAGTAGCCATCGCAATAGACTGCTTTGGCAACTATTGTAAGCGCTTCCAATTAATATATAATTAATAAGTATAATTATGTAAATCTAAATCTTATTTTCATATTAATCTCAGTGTTGTTGTAATTAACATTGCACTATGTCAACGGTTATCTAACTGACTTATCCCAGGTTAAACAGAGGTGGTACGGGAGGATAACGCGTTATCTCGGTATTTGAATACTGGCTCTGTTGAAAGAGATTTGCCGCATTTATAATTCGATAGAGAACTAATTTCTTAGTGCTGCTAATCGATTCTGTGCAAGTTTGGATTTTACACTTTTTTTACTTTTTACTCTTCAATGTTATTTTATTCGGCTTTAATTAATTTTCCTTCCTGTTCTTCCTTCCGATAACATTGCGAGTTCTTTAGAACTTTAAGCGTATTTTTGCACACTAAATTCAATCTTTTTAGAGTTAACTAGCTGCCCGGACAGACTTCGTTCTGTCAAAAGTTTTTTTTATTTTGAGATGTAAGCTATCCTATCTTTCAAGTTAGATCAAACTGCACACGCTGTGCAAAGATTAAAATCGGTTGAGTAGTTTAGGAGTCCATCGCGGACAAACAACGTGACACGTAATTTATATATATTAAGATGTTACCGTGAAATTGGTTTTCATGCATCATAATTCATTGCTTCATGAAGTCCCGGCAACTGCAACCGCGTGGAAGCACGAGATTTTCCAAAACGCTATTCATATCAGAAGTTATTCATCGTATGATAAATATCTCCCGCCTGCCTCACCTTCGCCAAGCCCTTCGGAGTCGGAACACGAAGATACAGTACACAGTAAGGACGGAGAAATGCGTCCGCGGTCTATTTCAGTATTTTCAGTCGTGCCCAGAGCCATTTTAGATCTCTGACGTCACCGTCGACGGTTTCGCAACGGACACGTCAGTATTTCATAAGGAATAAGAATCAATTCGGTGCTCTAATCATTCAGCGGGCACTTATACTGATTACGTAAATCATTCATGGGCTAATGGTCTGATTGACAGCGCGTCTGGAAGGAACACTTGGTCAGACTACGCTCGTATCCGTGTGCATTGTTTGATTGCTTCGCGAAGCGTTTTGTGAACCTACTACTACCGAGACATGTTACATTAATTGTAATTTTTGACTGGCTTCCCCTTTCGTGATTTGCTTCACTCTTAAAAAAAAGCAAATTTGTAACTTTCAATTTGTGACCGATTTCAAACAGAATGATATCAACGTTAGGAAAGATTATTGCCATGACCAGAAGATAATAATTTTCATCATACCTTCAATTTGAGTTAGGTATACTTATAAGTATCATACGCTAAGGTTAGTTTCAAAGTTCTTCTCATTTAAATTTTGAGCTTTTTGATTCAAATTAATATCACTAGTTTTCACTAGTATAACTTTTTGGACCCAAGACTTCTTCAATTCTGTTAGTGACCCTAGAGTCTTAAATCCGAAGTTCTAGAGAACTTGATATTTCTTGTTTCATAATTATTTTAGTACTGCTTAAGATAGGTACTTATCTATCAATGACTAAGATCGTTGTTTTGAATTTAAATTCATTACAACTTCCTCTTCCTGATGATGATTTACCAAACTGGAAAGCAAAACATACTGACGTTTGCTTTTTGATGAAGATGACCTTTCAGCTTGGCATTAGGCCACTAATAACGATAGTATTTTTGCTTCCTTCCCATAAAACCTTGTCCTATATCTATGGCTACTCAATATTTATTTAGTTTCATATTAATATAAATTTCGTAATGTTTTCAATACCTACACATCTTTACTGAGGCACGTGTACTCACCATGGTGAATTGATTTACGACGTAGCTACTATAGGTCTGTTTATGATATATATGTATACGTAATACAGTTCGAGGCCAAACTGACATGTAATAAATAATTCTTGATAAAAATAACCGACTTCAAAATACATAACTCAAAAACTAAGACCACATGACAAGCACCAGCTTTAAAGAACAACTTTAATCTGAGAAAAAATATTAATCATCATCGAGTCCATCATACCTATTTATAAACCACAACTGTTCAGTTTTTCCAGTGTTACACTGAGGCCCCTACCGGCTCTACCACACGGGCCATCTGCCGAGCCGATTGTCAGATTTCAAATAGTTTAAATTTGAAAACATATTATTATTGTAATACTCCCAATATGTTTCCTATCCTGCAAGGCTATTCTGTTTTGTAACTCGACAGCGGAATCCGCGATGAGTGTCAGTTTTGGCAAGGAATTTTGACACTCATCGCGGATTCCGCTGTAGAGTTACAAAACAGAATAGCCTTGCTGCTCTTAGCTCTTCTTTCTGGTTCGGCGATAGGATGCATATGATGTTTATACTACATGGACATTCCATGGCTTATGGTGACCACAAATCAGGTTGGTTCTTCTTGTTCGTTTGACGGTAACATAAAAAAACTCACAAGTAGATCACTTTCCTCACGATTTCCTTTATTGTAATTAGTGATAATTAGGCTAGAATTTCAGGCGGCAGACCGTTGCCCCGAGTTAACGGTATGACGAAAATGTTTGTTTTCTGTGAATCATGCCTGCAGGGCTATTCTGTTTTGCTCTAACTACCTACCCTTTAACTACTCTATTTACCTCTCAATGCGAGTTATCCGTCCGTATCTTCCCGTTACTTATCTTTGATATGGAATAGGTCCTCGAAATGATAGATTAATTTCATGGGTAGAAATATTAATAACCCTATCTTTATTAATTAAATCGCCTTACGTAGTTAATAACCGGAAACCAATGTTTACCCGGAAATAGATAAGAGATAGAAGGGATATTGAAATCGAAAAGAATTGTATCAGGAATTCAGGATGTAGAAGACAAACGATTGTACAGTTCCTCAGAACTGCAGGATATGTCCTTTTTGCTACCGGGAAAACGCTCACTGTAGTTATTGTTAACTACAAAAAGGCGGACCTTTGTTTTATCAATTGTTTTGTGTAAAATCTACACGCACAATGTGCAAATAAAAGGACGGAACGGAAAGAGCTGTACTGCAGCCGATTGAAATGAATCTGTTCTATGACGTGCTCATTAATTGAAACCTTGCAGTGAGTGTCGTCATTTGAAAGCAAATCAATTGTTATTGTGAATCTATCATCATTACTATCGTGATCTATCACTAAGGTAGCCGCACCATAAATTGCGTAATGATTGTTTGTCATTATGTAAGAAAAAACCCAGTGCGCCAGTTCTTTACTTAAGTAAATAGCCAAAACCTGCCGCCGACCCTCTTAAGTATCGGTAAGTGGACACCGTCGCCCATGGATGCCCAGTAACATCGAAGGCATCACCAGGGCGCCCCGGCCAAAAAAGAAGGGAACTCGCGGAAGAAAAGCCGTAAAGAAACTCATCAGCACATCTTTTAAAAATAAAACCAATATTTATTACAAAAATAAGTATTCTCTAACCTGAGCAGAACTGGTTGCCTAGCTGGTCATTTGTAAGCATCCTTAGCATTTACATATTCATCTGATGATGACGACCAGTGTGGCGCAATGATTACCATGCCGGATCGCCGCGCCGAGGGTCCTGGGTTCGATTCCCAGCGAGGCGGAAATTTGAATGATGAGTTTGAATTTCTGTTCTCGGTTTGGGTGTGAATGTCCTTGTCTAGTGTGTTGTCCATGGCACCCACGACCGCGACACATGGAATCCTAGTGTGGGGCTATGAGTGTGAAGCGTTATTATTATTATATCGTTCCAGCTATCGCGGTGACGTTCTACCTGGTGTTCTACGCGATGCTGGCGGCCATGTTCGCGGTGTGCATGGCGGGGCTGTTCTACCAGCTGGACGTGAACAAACCCTACTTCACGCTACAGGAGTCGCTCATCGGTGAGTATACAGGACCTATTCCAGTATCCAACAGTAGGTATTTAATAGGTTACTGAAGTTGACCAAATATCGAGTGATGAACTCTAATTGAATTATTGGCTCCGAACTATTCTGCCGTGGAGTCATGTTCTTTAAAATTAAATGAAACCATTGTGACCAGTGTTTCAATGGTCCAATTTAGCTAGTTGTATTATCATCATCGCAAAACGTGTTCTTGTCATGGTCATGGAACTATCCCAATCCCACTATGGTCTAAACATTGTTACGGATAAACGCTAAACGCTAAATAAAACGCTAACACACTCATACCCAGTAGCTGTGTCGCGGGTGGCATGAACGACACATATTTATAACACATCTCAATCACATTTGTGACCCGAGTACAAATATTTATCTGTCATATAAGTATCTGCCCCGGCCGGGAATCGAACCCGGGACCTCTCGCTTCGCAGACAGGGTCGCTACCAACTAGGCTACTGGCTACCCATGTGCGGATTGGTAGACGTCACACATGTAGCAAATGGTAAGTTTACATACTGTTTCGAAATAGGCGTATTGAAATTATTGGTGCATGCAGGATTCGAACCCTGGCTCCCTACTGTGCATGCACCAGAGTTTAAACTCAAACCATTGGGATATCGCTGTTAATAAATTTTAATTTGACAATATAGGTACGTCCCTTCATTATTACTTTGTACGTTATGTAAAACAAGGAATGTTGTAATTGAGGTCACAAATAAATTGAAGTACCTACACGTGTTGTTAGATAAACAGAGAGCGGTAGTAAGGAAGTTAATAATTAAGGACCACTGCTATAATTAGCATTTCCACATTAACGCCCTACATGCAGGTACCTACTCGGCCTTTCCATGATAATATGAAAACTTACGTCACTACACATGTCACCTAAACAATGCATCATTATAATACATGTGGTTCATTTAACTTTGTCTTGAATTACGTAGCTATAGCCCTATAGGTACTAAATACATACACAAATGTACACAAAGCACGCATACCTGCGAATACCATACATACATCTATTAGAAGCAGGCGACGCAAAAATGACGACCTGCTGGCTGCTTGAACCAATAAAAAATTCCTTTCGTCGTTGTCGTTTTTGCCCCCATTCCCCGTACAATGTAACAAAACCACCTGCTAACCAACATTCTCCACGTCTCGCGCTATGAGTTATGACTAAGACCGGTGTTCCAGGGGCGAGCCCGGGCGTGGACTACCGGCCGCGGCCGGCGGACGACGTGGCGGTCAGGTTCGACGTCAGCAACAGCACCGCGCTGGCCCGCTACACCTCGGAGCTGGAGGAGTTCCTTAAACGTAAGCTCCATTACGTATTATATCGACTACTAGCGCTCTGCTCTGCTTTGCCCGCGTTTACGGGATATTAAGTACCCCATGTTTTAATCCAGATCCTGGTCTGCCTGTGAGCTAAATGTCATGAAAATCCGTTCAGTAGTTTTTGTATCAAAGGGAAAACATTCATACAAACTTTCAAATTTATAATATTACGAGTACCCGCCCTCGCTTTGCTTCGGTTTTCTTATTTTTTTACACCTTGGGTTGGCTTCAACCCATTAATGGCCCACTACTGGGCACGGGTCTCTCCTCTTGAGGAGGCCTAGAGCATACTCCACCACGCTGCTCCAGTGCGGATTGGTGGAGAGGTTAGTGGCCAACCCGAGTGTCGGAAGTTTTCAAACCGCCCGAGGGCCTCCGACATGGCTTAACGACCGTTATCTTATGATAACAACCGGGACCGACGGCTTTACGTGCCCTCCGAAGCACGGAAACGCTCAAGAAATTTTTGCCACTAGCGGTCACCCATCCAACTACCGACCGCGCCCGCTGTTGCTTAACTTTGTCGATCACATAGGATCAACACAAGCCGCCGGGCTATGAGCGCTTCACCACCTTGGGTTACATTATTGGAGTTTCACTAAGTATCTCTAACTTTTTGAAAATATAATATAGCCTATGTCACTTGGGGATAGTTTAGCTTCCCAACAGTGAAAGAATTTTTCAAATCGGTTCTGTAGTTTCGGAGCCAATTCAATGTAAAGAATCAAATCTTTCCTCTTTATAATATTAGTATAGATGTAGAATATTAGTAGGATAAAAATGTAACAATCCCGTTGCCCACTTGGTCACCCTGCTAGCCGTGCAAGAGAACCTGTGCTCGAATCCCAACCGTAACACGTCAAGAGAGGCAGTATGTAGTTTATGTGATAGATAATGTTTACTGTCAACAGGACAAGTGGGAATAAACTATTGTTTTCGGGTTGTGGATGTTTGTGATCTGTCAATTGTTTGTTTCTATAAAAGCAACGTTAGTACGAGGGTATGAGGGCATCTATGTGAGCGAGAGAATCTTTAAAAAATCCTGATGCTTCAGGCTCTTTGTTAATGCTAAGTTGTCCGGTACCGCCCTTTGCACATAGAAATTCAGTAGTTTCAGAGAATTCGGAGAAGGTGCAGGAAATCGTTTAGCAGTTATCGGGCCTTCAGACTTAAATGTGTGTTCCAGCGTACCAGAACGAGAAGTGGTTCACCGCGAAGAAGGAGTGCAACGCGGATGACAACTACGGCTTCCCCGCCACTCCTTGCCTCTATATTAAATTGAACAAGGTGAGATTCTGTGAGATTCACGGATTCTGTTTGATGAAAAGACGGTTACAGTCAAAAGTTAGCTACAGTTACGAGAAAAGAAAAATGAAATGTATTTCGATTCTCTTGACTATAGCTAACTTTTGACTCAACAACAACAAACAAAATAGAGTGATAATTATATCAATTTTAAGGCTAATATTAACAAAGGATAGGTTGTAGGAATTTCGTATTGTAATTATGACTATTTCTAAGTATTATATTTGCAGATCTACGGCTGGAAGCCGCAATACTTTGACGCAGCGGCCCTGCCCGCCGACATGTCCAGCGACCTGTCCGAGTACATCAACAGTCTGGACCCAGCTGATGTTTGTGATACCTTTATTTATTCAATAGTTCAACTGCTAGAAAACCATTCAAATATTACATTGTCATACCTCCACCAATCCGCACTAGAGCAGGGTGTTGGAGAATGCTTTAGGCCTCCTCAAGATGAGGACCCGTGACCAGTAGTGCACCATAAATTAAATTACAGTTAATGCCGTGTTTTTTTACGGTTGAATATTCGTCTGGATCGGAGTTGGTCACGTATAATGCGTACTTTGCGCATTTCGCGCGCATTGTTCGATCGATTGACGATCCTGTAGCCTAGTTGGTAGCGACCCTGCCTGCGAAGCGAGGGGTCCCGGGTTCGATTCCCGGCCGGGCAGATATATATGTGACAGATAAATATTTGTACTCGGGTCATGGATGTTATTGTGATGTGTTATATGTGTCGTCCATGCCACCCGCGACACAGGTTAAAACCTACTGCGGGGGTATGAGTGTGTAAGCGTTTATTCACTGTTGTCTCCAGCGTCAACAAGTGTGGGTTTCGTGCTGGTCGGAGCACTCCAACGCGACGCGGATCGAGTACCCGTGGGGCATGGGGCTGCCCGCGCGCTTCTACCCCTTCCGCAACCAGGAAGGGTACCTCAGCCCGCTCGTAGCCGTGAGGGTCACCCCGCCAGGTCAGTCGAACATCTGTTTTTAACTTTACAGGTTAATGCTCGGCAATAAGAAATCTCTTTGATGGTAACCTTTTTGAAATGATAGTGATATCTATGTGAATAAATATATTTTTAATTTTGAATTTTAAACTTAGTAAAAGACTACTACTATTTTCTTAAGACTCGTATCATAGGTGGACGAGAATAGCTATTTAGATCCCAGTATATTATTTGCGCCTAAACTATCCATAGCACGGTTACGAGGAAAGGTGCAATGTAGGCCATTATAAGGGTTAAAACCATGTTATTTTTATGTACTCGCACTTTTGTGCAGGGCTTTGGGGTTGCGGAGATAAACTCACTTGAACCCTACTTATTCACTTTAGTTTGCGTGTATCGAATATCAAAATATTCTGTGATTTCTAGCCTCGCACGTATTTATATTGGTATCGCTTTTTCGTGGAAGTTTTGGCGGCAATCAAACAGTATTTGATGCAGCAATAAACTCACGAATATTAGGAAAATGAGACCTGGATACAAGAAGTATTTCAATGTCAATACCACCTTATGTACGAGGCACAAGGTGGACATTCTTCTGACATATCTTTATTCACATGTTATCGATACTCTTGATATTGCTCAGTCACAGACAGAGATTTACCATCTGGTTGCTTTCTATTGTTTCCAGAAAACTTTCGCGAAGCTTTATGTCTTATAAAACTCTGAAATAAATCAATTATCATGATAATTTCTTGACGTTAGCGAAAAGAATCGTCTGATCGTAGTGAACCCTCGCTTCGCTGCGTCGACAGGGTCGACTAAACTTTGCTTGTTTTACGCATTAAGCATTTATGCATCTTTTATGCAATGTGATTGCAGCGAACACCCAGGTAGTGCTGCGTTGCCGCGCGTGGGCGCACAACGTGGACTACAACAAGAGCATCAAGGAGGCGTCAGGGTACGCGCGCATCTTGCTGCGGGTGGACGACACCACGCAGGCCACGGACCAGTAACACTCGTCTTTATGTTGTTAGGGACTACTTCCTACTACAACGTATTCATCTATAAAGTCTGGACACGAAGTAGGAAGAAATTCGTACATTGACTTGTTATTACCTGTCTCTGTCATTCCCGCATAAATATAATGCGTGCTCACTCGCACAGTGCAATGGCCGCCGTTCTATGCGAGTGAGCACGCATTATATTTACGCGGGAGTGACAGAGACAGGTAATAACAAGTCAATGTACGAATTTCTTCCTGCTTCGTGTCCCGACTTTACTAGCGCTTTGCCCGCGGTTTTACCCGCGTTCTCCGGGATAATAAATACCCTATATATTATTCCAGATCATTGTCTACTTGCGTGCTTAAATTTCATGAAAATCCGTTCAGTAGTTTTAGCGTGAAAGACTAAGAAACATGCATACAAATTTTCACATTTATTACTATGATATGAATACCCATGATTTGGATTGTATGCCGATGTTTTAACCCTTACTTGTATTGTGGTCATAACTAACAGGTTTGAATCTAAGCTTGCCATGGTTCATGCAAATGGGTCAAAATATCGTCATACACTGTATAATTATGTATAATCGTGAGTACCCGTGGCATTGTCAGATCCTATATGCACAATCTGAGATGAGTTAAAAAAATCATGACCTTTACATTAAGTTTATTTCTATTAGTCCAGTGCCGATAATTTTTGAAACGAAAAAAAATTATAGTAGAATGAAACCTATTGCAAAAGGAAGAGAATATAACGAAGATTATAGGAAAAATAAATTACGGGCGATCTGAGGTCGGGAAGGGGGGGGAGGGGGGGGGGGGGTTTAAGGGAAAAAAATGGTTTATCTCGATTTCCGGAAAAACTACAAGTCCTATTGAAAAAAGTTGAATGGCAAAGTTGTAGGTAATAAAAAGATCTACAACTTTTGTATTTACACTTTTTTACATAACCTCAAAATTTATGTGAAAAATTCAAAAAACCACGTTTTTGGTTTTTTATTTTTATCTTTTACAAAAAATATTTTTTTTTTCACGAAATTTGGTGAAAACTTACCTTTGTATGTCCTTAACATACTGTAATTTTTTTGATTCAAAAAAATATTTTTTTCCACCTTATTTTGACCTTAAATCAAAAAAACAACCTTATTTTCAGTCGAAAAATCTCACGTCAAAATATCTGATTTTTTTTAAAAGTCGGTAGTCTTCTTGTTCGTTGGAATCTCTACTTTCTAATGGTATACAAAAACCTATACACTAATATGGTAAATGTTCTCAGAAAATGCAATGAAACGACTACTATTTTCGCATGTTTTTTGCCATCTCATATGCAATCAATGAAATCCGAAATTTTTTTGCGAAAATCTCTACTTTCTAATGGTATACAAAAACCTATACACTAATATGGTAAATGTTCTCAGAAAATGCAATGAAAAGACTACTATTTTCGCATGTTTTTTGCAATCTTATATGCAATCAATGGAATCCGAATTTTTTTTGCGAAAATAGTTGTCGTTTCATTGCATTTTCTGAGAACATTTACCATAGTAATGTATAAGTTTTTATATACCATTAGAAAGTAGAGATTCCAACGAACAAAAGGACTACCGACTTTTTAAAAAAATCTGATATTTTGACGTGAGATTTTTCGACTGAAAATAAGGTTGTTTTTTTGATTTAAGGTCAAAATAAGGTGGAAAAAAATATTTTTTGAATCAAAAAAATTACAGTATGTTAAGGACATACAAAGGTAAGCTTTCACCAAATTTCGTGAAAAAAAAATATTTTTTGTAAAAGATAAAAATAAAAAACCAAAAACGTGGTTTTTTTAATTTTTCACATAAATTTTGAGGTTATGTAAAAGAGTGTAAACACAAAAGTTGTAGATCTTTTTATTGCCTACAACTTTGCCATTCAACTTTTTTCAATAGGACTTGTAGTTTTCCGGAAATCGAGATAAACCATTTTTTTCCCTTAAACCCCCCCTCCCCCCCCCCTTCCCGACCTCAGATCGCCCGTAATTTATTTTTCCTATAATCTTCGTTATATTCTCTTCCTTTTGCAATAGGTTTCATTCTACTATAATTTACTTCCACTTTTTACCGTTTTTAGAGCTATCGGCACTGGGCTATATGGCCATAGAATAGAAACAAATATGGCATAGGCCATAGAGGATTCGAATATTCAATTTAATTTACATGAATCGGTTATATCAATTTTATCTTTAAATTTTCATTGATCTAATCTGTAATTAAAAAAATATTATTATTACTTTCTAAGGGTCTTTGAAACACGCGTAAGTATTAGATATAAAATCAAAAAGTAAAGCGCAGGAATCCTTTCGGACTATCATAGTGCTGACCCTGGTATTGATTTTTTTTAACAATTGATTAGGTAAAACAGTATTGTGTTACTTGATAACATACTGTTATTGTACTTTTTACAATCTAGTTATCTGAATCTCATAACAATAAAAATGCTTAATTTAAAAACTGTTACTTAATTAATTTATTGTTGAATTTTTTTGTGAATTTTTTAATTTAATGACTATTAAAAATGTAGTACCTATATGATGTTCTTATGGAACTTTATCACTATTTTTAATATTACAATCAATGTCTTCTGATCTGACTTCACCTCAACGGAACCTTCCAAGCTTCCCGGCTAGACCTCCCTTTGTGCAGCAATAGGGATGTTGACTAATTTTAGGATTTAATTTGATTTTATAGAACCATATGATTCACGAAAAAAATATTATAAAAATAATAATCTTCAATTTGCAAACAAAAATTTATAAAACAAAATCATTTTCAAATTTCCCACCAAAAACGTCACGTGACGTCACTAGCCGATATTCAATACTATCTGTCGACTGAAGTTAGTCGCACTTGCATATAAAATATGAACAATGACGTCATAAGCTCAAAGTGGCGTTTGAGGTCATGTGACAGTGGGTACTATTTTTAACATTTTAAAATAATTATATTTAATTTATTGTGATTGATTTCAACAAAAGAATAATATTTTAGGTGTTTAAATGTTTTCCTTGATACTTTAAACATAAATTTATTTTAATTTACTGATAGTGTCAACATCCCTATTGTCTTCTCGGCTGAGCCTTTCCAAGCTCGCCCACCTGTTCGCGTGAAGCTGTAAAGGCCGCTAGAGTCAATAGCAACTGTCCATTCGAAAAAAAATACTATGAACCATTGAGGCATGTACAAAAGAAGACATCTCAAACAAAATGTGTGTCCCCGCCGAAAGGTTCTATTTTCAAAATTGAGCCCCTGTTCTCCTTTCAAAATGAAGCCGCGCAGCGCCAATTCATTGGAACATACATTGTGTTCGCGGTGTCTCTTCTATACGCTAGTAATAATACTTCAATGCTATTAATACTTATCCCAGCCTCACTGTGGGACATAGTTGTACATAAATGCAGCAAACGAACTTCCCTCCTACCAAGAATGAGATCAGGGCATTCTATTCTACTTTTATTTATCAACTCGAGGCAATTTTTAAAGAACATTTTACAACACGATAAGTTTAAAAATATAACTATTGAACATTGAAGTATAATGTCATAGAACAGACATCTCGAACAAAATGCATGTCCCGCCGGAGGATCTATTTTCAAAATTGAGCCCCTGTTCTTTCAAAATCGAACGAATCCGTTGAAAATTGAAGCCCATTGGCCAATTCATTGGGACATACATAATATTATTATCGTGTTCGCGGTGTCGGTTCTATACGCTAGTACCTGATAATACTTCAATGCTATATAAACCAAAATTCGTTCACGAAATAATATGTTTTCTAATGGTTATCTATAATTGCTTATAACATAAGAGGTATTAATTTAGAATCCCACCTTTATAACTAGCTTAACAAGTAGATAAAATAAAAAAGCAAGTTAAACAGTCCGGTTTTGTAATTTGTTGTACGATTTTATATAAAGAGTGTAAAGATTGGGCGATTTATTATTAATTATTAACAAATAACTCGTATAGTATCCACAGATCTTAGAAAAAATATATTTATAAAACTTAACAAAAAAAAAACAGTCCGATGTATTCAGCTAAATATTTTTAACCTGTATCATTCCCATAAACTTATTACTTTATTTATTGTATAACTCGCGCCAAAAGTTCAAACACGTAATAGGTTTGACGCGAGTTTAGAATACTAAAATAGAGTAAGTAGTAGATAGTAAACTACACGTTTTTTTTATTATTAACTGCGTTTTAAATGATAATAGATAGGTTTGTATATTGTAAGATAGTGATCCTATTACCAAAAACGTGTACATGATTTGTAAAGTTACAATATGCAACGCTTTAAGTCCGGTTTACACGTATTAAGTACTTAAGTAGATTTTAAGTAAATTAATAAGTACGTGTAAACAGACAATTTAGTAACTTTTTAGTCAAAATTTAGCTATCTACTTAACTACTTAATACTAAACAAGGCTTGGTGGGCCAAAAAATACGAATCGTTTCAGACAGCGCTGCAGTACTACACGCCCTGGACGGCAATATCATACAGTCTGGGCTCATACTAGAGTGTCACCAAACATTGCAAGACATCGGACTAAAAAATCGAGTCACCTTGCAATGGATTAAAGGGCACAGTGGCTCCCTAGGAAACGACATGGCAGACCAGTTGGCCAGGAGGGGATCCGAGCAACCTGCGGTCGGCCCGGCCCCTATGCTACCACTAGCATTCAATCAGCTAAGGTCCTGGCTACGTCAAAGAACATTGAAACAACATGCAGATCAATGGGCACAAATCAGTACGTGCAGACAATCTCGGGAAACAGTGCCCTGCCCCGATGCACGACTGACCAGACGGTTACTGTCACTTGACAGGAGGGACCTGCGAATAATAGTAGGTAACATCACTGGACACTGTCCACTTAACAAACATTTATATGTTCTAGGTATGACCGACAGCCCCCTATGTAGGGCATGTCTGTCGGCCGATGAAACGACCCCTCACGTAATCCTGGAATGCGTGGGCGTAGCTACCCAACGGGCGGAAATCCTCGGCACCCCGAGGTCGTTCCGCGAAGCCTGTGGAGACACCAGGAGGATCCTGCGCTTCTTGACGGAGCTAGGCTGGCTGGATATCTAGCCGGCACACATTTTCACGCGCAATGGCCCGACTTAGAGGCTAAGCGCGGAAATCGGAGCCCATCACCAATACCAATACCAACTACTTAATACGTGTAAACCGAACATAAGGCGTATTTTTGCTAAAAATTGTTGGTAACAATGTTGGCAACAAATGTATTATTCTTAATTTCGTTGCATTAGTATGCCACCAAAACAACATCAACTAAGGGCATATTCAGTTAGAAATCAGAGTAAGCAGCTACCAGCGCATAACTTGACAAGTTATAATGTGTGAATACGCCCTACGCTGGATCTTGCGTATGCATTTTGAAAAGTTTGTTTAATCTCTTACAGTGTGAAAATAAATGTTTTTAACATTAAGTTCAATGATTTGCTGTTATCATTTATCTTCTTGTTTATATGAATATAAATAAGTACACTTGTTAATTAAGAATAACTAAGTGCCGAGACAGTATTTCTTTATCTATTGCAGCAAAAATATTAAGTTATTAGTAATTAGTAAATAGTAGTAACTACTTAAATAATTTGTCTCAAATTGTAATCTCTTTGTCTTTGTCGAATATTATAATTAATGTTTGTTTTTTAATTGTATGCGATACCTGGAAGAAGTACAAAATTGAAATGTACGCTGACGTTCTTGTTGAAATAAAAACAATATCGTTTGTACTTTTTAGTTTCATTTGAAATACTACTTCATTGTCTTTATTCGTATTGGCGAATTATTCAGTTGAATATGGGAATTGATATGATAATAATTATGACCTTATTAATATACGGGGAATTTTAGGATTTTCTAGCTAACATTGGCGAACAGCACCGTGTGTAATATTACACGAACCATTTGGAGCCACTTTTGACCACCTCATAACTCAAAAACTATTCAACATAAACCTGTCAAATTTGGCTCATTTATTAAGACTTGCGAAATACGTACGTCTTTTAAATTTCATAAACACATCTCAAACGGTTATTTAGATATTAACGTCCAAAAATCGAGAAATTTAACACTGACTGACCTATAGATCAAAACTATATTCAACTTCCAGGTGACCTAGAAAGTTAAAATTTGGCATGCAGATAGGTAGTCGGGTGAATACAAAGGAATAAATCTGAAAGTAGTAAATTTTTATCATTTTATGATAATTTTCAAAAAATTGATTCTATTAGGAACACTTACTTATAACGCCTGAAATTTATGAACAGCAATCAAAATTGATGACAGGTGGTCATTATGTGGAATATTTAACGAGTGGAATACCACCCTTAATTTTTTTTAATCGAAACATATCAGTTTTAGTACTTTGTGAAGCTTTCAACGGGGGAAGATGTTCAGTGTCCCAAGTGCCTGTTGGAATTGCATAGCAAAAGTACGTATTATTTACGTACAGATTAGTGAGACGTCAGTAGCCGTTATTTCCAGTGTATTGCATTGTTTCATTTTTAATGTGTGAAAAATTATTCTTCTCTTATCTTGTATGGCATGTACACCACTAAATTTTGTATTATTTCCGAAATTATACCAGTTTAAAGTGATTCGAAGTATTGTTTCCAAATATATTATGGCACGTTATCTCATCGAACACAAACTACTTATAACTAATAAGAGTATATTCGACTATCGTATTTATTATTATTATTACTACTATCGTATCGTATCGTATTTATTATTATTATAACAGACTGGGATTTAGTATTAATTATTATTTCAATATTTAGCGGACATGAATAGTAGAAGATCATTACTTATAAATAATGAAGTAATAGGTATTTTGGACCACGGTGCACTAACTACGGATTTAGTTGAAGGGCACTATTACAGTTCATGTATAAGGTAACAAAATTAATCAGTAACGTTATGAATAAGTATCTACCTAAATAATTTCTGTACAAAAAGTAATGATATCCCATCAAAAACATGAATGTAAAGTAAAAGCCAATTAAAAAAAAAATAATTGAGATCTAAATGGGTGCCAAGTTCTGTGTAGAAAAGCCTAAAATTTTAGTCACAAGAACATGTCATTCAAGCTTTACATTTGAATTGGCTAGTTTTCATTAGTTAGCAACAAACAAACCAAATTTTAGAAAAGTAACATAGGTCATCAACCTAACAGACTTAACAAAGATAATTATACAAATATAATATTGTAGCCTAGATAGGTACGTGAAAACTAACCAAGTCAAATGTAGAGCTTAAATTACATGTTCTTGTGACTAAAATTTTAGGCATTTCTACACAGAACTTGGCGCCCATTTAGATCTCAATTCTTTTTTTTTTAAATTGGCTTTTACTTTACATTCATGTTTTTGATGGGATTTAAGTCTCTCCATCCATCTTTGAGACTTAGTTCATCTCCTTCGTTATCTGTGCACCTCGCTTTATAATGAAGTCAAGAGCGTAATTAACCTGCTGTGCTCGTTCCAAACATTCTCTAGAAGATCTAGAACCTACTGTTAAATATTTTGGTTCATAATAAGTGGCCTGATGATAATTTGTCATGGACAACAAAACCTTAGGTATCACCGATGCGTTGCCGGCCAAGAAAGAAAAGAGAAGGAAAGAACTTTTTCTTTCCTTCTCTTTTGGCTGGCTATCATGCCCCCGCTCGAACATGATAACTAATGGACTGCCGCCTAAACCCGTTTTATTGTGAGTAGAAAACTTATTACGAAATTGCATCAATGAAACAAACAGGGTCGTTCCTCCGCGACCATTCATCACCTCATAGTAACAGTAGCTACCGCTTTACATTACATTCAGGTAATGGTCGTATATCACGTGTCGAAAGACGTATGGAATATTTCCATGGTGTTGAGTGCAGCCGCTCCCTAGCCTCCCTAGCCTCCCTAGCGCCCACACTTAGCTAATCATCCCTCACTGCCTGCCGCCGCCAGATTACACCGGATTATTGACAAAGAATATACAGCCTACAGAAGTAACACAATACTCTACTTATCTGAACTTACTTTACTTTGTAGCGTTATTTCTTTTTGTTCTTTAATCTGAGATTGAAGGAAAAATGTACCTATTGTAACTTAACCTAACCTAGTATCAAAAATAATTGTGTAACGAAGTACGTAAGTAATGTAATCTGTAACAGTATGACCAAAAAAGGTGTTTCCTTTATTTTCATTCATACTGAAATTATGTCATGGTACAATTTCTTTATTGAAATATTTACAAACTATTTTTTAAAGGTGCAATTTCTGGTATACATCAGACTTATGTTTTAACAGTTCAGGCTTGGTAACGAAAATCTACCGTTCATTCTTTACCAAGGCATAAAATAAAAGTGATAACTTTTGGTACTTCTGTACCGCTGTTACATTTTCTCTGAGAGACTATCCAGTGTAGGCACTTTCCTCGTGCTCAACACTCTATGTCCAGTCGTAAACTAACCCATAGCGTTGTATGTTCACTGGGTTCATTCAGTCCGCGTTGTCTGCTCCGTGGCTCCGTGGCTCCGTGCTCGGTAGGGACAGGTGACGGGTGTCAGGCGGCTCGGCTCGAGTCAGGCATTCGGTGTCGGGTCAGCAGTCGCGATGGGCGCGGACAAGCCGAACGGAGCCGTGAACTACTGCCGCCGCCCGCCGCAACGACCCTTCCTGCAGAAGATCCAGTACGCTATATGGAACCCCGAAGACCGCACCTTCTTGGGTAGAACTCCTCATAGATGGGGTGAGTATTTTTGCAGTTTTTTTTTTAATTTAACTTAATTTGTTTCATCAACAAACTTATTGGAAGGTAATCATAAGTGATTTATTTTATTATTGATACTTTATTTTAGAGTCACTGACTCTATGTTTTGGAAAAACTAAAAAAATATTCAGCGCTTAAAATCAAATTAGTAGCTAATATTTCTATTTTATTTAAAATTCTAAAAAGGTTTTTAAATAAAATATTATAAGTATTAAGTCCAAATATTATGTATAGGGCCTCCCAAAAATTACCTAAGATTTGAATGAAGATTTTGATGAGAGAGAGATGAGAATGAGAATTTTTTTTTTATAAACAACTTAGACTTGGAATAAATTAATATGAATTTTAACAAAAAAAAAATACCGATAAGAAACTGTCTTCCAAAAATCTATTCCAAAACCGTAATTATTGTATAGGTACCAAAAATATCTAAGGACAATATCCCTCAATTCCTCATAGACCATTCCATCATCAGTAAAATACGAAAAAATATGGGGCCAATCTGGGAGCTTATGGGAATGAAATAAAAAATAAAAAAATCTTCTAACTCGGTTGATAAATGACGGATTTCTGAGGAAAATAATACAATTGAATACAGAACTATCCGAAAAAATGCCAACTGTTAGTACAAGGGTTAAACTAGAATGGGTGCAGGTACTTTCAAGGAACTTTTGAACTTAGGAAACCGACATGAATGTTTCATAGAGTTATCAATTTATATAGTTATCACCAAATTCCGTAACGTTTTGAAAATTTTTCCGCATATCTTCCTTATACAGACCTTTCTTGAGTAATAATTTGTGTTTTTGTTAAAGAGCGATATACTTAGTTATAATACATTTTCATTATAATACTGGCAGCACAAACAACTTTGCCGAAGCCAATAAACCGCGCTACTCATAAAACAAGTAATTACCATTCACAAGAATCTGTAGTCAATTACAAATCATTCTGCATAACGTATTTTCTAAATTACTTTGCTTACAAAGCTACACTGTTTATAATGCTTTACTTTCAAAGTAAAAACATTGTAAGCAAAGCATCCAAGATATCAATAGGTAGGCGTTGAAAACCTGTGACTAATCACATAGACGTAACTGCAGGTAGTTACAAAATGTTAGTTTTATTAACCGACTTCAAACAAAGGAGGAGGTTCTCAATTCGACTTTTTTTATGTTTGTTACCTCAGAACTTTTGACTGGGTGAACCGATTTTGATGATTCTTTTTTTAATCGAAAGCTGGTGTGACAAGCACCACATAAATTTGAACGAGATCTGACAAGTACTTTTTGAGTAACTTTGAAGTCGGTTATTTTTGTTAGTAAAAGATTATTTATGACCAGCGGTTCTGCCCAAGTTTCCAGGTACTTATAATATAATATAATATAATAAGTACCTTACATATATTTCAGATCATGGTCTAGACTCTAAACCTAGGTACCTCTGTGCTAAATTTTCATCCTATTTTAGGTATAGGTATAACTAAATTTCAATAGATAAAGTTATATAATTATTTATTTCTACTCCTGAAATTGTCTACGAGGTTCCATCGTTAATTATTATTATCAATATGTTACGATACGTAAAATAGAACGGTAAAGTGCGTGTTAGGCTATGGTGTTAGGCCACGCGCAATGTAGAATTCCGTAGTTATAACTAATTGTAAATCGACAATTACTAAATAGGTGTAGGCTAACGTGGACGTGATAATTTTCCTTTTAAATCCATTATACATACATACATACTACTTCTTTGTACACAAGTCCAAAACCTACCAAAAACACACAACATTTCCTTTTTTGAAGTCGATTAAAATATAACCACTTTCAGCCGGGTAAGAAAAAAATAATCTGAGTTAAGTAATATCGAATTTGTAAATATTTAAAGCAATAATCATTACAGATTTGCAGTAACTATAAAACCCCGAAACGGGACACGGCCCAGAGCTAGGGCAAAACATTCTGCCCCTTGTAATGTAATTCAGTCCAAGCCATTAAACCTGGCTGTAGTATTTTCTGGCGGTTTGCCGGAAATGCCTCAAAAATGTGGAATCGGGATACTCTCGGTTAAACGGAGACGTGTGGTAAGCCTACCGTAGATCAATCTTAATAGTTTAACTTACTAACCATTAATTCTTATTACAGTATAATAACGAATGTAACATCCGTTTGAAGTCATAATGTAGTGGATGGATAGATTGAGGAACACTCCTCCACTTCTAAGTTCCGATTTAGATAATATGTAAAAATGCTGGTTATTGCACCTATCTTATCCTAATTAAGAAACTTTTAGTGTAGCCGAGCCCAACAGTGGTGAACAACAATGTGACTATGAAAACATCCAAACGCTGTGCGGCAGAAATACGTCGAACTTTGTTTCCAAACGTCCTAGTTTCCAGCTTCGCAAAGGAAACACCAAAGTGAAGTATCAATACCACACACCACACCCCACTGCAAATACATTTTCGCAATGTTTTACCTCCCGTCGATATGTGGCGCGTCCAATGGAACTGAAATAGCGTTGAAATCGGCCATGCTGTTTACTTTATAGAGTACATCATAAACTACGAGTCATATGTTATGTGCACGCAGAAATATGTTTTCAAGGCGTATAAATAGTGCATTGAAGTAATCTGGTTCCTAGAAAATAAACATACAGTCCATTACGTTTTACGATATTTGAGTTCTTCCTCCCGAAATTTTGTAACAAGTCAGTTGCTACGGAAAACCTCCAGTTTCTATCATAACTTATCGGTACCTTATTTCTCGGTAACAGATCTTACTATAATTACACAGAAAATTTCACGTTCTACTTATGAAAAATCTACAGTAGGGATGTATCAGCAATAGATTTCTTAGCCTATCACTAGTGTTCGATAAAATATTAGTAATAGTAAGGATGAGGGCGCCTCTATATTATTTCCTACACATCATCAACTCGTCAACACATTGAGCGCCCCCTACTGGCCCACCTAAGATTTTTCTGAGTTGTAATATCAGCGAAACTTCTTGCGCTTTGCCGTAGCCCGTACCTACATCTTTCCGGTTTGAACGGATTTAGAAATGATATTCATCTTATGTAAATATTTTTAGTATCTAACAAAAATGTTGTGTTGACGTATTCCTTTACCAAGGAGATACATACATATATTTCGTTTCCTCGCTGTTCTGACGTCATGTCGTAAACTTAAGGTAGTTCACAGGGGCGGCTGCGGCGCTAAGTCACTGATATGATATCTATTTATGAAACGTTTTTCCTGAAGATTGCCGTTGGAAAAGTTAAATTTGAACTGTTTTCACAGAAAGTATGAAAAAAGCGTTAGTATAATTACAAATTGTAAATGCTAAGTGTAAGTAGTATCTCTCGAAGTACGTGGTAAAGTAATTAATAAACAGCGAATAATACCTACATATAACACACATTTTCTTAAGGACAAAATTACAGGTAGGTGACTGCTCACGCAAAGAACATTTCTTAATTACTTTTTGACAAAGTTGGTGTCAATGATGTCAGCAAAGTAAAAGTCATTAGGTTCGTATCCAAGCGACATAGATACATTCGGGGCGCGGTGGTCGATTAACGCTAGTCGATACGTCTTCTAATGACTGTGGGATTGGGAGGCGGGGGCTGGGCTTGCAATGGGGACTTTTCCAGACAATTTCAATAATGTATACCATCCAAATTATACCAGATTTTGTGGACTGTATGCAATGTAATAACAGCCGCAGTCCATTAACAGCTCACTGCAGGAAAACGGCGTCTCTACAAAATTGTGGACTCTGCATCACGTTCCATAGCAAATCGAGATAGTCGTATGTTAGTAGCCAACTGAAGTTTTGGCAGATTGCATGTCTACCTACAATGTAGGTGTCTTCAAGAGAAGAGTGAATAGGCTTTTATTAAGTTAGTGCGTTCACCATCTTGGACTCCATCGCCACTTACCATCAGGTGGGATTGTTGTCAAGCACTAACTTATCTTACGTAAAAAAAAAACAAAGTCTACTCGACTGACATTTGTTTGTAAGCCAGATCCTTCTTTCTTTCTTTCTTCTCTTTTATTTCCTGGCCAGCAACCTACAGTAATACCTAAGTTGCTACTGGCGACGATAGCCACGTACCATCAGCAGGTTCGTCTGTTCCTTTATCGGTAATTTTCTTAAAAAGATATCATTCTGCCATCAATTTCATAATTACTCCAATTTGTACCAACACAATATCAATAAAGCAATTTATTTGGACACGAGACGACGTTCTTTACCATCCCATTACTCGTAGGTACGTGTACGATACGAGGGCAGTAAAACAAAGTGAACGAAGCCAATCCCTGAACCAAGTGACGTAGTGACGTGCGCAAACACTCCACACTATTGTTTGTACCAGTGGTACAGCCACGTACTGCGACATGATTGTCATGATTGATTTCACGCGACTATAGGTATATACTATGTGTATATCTATACAGGGCATGTTTTCCGAAGAAAGAATAGTTATATAGTTTTAGTTTTAAATTATGGCGCCGGGTTATTTATTAGTAGAGGATCTTTATAGTGTAGTGTAGAGCCCGAAGTAAACATTGGAAGAAAGATGTTTTTACAATTAGTGCCTTCGTACGGAAAAGGTGAGTTCAAACTTTATCAATTAATAGCATCAGTTGTTTTCAATACGATGAGTGCAAGCCTTAACTTTTCTTTCACAAGTGATGCTATGGTAACCACATCGCCGCTACACCAAGTCTCTATCGCTATAATGAATAGTTCCGTTTGTTTCGTCATAGTTACAGGAAATATGTTACTCCTACTTATACATATTATGTGAATAAATTTTACTAACAAAAAATAATCGACTTCAAATTCTCAAAAACTACTTATCAGATCTCGTTCAAATTTATGTGGGACTACATGACAAGCAGCAGCTTTCTATTAAAAAAAGAATCATCAAAATCGGTTGGCGTGATATTGAGTTATTCGTCAATTTGTCGCGCACATCTTAACACAAATTTACGACTTATGTAGTTTTCTCATGGATGCCATTGTCAGATCTCAATAAAATTTATGTGGGACCACATGACAGCCATCAGCTTTCGATTAAAAAAAGAATCATCAAAATCGGTTCGCCCAGTCCAAAGTTCTGAGGTAACAAACATAAAAAAAAAAATACAGTCGAATTGAGAACCTCCTCCTTTTTTTGAAGTCGGTTAAAAAAGTATCATGTTTAAATAGATTTCCCTTTTAAATTGAACATCATCCTGTTTGTAATAAATTGTACATGAAATGCAATTAAAGTGTATCAGTACTTTTCACCTGATTATGAAAAGGAAAATTTATGAAAAGAGTGCCATATTGCACCTCGTCAAACCGCTGAACAGTATGCTACTGCAAAGTTACTCTAACTTATAACGATAGAGATTTTTTTAGAAATCCGAACTATAAATCAGTGTCTTAAAATACTGACACGCACGTACGGTAGTAAAGAGTACATACGGTATTATAACATTCATAACTGGTAGGTATTTCACAGCATTTCAGTTTAGTATGCTGTTAGCGGGCCTATATTTGCGAGTGATGGGCCACCGTCCGAAATAGCGAACTGGCGTAGTGAGTGTAGTTCACTAACACGTAACACAGTAAAATATGGAACGAGTACTCACTCGGATTTTATATTTATTGATCCAATTTTTAGATCTCGATCTAAAAGCCCCGGGGCTTGTGTCTGTTGTAAGGGATCGATTGATCATGTTACTGAAGACGCAGTCGGTAGTTGACGGGTGATCGGTAAATCGATAAATGAGTAAACGGATCTGACGGTAAGTGGTCACCGTCACGGAATTCAATTTGGCCGGCAACGCGTTGGTGACGCCCCCAGTGTTTCTAATGTCCATGGGCGGCGGTGATCACTTACCATCAGGTGACCCGTCTGCTCGTTTGCCTGCTAAAAGCATAAAAAAAATTCAGTATTTCAAGTGTCCAATTTTTTACCTAAAAGTAATAGTTACCGTGTTTAAATTGTTAATGACTAAATCTTCAGCCTTGGTTCAGAGGGCACTTTCAGTCCTTGGTCCTGACTGTTAAGTGATGTCAGAGGTCTGCGCATAGCGTAAGTGCTTAGCACTGGAGCAGAATGATGGAGCTCTAGGCTTTCTCAACTATGAGAAGGCACACAAACTCTACCATAGGATTAAAGACCCAAGCTGTACCATACGATTGAAGAACTAAACCCCTCCGTACCGATTGAACTCCTTTAATCCAACTGAGCTGCATTACACGCTAGCGTTGCATACGAAGCTATAGATTAGGGCGCTTCGAAAAATTAAGCGCCTGAGATACGAGTTCTGATCTTTCGAATGACAAACCCAAATTCACTCAGGTTGTCACAAAAGCAAATGAGTTATAACCACTAAGTAATAGTCAGAGTTACCTCCTCTTTGAATATAAAACTGCCTTCTTTGATGCAGAGTTTAATATAAGCTATTCGAATTTTCTTATGGTGTACACATCGAGGTGTACAATAAAGTATTGCGTTGTATTGTATGTAAGCTGTTATATCGCAGAATTGACAAGGAGCATTATTCACATGATAATATTATATACAAACAGTTATTATGGAGCGTGATATATTTAGCGATGTTTAGCACAGTATTTAGCGAGGTCGTGTCTATGGCAGCGTGTGTTAGCAGATTTATTATTTTTTGTTGGATCACTTTTTGAAGCGAAAAGTATCTATCTATATGATCTTTCATTTTATAGGCTGCTCTCTTTGCGCTTATCTTATTACGTGTATTAATAAGTTATTTTGCCAGTCTTGGACGCTTTGGTTTGCTATAAGCGGAAGAGTGCTTTCACAAAACGAAATCACAAGCATAATTAATTATAATCGTCCAGTAATTTCAGGGGAACATACAGTCGCTAGTCGTGATAAATTTTTCTTACCCTGGACGGACATGGATTATCTTTGTGCCAAGTTTCATTTTAATCCGTGAAATAGTTAGCCCGTGAATAACGTCAAAACACATTCAAACATTTCAAACAACACACAAACTTGCACATTTAAAATGTTAGTAGGATTTAGTAAACCTCTTTATAAATAATCTGAATTTTACCAAGAAAAAGATAACCGATTTTAAAATAACTCAAAAAGTGCTCGTCAGACCTAGTTCAAATTTAAGTGGGACTACATGACAAGCACCAGCTTTCGATTAAAAAAAGAATCATCAAAATCGGTTCACCCAGTCGGAAGTTCTGAGGTAACAAATCTATACTATAATAAAACTCAAAGGGCAAATTTTCTGTACATTGAATATTTTTTAAAATTTTTGATTAGGGGGCACTTCAATAACGTGTTAGAGCACAAAAATATTTTTTTTAGAATTATTGTCTGTCTGTCTGTTTGTCTGTCCGGGCATCACATGAAAACCCTTGAACGGATTTCGATGCAAATTGGCAAAGTTGTTACTAATACTCCGGGTCATATTTTAGGATACTTTTTATCCCGGAAAATTAAAAGGTTTCGCTGGGAAACGGGATGAAAGTTTGTATGGAATATTTTTAAAACATCAACCGATTTACTTCAAACTTGCAACAACAGTTCCTTGCTTAAATTTATGGAACACACATTTTTCAGTTTTTCAAAATTTTGCGAAAAAAAGAAAAGAAATACAAATTAATGTGAATATTGCTTATTTTTCAAAACCCGCTCCTGGAGGAATCCTTTGTGATTTTGTCGTGGGTTTCAGTATATAAATTACTAAATATAAGTACTTCAATATAAATTCACCGTTTTTTAAATTTCCTTCTGCAAGAGGTACAAATAAGGTAAAACATAATTTCCGTATGCGAAGCTGCGGGCAACAGCTAGTATAAAATAAAAACAGTCGAAATGAATACCTCCTCCTTTTTTGAAGTCGGTTAAATAGTATTTTATAAGCGGTATCATTCCAGGGGTGATCGGGCTCATCTACCTGGTGATGTACATCTGCATCATCATCTTCTTCTCCATCTGCATGTGCGGGCTGCTGGCTACCATGCACGACAGGATCCCCTACTTCACGCTCGCTGACTCTATCATTGGTGAGTGCTTGGTAATTGAGGGTAATTGATGAAGACCTGGTTTGGATTTTTCGTATATTGTGTGATTTGGTGTTTGGTGATTATGTCAAATAGGATGTAAAAATGACGTTGTAAGATTTGAGATCGCGCTGTTGAGCCGAGATCGGTTTATTATTACGGGCCTTACTTTATTATTGTAAATATGATTTGAAAATCTGGCCCGGTTTGGTTTAACTTAAATCCAGCCATATCTAATTATTTTATAGCATCGTACGCTTCTGTACTCACTCTTCTATTGGTTATTTTTTCCAGGCAACAACCCTGGAATGGGCCACAGACCGATTGTGTACGAGGAAGGAGCCCTCATCTGGTACAGGGCAGACAACGCCACGCAAGTCAAGAAATACGTGGACAACATCAATGAGTTCCTCGAACGTTAGTATTATTGGTGCAATTGTAGTATGTGTGCTCCTAGGTAACAATATATGTGAGCAATACGTGGGCTGGGACCATCCACCACTTTCTGTGACTAACGATTAAAAGTATTATAACCTTGCTACCCTCAGCTGAAATGCAAATTGTTTCGAGGAATGATGTGTTCACGTCTACATGGTTTGAGGCATATAGAGCTTAGGTGTGGCTGTGATTCCGTAATGAATGGGAAACGGAATACCTAAAAGTCCCTTAAATACCTGAGCAAGCTTATTCGAATTAGGTTAAAGATACCCATGAGTTTCGGTAGCGCAGTAACACCAGCTAGAACGTCTGCCCGATCGCTACTTCCTGACCAGAAAGACATACTATTCAGATACAGACATACTAGGATATTAATAGGTACTTACTCAATTAACTATACCTATTGGCTTATTTCACTTTTAACACTATATATTTTCTCTACTCTGTCCTCTGTCCAAAAGTAGTCTGGAAGAAATCGCTTTCTAGCGATACGCCCGTCTTTCGTACTGTCTCTGATGAAAGCGATTTAAATGTTTCTCCGTGTGTACGATAAAGAGTATTCTATCTATCCATCTACCTGCCGTTACAGCTTACAACAACAAGTCCTTGCTGATCAACGGTGGACAGAACCAGCGCGAGTGCGGCGACGTGAAGCCGCCGCGGGAGGAGGTGTGCGCCTTCGACACCGCACTCTTCGGGCCCTGCTCCAAGGAGAATGACTTCGGATACACCAACAGAACACCCTGCTTGTTCATCAAGTTGAATAAGGTAAAATTCGAATTGGGGTCAACTTGTTAATGATCTCTCATCGTTATTGAGAATTTCCGAATGATAGAAGCATCTACCGTATGTACCGTAGTATGTCGTGTACACCAATGCTACCAACATAATAGCGAAGAGTTGACAGTCTTGCTCGAAGTTCTTTGACAGGTGGCCGATGGATAACGTTGTTTTTGGAATGAACACGGGAGGGAATCAGCCATTTAATTGGCCACCACGCTTTGTCTAAGTTTGCTAGAAATTAAGTGTCTCTTCAAGTTGAGCCAATGTAGTTTTGTGTGTATTATTGTAGGATATGTTTTTGTTATTGTAGGATATGCAAAAATAAAGTAATTATTGTAATTTCCAGATATTTGATTGGGATCCAGAATTTTACGATGATCCAAATACTCTTCCTCCTGAAATGCCTTCAGAAATTATCGAGTATATAAATTCTACTAAACTGCCGCAAGAAGTAAGTCTTTACTTGTACACATATTGACGGTGTTTATGTCTTACTGTAAAATAACTATCCATTGCAGATCACGGACATTCGTTGATTTATTTTTGTTTTATTTTTTGGAACAAATACTTAATTATTCATTTGAAGCGTCAACCTAGATCTTTCGAAGCAAGTCTTTGACTTTGTAGCTAGGGAAGTAAATATTTAAAAAATAATTTCAGCGTCGCAAAGTCTGGGTGTCTTGTATGGGCGAGCGGCCAGCCGACACAGAGAACCTGGGTCCATTGACGTACTACCCGTACCCCGGGCTGCCCGAGACCTACTTCCCGTACGACAACACCCCGGGATACCTCAGTCCTCTGGTCGCTGTCCAGTTGATGAAGCCTATGCGTGAGTTTTGCTTCCTGCGTACGATGCCGAGTAGATAAGCCAATTGATGCTGAGTAGCCATCGTCGTCCATGGACATCAGCAATATACTTAATGTTTTTCTGGATCTGCTTTTCAATCGAAACAGGTTGAAAAAAATTTATGGCTTTTAGAAAGCAAGGAAGGTAGTGGTTATCGCCGGGATTAAACTAGATGGACACAGCTACCTTCAACAGTAGGGATCATCCACCATAACTTGGCCCGTTGTTCAACAACGTCCACCGCGATCAGGGTAGTTGGCTGGGGCTCAGTGATGGCTGGAAACTATTGCACCCTTTTGTAACAAACTTCTTGTGTAACACAAACTTGTAACTCGTCTCGTTTTTCCAGTGGGCGTGATAATAAACATACGTTGCCGAGCGTGGGCCCGGAACATCGTCTACACGGACAGCCTGAAGGACCGCATGGGCTCCACCCACGTGGAGATCATGATAGACTGAACGATGCCAGGCAGTTAGTCTACAATCAGCACCATATCAATGTGATGTAGCGTAAAGCTCTGCTTAAATTAATGCGAAATTAATGTGAATGCTTGGACGCAGTGTACAGTATTGGGGGAATACTGAATTTAATATTGAACGGTACGCCAGAGGTAACCTACGAAATTATGCTGTTACCACATTTGATACATCATATACTACATGATACTAAAGGTTTGAAGTACCTTCAGTTGCTTGTTTCGGTCTAATGTGTAGGTACTAGTTACATTTGACGAACTATGTGGTTTGCCTCCTCCGCCGTAATATGTAGTTATGTACCTACCTACGTACCTACCTACCTAATGCAAAAGACTGGAATAGCTTACCTTTGGCCGGCTAATTTCACTAAAATGACGTATTTTCCATCCTGTTTAATCCTGGACGGATCAGGCGGGATTTTTGTCGAGCATTATTAATTATTACTGCTGCAGTAGAGAAGGACTCTCCGCTGTTTTCATATAAAAATCGTATTGCTTTAAACAGAGTTTTACCAAAATGTATAGCAGATAAATGTGCCTTACTACGTTATTTATAAAATATGTGACGTAAAAAGTAGAAGATCAAAATTGGAATGCTAAAAGCAGTGGGAGAAATGTGAATTATACAACTTGTTGGGACTTGACGGTGTTAAAATATTGAAACTACGAATTTATTGTAGTAGGTATTTCGTTAAAAAGGTTATAGGTACAACTGCTACTGGCATTCTAAAAAACCAATATAGAAAATATTGACTTTGTTGTTTATTTTGGTTAAGTTTGTACTGTGGTCTCTGTATGCGATGTTTTCTCGATGTTAATTCTATAAAATTGCATACATCTGCTAAAATTGTCAGAAGAAAATATGCCTTTATAAAATATTTTTATTGTCTAAAATTTATTTTCGAAAATACAAATATTTACTGTAGTACTTATACAAGTTCCTAGTCATTTATGTACAACAATTTTGTATAATTTTATTTGTTATAATTATATTCTCTAAAAATCTTTTAAGTTTAATGTTGTTGAAATAAATGTGCACTGCGTAATGTGGCGGATGGTATGTACTTTATTGAGCGAAACCCCGGGTTGGCAACGACTGGTAGTGACCACATTGAGTGGGCTATGTATTTATGTGCATCTACAATTGTCATATACAATCACAGGTATTTTAAACTTAATTACAAGATTTTAAACTTAACTCATCGTGAACTGAACACATTTTACTGTAATACGAGTACTCACGATATTTACTTTGAATTCTGATATTTCGACCCAGTTGCACGGATCGTGGTCACGAATGAACTGCGGTGGCGCGGAGAAACTGTTGACAGGATGACACAGGTATTTTGTTATTAATTGGAACTTACTGTGATGAAGGAAGAAATGGCGCCCAAACCGGGACACTTTAGAGTTACCCTCAATGTAGCTTAACGGCATGCATTTAGCAAATCACGATCATTATTTTTAATATCTTCATGGATATACACATTCATGGATACACACACAATAGGAAGAAATACAAAGCATCAAATTTAATAAATATAATTTATTTATGAACACATTTAATAGCATAAAACAGATTCACTATACAATCTTATAGATAACACACTTTGCAACAACGGTAGGTACAACCTATTCTCACTCATCATTGTTTAACATGATAGGTACTTCATGGTAGGATCATAATCAACAACATTATGATCTAAATCTAAATGTGAAAGCAGATAGAAGAAACTAGTTATATTAATTTAGTAATAAATTCGATACATCGAACTTGTCCGGGACTGGGGCCTCCTGAATTACTATTTAATTATGCTATAAAATAACGTCTACGTTGCTATATTGCTATTGAATTGTTATTGAATCTACATAGCCGTACGTATACTGGTTAAGAACTAAAAGAAATGAAAATAAGGGTGAATTTACAATCCAATGACAGTAAAATAGAAATAATAAATTATGCAAAAATAAAACTTTTTGAAGAAACTAAGTAACTACAGTTCACGTAACCTATTACGAACAAAGGATATACGAAGGATGTAAGAAACAAGCAAAAAAATTATTTTAGCTAGGTGTAATAATAGTCTAACTTTTAAGTAGTATGCATCTGTCTATTCATTTTCGTTTTTCTGCACATTCCACTATAAATCTTTGGTTTATTTCATTAAAACTCACACACAGTACGTTAACTGCTATCGGCTTTTGTCTATACACTGATCAAAGTTAGCGATCTGTTAAATTTTAGTTAGGTCTACTGAATTCCTGCCTGGTCTATTCTGGTCTACTCTGTGTTTTCGGGCGGTCTACTCGATCATGATTTCGATGTGGACCGAGCCGATCCCTTCGTGTCTGTCGTACATTATGTTGTGCGCCCACGCGCGGCACTCGAGGTTGATCAGCATGCCAGCTGGAACACACACATTATACATGTAATATGTAGTCTTTAGACTCCATTAGATTAGAGTGAGTAGACATATAACGTCCATTATAGATTCCAGGATACTGATTCATTGTTCCTGGCCTTAATCCTAAATGATTTGTTTTTTTATTCCAATATCGCAGCGGAGGATTGGGAAATATTAATGTATTTAACTTTAATTAATACATACTTGTCTATTACTGACCATGAAGCTAAAATAACTGAGCCATTGTTTCTAACCTTAGAAATTAAATGAGAACCACCTATGACGTGGATGTCTTCAAATCTAATCAAATCAGTATCTAATCTTGGGTTCAAATGTCTCTCTTAATGCAGAAGTGAAAGTAAATAAGAACTGGATAACTTACTTTTTGGCCTCTGCAGATGGACAGCAACCAAGGGACTGAGGTATCCGTCTTGATTAGTATATGGGAAGTAGTAGCCGGGGAAGCCTCTGTATGGCAGGTACTTTATGGGGCCTATATTTTCTCGGTCAGCTGGGTTCTCGCCTTCGCAGGACACCCACACCATGTTCAGCTGGAAAGAAAACGACATTCATATTGCACACATCGCATTGGGACCGTTACATCGTCCATACAGCAAAAGATGAATGGAAAGATTTTCAGCTCTTGTAGGAAATAACTTTTTTTCATAATATAGATTTGGACAAACTTACGTAGTTTTTATCATACGCTGTCATATTCCGAATATGCTCCTTCAAGTCGTCGGGCATTGCGGCTGGAAGGTGATCGGAGCTGTTGTAGAAAGCTGGCTTCCATCCGAAGATCTTGTTGAGTTTCAAGAAGATACAGGGTGTGGACTTTTGGTAAGCGAAATTGTTTTCCTCCACGCAGGGCTCCCAAGCGCTGATGTCCACGTCACACACCTTGCCAGCCGGAGGGGGCAGTTTGAAGTCACAGTTATGGATATTTTGACCGGCTCCTGCGTTCTTGCCGTCTCTTTTGTAAGCTGTAAAAAGATGAATAGGTCACGATCAGAAGTGATTAACTTTTTCTAATACATAGTTTAAATATTAATTATTCCTTGATAAGAGTGTCTCAAAGATATTGAGGCGAGGTTAATACAAGTAAACTAATTGTAAGATAAAGACATGTACCCGTATTTCCTAAAATACTCACAGTTTAGAAACTTAGACAACTCCTTAACCCAAAACTGGTAGCTGCCAGGGTCGTTGCCCCGGTACCAAATGACGCTGCTAGCAACCTCCGGTGGCGTGGGCCTGAAGCCGAGGCCAGGGTTGGTGCCAATGATGCTACCCTCCAGCTGCCACTTGGGCTGGCGCGCGTCCAGCAGCTGCAGGAACGTCCACATGCATATCGCCACCAGGATCGCCAGCGCCAAGTAGAAGATGAAGTAGAAAAGCAATATCTTCGCTGGAAAATGAATATCATAATCCTTTACTCGACAAATAGTATAGATTAGGAATAATATTAGGAAGGTTTGGGAGGTTTTGTTACAATTAAGTTGATTTTCCCAACAGGTAGGTACAACAGGTACCTCACTTTTCTCTGATTCTTTCTTCCAGCTTTTCACTTGGATCCACGTTTTTATCTGATCGTTTTCCTTTTCCCCTTTTAAGCGACTAAGCTAGGGGCCCTTCTATGACATCCAATAGAGCATTAGGTTGGGTAAGGGAATCCAACATGATAGAGGAAATGCAATTCATAGGTAAACAGAAACAAAAAACCTGTGAACCGAAGGTTACCGAAACTGAACCTGGACCTAACATCGTAGACGGCAGATTGGCTTGAACTCTTGGACTCAAAAATAGAAGTTATTTTACATTCAATGCCATAAATTAGGTAAATTAACGATGGTTTTATCTCAACTATTATCAAAACACTTTATGCTACACTTGTCTTATTCATCACACGATTAGGTACCATCTCAAATGAATTAACAGACTACTACGTACCTATATGTTAAGTAATTTAAGTTTAAACTAATGAAAGTAGTTTAAACTGGCTTCAATTAGGACTCATAACAGTGCACAAAGAAACACAGTAAATCACACGATATTCATCTTGGGGCCTAAAGTACGTTGTCATTATCATTATTATGGACGCAACGCGGTATAATGAGAAAAATGAACATAATGATTTATACTTTAACCTTCCGTATATTATTTATGTTTCGAAAAAATTGACCAGTTAAATAGCATTCTTTAGCTGAATTTAAGAGGGCTTCAAAAATACGAAAAAAGTTGCCCGTGCCCCAGATATTAGAACGTATAGTTTTAACTAAAAATAAAGAAGATTTGACAATTATTCCACTTGATTTACACCGCGCTGATCAAATGCGTTGTTTGGGAGATAAACGAGAATAATTAGGTTAGCACTGACGCTTAGCCAGCTCCAGTGAGGCCAAAGTAGTTATGTAGTAATAAGGCACAAGCGGGAAGTCAAAGCGACTTCAAATTAACAATTTGCGGTTAGTTATAGTATCTAGATGTTAATAGGGAGGAGATGCCACTAAAAGAAGGTAATAATGCGTTAAAATATTATCTTTAATATATATAAATTACGTGTCACGTTGTTTGTCCGCGATGGACTCCTAAACTACTTAACCGATTTTAATCAAATTTGCACACCGTGTGCAGTTTGATCCAACTTGAAAGATAGGATACCTTATGTACATCTCAAAATAAAAAAAAACTTTTGACAGAACGAAGTCTGTCCTGGCAGCTAGTAATATTATATGTAATGTGATGTTATTAGTTTTGACTTTCGATAAGTAAACCGTTAGTTCATTCTTCTTCTTTCTTTTCTTCTTTCTTTCTTCTTCTTCTTTTATTTTATTTGTTCCAATATTTCAAAACTAGCATTTATTTTGTTCTTGATTTTTAAGCGATATCACAACGTATTGCAAAATATTTGCAGTGCACCGACTGGAAATCGCACCCTGAAACCATCACTCGGGAGTCGGGATACAATCTCTATAAACTAGGTTACAAGGTCGTGGAAGCAAAAAATACGTGATTTGGAGAGTAAGCTGTGGGAGTCGGAGTTTAAAACATAACCACTAACCACAGTGTAACAACTGTCAGTTGGCAATCGCGTTAGATATCATTTTGCCTATCAAAAGGTACAAATTAATATTTTAACAATATAGGCACTGAAAGTAGTAGTTTAGATGGAAAATTATCCATACAAATAAAATAGAGAAGTAAAGTTTGTATTTTGGAACTTTGGATGTAACCGGTACCTAATCATTTCTTGCTTCTCATCTGATTTCAAAAATTGTTCACTAATATTCAAATTGGGCCTCCGGCCTTTATCTTCCCTTTCTGCTAGAAATCTGGGAACGCACCTCGCCTCACATCCCAGCAAGATTATTCTGTCTAGACATTTGTTAGCAGACTGTATGAAACAGTTTGCTAGGCCGTACATCACAAGCTGTCCGGTCCGGTTGTAGCCGGGCGCGGGCAGGATGCGTTCATTGCGGCAATTCTCCTCGCTTCCGGTGACGATCACCTTGGCCATTGTCGCTACTTGACCGCTTGAGATGTACTACACGTCTGTCCAGACCTGGGTAACTGTTTCAGTGACTCTGGTTGTAAGTAAACTGCTCTGAAATTGAGGTTAAAGTGTCGTTTTGACACGTTTCTGTTTAAAACCACTTCTCGAATCTAGTAACCTACGTACTGGTTTAAGTTCGGCCGTCTGATGTGATTACGTAGACAATTAAGTAGAGGTTAGTGTAGTGTAGTAGAGTAGAGGAAAGTTGTCCTGGATTTCGTCCAAAGGCTTAGGAATAAGTAGAATGGCACCATCTATGGTGCCCAGCAATTTACCATCAAAGGTAATGAAAAAACCAGGTATACAACCGTAAACAAATATGTTTTTTGGATAACAGTTGGATAGCTCCTTATCAATTTTTTAGGCTAAAGTATAAAAAAATCAGCATTATCAAAGGGATGAACGAAATGGTCTTCAAAAGTAAAAACAGCTGAGCTATTGCAACCATTGTAACGAAAGTATTTTCCTTAGTTTTATGAGACGACAGTCTACACCGCCAATTTAGTTGCTGCCCTTGATGCCTTAATTATATTTTAAGAACTTCATGACTCTGAATTACAAGGAAACCTCGTGAGAGGGTATGACAGTGGAAGTATTAATGCTGTTCGCGATTTCCTCCGACTCATACAATTGTTTATGATAGAGTTAATATATCTTTTTTATTTGGGTAAGAATTTCCAAAAATCTTTTCTTACTGTTCCACTATATGAGGAACCTCCGTACAGAGTTTTCGGCTTTTGCAACTGCACTGATTTAAGCTGTCCCTTTGTCCGTCCGTCAATAGCAGTACCTAACTACCTAACCGTTTTGCTAAGTAAAAGATGTAGATTATATACTCACACCAGCTGGAGCCAGTCCTGCCGCAGAACTGCCTGGTCTTGGGGTTCCAGATGAAGCGCTTGATGCGCTGCTCCTTGGTCATGGGCGGCTCCTTCTCCTTGTAGTAGAGGTTGAACCGCTCCAGGCTCGTCAGGTCTGACGGCCGCTTCTTCACCGTCATCTTCTTTGTCGTCATCTGTCAGTAGATTGGGAATCAAAGATTATTTTTTTCAGATTCTATTTCAATCATCCGTTGATTATTTGTGTACAAAGAGGTTAACTTAACACAGGTTTTTATAAAACTTACCCGAAACATATAACAATGTAAATAATGTAAAGATATTATAGTTTTTTTTTGGATTTCGGTCAGTAAATAATTGATAGGATGTTGCTGGCACCAGATTCGTCTGATCTAGCAGGTGAACATATTTTTTTAATTTTTTGTATCACTGATTGCTATGTTTAGGACTCTCAAATACGCACTGGAATTAAAATAATGATCTTGTAACAATATTTAATTAGAATTTTTTTACACGGTCTTTTGCTAACTTGAACAGCTTCTTGCAAGTATGGTATCGTCATCTTAGCACTCAATAATTAAAATGATGATCTTTAAGAAAAAATATGTGCAATCGTCATTGTACTAGTAGATCTTCGCCTAGTCTTATTTATTCAGCAATTATCGCATAGAACAAATACATAGTGCACGTACTTAATAGACATAGTTTTTCCACCACTATAGTATTCGCTTACAGCTCTGCAATGTATTTTACAATATACCTACTATATCCTAAACCCATTTCTCATTACTGTATTGATCATATTTTATCTGTTGGTCTGTTTGTGTTTGTTCCCACCAATCTCCAAAAAAAAAAAATGCCACCAATTGACACAACAACGATAGCTAACATTTTCTTTAAAATTGGGTAGCAAATCTAGATCTCTAGATTATAGATATATTTTTTGACTTGTAGTCATTCAAATATATTGGGTATAATACACAGTCTACAGAGAGTCAACACATTACCTTAAACACTGACAAGCCAAAAATTATGAGTTAAACTTTAAAAATCTGCTGGTTTTTGAATGACAATCACAATCGCGATGGATGTGGAGTGAAGTGGAGTGCTCACCTGTAACCCGTGGCTGGTGAGGAGAGGAGCGAGTGACGAGGAAGAGCGACTGTGACGCTATGCGCGTGCGCATGCCAACAATTGGTTATTGGGATGACGTTATACGACCCTGATAGCCCCTTATTTAACTAGGTTATTCAATAAATGTGTAGATCTAGGTACTTTCCCAGATCTTATGAAGTATAGTAAGATTATTCCGGTTTTTAAATCTGGGGATAAAGCAGACGTTAATAATTACAGACCTATTTCTATTTTACCTACTCTCAGTAAAGTCTTTGAAAAAATTATATTAAAACAATTGCTGATGCACTTCAACACTTATAACTTACTCCACCCTGAACAATACGGCTTTACCAAAGGCCGTAGTACAACAGATGCAGGTGCTAGGCTTCTTAAACACATCTTTGAGGCCTGGGAAAATTCACAAAATGCCATAGGGGTATTCTGTGACCTGTCTAAAGCATTTGACTGTGTTGAGCACGAAACACTTCTACTTAAGCTTAGTCACTACGGTATCAAGAATAATTCACTCAACTTGATTGCGTCGTACTTGAAGGGTAGAATCCAATGTGTTAGTATAAATGATACCAAGTCATCGGGATCTCAATCTGTTATGGGGGTACCTCAGGGCTCGATTCTAGGCCCCTTTCTTTTTCTAGTATATATAAATGATCTGCCGTATTATATTAAGAAATATGCAGAGATTGTCCTGTTTGCTGATGATACTTCTCTTATATTTAAGACGAATAGAAATAAAATGAATTTTGACGATGTAAACAGTGCTCTGTCTCGTTTATCACACTGGTTTACTACAAATAATTTGCTGCTAAATGCTAAAAAAACTAAGTGTGTTGAATTTTCACTACCTAATGTACGGAATGTTAGTAAAAGCCTCAAATTAAATAATGAAATTCTAACTATGGAAAAATCCACGGTTTTTTTGGGTGTCACCTTAGATTCTAAACTACAATGGGGCACCCATATAACGGCTCTCGCGAGTAAGCTAAGTAGGTCAGTTTATGCCATTAGAAAGATAAGACAGTTTACTGATGTAGAAACTGCTAAACTTGTTTATTTTGCATACTTTCATAGTCTCATGTCCTATGGTATATTGATGTGGGGCTCAGCGGCTAACGTTAACGTTGATGCTATATTTATTTTGCAGAAAAGGGCAATCAGAGCCATTTATAAATTAAAATCACGCGAATCCCTGCGTGAGAAATTTAAAGAAATAGGCATATTAACAGTAGCCTCTCAATTTATTTACAGCAATATTATTTTCGTAAAAAACAACTTAGGTATGTTCAAGCAGAATAGTGATACGCATAATCATTTAACTAGAAACAGACATAATTTGGTTACGTCATCTTTTCGCCTAAGTAGGGTACAACGTTCTTATATGGGGCTCGGTGTACGTTTTTTCAATAAATTACCTAGGTCAATACGTGATTTACCTATCCAAATGTTTAAGAGATATGTGAAATCTCAGCTAGTACGCAAAGGATACTATAGTATAAATGAATATATTAATGACAAAGACGCCTGGAAACTAATGCCGCATCCAGTTCCGCGTAGGTTAGAACGCAATATTATGTAACCATCCATGATTTTAAAAGATGCGCTGAGGAGTTTCTTTCGGCTTTTCTTCTCCTCCTTGACAAAGCGCCTTTCCGAAAAGCTGGTAGATTAAAAAATGACGTGCATAAGTGTATCAGTGATACCTATATGAATAAAAGATTTTGATTTGATTTGATTTGACAGGGATCAGTTACGATATTTTATGCCAGAGTTTTTTTTTCAGCGTTATTTTGATATTGTCGTAAATCATAAATTATCCATCGGCCATAAATTAGCTTATATCCATAATTTGCAAGTTTGAAACTTTTATTTAGGTGATTGTCAAATAATAATTATTATGTAAGTACTTAAATATTTTAAAAGTTAAGACATTTTTCATTAACATTTTTTATTAATATTTCGCTAACTAAAGAGGAGATGAAAGAGTGAAAGAAACTTCTCAGCATTTTTTTAAAACAATGCTTAGGTGCAACTGTCGACACTGCTGTTTATTTCCAAATTATTCATAATTCACATTATACTACTATAATAATGATGTTGTAAATATTTTTCATAACAAACACGTAATATTTTCTTTCACTATCATTCAGAAAACTATTAAGTTTCTTTGTCACACGTACTACGCTAACATTTACCACTATTACTAGAATATTTGAAATTGTTTCTGAACTCACCGAAGCCGGTTGTCAGTGATGAGAGGAGCCGCAAGTGACTGCGGCGCGCACTGGCCGCACCGAAGATCCTCGACGCAGCCAGGATAATAGGATCACATTATGCAAGAGCAGAATCGCTGTAATTTTGAAATTACCATCATTGAAGTATTATTACTAGCGTACAGAATGGACACCGCGAACACATTGTATGTTCCAATGAATTGGCGCCGCGCGGCTTCAATTGCCAATGGATTCGTTCGATTTTGAAAGGAGAACGGGGGCCCAATTTTGCAAAAAGAACCTCCTGGTGGGAACACACATTTTGTTCGAGATGTCTATTCTATGACATTATACTTCAATGATTACCATCTAAAAATTAACCAATCTATAGACTGAAAAATTAACCAGTATAAATTATTATTGTTATATATAATTCACTTAATTATTTCAAATAAAATGAAGTAAAGTATTAACATTTCACAAATTATGTTTTTGTTAAATATAAGCACGTCTTTGTTAAGTTAATGATAGTCCTCAACATAATGTTGAGTTTGGTCCATTTAAATTTCCATTTCCTTTATAAATTACGATCAATTACAATAAACTTATTTGGTGAGCAGCTAATATTTTAATAATAATCCTGTCTTGTCTACACATAGTGTTTCATAAAACCTATGTAAACCGAAAACCATAATTAGTTTGACATACATATTCGACACATCGCTTTGTTTTATGGTTTTCATTACATTCCAAAGGTAACACTTAGTTAATTTACCGGGACAGTTAATGTTTATAATCGTATTATTCAGCCTTTAATTTAACCAGCTTCACGTAACCAGAGAAGGCATAATAGTACAAAATTTTAACGTAATGTAACTAAATATACTGGTTGTGACTTGGCGGATGAAAATAAAAAAAAAACAATTAAATTAGTTTTTTTAACCGACGAAAAAAATAAAAAAAAACAGTTTAATTAGTTTTTTTGTATTCTAAAGTAAATGTTCAAAATTACTTCCATCATTACCGATGTTCAGTCTACATTGGCGGTTTCTTGCATGAATCCATCCCGTGCGCCCCCTCACGGCTGTGATTGTCACCTCACGAGTCACGATGCTCCTAGCTCCTACTTGTGACCTGCAATGCAATGATTTATTAGCCTTCACCTTGCTGTCATTTATTGCAATACGCTACTGAGATCCCCCACAAGGTACAAGAAGTTTATTATTATACCATAGAGAGTGGTGGAGTGGTATGAATTTTTTGGTGGAAAAATATTTTGAGGAAACCTGTGACTATAATGCACAGAGTTCTCTATAATTTAGTTAACTAACTTAAGATATTTGATTATATACCCACTTGAGAGTGAATCCTAGCTTCCCAACACAGGGAATCCTAGTGTAGGAGCTAGTGGCACTGAAACTGTTTGTAATAATGGTTGCTGAATAAATCATTTTCTCATATATTTTTTTTCATTTATTCTTGAAAATCCACACTTGGCCGTTGTCTCCATACTAGGTGAGTATAGTTACTTACTTCAGACTTTCATAGTGAGGACTTATGATATCTCTCTCATTCTCTACTCCTGCAACAAGACTCCACACCAGTATTACCATAAGTTTTATATGAAGCAACCCGTAACCCTGATACAGGCAGGTATGACGTGGGCAGGAAGTCGTTCCGACGTCAATCAGACGCGTCCGCCCGCGCTAGTCTAGGAGCCAGCGGAGGTCGTTACTTATGGACCTTATGGTATTCTAGTATGTCGCGAGATAGCCCGGGGCCTTGCCGGTCTAATAAGATATGGCGTGAGACTGGAATTAAACAATTTTGTAAAAACCCACAATGAGATTTATTTTGCCTGGTTCCAGACTGACTCTAAAGATAAAAATTCAAAAGCTTGTATTCATTTAGGTATCACTAATACACTTAGCCTCCAACTCAGAGTCACTAACAGTTACTTATATCGTTTCTTATTACAGAATTTGTATGGTGATTCTTTAGTAAAGCATCTTTACTAAGGAGCGATTAAAGTAACCGTTGGTGACTCTGAGTTGGGGCATTATGCACCTATTTTTTTAATCTACCAGCTTTTTAGAAAGGTGCTTTGTAACGGAGGAGAAGAAAAGTCATAAAGAATCTCCTCAGTACATCTTTTAAGATAAAACTGAGGTACATATTACAAAGTACCTAGTCTTCTAACCGACGCGGGACTGGAACAACTCAATTTATCATGTTAGTTTAATTTTTAAAATTTTTAATTTATCATGTAAATTCATAAAAACAAAACTTTTTACAATATTTTCTAAACTGACTACCAACTTACAATAAAAGTTTTCAGTAACACTTGAGGAAGTAATTACACCTAATTATGTAATTTTTATTCATTAAATAGGCGATAGACAAACGAACCTTCGATAAGTGGTCATCGTCGCCCACAGATAGGTATACAATGCAGGGTTGGAAAAAATCATGATTTTTTTAAAAAATCGTATAAATCACGATTTTTAAAAAAAATCCTAATTAATCACGATTTTTTTGATTTTTTCATTTTATTTTAAAATATTTTTGCGCAAAACAGAACGCGCCCTCAAGGGATTGCGCGGACACAGCGTGGGGATTTCTCCTTTTTCTGACATGTGAATGCCAAGCAAATGTGCAAAAGCAAGTGAATGCAAATTCTAAATTTGTTTTTAGGGTTCCGAAGTAAAATCGGGACCCTTAATAGTTTCGTCACGTCCGTCCGTCTGTCCGAAGCAAAGCGCCAAAGCCCAAAACCCTTAATGCTAGAAAGCTGTAATTTGGCACGGATATACATATAAATTATTAAAACTCCAGAATTGTAGAAAAAAATATTGAAAAATATTTTGTTTCAGGGTACCTCCCCTACAGATAACGTGAGGATGATTGTTTTTATTCGTCGCGTACCCTATAGTGTGGGGTATCGTTGAAAAGGTCTTTCAAAAATGTTATGGGTCTTTGGTTAGAGTCAAGTGGGACTAGGGGGAGACCCACCCCCTGTTGGCTAAACGGTTGGAGTTGGACAAGTGAAAAAATTCTCCAAAATAGATTATTATGATGAATTTATAAGGAAAACTACCACGGCTATGTTAACATAAGTATTTAGTTAAAAGTATTAGTCGATAAACGTACTACTTCGGAACCCTACATTGCACGTGGCCTGACACGCACTTCCTCCTTTTTTATATGTGGATTTCTGCGAAAGAAAATGAAATTACACATTTTTGATTAAATCATTGATTTTTATTGAAAAAATCATTTGATTTAAATCGTGATTTAAATTATGATTTAAATCAAAATGATTTATTCATGCCAACCCTGATACAATGTGCTCGTAACATCAAAGACATCACCGGTACATTCAAGGATAATACGGACATGTCATGTAACATAATCGCCTGAGATAGTTCTGTGGTTGGGATCCAAGAAGCCCGGAGCCTTGCCCCGAAATGAGGTAGCCCGAGGTCAATGACCTGATTATATAATTTATATAAATCAATTATTAAACCTCAACGAAGAGTACAAATAATAATTTAATTACTAAGCTCTTACACGTACTTAAAAAGAAATATTGCTGTGATCCGAAACAAGATTTATTGAAATCTAGTTCTTATTCCGTCGGAACAGGAGCTGTATTTCCTTAATTCTCCCAGAGGTCACGTCTAAATGAATAAGTACGGGAGAATTAATTTAAAACTTCCTCGAAAGGCCGAGCGGGGCAAAGATAATAAATAATGATCGACGATGATCCATGGCCAGATTAAAAAGCGACGAACAAGAGTACCCCTTAATATCGCTCGCCGTCAATCAGCTAGGGGCGACCGAATGTCGATATCGATAAGAAACTTACATTTTTGGATTTAATAGCTGATAAATTATATTTGCATTTTTATATACTCATATACATATTATATTAGGTATATATTTTATTATACTAGTAATTGCCCTGCTCAAACCGTAGTAGCAGTTACACATTTGAAAACATGTATGCTGAAAAATCTTTGTAAAAGCCGTTGAGATTAGCAGGAAAAAACGCATAGAAAAACAGATAAAAGTTTTATTTTATTTATTTATAAGGCTACACCAACAAAGTGGACATTAACAATCAAAATATAATAAAGATTATCTAAAAAAACTTTATCTAGTTCTAAAAGTAATTGCAATGAAATGTGTTGCGGTAATATGTTTTTTTTCAAATTAACGATGATCATTTTTAACAAATACCATCTAAACTCAGCGAAATATCTTGAAATTTGGATCAAAAAATTTTTATATTTAATACTTATTCATCACTCATTTAATACTTTCATAATTTAATACTTAAGTCTTAAAAAATTGTCGATGTCGATAACCTTGCAGTCTCTATCAACTCCCGCCCGTGTAGCGGGACTTGGTCAAGGGGTGAGACAACTCGCGCCGTCCGCGTCGCATCGCGAATCGCGCCTAAAATCACGACACGCTTATTATTAGGGTTGCCAACCCTAATGAGAATTGCAAATGCACAAAAGATAATGTATTTTATGTTAAAAGATTACACCCCACATAACATAGAGTAACTGAGCTCCAATTTCGTATAAACTTTACGTTACGTGTAGTGTATGTATGGATGGATATATGAGATTTAAGAATCTTTATTTCTCAAAAAGAATAATTGAATATTATGTTGGAAAATACTTAGAAAATAAGTACAATTTTATTTTTCAGTGTTATTAAAAAATGGTTTTTGAGGCACCATACATCCTTGAGTAAGCTTACTTCACCTGCTCATGACGAACCCTCTTAAAAAACGGGCGAGGATAGGTATAGCGAATAGTGTCAGTTGAGCGATGACCCAGTTGACTCATGCACGGTGGTAGATTTTTTCCCCTGGCTAGCTAACATATTGCGTTCTAAATAGTCTGTGAAATGTTTTTACATGTTTCTGACACTGCAGAGAGCTAAATATTTTGCGAGTGTCCCGCTTCCTTCTTGTCCGGCAACGCATTGGAGATGCCTTCAGTGTTACTGAGGTTAGTGGGGTACAAGGACCACATACCATCAGGTGCCTCGTTATATAAGAAATTAAAATAAAAATATCATTGAAACATGTTCATACTTTTAAGATTAGTCGCCAGCCCTAGCGCCGGAGGATTGAAAAACGATGACCACCGGGCACGTATAAAAGCTCGTCCTTGGAAGCCTTCCGCCATCTTTAACTCCGCTTTCGCAGCACCGCACAGCCACACCGCAGCCATGGAGGGACTCCGGAAGATATCGTTGACAGTGAGTGAAATACTAAAATAATATGTGAAATAATGTGACACCCCCGCATCCTTTCAGTGGGTAACGTCGGCGATTCCTTTTTAACCGACTTCAAAAAAGGAGGAGGTTCTCAATTCGACCGTTTTTTTTTTTTATGTTTGTTACCTCAGAACTTTGGACTGGGCGAACCGATTCTGATGATTCTTTTTTTAATCGAAAGCTGGTGGCTGTCATGTGGTCCCACATAAATTTTATTGAGATATGACAATGGCATCCATGAGAAAACCACATAAGTCGTAAATTTGTGTTAAGATGTGCGCGAAAAATTGACGAATAACTCAATATCACGCCAACCGATTTTGATGATTCTTTTTTTAATCGAAAGCAGGCGCTTGTCATGTGGTCTTACATAAATTTGAACGAGATCTGACAACTATGTAGTTTTTGAGACTTTGAAGTCGGTTATTTTTTGTTAGAAAAATTTAGATTATTATGTAAATAGCCGATAGTCTTGGTGGCTGCTGTTGCCCTTGGACATCAGTAACACTAAAGGAATTACTGACGCCTTGCCAGCAAATAGATAATTATGTTAAGTTATCATGTTATTATGTTCATTGCCTCTATTGACAGGAAAACTATCTACAGAAGGATTAAGATATATAAGACACGGTGACATTCTTCAAAATAGGCGCAAAAAGAATTGTCCTTTAGTATTGTCATTTAGAATTGTCGTGTGTTTAATGATAATAATTTCTCTGGTGTTTCTCATGTCTATAGGCGATAGTAACCACTTTCCATCAGGCCTGCCTACTTTTCGTTAGCTCATCAGACTATGAAAAACAATTCGCTTTGATTTAAAAGACATGAAATACAACTGTAATGTATTATTTTGTATGATTATGTGAAGTTTCAATGCAGTTTATTTGTTTCAGCTTTTAATCTTCGCAGTCCTGAGTGACGCGACCACCATGACAAAAGAGGTGAGAACCAGCGGCTTGCCAGAGAAAATCCTCGGTGGGGTGATCGAGATCGTGCACAACCACAAGAACAAGCCAGTGACTCAGCCAGCCCAGCAGACTTACCCGAACCAAGGCTTTAATAACAATCCACAATACCCTACCCCGCAGTACCAACAGTGGAACGGTCAGTCCTCCTACCAAGGCCAGCAGGGCAACGTGGGCAACGGATACAATTATCATGGCCAATATCAGAATCAAGCACAGATCCAGAACCAAGGACAGTATCAAAATCAAGCCCAGTACCAAAATCAAGCGCAGTACGGCAACTATCAGAACCAGAATGGTTACAATCAGGTTACGTACCCCACCAGCAACGGCAACTACAACGCTGGTCAAACCTATCCAGTAGCGCCTGTTGGGGCCGGACAGACTTACCCGATTGCACCAGTTGGAGGCTTCAGCAACGGCCAAGTCCAGAACCAAGGGCAATATCAAATCGTGTACCAAAACCCGCCCAGCCAGCCGCAGTACGGAACGACCGGCCAAAATCAACAGTCGAATCAACAGTTCCTGCAAAATCAGTCCTCTGGTAATTACCAAGGTCAGCACCAGAATACTGGGAGCTTCCAGGGACAGCAGCAAACGAGCAGTAACGTGCAAGGACAAACTGGGTCGCATCAGGTGCAGGGGACCGAGACTGGTGGGCAGAATCAAAGTTTCCAGGTGTCCGGAGGTCACCAGGCGAGTGGTACCGCCGGCGGGCCGACATGTGTGTGTCAGGCGTGGACCAAGCCTATTGACACCCTCAATGATCCCGCTGCTGAGAAACATGAGAAGATGAGTGACGCGCCCGCCGTACTAATGTAGATGATGGGGTACTTTCCCTGAACTTAGACACAATTCTATGAAAATAATATAATGATAAGTAAGTGGACATTCCACTTTATTTATTGCATATTTATTGCAAGTAGCTTATTTCAGATTCTAGTTAAATTTATCGAACTAAAATTTTCATAATTTTCTGAGGCTCGTGCTGATCGAGAATTTTTAACCTTATAACTATTTAAGTGAAACATACCTTTATTTATCTTATATCGAGAGGAAGGATACTCTCTGAAAATTATAATACTTAACTGATACTTAAGTATAATGGAAACCTCTTTAGCAAATACCTGATGCTCTTTAGAAAATGCATGATATTTAAATGTAATTATAAAACAAAATTAATTTAAGAGTATAGGTACTTATTTATAGCAAACAAAACACTCAGTTTGATTGTATTAATAAATCAAAGTGTGGGAATGGCTGACGATCTCTTAGCGTGTAGCATTTTGTTCGGTGACGACAAATCGATGGATTCCTTTTCATGAATTATGAATGCGAGTCGATCGAAGCTGTCTGTGGAAATACGTTTGAATCTGAAAAACGCATCGGCATAAAAATTGCGATTTAAATATGATTTGACTAGCTTATGCCCGCAGCTTCGCCCGCGGTAGAGATCGATTCTTTACAAATCCTACTTACTTTTATTTACAATTATTAAGATTTAGTTGCCTATGACTTAAGTAAACATTTATCATTAATTGATAGCATGATTCAGAATTTGCAAATGAATTTTACTAACGCCATCTATTAACAACATCCGGAACTAAATATCTAGCAACTAACAAAATATCGATCTTCCCATGGGGATGTTTTACCGCGGTAAGCCTACGTTACTCTCCATCCTCCTCACTATCTCCACACACAAAAACCATACCATATAACAGCTTCGTTGCGACGTGAAAGACGGACAAACAAACAAACAAACAAACACACTTTCACATTTATAATATTAGTATGGATTATCGTGAATTAATTTATTTCGTAGGTACAGATTGAGTGTGGTTACAAAAAGGAGTGAGTTCACAATCCATTTATATTGTTATAAATATTATTATGATGAAAAAATGATCTAAACTGTTAGTTACCCCGATCGAACATGACATGTGTAAGCGACAGTAGAATATGTCTGTTGTAGTGTTATAGTAATATGATTAGCTTAATATTGACGTTTTATAATTTTTTGTACAATAAACTGTTAAGTAATTAGTGTATTAGATAGTTTGATATTAGATAATTGAATAAAATTATTGTATGTCTTCATATTGCATAACTCAAACTTACTATTGAATCCCTAACGCCCCAGCTCAGAGTCACTCCCGGTTACTTTAATCGCTCCTTAGTAAGGAATCACCATACAAATTCTGTACTAAGGAGCGATTTAAGTAACTGTTAGTGACTCTGAGATGGGGCATAAGACAGTTTGCATAAAAGTATTTGAAGAAACTTATTAGCAACAAAGCAAAAAGTACTTCGGTGTATTTTTGCTATGTACCGTTTGAAAGGCACTCTGACAAACCTGTTTAATAATCTAGAGTTATTCCTCATTACACTTCACGCGTTATTGTAGGGTTCAAATGATATGAACTAATAACTAAAACTAGTATAAATTAAAAAAAAATAAACCCGCTTCAAATTTAAGTGGGACCACATGACAAGCACCAGCTTTCGATTAAAAAAAGAATCATCAAAATCAGTTCACCCATTCGACTGAGGTAACAAACATAAAAAAATACAGTCGAATTGAATACCTCCTCGTTTAAAGTCTGTTAATAATAAACAGCTTAATAGTTTCAAAACTAAATACACGCTTTTATACACGATTTTTTATGTAAATACGAAATTGCTTTTGTCTACTTACCTGTGTGCTAGCTTTCATGAGAATACCTTTTGTAGTTTTAGTGTGGAAGAGTTACAAACATCCTCATTAATCACTAACTTTTTGTCAATTTATACGTATATGAACAAACATCGTTATGATTAAGACGTAATTTGAGTTTACAATCATTATTTAACTTCTTTATAAAATATTCTGCAACAATGCGTCACGCTTCAGTAAAATAAAAATTTAAATTCCCTTTAATTTAGCTAAGAATTCAGTAGAAAAAGAAACAAACTATTAAAAAGAGGAAGTATCAATAAAATAAGGACGAAAGATGTAGGACCTCGAGAGGCATAAAAACAAACAAGTATTTTTTTAAATGTTGACCTAACATTTCCAGAGAATACAAATTAAGTACTAGCTATAAACATTGTTATTTCATTACAATTCATTTTAACAAAATATGATACTTAGATATCGTGTGTAAAACAGTAAAACACAACTCCTCTACAATAGGATTATCCATTGCTCCACTCCCAGTAGTTATGTTATTCTTGTTAAATTGACTTAACTATTAACATTAATTTGTGTAGCGCAAATATTTCCAAGGTGTTAATTAGACATGTCACTCAGATAATGCCAGCTATTATATTAAAGTGGAATAATTTGTTATAGCGTGGACGGGTAATGCTAAATCAATTCGCTGGACGGACCACCCCGCATGGCCACGCTACCGTCTGTGCCCGTACAGGAGTCAATATCGACCCTAAATCAATGGAATAGGGTTTCCCAAATTTAGGAGAAGTCTTTACGCAGACCTATTTACAGACCAGCGCAGGCTGACCCCCCTCGGCGCTCCGAGAAATGGAAATCCGGACGAGCGAGGGGAAATGTAAGCCACTTAAGCGTCCGACGAGACTGGTCGCCTGAAGTAGGTCTGAAACGTGCGCGCGCCGCCTTACGTAATCGTTATGTAAGGGGACACGGGGTTGCAGGGTAGTGAGGGGGGTTGTAGTGGGGGGCGTGCCAGGGCGAAGGCGCTCGCACAATCGATTGCTTACCGCACTCCGCAGTCCGGCCAGGCGTTTGAACATGGCAGACAAGAACAAAGTTGCAGACCAATATTATGCTCCTCCTCCGGACCTGGGAGCATGGGAGGGCTTCAGGATCTTCCTCTACAACTCCGAGACCGGCCAGGTGCTTGGCCGTACAGGATCGAGCTGGGGTGAGTGTTTCTATTCATGATTTTCAAATGCTATTTTGGAGGGAAAATCGATGATAGGGAACTCGAGAGAGGGTTTCATCACAGAAAGTAGCCAGAAAAGTTAAAGTTAATTTTCCGAGGGGATTGGATTTTCCGATGTGGCTGAATCTGACAAACGCCGTTCAACGTTACGTAATTCTTGACCCCTTTTTGTGAAATCAATAAGTGATTTTTTGACTAAAACGTAGGTTAGAAATATTATTACAGGTAAGTAAAGATTTAGACGCATCGTAAGTTCGAGTTTTTAATTGATTTTCAGCAAAAACCTATCGCGCTAACTTACTTATTAATATTCGAAGAAAAATCGCTCAGGATAGGATAAAATTACAAGTATACATAGTTCTAACTTTAGCCACTTTAAAACATTTTATTACGCTGTTTTACAAGATTGTCGGACTATAATCTAAAACTTAATTTTACATTTTAGACCTTATGAGCATCACATAAGACGCGTATTGTAAGTAACAAACGTGACCCGTAATAATCAGTATAAATTCTTTTGTCCATATTTTCTTACTACTGATAGCTAATCTAAACAATTGAACGTAATAATTATCCATGAAAATAATTTGCACTATCAATCAATAGATGTGCAAATAATTACCAAGCAACGGTTTAGGTACTAATGGAGTACACGGGAAAAATCTTCAGTAGGGATCAGAATCTGAAATGTACTGCAAATAATACTTCAAAGTATACAAAGGTTTTTAAAAAACCAATAATAGTATAATTAGATAATATACATATTTTGGTATTTCGTATAATTTTCTGCGTTTATTTTATATGAAAAAAGGCATGGAATATTAGGAAGGTTGTTTTTTGCCGAAGGAACTTTATGTCAACACCGGCAGATGGCGTTACCGGGCGAAATAAGATTCAGAGGGCGTTGCCTTAGCGTCATTGAATATGTACAAAATTTCCATCTATCTGTGATGATCATTTATTTGCAATCAAGAAAGGCTTTAATTTTATTGCTGACCCTGCAATACGGAAATAAAAGTTTAATTTACTCGTATAAAATCGAGGATGCGTAGATCGTAGCCGGTGTTCAGAATGCAGATCGCATGGCAACCAAATAAAGATTAGCTCCACACTTAACGGTCATTTGTACTCGTCTAACTTACTTAATCACGTCAGTCAAATAACCAATTTTGGAGTTTAGTGGCCACAAAAATTATATGTAACAGATATTCGGACGTGATCTTCATATGAAGATACAAGAATATTCTTGTATCTATTCCTGATCATAAGGAATGATCAAACTACATAGTTATAAAAATTTCTTGTCGTAGTGTTATATTTTTCAGTATTTTATGAAAAATAGTAAAACGATCGGTTGCTTCAAAGACTAGTAGTTCTATAACTTAATCTTTTTGATAGCTCATTCCATCATACTGTTTTGTATTCTTTTTTCTTATGATGACAAACATGGCCAATATCTTAAATACCTGTTCACATTGTTATGTTACTATTTATCTACAGATTATTTATTAATACAATTATAGCTGTGTTAATAATATCTAACAGTAGGTCATTCTGACTACACTAAGTTTGTCCTCAAACCTATAAATCTAATAAGAGTACAATAATAAAATTAATTCTAACATCACACAGACACCAATAATCCACTCTAGTTTTTCAAACCATTAGTTAAATCTGCACCTGACCCCTCACAGCTAAGTCAAGAGTATGATGACAGGACTCCACTGCCGTGCCAGACTTCTAAAAGTCAACATCGCACAATTCTACTCACATCTGCACCTGAACCCTCATCGCTAAGTCTAGAGTCTACGTGGCTGGTCGTGGCTACAAGACTCCACGACCGTTCCAGACTTCCAAATGTGATATCAATACTCGCGTACCTCACAATCAGTCATATCTGCACCTGACCCCTCACCGTCAAGTCAAGAGTTTATCTAGCTTAACGACCGTGTCAGACTTCCAGATTATGAATTATTAAAAATATCTGAAATCGTATTAATGGTACCATGTTAAGAAAAGAAACAAAAGAATCAAACTTATAAAAAATCAACTCAGAATAAAATTCCTACGGATATCATCTGCAATGACAACTTGGCTCTCCCAATGACAATTGGCTATTAGACAATTTTTGGAAAAATATTTTAAAATGTTCGTAGTTTTATTTTATACCTCTTACAATATTTATTTTTCTCATAAAAGTGTTATTTAGTAGGAAAAAATAACTTTTAATCCATTAATTTTAAATTCGCGCGAAAATAGTCCGCCATCTGTCACTTGCTGGCTATGACGTCATATTTCAATTAACAAAAGTTTACGCTCTAACTCTGAAGATATTTTAAGTGAAAAACTTACACCTTTTTCACTGGAATTGTGAAAATGACAAGCTACAAGACGTGTGCAGTGCCTATGTGTAGAAGTACTACAATTAAACCTGACAAATTGTTTATACCTACACGTTTCTAAATGCCCTCAACGTCGAAAGCAGTGGTTACAATTAGCACGTCGAGACTCGAGACCCAGAGTTAACATCTGTCATATCAGCAATATTCTTTTGTGAGGACCACTATGATGTAAGTATTTAGAAGAAATCAACTTAGTCTCTGATTTACTAAAAAAACAAATTAAACCTAACCTAATATTGTTCATAAACATAATCTATAGGTAAGTAATTTAAAATCATTAGTAATATGGTGTCAATAAGGGGACGTTGAGGAAAAACTTAGAAGAAAATCCCCCTGTGACCACTTAGCAAGACTGACCAATTCTACTTTATTAATTTCAGTACTTACAAGGAGGTTTTTGCATTCCGAAACTCGGTAGAGCAAAAGTCAGGGTTACACGCAAAGAAATTTGCGACCATAAATGAATCAACTTGAGGCAAATTCGCACTGTCAGCTTTTGTATAGCCTGACTCCTGCCATTTTACAAAACCTCTCAAAAGCAGAAATCAAAATATATCTTATTAATTTTCTCAGTAAATTCCACAGTGCACGATATAGTTAGTAGTACACGACGCTTTATTTTTTGAATTGTGACGTCATAACATGCTCAATCATGGCCGCCCGCGTTTCGGTTCTCGTATCCACAGGTAAAAAAACTCAAATCTATTTTTCAAAAGTAAAAATATTTACAATTTATTTTTATGCAAGAAACTTATTGCATAATTATTGTTAACCATTATGCAACCATATTTAACACATTTCATAATTTACCGTGATAACTGTCAAATAGCCAATTTTGCTCTATTCTTTCACATACTTGCAACCCTCAAAATAGATTATCAATTTTTTTTTTACACATAAGCATATCTTAATTACAACCTACTTATTAAAATTGTAGCCTTGTGGGAGAAGGTTAAAAAAGAATATTTTTTTGCATTTTCAAAAATGAGGGATGATGACGCAACCGCGTATTTCCTGCCAGAACGGTACTTTCTTAATTGACTGATAATAAAACATCATTTAATAAATTTCTAGCTCTGTGGGAAACGGGTTAGTCAGATGGTTCAGTAGCTCTCTTACTACTTATTTATCCTACACAGTCACACTCCAACAGACTGTGGTTGCATGTATTTTTTGACGACCCTGTAGCCTAGTTGGTAGCGACCCCGCATGCGAAGCGAGGGGTCCCGGGTTCGATTCCCGTCTGGGGCAGATATTTATGTGACAGATAAATATTTGTACTCGGGTCATGGGTGTCATCGTGATGTGTTATATGTGTCGTCCATGCCACCCGCGACACAGGTAATATAATAACCTACTGCGGGGGTATGAGTGTGTTAGCGTTTATTATTATTATTATTATTTTACTGCACATCGCCATGACCTGAGTTACATTCAGTGTTTAAGCTATTCGTACTCGTGAAATATTATTAACACGTTCACTGCGTCAACACTTTCAAAGAACTTTCAGCCTGTGCTATGGGGACCTCAAAAACCCCTTAACTAAACTTGCCTGTGGTGCGTTAGGGACCTCTTCAGCCCCCTAAAATAGCAGTTTTGAAAATAATTAATATCTTCGTCAAAATCAATGATATATTTATGAGTTTTTTGTGGCTTAAACATAGGCTATGACTCTATCTTTTGGTAGGTTCGCACGCAGTTCTGACATTAGGGTAAATCGCTATTACAAAAAAAAAATTAGGGATCTGTTGTATCCCGTTCCGCAACAGATGATGGTTCAATATGTGTAGCTACTAGTGATGGGAATAAAATAAAATCCCAGTTGTCGATAGGTAAAAAAGTTTTATTACAAAAAATGGTTGTCTGTAAAGTCGGTTTACGGACGGTAGTTTAACGTGACAACGTCATGACAAAGCTCCGCTCCGCTCCGCCCCGCTCCGCTCCGCCCCGCCCCGCTCCGCTCCACTCAACTACGATCGCCTATGGCATCGGCTACGATACGCCGATCGTCCGATCGCCCGGCGCTCATCGTTTTAATAGACGTTATCACGTCAAAAAAATTGGTACATATGAATAATTTAATATTTAAAAAAGTGTTATAAAGAAAAGTTTGTGATGAAGGTTTTTGAAGTTATACTGCTTTAGGCGCGTTGTGAAATAAATGGAAAAAATATTGAGAGTGAAATTTTAAGATTTGTAACACGGACGGTGACACAAAAACGACGGTCACAAAAAACGTCACGTGCGTTTTTAAAAACGCTCGTTTTGAAAAATTATTATTATTATATTGTTTTTTAATATTGTTAAAATATTATTTTTTAATATTGGTTTTTTTATATTGGTTTTTTGATGCCATAGAAGTATAACTTCGCACGCGCGTACGTAAGTACACGTTTATGTTATTTTTTTCTTACCAGGACGATTAAACATCTCATAATCCGAATCACTATCACTGGCCACTGGCGGGATATTTGTATGTTTTGCAAAATTTTTATTTTAACATCTGATGTATACGTTCCTGTATAATCCGACGTTGACTTATTTACATACTACCCGCACTTTTTAGGGTTCCGTACGAATAAACGAAAAACGGAACCCTTATATCACTCGTGCGTTTGGGCGACCGCCGTTCACAGCCAATTTACTCCGATAGAACTGGACCAAATGAGTTGAAATTTGGTACTCATGTACATTTTTGTGACCCAAAGACGAAGGTATAAAGTAAACAACTGAATTTTGAAAAAAAAAATTAACAAATCTGTTTTGCGAACCGTATCCCGTTGTATGTCAAATAAAAGGGCTTGTTGTAATGATCTCATACATATTTTTTTATAGTTTTACAATGGATAGTTTTAAAGTTATTAAAGAAAGAACGAAAATTACTTAACTATACTTATATAACTATACTTATATATGTAATATATACTTAAATATTACAGGAAACCTATAAGAAGTCTTAAAAAATGTCAAAAATTAATAAAATAGAAAAATAACGGTAAACACATAAAATCAACGTACGGAATTCTCTCCAAGCGCGTTTAACTCGCACTTGTCAAGTTTTTTCATTTTAAAATAACTCATTGTTCGTATTTACGAGCGTAATAATTTGATATCGAAGCGCGAACTTAACGATCGATACATGAACATCCTTAAAACAAAACTTGTCGTGCTCGTACCTCCAACTCTCCCGTCCTTGCGGCTACGGGGCTCACGATTCACGGGTATCAAAGGAAACCCCCAACGCAAGGAGTGAATATATTTTCACTTCTGTGCGGTAGGGACCTCGTCGACCCCTAAAATATTTTATTACACCATTGATTCAAAATTTAAGCGGGAAGCAAATATGTATATTTGTCTTTATCATAAACATAGAACTTTAGATGTTATAGCCTCCCGCACAGAGTGAAAGAACACGATTTTTGACGCCGCACAGTATGAAAGTTCTGCACGGGATCTCGTAGAGATCCCTAACGCACCGAACGTGTTAAATTAGCATTAATCTGCTTTGCAATAATGATGGTAATAGTTTTAGACGAGCGTTGCACCTTAATCGCTCCGCACAGAAAACTTTCATCTAGTACTATTAGGTCTTCTGTGATAATACTTAATATTGCAATGTCTAGGTTTCTAAATAGGTATAGTTTCTTAACAGGATCGAAAGTAATGAAGGATGATACAAAATATACGTACGTATATATAAAACCTGTTTGCTATATAAATAATTAGTAAATAATGTTTAGTTATACCGCCTAATGTTAGTAAAAAATAAAAATACTTCAATTTCCCGCAAAGTTTCACTAGATGAACTTTTTTTCTTCGAACAAGTTTAAGATTGATTGTATTCCACAAGTGAAAATGAAGACTTATGCACACTCACTTTTTTCTATAATTTACTAATTTATCTCTGAATAGAAATAACCATCAAAACTGGTTCATTAAAAAAATGACGTGCATATTTTAAGTGTATCAATGATATCTACATGAATAAATGATTTTGAAGTTTGAATTTTGAACTACTGCAGGAAATAATAATTAATTGATTAGCAGCTTAAATTAAGCTTCAAGGTAGAGACGATATACAGACTCGAAGCAAGAAGTTCCGCGAGCTTTAAATAACTTCACACGTGTTACTATCGTGAACTGTAAGTTGCTGTTGCCACCTACACGATGCTTCTGTTTATCTATTCTTTGGACAAGCACAGAAACACGTCTTAAAGTGATGCCCTAATCTCCGAGTAACGGTATGCATTTAAGTGTGTCAAGGATAATTGCTTATTCAAGGATGATACATATACGTATAGTTTACGTAGTTTACGCAGTTACAACTGAATTATAAATTACGCGTGATAAGAAAAGTTATGACGGTAAATAAAAAAGGTTTACTAGTCGTCCAGTGTTCGAAATTCGTATCCATTTATTTTCTACGTCGCGTTGGTTTGAACATTATAGAGTTTCTTCTACAAACTAATGTTTAAAAAAAAAGCAAAGCAACAACCCATAATTGTCCCACTGCTGGGCTCGGGGTCTCCTCTCATAATGTGAGGGTTAGGCCATAGTCTACCACGCTGGCCAAGTGCGGATTGGTAGACTTCACACACCTTCGAGAACTTTTATGGAGAACTCTCCGGTGTGCAGGTTTCCTCACGATGTTTTCCTTCACCGAAGCAAGTGATAATTAACATGTAATACGCACATAATATTTGAAAATTAGAGGTGCGTGCCAGGATTTGAACTCGGGCCCCTTCGTTCGGGAGACCAACGTTCTACCGCTAGGCTATCACTGCTTAACTAATGTTTACTCACCGTAATTTTATTATACTTGACATTGACAGTGAGAACGTAAGCAATAATATAATTGTTGTTCCATTGGGTTTATTGGATTTTTTTGCTAACCCACTAATAGATCATGGCGGGATTCAAAGAGATCTTGATAAAATCATCACTTGTTCAAAACACATGGTTCATCAATCTCAATCCAAAATAATGTACTGTCTTACATATTGGAAAGAAACCTTGTCACACCTATTACTTGAATAGAGTAGAACAGTGTAATGTGAAAGCACAAACAGATTTAGGTGTGAAGGTAACAGAAAATCTCAAATGGGTTGAACACATAGTTGCAGTTGTCAAAAAAGCGCACACATTTATTTATCTCATAAGAAAAGCTTTTGGAAACTTAACTAAAGAAATGATGCTACAGATTTATAAGACTTATGTAAGACTAATCCTGGAATATTCAGTTCAAGTGTGGAGTCCATATTAATAAAGACATTGAGAAATTAGAACAAAATCAGAGACAATTTACAAAAATACCGAACTCTTTTGAAACATCTTTCTTATGAGGACCGATTAAAGAACATAAATTTTACTACTCTAAAAGACCGAAGAGAACGTGGAAATATTATTGAAACGTACAAAATACTGAGTGCACATTATGATATACCGAACTTTGATGCGAGCAAGTCATTTAACTATGTATGTTGCCACCAGAGCAAAATTTGTAGAACTTTTGCACATACCTAATAATCCACGCAAGCATTTGTTAACTAACAGAGTAGTGGAGAATTGGTACCATCGGCTTGAACGAGTTGTAACAGCTCGAAGTGTCGACGAGTTTAAGAACAAATATGACCAGCACAGATCAAAGAAAAAGTAACAAATGGATATATCTGTAAGCAAAACCAGTCGTAAGACTGCGTGCTTATAAATAAATAAATAAAATATCTAATCTACTTCTCATGACTCTACTCCCTCTAAGTCATACTTCTCCATGAGTGCAATATGTTTAAAAAACGCAAACTTTTCAAAAGTTTAGGTACGAGGGAAAAATAGGAAAAGGATTCTTATCCACAATCCCTTCAACAGCTATCCGGCAACGACCACTTATCAATCTTCATGTGGCCCCGTAGACGGATAGACTTAGTCTACAAAAGCACAAGCAAGATTTTGATCATTCTTGTCTTGCCAATAATTTCAATTACATTATGTGAGCGTATCCGTCCTTGGATCGATTCCACGAAGGACGAGGCGCGCGCAGCTTTTCCACGCTTCCCATTGCTTGATAATCCTGATTTGCAACTTTATGTAACTAAATAACCGTAAATGTAATAAAAAGAATAGCTACTTGCACTCCAGTTCAGTTGAATTCTACTTTTATACAATTGGAAGATGAAAGAACTGATACTATCCATAGACGAGTTTTCAATGTTACATCATAGCTTTTGTTGAAAGAACGTACATATCGTGGGAGTTATTACAAGTTAAGTAGCCACATTAATAGGATTAGCCTTTACAAAACAGACAGACATAACTAGTCCTATTTGAACGGGGAAATTGTTTCGAGATAGTTCATCGACCACACATCAATGTTTCTCGATTGTAATACTGAATCTCTGGTTTATTAACTGGAATGATACCAATAAATAAATATTATAGTCTATTTGTCTACATGACCGTTACCAACCTACTAGGTAGACCACGTGATACCACGTGATGGTCACGGCCACCTCTCTCCACCCTACACCCAGGGGATAGACAAAACGTGTAACGTCGCCCCGAATTGAAGTGATGATATTATGCTTCTATTTTATCTTTTCCCTGCAAATATCAGGTAAAATTTTCCCACTCGTTAGCTTAACGTGGCTGTCACGTGGCTAAGGCACCTCCCCTTCATTTGTTTTATTTGTTACTGTTTCGAACTGTGGTTACGTAAAATGAAAATTGGAGTAAACAAGGAAAAAATAGATATAGATTTATATCACAGCACGCTGTGTTGATGTAGTATACCTACATTATAGACAGCCATTAATTAGTATTCTGTATATTATTATGATAATTGGACGTTTAAAAAAATAAATATGTAAACGATTACACACTCACACCCCCGCAGTAGGTAACCTATAACACAAACGAACACATTCAGTTCTGTCTTCTATTTTTGAGTCACGAGTATTTTTTTTATGGTGCTGGGATCAATTACAAAATATTCATATAGAATAAATGTTAGGTAATATACCTACTAAATGTATGTGATTTCATAGATGAAAATGTTATTATTTTGTCGAGCGCTTATCGTAAAAATAATCGTTCCATAGACACCCTTTTTTCTGAAGATTTTTTTTAAATCATCCACCTCACATTGATATAAGTGACTAACGGGGTTTTACAAACAAAAGTAGCGTCGCGGCGCCTCGTCGTCTGGCATACGTAACAGTTTCAGAGGGGTGATACGTACTCGTACAATGTAACATATTGAAGCGGCGCCTGGCGAGAGGAGAGTGAATAGTGATGCACCCTTTTATGACATGGCTTGGCCTTGGTCTGTAGACTTTGATGCTTTATATCGTGCCTCATTATTTGTTAGAGACGCATTGATACTTTATTTGATTTTGTTCTCATTGTCTGAAAATTCATCTTGTATTATACTACATCTTTAGGTTTAATATTCTGAAGATGAATGGGACACTCACTACGGGTATAAAAATTATATTAAAATTTCTGTACACTTATAATTCGACGAGTGTTTCAATTTGATTCAGTATTTATTTAGTTCGAATTAACAAAAAGACTTTTACATTTTCTTTCATAACAACAATATAAACTATGTCCAGGGTTGACTGGTGAAGAATACCATCTAGCATAAGTCCACCCATTCTAATCAAGTTATACGACGTGAAAAAATAAATAAAATACCGCCTCATAGAGTCAGGTATACATTTTAAAACTGTCGTATAGTCTGTGACAAAGGCACGCACACACGCACTAGATGATGACATCGGTGCAGTGTGTGTGCACGACGCACGGGGGATGCAGTGCGCAAGTCCGTGACCCCGCGACCCCGTGACCGCGCCCCACAGTATGCAGTACGCGCCCCTCCCCGCCGCCCCGCCGCCCCGCCACTGCAGCCCACTTTCTGGGAAACTACGTGGTTTACATCGATTCACATTTTCATGCACTCACAATGACTGAATTATATTTGATCATTTCCGTTCACTGAGCTTTCATCGGTAGGTATCTCACAAGATATTTGGTTTATTTGCTTATAGCTCTATCTTTCTTTCTTTCATCTATTCTTTCTTGGCCGGCATCGGTGATGGTGCTACTGTTGTCCATGGGCGACGGTGATTATTTATACATAGCTCCTGTACCATCAGGTTGTCCTCTGTTCGTTGGCAGCAAAAAGCCATACAGAAATTATAGTACAAAGTGATAACATGTCCTAAGATCTTGTTAAAATTTCCTTTGAAGCTCTCGTATTCATTTACGACAATTGACATTCTTAAGTACATATTTAATAACTCATAGATAAACCTCACTCACAATAGTAGTAAGGGCAAGTCAATGAATTCGTTAGCACTGATGAAACCACTGAAGGGCTCTAATTACACAAACTGGCTGCAGGAGCCACAGGTGTCACCGCCAGCGAGAAAGCGACACGTTGAACATTTTTTTTTCTTGTTTAGGTATGTTATTATAGAGGATTTGCTCAATTATGAATATGCCAGCCTCATAGAAGCATATGGGTGAATATCAAATCGGCAAATTTTACGTGTCCACGTTGAGAATCGAGGTGTAAAATGATAGAATGTTTCTGATTTTTTTATATAGTAAACTACGTACCTTCTTTTAACTGGGGCCACATTGATTTTTTAAATATATGTGTAAATAAAAAATCAGGGTAAAAAAAATGCCTTCAAATTCAAGTTTGGTGGTATGTCCCAGCTCCATTTTTTGATATAATTTCATTCACCACAGTGACAATTGAAGTGAAAATAAAAAATATATAATTTCGTTACTATATACATAAGACACACTATCTAAAAATAACTAAACCATATTATAAAATGTTATTTAACATCACAGGATACTCGATCAAAGTTTGTCCAAGAAAAAACCAAAATCTTGGGTGCACTTGTTCAACTTACTAAAACATGAACTTTCTTGCATATGCGATCATTTAAGTTTTATTATTTCACATGGCACAGGAGTGTAGTAACGTTTGAGTATAACGGGTATGTGATTAGAGCTATGACTTCCCGCCAAAACAAAAGTACCCGCTTGGGTGGCACAGGGGGACAAGAATTGTTCAATTTTTGGTGGATCGATTTGCTGTCTATTTTAAAGTGCTTTTATAGTAAGCTACACAATATAGGTATTGATTTGGATTACGTATAAAACAGTTATATAAATTTAATTGTAACTTAAGACCCCTATTTTTAAAGAATTTTTTTATGCGTGGTCCGAGTTTGGTGGCTCAATTTTGGTGGATTTGGTGGCGTTTATGCGTGACCAAAATTTAAAAAAAGCCACTTGAGCGAAACTAGGGCTTCAAAGTGTTCGCCAGGGATCTGTTTATTGGGCAAAGTCAGCTTACGAGGTTGAAGACCGAGTCCAGCACCATGTTTTCGTCGAAATCTGAAGTTCTGAGGGATGGTCGTATGCCTCCTCTCAAGCTCCATCTGCCTGCGAGAACAATAACAATCAAGCTAAACTGACCCGACACTACACACAGGATATCCCGGACGCCGCCTGAATAAGATAAGAGAGGCTCTCAAACAGCTTAAAAAGAACAAGGCTCCGGGAAATGACAGATTCACAATAGCTACTAAGAGCTGATGGGAAACCTCTACTAATGACGCTCCAATAGCTGTTCGTTTCCGTCATCAATACTGGAACTACCCCGGAAGCGTGCAGCAGAACTGCAGTGACTCTGTTCTTCAAGAAGGGCCAAGAAGCCCTTTTGAAGAACTATAAAGGCCATTGCATTTCTGAACCACGTTTGTAAGCCGTTTGCGAGGATGCTCACAAATCACATGGCAGGTTTGACGAATTCCAGCCTCCCGAACAAGCAGGATTCCGAAAGGCTACAGAACCATAGACCATAATATACACATACTGAGGCAGATTATACAAAAGACCAAGGAGTATAATCTGCTGTTATGTGTTGCTTATGTAGACTATGAGAAAGCCTTTGATTCTATCGGTATCGGTATTGGTACTTAATTCTCATATCGAGGTGTTGAAGTGTTTGTAATCATCAGGTACCATTTCCGTCAGAGTATAAGACACAGCTACGAACCCTATACAACTGCAGAGAGGTGTCAGGCAAGGGGACGTCATATCTCCTAAACTGTTCACTGCTGCGTTGGAAGACGTGTTCAAGCTGATGGAATGGAAACAACGTAGTATCATCGTGGTCAATAATGACATCACACACTTGCGATATGCCGATGATGTAGTCTATCTGGCAAGATCCCTTGAGGAACTTGGTAAAATTATTGGGGACTTGAACAGTGCCACATTCGGTGGGTCTTAAGATGAACATGGACAAGACGAAAATCATGTCCAATGTCCATATCATGTACCTACGTCCAACTTCAAGAAATAAGACTCGTAGAATTCAACTCGAATGGGCTGCGTTCGGGAAACTGCATCATATCTTGTCGTCCAAAACACTATCTCAGTGCCTGAAGTCGAAGGTGTTCAAGCAGTGTGTGTTGCCAGTGATGACATACGGCTCCGAGACGTCGTGCTTTATTATTATTGGCCTTATTCATAAACTCAAAGTCACAAAGCGGACAAAGAGAGAAAAACGGATGAAGAGGGCTATGCTCGGTATTTCTGTACGTGATCGAATCAGAAATGACGTAGACGAACAAGAATAATCGACATAGCTCATCCAGTACGCCGGCTGAAGTGGCAATAGGCTGGCCACGTAATTCGAAGGAACGATGACCATTGGGAAGAGGTCCTCGAATGGCGCCCACGTCTTGGAAAAAGGAGCATTGGAAGCTCCCCAACCAGGTGGACTGACGACCTAAAGAAGACAGCAAGCACCCTCTGGATTCAGAAGGCACAGGACTGGTCAGAGTGGCGCAAGTTAGGGGAGGCCTGTGTCCACCAAGGGCTGATGGATTGATAGATGTTAAATAGTAATATCTATGTATATTTTTTAACAATAGAGTTTTATAAAACGATGAAAGTTATTGATAAGTCCCGAGAATTCGTGATATTAGCCACTTTGAGCTTTATTTTATTGATTTTAGAGCTTTTGTGATAGAAAAATCCAATTTTGGTGTCACTGATTTTCAATTTTGGTGGGTACTTTCAATTTTGGTGGGCGATTATCAATTTTGGTGGCCACACTAGACTTTGAACTTAAATATCTCAAAAAGTTATCGAGATATTCTCAGACCTCTTGAAGGTTCTTATAGCTTAGACTTTCTATTCTTATACCAGGTCCTCATTTTTCACGAAAACTGAAGAGAAAATTTCGCCACCAAAGTTGAAAAAAAATGCACGTTTCTGATATTCACCCATATCAACCCCACAACCTACGTTTACATGTTGACAATTTTCTAAATCATAATTATTTTGTTATTTTTACGGCCAGTATTTGTTAATATTTCAGTTGAAAATGGCAAAATGTTTTTTCAATGGACCCAAGATTATTTGTCGTTACAAAATTCTATGCCAGTTTTTTGCAAGTACATCATAAACTTATACAAATATTAGTGTTAGACCGACTTTAATAACATAAAAAGCTGACGTAGACAGCTACAAGTTAGCTTGTTGTCGTACTCGCTCAGTCGCTCGCGGTGCAGCACGCGGTCGGCGCATGCGCATCTCGGCGCGATAATCAAGCGGCGACAGACACGCCGCTACCAATTAGCGATCCGCACACAATTATTATGAAACTGGGGCGACTAAATCTGTAACCAACTGCTATGTAACTACTTACTATGATGACCTTTTAAACATACAATGGAAGTTTTAAGATTTCTCTCCGATCTCGAGATTTGATTTGAGATGCTGAAATAAGAAGAAATCATATGTAAAAAAAATATTTAAGTATACAAAAGTACAGTACTCATACGCTAGATCTGGACTGGACTATCATTGCTTGCTACCAAAACATGGTGTACCGTATTGATTTGGTTGAACGTAGGAAGTTAATAGCGCTCACCAATCCACAACCAATTACCACACCGCTTACAAACAATTATTTGGTTGATTCTTACATCACTAACCACTACGATACGATGCAGTCGTTACTTTGTTTTTATTTAATTCTAGCGTGTTGGGAATGTATTCCGATGTGAGTCGAATCGGAAAATTTACATGTATTGTCCTCATCCGAGAAAGACCTATTTAGTTTTACTTTCAAAATAGAAGATCTGTGACCTCTTAAGAATGTATGGAAACTCGGGATTAATATATTTGATATTTTACAATGTGTTATTGTTTAATGAAACAATAACTAACTGCCATTTTCATTCTTTTTCAGCCAAAATCCTTCTATTCTACTTAATCTTCTATGCGGCTCTGGTCGGATTCTTCGCTGCCATGTTGGCAATCTTCTACCAGACGCTCGATGCGAAAAAACCTAAGTGGCAGATGGAGGCCTCGTTAATTGGAAACAATCCAGGTAAGTCTGGCTAAAACTACTTTAAAACCACATCCTCGCAAGATTATTCGCGGCATATCTTTTGCATCCAGCAGAGTGATGTGCGTTGAAGCGGCAGAATATACATAAAGACCAATGCTTTCTCCTATATGTAATTCCTAGCCCTTTTGTTCCTTGCTACTGTGATTTTTAAAGCAATGAAAACACTGCAAAAACAGAGTAAATCAATTTGCGGTGACAAATGTCTACGTGGTTGAGAAGAAGCCCTGCAATTGACCAGCAGGTTCATATTTATTACACACTGGCAAATCTTAGACTCAAATATGGATAGTTCGAATGTGTTCCCTTAAGTAACTTAAAGGGCCAAAGATGAAGAAATAGAATATAAACGTTGGCTGGCTGGCTACAACCCATTGATGGCCAAGTACTGAGCACGGGTCTCTCTTATAGGATGTGTGAAGCATACTCCACCACGTTGCTCCAGTGCGGATTGGTGAAGGGGTTATTGGCCAACCCATGTGCAGAAAGTTATTCTGCCCTCGTAATGATAAACAACGTATCTGACATTTTTGACGAAAACGAGTTATTAGCATATTCGTAATCAGCGAATTTCACTGATTTTATTTTATTTAATAACTCGTTTTTGTGAAAAATGTCAGATACGTTGTTTATCATTACGAGGGCAGTATTATGCCAACCGGAAATATCCGTCATGGCTTAACGACTGTTATACATTGATAACAACCGGGACCGACGGCTTTACGTGCCCTCTAAAGCACGGAAACATTCGAGAAATGCTTGTCACTAGCTTTCACCCATCAAACTACCGACCGCGCTCGCTGGTGTTCAACTCAGTCGATAACTCAGGATCAATACAAACCACAGAGCTATGAGCGCTTCAAAATATCATATAGATAAACATTACATGTATTTGTTAGTGAACCTGGTCCGTTCCTCCCCAGGGCTCGGCTTCCGACCCATGCCAGACACTGCCAACGTGGAGAGCACCCTCATCTACTACCGGGCCAACGACAAAGGCTCAGTGCTCAAATGGGCCACGGTGATCGATGAGTTCCTCGACGGTAAGTATCCTGGACTGAAATAATTAAGAAAATTAAATCTGGTATTGCCTATTATATAAAAGACCATAAACAATCTCCTTAGAATTTTTAATTGGCATCTAATTAAAATATTGTCCCAAAGCAAAATCGTTTCGGACTATTTCCTTGACCACGGCGAGGCGAAAATGATATGAATTATTTCGTACATGTCGTCGGCTTATTGCAAGAATTATTAAGCGACATCAAGAAACCTTTTGGGAAAAGGCTATATACTTAATTTTAATAATACCTATTGCATTGCTTCTGTCATCTTAATTGTAGGATTTACAGAAAGAGTTTATAGTGTAATATATTAACAGCTAAAGATATCGACTTTAAGCTGAAAATATAACAATTGTAAATCATAATACTTAAATTACTTCTGCTTGTCACTAAGAAAAAGTGTAAATAAAGATTTCTTGTTATTTTACTTTACAAGAAACTGCAAACTGTGGAATGAACTTCCTTCTGAGGTATTCCCGGAGCGGTATGACGTGGGGTTCTTCAAAAAACGTGTAAAAAGAGTTAGTTCTCCTTCTCCGACGTTGCAGTTTGCGATTCCTCTGGTATTGCTCATGTCTATAGGCGACAGTAACCACTTACCATCAGGTGGCCCGTATGCTTTTTCGTCTGCCCTTTAAGCTATGATAAAAATTTACTACTTTCAGATTTATTCCTTTGTATTCACCCTACTACCTATCTGCATGCCAAATTTTAACTTTCTAGGTCACCTGGAAGTTGGATATAGTTTTGATCTATAGGTCAGTCAGTGTTAAATTTCTCGATTTTTGGACGTTAATATCTAAATAACCGTTTGAGATATGTTTATGAAATTGGAAGACGTATATTGTATTTCGCAAGTCTTAATAAATGAGCCAAATTTGACAGGTTTATGTTGAATAGTTTTTGAGTTATGAGGTGGTCAAAAGTGGCTCCAAATGGTTCGTGTAATATTACACACGGTGCTGCTCGCCAACTGTTAGCTAGAAAATTGGCTGACACGCTCCGCGTGTCTAGATTTAAATAAAATGTGTGCAATTCACACGTGTTAGAAGTGAAACCTTCAAAAATTTTGTTTTCATGATAATGAGACGAATGTAAAATTTCGGGAAGATGATAATTGTAGGTTTTACTACTCCACTCCACTCCACTCCACTCCACTCAACTCCACTCAACTCAACTCAACTCAACTCAAGTCAGTCTCCACTCATTTCTAGTCTCCACTGGACAGTTTCGTTTCATAAAATTTCAAGTCACCCCCGTACTAAAGAAGGTTTCACTTCAAAAAAACTAGAGTACCGATAAATAGCCAAAGATGCGTGTGTTCAGATTACCGCAAGAAGGGCAGCGGCAGCGGCGAGGTGCCCGGCGCGGAGAACCGCGTGCACTGCACGCCCACGTCCGGCCCCTTGGGGGAGAAGCAGGTGTGCGACGTGCCGCTCGACAAGTTCGACCCCTGCACCCCCGCCAACCAGTACAACTACGAGAAGGCCGGCCCTTGCGTCTTCTTAAAGCTCAACAAGGTGAGATTACGATGTTTTGCAGGGCTGTTGGATGTTTTCAGGCCTTATCTTGTTTTAAGTACTGTTAACAGAACTGTTCCACATGACAGGTGGCGATAAAATCGGATGTCAAGCATAGTCGTACAACTCACAGAAGTAGGGGGATTTCTTTTCCCACTAGTATTGTCAACAGGACTACTCAACAGGACAAGTGGGAATAAACGAAATATTTCCCTTCGTCCACTGTTGACAAAGGGCTCCCTTAACTTGTGCCACTCTAACCAGTTTTGGACTTTCTAAATCGAGCGGTTGCCCGCTATCTTCTCCAGTCTACCTGGTTGAGGGGCATCCAATGCATCGTTTTGCGATATGAGTTTTCAGTTCAAGGAATTGAAATAATATTTGTTTGCAGATATTTAATTGGACTCCTCAGCCGTACAACAACACCGAGGACCTTCCGCAGAACATGCCGGAGGACCTCAAACAGCACATTAAATTCATCGTAAGTAGCATTATCATTATGACTAATAGTTAGTTACTCCTATTTCAAAGTGCATTTTTTATAAATTCAGCAGAATCGTTGATGCTGCCAATTAAAAAGATTTTTTTGAATAGCGGTTAAAATCGTTAACTTCAGCCTCTACCTACTATATTAACCGACTTCAAAAAAGGAGGAGGTATTCAATTCGACTGTATTTTTTATGTTTGTGACCTCAGAACTTTGGACAGGGTGAACCGATTTTGATGATTATTTTTTCAATCGAAAGCTGGTGCTTGTCATGTAGTCCCACTGAAATTTGAGCGAGATATGACCAGTAGTTTTTGAGTTATCCCTAATTAAACGACTTCAAGTCTGTTATTTTTTGTCAAGAATTATTACTACTTCATGTGTCAATAGCTGTAATCCAGATATTTGATGAAATCATTATACACTACACTAGTCACAGTGATGTTATTATACTTGTAAAGCTTCATGCCGACCTGGTTTCCCAAGGAAATACTCAACCAAATCCGTGACCTCAAATGTTATTTTAATGTGTTAGCAGTATGTTTACTACTCGAACTGGTACATAATAATAATCATGGTTTACTCAGAAAATCTAACGTGTTGCTTCCACAACATAAAAACACATCAGATTACATATTATTATGTAGTACGTGTTATTTGTATAGGATTATAAATCCGAAAAGGTTATCCTATTATCACCCTCGTTATCCTATTATTGATAGTCTAACAGAGCTGAATATAATACGGACCATCATGGTTCTCTAAATAAGATGTAAAAATTCTTCGACATCGCATTAGTTTACAATATGTGTACTGTGGCATTAGTGACTTCTGTAGAGTTGCTCACGGCCATTATGCTATGGTTGCTTTTTCGTCAACTCTTCAGACTATTAAAAAGGCTAGGCTCGTGATTTTTTTTTTGTTTTTAATATTGTCATGTCATATTCCTCGTTCCAGTCCGGCAAGCCCGACGCCAACACGGTGTGGGTGTCGTGCGAGGGCGAGAACCCCGCGGACGTGGAGAACCTGGGCGCGGTGCAGTACATCCCCACGCGCGGCTTCCCCGCACACTACTACCCCTTCACCAACAAGGAGGGCTACCTCAGCCCCCTCGTCGCCGTGCTCTTTGAGCACCCTAAGAGTAAGACTGCATAAGTACCTTTTGCGAAACCAGGATCGTCATAGATCTCCGAATGGTGTTGCCTCAGTTGCGGACTGAACCTTATGTTCAGCAAGTTCAGAAGGATACCTATATGCTGTTATTTATTCTTACACCACACATTTGTAATCAGGCTTTTTTTATATTGCAGCGGGTGTTTTGATAAACATCGAGTGCAAGGCGTGGGCGAAGAACATCTTCTACGACCGATACGAGCGGCGGGGCTCGGTGCACTTCGAGCTGATGGTGGACCGGTCGTAAGGCGGCCGCGATCACTTGGCGACACGCACCTGGCGCTCCCGCACCGTCGGTCTACGCACACCTCCCAGTACACTCAACTGCGTAATACTGCCAAGTCGGCTCTGCCCGTCGCCATCGCGCCAAGTCTCACTGCCTGCCGGCTGTCGAGCGGTCGCCAAGTCGCCAACCAACCCGCCGGGCGCCGGCTGCCAAGTGCGCCATTAGCAATAGCCACATAGTCGGCCATTTATTTGTATTCGTTTTAGAATAGCCAGAGGGCGCCACTCATTTGAAGTTTTGTTTACACGCTTAAATTGTCTAAGGTTTTAAATTATCAAATATTTATTATGTAATGTTTCTGGACGGAATGTCAATAAATATGCAATAGTTGGTTCCAATTTAGCTTTTGTGGTGTGTTTTATTTTATGAAGTCCCTTTTCCCACTTCTTGTGAAGAAGTTTTTACCTATATTGCATGGGCTAGAAAATTTTATTAAAACTTAGATAACTATATAATTGATAATTACTGATAATCACAAATAATCTCCACATTTTTAAGAGTTACAAAACAGCTCCCCAAGTTAATGTAAAGTAATCTGAAAGAAACAACGAATTTCCATCTGCCCTGATCGTTATAACTTCGGCATTTAGCCATCTATGAACTGTTGTAATTTAAATCAAATGATTAACATTATGATTCACAATAACAAACGAATCATAAAACCTACGAAGTTTCGTACAAATACCGGATCACATACGACAATAGACTCTTTAACTGGTTCAAAATATACTTATAATATTGGACACTTTATTCATATCATAACGTCACAGTATAAATAGTTAGATTCCTTTACTGTGATAACGTTAACGCCTTCGTTAGTGACATGACGAAAACTTATTTCCGTCAGCACATTAAAGTCATTATTAAACAGAGGCAATTAAGAACATCTATAAATCTTGGTTCAGACACCTTAAAAAGAGCGCTGGTGTTTATAAAACACGAGTAACCGGCCTCGCTTTGCTTCGTTTTTCTTATTTTTTTTACTCCTTGGGTTACATTAAGGAGTTTTATTAAGGATACGTAATTTTTTTTGAAAATGTTATGTAACCTATGTCACCCGGGGATAGTAGTAGCTTCCCAACTGTGAAAGAATTTTTCAAATCGTTTCAGTAGTTTCGGAGCCTATTCAATGAAAACAAACAGTCAAATCTTTCCTCTTTATAATATTAGTATAGATTAACATAATAATAACATAACATCTTTGAATATATTCTTTGAATACACTATTATCCTACGACCTGTACTACCTGTAGGCAAGTGGAGGTGTGGAAGGTGGCTAAGCTATAGCGTAGTCAAAGGTAAGCTATTTACTGTTTCTATTGAAGCTAAGCAGTTAGGATGCGCTACGAACATGCGATTTGTGAGGTAGCTTTGCAAGGAAGATACAACTCTTTTGTAACCCTTCTTAATGTCATAAATAAAACCTATTTAAAAATTATATGACGTCTTAGTATTTTTGTGTTCAACAGTACTTTACTAAATTACGAGCTGATCTGAACAACGGGAATAAAAATTCCCGTTGGCCAGACTAGTCTGACCATCAATCTGACCACTGGGAAACACCCGTACTACGTCGTCTATAGACTAAAATTAACTATAGTTTTTTTTAATGACGTAGCTATTTGTTGTAGCTTGTTGTTGGTTCCAGCTGTGTCCCTTATAATATTCCAGCAGTAATTAGCGAGCATGAAGGGCTCCCTTTATTCTTGGCATCTATTTTTGAACGACTCTACATTTGGGTATAAACATTCTCTATGCTTGTTGAACTCGTGTTTTAGGAAGTAATTGCTCACAACCCATCAGTGCCATAATATGACCATTGATGTCATTACAAAATATACCCTTCTTGTTTAGAAATAAACAGCAGTTTTAGATACTGGCTTACATAATATTTATCTGATTGTTACAAATTCCACTGCTGGAGTCATTTAGGACAACTGCAAGTCCCTTACTGAATTATCCAGTAACCCTTATTGACGATTTAGGACATAAAGATTAACTCGGTTTTCTGATCCACTTGTTGAAAAATACATCATGATTTTGCTGATGAAGGCAGGTATTTCATCGGAATAAGGAAGCAGTGGATCAATAAAAATATATATTATCTCGTGGCACCATCTGTTTGCTAATAGTGGAATTTTATTACTTGATGCTGTGTGAATCCGGTTCCAGTCTACCTACTTCCTACACCCTCGTACGTTGTATACTTGTGAATAGTCACAGGAAACTCCCAACAGGTGGCGCTATCTATACCTTCTATAATTTGACCTGTATTATCTTGTTGCCCAATAACATTATTAGAATTGACTGACAACGAGATGTTAAATATGTAAACCGTCGGGCCACAAGTGCTAGTTTATTTGGTACTTTAAATATTAAATACCTGAGTTTTCCACTCAGTCTGTGGAGATCGTCTTCTTCAGACATATGTAGATTACCTTTGCAAATTACAGCTCTCTATCACTAAGGCCTCGGCGCTATGCTGCGGACGGACGGACAGGCGAACGAACGTGACGAAACAATAAGAATCCTGTTTTGACTACGGGACTTTAAAAATTGACTTTTTTATTGTTACAACGAGTAATTGGCGATATTTACAAACCAATTATATATATATCGGCAAATCTAGATCGACATCAGTATGTACATGCTGCGTGGGTATGAGGGCAGTTACTTTTCAAAGGACAATGTCAAATCACTATTGTTTTATTACAATCGTAAATAGCAAAATAGCACCTCACTGTACTTCCGTGATGGTTCTCTAATTAATTGGAATCAATTACATATCAACACTTTTAAGGATAACGGCGATTAAGATTGATTTATGAATTTTCGGCGATCCGTCGCTTACGAGCAACTCCCGTGGTGTCTACAAGATAGTCGCCACAAGATGGCTGCTCTTCTGACGTTCCGCCAGAGTGACAAAGACGTGTCACTCTTTCAATCTTGCTTCAAAAATGACAGCGTCACTGTCGCGCCGTCACGGCCATACTGACAATCGCCCGTCCTCGGGCGCATTATAATTTTATTATTCATTTAGTTTCATTTAGTTTCATTTAGTTTCATTTAGTTTCATTTAGTTTCATTTAGTTTCATTTCGTTTCATTTCGTTTCATTTCGTTTCATTTCATCTCCTCTCGTCTTGTCTCATCTCATTTCATTTCATTCGTACTTTACAAAGGACAATGTCAAATCACTATTGTTTTATTACAATCGTAAATAGCAAAATAGCACCTCACTGTACTTCCGTGATGGTTCTCTAATTAATTGGAATCAATTACATATCAACACTTTTAAGGATAACGGCGATTAAGATTGATTTATGAATTTTCGGCGATCCGTCGCTTACGAGCAACTCCCGTGGTGTCTACAAGATAGTCGCCACAAGATGGCTGCTCTTCTGACGTTCCGCCAGAGTGACAAAGACGTGTCACTCTTTCAATCTTGCTTCAAAAATGACAGCGTCACTGTCGCGCCGTCATATAGATATTTTCAAATTCAAAATCATTTATTCATGTAGGTATCATTGATACACTTATGCACGTCATTTTTTTAATGAACCAGGTTTTCGCAAAGGTGCTTTGTCATGGAGGAGGAGAAAAGCTGAAAGAAACTCCTCAGCACATCTTTTAAAAATAAAATACATTGGTATATTTCTTACAAAAAAGGAATCACTGCCTGTACAGAACTGGTTGCAGATCTGGTCATTACCATGCGTCTTTGTCATTTATGTACTCATCTACAGTATAGTAGCCTTTGCCTAAAAGTTGAGATTTTACATGTTTCTTAAACAATTCCACTGGCAAATCACGTATTAACTTTGGGATTTTATTATAGAACTGTACACCACGGCCCATAAAAGATCGCTTCACTTTAGAAAGACGGTAAGATGGCGTTACTAACTGGTACATTTTTCTTGTTTGGCGATTGACAACAAGCAGCGCTCCTCAACTCCGAGCAACATATTCTCGTTGACATTATCCAATATTGTTTTAGTAAATACATATAGTTACATCGACCTATTAACACGTAGGGGTGTAACTTGATTGCTGATGGGATTTACAATTTTTGTCATCTTACTTTCGGCATATTTTTTGAGGTAAATTGACAATATGCAAATATAATTTAAAATATCTGTCTGCAATACAATGTCTGCAATACAGAAGGTAGCTTTTTTCAATCCAGTACCTACGAGGAATTTGTTCAGGATTATTTAGCGCCAATACGACGATAATTTGACGACCCTAGTGGTGCAATGGTTACCATGCCGGATCGCCGCAACGAAGGTCCTGGGTTCGATTCCCAGCGAGGCGGAAAGAATGATGAGTTTGAATTTCTGTTCTCGGTCTGAGTGTGAATGTCCTTGTCTAGTGTGTTGTCCATGGCACCCATGACACAGGGAATCCTAGTGTAGGGCTATGAGTGTGAAGCGTTATTTATTTATTTAAATACCTATGGCATGCATACTCTCTACTCTTCTCTCTTCAACAGCTACGGGATATAGTTTCTTTAACGTGGAATACCCTATGTTTCTTCTCAATTGCTTGGGCTTATGAATTTACAGAACAACCGTGTGTGCCCAAGAAAAATCTCTGCACCAACTTGGTATAGGTAAGTAAAGTGGATTTGAGATTTGGTCCAGTTCACACGGACTTAACAGACGTGGAATTCGTTAACCGAGAGGAACAATGATGCCCAGCCAATGGGATTCCCACTTATCTGATATCAAAGTATTTTAAAAGGATATCGATCTACAGAATGTGTTCAAACTTAACATTTTTATATGATTAGCCATCGTTAGGATATCCTATCTGAAACTTGTTACAACCTTAAACGTAAACGCTCCACCAACATGGCATTTACATTGTAACGTGTAACATTAATATTTTTGTAAATAAAAGATAATATAAAATCAATGTTGCGACAACCCGACAACCCTATAAAAACGCTAGTAAAATTGGCAACATGGGCGATTCGCGCGACCCCTGGCGCCCGGCCGCGGCGCCGCGCTGTCGAACCATTCTACTGGCCCTCTTTGTTCTCAATCTGTTATGGTACAATGTAATATAATGGATGATTATCTAATAAACTATAGATTATTTTACGACTTTTATCGTAATACCTTTGAACTCAAATGTAGCAGAATATTATGCAAACTATAGACACAACCGTAGCACGTTCACTTCCTTTAGATATAGGTAGTTTAATTTTATGTAAATGGCAAACCAAGTAATATAATGTGCCTGATGTCCACGGACGTTGATAGTACCAAAAACATCACAGTTACAGTCCTAGAAAGACCTCGTTGTTTTCAATCAGATGGATGTAAAGCTCTTACGCCTCAGAGTCACTAAAGCAAAACAAAAAAAGCAAAGCAACAACCCATAATTGTCCCACTGCTGGGCTCGGGGTCTCCTCTCACAATGTGAGGGGTACAGGCCATAGTCTACCACGCTGGCCAAATGCGGATTGGAAGACTTCACACACCTTTGAGAACTTTATGGAGAACTCTCCGGTGTGCAGGTTTCCTCACGATGTTTTCCTTCACCGAAGCAAGTGATAATTAACTTCTAATACGCACATAATATTTGAAAATAAGAGGTGCGTGCCAGGATTTGAACTCGGGCCCCTCCGTTCGAGAGACCAACGTTCTAACCGCTAGGCTATCACTGCTTATCAGAGTCACTAATGGTACCTTAAATCTCTCCTTAGTACAAAATTTGTATGGTGATTCTTTACTAAGGAATGATTTAAGTAGCCGTTAGTGACTCTGAGAAATAATTATTATAAGAAACATTTTAGCTACGGTCGGTGTATGTATATTTATTGAAAACAGCAATAATGTTCTTGGTCATTGAACTTACGGTACATATATTTGCTTGTACCGTGTAATACCCCATCAGCTAGCTCGTAAGACGGACGATGTTTGCAAACAACAGTAATCTCGGCTTCTCCTGGCGCCGCTCTGGCGCACCCGCCCCGCCGCCCTTCCGCCCTATCGCCCCTCCTCCGCCCCGCCGCCCTACCGCCTCTACTCGTTTGCTATAATGCGTTCACAAATCTTAGAGACTAAATTGACGTTTCATGGGTGACCAGTTTCGGGTGCAAATTAAATAGTGATGACCATGAACCGAAAAGTAAATCGGAATTTTTTTTACAGCTTTTATGGAAGGTCGACTATTTGTGTAATTATTGAAGAGTCCCTAAAACTAGTATGAAAACAAGTTTAAGCAACCATTATCATTCATATACCCATAATATATTTGCCCTTACTTACTAAATTTATAAGTTATTTTGCTTACAAGAACGAGTATTTGGTTATGGTTACATTCGGTATATAGCTAATTTTATACTATTTAGCCGAATACTAAATATCTAGGTAGATATGAGTGTCGCTACTAATATGTCACTATTCTTTCGCCATAGTTTACGATTCAAAAAACCGGAAAAGTAGGTCGCACAAATTTAGCTGGTATCATTATTTCAAACTTTGACATTAGTGGTTGTCATTTTAGTCTCTAAGATTTGTGAACAGGGTATATACTAAACTCTTACTACTACGCCCTACGCAATGACGCAAACGCTATGTTTACTAGAATTTAAAAATATATCCCGATTTAACGAGTCATTGAAAATAAAACTTAGGTATTTTAAATTCCTATTCATTCCATGCTACATTCGATAATAAAGCCAAAATATTAGCCTCAGTATTTCATGTCAGAAAAAATTCATAGGTGCTTGCTTTATAAAACACAAACGAAGTCTGACCTCACGTAGTACTGTTGTTCTTCAAGAGGAGAGACCAGCGCTCGGTATTGGACTGTTAATGGGTTGAAACTTTAAACCACTGACAGGAGTGACAGGACCCACTTACTGACCAGACTCCCTCCTACAGCCGTTTTCGAGGTTTATCTCAGATGTCCATCATAGTCCAGTCAACTCCAGTCATCTTAGGAATTCACTGCGGAATGAGAGATACCCAGCTGATTTTTTTGTCTATAGTTGTATTTTGGCATGTCCAGTAGTGGACTTTAAAAGGCTGTTAGATAGATAGAATTAATAAACTTAATATAGCATGTTTTGACCGGGACTGTACCGGTTGACTTTACATTGTGCTCTAAATGCGCGCTCTCCGCCCTCTATCTCGAAAAAGATTCAACATATAAAAAAATTTTGAAACAAAAGTTGTAGGAAATTTAATTCTCTACAATATTGATGAAAATACAAATAGCGAAAAACTCATAGAAAATGAGATATTTGCAAAAAACCGATTTTTGTGACCTTTGTCCTCAAATTTTAAATAAACGCGGTCACCCTACCGTATGCAGGTTTTGAGACAAGTTTTAGAATGCCAAAATACAACTTTATACAAAAAAATCAGCTGGGTATCTCTCATTCCGCAATTCTTATCTAATTTTGACTAAAATGACTGGACTATGATGGCGACACTGCAAGCTATAGGTACATTATATCTAGATAATAGGGCCACCCTAACCACCTAGCGACCTTTTCAGAGGAGTTCGACCACAAACACGGGGACGCGAGATTTTTATATATGTAGGTTCTCGGTAGTATAGGAGACGAGAGTAAATAAGATCGGAACGTTGATGGTTTATTTACATGAACAAAGAAATAAACAAATAGCAAGAAGGAGTGAATAATAAAGCGAAATTACAAAGGCAGGAATAGAAGAAAATTATTATGTGAAAATTCAAACCTAACGAAAAAGTAACAAACTTTTTGTAACCAAGACGACCGTGTCTCTGCCGTCCGATTGCGGCCGAGTGTGCCCGATCGCTCCCGAACAAAGCTGTTGTTCGGCACCGATCGGGCGGCTTCGCGCGGCCGAGGGAAAAACGTAACGAATGACATATTACTATATAAAATGATTTGTTTGTCTGTCTAAACATAAATTTTAAAATACAATAGAATTTAGATAATAGATTTTTACAAAAGTATAAAATAAAAAGTATAAAGTAAAAAATACAAAGTAGCTCCGCTACATCACCCCCCTCCTGAGACCGTCCTACGGGCGATAATAGTCGGGAAATCTTACCCTACGTCCCGATCTGGTAGTTTTGACAGTGTTGTCTTCAGCCCGAGGTATATCTTGGTGCGGGGTGTGTGTGGAAGTGTGATTGTGAGTGTGAGTAATGTTTTGTGCTTGTGAGGTATTTGAGTTAGGCGTATGAGTGTGAGTCCGTGTGTCATGAATTGTGTAGGCAGGTTTCAACCTATCTATGGACACCGAGACGGTTTTGCCTCTTACCACAATTTTAAAAACTTTGTCACCTCTTTGAACGACTTCATGAGGTCCTGTATACGGAGGTTTGAGAGCACCAGCTACAGTGTCATCGCGGAGGCAGACGTGAGATGCTGTAGCCAGCTCTTTAAAAACGAATGGGGACCGACTGCTGGAATGACGTGATGCTGGAGGAGGTTTTAACCTGTTAACAAACACGCGCAAGCGGGACGTGTAGTCCGTCAAGTCGTGATGCTCGTTCTCCGGTGGCAGAAAGAAATCTCCTGGGAGGCGTAATGTCTCCCCGTATACCATCTCTGCGGCGGATGATTTGAGGTCCTCTTTGAAGGCTGTCCTAATCCCTAATAAAACTAAGGGAAGCGACTCTACCCATGAACTGTCTGCGTGGCAGGTTATGGCAGCCTTGAGCTGCCGATGGAACCTTTCCACCATGCCGTTCGATGCGGGATGATACGCCGTAGTGTGTCGGTGGTCAAAACCGACTATTTGTGAAAGTGCCTTGAACAGGGATGACTCGAACTGTCTCCCCCTGTCAGTGACAATTTTAACAGGACACCCAAAACGTGAGATCCAACCACTTAGTAGGGCCTTCGCCACTGTTTCGGCGGTTATGTCAGCAATTGGTATTGCCTCAGGCCAACGAGTGAACCGGTCGATGGCAGTGAGGCAGTACCTTTGACCTGAAGAAAGTGGCAGTGGACCGATGAGGTCGATGTGGATCACCTGAAATCTGCCCTGGGGTACATTGTAGGTACCTAACGGGGCAGAAACGTGTCTCGTGACCTTTGAGCGCTGGCACGCTAGACAGCTGCGCGCCCACTCACGGCAATCCTTGCGGATGCCTGGCCATACGTATCGCTCACTAACCAACTTGACAGATGCCTTGGCTCCGGGGTGACTCAAGCTGTGCAGTGACTCGAAAATCTGCCGTCTATGAGTCTCAGCTACATAAGGACGAGGAGAGAGGCCACGTACGTCACAAAACAAAGAAGTGTTCGTGCCAGGCAGTTTCACTTTGCTGAGTTGCAAGGACGTGTGACCGTTAAGGAGCTGTCTCAGCTCTGTATCACAGTTTTGCGCGGCTGCTAGTATCTCGGGATCAATCGGTTGCACGATTTCATCTATTCGAGAAAGAGTATCCGCAACCACGTTGTTCTTTCCCGAAATGTGCCTAATGTCGGTGCAAAACTGTGATATAAAGTCCAAGTGGCGGAACTGCCTGGGTGAGCAATTTTCCTTCCTGGATGTGAAGGCAAACGTAAGCGGCTTGTGATCGGTATAAATCACAAAATTGCGAGCTTCAACCATATGCCTAAAGTGCTTGATGGACTCATAGATGGCTAGAAGTTCGCGATCATACGGAGAGTACTTGGTCTGCGCGGGGCTGAACTTCCTCGAAAAGAAAGCGAGGGGCTCCCACGTACCTGCTCTCAGCTGCTGTAACACTGCACCCATTGCAGTGTCGGAGGCGTCCGTTACGAGGGCCAGTTTAGCGTTGCTGTCAGGGTGTGCTAGCATAGCTGCCTGGCATAGACCCTGTTTGCACGCTTCGAAGGCCTTTAGCTCGGTCTCACCGAAAGTGATGGGCTGTGAGCCTTTCACTGAGCCTGTGAGGAGTGCATTCAATGGCGCTTGGTGCTTTGCTGCATCTGGGATGAATCTGCGGTAAAAGTTAAGCATGCCCAAGAACCTGCGCAACTCCTTGACCGACCTGGGCTGTGTAAAATTTTTAATCGCCCCCACCTTATCGGGCAAAGGTTTGGTGCCATCGGCTGAAATTTCGTACCCTAGAAAACGAACCTGTGAAGCACCGAACACACACTTGCCAGAGTTGAGGACTAACCCGAAGTCTCGCAGCCTAGTAAACACCTCATGCAGGTGTTTCTCGTGCGTCTCCTGATCTGCTGAAAAAATGAGGATGTCGTCGATGTAACAGTATACGAAGTCTAGCCCTCGCAACACCCCATCGACGAACCGTTGAAATGTCTGGCCAGCGTTGCGAAGGCCAAACGTCATATACGGAAACTCGTATAGGCCGAATGGAGTTGTGATGGCCGTTTTCGGTACATCGGACGGGTTGATAGGCACTTGATTGTAGGCTCTAGTTAAATCAAGAGTGCTGAAAACGTTACAACCAGCAAGACTGTGAGTGAAGTCCTGAATGTTACGGAGCGGGTATTTATCCGGGATTGTGCGTGCGTTTAACCTACGGTAGTCCCCGCAGGGTCGCCAGCCGTTTTTCTTTGGCGCGAGGTGAAGAGGAGATGCCCATGGAGACTCGGAAGGTCTGCAAATGCCCATTTGTAACATCACCTCAAATTCAGCTTTGGCTATTTTCAATCTATCAGGCGCCAGCCGTCGTGGCGCGCATGATTCAGGCGGTCCAGGTGTTGTGCGTATATAGTGTAGTGTATCGTGTTTATGTTGTGTGATGTTATTAAATCCGGGTGGTCGGGTGATGTCGGGGTACTGAGATAGTATCCCGTGATATTGTGTATCACCAGATACAACCCGTACTGAAGAAACACTATCAGACATTTTGGCAAGCGAAGCCGTGGTCGTTAGCTTGGTTGTACCGTCAACCAGTTTTTGGTTTCTTATGTCTACAATAAGGTTGTAGTGGGATAAGAAATCAACGCCTATTATCGCCCGCGTTACGTCTGCTACAATAAACCGCCAGGGAAAGTCGCGACGCAAACCTATATTTAATAACAAATTTGTATACCCGTACGTATTAATAATTGATCCGTTTGCGGCACACAAATCAAAGGTTGTTTTCTCGCGGCGTTCCTTTAGTGCAGCGCGAGGAAAAACACAAACGTCACTACCTGTGTCCACTAAAAAAGTAGTGTTATTAGATCTGTCTCTCACGAACAAGCGACCGCCAGAAGGGCAGGCGTCGGCCGCCACATCACACTGCCCTACATGTTTCCCGACTTGAAATCGCATGGTTTAACGCAAGAACGCGCTTCGCTGCCAAATTTATAATGGTACCAGCATAGCGGGTGCTTGCGGTACTCGGAGCTGGAGCGCGACCTTGACCCTCGCCGTAGTCGGGATCCGGAGCTGTAACGCGCCCGCGATCGGGGTCTACCCGCGTAGTGGTGCGACGCACGGCTGTTCTCGTCGACCTTCAGAGCCAGCTGCTCTACCATCTTCTTGAGCTCGTTGATCTCAGCCGACGGGTTGGTGAAAGACGTCGCCGCAACGTTGCACGGCGTAACAATCTCGTGGATGTTATCAGCGAGATCAGCGAGCTGCTCAGTTGAGAGGGTTGGCTGCGAAACCAAAACGCTTTGAAGGTTGCTGGGCAGGCGCTGGCACCAGATGGTCTTGACGAAGTCTGAGGGAACTGAGGGACCAGCCAGATCCTGGAGGTGGCGGAGAAATTGTGACGGCTTCCGCTCTCCCAGCACCTCGTGTGTAAGGAGCTGTCGCACCTTCTTCTGGTGTGAGGCGGACAGTCGTCGAATCAGCTCTGTTTTAATTTTGTCGTACCGATTGCTAGCGGGTGGGTTGACAATAACGTCCTTTACCTCTTTCGCGTGCACCAGGTCTAGGTTAATAGTTACCTGAGTGAATTTGGTGGCGTCATCTGTGATCCCGTAATTTACAAATTGGTTTTCTAAAAGCGCGAACCACATCTCCGGGTCTTCCGGGGAGAACGGTGGCACTTTCAAATTGTACCTGGACTTCGGTGTCGGCCGTACTACATCGTCGTCGTCACGTTGTTCGTTACGTTGAGCTGATGTGGGAATTTTCATAAGAACTTTCTTACGGCGTCGCGTGGTCATGTAGGCGCCCTCTTGTGAGGCCGCAGTATGTGCCTCGTCGCTGCCCATGTCGCTCATCTTACCGTGCTCCGTTTGGGTCACCAGTGTAGGTTCTCGGTAGTATAGGAGACGAGAGTAAATAAGATCGGAACGTTGATGGTTTATTTACATGAACAAAGAAATAAACAAATAGCAAGAAGGAGTGAATAATAAAGCGAAATTACAAAGGCAGGAATAGAAGAAAATTATTATGTGAAAATTCAAACCTAACGAAAAAGTAACAAACTTTTTGTAACCAAGACGACCGTGTCTCTGCCGTCCGATTGCGGCCGAGTGTGCCCGATCGCTCCCGAACAAAGCTGTTGTTCGGCACCGATCGGGCGGCTTCGCGCGGCCGAGGGAAAAACGTAACGAATGACATATTACTATATAAAATGATTTGTTTGTCTGTCTAAACATAAATTTTAAAATACAATAGAATTTAGATAATAGATTTTTACAAAAGTATAAAATAAAAAGTATAAAGTAAAAAATACAAAGTAGCTCCGCTACATATATTAGTTTATTAGGATGAAAGCTACTTAGGTGACGGTAATAAAGTCTGGGTATCGACCGATATATGGAGCATCGTACGGCGCCCGGGCGCCCGAGCGGGTGGAGTCTTCGACGAGCGGCGACAGCGTGGCGCCCCATCGCGCTTACTAGGTACTAAATCTGTCCATTATCAGAACTGGAGGTATTGTCAAAGGAATGAGTAAATATAAAATTATATACCAACTCACCGAGACCATGTTACAGTATTACAGGATTACCGACAGTGTTAGAGGGCACGCACGTTTAATTTTTTTATGCAGACTGGCTTTCTGATGTCGATCATTTCCGAATCAATCGTATCTGACGGGGTGTCGCCCTATAATAAGCAGTCACAAATATTAACAAAATATTGTGGTACCTTTACAGGAACCGGGGGCATGCGAAATTCATTTCAGCTCATTTAGCTTCAGCTATTTATTACTTTGAATGTGACACTTTAAATATTAAGCAGCCAAAAATACGTTGTTAATTAAACTCATGATAGAGTGGTTTCATTGTAATACGTTGACAGCTATTAGATTTCGAGATTATACCCGTTTTAATAACGGGACTCTATTAATTCTTAAACTTGTGTAACACGTAATTGCTGTAAAATATTTTTATCAAAGGAAACCACGTTAGTTTATAATATAATCATTACGTCTATATTTACCTACTCATACCTCGAGATACGTCACGGGAATGTTTTTCAATGGCCATTAACCGTGCACCCACTGGCTTCACCCACCGATGGGTGCAGGGGTAATTCGCGTTTACCCGTGCACCCACTGTATCAAGGTTGGAATCTTGTCTAAAAAAACGGAGCATAGAACAACGTGAACGTAAGACGGAGATGAGTCAATATTTGGTAACACTGCAGCACTGGCGGCATCTCGGCTCCCTCGCGCCACGCTGGCGCCGGCTGCGGCCCCGTGCCCCAGTTAAATCCATTCTCGGGTTAAATATTTCCCTAAAAACGTGCAACGAAAAATAAATAAGTTATCTTAAAATAAATCTATTGAAATGTATAACGAATAAACTTAGGATTATGTTGGTTCTATAGATAAATAAAATATAACGCTACCTATTCATATTCCCAAACTAGATTTCCCTGTGTCGTGGGTGCCATGGACAACACACATAGACAAGAACATTCACACCCAGACCGAGAACAGAAATTCAAACTCATCTTTCAAATTTCCGCCTCGCTGGGAATCGAACCTTGAACCATTGTAAAGACGGACTGTCCAGCATGATGACCATTACGCCACGCATAATCGTGTTATATCTAATCTACGCATGTGATGAGTGAGGTCTAAGCATGTGCTACGTTTTTCGTAGCTATGTCGTAGTGACCTCTGCTTTGTTGTTTGTTAAAGTTAATCTCCTTTATAAATGTCGATAGGCCGATATATTGATGTGTTGATGTTTATCGTATTTCCACAAGAAAATAATCATTAACAAAATAGAGAGATTAGAGAGAGATAGAGAGTTAATAATTATAATTATGTTTCGGCAGCATGTTCAGACGCATTCGGTATTTGTGTACTTATTGTTAGTAGTATTTTTGGTTCATTCCCACTAGTTCTACTGGTTAGTTCTATCGTAGAACTAATGAGATTTTTTTTCTCACTAGTTCTACCGTAGGTTAAGCGTTTCCGTGTTTTGGAGCAAACGACTAGTTGTCGACCCTGATGATAATATTAAATTAATATTAAATAAATATTAAATAAATAAACCTTGTTAGGGAATTGACCCACTAAGCCCTCTACCGATTTGCCTGTTTAGTGCTGCCTCAGTTCTAAAAGTTATCGCAATGCAGGGATTGCACGATTAAAGTCAAATTCTCCGTTTATCCGACCTTTACGTAAACTTGAACAAATGCTGCTAAATGCGGTGTAATTTTGCCGTTTAACTTGTATAATTTCAGTACTTTTTTGCAAAAGCTAACCTTCCCTTGGATAATGAAAACAAATCCAGGGGTCGATGTTTGGCACTGGTAATGTAAATGGTGGAGAAACGCGCGGCGCCAGCGCGACGGCCGCGCATCGTGCGTGTAGGGGTCACAACTGATGATATACATTGAACACTTTCTGACTTTCTGACATTTTCTTACACAAATTTTTCTATTACAAAATATTTAATTCATTGTAATCTTTACAAAATCTATTTCGGAAGTTAAGGTGTTAATTTTTTTTGCTTGCGTAATTGGAAAAAATATAATCATTGAACTATTATGGTGTCCACTCACGGTCAGTCCATCGCGTCAAATGGCGTGATATACAGCCAAAATTTGATCGTGAATGTGAAAAACTGATGGCGTGATATAAAAAATTTGTATGTCCAATCGCGACATTTTGACATATGTCATTTGGCGTGGCTCCAAAAATGACGCGATGGAATGACCGTGAGTGGCCACCATTATTACTACCTAATTAAATGATTTTTAATTTCAATTTGAATTCAGGTTCAGAATCCTGTGCCGTGTGTCTGTCCTTCATCCTGGTGATCTATACGAAGGTAACACTGCCCCATGTCGGATTTCTTCCAGTCCAAACCCGTCAGGTGTTATTGGAGTATTCTGTCTGCCAACTGCGTCAGATCTCAATGTGACCTTAACTTACATGATTTATTTATGGAAAATAATGATAAATTATTGACGTTATTATTTATAATTATTGACGCTATTGTTTCATAACATCTTTGATGACTAACGACTAGCTTCTGGATTTGTTATAGTGCCCGTGAAACCTATAGTACCTAATGATGATGACGATGAGATGAATACGAAGTCTCTCTATTACCTATACCAGATGGGCAAGTGTTTCCAGGTATTTTAAATTCGCTACAATTTCTATGCATTTTTTTTAATCTCTGTCAAATGTTATCTAACTGACAAATATAAATTGACTCAACAAATATTGCAGTAAAATTAAAAACTTCTCAAACATAAATCCCGAATGGCAATGTATATCGTGCCGCGTCCCGAGTCCCGGCGCTCGCTCCCTATCCCTAGATCACCCTCCAGCCCTCCATCGCTCAGTCTCAGTCCTCGGAGCTCGCGGCTCGGTCGGCGACACGCGCCCACGCGCCAGTGCACAGATTATACTTGAAAGTTTACAATTACAGATTAACAATGGGCCTCGACAAACGGACTCTCAAAATCATTGTGATTATTGTCGTGACTTTGATTATCGTCGGTAAGTTCATGAGTTTTAAAATAGTTTGATATTTTTACTGCAGGTAGGTGGTTACTGGCAACATGTTTTAATTATTAACTAGTTTATTTTTCTTCATTTTCCAATTTTAAATTTGGAATGATAGCCCAAAGGAAATCAAGTTGAATAAGTTGATACAATCCGTTCATAGCTGTGCAAAACACAATTATTATTTTGAGATTCTATGTTCTTTCACTATCATTCAAGCATGCATGAATTTAATGAATTTTTATTAATATTTATTTTAATGTGACTAATTTCAGCACATAATTAAATAACTTTCCTACAGCGTCCCTGTGTCGGTTACATGCGTAGATACCTAACCATCATCGTCTTGATAAAGCAAATCATAGTCAAAGTGTAGATATGACCCTAATCGTTGAAGTCTTTAAATATGAGAGCTTTATCCATATAATTATTTTATTTAATTATTAAATTAGGATCATGTTACTTCAATTGATTTTTAATTTAAGACTATAGGTACGGGCTCTACGTATTTAATAATTCTTGACAAAAATAACCGACTTCAAAATTACGGATAATTCAAAAACTACTAGTCAGATTTCGCTCAAAAAGTGGAACCACAGACAAGCACCAGCTTTCGATTAAAAAAAGAATCATCAAAATCGGTTCACTCAGTCGAAAAAAAATACAGTCGAATTGAATACCTCCTCCTTTTTTGAAGTCGGTTAAAAAATGTCACATCCAATGTCGACCAGGCCAACGTAGGTTTTGTTAAATGCTAATCCGAGCCTTCGATGTACATTGTCGGCAACCTAACAGGTCGACCTAATAAAAGCTAACAAATAGGTGACCTGACAGCGTTGGACCTAATTGATGTCAGTACAGCCGTTGCTCAGGCTCTACAGTGAAAGTGGATTAAACTACTTTAAGTGCAAGAAAGACATCAAAGTTAAAAGGTTTCATGTAGGCAATGTAGCAGACAACGTATCGGCTTCAATAGAAAATGGTCAACGATTACACTGGTGGCATATAAAGTTCCTTTAGTTATTCTGTTATGTAGGTAAGTTACAAAATTTTACCAAAAACCGGGCAAGTGCGTGTCAGGCCACGCGCAATGTAGAGTTCCGAACTAGTAAGTTTATCGACTATTACTCATTGACTACTTATGCTAATATAGCCCAGATATTTTTCCTTGTAAATTCATCATAATATAACCTACTTATTTTTGAGAATTTTTTCACTTGTCCAACTAAAACCGTATAGGTTCTCCGCTCCAGTTTTTGCCCAGTGACGCACTGCTTTTTACGACGGTAACCATTTCCTATCAGCCACCTAATGGTGGCTCGTCTGCACTTTAAATACACTGTACACTTTTTTGTCTCTACAATGTAATAGTGCAGATAAAGACTAATAATGAATTTTTTTGTTCGTCAGGTAGTATAATAGGGCTGCTACTGTTCCTGCTTCTACCTCGTTCTTATGTTGGTACGTATGGCAAGCATGTTGACTACCCTGTGGTATAATTATGATAAATTATTTAAGTTACAATATAGTTTAATGTATATGTATGTAGGACCACGAGCTCTACTGTAAACTGCCGACAAACTGGCTTACAGTTTGGCAGAAATTAAATCTGTTTCTTTTTTGTAAGTCTTCATTGGTTAATAAAAAAATTAAAATGTGTGCAATTCACACGTGTTAGAAGTGAAACCTTCAAAAATTTTGTTTTCAAGATAATGAGACGAATGTAAAATTTCGGGAAGATGATAATTGTAGGTTTTACTACTCCACTCCACTCCACTCCACTCCACTCCACCTCACTCCACTCCACTCCACTCCACTCCACTCAACTCAACTCAACTCAACTCAAGTCAGTCTCCATTCATTTCAAGTCTCCATTGGACAGTTTCGTTTCATAAAATTTCAAGTCACCCCCGTACTAAAGAAGTTTTCACTTCAAAAACCTACATTATTGATGTCCTGTCATTCAGTACGGCATCGCTACTACCTATCAGTGACTTACTCATGAATGGCCCACTAGTGAGCACGGGCTGCACGGGTCTCTCCTCTTGTGGAGTAGACCTAGAGCAAACTTGCGGATGCGGATTGGAATGTTTAGTGGTCAACCCAAGTGTCGGAGGTTTCTTACTACCTATCTATTAACACCTTATAATTGTGTTCAAAGTGCTGGAGGTGTGGCCGCAGTCCGACGACTACAACTACCGGGAGCCGCTCATCCAGTTCCGGGAGCAGGACCCCGGCACCTGGTACCCCTGGTTCCGGAAGATCAACGACTTCTTGCGCGGTAACACATAACACTCTATACACACAACACACTACACACTATACATGTAATGTACGTATTACATGTATAGTGTGTAGTGGCCGTGGGTGCGCATGAGGCCGGCTACTGGCTTCACGCGTACCCTTCGTCAAATACAGGAACATTTCTTGAGCCTGACACGCTCCGAATCGCAACCTGTCTACGGCTTGGGGTTCCGGTCTGCGCTCCTCACAAATGTCCCTGTGGCAGTGATGTCGACAAGCTAGGACATCACGGACTGTCATGCCAAAAAAGTGCAGGCCGCTTCTCGAGACATGCCGCACTTAACGATATCATACGCCGGTCCCTTGCCACCGTCAACGTGCCAAGTATACTTGAGCCGACTGGTATTGCAAGAGACGATGGCAAGAGACCGGACGGTATGAGTTTGATTCCATGGAAGATGGGCCGGGTGCTGATATGGGATGCAACCTGTTCAGACACGCTGGCCCCTTCCCATCTACATGGAACCAACATCAGAGTTGGTGCGGCTTGTGAAGCGGCTGAAAAAGTTAAAGCATGCAAATACAGGGGTCTGGGCTCCGAATATGACTTTGTCCCATTCGGTGTCGAGACCCTTGGTCCGTGGGGTCCCAGCGCTTTAAGGCTTTTTAAGGAAATAACAAAAAGGTTAGTCGACATCACAGGAGACCGAAGAGCTGGCAGCTACCTCGGACAAAGAATTAGTCTTGCTATTCAAAGGGGGAATGCTGCCAGTATCTTCGGAACCTTGCCTAAAGGGACTCCTTTTATTAATAATATATTTTAATTATTGTATTATATTTTTTAAGGTTTTTAGTTTTAGGTCCTTTGTACATTAAGTATAGTATTAGTTATTTTGTGTTAATTAAATAAAGTTTTAAGATAATATTATATATCGAATATTGATCGATGTGAAATATATACGTACATTATATCCCCTCAGCCTACATAGGAATCATAGGATGCATGATCGATCCTACAAGTTTAAAATGTAAGCTTAAAATCACTCTAAATAAGGGTGAGTCCTTTTGATACATGATTCTTGTATGCTGATGAAACACTAAATTGCAATAATTAACATGGAAATTTCAACTGCAATCCGAAACTTTATCAAATTGGCCTTCGTTAAGTAATGATGTTAAATTCAAAAAACTTGTACGTAACTGACCTGTTTAGAATGGACATGGGGACATCAGTCACAAGTTCCTCCTATTTAATACATGCCCTGAGGCACAGTGAGAGGAGCGAACCCCTTAAGGCGGCTGTTGGCAAAGGGTAACAATTATGAAGGACGCCACTAATATTTCACTAGCTAAAACTTTTAAAAATTAAATAAATTAGAGGCACTGAAAGACAATTTCTTCGTACCCTGATGAACCCGTTCTCTGTGCAGAGTATGAGACGACGGTCCCCGAGGAGCCGCCGCGCGCGCCCTGCTCCGTGCAGCCGCAGGAGCGGCGCCCCCCCGTGCCCAGCTGCGAGCAGGTGCAGGCCATGTGGGCGCCCTGCAACGTCGACAACTTCTACGGATACAAGTTTGGCAGGCCTTGCGTCTTCCTCCGGCTCTCGCATGTGACTACTATCGATATTTTATTGTACCTATTGTATCTAACTAGCAATTGAAAGGTTTATTATATGGTCATTTCTTATGTGGTTTCTGAGGATTTTGATTTTTCCTTTTTGCTTTACTGGTAGCAACAAAGTAATTTCTTTCCTAGTAAATTGTAGGAAATTAAAATTCTTTCTTGGCAACAATCCCATTGGATGTTAAGTGGCAATACTGCTTTGAACCTATCTTTCATATTAATATTTTCTCGTAATAATTATCTTCATCAAGGTTTATACTCTGATCATCATGTATATCATGCTGTACCTAGGGGCGTAGGTACTTAGAGGGGAATGGGACGCCGTCCCCTGAATCTAAAAATCTGATTGGATCCCCTCCCCTTGGACCAGAACCTGGGTACGCCCGTGGCTTTACTTAGGTTGCTGCACCTACTAAGTGTCGATGTAATTCCTCAGATCCACTACTGGGTGCCTGAGCCGTACAACGTGAGCGTGCCGCTGCCCATCCCGCACGACATGCCGGAGCACATCAAACACGTCATGGTACCACTACCACTACCACTACCCTGCCACCACCCTACCATGTTGCCGCCACTGATCACTGAACACTTGCTTCGTAACACAAATGGCTAACAACACAAATGGCTAAGACATTAACAACAATCATTTTATTTTTCCCATCTGGGATCAGATTAAGCACAAAATTCTGTTTACATAATAAAAATATATTTTTTAGAAAATACATCATCAAACACTAAATAAAGGAGTTGATGGTCTGTAGCGCCATCTAATAGCCAGTAGCAACAACTGGGGAAGGTTAATCTTTAAAAAAAATATTTATTTAATATTAGCAAACCATTTATTAATCTGGTTACATAATAAAAATCTTAATATATATAAATTACGTGTCACGACTCACGTTGTTTGTCCACGATGGACTCCTAAACTACTTAATCGATTTTAATCAAATTTGCACACCTTATGCAGTTTGATTCAAATTGAAAGATAGGATAGCTTACATCTCAAAATAATAGAAAAAAACTTTTGACAGAACGAAGTCTGTTCGGGCAGCTAGTAATAATATATAACTCTTACAACATTGCGAGCTTTGCAATCCCAGATCAGAATTTCAAAAAATTATAACTATATCCGGGGACAAAGTTTTTCCTTGACTGAATGAATAAATATTTTATAGACAGTATTTTTTTTATATATCAGCGTCAACGGCCAGCGCACCAAGTCGGCGACTACATCTGGGTGTCGTGCGATGGAGAGTTCATGTCTGACAAGGAGAACATGGGACCCATCCAGTACATTCCCCACGGACTACCCCCAGGGTTCCCCACCAGCCGCCTGCACACGGCCGACCGCATCCCCTACTCCGCCAGGGGAATGCCTGACACGGTGCCTGGACCATTGGTAGCTGTGCACTTTGAAAATCCACGGCGTAAGTGCCTAATAAAGGAAACTATTTAATGTTATAAAGATTGAAAGCAATGAAAAATAATTTTACAACCCTATTAACCAATCAGTCAAGTCTTCCCGAAGTTCCAGATCCAGAGAGTTCCCTATCTATTCCATACTCTATAGCAAAAATATATTTATTGATTTACGGCCGGTCTCAATAATGTGCTAAACTAACAGATGGAAGACTGTGGATAGGGCTACCATTAGTATGTTATCTGTCATATTTGTCAATTTTTAACCGACTTCAAAAAAAGGAGGAGGTTCTCAATTCGACTGTATTTTTTTTTATGTTCGTTACCTCAGAAATTTGGACTGGATGAACCGATTTTGATGATTCTCTTTTTAGTCGAAAGCTGGTGGCTGTCATGTGGTACCATATAAATTTTATTGAGATCTGACAATGGCATCCATGATAAAACCATATAAGTCTTAAATTTGTATTAAGTATGTGCGCGACAAATGGATGAATAACTCAATATCACGTCAACCGATTTCGATGATTCTTTTTTTAATCGAAAGCAGGTGCTTTTCATGTAATCCCACATAAATTTGAACGAGATCTGACAAGTAGTTTTTGAGTAACTTTGAAGTCGGTTATTTTTTGTTAGTAAAATTTAGATTATATTAAGAGGTATTAGAATGAGCTATGTAGATTGCTTGGAAATTCGTAAAATGTAAAAAACTTAACGTTAAAAAAGTAAAAATTTCAGAAAAATTTAACAAAACATTTAGAAAATTTACATATATGTACTAAGGTAAATTTAAAATTATGATAAATCACTGTTTAATAACATTTACAACTTAAGCATAAAAATAAACAATTCAAAATTAAAACAAGAAAGAAATAGTAACTTTAAAAAATATATCAGTACCATAATTATAATAATATTATAAACAAAAAAAAAATATGCAAAAAGGTGAGTATTTCCTAATGTACGCCTGCCCTGGTGGGATTTGAACCCACAATCTCCGGTTCACGGAACCGGGCCTTTCCACCTTAGGCCACAGGGATTGGTATTTGTAGCAGCGAATATTTTGTACCAATGTTACCAAATAAAGCTAAATAATAAACAGAACTTAATATTGCGTTTGAAAAATTGACAAATAATGACAGATGCCATACTAATGGTAGCCCTATCCACAGTCTTCCATCTGAGTACATTATTGAGACCGGCCGCTAAAGAGCAAAAAGTTTTAAAAGTTTCATATGTATTAGTGTTGCTAGGTTATTACTACTATTAAATGTTAATGAATTATGTTGGATTCTACCACGTGGTCATAGAGTAGACAATAATTTCTATCATGGCATAACTTATAAACTTATTTTTTTACATTCCAGGTGGTGTACTGATCAACGTAGAATGCCGTATTTGGAGCCGGGATATAATGTACGATCCCTCTAGTCGTACTGGCCGCGCCCGTTTCGAGCTATATGTTGAATAAGTTACAATATTTTATCATTTTGTTTATTTATCTCATATTGTATACTTTGTGGAGAAAAAAATAGGTCCGTGAAGTCGGTTGCTAATGGGTTCTAGTCATGTACCCTCAGTTGATTTGCGGCTGACGCTTGTTTTCAGGTTGTAAAGGAAATTTAATTTTTATGTTATGATTGTCAATTAATTTAAGAAATCAAGTTATTTACTTGAAAGGCAATAATAAAAAAAACTCAATTAGCCCGCGACTATTCCAATTTTATTTTATTGTAATCCATTAATTCAAGGATATTTTTATGGTAGTATAGATTTATTATTCATAATTAACACGTTCACTGCGTCAACACTTTCAAAGAACTTTCAGCCTGTGCTATGGGGACCTCAAAAACCCCTTAACTAAACTTTCCTGTGGTGCGTTAGGGACCTCTTCAGCCCCCTAAAATAGCAGTTTTGAAAATAATTAATATCTTCGTCAAAACCAATGATATATTTATGAGTTTTTTGTGGCTTAAACATAGGCTATGACTCTATCTTTTGGTAGGTTCGCACGCAGTTCTGACATTAGGGTAAATCGCTATTACAAAAAAAAAATTAGGGATCTGTTGTATCCCGTTCCGCAACAAATGATGGTTCAATATGTGTAGCTACTAGTGATGGGAATAAAATAAAATCCCAGTTGTCGATAGGTAAAAAAGTTTTATTACAAAAAATGGTTGTCTGTAAAGTCGGTTTACGGACGGTAGTTTAACGTGACAACTGAATGATGAATAATTTAATATTTAAAAAAAGTGTTTTAGAGAAAAGTTTGTGATGAAGGTTTTTGAAGTTATACTGCTTTAGGCGCGTTGTGAAATAAATGGAAAAAATAATGAGAGTGAAATTTTAAGATTTGTAACACGGACGGTGACACAAAAACGACGGTCACAAAAAACGTCACGTGCGTTTTTAAAAACGCTTGTTTTGAAAAATTATTATTATTATATTGTTTTTTTAATATTGTTAAAATATTATTTTTTAATGTTGGTTTTTTTTATATTGGTTTTTTGATGCCATAGAAGTATAACTTCGCACGCGCGTACGTAAGTACACGTTTATGTTATTTTTTTCTTACCAGGACGATTAAACATCTCATAATCCGAATCACTATCACTGGCCACTGGCGGGATATTTGTATGTTTTGCAAAATTTTTATTTTAACATCCGATGTATACGGTCCTGTATAATCCGACGTTGACTTATTTACATACTTCCCGCACTTTTTAGGGTTCCGTACGAAAAAACGAAAAACGGAACCCTTAAATCACTCGTGCGTTTGGGTGACCGCCGTTCACAGCCAATTCACTCCGATAGAACTGGACCAAATGAGTTGAAATTTGGTACTTATGTACATTTTTGTGACCCAAAGACGAAGGTATAAAGTAAACAACTGAATTTTGAAAAAAAAATTAACAAATCTGTTTTGCGAACCGTATCGCGTTGTATGTTAAATAAAAGGGCTTGTTGTAATGATCTCATACATATTTTTTTATAGTTTTACAATGGACAGTTTTAAAGTTATTAAAGAAGAACGAAAATTACTTAAATATTATATATACTTATGTATATAATATATACTGAAATATTACAGGAAAACCTATAAGAAGTCTTAAAAAATGTCAAAAATTAATAAAATAGAAAAATAACGGTAAATACATAAAATCAACGTACGGAATTCTCTCCAAGCGAGTTTAACTCGCACTTGTCAAGTTTTTTCATTTTAAAATAACTCATTGTTCGTATTTACGAGCGTAATAATTTGATATCGAAGCGCGAACTTAACGATCGATACATGAACATCCCTAAAACAAAACTTGTGGTGCTCGTGCCTCCAACTCTCCCGTCCTTGCGGCTACGGGGCTCACGATTCACGGGTATCAAAGGACACCCCCAACGCAAGGAGTGAATATATTTTCACTTCTGTGCGGTAGGGACCTCGTCGACCCCTAAAATATTTTATTACACCATTGATTCAAAATTTAAGCGGGAAGCAAATATGTATATTTCTCTTTATCATACACATAGAACTTTAGATGTTATAGCCTCCCGCACAGAGTGAAAGAACACGATTTTTGACGCCGCACAGTATGAAAGTTCTGCACGGGATCTCGTAGAGATCCCTAACGCACCGAACGTGTTAATGTTTGTAAGTGGTAAACATAAAGCATAAATCATAATCTTCGTAAAATAAATTATAATTACATAATTTAATGTCAGTTATAATAATAATCATAAGAAAGTTAAAATATATTTGTGTAACTCTCTAAGTGTATTTTGTTATTTGAATTAATTATGTGACATTATTAATAGCTTAGCGAGAAGTTAAGAAGATAACGTACTATTAGGTATGATAATATATTTTATTTAGTAATTACTAATTATATATCAGTTTAAGTTTGGATAAGATTTTTTGAACATTGTTATATTTTAATTATTCTTCATCTGTAATTTCTATTACGTATCAATTATCTTATGATTCTTAGGTTATAAATTTAAAAGGATACCTATATTTAAAGCGTTATTATAAATCAACTTATTGTTTTTCTAAGATTATAAACAGTACCTAAGCAGATACTGTAAAGTAATATAAGCTATTAATTTTTTAACTAAAAATAAGTAAGAAAAGAATAGTTATTATTATTATACACTAATGAAGAAATGAACAAATGAAAAATTATTGCAAATTGTAATGATATTTCGTGTATGGCTTTACTTTTTCAGTATTGGAAAATTAATATTATTAAATCATAAATTCTTAATTAAAACGATTTCTTTTATTTGGTTTCAACCCATGAATGCTCCACTAGCACGGGTCTCTATTCTTGAGGAGGCCTAGAGCATACTCCACCTCGCTGCTCCAGTGTGGATTGGTGGAGGGGCTAGAGGCCAGCCCAAGTGTCGGAAGTTTTCATACCACCCGGCAGCCTCCGACTTAACGGGACCGACGGCTTTACGCACCCTCCGAATCACGGAAATGCTCAAGAATTTTTTGCCACTAGTGGTCACATGTACGGGTAACGGCCCACCCATCCAACTGGTGACCGTGCCCGTTGTTGTTTAACTTCGTCAATCATATAAGATCGACACAAGTCGCAGGGCAATGAGCGATTCTTTTACTTAACTATTCAAAATTATGGAAAAGTAAAGTAATAATTATTTTTTAGATACTCCTTAATATATTTTAATAATAAAAAAAACCCCCTTCGGTTAGTGAGTGGTCGTCCTGAGACTGCTCCTTAATAAAAAATAAATACTACTCGATTGTAATACGAATTTACATTCAAAAAGTTATGTTGAGTTGGGTCAAATTTATCACTATACATGCTTTACAAGCTTCTTCCCTACCAGCATCATTTGCATGAGTGACACGGACCTAAGAATATTATTATTCATTAAATTAGATCATCATCAGCAACAATAACCTTAGTACGGACATTAAATTTTGTATCACATTATTTACTCAGACCGAGAATTACAGTTCAGGACCATTTAGGTAGTTTAAATAGAGAGGCTATCTCAAACAAAATGTGTGTTCCACCGCCGGCTTGCCCTCCGTTCTCTTTTTAAACTAGGAGCCTCGTTTGCACACTTGCCATAGAGTAACTTTGTATATGACACTTGAAGAACCAAGACAAGCAGTCACCGACTCCAAATCTTTACAAGCTCTTACTCCAACTTTATTTAACGTGCAAAAGCGTTTAAACGATTTCAAACGTAATTACCATTGATTCGTGTCAAAAAATCCAACACTTTAAATTGGTCACAAGCATCGCGTCGGCAAGCTTATTTAGTCCATTAACACTAGCGATGGGAAATATCGTTACTTTTATTTCACTATCAAGTCGGTGAAGATATTTATTTTTGTCACTGTTATATCACCGGTGAAAAATCACCACCGGTGTATTTCATTAGTACGAGTAGTAAAGATTACAAGTGTACTGAGAAGTGAAATCTCACCGTATCACGAATTCACGAGACACGACGTGGTTATAAATATCAATTACCTACATAGTTTGATCAAAACCTTACTATGTTTAAAATAAGACTCATTTTCATTTGAAGTTTTTGTATCGTTGCGATATTATTAACGAAGCAAGTTGAAAGAAATCAGACAAACTTAAGTCTAATTACGTTGAGAATAAGATGCAATTTCACTTAAACAAATTCTCTCTTCTAGTGTCTGTGTCGCTCTCGCTCACGCACTGCTCAAGTCACAAATGTTGCTTTCTCTCTTTCGCACGATGGAATTCTGTGAATTATAATTATGTAGCTTGGCTGGTGGCCGGCGTTAAGTCACAGTAAAAGGAATACTGTGGTGAATTCACCGTCCCGATAAATGTAACAGACGGTTTCGATGCATGTCACTGGTGTGACAAGGTGAAGTATATTTATCAAGTGAAATATTCAGTGATAGGTGAAATGTGCCATTCCTAATTAACACGCTAGTGGCTTGCCAAGTTCAAACGCTCCTTATGATTTTTTCATTCAAAATGGCGGGAACATTGCTCAATAATTAAATTAAATTTGTTTTAGTTGATTTAAGTAGATTTTGTTTTCTTACTGATGATAAAGTGATAACATTATCTTTTTTGTTTTTTGTCTTGCAATTGACACATTCTTATTACGCACGACGGCATTTTTTTTAGTTTTTTCGTAAACAATTTTGACATGCGGCCGCAATGAGCACAGCCGAGTGACAGCTGAGTGACAGAATGAAATGCAGCCGGCCGGCTGCAATGCAAACCCCCGAACCCGATGTTCGCGGTGTCCCTTCTATACGCTAGTAATAGTAATTCTATGTTTAGGACCCTTTAATTTTTAAGCTAGGCATTAAATGCACGCTCTTCTCAATTTGTTAAAATATTTAACACTATATTTCATACGTTTTCTGTAATAAACATAGATTTGCTTGCCTGCCTGCATATTTCAATATTGTTACAATATTACGATAATATTTAATTATAAAAGTATTTGTTATCTTAACTGGTGATAAAAGTAGAATATTCATCATAATTATAAAGTAACTGTATATTTTGTAATTTTATTTTACACAAAATAAAAATAAATAAAATATTTTAGTAGATTTTTTGGTTCTTAAGTGGCAACACAGGTCAGCTGTCGACGAAACAAATCGAGGAAGTTGACATTTTCTTTTCTCATTCCTGATTTTGTCTGTGCAGTTACCAAACCGGATTACTAGAAAATATTTATTACGCATTTGTGAAAATATTTGCGAATTGGTTGTTTTCGAAATCGCGTCATTGTTAAAAGTGGTTCAAAATGGCGAAGCCTGCGATTGTTTTATTCGCATTGCTGCTCTGTAGTTTATCGATGTATGGTAAGTATTGCATCTACTTAGCTCCGCTGCCTGCGGTGTTCTTTGTTGCTTTATCACGTTACGTTACGGCACCGAGATTTTGCATTGAGTGCATTTGAACCTGGTATCGTTTGCGCAACTATACGAGGCGTGGAAATGTGCGTGTACCTCCGTTGTAGTTGGCGATCCTCAATTTACCCTCATTATTGGTGTTAGGTCAAGGAGAATTGACGACGCAGAAACCCGTGTTGATTCCGGTACCGACGAGTGCGAGTCCAGTCGAGGTGTCGAGTAAAGGAGATCCGCCATCTTCTGAGGCTGCTAGCTCGCCCGTCCCGGATACTACGACGTCCACTACGACCACAACTCCACCGCCGACCACGACGTCGACTACTACGACCACGACCACGACTACGACGCCGGCCCCTACGCCAGCCCCTACGCCCGCTCCGACCCCTGCGCCAGGGCCCCTGCCGCCCCCGGAGCGCGGCCTCTGGAACTACACCGAGGGCAATGTGACCTGCATCCTTGTCCAGTTCGCAGCGCAGTTCAACGTCACTTACACCAAGGATGTCAATAATTGTGAGTATTTTTAGTAATTTTTAGAACTGTTATTGAGTTATGATTATTTTATCTCGAGTCTCACATCTAGCAATAACCAAACACTATTAACTATCTCAATGTTGAGATCAGATTTTCTTAGAATAGATCAGCATAATCTGCTAGTCAACAAAGTTTGCTGCAGGAGGGCTAGACCAAGCTGCTCCACTGCAGTGCAGTGTAGAAAAATAAAATTAGCCTTTTATAGTCAAAATTATCTAAGATGCCCATAATGATAGCTGCCATTTATTAATATGAACTAACATTGTATGGGCGTCTTTGAGCGAAATGGAATATTAATTTACTTGACATGAATAGTTGAACACTTACGGACAAAGGATTTTTCCAAAATTTGTTAAAAATCCTTACTCATTTGCATTGGCGTTGATTATAAATCATAGTAAACGTTATAATCTAGTAAAAATCCCATCACATCATAATTTATGCAAAATTTATTAAAAATATTTGACGTCGAAACAATGATAGATGAAGAGGCCTAAAACAAAACTGACGCAAAGTGATGTGACGGCCTGAAACCGTCTCAAAAACCAATCATAATCGATGCATTACTATAATCGGAATTTAAAAATGAAACTTGATTAATTTAATTACTTTGTTAAAAATGATTTACTTGCATTTGAATTTAAAATTAGGTACCTAAGAATACCACGACGAATTGGATGCTAACAAAGGACATTTTCCATTATGTATGGGCACTTCGCCATCCATGGACAGTAAACTGCAGATAATATATTATATGTAATTGGCTATTAGACAATTTTTGGAAAAATATTTTAAAATTTTCGTAAGTTTATTTTATACCTCTTACAATATTTATTTTTTCAAAAAAGTGTTATTTAGTAGGAATAAAAATAACTTTTAATCCATTAATTTGAAATTCGCGCGAAAATAGTCTGCCATCTGTCACTTGCTGGCTGTGACGTCACATTTCAAATAACAACAGTTTATGCTCTAACTCTGAAGATATTTTATGTGAAAAACTTACACCTTTTTCACTGGAATTGTGAAAATGACAAGCTACAAGACGTGTGCAGTGCCTATGTGTAGAAGTACTACAATTTAACCTGACAAATTGTTTATACCTACACATTCCTAAATGCCCTCAACGTCGAAAGCAGTGGTTACAATTAGCACGTCGAGACCCAGAGTTAACATCTGTTATATCAGCAATATTCTTTTGTGAGGACCACTTTGATGTAAGTATTTAGAAGAAATCAACTTAGCCTCTGATTTACTAAAAAAACAAATTAAACCTAACCTAATATTGTTCATAAACATAACCTATAAGTAATTTAAAATCATTAGTAATATGGTGTCGTTAAGGGGGCGCTGAGGAAAAACTTCGAAAAAATCCTCCTGTGACCCCTTAGCAAGACTCTGGCCAATTTTACTTTATTCATTTCAGTACTTACACGGAGGTTTTTGCATTCCGAAACTCGGCAGAGCAAAAGTCAGGGTTACACGCAAAGAAATTTGCGACCATCAATGAATCAACTTTAGGCAAATTTGCACTGTCAGCTTTTATATAGCCTGACTCCATTTTACAAAACCTCTCAAAAGCACAAATCAAAATAGATAATTAATTTTCTCAGTAAATTGCACACGATAATCGATGTAGTTAGTAGTACACAACGCTATATTTTTGGAAGTGTGACGTCATAGCATGCTCAATCATGGCCGCCCGCGTTTCGGTTCTCGTGTCCACAGGTAAAAAAACTCAAATCTATTTTTCAAAAATAAAAATATTTACAATTTATTTTCATGCAAAAAATGTATTGTTTAATTAATGTTAACCAATATGCAACCATATTTAACACTTTTCATATTTTACCGTGACAACTGTCAAATAGCCAATTATGTAGCTAAGCTTTTTGTGGTATTCTTTTTTTTCAACAAAATAATAATTATTTATACATGAATGTGTGTTACGAAATAAACAAGAATTTATTCACTGTAGTTTTTTCCCTGACGCTCATAATATTATTCAAAATATTATTATGAAACTGAGCGGATGAGTTCTTTCTAACATGATCAATCTTTCTTTCTTTTTCTACTCTTTCTTAGCCGGCAACGCATCAGTGATGCTTTTGGTTTTGCTGATGTTCATGGGCGATGACAGCCATTTACCATCAGGTGGATCGTCAGGTTGTTTGCCGGCTCGGCTATTTCCATGCATATCTAGCAGCATGAGTTGTTAGGAAGAAACAAAAGAATATTTTATTGGAGTCGTAAATGCATAATATTGAGAATACGTGGTACTAGATATGTAGCTCAATCGAGGTAGTTGGGAGATACCTAAATGTTACGGTTTTTAGTTTACATTTTAATTATCGAATCGATTAGAAGGTCTTACAATTTTGAATCGATTTGTTGTAAAAATTGGTTTCTTTCGTCAACCGATTTTTTGTACATCTCTAGTGTCACTGTGATTGCAAACGACAAATTGGGCATCTTAGTTCGCGGGGACTATAGTAAGATGAACTCCTAATGCCTTTTTTGTTGAATCGGCAACACTATGACTTCAGTGCATGAACTTAAATTCACACTCTCACAACAAAATATTACATATATTGAGTGAAAGGAATCCAATTTGCTGCAAGTTGAATTGCTTAAATATTTAAAATAATAATTTAAAACCAAAAAGAGCTGAATCAGTTTCTCACTTTGTGTAAAGGTTAAAAATAGAACAATAACTTGTTTGGTTTTGTTGACTTTCATACAATAAAGGTGTTTCTTATCATTTTTATTTATAGCAATTATTACATCATCACCCTGTGGCTACCTAGACACTAGACTTACACTAAAATGTATTCATCAGTAGTCTAATTGGTGATGATTATCAATTTTTAAGGTTATCTTAGAAACAAAGAGCATCAACCCGACTCTTATAATTGTTTGATTAATCTATGAAATACGAACTTTTTGAATAATTTAAATCAATATTTGTTTTAAGAGTGCCTTTTAGTACAATCTAGTATCTTCTAAGGCCTGAATAAGAAATATTTTGTTATTGAAAAACTTTGCAAGCTTCATAAAACGATTTTTAACGTAGCACAATGCATTGAATCAAAGATGTATGCATCACATAATTAGGTAATTTGAAGGTTGGAATATTATGATATTAGTTTCTAACCTATCGATATCTTATTTATTATTGTTTTCTTATCAAGTAAATATCTATTCAAGACAAAACATAGTGTTGTTTGTTCTTGTTTGAACTCTTTGTTTTTAATCTGGGACAAGGAATGTATTAAACTGAAGGAAGGTTATCAGTTGCATAAGCGATCATAAAAAACCAATATGACAGTGTTTTGTTGAGGAGACCTTGTCAGGGCCGTGATGCAATGCCACTTGCACAAAACTATTGGAGATAGAGCATGAAGAGATATCTCTAATGTTTCCATTTTGTCATTTAATAGATCTTTGTAATACTGGGTTGTTTTGTAACTACATGGAGCAATAGTTTTGTTAAAGTTCACTTTTTAGTTAAATTGTATAACTACAGAGAGCAGTAACTTAACAAAAATGTTGATGTACCTAACTACATGATTCCTTTAGTTATCAAATGAATACATTTATATAATTACCTGAAGCCGGAATCAAAGTGTACAGGGTGTCCCATGACTAATTGATCAATTGTATGTAGGTGATACAGGAGCTCATTCTGCTTAAGAATCGCAAAATTATATCATTCTAGGCCTAGTAGTTTAAAATAATATTACAATATTTTATTCATAAACACTACTTGGTCAAGACACAGTGAAGCAGTTGTTAAAAGCAGATTAATATTAATTTTATAACTGACTTCGTTAGTGAAAGGAATCGATATGCAATGGGTATGAATGAATGATTCACTATTTTATTTTTGTAAACAATTTTTATATGTTTGTTACCTCAGAACTTTCGACTGGGTGAACCGATTTTGATGATTCTTTTTTTAATCGAAAGCTGGTGCTTGTCATGTTAATTTTATAACTGACTTCGTTAGTGAAAGCCGAAAGGAATCAATATGCAATGGGTATGAATGAATGATTCACTTTTTTATTTTGTAAACAATTTTTATATGTTTGTTACCTCAGAACTTTCGACTGGGTGAACCGATTTTGATGATTCTTTTTTTAATCGAAAGCTGGTGCTTGTCATGTGGTCCCACTTAAAGAGCGAGATCCGACTAGTAGTTTTTGAGTTATTTTGAAGTCGGTTATTTTTTGTCAATAATTATTTCTTACTAGCGCTCTGCCCTCGCCGTTGGCCGCGTTTACGAGATAATAATGTATCTTTCTGTTATTAATATCATGGTTTACTTGTGTGCTTTTCATGAAAATCCTTCCAGTTTTTGTGTGAAAGACTAGACTATTATTATTAGTAGGATATAACTCATTAGTGATCCACTGCAGTATTTCACGTCATGAGGTTTGGAACATGTTGGCTGAGGGGTTATTGACCAATCCAAAAGTGTATAATAAAATGTTATTGTGGAAACGATTCCAATGACTCCAACGAATCTTTTGTTACTTGTGTCACTTATTTTTATGTTGATCTGGTACACGATCAAAGATACATGTCTTGTACGTATTCCGTTTTATTCTTCGCGTGTTGCATACCTTCTACCATTTGCCACGCGTTAGAAGTGAAGAAAGACGCGTGTAATTGAGCAATGTTACAACAGCGATCACTGCTCTCCGTCGCTCGCGTGACTGTGCTATTGATCGCCCGTGAATGTATCGCTTTATGCCGTTTTGTCATATCATGTTCTAGTGCAAAACACGCAGAAGGTACCGACGGGAATGGGGTCTCGTTGACCCCCCCCCCCCCCCTTAAAATAGTCAGCTGTCCGTTCCTCCGTCTCTCACAGGACTTTATCTCTGAACTTCTGAACCGTAATAAGTTAGACACTTGAATTTTTTACAAAATGTATTTTTGCAGCTGACAACAAGAAATGAGTAAAAATTAATAGGGTGCCCATTGAAAAAACATGTTTTTGGCGTAATTATTGCATGGGGGTACGGTACCCCTGGTTTGAAAGTCGGATTCGCACTTGGCCGGATTTTTAACATTACCGTTGCACGACACGCAAACTGCTCAATTGAACTGGAAACGACCCACAGTTTTTCCTGAGTTGTTTCTAAATATATGGAATCTTGTCGAGGTACATACGTACACTGTTTCTTATTCTACCTAAAGGTATACAATATATGTAAGTGAGATGCCATCATGAAAGAGGATGAAAACTTTTTTTTGTAGTAAGTTAAAGTACTAGGTAGGTACTTCATCTTAATATATATAAATTACGTGTCACGTTGTTTGTCCGCGATGGACTCCTAAACTACTTAACCGATTTTAATCAAATTTGCACACCGTGTGCTGTTTGATCCAACTTGAAAGATAGGATACCTTACATCTCAATGTCGCAATATTATTTTACTTTTGACAGAACGAAATCTGTCCGGGCAGCTAGTTTAATATAATTTTATTTATATAATTGTACTCATAGATGAAACAATTTTAACACCTGCACAATTTAATGTTTGAGGACGAAATTCCCTCCTTATTATTCATCTTTACTTTGTTCTAGTTTAACGCTCTACATATTAAATTTAAATTGATAAAACTATTTAGGTATGCAAGACTAATTTTACTCGTGTTTATCTACAACATTGTCATGTTTGAGACAAGAACAGCGTGGTAATCACGTTTTGACGATTTGTTATCACCACAGAATAAATTAAACATTATATTGCCCATATTAATGCGATAGTTTAAAACTTTTGTACGGATTTTTGCGCAGTTATGTAGTTTTTCATGCGATTGGCAATATTGACAATCCGGAGTTCACAAGAAATTTTCTGTATATAGGATAGACATGGAATAATGGTGAACGCACATTATGTCTAACCGCACCGTATGCTGTTTCATACAAATGCGGTGCGTCCGGCGCGTAGTCCCGCGGTCAAGAGTCCCTGCAAAATATAAAATGTCCCGACAATTCACTCGATTCAACAGATCGCGTTTGCTGCACGCTTTCTATTTCTAGCCTTTTTTTCGGCGTCAGCTCGTTTGCTGGCTTTTTCAAAAAAAATTTTTTTGTCCCGACAAATCCAGAGTTTTTTTAAGTTTTGTCCGGATATTTCAGTCTTGCCATCTGGCAACCCTAGTTTTACCGCTGGTACCTACCAGATTTTTTTCTGAAAGCTTTGCCTCGATTCAGTTTTCGATATCCAACACCGAGTTTTCTATTTTTTCACATCCATTTCCTTTTATCTTGATATGAATGTTTTGTCAAGTGTTTAGCTAACACCACTCACATTTTTCGTATTACATTTATGTAGAGCATAATTTTATATGACAAAACTCTTAATGACTCATACTTTGAATCATTAGTATCATTATTGATTAGTAAACCAGTTACAAAATATTAATGTGAAGTGAATATTGGTAAATTTGCGATCAAAAATACACCTTGTTATTTGCTACGGGCTTATTTTCTGTATGTAAAACCATTCGTATTTTAGACCTCGAGACAACATCCCAAATGTAAATAAGTTCAATTCTAATTGAATAAATTTATTTATCTCGTGGCATGTATGACTTTTAAAATTCTACTGAAGTATTTACCAAGAAATTACTGCTTTTAATTTCTAATAATTTGTAAATTAGCAAGGAATTTATAAGTGTGTACCTACTTAAAATTAGAAACCTTGGTTATCAACTTTCCGGTTTTTTTTTGAATTAGCTAAATTGTGATCAAGATAATTATGAATATCAAAACCTGTATGACATGAGGGAAAAATTCGAGATTGAATAGATGATTCTCGGAAAGTAGATGAGTATGTATGAAGGGGCGTACTGTGATCTGATCACGTAGGTCGCAGAGCATCTGTCTATTGCGCTCATATTGGCCAGGCTGTCGCCATTGCGGCTGACGCATGTTGATGTTAGATAAGCGCTGATGCACGCGATATTGCAAATAAGGTTTTCTATTTGCGATATAAACAACATTATTGTTCTTATCCTAGCTCTAGCCTCTTTTTTTCGTTCTGGATGTGTCTTTGTGAACACTTCAGGGCACTCACGACAAATGGAACCTAGTGTAGAGATATGAGTGTATAGCGGTTATGTATTTATTTTATTTATATGTCCATGTCGACTCCAAGCCAGTCTCTGTTCGTGGTGCACGTGCTGTTGAATAGACAAGGCAATGGCGAACGGTCTCCTGTTAGAGGTCGCAAGGCTTTGTACCTACCTACCTACTACCTAGTTCAATCCCGATGTTACTCGTGTATAGTAATAGGGTACTAACGGCTACGCGGCTGGATAATCCTTCCTAAAATCGACTGCGAAATGTTTTTCCGTGCTTCGGTCGCAGTCTGGGAGAGCCGTGTGTCCTACATTTCTAATGGTCGGTTAAGCATCGTTGAAACTTTTGCGCCCAAACTCAGAGTCACTAACGGTTACTTAAATCGCTCCTTGGTACAGAATTTGTATGAAGATTCTTTACTGGTAATCATGGGCGATGGTGACCACTTACCGTCAGATTTAGACCGTTTCGACTATTGGTTTGTCGAATGTTTCCATAAGTCAAGCTATTTTGATGTAGTGGCAGGAATGAGTCATAGACATATGCATTAACATAATGTTTATACCTACTTTGTGACATTATCAGTATCGCACTGAATATAATACATTTTGCGACGTTATGTCTTCAAATAAATAATTAGTAAAACATTTAAATTGCATCTTTTAATACTAGAACAGTCCCTCTATTCTAGTCTGTCATTGGTGCTAAGACTAATAGGAATAGGGATATGAGAACACCATATGTGCGATGTATTGTAGTCAGCATTCACAAATTCAGCCGATGTTCCCAGAAAACAAAGGAATATTATGTATATTTTTTTCGTTTTGCATAGGGTCGTTTATAGAGCTGAGCTACGTGGTTTTGCTTGAACAGCCTCACAATAGTCTCCTTCAATGAGAAGGGGGGACAAATCGGGGGTCATTGTCGCTTTGAATGGCTTTCAAGTGCGCAGAACATCTGTGCGCATGTTTACTTACAAATGTTGTTGGAGAATAATATTATTTTATCCATTTACTGTAGATTTAGCGCATAAGTAACAAACAATACATTTAGACTAGCGTCAGGTCGGGACACTTTGCTACTTGCTTTTCAGATGGGTATCAATATGTATAGCTGATTGCTTTATCATTTTTTTCAATCAATGCATGCTTACTGTACATAACTGATATGCGTGATTTATGTGTTTGCCCCTATAAATGTCCTGTTATGGTGAACGCACATTACATATGCCGACGCATATGTCATCCGCATCGGACTTTCATACGATTTCATACAAATGCGGCGCGGACAGTGCGGACAAATATGCGTTCACCATTATTTAGTCAATGATTATGACAGCGCATTTGTGTAGACATAGCGTAATAGGGCATTTTCACAAAAAAGGGTATAGGTGTAAAAAAGTAAGATGTAATTTCAACTTCATTTTTTATGTGAGATTGTACTTGTTTATATTGTCTCAAACTCTATATTTTACGATTCCCAGCTTAAAATCAATAATTAATCATGTAATTATGAGAAATAACATAAAATATAGGGCAAGTCAAAGATATTTCGTCAGGTTTGTTACTTCAATTAAATGCGAATAAAAAATAAACAATGAAAACAATCAAATTTTCTTTAATACAAAATAAAAGAACACAAGTTGCATGAACTAAATCAATTTGAGAAAATATAATATATTATAATATAACCAAGAAAAATGCCTCATAATTAAAATTTTGTTACCAGTGATGCCATTCGAACATTACTATATTCTATTATTGAGTTTAAAATACGAAAACATACAATATGAATATAAGATTATCCTTTTATTAAAATTTTACATTTAATTAACTTCAGAATTTAAGTAATAAATGCTTTAAATTATCAATAAAAAAGATTTTGTTACTTGAAAATTAGGGGGACAGTAACAAAGCTGACGGTAACAAAATTCATAAGAAGCATTTACACTAGGCTATGTTTTCTTATACTAATGCATAGACTTAAATATAATTGACGGGCTGTTCCGAACAAAATCCGTGTGAGATTTTTCAAGCATTTTTCATACTCTGTGATAACGCTTCGTTCGGTCAAGTTCGATTCAAGAAAGGCGGATATCAAATATTTGGCACTAAATAGTTTTTAAAAATGTAAGTAAAAATATAGTTATTTACCAATTATGACTTAAATAAACCCAAATAAAGTTCAAACGTAAATAATGAAGACGTTTTAACTATGCACAATAAACAATATGAGTTATTATGTGTTCTGGAACGGTCGGAGTTTTTCAAAAATTACATCTACTTGTCTCGCTTGCTCGCAGCTGACTAAAATGCGTTGGCACCGGCATTTGGTGAAGACAATTTGATGTTTTTGGATAAGTTTAAATTGTGCTTAAGAAAAGTAAAAAAAAAAAATCAACAATATACGTCATTAGTACATAGACAGGTAATTAAAAATAAATAATTGTTATATACACTTCTGTGAACGTATAAATATACCTACACTTCTTTTTATAGATACTATGATATCATTACCTCCTTTAGACTAGACTAAGTTGCTAAAGTAGCATGTGTAAACTTCTTAACGGTCAGTTTTGTTACTTTGCTTGTCAGGCCTATACGTTACCACACAAAACTGACGTAACGTTACCTTACCTTTGCGCGGTTTATATTTAATTTAAATAGGTACAATTGCAGTGTTTCATCTTTAACTATTTATTTATGGAGCTAGATGTAAAAGCTTTCAATAACTACCACAATCATGTGGTCTACATATTGAACTATAAAACATTTTCGTAACTTACCTTGACAGAAAATTTTCAACCAAGTGATGAGTGCTACTACACACGCATAGATTTTCACAGTTCTAGGGCAAAACTGACGAAATTCTAAATGGTGGATGACTTAAAGCTTCTGGTTTTGCTATTAGATAAAAACCAACCAAAAAAAAATTGTAATTCATGGAAAAAATACGGTAACAAACCTGACGTGTCAGGTTGTTCACAATTTGATTTCTATAATTAAATTCTCATAATTTAATAAATTAAAAATATAATATTTGAATTATGCTTCGAAATAGTCTACTACAATCTCTTGAATAAATAAAATAGTATGCCTATAGTCAATTCTAAGGATAAAACACAATTAACGTATATTCAATATAGCTGCATCGTCCGGGGACAAGTCAAAATGCTGTCTCCCTATCACTTAATTAACATTTAATTTAAATAATAGTGTACTTGGAGAATTAAATTATTAATGGAATAATAACTAGATGTCTACTAAACCTAGCGGTACTTTGTTTTTTGTTGATACTGGTAATATTAGAAAGGAAAAACGACAATCTTTTCGAGGGACAGGGCTAAAATCACACTTACCCATTTTTGTGAAAATGCCCAATAGACATCTAATTATTAGGGTTCCGAAGCAGGGTTGGCATGAATAAATCATTTTGATTTAAATCATGATTTAAACCACGATTTAAATCAAATGATTTTTTCAATAAAAATCAATGATTTAATCAAAATGTGTAATTTCACTTTTTTTCACAGAAATCCACATAAAAACCGGGGAAGTGCGTGTCAGGCCACAAGCAATGTAGGGTTCCGAAGTAGTACGGTTATCGACTAATACTTATTAACTAAATACTTATGTTAACATAGCCGTGATAGTTTTCCTTATAAATTCATCATATAATCTATTTTGGAGAATTTTTTCATTTTTCCAACTCCAACCGTTTAGCCGACAGGGGGGGTGTCCCCTGGTCCCACTTGACTCTAACCAAAATTAGCATTTTAAAAACATATTTCACAAACGGACCCCTAATTCCAAAAGAGGTCTTATAAGACCCATAACATTTTTGAAAGACCTTTTCAACGATACCCCACACTATAGGGTACGCGACGAATAAAAAAATCAAGATTTTAAACTTAACTCATCGTGGACTGAACACATTTTACTATAATACGAGTACTCACGATATTTATTTTGTATTCCGATATTTCGACCCAGTTGCATGGATCGTGGTCACGGATGAACTGCGGTGGCGCGGAGAAACCCCGTCAGTTTGGAGAAAATATTGACCATTGTATTGTTCTCCAAACTGACGGGGTCGCAATGGGTAGTCCCGTCGCGCCAGTAGTAGCTAACATCTGGATGGAATACTTTGAGGAGAAGGCCATGGCCAGCGGTCCACAGAATGTAATAGTTTGGAGAAGATACGTAGATGATGTTTTTGCCATATTGAAGGGAGGACGAGAGGAAATAGACACATATTTGACGCATTTAAACTCCGTACACATCAACATCAAATTCACATGCGAAACAGAGAGTAATAATAGCTTAGCATTCTTGGATATCTCAGTAGGTAGACGCCCGGACGGTACATTGAGCCATAAAGTATACAGAAAGCCGACTCACACGGATAGGTACTTGCACGGCACGTCGCATCATCATCCAAAACATCTAGCATCGGTCGCGACATCGCTTACGAACCGAGCCTATGCTTTATGTGATGTTGAACACCTAGCGCAGGAATTAGACCACGTACATCAAGTACTGCGTCGCAACGGCCACACATCGAAAAGACCAAGATATACACATAAGAGGCGCTCCACCATTAGCACGGTTGAACGGCAATCAGCATTTCTTCCCTACATTAAGGGCGTAACTGATAAAATTGGTAGGATATTAAATAGAAAATACAGAATAAAAACCTTTTTCACGCCATGTAAGAAAGTTGCAGCCTTTTTACGCTCACCCAAGGACAGGATACCTTATCAGTGCCCAGGGGTATACAAGGTCAACTGCAGCTGCGGTAGTTGTTACATTGGGCAAACAAAACGGTCAATATCGCAGCGCATAAAAGAGCATATTACAGCGGTCAAGAAAGATGAAAGGAAGAAATCAGCCGTAGCAGAACATCTGCTTGAATCGGGGACTAATCACTGGATTGAGCTACATAGCCCGCAGGTAATCTCCACGGAACGCCATTACATCCCACGGCTAGTACGAGAGGCCATCGAGATTAAAAAACACCCCAAAAACTTTAATAGGGAGGATGGATTTAAATTAGCTCAAACATGGAATCCAGTGGTTAGTCTATGCAAATCCCAAAATCAAAAAGTGCAAAGTGTGGTGCGACAAGATGTGGTGAGTGTAGTATGTCGTAATATTGTTAACAAAACGCAAAAACGAACTAGACGGAAAGTTGATAGACTTATGTACTAATGTCAAGTGTCACCTGTCATCCTGTCAAAAGTTTCTCCGCGCCACCGCAGTTCATCCGTGACCACGATCCATGCAACTGGGTCGAAATATCGGAATACAAAATAAATATCGTGAGTACTCGTATTATAGTAAAATGAATCCCATCAAAAACATGAATGTAAAGTAAAAGCCAATTTTTAAAAAATAATTGAGATCTAAATGGGTGCCAAGTTCTGTGTAGAAAAGCCTAAAATTTTAGTCACAAGAACATGTAATTCAAGCTCCACATTTGACTTGGTTAGTTTTCACGTACCTATCTAGGCTATAATATTATATTTGTATAATTATCTTTGTTAAGTCTGTTAGGTTGATGACCTATGTTACTTTTCTAAAATTTGGTTTGTTGGTTGCTAACTAATGAAAACTAGCCAATTCAAATGTAAAGCTTGAATTAGATGTTCTTGTGACTAAAATTTTAGGCTTTTCTACACAGAACTTGGCACCCATTTAGATCTCAATTATTTTTTAAAAATTGGCTTTTACTTTACATTCATGTTTTTGATGGGATATCATTACTTTTTGTACAGAAATTATTAGTAGGTACTTATTCATAACGTTACTGATTAATTTTGTTACCTTATACATGACCTGTAATAGTGCCCTTCAACTAAATCCGTAGTTAGTGCACCGTGGTCCAAAATACCTATTACTTCATTATTTATAAGTAATGATCTTCTACTATTCATGTCCGCTAAATATTGAAATAATAATTAATACTAAATCCCAGTCTGTTATAATAATAATAAATACGATACGATACGATAGTAGTAATAATAATAATAAATACGATAGTCGAATATACTCTTATTAGTTATAAGTAGTTTGTGTTCGATGAGATAACGTGCCATAATATATTTGGAAACAATACTTCGAATCACTTTAAACTGGTATAATTTCGGAAATAATACAAAATTTAGTGGTGTCCATGCCATACAAGATAAGAGAAGAATAATTTTTCACACATTGAAAATGAAACAATGCAATACACTGGAAATAACGGCTACTGACGTCTCACTAATCTGTACGTAAATAATACGTACGTACACTGAACATCTTCCCCCCGTTAGAAGCTTCACAAAGTACTAAAACTGATATGTTTCGATTAAAAAAATTAAGGGTGGTATTCTACTCCTTATACAATATTCCACATAATGACCACCTGTCATCAATTTTGATTGCTGCTCATAAATTTCAAGCGTTATAAGTAAGTGTTCCTAATAGAATCAATTTTTTGGAAAATTATCATAAAATGATAAAAATTTACTACTTTCAGATTTATTCCTTTGTATTCACCCGACTACCTATCTGCATGCCAAATTTTAACTTTCTAGGTCACCTGGAAGTTGGATATAGTTTTGATCTATAGGTCAGTCAGTGTTAAATTTCTCGATTTTTGGACGTTAATATCTAAATAACCGTTTGAGATGTGTTTATGAAATTTGGAAGACGTATGTATTTCGCAAGTTTTAATAAATGAGCCAAATTTGACAGGTTTATGTTGAATAGTTTTTGAGTTATGAGGTGGTCAAAAGTGGCTCCAAATGGTTCGTGTAATATTACACACGGTGCTGCTCGCCAATTCTGTTAGCTAGAAAATTGGCTTACACGCTACCGCGTGTTTAGATAAAAAAATCATCCTCACGTTACCTGTAGGGGAGGTACCCTGAAAAAAAATGTTTTTCAATATTTTTTTCTGGAGTTTTAATAATTTATATGTATCATATCCGTTCCAAATTACAGCTTTCTAGCATTAAAAGGGTTTCGGCGCTTTGCTTCGGACAGACGGACGGACATGACGAAACTATAAAGTATAAGGGTTCCGATTTTACTTCGGAACCCTAAAAACAAATTTAGAATTTGCATTCACTTGCTTTTGCACATTTGCTTGGCATTCACATGTCAGACAAAAGAGAAATCCCCGCGCTGTGTCTGCGCAATCCCTTGAGGGCGCGTTCTGTTTTGCGCAAAAATATTATAAAATAAAATGAAAAAATCAAAAAAATCGTGATTAATTAGGATTTTTTAAAAAAATCGTGATTTTTTCGATTTTTTTAAAAAATCATGATTTTTTCCAACCCTGTTCCGAAGTAAAATTGGAACCTTTAGTTTCGTCATGTTTACAGCTAAGAAAAATGATGAGAACATTTTCATATAATTATGTATTTTGACTTAATAATCGAACACAATTTATGATGGTAATATCTGTTATTTGAAGTACACGATATCGTAAACCATTAAAATCCCAGGACGTCACGTACGTCTACTAAAAGTTATCAATCGCCGCACATGTGATTAACTGCGTGCTCGTAACACTGATATCGTTGGTTATTCCATTATAATCACATGTTTTAATTAAAATAATGAAGTTGTGGTAAATGTTTTTGGTATAAAATACATAGCAACACAATTATAATAATAATAATAATAATAATAATATTTATTTGCTGAATTTAGGTACAAATATGTTACAATTCATTTAATTTAAATTCCGCTAAATTCTGCCTATTGGCGTGCAAATATACAGTCAATCATTACAATATTTAATTTAAACAGATTAAATTATATAAATTATTAAATTAATATGTCAGTTTAAATATAGTATATATCATTAAATTCATTATCTAGATTCGGTAATAGTCCTTAATTAATTATAATAAGTTAGTTTATACATGTCAATTACAGTGTCAATTAATTCATTATTTCAATTCATTAATAGGTACGTACACCTGGTCATTTTATTAAGATCATTAATGGTCACGTAAATTTATCATTTAAAAAGTCATTGATACTATAATATGCTTTGTCAATCAAAAGATCCCGGAGTTTTTGCTTAAACTGACAGATATTGATGTCCTCATTCCTTATTTCAGCGGGCAATTTGTTATACATTTTGGGTGCCATTCCGAGCATGCTTTTCCCAAGTAGTGCAGAATGTGAAGTTGTTGCACATATTTTATTTACATGGCGCGTACTATGAAACATTTTATACGATTTAATATTAGACTTGACAAAAACGGATATTTCGAATATGTAAATGCAAGGAAAAGTTAAAATTTTAAATTTCTTAAAATATGGGATACAGCTATCTCTATTGCCAATGTTTGCGATGGCCCGTATGCATTTCTTCTGAGCTTTAAATACCCTATCTTTATCCGTTGAGTTCCCCCAAAACATTACTCCATATCTTAGTGTCGCCGACACGTATGCGTGATAAGATGTCAGTACTACTTTAATATTACTTATCCTTTTTGTTAACATCCTTAGTGCATACGCAAATTTACAAATTTTCTTACAAACAGTGTCAACTTGTGGTTTCCAGTTTAATTTTTCATCAACCCATAGTCCCAGGAATTTAACTTTGTCAGTTGTGTTAATGACACTATTCCCATATCGCAAAGTAATATTTGATTTGTTTACCCGTTGCTTAAAATGCATGATGTTTGTTTTGCTGATATTTAGTTTTAAGTTGTTCTTATTAAGCCAGTCCATAATTGAGTACAGAGTTTTGTTTGCATCAGTTTCATATGTATCGATGTTTTTTCCGGTAAATATTACGGTACTGTCATCAGCAAACAATACCATTTGGTGATTGGTAACCTTTGGGAGATCATTTATATAGATAAGGAATAATAATGGTCCCAGCACACTACCCTGAGGCACACCGTATTTAACTTTTCGGGGATCAGAAAAGTATGAGATTTCAGTTTTATTTTTAATACACAGGTTGGTGATTTGTGTTATGTGTATTCTATTCGAAAGGTACGACTTAATAAGAGATAGAACATTTCCTCTTACTCCATATGCTTCTAATTTGTATAGTAACATGTCATGTTCTACATAGTCAAAAGCACGTGTCATATCGAGATAGAGAGCAGATACAGGTATTTTTTTATCTTTATGGGTTATAATGCTTTCAATCAAATCATAAACAGCCAAATTTATGCCCTTATTCTTTCTAAAGCCCATTTGTTCTTTCGTGAATAAATTATTCTTCTCAAAATAACAGTTAATACAATTAAATATGACACGTTCAATAATTTACATGTTAAATGAAAAAAGAGACGATTCTGGAAGTATCTTTTATAGTAATAGATGCCGAATATGTAAGCGTAGTATGTGTTCTTATTGCCACCAGTGCATCACTGAGATGTCGTTGGCTAATGACGGATACTACTCTAAAAACTTTCTGCTCTTCTTTTTTGGCTGCGAAGGGAAACCTATTGGTGGTACTTTCGGAGTCACTGATGTCCAGAGACGGTGGCCATTTACCATCAGGTGGCTCGTCTGTCTGTCGATTTTGTAATTGATTTCGATTTACGAATTTGTAATTGATACTGGTCGAATTTTGGATAAAAGCTAAAGTTTTTATTTTATAAGGGCATAGAATTAATGGACAGTTAGAAATTGGAAATTGCATTACTTATAATAAAATACCAAGCAGAATGTTCGTTGAATGTTACATACAGGTATACATTGTGCAATGCAGTTCGTGACGGTATGATTATTCTAAGCCACTGCTGTATCGGCAATGTCTCTATCGATCGACGCGAGTCCGGCTCCCGGTGATATATTTTGATTAATGCTGTTATTTATTGCTTTGATAATCTCACGACGCCTTCGAACTGATTTCCGCTGTTTCTTATCAAGTGATACTGTCTTTCATCTCTATATTTTGTTATAATAGGATAGTTAGAAATATTGTCTTTGAATCAAGTGTGGAAAATCAGATAATGCAATTAAATACTTTTATTTTATTTAGTACGAGGGATTTTTATCACAAGTCCCTAGATCTTATTTATCTCAATTCAGGGTTTCGTAAAATGAATGATTCTCCTGTAATAATTTATGTGAATTATAAAATGAGTTTATCGCTGCTGATTGTTATTCTTGTAAGTACAATTATAGCGTTCGTGTTATCTGTTTCTATTTTCCTTCCTCAACTAAAGATTTATCATTGGATAAATATTATATTCCGACTTTATCAAAGACGATATAACTTTGGACATTTGATATTCCGATGAAGTTTAGAAGCTCTACGCCTGTCTTCAATTATTTCCAGTAATTTACAAAGGTCACGGTCGGGGGTGTAGTGTAGGTAGGAGTAAGTCGGTACTCGGTACTTACTTCCCACTGGATCATTTATATTTAACAACTGTGATGTTATTCTATTAAGCATGTTTTTCGGATGGACAGTTTCAGTTGGCCGTATCGATCGGCCTTTACAAGTCCAGACGGACAAATGAGCGAATATAAAGTCGCTTGAGAATGTATAGTGAGATCCATATTAAAACATGCCACGTGCCTGAAGTCTGTCAAGAGATAGCCAGATTCATTCAGAGATGAGAGTTGATTCCAGAATGATGGGTTGTGATACTTGTGATGTCGAGTGAAATTGATAAACGTGTCGTGGTCTGTGGTACTAGCACAATATTGTCATATTGCACCTTGACGGTGACGGTAAGGTCGAACGGTTGTCCAACGAAAGGAAACACCCGATTTAGTTGTCAGCGTTTGTATTAACTATATTATTCGCAAGTGTGAACGTATTGCAAGATAACTCTTCTACGTTGGAAATTTTTGCAAATTGCTATGCGACCCTCCGCTATGTTTGCCTTGTCATTGTGTGGTACGCACTACGCACACTGGTCTTGTGCATTTAATAAGGATAAGGAATCTATGCTGTCAATTGTCCAGCGTTTTGCTGGCTTTAATCCAGGCACCAGGCAGCCTACAGGCAGAATAGCATGCTCCACCGCGTTGCTTCAGTTCAGTTTGGTGGAGTTATTAAAGTTTGTCGAGTAGATGTAACTTGGCTCAATGTACGGGCTACATAGTTATTGACTCTAGTTATCTGATACGCCGCGGCCGGTTGAATGATAAGGTGGCAGAGGATACGGGCGACGGTCACACCCGGCCTTGCAATAGTGCACTGTTTGTGTTCTCGGAAACCTCGGCAGGGTTTATTTTAATACCTAACTGTATGCTAACGGGCTTACAGACGCCATTGTGATAAGTTTGATATTAGTGACCTAGAAGGCATGGCAGTAAATATTATAAGTAACGGATCGCCGCTCCTTGTTTGTAATGAAGTGAGGGGTGGTAAATTATCATAACTTACTTTTTTAAATAAATTTTCACATCTGCTTTTCCAATGGCCGTATGAATGTCTATGTCAGTTCTTCAATTACGAGGCTTTATGGACAGAAAATGTTAGTTCTGCTATTTATCTACAACATTGTGTACCTATAATCGTATACCTACCTACTCCAAGCAACAACTGCAATCGGTAATGTCCCAGCTGCCAGGATGTGGCTCTGTTTAAGGGAATCCTGTGTACAGACTGGTCTGAGCTGGCTTTGGCGAGTAACGGTCGTCGGTCTAGCACTCCCCCCCCCCCCCCCCCCCCCCCCCCCCTCCGCCTCCCGGCTCGTCGAGCGACCGCGATGCTGACGCGGTGACGGCGGATAGACAAGTGGTACACAAAAACACTCACTTGCCCTTCAGCTGACTGACTAGTTTTGATCGATATCACTTTGATCTTAGTCAAGTGTACTTGCGTAATTTCAACGTCAAGTTTTTTGTAGTCTAACTCCATAACTATCGATACTTCATGTCTTACGTGCTCTACGCAGACGTTTGGGTTGTTATGTTTAAATGTTTATTATTATTCTAAGGTTTAAAAATATATGTTATGTTGGATGCCTTCAGGCTTAGGATGATTGCTACTACTTGGTGGAGGATCAATTCGCACTGGAGCACAGAAGTGGAGAATGGTCTACGCCTTCTCAATTATAAGGACTGTGTCGTGCCCTGAGAGCGAGCTGTGTACGGAGAGACTCATGCCCTGGAGTAGGTCATTAATGGATTGAAACCGTAATATAAAACTTGAAATGCGTTGTCATTTTTGAATCATACGATAGTCTGTCGTGTGCCGTGTGACCTGAGGTTGTACTAATATAAATAGGTTCAACTTTTGTACGCTTTACATAGGTCAGGTCCATTGTACCTACATCTCAATTACCGATTCTGCAGCGTAGTTCTCGTTCTAATTACCTACTTACTTGAGGGTCCGATTTTTGCAATGCGTTCGTATTGTCAATAAATTTCGAGTCGGCAGAATGTATTGTTCGTTGGCCTGATTGTTACATGCAAGCTGCTAACTCGTTGTTGCTAGCCTGCACTAGAATTACGTGAACTAATCAATCGGTGTACAGTCGCCTGCAGAGAAAAGTAACCCATCTGTTTACAACGCAACAGGCAAAAGAAACGTTGCCGTTTGTACGAGGGGTGATCCAAAAGTAATGATAATCGGATATTTGTAGAGCATATAAAAATTAAAAAAAAATTGATTTAGCTCCCTCATATATCCACTAGTTCAGCATAAAAAAATCATATAAATAGGCCACGATTTCCGGGAGGTACATTCATTTGAATACGAACAGTAAACATCAAAATGGAGAAAAACGAAATCAGAGCTGTCATAAAGTATCTGTTTGAAAAAAATGTCTACCAAAGACATACACAGCGACCTAGTGGAAACATTGGGGGTCTCTGCTCCTCCATATTCCACAGTTTCACGGTGGGCTAAGGAGTTCAAGTTGGGTAGAACATCCACAGAAGATGAACATCGCGAGGGACGCCCATCCACGTCCCTCAATGCGGAAAACGTTGAAAAAGTCGAAGATATCATATTGGTAGATCGAAGAGTGACAATAAGGCATGTAGCTGAGGTCACAGGGATCTCATATGGCAGTGTTCAAAGCATCTTTGCGAACGAACTACATATGAAAAAGGTCTCTGCGCGTTGGGTGCCGAGAATGTTAACCGACGAGCAAAAGAAAAATAGAGTCGACATTTCGAGGGCGAATCTCGAAAAGTTCCAGACGGATCAGGAATTTTTTTTGTCTCGTTTCGTGACCATGGACGAGACCTGGATCCATCATTTTGATCCGGAAACCAAACAACAGTCAATGACCTGGAAACGAGCCTCTTCCCCGCCGCCGAGGAAACTCAAGGTGTCAAGTTCGGCAGGAAAGGTTATGGCGTCCGTTTTTTGGGACGCTAAAGGAATTATAATGGTGGAATACTTGGAAAAAGGAGCCACTATTACAGGCTCTTACTACGCAGAGCAAATAAGAAGATTGAGGGAGGCCATCAAAGAAAAAAGACGAGGCAATCTCCGAGCTGGAGTGTTGTTTCACCAAGACAACGCACCTTGTCACAAAGCCGCCGTTGCGATGGCTACCATTCAGGAAACGGGATTCGAATTGCTCGAACACCCACCCTATTCGTCAGACCTGACTCCCAGTGACTTTTACCTCTTTCCTCGGCTCAAGGAATACCTCCGAGGCAAAAAAAATGACGACGATAGCGAGGTGATGACTGTTGTAGAGTCGTTTTTGGAGGGTCAAGACAAAGAATTTTTTTCAAAGGGAATTATGGGTTTAGAAAAAAGATGGACTAAATGTATTGACTTGCTAGGAGTCTACGTAGATAAATATATTTTTTTTTAGTTACAATATCCTTATTTCATATTGATTATCATTACTTTTGGATCACCCCTCGTATATTTATAAACAGATGGGTTACTTTTCTGTGGAGGTGTACAAGTGACTCTCGTCAGGTCTAGTTACTTCTTGTTGAAATTACTGAATTAGTGAAAATTACTTCGTCCTCCAGGTATGATTTTTCAACAGTGATGATTTTTTTTAGATTAGATAGTTGCTATTGGCACTATCACCCCTATGCTCTACCAGTCTCTGCAGCATCGTACCATACATCCATCGGCCTTTGGATGTCTGCTGTTGGCCTCCCCTAAAGTTAATCGTACCTACACTATTAGGTATAGATAGGAAAGGTGTTGTAGCAAAAGATAATCGTTATTGAGGCTTTTTATCTTTCTTCTGAAGTGGACTTGGATAGTAACGACCACTTAATATCAGTCGCACTGCCTTATATATAATATTTGTTGTGGCATGTGGGGCCCCCTTAACGTCAGCTGTCAATTAATATAAAAGGAGTGCCATCTGTATTGATTGTAGGCCGTTGGCGATCTTTTTTTTGGGAGTGTTAGTGGGACCCTATACGCTGGGGGCCCCGTATAATTGATACGGCGGTAGCTACGCCCCTGTGTTTTAGCATCACAATAACTTCAATAAATAGCTAATGGAAGTCAGGGAATGGTGTAACTTTTTAGTGGTTGAGTGGTTAAAAGAAAACAATGCACCACAGCCATTGTATGTGTGGTGTGACTGGATGAGTCACTGTGATAGGAGCGTGCTCGCTTCGGTATCTGTGCTCGTTCACTGATTAACAAGTTTGTACTGAGTTTTAATGAGTCAAACTGGCGTATAATATTGAATGTAAGGACGAATGATTATTCTAATGCCAAATCGGACAGAGAAGAGACGAAGCCACACGATGGTAAGTGATCTAACCTCCCAACAAATATCAGTACTTAACATCAAAATCATCTTGGGGGTAATCTATGGCTGTGCCGCTCAAGAAACAAGCAGAGGATCTGCATAATAAGCTGCATTGTTTCAAAACGAAACGTAGTGTTCAAGAACGTAGTCGTAGTCTTGATCAGTGATCATGTGAAAGTAGCGACGTCAGACCAAAAAAAACCGTAGGCATATTAGACATACATGACAATTCACTAGATTTGTTCCTATCTTAACAGAATAACGGTATTGATGGTGTTGTTAATGTTTCCAGCGACCCTGGGCTTCGTATTGCTGAACGTGCCGAAGAACGCCAGTGTGGTGAGCGGCAGCTGCAACGCCACGGGCCAGTGGGTGACGCTGGGCTGGCCGGCGGGCCCCGCGGGCCCCGCGCCGCAGGACCCGGCGCAGAACACGCTCACCCTGCACTTCCAGCTCAACACTACCACCAAGGACTATGCGCTCAGCAGCTTCAACGTGTCCCTCGCGCCGGAGCTCTTCGTCAACTCTTGTGAGTGATCTTGGGGTTTAGTAACATTGAGTGTGGGGGATTGAATCCGGGACCCGGCAAATTGTCTGTTGCTTATTGTTAGTATTGACGCCGGTCAGGACTCGTACCTAAGTTCATTCGCTTGACAAGCATTATTAAAGATTTTGTTTGAGTAGCAACCCAATCTCGAATGAAGAAGCGATTGCGATCAAAAATGCTATATAATGTACAAAACATATATTTTTTCAATAAAAAAACACTACTATTATAAATGCCACAACTGCGCGCTACGTGCAACTGGAATTGGCGCTGTGGTATTTTCCGTCTGATGGAAACGTCACTAAGATTTTTTAATTTCATAGATTTTTGTATGTACAAAAAAATCGACCCACCCATTTTTTTGTTCAATAATGATCGACTGTTTCATAGATAAGCTGTTTCACATGTTTGATTATTAAACTGCAGGTGGGCCGATTTTTTTGATGACCAGTATAGATAGCTAACAAACGACTAGATGAGCCACCTTATTGTATGCTCACCGTCGTCTAATAGAACTCATCAATTTTTTTTATATTTAATTTAATTAGCACGGTAAACACCAATTACACTAATTAATACACGAACAAAAGAAAATAAAATATTAGTTAACAAAACAAAATAAAATAAAAAAAGAGTGTCAAATCAAAATATTCTTTTAAGGTATAAAATAAAACATGAAACTTAATACAATAAGATAATAATAACAATAACAATTCAATAAAATCTACAATTTAAATTAACAAAATAAATGAAAATTCAATCAACCATGCATACATCATCATACATCAAGGCCGCGTTCCACTAGACGCTCAAAACGCTCACAACGATCAAAATATCATTCTTTACTAAGGAGCGATTAAAGTAACCGTTAGTGACTCTGAGTTGGAGACGAGTGAATTCTGTGAGCACATTCGTAAGATTTGCTTCACTTTTGATCACTACAGACCTCCCTCAGTTACCTACTTTTTAAGCGATGATATTTTGATCGTTGTGAGCGTTTTGAGCGTCTAGTGGAACGCGCCCCAAGACAGTCGTTTGACGGCCGACTCATTTGATGCCACTGATACGTGACTTGCAGCGATCAAGGAGCCAGTGGAGCTGTGGCACGGCGCTGAGTGGTGGACGCCGCTGTCCACGTCGTACCGCTGCGCGGCGGCCGCGCGGCTCGCCATGGCCGCCGACAAGAACACCGTGGCCACGCTCACCGTGTCCCAGCTGCAGGAGGAGGCCTTCCGGACCACGCACACGCAGGCCTTCAGCTCTGGTGAGATCACTTCCACATGTATATGCATATAGCTTGGTTAATAGGTGTTTTTAACCCTCGACGAAAAAAGAGGGTTGTTATATGATAAGTTTGACGTGTCTGTGTATCTGTATGTCTGTCTGTGGCATCGTAGCTCCCAAACGGATAAACCGTTTTTGATCTAGGTTTTTTTTTGTCTGAAAGGTAACTTAATCAAGAGTGTTCTTAACTATGTTTAGTGTAAGTAAAACTGTCGGGGCTTTTTTGAAGTGAAAACTTCTTTAGTACGGGGGTGATTCGAAATTCGATGAAACGAAACTGTCCAGTAAAAAGACACATAAATTCTAAAGTGAGATAGAAAGCATTGTACAGGGGTAGGGGAGTTGAGTTGAGTTGAGTGGAGTGGAGTAGAGTAGTAAAACAACACAATTATGATCTTCCCGAAATTTTACATTCGTCTCATTATCTTGAAAACAAAAATTTTGAAGGTTTCACTTCTACCACCTGTGAATTGCACACATTTTATTTTTTTAAATTTTAATTTAAGATTATTAATGAAGCTATCTGTCCATCATCTCTGGATAAGTTATGTAACATAACAACAACAACATAAAGTAATATAACAACGTAACAATAATCTTGAGATTTGAGTTTCTGACTTGATGATTATAGATGAGCACGGGTCTCGCCTCTTAAAAAATGGATAGATGTAATATTGTAAATGACCATTAACTATTTAACTAAATCTTCCGCATAATTCTGCATTGGAAATCAAACGTAGGTGTCCTCGCTCGATAAGCATTTACAAATGTTACTATCATCGTATGAACTGCGATTAAATGTCAAGCGGGTTAAAACCTAAACAGTTGTAAGCGATCTTGTAAATGACTGTTCGCGATAACGTGTGGCATTGTTGAACAGCGTAACGCAATGCCTATATTAATATTGAAATACATAATCATTAAAACCATATTAAAACGAGTAAATTATATTGAAGCGGTGTGGAGTTTATTAATGTTATCTGTGGTATCGGCCGCGCTCGATAATAAGCTCGAAATCACATCCCGACGTGTTTTATTTGTAAAATCATAACTTGTATTTAAAATGAATTACCATTATTCAATAATATTTGTCTGCTTTTCATTTAAACGAAATTATCGTTCAGATTATCTCCACAAAACTAATAAGAACATGAATTTGACTGCCAGATATTTAAAATTCTTGTATAATAATAGTTATATAGTATATAATAGTTGTTCTCTTTTGAATTTATTCTTGTATCTCTTTCATATACCTAAGTGCAAATTATTATTATTATGCTAATAGCAAATTTTGTTAGAAAAACATGCTTTGTGTCACAATACAATCTAAAATTTACATTTTGCATTTCAAAAGACTTATCGTTTTATAATTATGCTAATCTATTTGCACAAAGCAAAATTTGGCGACTCTTATTCGTAAGGCGATAAGGTCGAAAATAATAATTACAAATCTACGCCATTGATATTAAGGTCGCTGAACTTTGATAATTTGTTTTATTATATTAATTCATAATGGTGATAATTCCATATGTTGTAGGACATATTTCAATCTTTTTGCAATCTTCCTTTAATTTTTACTAATAGAATTTGTATATTGATCATATTATAGCTCAAGAGGTTGTTGCTCTAATATGATATAATTTATTGAAAAATAAATGAATGGGTATACATTAATACCTATTATACTACTACATTAAAATAGGTGTCCCGGATGTACTCAGTTTCGTAGAGAGTGTATGGAGTCAGTCAGAACTTTTGTATGCCTATAGAATTTCTCTCGCGACTCGAAGAACGTGTCAATACTTGGGCCTATATTTAGTAATAGTTTTACTTTTGTTGACGACCCGTCAGGCGTAATTTTGACCATTCCGGACCATACCACGCTAAGGATCCTGGGATAGATTCCCAGCGAGGCGGTTTGAATGATGTGTTTGAATTTCTGTTCTCGGTCTGCGTGTGGGTGTGTGTTCTTGTCTCTGTGTGTTGTCCATGGCAGTCATAGCACCTACGACACAGGGAACCCTAGTGTGGGGCTATGAGTGTGAAGCTTTATTTATATTTATCGTCGTTGCGACTTTAAGACCTCTTATGTGTCACTTTGGGTAAAATCACTTTTTTACGTTAAGCGATTCTACATTTTGAAACACTATCGAATTCAAATACTCTCATGTGTGTACGACGTTTCCATGGTAATTTATTCACCAAATTCAAAATCACCTATGTGCTTGCTAAACAAAACTTTATCGATTTTTAACCGACTTCAAAAAAGGAGGAGGTTCTCAATTCGACTGTATTTTTTTATGTTTGTTACCTCAGAACTCTCGACTGGGTGAACCGATTTTGATGATTCTTTTTTTAATCGAAAGCAGGTGCTTGTTCACGTGGTCCCACATAAATGTGAACGATATCTGACAAGTAGTTTTGAGTAATGTTGAAGTCGGTTATTTTTTGTTAGTATAATTCAGATTATCTCAAAAAGTTTTACACAAAGTTGATCTTTTTTAGAGGTGTTAAAATCGCAATAACGATATATATTAACGTGTATGTGTGTGTGTCTGTGTAGCTCGCGACTGCGGCGGCGGCGACGTGCCGGACGCGGTGCCGATCGCGGTGGGCTGCGCGCTGGGCGGGCTCGTGCTGGTCGTGCTGGCCGCCTACCTGCTGGCGCGCCGCCGCTCCGCCGCGCGCGGGTACCTCTCCATGTGAACACGATGGTACGTGTGCTCGGTGCTGCTGGCAACGACGTATGATTGGCTAAAAAGTGTCACGTGACCGCTTTTTAGCCAATCATACGTCGTTCCAAGCCCCATAAATGAATTGCCTGGAACATGAATGGTTTTATAAAAGTTCATAATAGGCCCGCTGATAGCAATAGTGCAACGCACACGTCCTACAAAACGTCGGTCAGAAATGCAATCGGAAGAAAAATCGGCCCGATTATCTGTCCTATAAAAAGTCTGACGTGGGCGAGATCGCTTATGGCGATTAGCTGAACTATGGAGAATAGAGGAGAACCGTCTCTGTGTCCGTAAAAACGCGTCCAATAAGGGTGGCGCTGCGGTAGCTTAGGATAAATTTTAAGGATATATTTTATCACACCAGTATTTTGGTTATACTTACTAAAACATTTTAGACTACGTAAATAGTTGAGGTTTTATACACTGACATTTTACTAACTACTCTTCTAGTCATGAAAAGTTTTAAATATTTGAACTTTTCCGACGTCAGCGCTATTGTGGTAGATACTGGAACTTTTATTTTCAGTATATAGCTGGACACTTTTTCAATTTCAACTTTCCCCTCATATGAGACGGTTCTCCTTACCTCTACCCTCCATAATTTTAATAGTACTGTGGTGACTGCGCACACACGTTACACGGTGACGTCACGGCGACATGATTCACGCTATCGAAGTTTTCTGCATTTGCATATATACATACCATGCTCCGACAAGATCAGTTGGGGCTCCACCTCGCCTGGCGGGAGATCTTCCTTTGCCAGAATACGTTTAAATACGTGAGTTGCAAACGGTGCGTTTGCCTGGTAAACGGTGCACTCACGGCTCGTAAAAATTCAGTCCAATTTATTTATTGTCAGGCATCTAAGGCCTATAGAATGATAAGTAATTATTTGAATTATTTTTTTCAGGTAAACTTGGAGTGTCAGCGTACATAGTCAATATAATAAATGTAGACAACGGATAAAAAAATAAAAAAGAACCTTTATGTTGCGTCGCATTTTCTTAGGTAGCCAGTGGCCAAATACATGTATCCATTTAAATAAATTTTATTGACACTGTAATATTATATTATATTGAATTATTCAGTTTTGTGGGTTGCGGGAGATTTGCTCAAGAAGTCTGAATGTTGGCCACATCATTGAGAAAGTTGACCTTTCGTCGGATATGATTTAGAACAGTCACATATAGTTTTACTTTATTTTAAAGTTCTGGTTTTAATATCGAGCTAGGGATTCGTGAAGGTATTTGAATTAGTTATAAATGTATTTTAAACATATTTTCATAATAGACCGGGGCGTCGATGTGCAAAATGACATTTTATGTTTTTATGAATAGTTATGTCTAAATTCAGTTGTGGCTTAATCTGCGCTCCTCATTGCCTATTGCCTGATAAGGTTATAATTGACATAATGTATAATTATTGAAATAATATTAAAAATATTCTCATTATTAAACTCATTGAAGTAAACATTTAAATTACATAAAATTTCTGTAACAGTACAATTTTTTTTGTTTACTATGACGTGCTTAAGTGTATGTTTTGTAATTCGGGCCATAACATTTTAGTTGATTAGAAATTTGTGTTTGTTTGTATTGTAACTTAGTACTGACCCATGGAATATAATAGAAGCAGCTTCCACTCGCTTGTTTTAAAATAAGGTTTACAAAGGTGCATTAAACTAGTGAAGAATATAAATGTATAGAAATATAGAAATGTGATGTTATGTAGTAGTTGTATAACACTTCGATTCGTAATAATATATATTTTCCAGGAAGATGTGGCCGATTGTAATGTGTTGTTTTTTTTTATTAATTAATTTAATTTTTAACAATTTAAAAACAATTTTGTAATTTCAGAATTTCACCCCGCTTTATAATCTAAAGCGACTGCGTCTGTCCATGAATTAATAAATAATTTAAGAGCAAAGCGACATTAAGTTCGTAAGCGTAAACAGTGTCTTTATTCAAATATACGATTTACTGTTAGTCAATATTACTTCTGTTTTATTTTAAGCACAGAACTGGACAATTCCTTCTTATTGATTACCACAAATTATTCGTTTGATACTTGTCTTACTCGTATAATACGAATATTTTAGTTATTTTTTTTTTTTTCATTTTAAAGTTAAGTTAATCCTTCATAAATAATAGTTTTAAGTTAACAATGTTTTTTGCAATTTTGTTTTTTAGGTGATCTCTTATATTGCATGTGCATTAAAATGTCTGTTACATAGATTTCTGTAGGAATTGTCCAGAAAGCGCCCTCTCTTGGAGGGGGTTGGGTACTAAAAAGGAGGGGGACGTATTAACGAAGTCCTGTGGGTGGCGCGGAGATGTTTCTGTCTATTGAATTAATAATATTCATAATGCCGATGATGCAATCAACATTATCTACTAAACTCTTATTAAGACTGAAAACTAAAATGGAATTAATTTATCCAAAGCTCCTGGCATTCAATTGGTTCGTATATCCTGTATGTTGGGACATGTCGGCCCACCCACAGCGTGATGTTTGACACGTATGATTAAATGAAAATAAATGTTTTTTATTGCCAACTCGGCTTTTATTTCAAAATTTATTACAATAAATACGTCACTATGTACAGGGTGTTGTTTATTTACAATGGCTTATCTACTGAACACGGCTAAGACTCGCATTTGATATAATTATTTCGTTAATTTACTGGGAAAAAAACATAATGTGCGCTGTATGAATTAGAATTAGTAAAAGAAGAACTTGTAAAATTATATTTTATTACAAATGAATTTAAACTTTATGGTGAACGAGCTTTAGTTAAATAACAGTTAAGTGTATATTCTCAAACGCATGGAGTTGCAACTGGCAATTGATAATGCAATGAAATTTCCTTGGACAATGTATCAGTTAATAGGTATATTGTTCGTATTTATTATATTTGAGGAACAACACGGTTTTCAACATGAGCATGACCCATGACAGGAAAACTTACGATTATTATTTAACGACAAAGAAAGCATGTTTTGCAGGATATGGTAGCGAAAAGGATTTTTTATTACACTATTATTTTGTAAGATTAAACAAATTAGACTTCTTCAATGTGAAAGTGCCTTTTGCTTCTAGCCGTGTGTATCACGAACAGTTATCGTTACATTGCAAAGGTTTTTGGAAGAACGATTTACAACTTACAGTATAACTTATTGCATTCATATTTGTGACATCCAGTCATCCAGTGCATACCACATCTATCTATTAAAGCTCATCCCTAAGTTATTATCTATTTACATAACTTAATGACTGTAAGAACACTTCTTTGAACTAACAATAAGTACGAAAAAATGGTCGTAAAAGATTTCTTATGACAATGTGGTTTACAATAATAATACAAAATATTTTTTAATTTTTTTTCTTGAAATGTAATAATTGTGGTAAGTTGTGCTTTGTGACCTATTAGAAGCGTTATGTTATGCGAATTACACGCTCATATCTTAAACAAAACATACAGTTGCCATACATTAGTTGTTAGATTACATTATTATCGTAGTTTTATTTACAGTTACCTTCTAAACGAATACTGGTTGCTTACTAAACGTTACTTAATAAAAAATATTTTATATTTACATGAGTATTGCTGTGCTCAGACATGTTAGGCCACAGAACAGAAACGAATAGAGATTAGTCAATAAAATATAAGCAATTTAGATAAGTAGAGTAACCTAACCCTACCGAAAAACTAATTTTAGCCTGAATATAACTCCGGATGTAAATGCATTTTATAATCTAATTTATAAAATTTTCGTGTCACGCTTTTTTGGAGTAGAACTCCCCCGAAACGGCTCGACCGATTTTCGTGAATCTATGCGTGCATATCGGCTAGGGTGGAGAATCGGACATCTATTTTTCATCCCCCAACCCCTGAATTTTTTTGGCAGAACAACGTTTGCCCGGTCAGCTAGTAAAATATAAATGTGTTATTGTATTGTATAATTGAAAATAATAGTGAGATGTGTGTGATACTGATTGCAATTTCCAGTCAGCGTACATGGATGATATTTTTGTCAAGTAGGTAGTGTTAGCAATTTTTATTATGAGTAGAGTAGTGAAATATTTAAGCAACTTATTAATTTAATCATGATTACCAAGACCAGTGTTTCTAACGATTTTTATAACTGTTCTGTGCCCCAACGATGCATAATAACAAATAGCATACACTTATTATTAAACTTAAAAATCAAAGTTTGTACACTTCTTATATCAATAGGAATAAATTAAACAAATAGTGTAGACATTGAAGTTGAACGAAACCACATAATTAACTAGGTCAAGGTGAATCGCTAATTACTCTTTAGGTAGATACGGTGAAAAATTCGAGTAAATATTAATTCCAAGTTACAACAAAGCCTCTACACATAGCCTCCTAGGCTTAATAATAGAGTAATTTATATATAAGGCAGTAAATTGTAAGCATTAGTTGATACAAAAAAATGCGGCCGTTTACGGGTAATCCAAATTAAATGTTACTTTGCCTCTCGCATACTAATCTAATACATAGTAGGTATGTGACTACATGTGTAAAATATTATATTTGAAATATTAAATGAACCGCCAATTTTAAAAGTTATTGCAGCGAATTTATATCAGAGATGTAGATTGAAAAACTGGACTGAATAAAATTTTAAGTATGACAATTAAGTAAACATCAATCAATATATTCCACTATAAAGAGAAAACCATGGTAGCGAGAAAGGTTTCATATATTGGATGTTGTATGATGTATTTTATCGCAATTATAATATGAAAAATAGAACAAAAAACAGACCAAACTTTCACTTTTAATTGCGAAACCAATTTACTGGTCTATGGTTTATAAGCCTTCTCAACAAAAAGCTACTTTGTACGACTTTTACCTACTTGCTAATGGCACGATTTGGGTTAAGCTAATCGTTAATACTATAATAAGGCACTTTACACACTATACAATAATTTGTGCTCGCGTGGCTACAGCGGCCATACCAAATAGGACGTAGTTTGGGGCGTCATTCTAGCCCACCGTCCGCATCGCGTGATGATTTAATAGCTGTAGTACAGTCACCTGCAGAGAAAAGTAACCCATCTGTTTACAACGCAACAGGCAACGGAAACGTTGCTGTTCGTAGATTTATAAACAGATGGTTACTTTTCTCTGCAGGGGACTACGTATAGACTACAGTTAAATCACTAAAGTCTTGTTCTGACAAAATTGTATATAGCTGTTGGTATCTGAGGATAAAACAGCGTATTTAATTTTGCGAAGACGCGCAGGTTTCCTGACGATGCACGATGTGATCGTATTGTTTAGACAAACGTGCTACGGTGCTAACTTTCTATGTATTTATGTGTTCTGTGGTGTGGAATACTTCCCACATACAATATCATTCTAGCTTGTTACACCACAATACTTTGAGTACCTACTAAGTACCTACATTTAAGTCTTCTGATACATTTTTGTTTCCATTCCTTGTTGAAATATGCAGCGCCCGGATAATTTCTTGGGGACAAAGGGTCCCCTGGGAGTTCATGGCGCATCTGCAGAAATGTAGTTTGGATTAGATAATATTTTATGGAAATATACACAAATGAACATACGGTAGTGGTAGGTATAATGTATATGAGTGAAGCCGAGTACTCGTTCCCAACTTAATCTAGTCGTAGACTAGCTATCGTCTTTGACCAGACTATTTAATTGGGTGGAAATTAAAATTGGAATTTTGACAAAACATGACGAATTTACATAATGTTCTCAGTAGCGTGAAGTCTGGCAACATAACGTGTCACGCCATAACCCATTTTATGCTTCTAAAAATTGAACCTTAGCATGGGGCAGTTGTGAGTTTTGTCAGTGTTTGAATTTGAAGGTATTATGTTAGCACCATCTACGTCGTACTGTAGGTGTAGTAGGTACTGTACCTAAATACCTACCTCAGGGAGTTCTGAAGTCAGTACAGTCCCAAGATGTGTGATGTGAGCTAGGGCGTGGGGCAGGAGTCGACCAGCACGTTGTGCAGCGCCTCCATCTGGGACCAGGCGCGGCGCTGCCCGCCCACCACCACGTCGCGGATGCAGCCCTTGAAGCTCTCCCGCCCCTCCTCGGCACTGCCTTCTGCAAACATTGATAACAGACTGGTATTGAATGAGGCATCACGGCAATCCCATGGGGTTCACCTGGATAGCTACCACCCTTGAGCAAGAGTCGGCCACCAAACGACTCGTCGTGGTCCGGCTGGGGGCTTGAGAGCCAGTTCTTTCTTTCTTTAACTTTCATTTTCTTCTCTCTGTCTTGGCCGGCAACGCATCAGTGATGCCTTTGGTGTTGCGGATGTCCATGGGCGACGACAGCCACTTACCATCAGGTGGATCTCAGCTTGTTTGTCGGCTATTCCCATAAAAAAACGAAGAATAATGCATGTCATCTGACGCACCAATTAGCAAGTGTCGCTGAAGATAAATGCATTAACTTATTACAAGCTATTGAACGCTTTTGATGGCTTTCGCATACTGCCTTTTCACCAGTCTGTCAAGGACTATCTCTTGTTTATAATCGACCATAAAATGTTTTTACGCCATTCGTTAACTGCGCTGGAGACCGTAAAACAAAGCGGGTCCCCTGCTTTTTGGCAACGCATCGCTGATCTTTTCGGCGTTAGGTACTTGCTGTCTACGTATAGTACCTGGCACGGCCCCGATGAGCAGCGGCGCGCGGCCCACGGCGGCCAGGTCTGGCGGCGGCGCGGGCAGCAGCGCGGGCGCGGGCGCCGCGTCCACCGCCAGCGACAGCGCCCAGCGGCCCGCGCGCGCCGCCACCGCGTGCCACGCGCCGCACGCCGCCGCCGCCTCCACGCGCGCGCCGCCGCCCGATAGCACCACCTGGACAGTTCACAGACATTGCTTATCAATCTTTGAAGGTATATATCAATATCATCATTAGACTATCGTAAGATTTCTTTTTACTGATATACTATCTATGGACACATGATAAGTACCTGGTGCATCTAGTACAAATTGGTCCTTCGAGTCGGATCAAATTTATGAGTGAGATTTTCTCGTACAGGAAGTATTAAGATCTCATTAAAAGTTCGAAAGCTATTACCATCCCGTCCTTGAGCTCGAGCAGCAGCCCGCCCGCGGAGAAGATGACGCCGGCGGGCGCGGTGGAGCGGAACTGCAGCTTGATCTCCACTGACTCCGCCTCCTCGCTCCACCACTTGCTCGACCACACCGCGTGCGCGTCGCCTGACACACACAACAACGCACAACATCACAAATTGTTTAAGTACACCACGTCAACTGTTCATATATACAGCAAGGCTATTCTGTTTTGTAACTTGACAGCGGAGTTTAAAAATTGAAGTTCAAGTTCGAGACTCACTTCACTTCGCAAGTGCGTACTAGATGATTAGAGAACCACATATCAAGATCTCGGACTCGAACTTCAATTTTGAAACTCATCGCGGATTCCGCTGTCAAGTTACAAAACAGAATAGCCTTGTTGGTTACAGATCACTCTGTCTGCGTGATGCTGTAAAGGCCGCTAGTTACTTAAATTACCGACTTGATATCGCTTTACTTGTTGATGTTACAACAAAACAGGAATTTAGTCAAATATGTAGTCACTGACTTCGTTCAAATCGTTTCTATGTCTTTTGAAATAAACTTCAACCAGGATTACAGAATAATTTCAAATCGTTTATACAGTTAAATCCCAAAGGTCAGTTAAATCTTCAATTTAGATACATATAGTGTAAGCAGTACAATGATTGGCCCTTTAAGGAGATCATCGACTTTGACAATTTCTTGTTACAGAGTAATGTACCTATATCACAAAATTACATTATTATAAGAAAACATGAAGCATTCTTATGAAGAAGCTGTGTGTACTTATCTGTGATTCCTTTGATTGTCTGTGGTCGATTATAGACAACGGTTATATTTTTATCGGTTTTGTTGTTTTGTAAAACCGTCATATTATTACAAAATAAACACATTATAGTATAAGGAGACGTGTCATGTGTCACCTGCGAAGTACGCCCCCCGCTCGACGCTGGGGAAGCACTGGCCCACGGCGTGGTGCGCGCGCGCGTCCCGCACCAGGTCCTCGGCGCGCCCGCACACCGACACACGCCGCACGCACCCCACCAGCCCGCCCACACGCACCACCTGGGGGGACATGGGAATTCGCACACATTTGCAAATTTAATACATCTGCTCCAGTATTATCTTTTTCACTTGAGATGTATGCAAATGAAAGAAATGCTCGTCCGAAACGCTGGCAGATTGCGTCAACGTACTATCGTATAGTAGGTACTATTTATTTTACTTGCCAACTCTTTGGCCTCTCAAAATTTCCTGTGCGAAGTACCGTACGGTACGGTACGATTGCGTAGAGTAGTGTACGGGCTAACACCGTACATTCCTTAACATTTAGTATTGTCAGCAATTTTGAGTACCGCGCGTGGGAAATTAAGTTAGTACATAAGCAATCGTCGCCCGCGTCGCGTGTACTCAGCTAGCGAATTGTATTTAGGAGTTAATTAGCAATAAAGTGGATTTAACTAAACAACAGCCTTTAACTAGCAACTTCTACATGGTCCTTCGAGTCTCCGTACAGACGGGACCCAATTTCGTGTGTGCGGAGTGAACTAGCAATTTTGGATCACAGTGCCAAGCTTCGGATTACATTGGATTGCGCAAAGGCAAGCAGCGTCGGAATCCAAGTAAGATCATTCCAATTACTTTATATATTAAGCAAGCAACCAACTAACTAGCAATGGAATCTTTATTAGAAAAGCAAGAAGATTTAATTGATGCTATACGTAAATTAGGCATTAATTTTATGAAAGATGGAGCGGAGAGAAAAGCGAATGTTGATTATTTTAATCGTAAGTTGGAAACCTTAGAGACTTACTGGAAGGAGTTCGAGAGCAACCATCTACAATTATCAAGGTACGATACCCGTGAGGAATCTTATCATATTAACGGAGATTATTCACACACTATGTCGTCGTATAAGTCGTTGAAAGAGACGATTATGAAGCAGCGAGCAGATCTATTATCTCGGGTGGCTAAAGACTCAGCTGAGCAGGTAACCTTACAGCCTGGGACACTAAAGCAAGCAGAGAAGGAGCAAAGTCGTGATCAACCAGCAGCCGCTAGCCAGTCTCTGTCACGAGACGTCCAGGAGCCAGCGGGACGCTCAGCACAGCATCAGCAACAGGTATCTAGGGGAGTATCTAGTAGAGGTGATGATATGTTACGTAAGCAGTATGTAAACTTCAGAGCTTTCTCTAGGACGGTAGCTAATATTGAGGTGGACAATATTAACGAAAAATGGGAGTTTGAGGATACGTTGAGAAATTTAGAGTCACGTTGGCCTGCGATGCTCACACCCGCGTTGGTCTGCGATAGACAACCTGCATTGGGAAATTGAAGCCGAGATGGATGGAGAGGAGTCTACTTATCAGGGAGTATTTAGCATGCATGAGCAAACTTACTTTAACCTAAAGAAGAACATTAATCGTAAAATGTGGGCAGTATCTCATAGAGAAAAATCTACACCAGTCATGGACATACCTACGTTCACAGGTAGCTACAATCAATGGACCTCTTTTAAAGATTTATTTTTTGAAGCAGTACACAACAATCCATCTTTATCGAATGCACAAAAGATGCAGTTTCTAAAGAGCAAGCTGAGAGGTGAAGCGGAGTCATTGATTCGTCATATGCCGGTTAGTTCCGATAACTACTCTGTGTGCTGGGATATCTTAAATAATCGTTACAATAACAAAAAGCAAATATTTACATCTCACATGAATTTATTGTTGAATATTCCTAACGCTCAACAACCGTCGGTAATACATATTAAAAAACTTCATGACTCTATCGTAGAAAACTTAAACGCTGTCAAGAACCTAGGCGTGGATACTAGCACATGGGATCCTATTTTAGTTTATCTTTTATCCCAAAAGTTAGACTCGAACACCTTTGCGGACTACATCGAATCTATAAAAAATCCGAGGGAACTTCCAAACCTTCAAGATTTTATGTCTTTCCTGGAATTCAAATTTACAACCTTAGAAGCATCTCGTAGAAAACAAGAGCAATCTACACATAAAACTAGCATACCTAAACCTAACTACAATAACTTAAAATCAAATAACTTTACATCAAATAATATTGCACAGAAACATTTCGCATCATACAATAATACGAAACCCGCTTGGAAACCGACTGCTAACGGATATGGTTTCAAGTGTCTTCTTTGCAAGCAACCGGATCATTTATTGTATCAATGCAAAAATTTTATTAACATGCCGCATAACTTAAAACTTAAAACGGTGAACCAAATGAATATTTGTAAGAATTGCTTGTTCGATCATAACGGAAAGGAATGTATTTCTACTAAAAGGTGTCGCAACTGTAAGTGCAAGCATCACACTTTATTGCACGACGCATGCCTACAAGCCACGCCATCAACTTCACTTGAAACGTCGAAACACGTGTCTAATACAACCCATGTGACACAAGGGGATGAATCTCAGGTTCTTCTAGCAACAGCCTTAGTATATGTTACAGCAGCAAACGGTTCTAAACATATTATGCGCGCTTTGATAGATCAGGGGTCGCAAGTATCATTGATAACTGAAAACGCAGCTCAGATATTAGGAATAAAGCGTAGGGGTTGCAGTGGGGTAGTTTTTGGTATAGGACAGAAGCAAAGCAACAGCAAAGGGATGATAAATATCGAATGTTCGTCTATGTACAGCGAATTTTCATTTAATGCAGACGTACTTGTGATGAATAACTTAATCAAAAATCTACCCACTCAATCTTTTAATAAACCATCGTGGTCACATATAAACGGCGTCCAGCTCGCGGATCCAGAATTTAACGTCAGTCGTCGCGTTGATTTATTATTTGGGGCGGATATTTATTCTACCATTATGTTAGGTGGAATCATTAAAAGCGAGAATAGTTCACTACCTATTATACAACAAACACATCTGGGATGGATTTTATGCGGGTCTATGATGAAAACTTTACACTGTAATGTAGTCTTAAATAACATAGAGGATATTAAGAAATTTTGGGAATTAGAGGATATCGAGGATAGCTCAACTTTATCTAGCGAGGATCAGGAGTGTGTTGAATTTTATAAAGCGACTACGGAACGCCAAAGCGACGGTAGGTACGTAGTCAGATTACCGATGAAAACGAATGAGTTACATACTCTAGGGTTGTCAAAAAACATAGCTATAGCGCAATTCCTCAACCTCGAAAAAAAGCTAATAAAACAGCCACAACTAGCGAGCCAGTATAGGGATTTCATAGCGGAATACAAGGACTTGGATCATATGATACAGTGTGAGGATGAGGCGATGGGCACGCAGGATTGCTACCTACCACATCACTGTGTACAGCAAGCCGGGGAAAACAACATCAATAAATTCCGAGTCGTATTCAACGCGTCCGCTAAAACATCTACTGGGGTAAGCCTTAATGACGTCATGCTTCGCGGACCGAATCTACAAAAGGATCTTCAGTCTTTGATCATAAAATGGCGACAGTATCGGTATGTAGTGACGGCTGATATTGAGAAAATGTACCGCCAAATTATAGTAAATAAAGCGGATCAGGTTTTCCAAAAAATCATTTGGCGGGATTCAATCAACGATCAACTTAAATCGTACCAATTGAGGACGGTAACGTACGGGTTAAAAGCCGCACCATTTTTAGCAATGATGACGTTGAAGCAGCTGGCTGAAGACGAGCGAGAAAAATATCCAGAAGCGTGTAAGGTCCTAAAAGAAGATTTTTTTATGGATGATCTCTTAACAGGTGCTCACTCAATAGAAGAAGGTCAACAATTAATAACTAATCTTAACAAATTAGTAAAATCGGGTGGATGTACTTTGAGGAAATGGGCTTCAAATTATATCGATTTACTTGAAAGCTTAAAAGAAGATCATAAACGTAGCAATAACCAGTTTATTTTTAAATCAGACGATACAAAAACCTTGGGCCTGACCTGGAGCGTAGGGGAGGATACTTTTACTTTTAAACACCAACTAAGCAATGATTTAACGTCAAAGCCGACAAAAAGAATTTTATTAAGCGAAATTTCGAAACTATTTGATCCTCTGGGGTGGCTATCTCCGGTCGTCATGAATTTAAAATTATTATTTCAAGAAGTTTGGAAAGCTGGCCTTGACTGGAACGACCCAGTACCGGACGATATTTTTTCAAATTGGGTAAAATTAAGACGAGATATAGACAACATCGAGCACTGTAAGGTACCTAGATGGATTAGAAGCTGTAAAGGTGATACTATTCAGTTGCATGGATTTTGTGACTCATCATTAAGGGGCTATGCATGCGTTATTTACGCGCGAATTCAAAACAACGATAAAACATCGATTGTATTAGTAGCCGCTAAAACCAAACTCGTACCGATAACAAAAGATGTCACATTACCGAGGTTAGAACTTAGCGGAGCTCAGTTACTGTCCAAACTAATGAACAAAATTTTACAAATTTTATCAAGCTATAAAATCGAAGTCTATGGATGGTGTGACTCTAAAGTAGTCCTAGGTTGGTTACAAGGCGATCCAGGAAGGTGGAAGCCTTTCATAAGCAATCGAGTCAAGCTTATCACTTCAGTAATGCCTAGTCGTTGTTGGAGTTACGTAAAGTCGTCTGAAAACCCCGCTGACTGTGCCAGTCGGGGTCAGCTAGCTACACGGTTACGTGAAAATACCTTGTGGTGGGAAGGACCAGCTTGGCTGACGTCATTTAAGCAAAAAGAAGAGCAAGAGATATATACAACCGATATTGAAATACGAGCAAAACTATCAAACGTCATTCAAACTGATTCTACGGAACCCACAATAATTAATGAGCTCTTACTTAGACATAATTCAATAACAAAAATAATTTCCATTGTTGCATGGATACTACGGGCGATGAACTTGAAACGTAAACAGCTGCCAACATATCTTACGTTGCAAGAATTACACAAAGCAAAACTGCTTATTACTAAACACGTGCAAGCTTGCGAGTTTAGCGAAGACATTAATTATTTGAAGAAAAATAATACTTTAAAATCAAACAGCAAGTTATTAAATCTAAATCCATTTATCGATCGGGACGGTATTTTGCGCGTCGGCGGGAGACTAGAAAAATCTAATTTAAATCCTGAAACTAAACATCCAGCTATATTACCTCATAACAGCCGCTTAACAACCCTAATCATTGACGAAGCACATAAACAAACCTTTCACGGGGGTGCCCGGCTAACCGCTACGTGGATAAGACAGAAGTGGTGGATTCTGGGAGGAAACAGAGCGGTCAAAAAGCAAATTAGAATGTGTGTTATTTGTAGAAAGCATAAACCTGAGCATCAGTACCAACTAATGGGAAACCTTCCAGAATCAAGAACTACACAGGCCCCACCCTTCTATCACACGGGGGTGGATTTAACGGGATTTGTAGACATCAAAGCAAATAGTGGTAGAGGCATTAAAACTACTAAAGGGTATATTGTGTTATTCGTGTGTATGGTAACCAAGGCCGTACACATTGAGCTGGTTTCAGACCTGACAAGCGCAGCCTTTTTATCAGCCTTGAGGAGGATGGCCGCCAGACGTGGTGCACCGCACCATATGTACAGCGATAATGGCACCAACTTTATCAAGGGGAATCGGAGCCTACAGGAGGAGTACTTCGAGCTACAGCAAATTATTGATAAAGATTTCTTAAAGGAAGTTACAGAAATGAACATCGAGTGGCATTTCCAAGCTCCACGGTGGCCAAGCGCTTCGGGATTGCAAGAAAGAGGAATCCGTAGCATCAAGAGTCATTTAAAACCGGTGATCGGTGACCAAAAGCTAACATTTGAAGAGTACTCGACACTCCTAGCCCAAGTTGAAGCGTGCCTCAACTCGAGACCGCTTTGTGCGCTGACAGAAGATCCAGAAGACCTTGAGGTGTTGACGCCAGCTCACTTTCTTACCTGCCGAGCCGATTTAACAGTAATTGAAACGAATAAGGATGCGAGAACTAGATGGCAGTTGGTAAGAAAACTGTTAGATGATATCTGGAAGAGATGGAAAACGGAGTATTTAACCCAGCTAACGGTGAGAAGCAAGTGGCTCAAGCGGCAGCAGAACATTAAGATTGGTGATATCGTTTGCATCCACGAGGACCTCCTACCACCTGGAAAATGGTCAATGGGTAGAGTCGTGGAATTACATCCGGGAACTGATGGCATTGTACGAGTCGTGACCCTGAAAACAAGAAATGGCTACATGAAAAGACCGGTCCTAAAGCTATCTGTGCTACCTGTGCAACAAGAAAACGCGGAGGAGACCAACGTTACCACCTCCGCAGCTGTAACGAGTGTAAAGATCACTAAACCTACTAGCATTATGACAACATTGTTATATATAATTTTATTTATGAATATTTTTACATCTACACAAGCCCAATTACATGTGAACGAACTAAATCGTAATCAAAGTCTATATTTTGACAAAATCTCTAACCTACAATTTGTCCAAGACGAGTGGAAGCTAGTGGTTTACTATGAGTTGGAACCGTTCTGGCAAGGAAACTTTGCATTACATAAATATATAAAACATTTGAACCGGACCTGCGTATTATCAAATTATACATCCCATTGTGATGTGCTATTGACACAACTACGTCATGGCTATTCAGAACTGCAATACTACAATCAAATGTTGCTTACCCAGCATAGTAGCTCGCAGCCTAGACGGCGTCGCGGGTTAATCAATGGAGTCGGCTATGTATCTAATTATCTATTTGGAGTATTAGATGAGCGGTTTGCCGAACAGTATCAGCGAGACATAGCTCAAATTCGTACTAATCAAAAATATCTAACGGGTCTGTGGAAAAATCAAACTTCGATCGTGGAAGCAGAATATAATCTTCTTAAACGCGCCGAAGATACTATGAGCAAGCAGCATGAAGCGATACATGAAAACCTAAATACTCTCAGCGAATCACTTACCAAGCTAGCGAATCAGGTCAACCAAAATAACATTGGAAACGACCTGTCTCTTGGAGCTCTAGCAGCCAGTAATATGTTAAATAATTTGAGGGAGCTCCAGGGTATGCTATTGAACCAGATAACTGACATCTACCACGGGAAATTCAATTTTCATCTGATTACTCCCGAACAACTGCTACATGAACTTAGTATAATTTCCACACAGCTACCGTCCGACCTCAGTTTACCTGTACAGAATGTCCACAGAGACCTACGTAACATTTATTCTTTACTAAAAGTTAAAACAAGAATGTTAAAAGATTACCTACTATTTGAAATAAGAATCCCCCTAATAAACAGAGACAACTACGAGCTATATCAACTTATACCTATTCCTACAGAAGCTAAAAATAATACAATGTTAACTTTGATACCTAAATCTAAATACGTAGCGATTAATTTACGAAAAGATACCTACATTACCATAACTGACAGGCAAGTAAGCGAGTGTTTTACTTACGAATTAGATACTTACCTATGTTACCTACAGTCACCTATCCATCAGCTGAGAGGAGATGACGACCTTTGCGAGACCGCTGACAAGACAAGGACGTGTCGATTAACTGCGACTACGTGTAACAACAGGTGGGTCAGCTTAAATCAATTAAATACCTACCTGTACTTTTGCTGCAACCAGTGCACCGTGCGAACTCATTGTGGAGTGGGTCAGGTTACCTCTTATCGCCTAACGCGTGCAGGCATAGTTACATCGGGCGAGTGCATGATAAAGACGGACGACACTATCATTTATTCACACAAGCTCCGAAAACCCGATACTTTACATCTGAAGCCAGAGGTAATTGTCACGGATGTACCGCCAATTAATCATCTATTCAATTTATCTATTTCGTTGGTTGATATGACTGACACCGATACTGAAAGCAGAAAGATTAACTTAGCCAAAATCGACCAGATTATCCAATACGTAAAGGATCAAGCCGAGCTAGCGGACGTACAATTGTCTGTCCACGACGTCCATCAGTACGTTGCAATTTATCTACTTCTTGCGGGTGTGAGCATCGCAGGAGCGATACTGGGGTGCAAACGAGTGAGGCGCCGCTGGCGTGTCGCAGGCGCACCGGAGCAGCCGAGCCGAGCGACGGTCGTCGAGACGCCGACGGTCAAGGAGGAGCACGGCACCAGCAGTGAGAGTGCAAAGTGTAATAAATGTGTGGTTTACAGTGAAATCAGTGAAAGTGCGCGTAAACGAGATCAAGGCACCGAGCCTAATCCACGTAAACCAGTGAATTTAATTTAAGTGACTAAATTTATGACATTTTAGTGTATCATTTAACTAAGATATTTTATCTCCCCCGGGAGCATGTACGGGCTAACACCGTACATTCCTTAACATTTAGTATTGTCAGCAATTTTGAGTACCGCGCGTGGGAAATTAAGTTAGTACATAAGCAATCGTCGCCCGCGTCGCGTGTACTCAGCTAGCGAATTGTATTTAGGAGTTAATTAGCAATAAAGTGGATTTAACTAAACAACAGCCTTTAACTAGCAACTTCTACAAGTAGTGTTTTGATTTTATACGTTTTTGACCTTATTCGAATAATCTTGGGCAGGTAATTGGGACAAAACAAATGCGTATTTAATTTTTAGGGTTCCGTAGCCAAATGGCAAAAAACGGAACCCTTATGGATTCGTCATGTCTGTCTGTCTGTCTGTCTGTCTGTCTGTCTGTCCGTCCGTATGTCATAGCCACTTTTCTCCGAAACTATAAGAACTATACTGTTGAAACTTGGTAAGTAGATGTATTCTGTAAACCGCGTTAAGATTTTTACAGAAAAATAGAAAAAAAAACAATAAATTTTGGGGTTCCCCATACATAGAACTGAAACTCAAAAATTTTTTTTTCATTAAACCCATACGTGTGTACGGGGTATCTATGGATAGGTCTTCAAAAATGATATTAAGGTTTCTAATATCATTTTGTTCTAAACTGAATAGTTTGCGTGAGAGACACTTCCAAAGTGGTAAAATGTGTGTCCCCCCCCTGTAACTTCTAAAATAAGAGAATGATAAAACTAAAAAAAATATATGATGTACATTACCATACAAACTTCCAATGAAAATTGATTTGAACGAGATCTAGTAAGTAGTTTTTTTTAATACGTCATAAATCGTAAACCGCAAAAAACATCGATCAAAGTTACAACGAACTACAAAAACTTTTATATTATGTTACTTGCTGCTACGGAACCCTTCATGGGCGAGTCCGACTCGCACTTGGTCGCTTTTTTTTAATATTTTGTATAACAGTACTTTAGTTTTTACGTATATTAATTCGGATATTTTTTAATATGGCAAAGCTGCCATCTGTGGCTAGTACAGTTTAATACAGTCATAGCATGGGACGTGGGGTTAATTCCGACCGTACGCTCGGACGTTTGAGTCAATAATGGAAAATGAATGCATTGTTGCCCCACTTGGAGCATTCGCCGTCGACACTTCACCACATGACGTCACAACGGCTAGACCGGCTGCACAGTACTGACCGAGTTGGGTATGTGCGGCGGCGGCGTGGCGGGCAGCCCGCCCACGAACAGCTTGGCGGCGCGCGCGAGCGGCGGCGTGCGCGCGGTGGCCGCCGCGCCGCCGCTCGCGAGCACGATGCGCGACTTGGAGATGCGGACCGTCACCTGCGATACGAGTAGTACACCATCACCAACACCACTTCAAACCAATAATAGCCCAGTACTGAGAACGACTTTCTCCTCTCGAGTGGGCGTAGAGCATACTCCTCCACGCTGCTCCAGTGGAAATCCAATCCGGTGGAAGGGGTTGGTACAGGATGTTACTTTTAATCAATAATTTACTTTTTACCAATTCTACATCGCCAATTACCATCAGGTTGTATAGTAAACCAGCAATTATTAGGCTAGCTAGTTTTTATTATTGCCTAAAATAACATCAAAAAATAAAGTACAAGTAAAATACTCTTCTGAGAAAATCGAAAAAAAAATCCAACAAAACAGATACAGAGGTAACGTTGAAAACACAGATATTTTTTGTAATTGGCATGTCAAGTCTTCAACTGGTCAGGGAAGCTACGTCAATATTTATTGACAGTGGAGTTCAGTAAGTAACGCGCGCGCGCGTGTGTGTGTGTGTGTGTGTGTGTGTGTGTGTTACCGCGCGCCAGGTGCCGTCGGACACGTTGGCGGGCAGCGCGAGGTCGCGGCGCGTGCGGCCGCGCACCGTGAGCCGCAGCTTGCCCTCGCGCACGCACAGCACGATGAAGTGCTTCGGCTTGGCGCGGGGGCCCTGCGGTAATGTGGTACATTATATATGGATCTTACAAACTGAATAGTAATAACTAGGTTTACATAAACACTACAGTCATCGTCCTTCTCTGATACTACCTGCCAATTAAGTTTTGCCTCATAAGGATTGATTAAGGATTACAGTGTGGTAACCCCGACGTAGATATTATACCTGCACTGGATCTCTTACAGATATCAGTGCTAGAATATCTAAGCTCTCTTAAGCTAATCTCTAAGCAAAAAACTGCCGATATTTAATTTGATGTAGCATGAATGGTGACCCCGACCAAGTAACACCAGGAGTTTTTTAAGCAACTAAGCTTTAATGGATGTTAGTACCTAGCTACCTACAAGCTGTTACTATATACCGGCACAAGGAACACGAGTCCATCAGCGGCGAAGGTCCGCAGCTGCAGCGACACGGAGAAGTCGTGCTTGGCCTGCCGCGGCGGCCGCACGCGCAGCGCCGCGTGGCTGCCCGCCGCGTCGCCGAACCGCACCGCGCCCGCCTCCACCGTGTACGACCATGACTGACAACACACGCAATGGTTAGTAGGTACTATAGATAAACGTGTGTATGTGTGTGAATAGATAAATTAATAACATTTATTTACATTTAAACATATAACAGGTGTATTGAACACGATGGTGGCGATCTATATTCTTGATTCTAGATTATGAATCTACATCTACATGAACTAGATTCTACTTTCAATGCTGCACACAGCATATTAACTAAAATAAATATGAAAATTCCTGAGATCTTTTATTTAAAGGTCCCAGTTCTTATCGTGATATAAATCATCCGTCGGTTCAGGTATTTTCAAGGTCCTTCGAGCCGGATCTAGGCATGGTAAGGAGGGCAAAGAATTGTTGTCACTTTTATGATTTATACGCTACAATTTTTTATTTAAACAAAATTATGATACCTTGGAGCACTGCGCGGCGGAGTCGGCCTGTTGCAGCGCGCGGGGCTCCAACGGCAACGCGGGGCGCAGCTCGTCGTCCGCACGTCCCAGCCGCACGCCGTCCCACTTCACTGCGTTCTCTACGCCGATCAAACTGTGCACCACAACATTGTCAGATATAATCATAAAATACATATACATAATATAACGTAAGTGTGAACATGTCAAGAGACTTGCCTGGAATCCACAATAAAGTCCATAATGGTGCCAGTGAAGTCCCCGGCCGGCAGAGGAGGCCGAGCGGGCGGCGCCAGCGTCCCACCCAGGAACAGCCCGCGGGGGCGCTGCGGGAACCCACCCCCCGGCAGGGCTCCGCTACCCAGGAGCTTCTCATCGCACCACACTTCTAGCTAGAGGTGACGGTTTGTTGAATATGTATGAAATACAGGGATCTCCAGTTTATTAAAAAACAAAAGCTATTGTATGTTTATGTACTTTTAACCGACACGTTTTCTTCGGCCCTTCAGACTGTCAGAGTGTGTACAGGATGGCCGTACCGTACGTGTTCTATGTACAGGATGGCCGTATGTTATTGTGTGCGAGCGTACCTGTTTGTGCGCGCGCACGAGGCGCACAGCGTGCAGGCGGCCGTCGTCCAGCCGCGTGCCGTTCAGCCGTAGCCGCAGATCGCTCTTGCCCGCTGACGCTAGCACCTCAAGCTCGCCTGCAACATGCGAAAACTTCAAACATCAAATAACTTCTGGTCGCCGGTGAGAGATGATTCCATCCATCCATCCATCCATCAGCCTTTGTAGGTCCACTGCTGGACATAGGCCTCCCCTAACTTGTGCCACTCTGACCGGTCCTGAGCCTTCTGAATCCAGCGGATGCCCGCTGTCTTCTTCAGGTCGTCAGTCCACCTGGTCGGGGGGCGTCCTATGCTCCTTTTTCTGAGACGTGGGCGACATTCGAGGACCTTTCTTACCCAACGGTTATCGGTCCTTCGAACTATATGGCCAGCCCATTGCCACTTCAGCCTGCTAAGTCTTTGAGCTAATTTGCTATTCCTGAGATGATTCAACTCAAGCGAAATTGATATGGCCAATATGGCGGTTGGAGGAAAGTTACAGTGTGCAATCCAACTGATGAGAGCTCTTTATCTTACACTAGTCCAGCTGACGATCTGTCCTGACAATTGAGGAGATCGATGTAGCACAAAGCCAGCTACACCTCAATGACAACATACCGTCAACGAGCGCCAGCACCAGGTAATGCTTGTCGTCATCATCTTCCACCTCGTTGTCGGCGGGGGCGGCGGGGGCCCGCACCAGTAGGAGTCCCGAAAGGCTCCGCGCGCGGAACGACAGTCCCAGCGCTCCCTTGCGGCGGAACCCCGGCGACGGCAGCTCCACGTAGCCGGCGCCTTCGAAGATCGCCGAGCGGAGGGTCTGGAGCAATAAATTTAGTATGCTGGAATAAAAAACGTGATCTCTACGGTTATACTTCTGATGAGGACAGTCATTCAACACACGGCGATATCGAACAATACGTCACGTGGGGACATTACGCTTCACCTGAATCACCCCATGGAAGTTTTCTACATTGCTCGCATATTACAATCTCCTAACAAGAACTATCAGCACAGCCGCTTTTCAGGTGATCACATATCCCGGCGGGATTTCCAATTACTAAGAGTTCAAAAATGTAAAAGTATATAGACTGACCCTCGGTCCGCAGCCGAGCTCGACCCCGTGTCTCGCGGCCGTGTCGAGCAGGTTGTACCCCTCGCGGTCCACCGTGAGGCTGGCCACGCAGCCCAGCAGCGCGGGCGCGGGGCCGGGGCCGGGCGCGGGGCCGGGGGGAGCGCCGCCCACCCAGTAGAGCGCGTCGCTCAGGTCGGGCAGGTCGGCGGCGGCCTGCACGGGCGGGCTGGGTGAGCCGAGCGTCTCCTCGCCGTTCACGCGCAGGCTGCCTGGGGAATGCGTCGGACTCTTGGATTTCGGACATGTTCACTTTGTAACGTATGTGACATTTTTGTGTGTTTTAACACGTTACATCCTTGAAGGCACTTTTTGTTTATTTTGTTTATAACTTTCGTATTTACTCGTATCTTGTTATGTAATTCTTGTTAATATGTTCTGTTATAATATCTACACGCTTACAGTACGGCCAACGTATATTGGCGCGTCTAAACTTCGCGCGGAAGGCTGCGCAGTAACACAATTCGGCAATGCTCAGTACGCGGCGAATTATGTCTTAGTCACACGTTAGCATGTTCGTGTCGCTATCTCTGTCTTACATGCGCTAAAGTTTGCAGAGCCTACGTTCAGACGCGCCAAGATACGCCAGCCGTACTGTAGTTGAACGAAACTGAATTTAATACAAAATTAATTGAGGACATTATTTAATCTGTGTTTGTAGTAAGCACGTATATACAACATGAGAATCAGATAGATGTGTACGTTAACGTGTGACAACCTCTCTCCAGCCCGTTGAAGACGCGCGAGGCCTGCAGGTGCTGCGCGCGGCCGTCGCAGACCCGCGCGCGCGCCGCGATCTCCAGCCGCGAGCGCGCGTACTGCACGCGGAACACCACGCGGCACTCCGCCACCCACACCGACACCGACCGGTTCTGGAACACGCACACACACGACGGGCGCGTTCCACTAGACGCTCACAACGCTCACAACGCTCACAACGATCAAAATATCATACAAATTGATCATTGTGAGCGTTTTGAGCGTCTAGTGGAACGCGGCCCATATGTCACACGGTGACGTCACGAGGTCGCCACAGATTTCAATCATGTGGAATCCTAATGCAGGGGTATGAGTGTGCAAGCGTTTATTTATTGAATGTTGCTTACATACAAGTTTTTAACTTAAACATAGAATTGGAATTGAGATTTTTTTTTGGATTTTATATTTAAAATATAAAATTAACTTTCTTATTGGAATTGGTTTTTTTTTGGATTTTATATAAAAAAAGGTAAAATGTACTTTCTTGTAAATCCAGCAGTTAATACTATAAGCTCGTTCTAGCAATCGCACTCACATTAATATGAGTAAATTACGTAAAAATCAATTACGTATCAGCCAGCATGGATGGATGGACTAACAGTTGGTACATTAGAATACTTGGGAAAAAAATCATGTTAATTTACATAGTGAATTTCCAGTCCACTCAAATGTATTATAACAAACATGTTAATTTACCTAGTAAATTTCCAGTCCATTCAAACGTTAATATTATAAAATCGTTTACTCTGCTCCAAAAAAGCTTCCTGTACTTCAGCTGAGTATAGTAAGTAGTACTTACATTAACAGTATCTCTAGCCAGGAACAGCAGTGCGTCCTGGTCGCGCGTGCGGAAGGTGAGCGAGAGGGAGAACCGGCGACGGTCGGCGGGGCGCAGCGCGGAGCGGCGCAGCTGCACGTACCCGCCGCCCGAGAACCACACCGCCTGCTCGCCGCGGGACGCGCTGAACCACCTGACATGGATGTTCGATATGAGTATACTTTGTTACGGATATCCGGCTGCACTAGGACCATCGCCCTTAAATTCGAATTTCAACTTGTAATTTCCGATAGCTTTTACTGTACAGTACTGTGATTTATGTTTGTCATAAAACAAACTCAAAGTGCTCCTCCCATGCAATTATCTAAAGCATACTTACATTTCATGTATTTTTGACGTCGGCTCGAAGGACCAAAAGTTATTAATATTATTATTAGTTATAAAAAAATGCTCATACACTCATACCTCCGCAGTAGGTATTCACCTGTGTCACGGGTGGCATGGACGAGAAATGTAACACATCACAAATACATCCATGACCCGATTACAAATATTTATCTGTCACATACATTTTAGCTCCGAACGGGAATCGAACCCAGGACTAGGCTAGGACTAACTAGGTTACAAGGTCGTCAATGTTATTTATGTTATAAGAAATGAAATTTCATGGAAGGCACACTAAGCTTTTAACATTTAAGTCTGTTTTGTATGTGCTATATTGATTGAAAACTTGAAAAGAACACTAACACAATGCAAAACTTAACACAGTCTATTTAGATACTCAAATATAAAAAACACCATTGCAGTGAATACCTATGCGTGCTCGGTACGCATGTGTGCGCGGCGGGCTGCGCGGCGAACGCCCACAGGCCGAGCGCGTGCTGGTCGGCGTGCAGCGCGTGCAGCGTGGCGGGCAGCGGCGCGCGCGGCTCGCCCGCCCACCACGCCGCCGCCGGCAGCCCGCCGCCCGCGCCGCTCGTACCGCTCGTAGCGTTGCGAGCTTCCACCGGCTCCTGCCCGGACCGTTCTACTACGAGACGTGCTGTGCTCCATACTCTGGAAAGCGTATTCAGATTGTACACTGAATGAAAGAAAGAAAGAAAAAATATTTATTTACGACTCTAAAGAGCACATATTTAAATAATTTAACAAGAGAGAAAAAAAACAAGATGCTTAATCTTAAAAGCAATACGAAACAAAAAAAAGTCAAACATAAATTTAACAAAACAAAAAAATGGGCGCAGGTATGGAATAGACTGACTACAGTTTTAGAGAACCATAAATATAAGCTGAGTGTAAGCCGACATTCTTATATACACTGCTGGACGTGAAATGTCAAAATTACGACAAAGTACAATCAAACCTCTTTTTTTTAGAAATAGCCAGCAAACGAGCTGACGATCCACCTGATGGTGAGTGGCTATCGTCGCCCATGGTCCATGGACATCAGCAACACCAAAGGCATCACTGATGCGTTGCCGGCCAAGAACGAGAGAAGAAAAAGAAAGAAATAAATTATTTCCAAGTGCTCTACTAGTCACAAAAGGCAATGAGAATAAGTACTTATGCAGTCGAAAATGAAAAGATGAAAGTCAGAAATGCATTTCGTTGTAAAACGTTTATCACATTAAAAAAAAAACGCATATCCAGCGTTGCGCAAGTTCTCGACATAATTATTATCAATCTATGATGGTATTAATTCCTGAACAAATTGTTATATCGACAGGCGCCAATAGATGGCGTTGATCGGGATCCTGAATCAGGTTACGAGTGTACGGAGTTTGCTCAAGTAAAAATTGAATTGAATCGAAATAAAGATTTTGAGTTCATACAGACCATTATTAATACTATCCGGTGACCTATGATTGGGGTTTGGCTGCCAGTACAATCAATTCCTCTTACCGCTCCACCTCGATCTTGTAGGTGGTGTGGTCAGCGTCGTCCACCGTGGGCTGCAGCGGCTCGGGGTGCGCGACGAGCCCCGGCCCGCCGCCCACGTCCCACGTCAGCCGCAGCCGCCCCGCCGCCACCGCCAGCCGCATGAATCGGTCCGTCTCCTGCAGACAGTACCATCAGAGATAAGGTTGGCCTTCTGTTATGGTACATCATATCAAATCAAATTTTTTTATTCAAAACTGGTTTGGTAACGCTTTTTGAAAGTCATGCAAGCTACGCCAATGCTTCAAGAAGGCCCTACTGTGGGGGCCGGGAGAAGAAGCAGCAATAAACTATCGGGGTTGTTTTTTCCTGCTCACACTTACAGATAGCACTTATTATCTACTACAATGTTTAATTCTGTACGCTAGTTATGTGAGTTCGTCTTTGCCCGCCTACCTATACATAGCTATATTTCGTTACAGTCCACGTTCTATGTATGTATCTGTACTAACAGTCGCAATTAAAGCATCATTCAGAAAACACGTCGTTTTCTTGCCCCAACAAACCGAGCACCCTTAACGCCCAAACAACAATCCATATTTTAACTTAACATTTAAGCAGTCTTGTCTTTAAAATAATCATCTAATATGTCATCTATCTTAACTATAATATACTTCCTCTGTAATATTGCTTGCCTGCCCATTACTCGCCAAACTGCTCTCGCAGCTTGGTCTACGTAAAAATATACATGGTAATACAATAGAATCATACAAAATAGTTGGTTCCCTTGTAGTGTACCTGGTCGTGTATGTAGAGCAGCGTGCCGTCCCGCACGCCGCCGTCGAAGGTGACGGTGAGCGCGGCGCGCGTCACGCTGGGCGCGCCCCACACCGCGAACGCGCGCGCGCAGCCCCCGCCGGCCCCGCCAGCCCCGCCCGCCGCGCCCAGCGTGCCCGGCGGAGATGAGATCGATATCGATATCTGACGATATAATAGAAAGAAAGAAAGAAACACATTTATTTCGCTCACGGGGCACTGCAACAGATACAACAATATGCTTAAATCTAATACTATGATTAAAAATTAAATGCAGTGTCATGCAGATGGAATATAAAAAGGTCACATTTAGCAAGGTCCGCTGTTTTTCAATATGATCTACGAGGTTGCGTGGGGCGCACGCAGGTGTGGTACACGTTTATTCATTAATAAATAAATTAAAAATTATATTATTTTTTTAAAGACAGATACAATCATGATTTTAAGGCGCCAGCACCTAGACTTTTATTTTTATTTTATTTTATTTATTTATTTCAAAATATTACTAACACTAACTAACTTGGTTTAAGAACAACAACACATTCACACCACAACTCCGCTGATATTTAAAATTAAGTATTACGAAGCACATACTCGTAGCTGCAATAACACACAGATAAAGGCCGATCGTAACTCATAATGCATGTGATAGGTAAGCTGTATGTATGTACTACTACTCACGGTAGCAGCGGCGTGTTTGGCGCTGCGCACTTGTGCCCGTAGCGCGGCGAGCGCGGGGTCGAGCGCGCGCGCGGCCGCCGCGTGGTCCCGCGCGCGCGCCGCCGCCGCCGCCGCCAGCGCCTGCGCCGTCTCCGCGCCGCGTAGCGTGTTGCCGCGGATCTGCGTCACTGTGCACCGAACGAGGGTTAGTGAAACTGCCGGCTACGTCACCAAATATTTTGTGAGGATATAATTAATACGAAACATTTGGCTGAATTAGTTGTCGATGTCGTCAAGGCGTCCTAATAGCTATTATAAAAAAGCATTATAACAAAAAATTGTGAAATAATTCCTTGAAGAGTAGGTACTTTGTCCATTAAAATTATTAATTTAGTTATAGGGTATATGTTCTGAGATCCAGTTAAGGATGAGCACAAATTATTTTTAAAGTAGCTATAAGATTTTAAAGTTAACTCATCGTGGACTGAACACATTTTACTATAATACGAGTACTCACGATATTTATTTTGTATTCCGATGTTTCGACCCGTGCAACTGGGTCGAAATATCGGAATACAAAATAAATATCGTGAGTACTCGTATTATAGTAAAAAAAAAGTAGCTATAAAATAAAGTGTATGTGTAAATAAGTGAGATTGAGCTAAATAAATTGTTTTGAATTAAATTATATTGAACTTAATATTTTTTCCAATTTAACCTAAGTTACTACTACAATCTCAACCTCTCCTGTAAGTTACTAAACGACTCTGATCACATAACCAACCGTGTTCCTCGGCAGCGCCGAGCGCGGTGTCCCCCAGCCGCTGCAGCGCGGCCAGCTCGCGCCGCAGCTGGTAGCGCACGCGGCGCCGCAGCTCGCCCGCCTCGTCGTACAGCGCGCGCGACGCCGCGAACACGCGGTCCGCCTGCACGCCCGCCGCGCGCAGCGACGACAGCGCGCCGCTCACGCCCCCGCCCCCGCCCCCAGTCGCGCCTTCACCTGTGCCATGCCGACAGTAATATAGGTCTTCCGGCGTCGCGCTTTCATCTGTGCCATGCCGACGATAGCTCGTGGGCGCGTTCCACTAGACGCTCACAACGATCAAATTAGTATGATATTTTGATCGTTGTGAGCGTTGTGAGCGTCTAATGGAACGCGGCCCGTAGCGGTTACAGAGTACAACAGATAAATAAACTCTACTGTTTGCACGCCACAGATACATATTACTTATAGAGGATTTAAAGTTTAAACTGACTAATGTCCCAACTCAAAGTCACTAACGGTTACTTAAATCGCTCCTTAGTACAGAATTTGTATGGTGATTCTTGACTAAGAAGCAATTAAAGTAACCGTTAGTGACTCTGAGTTGGGGCGTTAGAAGTACAAAATAATGGTTGAACTTGTCGAGACACCTGGTAGTTATAGTGCTCAATGTGGCTTATGGGCACAGGTCACACCAAAGGCTTCCGAAGGGTTGTCAGCCAAGAAAGAAGAGAGAAGAAAAAGGAAAGAAAATATCTGGCTCTGTTGAAATGTGCTGGCCAAAACATGTTAACTGATTGAAGCAAGTGTCAGTGTGATGACTGTCTGTCTGTCTGTGTCTGTGTCTGTGTGTGTGTGTCTGTGTCTGTGTCTGTGTGTGTGTGTGTGTGTGTGTGTGTGTACCGGCGCCGGCAGCCAGCTCCCGCTCCCGCCAGCCAAGCGCCCGCAGCGCCACGCTCACCACGTCGGTGCCGCGCTCCGCCGCCTCCAGCTGACGACGGAGCTCTGGAAGCAAGATATAACATCATGCACGCGTACATCAAGCGTATTATTAGAAGTCTAGCTTTTCCTAGTTAACTCTAAACCAATATAAATAACCTTTAAATGTAGTTAAGGTTCTCGAAAGACTCAAATAAATGTGTGGTGTATATCAATACTTTCAGGAAAGGATTGAGGGTTAGAGCAACGTGATCGGTGTGATGATGAAAACGAGATTGTCAATATTTAAAATGTACAACCAAGTTGTTTGTCTATTGCACTGACTTGCATTGTTCAATAAAGAGGTAAAATAAATGCTAAGATAAACACAATGTCAATATGCGCCTTCGAACATGTACTATCTTAAGTTAACAGTCAAAACCAACCATCAGCCTTCGCCAGCACTTCAGCCCCTCGCCGCTTCAGATCCTCCGAGCTGACCTTCTCGGCCTCCGCGGTGGCGAGCAGGGGCTGCGGGCCGCGGGCCAGCTTGCCGGCGGTGGCGGCGGCGGCGGTCGCGCTGTCCGCAGCGGCCCCCGCCTCGCGCACCCCTGCCGCCACCTCGGCCCACGCGCGCGCCGCCTGCACGCCGAGCGAGGCCACCGCGCGCGTGCCTGCGAATAGACTGCCAGGGGAATTTGATTCCTATTGTACGGGAAGAGGGACTAACGTCGATTGTATTTTAGGTTTGTGTTGTCCTAAACTTGGCCTTTTATTTCCTTCCTATTTATTAATTGACAATCTCAACAGGAGTTAATAATAATAATAATGCTTCACACTCATAGCCCCACATTAGGATTCCCTGTGTCGTGGGTGCCATGGACAACACTAGACAAGGACATTAACACCCAGACCGAGGACAGAAACTCCAACTCATCATTCAAATTTCCGCCTCGTTGGGAATCGAACCCAGGACCCTTGGCGTGGGCATCCGGCATGGTAACCATTGCGCCACACGGGTTGTCAAAGTCAAGTTACGTTTCATTGTAATAATGCAAAGGCACAAGTTAGCTATCAAGATCATTCCCTAGCCTATAATCTTTTATCGAATGAAAATCAAGCCACGAGCAAGTAACCGTCTTCAACTTTCAATCTGAAACTTCTGACATGTGTTTGGATCATATTAAAGGAATCGTACATACCTCTTGTATTCCTTCGCCTTCTCCCCCAGCTCAGCGACATGTTTCTCCACAGCATCCAGGTACTTCTGCTTGTAGGCGGGCGTGAGGCTGTACAGGATGCCCTCCTTCTCCTCGGCGGCCAGCGTGAGCGCGCGCAGCTGGGCCAGGTGGCGCGGGAAGCCCACCGCCAGGTTCCTGGCCTGCAGCAGCGCCGCGCGCGTCTGCTCCGTCAGGTTGTGCGCCGACAGGGTCGATATGTCCTGGCAGATGGTGCTGATGTTCACAAGTATTCGGTTTGGTTAAAGCTATAGCTTATGTACGTGTCTGCTACAAGAGGTAGCAAAGGTTTTTATCTTGAAGGAGCGTAAGGCAGTGTTATTGGGTGCTGTCTTTATGACAGGCTCTTTTTACGGTAAGCATATTAGGTTGTAAGTATGGTTTTAAAATATTTATGACAGGCTCTTTTTATGTAAGTTTAATGCGCTCTCCACACTCACGCGAGAATCTCGCGAGAAGGCGAGAAAAACACGAGAAACGTGAATGTGGAACCGATTCACATAATCTTCGCAGCTTCTTTTTTCAGGCGCCGAGATTCTTGTCGAGATTCTCGGCGAGATTCTCGTGCGAGTGTGGAGAGCGCATATTAAGTTATAAGTATGGTATGAAATATTTTTAATTCAAAAATGAGTTGCATATAATAAATATGAAAGAAAGAGAACAGATTAAAATTAGCATATAGGGTCATTCATAATTTTCATTCTTCATTTAATTCTTCATAATTTCAGATATTTTGTAGTACCTCCAAAGCAAGCCGGCACCTGAGCCCGACGTCTCTAACATTGCCCAACTTGGGCAGCACCGTCTTCTTCACCTCCCCGAGGGTATCGCTCGCGGCCCACACGGCGCCCCCCAGCCGCGCCAGCTCCTCCGCCTGCCCCTCCCACTGCTCCAGCGCCGTCTGCAGCTTCTTGACGCGCTTGTACATGTCTTCGATCCGGTAGTCGTACTCGTGGACTGATGTCGACTGCAGGTTGGCCTGCGAACAGATATGATTGGCATTGGCTTGTGGAACTGGACTGTGAGAACTCTCTACTATGAGAAACATAGTACCTATTTGCATAAATTTTATCATTTCTAACGATTTTTTCAAATGGATCCAATAGTCAAAGAGTACCGATTTATGAACGTTCGCAAAAAAGGTTCCAATTATTTATGTTTTGGAGAAATTTGTTGCCATCAGAGAATAAATCCAGTATGAAATAAGGAGAGATTTAAAATACCCGTAGATTGCAAATATTTACCGAATCCGAAACGTCAGTAGCACCAGCAGCGTAGTCGACCAGTTTTACTTCTTTTATGGCCTTCACGAGGTGCCTGGCTTCCTTCAGCGCCCGGTGAGCGCTCAGATGTCTCTCGCCTTGCGCAAACTCATCCAACTGAGCCACTTGCTCGGCGATATGTTTCTTTTGTTCTAAAACCTGATCCAGGCTACTCATGCTTTCTAAACTCAAGTATTGCGCCTCCTTTTCTCTTCTAGACGCTTCCGTTTTCAACATGTTTGCGTTCGTGAATAATTGGTGTTCAGTAGCTTCCAATCTATCGATGGAATTTTCCAAGCTTCTAGATTGTTCGAGATGTTTCTTAGCTTCGATTAGTGCGGACTGCAGATTGGAAGTATTGTGCGAGAACTCGCGCAAGGCTGGGAAGGGTTGTGGGATTCTGCTCAGTTCGGTGAGGTCTGCTCGGCTGTGCAAATCCGAAGTGAGGCTCTTGACAAAATCTAGTAGCGTTTGTGTGCAGTTGTCGCACGCTGAAATGTAAATTGTGTACTCATGATTATAGCGACCTCGGCGCTATGTAATATCTAGTACCCTCAATAAAAAACGATTACATTAAAATATAACTTGAATCATAAGATTAGAGGGATCAGATCATAAAAGAAAACATAGCGGTCTTACCGCAAGTCAGACAACTTTAAAATGCTCTCATAAGAACAAAGTACAGAAAGAACTTGGTGACACTAACAAGTATCAATTGCTGTGTGTGCACATACTCACGTTTGCACCCATCCTGAGTGAGGTAGTGTCGCGGCAGCGCGCAGCGGTCGCACAGGTCGCCCGCGGCGTGCGCGCGGCAGCGGCACAGCCCCCGCGCGTCGCAGCGGGAGGACTGCGCGCCGCGCTCGTCGCACGCGCACGCCGCGCACGACCCGTCCCCTGCCCGCCGGTAGCCCGCCGCGCATTGCTCGCACGCTTGTCCGGTGTAGCCTGGGTTCAATGTTAGGAAATTACAGTCTGTGGATGCGTAATACTTCGACAAGGCCAGTAGTTGATATCAAAAATGATCTTCTGTAAGTGTAATGCTGTTCCCAAGTCACTGATTTTCAATTCGGTGATGTTAAATATTTCTTGTTTTTATAATTCATCTAATTCGGACTGTGACCTTTAAGGAAACTTTAGGTAAACTTAAAAGGAGTCTGCTCATTATATCTACTGTACTCAAAACAGTTCTTTACCGTTATGTAACGAGTAACGCCCCAACTCACAGCCACTAACGCCTACTCTAATCGCGTCTTTAAGCGCTTTAAGTAACTGTTAGAGCTTCTGAGTTAGGGCGTCAGTCTTTTCGCTAAAAAACAAAGCTATTACAATTATTAGCCTTAGAGAGCTTGACGTAGAATGTCAATAGTCGATGACATACCGGGTAGACAATTGCAGACGAGCCGCCCGCCGGCCAGCGCGCACGAGGCGGCGTGCGAGCGCGCGCGCGACGGGCACGGGCAGCGCGCGCAGCCGCCCGGCGCGTCCGGCGCGCCCCAGTAGCCCTCCGCGCACCGCTCGCATTCCGCGCCCCCCGTGTTGTTGCGACAGTTCTACACAGGAAATACGATGGTTAACTACTTTAACTAGCTAATGACTAACTTGCAGTAGGTAGATCTGATGAGTGGTGGTACCTAAGTGTGACTCAAATCGATGGTATTCAATGGTCAAGAGCTTTAAGTCTTTTCAAGTCTTTGATGTTGGTGTATTCGTTCACTTTATTTTGTACCAACACCAAAAATATTCAAAATGCATCCATACTAATTATACTAATTACTAATAATATTATAAATGTGAAAGTGTGTTTGTTTGTTTGTTTGTCCGTTTTTCACGTCGCAACAAAGCTGTTATATGGTATGGTTTTTATGTGTGGAGATAGTGAGGAGGGTGGAGAGTAACGTAGGCTACTTTTACCGCGGTAAGTTATTTGCAAGTTCTGAATCACGCTATCAAATTATACATCTAACTAAGTAAAAGTAAGTAAGTAGGATTTGTAAAAAATCGATCTCTACTGCAGGCGAAGCTGCGGCTAGTTGCAGAATAAACTTTATAACAGATCACGCTTTTACGAGGAATAAGACCAGCACCGAAAGACAAAGTAACTGACCAAGCAGTGTCCAGTGTCCTTGTCGCAGGTGTCGGCGCGGCCGTGGCAGCGGCACGGCGCGGCGGCGGCGGCCAGCTGGATGACGATGGTGCCGGCGGCGTGGTGGAGGCGCGGCGCGGCGCGCGGCAGCCAGAACCCCGCCGCCGGCCGCTCGCACGAGCCCGACGCGTACTCCCGCGGACACTCGCAGCGCTCGATGCCGGGCGCCGGCGCTCCGCGCGCCAACCCCGGCACCGCCGTCTCTAGGGATATGTTGAGCACTCTGGTGAAGTTAGAAGGTGTGTGTTATGCTATTTAATGTTCGATCTACTCGTATCTTATTCAAGTTGCAAAAATGTCTTTTTAGGAAGCAGTCTAGGAGCTCTTAAATTGTGGTCCTTGGAGCCGGGTGGTTCATGAAATCATTATTTTGAAAGAATTATTGGCCTTGAATGCAATAAAAGAAGCAACATTACTCACAATACATGAAGTGGCTCATCCCCTTCGGGCTGCCTGCTGGATACGCGGACCTGGACGCGCTGCAACGCCTGCAGCACGAGCATCAGCAGTCCGCGCGATGCGATGGCCCCGTGCCCCTGTCCGGGCCCCTGCCCGTGCCCCTGTCCGGGCCCGTGCCCGTGCATCTCCCACAGTGACTCGTGCAGGAACACTGCGTGCGTGCCGTTCACTGCTGGTACGCGCTGGTGGACAAGTTTTGTTTGGGAGATTTGAGGTTGGTTTATACTGCAGAAACTCTTAACTAATTTAGAGTGGTTTAAGGTCGATTTTCTGTTCTTGTAAGTTTATTTTTATCACTTAAAACAAGTCTATTGATGCTTGTAAAGATGTTTTAATTAAATATTCGATTTACCTCAAAATAATCCAGCACGATGCCATTCGGTCCATACAGCCGCACCAGGGGGAACCTATTCAGCACATCAGGAGGGAGCGGCTCTCCCCCTTCCTCCTCCACCTTGAACCTGAGCGCGCCCCCGTACGACAGGAGGCGGTCCCCCAGGAACAGCTCCCCCAGCTCCACGTACACGGGGACTGGAGGCCAGGGGACGGCGATGGTCGCGTCTGGAGAATGCGTGTCCGCTGCTATCAGGCTGTTCTGGTCCACCTGCAGGTGAGCAGTTTCGTAAGCTGTTAATTGTTACGTCTTTAGAGAAGCAGCATGTCTGTTTTTACTTTTGACTACTTGGACGAATCTTATGAGATACATAGGTATAAAGGTTCGTATTTTTTGGGCAAAGAACTTTGTGATCATTTAGAATTGTGAAGTGGTGAAGTGTCATAATTGTAACAGAATTAATAAAATCAGAATACCAATAACAACAGATTTATCACCTAATACTAAGCGAGTTACTGCTGGTAATAAGAATGGTAGTAACACAGGCAATAAAGCGACTTTTTTATTGGAATAGCCGACAAACGAACTGAAGATCCACCTGATGGTAAGCTATCGTCGCCCGTGGACATCAGTGACACAAAAGTCATGCTGCGTTGCCGGCCAAGAAAGATTCGGGAGAAGAAAAAGAAGGTCTTACCAGGGCCTCATCTCCCCGCAGAAGCGTGAGAATCCACTTGACTGTAAGTGGCCCATGGACATCAGTGACACCACAGGCATCACTGATGCGTTGGGGCGGATAGATTCGGGAGAAGAAAAAGAAGGTGTTACCAAGGCTTCATCCCCTCGCAGCAGCGTGAGGTGCCTCGGCGCGGGCGCGTGCAGCGCGGCGCGTGTGACCGCAGCCTGCGTGCACTTGGCGCTGCGGCCGAAGCAGAAGCACGCCGTGCAACCCACCGGGTTCTCCTCCGACAGCCCGAACGTCCCCTCCAAGCACTCGTCGCACTTCTCGCCTACTACGTTATCCTGTGGGAAGAAGTCTGTGTGAGCAGGATTGTTGGTGTGCAGTGATGGTGTACCTTAACCATTTAACCTAGTGTGATCACATAACATACTCAGGTAATTTTGTTTTATGAATTTCATAGTTTGGTATGTGATATTCACAGGTAATATACGTATTTAATTTAACATACGTTTCATGATAGGTAACTGCAATCTGGAATTTGAAGCAGTAGATCAAATAAGAACACCGAACCGACAGAATCACACCAGGCTTTAATTCGAAGTCTTAACCTAACGGTACCAAAGTAGTTAGGCTGATTCCACCTTCATCCTTTGTCCTTACAGTACCTTGCACCGGCAGCGTCCCAGCTCATCACAGGGGCAGTGGTCGTGCTCGCACAGAGCGCCCGCGCGGTGGCAGTGGCACGGCTTGCAGCGCGGCCCGTGGTGTCCCGGCGCGCACCGCTCGCACGCCGGGCCCGCCCAGCCCACGCGGCACTTGCACGCGCCCGACACCGGGTCGCACGTGTCTGGGGTAGGACGTAAACTGTGTTTACCGATAATGTTGTGCATGCCAGCATAAATATTCAGAAGAAGATTAGAGCCTTAGAGGTTTACTTTAGTGGTACTCGTAGTTATAACCGATAGCGGAAGAGAGAACTGACACATGGTACAGTCCCCTGCAGAGAAAAGTAACCCATCTGTTTACAAATATACGAACAGCAACGTTTCTGTTGCCTGTTGCGTTGTAAACAGATTGGTTACTTTTCTCTACAGGTGACTGTACTCGTAGTGGATCGAGGATGCATAACATAAACTGAACGCAGTTGGGTCTACAGGTTCTTCCAAAAAAACGGTGAATAGACAGGCTTTAACACAAATACTTTCAGCTCTGTTTTTGAAAGCCTCATCAAGCATCTATACCAAAATGATTTTTAATGAGTTCTACTGAGAACGTACTAGAGACGGCAGCAGGTCCGCAGCTGCAGGGTCTGCAGCCGGCGGCGCGGTCCCAGTAGCCGCGCGCGCAGCGCCCGCAGCCCGGCCCGCGGGTGCGCGCGGGGCACACGCAGCGCCCGTTCACCACCGAGCACACCCTGCCCTCCGCGCAGCTGGGGCACGCTGGGGACAACATTACTCTATTGGCGTGGGCAAATGTTGCTCTCTACTGGCCAAACATTAACCAACTTTTGATGTTCGTATATCCTTCGTAAACCGATTTTTTCCATTGTTGGCATACTCGTTGCGCTAAAAGGTCTATGAGCAATGAGATGCAAGAGTTTCAAGTTAAAAAATTCGAAGATACCCGGTTTGAATGTCACGTGGTGCAATGAATTGAAAGCAGAACTTTTAATTCGAGGATTTTCATGTTTCCCTACCAACTGCATCCTTTATGTTAACTTATAACCTCTAAGGATGTAGAAGCCTGGCTCGCTGAGCAGCAATCTCTTGTTGATACTCACGCAAGCATCCAGTGGCGCTGAAACCGTAGTACCCCTGCAGACAGCGGTCGCAGCGTGCGCCGCCCACGCCGACGGCGCACGCGCACGCGCCGCTCACCGGGTCGCACGCCGCCGCGCCCGCGCCGCACTCGCAGCGCCGACACCCGCCGCGCTCCAGGCCCCAGTAGCCTTCCTGAGGACATACCGTGCTTCTGTTATCCAATATCCTCAAACACAGGCAACAACACGTAATAGAAGCATTTGGTGACCCGTAGGTATAGCGTCACGGTCATCTTGCCGAACCGCTGTACCAAGGGTCCTTCCCAGATAGACGGTTACATGATGCGTCCGTGATGTTGTCCGTGGCACCTACGACACAGGTAATTCTACTGTGGGGCCATTATTGTACAGCGTTATTTCTTTATTTATTTAATACGGATATGATTGCAGTGTTTTCAAAGCATTATGTGCCGTTGAAGAAGCTAGTGACCAAACCCTGAAGGAAGTTGTCATGACGCTCGAAGATAATCGACATGTTTTTAACATTTAGTCTACGCACTGTCTAATTAACAGTGGTGCGAAAAAGCTTCAAAGCGGTTTACAATACCGTCCTTCACATACTGCGGGAGTGTTGGAAACGAGGCAAACAAATAAAATCAATGTTCAACTCAGTTCGGAATCGAACCCAGACTCAGGCAGGATCACTACATTAGGATCACTAGCAATCTAAAAGGTCATCATTATGTAAACGTCAAACTGTAACCGGTACAATAAATCTAAACCATTGTGTTCCCTCTTGGTTTTCTATTCTACAGATGACGTATGACTAGACTACGTTCAGCCCATTGTCGGAGTTTCACTTTCTCATGAAACATGAATAATGCAGTACCAATGTTTGCGATTTTAGCATTTTACTACGTTCACACGACTCTACCGTGTTCTGTTATCCTTACTAATATAACTACAATGTGATTTTAATTTGTTTAAAGCACTTAAAACCCATTAATCCCAACCCTGCTTTCAACCCATTAATGGCCTACTGGAAAAGGTTTCTTGATGAGGACTAGAGCATACTGGTTTGGCGGATTGGTTGGTTAGTGGCCAAATCAAGGTGTCGAAAGCCTTTGTACCGTCCGAAGGCCGCCGTCATGAAATTACCACTACCTTTTTGTTATCTAATGATGACAATTGGGGCCCACTACATTATGTGCCCTCTTCAATGGAAACACTTTAGATTATTCTGCCACTAGCCGACCGCGTCCGCTGGATCGACAAAAGCTGTTCACTAGCTTTTAATTCTTCTAATCTACTAATAGCTTACTCTTCATTAGAAATCCATTATTTGTACCACATACCTCTTATAGATATTTTATAATGATTTATTGCCGACAGCATTGAGTTGCAATTACGCGGTGCACGGACAGTTCCGCGCTACTTTATGTAATTCAATAACATTTTATCTAATGCGCTATTAGCAACTTAGCGACTTTGCAATATTAACTTACAATTTACAAATACTCTCGGTTGCAGTAGGGCTGTCACTGACTTCAAATTAAACATATAAATAGTGGTTTGGTTTGGATTTAATTTTATCATTTTGGAATTTAAATTAGTCTAAGCTAAAGACCTGAAAGTGCCGCAATGCCGTATTTAGCTTGTGCTCGTTGTCGTTATTTGAGGGTCAGATATAGGGTCATCAGGTTTAATTTTTGAAATTTAATTTTTAGGTAGTACGCAAGGTATAGGTGTACCAGAATCTGATGGCAAAATGGGGAAATTAAAATTGGAGACAACACACTCCCCAGCGTTGGGGAAACTAGACTAAAACTTCTTGATCCTTGATATTTTAACAGTGTTAGTTTCATAATAAGCAATATAAATTATGTAGGTATGGTTTATTAACTTCAGATGAAAATATATAAAAGACAAAGCTACACATCTTATTAGACAAGCACATATTTTTATATTATAATTAATTATTACAGTGACTAACAATAATTTATGCAACTATAATTCAATATTTGCCATCTGTATACTAGTATTTTTTATTCATTTGATGAAGAGAACAAATAGATATTTTAATAAATTGCTCCTCCACCGTTTCAGTAACTTTTCATTTCATATTCACAAAATTTTTGCAACCTTTAATTTGTAACAATATTTGTATTATTTATTTCAATTAATTTAATATCATTTGCTAATCTTACTTACATACAAAGAAATCATATGTAGATTATTTACTAAGAAAATATAATCACGAAAACTAAGTATCAAAACGAGTTACCTAATCCTACAAGATGGATAAAATTAATAATGCAGATTGTCGCTTAAATACAACTTTTTCCTCACATGTTTTTCAATAAACATTGAAAATAATATTTGTGGCTTGTGATCGTAAAGTTTTTTTCGGAGGTAAATCTAAAATAATTATAATTTTAGAAAAAGAAAAAAAAATCCATACAACTCTTTTTTGACTTGACAAGCCGCTTGACAATAGTTAGTTTTAAAAATTTTCATTGCCATATTAAAAACCCATTTTCTGCTTGTCAAAAATGCCATGAGATGCTGGTACACCTATAGTTTAATTTTGAGGAGGCGCATTCAACAAAGGCTATTTATTTATGACGTAAAAAATAAAAAAAAGTAAAGAAGTAATAAAAACTGAATGTAAAATGTCAGTGAATTAACATCGGTAGTGGTAGCATTTCGGTTAAATGCAAAGCATGTCGAGCGCGACGCGTTCGAAGAAATGTCTGTTTGACATTTCCAAAGTAAAGCGCGGAACAAGAGATGTGGGCCGGAACGGAGGCGTGCCTACTGGCGCGAGTGGCGCGTCGTGCTGCCTTGCACGACGGCGGCCAGTACTAGCTACCAGGACTAATCAGTCAAGTATAATTATGTAGTCATATTACTACAAGTAGTACTAGTTATAGTTACAATGGCCTGCATCGAAGGTATGGCTACTGACATGTTGTTATGGCTTGTAAGGCGTACAACCAGTACTGAACAGAAGGTAACTGATCCGGCAAGTAAGTACTTACTTACACAGTTAGATACAATATGTCACAAACTTTCATAATTAGACATAGCCCACCAACCTGCACAGTTTTCATTTATTGTTAGTTTGAAACGACTCTAATAAATTCGTGATAAATATATCAGATCACCTGAGTGGGAGCCGTCGGCGCGGAGTTTAAATCTGAAACCGTTGCTTACGTTACGCAATTAAGTAAGGATTAGGTACTAGATAAAACTCTCATATTGTCAGTAGGCGACATTCTAACCTACGTATGACTGTCGGTGTTGTCCAGACGGTGACAGTAAATGTTGGCGCTTAAGAATTTAAATTAATTAAGATTACTTAAGCTAACTGAGATAAATAATGTATGAACATGAAAATGTGGCTGCGGTTATTATTATAGTTATATTAGTAATCTTTTAGCTTAACTTAGTTGGACTGAAGGTAAACGTTAGCCTGAAATTAGAGCTGGAGAAACTATGTGACTGAATCAGTACGCGGTGGTCACGATCTTAAATCGTGAGGATGCTAGTACAAAGCAACAAATCTTGCGCTGCATTAGGCAAACTATCAACTAACCAACAAGCATCAATTACTTGCGTTTCCACTCTCCCCAGCGCGTTGTAACTAGCTACTTACCGCATGTGTAGCAGTCCTAATATCAATAATTAGCAGTTGGCCGGTATTGCGGTGTTTATTCAATTACATAGCATTCGGCAGCTCTGATTCGTAAGGTACAAGTGGGTCGCAGTTTACACGGTGGCGCACAACCGCATAACTTACTGCATAATGTGATTCCCTTTACGATTGAGCGGTAGAATGTGCAATATCACAGCTGTCAAGTCAAAAGCTTTGCGGTTGCTTGCGCTAACCGAGGCATTGAGACGGTGGTCAATATATTTATATTGTGTCATTTTAAATAACCTACTCAGGTTTGTGGTTGATAGATAAATGTTTTTGGGTTAAATACCTGTCCGAAGAAGCGTGTAATGTAACTTAATTGACCTAATTAACTTAATTGGTATCCTAGTACAAGTAGTAATTTTTAAACATTTCGCAGGATATTAGTTTCTTACATCATTGATAGGGCGTGACTGCAAATATCTCCAATAATAAAATTCCTTTCGTCTTAGCTCTTGCGAATGTTCCTAGCACTAGAGGTGAGTTTTCCGCTCATTCCATTCGGATGATTGGAGAGTCAACTGATCAATTAGCTGTAGAAAAACTAAATTAATGATCGACTATAAATATTAAAAGTCATAACTTAACAGAAGTTGGGAATTCATCCTTTAATTAACCTAATTTCTATAATTTCAAGGAAATTTGATACAACAATGAGATTAGTAGATCTAATCGAAGAAAGTGGGTAGCGATAGCAATGTAGTTGTGGTTATTGTAAACGGGTTGTCGTGGTTGCGAAGAAGCAGAAACATTTATCGTGTTGTGTAAACATTTTGTTGTGGTTGTGGTCGTGGTTGCTGTAGTGTTGTAGTGCATGCTGCTGAACACACCAGCAAGTCCCAGTCCAGTGCAGTAGTGTAGTCACTCACCTCGCAAGTGTCGCAGGCGCGGCCGGTGACGTGCGCGCGGCAGCGGCACTGCCCCGTACGGATGTCGCACACGTTGCTCTCCGCGCCCGCCGCCGAGCAGTTGCAGCCTGCAACAACAACAACAACATTCAACGACACCTGTCAACACTGCACAACAGTTGACATGCTACATTGTTGTGCGCAGCAGGCATTTGAGACTGTAGTTATGTGAACGAGAGGTATCATCGATTCCAATCCAGTGTTTTTTCTTCGATTTTATATCTTGGTCTTGTAATGAATCAAGCTTGCAAGTACCATTACGACGACTGTTGCTAAAATTTGAAGGAATACCCGCAATATGATTTAATTAATTTGGATCGCATTTCCAAGTAATGACGATGACAACCTTGCTTACTACACCAGTCAGTGAGCGCGGCAGATAATAAACAGCTAAAATCAAAGCTCCCGCGATACCGCTAATCGGTTTTGTTTGCGATCGCGTCCTATCGCCGATTCGACAATTAACGAGCTGATAGCGCCCTTGTTAAGTGCTTTGATTGCTTCTAAAACTTGTTCCAGATAAGACGACATCGTTGAGCTGCGGCAGCGGCGCTCAACCTCAAGCTTCTGAGTGCAAGTATTACGGCGACAAGAGCTGCGTTTAGATTGTAATCTAGGGTATCTAGAAAGTGCTCGTATTTAGACAATCTATTGACGTTTCTTTGGCTACTAATCTTTCTGAAGAGTGAAGTAGTTGACTACGGAATTCACACTATCTTTAAATTTAAGTAATTCCACTAAACCTAACGCAAATGTTGATATTTACTGAGAACTTACTGAGAGAAAACGTCACTGCTAATTATTTTTAAAATTAAGGTAAATAAAAGTTTTAAACAAATTGCGTGTAATTTTAAACCTTCGGATAAAAGATTGAGTATCGCTGAAATTTTAACTTCAAACATAATTTTATAATATCTTACAATAATTGGCCTAAAAGCAGTTTGATTCCACTCTGGGGAGTGCCGCGGCCGCTCTTTCGCACTGTCCGCACTCCGCAGGCCACAGTTAGATCCTGAGATTAGCAACCGCTGGCAAGTGGCACGTTTAGTAACAACCATTTAAATGTTTCATGCTTACAGCTATTGACTTCATAATTTTAGATTTGTATTAGACTAGGTATTTACTTAAGTATTTATGTAAAGAAGGTAGGTATTTAGCTTAGTATTTGAGGAAAATAAGGTACTTAGATGATGAAATAAAGATTCATCCCCACGTTATTTGATTTTGTTAAGGATGGACGTATTGACAGGAACGTTTCTCGGTGACAGTGTCTGTCACTGGAGAGACACATCACTGGCAAGCACCAGCTCGACTCTAGCCCCGATCCGACTATACAAACACCAGAAAATATATTATTCTACGACTTTGTACTTTTAATCGATACGTCATGTATGTCCATGCTAAATTACAGTTTTCTAGCAATAAGAACGACGAAACTATACCTGACGAAACTATAACTATCCGTTTTGACTACGGAGCCCTAAAAAGGCTTTCAAAACCGGACAACAAATTTAATAAAGCAATTAAATTTAATATTGACATAATTAAGTGCAATTTATCAGTTAGAGTGGCGCACGGCCGCAGCGGCGCTACGTTCTAAGTGTTCTAACTGGCGCCTTGCCTAACATTCCTGTCCACAACATTTCTTAATGATGGATGTATTAGGACTAGGATTGCCAGCTGGCAAGACTGAAATATCTGGACAAAACTTCAAAAAGTCGGGATTTGTCGGGACTTCATCTCGATCACCACTTAATATGGTGGTGGAATTGAGGTCAAGGTATCGACATTAAAATGTATCGTTAATAGGTACTAGTTAAAAACTTCCACGAGAGTGAACTAAAGGAACGCTTACTGGACGAAATGTGACACGTATGCGTTTCATGTACTTACTATACGCAATGCCATTGTTTTACTAAACGGTCCATTGTTAACAAAATACCGATATCATGTTACTGATTGTACTCGTAAACCGTACTATTTCCAGCTCAGGAAGGCATGTCGCTTGAGATTTATTGTGAAGGGAATAAGATAGAAAATGGCATGTATTATACTGCAATGGATTATAAGTTTATCGAGATTGAAAAAACTCTTCGCAACTTATGTTCGCGAGATTTGCTGTCACAGCGTGAGAACTGTGTATGAATCATTATGAAATAGACTTTCAAGTTTCAGCAAATTAATATTTTTGCTGAATCCATGTGAATTCTGCTCTATCATTTAGGTAAAAGAAAAGTGCCTTTAGCAAGTTATAAGGTTTCTACTTTATAGGAAGTTTTTTGAAGTGAAAACTTCTTTAGTACGGGGGTGACTTGAAATTTTATGAAACGAAACTGTCCAGTGGAGACTAGAGATGAGTGGAGACTAGAGATGAGTGGAGACTAGAGATGAGTGGAGACTAGAGATGAGTGGAGACTAGAGATGAGTGGAGACTAGAGATGAGTGGAGACTAGAGATGAGTGGAGACTAGAGATGAGTGGAGACTAGAGATGAATGGAGACTAGAGATGAGTGGAGACTAGAGATGAGTGGAGACTAGAGAAGAGTGGACACAAGAGATGAGTGGAGACTAGAGATGAGTGGAGACTAGAGATGAGTGGAGACTAGAGATGACCTTCACTTTCCTATTTTTCATCCAATTTAAAAAAAACATTTGGATCATCTATTTGATAATTACCAACTGGTCTATCAGAACTATTTCATAAACACACAATAAACTAGGAGCTTGATAAGTGACATTACAGAATTACCGTGGTTTTCAAATCAATTTATTGATTTGAATTAAGATGTGGTTTCCCAGGAGCTGTATAGCAGCTATTTCAATTCACAAATATGCACACAAAATCGTTGCCTCTAGAGTCTAGACCAAAAATAGGCCACAGATATTTAGCAGGGCACTGAAATACCATCGACAGTAAATTCTGTGCCAACGCAACAGCGTGGACAATGTTTCGACATGTAAGCCATAGCATTTCGCTCGCCATTATTCGGTATTTAGAAAGCTAAATGGCACAATATTTCCTATAAACTGCAGAATATACAACCAGAATGTCGCATTATTCCAATCCGATGGAATCGACTGCAGTTTGCTTAAAGGTGCCTATTGATTAGATCGGAATTTTTTATCCACTTTCACCACATGAAAATGTTCAATTCTTGACATCCCGTTAAGAACAGTCATTCTTTAAGCTGTAGTTATAACATTCTATTCCAAATAAATTCCAGTGTAATGGACAGGCACCCTAATAGTCTAATAGTCCAAGATAATGCTCAGCTCAGCTGGTATTTAGTGGGTTTACGACTGAACTCGTTAGCACCTGGGTTATGATTGTGTAAATACCACCAGCCTGACGTATGACTCATAACGATTTACAATACTGAAATGACGTTTTGCACTGACTAGCAAGTGCTACAGCATTTGTGGAAGGGTTTTCAAGCAGTACCCTTTAATTAAAAAAAAATGGTTGTCTGTAAAGTCGGTTTACGGACGGTAGTTTAACGTGTCAACGTCATGACAAAACTCCGCTCCACCCCGCTCCACCCCGCCCCGCTCCACGGCCTACGGCATCGCCTACGATACGCCGATCGTAGCCGATAGTGCCTCTCTCTCGCTTTTGCCGCTCTCTCGTTCGCGGAACGCTACATTTTTTTATTGATGTGCCCAGCGCTCAGCGTTTTAATAGACGTTATCACGTCAAAAATATTTTAACTGCGACTTTTCTTTATTTGAGTGAACTTTTATATTTTTAAATCCAATTCTAGCTACACAGCGAAAAAGTTAAGTGTAGGATATAAGCTTGGATCCAAGAATGTAGAACACTCTTCTTTCCTTTTTTGGTGACCTTATCACATCTAAAAAATATTTTTTTACACGCTTTATAATATTAGATTCACCTGTATGTTTGTTTGTTTATTTGTTTACTATCTAGTATCTATCTAGGTACCTACATTCCTTCATTGTGTACATCTTACATCCATTGGTTTCCTTCATTACATAATTCGTAGTAATTAAATGAAATTAAATAAAATGAAAACACTTCACTGCACTTAAAAAGGTAGGTACAATAGATATTACTTAGAGTATGTTTCAACCCTTAATCCTATTTTACTTCGCCTATATCTATTCTAGCGCTAGTACGGAATAAACACGAGTTTGCTTTTCATTGCAACATTGTCACTAAGAATGTAGGGCGTTCGTATGTTTACTGAACAAATGGCCCATAAGTCCCACTGCACTAAAATTAATACATAGCTGCTAAATTTATACTGAAGATAATAAATGTCGCGGTCGAGAAATAACCTGACTTGCTATAACAATACGTGGAAAAGTTCATTTATGTTATTTGCCAATAGGTACTATTATAATATTCTGTGATCAAGCTTAGATGTTCGTCATTTTTAGGGTTCCGAAGTAAAATCGGAACCCATGAAGAAACTATTTTCTTCATGTCTGTCCGTCGGTCCGTCTGTCCGGGTCCGTCTCTCCGAAAAGCGCCGAGACCCTTGCTAGAAAGCTGTAATTTGGCACGGATATACATCAAATATGCCCAAACACATAAAGCTGTAGTTAATGCGGTATTAAATAGAAGATTGTGCAATAGACCGTCCACTTAACGCCAATTGAAGAAGGTGGATTCGCGGCGGTTCTCGTTGCGTCCTTGCGTAATGAGAACTGATTTATTGTTTCGATTCAGCCGACCACCCGCATTTAGGTACCTATTGGGTTATTGCCATTAAACACTGACTGCCTAGATTAGAGTCCTCGCGTACCAGTAAGATATTTAGGTCGAAAGGGTTGGGTGTGATTGCCTGCAAATACTTGACTCGTAGTGGCTTACGCAGTATCTACTCAATGTAGTACCTATAGTCGTAAAATAACCTATCCTACACTATTTTTGCATTCAGGTAGTTGTGAAATATCCAGCATAGTCGGTCTCAAGACCGACAATCGACAGAGGCATGGGAACCGAAGTTCGCAGGAAGAAGCTGCAAGAGTTTGAGTTTATGGATATCGTAAAAAATAGTAGAACGCAGTTGGGATGATTGGGATAAAGTTTCAGAATAAGTATAGGTATACCTTAATCACTTAGTTACCTGTAACTCTCAAATCACGAGACATATATCAATATTGTGGACACATGAAAAGCGTTTCTCCGGACTAGGCGAGAGCTTTGTACGGAAGTCTTTTTTAAAATGTGAAAACGTTTTCTCATCAAAAAAATACAAATTATCGCTCTTCTGCAAGATACAAAAGACCAATTCGCACTTTCCCAGTTTTTTATCAATTCAGAAAATCATTAGTTTCATATCATACTGGACTGACACATGATAAGGACTGAGTGCTGACTTAGTTACGGATTGTGAGCCGTCGCGTCATCGTGGCTATCAATTATTCCCAGATATTCGCAGTTCCCACGGCTCACTCCATTAATCTTCAGCTCATCGCCCGTCGCTTCACGCTTCACTTTGATATCCACTCACACTTCCTATTAACCTTAACGAGCTATCGATGCCGTGCTTATTTCTTCAACTTCGACTTCAACCCATTAGCGGCTTTCTTTCTTTTTCTTCACTCTTTCTTGGCCGGCAACGCATCAATGATACCTTTGGTGTTGCTAATGTCCATGGGCGACGATAGCCACTTACCATCAGGTGGAGCTGTGTCTGCTGGATTTCCGCCTATTTCCATAAAACAATCCGGCTCATTGAGAGGCCCGGGCCCTTCTCGTGATTGAGAAGAACGGATTTCTGGAGGAGTTATAGTGTCTTCACCAAATTTCGAATGTTCTTGACTCGCTCAAAGTTCAAACTGTTATTTATATAAAGAATATCAACCGACCATTTTCATCTCATGATGACCAAAGTGCACAAGAAACTATCACCGATCCAACTCATCACTCTAGGTAGAAGGTACTTAAATATTTTTTAATGATGTTGAATCAAGCAACTGTTCAGTAATTCACATTTGAAAAAAATAAAATGTGTGCAATTCACACGTGGTAGAAGTGAAACCTTCAAAATTTTTGTTTTCAAGATGACATGAGACGAATGTAAAATTTCTACTTCACTCCGCTCCGCTCCCCTACCCCTCACTCCCCTACCCCTCACTCCCCTACCCTACCCCTGTACAATGATTCCTATCTCACTTTAGAATTTATGTGTTTATCTCTTTTTACTGGACAGTTTCGTTTCATAAAATTTCAAGTCACCCCCGTACTAAAGAAGTTTTCACTTCAAAAACTTCAAGGAATAACTATGTATGTATAAGAGCGTACTCTTAGAGAACTCTGAGCAGGTAAACACATTGCTCCATACTTCATACCAATATCATCGTTGTTATTGACGAAGTATTTGGGTCGTCAGTTATCAGTCCGTCAGTCCGTATGCATGTCGTCATCGCGTCACCGCTGCCAGCAGTCCATCTTTCGAGCATTTTTCGTCTGTTGGCTATTAATTAGACATCCATAAAGACAATACAAATACGTACCTATTTGTTACGTACTATTATAACATCTGGCAATTAAACGTGGGCTTCTTGGCTTAACAGAAGATTAACAATAGGTTGGTCAGTAGGTTGGGTGGTTGTTGGCATACATACTAAAAACTACTTTAGTGATGCGTTATTTTATAACTCTTACTTACTGGCATTCCAATATCGTCTGAATGATGTAATTCCGAATCATAAATAAAGCTACTTTCAAACTCCCGCTGGTCTAGTTAATAATTATAGACTTGCAAATTAAAAAATAACGCATTGGTAACTGGGGCGGCGAGGTGAAATGAAAAACGCAACTTGTTAATTTTTGTTCAATGTTGCTTCAATGGTACCCCAATTTTTAAATTCCTCCGGTGAATTCAAGCTTACCGTTGGAGCAGAGTCCGGGGCGATATTAATTATATGTATATTTGCAAACTAAGTTTCGAAGGAAGGAAATTATCGTGCTTTTCGTGTCAGATCAAAATATTTTCACGGCAAAAGTATCCTTTATGGGAAGTTCAGAACTTTTCAAAGGTTGGTTGATGAGACCGAATAAGTGAAATTAAGTTGATTTAAAGTGAAACTGCTTTACAGTGGTATCTGTACACTAATTATTTATTAACAATAATATACTTATGTATTATATAACGTTTTAACAATAAATGCTAACCACTCCCAGCTCTGGAAATTGTGCCGTAAACGAAAGCTTTTGTTTCTGGTTTCTTCTAATAAATGAGCTGTATACATAATCTATATATTAGCGAGATCAATTCATCTGGCTTTTTCAAATAGGCCTGTCTGTATGTTTAAGGTTGGCCACATCACACATGAATATCCGTCTGCTACTATCATACCCTATGATCATACGATACGAGTAAATCACAGTGATCTCAGATGTGGTCAGAATATCAGCAGTACCACTAAAAAATACAGTCATGCTAATATTGTAGACACGTGTTAAAACACTTAACCAATAAAAATCTTTTTGAAGTCGATTAAAAAACTCGAATCAAGCGAGATAAACGTTTTAGTCACACCCGCGTTTATAACGCTCAAAAATGCGGTAAAACAGCAATACATAATCGGCACGCTAGCCGCGATATTGAAGTGGTTTATCTAACCAGCTGTTTTTACAGCCAATAAAATAATCGTAAAGTAGTAACCGCGCCTCCGCCGATCTATGGTTGCGTGTCTCTTGTAGTTATAATGTCAAGTCTTTATGTTCAAGTCTGGACACAGCATTAGATTTAGTTCAATGGAAGTACTATGTTAAGTACTAAGTTACTATGTTCCTCGAATGTCCTGGGTTCCATTCACAGTCCCAGCCCAGCTGTGTTAGAAATGTCGATTTACATGGTACCCAATTTACGTGGTACCCGAAATTTTAGTGTGAGTATGGGAGATTTATTAAAATAATTTTTTTAGAGAAACAACTTTAATGAAAAACCAGTAAATTAGGGTAAGTAGATGTAAAATAATGTTGTAGAACTTCTACAATAATGTTTTTTATATACAATGTGAAAGTCCAGAATGTGTGAGCTAGTTAATTCTAGTTTTTAAGCCGATGCCGCCGCCTCGTGGCCGCTCTGGCCAGGTGTTCATTAGGGCGCTAAATCTCGACGTGTTAATTACGTTGGCGGTTGGCCAGCGCGACCCGAGCCAGAGACTCGACACCCGATAACGGTAAGGGATTTTCTTAGCCAGTGCCTGTAGATTTATGTGATAAAATTATCATCAAGCCTTGGTGACTTTGTACTCACCATAGTCGAGTTGTTAAGTTTGTTTTGCGATGGGCGTGGAACCTGTCGACGTTACAAATGTGGCTTTTCATCTCAGTCCTCATGGATAGGAACACATCGATCGATTAAGGATGGCCGACGGGCTGGGGCATTAACATCTGGTGGGCTACATACCTTACTGACATTTCCGTAGATAAACCTCACAAAATACTTCATGGTCAGATTTATAGGCTCAGATTTTTTAACTTTTTTTCAAGATCTTGGCAAAGATCTTCCGAATGCATATTCTCAGTCTTGTTAATCAAGACTCGATTTTTCGTTATCTGTTAGATACAATATCCATCATGCGATGTTTTTTGAAGACTATTGTTATAGAAAATTCATTTTGCATTGCTTCAAAGGTGTGTTAAGTGGTCGTTTATATTTTCTCAGCTTAACCACGGGACGAGTTCAATTAAAATGCCGCGTGTGTCGAGAGTAATGAGTATCGTCGGATATTTCCCTTGCACTTTCGTTACTGTAACCCCTTCTAACTGGCTAACAAGTATTCATATGCTTTGCTTAGTCTCGATTTTCTACGAGGCTTCCGCCTTTTATTTGTCTTATCACAAAAAGATAAACATGACGCAAATAAATAAAAAAGAGAATAATAAAAAAGAATGAAAAAGTATTTGGGCGTACAAATCCTTGTTAATGCTATACCTATTCATTCGTCTTCATAGGCATAGGAAAGCTACATAGTCCCATGTGAACTGCTAGAGAAGAATATACTAGAGTCCGACCGAAACTGGTTTTTCAGCCGAAACCGAAACCGAAACCGAACCTTCGGCCTTAGGTCCAGTTTCGGCCGAAACCGAAACCGAAACCGAAACTTAGGGTGAGGCCAAACGAGCGTATTTTTGGTGCTGTGAGTCACGTGAAATGAGCTGGTTTCATACAAAAGTTCTAATTCAATTCTTTGAAATTTGTATTTTACGCGATTTTATGATTTACGCTCGTTTGGCTACACCATTAGGGTATTTTATGAGCTGCTCATTTGTGGACTCAACAGAAAAAAGTAGGTTAAAGGAGCCGATTTTTTAAATTTTACAAAGGTAATTTTTTGACATTAGGTAGGTCAACCCTAAAGCTATCTGTCCCCTAACGTTGACCCACTACTTACGGGACACCCTGTATAAGTACTGAAATCTAGCGTGTTTTTTTACACATTTTTATTTGTAGATTTTTATGTGTATTAGCTGCCTTCAGTTCGGTAAACTTAACGTAAACGACAAAATTCGAAAAAATGTGGGTACCTATGGATGAACGCTGTTTTTAACCCCTGGCGAAAAAAGAGGGGTGTTATAAGTTTGACGTGTCTGTGTATCTTTATGTCTGTCTGTGGCATCGTAGCTCCCAAACGGAGGAACCGATTTTGATCTAGTTTTTTGTGCATGAAGGTGACTTAATCGAGTGTGTTCTTAGCTATGTTTAGTGTATAATAAACTGTCGGGGGTTTTTTAAATTTTAATTTAAGATCATTTAAATAGATCATTTAAATCTTAGCCCCATTTTACTAAATACGTCAGGGAAAACCGCATGCAAATCGATTTAGCCGATTTTGAAATTACCCTGAACAAACGCACATACATACAAACAGACGAAAATTCAAAAAATAATTGCTATGGTCTCTTTTGCCTTGACAAATACCGCTCGTGATAGATTTTCTCAAATATCTTCCATGTACAGACATATCGATCAGTTATCGTTTCATTGTAATGGATGATTTGGAATTTAGACTTCGAAAATACTACTAGTGAATGCCCTCGCTTTGCTTCCGTAAACCTTTCGGTAAGCCCTCACTCAATAAATGTAAGTATGGGCGAAATTGACAGCACGTAATTTATTTATTTGTAAACCGTTTGAAATAAACCAACCACTAAATGTTAACCAAAGCTCACTACAATACGTATGTATTGTAAGTTATAAGGCAGTGAAATCTGACGCAGGTAAATCTGTTATGTCGTTCATGAGAGTAGCCAGAACAAATGCACAGACAAATAGACGAAAACTACTTTTTATATAATCTGTTACGTCTAATTAATACCCCTAGTAAAAGTATTACTTAAATATCTTCCAGTTACAGTTTCATTACCATGCTTGGATATGAATTCCAAATAATTATCTATACAGCATTAAACACTATAATACGACTTTTTTTCTACCTGTTGCCGTTATTAATATCGAGCAAAAAACGGCTAAAATCAAGCGCAAAAGCACCCTGTCAGACGCTCTTCAGATTAATAAACAATATAATAAAAACATTTTAAATCAATGACTTCACTTGAAAAGTCAGCGCCCACGGGTTAGCCACGAACTTAACCGAACGACGCACGAAAATTCACGAACACAGAGTTTCGGTTTGGCCGAAAGTTTCGGCCAAATTTTTCCGAAACCGAAACCGAAACCGAAACTAGATTTTTTGGCCGAAACTGGCCGAAACCGAAACCGAAACCGAACCTTCGGTCGGTCTCTAGAATATACATCAGATTTTTGCATAACCGACAATCTCCAATATCAATAACCCTTTATATTCCTTAAGTTGTCCTGAAGAAATAACAGTAAGACCGTCTGTGTCTGTACTATAACTGCTTAGTTCACTTGATCTATCTATTCCTATTTCCTAAGAAAGAGCTTCAGCCATAGGAGCTGCTTTCCATGATGAAACAGAGAACAAGGATTAATGAAGTATGCGTTACAAAACACATGCCCACAGCGATTATTTTTACTGTGTAATAGCTGCTGGTACAATGATTTGGAAACAGTTCTATTTCGGCGCGCTGCAGCGCTATTGCAAGCCATTGAACTGTTGGTCCGTCTGTGTTTACCATTCGCTAATTTCCGTGTAACCAATATATCAGGAACTGTTGAGTTCAGCCGTTCAGCGTGCACGTTGGTAGTTGGTTTATGAGCTGAACCGATATCGATCGCTATCGAGTATAGCTGGTAATTCTAATTTTAAACGGAGTTATAAGCGAGATGACTAGTTATGTATTTACTGGTAGTGTAGTACGCTAACTATGTCTGGAGTGGAGATTAGTGCGCGACGGTGTAAATGACTGGATGTGGTGATGTTTAGTCATTTATATTAAGTCTTGACTCGCGGGCGCGGGTGGAAGGCTCGACAGGTGTACGGTGGGCGACGCAAGTGCATACAATACACGCATTGTAAACGATTATCTTGTGGTCAGCCAGGCAATATTTTTTTTACACGATACTTGTTTCGTTTATGCTTCATAACAAAGCAAAAAAGACGGAGTCATCAGTGATTAGCGAGCTCTTCAAGATGACCTAGTACTTCAGTTTCGTAAATAAAAAAATCATGAAGCATCGTGAACACTTCACAATTCACCATAATGTTTAAAATCAACTGTCAGGAGTCAGGACATGTCCGGACTTTTTTCGTTGTCCGGTTTTTAATTTGTCAGGCGAGCTTTTTTTAGGGAAGCGCTTAAAAGCGCCACTTTTGAAAAATTCCATGTAAGGGCACAATTAATTTCTGGATTTTTTATTAAATTTATATAGTACTAGCTGTTGCCCGCAGCTTCACACGCGGAAATTATGCTTATCAGTCCCTTTGGCTTTTTTTCACCCCCTTGGGGGTTGAATTTTTAAAAATCCTTCCTTAGTGGATGTCTATGTCATAAGAGAAATAAATCTGAGAAATTTTAAGTTTCTAGCCCTAAGGGTTTGGCCTGTGCGTTGATATATCAGTCAATCACCGTTGCCTTTTATATATTTAGATTTTCTTACCTATTGGGTAAAATTTTTGTGATAATTTTCCGTCAGTGCATTGCAACAGAGAATGAGTACAAAACAAAGACAACCAGAAAACCAAAGCTGGGTGGTTTACTGTAATAGTATGTTATGCAAATATCGATTTAATTTATTTAAATGTAGTCGTCATTTGGTTTAATATTTGTTGTAAATAAGTGGAAAGCAGTGGAGACAGTTGAACATTCAATAATAACGAGTATTAAATGTCTACCCACTTGCTTAGTCAGTATGTACCGATTACAACTTATTCAAATTGTAACTAGGGCGAAACGCACATACCTAACTATGTCGCAGGGTAGGGATTTCATGAAATTACTGAAATATTATCACATCTTATTTTGTTTGCTTTTGAAAACGATAAAATTGCGTAAAGGAATTGGAGAAAGTAGAGTTGACAAATAATCTTAAATTAAAATTAAAAAAAACCCCAACAGTTTTATTTACACTAAACATACCTAAGAACAATCTCAGATAAGTCACCTTTCAAACAAAACAAACTATATCAAAATCGGTTCATCCGTTTGGGAGCTACGATGCCACAGACAGACATATAGATAAACAGACACGTCAAACTTATAACACCCCTCTTTTTTCGTCGGGGATTAAGAATACTGAGTATAAAGAGCTTTATCTGAATAATATGGAGATTTTGAAGCAGACAGACCATCGCATTGCATCAACACGCAGTTTTTCCAACGCAGTTAAATAGGCACTATTATGAATCGAAAACTTATCACGATGACATGGTGGAAAATATTTCACGTATAAAAACGGCTCCGTTAGTTGTATTTATTTTTACTACAGATAGTAACGTTAACAAAAAGAACAATTATGTTATCAAATAACGAGTAATTGATGTAAAGCCCGATACAGTTCTGTTATGAGGTAACATTTAATTTGGAGCCGGAGAAAAAATGGAAGGCTGTCGAGTTATCACAATATTGCATCGTCTAACGGCTGATAGTGGCGCGATGGAAAACAATGGGGCCGGCGGTCGTCATGGAAACGTCAATAGCCAGCCAGCAGAGCCTCTCGTGCTGATCGTATCTGTGGCACGCGAGTAAATCTATAGATTCCCATTATTCTTAAACATTAATAGAAGTTACGGCAAGTGGTTACGAGATCAATGGCAAAGAAATCACGAAACTAAAATGGCTCAGAGAATTACCTTGCAAATTTTCGCTAAGAACTAGTCACAAATGGTAGACGAGTTCTGAAATGGATATTACGAATTGGTCTCTCAGAATTAAATCTAAAATATGATGCCTTTAGAATAAATTGCAGTCCAATGGCAGTGAGACCTACAAAAATAACATTGAGTTCTGTTGCAACAGAATTGGGGATATTACGGACTGCCCAGTAGCACCTAAGCGCAGGGATTTGAGACATAAAATAACTGTCACCTAACATTAATTATTTTCTAAATTTGATTGTTTGGTAGTTTAATATTGGTATTACGGACACCGTGCGGCTTTCACAAAAACAATAAAATTCTAGGACATCAAGTACTATAGTGTGAGAATTTATCTCGTAAGACCATCCTAAAAACCACACCTTCAGACAGGCGTGACTGTACTTGTATTACAAAAAATTAGTTTCTCTTGTGAGAAACATCTTTTACGAGAAAATAATGTTGAATCGGTATCAATATATATTTATGAGACATCGGTGAGTTTCTCAACAAGTGTAGTTTTTGTTGGCGTTTCAATCTATGCCAGGTCCCATTGAAAACCCTTGCAAAAAGTTAAATAGGTGTTTCAAAAAAGAAAACGATTCCAATAAAATGAGAAATGTATAACATTTTTACCATCGGTAATATTGGTATGGTTTTTGTAAGTTTTTAACTTGCAATATTCGTGAAGTATACCATTATTATATCTATGCCATTATCATTACACTGATGTTTATTTAACTTATTTATTTGTATAGAATATTCTTTAAAGATTGTTCATCTAAATTGACTTGACAAGTGACAGTTGCATTGTCAGAAACATTATTCGTTTCATAATAGCCCCTGTCATCCAATGTAGTATCTTTCATTTTTTCTGTCAGAGACCGTTCGTCAGTCGGCTGCGCGTGGGCATACCTTGACGCCAACTTACAATTAAGATCATAACGCGAACTAAAAATTTTAATTACTTATCCAAATAAAATAATTAATGAACTTGTCTGGACTGGCTGTGCTAGATGTTGCTTAATGTCGGACATGTCTTACATTACCACACGCAGTTACCATTCGGCTTTTACAGCGGGGTTGTTGACTGCGATTAGAACTTGAATACGAGTCGGCCGTTATAGTAGATAGAAGATTTTGATATAAATATCAATATTCCGTTACATTTATAAATGTCAATGTATTTTTTAAATTTCGATTGATCTCCAATTTAGTTGATAACAAATTATGTAGATAAATGTTTGTGGTTTGGCTTCAACCCATTAATGGCCCACTACTGGGCACGGGTCTCTCCTCTTGAGGAGGCCTAGAGCATACTCCACCACGCTGCTCCAGTGCGGATTGGTGGAGGGGTTAGTGGCCAACCCGAGTGTCGGAAGTTTTCAAACCGCCCGAGGGCCTCCGACATGGCTTATCGACTGTTATCTTATGATAACAACCGGGACCGACGGCTTTACGTGCCCTCCGAAGCACGGTAACGCTCAAGAAATTTTTGCCACTAGCGGTCACCCATCCAACTACCGACCGCGCCCGATGTTGCTTAACTTTGTCGATCACATAGGATCAACACAAGCCGCCGGGCTATGAGCGTTTGTGGTTTACATTTTTAAATTCGTTAGTTGATAGTTTAATCGTTTAAGAAGTCGATGGATTTACCTGTTATCCAAGATAAGCGTTTTGGATTGGATATTCTTTTAGATTGGATATCTCTCTTGTAATAGTTGCTGCTTCCTTGGCTTTGCTATTTGGCGTTGCCACCAATGATCGTGCTAGCCGAGTAGATATGCTCGTAAATAGGACACAAAAATTGTTTCACATCTACAAGAATCCAATTTTATGTTGGAAAACGAATTTCGTAACTTTACAGCATGCCGCTTTTAACTACCGGCATTTTAAATTTTTTAACAAATGAAATTCTACCTGAACTCAATACACTATAGTACCAGTGAACGAATATACTAATATTAGTTCATTGTATAGTTAGTATAACGTTAGTATATTAGTTCATTGTATAGTACCAATTGGTATCTTCAAATGATCAAGTTTGACTGAAAGACGCGCAGGATGTAAATAACGTAACACGAGACAATAACATAGAACATGAAATTAGTAGGTATAATGACATCATTACAGCGGCGAGACTGCGCGGCCGTGGCCGTCCGTGGGCGTGAAGTGGCCACGCAGACACTTCATCACTCGTTCACATTGAATATTGTAAATAAATAAATACTAATATTATCATAACATTTAATACGACGGAACGTGTTGAGTTTTAAGTTGTCTATAGCAAGCCGCGTTCAACCCAACTCTACATCTAGGTCAAAAAGTATTGCAGAGAGTTTTTCAAACTATTGCCAGTAGGTATAGGACTTAGTTTCTTTAAATAAGTTAGTTTGAATTTCTGTACAACGCCACAAGACATCCAAGCCATACTGTTAGTTAGACAATCAATTATTTTACTATTGATAGAGTTAAAGCTTGTGTGTCAGTAAACAATATTTTTCTATCAACTGCATATATGTCATCTTCGTCCGCTGTATCCAATGTTTCTCGGATAAAGTCGTCTGTCGTTCATAGAAAAATAAAGTTTCATTTAAAATCATGGATCATATTTGTGTCTGGATTATTGGTGAGATAGACGGTTGTGTCTACGATCAGGTCAAGCGGCTCGCTCACCCTCTGCGTGGGAGTCCGCCCACCGAACCACTCGTCCCCTGCACTGAGCGATGAGCGGGCACAATGCTGCGAACTGCCGACTGGCGACTGGCGACTGGTAATGATGAGTACCGACAGCTAATTCATTCACCATTCATTCACAACTCATCAACAACCATTCTTAATTGGTATTGAGATGTACGATGATTAACACGATTTTTTAATAGTCTAATTTGACTGCACTTTTATGTATTACTCTCCGTCTGTCTCATTTAGAGCTCCGGTAAGTATTGGGTAATAATTACTATTGTATAGATTGGGGTGCAAGAGACTCCGTTCTTGGTGCACTTTTCAAACTTAAATGATCTAGACACATTCTGTACTAAGGAGCGATTTAAGTAACCGTTAGTGACTGAGTTGGTGCGTGCGAGATAGAGATTACTATGGAATCTCTTACCGAACAAAATTCCAGATTATTAGTAAGTACCTAGGTAAGCAATCTACATTGAGTATAGAAATCAAAACTTATTTAGAAAATGTAGGTATGTTATAAAGAGGAAAGATTTGATTTTTTCTTTGCATTGAATAGGCTCCGAAACTCCTGAACCGATTTGAATAATTCTTTCACTGTTGGAAAGCTACACTATCCCCGGGTGACATAGGCTATATTATATTTTCAAAAAAATTAGGGATCCTTAATAAAACTCCAATAAAGTAACCCAAGGTGTAAAAAAAAAAAGAAAACCGAAGCAAAGCGAGGGCGGTTACTCGTACCTAATAAATTCTGGTAATCTATAATAAGGCTTTAAACAAAATAAAGCAATATGCACGCCACGTTTCCAGTCTTCATAAATTTGACAAATCTAAACTGTTACACGTTATCTCACTTCCGAAACTGCTTCTATCAGCTCCATTTACTTGGGAATGGCTTCATTGATTCGAGACGAAGGGACGCTGCTACTTTGTTGTTACTAAAACAAATAATAACAGTCGAAAGCTGATAAAACTGAGCAAGAATGCCTGTAGTCTGTACCGAAGCTCGATCCGCCCACTTCTTATCGTATCTCCCAATATGTAGATGGAAACGTTACAATGTTTCCCGAATGTCACTGATATTAGATGGTATCTCTGCCCACTTCATCAGGATAAGATTGGCCAACGTTATCCACAACCTCAGATTTCTAACATTTAATATTGTTCATATTTAGAATCTTAAGAAAGATTTTCTTTTCTATCTAAAAATGTTCTATCAAAGTACATAAATGCAGCTTCACGAAACATTTTTTCACTTCTATTATTTTGTTCTTTGGATGTTTTCCAAAGGTTGAGTTTTGAAGTTTACATTTGATTAGTCACTTTATTAGGAAAAATTCTAATTACAATAAGGCGCTCCTAATGGCGCCACAACTGTCACCGGTGTTGTTGCAGTTCCGGAGTCCACTGTCGACGACCGACGATATTTTTGGTGAACGATGGACATGTTTATTTTTTGTCTAGTTCCTTCTTCACGTATAGAGTATAACTATGATCGCAAAAATAAAGTGCCCAGATTGGTTTCATGAGAAAATGTAGAGATAATTTAAGTTCCGTAAGGTTTTCTCTTTCATCATCAGTATTCGGAAGTACTCACTTGTAAAGAGGATCATCACTAGACACTACAGTCCTTATCATGATTAAATTATCGTTTTTTGTTTCTTTTTATAAAGTTTAGAAGACAACGCCACTAAAACCAAAACAAATAACAGACGGTGTGGGAAGTATGTGTGGCAATTCTGCCTCAGGTGACACTTAAATAATGCTAACTTACACAGCAAACGATTTCCGGAAGTTAACAATAAACTACTTTGAGATCGTTATCGACATCATTATCGACAACCAACAGCAGCGTGTAGGATGTCCGTCTCTTGTATTATAACCGTTTAGTTAGATGTTTACAGTAGTTTCGGTTGTTCGATGTTTGACACCATTCATAGCGGGACGTGTCGATGTTTGACGAGCTTATTGCCGCTTCACTCAGAGCCTGTCCACATCTCCACGTCACGACGTCGTCAACGTGAAACGTTGCGATAACGTGCCACGTTACGTTGCCGCGTCGTGCTAGTGCACGGTACAGCAACGTCGCAGTGGAACGGCGCGTCGCGTCGTCGTAAGTTTTCAACGCATCGTATTTTCTAGTGAAATGATTCCCATCACTATTCATAATTGAAAGATATGTGCACCCAGTATTGTCTTTTCACATCTTTTTTCTTCAACCTTTCTCTACGTCTTTTTAACAATAGCCGAAGCAGAATACGTCTTGTGTGCTGCGTCGTGACGTGCATTTTTACGTTACGTTGCACGTCAACGTACCGTGCCACGTTACCGCCACGTTCCACGTTGACGACGTCGTGACGTGGAGATGTGGACAGGCTCTCATTGCTACTGTTGACACAATTATCTGTTCGATATCCGGCTTTCTTGAAACTGTGTTCTGTGATTTGATGACATTGTCCTACACTTATAAAAATGTAACTAAAGCTGCGTTTCTGCATGTATTATTATGGTCTGTAAATCTATATGTTAATGATTAGTTTGCAAATGGTTTTGATGTAGAGACTTCACTCGAAATTTCGCTAAGAAAAATGAATATTGCCAGAACAGGTGGTTTACAATTTGTCGCGTTTTTTGAAATAGTAAGTAGTTAACAGTGTTACGTAGCTTTAAGAGTAAGTGAATTTCGAACAAAAACATCGCATATTAGACTTAGCTGCGTAGGTCTCCTCGAGCGCATTCAGTTGATTTACTGGTCCATTGGTTCATTCATGATCTTACGTCTGCGTGCAGCGTGGCCAGCGTGGGACGTCTGGGTCCATTTATTACCATTTAGTGGACCAATAAATGTTATTGACCAGTGGCTTCTGATACGAAGGTTTATGGTTTATTTTGTTATAAACTTTACGGAATTGTTTAGTGAAATCTAGTTAGTTTTACGAGCTGCCTAGCGTTCAGCACGCCAATATTTTGATTAGTCTGATTCATTGTTTGCAGAAGTAGTACTTATTAGTTTTAGTAACTCCGCATTTCGGATGAGCATGAACATGATGTATTTTTATTAGTCCTTGTTATCGCTTTCAACAGGATTGTCTACGTGTTTTCGGATATGAAGTAAAAATCGACTCGCATCATCGAATTAACATGGGTTCAGTCAATTTTGTGGTCAACTGTCCCTCTTACTTCTTTTCTATTATCGGGGAAACTCTGATGAATCATAATGTAACCAAAAAACAATGAGCAACCGACGATATTTACCTCCCAAGCCAGCTATTATAACTGTTCCCTTTAGCGCTGGGCTCGCTTCGTTCACCCACGCCAGCGGCCCTAGGTCTAGACTCTAGAGCAAGCACTAAGTTACTCCACAATGTACCGATGATATAGTAGTTCATTCACAGACTCGCGGCGTCGCCGGCCGCGGCGTGGGCTGTTTATATTGCTGCTACGAGAGTAATATAAACACCACACTTAATTATCCCTGTTAAGCTGTTTATGAATCAATGGTTCAAGGTATTTTGATGAAACGAGAACTTTTTTCTCAGAACCAGTTTGCGAGTAAAATACAGTACTAATTATCATTTTGTAAAGAAATACATACATAGAATTATAAGAATACATCCAGATTCCATACATAGAGCCAAGTAGAGTGATAACTGATAATCCTGCTTAGTGGTGATTGGTTGCCTTAGAAATCGAAATATCAAAGACGAATGATAATGAATATAGAAAAATAAAGAAAAAACAATATAGCAAAACATATTATAGCCTGTTTAAAAGACCAAAATTATAGCGTTATTTAACTTTGTAATAAATGCAAAATTTGAACTTCAACAGAGAAGTCTAAAAATAGTCTCTTGACAGTGAAATCTAATCGAAATGGGTCCAAGCTCAATCTAATCATAATATTGCATAATATTGCAACCGGAATTTAAAACTAAAAGCAACAAATTGTTTAATAGAAATAAGACTAAATTCTAAAATTTTATGTGTAAAGATCTCATGAATTTTTTGTATTTATCAAGTTAGCATCGATAAATCATTTTAACAATCGAATATTTTATTATAACGCGTCTTTTTATTGAGTAATCTCATTTGACAGCCGGTTTACATTTTAATGTGCTGTAAAAAACTTAATTACCACAAAGCGTACAATCTTGATCCGATGTTTTTGTAGGTAAGTTATTAGCGGGTCGCTGCACACTCTCTGCTCTTGGAGATAAGAAATGGGAATTACAGAGACCATCCAATGTCACGGTTTCTTGTATCACCCCAAAACATTAGTAATGACTGCTATCGGTAATAAGTTGGATCAACTTCTTCTAAGTAGTTGTCTTTGAAGCACAAATGAGTGGATGTTTGTCACTAGCAATCATTTGATTGCTCCCGAATTCTTAAAATTTTCATACATCTCACGATCTCCTCTGTAGAGCTATGAAAACTAATCGTTCATTGGCTTCAATCCAATACTGGTGCCCTACTAAGCACGGATCTTTCCTTGAAGAGCCCAAGAGCATTACTCTACCACACTGCTCCGGTGCGGAGTGGTGGTGAGGTTAGTGGCCAATCAAAGCGTTTGAAGTTTTCATGCCGCCCAAAGGCTTCTGTCATGGCTTAACCTTGCGATAACAACCGGGACAGACGGCTTTACGTGCCCTCCATAGCACGGAAGCGCTGAAGATTTTTTTTCGACTAGCGTAAGTTTTCTGGCCGTAAAATATAACTAACTACTATTTATTTATTACTGTAACAGCAAAAAAATATGTATCATGGTAAAGCGATCACTGGTGCCTGACCTTGGAACGGCCGTTTTTTGACTAGGTAGGTACCTGCTAAGTAATAAAATTATGATTTTAAGTGGCATTAAGGAAATAAATAATAATGCACCTACATAGGCTACATATTTGATCTATGTTTAGAATATTATTATACACAACATGTAAACAGTCTAAAATATATACCTAAACAAAGAAATACAAACCAATATAAAGAATTTTAACTCAGCAGGAATTAATTTAATTTATACTGCATACTGCAATAACTACAAATAATTTAAATGCCATAAAAAGTTTTACAACACGTAATTCCAACTAATTTGACGAAGTTAGTTCAGCCAATTTATTCAACAGTTCAACTAGCCATGCTATCATATCAAGCTAGCGGCATTTTAGGCGCGCCCGAGACAAGCCGATAGCATCTCGGATAACCACAACGAGTTGTTTCTTTCGAGTTGTGTCGCTTTGTTACATGAAATCGATTTCACATTTCCTAGTGCAATATTAACTATTGATTTTATCTCATTGTTTCATTCGCCGTCGAACTGTGGTCGAAGTGTTCACAGCGCGACAGCCTGCGACAATCGTAAGTGATTAAGAAACTTTAGTTGAGGATATAGCTATAGTTAGATTTTTACCCGCAAGCGGCAATACTTGATAAGGCGTTGTTTTTAAGTATATAGCCAACTGAGGAGAAGACGAGCTGCCTTATGTCAAGGGTGGCCAGGGCTACAGCCACTTACTTATCGGTTGAGATCGTCACAGTCGCTCATCATCTACTGACAGTAAGACCAACGACGTTACGCCTAAGACCTATGCATAGACGGCAAAAAGGAAATGGGGGGGGGGGGGTATTTCTAGCCCTCTGACACAGCAGTGTTAGCAACCGAAACGGTTCGGTAGCAACCAAAAGTACCAAAACGCATAAAAATCCCGACGAACATGCATTATTATCCACCGTTGAGATTTAATTAAGTGATACAGACACGTTCTGCGATTGGAAGAACTCGACGAGCTATGTGGTAGTAGTTACTGGTAGTAGGCCCGAATGAAGATACATTCGGTTTTCGCAGCTACAAAGCTGACGCGAAGGCTCAATTTTCAAATAATTCGCATGACTCAAAAGATCATATTTCCACATAACTCATAGTTGGCTCATTAAAGAACAATCAACTCTGTTTTTGGTTATCATACCCATCATAGACACGCCTCACATCCTTAATCCCACACGACAAACTCATTAGCCTCACTTCAATCATTCAGTTCCTAACAACAACATCAAACAATTTGTCACTAATGCAATCACCGTATTTCATTTTCTAATTCCTTTAATTACATCAGCGATTAGCCACACCATATAATACAGTACCAGGTTTATTTGCAGCTACTGAACATCCATTTTGAGCCATGCGGTGATAGTAATAAGGATAACAAAGTGCAATTTAACGGTATTTATAAGTTGGTCCGCTCTGAAACACAGCCTTTTATGGGAAGGCAGTGAGGCGCGATCAATCGGCGCTTGTCGAATCGATTAAAACCTTCGTCTCGACACATCGAATGGCGACATTGATGACGTAATCGTCTATGTATTGATTGTTGTCCTATCGGCGTCGGAGTAATTATTTGGATTTATGTCACTTTTGTTAGGGAGTAGTGAAAGTTCTTAGAATGTTAGGTTGAAGCTGTCTCGGTTTATAATGACTTGTATTTCTACTTGAGTTAAAATATGAATGACAAATGAGTTAAAACGAGCATCAATTATACTATTTTCTATTTCGTTATTGAACACATGATTACAATGCTCATCACTTCGAAAAAGAATCTACTCCAGTAACATCAGATGTCTGCCTGAAAATTAACAATTAATTGCTTTATTGTAACAATCTAGCAACCAGTCACTCATGTGGTAACTGCAAAATTTAAACGTCCAATCAATCGATCGAATCGAACTGCATTCCTATGAATCATAGATAGATGTCTCAAAGTGAACATAAAATGAATAGCTCCTTCTACGAGTGTATTTTGAAAGACTACTACTAGTACCGATCAATAACCTTTAAACTCACAATTTGCTAAGCCGTATAATTATCAGGTGTTGCTGCCAGTCACTACTAGCTCCACACCATATGAAGACACAATTACAATCCTTTAGAAGTGTCAAGTATTCAATGGCTTTTGAATACATTGCTTCACTCTTAACTGTTTATCGCCTCATTTAATATGTTTGCGTACATAACGTGTGTGTTTATATTCACGTATTAACACAACACCATAATCCCTATTAAAGTGGAGGTTTAAAGTTTAAACAAAAAGGCAGTGCAGTGACACCGTCGATTACGACATCACACACGAACTGGGAAGCATTCCTGCCGGTATCTGTCCATCTGCCAACACACGCGGATACCATCACAGATGGTACGAGTAGATTACTGTGAATAGCTAATCTGACGTTCCGATCGTTTTACCACTGACCTACTTGAACAAGTAACTTGTACCTGCTAACATGATGTTTTTAATATATGTTTCATGTGTTTCGTTTCTTGCACAGCTTCTTTTCTATAGCAAAAACAATTTATTTCATGTTTTCATCCCTGTACGGTGTAACCGTACACTCTTTACTTAGCTATGCACTTTTACGCGCCAAGCGTCGTAATTAATTGATTTATATTTAGTACGTTTTCGGGAAACGAGCAAACCGCGCGTGCTCACTACCATTCATTAAACAACATCTTTAATTGGTCATTATAATTAAACTTTCTATCAAATCAACAACGTCAATCTTTCATTTAACTATCGTATGGTAACAACAACCCGTACATAGTTAAAGTGGTCCTTCGAGCGTTTGAACTGAACTAGTGGACCTCGCGATAAATTGGTTCTACGAGAGAACCGTAACTCGCGGTGGAAAGAACAGTGCTAGTGACTACTGGAAGCAGTGTCTGGAGGTCGCAGCGATCGCCTGGCTGCAGCTAGCAGGGAGAGCAGCTGTGCCGGTAACCAACAACAACACCAACAACAACATCAAGTAAGATCTTTCCATTTTATATTATTAAAGAGTAATATAATTATCTACATACAATATGGAGGATCTATATAAATCGCAGACTGAAATTTACGAAGCTATTAATAAACTTGGGGTCAATTTGAAAAAAGACGGAGCTGACCGTAAAACCGTCGCTTATTTCAAAAGAAAATTGGGAACTTTAGAGGACTACTGGAAGGAGTATGAGAATAATCACGACAAAATTGAATCAGAGGGTAATAAGTTACATCCTTATTTTACGATGTCTGAATATGATAGGGCTTCTGAGCTGTATAAACATGTAAAAAATCTTATTCTTCAACAACAACAAGATTTATTAAGTAAAATATCCGATCCAATAGCCGAATCCTCTCATATCCAACCGGTTTCCGAAAAAGTTCCAACTCAATACAAAGATCAACCTGGACCCTCCGTACCGTCCAGGGCAAAAACGTCAACGGGCAGCTCAAGTAAATTAGATGAAATGCTTAGGAAACAATCTAGCAATTTTCGGGCTTTCACAAGAACTGTATACAACATAGAAAGTAAAATAGATTTACTTAAACAAGAGTGGGAGATTAACGACTCATTACGCACACTTCAGGCGCGATGGGGTAACATTGACTCTCTTCATTGGGAGTTAGATCAAGATCTTGAAGGTTCTAATACAGAATACGAATTATCTTTCTCAAAATCTGAAGAAATGTACGAAAGATTGAAACAGCTGTTAAATAACAAACTAAGTTCTGCATCATACAGGGAGATGTCTGCACCAAAAATGGACATCCCCGTATTCAGTGGTTCATTTCAACAGTGGGTACCTTTCAAAAATTTATTTACTGAGGCCATTCATAACAATCCGTGTCTCACTAACTTACAGAAAATGCAATACCTTAAGAGTAAAGTAAGAGGAGAAGCCGAACATCTCATACAAAACCTTTTAATTTCCTCAGAAAATTATATTGGTTGCTGGGATATCTTAAATAATAGATATGATCATCCTAGATTGATTTTTTCATCTCATGTCAATCATATATTGAATTTGCCAGTTGTTCAACAACCGTCTGTCAGTCACTTTAAACGGGTCCATGATACAACTTTCGAATCATTAAATGCCATTAAAAATTTGGGAGTGGACACAACGTCTTGGGAACCACTCATCGTACAAATTTTACTTCAAAAAATAGATTCTGAAACTCAAAATCAATTTTTAGAATCGTTAAAACATCCTCGGGAATTATTCAAGCTAAACGAGTTCATGGATTACTTGGAGAAGAAGTTTACATCTGGAATAGAAACGCGCAAAAAACAAGAACAACATAAAAATAATAACTTCACTGTAACATCAAAACCGTTTAAAACGAGTAATTTTTACACAAAACCCAATTTCAATAAAACAACGCAAGCTAAAATTTCTAACAAAACAAGTTTCAAATGTCCGTATTGTAACGAGAGCCATTGGTTAAGTGCATGCAATATGTTTGCTTATTTGTCGCCGCAACAAAAACGCAATTTTGTTACTAAGAACAATTTATGCCTTAATTGTTTATTCAGCCACGGTGGCAAAGAATGTATATCGACTAGAAGATGCCACGAATGTCAGGGAAAGCACCACACCATTTTACACGAAGCGTTCAAAAACATCGTATCTCAGCATGTTCTTGATAAACCGTCTACTTCTAAACCTGCGGTCCTGGTCACAGAACAACATCAACAAAGCAGAAGTCAGAATGGTCACGTTTCACAACAACTTTCTAACTCTACTGAAATATTACTAGCTACCGCGATCGTTAAGGTACGAGCTAGGAACGGTGCGTATCATAACTTACGAGCGCTAATCGATCAAGGTTCGCAAACGTCTTTAATTTCGGAAAAGGCCGCCCAATTATTAGCATTACCGAGAGTAAAATGCAAGGGAGCCATTTCGGGCATAGGTACAAAGATTAGTCAATGTAAAGGAGTCATAAACATAACATGCGCGTCACTACACACCGACTACGAATTTACAACAAATGCATTAGTCATGAACACCTTAATAAAAAACTTGCCAAGCTTCATTACTAAACCCACATGGTCACATCTTGAAGATATTCCGTTGGCAGATCCAGAATTTTATGTTAGTCGCCCTGTAGACATATTATTAGGCGCTGATGTATATTCTAACATTATTATGAATGGTATAAGCAGATCGGACCAAACTGTACCTATCGCTCAACAAACACGTATAGGCTGGATACTTTGCGGTAACGTGACAACCCTACAATGCAACGTCGTCCTGCATCAAGATCAAATAGATGAGATACAAAAATTTTGGGAGATTGAAGATATTTCAGAAGAACAAAATCTATCTTCTGAAGATTTGTACTGCTTAGATTATTATAAATCAACAACTTCACGTCGGGAAGACGGCTCATACGTAGTGAGATATCCTTTTAAACAAGATTTCAAAGAAAAAATAGGTTCGAGCAAAAACTTAGCTTGTGCACAATTTCGCAATTTAGAACGGAAGTTTAACAATAATTATAATATAAAACAACAATACATATCTTTCATTCGTGAATATCTGACACTCGGACATATGAAACCAAGCGATGGAAGTCAACAACCTGAGTGTTATTTACCGCACCATTGTGTTTTACGAAACGATTCTACAACAACAGCATTACGCGTCGTATTTAATGCATCGAAAAATACGTCATCAGGGTTGAGCCTTAACGATCTTATGTATAAAGGGCCAAACTTACAACAAGACCTACAATCCTTACTGCTAAAATGGAGGCAGTTTAAATTTGCATTTACCGCGGATATTGAGAAAATGTTTCGTTTTATTTGGATAAATGACGACGACCAGACGTTTCAAAAAATTGTATGGCGCGATTCACCTAACGAGTGTTTAAGGGATTATCAATTATGCACGGTTACATACGGCACGAAGGCAGCGCCTTACCTTGCGATGATGACCCTAAAGCAGTTAGCAACTGATGAAAGAAACAACTTTAATTGTAATACAATAAAAACACTTGAGGAGTCGTTTTACATGGATGACGTATTGCACGGCGCCCATTCATTGGAAAGTAGTAAACAATTAATACAAGATCTTATAAATCTATTAAAACGAGGTGGATTTAATTTACGTAAGTGGAAGTCAAATTCATCGGAGTTAATTCAAGATACGCCAAATTTGGGTAATAAAGGGGATAATTTTGAATTTAAACAAGAAAATTCAACAAAAACGTTAGGACTTCGGTGGAATACTTTAACAGACAGCTTTATATTTCAATGCAAAATCGAGAACTCGAACACAACACATAACGTAAACGCGCCTATTACCGCCCCCCAAAATTTGTATCCTATTACCGCCAGTTTTTTTAATCATTATTTTAAGGCATGTTGTAGATTCCATGAAAGTTGTAGCCTAAAAATATTTTAGGTATGTATATTGAGAAACAAAAATAATAAAGTTTGTGTGCGTAAATAATCAGCAAACAGAGTAAATAGCCAATAATTGAGACGCGGCCGCAACGGACTTCCGCGTCATAGTGTTCTGCTCCCAGCTACATAAGAACACCTCATTATTACTTAAGAGAAATTAACATAAATAAAATGTGTATACGTGCATGCCAATATGTAACTATAATAAATAATACATTGGTTTTCTAGATTAACATCTAATACTACCGTTCTGGCCATGTCTTGTCGTTTAAATCGAATTTTACATTGGAGCGGTATTAGAAACTTAATTTTTATAAGTCGCTTCTATTAACGACCCATGGCGGTGTTAGATGTTTTACAATAGTTAGTATTTTAGCTTTTATTTCTTTTAATACATAATTTTAGATGTTTTTTTTAACTTGTTTGATTCTTAAGAGTATATTAGATAATTTGATCAATTAACGCCATACATTTTGTCTCATGGATTTTTGCCTGTTATTTTTTCTTTTTTGGCGGTAATAGAATCTTCATACTTAATTCTATTACCGACCCATACGGTCTTATTTATAAATGTCTCTTATTGTAGGTATGTAGCGTACTTTAGTTAAAATGCTGATAAGCCTACTATAAGTTCCTGTGTTCATAAATGTTCTATAGGCCAAACATAAGTTTTTAACCGACTTCAAAAAAGGAGGAGGTTATCAATTCGTCGTATATGTTTTTTTTTTCTTTATATGTTCGACCAATTTGGATGGTTTAAACGGTATTAAATAGCGGATTGCTTCAGGGTGGTCTCATTAACATCATGGTGAGGATCTTATGATGGGTTCTGGACATATAGAGTGGAACACCTCAACGGTTCGTTGACATCTCAGGGTGTAATGATGTGAATTGGAGACGAAATATGTAACTCCTCAACGGATTGGAATAATTGAACCGTGTTAAAAGGTATATTTTGTTGTTGGTAAATATTTACACAGCAAAATCAGTACATAATTGACCATTCTATGGTCTGATGATGTCCCTTGGAGACAAAATGTGTAACTCTTAAATAGGAGAATCGGAACCGTTTTTAAGAATTTTTTTGCCAATAACTTTATTTTTGCAAAACTAGTACCTACATCATAGACAATCTCAGGGTCTGATGATGTGATTTGAAGGCAAAATGTGTAACTCCAACGGATTGGAATAACTAAACCTTGTTTTAAGATATTAACCTCCATCTTATAAAATTTCAGTAGATGGTGTTTTTAATAATATTTACTTTAACTACATTACTAAGAAGAAAGCTCAGTTTTTAATAATAATAATTATTGATCTCAAATGTTTTATACCAACTTAATAAATATTTATTTTGTTTTTTTTATTTAATAGTATGGAGAATGTGTTCCTTTTTCAGTGGTCGGTAATAGAAACATGAAAAACGGTAATAGAAACATTGACGTACTATACATAGACAGGCTATCTCAAACAAAATGTGTGTTCCACCGCCGGCTTGCCCTCCATTCTCTTTTCAAACTAGAAGCCTCGTTTGCACACTTGCCATAGAGTAACTTTGTATATGACACTTGTCGAACCAAGACAAGCAGTCACCGACTCCAAATCTTTACAAGCTCTTACTCCAACTTTATTTAACGTGCAAAAGCGTTTAAACGATTTCAAACGTAATTACCATTCATTCGTGTCAAAAAATCCAACACTTTAAATTGGTCACAAGCGTCACGTCGGCAAGCTTATTTAGTCCATTAACAAGCTAGTGGCTTGCCAAGTTCAAACGCTCCTTATGATTTTTTCATTCAAAATGGCGGGAACATTGCTCAATAATTTAATTTAATTCGTTTTAGTTGATTTAAGTTAAGATTTTGTTTTCTTACTGATGATAAAGTGATAACATTATCTTTTTTGTTTTTTGTCGTGCAATTGTGACACATTCTTATAACGCACGACGGCATTTTTTCAGTTTTTTCGTGAACAATTTTGACATGCGGCCGCAATGAGCGCAGCCGAGTGACAGCCGAGTGACAGAATTAAATGCAGCCGGCCGGCTGCAATGCACACCCCCGAACCCGATGTTCGCGGTGTCCCTTCTATACGCTAGTAATAATAATTCTATGAATAGAAACAACATCATCCCATCGGGCGGTAATAGAAGCAGCCGCTATTTCAGATTAAATTATTATTTATTAAATATTGTGTGATTAAACACTAAATTTAAGTGCTGAATATCATAGAATATTTAATTATGATAAAGAATAAATTAAAACGCCTGTCCTAGCATAACGGCGTATATCTAATTTTCTGAAGTTCATCCAAAGTCAGCTTAAACTGGCGGTAATAGGAACGTTTACGTTACTAAGAGATCGATGCTTTCGGACATATCTAAGTTATTCGACCCCTTAGGATGGCTTTCACCATTATCTACGAAATTAAAACTACTTTTCCAAACCGTTTGGACAGCAAATATTCTTTGGCATGAGAAAATACCTGAAAACATCCTCAACGAGTGGATATCATTAAGAGACAGCTTGTCACTCATTGAACAATTTCAAGTACCAAGATGGTTAGGAACACAAGAAAACGATGAAGTTGAATTGCATGGCTTCTGTGATGCTTCTAACCAGGCCTATGCATGTGTTATTTATTGTAGAATAAAAAGAGATGATAAAATATTAATGACACTCCTGGCGGGCAAGGCACGGCTGGTACCTGTATCTAAGAAAATATCCCTGCCTAGGATTGAACTAAGTGGAGCTTTACTTTTGACTAAACTGATGACCAAGGTTCAGGAATGTCTTCAAAGCCATGAATTGAAACTTTTTTGCTGGACAGATTCGATGGTAGTCTTGGGTTGGCTTCGCGGGGATCCAGGACGCTGGAAAACCTTCATCTCTAACAGAGTCAGTAAAATAACTGAGAAAATACCTGCCAGTCGTTGGAGTTATGTTAAATCAGCAGACAACCCAGCTGACTGCGCTAGTAGAGGCATGACTGTTAATCAATTACAACAACACTCCTTGTGGTGGAACGGCCCTACCTGGCTGTTACAGGAATACGAAGTAACGGATCCGCAAACAATTCCTATATGTAATGAGGAGGTTCGAAAAATTAAACAAGTTAACTTTATTTCCAACGATGATAACTCTATTATAAATATACTAATTAATAAATACAGCTCTTTTAAAAAGTTAATACACGTGTTAGCATGGGTACATCGCTTTATTAAAAATTGTAGGGATAAAATTAAAATTAAACAAACATTCTTAACACTTGAAGAAATAAAACAGGCGCGTAATACAATTATAAAACATGTACAATATAATGAATATATTTCAGAAATTACAAACTTGCAACATAAAAAACCTATATCCACAAAAAGCAAACTATTAGAGTTAAATCCATTTATAGACTCAAATAATATTCTAAGAGTTGGTGGAAGACTCAGAAATGCAACGATCTATCCAGAGATGAAACACCCCATCATTTTGCCCCATCTTTTTGACGGACACGTTCGCGTGGTCACCCTTAAAACTAAAAGCGGACTCATAAAACGACCAGTTGTCAAGATCTCTGGAATGCCTGTTAACTCAGATAGTTTGAAACAAACGACCAATAACAACAACAACGGAGCGGAACAACCCCCAGCCTCAACGAATGAAACACCTAAACGACGTAAGAAGTTGAATGTTTCATCCTTAGCGATGTCCTTTATTTACTTCATGTGCTTACTGACTACGTCTCAAGCGAGTTATAACTATACTTCGTTAAGAGAAAACCAAGGCATATACTTCGATAAAATTTCCAACATGCAGATAATAAGAGATGAGTGGAAGATAGTTGTATACTACGATATGGATCCGTACTGGCAAGGCACAATGACCTGTAAAAAATACCTAGACTATGTTGAACAATTATGTAATAAAATATCGGACAATACCCACTGTAACATAATAACCCTCCAGCTGCGAAGAGAATACGAGGAAATTGAATATTACAATCAAATACTTTTAAATCAGAATACCGGCATGCGTCACGACATACGCCGACGCGGCATCATCAACGGTGTCGGATACCTGGCTAATACACTATTCGGTGTATTGGATGAGAGATTCGCAGAAAAATATCAACGAGACATCCAACTCTTACAAGATAATGAAAATCATCTGGGATCGCTCTTGAGAAACCAGACCTCGCTATTTGAAGCGGAGTACAATATTCTAAAGAGAGAGGAACAATCAATTAACAAACAACATAAATAACAAAATCAACTAAATAACAAAATAGATAATCTTTCGGAAACTTTCAAACATGAATCTGAAAAGAATGCCCTCATTAATGACGTTAGCCTAGGATCGTTAGCTGCTACAAATATTTTGAGAAACTTGAAAAATATACAAACTTCGCTATTGGATACATTAACGGATATTTATCACGGACGTTTTAATTATCATCTGTTACCCCCGGAACAGCTTAAACAACAGCTCAGCCTTATCTCTAGTCATCTAGAAAAGGATATTACCCTACCCATAAATAACTTACAAAATGATATTAAATCTGTATATCGCTTATTAATAGTGAAGGCCAGAATGACTGAGAAATATTTAATAATAGAACTAAGGATACCTTTAGTAACACGTGACTCATTTGAACTATTCAACACCATCCCTGTTCCAGTATCGACAAACAATAGTCAGTTTAGCATCGTACCAATATCACCGTACGTTGCTGTAAATCTAAAAAAGGACTCTTATTATATACTCTCGTCGGAAGATATAACAACATGTCGACATAAAGATAATGATGTGTTGTTCTGTCACATGAGGAAACCTGAAACACACCTGAAGAGGGATGAGCAATTTTGTGTGAAAAACCCTAAAACTAACGCCTGCTATTTCAAAGTTTTAAATAATTGTGAGAATAACTGGACAGAACTACATGTAACTAATAAATATTTATACTCTTGCTGCACACAGTGTCATGTGCGACTGTTATGCAACGAACAAGTCACTTCAATTCAACTAAAACATGCTGGAGTCTTTACAATCAATCATGGATGCATGCTCAAAACAGATACATTTTCCTTACATTCAGAAGGAGAGAAAAACAGCCAAGTGTATACAAAGAATAATCAAGGAATAATACCAATAAGTCCTATTAATCACTTAATTAACTACTCATTCCCCTCTGTGACCGACTACATTGCCGAGAATAGCACTGATGTTGAATTGAGACAAATAAAAAATCGTTTAAATTCATTAAAAGAAAACAATGTCCAGCTGAATCAAATATCATATCATGATATACATCATTATACAGCTATATATGTGGGACTCGCAGCATTGATAGTAGCAAGCTGCGCATATATTTACTATCGTCGGAGATTGAGTCACCAGGTGACTTATCCCGTGGCCGTGGCGAGGGACGCAGGAGCGGGCTTGGAGCTCTCCGCCGCCGCCGCTGCACCGAGGTCGGGTCGCGACGTGACCGTCGCTACCATTTCTACCAGTGATCAGTGCAGTGATCAGTGCTAGTGCTAGTGTTAGTGATAGTGGTAGAGTGTTCAATAGTGAATTAGTTGATAAAAGTGCCTCACCCGTTCAACGGAAAGTTGTGTTTAAATAGAGACATTAAGATTCAAAATGCAATCACCTTGTATTTCATCTAATCTCGTCTCATCTTGGTGGGGAGCATGTACGGTGTAACCGTACACTCTTTACTTAGCTATGCACTTTTACGCGCCAAGCGTCGTAATTAATTGATTTATATTTAGTACGTTTTCGGGAAACGAGCAAACCGCGCGTGCTCACTACCATTCATTAAACAACATCTTTAATTGGTCATTATAATTAAACTTTCTATCAAATCAACAACGTCAATCTTTCATTTAACTATCGTATGGTAACAACAACCCGTACAATCCCAATTGATCAAAGCGAAAACTCACTGTTCCCAAATACGACATAACTACACCTCTCTGCCTTATAAGATCATCGTTTCCTGAATACCAAGGAAATTGCTCATTCGATTTAATTAATTGCAACTAATTAAATGTTAATCAGTGATGATAATTATTAGTTTAAGGCAGTTGTAATTCACTTTCGCATGTTTTTATTGCGCGGCTTCCCTTTGCCACATCACTAGTGTATTGTACCGAATATCTTTACACAAAAACTTAATAAATTCAATTAAAGCCACAGCTAGTGAATGAGTCTCTTTCATCACTACTATTGATTGTGATTTGCAAAGGCACGTTTCCCTAAAATTAAGGCATTCTCCTGATTTATCGTTGTCAGTTGACAGATTATAACCTCAAACAATAATTCTTGTACTAACAAGAGTAGCAGAGTACGTTGTTGATCTCTATTACCAAGCATCCAAGGCACCTGTGGGTGTATTTATTGTTATCAAAAATTTGAACAACGAAGATGCTGAAAGATAAATACTCTTATCTTTGGTCTCTAATAGTTATATTCAACGGAGCGATAGACGAGGTTTGAGAGGTTCTTTACAGGAAGACAATAACAAATCTTGCTATTACGAATCAAATCAGCCATTGCGCTATTACGTATCGTGTTTCATTGACTTCTTTTAAAAAGGTCTAAAGAACGAGATTACTCTCGCCGAGTTATGAGGAGCGCGTATTTGCTCGCCAGTCAGCAGTGGCCAGTGACCAGTGCCCGGGGTATGAACGGGTTACAAATTGAAAATGAAAATAGGTAATTAGCAAACCGTAGCGGATCACCGCCGGCTGCGATTACCACTTATAAATCAGTACCGAACCGGTTCCCCAAGAGGACAGGGAATGACTCTTGGGAATAATTTCAGCTTGCAATCAACAGATCATGTATTGAGAGATGAAAATAAATCAGGTAGGTAATGTATAAAATAGTGTAAATAACTGCTTATAAATAGATGATTACTTTTTAGAAAAAGCTAATATTAATATAACCATAAATTAAAATTTAAAAAAACCTCCGACTGCGATGTTGGGACCAGGGAGTGTCGACAATACAAAAACGGGTGATGCTTATGACTGACGTTTATTGACTAATGAGAGTAAAGAAAGGGTACATAGATGTGCTTATATGCTAAATATGTCTATATTGTACGGGTGAGGTGTATGCGTACACTACAGACAGTTTTATTTACACTAAACATAGCTAAGAACAATCTCGATTAAGTCACCTTTCATGCAAAAAACTAGATCAAAATCGGTTCATCTGTTTGGGAGCTACGATCCCACAAAGAGACATAAAGATACACAGATACTCGTACACGTCAAACTTATAACACCCCTTTTTTTCGCCGGAGGTAAAAAACATCCGTCAACATCATTGTGAGTTGTGCACAGAACATAGTACCTTTATGGAAACTCCTGGAATCTTGTAGCTAAAAGAAATAATAATTCCTTCCGATAATGGACATACCAATAGAAACTAAAATCTTCAAGAAAAAAAACCATTTACAGTACAGAACCCTATTTATTTGAGCACGAGTACGATATAGATATGACCGGTTATTTTTAACATTAAAATATGACCTAACCATTTTTTTCTCTGATCCTTTGTTCTCCCGTGAACTCATTCCCAGCGCGCAGTCAAAAACCCATACATTCAGTGTGCAAGCCACAAGTCTGCAAGAAACACAGATTGCTGATAATTCCCGACAGGGTGGTCACGTTTCCAGCTGCGTGGTGACTGCTGGCCACTCCGACCAGCGATACGCGGCTGAGTGAGTTATGGCCGAATTAGAGATCGTCGCCCGCATTGCAACATTCGCAACTAGATATTGCCTTTAATTGCTCTCGCTCGTTCATAAATTTCAGTCACTTGTTTATCCTTTCTACTAGATGTCAGTTGACTGGTGGGAAATAGGTTTGTTTTGGTTAGACGATATTATTAATGATACCGATCACTACAGTAAGCAATATCTATCTGTCTATCTCTACGTACGCGATATACTCAATATTTTCTGCATTAATTTATTTTCATTTACCAAAGTTATTAATTTATGAGAAAGATTTAGGTGTAGGTATCTCCTAGGCTGGAGGAAAAGCGGCGAGATCTGGATTTATTAGACAAATAAAAGCAAGTGACTGCTCATCTATATTGTCTACTATGACTTACGACTAAGTAACGCTAACTTTTCTCAGATAATTTATCTTACTGCCTTACTGCTATAATGTGAGAAATAGGTCTTTGGGTCTCTCTAATGGGGCTAGCTCTATGATGAACAGATGACACTCGTTATAAAGACCAAGACCTTATTGTCTGATACCCACGCGATTCTAGAATTGCGACTCTAGAGTCGTAATCCCCCGTCATTGTTAACTACAAATTAAGGTCCTAAGGGACTTAACATCCGTGAACAAGCAATCATATTATCACGTGGGCGCTCTCAGGTACCAATTCTGTGACCCGGGGGTCAGAGTCGTTCACTATAATGATGGTTGAATATTAATTTTTGGCGATGCATTTCTTATGAACCAATTTCCCTGATTATAGCAATTGGATGAACAAGAGGGGCGGGAGCATGAAATCGATGAATAAGGCGAATTAATTCTGAGCGAAGTAAAAATTCAATAATAAGTTTTCTTAATGCTGATAAAAATGCTGTAATTTTTGCCCTTCATTGGTGAATTAAATTACACAACACAACCGTGTAAGCAAGCATGTAATATATTGAAAACGAAATCACAGAAAAAAATACAATTTTGTTTTGTCAATATTTGGCAAATGAGTTGATGTTATTATGGTGATTGCCACCACATTGGCAACACTTGGTAGGTATCACAATCCGGCCATAAAACAGAGGGAAAGGGGTAATTTTATGTAAAGCTTTTTAAGCTTTGTAAAAGCTCTTAGGCAGTCAATGTGTTTGAAAATTTTAGTTAATAATAGGTATATGTACTTAGGCTATAATTAATTTTCTAATTCACGTTGAAAGTGCGTTGGATTTAAACCTGGATCTCTGGTGTGAAAGGGCAGCTATGTATCACTGGCCTTACTGGCCTATCTATCACAGCTTTCACTGGTATGACACAGATAGACAACTTCACGCCTATTGTGTCGACATCGATGATTAGTTCCGCCACTCCGCCGTGATCCCTCACAGACCACGGTCACTTTCGCCTCTCAAAATGAACATTTTTTACAACGTTCTTTCGTCTACCATTGGTAAATAGACCGTGGGAGTTTTCAAATTAACTTTTACACATCGGTTTTGTCAGTTTCGAGTAAAATATTGCTTTTTTTGTTTTAATATGGCAAGCTACAAATACATTTTAACCAATTAATAGAAATTCGAGTACATACTTATTTTAAAAGGCTACTAAAAATTCTGTATTATTAAAAGTATCACGGTAAAGAAAATGAAATAGATACATTTAGGAAGTTCGAATGTTGACAGATTTTGCTGATATAGAAACCAAATTATGTGACTTTTAGGTATAAGGCCATTACAATATAAAATAATATTATAAATAAAATCTGTTACAGAATTATTAATGAACTTAACGTATAACTTATACCTTTTACGGTATAAGGTAGGTACCCTACAAATATTTACCATAATTCCATATATGGTCATTTGACAGACTGTATTTGAAACTTAGCAGAATGCAATGCATCATAAGCAATATTTCATGCATAATTATGATGCAGTCAGATTTGAAGGATTTATGGGGTATCTTAGTCGCGATAAATTACAATTAAGGACTCGCAACAGTTTCCTTAGTATAAACTTGTCAATTAAATAAATCTGTATGTAATTTCTAATGTAAAGCTTTAAACTTGTTTGTTGGTTAAGATCATACAGGAAAGAAAAAAGTTAAAGTCAAAACCACGGTTTGGTGATCTGATAGCAAGAAGATTTTGCTTCGAAAGCCTGAAGACCATGTGAACGTTTTTAGGGGTCTACAACATAGATATAATTAAATAACGATTCTACAATTTATCAAGAGATTGTTTATGGTAAAATTTGAAAATGTAGCTTTAGCCCTTAGAAAAGTTTGAAAGAGTCCAAACATTAGATATCTAGTAGACGACTATTTTCCTTACGTCATCGTCTATTCAGTCGTGTGTAGACTGTAGGCCAATAAATCAGAGTAAACGCGGTTTACACTGTGTTACACTGTCCCGCGAGCCGCGAGCGGTGCTCGGGTGAATGATACTCGCATGATGAATGTTGCCGTCATTAATCAGCGCCATGTGTGGTGTCAGTGATGTGGTGTGGAGAGCGCGGTGGAGACTGGAGCGCGGTGGAAACACTCGCAACAATCGAAACGATTCGTCCGCTCGGTTACACTGTACAACTGTAGGTATGTACTCGGTATTGAGTTACTTAAGATTGACATACTCTACTTGTTGTCAGGACTGTCCCGCGGAATATGTCAAGTTTTTTATGGATTTAGGTTTTTTATGGATGGGCGTAAATTAATAAATTTTCATTTTCGGGGTTAAATTTGGTCAAAATATGTACGAAAAAACTACATGAAAATCTTATGTGCTATATTTTAAAAAATTAAAAAATTGAGATTTACAGTTTGGATCCCTGCCCCGCGATTACGGTTCGGATTTGAACAATTTTTGAAGTATTTTATCGTGATCATCGCACCAGTAAATTTGTTCCGGGTTGTATGGGGAAAGGCGAAAACAATTGGGCCGATTTGTTCGCTCGGTTTAAGCCGATACTGCATCGCGTATCAGGTTACCGTCGCCGCGTCGACGCAGTCCCGATACATTACCTGCCTCACTCTTTTCAGACAACGAGAAGTCATACGTAAGTTATGATTTCTTTATATAAACTTAATGTAACGCTAACTGGTACTGACTGACAGACAATGCATAGCCCAAATCAGTGGACCGGTGTAGTAAGTGTCTATGGTCTGTGGAATACCATGGATGGATTTTAGGCAATTCATATCCTATAAGGATATTGTGTGAATATTGTGTGCATCTCTATCGGATAAGTAATTTAATCATTATAGAATCAGTTTTGCTATCCACATATTATAAGAACTGAGAACAAGTCAGTAGTCAACTTATTAGTTACACCTAGTTATCAGAGCAGTCGGATTACTGTAAAATAGATACGTTTGTTAAGATGTATTTACCATATTTACGGTACATAACGCGGCCATATCGCGACAGATGTAGATGTTGTAGACGTTAATCGCGTCCAATCAGCCAACGCGTTAAGCTCAGGTTAAGCTTGGATTAACCCGGTTTGTGGTTTAGTCTCGTGCAGTGGTTAAGTAAATGAGATGAGTAGTTTAGTTAGTGGTTAGGTAAGTGGCAATAGGTTCAGGTGTATCGAGTTGTAATTTTGCGTGCACTTAATTTTTAGGGTTCCAAAGTAAAATCGAAACTCTTATAGTTTCGTCATGTCCGTCTGGCCGTCCGTCTGTCTCTCCGAAGCAAAGACCCTTAGTGCTAGAAAGCTGTATTTTGGCATATTTATAAACATAGTTATTAAAAGTCCAGAATTGTAGAATAAAATATTGAAAAACATTTTTTTAGGGTATATCCCTCCCCTACAGGTAACGTGAGGATGAATTTTTTATTCGTCACGCACCCTATAGTGTAGGGTCTTTCAAAAATATTATGGGTCTTTTAAGACCATTTTTGGAATTAGGGGTCCGTTTGCGAAATTTTTGGCTTTATTAAAGTGCTAATTGTCAAAACTAGATTACATGAATTTATGATATTATATGAATTTAAAAGGAAAACTATCACAACTATGTTAACGTAAGTAGTTAATGAGAAATAGTCGATAAACTTACTACTTCGGAACTCTACATTGCGCGTGGCCTGACACGCACTTGCCCGGTTTTTTGAGGGTTTATATTTCACCCGCCTGATTAACTTTTGCCCCAAGTTATTTAAATACGGCATTTCATTTCACTGAACTCGCTCATTCTGATACAAAATTCTGCGTGGAGACTGGAGATCAATTTTTTTATTGCTTTAAAACTTAACTTTATGTAAATTTTCACATATAAATTAAGAAATTAAAGTAAAATATATAATGTGGTTTTATAGACCATTAGTTCCCTTGATCTGTTCCCATCATCAAGGCATTAACACCATGTGACTTCAACATCCGTAAAAAAGATCAAATGAACTTGTAGACTCGTACATTAGATGAAAATCAAGAGATCGAACATTACGCTAATGTTCGTCGAAGCCCAGTTCCCACGAAAATAATATCTATTAATACGAATCGCAAGAGGCAGTGCGGCGGTGTGGGGCAAAGGTCCCCTCGCAAGCACCCAAGCACCCATTCACCTAGATCTGCCTCGCGGGTACTCTGCTGATGTTTAAATTACAATCTAATGTTATTTAACTAAACTATTACATTGACGTTCTTGATAGTTCCTTGGCGTGTCAGTGAAGTGAAATTAAATGTTCGAAGTTGGTATAAAACCATTAATTTTAGAAAGTCACAGTATACTAGACTGTTTCTTCAACAAATCCTTGCTGTGACGGACTCGGAAAAGTAGCAAGTTTTTCACATAATAAAAATTCGTAATGATATAAGTTCTGAAGTTCAAATTAATGGCAATTTTAATAATCATATAAATTAGGATTAATACTTTAATTTCAATATTTTATTCAAAGATTTTAATATTTTATTGAAATAAGCTGCTTACTGTTGACATGAATATTAGGCATAAGGTTGACGTCACTCTGTCGGATAAACTGTTATTACTTTTGCTAATAATATGAGTAAGTGTGTCTTGCTGATTTACCAATACATACTTATAGTATCAATTTTGGTAAGTTTACTCGCTTCCTGCGAAGCGATAACGATTTAAACGTTATTAGGTGAGGAATTCCGACTATTCCAATTCACTGCGCCGTTAACAGTGCATGACATTACAGTTTCTTCCGAAAAAACTCGTCCACGTTTGTGATATCTAAATTAAGGGAAGATTTTTTATGCAGAGCCGACAGATGATCTGATGAGCCGCCTGGTAAGTGGTCATCGTCGCCCAGGGACGTCACTAACAATTTTGGCATCACCGCGTTGCCAGCCAAGAAAGATAAGAGAAGAAAGAACTTGTTTCAACTTGTAGGTATAGTATTACAGAATATATAACAAATCAATGATCATTTCTACTCATCCAAGTGAGTTTTCAATTAGCGCAGCTCATTGCAATGTTTATGCATTCAGCAAACGGTCGGTAATTACAGAGTATGACTTGTGATCGATTGATCCGCGATCTCAGTTTGCTCCGACTGCTCTGTGGTGGGTATCTGTCATGCCGAGGGTTGTCACACTTGCCACACATCCTAAGGAAGTCACGGAAATGTTCCAGCTAATCCCATATCCCGTGGCAGTGTAATTATGTTTGTGAAACAGAGTTTATCTTGGTTACATCGTATCAAAAATGATAGTAAAAGTCCCGGGAAAAGGATAGTAAAAGCATGTAAAATTATTTGCATTATTAACTCATAATAACATAGTCGTGAGTTGTGTTTTGATTTTTCAAAGTCGGATGCTGTTAGATTCACAGATTTTAGAAGCACACAGCTCAAGTGTAGGTAAATTAATTTCTGTCATGAATTGTTTTAACTATTGTTTTTTTAACCAAAATATCCAATAGAAAAATTGTCGCGGCAATGCCGTTCGCGATGAGAATGGCACTAAACGGTCAATAACAGAACTTTATGTTCGGAGGTTGTACTAATAATAATCATTGAGTGGTAAATGAGCTGAAATTGGGTAAGGTTTAAGTCCCATTAAGAAATGGGACATCCGGGACATCCGGGACATCCGGGACATCCGGGATAGCCGGGATAGCCGGGATAGCCGGGATAGCCGGGACAGCCCTGGTGAACGCGTGCAACATGTGATTAGGAGCGATGTTGATACAGGCCCGGAACTGGATTGAGTCGTTCAATGGCGGCGGCGGCGGCCGCGGCGGCTGCGGCGCGCTGCACGCGAATTCCTTATTAACTCGTCCATCTTTCTTGTAGCATTAGCATACAGAACGACGAAAGGAAACGGCTTTATAGATGTTCATCAAACATTCAAATGGTTGATTATCCTGTACGATTCAACCATCAACATTATCGCATATTGATTACGTCTGCTTGTGAATAATTATGACTCGTGTTACAAATAATCTGATTAAGGGTGAATGCAAAAAATAAGTAGGTGTATTTTAAGATTTGCTTCATTTGAGATTTTGTTTCGTTGGTATAAAAGAAAAGAAAACGGCGACCGAGATCCAGTAAAAAAACAGATTCTGATGTTGCAATTCCTTCTTAGTCAGTGACATTAAAATTATAACTTTAAGCTCTTTAGCTAAAATTATACATTCACTATAATATTATATCTGTTGTTTAGCAATCGAACAATATGACATCAATAGTCCGTATTGCAGCACAGATGAATTGCCTCTTTGTGACATACCTGAAAGTGAAATCCTGAGTTAGTGAACTCGGGGCAGTGTATTGTGATCAAGTTTAGGACGGTGAAAGTGGTATCAGGGGTCGGTGACAAGCTGACGGGGTCCGCACGAGCCCCGTTCCCGTGTCGTGCTCACGGTGCACCAGTGCGCGTGCCCCACTGTCTTGTAGACGTTGTGACATACAGAAAGCCTAGTCGACGGAATATTATTCTCCTGCTCGAAGGACCAGTGATTGAAGGTGTACAAATACCCCTCTAATTTTTTTAAGTTTATTTTTTTATACATTGTGTACAAAAAAAAATGTTAACAAAACCTTATTTATAAGTACTATTGTTTCTTCTGTGATAAAACTTTAAAATTTAATTTTCAGAGAAAGCAAACAAATGTGTGAATCGAATCAATCGATACTTAATAATGAACCTTTTGCTGGGAGTTCCAGTTGATGACGATTATAAACACAATTAAATGGATTATAATAAGTAATTAAACCTCTTTATTATGCCTGTGCATAACATAAATAAAAGCAGCATTTTAACTGTTAGTAACTGAACGCTCAAAGAACTAAAAATAATTTATGTTATCCATTTGTTAATTGATTAGTTGCTCGATTGACGATGATGATTTATTGAATAGGTTTTTGTAGTCAGTGCCAAAAGTTATTAATAATTGACTCATGGCTCTTACGATACGATTTTAAAGTGCCTCTAAGAAAATGTTCGATAACTCAAGATAAGATTGGTTTGTTTGAAATATTTGATCATTTAAATTCCTTGAATCTGGAATGTGGAAATCGTGAAGTAACTTTTTTGGATAACGATAACTATTAGTCGAAAAAGCTTCTTACAAAACACTTAGGATATCGAAACGAATCAGCCTTTATAACATTTAGCTTTACTCCAGTTTGATTGACCTTTATCGTGACTAGTAAATTTTTATCTGGCACCAAAACAAAAACAAGGGAGTGCAGATTGCTAGCATGATTATAATTCAGAAATTTTTAGCCTGGAAATGCGACGACGGTTCATTTTAGCGCCTTATGTATTGTTGTTTCTATCACTAGACATGAATGAATCATTTAGGTATTTAGGGAAGTATTTACACCAGTCAAGACCGTACCGTGCATTATGTATGAGGCACAGTCATGTCAATCGAGGCAACAGATGCAATAACTTTGTGCCGTGATCCGTGATTCGTGACCCATGCCCCGTGCCCCGTGCCCCACGACCCCGGGATTCCGGGACGGAGGCGGAGGATCTTTATTATCTAATGGAGGTGTTAAACATCCATAATGCTAGTTGCAGCTTCCATCTCATATTTATTAGGTACTATTCCATTATCAATAATCAAATTACTTTGAGTCGAGTCATATCGATGTTTTGAAATTTAAATCATAGGATTTTATTACTAATTTACTATAAATACTCGGTCTTGCATTACACAATCTTCAGAACAATGACAACAAATTATTTACTAACTTCTTAGTATAAATACGACCTGGAAAGCAAGTTCCGTGAAGAATTCCTGCGGTGGGCCCTTAATGGATTATACTGATTACTGAATCATTGGTAATATTATGAAATGAACTTGAAGACTACTGATATTCACTTGAGTGTTTGCCGCAAGCCACAAGCCGCAAGCCGCACCTCACTACTTAAAGTGTAGTATACGTCAGTCAAGATGCCTTTGATGGATAAGATTCATCCAATGAAGTCTGAAATACAAATATACAACCTCCGGTAGCCGATAGGTTCTGATGCTCACTTGTTAGTGACCTGCTAGTTTATGAGGTTCTGGTTTCGATTCCCGGCCAGGGCAGACATCGAGTAACAGATAAATATTTGTCTGGCGTGTTATTTATTTTTTATATTATGACACTACTCGATGAAAACATTTTTTTTATTAAATTAAAATTTGTATTTGAGAAACAATTATGATCGAAGGCGTTTTTTAGCTAGCTCGAGCGCGGTTTTATTCCAACGGGAAAATATTCCTACGGGAATATTTCCTTTTGCATCATTGGTGTATATTATACTACTTAGTTTGTGTTTAATAATAACGGATGAATCCCGACAAACGAAAAAATGGTTGGCATGCGGCAAGGCACGCTGGGAAAAGGCTAGGAATGCTCTCCGATGAGGTTATTGTCCAGCAGTTTTTATTTTTTGCCAGTTAAAAATGTTAACGTTATTTCAAAAGCATAAAATATATGTAATAGGCAGTCAATTTAAACTGATACTTACTGAATTTATATTGCTCTATCACGGAACATAGACACAGGCAAGAAAATTACCATTTGTGTTCTTTTGTTACGGCTATAATAGCTAGAACTATAATATTCATTGGTTATACAAACTATTAGGAAACAGATGAAGATTCTGAGAAAATATAAAATTGTGGATTTATTATATTATGGCTTAAAGCATAAAATAAACTTGGGAGTTCTTGGGACTCCTGAAAATTTTAGATACAATTTTTACTTTCATATTTATCTTTGGAGCTAATACAAAATAAGTTATTTAATTTGTCAGGATAAAACAAAAGATTGCTCTTTAATAAGTAATTTAGAATGTTTCTTATTAAGGTAGACCTAGAAATCCATCGGATGACGCACGCAACCGAAATAAACGCAACCACTAATCGCTAGCATCCATCACGCCTCTAAGTAATAGCTATAAATACAAAAAACATCGTTTAATACGAACTTGGTAATCGAATTAGACGCGCGGAGCTTGCTCGGGATTACTCTGGCTTTGATCTGATCCACTGGCTGGAAGCAATTGGTAAAATATGCTTGTAGACAGATCTTCAAAGAGGCGACGAAATAAACATTACGATAAATATTATCATTTTATTACAATTTAATAACCGTTGCAAAACATGGTCTGCAAACTAAAGTTATGGTATTGATATTAATAACATTAGTTAAGTATCAGTAGACTACAAATTGCATTGCTTTGTAATAAAAGATAAGATGGGAACAATGATGCGAAGTATAATGAGTGGTTTGAAAGAGAACATTAATTTCAAACACACTTTCCAACTTCAGACGTCAAAAACAATTTTGACAATTGATTTCTGAAAGGAGAAAATAAAAATCCCTAGAATTGTGCATAATTATCTACTATCGCGATTAAAATTAAACATAGCCTATCGACCATCAAAAGCTACTATTGCTTCGTTCCTCCTTCAGCGGAATGCATCAAAATTATATTGTCTTGAATCAAAGGGGAAGCCCCTTACACCTCAAATCTTGCAATTTGTCTTATAGCTACAGAATCATTACTTAATCAGTTAACAACAACTAGTCATTAATAGTTTAAACTCTGACGCTTTCAACAAAATTTGACTCGATGAGTACTACGATATGTTACATGACAATAATAAACCATTGGTTATAATTGGTTTCATTATAATCACTGCTTAAATATTCATAGACTCGAACAAGGTGCACGCAATGTAGTTCTACAATTGGATTAATACTGTCGTAGTTAACTTAGACAGTACAATAAACGTAGTAAGTCGCTGCAATGTGCCTCGCATCACCTCACTGAGCCGAGTGACGAGTGACGTGTGCATTGAGTGATTTATCGACAATCGCTCCACGATTTACGGAATCAGAATCAGATGATGTGATTCTTGCAGTTCGTGCCTTGAATAATAAACTTGATATTTAGTTTATTATTACGCAACCCCGAACAGTAAAATATTTGATGCCGTAGGGTCATTTTGTAAGATACTTGATTAGCAAGATACAGTGATTGACACCTAACATGAAAGATCGATTGATCAATCAATCATTACTTAACTATCAGCAAATTATCGAAGTTACGGGATAAGAAGATGCACGTGAAAGAATTATTGTAGGTACTGAGTTAAAAAATCGACCACGTTATGTAAAGGGCGCTGTACCGACAGTTGGATGGGTGAGCGACAGTGGCGAAAATTTCTTTAGCGCTTTTTGATTTTTTTTTGTGCGTGAGAGGTGCGTGCCATGAATCGAACTGGATCCTCTGCGTTCGGGAGACCAACGTTCAAACCGCTAGGCTATCACTGCTCAGATAATTATAATTATAAGAGCTCCTCTTCAATACTCAAAAGGAGAGACCCATGCCCTAATAGTGGGTCATTAATGGTTTGAAGCCAACTCTTACATCAAGTCAGTATGAGTCTTAAAATCTTACTTAAAAACATGTTTTAGGCGGAAGTAACCACTATTGTCACTCTTGTCTTGAGACTTAAAGACCAGCGATGGTGACTATGATTTAGTATGACCATCCCTTACAATCGAAGTCAGCTGTTAGGACACCGGGCTATGAATGATTTATCGATAGATCACTCAATGATTTACGGATTGAACTATGAAGATATATTCCTGCAGCCTGCCCGTTCTGGGCCACAGATAATTAACTTACACAATGCGCTTTACGGATTGAGTTTGCTTCTAATTTGGCATTGATGTATTCAACGAGGTATTACGGAGCTTTCTATTCTTGTCACGTACATCTGTTTAACTTTATGGATTACACTGTTTCATCATTTGTGAAATATTATTATGATGTCCGTGGTCCGTGAGGTGAGTTTTTACGAGTTCTTGTCTTCATGGTTTTATATGTCACAAAAATCATAGAAATTGCACACAATTGATCACAATTACCCACGGTCTAATCAGAACACACATTCTTCTATTACATAAATTACAGTCTCAGCCGTGAATCGAAGTGGAGACCTCCGCTCGGTAGATTAACTGCCAACTTAAGATTTGGTTGTCGAAAATGCCTAAAAAATATTGCGCATACCTAAACTTTTTTTATTCAGTGGGTATAGTTCCAGATGGTCCGAATACTTCCGGACACAATATTAATGAAAAATAGACCAGGGACTGAAGACTGAATTGAACTGAGCGATTTATCGACATCGGGGCTAGCGATTTGCGGATTGAGACAATGCATCAATAGTGATGTGGTGTATCGATAAACGCTTCCCGTTGAATAATTTACTCGGGTCAGACAGTGACAGCGGGCCGGTTGCACCGGTTTGCCGCGGGATCGTCCCTAGGGTTGGACATCGGTCGTACATCTTGCATGGAACTACATTAGTGGATTTTTAGAATTATAGACCTAGATGTCAGTTACGTTAGATACACAGCTGGAACAGTCTGTGCAATTGAAATGTCTTTAAATTTAAAAATTCTAAAAAACGTGGTGAATCTCAGTTGCATATTTATTGTTGTTTTTTTTGAAATTTTCAGTAAAATACCTTAAATTATTCCTATGTTACATCTAAATACCACAAAAGGTTTCTAAATCTGTGAAATAAATTCTCAGTAAGAAATCAGACAAATCAAAGTCACTGGTAATGTATTGTAATTATAGTCAAATTTTATACCAAGTAGCGTCAACATAAACGATAAGTAAATGTATAAAAACACGAGTTTATGATTTGCAAACTCTCAGCCCTGTTGCAGCTGAATCCAGTTTCCGTAAACACAGGCAGGCGATTGATAAATGCGCCCAGTTGATTGAGAGCTCTAATTCCGAAGCACGATTACGGTATTATCGAGTGAGCAACACGATACTACTGCGATCCATTAGGGCACTGATTAGGATGGGATATTGAAAATGAAGCGATCAACGCGTAAGCACTGCTGTTTTTGTAGCTCACGCTGGGTATTTACAAGTGCAGTTATAGGAAGCTTGGATAAGAGGGACGAAACTGGAACTAACCATCTTGAGAGTGTCTTTAATGAATTTTGTAATAATGTTTGTTCTGTTGATACGGTAGGTGCCGTAGGAAGTAGAAAATCCAAACATTCAAAATTTAAAGATAGGAATAGACTAAGTTTCAGATAACAAAGTGCCAATTCAGTTTGTCACAATTTTACCAATTCCAAAGGCGTGAATTTAAACGACAAAATTGTTAAATAGTCCAGTGCTACCATCAATTACATTTGTACAAAGAGACAAGTCGCTGTGGTACTTTGGCGTAGTAGACAGGATACATAAATTCTAGATAAACATTGCATGCCCCAATAATTTCACGTCGTTGTTAAATTCAAAGCAAGAACGCACGTTTTAGTTCAAAACTATGGAGGCAGTGTTGCTCCAATTACAATAATCGTGATAGGCTTCCTTTTAAGTTCGGGAAGAGTATTGCGAGTTGCGACAAACACCGTCACAAGAAGCATTGAGAGATTCTATAATCGGTGTATCACGAAGACATAAAATTAATGAAGTATTTAAAGACAATTTGCAATGTTTCTGTGAAACTTGTAGTCTGTACAAAAGTTTTATTTAACAAATATTTTGTGCTATCTTAAAAAGGCAGACGAGCTAGTGTCAAACTGGTTATTAAAAACCTACCTAACTCTGCAAACTTAATGTATCACTATTTTGATTTCGATATTTTGCTTGATCAAAGCAAGACCAATTTGAACAAACCTAAGAGTATCATAAAATTACCGTCAATTGCCAAAACATTATCTAACGTAGTTGTTATTACTGTAAATATACTATTTCTCTGGTTGTTTCATTTTCGTTACATATTGATTCAGACTATAGACAAGTACACAAACGCTGATAAATCTTTCGAATTTCTCAAAAGTATATAGACAAGTACTCCAGAGAATCGTTGGAAAGATGTTTCTCTCATCGGATGTAAGCGGCTCATTGTGGTCGGCCGGCCGATTGTTGCATGAGTGATTGATCGGTGAGTGAGCAGGCATTTGCATAGCTGAATACTGATGATATAATGTGTACATTGTACGCTGTTATCGGGATTGACGACTCGTCGATCAGGTTTCTGAGAGCAGTATTATTTTAGTTATGTGAAACGGATTGTTTTTTAGGGTTCCGAAGGAAAATCGGAACTCTTATAGTTTTGTCATGTCCGTCCGTCTGTCCGAAGACTCCGAAGCAAAGCACTGAGACCCTTAATGCTAGAAAGCTGTAATTTGGCATCGGTTGGAGTTGATGAATTTTTTTCAAAAATAGGTTATATGATAAATTTACAAGGAAAACTATCACAGCTATGTCAGTATAAGTAGCTAATGAGTAATAGTCGATAAACTTACTATGTACTTCGGAACCCTACATTGCTCGTGGCCTGACACGCACTTGACCGTTTTTGTTTGCTTACAGTTTGCTATTTTTTTATGTTGAAAATACCATAATGTCAAAAAATTTTAAATATTTCAAGAACTCGCGGGCTTAACTGAGGTCAAAAAAGGATCAGAAGGGTTGTTGTAAACTCGTCACATAAATACTCCAAAAATTTCTTGTCATCGCAGTATTTAATAATCTTTACTTTTATCCAAATAGCCGGTGTTTTTCGTAAACCTAATAATCAAATGGATTATAAAGCTATATCAAAATGTCGTGAGTAATACTCAATCATTCATAATTATTAATAGTCAATATTTATTACTACTTCTCCAAGATCTTACAATAGATCCTGTGGGGCCAATCATACCTTTAGTTCGTGTTTTTTTGCAACGAATTATTATTTTTGATCAACAGCGTAAGCAGCTGTCAAGAATTTATCGACGGTGACAAGGCTCTTTTGTTTTATGTCGACAAAAACATCGACGTCATTCAAACATTTTGGGATTGACGAATCAGAAAAACATGAAACCAATATGGTAGCCGCATTGAGTGCTTCCATATAAGGAGCTGATTGTTTTTCAGGAACTCTATTGCTTTAAGGGAACTTACGTACATACATAATAATATAGGGACAAGTGTTTACAAATAAATAAGTAAATGGTAATGAAACAGGTATTTCTTTTAAAGAATTTAAGAAATGAGAATTTCTTACGAAACTAAACATTTGAAAAAATTTTGAACATAAAAGCTCACCATAGCTATAATAATTATAATTTACATTAAAGAAACGACGTCTTTTCTGTGAACTCAAATGGATTTTGATTGCCACTTAAACAACATTAATGTTTGTTCATATTTGGGCTTGCTTCGATCCATCCATCCATCCATCAGGCAACATGTCCAAATACGCATAGATTACGTTCATTACAACAACGCGGCTGGAGGTTTTTGTTCACTAAATTAGTTCAATCAACAATATGAGGTCATCGAGATATTATTGAATCCTACAAGTCTTCAAGTCCGCGGTTTTACGGACAAAAAATAACCAATTGTTGACCACACAGTCATAGCTCGCTCAGATAAGGCGTTTTGGGTAGCGGCATAGAACTTTAAGAACAAAAAATAGTCGAAAGAACAATGCCAAACTTCCATACATAGTTTTATTTCATTTTCAACTTGAGCGTCTTAAAATAAAAAATATTCTAAAAAATGCAGCATTAATTTCTGAGCTTAGATATATAAGAATTTTCAGCAGGCACACCCCAGAACCAAAGTATTTTGATATTGAATGTTTTTTAACCATAGAAATATTATACATAGAGTACCTGGTACACAATAAAACAACGATGCCGGAAGAGTATGTGATGTCACGAATGTCACGATGTGATCACTAAACGTCAACGTCAATTTTAAAAACGATTCAAAAGTTGCCATTTTACTACTACTGAAAGATTAAATTACTTAAAAGAATTTCATGAACATGGAGAAAGGTAATATTTTTAAATATAAAAATAAAAAAACTTCAAGCAGAATGTTATTTATTTATTAAAGATTGCCCAAATTACTCACTTTACACAATATGATATAATTAAAATCAGAAAATATGTACGACTATCAAAATATATTTTCTACCATAAGAGTACAAAAGTATGGAATGGTATCATTTTTACCGAATGAAAATGGACAATATCGACATCATGCATTGTTATTATAGTCAATTCATCACTTATTATTGAAATTATTTTACCCTGGGTAATACGGGTACAGGTATTAATATTAAAATACGTAAAAAAATATTTAATTGCTTCGGTATAACTGACGTTTTAAGACGCTACAAAAAATAAAAATAATTTTTGGGCATTGTTCTTTGATTTACTTTAAAAAGGACACAAGATAGAAACAGCAGGGTTAATATTAAAGAAAAAGGTTTTGTTGGTTCAAACTATGTTTGAGATTAGGACATAGATGCAAGTGCTGAAACCAAAAGTGGTAATGTTGTTACATTATAAAATTTAGCTGGTCCTTTAGAGCACAATTCTGCATTGAGATCATATCACAGATCCATTTTTACGTTTGTATCTGTTGTCTTGTTTTTTGGATTAGTCGCTATAACCTTTAACTTCAATTAATTTCTCAAACATTTTGCATAGTTTAAGATAACAGCGCTTAATAGTAATAGTAGTTTGACATATTAACAGTGGATATTTCAACAGCACGAGGTCAGCGGGGGCCTATCTTCGAATCCGTTCTATTAACCTGAATCGCGCGCTATCGGTTTATGAATGGAGGGTTTGGCAGCGATACAAATATCTGCTGGCTGCATAGGTTATTAACTTTACGATTATTATACACTGTATCGTTGGCAACATAGTACTAGTGATGGGATATGATAGAGAAGGAGAATGTTTTGCGTGTGATAGAGCGAGAGAAATAAATGAGACTGCTCACGAACTCATAAACGGGTACAATACACCAAGGCATTAGTGTTAATTGGAATGAATTAGTTCTTAGTGTTTACTAAATATTCTTTACGAGTTGTGATTTGAATGTTAGTACTACGCTGGCGAGCAGTGAAATCCTGCATTTACCTCTACGTTTTTAAGGTTATGTGCATATTCAATATTAATTACTTGTGCTTGCATGTCGTGAAGAAGCCTTGCAAGTTCAGATAACGTTGATTACAAAGGATTTAAACTCTCAAGAGAAAATGCAAGAAATACTTCAGGGTATTCATAAACAAAAATGTAACAGTAAATTTTTTCGATGACTTCAGCTCTTTAAAAATTGTACACGCTTGTCTGATCAAAGTGCTCCGGGTGATTTATTGGATATTTGACCGCGCCGAAACTTTAACAACGGCAAAGTGCGAACACGGGTCAATTCGAATCGCGATCTGGTTTCGCACCGGCTTCATATTGCCCTGTTATTTTAACTCAATTTGTAAGTGTTAAGTGGGATCGTTTTGAATAACTGTGAATTTACAACTAAAATAACGTGGGAAATAAATGCAGCTGTTGAAATTTGGAACATATTGCAAGGATCAGACTGCTTCATAAAAAGAAAACAACGATGATTTTTGAAAATAACTGCTGTCATACAATCATATTGTACTAAATTAAACAAAAAAGCAACGATTGGGTAAGGCTGTAGTAGATATGGAAACAATATCAATTCGCGACGTTCATGCTGCTATGACAGAATAAGCTTAAGATTTTGCATTTATGGGAGAGACTTTTAGAAGGAAAAGGATTGTATTGTAGCCACATGATGACATGATGTAAGAGCTAATATATACAATCACATACTTCGTCTGTTCTTCTGCTCTATTCGCATTGGATTTGAATATTGATGTCATTGCTGCTATTCTAGTTATGACAACGATCCATGCAATCTTGTAGACTGGCCAACTGTTGGCGATATTCGCTACAATTTACATGAGTAGAGGCGGTCGTTGACCTGTTGTCTAGATAACCCGTGCGGGCCCGCGGCCGCAGCCGACTGAGGTCACGATCGTCTCAACCACATTACTTAATTTTACTGTCATAGGACTCAGGGTCTTCCGCAATGGACCCAGGTTTGAATCCACGCCTTTACCTTAGAACAGTTTACCTGTTCAACGGTGTTAGGGCATTCCTATAACATAATGATGTTATTTTGTGTTCCTAAGTGTTTGTTTAATCGCAGTTATAAAATCTTGTGGTGCTTCCAACCGCTTAATAGTTTGGTATTATTCGTTACTTAAATGCTCCATAAAAATCCTTGATAATAAACGTTAATGTTAAATCTAGGATTTATTACAGTCGTAAACCCGGGGTTCGCTAAATCGAATCCATCTATGATTCACAGCGCATTGGCCGTGATTCAATACTCGGCACTCTCGGCAGGTGTATGCTGAAATGTAGTTTTATTATGTATGCATTCCAAACACGCGTCCATTTACATTTTGTTTACCGGCGCTCTAACTCCTGTTTATGGATGGTACTTATAATAAGAATTTTGGAATTCTATTTTTTTTAATCATTTCTTGAATTTTAAGTATCTAGTCAAAAATAAAAATTGTTGTCATGCATGAGCTTTTGTGCTTGAGTTACAGTAACCATTCGTGTTTTTACTAGTGAATTGTAATCTTTGTGTGTCTGCTTTTCCGTAGGGTGATTACTGGGTAAATACGTATTTCAAATCTGAGCAGCTTGCCAAGTAAATATAAAACCACTACGTTCTCATTGTTATTCCCAGGATCCCCGTATGCCTTTTCAATTTCCCGTTCAGAATTAAGAATTTATTTGAGCCTTGATTCACCCTAGAATTCGCCAGGTGCATACCCAAATGAGCTTGCAACGCTGCACCGCGCTATCAGTGCAAGCGGCGCACGCATGCATTTGCATCTTGTCTGCTGCATACGTTTGTTAGGGATAGGGAAATACACCCGCGACTCAAATAGAGGTTTCCTCGTCTCCACAGCTTTTGTACACACAATAATGTGCACGCTTCCCGGCTAATGCTAATTCGTTCGTGAGTAACGACACTGTCCTGTTAAACACATTATCTGTGACAATGTCTGATTCATTCACTTAGTTCGTCTGTAGTTTTTCAGCAAGACTATAAATATACTTACCTGTTGTTCTCGTAAGTTTACGTAGAATCTTAAATTTATCAGGTGTCTTAAGTAAAGTCGTGGCTGCTTCTAATTTAGTCTGAATGTTGGTATCCCGCATGGATCCGATTAGAAACTTACAAGTACTCCTTGTTAAAGTTATGTATTTATTCGAAATTAATTTATCATTTCTTCCGGTGCAAGAAAATAGATTTAGGAAACTTGCCTAAAAACCAACTCAGTTCAATTATTCAATTACATTAGTGTAAATTAAAATAAATAAAATACAGAATAAGACTGAAAATACTTAATCTGCGTCGGTATTGTAAAAAAGAAAAGCGTTGAAAGGAACTATGCTTTATTGTGAATGATTTCATTTCAAAGCAACCATTCACTACATATCTTTACGATTCAAGTTATCTGTGTAACATGAATAAAGACCGTTAAAACGAATGAATGATATGATTGTAATTCGAATGTAGTGGAAAGCAATTCTCGTTCCAAAGGAGAATGCCCATAGCCAGTACTCTCAAAAAAAATAATTGTGTCACAATGACTTTTGTACTAAAAATTAAGTTAAAATATTTTAAATATTTTACCGTATTTCCAAAAAAAATCTTTTTGGGCTTAATTTTCTTAAATTAATAAGTAACTTTACTTCCGTTTTACAACACAAAAGCATTCGGCCATTTATATTGGAATTGGAGCCAATCAGGGATATTTTAAGATCCTTCGAGCCAATAGGTTGCGTTGATTCGATTATGACTATGATACAACAAACTAGATGGTGTTAGTGGACTGTCAAATGAATTTGATAATTATTACATTAAAAGTTAGATGGCGTTTGGGGACTGTCAAATGAATTTTAAATTTAAACGTGTACGACTTAATGCGCCTGCATAGAGTCCATATTATTGTGTCTACTATAACCTAAATACAAAATAATTTTGTTGAAAATCTCATAACTCCTACGATTAAAATTGACTAAAGTTGGTTTGTGTAATGTATTAAGATAACTTATTCAAATAAAGGTATTTTTATCAGGACACAAAAATATTAATGTCAGTACATTTCTCCATACAAAATGGGCATTCTCCTTTGAACTTCAGACATTATAGTTCAATGGCATTAAGTGTTAAATTCCTCGTCGAAACATAATATTTACGTAAATTTATACCATGCTCATGAATTTTAATAGATATATAGATCAATATTCAGACTTGGACGTGCATTCCATAGTTCCACAAATATTGCCTAATCATGTTTGGTAAAACGATATATCTGATCAAGGACATCTACCGTCTTCTCGGTAGTACCTAAATACCTTAGAATAGGACGCAGCAAATGCTAGGCGTTATAAACAAAACAGCCAGCGTCCTGGAATGTCAAATACAGACGCGAGTAGCCAAGAAAGCGTTTTAACAACATCAACTAACATTACTGACATTGATAAGGTAATACGAGATAACGTGAGGCAGTAAAGTGCGACAAGAATTTATTATACATTGTATAATATTAATAGAGTTCCGTACCGAAATGTGAAAATCCATTGACAACTATGAAACGTGGTACCTATATGAAATTCATTATACGGGGTCATACATGACGCCGGGTTCTTTTGATCCATCTCATGGTAAGTCATCACTGAATGCCCCCGTTTGTCTCTCGCATATTTCAAAAATGATCCAAGATGTACCAAAAAGGGTGCTAAAAATTTTTGTTTCGGTAAGTTTTAAACTACTTATAAATCTAGTCAATCTCTTTTAAAATGAAATCAAATTATTATTTTCTCTGCATATCGCAATTAAGTATATAATGGTGATTCAAAGAAAAACCCTTGTCATCCTTCTATATCTATACGGAACCCTGTAGTAACGTTCACACTTGGCCAGCTATTTTAATTGGCGACGATCGAAGCTAAGCCCGTTGACATTGAAGACGAGACTTTAAAATTGAAGCCCAGCGTCTGATTTGTGAATGAAATCGATACGTGTTGACTTTAATGCATTCAGATAAAAGATGTAGAGATTTGCGATTATTACACGTCATAATAACTGTGATGGCTCTCAGGTGCAGACAAACTGCTAACGGATAGTATGGTGACGGTTAGTATAGTGTAGCTATCCTACACCATACTACCTTTTCGAACTTATTGAAAATAATTATCTTTAATGAGCTAATCTAAAAGGAACCCCATGTATCTTTTAGAATAGACATAATTAAGAACACTGCTGGAATAGACCTTCCCTGATTGGCAACACTTTAACCGATCCTGGGCCATTGGAAATTTGAATGCAGCTCTTTTCAGCTTTCTTTATTCCACTGGAACTTCGACATAAAATGCAAAAGACTTATTGATTAGACGTGAAACAAAGTGAACAGTATAAAGCAGTGCTCTGGAATAAATGGCGTAGTAAATAATGTGTGGAATGTACAGCGTATAGATGTGAGGATGCGGAGGCATGCGGGGTCAGAAGTCACCCCGGTGTGCGGGTACTATCGTGTCCTTAATTAGGCGTCAATGCTGGCCCCTAATGACCTCACCTTTACATTATTCTTACGTTATAATTGATTGACGCCCCGCCTCCACTCCGCTCCGTTGTTACTAATTCGTTTTAGGATTTTATTTTCTTTTAAGTAGCAAATGGGCGTGACTTTTGCCCTACTGTGGGAAATGTTATACAAGTTATTGGTTAGAGTTTGAGAGGAGTTAAAAGTATTATGTAGGATTTTAATATCGCTTTTATATTCGGGAATATACACATTCGGGTACTTAAGTTAAATATAATGGCAGTTATTTTTCTCGTCGGTTTGTTTTTGGTACTCTAACTGATTTGCGTTGCTGATAAAGAGGAGATGTATAAGCTGATTCCGGCAGGTGACGCTGCGACGCAGCGTTCAGTAGCGAAACAGGATCAAAATTCTTAACCAACTTCTTGCATGCAGTCTACACCATTAGTTCTGTTGTAATGGCACTGTGAAAATCTTTTTTCATCTTTAAAATATGTAAATATATAAGTGTACGTTATGTTAGTGTCCAATAAATAAAATAAAATAAAATCATGCCTGATTTGTCTAAAGTCAATTGGTAATGTATAACATGACACATGTAAACGCCTTGAACCGGTAATATTATGAAAGTTAAGTAGATATAATAGTTTCTATTAGTGCTACAGGAATATAGGTTTTCCTTATAAGTCGGTAATTAATAAAACAACTGGAACACATTAACGCAGCACGTTTTCTACGATTAATTTATTCTTTATTCACCGTCGACTAACACATGATATGGCTGGATTTCACCATACTCAGGAATCTTTGTAAGGATACTCTGATACTGTGCGGAAAATCCTTGAAACTACCTATCATGCTTTGGTGAGTATGAACAATTACGCGCCATAAAATGTCTCACATTACAGTCCAAGAACATTCAGTGGTCATGTGACTGACCTAAACAAGGAATGAACCTAGGACATCACGGTATAAAAAAGCAGGAATAAACATTAGTTTTGGTGATCAAATGATCAATGTGCATCTTAGCTAAATTCGTCAAGGATTTTGTTAGAAGTCTTACCATGCTTTAGGCCATACCACGTCTTGTGGTAGGGCTGGTATTTCCTCGTCGTCAGCTGGGGCCGCGGCCGCCTCTGAGTGGAGCAGGCCGGTGCGCAGCACAGCAAGTAGAACCTTTTGTCTCTGATCTTCTCCGCAGCCTTCAGCCTCTCCCGGGCCAGGCGTCCCGCGCACCGCCGAGGCCCCGTGGCCTCTACCACCACTATAACCAGCACCACCACCGCACACCACCTCATGCTGTCTCGCAGCCACCAACGGTCATAACGCACCACCGAGCTTCACTGACGGTTGAACATCCCTAGGAGCGGTGTTCGAGTCGGACGGCGCGGGAGACGATATCACCAACCATGCTGTGCAATGCTAAATGATTCGGAACACGTGCGCGCCGGCCGGCATCACCGCGACGACTGCCTCCGGACATCTCTTAAGGCTCCGGCGTTCTCCGGGATGCTAAAAAAGCGCTTTCCACGTTCTCGTTTATACGAATTGACAATTACGTATCAAACTCGTTTCGTATGCGTCCGATTTGCGCCCGACCGTTACCCGACCCGTATCGCGGGCGGCTAGGCCGCGGCTATCACTGAATCGCTCCTAATTAATTAGCTGTGTCACTGATTGTTCGACGAGTTTTACTCATTCAGCCGAACGACAATTTACTCAAAGCCAGATACTGTATCTTCTATTCGTGTTTACTCACTTTAACGCCTCCATAAACCAGGGCCAATTAATCTGTGCCGTGGGCTATAAATTTCGTTTGCATACTAATAACTCACTTTCGTTGTAAGGCCGGTCGAATCAAATCTAAACTTGAATTTGTAACTGAAATTTAATTTCAATTCCTTTTGATTTAAACAGTTTTGATTTATTGATCTCCGAAATTATTAATTGAATTAGTTGCTTTAATTTAAGAGTGAAACCAAAATTATTTTAGGCACACGTATCTGTTTTTGTATTGGATTGAATTAACCGGGATGGAAACTATTGAAGACAACAATGACAGAAAAGATAAGATCTGTAAGAAATGAAGCAACTGTCATTATCATATGACTTACTCACCAGTACATGAGTTTTGATCACGTTGATCATACTGGACATTTTCCCGACCACGTTAAAAATTACGTCACAGCAGACGATTCACAGAAGCGCAAGCTTAGCGCTCAGTGGCCACCGACACGCGAGTCCACTAATTAGGCCGCTCGGATCTAGAGATGCGCTGATAACGCGATAAGACGCGGGTGGTCACGTCACCGTCCGCGGCTTCACCTCTCACCCCTATCGCGACATCGTAAAGACCAAATTTGCATGCATTTCCGGACATTCAAACGCCAAGAACTGATTCTCGCGACGGCCAGCGGACTGAATGGACGGCAACGGGCAACCTGTCACTATGATCGCTGCACGAAACATCGGTAAACAAATAATAATAATAAAATGTCAGTTTTATAAAAAGGTTCAGGGAGTGTTGAGATGCTGTTAGCGGTGTATATCAGTTATTACCTCGTTTGTTATCGTAAAGATGGAAGAGAATTTCAAAATTATCCTAAAACTTTTAAAGCTTTATATATTCTGTAAGTATGAGTTAGGAGTAACCGCCCTCGCTTTGCTTCGGTTTTCTTATTTTTTTACACCTTGGGTTACATTATTGCAGTTTATTAAGGATCCCAAATTTTTTTGAAAATATAATACAGCCCATTTCACCCGGGGATAGTGTAGCTTCCCAACAGTGACAGAATTTTTCTAAGCGGTTCAGTAGTTTCGGAGCCTATTCAATGCAAACAAACAACCAAATTTTTCCTCTTTATAATATTAGTATAGATGAGTAATTTCTTAAGACGTTCTTATCATACCTACTCGTTATTTGAGTGTCTGTGTAACGGGCGCGAAACGGACGAGCTAAATTTTTTATCGAGACATTCGGTATGTAGAGTCTGTGGTAGAGTCAAAGCTCATAGTACAGTCAGACAGTTTGTGATTTGACTCTACATATCATCGGATTTGTTACCTCGGAAATACTTCGGTTAAATCCATGCCACGCCAGTATAAGTGCAGTACCTATAAGTACCTACATCTAAGTATAAGTACAGTGATCATGAGAAAAAAATCCATATCCATACTAATATTATAAATGTGAAAGTGTGTTTGTTTGTTCGTTTGTTTGTTTGTTTGTTTGTACATCTTTCACTTCACAACGAAGCTGTTATATGGTATGTTTTTTGTGTGTGGAGATAGTGAGGAGGGTGGAGAGTAACGTAGGCTACTTTTTACCGCGGTAAAACATCCCCATGGGAAGATCAATATTTTGTTAGTTGCTAGATATTTAGTTCCGGATGTTGTTAATAGATGGCGTTAGTAAAATTCATTTGCAAGTATTAGAAGTAAAAAAGTAGAATTTTATAAAAATCGATCTCACGCGGGCGAAGCTGCGGGCAAAAGCTAGTAAAGTCATAAACTTAAGTGCCCCATATTTTAAATATTATTATGCATACCACAAACTGTTTTCAGTAATTTTTCGCATGTAATTCAGACAGCTCCTCGTAAGTAAACAATTCTTTTCTTTTTCTCATATCAGTTCCGCTCAGCCGCTCAGCCCGCATCGCACACGGCTAAGGAGCGTTTATTTGCCCAAGGAGCGATTTGTTTCATCGCGTTCCACCTTTGTTTACTGTTGACCAACTTTCGGTTTTGAAATGAACTGTTTCATGTTAGTTCTTTACTATAAACATGGCCTTATTTTACTTTTTTACAGTTTAACACAAAATTACACGCAGAGAGATAAAATTAAATTTTCAAAATATTGGAGAATTCTAACTACACAGTTTTTAAAACGATAAATCGGTATGATGCGATATAAGCCCACACCGACATGCCTTCCGTCTGATTGCGGTGTCCTAGGCTCGATTCCTGCTTGGGGCAAATAATATTCTCAGACTGGGACGCGGTATATGTTTCATCCGTATATGTAAGCTATACCCGCTATACAGAGAATTTCTTTTCATGGATTTTAGAGTGCGAGTGTTATTTATACCACCCTACTTAAGTCCTCCACCATACTATTTTTCTTATGCCCCATCCATTTCAAGCTACATTTATCGACCAAGTTGTAGATTTTGTACAGTTAAAGCTTGTAGAGTCAAGCTGCAGACCTATGAGCTTGTCTCGTAAGATTTGATCAATTTTGAACCGTAAAAGCGCCCCTAACGTTTGAAAATATTACAACCTTAAAGTATTACTTATAATAGTAATTATTAAATGATTGTTCATTTACTTACAATATCTTTGAATTTTTTACCCTACTAGAACTTCTCAGTGTATGCGTCTCCCCTCCCATAAGCCGGCCAATAGATTGTAATTAGCCATCACCGAGTCAGCGAGCACGTTCATCTGTGTGTTATTCTAACTAAAGGAAGTTAAAGGAACGTCTGACAAGCGCGCGGCTCCCATGCACGTCCGCGTCGTCGCGATAACATCTCACGTGTTGCTAACTGCTACTGGCCCTGGGAGCGGCTGGCGGCTAGCAGCTAGCAGCTAGCCGGCTAATTCAAGACCTCGTAGCTCGGCTGCTAAGCGTGCGAACGTTTTATTACCTCTTGCGAGCTAGCTAGCCACATCAAAACTGATGATTAGCGCAGTTGGTGTTTGTTCATGTATTTGGCTTGAAAATCTCAATAGGTTGGTGTTCGCTTTGATAATGCAACTACTTAGTACTTGCTAGCCTTTACGTTTACGAGTGTACTCAAAAAAGTTTTCACGATTCGCTCATTACATATTCTAGTCAATGGCCGTTTATAGTTGGACGTTTTGCTAATTGGGCGTTTTACATTGCTGGACGGTTTGTAATTTGGATATAGCATTAATTTAAAAACCTTCAAAGGTCCATAATGTCTATGTCATCTATACTATCGTAATATTATAAAGAGGAAAGATTTGATTGTTTGTTTACATTGAATAGGCTCCGAAACTATTGAACCGATTTAAAAAATTCTTTCACTGTTGGGAAGCTACACTATCCCCGGGTACAACTCCAATAATGTAACCGAAGGTTTAAAAAAAATAAGAAAACCGAAGCAAAGCGAGGGCGGTTACTCGTGTCTAAATACATAGACATGCCCAATCTCTCGAATATGGACTTTTATCGGAAGAGGACAATATTGCAAGCCACTGAACTATCCCTGCTTTTACTTTCTTCGATACATGAACAAACCTGACTAGTACAGCGTGGCGGTGTACCCATTAGGCCCCTGACATGGGCTACAACTGCAGCTATAGGCAATCTAATCTCGTGCCCGGCTCCGGACAACAGCCCCTTACCCGCGGCTTGTTCTTGTACGAGCTAATAACGAAACAAAGATACCGTAATGTACTACAGGAGGCACATTGTACTCTCTTAGTATTCAATGAACTTTGTTCGGAGCGCTCCAGTTAGTGCGAGCCGGAACTTTACTGTATTTCATTAGAGACGTACGACCTTATGGTGTGGCCAGGATATATGTTAATATGTTATAAATCTTGCGACTGAGAATATGAAACCGAACATCCAATATTTCATTGGTCATTTCATTTCGTTTCATGACCAACACTCAAGAACAAGGTTTATGTCACCATAATAATTCCTCGCGGAATTATTTGTATCAGCATTCTATCAGCAGTCACTTCTAACTTGATTACATGTCGTCATAAACGTTATGGTTATGGTATAATCCTCGGCTGAAGTTGCTGCTATAAGTCTTTAATATAAGATGGATACAGACTTGCTTCTTGCAATATAAAATCGGCTAGTCAATGTCACTGAAAGGAGGAAATATAAAATAGTAGGCAACGGTTCTAGTGGCATCTGGGCCAGCGTTCCGGATGATGGCTGATGGCAGAACACTAACAGTACCTCATCATGACACCACCATAACTGTAAAAAGTGCTTTGTCACACGCGGACGCTTTTATATAGCTTTTACACTGAGAAATGTCTACAATCATACAGTAGATGATCAGGTCTTGAGATCTTTATGGTTTCGCAGTTATTTATAAGATATCTCGAGTGAGAGCCAATCTCCCCTGCACGTGGCACACTCTGAAGATGGATGGAGCAATGGACAGGGTAAGGCCAGGTTCGTCACTTTGGAGTTTGCTTATATAAAATAAGTGCTGTGACAGTTCTTTAGGTGACTTTGGTGCGAGGAACAGATTTCCATAACTAGGTACACTTTTGTTATAATATTTCAAACTTATCGATCGCTATTTTGATATAATTACAATTCAAAAACCAATACGGAATTAATTGATAATAACATCGATATTGATCTGATACTAATCGGCCATTACGTAAGTCAAGGTATCGCAGAAGCATATCTCACGACATGGCCAATTTCCTAAACACGACAGAGGCGTGCGGCTTGCGTCATCATCGTTCACCACACCACACCACTCACCATCGGTCGGGGCGTGGCGGGGACGTCGTTACAGCTATGTTAGTTTTATGACTTTTATGTGAGATGCCTAGACCGAGAGCTAATTGGATGACGGTAGGTACATTTGGATTTTGGACTCAGGTGCATGGAGACGAATAAAAAGGATAACGGTTTAGTTATACGTGTATAGTGTAGTGAATATACAGAGGGAAGTAATGTTGAAGAAATGGGTAGGATCAGTGAACGAATGTATATTAGTTCATTGGGTAGGATACAGGAGAGTGCAAAAGATGACAAAGGCACTGGAGATAAGAGAACGGAGAAAGCTTCATATTTTAAATTGAAAACATGCAAGACAATTAATTAATATGAAATGAAATAATCTTTTATTCATGTAGGTATCACTGAACACTTACGCACGTCATTTTTTTAATGTACTAGCTTTTCGGAAAGGCGCTTTTCGGAAAGGAAAAGGTAAATGATTAGTTCTTTTTGTGTTGATCTTCCTTTCAGAAACTCGCGGTGAGTCAAAAAATATTCTTATTCTTATTACTATTTCTGAAATATGAAAGGCAGGCCTCAATATAAATGAATCCAACAAACAAAGTCGCATGAATTAGCTTCACATCTCATGACGTGATTGAGAATTTTTCGTTAAGGTTAATCCAAATAATTTCACTTTAAATCCTTGAGATAGGTACAAACATAAAATAACCAAACGATAATAAAACTAAATAGTACGTGAAGTACGTGAATGACTCACAAGAGGCAGATTCAGCTACCACCCGGTCGATCAACGCGAATGTATCGCATGAAGTAGGAATCTGTTAACTTCATTTTGCATTGTTAAACATTACACATTAAAGGCGTAGCGCGTCTATAACAGCTGCAAAACAGACCAAGACACAACACACGTACTCCTACACGACAAGTGTCGGTGAACACGCATCGCATTCCCTCTGCAAGTTACTTAATCTGTGGCGCAGGAAACGAACAAAAAGACACAGTCTGATGCTATTTATTGCTCGGACACCAGACTGTGCGGCGCGGGCGTTAGCAGACACCGACACGACAAATATCTGTATTTCTTTATGCACTGAGATTGAATTGATGATAATTGTCAATAGTTTATTTATTAGCAGACTCTACCACTTTCAAGGGTATCACCAAAGGCATCGCCGATGCAAAACGGAAGCAGGCACCCCCTGCCACAATAATAACAACACTGGCTTCCATCGACCATCGTTACCGTTAAGAGGGACCTCTCAAAGATAACTTCTTCTTCAGTTATCAGACATTTTGGGAGTACCTTACAACGCCTGCGCAACCTAAAGCTCGCAGCCCACAGGTCCGTGGGGGAGATAGAACAAAAACAGTAAACGGTTAACAGGTTATAACAAACAGGCAAGCAACTAGTATTTATTTATCGATTTACACCAATAAATAACGATTAATCTCGTGTCTCTCGATAAATAATACATATTAACGGTCCGGCTCCCGTCCATCCGTCTGTAAAGCGTGGAACACACTTGTTGCATCTCAATGGACATCATTACATCTATTTTCAAAAGCGCACACAAATGAATTCAATCTTTTGTGACGCCGCCGCGCCGCTAGCGTAAGGTATTACGATAATATTTTAAGGAAGCTGCCAAATGTAAGGCATCAGTGGAAAAATAAAAAATAAAAATTGTATTTTTGTAAAACCTGGGCTTTGATAGCACTCTCGAGACGGGTCCGAGGTTAACAAATGCTACTGATTACGTTAAAATTACAATAGAATAAAAAATAAAAAATTGGGTGATTTGAAAGAAAAATAATAAGTTTTTAGAAACTGTCTTGCATAATATTTGAAAAGGAGACCAGAAGAAACAATGAGTAAAACGAGCAGAGAGTAAAAAAAGTAAAACAGAAGAAATAAAGAGAGTAAAGAGACATTTAATGAATGTGGCACCCGTAAGTTTGAATTTTATTCAAGCATCCTTATTAAATCCAGCGTAGAGTAGCTACACGTATGAACTAAGCTTAACAGTAAATATAGGTTAGCAAAAAACAGAGTAATCTCGCGGCGTGGCGCGTGGGCAGCGGCCGGGCTGGCAGTTATGATGACGTTGGGACGATGGGTTGGGACACTTGGGATACGGTAAAGAAATATAATATCATTACCGACTACCGTGCTTGGGACGTCGTGTGGAGACGCGGGACGCGTCGCGGGCGACACGCCAACTGATAAATCATTTTCGCATATCGCGGTTATCAACGATTGTCCCAGCTTCGTCCTAGAGGTGTCACTCGTTCCGTTACACTCCAGTATCGGTTCAGTTGCACTCGAAGTACAGAGGACATTAGGGTTCGGTATAAGGACTTCCAGATTGCGTCACAGTATAAGACGTTGCGCTGGTACTATTATTAAGTATTTTTTGTTGTTTTTAATAAGGCATAGGTACTTATTGATTAAATTTGCTTGGTGGCGCTAGTGAGCATATTGATATCTATGTTGGTAAATCGAATTGAAAGCAAGAAGTATTTTCCAAGGAGTCACACATACATACCTCTTTATCTATTACGAGTAGTATATTCTAAATGTTACAGCATGTCGAAAACAGAATCTTTGATGATGCATATCATAAACAGTAGTTGCGTTCCTGTGGCTATTGTTAGCAACTTGTTTGCTTATCAATGCTCAGTGTTTCAAGTTGAGTTTATTTGGTTGTAAGCCCGCGGTATCTTGGTTTACACATTATCGAAATATTAAACACTTTTCACATCGATTGAAGTTATTTTAGTCTATAGTACTTAGTATGGATTTGAAGTTTTTATTGCTATATATGAAACACGCATAACTGGACGCCGTGACTAGCGAAAGGGGTCAAGCGTTTCAATGCTTTCATGCACATAACGAGCTTTTAAACAAGTATTCCAAGAAGTGTGACAGATATTCACATTTTTCGGCCTAGCCCTTACCCGCAACGGAGAGGACCAATTGTAATTACCTTCATGTTGGAAGTTTGTTCTAATGTAGTCTCTGGACTTCTCGACACAGTGTCAATATACACTATAGCGTTGTGTTCTTCTGTGTCAGATCCTTCATTACTGAAGATTGTGCCCTTGATGAATATCCTTCAAAGTTCTTATGAAGCCTTCACTTTTCTTGGTGCTCGGTCTTTCTCGACAGCTAGGAGGGGTTTAGCTAATCAAGACGCGAGTCTGCGTTGTTACACAAACATAAATCAGGCCCAATATTGGTACGTGCGCACTCGCCGACCGCCCCAGTCTCGACGCTACCATAAATCCTACCCAACGCCTACTGTAAACCACCACGGTTTATGGTAATTGTTAAGCTTTGTGGCGAGCTGGCGCAGATTAAATCCAATTTGCATGTTTATTGCTTATGAATTTTCTCAATTAGAGTTCTGATTTTATGTTCACGATGTAAGCTTTGTTTACATTGATAATAGAATATATTTGTAGCCGGGTCTGTTAATGAAGGATCTAATGTTTTACTCAAAATTGGTTTAGTTTACAAACTCTTTTTGAGAGTCAAGTTATGTCGTTGCTTCAACAAAGATGCAGTAGGTATTCGAGTCAGAGTTGACCCGGGAGAAGAAGCAGTAAGAATCTACCCAGGAGTTTTCTCTTACTCATAGTAGAATTACAGATATCAATTAGGTACTCTGTCTCGGAAAAAGGAGCATAGGATGTCCCCCGAGGGGGAGGGGAGTGGAGGGGGAGGGGTAGGGGGAGGGGTTTAAATATTTATTTAATTATGTCAAAGAAGTATAACTTCTCACGCGCGTACAAAAGTACACGCACCCTTTTTTTACCATAACATAATTTCTCTGTGTACTCGTATGTTTGGGAGAGTCAGGCTCGAGACATTGTTAAAATATTATAGACTTTATTGCCACGGTGCAAAGTCGCGTTAGAGGCCCACCGGAGATATTTAATCTTCTGAGACATCTATTGGAAAAATTCGCTCTGGAGCAGCGTGTTAGAGTAAGACGAAGAACTCCTCAATTTTAAGTAGGAATAGCTGTAGCTGCAGCCAATGTTGTATTGTAGCTTGTAGCAAGAGCGAAACGATTGAGAAGAAGAAGCAGCCAATATTGATTATTTATTATTTGACTCTACTATATTTTTAAGTAGGTGTTTTTTAGGATTGTAAGGCCCATTTCTGTCGTTATTGCCTTAGGATAGAATTTAGCGAGATATTCCCCTTCATCGCGCACAAAGATAGTTTAATACTATAGCTATAAGCATATAAATACCTACTTACTCCACGAAAATATCATGTTTGCAAAGATAAGCCTATTGAAGCATCCAGTGCCTCACACATAAACTTGAACGCGTTCAAACGGCGATTACCCTGAAGACACCGCGCCGCAATTTGCCGTAATGCCAATAAATTGCGCGAACGTAATTTCACGGCAAACAAATCCGGACGTGACGTCATAATTCCATGCACACGGCCACACATCCAACCTATGATTGTGACTCTCTCTTCTTCATGTACAACACGTTTCACCGCCAGCGGGGAGTGCATTGGAGAATCTTTTTCAAGAAATTCAGTTAGATTTGTTACCCAATGACATAGTTATGTAGCATTTTAGATTCGATGAAATTGTGTTTACCGTGTCTTCCAAAACTTCAATATATTTTCAATAAGTAGAGACTTTATACGCTTCTTATTATTTAGGGCTGTCATTTGTGAAAAATATGTTTTATGTGACAAATATGTGGCAAAATAAATCAAATAAAAAAGAAATTAAGAAGTAAAATACATTGGGTAATTTATATAAATTTGTGCTAATTGGGGAGTATAACGAGTAAACGGACCACATAACAGAGCAATTACCGCCCGCCACCAACGGATTTGGACCCGTTGTACGAGAAAATGTAAAAACTAGTTACTACTTTGATCTAGAATGATCTTGACTGCTCGTAACTGGGTGCTACTCGTATAGTAAGGCAGGTAGTTGAAATAAACATGCTACAATCCAAGAGCAACGATAATTTATATTAAAAGCTGAAACTGAAAGGCATAGACAATAGACAATCGATAGAAGATTAGACATTGCAAAGTTCACGTGTGTCACAGATTTTTTGGGATTAATGATGCGAAACGAATTGATTATTGAATATTATCTACATCGTATATACTTAATATTAATATTGTAAAACGCCAACGACTGCCGGAGGGTCTCTCGATGGAGGTCTGAACGGTCGTTTGCAAATTAAGCCGGCCACATTACGCAAATTGTGCCATGCATACAAGTTTGTTGCTCGCCTTAGGTTACCTCAGTAAGTATAAGTACTAAGTACCCCACGTTCGATAACGTTTGATCAATGAATATACTTGATCTTGGTAGGTACTCCATTTTTTACCCGACTGCGCAATGCAAAGAAGGGTAATCTGTTTATCAGTATATGTATGTATGTTTGTTCCTATGTGGCGTTGTAGAGACCAAACGCGTTGACGGATTTTGATGATTCTTACGTCAATCGATTCGTCTTAACCTTGCGAGTGCTACTAAAGACATGACAATAATAGTCTCATAATTGGTAAATGGAGTATAAGTAATTGATAAATCGTTGTTGTTTTATATACCTAGCCTAATAGGTATACTTTAAAATAGTTTTTATATCCTGTAACTACTAACTACTAAGCACGGATCTCTACTTCATCACGCTGCTCCAGTGCGAATTGGTGAAGGGTTAGTTAGTGACCAACTTAAGGTTTTGAAGTTTTCATGCCGCTTGAAAGCCTCATGGCTTAGCGATCGTTATCCAATGATAACTCCCTAGACCGACGTCTCAACGTACCCTCCGAAGTACAGAAACGCACACGGAATTTTTCTACTGACCACCCATCCAAGTACCGACCGACTCGGCCGATCACATCATTTTATTTTAGTCCCAATTGTTACCTATTGTAAACAACGTGTTATTAATGTCATTCCGCAGATGTAACCAACAGTTTAGCGCGCTAATTGACAAGCAACATTTTTAACGTTAACGCAGAAGTCGTAGATTAATAAGAATGTATCGTCAAGCACTCACCCACACAGCCGCGCTCGTCCAGTCCGTAGTGTCCGTCGCTGCAGGAGGCGCACAGGGGCGGCGCGGCGCCCCCCGCGCACCGACACGCGCCCGTCAGCGGGTCGCATGCATTGTCCAACGCGGCCGGCCCGCAGTGGCACGCCGGGCAGCCGGACTCCACGCCTGTACCAATTACAATAGTATTAGTCCTCCCTCTGGAGTCAGCCTCCAAACGACTCATCATGTTCCGGCTAGGGGCTTGAGAGCCAGTTCTTTCTTTCTTCTTCTACTCTCTTTCTTGGCCAGCAACGCATCAGTGATGCCTTTGATCTTGCTGATATCTATGGGCGACCATAGCATCAGTGGATTGTCAGTTTGTTTGCCGGGTATTTCCATAAAAAATGAACCAACGCCCTTGATATTGATAGGGCATGCCAATACGCGAGGCGAAAAGTACCGAGGCAGCTCGGTACCGCTATGTCTCTTTTCGCACTGGATACCCCGCACAACTACCCTGTTATGAGGGCTTCGTTGAATTGTGTATTATACCTGTGGCTGAATATATTATGTACATCGGAAATGTGCGAGGCAGTTACATGATGACCATGGCGACTTACCTACAATCATGGGTCGTCAGCTCGTTTGTCAGTTAATTACGTAAAAAATATCTTGTACTTCGTAGTATTACCTCCATAACCATCAGCACAGGAGTCACACGCGCGTCCTGTCCAGCCGACGCCGCACGCGCACTGCCCCGCGCGCGGGTCGCACGCCGCCGACAGCGCGCCCGCGCCGCAGCCGCACGGGACGCACGCGCCGGACGCGCCGCCCGCCCAGTAGCCCTCCTGATTGGTCAATGGATAGAACAGATGTTTAAACTGAAACTCAAAACTCGAAATCGTCTTTATTATAGGTATTTGTGTGTGGCTTCAATCGCCAATTCGGAAAGGTTCAACCAATGCCTTATTAATGAGATAAAGTAGCGGTAGTAGAAACTATTTAGGTAGTGAAATTATAATCACAGGAAATTAATCGCAAAATGACCATGTTAAGAAATTATTTTTGGAAATTGGAAGTACTGTACATATACGTAATTTCAAATGTTTTTTTTCATTCAAAAGTGAATTTTTATTAAGTTAAGATTGATATTTTTGCAATTTATTCAAAACAAAAAATATCTGCATAAAAACGTGTAGGTAATATTACCGAAATTATCATAAAAATTAACACATTTTGTAATACTAGAAAGTCCCTATATGTAAGTACCGTACCCACTTACTAACTATAAGTACTATTAGATATGTATTCTATGCTAATAGCGTACCTGACCAATCTGACCATAGACCTATAATATGTATAGCATACCTGACACTGATCGCAGCGCTCGCCCTCCGTGTGCGGCGGGCACACGAGACACTTGCCGCTGTCGGCGCGGCACGGCCCGCCGCCGCACGCGCACGGCTGGCAAGACCCCCCGGGGGTCGTCGGAGAACCCCAGTAACCGGAGTCACAACTACCAACCAAATATACTATGTATGAATGTTGAAAGAAGTAACAACTAGTTGAAGAACACTGTAAATTACAAATCTTTTTGAATTTTCACACATAGCAACACAAAGTATAGCTTTTACCATCAGATCGATTAAAAATATTACCAAATTTTACTTTACTGATTCTTTTAAGTAGACGGGAATCCTATAATAGTGTCTTTATATTCATTGAACGTTAAATTCAATCAATGCCAAAATATTAACACCATGTAAAATGTCATTTCACATGGGAGTTTTCCAGGGAGGTATATTGGGTCCGAAATTATATTCTTAACCGAACAAACTGATATAGATCTTAGATTTTAGTTCTATAATCTGAGATTTAGATTTTTTAAAACTTACAGCTCGCAATGGTCTCCTGTGTAGCCATCCGGACATTGCGTGCACACGTACTCATCTCCCGCGGCCGCGGCCAGCGCGCAGTTCGGACTAAAGTTGTTCGAAGCTTCATATAAAGGACATGCACATGGCTTACAGGCACCCTGGCAACAAAATATTTTTAAAAGTTACAAACAACATGTTGATTCAGGGATTACGAATTCAGGAGTTCTTTGCAACAGGAAAGGACTGTTGTAGAATAAAAACAAATCAAATCAAATCAAATCAAATCAAAATCTTTTATTCATATAGGTATCACTGATACACTTATGCACGTCATTTTTTAATCTACCAGCTTTTCGGAAAGGCGCTTTGTCAAGGAGGAGAAGAAAAGCCGAAAGAAACTCCTCAGCGCATCTTTTAAAATCATGGATAGTTACATAATATTGCGTTCTAACCTACGCGGAACTGGATGCGGCATTAGTTTCCAGGCGTCTTTGTCATTAATATATTCATTTATACTATAGTATCCTTTGCGTACTAGCTGAGATTTCACATATCTCTTAAACATTTGGATAGGTAAATCACGTATTGACCTAGGTAATTTATTGAAAAAACGTACACCGAGCCCCATATAAGAACGTTGTACCCTACTTAGGCGAAAAGATGACGTAACCAAATTATGTCTGTTTCTAGTTAAATGATTATGCGTATCACTATTCTGCTTGAACATACCTAAGTTGTTTTTTACGAAAATAATATTGCTGTAAATAAATTGAGAGGCTACTGTTAATATGCCTATTTCTTTAAATTTCTCACGCAGGGATTCGCGTGATTTTAATTTATAAATGGCTCTGATTGCCCTTTTCTGCAAAATAAATATAGCATCAACGTTAACGTTAGCCGCTGAGCCCCACATCAATATACCATAGGACATGAGACTATGAAAGCATACAACAAATAAAACAACAATCATATATCACGTACATCTATTTTAATGTAGCAGATAATGTATACCTATAAGTTCTCATACCTGGACAGGATTCCCGTAGTGTCCCGGCAAACAGCGCTCGCAGTGCGGGCCGGTAGTGTTGTGTTGGCAAGGCTCACAGGGACCGTCGACTGCGGGCGTAATTACAAAATATTATACATATCGTTTTCAAATGCACTTAATGCTGAAAGAAAAATATTATTATTATAAAACATACCATACATATATTAACTTACAACGCAGAGTTATTTCGTTATAGTCGTCTTATTTTCTATCTTATCAAAGTTCAATACCAAACGCGTATTCGTGGAATTTAAAGTGACCCATGGGACGCAATTTGATCACAAGGCGGATAGATACGACACGGATTTATACGACATATATGAATTGTTGTAGCCAAATATTCTTAAGGAACCAAGATGCTTGCCGTATCAGGTTTTTCCTAACTCTTACCAGTCTTACACCCTGCGTGCAAGTTACACGCGCATGGCACGCACTCGAACGCCGGGAGCGTCCCCGGCGCGCGCTGCAGACGGACGTGGGTCCAGGCGCAGGCGCTGCACTGCCGGCCTTCGTACCCGCTGGGGCACGAACAGATCTCCCGCACGCCGCCTGGGGCGCCACGGATCTCTACACCTTCTAAACGAACCTGGAAGTATTTGCGAGGAATTATTGTGCTGCTCGTAGTTGCGGTATATGGGCGGTAATCACCGAAAAATAGCATAAGCAATCCCTTAAACTATACCATTGAAGTTCGCAGACCTTGTTACTTAATATTAGTATTTTTACGGTGTAATCTTTGGACGGTGTTTAAAAACTAAATATTTACTTCGATTGACCTCACTTGTACTGTGTTATAGACAGCAGCACTTGAACAGATATTCGAAGATTTTAGTAGACACTTATTAAATAGAAAAAAAACATACATTAGCGTAGGATGCACCACCACTAAATAATAATCATCAATTTTCTGCACATCGCTGGTTTCAGAAGTCAATATGTCGAGGATTGTTTAGAAAAATTTCATGTCTACCCAAGTCCCAACTTAATAAAGCATGCAGGGGCGTAGCTACCGCTGTATCAGCCGTATCAATTATACGGAGCCCCCAGTGTAAGGGGGTCCTCACTAACACTCCCAAAGAAGCTCGCTAGCGGCCTACGACCTCTACAGTTTGACAGCTGACGTTGAGGGGGCCCCACAACAAATATTGATATGGGGCCTCCTTAGGACTAGTTACGCCACTGAAAGCATGTCTGTAATCACCTCATCCTGGTCACTGTGGAAGTACGCCCGCAGCATGATAGCCTTAAGGTCGCTGAGCACGTCCAGCAGCTGCGCGCGGCTGGCCGGCTCCGAGTCCAGGAACCAGGCGCCCTCCGCCAGCGCCGCGGCTATCTCCAGGCCCCCCGGCCGCTCGTGACTCGTGTTCGCGTGGGTGAGCCTGGTACCGTCTGGGGGAACGGAGAGAGTATCTTGCAGCAAGGCTATTCTGTTTTGTAACTCGACAGCGGAATCCGCGATGAGTGTCAATTTCGGCAAGGAATTTTGACACTCATCGCGGATTCCGATGTCGAGTTACAAAACAGAATAGCCTTGCTGGTCTCACTGTATTTACCATTTGATGCATAGATAATAATCATCGATTTGTATTAGTGCACCCTTAATAAAATGAGCAATAACGTAGTGTACACAAAGTACTTAAACAGTGTATTCACGGAGTACTTAGTCACTAGGTTTTAGTGTATTGAGTAATGACATTCATAAACGTCAAACTGGTTGATGGATTTGTCATTTATGTCATCCATATACATTTATCGACTTTCGTTCAAGGTTTCAGGTTTCAGTTACTGGGTGGCCTGCTTTTAAAATATCATGTAACTGTTTAATTATTTTGGCCTGTTCATCATACAATACAATGATGATATTACCTTTGGCTAGTAATATAACGTCAGGGCCCATGATAGGGCTCCCACCGGAGTCCCCCCGGGCTACGGCCCAGTAGGCCCGCGTTATCAACACGCCCCCGTAAGTTGAGCTCTGGTCTCCACTGATGGAGGTTGTCAGCCAGTAGTAGGTCTCCCAACCTTCCAACTACAATAAGACAAAATAATTAAGATAAATAATGGGTCGTGAGATTATATTGTAAAGGAATTGTCGACTAACTATATTTACAACGTATTTAAAAATTTTGGATAATTATTCAAAGATAACTAGCAGCATTTCTTTCTTTTTTTGTTCAGCAAAGCAAACCCATAGCAGTTTGTATGTCTATAGTACCTATGTACATATTATGTAGGAATTCATGATACTTTATTACTTTAAAGTTTAAATCATAACAAAATCAACCGACAACCAAGAAATTACTATGCCTCTTTGTGCGCTTCGTCTTCCTTATCGGCTATAATCAACACTAATGCAGTTGCTTTGAAATATAAAATGCTGACATCTATCAGACTAATACAAAATAAATAATGCAGTTACCTCGTAGGTGACGACGAAAGGCCTCCCCTCCTTGTCGACGGAGGGCTGGGCGGTCTCGTTGCCGGCCGCGTCCGCCACCAGCCAGGCCTCGCCCAGCGGCAACACCACCTGCCCTCGAGAGCAACACGCAACTTAACAACAATATACAACACAACCATATAAGTACACAGATATACGGATACAGGTTCCATCGAGGTCATATTTCACAGAATATTGTCCGCACAGCTGCATAACTTTTAATAAGTATAAGTGATAAATAATTTTGAAACCTATTCTATTCAATTAAATATCTAACCCCCCCACTCAGAGTCACTAACGGTTACTTAAATCGCTCCTTAGTAAAGCTAAGTTAGTTAGTTACTCTGAATTGGGGCGTAAGGTAGGAATCAGTCTATCACTCACAAAGTCAGAATGATTAATTTAAGTTGCAAACAACAGTGCAACCAAGCCAGAAAAAACTTGTTAAACTAAGACTTGCTCGAATAATAAACTACGGGACATTAATTTGTTTAGCAGCCACTACTTGTTGTACGTTGTACTACCAACTAGATTACTATGTATTTTCAATCGACAGGTGCTGCTAGCCCATCGAAAACAGCTTCTCCTGGACAAACAGGATTACAGGCAACACTTGATAGCCAGTGCTTTCTTTCTTTTTCTTCTCTCTTTCTTGGCCGGCAACGCATCAGCAATGCCTTTGGGTCGTCAGCTCGTTTGCCGGCTGTTTCTATGAAAACAAACACCGTCAGATAAGTAAAAACACTCACATCTTGTCCGGCAGCCGCGTCCGCCTCACACTGCGCCGCGACGTGCGAGCAGTAGCACGCGCGGCAGCCGCCCGGGAGCTCCGCACTGAGCCCGTAGTACCCGCTGGCGCAGGTGTCGCAACGTTCTCCTATCACGTTTGTCTGAAAGCGGAGTTTTACAATAAATATTCTGTAAAGCCTGTCTAGCTAGATTGGTATCTAGCGGCAGACCCGCAAGAGAGTGGTCCCTCTTGTTCTGGCTGGGGGCTTGGTAGCCAGATTTTTCTTTTTCTCTCTCTTCATTCTTGGTTGTCAACGCAGCGGTGATGACTTTAGCGTTATTGATGTTCATGAGCGACAATGGCCACTTACCGATATCCACGTTGATGTCCGAGAATCCATCGTTGGATTCTTCTTAAAAATTCTTTGACCTTGATCCTTGACTTTACCCCCAAATTCATACACTTAGATTCGCTCACACAACAAACAAAAACAATCTTTTACCTTGCAAACGCAGACATCGTCGCAGATCCTCTCCGGGTCCACAATGCCCCTGGGGTCGCATTTGCAGGCCGGAGTCGTATCCGGGACCACACAGTTGGGGAACACGGCGTTGGGGTCTTCGCAGCTATCACACAGATGTCCTCCAAAGTTTGGGAGACAATGGCAAGACACCCGGTGATGTTTCTTGTCCCATTTACAGGTGCCTGTGGTACCAACTCATTGTCAGAATTTAAGTTCTAAGACGTAACTGTATGCTCAATTATAACGAATGGCCCTAGAAGTTGAGAAGGAGCCCGAACTCGGGGAAGTGAAACAATAATGTGGTATTAAAGAGTTCGTCCAAAAATGTCCAACTCCGTACTTTGTTAGAAGTTGAATAAATAAATAAAATAACGCTCCACACTCAAAGTCCACACTAGGATTCCCTATGTCGTGGGCGCCATGGAGAACACCTAAAGAAACATAAACACGAAGACCGAGAATAGAGATTCAAACTCATTATTCAAATTTCCGCCTCGCTGGGAATCGAACCCAGGACCCTTGACTTGGCAATCTGGCATGGTAACCATTGCGCCACACGGGTAGTCAAAAAAACAGTTAATTTATAAACGAATAAAATTTCATACGATTGGACCCAATTTGATTGAAATGCGTCATAGTTCGAAAGCAGTGATAAAAGCTGAAAGATATAAACGATATTATCAATATACATATTACTCACAAAGGCATAGTTTAGGTAATATAAAAATGACTCATGTTTTCAATCGCGAGGAAAGGATACGTTTGATGATTACTATCAGGTGATGTGACGTGATACGAAAGTATGACAATTTGTGTCCGGTAAATCCCGTATCGGTTAAATATTACCGCTATAGAGATTAAATTACATTCAATTAGACCAATTTATACAAAAACATAAAAACTACCGCTTTCTTTTCTTATCTTTGACTTTTGCATTACTGGACAGGGCCAACGCGGAAAAAACTATTTTTGGCATTAGACGGCGCGAACTAAGGTTCCTTCTGATGGTAAGCGGCTATGGTCGCCCATAAACATCAGCAACACCAAAAGCATTATTGATACGTTACCGACCAAGAAAGAAAGAACTGGCTCTCAGACATATAGCACTGAAATTAGTCCAATTGAACTATTGCTCATTATATTTTATTCAACGCGGCGACGCTGATTGAGATAACGTAACTACGTGAGCGTAGGTCGAAGAGAAAGGAAAGAGATGGCCCTTTTATTGTTTGAAGAACGTTAACAAGCTATACACTTAGATAAATTACATAGAAAAATCCATAGCGTAATATGAAGGATGATGACTGATGGTTTTTATTTATTTATTTATTTATTTATTAGGTCTGCCAACAATTGTTACACGGTTACATGGAAAATTACATGTTTCAAAAAACTTAAAACTACGTGCACAACCTATTACAGGCAAACACCGCATGCAAAAAGTAAATCACTTACAATTAAAGCACAATGGGTGACTAAACTGAATATCCTAAGAAATATATTTGGAATCTTAACTACTTATAAAATTAAATAGAAAGTTTCCTAAAAAAAAACAAAACAAAATCAGAAAACGAGTCTTTAAACAATAGGTATGATGACAGATTTTGAAATAGTGTTCCATATTGTTAGGAACTACGTTATAGTTACAACGTATATAATATTTCGGCAAAAAAAAAAGGTTTAGTATAAAATAGATACACTTCAATTCATAAGTTTAAAAATTTACATCAAAACGCCTCAAAGTGTCAGGGCATGGTTGTGACATCAGTCCTCAGGAGAACAAAGTACAATACGTCATTATTAGTATGGTGATATTCACTTGTTTTAAGAGGAGTGACGTAATTCGCGCTAACAATTATACTGAAGCAGTTGCAATGAAATGTATCCGATTCCTCACCATCAGAGCCCTCGCGATCACAATCGCACGGCAGGCACGGACCATCGGGATGTGCGTTGTAGAACCCGACGAGGCAACGATCGCAGAGAGGTCCTGCGCGATTCTCCTGAAATCAGACACACACTACATTACATTTGGTATATTTAAAGCATGGGTTATTTTTAACCGACTTCAAAAAAAGGAGGAGGTTCTCAATTCGACTGTATTTTTTTTTATGTTTGTTACCTCAGAACTTTGGACTGGGCGAACCGATTTTGATGATTGTTTTTTTAATCGAAAGCTGGTGGCTGTCATGTGGTCCCACATAAATTTTATTGAGATCTGACAATGGCATCCATGAGAAAACCACATAAGTCGTAAATTTGTGTTAAAATGTGCGCGACAAATTGACGAATAACTCAATATCACGCCAACCGATTTCGATGATTTTTTTTTAATCGAAAGCAGGTGCTTGTCATGTGGTCCCACATAAATTTGAACGAGATTTGACTAGTAGTTTTTGAGACTTTGAAGTCGGTTATTTTTTGTTAGTAAAATTTAGATTATAACACCTATAAGTATACTGGAAACCAAGTTAGTAGTTCTGTTATTCATCTGCAACTCAGTTTCCAAGCAAGAATTTCCAAACGAAAAGATAAAATGATTGTAGATAATTAAAATTTATTACGGTACCTACAATTGCAGTGGAAAAAAATGCGATATGGTATGTGGGTAGTTAGCAATAATTCATATTTCAAATAGTACAAAGGTGATCTTCTAGATGCTGCTTATTCCAAAATTGAAATATTGAAAAACCATGAATATGATTAATTTATCTAAGGTAAAGTGCTAGCTAGCACCACCTAGTTTAAACTTAATCGAATTAAATCAATTTTAACGGTTTGGAATACTCGTTATACTCAAAGATTTATTTGCTTAAATAACACAGACAGTTCTTGAAACACCGATTTCTTGACCCAAAAACCACTTAACTTGCATTTTTCAAAACCGTTTACAATCGTCGATTACATAAAAATGAAATCAAGAACACTTTGATTCACTATTCCATAGAAGAAGCTGCATACCGTGCAGTTGACACATAGAATAGCGCCGGTGTCATCCAGAGAGCTCCCCCCGCGCTCCCCGCAGGAGTACTTGTCTTCCACATCAGTGACGTCACAGGGCTGGTGCGGCTGCCACGGGCCGCCCGAGCAGCAGCGCTGGCAGTGCACGCCGCAAGTGCCTTGGAGGCATGAACATTTTGCACTCTGGAATAGAAATAAAATGTCCTATTTTGAGCATTCACGGACTGACATACAAATATACATGACAAAACTGTGAGGGTGGAACCCTTTTGACTATGTAACTCTAAAAAGACATTCACACGAAAAAAGTAAACTTCAATTAACGATATTTACCTTTTCTTAAAAACATAGAAGTAACTTTTTTATGGAAATAGCCGGCAAACAAGCTGAAGATCCACCTGATGGTAAGCGGTCATCGTCGCCCATGAACATCAGTAACACCAAAGGCATCACTGATGCGTTACTGACCAAGAAAGAGAGAAGAAAGAGAGAAGAAAAAGAAAGATGTTATTTGTTAGTGTAGTGATAGATATAGTTACATAAGTAATTTCCGCTGTAAAACTAAAGTGGTCAACGCTACATCAGCTGATATCACTATAATTATGAGATATACACATAAAATAAATTGAAGCAGTGTACCTTATGGGTGACAGTGCAATGTTTGGCATGACCATGGCAGAGGCACCTGGCGGCGAGAGTCAGCTCCCTGACGGTGTAGTACTGATGCGTCGCGGGCGCGTGCGTTGCGCGAAACGAGACGCGGACGCGACGAGCGGGGATTCCCTCTCCTATTCCCACGTGCATCTGAAATTAAATTGTTTTCATAATTATCTTCTTCATTGTAATCATCACCATCATCATCGTCATCATAATGAACAGACGAATAGTCTAGCTCTAGTAACTAATGTTCTTTAGTCGAGGACTGTTTTGTTGTCGTTTTACAAAACTGGAATAAAGTTTGCTTAGCTGGTTCAATGAAAAAATGTTAAAGAACTTGTCGGGTCGAACAATTTCTGTCGAAGTCTGACAGAGCCGACAAACATGTGTGAACAGCTACATAAAATGTTTAAATATTGTAAATAAGCATCCATCTTATGACAGCTCGACACGCGGCAAGTGGGAACAAGGTATGAGGATACCAACGTGAACTTGATGAGATACTTGAAGCCCTCATACCCGATTATTTCAGTTTGTTTAGTTAAGATGAAAGCCTTCGGGTAGCATAAAATGTTAATAAGAATTCGGCATTTGGGTAGGCCACGAATCCTTCCACCAATCTAACAATCTGCTGGAGCAACGCGTAAGAGGCCATTACAGTGAGGAGAGACCCGAGACCAATTATTAGAGCTGTCAGAAAATTAATAAATATTTTGCATCTGATTTATTACAAAAATTTATCACATTGTGAATATTTTGAAGCTGTGATAAATTATATCTATTAACATAATTGTTATGACAAAATATGACATTCGCCTGTGAGTCACAGTATTTGGCTGTGGTACGTTTATCGCTCGGTATCTAGTGAGGACTCTTCAGTCCTGATAAATTACATCCATGACTCATGAGAAGGTTTATTTATATTTTTCATAAAGTAAAAGCTTTTTAAATTGTTTTGGTAGAAATGGAACATTTATAACAGTCTGACAAAAAGGTTACGGTCCCTTCAATAACTATTATATTTTAACGTGAAAAGTTTGAGTATTACCATGATCTTTTTGGAAATATAATGCCAGTCTAGAGTGATTTTACTCAAATAGATATTTTTAACTATGATTTGTTTACCTCTCCGTTTTCCAAAGGTTTAGGGCTTGAAAATTGAGTAGAACAAGTTATTTTATCTGCTCTTCCAGTTCTCTTAGCTCCCCGTGCTTTTCGTCTTCGTCTCTCTGGTCTCAGGTCCCACAGGTTCCTGCAATGATCCTTGTCTCCAAAAGCCCGAATCATACGCCAATCTTCACCGCCCTCAGTTGATGACACTTCGATGGACCAGGCTAGAGGACGTGGAGAAGGACCAGACTTGATGATGACATGGAGAAGTTCCATTTTCTGGAAAATAATAAGAACACAATTTTGGATAAAATTGTTTTTTATGTAACCGAGAATTACTTATATTTGGCCGTAAATAACATTTTAGGAACATCAGTAGGTACAGAGCCAACTAGCACAAAGCAGCAATATTGAAAATTTTCTTAAATTTAAAGCATAAACCTCTTGCGGTTTTATTATCTACGGGCAATAAACATTGCAAAGAGCAATTTCTGTCATAATTCACCTCAGATAAATAGGTTTATACCACAGCAGCGACATGCCTACCGCTGTACTGATTATGCAGACCCTAATCGCCCATTGTTTGCTAAATACGAACGGGAAATCGAACCTATACTGAAATATTATGTCAACCTAATGTTGACAGACTTACAATCTGGTACATCTAGATAAGGTATTATAAGTCTTGTTGTACTCGCTGTACATTCCTAAATAGGATTATGTTAAAATATTATATTGCACATTAAGTAGACAGTTTAATAATCCAGTGAACGCAACGCGCGGACCAATTTGCATATGCTAGAATTCAGTTACTTTACGCGAAAATTACTTAACGTCTGTCGTTTTAAGTTCTATGTAATCCAATCATTTATCTAGTTTAAGGGATTATAATCCCTTAACATACTTAGAATATATTCGCTGATAAAATTTAATGGCAGGATTAAATCCTGATAATTGCATTCATGTCAGATACATGCATGAGACATAAGCAAGTACAGAGATTGTGTTATCTAGAGTTTTGTGAAGGAAATGGACAAAAATATCTGTATCTACTCAAAAACGAAAAAATACCAATTCGATTTTATTGAATTGAGTACCTACTCAAATCATTATAAAGTATAAACCAAGTGCAGAGAGAATAAGAGGAGCTTCGTACAGCCTTCGAAAATAATCTGTGTGCAGCCGCACCGCTATCAGTTCAATACTGAGCGTGTTGGTTATCAATTTGCATATCAATCACAACGGGTGTTACACTACTACTATGTGGTTGTCAGGAGAATAGATCGTTTCCAATATTAACATTTGAAGAAGTTGAAATACATTGTACAATATTAACTTACTAGCTTTTTACTCATCTTTGAACTAATATTTAACAGCTAACTTGTTACCCGCATCTTTGTAACTGCCGATAAATACTATAAATAATACGGCTTGACAGACAGATACGGGACTTTGGCTGTAACTCACAGTACCTAATTCTTGAGCAGACTGTTACACTTTTATATAAACAGGCACAAAGAAAACCTAAAGACAAGAATTTAAATAATCGATTCAGCAGCCAATCAAAACTGCACGAATAAGTAGAATTGGACAGAGAAAGGTATGGAGCAACGCGCATAGTTTTACTTAAGGGGACGTTGATAATTTCAACAAAAGCGATTTGGCTTACAAATAGTACGTCGTCGAGACAGAAGTTGAACCTTGGCAAACCCTTTCCTTGATAATAAGAAAACAAACATGTATTGAATTGTAACTACACTGATAACAAGCAGATTGATTAAACATAACGAATATCAACAAGGTGAAGAATGATTGTTGAGACACTTATTGCGACAGCCGATAAATCTATCGCAGACAAGACAAAGAGAAAATCTTTCAATCACGTGGCATTTTTGCTAACAAAATTCACATTCCAGTTACATGAAGAATGAAGAGCTAAAGAAGAAAAAACTGAAATTAAACATAACGTTAATTATAAAGACCGGAGTACGTAGAAGCGTCCACTTAAAGGGGTATTCGCGTCGTCGGTGTACGATGCGATCTGAGCCTTGTATGGCGCGGCTAATGAGTGGCCGGGCGCAGGCATTCGAGTCATCTCGCCTGCTTTTGGCGTTTTTCCCATTGTCTGCTTATGGCTGCCCCCTGCCACTATACTTGCCCGTTAGTGATTTAGACGAAACGGTTGCAATGTGTATGCCGAGTTAGATACTTTTATACAGGATTGAATAATTTTTTGTGTTCTCAAAGAAGCAAAGATAAACATGGTTGACTTGTTAAATAAGTAACCCTGTTAACGTAGGAGAAGATCCGATCCTATCTATTCGACAGTCCCAGGTTGTGGTGGTTATTTTTGTCATAAAAATAGCCGACAAACGAGATGACGATCATCCTGATGGTAAATGCTAAATCGTTGCCTATGGACATGAGCGACACCGAAGGCATTACATTATATATACATTGCCGGCTAAAAAATAGAGAAGAAAAAGAAATAATAGTTACAGGTTCTGGTGGTATTATGGAGATAGCGACTTTACTCCTTGATACGAAGTGGTTGTAGCATGTGCCATGCACAAATCTTTGTCTGTCACATAAATATCTCTCCCAGCCGTGAATTGAACCCGGAGCTTCGGGAGCAGGGTCTCTTCCAACTAGGCGACAGGGTTGTTAGGAACACAAGGTTGGTTGAATATACCTTTTTAGTTACAAAAGAAAATACGAATTACTACCCCATCACGTCCACTTTAAGTCCTAAAATATTTTACGATCGCAACATGGTGGTATTAATGATAACATTTTGTTACAATGTTTACTGTATAGATAAATAAGTTTACCTAGATAAGAAAAATAATAAAATGTATAATCAGCACACCTATTGATTATTGTAATATGTTCAGTGGATTGTTGATTATTACCTATAGGTACCGATGCCTGTAATGGAGTATATAGGTAAGTAATATGGCTCAGAAAATCATCAGAATTGATAGGACGTCCTTCATTACCTGAGACTAACATGATAACAACATCACAAGTTTCAAACTTATCATTGTTATCACAGACCTATTTTAATATCTTTTATCTCCAATTAAATGACACAACCATCTATAAATAGTTAACGTTGAGCAAACAAACTTACGACCTTTGAAAACCAATAGGAGCCACACCTGTCTGTCTGTTATCATTTTGATAAGATTTATCAGCAACGGAAAGCGGTTATCGCTTTAGTTTAATACAAAACATCGTGCGTGTTGGACAGTGGCAAAGTGATTATGTGACTTCATTGATAGTTGAGTAAAAATGTCAAAGAATCGACCTTTGGACCCCGGACCCAGTCTCCATTCAGTACGAGTGGAGGGAAGAGACAGAGCAAGGCGGCATACACACAGCCAAATGTATGTCATCGAAAAGGGAGTAACGCCTAAGGTTTCAAGCATGAGCAATGACTTTGTGTATGTGAACTCGGCCTATGTGGGTAGTGTGAACAGTGTCCACGAGACGAGGACGAGGGGACCAGTCGTGTTGGAGCGACCTACCAGGTTGGTATTCCGTTGCCAATTTAGTTATAGAACTTTTATACTACTACCACTACTACTACTACTAACTAAAAGTCGTTAGGAGTCCATCGCGGACAACGTGAGGAGGGGGAGGGTAGGGGGAAGGGAAGAGGGAGGGGGTTAAATATTTATTTAATTATGCCAAAGAAGTATAATCCCATCAAAAACATAAATGTAAAGTGAGAGTCAATTTCAAAAAAAAAATAATTGAGATCTAAATGGGTGCCAATTTCTGTGTAGAAAAGCCTAAAATTTTAGTCACAAGAACATGTAATTCAAGCTCCACATTTGACTTGGTTAGTTTTCACGTACCTACCTAGGCTATATTATATCAAATCAAATCAAATCAAAATCTTTTATTCATATAGGTATCACTGATACACTTATGCACGTCATTTTTTAATCTACCAGCTTTTCGGAAAGGTGCTTTGTCAAGGAGGAGAAGAAAAGCCGAAAGAAACTCCTCAGCACATCTTTTAAAATCATAAAAGGTTACATAATATTATGTTCTAACCTACGCGGAACTGGATGCGGCATTAGTTTCCAGGCGTCTTTGTCATTAATATATTCATTTATACTATAGTATCCTTTGCCTACTAGCTGAGATTTCACATATCTCTTAAACATTTGGATAGGTAAATCACGTATTGACCTAGGTAATTTATTGAAAAAACGTACACCGAGCCCCATATAAGAGCGTTGTACCCTACTTAGGCGAAAAGATGACGTAACCAAATTATGTCTGTTTCTAGTTAAATGATTATGCGTATCACTATTCTGCTTGAACATACCTAAGTTATTTTTTACGAAAATAATGTTGCTGTAAATAAATTGAGAGGCTACTGTTAATATGCCTATTTCTTTAAATTTCTCACGCAGGGATTCGCGTGATTTTAATTTATAAATGGCTCTAATTGCCCTTTTCTGCAAAATAAATATAGCATCAACGTTAACGTTAGCCGCTGAGCCCCACATCAATATACCATAGGACATGAGACTATGAAAGTATGCAAAATAAACAAGTTTAGCAATTTCTACATCAGTAAACTGTCTTATCTTTCTAATGGCATAAACTGACCTACTTAGCTTACTCGCGAGAGCTGTTATATGGGTGCCCCATTGTAGTTTAGAATCTAAGGTGACACCCAAAAAAACCGTGGATTTTTCCAAAGTTAGCATTTCATTATTTAATTTGAGGCTTTTACTAACATTCCGTACATTAGGTAGTGAAAATTCAACACACTTAGTTTTTTTAGCATTTAGCAGCAAATTATTTGTAGTAAACCAGTGTGATAAACGAGACAGAGCACTGTTTACATCGTCAAAGTTCATTTTATTTCTATTCGTCTTAAATATAAGGGAAGTATCATCAGCAAACAGGACAATCTCTGCATATTTCTTAATATAATACGGCAAATCATTTATATATACTAGAAAAAGAAAGGGGCCTAGAATTGAGCCCTGAGGTACACCCATAACAGATTGAGATCCCGATGACTTGGTATCATTTATACTAACACATTGGATTCTACCCTTCAAGTACGACGCAATCAAATTGAGTGAATTATTCTTGATACCGTAGTGACTAAGCTTAAGTAGAAGTGTTTCGTGCTCAACACAGTCAAACGCTTTAGACAGGTCACAGAATACCCCTATGGCATTTTGTGAATTTTCCCAGGCCTCAAAGATGTGTTTAAGAAGCCTAGCACCTGCATCTGTTGTACTATGGCCTTTGGTAAAGCCGTATTGTTCAGGGTGGAGTAAGTTATAAGTGTTGAAGTGCATCAGCAATTGTTTTAATATAATTTTTTCAAATTAATTTTTTCAAATTATATCTATGTAATTAGCTTCGTCAAATCTGTTAGGTTGATGACTTATGACACTCTTCTCTAATTTGGTTTGTTGGTTGCTAACTAATGAAAACTAGCCAAGTCAAATGTAAAGCTTGAATTACATGTTCTTGTGACTAAAATTTTAGGCTTTTCTACACAGAAATTGGCACCCATTTAGATCTCAATTCTTTTTTTTTTTAATTGACTCTCACTTTACATTTATGTTTTTGATGGGATATCATTACTTTTTGTATAGAAATTAACTGCAATTAATTCAAGCTTTACATTTGACTTGGTTAGTAATCAAGAATACCATTAATTACATACATATACCAAATTTCACAAAGATACAATGGTAAATGCAGTTTTTATTCCAATTTGAAACTTTAAAATGCTCTACTGTAAAATTGTGATTTTGGGGATACAACAACTTACGTAGGAGGTATCGTGCTCATCAACAGACTAAATCTGTAGTTAGTGCGCCGTGGTCCGAAATACGGTACCTATTATTTCATTATTTGTAAGTAATGATTTTCCACTATTGATGTCCGGTAAATATTGAAATAATAATTAATACTAAATCCCAATTTTAATATCGTAATAAATACGAAAGTCGATTATACTCTTATTAGTTACGAGTGACCGCCCTCGCTTTGCTTTGGTTTTCTTATTTTTTACACCTTGGGTTACGTTATTGGAGTTTTATTAAGGATCCCTAATTTATTGAAAATATAATATAGCCTATGTCTCCCGGGGATAGTGTAGCTTCCCAACAATGACGGAATTTTTCAAATCGGTTTAGTAGTTTCGGAGCCTCTTCAATGCAAACAAACAATCAAATCTTTCCTCTTTATGCTATTAGTACAGATAAGTTGTTTGTGTTCAATGACATCGTGCAACAATAAATTTTAAAAAAATATTTCGAATTAACTACTTTAAACTGGTATAATTACGGAAATAATACAAAATTTTGTGGTGTAATCTTGTAGATTAGAGAAAAATAATTTTTCACACATTAAAAATAAAACGACGTAATACACTGGAAATAACGTCTCCTGACGAACCACTAATCTTCACGTAAATGTATATGTGCTGTGCACTTCTCACAGGCACTTGGTACACTGAACATCTTCCTCCCGTTGAAAGCTTCAGAAAGTACTAAAACTGATATGTTTCGTTATATATTCACCTTGGAATCCACATAATGATCAGATGTCATCAATTTTGATTGCTACTCTTAAATTTCAGGCATTTTAAGTAAGTGTTTCTAATAGAATCAATTTTTTGAAAAATTATCATAAAATGATAAAAATTTACTACGTTCAGATTTATTCCTTTGTATTCACCCGACTACCTATCTGCATGCCAAATTTTAACTTTCTAGGTCACCTGGAAGTTGGATATAGTTTTGATCTATAGCGGCCGGTCTCAATAATGTACTAACAGATGGAAGACTGTGGATAGGGCTACCATTAGTGTGTCATCTGTCATATTTATCAAATTTTGCGTCTGAAAAATTGACAAATATGACAGATGACATACTAATGGTAGCCCTATCCACAGTCTTCCATCTGTTAGTACATTATTGAGACCGGCCGTAGGTCAGTCAGTGTTAAATTTCTCGATTTTTGGACGTTAATATCTAAATAACCGTTTGAGATGTGTTTATGAAATTTGGAAGACGTATGTATTTTGCAAGTCTTAATAAATGAGCCAAATTTGACAGGTTTATGTTGAATAGTTTTTGAGTTATGAGGTGGTCAAAAGTGGCTCCAAATGGTTCGTGTAATATTACACACGGTGCTGCTCGTCAATTCTGTTAGCTAAGAAATTGACTTGACACGCTCCGCGTGTCTAGATTCTTCTCACACGCGTACAAAAGTACACGCATCCTTTTTTGTTACTTCATATTTGATACTCAGGGTTGGCTCCAGACGAGGAAACTACTCAGCGACACTTACACAATTTTAAAAACGTATTTTTAAGTTTTTTTTTAATATTAAAGTTATTTAGAAAATATTTAAATTCCTTCGTACCAAAACGGGGGGTTACATTTTACTTTTAAACGTATGTGAAACGTGTTTTAACAATTATTTTTATTATCATTATCTTAACCATAAGTATCATCGTACTACATGTACGAATTTCGTACTGAATGTACGAAAGTACAAATTAAAAACTCATGTTGTTCAATCAAAATTAACCAGTCGAAAATCAAAACTTATCTGTGGAATAATCAATAAATTATGTTAATTCGTTGCGGTTAATTGATATGAAACTTCAATCGTTATCAGCCTTGAGATATCGTTTTTTAATACATGTATTAATTACGTCTGTTACAAAACGTTATGGAGTAATCATTGAAATATTTATATCAAAGTAACGCTTTCTTTTTTTGTCGAAGATGTTTGTATTGTTCATAATGCCCCAACAGTGAAATTCCCAGTAACTTACTACATGTGAATATATATAGAGATAAAATTTTGCGTATTGCACGATAAATCATTATTTATCGTGCGATAAATCATTATTTATCACACATTTGTGACCCACGATAAAAGTTTGTTTCACAAAATAATAAATAAATAACACATAATTTTGTACAAATTTTTCAGACTTTGTTTTGGAAGGTAGCAGATGGTAGTCGCCTTACACTTACGTCTTACGTCTTTCAATAAAAATGCATAAAATCGCGCTATGGTTTCACTTTTAGTATAATCATATTCGATTGATAGCAAAATTTATTAGCAATAAAGCTAAACGCATTATCGTGTACGAACTGAGTGTGTTACGAAACGTAGATTATTTAATTTACGTAATATGAAAAATCTGTTACGTCCATTATATCGGAAAGTAGTGTTGTTCTATGTTTGCAATGGGCACCTGATATTGGCACTACAGTCGCGTCACAGTAGTTAGTGGTAAATTAGATGATTGCCAAAAAGTCAGCCCAAAAGTCAGTTACAAATTCCTCCAACTTACAGGATAATCTCTCTAGGTATCTATCTCGTTTATCTCACCCATTCGATTCATGTTCCACAGTCAGGAGAGGTGATATCAGAAAGCAAGTGAGTGTTCAGAAGGAGCCCTTTGCAGCCCGAAACAGGAATTTATTAAGTTTTTATTGAATAACTAATTACATTAAGCTAATCGTCAACTTTCAAGATAATCCTTTTAAATTCATATGAACTTATAACTGTTACCTAATGTCTTATCTTTGCAACAAGTTGACACAACGACAAGTACTACGTAGTTCACTTTATTGTGGTCATTATTACCTTTGTATTACTGTATTATTTATGTTTATGTCTTCTAGTACTTATACAAGCTCTCAAACCTACATAGGTTTGACATCAACCATCGCCTCCTTTAGGAAACAATTATTTATCTCAACTCCGCTTATTAAAAAAAATTAAGGTCTTGATGGAAAACTTAGAAGTTTCAAATCAAAATATATTTGGCGTTTTTTGATGCGCCACCGTTTTTCAGTCAGGTAAATTATAAAATACAGTTAAGCTTGACTTCTCCTCGCCACCCCACCATTCCAACAAAGATACAAAAAATTGTGTAATTGATAACAGCACATTTAGCCTAACGGGGCCTTCATTTTTTTATGAGTTACACGGTTACACCACACTCAAAAATGCAGTCCGATTCTCACACATCAGCATAATTAGCCAATTTTTTTATGTTTAAATAAAAATGTTTATTTCCAGCGTAGTCCGCGAGCAGTACTGGGCCTGTTCCAAATGGCCGTACACCCAGCGGTTCCTCCTGCTGGCCGTGGGGGTGCTCTTCGGGGCCGTGGTGGGCCTGGCGCTCACCATGGTGCTCCGGAACGACAGGGATGGAGGCGGCATCGCTGGCATCTTCACCGCGCATGCCGCGCCGGACTAACCAACAGTGCACTATACCAGAGTATACTGACGCTAAGCTCGCTTATTTGGCAAGTGGGTTTGTTTCCGCAAAAAGCGTTTTGTTTATAAGCTGTTATGTGTAAGACAAACGGCATTTGTAGTGTTTTTAATAGACTTCAAAATGGAGAAGGTTTGACGGTTGTACTTTTAAAAGGTTTAATTTTTACCCTGTTTGTGTAGTCAAATCTTGCAGGCCTAAGTAGACCTAATTCTTCTCATCTTAAGGAGTTGAATTTCAACATGTTGCTTTAGTTCTGATGACAATGCATTTTGTGATAAGCTTGACCTAATAGGAATACACAGGTTTACAGCACAGCATACAGAAATACTTTCACACTGGTCCCCTATTTATCAAAATTCATTTCTAACGGTAGGATCTACAAGGGATTGAGAAATCCTCATATTATTATGGCAAGGATTACTTCTTTAGAGTCGATTATTTCTTGGGTAAAACTTTGATAAAGAAACAGTAATAATATAATATTTTTTCTGAATAAGGTTTTCTTAATCATTGTAGAGCTATCATGACTGACTGCTTATTTAGAAATATATTTTTAACCGATTACCAGTTATTAACCCCCGATGAAAAAATAGGAGTGTTATAAGTTTTACGTGTCCATGTATCTGTATATCTGTCTGTGGCATCGTAGTTCCCAAACGGATGAACAGATTTTGATCAATTTTTTTTTGTATGAAAGATGACATAATCGAAAGTGTTCATAGCAATGTTTAGTGTAAATAAAACTGTCGGGGGTTTTTTAAATTTTAATTTAAAATTATTAGATAATAATTTTGATTTTTTTCACTGATGTTAGATTAACTTGTAAATAATTTGTAACTTTGGAGAACATGTAGTTAATCCTTAAGCGTTGTTTTCGAGTTGTGTGGTTTGTTAATATTGATTGATGTTGATATATCTGTTGTGTCGATAACGATAAGATAGGATGGAAACAATATTGTTGCAATATCGTGTCTGATTACTTGTTATAACTCATGATGCCTTGGTATTTGCTGCTTCGTCAATCGAAGCAAGTGTACAAGGCATGTAAATGTATGTTATGTAAAAAAGGTATGTATAAGGTATAAGGTATAAGGTAAGGCTTGATTAGAATGATTCAAAAGCAGTTATAAGCATTATTAAAAGAATTGTTGAAAGTCCTATTTAATTTACTTTTTAAGTATGTTTTAATTACTTACAAAATTTAAGTACCTAGGTATTATTTAATGTACAAAGCATTTATTTTTTACAATTTATTTGTTTAATATAGTGCATAATTTATATTAATTGTTTTACTAAATAATTTTCTTAAATTTGTTACATAGTAGAAAAAATTTTGTCGAATAAACTGTAATCATTTATTATGACTTGATTACTGAGGTACCTTTCACCCCTTTCAGCAAAGATACTATCACGGTTATTAATTTCTTACACAAACATAATATCGTCGTTGCGACTTTAAGACCTGTTATGTGTTTGTGCCACTTTGGGTAAAATCACTTTTTACCGCAAATGATTCTACATTTTGAAGCACTATCGAACTCAAAAACTCTCATGTGTGTACGACGTTTCCATGGTAATTTATTCACCAAATTCAAAATCGCAATGTGCTTGCTAAACAAAACTTTATCGAATTTTATAGATTCCCTTAAAAAGCTGTTTTTTTTATACATAAGAGGTCTTAAAGTCGCAACGTCGATATTTTGAAATATACGTGAACTCATATTACCCTGAAATTGCATTATATATTATGTAATAGCTCTTAAACATACAATATCACTAGCTGCCCAGACAGACTTCACTCTGTGGAAAGTTTTTTATTTTATTTTGAGATATAAACTATTTTATCTTTCAAGTTGGATCAAACTGCACACAGTGTGCAAAGATTAAAATCGGTTAAGTAGTTTAGGAGTCCATCGCGGACAAACAACGTGACACGTAATTTACCTATATATATTAAGATTGATGTAATAAAAGCAATTTGATTATACTTTTTACGTCAAAAATGCATAAAGTCAAACACGCACTATGTCAAATCCGCACAAAACAAGTTTGACGACCCGTGTGGTGCCATGGTTACCATGAAGGATCGCTGCGCTAAGGGTCCTGGGTTCGATTCCCAGCGAGTTGTTGTTTTATTTGAAATAAACAAAGAATAAGAATCTAAACTTCTTTATATATTACAGATATGGAGGTTACTAGAATTCCACATCCTGTTATTTGTGTATCACAAGATTAGCACTCATATCTAGATAATGCATTTATATCACATTGACAGCATACAAAGTCGTGATAAAGTATTAAAATAATATTGTGACGTATGGTTGCTAAGCCGCGGTTCATTCAGTTCAATGGTTATCTTAATTTTTATTAACCCCCGACGAATAAAGAGGGGTGTTATTATAAGTTGGACGTGTCTGTGTATCTGTATGTCTGTCTGTGGCATCGTAGCTCCCAAACGGATGAAACTAGGACTAGAATCTGGAGGGCTATTCTCTAAAATACAAACTCGAAATCGAAGCTCACTTTTCGTTTGACAATTGGACATGAGCTTCGACGGTGACGTAATTCGATGATCGAGACAAATAAATCCCTTACCGAATACCAAACGTGTCAAATTAGCTCGAAGAAGTAGTTTTTCTCACCGCCGCTTTCTACACTGCGGCGCCACCTGTACTGTCGAGTTTTATAGAATAGGAATTTTGAAACTCATCGCGGATTCCGCTGTCGAGTTACAAAAACATCCTTACAGAATAGCCTTGCTGATTTTGATCTAGTTTTTATTGTATGAAAGGTGACTTAATCTCGATTAGCAAATAGTGTAAATATAATTTAATTTAAGCGATTTTTATATTTTAATTTAAGATTATTCATTGAGTATTAACCGCATTTTAAAAACACTTTATGCTTCTTAACTTCTTACACGTAATATTAATAAATATAATATTATTACGTATTATTAAGATAATAATACATGTATGTAGATTTTACAATGTACAAACGTAATTATCTAAACATATAAGTTCTGTGAGATGTGTCATATTGTCACATATAAGATTTTCCTCCTGGACATCAAAGTGTTCAACATTTTTTATTTTGCAGTTTTGCACAATGCTAAAGTGTCTTTATAACCAATACATATATAATTTTATATGTAGACAGAAATTGGGACCACCAAACAGGGTTACTTTTTGGACAGTGCTGGTGACAAACGTGGTGGGGACAAATGGTAATAACCCCTTCGTTCGATGATCGAATTTGATGATCCTATAATTGGACAGGATCATCAATTTCAGATATTCTAGAAAGCGACAATTTACTCATACCTATAGCTTGCAGTCGATTCCGCATCAGAAGTAAAATCAAGCTTAGGAAATTTTCATGTTTTTTATTTACTACAAATTAAAAGTATACTTAGTAAATCAAGTGTTTTCCCTGCAAAAATAATTTCCATGAAGGTCTAGAGCACGATAACACCGATCCATCAGCTTATCTCGCGGTGCAGATAGATGCTGTCCTTGTCGCGATAGCCTGAGAGCTGGCATCTCGTTAAGAAGAGGTACTTCTTGTAACCGAATTTAGTGAAAACAACAAAAGTATAAAACATATGAGTCTCCTTCATATTTCTCTGCTACCTTCCTACCTTTACGCTGAATACTCCTTCAGCAAAAAAATCGAAAGGACGTTTTAATTAATTTAAATTTAATTAAAAGTCAATTTAATAACACGGTATAAATATCACGTGAAGTGTCGAACAGTATTGAGCAAGACAAGTATAACATTACGTAAAAAGAGCGTAAAGCCGCCGCCACACTCCACCGCGTCATCAATCACCAGTTCGCACCTCCCCGACGCCCCGACGCCCTCTGTCGGCCGAGACTCATCACGTTGTTTCGAGGCTCATATTACATCGGGACAGTCGGATAAACAAGTTATTTGCGTCTGACTCAAGCAAGAAAACCCCACGGAGAATCAGTAATAGTAATAATGGTATTAATGTATTAAATCAATATCGGCAATATTATCCCTTCGAGGTGCCCTATCACCAGTTGGCTAGATTTAGTCGCCTCTTACGACACTCATCCGTGGGATTGGGGTTAGTATTCCAAGCCACCCCAATACCTACGGCTAGTATATTTCTGTAAGAGCCATCAACAATCTCCTCAGACATAATAAATTATCAGAGATATGCGCGGCAAGGATACCGAAGGTTTTACTAGGTAAGCCATCCCTGTACCTGAAACCTCGTGTAGTGACCTTCTCGATCGTAAAACAATGGTTTGGTAGTGAGCAGTGAACATTTATTACAAAGGTCTCACATTTACAGTCATGCTGGTAAGAATGCTACCAAACCCACTTTTCGTATTTTAAAGTCTGCGTTTAGACAGACATATTATAAGAAGATTCTAACGTACCTATACCCAAAATAAATTCTTACGCAGTTCAGTTGTTGTCAACAGTTTTTGTTAACAATTTTGTGCGAGACGATACAAATTAAACTTCGCGGATGATATTTAGTTAAGTAAGATTACATCATTATTATTGCAAGGGTCGTTAAGATTGGAAGATTTATGAGGACGAGATGAGGCGCGGCCCCATTTCTCAGGGATGCGATTTAAAACTGGTGCTTGACGGCTGACGCACCTCGCGACCCTATTAAGAACTGTCTTACGAGAAATGTTTAACAAATACTTTAGCATAGCTAAATGATAAAAAAAAATATTTATTCACAATATTATAATAGAGATTTAAATTCGGGAGTCTAGCTGTTGTAGTTCTCTTTGCATGTTATAATAAATGTCTCCGGTTAAGTTTTTAAGAAAAAATATCGTCCGTGCAAAAAGGTTTTCGGAACTTAAATTAATCTCTACTAAAACCTCCATTACTATATTGCTATAATAATTAAACATTGTTTAATGAAGATCGTATGCAAAACATAAAATAAGTGGTCACCTCAATAATGGTTTACAGCGCCATCTAGTATGAAATAGCAAAACAACCATAACAACGATCACGAAGTAGATGTGACTATGGACAGAAGGCTCGCACCATTCTAGTTTATTAACAGACTCATACTCACACACGGCTGCTTGTTTACCGGCTGATAACACATGCGCATCGATAATCTAGAACTGATTATAAAACTAATAATATCCGTAACGTTCAAACAAATGTGTCCACGGCAACAAACCGAAATTTCGAAATATATTTTTCTTATAATACAACTCATAGCGCGTAACGCCAACTCATAACTCATAGCACCAACTAAAATTTTATTGCTTTGAATTGGTTTGCAAGACGCAAACGACAACACATCGATTGCTAGGGAAAGTTTGTGAAGTTGTGATCAGTTTCATACTTAGATACTTATTAATAGTTGAAATATGAAATAAAGTCTCAAGTAGAGACAATGACTCCATTGAATGTCTGGTGGTGCAGGATAGACTGGAGGGTACCTTTGTACCTTTGAGGGCCACATTGTAAATCACCCGTGCGATGGAACGACCAAATTAAATCTGCTGTGGATAGCTCATTGCATGACTGCACCAAAATGACGACTAACCGATTGAGAGGAGAATTACATCTGGCAGAAATGCGATTACGTGAAGACCATGGCCGCGAAACAATTGAGAAGAACAAGATTTTCTTCCCTAAGTACATGCTTACAAAGGCAATTAAGAAATAAAAGAAACGATCCTTCTGTTCAACTACTCCATGCCCCTATCATTACACCGTCCACTCGGCGATGTAATGGTTAAGATCGGTATCGGGTCTATTATCCCGATACGCGCCCATTTGCCTCCATTGTTCCCGGACAACCATCTCTATTGTTCGCTGCGCCCGCCATTCATTTATCTATAAAAATATTTTAAGAACGCCCATTTTTTAACTCCATCCCGAGTGGACACAAATTGCTAAGTAGCCGCACTTGATAGTGGCCTGCGTCCATTTTGTTAACAATTGTCAAGACTTTCCGAATTTTTTGAGTGTTTAGTAGGTATTTTGTAGGTATTTTGTAATTTAGTAGGTATTTTGTTCCTGTATTTATTTATGCGCTCTATGCAACACACGATATATTTCTAGTTTGGAACGCTCATACGTTCTACACACCGAAAATTTCAACATACATTTCAATCAGTTCAATCCACAAAAGTAAGAGAATGAACTAACTCACACTTTACAGCTTAAAATATTTGTCTACAAAATCTACAAAAATTTAACCCGTACCTCGCTATCCCATATTTTCACCAACGGGTGGTCGCTGGTTATTTACGACCAACCCTGTTCGCTTTAGTATCAATACGGTTAAGTGGTGTAGCTACTTTTTCATTTTTGTAATCTTTTTAAACAATTTATGTCGTGTTTAGACAGAAAATGAATAGCCCCTGTACAAGAAAATATTTTGTTGAAATACAAAACAGGTTGACCTCGTTGTTGTAGGGTCTGCAAACAATAGACATCGGAAACCAATCTCATGTAATAAACTCTGATGTGGAATTCGTAGGTGACCAAAAATGTTTTTTAAATCATTACATAATAAAATATGGGTATAATTTGTGGTGTAAGTTGTTACAGTATACGACGATGTCAACGATCACTACTTTAATACCATCACGAAGTTCTTCTGCTAGTTCATCAATTATACATAGCAAGCATAGTCGTGTTAAAATTAAATGAAAAGCATTGATTCAGTTCTTATAAAAAACACTATAATCTTATCAACATCGTAATCTTATCCAATGTATGAGCTGTTTATGCCTTAAAATAATGACGATAACAAGTTTAGTGCAAGCGTGGAGCCATTTTCCAAATTACTTTACTATGGAATACCATTATTGTCTAATGTTTGCTTGTGCGACTGAAGACTTGATGAGAGCTATCAAGAACTACGACATACTATTTAACGAGCTCTCCGAAGTACAAAGTGTAAAAATAAGTAAATGCAAAAACTACTCAAATGAAGATTAATCAATTTGTATTACCTAACAATTACGTTAAAGGTAACAGGTATTTCCTAAGAGTAACACTAACATAACAAATCAAGTACCAATCAGACCTCATAACAACAAAACTAAATTGAAAGAAAGAAAGAAGGAAAAAAAACGTTTATTCCTGTGCCAATTAGGTACACACACGAACAGATATCAAAATAAAAATAAAAATTTACAAACAGACACAATAAATAGAAAAAATTGGTACCAGAGTACCATATTGGCGCGACATGCGCATGCGCAACAAAAAAGATATTATTATCGTTAATATGGCGCGCGGTATCATCGCCACCGAGCGGTATCACCAGTAATCGATATTATCGATAGACGATAGCAGTTATCGAGCTCAGGCACTAATGGCGCCTGCGTTGTCAAGAGTCAAGAATGCCTTTAATAAATTTTTGTCTATGTTTTAATCTCATTAATTAAAATTAACTAAGAGTCTAGTAGGGCTAAGTTACTGCCTTATAGTTACAAGATAAGTATCCTCTGTAAGTAGATACTATATTAAAAAATGTTTTTAGGATTAGACGTGGATTAGAATAGAATAGAATAGAATTTATTTCTTCAAGTTAACACTGCAGTACAAATAGGCAATATAATATGTTACACTATACTTATAAAAAGAAAAATGTTGAATAATAATATGTAGCAGTAAGAACATGACGAAATGAGGCCCCACTCAGCACTGGCCGCAGCAAGCCACGACCGCTGGTTTTCAGGGCATTTCAGGGGATTAGACAGTTAAATAGCAAAAACCTATAGCACCTGAAAGAACAATGGCCTAGAACCCTCCCTACTAAGTTTTTATAGTCTATCCATTTAACTGACTGTCTTTGTATAAAACTTTGCACTTTGTGTAATAGCTACAATTTTTATTTGAATGTTATTTTTGGTTTTTCAATGAATACTTTTAGATTAATGTCTTAAGATGGCTCTTTTAAAATTAAAATGTTATTCGAAGTCCGGCATAGTTGTGCAGTTATCTTATACGGTCTGCACGAGAGACTCAATTGATATGTAACGTGGCATTTATAGACAACGCTAGCTTCGAACTCTTCTATCTAATTATTTAAAAAATCTTGCTAGAAAACCTTGTTTAGATCAAAAGGTCTAGGTAGCTTGTATAAGGCCTGTAAAGAAGAAAATTATTGTTTGAACGATATCCTCCGCATTTGGATGTACAGTCCGCAAAAGAGTTTGGTATACATGGCATGGTACAAAAAAAAACGATCGGTATCGTAATGTACATTCGCTGACTGTACCTATATCTACTTGGTTTATGATTTCAAAACTTCCAGCTATATTTTAAACAAATATTTTGACCCATATTTACTGATCGTGATCACGACATAACTGCCAAGGTTCATGGCTTTGAGCCGTTGAACCGATAAGCCAGTGAGATGGTGAACTACAATCAATACCGCAGCAGCAGTTAAGTGCCGATAAGCAGACTGCTATTAGTATCGTATAAAGTGCAATGTATCATCGCTTTGCGGCGGATTGCGTGTAATTTTACACGGTGCGACTGTGATAATTTAATTAATATTGAGTTAATTTAACTTATAACGGAACTTGAACGGTTTAAATAATTGATAGGTATGTGTTAAGGAATTAAATGGTTGTTATATTAACTTTCGTGTAAGTATGAAGGAAAAAATATATAATACGTCTATAGGTATATAGATTATTTAGAAATTTTAAGTATGTAGGTAGTAAGTTAGTACATCTACATGTATTTCGAACCACCATAGATCGAGATCACGGCTGAACTGTGATTAGGGGCCATTATAATGATCATCTATCGGCTTTTCGATTTACTACAGTATGAGACATAGCTTAGCCCTTTCCTTATCGGCGCCATACCGTCCAGACCTGCGCCCTTTGAAACCTTGCCTTCTTAACGTTCAATTAATCAGTCTATAATACAAGAAGAAGAAATACCTATCAATAGATCTGAAGCCAATAAAACCATTAACCAAACAGCACCTTATCATTCCCCGACACGCCACAATAACTTTAAACAATCTAACTATAATACGGAACCACACCTCATAAATCGCTGTACATTGCGAACACGCTTTACTGAATAATAGTCACTGAATAAGTAGCTACGGAGAGCATAGCGCCGTGCAGTTTGGGTTGTATGCAGAGACTGGCGGAGCGGACGAAACAACAATAGGAGAGAACAATAATAATCAAAATGTAAGTACTATGCAAGAAACAATCATGTTTATATCCAGCATAAGAGCAAGCCCGTCTGATGATAAACTAAACATCGCCGTAACTGCCCTCCCTCCCTCCGTGCGCCAGTATACAAAAATAATAATATTTCTTAAGACAATAATCTGCCTAATCAAACCCGGGACTCCCAGAGTCAGAACAAATAATGCTACAGAATTGTCTTATTGGTACAATATTATCAGCTGTACGTTAAACTTAAAGCCATTTATTTAAGACTTATAACATTCCAATCGCAGTACCATTACGTTAATGCAACAGATTCATATTTATGTCAACGTCAGAGAGATGCAAACCCCAGAATTCCTGGCATAGCTGCGTGGAACATGACACCAGAAGCGATCACAAACCAGTCAGTCTCATGGCTGATGGCTGCGGCCGCCAGCGCCGCGCCGCGGCCATTGCGGTGAACTAACGGTGGTACGAGATATTTTACTCTTTTATCGATAAGTAAGGTAGCGTTAAGTACATAGACGGAGCGAGATGCTCAATTTAAATAGATGTCGTTTTGCTCGATAAGTGACAAATGATAGATTTAGTATTATCAATAGATGACTCTTAAAGTAAAAAACATCAAGGATTTTCGTGCAAGCACGCAATTTTTATTTTTGGTCATTTATCTCGCTCTTGCAAAATTTTATGAAGCAAGAGCGAGATAAATGACCAAAAAAGGCATTGGCTTAATCACATTCAAATAGTAGAAGTATAACAAATTAATAAATTAATTTAAAATGTTATCTCTCAGCATATTACGAATTTGGATATTATTTCAACTTTCAGATTAATACTTAGTTTGTTAGAAAAACATTAGACATCAAAAATCGTTAGACTACCTCAAGAACTCGTTTCGCTTCCGCTTGCAATGTACACACAACCCTCCTGCTAGGGTCAGACGGAGCGTGGGCGAGTCTGCGGCTGCGCCTAAAATGGTCACGCTTACGACATACCAGCGGGCAGCGCCACCACCAGCAGGTAGTCTTGTTAATTTGTGGCTTAGCTTCTAATCTTTGCTTTTAATTAATTTGTACCCAGATTTTACATACTAGTTTGTAACATGCTAGCATTTAACTGGATAGTTTGTTTGGCATAATCTAAACAAACCTTGTATAAAATCTACAACTTACTATTTAATTGTATGCATGTAATAAAACTGGCTGTAATTTCAATAGGTGAAGTAAATTTTTGTTTCTTTTTTTCACGTTCAGTAACTACTTGAATACTTACTAAACAATAATCTCGTATCATAATAATTATGTTCAAAATGGAAATATAAGATTATTATGCTAAATGAATTGCGCGCAGCGAACAACATTAAAGTGATATAGAATAAGGAAATTATGACGACCAGCGTATCCCGGCGGATGTCGTACGCAATGTTATAATTTGCCATCAGTGACCATTTTATAACTTTCCTTACTCTGTAACTTAACTCTGTAACCAGCTATTATTCAGCGGCGAGTAGCCCGATAATTATATCTTAAGCACGTTTGTAGTTAAGGGGCATTAATTCTCTCTGACATAAAATTTTGTCTTACGTTGCCGCCTATCACTTTAATTAAACGAAATTTCGACACCATTCTTTACCACATTGTTCGTGGACAACTGAGAAGAACCAATTTAATGATAAACGGCAGATTTTTATTATCTACCAATTATTTGTTAGACGTTCACATGATATTATAATAATAGAGGTGTCTTTTTATCCGTATTTCTATTGTAATCCGTATTATGTCGGAAGCAAAGCTGAGTATAGTTTGATGGTGGTAAATGGTTTGACCATCTCACAAGACGTATTATATTGTAACGTAATGTCTACAGCAATGTTTATTTGTGAAGACTTGTTTGACGTTGTTGACCTCGTAATTTACCAAGAATATAGAGATTATACAAAATATACTGAAGCAGAAGTAGCTGCGAAATGTCAACCAGACAGTATCCTCTTCTTCATATTAGTAACAAGAAACTTATTTATTTATTTATTAATAGATCGCTAACATACTGTACACCATTACATTCAATTCAAGGCATTATACAGTTACACATTCTAAGCGTCAGTACAATTATAAGCGACGACTACATTCATAGCAACAGAATTTATTATTATATAAATATAAATAAAAAAGACTTAAATTAATTTATATACATTATACAATAGAATTCATTGGATAATAATAATATAATAACATTGCATTTAGAATTGAAGACATGAGTGGATGAAGGGGATATGTAACATTTTATTCAAAAACCATTTTTTGCATTGGATGAAGGTGTTATGTGCCTATAAACCATATTAAACCTTCAAACAATGCCATTTAGGCTTAGTTTTAGAAATAGCAAGTGATGAAGGAGTTATGTACCAACATAAAATGATAATCACACTGAATGAAAGTGACATGGGCACTTAGCCATGTTCTTTAATTTAAAATTATTTAAATCTATGTCTTTCTTGCGCGGATGAACGAGATAAGTGCAAGGAAACGCGCAGGTGCGTTGCGTTGTTCTGGATGAAGGTGTTATGTGATGTACTTGCCTCTTTCTTTCATTTCGCGTCTTGTTCAATTATTGTGCTGGATCATGGGTCGCGTACGCATGTCACGAGTGTTTTGTTTATTGTTTATTTGATTAAAACTAGTGTTTTTGATTTTTTTTATTACAATAATTTCAAGAGCTAAAAGACTTGTGGACGCTGCTATAAAACCTTCAACTTTAAATTATGATTTCCTAAAGTACGACAATCCTTACCTCGAAATCTTAGACAAAAGTAACTTTCTTCCCCAAGGGTTATCGGTCCTTCGAACTACGTGGCCAGCCCATTGTTACTTCAGCCGGCTAATTCTTTGAACTATGTCGGTTACCTTTGTTCGCCTACGGATCTCCTCATTTCTAATGCGATCACGTAAAGAGATAGCGAGCAAAATAGCCCTCTCCATAGGCTGCTGCGCTACTCTGAGCGTGGATTAGGGCACCATGTCTTGAATCCGTATGTCATCGCTGGCAACACACACTGCTCGAACACCTTCAACTTCAGGCACTGAGGTAGTGTTTTGGACGACAAGATATGACGCAGTTTCCCGAACGCAACCCATCCGAGTTGGATTCTACGAGTGACTTCTTTCTCGAAGTTGGACTTACCCATCTGGATCACTTGTCCCAGGTAAATGTATTCGTCTACAACTTCGAGAGCAGCGCCATCAATGACAACCGGTATGGGTGTGACGGGTGTGAGGTGTGTGACGTATTCGCCATTGATATTGATGCCACGTCGTTTCCGCTTAGTGACGGAATCGAACAGTTTTTGGAGTGCCACTAGAGGGGGTTTACCTCCAGCTCTTAATAGCTCGGTTGAGATTCCGTCATCTTCCGGTGCCTTGTTGTTTTTAAACTGTTTGAGAGCCTCTTTAATCTCTGCCTCTAAGCCTCTGTGTAGTGTCGGGTCAATTTAGCTCGCTTGCCGCTTTCCTCGCGAGGAGGTGAAGCTTGAGAGGAGGCATACAACCATCCGTAGTAATTTCGACGAAACCATGGTGCCGGACTCGGTCTTCAACCTCGTAAGCTGACTTTGCCCAATAGACAGATCCCTTTCGAACACTTTGGAGCCCTGGTTTCGCTCAATTGTGTTTTTTACACGATTTGCTTTGTGTTTTCGCAAATCGCGTCGCAAATTCCCTCATAGAGGTTGGAGACTGCACACATAGTTCTCGTCGATCCTTCATAAGATCGAGAGTTTGTTCTGAGAGAACCTGAGATCTACCACTTGGGTGGGTCTTGAAATACTTCGACCCTACCTCGTGGACAGTTGTTACCATCCTGGTGTTAAACTCGTTCACTGTCGTGCACGATTCTAGGCACGTAAAACGGCTTTGTAGCTCAAGTTGAAAGTTTTCGGATCCCTGGATTTGGACGGATGTTGGGCGAAGCGTAGACTTCATCAGGCGTGACCGTTCCAGCTTCAGGTCGATATTTAATGTGCCTCTTACAAGACGGTGATCGCTTCCGGTTTTGAACCTGCTGATCACAGAGACATCATCAAATATGTGCCGTTTGTCTGCCAGAATTAAGTCTATCTCGCTTTTCGTGAAACCATCAGGACTTATCCAAGTCCACTTGCGTTGTGGCTTCTTTCTGAAGAAGGAGTTCATCATGAAGAGATCTTCCTTCACCAAAAAGTTGGCCAGCAAGTGTCCTCGGTGATTCCGTTGTCCAATTCCGCAGGGACCCACTTTCATCTCGGCGCCGCTTTGCGTGCCCAATCTCGCGTTGAAGTCCCCCATCACAACATTGAAGTGAGCTTTAGAGGTTTGTATGGCTCTGCTTATGTCCTCATACATAACCTCAACCTCATCGTCGATGTGTCGAAGTCGGCGCATATACCTGCTGCTTCAACGAATACCGTTTGGATATTCTGAGTGTAAGGTACGCTATCCTGGCCGACACGCTACTAACTTGCAGAATGTTGTTGATGAGGGACTTGTGAACGAGAAACCCGACATCACCTTGGGACAGGTGTTCGCCCTCCCGGTGATAGAACAAGTTTCCGGATTTGAGTATTTTCGTGTCCTCCCCCTGTCTTCGTACTTCAGATAAACCCACAATACTCCAGTTTAACTTGTCTATCTCTTCTTCCAGCTCTTTTACCTTATGGTCGGTCCTCAGTGTCCTGATGTTATATGTTGCCAGGTGCAGAAGTCGTCGTTAACTTACAGTTAACCCATTCATCTTTAATTTAAGTGTGCAACTTCTTTTTATTTAAACGCTGAATGAAGGAGTTATGTACATATTTTTTTAATAAATACATATTCTTAAACTTTTATTTTATTTTTCCACTCCATATTAGTAGATGTGTATAATTACTACAATTTGATATATATAGTTAGTAAATAAATAACAAGAAAAAATATTTATCTCAAAAATAAGTAACAAAACTTTGCCGTCCGTTTTCTCCACATTTAAATATTGTGACATACCCCCTTCATCCACTCATGTCTTCAATTAAATTAAAATTACAGCCATTTCTTAAGAAATATTGGAGATCATTATCATTAATCAAATAGATATCTTAATTAAAATTATCAGAGAACTTAAAAATGTCAAGAATAAGATTAAATTAAAAATTCTAAAAAATAATAAATTATGAATAATTAGTATTATTAGATTAGGGACATAGCAATGATAATAATAAAGATATCACAACTGTAAGTTAAGCAGAAAGTAAGATTTTTTTCTTAAACGTTCCTAGGCTGTCTGCGAATAGGTCAATATTCAAAGATTTAGCTAAACTATTGTGGTCTTTGATTAGTCTATTAATAGGAGCGTTTTGACCTAATTTAGATCTGCATGCAGTAGAGTGTAGAATGTTAAACCTAGAGACTCTTGGATACTTTGAGGGAACAGAGAAACTTATAGTGGATAATAATTCAGGCACATCCAGAGAACCGTTAGTAAGTTTAAGAAGGAACACATTATCTAGCATTTGTCTGCGATCCTTCAATGATTTCATATTGAAGTAAGTGAGTCTATCGCTGTATGAATTAATGTTTTTGGCTAAATTATGTGAGAAGCACAAGTGCCACAGGAATCGCTTTTGGACTCTTTCTAGCCTCTTAATATAAACGTCGTAGCAGGGATTCCAGGCCACGCTGCAGTACTCTAAGCCGCTCCGAACAAGAGAATTGTACAGCAAGATTTTGGTTTTGGGAGACTTAAAGTCTTTGCAGTTGCGTAGTAGAAATCCCAGATTTTTAAATGCTTTAGAGCAGACATTATCAACGTGGACATTGAAACGCAGTTTTTTATCCAGCGATACTCCTAAGTCCTTAATACTATTAACCTCGACCAAAGTGGTACCTTTTATTTTATATTCTTGAGGAGAATCAACTTTTTTGCGAGTGAAACGTATCGAAAAGCACTTGGATTCATTCAAATCCATACCATTGTCTTCACACCAAACAACAAGGCGATTAAGGTCTTCTTGAAGCAACACAGCATCCGCAGGCGTGTTTATTGCCTTAAAGAATTTGAGATCGTCAGCAAATAAATAATATTTGGACTGGGCGAAACAGTTGCCAATGTCATTAATGAATATGTTAAAAAGCAAAGGGCCTAGATGTGAACCTTGGGGTACACCAGATTGCGCCAAAAATGGTTGAGATTCGAAGCCGTTTACTACGACTTTAGATTGCCTGTTTGATAAATACGATTCACACCAACTCAGCAAGGGTTCAGCAATTCCGTGAATAGAAAGTTTATGAATTAATATCCTATGATCGACTCGGTCAAATGCCTTGCTAAAGTCGGTGTAAATCGCATCAACAGAACAACGATTATCAAGTCCCAAGGCCACATCGTTAATAAAACATGTTAAGTTTGTTGAAGTAGATCTAGCTTTCATGAAACCATGTTGACGAAGATCAATCATTGGTTTGAAGTGCCAAGTTAAGATGGGATGAAGTAATTGTTCAAAGACTTTGGCCATTACAGGAAGGATTGATATAGGTCTGTAATTTTTCACAAGTTCCCTAGGACCGTTTTTGTGCAGAGGAACTACAAGAGCCGTTTTCCAATAGGTGGGAAAGACGCCGGTGTTTATAGACATGTTGAAAATTATTGTCAAGGGTTTGACTAGTGCAAGCGCGCATCTGGCTACAAACACCGAAGGAATCCCGTCCGAACCAGCACCCTTATGTAAGTCAAGTCTTTTTAAAATTTTTAGCACCTGATCATCTTTGAACTTAATACATGTTAGGTAATTATTCGTCAACATGGCTGCACTACTATTAAATGGAGAAGGTGGAAAGTTGACATTGTATGAAGCGGCGAAGTTTTGAGCAAAGAGATTGCAAATACCGGTACCGTCGGAAGCTGTGCTACTATCAAGGGACATTTGAGCAGGATAATGAATGTCGCTCTTTTTCTTATTTTTAATAAACGTCCAGAAAAACTTGGGATTAGAACGTAGATTTGATTCTTATTCAGTATAAGCGCATAACTGTATCAGTGATATCTATTTGAATAAATAATTTAGAATTTTAACGAACTGGAGGGCTATTCTCTAAAATACAAGCTCGAAATCGAAGCTCACTCAACTCAAATACAAACTTGAAATCGAAGCTCACTCAAGTGAGACTCGAAAGCGAACTTGCATCATCTTGATATGTCATTCTATAATCATCTAGTACGCACTAGCGAAGTGAACTAGTGAAGTGAGTCTCAAACTCGAACTTCAAACGACTAAAGATAGGAATTTTGACACTCATCGCGGATTCCGCTGTCGAGTTACAAAACAGAATAGCCCTGCAGCAACATGTCACGAACATCATTTTTATTAATTTCAATTCATGCAATACTCACATCAGGTAACGTAGCGACGAGTTCTACATGGCGGTACTCGTCCCCGGTAGCCAGGGTGGGGCTCTGCCACCAGGTCGCCGGGTCTCCGTCCACGGCCAGCGCGGCCGGGTGTCTGCGGGACGGCGAGCCCTCGGGACCTTCGCATACGTCGCATACGATGCCGCGCCTGACATAAATATTATCATTTCAGCTTCAATTATTGTTTTCAGTTTTCATTCAATCTGATTGCAGTGTATAATGATATAGCATGCATTTGATCTATAAATTATTCTTACGATAATTCCGTTTAATGTATTTTAGATAATTGAAATATTCCTATCTTATCCTCAGACGCTGTTTTCCAATGCATCTGTAATTACTTGGAACAGTATTTCAGGGATTTTGTTTAAGATGATTATGGACAATTAGTGAGGATCTATTATAGAAACACGTGAGCTGCCTATGAGTTTCAAGGGGTCCACAGAAAACATAACTATCCCACTGCTGGGTTATCAATGTGGGGGATAGAATAATTTAGCTACTATTTTTGTTACTAGGAAAATTTAAAAAAATCACACTGACTTTCCCGGCGTGTCCCGACAATATTCCTCAGGTCCGTGCACTCCGCAAGTAGCATTAGCGTTCACGGTGGAATACGGTGCCACGTCGAACGGAGCGGGCAGCAACCCGCTTCCCGCCCCGCTCGTCACCGTCACCTCAGTCAGCGTTGCGCTGCTCAGTCGGTCTAGGACTGCTCGGCCTGTTCAAAATAATACATTATTATTAATAGAGTAAATTTAAAACCTTACTTAGTTCATTTATTAACTAACGACGATTAATTAATTGTCTTCTTTAAGGACCAGTTGGTAGTCAAAATATGGATATTTATTAATGTTTCACTGGTAACAAGTGAATGAGCAGAATTTTTTTATGTTTGATTTTCTTCCTTTCTCTCTATTTTTCTTTTTCAGAAAAGAATCGATGTTGCCTTTGGTGTTAATGATGTCCATGGGCGACGGTGGTCATATATCATTAAACGGATCCGTAGCGCTTTTATCGGATAGTCACATAAAAAACCCATCAAATTATGTAACATTAAACGACTGATTATTTTGATCTCAGAATGAGTGCGATCACTCGACTAATAATGCTATTCAAAACACATCGGACGAGGTCAGACACGAATATTGCATCTCATTAAACCGCTTTACCGCTAATAAGATGCGCTTACCTCTTGCATCACCTGATAGCCATCGATATAATCGTTTAAAAATAAGATAGTGTTTAAATCAATCTTTTAGTAACTGTAATTGATCTTGATTTAATCAAAATCGAATCTATGAACGAATACGATGATACGAGGAGCATCTTTTGATTGTTTTCTAGTGAAATATCTTGTGCTCAGTACTCCTACCCACTCTTTCTCCTTCTACAAGAAATCCTTTTTTGTAACTGCTGTCCGTCTCTGGAATTCCTTTCCCTTAACTATCCGTCGCTCCCAGTCCATTGAGTCCTTTAAGAATCAGGTAAAATTATTCTACCTTGGTAGTCTTGACAACCATCTTAACAGCCATAGATTCGTAGATAACATTGACATTTGAAAATACTGTCTTCTCCATGTCCATTACACATAATAATATTGGCTAGATCAGATGAGTTGAAACCGAAAGCACTAATTTATTTCACGTTGTGTTCAATAGCTTATTCAAATGTACCTACCATTGACATAAATATAATTTATGTCAATTCCGAAATTATATTTATGTCAATGGTACCTACTCGTAACGTCGGAATTCGTGGGCACGCTACTTGGAAAGTAAGAAGTTCGTTAATTATCACCTATTAATAAGAGAGTGTGGGTGCTAATTTAATTAGTGGCTGCGAGTGCCAATAACGCTAAATGAATGAATAAAAAACCCTATCCCAATAAGGAGGTGTGACTGTATTACTGGCCAAGTGGGAATTTTTAACTGATTTTTGATTAATTCACGCGTGCGTGGGGCAGCACATCCGTATAAGCTTTTTGCGTTGGAGTTTATGTTCGAATTCACAAAAGTGTGTCATGATCATTAATGATTTCCTTAATTTCTCCTTATTATTATTTTTTTTATTATAATTTCTATTGGTATGGATAACAACTTATAAATAATCGCGACTTATAAAAAAGACTTATTCTGTCACATAAATACATGCCCTAGACGGAAATCGAACCCAGGGCCCTTCACACTTCAATACTCAGATTGAATTATATAGGTCGTCGTTAGAAGAAGAAACGTCAATTTACTGAACTTGAAATATTGCATAAAAATACTCGATTTTTAAAGATCGAAGAACTACGGCGAGAGGGTGGGATCACATACTTAGCCATAAATAGGTACTTCTAAGAGTTCAAATTCCGCATTGGGGCAAGCGGGGAGATTAACGATGACACATATGAAAGCCATCATGAAATGCTTCCGAGTAAGCCGGCAACGCGGCAACGTTCGGAATCACATTAAACCATTCGTTTACAATTCCGTGGGCTCGTAAACACAAATTAAATCAAGATTACCAGGAACGCATACATACATAGTTGAAAGCTTCATTGGACGGTCGTATCGTGATGCCATGTGTAGCTGCCTGCTTTCGAATTATAAAGTGTTGCCAGCTGTGAGAATTTCTGGTCATTGCAGGACGAATAAATAGAAACTCCTTCATTGAAGGGATGTTAAGTGTCTGTGGTGTTTCCGATGTAAAAATGATACCTATAAGAATTGAAATTTGTAGAATATCACTTAACGCAACACAACTTTCCACACTAGGATTCGATGTGTTGTAAGTGCCATAGAAAACACACAAAGACACGATCACACACACCCAGAGTCCCAAACCGAGAACAGAAATTTAAACTCATCATTCAATTCCTTTCCTCCCTGGTAATCGAACTCAGGACCCTTCGAGCAGCGCTACGCATGCGGGTTGTCAGTTAAAGGCCGTTAGTCGAAAACGCGTCAGGCATCTAGGCTAGCACTTTCAACTTTTCAAGTACGTGGACAGTTACCTCGTTTGTTTTGTTCCTGAATCGTCTTCCTACTCGTACTTCGTAATTGGAACTAAAGAGTGTTCGAATATGACGCGGCAAAACTTTCGAAATACCATTGCATTCCCTTTCTTCCAGGTTATAATGTGTGTAATGTAATCTGAGTTATTGATAAATTTATATTAATGATGCAAAAAACAAGCAAAGATTATTTATCTCAATCGTATATCTTAATATCGCATATAAAATAAAAGATAATGCAACATGGACGTAAAAGATGTACCAACGCGTTCCACTTCACAAGATCCTTTCAAAGGAAAGGAAACACGCCTCCGCGATCGTAATTCAAGGAACAGAATACAACAGTCGGTTTGTGTGAACAGTAATGTATGGAGACTTGGATTGTCACGAGTTTAGAGAAAATATTATATGTAATATGTGAGCCCGACACATACGAAAACTGAAACAAATACTGTCGCTAACAAAATGATCGGATATTAACCTCCGTTTAAGTTTTCTTTTTTTTCTACTATTGACTTCTTCTTTAAATTAAATGTGTGTATAAGGAATCATACACGCAATTCTTTGTTCTAGACAAATTTGGACACCAGCAAAGAGCAGAGTGCAACCGCTAAATCGAAAAACAATAGTATTACGCGACTTTCGCTGGCGTTCACACCGCGATATCCAATTACGCACGGAGACACTCGATGACTTGCCCCAGATACTCGAAACACTAACGAAACGGCTAATTAAGTAAACATGTCCCGCCGAATTCTTGACTACAGACTATAAAACCTTATGGAGGTAGACAATGCTATAACAATACCTGAGATAATGAGATCATCGTTTTTCATCAACGCAGTTTAAATCTTTTTACACCTTTCAAGTACATACAATCCAGGTATATTAAATACCAAGTATTATATCCGTACGGTAGGATACATATTATTTTAGATTCATTTTAGATCCTATTCTAGACCTAAATTTATTAGATCTATGGCCCCATTTCTATTTTCATATCTTTATGATGCCCTAGACTACTTAAACTAATTACCGAAATAAGATAGTACCTACTACCTGCAGAAGGCTTAAGAACGGTCTGAGAGATGCAAAGAGATACCTATCTCAAACCATATGGATAAAGGTTGCTTTCATTTTATTATTACATTGACCTGCTACTAAAATGCATAGATAAGCCCGTACTTAGTTTTACATAATTAGAAATATTTCAGTGACAATCAGCGCCATCTTTAGTGGTATCAGTGCAGCGCACGAAGCACCGTGAGAGTATGTACATTTAACGCAATTAGGCGGTTCCCACTTTTGGTTCGTGACCATGCCACCGCGCCGTACGGAACCAAGAGGGTTTACCAATGAAATTTTATTCGCAGGAGATTATTACAAGCACATCGAAAAAAATATTATTTTCGAAATTATGTGGTCTGTGATACCATGAGTCGTAAAAGAAGCGGCAAGCTTTCAAAGGAAAATATTATGTAGTCACGGTAACTAGAGAACATTTAAGTATTACTACTTCAAAAATGTTAAAAATTTCTTCTCCATTACATGGTTTAAAACGTTTTACAATAGAAAAAAAGGAAATGTAGTGACAGTGCAAAACAGCTCTGAAGGGTGATATCAAATGCCTCTCTAGTAAATTTCGTTGTCCTTCAAATCGATATGTCTCCTTAGACCACCAAAGCAATATGTGTAGATGATGATTGTGTGATGATGATTTACATAATGTAAACATGACACATATAAGACCTAACAATAGCTATTTAGAAATAATTGATACGGAAATGTTACTAGAGAAATTCTGAATTTCGCCAAGAGCATTTAAAGGGCAAATACCAGAGGTAAGGCCCGACACGAACCCCACAGAGGTGGTCCAGCCTCATTAGGCTACATTGTACATTCGCTTCCTCAGATTGAGATCGCTAACATAACGAGAAATTTTACCAATACACAAATTACTCGGCGAGATAGATTACGCCGTCAGGAGTTCAGGACTCTCAGAAGATACCGCTTAATCTGAGAATTCGTTATAGAGTTTGGGTCATTAGTGATTTAATGTTAAGATATAAATTGTTTTTTTTTTCTTTTTAGATGAAGAAATTAATCGTGCACACATAAGATTTGCATGTGGTCTTTTTGTGAAACACAGCTCATTGACAATAAATGCTAGAGGCTATATATGTAGATACACTTGGTGCTAGGATGAGTACTTTCCCTCTCCTCCCTTTCTCCCTCCAAAAATTATCCGGGATTCTGTTTTAAAAATAGCCTATAAAGCAATGATACTCCAGAATTCTTAAACACTCATAGCTCTACGTATCTATCATGTAAAGTTACCTAGTAATTGATTAATCAAACAGATTAACAAACACGTCCGTGTAACTATTCCCTCTAGCTTAGCTTAAGAAAGGAATTCTTCGGATCTGGTTTTGAAGGAAGCGAGTCTTTAAATAAATAAGAGCGTGCGTGCGGTAACAACGGTTGCCTCTTATCAATCACCGCGGCGTGAGGGTAATAAACAAACGCTTCCGAGGTGGGCCTAATGAGGATCCTGTCAGTGTCTTCCCGCCTCTGATCTGACAGCTAGCCGCTGATTACTGCTTCGGAGCTTCAATCCACTCCCTGTTTAGGGAGCAGTAGATACAATTATGAGGTATCAGGTTCTACGTGGTATTTACTGACTTGTAGACCTTGTAGCAGTCCCGTGCAGTTTAGGGAGCCACAGATAAAATGTGAATTAACCTAATGTTTTTGCGTGATATTTAGTTATAATTACATGTTACTGTCGTGATAAGATACAATGTTGCTAACTTACAATTACTGTTGTTCCAGTTATTGAACATTGTAGTATTTCACTTCAAGTTCTACAAGGTACTTGGATACTTTAGATTGTCTAGCGATATCGTTAGTGATAATTTAGTTCAGTGTTTGGTTTTATGCTTCTGTGCTTGGATTTTCATTACTGTTTACTAACAAGTAGATACATTTCGTATTTTATACTTCTCTTCACTGATTAACTTCAATTAGGTTCTATAATCGTTTGAAGTACATGGTTTGTTTTAATTATTTTATATAGGTTTACCTCTAAGAAAATGATGAATAGAATTTAACCCCACAGAGTGCTTAGTAGAATCATCTTCGAATTCATCTTCGGTTTCATGCGAATTTTATCGAGAAAATGTAAGAGACCGAGACGTCCAAAAGCCCTCGCTTGATTTGCACACCTTTTAAGAACTTCCTAAACTTGAATCTAATCTTTATGTCTAATCACAAATACCTTCTGGTACCATTAAATTCAGTAATGACGGAAACATTATTCTGTTTGAGTGGGAAACCTGAATATTTATTACTGCTATAACTCGCGTAATGTTGTGCGGTTGTACGGTCGTGTCGTTCACGTGTGCCTGTGAAATCTACTTAACGAGTGCATGGCATAGCTTGATTGCATGTCGCAGAGAGATTTTAATTGACTCACAATTATTTATTGTCATCAAATATTTGCTTAAAGCATCTTCATCTGTAGTGTCTTTATAGTTACAAGGAATGTTGAGGTTTGCTAGTGGATCTACTCTACCATGACTAAAGCTTCAAATTTTCAATGCATCGACTAAAACTCAGTTTGCTAGTGGATCTACTCTACTACGACTTAAGCTTCAAGCATCGACTAAAACTCAGTGTGCAGTTACACCGCAAATTACATCCGCAGCAATAGTAATTAATAGTAACATAATACGAATAAAATCTTTGTTAAAATTGGAATGGATAACCAGCAAGAGAAACATGTTGAAATAGTTATGTTGTGCGGAAGTCGGAACTGTAGAGAATGTTGTAGCTGGCAAATTGATTGCCGCTGTTACTCTGTGTCTGTGATGTTGTCGGATTCATGTTCCGTTGTTTAGTTGGCCTGGAAGTTTCAATTACCAGGGTGCGTCGAATATTGTCTAGATTTTGAATAGTAAAGTAATCACTTAGCCGAAGCTGCAGAAGTTTAAAATTTTTGCAGTAGTTAGGTAGAAAGTCCAGCATTAATAAATTTACTTGTTGCAAAACATAAAGATACCGGGAAGATTCGATGAGCCTTTATTGCTGTCCGACTGCCCAAAGGTTGACTGGCATAGAATACTTTAGCGCTACCTTTCGCGCTAAAACATTGTACAGTAGACTCTCGTTAATTCAACCCTGCGATAATTCGAACCTCTCTATAATTCAAAGTTATCATGAGTTCCCTACAAAATCTCTTTATATTTCGAACCAAATCCATACATTTTTATGCACTCGGTAATTCGAACGAAAAAATCATTGTTACGTAACAAAACGACGCGTTAATTCGAACTCATCGGCGTCAAACACTTGATAATTCAAAGTTGCAGAGAAAGAGACAGAAAGTTAGCTAGATAGATACATAGTTGAACTATGTCCTTGAGGGCGCACTGCGCAGTGACACATTTTTGGGCTTCGGCAAAAATTGGATTGAAAACTTTCCCAAACTGCGTTTATGCACCACATCTGGTTGAAATAAAATTTCGTTCACAAAACCATGCACAAAAAGCAAAGTTTTTTTACGACCGGTCAACATCCATTAACAACCGTTCAATTATTGTTAATGTAGGATTTACAAAGCACAAAAAAAGAACATTAAAATGTTTTTGTTATGATTAGTTTGACACACACTTGTCTTCCGCAAGAATTGGTTTGTTTAAGTTACTGTTACTCTTTCGTTGGTTGTATACAGATGAAAAGTTTGTGTTAATTATGAGTCCTAAAAAGTATAAATGCTTGACGATTGCTGAAAAGAAGCATTTAATCGAAAAAGTAGAGAGGGGTGAGAAAAAAATTAATGTTGCAAAAGAATTTAAGATTCCTCTGAGTGCTCTCTCAACCATAATAAAGCACAAGGAGAAAACGATAGTGATGAAAAAGCATTTCAGGCACTTTTTTTCTTGAACAAAATTATTGAGCAATCGAAGCAGCAGCAATCTGCTTTGAAGCAAACAAATATAACAGAGTTCTTTCGAAAGATTAATTAATTAAGTACACGTATGTATGTACCTCTAAAATTTTGTCACTGTTAATTAAAGAATAGCAATTAATAAATAATAATTGAATAACACTCAATAATTCGAAGTTTTATTTATTTTCTCTCAAAAATTTCGAACCATTTGATATTTCAAACATTCGATAATTCGTAATATTTTAAGAGTCCCTCCAGTTTCGAATTAACGAGAGTCGACTGTATATGGTTCAGTAAAGGTTAAATTAATAAGTGTTATAACGTTATCGATAGGTACTCTGGTCGCGCAAATAGAACAGAGAGAGATTTGACGTAGTTAAAGCTCACGAAGAAGAAGTTGAGTAAGATCAAATCCGTATAAACAATGTGACAAATGAATTCATTCTTTTAACAAAAAAAAAACCTTTAAAAATTACGATCGAATGTCGACCACAACTCCGATTTATTTCGCCCTACGACCACAATTAGGAGCTGTGAGCCAGGAACAAAGGAGCGAGAGGGTTTTGACCCTGTGCAGAACGCGATTCGCGTGACAACAGACGGTTTGCGGTTGCCACGACCAGTCGACCACACGCAGTCCAGATAATGTGCCGTCACCTGCCTGCATACATCAGGCGATCAGGCTCGCGCTAGCGGCGGGCGAGCCTTGACCACTGGTGACCACACACTACGAGTGTGATAATGGTCGTGTTACGCTTACAGTCTTACACCTTTACAAATACATTTTAGTCTTATTCGTCATTTTGTTTATTTTTTTAGGTATGCTAATTTAGGGTTGACGTTGTACCTATTAAGTAAACGAATATGTTACGTACTGTTATGGGATGTATGGATGGTTATGGAGAGTTTAGTATTAATCTACTTTGCTACATTCTGCGAATCTATATATTATAGATATTTTAACAGCCTAAGGTAACTTTGGTACCTAGGGTAACCTACCTATGCGTTGGCATTCATATTAGTTTGATAGTGATTGCGATTGTGACCACAGAATAGATTGTAGTAGTATACAGTAGATACACGGACCTAAAAAAAATACAGACGTAACCTTGTGTAACCGAGAGTGAAGCATAGAAATGGCCGACCGCTTACTACGTGTGCGTAATTTTGGGGTTACCACAATATGAACATTTTCCCCATTTTTTCTTTATGTACCTAGTAGTAAATTCAAACACAAAATGTATTACTTACTGAATAGTTTATTCGGTAATGTTCGGTTTACACGTATTAAGTAGTTAAGTAAATAACTAAATTTTAAGTAAATTAATACGGTAAACGGACAATAAGGTTGTTTTAACTTCACAGCTCCGCCCGGCATTGTAACCTTGAAGTAAAAGCTATTAGACCAAGGTTGCCTCTTTTGATAAAAAACATATAAGTATCTTGGTATTTATGAAAATGAAAATAAAACGCTCTCAACTGTTTTTATAATTGTTTTATTGTAAAAAAATTACAAGTGTGCATTTTTTTCATAGTAGCGATGAACAGATTTATTTTCCTGTCTGAATTCATGGTTATGGAACTTGACAGTGGCATAAATTCAGACCTAACTAATAAATTAAAAAACAGATTTTGACAAACTTGCTCTACATATACTGACACCCCAACTCGAGAGTCACTAACGGTTACTTTAATCGCTCCTTAGTAATGAATCACCATACAAATTCTGTACTAAGGAGTGATTTAAGTAACCATTAGTGATTCTGAGTTGTGGCGTAAGTTAATACATACATACGTTAGTTATACACTAACACCCCAACTGACGAGTCACTAATGGTTACTTAAATGGCTCCTTAGTACAGAATTTGTATGGTGATTGTTTAGTAAGGAGCGATTAAAGTAACCGTTAGTGACTCTGAGTTGGGGCGTAAGTTTAATAATTGTAGCAATCTGATCGGAGTTTCTGAAAAATCCGCAGATAAACATAACATACAACCAAACTTAATAACATACTCTCATGACACTGCGTTAAATAGACTAACATTTTGTGTAAATATTTTCAGATTTCAAATTCAAATTCAAAATCATTTATTCATGTAGGTATGATTGATACACTTATGCACGTCATTTTTTTAATTTACCAGCTTTTCGGAAAGGTGCTTTGTCATGGAGGAGAAGAAAAGCCGAAAATTTCAAAAATTTTTACACACCTGCGCTACAAACTGATATTTTATAAGTATATCCATACTAATATTATAAATGCGAAAGTGTGTTTGTTTGTTTGTCCCTCTTTTACGTCGTAACGGAGCGATATTATGGTATGAATTTTGGGAGATATTGTAGTTATGAGGCTGGAGAGTAACATAGGCTACTTTTTACCGCGGTAAAATATCTTATTCCAATGGGAAAATCCATTATGTATTTGAATCACTCCATATTATAAGTAACAATGTGTTGGTTCTGCTATAAGTTCGTAAAGGATCTATGGATTGATATAAATTTATTGATATATTTTGGTTCCTCTTAGTACCTTTTAAATTTTGGAACTGTTACTTATTTATTCTTGCACCATGAATGTGTCATGTATGTTAAACAACTCATTGTTACAAATTTTTGAATACGCGGGCGAAGCCGCGGGTAATAGCTAGTATTTTTATAATTGGCACGCTAAAATCCTTTATGAAGAGTCAACTTCTTGTAAACTTGACGTTTATTTTCCAGTGTTTTATTTACAGTTTCCATTTTGGAAATATGATGAAAAGTCAAATCCACATTCAATAAATGCAAATTATTATATTTGATAAGATTAATGAATTTTATTAATTGACGACAGATTAAATACACTGGTTTACCCACTTCACTTATAGGGGAGGTACCTAAAATTTCTCCAATTTTGTTCTACCATTATCTTAACGTAATTAATATACATACTTACATTGATCGGTACCAAATTTCAGCTTTCTAATATTGTTTGTTTGTAAGCAATGCCGCGGACAGACGGACAGACATGGCAAACTTATAGGTAAGGGTTCCTTGTCATTTAGTACGAAACCCCAAAAATATATACTTTTAAACTAAAGTAAGAAACTCGAGCATTATACATACTATAATTTTCCCACACATTCTGGGTATTTGCTTAAGCAATATTGTTGGCAACACTGGCTGATTTTGTGGTTACAAATTTTTTTAGTTTGTTTTGTTAATAACTTACGGAAAATAAAAGAAATCAGTGATTAAATGACAAGCTTACTTGTGCAAGGTGATCCCTTTATGTTTTTTAACTGAACTACTATTGTTCTTGCAACTTTTAACAGCACACAAAGGCATTTTTAATATTCTTTATCAACTCCCGTTGTCCGTATGACTCGAGTGCGGTCCGGCGCCGGAATGACACCGATTGTGTCAATGTGTGGGTGTTTACTTGTACGAATAGAGAGTTAGAATTCCGATGGGTGCTTCACTGAATTTGTTCTTGAGATTATGTCCGTCTTTTTTTAAGGTCCGTGAGTAGATACTATAAAAAACATGGGGTGGAGGCAAATGGCAAAATAGGTTTGCTCTATGACTTCTTTTCGCGAAATTGTATTAATTTTTTACATTTAAAAATTAAATTAAAAGTAGGTATTTAAAAAAATTCAAATTTTTGTAAACTTGAAGTAAAACGTCCAAGTTTTTATTTTTACTTCCCCTAATGCGATATGCCTACATGAGTTTGTTTATATTCAATTAGCACTTTACCCAGACACGGAAAGCACGCGTCAAGCTACCCGGTAGGTGTCCAAACAAAACTTAAAACACTTCAAATCGTGCGTAAACAAAACTATTTCGCTATTCTAAACAACGGCCACTTTTACCTCACGAGGAAGTATTGACAGCGATCGACGCGTCCTCGTCTCCAAAAGGGTTTTGCGGCTGCGATACACCGTACACGTTATAATACCGCAATTGAAATCAGTTACCGCTACTTGTCAATAGATGGCATATATATGCCATATCTTGCATAACTTTATACAAGTGATTTTATTTTATTTAAGTATAATAAAATTGTTAGAAAAATATAAAAAATATACCTATTTCATATTGTAACCCGTCACAGGTAGGACATAGCGACCAGCATAGTATCTCGTCATCAACAATTATGTAGGAAAGTAGGTAGGTACCTGTTGTCCACAATAAAACTCTTAACTTTGAAACATCGATGAGTTCATGGAATTTGTATTTTTTAACCGACTTCAAAAAAAGGAGGAGGTTCTCAATTCGACTGTATTTTTTTTTTTTTTTTTTTTTATGTTTGTTACCTCAGAACTTTGGACTGGGCGAACGGATTTTGATGATTCTTTTTTTAATCGAAAGCTGGTGGCTGTCATGTGGTCCCATATAAATTTTATTGAGATCTGACAATGGCATCCATGATAAAACCACATAAGTCGTAAATTTGTGTTAAGATGTGCGCGACAAATTGACGAATAACTCAATATCACGCCAACCGATTTCGATGATTCTTTTTTTAATCGAAAGCAGGTGCTTGTCATGTGGTCCCACATAAATTTGAACGAGATCTGACTGACAAGTCGTTTTTGAGACTTTGAAGTCGGTTATTTTTTGTTAGTAAAATTTAGATTATATTTGTCTACGAGTAAGCACTTACTATTACTACGAGTATTGTCCATAAAAATCTTGTTTATTACCGCATTGATCGCAAAGCCGCAGGCCGCGATAAACGCATAAGCCGCAAGCCGTACCCGCCGCACCGCGGTATCGCTCCGCTCGACCATTGTTAAAACATCTGCCTAGTGCTTTACGTGTAAATTCATAATCTTGTAAAAACAAAGCGTAATATGAGTACACTTTAACAACACTTTATGTTAAAACAAAGCCATTCGAGGAAACGGAAGCTCGATTAAGCGTTTAGCTTTGTTATGTATTAGGTACGGTCAGGAGAAGAGGTAATAGAATATTATGTTACCATTATGTTACGCACAAATAGTTTTTTTGTAATAAATAATTACGTAACAGACGTGGGTCTTTTAGTTCTTTAGAATAGTTATTTTACAAGGGCAGTCTATTGGAAAGCCAGTGGGCAACGAAACAAAAAAAACTATTCCAATCGCTCAACCACTCTAAAAGGCAAACATTGAGAAGTGCGTCTATTTCAAAGAAAGAAAGGAAGTTTACCGAGGAAATTACTGCGCGTGTACCAAGAACTAGTAATAAATAAACAAACATCTATTTAATAACAGCCTTGGACGGAACATAATCCAAAATGGAACAGAGTAAAAACCTTCAGTCCCGTGGGAGCGAGTCCTCTTGTTCCTTGGTAAGGCACCTGTCACATTAACGACAGTTTAGTAGTATATTTATATTGAATCTTTATCACTAGACACATTCTTGTTAAGCTTGTTAATGTTAATGACGAGCCACCCGATGGCACTGACACTAGAGATATTAGCTATGCTTTGCCGACCAATAATAAAGAGAGAAGAAAGAAATCTCTCAAGCCCTCAGCCGAAACACGACGAGTCGCTTGGCAGCTAACTCAAGCAAGGGTGGCGGCAAGCCAGGTAGGTCAAATGGAAAGATGAATAATACCTGACATAAGTAGATCATAATATTATTGTTCCTTAAGCTTTGGTCCATTCTACGAACAATGTTGATACAACGGTTGAGGAACGCTCGTATATTCAGGACAGAACGCGTAATGCGGCTTCTATATAATGCTCTCGTCCGTTCCAAACTAGAGGCTAGTTGTTCTGTCTGGAACCCTCATGAGTCCACATACGAACTTTTATTAGAGAAAGTCCAAAAAGCGTTCCTTAGGAGTCTTTATAAACGCAACTTCGGATATTACCCGCTCATGTACCCTACAGCATTCCTCCTGGGTTGCCTTGGCGTCAATTCGTTGAAGACTAGGAGGGCGAACGAACAACTAATAACGGCCTGCAAGATCTTCCGAGGCATGATTGATGCTCCTGATCTGCTTAATGAACTGGCTCGATTCTTCGTCCCAAACAATTACCATCGGTGTCGCAGACACAATTTATTTGCTGTACCATCCAGCCGCACGGTTGCGCACGCTAACTCACCCATACCCAGGATCCTCTCTGCACTGAATAATCTCCTAAAGATGCATACGGACTTTGATCTGTTTGCTGCCAATTGGAAGGAGGTTTTGGCCGTATGTCTCAGGTTCTCTGAGAGTCTCTAGAGTTAGTTTCAGATATTTAAATTCGAAATGTATTATTTAATTTAATTTTTATTTAATTTTAAACTTATCAATTTCAATTTTATTTTAACAATTATTTAATTTTTATTGTTTATATATTGTATTTACGTTTATGTTCTTATTGTTTTTAATGTAATTTTAACTGTTTGATTTATTATTATTTATTGGGAAATTTTATTGTACTTGAATATGATTGACATGTTAATTAGTGTAAGTGGATTGTAAATTCGTTCTAATTAACAATAAATAAATAAATAAATACACTTGCTGGTCGCATGGTTGGCCCCTCTCAGACTTCTTGCAATATACTTTAATATTAACACCGGAAAAGGAAAGGAAACTTTGTAATTCCGATCACCCGATTTGAGTTATCGATTTTAATGCTTGAAATTTCTTTCAAAATAAATATGCTTCAATTATATTGGCAGATATCGTTAAAACCTATAATGGTAAATTCATGTGACATGTAATATGCCATATATGGACTTAATAAATGATATTATTTAGATATAGCAAATATCCATAATTTATTTTCTCGATCATCTTTTAGATACTTTAGCTGTTCGCTAGCAGTAAGACAAGAGTCTTCAGCTCATTAAGTAGCACCAAATATGGTCACATGATGTTTTTATATTCCATCGATGTGGCGACGATACAGTGACGATTCGATCGGACGATTCAATCAGCTATTTTTTCCCTTACGCCACTATTTTCGCGTAATGTCGCTATTTTCTTGCTTGTTAGCGACGGAGTTAAAGTTAATGAGGAGTGCGTTCTCCTCCGTCGCAAATTCAGAAGTAAATTATGTTTGTGCAAAAAGTGGTTTGGTTGGAGATGCTGTCACGTATTTCTTGATATTTCTCAGAAAATTTCACACATAAAATACTTGATTTAATTACATTTCTAATGCAGACAGTATACGCTCACAAAATGGATGAGTTCTGCACTGCAGTTATTGCTCCTACATGTGTCTTCTTCACAAATTGTGTATATTTGCGACACGTATTAAAGGAACCGATTTTGTATTGAATGCGTGTGGTCGCGGTCGATCGATAAATCTTTTGTGACGCACACTCTATTAAATGCATCTTCAGACACCGGTTACATTTTATAGATTAACAGTGAGCTTACAAGAAATACATGCCAATCTGTAATCGCATAAAATTTTTAGTCGCTTGCAAAATCAATGTGCGAATCTTGAAGTAGCTATGTTGAAAGATGAAGTAAATTACATTATCGGTCGAGGATCTCCGTGATGCATTTGCAAGAGGTACTCTGACGATAACCTATCTTAGTGTGTTTGGTTTGAAGTAAAAACTACTCGTATCAAGAAGCAACATGGGGCAAATGATTCTTTAATTCAAAGAAATAGGGCTTTGTCGCATATGCGATTATGTCGCCCTGAAATAATGATGATAATAAACTGTTTGATAACGACGTTTATCCATCAGCAGTTACTGCCCACCCGAATATGATAAACTGTTTTCTATATTCGCAGGATAAACACATCAGTAATCCAAAATATTAGCGCCAACTCTTCATAAAATTTTCATTCAAATCATCTCCCTGCATTACAAAAATCCTCATTACGTATCCAGTAGTCCGATAGGAGGACGATATCAAGATGATACAATCAGCAGACCATCCCTGATGGCCGCTGCTACCTCACGAAGGAGGAATGCGATAAATCGCAACTAATGGAGCGCCTGATGGTTTCACCAGATTCTTATATTGTACGGAGAGACCGCAAAAGGTCGAGGAATGTTGTGATTCACGAAATACTTTGAACGCTTTATTGTTAGTAATTATTGTAATGCGAATGTTTGGGTTTGTTGATTGCCCTGCTCGTTATTTAGGTGATTTAAGGTATCCGTATGAAGGTCCAATGCTTCCAGTATGCACGGCCTCGCCTAATTATCCGTTTGACGCCAGTCCGACCCAAGTCTGAAACCTGTTAGATAGCAGCGTAATACCTGCCATATTATTTATTTAAATTGATTAGTCCAATAATTTTGTAGGTAGTTGCATTAAAACGAAAAGCCAGTTTTATGTGCCTTATAAAATGTACTGATTATTAACCGACTCCAAAAAAAGGAGTGCGTTCTCAACTCGGTTGTATTTTTTAAGAAAAGGATTTTAGATGGTTCCTATATTCGTCTAAAGTCAGTTCTGATGACGATATCCGTGAGGTATTGAGGGAACTTCTCAAGTATTATGGGTAGATATACGGCAATTTTGATATAATAAGTTTAACGATCCTTATTGAAAGACTATTACTATACTAGCAACCTCAAAGATTTAATGGAATGTCTGTCTGTCAGGATAATTTAAAAAGAAAACAAAATCTAACCGAAGATGAACTCTTTCTCGTTATTCTATAAGCATATCACGGATAAAGACATTTTTCATATGACAGACCAAGGATCGAGTACACAATCGGACTATTTCGGTTGAACCCGACTAATCCTTACTCCTTAGTCATGAGTTGCAACTTGCAGATGACGCCTCGATCGTTCGCCTCGCCTGACTAGTCGGGTTCATCTTAAAATAGCGTTTGATTTGAGTGTGGTAGATTTATCTAATCCAACAGTTTACAAACAACGATCCCGTAGACCCAGGTTCGAGTTCCCGTCAGATATTGATTGGACGATAAATGTTTTATTGTTTGCTAAGACCCTAGGACGAACGAGCTTCTGATCCAATTGATGGTAAGTGTCGACCGTATGCAATATGGATGTTTTCCATATGGAAATTGACGAGTAAGGAAGAAGTGTTCCTTTCTTCCTTCCTTCTGAGATACTGACTGTGACATGGGGTTCTTCAAAAAAGGTGTACTTAAAAAGAGTTCTCCTTCAGGGGCTGGCGATGCATTGGCGATTCCTCTGGTATTGCTCATGTCCATAGGCGACGGTGACCACTTACCATCAGGTGGCCCGTCTGCTTTATTGTCAGCCCCTCAGGCTATAAAAAAAGATTAAGAAAGAAAGAACCAGCTCCCAATCGTGCATCCCTCAGCCGATACACGAATTACATGAAATAACAACGGATACTAGCGGGCTAAGATCCCCAAGTATTCTGTATCAAGTACCAGCTGATCCCAGTTCCTAGTTCCATCTGCGATGTACATAAAACCTAGGTGTCTGTGTTTTTTGCCCTGCGGCGGTCACTCGCTCCACGTTAGGATCAACGACTGAAGTTATCCAATTTAAGATCTGTTCCTTACAAGTGAAGGCATTTACTACACACCTTACTAGATTATGGGAGACCAGTTTGTAAGAAAATCTATTTTGTACGACTGACTTGCGCGCTACGACTTTTTATGTGGCTTGCTTTAGCCAGAGGGACATAACCAGTGATTAGGGGAAGCAATCGAATAATATTTTAAGATGATGTTTTTGAAGTGAAAACTTCTTTAGTACGGGGGTGACTTAAAATTTTATGAAACGAAACTGTCCAGTGGAGACTAGTGATGAGTGGAGACTAGAGATGAGTGGAGACTAGAGATGAGTGGAGACTAGAGATGAGTGGAGACTAGAGATGAGTGGAGACTAGAGATGAGTTGAGTTGAGTTGAGTTGATTTTACATTCGTCTCATTATCTTGAAAACAAAATTTTGAAGGTTTCACTTCTACCACGTGTGAATTGCACACATTTTAATTTTTTATCATTAAAAGTGAATAATATGTTCCAAAAACATAGTTAATATAAGACTCTATAAAAGTAATCACGAGAAATAGGTAGGTATATTCAACTCATTAAATTTCATAATGAGTTGATGATTTCATCATAAAAAAGAAATTCACAGCATCTAAATTCTAAAATACTTTGCGTAAGTTCTTTATGACACGAGACAAGCCCTGCATATAAATAGTTTGAGGTCATCATTAGAACACCATTAACGCTCATAATTCTGGTACTTAAAAGCCGAGGAAAACCATAAAAGCTTAATTTAATGAGAATAGTAAAATATAACAAAGGGTTAACACGTAATATGTTGCCGCCGAGCCGCCATCGGCTGATTCACGGACCGGGCGCTCGGGCGGTGAGAAGGCGGCCCCTTTGGATTAAAATGTGGCTACAAAATGATTAAATAACCTACCTAATTGATTGCCTAACCCTAAGTGCAAGTTCTGCATAGTCGGCAATAATTTTGGATGATATCCATGTTTTCTGATAAGTACCTAACATTACGCATAGAGTACAAAAAGTTAGAAATGCCAATGGGTTAATCAACACTGCTCATTAACTATTCCTCATCAGGAATTATTACATTCCTTAAGAAATAATTTATTAAAGATACAGAAAACATAACTGTATCCAGGCGATCGTCAAATAATGCATAATTATTATGTAATAGAACAAGCCGCTAAGTAATAAAATGTTAACAAAATACGAAAAAAGCTTCCCTCAAACCATGTCCACTGTGTCATGTCAGTATTCTTCTCTTAGATCTGTCATCGATGTTTTGTTGGTATTTTGTCCTTAAAATATCTTGGCATACATGACAGCGTCCAAGAAGAGAACAGTGTTATTGAACAGGCTTTTGGTTGAATTTCTGAGGTCCCTTTCCTTTCCTTATCATCAAAGACAACATATTCCGCCAACATTCCTGTCACCGCGCCTACAATAGCAGCGATGGATGTAAAAACGAAAATAATATCAAGTGAATCAATCTCAGCCGTGAAAACTGTTGGCAGTAAAAATATCATCTCGTGGAAAGCCAAAGCCCGCTAAAATACCGAGAAAAAGTGACTGGTTCAATGTAAAAAAATATCAGCAGACGGTACTATCAGGCAGTAGAGCGTATCAAATTGCCGGGATGGTAACAATCGTAGCTGGCCCGGGGCGCCGGCGCCGCCCGCACTCTCACTGACATGGGTGATGGGTGTAATGTGAAAAAACAGATATCGCCGCTTTATTGTTGCCGAGATCCCGGAATAAATCATTGTGATCTATGATGTAAGCCTCGCTGTAATAGCATCACTAAAGCCTATTGACCAAGGAGCATAAATATCATGGAGTAGACAAAAAAGTTTATAAAATTACTAGATAGGTTCCTACATCAATAAATTAATTTTAATTTTAAGTTTCAACTTCAAACGAAAATTTCCTGAATAATAATAAGAATAACAAAAGAATGCCCAAATTAGAAAGAACCAAAAAAATTCTTTGAATAAGTTAAGGGCAACTTTGAATAATCTGCAATTTTAGGGATACCTACTGATTTTCCGTGTAGCCTTTCAGTGTTTAGTCAGTTGTTTATGTTGTTTAAAGCTGACAAATTACTGAAGTAACACTTAACAGGGTTATTGTTAATGAAAGCTTTTAACTTAAGCTTTTAACTGTTGTAATAAATACTCTACTGGTGTATTATTTAGAAACATCTCTCATTACACTAATATAATTTCATAAACTATAATAATACCTATCAATAAAACCAAACATTATCGCCCAATCCTCGTTGAAAGGAGTCTTAACCGCAATTACAAATAACTACAGGTTACCGCGAGCTACAATTTACTAGCACGATAAAAAGGTTAGTTCTGAAATTATCAACCATCAAATCGGCTTGTTTGCTATGATCATAAAGGCGACTATAAACGTTGATTTCGACTTTTACGAGCCGAGGGCCAACACTTTACGAGATCGGCGTCTGTGCGGTACGCGAACTGTACCTGTTGATGAACGATCCCTGCTGCGAGCCCTGCCAGGGTGTTCTTAGCAAATGGACACTTCATTTGGAATTTATGGTCTTCTGTCTTTGTTACCGGAGCGTCTGTGACAAATGTCCGAACAAATCGGGATTTAAAAGGCGTGTGAATCATAGGTTGGTTGTTGGTAGCGGATTTCGCGGCGCCTTTTGTCCCGATTATCTCAGAGACTGGACCTCCAGACAGTGTACTGCCTATATTAGTACTATATATAGTCCTCCTCACCGATTTCGATGACGGCGTCCCTAGCTAAGATGATAATATTACGTCAAAATTAAATAATATTAATTATATAAATTAATATGTATATCAGCAGTTAAAAATATAAAATTGAATACATTAAATATACTTAAATTACATGTCAGATTCATAATTTATTATTATTATTATTGAGATTCAAATCATGTACAAAATATATATTATTAACTTCATCTCCTAGCGTGAGCTCTGACATGGCTCGCAAAACCGAACTTAGATTTAAATACCCGGTCACATGTAGAGCAGTAGAGTTGACCATCAGAGTTGTACGTGTATGTATAAGAGGGCTTGGGTCTATCTTTATGTATTTGGCGTTTATGATCGAGTGCTCTCAGCCTATCTTCTTCGAAAGACTTAACCCTTTTGTAGATAGTAGAACGCCATGAAGACCTTTCCAGAGCAAGCTCCTCCCAACGTGATGGTTCAATGCTGCAAGCAGTCAGGTGCCTTTTCAGAACATCCTTGTACCGTAGGTGTTGTCCGCCTTGTTTTCGATTACCTTCAGCCATCTCTGAGTAGAAGACAGCTTTAGGTAAACGATCATTATCCATGCGTAGGACGTGCCCGCACCATCGCAATTGTCGCTGCATGAGTATAGATTCCATGCCATACATCCCAGAGCGACGCAGAACCTCGGTATTAGGTATATGATCCTGCCACTTAATCTTTAAGATCGATCTTAGACATCGAAGATGGTATGTGTCCAGTTTCCTAATATCTGGTTTGTAATATTAGTACTAACGCAGTATTAACTCACACACACAAACACTTAATTAGTTATGCTAGTTTTAAGAAACTGTTTAGGTATATCGAACCGTCAAAGTAAATAGTATGTACCGTGGGCTGTAAATAAGAGTAAAGAATATAAATCTTACCGTAAAATGTAGATTTTCTGAGGAGATGAGCAATTAGCCGATAGATAGATCTTACGTACTAAGTAATCAAAGTAGTTATACACCGTGTTTCAAAATACCCCGTAAAAAATATAATTAATTATCAAAGCCAAAAATTGTGTCAACCCTATTAAGCTGTCATATCGGGGACCCAGATTATTTAACAGAAAGGTCTACGTACCTATTTTACCTAATAATTATCTACTTTAATAGTTTTTCTATTTTTCATTCATAAATGTTTGCTACCTCAATACAAGAATGTCATTAAACTCAAGTACTGGCTTCAAAAAATGTCCTCCGATGGAGCTCCGGCACATTTTGCTCGCAACGTACGAGAACATCTTAACAGTTGTTTTCCGTGAGGATGGATCGGCCGCGGGGGACCGGTGCTATGGCCTGCTCGTTCTCCAGACCTCACACCCTTGGACTTCTTTTTGTGGGGTTATGTGAAGGACAGAGTGTATTTCTCCGATTGCTCAACGGTTGCCGAGATGGAACAGCGTGTTAGATCGGTTTTCGCATCAATAACATCGACGATGGTGCGAAATGCCACACAAGCCATATCACGACGAGCGAGTTTGTGTATTGAGCAAGGCGGAGCACACCATTTTTTTAAATTTGACGTTTATTATGAAAAGTAAGTGTTCATTTAGTTTGTTTCGTTAGGTTAGGTCTTTTAAAATTTTTGTCGTTCCGCGAATTAGGTAGAAATGTAGGTACATTCTGCGTAGTTTACTCTTTGATTTTACTGAAATAGGGTTTGCACATCAGTGAAAATAATAATATTTTTTTATTTTTTTGGGGTATGTTATACAGCGTTACTACGGTTTTTAAATATTGTAAATGGACTCGTTATAAGGCGCCATTTAACCTCCTTTCGACTTTACGGGTAGTTTTGAAACACCCTGTATACCTACATAATCCATACTTCCATACTAATTAATACTAATATACTAATACTAATATACTAATTACTAATAATATTATAAATGTGAAAGTGTGTTTGTTTGTTTGTTTGTTTATTTGTTTGTTTGTTTGTTTGTTTGTTTGTTTGTTTGTCCGTCTTTCACGTCGCAACGAAGCTATTATATGGTATGGTTTTTGTGTGTGGAGATAGTGAGGAGGGTGGAGAGTAACGTAGGCTACTTTTTACCGTGGTAAAACATCCTCATGGGGAGATCGATATTTTGTTAGTTGCTAGATATATAAGTTCCGGGTGTTGTTAATAGATGGCGTTAGTAAAATTCATTTGCAAGTTCTGAATCACGCTATCAAAAGATAGAAATGTTTACTTAAGTCATAGGCAACTAACGGCCGGTCTCAATAATGTACTAACAGATGGAAGGCTGTGAATAGGGCTACCATTAGTATGTTATCTGTCATATTTGTCAATTTTTGCCTCTGAAAAATTGACAAATATGACAGATGACAGCCCTATCCACAGTCTTCCATCTGTTAGTACATTATTGAGACCGGCCGTTAATCTAACTAAGTAAAAGTAAGTAGGATTTCAGATTTGTAAAAAACCGATCTCTACCGCGGGCGAAGCTGCGGGCAAAAATCTAGTAGTTAATAAGTGTAAGAAGAAGCTCAAATCATTGGCAAGGGAACCAATTAGGCCTCCTTGTCCATTCTGCAAGTTCGGAGCCACGGACTCACTACAATTACACAACAATTACTCAAGTGAAATACTTCACTGGCACTAACTAATAACAAAATTCTACAAAGAGACTATTGGAAAGCCTAAATCTAATTACATTTCTTTAAAACACAGGCATCGATAGTCGATACTCTACAATCTACATAATAACGGAGATTGTCCGACCGTTCAACTCGGAAGCTTTATAATATGTAATTATAATTATGTAAACACGTTCAAGATATAATTATAGTGATTTAAAAAGCCAAAAGCATAAATCTTCACTTCAGAATATTTTCTATTCCCACGTTGCGCGTTGCTCGCCAGTTGCCGGTCGCTCGGAGACGTGACGCTCCCAGCCTCTAATAGCTTAATAAACTAAAATGAGTCCCGTACTCTCAACACTGAGTAGTGTTATGTGTATAATAATAAAAATTGTATGAAATATGTTGGTTTGTCTTTGATTTAGAAATGTGTTTCATGTTCAAAATCGTTCATTCAAATAGATAGGTGATGTTAAGTTAGTACGTAGGTTTTTGCCTTTTAACCGACTTCAAAAAAGGAGGAGGTATTGAATTCCACTGTATTTTTTAATTTTTTTTAATGTTTGTTACCTCAGAACTTTTGTCTCGGTAAATCGACTTTGATGTTTCTTTTTTTAATCGAAAGCTTGTGCTTCTCATGTGGTCATACTTTTTGATCGAGATCTGACGAGTGGTTTTTGAGTTATCCCTAATTTTGAAGTCTGTTTATTTTTTGTCAAGAATTATACTAATACTAATACATAATTAGTTACTAGTCACTAGTAATTTTGTAGTGAAATTAAAGACAACAAAAAAATTGTATTTTTTATTCAATCACGTTTTTGACGTACTAGGGTGCCCATTAAATAGTAAGCACTATAAACCTATTATCGACTTCCATATTTGTACAAAAACAGTTCTCAAGCCTATTGTAAAGTTATTTTTCATAACAGCTCTTTAGCGACCACCGAATAATTGAATTAGTACAATCTTATAGCACTTGAGCGATTAATATTATAGATGCCGCTAAAACAAGTGTCCACATTATGAGTACGTACTTTCTCGTGAGACTGTACATGTAGTCGGCTCATAAATTGTGCTATCGATTGTTTTTAGTTTTTACCATAAGACTTATTAACATGTGGATGGTGACGAGTGGTCCCGACCGCGCGGCCGCGGTGTGGCAAGATATGGGCTGTGACTGCTTTACGATCTAACACGTACGTAACGTACGTAACGCTCAGATAAGCTGACTGTGGAAGTATCGTATCAATGTTTTTCGGTTTACACTCATGATACAAAATTTTTACATTGAAGTTTTATCACTTTCAAAGTTACAGTGTTTCAAAGTTTCAAAGTTAAAGTGACGACCCTGTAACCTAGTTGGTAGCGACCCTGCCTGCGAAGCAAGGGGTCCCGGGTTCGATTCCCGGCCGGGGCAGATATTTATGTGACAGATAAATGTTTGTCATGGGTGTCATCGTGATGTGTTATATATGTCGTCCATGCCACCCGCGACACAGATGAAAACCTACTGCGGGGGTATGAGTGTGTTGGTGTTTATTATTATTATAATAGCTATGTAACATAAATATTATGCGATGTTAAGTCTCCACTGACCCTTAAAACAAATGGTACAAAAGACGGACATAAAAGCTAAGTATCAGAGTCAGGGTCTCTAATCTCTTACCAGCCAACTTTAGGGATGTAGAGAAAGCCATAGAGCCGCACAAAACCGTTAAAATTGATTGTCTTCATAAAACCAGGGAGGCCTAATATTTAGTCAATAATAGTCATCCTTTAGACCACTGTGGCTCTATCGAAATAATGAATTTTAAGTATTTTAAATTTAAAGCAAGATATTTTATAATTCAGTTAGGCTGTTTTGCTTCTGTCTATGCATAAATTGGAATTGGAATAAAGAAGCTTGAAAACGTATAGCACTCACTAGGTGGAGTACATTGGACACATACCAATCAATTGCACAATCGCAATAAAAACAGATAGGGCAGACAGCAAGCCAAACCAAACAAATCATAGGCTGACCAAAAGAAACCAAAACTAAATGACGGCTCTGAATGATGAGTTAACAAGCCGCGTGATTACATTACAAAGAACAACAATACACAAATCATTTGAAATAATGAGCTCGGTGGACTCTCATTAGAAACGCTGTGGGATGCGCCTGCGCACTTGGAGCAGCACATGATTGAAACTAGGTGATTACACGGTTCAATATGTAATTCCACAAAGTTACACTCGTTAAATACAATTTACAATCATTAATAATATGACGCAAAACAACTTTACAGTTTAAATGCGAATAGTTACATTTCTATAATCTATATCCTATTGCGGAGCTAGAGATCATCATCATTATTCAGGTTTAGACTACTTCTTACCATATTTTTGTGTAAATAGGCAAACACTCACACTTCTACTCTCAAAAACATACTTCAACTGTCTACAGTGTCTACTAATTAAAAAGTGACCCTCAAAGTAGACAGGGTCTCTAAAAACTGGGTTGCAGGGTTTTTCGTAGTTCAGAATGTACTAAGTTACATATTAGGTAGGTAATCGTTTTCTTTTTATTTCCTAAGCATATCTTATATCTTAGTCTAAGGTATAACTTCACAGACTTCACGTAATCTATTAAAACCCTTGAGACAAAACGCAAATGCTTGTGAAGTAGTCACAAGTCTGTTGAAGCGAAGTGCGAAACAAAACCGGGCACCTTCCTTCCCAAAACTCATAAAACTTTTAAGGCCAGTATCATTTTCAAAAATGCTTTACCGAAGCCGCGACTTCTAAAAGCAGCCATACTTACGATATCCTGTATAAGCGATCCTAATTAGCCCGGTGTACCGCGTACGCTCAGCATAGTGGCTGCGGCGGCGCCGGTGCCAAATATGGCCGATGTAACGAGCGGGCGACGCGCTGCCACAATCGACGGGCCATCGCCATTGCCGACAAATCCTGGTATCATAGCTTTCCGATTTAGGCCGTGAATGTGACATGATCGCATGACCATTCCTAACGTTGTGAGAAGATCCCTGAGAAATGGGTCCTGTCGATTTATGTATTCAATGCCAAGTTTTTGTTACAAGGTTTTAATTTATTTTCATAACGAACGAAATTTCATGTGAGTATGCCAACATATTGTTCAACAGATTTTCTTCACAACAGCAAGTGGTAACATTAGCAAACATAATCGAAGGATTAGGAAAATAATTATGCATGATTTGAATCCAGCTTATCCGACGAGGTATCTGAATTTCATGTGCAAAAACATGTCAAAGACATTCAGTTTTACAACCATAAGGCTCAAATCAACCCTTTATACTTACAAGATAAGCTCCTCAGAAATCTTTATATAGGAATAACTATGTGAGCTATCTCGTAATATCGACACATTTATTGAGTGTGGTAGTAGTACCACTATTTCTATTTTAGACAAATGTACTAATATTTGTACAAGTAATAATTTAAACTAGATAAAAAGACAATGGATAAGCCCTCTTATTTAAATATAGTTCATCAGAATATACAAGGCTTAACCGGCAAAGAATTAGAATTAGAATTATTTGCTGAACATAACAATATTAATGTATTATGTATAACAGAGCATTGGATACCATACTTACAAGGTCATGTTAGTTTGAATAATTATAGATTGTCAAGTGCGTTCTTTAGAAGGACTGCTATTCATGGGGGTTCTCTAATCTTAGTGCAAGATAATATTTCTTTTAAAGACCGAAAAGACATTGTTAGTTTATCTGTTGAACGCACTATTGAACTGGCATGTGTGGAACTGGAGCGGTTTTTTATAGTCTGTGTATATAGGCCCCCCTCTGGTGACTTTAGTATTTTCGAAGATACACTGGAGGATGTACTTAAACGGTTAGTCTCTAAAAAAGAAGTAGTGATATGTGGTGACTTCAACGTAGACATCTTATTAGATAGTCCTATGGCTACTAGGCTACTAAGTTTGTTTAAATGCTTTAATTTAAATCCAATATTCAATGAGCCAACCAGAATAACTGACACTACAGCTACATGTTTAGATAATATCTTTTGCAATTGTGAGATTTTAAATAAAGAGATATTCAGTAAGTTGAGGTCAGACCACTGCGGACAAAAAATTTCGTTGTATAATTCTGTTAATAAGAAAAAACAATTAATAAAATGTAGACCAATAACTAAAAAAAAGATTTCAACTTTTAAAGAGAAAATTCAATCAAAACTACAAACGCATTTAACGTTACAACAAAGAGATCCAATTAAACTATATAACACATTGTCAAATAACATAAATAATGAATTTAATCAAATTTTCAAGTTTAGGTATATAGATATAGCTAAAAATAGTAAATTTAGTGATTGGGCTACTGTAGGTATTTATAAAAGCAGGAACAAGATGTACGATCTCTATGCCGAGAAACAATACAATTTTTCTCCATATTTTCAGGAGCATGTAAGAAATTATTCAAAAATCTTTAAAATAGTTTGCATTCAGGCGAAATCAATGTACATAAAGGACAAGATTATTAACTCGGATAACAAAATAAAAACGGCTTGGACCTAATTTTATAATTAGTAGTGAGAATGGTAATGCAAAGTCCTGTGATTTCAGTTACGAACTGTTGATTAATGATAACACAATCACTGCTGATAAAGACGTGGCAAGTGAGTTTGAAAATCACTTCCGTAATATTCCTATAACGTTAACTAGTTCATTAGCTTCTTCGCCGACGGAAGCACTTTCTATATTAAAAAATCATGTTAATGAATGTAATATTTTATTTGAATTTAAACATATAACCACTAGAGACTTAATTAGCGCATTTCAGTCTCTGAAGGTAAAGAATACCGGTGACTTATGGGGCATTTCGGTAAAAATAATACAGCATATTATAGATATTATAGCACCATATTTGGTCATAGTTTTTAATAAATGCATAGATCTAGGTATCTTTCCAGATCTTATGAAATGCAGCAAAATTATACCACTTTTTAAAACAGGCGAAAAAACCGATATTAATAACTATAGACCAGTTTCTATTTTACCAACTCTTAGTAAGATTTTTGAAAAAATAATATTGAATCAAATGCTGTCCCATTTCAACAATAATTAATTTATTACATCCTGATCAATACGGTTTCACTAAAGGCCGTAGTACAACCCAACCGATGCAGGGGCTAGGCTTTTAAAGCATATATTTGAAGCATGGGAATCATCACAAAATGCCATAGGTGTATTTTGTGACTTATCTAAGGCATTTGATTGTGTTCAGCACGAAACATTGCTGTTTAAACTTGGCCACTATGGTATAAAAAACAAGGCCCTTAGCTTGATCGCGTCGTATTTGAGTGATAGGATACAAAAAGTTAGTATAAAAGATATTAAGTCATCGGGGTCACCGGCTGTGTTGGGTGTACCGCAGGGCTCGATCTTGGGTCCGTTTCTTTTTCTGGTATACATTAACGATTTACCACATTATGTAAAGAACCAAGCGGATATTGTACTATTTGCTGACGATACATCATTAATATTTAAATGTGAAAGGAATAAAGTAAATTTTGACGACGTAAATAGTGCTCTTTCGCATGTGTCGCGTTGGTTCACTATCAATAATTTGCTTTTAAATGCAAAAAAAACTAAATGTATAGAGTTTGTACTACCTAATGTTAAAAAAGTTAACAAATCTCTCAGACTGAATAATGAAATATTGCACATGGAGGAATCCACGGTCTTTTTAGGGGTGACCTTAGATAGTAAACTTCAGTGGGGCCCACATATAACAAATCTCGCGACTAAACTCGGTAGGGCTGCTTACGCTGTTAGGAAAATAAGGCAGTTTACTGACGTCGAAACTGCTAGGATGGTTTATTTTGCATATTTTCACAGTATTATGTCATATGCCATCTTGCTGTGGGGCAAAGCAGCCAGTATAGAACAAATTTTCATACTACAAAAAAGAGCTATTAGGGCTATTTATAAACTTAGATCTCGTGAAACTTTGCGTGACAAGTTCAAAGAAATAGGTATACTTACAGTAGCCTCACAATATATCTATAGTAACGTGGTTTTTATACGGAATAATATAAGCGCGTATAAACAAAATTTTGATATCACTAATCGCCAAACAAGAAAAATGCACCAGTTAGTAACGCCATCTTACCGTCTTTCTAAAGTGAAGCGATCTTTTATGGGCCGTGGTGTACAGTTCTATAATAAAATCCCAAAGTTAATACGTGATTTGCCAGTGGAATTATTTAAGAAACATGTAAAATCTCAACTTTTAGGGAAAGGCTACTATACTGTAGATGAGTACATAAATGACAAAGACGCATGGAAATGACCAGATCTGCAACCAGTTCCGTACAGGCTAGTGATACTTCTTTGTAAGAAATATACCAATGTATTTTATTTTTAAAAGATGTGCTGAGAAGTTTCTTTCGGCTTTTCTTCTCCTCCATGACAAAGCACCTTTCCGAAAAGCTGGTAAATTAAAAAAATGACGTGCATAAGTGTATCAATGATACCTACATGAATAAATGATTTTGAATTTGAATTTGAATTTGAAATAAAATCATGCTCTGAGGCGAACTGTTCCCTCGATGACGCGGGATCATTAAGCCCCGTTTTTGTCCTTCTGAAAGCGCTGACAGACAGCCCGCCCTAATAGTCTACTCGATAAGTTCAAAATGGTTGAAATTAGAGATACTGCTCTTAAAAATACGTGCGATAGCTCATTCTGTTCGGAATGATGTATAGAAAAATGTTTCGGAAGCGTTTACCAGCACGTAAAAAATTGCAAAAGTTATTGACAAAATAAAGTTGAAAAAAAAAAGTATTTTATTTTTGGTAATCACTTCGAAACTATTAATATTTAAGAAATTTTAAAACAAGATTCTTAAAGTAGAGGAAATTTCCAAACAATGACTCGCGACTCTCGGAACTCTATCTCCATTATTTATAACTTTAATTTAACGCTGAAAATGGGTCTCCACGCTGCATTTTTAGGTTGCGCGTGCGGCGTCAAAACCGAGTTCGTCACACTCAATAATTTTTTAAGGTATTAATTATTAATTTAAAAAAATAAAAAAAATATGGTGCATTCGAAACACTTCAAAGAATTTGCTCCCGTAGGAAATTTTGCTTAAAGTTAATTTTTCAACAAGTTAGACGATTGTTAATTAACTAAATTTTCTCGAACTTCCATTTTCATTGTACATTAAAAAAAATGTTTAAGTAATTGTCCTATAAATTTTTCGCTTCGTGGAGCCCTTCTTATATACATGCTTAACGAGATCACGTCATAAAAGTTTAAATAGTTTTAATACTTTGTGAATAATAATTTTATAAGTTGAACAAACAATTTTTTCGTTTTTTTATCGAATCGAAATTAAAAAATTGAAAAATGTTTTTATCTGTACTTTGTTATACATCGTTGTTTTTTTTATTTTTAGGTGTTTCAGAAAAAATATATAAAAAAGTTGAGAATTTGTTTATAAAAAATTGTTAAGTTAAAAAACAATGAAATTGTTGATTGTTTGCGCGAACCGAGTCGCGCGGGCTATCGCGGCTGCCCGGGCGCGGGCAGCCATCGCGATTCGCGGCACTCCACCTTCAGCGGCCAGCGCGCGCGCACACCGATCGCGAGACATTATACTTGTCATTAAATTACATTCTTCTTATACAGTCCGTATATTCATTTTGAGTCCTAAACACCCTTGGGCTTCAACATTGATAAAATTTTTTTTTTTTTACATTTCTATTAAAGATGGTTAATTATAATTTTTAAGAAAAAAAAATTATTAACTAATTATTCAAACAATAGAAATATTAAAAAACAATTATAAACAATTAAATATCATTATTAAGAAAAAAATTTTTTTTTCAAAAATCATAATGTTTTGTAAAGAATAAGATATTAAGAAATTTTTTCTTGAAAGCATTGAAATAGTCTATTTGTTTATAAAAAAAAAATTATAAAAAAATTAGGGAAATTTTTTTTTCAAGTCATTAAATGTCTTTTATGAATGCCAAAACGATTATGTAATAATAAATTGAGAAAAAAATATTTTCAATAATATTATTTGGATTTTTCATTTTTTGTTCAACTTATAAAATTATTATACACAAAGTATTAAAACTTTTTAAACTTTTATGACGTGATCTCGTTAAGCATGTATATAAGAAGGGCTCCACGAAGCGAAAAATTTATAGGACAATTACTTAAACATTTTTTTTAATGTACAATGAAAATGGAAGTTCGAGAAAATTTAGTTAATTAACAATCGTCTAACTTGTTGAAAAATTAACTTTAAGCAAAATTTCCTACGGGAGCAAATTCTTTGAAGTGTTTCGAATACACCATATTTTTTTTATTTTTTTAAATTAATAATTAATACCTTAAAAAATTATTGAGTGTGACGAACTCGGTTTTGACGCCGCACGCGCAACCTAAAAATGCAGCGTGGAGACCCATTTTCAGCGTTAAATTAAAGTTATAAATAATGGAGATAGAGTTCCGAGAGTCGCGAGTCATTGTTTGGAAATTTCCTCTACTTTAAGAATCTTGTTTTAAAATTTCTTAAATATTAATAGTTTCGAAGTGATTACCAAAAACAAAATACTTTTTTTTTTCAACTTTATTTTGTCAATAACTTTTGCAATTTTTTACGTGCTGGTAAACGCTTCCGAAACATTTTTCTAGACATCATTCCGAACAGAATGAGCTATCGCACGTATTTTTAAGAGCAGTATCTCTAATTTCAACCATTTTGAACTTATCGAGTAGACTATAATAGCTCCCCAGTCTCTCCACAAACAGTCCCATTCATTCCTCACAGCCATAAACATAAAATAATAATATAATAAAACCAGCCTGAGCACAACTGTTGTTTGATCAAACCAGATTTACGAACAAAATGCGTTATTCGATGAGGAATGTTTCGGGTTCTTTACAAGTTAGGAATTAAAGGTTGAAGCGCCCGTTGTACGTTTTTAATGGATTGTAAATAGCCTGCGTACGATGTTTTTCTATTGAAATTACTCTTTGATTGGTTCTAGTACTCAGATATTATTTGTATAGTTTCCATAATGGGAATTCGTCTCGTGGGTACGTGTCCAAATAGCCGAAAGTTAAGTTGTCAGCGATTTCAAGTTTCTTAGGGTTGATCAAAGAATTTTGATGCAGGTAATTTTTTTGAAGTGAAACCTTCTTTAGTACGGGGGTGACTTGAAATTTTATGAAACGAAACTGTCCAGTGGAGACTAGAAATGAGTGGAGACTGATTTGAAATTTTTGAAGTGAAAACTTCTTTAGTACGGGGGTGACTTGAAATTTTATGAAACGAAACTGTCCAGTGGAGACTAGAAATGAGTGGAGACTGACTTGAAATTTTTGAAGTGAAAACTTCTTTAGTACGGGGGTGACTTGAAATTTTATGAAACGAAACTGTCCAGTGACAGTAAAAAGAGACAGACACATAAATTCTAAAGTGAGATAGGAAGCATTGTACAGGGGTAGGGGAGTAGTAGGGGAGGGGGAGGGGAGTTGAGTTGAGAGATGAGTTGAGAGATGAGTTTAGAGATGAGTTGAGAGATTAGATGAGGGATGATAGATCATTACTAAAACCTACAATTATCATCTTCCCGAAATTTTACATTCGTCTCATTATTTTGAAAACAAAATTTTTGAAGGTTTCACTTCTACTACGTGTGAATTGCACACATTTTAATTTTCTCATTTTTTAGGATTCTGAAGTAAAATCGGAACCCTTATAGTTTCTGTCCGTCCGTCTGTCCGTCTGTCCGAAGCAAAGCTCCGAAAGCCTTAATGCTAGAAAGCTGTAATTTAGCATGGATATTAAACATATTTATTAAAACTCCAGAATTAAAGAATAAAATATAGATTTTTTTTTTCAGGGAGGTAACGTGAGGATTACTTTTTTATTCGTCGCATACCCTATTAATAGTAGTAGTATGATGTGGAGCATCGTTAAAAATTTCTTTCAAAAATATTATGGGTCTTCTAAGACCATTTTTGGAATTAGAGGTCCGTTTGCGAAATATTTGGCTTTGAAGTGCTAATTTTGGTTGGAGTTGGACAAGCGAAAAAATTGTCAAAAATTGGTTATATGATGAATTTACAGGGAAAACCATCACAGCTATGTTAGCTTTTGTAGTTAATGAGTAATGGTCGATAAACTTACTACTTCGGAACTCTACATTGCGCGTGGTCTGACGACACGCACTTGCCTGGTTTTTCAAATTACTTATTAACACGTTCAGGGCATTATGAGGTCGAAACGTCACAAGCGTGACTTCTCGCTGGTGCGGCAGTCAAAATCGCATTCTTTCACTCTGTGCGGGAGGCGATTATTTTGACATTTCTTTGAGTATGACAGAGACAAATACATAAAATTGTTTCTCTTGCGAAGTCAAGCCCAATGGCGTAGTTAATTAAATATGAGGTTGAAGAGGCCTCATACGCACTGAATAGAAATTAATTACGCTTCTGTGCGAAGTGAGGTCTAATCTGTCTCAAAACGGAGTGAAGCGCAGGCGGCGCGGGCGCCGCGTATCCTAGCGTAGTGATGCGATAAGTTTCGATACGAAAGCACGCTTCTCGTCCGCGCGACTCGCTCGATTTTTTACGTGTTGTTATTGTAAGTAGTTGTTTTGTGTAATAATTATGGATCTTTCAAACTGTAAACGAAGCAGAAAGAGGCTCATATTATGTGATTCAGATTCATCAAGTGAAACAGAAGAGTTAAAGCAGTTAAAATATAAAAAAGTGTTACAGAAGGTTGCTCCGACCAGAAATACTTCTGAGAAAAAGGTAAACATTTTGGAAAATGTCCAAATTTTCCCCTCATTAAATTCAAAGAATGAAAGCGACAGCACTCAACGCAAGCGCTGCGTAGGTTGCTACGATAAATACAGGACGACAATGAACAGTACTCAAGCGGCAAAAAAAACTAAAAAAATTGTTACTTTTTGTGTTCAGTGCAATAAAGCATACTGTTTGCCTTGTTTCAATCAAAAACATTTTGATTAATCTTTTTTAAAAATAAATTTTATCGCACCTGCATTTCTCTTTTATTCCCATCACTAGTAGAGACACACATCGAACTTCTTTTTAGTGCGATATGAGGCAGAACCGATTTCATAAATATTTTTCTCATTTATTCAATACCGAAATGTCACAACTGCGGGCGAAGCTAGATTCAACTTGAAAAACTATTTAAGTTTATAATGGTAAAGTTTCAAGCAAATATTTTCAATTTTGAGCTATATTAAAGGTGTTTTTTAGAAACAATATTTTGTGAGGCCGAAAAGCTCTCATACGCACTGTAAAGAAGTTCAACTTTGTCTCGAAAAGACCTTATTCGCACTGGCTGAAAGTCCATCAAAAATAGTCTCGCAGTGAACGTGTTAAAATATCGATTTTATCTGTAGCATGCGCACAGTTTTACGCTTTTGGGATTTTAAAAGTGCATGAGATTAAGCGAAATATTTTTTATATTTTACTTTTGAATAAATTTGCATAACCTGATACCCTATTATGCATAACATTACCTATATTTAGAAAGAAAGAAAGAAGAAAGAAAGAAATAATTTATTTACAACATAATGCAGCACAGACATAGGTTATAACATCAGATCATAAATAATAATTATATTCCTAATATGTATTTCGAATCGCTTCCCTGATTGCCTGCGCTGCAGAGTTATATTGCAAAATGGGACTTCACTCAGCATATGCTGCAGATCGTGTAATAGAACACGGTCTGCAGCGCTGGTTTTCTGTGAAACCCACAAAGCTGTAGTGCGGGCAGTGCCGAGGTTCATTTCATATTTATTTATAAAAATTCATATTATATTTATTTATAGATTATAAAACTCATATTTATTTATAGGTTCAATTATTATTTTTCTGTATTAAGTTTCTGAAAATTTTCAATTTATTCTAAGGGCACGTTACTTTTTTGCTTCGCTTTTTTATGTCTAGTCGACAAACGAACTGACGATCCACCTGATGGTATGCCGTATGCGGCCAGCGTCGTACATGAACATCAGCTACACGTAGGCATCACCGAAGCGTTACCGACCAAGAAAGAAGTGGATCCCAAGTCCCCATTCGAAACACGACGATTCGTTCGGCGGCTGACTCAAGAGTGTGGTAGAGGCAAGTTCCACAAAAAGATATTACCACTCAGTAATAATATAAAAATTTCAAGTTTGTAGCTTATCGAGAAATTATTCTATTCATCTACAAAATTCCAATAAGCAGACATGCACGAAAGTTAATTAAAAGCGTGCTAGAAATCTAAATGAGTTGAACTGCGTCTGCTAGTCCATAGTCTGTCTATTGCAGTATGAGGCGTGAGATCATGTACTCTGTCCTTTCTATGTTTTATTCATGTAAATTTACAGAAGCGATTATTCTATGTTGGGCTGTCGTGACTGCTTATTACTTCCAAGCATTTCTATTGTTATCATAGGCTGTATCATTGAGTCTTTAATTATTAACTTGCCTTCACATAACAACAAAAAAGGCAACAGTACCCACTATAGTCGGCTCTGGGTATACAATACACAGAGGAAAAAAATACAACACTGATCTTCAGTGTTCCGGTTATTTCCAGAAAAAAACCATAGATAATGTGCCAAACAAACATATTTTTCGGATAAAAATGCACACAATACCCTCTTGTGGCGATATCTTCAAAGGTATCGTAGGCAAATTCAATATGTTACCAAAATGTCTATCTAGGATTTGTTGGCCATCTATTGATCCATTCTCTGACTGCTTTGAACCAACCAGAACAATTTGTAAAAATTACCACTGTCTAAGATAAAAATTAAAGCACCGCATCTTAAAATGCTACGACAAGACCCTACTGCTTCGGATTACACCATAAGAACTTTGAAAGCATAAGAACATTATTATAGGATCCACCACCGACATACAAGGTGTAAGCCGATAAACCTAAAAATTGACTGCCTCTGGCCGCGATGTAATCTTCTTGACACAACAGCACAACACAACTTTTTATTTGTGCTTAAAGTGTGTAATTCTTTATTAAATTGATCTTATCCAAGTCTGTCGTATGCTTGTCCCAAACTTTAAGGAGTTGTTTGTGATCAATATGTAAATACCAAGTTACATTGTAACATTTAATTTGCGATTTGTGCAGTCCGACGGATCGGAACAACTCATCAGAATGGTGCAAATTAAACCTTCGTCCAGAAAATAAATCTAAGACATACACAGTTAGATAGAGATGCTTCCCAGACAGAAAATAATGAAGTTGAATTTCCTACTTTTACCGAACCGAAGCATGCAAATTAAAATTATTTTAAATTGCAAGTGGTCGCGTGCATAAGAGTGACAAGTATCTCATGTCTATAAATAGAAGCTAATTTTAATACATAATGTATTAGTGGGCGGTCGCGATAGGATCAGATTGGTATCGAAAACCCCCAGGTTTTGCCTGCAACCTGTTCCTAGCCGCTGTTGAAACGATCTTAATCACTATGGGTGCGGGGAAATTATGAATGTTGGAAGATCATGCCTAAGAGATATTCCTCTCACAGATGTTTAGTACACTCTAAGATATCTGGAATCTTTTTACCATCTGTGATGCTCACCAATATTCAATAACACCCCCAAAATGTATTGCCTGTAATCACGTTTATAGATAGTTGATCTCGTTGAAACTGTTGAAAAACAAACGACATTATCGGTCAGACACAGCAAAAAAATTGATGTGAAACTAAAATTAAGGTTTCTAATAGAAGAAACTAGACCCCATAACACAGGGAATCTTCTTATGGGGCCTAGGGCTGATTTATATTTTTTTTATATTTTGCATTTTATGTTTGAATATAGATATATTTTCTTTCTTCTATTAAATAGCTAAATTACATTTCAAGAAGTGTTGCTGCGATCAGGAAGGTAATAAAACCAGCCATTAGAAACGAAGTTCAACTTGGCATGGCATAAATTACAGGCCCTAACGTCAGTTACAGCTTTAACAGATTTGAATATTGGTAGGTACATTATTATGATACAAAAGTTACCTTGCGATCGCAATAGTTTATTTTTGAGTTAGCAATATCGCCTTCAGAGAGGAGGGCTATAATACAGTGCACCCAACTTATCTGTGAACTGACGGAGGGCGCCGTCGGACGCATTGGACCAATCACTAGACGCAATTCGAGACGTAGTAAATGTCAATGAATGAACACAAAGAACTTATGAATGGGGCGGCATTAGTTCCAATTTTCGCCATTTCACAGATACTCGTAAGTTGGGAGCACTGTACGCAGGGAACATTATACAACTGCATTTACTGAATGAGGCCTACTCTGTGCCCCGTCGGGCCAGTTCAATCACATTGTTTAAATCGCGCGCAGAGCTTAACTGGCGCCCGGTGTAAAACTGGCATTAAATTGTAAAAACATATTGTTATGCGGCGAAACGTACTCAGGGGTCGCTCGTTATACCACACTTTACACCCTTTTAGCACTCGTATAGCCATCGTCTCATGTAGCAAGTTAGCAACGTAAAATATTATTGCTGAAAGAAAACTTATGTTAAGTAGTACTGGCCGTCGCCGTCGGTCTCTGTTTAAAAATGAGCAGGGTATGCAAGTGTTAAAATTTTTCCAAAACATTCCGATAGTATAAAAATAATTGACGACCCGTGTGGCGCAATGGTTACCATGCCGGATCGCCACACCAATGGTCCTGGGTTCGATTCCCAGCGAGGCGGAAAGAATGATGAGTTTGAATTTCTGTTCTCAGTCTGAGTGTGAATGTCCTTGTCTTGTGTGTTGACTGTTGTCCATGGCACTCACGACACAGGGAATCCTAGTGTGGGGCTATGAGTGTGAAGCGTTATTATTATAATCTGGTTGACTTTGTGTTAGTCATCCCTGCGTCAATCCACTCTGGTGCAGTATATTGCAGCTAGACCGCCTTCGTTGCGACAAATATCTATTGGCTCGCTAATGGTGGCCTGCCAATGATAGATCCGCAATTTTCATTAATTGATAAGCTCATCATTATCTCGAACAACGATACTCTTTGTACGGTAACGCTAATGTGGCATTCCTCAGTCAGGAACGACCATTAATATCGGGGTCACTGGAGGCGAATTGATTAACTCGTTACAAGCAGCCGATATGCAGGCATCATTAGTATTACAAATTTATCTAATGGTTGGCTTGGTCAAAGCGTGATATAATGCAAATGTAAGACGGTGAAGTAATTGAGTACTCTTTGGTAACAACGTAATTGTATAGGCAAACCTTAATCGCTCTTTTATTGACAGATAAAGGTACGGTATTTCGTTTATATAATAATTTCATTGTATTTAATATAATTGAGTTTGATCGGTGCCGGCGTCATCATTATGTCATTATGACACCGAAGAAGAAAGCTTTATGCTCGTCTATTGTATACGAAGCTTCTAATTGCCGAGAGCTGTGCTAATGGGAAGTTAACTACGATATGAAATTCTACAAAGGACTTTTAGAAACAATAATCCTTGAGATCCGGCATTGAGATAGATTACGCAGGAAAATGAATAAAAGTGATGATCAGTTTCAGGAACATTGATGCCGAAGTACCTATCGCAATTGAATGTCTATTTACTTATTTTAAACAAGACAGAGGTCGAGCTTAATTCATTCTTACGAGAGCATTATGTTGTAACTATGTCGAAACATAAAAATACCATATTCTAGGAAACCATTGCTAGAGACAAAAAGAAATGCAACCCGTTGACAAAGGCTAGTAAAAGAGAAGTTAGTTGCGTTGTAACATCGTTGTCTGTTTACGAGGTTGAGGTCCAACCTCCACCACGACTGGATGAAAGAGAAAAAGAGACAGTGAAATAAAAAAGAAAGATTAATAGCCCAAATAAAATTTTATATGCAAAATATTTTCAAAGCAGTCATATGCTTAAATAATAATTATTCCGTCATGAATCTTTTATGAAACATAAGTGAAAATGTCTCCCGTGATCGCGACCGAAAGTGGTTGACTCTAACCTCTTCCGCTACTACAACTGTTCAACTGTCATCAATCATCTCTCGCACAGCGTTACGGTTCCAAATGATTCCTACGAGTATGTCTCCGTGTTGTCGCTAATTTGGGCTTTATATGTAGGTATATAGGAAGTCTCCGTTCCACACTATCTAACCAAGACATGGAGATTTTAGATTATTACTTAAAATCACAATGTGCAATATTCATCTATCTATTTTAATGGCTACTGTATCGAAATTCACCTGCTGATTCAGTAGTAGCGTCTGGCAACGATTATCCTCTGAACAAGTGAACATAGCTATGAATTTGTATTAAATACTTACAGTGAAATTAGACCTACCTAGACCGATTTGACCGACTTAGACCTATTAGATTACCAACATTGAAAGTAGTCGGGTTTTAATAAAAAAAAATGTTATTTTCAGTGTATGCTCGTAATCTTCTTAACAACGTTGCAACGGAGCGAAACAAGTCTATCGTTTAAGCGGGTGCCGCGTTTTCATCGCGGCCGTAAAAACGCTCGTAAAGACAATATAAGTATACAAATGGCAGTTTGTTGGCGCACCGTTTCGGTATTTATTGAAAGGCTGGAAATGGGTTCAACGGTCTTCCGTCCGAAACAAGGAATCTTTCGAAATATCGTAGTTCCGGATAGCTGCCGAGATTAGGTGCGGATAGCACTATGTCACTGCAGTAGTCTTCATACTCTTCATAGTTTTTTGAAAGGCGACTAACTTGATGGTACTATTTTCAGACTTGGCAAGACATGAAATCAGAAACGAAAAAAATCAAAGCGCCCTAAGTAGGGCAGCTTCTGCAATAGGAGGAGCTCCACCTCCTCCACCTTAACTTCATACTCACTCACGCCAATACATCGTATAGTTAACTTTACTGCCAATTATATCATTCTGATGTTTTACTTTTTAAATTCAGTGTGCTCAAAGAATAACCTACCTTCTCTGTCTACCTCTCGTGGCTGTTTCACAACTCTCAGTCATTTCCCATTAAAATACATCACGGAAAGATGAGTCCATTCCCGTAACGCACCATGTAAGTCATTAAAATATTTCATTACGAGTAAGGTGCGTTTATCATTCGATTTCTTGCTTCATTAATGAAAGGAAACGTGAGGCGACTGCTGTACCACAGTTGATGGAAATTTGACCATTATTGCCGGAGCATAAAGTACAGATGGGTTATTATTGTTGCGCGAAGCACACATGCATTAAAATTTACGACTGTACCCCGCGGTAATAAGCAGCTAAAGTATAAAGATTAAAATATAAATTGACATTCGTCACCACAAAAGCTATTATTTTCGAAGAGGTTCCCGGCCTGTCACGTGATATGAGTCATAACTTAAACCGGTCTCCTATCATTATTATGGTCTACGATTGTTCCGTTGGTGGAGTCTGGGGTCTCACAATTTGATGGGTGAAGCTAAGCGCATCGCACTTATTTTAGAAAATGTTATGAAATCTCTCTTACGATATTTTTATCACAGTGACCGTTGAATGTGATAATTATTTTTTAACTCGCTAAATCTGTGACCTATGAAGTTTGCTTTGCTGAACTACAACTGAATAAAAGCAGTCAAAGATAGTGATCTAAGTCACATACGAGTATGAAGAAAGAGACGAGAAACACAGTGTGTTAAGATTTTTTGTTATAGATCTTCAAAACTATATCAAAATTATTTGACCGATGTAAGGAATATGAGATTTATGAATCTCTATGTGACTGGGGAAAGGGGTGAGTAAGATAGTCCAGGGGAGCTACAAAACCTTCTCGGTAACATCCGACATCTCTACATAACCAGGATCTCGGGTGAACGCACCAGTGCCTTCCCTGCGGAAGGGTAGCTTGTAGCCGAGTAAGGGGCACCCTTTTTGGAAAATTTCGGGAATAAGTTTTTATTCCATTGAATTCCACGTAAATACGAGTAAATTTAAGATGTCTCAATTTGTAATGTACTTATGTGTATGTATTTGATGAATATACGGAACCCAAAAGTAACCATTTATCGCCTAGAATTAGGTAAATTGGTTTTATTCGTGCAATGAAGATTAAGACCTTTCATCTGGATAGTTTAATTGGTTTTTAAGAACAGTGAGTATTTTATAGCACCAGATAGCATTCGAGTGGCGAGTCTCAATTGTGTGCACGATCGTATCCGTAGCAAAACTGTAGCTGTGCAGCATCTACTCACACTGTCGCATCAATGTGTCAACTTGATGCATGTGACAGTGCGGTGCGGCCACGCGGCCACACGCCACGTCACGACGGATGATCATCTCAGAGACAGCAAGGGCATCACGCCTGTTTACTGAACAAACACTGGCCAGTTTGGGCGCTGGTGCAAAAAGTAAGCGAAAGACGGGAGACTGGTAGTAGATTGATCAATCAGCTATCAGTTAACACAGCTTGAAATTCCACCGTTCTTAAAATCCAACCGTTTACGTTCTGGAGATTGTTATTTATTATTTTATCGAACCAAATATAGTGGTATAATTAGCGGACTTAATGCTAACTAGCATTCTCTAACAGACAAACCATTTGATTTTGTTGATATAGAAAACACAGTAAAATTCTCGATTTCATAGTACATACCTAATTAATGAAAATATCTGAAAATCAATAAATATTTTACTCCGTCGTGATCGCCTGTTTCGAAGCTTGATTTGAAATGACTTTCTCCAATATTTTTTATTTTAATACAACTATCACAAACCGCTACAGGCCAAGACTAGCACCGCACAGCGCACACATCCAGCTGGTATGTGGGCTAACTAGAACGTGATCGACACTGGAGCCGCAGTGTAAACTGGTCATAATGCGTTCACCGAATTGTCGTGAGAGTGGACGCCGCGAGCACGAGATCTATGGGATTACGTACTGTTGCATAATGCTGCGATCAGCGGTTCTACTGCCGGATGGTAAGGGGACACGATGGCAACGAGGTGCTAAAGTCGTTACTGTGTATCATTCATTGAGGATTGTTGCCTGCTCAAGAAATTAGGAGTAGATATGATAGCAGGGCAGGTCCGAATCGGACTGTCATCGTTAAACCAGAAAAAAATATAGTTATTATCCTTATCGTATAACCTGTCCATAAGACTGTCACAAAGAACTCACATGTTCTCACGAGAAAATCATGAACTCTTTAATAGAGCTTGCATCTGATAAAGAGAGAAAGCAGGACTGTATCTCAAAACATTTCGTTATCCCGCGACACTCCACGAAGAGTCGTTTATTTCTATTTACGCTACAGATTGCGCTATTGTCTTATTTCTATTAATACAGAATGAGAATCGGCACACTGATTCACTGCCACCGCTGACTAATGTCCGCGGCGGCTCGAATTAGTAGATACGACACGGGAGCGATGTCAGCCTAGTGGACTCCGTGTTCCGCAAAGGTCAGGGTTTGATCAAATTATAATAATTTTGATGGTTTTAGAGATTAGCTGTGCATGTGCCGTATTTTAGGTTGTAGCGTCGGTATGACGCTTTCTATGCCAGTTGTTAAGTTATACCGTGCCTTTGAGCAGCATAAAGAGCTTGGAAGCTCATTTAGAAATAGCCAACATTTCATATTGTTTTTTGATGATAAAATAAATGTTTGGTATATAAAAGTTCCATATATCCATGGACTCAACCTACTCGTGGTGCTCCTTGAAAAAGGGGGGAGGCTATTACGTTCTGGCCCTCCTGTTAGAGGTACTTGGGCTCTCTAGCGTCCAGTTTAATCCGACGCTACTCATTTCATTCGTGGTGCGGTGGTGTCCTACTGCCTATCTTGCTACCACTCTCCTTCTAAAATTGACTTTGGAATGTTTTCAACATGTTTTGCTCGCAGTTGGAATGCGGGAAATAATACAGTTCCATCGCTTCGCATCTTTTAGTCCAGCAAAGTATTAGTAGTTGCTTTTGGTGTTACTCATACGAAGATGACGGTGACCCCTTGTGATCAAAAGGTGCGAAGAAAGTTCTTCATGCATCTCTAATGATTGCTTATCAACAACATAGAAATCCACACTTACTTGTGAGTTTCTACAGTACAACCATACGTATAGATAACACGAAGTACATCAAGCAACCAAGTTAAAAACCTTAATCCGAATCCCATCAAACTCAAGTACAAGCGTCTAACTAGCGAGTTATGTTCACGCGCGTGGCGTGCGAGTAAAAACGATAGACGCTGGGAACCGGTCTTCGACCAATTATCCCTGGTTAATTGGCTCTCTGGCACCACGACACAGAGGCGACTTTCCAACGGCCGCGCACTGGACCCGGACGGTCCCGCGGGATCGCTATCCCGTTCTCAAGGACCCGTATGAAAGGACATGTTGTTATCATGTCAAGTAGGTACGTTTCATTACTAACAGACGTAGATGTTTGGAAGGGTTAAGGCATGATTGTTTGACTAAATTGATTGGTAATGTCTTTTCCAGATGAGCGGAGAGCTTTTGGTTTAATCTCAGACTGGTTTACGTTTTAGTTTTTGTTTGTTAAAGCTTCCAGCATGAAATTATTATTATGTAAAGTTGAATGTTATGTGACGTTATGATATGAATGCTCATACACCCACACTCTCGTACTACAAAGCATTCACTGTATTCTTGTTAGCATAACCAAACTCATCACCATAAACGACAATCGAAAACAAACAGTCTCAGCACAGTCAACAACACCTGCCAAGTTCGGGAATCGTATCCAAGTCCCGTGTTCAGAAATTACTTACGAATTTTTACACAAAAAATTTGGCTTAATTGGTTGGATTTAACCAATAAAAACTCTTATGTACCTCTAAATACGCATAAGCAATTGCGCATCAGTGAACGAATATTGTACGTTAGTATATTAGTTCATTGTTGCGCATACATTGACCGCTAACACTTCTATCCTTGAAAGCCAAATGTGCCAATAGTGAAAAATAATGATGGATCGGTCAAGAATCTCAATGAGAGTTATTGTCAGTGTAACGGCACTTGAGTGATGGGCGAGGGACGAGGGTGACTCGCTATTACCGTAGGGGCTGGCAGGTACCGCAGGTAGACAGTTCCAGGAAGGAGGCAATACTGGCAATGGGCATTGGCCAAGCGCATTGTCTAACACGATTAGCCGACCGGAGCAGGTTGTACGATTTAATTGAACACGCGACGCGATCGAAACTTTATAAACGATATATTTTTAGGCATAGATAGCCTATGACACTACAAGACATACTAGACATGCTGTTCTGGTATTTCGTCTAATTTACGCTTAATCGCATTATGATTTCGATATAAAATTTAGTTTTATCGATCAACCTTTTGACCGTGATGGGGAGGTTTGGAGAGTGCTTTTTTATAACTGTACCTAGTTGATCTGCATACTCTATTTCCAGCAGTAAATTTTATATCTTCGAGATGAACCTTTCATCCGGCATCAAGTAATGTTAGTGTGGAAAATGAACCAAGAACGCTGCTAACGCTGCTGCCCTACGGCTGATTGCCTGCCTCTACTCTGGAGAAGGTATTTGGTTAGGCGATCTGGGAAAAAATAAATAATAAAAATAATAATAACGCTTCACACTCATAGCCCCACACTAGGATTCCCTGTGTCGTGGGTGCCATGGACAACACACTAGACAAGGACATTCACACCCACACACATTCACACAGAACAGAAATTCAAAGTATTCAAACTCATCATTCAAATTTCCGCCTCGCTGGGAATCGAATCCAGGACCCTTGGTGCGGCGATCCGGCATGGTAACCATTGCGCCACACGGGTCATCAAATCCTCCAGAAATCCTCCAGATACTAGACATTACTTGAGATATAATATTACGAGTTTAATTGAGAAGCCGACAGCAATTATTGCTGAGGGTCCCTGCAGTTTTACGATTACTGGCTTATATGACACAGGCTCCAATCCTAATTCAATCTCATCTAAATCACATTTGATGATGATGATGATGTCTTCCTTGACGTGTCCGTCAATGGCGAAAATCTGGCTAGTATTTTGAATATCTTAATTTGGATGGGCATGATGGGAGCGAATATGACTTGAAAAACCAAATTTAGTTTTAAATGATCTGTTGCATGGTTGGCAGTGTAAATCACATTTACAGTACATGCAATTCGTGTAATCCTTTATTTTGAATACTCAGTCGGCACGGCGCGGCGGCGCGGGCGCGGCTGCCGACTCTAAACTGGTACTCAGGAAGAGCGTGACTTGCTGGACACCGAGCGTGTCACTTACAATGTTGCTGCTGCTCTGTCAGCCTTAGAAAGCTGAATATTGATTAAGATTCATAATGAATAATAAATTGTTACAGAACTTCTTTAATTTACCTACAATGAATAATTAATCTTGTAGTTTTTTTAGTGAATCAAGTTAGAATGAGACATAATATACCTTGCACCATTCAAATGACTTACCCGCGACGGAGGCTATAAAATATAAAATTGGTGATATCAAATTGAGTATGGGTGTACCTAAACGGTTTAAAACAAATATACTACAGAGTAAATACTACATTTGTCTAGGTACTATACTCGTAGTAGCCTGTAGCACCAAGCAAGTGATTTATTTCCCGTTTCCTTCTCAGCCATCAATCATTATTCATCGGTGATTTCCCAGGTGATGCACTTGCATGTTTGTGCGTAGACGACCACTTAGCATGGAGAGTCTTGTTTACTCGGCTCGGTATTGTCGGCTGATATCACACAAATACTTACTGTCGATTAAAACGCGGTGTATAAAACAAAGCCGAATGACGCATTCATTAAAAATAAATACTCATATTGAGAAGGGTCTTCATTAAGTGTGTAACGAGGTGTAATAATACCTCGTTCAATATCCCTTGGCTGGCAGTTGCATTTTTCTTCTAAATTTTTAAATCTTGACAGTTCGGTTTGTTTACAAAAACACAGTATTAATTATATTAGTAAGAATTGATTTTATAATTAACAAGTTAAAAGGAATAAATTATGAAATAACATAACGATATCACGCTATCCTTCCAAGCTCCTCCATGGGAAGCCCAGCTGACAGTTGCATTTTTGTAAACAAACCGAACTGTCAAGATTTAAAAATTTAGAAGAAAAATGCAACTGCCAGCCAAGGGATATTGAACGAGGTATTATTACACCTCGTTACAAGTGATCGATTGAGTTCGGCTTCGGCATGAGCGGGCGCGGTTGGTACTCGTATTTGGATCGGTAACCGCTAATGGCAAAATTGATCTTGAGCGCTTCCGTGCTTCGGAGTTCGCTATCGAAAGATAACAGTCGGTCAATCAGAAATCAGGCGGCATGAAAACTTCCAACACCCGTGCTTATTAGTGGGCCATTAATAAGTTGAGGCCATGTGACATTGGCAACAGATCAGCTACACGTTGTACTGATTTTTTTTTTTTGCTTTTGCATTAGTTAGCGTCTCGTAGACACGCATGTAGCTCTTCAACAAAACGAGCATTGAGCAGTCGAACTTGATACTAAATGGTCAATTTCTCCCAAGAACATCAGCAACACCAAAGACATCACTGACGCAGTTGTAGGAAGCGTGATTGAGTGATTGAGTTTGATTTCCACCCAACGATTCCTACGTTTCTGATGGTATATAAGTAGATAGTAGATCTATAGTTACAATGACGCAAACAACATGTGTTCATACGCCAATTTAATCAATCAATGAATCGGCACAGCATTTGTTGTCCAACTGTTCATGTCGTTCAGGAAACCGGAGCGAACGATGAAGTACGGATTGCGCGGCACGGCGCGGCACGGCAACATGCAGCATGCGGCAGGCCTATTGGCTGAATTATCATTTCCCTCCACATTTGCTCAATGGGCCGCTAAAAGTAGGGGGCGCGGAATAAATAGTACGAGACGCACCCGGGAAGGGGGGGTCGCCGCCGGCTACCGATATAGACGTACTCACTTCGGCGGGACAAACTCCCAACTATCCTATTTATACCCGCTGACATTCGACAACAAACCCTAAAATTAATAACCTATAGTTGCAAGTAGCTTGTCACCGACGGGGCACATGTGGTCGTAGACAAAACACATCGATTCTGAATCACCGGTCACTTACCCTCGCGAAGTCAGAAAATAAATTTTCAAACGAAATTATTGTTCGTCGCATGTAACCACTTGAGAGCGGGAGTCGGTGACAGGGTTCAATTGAAACCATGGTGGGTTGCCGACTGCGTGCGATTGGTATGAGTGGAATGATTTAATCAGTATTTTACTTATTAATTTATGGACATCAAACAAGCGACAGATCTCTTTATCTTTCAATTTATATTCTATGTACCTACCGCAAATGATAGCTAGCATCTATGGAATTCAGAAGGCTCTGGACGGGTCACAGTTGTGAATGTTACGGGAGGCCTCTGTCCAGCAGTGGACCTCCAAAGGCTGATGGATTGATTATATTGTACACTAGCTGTTGCCCGCAGCTTCGCATACGGAAATTATGTTTTACCTTATTTGTACCTCTTGCAGAAGGAAATTTAAAAAACGGTGAATTTACATTGAACTACTTATATTTAGTAATTTATATACCGAAACCCGCGATAAAATCACAAAGGATTCCTCCAGGAGAGGATTTTGAAAAATAAGCAATATTCACATTAATTTGTATTTTTTTCTTTTTTTTTTTTTTGCAAAATTTTGAAAAACTGAAAAATACATGTTCCATAAATTTAAGCAAGGAACATTTGTTGCAAATTTGAAGCAAATCGGTTGATGTTTTAAAAATATTCCATACAAACTTTCATCCCGTTTCCCGGGGAAACCTTTTAATTTTCCGGGATAAAGGTATCCTAAAATATGACCCGGAGTATTATTAACAACTTTACCAATTTTCATCGAAATCCGTTCAAGGATTTTCATGTGATGCCCGGACAGACAAACAGACAAACAGACAGACAGACAGACAGACAGACAGACAGACAGACAATAATTCTAAAAAAAATATTTTTGTGCTCTAACACGTTATTGAAGTGCCCCATAATCAAATTTTTTTAAAAATATTCAATGTACAGAAAATTTGCCCTTTGAGTTTTATTATAGTATAGATAATAATTATAAGTATCTAATTGACGTGACAGTCCATAAGGGTGTAAGAGTATCCATCTATCCTTGAGTTCCAGCCAACAACCTCCCAGCCTTATCTGAAGTAGTAAAAGGACGACAATTCCTGTCACAAACTCAGTTCAGCTTAATTTCCCTTGCACCGGTCCCGTATCCGGCGCTCCGGTTATTTCGGGAGCCTGTCACCGTCTTATTAACTACCATTGTCCGTCCTTCCTGTAGCGTACATACATATCACACACCTGCAATATAAGTAAGCCTTACCTACTGTCTCTTTGTGGTTGGGCTGGGTATATTTGGTTTGTCGATTTTTTACGACCGCATTGAATAAGATTTCATTAAGATCTCTTTCGTAGTTAAAGAGAGAGTGTCGCGATACGAGAGTTGTGACTGTGGTATAATTATTCCATGGGGGTGCGTCTACGTATTGATATGGCTAGCTGAAGGTCTAAAATATTTTTTGGCCTTCGGACCAAAAATGAAAAACCAACATTTAATTGGCACCTAATCCCATTCGATGAAGCCACACAAAATGTCGTAAATAGTATGATAGAGATCTTCTCAATTATAAGTGGAGCCTGTGCCCTGCAGTCCTGCAGTAGAACATTAATATACGTAGGTTGCAGCCATTTATGGTGTCGCTACCATTTCATTGCTTATTTTACTCCAACTATAAGATTATCTTTAGTTCTAATGAGGCTCTAAATTGTTTGATTCATTTGATCTATCTCCACCTGAAGTCGCTAAGTAGGTACACAATTTAAGCCTATAATTCACTGAGTTGAGTTCCATTTATGTGCTGTATTTTTGTATTGTGTTGTGCAATAACAAAAAACAACGTTGTTTAAGTTATGTAGGTACCTACTAGGTTCGCGTTATGTGACATAAGTGTAGTATAGCAAATACGTATACGGTATAACCCGTTCCGAGATAGGTATCCATCAAGCAGCCGGGAGCTGAACTGCAATGGGGAATGAGGCACAATAACGGAGCTATCAGTCAGTGACTCGCCGTCAGCGTTATCGCACGATATAAATAATGCGCACGCGCAGCTTGGCGCTTGGTGAGCGTGTTGGCGGATCGCTGATGGCTGATGGGCGACAGGTTGGTGAAGAGAATTAAGAAGTGGCCACTATAATTCTTTAATTTATTTTCATCCTAAAGTTCAGCAAAATGTTGCAACGGCCAGACCGAAACATTGCGGTATTTAGATATGAACAGCACCAAATCAGTCACTAGTTATGCTATTCATGAGCAAAAAAAGATTCCTCTATCGTAAAGTATACAGAGATGTAAACAGTGGTACAGTAGAAACAAAATGAGTCCCTTTAGGCAAGGTTCCGAAGATACTGGCAGCGTTCCCCCTTTGAATAGCTAAAATTGTGTGTAAGAGATTTATTCATCAAAAAATTGTAGAATCACAAACTATAATGAAGAAAAAGTTTTACTTCAGATACTTAAATCTCAATTTTTTATCACTAAAGGTATCTTGGGTATGTAATGTATGCGAGTCAAATACTTCTACAAACACTACACGTAAGCTATGTAAAAATATAACAAATGTCCGCCGCGGGCGCCGCCGCCGCCGCATGGCCGCAGTGAAGCTAGAAGCAGTTCGGTAAGCCAACATCAGAGAGCACTCAGCGTCAGCACACAGCACACAACACGCGGACACACACAACATTCCAGCCCATTCCGAGAACGCGCCGCGGTGTTATTTGTTATGTTGATTACGAAACTACAATCTACTCTACAATACACTTTCAATTAAATTTTAATACATTATAAAGAGTTTCGTTTAATTGCTATAGTGTTTAAAGTGTGGCTTAGGAAACTGCTTGCAGGAAAGGGATCCGCGTTCTATTCCACGGAGATTAGTGAGATTTAGAGAGACATTAGAGAGACACAAAGACAGAGAGATTAGAGAGACACGGATTACGGATATTAATAAAATATAGTCAGCTCTCAAAAAAAAACATTCTGTTTCTAGCTAAATAGTAGATCGCTATTTTATGTCACAACAATCTACATGCCTCAGAACATCATATTATCGAGATTGAAGAACCTACTACCCTCTAACAATGAAAATCGAATGTTTCCTAAATTTATCATTATTCCTTAAGTATTCCTAAAGTATAGACGAGCGCGTTAGAAGTAGTAGGTACTTACGTTTAAAGTTGACCTTTCAGCGTCGGCAATGAAACCAGCAAGGCTACTCTGTTTTGTAACTCGACAGCGGAATCCGCGATGAGTGTCAATTTTGGCAAGGAATTTTGACACTCATCGCGGATTCCGCTGTCGAGTTACAAAACAGAATAGCCTTGCAGTTCCTTATTTAACTTTACGCATTTTCCGTGAAGAGATCAGTGGCACGACAGCGGGTAGTCGACACTGCTCCCGGCGGCCGCCGCGGTTTGATTAGCGTTGTACTCACTGATATATTAACGCACGAGCTTGCACGAGAATAACTTAAACTGAAGGAAGCTTGCCTAGCGATGACTGATCGGAAACTTAAACTAAAATTACGGATAATCGAGTCTTGGAGTCTCGAGTTTAAGAGTTGCTTTTAGCTAATGAACAACAACAACAGCAACAGGATCAGCTAGGATTTTAATTCAAACGGTTTTATTCATCAGAAATTAATAAGGAATCGAATGCCACGTCCCGTTTTCTTTGTCATTTTCATGCAACTTAAGTCTGGTTCAAGCCCAGTGTGACGTTTCTTTCACTTTTAAAGATGACGTACCTCTACCTACTGTACCCTGTCATTGGCAATGATCCTGTCTACTGAGAGAATTGTCCCGAGTATAAATGTCTGCCACGCAGCCAGGCAAGCCAAAGATTGTGCTCAGTGCTTAGTTCTTTCCCAGTTATTATTGTTTACCTACTCGTATTGTATATAACCCTCTAACAATTCGTACACAAAATCGTAAAAAAAAAATTAAATGTCTAATAAAAATTGTGTGTTAAACGTCGCATTAGACACGGTATACTATTAATCATAATTTACATAATAACAGTATTAAATTATTTTAGCTAGACATGAATGTAAAACCAGCGAGCGAGCAGCCCAGCAGCCCAGCTGCAATCACTGTGTAATCGAATACGGCTTCAATTATCGTTTCACGTGGACGGCGGACGGCGGTGGTAAATTCAGAGCCGACATGTCTTATGGAGCTCACAGCTTCCTGTAACGCCATCTGTTTACCGAGCTGGCGATAGGTGTTAATACACGCCTCTTTTATCTTCAATGTTTATTATTAAGTTCAAATATCTTGCTCATATAAGCTTCGTATGTTAAAAAGCATGGTTCAAACTTTTAACAGAAATTATCCGTTCATTAGGGTGAAAATATTTTATTACTAGCTACCGGACGGACTTCATTCTGTCAATTTTTTTTTATTTTGAGATGTAAGCTACCCTATCTTTCAAGTTGAATCAAACTGCACACGGTGTGCAAAGATTAAAATCGGTTCAGTAGTTTAGAAGTCCATCGAGGACAAACAACGTGACACGTAATTTATATATAGTTATATAAAGATAATAAACATCTATTACAATTAATGATGAAATTAATGAAATTTCTATATAAAGATAATAAACATCTATTACAATTAATGATGAAATTAATGAAATTAGTTTTATTCGAAGTAGGTTTGTCACAAACACTTTTCGAAAGTCACTCAACGCCATCGCTTCAACAAATCCCTACCGTGAGTGGTCCCGGTAGAAGAAGCGGCAAGAAACTCCCGGAATTATGTATTTTAGGTATGCCTTTAAATGACGTAGGAAACGTATTTTATAAAATAATATTCATGAACAAACACTCAATACAATTATAATCCTAGTACTCGGGTGCTAGTGGCATGGACTATATGACTTGACTCTGACTCCATTTCTAGCAACCAAAACTTGTGAATAAGCAATAATTTTTGTTCACATGAATTTAATCCTTGACCGGCAATCAAACCGAGAGCTTTCAGTCAGCAATCAAGGTTAATACAGTCTGGACAAAGAGCAATCAGAAACTAACCCCAAACTGATCTAGAGTTATATTTACGTAATCAATTTGAACCTGAAACCCGCTTTCTAAATATCCAATATTATTGATGTATGATGTATGTAAAAGTCAACAGTTTTAGATTCAACAACTCGAGTAGAGCTTTACAAAGTTTATAAGCTTTAATTGTAAAAACATAATGCGATCAGTTGATTGTGTCAGGAGGTTGTGCCGCACAGTGGACATAGTAGCTCTGCAGGAAACATGGCTTTTACCACATGACATCTCGTTTCTGGGAACAATAGATAACAACTTTGCGTACAACGGTGTATCCGCGGTAGACACATCAGCTGGTATGCTGCGTGGGAGACCTTACGGTGGAGTGGCGCTGCTATGGAGGAAGAACCTGTACACCTCAGTGACAGTGATAAAGTGTACCAGTGTGCGTCTAACTGCCATCAAGGTAGTGCTACAAGATAGGTCATTTATTGTCTTCTCAGTCTACATGCCAACTGATTCGATTGATAATTTAATCGAGTTTACAGAGTGTATGAGTGAGATAAGTGCCGTTATTGAAAATAATAATGTGGATACAGTGTATATGCTCGGAGACTTTAATGCACACCCAGGTGAGCTTTTTGCCTTAGAACTAAATAACTTTTGTGCGGAGCAGGACTGGTCTTGTGCTGATATAGACTCATTACCATCAGACACTTATACATTTGTGAGTGAAGCGCATGGTTGCCGTCGCTGGCTTGATCATTGTATTGTGACGAAGGCAGCGCGGCAAACCATAGTAGGTTTTTCTGTAGTATATGATACGTTTTGGTCGGATCACTACCCTTTGCAACTAGAATGTAATGTTAACTTAATTAGACCTAAGATTTGTAGATTATCTGAGATATCTGTTAATAAAGTAATATGGGGCGAGAGGGATATTACTCAAATAAAGGAATATGAAGTTCTCTGCCATTCCAGACTACGACTGATACACTTCCCAGCTGAATTTAACCACTGTGCTGATAGGATGTGTACAGACAGCAGCCATAAGCTATTAATAGATAACCTGTACAAACATGTAATAGATATACTTACTGAGAGTGCTAAGAACTGTTATAAAGAATTGATAGCAATAAAGGGAAAGCGCATAATAGGATGGAACAGACATGTCGGGGGCGCTCATCGGTGGGCTCGTTTTTGTTATCAAAATTGGATATTGTTTGGTAAGCCCAATACTGGCCACATATATAAAGATATGGTTGAGTCCAGAAGGGTCTTTAGATCTAAGTTGAGATGGTGTCAGAACAACCAGCAACAAATTAAAATGGACATAATTGCTCAACACCATACCGACAAGGACTTCAGACTCTTCTGGAAATCTACTAACAAATTAGACCCGAAACCGGGCCTGCCGGTGACCGTTGCTGGCTTGTATGAGCCTAAAGAGATAGCCGATGCGTTTCAAAAACATTTTAGGGTTGACTCGCCACTTGGGTCGACGGGCATTATACTGGAAGACGAGCAGTATACAGGGAAACCTGTACAGCTCACCACAAGGTTTTCGACCCACTCAGTGGCCCATGTAATTAAGAGAATGGTTCGAGGTAAATCCCCAGGGCACGATAGTCTCAGTATTGAGCATTTACAGCACGCAGGCGTACACCTGCCTAGGGTCTTGACACTGCTGTTCAACCTCTGCATGAGTCACTCACATCTACCAGATGAACTTTTGCGTACTATTGTTGTGCCAGTTATCAAAAATAAAACTGGGGATGCCTCAGACATGTCTAATTATAGACCAATATCATTGGCCACTGTAATCGCCAAGGTACTGGACAGTTTGCTTGATGGATACTTAGGAAAATGTCTTAAAGTAAACGATGCACAGTTTGGTTTTCGGCCAAACCTATCCACTGAAAGTGCTATATTTTCTCTCAAGCAAACTGTTCGGTACTACACTGATAGAAGTACACCGGTCTATGCCTGCTATCTAGACTTGTCTAAGGCATTTGATCTGGTGTCTTATAAGCTGTTGTGGGAAAAGCTGGAGAAGGAGACCGCCCTACCACACGATGTGACGACCATTCTTCGTACATGGTACAAACATCAAACCAACACAGTGAGGTGGGCGGGCTCTTACTCAGGCGAGTATGGGTTGGAGTGCGGAGTGAGACAAGGGGGGATCACCTCTCCGAAGCTCTTCAACCTATATGCAAACCGTCTGATCGACGGGCTTAGTAGCACTGGTATAGGGTGTCATATTGACGGTGTTTGCATAAATAACATAAGTTACGCGGACGACATGGTGCTGCTAAGCCCGTCGATTGGAGCTTTGCGCAAATTATTGCGCATCTGTGAATCGTATGCGGAGTCCCATGGGCTCAGATACAATGAAAGCAAGAGTGAGTTCATGGTCTTCAGAGCGGGTAGTAAGCGAGGTTTAAATGCACCTTCCGTCTCAATCAACGGTACTCCTCTTAAGCGCGTTTCGCATTTTAAGTATCTGGGCCACTGGGTTTCCGAGGACATGAAGGATGTCGATGATATTGAACGGGAGCGCAGGGCGTTGGCCGTCCGATGTAATATGCTGGCTCGTAGGTTTGCTCGTTGCACCGCTGATGTAAAGGCGACGCTTTTTAAAGCGTACTGCCAGTCATTTTACACGAGCAGCCTGTGGGTCAGCTATACGCAGAGGGCGTACAACGCTCTGCGTGTACAATATAATAATGGGTTCAGAATGCTGATGGGGTTGCCGCGCTTCTGTAGCGCCTCCGGGATGTTCGCAGAGGCTCGCACTGACGGCTTCCATGCCATCATCCGGAAGCGATGTGCCTCCCTCCTCAACCGCCTGCGCGACAGCACCAACAGCATTCTGGGCACACTAGTGGACAGGTGGGACTCTCCATTTCTCAAGCACTGGGTAAGTCTGCACGCAAGTGGTGCAATACAGACCGTGCTTGGGCGTGGAAAGCCCCATTTCCTGTCCCTAGTTTAGGTAAGTCTATAGTAAGTAATAGATAATTAATTTGTATTTGTATTTGTATTTACTAACCCTTAGTTTTTTAAGAATAAAATGTTTTTACTAACAAATATTGGCATATGAGCCTGAAATAAAGATATTATTATTATTATTATTATTATTATTATTATTATTATTATTATTATTATTTACGTCGAACCATTGCTAACAAGTTGTGTAAACGAACTGACTAAATACTGTGATAACCGTAGAAAACCGCAACAGCATTTTTATCAGTCAGTAGATAAATAATATTGACATCAGCAAGGCTATTCAGTTTTGTAACTTGACAGCGGAATCCGCGATGAGTTTCAAAATTGAAGTTCGAGTCCGAGATCTTGATATGTGATTCTCTAATCATCTGGTACGCACTTGCGAGGTGAAGGGAGTCTCGAACTCTAACTTCAATTTAGAAACTTCAGATAGGAATTAATACGGGCCCTTATAGTCACCATTTACTGTTTTACTATAAGTTGGGGTTTGAGTCTTTCCGAGTTGCAAGTGTTTGTGTGTGTCGGATCTCAGGGCTGATTTGCAGAGAAAAGACGACTCCTTAGATTTATATAGTTAGGTGATATAATTATCCAATATCTGGATGACCGATCTTTGCTCGGTATAGCTCGGTGCAGATAGCTATGTGCCGTTAAAGCAGTTAGTTGCTCCTAATATAATAGTTAACACGCCAATAGATGTCAGGTAGAGTCAATGATATTGAACAGTTTTTCATTGCCTGAAAACACGGATAAAACGACATTTTCTAAAAATGAAACCTAGCTAGATCTATTTATCGCCCGCCAAACCCCCTGCGTACTAAATTTCATGAGATTCAGAAAATATATATAGTTACATATATACAAGAATTGCTGCTATTAAGGTACTAGATAAGTGTTTCACACCATAATCAAACGGCACCTATTAAGGTTGAGCGGAGAGAAATTGTTATATTATAGGTATTAGGTACCTGGTGCATCGAAGCAGGGGGATTTTTACATATAACAATCCTCTCTTCAGTCATGCTACGTGGTTATGCTATGTGGCTTTCCTCTTTAGGTCCTTGCGTTCTCTAGAAGACCACCAAATGATTAATGAAACCCATCAGGCTCATCTTAAGGAAATCTCTTTGTAAATTCTATCTTTATTCTTTATTTAGTAAGTTATTACGAAACAAACATACGAATTGTGGGGGGGCTCGTCCACCTACTCACATACTTAAAAATAATTGTTGTCGTGAACGGCGTAATCTATTATATTTTTATACTTTTAAACGTAATAAAATTATAGTAGTAACTTTAATAAATCAGGCTTAAATGTTTTAAGTACGATTTTTATGACTTCCAAGTATTAGGAGATTCATTAGTAGTATGAAGTATGATTAGAGAACACTGATATACGAAGTAGTTCACTCTGTCTGTCTGTAAATAATTATGAGAATTCTTCAGCATAGCTCACCTGGGATTACTATGAACATCTGGGTAGTAGTTGAATCTTTACAATTATAATAATTTACAGATTTATCAAAGCTATCATGATATCATCACGTGTACTTATACGTGTAAGTACATGTCCTTAAGTATCCTTTGATGTTACTTAAGCCTATGGAGGATCAGTTGGGTTACCTTCTCATATATCGGTACTTACAGAAGTTACAGAAAACATAATTATAATTCTACTATCGTCATTTGCCTGCTGCTATAATCCTGCATAAATCGACATATTATTGTCTAAGTGTTGTGAAAAAGTTATTTGCAACATCTTTGAAGTTATAAATAAGCATTACATTAATTTTGCACGCCGAACGCCAGTACCTACATAGAACATAATTACACTGTCCCAGATACAAATGGTAGAACTATAAGGATGGACTGCGCTCTATATTTAAATACAGTGTACACCTAGGTTAAGTAATTGCTAATCCTCGAACAGTAAATAACAGCTTCATATCATGCATTAACTATAAGGTTACTAAGTCGAACCTGCTACACACTCATAGCCCCACAGTCCACACTAGGATTCCCTGTGTCGTGGGTGCCATGGACAACACACTAGACAAGGACATTCACACCCAGACCGAGTACAGAAATTCAAACTCATCATTCAAATTTCCGCCTCGCTGGGAATCGAACCCAGGACCCGGCGATCCGGCGTGGTAACCATTGCGCCACACAGGTCGTCAACTACTACTACCATCGTCACCTACTATAGTTACAACTAAATCTATTTTTTGCACCAAGTGTAAGTATTACTGTAATTTATTAAAACACTTTACACACTCGTACGTGACAGACTTCGGACAAGAATTCCCTGGGTCGACAATAGACATGGAGAACGGTAAAGCAAAAACCACGAAAAAAGTCGCATTCAGCTTTATCTGTCAATATCTGTTCGGCCGGGAATCGAATCTCGCTTTCCAGGCAAGGCCACCAACGTTTAGTGTTGTACATTTACCCACTAATTTGTGTTTGATCACAATCTTCATTGACTGCTGCACTTACGAAGTTGTCGACGCATAATTCAAAAGAACTATTCCATGCGTTATGTATGTAAAGTGTTCCGCAAGAACAAGCTGCAATGTACTTGTGTAAGTACGTTGATTTAGTTCACATACGCCGGATCACGGAACTCGATCTGCGCCATAAATTTTCAAGACATCACATACCTCAGTCGGCAATGCCTTTGCGATCTCAAGGGATTGCCGGAGAAAATTGTGAAAACAGTAAGTAATATGATTCTATATAGTTACACACATGATGTGGTACTGATCCGCAGATACAAAATACAATAAGTACAAGGCGTCTTCAAAAGGTGGGAAAAATTAGTAGTAGTAATAAACACCCTATTACACCCTAAAAAATAATTTTCATTGGAAATAAAGTTTCAACTATCAAGGAAGGTGGCCAACAGCATATTCCTTCACCACATCTTCTAGGTATAGTGAAATGATTTTAACCTGTGTTGGTTGTTAGAGCTTGGAGTGAAAGAGTTGCAGAAGCGGCATAGTCCACTTATCATCATGTGGCCAGCTCGATTTCTGAGTATTGCTCAGTTGGGCATTGGAGTCAGCGATGTTTAAAATTAACGTATTATCAGACTGTATATATCGAACTTTGTGGTAACAATTTTGCAGCAGGCACAGTCATATACCTACCATCAGTCACCCTCCAAAGAAGAAGCTCTATGTCCGTTTGTTAATTACATCAACACAGAATATATTTAGAATAAAATGCCAGCAATCCACAATGTTAATTTATTTCAAATTCAAATTAATGTGGGTACTTCATCAATGCATTTCAGTTTTTTTTTTCTTTCTACCGCCTCAGCGCTGTTGAAAGTGCTTTGTTATTGAAAAGAAGTACTTACCGGCAAGTGAAAAATAATTCGTCTATGAATGTAGTAATTCTCACCTGGCTTGTGATGCCTGTGCTTCTTGCCCTTGCCGGCGACCGCGGCCGCCAGCGTCAGCAACACCCACCACCGCATGCTGCCGCACTCACCACATCACACACACTAATGACATAACACTAACTATCGACGACTATCTTAATACCACAAACACAGCACTAAATACAGCCTTCAATAATTAAAAAAAAATTGTACACATATCAGATTTGGCGCGAAAGAGTGTTGTCGTACACTGATTCAAAATTTTCGAATTGACTGCAATTTTGCAGTTAAATCGCTGAAATGCATAGTAGTTTCTACACACCGTAATTGAATTGAATTTTCATTTATAAATAATTATAATAGAAACGTTAGTTAAAAGTTTCATTTAAAATCACATCGGAGACGCGAAATAACATCGCGCGAAACTTTGAAAGCGTTCGACACACACCCACCTGCTCGGCGCGTCGGGAGTCACTGAATGCCGAATGGTCACTGACTGCCGACTGAGCGAGCGAGCTTTCGACCGACACAGCTTGACGGCTGTCGGTCAGCGGCCGAACTTACAAAAGCTTCAAACATTCTCGTAGGTGCAAGCATTACGTTGGCAACTTATTTCATTCATGACGTAAAGTTGATTAGAGATATGTACATTGTAATAATAAAGTATTCGAAATCGATGTGAGAATACTTAAAGTTAACGCAAGTATAACTTAAAAGCTTACTGAAAAATTACCAGTGTTGAGCTTTTATACATCTTGTAAACTAGTTGTTTACGTAATTCTACTATTCGCCGCTAGATGGCGCTTTAATTGTATTCATTTAATATTGATTGTATAAAAAAAAATTTTGCTGAAATAAAAATAGATGTTTTAAAGAGTTTTAAAATGCAATTCAGTTAAAAGCAAAGTTAGCCATCTATTATACAAAATTTATAGATCTACTTGTGTAGTAAGTACTACCGTGTAAAATTTTATAGGAATATTTTAATAAACATTCCAATAATTATGTTACATATACAATTATATTACAAGATAATAAAACCTTATTTTGATATAATTTAATTATATTTATAACAATAATATAGGTTTGTTTTATTTAATTATAGGTAGTTTTATTATGTGCAGCTAGATGCTCTTTCGCATGTGTCGCGTTGGTTCACTATCAATAATTTGCTTTTAAATGCAAAAAAAACTAAATGTATAGAGTTTGTACTACCTAATGTTAAAAAAGTTAACAAATCTCTCAGACTGAATAATGAAATATTGCACATGGAGGAATCCACGGTCTTTTTAGGGGTGACCTTAGATAGTAAACTTCAGTGGGGCCCACATATAACAAATCTCGCGACTAAACTCGGTAGGGCTGCTTATGCTGTTAGGAAAATAAGGCAGTTTACTGACGTCGAAACTGCTAGGATGGTTTATTTTGCATATTTTCACAGTATTATGTCATATGCCATCTTGCTGTGGGGCAAAGCAGCCAGTATAGAACAAATTTTCATACTACAAAAAAGAGCTATTAGGGCTATTTATAAACTTAGATCTCGTGAAACTTTGCGTGACAAGTTCAAAGAAATAGGTATACTTACAGTAGCCTCACAATATATCTATAGTAACGTGGTTTTTATACGGAATAATATAAGCGCGTATAAACAAAATTTTGATATCACTAATCGCCAAACAAGAAAAATGCACCAGTTAGTAACGCCATCTTACCGTCTTTCTAAAGTGAAGCGATCTTTTATGGGCCGTGGTGTACAGTTCTATAATAAAATCCCAAAGTTAATACGTGATTTGCCAGTGGAATTATTTAAGAAACATGTAAAATCTCAACTTTTAGGCAAAGGCTACTATACTGTAGATGAGTACATAAATGACAAAGACGCATGGAAATGACCAGATCTGCAACCAGTTCCGTACAGGCTAGTGATACTTCTTTGTAAGAAATATACCAATGTATTTTATTTTTAAAAGATGTGCTGAGGAGTTTCTTTCGGCTTTTCTTCTCCTCCATGACAAAGCACCTTTCCGAAAAGCTGGTAAATTAAAAAAATGACGTGCATAAGTGTATCAATGATACCTACATGAATAAATGATTTTGAATTTGAATTTGAATTTGAATTTGATGGCGCTACTGAGTAGCCGTCTTACCGTGGTCTTACCATCCAAATGACAGTCAGGTCAGTAGCTCAAGTTTATAGTACTCACGAGGCACTCACAAAACATTTTTCTTTGTGTTATTATCAGGATAAAAATATATCATAATTTAAAACTTCCTTGTTATGCTTTGTGTAAGCTAGAAGTGCCTGCCTAAGTAGCTTAAACAAATTATTTTCTGACGAATACGGTTAAATTCCCTTGCATTTTAATCAATCCACAAATTCATCATTGTACCATCTAAAGATTACCTCCCAAAAATACATTAAATATAAGTTACCAAACTCTCAGATATTCCACTGCCAACTTTGTTGCCAAGCAAGTTGCTAGAAGCGCTGAGCATCGCACTCTTAAAAATATTGTAATGTTATATTTTTAACCGACTTCAAAAAAAGGAGGAGGTTTTCATTTCATTTTTTTTTATGTTTGTTACCTCAGAATTTTGGACTGGGCGAACCGATTTTGATGATTCTTTTTTTAATCGAAAGCAGGTGCTTGTCATGTGGTCCCACATAAATTTGAACGAGATCTGATAAGTAGTTTTTGAGTAACTTTGAAGTCGGTTATTTTTAGATTATATGTAGGTATATCTATGAAACATATTAGTAGTGCCTCGTCTATTGAACAGATCACGAATTTTTCTCATAATGAAGATGTGGATAATGAGAATGGCTTAAGAGTTGAGTCCTAAGAGTATAATATTAAACCCATCGACAAAAGAAGCCTTTCCTGGTCGAGGCACAGCGCACTCCAGTTGAATGGGCTTATTTCTGGAATCCCCACATCTTGATATCATCTGGCTTCACCTCCACGGCACTCACTCGTTCAATACTTGTCTTGCAGTTGTTAGATTGGCTCCACAATTACTTACAGTAGTATAGGCTGCGAATGATCACTCTTAAGGTTAAATATCCTATGTTTCAGATTTTGGCTAACTTGGTTGTATATCTTCATAGCCCCTATGCTAAAGAGGCATATAAGGGTTCCGATTTTATTTCGGAACTCTAAAAATTATGACCACTACAACAAAATTTCATGAACGCGAACGCCTCTTTATAATTGTTATCTTAACAGTCGTTAACGATGATAGAAAGGAAGGATTATAATAGGAAGCCTAGGCGTTTGACCATCAACCGCTCGTTGAGGGACTGTAGGCTACGTGGCTTTAATCTGGAGGCGTGATCTGCAGTGAGCGCAGTTAGCTGAACGTTCCAGTGGCAGGAGGAAGAGGGTTTCGGTAATAACAAGTCAATAACATACGAACAATAAGCCAAAAATGTTTAATGTCATATCGATAAATTTACATTGCGTTTATCGCCAACACCAAAACCTGGACTCCACGACACGCGTGCGCCTTCCACTAAACGAGTAAAAATTTACCTAAAAAAATCCTCGCTAAAATTAGGTATTACATACATAGATACGTTCGGATAGATCGTTCATAGCGCTGCGCCCCCCGGGGTCAGCGGAGCCCGGGGGGCGCAGCCCGGCGCGCGCCGCCGCGGCCGTGGTTCACGGAGACCGCGGGGCGGCGCGCGCTCCGCTCTCGCCCGCGCAGCTCGTTCACGACATCGAATATATCGGCTTCACAGTATTACATCTAAAATATTATTGTAACGTATCAGACTGGTGTTGTGCGTCGCGTACGGAGCCGGCCGCGACCATAAAACATCTGTAAACTTTAAATATAATGAAACTCTATAACAGTCTATGATATGAATATCGATATGAGTTTAATGATACGATAGACACTCTTAACGACGTAACTAGCGCGGCGATCCGGCGAGCGCGTGCGGCGGGCCGGGCCGGGGCCGGGGGCCGGAGCCCCGGGCCGCGGGGGGGTCGCCTGCGGCCGGCCCCGCGGGTGGTCGCTGGCGGCGGGCGGCGGCAGGCGAGCTGCGGCGGCGGTGGCCGGATCGCGCGGAGACTCGCGACGCGGCGTGGCGGGCGAGAAACGGTGAGAGATGTCGGCGTCTGGCGGCGTGTGCGCGCGACGCTTGGGGGCCGGTACGGCGCCCCCGCCCTGCGGGCCCGACCGGGCCGCCTCAGACGAACCACTCGTCCTTGTGCGGGGCGGCGCTCAGCGCTGCGCCCGCGCCCGCAGGCGGCCCGGGCGCGCCGCCCTGTACCTGACACGACAAATAATTACGTTACTAAATTGAAGATATCGCAGAAATGTCTGAAATCTAAGTCAATAGTAGGTTACTGACAGCTACTTAAGAATGCTAGGCACCCTCCCGCGTGTCCGGATCACTGCAGTAATTACAGTCACAGCACTTAGGTATATTTTACTGTAAAATGTGATTGTTTATGTAAGTATATCTGTGAAAACAATGTTGGTCACACAGAAATAGCTCTAGAGCAAAACAATTGAGTTCAAAATTTTTATCGGCCTTATTATAGCTGCAACCAACCTCTTTGAAAATCTTTCGGTATTTGGTTTGGCCATTCACCCCTGTACCGATCCACACTGGAGCAGCGCGGTGGAGTAGCTCAGTAGTGGGCCATTGGATTCAAGTCAAGTAGTAAAGAGGTAAGGTAAGGTGTGGTGTGGTGTGGTAAGTGGTGAGGAGTGTCATACCCGCGCGGGCCCGCAGGGTGCACCCAGTTTCCCGGCAGCCGCGTGCTGCCGGGCGAGGCGGCCGGCGCGGCGGGCTTGCCGCCCGCGCCGTTACTGCTCGCCATTTGTTGGACTGCAACACGTAACATGACAACTTATTTTAATGCTATAAATAAATAGCGCTACGCACTCGTTCCCTGTGTCGTGGACAACACACAGAGACACAGAGACAAGAAAACTACAGACCAAGTAAATAAATTTAAATTTATCATTCAAATTTCCACCTCGCTGGGAATCGAACCCAGGACCCTTGGTACGGCAGTCAACACAGGTCTTCAATTGCCACCATGCCTTCAGACTTGGGTACTCAGCTGCTCTGAACAAGGGAGAATGGTAAGGGAAATAAAAGGTATTTTCACCAATGGTTGTGAAAAGTATATGTACATACGTACATGCTTTGATAAGTCAGAGTAACTTTTGATATAGAATCGTATACAACGAATATTAAATTGTTCTAAGTTCCCCCGTTTATACTTTAGTTACCTAATTCAATGAAGTATTCAATACCTTTGATTTCGCTTTCTAACAATAACTTAATAACATTTTCCATTTGATATATTAGAATTGAAAATAATAATCTGACAATGAGAAATGTATTCAAATACATATAGGACCAGAATGTTAGAATATAATTTAACCACGTGTACATATATATAGAATCTTACTAACATTTACCATCATTGACGACTAAAGTTATCAAGGTCAGTCCAAGGGTCCAACAAGGTTAACCTTGAGTTAAATCAAGACTGACCCCGTTTTCTATGATTAATTTATTCCACGTTAACGTTCAGGCGTTACAAGATAAAATTCTATTCACACACCACCACCAAGTGACACATCAATATTTTTGCCATTTAATTATTCAGTTCAATTTTTATTCAATGATATAGTCATTAAATAGTCAAGCTAATAGTTGAAACCAATTCATTATAACTAATATCGATTTGTATCTACGCTAGGTCTCCCTTGGTCATAGTATGCCTGAATACAACGTAAATCTTGACGCAATCAATAACTTCAGATTCGAATCGAAATATTTTTTAACAGAGAAGATACTCGAATGTTTGCGACATGTGATTTTGGATTGGACAGTGTAGATTAGGTCCATGTTAATTTGTTGAAGTGTAAGTCCCTTTAACAGCGCAAAATACAAGTCAAATCACTCATTATGTTTATGATAATGTGTCCGACACGAAAATTAATTAATGAATTAATTAATCTTTGTCTCATAATCTCTTTCCGTAACAAAAGTCACCGAGAACAGAAATTCAACCTCATCATTGAATTTTCGCCTCGCTGGGAATCAAACCCTGGACCTTTCGAACGGCGGCACGCCATGGTTACGCCACACGGGTCATCTAGCCATCCACGTCTCATTGCCACTTAGTCTTGCCATCAGGTGGGATTTTAGTAGTAGAAGTGTTATCCAGTGATACTAACGGTGTAGATGTGTGCGTCGGTGAGGAGCTCGTCTCCTGCAGTAGCAGCAGATGGCGAGCAGGCCGGCCAGCGCCACCAGCGCCCCCGCGCCGGCCGCCGCCGCCACCCACGCGCCGCTCGCGCCGCTGCCACCGTTCTCTGCAACACCAGGAGTCCAGGACCATTAAGAGTTAATATGATACTTTGGAGTTCGATTTTACTTTGGCCAAATTTTTCCCAACATTGTGCCATTGTGCCGATTGTATTGGGAAACGCAGATCATAATTAAATGGAGTAAAATGTAATAATGCCCTGCTCGAGTACTTTCGCTTGGTAATGCAGCTTGATTAGGAAAATTTGATCTTGATATTAAGCATATTTTATCAAGCAAAGTGGAATAGTCTTATTCCATTGCGAAGTTGCAATTTCCTGAACACTCAAATGACAATTCTTTCATGCTGGTCTGTTATAAATCATGGCAAGATCAATCGATGATGACGTCAGTGGGTGTAAAACAGAGCAGTTACCGGGACAAAGCATGGCAGTATCCTCGTCGGAGCCGTCGGCGCAGTGGTCCACGCCGTCGCACATCAGGTCGGCGCTAACGCAGAACTCGCGCTGCTTGCACCTGAACTCCTTGCATCCGTGTTCTGCAACTCAATGAGGAAGGCCTTTATAGATACATGTCGCAGAGATGCTCATTAGTGTTGGTGCCGGGTGAGGATCATGACAAAAGATGAGACAATTGCCGTTCCAGCTTTACCTCCTTTATAAGACACCTGGGTGAATTAACCCAGATGAAGAAATTGACGGTAGCATATTGACTCAATTCTTGCATGTCAAACATTTGAGATCTTAAATATATAGTCTATGGTCTGGCCTTCTGATGGATAATTGATATTAAATTCCGCATTTGTAAGTCAGCATGAATATCTTATTTTAGTCCACAAAATCAGTGTAAATTTATGGGAAAAGATCTAGATAACGATAAGAAATGGAATAGGTACAGCTATATCACAAAGTAAATAAACTTCTGGCTAAATTGTCTTTAGTATTAGGTAATGCCTTATTGCCTACCCCAAAATATAATAAATTGGGGTCTTGCCGTTTGCGTCTAGGCGACAAATCTAAGAAGGATGAATCTTTTAATCTTCAAATAGCACTATCTTTAAAGACAATCCCCGATTAAAACCGGGACTGACTGCGCAGGCTTGAAACATAATTTTAGTAAAAAATCGAACAATCAAAGCACCGATTGTCCCGCTGAAGTGACGACGGATCGATGTTGGTCCTAACAATACGGGGACAGGACAGCTAACGATCTATCAAATGAGATTCGGACAGACAATGGCCGTCACGGGCTAAATCTCGCCGCTGAAAAATTTTAATTACCGGATCTACCTTTTTTCGCTGGCGGTGGCTCTTCGAGCGAATTAGAAAATATATACTGCTAGGGCAAGCATTCAATAATGGGCTTTAATCTCTACGCTACAGGTTGAAAGTCGTAGTCAAGAAGAAAGAAGGTGAAATGCTTCATCAAACATAGTCTTTTAAGATACAGCATTGGGATATAAAACAAGGAGGAAAACGCGCTATAAAATAATATAGTTTACGATAATAACAGTAACGTCAGTAACCCTTAGGAACAATAATCTAAATTTTACTAACAAAAAATAACCGACTTCAAAGTCTCAAAAACTACATAGTTGTCAGATCTCGTTAAAATTTATGTGAGACCACATGACAAGCGCCTGCTTTCGATTAAAAAAAGAATCATCGAAATCGGTTGGCGTGATATTGAGTTATTCGTCAATTTGTCGCGCAAATCTTAACACAAATTTACGACTTATGTGGTTTTCTAATGGATGCCATTGTCAGATCTCAATAAAATTTATGTGGGACCACATGACAGCCACCAGCTTTCGATTAAAAAAAGAATCATCAAAATCGGTTCGCCCAGTCTAAAGTTCTGAGGTAACAAACATAAAAAAAAAATACAGTCGAATTGAGAACCTCCTCCTTTTTTTGAAGTCGGTTAAAAATAGCAATTGCTTATGCCGAGTTTTATCAAAAAATACACAGCTGCAGCCATAAGGCAATAAGTCGAGAAACATGATAGTAATTGCCACCTATGAAGATCAGTTGTCCCAAAGGTGTCACCAGAGCTTTGTCAGCCAAGACGGGAGCGAGCGCTTTTCTGGATTTGATATCTGGATTGGATTGAATTTAAAGGCGGTAACTGGACGAGATTTAATGAATTGCGACAGCCTTAGAAATGGCTCCCTTTCAGAGGGCTACGGTTTATTCTCCGAAAACACCTGTTCTTTTTTCAATAAAATTGACTCTTGTTTTAAACAAAAAGACATCGTTACTCGTATGAAGGATCTTTTTGATATGCATTACCCAGCAATACTTGGCCAGTATTGTTACCATTGCACTGGGCCTTAATGCCTCTCATTCGAGTATGAGATTGGAGCAGCAGAGAAGCTTTTCATTGCAGTCATCTCAATCTACATATTATCTTAATATATATAAATTACGTGTCACGTTGTTTGTCCGCGATGGACTCCTAAACTACATAACCGATTTTAATCAAATTTGCACACCGTGTGCAGTTTGATCCAACTTGAAAGATAGGATAGCTTACATCTCAAAATAAAAAACTTTTGACAGAACGAAGTCTGTCCGGACAGCTAGTTATAACCTAAATATTGGATATCATTCCCTAAATACTCCAAACCAACAATTACCTTTTAATACGAATACAATAAGTTTAATCTTCAGCATTAATTAGTGACTCGTAAGTATTTCCTAACTAAAATATTTATCCAGCTGGTCTTTTCTCAAAAGAAAGTTTTTGTAATAAAATACTTTGTCCGCACTATTTTCTTTTTACTCAAAGAATTTATAATTAAAACGATTCAAAGGATTCTTTCACGGTTTAAAATATTTTTCTTTTTATTACACTACTTAAAAAAGGTTAATTAATTTTTAACGTCAAAAGCTTTCTCGTGTAAGCAGCCCGAGTCCAGTGAAAATAATTAAAATAAAGTTTTATCTCTTAACAATGAAGGAAGCATCGCAGAAAAACCCACTAATATTGAAATATCTATAAAATATGCGTTCTTCATTATTCAGTACGCACACGAACGCGAGGCTACTCATGAGACGTCCTTCTCTGGCAACTCTGTGGTTGTCTATAGACACGAAGCAGTAATCAGGCATCCACTATTCTTCCGGTGGAGTGCCCACTATAGCCCACGGGTGCCAGTAACCAAGCTTAAACAGAAGATCGATTGCAGAAGTAGATACGTACTGTTATTGCTGAACTTACTTCATTTTATAATTAGCAGAAATGAAATGAAATGAAATGAAATGAAATGAAATGAAATGAAATTAGTTATGAAATTAGTTTATTCGAAGTAGGTTTGTTACAAACACTTTTCGAAAGTCACTCAACGCCATCGCTTCAACAAATCCCTACCGTGAGTGGTCCCGGTAGAAGAAGCGGCAAGAAACTCCCGGGATTATTTTTTTTCCTACTCACAGTTACAGACAGTACTTACTACTACTTATTACATTATTTAATTAAAAAAAAAAAAAAAAAAAAAAAAAACTCATGTCCAAGCAGTCTTGTCATTTAAATACTCATCAACTTTGTAATATGCTTTCTTCATGAGAATACCTTTTACATGAGTTTTTAATTTACAGTATGGCATTTCTGTTAATTCTAACGGGATTTTATTGTAGATTTTTACACATCTACCCATGAACGAGCCACCAGTTTTGTTGAGTCTAAAACGAGGCACAATCAGTCTAGCCTTATTTCTTGTGTTAATATTGTGAACATCACTCTTTTTAAGAAAAGTATCGGAGTATTTTTTAACATACATAATATTTTCCAAAATGTATTGTGAACTAACAGTTAGTATATTGATTTCTTTAAAGAGTTCTCTAAGAGAGTCCCTAGGCCTGAGGTTGTAAATAGCGCGAACTGCTCTTTTCTGTAATACAAAGATTGACTCAATATCTGCAGCTGAGCCCCACAACAACAAACCGTAGGACATTATACTGTGAAAGTAGCTGTAATAAACTAATCTTGCTGTTTCTACATCAGTTAAGAGCCTTACTTTCTTAACTGCATAAGCAGCGGAACTGAGCCTCCCTGACAAGGCTTCAATATGAGGACCCCATTGTAGTCGAGAGTCTATGGTAATGCCGAGAAATGTTGTAGAATTTACTAGTTCTAATACTTCCTTATTTAGGACAATTTGAAGACAGAAGAAGTCTTACCCAGGTTAACAATACAAATGTATCAACTATTATATAATAATGGTGAAATTAATGTCCTTTTTTTCTTTACAGCCAATAACAGTTCCAGTACTAGATTTTGATTCGTCTTAAATAAAGAGCTAAGTTCATTCTGCTAACTAGCTCCAAACTGGCAGCTTTACTTTTCTATAAATTTAGCTTCGAAAATGCTGAAGGTGTTGTAACCGTAGGTCCTTTATTATTGATTTCTGCCTACACCTTTGGCTGTGGAGAGCTCCTAAAACCAACCTAAACAGCAAGCGCCAGCAGTGGGTGGTTTGTGAACCCCAGAAAACCCAGTTACAAAAAATATGCAGGATGATTCCATTATCGAAACAAGACAAAACAAGGGATATCTGTGACAAGTGACATCATCAACTCAATAAGCAATCCTCCACTTCAGTCCCGGTAGTGAACTTAATCATTTTTGTAACTAAAAGTAATCAAGACATAGTGACGCAGTAACACCAGCCTGCCCAATCACGGCATTCCCGGCGACCGATGTCCCACTCATAAAAATATTACGACGTCTATCGTCCACTCCCCCGAATCATCCCCATGCTAGTAAACGTCACTCGATATGGACATTAATTTAGGATATGCGCACATGTTCTTCGTAATTGTAGGTAACACTACGAGTGGGTTTTTTTTTCAATTTATACAAAATCAATGGAATGTGATTAGGTTTTTATGATTGGTCATTTTTACTTAAATTAAACACTATTGTACGCAAGGTATATTATATCCATCCACTGCTGGACATAGGCCTCCACTAACTTGTGCTACTCTGATCGGTCCTGAGCCTTCTGAATCCAGCGTATGGCCACTGTCTTCTTGTAGTCAGTCTACCTGGTCGGGGGTCGTCCTTTATTCCGTTTTCCAAGACGTGGACGCCATTCCAGGATCTTTCTTTCCCAACGGTTAACGGACCTTCGAACCATTCCTTTGAACTATGTGGCCAGCCCATTCCCACTTTAACCGGTTTATTCGTTTGGCTATGTCGGTTATCCTAGTTCGTCTACGGATTTCATCATTTCTGACGCGATCGCGTAGAGGAATACTGAGCGTAGCCCTCTCCATAGCTCGCTGCGTGACTTTGAGCTTGTGGATTAGGCCAACAGTTGAGCACCACGTCTCGGAGCCGTATGTCATCACTGGCAACACACACTGCTCGAACACCTTCGACTTCAGGTAATTTCCTGAACGCAGCCCATATGTGTATAAAATAAATTTAAACAAATACTTGCAATTTAAAAAGTATTTTACATTAAAATGTAATTTTAGGGACTATCCAAAAGTTTCTGAAGTTTTCAATAACATTCTACTAAAGTATCTTGAAGATACGTAAGTTCATTAAGTACTTTAGTGCTAATGTTTCTTGACTGTACTGAATAAATGTTTGTTAATGGCCTAAACTAACCGTTACCGGAACCCATTAGGGACTCCGGCGGCAACGGAAATCCTCTTTAAACCTCAAAGTAAACTTCACAAAGCAAATTATGATCACGTATCCGACTCCAGGTCGCGTCTCTGAGATGCCAAATCCCGAAGGCGAGGTACGCGTACTTTTCCACGCAACGGGGCAGAAAATCTAATTGCTTCGGCGTACCCGATTGTGCTCGTCGATGGGGAGTCGTTTTGTTACGCATAAATGTCGTTACATGTATATCTAGATGTTGGTTAGTCTATGGCGTAGCGTCACTTTAACTAGACCGAAATTGTTTTGTTTTAAATTATGTAACTATACTATATTACTATTATGTAATTATGTATATGTATTATTTCTTCTGTGGTTTTAGATAGATCGTAAACTATCTCTAACATTGAAAGTAATTTATTGAAAAGAAAAATACTCCATGTATTTATTCCCTTTTTTATGACAATGAAAGGGCTAATATCACTTGTATCTGGGTCAATTTCAACAAACACGGATTTTGCCTAATTACAGTGGCGAATTTAAATTTGCTGTTTTTGATAATTTTTTTTGGCTTAAATAATAGGTAAATATTAGTACTACTTAATCATATACTAGAGATCGAAAAAAAATTATCAGTTCATGAGATATTTCGATTTGAAATTATCAAATGCCACCGAAATTATTAAAGGACCACCGGAAAAAAAATCTGAGCCACCGAAATTGATTAAATTTAAACCTGCTGTTTCCAATACATTTTATTTGGCATAAATAATATGTAAATAGTATTAATAATTAGTCACATAGTAGAGATCGAAAAAAAATTTATTAGTTCCGGAGATATTTTCAAATTACATTATCAAATGCCACCAAAATTAGGACCACTGGAATTAGAATCTAATGCACCGAAATTGATTATGCCAATGAGGAATAATAAAGGCAAGATCATCTAATACTTTAAAAATACATTTTGAAGAGTAGGAGTCTAGATGAACGGACTCTTTTTAGCGGTGATTAGACACGCTTGTGTTTCTGTGGCCTATTAGACCAGTGCCGATAGCTTCAAAAACGGTAAAAAGTGAAAAAAAAATATAGTAGGATGAAACCCATTGCAAAAAGAAGAGGATATAACAAAAATTAAAGGAAAAATAATTTACGGGCGATCTAAGGTCGGGAGGGGGGAAGGGGTTTAAGGGTAAAAAACGGTTTATCTCGATTTCCAGCAAAACTACAAGTCAAAATTTATGTGAAAAATTCAAATAACCAAGTTTTTGGTTTTATATTTTTATCTTTTACAACAAAAAATTCACGAAGTTTAGTGAAAACTTACCGTTGTATGTCCTTAACATACTGTAATATTTTTGATTTAAAATATTTCTTTTTTCACCTTATTTGACTTAACATCGAAAAAGCAACCTAATTTTCAATCGAAAATTCCCACGTCAAAATATCTATTTTTTTTTAAATCGGTGAGATTTTTGTTCGTTGGAATCTCTACTTTCTAATGGTATACAAAAAAACTATAAACTACTAACGACTACTACTACTACTAACTATAAATTACTATGGTAAATGTTCTCCGAAAATTCAATGAAACGACAACTATTTTCGCATGTTTTTTGCAATCTTTATGTTTTTGTAATTGTTTTGTCTTACAAAGTAACATGAAATCTTACGTTTTTCGATTAATTAAAGTGTAAATTCTGATAAATAGCTCAAAATTGTACACAATGAATGACAAAAAAAAACTTAAAACTCGAATCCGAAAATTTTTTGCGAAAATAGTTGTCGTTTCATTTTCACCAAATTTCGTGAAAAATTTTTTTATTCTGTAAAAGAAAAATAAAAAAACAAAAACTAGGTTATTTGAATTTTTCACATAAATTTTGAGGTTACGTAAAAAAGTGTAAATAAAAAAGTTGTAGATCTTTATATTACTTACAACATTGCTATTTAACTTTTTTCTACAGGACTTGTAGTTTTGCCGGAAATTGAGATAAACTATTTTTTACCCTTAAACCCTGCCCTCCCGCTCACTTCCCGAGCTCAGATCGCCCGTAAATTATTTTTCCGTTAATTTTCGTTATATTCTCTTCCTTTTGCAATGGGTTTCATCCTACGATTTTTTTTTCGTTTCAAAAATTATCGGCACTGGTCTATACACGTCCCTGTGCGCTTTGATTTGCCACCGGAACCACCGAGATTAGGCCACCGGACTTAGAATTAGAGTCAAAACTTGAATTTTAAAGAACACCGTTATTCTCAGGTTAACTTTTATTTCACAATTATGGCTGAAAACCTTTAATGGAAGCCTCCATAAAATTTCTTGATAATCTGCTTTGTAGTTTTACTAATATACATGACATCGGAATTGCATGCTTTTGTATTCCTGCGCCACCGCAGTGAGTACTTACGTGTTTGGCACGAAAATTACGCAGCCAGTCGGTCATCCTAATACGCAATTTGCAAGAGCACAACTGAACGGTGCGGGGAGAGCCAGTAAGGTGTCTTCCAAATAGTTTCGTAACAAGATATGAAGTGTACAAAATGCGCCACCGGTATTGCTTTTTTTTTGTAGAATATTTTTAAAAGATGTTTTAAGAACTGTTGAACTATCTTAAATTACTCCGTAAATATATATTAGTTGTGTTATTTAATGTATTTCTAAAAAATATTCCTTTTTAATAAAATTTATTTACCAAAAAAAATTAAATTTATAAAATATGTAAATACATGGAGGTCGGACAGTACACCGGAATTAGATTTTAGGTCTTAGATATGTTTTTATTAAGAATCTATGTATTAAATACATCTGAATACTTGGCTATCATGTAGATCACTATTTAAACTACCTATATAAAATTATACATAATTGTAGTTTACCTCCACACATTAATTTTCAACCTCGCCGTCTCAAAAATGCACTTGGGAAATTCACCCATCTACTTGTGTTCTTATTACAGTTCTTATTTTGTGAAACTGAAAATACAACTGACCAATTACTGAACGCAGCCAGCTACATATTAGTTTACCCTAAACGGCAGACCCACATCTGTCCAATCCAGCTAGGAAATATATTTATATTTCCTTATTATTATTCTTATTATTTAATAAGCCTATCTGAATTTAAACCATTATTCTCGTCTTCGACTTCACAATGCAAACGTTTAATCAGTGGTCGAGGGATATACGATCCGCCGAACAAAAAAGTCTGGGAACCTCTGCTCTCCTATCAGAATACCTTATTCTTTGTAAAGAACAACAAAGAAAGATAATTTAAATATAACAGAGGCAGCTGAAATCATAATTGCTACATAATAATATGTGCTCAAGGATGTGGACGAGTGCGTTACAACAAAGGTTATAGCTGTGTTGGTTTTGCGATACAATGACGGAGATACGGAGATACAGAGGAATTCCAGAGGGTCACCGGGAGGGCGCCCGGGCGGCAAACAAACACTGGCCCTCCGAGCTCTTTCATGTTTAACGGATCCGATGTAATGTTATACAGAACGTTGAAAGTTATTTAAATTACAAACAGATACCACGTACCTACTGTTTGTAATTTTGAACGGCTTTTGTATCAAAATTAGCATTGTGGCGAGGATTATGTCCTTCTAATCTACCTCTATACGGATAAAAGATCATAAAACAAATATTTAGGTATCTTTACTTTGTTATGTACCACACAACTGACACCAAAAGCTTAGAAAAAGCAGTGTCCGACGTAAGTAACGATGAATTAATTTAGCGAGTCATCTGAAATCTCCAATAATGTACCGCTATCCTCGTGGGACAAATAAGGGACGGGGGTCGCGGGTCAGCCGATCCCGGTGAGGTAAATCGACAAGTTCACACCAGCCCCGATATCGACACAATTTATTACAGTCATTATTGTCGTAATATTGGCAATGGTCGTGAATAAACTGCGAGAAACATCCGGCGTGAATGGTCAAGTTGTGCTACCTATAGGTACTGAGCTGAGCGAGTTGAGCGACTTGCGGTTACGATTTGTGTTATTCGTTTATGATTCGATTATAAATGAGTTGATGATGATGTTATAGATGAGTTGATGATGAGCAGTGGCCATTTACCATCAAGTAGACAAAGAGGTCTGCTTATGGGTCGGTTATTGTTACAAACGCGAAAGTTTTATCGAAATTATAAATTTTATTATAAGAAAACCAATAAGATGAAAGAAATAAAGGCGAAAGAAGATAGTAACTAGTAGAACTCAAATTAATCAAAACCGTTATTGTTTTGCCTTCAAATAATTAAAAAATATAAAACGTACATTATATTCCCAAAATCTTTGGAAGACTCTTTATAAATGTCTTCAAAGGTCTTCATGAAAGCTGTTTTTGCGTGACGACAAAAAGGATTTTTGCCCCGAGCTTAACGAGATCGAAAACCTTTTTTATGTGATGCGACAAAAACGAGCGGGCCGTTCCCCGACGATCGTGATTTTGACCTTCAAAACTCATAAAATACCAGTTGTTGCTTCATAAACTTCTACAGACATCCAGACTACATGAAGATCATAATACAATGATGAGTCGTGACTAAAATTCCTTTCATCCGCAACAGGTAGAATAATAAGTCAACGGAAAGGATACGAAGTTCAGAAATATGTTTTTTTTCTAATTGAAGGCGTGTGTAATGCTGTCTATTTGCGCAAATAAATAAACATTCGGGGAAATTAAAGAAGGCCGTGAGGAGGGAGGGGAGTTTAGCAGACGGCGATGTTTTCCGACGGTGTGTGCGCTTAATGGAACGCTCCTCTCTGTTAGATTTATTTCCTCGTCAACTGGATTAGTGACAACCGTTTAAAATACTTTTACACTCATTCAGCGAACTCCCAGAGGATTACGAGTGGGACTGCTTATCTGGCGATTTACTTTTAAAACATAAATCTTCTGATAATGATCGTCTTTTAATTGAATTTATTAAACTGTTAATGCCCTCATAATATCTTTTAATCAAGTGTTTTCAGAGCATTTTGAGAACTCCTTCTGCATCTGTTATGTAAACATAATGCACTATTATTATTTTATGCTTTATTATTGTATCTTTGATAGCTTTTATACTACTTTGTGTGCTCCCACATCATTAGCACATTTTGAGGTCTTGGAGTTTTATACAAAGATGTGTATCCAATACAAGAATTCTGAGACAATCATACATACTTACAAATGCGGAGTGATGTCTATAACTGGAGTTTAAACTTAAGTTAACTTTACTTAACTAAGTTTAACTTAACTTTTACATATAAAAGTAATCACAAATAGTAGTCCAGTGATTACAGTGTTCCCTCATCAAACGGGGCATGAAAGTGATTTGTGGGGAAATAAAATGTCTATTTGTCTATTTATAACAAAATGTTGTTCTTAAAGGGATTTTTTAATATTTTCAGATAAGAACGACGCAGAAAAACAAGGTATTAGAGAAGCCGTCAAGTGGAACAAAATTTTTGCTACTATCAGATAGGATTACCTAAATGATAAGCTTGATAAACCGATTCAAATCGTATTAACAATTGCGTGGTTATCTGTATACATGTTACACTACAGAAAGATAAACTTTATTAAATTTCACATGTGAAGATGTTCCAGGTATCGTAGAAACTTACTGGGATCCTTGACGGCGGTGATGACGAGCTTGAACCCGTTGGCGTCGGTGCCCCAGTTGTCGGTCACGTACTTGAGAGTGACGAAGTTGCTGCGTGTGAACAGCGCACCCACCTGCTGCTTAGTGTTGCGGCAGGACAGGTCCGCCTGGAAACAAAACAACATTAGAACGAGTTAGACGTAGACATTACTGCCAGGGCATAGGAAGATAGATGGTACAAGTTGAAACGTACGAGCAAGGTAGATACAGAGTCTAGCACATCATTAATTAAACTGCATGACACAGATGCTACACTTGTAATATCTGTTGTATTCGCTAAAGATAACCCAACCCGTTTAGTAAAGAGTTATTTGAACTCTATCATTGAGAATAAATTTGTCTCGCAGTCAATATCAGAGTGTAATAATACTTTAAATAAATTTTCCATTAAAGTAGTCTAGTTCGATCTCAATACCGTCGAAGACGAAGTAGCTTTCGAACAAAATGAGCAAACGTGCTCCACATAAAGTAATCGAGAAGTACAATGTCTCGCTATAAGTGTATAAAAGCTCTTTATTGGACAAATGCACAGGTCGTCCGCTCTGAGCTCTCAGGCGCCGGCAATATTTTCTTCATCGAGCCGGGGCTTACTGAGCGATGGCCGCATTATATCGCTGTCATATTTCAGGGAGAGCGATCGCAGCGACGTGACGGCCTCGGATTTAGTCTGAATCCTCCACAGCTATACATCACCCGAGTGGGTGTCGGCCCGGAGGGGTGCATCCGAGGCGTTAGTTGCATCGGACTTTCTCAGTTCTTACTTCCTATTATACGAAGAACTTTAATAAAGATCAGACTACGCCGGGTATTAAAATTTCTCTCTATAAAATTCTTAACTTTTGACGACCGTTCGCTAGGTGTTAGCTGTTGACATCCGTCGTAGATACATTCAAATTTCAAAGTTTTAATGGAGGATTGAAATATTGTAAAATAAGAGATATGTGATCGTTGCATTACTTTTTACGGCTGGCTTCTTTATAATATTATATAGTCGTAATTTGTTATGTTGGTTTGTTCGACATAATTGTGTAAAAAGTATAAATTCACATACTAATTTATGATTTACTTGAATAAACATGTCAAGTAAGTTTTAGTCATTGCAACTGCATTTCAATATGACACACCATTATGCTTAAAATGGGGCTCATTAGCTTAGTGAAACCCAAGACACACATGAAATTACCTAAAACACGTAAAACATTAAACACCTTACCTCCTAAAAAGATACCCCTTCACTAAACGTAATGCTATAATTGTATTCCTCAAATAAGAAACGAGCTATGACTACAGTCAGTCTAATTTCCCATCCAATCTCTTCCCGGCCATTAACCACGACTTCCATGCTGTAATTACAAACGACGATGAACTCGCTGCCTACTTTAAATTCAAGCTGTGCGACTCCCAGTACGTCCACATCATGAAAACTTGTAACAGATTCGAGGACATCGCGACCCAACTCAGTAACTCGAATGAACATCGACTCGCCCAATAAGCGTTCGAAGTGGAACTTGGCAGGCGACTCCGCCAGTGGAGTTGTATCATTTCTGTAATGAAAGTTATCCAAACTTACTCCCACAATGTCGGTTATTGTCTTAAACGTTCGACGCGTAGTACGCATAGTTGCGGGTAGTTGGAAGCCGTGCAGGTGGTTGTAACTTCGCCCTTTGTCTTTGTAATGAATCCGTAACATTGTTTTCGCTCCTCGCAGAGTTGTGTTACATTTGTATGTTGTCTGTGGTTTCGCTTATGACTATTTAAGGTTTTTGTGATGTTTACCGAACGTACTCGTATGTTTCATTTAAAATAGCATTTGATTCTGGAATTTGTTTAGATTGATCTGATATGTGGTAGGTTGTTGGTTATTGAAAGTAAATTATTTAAGCCAACAATTCTATGCCTATATAATAAACCTAATAGCAAAGATTTTCTATTTCATTTAACTATGCATCATACTCATAGAAGGAAAATTACATTCGATTTCATGTCCCCAAAATATTAAGTTCTCGTCTTCCAAATGACGTGAGCCATTATACTGAAACGAAACTAGATTTTAACGACGTGAAGCTTTTAGCATAAAATTTCATTTTCTAGGAAGATGGTGACGTCATGCGACGAGATCCCGCTGCCGACATCAACGATCACAAGGCTTTGCATGTCAAGGCAGATAGTGAAATATCACCGCAAGACGGCAAATTCCAATGCAGAGATACGATACGAATTTTAAGGCACGCGAATGACAGAGCAGATAATTAATCTTCGAATGTTCCTTCAATACGAGGTTCCTTCCTACTACACCAATAAAATAATGAATTAAATATTTTATTCCAAGCGTTAACGACAAACGCTTACATTGAATAACCCTTACTTGCATGTCAGGTTGCAACGGAAATTTAATATTCTCCTACAAAATTTTCTTACATCCAATAAATGTCTGCAAGACAATTATGAGACCAACTTACTAAGTTCTTTAAAGTTCCGCAGAACGCTGATACGTCTGATAAAATGGAAGAGTTTTGTCCAAATTACAGTTCGTTTTATGAAAATTCATTTTTAGATATCATCCTAAGTAACCAAAGAACACAGAACGATCGAGTTTAAATGTTTTGGGACAGACAAAGTTAGCAAAACTCCGGCTGTCAAATGAACGTCCATAATCGTCTATAATACCCGCCGTAAGACTTTAGACTCGCTCGAAGGTTATTTCTTATTAAATTTTGAGAGTAATTTTTTATCCATTTTCCCCTTTCAGTTTTTATTTCTAAAGTTTGGATGTTTTCTTAACTTTAAATTTATTGATGGGCTATAACAGTGAAGTTTGTTTACTTTATTATTCGCCAATTCTCGATTACTTTCCTTTTGACTCATAATAGCATAGAAACGTTGATAACCTAGAAGGAAGTGGAAGACTCGATAGTCCACCTCAAAACATGTTAAAACATATCAAGGTTAATTAAATATTGATTATTGAAGATACTTGTTGTATCAAGCTAGACGAGTAAGGAAGTAAGTTATGAGTAAGTTAAACTCAATGGTACAGTTATTTACTGGGCAACATATGGGAGAAACTTAAACGTGAATCATACTAGAAAAAGACTTCAAATGATTGAGTATACATAATATATGGTTATACGTTATTCGACATGATAAATGCTGCCTTCCATTTTTTCATTCCACAAAACATTTGATTGTTAATGTTCCCAATAATGGAACAATCAAAGTTATTAAATAAAAAGCCTACTACCTATACACCTACTCCAAAGGAAATCCTAAGTAATAATTTTCTTCTTTGACGTCTGATAGCCTTTGCTGGGAAGGAGCATAAAATTATAACGAACGGTATAACGGGCTTTGTGCGCCCCGTCGAGTTACGGAAGATTGTTTAGCGGCTCTAATTGTGTATGTTTAGGATAGGGAAAAATAAACAAAACGCCCCTAAAAGAAAGCTGGACGAAGTTGCCGGCCCACAACTTGTACAAAGTCCTTTGCAGAAATTGCAGAGACCGTTCACCGTTGTGACTGAAACTTGCCGAATTTGAATTTAAAATACGCAAAGTTGCGTCTTTGTTGGCGTGTTAATTATTTAACGGGTGCGATGCTACCTGCCGTCCACTGAGTTCTCCTTCATTAACATTCTCACTCTGAATATTATATTTCTTAGTGAACTACACTACAAGACTACAACTTCTAAAGTTCCCGTAGTCAGCTTGACTAAATACAACAAAGGGATCGTGTTCGACTGTGCCGTTAAACAATGTACAACAAGGAAAATTTCTGGCATTATTTTGAATTCGTCTCCAAGTTTATTTGTTAACCTAATTTAAAATTAAATATTCCATAAGGAACATAAACCGACTTTCCATGACCATTTTTATATATTTAACTAGCTGCCCGGACAGAGTTCATGCTGAAAAAAAATTTAGGGGTGGACCACCCTTAACATTTAGGGGGATGAAAAATAGATGTTGTCCGATTCTCCACCCTAGCACGCAAAGATTCACGAAAATTGGTTGAGCCGTTTCGGAGGAGTTCAATTTCATAAAAGCGTGACACGAGAATTTTATTTATTAGATTTAGTTCAAAATAGCGTCTCCATACTGAGACCTGTAATTTTACTAAACTGTTGCCATTGCTTGTACGTCATTAAAAGCTCTCATCTCACAAAAAAAATCATGTTTCAGTTTGTGTTTTTGGCATCTCATCGGGATGCTCGCAACCCTCTTATCACAAACAAAGGAGCATAAAAATTTCCTTACAATTCAGATCTCATTAGCATACCTGAAGAAGGATCTCTTACAAATTAACGGCGGCATAGAAAGCGGTAATGGAGAATAAATGGGACTAATCCGGAATTCGGCAAGTAATTGCCGATCGCGACGTCTTGGAATCTCTCCAAATTGAAAACCATATCGATGGTATTTTCATTATTCCCCTGCCTTTTATTAAACTGGAATAAATAATTCTATGGAATAATCTGTCAAAAGGTGATATCATATTGTGGAGGGCTTCGGTTGAGGATTTCTGAAGAGACGAAAGATAAATTTTGAATTAAATTATAGCCCTTTTCGAGTGTGCTATCAAGAGTTATAGAAGATATGGCTCGTGTTTGTTTAAAGTAATCAGCGAAGTTAAACTAAGTTCAAACTTAAGCGGTAGCAACCTACCTAGTGTTGTAAAAATGAGCGCTTTGAGTCGAGCGTTGAGCGCCGAGTCGACGCTTTTGAGCGTTAAAGACTCGAGCGTTAAACGCTTGAGCCTTCAAGGCTCGCGAGCGTTGAAGACTCGGGCTTCGACGCTCGAGTTGCGTGCTCGAGCGTCGAAGCGTTGAAATTTTTAATGGGGGTATATAAAATAAATAATTATTTAAATAGAGGGCTGCATTCATTATGACGTGTGACATGCCTATGCACATCGAGTTAAATCAGAAATCATTTTTATCGGCGTGTTTGCCTACTTCCTATAAGTTATTATTGTTTTGTTGAACTAATAAACTATACGAATAATTCTCTGTTGTCTTTCAACTAAATATACTCCCACATATTTATACCCTACTACCTACCTAAGTAACAGTATAAATCTTACGTTTGGGATCCGTGATTTAGAGTGTTACGTGGAATCAAAGTTAGAATTTTAAAATTCAATAAAAACAAAAGATTGCGTTTCCTCCAAAAAAGAATTTGTAGGGGGGTTCCTTGCATCCCCCCCCACCCCTCCATCACTCCCCCCTCCTCCAAATTCAGTTAGCTTTTGTCTAAATTTTTACCCCGATTTTAATCAAATTTGCACACCATGTGGAGTTTGATCCAACTTGAAAATTCAATAAAAACAAAAGTTTGCGTTTCCTCCGAAAAAAAATTCTAAGGGGGGTTCCTTGCATCCCCCCCCCACCCCTCCGTCACCCTCCCCCTCCAAATTCAGGTAGCTTTTGTCTAAATTTTCACCTAGATTTTAATCAAATTTGCACACCATGTGCAACTGCACATGGTGTGCAAATTTGACACAATGGATCAAACTTGATCCAACTTGAAAGATAGGATAGGATAACTTACATCTCAAAATAAATAAAAAAAACGTTTGACAGAACGAAGTCTGTCCGTTCACCTAGTAAATATATATTGTTTACACCAATTTTATAAGTCATATCATCATCATCAGCCTGTTGCAGTCCACTGCTGGACATAGGCCTCTCCAAACGTTCTCCTTTTGAAAGATTTGCCCATAATCGCCATGGTGAGCAGGCGGGTTGGTGATGGCATATCGCATTTGGCTACGTCTTGAGCTCGGATGGTTATACCGCCATCAGTCGGTAGCCAGAGCTTCGTTCGCTATTCGGCAGGATGCATCACGGTCAGGAGAGGTTGGCTTGGAGCGAGAAGTTGGTGGTTCTCCTCCTTACATTCCTATTTTATAAATTATAAATACTTATTATAAATTATAATTTTATAAATACCTATATGTATTTATTTATAATTAACCCCCGAAAACACGCGGGCAAGCCACGGGTATATGTAGTTATTAATAAAATTATTTATTCTTCATATACTTTGTAGACGCTCACGATCGCGCGCTCGAGCCCGAGTTGAGCGTCGAGTTCGGCGCTATTCTTGAGCTTCTTTATCTAAACGCTCAAGCCAGCGCTCGAGCGTTTTAGAACTGACTCGAGTCCCGACTCGAGCATTTTAAAACTGCTCGAGCGTCGACTCGAGCGCTTTAGCGCCGACTCGAGCATTTTTACAACACTAAACCTACCAAGTGTGTTTTAAAAGGGCAACCGCCATTAGAAACATTTCATAAACACTTTGTGCTTTTAAAAGTACATTAAGTTGGTAAATTTTTCCTGCTTTGTACTGTCTTTTATGGGATTGTATATAATCCTGTTACGGATTAAATTATGCTATCCTATTTCGCCTGGTATCTTACCTTAGGTGGTGCAGTAGCATGAGCCCCATCATAGACATACAGATGGTCGTTGCAGTCGAGCTGCAGCATCTCGAAGTGCAGCATGAAGCGCTGCAGGATGCTGTGCGTCTGGAAGGTGACGGTGCAGTCCAGGTTCCGCTCGTTGCGCGACCACAGCACCCCGCCGTCCAGCTTGCGATACTGCCGCTGCAGAAAGTGATCCTTGCATAGCGAGTCCATGTAATCTGGGAACAATGACATAAATCATAAGTAAATGTACATGAGGTTGCTATTTTACTAGTGGCACACTCCTAAAACACCGTGAACAGAGACTGTGGAGACAGTCCTTTCTGGTTTGATATGCTACAATATTGGGATGTAAGAGAACCTATGCATCCTTACGTGTATTCAACGTTCAACCTAACTCCTTAGTTTGAAAAAAGAATACGACTTGTGAAATTTCATAATAAAATGTATTAGATACTACACAAATGCTTTAGCATGGATCACTGCCTACTTAAGCTAAGTAATTTATTGCTTTCCACTGTTTATTGCTTCTAATGTCACGAATCCTTGTGACAGTCGTGAATGCCTCGAGCTACGCGTGTGTAATTACTACAAACATGTTGTCGTGCGTTTGATATCAATAAGACAATTCCCTAACAATTTCGCTAACGCGTTAAAGCGTGTCCCATCAAAGGAGCTTCTTCATACGAGACGCTTTGTACACCCCACTCATGCCAGCCATGTTCTTTCCACCATTCTTGTTGTTTTACGCCGTAATTCAAAGTAAATACCGCTGAGACAACGAACACACGAAACACAAAATTTATCAGATGCCTAATCTTATCGCGTTCCCATGCTCGAAAATTTCTCTCGCGGAAACACAATTTCGACTATCTGTATGAAACGATTCATAAAATTGAATTTGAGTTTGCTCAACTTCGATTCAGTTATCGGGTAGATAGGGTTATCGAGTGATCTGGGAAGGTATTTGGCTGCGAGACGTATCACATATCACATCTCTCGGAGTACAGTGAGTCGGATAGTGAACGTTTCCCAATGTGCGGATAGTCATGTAAGCCAAATAACTCATTCTGTATTTTTTTATGTTAGGCAATGTTAACCCACGTTTCTGTGAAAGTAATTTTAACCAGTACCACAGTTTTCTTCAAAGTCAATTAGAACGCATATTTCGTTAATGTCGATCGATCCAACAAGACAATTTTTAATTACTGTTTTATTCATTTGTAAATTAAAAGCATCAACTGCTATCGTTCTATCATGACCTGTTAGGCCTGCCCCTGCCCAAATAAATTAATTTGGCACTTAATAATTTGTATATTAAATATTAAGCAAAAAGTTTACAAGTTGTTTACAAATGCCGACCCAGGCGGCCACTTGGTGACCTGTGTCGCTTGATGGATGTCGGTTTTCACGTGTCAATGGTGACCAAATGTAATGTTGTAAAACTACAATTAGAAATCGTCATCAAACATGTCATACTTGTTGTAAATCTTTGCGTAAACTGTGTTTTAATTATTAATCCCACTAACAACAACTTTAAAACTTTTTCTATAATGTGCTCGCATAAAGATATTATGGATCCTGTTTATTTAAGCATTTTTAAAAACCTTTTGCAGAAACCTAACAATATTTATATTTCATATGACTTTCCATCACCAGACTATACAAATGTTATTCCCAACGTAATAGACCAATTACATTCCGGTAGGATTGCGCATTAGGGAGATTTTAATTTTAAAATTTGCGATAAACGCTTTAAAGGCAAAGGGGATTCATTTAGATGGAATAGTTTTTTACCTGTAAAATTCAATATAGAATCTAATCATAAATTCCTATTTTTTCTAGGATCGACTGTAGAGAACTGGCATTATTCTCCATGGTGCTACTACTGGCACACACATCAACAGCACCGACACGAAGCGAAGGTCTGGCCGCCATGGTCTCCGGGGAGACGAGGGGCCTGGAGGTACCCACGGACCTCATTGCAGGAATCGGGTTTGGAACTGGTGCAATACAACTCGTCATAAACGTTCATACTGACAGCAACGGAAATATCGAAGTCTACACTAATTAATCTTGTTATGAGACAGATCTTATTAAAAAGAGGCAGCCATATCGAACTTCATAACGCAGCGTGAAGAATGCAATGTAAATGGTGATCCAGTGACCTCCGCTATTTACATTCAAGACAGGATCCACGATAATGGCCACCCGAACAATCCGGAAAACTCCTCCCGTTATGAGCGTTAAGAACATTATTTAAAGTCATTATACAAACCGAGTTAAATTCACTCTGAAATGACTGTGATGGCTTTAACAACACATTCGCTGTGTTCATGATACTGAACGAAACATGCTTCGGATTCCTCATCTAATGTATATTACGAACGTGCGTCACTGGGAATCGTCTCACGTTTCGCTCCTCAAAGATATCGGGGCTTATCGCATCTATAAAGAACTGGCGATAAAAGGGAAGGAATCTACCGAGGAAACGACGCTTCAAAGGTATTTATTGCGCATGACACGTTTACAAGACCAATATGCTCGATATGAGTTCGCATTTCATCTCCGTGAGTATATTTGACGCCTTCCCCATGAAAATCCGATCTCGTCCCTAATACTGGCTTGATCTCGTTCGAGTATTGCCTATTAACCTTCAGAATGATTAATACGGAATGCTTTCAAGTCAGTTCGCGCTCTGTTTTCCGATTCTGGCATTATCCCGCTTAATATTACTTCGTTCCGTTCGCGGAGTTCTCGACAGCTAGGTTATTGCCTCTTATATTTCATCTTTTAAAATCTTCAAGTCAGCCATTAAGTGCGCCGAGATGGCTATTAATTGAAACTTTTTACTCGCCAATATATTTTTATGTATATAAATTAAAGATTATGGTTTCAGAACTTTGTTTTGATTAGAGTAGCATACCATCCTTCAGACTCTCAACTTAAAATCTTGGCGATAAAAATGTGTTGCAAAGTTTATGCATACTTCCACCTTGTAAAGGCTGCGGCAGGTGGCTTCAAATCTAGGTGGACTACTACAAAAGTATTATATGTGTAGCTGGCTCAGGCTTATGCACATAATCCTTCATTAAAAAGGGAATTTGAATGAGAAAGGAAAAAACCGATTTTCGTTTTGAAACTGGGTCGTAATAATATTGTATTGGTATTGTAGTATCGTTTGTCACATTAAAGTGTTTAGCTGTTGAGAGCCGCTAAATGGAGCCATCGTCGCCGGCTAGAGCCCCGCCCCGTCTCGCCCGGCGCGACGCGGCGTGGTGCGGCGTGACGTGGCGCGACGCGACGCGACGCGAATACTCAGTACCTATTATGTGAACTCCCCCCGTAACCCCATAACAGTATTGTTGCGGACTATTCAAATTTCCTGAATAGTGGCTGCCGACTTAAATGGAACTTCTTGAATCAACTCATGTAATATTATTCCGTTCACACTCGATTTGTTTTCCTTTGTTTGTATTGGAAATGTATCGAAACTCGATTTTATACTAACGTTTTCATAAAAAGTGAGTTGATTACAACGAGAATTAACTATCGAACGCCATAAAATCTCAGAGAAAGATAAATTTTAATGCGAAAATTTGTCAGTTTTCTCGAGAGAATTACATTTAATTATGTAATTGTACTCAAATGTTGTTATAATTCTTATATGCTACAAATAGTAGTACCTACACACCTTGTTGTTAAGACTTAAGAATTTATTGTAGTAAAAAAATTATCAAAACCTGTAAAATGTATTTTCCTGAATATCTTTACGTATGTTCTCGAAAGGTGAGAAACATGTAATAAATGTAATAATGTACATTTAATTCTCACCTTTCAAGTACATACGTACTCGTTCAACAGAGCAGGCAGAGTATTGAGGGCTTAACGCGTAATTTTCATGATTTAAATTCAAGCGAACGATGCAATGGCCGCCTCGACAATGTGGAAAATTCCGGCAATTTGAGATCGGCCTTATTTACCCGAAATGTGAAGTGTATGTAGGGCGATGAGCGTACCATTATTACAATCGGGACTTGCGTAAATGCACCATATTCATATTTTTTCTCCGTAGACAAGAGATCAACATTTTTGTAACAAATAACTGCTTGTTAAATGTTTTCGAAATTCAGTGTGATAAATGGAAATGCTACGTGTATCTATATTTAGCATCAATAGATATTTGTAGAAGAAAATAGAATTTAAATTCAATATTTTTTAACAGACACGAATGATATTAATTTTACATTTTTATATATAAATTTCAAATATTATTATATTTTTATATATACATTTCAAAGGGAATAAGTTCTATTACTGTACAATGTTTGGTAAATATATAATAAATGAATTGCTTTGTGATGAGTTGTATTCATTTCGTTAATCCTTGGAATTTTTATTTATGTTGCATGCTACAAAAGTAAAATATTGTTATCTAATCGGCTTTTCTAAAATGCTTCATTGTCGCTTAATTATATAAAAGTCTTCACGACCATAATTAGCGGAAAAGGTACCTACCCTGAAGAAATCGCACAACCCGCTAATATTAATTAAGCAGTTATCTTTTAAAAGTAAATAAATCCATAATAGCAAATCTCCTCGGCTTTGAGTCAACGTTTCAGCTGATTGAGATGAAATTGGACTCCACTTTGTTTCAAAACAAACACCTCGCAGAAGAAACACTCAATCGTGGTTCGGGAAATGAAAAGCAAGACGGAAATACCCCTATCTCGCTCGCACCACGATTTACAGGCTTGTCTCGAAATTGAAGAGTGGGGCCATAGCCACAGCGATATTTTGATTTTCAAAAGAAAACAAAGATAGAAATCAATAATAATTATTATACATATAGCCAGTTATAGGTAGCCCACTTATAGGTAGCCGGTGTACGGTACGCTATAGAAGTAATCTCGTTTGGGTTAATAAAAACCAGGAATTCATCGATATGACATAAAAAGGTATACTGAATATATGTGCTAATGGACAATGTTTTAATGTCAAAAAGTCGAGATAGATTACCTTCGACTTTGCTTATTTTGACACACGTACCATTTTCAGCCTATTTAATATTTAAAATAGTGTTTTGCTTCTAGTTTTAATTCAGGATACTAGCTAAATTTTAATTAACGCACCAGTCATTAGACTTAGCTACTATGTTTATAACACTGTGTACAATATTGTGGATTTTCTAGAATATTCATAACAAAAATGGGTTTCTCGGACTATAAACTAGATAACTAGGTTTCAATTCCTAAGATGTGATAAAAATCAAAATTGCGACTCGAAAAAGGATGGTACTTAAATTTACTGGCGATATTTTACGAAGGGTTGTAGTAGAAGTCGTAATCTTTATTACCACATAAAAGACCTTTGGCTTGCGGATAAATGAATTGAAAAATCGAAGATGGTTTCAATAACCATTCATGTAATACGGAATAGAATGTGTCTGCCTAAATTATATTAATGTATTAAATTTAATAGCAGTTAATATTAAGGGGGTTATCTATGTATATCTATCTATATAATATATAATCTATGTATATATATCTATAATATATATATATATATATATATATATATATAGATTATATAAAACAAGAAAAAATGTTTGTACGGAAGTCCTTTATAGACTCTGAAACCATCCCACCGATATGCCTCAAAATAGTTTCATTTGAAAAGCAATAATCCGAAGGTGGTTTGAGACCACAAAACAATGCATTATGCACATTCGGTCCATTGCAAAAGTCAGTTTTCTACTTTACCCGTACAACAATTTGAAGATAATAATTATGTAAAGTCAACGTCAACACAAAACATTGATCTATAATTCTCGTCAGAACTTTTTAAGCGTAGTGGAACACGCCTGGTATTCACTAGTTCACATATTACCTTTAAACGAGCAATTCTTTTATTCTTAAATTCTGAGTATCGGAAACGGCTCCAACGAATTTCATAAAAAAAAATATGGAGGGGGTTTCGGGGGCCATAAATCGATCTAGCTAGGATTCTATGATATAAACCACTTTATTACCACTCAAAAATACGGAGCGAAGCTCGGTCATCCGGGTACTAAATTGTAATACAAAGTGACTTTGAATACTAATAATTTTGGATTGTTATAGCTATCAATGAAACTGACTAGGTATTTAGGATTTAGTACCAGACATGCCATATAAATATGAGCTATGATGGAGGAGTATATCACGAATCATAACTACTCTACAACTAAAATTAATATCCTCTGACTTCGTGGCCCGATACTCCATTTAAGGCTAAATTACACAGACTGAATCTTAAGCTCACGTTAAACAGTGCGCGAGGCGAGCGCCGCCCGGCTCCGCTCGCTGCCGCTGGGCGTAAAGCATTTAGTTTTCATTATTTGCACACTAACTGACCACAAGACAAGACAACGAAGACCACATAGCCATCAGGTTCCTTTAATACTGTTTCACAAAATACTGAAGACTAAGCAGACTTGATTAACAGCTATAGTCAGATCCATGAGTGTCCGTCAGACCAAAGGCATAACAATTCCTGCATAGTAACTTGTCTCATAGTGTGATAAAATATAAAAAATAATTGCAAACGAGATTCAAGACCACATCCAAGCGGTTAAAAGGTTGATCACATTCCTGTTGGAAATACTAGTAAGTCATAAGCACCTGTTCATTAAAATAATACGTATATGATTACTAAAACTCGCTAATTGATTATAATTACTATGATATAATACAAGAACGGTAACCTTTTTAACATATTTTCAGCAGTATACCGGTGGCATAGTCGGAATGCTTTTAAGGTTAAATTACACAGGCGGAATCTTAAGACCTCGTTAAACAGCGGGCGGAGGCACCGCGCTGCATTTAAACCATCTAGTTTTCCCTTTGGTTATGGCATTATTTATTCAGGAAGAGACTGTTTGGGATTACGGTTAGTTTGCGAGCGCTGGAATATAATGGAGAAGATAGAATTAAACAAGGCACACAATTTTTACTGTAATTACAAAGATAGTGTGCGGAGAATGAAGAAGATTAAATTATAATAAGTTTTTTATCATAAGGTAACCAGGCTTGGTTGGAAGTTGGATGGATGGAAGACTGAGTAAGATGAAATTTGTTCACTTTTATCTATTCTACTTTTAAATTTTACTTATTTTTTCTTATTTATCTTAAGTAGTACACTATCACTAAAAAGAAAAAAAGAAATTTAAACAGTAATACTTATGTAGTATTTTATAATTAATACTATAATAGGACAGAATCTTCGAGGAAGCTTAAAAGGAAACGTTTAGTGTTGCCAAGTGCACTGCACACTGCACACTACACTCTGCGAGTTGGACAAAGTTTTTGGGAAATAGGCGATAACGGCCAAATTTTAAACTCAATGTGCCTGAGATTGTACAGCACTGAGCAATGCAGGGAAATTAGGATTTCCTTGGAATGCGCTGTATCTCTTGTACTTTACATTTAAATTGGCACGACCAAACGGACATGAAGTCTATCTACTATCGAATATACTGGTAGTACAACTAATGCGATAGCAGAAATTGTTAGACATTTATATGCATTTATATTCTACTATCTTCCGATTCCTAACACAATACATGATTTAGAATTCATATTAAATAATTTATGTGTTTCTAATGCATGTAATAAGGAGCACAACGTTTTTACTTCACGTGTTAATATAATAAATAATTAATGCAAACTGCCGAAATAACTCGCTGCATATGTATCAATATCTTGATCACTCACTAAGAATGTACCCGTCCCAGAGCCCTGTCCCCCTTTTAATCATAGTTAAACAGCGTACATGAAAAAATAAGGTAAAATATTATCTTTTTAATCTCACGCCGTCCTAAACAGTTTATCGTACATCAAGGACCATAATCGCATGCGCGCCCCCTGGAGATACGAAACAAAGCCAAGCGGCACACAGGCAGCGCCGACCAGCGCTCCCCCGGGCCGCACGGTAATTACACCCTTAATAACTTATTACTGGTCTGTGATAACGCGTAATTGACATAATGGACGTCCTACTAAAAGTTGGCTGCACTCCTACTATCTACTTTATGACCTCGCGGTGTCTCTGTCACGCTTATGAATTTAAGCGAGGAGGGAGGATAACGCCGATGGTACATTATCTCCTAACAAAGCTCAGGGAGCCGGAGTTTTAGCGTAAGTTGGTTGCCTTTAATATAATTACCGTAAACCACGCTAGCCGAGGTACGGCGGCGATCACATAATTATTATCTGCAATACAATATGGTGGTAAGTAAACTTTATGGACGTATCGTATTTGACACGATGAGCGGTGTCCTTAACGTATAATCGAATGTTGTACAATTTTGTAAGATACAACAGTAAGAGTACTTTCTAGAAGGATATAAACGTAGTCAAACCTCTATTAATCGGACGACTACTACAATATACTTTTATAAGTTTTATTTTGTGCCGCTCTATATATCCTTTGAGCATCGGTCCAGGTGGTCTCACCAATCCATATTAGGAATGTTAGTGGATCTGTGGCCTGTAGTGGGCCGTTTGTCTGAATTTCATTTATTTCAGTAATCTGTCGGTAAAAGTTACATCTATCAAGTGCATTCAGACGATACATTAAGATTTTGTTTACTTTCGATAGGTAACGTCATACATAGTAACGACTCTGTCTAATACGTAGTAACTATACACAGCCAGAACAAAATCCAACGAACACTTTTATCATGGTTTGGCATCTAACGATAAAATATTTACTGTTCAAATTTGCAACAAAATATTATTTTGTAACGTGTTGAATTTGCAACAAAGTATTTAATGTTATCAAAAGATTGTTGAAAGATATTTCATAACTAACCTGAAAACTTTGTTTTGGCGAAACAGTCCAGCATGGTATTAACCTACATGGCATGTGTGGTATAAGTCGCTGTATGTTTATGGGCTATTCAGGCCGTCACGGGATGGTTTATAAGCGAAGGCAGGGTTGTGTGCCCTAATTGAATTAAACATGCTATGGTTGGCGGGTCGAAGGTCGTATTTACGTACACCCAATAAAAGGCACTCTCTTCACCGTTAACGATACGTTTATAGGACAATATAGAAAAATTTGGTAGTTTTATGGCTTAATATTGCACTAGCGCTCTCCCGGCAACTTTCCTACGTATTTCGGATCATGGTCTACCAGATATCTGTTCAGCACTTTTTGCCTGAAAGAGCAACAAACATCTTTAGACAAATTTTCATATTGATAATATTAGGCGCTCCACCCACTGAAGACGCGTCCCGCCGCGGTGCGCAGAGCGACGGATAACACAACTGCGCGCGGGGCAATTTCCCGCGCGGTGCCGCGTCGGCAGTGTGTTGTGCTAGGCGTGATTTCTATATAAATTGACATAATTGCATACAATGGTAAAATCTGCCATCCCGCGCACCGCGACGGGGCGCGTTGCAGTGGGTGGAGCGCCTTAGTATGATACAAAAAAATAATTGTTATATTTATTTCTAACGAATGTTTACCTACTTTATCCAGCAGTAGAAGATTTTTAGTACCACTACTTCTTTTATCATAATTATTGATAAATAAATTACCCTTTCGGATGAGTCTGCTTTCATTGCATTAAAATTTGTTACTCTAAACGAAGAGTTCTCTATTCGATCAAATAAAAATAATCAAACTTTGTCTATGTTCTACATACGTATGTTCTAAAGCATAAAGTTTGCAAGAGTGATATTATATTTATTATGTTACATTAATTGTAATGTAACATAATAATATTACAATACAATAATATTATTATAATAATAAACTTATTATTTAGTTTAAAATTATGTTATAAACATTAACGTTTCACACTGTCGTTTAGGGTTTTCACCTGAAATTATGGATGTGTGTTATGGATAAATAAATAAATAAAAATAAATATAATTAATTTAAAAATGTATCCACAATAAATGTGCATGATTGTCGGCAAATTAAATAGTTTGCTTATCGTTTACCGTTGTTGATGAAACATGCATACATCGCTAGGCATGACGATTTTACGGTATTGCCTACAACAACACGCCCGTGGTACGCGCCTTTCATCCGTCTGTGGACCCCGCAGCCCTCAGCCAGTCACCAGGGAGATGGACAACTACACTAACTCTTCATTATCTCGCAAATCTTCTTCATAAAGCTTCCTTATTCGCTCTCGTGAACATGTTGTCCCGTAAAAATAATGTTATCGAAAGGTTTTGTACACATTCCATAATTACAAGTAACGTAATGTTGATCTAAGATATGTACATAAATTTTATGACGACCCTGTAGCCTAGTTGGTAGCGACACTGCTTGCGAAGCGAGGGGTCCTGGGTTCGATTCCCGGCCGGGACAGATATTTAAGTGACAGATAATGGGTGTGATTGTGAAGTGTTATATGTGTCGTCCATGCCACCCACGACACAGGTAATAACCCTACTGCAGTGGTATGAGTGTGTTAGCGTTTTTAATAAGAACTATTCGTTCACTTTAATAGAGTAATAGAGTATTTGCCAGTTCTATCAATGTATATAGTAGTGTCCATAAAGCCGGTATTTACGGGAACTAAGAATAATCTTAATGAACACACTCCGCACAACTCAAATGTTCAAACTAAAGTCATTTATGCTATAAATGAAAACAACGAAAGTCAAGTCGCCTTATGGTTTAAATTGAAATTTCCAATTTAGCGCTATATTCCACTCTTCTACTGTCCTATATTTCAGAATGTATTTTAAAACGAAGGCAAATGTTATAATTAAACTCATATATGAGAGATTTTCATAAATATATAATGACTTTTTCATTATCACACTTGACCGGTGTGGTCAGTGCGGGTATTACAGCTTTCATCCTGTGCTTCATCCACACCCTGAGAGGAGACTCCAGCCTAGTAATAGGATGGTGAGGTTTTGTGAAGATGACTATCCAGATAGTGTGAGTGATGCCAAGTCAATTATAAATGAAATTGCAGAGACAATATTAGCTAACACAATCCAATTTTATAAAGGCGATATGAGGGGACCCTAAATAAAACAGATCTAAATCATTATTCAACATCAAAGAATAATGATTTATAAAGAAATTGTCGCTAGGCAGCAACTAAGCAAGTTACCATTTTATTCATTGCCATAGATAGGTACGTATATGTTGAAATATTTTTTTGCGAAATGACGACTGAAACTGAAAGATAGTGCGAGCTCGAATCCGAGTGTCGACGCCTGCAGCTTTCTAGCTCAGCGTACTCGGATAACGTATATTACAGCTAGTAAATGCTGCCAGCATTTTTATGCCCTTGAGCGACGATGACCGCTTACCATCAGGCGGCTCGTCTACACATCTGTCGGCTAATTACGTAAAAAATATACTTTAGTCCAGGATGGTAAACATAATATTTATTTATGATCAGCGCCGTAGCCAACACTACAGCATTATGCTGAGTGAGCTCCATTTTACTCCACACGAGACACATGCGAGCGTTACAGAATAATATAAATATATTACTTACCTCATTTTTATTTTCTTTATTTTTGTGCTTCTTTTGTATATTTTATTTTTGTTTGTTAACTATCATGTGTCACGTGTGTCACGGAAATAAAGGTTTTTCTATTCTATTCTATTTCGATAGTATATTCTCTGACAGCGACATTCATGGTATTCACAGTTCAAAGAGCACATTGAGACTATCCCGCCGGTTAGCAAAATCTTTAACAAGTACAGTTCGTTTATGACAAAGCGGTCGTGCAATTTCCTTTTCGGAAATTCGGTTTGACCAACTTCAAACCTAAATAAATCTATTTTACCAGTCCTCCAACGCAGAAGTGAGTAGAAGTAAATTCTAATAATGTAAATGCATGTGACTAATTTTATTCGTCACTGCCTACATTTTTATTCATTAAAAAATAACGCACCGTCATAACGTGAGCCTGAACACCTAATTAAAACGTCATCAATGTCGAACCCCACGTACGGTGACGTCATTAGGAGAATCAATCACGCGATAAACCGCGTGGTGAGCCTGGCGGATCTCTACCGCCGCCACCTCCGCCGCGACCGCCGCCGCCGCCGCCCTCGCCGCTCCGTATTCACCGCGGATCTTTTTCAAGAACACATCGTCCCTCCACTCATCTAAGGCGCGGGGTTATCGATCCATTACCCCGGTCGTTCAACCCGCGTAGCGTAGTCTACGACGTAGCGTAGCCCACGAGCGGTTTTTCTACGCGATTGACGCTTTCTCGTAGACTATTTTTATTTAAGCCACGTTACGACACTTCGTTTTTATGCTAGTGGGTTGCGAATATGTACCGGGTACATAGTTATTGCACTGTTTCGTTTTATACATTGTATTTGTAGCTTGTAGAGGAAAATAGCGATTTGGATTCTGTAGAGGGAGTGAATGGCAAGGAACGCTTAACTAATCGTAATGGTAATAATGTTAATTTAGTAGACGATTTAAAACCCCTTAATGGGCCACCACTGAGCAAACTTATCCACTAGCGGTGACCCATTCAATTACCGACTTCGGCGACTGTTGTTTAACTCAGTCGATCACTTGAGTCTACAAGCCGACGCCGCGTCAGGCTGAGCGCATCATTTTAGAAGATAATTAGTTTATTGGTTATAGCGTGCAAAAGACCATATTCCACACCTGCCATTATGCGTTACCAGCACAGTGGCAGGCAAGGAGCTATCTTGGTATCAACTCGCTTTGCAAAAGGTCTTAATAGATTTATAACATCTTTAGCAAAAAGAAGGAACGTTTTTCGTGTGTTATGTCAAGTGAGAGAGCTTGTTGTAAGGATCTCAAATATATTTTAAAGAACGAAAATTAAAGCCAAAAATTGACCATTCACTCTCCCTTATTTCCGAAACTACTGATGCTAGAATTTTGAAAAAAATACAGATATCTAATAGTTCTTTACTTAAATATTACAGAAAAACATATTAAATAAATAAATTAGAAAAATAATAGTAAATACATATTCAACGTACGGAACCCTCTCCAAGCGAGTTTAACTCGCACTTGTCTATTTAGTATGGATAGAGGGATAAGATTGTGATCGAACATTACTTATATTAAAAATTATATCAAGAATCAATATCCCCGATTTTTAGGGTTCCGTAGCCAAATGGCAAAAAACGGAACCCTTATAGATTCGTCATGTCTGTCTGTCTGTCTGTCTGTCTGTCTGTCTGTCTGTCCGTCCGTATGTCACAGCCACTTTTTTCCGAAACTATACTGTTGAAACTTGGTAAGTAGATGTATTCTGTGAACCGCTATAAGATTTTCACACCAAAATAGAAAAAAAACAATAAATTTTGGGGGTTCCCCATACTTAGAACTGAAACTCAAAAATTTTTTTTTCATCAAACCCATATGTGTGGGGTATGAATAGGTCTTCAAAAATGATATTGAGGTTTCTAATATCATTTTTTTCTAAACTAATATGTGTCCCCATGTGTAAAATGTGTCCCCCCCCCGCAACTTCTAAAATAAGAGAATGATAAAACTAAAAAAAATATATGATGTACATTACCATGCAAACTTCCACCGAAAATTGGTTTGAACGAGATCTAGTAAGTAGTTTTTTTTTAATACGTCATAAATCGTAAACCGCAATTTACCTCGATCAGTTACAACGAACTTCAAGAACTTTTGTATTATGTTACTTGCTGCTACGGAACCCTTCATGGGCGAGTCCGATTCGCACTTGGCCGCTTTTTAAAGTTGTTATATCATATTCTTAGTGGATACCCGGTGTGTTCCACTACGCAAAAAAAATGTGATGCGAATGATAGATCAGTGTTTTTGAGTTGAAGTTGACGTTAATGCATCTTTATTTAATACCTTCAAATTGTTGTACGGGAAAAATGGAAAATTGACTTTATGAATGGACCGAATGTGCTAATGCATTGTTTTAGTTTTAGTTCTCAAACCACCTTCGGATTATTGCCTTTTAAATGAAACCATTTTGAGGCATATCGGTTGGATGATTTCAGAGTCTATAAATGTAGCCATGCTGAAATAGAATGCGATGTCTAATTTGCATGAGTTGACGGCCGCTTGCTCACACTGAAGTGACGCTCGGACTTCATGCTTCCTCTGCTTGGGTCAGGGAGGCTTGGGTAGCAAACATTGTATCGCATGCCAATTGGCCGCTCACTGGACGACTCTACAACGACACAGTTTTGCAATACAAATGCTGCCGCCCCACTGCATGAGTGAAACTTTGTAAGGATGGATGGATGGATGTTACTCTTTCCCGCAAAAACTGCTCAACGGATTTGTACTGTACTTTTAAAGTAACTTATTGTATCGGCTCCTTTCACTCACTTTAATTATTACTTTTCTTCAAACAACTTATTATTTCTAGCCTGTTTCTAGCACGTCGTCCCGCACCACATCACAGAGTACTTCATACTCCCCGTCCACAGATAACCTCCTCCCAGAGATAGCTGACCGTCATGTTAGCTTTATGTTTATCTGTGGTGTTAATTAAAGTGGGTGTAGGAGACGACAGATTACTTAGCGTATACCACAGGATTTTCAAGTTTAGCATTAAGGTAGACCATGGTCTAAAACAAGACATAGACTTATTATGGCTGTCTATAGGATGTCGCTGTCGTTTCGTGTAATGACGCGTGGCGGGCCGATATGTCCCGCTGCCCCGCCGCGCTGCCCCGGTGTCGCCGCACTGGTGCTGGCGCGCGGCCAGCCACCACCGGTGCAGCACTCGTTACAATGTGAAGCTTCTCTACAGCGGAGAAAGCCCGCTGCATTTCATATATCGTCCAAGAAACATAAATATATTTTAGATAAAGTTCGAAAACATTAGTTCAAATTCGATGTCACATTGCTATTCATAATAATTATGTCCATGACAAGTACAGTTTTGTACCTATTTCATGTCACAAGTAAGTAAACATAATATGGGAACGGCTATAATTATGTTACATCGGCTAACAAAAAATGTTCACTTGAAAGTCAATACGACCCTGTAGTCTAGTTGGTAGCGACCCTGCCTGCGAAGCGAGGGGTCCCGGATTCGATTCCCGGCTGGGGCAAATATTCATGTGAGAGATACCTAAATATTTTGTACTCGGGTCATGGGTGTGATTGTGATGTGTTATATGCCGTACATGCCACCCGCGACACAGGTCCTACTGCGAGGGTATGTGTGTGTATGTGTTTATTTATTTATATTTATAATCAAAATAGCAACTTTAATTGTAATTAAATAGAAAACCCGTTTATAGCCAACCAAATTGAGTATAGGTTATAAAATTTCGTAGCTATAGTTCATGCTGTATCCTAGTTCGCCGTTTACGAGTGGATAAGAGTATCGATCCTAATGCGAGCGCCATTTTCACTTACTATTACATGGTATTGTGGTCTAATTGAGTCTTGGCTTGGTCCATAATTCTATGTGTTGTTCTAATATTCAAGTCATCGACGAAAGAGTACTCTACATTTGGGTGCGATTTATCGTTTATTTGGTCGATAGGCTCAATCAAGATTCATATAGCAGCCAGGCTGCACAGACACGATTTGACATAAAATTAGGCAAAAGCAGCGAAGCGGACAAAAAGTGCGCGCCAAACGATGCTCCAATCAACATTGTTTGCTCATCGAGCACACGGACCGAAAAACTGGTGCCACGTGTTGGTGTGCGGCTGGCTCATAATTAACACGTTTTTACCGTTCCCATCTCGAGTACTGGAGCACTACTGGAGCGTGAATCAATGCTCATTTAGAAGCATAGCTCGCATTGTCGCTCTGATTAATAAGAACTCTATCCTAGTATGAAGAAGGAAGTGAAAACCCTAATTTGACTTTAAAGTTTATACTGAATATGACATATTTTCTGCTCTAAATACAGTCTTAATATTTCTTTATATTCATAGCTGACAGATGAGTAGATGGTACGATGGCACAGAACGGTGTTAACATTAAACTCCTGATAAAATGCAATGCATTTCTCTGTTATGATTCGAGCAGCTGCTACTTAAGAACTGAACCACGCTCCGTTACAATCCTTTGATCAGTGTTGAAATGGTTGGCAATTCTGGCAGAGAGAGATCCGATTTAAGCTGACCTCTAAAGGCTAAACCAACGAGTACTTCCTCCACGCACGTACACACACGCTACTTGTGAATATTAGATAAGGATCATATATCCGGAAGAGAGGCAACAGCAGTAGTAACCTGTAAAATAAAAAAACCCTGAAATTACAGGTGCACTCGACGACATCACGATATTTGCAAGCGATTACCGGGCGAGCTGCCACAATTCCTCAATCAACGCAGCCGCCACCTGTGCATCTGTCGCGCCACCCGTGCAACTGTGCAACCATATACCCGTTCACCCCTGCACCTGCCACTCCAATAATTACGTAATACCATAACGTGGTAACGGGTTGTGCGTTTCCGTTGCCTCCCGTTCACGGGACCAACACGGCATCGGATATCAAACTGATGTTGACATCGTGCACTTTTGAGTTTCATTCGAACAAGTCCATACACATGGTGTGGAGAATGTCAAAGAGGTCAACCCTTATAACTCTATGGAGTACCCTACAGCCTAGTTTATTGGGACCCTGCTCGTTGTTGACGTTCAGCGAGATACTCGTATTTAGTTATGTGAAATATAATTGTTTGCTCGAGAACATCGGAGAGTCGTGGAATTGATGTCTTGGTTTGTGTCGTCAATGCCACGCGAACACAGGGAATCCTATCCTATTTCAAACACCGTGGCACTTAAGCCCAATGCATACGTAACGGGTTTTTTCCCGTACGGGACGGGACGTAAAGTTTTGGAAACATCGTTTCATAGAAAATGTCGATAAACAATTATCCCGTAATTCTGCCCTAACCCTTCCTGACTGCGGTGAATATATGCCAATTACCGCGCCATACTCGGTACACCTAATCGATATACAGCCGGTTGCAGAATCTCATTCAAGTGCGGTTTCCTCCTGATGGTTAATTTATGAGTATTCTCGCTTCACAAACGTGTAGTGACGCGGCAATCTGTGTCAACTGACCACGACATTATTCCTTCACAAAGCGCCTACGAGCTATGTATCTCATGGTTATGTACGACTTAGAAACTTCTTTGTCTTTGTAAATACTTTTTAAAGATAACAGAGCTTTATATGAGGTAAGTATCAAGACCTAACAATGTTTGAAGTACACAATCAAAGTAAACGTTAATTTATTTCTGATACGTGCGTAACATTAAAAAAACCAGGCAAGTGTGTGTCAAGCCACGCGCAATGTAGGGTTCCGAAGCAGTAAGTTTATCGACTATTACTCATTAAATAATAGCCGTGATAGTTTTCGTTGTAAATTCATCATGTAACCTCTTTTTGAGAATTTTTTAACTTGACCCGTCTAACTAAACTACACTTGACTCTAACCAAAAATTTGCACTTTAAAGCCAAATATTTCGCTAAATCCAAAAATCGTCTTTGAAAACCCATAATATTTTTGGAAAGACCTATTCATCGATACCCCACACTATGCGGTACGCAACGAAAAATATTCATCATCACGAGTCACGATACCTATAATATCGGAGGTACCTTGAAAAAAAATATTTTTCAATATTTTATTCTACGACTAGCTGTTGCCCGCAGCTTCGCGTACGGAAATTATGTTTTACCTTATTTGTACCTCTCGTAGAAGGAAATTTAAAAAACGGAGAATTTATATTGAAGTACTTATATTTAGTAATTTATATACTGAAACCCACGATAAAATCACAAAGGATTCCTCTAGGAGCGGGTTTTGAAAAATAAGCAATATTTTTTTTTTTTTTATTTGGTTCACAAAACCGGACATTACACTTTTTAAACTTAGCGAAAACATACATAATATAACAGTTGATCCTGGTGAACGTCCTTCTTGATGTGAACACTGCATGCTTATTAAAAATAGAACAATGGAAACATTAAATACAAGAAACTAGAGTTACCTGAACAGAATTAATTGACAACCATAACGTCGTCAATCAGGAGCTGTCTGAAAAATATTTACGATAAAAGTGCGTTTTTATGGAGGAAGTTGTAGAAGAGAATATATCTAATGTCAGGCAAACTTTGTTGTAAGTAGAACACATACGGTATATCGACGAATGCTTACGATATTTTCGCTTACAAACTGGAAGGTTGAACGTTGTTCTAGTATGGATACGGCTGTTTAGGCGCGGAATAGTATAGTTAATTTTTGCAACAAGATCGAGACAATCAATTTTCCCACTAATTAGTTTCTGAAGGCACACTATATCCGCGGTATCCCGTCTATAATTTAGGGGCAATATTTTATAATGCATCAGTCCGGAGTCATATGAACTCAGTTTTCTGGTCTGGTTATTTGCGTACGAGAGGTGATATAAAAATTGCTTTTGTAATCTTTCCAAGCGATGGATGTGCACTGCATATGATGGGTTCCAAATAGGACTACAGTATTCAAGTAGGGACCTTACATAACAATTAAAAAGTATTATAGGGATATCCGAGCCTTGAAAAAATTTAGTTTGACGTAGCACAAAGCCAGCGAGGCGTGCTCCTTTTTTGGTAATGTGATCAATGTGCTGTCTGAAATCTAGCTTAGTATCTACGATGACACTGTCATTGTTGGAACCAATATTATTGTAAAGTATTGATATTACGGGCCTAAGGATCTCGGCGCTATGCCTCGGACAGATGAACGGACGGACGGACATTACGAAACTATAAGGGTTCCGATTTTACTACGAAACGCTAAAAAATAATGATCCTTGAAAAACGGTCCCAAACCTATGCGTACCACAGGACCATGACACTTTCTACCCTTCATTAATATTAAAGTTCTAATGTCCGAAAATTCCTTCACGAAATTTACTTCAAATCCAAATACCGTCCTTCATTTAATATTGAAGCTATCGCCTTACATTCGTACGTATTCACATAAGCTGTGGTAATTAAATACTATAATATTCCGACCCACAGTTGGACGGTGTCCGAAACAACTGTACAGACTACAGAATTATAAATGCTTAAAAGGTTTTACGAAATTCAGCACCTTTACAATGTAGTCCATTATACCTGCATAAGGGTAGGGTGTGTTTGACGTCATGTGGTCCGTTTGATTCAAATTAAATTAGCGAAGCAGTACTGTAGAGCAAAGACCGGAAAATGCCTTACTTTTAAATCCTATACACATACAATATACGAGTCAAAATAATTATGTAGTTCAGTGCTAGCTTTCTCTATAGTAAGCTTATCTAAAAGTACGTGTGGTTCGATATAGATCAATTCTCTCCCAAAAACTATAAGAAGTGGAATATATCGGAACACAAGCAGTTTCCTGCGAATTGATGGGTAACTTATAGAGTAACTTACTTGGTGAAAGATCTCAGGCTGCTGACGACGAGGCTTGTCGGGGATATTATTTATGATTTTAAACATGGAGTGTGCTCCATCTATCGAGCTATCGAGCGACTTCACCTATTATATTCGTAGTAAACACATACTCATAATATGATATCATAGTAAACTAATAGTTATTAATTTGACGTTCGAGAAGTGTTAGAACATTCGAATAAAATATTATTTCAATATAATACCAGCTGGCGTCGGTGTTCCCAGTGGGGTACTATCTATGTCTTTTGTCACAAGCAAATAGGATATTATTACTATTAATATATTAATATCATGAACATCCTGCCCATTTCCCGATTTTATTTGGGGTCAGCGCAATATGTTTTCCTCTTCCACACTTCCCTATCAGCCGTCATCTTTACACTAACTCTCCTATCTTTCATATCATCTGTAACACAATCCATCCATCTTTTCTTTGGTCGTGCTCGTCCCCTTCGTCTATCCATCATATTCATATCCATCACTCTTCTCGTCACATGCGTTTCCTCTCGCCTCATTACATGCCCATACCTCGACATTTGGTTCCCTTTCAACATTTCTGTCATTTTTTCCACTCTAGTCATTCCCTTTATTCATTAAATTACTTTTCACTATTCATATTATTATGTTAACACTACAAGTAAAAACATTTTCTATGTTGCTTAATCATGACATGGAATATGAACGAAATGAAATAAGTTGGAATACTATTAAGACTGAAAATGTCGACTAAGTACCTAGTTCATTGAATTTAGTTCAAATATGAGATATAATATTATACCTACTCATACACGAGACGGTTAAACGTATATTTTTAAAGAATTCGATTGACTAATACGGAGAAGCCATGTCTTGCGGTCACGTATGCGTTCCAGTTTTTATGTCACGTTCACGTTTCATCTAATTCCTTAGTGTGATCTGAGGACCGCGTATAATCAAGATTACGCCATCGACCCGAGCCATAGTTTTTATTGAGACCAGCGCATTTAATAAGGAAATAAACACATGTAGGTATGTCATTTTCTCACAAACCTGGTGCATATTATCGATCACGGTATTCCAATACTTGAAAGAAGGTAACACTGCAGCTAAAACTCAATAGTCTTTACACTAATATTAGTAATATTACTAGCAGTTTACTATTGTATTACCCTTACCCTGCTATTGATTGAGCAGTGTTGTTTAACTTTGTCGATTACTTATAAAGTGATATACATTACTAGCGCTTGAATCCCATGTTATTATACTACATATAAAAACTAGTTTTACGTCCATGACACATAAACCCTCAGAAATATACTCAGTGTAGTATACTATAGTAGGGGAAAACTTTATGTAGCGCGGCGATTCACAGCGGAGCGGCCGAAGCGAGGGCTCGAGGGGCGCCGCCGCCGCCGCCGCCGCCCCGGGCGCGCGGTCGTGCTATCGACAGCGGCCCTACGTGATTAATTACCGAAACGACCCAGAATTTTACGCGAATTCGTTTACACTTTGAAATAGAAATTATTATAATAACTTGCTCAGAAAAAGCTGTGGAAAACTTGGGATAGTTATGTTTTTCTGTAGTCTTTATTCCGTAGTTATTATACGACTGACCTCCTTTCGTTTAGATGAAAGAAATTATCACACATTCAAGTAAATATGTAGTAGTTTCTAAGCTACAGTTGGAAATACGATATCTCAATGTATTATCTAGGTGGTCATCCCTTGGTACACAAATTTCAAATTTCATGTTCGAGACTTGTAATAAATGCAAAAAATTTAATTATATAACTTAGACAGCCTGATACAATGACATTTAAAAAAATTACATTATAATATCTTTGGCCTGATACAGGTTTTGATACATTTGACGTGCATTCAATATATTACGTCGCTACTCTTCATACAAAAACGCCTTATCGGTTTTATGGCAAGTAAAACGGTCCCATTTATGCAAATGGTGTCATAATTATGATAAGTATTATTGAATACATTTAAACATATATTAATTAATTAATTTAAGTAATTATTTTTAGCTATGTGGGAGAGGTAACCATGATATGTGATTCATCCAGAAGCAATTATTAGTCATCTAATAAACATAATGGATGCAACTCAGCTGTTTAGAGGCCCATAAAATATAATATTTTTAAAGTCGGATTTCTCATCTCTAACATTCAAAATAATTTGGCTAATCACTCTTAACTCATATAAAAGTTGCGTATATGATGTCCTGAATTCTTTATAGTGTTACAAGCGTGACCCAGTGTGACCCAGTGTGCCCCGCCGCTGGCCATCGACGTGACGTGATAAATTAACCGTTTGATTAATGTTCGCAATGCCCAAAAATAATACGTGTATCAATTCCCTCGCTGCACTTCGCACCGCAATTAGGAGGTTCCCGCCTTTTTTAATTAAAACTCTCTCTTTTTTCGAGGGTTGCTTGTCTTTCGCAGGTTGTTGGAGGTTGTTCGCAGGTTGGTCTTTGGAGATTGTTGGGATGTAGGGTATAAACTTTGCTAATTTTCTCGTGCGTTATTATTAGCTTGTGTTGTTATAACGGGCTTCTAATGAACTCATTATTAAACTCTAGCTTATGTAACTATATTTTTGTATGTAAAGGGATGTTTTCATTTTGTTCTTTGCTGTTAGGGAATCAAGTAGTCTCACAGACTGTTTTTACTACTTCAATAGTAAAATATTATAATGTTGTAAATAAATTTCATGGTGTATTTGTATTTTTGTATTTTGTAGAAAATAATATTGTTTAACAACAAAATTGTGTTTAAAGTATTTTGGTATTTGTAACACCCGTAGTGATAAAGTAATGGATACGTCAGTAAAATATATTTTTTATAATAATTTACTTTTAGATACGTATAGTAATTTAAGCATCCCGGTACAAGATTTATTAAACAGTTTTAAACGCTTTTTAAAAGACAGGCAGTATATTATGGTTATCAGTGTCGAACAAGCAGACTTATTAGGAATTAGCTATCATTGGAGGCTACGATTACAAACAAATTTAATTATCTTATCATAACATATTAATTTTCTTATTAAATAATATAATAATAATAATATTCGAAAATAACGCTTCACACTCATAGTCCCACACTAGGATTCCCTGTATCGTGGGTGCCATGGACAGACAACACACTAGACAAGGAGATTCACACCCAGACCGAGAACAGAGATTCAAACTCATCATTCAAAGGAGATGTTCAAAAAATGTATGGGGGCTGGTACTAAATTTGTACAAAAACAAAACTTCGATGAGGAGAAAGTGAAAATTATTCCGATTGGGACAAGGTTGTGAAAATAAAAAAAAGATCCTCCCTTGTTTTTTTATTTGTGTTTGAATTTCAGTAGATGGATAAAAAGCTTGTCACACTGGGCACCTTTTTTACGTCTGGCAACTTTATCCTGACACTATTGACATTTGACAGTACTGACTGATAGTGACATCAGTGTTGTCAATGCTACGGCAATTACCGTGTTCTACGGCTTTCAGGCCAAAAAATCACAAAATCTACGGGCTACGGCTGGAACCCTATTGCCGTAGCAAATTCTACGGCTTTTCGCAAATTCCACGTGTTTTTTGTTATTTATTGTTTTGCAAACATTTAACGAATGTTAAATGTGAGCGCCACTAGGCTAATGTTGACGTAAATGTAGGCTAATGAAAAGTATTCCTCGTTTAGTGGGCATCAAATTCACTGCCGAGGACCTTTTTTTTAGTTTTAGCGCTGAACTGATGGTATATATTGGCGTAATTGGATAGTTACGGCCCACACTTGATCTTTTCCCATATAAACACGGCTTTTTTATCTAATGTACACGGCCTTCCAAAAATTTTCATTGGCAACACTGAGTGACATTGAGTGATGAATGAATGAAACGATGACATTTTGTTTTGCATTTGATTGATTGACAGTTGACACTGACAGTTACTAATATCAAACCACAGAATACTTAATCACTATGGATCAAACTAGGATGATCTATGTCGTTTCGTTTCTTCATGATTTTGGTTTACAATTAATGTTAATTATTTTATACATGTGTTGAAAACATAATAATATAATAGATTGACCTCAGATATGTTCTAATTCGTGAAAAGGACGTATGTACCTGTTAGAAAAAAAAAACATTGCTTTCCATAGACCTTCTAATTATCATGAACATACTTCTTCGATTTTCCAAAATATGGAGGATCAATAAAATATAAGTTTTATAATTTCAAGTAGATTAGAAAATATGCTTTCAAATGAAATATAAATTACGGCTGTACAAATTTCTTCGGAATAAAGTACCACTTTTGAACATCTCCTTTCCGCCTTGCTGGGAATCGAACCCAGGACCCTTGGTGCGGCGATCCGGCATGGTAGCCATTGCGCCACACGGGTCGTCAAATCTAGAAAATATTAATATTTTACTAATGGCGTTACGAAACGAAACTACCATGTCACGAAAAAATTAAAACAAATTATTTGCTTGTACATCAGAACGACATCACACCATTTATGGGGATTAGCGATAAATTCGGTAATTAGAGTCGAAATCAAAATATATTGTCCAATTACTTAAATACAGTAATCCTCAATTAATTTCGTACTACCGGGTTAAGAACTTTCGATAAGATACTTTCTGTTTTTCTTTATTTTCATTAATCAATATAGTTCCTGTATCAATTAATTATTTAAAAGATACAATATAATGCTCTTTACAATAAAGAAATACATTTGGTATTAATTAACACATGTACATGACGATTGACAACATAGGATTAAAATCAGGAAAAAGTTAAAATCTTGGGTTAAAGTTAGTCTCTTCTCTACATGGTACACGCTAACTGGTATATTCGCTAACGTTATATCTTATCACTTTCATTGGACTATAACGTATAATAATATAGTGTAACCCCTCAATACTCCCTGACTATCCAACTGTGTCAACCGCCAAATGTTTTTACAGTAACCATAAATAATTGCTAATACTATTATCAGACATATTATGTACGCTTTACATTCCTATTGTTGTCCTCAACGAACCGAATTCACACACGCGAGTAGAGATAAACACACGCGAGTTTTAATACAGAGATTTAGTAAAATTACAATCGTATTATTGTAAGGCGATAACAAGGCTGATTATGACGCCGTATTTTTATTACAGCATATTAAAATTATTATTTTGATATCAGCCCATTGAAAATTGGCAAACGTTAGGTTTCCTAGCTGGCTAAGGCTAGGTGTTTTCGTTCTGAGCAGAAACAATTGGGTTTATTACGGCATCTGCATCTATCTTGGAGTAGGTACACGTACATTTTTGTGTCGCAAGAAAGGGATGAATGACACAACATGATTTAAGAGGAGGTTGTATGTAACTTGAAAGCGGGAATCTCTATTTCGTTAGTGCTAATTTATGGTCTTTATGAATTGAATTCAATATATTTGGACTCATATTTGAGCTCCAGCTCTACCGCTCTGAAAATATAGGCATACAGTGAAAGTAAGGAAAGATCACACAACCATGCGTTGTAGAGACATTAATTTAGATACTAACTACCTACCACTATTAGGAAGTGTTAAGTGCCACCTTTTTGATTAATTGAAGGATTTAAGTAGTCAACGATTCGTACTAATACTATAACATATCTAGTAGTTAAATATGTAGATTCTTGGTAAAAAGTACGTTATCTAGAGAACTATTAAAATTATCTCGGTAATCAAACACAGGTCTGTTCAACTGTGCTATTATAAAATTATACTGAAAGTCTGTCAGTTATCATAACAAACCATAACTATCTTAATGCCGAGTCTTCTTTGGAATAAAAGGAACTTTGTGTATTACATCTTGTAATTACACCGGTCGATTGACCTAGGGTACTATAGGGTACTAGGGTACGGTTTCTGGAATCCGGAGCAGCCAATTTTTAAGTAAAAAATAATTATTCGTGTAGGTGTTTTGTCAATACAAGTGCACGTTATTTTCGAATGACTTCGAATGCGATAAAAATTGAATAATTATAATCAGTAGTTGTAGTCGGTTAATAGACACACGTGCCTCGGTTACTTTCTTTAATAGTAAAATTTTCTAAGTATCTAAAGATCGATACCAGAAAATCCGTCGAACATATTGTCCAAGTTAAGATCATTAGTAAGTTAATGTTTTGATAAAAGTCACTTCATCTAGTTAAGTACGAATTTCCAATTTAATTCCTTCCTCGTCCAAGAAAAAAAAAACAACATTGAAACTGCGTTCAATTGTTAAGTCATTGATAATAAATAATGGGCATAAGCTCCCTAACGTTGAAGAAATTCTGAGTTTTGTTACTATGATACGCTAAAGAAAGTTGGTCCTTTTGACTTGAAATTTAGAACCATTTAACATACTAATGATCTTCCACAATTAACACATATTTTGACATACGATGACTACATTATGCATCACGATTCTAGTAAAACGGATGACCGTAGCCTGTAGAAATTATTCAATGATGATTTTATTATTTTTAATTATATTGAACCTGGATATATACAGGAGATTGTGATTTTCACAACAGGTGGTCTTATCACGAAATAAATATTAGATTTACTTAATTTCCTACACTGTAGCGTTTTTAACACAATAACTATGTCTCAAATACATCAACAAGCCTAAATTGCGTGATAATATTTTATTTATCAATACCACCTGCTTCCGAGAAAAGCCGCATGGATAACATAAAGTCATTAGCGAGCTTAAACACGATAACATGAACCGAATGTGGCAGAAAAATGCGTGTGGCGGGACGCGCGCCGCACTCACACGACATGAACACACGCAAAGCTGTGGCGGTGGCTGCCGTCGTGGTAATCGGACTGGGAATCATTGCAGGTAACTGACCTTGGTGAAAACACATCTTAGACTCCCGCCAGGACCTGGGAAACTATGCGCATTAACTCTACCACTATTCTTAATACTGTGGATTTTTGCTTCGTAGAAATATATAATATGGCCAGTGCTGAAAAGTGATCACACAATAAAATCATGTAATCTGTTTCTAAATGTGCTTAATCAACACCCTTACATACTTCATTCACTTTTACAAAAACACAGCTTTACCAAATTTTTTATAATTGTTAATTAATACCATTATTGGCATTATTATTTCTCCATGGGGTTCTAAAAGTAGGAGGTTTTACCAATTTTTGAGGAGCCGTAGACAAAACGGAACCCTTAGTTACCCTGTCGTCTCGTCATGTGAGTGTTTTTCATAGCACCTCATTAGGTAAAATGGAGATGATTATTTTTTCTCCTATACCCTATAGTGTGAAAGGAAAAAAAGGTCTTTCAAAAATATTAAGGGTCTGCAAAGACCATTTATCGACGGGGGTCTGTTTGCGAAATATTCGGCCTTAAATTGATGATTTTGGTTAAAGTCAAGTACCCTCCTACCTACTGCCAGCTCAATGGTAGGTAGGTGTTGGACATTAAAAAATTCACGGTAGTAGCATATATGATAATTTTAAAAGGATAAGTATCATAGTGAGTAATAGTCGATGAACTACGGAACTCTACATAGCGCGTGGCCTGACACGCACTCGGCTGGTTTTTAAATAAACAAACAATGATAAGATTATCTAGCGCGAAACATTAATTTGGATAAAGTTTATTGCTATATATTTAAAAGATAGAGAGTTATTAAAGTGATTAGTTAGTCGTTCTAATCTCCAGCAACGTTAGATTATCCAGTCGTTAAAATTTCCCAATAATGCCTTGAAAAATCCAAACAAGGAAGGTTTACGAAAACATTCCGTGTAGATATAATTAAACTATTGTTTATGTAAATCGTCGACATCATTCATTAAGGTACCCGGCAAAATAAAAAAGATTTTTTGTCCAACTGTAAATATTTTATAAATATAAAAATCTACTGTTAATGTTCCAGGTATCATAACATGGGTGGTGTTGTCTCAGCAGACGTCGGCGCCACCTCCTCCCGAGCTGATACCCTTGGACTGGTGGCAGCACTGCGTACTATACCAGATCTACCCGAGGTCTTTCAAAGACAGCGATGGCGATGGCATCGGAGACCTACAAGGTATGCTCAATCAGTATTATCAAGTCGAGATAATATTATACTACCTACTACAGTAACTCACGACAAATATCGACGACAATTTTGTCCGCTTTCTACACATACAGAAGAAATAATAGTAGGTACTTGTGTTATAAATAAGGTGTAATGTAAACAAATATGCAGCGTTAATTTTGTGTCTTTTGACAGTTCTGAAAGGCTATTCTGTTTTGTAACTCGACAGCGGAATCCGCGATGTTACAAATCCGTGATGTTCAAAATTGAAGTTCAAGTTCGAGATTCACTTCACTTCGCAAGTGCGTACTAGATGATTAGAGAATGACATATCAAGATGATGCAAGTTCGCTTTCGAGTGTCACTTGAGTGAGATTCGATTTCAGCTTCGATTTCGAGTTTATATTTTAGAGAATAGCTCTCCTGGTCAGTGACGAACAATTCGAACAAGGATTCGATTCAGATGAACAAACACACATTTCTAACTATCCAATTATTGATTGATGTTAGCAACGATTTTAATGACGTCATATTTTAATAAAATGACGTTTTTTCAGTAAGTTCATAAACAGGAACACAATATAAAATACGTCCCATAACCTGATGGTAATTTATACCAAATTCAATGTCGCCACGCAACATGCAAAGATATTGATATACCTTGACCCAGTAGCCCGGAACTCCTCGTCAGAACTGACTAATTAAAGTGTCTATAGCAGGTGCATGATCCTGTGGAAATGGAAATCCTGTCAGAAAATTGGTCCCAAATTAAACTACAGCAATGTTCCAATTAAATTTAAATGAACCGTCATAATTGTATTCTGATGAACCTTTAAATGACTATCTTTTCACGTATTCTAAACTCATGTTTTTTAGGTAACTAACTTTTTACCCGATAGCGGGGAAGCCAAAAGGAGGGTTACGATCTAAGACCGTATCTATTATATGTACGACGTACGTATGTATGTATGTTCATCTACATATTTCCACATAACTTCTTACGTAACTACTAATCATAATTTGACAAATTAAATATCGGTAGATGCGTCATTAACGTCCTCTGATTATACAGGGGGAGGGGTAATCTATGTTATACAGTAACTGACGTCACACTTTTACGATATGACGCCCAGTAGTAATTTCACTTAACTGTCAGAAAAAAAAACACTCATTTCCTTACTTTTCAGAGCGAAATTTTTACAATGTCAGGTTTTAGTTGTTAAATTATTAAAAATAATTAGGTACCTTCCAAAAGTTAAACTATTAACTTAACAACTAAACCGGAAGAATTAAGTAATTGAGCTTGAATTATTATTAGCACCTCTATATTATTAGTTACCATAGGCAGTCTATCCTAAGTATCTATAAAATTTGACAGGACCCGTGCCCATAATGGGACGTTACTCAGGGCAGATATAAACTGTTATTATTTTCCGGACACCTCGACTATTGTTGCTCGTAATTCCTAATGGCTTCCTGCCTTTAATAGGTTCACTCACTGTTAAATCAGGCTGAGATGAGGCAAACCTTTTTAAAAAAGAATTAATAAACTTCATGCATTCTTATACCTATGATGAATTTATAAAGAAAACTATCATGACTATGTTAACATAAGTAGTTAATGAGTTATAGTCGATAAACGTACTACTTCGGAACCCCACATTGTGGCCTAACACGCACTTGGTATTTCTTATCATCCAACTGGTGGTGTTCCAGGTATAATCAGTGAGCTGGAACACTTCAAGGACGCCGGCGTGGACGCTATCTGGATGTCACCGATCTTCGAGTCTCCCATGGTCGACTTCGGCTACGACATCAGCAACTTCTACGAAATTCATTATGAGTATGGCACCATGGAGGACTTTAAGGAGCTGATGGCGAAGGCTAAAATACTGGGTGAGAACTGGCTTGTTATATAAAATAGAGGTCAGAGGATGTAGAAAGGACTGTTAATTTAATGAGTGATAAAATTAAGTAATAGGTACGTGAAAAAAGTCCTGATAAAATTTTGCTGTTTCGTCCTTCTTGTCGATGATACGTAACTATCATCAGTAATCAGTGACACATCATATCAACACGTTATTGAATTATAACACGTAGCGATCCAGAATCATGGTGCCACCAAAATATATTAATACTAGCTGTGCCCGCGACTTCGCTGGTGCTGAAGAATTTCCCGTGTAAATCTCTATCCCCTGGGAACCTTAACCCCTAGTGGTATGAAATAAACAGTATGACAAATTCTCATATCTACCAAATACACAATAAAATCCATGAAATTCGGTCGAGCCGTTTCGGACGAGTGCAACCACAAACACCGTGACACGAGATTTTTATTTAGATAGTACCATAGTAACATAGTTTCACTATATCATAGTAATACTATGTTACAATGATATGATATCATAGTTTGTTATTAACGATATTATTTCGATTAATTTTGATAATTTTACATCGTAATATGTCACTATCGATTTATTGCCTTAATCGGCACTGAAACGTGCGATTAAAATATTATAGATAATAATGGATAATAGCTAACGATGATTAGCGAATATTAAAGAGCTAATCAATATGCGCTGCATAATGTAAAACTATTTTGTCCCTCTGTGCTCAACGGATTATACATATTATAATGTTTATGTAATTTATTATCTAGGGATTATTTCGGAAGTAACTTTATTAGCGACTGACTTTATTTTTTATTATTTTAAAACTAATATTAAGTTGTCGAGTAACCTGTGAAAAACACAAATGATTTTGTATTTTACCGTGACATTTTTCTTACCCCTAAGAAGTACACTGCTTTTAGAAAAAACTACCTCAGGTATATTCGTATAAATCGTGTAATTCAAGATTTTCTTCTAAGTGGAAATTACTTAGAAGAAGAAAATCTTCGCAGATAATAATAATGGTGGACATTAATAACATTTAATTAAAGCGAAGAAATATTTTTATTTCATTCCGGGTAATAATAATAAATAAGATCTGTTCGTTAACGTCACCATTAACAAGCGGTATTCCCGGCGTAAAGTTGGAATGAACGCCCGGTTAGAAATATAGTTCAGAATTTTTAATTTGTTCGTATCTTTGATTGGGAACTTGGATACTAATCCCCCCCCCGCTACGATTTCAAGCCAGCTTTCCACTTAAAGGCACAGATTTTCTTACGATAACGCGTGGAGCACAACTGCCGATGCTCTCCTGGCGTACTTGACTTTTATATTGGCAGAGAATTGAGATATCTTTGGCCAGACATATAAACTGCTTGAAGGTGAAGGAAAATCTTGTGAGAAGTCTTATTAACCGACTTCAAATAAGGAGGAGGTTCTTAATTCGACTGTATTTTTTTTTTATGTTTGTTACCTCAGAACTTTGGACTGGGCGAACCGATTTTGATAATTCTTTTTTTAATCGAAAGCTAGTGGCTGTCATGTGGTCCCACATAAATTTTATTGAGATCTGACAATGGCATCCATGAGAAAACTACATAAGTCGTAAATTTGTGTTAAGATGTGCGCGACAAATTGACGAATAACTCAATATCACGCCAACCGATTTCGATGATTCTTTTTTTAATCGAAAGCAGGCGCTTGTCATGTGGTCTCACATAAATTTGAACGAGATCTGACAACTATGTAGTTTTTGAGACTTTGAAGTCGGTTATTTTTTATTAGTAAAATTTAGATTATTACTTATTATGTGAACCTTAATGTTCCCAAACCTGTCTGCAGAGCGTCAATCTGCACCTTTCGCATTGTAATAAAGATCTGAGTCTGCAGTGGATTTGTACGTAGAATGGTCAATCATGACGTGATATTGAAAAAGTTTCAAATAAACTTTATTTTCCAGGTTTAAAAGTTCTTCTAGACTTCGTACCAAACCACGCCAGCACTGAGTCAGATTACTTCATCAAGTCAGTGGCGAAGGAGGAAGGATACGTTGACTACTTCATTTGGGCCGATGCACTGCCGGACCCCAACAACGCCACCAACAGGCTTCCTCCATCCAACTGGGTAGGTCTCAGGACATTCGTGACATTTTTGACGTGATAACGTCTATTATGACGATGAGCGCCGGGCGCATCTATGGCTGCGTTCCAGTAGACGCTCACATCGCTCACAACGATCAAAACGCGTTCCACATGGCGACCACGGTCGTCATGGTCGCGGTGAAAACGTCATTGATGACGTCATTAATTTCGCTCACGGCAGTTCACGGCACGCTCAAAACAACCCACCTCACGGGGTGGGTCGAAGTGCCCGTTCCACTTGGGTGTATGATTGTAACGCTCACAAGCTAGTGGAACAGGAAAAACCGCGGTCGTGAGCGTGATCGTTGTGATCGTCTAGTGGAACGTAGGGTATGAATTTGTCATGACGTTGTCACGTTAAACTACCGTTCGTAAACCGACTTTACAGACAATCATTTTTTTATCAGTCTATTATTTATCTAAATACATGGTTCTGCCGCTGCCCCCTTCTAAGAAATGATTTGCTGGAGACAGAAGGTTGCCAGATTTTTCCGAACATCTGCCATGTGTCAACTCTGTGTTCACTCCTCTACCGCAGTCCTACTAACAGTGATATACTTTTTACTATAGCCGGTATGTGCGTAATAGTGGGAAATATTCTGTCTGAACTGCAAAAATATTTACCCATAATATCCATGCCAATTTTATGTAAAGCGTTAGTAGCGCGGCGCAGGCTTCCGGCCGTTCCGTTAATACGACGCAATCAAAACCTCGTTTTAACAGCGGCCACCTGTAATAGTATGTAAATAGTATTACGTAATTCGATCGGCCATTATCCCCCGCAGTCCGAACGGACAGACGTTCCGACCGATTGTCACCCAACCTTCACCCAACATTATGTATGAACTACATATTTAATACTACATTGCTGAAATTGCATTCACATATATTATTTTATAGTCATTGCTGATTTTATTATATTAGTTAGAGAGTAGATTTAGTTCTTACAAGCTTTTATTGAAATTACAATGTTTAGATTGTTAGTTGATTTGGGTAAAATGTTGCAAGTTGAACATGTACAATACAATACAAAGCCATTTATTCCATATTTTACAAGTACATTTCAATGTGGTTAGTAGGTTGTTAGTAGTAGTTTACTTATGTTTATTGTTAGTATAGTTAGTCTTCAATTGAAATATGGATCCCTTTCTGGGTAAAGGCCTCCTCCAGTTTCTTCCATGTGTCCCTATCGTTGCTTAAGTCTAACCAGTTGTTTCCTGCTACCTGAATAATATCATCAGCCCACCTTCGCTTTGGTCTACCAATGTTTCTTTTCCCCCATGGGCCTTTCCATCGTGTGGTCTCTATGGTCCATCTTTTGTCAGTGTACCGTGAGATATGTCCTGCCCACTTCCATTTTAGTGTAAGTGCATGTTTGAGAGCGTCAGTGACTTTCGTTTTTTGTCTGATACTTTCATTCTTCACTTTATGTACTTTCCTGATCTTCAGCATGCTCCTTTCCATTGATGTTTGAGTGCATTTGATTTTTTGCTTTACTTTATTTGTGAATACCCAAGTTTGACATCCATATAGTAGGCATGGTAAGAGACATGTATCAAACACAATTTTTTTCAGATGTAGTCCATAATTTCCTTTAAGAATTTCTTTCTGCGACCAATATTTTTTCCATGTTGTGTTAACTCTCCTTGTTATTTCTTCTTCGTTATTAGATTTATTAAATGATACTTGTTTTCCCAAATATATGTAATCTTGAACATATTCTATGTTGTTTCCTTTAATTGCAAGGGGTCGTTTATAGCTGTTGGTCATCACCTTAGTTTTATTCAGATTCATTTCTAATCCAATTTTGGAGCTTTCGTGGTCTAGTGTTCTCATCATTTCCTCCATGTCCTTCGAAGTTTCAGCAAACAAAACTATGTCATCAGCGAACCTTAAATGGTTTAAGTAGTTTCCGTTTATAAGTAATCCTTTCTTTGACCAGTCTAACTTCCGGAATATGTTTTCGAGTACTGCGATGAATAATTTGGGCGATAAAGGGTCTCCCTGTCTGACACCTCTTTCTATTTGATTTCGTTTCCTCTTGTTTCTAGTTTTATTTTGCTGGTACTATTGGAATAAATATGTTTTAAGATATTAATGTATTTTTGGGGAACATTTGAGCATTGCAGTGCATCCCAGATTGAGCAATGGCTGATGCTGTCAAAAGCCTTGCTGTAGTCTATGAAGGCCACATACAGAGGTCTATTGAATTCTCGATGTTTTTCTATAATTTGTTCTAACGTCTGTATGTGGTCAATTGTGCTGAAGCCTGATCTAAACCCTGCCTGCTCTTTTGGCTGCATTTTATCGATATATTCTGTTATTCTCTTTAGGAGTATTGATGAAAACAGCTTGTATATGCTTGATAGAAGGCTTATAGGTCTATAATTTCCTACATCTGCCGGGTTTCCTTTTTTGAAGAGCAGAATTATGTCGGATGTGTGCCATTGTTGTGGTACAGTTTCTGTGTCCATTACCATATTAAATAGTTTTGTGAGATGGCGAGTTAGGATGGATGCACCTGTTTTGAGAGCTTCGTTACTTAATCCATCAGGCCCCGGGCTCTTCTCATCTTTTAGCTGTTTAATGTGTTCGTAAACTTCTGAATCGTCGATGGGTTTAATGTAGTTAGTTCCACTATTTTTACTGTTTTGTATTTCAATATCGTTGTTACATCTTTTCCTATACAGATCCATATAGTAGTTTGTTGCATGGTGTAGTACATCTTTTCTTGAATTAGTTGATTCAGATTTTTGTTCTAGCTTTTGTATCCATGTTTTGTGTGTAGACAGTTCTTTGTGTGCTCTTTTGGTACTTCTAAATTTATTAATGTTTCTTGTGATAATTTCGTGTCTATATTTATTGTAGTCCTTCCTAATTGATCTATATGTGTCTTTATATATTCTACTTAGTTCGGTTTTCATATCCTTTGTTTTGTGTTTAGTATGTATTAATTCGGTACGTCTTTGTATTAGTTGAATAGTGTCTTTACTGAATATTTTATGACCATCAGATTGGGTTTTATTTTTTAAAGTCAAACTTTCCAGTATGCTCTTTTCTATGAAATTATAGTAGGTGAACATGTAGGTACTATTATTTCTTCTGTGGTTGAACGCTGAACACTTAACGCGGCAATCATTTATTTTCTTATTTAAGTTATTTATGTGTAAGAAACATGTATAGATTCTACTTTCTTCTAAACTTAACTTGTTAATAATTTTGTCAAGTAGTGGCACTAAAGTAATAACATAAGTAGTACCTGGAACCAATTTTAATTTAAACTTTCTTGAGTAATTGACGAACAACTTCAAGGCTTTCCACCTACTTTTAATGGGGCGGTCGCAAGTTATACGTTTATTAGGGTTCCGAAGTAAAATCGGAACCCTTATAGGTTCGTCATATCTGTCCGTCCGAAGCAAAGCGGTGAGACCCTTAGTGCTAGAAAGCTGTAATATGGCGTGGATATACAATAATAACAGAAGAACTTCCACTCGCCTAGAGCTACACAAGTTATATGTATACGTATTTAGTATTGAAAACAGTACCAAATGAGTAGAGAACGCGCTTTAGTTCTTCAGAATCCGTATAAATTAAACCCAGTTCTATTGTTCTAAACGTTGAACGTGATGCGATAGTCGCTGAATGTGTCCGTTCGATTCATGCAATTACACCGGACACTGCCTATGGGATAATGGGTGTAATCAAATACGCAATGCCCAATGTAATACTATGTATATAACAATAGACAATAATACCAATCACTGCGCGGCTGTGTTGATCTCCCTTTAGTGAGATAAAGTTATTCTTTGAATTAATTCTTTAATATTTGTGTAATTGTTTTGTGATAATAATTAAAACGTAACATATTGTAGATTGTGTGTAGTAAAACTGTAACACAACGCATGCTGTGATTGCCTTTAATTGAAAGAGCAGTTATGTATATATCTATATTATTTGTTGATTTCAAGCTTGTTGCACTGTTTCTTGCGTTGGCAATCCAAATAAATAAATAAATAAATAAATAAATAAATAAATATTAATCATCTTTTGGATCAGAAATAGATTATCAATAGTAAAATACGAGCTGCTTTTTTTTGTATTTGAATCCCCATGCAGAGATTTCTTGTTAAATACAACTAAGCTATCGTGAAAACAATAGTCATTTTCTCCATTAACTGGAAACAACAATTATAATGATACATTTTTCTGAAGCATTTACGACTGCAATTTACAATAATTGAGAACAGACAGGCACCTTATTTCAGACTGAAAGAAAAACCATAATAAACAAGCTCTGATTTCTAATAAATAATCATAAAACACAAAAACATAAATGAATCAACATTCACAAATAATGTTACCAACAGGTCAGTCAGTTTGGCGGCTCGGCGTGGGAATGGAACGAGCAGCGTCAGCAATACTACCTGCATCAGTTTGCGGTGGAGCAAGCGGACTTTAACTTCAGGAACCAGGCGGTCAGAGACGAGATGTTCAATATCATGGAGTTCTGGCTGGACAAGGGCGCTGACGGCTTCCGAGTCGATGCCCTGCCCTACATGATCGAAGCCGACCCGGCAGACCACGGCGGCAGATACCCAGATGATCCATTGAGTGGCTTGATACACTTCGAGCCCCATCAACTAGGCTACACTATCCCACTTTACACCAAGGATCTGATCGAATTGTATGAAATTGTTTATGAGTGGAGGGAATTTGTAGATCGATACCATGAAGAAAATAAAGGGGATACTCGGTAAGTAATTACTATCACCAGATTGTAAATAACATTGAAATGGACTAGTATAAAAGAGAAAAGAACAGAGTAAACAAAGAGAATCAAAACAGTATAATCTGGAGTAGTATCTTTGTGCAGATAATTATACATTAATGAAAGTATAGATTGAAATTTTGTATCTTCGAGTTTGTCAATGACGAACTAGCAAGAAAAGCGCCTACCTATTTATTCTGCTATCCTACTAATATTATAAATGCCGATGTTTGTGAAGATGCAAGTGTGTGATGTGCAGTGCTATAATATGTATGTGTTGCCAGTGATGACATACGGAACCGAGACGTGGTACTTGCTTGATTGTGGTCATTATCTTACGTAGCATAAAACATGAGTGATGCATCTCTTCCACCATATCGTATCATTACCATTATTGTTCTTAATTAGGTATAATGTTTTCCAGGGTGCTATTCTCCGAAGGTTACGCCAACGTTTCGATGACAATGCTTTATTATGGCAACGAAGCGGGAGAGATCGGAGCCCACTTCCCCTTCAATTTTGACTTCATTACTGACCTCTCAGCCAAGTCGAATGCCAGAGACATTGTTTACATCATTCTTAGATGGCTCACATACATGCCTCATGGTGCAGTTGCTAATTGGGTGGTAAGTAGTTTCTTTAATATCCACGTATAAACAGAAATGTGGTAAATTACTAGTACATATTTAGAGAAAAGATTAAAATATGAAAATTATACGACATTGATTTGTTAGGCGGTACAAAGTTCGCCGGAGAGCTATTATACAGTAAAATATTCAAACATCAATTAATGGGCACTTTATAGTTATTAGTTTATGGAAATATTTTATAGACTTTCGAACTTCCCCGTGTTATCAGCGAAATCACAATTAAATTCGAATCAAAAAAGAATTTGACGAGAAACCTTTTCCTTTAACGAATCACACAATCGATTCTAATATTTAAACTTGAACTTTTTCCACTTTGTCAGTTTGGAAACCACGACAACAACAGGATGCCAACGCGATTTAGAGAAAACATGGTGGATGGACTAAACGCTCTCAACATGCTGCTGCCAGGAGTTGCAGTCACTTACCAAGGTGAAGAAATTGGAATGAAAGACGGCTACGTCAGCTGGGAAGACACGGTAGACGTCGAAGCTTGCAACCGAGGAGACCCTGACACCTACCACCTGTACTCCAGAGATCCCGCTAGAACCCCTTACCATTGGAATGACTCGATGAACGCTGGATTTTCCACAGCCAACAGAACGTGGCTGCCAATTGCTGAGGACTATCCCGATATCAATCTCGCCAAACAGAAAATAGATACGCGAAGTCATTTTAAGGTGACGTGATGTTTTTGATTCCTCGGAATGTTAAAACCTATTTGTTTAATATGTGGTTTGACAGGAAATGTCAATAATATGTCAATTGTTAACCCGTGTGAGAAATGAGCTTTCCTTGTCAGATTTTAAACAGGAACCTTATTTAAAGTCTCCTATTCTATTCATGGGCTGCAATGGATTATAAAAAACGAGTTGAAAAAACAGTCCCGTTTTCTAATGCAATCTCCATTTATAATCTCCATTCAGTAGACGAACCCCCCAGTCAGTCCAAGGCCGATAATATGCCGCCGTTAAACCTGTTTCATAAGATAAGGGATTAATTAAAATAGAGTTATGAATTCCAGGTGAATTTGAAATGGAACAGCGAATAATTAAAAAAAGCAGATTGAAGCAGGTTTTTGCGTCGGATAATAGGGATTATTTGTCGCGTGAAATGAATGAACAATTGAAATGTATGAGACTTTTAATCTCACACTTAGTTTTAATTAAGAGTTTTTTCGCTCTTAGTAATTTTCCGTGGAAGCTTGTAATAATTTTACAAATAATTAGGGCGAAGGCGACTTACCATCACGTGCCTGCTCTGCTCGTTTGTGGGATAGAAAGTATAATGAAGTAATAATGAGGTGATGAAGCCTGCCACAATAATCACGGCAGCAGATAATCACACTGATTACCTGGATGGTAGAGATTTGATTAAAAAATTATGTGGTTTTGTACCAAATTCGGGGCTTGGCCTTAGATATATCTTGCTGTAATAGCAAAAAGTTTAAGGAACGCAATTAATTTTTTGTTCACACATTTTTTTGTCATTATCTCTTTCAGGTTTACCAAGCTCTGACAGCTATTCGTAAGGAGAAGGCCTTATCTCACGGTGAATACGATATCAGGGCGCTCTCGGATCGATCCCTATATCTGGTGCGATATCTGCGGGCCTATGATACCCTGGTCCTATTGTTCAACGTCAGCGAGGGCCCCGATACCATCGCCCTGGAAAGGGTGCCGCATTTGACCCTCCCTGCCAGGATTCACGTGTCTAGTATTCATTCTAACAGGATTACCGGGTATGACAACCTACTTATAAAAGAAGCGTTAGCATGATAGCAATTTTTAATTTTACTTTACACATAGCTTTCATGTTGTAAAAGCTATAGGTATGTGAAGTAAAGTGAAGGCTTGCTAATACTATTCAACTCTATAAAATTGATGGAGAAATAAATTATTTTACTAGGTAGATATGAGTGGTACACAAAAAATATCCCACAACGAATATCAAAGTTAAAAGAAAGATTACACATTTATAAAAAAAAATGCCTTTTTCCCCTAATTTCCTTTTAATTTTTGTTTCAGTGATCAAATTATTGGGAGCACCTTGACGCTGGCCGCTGGTGAAATGATGGTGCTCATTTCAGCACCCGCCTCATGATGTTGAAGACTTGAAGTAGTATAGTAGTTATTTTAATAGACTCTTTGTCACGATACAGTCATATCCGTACATCATTTTTTGCTGTGAAGTAGTTTATGCTCCTTGTGAAACAAGTGTGAACAAAATGAACTATAATATGCGTATGTTAAGTAGTAAAAATGTAATGTTAGTGTAATTTGTAAACATCTATTATTTATTATTTTACTTATACGTCTAGCTTATTTATATTTTTGCTAATAAAAATGCATAAAAGCACTTGGGTTTAAATCATTTACGTCCTTGCCTAATCAATGCAAATACAAGTAAAATAATAAGACCTGTATTTTTCATTACGAAGTATTTATTAATAATTTCCACTTTGAATAGGTAAGTATTTTATTAGTTACTCAAAGTACCTTTGTGTACTTGTAATTGATTAATTAATATTTTTTGTTCGTTGGAACAATTTAACAGTACATGTGAGTGATAACTGTTTTACTTTTATCGCATAAAAACATAATTGTTTGTGGACAAAATAAATTATTTAATGAAAACAGCGACGGTTTTTAATACATATATTACCTATAATAATGGAATTTTGTAGGTTTATCCAAACGTACGAAAAGGCTTGTTACCCAATCATACAAAATCGGCTTAAAGAGCAGTTTCAATGAATTGAAGGATACAATATTTATCATCTCCTAAAATGGTAGGTACCCGCAGAATAAGGCGCTCCACCCACTGCACCGCGCCCCGTCGCGGTGCGCGGGATGGCAGATTTTACCATTGTACCTATGCAAGTATCTCAATTTATATAGAAATCACGCCTAGCACAACACACTGCCGACGCGGCAACGCGCGGGAAATCGCCCCGCGCGCAGTTGCGTTATCCGTCACCGCGCACCGCGGCGGGATGCGTCGTCAGTGGGTGAAGCGCCTAATAGCCCAGTCATTTTAGTCAAAATTAGGTAAGAATTGCGGAATGAGAGATACCCAGCTGATTTTTTTGTATAAAGTTGTATTTTGACATTCTAAAACTTGTCTCAAAACCTGCATATGGTAGGGTGACCGCGTCTATTAAAAATTTGAGGACAAAGGTCACAAAAATCGGTTTTTTGCAAATATCTCATTTCCTATGAGTTTTTCGCTATTTGTATCTTCATCAATATTGTAGAAAATTAAATTCCCTACAACTTTGGTTTCAAAAAAATTTTTATACGTTGAATCGTTTTCGAGATAGAGGGCGGAGAGCGCGCGGTTAGAGCACAATGTAAAGTCAACCAGTACAGTCCCGACAAAACATGCTATATTAAGTTTATTAATTCTATCTATGTAACAGCCTTTTAAAGTCCACTGCTGGACATAGGCCTCCCTAATTGGCGCCACTCCGACCGGTCCTGGGCCCTCTGAATCCAGCGGCTTCCCGCTGTCTTCTTTAGGTCATCAGTCCACCTGGTCGGGGAGCGACCAGTGCTCCTTTTACCGAGACGTGGCCGCCATTCGAGGACTTTGCAACCCCATTGGTTATCTGTCCTTCGAACGATGTGGACTCAGAGGGCCCAGAATCGGTCGGAGTGGCGCTAATTAGGGGAGGCCTATGTCCAGCAGTGGACTTTAAAAGGCTGTTAGATAGATAGAATTAATAAACTTAATATAGCATGTTTTGTCGGGACTGTACCGGTTGACTTTACATTGTGCTCTAACCGCGCGCTCTCCGCCCTCTATCTCGAAAACGATTCAACGTATAAAAATTTTTTTGAAACAAAAGTTGTAGGGAATTGAATTTTCTACAATATTGATGAAGATACAAATAGCGAAAAACTCATAGGAAATGAGATATTTGCAAAAAACCGATTTTTGTGACCTTTGTCCTCAAATTTTTAATAGACGCGGTCACCCTACCATATGCAGGTTTTGAGACAAGTTTTAGAATGTCAAAATACAACTTTATACAAAAAAATCAGCTGGGTATCTCTCATTCCGCAGTGAATTCCTAAGATGACTGGACTACTAAGACTTACAAATGGATAAGAGGTACATTATGGTTTAAGAATACATTAGAAATTATTGATTTGACTTATTTTATGTTACTGGTAGTAGCTGTGATATAATTCGTATCTTTTTTTTCCAGTAATTATACATTTTTCATTTCTCTATTGACCATGTTCTGAAGCAAGCAGGCGAGGTCGCGGGCAGAAGCTAGTAAAAGATAAAAAATGTTTACATGGTTTAAGCTTTAAAAAGAGATTAGATTTTATTTACTACGTAGGGGTTCTGTTATTGTTTTATTTAGTCAAAATGAAGAAGTGGGTCAAAGTGGTCGATATTACTGCTGGAGTCCTGGTGGTGCTGGGTGCAGTAGTGGGTAACATAACATGTGCAGTACTGGCGAGCAAAGGACCCGATTCTCCAGAACTGAAGCCACTGGACTGGTGGGAACATACCGTCATTTATCAGATTTATCCGAGGTCTTTTAAAGATAGCGATGGAGATGGAATTGGTGATTTAAAAGGTGAATTTTTTTTGCTATTTTTATGACCAAGGCTACATACTTACATACTATAGTACATCTCCTTAGTACCTGGTTATCCATATTTAACATTTAACGCTATATGTTGCTTTTAAGGTTGTATAACAAATGAAGCTCTATACATACACTCCTGTTTCTATGCGACCGGCAGAATGTCGATGATACATTTAGAAATTTGAACGGTGTTGACCACTTACAATCAGGAGGTCTGCCCACTCGTGACTACTATATAAAAATTAAATGGATTTCCTCTCAACATGATCAAAAAGGCTTTGTTTCTTCCCTTATATATGTTCAAATGACCGTATTCTAAATGAAGTTAATTTGAAGGTATCACAAGCGAACTGGAACACATCGTGGACTCTGGTGCGGGGGCAATCTGGATGTCTCCGATCTTCGTGTCACCTATGGTGGACTTTGGCTACGATGTCAGTGACTTCTACAATATCCATGATGAGTATGGAACAATGGCTGATTTTGAAGAGCTGGTGAACAAAGCACATTCCCTTGGTAAGACTCTATCTTAGTTAACTTAAAACAACTACAAATTTTCCCTAATTTATCCTTTATTAACCTTAAACACCATTACATCACATTTTTTACCGATTCGAAACGAGGAGTGGTACCGCGATGCGAGATTACTGTTCAGACTACATTTACAAATACGTGATTTAACATGGTGCATCGGGAATAAGGGCTGTGGCTTCCATGCCACTACAGTCAACTTAAGGATCCATCCATTTTTCATTACTAGTAACAAAATAACTGTTTGTAGTACGTATAACGTAGTCTGTATAACGGGGAGTGTTCTGAAGAACTGTTTGATTTAATACCTGCGGTTGATTTCCGTCACCATACATCACGTACCAGGTTCCATCAACACCACCTAAATACCTGGCGTTCGTCCACAGTTCGGTTTTCACGTAATTTCCTGCCACGGACGTGTAAACTGTGGAACAAACTTCCTGCATCGGTGTTCCCGCTAAGCTATGATATGAGGTCCTTCAAGAAGCGGATCTTTTCTTTTCTTCGTGGCCGGCAACGCATTGGTGACGCCCCTGGTGTTGCTAATGTCCATGGGCGACGGTGATCACTTACCATCAGGTGACCCGTCTGCTCGTTTGCCTGCTTAAGGCATAAAAAAAAATGAATGATCTCTTGAAACCTAATGGTGGCCACTCACGGTCAGTCCATCGCGTCAAATGGCGTGATATACAGCCAAAATTTGATCGTGAATGTGAAAAACTGATGGCGTGATATAAATAATTTGTATGTCCAATCGCGCCATTTTGACATATGTCATTTGGCGTGGCTCCAAAAATGACGCGATGGAATGACCGTGAGTGACCACCATAAAAGTCTTGTATCAAAAGTCACGTTTTTTATTGAAGGGTAATTTAACATGTCGCACCTATAACTATGCCTGTTCAGTAATAGTCGTTTCATGATGATTTTGACAATTTGCGCAGGTATTAGAGTCCTATTGGACTACGTGCCGAATCATGCTAGCAATGAGTCGGACTATTTCATCCGCTCTGAAGCAAAGGAGCCCGGCTTTGAGAACTACTTTGTATGGGCCGACCCTATTGTAAACTCAACTGATAATAGTCGACGCGTGCCTTCAAATTGGGTAAATTATATTTTCAAACATTAATAAGTTCTTATAATGGGACTAATTTTGTTATTATACTAAAGACATAAAGGATTAAATACATATATAATCATTTAAAATTTAACTAAAGTTTGGTCTGACTACTTACTATTCACTACTCACTTTGTATAATACTCCAGCTATTTAAGCAGTAAGAAGATCTTCATTTAAACGGTTCAATTAAAATCCCTAGATCAGTCAATTTGGCGGATCGGTGTGGCAGTGGAGTGAGGCGCGCCAGCAATATTACCTCCACCAGTTTGCTATAGAGCAGGCTGACTTCAACTTCCGCGAATCAGCAGTGAGAGAAGAGATGATGAAAATCATGACATTTTGGATAGAAAAGGGCGCAGACGGCTTCCGCATAGATGCAATCTCTCATCTCTTTGAAGCGAACCCAGACGACCACGGTGGTGTATATCCAGACGAACCGCTCTCGGGAAACATGTTTCTAAGTCCTGACCAGGCTGGATACACGACGCAAGAACATGTTAGAGATTTAATAGAAACTTACGACGTAGTTTATGAATGGAGAGAGCATATAGACCAATGGCAAAAAGCAAACGGATCTGAAACCAAGTATGTACAGAATTTTTTATAAAGTCTTTGGAATAATACAACCAACTGTGATATCATAAACTCGTAAACAAATATTCCTCTATTACATAAAATATGTTTGCTATAGTTGAATATCGACCCAGGAGATCCTCGGTCGTTAGATGAAGTTACAGTATCAAAGTGAATACATAGTAAGTATGTAAGTATCAGTGTTACAAAACATTTGAATTTCCTTCCAGAGTTCTATTAGCAGAGGCATACGCCAACATCACCATGACTATGCTGTATTACGGCGACGAGAAAGGAAGTCTTGGAGCTCATTTCCCATTTAACTTTGATTTCATTACTAGTCTCTCAGCTAGATCCAATGCTAGAGATTTTGTATATATGATTAAACGATGGTTGACTTACATGCCTTACGGAAATGTAGCCAACTGGGTGGTAAGTAAATGGATTTATGCAAAGAAATTATCTGAGTTAAATTTATACTTATCTTTTTGTATGTTATTATAGTTTGGAAACCATGATAATAATCGAATGCCTTCAAGATTCAGAGAAAACATGGTGGACGGTTTGAATGCTTTGAATATGATTCTCCCGGGAGTCGCCATCACTTATCAGGGCGAGGAAATAGGCATGAGAGATGGATATGTAAGTTGGGAGGATACCGTAGATGTGGCAGCTTGTAAACAAGGCAACCCGGACAATTACTGGGAATTCTCCAGGGACCCAGCAAGAACACCTTATCATTGGGACAAAACCATAAGCGCTGGTTTTTCTACAAATAATAAAACTTGGTTGCCAGTAGCTGATGATTATGTAGAAATCAATTTGGCAGCACAAAAGTTAGCTGACCGAAGCCATTTCAAGGTAGGTAATTGCAATATTTTTCACACTATTGTGTCGCTCGACTAAATCTTCCTAATCTACAAAATCTAGAATCTATATATATAAAATTGAAAAGCGACACACCGCTGATTAAACAAAAAATCTCAGAAACTGCCGAACCGATTAAGATGAAATTTGGCAGGGAGATAGTTTATGCTAAGGAGACGTCCACTAAGAACGGATTTTTGGAAATTCATCCCCTAAGGGGTACAAATAAGGGTTAGAAGACACTTTCATACAAACCAACTTTCTTAGTTTTAGATTTATAAACTTGAAAATTTTTATGTAGGTTTATAGTAATAAACAAAAGTTAACTTTAATATATTTTTTTGGAAAATCATCCCTCAAAGGGTTAATTTACTGAATTGAACTTAGTAGGCAACTTCGTCATTTTTGAAGTTAAAAACATGAAAAATTACATATTAGAAATTGAAAAGCGAAACACCGCTGATTAAACAAAAAATCTCAGAAACTGCCGAACCGATTAAGATGAAATTTGGCAGGGAGATAGTTTATGCTAAGGAGACGTCCACTAAGAACGGATTTTTGGAAATTCATCCCCTAAGGGGTACAAATAAGGGTTAGAAGACACTTTCATACAAACCAACTTTCTTAGTTTTAGATTTATAAATTTGAAAACTTTTATGTAGGTTTATAGTAATAAACAAAAGTTAACTTTAATATATTTTTTTGGAAAATCATCCCTTAAAGGGTTAATTTACTGAATTGAACTTAGTAGGCAACTTCGTCATTTTTGAAGTTAAAAACATGAAAATTTACATATTAGCTCCAGACTAGAAACAAGATTTGGAAGTATTATGTTTTTTTGGAAAATCATCCCCTAAAGGGTTAATTAAGAGTGTGAAAGTTAGTATGGACACTTCGTAAGTTTTGAAGTACGAAGGGCGAAAATTCGTATATAAGCTTATAGTTAGACACAAAAAATAACTATATCATTTTTTTCTCGAAATTCATCCCCTAAAAATAGGGGTTGGTAGTCAACTACATACAAATCAACTTCGCCAATTTTAGAGTTATAAATATGAAATTTTTTATGTTAGTTTATAGTAATAAACAAAAGTTAACTTTTACAATCTTTTTCGGAAAATCATCCCTTAAAGGGTTAATTTAGTGAATTTAATTTAGTATACAACTTCGTCATTTTTAAAGTAAGAAGGGTGAAATTTTGTATATATAAGCTTATAGTAAGACACAAAAAAAACTGTATCACTGTTTTCTCGAAATTCATCCCTTAAAAATAGGGGTAGGAAGCCATTTACGTATTTAAAATCAACATCGTCAGTTTTAGACTTATAAATATGAAAATTTTTATTTAAGTTTAAAGTTGTGAACAAAAGTTAATTTTAACACGGTTTTTTGGAAAATCATCCCTTAAAGGGTGAATTTAGAGGATTTCATTTAGTATGCAACTTCGTCATTTTTAAAGTTAAAAACATGAAAATTTATATATTAGCTCCAGATTAGAAACAAAATTTGGAAGTTACGTTTTTTTTGGAAAGTCATCCCCTAAAGGGTTAAATAAGAGTGCGAAAGTTAGTATGGACACTTCGTCAGTTTTGAAGTACGAAGGGCGAAAATTTGTATATAAGCTTATAGTTAGACACAAAAATAACTGTATCACTGATTTCTCGAAATTCATCCCCTAAAAATAGGGGTTGGTAGTCAACTACATACAAATCAACTTCGCCAGTTTTAGAGTTATAAAATATATGAATTTTTTATGTAAGTTTATAGTAATAAACAAAAGTTAACTTAGATTTTATTTTTTTCGGAAAATCATCCCTTAAAGAGTTAATTTAGGGGAATGAACTTAGTAAGCAACTTCGTCATTTTTTAAGTTAAGAATGGACAGGGAGCAGGAGAGGGAGAAGGAGCGGAAGAGGGAGATAGAGAGGGATAGGGAGCGGGAGAGGGAGTGGGAGCGGGACAGAAATCGGGAGAGGGCGCGGGTGTGGGCGGGATAGGGACTGGGAGCGATAGAGGAAGATAGAGGAGAGGGATATGAAGTGGGAGAAAGACCTCGAGCGGGAAAGGGAGAGGGAGAGGGATATGTGATGGGAGAAGAACCTCGAGCGGGAAAGGGACAGGGAGTGGGACAGGAAGAGGGAGAGCGAGGGGTGTGAGACAGGGAGCGGGAGAGGAAAAGGGACAGGGAGCGGGAGAGGAAGAGAGCAAGGGGAGAGAGGGATAGGGAGAGGGAGAGGGAGATGGAGAGAGAGAGGGAGAGGGAGAGGGAGAGGGAAAAGAAAAAAGTTAATGTTGTTTACTATTCCAAACCCGCTCCCGGAGGAATAATCTGTGATTGTATCGTAAGTTTCAGTATGTAAATTCCTAAATATAAGTACTTCAATATAAATGAACCTGTTTTTAAATTTTCTTTTGTGAGGGATAATAAATAATATGATAAGCATAATTTCCGCGTGCGAAGCTGCGGGCAACAGCTAGTATTTCAATAAATTTCACATGACATTTTGCAGGTGTACCAAGTGTTAACACATCTCCGGAAGCAGCCAGCTCTTTCTCATGGAGAGCACTTCATCCAAGCCTTGAGTAAGAACACCTTGATTCTCGTGAGGCATCTTATCACCCACGATACGTATGCCTTAGTGTTCAATGTGGGGACCGTCGCAGATACCGTGGACCTCACCAGGATAGCGTTACTGCAAGCTCCTCTAACTGTTTATGTTTCTAGTACACATTCTGGAAGAGTTGCAAAGTAAGTTATTCTTCTAAATAGTCAATTGAATTTCTTTAAATTAAAATTACGTGACGGATTAACCTGGGAATCTTAAAGTACAGCATGCCATGGAACATTAAGTCGGCACTTTATCATTTGTTCAATTATGTTAATTGACTACAAACGGTAAAGCAAGCCTTCAGCATAATCAGCGTTGGGACAGGTTACCTCCACTTTGGAGAGATGGGAATAGTGATCAATTTGTTTATACGAGTATAAATATAAGAAGTTATTGACTAATGGGTTTCGATATGTAACTGTATGACTCATCAGTCAATAATCTTCATCCAGGATGTTTACAGTTTAAAATTGACAATGAATTCGATAACGATAAAAAATAAGTATTGGAATCATTATGCGTCAATAAGGAAGTAAAAATATATTTTTGAGGATGTTGATATCTACAATCTATTTGGTGAAACAAACTGATTGCTGGTCAAAATCTACTACCATAAAACGGTTTGCGGGTTATAATTTCCTTAAAAACAACCCAAGTTGAGCAGGAGAACATGTCGTCACAGTCGTCTGTGTTCCGTGGTCAGGGCTATGGGTTCCGTGCTCTGGCTGTGGGGAGTGTTGTAAAAAGTTGTATCAACATCGAATCGGAGACTGCCAGGCAACAGAATCGTTCATTTGTTTTCCTTCCGAGTCTATAATGATATTTTTTTTGTTATTTCTAGCGACAACGTTGATCTGAAGGGCTTAACTTTGCAGTCGGGTGAAGCTTTGGTTCTTCGAGCGCCGCCGACTTAGATTTCATGGTTACAATAGTAATGGCATTGTTGTTTATTTTATAATTTTATTAAAATTTTATTTTCATTAAATTACTTTCATTATTCGTGCAAATTTATTTTCCGTTAGGCTTAGCATGCATTGCGATTTTTCACCGCGCGATTTTTTTTGCAAAATTCTGTGTGTTATGGAAATTGTATGAAGCTACACGCACTTGCGAAAAAAAATCGTGTTGGTTATGTATGTAGTACTCGATTTAAAAATCGTCAGAAAAGAAGTATGTGCCAGAACAGAGAAAAATTGTCATCGGGATAGCAATTCTATCTTTCTATGTATAATTTCAGGCTCTAGTCTGATTTGATATCATTCAAATGTACAGGCCTATCGTTGGATCTTACACATAGTACACTTTGGTGGAAAGAAATTTCGGTATTGGCATACAAAATATAATAATTTCCATACAAATGTATCCTTCTGTGCATAATTTCAAGCTCTAGCCTGCTTTTGATGTCATTTAAATGTACAGGACTATCGTTGGATCTCACAGATCGTACACTTTGGTGGAAATAAATTTCAGTTTTGCCATACAAAAAACAATTTTTCATACAAATGTATCCTTGTATGTATAATTTCACGATATTGCCTCTTTTTGATGACATTATAATGTATAAGGCAATTATAGGATCTCATAGATCGTACACAATGATGAAAAAAAAAGTGTTACCCTACAAAAAAAATTCATGAGGCAAAATCAGCGAGTTCGATTCCTGGCTAATAATATTGATTTTTCAAAAATCTGATTATGCCGTTTTAGTTTTCGTCAAAATCGGCCCTGAGACTCCTTTGACCACTTTTCGCTATTCCTCATAGTTTTGAATTTATCCATCCACGCTCACTTGAAAAATTCATTCTGTATACTCTTCTGGCAGATACTTGCAACCGCTAGAATGCTCTGGCTGTTTACATATATTTTTTAAACAATTGAGAGAATGTTCCCTGAAAATTTGAGCCTTGTGCGAGTAGGTTATGAATTGCTCTCAAAACATATTATGTAAATTACAACATATTAAAATTGTAGTCTTGTGGGAGTGGGATGAAAAAAAATATTTTTTGCATTCCGCAACTGCGAGATGCCTGCCAGAACAGTACTTTCTTAATTGACTTATAATAAAATATCATTTAATAAATTTCTAGCTTTGTGGGAAACGGGTTAGTCAAATGGTTCAGTAGCTCTGGGGCTATAATATACCTGAACGCTGAATGAGCCGTTTCCTCGGAATCATTTCAGCGCCGCCTCTGAAGTAGCATAGTTATTTTAATAGACTCTTCGTAACGATACAGTCATTTCCGTACATCTTTTTTTGCTGTGAAGCAGTTTATGCTCCTAGTAAAACAAGTGTGAACAAAATTAACTGAAGTATGCGTATGTATGTTAAATAGTAAAAATGTAGTATTAGTGTAAATTGTAAATATCTATTAAATTATTTATTATTTTACATAATATACGTCTAGCTTATTTATATTTTTGCTAATAAAAATGCATAAAATCCCTTGAGTTTAAATTATAGTTTACGTCTTGCCTAAAGTAAGAAGTTGGTCTGAAGTAAGAACCGAACCGAATCAGAACCCTTATAGTTTCGTCATGTCCGTCCGTCGGCGCGTGCGTCCGTCTGTCCGAAGCAAAGCACCGAGACTCTTAGTGCTAGAAAGCTGTTATTTGGCATGGTTAAATAACTCCAGAATCGTAGAATAAAATATTGAAAACATTTATTTTTTTCAGGGTACCTCCCCTACACGTAACGTGAGAATGATTTGTTTATTCGTCTCTTACCCTATAGTGTGGGGTATCGTGGAAAAGATCTTTCAAAAATATTATAGTTATTCTAAGACTATTTTTGGAATTATGAGTCCGTTTGCGAGATATTTGGCTAAAGTGCTAATTTTGCTTCGAGTCAAGTGTCCCCCTCCACCTGCTGACTAAACGGTGTCAGTTGGACAAGTAAAAAAATTCTCAAATTTTACAAGAAAAACTATCACGTCTATGATAGTAAAAGTAGTTAATGAGTAGGTAATAGTTGATAAAGTTGCTATTTTGGAACCCTACATTGCGCGTGGCCTGACACGCACTTGCCCAGTTTTTTGATCTTATGGACCGTACTGAAGAAAGAGAGAAAGAGAAAGAACTGTCTCCCAAGTCCCTAGCCGGAACACGACGAGCGTTTTGACAGCCAAATCAAGCAAGGCGGTGCAGAGGTGGTATCTAACTAGTCAAGTAAAGATAAAGATACCAATAATAAATTTTTTTATTTTATTTAATTAATGACTTAATATTACCCCCAAGCGGGCCGAAATTTTATATTATCGAAGAAATATGTGTACTAATAGAAACTGCTAATACTTTACCAGATAAAGTCACATAACAACAAACAAAAGACGTAGCTTCCTTAAACTTTTATGGAAGATAAAAACGTTGCGCGGAACAGCACTAGGAAGGATATTAAATAAATAGGTCACACGGAATGAAGCCCATAAATATTGGGGTCAAGTGTATGGGAAACACGGCTATGGATCTTTTGCATCAGTGCCGGAGTGGGGAGTGGGGAGTGGGGTGTGGGTAAACAGCGATATTGTCTTCCATCTCTGACGGAAACCAACAGATCGGAACTGCTTCAAAGTTACTTCGTTTGTAAATAGATTTAGCTAGTTCGTCGCCTGTAACTTACAACCCGGCTGTTAATTCAGGACTTTTATTAATTAAAAGAAAATAGTAGACCAACCGCTTCTTACGGAGAAGCCTTGAAAAAGGGTAACAAAATTCTACTTTAACACTAACGACTCAATAATTAGACATGATCAAAGTGTGTGGGTTAAAACAGTACCATAAAACTATGCCATAAAATTAGGCGTATATTAGTGACTTTACTGTAGCCACCAATAAGAGTGCAGCGTAACTATTTTTATGTCAGTTAAGTTACTGATATGAATGAATTTAAGCATAATCTATGAGCATCAACGATGTGGGTTTTAAGGTGTTATGATAAGAGAAATCTTTATAACATTATTGCCTGTAATAACTGCAAGGTAGTTAAATTTTATTACAATTATAGATATTTTAATGATAAGTTTATTGAGAGGACAATATAAATTGTTAATGAAAACAGTGATGGTTTTTAATACCTATATATTACTTGAAGTTTGTGTGTTATGGGTAACGCAGGTGGATTGGGTAACCCTAATCAGACAAAATCGGCTAGAAGAGCAGTTTCAATCGATTGAAGGATAGAATATTTATCATCTCCTAAAATGGTACCCGCAGGATAAGACTTAAAAATGGATAAGAGCTACATAACTAATGGTTTAATAATAGATTAGAAATTATTATTATGACTGATTTTATGTTACTACTAGTAGCTGTGATAAAATTCGAATCTTTTTTTCATTAATTACACATTTTTCATTTCTCTATTGACTCTGTTCTGAAGCAAGCAGACGAGGTCGCGGGCAGAAGCTAGTAGACGATAAAAAAGTTTATATGGTTTGCGCTTTAAAAAGAGATTAGATTTTATTTACTACGTGGGGGTTCTGTGACTGTTCAATTTAGTCGAAATGAAGAAGTGGGTCAAAGTGGTCGGTATTACTGCTGGAGTCCTGGTGGTGCTGGGCGCGGTAGTGGGCAGCATAACATGGGCAGTACTGGCAAGCAAAGGACCCGATCCTCCAGAACTGAAGCCACTGGACTGGTGGGAACATACCGTCATTTATCAGATTTATCCAAGGTCTTTTAAAGATAGCGATGGAGATGGAATTGGTGATTTAAAAGGTGAAATAATTTTTGGAACGAAGTTCCTTATTTTTGCTATTTTTATGATCAAAGCTACATACTTAAATACTACGAGTATACACTACATCTCCTTAGTACCTGGCTATCCATATTCAACATTTAACGCTATATATTGCTTTTATGGTCGTATAAAAATTAAGCACCATACATACAATCCTGTTTCTTTCTGACCGGCAGAATGTCGATGATACATTTAGAAATTTGAGCGTGTGTTGACCACTTACCATCAGGAGGTCTGCCCACTCGTGACCACTGTATATGTAAAAATTAAATGGATTTCTTATCAGCATGGAAAAGGCTTTGTTTCTTCCCTTATGTATGTTCAAATGACCGTATTCAAAATGAAGTTAATTTGAAGGTATCACAAGCGAACTGGAACACATCGTGGACTCTGGTGCGGGGGCAATCTGGATGTCTCCGATCTTCGTGTCACCTATGGTGGACTTTGGCTACGATGTCAGTGATTTCTACAATATCCATGATGAGTATGGAACAATGGCTGACTTTGAAGAGCTGGTGAGCAAAGCACATTCCCTTGGTAAGACTCTATCTTAGGTAACTTAAAACAACTACAAATTTTCCCTAATTTATCCTTTATTAACTTTAAACACCATTACATCACATTTTTTACCGATTCGAAACGAGGAGTGGTACCGCGATGCGAGATTACCGTTCAGACTACACTTGAAAATACGTGATTCAGCGTGGTGCATCGGGAAGGGGCTATAGCTTCCATACCACTAGAGTCAGCTCAACGATCCATCCATTTGTCATTGCTTGTAACAAAATAACTATTTATAATAGTGAATGATCTCTTGAAACCTAAAATTCTTGTATCAAACGTCACGTTTTTTAACTGAAGGGTAATTTAACATGTCACACCTATGACTATGCCTTCAGCAATAATCGTTTCATGATGATTCTGACAATTTGCGCAGGTATTAAAGTGCTATTGGACTACGTGCCGAATCATGCTAGCACTGAGTCGGACTATTTCATCCGCTCTGAAGCAAAGGAGCCCGGCTTTGAGAACTACTTTGTATGGGCCGACCCTATTGTAAACTCAACTGATAATAGTCGACGCGTGCCTTCAAATTGGGTAAATTATATTTTCAACCATTAATAAGTTCTTATAATGGGAGTAATTTTGCTATTATACTAAGGACATAAAGGATTAAATACATATATAATCATTTAAAATTTAACTAAAGTTTGGTCTGACTACTTACTATTCACTACTCACTTTGTATAATACTCCAGCTATTTAAGCAATAAGAAGATCTTCATTTATACGGTGCAATTAAAATCCCTAGATCAGTCAATTTGGCGGATCGGTGTGGCAGTGGAGTGAGGCGCGCCAGCAATATTACCTCCACCAGTTTGCTATAGAGCAGGCTGACTTCAACTTCCGCGAATCAGCAGTGAGAGAAGAGATGATGAACATCATGACATTTTGGATAGAAAAGGGTGCAGACGGTTTCCGCGTAGACGCAATCCCTCATCTCTTCGAAGCCAATCCAGATGACCACGGTGGTGTATATCCAGACGAACCGCTCTCGGGAAACATGTTCCTAAGTCCTGACCAGGCTGGATACACGACGCAAGAACATGTTAGAGATTTAATAGAAATTTACGACGTAGTTTATGAATGGAGAGAGCAGATAGACCTATGGCAAAAAGCAAACGGATCTGAAACCAAGTATGTACAGAATTTTTTATAGAGTCTTTGGAATAATACAACTAACTGCGATATCATAAACTCGTAAATAAATATTCCTCTATTACATAAATGTTTGCTATAGTTGAATATCGACCCAGGAGATCCTCGCTCGGCAGATAAAGTTACAGTATCAAAGTGAATACATAGTATGTAGGTACTAAGTATGAGTGCTACAAAACATTTCAATTTCCTTTCAGAGTTCTATTAGCAGAGGCATACGCCAACATCACCATGACTATGCTGTATTACGGCGACGAGAAAGGAAGTCTTGGAGCTCATTTCCCATTTAACTTTGATTTCATTACTAGTCTCTCCGCTAGATCCAATGCTAGAGATTTTGTATTTATGATTAAACGATGGTTGACTTACATGCCTTACGGAAAAGTAGCCAACTGGGTGGTAAGTAAATGGATTTATGCAAAGAAATTATCTGCGTAAAATTTATACTTATCTATATGTGTGTTATTATAGTTTGGAAACCACGATAATAATCGAATGCCTTCAAGATTCAGAGAAAATATGGTAGACGGTTTGAATGCTTTGAATATGATTCTCCCGGGAGTCGCCATCACTTATCAGGGCGAGGAAATAGGCATGCGAGATGGATATGTAAGTTGGGAGGATACCGTGGATGTGGCAGCTTGTAACCAAGGCAACCCGGACAATTACTGGGAATTCTCCAGGGACCCAGCGAGAACACCTTATCATTGGGACAACACCATAAGCGCTGGTTTTTCTACAAATCCTAAAACTTGGTTGCCAGTAGCTAATGATTATGTAGATATCAATTTGGCGGCACAAAAGTTAGCTGACCGAAGCCATTTCAAGGTAGGTAATTGCAATATTTTTCAAATTACGCTCGACTAAATTTTCCTAATCTACAAAATTTAGAATTTTTCAATAAATTCCACATGACATTTTGCAGGTGTACCAAATGCTAACCCGTCTCCGAAAGCAGCCAGCTCTTTCTCATGGAGAGCACTTCATCCAAGCCTTGAGTGAGAATACCTTGATTCTCGTGAGGCATCTTATCACCCACGATACGTATGCCTTAGTGTTCAACGTGGGGACCGTCGCAGATACTGTGGACCTCACTAGGATAGCGTTACTGCAAGCTCCTCTAACTGTTTATGTTTCTAGTATACATTCTGGAAGAGTTGCAAAGTAAGTTATTAAGAATAAATAGTCAATTGAATTTCTTACAATTAAAATGCTTGACGGGTAAGCTTGGGAATCCCAAAGTACAGCATGGTATGGAACATTAAGTCAGCACTTTATATTTGTTAAATTATGTAAATTAACTACAAACAGTAAAGCAAGCCTTCAGCATAATCAGCGTTAGGATAGGTTACTGCCACACTGGAGAGATAGGATTAGTGATCAATTTGTATATAGACATATAAGAAGTTTTTGACTAATGGGTTTCGACATGTAATTGTATGATTATGCAATCATATTCACCCAGGATGTTTAAAGATTAAAATTGAAAGAGAACTCTTCAATATTCGATAATGCTAAAAAGTAAGTATTGGAATCATTATGCATCAATAAGGTAGTAAAAATATATCTTTATGGATGTGATGATCTGCATTCTATTAATAAACTTGTAAAGAGGCGGAATAAATACCTAAAGTATATTCTGGAGTCTTCAATGTAACAATGCTCTATTATAGATCACAGTATAAAGCTTCTTAAAATTTTGTCCATCAGTAACTCATGTGTTACTAGAGGCTATGTGAATGTCTACATAGTCTGGACCACGGGACACAGTCGTCTGTGTTCCGTGGTCAGGGCTATGAGTTCCGTGCTGTGACTATGGGGAGTGTTGTAAAACGTTGTATCAACATCGAATTGGAGACTGCCAGGCAACAGAATCGTTCATTTGTTTTCCTTTCGAGTCTATAATGATTTTTTTGTTATTTCTAGCGACAACGTTGATCTGAAGGACTTAACTTTGCAGTCGGGTGAAGCTTTGGTTCTTCGAGCGCCGCCGACTTAGATTTTATGGTTACAATAGTAATGGCATTGTTATTTATTTTATAATTTTATTTAAATTTTATTGTCATTAAATTACTTTCATTATTCGTGCAAAGTTATTTTCCGTTAGGCTTAAAACGCATTGCAATTTTTATATCAAAATTGTCGAGGGGTCAGCGCCCTAGGACTTAGCCCCTGATCAGTGTAGGGCGAGATGGTCTTTTAGTATCTTTCAGTCGACTCATTCACTGAACTTTCGATAGTTGCGTTCGTGTGAAAAAAAAGAGATCGCTAGCATTGAGCCGCCACAGGTTGTCCTAGTTAGTTCACTTCTTCACACTCACTTCTAGCTTCTAGCCAACCCGCGCACGGCGACAACGCTATACTCATTGTAACGATATACTCCAGGTATCGGCTGCAGATTGTCTGCCCCCCATCATTTACACGGCTGATACTTCGGTAGCTTATCTAGTAATTATTTAGGGTACTTCACCAAAATTGAAGGGAGTTCGCAAATATTGAAGGTAGTTTGCGAAAAAAATTAATAAATAAGGGTAATTCATAAAACTTGCGTGTCTAATTGAATAATTTATGATGTCAATTATTATGTCTGCAATTCAACCAACTCGTTCCACGCATCATTAAAAACCAACCGATAACAATGTCACTTTGTCAAGTTATTTTCACCTTGTATACATGAATAAATTGACTAAGGTATTTAAATTTTACCGAACATTATTTCAGCATCGAACTAATATTCAACCAACATTTACACTTAACGTATGTACTTCATAGTCATGGTAAAAGAACAATAAGTAACATGATAATTTCAAAATAAAAATTAATGGTGTAATTCCCCCAGAAAACGTCTCTGGTTTCCTCTGAAATCAGATTTTTTTTTTTTATTTATTACAAAATCCACAGCTCTTTGAAGAAATAATATACATGTATTTTACGAATAATCTAACAGCCAATAACGGATTTACATTTTATAGCCTACATTTACAGGTTATCACTAAGTACATCCATCGAATATTAATCTAGTGTGTTGAGTGTACATAAGCGAAACAAAATAATCGTGCGTGTGTATGTGTGTGTGTGTGTGTGTGTGTACGTGAGTGTGGATGCGTGAGTGAGTGTGTGTGTGTGTGTGTGTGTGTGTGATTATATGTATTTAGTATTTATTTATATATAATATGTATGATATATTATCATGATGTAATGTATAAATATATATATATATTACATGTAATATGTATTAACATAAATACTTTTATAATATAGATTACTTGCTAATTAATATTAAGGTCCCTATTTTCACGTAGTAAGTTTTTAATTGACTGTCGAAAACAAGTTTTGCTGGTATGAAAAATATCAATGTTATTAAATGACTTGTTGTATTTTATTTGTAGCCGACTTATTACAGAATTATGCGCGTAATTGCTTTTGTGGCGGTCAATAGCGAACAATTGAGTATGCCTGGTTCGATTATTTGGAACACTGAAACGTAAGATTCTTGATGCTAATTCCTGACAGTCTATGTAAGGGAACGTTCCCAAACCACGTGACACATTTAGGGCGGGAGGGGGGTCTGCAAAACACCACGCTTGGTCACAGGGGGGAGGGAGGGGGTTTAGGTTTTTGTCACGTGGTCAGTATCCACTAAGGGAATCTCCCGCTTCCTCGAGCTATACTTACTCACCTACAGGAAGTTGGCGCCACACTTTGAAGTTACAAACATTTTGAAGGTTGTTCTAGGTTTGTTCTACATTGTTCCAAAACGCCATAGGGCTGAGAATGAAACTTTCAGAGAAAATCCAAAAAACGCGAGTTTTGAGCTGGCACCGCACTTTCAAGGTATCGCGATTCTGGCGACGATGACGATGCACAGAAATTGCCTTGATTGGCTTTGATCACAGACCATAACGCTCGGCTACCTTCTTCTTGAATAATTTTAAAATTATCAAATAATAAAATATATTTGCGATCCTTACATGCCATAAGTGACACGACACGACACAGTTTACAAAACAGTTTTTTTAACCGACTTCAAAAAAGGAGGTTCTCAATTCGACTGTTTTTTTATTATTGTTACCTCAGAAGTCAGAACTATGGACTGGGTGAACCGATCTTGATGATTCTTTTTTTAATCGAAAGCTGGTGCCTGTCATGTGGTCCCACATAAATTTTATTGAGATCTGACAGTGGCATCCATGAGAAAACCATATAAGTCTTAAATTTGTATTAAGTATGTGCGCGACAAACGGACGAATAACTCAATATGACGCCAACTGATTTCAATGATTCTTTTTTTAATCGAAAGCTGGTGCTTGTCATGTGGTTGCATATAAATTTGAACGAGATCTGACAAGTCGTTTTTGAGTAACTTTGAAGTCGGCTATTTTTTGTTAGTAAAATTTTGATTATTAGGGTTCCGACACGAAAAAAATCAAAAACCGAACCGTTATAGGATCACTCGTGCGTCTGGGCGGCCGCTGTTCACAGCCAATTTACTTCGAAACTACTGGTCCAAATGGGTTGAAATTTGGTACTCATGTACTTTTTTGTGACCCAAAGACGAAGGTATATAAAGTAAACAACTGAATTTTGAAAAAAAAATTGTCTGTAAAGTCGGTTTACGGACGATAGTTTTACGTGATAACTTCGTAAAGAAACATTGATGAAAAATTGCATACTTTTATGAATTGAATTGAAATATTATCATTGAATTATCATTATTTTGTATAATACTTAAGGAGTTAATTGAAAATTACAATTTTTTTGCGCGAGAAGAGAGATAAATGTGTCACAAGCCAATGCTTGGGCCGATCGTGTCTCTCTATCGCTTGTTCTGCGCTCTCGCTTGCACGCTCAGGCTCAGGCGGAAAGTGACACTTTTCCGTGCGTGCAGCCAGTGTTCATCGATTTATAAGACGTTATAAGACTTCAAAATAACCCAAAAACTACTTGTCAGATCTCGCTTATATTTATGTGGGGCCACATGACAAGCACCAGCTTTCGACTAAAAAAAGAATCATCAAAATCGGTTCACCCAGTCGAAAGTGCTGAGGTAACAAACATAAAAAAACAGTCGAATTGAATACCTCCTCCTTTTTTTAAATTGGGAAAAAGGGTTTGTTGTCAGGATCTCAAATAATATATTTTAGTTATAGTTCTACAATGGAAAGTTTTAAAATTATTCAAGAACGAATGAAAATTAAAGCCAAAAATTGACTATCCTTATCTCAGAATCTACTGACGCTTGAATTAAAAAAAAATACAGAGTTCTTTACTTAAATTTTACAGGAAAAATAAGTCAATGGTGTTAAAAAACGGCAAAAATAAATAAAATAGGAAAATAACGGTAAATACATAATCAACGGACGAAACCCTCTTGTCAAGTTTATTTTATTATAGTTCTGCAATAGATAATTTATATATTTTTAACTGTCTGCAACAAAAATTTTGTCACGTGAAAACTAGGGGGGGAGGGGGGGGATCTTCTCATATACCACGGTTGGTCACCGAGGGGGGGGGAGGGGGGTAAAAAATGCTAAAAAATGGGTCACGTGGTTTGGGAACGTTCCCTAACCGTTACATATTCCATGCAAAAATGACATGTCTATTAAAATCCGTCTACTTTGAAGAGGCATAACATGGTGATGAAGGCATGACTCCAGGTAGTCCACAATTTTACAAGAACTACGAAAGTTTAAATGCTTTAAAAATTTAATTTGTATTCTTTCTACGTTTTGAATATACTTTATATATTGATTGATTTCCATCAGAGTTGACTGTTTACCGCGTTCCCCAGGACAATTAATAATTTTCGCAACAAAAAATAGGTAGCTTGCTCTTCGCATTACCATCGAATGCTTACATTAGGTAAAATTCAACAAAGCAACAATTAATTTCAATAAGATTCATTCAAATAGTTACTCTATGAATTTTAGAACTCAATACCGATTGATTGCTATTACTGTGGCCTCTCACTATATGGTAAACCAACAAATCAATAATTGTCGTAGAAAGTGGAAGGCATCTCCAGGATACAACCAACAAATTATTATTCTCCAATTTGGTTTGTACACTGAAATTGACTACACAATAAAAAAACTAGACATTACACGACCAATAAACGTGTACATTCACCACCCTTACGAGTTACGAGTGTTTACTCGAAATTTTTTTTTTTCTAACCATAAGATAATTACGTAGGTAGCCCGTTTAAGCGTAACACTGCGGCAAAAGAGTTGTTGATGTATAACGCAATTACTGTGAAATTCAGATCACCTGTTTCAAACAGTCTTTCTGAACTAGCTGAGAAGGTAGTGACAGCTTTATGACGTTCCCCATGATAATATGTGATACAACCACAATAATATTCCCTTGCCAAAGAAACAGCTTACAGCAGCATAGCTGTTAATGAATTTTTTAAAACACCTTAACTGAGTTACTCTGCGATTGGTAGATTTTATATCATGTCAATCAGTTGACTAAGCTATCAATAACCCCGTGTGATGGTAAAATGTTTAATCTGTCAGCAATTACAGGTTTCAGTAGCAGTGAAGATTGAGAAAAGGGTTTCTTTATTTAATTTCTTATCTATCATAAAGTGCGCACTATAATTTGATATCGTCACTAACAAAAGATGTGTTAATTTCAGTAATATTTAAGCACTTTAACTTTTAGCTAATATAAAATTATCACACACAAAGATCATGGTTCATCTGACGGAACTGGCAATTGGCCATGATACGTTTCTACTTTGACGAGGTTAGGTATCTTCAGCAATATTTTAAAATCAAAAAAACTGCACCTATTAAATTTTCTTACTATGTCATCCTGTCTGTTAAGGATAATCAAAAACTGTACAGCTCTTCAGTAAAATAATAATTATCTTTAGATGTTTCTTGTAAGTAACAAAACGTCTATTCTTCACTCATTTGGTGCCAGTTACTCAATGTTGGGTGCACAAAATTTAGTAACCTACTGATCCTTTGTTGCCAGAAATCATCAAGTATTGAAACGCCAGTAACTATCGAATGTCAAATGTTAAATCACATATCACCTAATAACAGCAAAAATTAGATAAGGAATAATTATTCCTTACCTAAGCCACAAAGATAAAATCAATACAGATCACCCGTTATATCATGTCGTCCTCCGATGATGTAAATCGTGAGCCCAGTGAAAGAAGGCGTATGCGCTTCCATCAGTATCAACAAAATGCCGGTAGTTGGTGCTCAGCCTCGTTTCGTCGCAATGATGAAATCCCTTTTAGTTATCTTCGACCTTGCATGTCCATACCACAGTCACTGTCACTTTTATATTACATTACATTAAAGAATTACAGAATGTCTTTAATCGAATCGTTATCATCACTCTTAGATGTCACTCGCTTGAGATGCACAGACATTTGCACAGATTTCCGATACTTTTGTGGGTGCAAGTTAACCATACCTACGATACAAGATAGCGTATAATGACTAAGTAATTTTTCGTTAAATCAAGAACAAACAAAGCGAACCAATTTGGTTTACGCAACCATCACTCTTAATAGTCATCACCATCATCATAGTCTTTTGCCAACACAATAGCTCTAGTATTCCCCATGTTTTATAAACGGCACACGAACGTTTTTTTTAAGTATGCTCGGTATAAAGACCCGTCTTTCCACCATTAGCATCAGGATCCTACGATACTTTAGTAATGTAACGTGTCGCGTGGACGTCATGAAACGCCTAGTTGTGCAGGGTTGCCTGAATGAACACTGTACTGACAAGAAAAGCTGTGACCAACAAGAATGTACGCCAAGCTCCTGTTCGTGATATACGAAGAGCTCTAGTGCTACTCGCTACAAGATAACATAACTGACCACGACTGCTCTGGCTGCAAGGGCGTATCGATAATAATAAAATAAAAAATGTGTCATACCAATAATAGCTGTCTTACTTTCGGCTCCTTACATATTACCTCAAACCTTGTTCTGATCCTCCATAACCGAATCCTTATTTAAACAAAGTTGGTAATGACTAATGCTCGCCATCTACCTGCTTGTATTACCAGGATAGCCATCTAAAAACCTAAAGGGTGTGGTCCATTTCCCACGCTCTGATGTCGGCAAATCTAGATCGTCATCAGTATGTAGATGCTGCGTGGGTATGAGGGCAGTTACTTTTCAAAGGGCAATGTCAAATCACTATTGTTTTATTACAATTGTAAATAACAAAATAGTACCTCACTGTACTTCCATGATGGTTCTCTAATCATTTGGAATCAATTACATATGAACACTTTTAACGGTAACGGCGATTAAGTTGGATCCGTCGGTTACGAGCTACTCCCGTGGTAACTACAAGATAGTCGCCACAAGATGGCTGCTCTTCTGACGTTCCGCCAGAGTGACAATGACGTCTCACTCTGGCTGCGTTCCAGTAGTAGCTCACATCGCTCACAACGATCAAAACGCGTTCCATATGGCGACCACGGTCGTCATGGTCGCGGGGAAAACGTCATTGATGACGTCATTAATTTCGCTCACGGCACGCTCAAAACAACCCACCTCACGGGGTGGGTCGAAGTGGTCGAATTGCAGTGTTGCCAGATACGACGAAGTTACTCTCGCCAGTTTTTAGACTTGGCGACACTGGGTAGAAATGGATGGTGATAGAAATTTGGCGCAATTTTATAAAAGTTAAGGATGGTGATGGAAAAAATAACTTTATACGATTCGACAAGAAATACTTTAGTGGAACTAGTAGTTTCTCCGACAGATGCTCGACGTGGGGTCACAAGTTGATAGAAATATGTTAAATTATGTAAATAATTTTAATATTTTTAATGTTTAATTCACTATACATATAGCCATGTATACATTTTTCCTCGTCGGTCAATATCATTAACATAATTATTATGCAATTTTTTATTATAGCTTAAAAATTATAACATAACCTCTAATCTAAGTTTCAGACTTGTCTTATTCTCAACATCATAGAGTACATTTTGTATCATCGGCTAAAACGTGTAAATACTCTGTGGCTTGAACGCTCACGTCCGCGTCGCTCACTATACCCGTTCCACTTGGGTGTATGATTGTAACGCTCACAAGCTAGTGGAACGGCAAAATCGCGGTCGTGAGCGTGGTCGTTGTGATCGTCTACTGGAACGTAGGGTCTTTCAATCTTGCATCAAAAATGACAGCGTCACTGTCGCGCCGTCATATACGTCTAGCTTATTTATATTTTTGCTAATAAAAAAAAATGTACGTGTCGAATTGAGAACCTCCTCCTTTTTTTTCGTCGGTTAAAAATGCATAAAAGACAAACTTGGGTTTAAATCATTTACGTCCTTGCCTAATCAATGCAAATACAAGTAAAATAATAAGACCCGTATTTTTCATTACGAAGTATTTACAGTGAAACCTGGTTAAGTGAGACATCAAGGGACCTGCAATGTCGTTTCACTTATAGAGGTATTCCACTTACCCAGTGTCTCAGATATACAGGTATAAGTCTCAGATATAAAGGTTTTTGTTACGAAGTTGCTTGTCCCATGTTAGCAAACACTGTTCAAGTTCAGGATATTCTGATAAACGTACACGTTTTAGTTTTCCTTGTCCTTCAGAACATTGTGATTCAATTTTATGTTTACTCTGAATTATTCTACAAAGAGTAGATTTTGGCACATTAAATTCGGCACAAACTTCTTCGCGTGTCTTCCCACTTTCATAAACGGATATTAACTAGTTTTTCACGTAATGGTAACGATTGTAGCTTTCGTTTTGGCATTTTTCAAATAAACATCTGTATGATAGTAAAGCGAAACTAAAACTGAAGGTAATTGAAGCTCAAAATTACTTACGTACTTGGAATTACGTGTGGAATTTGTGGGTAGAATAAGAATGAGTAAACAAACAATGTTATCTCAGTTACAGAGGTTTATGCATATAAAATTTACTCGCTGTCTCAGTTATAGAGGTAACTATGATGATAAATCGAAAGAACAAATCCCAGATATAGAGGCTTACCTCGTCCCACTAACAGAGGTAATTCAGTGCCAAAGTGTTGGGACCTCAGCATGAGTTCCAGTTATGGAGGTTTCTCACTTATCCAGGTCCCACTTAACCAAGTTTCACTGTATTAATAATTTCCACTTTGAATAGGTAAGTATTTTATTAGTTACTCAAAGTACCTTTGTGTACTTTTAATTGATTAATTAATATTTTTTTGTTCGTTGGAACAATTGAACAGTACCTGTGAGTGATAACTGTTTTACTTTTATCACATCCAAACATACCTAATTGTTTATGGACAAAATAAATTGTTTAATGAAAACAGCGACGGTTTTTAATACCTAACTAGTCCAGCCATAAATTCTGTTACAAATGAAAATGCTATTTTTTTAAATGAAGTAATGTAATATTAATAAAATTTATACCTACATATTTATTAAAGTCTCAGCAAAAAATAAAAAAAAATATTCTATTCGAAATGGCCACCTTTGGCTTTTATACAGGCCTTTAATCTGTTTGGCCACGAATCTATGGATTTACGCACTGTTTCCAAGGAAAATTTCGCCACTGCTTGCTCCAAAGATTTTTTAAGAGACTCAATGTCGCCGTGTCGTTTAGAGCAGGCCATGTCCTCTAAAACTGACCATAATTTGAAGTCTAAAGGGTTGAGGTCTGGGCTAGATGAGCGCCAGTCTTCAGCTCTTATAAAGTCCGGAACATTGGTTTCAAGCCATGCTTGGGTAGTTCGTGCCTTGTGACCAGGTGCAGAGTCCTGTTGGAAAGTCCACGGTATATTTTTAAAAAGAGTATTGCTGAGAGGTTTCACAACATGATCCAAGACTGTATCTTGATACACTTTGGCTGAAATTTTCACTCCTTTTTCACAAAAATGCAGTTTTGTGACTCCTTGATAAGACACGCCCCACCAAACCATCACTGACGCAGGATGATGACCACGTTGTACCTTCCCGATCACTTGAGCAGCTTCTTTAGAACTGTAGTAAAGTGTACGACTTTATCATTTTGCTTATTGTTGTGTTCTTCAATCGTGAAAATTTTTTCATCGGTAAAGAGGATATTTCTGTGCCTTTCACCTGCGTATCGCGACAGAAGGCGTTTTGATCGATCCACTCTCTTTAATTGTAAAGATTGATTTAGGGCATGTCCTGTATATCGACGATAAGCACCGAGTTTCAGGTCTTGTTTTATAATACGCGACAGAGTCCTAGCGGGAATCTTCATATCTCGCGATAAGATTTTTTGCTTCCTAATGGGGTTTCGACGAATTCTGGTTTTAACAGCATTAACAGCCTTTGTAGTTCTAACAGCACGCGGCCACCCCCATCTTTTCTGGTCTTCGACAGACAAAGTGTTGTTGTATCTGTTGATTGTACGATATACGAACATACGGCTGATACCAAGCTTTTGAAGTGTCTGGAATATGACCGACGGCTCCATACCCACTTTGTGCAAGGCACTGCAATCCTATTTTCTTTAACACCCCATTCCATATTGTAATTTGATAATGAACACGAAAAAGTATGTGAAATGGTGCGAAATCGAAAGAAGTTTTTAAAATAATATACGTGCTCCAAATTAAAAATAATTAAAAAGCTGAAAAAAAGAAAAGTTTTTATGTAACAGTATTTATGGCCAGACTAGGTATATTACCTATAATAATGGAATTTTGTATGTTTATCCAAACATACAAAAAGGCTTGTTACCCAATCACACAAAATCGGCATAAAGAGCAGTTTCAACTAATTGAAGGATACAATATTTATCATCTCCTAAAATGGTACCCGCAGGATAAGACTTACAAATGGATAAGAGCTACATAATGGTTTAAGAATAGATTAGAAATTATTATTTTGACTGATTTTATGTTACTACTAGTAGCTGTGATATAATTCGAATCTTTTTTCATTAATTACACATTTTTCATTTCTCTATTGACTCTGTTCTGAAGCAAGCAGGCGAGGTCGCGGGCAGAAGCTAGTTGAAGATAAAAAATGTTTATATGGTTTGCGCTTTAAAAAGAGATTAGATTTTATTTACTACGTAGGGGTTCTGTGACTGTTCAATTTACTCAAAATGAAGAAGTGGGTCAAAGTGGTCGATATTACTGCTGGAGTCCTGGTGGTGCTGGGTGCGGTAGTGGGTAGCATAACATGGGCAGTACTGGCGAGCAAAGGACCCGATCCTCCAGAACTGAAGCCACTGGACTGGTGGGAACATACCGTCATTTACCAGATTTATCCAAGGTCTTTTAAAGATAGCGATGGAGATGGAATTGGTGATTTAAAAGGTGAACATTTTTTTCTATTTTTATGACCAAGGCTACATACTTACATACTATAGTACGTCTCCTTAGTACCTGGTTATCCATATTTAACATTTAACGCTATATGTTGCTTTTAAGGTTGTATAACAAATGAAGCCCTATACATACACTCCTGTTTCTATGCGACCGGCAGAATTTCGATGATACATTTAGAAATTTGAACGGTGTTGACCACTTACCATCAGGAGGTCTGCTCACTCGTGACTACTATATAAAAATTTAATGGATTTCCTCTCAACATGATCAAAAAGGCTTTGTTTCTTCCCTTATCTAGACACGCGGAGCGTGTCAGCCAATTTTCTAGCTAACATTGGCGAGCAGCACCGTGTGTAATATTACACGAACCATTTGGAGCCACTTTTGACCACCTCATAACTCAAAAACTATTCAACATAAACCTGTCAAATTTGGCTCATTTATTAAGACTTGCGAAATACATACGTCTTCCAAATTTCATAAACACATCTCAAACGGTTATTTAGATATTAACGTCGAAAAATCGAGAAATTTAACACTGACTGACCTATAGATCAAAACTATATCCAACTTCCAGGTGACCTAGAACGTTAAAATTTGGCATGCAGATAGGTAGTCGGGTGAATACAAAGAAATAAATCTGAAAGTAGTAAATTTTTATCATTTTATGATAATTTTTCAAAAAATTGATTCTATTAGGAACACTTACTTATAACGCCTGAAATTTATGAACAGCAATCAAAATTGATGACGGGTGGTCATTATGTGGAATACTTAACGAGTGGAATACCACCCTTAATTTTTTTCATCGAAACATATCAGCTTTAGTACTTTGTGAAGCTTTCAACGGGGGAAGATGTTCAGTGTCCCAAGTGCCTGTTGGAAGTGCATAGCAAAAGTACGTATTATTTACGTACAGATTAGTGAGATGTCAGTAGCCGTTATTTCCAGTGTATTGCATTGTTTCATTTTTAATGTGTGAAAAATTATTCTTCTCTTATCTTGTATGGCATGTACACCACTAAATTTTGTATTATTTCCGAAATTATACCAGTTTAAAGTGATTCGAAGTATTGTTTCCAAATATATTATGGCACGTTATCTCATCGAACACAAACTACTTATCTATATATATTATAAAACAGTAACTCGATAATGTCTGTACATTGAAGATATTTAAGAAAATTTGGTATCAGGGGACTATATAGGACCAATAGATTACGAATCTGTCATTTTTTAAAATCTTGTCTGTCTGTATGTTTGACACAGCATCACGCCAAAACCACTGAATGAAATGGAGTGCGGTTTTCACAGTTGTATTACTGGTGGTCTAACTTAAAATCTGGTGTATGTTTTATCGTGATACGTTGCTTAGAAGCCGAGATATCAATAAATAGGACTTTTTGATACGCCACATAACTGCAGGAAATACTGAAAGTGCCCGATAGAGGGATATAAAAGATTGTTTAGTATCGGAAATATACGTTATTTCTTGAAAAAAATCAATGTGTACCATTTTTTTTAATTTATAATTTTGCTGTTAATTAGTTCTGCTAATCAACAATAGATGTCACTTTAGGCAACTAGAAGCCATAATTAAACAATGTACGTAGGTCTGAGAACGAGTCAACAAATCTTTTATTGAAATTAATGTATAACTATACATATTTACAATATTTAAAACATTTTTTAAGAAATAAGTTACCCTACTCAATCAATAACACATAAACATGTTAGATTGTGCTATCAGATTCCTATGTTCAATTCGTTGTATGATGGTGTGGGTCAGAGTTAGTGATAATAATATTATTATGACACAATTTAGGAAAATTTTATTATCAAATATAGTTTTACCTGCACATAAATAAAAATCTTAAATGACAAAGTTTTACAATTTAGATTTTCTTATTGTGATGTAGGAAAAGAAAGTAGATATTAATAAAAATACAAATCACAATGAGTAAGAAATTAAAATATTTGCGAATAATCGTCTACTGCTGTCACCTACTGGTCAATGCGTACCAAGCCGGCTCCGTATAGGCTAATTATGACCGGATGTAAGTGCAATACATATACGAGTAAATAACTAAAATACTTTTGAATTTGCGAATAGCCACGTAAAAGCAGACGAGCCACCTGATGCTAAATTGTCATCATCCTCCATAGACGACTAAAAGCATCGTCCGTGATCAGATCAGACTAAAGGTATATCACCCATTGGTAGGCATATCCAAGAAAGAAAACAAGAATGAAAAAATAATAAATTATAAAGATGATTAAATTTCCATATCAAGTTTAGAGTGAGTTATTTATGATTTAGCAGTGAGTTATTTATTATTTAAATAGTAGTAAAAATAAACTAATGTTATGGTAATGCAGGCACGCTGTTTAATCCACAAATGGCGAATCAGTTTAAACAATGAGTTTCTTTTGAAACGTTTTATAGGTATAAAATATACGTCTGGTATTTGGGCCATGTTCTCGAACACTTAAAAATCCCAAAGTTATTCAGGAATAAACTCAGGAGAACTTGAGTCTCCCGGTTGAGAGGCGGACCCTGCTGTCGGGTAAGGGATCCTTTCATTACCGTAAATCTAGCTGGTACCGCGGTTGCGAAACTCCCCAAATAGTCGGGGGGCTCTTTTGACTCTTCGCGCAGAAGCGTTTAGCTCAGGTAGTCAAATACGGAGGGGCAAGACGTCCCTGAGCGACTCATGTAGCCCGTGGTCGGTGCGATCAAACATTGACCGATAAACCTGACATGGTACACCTCAGCTACCTGCTAAACCACCCGATCCGATCATGGAGACAGAGCGGCGCGGCGGCAGCGGCCGTTTGCGTGATCTGCTGAGCAGCATGGGGACCGTCTTACAGAAATTACTTGGTCAGATGAAAACACTTAATAAGTCGAAAAGAAGGAAGAAATAGTGCCAATAAAACACAACGTAATTAGAATGGAAGAAGAATTAGATTACTTTAGGTTTTGCTGTTGATACTTACGTGGAAAAAATTGTCGACGTCTTTGAATAAATAGGAGCAGTCCAGTATTCCCGTAGTCTGAATTAAACTGTCATTTATAATCTACAACTCCTACAATGTCCTGGTTTAATTTCGAGGAGCTGTAGTCGAAGTAAAACCTTTTTTTTTCAGTTGTCTTTATTTATCTCTGTAGATATATCTTAATTGACCAGGGCTGAAGCCTTTGAAAATGGTAAGTGAAAAAATATTAGTAGGATGATACCCATTGAAAAAGGAAGAGAATATAATAAAAATGAAAGGATAATTAATTTACGGGCGATCTGAGGTCGGGAAGTGGGGGGGGGGGGGGGGGTGAGTTTTGAATAGTAAAAAACGGTTTATCTCGATTTCCGGCAAAACTGCAAGTCCTATGGAAAAAAGTTAAATGGTAAAGTTATAGGTAATAGAAAGATCTACAAGTTTTGGATTTCCACTTTTTTCATATAATCTCAAACTTTATGTGAAAAAATCTAATAACCAAGTTTTTGGTTTTTTATTTTTCTTTTACAAAAAACAAATTCACAAATTTGGTGAAAACTTAACTTTTTATGTTCCAAACACACTGTTATTTTTTTGTTTACAAATATTTCTTTTTTCACCTTATTTTGACTTAACACCGAAAAAGCACCCTAATTTTCATTCGAAAATTCTCAAGTCAAAATATCTGCTTTTTTAAAAAAGTCAGTGGGATTTTTTTCCATGAAATCTCTACTTTTTGGTCGTATAAAAAATACATTATTATGGTAAATGTTGTGTGGTAGCTGCTTCGAAATAACAGTATATTGTATTAGGGTCTGGGCTGGGTTGGGTCTGGTTGTGTATCTTAGAGACAGACTATGTAACTCCAGAATGGGTGGGAATAACCGTTTTAATAATATTTGTTGATGGTCACGTTGACATAGCAAAACCAGTACAACATTGACCAATTCAAGATCTGATGGTGTACGTATATAAAATCCCACTAATATTTCTTAGGCGTATAATAAGATATTTTTTACTCTCGCTAAAGCGGCTAAATGGATTTAGATGAAATTTGGCTCACAAATATTTCATATCCCGGATAAAATAACAGGGTGCATGTCGTTCGAGGTCGGAGATGGATCTGCTTCTTCATCAGGTCAAGGGTATAATTTAGTTTGGAAGTTGGGTTTACAGGTTATTTATTGTTTTAGAGTTTTCCTCAAAAGAAAAAATATAGCTCTTATAGGATCACTTCGTTGTCCGTCAGTCTGTCTATCTATCGACCCTATTTTCTCAGGAATGCGTGGAGGTATCATTCCAAAAAAACTTAAACTTATTTGTATTTTGTTAATTGATCGCTATGTCCATGCATAGGAACGACAGTTTTACAGCGGCAAAGTTAAGTTTGTTACTGAATCATTTAATATTGCTCTTATGTTCGGTTCTCTTTTGTACAAAACCCTCGGTGCCAAAAAAACTCGCAATTCCCGGGATGTTTTTTAATTACTTTCATTTAATTCTCAAGTCCACGCAGACGAAGTCGCGGGTATAAGCTAGTAACTAATAAGAGTATATTCGACTATCGTATTTATTATTATAACTAGCTATTACCCGCGGCTTCGCCCGCGTGTTCAAAGGGAAGTAACAATGAGTTGTTTAACATGCATGACTCTTTCCTAGATATAATAACATAATAATTAATAATAATAATTCATAAATAAGTAACAGATCCAAAATCAAATTAAGTATGGAAGTTTGGAAGTATGGATAGTATGGACGGATATGGAAGTATAGAAGTATGGACAAATACGCATCATAATGGATCTTTCCATGGGAATGAGTTGTTTTACTGCGGTAAAAAGTAGCCTACGTTACTCTCCAGGCTCCTACCTATCTCCACACAAAAAATCTTACCATAACATCGCTCCGTTACGACGTGAAAGACGGACAAACAAACAAACAAACACACTTTCGCATTTATAATATTAGTATGGATTACTACTATCGTATCGTATCGTATTTATTATTATTATAACAGACTGGGATTTAGTATTGAAACCTAACCAACTAATGAAAACTAACCAAGTCAAATGTGGAGCTTGAATTACATGTTCTTGTGACTAAAATTTTAGGCTTTTCTACACAGAACTTGGCACCCATTTAGATCTCAATTCTTTTTTTTTTAATTGGCTTTTACTTTACATTCATGTTTTTGATGAGATATATGTTCAAATGACCGTATTCAAAATGAAGTTAATTTGAAGGTATCACAAGCGAACTGGAACACATCGTGGACTCTGGTGCGGGGGCAATCTGGATGTCTCCGATCTTCGTGTCACCTATGGTGGACTTTGGCTACGATGTCAGTGATTTCTACAATATCCATGATGAGTATGGAACAATGGCTGATTTTGAAGAGCTGGTGAACAAAGCGCATTCCCTTGGTAAGACTCTATCTTAGTTAACTTAAAACAACTACAAATTTTCCCTAATTTATCCTTTATTAACCTTAAACACCATTACATCAAATTTTTAACCGATTCAAAACGAGGAGTGGTACCGCGATGCGAGATTACCGTTCAGACTACACTTGCAAATACGTGATTAAACATGGTGCATCGGGAATAAGGGCTGTGGCTTCCATGCCACTACAGTCAACTTAAGGATCCATCCATTTTTCATTACTAGTAACAAAATAACTATTTGTAGTACATAATGAATGATCTCTTGAAACCTAAAAGTCTTGTATCAAAAGTCACGTTTTTTATTGAAGGGTAATTTAACATGTCGCACCTATAACTATGCCTGTTCAGTAATAATCGTTTCATGATGATTTTGACAATTTGCGCAGATATTAGAGTCCTATTGGACTACGTGCCGAATCATGCTAGCAATGAGTCGGACTATTTCATCCGCTCTGAAGCAAAGGAGCCCGGCTTTGAGAACTACTTTGTATGGGCCGACCCTATTGTAAACTCAACTGATAATAGTCGACGCGTGCCTTCAAATTGGGTAAATTATATTTTCAAACAATAATAAGTTCTTATAATGGGACTAATTTTGTTATTATACTAAAGACATAAAGGATTAAATACATATATAATCATTTAAAATTTAACTAAAGTTTGGTCCGACTACTTGCTATTCTACTTCGTACTACTCAATTTGTATAATACTCAGTTATTTAAGCAGTAAGACGATCTTCATTTAAACGGTTCAATTAAAATCCCTAGATCAGTCAATTTGGCGGATCGGTGTGGCAGTGGAGTGAGGCGCGCCAGCAATATTACCTCCACCAGTTTGCTATAGAGCAGGCTGACTTCAACTTCCGCGAATCAGCAGTGAGAGAAGAGATGATGAAAATCATGACATTTTGGATAGAAAAGGGCGCAGATGGCTTCCGCATAGACGCAATCCCTCATCTCTTTGAAGCGAACGCAGATGACCACGGTGGTGTATATCCAGACGAACCGCTCTCGGGAAACATGTTTCTAAGTCCTGACCAGGCTGGATACACGACCCAAGAGCATGTTAGAGATTTAATAGAAACTTACGACGTAGTTTATGAATGGAGAGAGCATATAGACCAATGGCAAAAAGCAAACGGATCTGAAACCAAGTATGTACAGAATTAATAATAATTATAAAGTCTTTGGAATAATACAACCAACTGTGATATCATAAACTCGTAAACAAATATTCCTCTATTACATAAATGTTTGCTATAGTTGAATATCGACCCAGGAGATCCTCGGTCGGCAGATGAAGTTACAGTATCAAAGTGAATACATAGTATGTAGGTACTAAGTATCAGTGCTACAAAATATTTCAATTTCCTTCCAGAGTTCTATTAGCAGAGGCATGCGCCAACATCACCATGACTATGCTGTATTACGGCGACGAGAAAGAAAGTCTTGGAGCTCATTTCCCATTTAACTTTGATTTCATTACTAGTCTCTCCGCTAGATCCAATGCTAGAGATTTTGTATTTATGATTAAACGATGGTTGACTTACATGCCTTACGGAAATGTAGCCAACTGGGTGGTAAGTAAATGGATTTATGCAAAGATATTATCTGAGTAAAATTTATACTTATCTATATGTGTGTTATTATAGTTTGGAAACCACGATAATAATCGAATGCCTTCAAGATTCAGAGAAAACATGGTAGACGGTTTGAATGCTTTGAATATGATTCTCCCGGGAGTCGCCATCACTTATCAGGGCGAGGAAATAGGCATGAGAGATGGATACGTAAGTTGGGAGGATACCGTGGATGTGGCAGCTTGTAACCAAGGCAACCCGGACAATTACTGGGAATTCTCCAGGGACCCAGCGAGAACACCTTATCATTGGGACAACACCATAAGCGCTGGTTTTTCTACAAATTCTAAAACTTGGTTGCCAGTAGCTAATGATTATGTAGACATCAATTTGGCAGCACAAAAGTTAGCTGACCGAAGCCATTTCAAGGTAGGTAATTGCAATATTTTTCACATTACTGTGTCGCTCGACTAAATCTTCCACAAAATCTAGAATTTTTCAATAAATCCCACATGACATTTTGCAGGTGTACCAAATGTTAACCCGTCTCCGAAAGCAGCCAGCTCTTTCTCATGGAGAGCACTTCATCCAAGCCTTGAGTAAGAACACCTTGATTCTCGTGAGGCATCTTATCACCCACGATACGTATGCCTTAGTGTTCAACGTGGGGACCGTCGCAGATACTGTGGACCTCACCAGGATAGCGTTACTGCAAGCTCCTCTAACTGTTTATGTTTCTAGTATACATTCTGGAAGAGTTGCAAAGTAAGTTATTATTCTAAATAGTCAATTGAATTTCTTACAGTTAAAATGCTTGACGGGTAAGCTTGGGAATTCCAAAGTACAGCATGGTATGGAACATTAAGTCAGCACTTTATATTTGTTCAATTATGTAAATTAACTACAAACAGTAAAGTTAGCCTTCAGCATAATCAGCGTTGGGATAGGTTACTGCCACACTGGAGAGATAGGATTAGTGATCAATTTGTATATAGACATATAAGAAGTTTTTGACTAATGGGTTTCGACATGTAATTGTATGATTATGCAATCATATTCACCCAGGATGTGTAAAGATTAAAATTGAAAGAGAACTCTTCAATATTCGATAATGCTAAAAAGTAAGTATTGGAATCATTATGCATCAATAAGGTAGTAAAAATATATCTTTATGGATGTGATGATCTGCATTCTATTAATAAACTTGTAAAGAGGCGGAATAAATACCTAAAGTATATTCTGGAGTCTTCAATGTAACAATGCTCTACTTATAGATCACAGTATAAAGCTTCTTAAAATTTTGTCCATCAGTAACTCATGTGTTACTAGAGGCTATGTGAATGTCTACATAGTCTGGACCACGGGACACAGTCGTCTGTGTTCCGTGGTCAGGGCTATGGGTTCCGTGCTGTGGCTATGGGGAGTGTTGTAAAGCGTTGTATCAACTTCGAATCGGAGACTGCCAGGCAACAGAATCGTTCATTTGTTTTCCTTTCGAGTCTATAATGATTTTTTTGTTATTTCTAGCGACAACGTTGATCTGAAGGGCTTAACTTTGCAGTCGGGTGAAGCTTTGGTTCTTCGAGCGTCGCCGACATAGATTTCATGGTTACAATAGTAGTGGCATTGTTGTTTATTTTATAAATTTATTTAAATTTTATTGTCATTAAATTATTTCCATTAGTCTTGCTTTATTTTCCGTTACGCTACGTTGACTAATCTATACTAATATTATAAAGAGGAAAGATTTGATTGTTTGCATTGAATAGGCTCTGAAACTACTGAACCGATTTTAAAAATTCTTTCACTGTTGGGAAGCTACACTATCCCCGGGTAACATAGGCTATATTATATTTTCAAAAAATTAGGAATCCTTAATAAAACTCCAATAATGTAACCCAAAGTGTAAAAAATAAGAAAACCGAAGCAAAGCGAGGGTGGTTACTCGTGTATTATAAACAACATTTCTGATCCAGTGGTGTACCTATACCTAATATTATGTATAGTGTAGTGTAGGTATATACTGATATCGCTCTCATAAGTGCTAACTTTGCATAGGACCGACCTTTTAATTTAATACAAAATACTGTGCAACGCTAAACAAATTATACTCGTTGTTTACCCCGACCTGGCGCCCAATTCTCATTTCGTAGAGATACATGTCTAACAGAGATATGTATCTCTATGTATCAGCTAGGCAACCAGTTCTGCTCAGGTTAGAGAATACCTATTTTTGTAATAAATATAAGTTTTATTTTTAAAAGATGTGCTAAGGAGTTTCTTTACGGCTTTTCTTCTCCTCCATGACAAAGCACCTTTGCGAAAAGCTGTTAAATTAAAAAAATTACGTGCATAAGTGTATCAGTTATACTTACATGAAAAAAAAGATTATTTCATTTCATTTCAGATATATCTCTGTTATATTATATATTTCTTTCTATATATTTCATTTCAGAGATATCTCTGTTAGACATGTATCTCTACGAAATGAGAATTGCCCCCCTGTTCTAGTTACTTAGAGAAATTCCAATGTCAATAGAGAACCGTTGTTCCGTTTATCAGAGGGCCACGATCCTGGCCGCGTCAGCATCCTGGCGTCGCAGTCTTTAATTTAGAACCAAATTCGCTAGTCTAGTTTAGCCTGCTATTTTAGTAAGCAGGCTATCCGTTTGTATGAAAATTTAGACTGCGATGTCTAGATATTGGATTCCTGATTACGAGCGCTATGTAAGCGAATATTGTGAACTTTGATTGTGAGTTCACAATATTGTAGCACCGTGGGCTTCTCTTTCATGCTCGAAAAGCAAAGCAAAGAATAGTAGAAAAGTAAAATATTCCAATATTATTATTAAAGCTGTTTTTTACTGTTTGCTGTTGGTATAAATTTGATTTTGGTACGGATTCGTTTGACTTTAATTTAATCTTCGTATTATCTTAAAAACTGTCTCCTTCAAAGTTATCATAAAATAAGTGATAACTGATTGAGAGACAAACCAAACATAATACGTCGATAGAGCCACGTGTAAATGGTTTTGTAAAGGTATATATAAAATAGGCATTGAGCTGAATACCTGCTATTATGCCCATTTAACTAATGATGAACATAGTAAAACCGATGCATCATTTCCACGTTAGAATTGCAATGTACGCAGCGGCTCACTCATTAATGTCAAACCATATATTACCTGAACGCTGAATGAGCCGTTTCCTCGGAATCCAATGTCGTGCTATAGGCAACATCTATAATTCAACTATGTTGAGCAAAATCAACGCTGATATCAATGAAATTTACAGGAGATCGTAGATCTCGTAGAACACTGGCTGACGCAGATAACGGTACCTACTTACTTGGCCTCCGTAGACAACTATGTTTTAGATATTCTCCTAAGTTTAGTGTTATCTATACTTCTATACTAATATTAGTAATGTGAAAGTGTTTTTTTGTCAGTCTTTCATGTCGCAACGAAGCTGTTATATGGTATGGTTTTTGTGTGTGGAGATCGTGAGGAGGGTGGAGAGTAACGTAGGCTACTTTTTACCGCGGTAAAACATCCCCATGGAAAGATCGATATTTTGTTAGTTGCTAGATATTTAGTTCCGGATGTTGTTAATAGATAGCGTTAGTAAAATTCATTTGCAAGTTCTGAATTACGCTATCAAAATATGATACATGTTTAATTAGTTAAGTCATAGGCAACTAAATCTTACTAAGTAAAAGAAAGTAAGATTTGTAAAAAGTCGATATCTACCGCGGGCGAAGCTGCGGGCAAAAGCTAGTTTAACATAAATGAGTTACATAGAATTGGCTTCCACCCTCTGAATTCGAATGCAGCACGCATCTCGGTTCGATCAAGAAACACATCGCTGGGTAACTTCGGGTTAGCTTTAATATGCATGACGCATCCTCTCAGCGTTACCAAGTTACTAAATTATTGCAGACGAAGCTGGTAAAATACGCTGTGCTGATATTGCAATTCTAGACTATCGAACCAAATTGTTCCAATTATCAGACAGAAACATTCATGATCCGAAATCAGAAGCAAACTGCTGCGTCCGCACGTTGGGGCTCGGCAATTAGTGTCAGGAGCTGAATTACAGGCCCTACATGGCTTGTCCGCCACAGTGTGAAAACTTTCATCGGTCCATCTTTGATGTCACAAGTATAGCCAACATCGTACCTTGCGTAATTTCTTTGAGGGTTATTGTAAAGGAATCTGCAGGAAAGATGACCTACAACGATCTATGAATGAATCTTAAACGTATAGAAGGCGGTATTAAAACATGCATCTACTCCAATGAGTTTCGGGAATGCGTTTCACTCCGCACTTCGTCGCGCGTCGACTGTTGTGAGAGTTAGGCTGTGGCGCAGATCCAACATGTTGACACAGCAGATGACACGTGGCCAAAATGTCGATTTGTCCACAATCCGTATCATCATCATATAACGTAGATATGTGCCAGGATTGCCCGTATTAATAGGCTTTCTGATTTCGGAATTGTGAATTTGTAGTTAATATTGGGAACCAATCAGAACTGGGTATTGGAAATGTTTCACCATTAATCTACAAGACGAGTCACCCGATAACTAGTGGTCATCATCGCCCATGGACGTCAGTAACACTGACGGCATCACCGACTCTATCGAAACTAACTATCGAAAAGGAAGCGGAAGCATTTGTCAGATGATTTTTATTCCTACATGTTACATTGCCTGCAGAGTTTGAAGCAAAGTTCACCATATTTGAAACGAATGAGTTATAACCTCGGAGTAGTATAAGCCAGTCCTTTGTACAGATTACAGTTCCGTTCCGCAATATTATTGTTTCATTACTGCCCGCCACAAAGGCGTTCGGAACGTGACCCAACATTCTCATTTGCTGCTCTGCAGGATTTACACACTGACCTTTTTTATCAGACCAATTTTAATTACGCCGACGTATGCGGGTTCGACCTCATTGCTACATGTCAGGTGGACGTTCATTCGATTCACGTAAGTGAAAAGTGGGCTCCTTTTGTCATAAATTTTAATTCGGCGTGACGGAAAATGGACGGCAACGTACAATGCCTTTGTCCGTATACGTGCATATGTATTTTACTCCAATAAGTCTGGTAATATCAAATAAAATTCAGTTGGCAAATTTAATGACTTTCTTGAGTATTACCAAAAATATTAAGGCTTCTTAAATTACATTGACATTTTCCGTTCTTAAAGACTATAGCATGTTATGAAACTTTAATTTTACTCATATAATGCAGCATATTAGCATAAATGGCTTTGAAAAGAATATTGTTTCTTACAAATGCTACTCTTTTTGAAGAATCAAAGAGAATATTGAACAGTGATAAATCCGCTCAGCGACATATAAGATATGGAGCTGATTTCAAGGAGCTGTTAAATATTACATTCAACGGGCGAAGTAATGATATTCAAAATGAAGGAACGGTTACTGTGAAAGAGGAAAAATACCGAGAAAAAGATTTTAAAACTTCAATAGGGAGAATGTCGAGACAAATTTTATGGAAAGAAACTTCAACGTTCATTCTGCTATTGAGTGAAAAGCGAACTCCCGGAGAAACTCATGTTTTCCGATCACCTATAGAGACTCTTTACGGAAAACTTTGTAAATAGGCCACTTGTGAAGTTCCGATGAATCGGATTCAGGTTAATAGATCCTTGTAAACACTTTGCTTGTGGCTAAGTAACGGAGCAGTTTAAATCGCTGAAAATACTACTTGTGTAAAATTGTCGCTGCAGTAATAACAGGCACTTAGTGAAAATAAATTTTATAATATTTTTTCTTAATATCAAAGTTGCTGATCATCCTATCTATCTGTTGCGTACAGACTCTCAAATACGAAGATTGGAATAATCTTAATCTTATTATAACATTAATTAACGCTGTCCGGGTTGGAAAGATAGGAAATCCTTATGCTGATACTCATCGATATTGATGTACAACCCAACTGCATTTATAAAGAGTGATAATTACTGCAAAAACCTATCGTAACTATGACATTTCCAACTACATACTTCATCATTTTTGTACCATTGTCATGACGAGAATACAGTGTAAAGCCATGAGTCACAGTTCAGTAACCATGTTGTTGTGGACGGTCGTTATTTACGCAGCGTTGGTGGAGCCGTGTATATGTGCAGTGCCAACCGTGTTTCCATGGTGGAAGAATTCTGTTTATTACAGGATCTTAGTAGATTCCTTTAGAGATTCGGATGGGGATGGCCTGGGAGATTTACAAGGTAATGAATTTTGATTAATCAGGAATGATTTTGATTTTAAGGATGACTCCAAAACGGCTTGACTGATTTTTATGAAATTTTTTGTGTATATTTGGTAGATGTGAGAATAGGTCGTTAAGTATATTTCATACTGCTAGGTAGTTCCTATCCAGTTTTTTTTTGGCAGAACAACTTTAATATAAAATGTAATAATTTACATTGTTTAAAAACACAGTAAATACAACAATGTAATTTCTTAATTGACCGCGTAAATGAATTCGTTACTGCGTAACTGAATTTAAAATTTTCATTACAGGTGCGGCAAAACAGTTAAGTTACATCCGAGCGCTGGGTGCCGACGCGGTTATTTTATCTCCGTTGTCTGCCAGGAGCACCGACTGCTCCACGCCCGGCATCATCGACTTAGTTCAAGTCGACCCGCGATACGGCGGCTCGGATGGATTCAACAAGTTATTGGAAAAGGCAAACAAATTAGGTAACAATATTTCATGATCCATCATCATCAAATAAAGATCAGATCAGAGTGCTCACAATCTTACGACTTCTACTAACTGGTCGTTGTAAACAACTGAGTTACAGCAATTATGCGATCGGTTGTAGGATAGACCGTTAGTGGTGTTTCTTGAGCACTTATGGAAATGCTAAGTAATGGACTTCAGAGCACTGTCCCGGCTAAACAATCCAGCAAGAAGTACAAATTTTTCCTTCTTTCGCAGAAATCATTCCTGCATTCCTGAATTTCTCAATAATAATCTCAAAAGTTAATAAAATTAATCTACACTTGACCAGCGAGGTTAAAATTGTATTGCTACTCTGTGGGTTAGGAGACCCTAGCCCAGCAATGTGCATATTTGTGACGACGCAATGATAAGATAATGAAATTCAAGAAAATAAATAGAACACTATGCTAATTTACTGCTCTCATTCGAATATCATTAAACATAAAAAATGCTTGATCTAACTACATAATCATACATTCGTACCTATATAATGATTACCAGCTATTACGGCAAGTTGAGCATGCGCTGAATTACCTACTGCAAAATCATTGTTATGCTTTTTGAATAATGGATGGTTTTTCATTACGCAGAAATCAAAGTGATCATCACGTTACCGTTGCAGACTTTTAGTTCAGATTCAGAATGGTTTAACACCAGTTCCGAACGTAAGCTTGGGTTTGAGGATTGGATCCTTTGGAAAGAGGGTCAAGCAGAAGTTTTGCCTGAGGTAAGATGGGTTATACATATACAATTAGTTTGATAATGATGCGAACAATAAATTTCAAGCCCGTCATATCCCTCAATATTATTACCTACTTACTACAATTAGTATTTCAGGATACTGAATCTCTATAAATAGAATTTATCCAATTTAATGACAACTTCTAGGTAGATAATGGTGTTCAAAATTGGACTTGGGATGAAAATCGGCAAGCTTTCTGGGGTAGCTCCAACAATGAAGCCGTGTTGAACCTCTGCTCTGAAGGCGTAACAGCAGCGTTGGCCACAGCCCAATGCTCCTGGCTCAAGCTAGGAGTTTCAGGCGTTCTGTTAAACCCGGACGTTCCAAGAGATCTAAGCTGCGGATACAAGCTGATAAGAAAGTTGGCCGCGGAAGCCATGAGCTGTGCTCGAAGCGCTAATCTGGATACTCCGTAAGTTCTACTTACTGACATCAGTTTTGGATATTGCCAAAATGTTATTTCCTTACACAAATTTTAAAAAATTATGTAGAATTTTTGGAACTGCAACTGTGAATAGATGTCCGCTAGGGGTATTTTTTAAGCACCTCCTTTAATCTCACTGTGTTCAACGTAAATTACCTAAAGTATCTAATACATACTCGTTTAAGTTACGTAATAATATTCGTAGTGTATAGATATCACTGTACTTCTAATTTCGTCTATCACATGTTATAACGGTAGCAATTCAACCTCGGCTCATATCTCGTCCCAAATAAAGTACCGTCTTCAATATGAGAGGATCGCAAACATCGCGAGGCCGATATTGCACCAATATCCTCTCTGATATTTTTTGCAGCGTAATCTTAGTGGAATCGTCGTTAGAGCCTGCAGCCGCGGCGAGATATTACGGGGACGGAGTAGGTGCCAATACCGTGATAAGTTACGCTCTGACGACGCCAACGAGAACCGCCCCGGAGTTGGCAATGGCCCTGCACGCTGCCTTGTTGTACAGCCCGCAAGATACGGCCCCCGCTTGGCTTGTGAGTGCCGTAAATATACTTCCTGCATGTCCTTGTTCCGCTTCGTATTGAACCCGTTAGAAGCAACATAGACACAGATAAAATTGCATTCATGAACCGAAAAGATCAATACCTCATTAATATTTAAAATACGTGATAAAGTGTCAATTCCTTTTGAACAGAACAGTTTATAAACGTTTGACTCTGTTGCTAATCTCAATATTAAGAGCCTCTAGCTCTGATCATAGTCTATTAATAACGTTGAATTGTAACATTTGTAACTAAGGGCCGTGAAATTGACATTTTGATTACACAGCTTCCGTTGCCCTTCCATTAAAGGGGACCAGAATTAAAAAAAAAATCTCAGTCACAGCGACGGTCTATGTTTTGTTTGACGTACTCAAGATTTAATACTCGGGACTGTAATAAATCTAATTAACAATAATTTTAATCTACAGACAAGTGTAAGCAATCAAAATCGAATTGCAACAAGGTTCGGCAGCGAAATGGTGGATTCCTTGAACGTACTATCGCTGGTGCTTCCTGGAGCAACAATCCTACAACAAGGCGACGAGCTGGGTGCAGCCGACACCATCCTCGAGTGGGCCTCCAATTCCACGTGTTGGCCAATGAACACGGTCCCATCAGCTGCTCCGTTTCCCTGGGACGATACCAAGTCCGGAGGGTTCACAACTGGTGAGCCGTGGATGCCGCTTGCACCGAATTATAGATATGCAAATGCTAAAACTGAATTCTCTAACGAACACAGCCATCTTGGTGTTTTTAAAATAGCTGCAGCAATGAGGAAATCTCCAGCTAATGGACAACACGTAGAGGTACATTATATTTTTTTCTTGTTTCCAAAATTAAAATAATAATATTGCGATATAATTGGCCACTACTTTAAATCACTTTTAAATCTCAACTTTTGTTCTCATCATAGGATTTTCGATTATTTAGGAATGTCTTTTACAGGGGTAAAAGAACAAAACAAAACAAACAAAAGAACAAAAAGAAGGGTCTTTTGTTCGTATTTTGCTACTTCTTACAGTTTCTCGTACTTCCAGATAAAACTTCTGAATGCCGCTTTAGCAGTTCTGAAATGGGGTGGAGCCGGATCTCTTCTCTACGTGTCTAACTTTGGCCGTGACCAGATTGAAGTGGAGCTGTCGCGGATCCCAGGACTACCTGCGGAGATGACGGTTGCAGCTTCTTCCGGGGGATCAAGTTTCTCTACTGGTTCTCACCTATCCTTGGAGAAAGTAGTGAAACTTGTCCCGGGAGAAACGATTCTACTAGCTGGACCTCCTAGGCACTGTGGGGGTCCTGGCCCCGTTGACAAGATAGCCAGCAAATTATCGGAGGGATGGCAGAAACTCAATAAATATTTTGGTAGTGCTTAAATACGTGTCTGCAATAATTATTGTTGATAGCATTGGGAGGTTATCGGAAGTAAATATCATTCGACGTAACTGTTTACACTGATTGAGTTATTTGTGACAATTTTAAGTAGAACTACTTATTTATAAGTACTATTATTTCTTCTGTGGTAGAACTGTACCTAAACAAGCACCATCCAGTAATTAAACACCGGACGCACCACAAAAATAACATTATATTTATACAAAACAAAACACTACCATTTTAAATACATTGTAGTAATTTATTAGTAATGTTTGTTGTAATAATGAAGTGGGACGGTCATAACTAGCAATAAATATGCGGCCACAATGCAGCCCAACGCGGCAGCGCTGCAGCATGCTGCCAAGCCGGCCTCGTAAACTACATGGCAATGTACCACAGTCCACAATCATTGCGGCGTCCAAATATAATATATTGTAATAATAACTAATAAACTAACATTCATTACTGCAGAGCAAGGAACGTTTTCGAACTAAGCGTTTATCTACTTCTTTTTCTTTAGATCTCTTTTTCTTCCCTTTCTCTTTTTCTTTAGATTTATCTTCTTCTTTTCTTTTTCTTCTTTTTTTTTTTAAGTGATAACAATATTTGTGTCCAAATAATTTTACAGACTATTTCCATAATATTAAGTTGTGTGCATTAATAAATTACTACTTTCGATTCGCAACCCGCTTGATGATTTTCAAGAAGAAATAAGCCATGTAATACATGTGTGTTTATCCTTGTTTCAACTTTTTATTAGTAGATACCTGAATTTTAATCTATATTACTAGCGAAGCTCAACAAACAGCTAAAAACTGCAGCTAAACTAATTACTGTGGTCAAAACTGTACATCCTCCGTCACCGTGAACACTGAAACATATTAAGGTTACAAGCTCCTTAGCTTGGGCTGAGGGCGCTTCAGCGCGAGCGTGGCTCGCGGCGGTGCGCGGTGTTGTCGCACTACCCGCACTACCCGCCACTCGCCTCCTCTTAAAGGACATTTTACTTATTTCTCCTATTTTTTTTTTGCTGTTTCCATTTATGAAATATCTCACCTAGAGAGCGATGCGACGGTAAACATAAGGTGAGAGAACGTTGGAAGCACGATAGCGTCTTTTACCGTGAGATTCAATTCAGTCAAGATGTTTTTTTTTTTTAATTACTTAGATAAAAATAGATACTGATTTCAGTTTATTTTGCATCAACGCGGTTTCTCATAATATGCAATTCGGCACATATCATCATTGAGAACACACACGATCATTGAGAATATTAAGCTCTATCCAAATTGTTGTAAGTAGCCTCAAGGTGGCGATATTAGTATGGGTTCACATATCAAGTCTGGAGAATTTTTATTACTCCTTTACTTAAACACTGATTTATTTTATTAACACGATGATGTGTGTTAATGTTACTAAATATTGATTACAAGAAATTTTATTGTTCTCAGCCTTGTCCGTGTCTCGCGCCGTAACTGTCAGCACGGCTATTAAAATATAAACTTCTTTTTCACCTTCAACCAGGTCCGACTAGCTTAAGTATTACAGACACGTTTTTATTTATCTTACTGAATTTTCAAGATGATGAGTCAAGTCAAAAAGAAAGCGCAAAAAATGCTTCTTAAAAAAAGTAAAAGAAACGAACTGCAACTTTTTTTTCTTTTTAGATCATGAGCTCGTGTCATAAGTCATAAGACATGAGACACACATTCTTAAGGTACTACTAACTAGCTATTGACAGACAAGATAACGGAATCAGGGCGCCGCGTACGACGCGGGATTAGGGTCCTCGAGCTACGCGTCGCGTCGCGTCGGCGTCGTGTAGCATCCGTGTAGAGGCCGCTGCCACGCCGTGTAGTGTGGGCGACCCACTTTATAGGTAACTAACTACTAATATACTGCGAATATTATGTATTAAGATAGAAACTGCTCGCAACCTTATATCTATATAATTTAGAATTATGAACGCTTCACTCAGACCTTTCATTTTGTCTGTTGTATTGTTTGTAATATCGACGTTGTCTACCCTTACATAGATATTCTACAACATATACCTCTTCTTTATCTCTCATAATGCATATTATATCATTGGATTCTCACCAATATACGATAGTTACCTGTATCGTGTACCAGCCTGCCTAGCCAACCTGAATTGGTGGTCGGACACAACAATGGCCTAATAGAATATTAATAACTACGTACACGGCACTCTTCACATTGGAAGGAACTAGTTTTAGTTTTAAACGTACATAACTTTTGGAATATTGAAGGCGCGGGCTGATTTAGAACATAGTGATACATTTTCTGATACAGACCTCAGGATATTTGCATTGTACGCCAATGTTTTGACCCAGTGCATGGATCCATGTTCCAATATTGGCGTACGAAACAAATATCTTGAGGTGACATGAGGTTACCCGTATCATAGCAGCTAAGATTGTAGAACCTAGTGAGACACTGAAGATCACTTACCTATATATTTTAATGTCTTGAAGTTCAAAGAGCGAAATTCAAATAACAACAGATAACTAGCCCAGTGGACAATCAACAACTCAAAATCAAATCGATAGTTGCTCTACATCAGTCGTATTAGGTGAACGTGAAGTTTTCTTAAGGTGTAACCCTAAGAATGATGAATTAGGAAGTAAAAATAGTATTATGAATATCTGAAACTCTTGAGAAACACTCCAGGTTGTCGTTATAATTAAAATAAGACGTCACACACAAGCACACAGGGCGGCAATGAATAATGCTGGATTTTAGGACGCGCGGTTTCCACGCATCATTCAGAAACTTGCGCCGATATTTTTATGGAAATATTTTATATTCTACACATTAATACGATAATTATCGTATTAGAATTATAAACAGTTACTCAGTATATAAAATGGAGCATAATATTCTTAAAATACTCATCCTTGAAGAAGAATTCCAAACGTTGATTCTACGTCGTTTAGGTTAAGTGATGCCTCTAATCTGTCTCATTCGTTTTCTATACTATGAGTGCGTCCAATTTAAAGGCAAATTCTGTCCATAACCAACACTTGTTAAGTCATGAAAAAGAATTTAAGGCCACAACTTACTGTTACGTTACTATAATTGAGATCTACTGTACCTGCTCATAAATTAATAATTAGAAATGTTTAAATCCCGTGTAAGTTTTAAAACAGAACGAAGTTGCGAACAATAGGTATTTAAATCCTACACTTAGTTTGAGCACGATTTAAAAAATCGCCCTAATGTCAAGACGGAAACGAATCGCTTCAAAATGGAGTCATCAAGTTAAGCGCGAAGGATTCGGTCGCCGCCAAAGGGCGTGGTGGTTGTTGCGATTGTTTAAGAATTAGGTTAAGCTACTTACAGAACTTGCTTTTCTCAGCATTTCCAAGGCTAGCTATGGCGATGACGGCGAGGAGCGCGGACGAGAACTTCCGCGACGTCATGGCCGCGCGGGCTGGCGGGAGCCCGGCGCGGCGCTTACTGCCGGCCACCGCCGCCACCGCCGCCACCACCGCCGTATCGACCGCACCCGCGCATGCGTCACACTATCCGAAGGTACCCACTACCCAGGGGTTGCAAGCACACAAAATCTAAATTCGAATGGACCTAGGTATTTATTCAAACATCGAACATTTAATCGATTAGAGGTCTGTGCGTTAAAAACCGCGCGAATACGTACTGACGCATTGAGAGGTTGAAACGCACAAAATCAAATTTCGAGGACCTACTCATTTAAACATTGAACATTTTAATCGATTAGAGGTCTGTGTTAAAAAGCACGTGAAACACGTAAAGAGTTGAGAGGTCGAGACGCAAATAATAGCAAATTAAACCGATAACAAAACAAATTCTGATTTACATTACATACTCGTAGCATACAGCCATAGCGAAATATCGATTGCCATTTTACTCGAATATTGTTATATAGTTAGTGGCCATAAATTATGGCAATTCAGTTTCAATCTACTCTATGGTCGCCAAAGTAAAATGAAGCAAGGGCTTATGGTTGTCGTTGCTATCCTGGAAAGATGATCACTCGTAACATTTTGACAACACTCCAACTGCCTCTTAAAGGCGACCTTCATTAGACCCATACGAATTTCCCTAAAACACCACGCAGTGTACTTCCTCATAAATAATTCAGAAGGTAACTTTGAGGTCTTACCGGCTTCAAGATTTAGCGAACGAATGAGTGACACTTTAATCTGAGATCTAGTTAACACCATCGGTATATTTATACTCTTTCAGTGCTTAAAGCTCACAATCAAATTACACTCTTCAACTCAATACCTAAAAGCTACAGTGCAGTTACACATAAAGGTAAACACCTAATAGAAATGGAATAATAGATGGCAATTGCTATTTTTCGTGTCTATCATCGACTGCAATCTATGATATTCATATTGTCCTACTGCTACTTCCATCCTACTAATATTATATTAGTAAATGCGAAAGTTTATGATGATATAAGGATGTTGTTGCTCTGTCACGCTAATGGTGGCCACTCACGGTCAGTCCATCGCGTCAAATGGTGTGATATACAGCCAAAATTTGATCGTGAATGTGAAAAACTGATGGCGTGATTTAAAAAATTTGTACGTCCAATCGCACCATTTTGACATATGTCGTTTGGCGTGGCTCCAAAAATGACGCGATGGAATGACCGTGAGTGACCACCATAAATCTACTGAACGGATTTTCATGAAATTTAGAACACAGGTAGACAGGTATTAAGATATAGGGTATTTATTATATCCCGGAAATCGCGGACAAAACGCTCACACACTCATACCCCGCATTAGGTTATTACCTGTGTCGCGGGTGGCATGGACGACACATATAACACATCACAATCACACCCATGACCCGAGTACAAATTATCTGTCACATAAATATCTGCCCCGGCCGGGAATCGAACCCGGGACCCCTCGCTACGCAGGCAGGGTCGCTACCAACTACACTACAGGGTCGTGAAAGCCGCGGGCATAGCGCTGGTGAATAATATATGTGCATTTTAATATAAAATTTAAGTGTGGTAGTAAATTTAACGGTATAATTATGTATGTACTTACATGGCGGTGTTGCCATGTCGTCCGCTTCTCAAAGACACAATATGAGTAATTTTTGTGTTGTGATCTCCTTGCCATAAAATCGCAAAATATTTTGTTATACGAAGTAGATCAAAATAAATTTATAAATAAAAGACAAAAATCTAAAAAAAAATCTTTAACAAATACTTTTTCTTATAGATCTTCGAAAGGAGACGAAACATTACCGCAAAACTACCTTTAACGCCTTAAATATGACATCAAAGTAATTTTCTAACAAATATCGTAAACTAACTCCGACATAGCACACACGTCGACGATACAATGTAGACAGCACTCACACATTGTCATCGTAAATAAATTACACGATGAAAATTAAAGAAAAAAAATCGACCTAGATAAGACGTGTTCTGTCCCCTAAAGACGGTATTAGTCTCGAACCGCTACCACCGGGTCCACAACCAACACCGACTTCTCAAGTTGACGGCTACAGGCTTCCCTTGCCGGCTGTGAGTGCAGCCGCGCCCCGCCCACCCCGCTCCCCCTCGCCACTTACACCAGCTCTTCAGCCCTGAGTACCACTCGAAACGAGGACCCTCCACCGTAAGGTATCTTTTTGACAATGCTCACAGCAAAGGAGCAAGATTAGTTCGACCAGCCGAGTGTTCCTGCCCAGAATCTTGTCAAGATTTTTGGCAAGCGTCGGTCCTTTCCGTGTCATTGTCCAAAAAAATATTTTATAATGATGTTATGGGAAATAATATTGTGTTTGTTGCTTCATTAATATATTTTATGAACCTAACGTTTTTAGCAAAGGAAAAATCGTATATCGTAATCGTATTGTGTGATATCGCGCATATCACTACAGTCACCACCAATAAACGATGAACTCGTGAGACTGAGAGATGATGATGATGAATCACTATGCAGTGTCCAATCACGTGCTAAGTGGTCTTGTCCATCTACCATCGAACAGGGTCTATCCTCGTTATTGAGTAGACTTACCTCCCAACTCAGAGTCACTAACGGTTACTTAAATCGCTCCTTAATAAAGAATCACCATACAAACTCTGTATTAAGGAGCGATTAAGTAACCGTTAGTGAGTCTGAGTTGGGGCGTTAGTGTATTTTGCCACGTTGCTCAAGCAGAAGTCGATGGATGGGTTAGTGGCGAACCCAAGTATCACAAGTGCAGTACAGAATTTTGTATATTGACATTTCAACCAAGCCATCCATAAATTACGTTTCACGGCGATGTAATGTGACATTGTGTGACAAGAGGTGGGAGGAGTCCTTTTCGTGACTTCACATTTCAAAATCGAATAAATGGTATGTAGGTAGTAAATATTAAAAAAACAATAGAAATAAAACTTATTTCGGAACTGCAAAATTTCATAATATGTGACGTCACACTAGGGGGAGGTCTCACAAATGTGACCAGCTGTGACACGGACGGGGAGAGGGATCAAAAGTCATGAAACTAGTGTGACGTAATTTGTGGATGACCCCAAGTTGTATGAGGGGGAGATTCTTAACACCATTTTCTTTTTATGCCTTTAGCAGGCAAACGAGCAGACGGGTCACCTGATGGTAAGTGATCACCGCCTCCCATGGACATTAGCAACACCAGGGGCGTCACCAATGCGTTGCCGGCCACGAAGAAAAGAAAAGATCCGCTTCTTGAAGGACCCCATGTCATAGCTTAGCGGGAACACCGATGCAGGAAGTTTGTTCCACAGTTTACACGTCCGTGGCAGGAAATTACGTGAAAACCGAACTCTGGACGAACGTCAGGTACCATTCTCATTATCATTATCAGACTATGCAAAGATAGTTGTAAGCACCGTCATATTATTATCAGGTGAAACGCCGAAAACCGAAGTGTCAGAAAAAAAGGATGCAGTGAGGAATAGTATTTTTAATTTAAGGAAAATGCCTTCAACATTTCATATACTATTTCATATAACATTAAATTGTAACTTTTATTTTACTTTTAAGGTAGCGCTCTATAGTGTGGGAGATTACTTCCACCCACATTGAGCTTTCGGTGTTAGTGTCCTTGAGAATATTTCTGACTTGTGCTTTATACGATTTTAAAATTATCTAAAGCGTTTTCGTATTCATAGACCTGAAGATTATTTATTCTATAATCAAGTCAAGGTTTACAAGATACTTGAGACTAATCAGTAATCACCCAGTCAATTCCCGTAGCTAACACTTATTGCTACGGAAATATACTCAAGACATGCGGCACCTAACGACTCAAGTGTTCCTGTTATTTTTGTTAGAATGATAATAATTATTGACATAGTTGGTATGTAATTATTTCAGGTTGGTTTAAAATATTAATAAAATATTTAGATTTTTCATAAATTTTACACTGAAAAAAATGTGATGCTTAGCAATATCACTCAGTACAATACAAACACGTTAAAACAACGAAAAAAAGGTAAAGCAAAAAAAATCAGGATGAAACTTCCACAAATCGGCTAATCGGCTAATAAATCGATTAATTGTGCGGATCAATCAAGATAGAGACAAAAAAATTAGATAAAAAACCGGTCAGTCCAGGATCAGCAGAGGTCTCGAATACCACTCAGCCCGGTAATGGGTGGGGAGGCTGCCGACGGGTACCCCAGACCACCACTGATGATAACCCACCGCCGAAATTACGGACCGGCTGCGCGTTTCTACCGCGTGTTATCGCCCCTATCTGATAAACGACGCACGTCGCGATAATGATAATTCCTGATTGTAATTGTGCTAATGTGTCATTGCGTACTGATGACGTTTCCACTAATGAGCCCACAATTTGATTAGCTATGTCGCTTTTCGATTTGATCGTGGCAATGGCCAGGGAGATGGACTGTAAACAAGGAACTCTACATTCATCGACACTCGACTCCATGATCGACTACGGATGACATGATTGACGGTCTGTTCTACGGTTTGCTTTTTGGGGTATTTAAGGCAATAATTACCTTGTTATTTATTAATGCATTAAACTTTATAAATTGTTTTTAAAGTCACCTGCTCATTGTGTGTCTGGGTGTAATAATACTCATTCAGACAGACAAAAGACATATATATCTTTAGATTTCATTAGTCACAAAGGTGTGCTAGCTCTGGTTAAATGTGATAAATAAATAATTCGATTGTACAGCCTGGAACCCATAACTAAACCATCTGCTAATGCTTCACAATACATATACAGCGAGATTAATTAACCCCCGACGAAAACAGAGGAATGCTATAAGTTTGACGTGTTTATGTATTTGTTGTGGTGGTGGCTGGCGTGGTGGCGCAGTGCTAACGGCTACGTGACGTGATGCGCGGCTGGATTTCGATATCAACGCATATTTCATACTGTCCGCGCGGAATGTCCAGTTTCGGACAGCTCAGCTGTAGTGTAGTACTGTAGTCTCCATCGTTTCAAGAACACCATGGATACATTGGTATTTTTAATTGATACGGTAACTTGGACTCCAGTTAGAGCAATTGGCAAACTTTGAGGAAATTCATTGAAAGGCCCTGACTTTGGAGATTATCTAATAGCCACATGATATTTTACCGAGAAATCATTCATATGACTCGGACCGTAAATCCGACTATCAAGTTGTTTTTGTTCTTGGCCACATTAAGGCGGTTTAGAATACCACAATACTACCCCGGATGGATGTCATAAAAGGCGACTAAATCCGTCTCCCTGGTGGTAGCGTCCCTAATTAATACGATTAATTTTATTATTTCTCCATGAGGTCCGCCTGGATAGCTACCACCCTGTTGTATGAGTCAGCCGTCAAACGACTCGTCAGTCGTCGTGTTCCGACTGGGGTATGAAAGTCAGTCTTTCCTTCGTTTTCTTCTCTCTTTCTTGACCAGCAAAGCAATTCTGATGTCCAGGATCCATCAGGTGGATCGTCAACTCGTTTGACGGCCTTCGGATTTCCATAAAAATTATCGCACATTATTGTAAGATGTCCACGCGTTACGTACTAATCCTGTCTGTCATTTACATTTGCTAAATTCGATCCCTATATCCTCTCACCCTCCCAGGTCCCGAACCACATCCAGAATCTGTTTCCCGTGTGGCCACCCTCGTCCAGCGGTTTAATTAATAACAGCGGGTGAGCCGAGCCACCTGTAAGCCGATTATGCATCTACATCTGCAAACTATATAGACTTTCTAACGCGATCCATATTCCGAATTCCGCCTACATGTCCGCTCGTGCATTGATTAAATTCTTGTGTCAGTGTTTTTATGTCCCCGACTATATAATATAGATGTCCTAGGCCGCCTAGCTCGTAGGAATGCTATCTAAATTGGTTTTACTCTTGGATATAAATATAGAAAATAGGTGCAGTCACTACTGATGCTGCAGATCCAATATTCTCCAACTGCCAACTGGCCATAGAAATCATACTAGAGACCGTACAATAGTCAGCGTCCTAATAATAAAGTCCTCATCTAATTAATGTAAGATTCTCAGCTGTACCTATATTTAAACTAACAATACAAATAAATGGTGTTGATATTTGAAGATTTCGTCTTGATTGTCTGTTGGAGCATGCAACTTTGTGATCATAACAAAATAAGGCACAACATAATCTAAATTTTACTAACAAAAAATAACCGACTTCAAAGTCTCAAAAACTACATAGTTGTCAGATCTCGTTCTAATTTATGTGAGACCACATGACAAGCGTTTGCTTTCGATTAAAAAAAGAATCATCGAAATCGGTTGTCGTGATATTGAGTTATTCGTCAATTTGTCGCGCACATCTACGACTTATGTAGTTTTCTCATGGTTGCCGTTGTCAGATCTCAATAAAATTTATATGGGACCACATAACAGCCACCAGCTTTCGATTAAAAAAAGAATCATCGAAATCGGTTCGCCCAGTCCAAAGTTCTGAGGTAACAAACATAAAAAAAAAATACAGTCGAATTGAGAACCTCCTCCTTTTTTGAAATCGGTTAAAAATGAGCAGGGCCGCTGGCCACGTGATGGTACATGGTCACCGCTGCCCAGAGGCATCCGTGATACCATCATCATTGACCAGTCAAAGGCCAATAACTAAAGGGGTTTGTCTCTTACTGCAAACAAACATTATAATTTATAGTTACACATATACGTACAAAAACATCTGTGGGCAAGAGAAAATGCGTGCGTGCGCGCTTGCACATAAAGGCCGAGCGAATATGAAAGTACACGCTCGTAAGTTACCGATAATTAATCGTAGCCGCCGGTAGTACGTGTCTACTATTATGTACGCCTTGTACAGTGTACACTTCATCACGTACCGACATAATTGTTTACTTGTATTAATATTTATACATCACCAGCATCGGTAAGTTAGATAATTAAATAAACCTAACATGGCCGAAACTAGTAACTACGAACAAAACCGTGTTTTAGCGCTTGTCAACATCATTGTGCTACAAACTACTCATCATTTCTATAATTTAGTCCTCTAACGGCCTCTTCACACATAAAAGCAGCAAAGTAATAACAAATTATTCAATCTCAATAATATATCGCATTTAATTGCATTCTTTCTTTAACTTTCCATAATCGACAAAGATTACAGGAAATATTTAAACAAAATAAGATGAAATCAATGCAGTTGTTTGAAGTTCTGAAGCGTTCTTTACAACTCCGGCTCTGTTCGGGGAATATGAAAAGTAAAAAGGTCCAAACGCGAAGTTTCTAACTAGTCCACAGCCCGGCATTCATCGCGGGCTGGTTACCGCTCACCCGCCAATTTCCAGCTCAATAGTTTTCTGTACAGATTTAAAATACAGCCACTAGCTGTGAATGCGGGAAATGTATGTAGCCTATATATTGTCCAGGTGTCCATGACTGACGGACAGATATGGGATATGCCCAGAAATTGTGGGACACCCAACTATACTGCTTCGTTTTTATTGTAGAAGGAGCACATTTTCTTTACAATCGACTACTTAAGCACTATTCTATGCAACAAATCATCTCACAATTATACGTGTTATCTCTATGACATTACAATTACAATCGTTACATAATACTGCAACAGTTGTTCCACATAACCACATAAAATAAAATAAAACTCCAAAAATTCCCATCGCGAACTGAAAACTCGAAACCGCGAAATAAACTCGATAAAATCCCCTCAAATAATTGTTCAACCAGCGGGCTTTTAGCGCGGACAGTGTAGTCCGAGCGCTCGCCCCAAAACTTATCAATAAATGCATTCGGGTTAAATAAAAGTGAAACAGTTGCGATAGAAACGCAAGAAACGCGCTCTCGCGGAATGCAACACTTGTCCATAGACTAAAATGGTAACAGAACACTCAATCCACGCCGGACGCACGATTTCCGATTACACGATTCTATCAGCTAATTTAATTACACTACAGTGCTGGTTTATGGATACTGTAGTATTTACGTACACGAGTATGATAGTATTTGGAAATATTAGGTTACTTGTATGGCTCGGTATGACACCAGTAGCCAGGCTAACGCATAAAACGCAAAATAATTCCACTTTAAAGCGAGAAAATATAATTTATTTATAGGCAAGTGTACGCAGAATAAGTTTCTAAAACTTTTACTTATTTAAAAACCGTGATAATTTTCTTCAGCTTGCCTCGAGTAATATCTAGCAGATTTTTAACCCAATTTTTTCACCTGAAAAATGTATTAAAGTATCCCATTGGAGACGTTGATTAGCGCATAATATTTTTTGGTAATCAACATCTGCGTGAATTTATTATCATTTGTAGCAACAAGAGCCGAATTTGCAACAAAATATTTAATATGTTCGACTATGTCCACAAACTCTATGTTTATGACTCTATTTGATATTGAAAACTTATATTAATTACTTTAGGTTTTCATTTTAAGTTTACAAGCTAGCTTCTAATGAGTAAATTACAGTTACGTAGACTATTGAGCAACCTATCGAAACTCCAATTTACTGCAACTTTATTACTGCGCATGACTCGGTTGTAAAGCGCTATCCATCAAGCAATTTTGTAGTTGTCACGCCGATAACAATGTAATACGAGACAACGATAGTGCACTGATTTCAAGTTAAGTATTGTACTAACTGTGCCAGTAAAGAATAGAACGGTAAATGACGGCAAGTCCTACGTTGATTGTGAACGTTGTATTGTAAGCTACTAAAGCGTACCAGTTACTATTTGAGTGGGTTCTTAAAAGCTCATGTGATGAGTTACATAATACGCTGTTTGGATACAAAAAGTATTTTTTACAGAGTTTACTGCAACACACGAAATATTCACAGGGGTTTTCGAGCGTAGTGTTTTAAAATCGGAGGCAAAAAAAAAGAGCATCATCCAACCTGGAGAATAGTTTATATGTATTGTATACTTCTCATAATAATAATAATAATAATAATTCCCTGTGTCGTGGGTGCCATGGACAACACACAACAGAGACAAGGACATTCACACCCAGACCGAGAACAGAAATTCAAACTCATCATTCAAATTTCCGCCTCGCTGGGAATCGAACCCAGGACCCTTGGTGCGGCGATCCGGCATGGTAACCATTGCACCACACGGGTCGTCATAATGTATGTATGTTAACCAAATGCAAGAGAAAGTTATAATTATTTTATTATATCCTCATCGATATAAACATTTCAATTCATTCGCTATCGGCGCGGGTCGGAGCAATTAAATCTAATTAGCGTGTAAGCGCGGCGTCGCGGCGTCTGCACTCGGGCGGCGGCGGGCGGCGCGCGCGCGGCCTCTGGCGGCTCCGCGGTCCGTCCTCCGCGAGTTTCACCAAACTCGATAATCGGCGAGCGTCGAGCATCGCGTGCGCCGTGCCCGCACTGCCCGCGCTCGTCAGTGCGCCCGCGCTCGCAGCTCGAGCGTGACATGAACCTCTTCACGCAACTCCCCGACGCGCCCGACGTGCCCGCGCACATCGAAGTTGCGGAACCCGGCCCCGAGCGCTGCTCCGGTGGCATGCTCCCGCCGGAGGGGAACGTCACCGTCCGGAACTACCGGCTCATTCACGAGAACATCCGGATGTACTGCCCCACCGGAGACGACGCCTCCGTCACCAAGGACAAGCTGGTGTCCAAGTTCGAAGTGTGCACCGCCGTGTCTCCCCCCCGCGCGAGGATCCTCGAGCTGCTGCGGCCCGAGGACCCCGGCCGGGACGCGCTCGAGGCCATCGTGAGGCCCATCCCGCGGCGCGGCCTCGTGCGCCCGCTCGACGAGGACACGAGGCGCTTCCTGCAGCGCGCCCTGTCGTCCCCCAACTCGATCGCGACCTCGACTCCCGAGCGGCTCCGAGACCAATCCGGGACAAATGAAAGCCAGACGAAGAGCAAGGAGGAGAGGTCGCTGGCGGACGAGCTGCTGGAGGCGGAGCAGGACGAGCAGTCGGGAGCCGACATCCGCCGGGAGTTGATGAGGGAGTTTCGGAGACGCGGGGGAGGGGTGAGGGAGGCGCTGGAGCGGGAGCGGCTGGGCAAGCTGGCGCTGGCGGTGGAGGAGGACGAGGAGGGCGAGGAGGGCGAGGACGGCGGCGTGACCGGCGGGCTGACGGCGGCGGCGCGCCGCCTGGACCGGCTGCTGGCCGAGTCGCGCGACCTGCACGAGGAGCTGGCCGGCATCCACCAGGACATCCAGGTGCTGGCCCGGCGCGTCACCCGCCGCGACCTCTGACGCGTTGGTACCGACCGTATCCCCCCACACCACACACGCTCCTTGCAATACTGCTTTAGGGTTGGCTGGTTTCGTAAACGACCGCGCTCTACTAACCACCGGCTCGTGTAAACGCCTTCGAATAGCGTCGCAATCCTTTTGTGTGGAAACCGTCCATCGTTGTATATGTGGTGATCTTAAGGAGTGCAGTGAATAGGAATGCAGGTACCATCGGGTCCGTAAGATTGGTTTCTCGTTTTCCTTATTGTTGTTTACCCAAACCGATAAACATTTAAAATGCCAATTAGTACAAATGATATTTACGAAATGAATACAAAAATCCATAGGTACTTAAATTTAATTTTCTAAATACTACTAAATCCTTATTATAAACACAAAACAATTTAATTTAAATTAAAATCTATTACTTAAAGAAATATTATATTTACGAGTAATTTAGTCAATCGAACTCTGTGAATTAACCAAACTATACCTAATAGAGCCACCTAACCTGGTCTAGATCTGAGTTACATATCCTAGTTATCACGTCATTCACGAATATCACTGGGAAATCAAAAACAACATTTGACTGGAGGGTTTAAAATTAGTAAGAATGATGATATTATAATATCGTGTGAGTGATGAAAATTTCACTGTAAGGTGAAAAAATAGCCCCCCTCCTTATAAAAATCATGAACAGTATTGGCTTACTGGCCTTTTCCTATTGTTGCGTTACGAGTTACGACCAAGTTGGTAGATAGCACACTTCCTCATTTGCTAGGTGTGCGGTTTAGTGATCCAACCGCACTCATATACACGTAGCATACTACACTCAGCCACTGGAATGCGCTTACAAAACTTCACACTCACAACAACAACACCCACTCCTTAAGTAGGTATATATTGTACATAATTATGTAGGAGCACCTATTGCGCAAGGTTTTTAAATACGTGTGTTTTAATCGTTACTTAGGTAATTGATAATAATAATAAAATGTTCAACGCTTATAAAGTCGACGGAACCTTCCTATCACGTTCTTATTAAAATTAAAATATTTTACAGAGTCGTTATGTCCTCATCAATCAATAATTTTGATGCAATTTAATTTTGCGAGGATTTAGAGAAGACCTTTCGAAATCATAACATATTATATTTAAATTAGTAGAGAAATCACCGAAGCAGGCGTTCATTTAAGCTGACTTATTTAAATCAATCGTTTATCATCCGTTATCACGTTGATTGTTTTCTGGGTCGTTAGGTGCTGATGATAACACAAATATTATGCATTTAATCACTATCGTCCATTGATGTCAACTGATGGCTTACATTGTCGGAAGTCGTGGCCAAATTATGGATTCCATTATTGTTTATTTGTTTGTTTGTTTGTTTACGTTAAGTTTTTCAGACAGAAGCATAACAATGTTCATTAATAATATAAATCACTCTTGCCTTAATGACATCCACATTATAATCAGACGGGAACATAACTATAAGTAAACATTTCCAAATGATTTTAAAGTTATTAACAATGATAGCCTAATATGGTCCAAACTCCAAACACATCAGCTCAGATCTAAGACCGCAATCACCCTGATTTAGATATTTTGAATTCGGTCTAACAGCTGTAAGTAACAATACAAGGCTAAATTGTTTAAATTGAGTAAATTGTGATAACTGATAACATGTCATACACACATAATAATAGACTAGAGTTGATCCGGCCTCTTTTACTATTTAACTAGTTATATAAACCCAAACAAAGACAATCAATTTGAGGAATGCATGCGCCTTTAAAAATATACTTTTCGTAGTTCTAAAAAACTTGTTATTAATCATTCGGCCACAAAAAGATCTGTAATTTTGACTCTGTTTTAAAGTGAATATAAAAAATTGTAAAGACAAATAAAAGAGATAACTAGTATTGCATGATAAAGTATGATTAGACGTAGAAGATGACAGCGAACAAGCGAACGAAATATTAAGCTATTGCAAGGTAAACTATTATGAACAATATTCATGGCTTTCAGATATACATGTTTCGGTTAAAGTTTGTCATAGTTTTCTTACTGGAGCCCCATTTCATTGGATGCACTAGAAACTATAGAATCTCCCCAAATTGCTTGGTAATGACTATACCAAGATGTTAACCCAACAATTTATTTCGGTTTATTCGGTTCAACTCGTCCTACGTTATTTATCATTTCTCGCAGCTAATGATATCTTGTGCACAATTTTTAACCGACTTCAAAAAAAGGTGGAGGTTCTCAATTCGACTGTATTTTTTTTATGTTCGTTACCTCAGAACTCTGGACTGGGCGAACCGATTTTGATGATTCTTTTTTTTTATCGAAAGCTGTCATGTGGTCCCACATATGAACGAGATCTGAAAAGTAGTTTTTGAGTAACTTTGAAGGTTATTTTTTGTTAGTAAAATTTAGATTATTGTTAGTAAAATTTAGATTATTGTTAGTAAAATTTAGATTATTGTTAGTAAAATTTAGATTATTGTTAGTAAAATTTAGATTATTCTTAGTAACATTTAGATTATTCTTAGTAACATTTAGATTATTGTTAGTAAAATTTAGATTATTTTTCAATACGCTTTCCCCGCAGCTTTGCCCACTTTTTCCTGGAAAATAAATACCCTATATCTTATGGTCTATCTGTGTGATAAAATTCATGATAATTTATTCAGTACTTTTTGCGTGAAATAGCACCTAACAAACATCCATTCAACCTCACTAACATTCAGACTTATAATAGTAGTTTATTCTACTAATATTGGTATACGAAGGATATGAAAATCAAATATGAAATTTTATAACAGGATATTATAATAACAGGATAACTTTTACAAAACTTTAGTCGTTAACAATGTGCGGACCACAGAATTGATATAGTGGTGCGAACCAAGTTCAGACCGCTGTTGGCTACAACCACGGAAATTTGGTCCCAAACAGAACTAGAAAATTCATCATATGATTTTGAACCAACTACTTCAGCTAAACTGAGTATACTTGGGTTAGCTAAAATTATTATTAAAATTTCTACACAAGTATGCAATAATTATGCAACTCTGCTGATCCAAGTTGCCCATACTAATTATTATAATTTCCTGGCTGATCTTAGTAATCACAGATACAAATATCATATACATACATACATATAAATCACGCCTCTTTCCCGTAGGGGTAGGCAGAGACCACTTCTTTCCACTTGCTACGATCCTTACAGACTTGTTTCGCTTCGTCCACTTTCATTATTCCATATACAAATATCGCATAAATACTTATATACAAATATCGCACTGCATTAATAATAGATTAAGGTACCGTACGTTGTTCACGCATACACAGTTCCTGTATTCAGGAGGCCGGGACTGCGCCCCCCGGCCGGAAGTGTCGGCTGATCAAACTTTTACGAGCTAAATTAATAATAAGGTTTAAACGGTCCGACCCGCAGACCGCTCGCGATAGCCCCCCTTCTTTAATCGACATGAACCAACCTTCGTAATTCAAATGGTGCTGTCAAACTGCAGTTGCATAATGTTATGAAACATTACTTAAAACTATAGCATTACCTGGTGTGGGTCACCGCTCCATTCGCACATATGGAAGGTTGCGTGGGTACAAAAAACATATCAACATAAGACGATGTCGTGTCGTCCATTATAGAACCTTTTAACCGCGATCAAAAATAAATACCCCAATAATTTATTTAAAATACTTTTTCAATGTCCACAGTGACCATATTATAAGGTATTTATTACACTTTTACTCATATAAAACAAAATTTAAATTACATCAGATAAACTTGATGTTACCCAACCGGACCGTTCAAGTGGTTCAAGCGACTTTTAACTGAAGGTCATTGCAAAAATTCGGAACTCAGGCAGGTAACAAAGATCAATTTGATAGCCGACTTGTTTTAAACGACTCATTTAAATTTATAGCCATGTAACCGGATAATGGTACGAATATTCATGAGGGGGTTTAATTATATTTTTTGCGATAAAATTATTTGGCGTTTGTGAATAATGATCTTAAATCTAGATATCAGTAGTATAGTTAATAAGAAACATTTAGGTATCGATAAAAATTGCTTAGAAAAGTTTTCATGGCTGAGAATAAATGAAAAAAAAAATCATACAAATCATTATTTAAACTGTTTCATGAGAAATTGAAGGGGTCTGTTAACTAAGTCAAATAATATTTCGCGAGTGGATCCCTGAATCAAAGAATGGTATTTACTGACCGATTGTATTTTTCAATCAATCAAAATTTATTTTAGACTAGCTGTTGCCCGCAGCTTCGCATACGGAAATTATGTTTTACCTTATTTGTACCTCTTGCAGAAGGAAATTTCAAAAACGGTGAATTTACATTGAAGTATTTAGTAATTTATATACTGACCCCCACGATAAAATCACAAAGGATTCCTCCAGGAGCGGGTTTTGAAAAATAAGCAATATTCACATTAATTTGTATTTTTTTCTTTTTTTTTGCAAAATTTTGGAAAACTGAAAAATACGTGTTCCATAAATTTAAGCAAGGAACATTTGATGCAAATTTGAAGCAAATCGGTTGATGTTTTAAAAATATTCCATACAAAATTTCATCCCGTTTCCCGGGGAAACCTTTTATTTTCCGGGATAAAAAGTATCCTAAAATATGACTCGGAGTATTAGTAACAACTTTACCAAATTTCATCGAAATCCGTTCAAGGGTTTTCAGGGACAAACAGACAGACAGACAGACAATAATTCTAAAAAAAATATTTTTGTGCTCTAACACGTTACTGAAGTGCCCCCTAATCAAAATTTTTAAAAAATATTCAATGTACAGTAATTTGCCCTTTGAGTTTTATTATAGTATAGATTTATAGTATAGATCGATAATCTTGATCAATCAAGTACAAATTCAAATACAAAAACCATATAATAAGCGCTATACAGTCATTGCCCCACACTAGAAATCCCTGTGTCGTGGGTGCCATGGACAACACACGAAGACACACCCAGACCGAGGACAGAAATTCAAACTTATCATTCAAATTTCTGCCTTGTTGAGAATCGAATCCAAGACCCTTCGAACGGCGCCGGCGGGCGGTCCGGATCAGTAAACATTATAGCCCTAGAGCTATTGAACCATTTGACTATCCCACTTCCCACAAAGCTAGAAATTTATTAAATGATATTTTATTATCAGTCAATTAAGAAAGTACCGTTCTGGCAGGCATCTCGCGGTTGCGTCATGGTCCCTTAAATTTTTGAAAATGCAAAAATATTTTTTTTTCATCCCACTCCCACAAGGCTACAATTTTAATATGTTGCAATTTACATATGTTTAAGTGTAAAAAAAATTGCCAGAACATTTTGAGGGTTGCAAGTATGTGCCAGAACATAGCAAAGTTGTCATCGGGAGAGCAATTCATAACCTACTCGCACAAGGCTCAAATTTTCAGGGAACATTCTTTCAATTGTTTAAAAAATATATGTAAACAGCCAGAACATTCTAGCGGTTGCAAGTATCTGCCAGAAGAGTATACAGGGTGAATTTTTAATGTGAGCGTGGATGGACAAATTCAAAACTATAAGGAATAGCGAAAAGTGGTAAAAGGAGTCTCAGGGCTGATTTTGACGAAAACCAAAACGGCATAATTAGATTTTTGAAAAATTAATATTATTAGCCAGGAATTGAACTCGCTGATTTTGCCTCATGAATTTTTTTTTTTGTAGGGTAACACTGTTTTTTTTCCACCAAAGTGTACAATCTGTGAGATCCAACGATAGTCCTGTACATTTAAATGACATCAAAAGCAGGCTAGAGCTTGAAATTATGCATAGAAGGATACATTTGTATGAAAATTATTATATTTTGTATGGCAATACCGAAATGTTTTTCCACCAAAGTGTACGATCTGTAAGATCCAACAATAGTCGTGTACATTAAAATGACATCAAAAACAGGCTAGAGCTTGAAATTATGCATAGAAGGATACATTTGTATGAAAATTATTATATTTTGTATGGCAATACCGAATTTTTTTCCACCAAAGTGTACGATCTGTAAGATCCAACAATAGTCCTATACATTAAAATGACATCAAAAACAGGCTAGAGCTTGAAATTATGCATAGAAGGATACATTTGTATGAAAATTATTTTATTTTGTATGGCAATACCGAATTTTTTTTCCACCAAAGTGTACGATCTGTAAGATCCAACGATAGTCCTGTACATTTAAATGACATCAAAAGCAGGCTAGAGCTTGAAATTATGCATAGAAGGATACATTTGTATGAAAATTATTCTTTTTTGTATGGCAATACCGAAATTTCTTTCCACCAAAGTGTACTATCTGTAAGATCCAACAATAGTACTGTACTTTAAAATGACATCAAAAACAGGCTAGTGCTTGAAATTATGCATAGAAGGATACATTTGTATGAAAATTATTCTTTTTTGTATGGCAATACCGAATTTTTTTTCCACCATAGTGTATGATCTGTAAGATCCAACGATAGTCCTGTACATTTAAATGACATCAAAAGCAGGCTAGAGCTTGAAATTATGCATAGAAGGATACATTTGTATGAAAATTATTATATTTTGTATGGCAATACCGAATTTTTTTCCACCAAAGTGTACGATCTGTAAGATCCAAGAATAGTCCTATACATTTAAATGACATCAAAAGCAGGCTAGAGCTTGAATTTATGAATAGAAGGATACATTTGTATGAAAATTATTATTTTTTTGTATGGCAGTACTGAAATTTATTTCCACCAATGTGTACTATCTGTGAGAACCAACAATCGCCCTAAACATTTGAATGATATCGAATCAGACTAGAGCCTGAAATTATACATAGAAAGATAGAATTGCAATCCCGATGACAACTTTGCTCTGTTCTGGCACATACTTGCAACCCTCAAAATGTTCTGGCATTTTTTTTTACACTTAAACATATGTAAATTACAACATATTAAAATTGTAGCCTTGTGGGAGTGGGATAAAAAAATATATTTTTTGCATTTTCAAAAAATTTATGGGCCATGATGCACCCGCGAGATGCCTGCCAGAACGGTACTTTCTTAATTGACTGATAATAAAATATCATTTAATAAATTTCTAGCTTTATGGGAAGTGGGATAGTCAAATGGTTCAATAGCTCTCCAGCTATTACGCCATGCGTCAAGGTATATCCACCAATCATCGGACATTCGGACCCAATAAGGCTATGCCAGAGAGACAGCTGCTAAGATCATACAAGTAGATTGTTGGAACAGCTCATTTGTAAACGTAGCCGACCCATTAAAATGAAACAAGGTTATTTTAAGGAACTAGCAGCTCCGGTTCACAAGCCAAATGAACAGATAGTATAGGTAACATCAGTTTTTAAATTTATTTTTTACTAGCTGACCCGGCGAACTTCGTATCGCCTAAGAATGTAACAAATCAGAGATCATTAAAATCGGTACAGCCGTTCTTAGCCGTTATAGTTTCCGTGTACTCCCTCTCCCGCTCCCGCTCCCGCTACCTCTCCCTCTCTCTCTCCCTCCCCCTCTCCCTCCCCCCTCCCCCCTCTCCCTCTCTCTTCCTCTCCCTCTCCCGCTCCCGCTTCCACTCCCCTCCCCTCCCTTCCCTTCTCCTCCCCGTGATACATAATCGGGATCCGCGGAACATGCGCGAGCTGTCCGGCCGCGCTGTACGTTGTCACGTAGTTCCTTTACTACGTAATATCTTCTGAATGGAATGTCCGATTTGAGTAATTCAAAAAGTTATCTATAGGTATTGAAACAGTTTTGAATATGAAATGATTTATTTGGATAAGGATTAATACGAAGGTATGGTTTTCATGATCTGATTTTGGTCATCTTTTTTATTAACTTTTAAAATGTAAAAAGTGGTTATAGTGACATAACGACAATAGTTGGACATATACTATCGCGAGGTTTTTTGTAGATATTGATATGTTCTATAATATTGTAGTACATTTTTTTGTTCTATCATCAATAGTTTCCGCAGCGTATGCGATGAAAGAAATTTTTAAGCAAATTTTTTCACACTTTGGTTCACGTTACTGATGTTTTAGCAAGGATCCCTAATTTTTTCTAGTAATAAATGTAGCTTATGTTACTTATGAATGATGTAGCATTCTAATGGTGAAAGAATTTTGGAAATCGGTCCAGTAGTTTCTGAGTTTATTCGTTGCAAACATACAAAAATACAAAAATACAAAAATATAAAAATACAAAGCTTTCCTCTTTATAATATTAGTATAGATTGAATTTTTTATTACGGACTTTAACCAGCAGTTTTTTATTTAGGTAGCAACAGAAGCAGGTATGAAAAACTGACAGTTTATTTTTATTTATCGTCTTAATATTTTCAAAATATTGGCGTATCCTATTGTCTATTTTGGCTGGAATTTTTGATTAAGTTTTTGAAAATTTTATAAAATCTTGCAGACTCCTCTCGCAACAGTTATGTATGTACATATATTATGTTTTATTAAATGTCTTTGAATAATATTTCTAAACAATGCTTTATTAGCGCTCCAGCACGCTATTAAAAGAATTTCCGTGTTAAATTCCAAGATTTTACTCTTGAATTTCAAATTTAAAGCCAGAAAATACTTTGTAAAAGATCGCCTTATATGCTTTCTATCTTAAAATTATGCCATTTTATGCGTCTGTTTAAGACGATATCTGAAGGAAAAATTATTTGAGTATGCCAATGTGTGGTTTGAATTTTCTTAGATTTTTCTTTGCAAATTGATGTTTAATCTTAGTTTAGTTTATACACAACCAAATTCGTATTTAGATAAGGTACCGTAGATAATATTAACGTAGATAATACTAAGTTCCGTACAAACGTTTTCTTACTACTCGTATGTATAAATACTCGTACCAGTTGCATAGTCAAAGGAATTTATTATTTTTGATACTGTTTCTAAACACGACCCTTAGCCTATAAATAATATAAAGGTGGCCACTGACGGTCAGTCCATCGCGTCAAATGGCGTGATATACAGCCAAAATTTGATCGTGAATGTGAAAAACTGATGGCGTGATATAAAACCCTGGATTTCCAATCGCGCCATGTCGTCACGCCGCAACATCGCGCCGACTGATCGTGAATGCGCAAACCCACATGACCCACATCCATTTTTTGTTCATTTCGCGCCAGGGTTGGATTTAGGTACATTGAAAAATATAGTACAAAACAATGAAAAGTATAGTATTTATAAAAAAATTATAGTACACTGAGTGTTGCAAGCACAAAATCGGTACATCAACTGCTTTTGCACCCCGCCCCCCTTTTGTTGAAATGGAAAAAATACTTTTACTTTCAAGTCAAGTAGTTGGAGGAACTTCGTAAATAAACGTATTATTATACACAAATTCGCAAGCGATTGTTATCGCTTTGATTGAATTTCGTATGGAATGAAAGGAATCATAAGGAACGAGATTAGTTACTGTTAGTGGAAAGGAACAAAAGACACCTTGGACCACATCTACACTTACCATCAGGTGGGATTGTGGTCAAGCATTAACTTATTCGTGTAAAAAAAAAGAAGCCTACTGCTGAGGACATTGAGACAGGAAACGCAAGATCAGAATTCGGTCGGATACACGCACTGTCGAAATATTCATAATATGTCTTAAAACTAAACATTCGGGACCAAATAAAATTATAGTATTTTAGCGTACTATTCTTAGATGTGAATAGTACATAGTACAAAGGGTGAAATTATAGTGTAAATACTATAATTATTAAAGTAGAAAATCCAACCCTGTTTCACGCCGAGACGTCTGACGAAGGAGACACTTCCAAATGTCATTATATAATTTTTTGTAACAAAATGGCTTCCGAACGCAACGTCATGTCAACGTCTTTCGATGAGGTCAAACGCGCAAATGAAAGAGAATTGGAATGATCGTGAGTGTGCATCATGTTTGGCATCCAACCATTTTGACATATGTCGTTTGGCGTGGCTCCAAAAATGACGCGATGGAATGACCGTGAGTGACCACCATAATTGTTACACATAAAAAACAATCGCGCCATCGCCGTTCACATTTATAACAAGTCTCTATTGCACTTTATATCAGGTTTTAATAGAGCTGCAGTTTCCTTGTACGATTTGACCTTTATCCTGAACCTTAGAGCAGCTTATATCAACGGATTATAATCTAATACTCGTAATAACTATTGCAATAAATAACAGGCAAAAAAAACTTCATAGTCCTCGTGAAGCCTTGGACATAAATATTTTTACGCGCTTTCTATTAGCTGCACTTGTATGTTTGTGTTACAAACTTTGTAACAGACTCCTTTGTACTTGATTTTGACCCACTCCAAACGGTCAGATTTCATTTAAACTTCGTAGACTTATCGAGGACCGATGACAATCCAATATTTAAAAAAAAGAAAAAAAACCTGCATTTCATTTCAAAAAATCAAACTAAAAAATGAAAAATAAATAATACTTTAAAAAACTAAAAAAACACACTTTTATAGAAAATCCAACTAAAAAATTTGTAATAAAAGCGTGGGGTGCATGGCGTAAATGAGTTGAAGGAATATCATTTTGATAATATCTTTAAAAAGTACCCCACACTTTTTTACAATTACACGATTCTTAATCCAAATTTATTTTCTATTTTTAGTTGGATTTTCTAAAAAAGCGTGTTTTTTAGTTTTTTTTTACTTTTTTTATTTACTTTAAATAAAGCCAGTTAGTTGAGATAGTAAATAAGAGAATGGGTACTGTTACCTAATCTATATTCAATGTCTAAAGTCTAAGTGCTCGTTGAAGCAGTAGTGTTCACTGTAAACTTACAATGTTGTTTTAAAACACAGGCAATGCAGTTGCGCTACTTGATAACCGTGCTATTACAATACAACAATGTTCCTTACTGTTATGAATATAAACTTTAATTAAATTTGGATGCGTTCTCATACAAGTTGTTTTAAGGAGATTAGTATTTCAGAATAAAGTGTGTTGAGGCCAGCGACTGTACTATGAAGACAGTACCTCAAAACTTAAATATCTCGTTATTTTTTAATCTTTTTTACGTAGGAGCAGGTACTTAAGTACTAGTTACACTAATCTGGATGGCTCACTTTTCAAACTTCAAACCCTCCGAAAAAGTTATACTGTATGGTTGGTTGTGTAGGAGCTATTATGACATTTGCACTTATGACATCCGCACCGCAAACCTTGTTAAATTGGTCACAATCCCACCATACTAAAACTCCGTCAGTTGTACGCCAAGTGGGTACGGCCAGGTTTAATAGAGCCCGTTGTATCGCAGGCGCAGTCAGTGCGCGCGAGCAGGTGCGCGGCGGCGGCGCGGGCGCTGGGGGCGGAGTCCCGGGCGCTGCGGTACCTGGACGACGTGGTGGCGCTGCTGCGGGGGGACGTCGGCGCCGCCGTGCGCGCGCGCGCCTGGCCCTTCGCCCTCGGCCGCCGCGAGCCGGGCCGGAACTACGTCGTGTGATCTCAGGTACTAACAAACTGGATGACCGATTATAACGTGAGCAGATCCAACCTTAAATTATGTGGCCCAAGGGCATCTACAACGAACATGACTAAGTATAAGAAGGCCATAGTCTGACTGAGATGTAATGACTCTCATATTTAGATCATGCAACCAAGTCATTGTTTTGATTGTTTTTATGCCAAGTTCTTAACTGCCATAATTATATTACAGCCAGTCGCATACATAATAGCCATGAGTCACTATTTCCTACTTGAATCGCGGTCGCGGTGTGAGAGACTGAGAGCACATCACTTCACCACCTCTGCCTTGATCATAACTCCAAGTATTCCAACGGGAACTCAGTCAACGCCGAGACCGCTTTAACAAGTAGGCTCTTGCTAAATAATATTTTACAAAATACCTTCAGCTCCTGAGCTCGTTCTGAAACGTATAAAACATAGAAAATGTCGCCGGGTCCTGCGGCTCCCGGCCGGTAATTATGCAAATATGTTTTTACTTATAGCGTCAGTTGTAGCCGCGCGCGGGCCGAGCCGAGTTAGCTAACGCCGAATAAAGCTACATACTTCATAATACATACATACTAAATATACTTACTAATTCTACTTTACTAATTCAAATAATCAAGAATAAGACGTTACTGCGAGTGACTCGCATTTGTTTCACTTATAGATTTTCTGAAAATACGCAGATCTACTGCCTGGTAATTTAATGACGTTCCATAAAGTGACTCGGAGCATAGAATGCATTCGCACTTGAAACAAATTTTTTTCTATAAATCTTCCTTCTATCGGAGATCGAATAAAATTCTTCCAGGCTTTTCTACATGAGATGATTTAGTAGATAGTCCATCCGTGCGTATAAATAAACACGACGATCCGCGTTGCGTAATGCTATACCGTCTATACCGGACCGCCCCGTTGAAGGGTCCTGGGTTCGATTCTCAACGAGGCAATTTGATTGATGATTTGAATTTCTGTTCTCGGTCTGGGTGTGTCTGTTCTTGTATTTGTTTTGTCTGGCACCCACGACACAGGGAATCCTAGTGTAGGGCTGTGAGTATGTAGCACTTATTTATTTTTTATTTTATTTAATCTAGCGTAGGTAATCTAGCGTACATCCATACTAATATTATAAATGTGAAAGTGTGTTTGTTTGTCCGTCTTTCACGTCGCAACGAAGCTGTTATATGGTATGGTTTTTGTGTGTGGAGATAGTGAGTAGGGTGGAGAGTAACGTAGGCTACTTTTTACCGCGGTAAAACATCCCCATGGGAAGATCAATATTTTGTTAGTTGCTAGATATTTAGTTCCGGATGTTGTTAATAGATGGCGTTAGTAAAATTCATTTGCAAGTTCTGAATCATACTATCAAATGATACATGTAAATTAGTTAAGTCTTAGGCAACTAAATCTAACTAAGTAAAAGTAAGTAGGATTTGTAAAAAATCGATCTCTACCGCGGGCGAAGCTGCGGGCAAAAGCTAGTAATTACATATTTTGTGCTGAAAATACAAGAAATACGACGGTCGTTTAATTTGAGAAAAGACTAAGCATTTCAATAAAAAATCATTTGATGATTTTAAGAACGATTAAAAGTAGTATTAAAGTACCTTGCCGAGCGCTAAGTACAGGATTGTTCACATGTGTCATCCCAAATCTGATTGAAGAGACACGTACACTACCCGAAATGTAATTTTACACTACAAACAAATTCAACCCCAATTACTTAGGAAATGAAAGCGAGGCTAGACAAAGACAAACCCTAACCTATTAAAACTAACGAGAAACATTAGCTAGACGTTAAAAGCCAATATCATTGTAATAACAACCCGTGACGTCCACTCGACGCTGACTTCAAGCGAGCAGCGAGTGACAGGCTAATGTAATTAACATGTTTTATCACAGACATGTATACCTAGAGTAGATGAGGCATGTACCTCGAATTGTATGAAAACCAAGCGTGTCACTTTTTTTGACACAATGTTATGTCACAAGAATATTTTAGTGATTGATATACCTCATCCTAGCAATACCAATACGAAACCGATTTCTTACCGATTCTCGATATCGATCACCGATTATAATCAGTCTGGTTGGTTGTTATTGTACGTTAGGTTAAAGTGCTGAATAAAACCAAATAAATAATTTTCTTTTGTTAATATTTTGTTATTAAATATCATTGGGGTGACTTTGATTTAACTTGATTATTTATTATAAACACAAGTTATAAAATTTATAAATTTTTTATTAAAATTATAAACACGTTTCAAAAATATAAATAAACAGATCAATATCATATTAAATTCCTTACTTCAAAATTTTATGCAAAATAAAAAAAGAGAATTAAAACAAAATATAATCATTTATTTATTGAAATCAAAACCTTTTGTAATTTAATAATCAAAATAACAAAAATGTACCACCATTAATTTAGACCGATTTGAAAAATTCTTTCGATTGATGAAAAACAACTGGTCAAGAGCTTGTAAGGCCATGCGCAATGTAGGGTTCTATACTTGTAAGTTGATCGATTATTACTCGTTAACCTGCAAATATTTCGTAACCATGTGAATTTTTTCACATGTCGAACTCTACCTTTTTAGCTGGCAGGGGAGACGGAAACTTGAACCAAAATTATCACTTTTATTAGTTTTTTTTTTTAAAGAAAATTAGCATTTTATAATTTTAGCTCGTTTTCCTTATTAGAATTATTAGTGAAAATGAAATTATTTCACCTATTAGTGAAATTGTTGTATTTATATGACAATAATGTTCTTTAAACCGAACCCATAATATTTTTTTAAATATCTTTGCAACGATACCTTACACTATATATCTGTATTGGGTAGCCAAGGAAAAAAATCCATCCCCACTTGAACTGCGGTAAATAAATATTTTTAATATTTTATTCAACGACTTTGTAGTATTATAATAAATAATTATGTACATCCATGCCAAATTACACCTTTATAGCTCTTAGGTTCTCAGCACTAAGTTGCGAATGGACGGACGTACGGGCGAACGCAATGACGAAACTATAAAAAATACAGTTAGTTACCTTTGGAATAAAATTTGTGTTACAAAATATGAGAATATTTATTTATTCGACGATTCTCAAAATCGATTAGAATCGAGACAAAACAGGGTTAATGAAAAACACTATATACTATTTTTGACCGAAAAACGACAATATTGACAGTACCACGAAGTAAAGCGTTACTTAGCAACGATTGATAGTAACGATTGTTGTATTTTCATTGCATGTTCCAACAAAGAAACCCTAAATTTTTTAAACCAAAATGAGCAATGTATGGTGTAGTATGTAGTACATATACTCAGTAAGTGCTCGTTATTGTAAAACGTGGTAAAACCACAATAAACATTAAATTAATTTATTTTAAATAGATAGGAACACAATTTTATAACGAAATTACTTAGCGATGAAACAAAATGTTTTCTTTATCTTTCCTAACTATATTTGTAGATTTTCTACAGTTTATAACATTAAAATCAGGCATTTTCGTTATTTCAGTTGACATCTGTTGCCAATAGCAATGAAAGTCCGACTAAATGACACGGCGCCTCATTAGGATTTCAAATCCTAATTGTTACACGTGAATCGTATGAACTTGCCGTGTCTACTCTGGGTATACATGTTTGTGTGTTTTATCGACAGACGTAGTCATAAAAAGACATACACTTAGTGTTAGTGACCTCTATAGCTCATTAATATTCATAACACACTTCAAACACAATCTTCCCGCAGTTTGTTACAAAGTTAAGTTAATAAAATTAACGTTGTTTGAATTGTTTAGTTAAAGGTGGGCGGTTTCCAAAATAAGTTTCGAGCAATAATTATATTTAATGAGCGGAAGCCCTGCTTTATTGTTGACCAACGACTTTTTGGCATTTATTATTAGATACTAACAAAATAGACGGTGATCATTAGCCATCTAGTGGCTCTGTTTGTCTCTTGTCGTATATTTTATTATCTCGTGACGTGTCGCCGACAATGAGACCCGAGCCGTAAGCTTCAGTCACGAAAGCTGCCACTAATCATAAATTATAATCCGGGCCGTCTCCCTCGGTACAATCGGATAATAATTGTGTTTCACTTGAATACAATGAATACTAATTTAATTTTAATTTTCAATGCAGTTATATGCAGTGTTACGAAGCTGTTTAGTAGACGGAATGGAACTGTGTAGAAAGTTAAAACATGAGTAACATGACAGAAGTCGGAAGTTCCCAAATTCGAATCTAAGCCGGATCTAGTGTACTGTATCGACTCAACACGTGTATGATTTATTCCCAACGTGCGCGATGTGTCGTATATCCACGCATCGACCGACAGTGATGTGTCCTTTCGTTAGGACAGCGTTAATTGGCTCTACTCGCGATACACAGATAATACCGTATTCGTAACATTGACCCAGTAATTAGAAAACAACGAGGTTTCTTTAATTGGAATTCCAGCCCTTGACGTATCCGTTACGCTGGCATAAATAGATCCTAATTACAGGTGTAGAGCCCGTGCCCGTCACGACCCGTCACGACCCTCCGACTGCTCACGACATTCCGTAACGCGGGTAACTAATTACGTCAAACTTAGGATTACATTGTAGACGGCATTCTTCGTACTTAGATATGTTCCCTTTTTTAGGGTTCCGTAGTCAAAACGGAACCCTTATAGGTTACACACACGACGCGCACTTGGGCGATTTTTTCGTTCTAAAATACTATTACCTATTATTATCTAAAATCTAAAATACTACGTTATAAAATATTGAACTTTAAATCGTTCAATTGAAACTACCATCTGCCAATTGCGTAAGGATTATCTGAGACATCTGAGTAACTGTATTTTAATATGTAGCAATAGCCACTTAATACCAGGTTTAGCATCTGCTTACCATATTTATAATAGGTGAAATGACTCATCTAATTAATTTTATAGTGTTGTGACACTTCTGATTTTCGTAAAACTTTATGTTGCGTTATAGTCATATCACACATTTATTATATCTTATTCTTTCTTCTTATTCTTTACTTAATTCTTATTTTCAATGCAAATACAGGGCGTCATAACCGCGGGAGCAAAATAATAATTATTTTTATGTCGCCTTCTTATCTCGTCTTCATATTATAAATGCAAAGTGTCATTGTGTAATTAATATGCATGTTTGTCTGTTGCAGGAGATATCGCGGGGTCCGTGACCCTGCTGATACGAGCGAATCCCGACTTGCTGTGATTGTGGCCCCCACTCCTGTGAAAGACTGTCATTTATTACGAACACGAAATTATAGGGAATGTTATCACTGAGTCTCCGGACCATATTGTTAAGGGCACCTTGTATATTTAGTGTATTGTACATTAGGTGGAAGAATACTCGGTACGATATTTTGGTGTGGTAAGACACCAGTAGATGAGAGTAAGTCATAGCAAGGAAATTGACTACATTTAAATGTATGTATGTATGTGTTATTAGCATACGTATAGATTTAAGAATCATCTTATATCCTGCGCAGACAAGGGACAATAGTGGGCACGAGGGACTGATAGTATCACGTACAAATAATAATCCGTGAGACCTCAACGATTATTGACATACCTACATACAGAACGGTATTCTCCTTGAAAATGTTCGGTCAACTCATGCGTTGTATCGCTGATATAAATAGTAGAACCAGAAGTAAACAGTTAAACACCCCTTTTTAACCGACTTCAAAAAAAGGAGGAGGTTCTCAATTTGACTGTATTTTTTTTATGTTTGTTACCTCAGAACTTTGGACTGGGCGAACCGATTTTGATGATTCTTTTTTTAATCGAAAGCTGGTGCCTGTCATGTGGTCCCACGTACATTTTATTGAGATCTGATAATGGCATTTATGAGAAAACCACATAAGTCTTAAATTTGTATTTAGTATGTGCGCAACAAATGGACGAATAACTCAATATCACGCCAACCGATTTCCATGATTCTTTTTTAATCGAAAGCAGGTGCTTGTCATGTGGTCTCACATAAATTTGAATGAGATCTGAAAAGAAGTTTTTGAGTAACTTTGAAGTCGGTAAAATTTTGATTATTGCCATTTCAACAACTTTGTCTTTGGCGGACTTAAAGTACCTCGTCTGCGTAGGCCATATTAACTATTTATTATCCTTCAATTTAAATACTCCATAGTGTGCTAGTCTATATGTCAAAGGTTACTTGTTATTTAATGTTTTCATTTTGCACATAAGTGTTGGTAGCATGACATGTGAAGCGTTATTTGCAACAGTGAGCAGACCTCTGCGTTCTTGTAAGACTGACATTATCACGGTTAGTGAATAACTTTTGTGTAGAGCTTGCGTCTATTAATAAAGTTTCTTTATGTTTTATGTTTTTTTTATTAAAACATTTTTTTAATTCTATCATCACTCGTCGTGGAGTATATCAGTATTAGAACGTAGCGGTTACTGAAATTATCGAAAGAAGAAAAATGGCAAAATAAGTACAACAAAAAAACCAATAGTAATATGTATTAATAAAAAGCTATAGGTCATAAAAACGCTCACAGATTCTATTATTGTCATATTTTACAAAAAACTCATTACGTATTTTGAAGTATAATATTGCCAGGAGCATATTTTTAGTGAAAATCCCTCTGGGTCGTGTTCGATAATATGTTTCATTAATTATTGTTTCATAAATACAATTAACATGAAAAAAAACAAGAAGTCCACCAAGTAGATGGGGATCTCCCTCCTTGTTATGGTCGTGAATGGAATCAGGACGCGGTCCGAGTGTCCGACATAGATAAGTACGTCACAGGCTCCTTTTCATGGCAATGGCAGGACATTCAACGGGGTGCGACCGGCGAGTTTCTAGCTGTCGGTGTTTATTGATTGAGGTACTTAGCACATTTTTTTTGGGTGATATAAGTAGGTTTCCTAATCTATGGCTCTATGCCTATCTTAAAGGGCTGCCGTCCTCAAACTAAAAGGCGGTTAAGTGACAAAAACAGTTTTTGAGGTAGAGCCAAAAAACGCAGGATTATTTTGAAATCGTGCTAGTGATTCTCTATAAAACAATTGTTAATGTTGTCATACTATGTCAAACTCAAAAGATATATATTTTTTTTGAACTTAAATATTACTAAAGGTCAAAAAAATATCAAAACTGTTAATAAAGTAAAAATTTACCAGATGACATTTAGCCGCCTTTTAGCTTGAGGACGGCAGAGGGGTAATTGCGACTTTATATCGGAATTTACAAATCGAAGTAGATGAAAATATCGATGAATAAACCATGGCTCCTGAAGTCCTGATCACGGCATTTTTAATGTAAAATATAAATAATGAGTAAGTACCCATTACAGTTAAAATGTTTAACCGTAATGATAAATGTTCTCTCTGTAATTTTTTTCGCAACTTTTATTATATTTTTGGATACTTTATTTGGGTTATAGACATAGTGCAGCACATCTCTTTTACTATAAATGGGAAAATGGCCCAACGTGAGGGTGTGGTGAACAATGGGGTGCGGATGATACGGCAACATTCACACTGAGCACCGAGCAGCGAGCGGCGCAGCGAGCGGCGCGACGAGCAGCGCGACGAGCTGTGCGGCGAGCACTCAGCGACCAGCGGTTATTGATTGCGACAATAGTTCATTACGTCGAGTGTACATCTAAACAGAGTAATTTGGTTCCGTGACGGCGGCCGTGATTAATGTCCCGGAGAGTCGAGCGGGGTGAGGGGTGAGGGGTGCGCGGGGGGTGCTAGGGGCGCGGGGTGCGCGGGGTGCGCGGGCCGGGGCTAATCTCTGCCCGTGACAGCGTGACGGGCCCGAACGCCACTCGATATCCTATGCGAATGTACTGATGGTATGTTTATGATGTCGTGTATATGTGTGTATTATTTGATCTTGATCACCCGTTCAATACCCGCCACCAACCTACTACTACCCAATCGATTTATGTATTTCATACTCTGTTTACTTTTTAATTTCCATAAATATTTTATCTATAGATAGTTAACATAATTACAATGTCAATTAAGTATTTAAACATATTCTTCAAAGTAAAGCTCTTCCACACTTGAAACAAAACAAACTATGGTCTTCTTGTCATCTCTTCGTGTCCTCGTGACGATCATAATCATGCCACAAGCAACAGGAGTCCGTCGTGCGATATGTCCCTGGCCAAACATCTATGTGACTGATACATTTTTGCTCTCGAGCCTTGGCGTTTACCGTTTATTTTGGTGCGATATAAAGACATAAATCTATCTGTCTATGCGACGAGTTAATGGCCCAAATGGCCGTTAGGACTTCAGATTCAAACACAATCAATGCTGCGTTACGTCAAAATAACGTATAGCAGGCAGACCCCCAAGTCAAATTATAATGCACATTGTATTGCATGCAAATTTCGAACGTCATTGGAGCGGAAGCAGTCTATGCTCTGCAGCTAGTATCAGTTATACGAAATGATCGTCGGACTTTGGATGGATGACCCTGATGTCATTGAGAGGAAACAGGCCTGGCATATTGGAGGTAATAATAATAATAATAATAATAATATCTTTTATTTGCTCTCACAAGAAGGTCTTAATCTAAGTCTTAATTTAGTTACATGGATAGTAATATTCTATAACCCTTCTTAGCAAGAGCCTGGTGCCTGTTGTAGGCTTTTTCAAGCCTGTGATACAAGTCACCAGTGCCCTCCCAAGGACAGATTATATAATTAAGGACCCAGAACTATTGCTGCGTAAACAATACCTTTACATATTGTACTTAAGTTTAAATTATATTATAGTTAAAGGCTTATTCTAATAAGAAGAATGTTTTACGCGTGTATGTGGATGACTTTGCGTGTGTATTCGCGTGTGTTGTATGTGTATATATTATATATATATGTGTTTGTATGTGTGTGTGTGTGTGTGCAACTCAGTAAACAAGTGGACTAACAGTAGAATTTGAAAAGGCAAGGATTAATGATTTTGATAAACTCATTTTAAAATTTGTAGTAGGTTTTCTGATTGTATATAGTTAAGGGTTTTTAAAAAGTTGGAGACCTTAAGTTTGCAAGAATGTTTATCGAGGGGATATATATTAAGTTTTATATTTATTTTGTTATATAAAAAGTTACCTAGGTGGTCAAAAAATTTATGCGAAAGCGATAAATTATAGGATTTCGTTTGGCATACACTTCTGTTCCTTCTCTTGTTGCTCACTAGGTCTGGATCATATGCAAGTTGGGCATGCTTCCTCAGAATCACATGTAGGATGAATGATTGCCGAATAGATAGTACTTGCCAGCTCTGGTACAGGGTTGTAGTGGGATGTCGAAAAGGAAGTCCAGCTGCGACTTTGAGAATAGCCCGTTGGGCTCTTTCCAATACAAGAAGATACGACTTCGACGCGCCGCCCCAGGATGATATACAGTAATCTGTGAGCGATTGGCATAGAGCGAGGTAGACCATTTTTATAATCCTTCTGTTGGCTACATGGCGTAAGGTTCTAAAGATGTATATAAGCTTACGCAATCTGATCACTAGGGTGTCTATATGTGTTTTAAAGTTTAAGTTTCGATCAATAATGACACCTAGGTATTTTATATTTTCTGCGCTTTGGAGCGATGGACAGGCACAGTTGGGGACAGGGAATTGGCATGCATGTGCTTTAATCGTGAGTGAGCTGGGAGGACGTAGATTAGGTTTTGGGGTAAAAGCTATGAATTTTGTTTTATCAACATTAAGTGTTAGAAGATTATCCCTTAACCATTGATTTGCTACGATAAATCTCTTCTGAGCCAAATCAAACACTTGTTCCCAACTATTTCCACTGAAAAAGATGGCAGTATCGTCGGCAAAGGCAAATATTTTGCCACCTACTAGATTTAGGCGACAAAGGTCATTTATATAGGTAAGGAACAGGGTGGGACCGACCACACTACCCTGCGGAATACCGTATTCAGGGATAGCTTCATCACTCATCCAGTGTTCAATTTTGACCCTCTGTTTCCGGTTCATCAGGTAGTCTGTAAAAATACTTAGGGGTTGTCCCCTTACGCCTAAATTCTCCAGCTTCATTAAGAGTCGTGGGATAGAGACCGTGTCAAAAGCCTTAGCAAGGTCTAAGAAGACCGTGATGCACCTCTTTCTATCGTCAAAGGAGGTTATGACGGAGTTAACGAGATCCTGGACCGCATCACTAGTTGACTTACCCCGACGGAAGCCATATTGAGTCGGAGCAAGTAACTGCTTATGCTCCAAATAGGTCACTAGTCTGTCATTCATGAGGCGCTCCAGGACCTTAGACAAAGTCGGCAGTATGGAGATTGGTCTGTAATTATTAACACAGTCTCTATCCCCCCCCCTTGTGGATAGGTTTGATTATAGCAATCTTGAACGCATTAGGGAAGACACCTGTAGTCATAGCTCGGTTGCAGATGTGAGTCAAAGGAGAAATGAGAAGATGAAGATATCGTTTCAATATTTTAACGGTTATTAGATCTATTCCCACAGCAGTACCTTCTTTTAAAGATATTATAATATTGTAAATTTCACGCTCATCGGTTGGCAGCATAGTAAATGAGTTTACTGGAGGTGTTACGGAGCTACATCCATGTGGTTGGTATTGGGTTGTTTTTTGAATTCCCTGTGCCAGTTTCTTACCTATGCTTGCAAAAAAATTATTAACCTCGTTTAAACTCTTAACTTGTTGATTGTTATATAAATTCAATAGACTTGGTGAATGATCAACAACCCGACTAGTCCCACTAATATTTTTAATAATCTTCCATAATTTTTTGCTGTTATTTTTTGAATTTTCAATCTCCTGCTTTTCATAATTATTTTTTGCTTTTTTCAATATATTCGTACAAAAATTACGATATCGTTTATACGTTAGTTTTAAATCATTATTCTCCGGGTCTCTTTTAAGCTTTTTATAAAGGTTGTCGCGATTCCTCATGCAACGTAGTATAGCTTTTGTAATCCACTGGAGGTATCATTCACGGTGACGAAAATGAAGAGGCAGAGAATGAATGAGTCGCATAAAGCACTTGGCGTCTTGTGGGAGAACTTCGGACGTCTTAGAACTTTTTACCAGATAATTTTACTATTTTACGAGCATTGAACAAACCTCAGATTTGTGACATGAGAGCAACTGGAATCCTAATATCTTGTAGCAAAAAATCATGCCTAATATCTTTAACGATTAATGACAAGGTCGTTCAGATTATCGTGACTTCATCTCCTGACAAAAGAACCAGTGCCCAACACCAGGAATGGGGCAAGCGTAGATTAGTCTAGGTCTTGAGTTCCGCAAAGAGTTGCTGTTCTAATTACTTACGGCCCAATTATACTGTTGAAGATGAATGATTGTAAATCAAGTAGGAACCCTCATTAGTTTCACGAACGTGCCGTAGCTACTCCGGCGAGACAGCCTGATGTTTTCAACTGTCTTACAATTTATGCTTAATCAATGTTCATAATTAAAGTTCAGGCTGCAAGAGCCTTGACTTAAGGTTGAAAATATCGGGACTGGTTCCATGGGTTGCGTGCTCGGAACCGCCTCGTTGGGCGGGCGGCGTGCACCGCCAGGTCCGCCAGCAGTACTCCGCCGCCGCCCGCCCTGGCCTCACCTGCAATCTGTGCAGCTAAACTATAATTTATCAAAGGAAACTAGCATGTGACAAACATTAAGTAGCTCCATTAGATCCATAGATGCATTCAGGATTTCATGCTGTGCAGAAATTTCCCGAAAATTTTGAGATTTAGGTACACTGAAGAAAGTAACATTTTATCTCAAAATCCATGATTACAAATTTATAATGTAAAGTCTTCCATTAATAAAATTGCTTAAAGCAAAGTTTTCCGACGAACCCTTTTTCCCAATCTTTACAAGTTTTCAAGATTTGCTCCAAAGATTCCATTGTCGAAGAATAGATCCTTTAAAAACGTTTAAACATCTCTGAGGGGCTTCCATTTCTACGTTTTAGCGGATCGTGAACTGAAAACATAACCGAGGACAAGGTATAATTTTGACAATAATTTTTATCGAAGCTTCTAAATCGGAAGGCGGATAATAAATAGGCTGTCCCAAACAACGCCCGATCACGAACTGTGTGTGGCTTCATTTCTGCGAATGTCGTCGCGCCGGATGGAGCACAATGGGAACTTACTGTGTTTCGCGTTACAATAGTGTCCGATACTGGTACTGAGATGAAAAAGTGAAGTGAACGAAGTTAGCGGCGGCGTGACACCCTGAAATCGCAGATCTGATCAACGTCTGACATCACAATGAGGCTCGCCCGTTAGTATTTTACACTAGTGTTCCTAACATGGAAGTTTCTGCACTTTACTTAAGTCTATAGTTATATTCCCATCTTTTATAGTCAGGTTCAGCTTCAAAGTTCACTTCTCATAATAATTAATTATCATTCAACGTCACTCTCATATTTTATACCACTTATTTTCCTACCTACAGGTATTCTAGGAATGAAATGGACTTTGAAAATAAATTAAAATAAAATTTTGTTCGTTGTATCTACATCAGTTAGTTGTAGTCTAACAAAAAGTCAATAAGGTTGATAAGGGCCCTGGTTCTTTTTATGGCTCCCGTCCATTTATTCCTCCTCTTAACTCAAACAGCAACTTATCGAAGTACAGAAAAATTTGTACTTCAAATGCCGAAACCTTTCGATATTTGCCATGCAATGCAATATTATATTATTGGTAAGAATGATGGAAGTGTTGGAATAAACGTTCTTAGTTTTACCGTTTTCTTAACTATTATCTAATAAGAAATGTTGGAACGAAGTTCCTTATCGCGCGTTGCGAAAGGGGGCTAGGCGGAAAATTTGGTAACGACACTTTTTGCCGGTAACGACACTTTTTGCCGTCGTAGTTTTTTTACATAGAAAGCAAGCCAGAGTACTAGGATAGCAAAAACATGCAAGCGAGTGTGCCAAAACAAATCTAAGGTATTCAATTTCGTGATTTGTTTTGGCACACTTGCTGCAAGTTTTTGCTATCCTAGTACCTACTGACTGCAAGGAACTTCGTTCCATCCGGGTGTCCCTTGACACCTCTCAAGTTTTTTTTTTAAACTCTCATTGTAACCCTCCTTGCTACGTGCATACAAGATTGGTTTTAAATTTAATCAATTTTTTTTTTAAATTATTAATAAAAACTGATTTCCATTTCCCAGATTGAAGTGTATTCTGCTTAAATATTTAGTAATACCAGGTTTTAAACGTTTGAAACTGTTTTTCCGTGATTGAATGAGAAACTTTCATATTTATTATACCTGCCTTTTATAGGAATTAGGATAATAGTATTCGTGCTTAAGCAGTTATGGTTCGTTGATACGATCAAAATTCGCGACATGGTATTGAAAATTTGATAGGCCACGACATGAATAGTAGGCAAAACCAAAGAGAGTGCAAGCGACGATTGATATTATGTTCAAAATATAGGTGTTTAGAACGTTTGGCTTTAGAATAACATTCGATTCTTGCAAATACGGAAGTGCATATAATTATACGGTAGCTACGTATGACAATTTTGTTAACTAAAGGACAAATTACCGTTCACTCGTAAAGCTTGTTTGATTCCCAAACAAATCGCCGCGGCGCATGCAATTTAACAAGCGGGTACCGCGCACAAACAGGTATAACAAGGAAAAATTGCTGGAAGGTTTCATGTAAAAACATCGGGCTTTTAAAAGCAATTCCGCAGGTTCCACCCAGGGGCGTAATCCCCCGAGCCCGCTCCCCAGCCGGGACCTCATCACCAAGCTAATACTCGCTTTAATTATGTATACAGTCGCACATAAAAATGTATGCATAATTCTGAATATATTTTTTTATCTGCTCTACTTTTGAACTTGTATATTGCGTCCCTGGAAATCAATGTGATTGTATTATAAGCGATTTTTGCATCGATAATTATAAATACTTTTATAATACTACTTATAGTAGATACTATTACCATAACCCGTACATAACCAAAGTACTATTATTTGTTCTGTGGCAACGAAAGGTTTACTTACATTAAAAACGTTCCACAAAAACATTATTCTGAACCATTTCTGAGCATGTTATTTTACAACTTCATTGGAGAAAATATAAAATTTCACCAATATTTTATTTGGCACGTTACAGCCAGTGATTATCATTTCTAAACATAACCAGTAAAACAAAACGTACCTATAGTTTAAATTGTAACAATATTAACTAATGAAAACTAGCCAAGTCAAATGTAAAACTTGAGTTTCATGTTCTTGTGACTAAAATTTTAGGCTTTCCTACCCAGAACTTGGCACCCATATAGATCTCAATTCTTTTTTTTTTAACCTGGCTTTCATTTCACATTTATGTTTTTGATGTTTTGCAGTGGAACTGCTAATTCACTAGTTTCACTAATTATCAATAATTTTCAGTTTTTACACTTTTTCCTTTACATACGTCTAATAGTCTACCTTGATGCCAAATATCAAGTTTCTAGGTAATCTGGAACTGGATTAGAGTTTTGATCTACAGATCAGTCAGTGATAAAAATGACGATTTTTGGACGTTAATATCTAAATAACCGTATAAGGTGTGTTTATGTATGGAGCACATATGTATTTCGCAAGTCTCAATAAAAGAGCCTTTGATAGGTTTATGTGGAATAGTGTTAGAGTTATGAGGAGCTCAAAAGTGGCTCCAAATGGTTCGTATAATATTACACACGGAACTGCTCGCCAGTTCTGTTAGCTTGAACTTGGCTTGACACGCTACCGCGTGTTTAGATTTTATCATGCAATCGGACTGATAAAGTCATTCACAAAGTTTCCGAACGTGAGACCATTCACAGTACGTTCCGATTCACGTACGAGTAATGTTTACGATACAACAAAACCACATTCACATAAGTGGGTACTCAGCCCGCGACGTATAAATCCACTTGTGCTGGCAAATGTAGAATAGTCAGAATGTTATCAAATTCTATTAGTGATGCTACTGAAGTACACTCATATACCTACACTACCTATCTGTTAATTTATTTACATATGTACATGTGCCTAGTGGGTAACATGTTTTTTGAAGTGAAAACTTCCATAGGCGCGTTGGGTATTTTTGAGATGGAATAAAACCAATGTCACCGTCAACGACAACACAATGTCAACGACACCGTCAGCATTTTAATCGACACCTACCTGTGGCGCCATCTCTGAGAGATGTACAGAACTATAGTTTCTTTATTTACAGCGCGTTTTAATATCAAGATTGTAGTTTACATATAATTTACGAGGCGTTGGCAGCCATTCACTAAAAATGTAATGAATAAAAAACACTTCATTTAAAAGTATTTCCATATTTTTATGCAAATAGTCGACACACAAGTTGATGACAACAGTCCACCTGATGAGCCACCATCGCCCATGGACATCAGCAACACAGCAGGAGTTGTTAGTTATTAGATTAACCGATATTTTAGCTAAAATGATTTCAAGTTACTTTGAAGTTAATGCCAGGCAATACCTGTCTCGGTTAACTTCTGCTATTTATGGGATGTCTATGTGAACCGGCAAGTTTGACATACTTTCGAAAAGAACATGAGGTAATGAGCACGCAAGGGTTAGCGTAGCTATCTGACTTAACCCATTAGGACGCGACTCTTCACTGCGTGCCATAAAACGGACTCTACCACGCTTCTCCAATGTGGTCAACGAAGGACTTAGTGGTCATAGCGAAGGGGTTAGACGTCATTACAGTTTCAAATATTATGCCCCGTTGCTCGCAAGTCCTTGAAATGAAATGAAATGAAAAGAAATAATCTTTTATTCAAGTAGGTATCATTGATACACATATGCACGCCATTTTTTTAATTTACCAGCTTTTCGCAAAGGTGCTTTGTCATGGAGGAGAAGAAAAGCCGTAAAGAAACTCCTCAGCACATCTTTTAAAAATAAAACTTATATCGGCAAACATTTAAAGATTTAATTTTGATGATTATGATCGATTCATATGATGATTGCTTTATCTATGTATGTAAGGAAATATCTGATATGACTAACGATAATCTTAAATTAAAATTTAAAAAACCCACCACAATTTTATTAACACTAAACATAGCTAAGAACCTTCAATTAAGTCACCTTCCAAACAAAAAAAAAACTAGATCAAAATCGGTTCCTCCGTTTGGGAGCTACGATGCCACAGACAGACATACAGATACATAGAGACGTCAAACTTACAACACCTCTCTTTTTTCGTCGGGTGTTAAAAAATCCTTGTGGAAGCGACGCACGACCACACGCCATAGCGCTGGCCTGCGCACTGCTCGCGGCGCGCTCCGCGGCGGCGTTATATTTACGTGGTGCGAGCAAGACGGCTACAGTAGCTATCTTGCTCGCACAAATCATTGCGCATCTATTACCCCAAAATTATTTATTATTTTAATTATTATGAAAAATCTTGTAGGTAATTTGTAACTAATTTTCCTATAAATATGGAGCAAATTTCGAATAAAATGCATTACGATTCTGGCTTCCGTGTCTTAATCATCTCCTGATAACACGCACCCACTACAATTGGTGACCCGACGTACCTTGAAGAAATCAAGAAATGAAAATGGCAGAAGATGAACCCCAAACTGCGGCAAATGAAGATTCTCAGCCCGATCTTGCATCAGTCTCCATTCAGTCAAGGTTAATACCGTTTTGGCGGGAAATCCCTAGAGCCTGGTTCATACAATTTGAAGCTGTCATCGACCCACTGAAGACTTCCGATGACCAGAAGTACAGATTTCTTCTGCAGCAGCTACAAGCCCAGGACCTACAGCACCTCACGGACCTGTTATACAACCCACCACTGAAAAATAAATATGCGTCACTGAAGAACAGACTGCTCACCGTCTACGAAAAATCCGAAGTCCAGAATTTTCAAAAACTGATCAGCGGACTAGAATTGGGTGATCAGAAACCTACCGTTCTACTACGTAAGATGCGTGAACTCGGCAGCGGCATGATCACAGAAGACGGATTGAAGATTGAATGGTTGAATCATTTACCGCCCCACATCCGCTGTGTACTTTCCGTCAACCAAGAATCATCGCTCGACACCTTGGCAGCCATGGCAGACAAGATGTTAGAATACTCGGACAGTACCCCCACAGTGACAGCCGTATCCTCAGCTACATCTACTAGCAGCAGGGAGCCACAATCCTTCGAAACACTATCGAAACAGATCGAGAAGCTCACGCTGGAAGTCGCGGAATTACGCGGTCGACCGATGTACCGCAACTATCATCGTCCCTTTCGCACACGACGGTCTCGCTCTCGCTCAACATCAAGAAAACAAGTGAAGCCTGGCGATCCAACATGGGAATGCCGATATCACTTCCGATTCGGCGACAAAGCGAAACGATGCGAATCACCATGTTGCAGAAGAAAGAAGACGGAAAACTAAATGCGACACCGACGGAGGCGGACGTCGGTGTTCCCAGTTCCAGCAACCGCCTATGTGTACACGATCGCAACACTCACGAACGTTTCCTCGTGGACACAGGCGCAGATATATCTGTGTGGGCCGCAACGAACAGACTGAAGAAAAACACTCCGAGCGCCTACAAACTTTTTGCTGCAAATAATACACCGATCAACACGTATGGAGAGAAAACCATCAAGCTTGACTTAGGACTACGACGTAGCTTCTCATGGACATTCGTAGTAGCGGACGTCAAGATGTCAATCCTAGGCGCTGATTTCCTACGTCACTACAAGCTCCTGGTGAACCTACATAGCAAGAAACTCATCGACAGCACTACGAACATCACCATAGGCGCTTTAGAAATATCAACGTCCATCGACTCAATTCGCACTATGAGCTCCAATCAAGCATACCACGACATATTGAAGCAATACCCTAATGTTCTCCGGCCGATGTCACTGAAACAACCAGCGAAGCACGAGGTAGTCCATCATATTGAAACGACGGGACCGCCACTATTCGCCCGACCCAGACCGCTCCCTCCAGACAAATACAAAGCTGCAAAGGACGAATTCGATCGCATGGTGGAACAAGGCATCTGCAAGCCATCGAATAGCCCCTGGGCCAGCCCTCTTCATGTGGTGAAGAAAAAAGATGGTGGACTAAGAGTATGTGGCGACTACAGACGATTGAACGCAGTGACGCAACCCGATCGATATCCGATTCCCCGCATACAAGACTTCACGTATCAACTTCACAACAAAAAAATATTTTCAAAAATTGATTTAAAAATGGCATACTACTGGATACCACTGGCGACTCAAGAAGATGCACAGAAAACAGCAATCATCACTCCGTTTGGCTTATACGAATTTACGTGCATGACCTTTGGACTTCGTAATGCAAGCCAAACCTTCCAGAGATTCATGCATCAAGTTTTACGAGGCATAGATGACTGCTTTTGTTTCGTCGACGACATCCTACTGTACTCACAAGATGAAAACCAGCATAAAAAGCTTCTTCATCAAGTACTACAACGTCTCGACCAATACGGCGTTACACTGAATGTAGACAAGTGCTTATTTGGAGCAGAGAAAATCAACTTCCTAGGCTACGAAGTCTCAGCGAACGGAATCAAACCTACTCAAGAACGCATTGAAACTATAACTTCTTACCCTCAACCGAAGACCATTATCGAGCTACGACGCTTCCTGGGCATGCTCAATTTCTATCGCGACTGTTTACCACATCAAGCCGACCTACAAAACGAATTAAACAAGTATCTACACGATAGAAAGAAAAATGACAAGACGCCTATCGAATGGACGACTACAGCAGTTAATGCTTTTGAGAAATGCCGCCAAAGCATCACAGAAGCCACAACACTATGTCATCCGATTCCTGGCTGCCCTCTCGCCATCATGACCGATGCTTCAGACCACAGCGTAGGTGCAGTACTTCAACAGAAGGTCGAAAACATTTGGAAACCGCTTGCTTTCTTCTCCAAAGCAATGAGTGCTACGCAACGTCGCTACAGCGTGTACGACCGCGAGCTATTAGCGATGTATACGGCTGTAAAACACTTCCGAAGATGGATAGAAGGATGCGAAGTTACGCTATACACCGATCATAAGCCACTTACCTTCGCTCTCTCAAGACCGGCTAGTAGCAGTGATACACCGAAGCGAGAAAGACAGCTACATTTTATCAGTCAATTCTCTTCGAGCATCAAGTATATCAAAGGAGAAGAAAATACAGTCGCCGACGCATTATCACGAATAGAAGAGATACAATGTCCGAATGAAATTGATTACAAGCAACTAGCCATCGACCAAAGCAACGACGAAGAACTTAAAAAACTGAGAAATCAATCAAATTTAAAATTCACTGAAATCACTCTACCCGGACTACTTCGACCAATCACGTGCGAGACGACAACACCTTCGCCCCGTCCTTTTCTACCGAAGGCATACCGTCATGTTGCATTCAAAGCACAACACGGTTTATGTCATCCAGGCGTTAGAACGACGCGCAAACAAATAACGTCGAAATTCTTCTGGCCATCCATGAACAAAGATGTCACGTTATGGACGAAATCATGCATCAGTTGTCAACGAGCAAAAGTCAATCGACACGTCGTTACTCCACTGGCAGAGTTCCCACCATCACAGCGCTTCGAACACATACATATCGACATCGTCGGACCACTGCAACTGTCAAAGGAATGTCGATACTGCGTAACAATCATTGACCGATTAACCAAATGGCCAGAAGCAATAGCGGTACAAGAAATCACAGCCGAAGTCGTCGCTAAAGCATTGTATGAAAACTGGATTACACGTTTCGGTTGCCCACTACGCATATCCACTGATCAAGGACGCCAGTTTGAATCCGCTTTGTTCAATGCACTCATGAAAAGATTCGGCATTTCACGGATACGTACTACAGCATATCATCCACAAGCGAATGGGCAAATAGAGAGATGGCACCGGACTATGAAAGCCGCACTCATGGCACGTGGCGCCACTACACAATGGACGGACGAGCTACCTACTATACTCCTAGGACTCCGCTCCGCAATACGAGAAAATAACTTCAGTCCCGCAATGATGACCTACGGTACAACGCTGCGCATTCCATCCGATTTCTTCGTACCTACACCAACAGATATTAACGATGCAGATTATGTAAGACGCCTCACCGAGACAATGGCTACACTCACACCGACGAAGCGATCTCTGTCGAATCATCAAAAAACCTTCGTGTATAAAGAATTATCGTCGTGCACTCATGTTTTTGTACGAAACGACACAGTACGAGCATCGCTTACGCCTCCTTACGATGGGCCCTACAAAGTACTAAGGCGCTTTGACAAATCCTACGAGATTCAGCTACCTCTTCGAACTACAGTAGTATCTCTCGACAGACTGAAGCCAGCCTACATACTCAATGACGAGGTGGAGGAATACGCAAATACATCATCGTCATCATCAACGAGCCTCGCGCATTCTTCAACTCTAGTGGACGAGCATACTACAAGCAAGACGCAGCCATACATCACGCGTAGCGGACGCATTGTCAAGAAAACCGTACGCTTCGCTTGAGGGGGGATGATGTGGAAGCGACGCACGACCACACGCCATAGCGCTGGCCTGCGCACTGCCACAGAACACAATATACTCCTGGCGGAGAAGAATATCACGCACTGCTCGCGGCGCGCTCCGCGGCGGCGTTATATTTACGTGGTGCGAGCAAGACGGCTACAGTAGCTATCTTGCTCGCACAAATCATTGCGCATCTATTACCCCAAAATTATTTATTATTTTAATTATTATGAAAAATCTTGTAGGTAATTTGTAACTAATTTTCCTATAAATATGGAGCAAATTTCGAATAAAATGCATTACGATTCTGGCTTCCGTGTCTTAATCATCTCCTGATAACACGCACCCACTACATCCTGTAAAGCACCTTCTAAACAACTACGAAGAATTGTGATATCAATCCCTTGCCAAAGTTTGAGACAATCAACAGGCAAATTCAACCCTTTAACAGTCATTACGGGACATGAGTTTGACCTCGTAATTGAGAACGTTTCGTAAGCCACGATCAAAGGAGCGGAAGTTTTAATGATGCAAGAAGGCTTATAGCTAGGGGACGGGGCGCTTAGCAATAAGAGTTATTAACGATGACATGGGCTACCTGACTGTGACAACAGAGCTGAACGATCTAATGTGCCCTCCGAAGCACAAAAAGTTTTTAAATGTACCTAATGCTCACTCATTCAACTACCGACCGCACAATTGCCTAACTTGGAATCACTTACATACTTCGAAATCGAGTGTAAGAATTTATTGAAACTGCCGAGCTATCAGCTTCATACTAAAATATAGAGATATAGATAGGTACGTACGCGTTCAATCAAATGTAAACAAGCAGTCAAACATCAAACTAGAACACACGAGAGGATCCATAGGATATTAAGGACTTAATCACCAATAACTAGAATCAACACGGCGCACAAACAAATCCGATTCCGCAATCAACGCTTGCAGGATCTGATGTCGCTGGTTCGCTGCATGAACGCGTGTCTCGTGTTCGTTAACATCCACTGGATAAGGTCAAAAATCGCTCAAACCGAGAGCCCTAGTGAGATATACAGATAAGTTATAGCGAACAAATCGTACGCAAATATTAGGGCCGCAAACATGAAACAGTCGACATTTTGCGTGATACGAAAGACAAATTCTATACGTTAAATTAACATCGTTTCAATTTGCAATCGGCTGAAATGATTGCTGGCGGCTGGTGGGTTAGGGCCGCGTGGCCGGCGGGCGGGGAGACGTAACGTCGTGTCGGGTCTATTATAGCCTGCCTTAGCCTACTTCGTTACTTATTGTTAGTATAGGATAGGATAATGAGAAAATTTTTGGGCTTGCGGACGGAGGTCTAGAGCGTGACGGTGGAAGAAAATAATAATCTTTATACTCAGTATTTTACACACGATAGATAGATAGATAGTGCGAGTACAGAATAAATAACAAGTATTTTTTGCCACCAGTGGGGGCATCTATGGTGGTGGCAAATGGGAATAATCAAATTTTTGCACAAATACAACTTACCAAAGCGAAGTAGAGCGGTTCCTAATTTTATATAACTTAGTTTCAGTTTCAAAATAGAATGAAATCGATTCTGGTTGTAACTGTAGTAAGTAAACTGTGATGGCAGCATTACGCAACTTGCGCCGCTAAATGTTCATTATTAGTTCACTAACTTGGAACATAAAGGACGATTTATTGCTCGCACGGACGCGGACGGAAGTAATGCCGCATCTATTTTGTCATGCGATGTCATACTTAGAAAAATTGCGCATTGAAACATTACAATACATACCTTCCATTATGTAGGTATCTAAGTATCTACAAGGCTATCAGTTGTTTTCATTAAGGGACAGAATCTAAAACGTAAAAGTGTTCTTGGCTTATTAATTGTGTTCCATGGGACACAAGAATAAATCTTAAAACAAACATCTTCAAATTTCAGTTCAGTTTTAAGCATTATACAAGCAGGTTTAAATCCATTAATGGCTCTACTAAGCACGGGTCTCTCCTGTAGAGGATGCTTTAAAACAAATACACTATTAATCTTAAATTAACATTTAAAAAATTTCCGACACTATTACTTACACTAAACATAGTTAAGCTTAAGAACACTTTCGATTAAACCACCTTACAAAGAAAAGAAACTAGATCATCAGACATATCTGTACAGATAGACAGACACGTCAAACTTATAATACCCCTTTTTTTCGTCGGGGGTTAACAAATGAGCAATAATACATACTTAAGTACGTACTGCAAAGTACCATAGCCTGACCAACTAGTGCCATTAGGCCATAGTCTGAGTGGAAACAGTGGAATACACCGACCGCATTAATTCGTGCTTCATAGTTATGCTCGGTTACAGCACTTACAGCCATACATACAAGTACCGTTACAGTCAATATATGGGTGCTAAGGGTATAGGTTATAGGAGCTATGTATAAGACACTCCTTCCAATCCATCTTTGAGTCCATGTAAACTTTCCATACCGTGTTGCTCTATGCTGAACGACAGGAGAGACGGTAACGCCACGTAAGGACTGCACAGGAGTATCACCTGATGACTCTCTGGCTCTACCAAAAAGTAGAGATCTTTACCTGCTTGATTCATGCAAAACAATTTCAACAAAAGATAATTGTATGTATTCGAGAACGAACTTGTTAGCCTTTTCAGATAAGCTACCCTCAGCAGATACTTGTTTATTTCCCATATACGAGTATTCCATACTTGCTGCCAGTTATTGCACGGTTCAATAAGTTCCCGGTAAAGTCTTTCCCATGCCCTTCCAAGCTCGCAACTCTGTCCGCGTGTAGCTTTATACGACTCTAGAGCCAACAGCAACTGTCCATTCGAAAAATGTAATCCAACTCATCTCATGACAGTCATGTCACATGTTTTTTAGATTACGGTCGTTAGTTTACGCAAAATTTAATTTAATTAATTTGTAGAATGAATGAATAAAATCATGTTCAGGACTCAAATTCAAACTATGTGCGTTTCAAGAAAGTCTTCAATTCGCTATTATGTTGGTAGCATTGAAATATGGATTTTCCCCAATTAACAATATTAATAAAATGCAATAACAACAACATTATCTCGTAATAACAATATTATTATCTCGTAAAATATATTGTTAGTACCTTTGATGAAGGTGACAACAACGCTATTTAATTTATTTTATGGGTTTTGAAAAAGGTTTGAAGATTATTGTTTGGATTCTGGCATGTCTTTACCGCCACCTAGTAGAGAATAGCAGAACTAAATAGTAAACAGCGCCATCTGTTATCAATACAGAAAACACATCACCCTCTAAAAACGTGAAAAAGTTTCAAGATTGTGCTACAGTGTATAATAGATGTCACTGACACAATTTGTAGATTAAATCGTAATATTACTAGTTGACCAGACAGACGTTGTCCTGTCATTTTTTCCGCTATAATAAGGCTGCGTTCCAGTAGACGCTCACATCGCTCACAACGATCAAAACGCGTTCCACATGGCGACCACGGTTGTCATGGTCGCGGTGAAAACGTCATTGATGACGTCATTAATTTCGCTCACGGCACGCTCAAAACAACCCACCTCACGGGGTGGGTCGAAGTGGTCGAATTGCAGTGTTGCCAGATACGACGAAGTTACTCTCGCCAGTTTTTAGACCTGGCAACACTGGGTAGAAATGGATGGTGATAGAAAGGCGCAATTTTATAAAAGTTATGGATGGTGATGGTAAAAATTACTGTATACGATTCGACAAGAGATACTTTAGTGGATTAAAGTAGTTCCTCCAGCAGATGCTCGACGTGGACAAGTTGATATAAATATCGTCCCCGTAGAGCGAAAAGTCATTAAGTCCAAAAAACCTGTTTTGAGATATTGAGAGTTAAAGTTTTGAAATATATAAATCGCCATAAGTTTAGCATGCCATAACATATCACTATGTTTTTAGTTTTATTTTGAAGGAATTTTAATCAAATTAATATTATATTAGCTATAACAAGTAAAAATCTAGTAGTTACTGAGAAAACATAAGAAACCCGAAACAACGCAAATTAATTATTTGTTCTCAATAGAATGTCTGCGTTAGTTAGGAATTAATTAATTTTCACCCTTAGTTAGTGATTTTTCACTCAGTTCAAAACTATTTTTAAGAAAACCAACTCTAGTTAGGTAAATTGGAACTAACTGCTAGATGTACGAAATGTGCATTGTAAATAATACCTATCTTAAAATTCGAAAGTCGGATGGTAGGTTTTGTTTTGATAATGATGTATATGGGTTAATATCAACAACGTCCATTTTTTTTCAATTTTTGTGGCGAAACTTCTTCGGTTTTCGTGAAAATGAGGACCTGGTATAGGAATAGAAAGTCCAAGCTAGAAGGATCTTCAAGAGGTCTGAGAATATCTCGATAACTTTAACTCTCGATAACGACACCAAAATTGGATTTTTCTGTCACAAAGGTCTAAAATCTCACGAAATATCGGGAATTATCAATAACTTTCATCGTTTAATAAAATTCTCTATTGTTAAAAAAATATTATTATTCATCATCTGTCAATCCATCAACCCTTTGAGATCCACTGCTGGAATAGGCATCCCCTAACTTGCACCACTCTGACCAGTCCTGTGCCTTCTGAATCCAGCGGGTGCCTGCTGTCTTCTTCAGGTCGTCAATCCACCTGGTTGGGGCTTCGTATGCTCCTTTTTCCAAGACGTCGGTACCATTCGAGGACCTCTTCCTCAATGGTCATCGGTCCTTCGAATTATGTGGCCAGCCCATTGCCACTTCAGGCAGCTTGTTCGATGAGCTATTTCTGTTAATATTGTTCGTCTACGTCATTTCTGACTCGATCACATACAGAAATATCTAACATAGCCCTCTCCATAGCCCGCTGTGCGATTTGAGCTTATGTATAAGACCAATATTAAAGCACGACGTTCCGGAGCCGTATGTCATCACTGACAACACACACTGCTCAAATATCTTTAACATCAGGCACTGAGGTAGTGTTTTCCGACGACAACATATGACGCAGTTTCCCGAACGCAGTCCATCCGAGTTGAATTCTACGAGTGACTTATTGCTCGAAGTGGGACGTACGTACCGTACGGGTGTGACATGGACAATGGACATGATTTTCGTCTTGTCCATATTCATCTTAAGACCCACCGATTGTGGCCCTGTTTAAGTCCCCTAGCATTTTACAAAGGATCCAGATCCAGCCATTTCCATTTCCTGCCAGAATGACATTAGATATCATCGGCTTGTCGCAAGTGTGTGATGTCACCATTCATAATAATACGACGTTATTTCCACTCCATCAGCTAGAACACATATTCCAACGCAGAGGTGAACAGTTTCGGAGATAATTATGACGTCCCCTTGCCTGACACCTCTCTGCAGTTGGATGGGGTTTGTAGCTGTGTCGTGTATTCTGATGGAAATGGTACCCGATGATTACAAACACTTCAACACCTCCATATGACAATTTAGTACCGCCCAGGCCTCGATAGAATCAAAGGCTTACTACATAATTATAGTCTCCATAAGCAACACATAACGGCAGATTATACCCCTTGGTCTTTTGTATAATTTGCCGCAGTGTTTGTATAGGGTCTATGGTGCTGTAGCCTTTTTCTTGCTTATCCTGCTCGTTCAAGAGGCTGGAAGTTGTTAAGCCTGCAATTTGTGAGCACCCTCGAAAACAGCTTATAAACGTGGCTCAGAAGTGCAATGGGTCTTTAGTTCTTTAAAAGGGCTTTTTCGCCCTTCTTGGTGAACAGATTCACCACAGTTTTGCTGCACGCTTCCAGGATAGTTCCAGTATTGTTGACGGAAACGAACAGTTATTGGAGTGTCATTAGAAGAGGTTTCCCTCCAGCTCTTAGTAGCTCGGTTGTCAATCCGTCACCTCCCGGTGCCTTGTTGTTTTTAAGCTGTTTGAGAGCCTCTCTAATATCATACAGGCAGCGTCCGGGATATTCTCTGTGTAATGTCGGGTCACTTTAGCTCGCTTGTTGTTGTCCTAGATTAGATTCATATAAAATAATATTATTAGATATTTATCTGTGTTCTTAAATAACGTAGGTACATAATTTTCACTTACAGAAGGCAAAAACCAAATACTAAAATAAATAAAGCATAAATAAATCCAAAAACAGTCTACAATAGCTTTTTCGTTTTGATTTAATAAATCAATAATAAGCTGTGCACGACTCATTTTTATACGACTGCAAAGGGTTATGTTTTTGGACGTATCTTGTATGTATGTATGTTTGTATTTAAGCATGTAATATTCTTTATTACCTCGTAACTTCCAAACCGCTGAACGGATTTACATAATTAAGATATCGTTAGATTTGTCTTGATAACCCAATTGTTCTTAGATAAGTGAAATCAAAAAAAAAATATGGTGGCTGTGAGATGCCATTGTTTGTAATATCAAAAAATAAAAATAAATCGAATAACGCAATATGGGTATTAAATTAAAGAGCTTGTGGTGTGCTTGTGAATTTCAAAAAGGTATAATTATCATAATAGCTTTTTTGATAGCAGGCGGGATTTTTTTTAATTTTTTAATTCATACTAGTTACACAGTGCAAAAATTCTAATGTGATTGCCTACGTCAGTGCCGCGAATAAAAGTCACCACGTGCCGCGGTCGACTCTCTTAGCCGCGACAAAATCACTAACTCGCAAGTGATAAGTACCTAAATGTAAGGATGTTCGTCAAAGTTATAAAAATAATAACTAAAATGTTTTAAGTATTATTCACAATAGATCTTTTGACTGATTTTTATTAGAGAAGAAATCATTATATTGAAATAATGATTTTTCACTTTGGTAGTATTTTACAAAATCATTTAACAGTCAAGAGTGAGCAGTCACTAATTCGAGTTAGTTGATTTTCGCTTTCGGGTGATTTAGCAAAGTGCTGAATTTAAAAACTCACTAAATCATTTTAGTGATTTTAGTCTACCTAAAGGCCTACGTCTGCATTGAAAATTTAATAGAAAAAGTAATTAAATCGTTTTAGTTCCGAGCTACGTAAAGTTTCGATAAATATAAAATAATTAAGAAAAGTTAATTATTTCTCTCATTTCGCTGTGGGGTCCAAAGGATAGATTTACTTACTTTTCACACTTCGTAAATCGGAAACGAACCTACCTACAGAAATGATGGTTAGACAGATATTTAGAGGGAAAAAATGTGGTTTTAGTGGCATTGATAACTCAGTTTGGCCATTTTTCGACTTAGTGACTTTTCGCTCTACGGGGACGATATGTTAAATTATGTAAATAATTTTAAAGTTTAATTCACTATACATATAGCCATGTATACATTTTTCCTCGTCAGTCAATATCATTAACATAATAAAATATGCAATTTTTTATTATATTAATTTGTCTTTTCATAAAAAAAATGTTTTGTTTGTAGATATACTTTTTTGCTAGTATAAAAATAAAATTGATAATTAATTATGTAACGTTTATTTAAAGCTTAAAAATTATAACATAACCTTTAATCTAAGTTTCAGACTTATTTTCAACTTCACAGAGTACATTTTGTATCAACGGCTAAAACGTGTAAAGTACTCTGTGGCTTAAACGCTCACGTCGCTCACTATACCCGTTCCACTAGGGTGTATGATTGTAACCACAGACATATATACCTAGAGTAGATGAGGCATGTACCTCGAATTGTATGAAAACCAAGCGTGTCACTTTTTTTGACACAATGTTATGTCACAAGAATATTTTAGTGATTGATATATCTCATCCTAGCAATACCAATACGAAACCGATTTCTTACCGATTCTCGATATCGATAACCGATTATAATCAGTCTGGTTGGTTGTTATTGTACGTATAGGTTATAGTGCTGAATAAAACCAAATAAATAATTTTCTTTTGTTAATATTTTGTTATTAAATATCATTCGGGTGAGTTTGATTTAACTTGATTATTTATTACTAATATTATAAAGAGGAAAGCTTTGTATTTTTATATTTTTGTATTTTTGTATGTTTGCAACGAATAAACTCAAAAACTACTGAACCGATTTTCAAAATTCTTTCACCATTAGAATGCTACATTATTCATGAGTAACATAGGCTATATTTATTACTAGAAAAAATTAGGGATCCTTGCTAAAACATCAGTAACGTGAACCAAAGTGTGAAAAAATTTGCTTAAAAATTTCTTTCATCGCATACCTACTCTGCGGAAACTATTGATGATAGAACAAAACATTGTTCTACAATATTGTAGAACATATCAATATCTACAAAAAACCTCGCGATACTATATGTCCAACTATTGTCGTTATGTCACTATAACCACTTTTTACATTTTAAAAGTTAATAAAAAATATGACCAAAATCAGATCATGAAAACCATACCTTCGTATTAATCCTTATCCAAATAAATCATTTCATATTCAAAACTGTTTCAATACCTATAGATAACTTTTTGAATTACTCAAATCGGACATTCCATTCGGAAGATATTACGTAGTAAAGAAACTACGTGACAACGTGATTGTACGAGTAGTACAATCATCACCGGCCCCGCGGCCGGACAGCTCGCGCATGTTCCGCGGATCCCGATTATGTAACACGGGGAGGGGAGGGGAGTGGAGTGGGAGCGGGAGCGGGAGCGGGAGCGAAGCAGGAGCGGGAGCGGGAGCGGGAGCGGGAGCGGGAGTGGGAGCGGGAGCGAGAGCGAGAGCGGGAGCGGGAGCGGGAGCGGGAGCGGGAGCGGGAGAGGGAGAGGGAGAGGGAGAGGGAGAGGGAGAGGGAGAGGAAGAGAGAGAGGGAGAGGGAGAGGGGGAGGAGGAGGGGGATGGGGAAGGGGAGGGAGAGGGGGAGAGGGGGAGAGGGAGAGGGGGAGAGGGAGAGTGAGAGGGAGGACACGGAAATAAGAACGGCTGTACCGATTTTAATGATCTCTGATTTGTTACATTCTTAGGCGATACGAAGTTCGCCGGGTCAGCTAGTTTATTATAAACACAAATTATAAAATTTATTAAATTTTTATTAAAATTATAAACATGTTTCAAAAATATAAATAAACAGATCAATATCATATTAAATTCCTCAGTTAGTTACCTTTGGAATAAAATTTGTGTTACAAAATATATATCTATGAGAATATTTATTTATTCGACGATTCTCAAAATCGATTAGAATCGAGACAAGACAGGGTAAATGAAAAACACTATATACTATATTTGACCGAAAAACGACAATATTGACAGAACCACGAAGTAAAGCGTTACTTAGCAACGATTGATAGTAACGATTGTTGTATTTTCATTGCATGTTCCAACAAAGAAACCCTAAATTTTTTAAACCAAAATGAGCAATGTATTGTGTAGTATGTAGTACATATACTCAGTAAGTGCTCGTCATTGTAAAACGTGGTAAAACCACAATAAACATTAAATTAATTTATTTTAAATAGATAGGAACACAATTTTATGACGAAATTACTTAGCGATGAAAGAAAATGTTTTCTTTATCTTTCCTAACTATATTTGTAGATTTTCTACAGTTTATAACATTAAAATCAGGCATTTTTTGTTATTTCAGTTGACATCTGTTGCCAATAGCAATGAAAGTCCGACTAAATGACACGGCGCCTCATTAGGATTTCAAATCCTAATTGTTACACGTGAATTGTATGAACTTGCCGTGTCTACTCTGGGTATACATGTTTGTGATTGTAACGCTCACAAGCTAGTGGAACGGAAAAATCGCGGTCGTGAGCGTGGTCGTTGTGATCGTTTAGTGGAACGTAGGGTAAAAGTGCGCTTGCCAGAGAGTGAGGCTAGGAGTTTAAATATCGAAGGAAAGGTTTGCCGCGCTTTGATCACAGGCTTAAGACATTATAGAAAGACAATAATTATTATAAAAAATATAGCGAGGTGCGGTTACGACGAATAAGTTATTCATTCAGAATAACATTTTTGGCGGAAACAGGCAAATCTTTGCATTCATAGAGTAATATCCTACTAACACGTTGCCTTATTTGACGACCCGTGAGGCGCAATGGTTACTATGCCGGATCGCCGCACCGAGGGTCCTGGGTTCGATTCCCAGCGAGGCGGAGGTTTGGATGATGAGTTTGAATTTCTGTTTTCGGTCTGGGTGTGAATGTCCTTGTCTATATTGTGTGCTGTCCATGGCACCCACGACACAGGGAATCCTAGTGTGGGGCTATGAGTGTGAAGCGTTATATTTGAACTGGAGCAGCTTGGTGCAGTATGGCTGTACGGAAAGACCTGTAAGGGGCCACTAATGTGTAGAAGCCACATACTGCAAATTATTACTCGTAACATGTTATATTCCCGAACCAAATGCCTCCCTTGAATTTTGCTTCTATTTCTGCCTCCCGACATGAGTATAACATGCAATGAATTCGGTAATATGATGGTTGCTTATCGCAACGTTTTGATGGCCGTCTCCACTGCCAACTCTGAACAAAATAAAAGCGAACCAGTTCGCTAACCGCTGAATATATTTTTCGACTGTCAGACATGCGAGGGCATATACAGCATAGAGCTACCAAAGAATAGAATATCCCATATTTTAAATTAGTAGGTATATTGGCTTGGCCTAAACATTAGGAAAAGACCAACTGACAGACTTTCATTAGTCGAAGCTGTAGGGATTTGAAGAAGCAATATCTACCGTAGTTTGACTTTCGGAAAGTTTTTGTTTAAAAAATCCCATGTGCCTAGGCCGCCTAGGCATGCCATCTTGGCATCGGCAACCCTCGGAATTCTTTAATAGCAGCCTTCGGGACGCTGAGGCAATTGAGAGTGAGACGTAAGCGGCGCCCGGTCTAGTAACGATGTCTTGACGGCACGACTACTTAATGTGACACCCCGGTATTACATTTCTAGGAATAACGCGGCAAATCCGTCAATGATACCGAGGTATGCTTAGTATGACTAGGCCATTCCCTGCCGCCAGTGGGAGCAGGTACAATTCCCCTAAGGTACAATTCTGTTATCCTAATATAATGTGTCTCTGCCACCTCTATTCTTGCTCGATCCTGCGCCGGTCGCACCCATCGCGCCGCCATCCCGCCGCCATCCCGCCACCACGCCATCGCCACGCCGCCACTCGGCGCGATGTCGATCACGAGCGCGGTCGCGCACGCCGCCGCCGCCGCCGCCGCCGCGGGGGCAGGCAAGAAGGCGGCGCAGGTGCAGCTGCAGGCTGAGCTCAACACCGATGATGAATGGAACAAGTTCCTGCTCAGGGACGGACTGCTGGGTGAGCGACTCCAAGTTCCACACCTTGCACGACTTCACGACTTGCACCCATCACGTTGTAGCCACCATAAAATCCCGTACGTTCTCACGTTATGCATGTGTTATGCGCGCTCCCCACTCACGCAAGAATCTCGCCGAGAATCTTAGCGACAAGAAAAAAGAACCTGCGAAGATTATGTGAATCGGTTCCACCTTCACGTTTCTCGTGTTTTTCTCGCCTTCTCGCGAGATTCTCGCGTGACTGTGGAGCGCGCTTTAGAGAAGAAACCATGAAGGTTCTCCGTAATAAGAGTTCTCCTCTCCATGCGTTTTCAAGTGTGTTCCTTCAATCCAAAAATGCCCAACTCAGAGGAATCTCGCCTTTACGGTCCTTTCTTTGTGAAATCGGACCAGACCAAATGGTTTGTGAGTTGTGACTGATAACAAATGTCTGAATATTAGACATGAGCAAGTAAACAAAACAATCTCTGAATCTTGAAATAGATCTCAAAGCCAATCTTGAAATCGTCTTCTCCTCTACTTCAAATTATGTAATTATTTCTTGCAGTTATTGACGTATACACGGAGTGGTGCGGCCCATGCCTGGGCATGGTGGGCAACTTGAAGAAAATCAAGGTGGAGATCGGCGGCGACAACTTGCATTTAGCGGTGGTAAGAATACTTATAAAGATTCAGCCAGACCTTTAAGTAATGAGTACACCACATCATGAGGTCATAAAATCTTCGGAACGCCTTAGAATACGGAGTTCTGGAACCTTCGATAATTATATCACTACATCTTAATTAAATTAAATATTTTGACACATTATAACCGAATGAACCATATAACAATTTTTATTGCATGATACAGGCGAAGGCAGACACCATAGAATGCCTGAAGAGATTCAGAAACCGCAGCGAGCCCACATGGATGTTCATAGCGGTACGTACCTACCTACCTACCTACTGCTAGGAATGGCACATTTCACCTATCACTGGATATTTCACTTGTTAAATAAACTTCACCTTTTCACACCTGTGACATGCATCGAAACCGTCTGTTACATTTAACGGGACGGTGAATTCACCACAGTATTCCTTTTACTGTGACTTAACGCCGGCCACCGGCCAAAATTCACAGAATTCCATCGTGCGAAAAAGAGAGCAACATTTGTGACTTGAGCCGTGCGTGAGCGAGAGCGACACAGACACTAGAAGAGAGAATTTGTTTAAGTGAAATTGCATCTTATTCTCAACGTTATTAGACTTAAGTTTGTCTGATTTCTTTCAACTTGCTTCGTTAATAATATCGCTACGGTACAAAAACTTCAAATGAAAATGAGTCTTATTTTAAACTGTAAGGTTTTGATTAAACTATGTAGGTAATTGATAATTGATATTTACAACCACGTCGTGTCTCGTGAATACGGTGTCTCGGTGAGATTTCGCTTCACAGTTCATAATCATTTGTAATCTTTACTCTGCGCGCCAGTGTTGCCAATGCAAATTTTTAGGCGGCCGTGTACATTAGATAAAAAAGCCGTGTTTATATGGAAAAAGATCAACTGTGGGCCGTGTCCACAGCTGCCAATTTGCGAAAAGCCGTAGAATTGGCTAATTAAATAGGGCGTAGGGCAGCCGTAGGCCGTAGATTTTGTGATTTTTTTAGGCCTGAAGCCGCCTGAAAGCCGTAGAACACGGTAATTGCCGTAGCATTGGCAACACTGCTGCGCGCCCGTCTCGCGCACGGTTTCGTTGATATTTTAAACATACCTAGTGATAATAGTTAATGAATGAATACTTTTAGTTAGTAGTATAGATAGATAATAGTCAGGGTCCTCAAACTTAGTACAATGAACAGGGAAAGATGACAGATATTATGATACTAAATAAAGACGCATATTCATTACAAACAGTAAACCATTGCAAGAGGTTTTTTCGGTTGAGTAGCATTATAATTGTAGTTCCATAATATTTATACAGATAGCAGCACTTGTTCCTATTTTTTTCGTTCTATAGAGATGGACGCAACGCAGATAAATATTTATTTTTAGCTTAATAGCAATATTGTTTTTAAATATTTTTTTATATTTTATTCAATCGGAATGCTGAAAAATAAATGAATTAGATAAATGTTATTAGACATATTATTAAATACAAAATATAATGTTGTATTATCATAATGCAATGACCATAGACAAGAAAAATGTTTTAATTTTGTCTTTGGTCTCTCAACGTCAAGTTTGATGAATTTGACATTGTTGTTGATTGCGTTTTTCCGTGGTTTTCGCCTAAAAAATATAATTTTAAGTGCTTTGTGTGTAATTTGAGTCGAATGCTGCTGTAATAGTTCCTCCAGTTATTATCATACAAAAATCCGAGATATTGTGTAGTGTTGTGCGTGGTTTTGAGTCAAGATTTTTTTTTCCTTGTGCACCTTGATTTTACAATATCTACAAATTATTATTAAGCATTGCTGTGTACCTGGATGCTCTGAAAGAAAACATAAATAAATTCTAAAAATTATTCAATTTTTTATTTCCAATGGTTCCTCCTTCAAAATACCATAAAATAAACTGTAGTATAGACTATAGAACTAGGAACATTTTCTATTGGCTAGTGTTGCCAGGTTGTAAAATTGGATTTACGGTAGATCTACGTAATTATGTGCTGCCTGGCAACACTGGTTGACTTTTAGTTCCAGAACACTATAATGGCGCCACTGACGCACATTTCTAATCTTAGGCGCGAAGTTTGGTCTCTATTTCAGTATATTACAAAGTACTCTGTGATAATAGTGTACTCGAGTATTGACAAGCCAGTTGACAGTGACAATTGTTGATTGAGGAGTTTTGACGGGCGGCAGTTTGACGGCTAGTCTGTGGTAGTTGCCAAGGACGCTGTCAGACAGATGGACGAATCCTCGGTCGCCATTAGAGTGACTTTTTAAATCGCTGCGTTAGGTTCTGTAGTCTGTGGTCTGTTCAGCCTCTTGTCTCTGTCAATTTGTGGCGAGTATTTATTTTTTCGTTAGATGGGACTTCTGAATTTGTGATTTCTTTAAGAAGGTTCAGGACTTGTTTATAGAATAAAATATTAAATCATTCCACTCCCTTGATTTTGAGTCTGTGGTTGGACCATAGCCGGAGGCGATATAGTCTGTGGTAGTGGGACGTGTCTGTGATTGATGGTTTTTCAGTCGGGGTTAACAGCGTAGAATTTTTCCCAAATATCGGGGTCTGCTATATTGGGAAATTGATTGGGCATATATATTGTTTTTTCATTGGGCAGGATAAAGTAGTCAGAGGTCCTGGGACTGACTGGCCAACGGGAGTTTAGCCATTTAAATTCAAAATATTGTATGGGTGAGCCCTCTGGAAGGGGAGAGGTCAAGGTGTGAGTGCAGGTCTGTGAATTAGTTTGCAACCTTGTTGAATTCGGTTCTCGAAATTGGTTGGGTTGTGGGAGTTTATAATAAATACATTTAGAGGGATGTCTGTGAGATTTAAGTCATCGTGGGTTTTTGTGTCTAGTTATGGGGAAGGAATAATTTTTTGAGTAGGGAATCCCCTTTTACAACGTCAACAAATCGTCGCCGGTAAGTTGACCGCTGAGCTTTGGTAATGACTGAATCAAGTCACTATCACTGCGAAATGTAACGGACGGAATAAAATGCACCCACTGTGACAATACTCGTCAATAATGAAATATACCAGTGGTGATTTTTCACGGGTGATTTAACAGTGACAAAAATAAATAATTTCACGGACTTGATAGTGAAATAAAAGTAACGATATTTCCCATCGCTACCTACTGCCGACTCAGCTGTTAAACCATTTTCAACAATAACTAGGTGGTTATCTTGGATTTGTATGTCTACTGCTGACAACCTGGCAGACGGACCATCAGTCTTATGGTGGTCACTCACGGTCATTCCATCGCGTCATTTTTGGAGCTACGCCAAATGACATATGTCAAAATGGCGCGATTGGACATACAAATTTTTTATATCACTCCATCAGTTTTTCACATTCACGATCAAATTTTGGCTGTATATCACGCCATTTGACGCGATGGACTGACCGTGAGTGGCCACCATTACAATTTTCATCATCACGCGCCGCGTCCTCTTAAAACGGCCGAAGGTATAATCAGAGGAATGTGTTAAAGGATATAAATTAATATGAAAGCGAGTGACGTGTCACATAAAACGAATTAACAAACTTTTAAGCTTTGATAGTGCAGCGGAAGAACGACAAAAACATTTAATTTTCACAGTCGACGACACATGAACACCCTAGGGATTAAACTGACTATCGGTACAGAGACCAGTAACCTCCCATTGGAAACCCCTGACGCCCTTGCCCTTCCATTTTTAACCGACTTCAAAAAAAGGAGGAGGTTCTCAATTCGACTGTATTTTTTTTTTTTTTTATGTTTGTTACCTCAGAACTTTGGACTGGGCGAACCGATTTTGATGATTCTTTTTTTAATCGAAAGCTGATGGCTGTCATGTGGTCCCACATAAATTTTATTGAGATCTGACAATGGCATCCATGAGCAAACTACATAAGTCGTAAATTTGTGTTAAGATGTGCGCGACAAATTGACGAATAACTCAATATCACGTCAACCGATTTCGATGATTCTTTTTTTAATAGAAAGCTGGTGCTTGTCATGTGGTCCCACATAAATTTGAACGAGATCTGACAAGTAGTTTTTGAGAATTTGAAGTCGGTTATTTTTTGTTAGTAAAATTTAGATTATCTAATGAAATAAAACCGGTTTATCCAAATCAGACTACAGTTAACAGACTTCCGTAATACTGTAATTTGTATAAAAACATTAGCGAAAATGTTCCTTTCGTTATGGCCATATTATCATATCGTGACGGATTTCCTGAAGAGTAAAGTGTGCCTGTTCAGGACTATCTTCGTAATTGGGTAGGAGTAGGGGAGAAGATGCAGTCGATCACGTTACGCGTTGCTATGCTGTAGTTGGGGCTTGGTAGCCAAATCAAACAGGCTCTTATTGATAAACCGATCTCGGTTTAAAACTGCTATCTCAGACATCATTGTCTCAGATATTACATCACTTGTAGGTACATCTGATGAGATGATCTGACATCTGAAACCGAATGTAGATCTATCAATACAATTCTTATGCCACCTTAATTTCTCTAAAATTACCAATGACTGTGATCGATTATCACTGAGAGCGTTAGCCTAACTTTTCCTCCGAAGCTCTGCAGCGCTTCAGCTATTGACAGAGCTTGAAGTTGCTAATCGCTTTCATTCATTTATTATATTTCGAAATATTTTTATCCTATTAAGAGAAGCCCCGATACTATTATTCTGCAGAGTGCACCACGAGCTGAGAAGATTACTTTGGATTTAAGCCAATTCAAAGCTCATTGTTGAAATTCCTTGACAGCGACTTTTTATTGTGCAGTAATAGGAAAAGTTGTTAGACATTCTGACTTCGAATTTTTCTGAATTCTGGGAAGGGCAAAATGTACCTAGGTTATACTTAGGTGAGTAGGTAGTTACCTCATGTTGATCAGAGATTTAAAAAAATTAAGAAGCCTAAGGCTCCAATACAGGCCCGGATGTTAAGAAGACACAGTGGATGATGCCCGAAAACTAGCAATACTTATCGAATAGAATTTTATTGATAACTAGCTGACCCGGCGAACTTCGTGTCGCTTAACAAACTTTTTTTTTCTAAAATAAAAGTAACCTAAGTTACTCCTTGTTACATCAGCTATCTGCCAGTGAAAGTCCCGTCAAAATCGGTCCAGCCATTTCAGAGATTAGCCGGAACAAACAGACAGACAGACAGACAGACAAAAATTGTAAAAAATGTTGTTTTGGTATATATACCGTGTTTATATCCAAATGCAATTGGTAAAAAGCGGTTATTGTAATATTACAAACAGACACTCCAATTTTATTTATTTGTATAGATGTATAGATGGCCGGGGCCTACTATCAGAAGTATTGCTATTTACAATGCCTGAGATGGATCAAATACTTTCGAAACCTAATATTTTCGAATAAAACAACACAATATTCTATTGAAACAACGTTCTTCCGACCACTGCACCGTGACCACGAGCCATGTAACTGGGTCCAAATATCGGTATTATAAAATACGAAGCGTGAGTACCCGTTGCATTTAAAATGTTCAGTGTTCGCAATGATATAAGTTTAAAATCGTATTCTTCAGAGAATCTAAAAGTAAGGTAACTTTTTGGAAGACCTTTCTAACGATACCCACCCCACACTATAGGGAACGCGACGAATAAAAAATTAATCCTCACGATTAGGGGGCGTCCATAAATTACGTGAGGTATTTTTTTAAATTTTCTGTCCCTCCCTCCCCCCTGGTGAGATGTCGTGAGATTTTATTCAACCCCCTCCCCCATCCCCCAATCTCACGTGAGATTTTCAAAATGTGGGTTTCTTACGTAAACACGTTGGATTATTATTGTAAAAAGAAAAAAATAATTGTTTCGTGCTTTTATTTAGTGAATGATATTAATCGTATTACGATTACGCTTAAGATTAAATCTTAAGCATGTACAATTTCGATTAATTGGACCAAAATAGTATATTTTTTTTTGTTTCTATCAGAAAAAAAATTGCGTGATATTTGCCGAGACACCCCCTCTCTCCAACGTAAGATTAGATGAGATTTGACTCGACCCCCTACCCCCCTTAAACACCTCACGTAATTTATGGATGCCCCCTTACCTGTAGGGGAGGTACCCTGAAAAAAATGTTTTTCAATATTTTATTCTACCGTTCCGATTTTACTTCGGAACCCTAAAAATGCTTCCTCTCGGTATGCGTGATACAGCGGTACTTCAAAGATTTCAATCTACCGAGCAATGTTTATCGCAGCACATCAGACAATAGTTGTAGTTTTTTAACGAGGCAGTCAGTGCCATGCCATCACAATTTACCAAGTCAACTTTTCGTGCGCGAAGTTCACAAAAGTGTTAACATTACTTTGATGAGAGTTAAATAGTCCAACTTCCAACTAAGCAGGCAACTTGTTAATAGCCAACCAAGTTTAGGTACCTAAGTTAATAACATTGGTGGTACAACATGTGTCGAACTGTAAGTTATAGTCCAAGAGCTAGTGAACCCTCCGAGTAACGGTCTTCCTGTAAGGCTAGAAATTTGTACACTGATGATTTATAGCATGCTAAGGGCAATAGCCATGACCTGGCAGGCGTCAGCCCTGCACGTCATCATCCCCTTAATTTTAAAACTGTAAAAAAAAATTTAAAAAAAAACTTGTTTCTGTAAGCTTAAAAATTTAATAGGATGTAGTTTATTTATTGCAAATCTTGAAAAAAAATTGACAGGCGATTACAATGAGCAAGAGTATGTGACAGGCGAATAGAAAAGTGCACAGTTGATGAAGTAAAATAAACTTTCTCCTGTATACTTGAAATTTGGATATGTTTTTGAGTAAACGTTTTAGAATAATTATGTACAATGACAGGCGGTTTCGAATAGCATAAGACCTTGACAGGCGAGGGGAAATCTGCTAAGGGCGTGCGAGTAAGATGTGTTACGTGACCAAACTTCGCGCCTAAGATGAGAAAAATAATAGTAAAAAAAACTAAAATCACGCTTTTATAGAAAATTCAACTAAAAAAAATAGAAAACAAATTTGAATTAAAAATCGTGTAATTGTAAAAAAAGCGTGGGGTGCTTTTAAAAATATTATGCCTTCTATTCATTGACACCAGGCACCATACTTTTAAAAATATTATGCCTTCTATTCATTGACACCAGGCACCCCACGCTTTTATTACAATTACACGATTTTTAATTCAAATTTGTTTTCTATTTTTTTAGTTGGATTTTCTATAAAAGCGTGTTTTTTAGTTTTTTTTACTATTATTTTTCTCATCTTAGGCGCGAAGTTTGGTCACGTAACACATCTTACTCGCACGCCCTTAGCAGCTTTCCCCTCGCCTGTCAAGGTCTTATGCTATTCGAAACCGCCTGTCATTGTACATAGTTATTCTAAAACGTTTACTCAAAAACATATCCAAATTTCAAGTATACAGGAGAAAGTTTATTTTACCTCATCAACTGTGCACTTTTCCATTCGCCTGTCACATACTCTTGCTCATTGTAATCGCCTGTCAATTTTTTTTCAAGATTTGCAATAAATAAACTACATCCTATTAAATTTTTAAGCTTACAGAAACAAGTTTTTTTTTTAATTTTTTTTACAGTTTAAAAAATTAAGGGGATGATGACGTGCAGGGCTGACGCCTGCCAGGTCATGGCTATTGCCCTTAGCATGCTATAAATCATCAGTGTACAAATTTCTAGCCTTACAGGAAGACCGTTACTCGGAGGGTTCACTAGCTCTTGGACTATTAGCAGACGACGCGACGTATTCACACCTGTAAATAGGTCACACATGTCTCCCCCGCCGGTGGAATGGCACCGTCAGCGCGGTGGTGAAATTATCGATCAAACGATTGTTTTTACAAATATCTATTGTTGTCACTATTATTACGTAGGGCTAGCTGTTACGGGTAGTACACCAATACACAATAACAGTCAATAAACTGATGACATTGCACCGACTGAAATATCATGTCTTTTATGTAACTATCCAGCAAATTAAGCTGACGATTCACCTATTAAGAAACAGTTAAGAAATAGGGAAAAAACATGCTCTCAAACCCCCAGCCGAACCACTGTCTTACTGCATTTTGATATCTGAATTTTCAATTTACCAAAGGAAAGTCCGATTCTCGCGATATTTTTGGTGGTGTGCACCATGTTGCAAGATATAACCGTGCAGCGATAAGTTGTTATTTTATTTTATTTTAATCGTTTATTAGGCAATCCAACAGCGTTTTTTACAATTTTACAGTCGAATAATATATACATATCAACTAAGGCCAAAAATGGATTACACAGTTACTTAAGGGCTATTTTACATTATAATAAAACATTTATATTTTTTACTAATCCAAACGGTTGTTTTCGTACATTTAATGTGTGTGTGTGTGTGTGTGTGTGTGTGTGTGTGCGTGTGTGCGCGCGCGTGCGTGTGTGCATGTGTGTGTGTACCTATGTGTGCATATGTATATGTATGTTATTGTTGATCCTTCGGTGCAGGGTGGTCAGCTGCTGAACGTGGTGTTCGGCGCGGACGCCCCCCGGCTGGCGCGCACCATCGAGCAGGAGCTCAAGAACGAGGAGCAGGTGCGGCAGGGGGCGCGCGAGCGGCCGCAGCGGGCGCCGCACGAGCTCACCCCGCCCGAACAGGTACCAACCACACTGTCCACGTGTCCAAGTGTCCACCCGGAGATAGGTGCATCATGCATGCATCCCATGAACATGTGGATACAGGCATCCTATAACCACATTACATTTAGGCCAACTCTAATGGAAACCGCTGCCGATGTGTTTGGGTTTTCCTCATAACTTTGGCCCATTTAAACTGCGCCTCAAGTTGGTGGTCGCAAACCCCTTAAAGGCATCAAAACGCACGACGAATTAACCGAGACTCACGAACTGCAACTTCGCTCTGCGTTGCAAGCGTCTGCATCAAGCGTTTGACAAATGAGGTATGTGTTTGGCTTTAGGAGGCTACAAAATTTGCAAGCGATATTATTTGAATTTCTGACACTGAGAGGATACTTCTAAAAAGCTAAAGGCTTCTAGCGGGTCGTGTTTCGCGGACACGTCATTTCTTCGTTGCTGCACAGCTACCTGCATTGCCCATAAAAGTTATACTAGAGTTACCTAGATCCCACTTCCACTTGTAGGTATCCATTACTTCCAGGAGGTGGCGCTGGCGCAGGAGCAGCTGGCGGCGGAGCGGCGCGCGCGCGAGGCGGCGGCGGCGGCGGCGGCGCGGGCGGCGCGGCGGGCGGCGCGCGCGGCGCGGCTCGAGGCGCACTTCCCCGACGTGTGCCCCGCGCTGCTGCTGCCGCACGCGCAGAAACACTTGCGGAAGGTCGCCGATGCGCTCGAGCCCTATGGTTAGCTACTACACTACCAACTTGTTTCTCCTTGAGACTGTACGAAGAGCAAACATTGCAGCTATGGCATCTCGTGTATCCCACATTAAGTTGAATATTTCTTTCACTTTCCGGTAGTTAGATTTGATCACAAACTGTTACAGAACAGTTCAATTTTGCCTATGAGCATTCAAACAATTATTCATTTAAATTAAAATTAAAATAAGCAGCATCTAATTTCATGAGCCATTCCTAGGAATATACATACTGCATGTCTTTGGAGACCATACATTTTGGCTTTAGAAACCAACTCTCGTGTAAAAGTGTGTGTTCCATACTGCAGTGTTAGCGTCTGTTCCTAGGTGTGATAGTAGCCGACAAGTACCCGCTAGTCCTGGGCAAGGACGTGGCGCGGGCGCTGGCGGCGGAGGAGCCGGAGCTGGGCGGCGGGGCGGCGGCGGCGGCGCTGGCGGAGCGGCCCGCGCTCGCGCTCGTGCTCAAGAAGCTGCCCGACCGGGACGGGAACGTCATCGGTGAGGATCATGTTTATAATGTATGCACACGGCAACGCCATTCCCCTTCCCACTCTGCCTCCTCCCTCATTTCTTAGCAAGAATTCACTGGTTTCGATGCGTCAGAATAGTTACAATACCATCGTCCTATTTTAACCTATGTTAATACTGTTATAACTGTAAATAATGACACACATATAGATAACAACTTCTTGCGCCGACACAAAAGCCAAAGCAAACGCGATGACAAAACCAGAAATGTTTCACATTAGATCTTGTGTTGACAGTGTCCACCTCCACATATTTCCAGAGCTAACCCGTAAGGCGCTATTCGGCGACGGCGTGGAGGTGCCGGAGGGCGAAGCACCCAAGAAGTACGTGTCGGAGGAGCTGCGGGCGGACGGCGCGCCGGGGCTGTTCGCGCCGGCCGACCGCGAGCAGCGCGCCGCCGCGCTCGACCTGCTGTTCCCCAAGGTACCTGCTACAGATTGCTGCCACTGTCACTGAAGAGTGTCGTATAATGCAGTACCGCAGATATTGTCACGTGACCCAGATGGTGGGGACGGTGGTGGAGCCCCCCGAGCCGGTGGAGCCGCCGCACGTGGCCGTGATGTTCGGCGCGTGGCAGCGGCGCGCCGTGCTGGCGGCGGCGAAGCCCCCCGCGCGCCTGCTGCGCTACGGGTTCTTCGCCGACACCGACCTCGCGCAGCCCCGCCTGCTGTGCAAGGACATCGACAAGTACGAGGAGAGGGTTGATAAGGATTAGTAAGTAAGGCGTCCTCTTGTCATTGTCTTCTGGCAGTCTTTGATCATTCTTCTTGTTGTTCTACTCGCATAGTTTAGGTTTTACATTTATTTTCTTCAAAATTATATAACTATGGTATATTTAAGAATCCTACTTTGCCTTACTTTTTATGTTTAAAGTATCAAGGAAAACATTTAAACACCTAAAATATTATTCTTTTGTGGAAATCAATCACAATAAATTTAATATAATTATTTTAAAATGTTAAAAATAGAACCTATTCACTGTCACGTGACCTCAAACGCCATTTTGAGGTTATGACGTCATTGTTCGTATTTTATATGCAACTCATTGCAAGAGAAACAAACTTCAGTCGACAGATAGTATTGAATATCGTCTAGTGACGTCACGTGACGTTTTCGGTGGGTTTGAAAATTATTTTTATTAATGAATTTTTGTTTTTAAATTGAAGATTATTATTTTTATAATTTATTTTCGTGAATCTTAAGGTTCTATCTATAAAATCAAATTGAATCCTAAAATTAGTCAACATCCCTATTCATTCGTCAGCTGCGAGACGATAGTGCTGATGGTGGCGGTGGGCGTGGCGGACGACGTGCCCCCCGTGCCCCCCGAGCCCCCCGAGCCCCTGCCGCCCGGGCCCCCCGCGGCGCTGCTGGCGCTGGGCCCCCTGCACATGAGCGAGGACGCGGTGCGCGGCGCGGAGGAGTGCGCGCGGTTCTTCCCGCCCGGCTACAGCGCGCCCGAACACGCGCCCAAACCCAAGCCCAAGAAGAAGAGGAAGGTAACTCCGTAATGCGCAAGATACCGGCACGAGACGCACGTAGCGGTCGAATTCAGGTGCTCGTAAGGCCGTATACATCTAACGACATAATGCAATGACGTGTGCGATTAATTTTTACGCCATGGCAACGCAATGTATTGCGGAATGCGGTATTTGCGGTGCGACATAATATTTCCTCCGGCTTGACATAGCACCCTGCGTGCTGCTGCCTGCCTTGCCGTTATGATGTCATCAATTTATGACGGCAAAAGCATGTGACACGAACGTTCGTAAGGTATAGATTGATTGCCGAAACCTGGCACGTCGAGATCAAGTCAATGTTTTCGGTTTACTACCATTATGAAATAAGATAAAAATAGTGTGATGTTTTAAATAGATGAAAATAAAATGTTATATGTATAACTTTATTTCCAGAAGCGTCAGGAAGCGAAGGATAACGACGCGGCGGGTGAGGGCACCGTGGAGACGGCGGGTGTGGCGGGCGCGGCGGACGGAGCGGCGGCGGGCGACGTGGGGGGCGGCGGGGACGCCGGCGCCGACGGCGAGGGGGAGGGGGACGGCGAGGGGGAGGGCGAGGGCGAGGGCGAGGGGGAGGCGGAGGGGGAGGGCGGCTCGCTCGACGGGGACGACGAGGACACTCACCAGGACAAGGCCACGTCCCCGCCGCCCACCGTCGGATAGCTCACGGTTGATACGTGGATACGTTTTATGCAATAACTTGTTGCAGCATGCCATTAGCATCACTATAGATTGATAAAAGTTATGACTTAGATACATAAAAACATATTGATTTGAATCAGAAATTAATTCTATATTTTGTGATTTTTTCTGTAATTAAATTAATAAGTAATTCTTGTTAGTAATTAAGAATTTTGAAAAGATTTTAGAAATATTTAATTCTTTAGTAAATTTGGATCCTACCATGCAAATAAAATTATAAATCCAATATTTAATATTTAATAAATCACACTCAAATAATATCTGCTTTATTCCCACTAGTTTTACTCGTTAGTCCCATAGTAGAACTCACTAATCCGACGGAAGAACTAGTGAGAAAAAACAAATCTGTTAGTAAGACTAGGGCCAGCTCAGGTGTCCATAAATCCACATTCTGTCTGTCTATTTCTCTTTTACATACAGTCATATAGGTACTTGGTTTTTTTTATCTTCTAGGGCGTCGTTGTACACTGATGCCTGCACCTGTAGGAATGCTATAATTGCTAAGTAAAGAACTCCTACAACAAACTCTTCAATAAAACGACGAAATTCTTTCAGTCTTTCATTTTATTGCTCAACTGATCGATATTGTTCCTAAAAATTAAAGCTTACAATACCTACGCTTACTTCCTAATAAACTTAGACTTATTAAAACACTTTGTTATATTCTAAAATTTGTTTCATTTATTTATAAATATTTGTGGGTCATTTATTTATAAATAGTCAATTAATATAGCTTTAACAATATAAAGTGAGTAACGACTTAGCTAAAGGCGGTGTAAGTAAGGCGGGGAGCGGCCTCACGCCGGCGGCCTCACACCACGGAGTCTTTGCGGTTCCTGCGACAATCAACACCGCACATTAATAATATAACCGGCTGACGAGCTCACTCTATTGGCCCGGTTACCCGGTTATGATGGTTGATGATGTACGTCATATAGGAACCCTGGTAAGACGTACAATTGATTGTACTATATAAAAAAAAAACATAATGACTGTTGATTGATAATCATGCTTCTACATGTCACCTGGGCCACTTACAAAACAGTATCAAACTATGCGCACAATCAAATAGGAAAGTCGTTCCAAAGCTGTGAACGGATGGCGCTACTAGTGTATAAGACATTTTATAACCCAGACAGACCTTTATAGACAGACGTTTTATATACCCACATTATAGCTAGGTAATTATTGTTATAGCACACGAAACTCGTAATCGATAATAATAATACAACATCGTCGCCACCAAAAAAATATATGCTTTCAACCCATTAATGGCCAGTGAGCACAATAAACAAAGAAATAAGAATTGTGAATAAAACTTGATGTAATATTGTCACAAAATTTAGTAGCACTACCTATTAACAAAGCTTGGCAATAGCAATGGGCAACGCACCACCCCGCGGTTACACGGGCCGAATCATGGGCACACATACACCTCGGGCGTCGGTCAGTCTTGATGATGGTGGTGATGTATGATGTAGTGGGCAATGGGCCTGGGCAGTGACTCACCATATGTAGTGGTTGTCGAGGTGCGGCGCGCGCATGACGCCCACGCCGCCGCCCAGCCGCCGGTAGTTCATGGCGCCGCACAGCCGCCACTGGTTCGACTCCGGGTCGAACACCTGCCGCACACACACACACACACACAAACATAACATTGGAATCGTAATAAACGTGCTCCTCGTAGTACAAATGTACACCTAACTGATGTTTGAAGTGTTTAGACTTTAATTGCGTTTACTTTTCATGGCGGAGGGCTTCGCCCCCGAGCACTCAAAGCGAGGGGCTTAGACATCTCCCATAATACCTCTTCATAATTATACAAAATTTAAAAAAAAAAAACGCTTTTACACACTCATACCCCCGCAGTAGGTTATCACCTGTGTCGCGGGTGGCATGGACGACACATATAACACATCACAATGACACCCTGCACCCGAGTACAAATATTTATCTGTCACACAAATATTTGCCCCGGTCGAGAATCGAACCCGAGACCCTTCGCTTCGCAGGTAGGGTTGCTACCATCCGGACTACAGGGTCGTCCAGGGTAAATACTAGCCCTTCCGCGAGTTTTTTCCCTATTTTTATTATTCTACAGCGGTTCAGCAATACACCGACCTCTATAGACTTGAGGTAGGCGGTGCCGTCGAAGCCGCCGACGGCGTACAGCTGTCCGTTGACCACGGCCAGCCCCACGCCGCTGCGCCGTGACGTCATCGCCACCACCGGCGACCACGCGTCCGTCGCCGGCTCGTACCTGCACCACAATCCACGCCACACGTTCATTATTGAATGATAATAATAATAGAAAGATATCTCTACCACTGTAGTGTACTGGAGTTAATATTGATTGCTGGCGAGAAAAAAAAAACAGATCAAAATCGGTTCATCCCCGTTTGGGAGCTACGATGCCACAGACAGACATACAGATACACAGACACGTCCAACTTATGACACCCCTCTTTTTGTCGGGAGTTAATTAATGAATGACAATAAAATTGAAAGGTATCTCCACAACTTAGTTATTGTTCTATCTTAAAAATAGCTTAAGCCTGAACATCGATTAGGAAAGGACTAGTTAATGAAAGGTGATGCTCTGCTTACTAATTTAGAAGCTTTATATTCAGATAGAATATACTTATACTCTATAAATTGTGCATAGATAACTATTCAATTTTAAAAATCTTATATAACCCTGACAGATACAGATAATCCAGTAACGAAACAACAAACGCACCTCTCAGCGGACGACAACTCAGTGCAATCATCGCGACCACCCACGGCGTAGATCTGTCCGTCGAACACCGCGCAGCCGAGGTGCTTGCGGCGCGTGGACATGGGCGCCACGGGCGTCCACTTGTTGGCGCGCGGGTCGTAGCGCTCCACCGTGTTGAGCGGCGCCTGCCCGTCCGACCCGCCCACCGCGTACAGCTGCCCGCCCAGCACCGCCACCGCCACGCCCAGCCGCCGCGTCGTCATCGCCGCCACCTACACACATACACAATCTATAAATAAACGGTTACACACTCATACACACATATAACACATCACATTATCACCCATGACCCGAGTACAAATATTTATCAGTCACATAAATATCTGCCCGGGCAGGGAATCGAACCCGGAACCCTTTGCTTCGCAGGCAGGGTCGCTATAAACTAGGCTACAGGGTCATTAAACATCAAACCGTGACCGCTAGCGGCAAACATTTCGGTTTAAAGATCTTTATTTCTCATTGATATACAATATAAATATCACTTACATGAGAAACGTTAAAAAGTACAATTTATATTTGTACACAAACCCGGTGTGAGTAATTTTGCATTACAAGTAAATATTTAAAAGTAAGATATGTTGTATTAATCGAGTAAATAAATCGAGTAAGTAAATAAAAGTAATAATGTGGGTCGATCAATCAGATTTGCTTGCGCTTGTACGGCTAAATTTCTTGAGCGTTTCCGTGTTTCGGAGGGCACGTAAAAGTCATAGGTCCCGGTTGTTAACGTAAAATAACATTCGCTAAGCCATGTAGGAGACACTCTTCCGACACTTGGATCGGCCACTAGTCCCTCCACCAATCCGCACTGGAGCAGCGTGGTGAAGTATGCTCTAAGCCTCCTCAAAAGGAGAGTCCCATGCTCAGTAGTAGTGGGCCACTAATGAGTTGAAGCCAAACATAGTTACATACAATATTTTTTTTTTTATTAAAGTAAAACTAGGGTATGCAGTTCATTTGGTGTTATTACTATGGTCAAATGTTGCATCAAACAAAAAAAAATATTATTACTTACTTAAATTTCTCCATGATGCTTTAAATCCGGACTTTACCAGCTATGCTGACTATTCCATAACAAAAATTCCTAAACCTTCTCGCCGATACGAGACGTGCGACTGTAGTAATGCAGTAAAGGAAATCACTTCAATTAAACTATAACACTTACAACTCGAGTCATATACCTAACACATGTAAGTATCAAATATTTTGAATCTTCCGCCGTTTCTAAACGTGGCTTACTAAAAAATTAAATGGTAAAAGAACTGCTCAGCACATTTGTACGGGCTACAGCACATACATTTTTACAGCAGTTCACGCTATTACGCTACATTAATGCATTTTGAGTCAGTGCGCTAATTGAGCCAAGCCATACCGGTCACGCGTGCTCGCTCTATCAGTAATCATGTATCATTTAATTACATTCCGTCGGTTCCATCAAAAAACTATCAATTATCAACTTTCCAGTACTGACTATCATTTACTATCAACAACCCAGCGTAGGGATGTCGTCGTAACCCCTACATTTTTCTGGTCCTTCGAGCCGGATATGAACCAGCAACCTATTGATTTAAGTCCACTTTCTAGTATCGACTACCATTTACTATCAACAACCCAATATTAGTCGTCAACTGACCTTGGTCCAGCGGTTCTCCTTAGGGTCATACCGCTCGACGTGGTTGAGGCACTGCACGCCGTCCTGCCCGCCCACTGCGTACAGCGCGCCGTCCAACACGGCCACGCCCACTGACGTGCGGCACGACGACGTCGGCGCCACCGCGCCACACCACTGGAATGGAACGTTGTGACGTCACACACATTGCCATCTTCACAACTGAGCGAGGGGTCTCAGGTATGATTATGTGGCAATTATTTTTGCGTGTCCGTGAACGATGTCTATGAAAGCGCTATATATAGAGTTAGACTTCTGTTGTCTCTCTTTTCGTAGGCCCAGTATCGGTCTGCTATTGGACCGATTAGTATCAATCGCTCACCTGATTGGTCTGCGGGTCGTACCGCTCGATGGAGTTGAGGTAGCTCTGTCCGTCGTGGCCGCCCACGGCGTACAGCAGGTCGTGCAGCACGGCCACGCCCACGCCGCAGCGCCGCTTGGACATGGGCGCCACCATCTTCCACTCCGCCGTCTGCGGCTCGAACCGCTCCACGGACGCGATCGCGTCGCCGCTGCACCACCCGCCCACCGCGAATAGCACCTCGCCTGCAAACACACACACATACACATTATAGCGACATCTGTCTTCTGACGGATCAACTAGTATTATATTATGTCCTTGCTACAACATTTAGTGTTACCTGTTGCGTAAGAATTCGTCTTCTTTATCGTGTTAGGCTACAGTGGTCAACAGAATTAATTTAAAAAATTTGATGTGTCAAAAAATCTGCCTCCCGAATTATCACCTAAAATGTGTAATAGCATAAAAACGGCCACGCATTTTTTAGCGCGCTAACTGTTGGCAAAAACTTAATATCAATCTTAAACACGTTAATTACCCCGTTAGATGATGCAGATATGGTAGAGTAGAGATATTATAGATATTTAAAGTTTTTAATGAAATAAGAGAGGTGTTATAAGTTTGACGTATCTGGATACGTGGATCTGTATGTCCGTCTGTGGCATCGTACCTCCCAAACGGATGAACCACTATTGATCTAAATTTTTTTTTGTATGAAAAGTGACTTATTATACCATCATCAGTTCTTACTCTGTTCAGACGTGCGTATGTACGAGTATAGCGAATGACAATAATGTATATGTGTACCTCGCCTGGTAGGCTTCCGCGGGCGGGTGCGCGGCCCCTGCATGAGCGGGCGCTCCTGCGGCAGCAGCAGGTAGTTCTTGGCCTCGTCCAGCAGGTCGCGGCACGCGTCGTCCGAGCGGATCAGCAGCTCCGAGGACACCGTGCCCACCAGGAACTTGGGGCTCAGCAGCGGCAGCCGCACGTGTTGCAGCACCTGCCCACACAGCCCACAGCCCACGCAGGACTTCACATTATATTGTTACTTGAACAGTTACACATTTTGAAGTGAAAACTTCTTTTGCATCATAGTGATTTGAAAGTCGATGAAACGAAAACGGGACAGTAAAAAGAGGCAGACACACAAATTCGAAAACAAGATAGGAAGCATTGTACAGGGGGAGGGGGAGGGAAGAGAAAGGGGAGGGGGAGAGGGGGAGGGTCGAGGAGGGGGAGGGGGAAGGGGAGGGGGAGGGAGATTGAATTTAATGGTCTCTGATTTGTTAAACCTACCAAAACTATAAAAGTAACAACAAAGTACATGAATCACTGATTGACTGACTGAGTAAAGCATACTCCATCACGCTCCAAAGCGAGTAGTACCTGTGCTAGGTGCTGCCGCCTCTCGGCCACGTTGTACTTGACCCAGGACATGACGGCCTGGAAGGTCTGCTCCTCCGAGCGCACGTTGAGCTCGTCCGACGACACGATGTCGATCAGCTGCGCCGCCGGCAGCAGCAGGAACTCCTCGCTCTCCATCACCTGCTCACCACACACAATAGTAAAGCCAGGGCACGACAATGTAACATTCCTTAAAAAATAATTACCTACTTCATCATGCACCTTTGGTTAGTTCAGTGATATGGCGTTTGATTTTGTTCACGTAGATAACTGTTTGAAAAACAGAAAATATTAATTGTAACTGACCTTACACGTAATAGTCCAGTGCCGATAATTTTTGAAACGAAAAAAAATTATAGTAGAATGAAACCTATTGCAAAAGGAAGAGAATATAACGAAGATTATAGGAAAAATAAATTACGGGCGATCTGAGGTCGGGAAGGGGGGGTGAGGGGGGGTTTAAGGGAAAAAAATGGTTTATCTCGATTTCCGGAAAAACTACAAGTCCTATTGAAAAAAGTTGAATGGCAAAGTTGTAGGTAATAAAAAGATCTACAACTTTTGTTTTTACACTTTTTTACATAACCTCAAAATTTATGTGAAAAATTCAAAAAACCACGTTTTTGGTTTTTTATTTTTATCTTTTACAAAAAATACTTTTTTTTTCACGAAATTTGGTGAAAACTTACCTTTGTATGTCCTTAACATGCTGTAATTTTTTTGATTCAAAAAAATATTTTTTTTCACCTTATTTTGACCTTAAATCAAAAAAACACCCTTATTTTCAGTCGAAAAATCTCACGTCAAAATATCTTATTTTTTTAAAAAGTCGATAGATCTTTTGTTCGTTGGAATCTCTACTTTCTAATGGTATATAAAAACCTATACACTACGATGGTAAATGTTCTCAGAAAATGCAATGAAATGACAACTATTTTCGCAAAAAAAAATCGGATTTCATTGATTGGATATGAAATTGCAAAAAAACATCCGAAAAAAGTAGTCATTTCATTGCATTTTCTGAGAACATTTACCATAGTAGTGTATAGGTTTTTATATACCATTAGAAAGTAGAGATTTTCGCAAAAAAATTCGGATTCCATTGATTGCATATGAGATTGCAAAAAACATGCGAAAATAGTAGTCGTTTCATTGCATTTTCTGAGAACATTTACCATAGTAGTGTATAGGTTTTTATATACCATTAGAAAGTAGAGATTCCAACGAACAAAAGGACTATCGACTTTATAAAAAAATAAGATATTTTGACGTGAGATTTTTCGACTGAAAATAAGGGTATTTTTTTGATTTAAGGGCAAAATAAGGTGAAAAAAAATATTTTTTTGAATCAAAAACATTACAGTATGTTAAAGACATACAAAGGTAAGTTTTCACCAAATTTCGTGAAAAAAAAAGTATTTTTTGTAAAAGATAAAAATAACAAACCAAAAACGTGGTTTTTTGAATTTTTCACATAAATTTTGAGGTTATGTAAAAAAGTGTAAATACAAAAGTTGTAGATCTTTTTATTACCTACAACTTTGCTATTCAACTTTTTTCAATAGGACTTGTAGTTTTTCCGGAAATCGAGATAAACCATTTTTTTCCCTTAAATCCCCCCCCTCCCCCCCTTCCCGACCTCAGATCGCCCGTAATTTATTTTTCCTATAATCTTCGTTATATTCTCTTCCTTTTGCAATAGGTTTCATTCTACTATAATTTTCTTCCACTTTTTACCGTTTTTAGAGCTATCGGCACTGGGCTATAAATGAAACAAAATAATACAAAAACTAGTGAGTCATCATTTACATGTTAATGCAACATACAAATAAAGTGAGGAGGCCGTTTCATTTGCAAACAGTTGCATTTAAAATTTCGAAAAGGTTATCGATGATGCGGTCGAAATGGTTCAAATCAAATCGAATCAAATGTTTTTATTCAAAACTGGTTTGGTTTACAAACACTTTTTGAAATTCAAGCAAGCTACGCCAATGCTTCAACAAGGCCCTACTGTGAGAGGGCCCGGGAGAAGTAGTAGCAGGTTGGTAATGATAAACCGCCACAGGAGAAAGATTTCCCCGAATGTCGTAACAGACAGAGGTGCAGCACTAGCCTCGGGGAAGTTCTGCTGCGTGAACTTGTCAGCGATGCGCAGCAGCTCGCGGCAGGAGTGCGTGTCGGCGAAGGCGCGGATGCCGAGGCAGTTGGAGCAGTCCAGCTGCCGCTTCAGGAACTCGCAGCACACGTCCTGGATCTCCTGCAGCTGCAGCAGGCACGCCGCTGGCAGCAGCGCCTGGAAACATGATAAAGTTTGTTCAACTTCTTCTATTGCACCGATTGTAGTGAAACTCTGAACATGTAAAGACCTCCCATGGTAACACATATTATGTTCGTTTCAATTTGATTAGGGTAGTAAAGATCATACTGAATCAAATGCTTACCCACTTCAACAATAATAAATTATTACATCCGGAGCAATACGGTTTTACTAAAGGTCGTAGTACAACTGATGCCGGAGCCAGGCTCTTAAAGCATATATATGAAGCATGGGAGTCATCTCAAAATGCTATAGGTATATTTTGTGACTTATCAAAAGCGTTTGATTGTGTTGAGCATGATACTTTACTGTCTAAACTTAGTCACTATGGCGTGAAAAACAAGGCCCTTAACTTGCTCGCTTCTTATTTAAGTAATAGGATACAAAGGGTTAATATAAACGATGAAAAGTCATCAGGGTCATCTACTGTGATGGGTGTACCGCAAGGTTCGATCTTAGGTCCTTTTCTTTTCCTGGTGTATATAAATGATTTACCATATTATGTAAATAACCATGCGAACATTGTGCTGTTTGCAGATGATACATCATTAATATTTAAGACTGATAGGAATAAAAATAATTTTGACGATGTTAATAGTGCTCTGTCGCATGTCTCACATTGGTTCACTGTAAATAATTTACTTTTAAATGCAAAGAAAACCAAATGCTTAGTCCAACAAAAAGTCCATAAATCTCTTAAATTAAATAATGAAACATTAAAAATAGAGGAATCCACAGTCTTTTTAGGGGTAACCTTAGATAGTAAACTGCAATGGGGCCCGCACGTAGCATCTCTCACAACTAAACTCGCTAGGGCTGCTTATGCTGTTAGAAAAATAAGACAACTCACTGACGTCGACACTGCTAGGCTTGTTTATTTTGCATATTTTCATAGTGTTATGTCTTATGGCATTTTGCTGTGGGGCAAAGCAGCCGATATTGAACAAATTTTTGTACTACAGAAAAGAGCCATTAGAGCTATTTATAAATTAAAATCAAGGGAGTCCTTGCGTGTCAAATTTAAAGAAATAGGTATACTTACAGTAGATTCCCAATATATTTATAGTAATTTAGTCTTTATACGGAATAACATAACTGCATATAAACAAAATTGTGACTTATCAAATCGGCAAACAAGAAGGATGCATCAATTGGCTACCTCTTCGTACCGTCTTGCTAAAGTGCAGCGTTCTTTTATGGGACTCGGTATAAAATTCTATAATAAAGTCCCAAAGCAAATACGTGACTTGCCAGTGGAATCTTTTAAGAAACGTGTAAAAAATCAACTAGTAGGCAAAGGTTATTATAACATGTATGAATATTTAAATGATAAGGATGCTTGGAAATGATCAGCTAGGCAACCAGTTCTGCTCAGGTTAGAGAATACCTATTTTTGTAATAAATATAAGTTTTATTTTTAAAAGATGTGCTGAGGAGTTTCTTTACGGCTTTTCTTCTCCTCCATGACAAAGCAGCTTTGCGAAAAGCTGGTAAATTAAAAAAATGACGTGCATAAGTGTATCAGTGATACCTACATGAATAAAAGATTATTTCATTTCATTTCATTTCATTTCATCGTGTGTAGATTGTTTAGTGACTGATCGGTTTACAGATCAAAAAACATCCATGCATACAAACTTTCACATTTATAACAAAGGATACTAGGATTAGTAGAATAGTGGGAATTGTTATTTGATCATTTCTGTACATGCTAAGTAATTCATGAGGTTCTCTAAAAAAGGTGTAAAATGAGTTCTCCTTCAGGGCCGGCGTTGCATTGACGATTCTGGCAATACTCGCGTGCATAGGGGACCGTGACCACTTACCATCAGGCACTTTTTCGTCCGTCTGCTTTTTCGTCACCCGTTCAGGCTTTAAAGGGCCGTCAGTGTACCTGCACGTTGCTCTCCTCGACGACGATATGCGCGGTGTAGCAGAACTCCACCAGCAGCTCCATGGCGTGCTCGTCCACGTCGCGGATGGTGACCTCGGTGGCGCGCGACTCCGCCAGCTCGCTCGTGAACATCGCGCGGAAGTACGGGCTGCATGCTGACAGAATTACCCTGCACCATACACATACACACATACATGATGCTAATATACAACTCGTTATACAGCTGTCGCCATGTGTTTGCCAAATGTTTGTCATCGAGTCGCGTTTTTTTATGCTTTCTACCTACGCGTGGATGTCTATGCCATTAGTGCGATCAAGTGCTATTTCTGCGAATTTTGTAAAATCATAAAATTTTAGTTATTTATAAAATATAAGACACCACTCTCACCCTCTCTTACATACTTCGCTTTGTAAAGCACCGCAATTAGAAGTATTCGAGTATCTCGAAAGAGATGTATCTGTCTCACCTATGTGCAAAAAGTTTTCTATTGGCAACGTTGAGGACGACGTCGCAGAGCTCCCGGTGGCGGCGCAGCGCCGACAGCTCGCCCAGGATGGCGCGCGGGTGCTTCTCGGACGTGTGCGAGAGCCGCGCGCCGCCCCCGCCGCCCCCGCCGCCCGCGCCGCCCCCGCCGCCCGGCGACCCGCCCTCGCCCATCCTGAAACCCACCATCACTGCCAGCTACTACTACTTTATTACGTCTACCGATATCGACTGTGGAGTAAGAAATACAAAGCGATTACAATAAAAAGCTCCAACTGATTTAATGAAACAAATCGATTAATGATAGTTAAATAATGTCAATATATTACAAAGTTTATTTATTTATTTATTTATTTATTTATTTATAAGCAGGCAGTCTTACGACTGGTTTTGCTTATATCCATTTTTCACTTTTTCTTTGATCTGTGTTGGTCATATTTGTTCTTAAACCCATTAATATTTTGAGCTGTTACAACTTGTTCTGGCAGATTATTCCAATTCTCCACTACTCTGTTAGTTAAGAAATGCTTGCGTGGATTATTATGTGCAAGAGTTCTACAAATTTTTCTCTGGTGGCAACGTGATATACGACTGGCTTTATGTTACATAAATCCATACTGATACAAAATATGGTCAATTAAATCATGAAATCCCTATTGATTTCTACTGGCCATGGTTTGTACTTTGTAGCGGCCGGCGGCCGACGTCAGTCTATGATAATGAATGTTTAAGGAGTATTGATTTACAATTTGTAGTAGGTACAATGTTGTCTGTTCCGTGACCTTTTGACTTTGTAATGAATAATTTGAATGCACCTCAGTTCTAGACATTAAAACTTTAACTCAATATTATACGCACATACATCATGCAACAAATTTATTATATTCGATGTACAAGCTACAGTTAAGTAACTTTTTTCAAAAATAACAATGTTAATATCAAAATCTTACTTGTAGGTGGACCTTAGAAATATGATGTATTTTAAGAGTCAATATTTTCTTTTAGACCACCAAAATAAGTGAGTGTTACAAGCAAGGGAAGGTCCCTTGTATTGTACATGTAATTCAATATTTTTGAGAGTAGTAGAAAGAATTTAGGAAAAGTATGAAAAGGTTTAATTGTTATTGCAATAATGAGGCTCACTTTCAAACTGCTTCAGAATGAAGCCAAGTGTAACTGATATTCATTACAGTTTGTAGAGCAAAAGAATATTTAGCACAAGCCAATGATGTAATGCATTACAAGCTGTTAGCAACTACTTTTTGCATTACATTTGATATCAACCATTCTCTTCTGTACATGCAGACAAAATTCAAACAGTTGTTTTTTCAGTTTTTAAATATTATTAAGCCCTCATGATACCTTTTGACATTCCTGTAGCCTGTAGCCTAGTTGGTAGCGACCCTGCCTGAGAAGCGAGGGATCCTGGGTTCGATTCCCGGCCGGGAAAGTTATTTATGTGACAGATAAATAATTGTACTGGGGTCATGGGTGTTATTGTGATGTGTTATATGTGTCGCCCATGCCACCCGCGACACAGGTAATAAACTAGTGTTAGCGTTCATTTATTTATTCTTACATTATAAATATAGCATTACATTACGTAATAATGTAGGTAATGTAGGAAGAGACTTCATCCACATTTCGAAATCTATCAACCACTCCTGCTCAGGATAAATTTGACAGCTCTTATGTGAACCTGTACCGTACCAACAATAACTTTACAATGTTTTTGATTAAACAACAAGCAGTTTCCTTTTTTGTGTTCTTTTTAAAACACATTGGTGATGCTACATTTAAGACAAGCAAAGGTGGTGTATGCTGTATTTTACTAACTACCAACTATTTACCATATAAAAACAAATTAGATTTAATTTATTTGAAACTTTATAAATGTGAACTAAAAATAGTATTGTGTCTAAAAATTGATTAGAGAAGTATTCATAATAATATACCATTAATATTAATCCTCATGTAAAGTTCTTTCATAAATACAATTTAATTATGTACATAATAATAAGATATACAAAATTATCAATTCAAAATTATTAATTGAATAAAGAAAATAATAATACTCAACTTGGCCGATACATTAACCAGCATGAACTGCAGTCTTTCTTTCTTTCTTTTTATTATTTCTCTCTTGGCCGGTAACGCATCATGCCTTTAACGCATGATGCCGGTAACGCATGATGCCTTTGGTGTTGTTTATGTCCATGGGTGACGATAGCCACTTACCATCAGGTGGATCGTCAGCTCTTTTGCTGACTATTTCCATAAAAAAATTCTGCCCAAGAAAAAAAAACTGGCTTCCAATCCACAAGCTGGAACACAGCGACTCATTTGGCAGCTGACTCAAGCAATGACTTAAAGATCCTTTTGAGAAGCCTTTACACCAAACTGGCCAGTTATAATAGCCTCTTATGATAACCTAGTATGCCAGTGCCATATGTGGCTTAACTGACTAAAATGAGCTTCTATACAATGACCTTAAACTTTACACATCAAGAACAATAGTGATACCAATCTGTCCATATATAGGTACTGTAAATTTATAACAACTCTTAAAGATAAAGTGTATGCATACATAGCTTTAATATAACATTGTAGGAGCAGAAGGCACAACCCGTAGGATCATTTTTAGATGGGTAAATATAAAGTTCTCGTTAGTTAATGAAAGGATCATTCTTAGGTAATTAATACTTCAATTCATACTCAGTAATTAATACTCAGATTTAATAAGGCTACAGATTATTAGGCAAAGTTCAATGAATGCAAAGTTTTATCAAGTATTGCTTCATCAACAGTGTTTCGAAATGATATGATGTTGACACACATGTACCACTCACCTCTTGTGTCCGCGTGCGATTCCCAGCTGCAAGCGCAGCGGGGGCGAAGCCCAACCCCACACGGAGTCAATCTGCGACCAATCCAAGTCACAATGAACCACCACAACGTCCCAACTCGCCTCGATTTCAAACAAATTCCAATGAATCAAACTCGGCTCATGCGGTTAAAGCAACAAGGTACACGACAAAAGCACAAGCATTTGTAACATTCCACACAAATCTCTACATCGAATACATTACATGTTCGTAGCTCGCTAGTTCACAGTAATTTATGCGAGTGTCAACGATCCCGAGCGCTCGCTTACCTTTGAGATTTATCGTACACCACTCAAAAGAACTGTCCTCAGAGGAGCGCGATTGTTCGCTTGGCGCCCTGAGCCGCCCTGAGGTCCCTCACAATTAGTTATCGAGACATTAGTGAAAACAAAATAATTTTTATGTTTACTGTTACACTGCTTTGGACATCTTATATTAATTTATTTGCAATTTTACTTGTTAATATAAGGTCAGATCGAAATGTTTGCTGTCTCTACCTAATCAGCCTTGACCTCAAATACACATAAACGAGAAATAACTGCACAAACTATCTTTGTTTATCAAGTGAAATAATATAAGCATTTCTAAATGCCATTTTGTAACGATTAACTAAATAATTGCAGGGATTTTGAAACAAATTGTACATTAACGAGAAAATTGAAATAAGTTTCGGAACATATTATTTCTAGGAGTCTAGGACAAGTGTCACTTGTCAGTTTGACTGTGTTGCCATCCCAATGCCATACATATTCATAGATTTTATTATTGAAAGAGTGGTGAAAATTATTTTATTGCAGATAAACCTTGCATCGTTTCCCAAATCTCAATCATACACGGTGAATATAAATTGATCGGTGATACATATAGCCAGCTTCGTTTTAATTTAAACAATACTGGCAAATCTAGCAATAAAATAATAACAGCTGTCCAATCTGTCAATGTTGTTGAGGAGTTGTCTTATTAATGTCAAGATAAGTGTCATCATCATGTCAAGACTCAAGATTTACAATATTATAAACATTGTACAGAAACCAATTTAAATTTAAAAAGTACATGTAAAATTAATTCTACTACCTAATTAAACACATGTTTATGTTCGTCGGCATTTATTGGTGGCGGCTGATAAAAACATAAACATCGATCATCATCAAGCATCGCAAGCACTCCACTTCGTATTCTGTGATTGTGTTAGAAAAAGTTTATATTTGTAAATAATGTCCATAGCACTTCTTTTAGAAAAATACGATGTCTCTACAGAAGAAGGCCTGCAGAAAGCTCTTGCAGAGATTGAAAAAGAGGAAGTAAGTATTGAGCCACACCAAGCTAATTCCAAGTACCCATTCCATTAAAATCCAAACCAAACCCAGACCCGGGAACAACAACACTGACTTCGGGACTTTTAGATGCGATTATGTGATATTTGAGTTTTTTTTTTCATATTTTGTGCTTCATTTCATAAGCTGCCGTCTACTTGTACAATTTTGTGTTCCTATTATTAAATTTCAGGAAGAAGTAGATGAGGCCCTGGCCCATGCACTGTCAAAAGCTTGTACCTTGGAAGGGCGACTGAGAGTGGCGAGCCAGGCTTACACAAAACTGGAGACTGTGAAGAAGGATGCTCATGTGGCCGCCGACATGGTGGAGAAGACTGCCACCCTGGCGAGAGATGTCAGTGCCAAAGTGAGGCAATTGGATTTGGCCAGGGTAAGATCATAAGGCAATAAAGATTCTTAGTATCCTTTATTTATTTATAACTAGCTGCCCGGACAGACTTCGTTCTGTCAAAAGTTATTTATATCTGAACATTAAACGACGATTACTTACAAAAATAAGTTAATATTTAATATTTCTTAACATTACCGATCCTACTTTCCATTGAAGGTTATGAGGTGTCAATCCCGGAAAATTTAACGATTCTGGTGGATAGTTGACGACATCATCTTGATTAGTTGCCCAATCAACTGTGTATGTGAAATTTGTATGTCTTTAATTCACCGGCAATTTCATTTTGAATTTTGAAGTTTATTTCATCTACATCCGTAATTTTGGCAGCTGATATAGCACGTTCGCTCAGCCACAAATGATCTTTGTAATTTTGAGAGACGTTTGGGAATACGTTTTGTATGAGCTCGATTGTTGTTTCAGTAAACTGACAAAAATATAATGCAGCCAGTCAAATCATTTAACAGGGATTTTGCCATTACCAAAGTCAATGAGTTGCTTTGAAAATATTTCTCCAGATTGATCATTTTGCTATCGTACACATATATTCTTGTTTCAGTTTAGTATCTTTAAGTATTTCCACAAAATGGAGGACTTTGAACATGCGTTGAGTTCATCCATTCATTCATTCATTCCAGATGAAGATACCACCTGGTGAAGGTACCACCTGGAGCGTCCAAATAGTAAATCCATCATTTACAAATATTACAATCAATCAATCTGGTCAAAGTTGTAGGTATATAGTGGTTGAATAAATCTTCTTTTATCTGCGGTTGATCGGCGACGATATAGCTGTTAGCCATTGTTCCCGGTACCTAATTGTTTCTGCTACTAATTCCCGTGGATACCATTTCGAATATTTACCATCTACCATACATGCTGCAACAAATTTTTATGTGAAAAGAAAAGTATTTTTTTTTTTTTTTTTTTTTTTTTTTTTTTTTTAATATTATAAAAACCTTCCGTGGACTCCAAGGAACATACATAAAAAATTTCAGCCAAATCGGTTGAGCCGTTCTCGAGTTTAGCGCTTAGCAACATCCATTTTTATATATATAGATGTTATATCCATTTGTCACATAGGCTTTGATCTGTGTTGGTCATATTTGTTCTTAAACTAATTTAGTAATTTTATTTTAAGAAGAAAAATAAAATAGAACCTTTTCATATGAACTTAGTTCCACGCATTGCTTAGTTCACAACTAAGTAGAAAACATAATTTAATGCTTTTGGCCTTTATACCTGTAACACACGATACTACAATTCCAGTCGCGTGTAGCAGAATGTCAGCAGCGCGTGCATGACTTGATAGACCTGCGTGTCTGCAGCGCTGGAGTTGAGGCTGCAATAAAGGCACATGACTATGAAACTGGTTTGTATATATTTGAATTCAATATTTAGTTTGGAGACCGTTCATCTTTTGAATGAATGACAGGTTATCAGATCAATATCACATGATGCTGTCATCACTTTATGTTTGTGACAAGATAAATACAATTTACATGTTGTGACTATATTTTTTGTTGCGATTGTTAGTTATAAACTGTTTGCAATGCTGTTCCTCAGGTGCCGCCCATGTGGCGCGGTTCCTGAGCATGGCGCCCGGCTCGGTGGCGGCGGCGCGCGCGCGGGGCTCGCCCGACCCGCGCCAGGACATGGCCAAGGCTGCCCAGACCCTTAGAGATCACCTCGTCAAGAAGTAAGTTGTTTAAATAAGAATAACATAGCTGTAAGTTTCCTTAAAATGTCTAAATATAGAAATAAAATAATAATTATACACATCAAATAAAATTACATTAATTAAATTCACTAAATAAATTCTATTATACAGTTTTTGCGTAAAAGAGTAAGAAACTTTCACATTTATTATATTAGTAGGACAGGTACAGGTGTCAATAAACAATTGCGATTTGACTGGAAGAACCAAAATAATAATGTTGGATACATTAATCATTGATTAATAATTGTTGGATAGCCGTGTATAAGGGACGCGGGGTGACATTCAAACAACGCTTTAGCTTGATGCACACTGATTTAATTGCCTCAATTACCTGCACTTAAACTATCCGCGAGACGCAGCTCGCACGCACACACGCTCACACACACGCACATATGCATACATAACAATAATCAACCTCTATCAAGTAACTAACATAAATAGTTGGTTATGCTTGTGTCATGAGAAAAATGGCGATTTTGGGGTTTACTAGTTGTTCCGTGTATTGCAGGTTTGAAGAGGCGGCTCGGAGAGACGACGAGGCGGAAGTGGAGCGGCTGTTCCAGCTGTTCCCGCAGATCGGCTGCGCGGGGGAGGGCGTAGCGCTGCTGGCCAAGTACCTCGCCGCCAAGGTACACCACACACGACGTTTGTCGTTACACCAAGTTGGTGGAACAAACGGCGTAAACAAATAGACAATTGTTTTCTAGTGTTTGTTGCCAAGAGTTAAATCCTGTTGAAAGAACTGTGGAACGCGAACATCGTAAAAGTTATTTTCACCTGCTACCATTTGCAACTACCTACCAGTCTCCTCTGCTGCAATCAACTATATTTTTTTAATAAGTTTTGAATCAGTTGACGAATGTTTTTTAACTTTCTTTCTTGGCCCGTATAATGGTGTTCTCGGGTTCAGCGTAAATAATAGTGATAGTTTAAATATGGTGTTGGTTCCAGGCGGAGGTGTCGATCCGGTCGGCGAGCGTGGTGTCGGGCGAGGTGGTGGGGGGCGCGGGGGCGGCGGTGTACGCGGACGCGCTCACCCGCGTGCTGGAGGCGGGCGCGGGCGCCGTGGAGCGCGTGCGGGCGCTGGCGGCGCGCGCCCCCGGACACCTGCCGCGCGCGCTCGCCGCCATACAACCCACTGTGAGTACCATATTCACTATACGGCGATAACAGGCATACGACATTATATCAGTGAATACGACTAGAATGTCATTTGGTGATACACGGTGATGGTAAAACTCTCTGACTTAGCGCGTACTAAGGTACTAATTGTCTTAGGTTCAGCTCACACCAGTCCGTGTGACAGTGTAGGCCGAATCTTAAGAAGTCTTCAGCTTATTTCCATTTAGAGATACGATGCAGCGGAGCTGTTATGAATGTTATTGTATGCGTAACCATATTGTATTTCAGATCTGCCGCGGCGTGTCGCGCGTGTGCGGGCAGCTGGTGGCGGCGCGGCGCGGGGCGGGGGCGGGGGGCGGAGCGGCGGGCGCGGCGGCCGGGGCGGGGGCGGGGGCGCGCGCGGCCGAGCCGGCGCTCAGCGAGCTGGCCGTGGCGCACGCGCGCCTGCAGATGTACTTCGCGTTCCTGCGCCGTCGCACGCAGGTACACTAGTTACATTTAGATGTAGGAGTTCATTGAACACCCATGTAAGCTTTAAATTAAATATAAAATATAATTAAATATATCTTTATCATTGTAAATCCAGCAATGGTTATGACTTTCCCGTAACATTGGAATCAAATGATTAGTTGGCATCCATCATAGGGGTCCTCATATTGAAGCCTTGTCAGGGAGGCTCAGTTCCGCTGCTTATGCAGTTAAGAAAGTAAGGCTCTTAACTGATGTAGAAACAGCAAGATTAGTTTATTACAGCTACTTTCACAGTATAATGTCCTACGGTTTGTTGTTGTGGGGCTCAGCTGCAGATATTGAGTCAATCTTTGTATTACAGAAAAGAGCAGTTCGCGCTATTTACAACCTCAGGCCTAGGGACTCTCTTAGAGAACTCTTTAAAGAAATCAATATACTAACTGTTAGTTCACAATACATTTTGGAAAATATTATGTATGTTAAAAAATACTCCGATACTTTTCTTAAAAAGAGTGATGTTCACAATATTAACACAAGAAATAAGGCTAGACTGATTGTGCCTCGTTTTAGACTCAACAAAACTGGTGGCTCGTTCATGGGTAGATGTGTAAAAATCTACAATAAAATCCCGTTAGAATTAACAGAAATGCCATACTGTAAATTAAAAACTCATGTAAAAGGTATTCTCATGAAGAAAGCATATTACAAAGTTGATGAGTATTTATATGACAAGACTGCTTGGACATGAGTTTTTTTTTTTTTTTTTTTAATTAAATAATGTAATAAGTAGTAGTAAGTACTATCTGTAACTGTGAGTAGGAAAAAAAATAATCCCGGGAGTTTCTTGCCGCTTCTTCTACCGGGACCACTCACGGTAGGGATTTGTTGAAGCGATGGCGTTGAGTGACTTTCGAAAAGTGTTTGTAACAAACCTACTTCGAATAAACTAATTTCATTTCATTTCATTTCATTTCATTTCATTTCATTTCACTAATTTCATTTCAATCACACGTACGCTGAAATATGTTTATTGCACAGTAGCAGAACACGTACGCTGAAATAATAATATGTTTATTGCACAGTAGCAGATGAGAGTTTACATGTTCACACTTCACATCCCATAGTTGCGACCTCAACCAAGTATTATCTTCCCAGATGGACGCAGAGAGCCTGGAGGAGGAGGCGCGGGCCCAGTGTGTGGCGGCCACGGAGAAGATCATAACGGAGTGCGAGACCACGCGCACGGCGCAGGACGTGCTCAGCCACTACCTCGAGCTGGAGAGGTACACTCACACCTACTCTCTACCATTATTGTATATCTGCCCCTGCGAATTGAAAACCGAGATTAGAACAAATCCTTAAGGGTTCTTTACACTTGAATTGCGTGTACAGTACGCCCGATGTATCTTGGCACATCTGAACTTCGCGCGGATGGCTGCGCAGTAACATAATTCGGCAATGCTCGGTACGCGGCGTATTATGTCTCAGTCACAGGTTAGCATGTTCGTGTCGCTATCTCTGTTTTACATGCGCTAAAGTTCGCAGAGCCTATGTTCAGACGTGCAATGATACGTCGGCCGTACTGTACTTTGTATGGCGGGAAGCTTCACCCCATGAGCCACCCTATTGGGGGGCCCGCCTCGGAATCAAAATTTTATCATTTTACTAATTCACTACGGGATTTCATCAAATTTCGGTTTTCATCATTTGCCTGCGACAAAACTACAGACATTCATATAACAATGTATTGTGACCTAGATATTTCTTGGAGGAGAGCGTGAGCAAGGCGCTGAAGATGTCCCTGCAGGCGGGCGGCGGCTCCTGCAGCCTGGTGGACGACGTGTTCTTCATCGCCAGGAAGGTCATCAGGTACGACGCTAGTTTACACCAATAATGCAGGAGAATACAGCTCGGCTAAAAGCTGTGCCAATGAATGTATACTGAGCGTTCAATTTACTTGCGAACCTTTAAATACATTCACACAGAATAATTCCATTCAAGCCTGCTAGAGCAACATATAAACATACATACAAACGTTGTACTTCCACTCCGTTCGCGTGAACGGTGTCTATTTGTGTTGGATGTATTCGTCGTCTTCTGTCGTTACTGTATTGTGTGTTCTAGTAATGGTGGTGGTGGTGGTTGTATTGGTGTGTGACGTGTGTGCAGGCGCGGCATCTCGACGGGCAGCGCGGACGGCGCGTGCGCGGCGCTCAACGAGTGCGGCGCGCAGCTGGAGCGGGCGGCGGGGGCGCTGCGCCGCGCGCTGTGTGCGCCGCCGCACGCGCCCCTCGCCCTCCCCCCGCCGCCGCCCGCGCGCGACCCGCCGCTCACCGCTGACGCTCTCGCCGCTAATGCTGCCTATCTGGTGAGTCGACCGGCTTTGTCTCGCAAAGTAATGGTTGGTAATTGTACAGCTAACCACCGTCTAAGTTTGGAAGCCCAGGGAACGACAGTTAAATGAGGCTATTTTACCAATAAATATCGGCGTCTCTTTTTTACTCCTGTATGTATTCATTGTGATATTCACTTTTTTCTTGAAGATTCCCTCAACATAGACGAACGAGAAATGCGGATGCTAAGCTAAACGAATGACGAGGTAATCCGCATCGCGGCGTCGTCCGAGGGAATTTTCATGAAAAAGTGATGGGTCTGCTGGTGGTCGTCGAGTCGTTCGATCGAGAAACGGGGATGAGGTAATTAATAGAAACAATTGACCGCAGGCCCACGTGAACGAGGCGGAGTGCGGCGCGGAGTGGTCGGAGCGGCTGGCGGCGGAGGCGTGCGCGGCGGCGGAGGCGGCGGGGCTGGGCGGGGGCGGCGGGGGGGACAAGCTGCGGTCGTGCGCGGCGCAGCTGGCGGCGGCGGCGGCGGCGTTCCGCGCGGCGCGCGACCTGGCGCTGCAGGCCCTGCGCGCCGCGCTGCAGCCGCGCGCCGCGCTCTGGGCCGACGTGATCACCGATCCCGACACCGACATGGGTATCATACTCTCTGAATTCGACTTCTCCATTCGACGCCCAGCGCTTCTGATAACCCACGAATACGTTTGTCAATTTAACAGCTCTGTGAAATTAAATCGAGTTTCTCTAACGTTGACAGCTCTACTCTATTAGTTGACATGCGTTCAAATAATCATGTTTTCAGCAACCTGATCAGCCTTATAGAAACTGTCGGTTAGGTTGATTCGTAGAGTGACGTGTGTGTGTGTGTGTCTGCAGAGGAGGTGGACTCGCAGGCGGGCGCGCTGGCGGCGGCGCTGGAGACGCTGGAGGCGGGCGCGCGCGAGCGGCTGCCCGGCGCCGTGGACGCGCTGCTCGGCGCCGTGCTGGCCGACATCACCGCGCGTGCGCACGCCAACATCCTGCGCAACCATTACACCCGGGTCGGTGATGTTATATTATAAGGTTTCATATTTGAAGTAACCGACATCCTGCTCGAAGGACCAAATGTAATATCAGTTGTAATGTTGAGCCGTTTATTTAAGACTCGGCAAAGATGTGTTATCATCCCTCAAGATGCTTTAGCAGCCTTCGAGGTCGGGGGACTATGTACTAGCACAACGTGTAAACGTTGCAGCATGTCTCGAAATGCCGTTCCAAAATTGCCGTCAGAGTGCGCTAGGGGGCAGTAATGCATATTATTATTATATTTTATGGTACTCTATTTGATTAGAGTACACGTCCGTACGAGACGAGTACAGTGTACAATATAATGAGTGGTGTATGTGGTGTGGTGTGGCAGGAGGGCGGGCTGTCGGTGGAGCGGCGCGCGCGGCGGCTGGCGGCGTGGTGCGGCGGCGCGCTGGGCGGCGCGGGCGGCGCGCGCGAGCGGTGCGCGCGGCTGGCGCAGGCCGCGGCGCTGCTGGCGCTGGAGCGCGCGCCGCACGCGCGGGAGGCGCTGCAGCCCGCCGCGCGCCTCGCGCCGCACGAGGCCAGGGAGATCCTGGCGCGCAGGTACACCACACACCACACCCCACACACATCTGGTCCCCTGGCCGTACTGAGGGACCCCTCTGGATTGGGTTTGCTTACCAGTTCGTCCTCACCTTTGTTCATAAAACTTATTAGCTCTTTCCCGTATTTTAAATTCATTTCAAGTTACTAATCTCTTCGAAACTAATCTTGTGATCCATTTCATTGAATTCCTCTGCTTAATTACGACCGAGTTCATATGTCAATATTTTACTAAATTGAAATATTTTTGGGTGTGATTTCAGAACCGACTTCAAATTGGAAGAGATCAAGCGCCTGAAGCTTTAAGTATTATTTTATCAAAAAATGTGTATTTTCAATATTTAAAATTAATATATTGCCCAATATGTAACTCGTTTTATGATTGTTTGTCCTGATGTTCATCTAAATCCTTTTAAGGTAAAATCGGAACCCTTATAGATTCCTCATGTCCGTCATTTGACGACCCTGTAGCCTGTTGGTAGCGACCCTGCCTGCGAAGCGAGGGGTCCCGGGTTCGATTCCCGGCTGAGGCAGATATTTATACTCGGGTCATGGGTGTTATTGTGATGTGTTATATATGTCGTCCATGCCACCCGTGCCACAGGTAAAAACCTACTGCGGGGGTGTGAGTGTATAAGCCAGTGGTGTAGCCTAGCCCTAAGAAGGCCCCATATCAATATTTGTTGTAGGGCCCTCTCGACGTTAGCTTTCAAATATAAAAGGAGTGCCAACTGCATTTTTTGGAGTTTTAGTGGGGGCCCTATACAATGAGGGCCCCGTATAATTGATACGGCGGTAGTTACACCCCTGGTGTAAGCGTTTATTTATTTAGTTATAATGTGTCAGAAACTTTTGCAAAATTTTGAAAAGCATAACCGTGTCACTTGTATGTACACTTGTTGATGTTATGAAATAAAACAAATTGTATATTAATAACATTTATTCCTAAAACATTCATAAACAGTAAAATTGCACAGACGTTCAAATGCAGTGTACAGAATAATTGTTAAAAAAGTGATTATAGAAAAATAGTGATTGATACTTATTTGAAACCATACAACAAGGATATAGAGAAGTGCCTACCAAACAACGAACTTATTGCCGGACAAATGCCAATCAATCATAATTTCAATAGATAATAAAAATATTTATATATTTTTTTTATTCTCACATAACATTTACCACGAGTTTGTCGCTACAAACAGATGACAGATGCTTATTATAATATTGAGTTCGACTTACCAATAATGATATAGTTGAGGTGAGCGTAAATTGCTTACCTATATATTAACCGACTTCAAAAAAAGGAGGAGATTCTCAATTCGACTGTTTTTTTTATGTGTGTTACCTCAGAACTTTGAACTCGATTTTGATAATTATTATTTTAATCAAAAGCTGGTGCCTGTCATGTCCCACATAAATTTTATTGAGATCTGTCAATGGCATCCATGAGAAAACCATGTAAGTCTTTTTGTATTAAGTATGTGCGCGACAAATGGACGAATAACTCAAAATCACGCCAACCGATTTCGATTATTCTTTTTTGTAATCGAAAGCAGGTGCTTGTAATGTGGTCCACGTAAATTTGTGACAAGTAATTTTTGAGTAACTTTGAAGTCGGTTATTTTTTGTTAGTAAAATTTAGATTATTGCGCACACAAACCTTCCCATGACACTATTCTTTACCTCTATACTCCATGCCCTTGTTCTATGTCAAAGTGTATGTTGTAAACAAGTTTTTAATGATATATTAATAGAAATCTCGTTCATAAAAATATAACCAATTCATACTTACACTAAGGCACATTATTGAACAACGGTTGTATTAAAATTAAATAGTGAATATATTAATCAGTTTGAAGACACGAACACGTTACACTAACTTTTAAAAACTTGTTCATTGAACACTTAGCAAACAGGCAGCCTTCGGCCGCAGAAGTAGCTTAACATTTTAGTACCTTGTCACATTACATTTCTTGAATTTGTCATAGATGTTGCTAGGAAACCGTCGAAACAGTTACTATTACAAAGTACTATAATGTTAAGCTGCTTCTGCGGCCGACTGTACAAGAAATGGTACAGCAGCTGATATAAAAGAAAAAGTCCTTACAAAATAATTTCAAAAGATACTGTATACTAGTGAATGTTATGTATCAGTGAATGTAAATAATCTATATTATTTAACGAATGTGATGAATTAATGTGCATAGTGCGTATCGGACCGATGGCAGGGAATCATGGTGTGTGTATGTGTGGCCTTGATCGAACTATGCTAATCTGTGCTACACATTACAAGTGTGTAATAGCTGTGTTGCCAGCTTTTATTTAGGTACTGCACACAGAAATAGCAGCTTAACATATTAAAAAAAATATATAAGAAGAAAAGAATGTGCTTTGCATGTCTGCACATTTTATCGATTTAGAGAATGATCTTGTTAATGGTGGCCACTCACGGTCAGTCCGTCGCGTCAAATGGCGTGATATACAGCCAAAATTTGATCGTGAATGTGAAAAACTGATGGCGTGATATAAAAAATTTGTATGTCCAATCGCGCCATTTTGACATATGTCGTTTGGCGCCACCACCATAATGGTGGTCACTCACGGTCATTCCATCGCGTCATTTTTGGAGCCGCGCCAAACGACATATGTCAAAATGGCGCGATTGGACATACAAATTTTTTAAATCACGCCATCAGTTTTTCACATTCACGATCAAATTTTGGCTGTATATCACGCCATTTGACGCGATGGAATGACCGTGAGTGTCCACCATTATGGAATCGCGGGGCATTTATTCAATTTTTTTGTATATAAGAAACACAATACATTAAAGGCCAAAACGAAGACCATTACTATAATAAGATGACGCTACACGTAACATAAGTTTTTTGCATAGTTCTTATAGTTAATTTAAAAGCAGTTAAAATGCAGTGAGGCAGAAATACGTTAACAATATAGCTTTAATCTAGTCGTTGTTAACAATAACTATGAGTAACTTATAACAATTAATAATACGTCATAAAATACTATTATATTGAATTAAGCAATACACTTAGCAATGTAGGCAGAATTAATCTCAAGGTAAAATGTAATAAAAATAGCAGAATACCTTGAATCCATAGGTACTGGTTAATTAAAAATAAACAAAACATGTCTAAAAATACAGGAGCACACCTCCAGATCATTGCTTGAGCGTTACAAAGTTAAATTCGTCATGTTCTTTGGTTAGCATCAATGTGCTTTCGCAACATATCATCGAAAATACAATATCAGGTTGCGACCAACGCAACTTGAGCATGTTGTCTTCAAAAACAGTATATTTTTGTCATGATGGATGGATTTTTGACAGGAGGTACTTTTATAAATTGTGCAGTGTTATTGTAGCTACTGTTAATAAAGATATATAACATTGTCTTGGTACCGCATGTGTATAATATTATCAAAAAAATAAATTAATACATTGTTTTAATATAAATACCTATAAAAGTAGTATGCGATTCTGTTGTCTTGTCGGCTACTACATACTTCATGATCCAAATACCATACATGTAGATAACTTCATTGTTTAAATATATCATAATTTCATTCGGTAGGTTATAAAATTATTAATAACGAAGAATACTTACATACTAAAAGACATTAAGTACAAAGATGAAACTTAAAATTAGGTTAACAAGAATCGCAACAAAAATATTTCTGTCAAAATAGAGGAGTAACTTTTATCAAACGAGCCATTACACAATATGTTAAAAATATAACTTTACAATTATTTTAATATAGAAGGTCCTATTATACATTTTTTTTTTTTTTTCAAAACATTTATTTCAACTACTAAATCGCATCTGATATCGTGCTAGCAATCTTTTAAATTAGCACTAACAAGGTATGACGTAGCATTGTGCACAGTTTGGGGCACCTGATGGCACCTCTGGGTAGTCCCGGGGTCAGATAAACTTATCCCTGAACTTCGCTATTGTATAACAAGATCTATGTAAGCAGTGCCAAAGTAGCAAAACAGACATAGAATATGGCTATAGCAGCCGTGTCATTCTATCCACGTATGTGCATGTATGTTAAAGGGGTGAGTAGTATGTTAGCACTGCGCGTGACTAGTGCGAGTGGTCACGTCACGTCACGTCACGTCACGTCACGTCGGTCGGAACGAGCGCCGCTTTACTCCATACTGTCGGTACCGTCGATGGTCGGTGGTCGGTGGTAACACGCAACCTGCCAACGATCGATTTATGACTTACAACTTGACACTTCTTGTGCAATTGGGACGCAGACCTTGCGTTACATTTTAATAAGTTTCTATTAAGAAAACCATGTAGTTCATAGACGCAGTCTTATTAACGTACATATTGCATTATTAATCAATTGTTATAGTGCATAATTTTACATTACGTTTATTCGCGACCAGTTTAAACGTCGGTTCTCTGGTCTTTTACCGGAGCGACTAAAGGTATGTGGTACTCTTTGGTGTAGGGTACTCACGATGGTGCGGTGGGGGGCTTAATACCCCTCCCGCGTCGGCGTGGGCACGGCCGACGTGGTCTGCTTGGACACGACGCGCGAGCCCTGCGCCAGCCCGCCCGCCCGCACGGCGCGCCACTTCAGGAACGCGTCGATCGCGTACGCCAGCGTCGCCACGAAACCGAAGAACTGCAAGCGAACATTTTAAAATTAGATAATAACTTATTTAGTACTAATTATTATTGTAAGTGCATCTTGGAGGCCACTTCTTTCACTCCTGTCTAACCTAAAAAATAATAAAAAACTTAGTCCCTTCCCACAAATTAAAATCACAACGCCTCCTCGCTAGGATGTGTCACGCAGAGATAGCTGCGCTGTCTACCTACACATTTTACTGGATAATACGCGCGTCAAAACATCTGTTTAATATTAACAGCTGGAAATTAGTAAACTAAGGGTCAACTCACACAAGCGGCGGAGTAGGGGTTGTCCCCGACGGTGGCCGCGAGGATGGAGGCCAGCAGGTAGAGGACGGTCCAGAGCGCGCAGAAGACGAACTCGATCTTGAGCCAGGGGATCCTGTAGAACTTCTCCACGATGTGGAACAGGTAGAACCCGAGCAGGATGCCCGTGAACCAGAACGCCACCATCGAGATCCAGCTGAAGTACGAGCCCTTGCTCGCGTAGTTGAAGCTCGAGAACTGGATGCAGATGAAACCCAGCAGGCTGCACACCTGCAAATTAATCACATCACATTGGAAGTGCACTTTTATGCTAGTGTTTAGGTAAATGTTATCTAACGAGATCAAAGGGAAACTGTCAGCCCAGATTGATACATTTACTTGTCTATATTATAAAGAGGAAAGATTTGATTGTTTGCATTGAATAGATTCCGAAACTACTGAACGGAATTTAAAAAATTATTTTACTGTTTAGAAGCTACACTATCCTCGGGTGACATAGGCTATATGACATCTTAATATATATAATTACGTGTCACGTTGTTTATGCGCGATGGACTTCTAAAGTACTTAACCGATTATAATGAAATTTGCACACCGTGTGCAGTTTGATCCAACTTGAAAGATAGTATAGCTTACATCTCAATTTATAGTCGCAATATAAAAAAAAACTTTTGACAGAACGAAGTCTGTCTGAGCAGCTAGTATTATTATATTTTAAAAAAATAGGGATCCTTAATATAATTCCAATAATGTAACCCAGGGTGTAAAAAAAAAAGAAAACCGAAGCAAAGCGAGGGCGGTTACTCGTCTCTCATTAAATTGTTAATGGTCGAGACCACAGTCAGTTTCAAATTCAAAGTAATTTAATAACACGTTACAGGTTCACCGCGATAGAGCTGTGATAAAAGAGTTATAAATAAATTCTTATCTACGAGTTTCGTGTCCATAGGGACACCACTAGGTACTGCATTAATTCAGCGCCAGAAGCTGCAGTGCGGTGCTGACATGTGTATCAAGTATCAAGGGTCAGAAGAAAGCCACTCACGACTTGAACCACTTTGAGTATCCCGGGCACGGTCCGCACGTAGGCCGGGTCGAACCGGATGTTGGTCTGCACCGTGGTGCTGGACGTCACCGTCGTCGTCGTCGTGTGCTGCCCCGGGAAACCCACCTCCGCCATCCTGATGCTGGCTGGATCAACTCTACTCAATATTTAATGTCTACCTGCCGACAAAAAATCAACCAATCAATCAAATCCAATCTACTACGTATAATAAAAAGGTCAAAGTTTACAAATATGTTTCATCGAAATTTCTACAGAACGAATGTTTTATCATAAAAATTGGCAGGCGAAAATTATTCTAGGGTTAGTCATGTCATGGTTAAGTACCTATATTTCATGGTTTTGAAATATATAAAGTGTATCTAAGACCTTGTCCAGAAGGGACGAATTCGCCGCGATTCTTTCGTGCGTATCACGCGCGACCGTTGCGTCCAGAAGGAGCCTGCCAACGCACGAAAATTTAGGCGTTCCATTTCCCTTGACACGTGCACCTCACTCTGTTGTTCGACTTGTTCGCGCGTTAAGACCTTGTCCAGAAGGGACGAATTCGCCGCGATTCTCTCGTGCGTATCACGCGCGACCGTTGCGTCCAGAAGGAGCCTGCCAACGCACGAAAATTTAGGCGTTCCATTTCCCTTGATACGTGCACCTCACTCTGTTGTTCGACTTGTTCGCGCGTTAACCTGGACGCAACAAGGCGTCTCTAGTATCTCGACTCGCGTGCAATACGTGCGAATCACGCGCGAGTCGAGAGTCTGGCGTAGTGCACGCGATTTACGCGCGTATTTTGAATTCGCGCGATGCTTATGGACGCGATGTACTGGCGCCTAGTATCTCGCTAACGCGCGAATGAAATCGCGCGAAACGATTCGCGGCGAATTCGTCCCTTCTGGACAAGGTCTAACCTGGACGCAACAAGGCGTCTCTAGTATCTCGACTCGCGCGCAATACGCGCGAAAAACGCGCGAGTCGAGAGTCTGGCGTAGTGCACGCGATTTACGCGCGTATTTTGAATTCGCGCGATGCTTGTGGACGCGATGTACTGGCGCCTAGTATCTCGCTAACGCGCGAATGGATTCGCGCGAAACGATTCGCGGCGAATTCGCCCCTTCTGGACAAGGTCCTAGACCTTGTCCAGAAGGGGCGAATTCGCCGCGAAACGTTTCGCGCGAATTCATTCGCGCGTTAGCGAGATACTAGGCGCCAGTACATCGCGTCCACAAGCATCGCGCGAATTCAAAATACGCGCGTAAATCGCGTGCACTACGCCAGACTCTCGACTCGCGCGTGATTCGCGCGTATTGCGCGCGAGTCGAGATACTAGAGACGCATTGTAGCGTCCAAGTTAACGCGCGAAAAAGTCGAACAACAGAGTGAGGTGCACGTATCAAGGGAAATGGAGCGCCTAAATTTTCGTGCGTTGGCAGGCTCCTTCTGGACGCAACGGTCGCGCGTGATACGCACGAGAGAATCGCGGCGAATTCGTCCCTTCTGGACAAGGTCTTAACTAAACTATTAAAATACATATTTTGCTGAACCGATTATAATCTGAATTTTACCAAGAAAATAATAACCGACTTCAAAATAACTCAAAAACTACTCGTCAGATCTAGCTCAAATTTAAATGGGACTACATGACAAGCACCAGCTTTCGACTCAACGTGCGGCCCGCCAGGCTTTTGTAGTTGACCCATCTGGGGTTACTTTATTTAATAATAATCGCGAAAACCTAAGAAATCAATAGCAATTGTTTTTTGTTTTGCGGCCCGCGACAGCATGACTAACACGTGGTTGTGGTTGATTACCACTGGTCTAGACTCTAGGTACGTATAGATGCTTATCAACGGAAGCCGACAATCTCGTGCCAAGTATTAAAATTGGTCGCCCACTCCCACTGCGGAGGTCTACGCTCGGACCCAAGGTAGTGACTAGTGACCTCTCACTTTTTCACATAGAACCTATAGTAATAACACTGCCTCGAACGACCAAGGAAACACCGTGGGAAGCCTGAGAATTCGCCACAATGATTTCAATCGTTATAAATTAGCTGATAGCAGTATCTGGCTCTATCTCATCTTCAGAGTTAATGTAGGTTAATGTAATAAAATTGTAACTTGCCTGCTGATTGGGCCAAATCTAAAAAAGCGGCCAAGTGCGTGTCAGGCCACGCGCAATGAAGAGGTTCCGAAGTAGTAAGTTTATCGACTAGGTATTACTCATTAATTACTTAAGCTAACATAGCCGTGATAGTTTTCCTTGTAAATTCATCACATATTTTAACCTATTTTTGAGAATTTTTTCACTTGTCCAAATCCAACCGTTTAGCCGGCAGGGCGGGGGGGACCCTTGACTCTAACCAAAATTAGCACTTTAAAGCTAAATATTTCGCATACGGACCCCTAATTCCAAAATTGGTCTTAGAAGACCCATAATATTTTTGAAAGAGCTTTTAAACGATATGCCTACGGGAAGCATAATAATATAATCGGATAATACCCCTACTCAACAGAGAAGGTCAACAATAAACTAGGTCTATTTTATTTTTTATATGTTCCATTTTAAAATTCCTAAAATATGTATCATATTATTCCAACTTAGATATTTTAAGCACTACATATTTGAATAAATACATTTTAATTCCCTGATTAAATCTATTAAGTCTAAATATAAATGAGCTAATTAACTTTTAACTAAACCTGTTGATTAATTTGCATTTTAATAATAAAATTAATCACTTAACACTATGTTGATGAGTCACACAACACATGTAACTGTTGCTATTCAAATTTAAAATACCTACTGATTTGATCATTAATTCAATTTGTTAGGCAATACATTGGCAATTTAAATTGAATTCTGCAACGATTTCCTGTTAACTTTGTGGCCTATACCAAGCTTTGGTGATGAAGAACACTGTAAATAATTATTAATGTAACTCAAATATTATACAAAAAATTTATAAAATGGAGCATCAGGAAAATACAGATCACACACAATGACGGACACCAAATATGTATATGATAACAAAATTCAGGGAAAACATTAACTATATGTATTGAATACTGATAAGCATTATCTGAATTGCAGTATGGATTAAAATTGATTTGTTCATAAATAAATATCACAAATGTGACTGTAATAGTATTTTAAGTGCCGTCAAACTTTCTATTTGTAATTAAATGCGACTGTTTCAAATTCAAAATCATTTATTCATGTAGGTATCATTGATACACTTATGCATGTCATTTTTTTAATTTACCAGCTAATTTACCAGTTTTGATGGTTATGAATTGTGGGTGGTATTGGTGGCATAGCATGGCTAAATACCCTAAATCCTAAATACCCGCTATTCACTTGTTATTATGGATATATTGTTTATATGACAAATAAATATTTGTTCTTGGGTTATTGTAAATGTGTGTGCAGAAAATTATTTTATGAGCTGTAACATTGTGTTAATATGCAATGCAAACACATTGCAATCAAAACACTGTATAATAGTGTTGATTCCTTTATCCCAGAATACACAGGTTTTAGCAATGTAGTTGTTGATAAATATGCAACTAAATACACACATTGTTTTTTTTTTGCATACAAGTATATGAGGCGATATCACCTCACTCAAAGATCATCTATTATTTGTATTAAAGTTTTCTTCTTCTATTACATTAAGTTGATACTTAATTTTTGTTATCATTTATATTTAGAGTGAATATCCAGAAAGTTTTTATATAATGTATATTTTATTTTATGGAACATCTGTTCATAAATTAGCAAAGTTATTCTTGTCGGCTAAGTTATGGTAATAGACACATTGTGTGAACAAATGACTGTTGTAGAATTCTTTAGTAACTAATGAATGATTGTTTAACAAAGAGAAACTACAAGTATGTAATGTTTGTTCAAGAGAGAGTTGATTGTTGACATGAGTGTGGCTCATGGCAACTTTCTATGACTTTATGAACCAACTTGTACCATCTACTACACCAATGATTGTGCACGTTTCTATAATTATGTCATGACAATATGACACTTAAATTTCATATAATATTATAAAATATTTATTTATTTATTTATTCATAATTACACCTAACATTACAGGTTGCCTAATGCGTTAGAGTAATATTAAATACATTAAAATCAAATTCTTATTAAAAATAAAATTATCATAAATTAAAATAAAATTCATATATATTCATAAATATGTTTGGTACAAAAATAATATGTCATCAAACTAGGGTTTGACCCATTAATGGCCCACTACAGGACCTGGATTTCTACTCTTCAGTTAAAAAATTGTTATTGTTCTTTAAATTTTTAACTTGACTATATTAAAATAATACATTTTTTTATAATTTATGTTACATTTTACAATAGATTCTTTAACAAATATTATACGTATTTTAGTAATTTGATCGATAGCTGCAGTATTGAAACGTAAAATAAGAGTATTACGTAGTTCCCCTACAATATTATAAACACTGTTTACTAACGAATATTATATCCAATTGGGGCCCATCACCAAATATTTTATGAGTTTTACACAAGTGGGTCGTTAGAACGAAACATTAATAGACGAATAGAATCGGCGCCTCCCGTCACCACCTAAAATAGCGATTACTGACATTAAAGAACAGAATTACGATAAAATGAAACCCACAATTTTTAGTGAAACAAAAATTAACATTACTGCTCACCTTATGTAATTTTTTCAGTCACTTCACAATTTTCCCTACACAAACACTAAATCAAACGAGAAATTGTATTCCTCAAAAAATAAATAAGGTGCAAATCAAGCGTAGCGTAAATTCAATCAGGTGACGAAATTTTGTAAACATTTGACAATTATTGACAAGCCGTGAAGTTTTCAATTTTCATGTCAAGTTGAATGTATTGACATAAGCCGTAACAGACTACTGTAAAATGAAATAAACCGTCATACCATAGATTATACACTTCATTAGGCATCATTGACACCAAAAGCTGGAGACTGGCTTCAAAGGGATGCTTGAAGATGGATCACGTGACATTGGATGAACATCTTTGACCGATCATCGGTAACCTTAAGACATACTTAAATTATTATCCAATCGTAGGGTGTTGATGTGTAACTTTGACTAATGATAGATATTCACCCAATTGAATGTTACAGGGAAACCAATTTTACGTGAGTACTAATTTTTGTGGTCTTTATCAGTACCATGTTGTATTTAGTTTTACTCAAGACCGAAAGAACTTAGATTGATGCAAATACTTTTAAAACATAGCTGATAAGCTCTAGTTACTGTAAACATTAAGATATTTGTCCATAACGCCAAGAGTAATTCATCTCCATTTGTTTACATTTGGCTCGAGTATGTTTACGTTATGAAGCGGCTGTATTTTTGTACTGTTTATAAAACAAGTGCTGTGTAAAAACAATGTACTAAGACCGGCTGTTTTTGAACTTATTATAGCTTGTTATTTGATAAGGTGTTATTAAAACAAAACATGCGATCAAAATACTGGTTTATTTTTGTAACCCGACTGTTTTATTACGAAATGAAGTAACTTGAAGGGCTGTCCTTATTGAATGTCGTTTATCTGCAACAAATCAAAATAAAAAACAAAGCTACAGCAGCTAAAGATACCTTGATCTTTTATGTTTAATATAGTATCCATAAACAATCCATAATTCTACTCGGAATCGGAGAAATTCGACATTTAAAATTGAATTTTAGATTTCGCGCCATTTTATGTCCGCGCGAATTTTTTGCTGTAACAGTTGGGAATTTGTGCATTTTCAAGGACAATAGCCGTGACAAATGAGTGGTTAACTGTGAATTGAAGGAGGGCGCTGTCTTACGCATTGGACAAATCATTGGATGCAATTTGAGAGGTAGTAAATGTCAAATGAATGAGCACAAAGAACATTTATTATTAATCATAACCAATCCTCCATGTTATGAATGAAGTGGCTTTTGTTCTAATTTTCGCCATTAATAATTTCACAGGTAAAATCCGTTGTATATTCGTTGTATAATCCGCGTCATTATAGAAATGAATCTATAATGGCGGTTCGTACTAGTAATGATAGGGGCAGGACTATAAGCCAAACAGAGCTGTTGCTAGTAAAGACGATATATTTTTAATAGATCTTTGTTGTTTGAAAATAAATATTAGAAAAATATTTAAAAACCCGACCAAGTACTAATCGGAATATCGAACCATGGGTTCCGTATTTTCGTATAGCGTATAAAATCTAACGCCTAATTAGGTAGAGTACTTAATTAAATAGAATATTAAATTGAATACTGATTGAATGGCGCGATTAATACTTCTTCGAAGCGAGGCGTTCAGTTTAGATATAAGTTTCTTGGACTTGACACTGACGTTGGATTTGATTTGACATTAATTTGCACCAGATCAATGACAGTTGACACTGACACTTTTTTCAAAATAATAAAATTCATCAAAGTTTTAAACTGTGATTTTAAAACTTGAAAAATGTATAAATTGAATTTAATAGCAAAACTTATATTATTTTACGTGTTTTAGTTAGTGATGTATTCGATAAATATATCTTTTTAGATGTACTAATATTCTAACTTTGCGAGGGGTTTATTTTTGAGTCAGTGAAGATGTGTCAATCGACGGCATCGATGGTGTTCAAATAGTAAACAAACCGTGTGTCTACACATTTATTTAAATATGTGAGTCATTTGTACTTTTATCTCAAATAACGCAATTCGGTATCAGTTAGTGATTTAGTGCCAAGGAGAGACGGCATTATCGTGTATCCGTATTCCGTAGATATCTCTATGTAGCGGGAAATACTTTGCCTGTATTGTTGGTTTATCGCAAAATCACGGCAAATTCGCGCGCCTTGTAACTGTAAGTTCCTAAGTTCTAATTATCATTTAGATCGCTATCTGTCCGAGAAAGAATGCGCTATTGTATTATTTATTTGGGTGTTTGCATTGGCCCAAAACATTTTTGAAATCTTAACATAAAATAAATTTGAATATCACTAAGCTTAAAGAGAGTATTAAATCTACATGATGTCAGTTTGATAACAATAAGATGTATCATTCTATTATCAGTGTAAATTTCTCATGAGAAACAATGTTGTCTATTGAATACTTTATTCATTCTTAAAGTTTTATAGAATGAAAGGTCAATGTATTGACAATGCGCTTAGCTTCTTCATTTATTATGGGTACTGGGAAGGATTGGAATAAATTATTCTCGTAGATATTTCTTTTCAAATCTAATATTGATCTCTTCGAGCCAAGAGTGAATAAGAATAAGCTTTTCCTACTTTTTCCACCCAAGACTACATCGCCACTTACTATGGTGGGATTGTAGTCAAGTAGTAACTAAGATGTGTCATTTGAAGATTTCTTAATACTTTTATATTGCATGTAATCCTCTATAGTTGTTGAAAGGGTAAATCCTAAATAATTTATCGTGAAGAAAATAAACTTGCATTAAAGAAACTTGTATTTTTGGCTGGTTAGTAACACTCAAGTAAAACATATTACTTTAACCAGTTTTAACATGGGTTTTCCACCTCCTTTTTGGCTGGTAATGCAGTGGTGATTTGTTGTTACTGACCATGGGCTAAAGAGACCACTAACCATCAGTTAGGTTGTCATTTTGTTTATTAGCTATTTACATACAAATATCTGAGCAGGGAGGTAGCATTGACTAAACTATTATCTGCTGATCCGTAGCCCGGCACCAGCATGGCAGCTAATCAGAACCCGCCGCAGAGCATGGGCTCCACCAACACTGTGTTCAACATCGAGCCCCGCTTTGACCCCTCGTACGTGAAGACCCTGCCGGGAATCGTCAAGGTTGGCGTTATTGTGAGTATACCGGACTGAACTATATTACGCCAAGCTGTTTTATATTCCACTTGTTCACTAATCCAAGTGTTGGGAGTTCTAACGCTCAGACAACCTATTGATAACTTTTCACCGTCACCGTGAATATCAGTAACGCCAAAGTAGTCCCTGCATAGGGAAACGTGGGTCCCACATTATCGCTACCTGTGCAGCAGGGCCTTATTAACCATGTCGGGGCCTCTAGGCAATGAAACATTATGACTGAATAATGAAACATTGCATGGTCTTTTTAGGGGTGACCTTAGATAGTAAAATTCAATGGGGTCCACATATTGTATAACAAATCTCGCGAGTAAACTCTGAAGGGCTGCTTATGCTGTTAGGAAAATAAGGCAGTATACTGACGTCGAAACTGCTAGGATGCTTTATTTTGCTTATTTCCACAATATTATGTCTTATGCCATTTTGCTGTGGGGCAAAGCAGCCAGTATACAACAAATTTTCATGCTCCAAAAAAGGGCTATTAGGGCTAAATAAACTTAAGTCTCGGGTATCTTTGCGTGAGAAGTTCAAGGAAATATGTATACTTACATTAGCTTCCCAGTATATCTTTAGTAATGTATTTTTTATACGGAAGAATAGAAGCGCGTATAAACAAAATTGTGATATTCATAATCGCCAAATAAGAAGAACGCATCAGTTAGTTACGCCTTCGTTCGGCCTAAGTTAAGTGCAGCGAGCACATTTCTATAATAAAATTTCAAAATCAATGTGATTTGCCAATAAAATGTTAAAAAACGTGTAAAACCACAATTGTTAGGCAAGAGATAATATAGTGTAGACGAGTATTTAAACGACAAAGACGAAAAAAGATGTGCCGGGGAGTTTCTTTACGGCTTTTCTTCTCCTCCATGACAAAGCATCCTTCCGAAAAGCTGGTAGATTTTAAAAATTATGGCTGTAGGTGCTGAACTTGCTGGGATTCATTTGCATCCAGTCATCGGCGTTCCGTTCCAACGGTCGCGGCGTGTACTTCAGCGTGGTGTCGCAGCTGGGGCTGTGGGTGTCGCTGGCCACGCTGCTGCTGTACGTGTTCCACGTGGTGGAGCGCTACCACCGGCTGCCCTGGCTGCACGCCGAGCTGCTGGCGGCCGCCGTGCTCTGCTTCCTCTACCTCGTCGCTTCCACCATCGTCGTCGCCTTCGGGTCCGCTGCCTACTCCGCCGCCGGGGTGAGTACGGTTTATACTCGACGTCTTGTTTAATCGGAAAAAATTACCTACTCTGTGTCTACTGTCCAGTTTCTAACTGTCTGGGGATGAAGTCTTAAGGTGGACTTCGTACCATTCAGTTCGATTAGCTGCCACCTTTTCGTCTTAACCGTTGAATTTAACATTTTAAATTGAAAAGTCGAAGAACCATTTTGAAGAAACTTAATGTTCTGCGAGAACTGTGCAACATATCTTGTGTTGAGGATGTTAATAAATGACGAATGACCTTTTACTGACGAAGGAGTCTTATCATTGCATCATAAGCTTGTAGTCGTGTGTAGTTACAGATGACGATTTAAAACCAACATCTGTAAATCCACAGCGGCGCTAACCACTGCCAACCGCAACATAAAATAGCTCAAGAACCTGCGAGGCAGGTGTAACGCTCAGCCGCTGTTTTCATTCCACATGCACGTGGGAACAGAACGTATATTAAACAGTATTGTGTATAGTGGTTATGTTATTAGCCTTGTTCGGTGTAAGATGACGCACGACCTCGCGCTCCCCACGCTCCCCGCGCCGTGAGACGATACGGCCCGTTGCACCGCGCGACCAACTGATGATTAGTTTCACTGATTTCATTTCGATTTAGCATCTTAGTCACGTATCGAGTGTGTGCATTTAGCACCTCGAGACCCCTGTTTAAGCCGCTGGAATGATTTATGATATTGTATTTCCCGCTCTTTTAGATCGAAACGATTTCAATTTAGATCGACTGCAGTTTGCAGATTTTGCTTATGTAAAAAAAATTGTGTGTGTCAGCTCCGACGCACGACTGGAGTTTAACGTCATCTAAACTCTGTAGTCTGTAACTCTGTTTTTTAATTCCGTCATGGATGATGGCTTATCTTGAATCGTAAGATCTTTATTTGTTTAACAACGCCATCTAGATTCTGTGTTACGAATTACAAATAATACATAACGTAACGGAGAAACTTTGATTTTACTCCTCATAAAAATCCATACCGTGGACTTAAATATGAAAATCGATTCTAGAACTCCAACAATTAACAGGGTATTTTAATATGTTGCGGCTCTATAGGGCATATTTAGTTTCTGGGGCTTCGTGCCAAATGACAGTGAAAATATTATGCAGTGAAACCCTAGCTCCAGTTCTTATAGTAGCTTGGAACTCGGTGGATCTCCGAGGCGAGTTAATAGCCGACAATCGAGGACAGCCCTACCCGATGGTAATTGGTATCGGTCATCAGTGACATCACCAACGCGTCGTCAGTCCAGAAGGAAGCAGGGGATTACTTCTGCTCAGATATCGGTGAGGTCAGTTTCAGACGTCCACGCCGAAACTAAGTTAAAACATCTAATTTTTACTCTCGAGTCTAGATTAAGTGATCCTAAAAGGGACCAATAACCGTTTCAGTTCTTCGGGTACCTGGCGATGGTGGTGTACGGGTTCGAGGCGTTCCTGAAGGCGCGCGCCAAGCAGGCGGGCGAGCTGGCGCAGGGCGCGCGCGTGCCCGCCAAGCCGCACGTCGGCACGCCGCCCGCGCTGCCATAGTGCCCGCTAGTACCCGGTGCCGGTGGACTGGTGGATAACGGTTTGTGAGAACACAATCAAGAGTCACGTTTGTTTTGTGTGCACCAGTGATTTCAAAATGGATAGGCCCGTCGAAGTAATTCGTAGAAATTTTCTTCATTCAAGCAAAATCAGCGTCGCTATTTTGAATTATATGTACTGGGAATGGGCCTATTGGACCAAATAATGTGCCACGTTTTTAACGCGCATTGGGTCTGTCCCATTGGTGTACAAAATACATTTTATACCTGATGTAATTTAAATTGCAGCTAGAAAGAGCACCTTTGTTAAATATAGTAAAGATATTAATGGATATGGGTGGTGGTGGGAGAGATAGAATTGGTTACCCCCGGGGTGTTTTTCTCTAATTAAAGTGAAGGTAAACACGAATACTTATAATTATTAAAATTTTGCTCATTTGCATGCGACGCTTGCGGAACTGGTGACATTTTATGCTCACGGAAAAGAGTTATATTGTATTTCAACTGAACTAGATCATTTGAATAGGTGTGTGGCTTGTGTGTTTAATATAGCCACAAAAGAATTTGTATAAATAATGTTTTATACGCTCTTTACATTTATAATTCAACTTGTGTATAGTTTAATTTAATTGTAAATCCGTTTGTGCTGTTCAACACTGTAGGCATAAACGTATCGCCGAGATTTATTGAAATTACGTGTCAAAATTGGTAGCTTATGTAAAGTAGCTATAGCTACACACATAATATTTTCTTATTTATTTATTGATTGATTGACTTAAATGTGTCGACTGAATGAGATTAGCACAGCACCGTAGCTTAAGAGAAGCATTTTATTTAGTATGTATTTATTTTGATTTAAGTATTATTTAGATACATATTACATGCATTATTTGGTTTTAGTAACATATTAGGGGGCGTCCATAAATTACGTGAGGTGTTTTTTTAAATTTTCTACCCCTCCCTCCCCCCCTGGTGAGATATCGTGAGATTTTATTCAACCCCCTCCCCCATCCCCCAATCTCACGTGAGATTTTTCAAAATGTGTGGTTTCTTACGTAAACGCGTTGGATTGTTATTGTAAAAATAAAAAAATATGCTTCATGCTTTTATTTAGTGAATGATCTTAATCGTATTACGATTACGCTTAAGATTAAATCTTAAGCATGTACAATCTGGATTAAATGGACCAAAATAGTATAATTTTTTTTTGTTTCAATCAGAAAAAAAATTGCGTGATGTTTGCAGAGACCCCCCCTCTCTCCAACGTAAGATTAGATGAGATTTGACTCGACCCCCTCCCCCCCTTAAACACCTCACGTAATTTATGGACGCCCCCTTAGGGGGATCTTGTCGTGTTCCTACACTATCTGCTTATAAAATTCAAATTATCAAATAACACAGGGCCGCAGGGGTAAAGTCGCTAGGGCGAGTGTCACGCGAAGCGCGGTGTCGCTTACTCAAATTACAAATATTTGTTGTTGACAAATACTCTACTTGATTGGATTGCAAAGATAACAACTTTCACCTGAAATTAAACTTCATTTAACAGGTTTCAAACTTATTTAATCTGTTTGAGGTGTCGTGTTCTTTTACCCAATAACTGCCTCTATTCACACGTGCTGTAGAACGCAACATAATTTCGTAGTAACGGCCAATGTGCGTGAATTGGTTTGGAAATGTATAGTTTCGGTCACAGATGTGACAGTTGTGTCGTGTGTCTAGTGGATGCATCACGCATGTCAGACCGTGTGAAGTCAGAGATGTGTTATTTAAGAGAGATTAGTTTTAAGCCACCATTACACTATTCATTCCTCAGAGCATTAATTCAGCTCTATCACAAAAAATGTAGCGCCCGCGCTGGTACTTAAATTGATTTCTGATTATTACTTTTGAAAATTAATAGTTAGGTACTTTTATTTTATTACCTATATCTGGGACTAAATGTTTCACATTAAGCTATGCACCCTTTCAGGCATCTTTATTTAAAGGACAATTACGATCCCAACAGATCGGCCAAAACGTGCCAATTACTATAGTAAAACTTAATTTGAAGACACATAGGTAATATATGTTTAATTATTAAAAATATTATCGTTGTATATGTTATTAGAGTCTTATTTATCTGTTACTCTATTTCTACTAGGCATTGGTTATTTCAATCTATTATTCTAGTCTGCCGCCGCCGCGCGCCGCGCCGCAAGGGACCTGCGTCCGTACAGCCTTAGTACAGCTATTCTATTATTTATAGCTTAACTATTTTCATATATCGTAATAAATACGAATAGTCTACAGCTTTAACTATGATATTTATTAAAACATATGAGTATTTACTTCAATATACACTCACCGCTCTGTACCTCGAGTTAGTACTTACTTTACCATTTCTTGTTTCACTATCCTTTTCTCATAACTTAAAGTTAAAAGATATGTTAATATTATTTAAGCCTAGAATGTATGTTTATAAACTAAGTAACGTTTAAGTTTCGATGCAACTATGAGACCAAATTATCACATAAGAAGTAAGTGTTTTTAAATGTATTTAACTACTTGCATTGAGAGATGTAAGCATCTTTATTAGCTTAAGTTTAGCTTTATAACTATTGTATGACATGTTTCTTTTGATGTGGTGGTCCGAGGGACCCCTTCACCCTTGTCCCACGAGCACGTGGCACTAGGCCATGTAACAACCATAGAAAAGAGAAACAGTCTCGCACTGTGGTCTCGCATAATGGCAACTTTCAACAATGTCTCAGTTTAGAGCAATAATTTTCGTAACAGTTCTGTCAAAATAAATGGTTTGCTTTATAAAATACACTGCCTATTTGTATTCATGCATAAAGATCATTATATATTCTTAGAAGACCTTAAAGTAACTCAATATTGTTATACATTATGTATATCTATAATATTTTTGTATTAAATATTTAATTGCAGTGTTTTCAGACAAATTTCTTGTCATATGTACCTACTTGTATTATCTACGTAATTTAAATACTAAATGTTCTCACACGATTATGTATTCATGTTAATACTGATGTACTGACATCATAATTACCATTAGTACCTATCACGTGTGTTGTAAATATATGCAGTCAGAAGAGGAAACCTTGGAAGAAAATCATTTTATTATATATTTTAAAACATTATGTAAATTATTTTGCATGCATATACCTACCTAATTAATGTCAATATAATGTTGTGTATAAAGAACTTCGCACGTTAGGTACATCCATTTGTTGTCATCTCTTCAACTGCGTTCATAAAGCATTGAAATATATTTGAGCGTTAAGTCGAGGTAATTACGGTTGAAATTTGAACGGAGTTGGCTGTAAATATAACTAACTATGGAGCACGCGTAGTCCACTTTTTTTGGAGTAAATATCGAAAATATATGCATCCTTAACTTTAAGAACAACTAGTTGAGATGTCCGTCCGTTTTTAGCATCATTTGCTCAGATTAAATTGTGTCAAATTTATTGTAGATCTTTATAATTTTAACCATTCTTATGTACATATAGCGGCTGCTGGAAATAGTGTTATATCAGACGGCTTTGTCTGTAAAGCCGGTTTCAAATAGGGAACCATTTACACGGTACACGGGACATGGGAGGAATTGTATGTTGGTAGCCCGCTAAGTGTCAATTGATTTTCAATCAGTTGTCTAGCTCATGACTATTACACGAATATATGAAACTGAGATTTATATAGGTAAGTATATATTATTATTATGTAACAAAGGATATTATACTTACCTACATGTTTACATTATATTTAATAAGGCACTAAATGTTGTTCACATTTAAATTTATATGTATGTACGTTAAAAATGGACTTATGTCAATGTTATTTATAGTAATTATTCGCTAATGTTGTCGGGGGCGTCGCCAGGATTACTTTTAGAGATTACTTATACTGGACAAAACCATAAGACTATATTCAAACAGTTACTTAATTAAAAAGAAAACTTAATGTATTTTCTGTCCCGACAACGGTGTGTAAGACTAAGTGCACTCCTTGCGGCTTGCACCCTTCTGCCGCCGTCCGCGAACATCAATATCCGCTGGTCAACGACCGCACCCTACCCAGTGACACTATCGAACCTCCTGCGAAATCTGTGTAAATATAATCATAATTTATAATGTTATCGTTTACAAATCTTCTCCTTTGATGTGATGGCTGAATGAGGAAGATCTTTATTTCTTGCATTGGTCGTTCGTAAGTTATTTATTGTAATGTTAAAATAAAACTTATTGAAATATTTCAGCGTTTTTATCAGCATTAATAAACACATCTGGTTACACAGACAGTTAATTACCTGTTCGATTACCTTTTGTCATAATATTTGCCTATTGTTAACCGGTTGTTAATTAGTAAGTCGGATAGTCACATAACATACCGCCACTCTGTAACACATTACAGTAAAACAAGTTAAATTAGTTGGTCGTGGTTTTATTTAATATTAAAAACATACCTACCATGTAACAACATTCATACAAAATTAAATCTTAAAAATAGCTAATAACTAGAAACGCAGCCTTTACTCTACAACTGTTAATACTCAAGGTATGTATAAACGTACTCAGTAAATCGTAGTAAATACTATAAGGCACTGACTTAATGGTCCGATAAATGGTTCATAAAGTACATATATACATATAACTATCATGATATTTATACACGACAATAATATAATATTTGCTTATTAACATGTGGCTCACAAACTCCATAAAACAACTTGTTTTAAGTCGAATGCTGAAAGTTGATAAGTTATATATATAAAAAATATATTGTAAAAAGTTATCGCTATCAAAAGTTATTAAAAATATTAATTATAATTTATCAATGTTTCACACTTCTTTCTTTCCTGTATATATTTGATTCTCATGAAGTTTAAAATAAATTTAGTTTCATAATCAATAAATGCATAGGACTTAAGTTTAGTTATTATTTTAAAGAAAAAAAAACTTATTTCATCCCTCATCAGATCTCCGCAAAAAAAAGCGGTAGGTACCTTAGTCCCTAGCTGCATATTCCATCAAAATCATTCACTCGCTTGCGAGATTACAATCCCAGCTACATAATGTACCTATTTAAGACGAGTTTTTCCATTTATGGAACGTACGTACAGAATTAAATATACAGGTACTTTCTTTGTTTATAAAAAAAATATTTTTATTTAAAAGTTTGTGCAAAAACAGAGGTTGTGTGCGGCGAGCGGTGCTTTTTGTTAAGACTTAGCCCACTGAATTCAGTCACTGAAGTCAGCATTTTAATCGACACCTACCTGTGGTGCCATCTCTGAGAAAAGTACAGAACTATAGTTACTTAATTTACAGCTCGTATTAATTAATCAAGATTATAGTTTACATATATTTTACGAGGTGTTTGCAGCCATTCACTAAAAATGTAATGAAAAAAAAACACTTCATTTAAAATAGGAAAGGAAATACTTCCTGCACAATTAAATTTTCCCTGACGATTCAAAAAATACGTAATTGTTCAAGTTTTCACTTCTGTCGGCACACGGAGTGCATTTTTCCTTTTTTTTTTTGCCTAAAGCTTAGGACAAATGAGATGTTTTACAACAAAAGGCCCATTTTGTCGTATGGCAACAAGCACATAGGCGTGAACTATACTGTAGATTCTTATATAAAATAGGCACAATAATCCTAACTTTAACAAAAACAATATGTATAAAAACGTTAATACAAATCAATAAAGGTTAAGTAACAATCGGTGAGAACAGTCAGGTAGTGATGTGTTCAGGCTCACTGGGGCGGCAGGCCGCGTTTCCATCCCTTGTACTTGAGGTATCCGTCGAAACCGTACGCTATGATAGCGCACAGCCCGAAAAACTGAAATATAAAAAAGAAAAAAATTGTTTCCTCTACTTCAATTAATGCTTTTAAAAACCGTCTCGATAGCTGGTTGAAATCAGAGAAGCTCTCACTAAAGCAAAAATGATTTTTCAGCACAACTGATATAGACACATCAGCTTAGCTGCTGGTCTATAAATAATTAATAATATCCAATAAAAAAGTTTTTATATATATCAACAAAATATCCGAAAACAAGTGGGTATAAAAAGTATTTCATGCTAATTATACAGAGCAAAACACTCACCCCAACAGCATAGCCGTTCTCCCCTACTGTGGTGGCAAAAATGGACATGCCGAAGTACGCGAGAACCATGAAAGCGCAGTAGAAGAACTCATACTTGTGCCACGGCCACCGGTCGTACTTCTCTACGAAGTGGAACATGTACATGATGTACAGGAACAGTGTGATGATGTTGCCCACCCAGTACAGAATGTTGTAGAATATGGCCGACAACCACGCCCACGACACCTTGATACAGATGAACCCAATTATGTTGCACACCTGAAAATATTAACAGTTTTAAATCATGGTATGTTTGACAGTTGACACCACATTGCATAGGTATATTAATTCACATTGCATTTTTGCAGAATTTTAAATTGTCTTAACTGACTTTTGAATATCATTTCGAGATGTTAAGCAGTAATTATAATAAACTATTCCAATTAATCTTGGCTATCAATACAACAATTAGTTAGGAATGTCAAAATCATTAAAACATAATTGGATAAAAGACTATGACATAGCTGAAAGTAATAGCTTACCAACTGAACAAGCTTCAGTATGCCGGGCAACGTCTTCCAGTAGCCCCGGTCAAACCTCAGCACCTTGGGTGGGGGTGGTGGCGGCGCCGGGGCCGGGGGCTGCGCAAAGTGATCAAACATTGCACTTTACTTTAACCTGAAACATATTGTAATTTTATCAAACATTAAACATCCTCGAAAAGGCATAAGTAAATAAAATAGATAAGATTAAGATTAGTTCACAGTGTGCAATTGATGCACAAATGAATCATTGCATTGATTCATTTGTGATCCATGTACTGTGCCTACTGTAGCGTACCACATGCATCATGAACACAATTTGTCAGAGAGAAAAATATTCCTTGCATAGAAAAGTATGACTATTTTGTGTAGAACATTCTGTCACCAGCTGTCACCAACCACCACTGTTGTATCATGTATGGAGCATCAATGAGGCATGGTAATTCCCTCGATCTGTTTCATTGGGCACAGTAAAGCATATCATGTTGCTTGGTATGGTAACATACCATATGTTTGTAGACTGTAGTGTGCAGACTATTAAAGGTAAAAAAATATCAAAATATGCTCTCAGCTGTACTTACAACCGTAGTGAAATCTACCGACGACTGTATTCCAGGTGGAATGTGCTTTTTACAATACGATAACTATTAAAAGGAAAACTATCTTACAATAATGGTTGATTTGAAACTGTAAAATATTACTTTGTTCAACTTTACTTCGTTTAAATGTATTTTTTCCTTAAATATTGAGGAAAACTAAAAGAAACTGAAATATCAACAAATTCAACAAGTGTCTTATGTCTGACGTTAGACTTTCAAGTTTCAACAGGACAGGACTGACACTTGACAGCCTGCCAAAATCTGTCAATGCTGTCATTGACACTGACAGACTGTTTGACAGCGAAGGGAGTCCTGTCTGCGTGTGTACCTAAATAACTATAGGAGGCTATTCTGTGTCTTGACTTGACTCTTGTCTTGTTGCTGATTTCAGAATTCAGAGTCATCGGGTATTTTTAGTTTTTACCAAAAAAGCAATTCACCTGACTTCAAAAAAGCAAAACTTGCTTTGAATACATTACGTTGCGTTCCCCCTTTCTACCGACATTAAACGTTGTGTCCGCATTGAGTAAAAATTTGTTTAAAAAAACTTGTTTCATTTCATTGTTACCTATCAGCTGTATTTGTGTCAGCTCACAGCTGTAAATATAATAACCTTGGTTTAAAATGATAATCTGACATCAAGTCTTGTCAAGTCAAATACGAGTCGTATGAAATTTGATTTCTATTATAAAAATTATTATTTGATCATCATCATCATCATCATTCTGCCCATTCCCCAATTTTATTTCGGGTCGGCGCAATATGTTTTCCTCTTCCACACTTCTCTATCAGCCGTCATCTTTACATTAACTCTCTTATCTTTCATATCATCCGGAACACAATCCATATAAAAATTATTAGATAATTTCGATAAATTGCTAATAACAGAAAAACCTTCGCGACGATAATTTCGATTAATTCAAATATATTTTTGTTGTATCATCATTCGAACATACTACCTTTATTTAGTCTGTGAAAATATCGCAAGTTTCGTTAAATAGTCTCCCATGTTCATGTCCGAGTATCGTGCTTGTTCGAAATGAAAAGAATTTGCGAAAATTGTTCAAAGGCGAGAGAAAGAGAAGAGAACCGCCCGGATTTAGATCTTTTGTGACAACCTGACAACTGGATGATGAGAAACTAATGATTGAAGTGAAGTGAATGGACTAGTCAGACGGCATATTTATGTCGGATATCGTGGACAGGACGAGTTTAAGTTAAAGTAAATAATAGCAAAAATCGGGTTTGTACCGGCTGTGTGTTCTTTTCGGCGGCTTTTAGCAAACGGACTCGTGTGATGGGAGATCGCGACTGGAGACCGTTTATTTATGGCGGCTTGGCCTCAATCGTGGCGGAATTCGGTAAGTTCTGGTAAAGTTTATTTATATAACCTAGTATGTGGAGGAAATTCTGCTTTGTACCTTTACTATCCTACCTAAAGATTCCTTTCAGTAGATTCAATTTTCACATGTATCTGAAAAAATAAATAGACATTATTTACTACTAATTGTTGCAAAATAAACTGGTTGATTTTATTTTTGGTCCTGATTGAAAAAAGTTTTAACTGTGTATCTGGTTCATAAAACTTAAGAGATAAATGTGTCATCATCGACAGGAACATTCCCCATCGACACCACTAAGACCCGGCTCCAGATCCAGGGGCAGAAGATAGACCCGCGGCATGTGGAGCTGCGGTACAGCGGCATGGTGGACTGCTTCGTGAAGACCTCGCGCCAGGAGGGGGTCAAGGCTTTGTACTGTGGGTAAGTATGGCTATATTGTCCAATACTTAAAGGCAGGTCTTATCCAAAGATTTCTTTAAGGATAGAAGTGGATCTGTCATTTCAAATCAAAATGTCCTTTTTGATATTAAAACCAATGGATCTGATTGATTATAGACTGGTTAATGATTAAACCATTACATTTGATTGCCTATATGCCTAACTTTCTTTTACTGTTTCTTTGTTATTATTTAAAATTAATACTTAAAGTAATTTCTGTATGTATTAATTATTTTATAAAGTATTTCAAAAAAAGGTGTGACAAGATTGTTTCTTTTTGACCGACTTCAAAAAAGGAAGAGGTATTCTATTTGACTGTATTTTTGTTATGTTTGTTACCTCAGAACTTTCGACTGGGTGAACTGATTTTGATGATTCTTTTTTAATCGAAAGCTTGTGCTTTTCTTGAGGTCCCATTTAAATTTGAGCGAGATCTGACAAGTAGTTTTTGAGTTATTTTGAAGTCTGTTATTTTTTTAACAAACAAATTTTTTTTTTGTTAACAATTATATAAACTATTCACAATCATAGACAGATATAGATTAGAAATATAGGCATGTATTTGTAATATATTATGATTTGGCCTCTATATCAACATTTTCTATTGTCACTGAAAACTTTAATTAAACATCATTTACAATAATTATGATCACTATTAAGTGCTGTTTACTTATTGCACATCAATATTTTTATATCTAATGCCACAGAGTCACTACCAGTTGATAAACAAAGTTTTAGTTCCAAGAGAGTTATTTGTAAACATATTTATAATCAATACTATTATACATACACATGTATATTTACTATATTTACATCACATATTACATGGTATTTACATCACATCTGTTTATGTATAGTGTAATATGCTTGTGTTATTACTATTTTGTCTTTGTAAGCAGTCAATGCCACATCCTTGATAATCTTGAACTTGTTTTTCCTCAGAAGACATAATAGTACTCTAATGATAATTATTGTGACCCAATTGCCAACTTGCAGTCATTATACAGTTCATCAATGGAATTATGTTTTGTTCGCACTTGTGACTGTACTACAATGCTTCTATTATATTATAAGGCAATAAAGGCATTGGAGGATAAGGAGGATAAAGAGAAGAGGAGGAAAAGGATAAGGAGTAAATTTGTATTGTATGGATCAGAATGTTGGGATACAAAGAAGAGATGAGAGACAATTTCATGTCACGGAAATAAGAATGTTGTGTGGAGTGACGAGAATGGATAAAGTAAGGAATGAGTATATTAGAGGAAGTTTGAAAGTGGCAAAAATGACAGAAAAGTTGAAAGGGAACTGAATGTCGTGGTATGGGCATGTGATGAGGCGAGAGGAAATGCATGTGACGAGAAGAGTGATGGATATGAATGTGATGGATAGATGAAGGGGACGAGGATGACCAAAGAAAGATGGATGGATTGTGTTACAGATGATATGAAAGATAAGAGAGTTAGTGTAAAGATGACGGCTGATGCGGAAGTGTGGAAAAGGAAAACATATTGCGCCGACCCCATAAAATTGGGAAAATGGGTAGGATGATGATGATGATAAACAATTAGCACAATGAAGTTATAAAAGCGGGGATTCCCCGCGCGTAGAACGATTGGGTAGCGTTTACATGAAGAAACTAACACAGGGTTGGGGCGTTTACATGATGGATCGTTGTAGTGCGGAGCTGGAAATGCATCGGTATATTGGCTGATTAATATCGCCGACTCCTTTGTATGGGAAAATTACTAAAATCGTCTATATAACGGTATCGGAATGCCTAGTTTCTTGATTCATGTATGTTCCTATTATAATTGATCCCCGATCATCTGTGAGACGACTGACTGTGTCTAGGCAAGTAGTGTATTAATGTCCCGTTGTGCAGCATCTGGCCGGCGGTGCTGCGGCAGGCGACGTACGGCACGATCAAGTTCGGCACGTACTACTCGCTGAAGGCGGCGCTGGCGGCGCGGCGCGCGGACGGCGGCGCGCGCGAGCACCTGCCCTCCAACACGCTGTGCGCCGCGCTCGCCGGCGGGCTGTCCAGCGCCATCGCCAACCCCACTGATGTGCTCAAGGTCCGCATGCAGGTGAGTTACGTCATTACGTGCTACGATGGAATGACCTTCCTTTCGACGTTGTCAAGAAAGGTGTAAGAGCTTTCCTTCAAGGCTGGCCGAAAATTGGTGACTACCCTGATGATGCTCGTACCAAGTTGAATTGAGTTATTTTTGTAGTAAAATGTATATTATTTGTTTATCCTTACATGGTATGATCTATAGCTGAGAATTCAGATTACATTTTAAGATAATCTTAAATTAAAATTTAAAAAACTCCCCTTTGATTTACACTAAACATAGCTAAGAACTCTCTCGATTAAGGCACCTTTCATACAAAAAAATCTAAATCAAAATCGGTTCATCCGTTTTGGGAGCTACGATACCACAGACAGACATACAGATAGACATACACGTCAAACTTGTAAAATCTCTCTTTTTTCGTTGGGGGTTAATGATGCAAAAGCAAAGTGGACATTATGGGGTTGGCATTGAAATTCGTTTTAAAATATCCATAATTTAATTATTACAAAACATGCTAAAATCCGGGTATAATATTTTGAAAAAAAGTCACAGTGGCATAAGCGCAATGTGCACTTGCACACGCAGTATCGTAATTATTTGTCATGCCTCGTGTCGTCGTGAGGCGTGGGCTAGTTATCGGGACCGATCACGACAACCAATTAATTTGCAATTTGACGACATCGTTCAACGTGTAATTTATTGCTGTCTAGACAAGACGATAAACAAAAGTCACTCGTGCAACACGATGTAATGGACTGATAAATGATTGATGTGACCGATAATTCAGGGTCAGCCTATCTCCCTTGCAGTGGTGCGCCCTACAGACCCTATTGAATATTGGACGAGGCCGGGGCGAACTGCTCCTCTTGGTTTTCTGGGTGATGTATCACCCATTTCAATTAGCTAACAGACGGTACCCTTACATGGTGGTAGGTTTTAATATCTTTAGCTAGCCGTAGCCACAATACTCCTGCTAAAATTGACCTGGATAGGTTTTTAACTTCGGTCGTAGAGATGATGTTAGAGAAGTAAGAATTATTCGCAAAAATATCGGAGCCTTAAAGAAATTGATAACCTTAGTAATAGTAGGTCGTATGATTACTATGTAAGCAAAAGATAATTCCGTGTTCAGCGAATGTTATGTACGACCTTGATTTTAAACGCTGACGTTATCTGATTGATGTACTGGAACACGCGATGTCGTTACCGATAATAGTTCTGACTTACAGCTGAATTCTTGACATTAGTACCATTACCTACCTCGTACCTTTGAATTACTAGCATTAAATGGATTTCAAATCATGTAAGAAGTGCCGTCGTATAGTTTCTGTTAGGTAGATTTAATTAACATACCTAGTCTTATTTTCGTTATGACATTTATTGAAGCTATGGCATGAGGTTTATCAAAGGCTTAATGGTCTCTCTGGCAGACGTTGTCATCAGCCCTCTTATTGTTGGGTTGCAGGTGGGCGACGAGAAGCGCAACCTGGTGCGATGCTTCATATCGATCTACCGGTTGGAGGGCGCGCGCGGGCTGTGGCGCGGCGTGGGGCCGACGTCGCAGCGCGCGGCGCTCATCGCGGCCGTGGAGCTGCCCGTGTACGACGCGTGCAAGCGGCGCCTCACGCCCGCGCTGGGCGACGCGCCGCCCAACCACCTCGCCTCCAGCCTGCTCGCCAGCCTGGGCAGCGCCGTCGCCAGCACGCCGCTCGACGTCATCCGGGTCAGTGGCCTCCACACATTCACACAATTAGGGATGTTGACACTATCAGTAAATTAAAATAAATTTATGCTTAAACTATCAAGGAAAACATTCTAAAATATTATTCTTTTGTCGATATCAATCACAATAAATTAAATATAATTATTTTAAAATGTTAAAAATAGTACTCATTGTCACGTGACCACAAACGTCATTTTGAGCTTATGACGTCATTGTTCTTATTTTATATGGAAGTGCTACTAACTTCAGTCGACAGATAGTATTGAATATCGGCTAGTGACGTCACGTGACGTTTTTGGTAGGAAATTTGAAAATGATTTTTATTTATCAATTTTTGTCTTTAAATTGAAGATTATTATTTTTATAATATTTTTTTTCATGAATCTTAAGGTTCTATCTATAAAATCAAATTGAATCCTAAAATTAGTCAACATCCCTATTGTTTGTCCCGGCCGGAAATTGATCCCGGGACTCGCAAGCAAGGTCCCTACCGAATGAGATAGGGTTCTCAAGTATTCAAGAAGTAAGTCTCCTAGTCCCACCTTCCACTAACAATCTGTTGGTATTTATTTGAATTTCAGACGCGACTCATGAACCAAAGAAAAGTGAAGGACCCCGCGGCCGTTACCAGCGAGAGGATCTACAAGGGCACCGTGGACTGCTTCTTACAGGTTAAACCTGTTATAAACTAGAATGGATTGAAATGTCTTAAAGTATTTAATAAATAAATAATAATAATAAATAACTTGTTGGTTGCAGACCGTCCGTAACGAGGGATTCCTCGCCCTGTACAAGGGCTTCGTCCCCACGTGGCTGCGCATGGGCCCCTGGAACATCATCTTCTTCGTCACGTACGAGCAGCTCAAGCGGCTCTACTGAACTATGCCCTGCGGCACCCTGCCGCACCCTGCTGTACCCTGCAGCACCCTGCTGCGCCCTGCCGCCAGCGCGAGGTCGGGTGTCCAGTCTTTGCGGAGGGGGACGGAGCCCGCGGCGCTTACCAACTGTGACTAAGGTTTGGAAACGCTCTTGTATAATAATTATATTGATTTTATAATACATTGTTTCTTGTGGACCCTATAGTATACCTACCGTATAGGGCACGACATTTTTTATTTGCTCCGAATAGAAATATTACATACCTTAATGTCATGAAGATAAGGTTGAAATTTCAATAATGCTAATCGCAGGTACAAAAACAAAATTTCCGATGTGCTTAGGCATGCCGTGCCGCCAGTGGGCGCAGGTTCTAAGTCATCATACTATGACACTGCTGAATACATCGGCCTTCTTATAATAAATAGATTTACCTAAATAGGCCTAAAGATTTACTTGTTATCTCGATTGTTATCATGCTTTCATTTGCTTTGTTTATATTGCAGAGTCAACGTGCTGTCTTCGCGTGCATTGTTAATATAAGGATTAAGGAGTACCGGGGACACGCTGTAACATAGCTGTATATTTTTGATGGCACATATTTGAAGGGTTGTTATTCTGTACTTTTGAATTTTGTATGTCATGTGACTGAGGCGGCCAGTCTCCAGTAGGAGGGGGGAGGGGGGAAGTCAGCGGGGAGGTGACGCGTAGGATAACTGTATGTAGTCAACTTCTAAATTGTAATTAATTTGTTGACAAATTAATGTAAACTTGTAATATTAGATATGCAATGTATTTAGTAGGTATCCAATGTAAAAAGCTTTTCTTGAATGTTCAGTCACATTTTCGGATTCTTTCTTGTATAATAATAATATTGTTGTTGTTGTGCAATAATGTATAGTTATATATTATGTGAGTGACGTCACCCTAACATAATACAGTGGTTTAATGTTAGTCTAACTTGTGTGACGTCATAAGGGGCAAACAACCCGCTTTGTATGTTAAGTTTTTTATCTTTATAATTAGTTAAATAACTTATAGCTCAGTGCCGATAGCTCTAAAAACGGTAAAAAGTGGAAGAAAATTATAGTAGAATGAAACCTATTGCAAAAGGAAGAGAATATAACGAAGATTATAGGAAAAATAAATTACGGGCGATCTGAGGTCGGGAAGGGGGGGGGGGGGGGGGGGTTTAAGGGAAAAAAATGGTTTATCTCGATTTCCGGAAAAACTACAAGTCCTATTGAAAAAAGTTGAATGGCAAAGTTGTAGGTAATAAAAAGATCTACAACTTTTGTATTTACACTCTTTTACATAACCTCAAAATTTATGTGAAAAATTCAAAAAACCACGTTTTTGGTTTTTTATTTTTATCTTTTACAAAAAAATATTTTTTTTTCACGAAATTTGGTGAAAACTTACCTTTGCATGTCCTTAACATACTGTAATTTTTTTAATTCAAAAAAAAATTTTTTCCCACCTTATTTTGACCCTAAATCAAAAAAACAACCTTATTTTCAGTCGAAAAATCTCACGTCAAAATATCTGATTTTTTTAAAAAGTCGGTAGTCCTTTTGTTCGTTGGAATCTCTACTTTCTAATGGTATATAAAAACTTATACACTACTATGGTAAATGTTCTCAGAAAATGCAATGAAACGACAACTATTTTCGCAAAAAAAATTCGGATTCCATTGATTGCATATAAGATTGCAAAAAACATGCGAAAATAGTAGTCTTTTCATTGCATTTTCTGAGAACATTTACCATATTAGTGTATAGGTTTTTATATACCATTAGAAAGTAGAGATTTTCGCAAAAAAAATTCGGATTTCATTGATTGCATATGAGATGGCAAAAAACATGCGAAAATAGTAGTCGTTTCATTGCATTTTCTGAGAACATTTACCATAGTAGTGTATAAGTTTTTATATACCATTAGAAAGTAGAGATTCCAATGAACAAAAGGACTACCGACTTTTTAAAAAAATCAGATATTTTGACGTGAGATTTTTCGACTGAAACTAAGGTTGTTTTTTTGATTTAAGGTCAAAATAAGGTGGAAAAAAATATTTTTTGAATCAAAAAAATTACAGTATGTTAAGGACATGCAAAGGTAAGTTTTCACCAAATTTCGTGAAAAAAAAATATTTTTTGTAAAAGATAAAAATAAAAAACCAAAAACGTGGTTTTTTGAATTTTTCACATAAATTTTGAGGTTATGTAAAAGAGTGTAAATACAAAAGTTGTAGATCTTTTTATTACCTACAACTTTGCCATTCAACTTTTTTCAATAGGACTTGTAGTTTTTCCGGAAATCGAGATAAACCATTTTTTTCCCTTAAACCCCCCCTCCCCCCCTTCCCGACCTCAGATCGCCCGTAATTTATTTTTCCTATAATCTTCGTTATATTCTCTTCCTTTTGCAATAGGTTTCATTCTACTATAATTTTTTTTCGTTTCAAAAATTATCGGCACTGGACTATTAGTAGTCGCTTATAAAGTGAACGCTTGTGGACGCAAAATACAAGATTACGTTTGTGATGTAAATGTAATGTATGGGCTCGCGGGACATATCACGCTTCGCCCCCGCGTGGGCGTTGAAGTCGTAGGCGGTAGGGTGGAAATACAAATGGTTACAGACTATAAATGTATTTGCAAACAAGTTAGTGCGGTGCGACGGAATGAATGAGACTGTATTTGTATAGATTGAAAGTAAGTTAATTATGGAAGTGTTGCCGATAAACAGCATCATTGTTTTGTTAGCTTACTTGCAAGTAGGCACGTCACTTTCCAATGAAACTGGGTGTCTCTTGCATAGGTTTTCATACGAAAATGGAATTTCTCATAATAGGGATGTTGACACTATCAGTAAATTAAAATAAATTTATGTTTAAAGTATCAAGGAAAACATTTAAACACCGAAAATATTATTCTTTTGTCGAAATCAATAAATATAAATTAAATATAATTATTTTAAAATGTTAAAAATAGTACTCACTGTCACGTGACCTCAAACGCCGTTTGGAGCTTATGACGTCATTGTTCCTATTTTATATGAAAGTGCAACTAACTTCAGTCGACAGATAGTATTGAATATCGGCTAGCGACGTCACGTGACTAGTGATTTTTATTTATCAATTTTTGTTTTTAAATTGAAGATTATTATTTTGATAATATTTTTTTCGTGAATCTTAAGGTTCTATCTATAAAATGAAATTGAATCCTAAAATTAGTCAACGTCCCTATTGTAATAGGGCTTTTTTTGCATAATGTCCAATTTACTATGCGCTATTGTATGCGATATCATGTCCTGCCTCGTTCTGAGCAATGACGATTTCCCGCGACTTTGTGATTTTCCTATTATTGCGCAATGAAGGATCGAGCGTTTACAAAACGCACTGCAGGTTTAACTAGTCTAGATACGGGATCTTATTCACGTAGGTTTGTTTTCGGTATATTTTCTACTCGAGTTTGGAATTACTTCGTTCTACAATTAGATAATTGAAATGGCATTCGGCCAAGCATTCTGCAAACACTTTTCCAGACTGGTGCCCTTCCTACGCGCGTACATGTTAATACCGACTTTGTCTTCCCCTCTTAAAAAACTGTTTTGGCGTCTTATCTGGTGAATCTTTTATTTATACCCCATAGCAGAATATTAGATGATGATGTAAGAAATGAAGGCGTCTTAAGGTTCTCAAGAAACCTCGCTTCAAACTTACAAACGGAACGAGTCAGCGATGTTTATAACATTCTTGATCTAACTAATCTGTGAATCAGTAAAAAAAAATATGTATGTTTGCATTTACGTTCTTTCTGAGAACTAATTGTGTGATACGATACGTTAAGTACTCTGTGTGCATCTTGTCCTACGAATTGTAAACAGGAACAGATTTAAATTTAACCTGTTGGTAGGTTTGTATGTTTTAGTAATAGGTTCGATATGAACTAGTTGCCCGGAGTAAAATTTATTGTTGAAGTACATTCTATTCACTCATTGTTTCTTGTTTTTTGTACTGATTGTACTGTAGGTCGCGACCGTATGTGTCTAGTGGGTCGTCCTCTGATCCTCTGATTAGTGTAGTAGTTGTACGGGACGTCTCCTGTGCTTCGACCACACCCCACTTTAGTGCTAGTTTAAAGACGTAGTTGTGCTCCTCATAACCGCTGCGATGTCGTAGTTCGACGCTCGAAGTGTCTGTTAAGAGTCAGACCTCTTTTGAATAAAAAAAAATACCATATTAATGTATCCTGATGTAGAATATGAAGGTGTAATGTTTCCTAGCGACGTAGTGATCCCATGCAGTCTCGTAGTGTTGTTATTTAGGTCGTAGTTTAAGTAGACAATGTCGCTCAAGCTGATCTGAGTGGGCGATTAGTGAACCACATTGATGTGGGCGAATTAAATGTTTAGTGTTGTATTATTTGTTATTTCAATACTGTTAATATCCTGAGGATTGTACGCAACTCTAGTAGACTATGTTTCATTTTGTTGCATAATTAATAATGTTTGTTTTAAATTCCCATTACTACAGAGAGGTTAACTCAACAAATTGTCCAATATTAACACCAAATCTACACGTTTGTGATAAACTTATTAGCGTTACGGCGTATTACTATTATTATGAAATGTGCCTGCCGACTTTACTTACGCTATCCAGTTGCATCGATCTTAAAAAATTTAAAAGACTGCTTGAGTCGTTCTTGCATTTTGGAGACAACTTTTAAAAATATTTATTAGAGGGTAGAGGGTAGTTTACTCAACTTTTTTTCTAGGAGGTTTGCAGGAGCACAGACAAAATACATTCATATCTCCAATCGGTCGATTACGATGAACTTTGTCCTGTGATCGTCTGTGCATACCACTTCTGCCAAATTGTATTTATTTTTCTATTGCTTTTATTAGTTGTGTAAGAGTAATTTCACTATCGTGTTGTTTGTACACTGTATAAATGGTTAAAAATAATATAAAAAGAGGACAATTATTATGTACTCGGCTGTTCTGTTTCTAGTTTTGTAAATTTGACATTGATCGGTGACTGCCGCGGCCGGTCCCCTGCAGGGTTACCAACTGTTGCTGTTTCGTATAAGTTGGAGTATAGTATATTGTTATACATTACGTATGGCTTCAACCCATTAATGGCCCACTACTGGGCACGGGTCTCTCCTCTTGAGGAGGCCTAGAGCATATTCCACCACGCTGCTCCAGTGCGGATTGGTGGAGGGGTTAGTGGCCAACCCGAGTGTCGGAAGTTTTCAAACCGCCCGAGGGCCTCCGACATGGCTTAACGACTGTTATTTTATGATAACAACGGACCGACGGCTTTACGTGCCCTCCGAAGCACGGAGACGCTCAAGAAATTTTTGCCACTAGCGGTCACCCATCCAATTACCGACCGCGCCCGCTGTTGCTTAACTTTGTCGATCACATAGGATCGACACAAGCCGCCGGGCTATGAGCGCTACATTACGTATACTTAATTATAATTTTTGAAAACATTTACTTGCTTGAATTGTAATATTAACAAGTAAAAAGATATTTTTAGCATTTGAAGCCAGTCTCTTTGTATAATTTCATACGAAGCAGCATTTGGTAACACTACTGCAACTTAGATGTTGCGGGGTTGTCCCCATGCTTCATGGTGAGCTTAAATAATGTAATGGGAAGTGTTTCCTATCTCCTGAAACTGATGTAATCACTGTAGGTACAAAGAATTAGCCAAATTATATTTGAATAAATATACACACCGATCTGTAGTTTTTTTTTTCATTTTACTTCCAAATGATTAACTACCTTACAGCAAAATTCTACATGAAGTTGAAGATGTTGATAAAACGGCTAGCGCACGCGAATCCAACGCCTATCCATACACGCTATAAGCAACAGGTTATTACAGACAATGTACAGTACTCTACCAAAGGGACAGAGTACGTAGCAAAAGCTGCAAAAGTTAAAACGTAGTGATTAACTTCTGTGGTTATGCGTGTTCTATGGGAGTATTGGCATAACATTCTTTTGTAGTGATTAAGTACTCTGTGATTCTTTTCTTTAATTTTTAGCACAGAGTACTTAATCAATACGTTTTTTTGGTTGATTAAAAACATCGACATCTGTCATTTAATTTTGTTACCGTTGAATTTAAATTAAAACAAAAACTTTTTTATTTAAGATATGCACAAGAGATTATTAAGGGTTTAATAGTTGGCAAGTCGATGGATTGCAACGTGGTGGAGTGCGAGATGGCCGAGCGGGACGAGTGCGAAGGGGAGTGCGGCGGGGGCGGGGGCGGGGGGTCGCTCGACGTGCTGGCCGAGGTGCAGCGCGCCTACGAGAGCCGGCTGCAGGCCATCGTGCGCGGCGGGGGCGCCAGTACGCTGCAGGTGAATTTAAACCCACCTCTAAAGGTTCCTAAGGTCTCTTTCAAATGAAGATAAAAACATTTCAGCGAAAAGCTCAATTTATCACGGGTAATGGATGTAGCAGTGCAATGGATAAATAATATAGAAGACATGAGTGGATGAAGGGGTTATGACACATGTATTTTGTATGTACATAACCCCTTCATCCACTCATGTCTTCTATTGATCTCCCCAGACATTGCCTATTGTAAGGAACGAGGCGCCAACACTAGCGGCAGTAGGGACGTGGGCCAAAACGTTGAAATTTATTGACGTGCCTCGTATTAGTGGCGTTCTCCAAACGAAGTTCTGGATCCAACACTTCATTCCAGTCTAGTAGAATTGTCCCGAAAATGGCAAGCCTAACTGACGCTTGACGACTGTTTTCTTCTTCCGTCACCTGCTGACTGTTATATGTTCCTAATATGTTCCTAGTAACGTGTCAGTGTGTACCCCCAGCGGCAGGTGCAGCTGCTGCAGCGCTGGGTGCGCGACCTGGCGGCGCAGAACGCGCTGCTGGCGCGCGCCGTGTCGCAGCTGGAGGGGGACCTCACGCAGCGCCTGCTGCTCGAGCGCCGCCGACACGCTGAGGTTCGTATACAGATAGATAGGGGAATGTCCTGGGTCACTTAAAAATTGATGCACCTTATTGGCATCCTATAATGAAGTGCTAATTTTTTTACTTAATTTACGGCATCTTTGAATTGATTTGAAATGACTGAAATTTATTTTTCGAGTATCTAATGAATGTTCGCGAAGAACACTGGAACTACGATTAGTAATCGCAATGTTGATTGCATCGCGGCATCGGTCCAGCCGAACACATTACTTCGATATAATTTGTTGTGTGTTGCGTTGCGTATTACGTTATTAACCGACTTCAATTAAAGGAGGGGGTTCTCAATTCGACTTATTGTTTGTGTTAACTTGGTGCACGAGAGTGGGTCCCCATCTTTAAATTTTTCCATAAAATGCGTCACAATCACAAAGTCCTGCAGTCTAAAATCGTGACTAGTAAAACCAGTAGGACCAGGGGCGTATGATGCCACCTGTCACCTGTCAGGTGTGACGTGTCAGCGGTGTGCCGGTGTCAGATGGCGAGTGAGGCGCGCGCGGAGGCGGCGGCGCTGCGGCGGCGGCTGGCGCGCAAGGACGGCGACCTGCGCGGGCTGCTGAAGGTGCTGCGGACGCTGCGGGACCCCCCGCACCCCCACCACCCGCACGGCGCCCTCGACAAGATACACTTCCACGAAGTCACCGAGTCCGATATCTTCGGCCCGGATCTTTGGTGAGAGTTTGGCTTAACTTTGACTATTGATAGGACCTGCGTCTTATGAATTATGATAGTACGTAGTCAGCGTACCGTCTAGATCCTAGGACTCCTAGGAGTTGAAGACAACAACTTCAACACCATTTTGAGAGTAGGGAGTAGGTAGATATTTCACGACATGGAGACATATTTACAGTAAATTGCTTATTTGTGTTTTAGTACTAGTATATGTATGTTACACCCAATGAACCTTTTGGAACTCAGGTCTCAGCCGCGAATGAGCTTGTTCAGTGTTCCTAGTTGTTCAATATTTTAGGTCGTTTGTCATGTAGGTATGTTTACTGCAATATTTTTCAGGCAAGAAAATCAACTGGAGCAAGGGGATACCAACCGAAACACAAAACGCGATGATATGGACGAAATTACAATTATTTGATGTTTTTTCTTGTGACTGTTTTGGATGATTTTTATTGTTTTGAGGTTTTTGACCGTTTTTTTATTGTCTTTTTTAAATATATTTAATTGCTGTTGCTCAAAGGTAATTTTATTTCATGCAAATCTCGTAGAGATGTTCAGAAAAATTCACTATGATTGTGCGATTACATAGGTACATACTGGTGATACTTAGACATTTTCAAAGATGCCGTAAATTTATTTTAAGAATTCACTGCACACGCTTCGTCAGTGGTGCCACTGATGAATCTTTATGTAATAGTTTATTTTGTTTGTTGATTGTAACAGCGTGATGTGAACAAGGACACTTGCGACAGAGTAAAGGAGCTGAAGACGCTTATCGAATCCTTACAGAAGGAAATCGAAACTAAAGACAGGTGGGTCGGAGTAGGACTCTGTACGAGCGTAGCTATACATTTTGGCATCTGTGGTCCAAAACTAGGTATTATCTTGCTGCCCTTTATAGTTGTTAAGAATGCGTAGGGCATCGTCACGCTACTCCAGTTTGACTTAGGGGAGCTACTAGTGCCCATTGCATCGAACTTATTGATTCTAAATTGCTTTACGCGTTTTTTTACGAGAAATTTTGCCATCAACGCATCATAATATAGCCGGCCGCGTATTTCCGTTTACGTGTTCAATAGGAGGCAGTATCGCTTCGAAATGCGCACGGTTTTGTCACGCTAATTCTCTTTTCAAACTCATGCTGAATAAATGGTACCCCGTACCAGTCTCCCAATCGCGCACGGGTTTGCGAAGAGCATGGCGGAGCAGGGCGCGCGAACTTCATGTATAAGTTACATGCATCGCCATGAACACGTGTTTAAAAGAACAGTTTGCGTTGCAAACCCGCGGCGTGCGCGATTGGAGGACGCGTGCCTTGAATTTAGCACGAGTTTGGAAAGAGAATAAGCGTGACAAACCCGTGCGCGTTCGAGGTAGTACTGCCTTGTTGAACACGTAAATGGAAACTCGCTAGCCGGCCTCCGCGAACGCTCATCATGGTCGATGACGAGAGACGCGTTTGCGACGGACGTAGACATTCGCGTTTCTTGACACTCTTCTAGGGTGTAAGCGACTACAGGTGTAGATGCTCTGTAGATCCACTTAGGTTATCGCAGTGCATCACCAGCAGGGCAAGTTGGCTTATGGTTAGGTTTGAGGATGGATGGGGCTCTTTAAAGTAGATTCAAAATACATCCACCTACTGTTTTGTAATAGATACAAAACAAAGAGTAAATTGGAGTAAATAGGGTAATATTATAGCGGCATTACGATAGTTATTACACATGTCTACATATATCATTGCAAACCAATTCAAGGGAGATCCGAAGACTGAACCAGAGCACGGAACACTACGAGCAAGTCATCATGTCCATGAAGAAGGAGATGTCGCTGAGCAAGTACCACACGCCGTAAGTTGATCAGTTTGCTCCTACTGAACTGTGGGGTCCTGGTGACTGGTGACACGTAGCGCGGCTACACCGATGAGGAGTTTTTCAAGTTTGCTGAACATCTTTACAGTCTTACCGATTGTAGCGTTATAAACCGTTATTCGATGTGGCATTAATTAGTTAATAGATACAGAAAAACATTGTCGTGCTTTTTAGGATTCCAGAGCCGAATAGAAAAAGACGGAACCCTTATAGATTCGTCATGTCTGTCTGTCCGTATGGCACAGCCACTTTATTTCAAATAAGGGTTTTTTGCTCCTAATCCTCAGACTTCCTGATAAGATATTATAAGAACTAGAAATTTTATGGAATATTAAAGTGTATCTACATTGTAACTGTCGTGGTGTATAAAAACGAACTCAGATTGGTTTATATGGCGGCCATTAACCCAGAAACAGGGCTAGTGCGGAAACCACCGCAGCACAGCACCTTGTCGCTCGATTAATATATTTAGATGTCGCTCTGTGGACGCCGACGGTTGCAACACTATTTCCTCTTAAATCAACATGAAACGCAACATTCCCGGAAAAGTAATTAAAGCATTTGTCTCTCCGCCTGCATAAAATTTATATCAATTTTTAACCGACTTCAATAAAGGTGGAGGTGTTCAATTCGACTGTATTTTTTTATGTTTGTTGCCTCAGAACTTTCGACTAGGTGAACCAATTTTGATGATTCTTATTTCAATCGAAAGCTGGCTTGTCATGTGGTCCCACTTAAATTTAGATCTGACGAGTAGTGTTTGTGTTATTTTGAAGTCGATTATTTTTTTCTTGGTAAAATTCAGATTATATTTTTTGAGTTATGACAGAACGACCAGAAATTAGGCAGACGAAGTCCAATGGGCTTCATTAAAACTATGTTAAAATCAGTTGATGATTTCAATTACAGAGATGTGTCCAAACTTGACGCCGGGGTCACAGCAGACATCTGCTGTCCTGGCTTGCAGGTAGGAGGTGAAACTGTATTTGATATGCCATATGAAAACTTTCCTTATTTTATGCCATACTTTCTAAAATATATCAAAAAGCATTAGTTGTCAAATTTCTGCTTTGGTCCTTAAGTACTACAAAATTTATCTTTTTATGCGCTATAATTCAATTTTATATTTCTTAGTAAAATGCGTATTTGAACTAAAATGTTTGAAGTGTTAAAATTTATTCTTCCTCAAATATTTCCAAAGTTGCTACCACATTTCGTGGGTAAATTGGTAAATGTAAACTTAACTATAGACAGTACCTAATACATATTGATGTATGACAGTAAGTAACGCAGTGCACATTAACGAGGTACCGCAATGCGTCAATAACGACCATTATAATGCATTCGAGGGAGACTTAATATAGATTAGATATTATTAATATGGTGGTTTAGGTGGGGGAAATAGAACCGGTAAAAGATTACTCCTCTCTACTGCGCAAGGAAACAGCCGAATACCACGGGCGGTTGCAGCAGATGGAGGAGAAGGTAAAGGTATGGGATATTTTGTATATTTTTCACCATAATCAATTGCCTCGTCGAAGGTATTACACCGTGGAGTGGTCTCGTTGGCACTTCCAGGCTTTTAAGTCAGTTATTTAATGATGATACATAGGTATACGTAAAAGTCTTAATAGTTTCTTGTGTACCTACTGAGGTGAAAAATTTTTGCCCCTCGCGAACCTGTTACTTGAGTGCTTCGTATTCATAAAGCAGTATCAATGTGGGTTCGAATTCTTAAAGTATCCAGGTGTATAGATAGGTACTGCCCTGCGGATACTCATTGAAGGATGTATATGTCTATATGATGTAACGGTGGGCGGGTGTTCCCGTGTTCCAACAGTCGAGCACGGAGCGCGTGCGCGCGATGCACGAGGCCAACGTGTCGCTGAGCACGGAGGCGCACGCGCTGCGCCAGATGTGCGCGGCGCTGGCCGAGCAGGCGCGCCTGGCCGAGCTGCGCGCGCAGTTCTCCGACCACCTCGTGCGCGAGCTGCGCCGCCAGTTCATTCAGGCCAAGGCAAAGGTATGCTTCCTCCGCTGGATGGAGGACAATATCAGGGTAAACTAAAATTGTCGAAGGCCCCTGAGCCCCTAATAATAATAAAAATAACGGTCACTTACTCACTCCCTTGTTGGGTATGAAAGGAAATTTCTAAAATACAATACGAGATGTCTCACAACTGGTGACTTCATATTGGTGACCCCTACAAAATCATAATTTTGTAGGGCATCAGAATCAGATGATGTAATGGGAGAAGTTGAACTCATTGTAGTAAATGTATTCCAGCTGAAAGCTCAAGAGCAGAGCTGCTTGAAGGTGTCGAAGGAGATAGCGATGTCCGGGGAGGTGGTGGCGGTGGGGCACGCGTGCGGCTCGTGCCGCTCCAGCGTGTCGGCGGGCGAGCCGTGCGTGCGCACGCAGCCGCGCCGCTCGCTGCGCCGCCGCCCCCCGCCCCTGCCGCACACTGACGACGACGTCTCCTCCAGACTCGACTAGTCACGTATTCTACCTCACGTATCATTAGTTGATTAGATGCCGTATCCGAGAGTCGTTTTAATGATGTAAGTGCATCCAGTTGTATGCGGTACGCGTTGAACTTTTATACCATAATTTGTATCGTTCCTGTCGACGCATGCTTGTTTTTATAGATGCCAATTGTCGGTGATGTTGTTTTATAAGGACATGACGTTAATTTTACTTTTCCTAAACGTAGTGTACGTTCACAGCCAGACCTCATGTGAGAGATAAAAACAAGAAAGTTTGTGTCTTTCTCATTAACTTCTATTTTATTTGTTACTTTTTTCTTTTAAAATAAAGGTTTTAATCATAACTCTTTGCTTGTATATTACCGTGCAACTGTCTAAAAATTTGCGCTATAGAGGTAGATAAGTTTTGTACTAACTATGATTTAGTCAGACTAACTGGTTAGATTTAAATAATAGTAACAAGCAATTTCAAGGAAACAAATTGACCGCAATAGAATCTTGATGTTAAATTGTCTTATTGCTAGTGAGTGACATTATAAGAATGTATTTTTTGATGCAGTACAAAATAGACATAGAGATAATTAACCGGAAATACTGGACCAAAGCAGAAAGCAAGTTAAAATCGAAACTATATTATCATCTATAGTCCCCGCGAACTAAGATGTCCAATTTGTCGTTTGCAATCACAGTGACACTAGAGATGTACAAAAAAAACGGTTGACGAAAGAAACCAATTTTTACAACAAATCGATTCAAAATTGTAAGACCTTCTAATCGATTCGATAATTAAAATGTAAACTAAAAACCGTAACATTTAGGTACCTCCCAACTACCTCGATTGAGCTACATATCTAGTACCACGTATTCTCAATATTATGCATTTACGACTCCAATAAAATATTCTTTTGTTTCTTCCTAACAACTCATGCTGCTAGATATGCATGGAAATAGCCGAGCCGGCAAACAACCTGACGATCCACCTGATGGTAAATGGCTATCATCGCCCATGAACATCAGCAAAACCAAAAGCATCACTGATGCGTTGCCGGCTAAGAAAGAGTAGAAAAAGAAAGAAAGATTGATCATGTTAGAAAGAACTCATCCGCTCAGTTTCATAATAATATTTTGAATAATATTATGAGCGTCAGGGAAAAAACTACAGTGAATAAATTCTTGTTTATTTCGTAACACACATTCATGTATAAATAATTATTATTTTGTTGAAAAAAAAGAATACCACAAAAAGCTTAGCTACATAATTACATATAATATATTATCTGCAGTTTACTGTCCATGGATGGCGAAGTGCCCATACATAATGGAAAATGTCCTTTGTTAGCATCCAATTCATCGTGGTATTCTTAGGTACCTAATTTTAAATTCAAATGCAAGTAAATCATTTTTAACAAAGTAATTAAATTAATCAAGTTTCATTTTTAAATTCCGATTATAGTAATGCATCGATTATGATTGGTTTTTGAGACGGTTTCAGGCCGTCACATCACTTTGCGTCAGTTTTGTTTTAGGCCTCTTCATCTATCATTGTTTCGACGTCAAATATTTTTAATAAATTTTGCATAAATTATGATGTGATGAGATTTTTACTAGATTATAACGTTTACTATGATTTATAATCAACGCCAATGCAAATGAGTAAGGATTTTTAACAAATTTTGGAAAAATCCTTTGTCCGTAAGTGTTCAACTATTCATGTCAAGTAAATTAATATTCCATTTCGCTCAAAGACGCCCATACAATGTTAGTTCATATTAATAAATGGCAGCTATCATTATGGGCATCTTAGATAATTTTGACTATAGTCTTGTATTTAACTGGTGACCCCGATGTGACGTGGTCACCTTCTGATGCTAAAAAGTATGAATGAACGCTACATTAAAAATTAACAAGTGACTACTCTAACAGAAAGACGCATAATACTTTCTAGAAACTGCAGTGCTTTCGTAGGTAGGTACCTGCCGAGCTCGAAAATCGACAAGCCGCATTTAATCCACTTCTCTGAATAGCAATAAAGATGGTGTTAATTCCAGAGTCCGCTCATGAGCTCGACGCCCAACACGAGCCATGAACTGTGCGACGTGCGTCTCAACAACGACAGTGACGTCATCGCCGTCGACCGCGTGAGTTGATTGTCCCGTGCCCGTAGCGCCAGCAGCATGGTTGGTACATTACATTATCGATCGATAGCCGCCAGATATGGACGGAGGAGCTGCAATGGTTTAATTACTACATGATCCAAGATTTTTTATCATTCTCATTATCTGGTTGATGCTAATTCTTGTAGGCACTTTCTTTAGAATTGACCATAAAATTTCCATAACTTATTCTGGCAGCAGAGTCGGAGATGCAGCTCAGAGTACACAGTAGACATTTTTCTTGACCTTCTTTCCCAAACTTAAGTCTGCTTGTCTATTTGTCAAACTTTCTTAGATTGAGGAACTAATAACAATGTAGTCTGTGATTTAGTGAGTGAGTCATTGTGATTCCCAGTCGTCGTCGCCCCCCATCGTGGTGTCGGAGGGGTCCGGTAGCTCGCTGCAGCTCGATGGACACTTCCACCTCGACCTGCAGCCAGCCCGCGCTGGCACCAACACTGCTGATGCCAACGTGTGAGTATCAATAATGCATGCATGAGCCCCGGGTTATATTCATCCGGATGCGATATGTTTATTAGGGTGGCTCACTCGATACTTTTTATACCTACTACTAGCTGTTGCCCGCAGCTTCGCACGCGGAAATTATGCTTATCATATTAATTAAGTAGGTATCCCTTACAAAAGAAAATTTAAAAACAGGTTCATTTATATTAAAGTACTTATATTTAGGAATTTACATACTGAAACTTACGATACAATCACAGATCATTCCTCCGGGAGCGGGTTTGGAATAGTAAACAACATTAATTTTTTTCTTTTCCCTCTCCCTCTCCCTCTCCATCTCCCTCTCTCCCCTTGCCCTCTTCCTCTCCCGCTTCCTGTCCTTTTTCCTCTCCCGCTCCCTGTCTCACTTCCCCTCGCTCTCCCTCTTCCTGTCCCACTCCCTCTCCCTTTCCCGCTCGAGGTCCTTCTCCCACCACATATCCCTCTCCCTTTCCCGCTCGAGGTCTTTCTCCCACTTCATATCCCTCTCCCTCTTCTTCTATCGCTCCCAGTCCCTCTCCCGCCCACAACCGCGCCCTCTCCCGATTTCTGTCCCGCTCCCACTCCCTCTCCCGCTCCCTGTCCCTCTCTATCTCCCTCTTCCGCTCCTTCTCCCTCTCCTGCTCCCTGTCCATTCTTAACTTAAAAAATGACGAAGTTGCTTACTAAGTTCATTCCCCTAAATTAACTCTTTAAGGGATGATTTTCCGAAAAAAAATAATTCTAAGTTAACTTTTGTTTATTACTATAAACTTACATAAAAAAAATCATATATTTTATAACTCTAAAACTGGCGTAGTTGATTTGTATGTAGTTGACTACCAACCCCTATTTTTAGGGGATGAATTTCGAGAAATCAGTGGTACAGTTATTTTTTGTATCTAACTATAAGCTTATATACAAAATTTCACCCTTCTTACATCAAAACTGACGAAATTGCCATACTAACTTGCACACTCTTATTTAACCCTTTAGGGGATGACTTTTCAAAAAAACGTAATATGTACTTCCAAAGTTTGTTTCTAATCTGGAGCTAATAAATAAATTTTCATGTTTTTAACTTTAAAAATGACGAAGTTGCGTACTAAATGAAATTCTCTAAATTAACCCTTTAAGGGATGATTTTCCAAAAAACCGTGTTAAAATTAACTTTTTTTCACAACTATAAACTTACTTAATAATTTTCATATTTATAAGTCTAAAACTGACGAAGTTGATTTATACGTAAATGGCTTCCTACCCCTATTTTTAGGGGATGAATTTCGAGAAAACAGTGATACAGTTATTTTTTGTGTCCAACTATAAGCTTATATACAAAATTTCACCCTTCTTACTTTAAAAATGACGAAGTTGCATACTAAATTAAATTCACTAAATTAACCCTTTAAGGGATGATTTTCCGAAAAAAAAATTTAAAGTTAACTTTTGTTTATTACTATAAACGTACATAAAAAATTTCATATTTATAACTCTAAAATTGGCGAAGTTGATTTGTATGTGGTTGACTACCAACCCCTATATTTAGGGGATGAATTTCGAGAAAATAGTGATACAGTTATTTTTTGTGTCTAACTATAAGCTTATATACAAATTTTCGCTCTTCGTACTTCAAAACTGACAAAGTGTCCATACTAACTTTCGCACTCTTAATTAACCCTTTAGGGGATGATTTTCCAAAAAAACATAATACTTACAAATTTTGTTTCTAGTCTGGAGCTAATATGTAAATTTTCATGTTTTTAACTTCAAAAATGACGAAGTTGCCTACTAAGTTTAATTCAGTAAATTAAGTTAGTATTAGTCTACTTTGCAACAATCCGCGTTTAACATGTATGATGGTATATACTCTAAAACATGCGTGGCACCTCCCTCCCTCCCACAACGGAAACATGCACTACAATAATTAAACGTATATACCAACATACATACCAGCACCAACACGTGTTTCGCCCCGAAACGGAGCATCATCAGGGTAAGTTGACTCTACGATGACTACGACTAACCATCGTAGAGTCAACTTACCCTGATGATGCTCCGTTTCGGGGCGAAACACGTGTTGGTGCTGGTATGTATGTTGGTATATACGTTTAATTATTGTAGTGCATGTTTCCGTTGTGGGAGGGAGGGAGGTGCCACGCATGTTTTAGAGTATATACCATCATACATGTTAAACGCGGATTGTTGCAAAGTAGACTAATACTAACTTAATAACAATGGATTTCCGCAAAGTAACGCCTGATACTATTAACTATATCAGTAAATTAACCCTTTAAGGGATGATTTTCCAAAAAAATATATTAAAGTTAACTTTTGTTTATTACTATAAACCTACATAAAAATTTTCAAATGTATAAATCTAAAACTAAGAAAGTTGGTTTGTATGAAAGTGTCTTCTAACCCTTATTTGTACCCCTTAGGGGATGAATTTCCAAAAATCCGTTCTTAGTGGACGTCTCCTTAGCATAAACTATCTCCCTGCCAAATTTCATCTTAATCGGTTCGGCAGTTTCTGAGATTTTTTGTTTAATCAGCGGTGTGTCGCTTTTCAATTTTATATACAGGGTGGATTTTTGAGACGGGTCAGTAAGGGCAGGTACCTTAACCGTTATAGTTACAGGAAAACGTTCCAAGGAGACTATACATAACTTTTTTCGATATTCTGAACTGCATTCACAGATTTTTGAAAAAATGTATGGTCAGCGAAAAAAGTGCTAAAATCCAAAAAAAAAATATTTTTATGCCTATCGATCCTACTTCGTATGGGGATCAAAATACTCTATGGGACCATTTAAGGTATGAGTACTAGAAATGTCAGAAAACGCTAAAATAATTTTCCATACATTTTGTACTGAAAAACGATAAATCAACTCGAAATATTCTTTATCGCCAAACAATCCTATTTCTTACTGCGATTAAAAGATTCTTTAAGGCCTATTGAAATTTAAATACAAAAACTACGGTAAGACACAACATATCACACAAACTTAAAAATAGGTTATCTATTATTCAAAATGACTGCCGTTTTCACGAATACATAAGTTCACTCGTTTTTTAACCGACTTCAAAAAAGGAGGAGGTTCTCAATTCGACTGTATTTTTTTTTTTTTTTTTTTTTTTTTTATGTTTGTTACCTCAGAACTTTGGACTGGGCGAACCGATTTTGATGATTTTTTTTTAATCGAAAGCTGGTGGCTGTCATGTGGTCCCATATAAATTTTATTGAGATCTGACAACTGCATCCATGAGAAAACTACATAAGTCGTAAATTTGTGTTAAGATGTGCGCGACAAATTGACGAATAACTCAATATCACGCCAACCGATTTCGATGATTCTTTTTTTTATCGAAAGCAGGCGCTTGTCATGTGGTCTCACATAAATTTGAACGAGATCTGACAACTATGTAGTTTTTGAGACTTTGAAGTCGGTTATTTTTTGTTAGTAAAATTTAGATTATGTACTGAGCAAGTAGCAGCGGAAAGTTTTCTTTGATGGATATTATTTAAAATCCTCGTTAATGCCTCTTTCAGCTCCTGAACACTTTCGTACTTTCTTTTGTAGACTTCATTTTTTAGGTGGCCCCACAAAAAAAAACTCGAGAGCCGTTAGATCGGGGCTGCGAGGTGACCACTTAATTGGACCATGTGTTGGACCATGGACCACTAACAGCACCTCTTGCAGCGTGTCTTCGTGAAAACGGCGATCATTTTGAATAATAGTTAACCTATTTTTAAGTTTGTGTGATATGTTGTGTCTTACCGTAGTTATTGTATTTAAATTTCAATAGGCCTTAAAGAATCTTTTAATCGCAGTAAGAAATAGGATTGTTTGGCGATAAAGGATATTTCGAGTTGATTTATCGTTTTTCAGTACAAAATGTATGGAAAATGTTTTTAGCGTTTTCTGGCATTTCTAGTACTCATACCTTAAATGGTCCCATAGAGTATTTTGATCCCCATACGAAGTAGGATCGATAGGCATAAAAATATTTTTTTTTGGATTTTAGTACTTTTTTCACTGACCGTACATTTTTTCAAAAATCTGTGAATGCAGTTCAGAATATCTTAAAAAGTTATGGATAGTCTCCTAGGAACGTTTTCCTGTAACTATAACGGTTAAGGTACCTGCCCTTACTGACCCGTCCCAAAAATCCACCCTGTATATAGATTCTATCACTATTTTAACATCCGGTTGAGAACTTTTTGGAGGTTTAGTTCTACCAACACATTGTTTCACACTTGTTTCGGTTAAAGCTCCTTTCTAATAAACCTTCCTGCCCTTCCTGGTCATTCAGTATAACTTTGGTTCTCAAGATGACCGTCTTGAAGTTATATTTTCTAAAAGAAATTAATTTTTGACAATTCTTTCAGGGAAGTGAAGCCAAAATGCCAAAGTCAATCTTGCAGCGCCAACCTAAATGTGAGCACCGTATGTATGTAGCACTGTATGACTGTTGAGAACCTAAAAGAATTTAATTAATTTAATAATTATGGAGAAGACATGATCAGGTACATACTTAAAGATTAAGCCTCATTAATCTGAGGGTTAAGCGAATAAATAATTGTTTCATGTTTCCTAATATGCGTGCTAGAGGATGGTTACAAACCAAAGCATAGGCTGAATGATAAATATTTGGCATAGTCGGAAATTAAGGGGCTTCTTTTCATGTTGCGTCGATATTCACCATGTCACTGCGGTATGCATTGATGAATACATTCTAATACCCCTGCGTTTACGATACTTAGCGCGTTAGGCTGCAAATGTCTCCTACAATCTACATACAGATTGGGGGTAATCTGTGGGCCTCCAGAATTAAAATCCTTTGATTTGTCAAATAAACCGCGGCCCAAGTGATAACTTGGCGTTACGTATAATGGAAATAACGAGGTCACAATCGCGTTAATTAACGCTGTATGTATGCCAAAGACAAAATTATTTCATAAATTGTTTATTTCTCTTCTACTTTGTGATTAATCTGGCGGAAGTGTACAGGTGAGCAGACGCAGGTGTGTCGTTAATGTCGTTATATACTGCCATTAGTCACTGCGACGGCAGTAGCTACATAGGTTGGACTGAAATGGACGGTAGACGGAGCGCCGTACTATTTGAAGGTGTAGCGGTACAGGAGCTAATGGCAGGTGGTCTTCGCTGGGCGAACTCACCATCCTCATCCTCATCTTCCTCTCCTCTGTAGTCTGTTGTAACGTCAGACTCCTGACGCTTTTTTATTGTTTGGTACTAGTACTTGTGTTCGTAAATGATACGGTTTTACATGCTCAACTTTAAACCTATTCATATAAATAAACAGTTTGTGTCGGATTTTGTCAGTCACGAAGGGATCACTGAAGTAGGATACAAACCCCATGTAAAGGCATAATTAGGTGGCGCGTGTCCTATGTACAGACGCGCTGCAGAGTTATTTAACAGGAAGTAAAACAAAACGTCAACATCCAGGGCGAGGTTTATTTGTAGGAGGCGTTAATGGCGCTGCGGGACGATATGTCGCCGACGCGCTTTTGGAGAATATGATGGAAATAAATAAAAATCCCAGTCCATTACTAGTAAAAGTTCCAAGATTTCTGTGTTCAGTTGATCGTATTTGAACTGGCAACAGTTGTGAAGTGTTCAATGTTATTGCCTATAGATACACCTTTCAGATAGTTTTCAAGTACTTTCGTACAAGACAGCTATGGATTGCTGACGTTGGGTTCAGTAATTGATAATTCAGGCGGAATTGGTTGGTAGTTTTTGTTTATTGCAGTCAGAGTCGGATTGTAGTTACGCTTTGTATGAAAAAAGGTCCTTCGTAACCTACCAGTCTGTTACCTGCGAGTGTGCGACAGGTTCCCGTCTCGTGGCTCGTGACGTGATTGATCGATGAGTTACGTTGTATTTGTGTCTGGTGACCGCACGGCGCCCACACGTGTCGAAAGGGCGCTCCAAGAAGAAAAAGGTCCAATTAGAGCGCCGCCGGCGCTTCCGCCACTCTTTCAAAACATCTATTCGTGTCGCGCTGCTCTAAATTTACTGCGGTGCATAGTGCTGGGTGCTGGAGAGCTGTAGTGCCTGTAGTGCACGCCTGCCGACCACCGTGTGACGTGCTCTAGCTTGGCTGGTAAACATTTGTTTACCTCGGTTTGTTTACGGTGTTGTGACGTTTGTGAACTAAACATTACGTGCGTTTATCTTATCGAGTGTGTTATTTTACTAAGTACTAAATTAAACTTTTTGCTATAGGCGAATTAATAAGAGATGAATATTTTTGTAACAAACATCGTTTTCATGGTAATGAATACAATAAGTGAAAGACTTAACTTAAGCAGAATATAATAAAGCGATTTCGTGCGTGACTGTACTAGCGCATTTTCAGTCTGGGTCAGGATGTCAGCGAGTGGTGTTGTTGTAAGAAACTAGAGTGAGATGCAAATGTTTTCTGGGAGTGTTCCTGTTCAGTACTTCCGTCTGATTGTTATTGTTAATGGACCAATTATATGTATTCTGTTAAGCGTGATGTAGGTTACATCCTATCCTGATTCCTGACGTATTTTAGTTCGATGCTTCCGATTGACCAAACAACTCGTACCATCTAATCGAAATAGCGAGTTATAAAAGCGATTTAACTTTCAGCAATTATAACTTCTTCATTAGGGCCAATAGTTAAAATTACTTGTCAATAACTGATTTGATCAATGGTAATCATACACAAAGTGGAAACGTTTAAGAAGTGAATTAGTGCATCAGGGTCTGAGATCAGGATAAGCTAGTAGACCAGTGTAGAGTGGGACGCGTCTGTTGGACAAAAAGCGATAAGTAAACGCCACGTTGTGTGGTGCTCGTGACTCACGATGATGTTCAACGGGCTCATGGTGTACGGGGACTCGGACACCAGCGATTTCACCAAGGTGAGTCTTGGTCAATGTTTCGATCAAGTTTAGCGCTTAGGACTCCTGGATTCCTGGGGTAGATAGGTAGTTGCACGAACGAACTGGTCGGCATGCCTTTTCAGCTAGGCCATTTCAGGATTTCGAAAGTTTAAGTCCAGTGTCTTCGGTTTGAGACAAGAGGAACCGAAATTAAATTCTTAAAAGAGACAAACGTGTGTAAAGTAGCAGCAGCAGTAGATATTGATTGAATGATTTTCATAATATGTATCTTTGGTAGTAAAAAAGCTCCTTGAAAACAAAGTTAATAACGCGGAAGAGCAGATTCCTTTCTAAAACATTCCCCATCAAATTAATAAACAGTAGTACAAAACTACATTAGTTCGTAACATTTTATGATGCAAAAACCAGTCGTCTTCCAATTTTTCATTGTAAGTACCTGTGCCGCAGCTCGGTAGACGCACGTAGACGGTAACGACGGGCGCCAGTTACTATTTTGGTCCCCTTTGAGTAGTAAACACCTTCATGTCTCGTTTGGTTATATCTCCATCACAGGGCAGTAGCGCGACACAAGAAAGTTATATTTTTAACGCCCACCGGATGAGCGGATGACGAAAAAGGGGATAGATCCGGCGTGATTTTGTTGGCATGGCTCGGTCGCGAGATATCTTGCAATTATTTTCTTTAGATTGGAGAAAAATTGTCTGTAACTTTATTTTAGCAGGCAATAAAATATAGGTCCCTATACAATCAAAATAATTAGATATAGGTATCTATCTAAATAAAATTAATGATGATCTATTTCTTACGTGTGTGACTCGACGAAGGTTAGCATGAAGAGTTCTATACCAGAGACCACGGGAGTTTCTTGGTGGTCATACTAGCATGTCATATTGATATGACCGACAAGAATAGTTTGTATTGTATATACTTCGACCACGAGGTCCTAGGTCCATTATCAAGGCAAGGTACCTGTGCAGGAGAGCATCGGCAGTTCGCTGGGGGCCGGGAGCGCAGGAGCCGAGGATCGCAGCCGCTGCCTGGAGAACAAACTGGCAACCACCTTGCAAGTGGTAAGTCTACGAACGTAGGGGAAGGGCTGGTTAGGTAGGGTTATCTTTACATTTTAAGTGTTATTGGCAACCTTTGCTGGCAGTTGCCGGATAGCAAACAGGTAGTGTTCTAGAATCAATCAGTGACTAGTTTCAATGTCGCCGGTGCTCCGTCGTTTTCAGTGTCAGTGACGTTGGGCGAAAACGCGTCTATGATTCCTAGATGTGAAAGATGGTCCTGCTCATTTTCCATCAGATAGAATAATCTGCTGGATCCCACTCCATACCGCTTCAACGCGCGTTTGGGAAGCGATTCAGAAATAGATATAATTAAATTGATTCATAAAAGTAAATGGCCTTCAAGTAGAGTACGATCGTGAGTGGTCGTACTACGGGGGGTTAAGTATTTATAGACGCGGTCAGTGGTCCCGTTACTCCCGTTCAATACGGTGATGTTTGTCGATATTGCACTATGTTTATAGTTACACATTTTATTGTTGTATGTTGTGTATGGATTGCAGTCGGGACACTTTTGTTTTTTACTAGCTGACTTGGCAAACGTTGTTCTGCCAAAAATTTAGGTGGACCACCGTTAACATTTAGGAGGATGAAAAATAGATGTTGTCCGATTCTCCACCCTAGCCGATATGCACGCAAAGATTCACGAAAATCGGTCGAGCCGTTTCGGAGGAGTTCAACTTCTAACACCGTGACACGAGAATTTTATATATTAGATGTGATTTCACAACAAACAAATAGACAGAATACCTAATGGCAAGAGGTCATCGTCATTCATGGACATAATAGTTTGTTACATCAAAGACATCACCATTACGTTGCCGCCGAAAGAAGAGAGAAAAAAGAAGAAAGAAAGAAAATTATGTCATTAAAATGGTTCTTAGTTAATGAGGACACCGTGAAATAAATGGCCAATATGTATAATAGTATTATGTCCCGTTCATGATTTGAGCGACTTTTAGCTTGTGTGTGTGTAGTGATGCCGGTGAGTGTGTGTGTGTGTGTTGCAGCTGAAGAACAAGGAGGAGACGGTGCGCGTGCAGGCCGAGAGCCTGGCGCTGGCCGAGGCGCGCATCGCGGCACTGGCAGCGCGCGCCGCACACAGCGCCACTCCCGCGCACCACACGCCACACCAAATGGTTAGTGTGCGACGTGCATTAAGCTGTTCTGAAAAAATCTTTTTGTGCAGGATAGCCTCATTAATGAGAAATGGCTTTTAGGCTATACTATTGAAATTTCTGACACAAAGGAGTAGCTTTAGTGGCAAGGATATTAAAACTTAGGTACCCAAAACAAAGCGATCGACAGTTAAAGATAAGTAGAGTAGGCGTGCCTTAATTTTCTATGAGAAGAGTCAAATTGTGGGGGATTGCGTCTCAAGGAAACGCCACATGCATTTGTAATGGAAAACAAAATCCTTTCTTCCCCTTCAAACTCTTCTCTCCATATTTTTTTTTATATTGTAACATAACACTATTCTTTTACTTTGTAAACTTCATTTGACTTGAAGAACCTGTTCCCTCAGCTGCACTCCACGAGGAGCTCCGCCGACGGCTGCTGCGTGGACACCGCGGACGTCACCGCCCAGACGCAGGTGACACTTAATTGCTATTCTTTGCCTCCTTTCACCTCCACACCCGTAATGACCGTTGTATGACGATTATATTATTTCGCGATGTAATTATAAGATGAATTCTTTGAAAATACTTTGAATTATTTGGTAATTAAAAAACTGAATGTTAAAGTTTTAAAGTATTAATTATAATTTAATGTGAACAATGATTTAATTACCTGCATGGAAAGAAGATTTTGGAATAGTATTCCAAGCTGATTAAGTTAATAACGTGAGAGCGGTGGGGGCATTGTAGGTGGAGGACGAGGTGGTGGTGCTCCGCGACAACCTCTCCATTATCGAAGACTTGTACAGGGATTGTTTCTACGAGGTGAGTGTTACGTCATTCCTTTTAATTTGCAGTTGATGTAAGGGTATCTTAAGGGTTCGCATGGCAATGGCGACTCTGGTGCTATGACTTTAGTACTTATGTTAGATTAGCTCTATATCAGGGTAGAGCGAGATTGTACTTTAGTGCCCTTCGACCGACGACGTTGTACCTATTTCGGTTTAATCAGAGGCAACCCTAGGAATTTTTTTTAGCGTTCTACTCCAGGGTCGGCTCTGTATGACCTTGAGTGACCGTGTACCATCAAGTGGACCATTTACTCTTCAGAATGTAAAACATTTTTGATGAATTAATTCCATTTCTAGCTAAACATTTCCTCAAGTCACTTATTAGTAGTTTCTGCTTACGTGTTTGTTAGACTGATGGTATGTTTCCAGTCGTGCAAGCAGGAGGAGGTGATAGACGTGCTGCGCGCGTCGTGTCTGGACGTGCGGCGCCGGGAGCGGCTGAAGGACGCGCGCATCGCTCACCTGCAGCGCGCGCTGCAGCCGCTGCATCCGTTGCACCGCTGTCAGGTCACACAACACACTGCTCGCCTCACACAACTACATTCAGAATCACCTCACACTTGTGTCTGTGAATAATTCTACACTCATACTTAAGAGAGGAACTTATGCGATGCCTTCGTTGGACTATATGGTCTTGATCACTGGTGTATCTGGGGCTTATTACCGTTATTGGGGATTATTTACCATTTAATTAGCGAGAAGTTTAGTTCCGACTTTTCCTATAGCTTTAACTTTTTGCTGATCATAATCTGGTGTTCTTTGCAGGATATAGCCCTGGAAGTGGAGAACTTAAAGTCGGAGATTTCGAACTTCCTGAACAACTCCAACCACGACTCGGTAGTACCAGTTGGTGAACTAACATACTGACGTGTGGTGTGTGCACTAATATCAATAACTACCTACTTTTATCGTTAAGTCACCGTACAAGTTGTGAAGCCTTGAAAGCCAAACTACGAAACATTTTACTGTCGTGGAGTGACTTCCATATCAAATATTGAAGCATAGCAAATATCGATTTAAAAGATTTTCTGGAGACCTTTAAAAGACGACTGAATGATTTTCAATTCAAAGGGTTTAATAACGATAGAAGAAATCAGTAGCGCATAGCTAGGACAATAGATTTGGCATATTATTGTAACAATATTTTGTAAAACTTAAATTAATATTCATTAAAGCTCAAAATTGTCTGCATTTTATTTACAACCACCATGTCGTGTCGGGTCAGGGCATGTGGGAGCGGGCGGAGGGCGAGGGCGCGGGCGAGGCGGCGGGGGAGGGGGAGGGGGAGGGGGCGGGCGAGCTGGCCGACGACCTGCAGCACATCGCGCGCCAGCTGCTGCAGCTGCGGGACCTGCTCGCTGTACGTCACTATACCACCTGCCAGCTGTAGCTCGCTGAGGGCCGCTTCTTCATTGGCAAAGCTTCTGTATATCTACAAAAGATGCCGGCCCGACACCAGAGGGAGTCTTGTCGTCGACGACATGCCGGTGCCGACAGCGACATGTCAATGTCTTTGTTTTCCAGTCAAATAGCTTGCATTACAATTCCATAGCATATGCGTCCACTGATGTCGGGTCCAGTGCCAGGTCAGCCAATGAAGAAGCGTCCAATGACTATGCACTGGCGGGCTGGCAGTAAGTAATGAAAGGAGTGTCGTGATGGTTGCATATTGTAACTGCACGCCCCCTGCATGACTAGGTTACGTCGTGCTTTTCTTTTTAATGCATGAGTTGCTTCCTGCTATCCTGTTTGATTTGCTGCTGCTTTTAGATGTTTAATTTTTCCGAAGCATTTGCCGTTTGGTCGTTTAATCATGTGTGTTTATAATCCTGTTTCTGGTATCTGTAAAGAGTGGATTTTTTTATCATTTGGTAAATAATTTCAGGATGGCTGTTCGTGCGGTTTGGAAGACGAGAACATGAAACTCAAAAGAATTAATGAGAAGTTGGAGGTGAGATAGTCAACTGTTTTCTCGTTTTTCATCGACTTCCACTACTTTGCACAGGCATCTCCTCTTGAGGAGGCTTAAAGCAAACTCCAGCATGTTGCTCCGGTGCATTGGTGGAGGGGTTAGTGGCAGGGTAAAATAATTGAATGGATGTCCTTTGCCCGCGTCCAACTGAATCACAGTTCCTGTCCCCGAGCCCGTCAATAAGACCGTTAAATTAATCATCGGATTCCTTACTTCGATCTCCGAAGAGATCGTGTCTACTCCACCAATCAGCACTGGAGCAGCGTGGTGGAGAATGCTCTAGGCCTCCTCTACACGAGAGGTCCATGTTCAGTAGTGGGCTGCAAAATGAGTTGAAGCCAGCTGTCCTGTAGAGAGTAGTTAACGAGCTACGCATTAAAGTGACGTATGTGGTGCAGCTGGAGCTGGACGCGGTGCGGCAGCGGGCGCGCGCGCTGGAGGCGGCGCTGCAGGACAAGGAGAACCTGGGCCGGCAGCACCAGCAACAGATGCTGCTGAAGGACCAGCAGGTAGCTGGCTCTGGCCTGTACACTGACTTGCTCATTATTCTTGCGGCCTATAGTTTTCATTCTGTTTCCTTCGGTTTCTGTGCTTTGTGTGGTATTACAGTAAGTAAAGTCTACTCGTAGCTTCATGTAAGTTATTCATGTTGTGTTGAGCTCTCCCAAGGAGCGACCGCCGCGATATTCACTGGATGCTGTATACACGTGTTCCATGCTGTACTGCTCCCAGCTGGAGAGCCTGCAGCAGCAGCTGGCGGCGCTGGAGACGGCGGCGGCCGACCACCGCAGCACCTGCGACGGCCTGCATCTGCAGGTGCAGCAGCTGCAAGGTAAGCTTTGCTCGCATTGGGGCTACTATATTACTGTCTCCAAGCTTATGCCAGTAGACTAGGGCAGAAGTCGACTCTTTGCTTGATGGGAGGGGTTCACAGAAGGAATTTTTAACCAATAAGCGACCGGACTAGCTACTGATGATAAGTGGTCAATGTCGTCAATGGACACATGCATCACGATGGGTCGCCCGCTAATAAAGAAAAGAGAAGGAAAACAAAAAGGATTACTGACGGGGACTCGACCCGCTATTCGTTTGATATAGTGATTCTGATAGATATATATAACATCTTTAGCGTTGGGTACTTTCTGGTTACTTCACTAAAAAGATAAATCTGTACATGTGTGATCTAGTAATGACGGGCTGCACAATAATGCAACAAAAATCCACCAGTAATGTATATGTATATTAACCTAAGGGAAGTAATATTGTAACAATATGTCAGCGGAGCTGCGAGAGCGGTCGGAGCAGCTGTGCGGCGCGCAGCGGCAGTGCGCGCAGCTCGCGGCCGCCGCCGACCAGCTGCGCCGCGAGCTCGGACAGGCGCAGACCGCCTGCAAGGAGGTCAGCGTACTACTTGCTGCGTTTTTACTCAACAATAACTTAATGCTTGACCACCATCCCTCCTGATGGTAAGTGGAGATGTGGGCCATAAAAAACGTAAGGAAAAAAGTTAGACTTAAGTGGATTTTTCTGTTGGTTCCGGTTAATGACAAAGGTACATAAATGACAAAGACGCATGGAAATGACCAGATCTGCAACCAGTTCCGTACAGGCTAGTGATACTTTGTAAGAAATATACCAATGTATTTTATTTTTAAAAGATGTGCTGAGGAGTTTCTTTCGGCTTTTCTTCTCCTCCATGACAAAGCACCTTTCCGAAAAGCTGGTAAAATAAAAAATGACGTGCATAAGTGTATCAATGATACCTACATGAATAAATGATTTTGAATTTGAATTTGAATTGAATTTGAATGTTGTACAACAACCGTCGTTACCACGTCTCGGGCAGAGATGTATAGGAAGCCCCAGACCAGGTGGACAGACGACTTCAAGAAGACAGCGGGCATCCGTTGAATACAGTCAGAGTGGAGCAAGCCAGGGGAGCTAGTCCAGCAGTGGTCCAAAGGCTGATGGATGGTTGGATCGAGTAACGTAGTCCCCACAGCGTGTGTGTGTGTGTGTGTGCGGTGCAGGAGAGCGAGGCGGTGCGGTCGGAGGTGTCGGCGCTGTCGGGCGCGGTGGGCCGCTGGCGCGCGCAGCTGACGGCCAGCCGGCGCCGGCTGCGGCTGCTGGAGGACCAGCTGCGGCAGGAGAGGGAGCGCTGCAGCCATCTCGACCGACATTACCAGTGAGCTCGCTGTTACAAAATATAGTTTTGAGTGGTCCAACCATATCTATGGAGGTCGAACTTACAAGTGATTAGCGTGCCCGTCAGGCTAGGGCTAGATCATAGATTACCCCCAATAGATACCGCATAACTTAAATTTTCTTAGAGTTTGAACACTTTGAACTCACAAAATTTGGCGGAAGGCACGGCTTGCGGGGGACAAACATATGCGCTGTGATTGGCTATTTCTAATTCATACTTAGACTTGACGGGTCAGTATTAGTCGACACTATTGTCGCGGTCGTGAACTTGCAAATGCAAGTAATTACATGTTGGCGCGCGTCAGTTGCCCTATATGCGGTAGATATGGGCTAGGTGTATGTTGTACCGGGGACACGTGGGTGTTGTTGTGTCAGGGAGAAGGTGCGGCAGGCGGCAGCGCTGCAGGGCGCGCTGGAGGAGGCGCACGCGCGCGGGGCGGCGCTCTGCCGCGACTCGCAGCGCGCGGTGTGCGGCGTGCGGCGCTGGGTGCGGCGCGCGCGACACACGCACCGGTCAGTGACACGCTACACGCTACCCCTCATTCTTTCTATCACGAGTCAATGTCGTCCTGGCTGAACAACACGAGCAAGTGTCAAGTTTATATCAGAGCACAGTTGTACACAAGTCATTTTGTTCCACTGACTGCCAACTGCTGTGATAACCAGCGACATTGGCTTGTAGTAATCGGTTATCAAAATGTAGGTACAACTATTGCAGGGAGCAGGAGCAAACCATAGAGGAGCAGAACAAGCTCATCAGGTTGCTGCAGCAGCGGCAGTCGGACGCGGGCAGCGAGCCGTGCTGCTCGCGGACGCTGCGGGTGAGCGAGACGAGCTGCTGGCCGGTGCCGCGGGCGGGTGCGAGCGAGACGGCGAGCTGCTCGCGGTGCCGGTCGGGGTCGCGGGACGCGCGCACCAGTGTCAGCGACACGAGCGGCCGGTCGCCGCCCACGCCGCCGCGCCGCGCCAAGCGGAAACCCTCGTGTGAGGACAGGGTGAGCGGTAACGATATAGATAGGCACGCGGCGTGCCCGTCGTAGACCCGCTGGATGTGATAGTTTTGCTGCGACCCTCAAATAATTAACCCCCGACTAATATCTGTCTGTATCGTAGCTCCCAAACGGATGAACAAATTTTGATCTAGTTGTTTTTTTCAGTCTGAAAGGTGACTTAATCGAGTGTGTCCTTAGCTTTGATTAGCTTATATAAAACTGTCGGGGGTTTTTAAATTTAAATTTAAGATTATTTAATTTACCGAGTGCAGGGTGTGCCGTTCAATCTTATTGGTTTGTATGCAACAACATTCCAACTGTTGGATACAACCAATTGGATTGTTGTGTGTGTCATATAGTCCAGTGCTATGTGTTTAGTGTGTCAACACAGTGACGTGTTGTGTCGCAGGGGAGCCAGTGCGGCGCGCGGCGCGACGCCAGCTGCCAGCGGCCAGCGCGCGCCGACGCGCACACGCGGCCGTCGCTCGACGCACTCACGGTACCTGCATCACTATGTACCATTATACCTTGACCACAGAATACTTAATAGTACCTATTGGTACCTACAGAAGAGTCACTCCGCAAAATCATTTAAGTAATTAGCGACTCTTATTCCGACACAATAAAGTGTAATTCAGTCCGCACAGCGCTAATCGTCAACAGACGTTGACTCTCTTTCTAATCATAACTCTTATCCACTCTGACAACGTCAGGGTTTTTTTAGTGTGATGACATGTGTGATAGATTACGAATGTATGACACGGCGTGGCAGCCCTTCTGAAATTGACCCGACATGTCGAACGCGGCACCGTACTTGTAACATAATATAGGTACATATACCAAAAGTGCGGAGTGCGCCAGGCCTGCCTTGACCGATTTACATGAGGCACCGACGAGGGAATGTGTGATGTTTAGATAAGAATGATATCATTAGTTATCAGATAATTTTCTAGACTTTAATAGGTATTATAATCAAAAGTATCTTTTCTGGAACGTTTAGCCTTCAATCTGTGTTAGAAATTGCAATTGGTAATGGTAAGGGCATGTGAAAAAATTTTGAGAACCTTCCTCCTTCTCAGGGCAGCCAGTTCTTTCTTTCTTCTTCTTTTATATTTCTTGGCAGCAACGCAACAATGATGTTATTGGTGCTGCTGATGTCCATGGGCGACAAAAGCCATCTACCACCAGGTGAGTCCTCAGTTCGTTTGCTCATAAAGTATTTTGTGCAGTGCGATGTGTCCGTGTCCCCGGCGGACGTGGCGGACGTGGCGGACGTGGCGGACGAGCTGCTGGAGGTGTTGGAGCGCGTGGAGCGCGCGCACGCGGCGCTGGGCGAGGCGCGGCGGCGCTGGCGGCGCGACCCCACTGACCCGTGCTAGGGTGAACCTCACTTCACACAACATTGACACGTGCGCACGTTAAATACACATGCCTCTCAGGAGACAGCCCCATCGAAAATTGCTCCACACGTCGCAGCTCTCAGTGAGATCGACTCTTATCATTGTGTCATTACAAAAATGATCGTGAGAAATAAAGTCTGATAATGTTTTTATGTTCACATGTAAATATACAACTTAGTAGCGCTATGTGTAAGTGTATCTAGATTCTAGAAGTATTGACGACACTGGTGTGCTGACGTCACGATAGCTTTGGGTTTTCGGAACACATCCCGGTTGAGATCGGTTAACAGCATGACGCCTGCTAACCCTTGATTGACATTTCTTCTGTGGCCCATCGCCCTCCACTTGTCCTCTATCGTGGGGATATTGCATTTATTAGCGATAAATAAACTATTATTTAAACTTTATTACCATTGTTTTCTAGTCTAATTTTTAGATTAATTTATTTTTAATTATTGTTTACAATAAACTTTGTTATGTACAAGGAAGCGTTTTATTTAAAGAGATGTTCTCTTTCATCCATTTGAAGATTGTAGCTGATGCAGGCGTTCTACATTAAAACATACAAGTAAAGTATAAAAATCTATATTTACAAAATAAAAAATACAAAATAAATCACAACATGAATTGAAAATTTTGACTATAACAATGTACTTCACATTTATAGGCGTTTAAAATAACGGAATGAGACGGATCAATGTTACGTTGTACTCGTATAATGACTTTGTCTGAGCCCAACCGTGGCTGTACAGCCGTCGGCGACTCGTCTGCAACCGCTGGGAATGGTATATTGTTTGACCCTCAGATTGATTTAATCTGAGGTTTGACCGTTCACATGTTTTCATCTTAGTATGGTTGTCATCATTTCATATTCAAGGACGTCTCTTTTTCAAATATGAAATAAATGATCACGATGTAACAAACAACTAGGCAAATTATTCCAGCTCATAATGTCACATTTATAGCACATTTCATGGATAGACAAAATCACGTATTAAATTAAGTATACTTGTTTTAAATATATTGAAACCAAAATGATTCTTAATGGAAAGTTAAGGTTACATTTTTTGTATTTTAAATTACTATTAAAATAAATGTTGCAGTACAAGTGATATAAACGACGTAATTCGTCGGCCGCGGGATATATGAATCAAGTATAATAATAATTTTACTATGGTAAATGAATATGTTTTTCGCGCACTAGAAAAATTAGTTAAATATAATTTCCTATTTTGATCCGGTCCATGTTTATGAAGCGATATGTGTATTGATTTAGCTATAGACTGTGTGTGTGTGGTGCGGGGTGGAGGGAGGTGTTCACTTGGTCCAGCCGCGCCACATGGAGGCGAGCGAGGCGGCCGCTGACGTCACGAGCGACGGCGCGGGCGGCGCGGGCGCCTCCTCCAGCTGCAACACAACACACACACAAAGTACTTAACACAATATAACTATTTAGTATGAAAATGTTTGTACATAATTAACTAGATAGTTGACCAACTAAGTAATCAAAAAACCACATATCAATGTGGTGGTGTGGCATGGCATTGCGATTAATACTCTAGGGTGCCACAATATAGTGCGTGCATGTGTTACCTCGGCAGTCTCCGGCCAGTGCAGGTGCTCCGGCGGCTCGGGCTCGTCCTCCGGCTCGGGCTCCAGCGCCGCCCACGCCGACCACACCGCCCACGCCTCCACCCTGGGACACGACACGCACAGCACGTTATATTACAATGTACATTCATGTACATTCACATTGTGCGTCCGAGTGAGGCGAGAGTGTACCGCCAACTTTATTATACACAAAGAACTTTATTATACATCTACGGCTATTCTTAGAAGAGGAAACTGAAGACTTGTCACGTGACCTTGGATAAACAATTTCGACTATCATAAGCCTGATCGACGTTGACCTTGACTTGGGAGCCACTCGATGAGCAACTTCGACAAATGTTAGAGCGCTGATATTGATCCAATGTCACGTGATCCGTATTCTTGTACCTGCTCGAAGCTGTCCAGATGTACCATATACTGTAGTGTTAGTGTCCCCACCTGCCGAGCATGGGGTCGTCTGCGGCGGCGGCCACGGCCAGCGCGTGCAGGCCGGCGAGCGAGGCGACGGGCGCGGCGGGGGCGGCGGGCGCGGGGGGCGGGGCCAGCCCGGCGCGCGCGCACAGCGCCGCGCAGCCCGCCCGCAGCCGCCGCGCGCCGCTGCGCCACGACCGCCACTCCGTGTAGTCGCTGCCACAACAATACATGGCTACCATTAACGAAGGTATCATTGACGGGTCGGTGGTCAATGAAGAAGCAGGAGCCTGAATTATTTCTACCTCTGTAACACTGCGACAGGAGTTAAGAATAGAACAGAATAAATACCAATATTATTTCCAAAATAATTAAAAGTAAGTACAGACAAACAGGAGAAGAGAAACACAAATATACATACGAGAAAAACAAATCTGCATTATGCTCGCATGTATTTTTTATGGAAATAGCCGACAAACGAGCTGACGATCCACCTGATGGTAAGTGGCTATCGTCGTCCATGGACATTAGCGACACCAAAGGCATCACTGATGCGTCGCCGGCCAAGAAGAAAAGTCGTTTGGCGGCACCACAGAGAAATAATTAATAAACTATTAATTAAAATCAATATAATTCCTCAGAAGGGCCTTACCACCAGCGGGTCGGATTTAGTCGCCTCTTACGAAGAATATTAAAACGTACGCGCAAGTGTGTCTGTGTGTGTGTCACCTGAGGCAGACGGCGTAGGGCAGGCGCACGTCGAGCGTCCAGGCGAGCAGCGCCAGCAGCTGCGCCGCCAGCCCCAGCGCCGCCGCCACGCGGTGCGCGGGCTGCCCGGCCGGGTCCGCCGCCGCCGCCTCCTTGTTGGCCGACACTGGACAGTGGACAGTGGACACATTGCAGCTGACTCGGGCCGCTTACACGACTCGCCGAAGCAGTTAGATATGATTTATGTATTATCATTTGCTTTGTAAAAAAACGTAGTGAACAATACCTGCATACCTGCATAATTATGCAGATTTGTAAAGTAGTAGGTACCTAACCTCAGATTATAAAACAGTCCCATCACAACTTTTTTAAATTCAAAACATTCATTTGTGTGGGCATTTTACTATTTTTCAAGGCAGCAATGCAGATCATCTTTTCTTTTATTTTTTCATTCATCCCTTTAGAATGATGCTTTACCATCGACGAGGAGAAATAGCGAAAAAAACTCCTGTAAAGAGGGTTGCAATGATAACGTAAGCAGCCCACTCACCCCAAGCTTGTATATGCTCGCAGTCCCCGTCGGTGGGCAGCCAGGGCGCCACGATGTGCAGCTGCGGCTGGCTGGGGGGCTCCGAGCCCTCCTCCGACCCCACAAACTCCATGTCCTCTATACTGTCACTGGAACAGAAAGTCGTAGTTTTTTTTTATGGAAATATCCATCAAAAGAGCTGACGATCCAACTGATGGTAAGTGGCTATTGTCACCCATGGATATCAGCAACATTTTTGAATTTTATAAAATAAAGTAAAAAAATGTCATTAATGGTATTATACAACCACTTAGGCCAGTAGCACTGCAACACAGGGTTTTTTTTTGGATGTGAAGCAAATCCAGGTTGTCTTTAACAATTAATGGTGAAGCAAATTCATCACTTTGGGTATCCATTTATGGGTACTTAAGTAGCCTCAGTACAATTTTTTATGGGACATTGTGACTATTTACCATTTTTTTGTGTGAAAAAAAAAATAGAACAATGGGGAATGTTCTGAAGAACTCTTCAATTTAATACCGGCGGCCAACTTCCACCATCGCTCAACGCGCCGCAATGCCAGGTTTCACAAACACCATATCAATACCTGGCATTCGTCCACGGTAAGATTTACACGACATTTCCTTCCGCGTACGTGTAAACTGTGGAACGAACTACCACTGACGGTATTCCCACGGTGCTATGATATGGGGACCTTCAAGAAGCGGGTCCATCACTTCCTTCTTAGCCGGCAGCGCACTGGTAGCGCCTCTGGTGTTGCGAGTGTCCATGGGCGACGGTGACTGCTTACCATCAGGTGGCCCGTCTGCTCGTCTGCCTGCGTACTACATAAAAAAAAAAAAAAAAAAAAATTGAACAAAAAACTACATAATGCCTTAGTGAACAATACCTGGAATCATAACTTATATACACAGGAAATATGTATCTATTCAACTGTCGTATCCGCGAGCGCCTCAGTGCTGCTAACACCTCCGTCTGGTCGTTGTAGAAACCAATTTTGTTCTGCAATTCTAATCTTTGGGCCTGAGCATGCTTGCCTAAGCTCATGACTCTCTTTTGATACCTCGGCAGTTTGAGACGTAACTCCTCATTACACTGCTTCAAGTCCTTCAGTTCCTTCTTTTTGTTATTGATAATACTTTTTCTCTGCTCTATGGCCAGCTGCAGCAAGTGGAGCTTGTCCCTGGACTGCTTGGTCTCCGTCAGTAAAATATCTTTTTTTAATTTTGTAGCCAGGAGCTTCTCACACCTGTCCAGAACATGTTGTCTGTTTATTTTTACACGCATCAATTTCACCTGTTTGTCAGCAAATCTGAAAATAAAGAGTAGCAATCAAAAATTTTGCATGTGAAGTAGTAACATTTAAAAAAAATTACGTGGCTAATAATATAAAATTACAAAAAGATCTTTTTGCATTTTAAATGTTTCCAAAATTATAATTTACTTATGTACTTCATTAATGGTACAGTAATAAAGTATGACTGTAATATAAACTTATGTTTATTGTTAGTTTACCGTTCAAATACATGCCCAATATGGTTTCTCAAGGCCTCGAGTTGCGAGTATAAATGTAACTTAATTATGATGTACTCGGTAACATTTTTATTTTTACAAGAAAGTTTGAAATCTTCACAATATAAATTCATTGCAAATAGATGAGTCATTAGTCAAGATAAAAGATATTGCGCAAAATCTTACCTATCCGAGTAGGGCATCGAAGAATGGACGAAATTGCCATTTTTTACACATTCTGTGCAATAGAAGTTCTTTTTCACGGTGTAACATAAAGTGCACTTCTTGTAATGTCCATCACTTTCAGTGGACGAAACCCTAAAGTCCCTGGGTGCTTCACTTTCGTTTAAATAACTCAACGACATATTTCTTCCTGTTTTTGATTACAATTACCACATTCAACACAACAAAAAGTCTGACACTTGACATGACAGTCACTCCCTACGTTCCACTAGACGATCACAACGATCACGCTCACGACCGCGGTTTTTCCTGTTCCACTAGCTTGTGAGCGTTACAATCATACACCCAAGTGGAACGGGTACTTCGACCCACCCCGTGAGGTGGGTTGTTTTGAGCGTGCCGTGAACTGCCGTGAGCGAAATTAATGACGTCATCAATGACGTTTTCACCGCGACCATGACGACCGTGGTCGCCATGTGGAACGCGTTTTGATCGTTGTGAGCGATGTGAGCGTCTACTGGAACGCAGCCACTATGACTTGTCATTTACAGCTGTATGTCAAAACGCTTTCTGTCTGTCTGACAATAGACATTTTATTTGATTGGTTTTCTGATTGTTTAATGCAATGGATTCCAGTATTTTAAGCCGAGATAATGTATCAAGTACTTACCTACTAATCACTATAAATATTCAGTATAAAAATTCAGAAATCCGAGGTTTCCATGTTGTTAACGCCCCAGGCACTCCACTATAACTCCGCGACACGGAACTTTCTTTGGAGGTCGGAACTCGGAAGTTGTTAATAGATGGCCCAGCTACAACTCCAGCCATCTAGCGTGTCAAAATAATATTATTATTTGATTATTATTAATTTCGAGACAAAAGTGGCCTTAGGTAGACTGGGTGGGAATTGGGATTCAAGCCGTTCCGCGTTGATCATAATTATTATTTATATTTTTTAAAATTTGGAAAACTTACATAAGTTATCCAGGTTCTTTCCCAGACTGGCCGGAACTAGATTTTCAATTTTATGCATAAACTGGCCAATGTGGATAGATTAATTTTGACGACCCGTATGACGCAATGGTTACCATGCCGGATGGTCCTTGGTTCGATTCCCAGCGAGGCGAAAATTTGAATGATGAGTTTGAATTTCTGTTCTCGGTCTGGGTGTAAATGTCCTCGTCTAGTGTGTTTGCCATGGCCTATTTTATTTTTATGCATCGTGGGCATCGTGGCTAAGAGGCCAGGGAAAACAACTATACACTTCAGTGGTATTACTCCATTTGCTGATGAGTTTAACCTCGTAATATATTATTATGTAATAGGAATAGGATATGGTGTCGGTATAAAGACTTCATTGAGAATAACCTCGAAAATATTCATGTATTATTAATGGTCCCAAGAATTGATAGTGAGTTAACAGAATTATTATTATTATTATATTATATAATCCTAGACTTACCACGTAGTGAACTATATAATTGTTCTCCCAGAAGGAGTTGAGATGGGACTTTGTTGTCTATGGCGGGTTTTCTCCGTTCCCCCCCAACACCTCGGGAAAAATCTGACATTTCACATTTTCAAGATGGCGGCCTCTCTGCGATTTTCAACTTTTTTGTTTATGACTTTTTGCGGGATTTTTTTCGACTGTATTGTAACGTTTTGAGGGAGGAATACGAAAACTTTGGAAAAAATTGAAAAAACAAGATGGCCGCCGAGATATTTCAGTTTGAATTTTTTCGATTTCAGAGGTCACTTTGCGGGGTCGCATCGGGGTGGTTTTTCAACTTTTTTTTAATATTTTTTTAGTGTTCGTTTGACTGTATCCTCAATTTTGAAATTTTGGGGATATTTATTTTTTCGACAAGATGGCGGACGCGGTGGCGGCCATTTTGAAAAATGTACGGAAAACGACGTTTTTTGGGTGAATTTTTCTTCGGGTTGGCAACATTTGAGCGGGTGTCTTTGTTCCGGGCGGTTATGTAACTTGACCCAAAGTGTTGCAAGGTTGAGTTTTTTTTTCTTTTGTCGATACATTTTTTTTGGACTTTTTATTCAAAAATATGAAAAGTAGAAGGAGCAATATTTTTAATCAAAATGCCACACGGGCAAACGTGTCGTGGTCGTCGTAATGACATTTGACTATTTTCGTCGATGTCGGCTGGCAACACTGGATGCTGGATTTTTTTTTTCGTTTTACGAAAAGTCGAATTGATCTCCCAGAAGGAGTGGTGGGGGGTGGGTACAATGTATGTGAGAATTTTTGGTTTGCCTCCGTGTCTATGGGAAAAATCCGACCTTTCAAAAATCCAAGATGGCGGCCGAGACGAAATGACCAACTTTTTTTTTCACTATGCACTTACCCGAGATTGGTGTCGTTTTCGGCTAATGTTGGGAAACGTGTTACGATGAAATTGGAAAAAAATAAAAAAACAAGATGGCCGCCGAGATATTTCAGTTTAAAATTTTTCAATTTTCGAGGTGACTTTGCGGGGTCGGATTGCAATGGGTTTTCAACTTTTTTCCGATTTTTTTACGCAATTGCCTCGGGTCTATCCCCAATTTTGACGATTGGGGTATATTTTTTTTTTCTTAAAGATGGCGGATCCTATGGCGGCCATTTTGCAAAATGTACAAAAAATTGCATTTTTTGAGGTAAAAAATTTTGAGGTTTGCAATATTTGAGGGGGTCACTTTGTATTGGGCGGTTGTGAGGCTTGGTCTGAAGTGTTGCCAGGTTACGTTAATTTTTTTTTCATTCATACATTTTTGTGAACTTTCTATTCAAAAATATAAAAAGTAGAAGGAGAAACATTTTTAATCAAAAAATTGCACCAAAAAATTTCTCGTGGCCGTCGTAATGACATTTGACCATTTTCATCAAAATTAACTGGCAACACTGGCTGCTGGATTTCTTTTTCACGTTTTTTCACATTTCGAATAGCCCAGCCGAAAGTATTGGTGGGGCGTTATAATGATGTATTGAGAAGTTGCTTGACTATCTATGGTTATTATAGGAAAAATACGAGCATTCGAAAATTCAAGATGGCGGCCGCTCGGCGATTGTCAACTTTTTGTTTACTTTGAGCACCTACCCGACATTGGTGTCGTTTTCGGTTAATCTTGGGACGACTAATGTGATGAAGTTGGAAAAAATTGAAAAAACAAGATGGCCGCCGAGATATTTCAGTTTGAAATTTTTCAATTTTCGAGGTGTGTTTGTGGGCTCGCATCGCGGTGGTGTTTTAACATTTTTGCGATATTTTTACTTTATTGACTTGGGTCTATCCTCAATTTTGACATGTTGGGTATATTTTTTTTTTCGACAAGATGGCGGACCCCGTGGCGGCCATTTTGTAAAATGTACGAAAAACTTCATTTTTTGAAGGAAAAAATTTGTATGTTGGCAACATTTGAGGGGGTCACTTTGTATGGGGCGGTTGTGTAACTTGACTGAAAGTGTTGCCAGGTTACGTTGATTTTTTTTTCATTCATACAATTTTGTGAACTTTCTATTCAAAAATGTAAAAAGTAGAAGGAGAAACATTTTTAATCAAAAAATTACACTACAAGATTTTGTGTGGGCGTCGTAATGACATTTGACCATTTTCAACTCAATCATCTGGCAACACTGGAGTCCAGAATTTTTTTCACTTTTCGAGTAGATGAGCCGAAACTATAGATCAAGGGTATGGAAAATGTATGGAAGATATTTATAAATTAATACAATCGTTTTAGAAAAACTATAAAATTTTTGTGTTGCCATACAAAAAATAATAGTTTTCATACAAATTTATTTTTGAATCGAATATTTCGTTATTATAATGTATGGGGCATTTGTAGGTACTGACATTTTGTAAATTTTGGTGAAAAAAAATTAAGTGTTGCCGTACAAAAAATTATAATTTTCATACAAATGTATTCTTTTTTCGAATGTTTGAGGCTGTTGTCCCCATTTGATTTCTTTGTAATGTATTAGGCGTTTGTAGGTACTAAAAGGCCGGACACGTTGGTGTAACCAATGTTTGGTAATGCCATACAAAAAATTATAATTTTCATACAAATGAATTTTTTGTACGTAATATTTCAGGCTTTTGTCTCCTTTTGATGTCATTAAAATGTATACGACGTTTATTGCTACTGATTGATCGGTCACATCCATGTAAACGTGTTTCAGTGTTGCCCTAAAAATGAGAAACTTTCAGTATTGCCATACAAAAACAAGTATTTTTCACAAAAATCTATATCGAACATTTCGGACTGTTGTTTGCATTTAATGTCTATAAAATGTATGAGGCGTTTATAGGTGCAAATAGACTGCACATTATATGAATGATAAAAAATCCGTGTTGGCATACAAAAAATATTTTATTGTTCAATCTAGAAAACAAAATTAACGTGTAGGTTCACATTTAAAATCTCGAAAGATAATTTAAGACATCATTCAAGATATTATTTTTTTGTACCATTATAGTGTTGTTATTACCAACTGGTCTGGTCTGATGTGATTGTCTGTTTCTTGACTCTCCTCTCCGATAGTTTAGTTTGAACCTGATTTTGTCATTTATATTTACTTCTCTCTACTCTGCCCTATACTGCTCTGAATAGTTAATATGTGTGTAGGCACAATTAATTTTGAGTATAATTATTTTTCAATCATAACTAAAAGGTGATAAATACTGGTTAAGCCCTACCCACTAATAGAAGCAAAAAGCGTTATAAGCGTTATCCTATAGCAGCAATATACAACACCACGACAGCGTACGATTTGTTTGTAAATCGTCTCGCATCTCAAGTGTTGCCAGATAAATAAAAAATGTGCACATTTTTTGCATTTGCATTTGCATAATACTAAAATTGCAGCTAAAAATATAATAAAAAATAACACGTCATGCATGACGCAGAATATCGGTTTAAGTCAGTTTTATTATTTTACTCCTGAACAGTTTTTAATAAATTATAGTTAAGAACCCTCAGCATTAAACGAAACTGCATCATAATCGGTCTATTCATTTAGGAGATACGATGCCACAAACAGACACACATACAAATCATAATTCCCCCCTCTTTTCGCGTCTAGAGTTAAAATATTGTCCTAGCTTTTACCCGCAGTTTCACCCGCCTTAAAGACATTTTTCAAAAAATTTTTATTTTTCACGAACTTTTCAGTGAGGGTCCTATCAATATTGGTTCAGCCCATGGAATTTTGCGATAAAAAGTACCCTATGAGCTATTTCAGGTTATATTCTACCCGTTTGCCAAATTTGATCGAAATTCGTCCAGTGTTATTTGCGTGAAAGAGTAACAATCATACCTCTTGAGGGTTTACAAAAAGCATCTCTTAGTGCTCCCCTACACTCCCAAAGGAACATAATACATGCCAAAAACTTCTTGCCCCCAGTAGCTTCGGCTGTGCGATTGATTGTAAATTGTAATGTAATGTTACTACAAAACGGTCTTCAAATTTTTCCCTTACGACATTGCTTCTCACCACATTTCATTTTTCTTGATCAACCGGAACGTAAACTTAAGTCTTTAGGGGATAGGTTTTGATTACCTTGCGAGTGTCGAAAGAATTAAAAAAAAAGCATAACAAAGAGTTTTATGATTGCGTTGACTTTTAAAAGCTTAATTTTTTCACAACTCTAAGGGATTGCACAGCAGACCTAAGTATTGGATATTATTTTTTAAATTAATACCTCCACGTATTCCTTAGTGAAAGGTTCTAGACAGACACACATACAGACAGACGGACCTTTTACCTCAAAAGCAAAAATGGAACGTAAAAGGACCCTAAAAATAATAATATAAAAAAATATAAGCTACTGGCAGATACATTAAACATCCATACTAAAATATACCCCATAACCTGATATAACAGGTCCATTCCCGTTATAAAAATCGTCATAAACTATCTGTGACATAAATTTCATCCGAATCCGTTTAGCCGTATTAGCGTGACTGAATAAAGACATAAAAATTTTCACTACAATATGTTCGTAGTATTTACATAATCTCCAAGTACGTGATAAGTATTACAGTATAATAAAACTACTTTTTACAATGTATGAAATAAAACTATGTACCTATATAATATATATCATTGTGCCGTTCTTTAAGTAAGTTGAATACAAGTCACATTATGATTTAATTGAGTACTCTTTTAAGTCTTAATATAGGCCCTTAGAAAGGATTCAACTCCGAAATATATCACGCATGAATGGAGTTGTTAAATTATGGACTGGTTGTTGAATAGTAACATTCCCGAAATTAAAGATTATTATTAATGCCTCACTACTGAGGTGTTCCACTCTTTATCTCTGGAACCCATCATCAGAGCCTTCCTATATTAAAGGAGGACTTGGGTAGAGAATTTTAGGTACTGTAGTTGTAAGTTTGACGACCATCACTAAATAACTATTTAAGTTAACATTTTCATGAGTTTTAGTTTGAAATTCATCATATTATATATTCTACTGCCGTGGTCACATGTCTAACATCTACAGGCACTACCCGAAAAAACTTATAAAGATTTTATTTTACTATTCTATTCTAGCGCTAAGGATCTCGGTGCTATACTGCGGTCGGACGGAGAGACGGACATGAAGAAACTATTATTATTTACTTGGTGACCCGGCGAACTTCGTATCGCCTAATGCTAAATAAATTATCGCGTAATGAATGTAGGTTTAACAAATCAGAGATCATTAATTTCCCTCTCCCTCTCCCCTCTCCCTCTCCCATTTCCTTTTCCCCTCTCTCTCTCCCCTTTCCCTCTCCCTCTCTCTACTTACTCTGCCCCTCTCGATCTCTCTCCTTCTTACTCTGCCCCTTTCCCTCTCTCCCATTTCCTTCTCACTATCTCCCATCTCCTTCTCCCGCTCCCTGTCTCTCTCTCCCTCTCGCTCTCTCCCTCTCGCTCTCTCCCTCTCGCTCTCTCCCCCTCTCTCTCCTTCTTACTCTGCCCCCCTCCCTCTCTCTCCTTACTCTGTCCCTCTTCTTATCACTCCTTCTTACTCTGCCCCTCTCCTTATCTCTCCTTCTTACTCTGCCCCTCTCTCTCTCTCCCATCTCCCTCCCCTGCTTCCTGTCTCTCTCCCGCTTCACATCCGTCTCCCGCCCCCAGTCCCTCTCTCGCGCGCGGTCCCTCTCCCGCTTTCTGTCCCGCTCTTTCTCCCTCCCCGCTCCCTGCCCCTCTCCCTTTCCCTCTCCTCTCGCTCCCGGTCCCTGTCTCGCTTCCCGTCCCCCTTCCCTTCCCCCTCCCGCCAAAAAAATAGTGTGAAGCCGAACATGTCGCAAAAAGACCCGTGAATCGAAAAATCGAAATTTTGCAGACCAATGATATTTTAGAAAAAAATATTTTTTTATTTGTTCTTTTGCAGAAGAAAAAGGCACGCGCGCTGCTTTAGCAGCGCGCGCCCCACGCAAAACCTAGTCTATATATATAAAATTGAAAGCGACACACCGCTGATTAAACAAAAAATCTCAGAAACTGCCGAACCGATTAAGATGAAATTTGGCAGGGAGATAGTTTATGCTAAGGAGACGTCCACTAAGAACGGATTTTTGGAAATTCATCCCCTAAGGGGTACAAATAAGGGTTAGAAGACACTTTCATACAAACCAACTTTCTTAGTTTTAGATTTATAAATTTGAAATTTTTTATGTAGGTTTATAGTAATAAACAAAAGTTAACTTTAATATATTTTTTTGGAAAATCATCCCTTAAAGGGTTAATTTACTGAATTGAACTTAGTAGGCAACTTCGTCATTTTTGAAGTTAAAAACATGAAAATTTACCTATTAGCTCCAGACTAGAAAAAAAAATTGTAAGTATTATGATTTTTTGGAAAATCATCCCCTAAAGGGTTAATTAACAGTGCGAAAGTTAGTATGGCAACTTCGTCAGTTTTGAAGTACGAAGGGCGAAAATTTGTATATAAGCTTATAGTTAGACACAAAAAATAACTGTATCACTGTTTTCTCGAAATTCATCCCCTAAAAATAGGGGTTGGTAGTCAACTACATACAAAACAACTTCGCCAATTTTAGAGTTATAAATATGAAAATTTTTATGTAAGTTTATAGTTGTGAACAAAAGTTAATTTTAACACGGGTTTTTGGAAAATCATCCCTTAAAGGGTTAATTTAGAGACATTTAGTACGCAACTTCGTCATTTTTAAAATTAAAAACATGAAAATTTATATTAGCTCCAGATTGGAAACAAAATTTGGAAGTACAAATTACGTTTTTTTGGAAAGTCATCCCCTAAAGGGTTAAATAAGAGTGTGCAAGTTAGTATGCCAACTTCGTCAGTTTTGAAGTAAGAAGGGTGAAATTTTGTATTTAAGCTTATAGCGTTAGACACAAAAAATAACTGTACCACTGTTTTCTCGAAATTCATCCCCTAAAAATAGGGTTGATAGTCAACTATGTACAAATCAACTTCGCCAGTTTTAGAGTTATAAAATATATGATTTTTTTTATGTAAGTTTATAGTAATAAACAAAAGTTAACTTAGATATTTTTTTGGAAAATCATCCCTTAAAGAGTTAATTTAGGGGAATGAACTTAGTAAGCAACTTCGTCATTTTTTAAGATAAAAATGGACATGGAGCAGGAGAGGGAGAAAGAGTGGAAGAGGGAGATAAAGAGGGACAGGGAGCGGGAGAGGGAGTGGGAGCGGGACAGAAATCGGGAGAGGGTGTGGGTGCGGGCGGGAGAGGGACTGGGAGCGATAGAGGAAGAGGGAGAGGGATATGAATTGGGAGAAGGTCCTCGAGCGGGAAAGGGAGAGGGATATGTGGTGGGAGAAGGACCTCGAGCGGGAAAGGGAGAGGGAGTGGGACAGGAAGAGGGAGAGCGAGGGGAAGTGAGACGGGGGGCGAGAGAGGAAGAGGGCAAGGGGAGAGAGGGAGATGGAGAGGGAGAGGGAAAAGAAAAAATATGTTAATGTTGTTTACTATTCCAAACCCGCTCCCGGAGGAATGATATGTGATTGTATCGTAAGTTTCAGTATGTAAATTCCTAAATATAAGTAATTAAGTACTTCAATATAATTGAACCTGTTTTTCAATTTTCTTTTGTAAGGGATACTAAATAATATGATTAGCATAATTTCCGCGTGCGAAGCTGCGGGCAACAGCTAGTTATTAATAAGTGCGGTGGTTGGAGCAAATATGAATATGCCCACAACGTATTGGGCATTAAAATATTAACCGTCTTCTTTCCCCTTATTAATATTCAACACTGATATAATTTGGCAGCGCTTAATAATAAATTAATAACTGTATCGTCATTATAAAATTAAATTACAGAGAATAATGTAATACTTTAGAATTAGATGATTATCACGAAAAGTTTGTTAAGATAATAGGATAATAATATAATATAATTAAATTGTTTTAGCGGGACTCCCAGTAAACGCCGAAGCGTCAAGTGTTACGAGAGTTGAGGGTCTTTATGTATAGAACGACACCTAATTGTTTACTTAAGTCGGCTCTTTTACAATCTAGCAATTTTAAGGTACGTTTTGTATATTATTGTTCCACTTTCCATCATTGCACCACTCGCCGAAGATTGAAATTTCACCCACAGATTGGATTCGTGGAGAACCTCTACGGTCAGATTCTCACGATCTTTTTTGCCACGCACTTGCCAGCTGTGGAATGAGCTTCCTTCTGAAGTATTCCCGGAGCGCTATGACATGGGGGAAAGAACCCCATTCTTTAAAAAAGGTGTAAAAAGAGTTCTCCTTCAGGGCCGGCGTTGCATTGGTGATTTCTCTGGTATTGCTCATGTCCATAGGCGACGGTGACCACTTACCATCAGGTGGCCCATCTGCTTTTTCGTCAGCCCCTTATTGTTATTTATCTACCTAAGTAGGTGCAGAGAACCTAACCTGGGCAATACCATTATAATTATAATCATTACAATAGAGTCAATGTCGATGTGGGAACTTTTATCGTGTCAAAAGCTACTCTTGTTTTCCAGATAATAACATCGTCTATGATTGATCGATAAATTATATTATCAACACACACTTAGTCCATCAGCTCGTTTAATGCGTGGCTTCAACCGAATCACCCACTATTAAGAACTGGTCTCTCCTCTTGAGAAACTCCACTAAGCAGTGTGAATTGGGTTTTAGTGGCCAACCCAAGTGTCGGATGTATCCATACCTCTCGAAAGCCTTGGCTTCTGTTATCTAAACATATCAACCGATGCCCTCCGAACCATGGAAGCGCTCAAACTACAACGCACTAACGTTTACCTACCCACCGACCGACCGCGCCCGATATTGCTCAACTCGACCGATCACTCAGGAGTTAGGATGGACACAAGCTGCCAGGCAATGAGCATCTTCAACTTCGCATTTTCTGATAAAAACGTAAAAATCAGGAGAAAAACCTTTAAATATTATACTCCAATATAACCAGCATGTGCGGAAAGCGACAGTCCCGAACTCGTTTTACATTTGAAACGGAATGAATAATCAGAGGACGGTCCCGTTCGCTAACGAGGTGGGCTAATGGAATTAATAATCTGCCAGATCATATGCAAAAATGGCGGACCGTGCCAGGCCATGCAGTTATCCCACTGGCGGCTGACAGGCGCTCGTCTGACTACCGACAGGCAACGATAAGATATAAAGAAGATATTTGTGCTTGACTTTTATTTTACTCGGAGTTACGAGCAATACGGTAAATTAAGTAAGAATCCATCGCTTTCTCTACTTAGGGCGGACGCCTAGGTCTAGGTTTCTACTTGAGACCTACATAATTATGTGAATTGAACACTTCCGCAACTGGACTTGCTACACTTACTCTGGGTGCTCATCTATTTGTTTCTCATTGATTAATGTTAACTCTGCCTCAATACAAAATAAAACTAACATTTTGATTTGATCGTGGGAACCTAACAGTGCCGATGTTGTTTATTGTTGTATGCCAATACAATACAAGTTTTTATGAAAACCGCTTAATTTTAATTTTAATTCAAAAATTGTTGTGATGACAGAAGGTTAAGTTTGTAGGGTAATTAGAGTATGTTTGTATGTCAATATTGTTCCTATGCACTATGTAATGTAATAAAATAACTAACCATGATGTTCTCAGCGATCATAGACGATGGTGCAGCTGATCGCCGACCGCCGGCGTGGCAGCCGTCGCCTCGTGCACGTACGGGAGGTAATGTGTTGCGTTAGTGTTATGCTCTAGAAAATTAAACCATAGCTTATGATACATAAAGCTTATAAAAGTTAATAAGCGCAGCACGTGGCCCAAATGAGAACGTAGAGTGGAACCTTTCCGTGCTCTGCCGTGTCTTTACGGAGATGTGCTTATCCTTTTATTGGACGAGATATGAGGGCCGAGGTAAAGGTTTATCTCACCGGTCGTGTCGGTTGCGATTCAATTTAATTTAATATTTTGTTTTCTGTTATTAAATTTATAATATATAATTTTTTCCGCGCCCAAAATAAACATAACAAAATTGTAATATCCCGACCTGTCTCGAGCTGTCCCGAGCTGTTCCAAGCTATTCCAAGCTGTCTCGAGCTGTCCCGCTATCTCTCTCCTCACCGATATATCACTCCGCGACGCTGGAGACTGAAGCACAGAGCTCTGTTCACTTTAAGAGCCATTTCCTGTCTTGAAACTGCAAGCTTTTATCAACAACTTAGGAAGTGCTACCGGTAAACAAACTTGCGACTCGCGAGATACTTGTTCCTCTGCAATATAAATTAATGTGCATATTATTATCTGGCTTCAGCTCCCCGACCCGAGTCTTTGTTGTCTTTGTCTCGGGTCAACATTTCAACTTTGTTTTCTTTACTTATTTATAAGTACTATTATTTATCTGTGCTATTACTAAATTGATCCATAGTATCATTTATATTGTATTACCTTTTTTAATGTGGATCATGGTGGTTGAATACTATATCTATAGATAGTCCGCTTGATACTTACATAGCTAATGCCTTCATGAAACAGGCTGCTTGTAACACTGTTGCAGGCATTCGGTTTCGCAAACAAAAATAGAATGAGTTTAATTCTACATACCTAATATAAAGTTGATACGTAGTTGTGTAGCTGGAGGCCACAGCCAAATACAACAGCTGTAAATGCAGGGTTAAAATAATACTGAATAATTGTCAAACTTTGTGCCGGAACTGTCCTCAAACGGTGTAGTGTTATCACAAGTGTTATTGCAGCCTGCAGGTACGACGCGTCGGAACGAAGCTACTCCACACTCTCATTAAAATTGAGCGGCCACGGTCCAACACTAACGAAACAAAACGAATTTCCGCCGCAGGCATGTAACACCGGCCGCGGCATCCGGATGGGAGTCCCAATGCCAACGTACTTGTAGCTCGTAGCTCGTAGCTCTCTGTGAGTCCGTGAGGCTCTGTCATAGAGTAACTTCGTATGGCTCTGTGTCCGCACTCGCGCCGCTAGCGGCATAAATACTGTTTCAGTTACAAAAAAATTAGTAGTACCTATAATAACTTAGTTACTGTACACCGGCATACAAACTGTTGTACTGCTTTTTTGTACATGATAAAACAAAGTGCGAATATAACATATATCTACATTTTCCTGTAACTGTGGAGAAATAAATACTTTTCTTTCTTTCTTTCAACTGAAGTTATGTGGATCCTGCTTCATATTAAATTGAGTCAATGCAACTAATGTTATGTCAATTGCCAGCCCGCTTGCATGTTTATTTGTTCCCGCAATACTTCTAAGCTATGTAATTAAATCGACAAATGCGATATCACTGAAGCGTCTTCTGAATACACGAGTATTATATGGAGGAGATGTCACTGTGGGTTCCTTAGAACAGTCGCCACTCTCGCCAGAGAACTAGAGAACATCTGCAGTTACTGACAGATAGACAAATCACAGCCGAAACCAGTAGACCTTAAAGCATAAAATTTTGTTTGAATTAATAGCGTGGATGCATTTAGGTGATCGTAGTTAACTATTTTGTCTTAGTTAAATGTAGGTATGTGCATATAGGACGTTGAAAACAACGGGAATAACAAGCAGGGAGCAACTTCCTTGAACGCGAACATGGTCTGTGATGCTACGTTTTAAATTAAGGTTTTAAGCTGGTAGCGTTTTGTGAAAATAAAAGAGAATGTCATTTCACAAAAAAATTTAGTGGAATTACCGCTACACCGCTACGGAACGCTCGCACGGGTACTTATCCGGAAAACTGGTGGATTATTTCGAGTGAGTACTTGGGAATATTTGAAAGTTAGTATCGTATTAATACCGTGAAATTCACCGTAACTCACTGTGAGACGAGTTAATTAAGTTGGTGATATCGCTAAAGCTATCTGTGTCTCCATCTGCTGCTCCGGTACAGTCGCAATGCAATCTGTTATAGGGCGGGACGCGAATATAATTAAGTAAAGGATGAATGTTCGAACATAACCGTTATTCCATCCTGCCCATCTACTTCTTATCGTCCGGAACCTGGTTACATCTGTGATCTGACCAAGACCACCCATTTGAACCGTACCCATTATTACTTGAAGTACATATTTGATTACCTTCAGGGCCAATTGTTACTGTATACTAAATACCTCACTCGGTCGTCCGCCAACCTCCATCTGGCCCGCCGCCGCCGGCCGGCCGCGTCCAAATGCTCCGCTATTTCTCGGGTCGGCTAAGTAATGGAGGATCTTTGTTCCTCGCTCGCGATCTTGATGCAATCTGCTTTATTTACTGCACGGGATTACCCCACCCCCCGCGCCTCTCCCGCGATCTCCCGCGAGCCCCGCGGCTCTTTCATCCACTTACATTGTTAGCTTCCGTCAAATAAAATGGAAAATTGAATGGATAAAAAGTTTACCGGCCGGCTCCTTCCCGCTCCAGCTAGCGGGCGCCGCGCCCTCGCGCCCTCGCGCCCTCCTCGACCAAATAAATTGGTGGACACTAATGTAACAAGTCTCGTCAGCCAGGGGCGCGCGGAACAATTTAATTTCACAGGATAAATATTGTAATTTGTGATGAATTGTTTCAATAATTCCCCTGGGAATGGGAATGGGATATTATTATTATTAACGTTGGCTGGGTTGGATTAGAACTGGTGGGAGTGGGAAGATGTGACCGTAGTAACGAACATATTTTGACAAGCGTTTTATTACTTACCAATATCGACAACAGTGAAAACTCAGTTGCTGTTATTTTTTTATGGATAGGCCAGATGGACAATCGTGCTGACGATCCGTCTGATGTTAAGTGGCTATCACCGACCATGGATATTTTGGGAAACCCCACCTTTAAAGGATTAAAGTAGGGGTTGAAAATTTGTTTGCAGTCGATGAAAAAAACATTGTGTTCAGAGTTGAAATTTTATATTAAGGCAAGTTTAGTATAGTTTGGTCTTCAGCCCTGGACAGTCAGCGACAGCATGATATTATCTGCGCCGATATCTGGCAAGTGGAAAGTTATTTGTTGCCAACTCCAGGTATAATAACTCAATAACTTGTCATCGTTGAATAAGTTCTATATAGGACGGCAAGTGCCAAGAACGGCAAACCGCCTTTTGTTTTACGTGGCATAAATTCTTAATTGAAACAAATTTGAGCGGATTTGAGAAGTTATTCCCGTTAAATAAAGTTATAATGTAGATCTAAGATAAATCGGCGTAGAAAGGACGGAATTATTTAGCATCATTTTTCATGATAATCCGAATATTTTCATCTCACGTTTCCACCGGGATATTAAATGCCTTCCGAAGGATCATAATTCCTAAAATACAGTTTTGAGACCGCATAGGATTTCAGGTGCGGTGATGTTACACAGGCATTTGTGGCGCTGAAGGCTCACTTGTAAAACATGTTTCAAACTTCTCCGGGCCAACCTTTTCAAATGCCTAAAGATAATCCAGACTGTTCTTTTACTCCAAGGTTTTTAAATTTTATCGACGTTATTACAAAAATCTCTTTTTTCTAAGGTTTCGCTGCGCATTTTTTATGAGTTAAAAGTAAATTGCAAAAGCGTCAAAAATCTTATTATATTTTCTTTATACATTTTAGTTTTATTAAAGGATGCTTGTACGATATCGTAAGTAGGTATATCGTGATGTTATAATACCTATTTGATTTCGGTATTACCTGCTAGAGACCCGCTTCAAAAATTTATTTGTTTATCAGCAGCACCTGAAATGAAACAACTATAATTTACTATTTATCGGACATAAGACCAGCATAAGATTAAAATCAGCATTATTTTTTTGCAACAGCTGTAGGAGAGCAATCAAAATTTTTTGATAACTTAACTCAATACACTCGTATATGTATTGTACATTAACACATTCAATGCTTTTTGCTCGGATCCGAGCATGGCGGGGCCATAGTAGCGGTGCCGCCGACTCGGATCCGAGCAAGCGTTCCGTTTTTTTGTAATATTCAATAAAGCTCCAGTTTTCGAGCCGAGTAAATGTTGTTTTGGGCGGCCACTCTAGCAATATAGTAACTTGCGAAAACGAGTATTGGTTTCATTCTAACAGTATTAGTAACAGTTATTTACTTACAATTTTTTTTTAAATAACAAGTCACCACATGATGACATGTCTGAACTGTATACTGTATATCATATATAAGCACGAATGTATAAGTGTGCGTATGGCCTGTGTGTGAGTCCTGTGTGTGTTTGTGTGTCATATGGTACAAGATTTTGGCCAAGAAAAGTAAAATAAGTTAAAAGTCGTTTTGATTACTTTCCTTACATGATTTTGATGAAGATCCTGGAATTTGATAAAAAAACACGGGGTTGTCAAAATCTTGTGACATATTAGTACGCAAAAACGCACTCACGGAACAAATATCTATGATATTAGTGACTAAACCATTGCCATCCCTAGCTTTCGGATCCGAGCATTCGGCAGCCGACGTGCTGTGTGCCGACGACTCGGATCCGAAAAATGACTTTTTTTAATGGAAATAATAATAATAAAATATACATTCATACATATTTTCAAACATTCATAATAAAACTTTTTATGACGAATTTTGATTAAGTAAATATTATTTACTTAATCAAAATTCGTCATAAAAAGTTTTGGCTCCCGGCTATTACTTTGCATCCATTGTTTAAGCACTGAATGTGTTAAGTTTATATTCGATGCCGTGGAAACAGATCCATTCCCCAGGATGTAGACTCTGCATCTCTTTACATTGTAGAGTATGCTAAACCATGATTCATAATAACAAAAACAACAAAGGCAAAATTGTTACGCAGAGGCAGACAGCCAATTGGAAAAAAATATAGAAAATAACGTTTTATTTTCTATATTGATATCAAAGCACCATAAACTTAATGTAGACATAGATCAGTAAGTATTGGTACATTTATGTACTATTATGTCTTCTGTGGTATCGGCTATGAGTTAAATCAGAACTTGTCACATGATTAGGGATCGCTTGTTTCTGTCCTGCAAGAGTTTCCTTAAGTTGAGTCTACCGTCGTCTTTGGGCATCGATCGCGGCACATAATGGATGGATCTGTAGCGAACACACGGCTACGTGGGCTGAAGCCCAAATGCAACACGGAACGAGTAATTGAATGAAAATAAATTACCCAGCGCGTGTTGGTCACTGCTAGATGCTCTCACGACTCACGTGCGAGAGAAAAGAACGGTAAACCAATTAGGACGCGCGAGATGCGGTGCGATGCGGTGATTGCTGTGGAGCTCAGCAAGGCTATTCTGTTTTGTAACTTGACAGTGGAATCCGCGATGAGTTTCAAAATTGAAGTTCGAGTTCGAGACTCACTTTACTTCGCAAGTGCATACTAGATGGTTAGAGAATGACATGTTAATATGATGCAAGTTCGATTTTGTTTTGTAACTTGACAGCGGAATCCACGATGAGTTTCAAAATTGAAAGTCGAGTTCGAGACTCTCTTCACTTCGAAAGTGCGTACCAGATGATTAGAGAATCAGATATCTAGATCTCGGACTCGAACTTCAATTTTGAAACTCATCGCGGATTCCGCTGTCGAGTTACAAAACAGAATAGCCTTGCAGTACCTACGTAACTTACTGAATTGATATCGAACAGATTACACATAGTCGCCTCAGTCTCTCACGTATAAATAAAAAAACCTTTTTTTCAGTTAAGTTGCACAGTTCATGAAGTAAACTACTTAAGCTTAATAATCTAAATTTTACTAACAAAAAATAACCGACTTCAAAGTCTCAAAAACTACATAGTTGTCAGATCTCGTTCAAATTTACGTGAGACCACATGACAAGCACCTGCTTTCGATTAAAAAAAGAATCATCGGAATCGGTTGGCGTGATATTGAGTTATTCATCAATTTGTCGCGCACATCTTAACATAAATTTACGACTTATGTGGTTTTCTTATGGATGCCATTGTCAGATCTCAATAAAATTTATGTGGGACCACATGACAGCCACCAGCTTTCGATTAAAAAAAGAATCATCAAAATCGGTTCGCCCAGTCCAAAGTTCTGAGGTAACAAACATAAAAAAAAAACAGGGAATAAATTATGTTCTTTAAAATTAGGCAGTTGATGCATCGGTTCTGGGATCCTTAAAAATTAAATATGAATATTCAGCGTGCAGCGGTAATGAGGGCGCCGCAACAATAGCATCGTTAAACGTTCTAAAGCATAAAGCGATGATTAACGCCCATTGAGCTGTCGGTGCAATCAGTAATTCTATCGGTTTATAATTAAAGATTTCACGTTCCCATTGCTGAATTATACTACAGATTATTGAACTACAGAAGCCGGTACGCTTGGTGGGAAGGCTTCACATAAATAATTAAGGATTATGCTATCAATATTTTTATTAAATCATTAATATTATTGCTGGTGTTGCTGGTATCTTTCCGTGAAGCCTGCCTGGTTAACTGCTAACCTCTTGCACGAGTCAGCCGCCAAAGGTTCTGTCGTGTTCCAGCGGGGGCAGGCGGGGGGCTCCGCAGCCAGTTCTTTCATTCTTTCACTCTCTTCTTTCTTGGTCGGCAAAGCATTGGTGTTGCTTTTGTAGATTGTCAGCTCGTTAGCCGGCTCCTTCTTAGAAGTCAGAAGGCAGCAGTGACAAAGCTCCTGACGGAAATACATTCAACCTTATGAATGGAAAATCGTGGCAAAATTGGCAGGTAGAAAGGTAATCCTGCTCCGACCCGAACAAATATCCTACCGATTACCCATCGTGAGGTCAGGTCAGTTCAATCCATGGGTTATTAAAATACCCCGAGAGAGGAGGTCACGTGTCACCCGGTGCGGGTCCTGGTCGGTCCCCGGTCTCCCCTAACGAGTTTACTGCGGTGACAAAAGGTTCGTTAGCGTCAGGAGGCACAAAGGCTCGAAAAAATTCGGTGATCGAATGCGTCGTCAAATGAAATCACTTCCGCTTATATTTCATTTCCGTTAAATACATTTGCGGATACCAAAAGGTAATGTAGTTAAACATTTAATTCATTTTATTCCAATTGAGTTGTTCATTTTAAAAAAAATATTTTTTTTTTAAATGTATTTTAAATCTTAAACACAAATTATATTGATTGGCATTGTTAAAAACGCTTAAAAACTATTTTTAATATTAATAATAACGAAATAAAAGTTGAAAAAAAATCACGTGGCTACGAACACGCCAAATTTGACCGCCATATTTGTGACGTCACTTTAAGTTTATAAGTATTTATAAGTAAGTTTATAGTAATAAAAAACAAAAGTTAACTGCAACACATTTTTTTGGAAAATCATCCCTTAAAGGGTTAATTTAACGGATTTAATTTAGTATGCAACTTCGTCATTTTTGAAGTTAAAAACATGAAAATTTACGTATTAGCTCCAGACTAGAAACAACATTTGTAAGTATTATGTTTTTTTGGATAATCATCCCCTAAAGGGTTAATTAAGAGTGTGCAAGTTAGTATGGCAACTTCGTCAGTTTTGAAGTAAGAAGGGTGAAATTTTGTATATAAGCTTATAGTTAGACACAAAAAATAACTGTATCACTGTTTTCTCGAAATTCATCCCCTAAAAATAAGGGTGGAAGTCATTTACGCATAAATCAGCTTCGTCAGTTGTAGAGTTATAAATATGAAATCTTTGCATCCTATCCTTGGCAGCAGGTCTGCTTCTCTTCGGATGATCCGTCGAGCTGCGCGGATGCTATAACCGATGTGGTACGTCAGGCGATGGAATATTTCATCCCTTTCTCTGACGTCCCCACCGGTGGCAAAGCTCACCCTTGGTTTAACGCCGAATGCATTCAGGCTGAGAAGCGCAAACATTCGGCGTACCTATCTTGGGTTGACGCTCGAGACCGCAAAGCTCCGGATATCAGTTCCAAGAAAAAAACTTTTAACCAAGCCGCCAAGTCCTACAAAAAGGCAATACAGAAGGCTGGTCTTAACCGCATTCAACGTATTGGCGCAAAGCTCTCTGACCAACCGGCTGGCAGTAGAGCTTTTTGGGCACTCGCCAAAGCGGTTGAGACTAATTTCTGTCGGCCTACACTGCCTCCACTGGTAAAACCGGATGGCTCCCTGGCTCACACGGCTAAAGAGAAAGCAGACTTGTTTGCATCTCTGTTTGCCGAAAATTCGCGTCTAGATGCTGGCAACAAAGTACCACCTATAATACCTCATTGCGGTACTTTTATGTCGGAAGTCCGCATTACTAACAAAGAGGTTCTCAAAACTCTGCGGTGTCTAGACGTGAATAAAGCCAGTGGACCTGATGGAATTCCAGCGGTTGTTCTAAAGGCTTGTGCACCCGAGATGTCTCCTGTGCTGACGCGTCTGTTTCGACTCTCAATTGAGACTGGATCAGTGCCTAAATCCTGGAAGCTTGCCAACGTGCAGCCCGTGCCCAAGAAAGGCAGTCGTGCTGACCCCACCAACTATCGGCCTATCTCAATTACCTCCATACTCTGCAAGATTATGGAACGTACATTGAATAGGCGCCTCATGGCATACCTAGAGCAAAATGATCTCCTTAGTGACCGGCAGTACGGGTTTCGCCGAAACCGGTCAACAGGGGATCTTCTAGCGTATGCCACACACATATGGGGCGAGGCCCTCGAGAAAAATGGGGAGGCGCTTGCTGTCTCCCTCGACGTCTCGAAGGCCTTCGATAAGGTCTGGCACGCTAGCCTCTTAAACAAGCTTCCAGCTTACGGCATATGCCCTGGCCTTATCAACTGGGTAGAGGACTTCCTGAGCGACCGGTCTTTCCGGGTTTTAGTCGATGGCAGTTCATCAGAAATGATGACTACAAATGCCGGAGTTCCTCAGGGGTCCGTTCTCTCTGCTACTCTATTCTTGCTACACATTAATGACCTGCTCATGCCCGGTATCTATGGGTACGCAGATGATAGCACAGTGGTAGATAGATACCTACCGAGTTCCAAGGCCAGTAGGCATGAAATTCAGTCAGAAAGAGAGGCGATGGTGGAACGTGTGAATCTCACACTTTGGGCTGTGTCCGAATGGGGCGAAGCCAACCTTGTGAACCTTGCGAAGGTCCGGCGGTACTTCACACCAAAGCAACTGTTAACGCTATACAAAGCTCAGGTTCGGCCGTGTGTGGAGTACTGTTCTCATATTTGGGCAGGTGCAGCCAAATGTTACCTTTCTGCTTTGGATTCGATGGAGAGGCGTGCGAAGAGGCTCATTGGTGACTCAGATTTGGTTAGGACCAATCTGCAAAGCCTCGAGCACAGGCGCAGAGTAGCCAGCCTCTCGGTTTTCTATAGGGCACATATTGGAGAGTGTGCGCAGGAATTATTCGAATTAATTCCCCCTTCCCCGTTCCTCCACCGAACGTCACGACGCACGGCGGGTATCCACCCTTTCGTGGTGAACATCCCACCGGTACGGACGAGGCGGTTTGCGTCGTCATTCATTGTGCGCACCGCGAAGGATTGGAACAGCTTGCCTGCGTCTGCGTTCCCGCCCACCTATGACGTGGATGTCTTTAAGAAAAGAGTGAATAGGCTTTTATTAAGTTAGTGCGCTCAACATCCTGGACCACATCTCCACTTACCATCAGGTGGGATTGTGGTCAAGCATTAACTTATTGTTAGTAAAAAAAAAAAAAAATTTTATGTATGTTTATAGTTGTGAACAAAAGTTATTTTAACACGTTTTTTTGGAAAATCATCCCTTAAATAGTTAATTTAAAGCATGCAACTTAGTACGCAACTTCGTGATTTTTGAAGTTATAAACATGAAAATTTACATATTAGCTCCAGATTAAAATTTAAAAGTTGTGTTTTTTCACTTTTTTCGAAAATCAACCCCTAAACGGTTAAATAAGGGTGTGCAAGTTAGTATGGCAACTTCGTCAGTTTCGAAGTAAGAAGGGTGAAAATTTGTATATTTAAGCTTATAGTTAGACACAAAAAATATCTGTATCACGGTTTTCTCGAAATTCATCCCCATAAGGGGTTAAACTAAGGGGTTGTAAATATTTAAGAAACTACGTCATTTTTGAACTCAGTAATGTGAAAATTAATATGAAAGCTTATAGTGAGAAACAAAAATTTTGTGTGGAGAATTTTGCGGACGGGAGGGGGAGGGGAGAGGGACAGGAAGCGAGAGAGGGACTGAGATCGGGAGAAGAAGCAGGAGAGGGAGTGAAAGAGGGAGAGGGAGAGGGGCAGAGAGTGGGAGAGGGAGTGAGAGCGGGACAGAAAACAGGAGAGGGACTGGGTGTGGGCGGGAGAGGGACTGGAAGAGGGACATGAAACGGGAGAAGGACCTCGAGCGGGAAAGAGAGAGGGACAGGGAGTGGAAGAAGGAGAGAAAGTGGGACAGGAAGAAGGAGAGGAAGAGGGACAGGGAGCGGGAGAGGAAGAGGGAGAGGGAGAGGGGGAGAGGAAGAGGGAGAGGGAGAGGGGGAGAGGGAGAGGGAGAGGGAGAGGGGGAGGGGGAGGAAAAGGGAGAGAGAGAGAGGGGAGGCAGAGAGAGTATATGTAACTCTTGAACGGCTGAAAACAACAGAACCGTTTTAAATATATTTTTTACTGTTTAAAATTATTGTCTGCCTGTATGTCACACTGTTTATTTTTCCGGGCATCACATGAAAACCCTTGCACTGATTCGACGGAAATTAGTTAAGTTGTTCCTTATACTTTGGGTCATATTTTAGAAAACTTTTCGTCACGAAAAAATTAAAAGTTATCCCTAGAAAGAGCATGAAACTTTGTATGGAATATTTTTAAAATATCAACGATTTGCAACAAACGTTCCTCTAATTGATGAAATACATGATTACGATTAATGTTGTTGATTATTTGAAGCCCGCTCCCGGAGGAATGATCTGTGATTGTATCGTAGGTTTCAATATGTAAATTCCTAAATATAAGTACTTCAATATTTAAAATGAACATGTTTTTTAATTTTCTTCTGTAAGAGGTGCAAATATAATAAGCATAATTTCCGCGTGCGAAGCCGCGGGCAACAGCTAGTTAAATATAATAAAACTCTCCATTGATTATATACTTACACCAAAAGAAAAGGTTACACTGTTTACTAGTAAATCGTGTCTGGGAGGAATCAGGGCAGGGTGTTAGGGGAAATCAGGGGTGTATGATAAATTATATTTCGTTTATCATACAACTAGCTTCTATCCGCGACTTCGTCTGCGTAAATTTCAGATATGGATCCTTAGAGAAATGAAGAATGTGATTAATAAAAAAAATGCACAATGCAATGCTACAGAAATTCTATGCTAGTAGTAGGTACATACATACGATGACCCTATAGCCTAGTTGATAGCGATTCGATCCAACCTGCGAAGCGAGGGTCCCAGGTTCAATTCCCGGCCATATCTAATAAATATTTGTACTCGGGTCTTGGGTGTTATAGTGACGTGTTGTCCATATCACCCGCGACAGGGAAACCTACTGCGGCGTTATGGGTTTGTACGCGCTTTATACATAAAACTGGTACAATATATAATTTTTTTTGTCTCCGAAATACACCAACTTGGTCAATGACCCGTGTGGCGAATGGATACCACGCCACATCGCTGAGTCAAGGGTCCTGGGTTCGATACGATGCGAGGTGGTTTGAATGATTAGTTTGAATTTCTGTTCTTGGTCTGGGTGTGTGTTCTTGTATTGTCTTACACACCCACGACTCAGGGTATCCTAGTAAGGGGCTTCACACTCATATGAGTGTGAAGCGTTTATTTATTTAATGATGTTCCTACTGATTTTACAATGTTAATGATAGTAATAGTAGTAGTAGTTATCTTTAAACACGGCTCCGTTTTACTCTACCATTGAGGAGTTCCACTTTGTAGCCCCAGAACCCATCATCAAATCCTCATTGAATTGAAGTAGGATCAACGTGGCAAAATTCCTAACCTAATAAAATAAAACCATCAGTTGTTTCATAAAAGAAACGGGCAAGTGCGTGTCAGGCCACGCGCAATGTAGAGTTCCGAAGTAGTAAGTTTATCGACTATTATTCATTAACTACTCATGTTAACATAGCCGTGATAGTTTTCCTTGTAAATTCATCATATTATAACCTATTTTTGAGATTTTTTTCACTTGTCCAACTCCAACCGTTTAGCCAACTGTCCCCCCTGGACACTTGACTCCAACCAGAATTAGCACTTTAAAGCAAATATTTTGCAAACGGACCCAAAATTCCAAAAATGGTCTTCCCATAATATTTTTGGAAGAGCTTTTCAATTTTTTTAATAAATATATGTATATATCCATGCCAAATTACAGCTTTCTAGCACTAAGGGTTTCGGCGCTTTGTTTTGGACAGACGGACGGACGGACAGTCGGACAGACGGACAGACGGACAGACGGACAGACGGACAGACGGACGGACGGACGGACATGACATGACGAAACTATAAGAATTCTGATTTTACTTCGGAACCCTAAAAATGAATCTATGAACGAAAACTAAAATTTAACCTCTTATTCCTCGGGAAAAGGTCTATTTCCGGGATAAAAAGTATCCTATCTGGTAAGTTAGGTCAAAAACTATCTGTGTGCCTTTCATCTATATCCGTTCAGCCGTTTTTGCGTGATGGAGTCACAAACATCCAAAATTTCAGATTTATAACATTAAGTAGGAAAGTAGGATTAAATGTACAGGTTCCGAATAAATGTACACATTTAACATTATCTTTTTTGTAGTATTCACACGTAATGGTACAAAACAAGCACGATAACTTTTAAGGTTTAGCATTTTTAATATGTTTATCAATATATTGACGATAATATCAAGATTTTATCAGTTTAAAGTCAAATCACAGTATCAGCTGTATGCTGCAATGAATAGCAATTAACAAAGTGACGTCACACGCGCGCTCGGGTCTATTCGGGAACTGTCGGCGTGTTTTCGGTACTGGATTCAAAAACGTATTTTTGATTTGATGTAACTTTTAAATTATAGCGAATATAAAAAAACTAAAATAACTTTGTTATAAAACTTATATATGAACTTTCCATTTATAACAAAAAAAAATTTTAGGAAACAACTCAATTTCCGCCGGCACCCAGTACTTGCTGAATGTTTTATTCCAAAAACGTTTACGAGTAGTTCGATCATTTTCTAGTTATTGTTTGATTGATATATATATTCTCAGAATAGATATCCATAGTGTCAAATGTCCTCGATGTCTTTATGGGTTATCTTGTCAACTTCTTCATGAAAAACTTGAGGAATTTTTCAGATGAACTCGGCTCGTAAAGGACATGCAGTCCGCTTGGTGTTCAATGTTTCTGGATTGTTTCGACCTTTATCGATCTTAAGCGACTTGCAGTCATATTCGATATCCACAAGTAAAAATAATGAAAAGATGGAGATGCAGTTCTTGACATTATTGAAGAATAATTTTAGGGACCAAAATAAATGCTTTCTTTACAGTACAATTAATTCTTTTAAGTACAATTCATCAAGTGTATTTCATATTAATATATTGTGGAGTTGTAATTTAGCTATGGAAAACCTTAATTCAGTTTATTTATGCAATCATAAAGGTCCGATACACGTCTGAAGGCGACCGTTGCGTCCGTGCTCCGGGGAAATCTCCAAATTCCTCGATACTTTATCTGACAATTTCAAATGCTTCGGAAAACAAAGACCAGGAACCTTTCCATTGCCGGTTGTGTTACTGCTTTGGTCTGATTATTGGAAGAAAGTAAGCAACAGTAGAGTAGAGAACCACGTCCTTGTAAGATAACTAAGGTGAATTAAATATTAGTGGTAGCATGAGTAAAAACTTAAACAGAGGGAAAGCTTCGTTTAATCTGCAAACGTTCTACAAGACGTACAATGTAAGTCAACGAATAAGTCTTTGCTAGCCTAGAATATTAAAATTTATTAGCAGAATTTAGTTTGGTGGATCGTCAGCTAGTTTGCCGGCTTTTTCCATAAAAAACACCAAAACTACCCTTTATGAGTATTGTTGGTTCAAATTCTAAATGCGTGAACTTCTGCGTGTTTCACGTAGCATCACTTGCTTTCTCTCGCAACGCTATCTTTACTCCCGTCGCGGCCTGGAGGCATTGAATAAATGAACAGTGGACGGTACTTCCCGCGAAGGCTCGAATCTGTGCTCTTTTGAATAACCCACGAGCTTAACTGCACACTTTAAAGTCAAATTTATTCGTTTGCAATAAAAACAGAAAGACTCCTCCTCCTCCACACTTGCGCCTCGTGGGATTACAAAACATTGCGATGTTGTGTCACCTCGTGTGCGCAAACTGTCGCTAGCTTGTAATGAACAAATTATTGAAACAACAAGTTTTTGGATAGCTTTTTATAATAATTGTATAATTATCATTATGTATTTTGGCTCCCTTTTATTCGCTACTTATGTTTTCCAAGATGTTCCGTAGCAGGTTATTTACAGTGTACACACGACAAGTACGTACACCTGCGTAAGAATGTACATGCACATTCATTATCACATTAATTATTTTGATGACGAAGCCACGAACATGCCTCCCATGTTGCGCGTTGTGTGATGTGTCGCGATCACAGCCCATCACTCCCATCACTCCTACTACTAATTCATCAGTCTTCTACGGTGCGAGTTGTGTGTGGTGCCTTCGGACACACTGTAGGTAAATGCTCCTCTTTAGCTGATGAAGTAGAGTTTTTCTATCATCTTACGTTTGAAGGTGTACCACCATCAATCCGCTCAGTTAACAAGATTTTAAGCGATCCGAGGTCATAAAAGTAAGCATATTTACCTGAAGTTTAAGTAGCATAGCGTAGCTCTGGGCGCTGGGCCCTCGGGAAATCATTGTGACACCACGCGCAGTGTGGTCCGTTCTCCCCTCCCTGGCTCCTGGCTACCTCTTGACCCCTGCAGAATATGCTTGTTTATGTGCTTGCTACCCCTTGAATACTTAACGACCATTTGTCACCTCGGACTGTAGCGCTATTGTAGCCATTCAGCGGGCACTGCAGGGTACTGTTAATTTTGAGAAGAGCTGAAGCGTACTCTGTTATGCTTTTCCAATACGTACTGGCAGAAGGTAAATCCCTTCAACGAGGACGTGGGTTGTGGGTACTATAACAAGACAGAACCACATACAGTTAGGTTGCATAGGAATCCCGTTAACATTAAAAAGGGGAACCTTGGAAACGAATAACTGCCAAAGTATTAAAATGAAACATTTTCTATGATGATTTATTGGCAAAATACTAAAAAGGTTACCCAGTTGTAAAAATAATTTAAAAACCTTTAATTTTCATGATAAAAGTTTTTATCTTGATTTAATACGTTGAAAGTACCATGTCGTGGCTTAAACATAATGGGGTTCCTCTATTGCTTGATTTTATCGATGCCGGCTGATTGATTATAAATAATATAGGCTAAAATACTTGCCACCTTTACCACTATTCTTCAAACAAAATATAGCCCGCCGAGTAGCTCAATACATAGATAGCAGTGTGCCACCGCGCGACTAATTAGTTTCCGCCGTCGCGGCCGCCCGCGTCCGCTCCCGACTACATAATTTGTCGATTTTCATATAAAACCGGTTTAAAATGGAATGAAAAATCAGAAGCGGGATACGGTCGGTTCGTCGGTTCGTTAGCGGCGATGCTAATGGAATTTATCATGCTAAATCATATCCAAAAATACCTTTATAACTCCGCGAACATTCAGCCGGACGCGACGATTGTTGATAGATTATCTATGAAAGTAAACGGTGTGGAGGATGGCGGCAGTTTGAGTGTCCAATTTATACATTTCATCCGTGGCTTTTTAACGTTGGTTAACTAGACTCCATGACGAGGGACTAGGGAGCGGTATTAGCGCATGTGACGTCAGGGCTTCATTTACCAGTTTGGCTGGCTACTAGTTGATTTTTGAAACATATAAAATATAGTACGTTTGAAAAAATTTTCAAACATTATAATGATTGTGGATTTCAGTAGATGACGAAGCTAGGAAGTCAACAATTCAATAGTTTCAATAACAGTTGTTTCGGATTTGGTTTCAATGAGGTACTGCCCTGTGTATAGTATGGGACTTCGAGCGTGGCCTGACAGTTGTGCCTATTTTTCGATTAAAAAGTTGAACTTTATCTGATTTTAAAACATCACGCGGACGCCTAAAATGTTCCCCTATAAAATATTTAAAGAGTGGTCAAACCATCAACGGTCGCGTAGTAATGGCACAGTATAGGGAGATATCTTTACTGTGGTAATGGCGGCCGCGAATTTCACTTGCTGCCGAATAAAAACAACATTCGGCATGTCGTTAGCGCGCGTAATCCAATCTGGCTGATTCTGACGGAGGGTGGAGTGGGGACCCTTCGGGGACATCTCTTTCTGTTTATTTTTCTTGTGTAATGGAATTGTATAACGCACAAACATGTTACTCCATCGTCCGTATGAAGGTTTAATACACAGTATAGGCGTGAAACTGCTTTCTCTGAGTGCAGTGATATAATCTATAAAATACCTTCATTTTGGTCCTTCGAGCCGAATATAACTTAGAAATTCATCGATAACATAATGACAGTTGACAAAATTCCTCCATCACGGTATTCCATTCAACGTCATCGTTCATGCGATCTCCAGGGAACCAGAAACATTTTATTGACAAGGAACACACGATATCACATGGTTGACAACCAGTTTAATATTTATTTTGTATTTCATTTTAATGTAACGGATACAATATGTATGTGTTCAATGTTTTGGTATGACGACAGACAGCTCAATGTGCTTTTAGATTCTTCCCGATAGTGAAGCTAAAAGCTTATAAATCTGTTACGTATACAATTTTACGTCGAGCAGTAGATAACAGCGCCGTAACGGTATTTCGTTGATATATTATTATAGTGAGATTGTTGTTATGAATATTACAAATAAGTATATTAATCTCGTTCGTTCATAAAGATCACGTTGTTTTCGCGCATAAAATAAGCCATTCGCCGCGACGAGGCGTCACGGGCGTCACGGTTGCGCTCGTAAACTTACACATTTTTCAATGTTCGCTGAAATAAAGCTCATATCTTATTCCCCATTCGACTTCCAACAGTTCCAACGAAGCGAGCTCGCGCCGTTAGCACGTGCGGGGAGAATTTGGTGAAATATGCATCGTGTCACCTTAACTTGCTCAGAATAAGGCGCGTTTTGTTTAGCGAACGACGGCTACATTTTTCTTTATGTGAGCGTATATTTCCGAGCAATAAGGTGAATTTTCCTTTGTTTTTCTGATGTTGTCAGTGAGATTGTCTTCTCTTTACGGTCTCCAAGTGGTTTATGGGCGGGCTCTAATGTGCTCGGTGCTGGAGCGCGGGACCCGCGGGTACCGGGTGCCAGTCAAATGTTCTGGAACACTGAACATTGAAAAATTACTAGGAGTTGACGCGTCACATTCAAATTAAATTTATTTATCTATGTTGTTATGGTGCAAGATACGCTTATGTTTGCTTAGTTTAAGTGGCAAGTTTAGGACATTAGGTAACACTTCGTTGACCCCCTGTCTGTTCGTCCGTCTTTCTGTTAAGACACTTTTTCACAGAGGAATGTGAAGCATGAAGTTGAAATTAATAATATCCAATACTGAGGTCTACAATCTACAATGAACTAGAGCTTTAAAAAACAAGCTTCTGAGTTAGTACTGTTATGATGTGTAACATTACTACTGAACCTCACAGTGTTAGTTGGGAAGCGATGAAAAATGTAGCAAACTACAAACTGGAACCGAGAATAGTTCAGAAACCGATAAACCAACTACAAAGTATTGTAAGTATTTATTAAGTATTTATTCTTTGTTCTCCCACTGCCCTAAGGTTGACTGGCAGAGAATGCTTTTAGCATTAAGTCCGCCTTTTGTTCCATTACTTGTGTAAGGTTCTATAAAGAATAAATAAATAAATAAATAAAGTACATACAGCCCTAGAAGAACGACAGAAGCATTTCAGAGGCAAAGAAATATGTCGGGAAGAATATTATTTCAATACGGGGTTTATGAAACTGTCGTAACACTGTAATAATTATCAGATCATGATTTCAAATTGTTCAGTGCAAAGCATTACCGAATTTGAACTAGACACTGTGCGACTATAAAAATCGCGAAGGGAGCAGTAAAATTATAATTCCAGTTTTGCGTGGAATCTAATCCGCCATTGTTATTGGGTGGGGCTTACAGCCGAGCCCCATTATGGCCCGCGCGTAATCCCGCCGGTGGCGACAGATTAGGCGAACTTTTTAAGATTGGTGAACTGTTAGGCTTCTATTAAATTCCCCACTATGCCGCGATCATTGATCGCAACGAGTAGCTGAGTGGTTCTCTATTTTTTACTACTGATATCTTGTAAGTCTTGTAACCTAACTACAAAAAATAAAGTAATGACTAGGGATTTACAAGTCTGACCACTTGTATTCAATCAACGTAACATATCTATGGAAGCGAGCTGTGCAGGTGCTAGGTGTTGTTTGTAGCCAATTACTGAGTTAGTGAGGTAAATGGCAGCCGCTAGTTAGGTTTGTAGGGGCCCTGCCGGCGGCCGAGCACCGCGCGAACCGCATCATACATCATAGTACCTATCATCATATCATCATAGTACCCCGCACTCCTCACGGTCACCTCTGATCCTCTGATTCTCCAAACCGTAAGCCGAGAGCTCAACAAACTTCAGCTATTAAAACGCAGACACTCAGCTAGTTGCGAAGTTCTGAGATTATTCAAAACAGAAGCTTCTGAGAGCTTTTTCTAGTTGTTACTTAAGGAGATGCTGTATTGTCTGATGTTTGAGTTTTAATTTTCTATAAAATAATGTACCATCCAATTATTGTCTGTTTGTAAGCTCATATTATTTTCACATGATTCATATATAAGTATTTATACTATACAGTACTATCTAACTATAAACTCGACTAAAATTCATGACATCTAGTTGAATTAACACAGGTGAATAAAGTCGACAGCACGTATCTCCGATTCAAAAGTCAGTATGTTAACAAATGGTGTTTCGTGATCACTGAAGTAGTATGCAACCAACGTATTGCTAGTATGTAAGCCAATATAAAACATTACGTATTTAAATCAGGGGATGGATCCGCGAAACGTCACTAGTGTTTAGTAAAATTATAGTGTTATAATGAAGTAAGTGAATCTCAACTAAACTTTTCATCGTAATTAACCGTCCGCTTTGTTTGCTTTTCTCTTTAAACCGCCGCTCTAAGTAGGTATAAGTTTACTTTCATGATATTTACAAACCCGTATAATTATCGTTGGGTAAAAAAATTACGTTGAAATTTTAGGGCAAATCTCGTGTTTCCTTGACTTTTATTTAATTATTTACCACTTCCGAGGTACCTACTCGTAGTCTCGCGAAATATGTTGAGATTATTTTGGAAATAGAACGACTCGGTGAACTGTTTTGATTTATTTCTACAGTCGTTGAATTCTCAAAAGACGCGGCCGAAATAACTGCTCACGTAAAGCCTCGGGGGCCGTAAAGTCGAATTTTACGAATTATGACCTTCCGAGAGGGACTTATTACCTTCCTGCCGTAGGAAATCTCGAGATGGAAATATTCGGATCATGATGAAAGATGACGCAGTAAACTGCCCTTTCTGCGCCGTTCTATCTCAGATCAACATCTCGCGAGCGATCGGGGATTCAATAAACGGAATCTTGTCCCGGATCTCTCCTCCCTGATTCGTTTCCATAATGTTTTTCTTTTGATGACGTCACCGAGTTGTTACAAACGATTTCCTCGCTAAAACAAATTTAATTTCATTCGATCGGCTGAACCAATTTCGCTGTTGATAAGTCTTATTTTGTCACTGCCAAGGAAATTTTGAATTAATATTAATGCTAACAGAGAAAGGAAATTCTAAGGAAATAAGTAAAAATAATGAAAGTATGCTTGAAAATCGGAATTTAACAAATAAACTGACCATAATATTTTGATATGCCATAATACCATAATATTTTGCCGTATTGGGGCGGCTTAGAATACTAACTCCAATCCCACACCGGATGGGTGTCGTAAGAGGCGACTAAATCCGGCCCGCTGGTGGTAGGGCCCCTCGAGGGATTATATTGGCAATATTGATTTTAATTGTTAATTAATACCATTCTTACTATTATTATTTCTCCATGGGGTTCACCTGGATAGCTGGCTTTGTGAACTTGGCACCCGACATTGTAAAATTTAATTTTTTTTTCTTGATTCTTATAGGTTTAGGTTTGTAGTTGATTGTAGTAACTTTTTTTTCGTTTGTAGTAGCTCTAAAAAAAAATTACAGAATTTAAAAAAAAAACTTGGCACCCGGTTTTTTCGAAATTAAAATTTTATACTTGATTCATAAAAATAATCGTTTGTAGTTGATTGTAGTAATTTTATTTATTAGATCGTAAAAAAAATAAAAAAAAATAAAAAAAAATCAAGTCATTGCAATATAATATACGTAAACTTTATTTTTGTTTCTTGTATAACTTGCTATGTAGTTGATTGTAGTATTTTTCTTTTATTTTTAATAAGGTCCGAAAAAATTCTAAGCGAATTTTTAGTCACTTTCGTTTGTAGTAACTCCTTTTCGTTTGTAGTAGCGATTTTTTGTTTGTAGTATCTCCTTTTCGTTTGTAGTAACGATTTATTTGTTTGTAGTTTCTTCTTTTCGTTTGTAGTAACGATTTTTTCGTTTGTAGTTTCTTCCTTTCGTTTGTAGTAACGATTTTTGCGTTTGTTGTAACTCCTTTTCGTTTGTAGTAACGATTTTTTTGTTTGTAGTACTTTCTTTTCGTTTGTAGTAGCAATTTTTTTGTTTGTAGTACCTTCCTTTCGTTTGTAGTAACAATTTTTTCGTTTGTAGTAACATCTTTTCGTTTGTAGTAGTGATTTTTTTGTTTGTAGTAACATTTTTTCGTTTAAAGTAGCAATTTTTTTGTTTGTAGTAACTCCTTTTCGTTTGTAGTAGTGATTTTTTTGTTTGTAGTAACATTTTTTCGTATGTAGTAGCAATTTTTTTGTTTGTAGTAACTCCTTTTCGTTTGTAGTAACGATTTTTTCGTTTGTAGTTTCTTCCTTTCGTTTGTAGTAACGATTTTTTCGTTTGTAGTAACTCCTTTTCGTTTGTAGTAATGATTTGTTTGTTTGTAGTACTTTCTTTTCGTTTGTAGTAGCAATTTTTTTGTTTGTAGTACTTTCCATTCGTTTGTAGTAACGATATTTTTGTTTGTAGTAACTCCTTTTCGTTTGTAGTAACGATTTTTTCGTTTGTAGTTTCTTCCTTTCGTTTGTAGTAACGATTTTTTCGTTTGTAATAACTCCTTTTCGTTTGTAGTAATGATTTTTTTGCTTGTAGTACTTTCTTTTCGTTTGTAGTAGCAATTTTTTGTTTGTAGTACTTTCCATTCGTTTGTAGTAACGAAATTTTTGTTTGTAGTAACATTTTTTCGTTTGTAGTAGCAATTTTTTTTTTGTAGTAATTCCTTTTCGTTTGTAGTAACGATTTTTTCGTTTGTAGTACTTTCTTTTCGTTTGTAGTAGCAATTTTTTTGTTTGTAGTACTTTCCATTCGTTTGTAGTAACGATATTTTTGTTTTAAGTAACTCCTTTTCGTTTGTAGTAGTGATTTTTTTTGTTTGTAGTAACATTTTTTCGTTTGTAGTAGACATTTTTTTGTTTATAGTAAGTCCTTTTCGTTTGCAGTAACGATTTTTTCGTTTGTAGTTTCTTCCTTTCGTTTGTAGTAACGAATTTTTCGTTTGTTGTAACTCCTTTTCGTTTGTAGTAACGATTTTTTCGTTTGTAATTTCTTCTTTTCGTTTGTAGTAACGATTTTTTCGTTTGTAGTTTCTTCCTTTCGTTTGTAGTAACGATTTTTTCGTTTGTAGTAACTCCTTTTCGTTTGTAGTAATGATTTTTTTGTTTGTAGTACTTTCTTTTCGTTTGTAGAAGCAATTTTTTTGTTTGTAGTACCTTCCTTTCGTTTGTAGTAAAAAATTTTTCGTATGTAGTAACTTCTGTTCGTTTGTAGTAGTGATTTTTTTGTTTGTAGTAACATTTTTTCGTTTGTAGTAGCAATTTTTTTGTTTGTAGTAACTCCTTTTCGTTTGTAGTAACGATTTTTCGTTTGTAGTTTCTTCTTTTCGTTTGTAGTAACGATTTTTTCGTTTGTAGTAACTCCTTTTCGTTTGTAGTAATGATTTTTTTGTTTGTAGTACTTTCTTTTCGTTTGTAGTAGCAATTTTTTTGTTTGTAGTACCTTCCTTTCGTTTGTAGTAAAAATTTTTTCGTTTGTAGTAACTTCTGTTCGTTTTTAGTAGTGATTTTTTTGTTTGTAGTAACATTTTTTCGTTTGTAGTAGCAATTTTTTTGTTTGTAGTAACTCCTTTTCGTTTGTAGTAACGATTTTTCGTTTGTAGTTTCTTCCTTTCGTTTGTAGTAACGATTTTTTCGTTTGTAGTTTCTTCCTTTCGTTTGTAGTAACGATTTTTTCGTTTGTAGTTTCTTATTTTCGTTTGTAGTAACGATTTTTTCGTTTGTAGTAACTCCTTTTCGTTTGTAGTAATGATTTTTTTGTTTGTAGTACTTTCTTTTCTTTTGTAGTAGCAATTTTTTTGTTTGTAGTAACTCCTTTTCGTTTGTAGTAACGATTTTTTCGTTTGTAGTTTCTTATTTTCGTTTGTAGTAACGATTTTTTCGTTTGTAGTAACTCCTTTTCGTTTGCAGTAATGATTTTTTTGTTTGTAGTGCTTTCATTTCGTTTGTAGTAGCAATTTTTTTGTTTGTAGTACTTTCTTTTCGTTTGTAGTAGCAATTTTTTTGTTTGTAGTACTTTCCATTCGTTTGTAGTAACGATATTTTTGTTTGTAGTATCTCCTTTTCGTTTGTAGTAACGATTTTTTCGTTTGTAGTTTCTTCCTTTCGTTTGTAGTAACGATTTTTTCGTTTGTAGTAACTCCTTTTCGTTTGTAGTAATGATTTTTTTGTTTGTAGTACTTTCTTTTCGTTTGTAGTAGCAATTTTTTTGTTTGTAGTACTTTCCATTCGTTTGTAGTAACGATATTTTTGTTTAAAGTAACTCCTTTTCGTTTGTAGTAGTGATTTTTTTGTTTGTAGTAACATTTTTTCGTTTGTAGTAGACATTTTTTTGTTTGTAGTAACTCCTTTTCGTTTGCAGTAACGATTTTTTCGTTTGTAGTTTCTTCCTTTCGTTTGTAGTAACGAATTTTTCGTTTGTTGTAACTCCTTTTCGTTTGTAGTAATGATTTTTCGTTTGTAGTTCCTTCTTTTCGTTTGTAGTAACGATTTTTTCGTTTGTAGTAACTCCTTTTCGTTTGTAGTAATGATTTTTTTGTTTGTAGTACTTTCTTTTAGTTTGTAGTAGCAATTTTTTTGTTTGTAGTACCTTCCTTTCGTTTGTAGTAAAAATTTTTTCGTTTGTAGTAACTTCTTTTCGTTTGTAGTAGTGATTTTTTTGTTTGTAGTAACATTTTTTCGTTTGTAGTAGCAATTTTTTTGTTTGTAGTAACTCCTTTTCGTTTGTAGTAACGATTTTTCGTTTGTAGTTTCTTCCTTTCGTTTGTAGTAACGATTTTTTCGTTTGTAGTAACTCCTTTTCGTTTGTAGTAATGATTTTTTTGTTTATAGTACATTCATTTCGTTTGTAGTAGCAATTTTTTTGTTTGTAGTAACTCCTTTTCGTTTGTAGTAACGATTTTTCGTTTGTAGTTTCTTCCTTTCGTTTGTAGTAACGATTTTTTCGTTTGTAGTTTCTTCCTTTCGTTTGTAGTAACGATTTTTTCGTTTGTAGTTTCTTATTTTCGTTTGTAGTAACGATTTTTTCGTTTGTAGTAACTCCTTTTCGTTTGTAGTAATGATTTTTTTGTTTGTAGTACTTTCATTTCGTTTGTAGTAGCAATTTTTTTGTTTGTAGTAACTCCTTTTCGTTTGTAGTAACGATTTTTCGTTTGTAGTTTCTTCCTTTCGTTTGTAGTAACGATTTTTTCGTTTGTTGTAACTCCTTTTCGTTTGTTGTAATGATTTTTTTGTTTGTAGTACTTTCATTTCGTTTGTAGTAGCAATTTTTTTTTGGAGTACTTTCCTTTCGTTTGTAGTAACAATTTTTTCGTTTGTAGTTTCTTCTTTTCGTTTGTGGTAACGATTTTTTCGTTTGTAGTAACGATTTTTTTGTTTTTAGTAACTCCTTTTCGTTTGTGGTAACGATTTTTTCATTTGTAGTACAAACGAAAAGGAGAAACTACAAACGAAAAAATCGTTACTACAAACGAAAAAATCGTTACAACAAACGAAAAAATCGTTACTACAAACGAAAAAAAGAAACTACAAACGAAAAAATTGTTACTACAAACGAAAGGAAACTACTACAAAAAAAAATTTGCTACTACAAACGAAAAGAAAGTACTACAAACAAAAAAATAATTACTACAAACGAAAAGGACTCACTACAAACGAAAAAATGGTTACTACAAACGAAAACAATAAACTACAAACGAAAAAATCGTTACTACAAACGAAAAGGAAATACTACAAACAAAAAAATTGCTACTACAAACGAAAAAATGTTACTACAAACAAAAAAATCACTACTACAAACGAAAAGAAGTTACTACAAACGAAAAAATTGTTACTACAAACGAAAGGAAGGTACTACAAACAAAAAAATTGCTACTACAAACGAAAAGAAAGTACTACAAACAAAAAAATCATTACTACAAACGAAAAGGAGTTACTACAAACGAAAAAATCGTTACTACAAACGAAAGGAAGAAACTACAAACGAAAAATCGTTACTACAAACGAAAAGGAGTTACTACAAACAAAAAAATTGCTACTACAAACGAAAAAATGTTACTACAAACAAAAAAATCACTACTACAAACGAAAAGAAGTTACTACAAACGAAAAATTTTTTACTACAAACGAAAAGAAAGTACTACAAACAAAAAAATTGCTACTACAAACGAAATGAAAGTACTACAAACAAAAAAATCATTACTACAAACGAAAAGGAGTTACAACAAACGAAAAAATCGTTACTACAAACGAAAGGAAGAAACTACAAACGAAAAATCGTTACTACAAACGAAAAGGAGTTACTACAAACAAAAAAATTGCTACTACAAACGAAATGAAAGTACTACAAACAAAAAAATCATTACTACAAACGAAAAGGAGTTACTACAAACGAAAAAATCGTTACTACAAACGAAAATAAGAAACTACAAACGAAAAAATCGTTACTACAAACGAAAGGAAGAAACTACAAACGAAAAAATCGTTACTACAAACGAAAGGAAGAAACTACAAACGAAAAAATCGTTACTACAAACGAAAAGGAGTTACTACAAACAAAAAAATTGCTACTACAAACGAAATGAATGTACTATAAACAAAAAAATCATTACTACAAACGAAAAGGAGTTACAACAAACGATAAAATCGTTACTACAAACGAATGGAAAGTACTACAAACAAAAAAATTGCTACTACAAACGAAATGAAAGTACTACAAACAAAAAAATCATTACTACAAACGAAAAGGAGTTACTACAAACGAAAAAATCGTTACTACAAACGAAAGGAAGAAACTACAAACGAAAAATCGTTACTACAAACGAAAAGGAGTTACTACAAACAAAAAAATTGCTACTACAAAAGAAAAGAAAGTACTACAAACAAAAAAATCATTACTTCAAACGAAAAGGAGTTACTACAAACGAAAAAATCGTTACTACAAACGAAAATAAGAAACTACAAACAAAAAAATCGTTACTACAAACGAAAGGAAGAAACTACAAACGAAAAAATCGTTACTACAAACGAAAGGAAGAAACTACAAACGAAAAATCGTTACTACAAACGAAAAGGAGTTACTACAAACAAAAAAATTGCTACTACAAACGAAAAAATGTTACTACAAACAAAAAAATCACTACTAAAAACAAACAGAAGTTACTACAAACGAAAAAATTTTTACTACAAACGAAAGGAAGGTACTACAAACAAAAAAATTGCTACTACAAACGAAAAGAAAGTACTACAAACAAAAAAATCATTACTACAAACGAAAAGGAGTTACTACAAACGAAAAAATCGTTACTACAAACGAAAAGAAGAAACTACAAACGAAAAATCGTTACTACAAACGAAAAGGAGTTACTACAAACAAAAAAATTGCTACTACAAACGAAAAAATGTTACTACAAACAAAAAAATCACTACTACAAACGATTAGAAGTTACTACAAACGAAAAAATTTTTACTACAAACGAAAGGAAGGTACTACAAACAAAAAAATTGCTACTACAAACGAAAAGAAAGTACTACAAACAAAAAAATCATTACTACAAACGAAAAGGAGTTACTACAAACGAAAAAATCGTTACTACAAACGAAAGGAAGAAACTACAAACGAAAAAATCGTTACTACAAACGAAAAGAAGAAATTACAAACGAAAAAATCGTTACTACAAACGAAAAGGAGTTACAACAAACGAAAAATTCGTTACTACAAACGAAAGGAAGAAACTACAAACGAAAAAATCGTTACTGCAAACGAAAAGGACTTACTACAAACAAAAAAATGTCTACTACAAACGAAACAATGTTACTACAAACAAAAAAAATCACTACTACAAACGAAAAGGAGTTACTTAAAACAAAAATATCGTTACTACAAACGAATGGAAAGTACTACAAACAAAAAAATTGCTACTACAAACGAAAAAAAAGTACTACAAACGAAAAAATCGTTACTACAAACGAAAAGGAGTTACTACAAACAAAAAAATTGCTACTACAAACGAAAAAATGTTACTACAAACAAAAATATCGTTACTACAAACGAATGGAAAGTACTACAAACAAAAAATTGGTACTACAAACGAAAAGAAAGTACTACAAACAAAAAAATCATTACTACAAACGAAAAGGAGTTACTACAAACGAAAAAATCGTTACTACAAACGAAAGGAAGAAACTACAAACGAAAAAATCGTTACTACAAACGAACAGGAGTTACTATAAACAAAAATATCGTTACTACAAACGAATGGAAAGTACTACAAACAAAAAAATTGCTACTACAAACGAAAAGAAAGTACTACAAACAAACAAATCATTACTACAAACGAAAAGGAGTTACTACAAACGAAAAAATCGTTACTACAAACGAAAGGAAGAAACTACAAACGAAAAAATCGTTACTACAAACGAAAAGGAGTTACTACAAACAAAAAAATTGCTACTACATACGAAAAAATGTTACTACAAACAAAAAAATCACTACTACAAACGAAAAGGAGTTACTACAAACAAAAAAATTGCTACTTTAAACGAAAAAATGTTACTACAAACAAAAAAATCACTACTAGAAACGAAAAGAAGTTACTACAAACGAAAAAATTGTTACTACAAACGAAAGGAAGGTACTACAAACAAAAAAATTGCTACTACAAACGAAAAGAAAGTACTACAAACAAAAAAATCATTACTACAAACGAAAAGAAGAAACTACAAACGAAAAAATCGTTACTACAAACGAAAAGGAGTTACAACAAACGCAAAAATCGTTACTACAAACGAAAGGAAGAAACTACAAACGAAAAAATCGTTACTACAAACGAAAAGAAGAAACTACAAACAAATAAATCGTTACTACAAACGAAAAGGAGATACTACAAACAAAAAATCGCTACTACAAACGAAAAGGAGTTACTACAAACGAAAGTGACTAAAAATTCGCTTAGAATTTTTTCGGACCTTATTAAAAATAAAAGAAAAATACTACAATCAACTACATAGCAAGTTATACAAGAAACAAAAATAAAGTTTACGTATATTATATTGCAATGACTTGATTTTTTTTTATTTTTTTTTATTTTTTTTACGATCTAATAAATAAAATTACTACAATCAACTGCAAACGATTATTTTTATGAATCAAGTATAAAATTTTAATTTCGAAAAAACCGGGTGCCAAGTTTTTTTTTTAAATTCTGTAATTTTTTTTTAGAGCTACTACAAACGAAAAAAAAGTTACTACAATCAACTACAAACCTAAACCTATAAGAATCAAGAAAAAAAAATTAAATTTTACAATGTCGGGTGCCAAGTTCACAAAGCCTGGATAGCTACCACTCTTGAGCATGAGTCAGCCGCCAAACGACACGTCGTGTTCCGGCTGGGGGCTTGAGAGCCAGTTCTTTCTTTCTTTCTTTTTCTTCTCTTTTTCTTGACCGGCAACGCATCAGTGATGCCTTTGGTGTTGCTGGTGTCCATGGGCGACGATAGCCACTTGCCATCAGGTGGATCGTCAGCTCGTTTGCCGGCTATTTCCATAAAAATAAATATTACCACTTGATATTAAAAACATTTCTTTCAGAACACTTTCATTTCACACTGAGTATCTTCCATTGCTGTTAATGTGGGGCAGGGGCGGGGGAAACGGAGTGTCCGGTCGTCCGGCGCGGCGGCGCCCCCCCCTGCCGCGCCGGCCGGACTGTCATTTAGGCCTCAGTCGCGAGGAAATAAGAAAGGCGACCGCGGAGGTAGGAGACCATTGTACAAGGAGGAGGTACTTTTGTAAACCTATTCGTACTTTATTGTACGGTCTTGCCCAAAGATAGCACATTGTATATCAATTTATGTTCATAATACATGAAAAAAGGCAGTACATTTTTCTATTATTCGTAGAAACAAATGTATTTTCATGAATCTTTTTGGAGTAGCATCGACGTTTTAACTTGTTTGGAGTTTATATAGTTGGTACCAATTGTACTCAATAGCCTTGGACCTTGGACCTTGCAGCTGGTATGTTTATGAAAACAGTTTTACTGTGTCACATATAAAGTGCCACCTCTGCCGGACGTCCGCACATCGCAACACTTCACGTGACCTCCACAGTTGATTGGATGTCGAAGCTTGTGACAACGTTCAACGTCCGCATCTGAGCGTACCGAGTAATTGCTCCAATCGGCTTCTAAATTACTTTGCTGTTTTATCGCAGGCCATAGACTGCCTTGTTATCTGATGCCTTTGGGATAGCGTTGAGTGCTAGTGGAAATATAAATAATAAATATACCTACGTTATTATAATACACGAAACATCAACTGGTTCAGTTTAGGTAAGTGTCGGTTTGAAATAATCTCGTTTATTCTCGGATCTTAGCTCTAGTAGGCAGGTACCATAGGATTACCGAGGATCGCTGTACTGTGGCCTCTTATCGCTGTAATTAGGCAGCTTTCGTGTTTCTCTAAACTGTCGTGTTGGAAAGGCGTAATTCTAAGTGCCCACATTCACTCCGACTAGCGTTTTATAAGATTTTAGATGATGTCGAATAAAATAGCATTAAAATTTATGCAATACAAACGTAGGTGTCTATGTTTTTTCGGAAAAACAAAATATAAGTACCTTCTGTGTGAACTAATCTAAAATTTGATAACCGATTTGCCATTGCCGCAACGTGCGAAAGTGTCGCAGCCGCCATTTTGTAAATCATTTTCATGTGCTTCGCGGGCGGCGGGAGCGGTGATATCGCATCAATAAAATGTTATTCGCCGCCGGACTCACCCCATTATAGCCTTCCATTGTGTTTAGATTTTTAAACAATCTGCCCTTCATTGTTTTTCGTGTTATGTTGAGTTTATGATTATTATCGTAGGAAGGTACTCAGTTTTTTGTGGCGCCGATGTTACGTGATATTTTCAGGCCGTTATTTAAATGGTTGGAACGTTCCACTGCGACCGTAAATTTAAAATGTTACAACATGTGTATACATCTGTTATTCGGGGTGACTGAAGTTAATTTGTTACCCATAGCATAGGAAATTTATTTGTTTTTTTCTTTCTATATTTGAGATGGCTTTTAACGTTTTCTCATTTCGTCACCATCGGAAGTTTATAAGAGCGCATGGCGTCAGGTTTGCAAACTGTATCCACTCTGTGTTTTGTGATTTGCATTGCATTTAACGAATACTATTAATGTAAGTGGATGGAAGAGCCGCGGGGTAAGGTGAGAAGATGCAGATTGCAGGCGCCTAATTACATTTAGTAAATAAAACATGGCATTGCATCAAGTTCTAGTCGCAGGAGTTGGTTGATGATAGAAAATTACATAGAATTATTAGCGTTTCTATTGCTTAAGGATGGGAAAATAACTTATACTAATAATAATTCCGCTTATTTTGGCTGCTAACTCCCCTGATTCAGTACGCCCGAGGCCTCCAGGTGAAGCTCTACCACAGTGGGGCACTGATAGATTGCAATTTGCTGGTTGAAATGAAATGAAATTAGTTTCATTCGAAGTAGGTTTGTTACAAACACTTTTCGAAAGTCACCTGGTTGACCTGGATGTCTGTACAACACGAGGTCTCGGTGTGATTTTAAGTTTCCGCAATTATTAATGTTGACTCGTTCTCACTGCGGTTTCACCAGAAATACTTTCCTTCGCTGTAGTTGCTCGCAAAAGCTATCGGTCTGTATGTACTCAGAGTGCTCTACTCATTGCTTACTTACATAGTTTGCCTATAGCCTAAAGCACTGATTTTAACGTTGTAGAAACATTTCCATTAAGTAGTTTGATAATAATAATTGCCTCTCGTATGTTTACTTAATTTAGAGCTTTTAATTTAGTTCATTATAAGTTTTTCCCAATTACAAGCAGAAAAATAAATCCTTACCTATCGATCGAAGATTTTTTCCAACCTTGACTTCACGGGACGAACTGAAATGAAATGCTCCATTTAAAGGTGCCTTTGACTTTACTCTTCAAACTAATCATAAAGACCATCATTGATAAAAGTGGCAGCAGATTGTGTCAACCACTAGTTATTATTCTATATCTTTGGTATGGTTAGGAGGTAAAGTGCAATATCAGGAACTTTCCGTGTTGCAGAGGATTTCTTATAATTTTATTATGAATACCGCTACCTGTCTGCTGTGCAAGAGGGTTCTCCAGGCCTCCCGCATCCTTCAGTAGACGGTATAGTCCAGCGTTACAAACAAGCTGTAGGTATTATCCATACTAATATTATAAATGTGAAAGTGTGTTTGTTTGTTTGTTTATCCGTCTTTCACGTCGCAACGAAGCTGTTATATGGTATGGTTTTTGTGTTTGGAGATAGTGAGGAGGGTGGAGAGTAACGTAGGCTACTTTTTACCGCGGTAAAACATCCCCATGGGAAGATCGATATTTTGTTAGTTGCTAGATATTTTGTTCCGGGTGTTGTTAATAGATGGCGTTAGTAAAATTCATTTGCAAGTTCTGAATCACGCTATCAAATTATACATGTTTACATATGTCATAGGCAACTAAATCTAACAAAATAAAAGTAAGAAGGATTTGTAAAAAATCGATCTCTACCGCGGGCAAAGCTGCGGGCAAAAGCTAGTTGCAGAATATAGTCGATTTAATTCCAAGTAGCATTGAAATACAATGAGGTCTCGATTACCCAGCGAGGTGATATCATATTCGCGGCAACACAAATAGAGAGTGCTCGAATAAAGGAGGCGGACGTCGCGAGCAGTAAATAAACCTTCGCTACAGAGTACAGACAATACAATAGCAAATGTGTCGAGGAGAGCCACAGAATAATCGGGTGAGACGCAGTACCGCCAGTACCTACTAAATGATAAATATATTTATTTGTAATATTATAATGGTTAAGTAATGTAACGACATTACTGTCAAAGATACTGACTTCTATAACACTTATCGGCTGCATTATTTTTGATTGAAGAATTATTATAGACTTCTATTTTCGTTGTGTTATTGGTGTCCAGATACTGCATTGGATAGGACCCACACTAGGGTTCCCTGTACCGTGGGTGCCATCAGCCATGGACAACACATAAAGACAATAGACAAACGCCTAGACCAAGAACAGAATTTCAAACATATCATTCAAATTTCCGCCTCGCTGGGAATCAAATCCAGGGCCTTTGGCGATCCGGTATGGTAACCATTGCGCCACACGGGTCTTTTGATTTTTAAACGCTTATTATCGGTCGTAAGCGAGTAGTGGGAAGTTGGCGACCGCTAGTGGTACATTTTATTGACCGCTTCGGTACCTTTGAGAACTTTTTAAGCTATCAAATATCTTTAGATACTCGTATCTTTCGTTAAATCATTATTTGAGCTGCAGCTCTCCTGCCGAGCCGTTCTGCGGTATTTCGGAGAATGCTTAAAGTCTCGCAAATTACGAAGGAATGGATTTGTACTCTTGTATTTATACTACAGATTCTTGTTGTATCTATTCTTCTTCTTCTAAACGAAGCTATGTTTGTGATTGTTTGTTTTACAGGTAGACGAGTAAATAACTGGGAGAGAATCCTCGAACATTTAGTACGTCCGGCCACTACTGGCGCGGCGACTACACTCCCCTAACGTTCTAGCACGGAGGCGGAAATAACTCGCGCCGGAGCTGTAGTGGACAATATTCGCACCGGTTTAGCAAATTGCGCCATTTGTATCGAAAATGGTTTAAAGATAAAACGCCGATAGAGACCAAGTTATTGATCCAATTTTATTTTATTACATTTTATTTTTAGTGGCTTTTGCATGAACGACAAGCGCTGGCCCCGACTAAACAATATAGGTGACCCGAATGAACTCCGGAACGACCTGCAGGGATTTACGGAATGTTTAGAAATTGAACAACATGGAGATTTTAGCTAACGATGTAAAAATCTTTACTAACAAGATTAAAGAAAACATTTTTAAAGTTCTTTGGAAGCTTTCGAGACTGAAAACTACATGCAGTATAACTACGACCCGTAACTACGATGATAACTAAAGTATAAGGAAACATGAAGAGCATCCAGCCTTGTCGGTAGTGCCTCATCTGCCTGCCGAGAGAACCCAATGAGGGGTTCCGGGTTCGATTCCTGTCCCAGGAAAATATCTCATGTGTTTGTTCTCGAGTTTCGATTAATAATCTCTGCATAACAATATGGTCAATAATAATAATAAAAAAATAATTATTTTGCTTTACTTATGATATTCGTATAGGTTCAGAAACTTCATTCTGTTCAATTTAGGTCAAACTTTCCGTTGTCAGTAGTTCCGGTTTATATTTAGTTTTATTCCTCCACTCACTGGGGTTTAGTTTTTCCAGCCAAATTTCCCACCGCTCATTTGCATTTAAGTAAAAAATACTCTGCAACGGCGAATTAATTAATTCACTGAAACACCGAACTGAACTGAACTCATTAACAGTTGAAGTTAACGAACGCGTTTGAAAGTTAATGTATGATATTGCCTCTAAAAGTTTTGATCAAATAGGAAAGCTTAGTTTGGCGTTTAAACTTTAAATGGAACTTTATTAGAGTTCCTCCAGGGTCGACCACCACGCCGCCGCGCCGCCGCGCCACTAGTTTCGCCGTGAACACGTCGCTACGAGCGAACTTCATGTTTCAGAGTAATCACTCTTTTTATATATCCCAGTAATCTCAGCGGTATACTTTTCGTGATAACTCTATTAGTAAGTCTTAAAATTGTTCACTAATATCAATAAAAAAACTTTGCTTACAATTTTGATCCTCACGGCAGTTAAAGATAATCGAGTAGGAAACTACAGTACTAAGGGTTTCCGAAATACGTAGTGCTTACTGACACGAAGTGCTTACACAGCTTTAGCGGCGCCTCGACCCCCGAGATTGATTGACGGACGGACGGACGGACGGCCGGCAGACGGCACGGGACACTATACATTCATAGCAGCGTGCGTCGTTTTGGATCGGAATATATAGTTGCATAAATCATATAAGTTATATGTACTCGTGTACGTGCTATACATAGAATATATAGCTACGTACCTGACTTGTAGGTCTTATTATTGCCATCATTATTGATTGCTTTTCCACTAAAAATCTTTGTGTATGCTAGTATTGTATCATAATGTGTCTTTGTGATATGAATAGTCTGCCCCGTAGAAAGTTGTAGTGAGGACGAAAATTTATAAACAAAACATCAAGTGAACGCAGAGGTTGTCCGGGCGTGGGGCGGAGGGCCAGATATGTGCATTCAATTTTCCAATTTAAAGGAGCGTAAAGTCCAGCCGGCGCGTGCAGTTCAGCTGGCCTGCTACTTGCCGCCTGCCGCCGGCCGCACCAATCAGCCTCAGGATGCTTGCACACGGAGCGGCATAAAACGGCTCTCAATTTACTTGCACGATAATTTTATCGGATGGCGACGGAAGGTAACCAGCTACAATGTTTTTTAAATTTTATTGAAAATTTATATTTCATTGAAAAACAACCGTGGACGATCTCGCCTACTGACTGCGGTTTCCGGCAGCGATCTAGCTGACAGAATTATATGCTGGAGGATTTCCAATCTCTTCGTAATGAGATCGTCTAAACTAAGGCTAATTTCTTCACAATTCACAATATTTATTCACACAGATATAGACGAGAACACAATTCAAATTTGCTAAATAATAAAATAATACTGTGGTTGACATAATTATATTTTCCGATTCATCTGGCTTGGAGACAACAAATAATATAATTTTAATACCGCATCGCGTGTAATCAGCTTAAGAGTAATGTTCAAGTACAATATTGTGAAAATAATAAAGTACAGGCGAACCCGCTTATGACGTTTATTTTCACCACGAAATTTGATCTTTATTGAATGGCGCATTAGTGAAAATATTCGTGAAATGACATCAGTTACGATGATGATAAACTGATATCTTGTTGTGGTCGATAGTGACGAGAGCATGATGATGTAGTGTGGGTCTTCCCTTCGTCTTAGTGTGGTGAGTAGATTTTTATATTTTACTAGCTAACCGGGCAAACGTTGTTCTGTATATTACATCTAGATATTTAGACATCCTAATCACCTAGCGGTATGAAATATACTTTATGACCTATTCTCATATCTATCAAATATACACAAAAATTTTCATAATAATCGGTCAATAATCGGTCAGTTATATACCTATTTGATTTTATAATTCAATCTATTCCAAACTCGATATAATTGCTCAGAGCTAACTTCCACACACGCCCTGAAAAAACCGATGCAAAATGAAATGGTAACTATTTTATTTATTTTTGTAAAACGACTGAAATAGTTTGGAAACTGCAAATTTAACGGCGCGTGCTGTGAACTTGTAGTCGCATATCACACGTTTTTGGTGTCGTTTTATCTAAAATAGTTTGCGAGCTGTATTTCACGGCACGCGTGGTGCGCACTCACTACACATGTCCATAGTCCTGTGTGCCAGCCGGATCGGAGTGTTTTTACAGGCCATTAAAACCTCACTCGGTGATACGTCATTATTTTATGAGAATTGACTGACACCCAGTGTTCAGGGACCACAACGTCTTGCAACTATCCCGTGTTAAAACCAAACGCTTGATTTGAAACTGTCAGAATCCTTCACGCGATGAACGATGAATAATTGTACTTTGTCCTGAGAATATTAGTTGTTTGCATAAGTTTTGCTTCAAGAAAGACTCTCAGCAACTATGTTCAGACAACTTAGTATAGATTGTAAGAGATTGGGCATAGTTAAAGTTTATATGTATCTACTTACGAATAACACAGTCGTATTAATACTATTATTCGTCACGCACAGTTGTAATTCGTTCACCATTCTGTGATTATGTGATTTATGAGATGTCAAGGTTGATTTGGTTTTGTATGACCAATAAAATAAATATTAATAGTTCTCGAATGTTGCACGGCTCTAGTCTTCACATAATCATAATATCTAATATCTATAAGGCACAGGCTAATGCGAAGGTGTTATAATTTATTTGTTTAATTTGCTTAATAAAATCAGGGCGTGATTTGTGTCGAACCTCTATCCCAATTGTTGAAAAACTCTCATTAGGAAGTTGGTGCGGCGCGGGCGACCGAACTCGGCTCCAACTACAATACGTTTCGGGTTACACTCCGCAGCGCTATCTGCCGGCGAAATACGCACCTAACAAAAACGTTGGAATGGGGATAGAATAATGAATAGAGGAGCTGTTGTTTCAATTACCGACCCGCTCCGCCGCTCGCCGTCCGCCGCGCTGTCGTGAAATGTATGGTGCTTTTACCCTTTCTAGTTTTCCCGTTATCATCGGCGACTGTTCTGCAAGTGCAAGTATTTAGATAACTAACAGTAACTTGCTCTTGATAAGTTACGTAAGTACTGCTGAAATTAGATCGTCTAGGTTTAGAAAATACTAGCTTTTACCCGCGACTTCGTCTGCGTGGACTTGAGAATGAAATTAAAGTAATTAAAAAACATCCCGGGAAATGCAAGTTTTTTGGCACCGAGGGTTTTGTACTTTAGAGAACCGAACTTAAGAGCAATATTAAATGATTCAGTAACAAACTTAACTTTGCCGCTATAAAACTGTCGTTCCTATGCTTGGACATAGTGATCAATTAACCAAATCGAACCAAATAAGTTTAAGTTTTTTGGAATGATATCTCCACGTGTTCCTGAGAAAATAAGGTCGACAGACAGACAGACAGACGGACAACGAAGTGATCCTTTAAGGGTTATGTTTTTTGTTTTGAGGAACAAAACCCTAAAACAATAAATAACCTGTAAACCCAACTTCCAAACTAAATTATACCCTTGACCTGATGAAGAAGCTGATCCATCTCCGAACTCGAACGACCTGATCCCGACGAACATGCACCCTGTTCTTTGATGCGGGATATGGAATATCTGTGAGCCAAAATTCATCTAAATCCATTTAGCCGTTTTAGCGAGAGTAAAAAAATATCTTATTGTAGGTACGCCTAAGAAATATTAGTGGGATTTTATATACACGTACACCATCAGTTCTTGAATTGTTCAATGTTGTACTGGTTTTGCTATGTCAACGTGACCATCAACAAATATTTTTAAAACTGTTATTCTCACCCATTCTGGAGTTACATAGTCTGTCTCTAAGATACACCACCAGACCCAACCCAACCCAGACCCTAATACAATATGGCCTATGGTTGGGCCTTAACCACCTGTTATTTCGTAGCAGCTACCATAATAATGTATTTTTATACCATCAAAAGGTAGAGATTTCAAAGAAAAAAATCCCACAGACTTTTTTAAAAAAGCAGTTATTCTCACCCATTTTGACGTGAGAATTTTCGATTGAAAATAATTAGGGTGCTTTTTCGATGTTAAGTCAAAATAAGGTGAAATAAGAAATATTTTAAATCAAAAAAATTACAGTGTTTGGAACATAAAAAGTTAAGTTTTCACCAAATTTCAGGAATTTATTTGTTTGTAAAAGAAAAATTAAAATAAAAAATCAAATACCCAAAAACTTGGTTATTTGAACTTTTTACATAAATTTTGAGATTATATGGAAAAAAGTGTAAATCGAAAACTTGTGGATCTTTCTATTACCTATCTAGTTTTGCCGGAAATCGAGGTAGACCGTTTTTTACCATTAAAAACTCAACCCCCCCCCCGCCCCCCACTTCCCGACCTCAGATCGCCCGTAAATTATTTTTCCTTTCATTTTTGTTATATTCTCTTCCTTTTTCATCCTACTATTATTTTTTCACTTACCATTTTCAAAGGCTTTAGCCCTGGTCAATTAAGATATACTGAGATAAATAAAGATAACTGAAAAAAAAGTTTTACTTTGACTACACCTCCCCGAAATTAAACCAGGAGATTGTAGGAGTTGGAGATTATAAATGCTAGTTTAATTCAGACTACTGGAATACTGGACTGCTCCTATTTATTCATAGACTTCGACAAATTTTTCCACGTAAGTTTAAACAGCAAAACCTAAAGTAATCGAATTCTTTTTCCATTTTAATTACGTAATGTTTTATTGGCACTACTTCTTCCTTCTTTTCGACTTATTATGTGTTTTCATCTGACCAAGTAATGTCTGTAAGACGATCCCCATGCTGCTCACCAGATCACGCAAACTGCCGCCGCCGCCGCGCCTCTCTGTCTCCATGATCGGATAGGGTGGTTTAGCAGGTACCTGGTGTACCATGTTAGGTTTCCCGGTCATTATTTGATCGCGCCGACCACGGGCTACATGAGTCGCTCAGGGACGTCTCGCCCCTCCGTATTTGATTGCCTGAGAGCTAAATGGTAAACGCTTCTGCGTGAAGAGTCAAAAGAGCCCCCCCGACTATCTGGGGAGTTTCACAACCGCGGCACCAGCTAGATTTATGGTAATGAAAGCATCCCCTACCCGACAGCAGGGCCCGCCTCTCAACCGGGAGACTCTACTTCTCCTGAGTTTATTCCTGAATGACTTTGGGATTTTTAAGTGTCCAAGAACCTGGCCCAAATACCAGACGTACATTTTATACCTATAAAACTTTTCAAAAGAAACTCATTCTTTGAACTGCAAAACTATTCACTTTTGTAACTTGACAGCGGAATCCGCGATGAGTTTCAAAATTGAAGTTCGAGTCCGAGATCTTGATATGTGATTCTCTAATCATCTGGCACGCACTTGCGAGGTGAAGGGAGTCTCGAACTCTTACTTCAATTTAGAAACTCATCGTGTATTCCGCTGTCAAGTTACAAAACAAAAGCGAACTTGCATCGTATTGATATGTCATTATCTAATCATCTAGTACGCACTTGCGAAGTGAAGTGATCCTAGAACTCGAACGTCAATTTTGAAACTCCGCTGTCAAGTTACAAATCTGAATAGCCTTCCTGATTCGCCATTGGTGGATTAAACAGCGTGCCTGCATTACCATAACATTAGTTTATTTTTACTACTATTTAAATAATAAATAACTCACTGCTAAATCATAAATAACTCCCTCTAAACTTAACAGAATGGAAATTTAATCATCTTCATAATTTATTATTTTTTCATTCTTGTTTTCTTTCTTGAATAACAACCAATGGGTGATATGCCTTTAGTCTGATCTGATCACGGACGATGTTTTTAGTCATCCATGGAGGATGATGACAATTTAGACTATTTGCAAATTAAAAAATATTTTAGTTATTTGTATTGCACTTACGTCCGGTCATAATTAGCCTATGCGGGACCGGCTTGGTACGCACTGACCAGTAGGTGACACCAGTAGACGATTATTCGCAAATATTTTAATTTCTTACTTACTGTGATTTGTATTTTTAATATTATCTACTTTCTATGTGCCTTTTCCTACATCACAATAAGAAAATCTAAATTGTAATACTTTGTCAAAATTTAAGATTTTTATTTATCTAAAGAAAAAACAATATTTGATAATAAAATTTTCCTAAATTGTGTCATTATTATCACTAACTCTAACCCACACTATCATACAGCGAATTGAATATAGGAATCTGATAGCACAATCTAACATAAATAGTTGTGTTATTGATTGAGCAGGGTAATTAATTTCTTAAAACCCCAATGTTTTAAATATTGTAAATATGTATAGTTACACATTAATTTCAATAAAAGATTTATTGACTCATTTTCAGAACTACTTACATTTTTTAATTATGGCTTCTAGTTATCTAAACTGACATCTGTTGTTGATTAGCAGAACTAATTCACTGCAAAATCATAAATTAAAAAAAAATTGTACGCATTGATTTTTTTGAAGAAATAACGTATATTTCCGATACTAAACAGTCTCTTATATCCCTGTATCGGGCACTTTCAGTATTTCTTACTGTTATGTGGCATATCAAAAAGTCCTATTTATTGATATCTCGGCTTCTAAGCGACGTATCACGATAAAACATACACCAGATTCTAAGTTAGACCACCAGTAAAACAACTGTGAAAACCGCATTCAATTTCATCCAGTGGTTTTGGCGTGATGCGGTGTCAAACATACAGACAGACAAGATTTTTAAAAATGATAGATTTGCAATCTATTGCTCCTATTTAGTCCCCTGATACCAAATTTTCATAAATATCTTCAATGTACAGACATTATCGAGTTACAGTTTTATAATATACTAGCTGCCCGGACAGACTTCATTCTGTCAAAAGTTTTTTTTTTATTTTGAGATGTAAGCTATCCTATCTTTCAAGTTGAATCAAACTGCACATAGTGTGCGAATTTAATTAAAATCGGTTAAGTAGTTTAGGAGTCCATCGCGGACAAACAACGTGACACGTAATTTATATATATTAAGATATAGATTATGAAAATACCGTTTTACTTGTAAGTTAAACTGTACCTATGTTTGTATAACTTATAATTTCCGTTTTATTTCAATAGTGATTACTTGAATTATTTGAGGGCTGGGATTTGGGACTGAACAAAAATATTTACAAGTAACTTCGAAAGAACTCGATCGACAACTCCACAATCTATGAAATCGACTTTACTGTGTGTGATTGTTAAAACACAAACAATGATTGTAAAGGTGTTTTTCACAAGTTTCACGCTGTAGGTATATGTGAATTTAAATCACAACCCATCCGTCAAGTGCAATTTGACAACTTTGTAACTCAGCGACCCTGACAACGAAGCGAAGAGTTGTAGGTTGGATTTCTAGTCGGGAAGATATTTAGGCATAATTATGTTTATGAAAGTCCTTGCCACCCACGGCGGTTACCTACAGCTATATTTTATTCATCAATTAAATAATCTTCCTTCAGGGATAAATACAATTAATTGATCGATAAACCCTTAACATAACCTTTAATGCTTTGGAAACTGTTCAAACAGATTAAGTACTGTACTTACGTAAATCGAACATTCCTATTCAGTATTCTGCGCAGTTGTGCGAAGCCACAGTTTTTGTCGCCCGCTCGGCGTTTGGTGTTTTTACCCTTTTATTGTTTAGGTGGATTACATAGGATCGCTTGGGGTGTTGTTAAATTAAAAAGTTGGATGATAGGAAAACATTTTGCGGTTCAATTTAAAGTTCAATTTAGTATTAAAAGGCTACACAATGTGTATTGTGCTACATTTAATTATGGTTAACATGGGAACAGTGCGTAGAAAATCGTAAACCATTAACACCAAGATGAACCAACTAAATAAAACGACTATTTGACTTGTTTTTAATAATTGTCTTAGAGCCCGTACACAAAACTGCGATTCGACGCGATGCGAATTCGCAACGCAAAAAGTTGCGATACGAATTGCTGCGATGCGATTTCGTGCGGCAAGGCGTGTCCCTTCCGCGATAAGGTGACCATTCCTTTGACGACCGTTGAAAACTAGGTCGTGACATGGATCGTAAAAAGAAGTGTGCACTTTTGTTATTGCTTAGGAGATACAGTCAAAAGATACAAAGAAGATTTTGGGTTCATCCATTTATTATTATTATGAACGCCGAAGGGAACTATTTTCATCGAAAATATGAATTTGTTATTAAAAGATTTGATTTTTAAATGAAGAATCTTAGAAGAAAAAGAAAAAACGTTTCATTTTAACGTAACAAAAAAGATTTCGTATTTTCAAAGTGATCTCAAACTTTATTTGATGTGTGTACGTCTTGCCAACACGCTGTCTCAGAGCCGACTTAAAAGTGTTGTCAACAAGTATGACGTAACATCGCAGGAATGCGCGATGCGAATCAATTCGCAAGTTCTTGCGACGCGACGTGCGAGCTCGCAGGTTTTTGCGATGCGACGTCGCATCGCAGTTTTGTGTACAAGCCCTTACTCCGATTAACATGACGCAGTTGATTGATATCCTTCATTTGGATCTTGTCATGATAACCTTGGCTGACATGTTTATATTCCAGCAAAATGACAAAGTGAAGCACAGATATAATATTATCTTTCGTTTTTGGAACGAAATTCCTTATCGCGCGTTGCGAAAGGGGGCTAGTAGTCTACTCGATAAGTTCAAAATGGTTGAAATTAGAGATACTGCTCTTAAAAATACGTGCGATAGCTCATTCTGTTCGGAATGATGTCTAGAAAAATGTTTCGGAAGCGTTTACCAGCACGTAAAAAATTGCAAAAGTTATTGACAAAATAAAGTTGAAAAAAAAAAGTATTTTGTTTTTGGTAATCACTTCGAAACTATTAATATTTAAGAAATTTTAAAACAAGATTCTTAAAGTAGAGGAAATTTCCAAACAATGACTCGCGACTCTCGGAACTCTATCTCCATTATTTATAACTTTAATTTAACGCTGAAAATGGGTCTCCACGCTGCATTTTTAGGTTGCGCGTGCGGCGTCAAAACCGAGTTCGTCACACTCAATAATTTTTTAAGGTATTAATTATTAATTTAAAAAAATAAAAAAAATATGGTGTATTCGAAACACTTCAAAGAATTTGCTCCCGTAGGAAATTTTGCTTAAAGTTAATTTTTCAACAAGTTAGACGATTGTTAATTAACTAAATTTTCTCGAACTTCCATTTTCATTGTACATTAAAAAAAATGTTTAAGTAATTGTCCTATAAATTTTTCGCTTCGTGGAGCCCTTCTTATATACATGCTTAACGAGATCACGTCATAAAAGTTTAAAAAGTTTTAATACTTTGTGTATAATAATTTTATAAGTTGAACAAACAATTTTTTCGTTTTTTTATCGAATCGAAATTAAAAAATTGAAAAATGTTTTTATCTGTACTTTGTTATACATCGTTGTTTTTTTTATTTTTAGGTGTTTCAGAAAAAATATATAAAAAAGTTGAGAATTTGTTTATAAAAAATTGTTAAGTTAAAAAACAATGAAATTGTTGATAAAAAAAATATTTTTTTACATTTCTATTAAAGATGATTAATTATAATTTTTAAGAAAAAAAAATTATTAACTAATTATTCAAACAATAGAAATATTAAAAAACAATTATAAACAATTAAATATCATTATTAAGAAAAAAATTTTTTTTTCAAAAATCATAATGTTTTGTAAAGAATAAGATATTAAGAAATTTTTTCTTGAAAGCATTGAAATAGTCTATTTGTTTATAAAAAAAAATTATAAAAAAATGAGGGAATTTTTTTTTTCAAGTCATTAAATGTCTTTTATGAATGCCAAAACGATTATGTAATAATAAATTGAGAAAAAAATATTTTCAATAATATTATTAGGATTTTTCATTTTTTGTTCAACTTATAAAATTATTATACACAAAGTATTAAAACTTTTTAAACTTTTATGACGTGATCTCGTTAAGCATGTATATAAGAAAGGCTCCACGAAGCGAAAAATTTATAGGACAATTACTTAAACATTTTTTTTAATGTACAATGAAAATGGAAGTTCGAGAAAATTTAGTTAATTAACAATCGTCTAACTTGTTGAAAAATTAACTTTAAGCAAAATTTCCTACGGGAGCAAATTCTTTGAAGTGTTTCGAATACACCATATTTTTTTTATTTTTTTTTATTAATAATTAATACCTTAAAAAATTATTGAGTGTGACGAACTCGGTTTTGACGCCGCACGCGCAACCTAAAAATGCAGCGTGGAGACCCATTTTCAGCGTTAAATTAAAGTTATAAATAATGGAGATAGAGTTCCGAGAGTCGCGAGTCATTGTTTGGAAATTTCCTCTACTTTAAGAATCTTGTTTTAAAATTTCTTAAATATTAATAGTTTCGAAGTGATTACCAAAAACAAAATACTTTTTTTTTTCAACTTTATTTTGTCAATAACTTTTGCAATTTTTTACGTGCTGGTAAACGCTTCCGAAACATTTTTCTAGACATCATTCCGAACAGAATGAGCTATCGCACGTATTTTTAAGAGCAGTATCTCTAATTTCAACCATTTTGAACATATCGAGTAGACTATAGGCGGAAAATTTGGTAACGTCACTTTTAGCCGTCGTAGTTTTTTTTTACTTAGAAAGCAAGCCAGAGTACTAGGATAGCAAAAACATGCAAGTGAGTGTGCCAAAACAAATCTAAAGTATTAAAATTCGTGAGAAATTTAATACCTTAGATTTGTTTTGGCACACTTGCTGCATGTTTTTGCTATCCTAATACTGACTGCAAGGAACTTCGTTCCATCCGGGTGTCCCTTGACACCTCTCAAGTTTATTTTCATCTGTCTTCTTCTATTGGTGATGCCTTTGGTATAACGATGGGTTTGGGGGTAATCTATGGGTATTACCTATTATTTATTCTGTGGTGTCACTGAAGTTCACGGGTGAGGGTGACCACTTGCCCACAGAGTACTTAAACACTACGTTGCCATCAGGTGGCTCGTTCGTATGTCGGCTATTTGCATAAAAAAGTTCCGATTTATCATTGAAGTATAATCTCATAGAAGAGACATCTCGAACAAAATGTGTGTTCCGCCGGGAAGTTCTATTTTCAAAATTGAGCCCCCGTTCTCCTTTCAAAATCGAACGAATCCATTGGAAATGCAGCCGCGCGGCTTCAATTCATTGGAACATACATTGTGTTCGCGATGTCTGTTCTATACGCTGGTAATAATACTTCAATGCGATTTATAAGTTATTTTAGTTGTATGGTAGTAACTAGATATTTCATTCATCAACTATTCGAGGATTACTTTAGTTTAACATGATATTTGGTCGCATGTGTAGCAAGATACAAGATGTATCTTGGCGCGGCCGACCTTGTTCAAATAATTTGTAATAGGTATATGTTCAGGGGGGCAATTCTCATTTCGTAGAGATACATGACTAACAGAGATATCTCGAAAAAACATGGCTGACCTCGAATAAAACGAGGCCAATCGGTCATGTTTTTTCGACATATCTCTGTTAGACATGTATCTCTACGAAGTGAGAATTGGGCTCCAGACCCGTTACCTATGTATAAACCACACGTGTGTTACGCGAGGTACGCGAGGGAAGTTGTGTAATGTACAAATATTATTTGAGTTTGTGTATAAAGTGTTATAACAAGTTACAAAAAAGTACACCGCAACGGGTTCTAGTGAATTCAGCTCTTTCATTTTGTAATATTTTTTAATATATGAAAATATGCATAAGTACTTAGTTTTTAAAGCAATAAAAAAAATTCATAGGCACATGTGTGGTTTTTTCAAAAAGGGCAAAAGTTTCTTCTCTAGGTAGTAACTAAAGCTAGCATTGAATTGAATTACAAGAGAGTAATCTGCAAAAGATTACGTAGGTCTATATATTTTCTACTCTACTGAATTTTGTTGTGTGAATACCACTACGAACTTTAGAATTCAAAATATTCTCCTCAATGATAAACCAATTACCGAAACGATAAAAGAAAAAAACCAAGCCCATTAAACTCAAACCAAATTGAATTTGAATATGATTCCGTAGTTTTGCCCAAATTCAAATAGAATGAGAGAATCTGAGGTTTTTGCCACCGCGAGGTGTACATAAATATTTACCCTTTTTGCTCCGTGAACTAACCGGACGTCAGGGAGGTTTTTAATTTAATATTAAATAAGGGATGAAGGAATAGTGCGGCGTAGTTTAAATTAGTTTCGCGCTAACCTTGTTATATTGAAGTCGTTTGCAAAAACCGAGGTGAGTTGGTACTTGTTACGTCGATATCATTGTTTTGCAGCTCCTACTGCGTTTAATTATTTTCTCTCCGGGGCATTCATCTGATATTGTTTTGCGGCAAATTACACCGCTGAGTTGGTCATTAATACCTATAAATATGTAATACAAAAATAATAGTAACGTGTGTTGTGTCACAGATTTTTTCATGAATATATTGTGGTTAAATCTTGTATGAGTATGACTTTTTATGAGCATTTTTAGCAAGATCAGCAAAGTTCCAGGTTTTAATTAAGGCTTATACATAAAGGCTTAAATCTGGAAAAATGTATATCTGAACACCAGGTGCATTAACCCATAAAATAATTCTCCATAAATTGATAACTTGTTGCCATTTGCATCTATCGTTGCACCACCACTGGTAAAAATATCGGTTCCAAATATGCTAGCTTTCTTGGTTATTTATCTAGCTCTGAACTTATTATATTCTCACGCAACAACAAAAAATATTCTATACATATCTTCCAATAATCTTAATAAGTACGGGTCGAATTTAATATGGTCGTCATTGGGACGCGGTCGGTGAATTTACGATTATATTACAGAGAGGAGATTTGTGTTGGACTGCTGTTGGTCGAAAAGTAATTCTAAAAATCAGATTAAAAAGGATTTATCTGTACTAATATTATAAAGAGGAATGATTTGATTGTTTGCACTGAATAGGCTTCGAAACTACTGAACCGATTTGAAAAATTCTTTCAGTGTTGGGAAGCTACACTATCCCCGGGATGACATAGGCTACCTAGGCGACATAGGGACCCTTAATGAAACTAATATTGTAACCCAAGGTGTAAAAAAAACCGAAGCAAAGCGAGGGCGGTTACTTGTTATAAAATAAAATGGTTAACACTAATGCCACGTAAATATTTTTTCGCACTATTATTCGTAAAAGTAGACGAAGCTGCGGGATTAAGGTTAGTCCGAATGTAATTCTCGGCAAGGCATTAGTCCGCCTTTAAAGCCTGAAATTGTAGTCTTTATTCTGTTTGGAGCGGTTCCAAGACTTCCAAGGTTTTAGCGATGGCCTGGGGGCTGGGGCTATGCCGTGTAAGACCTTTATACGAGGACGTTTAAATAAACAGCTTAAAGACAAAGACCTTGTTAGGGACGGAGAATAGATGATTTAACTGTATAATGCCACTATGTCTCCACTTCTCCAGCTAGGTAAGGGCTGAGGATTAGTTGTATTGTATGAAATACTCGCAAATGTACGAGTTTAGTCTATCGGTTAAAGAGTTTTGGAGCGTACTCGACTACGCTGCTTCAGTGCGCGTCGGTTGAGTGGTTAGTGATCTCAAGGAGTCCTTAGGCTGGCGAGAGGCGCACTGGATCCAACGACTACTACTTATGTAACGATAGTAAACGCGAGCATATAACATTATAACATTACACTTACGAACTCTTTTATACAATCGAGGCATGCTAGGGAAAGACATTCGCGGATCGCTAGCAGAATTTGGGAAAATGTGCAGAGTAACGGCACTTTTATATTGTGTTCAATAATGTTAACATAAATAAATAATTTTGTTGCTCTTTATTGCTGGGGTATTGCTCCTTTCCCAACTTTGCTCTTAAATATAAATGCTGCATAAAGATCTTTCCAGTTTATACCACCAAACGGTTTTGAATGGTTTTGAACTTAGCGGAGGATGGTAAGACCTCCTCCGGTCCTCAGTAAGAAAGCCCGTCAATTTGTGTGACAAAAACGTGCAACAAAATGTTCGCTGCACACCTGTTTTTTTTTTAATCTATCGTAATCATATCGTACGAAAAATTAACCAAGTAAATTTGAATTAATTTTGCGCATTAGATACCTACTTGGAACAAAACTATAGAGCTACTTACGTATTCGTGGCTTAAAGTAATTTATTTTGCAGCCTGATGACGATACGACAACGGAAAAAGCTAAGAATGCAATTCGCAACTTTTCTCAGCGGCGGCTACAACTCGCGTTATTTACAGAAGCTATTCTGTTTTAAACCTATTAGAAAGAAAACTAGTTTTCTACAAAGAAGCCACTATTCCTGAAGTTGAATAAAGTTGCTTAGTTTCTTGATAATTACATTTTCTTGAGTATTCCAAATGTATAGGCTAAGGTATATAGGTGCATAGCTTATATAGCTGTGTGTTTGATACTGGATACATCATATGTAATGTATCCAGTATCAAACACATTTTAAGATGCATTTTACTAAAATTTATTAAAGCTTTACCCGTTTTCTTCCTATAATACGAAACTATTTAACTGTTATACGAAACTGTTTTATCTTAATACGAAACTAAAATCAAACAATATGTATGTATTAGAACTATATTAAGTATACTTGTATACAGCCAGCTATTCTCCGTCGAGGTGCGAGGGTGCGAGGGCGTCTCGACGATCACGGCTCGGAGATTACAGCGTACACTTTACACTTTACAGCTCCGGCCGATAGGATTAACTTTCTTTTATTTCAGACAGAACACTTCAGCGGCGCGATTGAAAAATCATACAATCTCTCAATATAGCGCTTGTATTTTATACATTACGATTTGATCGCGGATAAATAAGGATGGTGCAAGTTTCATTTTGGAATATGGATACGATTAAAAGACCACAATATAGTAAAAGTAGTAATATAGTAAAAACCTTACGTTGGTATGCTATTTAAAATACCACAGTATAGCAAAAGTGTCCTTAGTACCTATGTTATACCTGCGCTAAATATATGCTAAATATAATGATCATCTTACTAATATTGTTCTTTCACGCGAAAACTACTGAACAGATTTTCATGAAATTTAGCTCCCAGGTAGACCAGGATCTGGACTAAAACATATTGTACTTACTAGCTTTTGCCCGCAGCTTCGCCCGCGGTAGAGATCGATTTTTTTACAAATCCTACTTACTTACTTTTACTTAGTTAGACTTAGTTGCCTATGACTTAAGTAATTTACATGTATCATTTGATAGCCTTAAATGCAAATGAATTTTACTAGCGCCAGTCGCCATCTATTAACAACATCCGGAACTAAATATCTAGCAACTAACAAAATATCGATCTTCCCATGGGGATGTTTAAAAAAAAGCCTACGTTACTCTTCACCCTCCTTACTATCTCCACACATAAAAACCATACCATATAACAGCTTCGTTGCCACGTGAAAGACGGACAAACAAACAAACAAACACACTTTCACATTTATAATATTATGTATAGTATGGATTATCCCGGAGAACGTGAGCCGAGCCGCGAAAAGAGAGCTTGTCGATAATAATAGCGATTGCGTCGACCGATTTGTACTGAAATGGAAAACCGCTGTGTCGTCGCAATGGCAGTATGAATTACCATCAATAAGTCTTGCCGGCGGGACTACCGGACTCCCACAATGCACTTTTATGCACATAAATTAACGAGGATTGCCGACAGTTAACTGCGCCCCTGATATATTGAGGTAGTTAGCGCGGTGGTTCATTAGAATGGAAGGTTCGGGCGTTCGGTGCGTGGACGCGCCGTGTTCAAATGGTTCCAAAGATAGATTAGGAAATTGTAACGATTTATGATTACTTTCTATTGTGAAGTAAGTTGCGCTAACCTACTTCTTGTAGAATGGAGTATCAGCTGGACGGCTAAATTTCTAGCTTTCTTTTATTATGCTCATGGGATATAAAACTCGACTTGACTTCACGTGAATCAAGTGATTGTAACAGTAGTCAGAAACTAAATCGATACCAGTTTATTTCCTCTCAGTTCGCAATAAACTACCGAAACATACTCCTCTGCCTCCATTCTTTACAGATTCAGAACGCGTTCTCGTTCCAGTAAAGAATGATGACTGAATCAGAGTGGCCGCCACTCAATCATCTTTCAGCCTTGCTCACTCATACCCCAACAAAATCACAACTCGACTCACGATTCAACGTGGACCTTGCTAGCAGGTGTTACGGTTTATTTAGAACGCAAACAAGTGGTCGTCAGCGCTAAACAACAAGTAGACCGCGAAAAATACTTTGGACATTAATCTCTTTTCCTCGGCAATAAGGCCTAGCAGTGCTACAGTGGGTGGAGCCGGTCAGATCATCGCGATGTCATAAATCTCGCGCGACACTTCGTTACGCTGACACTCGATCTATTTGACACCGCGGCCGCTCCGGCCATTATTAATCTGCGCTCCAGTCGCTGCTGGCTCCGGTGATGAGGTTCGACGCGAATCACGAATTAATCACGATAGGCTTAACATATTTATGTCTCGACACTCGCAACGTAATATCCGTCACTCGAACAGTGCCGAGTGCGTGTTGTTCGTACATGAAGCCGCTATAACTGCCAGTCATCCAGTACGGATCAGCTAGCTGAACGAACAAATTGCAATCGACATGTAGCATTCAGGTTTTTAAAGGTACTTTTTAGGACTCAAACGGCAAGCTGTTGTAAATGTCACGGACCACGGCCACCCTGAATGTCACTTAACTGTTATAATGATTTTGCAACTTAATTTGATTAATACGTCTTTGCTGTAAATTACAGTCGTTTGATTAAATTAGTAATAACATTGCAGTAGAACCAGGTAGATTTGGCTCCGTTTGTTGTCATGAGCACCAGCCATCAAGTTCTCATACCACACGGACGCCATGCTGATCAATCAAACTCGGCGGCGGTAATTATCTTAATACATTAGCTGTTGTTGTTTGTTCCAGTCTGATTGTCCGTCTGTTTGCGCACTGTTCGCTATTGACCGCTACTACCATAGAGCGAATATATGAGAAGAAATGTCGTGACCACGTGTGATATATGTAAACAAGAAAGTTGCGTATTTTCTAAGCATTTCCGCTTTTGTCTCGCCTTCTTTGTTCATTGATGCAAAGGTATAAACCCTGTATTATACAAAATATACAAACATGTAATACAGCCAAAAATATAAAGTATTGTACACCATCTCACAGCTTTACCGATGAATAAATTAATGCGATCACATGTCATGTGGATCAAAGACTTGATTTCATTATTAACAAATACATAAATAACGCTACATATTCACGTACACCCAGACCAAGAACAGAAATTCAAACTCCTCATTAGAATTTTCGTCTCTCTGGAAATCGAACCTAGGATCCTTGGCACGCCGCGGCGCGGCGGTCCGGCATGGTAAGTCAATGTATTAAGCATTTTAATCGATATGAATGATGATAATATGTTGTAATTGATGCAGTTGTGTGTTGAGGCCATAGATTACCCCCAATAGATACCCCATAGAAATTTTCTTTTAAACTCACAAAATTTGGCGGAAGGCGCGGCTTGCGGGGGAAAAAACAATGCGCTGTGATTGGCTATTTCTAATTCATACTTGGACTTGACGCGTCAGTATTGGTCGACACTATTGTCGTCGACTTGCAAATGCACGTACTTGTTGGCGCGCGTCAGTTGCCTTGTATGCGGTAGATATCTATTGGAGGTAATCTATGGTTGAGACACATCACGGTCTACTGCCAGTTCCCCGCACGTATTTTGTGGACACGACACATACTACACGCCGGCGCACGAAGCACTGTTAGCACAGATCTTCACGTCGAGGGCTTTAGCGCTATCCAATACATATTGCGAATCATATTAATAATGAGCAATAGAAATAGGTTCGTTTATCTCGGAAACTGAAAGCCTTTCACAATGATATCGAACAATCAGTCACTGCTTGTCGTAATTCAACAGCGATCAATCTTCGTATCCTGTCGACTGCGAATTACTGAAAAAAGAAACACATTATTAATGTATATTCAACCGTACAAATAAAATGAAAATAAACTATATTTTAAATTATCACACGTAATTTAGCCATTTTTTATTCCTGGAAATAACTCGAGATTAACTTTTTTGCTTTATGCTGTACTGCTGTATTCTGATCTGGAGCGTCTAGACGAAACGTAAACATCGAAAACTGTTGCATACGAAATTGTATTAATGCATTTAGGTACATTGAACTTTTCTTCGTATCGTAAGAATTGTGTAGTCGAAGTAGAAACTTGAAAGCAAGTCTGTCGCTTTACAGTTAGTTTTATTTGCAGCTTTGTTCATAATCAAAACTTTATAGGGTAAGCTGCCTCCCTAAAGAAAATTTGATATCATATTTAGTAGTAGTATTTTATGAGTATATAAATAAACAAATAATCAAACACTCATAGCCCCACACTAGGATTCCCTGTGTTGAGGGTGCCATGGACAATACACAAAGACAGAAAACTTCACACCCAGACCGAGAACAGACCGTTTGAATTTCTAATTCAAACTCATCATTGGAATCGAACCCAGGAGCCTTGGCGCGGAGATCCGGCATGGTAACCATTGCACCACACGGGTCGTCAGAAATGGATAACATCGTTATTTTTACTTTTTTTTACAGCATGTAGGGCTGTCGAAAACAGCAGACATTATAGGCACCTGTCGGCAAGTGGTCACGGCCACGCCAGCTCTGGGCAAATCCTACAGAGATACTATAAATTAACCTAAACACTCCAGGAGTATTACTTGTTTACTTAATTGCAGGTATTAGAAACACTTGGTGTAGACAACAGGTCTGACCGCACTTCCGCAATTATTTTTTCACGTGCAGTAAATATTGTTCGTGCCGTGTTCCGCACTTTACCGCGCCGCGGCCGTTCCGAAGGGCGAGCACTTCGCGCCGCCGTAAATTAGCCAGGGTCGGCCGTCGGAGCCACCGCTTAATGACCTCTCACTACAAACAAAACGTTTGTTTCATTTTAAAAATGTTATGTAAACAATGTTATAGATGTACATGTATGTGAGATGAGTACATGATTGCTGATGTGATCAAAAATTAAAAGCAAAGCAACAACCCATTTGTCCCACTGCTGGGCTCGGGGTCTCCTCTCAGAACGTGAGGGTTAGGCCATAGTCTACCACGCTGGCCAAGTGCGGATTGGTAGACTTCACACACCTTCGAGAACTTTTATGGAGAACTCTCCGGTGTGCAGGTTTCCTCACGATGTTTTCCTTCACCGAAGCAAGTGATAATTAACTTCTAATACGCACATAATATTTGAAAATTAGAGGTGCGTGCCAGGATTTGAACTCTGGCCCCTTCGTTCGGGAGACCAACGTTCTACCGCTAGGCTATCACTGCTACATGATCAAAAAATAGCTGCTAGTAAAATAATATCTTCTTTTGAAGTAATTACCTCCTTGACTCAGATAAATAATAAGGCAAGAGTGAATAGGCTTTTACTAAGTTAATGCGCTTTACCACCCATGACTACATCACCATTTACTATCACGTGGGATAGTAGTTAAGCATTAACTTATAAGATATAAAAAAGCCATGTAACAAGGTATGGCAAGACAAAGCTGTTTGACAAAAACAATGTAATACAAAATATTGCTTTTTAAGGGAATCGGCCTAAAACCTATTGCCATTAGTAAGTTTTGTACCTCGTAGCTGCTACGACGTAGCACGTAGCACGTAGCACTCATCGCTTATACATCTATCACCGCTCATTTATACGCGCGGCTCGCGGATCGTCTCGTGGCTCGCGCGCGCATCTAAACGGACCATCAAAGTTTCATAACAAAAATTGACGTTGACAAAGAGAGACTTATTGATCAATGCATTTGCTTGACAAAATAAATTAGAATTCTTCGTACCTTCAAATACCTTTTAACACACTTCCGATACCGTCTGAGACAAATTCAATTACAATATTTCACACTCAAATCCCATTGAAATTAAACTTGGCTCCGAAAGACTTCACTTTTATATTCGACCGACTTATCCGTTGAGTTTTGTGTCTTTTTCGTATAACTTTTTTTCAATTTTGGGACTTATATTTGTTTCCGGAAGTTTTAAAGTAAAGATTCAAGCGCAGTGTTCTGTATAAGCTTTGGATATCAGTTGGTACTTAATTGGTTTCTGTGAGATAATTAAATGGGAAATGGATATTAACCTTAATAACTTTGATTCTATTATCTAAAAAAAAAAATTGTTATCTATACAAACACGCGGCATTTGTATCAAAGTACTTTATTAGCATATGCATATTAATGTGCGCAATCGCTTGGCATTCACCATTTCACACAAGAAATTGAGTATATCCGGTATTTGAATAATTGGGCTAATAGTCGCGACACGCACTACCCTAATCAATCATGATTAGAGGAGGGCGGCGGCGTCGGCCGAGCAAACAGAGTGCTTTGACAATTACCGGCTGATACCTCGCTAATTTGTTACAACTTCCTTATTCAGGATCTGCCCGATACAGTGTCAGCCAAAGGTCAACAAGTCGTTCATACACGTGAAAATGATCCGGGTATCGGCACCCCTGTGTTTCTATCGTTTACGATTTAGGTACGAGTCTGAGGTGAAAGTTCACATGTGAATTGTGGTGACGTGTGTTTTTATATTCATCCATGCCGCGTGCATCTGCGAATTTGAAACACAAAAAAAGTTTATGGCTGAAAATATTTCGGAAACAAAATGTAACGCTACCTAAAATTTTCTGTAATTATAAAATTGGAAAGTGAAAGTATTAGAATTGAATATAGCAGCCGGTGCGCTAATAAAACACACAACAAAGCATCGTTCAGTCCGATTCAATTCACTCATAAATTTATGATTTTATACTCGTAGCCGAGCAGAACCTTCCAACGTCAAAATGCCCGATGCCCGACCGTAGCTCAATATTCCCGGCTGCATTATTAATAATGAGTAGAAACCAATTTTTTGTTCGTTGCCATTATTATAAACAGATTTTCAGTTGCGAATATTAATATTGGGTTGGGAATTTTCCATTCTTCCCTCGACTTGATCGCTATAAATCTCCATCTTGACAATGAGTAAGCTTGTCGGTGCTTCAGTGACGGCCGCTGCCAGCCAATATTTTCTTATTAATTTTATTGGCTCGCTCGATGCTTAAATTAAACTCAACGACTCAATGAGCCATCAGAGGGCTTATTAATGATTCGGTAAGGAACTATTATATTATTTAAATATTAAAACTGCTGCACCTTGACGCATTGCTGCATTTTAGGGTGTATGTCTATGCCTTGCTCGGTAATGCTGAGCAGTGTTTAGTCTGCATTGTCCAGTAACAGTCCAATGCGATTTGGATGAATCTTTATTGCGATTTTAACTTTAGTAGTAGCTGTGAGTGCTATGATTTTTTATTCTACAATTTATTCCTGTCAACCAATCATGAAACAGACAGCTTAAGACGATACAAGCTGCTAGATTGAAAATGTTCTATTTAGATAATGTAGAAACACAACGCGTCCGGCGCGGCATGCGGCATGCGGCTTGCGTCGTGCGTCGTAAATCGTCCAGCGAGATGAACTTGAAAATCGCTATCGTGTTAGCTCAGCTGAGTCCAACTTGCGCTGCACTCTTCAGATAAATACTGACGGAATTAACGGAACGAACTCGGTTAGATCGCGAGTGCGGTTGCTATTCGTTTTTGAAGAACCCAATTAAAAAGTCATTTTAAGTCAGTAAGTAAGTTTAAGTTAACGAGTACTCAGTGAATTCAGATGGCTCATAAACCGCTGTCATCGCGTCAGGCATTGAATTAAAGTTGATAAAAAAATTATAAGTTCTATTATAGTTTCGGAGGGGATCAGACATTGCTGGCGTTAGATTAAAACCTCTTTGTACCTACTCGTTCCATAGGTAACGTGACTTTCCGAAAATAGAAATCTTTACAGCGTTTTTCCGTGTCCTGACTTGCCATTGCGGCATCGCGGCGTCGTGCTAACGATTTTACCGTCACCACTCTGCCAGGTGCGGTATCATGAGCTTAGTTTACGGGGAGTGCTATGATAATCTTCGTCAACGTCTGTAGGACGTGTCTGCACTGTTAGTTCTAACTAGTTGCCTTCAACTGATTAAGTCATTAATTAGATATTCACTTATGGTGTACCTATATGATACGGAGCTCCTTGTAACCGAGAGCAGACATCTTCAGAGTTATTCGACATTTTGATCTCTAGTCATGCCAATGGAGGTTATTTTTTGAACATTTCGATGTCCAAGTTAAATGTGTATTGATCTATTAGGTATATCTTTCTTCTTCCTCGTATCGCTCTTGCCAGATCGCACTTTGTCTTCATTGTTATTTGCCTCATGACTCGCTTCAGCAAGGTATGTCCTACTAATATTACAAATGCAAAAGTTTGTGAAGATGTTTGGGTATTTGGCACCGACAGACCATTTGGACGTTTATATGTTTATGAAACCACTCTTCCAAGGGAGATAAGTCGCGGGCGAAATGTAGTAATTTATATGTCTCACAAAATCTTGCAAGGACGATTCCTGGACGAATTGGTCAATGGAAGCGCAAACTGAAATTAGCTCCAGAGCGTTCCAGTGATAGCTTATCAAGTTCAAAACTTTCAGGAGAAACGTTATTGATTGCGATTGCGCGAGTGTAGTAGCACCTTTACGTTCGTTTCGGTCGTCGGGTTTGTATACAGAGTCGGAAGAAGTTGCTGGCAGCTGAACTTTATTGGGTTTCCTTTGAGAGTTGCGAACGTAAAATTTACACGTGTATTTTCTGGTTCAGTTGGTTATACATACATAATAATATGATTTACACTAACGATGCTTCTAGGGTTGCCGAGTAATGTTTAACGCCAAATTATATTTTAGACGAAGAAGTAGTAGGTAGGCGGAGGCTGATATAGTTCTACATCGAAAATAACAATAGATTAAGTTGATTCTTAGCGGTAACTTATCCAACTGTCACTTATCATCAGCCAAGACTTAACATATTGAATGTAACAATAATTGTTATTGCTGAAAATAATATTTATGAACAAAATAATTTCTTTTCTAAAGAAAAAGCAAGGATGGGTTACTAGATATCAATAAAATATAAGTACTCGTATTATAGAAAAGTTATGGCGATCGTGTTAATAATAATAATAATAACGCTTCACACTCATAGCCCCACACTAGGATTCCCTGTGTCGTGGGTGCCATGGACAAACACACTAGACAAGGACATTCACACCCAGACCGAGAACAGAAATTTAAACTCATCATTCAAACTTCCGCCTCGCTGGGAATCGAACCCAGGACCCTCGGTGCGGCGATCCGGCATGGTAACCATTGCGCCACACGGGTCGTTAAATGAGGACAGTGACGTGTCGTCGGCGAATGGTACACGTATCGTATGCGGCTCGTCGTCGTCGCCGCGACGTACGACGATCTACTCAGGCACTTTATTCAGGAGCAAGTTCCAGGCTAATGTACGTTATAGGGTCTCTTGCAACTGTGAAAGCAGATACAAGTTTACGAGAGACTAGGTGCAGTTTACAAATTGTCACGTGTGGCTTACAAATTGTTTTTTCAATCGCTCAAAAGACAAAGAAACATGCTGATACAGACAGAATATTATTCCGCATGGAAAAATTACCACATTTAAAATATGTATTTCTATGAATTCCAGTTACGTTATGAGACCTACATCTTACAAGAATTCTATTAACCCTTATCCTTAATTCATGAAAATCATGTAGCACTCCTACACTGTTACAGCTATAAAAAGCCAAAACGTTTTCAAAAATTCAAGAACCCATTCGTTTCGGTCCGATTTTATGAAATCGAGTTCCCGTCAGATGACGACATTTCGAGGTCGAGCCACCAGTTGGGTGGAACATTCTTTTTAAGTGAACTTTCAACGTTCCTCTTCTTTATCGACCGTTTACCATTGACATTTGCTTTATCGGTCATAAAATATTAACATTGACAATAATGTTAAACGAAACTGAAAAATGAAAATATATTTATTCCGCTAACCGTACTTACTAGATACACAATACAAGGCTCTACGTAATCCTTTTGTCAAAGGTTATTGAAAGGAGTCTGGTAAAACGACACACCTAAACGAAATAGTTGATTCAATAAGGAGCCACAATGGGCTTTTACAAGAAACTCGAAACTTTTCCAATAAAACCCGCTCAGAGAAGCCTGTTCGTGGATAAAGAAGGAAATCTTTAGAAAAGAAAGCCTCGGAAGGTTTCGTTGGTGTAATAAACCTTTATGGACCGCCGCCGCCGCCACCGCACCGCGCCGCGCCGCCGATCACGCGATCTGATTCAACCACTTTTCTGTTTCGCTCCATGCTCGCTGCTCGGAGTACCAACCAGTTTATTGTCCCTCCCGCATCGCTTTTTATCCGTTTGTTACTATTACCTAGGCTGATACATAACGGTATTATTCAGACACGATACTATTGAGAGATAATTTTATATTAGAATAAGAAATGGGTGTGAGCCCATAAAAATAGTAATTTTTGGCTACCGATAGCCCATGCGATCAAAAGTGACGAAATGTCGTATTATGTATAATAATATTATAAAGAGGAAAGATTTGATTGCTTGCATTGAATAGGCTCCGAAACTACTCAACCGATTTGAAAAATTCTTTCACTGTCGGGAAGCTACACTATCCCCGGGTGACAAAATAAGAAAATAAGAAAACCGAAGCAAAGCGAGGGCGGTTACTCGTATTAAATAGACTAGATGGATGAAACCAGGTTAGGCGCTAGTCTAGTCATTTGTGCTACTTGTTATTATTTTGACGGGCAAAGCTGGTGCAGTTTGGTGGCCGGCTCGCTACACGGCTTCTCAGTTATCTCGAGAGGCTGTCCGTTGGCTAATTTTACTTTACAACCTTTTCATGACTCCATCAAGAGCCCCAAAACTTGAGGCTTAGTTAAATAACAAAAGAAGGGTACTATCCCATCAAAAACATAAATGTAAAGTGAGAGTCAATTTCAAAAAAAAAAAAGAATTGAGATCTAATAGGGTGCCAATTTCTGTGTAGAAAAGCCTAAAATTTTAGTCACAAGAACATGTAATTCAAGCTCCACATTTGACTTGGTTAGTTTTCACGTACCTACCTAGGCTATATTATATCTATGTAATTAGCTTCGTCAAATCTGTTACGTTGATGACTTATGACACTCTTTTCTAATTTGGTTTGTTGGTTGCTAACTAATGAAAACTAGCCAAGTCAAATGTAAAGCTTGAATTACATGTTCTTGTGACTAAAATTTTAGGCTTTTCTACACAGAAATTGGCACCCTATTAGATCTCAATTCTTTTTTTTTTAAATTGACTCTCACTTTACATTTATGTTTTTGATGGGACATCATTACTTTTTGTATAGAAATTAACTGCAATTAATTCAAGCTTTACATTTGACTTGGTTAGTAATCAAGAATACCATTAATTACATAAATATACCAAATTTCACAAAGATACAATGATAAATGCAGTTTTATTCCAATTAGAATCTTTAAAATGCTCTACTGTAAAATTGCGATTTTGGGAATACAACAACTTACGTAGGAGGTATCGTGCTCATCAACTAAATCTGTAGTTAGTCGCCGTGGTCCGAAATACGGTACCTATTATTTCATTATTTATAAGTAATGATCTTCCACTATTGATGTCCGCTAAATATTGAAATAATAATTATACTAAATCCCAATTATAATATCGTAATAAATACGAAAGTCGACTATACTCTTATTAGTTACGAGTGACCGCCCTCGCTTTGCTTTGGTTTTCTTATTTTTTTACACCTTGGGTTACGTTATTGGAGTTTTATTAAGGATCCCTAATTTATTGAAAATATAATATAGCCTATGTCACGCGGGGATAGTGTATCTTCTCAACAGTGACGGAATTTTTCAAATCGGTTTAGTAGTTTCGGAGCCTATTCAATGCAAACAAACAATCAAAACTATTAGTACAGATAAGTTGTTTGTGTTCGATGACATCGTGCAACAATAAATTTTGAAACAATAGGTACCTCGAATTACTTTAAACTGGTATAATTACGGAAATACATAATACAAAATTTTGTGGTGTAATTTTGTAGATTAGAGAAAAATAATTTTTCACACATTAAAAATAAAACTACATAATACACTGGAAATAACGTCTCCTGACGAACCACTAATCTTCACGTAAATGTATATGTGCTGTGCACTTCTCACAGGCACTTGGGACACTGAACATCTACCTCCCGTTGAAAGCTTCAGAAAGTACTAAAACTGATATGTTTCGTTATATATTCACCTTGGAATCCACATAATGACCAGATGTCATCAATTTTGATTGCTACTCTTAATTTCAGGCATTTTAAGTAAGCGTTTCTAATAGAATCAATTTTTTGAAAAATTATAATAAAATGATAAAAAATTACTACTTTCAGATTTATTCCTTTGTATTCACCCGACTACCTATCTGCATGCCAAATTTTAACTTTCTAGGTCACCTGGAAGTTGGATATAGTTTTGATCTATAGGTCAGTCAGTGTTAAATTTCTCGATTTTTGGACGTTAATATCTAAATAACCGTTTGAGATGTGTTTATGAAATTTGGAACACGTATGTATTTCACAAGTTTCAATAAATGAGCCAAATTTGACAGGTTTATGTTGAATAGTTTTTGAGTTATGAGGTGGTCAAAAGTGGCTCCAAATGGTTCGTGTAACACGTGTTCGTGTACACACGGTGCTGCTCGTCAATTCTGTTAGCTAAGAAATTGACTTGACACGCTCCGCGTGTCTAGATTCGATTACCAAGCTATTCGATTACCTTTTGTTTGGTAGTCATTATCGTTCTTTGAGAAATGGGACCTGGTTACCTGGAAGATTTTCCGTCACATACGAGTTAGCTAAAATAACTTATTATAATGATTTCATTATGCTCTTCCCGAATTTAGAAATTGCCACCAGCAAGCTATTCTGTTTTGTAGCTCAATAGCGGAATCCGCGATGAGTTTCAAAATTGAAGTTTGAGTTGTCTCACTTCACTTCGCAAGTATGTACTAGATGATTAGAGAAAGACATAACAAGATGATGCAACTTCGCTTTCGAGTCACACTTGAGTGAGCTTCGAGTTCCTCCCGGACACTCCGAAAACTCCCGGAAAACTTTCCAGGTAAAACTACTAAATGAAGGGACTTATAGTTATCTTTTTTTGACTTTATTCCTTCGCGATATTTTGATGGTGGTGAGCAATGGTAATCGAATATGCACTTTAGACGACCTTGTAGCCTAGTTGGTAGCGACCCTGCCTGCGAAGGGAGGGGTCTTGGGTTCGATTCCTGGCCGGGGCAGATATTTATGTGACAGATAAATACTATAGTGTTATTGTAATGTGTTATATGTGTCGTCCATGCCACCCGCGACGCAATTATAAACCAGGTTTAAAACTAGTGCGGGGGTATGAGTGTGTAAGCGTTTACTTAATTAACCTTCAAAACAAATTGAATCGTTACACGTGGTAAACAGCAAAATACTACCGTATTGGGCTTTCAAACTGGAGAATTAAAGGCTTGAAAACGAACAAAACGATTGCAGAAAATATTAATGAACTAGCTGTTGCCCGCAGCTTCGCATACGGAAATTATGTTTTACCTTATTTGTGCCTCTTGCAGAAAGAAATTTAAAAACGGTGAATTATATTGAAGTACTTATATTTAGTAATTTATATACTGAAACCCACGATAAAATCACAAAGGATTCCTCCAGGAGCGGGTTTTGAAAAATAAGCAATATTCACATTAATTTGTATTTTTTTTCTTTTTTTTTTGCAAAATTTTGAAAAACTGAAAAATATATGTTCCATAAATTTAAGCAAGGAACATTTGTTGCAAATTTGAAGCAAATAGGTTGATGTTTTAAAAATATTCCATACAAACTTTCATCCCGATTCCCGGGGAAACCTTTTAATTTTTCGGGATAAAAAGTATCCTAAAATATGACCCGGATTATTAGTAACAACTTTACCAATTTTCATCGAAATCCGTTCAAGGGTTTTGTCATGTGATGCCCGTACAGACAAACAGACAGACAGACAGACGGACAGACAGACAATAATTCTAAAAAAATATTTTTGTGTTCTAACTAATTTAAAAAAAATATTCAATGCACAGAAAATTTGCCCTTTGAGTTTTATTATAGTTTTGAAGATATTGAACGTTTTATAAATTATTAAATGTTCCGCCTTCTACTGTAATACTGGCAGCGGAGTCCAGCTCACGTGACAGTATTGAATGGCTCATGATGCGGGCAGCAGCGAACAGCCAAGCACGGAGGGAGCATTAAAAATTTTACGAGCGAATAAATTAGGGAGACGAGCGGCGATAATAACACAGGGCCCTGAATATGGTCCGCTATGAATTATTATGAATTTTTATGGCCCAATAATTCTGCCATTGTATGACCGGGCCTCATGTGTGGGCACTTTAGTAGAGAGCTGCCAACTATGTATAAAGATTTCTGTCGTTTGATATTCATTTAAAGAAAGGCAACTAATGTTACTTATTTGGATAGTATGCATTCTGAATGACTCCTGGTTGTCCAGGAGATTGTCGTGAGGAGCACTTGAGTTTTCAGTAATGTCTACTCTAATGGTTTAGTAGCCCAAGTCAGTGTGGTAGTCTATGGTAGTCGGGGTTCGAAGTTTTCTTCCTATTTATTTTACTTTAGTGGTTGGTATCTATACCCTTCGTTGTAACTCTTGACAAAAAAGTAACCGAATTCAAAATTAGGGATAACTCAAAAACTACTCGTCAGATCTCGCTCAAAGTGACATCACATGACAATCATCATCATTTAATCGAAATTAAAAAAAGAATCATCAAAATCGGTTCACCCAGTCGAAAGTTCTGAGGTAAGAAACATAAAAAAATACAGTCGAATTGAATACCTCCTCCTTTTTTGAAGTCGGTTAAAAATAGTGAAGACTTGTATTGTACATGTAGCGTTATAAGAAACTAACCTAACATAAACTGTGCATACAACTACCTGAAGAGAAAAGAAGGCTTATAGCGACTTTCATTGTTTGAAATTCCTGGGCAGCGAACTAATGAGATATTTAAAAGTTATTAAGTCATAAAACAAACAGTATTGAGTCTCCTTTGGTTGTTATATTTAATTATTGATCATCGTTCATCTAGCTGGAGACTGGAGTGTACCCCGGGGATCTTTTGAAGCACCTCTGCCTTCTGACTCCATTACACAAACAGTAATGTTAGTAATTGTAGTTGTGGCTTTTGTCCGTGTCTTTAAATAAGACGTCGCGCGTTAGCGTCGTTCTGAATTCCTTAAAAACTAGAAAGGGTTACATGAAGGGTGACAGTACAGGAAAGCGAAAACGGAAGCCAACAAGTGGAGCGTTCGGTTTGCGACCAAACGTCCGATACCTCCGCAGTCAGCGAGAGGGCGCGACCAACTTATAATTGCCTCCGGATTACGAATTACAGGGACCGAAAATAACTTTCCTGACTCAAATTTTTGTGACTTTTCCTTCTTTTCGAAGTAAGCCTAAGGCGGCGACGAGTTTTAACCTCCACTTTTTAAACCTTCTCTACTCCACTCTTGATCGAATGAAATGACTGAAAAAAAAAACCTTTTTCCAGCTTTCTTAACATTTAAATCGTTAAAAGGACTAAATACTTTTTATTGTACAGTTATTAAGCACACAAAGTTGCAAATAAATTAGAAAAGCTTCTAAATTTTTATCCTCTGGAGAATAAAATTTCTGGAAATGTTCTCTGAATGTACCTACCGGAAAAAGTGAAGGACACAAACTTCCACTCCTTGTTTAATTCCTTAGTGGAACTTTCCAAAGTTTCTTTGAGGATGTCTACATTATAAAACATCTCTTTTACCTAGATGTAAATTTTTCTTAGCTAGTATTTTCTTTCGAAATATGTAAACACTCACCTGATAATACGATATAATATATACTTAATGTATGTGTATGTACTTAATATTAACCTACAAATAATATATTGCATTCTTTGGCGATAATTATTAAAATAATATTCTGCTAGAAGGTGACTTTAATTTCAAATAATAATGATTATTGATAAGTATGTATGATATAAATGAAGTATAGGTGCGTAATACTATTATAATTATATACCTCAGAATACAGAACAGACTGTATTCTTTGTAATTGTAATCAGAAAGTTGCTTGTTTTGTAGCACCGCCGCGTGCACCGTAACCGTATGCTGTGTAACACAATTTAGTGTCCAGCGAGAAGCACTAATAAAATTATAAACAGCAGGAGCCATTTACCATTGGAAATTGCAATAGATGTTCAATTCAGATGATTAAGACGGCTGTCAAGACAGATTTACCGAACCTTTGCAGATCTAAAAGACTACAGAAATCTTTGTGACCATTATTTTGTAAAGCTTAAATATTAGAGTGAAGTAAGTAGATTCTTATGCTTACTTTACATAGGTATCTCGTTTATTTAATATCAGAAGGACGGTATTTGCATGTGTTGACTTCAAATTACGGCGTCTTTGGCGATATTCATATCTCGACGCTCCTATAAACATTTTGAAGATCTCATTCGCAAAGAATTCGTATTACGAAAGATGGTAGGTACGTCTGGGGTCTGGGTGGGATCGTGGATCGCGGCTCGCGAGTGTCATCGACCGGCGCGGCGCTCGTACTCTCTCGTCTCCCGCCTCAATACCACATTCTGTAAATTCACAATACAATTGTGTGACATTATACGATATTCTTTCGTTGTTGCCTCGCGGAGGAGGAGATTCTTGCTATGGTCGAAGATTAAGCTAGGCTGTAAAAGAACTTTGTACCGAATAACCTATACCTATCAATCACGGATTTGTACAGTTACGGTACGGTATGTAGTTATGGTTGCCCCGCGAGCGGAAGGTTGACTTGGCTTCATGGATCGATGAAACTTGCAGAAGTTTGGTCGCAGTATCGGACAGCCAGTAATATACAGGTGCCCCGCTCTTTTAGCAGCAACCAATCGGTGATCTTACGTGTCATTGATCTCCATAGGCGACGGTGACCACTTACCATCAGGTGGCTGGCCTATAAAAATAATAGGATCAGGAACATTTTACGCAATAAACCCACGATGTAATAACTTTCTGAAGCTACGTGTGTGAAATATCTGTACCATTTCAAATACCGTTCATAATTATTCGGTTCTAAAGGTGTATGTATACTTTTCAATACTCAGCTTTGAAATTGGAAAGATAACTAAATTCCAAGTTGTATTCAATATCAAAAGAGTTCAATACTGTAATTAGATCAGAAGCTGCGAGTGTTGGTAACTTCGTTGCAGGCCGCAGCCACGGCGCGGCGCCGCCGGCGCGGCGGCGGGCTGCGACTTCTGGATTATCTTCGAGTCTCCTAGATATTTAGTTTTTCACCTGACAAAGGAGAGGAGTAACTTAACCATTTTACGCGTGTTTCACTTATATTAATTACCCTCAAACAAATTTATTTCTACGTGAAAACGTTTTTAAACTGACTACTTAAAAATTCCCGACATTAATAACATGAAGCGGAAACAGTTAAGAGAACGAGGCCAAATTCTACTTGAAACTGCGTCAAACAAACTTAGAGGATATTTTCAGCGGAATGTACTGCTCTTGGCTTTAAACTGTAAACATCGAAATATAACTTTAGATTTAATGCTAACGCCTAACGTCACTCGGCTTATGTATATTCGAATTTGCGTCGCTCTACAATTCTTATCATTGCGATAATATATTATTACCAATACTATGTGTCTTATCGTTCTGACGTCTTGTTTTAAATGTATACACAAAGTGACTATATATGCTCATTTACTAAACGCCCACCTTCCAGGTGTCGTGAAGGTTCTTTATCGAAACGGTCGCGCTCGTAATGGAAATAAATCTTTAAGTTAAAAGATTTCAGTTTGGCGGATGTATGAAAGTAACGAACCAAGAAAAATCTCATTGAGGAGACTTCACGGGGAGATTTGTGGCTTCGAGAATCAGGAATATCTTTGTAACAGTTTCGGAAAGGAAATGGGAATGGGGAAAGGAAGGAACGCAACGGAAATCCATTACCATTATTTCACATCTGCGGAATGTGCGTTACTGGCGCTCGCGGCTTTACGGCAGGTAATATCATATTATGACAGCATTTCAACTCCAAACTTCGCTTTCATGTAAAATCAAGTTTGAAGTAAATACGAAGACCCCTCGATTACAGGGCAAAGGTTCCAAAATTGTTGATCAAAGAAAAGACTAGCACTTTGCCTGTTTTGTATGAAGAACTTTTCTACATACAATACATTATGTTATAATATTATCATTTATATTATGAATTATGTACTTGTAATTTTGTACTATAACTCCGCTATTTTATCTCTCAGAACATTTCTAACTTTTGGATCAAAGGTATTCTGTAGAGAAACTTATTTCATGTTCTGAGCATATCGGAGTCTGAATATTTTCTTGAAAGACAGAAAAATATTCATTACATAGGTGTACAGCATACTAATACAATAAAGCTGAAGAAATTTTTTGTTTGTTTTTTTTGAACGCGTTAATCACTGGAACTGCCAGTCGGATTTGAAAAAAATATTTTACATTTATTTTACATTTATTTAATTTTTATACTTACTCATTCATGTGGAATATTATTATATTTTCCGACTTAAAGAGTTACTTCTAGGTTATAGCATTAAGACTAAGGTATCCTCCCGAACCAGGAACGCTATTCAGTTTTGTAACTTGACAGCGGAATACACGATGAGTTTCTAAATTGAAGTAAGAGTTCGAGACTCCCTTCACCTCGCAAGTGCGTACCAGATGATTAGAGAATCACATATCAAGATCTCGGACTCGAACTTCAATTTTGAAACTCATCGCGGATTCCGCTGTCAAGTTACAAATTTGAATAGCCTTGCTGAAGCCAGGGCGGGCTGCTAATAGTTTAAGTTCTTAAAAATAACCATATAAGTTCTCACTTAGTATGGATTTCGATTAAAGTTGAAGCGTAGCCGCTTCACGTTACCTATCACGTTTCTTAGTGTTGGAAGCCATGACCAGTGTCTCTAACCGCGTAGCTGAAGCACAGTGCGCGGTCGCCCTTACCGTGGCTAGGTTGGTACCGAAGCAGAGCCGAGCAGCCCACCTCAACAGCACAAAAGCGAAAGTTCCTGAGGAGAGGGCGTGGTGGAGGTAATTAATTCCTTTACAAAGCGGGCCGCGGACGCCCGCATTGTGCTCTTGTCGCATCTGCGCCAGGCGTGTGTTGATTTAGGGAACTCGTAGGTACGTACAACTAGTAATTACACTAATTGTATTAATTGATGAAAGGTAAGGGCACTGGACGACACTAGACGAAGTGTATTAATAACACGAAATACCTACTATATTTATTTATATTATTATACATGTACCTAGCTTAACTATGAGCAAAAGTGTCATTCTCACTAAAACTCAAGTAAAATAAATTCAATAAAATCAAAATAGTATTGTCAAACTCTTTCAAAATGTTAAGACACATCTAACCAGATACCTACAAACGAAATTATGTTAGCAAAGATTGTCACAACTCACATATTCACAAATATAGGTACAGAAGATGTTTTATTAAATTATAGTCATGTTATATCAATACTGTGGACTCACTTTTTATTGTTTTTACAGGACTAGTGAACGCTCGCGCCGTCTCCCAACCTCTCTCATTCTTGTTCGCTACTTCGAGTTACACTGTTTCAGTCTTAATTTTTCTCGGCAAAGTAAACGAACGTGTAAATAAATACATATTTATACGCCCTTGATCCCTTTCTCGGTTATGTTTTTTATTATACCATATTTATATCAGCTTACACCGCCTTCCAATTTATTGCGTAAACTGTGCTGGTTGTACCTGACAGCTTATCGCACCAATACCGTCAACGCTTATTTACTGTCGCCATAAATCGACGATAAAAAGCGATATATGATTTCCAAACTTGGTTAAACTCCAAGACCGTTTAAACATTAACCATATCGCTTCGTCTACATCCGGGGAATTTATGCCGTAATAACAATATTCCTAATACTGGCGGCCTATCTGTGTGCTACGTGCATCTCACTCGAATTTATACAACGAATCTCTGCCCTAATCGTTTAGGGTTGAGACAGTTGATGTTTGCTGCGAAGCAACTTGCTTCTAGCTTCTGGCGTATCGGAAGAAGGAAGACAATGGGGGGTATAGGGGCATTTTAAAAATAAATGTTTTATTTTAATACTCAGAAGTACCTTTAAAAGGCCGACAAAATTAAATAAAGCTTAAGGTGTATAGTAGATGTCCGCAGGCAGGCTTTCAAAACAATTGAACTGTTTAAGTAATCGGAACTTGCTACTTCCAAATTAAGGAATCAAAAATTTAAGTATTTTCAGTATTGTCAAATATAAGGCGTTGTGTCTATTATTGCATCAATCGCTCTTTTTAACCGACTTCAAAAAAGGAGGAGGTTCTCAATTCCACTGTTTTTTTTTATGTTTGTTACCTCAGAACTTTGGACTGGGCGAACCGATTTTGATGATTCTTTTTTTAATCGAAAGCTGGTGGCTGTCATGTGGTCCCACATAAATTTTATTGAGATCTGACAATGGAATCCATGAGAAAATCACATAAGTCGTAAATTTGTGTTAAGATGTGCGCGACAAATTGACGAATAACTCAATATCACGCCAACCGATTTCGATGATTCTTTTTTTAATCGAAAGCAGGCGCTTGTCATGTGGTCTCACATAAATTTGAACGAGATCTGACAACTATGTAGTTTTTGAGACTTAGAAGTCGGTTATTTTTTGTTAGTAAAATTTAGATTATCCACTAGTCCACTAGTCCACAAGTGCTTGTTTCCAGTGAAAGTATGAAATCATGACAGTAATTTCATACGTCTCCTAGAGGCTAGAACATTCCAGAGAAAGCAGTCCCAGGATTGTTTAATTCATGACCCAATGTATCGGAGCTAAATATATCGAGTGTTGGTGGGATTGTTTCAGTAGCTGTGGCATTTAATTAAAGTGTCGGATCGGGCGCGGCGGCCATTACGGCCTATAATATTTCCACTTTTATGGCCCTCAATGGATACTGATTCGGGCGCGTAAGCACTCTGAATTCAATTGATGGCGAAAATGTACGAGAAACCAAAAGATTACTGCCCTGGTTTAAGAGATTGGTCTAAGAAACAATTAACGATGTCACGAGGATGTACACATTCCCATAGTGATTCAGTTTGTGGGCTTAAAAAACACATTAATAAGTATAATCTAAATTTTACCAACAAAAAATAACCGACTTCAAAGTCTCAAAAACTACTTGTCAGATCTCATTCAAATTTATGTCGGACCACATGACAAGCACCTGCTTTCGATTAAAAAAAGAATCATCGAAATCGGTTGGCGTGATATTGAGTTATTCGTCAATTTGTCGCGCACATCTTAACACAAATTTACGACTTATGTGGTTTTGTCGTGGATGCCATTGTCAGATCTCAATAAAATTTATATGGGACCACATGACAGCCACCAGCTTTCGATTAAAAAAGAATCATCAAAATCGGTTCGCCCAGTCCAAAGTTCTGAGGTAACAAACATAAAAAAAAATACAGTCGAATTGAGAACCTCCTCCTTTTTAGGGTTCCGTAGCCAAATGGCAAAAAAAAAACGGAACCCTTATAGATTCGTCATGTCTGTCTGTCTGTCTGTCTGTCTGTCTGTCTGTCTTCTGTCTGTCTGTCTGTCTGTCTGTCTGTCTGTCTGTCTGTCTGTCTGTCTGTCTGTCTGTCCGTCCGTCCGTCCGTCCGTATGTCACAGCCACTTTTCTCCGAAACTATAAGAACTACATTGTCGAAACTTGGTAAGTAGATGTATTCTGTGAACCGCATTAAGATTTTTTACACAAAAATAGAAAAAAAACAATAAATTTTGGGGGTCCCCATACTTAGAACTGAAACTCAAAAATTTTTTTTTCATCAAACCCATACATGTGGGGTATCTATGAATAGGTCTTCAAAAATGATATTGAGGTTTCTTATATCATTTTTTTCTAAACTGAATAGTTTGCGCGAGAGACACTTCCAAAGTGGAAAAATGTGTGTGTCCCCCCCGTAACTTCTAAAATAAGAGAATGATAAAACTAAAAAAAATATATGATGTATATTACTATGCAAACTTCTAACAAAAATTGGTTTGAACGAGATCTAGTAAGTAGTTTTTTTTTAATACGTCATAAATCGTAAACCGCAATTTACCTCGATCAAAGTTACAACGAACTTCAAGAACTTTTATATTATGTTACTTGCTGCTACGGAACCCTTCATGGGCGAGTCCGACTCGCACTTGGCCGCTTTTTTTTGAAGTCGGTTAAAAATTTTAAAGATACACAACATTGTGATTGTGATGTCAGACAAAAAATTAGTAGGTACGTACTGACTTTTAATGAAGAAAGTTAAATTATCAAAATTTTCAGTTAATCGTAAGTCCTGAAGCGATGGGATTAACGGTGGCATTATAACATGTAGCCATCGCCAGCTCCCGTCTGTCTTTCGATTAATTAAAAGATAACGCTAATTTGTATAGAATCGTTTATTAGTAAAATGGCACCATAATTTTATTTAAAACTCGGAAAAATTAATTAAATGCCATCCAAATTTTGCTAACGACACATAACCCTACCTTAGCAGTCGGGTAGATATAAATACAAAAATTCGTATCGCATCGTATATTCAAACAAAATTACTGAAACCAAAAATAATTCTAAAAATATAATAAAACTGTAACTGGAAGGCTATTCAGATTTGTAGCTTGACAGCGGAGTTTCAAAATTGACGTTCGAGTTCTAGGATCACTTCACTTCGCAAGTGCGTAATAGATGATTAGATAATGACATGTCAATATGATGCAAGTTCGCTTTTGTTTTGTAACTTGACAGCGGAATACACGATGAGTTTCTAAATTGAAGTAAGAGTTCGAGACTCCCTTCACCTCGCAAGTGCATGCCAGATGATTAGAGAATCACATATCAAGATCTCGGACTCGAACTTCAATTTTGAAACTCATCGCGGATTCCGCTGTCAAGTTACAAAAGTGAATAGCCTTGCTGATGTTAAAACGGCCGTTTATTTTTGGTTTGAATTGCAATACGATGCGATACGCGATTTTGTATCTATTTTTACCCGACTGCCAAGGAAGGGTTATGTTTTTCGCTCGTATCTTGTATGTATGTATGTATGTATGTATGTATGTATGCATGCGTGTAATATTCTTTATCCATCCAAACCACTGAACCAATTCAGACAATTAAGATATCGTTAGATTAGTCTTGATAACCCAAGTGTTCTTAGATAGGTGACATTAAAAAAGGTGGCTGTAAGATGCTGTTGTTTGAAGTATCAAAGAATAAAAATAAATCGAATAATACAATTATATAGGTTTTTTGATGGCAGAGGTTTTTTTTGTTTTCTAAATTTATACTAGTTTTCGATGAACTATCATAACTGAGGAACAACAAATAGGTAGGTAATTTAAAATTACCCATTACACTTCATTCTTGAATTTGTAAAGAACTCGTCGCTTATACTTGTACTTTTCCTCAAGAAACACACCGCAGTAACAGATAAATAATTCAAACGCGAAGTTGCTCCTTACAAAGTGACTCGCCAGAACAAGCAATTGAGGAAAGCTATTTTCTTCTTTCCCTCTTTACCATTTAGTTCTTAGGAAAAACTTGGAAGATTCGTAACAATCCTGCGTCAGCTACGTACGACATGAGCAGTATGAGCACTTCTTGAATATTGTTTATGTATGCAGGTTGAAAGTCAGACGTTATTTAATTTACGATACGCACATAACTTCTAACGTAGTTCAAATAATACTAGGATTCGCGTGGGAGGAAATCCATAACTAAATACTAAATGAAATACAGTTAATTAGTTTAGTAGCTTTGAACTGTGTATAAATGTTAAGGGGTCGTGGTAATTTCTTTAAAAAATTTTAGACGAAGATTTATATTTTGCGTCAGAATGTTGTATCCTCAGATGAAATGAGGTTGTATCATTCATGATTGCCGTGTATCATGAGTCATGAGGTCTTGTCTGTGGTGAGACAGTGGCGGCCTGAAGAGCGTTACCTGATGACTGAAGTTAGAAGATGGGCGTGAACTGCTTGCTTCAGCTTTCAAATTCAAATTCAAAATCATTTATTCATGTAGGTATTATTGATACACTTGGCACGTAATTTTTTTAATTTACCAGCTTTTCGCAAAGTTGCTTGCTTGGGCTTTGATATTACTGATATCCATGGACGACGGTGGTCACTTATCATCACCTCATCAGGTGCATCGTCATCTCTCTTGTCACCTACTAATATTAAAAATAAAAAATATGTGACAAGATCTTTGCTTTCGAGTTCTCTATTCGATGACGTTTGTCAGTTGATAGTGATCCCGCCTGTGAGAGGTCCTTAATTCGATTCCCGGCCGGGGCAGAATTCAATGTGGCTGATAAATATTATCGCATCGTGGGGGTTTGTCTTGTGTCATTTTTAATGTCCACCATGCCACCCGCAACACAGGTAATGATTTGTGTGCTAAGTATTTGTGATCAATATCATGGCAAATTTTCGGTAAATTTTATTAAAGGATATTGTAGCTATCCAATTGAAGTAATATTGAAAACAACCTTTGCGAATTCCATTCCAAACAAGCTAAATTACTAAAGTTTGTCCTTAGATATTACCTCCGCAAAGAATTTCGGAAGCAATGGCATTTTTTTATCTTAATCTTAATCTTAATATATATAAATTACGTGTCACGTTGTTTGTGCGCGATGGACTCCTAAACTGCTGAACCGATTTTAATCAAATATGCACACCATGTGCAGTTTGATCCAACTTGAAAGATAGGATAGTTTAAATCTCAAAATAAGAAAAAAACTTGACAGAACGAAGTCTGTCCGGGCAGCTAGTTCTATATATAAATATGCGTTAAATATGTTTTTGAAATTTGTCCATTATTTTTAAAGGGAACTTGACAGAGTTATTGAACCCGTAGCGACATTGTAGCAAGGTTGATGAAATGTGTCCGCGCCTTAACGCCAAACAAAAGTTATACGAGTTAACTCGAAGTTGCGTTGAGCCGGATTTCAGTATGAATGCGAATCAGTTATAAAATACAAGTTGCTCAAACAGAATTAGGAATTTCTCACTTGGGAAAAGTTTATGGAGGAATCCTCTTGAGTATAATAAGCCGGCAAGAGGCAAAGCTGGTTGTCGGCGGCTCGAAGCGGCTCGAAGCGGCTCGAATATCACGGAAAATGGATATATCATTTAGTATTTGTTCCTCAGGGTATCTTATGCTTTTTAAATGAGAGTAGTAAGTTACTCTACCGAGCTACTCAAACAATTTTACATAATCACTTTATAATAGGAACGAAGTTTCAAGAATTCTCGGGAAGTAGTAATTTGTAGATGACTCATATCATTCAACTCCATTCATTTCCATTCCATTCATTCCATCCATTCATTCCATTCATGAAATAAAAACGTACCGAGCGCTCAAAACACTGCTACTCTTACGCCCCAACTCAGAGTCACTAACGGTTACTTAAATCGCTCCTTAGTACAGAATTTGTATGGTAATTCTTTACTAAGGAGCGATTAAAGTAACCGTTAGTGACTCTGAGTTGGGGCGTTAGTATAGCTCTGGTAGAATGAACCTTTGATTACAAGGGATGTGATACAATGAGTTACTTCGACCATAATAAAACTATTCAACGGGAATTATTCGACGACATCAGCGAAGGAAATATTATTTGTGTGTGACTATATTTAAGTCTATGTGTGTGACCGTGACCAGCTGCGAACGTCTTAAATCAGAATTAGGACCCAACTGCTTAAACCTTTATAACTAAAGATTTAAAATCTTATGATGCATATTGAGGAAAGCAGTCGTAAGCTAGCGGAGAGTTGTTCTTCGACTTATTGTAGAGTATCTTTTTTCGAATCTCAAGGAGGTATTTTTCGAAATACAGTGCATAATTTAAACTTATTCTTGCTCACTTCACAGAGCCAAGAATTCTCAATAACTGTTAAATGTTTGTTAATTTCCGACTAACTTTGGAACGTGAGAGTTTCAATGGAGAGTCAGGTTCAGCGCTAGGCTGTGTTATAATACTGTACGGGTAATACTGAACGGGTTCTCGCCAACTATATGTCAGATAGATATTTCGTAAAGACTCCGCCGTGTCCCATTACATGAAGCTCAGTTATTGCGTTCGAGAGCGATATCTGATCGAGCGGCGATAATTGAACCGCGCGACGCACGCCGCCGTCTCTTTCCGTCGCTAATAACATTACATTTATTACTTGCCAGACTCACTTCATTATGTTATGAAATTCTTTACGAAGGGATCCTATATCATGCGGCACCGGCGCCCCACGAGGTGATGAATGAAACACAATAATAACTTGCCAAGGCGGCGCGGAGGCGCGCTGATGTCCGCAATCCATCCCCTCACCTTCGCAGTAAGATATTATCCGTCATTCGTTGCTTGGGACACTTTATTGTTAGATATTTGAGCTCTTGAAATATGGTTAAATTAGCGCTCAGCCTATGACTTTTCCCGCGTTTTCTGGGTACTGCCTATGTATTGAGATTAGTTCAGCGAAGTGAATCGAGGGCAGTTACGAGTGAGTAATAAGGAAGCTTGAAACCAAAGTTAGACTTGTTACTACTGAATTTCAGTAACAACAGTGCAAGTTTGTTTCTCGCACAAAATAATAAAAAAAATAGAAGTGAATTTATACTACGGAATCAGGTCAATTGAAACCACAAAAAGGACGTCACTCGCCAGCTTCATTAAGCAAAGTAATATTTTTATTTCCAAGTTATAAATTAATAATTCCACCCGACAGAGACGAGACGAGTAATCGTTAAACAATAAGTTTGTCCTAAATTGTGATTTTCCCTTTGTTCTACAAACAAAGGCTTTGAAACTGAAGCTGACAGCGAAGGACTCTTCAATAGGCACCTGCTTACGGAAATTACTGCGAGCGAGGGGGGGGGGGGGGGGCCAATATGCCGATATAGTTGTTTCACATTGAGTACAAAACCTGATGTATTTAAACAGTGTTTCGTGTAATTCTGTAATAATAATGTTGTCCATATTCGCGTCTGTCCATGTTGACCTTTACAATGAAGTATTTCAAAACTGTACAAATACCTTCAAAGAAAGAATTGCCGTACTTTATTGCCGTTTGTGTCATACTTTATTTTAACGTCAGGAATTCCGTCAGTGGTCATCTATAAATAGTTTTTATTTAATACTAATCGCAGGCTACGGTTTAACATATTTCACCCTCAGATTAAAGAAATAAAAGGATTTCATCACGTTGCCAAAATAGAGACGAAGAGATCCAACCTAAGTTTCGAAAGTTTTTCATGGTTACGTGGCAATACCTGGCTATAACAACCGACATTAAAGTTTCGATTTCATCCGTAGAACGCAACCACTCAATACCTAAATATGGCAACCAGCGGTCACCCATCTGACTTCACACTTCGGATCACTTAGGACCGACAAAAGCCGCTGCAAATATTACGAGACAAGATAGCCGGTTAGCCGAGCCGAGAGTTTAGAAACACAAACTTAGTCACTTAGGAACCTAAACCTAGTTCCCGATTTCAGAGGAAATTCGATCCAATAACTAGAGAGTAACGAGAAATGTCATCGCTGTCAGATACATTGACGTAACGTTGTTTGACGGCTGGCGCTTCCAGCCGCTGAACCGATGGGGTAAAAAAACAAGGCAGTATCTGCGAAATGAACGGCTCGCAATAAACGGAACTTTCAGCGGGCACTTTGGCGTGCACTCAACTCACTAAAAATCAACAGCGGCAAATATCGTTAGCTTCTACAGACGTAAAATGAATCTTGGCGTCCCTAGCAATTTGGTTTTAATCTGTTCTTGCTTTGCTTAACAATAAAACTGCAATGTCTGTATACTGTTTTTTTTTTAATGTTAAAGGCTTGCTTGACAGCTTAATATAAAGAATAGGGTCTGTTTATCTGTCTGTCTTCAGCCATCATAATGTATAAAGCAGATACAGAAGATGATGCAATATAATAAATAATAAAGTATGTTGAATAACTTTTATCATGCATTCCTACAGCACGGTAGGAAATTTAGTGTAAAAGTTTTAAGTTCGTTACATTTAGTGAGAAGTAAAGATAATTCATTAGAAATGATGAACTGCGAACCTAACTAACTACGAGGTATTTGCACTGTATTGAACTTGGTTTTCGTTGGGTGTTTAGTAAAGAGATAAATTGAAAAGCGAGGCTACCAGGGGATACTTTCTCAATTGTGGTATAATAAGAAAAGCATTTACGAGTAATAAGTTTCGAAGTTTCGACTTATTATTCACCCTCGTCTTTGACCCAGTACAAGGGGCGTCAACAAACAGTTAAATAAATAAATTAGCTGAAGTTGAAAACGAGCGGGTCTGAGCGGGTCTGAGCGCCCGGGCGCCCGGCGGCCGCGCGATGGCAGCGACCCAGCGGAAGTGAACTTGGCTCCTTTTACAAATTATTTTATTACATGACTTAGGCGGAGCCCGGAATGGGGTAATGTGTTCTACGGCATGTTCGCGGATGATATATCGTTTAATGGGTATGAAATATTATGTTTATTTTCTTCTTTGGGTCAGAATTATGTTTGGGAAACACTTTTCCATTTCACGAGCCGTTAAGCCACTTCCGGAATCAGCGCCGGTCTTTGTCTACACTCCCAGAGCTTGTAATTTATCATCCTGGAGACATTGAAGTGAGCAATGCACTATTTCTATTCACCTCTGTGTTGCTACTAAGTTTATTACTTTAGAAACTTAAATGTGTGTGCAATTAACATTCCATTAAAACATAATATTGATATGACTAGGTATAGATGAGTCCTGTGCGTAACGGTTTGCCACTTGACAAAACTGGTATCGTCGTGCGCAACTCCACTTGATAAACGTTCTAAAATTCGTCACGTTCCAGTAGTAACCTTATTACGAAAGCTTTTTAAACAAAAGAATTTCAGTAACGTACAGCGAAATTAGCGACCCGAATCATTACGCAAAAGGGTAACAATGACCCAATGAAGACAAACTTTTTAACCGTTCTTTGAGCAAAAATGAGTTTTATTTTAAAAGACGTTTCCATTATCTAATTTGACGTTGGTATCTTAGGGTCCGCCTGCAATATAATAAGTTGTTTCAGAGACTAGAGTGTACTAAGTGTTAACTGTATCCTATACACGGAGATTTTGAAAGCGTTTTGGAACCGAAGATTTTGAATCATTTATCAATAACAGAAGCTATATATAACGTTAATTTAATAATATGTATTTTTTTTTTTCATCAAAGTCGATATTCATATCGTTTACAGAGAAAAAGTGAGAACCAGTAGTAGCGCTATTCAATCACACGTAGATACATACTACAAATAGAATTACTACGCGTTTTACTATCAAGTCACATAAAATCGTATTCGCCAATAAAAACAAAGCTACTGAGTTGCGCCGGAGTCGTCCAACCAATGACGGCATTGCAATGAGTCGTATGCCCGTAGACGCATGCGTGGGACTCGCCTGTAATCGTCAGGCGTCCTTGGACCTTGGCTTTCAGTAGGTCAGTGACACCAACGGCACAGCTGTTGTTAGCGCAGAATGAATGATCAGTGCGTTACTACTTTCCAAGTCGATCGATTATAAATGAATATTAAAACTGAAACTTTTTTTTAGTCCACATTACAATTGATTTATCCGTTTTTATTGGTACTATAGATAATTCCAAATCAAAATGTTTCGTTTCCAAAACGCTTTCAAAATATCCGTGTATAGTGAGATACACGACGATGTCAGATTTATACTAATTACTAGTTATTTGAATTGCAATAGGATATTATTATCTATTTCCTGATCATTCCATCTGATTCCTATCATTTTACTATACCATACACCTACTATACGTATATTTCTAAACTCCATTCTCAGAATGTGAATGAAGTTGAATTGTGATGTTGAGCATCCATTGAGAATCTCATGACATTCAATACTTGACCTTCGGCCATGTTATCATTCATTGGATACACTATCACGCTAAACGCTGACGCTGACTGACTGACGCCCCGGACACCCCGGATCCCGCCCGCACGTACACTAAACAGCGTCGTTGGGCTTTATGTGAGCCTATCGAGCCTGATCACATGTTTGATGTGCCGCAATTTGCCTAAGTACTCTGTGGGTGGGGTAATCGACTTCATGCAGATGTGCTGTGCGAACAGCCGAGGGGTTCATACCGAACTGATCACATGTCGGACGTCTGGTACTTCCGCTGCGGCGATATAGAATACACGTGGAGTATGGAGATGTAATTATGGTGGTAAAACTAGCTGCGCAATGGATGGATAATTCTATGACGGATTATTTATTGTAGTGGCATGTCTGATATTTACTGTTACGTTAGGTAATGTAGCATAAAATGTAGGTTTTCCGTGGGTTTTTCCATCGTATTTTCAAGAATTCAAACGCAGGTATGGGAGGACACCCTTGTAGAGTAGGTCCGCGAAGATATCACTTTTTTATATCACCAAATGTTAATACTATTCGATATCTATAGTACTAAATGAAATTAAACTTGTTCGGCTTTACGGCCTCAGTTTTTTTGGTTCTTTTGGCCGTAAAAACAGGAGGCGAAATTGTGAACGCAAACTGTGGGAAGCTGGGAACACGTCCTAAACACGACAACAGCGCAGCGCTCGAGCGCTCCGCCGGGAATTTGTTAATATCGCGAACATACGGAGTGCGGCCTGGATGGAGTGCGCGGTACCTCTCTATTTGAATACAATGACATCGCATTGTTTTGTGTCTCTGTATAATATTAGCGCATCTCTTTCGCGGGTGACATGGACCCATGAAAAGGAGACATCAAAAAAAGCCACGCGAGAATAAAGACTAGTAGGTATATCGATATCCAAAACATCGTAAATCGTCTTTACGACTACTTTATTGTGAACAGGTTTATATCACGAAATTATATCATGAAATAATATTTCATGACTTATTTAAAATAGGAAAGTAGCCGAAAACATGCCTAGTAAAATATCAAAAAGCCAGAAGATTCTTGTTTTCTACAATAATTCCCAGCACAATAACAAACCGGACGGCGTATAATATCCAAGTGTCCGATGTGCCCGTATCAGCTAATTCCCCAATTGGCGTCAATTGGACGAGGGTTGTGGCTAGATCCCAATAACTTGTCGGGATTAACTGAACAACATATTGGCGGGGAATTGATACCAGATATTGTGTAATAAACATCAGTACTATTTGACTTGATATTTTATTTTATTGGGCTTCAACTTTTGTAATCATGGACATTAAACGTTTTGACTTTACCGATATCGATATTTGGACCTAGTTCCAATGAGCTAAAGACCGCTTAATATCAGACTTAAGGAACAGCGTAGTGATTTCTTGTTAAAAACAAAATTGCGTATCAAGTTATTCTTTGTTTTCTAGTCGCATCACCGCTGAGCGGACATGACGTCTTGAAAGCGCTTGTGAATAGCCTCTACAAATTAAAAGGGAGTGTTTACTCGCAGAAAAAAATTAGTTAAGCAAGGCACCGGCGGTATCGTCTACATTGGATAAAACAAAGCACGTTGTGCATCATGGCAGGAAGGTGGTAAGCCTGAAATCATGGTGATGATTCAGACAATAACGGTGTGTCCACCGGAGATATAATTATTTTTTAAATTAGTTGGATGGATGATATAGTTATTTATTTCAGCTTATATTAAAACTATGAATCGCTCATAGCCCGGTGGCTTGCGTCGATCCTATGTGATCGACAAAGTTAAGCAACAGCGGGCGCGGTCGGTAGTTGGATGGGTGACCGCTAGTGGCAAAAAATTCTTGAGCGTTTCCGTGCTTTGGAGGGCTCGTAAAGCCGTCGGTCCCGGTTGTTATCATAAGATAACAGTCATTAAGCCATGTCGGCGGCCCTCGGGCGGTTTAAAAACTTCCGACACACGGGTTGGCCACTAGCCCTCCACCAATCCGCACTGGAGCAGCGTGGTGGAGTATGCTCTAGGCCTCAAGAGGAGAGACCCGTGCCCAGTAGTGGGCCATTAATGGGTTGAAGCCAATACTAAAATTCTTATCTCTATCAATATAAGTTATTTTCTACTTTCAATTTCTTCTATTTGTATTATATCTTCTTTAATCCAAAAGTATATCTATCTATCGCCAAAACAAGACGCAGAGACTCCCCTTCTAGGAGCCATAACCGTAACGTTACATAAAACACATTTAGGGACTCCTTAGATACGAGTAATCACGTCAACTTAGAGAACTTTTCGATCGCAACAACATACAGCGTTCTTTCGCTATACCAACCGACTGGTTCAGAGCCGTTCGACGCAGCAATGTACACTGTATGAATGAGGAAACTGGAGATATGTACATGCATGTAGTTGTAACTCTTCCGCCAGGTCAGCGCGGAACATACGTTCACTTTATTTCCACATTTACCGAGATTCACTGACGAACGGTTGCCATGGAAACGGTAACTAACCCCAGGTTATTTCCTAAGCTTTTAGAGCAGACTATTTCGAAGCTTAGTTACAATTAAGGTAAGATCTGGGAATGCTAACACTTATTTGAAATTAGTTGCTGACTTATCGTAAAGGTTGATGTCCTTGATGCTTGTAATGGAACTGAAAAACAACAACACTGATACATACAATGATATTTGAAAAATATAGATACGCTATGCCCTTACAAATCAACCAAAAAATCTGTTCCGAAAAGAGCTACACAACACACACACGTTTATCTTTTGTTTCACTACACCAGTCACACTGGTGTAATACACGAAGGCATTTTAACGCTGTATGCCAAATGTCAAGCACTTCTGACAACAACAAAAGCGTGCGTATCGTCTTGTATTGACAGAGCGACTACGAGCAAAACGGTCAATTGCCTGTTCTTACGCTCTTCATTGTCGGCGCGCTAGTGACATATCTATCTCTTTTTTACATTATAATATCATTGGATACATATAACTCTGTCTCATATTATATGTATGTACCTACTATATCAAACTTACGTGCATGCACTCTCTTTGAGATATCATCCAGTTTAGAATCCAGTAACATTTCTTGAGAATGCTTTTGACGAGAGCTTTGAGCTCACAACATAGTAGTTCCGGTAACTAGACGGAATTTCAGTATCATAATATAATTCAAAAGCGAGTTCTCGCGATATTTGTACCTAATTCTCTTTTATGGATCATGTGGAAAATGTATAAAATAATAATATTCTTTTCGGGTCAAAATCGTTCCAATCGGTTATGTTTAAGAAGGTTGCCTGTGGGTTTTGCTGACAAAACTTTTACCCTATTAAAGAAAGTACCTTAAATAAAAGTTAGTTGACACTGAAATTTTAATTGCCCTAACGGACGAGTGTGGTGTGGTGTTGGGAATACGTAGGGTGTCCCTACGATGGGTTAGATAATTTCAAGCCACGTGTGTTTGATTAATGCCCCTAAAATATACTTTTATGAGCAAACTGATAATCAGTTGCCAATGTTGCCATGTTCTCGGCATCAGCAAAGCTTTGGTGAAGTGTACCTAAGTGAAGTGTAAGTAGGTACTTACAAAGAAGGAGAGTAAAGCCGACGACTCTTTAAAAAACTAATTAATCTTTAGGAAGGCAGCTCGGAGAAACTGTAATAGCATATTTTTTTAGGTAATTTAGCACCCACAACACTGTCTCCATGGCCTCAGTGAGAACATTTAACTGAACGTTCAGTTATAACACATTTGTTGGAGATGGTTATTGATTTTAGCAGATACCCAACTTTGTTACGGCGGTTCATCCAAAATTCTTCAACCATACCATGAAAATCGTTAGCTCTATGTTTTTTTTTGTTGACAGAATATGCCCCCTGTAGTAGGCGGAGTAGCCCACTGATTGGATATATAATTACGTTTGGATTTTATGACATAATTTTCCTGTTGTTTATTATCTAGTACCTAGCTTTCAGTAAATCTGGGTATCCCCACTTGGTTTACTATAAAGGAAATAAATAATTAGTTCGCGATCCTCCCGAGTCCCGAGTCGAACTCACATATAACCTAAAGCTGCTTATCTGTATCAAACAAAACACATACAATCATACAAAATAATGTCCTCCAAAATCATATGCGGTCGTTTACGAATGAAGCTCACGTAAAACTGTTATGAAAAGTTATCAACTGATCACAAGTTCACAAGAGTTTCATGTGTAACTATGAAATATTAGGTATGCAATTTGATAGTAACATGAAAATAGTATTACGACGTTTGTATGTAACGTCCTCGGCACGGCCGGGTGCCCGTGGAAACGAGCTCCGGCTTTCAGAAGGCAAGTAGTGCGAACTAACTTAACGACCTCATTAATTATGGAGGCGCCGCAATCGGTTGAAAAATTGAGAAAACTGCGAAGCTTGTTGTTGGTACGAGTTAAGACAAGTTAACCGTTTTAATTTATGTGCGGTTTGGGGGGAAACTACACTTCTGTTTCTACGAAGTAGTTATGTAATACGACTAGATGAACCGATAGGGTGGTAGCTTACTATACTAGTGTAATCTTGCGTTATGTGAAGGAAGCAATCCTGCATGCACTCGGGTTTAGCGGGGGTAGTATGTACTTATCGGAATCTTATATACTTATGGGAATCTATCTAGAATATACATTTCTTTTTCCACAGCCACAAACACACAACAAAGTAAGCGCAAGATATATCGTTCCAGTGCAGTGGCCTAAAAAAATTGAGTTCACTCAACGAAATGCGTAGTGTTCACTATCTCTCATTTAATCGTTTTATTTTCATTAACTGAAAAGGTTTATTTTTTTTAGTACGAAGATCAACAATGCGACAAATTCTTGAACGGTTCTTCCGTTTAGCCTTTTAAAACCCAAACATAGGTTTTGATAGAGCTCGGGGAGATTCCGAACTGAACAGTAATTTTTCAAGTGAAGTGAAATTGTATCTGGATTAAATAGTTGAGCATAAAATTCTTTATCCATTACTTTTGGATTTCTGCCTTAAAAAATCAAGCTCTCACGTGATACCATTACATCAAACTACCATCTATTTATGTTGGTACAGGCTACACGGACTATTCTGAATACCCTCGCATATCTTTAAAGTCACGCACTGCTCCCATCTGATTGACTGAATGACTGGCACTCCGCTACTCCGTCGCTTGCTCCATTGAACCCATTCAGTATTCACCGTTCACTCGTTCGAGTGCACGCCCGCTTTTGAAAGCTTCATTCAATTTTCGAATCGGAAATATTTGAATGTAGAAATATTACCTGAATAACCGTTGAATATAATATACATTGAGGTCGTACCGAGTGGAGTGCCAGCAGAAATATTGACTCAGTAAATGTTTTGTTACTCACAGTTCTTATTTATCTTGGAAAGAGATCTGCTTTAAAATCGTGGAAACTTGTTTACTATGGATGACAGTCCTCAATATTCATTTCATCCAAAAGAGATTTATTTTCAGTAAGTTTATTAGGAATTCAGTATGACGGGTACGTTGGCATAATGTGTCATCCGCATCTGGCTCTTCGTTCACCATTACTCGGTCGATTACTAATGATTTACCAACGACGCAGGCCGCGGCGGTGGGAGTACCTACGAACGATTCAAGTAAAATAATTATTACATAATGCGATGCTGAAACGCCGCCACGTACGGACTATACTTTCAGGAAGACATCAGCATAACATAACCAACGCGATATAATTATGCAAATGGATTTCCAGGGCATTACGGCACATTTTCAAAAGCACTTATCACAAAAATGCTTCGAAAGCGTTAATATATACGTGATTGACTGTAGTGCCTTCGCTCGCTTCATCGAACACACTCACCAATCACCATACCATTCGCATTTCGCTCACTTGCGAGAGTTGCGTGAGTAGCGAGCGCGGCGGCGAGCGCACTTAGATTAAAAAGAATCTTCAAGTGCGAACGTGATGAGTTAAACAAAATCCTCATGTGCCTACAGGCTACAGTATAAACCATCTAGAATATTGTCTTGATTATTTTATGCTCGTAGATAGGTGAAGCTCATGAAATTAAGCGAAAGTTTTCCCATCAGGTGGGATTGCAGTCAAGATTAACCTAACCCCTAATAACTTTTGAGTTTTGGTTCATAAATATGAGTTAATTAAGCTATATGTACCTAAAATTAAATGGTATATTTATAAGTAGTTACCAACTTGTATGAATTTACACTTGAACCTTTTTTTTTTATTAAAATGCTTGACCACAATCCATCACAATCCACAATGACACACCTGATGGTAAATGGAGATGTGGTACAGGATGGTGAGCGCACTTAGTAAAAGCCTATTTATTCATTCTTTTCCTGAGGATAGACGTCTTAAAGACGGATGTGAACGCGGACGCAAGGTATTCCAATCCGTCGCGGTGCGCATAATGAATGCCGATGCAAACCGCGCCGTCCACGCCGTATCAGCGGGATGTTCTCGACGAAAGGATGGCTACCCGCCGGATGGTGTAGTTCGATGGAGAAACGGGGAAAGGGGAATTAATTTCACACAATAATTCTTCCGATAGGTACCTTCCTCTTAAACCACTACAATATCTATTGGTGAAAACTGTATGAAAATCCGTTCAGTAGTTTCAAAGATCTTGCGTTGCATGAAAGAAATTGATGCGACGGGGGATTTATTTTTATCTTAGAGAAAGATCTTTCTCGGAGATTTTGATATTAAGTTGTAAATTTTAGTAAACACCGTCTTCATATTGTAAATGTTACTGGATTTTGATTCTAGATGGCGCTGCTATAACTAATGCAAAGTTCATTGAAAATTGTGTAATTATTATAAAATATTCATAATAATTAATAAGTATTTAACAAAGTCAGTTTCTGAACGAGAACGGATTTCATGTCCATGAGGATAATCTGTGTCATGCATAGATCCATGGCGTAACTCTATGGTCATGGAGCATTGATATATAGAAGGAGCGCAATCTCATATGAAGGGAAAGTTGAAAAAGTGTCCAGCTGTTTACAGAAAATTGAGGTTCCAATAATGGCCATTTCTGAATGGCGCTAGTGTGATACAAATAGCGAACCATGAACATAGCTATTGTAGAAATGTAGATGGAGTGAAGTTTGCTGAGTTATGCCGCAAAGTCACCGTAATGAATGGCGTTAGTGCCGCTAGCTGCTAGTGTAATTTTACGCGTTTTCACGGACACCTTTCATATGCAGAGATGGCATTCCTTCTCCTCTATTTTCCATGTCTATGGTGTCAGGAACTAACAAGGGCGCGTTCCACTAGACGCTCAAAACGCTCACAACTGTCAAATTAGTATGATATTTTGATCGTTGTGAGCGTTATGAGCGTCTAGTGGAACGTGACCCAAGTGTCATGTCACTGTCTGACGTCACTGTCAATCTGTCATGCGTCGATGTCTGACGTTGTCAGTTGTGCATTGTCATGTCGGTTCGAAGATGCGTTTGATAAGCGTCGGTGTTTTTTAAATTGGTTAAAAATTGTTTGTTGGTTAAATTAGTGAAATTGTATTACTGTAAAGTAAACTTTTATATTTCAAAATGTTAATTTTGTTCGAGACACCAGCTGGGTACGCTATTTTCAAGGTAATTTATAACACGTGTTGAGTCTAACCTCTGTAGCGTACATGGCTCAATAAGTAGTTTCAAAAGTTGAAAAACAGTTTTCTAAGCAGCTGTTTTGTGATGAATTATGATTAAATGTAATGTAAAGCAATGGTTTAGTTCTTTAGTGCTAGTAGTTAATATATATAGGTTATATGCATTGACTTTAGCAAGCATTTGAGGCAAACGTGTTCTTTTCATTTTGTAGGTACAATTTTTTTTGGCCTTCAAGGTCATATCATATAGATATTTGTGGCGACATAGTAATTAAAACAGTATTAAATAAACATTCAAACTCTTCTTCCCTCACAAAGATTCCCTGTATTCTCATTCACAATTGATGGCATGGACTAAATAAAACAACAAAATAGTACTGACAGCTGGATGTGTTGTTTGTCATATGAATGCAGACATTCAGTCGTGAGTAATTTCCTACATCACCTCACACCATCATCACCAATTCAGTACGTCACAATTGTCAGGCGTGCCATAGCTGGGCTACTGGGTGGTCTGTCAAGTGCCATATGATTATTTATACTCCTATGACTTCAATACTGCCTGTAGATATCAGTATAGTTAATCTCTTCTCTATACCAATTAAACCAATATAACTACAATATGGAAATTGTGTTAACATAAAATGTAAATGTGTGCGACACACTTTCATACTAATTTTGTTTACAACTATTTAGTGTGTCATCTTCCTATTCCGGTAACATTATACTCAGATGTGAATGTTTGTTGTTTGGATGTTGTTATATCTAGTAATATCTATGGTAGGTCCTGCCTGATCAAAGTTTATGCAAATTAAAGCTGATTTTTGTTTCAGTTGTTGGATGAGTCAAAATTATCTCAAATTGATGATTTATATCAAGAATTCAACACACCAGAGGGAGCCTCATCTGTGTATGTTACATAGAATTTTAACATGATTTTTAATTATTTTTACAATACAAAGAAACTGGTTTATTATTATGACACAACTCTATAACATTTTCTGATATAGCAATGTCCAATTTGAGCACACATTTAACATCATTATACTTTTCAGGGTAAAATTAAAGAATTTCTTCAAATTTGAAGACACCACAGAAGCTTTAGCAGCTACGACTGCTGCTATTGAGGGGAAAATATCTAAGCCCTTGAAGAAAGCATTAAAAAAACATGTCTGTAAGGAGGTGCAGGACCAGTTGTTGGTGGGAGACGCGAAGCTCGGTAGTGCCATTAAAGAAAAGTTTGATTTACAATGTGTATCAAACAGCAATGTGCAAGAATTACTTAGATGTATTCGATCACAAATGGACAGCCTCCTCACTGGCCTGCCAAAGAAGGAGATGACAGCTATGGCTCTAGGTCTCGCTCACTCCCTCTCTAGATATAAGCTGAAGTTCTCACCTGACAAGATAGATACGATGATAGTCCAGGCGCAATGCCTCTTGGATGATTTAGATAAGGAGCTTAACAACTACATAATGAGATGTCGTGAGTGGTACGGCTGGCACTTTCCCGAGCTCGGCAAGATTATTACCGACAATACATTATTTGTAAAGATTGTGAAATTAATTGGTACTCGTGATAATGCTTCAAAAACAGATTTGTCCGACATCCTTCCAGAGGATTTGGAAGAGAAAGTTAAGGAAGCTGCTGAAATTTCAATGGGAACTGAAATATCAGATGATGATATTATAAACATACAAAATCTGTGTGATGAAATCATATCTATTACTGACTACCGCACACATTTGACTGATTACCTGAAAGCTCGGATGATGGCAATGGCTCCTAATTTAACTGTTTTGATTGGAGAACACATTGGTGCCAGGTTGATAGCACATGCTGGTTCCTTGATGAATTTAGCAAAGCATCCAGCGTCTACTATCCAGATATTTGGAGCAGAGAAGGCTCTGTTCAGGGCTTTGAAGACAAAGAAGGATACTCCGAAGTACGGGTTGATCTATCATGCTCAACTGGTTGGTCAATGTGGTGCCAAGAATAAGGGAAAGATGTCTAGAATGCTGGCAGCTAAAGCGGCACTGGCGACTCGTGTGGATGCCTTAGGAGATGACGTTTCATTTGAATTTGGTGCAGAGCACAAAGTAAAGCTTGAAAATAAACTGAGGCTACTCGAGGAAGGCAATTTGAGGAGAATAAGTGGGACCGGCAAGGCGAAGGCTAAATTTGAAAAATATCACAGTAAATCGTAAGTTGTTTATACAATTTCTTACAGTTTTTAACCAACATAAAAATCATCTTAAGTCAGCCAAAGTTCAGTTTTTCATTAAATTATTATTCACTTTTTATTTAAAGTGTTTATAAATAATTACCACAGAGGTTTTTTGAAAAGAAACATTTATTCATATTGTTACTATACAGGTTGCAATCAACAAGTATTCCCAGTATTTATTTATTTAATTGTTACATTTTTAAGGATATGTCAATGAAATGGAAAAAAGCTTAACAATAAATTAATGACTAAATTCATTTTGCGCAGGGAAGTATTTTCATACCCAACGGGAGCTGACAGCACTCTGGGCAAGAAGGGAGTCAAGAGGGAGCATTCTGCTGAAGAGGAGGAGCAGGGGCCTGCAAAGAAGATCAAGTTAGAAGATGGTGATGTTGATGTGAGTAAAATGGATGAAAGTGTAATATGGTCAAGATTTTCATGAGATAATTAATGCAAAATTTCATGAGTGTGTTATGTGTGTGGTACTGATGTGTTGTTATACAGGTGAATTTTTCAAGTGCGCGTTGATGGCCAAATTCGAAACTATGAAGAATAGCGATAAGTGGTCAAAGGAGTCTCTGGGCCGATTTTGATTAAAACTAAAACTGTATCATAAAATTTTTGAAAAATTTATAACCCTGGCCAGGAATCGAACCCGCTGATTAAAAAAAAATGGTGAGTATTTTTTTCAATAATTTTATCATTGTTAGCAACACTATCGAATGGTGTAATAATGCAGGGTATTTTTTTTTCAAAAATCAAGGGGTTCGATTCCTGGCCAGGAATATTAATTTTTCAAAAATCTAATGATACAGTTTTAGTTTTCATCAAAATCGGCACGAGACTCCTTTGACCATTTTTCGCTATTCATCATAGTTTCGATTTTGGCCATCCACGCACACTTGAAAAATTCACTCTGTATACGAAGCCTAGGGTTGATCAAGGGATTCAATCCAGTGTGTCTCTGAGTGATTAATGTTAATTGTTTTTCTTGTGGCCCGACCCATTTTAGTGGTCTTACACGGGCAGTGGCCATCCAGCACTGGGCGATGCCGACAGTGTTTGTTTATGGCTACTTATTATTACGAATTAATGAAAAACATATTTTGTCAACAGGGCTCACCTAAGAAGAAAGTAAAATCAGAGCCTGGCGTAAAATCGGAACCCGACGATCACGAAATGGGCAATGGTGTATCAGAGAAGAAAAAAAAGAAAAAGAAGAAATCTCTAGACGCTTCCCAGGCTGAAGCAGAAGAGGGAGCGGACGAAGTACCGGAGGAACCTAAAAGTGAAAAGAAAAAGAAGAAAAAGTCTCTAGAACCTTCTCAAGCTGAAGAGGAAGCACAACAACCAGAGGAGCCCAAAAGCGAGAAGAAAAAGAAGAAAAAAAGACAATCGCAAGCAGAAGACGAATAAAAATCCACCTCCAGAAAGTCAGTGAGAGTGTTTGAGGGTTATTTTTATAATGAATAACATATTGTAGGTTAAGCTGAATGTTCTCACAGTGTGAGATGTTTATTAAAATGTTAAGCTTTCTTGAGTGTTTTAAATTGAAATCTGACCTGAAGTAACCATATCGACGGTTAAAAGGCGAATTGATTCAAGCGCCATCCTGGGCGATATTGAGTTATATACATCATTGGAATCGGCGAATTTTTGCGCGTCGATGGAGCCGGGTTTGAGGTTAATCTGAGCACTTTTTTGGCGCTTGGCTCCATGACCAATTTGGGTATCATTTTTGCTTACGCGGTATCAAGTGTAGCGAATTTGGTTGTTTTTTTCAAAGCATGTATATAGACCCACGAAAAAAAAGGGTTTTTCTTACTATTTGTAGTTTAAGCCATTTATCCTCGGATGGAATGAAATGGTATCGGCATTTGAATTCTTTTTACTTGATCTTAAATAATTAAACAAAGGATGTTAATTCCTTTTTGCTTGAACCAGATTTATTAGTGTATGTTACTTAAATCATTTTGCCTTAAACATTCAAACATTATCTCTGTCGCTTGAATCAATCTTACCTGAACTAGTATATTGAAGAATATGACTTGTGCTAATTATCCTTGACCAGTTTTAAGTCTTTATATCATTTAGAACCATTTTCTTTTTGCAAAAAATAATGATTCATGAAAAGCATTGTTTTATTAAATTTTAATTCTTTCGTTGTATAAAATCGACTTTAAAGTCTAAGTTCTTAAAAGTATGCCATTTAAGTTACTTTTCTTTGAATTGACAATGTCCTTTCATTCGTTTTCCCTACATCCAAGTCAAATTTTAATAAATCTTGCGATTAAAACAATTTGCTTTAAATCTTATTACATCACTGTGTAATTTGAGTCATTACTCCTTGAACAGTTTACAATTAGGTGAGCGGTTTAAATCATTTATCCATGAACAGTTTATAGCTAGGTGAGCGGTTTAACTCATTTATCCATGAACAGTTTACAAATAGGTGAGTGATTTAAATCATTTATCCTTGATCTGCTAAAGAAGTCATTGTACACTTGAATTATTTTGCTTTGAACAGATAAATAGTAATCGTGTACTTTGATTCCTTCTGCCCTGATCAAAGAATTGTGCAAAATGGCTCAAGTTACATCTAACTCCGTTAAAAAACACCTTTTATTTGTTATATATATATCAAAAAATAGCACAAAATATGCCGCTTTATGATTGGGGAGACTCGTCAATTTTTATGGTATACTTTAGGAACAATGATTTTTTTTCTCAAAAAATAAACTTTAAAACGCTCTCCTGTAAAGTTTGCAAAATGGCGCTTGAATCAAGTCGCCTTTTAACCGTCGATATCTTTATTATCTTCACAAGTCCAGTTTGACTTCACAATTACATTACAGCTTTTTAATGACAAAAAATGTTATAGAAACATTTTTCTTCCACTGCTATGTCAGTGATAGTTTTCCTTGTAAATTCATCTTATTAAACTATTTTTGAGATTTTTTTTCACTTGTCTAACTCTAACCGTTTAGCCAGTAGGGGGGGACACTTGACTCCTAACTAAAATTAGCACTATAAAGTCAAACATTTCGCAAACGAACCCCTAATTCCAAAAAAGGTCTTAAAGGACCCATAATATTTTTGAAAGACCTTTTCAACGATATCCCACACTATAGGATACGCGACGAATAAAAAAACAATCCTCACGTTACCTTTAGGGGAGGTACACTGGAAAAAATGTTTATCAATATTTTATTGTACTATTCTGGAATTTTAATAAATATGTATATCCATGTCAAATTACAGCTTTCTAGTAGACGGACATGACGAAACTACGAGTATAAGGGTTTCGATTTTATATATAATTTTCCAATTTAGAAATTATTATTTGAAATGAAAATTGATACAATATTATCTTATTTATTACTTTACTAAAAAACTTTATTGTAACATACACAAACATGTATACCCAGAGTATACATGTCTGTGGTAACATACTATAAAGAACAAAACGCGAAGTTGATACTAAAAGCATCCTCTGCCATTCAACCTTTGGGAATAATAGTAGTACTTTATTAAAAGGAACAGGAAATGCCTGCCTAATTCCCTGAACATAACGAAAATAATGTTAGGGTGAAAAAACAGACAGCCCATTTTTTTAAGCAAAATACATAATGTAATACGTAGTAGCCAGTAGGTAATTTATACTGTTAGTACCTATTGTCTTAGTGAACATATTTGGACTTAAAATTTACTGAACTTAAGTCCTATCCTTATTATAGTTACTTAACTATTTTATCAAGAAATGAGACTGTATGAGTAAAAACAATAAAAGGCAATTACCTACATCGATATCGATACCATACGTAAGTTAAACCTTCGAATTTTATATAAGGCCTCGTGTTGCGGTGGGCCTCGTGAAAGATTAGGTCGGCCGCATTTGTCCGAGTGGGGCTTTTTAGCAGCTTAGGGCGTGTGACGTCACGGGCGTGTGGCGCATTACGTCCCACTCCCAGTGATGCCTGTTGACCGTACGGATTTGTTTTTCCGTTATTTTACGAAATCCGGATTTGGGCCCTGTGTAGTTAGGCCGGTCATAACAAAATGACCTTTTGACATTTATGTTTAGGTAAACCGTAAATGCGTTCAGTTTGTATAGGGTAGTTTTTAAAAGTATGTAGGTACTTCCGTATTTTAATGGGTACCTTAGGTTTATTTATGTAACTAGCCGAGAAACAAGCGAACGATTCACCTTTTGGTAAGTGGCCGTCGCTTACGGTATCAGCAAGGCTATTCAGTTTTGTTACTTGACAGCGGAATCCGCGATGTGTTTCAAAATTGAAGTTCGAGTCCGAGATCTTGATATGTGATTCTCTAATCATCTGGCACGCACTTGCGAAGTGAAGGGAGTCTCGAACTCTAACTTCAATTTAGAAACTCATCGTGTATTCCGCTGTCAAGTTACAAAACAAAAGCGAACTTGCATCACATTGACATGTCATTATCTAATCATCTATTACGCACTTGCGAAGTGAAGTGATCCTAGAACTCGAACGTCAATTTTGAAACTCCGCTGTCAAGTTACAAAACAGAATAGCCTTCCAGTAGTACTAAAGGCAACACCGACGCGTTTCCGACTGAAGAGATAGAGAAAGAAGTAAAATTCTATTGTTTCTTATTATTCGGGGTGTTTGTGTACCGCTGTGGTGCATTGGGTGTTAAGTGGTCGCCTGGTCGGATGACCAGGGTAACCTGGATAGGTTTAGCTATACTTATTGATGGCTCATTTTTTGAGCATTTTTTTTCGAATGGATAGTTGCTGTTGGCCGAATTAAACTCGGATGCTATTTACCGCTCTGCAATTTTCCAGCAACTAGCAGGAAAAATAGAATGGCAGAACGAATACAGCTTATTGTGCTGTGGTGTGAAGAATGGCCGCAGGGGAAAAGGCACTAAAAACGCTAGGTTACAGTACTTTATTATTGTTGTAACTTTGTTTCGTGCCTACTTACCTGCATTTAGGTCTCTTGGTCTGTAGAAACGATGCAGAAACCGGACGAACGTTAATACAATCAGCATATAGATGACATACTTACATTACGGGTCGGCGGCTACTTTATTTCCTGGAAAATGAGAGGAATCCCTCGGAATAAAGGATCAAAATGAATCATGTAACTATAAAAGTAAATTACCCTACATTACAGTAAACCTTACATTTTGTACGCCCTCTGACCAAGGTGAATTGGTTGGCCCGTATTACCTAATCAAAACGTGTCTCTTGGATAAATAATAATAGTAATAATAGAATTATGGATAAAACGCAAATTAGTAAAATTACAATCGACAAGTTTACCTACACAGAACCTTTTACAAACATTAATTAATTGCAATGAAGACGATCAATATTAACCGCAACTGTCAACAGCTAGTTCTATAAACAGATTCCTGACAACTAATTAAGTCCGTCACGTCCAAAAGCCACACGAAGAGTGAAAACACTCCCAGCTCGACGTTCCTTTTTATACAGTGCCGCTCGTCCCATCCTAAGGAGTAAGGTGTTCATCTAAGACGGCCGTTCCTGATAGACGGTCGTCCTCGACCGAATTGCCATTTCTCTCACTAGTCTTTCAAAGGGTGTTATTGGTAAGCCTGGTCATCGTCATCATTATCATCAATTTGACTTGCATCTGCAACACACAACACATCATATAAGGATTTGCATAAGTAGTAAAATACTGAGTAGTCAGAAGCTAAACGAATGCAATATTAAGTTTCAAATCTATACTGTACAGCAATAATATTTGAATTTTGAACTAAATTATAAGATCCAGTACCATGGGCGCAAGCGTGCACTCAAGTGCCCGATAGTAAAGGCATTAGCAGCTATGTAAGTTGAAAACATAAAATAGGAACGACTAAAAAACTTAGCTTCAGACTCATGGACAGCACAAAACAATAAAAAAAAAACATTCTGGATTACCATGTGAAGAAATGAAGAGAGAGATGTTGTGACAAGCCCGCGTTATCTTGTCAAGACAAGCCCACGTTATCTTGCCTCCAGCTGCAGACAAGCCCACGTTATCTTGTCAAGACAAGCCCACGTTATCTTGCCTTCAGCTCCAGACAAGCCCACGTTATCTTGCCTTCAGACAAGCCCACGTTATCTTGTCTTCCTAATACTCACCCTCCTGGAAGGAAGTTGAGCACGTGTTGACTCAGGATTCCACTCGCCGTGCCAGAGTACCACAGGTAATAGGTTCAGCAGCGGCCTGGGTCTTTTCTTCATACAACCCGGCCAGTAGCTCAAGCTCGTATCGATGGTGCGGGAGGGCGTGGACGACCCAGGAAGGATCACGCATGCCGGAGTCCAATTTTGCGGTAAACTGCGTCGCCTTGTTCACGAACATAAGACCATCAACTGCGTTTGTATAAGGCTGCCTGCGACCCTCGTTAACATACTCCTCCTGCTGTCGTTGATTAGCGATGAGCAACTCGGTCGCTGGCTGTCGCCCTAAAGTCAGCAAAGCTTCCCTGTTTGGATCAGAATGATTAAGGGCAACATCTCTTACATAATAAGAGATGTGATCATATAGTCGGAGTTGCGGCATTAATGCCAACGAGTAATTGTCGGTGGTACGAGGAGTAAGGAGGGCAAAGTGTGGCAGTAGTATAGTATTGGGCATTCTGCCCCACTTGTTCGCTCAGGCGTTTGCCTTCGCGTCGTGGGGCAGAATGCCCAATAAGATTTCTGGTAATTAGGGCTTATAGATACATTTTTTCCACTGTTTCACTCTTCTATACGCCTCCTCCACGTGGAACAGAATGCCTGACACTGTTTCTGGTAGTAAAGCGTTATACCGCGTTGTCGATGGATGAGATATTCAGTCTACTTACTACATACGCTAATAAATGTTAATGTGATGAGTATAATTACTCATTATCAATCAAACTACCGTCCACTCAAATCATGAAATTTGTAAAACAACCACAATCGCTGAGTTTTAACACAATCTGTGAGGAAGTTTGTAAAGCTGATTCTCGTCATGGCGAATTATTGCCTAATTCAATACGATGCATCATATGCGGGCCCTCCAACTGTGGAAAAACAAATTTGTTAATTGGTCTCCTTTTACATGAAAATGGCTTGAGATTTCAAAATGTTTATATTTATTCGAAAACTTTACAACAACCGAAGTACATATTTTTAGAAAATGTTTTAAATCTTATACCTGTTATTTCGCTTCATAAATATCAGGGAAATGAGGAAGTATTAAGGGTTCAGGACGCAAAACCAAATTCAATTATTATTTTTGATGATGTTGCTTGTGAAAATCAAAATAATATGCGTGATTACTTTGCGATGGGAAGACACAAAAATATTGATGCTTTTTATCTGAACCAAACGTATAGTAAAATTCCTAAACAGTTAGTTAGAGACAATGCGAACTTGATTATCCTTTTTAAGCAAGACGAAATAAATTTAAAACACGTTTATGAGGAGCATGTTAACACAGATATGACATGGACTGAATTCCGCGAAATGTGTTCAGAAATTTGGAAAGAACCCTTTAATTATGTTGTAATTAATAAAGATTGTTCTAAAAATAAAGGATGTTACAGAAATAAATTTGACACTTTTGTGGTGTTTGATTGAAACAAAAAAATATTTAAATAAATTACTTTTATGAAATCGTTATTCTTTATACGACGCTCAATCGATCACTATCTTGCTGTCATTATGGAACAATCAATGAAAAGAAAAATTGTGAAGGCTGCAGCAGCTGTAAAGAAAAAAGTAAAAATTATGAGGAATATTGACATCGATAATAAGCAAGCATTGGAGACAGTTTTCAAGCCTGTGACTAAACCTCTCAACTTAATTGCAAACGCAAATAATCATTCTCTCCTTCCTACTATAGACGACGAAGAAACTAAAACACCATCCATAAAAAGCATTATTCAAGAAAATGTTACCCCTAAAATTAACACTGGAAAAGTCATCGATCCAGACGAATTTCAATCTGACACCGAAAGTGATTATTCATATCAATCAATAGAAGAAAGCAAATCAGACCGCGATACATCATCCTGGTCAGTATCATCAGAAGCATTAGAAGATATTCCATTTGGCGTCAGATTAGAAAACGGAAAATTAATGTTAGGTTCAGCTAGCGTAGCAATTGGTGATGATTATATCACAGTAGCTGGACGCAAATATCATAGTACACCAGGTATAAAACAGTTGCTGCTAAAAAAAGACGTTGATTTAAGTTTAGTCACAGACAATGATATGCAAAATTATAAATCAATGTTACTTGACACCAATGCACATCGACGGGACTGTGATCCAAGTAAACCAATAAAGAGTAATAAAGGACAAAAATATTTACAAATTGTAAAACCCCTATTTAAATTTCAAACACAACACAAAGGAAAAGGTCTACCTTTAATGAAAACATGGAAAACAAACATAGATTATGTGTATTGGGATGATCCAAATGAATTGGTGGAGAGGTTGAAATTATTAATTGCGTCTCGAGATGCTGGCAATACTGGATTAGACAATGAAATTATATCAATTATTGAAGAATTGCGTGAAAGTAAAATTATAAATAAGTAAATAAATGTTTGCTGATGATGGATGTTTTTTCATTACACTACTAACCTTCGAATAAAGTACACTTTCAACATGAATGTGGATAAATTCGGGCACTATATTCATAAAAGAATGCGTCTGTCAGAACTATTTGACGTTTATGATAACGCTTTAACAAAAACAGAAAACGGAGAGTTTGATTTAAAATCGTCAAGACTTAGAGGAATTAAATTACCCATAGAAGCAGACGATGCTGTGAATAAGGATTATGTTGATAATTTTCAGGATAATTTGATAAAAGAATTACATAAACTGAATGAGACATTGCGTTTACAAACCATGACACATATTCAAAATTTTGTTCAAGCTACTATAAAAACAAAGATATCAGACGTTTTGGCTCATTTGGAAGATAAGTTTTATACCAAATCAGAAATTGATAAATTACTTAAGAAATCTTCGTAATGATGAAACAACAAATAGTTAACGAAATACACAAACAAGCACGAAGAAATTTTCTTCGAAGACCTGTTATTCTAAAGGGAATAGATGACTTATGGCAAGCCGATCTGATAGACATGCAAAATTTAACAAAGTTTAATAAAGGTTTCAACTACATTTTAATTGTGATTGACTGCTTTTCTAAATACGCTTGGGCGGTGTCAATCAAATCAAAAAATAAAATTTGTGTTACCAATGCATTCGAATCTATATTATACAATAGTCATCGAAAACCGATTAATTTGCAAACTGATCTAGGGACAGAATTTTATAATAACGTATTTCGGAATCTCATGAAGACACACAATATAAACCATTATTCAACTTTTTCTACCAAAAAGGCTTCGATTGTCGAACGATTAATTAAAACTATCAAAAATAAATTATATAAATATTTTAGTTTAAATGGAAGTTATCGGTGGTTAGGATTACTAGAAGTTGTCTTAAAAAAATACAATAATACGAAACATCGTACTATCAATTGTAAACCAATCGATGTAGATAAATCTAAGGAACCTCTAATTAAACAAAATATTAAAAAAACCCACAAATATATATCATCAAGGACAGGACCAAAGTTTAAAGTCGGTGACTATGTTCGAATAAGTAAATACAAACAGCATTTTGAGAAAGGGTATACTCCAAATTGGTCAACTGAACTATTTACGATAAAAAATATTAATAACACAGTTCCAGTTACGTATCACTTAGAAGATCAACGTAAGCAAACTATATTGGGAACATTTTACGAACACGAGTTGCAAAAGACTAAATATCCTGATGCTTATTTGATTGAAAAAGTTATAAAAAAGAAAGGAAATAAGCTGTTTGTGAAATGGTTAGGTTTAAGCAATGATGAAAATAGTTGGATTGAGAAAACTGCAATTCAAGGCTAAAATTGTTATTAAATAAGAAGTTTAGTCGTATTTGTTTCATTGCAACTTTGACGATGCAAGGAGGTGGGCTAGTTAATAGTATCATTAATAATTTACCGTTTGAACTTCATTTGCCTGGTTATAATTACTGTGGACCTGGCACAAAACTTCAGAAACGTTTACTACGGGGTGATAGAGGGGTGAATAAGCTAGACGACGCTTGTATGCAACACGACATAGCATATGCAAAACATACAGACCTACCTAATCGTCATAAAGCAGATTTACAACTTCTAAATATGGCAAAACAACGCATTAAGTCAAAAGATGCTTGCAAAGGCGAAAAACTAAGTTCATGGTTAGTGAGTAAAGTTATGAAAGCCAAACTTAAAACCGGTGCTGGCGTCAAAACGTTTAAAAATTTTGTATCTAAAATAAGATCAAAAATCAAGAAATTTAAACACAATGATAGTAAATCTTTAATCGACGCTGCTTATTTAGCAGCTAAAAAAGTATTTCCAAATAAAAAGAAAATTCGAATACCACGTGTAATACCCATACCAAAAACTGGAGGTATTCTACCTTTGATTCCAATATTTGCTGGTTTATCGGCATTAGGGACCTTAGCTGGCGGTGCAGCTGGCATTGCGAAAACCATTAATGATTACAAATCCGCTCAGAAAAATTTGCAAGAAACACAACGACATAACAAAGCTATGGAAGGTGTAGTATTAGGCAAGGGTCTATACATTAAACCGCACAGAAATGGTCACGGATTATTTATAAAGCCCTCAAAAAACTGAATTGTAAGCTACCTAATCGTCCTCTAAGTAATATAGATATAATAAAGTACGCATGTGACATCCCCCACTTCAGAGGAGTTTTTATGCGAGATCAATTACCAAGAACACCAAAGGAGATCGAATGTGGTATTGTTAATTTGGATGAGTCTAAGAACAAGGGGACGCATTGGGTGGCTTATGTTAAAATATATGACTATTGTGAATATTTTGATAGTTTTGGCGATCTGAAACCGCCTAAAGAAATAATTCGGTATTTTAAGAATTGTAATGTTTGTTATAACTACACAAGATATCAGTCATTTAATACAGTGAATTGTGGTCATTTATGCTTAAAATATCTATGGCAATTTTGGAATAAAAATGTATAAAATATGTATCATTCTTTTATTTTCACCATTTGCAATATGTCACTCACTTTGTCGATAACAGGAAATTCGTCAAGTTTATCCACGTACTATCCAAACACTCTGCAATTAGATGGACAGTATGAATGTGCTTTATTGCATATCTCAACATTTAATTCCATTCCAAATATTGATAAAACTAATAATAAGTTATTCTATGGATCTAATGAAGTTATTGAAATCCCTGAAGGGACTTATGAATTACAAGATATCAATGATTATTTAAAATCTGAAATAAAGGATGCATCAATCAATCTACAGTGTAATAACAACACATTGAAAGCAACTTTGTACTGTACAAAAGATATTAATTTTTCTGAGGAAAATACCTTTAGAAACTTGTTAGGGTTTAAAAAACAAATATTGAAAGCAAATAAATGGCATGTGTCACAGTTTCCAGTAAACATTTTACCAACAACCGTGATCAGGGTTGAATGTGATATCGTAAGCGGCTCATACATAAACGGCGAATCAAGTCATATTATTCATGAATTTGCACTAAACGTACCACCTGGATATAGGATTATAGAAATACCTAAAAACGCAATTTACTTCCCCATTAACCAGAGCAACATAAGCTGCATTAATATTAGACTTTTAGATATAAATAATCATTTAATAAATTTACGTGGTGAAGAGGTACAGCTGTATTTACATCTTAGAAGAAGAAATGATTGACTATAATAAATATACGCAACAACCAACTACACGTATCAGTTTGACTCAAGAAATCAATCATACAAGAAGTCGTAATAAAAAGAAAATAAAATTAACGAAAAGCAATAAGGCATTCTTAAAAGCGATCGGCTTATTAAAATGAATATTTTAGACGTTTTATCGACTCCGTCTTACGACAATAGTGTGGAAGGAATTGAATATCATTCTTACAAACCCTACATTACTAGTTTTAATAGAAATGATGAAATCCGCATACCAATCAATCAACAGGATTTATATGTACTACCATCAGCAAGCACCTTGTATTTGGAAGGGAATGTTATCGTTAAAAAACGAGATTCTAAGGATCCTGTCACCAGTGTTCAATTTACAAATAACGCTTTATTGTACTTATTTCAAGATATAAGGTATGAGCTAAACGGAGTGGAGATTGATAAAATAAAGAATGCAGGCGTTACGACCACCATGAAATCTTTAATATCAATGAACGAAAGTGAATCTAAGATAGCTTATTCTTGGGGGTGGGATATTGATGGTATAAAAAATGGAGGTAAATTTTCTGCTTCTATACCACTCTGTAACATAATGGGCTTTGCAGAAGATTTTAAAAAAGTTGTGATAAATAGTAGACACGAACTAATATTACTAAGAAGTAACACAAACTTGAATGCTGTGAAACTCAATACCGGTGAATTTGTAGAAGACGTTCAAATAAATAAAATTATTTGGCGTGTACCACACATTAAAATATCTGACAAAGAAAAGCTTAATTTTTTGAAACTGTTAGAAAGAGATAAACCGCTTCAAATGATATTTAGAAATTGGGATCTGTATGAATATCCAGCTTTACCTAAAACTACAAAACATACTTGGGCAATTAAAACTTCGTCACAAATAGAAAAACCAAGATATATTATTATTGGTCTACAAACAAATAGAAAAAATAATGCAAGTTCTGACATGTCTCAGTTCGATCACTGTCTTCTTCGCAGCGTTAGAGTCTATCTCAATTCAACATACTTCCCTTATGAGAACCTAAACGTTAACTTCGCAAACAACAACATTGCCTTATTATACGAACAATATGTTAGATTTCAACAGTCATATTATGGTCGTCGTCCAGAGCCCTTGTTGAGTGAGAAACAATTTAAAGATTTAGCGCCGTTATTTGTTGTCGACTGCTCTAGACAAGTAGACAATTTGAAGACAGGTCCGGTTGTGGACGTTAGAGTGGAAATTGAAAGTGATTCTGATATACCAGATCAAACCGGCGCGTACTGTCTTATATTAAACGACTGTATAATTGAATATAAGCCACTGAGTAATACTGTAAAAAAATTATCATGAAGCAGGATACCATCATAGTGGATATTCAAGGATTTAAAGATCAGTACAATAATTTTATAGTAAAAGAATTAGCGTTCGCAACACGTGATTATACGCAATTATTCTTAATAAAACCCCCATATTTATTCAAATATTTAACAACTGATGAAAAAAGACAAGTAAAGTGGCTGGAAAACAATAGAGGTATTCATTGGAACGAAGGACATATTGACTATAGAGAATTTCATCGTATAATCGTTCCCTATCTAGAAAACAAAAATATCTTAGTGAAAGGTTTGGAGAAGGTTACGTGGATAAAAAACATTTGCGAAAATTGTGAAGTGTCAGATCTTGGTGAAGACCAGTGTCCTAACATGTTTGAATTACATAAAAAATTCTGTGATAACAATTTAAATTGTAATGTACACACAAATCATTGTGCTTTAAAAAATGTGTTATGTATAAAAAAGCATTTAGGGTGGCACTAAAATGTTTTGTTTTGGTTTTATAAATAAAAATAATTTCTTCAGTAAAAATGCATTTTTATTTTTTAAACATAATAAAATAATAACTTACAATAACAATAGTATCTTTATTAAAAATCATTGTCTATTAAAGATTTCGATATTTTCTTAACTAGCGATTCTGTATCGTCCATAACACTATCCATGGCATCCTTAACAATGTACTGCGCACTTATCACAACGTTCTCACTTTCACTATCGCTGCAGCTTGTTTGAGAATTGTTGCTGCAGAGATCAATAACAGAAATTTTTATTAACCTAATGCCTCGTCGTTGTAATCGGCTCATTACAAAAGATTGTGTAGCGTTATGTTTTATCAAAGTTTCTCGGCGACGTTGCTTGGACTTTTTCTCTTTCGTTAGTTTGTATTGCTCGGGTTCACAGCGATTCAGCTCGGAAAATCCTTCGTAAGGATCCTGAGCATACTGGCTAAACACAATCTCTGAATCAGATACCTGAAACAAAAATAATTATCCATTTTCAAATCTGATGTGCACACACAAAAATCACTAATATTATATCAGATTCAAATAGGTACTTTACTTACCGTGCACATAATTATTATAATAACACAAGTACTAGGTATAATACTGTAAAAACAACTTCTCAATTCTATTAATATTCCGTAAATAATAAAAAATAAACTAACTATCAACTTTATATATTCAAATCAATCCAAAATTGTTAACTTAGCATTCAATCAAGGATATAGATTAGTTGTTTGAAAATCACTCTTTCAGATATAGTTTTATAGTTCAATATATTAAAATAATTTAGTATGAATTGTAAACTGCAAGTCTGCATAAATATATCATACCTTCTCATAAAGTGCGATGAACTGTAACATGTTATAACATGTTGCGTGTATCAATAATACCTACCATTCCGGAGCATTATTATTATTATTACGCAAGTATAAGTTATTGTCATGAATTGTAAAAGCTAAATATTTAGGTATTAAGAAGAAAATACAAAAAAATATCAAGGAAATCCTTCTAAAGACATAGGTAGGTAGTTAGAAGCCACCTTCGGTAAAAAAACTATAATATTATTAGTTTAAATAGATCAATAAAACAAAGATTATTTTTAACAAAGGTTGTTTATTTATAAGTAGGTATATAATATTACATAAAACTTACTAATAACTTCTATAATTTACAATCTTATTTACGTACATTTTTAAGTTGTAATAAAACTTGGACACTGAATGAATACAAATCATAGGTTACTTATAGTTATTACAAAATCAATTACAGAAATGTTTATTAACTTTATTATTTTTTATATTTACCTAAGTAGGTACATATTTTACTAAGAACATTTACATAATCTCTACATATTATTATAGTAATATAAAATAAATGATATTTATATGCCCATTAAAACCAATTACGAATATCAATATTTAGAATTGAAAGATCCTTTTAAAATTGAACAATGCCCCCCCCCACGCTCGGGTTGCAACATTGCAATTTGATATAGCACGTTTATCATCATTACTTGATAGTGCTATTTTATTCACGCTTTGTGTAAATATTTCATGCTTAATTAAATAAGATATTTTTTCGATGGATAACATCTCTATTAAATAATACATACAGAATAGAATTTTCGAAAAACCCTGAATCAATTATTATAACTATTTACTATTATAAACTGGGTTATAGTAAATTGGGAAACTACTAGGTGGTGTCCATAGTTTATGGAGGGTCAAGTCAAATTGGGCATTAAGTTTTTTTAACAGGTCAGTTCCTATTAATCCGTCGTAAAAATCATCAATGTCTTTTATATAAAACTTATAACACATGTTCCTTTGGAATAGTCTATGCATTGGTAATATTATTGCCTGTAGAGTGTTTTCATTATTAAAAGGTTCGTAAATTTTATGACTGGCGAAATATTTATCAGCTAATTTACGGCTTACAAATGACTTTTCCCTACTCGTGTCCAATAAAAAGTTGGCATCTAAATATTCTATGTATAAATATGGCAAATATGGTAAATTATCATCTGCTACGTTACTTTGCGTCGCAGAGGTTAGGGGATAAAAATTTATGTTTCCCTGCGTGCTCGTGCTTGCTTGCGAAACACGATGAAGGGTACTCTTTGAAGGAGGAGCTAAATAACGCGGTTTGCTTTTTTTCAGGAAACAAAGGAACGGTTCACAATCGTAATGAGGGATAGTGGGAGTTGCTTTTTCTTGCGATGAAGATGTATGGTCTTGTTGTATGTGACCTTCCTGGTTGACGATAGAAGAGGGGTTGTGCCCGTGTTGTCGCTGAGCGATCGTTTCCGCAACTGCGTTAACTACATTATCCTGAGTAATACCTGCATGACTAACTGTATCCGCGGCTTGCCTAAGAAAATTCATTCTTAAAGGTGAATACAAAGTTGCGCCTTTAAATATCTAGAGTAAGTTCCTTGTAGGTTAGTGAACAAATTAACAATAGTTAGTGTTCAAATTTAACAATAACCGTTAGCAACACAAGTTTACTGTTTGCCTTACGTTTTCTACTGTTTTCGCGTGTTGGAATAGTCGGCTGGTGTATAGTTATTGAGTTAGCTGCTAAGTATATCAGACTTTATTACCAATTACTGCTGTAGGTCTTCAAAACTTCACATCTTCAATTGCATCTCTCAATCTCTCATCAAAGTGACGTGCTCTGGAATAAGATACGAACATAATTTAATAACACATATTAAATAATAATTTTAATACACTTTTAATTATTTTGTTACGGGAATAAATTTTAACAACAGATACAAAAATAATCACTAAGACACATCTACAATTGATTTTGTAATAGAATAGATCTAAGAACATTAATATTATTTTAATGTGGAGATCGAACCAACAATTAATACTTAGCCCTCGAGCAGGACGATAAGATAATAATATTATAAGCCACTTTGCCATTCATCATAGAATGGATTATTTCTTTTAGGAACCGCGAAAATACTCAATCAGATAAAAATAATGAAAATTATCATAGTAATATGAATTAACAACTAAATACATACCCAATATTCACAATAAAATAATGTCGTCTCTGTTAATTATGTCCAAAGTATTAGCATTCCCTCGTTAAGTAGGTATTTCTATACCTGCAAATGTAGTCAACAAATAAAATATTTGCTTCAAACCAGCACCTCTGCTGCCTCACAGTTCATAATAAGTGATGATCTGAAATAAAAAAACAAACTTATTATAATAATACTGTTAATGACAACAAAAATTTAATGAAATATAATAGAATATAATATTTAACATAATAATTACCTTATAATAATTTTGCTATCGATTTTACCATTACTATAAATACCTATAACTTGTACTCAGTAATCGAATTAAATTTAAATTAAAATACACATTTTGCGTGCAAATAGTACCAATACCTATTGTGTTTTGTCAAAACAAAAGTGTCGTGTTCCATCCGGTTGCAGTACTTAACGGTATTTTGCAAGATTTTTCATTTCGATCAGGGTTGACATCCAAATGCAAATAATTATGTATTATTATTACCTATTTACTGGAACAAAATGTTGTATTTATTACTTAATTATTACATACAAAGTTATCTACGTTAAAATAGGTATAGAATATTTATTTAAGAATGCTAATGGTCTGTTAATTTACCGAATTATTCAATATTTTCTCGATATGTAATTACCTAAACTAGAATACAAAAGACTCAGTGAAACGTAAATAACAAGCCCTTTTAATCATATATTTTTATTTTTACAATTTAAGTTGGAATGTTTTAAATTTATATCGTTTGTCAACCCTAACAAAAATATCATATTTTTCAACACAATACTTGTGATTATTGCACACCTATTTAAAAGTGTTATTCAGCAATACGAATTTTTATTATTACGCAGCTAATTTGGTTATGGATGTCACTTCCACATATTTTAGTGTAAAAATGGGATCATCAGTCTATACATAGTACGTAACATGTATGACAATTATTTTGGTAGCCCTAAGTCTTTGTGTTGCGTTAGCAAATAATGATTCTAGAACATTCTTAGTTATCATTTTTTTACAAATGTAATACGTACAAATAAGAAATGTCTAATTTGTGTATTATTTTTATTAAACACACTTACATTTCATTTTACCAAATTTACATGTCTTTTCTGACTTATAAGCTAACGTTTTCGGAGCTCGGTACATCAAATTCGAGCCTCGGATAGGAACAAAGTACTCCTACAACGACTACAGTGCAACCAGCGCCGAGTGCCTCCACTCTGCAGTTCAGTCCATCCAAACAGTGGTTGTATTGGTAATTATACTTCAAGTGGCTGCCATTTAAAATGTAAGTCTTTATAATTTTTATTAATTTTCATATTTTACTTCAACCAATTTATATTTCAGATACAACATGTAGCCAAATACTTTGACATTTTTCACTAACTTAATTTACTCATAATTGTTATAATCGTCAATAGATTAATTATAAGTGCGAGTTAATAGTTTTATTATTACTAGTTCATTCCAAGTAGATAAACATTAACTTAACATTTAATCCTTTTTCAGCATAGGTATTTCAAGTAATAATATCTAATTAAAATTTAACAATTTACAGGTCGGACTCTGAGTGCGATCAACGCAGCAACTCTACAGATGTTGAACACAGTGCCGAGCTCCTGCGGAAACATTCTACTCCTACAAGCAAGCGTAAATCTACGAAGAAATCGCCTGCCATTATAAGGTAATCATACTAAATTTACATCTACTCGTTATATTTAAATTATAATATTTCAAATTTTGTACTTACGTTCGATATATTTATGTGGCGTTGCGGTCAGTAGTTGATTTTTTATTACACACATTCACTTTCTGTTACTGAAATAGTTTATGATATATAAATTATGGGAGATATTTTTTTACTTATTTTGAAATAACCAGTAATAGGCACTGGTTATTGCTGCAAATGTCGATCAAGTTTATATTTATTCTTGTTCATGATTTATTTTAATATATTTCACTAATCTTATGATTGCAGAGTAAAAATTTATTTATTCTTCGGTAAACTTGACTTTTAAGATAAGACTATATTGATTCTTAATATAATTAAATTGTTACTCTCATTTACAAGTAACAACATTTTATTTACATGACCATGCAGTATGTAAATTAATACAATTTTTGTATTTATTGTGTTATTTTTCGTAATGATTTTGAAAACCGACACAATCAGTAAGTTATTTTTTACTTATACGGGTTATTTATGTTTGTTACAGAAAGAAAGGGAAGACTGTGGACATCTTCAATCTTACTCGTGATGGCGGCAAATCCAAAGATCCTCCATCGCGCGTGCTGTCCACGTACTTCGTCAACAGAGTTGCAAACGGCAACGAACGTCGGGCGATCAACACAACGGGGGACTACCTTATCGATTTGAAAGTCTACCAAACCAACGATGCGCGCAATACTGATGCACAAGAGCTCTGGAAGAAAGCGCTAGTACGGATAAAATTCCAGACTCAAGACGATACACCGCAATGGCGTAAGCTTCAATCTTTGGTGCACTCGGTGGATGAACTGTGTGAGGACCATCCTACATTTATATCAAATGATTGTAATCTGTAATTAACATTAATATTATAACTATGAATACATAATTTTTACATATTGTTTTGTTTCCTTTCTCAGCTGAAACCGCGTTATTTACAACAACAAACAGTTATTTTGCATTTCTAATTTAGAAATTTTAATGAAGCTTTCTGTCCCACATTACCAGAAATCTTATTGGGCATTCTGCCCCACGACGCGAAGGCAGACGCCTGAGCGAACAAGTGGGGCAGAATGCCCAATACTATACTACTTGTGGCTATCCTCCCGAGGTAGGTATGATATCGTGTGGCTTTTCTCTATTGGATGTGACGGACTGTTGTTCAACGGCACCGATTTCGGCAATTTACTTTCAATGAATTCCAATCTCAAAAGAATACGATCATAAACTATGTCACATGAGCTGGTATGGTGAATACGGTGACCATAAGAAGCTTCACAACGTCTACTAATAGGTGATCGAAACCTACACGATGTGTCACGGTATCTAGAAGACCTTTCGTGATGCTCAGGCGAATAATTTCGATAGCAACTAGACAATCGCGGTGTGTGACGGTTATTCACACTGCCTTGACGATTATGGCATGACCTACTCGTACTATCATCGCCACGTTGCTTACGTGACAAATCTCGTTCTCCCGATCGGGAAGAACGCCCCGAAATTTTATAAAAAGATGTGGGTACTTACAGATTTTTGTCAGCAAAACAACACTGATACTTACGCAACATAACAAACCTATGAAATCAGATGGCGAACAGTCTAATGTGGATTTATCGATCCCACGACTGAAATTATGGATAAAACGCAAATTAGTAAAATTACAATCGACAAGTTTACCTACACAGAACCTTTTACAAACATTAATTAATTGCAATGAAGACGATCAATATTAACCGCAACTGTCAACAGCTAGTTCTATAAACAGATTCCTGACAACTAATTAAGTCCGTCACGTCCAAAAGCCACACGAAGAGTGAAAACACTCCCAGCTCGACGTTCCTTTTTATACAGTGCCGCTCGTCCCATCCTAAGGAGTAAGGTGTTCATCTAAGAATAGTATTAATTAATTATTATTGTATTAGTGATAATGGTGGTAAGGTTTCTTCAGACTGGCTACATTTATTACCTTATGTTTGTGCCTGTTGGCCATCGGCCAGTAATTAGCCCCGATTCTTGACCAGCAACATGTTGGCGATGTATTCCTACGGCAGTCCACTGAAAGCTATTATCACTTAACTACCACAGTTAAAAACAGTATTTACACTAATACATACTTCTCGTAAGAAAGCACCAAAAAGAAAAAAATATACGCATGTGATGCATAAAGCTGACACGATCGTTGTTGCTACGTAAACAAAATATCTGTTGCAGTAGGTAGGTAGGTACCACAGCTCGCCGCTCGCTGTATCTGCCCGTGTAGACGCAGTAACATCAAATGCTTAGTCATGCTGACAAATTCACATGCTAGCCAGTAACTCACACCGAACGTATCGACGCCGGCAAGCATCGATCTTGTGCGAAGACAGACCTACTGTTTGCAAGTGCACAATCTGTAACGACTCGGGTACCCGATGCACTTGCACTGACTCGCAGAGGCTCCTCTGTCCTTAATGCGCGGCGATAGAGTTCAAGTTTCGAAGAACTTTCAATGTTGCTGGAATGCTGAAAGTCCGTACGTCGTGTACCTACATTCCGGATAATAATATGTTCGAGCTCCCCGATGCGACTGATAAATACTTTCAAATAGGCCTGTAATTGCCTAGATGTGCGATACTGCATACTGAATGATGTGCATATACCTATTACTTTTACTTTTACTCAGTGGCGTAGCGTGGGCTTCCGCAGCCCGGGGCTGACCGAAAATTTGCCGTCCCCCCAGTGTTCTTTGCACCCCCCCTATTATTTAAAATATTTTTTTTATAAATTAAAAATTATACTTTTCTAGTTTTTTATATAGCACAATTTACATTAAAATTTAAATAAAATTAATTTAAATCATTGAAGTATAATGTCATAGAATAGACATCTCGAACAAAATGTGTGTTCCCGCCGGGAGGTTCTATTTTCAAAATTGAGCCCCCGTTCTCCTTTCAAAATCGAACGAATCCATTGGCAATTGAAGCCGCGCGGCGTCAATTCATTGGAACATACATTGTGTTCGCGGTGTCCATTCTATACGCTAGTAATAATACTTCAATGATTTAAATGTATATTTTTTTTCTTCTTTAAAAATCGAGTGGCTTGCCGCCCCCTGTTCATGTGCCGCCCGGGGCCAGGGCCCCCCCGCCCCCCCACGCTACGCTACTGCTTTTACTTACTATAACCACAGCTATAATACAGGCCAGCTACGTGCTACGGGGCTACGAGGCTACGAGGTAACATAAGTAGTCTATTGGCGAACATAATTAGTAGGTACGAAATGATTACGTTGTACTTACTACCTACTTAGTGTGTAGCTAAGACACTTTATATAAGTTAGGTTAATTCTAATCATAAGGAGTACAAATAAAGACATCGTTGCAACAACATGTGTTATTCTTTCCACTGCACTGCGCACGACATCACAACGTCAGTACCTACCTAGTGCTGATATAATTTACGAAGGTACGAACCCACCTGGGAAGTAGTGTACCTACACCCCCCTACCCCTTTTACCTAGACGATCTCTCTCATCTCAGTTGAAAGTACGTAACGTAACTATCTACTTGTAATTCTGGTAAATTTTTAATTAATAAGTAGCTACGTACTTACTAATTAATCTCTTGAAGTTACGCATATTATTTAATACTTCCCTGTATAATGACGTAAACAGCACAAATTGACATGTGAATGCCTCCCGTTGCGTAGCTATGACGTGGCAACACTGGTCACTGGCAACACTGGAAGCCCGCAGTGGCCCAGTGGGTAATGTGAGTGCGGTCGCGAGCCGGGACTAGCGGGAGGGAAGCGGCTGTTTTAGCAGATATTAATAATCGTAAATGTTTCTGAACCAGTCGCAGCTATCGTGATGTGGTATTGAGGCGCCCCCACATGTAACTGGAATCATTAGGCAGCTAACTTTTACGATGACTGACGTCACTTCCAATGAGATTTGTGTGAACCTTGAAAAATATAATTGTGTTCGTAAAATAAATAAAAGCGGTTGATAAAGTACTTCATCTGACTCGCTGTCAAAACAGACTGAAATTTTTGAGACTGAAATGAACAGAGAAATTTCAGCGGTTGCTTCAGTGTTTAGCGCTGCTGGCAACAAACTGGAAGGTTGTCAAACTTTCCATCTTTAATGGTAATCATGTTGGGATATTGATAGATACCTATTAAATACTCATTTAATAAAGAAATAATGAATTGAAATTATTCTATGTAAAATGAGAACCTCTTTATTAAAGGAAGATATTTTTGGAAATTTATTTATGAGTCTGTTCTAAGCCTATTGAAATCTACGTAAGTAAACTTCATTAAAATATTTGTTTACTAGCTTTTGCCGGCAGCTTCGCGCGCGGTAGGCGGTAGAGATTGATATTTTACAAATCCTACTTACTTTTACTTAGTTAGATTTACTCGCAGTTGCCTATGACTGTAAACATGTACCTATCATTTGATAGCGTGATTCAGAACTTGAAAATGAATTTTACTAACCCATCTACCCGTAACTAAATATCTAGCAACTAACAAAATATCGATCTTCCCATGGGGATGTTTTACCGCGGTAAAAAGTAGCCTACGTTACTCTCCACCCTCTTCACTATCTCCACACACAAAAACCATACCATATAACAGCTTCGTTGCAACGTGAAAGACGGACAAACAAACAAACACACTGAGTGGTGTCGACTAGCACACTAGCACGCTTGAGCAACAAACATGTCGAGCACTTCCAGTTGACACAGACGGAGCAAATGGGCTCATCGCAAGGCCGGACCTGAGGACGTCTGAATATTCATGGCGGCGGCGGCCTGGTCGGTCCCAGCGCAATCCATTAGTCCATCCGCTTTGATTGGGGATCCCTCATTTTAATAATGACGCTACATTTGCGTGATTCGTGTGCTGCGCGAGACACTATTACGGTGTCAGTTAGGAGTCCTACGAGTAATTAAAACTATAAGTTACTGAGACAAACGATAGTTCCATTGGTCTATTGGCATTTACAAAAGGTCGTCAGACCTACCTACCGACACTCAATAATAAACCAGTAATTTTCATCTTTACTAAGCACGATGCCAAGAAGACGTGACTTCTGGGTACATAAAATATGGTAGAGTGAGGAAACAGGTGAGGGTGTGGTTATTTGAGGTCTTGGGGTTTTCTAATATGCGCTCGTAGTATTTTTTGTGGGTAAAACTTAGGAGTTTAGAACTAACAAAAGCCAGACCGCTCTACGCTTCCAAATACCTGTTTGTGACCGGTTGCATCTTTATCTCTTCGCAATGGCCACTCGACCTAACTACATCAATTAAAAGTCAGTCATCCGCACCGCTCCTCGCCGTGTTCAAATGACGTAATGTTGTAGTAACATTGCAGGGCACATAGTTCCCAGCTCCGCAATTGCGCGATAAATTATTTCTACAAACTGGTACGTATTTTACGTGGTCTAATTACGCGCTCTCGGGTTTTACGAGTGCAGGCGGGTTCCGCCGCGTAAACACCGTAACTCGCGAAGTTGGACCGTGAATCAGAGCGTTGCACGCTGATACATGGCTCTCAGCGTTTACAAAATCAATTATACGATCAAGCTAACTCTAATCCCGACTAAGAAAGGCCAGCGACCTGATTAAGTGCTTGGCTAGTGTCGAATGGTCTCATGGATGGTCGATGGTGTCCAAGGATCGCTTAAGTTCACCGAAAGTCTTGTTACAATTAAGTCATTTACTGTCGCTATCGTTTAATGAAAAGTGAACATTACTATCATTCCCATGAAAGTTCTATAAATTAAACACTATAAGGACGAAGACCCACTTTAAAACACCATTGTTAGTTTAAACACCAACTCTCGAGTTGAATGAATTTTTAAAACAGCAATTTATCAAACTCCTTTAATTTAAACCGCGAAGCTAAAATTGCTAACAATGTATACAAAAACAAAAGAAAACCCTTAGTTTCCAAGTAATTAATGTGGAGTGACACAGAGCGACACCTCGAATAGACAGGACTCGTCGCAGATTAACATAATAATGAATGGGGACATGGTAGCCAGTTGCCAGTAGCCACCGACTGTCTCTAGCCACGGTCCTTCACAATGGAGAACCACGCAAACTGCAGTGCCGTTAGTTTTTTTTTTTAGAGTTATTTATAGACGAGTAACCATCCTCACTTTGCTTCGGTTTTCTTATTTTTTACACCTTGGGTTACATTATTAGAGTTTTCTTAAGGATCCCCAATTTTTTGAAAATAAAATATAGCCTGTGTTACCCGGGGATAGTGTAGATTCTGAACAGTGAAAGAATTTTTCAAATCGGTTCAGTAATTTCAGAGCCTATTCAATGCAAACAAATAATCAAATCTTTCCTCTTTATAATATTACTATAGATTAGTTTGATACATACTTGATGTTACACACACTTAAATGTCTACATACAGACTTAAATATCTGTTTAAGCACCAAGCGTCCATCCCTGTTAAAATCTGTGATTATGTGTTAATTTTTCATTAGGCTTCTATGTACTCTACTTGGAACTTTGTCTATTGTTTTACAACCTACCAGCCATTACAAAGTTTTCGTGCCTTAACAATTAAAAGTAGGAAATAACATCTTGAATGACCGTGCCATTTCTCTTTGATTATGAATATCGTGTCCATGAAGAGGTAGAGATATTGTGTTCCTCCTGGGCGCGCGGCCGGAGCCCGAAAGGCGCGCGGGCGCTCCGGCCTCGCGGAACAACTCAGTTTGATTGCTATTGTTCTCTCTGAAGCTCCTTTCACGGACGTTTAAACATAAACTACCTATACAGTTTATGTTTAAACGCCGGTAACTATTGCCTATATTTTGAAGTGAAAACTTCTTTAGTACGGGGGTGACTTGAAATTTTATGAAACGAAACTGTCCAGTGGAGACTAGAAATGAGTGGAGACTGACTTGAGTTGAGTTGAGTTGAGTTGAGTTGAGTTGAGTTGAGTTGAGTTGAGATGAGTTGAGATGAGTTGAGTGGAGTTGAGTGGAGTTGAGTGGAGTTGAGTGGAGTTGAGTGGAGTTGAGTGGAGTTGAGTGGAGTTGAGTGGAGTTGAGTGGAGTTGAGTGGAGTTGAGTGGAGTGGAGTGGATCATCTTTCCGAAATTTTACATTCGTCTCATTATCTTGAAAACAAAATTTTTGAAGGTTTCACTTCTAACACGTGTGAATTGCACACATTTTAATTTTTCTATCTGTACATTTATGTGTCTGTTATTCCCGCGCGTGTGGGAGGATGGTATGTGACATAATGGCTGTTAATGCGCATCAAAACTGTTTTTACTTGGTAAGTGGCGAATAGCAGTCACCCGTTGTTATAGGTAGCTATCAAATCACCGATGAGTTTCTGCCAATAAGGAAGCCCAATACTCATATAGTACCTAACGAGATAAACAATTTAGCGTGCAAATTGCTAGGATGAAGTTATTTAATAATTTAATTAGTAACACAACTTTCACCCCGCTTCGAGAAACTTCCTTAATAGAGACTTTTGCCTCCATATTACAGACAAGATAGCCAAAGTTTCAGGTTTTTTAAATTAAAATGTCGGTTTCATTTGGGAACCGATTGATATAAAAAACATGGATTACCTCAATGTTATCTCAAGCCAAAATACTATTCGTACGAAAACATACTTTGAAATTTAAATATTTTCCTTAATACATGAGTTGAATACTATTCCATTTAATTCCAAAATAAATACCACAACAATACATTAATGATCAAAATAAAATGAAATGCACCGACCCTGTCTCCATAGTACAATTTATCTGATGTAGCTATTCACGAAAATATAGTAATTAGTAGCATCCCGAAACGTTAAATCTTTCAGTGGAGCGAAATTAGATTTAATCTGAGGACATTCATTACTTAAATTATAAGCGAAAATAATAAAATTTCGAAATGTCTTTTGTAGTTAATTACTCGCGACAAAGGATCCCTCGTAATTTGCGTCAACATTTTATTCGCAATTCATAATTATCTTGTACAACTTTATTCCCAATTTCCCACACGTGGCAGATACAGATTTACACATAATAATAATATTATACTAAGATATGAAAAAAACTTAAATGTTTTATTGTAAAATATATTCGCGAACATTAAACAACTTTATTTTAGTGGGGACCAGTAATGAAAATATTTAATGTTTTGTAAAATGTTTTATTAATATGAAGCATCCATAGCCCGGCGGGATTTTGTCGATCCAAGGCCCGGTCGTCGGTCACCTGGCCGTGCAAGGTAGATGAAGATGTTTCGTGCTTCCGAGGGCACGTAAAGACGTCCCAGTTGTTATCATTAGATAACAGACGGAGGCCTTTACATGGTGTAAAAACATTCAGACACTTAAGTTTGATTTGACCCTTTTTGACAATTAACTAACCCCTCTCGCCTCAGCCATCAGCAGTCGAGCAGCGTAGTAGAAAATGCTCTACGTCTCCTAATGCGAGGAGAAATATGTGCTCTGTTATTAATGGGAGGAAGTGTGTTACCTACATACACCTACATACACCAGGCTACGTCAATATCCGCAACAACAACTGAAATTATATATCTCACAGGAACCCATGCAAATCTAAAAGCGTCGTCACTATAGAAATGCACGCGCTAACAAACAGCTTGTCATTGTTCTCAGGCATGCAAGTTTCTCATTTCACAATTCATTTCATATCTCATTTCATTTATCGAAGGGACTGATTAAATTTTTTTAAGAACTTAATTAAATAGGATGATGTAGGATTCCAACTCGAATTTATCTGAGGCTTTTATAGTCATTGCGAAACATTCTATAAATAAATTTTCCATTAAATATAAAGCTATTTTGGAGAGGCAACGAGATCACCAGTGACAGGGGCGCGGGGCGGTCGGGGAGGGGGGGGGGGCAGGAATTACCGGACTCTCAAGGATTAAGGTGAAGCTATAATTAAAACAGGGATGGACCTGTTCCGCTCTGGGACCTACCGTTATTAATATTTAGGACTATTTTAATTTAATACACAAATAGTGCTGACCTGCGACTGAAACGATGGATTTTATAATGTGGAAAGGTTACGCATAGGTCTATGTACCATCGTCATCACAAATTGAATAACTGGTAAACTGATAGGATAGGAATTAGGATTAATTGACACACCCGCGCACATTTTAGAACAATCATGGACTATCAAATTCTTTCAGTGTACAAGTGTCCCACATAGAGTACTTGAAGGTGTGTTCGTCAATTGGTCAGTCTTGTGACGGACAAGGTACCTACGGAATGGACAAACGCTTGCACTTTGTTGTAGTTGTGTGTAGGGGCTTGCTAATTTAATTTCCTTTGGTCTGAATAACGCGAAGTCTTAGATCGCTTTACAGCTACAATAGAAACCTGGTCACAGTGGCCCTTGGGATAGCTGTCTCAAGACTGCCAAGCCCGACATCCGAAATAATAACACATAAAATAACGCACCAAAGATAGCTTTAACTCTGAGAAAATATACACAGGTACATTGTCTGTTCGCATTATATTTTTGGTAACATGAAACCTTCAAGAATACTTGATGTTAATGGCCGCTTATCCTCGAACATTATTGTGTTATCTGTGCGATCATTTGTTCCCGGTGCGATGTTCGTGTAGTTTGAACGAAGGACTGAAACAATACATCTGATATCGTCGGTCTTTAGTTCAGTAACAATGGCCAGGTCATACCCGCGCCATCACGTGAACACTGAACACTCGCTTTTGTCTTGCCCTCTTCATGTATTTACACTATGTACTTAGAAAGATAGACAAAACTTGCTCCGATTGGTTGTGGGGATTATTTTGGTCGAGATAATCTACATTGTAGGTTGGACGATTAATATTGTAAATAAAACATCGAAATGAAACCTGTAGACTAAAAGAATTTTCGAGATATGGATAGGTATGTCTGTCCTAGTAAAGTAGGTACTTACTTATTTTTGCCCGCGGCTTCACGCAGAAGAGTGGTTTCTCTTCAGGAGGCCTAGAGCATACTCCACCACGCTGCTCCAGTGCGGATTGGTGGTTTCCTATAAAATACAAATATAAATGACCTTCTAAATCATTCCAGGGCTACATCCATCCATCCATACATCAGCCTTTGTACCTAGGTCCACTGCTACATACAACGATGATACAATATATTTTATATCCTATGTAATAATCCTGATATGTTTTGTCTGTAGTTTTATCTCAATCCTTAAACGGTTAGCGCGCGATGGAAATAAGAATGGGTGTATTAGTAGACCTGAGCATTTTTATCTCCAAAGTCTTACTACTACTAAAATTATAAACGACGTAGTAATACTTTGTTTCGATAAATTGTTGTTGGAGTAGAGGCATGCGTTTCCTGTATATATTTAGACTTGTTTTCACTTCAGTGAATTTCCGGATCGTGATTATTGAGCCTATTTTCGGAACACGGAGTACTTAATAAAAATTCTCGTATCTTCTAAATTAGACAGTGAATGAGCCATCTATATTAGAGGTGAGTTAAGTTGATTTGTAATTATGTTAATTATATGTTTTTTTTAGGATTCTGCAGTAAAAGAATCTTTATAATTTCGTCATTTTCATCCGTCGCGTCCGTGTTCGAGGCCATAGCGCCAAGACCCTTAGTGGTAGAAAGCTGTAATTTGACATAGATATAGATAGATATTTATTAAAACTCCAAAATCATGGAATAAAATATTGAAAAATATTTTTTTTTCAGGGTACCTCTCCTACAGATAACATGACGATGAATGTTTTTCATTGCATACTCTGTTACATAGTGTGGGGATATTTTTGAAAAGATTTTTAAAAAATATTATGGGTTTCTTAAGACCATTTTTGGATTTAGGGGTCCTTTTACGAAATATTTGGCTTTAAAGTGTTAATTTTGGTTAGAGTCAAGTGTCCCCGCCCTTGCCGGCTAAACGGTTGGAGTTGGACAAGTAAAAAAATTATCAAAAATAGGTTAGTTATATGATGAATTTACAAGAAAAACTATCACGGCTATGTTAGCAGAAGTAGTTAATGAGTAATAGTTGATTTTACTACTTCGAATCCACACATTGCGCGTGCCCTGACACGCACTTGCCCGGTTTTTAGTTTAGTAATCGAACATATTGCCCACAGCGTTGTTTCAAATTCGTATTTTATGTCAGCGTGCATTGACCAGTATTGTCACTAAGTAAACAAACGGAATTGTACCGTAGATGTGAAAATCTACACTGATAGAACGTAATCCGATCTTGTAATGTTCCCTGGTATGATTGTAATGTGATGTACACAAGCCGCAAGAACACTCCTGCTGTAGGACGGTGGACCAACACTAACGGCTGCAATCAGAGTAATGCTCCACAAACAAACGGACCAGTTAAGTGTAACTGTCCATTCAGTAATATCGGTAAACACTGCGCCTCCTACTGCCTCTTAATCCAGATGAAACTGCTAAGTAATGTTATGCAGTTGCATACGAAACTATTGCCACCTCTCTGGCTGGAAGGTATTTTGTTCTCTTTGTTTTTTAAGAAATTTTCTCCTATATCCTTCAGTGCTACATGAATAATTGATAAAAGGGTTCATCATCGCTTATAGTTGAGATATTCCATGTAACCTTTGCGAAAAGCTGGTTGATTAAAAAACGACGTGCATAAGTGTATCAATGATACCTATATGAATAAATGATTTTGAATTTAAGCTCTGAAAGAATCGTGGTAAGTTGCACAGGAGGCCATTTACGTCATACGAAATAAAATACCAATTATCCAAAAATTGTATTCTCTGATGCTTCAATATAATATTGCAGTGTTGACTCATTTTAATATAGCGACGTAATAAAATCAGGCCTCCACAAAAGACAAAAAGTAATTTGCTTGTTTCCATCACAATGGCAATAAACCGAACCTCATTTCGTGTTAATCTCAGAGATGTCATTGAAGATCAAAGTGAAGACAAAACATGATTTCTCGAATACCTATCGACAGTAACTTTGCGGTAAATTTTGGCCCTTACGGCGCAGTGCGAGAGATTGGCAATTTTATGGTCCCGAATAAACGGCCCATTACTCATTTTCGTATCCGTTCATCTGTCAAAAACATAGGGAGTGTGAATAATCTGTTGATATATGTATACAGTTTATGGTGTTAATTATGTAATACTTGGCTTCAGCCAATTAATGGCACACTACTGACCACGGGTTGAGCCTCTTGAAGAGGCCTAGAGCATACTTAACCACGTTGCTCCACTGCAAATCGGAGGGGTTAGTAGCCGACCTAACAGTCGGAGAGTTTTTATGTCGCCCGAAGATGTTCAAACTTCCATGCTCAAAACATACCTATTCTTATTTCTCTTCTTTATTATTATCTATTTTGTACGGCTTAGAGCTGTAGTTAGCGTCCTGGAGACAAGTCTAAAAGGCGAGAGCGTCTTAACCCTTCGACCTTGGAAGCCGCTTAATCCCCTTATGCACGCGCGGCTCGCGACCGATCGCTTGTTCAGCCGCGAGGGGCCTTAATGAGAGCGGCGACGTGCCGACGCGACGTCACGACTGACGTCTGATTAACGCAGCGCACGTCCGTCGCGTCGTGGGGTTATAATACAGAAGAAATAATAGTACTTACTAATACTCGACTTTTCATATTAGGCGCTTTTTATACTGCCCTATAATGTTCGCTTCTTATACTGGCCCTTTAAGGGTCGCTTCTACCACCACATATGCCACCAGTAAATGTTATAGTGTCAAGTAATATTTTAAAATATTTTGTAACTGCAATGTGCAGCATCACTTGGACTGTAAATTATATTATGCGGTTCTTTAGTCGTTGTCGCATCAGAAAAAGAAAAAGCGGTCAATTTGGACGCGTATGAAGCGTAAATACTGTAGATTAGAGTAACTAATATCAAATAAGCCTTCTGCATACTAACGTCAAAAGGAAATTCCAGGAAATTGTTTTTACTGAGAATACTGACATAACAGCCCATTTACAAATGTATTCCCTCTTAATTATTAATAAGAAAACATAGCCACAGGCAGAAATTACTAGTAAATGCGTTTATTCAACAAACGATCTAAATTGCCTGGCGAATTGATGTACCTGGGCAGTGATCGACCTTTCGCTAATAATATATGAGGCCGGCCGACCGAAGGCACTTCAATAATCCCCGGATTTAGTTAATTGCCATAGTTGCTGCGATCGAGATGATTGCCTCAATTAAGGTAAACTGCATGTCCTATTCACCACGCCGTATGCTGATACCAGCATGTATGTAGTATTTAATAGGCTGCAATGTTCAAAAGCAGTCTTCGCCACAAGTATACGTAAACGCTCCGCAAAATCTTCAGCAGTATTAGTTCGAATGTGGTTTTGAAGAGGGTAGTTTAGGATTGGTTAGAGTACATGTTCGGGATTATTCCAAAGGAGCGGGCCTCTAGAGACTATGGTGCGAATCGCTGCGGGTCGATTAACGACGGGTCAAAAATGTCGGGCCACTTGGATACGGGGTAGTGTTACGCCAGTCGTGTTTAGAAAGGAATTGTGGCAAAATTTTATAAGCACATCTGCTTGAGTTTAACGGTTATGTTAAAACAACGGAGGTTGAAGAACTAGCTGTTATAAGTCTATTAGCAGTCGTTAAATAAAGTTGCACGCCATCGGTTTAAAATATATATTTTTTTAATTATAAGGATTAACGCGACACACTCAAAGCCCCATACTAGGATTCCTGTATCTACCGAGAACAGAAATTCAAACTCATCATTCAAACCGCCCGCTGGTAATCGAACCCAGGACCCTTGGAACGGCGATCCGGCATGGCAACCATTGCGCCACACGGGTCCACATGTCGTTACCGTCGACAGAGAGTAGCAAGATTGCGTATCGGTCTGGTGCACAGCATTGTGTTGTGTGTTGTGTGCACAGATTACCCCCAATAGATTCCGCATACAAGGCAACTGACGCGCGCCAACACGTACGTGCATTTGCAAGTTCACGACATTAGTGTCGACCAATACTGACCCGTCAAGTCCAAGTATGAATTAGAAATAGCCAATCACAGCGTATTTTTTGTCCCCCGCAAGCCGCACCTTCGGCCAAATTTTGTGAGTTCAAACTCTAAGAAAATTTTTCTTATGCGGTATCTATCGGGGGTAATCTGTGGTTGTGTGATACAAAACAAGTATCACAACATGTTATTGAACCTACTCGCAGTTTAGTTACCAGTATATTTATCGCCGTGCTCCGAATCCCGCGGCGGTTTGTTTACTACGAGTATATCTGTCGGTCGGTTATGAAATATGAATGTTTGTACGGATGTTGTGCGTCTATATACTCGTATCTGTAAACAAAATTGCATTGGGGACATTTGTATGTACTAACTATTAGTAAAAACATGCTTTTATATGTATTTTTTTATTTATTTAACTTTTTGCACCATATAATTTGTATAATAGCAAAGGCGGACTTATACTCCCAGTCAACCTTCGGACAGTGAGAACACAACGATATGGCCGTATCTAGGTGGCAAGAAATAACACTCCTTAGGATCCAAAAAAAAAAAAATAGATACACTATAAACATACATACACAAATAAAATAAATTCATTAAGAAAAGTACTGATTATGATCTTTGTGTGTTTTGTCCAGCAACACCGCTAAACCTGTTTAGTTTGTCGTTTTCAGGAGGTTCATGGTGGTCATTTTCGTCCATAATATAACTCGAGATCTTAGGTTGGATGACCACATGACCAGCCAACAAGGAAGCAGGGAATTTGCTTGTAGAATAGTACTTTAAGTTGGGATGGGGACAGATTAAAACATCTTAGAAGTATAGACGGGAATAACGAAATTTTGGTGTGGAAGCCCATTTAGAAATCTGTCAGAATAAAGCTGGCAGCAAAACTCTATCAAGGGCAAAAGATTGAGCTTAAAATACTACTCAGTTAAATCCAGACACCGCGGCACCGAGTATCTTCTTCACGAGTGCAAGCCACAGCTTAATGAGTGTTATATGGTGGGATCAATACCATCCATATAGGTCGGCCGGCGCACGCGGCCGGAGCCGGAGTGCCTCACACAACTTGTCTTGTTACAGACTTGTTACAGAAAAGTGTAAGGCCATAGAGTAACAAACATCTTTGAGTAGACGTGGCGAGTGATGGTAAAATGAACACGGGTTAAAAGGGTACTTGGTAGCTCTCACAGATGAGCAGGTACTTTACCTCGCAAGGGATCGAAAAAGTTGGGTAATGACCGGGCGAACTGGGATTGGATAGATTACTTATGGTGTAATTTAAATTTTATTCTAAAAAGTGTATTTTAAGTCGTTTGTTTCAATTATTATAATTAAACAGTTTAGTAAATTAAATTAAAATGTAATTAAACAGCAGTCTCGATTTATTTGTGGCAGTATTAAAACCTTCGAGATTGAAATTGAATAAGTTAAAATAAATTATATTATATGATTAGCTATATAGATAGGCTAGGCATTTTCTAAAAAATCATATAAACCACGTAGCGCTGCTACATCGTAGCACCGTAGCACCCTAGCTACGTAGCACCGTAGCATCGTAACCCATGAGGATTGTGAAATAACAAAATCACATCGTTATTTAATTCTTGAAAAAAAATCTTGAAATCAATTAATACAATAATTCAGCGAGACTAATTACATTAATATTAAATAGATACTTTCTATTTGCTCATACTTTTATTTAATCTTCTAATTAACATTTTTGTGATTATGAGTTTTCCTTGTCAGTCTTGTGAGTTAACTAATAATTTGTTAAAAATTAAATGATTGCATGTCGAATGCTGCCACTTCTAATAATGCAATGGCAGTTGGCACAAGATGCGATTAGTTGGAGACCCGCTCGACGGGGGCGCTGCGGGGGCGCCGGCGCCCGGGCGCTCGAACTTCCACGTCGAGTTGTAATTATTAATTAATTACTTCAAACGTTGTTAGTACTTGAGAAATGTGGATTTCATAGTCAAATGTGACATTGTTGTACTTGTGTGGAGTTCATGTGAGAGGTACATTTGTATACGTTGGTGGAGCATACGCTAATACAGCAAACAAAATAATATGAACGAATTGAAACTTCTTTCAAAAAGTGTTTGTAAATTCCAACTTCCAACAAATTACTCTACTAAAGTTGATTTCGGTCTGCTCCACTCCACTTTGCTCCACTCCGCTGGGCTCCACCCGCTCTACTGGGCTCCAAATTCACTCCGTATTGCTCGACTCCACTCTATTCAACTATATTTTGTTGTTATTGCTTTGGCAGCCGACACGATAAACCTTAATAAGAAAATATTGCATTTTATTGATACTTCTTCTCCTTTACGTGCAATGCTAACACTCTCACCTCCTTGATGGAGTTCCCTGGCTGTCGGTGTATGACCTTGCCACCAGAGAATCCGCTAACCAAAAACTCACTCTCTTTCTCTCTCTGTCTCTCTTTTCGGCAGTTCTTCAGTAATGTATTCATGATTTGAGACTAGGAATGAATGAATTAATTAATTCATGAATAATTAATAATCTAAATTCTACACTCCACACTCTACATGCAACAATCACAAAATTAATATTAGGACGTAACTAATGTCGGTAGTTTATTCCAGTAGTGGTCTGTGGTCGCTTCGCTACAATCAGTTATGTATCCCATGGAAGTCAATTCATCCGTCAGTCAAATCAAGTGGATTGAACGAGACAGAATGTTTAAGAACACCAATCTAACTACATTTTGCTGTAACGCTGTTTAATAGATATCAAAACTTTTGTTCCAAATTGTGAAATTAAAGCTTTTCATAATAGCAATCAGAACCATACATTTAACAATGGCTTTTGAGTTTTTAATTATACGAAACAATATGATTATGGCGTTGCGATGTAATTGTATGTGTTCCGGCTCCGTGGTTCGACAGCGTTTTATGCAAATTCATGAATCCGCAACAATGCAATGGTTTCGGTTTTATCCGTTTTTGGATGAACACAACAAATTTTAATAAAGACAATAGACATTATTATAAAATTAATGAATACCAAAGTTGCTCCACTTTTGTTTATGTTTGAAATGAATGGGTCGACATAAAATAAGTGTTTTATTAGTGAGTACAGCAACCATGACAACAACATCTACTATTAGGATAATAAGAATACCTAAAGATTTACTTGCAGAAACAATAAATATTTCATACGGAAACTAGCTCACAGAAATATACGTCACATTCTGTATCGTTCAATGGGTATCGAATGTAGAATTCTGATTTCCAATGTAGTCGTTTCTGGTTCAGTGTTCAGCCAGCTCGAGTAAATGTAAGAGTTAGTTTACGCTTCAAAGATTTTATTGAGTACGTGGTTCATAAAGTGTCGTTAATGAGAACTAAACTGTGGTATTGTTCAATGGAACAGTTCCGCCGCGCCACAGCCACGCCACAGCCACGCCACAGCCACTACCCGTCCGTCACACAACTTGTCCGAGCTGTCTAATTAGCTCGCCTTCCATTTTACACAAGTTTCTTTGGTTTACGGTGTAACGTGGTAGCGTGCCCTTCTAGCTGAAAACTAATTTGTGTAAACGACAGCTTGTGTAACTCGTAGTTTTAGTTAGTAAACTTTGACTGCACTATTGAATCATTTATAAAGCGCGCTTGTTTGAGTGTGATGCTCCCACGACCCTGGAATACCTTGTGATAGACATATAACTATTTGACGACCCTATAGCCTAGTTGGTAACGACCCTGCCTGCGAAGCGAGGGGTCCCGGGTTCGATTCCCAGACGGGGCAGATATTTATGTGACAGATAAATATTTGTACTCGGGTCATGGGTGTTATTGTGATGTGTTATATGTGTCGTTCATGCCACCCGCGACACTGGTAAAAACCTATGAGGTGGTATGAGGGGGTATGAGTGTGTTAGCGTTTATTATTTATTTATAACTGATTCTTTCTAAATATGTAAAATCCGAAAATAGACTATCATCTATCAGATACGAGTAAATAATATGATCTACCTATACATAATGTTATAATAAAAGCGGCCAAGTGCGAGTCGGACTCGCCCATGAAGGGTTCCGTAGCAAGTAACATAATATAAAAGTTCTTGATGTTCGTTGTAACTTTGATCGAGGTAAATAGAAGTTACGGGGGGGGGGGGGGGGGGGGGAGAACACATTTTACCACTTTGGAAGTGTCTCTCGCGCAAACTATTCAGTTTATTAAAAAATGATAGTAGAAACCTCAATATCATTTTTGAAGACCTATCCATAGATACCACACACGTATGGGTTTGATGAAAAAAACATTTTTGAGTTTCAGTTCTATGTATGGGGAACCCCCAAAATTTATTGGTTTTTTATATTTTTGTGTGAAAATCTTAATGCGGTTCACAGAATACATCTACTTACCAAGTTTCAATGGTATAGCTCTTATAGTTTCGGAAAAAAGTGGCTGTGACATACGGACGGACAGACAGACAGACAGACAGACATGACGAATCCATAAGGGTTCCGTTTTTTGAAATTCGGCTACGGAACCCTAAAAAGGGGGATACGTACGAAAACCAGGGTTTCAGCAGGGAGGGCAGGGAATCGAACCACGGCAAGTACTGTCCGGTTGGCGAGCCTGTGATGTTGTTGTCACAAAAACCGAGTGAGGCTGTCCAAGTTTATACATTTTCCAGATACACAAGTTTCATATTTTATAATTATAATGAACGTATATTGTTGGCAGGAGATCTCTAATCCTTCAATGATATTCAGTGACATATCCCGCTCTACCGTTCGCCGTTCTATACCGTTCTATACGTTGATCGATAGCAACACGACCAGTTCCAAGTATCTATCTAGTAAGATGCTATCTGATCTAAAGTTATACAGACACGTATAAAGTTTCAAAAGTTATATTATGTTATCATGTAAAGTAATATCATTCTATTAAGTTACTGTACATAGTTTGATTTAAGTAAATTTTATCAGCATACGAAACGGATTGCTTACAAGAACTTAGATAACATTGTCACGTTTGGTCATTAAAATATGGTTTCGTAAAAACCACTGGCCGCCATAATATAGCGTGTATGACGTCTCAAGCTTGAATTGTTTCATAGATAAATGTGTTAAATACCATAAAGTACTTACCTAATTCAACGTCGCAATTACGATAGCTGATAATTTTTTTCAATGTAATGGTGTAAGTACAGTGTCGTCGACTTTATACACCTGGAAAGTACTAATAAAGATTTCAACAAAAGTTACTTCGCTCATTTTCGTCGTACTTTTTTCTTTACAACTTTCAGTATTACGTCACTGTTGAGAGATTAGATCTTTTACCTTTGCCACTTTTACGACCGCTTTGTGACCGCACCGCTCTATCTATATTTCTATCAAACTGTAGTCTAGCCGTTTTACAGAAGCGTGATTTAATCATAATGAAATGCAACGTATTATGATTTAATGTTCAGTGTTAGGTTAGTTCACCTATCACAAGCTCGTCACAACGCAGCGCCACGTCATTGCTGGTTGCGGTTTGGCTGCAGTGTGTATAGACCCGATTGACACGGCCCACAAAATGTGGTCATGAGAGTATACTTTGCGTTGTATTAAATTTGCATTCGCTTCTCAGTTATTGTTGTGGTTTGGTTTGTCAGAGAGACCAAATGCTTGTCGTTTAACCGACTTTAAAGGGTTATGATTTCGAATATTCTTCGATATTCTTTTAAAACAATAATTATAACTAAATGTCTTCTGTATGTACCTTCGTAGCAGCGTCAGATCAGACCGCTTCGTGTGTGTTAGAACTCCTAAACAACTTTGAGGATGGATGTATTTCTAAAATGTATAATTTGCCATTTCATTGCGCACCACGTTTCCAAACGAAGATAATCCAGGGAGATAAAGACGTAGATCGTTTCGGCGCGGCGCGGCGCGGCGCGGCTCGGCTCGGCTCTGCTCGGCAGCGATGCGGCGCAGTACGATGCGGAATGTTGTAAGTGTAGTGGTAATTAGATCACGTATACCGCCGCGATGGCGGATGGCGGAGAAGAGCGCCGCCGCCGTCGTAGCGATGGCTCGATACGGATTGCAATCAGGTAAATTGTGGGAATCGAATGTCGTACATGTTTTTATCAATGCGAAGCGACGGAGTTTAATGAAAAGAGCTTCCGTTTCTTAATGCCCGTATATTGATCAGTACGGCCACGTAAGATAAATTACCGCTCTCGATACATTTTCAGTTTCACGCTATTTATCGGTAAATACACCAATATAATATTGTTAGTTCGAAGCATCATCTCTGGAGATTTGGATAGAACTACATATTTTGTACTTAATAGTGTAAAATGTTAATGTAATACCTATTAGCCTATTACATATAATTTATTTCAGTAATTGAAACTTTACTTACTATTTTTACTAAGTAAAATTTTTAGTACCTACTACTAGTACGTGGGATACATTTAGATTTCATTTACGACATAATGCATGAACAATTTTAAAAAGTTTTCTGGCTTCCCCTTCATCATAATCTCATTCGTGCCGCTCAAATACTTATTTTTACGTAAATACAAAACTCTTTTTAGCTGAAATTATGAATACAATTTTTACAATAATCCGGCTTTGTATTCATTTAAGCGCACCATCATCACACATTGTTCCAGAGATTTTAGCTGCATCAATGGGCTCTATTATTATAGCTGTAAGGTTCACAGTCGCGCGACATCGGGGCTTATCTTCGTAAGCCCATACCTTTGCAAATGAGATGGGCCGGATTGTCGTTATGGGCTCAAATTAAAATTCCTGCCCCTCATAAATGCGTGTTATAATATTTTTCTTGCGTTCGTATTAAAAGGGTATCTGTTACGAGATCAAGTTAATGCGGGAACAATGTTTATTTTGTTGCCGCCGAGATTTTGAATATTACCGCGTTTCTTAAATGTGTTCTGTGCACGACTAAGTTCATATTTTTGGTTTATATCATTTCTAAATAAAGTCGATTCGTCTATTGTGAAAGAAGCAATGGTGGACCTTGGATTGGACTATGACATTAGGTATTACTTTGCTCTTTACTCACTCTCTCTCTTTACTCTGATCAGGTTTTGAATTTGATTAGTCAAGTTTTTTTGCGATCTAATTAGTATCCCGCAACCTACCGTATTAGTCACTACGATAATATAAAGAAAACGCTCACAAAATAATCAAATTTTAAGGCAGTCACGAACTCAGTCTCAGATACAATAGCAAATCGAGCAATTCGTTCTATTTGTATACAGCTCAACGAACCTCTATGAGCACTATATCTATGAAACCTATTTAACTCTTTATTTCTTTGCCCAAAACGAGATTTCCTTTCTTCTCATCAACGGAGTCGAGATAATACCCGTGAATGTCTGTATACCATTACAACCTTAATTTCTTTACCATTACGAAAGAAAATTACGTATCCACATTTAAGAGAAAATGACCGTTGGACCTGTTTCCCAATTTTCAATTATGTTTACTTCGACACATTTGATTTACAACGAAGACTCGGTTCTATAAACTACACTCGATGTAAGAGTAACTCCAGCAATGTATTCGACAACGTAAAAATATTGGTGGCGCAGATATTCCGGCATATTCCTTTTAGGTAGTTTCGAGAAAGTCTTAACTTGGAAGTGGTTTTGGTCTTGATTCAGTAAATCGTGGGATGTTTTTATGCGGGCGGGATAAGTACTCGCATGTACCATTGATATTAAACGTGTTCATAAGCCGAGTCTATTGTCTAAATATAACGTATATTTATTTTTATGGTAACTGTTGCGGAGTATCCACAAGCAAAATAAATATCAGTTTATTGATACAAAAAAATTTTTGGTACAAACAATAAACATTGTAGAAATGTTCAATTAACATGAGTACCTAGCCTGAGATACAATTACTCACTATTCCATTTTATATAGGTATGTACTAAGTTAGTCATAGAGAACAGAAAAAGGAAGGGAGTAGCCAGTACTGTCCATATCGTTTACGTCTACACTTCTCCATAGAATCTATCGTCTTAAAATGAGAAACGGTTAAATGGTTTCAAGGTAGTTTTGTTACTAATTGTCGTTAATTCAACTTCCGACTGTACTATGAAAAAGTTGTGAATAAATTATCTCTTATATTTTGAGTTAAACTGTAATTCATAAATCATTTATTCATCATATCAAACTCATATGAAAATGAAACGCATAAAGAAATAAAGACGTATTTAATTGAGATTGACTTGTAAATTGACACCTGGATCTACGAAAGTATAACATAGTACCTAGTTTTGTATCAAAATCACCTATTGCACTAATCTTTGTAATAGATATATTCGTAAGTATATGTACTACGTGTGGTTAATATCGCCCGTGACACACTTTACAACGTTCCAGAGATATTCTCCTAAAATTCGATAATAGCTGTGAAGGATTAGAGCATTGTGAGCCGCAAAATTGATTAGCGAGCGATTTGGAGACAGAGCAGTTAATTTAGTAATGATGTCCCGGGATAGAGTGTGGACGGGACGGACAATTACCCCAGATCCCGTATCCCGGCCGGCGGACATTCTATGCCATTGTCAGGGACGACAATGGCGCGAACACCTTTCAAAGGAATTGGATTTGAATTTCAGCAATATTTGTGCAGAACTATGATATAGATATGTAAGTATGTAGAAGGTTATTTTTTATCGTTTATTCACAAAACAACATGCTCATATAACTAATACAAACATCCCGGCAAACTATGGACTAGTTTGTAGGCGGAGAGTATTCGCTCTTTTATTTAAAGCAACAATTAGCCAAAAGTAGGTCTTATAAAATACTGTGTTACTAGCTGCCCGGACAGAACGAAGTCTGTCAAATTAGATTAAGATCGGTCAAGTAGTTTAGGAGTCCATCGCGGATAAACAACGTGACACGTAATTTATATATATTAAGATAATATGTTCTGCTATTATTTATAATTTTAACAAACAAACAAAAATATACTTACACCTTACTCCAGATACTGAATCTAGGTTATGGACTCCAAAAAACACTGCTCAAGTTTTTTTTAAATATTCTATATGAAGAGATTTCTGTCGCACAAAAGGGAAGACTTACAAATAACTGGCACCATGTACTTCATGGAACGCTTGCCATAGTAATTTTTGATTCTAATTTTTTATTTATGTTTGTGGTTTATTATCTCCACGGTGGCTGCAGTCAAAACTTACCGAGTACATGTCACGGGTAGCGGCTACAAGCTTGCCTTCTCCAGAGTGAAGATAGCGAGTGATATGTGACTTGTGACATCAGCTTCTAAATGTTTACGAGTGTTTACGACAATGTTTACGACACAACAGACAACACACTGGAATGATCCGTTAATCTGTTTAAGAACATTCAATAAAACGCCCGCTCTATCTGCCCCTAAAACACCAAACCATAATGATGTGTGCTTTGGCCAGGGACCTGTAAATGAGGCTTTTTACGAGTATATTAGTTATTAAAATTAGTTTTCTGGTGAAGTGATGGTTTCCTATTAACTGCAATTTAAACAATTCACTGGAATTGAGCGTTTTGAACCGGTTCTCACGAGATTTAAGTGTTAACTCTGAATGGCTACTGAAATGGTGAGGCAGTATTGGTAGCCGGCTCCATTAGAGGCCAGGTATTCCTATGGAGATCGAAAAGACGATGAGAAAGATTAGTAAATGATGCTGTTTTAATTCAGCAAGTTTAGTAAGACGTAACCAATAAAGTTACAATAAATAAATAAACAGCAGCAGCTAAATTCTTTCAAACTTTATAGAATCACACCCAAAAAGTAGCTTCGTCAATACGTAAGAGTACGAAACAAAATAGTATTATTTATGCAGACTACATGACGTACGTAGCGTGGGCGGTACTATCCGGTACAATCCGGTACAATGCGGTACGATCCGGTACAATCCGGTACATGCCATCTGAACAGAAGGCCATTATCATAGCGGTGGTTAAATCCGCCAGCCGTTAACTTTACGGTTGCACGCAGCGTGACAATCTGGCAACAGTTTACGCCGACTCGTAAAAATGTGCGTTTTACGCTCGTAAATAACCCTTTAAAACTGAACTGAAATTTCGGTTTACCCTTAAAGAGATTAGGTGGCTTTTATTTGTTTCCTTTGATGTCGTTGTGGTACAAGCCACGTTTAAAACTCACTTACTGTCCGGTGAGCGGACGCGACGGGTTGCATTCCAGACACGGACACTTGGCTCCCATTTACATACCTACATTTTATTTGTATCATAAGTATAATTCTGTCGATAAGAAAAAACAAATAAAATGTAGACCAGTAACTAAAAATAAAATTTCAACTTTTAAAGAAAAAATTCATTCAAAAATACATACGCAGTTAACGTTACAACGAAGTGATCCTATTAAAATATATAATACATTGTCTAATAACATTAATAACGAATTTAATCGAATATTTAAGTTTAGGTACGTAAATTTAGCTAAAATTAGTAAATTCAGTGATTGGGCTACTGTAGGTATTTTCAAAAGTAGGAACAAGATGTATGATCTCTATGCCGAGAAACAATACAACTTTCTTCCACCTTCCAGGAGTACGTGAGAAATTATTCAAAAATTTTTAAAATCGTCTGCACTCAGGCGAAGTCAATGCACATAAAGGATAAAATAATTAACTCCGATAACAAAATGAAAACAACTTGGAATATAATTAGTAGTGAGAACGGTAACACAAAATCCTGTGACTTCAGTTACGAATTAAAAATTATTGAAAAAATAATTACCGCTGATAAAGACGTGGCAAGCGCATTTGAAAATCACTTCCGTAATATTCCAGTAACATTAACTAGTGCACTAGCTTCTTCACCGACCGAAGCACTTTCTATATTAAAAGATAATGTAAACGAATGTAATATTTTATTTCAATTTGAACATATTACTACCAGAGACATAATTAAAGCGTTTCAATCTCTGAAGGTAAAGAATACGGGTGATTTGTGGGGGATCTCAGTAAAATTAATACAACATATTATTGATATTATAGCTCCATCCTTAGCCGTAGTTAATAAATGTATAGATCTAGGTATTTTTCCAGATCTTATGAAATGTAGTAAAATTATACCACTTTTTAAAACAGGTGAAAAAACTGATCTTAATAACTATAGACCAGTTTCTGTATTACCAACACTTAGTAAGATTTTCGAGAAAATAATATTGAATCAAATGCTAAACCATTTCAGCAATAACAAATTATTACACCCTGAGCAATACGGTTTTACTAAAGGCCGTAGTACAACAGATGCAGGGGCTAGGCTCTTAAAGCATATATTCGAAGCATGGGAGGCGTCACAAAATGCAATAGGTGTATTTTGTGACTTATCTAAAGCATTTGACTGTGTTGAACATGAAACATTACTGTTAAAACTTGGTCATTACGGAATAAAAAATAAGGCTCTTAGCTTGATCGCGTCTTATTTGAGTGATAGAATACAAAAAGTCAGCATAAATGATATTAAGTCATCGGGGTCACCGGCGGTGATGGGTGTACCACAGGGCTCGATCTTAGGTCCTTTTCTTTTCCTGGTATACATAAATGATTTACCTCATTATGTAAAAAACCAAGCGGATATTGTACTATTTGCTGATGATACATCATTAATATTTAAGTGTGATAGGAATAAAGAAAATTTCGACGACGTAAATAGTACTCTTTCGTATGTCTCGCGTTGGTTCACTATTAACAATTTACTGTTAAATGCAAAAAAAACTAAATGTATAGAGTTTGTACTACCTAATGTTAAAAAAGTCAATAAACTTATTAAACTTAATAATGAAACATTGAATATGGAGGAATCCACCGTATTTTTAGGGGTGACCTTAGATAATAAACTTCAATGGGACCCACATATAACAAATCTCGCGACTAAACTCGGTAGGGCTGCTTACGCTGTTAGAAAAATAAGGCAGTATACTGACGTCGAAACTGCTAGGATGGTTTATTTTGCATATTTTCACAGTATTATGTCATATGCCATCTTGCTGTGGGGCAAAACAGCCAGTATAGAACAAATTTTCATACTACAAAAAAGAGCTATTAGGGCTATTTATAAACTTAGATCTCGTGAAACTTTGCGTGACAAGTTCAAAGAAATAGGTATACTTACAGTAGCCTCACAATATATCTATAGTAACGTGGTTTTTATACGGAATAATATAAGCGCGTATAAACAAAATTTTGATATCACTAATCGCCAAACAAGAAAAATACACCAGTTAGTAACGCCATCTTACCGTCTTTCTAAAGTGAAGCGATCTTTTATGGGCCGTGGTGTACAGTTCTATAATAAAATCCCAAAGTTAATACGTGATTTGCCAGTGGAATTATTTAAGAAACATGTAAAATCTCAACTTTTAGGCAAAGGCTACTATACTGTAGATGAATACATAAATGACAAAGACGCATGGAAATGACCAGATCTGCAACCAGTTCCGTACAGGTTAGTAATTCTTCTTTGTAAGAAATATACCAATGTATTTTATTTTTAAAAGATGTGCTGAGGAGTTTCTTTCGGCTTTTCTTCTCCTCCATGACAAAGCACCTTTCCGAAAAGCTGGTAAATTAAAAAAATGACGTGCATAAGTGTATCAATGATACCTACATGAATAAATGATTTTGAATTTGAATTTGAATTTAAGAATTTCTTGTAGGTAGGTACTTCATGTACTGCGCGTAAACATAATATAATTTATTAAGTAGGTAAATCGTTTGTAAATCCATGTAGAATTTAGATTACTATACAAAAAGTTACATTTACTAGCCTATTATTCACCAGGAAGAAATAAAATTAATGCATATGGAGGAGAGCAATATTTATTAACTTTATTATTTATAGTCCCCGTGAACTAAGATGCCCAATTTGTCGTTTGCAATCACAGTGACACTAGAGATGTACAAAAAAATCGGTTCACGAAAGAAACCAATTTTTGTAACAAATCGATTCAAAATTGTAAGACCTTCTAATCGATTCGATAATTAAATTGTAAACTAAAAACCGTAACATTTAGATACCTCCCAACTACCTCAATTGAGCTACATATCTCGTACCACGTATTCTCAATATTATGTATTTACGACTCCAATAAAAATTTTGTTTCTTCCTAACAACTCATGCTGCTAGATATGCATGGAAATATCCGAGCCGGCAAACAAGCTGACGATCCACCTGATGGTAAGTGGCTGTCGTCGCTCATGAACATCAGCAACACCAAAAGCATCACTGGTGCGTTGCCGGCTAAGAAAGAGAAGAAAAAGAAAGAAAGATTGATCTTGATAGAATGAACTCTTCCGCTCAGTTTCATAATAATATTTTGAGGTAATATTATGAGCGTCAGAGAAAAAACTACAGTGAATAAATTCTTGTTTATTTCGTAACACACATTCATGTATACATAATTATTATTTTGCCAAAAAAAAAAGAATACCGCAAAAAGCTAAGCTACATAATTACATATAATATTGTTAGAAATTAAAGATCATTAAACATAAAAAAAAAGATTTAATTAACAAAATCACGATTACAACTTTTTAATAATTATTTTTAATAAATTTATGAAATTCGGTATCACACTATTTTTAATCACAAAGTTACGAATGCTTATTCGGGCAGAGTTTCCACTAAGGTGTTCAGCGGCAAAATGACTGAGGCCCGCCATCGTTGCTCCTTATATAGGGTAGTGACGCCATCTTGAAAAAATGTTCTTCTTATTTCTAAGACGGCCTCTCCTGACGGGGCAGCGTCCTCGCAACCCTTGCTAACTCCTTGAAGATGGACCAGCACCGTCTCCATCATCAGCCATGTCATCAGTGGTCACCTCATCGTAACCTGAAAGACATATTAACATTAGTTACTACAACACATTCTAAGTCATGAAAATAATTTGTTTATTTTATTTCATATAGCTGCGATGTATTAGATTTTTAACTTTGTACTGAACAACTCATCCAAGCAATTTCATCACAATAGGTTTTACAAAGGTCTGTTCCTGCGCAACCAAATACCCTTAAAATAATGTGCGCACACCAGGTTTTATATCAGCCATACACAGGTCACCCCGATACCTATTAAATATCGGCAGGGTTTACACAGGTCCGAAATCAGTGTGGGCCCCACTGACACAACCCGATACCTCCGAAGTGCATATCTCGTTGTTAAATGCACAATATATGTCCAGGTCACCCCAATACCATGTGCGCAAGGTTTTACACGGGTATGTTCCAACGACACATCAAATCGCGAAAAAAAAATTATTTAAAATTGTTTAGTACAAAGTTGACTAAAGATAGCAAGCTAAAGCTGGGCGAGGTTAAAATTGTTGTTTACTACACACAAAATACTTAAAAGTATTTGTAAGGACTAACTTTCAAAAAATCCTGCACAAGTACTTGGAGTCCACTCTCCACGCCACAACACCATGTACCCAGCAGCAGCTTGACTTGTCTTTCCGTACGATCCAGCCAACAGTTGTAGTTCGTAGCGATCGTTAGGGAGAATTTTAATAATTTTATATGGACCGCGCATACCACTGTCTAATTTGCCAGTACTTTGGGAGTTTTTAATAACGTAAACCAAATCATTGATTTTAAATTGCTTCGGAGGATTTCTATTTTTGTTCACGTATGAGTCTTGACTTTCTTTATTTTGATCAAGAAGGACACCAACTTGTTGACGTCGAAGCTCGCGCATAGCCTCCCTGTTAGGGCTCGTACCCTCGCAAGTAATATCTCTTATCAAGGAATTAACAACTGGCGTAGTAGACTCGGTACCGATTAGAAGATTCAAGGCTGAACACTGCGTAGTTTTATGTTTAGTAATATTTAAAATTAATTGTAATTTCCACAAAACTTTTGTCCAATCGTTCTTATTATAATTTACTTCAACCCTTATCATATTTAGAATTGTCCGGCAATATCGTTCCACTTGTCCGTTCTCTTGGTGCATTTCGGGAGTAATGAAATGCACCTCAACCCCATAATCCGTTATCCACTTGATAAATTCGTGATTATCGAACATTCGGCTCCGATCGCATATCAAACGTTTGAAACAGCCAAACAGAGAAATAGTTTGAGTCATGACGCGTTTCAGCTCGTTACAATCCTGTCTTTGTAGACCGTACAATAGACAGTACTTCGTGTACGCGTCAACAACAATTAAAACATATTTAAATCCATTACACTCCTTCAAAGGGCCAAGGACGTCGGCGTGTACTGTATCAAACGGCTCCGTATTCTTTTGCCATGAGCTTATTGGCTGCAAAGGTGCTCGAGGCACATGTTTATGTGAAATACATACAACACAATGCGTCACGTATTTGATAACGAATTGTCTCATCCCGGGAAACCAGAAGTGTCGCAAAATCAAATCAATAGTTTTGTCAATACCTAAGTGTTCATGCTCATCGTGGAATACACGTAGTAAGCTCAAACGAAAAGCCTTCGGTACATAACATAAGAAACGCGTTTGTTCGCCCGTAACATTGTATTTGTAGTACAAGAGATCATTACGTTTCACATACCTACTACTATCTAATTCGCCATTATTTAGTTTTTCTAACAACGTCAGCGTTTCTTCGTCACCCGCCTGAGCTACCTGTGCCCAATTTTGAGGCTTCTGAACAATATCAACAACATTGACAGGGTTCCTACTTAGGTAATCTACATGTGTCATTAGGAGCCCTTTACGATACTCTAAAGTGAAATCGAAGTCCTGCATGTAGATCCACCACCTTGCAACTCTGGGTTGGAGATCCTTTTTGCGCTGAGTCATTTTCAACGCGTTGCAGTCCGTAATAATTATAAAATGTTTACCAATTAAATATTGTCGAAAATGCTGTAACGATTTTACGACGGCAAGGGTCTCCAACTCATAGCTGTGGTACTTGGATTCCGCACCGACTGTTAACTTACTAAAATACGCGACTACTCGCCTACGCCCATCGCTATGTAACTGCATGAGTATACCGCCGTAACCTATGGAACTCGCATCGGTGTGGAGTTCCGTGTGCAGCTCGGGATCGAATATTGCCAATACAGGTTCATCGGTTAAACGTGAGATAATTTCTTGTCGTGCATTTTCATGCTCATCGCTCCAATGAAAATTAGCATCTTTTCTAGTCAACGCTGCGATACAAGCGGTTTTGATAGCGTACCCAGGAATGTATCGCCGGAAATAGCCCGCTAAACCTAAAAACTGACGAACCTGCTTGACACTATTCGGTCTCGGGGACTTAACTAATGCTTCGATTTTGTGCGGACTCGGCCGTACCTGACCACGACTAATGATACGTCCTAAATATTCTACTTCACTTGTAAGAAAATTACATTTTTTTAAATTAATGGAAAAGCCTGCTTCCGTCAAAGTTTTTAATACTAAATCAAGTAATCTGAGATTGTCGTCAATGGTGTCAGTCAGTAACAGCACGTCATCAATATATACAAGGACTTGTCCAGCTTCTATGAATGACTTTAACGTTTTAGTTATGGTTTTCTGGTAAATAACTGGGGCGTTTGCAAGTCCGTACGGCATCTTGCAATACTCGTAGTGTCCTTCTGGAGTAATAAACGCGGTTTTATGAATAGACTCCTCGCTAACACGTAGCTGATGAAAGCCAGAAACCATATCTAATCCGCTAAAACACCTAGCAGCGCCTAACCTATCCACATGATCATTAATCAGGGGCAAAGGGTGCCTAACTTTTACAGTAATCCGATTTAAGGCTCTATAGTCCACTACCATCCTGTCAGAACCGTCTTTCTTTTTGACGAGTAATATGGGGCTGGCGTACTCTGAATCTGATTCACGTATGATACCCTTGTCTAATAGGTCTTTAACAATAACGCGAACACGTAACTTCTCATCGTGAGACAACTTATATGGCCGATAGTACACGGGAATATCGCTGGTTAACTTAATTTGCATCTCACTGTCTTTCACGGTAGTAGTAGCCGTACCGGTCAGAAAATAATCCGAATACTTCGACAATACATCTATTAAGCGTCGTTTATCAACACCAGTGACGGGGGTGTTTATTTTATCAAAAAATGAAGTTTCACTTACTTGAGAAACGTTATGAACTGCACTATGCACTATACGTTGAGAGTCACCGGTTCTTATGTACGCGACACCTTTCCTGTTAAGGACATCCGTACCGATAATCACAGGGACATTCAAATATTTACTTTCGACGATATAAAAATCCACCTCTAAAGTTATATCATTTAACTCCACAGGCAACGTAACAAAAGAATTTACTTCTACTTCCGTGCCACCTAGGCCGCGTAATAAACGATACGTTGTTTTTATATGACATGAAAAATACTTAACTAAGTCTAAAGATAATAATGAAACGCACGAACCGCTATCGATTAATATGTCAACAGGTACCCCCAATATTACGGCAGCAACAACGTCGAGATTTTTAGCAGTACCTTCGTTCTCGCGACAAAAATTAATACCGTTCTTATTTCTTGAATTTGCGCGTTCTTTTGCAAAACATACGCTTTCCGAATGACCGATCTTTTTACAGAAAGTACACTTATCAACCGCGGGTGTTACTAACGTAGGGCTGTCAGTAGTAATTTCTGAAACAGTTTTTGCACGCTTGGGGCAACTAATACTCTTATGACCAAACTTGCTACACTCATAACACTTAATAGGTTTAGAATCGGAAGGTTTACGCTTTAAATTATTTTGATTATGAAAAGGTTTAAATCGATTTGGTACGTGATGATAACTCCTCTTACTGGCACCTGCTTGAGATGTACCGCAATTTACAAAGTTTGACAAGTACTCCACGATGTTTTCGGGGGTTAATTTGGCGTTCATGGCAGAAGCCCGTATTTGTGGATCTGTAATACCTCTTATAATAATCGCCGTTAATAGTTCACTACTCAATCCTTTAACTATACGCAACCTTAGCAAAGATTTACGTGCATATTCCGCATAAGTGGAGTATTTGTCAGACTCTGTACGCATAACATCATATAAAATGCTCGCGACATCGACACTGCGTGGACAAAGAGATTTTAATTCTAATTTAAAGTTTGACCATGTACGATTGGTGCTTGTCCACTGGCTGAGCCAGGTGCGAGATTCACCCTTTAAACAATTCCCTACACGAGCAAAGCATTCACTGTCGTCCCAACGGTTCAAATTACGAGCTCTGTCAACTTCATCACACCACGTGTCGACGTCATGAACACTCGGGTCAAAATCGGAGACAAAATATTGATTCGATCTCACCGGGAGAGAGTTAATGGCTTCCAATAAACGCTCAGCAGCGTTACTCATGTCGCCTCGATGTGGCGGTGTTGCGGCGGCGGCGGCGTGCCCGCTCTCAGATGCCGGGGCTGCTGGGCCCGGCGCTGGTGTGGTGCAGGCGGTCGTCGGTGACCGCGCCTCTGCACGTGGCGATGCTCGCGGTAACGCCAAGGCATCACCGACCTCCATGTTCACTTCTGACTGCGCACGTGGCTCGGTACCAGCACGTGTTCTTTCTTCGAGTGCCTGTAACCTCTTCAAAATCTCCTCCATTTGATTAGTAGGTGACGGAGTCCGCGTACGGCGTCTCCCTTTTGTTTTGCCGCGTTGCCTATCAGGAGGCATTGTGCCAAACTCTGCCCGATAATAAAATAATTTTTAAAAGTCAGATGTGGCACTGGCGGTTAATGGCCCACGAATCCCACTTCTGATGTTAGAAATTAAAGATCATTAAACATAAAAAAAAAGATTTAATTAACAAAATCACGATTACAACTTTTTAATAATTATTTTTAATAAATTTATGAAATTCGGTATCACACTATTTTTAATCACAAAGTTACGAATGCTTATTCGGGCAGAGTTTCCACTAAGGTGTTCAGCGGCAAAATGACTGAGGCCCGCCATCGTTGCTCCTTATATAGGGTAGTGACGCCATCTTGAAAAAATGTTCTTCTTATTTCTAAGAATATATTATCTGCAGTTTACTGTCCATGGATGGCGAAGTGCCCATACATAATGGAAAATGTCCTTTGTTAGCATTCAATTCGTGGGTACCTAATTTTAAATTCAAATGCAAGTAAATCATTTTTAACAAAGTAATTAAATTAATCAATTTTCATTTTTAAATTCCGATTATAGTAATGTATCGATTATGATTGGTTTTAGAAACGGTTTCAGGCCGTCACATCACTTTGCGTCAGTTTTGTTTTAGGCCTCTTCATCTATCATTGTTTCGACGTCAAATATTTTTAATAAATTTTACATAAATTATGATGTGATGGGATTTTTACTAGATTATAACGTTTACTATGATTTATAATCAACGCCAATGAAAGTAAGGATTTTTAACAAATTTTGGGTAAAATCCTTCGTCCGTAAGTATTCAACTATTCATGTCAAGTAAATGATTATTCCATTTCGCTCGAAGACGCCCATACAATGTTAGTTCATATTAATAAATGGCAGCTATCATTATGGGCATCTTAGATAATTTTGACTATAGTTAAATTATAAACTTTATTAGGCGCTCCACCCACTGCACCGCGCCCCGTCGCGGTGCGCGGGATGGCAGATTTTACCATTGTATGCAATTATGTCAATTTGTATAGAAATCACGCCTAGCACAACACACTGCCGACGCGGCACCGCGCGGGAAATTGCCCCGCGCGCAGTTGTGTTATCCGTCGCTCTGCGCACCGCGGCGGGACGCGTCTTCAGTGGGTGGAGCGCCTTAGTGTTAAACTTTATTAATTTTTATGACCCATGTGGCGCAATGTTGCTGTACCAAGGGTCCTGGGTTCGATTCCCAACGAGACGGAAATCAGAATGATGAGATTGAATTTTTGTTCTGGGTGTGGGTGTAGTGTAGGTATGTATTCTTGTCTTTGTGTGTAGTCCGCCGCCCGCGATATGAGGAATCCTAGTGTGTCTAGCTTTATTTTTTATTAGTACCTAACTGTTTGTTGATCGGAATAAATGCAAAATAATCGCACTCACAATAGACCAAAGGACTTTACGTTGTCTGAAAAAGCTCGCATTTAATATCAAAACCGACTGTTGTTTTCAGCTCGATTGTTTTCAGTGTTCAATGCAATATATAGGTACAATGCAGAATAGTATTGAATTTCATTATTAAAAACTGCGCGGTGGTTCGTTTAATCCTGTTTCATAGAATAGCAGCTGAACTCGCAACACTCGCACGCTCTCGGCGCCAGGAGGAGAGTGCTTCTGTCTATTGACACAAAAGCTTTAGAGGCGCTCAGCGCTTGTTAAAATAGAAACGGACTTTATACGGAACTTGGCAATAGCGTCCACTCAAATATCAGCGCTGATTTTTTTATTGACGGAACAATAAACCGTACATTATATTCCAATGCATACAAAGTCGGTAAGCAATTAATCCTATTAATATTATAAATGTGAATGTGAAGATGTTTGGATGTTGGTTCCTCGATGATGCCACAACTATGTACTTCACCGATTTGGCTGGAATTTGGAATGGAGGTAGCCTATACCCTGGATTAACACACAGGCTACATTTTATCCCGGAAAAACACACTTCACTCTACCGCGGGCGAAGCTGCGGACAAAAGATAGTTTAGTATAAAACACAGTAGGTACTTACGTTGTATTATTACTCCTAACAATTAATTAGAAATGTATTATAATTCTAGAATTAAGTTACAAATAAGAGCGGGTCGATATTATTTTATTTCAATACGGACCTTTGTAGTGTAAAATTCAGCTTTTGCCTGACTTCCTTGAGCCCGCCGAGTTGACTCCACCGGGGTTCGCACAGGGAGCTACGGGCAGTACCGGCACCGGTGCACCGGTGCGTTCAAGTGAAACCGAGTTTCTCCGGACGGTTACCGGCTCGTGGCCGTTTATTAATAGAAAATTCTCAAGAGACAGAGGCAAGACGCAGATTTAGAAGGTTAAAAAAACTTTTTTTGAGCATAACTTTCCCTGGTACGTAAGTTAACTCATCAATTATCATAAGCGTTCTAGGTTTAGCTTAGCGAGGTTTAACACAGCTTACAAGATATTATATGAAGATGCGGCCTATCAGAAACGTCGTCAACAGAACGGCTGGACTCGTTTACATAAATTAACTCGTCTCCTAATGCCATAGACGACCTTCAAATAGAAAGGGCATCCTACTTTAATTGTAGCCCTAGAAGCAAACGGGTTAAGTCTACTTTGACATTTACTTGATAAAAACAAAATAATAAAATTTTATTACATGATTTAGGTTTCATTTTAATGTAACAAAAATGACGAGTGGACCCGATACTATGGCGATGTTCCGTTCGCTTCCAAGTTTGGAGAAACTATAGCTCGTTGGATTCGGTTATTGAATTTCTTGTTCTTGTAGAGTAGTGGAAAGGAACAACTTTATACATAAAGTAAAGAACGAGTTTAGTTAAGTTCGAATGGTTTTTTGTTTCAATTGGTAATTCAATTCAGTTTTTTTACGGATTTCTAATGTTAGAATCAAAATATTGCATTCAATATTTCACATATTTTTCAACGATAAACTTTGGCCATAAATGAAAGTGGTCACTTCTGTCCGCTCATTACTCTACGATATTGTATGTTAATATGAGGCAGTGTTCGTAGCTAAATGCTCCATGAATATGCATTGATGTGCGTGTTTGTGTAGAACAGTGCTAGATTTGGTGGTGAGGGTGTGGCGCCGAAGACTGTCACTAAAAATATAAAAATGTCTGGGTTTAAAAATCTATAGGGATTATTTTCCGATTAAGCAAATATGTAAATTTCTATACCTAGATAATTTTCTTTATAGTCAAATTTAATGTAATGTGCATTACCTCAATGACTACATAACTTTGCAAGGAAGAGGGCGTTTTAATCCCAATAGACGCCAAGCACCGGCCTTTCAATGTCAGTCATTTCCCTATTGAGTTTAGCAATTTAAAACATGTGATGAACACACAATAAAACTGAAAGGTTGACTCAAAGTCAAAGTCAACACGCGCGGGACCCGAGCGCCTTACTAATACGTAGTTTGATTAATTCCACGCGTTCTATTAACTTCAGAAAGTGCCAATTTGTGTTCCCATTGTACTGCAAATATTGAGGAAATGGGTTTGCCGTTTATGTAATATCAAAGTTTTGGAATTAGCTGGTAGTTAGTCACATCTTAGCTGGCGATAGTTTGCGATCGACAACTGCGAACTATGAAGGACGCGGACACTAGCTGGATAGCTGACCGGAGTGACCGGTAGTATACTGTATACATATTGTTATAATTAGGTAACTAATCAGTAATATTTCATGACTAAATAAATCAATAAAATAATCATTATCTGACCTAGAACAAAATATTCTCATATCCTCTGGAGAACGTGGTTAAAAATAGAGTATGAACATCTTAACCAAGAGTGCCTTAAGTGTCTCAGTATTCAAATTAATGAAATCATATTTAATTAAACTAAGATCACGTGGAACATAGCTTAAATATATGGATATTGTTATGCTGAATGATCTGTGCCGTCGCTATATCCTAATGAATATCAATTCTAATTATGCATTAACGCGGCGTACAGAATACACCCCGTATAGATTGACGCTATGAATTGTATTTCCAATATTCCATCGCGATGGAACTGACGTGGTATTCCTCGAGGGATGCCGAGCATTACCCCGTTGCCGCTAATTGTTGCTTGTCGGCACACATCCTGCTCTCTCTGTTAATTTATTTATGAGTAGTTAAGATCAATTCATCGTATGCTATGGAAACAATCTATACCTATAGTTAAATAGTTCTGAAATATCTTTCTGCATAATTCTACATCCTGGAAAAAAGAATACATTTACGGGGCCCGCCTACCATACAATAGCCTCTCAGTGGATTTTAATACATAAGATAGCCGATAGGTAGTACATTTTCATTTAGGACATTAATGACCTTACTAAAACTAAAACCTGTTTATTTATTTCTAGCAGAAACAAGAAAAATATGAAGAAACTAGCTTTTGCCCGCAGCTTCGCCCGCGGTAGAGATCGATTTACAAATCCTACGTACTTTTACATAATTAGATTTAGTTGCCTATGACTTAAGTAATTTACATGTATCATTGATAGCGTGATTCAGAACTTGCAAATGAATTTTACTAACGCCATCTATTAACAACATCCGGAACTAAATATCTAGCAGCTAACAAAATATCAGTCTTCCCATGGGGATGTTTTACCGCGGTAAAAAGTAGCCTACGTTACTCTCCATCCTCCTCACTATCTTCACACACAAAAAACATACCATGTAACAGCTTCGTTGCGACGTGAAAGACAGACAAACAAACAAACACATTTTCACATTTATAATATTAGTAGGGAAGTAGGGATACTAAAATTCCCGCCTTCTGTTAACAGAACTGAAGCATATTGTGGTCACTATACATAGTGTGGTGATTATTAAAAGCAATAGAGACTTTGTGCGGTAGTGTGGTACTAAATAACTGATGTGTGGTAAATAAATTCCAGCATTTATTGGAGCACAGCCACCTACAATGTTGTTCCATTATCACTCAGTAGCCATAGTGGTGAGCATTATCTCGCTAGCCTCCCGCTGGATATACAATTCCCTTACTAGTTTAGAGGTAATCCGGTGTGTACATCCGTGTGAGGTTGCACAAGGACACATGTTTGAAAGTAAATATTGAAACTCGGAGACCCATTTGCATTTCCCTGCGCCAATTTCCAAAACTTTGCCGGGAGGATTGCACAAAGCTGGCTAGCTCGACGACGGTGCCTTGTTTCGGCAGTCGCCAGAAATACAGTGGTTGTAAAATAATATCGTAGGTAGTGTAGGTACCCTAAATTCTAGTGGGGTAACGGGAGAAAATATAGCAATACTCGTATTTTTGTCAGGATTACCTGTTCATATCACATAGTCGTTGTCGATCAAGAACTAAATGGACCCTTGATGCTGGTTCTCTTACACAGAAATCGAAAGAAGTTGGAGATATTTTAAAGGCTGATTGGGGAAGAAAAGTTCTGTTTGATAGCCAGGCGGGTTATAAAATATATTGCCATTTACAGGTAGTCAGGTACTATTAGAATTAAACTGGGAGGTACCAAGCTCAGCCACCTCCAAAATGAAGTGGTGCACCGTGAATAGGGGAAGTTAGTATAGACTTAGACTCAATAATAGGTATATGCCATCACAACTTATTTGTGTTGTTTTCATTCAATTAGTCCAATGCTCTATTTGCTGAAGTGCACATCATCAACCCGAGTTATAGTTTGTGAACATGCGCAGGGACAAAGAAACGCCAACTCCAAGATCGCTTCATCCAATTCCAGCTGTGCGACGGTTTGGTCGGTTAATAGGATACTTTAGTGATGATAATTAACATAAATAGATATAAAGTGAAGCTGTGCTTACCTATCAATCTTAAAAGCTTTTCTTTTAACACAAACATCCAATTACGTATAATTTTCTTTAGGTTTCCATATTTTCCTATTACCATCTATCGTAACTTTTGATGATATTCACATTTTTATGTGAATAAGGTACCATCTATAAGTTTACGGGTGCAGCGGAGCCAGCGACGAGAAGAAAGACTGAAGTTAGTCTCCGATTTACTGCTCGCTCGGCTCATGTTCTCAAGTTACGTGACCTTGTTGTGCACACACAACTGTACTGGGATAAGAGAGAGAACTTATCTTCAAATGTTTATTACACCGTTAAGGTGCCCTAGTAAAACGAACAGGAAATCTGTAAGTTTCATGTCCATTCGTCCGTCTGTCTGTCCATCAGGGACTCTAGTACTGGAAAGCTATAATGACACGTACCTGACCAGTTTTAAATATAAGATATAAGGTCGTTGCTTAACGATCATCAGTCAAATTATTTATTTCGTCAAGGGAATACACGCTTCACATAACGAAAGTCATTTACAAAACTAACGAAATGCAATTCATAACTTAATGCTTAACTTAGAACAGCAAGGCTATTCTGTTTTGTAACTTGACAGCGGAATCCGCGATGAGTTTCAAAAGTTTCAAAAGTTCGAGTCCGAGATCTTGATATGTGATTCTCTAATCATCTGGTACGCACTTGCGAGGTGAAGGGAGTCTCGAACTCTAACTTCAATTTAGAAACTCATCATGTATTCCGCTGTCAAGTTACAAAACAAAAGCGAATTTGCATCATATTGACATGTCATTATCTAATCATCTAGTACGCACTTGCGAAGTGAAGTGATCCTAAAATTCGAACGTCAATTTTGAAACTCCGCTGTCAAGTTACAAAACAGAATAGCCTTGCTGAGCTATGTCTTCATCCTTGTTATTGGTTTTAGGTTTAGGTGCTGCTATCGTTTAACATTGATTGATTGCTTACCTTTTGTACATTCATTCCGTAAAAACAAATTAGGAATAGGTATGATGGTTCCCCATGAAATTGCCAATTCTCAATAAAAACCACTATCAAATCAAATATTTACGTTTTAAAATCCAATAGCCACACAAATTCTGTTTCGAAATTGGTTATTAATTTTTATTCATATTCCTGTGGCATATATTTTATATACCGCGTTATTGGCGAATATTAATTTTATAGCAACACTATAGCTGCGTACTGTGTACGTATACGTGTAGTTCAGAGAAGCAATTAGTACATAAATTGTGTATGTTTGTTGCGTAATATTTCCGTTCTAAAATCACATATTATAAAGTATTCATGATTTGAATGGATAATGACGGATCTATCGCCGGGTTTTCTCGCCGGTTTCGGACTTTCATAAGCTGTTACAAAACCATCTTTCGCTAAACTCGAGCAAGTTGTCCACTTTAAGGTTGATTGTAGGTATTGGGGTATTGTAGCGAAACGTTACGAGCCGGGCTAACAAACACGTAGGAAAACAAAACTTTAGCTAAAATGTGGCTCTTAGCAAATAGTTAGGTGAGTAGTTAGGTAAGTTTTAGGCGTAACGCATATAGGGGTATATACTCATGTGTACCATTTTTTTAGTAAATGGCTTATTTAATAGGTAACAGAGATGTCAGATTTACGTGCTTCGTGATTATCCCATCCCAACCCAACCCAAGAAAAACCAAACTAAAAGTGAAAATGTATCAACCTCTTCAGTTGAATATCTTCTTATAATATATTTTTTTCATTTGAAAATGGCGCTATTTGGCCCCCAATTGTTTTCTATTCTAATTGTTTATATGTATACATATAGCTCATGTTTCCCGAGATGATAAAATATTAAAGTGATTCTAACCTTACCCCATACATACAAACATATTCAGGAATTTAAAAGTTAAGTTGAAACAAAGAAAACTTACGAGTACATACATGTGGTGACATCGCACTACACTTCATACGTCGATGTTACGGCCGCGGCGACCTGAAACACGCTATCGAAATTTTTTGCATCGTACAAACGTATACAATGTTCCGACTTGATCAGCCGGAGCTTGCCTGCCGGAAGATCTCCCTTTGCTAAATACATAGGTACATTAATAAACCCCGAAAATATTTCACACCTTATTTGGAGACTTGGCTGCCTGTACGCATTGCTCGTTATCGTGCGGAGCGATCACAAACCCGGTGTGTGCCGTGTTCTAAGCCATATTAGCATACCGCTTGGCCCGCGCCCAACCGCGGCGCACCTTGCATCTTACACCGGCGCCGCAACACCGCCATCTTGCGACGTGCCCCTTGTTTACGATTGGTATTACAAACTTGCTTTATCCACGAAATCGATGCCATGTTTTGTTACCAATCGATATACCTCAAGCGCAGGGAAAACAGACGAAACGGCAGACGGAATCTTATCCTCAAGCGTTTTCTTAATGTTCTTAACAAAGGAGCTTAAGTGACGAAATGTTTGTTCGTTGCCGTGAAGCATGCTGTAAAACTATGTTGGTATTTCATTTCCGAACGGTTCAGGGACTGGATTAATACTTAAAAGCAATATTTAACTGTCTATCTTCCAAATAGGACTGGACTTGTATCCCGGGAATTAAGTTATTATAAAAAATAAATCTTACAAATGGATGGATAGATGGATGTTTCACGCAAAAACCCTAAAAACTACTTGTAAGACTAAATTTGTTAAGCGTAGCAAACTGACTATCGATACAGGTAAATTTATTTAGTCAGCGCTGCAGCGTAGCGTAATAACTTCGTACATGATCATCACCTATAAATGCAAACTTATAATTGGCCATAATGTTACTATCCTGTGACTACATTGTATTTTTTCTAGCTGTAAGTTTTCCTAAAACTGTAAAAACTAAATAAAATAAACAAATAAAAACGACTGAACGGATTTTCAAGTAATTTTGCACACAATTAGATCAGGATGTGGAATACCATAAAGGATGCTTATTGTCTCAGAAAATGAGAGTGAAATTGCGAGCAGCGCGCTGGTAACGTAAATATACCAATGTATCGAACTATTAAAATGAATAGGTACGCAATCATATGTTAGTATAAGTGCAGAAACAATTTTACACGAAGGGAAATAATTTTAAACGAAGGTAGCATTTTTTACTATTCTTTCCTGACGCAATCCATTTAAGTTTAGATTACAGTAACTGTCCATTCAAGTGCGATCGAAACTAATTTTTGAAGTTTACAGATACACAAGGAAAGTCTTTTCAAATAAAATAGGATCACATTTCCAAATATATTCCAAGTGCTGAACACGTCTAGCGCTTAAACCGCATGCATAAAACATCCAAATCGTTCAATAGACTTTAAGCTTTATTTTCATACGTCTAGATCTGATGTCCCGTGAATCAGTTTTGTTGTAAGTTTAGTTCAACGCGGCCTCAGAAATATAAACTTTGTTTTATTACCATTCGGGTTTAAATCATATTGCACCGGTGCAGTTGAATGATATGCTTGGATATAAAAAAACTCTCGAGTTTTTTTACTAATTAATTCTCGAATTTTGTTAAATGTTTTTTTATAAAATCTCGATTTTATAAAAAAACATTTAACAAAATTCGAGAATTAATTAGTTTCGCTACTATTAATAACCTCTACGAGGGTTTTCCTTGATGTGTAGGTATTTGGGATTTTCACCCGACAAAAGTGATTCAGTGTGTTGGGGGACATTACCGCATTAAATAGATAGTACAAACTGTACAGAACGCGGTACACTGTAGTTTAATGTCTCCTGATGGATTTCTTTGGTCCCTAGCTGCTACCTCTCCAATCCTGATGAATAAATACACGAAATTATGTACCCCACTTAATATTACAATTTTGTCTCCTTTCCTAAATACAGCTTAGTTTAGGGTGTGAGTGTTTTAAAATCTTATTTTTCTGTTTATTTTATAAGTGTAAACGGGATGGCAAAGCATTCGTTATTTACTGTAATTGTGTATGTTTTGCGACAGCTACTCCGAGCCAGTCCAATCACTAAACTTGGTAAGTTAAACAACTTTGAGTTTCAGTTTGATCGCTGCTGTAGCGGAGTGTAGCGACACATGCGATTGTATCTATACGTAAATACAACTGTAGCTTAGTATGTCTACGATCTATTCACCTATAACCATTACAGCAAAAATATTTTTATTAAAATTATCCCTATCAAGTAAAATATTTATGTAACATCCTAAGTAATTTAACAATAAAATCCTTACCTATCCATTCCACCACCATTCCATTTGTGTAAGTGTAATTCGTTTCATTACATCTGACAAATATATTTATTGCCTTTACAGTACGGTGACGGGTCGATTTCTATTTGAAATAGTACAACTTGAAATAAAAATCAACGACGACCTAGGTACAGGTATGGAGAACGCAATTCACCGCACCACCGCGCACTAGCCGAGCGCCGAGCGAGTGCCGCACGCGTTCCGCACGAGTGCCGCAGGAGTACCACACGCGTACCTCACGAATACCCCACGTGAACCGCATCCTGCAGCTGTACTGCAGAATAAATATAAGATACCTGCGGAATATTGGCGGCGATCTGTTTCTGTACAAACATTGATTCCGATAAGCATTGTTTTACGATACCAGCGTCCAGGGTATACAACTTCGGCATGTATATGGTAATATGGTAAAAATAAAAATAATGACGTTTCAAATCACTGTTGATTCTACTTTGACGTTGGTGCGGACTTGATTTCGACATTATATATTTTTTTCTTATCATTTGCTAAGTAAATCATCGTGTCAAAACGTTTATTTCTAGATTCTAGAATTGGCTATTTGACAGTTATCACGGTAAAATATGAAATGTGTTAAATATGGTTGCATAATGTTTAACAATAATTATACAATACGTTTCTTGCATGAAAATAAATTGTAAATATTTTTACTTTTGAAAAATAGATTTGAGTTTTTTTACCTGTGGATACGAGAACCGAAACGCGGGCGGCCATGATTGAGCATGTTATGACGTCACAATTCAAAAAATAAGCGTCGTGTACTACTAACTATATCGTGTGCACTGTGCAATTTACTGAGAAAACTAATAAGATATATTTTGATTTCTGCTTTTGAGAAGTTTTGTAAAATGGAGTCAGGCTATACAAAAGCTGACAGTGCGAATTTGCCTCAAGTTGATTCATTTATGGTCGCAAATTTCTTTGCGTGTAACCCTGACTTTTGCTCTACCGAGTTTCGGAATGCAAAAACCTCCTTATAAGTACTGAAATTAATAAAGTAAAATTGGTCAGTCTTGCTAAGTGGTCACAGGGGGATTTTTTTGTAAGTTTTTCCTCAACGTCCCCTTAACGACACCATATTACTAATGATTTTAAATTACTTATAGGTTATGTTTATGAACAATATTAGGTTAGGTTTAATTTGTTTTTTTTTAGTAAATCAGAGGCTAAGTTGATTTCTTCTAAATACTTACATCAAAGTGGTCCTCACAAAAGAATATTGCTGTTATAATAGATTTTAACTCTGGGTCTCGACGTGCTAATTGTAACCACTGCTTTCGACGTTGAGGGCATTTAGAAACGTGTAGGTAGGTATAAACAATTTGTCAGGTTTAATTGTAGTACTTCTACACATAGGCACTGCACACGTCTTGTAGCTTGTCATTTTCACAATTCCAGTGAAAAAGGTGTAAGTTTTTCACTTAAAATATCTTCAGAGTTAGAGCGTAAACTTTTGTTAATTAAAATGTGACGTCACAGCCAGCAAGTGACAGATGGCGGACTATTTTCGCGCGAATTTAAAATTAATGGATTAAAAGTTATTTTTTTCCTACTAAATAACACTTTTATGAGAAAAATAAATATTGTAAGAGGTATAAAATAAAACTACGAAAATTTTAAAATATTTTTCCAAAAATTGTCTAATAGCCAATTGCTCCGTAATGTTTTCGAATGTGTGTGAAGTCTAATAATAAAAATATTTAACTTTGTACGCGTGTAGGTATACTCGTACTACACGCACAGTGCACACCACAGATTATAATAGAACAAAAGGACGCACACATTTTTTAACCGACTTCAAAAAAGGAGGAGGTTCTCAATTCGACTGTTTTTTTTTTATGTTTGTTACCTCAGAACTTTGGACTGGGCGAACCGATTTTGATGATTCTTTTTTTAATCGAAAGCTGGTGGCTGTCATGTGGTCCCACATAAATTTTATTGAGACCTGACAATGGCATCCATGAGAAAACTACATAAGTCGTAAATTTGTGTTAAGATGTGCGCGACAAATTGACGAATAACTCAATATCACGCCAACCGATTTCGATGATTCTTTTTTTAATCGAAAGCAGGCACTTGTCATGTGGTCTCACATAAATTTGAACGAGATCTGACAACTATGTAGTTTTTGAGACTTTGAAGTCGGTTATTTTTTGTTAGTAAAATTTAGATTATCTTGTTATTTATGCATTTAGTAAATTACAAATGTTCGGGATAAAGTTAGCAACATCGCACATGCGTACTAGTTTTCGATACACCAACACATGTGCAAAGTGTAAACAGATCAATATTTCCATAAATAATAATACCTACTCGTATTATATTGGAAAATTGAGGCTGCAATCAAAGTGTTAACCGTATTGGGGAGGCTTAGAATTCTAATCCCAATTCCACGCCGGATGGGTGTTGTAAGAGGCGACTAAATCCGGCCCACTGGTGATAGGGCCCCTCGAGAGATTTGCATTTGTAATATTGATTTTAATTATTAATTAACACCATTATTACTATTACTATTTCTCCATGGGGTTCGCCTGGATAGCTACCACCCTTGAGCATGAGTCAGCCGCCAAACGACTCGTCGTGTTCCGGCTGGGGGTTTGAGAGCCAGTTCTTTCTTTCTTTTTTTCTCTCTTTCTTGGCCGGCAACGCATCAGTGATGCCTTCGGTATTGCTGATGTCAATGGGCGACGATAGCCACTCACCATCAGGTAGATCGTCAGCTCGTTTGCCGGCTATTTCCATAAAAAAGTGTATAATTATCATAAAGTTAGCTACTACAGACCAGCTCGCTCAAGCTTCCATTGTATTTGTACAAACTACAGGCCTCCAATTATACAAATTTATTAACCCGGCGTCATGGGGGTTGGGTCTGTGAGACCCGTCACATTTTATTTCGCTTATATTTCGGTTACTATGCGTGCGATGTTGCTGCTCTTCTCAATAGCTGGAGCTGATGAGTTGTTCGATGCGTCACAAGCAACACGTTGGTCGTGGCTCAGCCGCAGTGGGAGTTATATGTGCACAAAATTGAACAAGGTATGTGAGACCCATCCCCGCAGCCAGCGTAACAATTTTGCGCCATTTTGTATAGATATTGTTTTAATTATTATTTGCTTTTTTATTATTTTATACTTGATTTTTTAAATTTTATGTTATTGTTTACAATTGTAATTGCTGATATATACTTAGTTCAATGTATTTTATTTGTATTTGTATTTTTTTAGGTACTTAGTAGAAATGGATCGAGAAGAGGCAGATCGATCGCCTATTTATCTAAGTACACCCATGTAAAGGAATGTACATACTATAATTGAATTGAAAGCTTTTATAGGCCTTCTTTATCTAGCTGGTCTTTACTCTTTACCGATCAGGCAAGCAAAATTTGGGTACATATAACATATAACATATAGTACCTTTCTATGCTGACTGTACCAAAGATAATGACATGGAGTGATTAATTCTTTTTTTTTCTAAAGTTTATTTAGTTTCTTCCAAAAAAGTGCCATTAGAACATTTAGACTGATTGTTAATTAATAATATAATTACATTTAAGTAGAAGAGAAAAATTTTGCTGACATTTGTCGTTCTTTTTTTTAAATTCTATTAAATATAACTAAAACATAATATATTATGATTTTTGTGTTTCATTTCTTTAAATTAATACCTAAAAAACTAAACACGAATAAATATTAACTTTATTATTTATAAAGTATTGGAATAATTTTGACATTAATGAACGGGTCTGTGAGACCCACCTCAACGTCCGTGTAACACTTTTCCACCCCCATGACGCCGGGTTAAACCGCACGCCGCAACAACTCTGCCTTCAATCACAGTATATAGATCTATATGCTTCAATGGTCATTCCGGATACATTGACCACAGCCTTATTATTCCTTTATAATAAAAATGTGTTATCAACTAACAAAAAGTTACAGCCAATTATTGATTTTATTATATCTAAGGTCCTATGCTCGTTTTGTATGCTACGACGGTGGTATTGTTCGAGTAATAAAGCTTGAATGTAGTTTTTTAAAAGAAAATTACCCTTACATTCGAGGCCTACTTCTGTGTAGTTCTCCTAGTAATCACGAAATATAATCCATACTTAATATTATAAATGCAAAAATGTGTTTGTTTGTCCCTTTTTCACGTCGTAACGGAGCGATTTTGTGGTATGATTTTTTGTGTTGAGATAGAAGGCTGGAGAGTTACATAGGCTACTTTTTGCCTCGGTAAACATCTCATCTCGAGCGCAGGGTGTTGTTGTGTTGTGTCATATGTGTCATTCATACTACCCGCGACACACACACACCTACTGTAGGGGTATGAGTGTTAGCGTCTATATAATAACTAGCATCGAATACGTTTACGACAAGATCCCTTGATTGGGGCATATAAGTTAGTTCCGATTCCGCTTTTAGTTTAAAGAAACTAGTCCAGTACGGTTCGACAGTTTGGTCAACCAATGCGGCAGCGCCCGACGCTAAACCGTATTTGGCACCAAACCAACTCTAGATTAAACTCCTTTAGAAACCATATTATTATATCCAGGACCAGCGGGATATTATTAAAGTTTCCGGTTCCTGAAAGTTGCTCATCCTCCATAAATTCAGGACGAGATTATAACGCCCAAACTTGGGCTTCTTGTCTTGCCGTCGACATTTCAAATAGGTGAACTATGGAAGTTTAACAAACTGCGAAGTTATTGAAGATCAGTCACGCGCAGAGAATGCCGGCAAACGAAGCTTTATTGCGCAAGTAGCAACTTGAGGCTCGAGCACACGGCAACTCGGCAACTCGGCAACTCGGTGAAACTACTCGGTGACAACTGGAGGGCTTCTTTGTGATATGTCTTATGAAAACTAGTTGAAACAACACAACAGACTGCATTCATCATCACGAGAACTAAATTAGTCGTATTTTAATGGCGATGGTAAAAAGACTGCCTTTAGGTTTGGATTAGCGAAATGTCAATAAGTGGATCCCCAGGAGTGTGACTTTATGCGCATGTTAAACATGACTACCGAAGGAAGTGACAATACTCCATATACCTACATAGACATATACTCTTCACACGATTAACCTGGACATACTCGTAATTTTTAACTTTTTATTCTGAAAGTAGAATTTTAAATAATTACGACTGCACAAATACTAATGGATGCGTTAATTAATAATTATATATTTCCAAGTGGAAAAATTCTCGGTACACCGCTAACTAAAAGAACTTTTAGCAAACGGAAAGGCGAGTTAATTAGATAGCTGGAGCAAGTTGTAAAGCTGTTTGTTTCCATGCTATACTTGACGCTACAAGCGGTGGAAAAGTTGCTTTCACTGAGACAACTACTTAATAAAGTTTCATAATTTCATTACGAGATATTTAAATAAAATGAGATTAAATTATTTTTTCAGTTGGTACTGATTAACTTATCTTATTTTTAACCGACTTCAAAAAGGAGGAGGTTCTCAATTCGACTGTTTTTTTTTTTTTTTTTTTTATGTTTGTTACCTCAGAAATTTGGATTGGGCGAACCGATTTTGATGATTGTTTTTTTAATCAAAAGCTGGTGGCTGTCATGTGGTCCCACATAAATTTGAACGAGATCTGACAAGTATGTAGTTTTTGAGACTTTGAAGTCGGTTATTTTTTGTTAGTAAAATTTAGATTATTAGAGTTCCCCTCACTATGGTACATCCATCTTAGCTTTTATATGGCATGGACAAACTTCATCGTTCACAACACTTTATAACAATTCAAATGTAATAAAATATTTTTCTTACTAACCATTACACGTTGTCAATTATTACTTTGTAGTTCAAAAAATATGACTTACCCCTATAGTCAGTTAAAGATGCCCATAACAATAATTTAATAAAAAAAATGTTTATGTTGAAATATTTTCAAAATATTGTACCAGTAAAATTTGTGGACGTCCGCATAGCGTATATTTTGTATAGTGCTCACCATGTGTATTGTTAGTGTTACAGTCTACAATAAACGCTATTCAATTTCTTTGTCATTCTTCATATCTCATTATGATATGTGATCGAGATTGAGCGCGTAAACTTGTAAATAATAATGCGTCTGTAGCTCCTCTGAGCGCTGCTAAAGTAGAAAGTTTATGCATTTGTCAGACTTCTTAGTTTCACAGTTCACGTGTGGTAAAGTTTGCGAGAGGGAAGTTGCTCGACCAAGTTCTTAGTTGTTCTTAACAGTTTCGATACCATCTTCTCCAACTTAGGCCACTTATGAATGTACTAATACCCTCTCCTGCATACAACACACAATAAGACAAATATTTCTTCTGGCAAAACGTCTTGTACAGAAGATGAACATGAATTAGTTAGTGCCAAGCGGACCTGCAGAGCTCTAGCGATTGCTTTTACAGTTACAATTAGAAAGTCATGTAGGAGCAAGCTCCTGTACCAACTTTCGTGTGTAAAACTAAAGAAGGCTAAGCGTATACTTTAATTTGGCTATTCTTAATGGTTTGTGTTTTCTTTAGTGGGCGAATAGTGTTATACCACGGAAGAAATAATAGTACTTATGTTATACCAAATTATACCTAATAATAAAACAGGATTATTTTGATCTCAATATTTGCTTGTTACTGTAAAGAGCAAATCTTTGTTTTTAATTTATCTATGTGGCACTGCTACAAAACTATAGTTGCACGCCAGTCCTTGTCTATACTTTGACAAATACCTATCCCATTCCTATTCAAAATACATCATAATATTACTCGCAAAACAAATTTTCTTTAGTCACCTTGAATATGCTGCACAGTCTTACATTATTTCGTTCGCAGATATCACCAAACTTAACTATAGAAACTGATAGATTGGATGCAACATAAAATATTTTTTATGATGTTGTTCTTGTTCCTCTGCAACTAAAATTCTGTCCCATCTAATAAGATATACGAGTAGAGTAGAGACTATAAATAAAGCAAAGCAATCTTCGGCACCTTAGCGTCAGAAGCAGCATACCGTAGCGAGAATGGCGCGCTCTGAATGACCCAAATTCCCGTCGTATCCGGCGTTACTGAGACTGGGGTTGCCGAGGGTCGCTGTTGCACGACATTTCAACGCGTCAGATAATATAATTGATGCGTCAATTACATCCCACGATTAAACTTCCAAGATGTAAGAGACTTGTCTATGCTCAGGGTCTATGATGATCAACACATTATAGAAGATGTACTGTACTCAGTAATATCTGAAAATGGAAATGAAGCTCAAAATAAATAATTATACAGAATGAATTATCATGTCGTATCTTCTATTTAGATAAAACACAAAAAATGTTTGGACGGTTGTCTTTTATAGACTCTATAATCATCCAACCGATGTGTCCTAAACTAATTGAATCTCACTCATTTAAAAGGTAACATTGAGACCACTAAAACAATGCAGTAGGCACATTTCGATTTTCGACTTTTCCCATACAATTTATGTTACACTGAACAACTACACCATAGAAGGATTAACAGTCGGGACCCATTTTTTTACAGGGCTGCTTAGGCAAAAACAAACAAGATTTGATTGGTTGAAGAATGGGTCACGACTGTTAATGCTTCTATGCTGTAACTAGTTGTTCAGTATTACTTTTAACAACATTCTGAACTACTGGGCTTGTTTACGTGTAATATCATTAAGTAGTACGCGCCGCGCCGGTACTCAATAGTTTGTAATAAACATTCAAACAGAATCTACAAACGCAAACGCGGTTTAAAAAACAAGCGAAGGCTCCACTTTTAATCTAATTGTAAGAACAAGGTCAGAATGGGGTTCGATAAACAATAAGAAGATTATCGAGGAATATTTTGAAGCACGTTGTTTGGGTATAACATTGTAAACATTATTATCAAAATTAAGTGTAAAGTAATCCGTACAATATTCCTTATAAACTCGACCTTCTGGCTATAATTAAAGAGAAATCGTATCGTCGGGGGCTTTATTAATAATTCAGTGATATTAAAATTTGCTCGATATGTTTGATAGAACCGGTTACCATCTTAATATATATAAATTACGTGTCACGTTGTTTGTCCGCGATGGACTCCTAAACTACTGAACCGATTTTAATCAAATTTGCACACCGTGTGCAGTTTGATCCAACTTAAAAGATAGGATACCTTACATCTCAAAATAAAAAATAAACTTTTGACAGAACGAAGTCTGTCCGAGCAGCTAGTGTTTTATAAATATAACTATGTAATGCTAGTGTGGTAGAAGCGAATTGGTTAACGCTTGAGATTAAAATTTCATCTTAATAATTTTTTTTTGTATATGAATAGACCAGCATCCTTAGCAATAATGTTGAAACATGCATTCTGTGTTTGTCATATACTTAACTTTACCACAGTATAGAATTTATTTATAGGTGCTTGTTTTTGTACAACACACAGAATTTAGGTATTAAATTTTAAAAACTGATTGGCTATGGACCTTTTGAAATAGACCCCAAAGGTGTCAAATCAAATAATTTTTATTTGTTAAAGTACAATAGATGTAAATATAATAGAATTTAATGTCCCAATATACTTTGCCAATTAATGGCGTACAAATATTCTCTTTTGTCTTTAATATTTACGGTACAATTTCATAAGACGTCATTAAATATATTCTTGACTTGATATACATAAATGTTTATATGGATGGTCGCATTATTATAAAAGCGTGAATTGGATTCCCGCATCACTACATAATTATCCCCCGGCATCGAATATTAAGAAAATGATATTCCAAGAGGCTCCATAATGTTCTGATATTAAATTTGATATTTAAGGTAATTCTTGAGATCGGTGTAATGTTTCCAAACCCATCGAAGAACGTTTAGCTATAATCGGTTTAGGGATATTATCTGCGGCGAGTTATGATAACCTTTTCCGCTTTTTTTCGCTCGTGAAGTTTAGTAAAGTATTTCTTTATCTTCTAATTATGTATATTCTGGTATAATAATATTATCTAGGCTGCCAGCAAACTTTTTTTTCAAAATTACCTTTGTTGACGATCAAGTGGGAGCGAGAGTGGCAATGACTTTTATTGGAAAATTTCGGTGACAGATGACAGGCTGTGTCGCTCACTGTTCTCGCGCCAATGAAAAAAAAATTTGTAGTTTAACAAAATTAAAATGACAGGCAGCACGACGTACACAATTAATCTGTCGCTTACGGTTAAATATCTCCGAAACAACGCATCAATGCAAAGTACAGTTCAGTACAGAACAGTACAGAAATCTATGAGTTCGTTATTTTTTATATTTAGCCAACCACCGAGCTGACAATCCATCTGATGAGAAGTGGTCCCCCAACTCCCCAACCGTCGACTATAGATCAGCAACATAAAAGGCATCCAAATTTAATTTCATACGTCAACTAATTATTGCGATTTCGTGTTCAGTCAGCGGTGTATAATATCCTTCCATTTTTATATAATAAAGTAGGCACTGTATAGACAAACCGCGAACTTACATATATCTTTCGATTATATTTATTTCGTGTAATTGCATTTAAATGTTTGAAAATACTCGTACTATTAATTACCTTAAATTCACCTTCACAGATAAGATATTCAAGATCTAAAATGGGAATCGAGAATGGCGTACTGTTGGCGCGGCCCGCTGGAGCATAATGGAAGCAAGTCTTTTAATTATGTCTAAACTCTTTAGCTCCAAATTAAATTCCACTCGCCTACCACTGCTCGTTCTTTCGCTTTCAAAAATTGATTTATTTTAAAAATCACTTCACTTTTTATCGGGCTTTCATTTTATTTCTCTAATTGATTTAGGACTTATTCATTCGAAATATCAAACTAGGATTCCTTTAGTATAGAAGGTGTTTGTCAATTTTAAATAAATAAAAATCTATTTTAAATTAATACTACTGTACTACTAATTCACATTACTACTATTTTAAATTTGTAAATTAATTTATTATTGTAAGAAAATTACAAACAATAAATTACTTAGTTCAAAATGAAATCAAAATAGAATTTCTAAGAACCTGTTATTTTTACCTGTTTTATCTGGTCGTCGGCTTTGATGAAATCGAACTAAACTCAACCTAATTATTCATCGTCATCTTTGATCTCCACTCGTTTGCTTTCCTCTCACATTTTAGGCTGTATTCACCACGTTGGGTAATGCAGGCATCAGTGATATCCCAGAAATGTTGGTTCCCTGACGCTGCCTGCATTGGTTCGTCTGTAAAACATTGTTATACATTTTCAGAGCACAGGAGCGATGATAATGTAGCGAAGTGCGAATAACGATCCGTAACGTGCGCGATGACCCCACGTCCTTTAATAATTTCTAAACTCTTTGTCTACAATTAGAACACCCCGTACCAACTATATAGCTACCAACCCCATTAGCGTTACACGTTCATTCGCTCATAAAAGAAATTAAATATTTAAAATTTTCCACCATTTAGAAATTTTATCGGAGCGCTAAAAATGTTTAAAATGTTCTTTTTAATCTGTCTTTGATTTACTCGTAGTTCTCGGATGGATTATGTTAATGGACATTGTTGTTTCAATTTGATTTCACTACAGGGTGCTTGTGTTTGCTAATGCATTGCCGACCTAAATTGAAGCAATCAAGGCTAAACGGTATCGATTGGTTTCAAGAGTTCCAGCAATACACAACTACTAAGTAATATGACTTAACGTTTTTAGGGTTTTATACCTATTATAATGGTACTTTTGTGGCGTAATAATATAATCTAAATTTTACTAACAAAAAATAACCGACTTCAAAGTCTCAAAAACTTCTTGTCAGATCTCATTCAAATTTATGTGGGACCACATGACAAGCACCAGCTTTCGATTAAAAAAAGAATCATCAAAATCGGTTCGCCCAGTCCAAAGTTCTGAGGTAACAAACATAAAAAAAAACTGTCGAATTGAGAACCTCCTCCTTTTTTTGAAGTCGGTTAAAAAGGGGTTTAACTTAAAATGGGGGTGAAAATGATTCATCTTTTAAGCGCTATGGCGTTCATGCGTTTTTACGCGTTTATGCTTTCAAGTTAAATATCTAATAATCCAGAAGCGAGAGAATAAGAGATAGCTCTATACAAGAAAAAAACATTAAATATAATGTATAGACAATTATTTTATCACCGAGTACTTAGCTTCCATTTTTTGTAACTACTTCATATTTCTTAACTCGTGAATATTAAATTTCTATCCCGTTAGCTCGTGGTCGACGCGGGCTTTGTTTTCGTTCAGTAGCTGTGAACCACTCGCTCCTGTGACGTAATATAACGTTCGCAGGTATTTTACAATTATTTGAAACTGAAAAATTTATGACTGTTACATCTTTTTGGTGTTGATTTTATTGTATTTCATCTGCAATTTTATTTTGTCTGCAATTTTAGTTGCATTGATGGATTTATTTTCCTTGTGTAATATAAATTTCATTTAAACATAAGTTTTATTTTGATATATCTGTAGCTAAAGCTCTATAGTCAATATTTTTTTATTTTCACATAGTTCATTTTATAGACATTAAGCGCTCGCTTCAGGCCGTAAAACTGAAATCATCATTTAAATATGTACAATTATAAAACAATAATTTAAAATGTAAAATGGAATTGAACAGTCGAAGCCTGGTCTCGATAAACATACGACGCTCAGACACAAGACATTGAGAAAAGGGAGCCATTTGTCTCCCGCCGGGATCTGTGCAGGCGATTTATGGAGCTGTTTCTTGTATGATAATAACGTGATATTTTTCAACGAGCATCACGATACTGTTGGGGGTAAGGGATGGGATTTTTAAATCATCCTGTCCATTACTCTCGCCCTTATAACCCCGTAATATTCAGCATGTTTTGTTTACACATACGAAACATATTTTGTTGAGGAGGATTAAGTGGATATAAATTATACTCTAAAGGCTTTAGCTTCACCAAATAGATATCCACGGAAACTTAATCAAACCTGATTTCCCCATCTTTATACGAGTTTAAAAGTTTAATGACAAAAAGTAATTTGTCTTTTTTCTGTGCATTCTTACCTTCATTAGTATCTATTGCTAATAATATGACCTACCTATCTCAGTAATGAATCTAATGATTTGCTTTCGGTTCCCCTCGACAGTTTAAGGTACTACGATAACTTCTTTTGAACATTAGCAAACATCATTAGAGGGTGCGGGTGGAGATATTTTTTGGGGAAACTTTCCTAAAGTGTTTCGGCATTTTAACAGCCGAGCCTCGGATAAATGATAGCGGCGCCCTTCGATATGACATATTGATGTCGACGACATTGTAACGAAATTTAATGAATATCTTACACCAACGGACATAAGCTTAAACGGAATTTTGAGGTTTTTTTGTGAAGGGTGTTTAAAAGTTACGAGTTTTGGATCAACAGTAGCGGGACAACAAAGAAAGACACAAAAGGTATTTGGGTCTGATCTTTTCGAGTTTTTTTTTTGTTCAGGATTGATAAATCTAATATTTTTAAATTTATGTGTTAATTAATAAATGAAATTCGTTCTTAATTTCTTTCGTAAAATCTACTTATACCACTCATGCCCGAAACAAGTGATAGGTACTTAATAAGTTTTTAAAGCAAATTTCATAAATTAAATTACATTTCGTGTTTTTATAAGTTTATCATTGCTAATGGCAATGCCTTCATCAGTGTTCCAGTATGAAGGTGTAGACTTGTAGAGTATGAAACATAATACACTAATTCCATACGTTAATGAATCAATTAATTATTAGGTTCACAACAGAGTTTTTAAGGGGAATATAATCAGTCCCATGGTACTCGTATTATTGTATCCCACGGGGAAGCGACCCGAGCGCGAGTATGCGACAGCCCCTCGGAAGCGGTTTAATTACTGAAAGGAGACGCAATTACAAATCTATAGTATACTTAATTAATTTCTGAGGATTCTACAGGTTTAACTTACTTCAAACCTTGATTAAATTTTAATGAGGTACTTTTCTCATAAAGGGTTTTTATTTATAAGAACAATAGCTTTGGTCTCGTTAATTGGACATTGAAAACATTTAGCACCTGACTGTTCATAAAATGCTGTTTTTCGTTGAAAACATTAAGTAGTATTAGGTGCTTATTTTTCATATCATCAGCGCATACTCAGGGCTCAGGATTAAGGCCCTACCAACCCAACAGCTTAGTTGAACAATTCTGTCAGACTTAACCAATATTTAAATAAAAACATTATAATGCTATACTATTATAATATGCTCACTTAGCTATTATAATATCAAGATTTCTTTACGATGCGATGTTCAATTTAGCCAAAGCGTGATAGTTTGGAATACCTACTTACGAGTATACCGTAAATTGGAACACGTTAACCGTATAGTTTTAGTTCAAACAATGCATACGTAATCTCAGCAGGGTGTAAGCTGAGAGGAGAGCTGGGATCAGGAACGAAGTGGCATTGGGTTGCGGCGATCGCGATGGCACGAAGGGAGTCGAAGCGCCGCACTGTACAAATGAGATTTTGATTTCGCGCAGTAAATAATGTTAAGCCGTTGTCGAGGTGAAATCAAATAACTCGACGCGAAAGAGTTCTGAAGTGCAGTGGCGGTAAAAAGAGCAAAACTTTTCCGTGTTATCGTTAAGCGTTCGGTATTTACAAACTTCATAAAAAAACTACCTTTTCCAAAAGTAGTAAGTTATAAGTTTCGTAAGTGTTTTGAAGGAAGGTATTGTATACAATAGGGTCAATTGATTATGAAAAACCTGTAGATAGTCTTAGAACTGACATGAAATTAATGTTTTAGCCTCCCCGGCTTAGAATACCAACCTCAATCCCATAGACGGGTATCGCAAGAGGCGACTCAATCCATCCCGCAGGTGATTTTTTTAGTATTTCTCTTCCATTCTATTCTATTTCTTTCTTTCTCCATGGCGTACGCCTGGAAAGCTACTATCCTCTCGCTGCAGTAACACGCCAAGCGACTCGTCGTGTTCCAGTTGAGAGGCAGGTCTTTCTTTGTAATTAATTTTTTTTCTATTTATCCTCTCAAAACTCACAATTGATAAAACAGTGCTAATTTTGAGTGGCTAAAGAAGTATAGCAAAATGAATAGGAAAATTCAACTAGCAGAACTAATAAATTAGTTTAATGCAATTCGAAAAGCTGGGAAGCGTATTGCAATTATTGAATTTATATTCGAGTCTTATTTGCATTTAGAATTTAGATATTACCTTAGGATTTATACTATTCGGTGTTGAGTTGAGTTAGAGGTAAGTACCTATATTATTTGGACTTTTTAGTTTAGAGTGAAGAGCGATAGCATAGTTTACAATACCTAGCTGTTTCAACGTTAGAATCAATGATAATAGCACTGTAATAATAGTGTAGTTCTTGTTAAAGTAGTTTGTAATTTACTAAAGTGCGTATTATATTTAAGTCTACATTTTGAAACCGATTTAGATTAAAAAATCTATACAAAAATGCTGCTTTAATTATAATCTATACAAAAACGCTGATGCCTGTTAAACTTTGATTTTATTCGTCTAAATGCACTAAAACTCGTCACTTTGATATACAAAATACATTCATTCAACGTTTGAATATAGTTCCGTTTATAGAGTGCCAATGATTCCGGCACAGAATTTCCATATCGAATGAATAAATTGATACGACATGCTTTTCATCTAAATTCGATTTCCCGAAAAGTTTCGACAATGTTGCGAGCGTTACAGGTGGATGTTGGGAATTTTCGTATTTGTTATTTACTTTTTGAGATTTTAGATAAAAACTGAATTGAAAGGTTAGCTTCTGTGTTACGAGCTACCAGCTGGAGTTGTATCAAAATTTTTTCGAGCTCCCTACAAAAATAAAACAGTTGTCAAGTAAGTTAATAACTATGAAAAAAAAATTTAATACCTACCTATTTCTTACGTTACGAAAATAGTCAACAGTTATGTGATCAGGTTGTTAAAAGTGCCCACTTCATATTATGCGTTATTATCCACTACACACTGAGCATAAGTGTATTTTTTATTTATTGTTCATTACTATGTATAATCATAAGGGTGGAGTGGATTTTTTTTTCGAATTTAGAATTCCCTGTATTACCAATCGATGCCTTGGCGATACATTGTAAAGTACAAAAAATACTATCAAATTCTAACATTATCTTGAGGTGGCGCACTAACCCCAAAGATTACATATCGTATAGGTACTATGTCTTGTATTCAAACTTGTATAGCATAAGTTGCCAATAGCCTGATTCTTAATTCGAATTTCTTCTCATAGTATATTCCAGTCTCTCTAGAATCTGGAATTTAAACTTGATTTATTAAAGTTGGTAGAGCCATCATAAGTACTTTAGTTTTTAATTTCATTTCATGTAATAAAGCTAACAAGTCATTAACCGAAGTATTGCAACTTATTGCAAGTCCTCTCAAGACTTCTTGCCGAGCGGCTGCACTTCGGGAAGTTCCGACAAATAGCGTTGGCCGGTGCTGGAGATATAGGAAGGGATAGAAATGAATCACATGCAACGATTTCTAAATTAATAGCGCATAATAATAGTATTGTCAAAAAATAAAGAAAAATGTCATACGACTATGCGGAAACAAATTATAGAAAAAGTAAAACATAGAGAGAAGGTTGAAAAGAAACATCTTTGGAAAGAAGAAGAAGAGACGAACAGTGCGAATAGAGTTCAGAAAAAAACATTAAATAAAAAAGAAAGATAAAGCGGATAAAGTCCTTCTATTTCTTTATAAATCTTCGTAGTTACTAAACTAGATTTTTCAAAGGCGTGTCTAACGAGCTAGGTTCTGCAGCGGAGGAAAAGAAAACACCGTTCAGTGTTTAATTAACGAGACGGACGTTAACGTTGACTGTTGAGGAGACGACTGCCTTGGACTTACGAGATGCAGGGTCCGGGAATGTTACATTTATTAACTACACGATATTTTAATGGTTAGAGCGCACCCTACGAAATATAGTGAATTTATTTACATTTACAAAAAAATATTAAAAGACTAAAATAGGAATAAATTGAATACTTAGAAGAAAATGTAGTCTAGCCTAAAAAACCTCACCAAAATATTTCCACAATTTTTTATCCATATAGGTACAACACTATGATCGCCCTAATAAAGCCACAGCCTAATCAATTTAAATCAACGAAATGTATTTCAGCTAATTTGAATTATAAATACCAAATTGATGATGTATTCACACAGTATTCGGTAATCAAATGGACTCAATTAATTCCATTGACGTAGCCTAAGGTAGTGTTGGGATATATCTGTAGGTACATGTTGGCCTTGTGCTCGGCTGAAATATTTCATTGGACACATTATTCGGCACATACTCGGAATAATATTATGATCGGTTTCTTCTAAGGTGAGGTTTCAAGGGATAGTTGAGTTACACAAATAAGTATACAAAAGAACCATTAATATTTATATTATTCTTCTGCAAAGGAAAAGGTTGACCGAAAAATTAAACATTCTCTTCGATCGATTTTGAAATGTAAGTTAAGGATAGGTAAGGTTTATATTTGTAGGTAAGGTGATAGATAAGATTAGGCAAACGGTGATGTCCGTTAGTCACAAATAAATCAATGCTCCAATAGATCGACATACACTTAATAATATGTCAAATATTTAGTAGGAAACAAATACCTCTTGCCGCTTCTTCGCGGTAGGGATTTGTTAAAGCAATGGCGTAAATTGACTTTCGAAAAAAGTTTGTAACAAACAGAATTCCAATAAAAATAATTTACTAACTGACTTTGACTGAATGAATTTAACTTTACTAAAACCAGGGAACTGCAGCGCTATTCAGTTTTGTAACTTGACAGCGGAGTTTCAAAATTGACGTTCGAGTTTTAGGATCACTTCACTTCGCAAGTGCTTACTAGATGATTAGATAATGACATGTCAATATGATGCAAGTTCGCTTTTGTTTTGTAACTTGACAGCGGAATACACGATGAGTTTCTAAACTGAAGTAAGAGTTCGAGACTCCCTTCACCTCGCAAGTGCGTACCAGATGATTAGAGAATCACATATCAAGATCTCGGACTGTAACTTCAATTTTGAAACTCATCGCGGATTCCGCTGTCAAGTTACAAAAGTGAATAGCCTTGCTGAACTCCTCCCTCAGCAGGTTGTCCCACCCAACTAATTTCAGGTTTGTCCAAATCAGATCATATCGGAATCAGACAGTCGGTATGGCAGTAAATAAATAACGGAGTGGATGATGAAGCGAATTTGAGTCCGTCCTGATTTATTCACAGCCAGGCTTAGTGTTAGGCGAGCGTCCAACTGCTAAATCTATCGATAATTTATGGACCGGCGGCGGCGGCGGCGCCCAGCCACGGGAAATGGACTGAAAGATATTTACATTTTTTTTTGCAGAAAAAACATTTATTCTGTGATAAATCAATAAGAATTACTGTTTAGATATCGATGAATATGTTTCCAGTACATAATTTTAGTGTCCTAAATTAAAGAGTAATAATAAACAGATTTCTCGATACAAACAAAAAACAATTCAAATAATTATAATTACGTGATGATTAAACATCAACAAATTTAAAATGTGTTTAACAATTATTTTTATTGTTCTAATAACGAATAAATCCATCGTTAACTAAGCAACCCTGTTGAAAATCCATAGACAGCGATGAAGCAGATAATAATGTAATAATATGCACGTTACGGTCTGGACTTACCTTTTGACTGGTAGCGTGTTACTATTTGCTTCGTACAAACTAAATAATCAAACTATAATTAACAACAGACTGCAATATGTCCGGCAGCTACATTGACTCAATATCAAACGACAATATAGGAATCTAATCAAACGGCGGTGTTTGACACACGTGTACCTAAATAAAAATAATTCAAATTTAACGCTATGATATAAAAACACAGTCATAAAGCGGCCGCTGATATGATTTTAAATATTATTATGTCGGTAAATTTCAAACTTCGCATGATTTGTTTATCTCATCTATTCATAGAAACTTTGAATAAAGTTTTAGTAATTCATAGAAATATAATGAAGCGTTCAATGTTGGTGAACAAGTAAATCGTTACTTGAGTAATATTCATTTCATTCGTGGAAAAAGGAAAAGCTTGTTCATACTCCTTCAGTCAGTGTGGTTTAAAGTTTGTTCATTTCAAAGGCTTGTTTAGCGTTAGAACTTAAATAAACTATGAGATTTTATTGGTCCTTAATATCTAGTTACGCCTGCCATTATAATAGGATCTTCATCTACTTAATTGCAGCAAGGCGCAAACGGATTCAACTGCAGCTGGACTCGTTTCTTCACATTACAATTAAAGTTTACCTATTGAAGGAAATAAAATAATATTTAAATAATATATACGTATTTAATATAATAGTTTCTAAATTAATACAAAATTTTGAAAAGTGAAGTCTGTAGAATACTAATAAGGGATTTTGCTCTTTACTTTGCGCAGAATCTACTTCTGTGTGAGAAAATAAACGAATACCAACCTGGATTAAACTCGAGTGTTTTTATGCTTTTAAATGAACAGGAGATAAGCCGCGTATTATATGGATAATGTGGCGACGTGTGGGTCATTGAAATTAGTAGGTGTGTGTATTTCTGCATTAGGCCAACTCATAGAATAAGAGTCATGATCTTTTTCAGGTTTGGTCAGTCCAATTAATTCAGTTGAAATCGGAAAATAGGATGTTCGTTAGTTGTTTCCAAAGCTTTTATGTAAGTTAAAAAAACTCATTTATTTACACAAAACTCAGTAACTTAACATGCAAATTTTAACATTCAGCTGTACATAGAGCAATGTACCATTTTCTACATAAAACTATTGCGTATCGTGTCGACTGAATAATACGCTCTAATTGGCTACGAACAAACAAAGTTGTCAATAAATAGTTCTATTCATTTAAGCCCCTCATAATCTGCTAAATTGTATCCGGCCTTAATTGGCTACATAGGATACATAGTCGTAAAACTACCCCCATTTCCAATTTCGAGCAACCGTTTACGAAATACAATATTTTGGCGACTGCGTTATTCATTACTGCAATCGTATTTCAACACTATTTCTGCAGCAAAGTGATTCAGCAATGGATGGCAACACGGCAAAGCTGTCTCTGATTTTGAGGATGGGAAATTTCACCGTTTAAGTTGAACAAAACGTATGTCGCCGAAGCAAAAGCCCGGTTACCACAAAATGGCCGTTCTCAATTAATTTCAACACAAGTAGTCGGGGATTGGAAGCAAGTTTACTAAGTTGGAGTATTAATTTGTTATTAGTTGTTTATTGGGTTTATATATTAGAGCGGAGCTGAACAGCGGCCCATCTGGTGCAGTGAAACTTGAATAAACAACTCCCGTTTGCATGACGGCCGCCATTGTAATAGTTTCAACATGGTGTTTGCCGTCTAATGCTCGGCGTCAAATTGTTAAAACGGTTTGTGCGACAAAACAGCCGTAAAATGTGAGCGTGGTTTTGTCTATTGCATTATTTGATACTAACGCGGGCAAACACATCGAAAGTTGCGAATAAGCGAAAATTCAAATTTTGATCCAACGCCATTTGACCTTAATATTAATATCCTAAAGCACACTGAATTTAATTTATTCCTATCATATTTTGTACATCATTTTACTCATATCATGACAAGTCCAATGGGTCGTTGTTTAAGGCTTAGGCTGAATTTTACAGCAATTTAGACTTATTCGTGACAATTATTTTCCTTTAATGCGAGGAGTAATCAATTGCTGGAATATAATTAGAACTGTTTCCTCTAGAGTTAGAGGCTTATGAGTTTACATTACATTGTATGATTGTGAATTCACAACCAGCAATAAATTCTGTAGCCATTAATATTGAAAGCATGCTAACAGATCGTCACGCCAACAGTGCGACGCGGCGCGGCGGCGGCAGTCGGGACACATCCAAATACCGCTTCCATAATAGAAGACACGACAAAATACAGTTTTATAATTCTAATGATGCACACTGCAGACAAACTGTTCTAATTATGTGACTTAAGTATTAAATTCGGTGATATTTTGTAGATTACGAGTGACCACGGGAGCTCTGAGTGAAATATAGAAGTAAAATATAACCTGAACTTCTCATCATCTTACAGGGTTGACTGGTAGAGAATGCATTTAGGCATTAAGTGCAACCAGTGTTTTACCTAGCTTTAGGTTTTACAATAAATTGAAATAAATCAAATAAATAAATATAACTTTACTGGAGCCCAAAATCATCTGCTTTTGCTCTCCATCGTGGACCTCAATATAAATATAACTGAATGCTCCATGTTAGTCGCTGCATGCATATCGTTGTCATGTCGTCTAATGTAGAAGCGGTCATTGACAGAGCAGCCATGCGGGCAGGCCAGACGAGCGATATCGACACCCTCTCAGTCAGCAGGCCAGTGGGCGATACAAAGGCACTCGACACACTCGCGAGCCTCGTGACAGACGAGAAAGCCATGATGTTAATCGTTCTTAGAAGAGTGTAGAGGCAGCACAACTTTTGTATTGTTCAATTGTGGATATGTCGCCACTAAACCGTATTTTGCCGTTTAAATCTGTTTCGCTGTTATATGCAGACCTTTAAAATGATAAACAAAATTATTTAAGAAAGTAAATAAAAATAATAATTACAAAACACCCCACTGCATAAAAAAAGAAAAAAAAACAAGTTCAGTTCAAATAACTAATCATAATTCTTTGCAAAATAGAATTTAAATTTTCCAGGGCTCCTTGGGCACATTGATTGGTTGAGTAATGGGTCCCTAAAATTTTATTTTTCGTCTGCTATCATGCGTGTAAATCGTATTGTATTAATAAAATTCATTCCAATAACCTAATAATGTCAACTAGATAGATCCATAGATCTATAATTCCACACAGGCAGTGATCAACAAAAGGCGATCATGTGAGATACTCGTACGTGAATGACGACAGTTGAACCACAGTCCACAATCTACACTTGACCCATTGGACGTCAACGAGCCGGATAACTTGCACGGCCTTTGTGCTCGGACCATCGTCACATCGTCACGCCGCAGCGCCGTCACACCGGCCAATGGGCCAATACTCACTCGCTAGTAATACGTGTGAAGTGGCATTCTCTGTGAAAAGAATCTCTCTATACACTCTATTGTGGTTATAACAGTCTGCGGTATGTTATAAGAGTAACCGACTGATTGATCATTTAATCTACAGCACAAAGACTGTAGATTTACACTAAGCGACACTAGGCTAGACTGAAATAGAGTAGACTGTTGTAAATAGACAAAGTGTCTGTATAACTGAAGGACAACAACAACAACAAAATTATCTTCATTGTTTTTGAAGTGATTTTTCTCACCAGAAAAAGCGATACGGCCGCGTGGAAAGGGTAGACGATATATCGCGTGGTGAGAGGTTGGTGCTCAATTATGAATGTATTCAACGGAAACTTAATTATAATATCTGTGGTCTTGTTTACCTACTGTGAGAGTGTGAGAGTGTGTGCTCATACATGATCGGTTAATGACTGATGCAATTGTAGCAAATCCGATTATGATTGCGTCTAATCTGATTTCACCGCACCACTACTTATGGTTTGTGCGCTCAGCGGAAAATTACATAATATGGATAGTGTTCACCAGAATTAGCTTATCGACTTAGTATAATATTAGATATTATTGGTACAGATTTAGCTGCACTTAACACTGAATTGGGTATTAAGTAGCTTAGACTCTACGGATAATCGAGCTGTGGCGGGGACGAAATACACGGCTTTGCTCTTGAACCGTACAAAGATTTGGAACCGATGAAGACAAACGATGAAGACATACGACCCACCTATACGTTTTAGGCATTAATTTCCTTTTCAGTTTTGTCGAAATAGGAAAAGATGGTGTGAATATAATATATAATTGTTTTCACATCTGGTGCAATGGTTGCCATGCCGGATCGCCGCGCCAAGAGTCCTGGGTTCGATTTCCAGCGAGGCGGAAATTTGAATTATGAGTCTGTATTTCTGTTCTCGGTCTGGGTATGTGTATTGTCCGTGGCACCCATGATACAGTGTGGGGCTATGAGTGTGAAGCGTTATCACAAATTTTTAACCGACGAAAAAAAAAGGAGGAGGTTCTCAATTCGACACGTATATTTTTTTTTTTTTTTTTTTGTATGATCACGCAGAAATCGGCACAGGGTGGTCCGATTTGAATGATTCTTTTTTTATTGGATAGGGTATGTCCTGAAGTTGGTCCCATATTTTTTTGAAAATTTTATTCCCACCCTAAAGGTATGAAAATAGGGAATGATTGATTATTCACCCGTTTTTTACCCGGAATTTTTACATGTTAACCTCAATAACTTTGTACTGGATGATCCGATTTCGATGATTCTTTTTTTATTGAATAGTGTGTACCTTGAGGTTACTCTTGTTTAAATTTCGAAACAAAATTTTACCCCTATAGGTACGAAAATAGGGGATGATTGATATTTCATCTACAACATTTTTACCTGGTAACTGAATCTATAATTCATAAAATCAATAATTTATTATTAATTATAAGTATAATAGCAACTAAAAATTAAAAAATAATTACTTTTTAACAAAAAATAAAACCAACGAAAAAAAAACTGAAAAGCAAAAAATAAAATAAACCATTTAGTATTATAAATTAAGATCCGAAATTAACAGTAAATAAATAATTTTGAGGCGGTGCCAAACCAATGAAAAAACAAACGGCGAAAAGATGTGCGCCACGCTGCTGCTGCCGTGTGCATCGCATGCCGCTGCCGCGCTGCCCTCATAATATTATGAATTTTATGTAATTAATTTTGGTTGTTTGTTTGGCACGGTCTCAAAATTATTTATTTACTGTTAATTTCGGATCTTAATTTATAATACTAAATGGTTTATTTTATTTTTTGCTTTTCAGTTTTTTTTTCGTTGGTTTTATTTTTTGTTAAAAAGTAATTATGACATGATAATGTCTATTAAAACGATGAGCGCCGGGCGCATCTGTGAAAAAATGTAGCGTTCCGCGAGCGAGAGAGCGGCAAAAGCGAGAGAGAGGCACTATCGGCTACGATCGGCGTATCGTAGCCGATGCCGTAGGCGATCGTAGTTGAGTGGAGCGGAGTGGGGCGGAGCGGAGCTTTGTCATGACGTTGTCACGTTAAACTACCGTCCGTAAACCGATTTTACAGACAACCATTTTTTTTTATTATTTCCACATAATACTATATTCACCTAGTCCTAGAAACTAAACGCGAAATGCGGTTACTCTCAACGTGAGCTAGAATATAGTTGCACATTATCTGTTCGCTAATGAAATGGATATATCGCATCGCGGAATAAATAGAATGCCGTTCAATCAGTAGCCGCTATTCACTGATGACAATTTACCTCGGATTTGCTTTAACCTCGTTCGTGGTTTGAACCGTGCGCAATGAATCAGAATAGCTTATGAATATTTAATATAGGAGGTATAACTTACATAAATATCTACTTTATCATGTTAGCAGATATTATCAGATATACTCGTATAATTCTTTCATCTGAGCTCGTTTACTTACTAGCTACCTAGAAGTTGTTGACTATCGTATAATCTCATATGATTTTAAACTTAAGTCATCACCAGTTGTGGACATTTTTAATGTAAATAGCCGACAAATGATCGTCGACCACGGACATCGCTGTGTTGCAGGCCAAGAAGGACGCGCGGGCCTGCATTTCATTTACATAAACAGATTTAATCGCCTCTTACGACACCCATTCAGCGTGAGATTGGGTATCAGGGTTGCCTCATTTGACAGCATAGTCACAAATTTTTTTGCTCTAGTACCTACTGTAGTGTCAGTACACTGCGTGTATTTAGTTTTTTTTAATTAAAAAAATGGTTGTCTGTAAAGTCGGTTTACGGACGGTAGTTTAACGTGACAACGTAATGACAAAGCTCCGCTCCGCTCCACTCCGCCCCGCTCCACTCCACTCAACTACGATCGCCTACGGCTTGCCTATGGCATCGGCTACGATACGTAGCCGATAGTGCCTCTCTCTCGCTTTTGCCGCTCTCTCGCTCGCGGAACGCTACATTTTTTCATAGATGCGCCCGGCGCTCATCGTTTTAATAGACGTTATCACGTCAAAAACTTGTTATAACCTTCAAACATATCAAAGTACGTTACTAGACAGATAAATTCGGCTACGCTTCGAACTTATTGTTATTTAGCATAACAACGGATTTGGATCACCCAGCCTACAACATTAAAGCTTATTGAGTCTGCTCAACAAATTTACTAGTTAATGTAGAGAAAATTTGCTTTATTAATATTCAATCCAATTTAAGCAACAAGCTCTCCCAATTTGGATAATAGTGTATGATGAAAGCCACCCATTGAACGTTGATCAAACTGAGGCGAAGCTACGCTTGCGAGCGTGGCCGTAGAGGTGCTTGCTTGTATGCTACGGGCGTACTCCTCGTTTCTATGTAAGAGTTTTTTTACTTGCAATTTAACGTATGAATAAGATACTTTCAAAATCTCAAATCTCATAAATGTCTCGGATAAGACTAGTACTTGTAAGTCTTTTTACCCGAGTACTGCAAAGTTATAAAGTGGCCATTTGCTGGCTAAAGAAATATGTGTACGTAAAAAGTATGAAATGGAAACGAATCTATTTTTAACCGACTTCAAAAAAGAAAGATTTTATTATCCTCATTCTTTCCTAATCCTACATAATAGTAATTCTTCGTCCGGTGGTGATTACCGCGGTTCCGGTACGGGATACGGGATGCAACGCTTGCAAGCTGCACGCTTGCCTTTAGCCCATTCTTTACGCTTATGCCGTTGTCTGGCGACGGGCCAACGTTTTAATGATCATATCTCAGGTTGCTGTCCACTTTATGATATTTTTTCCATAAAACACTACGCTCGGCTAGATTATGTACGGGTCCGTTGCATTCGGTCTCAAAAACGACCAATCTTTTCAAGCTTAGGTCCATAACTACTACTGGCTATAATTTTATTTCATAAAATTAATACTTGCGTAAGATTTTATTTTTAAAGTGGAATCTGAAGGGTTTTACTTGGTATTATTTTTCCAAGAAGTTACTTTTCTGAAACCTTAGCCGAAGCATCGTTTTGGAGTGTGCAGGTTATACATAAGTATACATATATTAGCAGGTTTAAGTACTTACAAATGGAAGAAGTAGCTCGGTATCTGGATAACCAGTCACTGTCACGAGTTGGTTTACATGTCTTTAGTATCGTATAAAAATTAATATTTATTCAAAGTAGTGGTACGTAGTGGTTGTCATAAATTGTTCTGCACATTAAAAGGAGAACTACCAAGTAGCAAACGATTCAGCATTCACTATGCATCGCGACGTAGGCTGACTTCCACACATTAAGCTCAAACTGAGTCTAATACAATTAGCCTTATTTATATTCACATTCCGCTAACTCTGAGACTGATAAAGTTTTTCGTTAGAGCGTAGCTCGCAGTTGCGTATTAAGTTAAAGTTAGTTGGCAGATCTAAATGAACTCTAATAATGAAACAAGTAAACTCGGCTAAGATCCCATTCCCCATGTATAGCTAGTAGGTATCCTCTACCGCCGACACGTTGAGGACTGATCGATCGATGTACGTAATTACCTGACAAAGGAGTTCTCGCAACACCAGAACAAAGGAATTCAATTAAACCGTAGTCTGGAGAACTGCTTGGATTTAGGATTTGGGTTTGGGTTTCAAATGTACGCTGGCACTCACGGAAATAGAATCAAATTGATTTTTTGTTTATCGAATACTCTTTTATTATGTGACCGCAGTCGCCTTTGCTTCGTTATGGTATTTTACTTGATACATGTTCACACAGCAGCTGCTCCCAAATATATTTTTAAGTTATTGCATAGCTTTTATCGCGGGCTTGAGCGCGGCGACTGAATCAAGAAATTCCGTAACGAAATAAAAGGTGACACCGCCCACTTGCAGTCAGTACTAGGACTCTGACAAGATGTCAGAGCGGCAGTGATGGATTTATTCTATCACTGTCGCTCTTCCGCATATTGATTGGCATGACGGGAGAAATGGCATTAATAGCTTAATGTGCATGATCGTGATATGGACGTCCCTATTGTGTCTATGCTAAATACCGAAGAGTAAATAAGAAAGCCACATACTATGGTTTGTCCAGTATCACTGATTTTGCATCCTCGAAGACGTTCTTTGCGCCTAGTATTCGCTTTAATTAATTGCTACTAGGTGAACAAATCCGATGAGAAATTCCCCAGCTTTGTTTTGGCACACTTGCTTGCATGTTTTTGCTATCCTAGTACTGACTGCAAGTGGGGGGTGTGAGGTTTTATTTCGCAACAAATGCTATGCAATAGCTTTACCGCGGCAGTCCCTGAGTACCACACTTTTTTAATTTTTGATTCATTTTGATAGGTTTATTACTACATTATTACAGTAATTACTTACATTTATATATTTCAATAGCTGCAGAAAATTTATTAAAACCAGCCAGATTACTATAAGTATTAAAGAACAGAATAAGTTAATTAGCGCTCAAAAGAACTAAAAATTATTATAATTATAATGATATTCTTTCTAATTAAAGCTACAAAACTGAAGCATCCAAAATAGAGTACGATGACCCACTCCAGATTAGTGACAATAACCAGGTCAGTGGCTCAAAGCTCAGTGCTGAGTGTTCAGTGCTGACTGCCGAGTGCCGACCGTGTAGCCCAGTTAGTACACTGTAGTGTGTAGTGACCGAGCCTACCAAAAGCCAGTAGGGTTGGGAGTTCATTTTGGACCGGAACAAACAATTTATTTATGGGGAAATTTAATACTTTAATTTTCTTATCGATCAAGCGTTGGCGTTATTATATGTGCGGTGATGTAAATTTATGTAATAGATATAATTTGCTCTAATTTTGTTTGTAAGGTCTCATTTGTATACGTCCATGCCACGCTAAACTTACGGAAAATCATATGAGTGCTTGAGTTTTTAATTAATTTATTTATTTACAAGGATGGTGGTATAAACGCACAAAATGTCTTATGAAATGAATAATAATATGATTATATCTGATTGGTGACTACTGGGTATTTATATCGCTCACTCTGACGAGACATTACAACTATACAAGACATATACATATACAACTAGCAAAAAGCGTATTGCTGCTTTCAGTCAAGTCTTGCAAAGGAATCCTAGTTTCTTCCCTGGATCAAAGTCGTTTGATCTCAGGCTTTCGCTGGTTGTTGAATTTCAATTGTGTTCGTCCATCGCACTCTCAAATATGTGTGTATTTGTCAATTAATATTACTATTTAAGGAGCCTAATTCTTCCATTTTAATAGACGAAACGTTCACGATGAAGATCGAAATCATAGTATTTATGCTCGGCGTTACTCATAGTCGAAATTAATGGATAATATTAAGTTGTGTACACATAGTTATGTTGGTGACGAGGAACTGTGTCATACGTGACGTAGTGACGGTAGTGACCCCTACGGCAGAGCGATACGAATCCCGCTTGTCACAAACACCGAGCCAATTGGGTTAAGTTAATACTGTGTCGTTGGTCGTTGCTCTTCCCTCCGAATTTCGTTTTGTTTTCTCTCCCTAGTTTTTGAGTATTTCCTTGTTCTTTTTTGTCTTTGACTCTGCAGTGACCCATTATTTAGGAGAGCTGTGATTCAACTATATTATGCCCGCGATGTGAGATGGGTCACAAAAATATTTTTCTAAATTCCTACTGCCTAAAATTAGTTAGTATTTTAACCTGTTTATATTTTACCTTCAAACAAAAATCAATGTAGAATTTACATGATAATTTTCCAATGCCAGGTACAATTTACCTGTGGCAAACTAATATCACATATCAACTCATTAAATTCTCATTACACCATGATGGTTAGATTTATCTTTTTGTGTCATTGGACGACGCCTGCTCGTGGTCTCGTGATCATGGTGGACATCATGTCATCAGCAATCAAACCAGTCAAGAAAGATGCGATTGTTTCGTTTAAACTGGCTCTCCGACACTTTAAATTGTGAAAATATTATAATTCCACGGGTAGTTACACTCAGCACCCGTGCAATAAGACATTTCATCTTACGGTCACGACGAGTTGGTGTTGCGAGGGGCATAAGGGGAGGAAGTGGTACGATGCAAGGGTTTCTCGACAACCTGTTTTCCCCCGATTTGCGAGCTACGTGAGTAGATTAAAGGTCGAGTACACTACGATGTACGAACTATGAAGTTGACTTTCTAATCGGGATCATCAGTTGTGCGAAAAAACCTATGTTGTGCATCGTAGACATCATTTGGTGTGGTGGTTCAACTATCGACGTCAAAGAAACTCTCTCGTGGTCGACGATATTAATTACTTTAATATTTTAAAATGGTATTTAAATAATCGAAACAGGCGCATATTTTCATACTGGTAATTTATGAATGACTGATACTACAACACCAACAAAATAAAAAACTTAACATTGCAGCATAGCAAGCAGTGGAGGCGGGCCTAGGGAGAAGCGGACTGCACTCGCCAGCTTAATTACTGCTCCATTAAGTTGCGCGAGTTATGAAGAACGCGGGATTGCGCTCAAGATGCTGGCGACACCGTTTTACCTCTTTTTACTCCAATTATTTTGTGCCTCAGGTCTTGGCACCGGCCTCAAAAACGTCTATTTATAAAAATACATTTCTTAGCTTCATAGAGAAGGGAGCGTGAAAACTAACGTGCTTTAGTGAATTTTAATAACTTATGTTAAATAGGTGACTGTGTTGAGTGGGGCGTTTTTTGGATGTGTTCTGATGATCCGGGTTGTAATTCGGCAAGCATTAATATTTTATGTATGTGCAAAAGGATTGATAACAGCAGTATTGGTGCGACCTAGAATACTGATCCCAGGGGTCGTAAGAGGCGACAGGAGCCGTCTTTTCTGCTTGGTATGGCATTTTATAATTATTATAATAGACATTTTTATGAGGCCTTCTGTATTAGCTTTCCATCCTCTTGTTTCATTGAGCCGCTAGACGACTCATCAGGTCGTCAGTGCTGGGGGCTTCAGATAGCTCTTTCTTTCTTTTATTTTCTTTCTTGGCTGGCAATGAACCGGTGGTGCTGATGTCGATGGGCAACCGTGACCACTTACTATAAGAGGTGATTCGTCTACTTGGTTTTAGGTTATTTACAAATGTACAGTAATAAAATTCCAAGAAACCATAATGGCGTGTACTTGACAAAAAACAAAATAGAAAAACTTCCAAGGTTGCAAGTTAAGATAAAAGTAACAAACTTAACTTTAACTTTTTAGTATTTTAACTTTTTAGCGAAATATTAATTCCAAAATTCTACACGCAGTCAAGTAGCCAAGAGTCTCTCCCATTCATCGGTATAATAGAAGTTCAGTTCCACGGAGGTGACTCGCTAACATGATACTGTGAACATGGGAAGTCCATGAGAAACTTTTACTGATACTCGGGAAACTCGCTCCGGTCCTTAACGTTATGCTCCACAGGGGGTGTAAAACTTCGATGTTTGTGACCTCACTAGCAATAGCATAGCGTATTGCTTGTGGATTTGTTTTATTGCTCAGGTTTGAATCCGTTCAAGTAGCGATCACACGATGTCACGTTTTACATAATTATCTATTCTGTGGTAGAGCCAATTGAAAATATTGACACTCATCAAAGGTAGCCAGGTAGGTAACTAAGCTAACGAAAAGCCTCAGAGCTACATTTCTTATAAATTAATATACTATGAAATACTTTATACTATGAAATGCTTTACTTATTCGTTTATGACAGGAATACGATACAGAGACCCCTGGATGTCTGCATGATATAGGTCAGTTTTGAAGCATCGGTAAAAGCAAGAATGACATAGCATCAGTGGAGCATGGCTTTGAATGATTTCGAATTTGAATAACAAAGGTGATCCCGATTCACACGAGCCCCAGCGCCAAAATGTCGTATAATTTCATGCCTTTATCCAAAAATCATTGCCGCTGCAGAACAATTACTGAACCAGGGCTGATTGATCGGCTCGTTACTGATGTTCCTTTGATTTTAATCGAACTTTCAAACGATGATTCTCAAACTTCTCAAGCTTCTAATTTTTGTGAAAGAATTTGAGTTTTAATAACCGTAGCCAGGTGCTACCAACAGAAAGTTCCGTCTTATACATTATCTTTCATATCTAGGTGTGTGAGTACATGTCAAAATACACATATTTTTATAACAAGTTTAATATTATGAGCTTTGTTACTATAAAACGATAGCTTTGATAATTTTAAATTTTTAAAATTAAACTTTGATTAAAATTTAACTTTGATTTTTACGAAAAAAATATACATAACAGCAACATTCTAGTCAAACTGTGTTGCTGATGTCCATGGGCGACGATAGCCACTTACTTATAGCCCTTATAGGTGTATTTCTATAAAAAAAACTACATAGCAGCATCCTAAGGTTGAGAACTGTCGCCCTCAGCGCAAGCCATGTTTGAAGAGGCTGCCGTAAGATATCAATCAGAGTTTGCTTTGTTACGAAGACGTTACTTTAATATTTTGTCGCTTGATGAATTTTGTTTACAATGTTTCTATTAAGGACGAGATTTAGAACTGTAGGGAGGCAACCGCCTGTCAATTCCATCGATGTACTTTTAATCAGCTGTCAATATCTAAAACAAGTAATGATAAATATCACTAAAATCGTCTTAGTTTGATAGCAGTAACATTTGGCGGCTTTTGGAGTTCTCTGGACTATTTTAACTGTCCGCAGCATACCGCAGACACTCTTACACCACAACTCTACAGTCACTAATGGTTACCTAAATCACTCCTTAGTACAGAATCACCATACAAATTCTGTACTAAGGAGTGCTTTAAGTAACCATTAGTGACTCTGAGTTGGGGCGTTTGTGCTAGAAAGCTGTAATTAGGCATGAAAAAGTTTCTTCAGGACCATCTTTCGTTTCAGGGGTTCGTTTGCGAAATATTCTGCTCTAAATTTGCTAATTTTGGTTAGACTAAAGTGTCTAGCTATACGACAGGTGTCGGACATGTGAACGTGTGTGTGTACTTATCTACGCATGTAAGAAGTTATACTTACCTCTTACTTATAAGTACCTCTCGCTCGCACTCACGACCCGGCGCGCTCTAGCAATCCAACCACGTTCCTCTCGCTCGCACCCACGACCAGCGCGCCAGCAATCTAAACATCTCCAGCGAATGACAGTCCAGTATCGCACACCTTCATCATGTCGCTTTTTGGCTGTCGCATCGTAAAAATTTAACTCTCACAAATATCGTGAATATTTATTATTTGTTATTTATTAACGGTAGCATAGGATGCATATGAAAAGAAATATAGCCATGTTGGCTTAAGGAGTTAACAATTAGTTATATAATATGTAAGTCGATAAACTTACAACTACGGAACTCTCCATTGCGTGTGTCCCGACACGCACTTGGCCGGTTTTTTTTATTTTTAAATTTAGAATATTCCGCAAAAAACAAAGTCTATATTGTATTGTAACACACAAAAAACTACCAACATTGAATGAAATTCAATATCGTTTATAAAACCGAAGATTTTCTTATTAATCAGTAAACTGCCAACTGCCCCCCTCTTATAGTCTACAGAGATGTTTTGACGTGTTTCGGTTTCGGCGACAACAATAGAGTTAACAAGCGGGTTTGTTGCAACCTTATTGGGCTTAGTTTATACTAAGTATAAAATGAGTTTCAGACAATTCACCATTTATTTAACAAAACGCAAACGATTACTCACTGAGAGACAACACACAAATTGAATCATAAACCTAGAAGCAATATATGTATATAGCAAATATTGTACTCGCATGATGCTTATCCTTGGAAGGTGTAATATAAGTAGTGTCCGACCGAAGGTGCAATTCTGGCCGAAGCCGAAGCCGAAGCCGATTAATCGGTATTCACCAAAACCTTCGGCCGAAGCCGAAGCCGAAGACGAAGGTGTCATTGACCTTGAGAAATACGATAGTTACTTTGATCTCAGAATATACTAGATACATATTGTGAGAGCTTTAGTGATTTAGCCCATTAACGAGCCGAGTGACCAACATATACAAGTAGGTAATAAAATATTGTCAAAAATAAAAGTTTCAAATATACAATGTTAATTAAATATTTATTTACTTAAAGTAATTTTAACAAAAATAATCAAATAATCAGTCACATTTTTTTAATTATCAGACGAACACAAAATATTTCTATAAAATAATTGAGCAAAGTTTAACGCTTTTTCAATCTATTTTTTACATATAATTTTTTGGAATTTTTGAGAAAATTAAATACTTATAAGTAATTTCTTAGGATAATTAAGTTAAACATTTTTGGTAACAATTGGAGAAAATAAAAACTTAACAAGTTTTGGTAACAATTTGAGGCACCTTATTAAAAAATATACTCACTTTTTTCGACTAGTCTTAATTAAAAATAGCTCTTTATATTTAACTAGCTGTTGCCCGCGGCTTCGCACGCGGAAATTATGCTTATTTATCATATTTGTACGCCTTACAGAAAAAAAATTTGAAAACAGGTTAGGTAATTTATATTGAAGTACTTATATTTAGGAATATACATACTGAAACCTACGTGTATACTACGAATAAGTTCAAGGGTTTTCATGTGATGCCCGGACAGACAAACAGATAGACAGGCAGACAATAATTTTGAACAGTAAAAAATATCTTCAAAACGGTTCTGTTGCTTCCATCCGTTCAAGAGTTACATATACTCTCTCTCCCTCCCCTCTCCCTCTCCCTCTACCTCTCCCTCTTCCTGTCCTACTCTCTCTCCTTCTCCCGCTCTCTGTGCCTCTCCCTTTCCCACTCGAGGTCCTTATCCCGCTTCATGTCCCTCTCTCTCCCACTCTCAGTCCCTCTCCCGCCCGCACCCGGTCCCTCTCCTGCTTTCTGTCCCGCTCTCACTCCCTCACCCGCTCCCTGCCCCTCTCCCTCTTCCGCACCCTCTCCTGCTTCCTCTCCCGATCTCAGTCCCTCTCTCGCTTCCTGTCACTCTCCCATCCCCCTCCCATCCGTAAAGTTCTCTACATTAATTTTTTTTCTCACTATAAGTTTAATTAATATTTTCACATTACTGAGTTCAAAATTGACGTAGTTTCTTAAATATTTACAACCCCTTTGTTTAACTCCTTATGGGGATGAATTTCGAGAAAATCGTGATACAGTTAGGTAATTTTTGTGTCTAACTATAAGCTTAATATACAAATTTTTACCCTTCTTAGGTCAAAACTGACGAAGTTGCAATACTAACTTACACACACTTATTGAACCGTTTAGGGGTTGATTTTCCAAAAAAGCACAACTTTTATATTTTAATCTGGCGCTTATATATAAATTTTCATGTTTTTAACTTCAAAAATGACGAAGTCGCGTACTAAGTTCCATTCTCTAAATTAACCCTTTAAGGGATGATTGTCCAAAAAAAAACTTATTAAAATTAACTTTTTTTCACAACTATAAACTTACATAAAAAAAATCATATTTATAAATCTAAAACTGACGAAGCTAATTTGTACGTAAATGACTTCCAATCCCTGTTTTAGGGGATGAATTTCGAGAAAACAGCGCTACAGTTATTTTTTGTGTCTAACTATAAGCTTATATACAAATTTTCACCCTTCTTTAAAACTGACGAAGTTGCCATACTAACTTCCACACGCTTATTTAACCCTTTAGGGGTTTATTTTCCAAAAAAACCACATAACTTTTGAATTTTGCTTATAATCTGGAGCTAATATGTAAATATTCATGTTTTTAACTTCAAAAATGACGAAGTTGCCTACTAAGTACCATCAATTAAATTAATCCTTTAAGGGATGATTTTCCAAAAAAATGTGTTAAAGTTAACTTTTGTTTATTACTATAAACTTACATAAAAAACTCTAAAACTGGCGAAGTTGATTTGTATGTAAATGACGAAGTTGCCTACTAAGTACCATCAATTAAATTAATCCTTTAAGGGATGATTTTCCAAAAAAATGTGTTAAAGTTAACTTTTGTTTATTACTATAAACTTACATAAAAAAACTCTAAAACTGGCGAAGTTGATTTGTATGTAAATGATCTCCAACCCCTATTTGTAGGGGATGAATTTCGAGAAAACAGTAATGCAGTTATTTTTTGTGTCTAACTATAAGCTTATATACAAATTTTCACTCTTCTTACTTCAAAACTGACGAAGTTCCCATACTAAATTGCGCCCTATTAATTAACCCTTTAGGGGATGATTTTCCAAAAAACCATAATACTTACAAATTTTGTTTCTAGTCTGGAGCTAATATGTAAATTTTCATGTTTTTAACTTCAAAAATGACGGAGTTGCCTACTACTTACCATCCATTAAATTAACCCTTAAAGGGATTATTTTCCAAAAAAAAATTGTTAAATTTAACTTTTGTTTATTACTATTAACTTAGATAAAAAAAATCATATTTATAACCTAACCTGACGAAGTTGGTTTGTATGAAAATGACCTCTATCCCGTATTTTTACCCCTTAGGGGATGAATTTCCAAAAATCCGTTCTTAGCTGACGTCTCCTTGGCATAAGCTAACTCTCTGCCAAAGGAAGTGGCCAATATTTACCCCGGAAGTGGTTAAAATACGTTTTTTTGTACAAGATTTTAGTCCTCTGAAAAGACATATTTTCCATTTATTATAACATAACTAGAATTTTAATTTTCTTCTGAACTCCGCCGTGAGTAGTTATAATAAATTAACAATAATAATAAGTTGTATTGTATACAAATATACTTTTACTACCTCCATTGCTATCACCCCGGTTACTCACATGCGCGCAAATGTTTGACATTTTTACGAATGTTTGCACATATGTGAAGGGCGGTCAAGAAAATGGGTTCGCATATGGTATACAAGCCCATTTCCGCTTCCTCCTACACTTTGTTCACGAATGTTCAATCTTGCTGTTGTTATTATGTTGTTGTCATTCAAATCCATTTTCAATACAGAAAATAAATGGTAGTACGATTAGACGCCACGAATCACGAAAAATTAGGAGATACATCACCTTTTTAGTCGTGTGCGCAACTGGTCGCACGAATGTGTGGGAGACTACACGAAGGTTCGAGGTTCGCGCGCTTTGATGTGCGACAAAAAACCGACACAGCTTGGAAAACCCCGAATGCCTCCAAAACTTCGCATAATCATTCGCGAATGTCGTCCCACACTTGTGGGTTCGCGTATTCGCGCGAATGTGAGTGACCGGCATCACTGGAGGTTGACAATTGGCTGACAGAAGTGCGAATGTCTACTATATTGTCATTTGCCAAAATAATATTTTTCAGTTTCACTTCTGCAAAATATTAATTGTATTTGATTTTTTGCCATGAGGTGCATTAATTGCGCGGTTGATATTGACCGCATGCCACGTCACTCCATATCTTCCTTAGCAAGAAACCTGCAATCCATATTGGTAGAATGGATCACTGAAGTACAGGTATAGCATTTTTCTTTACTATTAAGTAGTGTGTACTACGACTAGGTTCACGCGGCAATGTACAATATTCCTGTTTTTTTTGCAATACGTTTAGAAAATAAGTTCTATTTTATAATAGGATCCTAACATTTTTTCTTTCAACTTTTAGGCAAATGCTACTATACTGTAGATGAGTACATAAATGACAAAGACGCATGGAAATGACCAGCTCTGCAACCAGTTCTGTACAAGCTGTATATTTTTTTGTAATAAATATATGACGCAGAAAGGGGTATTCTGCGGTGTTGGTTATTCAATAATATTCCTTTTACTTTGTTCCATGATATATTTCCAGTTTTCCTAACGTTCACATCAATAACAATCTGTACTCGTCCGTGATCACTATTCGAATCCCCATAGAACGTCCCACACATATTATTCTAAATAGATTGACACATTCCTAATTCTAAACATTTGGTTTTTCTTCATGACTTCTCGTATGACAGACCAAAGAGGTCGCTCGCCGTCACGGCTATCCTGACGTGCGCTCGTCCTCGAGCGCTTCCGCTCCCATGTCTCCAGTTGCTCCCTTTGTTCGCTGGGTGCTCGTTATGGACTCCACCGAACGCCTTTACTTCTGCTGTGACTACACACCGACACGGCCTCACGTGTCGTTACTCTGCAAGGAAATATCTTACGGCAGTACTTGTTCGCTCGGCCGTTCCTGACCTCAACGGGGCAATACTTTACAACTTTATGATGTTATTACCTTGAGCCATGTACCATAGTCGTTTCATTTCATTTTCGACGTAACAACAACAATAAATCTTGAGTAAGTCTCTTAAACCACAGGAGTGCACCGCTACTAAGAAGCCTGATTACACTCCCCTTCTATTCTCATTCGACGTCATTTCACCACAACAAGTTTCTTACTCAAGTTCTCATCTCCAATCCAATTCAACATAAATCACATCTTATCACAGTTAATATCCGCTTCGACTGGTACATGACTTACAGGCATTCATGAAAACCTCAAACAGATTATATGGACCTTTAAATCTCTTTCATTTGGAAACTCAATTCAACAATTTGCAAAAGCTCATTATTATTTCTATCACTCAAGACAGTAATGACAGCTCTCAAACCTTGCTTTATCATTTAACAAATTCACAAAATCACCTTTCTAAATACGCGTGAAGAGGGTTATACACCGAATACATCAGCACGTCGCTCTCTCCCGGCCGCGTTCATCCTGCCGTCACCTGGACAGCCACCGCTTGAATGCTGGTTCACTGGTTTTGTGATGGCACGTCGTTATATCGTTTTCCACAACTGAAAAACACAAGGAAAGTTATTTTCACATGTACGATGTCACAATTTACATTTCAAACTACACTAGGGCTACTTATCTGCAATCCGTACGTCCCTCGGCCATCATGACTTTCAACACGACCTCGTGTTGTGTAGGTAGTAGGTACTCAAACCCAGACGCGAACAGTGTGGGTCTCAAGTCTGCACATCTTACTCCGCAATGGTTTTGCATTTTCCACGTTGATCATATTATAAACTTCCATGAATCTCGCTTCATCGCGCTTTGGATTGTTTCATTTCTCATTGCAAAAATTTTCTTCAAATGTCATCCGAACTAATGTCATTGCTCATTTATTTTCCGACCTTTTCGACATTTTGGGCGTCTCAGTTCTTCCAACACTTCTGATGACGCAGAAAGGGGTATTCTGCGGTGTTGGTTATTCAATAATATTCCTTTTACTTTGTTCCATGATATATTTCCAGTTTTCCTAACGTTCACATCAATAACAATCTGTACTCGTCCGTGATCACTATTCGAATCCCCATAGAACGTCCCACACATATTATTCTAAATAGATTGACACATTCCTAATTCTAAACATTTGGTTTTTCTTCATGACTTCTCGTATGACAGACCAAAGAGGTCGCTCGCCGTCATATACATATTATATATTATATTTTTATTTTTAAAAGATGTGTTGAGGAGATTTTTTACAGCTTTTTTGTCCTCCATGACAAAACACCTTTGCGAAAAGCTGGTTGATTAAAAAATTACGTGCATAAGTGTATCAATTATACCTAAACTTATAAATGATTTTGAATTTGAAAAAAAATTGAATGCATCACCTTATTTGCCTTATTTGGTACTATTGTTATATTTTATTCCTTAATTTTTACATAATATGTGTACCTAAATGTATATAATGAAACACTTAATAGTATCAATATGCAGTTTTATTTATACCTATTACGTTTGCTTCTGAATATTTACAGATAGGTAGCTGACAAGTTAATACGTATATTTTATTTAGTACTGCTGGTACTTCTTTTTGTAGGAATAAGGACATAAAGTCATAATTAAAGTAAAAGACATATATTAATTTAATTATCCAAAAGATAAATAGTATTTATTTAATACAAAAATCGCGCTTTAAAACACTTTTTCACGATTACATATGTTTTGCAGAATGTCAAACTACAAAAGCTAAAACTGCCCGTAAAAGGAGAATCCCGAGTTCTAGAGATTTTTATTGATAAAATTATCAAAGTAGATATTGTAAGCTTTAATGTAAGGTAAAAATAGTATGTGTACATTATACTTCACAAATGGGGCAAATGCCCATACAGATGTTGGCCACCTCCTTTCATCATAATCGGTTCGGTAGTTTCTGAGATTTTTTGTTTAATCAGTGTATCTCTTTTCAATTTTATATAATATATAGATTATATGGCGAAGCAGTCATTTATCAAAATTATCAATAATATACCTATTTGGGAAAACTAAACTAAACTATAATAAAAACTTACAATTAAAAGAAAATATGAACATTTTTGTTCACTATTTGGAAAAAACCTTAGGTAGTAGAAGAGACTAGACTTAAAGTTATAAATGCACTTTAATCAGCTAATTCTAAAGATTCTCTAAAATAAAATAAAAAACATATTTTTTCGATGAAAGTATACATAAAACAATAATTTCAGTTTGACAATAACTTCAATAGTTACTGTTTCTAATAATTAAATCATCATTACAAAATCAATAGAAAAACACATTTTGCAATTATTATGCAAGGGTTAAGTTTTTTTTTCAATTGTTTTGACTCGTTTAGTTTACTAACTGCTATTCGTTTGGGCCGGTGCGGCGGCGCGGCGAAACTCTGCTGCTCTGCACACTCTCCGTCTCGCTCTAGCATCGTTCAGTAAATTTCAATATTTGACAACTAGTAAACCTTCGGCTTCGGCCAAACCTTCGGCAAATTTTTGGCCGAAGCCGAAGATTTGGCCGAAGGTGCTTTTTTGGCCGAAGGTGGCCGAAGCCGAAGCCGAAGCCGAAGCTTCGGTCGGACACTAAATATAAGTTAAAAGTTTGTGTGACAGTAAAATATCGTCCGATTTATTTGAAACTTAGAATTAAAGCCCACTGTCCACGGCGCTTTAATTGACGATTGTATGCTGCATGATACGCAATGGTTGCGTAGACCATGTCTTTCCGTACTTCGCTGACAGATTACGTCCTTTTACTACGTGACATGTGGTGACATGTAAGCTAGCGAAGATCGATAGCGTGCGTAACACGTACACCCACGTAGATAGAAAGCTTCTCTAGTAGGTATACCGAAGAGAATATTTCAAAATTCATCTCCTAAGGGGCCAAACAACACAAAATAAGTCGAACTCGCGGGTATTAGCCAATATCTGAGTCGCTAACTTATTACACGTTTTATTAAAGTTATTTATCGTAAAATTTTAAGCACACGTAGCGATATCGTTGTTACATGGAAAGGTAATATTTTTCAAAAGTCGTACAACTATTGTGGGGCGATAAATTCTCTTTTTATTTTAATGTCATAAACATAAACCCTGGCAAAGCAAATGCAACAAATATTACAAATACGAAGGGAATAATTTAATAACTTAATCTATTGTGGTCCTTATTTATTTCCTACATAAGCTCGAAAATAGCATATGGTTAGCTGAGGTTTGCAAAGGCCGTCACATGCTCTGCATAAGCGAGGCACAGTAACTCACGTCACGTAGAATGCGATGCATCATAATGCAGTATAAAATGAAAGTGCATAATTATGCCAGAATTTGCATAAACTGAGCGGTGCGTCGCGTCGGTTTTTCTGTTCTACAGTTTATTCAAATGACAAGTTGTCGGCGCGCGGCGCGTGACGCGAAGTTCCGACAGGATTGTTCAGTTGGTGAGTTGATGAGTTTCATAAAATATTTTCAATTTATTTTCATAGTTTGCACTTGTAAAAAAATGTTTCAAGTGTGAATAACTCAGAAAAAAACGTTGGCCACCAATGCTAGCTCTATAATGCACAATTTAGTTTTGAATGATATCGTAGGCAATCAATGTCTTAGATTTTATTTTAACATTGGTAATTATTATTCATTCCTAAAGATATCACTGATACTCGTATACTAACGAGTATCGCTCTCTCGCTCTCGCCACGAGCAGACGCATCGTTTAAGGCTCCGTGCATTAATATTCGTTTTTGCTATGAATTTTGCATTAATAAACGTATAATAAGTGTAATTCAGTTGTCAATACTATATGTGACCTAATAACGTAATTAAATAAAAGACATACAGTGTTTAAGTGCTTAAATAAACCATTTTTCTATCTACAAAACAGTGTAGTGGGTGTACATATGCTAGTGAATCATCGGACCTCAAATCGCTATGTTAATTTCGTTGTCCGAAGTAAAGTCTCCGTGGTCGTGATACAACGGCTAAGGATTGCGAAGACCGCTTCACTGGGCCCGGGATCGAATCTACCATCTCAATAAAATTTCTATAAAATTTTTTAAGTTCGAAATTTGTAATTTGAAATATTCCAATAAAAATCATAAATAGTACAAAAATAATAAATATGGCTAACTCAGATCTAGACACGCGGAGCGTGTCAAGTCAATTTCTTAGATAACAGAATTGACGAGCAGCACCGTGTGTAATATTACACGAACCATTTGGAGCCACTTTTGACCACCTCATAACTCAAAAACTATTCAACATAAACCTTTCAAATTTGGCTCATTTATTAAGACTTGCGAAATACATACGTCTTTCAAATTTCATAAACACATCTTAAACGGTTATTTAGATATTAACGTCCAAAAATCGAGAAATTTAACACTGACTGACCTATAGATCAAAACTATATCCAACTTCCAGGTGACCTAGAAAGTTAAAATTTGGCATGCAGATAGGTAGTCGGGTGAATACAAAGGAATAAATCTGAAAGTAGTAAATTTTTTATCAATTTATGATAATTTTTCAAAAAATTGATTCTATTAGGAACACTTACTTAAAATGCCTGAAATTTAAGAGTAGCGATCAAAATTGATGACATCTGGTCATTATGTGGATTCCAAGGTGAATATATAACGAAAAATATCAGTTTTAGTACTTTCTGAAGCTTTCAACGGGAGGAAGATGTTCAGTGTCCCAAGTGCCTGTGAGAAGTGCACAGCACATATACATTTACGTGAAGATCAGTGGTTCGTCAGGAGACGTTATTTCCAGTGTATTACGTCGTTTTATTTTTAATGTGTGGAAAATTATTTTTCTCTAATCTACAAGATTACACCACAAAATTTTGTATTATTTCCGTAATTATACCAGTTTAAAGTAATTCGAAGTATTGTTTCAAAATTTATTGTTGCACGATGTCATCGAACATAAACAACTTATATGTACTAATAGTATAAAGAGGAAAGATTTGATTGTTTGTTTGCATTGAATAGGCTCCGAAACTACTAAACCGATTTGAAAAATTCCTTCACTGTTGGAAAGCTACACTATCCCCGGGTGACATAGGCTATATTTTATTTTCAATAAATTAGGCGCTCCACCCACAGCACCGCGCACCGTCGCGGTGCGCGGGATGGCAGATTTTACCATTGTATGCAATTATGTCAATTTATATAGAAATCACGCCTAGCACAACACACTGCCGACGCGGCACCGCGCGGGAAACTGCCCCGCGCGCAGTTGTGTTATCCGTCGCTCTGCGCACCGCGGCGGGACGCGTCTTCAGTGGGTGGAGCGCCTAAGGGATCCTTAATAAAACTCCAATAACGTAACCCAAGGTGTAAAAAAATAAGAAAACCAAAGCAAAGCGAGGGCGGTCACTCGTAACTAATAAGAGTATAGTCGACTTTCGTATTTATTACGATAGTATAATTGGGATTTAGTATTAATTATTATTTCAATATTTAGCGGACATCAATAGTGGAAGATCATTACTTATAAATAATGAAATAATAGGTACCGTATTTCGGACCACGGCGCACTAACTACAGATTTAGTTGAAGAGCACTATAACAGTTCATGTATTAAAATTAATCAGTAACGTTATGAATAAGTACTTACTAATAATTTCTATACAAAAAGTAATGATATCCCATCAAAAACATAAATGTAAAGTGAGAGTCAATTTCAAAAAAAAAAAAGAATTGAGATCTAAATGGCTGCCAATTTCTGTGTAGAAAAGCCTAAAATTTTAGTCACAAGAACATGTAATTCAAGCTTTACATTTGACTTGGCTAGTTTTCTTTAGTTAGCAACCAACAAACCAAATTAGAGAAGAGTGTCATAAGCCATCAACCTAACAGATTTGACGAAGCTAATTGCATAGATATAATATAGCCTAGGTAGGTACGTGAAAACTAACCAAGTCAAATGTGGAGCTTGAATTACATGTTCTTGTGACTAAAATTTTAGGCTTTTCTACACAGAAATTGGCAGCCATTTAGATCTCAATTCTTTTTTTTTTTTGAAATTGACTCTCACTTTACATTTATGTTTTTGATGGGATAAATGTAACGCCAGTTTCAATGCATTAGCACAGAGTACTTAATCACTTTGCATTTATTGGCACCTACACTATTGTTGAAACGGTTGACAAATTTCGTGCATTAGCAAACACTCCTTCAATACACTGCACACGCTGTAAGGCGGGTTACCATCACTCCTGCATAAACTATTCATTGTCTGAGAAGAAGGCAATATCCACTGAGTTAAGAGCTAAATGGATTTGCGCGCAATGTCAAAGCAGAGAACGCAAAGGAGGCGATAATTCAAACACTCCGGTTCATAACAAAAATGGCAATGCCCCGACATCACCTCAGCTGGAATTTGTTACGAAGCGAACGAAATCACGCACAGGCAACAATTGTTCTTGTTTAACGGCAAACAATATACGAGATATAATTCGGGAAGAACTACAACTTCATTTCACACACAAAATTTACCCCGAAATACAGGAGGTCCGGAATGTGATGTCGTCCCTCGAAGAGTCGATAGCCCACTTTAATGTTGAACTTGAGCAAGTGAAGGCCGATCGAATGGAACAAGCAAAAATAATTGATGCTCTTAAATCAGAGACTGAGCAATTGAAATCTAAAAATGAATTGCTTTCATCCCGCCTGGCTCAAATTGATCAGCATGCGCGTTCTTCAAACATTGAAATTCAATGCGTCCCTGAGAATAAACAGGAAAACTTGATTAACACCGTAGTGCAGCTGGGAAAAGTAATCAAGTGCCCAATCAGTGATACACAAATTCATTACTGTTCGCGACTCGCTAAGTTGAATAACTCTAGTCCGCGCCCACGTTCAATACTGGTCAAATTCAACAGTCCGCGTCTACGTGATGAGTTTCTAGCAGCAACTAGTAAGTTTAACAGGAACAATCGAGATGATAAGTTGAACACCAGCCATTTAGGTATCGGTGGGAATAAGAAAACGGCGATATATGTAGTGGAACATCTTACACGCGAAAACAAGAACTTACATGCTGCAGCACGTTCCAAAGCTAAAGAACTTGGGTATAAATTCGTCTGGGTGCGTGACTCTAAGATATACATGCGAAAAGATGAACAGTCAAGTCATATATATGTTAAAGATATAGCTTTACTAAATAAGTTGTCATAACGCCGCTAAATTTGATTTTGTTAGTACCTAGGGGCCCCTTAAACTTTTTCTATCAAAATGTAAGAGGTTTAAAAACCAAAACAATTGAGCTATTCAGTAAGGTTGTTTGCTGCAATTATGATGTAATAGTTTTTACAGAGACGTGGCTAAATAGCAGTATTTCGAATGCCGAGTTATTTGACGATCGTTACGTAGTTTACAGACGAGACCGGGAAAGTAGTGGATTTCACAGTAATAAACTAGGGGGTGGAGTTTTGATAGCTGTCTCTAAGCGTTTTGTATCCTACCGAATGTATGATTGTGAGTCGGATTGTGAGGACATCTGGGTTAAACTTGAAATACTCAACAAGACGGGTGAAACCGAATATTTGTATATATGTGGCGTTTATATTCCTCCCCCTGTACAGAAGCATATTTTGGAGCACTTTGTTACAAACACCAACTGTATCTTACAAAAGGGTAACTGCAATTCTGTTATTCTTGGCGATTTTAATTTGAGCAGTCTTTGTTGGAACAGAACGCCTACTCTTGCACTAACACCTATAATTACAAACAGTTTGTTAAATAATATGATTGTAGATTTTATGTCATTTAATAATCTTTTACAGTATAATTCATGCCTTAATAATAAAGATCGAATTCTAGACCTAGTAATGAGCTCTATGACAATCTCACACATTAGTGAAAGCACTGACCCTCTCTCCAATATTGACCCGTTGCATCCTCCCATTGAATTTTGTGTTGAAATCAACCACCAAGAAAACCTAAAATCTCAAGAAGAAGCCAGGTTCCGCTTCCACAAAGCAGACTATGACAAAATAATAAATGCATTAAATAACATCCATTGGGAAAAGGAATTATCTAGTTGTGCTAGCGTAGACGACATGGTAACACATTTCTACAAAATTCTCAGACACCTTATTGCTAAACATGTACCAAAATACAAACCGCGGTCGGTTAAATATCCCATATGGTTTTCCACTGCATTAGTTAAGGTAATTAACGAAAAACTGAAATATCGCCTTAAGTATCGCAAATATGGCAATCCCAGAGATTTAATCACCTTTGAAGTACTAAGGGAGAGATGCGCAAAACTTCACAATACATGCTACAAACTGTACTTAAAGCGCCTAGAGTCATCATTGTCTTCTAACCCTAAACTTATATGGAGCTTTATTAAGCATAAAAGAGGTGGGACTAATACTTACCCTGCCCAGATGTCTCTCGGCACCAAAGTCGCTTCATCGGGGACAGATATTTGCGATCTTTTTTTTTTTTTTTTTTTTTTTTTTTTTTTTTTTTTTTTTTTTATTTATTTATTTATTCATAATTACACCTAACATTACAGGTTGCCTAATGCGTTAGAGTAATATTAAATACATTAAAATCAAATTCTTATTAAAAATAAAATTCTCATAAATTAAAATAAAATTCATAATAAATAATATAACTAAAAATTAAAAATTCTTATACATTTATAATTAAATCTTACAATTCCAATACTCAACTAAAATTTACAATCAATTCTTAACAATTTTACAATTTAAGTTATTTGGTAAATTCGATAAATCCATTTATAAGAGTCAATGACCAGAAATAATTGCATAATTCACTAAATAAAAATAACAACAAATAATAATATTGAAATTGCGTGTCATAAAATTTAGTCATAAGTCAAAATCACATTACAATTATTAATACATCGTCAATTAAAATAGTCAGATTACTTATACATTACGTAGTGTCAGTCCTGTCCTTCTACAATATTACACACGGCCTTCCCGAACTCATTCAGTGTGCAGCTGAACAGGTCGATACGTTCCGCTGCCGCGTTGAGAGTGCGCAGCGCTCGGGTGAGTGGCGCATCGCGCAACAGATTGGTGCGCGCGCGCGGCAGCGCCAGCAAGGGCGGGAGCCGCCGTCGCTCCACGCTGTTAGGCGGAGCACACAATCTTAGCTCTTCCAAAATGGATGGGCCGTCCCGTTCACCCCGCAGAACCATCAATAGGTATTTAGCAAAGGCGACCTCCCGCCTGACCTCCAGTTTACTGTATCCCACCATGCCAAGGACAAACAAAGTGGGATACAGCAACGGGTACCCCGGATATACCCCATACATCTTCATGTAGAGGTATCGAGCAAATTTATTTTGAATACGCTCCACCATTTGTTTGTACTTAATCTCACTCGGAGCCCATATAGCCGAATTGTGTTCCAAGTTACTCCTTACCAAGGCTTCATATAGGGCACGCAGAGCCTTCAGATTAGTGAAGCCTTCCGATTGCCGCAATATGAAACCAAGATTTTGGTAAGCTTTTTTGCACACTTCGACTATATGCGACCGAAAGCTGAGATCAGCGGTGAAGCGTACCCCGAGGTCCTTTACTTCTACGACGCGCCGCAGGGGCTCGCCCTTGACGTGATATGGGTGGTGCCGCAGGGCGTGAGCACGGCTGAAGGATATTACTGAGCACTTTGCTACATTAAAAAGCAATTTGTTGTCGTGGCTCCATTTGCGTCCATCTATTTGCATCTCAGTTTTCCTCGGCCTACAACACAGAAAACTTACCCATCCCAGGTCACTCTGTTTCGCCACCAAATGCTAATTTCTTAACAACTATATCGGTAACTACAGATGAAGTTTTCAGAGTTTTAAAAAGACTTGATCCTACCAAGGGTGCCGGCTCCGATGGAATTCCTTCTATTTTTGCCATAAGGTGTGCCAGAGCACTTGCACTGCCACTTAGTATTATTATTAAAAGATCCTTGAGTTCTGGCATATTTCCATCTGCCTGGAAAAGTGCTCTTGTGATACCATTATTCAAAACTGGCGACGCCAGTGCAGTAAAAAATTATAGGCCTATATCAATACTTCCAACTTTTGCGAAAGTTTTTGAGTCTCTTCTGTGCCCAATCATATCATGTCACTTGAAACAGGTTATCGCACCCCAACAGCACGGCTTCGTGAAATCTCGCTCCACATCAACTAACTTGGTTTCCTTCGTCGAGGACCTTGCTGAGGGGGTCGATCATGGGCATTCATATGACGCAATATACACCGATTTCAGCAAGGCCTTCGACAGGGTCAATCATGGAATACTGTTACACAAACTTTCCTCCATCGGAATAGCCGGCATGTTTTTAAACTGGTGCAGTTCATACCTTTCGAACAGACAATCAGTAGTTGTGGCTGGAGGGTACAAATCCAAAGCTTTCACAGCTATATCAGGAGTACCTCAAGGGTCTCACTTAGGTCCTTTATTTTTCAACATTTTCATTAATGACATTGGGAAATGCTTTCATGAATCAACATTCTCAATGTTCGCTGATGACCTGAAATTTTATCGAATTGTTAATTCAACCAATGATGCATTGTTACTACAGAGGGATCTAGATAATCTAGTGATGTGGTGCAGTGAAAATGGAATGAGTTTGAATCCTGATAAATGTCAAGTAGTTAGGTTCAGCAGAAAGAGACATCTACCAACTAGACTCTATCATATAAATCACGTACCACTCACTGAAGTTAACCACACTCGAGATTTAGGAGTAACCCTAGACAGCAAACTACGTTTCAACATTCAGATTGAAAACATTGTAAGTAGGGCTCTTAAAATGTTGGGTTTCGTCCTTCGAAACTGTAAGGAATTCAAGAATCCCAAAACAAAAATTACAATATATAACTGCCTTGTACGTAGTATTTTGGAATATGGCAGTACTGTGTGGAATCCGCATTATGGTACATATATAAAGCGCTTAGAGGGTGTCCAAAAGAGGTTTCTATGGCATTTGTCCTATAGTTGTAACTTAGCCAAGAACCTTCCAAGCTACAATGATCGCCTACTACATTTCCAACTGAAATCACTCCGACATCGCAGGGAACTCCTTGACGTCATGTTTCTGTATAAACTAATAAATGGGAATTTTGACATACCTGATCTCCTATCTAGAGTTAAAATTGCTGTACCTAGAAAGCCACAAAGAAGTAAGAAACCTCCGTTTACAACCAATCCTTCGAGGTCAAACCTAGGTTATTACTCTCCATTAAATAGAGTGGTGAGGAGTTACAATCTCCTTCACAATACATTACCCAGTGAAACTGTAACGCGTAAGCCTAGAGGAAGGGTAAAGGATCAAGGATCATCCCAGCTAGATATTTTCTCAAACTCCATAAGACAATTTAAGAATTTAGCAGCACAAACAATAATGGAATAATTAGATTATAATTAGGAATGGTTATTTTATTTTATTTTATTTTATTTTATTTTAATTTTAAATAGTATGATTTTAATTTTATTTTATTTAAATTCCAGTATTTTTTGGCTTTGATTATGAGAACTTTGATTATTATAAAAATATTTGAATTGTTTATTTTAATTAGCTATTATTTTACATATTATTTTGACATAGTATTATTATTGATATTATTGTATTAGGCAATGATGCTATTAATTTAAATAATTATATAATGAATTTGCTTTTATGTAACATTAATGAATGAATTCCCCATTAATATAATTTATAACAATTTAATTTAATTTAAAAATATGTTAATGTACGCAACTATTTGAGAATGTTATTTGCGCCTATAATTGAGGTAACACTTTATTTGAATTTTGTATCGATGTTTATATCCTTGTATGTATTAGTGTGTACTTTGTTGGTGCAATAAATAAATAAATAAATAAATAAATAAATAAATAAATAAATAAATAAATAAATAAATAAATAAATAAATAAATAAATAAATAAATAAATAAATAAATAAATAAATAAATAAATAAATAAATAAATAAATAAATAAATAAATAAATAAATAAATAAATAAATAAATAAATAAATAAATAAATAAATAAATAAATAAATAAATAAATAAATAAATAAATAAATAAATAAATAAATAAATAAATAAATAAATAAATAAATAAATAAATAAATAAATAAATAAATAAATAAATAAATAAATAAATAAATAAATAAATAAATAAATAAATAAATAAATAAATAAATAAATAAATAAATAAATAAATAAATAAATAAATAAATAAATAAATAAATAAATAAATAAATAAATAAATAAATAAATAAATAAATAAATAAATAAATAAATAAATAAATAAATAAATAAATAAATAAATAAATAAATAAATAAATAAATAAATAAATAAATAAATAAATAAATAAATAAATAAATAAATAAATAAATAAATAAATAAATAAATAAATAAATAAATAAATAAATAAATAAATAAATAAATAAATAAATAAATAAATAAATAAATAAATAAATAAATAAATAAATAAATAAATAAATAAATAAATAAATAAATAAATAAATAAATAAATAAATAAATAAATAAATAAATAAATAAATAAATAAATAAATAAATAAATAAATAAATAAATAAATAAATAAATAAATAAATAAATAAATAAATAAATAAATAAATAAAATAAATAAATGCACCGCGATTGCTTTGATTCGACCATCATTTCGGGAAGGTGCTTCGTTACTCATGACTAGCAAGGAAATGGCGAGATATTTGGACCTAAACATTATGTACACTGTTATGTATTCTGTGTCTAAACTTGAAGTGATACATATCTAGTATACATACATATAGTAAAAATAACTTTCTCCCGACGACCAAGATATCGCCACCATCAGATGAAATTGTAGTAAAGTGTATATTATTATAAAAGTACAAGAATGCAATGTCCAAAAATCATTTGTTTCCTCTCTGCACACAGTAAGTAGTAGAATCTACGAACACCAGTTAATCTTCTGTAATTCATTTTATTGATTCCAGTGCTAGCCACGTCCTCGATAAGCCCTCGCGAATACGGTCGCAATAATCGCATTCAACAATTCTACCAGTCTGCATTAAAAATCCGATCCTCTTACGTTTTAATCTGTTTCATTGTTTTCGTATTGTGACATCGTGAACAGAATGATTGTGGCTCGTAGCGCCAAGCTCATTGAAAAGGATGACTTGTTTATAATTTAAGGTAACAAATACTTATTACCTGAGATATATTAGGTCAACCAGAAACTGCTCCATTACCCGCTGATTTTGAAAAAAGAACTCTACCCTGTATTATTACACCATTCGATAGTGTCACTAACAAGGATCGAATTCTGGGAAGTAACCATCAGGTTTCAAGTACTGAGTACTTCATGCCTGAAAGTTGTTGAAGGACACTTGGATGTTAAGTGGATATTTCTGTTTGTAAAATCTGTTTAACAAGTTCATTTCGTTACTGTTCGAGCTTCGCCGTTACTTTAATCAAAGCTTGAATAAAGTAGGTTAAGATGAATTGCAATAGACTTAATATTCCTTACCCACATTTGAAAAAACCCTTCTCTGTAACTCAACGTGTACCAGGTGGTTTAATAACACTCAGTATCGTGCGTGTCTCTGATGAATAATTCAGGATCATCACCCTGCCGCGGTCTCATGTAAGCAATTCCTTGTGATTTATTGGGATTGTTTTCAAATGTAAGCATACGATACTGCTGAATTAGCGTACTGTACCCAGTTACCCACTGAGGTTGGACGCTGCGTTCCGACCCAAACGGCCACATATATATCGCTATCACTAATTTTTCGCGCCAATAGTGGCATTATTCTGTTTCCGCCAAAATTTTTATTTGTTACTACTCGATACTCTATTATATTTTTTTTCTACTAAAGCGCTACACAACGTCCCGCGTCCAATACAACAACGCTTTAAAATTTTTTGGTTACGTTATGTTAACTTTACGTTATGTTTGTAATTCGAAACACAGAATCTAGATGGAATTGGATGGCTGATCAGTAATAACGCCATGTAATGATAATAATAATCTTGGTACATCCTATTCTGATCATGTGAAAATGTGAAATGTACCTATGTATTATTAAATAAAGTGTAATGCCAAAAACTCGTTAAGAACTTTAAAGCCAAATTATGTTCACAATTTCTTGATTACTCAAGAGGCAATATGAACGGGATCGCTAAACGAAATGATAATTTAGTAGCCGATGAAATGGAGTTTAAATCAGAATCAGACGACAATCAGAGACGAGTTTTGTTTGCGAACTCTAATTGTATTTCGCACCGAATAATTGGCTCATTCACCCGTCAGAGGGGAGGCACAGAGGTGCCAAATGTCTTGTTTGAACTCGCAAAATAATTACATTTAAAGGCCAATCGATGCTTTGAACCTGAATGCTGTAATTACCGACACTTAGAAGCATTAGTTAGATATCTTAATTTCATGTGAATGCTCGGGTAACTTAAATGCAGTGTGAAAAATTTGTTCTAAAAGTCTGCAGTCGTTTCAGAAAATAAAATTCTTCGTTCAGGATTGTCAAAATTTGTCTTATGGGAAATACATAGGTTAGAGTAGACGTTAAGGCTGTAACAGGGCGGGCACATTCCTTTCCTGAAAAAAATTACTTCCCTTTTACTCACGTATCAGATGATTTTATAACCGTCAGTAAGGCGCGTGTTCCTTTGATGAATAATTCAGTATCATCACCCTGCCGCGGTCCCATGTAAGCAATTATTTGTGATTTATTGGGATTGTTTACGAATGTAAGCATAGAGTGCTACTGAATTAGAGTACAATGTAAGGGTTGCACTCAGACCCAAAGATCTTAGGTATACCTGTGATGGAGAAGTCAGTCGGTGTGTGGTTGAGTTCTCCGAGCGCAATATAAGCAATCGTTTTTTAATGGTATCGATAATATTCTGGGACACGACTTGTAAACAGCATGTTAAAATTGAAAGCTAAGTGAGTTCTGATTTATTTATCGTCGACATGATAGTGTTATACACATTGCTACTACTACTTGCAACATTACATTACTTTAATTATTTTTATTCATAACGTGGATCACCCTAACTAACATATAGTCTAAACCCCTAAATGCTACATGCTAAGGTATAGACGCCATTTTACTAGCTATTTTACTATGTTACTTTAACATTATAGCAATCAAAACAACGATTGTTTAATTTTCACGTTTTATTTAATAAAAATAATTCAAAATTAAATAATCAAAGACCTAAAGTTGCAAATTTAAAAAAATAATCAGCTGTGTAGTCATACCAATCCAACACCTTTTTGTCGTACCAAATATAAGCACCTTTAAGTGATTGCGGAGCGTCCAGCACCAAGTATATAGGAGTTTCAGCAGCATCGTCCGCGCTGTAGAAACCAACTTTGTTAGTCATGTCGGTTCGAACTAATCCGGGATGCATGGAGTTAACAGAAATGTTTCTTGGTTCAAGTTCCCTTTGTTGTATCATTGTGACCGCGCTGAGAGCCACTTTGGCGACCCTGTATGCAGCTACAGTGGCATTGTCGGCTATGTCGTCCTTATTGAATGTTCCGTTCTTCACAGACTCGAGATACCAGTCAACGAACTCATTAATGTCGTTAATAGTGAGATCCTTCTTAGACAACCGTTCGATCCAGTACTTGTTTCTGACGTTGGAAAGATGTCCGCAGTCGCTGGAGATGTTAAGAATACGGCCGTTGTCTCTAACTAATGGGTAAATTAATTCTTGCATGGTTAGAATACTCCAGTAATTTATGTTTATTACGTTTTTGCTATCTTCATAGGAATCTATTAGATGGTTGCTAGTAATTGCTGCGTTATTAATTAAAATATCCAAACCTCCATGCTTTTCTCTTATGTGATCCCTGAATGCTTCGACACTCGCTTTATCAGCCACATCCAACTGATGATACTCAGGATGGAGTCCAAGCTTATTCAGTTCAGCCACGGCTGCCTTCCCTCGCGTGTCGTCGCGTGAAGTCAGGTACACGATTCCGTCGTATCTCTGACACAAACCCTTCACAATTGCAAACCCAATACCTTTATTGGAGCCGGTGACTACGGCAACATTGGACGACATTGTTTTCACTTTCAATAATGTTCAAGTAATAAGCATGTTGTTAAAATTAATTCGCTTTATGTATGAAGCGATAAACCTCTATGACGTTGTCTATCATGAAAAATGTAATAAAATGTTATCTCCAAGCGGCGCGACATTCGGTGGCAGTCAGATAATTTTAATTGTGTTATTTTTATTTATCTGCAGTACAATGTAAACAAGCTTGCCAAATTAATACGGTGTTTTGTACGTTTTAGGTGAACGCACCGGTGAGTAGACTAAGGAGATGCGTATAGCGTATGGTGGTGTAGCAGGCGATGCGTGAGTAATAAAGTGAAAAAGAAAGCACCAAAGAAACAAGAAAGTGCAGTTTAAACTACACAGCAAAAAACGAGAAAATCCATATAAACAAGAAAGAGAGAAGTGATCGAAAGCTTATTTTTAAATTAAAGTTCTCACTTCGTTCCTGTAATATTTTAATGAACGAATTTCAGGAGTGAATTCTAGAGAAGAACCTAACAGACATTTAAAATATGTAAATATTGTTGGTAATGTAGAGGTTATACGAACCTAAATGAAATATTTAATTTAGATATTCATATTAATTTGGTGTTACAAAAGATAGGTAGATAGATTAGGTTAATTTACATAGAAGGAAATAATTCTCAGTAATTTTAATTGCTGCAATTAGCTATTAATTTAAATCTACTTTTTAGATGAGATTCTTTGGTCACCATTGAGCAGTCACCATTACAATTAGTTGCATTATTGTTTGCCCGTTTTGGACTTTTTACACAAAAAATCGATGCCGGAGACTCATCGATAAGTTTTGACACATAAGTACAATATTGAAGCAGAACTACGGTATCAACAAAGCCTTTCAGAATCACTAAACGAGCGTAACGACTACAATTTTCATAATTACCGTGTGTGACGATGTTTACCGCCGTGCGCTGCTCTCGTTGCTCTCATGAATAATTCATAAAGCATACACAAATACGGCCCGGAGAAGTGTCTCGTGTATCATGCTCTAGACGCTGAGCAGCATTCCGGGACATGGAACTTTTGTACCGTTAGACCGAGCTCCGTCACACTAATCCTTATTTACGTGATATGATGTATGTTTGTAACTCGGCCTAAGTTTGGTTTTGTGGCAATATTTGGTTAGTGTAGTGTTGATGGTTAACACAACAAAATAACCAACTAGATGTAAGTTACAGGATAGGTTGAATGGTTTTTTCTTTTTTTTCTCTCCGCTCTTCCATACCGGCAACGCATCGATGATGTTTTTGATGTCAATCAACCAAGTCCTAAATCATCTTATATAATAATTAGATTTTGAAAATTTTTCGGAACCGCACCGACATGTGTAATGAAGCTGGCTTACAGAACAAGTGAGGCTTCTGAAACTCCTAATAACCGTGTCCCAAATCCTGCTGGAATTGTGCCTGAATTTTCCAGTAAAAAGTACTGGGTCAGTACGGTCTATAAAGATGGTTATTCTTGGAAATTGCGAACAACGCAAAAACCTGTATTCGTTAATTATCATACCTGAAGGTGCAGTTATTAATGAACAACACAAATACAACGATAAACATAACTGACTTGCGCTTGGTGTTATCTCGCAGTCATTATGATAACGTTTAATGTTTTTTGTTTTCCTTCTGGTATTATAGATAGCGACGCTTGACTTGCTGCGTTTTTAGGGTTCCGAAGTAAAATCGGAACCCTTATAGTTTTGTCATGTCCATCCGTCCGTCTGTCCGAAGCAAAGCGGTGAGACCCATAATGCTAAAAAGCTGAAATTTGGCATGGATATATGTACATATTTATTAAAAATTCAGAATCGTAGAGAAAAATATTGATTTTTTTTCAGGGTACCTCTCCTACAGGTAACGTGAGAGTGAATTTTATATCTAATCTATAGTTTGGGGTTTCGATGAAAAGGTCTTTTAAAAATATCATGGGTCTTCAAGACCACTTTTGGAATTAGGGGTTCGTTTGCGAAATATTTGGCTTTAATGTGCTAAATTTGGTTAGAGTAGTCCCCCTCTGCTGGCTAAACGGTTGGAGTTGAACAAGTGAAAAAATTCTCAAAAATAGGTTACATGATGAATTTAAAAGAAAAGCTATCACGGCTATGTTAGAATCGGTATCACATCGCTGACAGATTTTTTTTGTCACTCGGAAGATTTATTTTATGATTACTCCGAAGATATCTATTTAAATTGTAAAAATGTTTACTTTGATAAGGATTCCTAGGATAAGGAAGACAAATATGCTGTTGCAGATTTATTTTTATAACCTTACATGAGGAATATTTCAGCCCTACATTATTTTGGTTTAACTTAAAGATCTACGTAGCGCGCGCCGTAGAATCTGCCAGTCGGCATAATTTTTTCTGACATCCTAACTACTTTATCTATTGGTGAAAATTGCATTAAAATCCGTTCTTTAATTTTTGAGACCTTGCGTTACCGAGTACCGACACAAAAATAGAGACATTTAATACAATGTTTACCTATTGATTTACCCAAAACCAAATTAGTTTATTTGTCTATGCTTTAATAAATAGAGATACTCATAAATTGTACATCTCGGTCCCGGCCTTGCTCGCATGATAAAATATTAACGATACAACGATAAACATCATTTGGGACGGAAAACATGCCCGCGGTCTTCTCCAATATTATTATTATGATATCTAATAATTTCTGCTTTACTTTGAACTCTACACACGTATTGTTACCACAACTGATTAACCTTAATTAGATGATCTCAATTTATTACATCAATTGACGTATTTCGATTCATTCAGGGCTGCATTCAACTTATGTAATCAAGAAAATTTCTTCTTGCCGTCACCTAACATGAATAGCTCCAACGATACGATCTTGTAATTCATTTGGAAATCTAATTTCAACGTTTCAATAGCATAATATTTATTGTTATTATTGTTAAGTATTATTACAGTCCACTAGTGGATACTCGGCGTGTGCTACTACGCAAAAATATTCTATGGAAAAAATCCAAAATGTGCCTATTGCATTATTTTAGTGGTCTCAAATCATCATTGCATTATTGTTTTGCAAATGAAACCATTTTGGGGCATATCGGTTGGATGGTTTCAAACACTATAAATGGCATAATATGTACATTTTTTTGTGTTTTATATATTATGATAATATTAACTATACTAATATTATAAAGAGGAAAGATTTGATTGTTTGCATTGAATAGGCTCCAAAACTACTGAACCGATTAATTGAAAAATTAAACACTGAAAAATTATTTCACTGTTGGGAAGCTAAAGTATCCCAGAGTGACATGAGCTATTTATGTATTGTATTTTCAAAAAATTAGGGATCCTTAATGAAACTCCAATAATGTAACCCAAGGTGTAAAAAAATAAGAAAACCGAAGCAAAGCGAGGGCGGTTACTCGTCGATTATAATTATTGATAGTTATTTACATGATATTTATATTTCGCCTACTTAATACATTCATTATTTGTATTCTCTGTGCTTATCAATGGTGACAACAATCACGCGTTCTGATAAAACGATCCTATCTCTTTTGAACATTGGTCATTCAATTCACAATCCAGTTAGCGAGCGGTCATGTCTGATAAAGTAGCAGTCGTCACCGGCTCCAATAAGGGAATTGGATTTGCGATCGTGAAGGGTCTGTGTCAGAGATATGACGGAGTCGTGTACCTGACTTCACGCGACGACACGCAAGGGAAGGCAGCTGTGGCTGAACTGAATAAGCTTGGACTCCATCCTGAGTATCATCAGTTGGACGTGGCTGATAGAGCGAGCATCGAAGCATTCAGGGAATATATTAAAGAAAAGCATGGAGGTTTGGATATTCTGATCAATAACGCAGCAATTATTAATAGCAACTATCTAATAAACTCCTATGAAGATAGCAAAAATGTGATAAACATAAATTACAGGAGTATTCTAACCATGCAAGAATTAATTTACCCATTAGTTAGAGACAACGGTCGTATTCTTAACATCTCCAGCGACTGCGGACATCTTTCCAACGTCAGAAACAAGTACTGGATCGAACGGTTGTCTAAGAAGGATCTCACTATTAAGGACATTAATGAGTTCGTTGACTGGTATCTCGAGTCTGTGAAGAACGGAACATTCAATAAGGACGACATAGCCGACAATGCCACTGTCGCTGCATACAGGGTCGCCAAAGTGGCTCTCAGCGCGGTCACTATGATACAACAAAGGGAACTTGAAACAAGGAACATTTCTGTTAACTCTATGCATCCCGGATTAGTTCGAACCGATATGACTCAAAAGGTTGGTTTCTACAGCGCGGACGATGCTGCTGAAACTCCTATTTACTTAGTGCTGGACGCTCCGCAATCACTAAAAGGTGCTTATATTTGGTATGATAAAAAGGTTTTGGATTGGTACGATTACAAAGCAGATTATTTCTTTAAAATTGCGACTTTATTGAAGTGATGTTATAGTAAAAATATTCGAAGTTTTAGTTTTGTGTAATTCTGGTTGTCTTCCAAGGTCATGTTTGTGTTTTAATAGAGTGATTTAAGAACACCGTTTCGCTATCAGTTGTGATGTTTAAAATTTTACGATGCTGCACTCAGTACCCTTCGACTTGAAAGCCACGTCGTAAAGTAGTGGAATTCAGTTCTTCTTCGTTCTAATATAAATTTTACGACCCCTTTGGGTGCCCCGAATTAACCGATATAAAGGTTGGCTACTAACTAGAACATATCAATATTTAGAATAATTTTCGTTCTCTCTAACGCAAAATATTTTCTTGTAGTAACTTAATGATATAATATAATCTTTAAATTTTGGCAAGAATGTATCCCTCAACTTTGCAGGATTTTTGGAATCCCATGAATTAGGGAATTATTCATTATTCGTATCACACGAGGCCGTTGCTTAATATTCACAGTTATATCAGCGGGACGACGTTGGAAAGTAAATTCATTAATTTAAACCAATTCGACGTTTTAATTAACGAATGCGACAGAGATATGCATAAAGGAAATTAATATGTATGCTCCGGCATCAGTGTCTCTTATCAATGTTTTATGTAACTGTGCTGGCTCTTTATGGACATTAATTGAATAATAAATTAACATGCACTTCAACTGTGTAGCCCTGGTAGCCGACAGCCGTGGACGTTGGACATTATGGTCAAGTCATGGACAATAGATACAAAACTACAATACAAAAGCTAAACTTCAAGTGTGTAGCCATGGTAGTCGTGAACGTTGGATATTATGGTTAAGTCATGGACAATACAAAAGTAGAAGAAGAGACTATTATTTATTTATTTATTTCTTTCTTTTTTGCACACCAAGTATAGGACAACAACAATGTTACTTTACATTAAGCAAGTATATAAGGTACAAAAGGCGGTCTTATCGCTACACAGCGATCTCTTCCAGACAACCTTAAGATGCGGAATGCTGTAAATAGAGACTAGTTAGTTCCATTTAAATAAGATATCAAATTTATGAGATATCACACTTTCCTTTTGTTGGCACCGAATAGTTTTCAGTAACGTACAAAACATTGATAGCGTGATTCAGATCTACCGTGGTGCCATCTGCTGTCTAGTTAGGAAAAGAGTCTTTCAAGATTACATCTTACAAATAAATTATTACTGACTCAATTAATAAATCAGACCTGGAATCGAAATTTTATTCTGTTTACGTTGGAATTAGTGTTCGATGTGGGATAAATAAAAAGTGGTTGCCAATCGCGCCAGATTCCGAATCGAGAAAAGCAGTAACTTTGCAAACGTGCTCCGAATTGCCGATTTATGCTCGTGACTTTTCCCAATAATCTCGTTCAATAATTCTTTACGCCTATAATGAAAAAACGATAGATATTTTTTGCAGAATAAATAGATTGATGGCACGAAAGTTTCATGACTGAAGCAATAAGCGAAAATGGTACCGAAAGTTAGAGTAGCATAACAAAAGATATCGGTCAACCGTAAACCAATAGAGATTTTAAACTAAAGTTGTACGTTAAACTTGTTTCAAGTTTACCGTAATTAAAACTTTGAATAAACTTCTGTTCAAAGTTTTGTTTTAAGATTGCGGTCTGGAGAAGGATAAAGAAAAAAGTTAAAGAACAGGTACAAAATATTTTCTATATTTACGCTAGTTGTTTTTATGCGTATTAAAATAAATAATTACGAAGCGTTGGGCAAAAATCGTAAGGTGCCACATAAATAAAAGGAACAGTAGCTCGAGCACAAATATTTGCGAGAAAGTATTTGTATGGTTAACGTAAGCAATTTGTCAAATTTGTATGGCATTTTAGTACCATTTACGCACGATAGGGGCGCTTTTGAAAAAATGCCATACAAACTGCTTACGTTAACCATACGAATACTTTCTCGCAAATATTCGTGCTCGAGCTACAGATTTATAATACCTGACACAATTTCGACAAAATGTAGTACTGAATTTCTTCATCACAAGTTTTCTTTTAATTCTTTTATTAATTGAATTTGACGACCAGTGTGGCGCAATGGATGCCATGCCGGATCGCCGCACCGAGGGTCCTGGGTTCGGTTCCCGGCGGGGTGGAGATTTGAACGATGAGTTTGAATTTCTGTTCTTTGTCTGGGTGTGAATGTCCTTGTCTTGTGTGTTGTCCATGGTACCCACGACACAGGGAATCCTAGTGTGGGGCTATGAGTGTGAGGCGTTATTATTATTATTATTATAATTATTATTCAGATCTGTCGCGGTGTCTTATGTCGCGTCTTTCTGATTAATATCTACTCGCGCTATTTGACTCTAATAAAATCATTTCAAATCCTTCAAAATCAGTTTGAAAATAAGTAGAAAGAAAACGTTCTTTATATAATAACTGTAAGAAAAAACAAGGTTTGTAACGAAGATGTTTGTCTTTAGGACACAGGATTAATTGAAGTACAGACAACATGACATATTGTATGAATATGTATAGCTTGGCTTTATGGTGAAAAGACTTCCTTTGATACGATGACAAATAAGAAGACATAGCTGATGTTAAATCTGATTTCTCACCCTTTCCCTCCACAAGGCTCGGGGAGATATCCACCCGCGCCTGCCCGAGAGCTCCTAGTTGAATGACAGCATAAAAGTGGTAACAATACTAATGGTAATCATTATGAAAACAGACAGCCAAGAATCAAAAACAGACTTGTTAAGTTAATTATATTCTACTAATACTGTTGATGACTTGAGAACTAGCTGCTGAGGAAAATAAACTATTGGACTATTCTATTCTCTAGCAGTAATAAGTCCACCTGCTTCATTTATACTTTTAGGTACATATAAGCATAGAAATGTTTCATATCGAGGCAGACAGAAATTATTATAATGTAATCCTACAGAATTTTGCAATAAAATAAATTTCTGCTTCCAAGTCAGGCTCGTACAGAAACGGCGTCGTGTGTTCACAGCGTGACAGCAACGCCAACAACCCCAACTGAAGGTAATTTTACTCCATAAACATTAAAATTGAAAGTTCGTTGGAATTAGGAAGGGAATGGCAGATTGAGTCTGTATTTCGGGTGTTTGTGAAAACGCAAGCGGTTGCCGGCTGGTTGAGACGGCTTGTGTTGTCGATACGATATACCGATTGCGTGCCGAGCTAGGTAGAAAATTAAATTTATAAATGGACATGAATTTTTTGAAAAAATATTTCTCAATTGTTGTAGAATGCGCCACAAGTAATAATAATTTTAGCATACATGTGTGACTCGTGATGAATTAATGATCTCAGTAGTAACTCTGCAGTTTTCCCAGTATCATCCGCTTAACATGACATTGTTATTTTGAATTGGCTTTTGACTTGTCACAGTTAATCTCGCTACAGTAAAGCAATCGGCATGTAATCGGCATCCAGCGGCACTGATACAGTATCACCGAACAATAAGTCCGCAGCCTCGTTTCATGTATAATATTCTGAACAGGCTGGAGGATTTCATAACATCCTATTAACTTTTGGGCTTGTTAATGTTTATCTTTCGCGTTTATTACTTCTCGCGAATTAACTTCTGGAATGAACAGTTAACCCAAGTTGCAGTAAAATGTAGTTATATTGTCGATTTCGACTTTGGAATATCAAAAATTACAGCCACTTGAACTTTGTGCATTTGGTTTTATACTTTGTCCGGAGTTAGGGATATGAATGTTAATATTAATATTAATGTTCTTAGGACAAAGAAATATGTTTGCTCGAAATAGAATAACAGAAAAATATTGTTCTTCCCTTAATACTCATGTCGTCTGAATTGTAATATTCCTGAACATTTGGGCAATTTTATACGTTGTTCTAGGCCTATGGATATATACAAAAAACTAATAACATCACAATAACATATTATTTATTAGGTGAAGTTGTCGAAGATGTAGAAGACTATATTTAGGTACCCAGGACAAATGATCCACATTCGTAAGTCCAACGTCGAGAAAGAGTATACAGTACTTGAAGAGTCCAAGTTTTCCAACTGTTGTTCGGTAAACTACAACATAAGTATCATTCTGTCCAACATTCCTCACTATCTCAACTCGAAAGTGTTCGAGCGAGGTGTGTTACCACTGTTGACTTATAGAACCGAGACGTGGTCTTATAATTTTGGGCTCATGCAAAGGCTCAAAACACACACTCATACACAGCTCAGAGCTATGTTAGGTATTTTGCTACGAGATAAGATTAGTTACGATAAAGTTCGTACGCAAACAAAAGTTACCGACATAGTTCGCAGACCTGACCGTCTGAAGTGGCAATGAGCAGACCAGATCGGTCGACAGCATGCGGGTCAAAAGGTCCTCGAAAGGCGATCGCGCCTCAGTAAGAGGAGCGAAGGTCCCCACGGAGTGGTCTGATGACGTTAATAAGATTCAGGACCAGGATTGGACAGAGGAGCGCCAATTAGAAGAAGCCTAATTCCAGTCCAGCAGTGGACTTTGTAAGGCTCATAGATAGATATTTTATTCTATTACTACGGCCACCAAACTTTTCTAGAAGTCACGAAAGCAATAAGACTGCGTAGAGTTATGTGCACATTTGCTAAATTACGTTAAAAATTCCAGACAGAATTTGGCCGCCTCAACATATTTTCCCACTACGTCGGCAATTACGGGAGTTTAAATTTCTTTTTTATTGAGCTTTTAATCGAGTTCAATTTATTTTATTGCGTGCTTTAAACTTCTCTCATCTGTGCGAGTAAATAAAGACGAGGTGTCGGTTAGCAATATTAAAATTATGAAATAGTGGAATGTAGAACCTATTCATTCACACGTCACATCACATGTATTCATGGGTATTGACATTTACCTGGGTTCGGAATATTCGGGAGTCGAGTATTGGGTTTGAACCCGGTTTCCTAAAATGGTAGTAGGTACGAATCAAATCAAAAGAGGACTGTACCTATTTAAATTATAAATTAATTTAATGATCGGAGTCCAAGATTTCCTTCTGGGCAAAAAAAAAAAACAATCAATAAATGTACACACCAAAAATGGAATCCACCAACCAACCTTATTCCGTAGCGTGGCGTCGATACCTCGGCGCCGAGATGGTTTTGAATGTTCTCCTCCATTGCACCTGTTGACTTCACTTTCACTCAGTAGCCCGTACAGTAGTAAGATCTTGGCGGCCGAATTACCGAAAAGACGACGAAAATAACAAATTGCAGAGATGCACTGAACCGAACTACATATGTATTAAAGTGCGAGTCCTGAGGTTGTAAATGGCGCGTACTGCTCTCTTCTGTAATATAAATATCGACTCAATATCTGCAGCCGAAAATATAGGACATTAAACTGTGAAAGTAGCTAAAATAAACTAATCTTGCTGTGTCAATGTCCATTAGGAGCCTTACTTTTTTAACAGCGTAAGCAGCGGAACTCAGACTGATACGCTGTTAAAAAAGTAAGGCTTCAATATGAGGACTCCATTTTAACCGTGAATCTATAGTTAGGCCAAGAACAATAGTATAGTAACAATACTGAGGTTATAACCATAGGCCATATCTGAATTAATCCCTTCTGGTGTCGTCGCAACCCGATAACTTTTCAAGTAGGTAATGTGAGCTATCTCGCTCTAATACACGTACAATAAATCCCTTCGTATGCGTTTTCAATTTACCATTGTACAGGCAGGGCTCGTCTTTTGGCCATAGTAGAAAAGAAGCACTGGCGCGTCGCCAACTCACGTCGCCTGTTTTAAATCCCTAAAATGAATTCTGCTGTACATTAAACTTTTTTATTCACTTACCGTGAAGTTGGATACTTCCTGACATTCTGCAATTATTGTAGCTTGAAAAAATCGAGGGCGTAAATTTTTAAAGCGCTATTGGTTTTCATTAAATCTCAGGATGTTGAGAAGGCTAGGTATATTATAATGTTACTTCGTTAGGTTAAAATTCGCGTTATAGATAAGTATCACATCACGAATCCAATCCAAGTAACTGCTTCATGCCTCCATTCCATTCCATTCCTGTTCCATCGCTTCATGCCTTAATCAACAAACTGTGACATTTTATATGTATTCTTACCTTTACTACCCCTACGAGGATGCATTCCCGATTTCTGTTCTGGTCAGATTAGATCGGCAATTGTTTAGTTGATTCTTTATGGATTTAAACATGTTTAGCCACCCGAAATTATAAGTTTGTTTTAAATAAATTATCACTAATCATTTTAGGTACCTACCTACTACAATTCATGCTTAGTCAGCTGGGCTGTTTATAAGATGATTTTTCATCTAATTTGCTATTAAAACGTTTGCTCACAATGTATTGCTACTGTCACTGTGATTACAATGTTATAAATTAATCTCCCAATATAAAGTTTAGGGAATCGGACCGTTATACCATGTTATTTACCTTGACCTACAAGAACTGCCAACTTACCCTGCCCTGAGAGTCTCTGGCCCTACTAAAATACTGAAGGCTTACACCCTCAAAACCATAAATCATTTAGTGCTCATAAATAATTCGATGTCAAATTATAGATCAATGTTATGTATGCATGTGTGCGTGTGCGTGTGCGTGAGCGTGTGTGCGTGCGAGCTGCGCCTCGCCGATAGTTAAGTGCAGGTAATTAAATCAGTGTGCATCAAGCTACCGCGTTGTTGGTATGTCACCCCGCGTCCCTTATACACGGCTATCTAACACGTGGCGACGTCGGGACTCACAATATTTAGAGCCGAAAAATGTCTTCGGGGACGACTTTTGGGGTTCTGTGTACCTTCGATCATCTAACCAATGATTGGAGTAGCTTTAAGTCGCGGTTGGCGCAGTGGTTCATTGCCAACGATATAACTGACACGACGGATAAAAGCAAAATCAAGCGGCGGGCAATAATATTGAGTGCACTCAGTGAGTCGACTTTCAAGCTGGCTAACGATTTGGCGCTGCCAAAGAAGATCGAAGACGTGGAGTATGACCAAATACTAAAACTTCTAGACGATCATTGTACCCCGAAAAGGTTCGGGTTCGCAGAGAAGGCGGTATTTTACTCCGCGGTGCAGCGGCCGGGCGAGAGCCCCACAGAGTGGGCGGCCAGAATCAGAGGTCTGGCGGGACACTGTGGGTTCAAGTGTCTAGATGAGGCCCTGGTGGATAAGTTCATAATGGGCATGACACCGGGCCACGAGCGAGACAAGCTGTTCGCGCAGGACCAGCGGGAGTTAACGTTGGCGAAGGCGGTTGATATGGCGGAGGGCGTGCGCTGCGCACGCCAGGCGGCCGCGGGGGCAGGCCACGTCACGTCTGCGGCCATCGGCGCGGGCGACCCGGTGTTTGCGGTTGGAAAGTTAAAGTGTAGTGTTTGTGGTTATTCGAACCATAAGGCTAATCAGTGTCGGTTTAAAAATTATAAGTGCAAAAAGTGTAACAGGAAGGGACATCTCCGCAAGATGTGTCCCAATAACGAGTGTACGGTTAAACTTGTTGAGGACGAGGGTGAGGGAGACGATGGTGAGTGTGTTTATAATATTCGTTGCGACCGGGGCAGACCGATGACGGAACGGGTTTGTGTCGGGGGTGTGTTTTTGGAGTTCCAAGTCGATAGCGGTTCGGCAGTAAGTCTGGTTTCTAATGAAATATATAAACAGCACTTGAATGAATTACCATTGTCACCCACAAATAAAAAGTTGTATAGTTACACTCGAGATATTATTACTACTGCTGGGGTGTTAGAAACCACCGTTACTTACAGAGGGAAAACACATTCGATGGAAATATTCGTAGTGATGAATAACAATACATCTATTTTGGGTAGAGATTTTATTTATCTTTTTAATCTGCAGCTAGCACCTATCGTTAATGCTATAAATTCGGAAGATAAGTCTATAATCGACAGCTTAACCTCTCAATTTCCTAGTGTGTTTTCAGGGAAATTAGGCAAATTTAATAAATATACGGTTGACCTTCGGCTGAAGCCTGACTCTAAGCCAATTTTTTTTAAAGCCAGGACAGTACCATTTGCTTTACGGGAAAAAATCGATAGGGAGTTAGATCGTTTGGTTGAATTAGGTATTTTAAGGGCCACAGAACACTCCGATTATGCTTCCCCTGTGGTACCGGTGTTGAAGAAAGATGGCGGCTTGAGACTCTGTGCCGATTACTCCGTAACGATCAATAAACAGCTAATCGTGGACAAGTATCCCTTACCAACGGTAAATGAAATTTTTTCAAAGCTAAATGGTGGAGTACAGTTTAGTAAGATAGATCTTTCGATGGCCTATAATCAATTTCCGTTAAGTGAAGACTCCCAGGCTCTCACTACCATAAATACTCACAGAGGTTTGCTGATGTTTACTCGATTAGTTTTCGGCTTGTCATCAGCTCCATCTATTTTCCAGCGTGCTATGGAGTGTGTGTTGGCTGGCCTAGAAGGAGTAGTGTTTTTCCTAGACGATATTCTAGTGTCGGGAAGGAATAAAGACGAACATAAGCAGCGCTTGATTGAAGTATTGGGGCGGCTAAAAGGTGCCGGATTAACCGTACAAATTAATAAGTGCGAGTTTTTTAAAGATGAGATATGCTACTTGGGGCACATAATTGATAAACACGGCATTAGGAAGTCACCTGATAAAGTTAAAGCTGTGTTATGTGCGCCCAAGCCGCAGAACGTTTCGCAACTACAGTCATTTCTCGGGTTAACTAACTATTACCGTAATTTTGTCCCAGACGCATCGTCCGTATTAAGTCCTCTGTACAACCTGTTGCATAAAAATGTTAAATGGGAGTGGACAAAGAACCATGACGATGCATTTCTAAAAATAAAAAAAATTATGGCTTCGAATGATGTGTTAACCCATTTCGACTGCGAAGCCAAATTGGTATTGACGGTGGATGCGTCGCCGACAGGGTTAGCAGCGATATTGTCACAAGTAGGCAGGGACGGACGCGAGAGACCGGTTTCATACGCGTCGCGCGTGCTCTCGCCCGCGGAGAGAAGGTACGCGCAGATACAACGAGAAGCTACGGCTATCGTGTTCGGAGTTAGGCGTTTCCATCAGTACCTATACGGTCGATCGACACCTTTCGTGTTACGCACGGATCATAAACCGTTGTTGACCATCTTCGGTCCCCACCGGGGCATACCCGAAGTATCTGCGAATAGGCTCCAACGCTACGCGATATTCTTGTCAGCGTATAATTACACTATTGAATATATACGTAGCAAAGATAACACCGCAGATTTTCTGTCGCGCGCGGCGTTATCTACGAGCGAGGCGGTCGGATCGGGGGGGCGCGAAGAGGCGCGGGGCGAGGAGTGCAGCGATGACGACCGGGCTGCGTACGTCAACTTTGTGCTGCAAGGAGACTTGCCCGTGACGTCACAGCAGCTCCGTGGCGAGACCGACCGCGATCCGCTGCTGGCCAAGGTCAAACGCTATGTGATGAACGGATGGCCACGAAAGGTGGTAGATGATAATTTAAAACCTTACCATAGCTGCCGGTTGCAGCTGTCGCTCGAGAACGGTCTGTTAATGCGCGGGCATAAGGTAGTGGTCCCTGAGGGTTTAAGGGAAGCCATATGCAACGAATTACACAGCTCTCACTTCGGAATTGTGAAAATGGAAGCCGAAGCGCGGAGATTGTTTTGGTTTCCCGGCATCGACGCGGCACTGGAGCGACTGGCGGGGCGCTGCGAGGTGTGCGCAGCGCTGCGGCCGGCGCGGCGCCGCCGCGCGCGCCCCTCGCGCCGTGGCCGCATCCGCCGCATGCCTTTTATAGGGTGCATGTGGATTTTTTAGGCCCGCTAAACAACCAAATGTTTTTGATAATAGTCGACGCGTTCAGTAAGTGGGTTGAATGCTATCCGATGGCGGCGACGTACGGTTCCAAGGCGGTGATCGGTAAGCTGTGCGACTTCATGTCAAGGGTAGGGGTTCCTAATACACTAGTGAGTGACAATGGTACTTCCTTCACTTCCGGCGAATTTCAGAATTTTTGTAAAATAAATGGTATTAAACATATTTTTTCACCAGCTTACCACCCGGCTAGTAATGGTCAAGCGGAAAGTATGGTAAAGGTAGTTAAAAATGGCATCAAGGCAATCATATTAGATAACAAAAATAAAAAACTTTTACACGAACAAATATCGAAATTCTTGTTTGACTTTAGGAACTCCAAAAACAGCACAACGGAAAAGTCACCCGCAGAAATCGTTTATGGTAGACCGTTGCGCTCACGTTTGGATTTGTTAATACCATCATCGTCTCCACCTTCAACCTCGGACCTCTCATGCACCGTGGAACGTAACCAGTCCTCGCAGGCTAGACATCACCGGGGTAGAGAAAGAGAATTTAAAATTAATGATGCAGTATGGGTCACAAAAAATTTTATAAACAAAAAATGCAAATGGCTGGACGGGGTAATTAAGAAGAAAATTGGCAGAGTGCTTTATAAAGTGTATATTCCCAGTTTGAATATAGAAGTGCAAAGGCACATAGATAAGATACGACCGAGGATTCCCACAATGGCAGACCGCAGACAGGGTGAATGTGAGTATGGCGATGCTGTTCCCGACCTCCCGTGTCACAGCGACCCCGTCGGACTTGCCAGCAACGGGAGCGAAAACACCACCAGCGCGCTCAGCGACGATCGCAACTCACGCGAGCAGTCTCCAGCTCCGTCGCACCGGGAGGAGGAAGGGGAGAGTGACGGCTGTTTCGCGACCCCGCCGGCAGGGCCCTGTAACCCTAGGCGGCGTGAGATATCACCCACGGTTGAGGAATCCGAGGACGAGGATGAGCCGACTTACACCCTCGCTGATTCACCATAAACTTTTATTCCTACATGTTATTATTAGTATACATTAGGTTATTTTTTTTATTGTTAATTTTCATGCATAGTACTTCATAGCTATAGAGGGGAGGGATTGTTATGTATGCATGTGTGCGTGTGCGTGTGCGTGAGCGTGTGTGCGTGCGAGCTGCGCCTCGCCAATAGTTAAGTGCAGGTAATTAAATCAGTGTGCATCAAGCTACCGCGTTGTTTGTATGTCACCCCGCGTCCCTTATACACGGCTATCTAACAATCAATAAACTCTGTTTTCTGGCAAACGTCAAGAATGCTTCTCTCAGCGGCTGGATTGTAGTGGGTACACGAGTTTTCCAAATATCTCTGTTAACATATGTACATGTACAACTGTAGGTACATGTTATGCCTATGTCACCGATGATTTAAACAAATAGTGACATGGAAGCTTGTCATGTATTTTTGACACAATCCCAGATGCTAGCGTGTCCCATCCCGTCCCGTGTGAGTCCCGTCTTAAACATAAAATATTATTGTCTATGCATTAATTTGCTAAGTATATCGTATTAATTTGACCTGAATACTTAATACCGATGTCGCTAGGAGCCCTCAGAAAATCTTGCATATTGATGAGATCCATTACAAGGAATTATCTTAGTATAAGGCTCCTCACACTGTTTCTACAGTACATCTATCTAATATATAAAATTCTCGTGTCACGCTTTTTTGAAGTTGAACTTCTCCGAAACGGCTCGACCGACTTTCGTGATTCTTTGCGTGCATATCGGCTAGGGTGGAGAATCGGACAACATCTATTTTACATCCCCCTACCCCTAAAATTTTTTTGGCAGAACAACGTTTGCCTGGTCAGCTAGTATTAAATAATTAAGAGAGAGATTGCGAATTTAGTGAGTTTGTATCAATATTATGGAATATAATCTCCAGAACTATGGCAACTATTTGCACAATTCTGGGTCGTTGTTTGCTGTATCTTGTATTTACTCGTACCCAAAGTTTTTATACATACAATATCATTGTATTATATTTAGCTGTAAATTATAGACCCATGATTATTTGTCAACCAGTCAGAAAAAAATGCATAGTTAAATTAATAAATGATTATTGGTATTAAATTAGAATTTTTAGGGTCCGGAAGTAAAATCGGAAACCTTCTAGTTTCGTCTTGTCCGTCCGTCCGTCCGTCTGTCTGAAGCATAGCGCCAAGACCCTTAGTGCTAGAAAGCTGTAATTTGGCATGGATATACATATTTATTACATAATAAATGTCATAAAGCATATTCCAATGGGTGTATGTATGCATACTCGTATATACCTACTGGCGATGCAATTTTATTCGAGAGACTTTATGCTTTCAATAACTTGTCAGCTACAGGTGTATTGTGCTGCGTTGGAAATACGGCTTTATAAAGCCGATTGTCGTTTTTCAATAAAGCAATCTGATAATTTATTATCTACTCATGTTTATAAACTGGCTGTGCTAATTAAACAAATAAAAAACCGGCCTAGTGCAATGAAGGGTTCCGTGTAAGTCCATGGATCGTCTTTACATTACGTAATTAAATTACTCGTAATTACAAGCTAATGTAGCCGTGATAGTTTTCCTTTTGAATTCATCATGAAGGCTACTGCCTTTTGAATTTTTTCAAATGTCTGGCACGTGGAGGTGAGGCACAAATTTTCAAATGCATCTGACCTATCGATTCGATTACTGAAACAAAAAAACACACATATATTAAATATATAATTTATTGTCATCTGAAAACTAAAGTAAAATTATTTTACCTATCTATCCTACAATATACTCGTATGCTCGATAATTTCCAATTTTCTCAAGGGGAAATTAGAAAACAAAGGAGAACGAAGTACGACTTACGGACTAAATCCGCGCGCTGAATCTAGGGATTACATAATCACCGTCTGTTTAACTTACACTCACGCTTACATTAATAGTGGGAGTGGAACTGTCCAGCGCGGATTGTACATTCAGCCCCGTAATGTCGATAATGGGCTGTGTGGATTAGGGCCGTATTTTGCTTCGGTGCCTTTCACATTCAAATTGGGCACTTCTAGAATTACGAGTACAACCGCTGGGCGGTTGCTTTGAGGTGGATTGGAGACGAAGTGCACTTTGTTTTAATGATGTTATTAAGTCGTCATACGCTGGCAATGTTCTCGTAATAAAGAGGCAAGAAATCTTTGCTTTTTCTAACGTAATAATTTCTAGTGACCTTCAATGAAATCTGACTGTTGCATTCGTTTGGTACTCGGCACTCGCATGCCCAGAACAATTTAAACTATGTCTACTCCATTTTTTTGACGAGTCTTATTTGGTAAATAATCTTACAGTGTATTTTTATCATAATTTGTAATCCTATTATACCTTATTATAATATTAGTACCAGGATGACCGAGCTTTGCTTAGTATTTTTTTGGTAAATCGTGTTTTTTGGAAATAATTGCTTAACAACGCCATTTATTGAAGTAGCTTTAGTGTTGCTACTCGCCCATAGATGTCAGGAAGAGTCTATTGTAGCAGTTTTTCAATGCAAGAAAACACGATAAAATGACATTTTCTAAAAATGAATCCTAGCTAGATCAATTTATCATCCCTGAAACCCGCTGTATAGTAAATTTCATGAAAATCGTTGGAGCCGTTTCCAAGACTCAGAATATATTTATACAAGAATTGCTCGTTTAAAAGTATTAGATAAATGTGAAACTTTGTGAAGATGTTTGGATGTTTGTTCCTTAATCACGCCACAACTACTTAACCGATTTGGCTGAAATTTAGAATGGAGATAGAATATTCCCTGGATAGCTACATAGGCTAGTTTTTATCCCGAAAAATTCAGGGTTGTCGCGGGATTTGTAAAAAATCGATCATTGCCGCGGGCGAAGCCGCGGGCAAAGCTAGTTTAAAATAAATCTTGCCAAGTACACACTACACACTAAGTACACCGCGAGGAAATCTTATTTAAAAATTGGAGGAATCTTTTCCCTGTCTTCCCTCTTTATTTTGGTATCTCTACTCTCTCGATAACACAACGAAATTCATAGCATAAACTATACGATTATATTTTTGTTACATTTTGTCCATTGTAAATAAAGTCGTATCTTATATTGTCTCGGCGGAAACTGATCGAAATAAGATTGTGCTACTCTATGCATTATTAGGTTGAAAGTTATACAGTAATGTTATCATTATTCAATTTAAGGCGATATTATCCCAAAAAATGGTATTTTTGAAGGTGTTTTGTTCATAAATGGTACATAATACAATTCTAAAAAAAATATATGTTATTTTACAGTCTTTGTTCTTTCGTTCCCTCATACTTGATACACGATAGCCGTTATTTCATTGCATATAAATAAATCACAAAGTTGGGTCTAATCTAGCATAAAAATGGAGTTTTATTCGCGTTTTAATCGCTTCCAGATAATAAAAAATATACCACAGTATAGGTCCTAAAGATACCGATATTCCTTGGTGATCATAATTTGAAATTTTGAAAAACTTCCCTTTCAATTCCTATTTTTTCCCTTTCCACCAGCTACGAAACGCCCGACGCGTTAATTTACTCAATTTTACTCTCGCGCCAGTCGCCTTCGAGGTAGGACCTGTGCTAATCGGCATCGCAGCCGCACGTTGTCGAATTTCCGACACCAATTTTAATTTCGAATTTGGCGCGCGCGCCTTCTGAACTTATATTACACAGTCCAAAGTATCCACACAGCTGTAATTTGAAATAATAAAAATTGTTCGTTTTTATACTTTAGTTACTGTTTATAGTATTTAGGTATTGGTATAAGTCAAGTGCTAATTACACAATAATTCTTGCCGTATTAGGGCAGCTTAGAATACTAACCCCAATCCCAAGCCGGATGGGTGTCGTAAAAGGCGACTAAATCCGGCCCGCTGGTGGTAGGGCCCCTCGAGGGATTATATTGGTAATATTGATTTTAAATGTTAATTAATGCCATAATTACTATTATTATTTCTATTGTAAGAATTTTGTAAGAATATTGTTTTTTAATGTTGTTTTTTTATATTGTTTTTGAGTATTGTTTTTTATATGTATAGTATAATATGTATATTTGTATATAAGTTAAACAGGGGAAGGAAGGGTAGAGGGAGGGTAGCGGGGGAGGTGGAAGGGAGGGGAAGGGGAGGGGAGGGGGGAGCGGAGGGAGGTGGAGGGGAGGGGAAGGGAGGGGGAGGGCCGGCAACGCATCAGTGATGCCTTTGGTGTTGCTGATGTCCACGGACGACGATAGCCAATTACCATCAGGTGGATCGTCAGCTCGTTTTTCGGCTATTTCCATAAAAAAAAAAATATCGTAAGAATAATAACATTGTTCGTGTTTGTACTTTAGTAACTGTTTATAGTATTTTGGTATAGGTATAAGTCAAGTGCTAATTACACAATTAATTTATATACTAAGAAATATACATATAAATATAATATAAACTTATTTATATTTCCTAACTGAGATACGCGTGATACACAAATAAGTAGGTACTTACATACAAAATTGATTAATATCATCTAAATACTAACAAAAAATAACCAACTTCAAAAAAACTCAAAAACTACTTGTCAAATCTCGCTCAAATTTATGTGGAACCACATAAACACCAGCTATCGATTAAAAAAAGAATCATCAAAATCAGTTCATCCACAAATAAGTAGGTACTTACACTACTTACATACAAAATTGGCTAATATCATGTAAATACCTACAAAAAATAACCAACTTCAAAAAAACTCAAAAACTACTCGTCAAGACTCGCTCAAATGTATGTGGAACCACATGACAAACACCAGCTATCGATTAAAAAAAGAATCATCAAAATCGGTTCATCCACAAATAAGTAGGTACTTACATACAAAATTGACTAATATCATGTAAATACCTACAAAAAATAACCAACTTCAAAAAAACTCAAAAACTACTAGTCAAATCTCGCTCAAATTTATGTGCAACCACATGACAAACACCAGCTATCGATTAAAAAAAGAATCATCAAAATCGGTTCATCCACAAATAAGTAGGTACTTCCATACAAAATTGACTAATATCATGTAAATACCTACAAAAAATAACCAACTTCAAAAAAACTCAAAAACTACTTGTCAAGACTCGCTCAAATTGATGTGGAACCACATGACAAACACCAGCTATGGATTAAAAAAAGAATCATCAAAATCGGTTCGGCCACAAATAAGTAGGTACTTACATACAAAATTGATTAATATCATGTAAATACCTACAAAAAATAACCAACTTCAAAAAAACTCAAAAACTACTCGTCAAATCTCGCTCAAATTTATGTGGAACCACATGACAAACACCAACTATCGATTAAAAAAAGAATCATCAAAATCGGTTCATCCACAAATAAGTAGGTACTTACATACAAAATTGGCTAATATCATGTAAATACCTACAAAAAATAACCAACTTCAAAAAAACTCAAAAACTACTTGTCAAATCTCGCTCAAATTTATGTGGAACCACATGACAAACACCAGCTATCGATTAAAAAAGAATCATCAAAATCGGTTCATCCACAAATAAGTAGGTACTTACATACAAAATTGACTAATATCATGTAAATACCTACAAAAAATAACCAACTTCAAAAAAACTCAAAAACTACTTGTCAAATCTCGCTCAAATTTATGTGGAACCACATGAAAAACACCAGCTATCGATTAAAAAAAGAATCATCAATATCGGTTCATCCACAAATAAGTAGGTACTTACATACAAAATTGGCTAATATCATGTAAATACCTACAAAAAATAACCAACTTCAAAAAAACTCAAAAACTACTTGTCAAATCTCGCTCAAATTTATGTGGAACCACATGACAAACACCACCTATCGATTAAAAAAAGAATCAGTAAGAACAAATAAGTAGGTACTTACATACTTTGACTAATATCAACTAAATACTAACAAAAAATAACCAACTTAAAAATCGAAACGAGGTTTTTTCAAAATGGCAGACTTGTAGGTATGCCAGGTTCCGTAGAAAAATGTTCAAACCCTTTGGATAAGATATTTTACAAGTACCTATATTGAGAATGATAAAAAGTATAAGAATAATTTAAAATAAAATACCTAAAATTATGTAAAAAAATAATAAAAACAAAATTAAGCTAAAATTATCATTACTCTTATTTTATTGCACCTAAAATTCCAATGAATAAATCAAAATAAAGTATACTTTCACCCCAACTCAGAGCAGTTACTAATAATAATAATAAAAACCCTTCCACACTCATACCCCCGCAGTAGGTTACAAGTATTTACCTGTGTCGCGGGTGGCATGGACTACACATATAACACATCACAATAACAGCCATGACACGAGTACAAATATTTATCTGTCACATAAATATTTGCCCCGCCGGAAATCGAACCCGAAACCCCTCGCTTCGCAGTTCGCAGGCAGGATCACTACCAACTAGGTTACAGGATCTAAAGCTACGCACGGGGTCATGAACCTCACGGCCGCGCGCGACCGGCTCACGGCGTGGCGGTCGAGTTTACACTCAGGGGAGCGGGGTATAGGGGAGTGAACAAAATGCCTACAACGGTCGAATAATCTCGCCTTAAATATAGAATCGGACGCAAAAAATATGTTCAACCCTGAGATTCCTGAAGTTCAATCAATCAAATTAGCGGGAACAAAGTAGCGGGTATTGATTCTCAACTAATATTTTTGTAAAAATGACCTTAATTTTATCGGAGAGATAATACAACATCCAATATTATTAATCGACTCCCGGCAGCGGCTGGCGGCTAACGGCTGGCGGCTGGCAGACATTATGTAACAGATGAGCGCTCGCCACTTGTATTGTTGTTGTGTACAAGGAAAATATCTCGATGTAAGAACAGGACGATAAATAAACCGTGACCGCTATCGAAGCTCAGGCCAGCCAGAAAACAAAAAAAAATCAGGGTGGCTGGTTATTTCACTGGAGGTAACCGAGCGCGTCCGAGAGGAATGATGAAAATCGTAATTTGCCGACACGATCTCATTCAGGAAATAGATTTTGAATAATTTCATCGGAGTTTGAATTGTTTTAAACTAAATTAATAGGGTTGATAAAATCAGAAGTAAACCGTGAAATGTATATGAGGCATGAGGATGTAAACGAGCTTTTGAATTTCATTTTAAACTCGCTCGTTTCAATTTATAAAACGAACAGACTTTACATCAATATGTTGTTATAACAGTGTTAAGGATCTCGAAATATTTAAGAGTAACAAAATGAATAAACAAAAACATAAAATCTATTGTCTGAACAAACAACAAAGAATAGTACATAGAAACCGTAACCGAAGAGCGCTGCAGCTCCGATGCTGCTCTATGAAGCCGTGTTTCGACTTTCGGCGTCACGTCCAATATGAATGCAGGCGTATGCACGCGGCCGCCGCCGAATGCGCCTCCATTGCCTCTGCCTCGTGCCTCGCATTACCGATCGTGTACTCATACCTTATTCATGCCTCATGCCTCGCCCAGGAACCAACGATACGATAAAAGAAAAATCCTTTCAGCGATTGCGCCATGTATTACCTACTTATTTTCAGATGCGTGAGATGTTTGAAGTTAAAAAAACAATTCCATTCGGGAAGTTGAACAAAGGGTATAAAAATAATGCTTTATTGTTTTTGAGTTAAAATAATGTGTACGGTCAAATAATAATTTGAATCGCGAGCTACGGCCGATTGAGTTCGGGCCGCTGTTTGAGGTGTTCGCGTGTTTCTCATTTGAAGTTCTGGTGACTACTCAATGTATTTTAAAAGCGTCTATTAGGTACAATATCTACGATAAAACTACCTCTCCTACATATCTGGTCTGAATTTAAATCTATCATTATTTATATCTACTGCCTATAAGCATAAAGTGTATCACAAAGATATGTATATATCGTCCAAGGCTGGGTTGGAGTGTATACTGTATGCTTTCGTATGTTCAGATCATCTCTGTAAACCATGTATCAAAGAGCACTTCAGTACTATGAACATAGATCTCTCTCTGTGGGCGTAGTTATATGTCAGGACTGCCAGGATACTAAATAAAACACACAGTTCAACAGGCACAAGTATACTCTTCGTTTAATGCCTGATAACACCCGGTTTCATGAATTCAACGTTATTTAGTTTTCTTTGGTTTCGCGATACTATATCAATCTGTCTATCGTAATGTCAGTTCTTCTTATTCTTAATTTTCATAGATAATACGAACTTATTTGAGACTGTGCCGACACGGCCATTCTGAAAAGACACACGTCCTCGTGTGTGAATCGTACGAAATCGCGTCATTTTAAACAAACGTAACATAAACCAAGATCTTCAAAAATCATTACTAATTTGGATCAATTCACCTGAGCCACGTACCATAGTCGTTAACTTCAACTATCAAAAGTAACAACAAAAATGCCAAACGATCTTTGAATCTCGAGTGAGTCCCTCAATCTCCACGGCTTCCAAAGCCAACCAACAATCTCCATGGTTCCCACAGTCGATCAGCAATCTCCATTGCTACCATACACATATCCAACAAGTAAATAACGTCACCCTCACCAGAGCAAAATGCGCATCGCGCACCCACGGACTACTTGTGCTGCAAAGTTACTGACTCGAGTTCCCATGTTTTCTTACTTCATCAACAATCTCATTATTAAAATCAAATTCGACTGGTACATGACCTACAGGCATTCTCATTAACTTTAATTTACTTTACTGCCAAAAGTTCACTGCTTCACTATGTGTTTTCGCTATGGAGAAGAAGCAGCGGAAGAAACTCCATAACAACACTTTTTTAAATACGGAACTACCAAATTATTATTTGCGCGATTTTAAAATATTCACGTCACGCGTAGGGTCGTTTGGTACGTCGCGGTCGCGGCGTCGTCACCGAATCAAAGCATCTCGTTCGTTTGACTCACTGTCGGCCATTGCTGACGACTCACACGTCCTCGTGTGATCATTCTGTAAAGACAATATCAACACAGTAATTCGTTCGGCTATTCTGACTTCAAGAATAAAGGGAAGTATGTGTGGTTATGTTTTTTGTGTGTGGTCGTAATCCCAGATAAAATTTCTCAACTCCCATATCAACTATGTTCAATAAAGAGACAAACTCATTCCTCAATAAAAATAACGGAAAGGCGTTATAAATTCCCGTCTCCATCCATACTACTCAATTTTCATTTTAAACGTAAACCACAAGTAACATCACATCAAATCGTAATTCAATTAAATTCAGTTCAATTCATTTTATTTGTCTTAAGTACATTAAGGCACTTAGCCTGTATTAGTCATACAAATATTGTCATCAAATTCGAGTATCACATCATCGTAATTCCTTCAAAATAAACTTCAAAACATTTTAAACCGCTTTTACCTCAGTATTCAGACGCTTTTGTTATTGTTCAACCAGTATTTAAACAGCTTAAGCTATTATCCAACCTGGTTTTTTACACGTTATGTCACAGTTCAACACACAAAAAAAAATGGCTGAAGGTTGATCATCATCATTAAACTCAAAGCTGAGAACATCATCAAATTACTCTTAAGTCAACAAATTAACCACTTTGCTTAGTACACATACATTACTGATTCTTTCTGTATCCACCAACGCCTTGCTCGAGCGTTCTCACAAGGGACACGCTAATACCAAGCGTTCCCACCCCATGTGTCACTAAGCATTGTGTTGGCCCAACTGCCTCATCACCATCATGCGGCCTGCATTGATCTCTACTATAACCATTTGACCTTCAGACAATTTAAACAGTCACGGCTGTTACAGATAAAGAGACCTTATTAAGCCACGCTTAATACGAATTCAACTAAGAATACTGGTTAAACAATTTATCTCATAGCATAACAGATTATAACCCTAACCTAGACTTACCTAACCTTTTTTTAAACCTAACCTAACCTAAACTTATTAGTCCGCAGTGGTTTTGAGCACCGCAGTGCTGCTTAGAATCCATACGGATTTATGTGGATGATGTGTATTCTAAGAGACTCGAAAATGCTCAGAAACTATCGAATCGAAGACGAATACTTGACGCACCTAATCTTCTCTCTGAACTCAACATTTCCGTACCATCCAAATCATCTAGATCACCATGGTTCAGAATTTTCAATGACGCACAATGTAATTCCAACTAGAATTATTCGCACATTTAGGAATATTTCCAATCATAATGACATTGACTTATTCACAAGTGAAATCCACAAGTTTCGAAAGGCTCTAATTAATTTGATTTCTTCAGATGCACTCCAATCCTCAATTCAATACTACTAATATCACTTTTTTCTATAATCATTGTAATTATTTCCTGCCCATTAATGTTTTGTTAAATTATGTTCCTCTGTGTGTCCCCAGTCATAAACCATCAGTGCTACATCTCATTGTTAACTCGTCTCATTCAAATGCATGACCACCAAGAAACGGCCATATAGTCTATTTCACTAAGAAGGTTTTACAATATTGGCACAATTCAACAATACCGCCAATAATCGCGTAAGACTCTCTTACTATCGCTCCGAACACGTATCACTAACAATCGTTCCGTACCAATAATAAAATTAAATGAAATTAAAAAGATTAGTATAGGCAATTTGTCGAACGATCCTCAAGCAAACATCGCCCGCATCGTAAAAGCAAACAAAAGTTATTGCTCATCTCATTTATATACTCCGCCACCGCAAGTGACGTCCATTCGGACACAAACTGTACTCACCAAATAATCTCCATCAATTTATCTAAAGAATAGGATCCAAGTTCTAAGACCCTGGTGTCTATAAATTCCGTAGTAACGTTGTAGGATATTTGGAGAATTAAACATTTCTTTCTTTCTTTCCACTAACTGATCAATTAGGTAAACATTACAATTCAATCAATAAATAAATAATCATCAGCACCACATCAATTATTCAATCCACTTTTGCATTAATAAAAAGAAGAATAACTTTATAGCTTGACGTCGCATCAACAACTCATCTCGTCATCGTACCAACAAATCCCAGTTTCAACATTAGGACATCTTAGAATTTAGGAAACAGCACCGATCATTTGTGAGAAAGTAAGAAACACAATTATTTGAAATGGGTTTTTGAACTTAGGACCCACCTTGATCTGATTGCTTTCATTCCATCTTATCACGTTTAATCTAACGCTAATTAGATCATCTATCATCCTCAACTGTATGAATCGAACATAACATTTCAAATTCAACTCTGTTGAAGTGAGCAAGTCTGTAGAAGAGTGGTCTGTAGTCAACACGACATTTCAAAATTTATTATTCATCATAATTGTCATCAGCCGTCACATCGACAGACTATAATACTTACGTCAAAACATAATATGTCATAACAAACCTTGATGACAATTTTGTCCTATTAATCCAAGAACAATCAAAACATTATCACAAAGTTATGCAGGCAAAACACGAAATAAAATAATGCTACTATTTAAATATGCAGTCACCGTTACTCGTCAACTGAAGATATCAATCTACCATTCATTCCACTTTACAACGATCCACAATGTCGCACGATCATTAAAGTTGCCAATACACAAATCAATATCAATCTTACAAAAGAGCTATAGGTGCGTAGTTAAGGCTCAGAATCCATCTGAGAGTTAAGGCATGATAGGGAACGCTACCGTTATAATCAAGGCATCTACTCGACCATCTTACCATGTTCAAAATCACAATGCAATCAATGATAGAATTAGATGCATAATTATGCTAAAGCGACATGACCATTTGATCACTGGTGAACACCTCATAATATAACGTAGCATCACAGATAGGTTGGTCTTTCCGTTGCGTTATACTCAACGATATAGTACCAGAAGAACACCATGTTACGATTGCATCTTTCACCAACTTTACCAACTAACGAGAATTATCTTTAGTTTATGAGTTTCGGTTCTCTAAAAGTAAATGAAATGTTAACAACTGAAAGCTTTATGCCAATCATGCCGGGGTTCGACCATGCACAGGTTAACTCAGTAGTCAGCACAGGACACAGCGCTCGCAACAACGCCGGCAGGAGCATCAACAACCCGTTGCAGTTTAGCAGGAACCAGCCTCGCTCCACACTCGCAGCTATACAGATTCAAATCTCGTCATTTTTTCCTTAGCTGAAACATTTAAGATAGGTTACTCTCAATTGCATGATATTGAGCATCATATTCACTGGGGCTACTTATCTTGCATTCCTTTCGTGAAAAACCTGAAACCAAATGCTTATTTCCATCTATTTCTCGAATTTTAGTCATAAGTACCAACGCGCTGTGGATTTTTAGATAAAGCCCAACTTCGCTATCACACTCCATGATCTCATCATCTCCGTTATGTTTAATTGATTTTGTATCGTTTCGTGTAAAATTTTCCTTCACGTTTATTTCAAATGTCATCCAAACTGTTTTGTCCGTCATTTATTTTCCGACATGTATTTCTCAGATTCTCATGAAAACTGTATCACCATCTGGGTTTTTTATCCCACGCCTGATATCGTCCAAGGCTGGGTTGGAGTGTATACTGTATGCTTTCGTATGTTCAGATCATCTCTGTAAACCATGTATCAAAGAGCACTTCAGTACTATGAACATAGATCTCTCTCTGTGGGCGTAGTTATATGTCAGGACTGCCAGGATACTAAATAAAACACACAGTTCAACAGGCACAAGTATACTCTTCGTTTAATGCCTGATAACACCCGGTTTCATGAATTCAACGTTATTTAGTTTTCTTTGGTTTCGCGATACTATATCAATCTGTCTATCGTAATGTCAGTTCTTCTTATTCTTAATTTTCATAGATAATACGAACTTATTTGAGACTGTGCCGACATATATTTACCTACGCACAAATTCTGAAATGAAATCTAAATTGTGTCTCGAAATCACTACAGGCTGTGTCTAATGTTAGTCTAGAGCGTAGTTCATCACACTGATCTAGTGCGGACTGGTGAGAAATTAAAGACCCAATCCCGAGAAGCCCTTCGAATAAAAAGCAAACTAACAATAGCGGTCATCCGTTCAACTTCCGTCCGCTGCCGACATTTGATTGACAGAAGCCATCGGGCTCCACCGCCCGATCGATACATGAACGTTATAATAACACGACTACCAGCAGCTGGTAAAAGCCACGATCACGAGCACATCCCGGTCCGGTCAGCCGGTTGAGTTACGAGGAAGGACGCAGGAACGCAGAGACAATTTAGCGGAAAGCTGAGTCCGTACCTGCATTGTCCGTTCGCCCTATTAATTAAATTCTCTGACACTGAAATTGAATTAATTTCCCGAAAAAAGTTCCACGAGAGAATAATAGGGGCAGGAATTCCCAGTGTTATATTAGAATTGCCGGGATTATGCGGGATCCAACTTAATTATGGGTTTCGTTCAAATTACGCTGCTCTTTATTTTTTTAAAGACCTCTCAATTGTGTGTGAGAGGTTTTCACGATGTGACCAGAGGCCACAAATGTCTTTGAAATATGCGTAATTTTGTTTCCGAGGTCGGCCCTCAAAGCCCAATTTTTTCTTCAGTCTTAATTAGAGATAACAAGTATAATTACATTTTAAAATAAACTGTGTTTTGTAAAATCATTTGAAGTATATTTTATTTATTTCGTCAAAGACACGCTAACAGCATTACATACATAAAACAATCTTACGTTACGACTAATACGTACATTGTATGAATGCCTATTAAAGGCCTGTACATCATTTACAATACAATATTATGTTGTAGTGGAATATAGGTATGTAACAAATAAAGGAATGAATTTCAAAATTTTAAAATATACACATAGATACGGAATTATTGATTCTCTTCAAATCAAGAGTGTTGATTACATATTTATAATAATTATATTGTTGTATATCATGATTATAATTCATTTCATTATAACTAAAGGTCGTAAAACAAAATTGAGTTTTAATGTAGTTTGGGTTGAGGGGTTGTAATTTAAGAACCCACATAATTTGCGGCAATGTGTATGTGGCAAGTTTTAAACCTTTCAAACTACAACTGCCATAAAACTGATGATTGAATGAGGCGAAACTTGTTGTTTCTTATACTTTGTAATGGTTATCACAAAGATAATAATAGTATGCAGTGTAGGGAGGTGGCTGGCGCGGACCGGGAGCCAGGATTACCCGGAGGATTCAATACCATCTCAACGAACAAATATAATAATATTATGTTAGTAGTGACAACTCAGAGCATTTTAACCGCTCATTTATACACGCGGCTCGCGGATCGTCTCGTGGCTCGCGCGCGCATCTTACATCTTAAACCTGTCATACATGCGTAGGGAAAGCACACTACAGATTATCAAATTCCATATTTAACATTTTTGCACAAATACCATCAGTACAATTTTATGATTCAGGTTGTGATAGGAGATAAGCCTTTCAACAAGTTTTATTTATATCTCATTTCTCTATTTCATTATAATAATGTCTTTGAGACCTGAATTGTATTGAGAACCGAATTTTAAGAAACCTATTAAGCGACCCTTAACTTGTTTTGTAAGCCAGGATAATTATATTGTCTAAAAGATATAGTTTGGTGAATTTTGTTTTATTTATAGCCTAAGTATTTGCATCAATATAGGCAATTCTCTTAGAAAGGATCACAGAATACTTTAATTTTCTTTTATATACAGCTAAAGTAACATTTCTGCGATCATCTGAATAGAAAGAATCTAAAAATATACCTACTGACAATGAGTTTTGAGAACATTGTTCATCTTTGCATTTACAAGTGAAGAAAGATTTGTAGTAAAATTGTAGTTAACTTCTGTTTCTTTACGAGATTAAATCGCTGGAAAAAGTCCTCTTCTCGTTCGAATATATTTACGAATTTCTTAATACTCGTATGTAGCAAACAGCCTGTACCTAATCATTTTTACCTTTGACGTGAATACAGTTTTGACTTTAGCAAATATTGAAATGAGATTATAAAAACTACGATTCGTCATTGTGACCGGTCGTCATTGAGGCGAACCCGTAATTTAGCGAAACCCGACCCGACCCAATCAGGCCGACCGTCCTCAGTCGGGGCAGTCGGCCCCGTACATTCAACGTCGTCTGCAATTTACCATGTCATGTGTATTGTATCATATTTCTGATTATTCTGCGTCTCCGTCAATTTATGTTAGTGACATATTGAAATTCGAGAAAATAGACTAAAGATATAAGAATCACACAATTCCACAAGAGTGCGGAAACTTCGTTATAATTTGACGTTACCGTATGCATTTTATTATTAAGTCCAAGCAAACATTCAAAAGTGCAAAGTGCGTGAAGGAACCTGCTCAACAATGAACGACATTGGGCTCTTTATTTTGGTCGCTGAACTCTTTATTATCCACTGTTCAGTACAAATAGAGTCGCAGTCAGCTAAAGGCTGGCTCGAAGATCAAGTTCAACATCGAGAATTTTGTCATTAACGATTTTATAAAATTCAAAGCACGTTTGCCAATTTCACAGGTTGCTGTTTCTAAGGATGATCTAAAGGGATGATAAGTACATGGAACACATAGATACTATGTTGTATTTGGGTACTGTTAACATAGAAAAACTGAAATTAAATTCCTGATTTGACTGCGGTCGGTTATCATTCGGGTCTTTAATCACTGACCCCGGTACCCGCCCGGTACCCGCCCGGCGCCCGCTACCCGCTGCCCGGCCGGACCGGCCGACCGGTCAACCCAATAAGTCCCAACCTTTTCACAGTACACTCGTACTTTCAATGACAAATGTAATTTTACATGATACGGTGTTCTGTCTTGTTTCACATTACGACGATATTGTATAAAATAGAGCTCCCAGTAGAGGCCACTAGTGGTTCTAGAGTAATTACTCAAAGGGTTTTAGATGTTAACCATTTTCACATAATGAAGAGTTATTGTACGAGTTTAACCTAAGTTTACTATATTAGTCTCCAAATAACATGTAAAAATTTAAATGTGTGCAAATCACACGTGGTAGAAGTGAAACCTTAAAAAAAATTGTTTTCAAGATAATGAGACGAATGTAAAATTTGGGGAAGATGATAATTGTAGGTTTTACTACTCCACTCTACTCCACTCCACTCAACTCCCCTACCCCTGTACAATGCTTCCTATCTCACTTTAGAATTTATGTGTCCGTCTCTTTTTACTGGACAGTTTCGTTTCATCGAATTTCAAATCACCCCCGTACTAAAGAAGTTATCACTTCAAAAATAATACGGAATTAGCTGTCTATAAGCCTAAAAAATTTCGCTGAAATGATCTATCAATATAACCGGAAGAAAATTTTAAGTAGCTTCACTTAAAATTAGGGGAGATTCGATGTAGAATTTAAAAAAATTAAAATTGGTCTTTCTTTGCTTTGGTTGGGTTGTAAGTTTGGTTAAGTGGTTTCTCCTATCGCGGTATCACCCAAAAACCACGGTACAGTGCGGATTAGTGGAGTAACTACTTGTCATTATTTTAAAGCTGACTGACCCTACTGTCGAAATAAGACCATTATCTAGATATTTATTTGGTCAAAGGGCTGCTGCTAATCTCCCGTTTGATTGAATGCTCTTTACAAGTTTCATAATGTTACAAAAATCCACTAAGTATACTTCAAAAGACGCAATCTCTTTGGACTGACCCATTGTGTGAGCGGTCAACAAAAACACGAGAAATATCACCTCTGCTGTGTCCTTAGCACGTGACGAAAGGACTATATAGAGCGCAAACTTCATGCACTCCAAGACGGTGTGTTGTGCACATTATGCACACATTTTTTGCTAATGACACTCGACGTAGAAAAAACATTGTTTGGTTGATGAATAGATACTTTGAGATTTCAGTATCTTTTGATAATAAACAACTGGTCTGAGGTGACGGATAAATTTTTTTTATTAAATAAACGCTACTGCCAGGTGCTGAAAGATAAATTCTAGCAAACCTTGACGACTACGGGTACCGATTCGAATTAACTGACCACCAAATGTATGGGTCGTGATTGCGTTCAATTCTCGAAATGTCTTTAAGAAAAAGTTAATCTCGTTAGCAATTGGATTTTGTTTTTCTTGGTCGCGACAATCACTACTAAAGGGCCGAATATCCGGTGTCCGGCCAAATCAATATCCTTTTCATTTCTACTTTGTATGTCCCCTATTGAGTGCAATTAACGAAGCACGCAGAACACGTATGAAGTGCGGTCTCTGTGTCGTTCGTCCTCCAGTGGCCACACGGAGTACGTTTTGTGCTCTTTGTGGCGATTAATGTGTGGCCCGGGACTCGGGAGCCGGGACTGACACTCGCCATTAGACTCCGCCGCTGACCACCACCAACACAATGGATAGATAATGTTTTTACATTTACTTACAAAAATCTTTAATCTATCAACAATTGTAAACATCTTTGTGCTTGTTTTTGTGTCCATTTCTATATTATATCAACACGATATGACTATACAAAGCCATTAATCTCGTACATGATTGTAAATAGATTGTATCGATTTTCGGTCCATGATGACGGATCTTAACTACAATAGTTAAAGGAACAGTGGTGCTGTAGTTAAATTATGGATTTTATAATAATAACAATTTTACAATTACGACAAGTTCGCGTGGCAGATCAACATGATCTACTGTCAGTGCAGTAGGTACATCGTCGGTCAGATCCAGTTGGATAATTTTATTAAAGCAAGAAACTTTATTTATTTACATGGTTTAATTTCCATTTAGTTGAAGTAACTAGTATAAATTAAAAAATTAAAAAAGGTGTCTCCTAAGAATATTACACGCATACATAGGGGAGAGTGTGTATGAAAGAGCCAGGCTTTGAAAGAGCCGATGTCATTTTAACTAACTTACCGATATTTTACCATAGATTCATTTTACTTTTTATATAGCAACAGTGGATATCTGTTACCCACAAAAATTTAACAGTTCTATGAAAATAAATGGCGTCGTAGGATTACAGCAAAAATTTGGAAGCCAAAAAGTAAGTTTATTTGCATTTACTTATATATTTTTAAAAATAAGAGTGTTGCATAAACTGACAAGATGATTATGCTGTGTTGTTATGCATATACATGGTTTTCTTATGCACAAAAAATATTGGACTTACGTTTTGGTGAAAAACTTTAATGTAAGGTTATATTTTTGATCACGCAATGTTTTGAAAGAGCCAGCGATCAATGCTTTGAAAGAGCCGGCTTTTTCATGAAACAAATGGTGGCTCTTTCAATACACCAATAAGTTTTAGTTTAACATTCTTGTTTTTTATACCGTGGCTTCAACCCATTAATGGCCCACTACTGGGCACGGGTCTCTCCTTCTGAGGTGGCCTACAGCATACTCCACCATGCTGCTCCAGTGCGGTTTGGTGGAGGGATTAGTGGCCAACCCGAGTGTCGGAAGTTTTCAAACCGCCCGAGGGCCTCCGACATGGATTAACAACATGGTTTATTTTATGATAACAACCGGGACCGACGGCTTTACGTGCCCTCCGAAGCACGGAAACGCTCAAGAAATTGCCACTAGCGGTCACTCATCCAACTACCGATTTTATATTTCATATCAAAGATTTATAAATTTTTTTGAGATTATCTTATGATAACAACCGGGACCGACGGCTTTACGTGCCCTCCGAAGCACGGAAACGCTCAAGAAATTGCCACTAGCGGTCACTCATCCAACTACCGATTTTATATTTCATATCAAAGATTTATTAATTTTTTTGAGATTATCTTATGATAACAACCGGGACCGACGGCTTTACGTGCCCTCCGAAGCACGGAAAAGCTCAAGAAATTTTTGCCACTAGCGGTCACTCATCCAACTACCGATTTTATATTTCATATCAAAGATTTATTAATTTTTTTGAGATTATCTTATGATAACAACCGGGACCGACGGCTTTACGTGCCCTCCGAAGCACGGAAACGCTCAAAAAATTTTTGCCACTAGCGGTCACCCATCCAACTACCGATTTTATACTTTATATCAAAGATTTATTAAATTTTTTGAGACTGATTTTTATGAGGATAATATTACTGATTTAGATTAAGTAAATTATTATTGAGGCTATTCAAAAATTGTAATTTTCATAGAGTTATACAAGTTTAATTTCAATTTGATTTTTTAAGTTTATTAAAAGAATTTGGTTGTTGATATAACTGTTTTGTTTGTATTAAATAGGTATCGGCTCTTTCATAACACCCCGTGGCTCTTTCATTGACATGCTGTCATGAAAGAGCCGATTTCCCAATTTTTTACAAGTAGACATATTTCACATTATTAAAATTGTTATCGATTTGATTTAAAATTGATAACATTAATTACTAACGTGATTATTAAAAAAAAGTAGTTTTCTTCAAAAACAAAGAGTCCAAGATGCTTTTTTTTTACACTTTCTAAAACTGGCTCTTTCATACACACTCTCCCCTATGTATGTATGTATCTCTTAATAAACACACAGTAAAAGATGGGTTACTTTTCTCTGCAGGTGACTGTACAAGATACCTACGCGCGAAAAACATAACCCTTCCTTGGCAGTCGGGTAAAAATGGGGAAAGATGTATCGAAAGTGGGTTCGTCATAGTGTGAAGGCATTGTACGGCGACTGGAGCGCGAGGAACGATTGTGAGAACAAACAAGGAGCATTGTGCTGGTAAACGATGACCGCTTGCGCCCCTCCCCCTCCCCTCCCCTTCCCTCCCACTCCCCTCCCCCTCCCCTCCCCCTCCCCTCCCCTCCCCTCACCTCCCCTCCCCCTCCCCGCTGGGAGTAAATTCCAATTCAAAGTAATTCAAACACTCACACTGGTCCTGGTACCAACGCTATCGTTCTATGTTAATTGAACGAACGATATGCTGTAGCTCTGGAGAGAGTTGACCGCTTCAGATGAAATTGTATTTTTATTAGAATAATATGAGAGTGGTAGTTAATGATGCAGTCTCTGGTTCGAATGCAACTAGTTTAAAGCATATGAGGTTTGTGTAGGAGGGGGTAACTTTGGTCTTACGTGCAACTAGTCTTCAACTAATTTAGTTAATTCTCATTAAGTCTTGTTCGATATGAAATTCAGTCCACTTTTCAGCAAGGCTTTATGTCTAAGTGCTTGTTCACACTGAACTCGCGGGCGCGGACGCGGTCGCGAAATATCAAACATATTATGACCTACTATGAAAGTCCGCCCGCGCCCGCGCCCGCGAGTTCAGTGTGAACAAGCACTTATGCATAGCCAATCATTGTGTGATGCCCCTTTCTGTGCACCAGTGACCGACGTTAAACAAGATACTGTTAGAATTGACATACGACTTTGTTGCAAATTGAAAGAGTCAATTATGTATTTTATCACGAAAACTTAAATAGTAGGTATGTATGTAAAAATACAATGTTTTCGGTCATTAAATTTGTAGCAAATTGATTCAGTAGTTTACAACTAACACAATGATAAATAGATATATGACTGTAACAAATGATTCCGCATAAGAATGTCAAGTAAGTCGATGGCCCTGTATAGAAAAAACCAAGTGTATTGAATAATACCTACATGAAATAAATGATTTGAGTTTGAGTTTGCAAGTTGTGCTTCTGCGATAAGCCGCTAAGAATACAGCTGCAACACTGAGCTTAAGATAACCTTCGCAGAGCGAAGGAAGTTGGCTTGCAAAATATTTCGCATACATAAGCAGATTCTAAGCAGTACCTAAATGCATTTAAATGCATTAAAATTTTTATGCACTTTAAAATAAATTGTTACATCTACTTACTTTTATATTTCTTACGTTTCATTGACTTTACTTATAATACTTTGTTTGAAGAAGTCACCGTTGTTATAATTATTTCTATAGTAATAACATAAAAATCTTATTCTCTTACAAAAAGATGAACTTTATGCTACTTCTTGTCTTTGTTATTAACTTGAGTTTCTACCGTTTACTTTAGATTTAAAAGCATTTGCTCACAAATCTCTAGATGCAGACGGAAAATGAGTTAGAGAGATAATCTCATTTTAGCTGTTTTGTTGTTTGCGGTTAAAAGGTTTGTTTTGTCATTATAAAATAAAGTAAAAGCTTTAAAGTAGTCTATTCAGAGCAATATAAATGAAATAAGACCTGTATATTTCATGTTGTTTTAAGTGTCTTAACTTGCAATTTAAAAGTGCACCACAATGGATTCTGTCTATTGAACATTTTCAATTTTAAATTACATTAACCGAAAGTACCGAAACACTCTTCTACATTACAGTAGAAGCGGAATGCTAACAGCATTTTCTACTATTCCTGCAGTTGCCATTCATTCGTAGTCTCACTAAAGTCGTCCGCAGGAGCTATAACCGACAAATTTACCTGACAGCATTTTACATAGATTGCTGGTTCCTCCATATATTCTCGCTCAAAATGTCCAAAAGACATGCAACGTCACACTGGAGCCAAATTATGCAATCTCCTGGATGGCTTGCGGTGATAATCATAATGTATGCCTCCAGACTGCCCCATCAATGAGCGCTGGACTCGCGCCAGCTTCCGGCTGCGCACTATCTCCTTTATTATTCGCAATCTAAGAGACGATATACCAAATCTCTTATTAAAATTACCCAACACGCCGAAACGAACTTTAAAGTCGTTACAGAAGAGTCCATTCTCAAAAGTCCAGACCTTTAGAAAGCCTCATTAGAGCCAATGAAAAGGGTTGAAAGAACTCGATTAAGTCGTGGGTTTTAATAAGATAGTAATTTTGTGCAAATGTGTTGGGAATTCGGCCCTCGTTTTCGTATAATGGCTTCTTTACCCGTCGCTGCGGAGCTAGTGTGCGTCGGAGCCAGACGGAATTAAGGGAGACTTTGAAGTCGAGAACAATGTGTTGGATTCTATAGTGAGAGGTCACAAGGTCACCTTCACTAACTATCGCTCGCGCTGCTCGTCAGCCGTCACTGAGCTCGGGATTTGAGCTGAGTTTGCACTTTCTTCTCTCTTACTTTAACAAGAATTGTTCAGGTTATGATACACGTAGAATATGTAATAATTAGTTAATAACAGTCTTCTTAATGAAGTTTTATCTCAATTTAAAACCTTTATAAATAATACATAAGTACTATTATTTCTTCTGTGATAAGACGGAATGAAATAAAACTATACTACCCACATAATGTATATGACATTGAATCACGCCTGCCATTGTTATTTTGGGGAACTTTGAGCGTCACTTCAGTTCGACTGTTTTATAACAATACAGCAACAACTGAGGCAGATATTTGTTTATTCTTTACAAAACAAATAAACGCCCTAAAATTTTACCACTATTCCCGAAGATGCTTAATTCTCTCGATTACATTTAGGTCACTAAATCAGCCGAACTTAATTACATGCTTCCTCAAAAACAACCAGAAATGTCAGTAGTTCGACATTGTGTTATATCACCCGAGGCTTAACAAAGCATAGATATCCGGATTTAGTGCAAACCATATTTTTTGTTTATGGCTGATCTGTGTTGTGGCGCGACAGACCGAGAGCGGTTCCAACGTCCCCGCATTCCTCCGGTCGGTCAGCTCACGGCGCTATGGGCGGGAATTCCGATATATCTTGAACATTTTCGCGCCACTGAACAAGCTTTATAAACCTAGTGCGAGTACACATCGGTCCATAGAGCCTTGACAGTATATAATAAACGGTCGAGATGCTATAACCTGAGGGAAAAATATCTAGTAATTTGAATTCAGATGCGGATTGAGGTTCTCGAGCAGGGTATCTGCGAGTTTAAGTACTGAATAAGGACGGTGAAGTTTCTGAGTAGATAAAGTAATAACTCATTGTTTTGTGTGTTTTATTTCAACAATTCCCAGTTTTGGTCCCCTTATGGCGGTGCAGAATAAAGTCCTCATTCACATGCCAGCAAAATTCTTTCCGTGAACCTTGCCTCATGCCTGGCTATCGCACTCTAGCTTGAGTCAACCGGCAAAAGACTCGTGTTTCGGCTGGGGGGCTGCGGGCGTGAGAGCGCGTTCCATCCTTCTATCTTATCTCTTATTTCTTGTCTGGTAATGCATAGGGTGTAAAAGATGTTCAGGGGCGTTGGTGACTTACCAGGAGCCTCTTCTGTTCGTTGGTTCATACATAAAAAATGTAATAACAAATGTAAATAAATTTGGTTTTGGTTTCACGTATCAGGTAATTTGACACTCGGGCTCAAACTCTGAATCAGTCAGGTCCAGGCTAATTAATGTTGTTAATAATTATGTACTGATTCCGCCTACACGCTGCTGTTTAATTGAACCATTCAGATGTAATGCTAATGTTCAGTCCATAACGAGCATTTCATATAAAAGGCCGGCCCAAAACTAACTAGTAATGAGCGTATCAAACCACTTAATTAGTGCAGTTCATATTATTATGAAACGGATGGTTATTATTAATAATTAATTAACGATTGCATTTAAAAATTGTAGCTGAATATGTAGCAAATTTTAGGTACGAAACATAATATTTTGTAATGAACAACTCATTGTTATGTTTGAAATACTACGTCTTTTAATGGTTTAGTATAATTCTATAGTTATTTAAGTACACAATAATTAAAATAACGCTTCACACTCATAGTCCCACACTAGGATTCCCTGTGTCATGGGTGCCATGGACAACACACTAGACAAGGACATTCACACCCAGACCGAGAACAGAAATTCAAACTCATCATTCAAACTTCCGCCTTGCTGGGAATCGAACCCAGGACCCTCGGTGCGGCGATCCGGCATGGTAACCATTGCGCCACACGGGTCGTCAATTATTTTTGTTTAGTGAATTATGAATAGCAGACAAATAATTGCGAAGTCCGTTAGTATTTTGTAAGTAACGTAAAGTTTTGTATCTTACTGCATACCACATTTCAGATCGAGCTCAGCTATTTCGTGGCCAAATGGCCAAATAGGGTCATGAACTCATGAGTAAATGCCCAAATTATCTGTGACTAGAATCTTTCTCCTGTAAACTTCTTCGAGTTGTTTTCTGCGACGCGATTCTGGCTTGAAGCCAAAATTTTATTTTTCTTGAAACAGGCCAGATGGCGCCGTCATCAGAACTGAAACCGTATTTCAAAAATGTTTTGCAATTTTTTCAGTAGTGAGGATTTTGACGGCGGAGATAACGCATCCAGTCTTTGCAATGCGTTCTTCAGTGTACTGGAATATGCTATGCAGAGCAGAAGGTATCGGTTATTTTTATTGGGAGAAAGATCTGGATGTTTAAAAGAAGCAGTTACTGCAAAATAACATAATTCCCTCATTTCATGATATTCATTAACCTAGAATAATTTCAGGTACTTCTAAAATGGTTTAAACATTTTCATTATGATTTTATACTTTACCTAAATACTCGTAATTTTAGGCAGTTTTTGTTTATTTTTGGAGTTTTATAAAAATTGTAAACGAACATAAACGGCAAGAAATATTCTCACTCATCATTTTCTTTTTCCCGAACCGTGTATCGGGTTTACCGAGAGTGAATTTTTTCGAACTTTTTTCTACAATGATCCGAGCGGCTAGTGAACTGCAAGTAATCCGCGATTACATACCGGTCTGCAATATCTCGAACAAGAACATAGAACGGCTAATATCAGCAGTTCTACAACAATAGATGCAGTTCAATCAAGAACGAAGAACCTATTTGCATGCAAAACGCTTGCTCTGGAAGTTTGAGTATCCAGGTCACATGGATGGGAGCAAACGAGAAATCTATATCTTGCAATGTCATTGACTGCTCTTCCACTGTTTTTGCACAGATTTTCATGTTATTATTTAAGCACTGATAGCATACCTACATCATGACATCATATACTGTACTAGCTGTTGCCCGCAGCTTCGCATACGGAAATTATGTTTTACCTTATTTGTACCTCTTGCAGAAGGAAATTTAAAAACGGTGAATTTATATTGAAGAACTTATATTTAGTAATTTATATACTGAAACCCACGATAAAATCACAAAGGATTCCTCCAGGAGCGGGTTTTGAAAAATAAGCAATATTCACATTAATTTGTATTTTTTTCTTTTTTTTTGCAAATTTTTGAAAAATTGAAAAATATATGTTCCATAAATTTAAGCAAGGAACATTTGATGCAAATTTGAAGCAAATCGATTGATGTTTTAAAAATATTCCATACAAACTTTCATCCCGTTTCCCGGGGAAACCTTTTAATTTTCCGGGATAAAAAGTATCCTAAAATATGACCCGGAGTATTAGTAACAACTTTACCAATTTTCATCGAAATCCGTTCAAGGGTTTTCATGTGATGCCCGGACAGACAGACAGACAGACAGACAATAATTCTAAAAAAAATATTTTTGTGCTCTAACACGTTATTGAAGTGCCCCCTAATCAAAATTTTTAAAAAATATTCAATGTACAGTAAATTTGCCCTTTGAGTTTTATTATAGTATAGATTTATCGTTTCGTAAGCAAAATTAAGCAATGTCGAGCGCGTTCGTATTTTGCTTAGTTGTAGGGTATATCTAGTAGTACTAGTGTAGTAGTATACCTTGATGCCTCTCTAAAATAACGTTGAGAGCTTCGTAGGTGCCACTGAATATTAAATAATTTAATTGGCCTTTGCCTCCTCCGCCAAGCTAAACTGCTTTCTTCATTCGGTATATTATTATTATTATCATCATTCAAAAGGTACGCGACAAGATGTTTTCCGAAATATGTGCCGAACAGTGGGACATACATGTATGTACTGCTCGTATTATAACACCCAGTGATGGAATATTGTGGAGCATTATTATCAAAAATATAGAGATAGTGGCGTATTTACTATTACAAGGAATCATGTGGGTTGAAACGTAGGTATCATTCTAACTGAAGATACCACAAACCATAATCATAATATTTACTTTCTCCTGACCCAGTTGTCTGAGCTCCCCGGGGGTGCCGGTAGTTTCCGTTGCACGTGAAATCGCAAAGGATTTCGTTAATCTTCTCTTCCATTACCGATCCGAGCTCGATGTCCCCCGTCACTACATACGTAGCTGTAGATATAATACAACCTGCATACTCTTTATCAGGGGTGTGATCTACTAACCGATACACGGCCTTGAGAATTATGGCTTTAGGAGGGTAAATGCATTTCTCTAGAATGTGGGTAATCATTTTGTACGCCGATTTTTCGACCCATTTGCATGGATTGTGGTCACGGCTAAACTTCGTGAGCAAGTATCCAAAAATGTCTACTCCTTTAAAATTATTTATTAGGAGGGTAGATACACAGTCGACCCGTGAGCTTATGTCCACCAAACGAATTCTGAAATTATAAAAAAATATTCGGTTAGAATCGCATGACGGCGTCGCGATTGCTCAAATGGAAACTTAATTTAATCAAAACTGTGAAAAACCAGTCACTTTGTAATTATGTCATAGTTATATTTCATTAAAATTGGTGGTTACAGCTAATAACTTTATTGATCAACAAAATTCACGGACTTGGACGGACTTATCTATACTTTTTAAAAATTTCAAGAACTAATACTGAATAACTAAAACTGATTCGAGAAGTAAAAAACACGATTCTTTTTTTGGAGTCGGTCGAGACTAGCAATTTTCATCACTTTAAAACCTATTAATTAAATTATTAACTTCAAATGAAAACTGGTTTAGGCCAGATCCTCACTACAATGCCGTTCACAGTTCGTTCTCGGTTTGATAAAATATTATGAAGTATAAAATATATGTGTGCATTCATACTATCCGTGACAGTCAAGTTTCGATCCAATTGTATAATTTGTACGTGATACGACTTTACCAGACCGAGATCGGATCGAGAACGGACTGTGAGCGGCATTATAGTGAGGATCTGGCCTTAAAGTCTTACATATTTTATTTCCAAACTGAGCAAGTGAGCATACAAAGACATTACAAACACAAGTTTACAAGCGTATAGAATTGGTAAATGGATACCCTCGACTGCCCTTGAGGGGCTTCGCTGACGAGGAAACCGGGCGCTCTTCAGTAATTTACAACACTGGCTTCCCTTGCACCGCGCCCCGAGAGCCTCCCAGCCCGGAACATGGGACTTATTACGTTAATATACTAATAAGTTGCCGCCATGAGGGTACGTGGAAATTAAAGCACATATTTCATGGCAATACAGATTTACAATAATTACCCGATCGCGTGGAACGCCTAACTCATGTAATCACTTAAATGAGGGGCGTCAAACAAGTCGTTTAAGTATTAATCACATTTTTTTAATTAATCCGCCGTCACTTAGCTTGGACAGTAGGAAACCTATTCATTATTGTAAAAAATAGTACCGACATCGGAAAATACGGTAAGTGACGCAATTTTTGCCGCATTTCAATTTTATTTATTTAGGTCCACCAACACAGGATAAACAATAACTTCTCAATATCTAGCCTAATCTAACCTACCTACAACCTAACCTAATATAAAATTCGTGTTCCCGCAATGACAGGTGAACACAACATGCATTAAATTTGTTTGATTGTATTTGTTTCATTCATCGTTTAAGGACTCTGTTTCCTTGTGTAAATTGAAAACGTACACATTTTATTCATTGTACAGTACATATAGGTCTATGATTGTACATAAGTATTTCGTTTAAAATCATTCAAAACATCAATCACTAAACTGCTAACTTTCAAAATACCTTTTATTTTATACTAAGTAGTACTTAAATTAACTTCATGAAATGAAAACTCGTTATCAATACGCAATCTTATCATCGAGGTGCCAAAGTACTCGAAATTTATAACGAATCCGCGTAGAAACTTCACAAGCAGCCTAGATTCAAAGAAGGATATCAGTTCTATCCTCTTAAAGTAGCGCTGAAAGTTTTATCCGTTATATCGCCGGGAAACTTTCGTGTAGAATCTATTTCTGATGTCTGAGAAGCCGCGAAAGGCTCCTGCGGAATTTAAACGATATATTCCACTACTGTCAGCCTCACCAGTTACCGCTAGATGGCATGCTAATAGCAGTTTTCGAAACGGAGAAACATTTATTGTTACGTCATACCAGTGAAATATTTTGTTATGAGCTTTAGAGAACTTTAAGATGATTCGACACGATGTCGTATCGTCGTACGAAAAAGGTGTTAGAGGTTAATAAAATTAATTAGAGTCAAGTGTGTTTCAACGCTGTTTAATTGTATTTAGTAATTATATTTTAATTTTTTTAATAATTTATTTAGTTTCCAACAACAATTGAAACAAAATAAGCATATAAGTAGATAGGTAAGTAAGGTAGTATAGAGCATACTTATAAGTTCTAACTTGGTGTGATAAAGCTGCTGTATAATTTAATGAAATATACGGATGAAACTAAATCAAAATTACGTCAAAGATTACAAACATTATTTTAAGGGGGATAATGTAAAAAGTAAAAAAAGGCCACCGTTAAAGAAAAATCCTTCGTGTTAGCCTACTGTTAACTTAGTGAATACGTAATATACGCGGTCATCCTCGAGAACAAAGCAATCACATCGCGTTGAACCAAACAAGAAGCACTGAAATCCCTTATTAAACACGACTGTAGTGTCTGCTTTTGTTATTAATATTTAATGTTTGATGGGCACTTTGGGCGCGCTAGACAGTTAGACAGGGCCTTCATTATTTGCTCACGAAGCGAAGGGCTTAGTAGAGAGTCAATAGTGCCAGCAACTGTAAACAAGGTGAATGAAATATAAATGAGTTACAAATTGGATTTCCAAACAATTCACAAGTGATTTCGGAGGCGGACGGCGGCGGCGGCTGTGGTTTTTATGATCCCAGACTACATTGCGATGATAGAACGGCAACTTCGTTTGACAGATATTTTAATGAAGTAGAAAATAATTTGTATTATTCAAGAATTGCAGTACCTAATAATGAACTAGTGGAAAATAATAATTATACTTCAGTGACTACAATGGTGTTTTACTGTCGGCCTAATCCACAAGCTCAAAGTCACGCAGCGAGCTATGGAGAGGGCTACGCGCAATATTCCTCTACGCGATCGGGTCAGAAATGACGAAATCCGTAGACGAACTAGTATAACCGACATAGCCGAACGAATAAGCCGACTGTAGTTGCAATGCGTCACACCACTGTCTCACTTCTAACCTGTTGTAAACCTGTTATTGTACTGGTAATTAACACTGATGTCCGTACATCACTAAATGGACTCACTGAAAATCAGCGCCGTAGCTACCACTACGGCATTATGCTGAGTGAGCTCCATTTTCTGGGCCACTGCACACATGCGAGCGTTACAGACCAATCATGTTGTAAATTTTTTGTTATTTCTATTTTATTTTTATGTCAGTTTGTAAATTTTAACTTTTCTTTTTTTTTTAACTATAATTATAAATTTTATCTATGTATGTATGTTCATGTGTGTACCTTTGGCACAGAAATAAACGTGTTTCCTTCTTTCTTTCCTTCTTTCTTTCAATGGGCTGGCCATAATGAAATGAAATCGATGTTTCAGGTCACGACAATAACAGAGCATGTCATAAACTCCCAGTTAAATAATAATTTACTAATAATAACAAAAAACCTTAATAATAATATAAAGTTATCTATCATAAAAGGTACCATTAATATTAGCTTAATGGTTGCATTGAGCCAAGAAATTGCCCCTACAAAATGAACTTAGGTAGTTTTTTGAGCCTCTTTAATCAGAAAGGTTAATATAATCTGAATTTTAAAGACTATAATAAATTATTTAGCATTTTGATTAAAAACTATAAATAGCAAGAAGTGTGTATCCGTCCTAAGACAGCTGTTTGACGCTACAAATAATGCGAACGTCAATAATAGCAATAAATATTAAATAGTGAATAGCAGATTCTCTGGAAGTGAGATTTTACAGGATTTCAACAGCAACGTAAAAATAGCAACAAAATGGAGCAAAATTTTGTTGCAGGATTTTTGCGTTTAAAAACAATTCAGTTCAGCGATTAATTGAAAGTAAACTATTGAAAGTATTTTTGCGCGGGTCGAGCCTCAAGCTATTAAAATTATAAAACAGAAGAATTTTATCCAATCCTGCGTCATCCCGGGCACGTCCCACAATTCCTCGTCGACAAGTTTCGCTAACTTTACGCCATCGGTTAAGTCGAATGAAACGGAGGCGCTCCGGTAATTTTTTCTTGGCTTATGCTGAAAATTAGATGTGCCTTATTTTAGGAACGATCCAAAATACTAAAATAGGTAGTTATTTAAAGGAACAATAAAAGAACAATTTGGTGTAAAGTTATATTCTCCAAGCTACTACGTACTTCGGTTCAAAGTATTAAGAATTCATCAAACACAAGATCTTATTCAGAGAACAACAACTTAATTGATGTTATTAACAATTCAATTGCAGGCGCCGCCGCGGCCGCCGCGCCGTAACACAAGTGTACGATAACCATGTTGACTATTTATTTCCATGTGAATAAAAACATTCAGCTGCGTCATAACATGTTTTGGCATGATGTGGCAAAACTGGAAAAGTTAATCTTGTTCAACTTGTGGCCAAAGTTAGCGGGGCTTCGACAAAACAGTTGTCAACATTAAATTGAGATGTGAAAGTCGCCGTGGAACATTTCTTTCGCTTCATCTGTATAACGGCATGAATATTTTAGGAATTCTGGATTACCATATTTAAATGGTCACGGGAGCGGGAGGGCTATGTGGTTCGGGTGAGGATTGACATGGCCACCCACAGCGACAAAGCCCTTACATTCATTGTGCTAAGGACTACATTTTGTAATAACTAGCATTACTACTATTTGAAGACCCGTGTGCCGCAATGGTTACCACGTCGGACCGTCCGCGCGTCTGCCGCCGCGGTGCCTTACCGGGGATCCTGGGTTCGATTCCCAGAGAGGCGGAAATTTGAATGATGAGTATGAATTTCTGTTCTTGGTTTGGCTTGTGTGTTGTTCATGGCACCCACGTCACAGGGAATCCTATTACGGGGTATCCTGACAAGCAAGCGTTAACTTATTTATTATGCAGAGAATCGATTATTTTGGAATATTGCGTGTCAATAACAAGGACTGGAAAATTGAATCTTTTGGGATTTGGCTGTTGGTAATTAATATCTCACTACCTTGTCTTTGTCTTATGCACACAATATTACCTACAATTTGTTCTTTCTCTCATTCTTAAACACACACATTCGTGAATTTTCATTTGCAACACTGGTCGAGAGTACGACTGATTTAAGATTAGTATTAGTAATACAAATAAGTAACGTTATTCGATTATGAAAATAAAAGTAGTTACTAACCAATAATCGATTATGAATATTAGTAATAAGTGAATGTTTCGATTATGTAAATGTATGTAAGTAAATAAACATTCTGAATTAACTTGCACACAACTTTGAATTAAAATGCAATACGCAATTAAAATGCTATACTTCTACCGAGAAATGCCTTCATTGCCAGTGTCGGATGTGCCTTTTTGTTTTACTTTCTTAATAACTGTATGAATGTAGGTACATTGTGGTAACTAGTACAGTGCTGTGCCCATTATTATTTTTTATTACTTTAGTTTTAAAATGCTTATAATAAAAGTATAGATTAGGATTTTGCTGAATAATAACGTGCATATTTATCTTAGTTAAAAAAGCACTAGTGCTTAACTTGAAGGAGATCCCTCCACATCTAGTTTAAAATAACTCGTTCTACTTCAGAATCGTTCCGCAAATGGGAATACGCTGTTGGGAGTTTTCCGCGAAATTTCCATTTGCCGCCATCGAGCGAAGCACTCTCCACATGTGCCTTCAGTTAATAAGTTTAGACGCTCGCCGCACGCCGCGGCCGTACGAGCGCTGAATATGACGTATACGATAACAGGGTTAGCACATTCGATTTTGTTCCTTGAATAATACTAACTGAAGTTCACTGTACGGTGACTTTAAGACGCAAAACATTTACTTGACTTCAATTAATTTACTAGATGTCAATTTTGCCTATGGTAGGCTGCTGAAGCAGCCTAACTGAGTGCGGCAACTTCACATTAAATCTTTTTTTATCAAAATAAATTAGTGCTTGACCACAATCTCACCTGATGGTTGACCTCCTTTTCACCTAATTTTTGAAAATGTTGATCTAAATCTATTTGTGAAAAAAAAATATGAAAATGCTGGTCGTCATTGTATTACACTTTATAAATGATTAATTCTAGAGGCTCTTGTACACATCATAGGCAGTTGGACACTGTTATAAATAAAACCGGGCAAGTGCGTGTCAGGCAACGCGCAATGTAGGGTTCCGAACTAGTAAGTTTATCGACTGTTATGCTAACATAGTCGTGATAGTTTTCCCTGTAAATTCATCATATACCTCTTTTTGAGAATTTTTTCACTCGTTTAACTAACACTTGACTCTAACCAATATTAGCAATTTACAGCCGAATATTTCGCAAAGGGACCTTTTCAACGATACCCCACACTATAGGGTACGCGACAAATAAAAAATTCATCCTCATGTTACCTATAGGGTGGGAGATACCCTGAAAAAAAATGTTTTTCAATATTTTATTCTACGATCCTGGAGTTTTCATTCATGCCAAATTACAGCTGTCTAGCACTAGGGTCTCGGTGCTTTGCTTGGGACTGACGGACGGACGGACAGACGGACGGACATGACGAATCTATAAGGGTTCCGATTTTACTTCGGAACCCTAAAAAGGGGGCTACTAAAATTCGAGAAAGTCAAATATTAAAATTAAAATGTTTACTTTTCACTCAATGAGATTTTAAATCTCATCTACAGTGATGAACGCTCAATGAGTCTGTAACATTCATATTAAAAGAATTGTGCATCGAAGCAAATGCACCGTGTCTTGAGAATCGTCCGTTTCTCTCGCCATCCGTCTGGGGATAATACGTCCTTTGGGCTTGAGATTAACCCGTAACCGTTAGTGCATCGAGGCTTAAACGGTGAGGAACGGCTTGAGCTCGCAGAGAAGCTCCTTCAAGGAAACCGAAGACGTTCCTGTCCGTTCAGCTGTAAGTAATGATCCTTGGAATTCATAACTTCCCACTAACTTGTGTACGATTAATTAGATTAAACACACATGGACGCACAGTCTGGTTTCGTTTCGACAGATATTAAACATAAAATTTATTGTTGCATGTATTTTATTTGTCTCGGATTTTTCAGTATTGCTTCACATAAATCTGTTGGGCATTCAAGTTTTCTCGCACTGTTTTCGCGGTGAAAACTAATGAGAATTTTTAATACCAGCAAGTTTCCTGCCCCACATTATTGCCAAGTCCAACCATTTCAAAAAAATGCCATCTTTCGCAGACTCATTATGTATTTATTTATTTAATCTTTGTTGACCAAAATACAGGATTAAGATACAATTAATGGCGAGCTTAAAGCTTAATGCATTCTCTGCCAGTTAACCATGAGGTCAAACAGAAACATACGATGAGCGGTATTATAAGCAGAAAAAAAACCATAAATAATATTGAAAAAATAAATACAAGAAACAAACATACTAAATAAATAATAATAACACTGTACAAATACATAATATACAATCATACATTCATATAAATTACATACATAATATAACAGATTATATTTTTGAAAGTCCTTTTCAATGAAACATGTGCCCCCGCATGCCAGCGAGGTAACTGGTAGGTGTTGTACACAGTTCACAGTAGTAAGTAGTAAGCTATTTAACATGCGATGAATTTAAAAGGTTATCTTATGTAGTTAATGAACTACAGAAGTCTAATATTGCGTGGTCTGACACGCATTCAGCCGGTACTAATCCTACACACCGTTAGGTACATAAATTACCGAACATGGTTTATTAATAATCAATAAAAATACCAGCAAAAAATGCTTTATCCGGTTTCGATACATAATACCCATAAGCTAATTATGGCATAAAACCAACATTGGATATAAAACTGATAGATGCAAATGAGGTTAATACTGAAAATCAATCACTCATTATTGCGTCACTAATGGCATCTAATTTGGACGTGATTAGCGAGATACAATGACAGAACTGAGCTATAATTACAATTGTTAATTATTAGATAGTTGAATCACAAAACACAACGGAGAATATGGATAATAATAATTGTATTGTATATAAGTGGACGATGACCAAAGATATTTTAAATAGAATTATGGATAAAACTCAAATTTATTAATAAAATTACAATCGACAAGTTTACCTAAACAGAACCTGGTACAAACATTAATTAATTGCAATGAAGACGATAAATATTAACCGCAACTATCAACAGCTAGTTCTATAAATAGATTCCTGACAACTAAATAAGTCCGTCACGTCCAAAAGCCACACGAAGAGTGAAAACACTCCCAGCTCGTCGTTCCTTTTTATACAGTGCCGCTCGTCCATCCTAAGGAGTAGGGTGTTCATCTAAGACGGCCGTTCCTGATAGACGGTCGTCCTCGACCGAATTGCCATTTCTCTCGCGAGTCTTTCAAAGGGTGGTATTGGTATGCCTGGTCATCGTCATCATTATCATCAATTTGATTTGCATCTGCAACACACAAAACATCATATAAGGATTTGCATAAGTAGTAAAATACTGAGTAGTCAGAAGCTAAACGAATGCAATATGAAGTTTCAAATCGATACCGTACAGCAATAATACTTGAACTAAATTATAAGATCCAGTACCACGGGCGCAAGCGTGCACTCAAGTGCCCGATAGTAAAGGCCTTAGCAGCTATGTAAGTTGAAAACATAAAATAGGAAAGACTAAAAAAACTTAGCTTCAGACTCATGGACAGCACAAAACAATAAAAAAAAACATTCTGGATTACCATGTGAAGAAATGAAGAGGGAGATGTTGTGACAAGCCCGCGTTATCTTGTCAAGACAAGCCCACGTTATCTTGCCTCCAGCTGCAGACAAGCCCACGTTATCTTGTCAAGACAAGCCCACGTTATCTTGCCTTCAGCTCCAGACAAGCCCGCGTTATCTTGTCTTCCTAATACTCACCCTCCTGGAAGGAAGTTGATCACGTGTTGACTCAGGTTTCCACTTGCTGTGCCAGAGTACCATAGGTAATAGGTTCAGCAGCGGCCTGGGTCTTTTCTTCATACAACCCGGCCAGTAGCTCAAGCTCGTATCGATGGTGCGGGAGGGCGTGGACGACCCAGGAAGGATCACGAGTCCAATTTTGCGGTAAACTGCATCGCCTTGTTCACGAACATAAGGCCATCAACTGCATTTGAAGGCTGCCTGCGACCTTCGTTAACATACTCCTCCTGCTGTCGTTGATTAGCGATGAGCAACTCAGTCGCTCGCTGTCGCCCTAAAGTCAGCAAAGCTTCCCTGTTTGGATCAGAATGATTAAGGGCAACATCTCTTACATAATAAGAGATGTGATCATATAGTCGGAGTTGCGGCATTGATGCCAACGAGTAATTGACGGTGGTACGAGGAGTAAGGAGGGCAAAGTGAGGCTATCCTCCCGAGGTAGGTATGATATGGTGTGGCTTTTCTCTATTGGATGTGACAGACTATTGTTCGACGGCACCGATGTCGGCAATCTACTTTCAATGAATTCCAACCTCAAAAAAAATACGATCGTAAACTATGTCGCATGTGCTGGTATGGTGAATACGGTGACCATAAGAAGCTTCACAACGTCTACTAATAGGTGATCGAAACCTACACGATGTGTCACGGTATCTAGAAGACCTTTCGTGATGCTCAGGCGAATAATTTCGATGGCGACTAGATAATGGCGGTGTGTGACGGTTATTCACACTGCTTTGACGATTATGGCATGACCTACTCGTACTATCATCACGACGTTGCTTACGTGACAATTCTCGTTCTCCCGATCGGGAAGAACGCCCGGAAATTTTATAAAAAGATGTGGGTACTTACAGATTTTTGTCAGCAAAACAACACTGATATTTACGCAACATAACAAACCTATGAAATCAGATGGCGAACAGTCTAATGTGGATTTATCGATCCCACGACTGAAATTATGGATAAAACTCAAATTTATTAATAAAATTACAATCGACAAGTTTACCTAAACAGAACCTGGTACAAACATTAATTAATTGCAATGAAGACGATAAATATTAACCGCAACTATCAACAGCTAGTTCTATAAATAGATTCCTGACAACTAAATAAGTCCGTCACGTCCAAAAGCCACACGAAGAGTGAAAACACTCCCAGCTCGTCGTTCCTTTATATACAGTGCCGCTCGTCCATCCTAAGGAGTAGGGTGTTCATCTAAGAATAGTTTAATTGTTATCGACAAGATAATAATTCGACAGATCATCTGATGAAAGCATGGATATCCGAAATACCAAACATCATTTAAATAATGCTTTGTAAACCAGGTAGTCACCGAGGAACCCGCTCGATAAAAAAAACTTAAACGTTTTAAAGGTAGTGTAAGGTGAGGCATATGAAATAACGTATTAAGCAAAGTTCTGAGCCGAGTCGCCATTAGTGAAAAAAACATTTTTTTTGTACCTTTGTTAAGGAAGCTGGAACTCCGAGCCGACCTTAACCCAACATTTAACCTAAGGTACGAGTTAGTCAAATTACTATGCCAACAGTATGTCGTGACAAAGCGTTTCAACATCTGTGGACATTAGTAAAAACATCAAAGTTACGCAAAAACATATGTCCAGGCATTAATGACAGGTTCTAAAGTTAATGTTCTGAAGGGTTCGCATTAAGTCCACGTTTCCGAGGTGGTGATTACCGTGTGATCCAATCTGCGCGGTCAGCTACCGCTAACGATTGGCATCAATAACAGCTCAGAACACCGCCCTTACCTTCATTTGGATAATCAATATTGGCGCATTAAACCATCACCTTTAATTGTTAAATTATTTCAGACATAATTGTAACTCTATATTGTTATGATATCTAGCCTTTCGTATGGTGTAGTGCTTTATAAAGACTATGTTGGTGATACTAAGCCATTGAGTCAAAACGACTTTTTGAAGTGAAAATTTCTTTAATATGGGGGTGATTTGCAATTCGATGAAACGAAACTGTCCCGTGGCAGTAAAAAGAGACAGACACATAAATTCTAAAGTGAGATAGGAAGCATTGTACAGGGGTAAGGGAGTGGTACGGGAGGGGGAGGAGAGTTGAGTTGAGTTGAGTTGAGTTGAGTGGAGTGGAGTGGAGTGGAGTTGTGTTTAAATTCGAAATTTTACATTCGTCTCATTATCTTGAAAACAAAATTTTTGAAGGTTTCACTTTTATCACCTGTGAATTGCACACATTTTAATTTTTTATTTTTATTTTACACAGCAAATGTTACAGATCATTAAATTGTACTTTCAAGGAGACACTGAAAGGAGACACTAAAAATATTTATTAAGTTTTATCGTAATACAAAAATTTAAACTTAACCTACTTTGCTCAGCAATTAGGTACTTGTAAATTATAACTGTAAATCTAATCAGCATTTGAATTTTCCTATCTTTTTATACAAAGACAATTTTACCAGTAGGTACCTTTGGTTCTTACCTGTCCCTGGCACAGACTGAGTGCAGTCCTATTTTGTGATATGGTATGTTACAGGCTGTTGTATGTACCATCTTCATTGAGTTAGAATATTAAAAGAATATAATCATGTTTCTTTCTTTCCTACTTAAATAATTATGGGCATATTTTTTAAGGTTTTGTTAGTCTCTTACTTTCTGATAGTTTAATTTATGTCATTATCTTTCTGCTTTACAAGTCTTTTCTTCGCGTAGTACATATACGTACTTTACGTACGTACATATATTACGTAGGTACGTATCTACTTCGCAACATTTTCGTTTTATCTCATGACAAATCCAAGTGTGACCTACGTACTTGAACACCATCCAGAGTTAGATATACTCTGTCTCGTCACTGCGTTATAAAGAAGATCAACTATTTATACAAAGATTTTTACAACTATTAGTACTTCCACAACCAATAAATAAATAAATAATAAATAAACGCTAACACACTCATACCCACGCAGCAGGTTATCACCTGTGTCGCGGGTGGCATGGACGACACTTAACACATCACAATAACACCCATGACCCGAGTACAAATATTTATCTGTACATAAATATCTGCCCCGGCCGGGAATCCAACCCGGGACCCCTCGCTTCGCAGCTCGCTATCAACTAGGCTACCAATAAATGTTATAACATTCAGTGACTCTCTAATCACTCTAATATTTCACGATAACAGTAGTGGCGAGCATTATCAGGTTTCCATTAATGCTAACCGTGATGTACGCGAGTTGTAATTAGTTAACATGGATATATTATTGAACAGCCGACGTCACATTAGGATTACCGACATAATGTGTAACATTGTCATAGCTTATTATACACTGTAGTGATATTCAAATCGCTATAAGCTCATACAGTTGTGATTGTTTCGACATCAGATTGATATAACATTAATGGATCGCTCGAGGACATATCGGTCTCCTCTCACTCTGGCATCATCTTTACAACCCATAACTAAGTTACTGATGGGTTTGTACAGTGTAAGTGCTGGCGAAAACAAATTGGCAGACATCACACATTATTTAAAATTATGGACAACTCTTAAAAAGCAACAACCCATAATTGTCCCACAGCTGGGCTCGGGGTCTCCTCTCAGAATGTGAGGGTTAGGCCATAGTCTACCACGCTGGCCAAGTGCGGATTGGTAGACTTCACACACCTTCAAGAACTTTTTATGGAGAACTCTCCGGTGTGCAGGTTTCCTCACGATGTTTTCCTTCACCGAAGCAAGTGATAATTAACATGTAATACGCACATAATATTTGAAAATTAGAGGTGCGTGCCAGGGTTTGAACTCGGGCCCCTTCGTTCAGGAGACCAACGTTCTACCGCTAGGTTATCACTGCTGTCGCTAGGCTATCACTGCTGTACACTAGAACTCTTAAGTCACGATATTTTCCTATAATAATTAATACACTCATAATATGAATATAGCAGGTTAATTATTATTAAATGTATCAGGTATCGACCCAATTTAGTTGTGCAAAGATTCAACCATTGGCGTGTTTTTACCTGTTTTGTCCTGAAGTTCACTGCTAACATATCCAGGACTATTGGAATCTGGAACCGTACATGGAATGCTAAGCGTGAGCAACCTCCATACAATAAAAACATAGTAAGTAACTGCGTGGGAAGTTTGTCACCTTCGAATATCAGGAAGGAGGATCAGGAACAATGCATTCGTAGCGCAGCTTTATCATAATGTCCGTAAATCAGTGGCAGCCATCGTGCTCGAAAATCTATAACCATTATTTCCAGCAGGTCATCGGCGGAATTCGGAAACTCTCAGATTGCAATTTGTCAAAGTATTTTATTTTATGGCAAATATTGGAACAATAGGATATTTTGTAACACAAAGTTTGATTACTACTATTTTCATCCAATGGACTACTTTTTTATACTATTTAAAAAAACGTACGATCGGAATTGAGCGGACGATCCACCTGATGGTTTAATTGGCCATCTTCGCCCATGCAAATCAAAGTAAGGCATCACCGATGCATTGATGGCAAAAAAAGAAGAAAGAGAGTGAGAGAACGAACTAGTTCTCAGACCCCAGCTGACGCACGACGAGTCGTTTTTCCATGATATTCCTATTTTAGAACAGCTAAGACTCAGAAACAAAAAATCAAAAGCAATAAAATTGTAAGCAAGATGTCGGCGATCATCAATCGCACAATGCTGAGATAGCCTCGGCCGAGAGCTGAGCATCGCGATCCGAGCGAACACGTTCACGAGGGAAAATACAACAAATCGTTTGAAGGCACATTAATCTTGCCCATTCATAATATGTTACCAGCCTCCTCGCAACAACAATAATATATCTGGCAATGACGACTTCTTTCAACTATTCCACTACAGAGAGTAGGTATATTAAATGCGACTGATGCGCTTGAGGGGTGTTAAAGTTGGTATAAAATACATATTTGATAAAAATCAAATAAATATTTTGTAGTCTACTTTGGCTTTTCATTATTTCCCGTATTTGCATGTCCATGCCACAAGTAAACAAATTTTAATATATGTAAGTTACTAAGAAGGACAATAATATTCCTCTCACAACTTTCATTATTTTATTATGACCTAATTCAGACCATTCGTTTCAGGATTACCGTTCGAAATTCAGAACAAATTTCCTGGTAAAATATTTACGAAGACGTTAAATTTATTCAAGATTAAAATGTAATAATTTTCCCACCAGATAGGATCTAAAACCCGGGGCTGGCAGGTCCGTGTTCCGTCCAATCATAAATTAACTGCAGTCTCATTCCAAACGTCAGCTTCATAATAAAAGGAAGGAATATTCAATAGCAATTGTTCTTTAACCAAACCCGTGTTCCTTTTCCAAGTCCTTTGATTCAATGGACTTCGTTCTCATAAAGATCTTTCGCTCGGTTGAAAATGGTTCGTGTCAAATAATGATTACTCTTAAACACTGTAAGGTAGTGAATTTAGCGAGATATCGATTAATTTAAACCACTTCAAATATAAAGAAGCGGACGGCCTTTGTTCCAATATTTAGAGTAAGTACGAGTATAAGGTTTGTAAGTGGTTGATTTATTGTATACCTAATGTTGTATTTGGTTTTGTTTTTCATTTATTATTGTTCTTTTCTATACGCACAAATTGTAACTTATTATTCTTCAATTGCGAAAAATCATTCCCCTTGTGACTCACATGGCATTTATTTTTACTCATATCGGTTTTCACCACACAATAATGGTTTTCTCAAAAAATATTAATATCATAAAATTCATAATTATCCTCGAAGGACTAATTATAAATTAATCATAATGCACGTTTTAAATGATTACCCCTTATTAGTCTTAGATATTATAAAGTAGGTAATGTTCACGAAGATTCACTAATTCATCGATCCGGAGCTCAAGTGATCGCTGTAGATACCGCAGACACTGTTCAAGTTACCGACCTTCATTAAAAAAGTTTACTTTTAATATCGCAAAGAAAATAGATTATATAAAGCTTGCCTCGAGTTCCCATCAATAACGCTAACAAAATCAAACTTTACTTGAACGCCGCTATCCTCCAAAGTGTTGGGACAAGATTTCATTATACAACCTCCTAAGTAATTTATCAAAGTCTTAAAGGATATTTTATCATGAAAAACTCCAACTGCAGGCGAAAGAATTAAAGATAACAAAGAAATCTCCGGCAGCAGATTTAACAATATTTTCTTTAAAAAAATATGGAACAATACGGAGTGAAATTTTGCTGCTGAAGGTTTTGCAGAATAGTTAATTTGGGAAGTTAGTATGAGTTTTCCTGTACGTCGCAATGCCGGCGTGGTTCGATATGCTATTAACAAAGTTCACTTCACTCGAACATATTTAGCTTTTTCAATTGAAGTATGTACTTAGCGTGAACCTTATTCACGCACATTCATATCGTTGAGCCGGAACTCTTTGTGTTGAAAACTTATTCTAGGTTGTATGGCTCGTTATACAACTGAAGGAGACCATGCTTACTAAAATAATTACGTGAATTGTTATGGTTTTCCAGTAAATAGTTAGTTATTCTTTCGTATATTTAATAACTTCCCTATCCGTCGTTCAACGTTAGTGTGACAGGTCCTAAGGAAATGCATGAAAAGTTTTTCCATGGAAGTGGTTGGAGTGCGAAGTCATCGCTGATGGCCGCTGATAGCTTAACAACTCCTTTCCGTCCCTGCTGGCCTCCGCCGTCCGCCGTCCGCCGCCCCTCTTTGCTAATAACATTTATTTGATGGTACTTTGGCTCCATTAAGAAATTGTATGGGAAAAGGGTGCCGACTGCAGATTTGATCACTTTAATCTCGTTTTAAGAATAATACGTTGATCGCTTAGCTTTATATTTAGTTGTGTGTGTGACTTGTCTTAGTTGTCTAACATGGTTGTTGAATCAACTCAAATATTTTGGCTGCCACACAGGGTAACAAAAAGGAAGCACCTCAACGAGGCCTCCGATCCATCCACTAAATCGAAGGCTTGAGAGCTAGATTCTTTTCCTCTCTCTTTCTTGACCGGCAACGCATCAGTGATACCTCTGGTGTTGCTGAATTAATATCAGATGGATCACATCCATTTTAAATGACATTTTAAAATGCCATACTTACTCGTCCTGCTAATCCATTTACGTCAAACAGAGCATCCCGATTATCAAAAACAAAGCAACAAAGAAATATCTTTTCCGTTTGTCCATTTCAATTAGGATTAAAATCCCGATCCCTTATATCATCTTTCTTATAAGCCGATGATAGTAGGTACCTACTGTCTGCCGAGACATTTGGCATTACCATAGGATTAGCTATTGATTTCTAGATAAGTAACGAATTTTAAGGTTAATGTAGTGCAATAATATATTATGTGTTAGTTTTCCTTGTATTTTTGAGAATTTTTGATTTATCCAACTCCAGGGGGTCAATCGGAACCATAAAAACAAAATAAATAATTTGGTGAAAAATTGTTGTGCTGTGACTGTGTCAATGCATTTTAACGCTGCTGAACTGCGCCTTTATAAGATAATGACTCGTTTCTAACAATAACGATTGGGATCGAAGACCGGACGTGTTTGCCGAAGCTCGAAAGCGCCAATGACGACTCAACCAGTGGGCGCTCATAGGTAATACCTACTTGTCGCGCGACGATGACGCCTGATTTGGTGTTCTTTAAAATTATGCGAATGAGCTTCAATTTGAAGAAGTTATGAGCGTGTTGAAAATTCATAACATTTACACTACACACTATAATTACACTACTACTATTTGTGTGTTTGTTTCTGCTGTGCTCAGTACGGCTAAGCTAATTTGGATGCGGTTTTCACTGTTTATATAACAACTCACTTTTATATAACTGTGTTTGTGTGTAAGCTTTGAGTAATGTTTAGTGTTTGTTTTATTTCAATCGCTTCTTGTGTGAATGTTATGTGATTTTTAACGAGACTCCACTATAAATGAACCATAATTTTATTACTGTTTTGAATCAAATAAAGCACAGTGATCAGGAAAAAATGGTTTTATTTAGTCTCTTGTTATCGATGCCAAATCATCGAAAGTCACAGATATACACGACGACTTCTAATATTTACAGTTTAAAAACTTAAAAGTTTATCTATGTACGAGTATATACAAAGGAGACATTACTGGAATAACCTTCGTCACGTGACTACTACACTAAATAGTAATATTAAGATGAATATTTGGAACATAGGAACAAATTAATGACGATTTCACAAAAGCGAATATGAAAATAAAAACTGCTGATGTTTCCAATTATAATGACGAAAGAAAATTGCACGTAGGCGTGGATATGTACTTTATGTACATTCGAAAACAACGTATGGCATTATAACTTTGTTTCGCCCACGATACTCATGCCACAAATAGCTCCTTGCTCATGATACAAATAGACGGGATGAACATATAATTATGTATAACACTGAATATCAAGAAAGAAAGAAGAAAAAAATAATTGGCTCTGAAGCCAACTATTTACCTTGGGACTTTTTAGTTGGGTTGTCGTTTTTGCTAAATTTTATTTACCAATAATTGTACTTCAGTACGTCGCGAAACGAAGGTATTCAGTTTCTTAAAAGGTGACATTTTATAGTAATGTTGATATATCTATACAATTTAGTACCTAAATAAGTTTATGATACAAAAAAATGTCTAACACACTTTGAAAATCTGGGGAAGTATAAACATAACATTTACAATAAATAACTACCATAATTATAGATATAAATTGTTGTAATAACATCCATCTGATCTAAACTGACTTTAAGTCATCAACTATTAATAAAATTATTACATCTCAACATAGACATCATAGGAATTTAAATCGACATATAACACATACCGTAGCTAACTTATCGGAAATGTCTCTAAATATTAAAGATAGGTACTTTGGAAGCGAACAAAAAATCATTACACTTGCCTGTAAAAAAATTGTAAACAGTCAGTCTTTTGAGAGTATCGGAAAACTACAAGTTTAAAATGTTAAGTATAAGAGCCTAATTTACCTCAGAATATCACACTAAAACAAGTGGTAAATAAGGATTTATTTTATACAAATAACTTTGAAGACTTGAAAAATACGATATCTAAGAAAAAAATTACTACTGAGCCATTCCCGATACGTTACAAACATTAAATTTATTTACACAAAAACAAGTGAACCGAATCGGAATCACACTAAATCCGTATATTGGTCAGGAGTTCATGTAATACGAGGGATTAGTCACGCACGCGATAGTGTCACGCAACGAACGTATTGACACGAGCCAAGCTAAGACCGCCACGTGTCCATGAGAACTTCAGAAGTTTATCCACCGCCTTGGTTCACTCTAGACACTCTAGCCAGTCTAGTCCAACACCAGTCACTCTCTCAGTCCTCTACACTGAAATTTCCTGGATTTGCACGCGTTTTTTTGTCGGCGGAGCGGCGCTGGCCGGTCTCTCTTTTAACTCCAGCTCGCTGCTGCGCTGTGGAAATCGATAAGTATGTTAATTAAGTAAATAAGCGTGAGCTTATCTAAATAGAATGGAATGTTTCGAGTGACTATTGTTTTTTTTTTGAATTCGCTAAAATTATGCTACTTGCGTGTATCTTTTCTGTCCCGTTTAATTTAATATTTACAAAGCCAGTAGGTATTTTGTGAGTCGATTTATTTTTATAGATTGACGCGATCGGTCTGAGATGGGGTAACTATACGACTGACATAGGGTTTCAGCTGGGATGTTATTTCGAACCTTGAAAGAAGCGAATCCTCAATCAAATTGAATCAAAAACTCCAACAACGAGGAGGAATTTCATTACCTGCATTAATTTACTCCGAAAATAAAATCCAATCACTGTTCATGAAAGATACGCCGATAGCCGGAATGGTAAGTTAAATTCAATATCACTGAATGAAAAACCGGCAGCGGGTATTGTAAAAGCATTTCTCACGCTTGCGAAATAAATTGAAACCAAATTACTTTACATGCACTCGACAGTATATCAGCCGCGTTCCAAAATAGGACGACAAAATTTAATATTATTTGCTGACTATAAGTCGGCCTCTTGTAGTTATAGCTCGTTATCGTATTCTACTGAAACCTAACATAATTACCATATTTCATCCGTTACTAAACAAGGTCATAAATGTTCCGAGGTAACTACGGTTCACCTCCGTCCCTTTCAAGGTTTCGAGTTCACCGACAAACAATTTTTATCTAAATTGTTCAATGTCATTGAATAATGGATTTTGCGACTGTAAAAAAGAACATAAAATGGAAATTTGAATAAAATGGAAACAATAAATCGGCGACAGGTACTTAAAACAAATTTATAAAGCAAGTACAAAGAGGAAGGCTTCTGCGATAAGATTTGTGAGTGATAAAAATTGGTTATTGTTAAGCTTTTGTGTCTGTTTTCTTTATGGAGTTCTTTGGTATTACCTGAATAGTAAATTATTTTAGCAAATACGTAAGAGAAACACTACATAATCCACAAGGTCTATTTGTAAATGTTTAAAAGTATTTTCTTCTTTACCTTTATTAATAAATCAGAAAACATTTTGAAATAGAAATCTTATCTTTTCGATTGGTGAATGGATCGAAATGACAATTTTCACTGTTCAACAAAATTCTCTGTAAAGGCTGTATATGGGTCTTCTTTAACGAAAGTTTTACCTTAAGCGTGCTCTTCCTCGGAGAAGTCAGTGAGGTAAAATCGCCGGTGAGCGACCCGCCGCCTGCGCGGCTGTTGCAACTTCCTGCGGAGTCACAATACTAACATTAAACTGTTTAAAACACAATCTATCGTACTTGAAAACAAAGTCTACTGTTGCATTCATAAATTGATAAAAAAAAATTAAATTCGTAAAACCAAGCAAAGATTTATATTTTATCCAAATTCTTCATACTAAACTGAGGTAGGTAGAACTAACGTGCCAAGTACTTAATGGTAACTGCCATCCATAAACGATCTGGGTGTTTTGTTCGTCGACGACACAGAAATCATGGATGCGTTGACAGTCACGAAGGAAGTAGGGTACTTGCGTATCACTGGCTCATACCACGATACAATTAAAAGAAAATACTTCTTGTCTTCGAGTGGTACCTACATTAATATTTACAAATGTAAAATATATAATTAAATTTGAGACATGAAACGGAATAATTAAATCAATAATACGTCAATGGTTCCCGTCGGTGTGAGACTAATCGGAATCGAATTAGCATAATCCGCTGATCCACAATACCCGAATTAGCCGAAATTGCCGTTCTCCTGCGACCTACCGGTGTATTTACCGCTAAGTGATCGTCGAATAATTAACATAAAGACAGTCTTTACGCTCCTATTAGCAGTCGGTAGACGTGACTCTACTCCATTATGACAACTTTGATCAGATGCGGTTTGAAAGTGGTCTACGAAACCAACTGAACCGGATAACATAATCGTAACGATGGACTTTTCTTGACTCATGAGCACCAGCATACGAGCCATCTCATGGTATGTTGTGGCTGTAGACATCGGAATCACTAAAGTAATAACTAATGCGTTGTTGGGAAATAAAGATGCGAGCTCAGCGGATTCTATCAAGAGGAACCGTCGTCCATGGTCTCGTCCTCTGTTTTACTCCATTAAATTCTATAAACTTCACTAAGACTTAATTCATCCTGCGATGAGATTCCCACGTTACCATGTCGCAGGCAGACTTCACTCCCGATACTGGAGGGCTATTTTCTAAAATACGAAATCAAATCGAAGCTCACTTTTCGTTTGATAATTGGACACGAGCTTCGACGGTGACGTAATTCGATGATCGAGACAAATTAATCCCGTACCGAGTACCAAACATGTCAAATTAGCCTGAACAAGTAGTTTTTCTCACCACCGCATTTTACACTGCAGCGCCACCTGTACTGACGAGTTTTAGAGAATAGGAATTTTATTTATTTATTTATTTCTTAGGTAATCCTACAGCGTTTACAGAATTACTTATTGTATACAAAATAATTACTTAAATACTATGGCCAAAAACGGATTACACAAAAAAAAACTAGTAAATTTTTATGAACAGTTATTCTTGAAACCGTGCTTAAAAGTGTGTGTGCATGTGCGTGAGTATGCAAGTGTATAAGTATGTGAGTGTACTTGAGTGTGCATGTATGTGTGTGTGTGTGTTTGAGTATGTGTGTGCGTGTCATATGCTATAATTTTGAAACTTATCGCGGATTCCGCTGTCGAGTTACAAAAACATCCTTACAGAATAGTCTTGCTGTACCTTCTCGTCTCGGTCTGCGCTGCGCGGCGCGCCGCCGGCCCCGCTGCAGGTAGATCCCGGCGAACACCAGCACGTTCAGCGCCAGCAGGAAGCAGCCCGCCCCCACCGTCACCCCCAGCGCCACCGTGTAGCTACCACCAGAACATACAATACTAACTGTAGTGTTCCTGTAGACCACTAATTCTGTATATTCACTAGTTCGATGTAATATACTTGGAAACGCGGTTACGCCAAATGATTATGATTATTACTTAACAAATATAAATAGATAAATATCGGCTCGCTGCAAACACCACGTCTACACTCCGCGCCCGACAGTTCGTAACTGACTCATTGTGCGCTGGCCGCGTGGGTGCTTGACCGAGACGACAGAAAAGTGACATCTGTCAGTTGACAGATGACAATCTAGTTAGATTGCAAAACTATTAAATGTTATCGATATCCTACTCAATATCGATACACTACACTAACAAACCTCATGGTTAGCGTTACTCGTACGTAATAATGTACTAGTTAGGCGTATCATAAATTCATAGCAACATCACAATTGATTTAAAGCGAGGCTCAGACCTTCTTTGTTGCTTAGTATCTGGGATAAACGTTACAGCAAGATAGATGGGACAACTTCGATAGCTTTTTCGTTCCTCAGTGCGCCGAACTAAGGCACGTTTTAAAGATGGAAATATTATTTAGAGCTCAACTGGAGCGTCTGTCTGAAATATTAGGCCATTACTCCGGAGCCAGACCGGTTAATACAGTGAGCGTTGGGCGCGATCCATTACAATTATCAGCTGGATCCAGTTGCGAGAAAAAGTCGTGGATGTCTTGAGAAATGGCGGCATTAAGACATTATTTGTGAGACAAAAAGGACGGAATTCACGAAGGTAAACAAGTAGGTAAACACATTAGTGAGATTACGCGCCGCGGAACGCTGATCAATCTTGTTTATACCGAACAGCAGCGCGGGCGGCGGCGGTGGGCACATCGCCGACTTTATCTGTTAGATAATTTTGTTTGCTCTCACTGTCACGACACTACACGAATACTAAAATGAGAACAAATCAAAAACCTTTATATCCTCAATAAAACAACAACAATGTGGAAATAAAGAAGCCAAATAAGACAGCGGGAACCGCTTGTGTTCAGAGTGCCCCCAAACGGTCGGAGTAGTGCCAATTTGCAGAAAGCCTTTGTCCAGCGGTGTAAGTACACGGAAGGTTGATGATGAAATATATTAAATGTCTTTAAAATTATTCAGTATAAAAATTTAGGAAAAGGATTTATGGAGGACTAATTGACGGAATAGACAAATAATATTGGAAAGATCGGCTTGTTTGACGCGTGTAGTCGTGTTCAAAGTGAACAGACTGAGCTCCACTATTATTGCCCGAAAGCTAACTAGTAACAACTCTGAGTTTTATGGGATATTGCGTGTGTTATTTGGTGGGAGTCAAGCGGCCGCTGCGGTTCTAATGCAATAAGGCTTTTCCAATTAACGTGACTAATGACACGGTGATGTGAGCGTCTTATGAAATAAAATGGGACGGCTGGCAGATGTGAAACATTGAAATTAGTTTGAAGTTTCGAATTTATTCTACCGTATGCTACAGCCTATAAACCAAGTTTATTTATTATATTTTCTTTTCATATTGCCGGCGATGCGTCGCCATTGCCTATATCACCACGCCAAAAATCAGGTTTACTCCTCGCTTAAAGATGTTTCTCATCAAAAAACACTTGGTTACCTGTAGTACTGAGTGTCAATGTTAGTCAAGGAGTCCTCCTTGGGCTCGGGCGGCGGCGGGCGCGCGGGCTGCGCGGGGCGGGCCGGCGGGGAGGGCTCGCACTCCTCCGGCTCCGGGGCCTCCTGCTCCTCCGTCGTGTCCTCCTCCTCGTCCAGCGCGGCGGTCGTCGTGCGGTCGTACAGCTCGGGAAATATTTCACCTAACGACAACGGCAACTTTAAACATAGTTTGTTGGCAACGTGATAACATCGACGCTTACAAGGCAAAAATTACCAAGCGACATGTTGAAAACTTTACTAGAGCATTTTAAAGTTTTTAATTTTAGAAAAAAAAAATCGTAAAAAATTGCTGAAATTGTTTTAAAGTTACCAAGCCACAACAAAACTCTTCCTAGCATCAATCAATCATATTATGATCAATCGATGCAGATTTTTTGTTAATTTAGTGATGTTTATAACTCAATATCGCTCAACATGTCGCTTGGTAATTTTTGCCTTTCAAGCGTCGATATGTTGATTGAACCACGTACACATATTGTATTTTTTGTTTCAGATGAAACTATACTATAGTTATAGTTTGTTGTCACTTAACAATAAAGGTTGATTAAGGTTTAGACGTGCAGTTCGTGTTAAGAGCAAACGTGCTCTATCAGATTTCAATTAGGTATCTTATTGTATTTAGATTTATGTAATAGTTAATACTTTTGATAGTAAATCGTGTGATTTAGGAAAATTCGCGCAGTATGTATTATAATGTGTAACAGTAAAATAAAACTTACAGTCTGCTATTGTAGAGTGTATTAAAAGAACAAAAACATAACGAATTTTATTCCGGCAAACTCCTACACGTCATTGTATTGATCGTCATCTTTACATGAAATGTGTCATTGTTTTAAATAAAATGGGTGATGTTTTATATTTGATGAGGTAAAGATTGATGTGATGTGATACATCAAAGGCTCGGTTTACGATAAGGTCGTTAACGACATGACTTGGCGTCTTGGGTATTCTATTACATCAATGTTGGGCACCATTACGGCTAATGGAAAATATACCCTTTGACCTTTGTAATAATTTAACTACGTTTATTATTATTTGAGTTTAAGACCCTTAAGCCTCAATATTAGGAATGAATAAACAATTAGTTTTTGGGAGAGAGTTTAGCTCGGACAAGCGCCACGCAGAATTTTATGGGCGGTTTTATGTACCATCAGGTGAATTGTTTGATTGATTGTCAGTTTTCATATAAGAAGATATAATAGCTGGACTGCGTCAGTGTCCACCTCATATCTATTAATGTTGGTCTTAACTTATGTCATTGTCATTGTATTGTTATCAAAAATCAGTTAGTTCTGTAACTGTAAAAGAATTCACAATTATTCTTTCTTGGTAATCAACGCATCGGTGACGCCTTTGGTGTCGTTGATGTCCATGAGCGACGGTGGCCACTAACCATCAGATGGATCGTCAGCTCGTTTGCTTGTACCATAAAAAAATCCTAGATAATAAAGGACTATTAAGTAAGATCAGATATCATCGGTCCATTTCTTTCTATTTGCAAGTGACTTTGTTGTTTACGTTGCTTTAAACACCGGCTTTATTCAATATAATTTATCATCCCCATATCATAGCCACATGTATGTGAAAGTGGAAACGCATGCTTCATTTCTGGCTGAACAGTTTCAAGTTGGCTCCCGACAACTGTCCTCCCGCATCAGATTCTCAATAAAATGAACACTCGCTTACTCGTTTTCTTTAATTTATTCTTTTCATCGAAGTAAATTCGTAGTGAAGTCGAAAACGCCTAGTCATTTGGTACTTGGTGGTCTGCCAACGAATTTACGTCACGCACGAGTACAACCATTTAATATTTTTAAATTGTATCATTAGTTGCACATAGGTCCCTACAAAAAATTATTGATAAAGGGATAGGGGATAAACTTTATAGTAAATTACTAGTTATCATAATGGTAATCAGATGTGTCTCCAAGGTGTATCAAGTCTGCCAATCAGCACTTAGTCATCCGGGTAAGTATACACATGAGATGTGTGGAGACCCAGGCCCAATAGTGGGACATGTATGGGCTGCGACGAACATGACATCAATAAACAACAGTGTTCAGGTCTCTCGTAGTCAAACAAACCTAATCCTCCACTTGACTGCACTAAACTCACTTCTTTGGCTTTTAATGATTAATCAATAACCTACCCAGTTAAGAATATCCCTTAGTTATTAAAAAAATATGTTCGTTAAGCGAGCGAATTTCAACAGGCAAGTTTTGTGAAATGAAGCTTTTCATAATGCCATTGTGTTAGCGTCATTCTGGGAACGAAATGCTGCCATTGTGTTATTCAATTGACTATTGATAGATATATACTATTATTTTTGCTGGAACAATGATTTGCCGTATACTAACTGAATTGTATGTTAACACTATTTTAACTCATAACTATGATATAGGTAAATTTTATAAATAGGAATATATTAAATAAAACAGATTCAATTGTAATTAAATAAACAAATTAAAGACATTCAATAAAACTTATAATAAAGATACAAGTAAAGTAATACTTATAATGATGTAAATTTCCTACATTTCCTACAAGTGCATATTATTGTCATTTATTATTATTAAGTACCTACCTACTATTAATGTATTTATTTATATTACTTATTGGGTGCTCATATTTATTGTAAATTTCATGTAGGCGTACTAATATTTATGTACTTTATTATTTAAACTATTTTAATATATTTTATATTATAGGTATATCTAAAATTAGTTAATATAGGTATGTATATGTATTTTACATAAACTATAATATAGTAAGTAAACAACATTATTCTATAGTGCATTATCCCAGATCATTGTACACCACATAGGGAAGAGGGGACTTTCCAAACACAAGTTTGTATACTTAAATGGAAAGATCCCACGCATATTGTAATAAAATGTAAATTCTGGAATAATAAACGATTTTTGATTTTTTTTTTTTTTGATTTTTGATTGAATAACAGCTTTGTAGATATTAATATTGTTAAGTTAGGGTGCAATCGGACTCTATTCATAAAACTCCGCTGTGCGTCCTTCCGTCCGTTTGTTCGTCTTGCCTGTCATAAGGCTCTATCTAGGATATAATATTGTTACACTGTTTAAAACAGAATACAATTTGGCGATACTAATGACAAACAAAATATAGGCACATTAGTATCCTGTGTGTACAATAAATTAAGTTCTATTTAATATTTTATTATTAATATACGCTCTTCGTATGCGTCACACTCCACCGGAGTATTATGTAGCTCAATATATCTCCAATCCAATCTCAAATGGAACTACAGCTCTGCGCAGATTAGTTAGTACTTAGGTACATAACAGGCGAGTCTGCAGCAAGGCTCAACGTCCATTGAAGAAGCGACATAGTAATATATTTTAATAGTAATAAATATTACTCGTAACGAAGTGAGAATTTAAAATTTAATATAGCAGATTGAATTGTATATCCTCATACATGTGGGCATACTAAATTGCAGTTTGTACCTTTCATCGGCTCCGCTCATTCATATGGAGTGATTCGGAGAAAGGAAACAGGGTGATTGAAATCTTTGAAGCCAGGTATGCTAATGAGTAAGTTCAACCACATATTATAAAAATTTAGACAGTCTCAGTGTGAGATATTAGTACTTCATCAACTACTTAACTACAATATAAGATCAGATCTATGTCATTAATCTAATATTGCTTTAAAACTTTAACGAGCTTTGTTTCAACAATAGAAAGCATTAATTATAACATCCATCGCTAACAATGACTTACAATATTTTCACACTTACTTTATTAACACAAGGAAAAGATTTTGGAAGCGAAGCGAGGCCAATTAATAAAGGGTATTTTATTTACAACAGCATGAATTACTGACCACATCATGTTTTATAAAACGCTGCCCCGGCCCCGGTGCGATCTTAATTCCGGCTTCCAATTAACAAAGTGAGTCAATACATAAAGATTAACTCCGACCTCTGCACTGCACCATCCAGCCATCCTTCGCAAACAGATGCGAATAATTTGAATGCTCAATCAAGCGGATGAGTAGGTGCCTACTTTATATAGTTACTCGCTACGTTTATAATGTCACTTGGAAAATACGTGACCTAAAAACATAAAATCTAGAAAATGTTAAGTAATATTTTAATATGAAACTGACAATATTGCAAGTGAAATGGAATTTGCCATTTGGAAGTAAGAAAACGGCAGCATTTTTGTACCGTTGCGTTTGTTCTGAGTGGCGAAGGGTTCGCGTACCTACAATGAAATGCTTAACAATCAATTCTAAATACGAGATAATATAACAAAAATTCATCGATGGTTAAACAAGATAGAAAGAAACAATAATAAAAAAATATATAAATTAAAAAGAAAAAAATTGATGTGTCAGTTCCGATGTACGACTGGAGTTTAACGCCATTTATTTTGCAATCGTGAAATCATTAACAAGATTATTATTATCATTAGATGACGTTGTTACTATTATACAATTATCTACGTTACGACTTACGACGAGGACGACGACGACTATGATGGCATCATCAGAATAGGAGATAACAATATTATTATTATCATTATCTAGTATCTGTATTACGTATTACAAACATAACGCACATATAACACATAACGCATAACGTAGGGAGAAATTTTGATTTTACTCCTCATAATAATTTCATACCGCGGACTTAAATATGAAAATCGATTCTAAAGGAGTGAAACTACAACAGTTTTGAAATTCTTTCATATTTGATGCTGTAGTTGCACCTTATTGTCATTCTGTCATTTCTAGGAAATTCCAAGAAACTAAAGCTAACGGTCCTCATTGTTCTTCCCTGTTGTTCCTGTGACGGGCCGGGAATGTGGCTTGAATTTAGTTTACCTTCATTGTTCCGCCCGCGCTATCGTCGCTTTGCCTACGTTAGTCAAACCAGAACATAGTGGTGGGAAATTAACAGTCATGATGATATTCCAATGCCGTAACTATTTCTATAATTAAAGGATGCATGAAATTTATGTAATGTTGTGGTTCCCTGGCCCTCCACACTCAGATTGAACCGCAATAGCTGCTCCTTTACTGATAAAAAAAACGTCTGGAGCCATCAAAACTCGAAGGAACATTAACGGCTCATTCTCACTTGGATAGATCTGCCAGCAGCCTTCTGAATCCATGGATGTCCGCTGTTTTCTTCAGGTCATCAGTCCACCTGGTCTGTTAGTCTGTCAGGCATTACTAAGGAACCAGGTTATCTAAAAAGGTTTGTCGTTAATGTTGCACTGGTTAAAGTCAGTTTTATTTTCTTTTTCTCCCATATATCTTATTCTTCAATTTGTCTACAAAATGTATTCAGTAGGGAGGGTTGAGTGCTATGCAAATCGGTCCTTTGTACACACACTTAAACAGTTTACTTCGTGAATCAATGTCGGATTATCTAAATCAGTTTTATTAAATGCCATTCCATAGAGGTATGGACGGGTGAGAAGTTTAAAAATTGTTATTATTAATAAGCAGAATTAGTATGTTGGTTATAGGTAGGTATTCTAATAGTAAATATCGTTTCATAATGTGAAACATTATATCCTACTTTATTGGACATTTCCAATCTATCAAATCGTGAGGTTTTACTACATTTTTGTTACTCTTTAACACTTGGGGGTTTCAGCTAGAACAATCGGTAAATTAGATTGTTATCCGTAAGTACATTCCTCTAGGCTATCGCACAGTGTGAGTTAGCTATCTCGCATAAATCGGTGCGAACATTTTCACCATGCACCATGCACCATGCGCTATGCACCATGCACCATGCACCATGCACCATGCACTATGCACCATGCGCTATACCAAGCGAGGGGAACTATTATACTACTTCCTGCCAACTAAATGAAAGTAATGTCGGGCAGCCAGCATTCAGCTTTATGGCTCGGAAAATGCATACGAGCTTTCATGGTTTTCTCATTCAATAATATCATTGTGTTATTTTTGACTGCATAGCATTTTAATCACGCGGCTAAATGTTGAGTTGCAAAAAAATTATTAAATCTCTCTGTATCGACGGTAACATAAAGAGTTTAATATAAGTAGAAGGATGCAGAAGATAATATTTTTGAGTTCTTCGTAAGAAAGAGATCGACCACGATAACATCCCTCCCCCTTCCAAGCAGTAGACCATGGATATATGGTTAGCAAAACAAAGTGAAGTACCCGCGGGCCTCGTTCGTTGCGGAACAAAGGCCGAGGGTACGGTTAGCGAAACAATCAGCGATAGCAAAGAAGGCAGCGTCGGGAAGTGGCAATTACCGGAGAAACATAATAGCATCATTGTTTGGGGCAGCCGCCGCCGCGCCGCCCGCTAGCACGGAGGGAATTCGACACTTTCTGAGGATCATATTGGCTGCGGCCGCCCTGCGCCCCGGCGGCGCCCCACCGCGGTCCGGGCTCCTTGGTTACGCCGACGTTATTAACACTCATTTGTTTACTCAGCGGCAAACCAGCTTGCTCGGAGTAAACAAGTGAGATCAATTTGCTATACACTGTGATAGTAATAAATTTGTTACGGGTTGAACATCTTACGTAGGAAGGCTTATTTATACATAATATAAAATGGCTTCTTGTCTCAATCAGGAACAATAACAGATCCCAGATGGATCAAGCAGATATGAAAAGCCTGATAATGATAAGGACGCGACGAATAGCTTTTTGTATTTCATTCAGGTGTGGTTCGACCATTCGCGCTTTGAAAGAAGTCGTAAAGATAAACACTCACTCCCACTACACTAACTACACACGTCACGCATTATTACTACTGAGGCCCCTCTTGTTAGACAGAGCCACTATCAAGTCTACTCGTCAAACAAAAATGTATTACAGAATTAATTGCGGCGTTATGCACTTATGAAGCTTCCATCATAACATACTCATAGGATCTGCAACGAGGATATACAATGCTTCAAAACAAAGGGCGCCAGTGTGTTGTGTGGTGAATGGGAATTAAAGCAGGTCCCGATTGTAACAATAGCTTCATGTAAGTGTTGCTTTAGTGTACTTATTACAGAGAATTTGCCAAACAATTCATGCTACATTGGCAAAGGGAAATCTCGCACAACGCCAGAATATTTCCAGGGAATGATTATGCTCCATTAATTTTGGGTATTTAATAAATAAAAGCAGTAATAAAACTCGAAGAGGATTTGTCAGCGAAAGATGTCGTTTAATAGGGCATTTAGAGTTAATAAAATTACCTTCAAGTCCCAGCTCGAGGACCCAAAGTATCGTAATTTACACTCAACATCGTTTCGAAATAAGTTTTCTTGCAAACGTTACTGAATAAGATCATTGACATCTACTCAATTCATCCGTATTAGCTTCCCCCTTCAGTCAATCGTATCGCTTTCCAAATTGTCGGCGTTATTCCGGAGATTATTCCTTCCGATTCGTTTCATCGTACAAATTATGTAGGTCATGTCACGCGATATGTGTCGCTCGATTGATTGGGCGGTGCCGCAAATTGGTGTTTGTATTTTGGCTCGTGAACAGATGTGGATACAGCCGCCCGCGTCTGCCATGCTACATTTATACATCTGATGCCATGTAAACACTGGTTGTGAAAGATGATCAAGCCTTAGTTTTCAATAGTCGCGGAAATATAGATCAAAATCCTTAAGGCGCTAAAAGATGTCTTTTGTCTAAATTACAGCTTTTCCATTGTTTTATGTACATAGGTATACCTACGATAAATAATCGCAAGGTTTTATATCCAGGGTGCTCGCAATATGTTTTGTGTTCATAATGTACCGGATAACATTATTATAATTTAATAGCAGCTGCAATATTAACTTTTTTGAGCAGAAAAGAAATACGTACAAAAGAAGATGTCGCGAGTTGCCTCATCCCGAGCGAGGAAGAGACCGGTAGCTGAACTTTAAGATATCATGTCTTAGGGAACATACTTAAGGCAAGTGTTATAACCGTATAGTATCTCTTTACTAAGAGTTAGTCGAGCTGTTCGTCTGACGAATAGGAAAACTTAATTATAAGAGTTTTCAGAGTCTAGAAACAGTAATTATATTTTGTTTATTGATTGCAATGCAATTACGCCACTAAATCTCTTACATGACCAACTTCCTGACAGGGGTGCACGACTGATCATTTTTCGGTTATTTACACTACATCAATCAAGATAATAATTATGTGATATCGAAATATTTGTGTGAGTTTGGGATGTCTTTGTAAACCCTTTTCTACACAATCTCACAGTGTTTTGCTAGCGCTTACTGAATATATTATTATTATATTCGCGCGTTTAGCGTAGATAATTTAAAATGACTTATCAGCAATCTTGAGGATGTATATTAAGAACTGTTTTTTTAACTCAATTTAATACCGGAGATCTCAATTGTAAGGCGTAAGCGGTCTTCAGGACGGCAAGCAAATGGTGAAGTGACGGAAATAGATGGTGTGTGGTTAAAAGTTAATATAGTAAAATGATATTTACCGTCAATTTTGTGTTGCAAAGTATTTACACGGCCGAGGTTTGCGGTCAAGGCTATTCAGTTTTGTAACTTGACAGCGGAATCCGCGATGAGTTTCAAAATTGAAGTTCGAGTCCGAGATCTTGAAATGTGATTCTCTAATCATCTGGTACGCACTTGCGAGGTGAAGGGAGTCTCGAACTCTAATTTCAATTTAGAAACTCATCGTGTATTCCACTGTCAAGTTACAAAACAAAAGCGAACTTGCATCATATTGACATGTCATTATCTAATCATCTAGTACGCACTTGCGAAGTGAAGTGATCCTAGAACTCGAACGTCAATTTTGAAACTCCGCTGTCAAGTTACAAAACTGAATAGCCTATATATTATAGCTACTCGTGCTCCGGCCGCAGTGGAGCGCTTGCATTTATTGGATGATTTAAATTTCTTCCTTCAAGTTTTTGCGCTTCGCTCGTTAAGTTTTATGTTCCAACATTCGCAGTTTGTCTACAAAATGTTTAGAAATTTTATGCAGTTCTTTCTGTTTATCGTTTTTCCCTTCCTTTGATTTCGTATTTATCTTTCTCTGAACTACTAGTGTGTATAGTATCTACGCCATAAATGTTAAATGTGAGGGCATCACAAAAAATATTTATAGACCGATTCTTTTAAAGTGAAGATTTTTTTAAAACTTTAATATTTTATATCATAATGTTATCCTAATATTCAGAACTTCTTTCTTAAAACGTGCTGAGCAGGCGGCTGGTAATCTATTAGAAATATTCTTGAATATAATGAATAATTCTACAGGCAATGGGCTTTTATGAGTGGTGAATCATGTTTTGCTAAGACTCACATAAAGACGTACACTATTAAGTTTTAGAATAGTTACAGCAGTTCTAATATTCCACAAACCCATACTTAATCTCTGGTAAAATTAATAGACAAAGTGAAACACTATAATTTTAATGTTTATACCAGCTGTGCAATTTTTAAGTGAATAGTCGATAAATGCACAGACGAGTATCCTGATGGTAAGAATGGTCCCAGTAGCATAATTAGTAGAGGCATCAACAATGCGTTCCCAGTCAAGAAATAAAATAGATGAAAGACGAAGCACGACGAAACCTTTGGCTTGACTGATTCAAGCAGAAAAGTACCTAACTAACCAGGCAGTCTTCGCCCACTTGGCATGTCCTGGGTTCGATTCCCAGCTAGGCGGACATTTGAATGATCAGTTTGAATTTCTGTTTTCGGTCTTGGGTTGTGTGGCATGCCACAGGGAATCCTAGTGTGTGTGTCTCTACGTGTGTCTATACTATTGGTGCAGGTCACTGGAGGTGGTACTGACCAGCGAACATGTCGGGATGGACGGAGCGGAACTGGTGGTGTCGGGGCGCGGCGCCGGGCCGGTGCAGCTGCGGGATGAGGTGCAGCCACAGCGCCATCTTGTGTCCGCGGTAGTGGCTCTTCACTCGCAGCTTCGTACCTGGTGCCACGAGACGGGTCAAATAAAACTAATGATTGATGTCTCACCATCATTTTAGGAAAGGTTTGTGTGACGGGTACGAAAAGGACAAGCCATACTATTTGCCCAAGGTATGGGATCGTTTAAACATGATATTAACATTAAAAACACTACGGGAGTGCACAGCTAAAAAGTTTTCACTTCAAAAATTCATCGCATCGAGCAACGGTATTTTGTGATATGTACAGATTGTACAGGGCTCAAATTTAAAGTCAATTTACTATTTCAAAATTCCAAAGTTATTATTCCAAATTAGCCTACTGATTGTTTTAAAAATTACTGCACCCACACGGAGTTGTTTGAACTGATGATACTCTCCGTATTCGTGAAATTTAGCATGTTCAGAAGCATATTTTCATTACGTAAACTGCTGAAAATGTCTTAGTTAGGTGTGACTCACCTATACTTAAATACTGCTGTGAGTTCAATTCGTATCGTGGCCACGTCGCACCGTCCTGATGCTTGTCTTCTGAGCGAGGAGTGGGGTCCCCGGTCTTCGCGAAGGCGGCGAGCAGGGCTACGGTAGACTCTGCCACTGCTACATCTCCGCGAGAATAGTTCCGAGGGTTGAAGGGCATGCCGCCGACGAGTGGTAGCCCCAGGAAGTATGGAAGCGTTTCGCTGGTAACGCTCCCCAATCGCTGAGAAAATATCCAAATATTTTAAATATCATTAAAAAAAGTATTTGCATGTTAATGCATAGGTACAAGTTAAAACTGAAAGTTAATTACGGCATGTCGTTTTTTGCGTGTTTAATTAGCTAAATCTGTTATTATCCCTTTTAGCCGTCTAAAACCGTCTATTGCCGGCTATTTACGTAAAAAATCAAACAAAAGAAGTAATGATAGTGGCAATACCTGTGGATATTCAGCGTCCTTGCTCTGATGCGCGAAGTGTGCGAAGTAGGTCTTGGCGCCGCGCTTGGCGTGCAGCTGCGCGACGCGGAGCGCGGGCGCGGCCACCGCGGCGTCGGACAGCGACTCCAGCGTGGCGTCGCGGATGTTGATCGGGTGCTGGATGGGCTTCTCCCAGTCCGTGTACTCGTTGCGGATCGCCGCGAAGATCTCGTTGCGGTGGTAGCGGTACACGTTGCGGACGTACGTGCGGAGGATGCGGTTCCTGGTTGGTGGGGTTGTGTTAAGAGAAAATAATGCTCGGTCGTTCTTAGGGCAGCGAAGAGAAGATAAGGGAGGCGGTGGTCGTGATTTGGTTTACTTTACAAATAGGTAAGATTACTCATTTTCAGTCGTAAAATTCGGCTAGAAAAAGCGGTAAAAAGATTTTGAGATCAGATAGTTTTGGTAGATAAAATTAAATCCTATAAAAAGTTTGCATTTAAAAATATTGCAATGATATAAGTTAAGCCAATGATCGAAATAGTAGGTACAATTTAATTGAAGCCATAATTAACGAAATCCCAGAATATTCAACAAAATCAAATCGATGTCCAAATAGCTGTCCACAAAGGTAAATAAAACCTTGTCATTATAAAATCCTAGTATTATCCAACATATTGGGCCTCCGGGCTCGAACAATACATTTTATTGTAGGTATTGCGAGCTCGGAAATACTAAAAGCAATATTTTTACTCATATCATTTAAAAAAGCTATGTTACTACGATTTATAGATTACTATAGGTCACTGCCTAAACAAACGAAGAAAGCAAGACAGCGAAAAAATAAGACATCTCTAAATTTCCGAGCTGAAATAAAATAAAGGACTTAATCTGGGAAAGACATAAATTTCTTGAAAACTTCAACTCGGAAGCTGTTAGCCGATAATCCAATAGCGAGATTTAAGTCAGCAATTTCAACCTCCAGCCATTATTGAATCCAACTAGTCGCAGAAGTTCGAGGTCAATTTAACGTCGCTTAGGAAATCCGCACTGCTTCGGACACAATAACAATTTCGACAATCACTCTAATTGGAATCACGGCTCCCCATTCATTGGCTAATCGGAAACATTACTTAACACCTGCGATTAACAATGAAATTATACTCATAATTTGATTACAGATAAAATATTGTATAGGACGAATTTGCTGATGAATGATACTGACAAAGATAAACTTTTATTTAATCCCTAACTCCCACGTCAAGTCGTAGGTAGTCGGTCGTTTTACAGGCATCTGATGATTATCTTGATACTTTTAACTCCAAAGCATACTTTGTACGTTGATCCATTAAATTGCAAAATAGCTAACGATTATACAAAAAAGCCGAGGTAAATGTACCAAATAGCGATAGGACGAAGAGTGAAGACTTGAGCAAAATCGAACAGTGAACAGTATCACCTACCTATGCTCCTCCTCGAATCCATGTCGAATATCGTCATCGCTGAAGAACTGGTAGCTCTCGGTGGTGGTGACGACGACGGCCAGCGAGCACTCCAGGAAGGTCTCGCTGGCGTGCAGCGCGCGGGTGGGCGCCTGGCCCGGGGCGGCCGCGGCCGGCACGGACGGCGCCCACCCGGCCAGGAACCGGGCGCGCGGCGCCTCCACCGCCAGCAGCACCGCCAGCGGCCGGGAGCGGATGCACACTGCTAACCTGAGCAGTTAACGTTGCTTTTAGTGCACTACCTCACCGAGACGCCATGGCGACGTCGCCGGCTACATGCTGCTTTTAGTTTACCGCTTCACTGACAGAAGTAAAACTTAACATTCTATTTATTTTTGCTGAACGTAAACATCAATTGCTACGTAACCCTTTGGATGATTATGTCATTGCTGTTGTAAAATAAAGTAGTAAAATGAACATACGGAACAAAATCACTATCTGTCCATCTGAACACGATCGTCTTAAATTAATTATTTAAAATATGTAAAGTCCTCTCAGTAGACCAAAAGTGAAACCTGCGATCATTCTAGAACAGTACAGAATACTAGCTTAATTGATGATTGTTATTTTGTTTTGGAAGCATCAATTATATGGATGAGGACCACGAGAACTGCAAGGTAAACTGACGACAAACTGGCTTACAGTTTGGCAGAACTTAAATCTGTACAACTTTTTACGCAGAATTACGTGGTTCTAGAGATAGCTTTACGTGTCGTAAGTGAACGTTTATAACGTTTTGCTTTCTTGTAGTTGGGGCTGCTAGCATTACGTAAAAATGCCATGAATTATACACAACGCTTCATATCTAAATAGCCTCCACGGGTAATGGTACATGCGTACACGCGTTTTGGCAATTGTTCCGAACTGGCTAATATCTGCCAGGATTATCGTTAGACACAGCTGCCAATAATTTATAGTAAGCTGGAATATTCAGCGGCCGTATTCAAAATTACTGAAACGTAAATGAAGTTAATACATATTTTAAGAGTATTAATTATTGCTCGCTGCATTTCACTAGTGGCTGCGAGTACTTTTATGGTTGCAGCTGATAAAACGAATCATAATCTACCTTGCTGCCATATGAAATGGAGCAGAGCTTATAGGTCACAAGTAAGATCTAGCAATGGCTATCAAACAATACACTTGAGGTGAACTACTCGACGTAGGTACGTAATTATGAAAGCAATCGTACAGTGTCTCCAGTGCAGGTACTCTGTCGTTAAAGCCGACTGCGCTCTATGTTATTTAAGCCTTTCGATCACGGTTACTGTAATCGAAAACTATCTTTGAGTTAAAAGCGTTTTCATCAAGACGTTGAAATAATTATACCGTATGGTAGAATTTGATATGTACCTACATTTCAGAATATTAATGTTATTATTATTGGTAGAGGATACTATTTCATAGAACACAAAGCTAATTTATATCATAGAGTGTCTGTGTACGGCGGTTCTCGATAAACCTAATTGGTATAGAGATGTGATAGTTCATAGTACCTATATAGTAGTAAGAAAACTCCTAAATTGTTCTTGTTGTGTGTTTCACTTAATCGACGTCGTTTTATCAAGTCGGTACCTACGGTAGTAGAAGATGTAAAAATTTTGGGAACAATTAGCTACTTATTTTTCAGTTCAAAATTTATCTTGAAATTTATCTTTGGGTATCCTACTTCAAACGTCTATACCGCGGGCGAAGCCGAGTGCTGACACTAGTCTAGTTAATTCATGTAAATAGTTCATGACCAATGACCCATCGCTGGCAAAAACGATTTTCTTTAGTCTTTCTTGGCCGGCTACGTACTGTTGATGCCTAAGGTGTAATCCAGACATCTAAATACCTTCACATGTATCATGTCTAGCACGAGTAGGGACAGTAGGGTAGTGTTACCAGTGGTCGGCCCCCGCCGCGTCCCGCGCGCAGCGCAGCGCCTGCGCCGCGTGCTCGCGCGCCAGCGCCGGGTCGGGGGCCAGCGCCGCGGGGCCCAGCGCCGACCCGCTCAGCAGCAGCACGCGAGACACTAAACCTGCCGGTGACGTTACTTTTAGATGTTATACTGCTTTAGGCGCGTTATGAAATAAATTGAAAAAAATATAATAGTGCAACAAGATTTGTAAAACGTCCGTGTTGACAAACGGGGAGGGGAGGGGAGTGGGAGGGGAGAGGGAGGGGAGAGGGAGGGGAGGGGTTAAATATTTATTTAATTATGTCAAAGAAGTATAACTTCTCACGCGCGTACAAAAGTACACGCACCCTTTTTAATGCGTATAACTTCTCGCGTTATATTCTCATCGATGTTTTGATTTTAATAATAGTTCTACAGCACATTGGAGTAGTCCTTCACTTAAGACAATTTACAGTCATACTAAATTCATGATTTTTTGACCCCTCCCCTCGTCCGTGTCTAGTTGGGACACATTTGTGTTGTGAGACTTCCCTCCCTAGTGTGACGTCACATATTATGAAATTTCACACAGCTAGAAATTATGACATTAAAACAGCAGTTCCGAAATAAATTTTATTTCCATTAATTGTTTTTTAATATTTACCTGTACATAACAATTATTAGATTAGATTAGAGCCCCTCCTACCCCTTGCCACACAATGTCACACTATATTAACCCTCCCCCCTAACGTGTGACGTAATAATTTATGGATAATCCCTAACGTAACAAACCAACATGCGCATATTCGAATATGAGCTATAATATTTCAGGCGATTGCTCTAAGTGTCTAAGTGAAGGAGCGCCTTCACAATTTAACATTTAAATAGATTTGATACTAATTCAGGAAGCATGTTTCACTACAATTCAGAAGGGTGTGTTCAAATACCTTTAGTAGCGGGCAGCATGAGCAGTGCATTAGCCAGGGCCGCCCCGGCGCCGTGTCCGGCCAGGGTGAGCCGGCCGGGGTCCCCGCCGAACGCCGCGATGTTCCGCCGCAGCCAGCCCAGCGCCGCCGCCACGTCCAGCAGCGCCGCGCCGCCCGCCAGCGACACCTCGTCCGACGCCCCCGGGGTTAAGTAACCTGCAGGCACGGACGTAAAAAAAGACGGACGTAAAAAAAAGACGGACGTAATCCCAAGAACAAATTCAGTGAAGCACCCATAGGAATACCAACTCTGTATTCGTACAAGTACACACACCCACACATTGACACCATACGGCTACGACATTGACACCATCGCGAATCAAAAATTACAAAATTAAGCACACAATATTATGGTAAGCGAGCTGTCAGCTGTCAGCTTCACTCTCGATTGGACAAGGTTACGTCCGTTCTTTTTTTATGTCCGTGCCTGCAGGGAAATATATCATTTACCTACTACTGTTACCAAAGGCATCACTGATGCATTGCCGGGCAGAAAAGAGATAAGAAAAAAATATTACTCTTCAGTGTACGAAAGTAAATATTTTAAAGACAAGAGTAGAACATCGGTCATAGAAAGATAAAATCAATTTAAAAAGCAGCCATCTCTTCCAGGCAACCGACGGCTTCGGAGTTAAAGATACGAGAAAGAAAAGAGCAGAGAGAAAAGAAGGGTAGGTATACGTACTAGTTTTACGAGGAGTATAAGTAGGATTAATAATAATTGAGTAGTTTGTATACAGTATAATAAATTATAAAGAAGTTAGTAAAATATGTTTTAATTAACGGAACTATAATCATAAGCTTTTCGTAAATTGAAAGCTCATTGTCGAAAGCATTCTGACGACAAAACATTTTTATAATGAAAACCTTGTACAAACACTGCTTAATTACTTTTGAGTGCTCGGACATACGTTTGTTATTTAAAATAACATAATTTTCCTTTGTGACTATTTATTCGCGTCTTCTTCCTTCTTCAAGGTGTAGTCGAGGTGACCGCTTGGTATTTACTTTTATTCAAGCGAGCGCCCAGACATTCAAAAAGTGTTTGAAAAATATAGTGCAATTAATGTCAAGAAATATCTTTTTTCCAGGTCTTCTTTCTTCATAAATTTTTACTATTGAAGTCAAAACTACAATGTATATTTCTGATTCTGTTATGTAATTTATATACCTAATAATACTTAGCCTAATTCTATTACGATATTCACATCAAAGATAGCTTTACTGACATCGTTATGAAAATTGTGACGTCAGAGGAACATTGGATATTGGAATACCTTACTCAAGTTCGACCCGAGATAGCAGAATATATGCGATATTTATTCAATATCACTAATAAACTCGAGAACGTCGTCTGGAGAATATCTTAGGCTGATAAATGTATGAAGATAATTACCCGACACAATAGGTAGGTAATGTAACAGAGACGATAAATTACCGTATATTTTCGGAGCTCGACAACAAAACAAGTGTCTGGTAAATTACGTAGACACCAATATGAAAAACCATCCTGATAATTCTCATTCTATAACTTTTTTGCTATTGTCTGACATTTCACAAAATTAATTTATGACAGAGACATTGTTATTCTACATCATAAAAGAGATATTGTGTACACGAAAATTTTACACAAAATGATGTCTGCAGATGTAACGACGGAAGTGCCATTGAAACGTCATTAAAAAGGTGTTCTAATAAAACTTTATTTCTCGGGCAAGTTGGCAGTTGGCTCCGAGACGTTCGCTTGTTATATTGTCTTTCGAGAACTTTGAAACTTAGACAATTTTCTCGTTTGAAACGTGGCTCTAACATTAATGTACCCGGTTTATGAAATAATTTAAATCATTTATTCTGAAACAAGTTTCTTTACAATAATGTTGAAACAATGAGAATTTATAATGCTAACTGTTTATTACCGAGCACGAGCAGAATTATGGCTGAAGTAAGTTTAATGATATAAAGAAGTTTTATAATTATATTCCTTTCAATTTCAATTCTGTAAGGGTAAAACTAACTTCATTTATTTTTACTATAATGCGGGTACTTACGATATAATTATTTTATTTTATACGCCGATATTTCGACCCAGTTGCAGGGATCGTGCTCACGGCTGATTATAGTAAACGCGTATTATAGTAAAAATGTGTTCAGTCCAGGATGAGTTAAGTTTAAAATCATGTAACTTCATTTACTACCAAAAAAAGTTAAGGCTGTACCTAGCGCTTACAGTTAATTAGTCCAGTGTTACCTAATAGTCCTATCCTATAGTTGAGCGTGACGAGCAGGAGATGCGCGCGCGCGGCCAGCACGGCGCCGTCGAGCGCGTTGCCCGAGCCCCACTCGTGCGCGGCGCCCACCCACACCACCACGGCGTACGGCGCCTCCACGCCGCGCGCACCTACACACGCGCACATACAATGTTTCATCATAATAATTGTTTTACAGATACCTGCAACAAATAATTAAAAGTTTGTACCAACATGTAAGGGTTGCCATGCATGTAAGCAACATTCATACAATATAAACAAGACACCCACAACCAGAGTTCAGTTGTCTGTTGCATAAATGACGTCTGCCCCGAGAATTTAACCCGCTACCCCTAGCTTAGTAGGTGGGTTCATTACCAACTAAGGTAAATGCTCTTCATGACATAATTCACCATAAAAAGAATAAAAGGTCCATCAGTGTTAATCACTAAACATTTTATTCATTAAAACAATGTGAAGTAGACTAATATACTTTACGTACAATTTACTAAGGTGTACAATGTTCGTACAATATACACATGAATAATTTAATAATAAGAAAGTTTTAGGTATTTGAACATATTTTAACAGAGTTTAGGGCACAACTTCACCAACTACTAGCATGTAGGATACGAGCTTACTTAGCAAACTACTACGTTAGTTCACACAACAGCATTGTATTAATATTCTTAGTCGAACTTTGACGTTTAATTTTGTCTACATGTTTAAGTGTTAATTAAATTGTTCATTCGTCTGAATAAATAAATACTCAATTAAAATAATGCACGGATGAAAATAATGAAATGCACTCATGCGATAATCCCGGATGACGTAAAAGATTCATTCTTAATTTATGTACGTAACAACATTCACGCCCCAACTCGAGTCACTAACGGTTACTTTAATTGCTCTTTAGTACCTACCTAAAGAATCACCATAATAATATAAATTATGTACTAAGGAGCGATTTAAGTAACCATTAGTGATTCTGAGTCGAGACGTTAGTCAATGATACGAACATCAATTATCATATAGTATGATGGTCCACTTGCAAACTGGTACTTATAAATATATTTGTACTAACATACAATTCGGAAGTGTGAACTAAAATAACTGCCTTGTTATGCCGTGAACCTGAGTTTGTCAAGAGGTTAAGAAGCTGATCTCTGGCTGAACAACAGAACTCACCGCTACCGGGCACGTAGATGTTGAGGTACAGGCAGTCTTCGCTCTGGTTGGCCAGCAGCGGGACCGTGGCCCTGAGCTCGTTGTACAGGCCCAGCGGCATCTTCGACAGCGCTGCCGTCCTGGTACCAAATATATCATGACAGTGCAAGTGTCTCATCCTCTATAATAAGTTTTCTTCATTTCACTGATGACTGTTATGGGATAGCGATGGTGAACGGAATCGTAGGGACCCTTGGCTCGTCAGATTATTTACATGTCCAAGAATGTAGAGTACATATTTTGATAACATCGACAATTTGCGCCTATCTAACTTTTTCACCAACACCCAGGGCTAACTGATAGAGAATGCCATTAGGCATTAAGTTTTTGCCCTTGTATACCCTTCATTAAGGTGTTGCAAAAATAAATAAAATAAAAATGTGGATGTGACCAAAGCTTTTTATATAGAAATTATAAACGGTGTCTTTTAAACGCTTCAATTGTTACGTTTTTATCATTTGGTATTTGAGTAAATATTTTTTAACTATACCTTGTACATAATATGAATAATTATCAAAATACATAATACTATATACATTTATATAGTTAAATTTACTTGTTTACGCAGATATTGAATGATAATAAATTTAAATAATAACGTAACAATTGAAGCGTATAAAAGACACGGACGTTTATCATGTACTTTAAACGTCGAAATCAATTTAAGTTTCCAGGAAAATCCCTCGCTCCTCGTTTACCGGTGGCCAGTTCAAAGAGAACCAACTGGTAGAAAAAGGAATATTAAAACGGTAAAAAGGGAAAAGGTTCAAAGCTACTTGCTTTACGACAGACGGTGAGATAAAACATTTATAACGAGACTGTTAAAAAGTGTGTCAAGAATAGCCTAGAAATATTTTAATGAGGAGAAGGGTAACGGGAGAGGATGGTGAGAGCTGCATGTTATCCATTTACGTGACGTCACCCTCCCCGAGCCTCGAGAGGATGAAGCGAGGCTAATTAATTTTGCATGTGGCAAAAGACGTGCGCGACGGAGACGTGTGAACAACCGACGCGGCTTATTTGCTACGAAGTTATAAAATTCATGAAATATTCAATCATCAAGCTTACTTCAATGTCATTATGTAATTTGAATACGAGTAGAAGTGCTCATAGCCTGGTGGCTTGAGTTATTGAAGCAGCGAGGTGGAGTGTGCTCCATGTGACCCGTGCTCAGGCTCAGAGGTGTGCCATAATACTGACTTCAGTCAAAAACATAAATAATTATTATGTTTAAGCAATTTCACCTTACAAGTGGCAGTTTTTTTATGCGAGTAAAGACCTTACTTGTTCGATATATCGGGATATCGTTGCGGGCAAACGGGGGCGAAGGCATCCGCCAGCTTGGTGCCGGGCCAGGGCTGCAGCGGGGGCGGAGCGCCCAGGCGCGGGGGTCGCGCCGCGTACGGCACCCCCCGGAACACCTCCACGGGCTCCAGACGCCGCGACGCCGGCTCGATGATGATGCCGCGAATTGCTCCTGATGGAAGAACAGGTCAGAGTCAAAGTCAAATGTTTTTTCGAATTTGGTTCAACAGATCCCTACTGAGGTTACTTTTTGATAGCAGTTACTACTACCTATTAATACAATGATAAAGAATGTAGGATTTTATTACACGGCGTTATCATTATCAACTATCCCATTGATCTACTCAACTATCTCATTGATGAGCTGATCTAATTGTAAGAGTTACTCAAATAGAGGAGGGGAGTTATAATCCAGCATGCCGGAATCGTGATGTGGAAATTCTAGATTCACAGTTTCCTCATGATGCTTTTTCAGAAGAAGTACTAACTTTTCACATACATTAGAATGAACTGAATTAATAAAATTTTAAATCTAGATTTTCTCAACAGAGATGGAGACAGACAGAATTGCCATTATAGGTAGCAGGTTCAGTAGCAATGTTGCTCGATTTAGATCGCTATTTGAAATAGTAAATGCTTGCTTTAGTGAAGCAATCAGCGCCAGAAAAAGTTAAAACATGGGATACAATATAACAGCTTCTCAATGTTTACAAATATTCAGCATCTACACAACAACAGATCTCACAGTTCGATCGCATAATGACAGTAAACTTTCTTGATAACGCTTAATGTGTTTTCTTTAGTTACAAACTTCGTTGCTTCATTTGGACGAAACATCGATTTGCAACCAATTTAATGGCGTATACTTACGTCCGAAGTTGATATTTGTAATGAATCATTTTCATTGGTCATAAAGAAGGAGGCCAAAGTTCAGCCAAGTTCGTCATTCTCCGATACTTAATGTAAAAGTTCAACTTATTCTTTCCTTGCGAACAATGAATTTAACAGCTGTCGTATTAAGTGCGCTTGTCTCCCCCATTGACACACTTTTATCTGAAAAGCACATTTATGTTTGCTGCAGAGATGGTGATTCTGACCCCGTTACTGTCTTTTTTTGCAAATGCAGCAGGATAATGTGGGTATTAAACGTGAAATATGGTCTGCGTTTCCTTGGTTAGGTTTGGAATGTATAAAATCTAGAGTAAGTAGATAGGAAATATTTAGGATCCAGTTTTTTTGTTTATAAGTGAAGCGTGTGGCTTGCGCCGATCCTAGCAAAGTTAAGCAACGGCGAGTGCGGTCGGTATTTGGATGAGTAGCAGTAGCAAACATTTATTGAGCAATTCCGTGCTTCGGAGGGCTGTCGGTCCCAGTCCTTAAGTTATGTCGGAGGCCTTCGGGCTGCATAAAAACGATAGTTGGGTTGGCGACTAAATCCTCCACCAATCCACACTGGAGCAGTGAGGTGGAGTTTGCTCTAGGCCTCCTCAAGAGAAGAGACCCGTGATCAGTAGTGGGCCGTTGATGGGTTGAATCCAATTTCAGTAAAACTTATCAGCTATTGTGTCATTTAATAGTTTCAGAATGTTAACCCAACCTTGTCGTCACGCACAACTCCATAGAAATAGAACAATTAATAAATTGATCCGTCGGGATCTTTCGTAATACTAATGTCATTCGAAACGCTGTCTCGTAATTGTGGTCTCGGCCGATTGGGTCGTCCGGGATGTTTCGGGATCATTGCGAAATGAAACCCCGACCTTTCCCTTCCGGAAGATCGGCGAGCACAACACACGGATTACCCAAAACGTAACATATTCATCACAAATGAATTATGAATCAGACGGGCCAGATATCGCTCCACAGGTGATCCTCTGTATGAATTATGCCCAAGTTGGAAGTTTATGCGGGATATTACAATTTGAGCTTACCTTCTACCTACCTGTGCCTGCTATTTATTAATTACAAATTTACTCAATCCACATTTTAATTCAAAATTTAATTACAATGCGTGATTTAACATAAATTGATGATGATGGATGTATAAAGTAGGAACATACAATCTACCGTTACCTAAGACTAGTTCGAGGAAACTTCAATCTTTCACAAGCAATTCTGTGATTCAGACTGGATATAATAATAAATCCGCAGTGAAGTAGTCGATTTGGGTTCATGGGAAATTTGAAAGATGAGTTTGAATTTCTGTTTTCTGTTCTGTTCTGGGTGTGTTTGTCCATGGCACCCACGACACAGGGAATCCAGGGCTATGGGTGTTTAACGTTATGTTGGTGGACTATGTCACCAGCAACATGTTGGAGCCACTTGTGTAATGTTGGTATATGTTGGTATGTTGGTATATGTTGGTATATGTTGGTATATGTTGGTATGTTGGTATATGTTGGTATGTTGGTATATGTTGGTATATGTTGGTATGTTGGTGGAGGGTGTTACCGGCATGCGTGTGCACGATGCGCGAGCTGTAGCGGGGGCCCGCGGCCGCCAGCACCGCCAGCGCCAGCGCCAGCGTCGCGCACCACGCCGTCCGCGCGCACTCCATGCGCCATCACGCGACGATTGGCTGCCAACAAGCGGAACGGAACTGTCAGCTGCTTATTATAAACCCCCAACAGTTTTATTTACACTAAACATAGCTTAGAACTATCTGGATCACGTCAGTTTTTAAACAAAGAAAACCGCATCATAATCGATCTATTCGTTTAGGAGCTACGATGCCACAGACAGACACTGTGTGTCACGTCAACTTATAATACTACTCTTTTTGCGTCGGGGCGTTGAGGGTTAAAAATAATCAAAATTTTATCAAAAAAAAAAACATCGAGTTCAAGGCGAGGACGAAGACGTTCGATGGCACAGAATACATAATAGTACAGGTCATGGTAAATAAAATTATTGCCATAATAATATAGCATTATATTTAAGGAGTTACTTCAATTTGGCAGACGGGTAGAAGTACCACAGAAGCAATTTAAAGTTAAATAAATAACGTCCTATTAGTGAACACGGCAATAAGCGAATAATCTCCTCGGGCCACTGGAATTCTGAATGGAATGATGAAATATAAAATATCCCCTGAGAAAGTCAACTGTAGGTAATAGATTTAAAATTAATAGATAAGTCCTACACAAAGTCACAAATGACTCAATTACTATTACTTCTCAATTATGTATTGACAATTTTAAAAAGCAACCTTTGTTAGTATTTACCAGAGTAAATACTAGGCTGGCAGACCTGTAAAGCGAGGAGACCTGTGTGTCCTATTGACAAGGCATGTGACCCATCGTAACCAATTCAGGCAGTCGCCGTGTATTTCAATATGAAACATTCAATATTATATAAAATATTTGTTTGTAGTTTTGTAACGTATTTTGTTTCTAAATTAAAGATTCGAAATCTTTCGAACGTTTGAACTCTATTAGATATAATCGTTTGCGTCTAGTTCTTTATGTTGTTAATGTGAGGATGAAATTGGTTTCTATATTATGTAAAAACACCAAATTAAGTTGAAAGTATTTTATATCAACAATAGTAACATCTACATCAATGAAAGATTAAATAAGGTAAGAACGTTCTCATCCTCGAAAATAACTCAAAGACAGTAAGTCAAAACAAATCAAGGAACCTCACGAACATAAAGAGAAGATACTGGATTCAATATGAAACGGACCCTTATAATATTATAACAGACCCTTTTTTACTGTCAATATAAATTCAACGATTTCTACGTAAAAAGAGTTTCTGTGTCACCCGTGATCGCGGCTACACTTTCATGTCACAACTAGACGCTATAAGGATTCAAATGGCAAGTAATATTGATATTAACAGCCACGTTGTTATTAAGTAAATAATTTCTTGGCGTTTCATATCACACACTTATACGTACGCTTAAAGTCGCAAAACTTGCGCTTGTTTGTGTCTTTATTACATGTACATACGCCATGAACCCGCAAACAGCGATGTCCTGACGAAAGCGATAATACAGCGAAATGACAAACCATGTCATCAAATGCAGTTAGCAGTCGCGGATTAACCCTTAATCAAATTAAGCAATTGCCTAGGGCATCACGTCTGGAGGGGCACCAGAATAAGCACAAAAAAGCACACAAAACCACGTTGACATACGGATAGGGGGGCCCACAGGCGTGGATTGCTTAGGGAATCCGTCACTGGCAGTTAGAGGAAATTGCGCACAGATAGAGCGAGATGCAATATACGCTTGATGTTTTCTGGTCATGGAGGATAGTTTCTGGTGTGTTAGTCCAGGCGCGCACTATAGATTTTTGCCGCTGCCGCGAAACACCGCAAGTTTTGTAACACGTAGTTGTGAATTGAATTGCGCGCAATGTGGGAGAAAATTCGCATTATTTTATTACTGAGTTGCAACAGTTTGCAACAACGGCGTTTCACCGCATCGGCAAAACAGTTTCGTTGTATCATTAGAATACCGCGGTTGGAGGCGTCGCGCATCGCGCGTCCGCGTCGTCTACTACGCCTGTTACATTGTTGCGTCCAAAGGAGACTTAATTAGCATTATTTTTACTATATTTTTACTACCATGCCATTTTACGATAGACTAAGAATGATAAAAAAATCTCTTTGCACCTAATTATTTTGTTTAGTCTTTATCCACACTTTATTTTTTCCACACGGATTGTTTGTTTAAAAGTTAAACGGCATTAAGTGCGAGCTTTGTAAATCGAGTTTATAGAATGTTACAATGTTTATTTTTATTACAATGTGCAAGTGGCACATGTATTTCTAGTTCCAGGGGTAACATTCCATACCTACACATATAACTAAGAAAAACGTTTATCGCGGAAATGTCTGCCCCTGCTGGTGTTTTTATGACATATTAACTAACTATATGAATTAATTATAAACAAGGCTAAGTACTCTAAGGCCTGAAAGTGAATAGGGAGAGCTGCTTCATTTATTAATTATTTTTGCTTTTTTTGGCTTTGGCATTTTAGATTATTACGTTTTGATAACAGCGTGTGTTTAAAGAATTATTTTCAGAAAATCATAGCCTTGTTAAGATTTATCATAAAGTTCAACAGCATGTGTCTGAAGGATGAACGTTGAAGCCCCAATTTAATTTACAGCTTGTGAATATATTTAATACTCTTTGAATGTATACGGCGCTCTAATAAAATATATTGGAGATTATTTTATTACACTTTTGATATTTCAAATAAGATTTTCACTTTCTTCAGAAAACCTTTAGTGCCCTTAAGATTCAAATGGATTTTTTATAAACTTTCTGAACTCGAAATGATTCTTGAATCCCTTAAAGGAAACTATTTGAGTTGCCGGAGCCGTAACTTTCGAAAGCGATTTATTTCGCGCGCACGAAAATATCGCGTTCGCGTAAAGTATTATTACAGCTATTGCAGTGAATTTATTTTTCACGAACTGATTTACAATCTGAAGGAGTCAGGTTCGCTTGACTCTCGACGGTACAATTTCTTTCGGAGGATCGTATATTTCGTAATTTACATTTTCATTTATTTTTAGTAACAGAAGAAGAGAGAAACGAGAGAGAAGGGTATTTTAATAAAAGATTCGAAACTTAAACAAGTGCCATGATTTCTGAAAGTTTTCTTAATCGTGGCTACGTACTAAGTACAAATTAATATTTTATTGAAAAAACGAAAATCTTCATTTAGGAAAGAGTAACGGCTAAAAGGCTACCTTGATTTTTATTTTCTAGTTACAAAGTATTAATGATTTTTGTAATTAACAAATTAATAAACTAATCAAATAACATAACGGCTAAAACAAGAAAATATTTTACTCTCCGCTTAAAATGTTCACGCCCTGTAGCGTTTTGATGCTCCATGACAATACATGTAAAGAAAAATAATAATTATATAATGTATGTTGTTTAAAATATTGTATCCCCGCAATAAAATCCTTTCTGATTTACATAAAAGTCGAAAAATATTCCAGTGTGAACGAATGAACTACGATTGTCGTCACGACGCGGGTTCACCGGTTCAGGTCTACATTTTGCATGCAAAATGTATCTAGGAATTCTAGCTGCTTCTAAACTTTTCATCTTCCACTTTGGCAGCTTCGAATGTGTCTCACTCATTTGATTGTTGTTTTGAAAGTTGCATAAAATAGATTTGGTTGTTGTTTTGAAAGTTGCATAAAATAGATCAGTAGGTTTGCAACTACACGCTCAGTATCTGATAATGGCCGCATTGAATGATTGTTTACAAGTTTCGCAACAAAAGAAAACATAAAACACTTTGTCATCGGAGACGACCCGCATTTCCCAACGACATCAACATCCAATTTAGTTGTGTTAGAACTGAAAAGATAAATGACGTTCGAGCTTAATGGAGTGCGCTGTCGTGTTCCACGTGTCATGTTGGAGAGGACACATCTAGTGCGGCTCCTCTCTTGCACAGTTCAACTCTAAAAGGGCATGAATCACAAAAGATATTTGTTCTATCATGTAAGGTAAAGGGGGTTGTTTAGGTTAGGATTCCCGACAAATTTTTGGTATATACTAAACATTATAAAGCTTTACATTATAATAAAATTCCTACGTTTGCAAAGTGTCGTGGAATGTTAACCTTAACCCATGTCACTCCCAGAGTTTGGGCTCAGCGGTTAAAAAATATATACGTTAATATTTATAGTGACGATAATAATACACAGTGATAGATATAAAAAGTAATGAATTTCTTTACTTTATTTTATTAGTTGCCTCAATACGTATCGCTGTAATACGACACACGATTAATACTCCCACGTAAAGTGTTACTCGTACATGTTATCGGAGATTTCTGTTGTTGTAACGAACAAGCGTGAAATTAATTACGTTGCTGAAGCTGCTGACACCTGTTCCGGAAGCTTTGTTAGTGCCGCGATCTGAACGACGACACAACACACTAGCACTCCGATTACAATAAACATATTGTGTGCGAGCGTTGTTGCTGCGATCATGTCGCTGGTAATGTTTCGGGAACCACTTCACTGTATAATGTCGATAGTACGTCGAGTTTGCTAAGATATTATTATTTCGGGAGACAGGCCTTGATCCTGTTATTTAAATGTTATTTTTATATTATGACACAATGAAATTTTCAACTACGTATGTACAATAACAACTATTTCATGTTAAAATTACTAAAACCTACATTTCAAAATGGTTTAACATTTTATTGCAAAAATTAAGTATGGGTCTATACTCGTATGTAGTGTTTTCAACATGTTATAAATCCTAAGTCAGCTAAGTGGAGCCTGAACTTTAAGTTTGTCTCATACATTACTGGTACAATATTAAAGTTTGCAGTTTGTATAAGTTAATCATGATTAATGAATACCGCTTTTGATGTGAGTGTTCAAGAAGAGAATGAATAGTATTTTAACAAGTTAGTTCTCCATCTTACACTTCATCACCGGCTATCAATCTATCATATCAACACTTATCAGTAAGTAAAAGTTTAGTATTTTGTCAATCTACCTCTTTGTCATCGAAGGGAAGAAATGCTGAAAGAAACTCCTAACGACATATTTTAAATTCTCATTTTACTTTTATACGATAGTACTTGTACCTATATATAAGCTATAAATTACAGTTCGCGTCTGTGATGTCACTGAATAGACTTGATATATATTACGCGTAAAGTAAATGTCATATCCACGGAAGGGGCCAACCACAACAATAGCAGGAGGATATCTGTATTTAAACAAGTAATTGCACAACAACCATCCACTTGATTCCGCAGAATAATAAAAATGTTATTGCAGGCTCGCTGGTGCGTTAGGCTCGGTAGTCGCTAGTCGAGCGAGCCGCGAGCCGCGAGCCGCGAGTGACTTATGACTGTTAACCCAGTTCTCAAGCTAGATTGTGTAGACATTTTCTTTTATTACTCCGTCCTGTTTGGCTGGCAGAGTGGCAGCTATCGAGAGCGTATTGCGGTAAACACACAATAATTCTCAAGCGCTAACATGAGGTAGCTGGATAAATATGGAATATCCGTCCGAACGTATTATCCTTTATCGTTTCGATGGAACGAAAATATTGCTTCCGCTCGATCGTAAAGCTTGTAAAGGAAACCACTCTGTCGTTCGATTGGTGTACATTATACTGTATGTATGTTATATGATTGTGTGTTTTGGTTATGAGGTAATATTATGTAGGTATCATCGTATTTTGTACCATCCATACTATGTACATTTTTACTTTTTTCAATAAGCCTGTCATAATAATGATCGTATCCTAAAGTTTTATAATATGCTATCATAGTTATTAGTACAGTATTATTTGTACTCGTACAATAATATTTGTATATATATGTATATCTTTAAAGAAACGTAAGATGCGACTTACCAATATTTGCAAACTAGGTGAGATAGATATTCCACAATCCTCGAGGTCGAGTGTATTGAAAAATTTCTATAACAGAGAAAACGTCGCGTCGTCGTGTCGGCGCCGCACAATGTTTGAGACGGGATCTGCTCGGAATGGATTTCGAATGTATTGGATTGAGGTCGGGATCCGCCGCAGGTACGGACTACGGACCCCTGTCGTCACAGTACACTCCTTAGTTTACGATACTGAGGGACTCCTCATCTACATACTGAGAGCAGCCATCAGCCGTCCCGACACTCAATGAGCTCCCCGAATACATTTATCAACTGATCAAAGAAAGATATATCGTGTTAAATTTAAATTATCTCATTTATTGAGAAGAGCTGTTTTCAGACATATTAAGTTATTGCACTGCATAATTTAATTGTTATTTAATGATAATGTTGAACAACAGTTTAGCGCGTGACGCAAATTACATCGACACTAATTGATTGTCACCAAATAGCGATGGATTCTGTTAACTAATTATACCGTCATTATTTTAATCTAAATATGATTAGTTAATGTTCTGTATTTACATTGCATGCTCTGTGAAAATTACGTTTACTCTACGCGTAAGTCTATTCACTATATGGTTAGGAGTCTGTTTCACCATTTCTTCCCCTCCATAACAAAACACCTTACCGAAATGGTGGTAGAATTTAGATTTAATTTGATTTCATTTACGTAAACTTTCGCATAAAAACTTACTATACGCTTTGTATGTATATTTATAATGAACATTTTCCATTTGTCTCTCTATAGTAACTCGGTGAAGTAAGGCCCTAATTCATTACGAAGGACCTCTCACATTTCTAAGAGTTCTCCGCGAGGGAGGAGTGTCTCTTGAGCTTTGTTTTTTCTAGAGTATTAATTTAATTTAATCTCATTATCCCGGTCTTTTAAGAATATTTTCGGCGAGTAAGGAAGTCCGATGATGTTATTATTACTCGAGTTCTGTAATACTTTATGAGGTAATAAATAAGGTGCTTAAAAATCTTGTGAGTAGGTTTAACATGAAATAAAATTTTATATATTTTCACAATATCATGCTGAAAACCAAGAACTACATTCCCTAATTAGTAGGTATGCGTGCTATGCTTAAAAACAATTGAGCTCGTTTTTGATCAGCAGTTCTACCAACCCTTTATTAATTAATTCAAACATATTACTAACATGGGCCTGCATAATTTGTTGCCTGAAAAATAAAGTTAATTCGACTACTTTTGAGCAACAAAAATAAAGACGAACACGAGTCTGAGAATACAACTATTATTGTTTGCAACGTCTCCTGAATTCATAAACAAGTACATTTAATAGCTCGAGACACGGGCAGATGAACAGTGTGAAGTTGTAAAAGTTCCGTACAGTAAAAAGCTATATGGTTCGCTAATCTACACAGACACTTGGACTGACAGTCAAGATAAATGCAGTGGGAGCGCGCGAGAGCGGAACTCACTTTCTTCAGACGACATTACAGCTGCGGACGACTTCACACAGCTAACATTTCTCTAGTCACCTCTCTATGAAAACATATCCATGCTTACTATTATAGGTAATTCTTGAATCATCCTTGGTGTTGATGAAATTATGTACAATATTATGATATGTACGGATTGCCGTCACAAAATCAATTGTGTGTTTATGTTGCTCCGTCGGTCCTCAACTGTGGGTTTATTTTGCATCTACAATTATACTGTACGTCTAAGATTTATGAAATTCATGTTGTTGGAAATAGTAAATAAGTTTTTGTTGTCAATGTTTCATATAGCATTTATTGCATTTGACCTCTTTTCGAAGTTGAGGTTGCTACCCAATGAAAGTCTCCGATTTGTAACGATAACAGCTGGAATAATCTACTTATTTTCACTTTGAACATATGTAGGTACATAGTATTTTACAGATTGCCCGTTGACAACGTGTGACGAATGTTCTGCGCTTGATAAATAAACTGCGCGCGGTCACCGAGCCGCGAGCGTCACGTGACACATGTCATGACAGCACCACGTTGTGTTTTAGCTGAGAATTTGATTCATTGAATAGGAAGGCATTCCAGCTTGCCATGCATGATAACTTAGCTCAGTAGAAGATCCATGCTGCTTGAATCTAAGTTTGGAAACATATTAATACTTGTATATATTGTTACCTGGGATCACGTCATTGAAGAACCGCCCTATTACTCATTTAACTGTATATACATAGGTACTTAAAAGATACATGGAAAAGACTGTGATCCAGAGAAGTATAATTAATATCAAATTTGGCTTCTTCACTGTTCGTGGTTACAAAAAGCTTGGCTTCTTCATAATTCAGTTGACAATGGCGGAGAGTATCCATGCGTGCAGTTTTAACGAATGTTACGCTGTCTGTATAAATGAGGACGCGCCGCATATATCGGACCACAGTACTTTTTGCTCTGACCCAGCCGTTCTGAGAGTGAAAGGCGGTTTTATGCCATCCAATCCTCAAATTGACATTGATTATACCACATTATACGTTCGGGAACTTGATCGCGTGATCCTGCCACGCCCACTCCGCGCTAATTAATAATTGAATACTCTTAACCTCATGCTGTTAGTAGTAGCCTAACTACGGTTAACGGTAATGGGTTCGTTAAAAGCTTTGTATTAATTTTGCCTTTGTTACGCATTTTGTTCAAGTTATTTTAAAAAGTCACTTACCTGAAAGCATTCGTTGTGTATTAAAAATGTTGCAGTTGATATATTTAATACCTACCATTCAAATATTATTGGTTGATCCCATAACACAGTGACAAACCATTATTTCATTTGCTTTTAATGATATCGCTAACATTTACTGACCCACTTAGGTTGTTTTATTTGTAAATAGTAAACTTTTGACGATAAAACTTGTTTTTCATTTTGTTCAAATGGATGTGAAATAATTTTAAAATAGAACAGTTTCCGAAAATGTTGCACACTTTTTTCATGGCATGAAATTAAAACAATTCTACACGGTTTCACAAATTTTGCGATGACCGCAATTTTGACCTGAAATGAATAGAGTTCAAATGCTCCTGTTCCATACTTGGTGTATACAGATAATATCTAGGTAATGCTCATGGTGCATTTCGCTAAAAACTGATAAGATTGTTGGTACGAGATCCTTTTGCTTGGAAATTACTGGGTCACATAACCCAGTTTAATCAGACATTACTCGGGTATGCAGTAACGCGGTAATCGGTAACATTTCGGTGACGCTAGAGCAAACAGAGATCACCCGCTCGGCAAGCTAGTCGTACCTGGGGAGTATTACTTGTTCAGATCTGGTGTGACGTCATCGCGTGAGTTTATACTGCAATGTTGACAAAATACCTTCGTTGTGACTGATATCCACGAGATATTATTATCAATTTATCAACAGTTCCAATGCTCGTTGATCGGTTTATTCAAGATATTAAATTGTAACGATGCACTCAAGCCACAAGTTTAAGAATAAAAAATAACTGATTATGCATAGTCCACTTCTTAATACTTCCCCAGTATAATTTTCATTATGCATAGCACAGATAACCTCGCACTAAGCTTGTTCGAACAGTCCAAAGTTCCAAGTTGGCCGGCTCACGGCTGTCATACTTTGATAAAGGTTTCCGAACTGCCATTTTAAGACAAACCCTAGAGATTTTGCAAAAATAAAATTAGAAAGACTTCTTTATTTATTCAATGAGTCTATAATACCTTCTTCTTTGAAGTTATTTTGTAACGAGTAACCGCCCTCGCTTTGCTTCGGTTTTCTTATTTTTTTACACCTTGGGTTACATTATTGGAGTTTTATTAAGGATCCCTAATTTTTTTGAAAATATAATATTGCCTATGTTACTCGGGGATAGTGTAGCTTCCCAACAGTGAAAGAATTTTTGAAATCGGTTTAGTAGTTTCGGAGCCTGTTCAATGCAAACAAAAAATCAAATCTTTCCTCTTTATATATTAGTATAGATAGACGATGAAACAAAACAAAATGGACTTTTAAAATAATTTAAAGAAGAATTTATAAGACTGTCTGTATTTAATGAAAAATGAGTAATCATCTAAAAAAGAGAAAACTGTGTAAGCAAATTGTTCCGATACAAAATGGCATTTAACAAGTCAGCTCAAATTAAATTTGAAATGTCTGTGAAAGCATTCCAGAATATGCTACTTCGTTTGTCCCCACTAGTTCTTTGACGTGTACAATTGGCTCAGAATTCTTTGCAATTTTCACTCAACCTGACCTCAAAACGTCTAAACCGCGTCTGGTTTTGCCACTTTGCGAGCTCGGGGAGACCCGAATTCGCTTTGCAGTCTCCTTTGATACATGTCAAACGGCCGGAGATTACACGAAACAAAGCTGAAATAGAGACGAATTTCAGCAATATCGCGGTGGTGCTCAAATCGATTAAATGACATGTTCCTTAGGAAATAAGATTGATATTTGTGAAACACAAATGGACGGGTAAAAAATATCGTAGCTTGGTCTCGTTGAATTTTTTTTTTTTTTTTTTTTTTTTTTTACTTACGATAAGTTAATGCTTGACCACAATCCCACCTGATGGTAAGTGGAGATGTGGTTCAGGATGTTGAGCGCACTAACTTAATAAAAGCCTATTCACTCTTTTCTTAAAGACATCCACGTCATAGGTGGGCGGGAACGCAGACGCAGGCAAGCTGTTCCAATCCTTCGCGGTGCGCACAATGAATGAGGACGCAAACCGCCTCGTCCGTACCGGTGGGATGAATTAACCGAATTAAACTACATTACATTTAAATAACTAGAGGCTGGACATAGCGCTGGTTTAAGCTCTCCCGGTTACCAGTTCTTTTCTAATGATCAATCTATACTGTACCTTAAACATTGAAGTTGAAGTTGTCCCATACTCCTTGTATCGAAGCTTGCTCGATATTCAGAATCATACATTTTCAAAGTTCGAAACTGGGGTAGGTATTTTTAACACTGTGGCATTTACCAGTATTGTAGATGGCAAGTTATTTACTAAGGAATGTTTTATAATACAAATACTCCAGATATACGGAGCATGGAGCACCCCTTAGGACTCTTAGGTTATATAATCCTTTATGCTCTCGGGTGAGTGACGAGGGTTGCAAGCAAAGATAATTGTCAGTAGATTTAAGTTACCCGGAGGCTCTCGACCTTCCATTTCTACAGAAATTAATTTATATCCGAAGGGAATCAAATGCTTCCCGAATAACTAATACTTTCGAACATATTTCGACCTTAAAAACTGTGACTAGTTTGAATGACAGAATTATAATTTTATAAGACGTTTTGTAGTATACATCTTAATGCATTTTATCATCTTCATAAATATCTAGACACTGTTCCATGTCACGGCTTTAATTTGTTTTAATTTTATGTGCATAATAATATGTACATATTTATTCCCGTTCCTATAGAATAGCTTCTGTGATTTCTTCCGGTATCTGGTTAGTGTCGAGTTGAGAAAAATTTCCTCATGAAATGATGTGATTGATTCAAACAGTAAATGAACTCAAACCAACCAAATAGTTCAATAGAATTACTATCCAAGGTACAGAGGCTTTGATGGTCTTTACATAAGTCATTACATAACTATACACTGGCTGAGCAAAGATTGGTAGAAGGCGCACCACTCGAGATATATATGGAGAACCACTCAGGACGAGTTTACTCATGATATTTTCCTTTACTGAAGCAAACAATAGAACCAGTGCACTTAGGACATCCTTGTAGAAGTTCTAGATTCAAAACTAACTTACAGTTCGACCGCCGAGAGACCGATATTGAAACTATCAGGCTATCACAATTGTTACTTATCTGTTGAACAATGTTTCTTCGGGTAAGCTTACCTATTATTTTTGTATTTCAAGAGAAACGTCTTTGGCAATTTTCCGAGAGCCTTTAAGTAACCGTTCCAATTACATGTCGATTGAACTCGAAGTGTGGTTGCTTTTCGCGTAATTCTGTTTTGTTTTTTTTTTCGTAGCTCTGTCTTCACTAATTGAAGTTATGTTTCTAACTGAATTTACATTATGGTAAAGCGTGTTACTTGCGCAGTTGGTTGAAACCCAAAATTGATGACAGTTCCTTGATTGTATAGCAATAGGTAGTTGCTCACATATAGTTCATCAACATTATTGCAATAAAAGGCATGGCGACACTAAGGAGTTCCAGTAGAACTGGGTCTAAGTCATATTTGCCGCCTCACTGCGTCGGCGTCAGCTGATCGCAACTTTCCACATATTGCACGGATCATTGCCGAGCCATTTTGGAAACTCGTCAGGAAAAGTTCGGGATAAAGATGGCTTCTTGTCACGCGTCAATACATTTCGGGAGCATGGGTGTTATGCAACTTTTAAATTTATTTGCTCGACGCGAGCTCCTGTTTTGCATGTTTATTTAGCCTAGGTCGCTAGGAGCTAGGAGTTGAATTTAGAGGTTTGTCGATAAATTCGCTGCGGTAACATATTTCGTACCTGTTAATTGGTGGAGATTGTTGCAAATACGGTAACAAATGTTATTTAGTTTTTAATAATACTGTATTACGTAAATAATGTGTGTGTTACGTAAAATGAAATTTGAATGTGCTGTAGCCTATACACTTGTGTAAACTGCATCAGAATAACAATTATGCTTTAATTCAAAGAATAAAATGTCTCGCCACTTGAAATCTGTTTACCCCTAAACACGCTACATAAACTGTATAGAGATAAACAAATAATTTTGGAAAGCGCTGTCAGTTAAAAACCCGATAAATACAGGCAGGAATTGAAACGAGGGCGGTATTTATTTATTTATTTTAAGGATTGCCAACGGAAAGTACTTTGGCAAAGGGAGATCTCCAGCCAGGCGAGGTGTCTTGCCTGGGAGGCGGCCGAGCCCCGACTGCTGTTGTCGGAGCGTTTCTTATATAGTAGTGATGTTTAGAAACTTCGATAGCGTGATTCAGGGCGACGTGACGTCACCGTGTGACGCGTGTGCGCTGTCGCCACATCACCCCCCCGCTCAGACCGGAGGTCGATACATGATCTCGACGATACAGCCATCCGTGATCCTCTATCTTCGGTGAGTCGAGATGTGAGGTCGGTGTGCCCTTGGAATGCCCTCTATCCGCGGTGAGTCGGGATGGGAGGGTGGAACGACTGATGCGGAGGGCGAGCGGTGCGCGCTCAAGCCGTCCGTGTAGCCGTGGGTGGGGGCAGTCGCTGGCCGGACACAGGAAGCGTCGACACAGTACGCTGCGATGCGCCCGGTGAGTCAGCGTGGCTGGTGTGCGGTCTGCCGAGAGAGGTAGCTGCAGTCCGTCGGGTGTGAGCGGTGAGGTGAGGGGGGAGGGATGCCTGCTGCCGCTATCGGTAATCAGAAGCGACGTGTTCTTGTCGAGGGTCACCAGTTTGGCAAAGGGAGATCTCCAGCCAGGCGAGGTGTCTTGCCTGGGAGGCGGCCGAGCCCCGACTGCTGTTGTCGGAGCGTTTCTTATATAGTAGTGATGTTTAGAAACTTCGATAGCGTGATTCAGGGCGACGTGACGTCACCGTGTGACGCGTGTGCGCTGTCGCCACAGTACACTACACCATAAATCTAGATAGCAATTATACAAAGTTATACAAGTGCCTTCCCAATTATAGGCAACCACAACTCAATATAAATAGAGTAACGGTAAGAGAGTGGTAACTAGTAAGGATGTAAATATATTGAACGTTTGATTCATAAGTGAGTTCCAAGATTTAAACTCACAAATATCTCACAAGTATTCAAAGCTATCTACAAACGTCAATTTGTAAACTCGTGGATTACCTACTGAATAAAATACGGATGAGGCAGAAATATTTATATATCGCCTGCAAAGAAACCTTATTTCCGTAAGGGGATGTCAAATGCGGGTTATGTGGAATGTGGTATTCGTAATAATATATCATTCCCCAAGTGTGGGTACACGAGTGATAAATAACATTGCCACAGAGCACGACAATTTGAGCGTCGAATTTCAGACATGTTTGATCTTAAATCGATTTTGCGCCGATTGTTGAAGGTATCGTTAATAAGATCATGATAATACTAATCTTTCACAGATCAGTTGATGTACAGTTATACGGCCATATCAACAAGATAATTGACAATTCATTCCCTACCCCAGGGTAATTTGAAATAATCCAGATTACCAAGATGTCAAATTTGAAGTCTCTTATGAATATAGCTAAGGAAATAAAACAACGTTAAGGTAAAAAAATAAATCCTCTTTAATTCTTATCCCTTGGGAATTACGAAAAATTCGAAGTTTTCTAGCTCCAAGTTTATGGGCGTTGATAAGTTACTGAAGTCACTTTGATTTATTATCTTTTAGCATTATTGACTTTCGTAATAGAAATTCGAATGCCAGTTCATGTCAGTCCAATCTTACCTACATCACCAGTCGTTGGAGACCGTTGTGACTTGTGTGCTAGACCTACATAAATATTTATAGTTCTAATCGTTCTACATCTTATTGTAAAGCCGCTTCTCAGAGCTGCAATACTTTGAAGTTGTGAAATAGATCGAATAGGACAAAATGCACCTGAATCATGTAATAATATTAGTAATTTCAAATTTATCATTTGGAAGTTCAAACACTATTGATCGGGAACCTATCATCATTTTAATACTCTGTGGTTTCCATTTCCATAATGTAACTTTTTTGTCAATTCAGGATGTATTTTCGGAGACGGATAGAACACATTATATAGGGAAATAAATCATCGTACGACCAACGAAGGGTGACAAATTGAACGCTTGGATCAACCTCTTTTAGTTTTCACTCATCGCCATTTCAGTGCTCTTCCGTACGTGTTTACACATATTGATCTATGAGGACATCAGATGTTATGCCCGTTTATGTATATAATAGCTAATATAATCGAATTAGTTGACTATCATAGATTATTGCAATATAACCGAATTCACGCGTGCAATTATGTTAATATTGTTATTAAGCCTTAATGTAAACCTAGTAGTAAACAGGAAAAATACTGTAAATTATGACGATCGTCCGGTCAAGTAGGAAAAGTATTGGCAAGAATAATGTAATAATATATATAAATAATATATAAATAATGTAATAATAAGAATAATGTTTTAGACAAAAAAATTCATCTCGTATAAGCTTGTATAATTATGTCAGATGTCAAATATATCATGGTGCAAAGTAAAAGGAATATTATTGAATACCCAACACCATAGAATACCTCTTCTGCTACATATCATATACTTATCATATACTATATGTATCTAAAGGGAAAGATGAGGAATTGACGTTAAAGAACATGAAAGAAAGTCATAAACAAGAAAATAATTGCATTAAATCAGCGTAGCGCAATTACGTTCCAAGTGGGGCAATAACAATTTAATGCCTCCTTCATTCGTTTGAACTAATATAATCAAGGAATGTTACAGAATGTAAAAGGACATGAAAAGGACTACGTAGGTCACGCATGCCCTAAATGCGGGTGTGAGTTACAAAATATTGTGTCTCGTGATTTAAAGACCACTTTACTAGTTATTTTCAGAGCAATTATAATCGGACTAATAACTGTTTTAACTGTTTTGCAAAGATGCAGTAGATCTGTAAGATTTTGGTTTCCGCACTGCCTCCTATCAACGCCATAACCTTTCGGGGCTGTATAGGCAGCTTTTCATCAACTCTGACAAAAAGCCATCCTTTCTAAAATTGAAATTGGATCAATTTAGTAGGCAGCGTGGAGCAGCGTGGAGCTCACACTCTTTGTGCCGATTCCCGCCCATTAATTGAAACGCGCCTCCGGCCCGTGTCTTGTTAATTGCTACACGGAGACTTGGCACAATTGGTGAAGCCCGTCTCCACTTGCCGATGGCTTTGTCAGTAATTCGCTAAGGAAGCTTCTAACTAAATACCAGTTAATTGTTGTTTCCAATTAATAACGTAACGTTCATATTGCTAAATTGAACTTGGCTATTCAGTACAAAGATGGGTCAAATCGTATTAAAATACAAATGTTGGAGACAAGAGGAACGCACTCAATAAAATTTAATGTTCTGTCATTTATTTGCCTATTTATGAATACACAATTATTTAAATACACAATATTAATCAAAATAAGTAGGTGAAGTAACAGGAAGGGTAACAGTTTGGCAAGAATTCAAACGGTCCCAGCGATAGAACCTTACCCAGCTAATGGTGTTTACATAAATTGGGTGTAATTCTGGACCATCTTGCGGTTATAGGTAAAGTAAATACTTCAGCCTGCCGTAGAAGTTTCTTAGCATAATTTTGATACGAAACTTACGTGAAAATGAACATCTTATGCTGCGATTGTAAGTTTAAGCTTAGTATCTAAATTGTATCTAAATTGCTAAACAGGCGTATGAAAACTAGCAAGGGCTAATAAATATGTCTGTAAAGAAGTTTTTATATAATTATTAACTCCAATAATAAATTTCTTGTATCGACAAAATTAACATGAGTTAGCCGTGTTATATATTCAAGTTATTACAGTGACACGCGAAGTTAAAAAGGTTGCTAAAATATTGCTTGCTTATATCCTAAACGGATTTTCAAGATTGTAATTCCAATAATACCAAATCCTTTGCCTCATCGCATTTTTAAATCTAATAAACATGAATGTAAAGTTACCTCGTTATCAGTTTTCCAAAGTTAGGGTTAAATTAATTTAAAACGTATTGTTTTCATATAATTTATCATTATACATAAATATATTATAATGTATCTCATATATTATTCAAATTTTTATAGTTCCCCTGTATATAAAACGCATGTTCTAACTACAAGGTTATCAATACTATTTCTCAAAGTTATCAGTTTCTATGTGAAGCCAGCTCGCTTGCTAGAATAAAGCTTCAACTAAGCCGAACTCAGTTAATAGAAATTCGAATACTAGAAATGTGAAAACGCGTTCAGGTTTAGCATGTAAATGTACAGGCAAGTTGGGATAGTGATCGTTAAGAGGGTCCCCAGAGACCGACCATTATACAAGAATTACGGATAGATTTTAACATAATATACATTATAATAAAGTATAATATTACAATATTACCTTTCTAATCCAACGACTCATAGGATCCACATCTAAAGTTAATCTTACTAATATTATGCAGGCGTGTGAAAAGTGAAAATTTGTTGTCGTGAATTTTTACCATTTCACTACGCGCTGATCGTTTATGCTGATCAGGAAAATATTGTAGATTTTATCCCGGCTGTATGTTTCTTTGGGATAATTGGGACGTTTATTATGTATTGTATGATTTTGTTTTGTAAAACTAATCTTCCGTGGACGGAAACTAGAATATTCTATTGAAAATCATAAAAAATTCGTTGAGCTGACGCACTTGTAACCTACGAGGTATGAAAGGCAGTTTCAAAATATTTTAAACATAAAATTGCATTAGAGTAGATTCATGATAAAGATTAAGATTAATGATAAAAAGAAACTATCTTGCTAGCACAACACAGACAACTCACATGTCTGAATAAATTAACTTATTGTGTTAACCAAGTGAAGATGACTCATAAGGTCCTATTTAACCAACAGCTGGGACAATTTTATTTAACCAGCTATGTTTTAGTTATTTGTCGAACCTTTAGGGTATACCAAAGCCAGTTATGAAGTTTGTTTCCAAAGCAATTTTCCATCGTGAGTTGGCGAGCTGGAGTTCGGCATTAGTATGTAAATATACGACCCCGAGTTGGGATGATGGAGTAATATCATACATAAGGGTAAGTTTAAATCTTGGCATTATGCAGGTAAACGACCCTCAGATCTCCACGCTACGGCTCGCTAAATGAAAATCTCGTTTCACGACGAAAAAATATTAAGGTTGACGGTTTTTGTATCACGTTCTTTAAAGAGCTACTTAATGGTTGATTGATGGAGGTGCGTAGCTTTATGAGGCTTCATGTAGTGGAAGCAACTTTTGTCCTTTGACGCAATTTGAAGAGCACTGATTTCTGCTTGTCAAGCTCAGAGGACGTACCTAACACCGTGTTAATATCACAAACAAATAATATACGAGAGATAAAGAGAGAGAGAGAGAGAGATTATATACCCTTTCTCGTATCTTCTTTCATTACAACTTCAAATGTTTAACGTAGCTAGAACGAGTCAGTAAAATAAGTTTAAAAAGAAACGCTCTCGAAGGCTTTACTGTTTGGGCAATTCCCTTTGTACAAAAAAAGTTGCACGCGCAAATATTTGAGTGATTAAGAAAAAGATTTCATTAAACTCGAAGGAAATGGACATTTTCTTTGTGTTTGAGCAACGAGGGATGAAACAGAAGCCTAATAGGCGATTACTTTTGAGTAGGAAGGTCTGTTTCTTCTATGAAAACGTCACGTCTAAAGAAATACTTTGCGTAACAAGTTACGAACAAGGGTAAAGTTAGGGAATTTAATTTTTTGGTTCCAATTGAAGGTTAGGTCCAACCCTTATACATTTATTTAGACTACAATTCGTCAAGGATGTCTAGACTTCCATTGTGCCTGCATAAATATCTAGATACCCTTGAGTTAGGGACGCTTTATTATCTGGAGATCCCGTTTTCAGCGTATTTGGAGTAGTCCGACCCATTCATTGCGAGCCATTAGCGACCTACTTCACGCCAGGGTTTTATGGACGCCTCCTAAGTGCAGGTCAACAGACTTCACATAGAGTGATGTCACTATGAGCGATGTTTCATCGAAATGAGTAGTTGTTACATAAATATAACTAGGAGAACTTCGGAGTACGTTCCCAGAAGTACGTATGACCTTCGATTGTCATAGACACAGTAGTAAATATTGCTTATATTTAATAAATTTCGAGGTGTGAGGTATTCCTTCTATAATCTAAGTCCAACTCACTAAATCTGTAATGAATGCATCATAAGACTAGATAAACAACGACCGGTCTCTTTGGTCAGGTCAGCCAGAACCAGCGCCACGTTCTTGCCATCTTGAAGAATGTTGAGCTTCGTATTAGGAGGTTATCTCACCAGTTCTCGATTTAATTCTCAAATCCTTACTAAAATGATCCCCCTGCTGTTAATCTTCATGGTAAATATAATTCTCATTTTGGCTTCGCCGTAGTCGTATAGTTAGAGCACAAACAGACAAACGCAGCCAAATTGAGAACAAAATGGTATTCCCACTATTGGTATATTGGTAACATAATGGTTGGTCTCACCGCGTCGTGTTGTGTCAAGCGGCGGCTGACCTTTGCAAATTGAATCCTTTGTGATAGGTGGATCCATTTATTGACTCTCTGACTACTAAATATTCAAAGAACTCAATTCCATTTAGTCTAACTTTGTTTCAGTTATACAATGTGAAACGTTCGAAATCTCTGGCTTCTAATAGTGAGCCCGAAATTTTCCATAGAGTACCTACATTGGTTTAAATAAATGTAAGACATAGTTGGGTTAGATTGGCCCTGCTCTTAGCAATATAATAATCATCCAAGAATTTTATACAATGTCCCTTATAACCTAAGATAACTAAATATTATCCGCTGAACATTAAACCGTGGCCTTTTGACCCAACCGCAATCTTACTTTGTGAGGGTCAACTAAAACCTTTGTGTCATCTGAGGCTCGTAAGGCTCACCGGACCGGTCTTCGTCTACTTGGACCAATTTAAAAATTCACAGCAAAGTATAGGTACTACAAGCTCACTCAAACATGCTTGACTTAGGAAAGGGACAGTATCTTATATTTGAAGGAAGGATTGTTTTGACAAACTGAGTTTTATTCATTCTATGGATTTTCCTAAGAATCATTATGTATATTCATAAGTCCTATAATTAGATAATCATGAATTGATGCATGCAATATGCACTCAAAGTATGCAATTGAAATTAAAATGTGTCATTCGTGAAAACGATAATGTACATAAGAGAATCACCTGAAACATTTATTTAATTTTTTCTACCATCACTTACCTACCATATAAAATTAAGATTGTAAAATACACAGCATTTGTTATAAACTTCGAGAGAAATTAAGAACGACCTCCTCTTCCCGAGCTGTATCCGAAATATCCGAATACGTTCGGTGAATACGGAATATCCCGCGAACGCGTACGGAGTCTCCCAGACACTTCGCACCCAGTCGAGGAACATAAGCCGCTTTTGTATTCGGATGACATCTCTTTGACATTCTTTATAAATTGCCTATAAATTTTTGATGATTTGGAAGTAACTTTCGGGTTGTCTCTGCGTTATTTTGTTCAATAGCAATACGTCAAGATGAACCCCACTCGAGATCTGTACTATTAGCTGGAGAGCTATTGAACCATTTGACTATCCTACTTCCCACAAAGCTAGAAATTTATTAAATGATATTTTATTATCAGTCAATTAAGAAAGTACCGTTCTGGCAGGCATCTCGCGGTTGCTTCATGGCCCATTAAAATTTTGAAAATGCAAAAAATATTTTTTTTTATCCCACTCCCACAAGGCTACAATTTTAATATGTTGTAATTTACATATGTTTAAGTGTAAAAAAAAATTGCCAGAACATTTTGAGGGTTGCAAGTATGTGCCAGAACAGAGCAAAGTTGTCATCGGGATTGCAATTCTATCTTTCTATGTATAATTTCAGGCTCTAGTCTGATTTGATATCATTCAAATGTATAAGGCGATTGTTGGTTCTCACAGATAGTACATATTGATGGAAATAAATTTCAGTACTGCCATAGAAAAAATAATAATTTTCATACAAATGTATCCTTCTATTCATAAATTCAAGCTCTAGCCTGCTTTTGATGCCATTTAAATGTACAGAACTATTGTTGGATCTTACAGATCGTACACTTTGGTGGAAAGAAATTTCGGTATTGCCATACAAAAAATAATAATTTTCATACAAATGTATCCTTCTATGCATAAGTTCAACCTCTAGCCTGCTTTTGATGTCATTTAAATGTATAGGACTATCGTTGGATCTTACAAATCGTACACTTTGGTGGAAAAAAAAATCGGTATTGCCATACAAAATATAATAATTTTCATACAAATGTATCCTTCTATGCATAATTTCAACCTCTAGCCTGCTTTTGATGTCATTTAAATGTATACGACTATCGTTGGATCTTACAGATCGTACACTTTGGTGGAAAAAAAATTCAGTATTGCCATACAAAATATAATAATTTCAAGCTCTAGCCTGTTTTTGATGTCATTTTAATGTATGGGACTATTGTTGGATCTTACAGATAGTACACTTTGGTGGAAAGAAATTTCGATATTGCCATACAAAATATAATAATTTTTATACAAATGTATCCTTCTATGCATAATTTCAAGCTCTAGCCTGCTTTTGATGTCATTTGAATATACATAACTATTGTTGGATCTTCCACATCGTACATTTTGGTGGAAATAAATTTCAGTATTGCCATACAAAAAATAATAATTTTCATACAAATGTATCCTTCTATGCATAATTTCAAGCCCTAGCCTGCTTTCGATGTTATTTAAATGTATAGGACTATTGTTGGATCATACAGATAGTACACTTTGGTGGAAATAAATTTCAGTATATCCATAGAAAAAATTATAATTTTCATACAAATGTATCCTTCTATGCATAAATTCAAGCTCTAGCCTGCTTTTGATGTCATTTAAATGTTCAGGACTATCGTTGGATCTCACAGATTGTACACTTTGGTGGAAAAAAAGTGTTACCCTACAAAAAAAAAAATATTCATGAGGCAAAATCAGCGAGTTCGATTCCTGGCTAATAATATTAATTTTTCAAAAATCTAATTATGCTGTTTTGGTTTTCTTCAAAATCAGCCCTGAGACTCCTTTGACCACTTTTCGCTATTCCTCATAGTTTTGAATTTGTCCATCCACGCTCACTTGAAAAATTCACCCAGTATACTCTTCTGGCAGATACTTGCAACCGCTAGAATGTTCTGGCTGTTTACATATATTTTTTAAACAATTGAAAGAATGTTCCCTGAAAATTTGAGCCTTGTGCGAGTAGGTTATGAATTCCTCTCCCGATGACAACTTTGCTCTGTTCTGGCACACACTTGCAACCCTCAAAATGTTCTGGCAATTTTTTTTTACACTTAAACATATGTAAATTACAACATATTAAAATTGTAGCCTTGTGGGAGTGGGATAAAAAAAATATATTTTTTGCATTTTCAAAAATTTAAGGGATGATGACGCAACCGCGAGATGCCTGCCAGAACGGTACTTTCTTAATTGACTGATAATAAAATATCATTTAATAAATTTCTAGCTTTGTGGGAAGTGGGATAGTCAAATGGTTCAATAGCTCTAGGGCTATATTCTATCCCATCAAAAACATGAATGTAAAGTAAAAGCCAATTTAAAAAAAAAGAATTGAGATCTAAATGGGTGCCAAGTTCTGTGTAGAAAAGCCTAAAATTTTAGTCACAAGAACATGTAATTCAAGCTCCACATTTGACTTGGGTAGTTTTCATTCAGTCTCAGATTCCTTAGTCTGAGATTATTATGTACAATGTTTTGAAATTCTAAACTTAAAATCAAGTTGTCCGCGCCAATACTATGGCAATACTAATGTTTGGTTTACACGTATTAAGTAGTTAACAAAATTTTAACTTTTTAAATTCTTTTCGCACCAGCAATATAGTCTAATTTCGAATTCTACAAAACGCCCGCAGCCTTCAAAGATTTGCCCAGCATTTCCACCACAATTTTTAGAAGTAACTTGTTTTCGCATTTATCAAGATTACAATAATGTAGATAAAACAAATCTTCACCCTTTCGGTCAATATCACTTACATGTGTGAGTAGGATTGTGAGAAAATATATAGAGCGGCCTACCCGCTTGCCTGCAAACTCATCCATATTTACTTTCCCTGAAGTCCAGGAAGGGATCGTTGATAATACGTCTCGGGGAATATTTGGAAAAAGTGATATTAGTGAGGGTCGGACGGCCGCGCACATAAATTTTCCGTTCCATACAGAATGGGCGAAGTACGATACTTCCGACGTTTACGGCGCTTCTGCTCGCTAAACCACATTACTGCGACCAAACAATCAAACAAAAGCTGTTACAAAGGATGCTGGTTTGGCTTCACTCAACAACTTGCGCTCCCCACGGCTTCGCTCGCGTTTCCTCAAATAATAAGTACCCTTTATATTATTCCAAATCATGGTCAACCTGTATACTTTTAACGATTATAATTCTTGACAAAAAATAAACGACTACAAAATTTGGGGTAACTCTAAAACTACTCGTCATATCTCACTCTTTAGTGGGACTACATGACAAGCACCATCATTCGATTAAAAAAGAATCATTAAAATTGGTTCACCCAGTGGAAAGTTCTGAGGTAACAAACATAAAAAAATACAATTTAACTGAACACCTCTTCCTTTTTTGAAGTCGGTTAAAAGTTAAGATGAACTCAGGAAAAAAATATACTTTTAAATCCTTTTGTTACGAATGAAGTGATTAGAGTTACAATAAGAATTGTTTATTTTATCTATCTACAAAAAATTGCACATGTATTTTATATCTAGGTGATATACACACAGTTTCAATATAATGTGACAAAAAAATTTAATTTAAATATGACTGTACTCATAAGCAGTTACGATAGTTATTTTAGTTTCATTAGTAAGATGGATGTAATAATTGCGAGGTCCCCAAGATTAGGCAAACGGCGTCACTTATCGCTCCTGCCCGGGGCGAGCGGGGCGACTGGGTTAATCCACGGGCTGTGATTTGGCATCCGTCAGTCACCGGACATGACGTGTCTGTGATAGCGGTATGTATTCCCTGCTGGTAAAATGACGTCGCTTCGCTGCGGGGAAAACTATTCCCAGAAGGTACAGAGACGCACTATGACTGATTTCACTTTACAATGCGTACCTACGATAACGTTAAGATCCTGCCACATCTCTTTATTGACAAACTGATAAATTATTCAGTTATACGGTATAGTACCAGATCGATTAATGACTAAATGTAATTTCTCCATCTTGCTCATATTACCGTGCCATCGACCGCCTGGAGCCATTAAAATGAATGAATATTGAACGTCGCTGTACGATGATAATGCGAGGCGGAACCAATTATTTAGAAGTCAGCTAAGCAAGAGGGTGGGCGAGGAATACACTATACACTCACCGGAGTATATGAAAAAGCTATTTGTGTTCAGCTCCCGTATATTTCTTGCATGGTGACTGGAGTTATGGTCGATGTATTATATTACATTAGTCCGTGTTTTGCTTTAGAAAATATATCTTATGCCATATTTCTTTGCTCGCAGTGACCGAGATTTTCCACGTCGTAGTAATCGGGGGATTGTGTTGCTAGATGATATGAGTAGATTGTTTTTTAGTATAAAGTAGAAACTTAAAAAAAGATTACATGTACCGAATCGATTGTAATCCTGTTTGAGTGGTTCATATTATATTATTAAAGAGTTTGACCTTATAACATTATTGCCTACATACATGGTGCTGAAGTCGTAATCTCTAGCAGTTATCTCATAAACGCCGTAAAGTGTACATTTGCGTTTAACCTAATTTTATATGAGCTTTTTCGGCCTGTAGCACTTGCTTAGAATCTCTAAACTTCACTTTGTTACAAAGCCGCAAACGATACATCAGCAAGACTATTCTGGTTTGTAGCTTGACAGCGGAGTTTCAAAATTGACGTTCGAGTTCTAGGATCACTTCGCAAGTGCGTACTAGATGATTAGATAATGACATGTCAATATGATGCAAGTTCGCTTTTGTTTTGTAACTTGACAGCGGAATACAAGATGAGTTTCTAAATTGAAGTAAGAGTTCGAGACTCCCTTCACCTCGCAAGTGCGTACCAGATGATTCGAGAATCACATATCAAGATCTCGGACTCGAACTTCAATTTTGAAACTCATCGTGGATTCCGCTGTCAAGTTACAAAACTAAATAGCCTTGCAGGTGCTGAAGATTTACATCTGCGACGACATGTGAAATATAAAAACACTAACTTCATTTTAAAGTAATGTACACGAGACTCAAAATACATACACCTTAGATCAGTAGTTAGTGACACTGCTTGTAGCTACGTCATTATAAATATTACCCCAGTATAAATAGCGAAGACCTCATAATTTTCAGAAGATCACCTAATTCTATACATTTTAGACTCTAAAATTTTAACATTGATTTCATTCTAAAAAATCTGCTTGAAATATTAATAGTCACGTTCTAAAAAACACTAAAACTGATTTACGTCGTTCCTTGTTTTTGACGTTGGTTTAGAAACGAACAAAATATCGTTAAGTAGCACATTGTATCGTTTCTCTCTCTAGATGGAACGGAACGAATCCTAACCAGAGCATTACAGCAGCCGCTCCAACCCTCCAACACGCGTGACAGATGACGTACATCGTGCAACCCTTTAGATTATCGTCGATATTTCACTCCAGCCCCACCCCCGTATCTGCCTATCACTAAACGACCTCTCACATCCCTGAAGCTATAGATAAAACAGATTTACCACGTCAGAAATAATGATTAATACCACGCGAGCATTTGACGGGAAAACGAGCTGTGGTTTATCGTTATTCGCATGACAACAACAATAATAATAATACTTAAAAACCGATGTAAAGAAATTCAAAATGGTGGCTGAAGTTTGCGTTACGATACCGTGCGAGTACAACGGTAGAAGAAAAATATGATTTTGAATTGAGGATCGATTCTTTTTTTATTTAATGCAATGAATACCACTTTTTATTATATCACAAACTAGATTCATTTATCCATTTTAATCGGACACAAGCGGAAGCTATGTATCCCAACCCAAGTCATTGTGGTCAAGCACCCCAAGGAACCGACAGGGGTTACTTTCCAGGCTCAAACAACCAGAAAATTATGATTATATAGCCAAAAACATTCTTCCGTGACGAACAGACGTTTAATAATTTTTGTCTTTTATGTAAAAAGTTATGAAATACATCCCATAAAAAGATCGCTACTTGTAACTAACTAGCGCACTCGTTAAACTGAGCGCCGAGTTATGACTTTCATCTTACTTTTTTTGATGAAAATAAAACCAAGCCTCATAAAAGTGATGAAAATGAGGCACTAAAATGACAAGAATATTTCATGAAATCAACTGAGTGGCGAAGCAGTGCTAACGAGCTGGAGCCACTCTGTTCTTACGAAGCAGATGTATATAATATTTCTTTTTTTCCGGTAGGTTTGGAATATTCACGCTCAAATGATAGCATTGAGAGCGGCAAGAACGATACTGTAGTAATAACATATGAAACGATGGAGCGCGAAATCAATACCTTTTATATTACACATATAAAAATATTATCTCCCGAAATGAAACGAAGCGCAGAAAAGAGAACTCAATCCCTTGGCTGTTATTCGGTGGTTGGTTGAGCAAAGCGGACGCGACCCGCACAAAGGAGCCAATTTGCGATTTGACCAGTCATTTCCATTGCGGTATCCACGTTATTGTTTCAATTGCATTTATGATGCGCTTGTACGAGTATATTGTTCTGGCGCTACTTTTAGCTGCTCCCATCGGCTTGTACGTGGAAAATGTATAGATATTATATCCATATTTATCAAAGTAGTTGAAATTCCATGTACAAAACAACTTACTGAGTCGCTCAATGGTTTCTTGTCGAATTTAACGATGTTATAGAGCACACAGAGCTTACTATCAAAATCTGTCCATTACTTATAATATTATGTTGAGAAGTTACCTTTACATCAGCATTCTTAATCCGTTTGAAATAGCTAAGACGCAACCTTGCAATTAATCTGATATCTATTACAAATTGGTTTTGCCTCAACTCATTATTTCAAAATGATTTCCAAGGAATAATAATGTATTAAAATTTGATTTGTAGGAGGCCGGCAAATTTACAATTCAGCTCCAAATGATCGCTTCGCTACAAGCGAAGTGGGAGGGACAAAGAGAATTGACGTGAGTGATTCAAAAGGTCAATGGGGTAGATTTTTCCTCGAATTATGGTGTAATCTGATTTCTCTAGATCGCAATTTTTTCAAAGTTAATTAAGTGTCGGTCAATGATATTGTATGTGGTAAAATATCTTTGGTGTCGGTATTTAAAATCATATCCATGGTGTCACTTGCGATTTCTTCGTTTTCCTAGCATATTCAATATTATACGCTATTTCTACGAATCTACTGGACGAAAACATTATGAGAAAGTATTTTAGAATTATTTTAGAATTAGTAAAATAGATAATATATTTTTTTCCCTCTGTAATATGACTTTGTCGATTCGTCAACTTTAACAAATTAAAGTTACTTCCATACTCAAGTGCCGTGTCTGAATACGGTAGATAGTTCAGTCATTATCAATCGAATCAGTCTTATTGTACGGATTATGACGTGTCTAAAGTGCCACAAAGTGGCCTATTTGAAATAAATTATTTTTGAATTGAATTTAATTGAATTATGGTTTGGATATTGTCTTAGTAACGAACGTTATATCATATGGCTATGAAAAGCGGTCGACGATTTGGCTGTGTAAACAACTTAAGCTGTTGAATTACACATTTTGTTGTCGAACAAATAGCAAATTGTACCAACTAGAGTTGTTAGAAAACTTATCAAAGAGAAAATATATTTCACCAACGCTTCAGAAATATTTTATAACAAATGAAAAATCTTGCGATTCGAGATCAAATAATTTGCTCAATTCCGACGTCAAAAGCGGGAAATTACATCGCGATCGTATCGATTCTTAGATCAAAGCTTGTGTCACTCCTTAATCGCTACCGTTGAAGTTTTGTGAAAATAATAAGGAAAGTACTTTTATATTTAAATTAAAATCAAATATTTATCTCAAACACCTGCTCATTCTTTGACACGAAGACATGAATCGGAATCCAAAACTTGTTTACCTAACAAGAGAAGTATATATCTACGTATTATGTATAGTCTCTATAATCTATTACGCACCTCTCCTCTATTTGGCAATAAAACCTCCACGACAAAATTTGACACTAGACAAAGCGAACGAGGTGCGTTGTCAAATCCCTCGACGAAGTCGGAACGAAAAGGTCAAACGACAAATCACTTGATAACATCTCGATTCTCGTCGCATCACTGGGCACAGCAAACCTCCACTTGAAGTGTTAGGAGTTGAAAAGACATGTTTCAACTTTGCGTCTTCACTCGTAAACGTTTTTGTATTTGTTGAGAGATTTCAAAGAGATTCTCACGTTAATTACTATTGCGAAACAGAAGCTCAAAATATATTACGCTTTTCATAGTAATTTTAACGCTCAACAATTCTATTCAGTATTCGCGGTCTTAAGTCGAAATTAATTATTACTTTGGTCGTCTTAGTTCGTGTTGATATTACTTTTACGAAAAATAAACAAGGTGTTTTCACCGCTATTAGTAGCTCGGCTGCGATCTTACCTCGTCGCAATTATTAAATGATAATAATTTGAATATAACGCAGGCGAAGTTACTTCGGAATGATCAACAAAGACGTTATCTTAAAGCGGGCGGATTGGAAATTAAGTTTGCGTTTGTATCAATAGTCAATAGACGTAGTAAAAATGAATAATAATAATACATACCTATATTTAGATGAAAATAGCTGTCTAACTAAGGGCATATTATTATGTCCTCTGCCTTTACCATTGCGAATCTAAGTAAAAAACGATTTTGAAAGAGAGACACATTGGATTCGATTCTATATTCCAAGGATATTTCAGGAATCTCAAGAAGCCAATAACATCTCCTGGGCAATACAGGAGAGCTACAAATAATGCAATTTTCAAAATACTTTTTCTCAGTGCCAGTCGGGTGTCTTGTAACTTCCAGAATCCAATATATAAACGTCATTAACTATAAAAGATGTAGTTAACACTCGACGAGTGTTTCTATTGCGCATTAATACTTGGAGCGCAATAAATCCCTCCACTTTATCCGGAGCCAACGTAAAACGGAACGATATTCTTTATTGCCACTCGCCCGGCGCCCGCCGCCCGGGCAACCGACTTTCCTTCGTTTGTCTTCTTTTTATGTCCTTTTGCATTCACTAGGCAGTTGTCTGACGAGTGACGGGGTTCTGCCGAACGTGTGAATGCTGCTCACAGATTATTCATAGTGTTGTCCTCTGGCAAGCTACTTTTAGGTGATTTAAGTCTACATTAATTTGCTGTTTAGAAAGATATTAAAAATTAAAATGTGTGCAATTCACACGTGGTATTCTCACCGCTCCCCTACCCCTGTACAATGCTTCCTATCTCACTTTAGAATTTATGTGTTTGTCTCTTTTTACTGGACAGATTCGTTTCATAAAATTTCAAGTCACCCCCGTACTAAAGAAGTTTTCACTTCAATAATATTCATAATAGCTTGTTTTTATTAAAGGTAAAAAGACTTCGAATATCCTTATTTAAGACAAAATATTTTTTTTTATTTCTAAATGTGATGATAATCACAATTTCAATTTTATGATTATGAATTTCCAATGAAAAGGAAATTCATTAAACATAATGCATCATCTGGAACTGGAAAACCTTATTTCACTGTAATAAATAAAATATTTACTTAAATCTGGTGTGAAAATATATCGTTTTCTAAGTAACCTGAACATGAAAAGGGTTTATTTCAAAATATCTCTTAATACATCTTCTTTGCACAGGCTCTGTATTTCCTTTATATTCGATACCGTTGCTTGAATAACCCATTGTGTAGAATTTCTAGCAGCAAACAGCTCCGGAGTGAAGCTATGGCGATGTGAATGGCGTCTGTCGCAGCATCTTGAGCAAGATAGTCGAGGGGCGCATTACTTAGCCGATTAAATGTGAACCGACAGCGTGCTCCTAGCTCCGCTGTATTCTGTGCTGAATTTATTTCTCTTTAAATAAAAAGGTGCTCCTATTTTGAACACTGCTTAAATCGTTGATGTACATATTTGGCAGTTAGGTGAGTAGAATTCCCTCTTCCGAGGAATTTGTCAATGATCCCATCAAATCAAATCAATTTCGAAGAAGGAAGTTTTTCCAATAAAAAAAGAATAGGTGACGGAGTTCTGCGGTTCTTACTTTTACACTGGCTCTACGACATTGTAACGAAACACTTATAATAATAAAATTAGAGTAAATGATTTTAATTGCCGGCCACTCAGGCAGGTTAAAAATTACTACACCGGATTCGATAGAGCGCTTCGACAGGAAGGACTTGAGGAATTAACCTTAAGCTCGAGAATGAATGAAGCCTTTCCACCCCCTACTTGAAGTAGATATAAATTGCTCGAATAGCTCGAATGGCTCGAATAAATAATTATTTAATATTTTCAGTATCAGCAACAAAATCTTTCTTAATCATACCCAGTATATACTTATATACCCACATAATTTAGAAAATGAAATTTAAAAAAAAAATTCGATGCAGTGATGAGCTCTGATGATGTTTTAATTACAAGTAAGATAAATCTTGTACAAGACAAATAAACACAGCGCGTCGTATTTGAAGGAGCTCCGTCAAAGAGTATCTAATTCAACGTGATCTCTGAAAAGATTTAAGAGTAAAACAGGAAGGTTTAGCCTAAAGCAGTAGAGCGGTAAAACACTTGGAGGCATAACCGCATGTCAATATTGACGTAAAAAGCTTCCTGATGCGCTCCCCGAGGCCGCACGGCGCCGACCATGTGATACAGCGTTCGTTCCACATCGACTGCGGACGATAAAATCTTTTTGCTGCTTTCGTTCAGTCTCTGAGATAAAAACTTGAGAATGATTTATCGCAGACTTTTGATAGCAGAAGTTTATAATGTAGATTGCTTTGTCTGAGGTTCTTGGTTCCAAAACTTATGTTACTAACGCATTTAGTCCCGATATTAGATTCTCGGTACTATTTAAAACATCACAAACGCCCAGGTTAATTACAGAAAGTTAATTTCTTGAATTCCTTGATGGGAACCCAGGTTTTAAAACGTGACTCCACTCTGACATGGCAATCATAGTGCAATACAGGTCGACATAATGGCAATGTATCGCTACTTCCCAGTGTTACCTCCACGTGCTAATATCTAAAGCGACTTGATAACCTCCCGTAATATTTCAGTAATATAATTTTGATATTAATTATTAGCCTTAAACCTGATGGCAGGCCAGCTCCGATATCCTCCTTGAATAATTTACTAAGCTTGAGGCTGATTTGTTGCGAAGCATAATACTTAGGAATTTTAATTATTTTCTCTCTGCTTTAACTGTTTAAGTGAGGTTTGGTGAGGTCGCTTATGCTAACAAATAAGCCGTTTCATCTAAGTCAGCAGTAAAAAGCAATTTAACTGCAGTTCCTGTGAAGCCTCGCAAACCTTTATTTACATCACTTTTATTTAAACTTGGTTGCAAAATACTTTCATTAAACTTCCTATTATATAGCTAATTAACTTCTCAAAATTTATCTCGCCCGATGACATTGAAATATTTGAATTCTCTGTTACTACAAAACATCTGCGTCTTCGTTAATATTTCAATAGACTTTGACATTGCTTTACCAAATTTCATCGTGATGATCACTTGAATATATTTAAATAAAGCAGTTGTAGAAAATTTTGAGTAAAAGTCAGACAAGCGTTCCGTTTCATGGAATCGCTTAAACTTTGTGCTTATTATAGTTATTCTGTTACTATACGAATTTTATTACACTTTTTATATCTTTAAAAACCAAACCCATTCAAAGAAAAAGGTAGACCAGGAAGGCTATTCAGATTTGTAACTTGACAGTGGAGTTTCAAAATTGACGTTCGAGTTCTAGGATCACTTCACTTCGCAAGTGCGTACTAGATGATTAGATGATGATCATGTCAATACGATGCAAGTTTGCTTTTGTTTTGTAACTTGACAGCGGAATACACGATGAGTTTCTAAATTGAAGTAAGAGTTCGAGACTCCCTTCACCTCGCAAGTACGTGCCAGATGATTAGAGAATCACATATCAAGATCTCGGACTCGAACTTCAATTTTGAAACTCATCGCGGATTCCGCTGTCAAGTTACAAAAGTGAATAGTCTTGCTGGTACAACAGATGTATGACGTCTGACGGTGACAAAGTCGTCATTCTAAATTCACCGCTGAACTGACACCGAGCATTGGCTGCGGGGCTGCGGGGCCGCGGGGGGAGGTAACGTGGAACTTTTATTGCAACCTGCTTTGTGGGAATTCAAATTGAGCGATTTTAGCTCTTTTGAGGGTAGTTCTAGTTCACGAGTGAATTCGTCAGTTCGTTCTCAATCGAGTTATTCATGTGATGCGGTTTCGAAATTCTAAACGCAGAGGTATGTAATATAGCTCTCGTCATTCTAAGGCTGTGCAGCTGTTGAACATTGGATCGTAATTACACATACTGGATGTGTATTTTCAAGTTTTTTTCAAAAGATTTCAGTTCAAAATGCCTGATGCTCCGATTTGTTTTTAATTTTGTACTCTTCCGAAATGAGATTATGAGGTTTTTGTGTTGACGTTGACGCTGATGCGCCATTTTTACATAATAATATATTATAATCTTAAAAATGTTGTATGGGAAAAGTGGAAAATCGACTTTACCAATGAACCGAATGTGTCTAATGCATTATTTTGTGAGACATATCGGCTGAGTCAAGGACATCTGTATAATTTTTTTTGTGTTTTATTTATATTTACAAATAACGATAACAAGACACACTAACGCCCCAACTCAAAGTCACTAACGGTTACTTTAATCGCTCCTTAGTAAAGAATCACTATACAAATTCCATGCTAAGTAGCGACTTAAGTTACTGTTAGTGACTTTGAGTTGGGGCGTACGATTGTTTTGTAAATAAGATTCGTCTAAAAATACTTTACTCTTTATTAAACAGCTACTGACATAAAAAGGTGTGTGTCAGCTTCGACGCACGACTGGAATTTAACGCCCTGGCGATGATGATGTTTCAGATTATTAGAATATGATGTACCAATATTATTATTATCATTAGGTGGCGTTGTTACTGATCAGCCATCCAACGCCATCTAGATTCTGTGTTGCGAATTACAAACATAACGCAGAATGTAACGGAAAAAAATTATTTTACTTCCCTTAAAATCTCATACCACGGCATTGAAGTATTATTACTAGCGTATAGAATGGACACCGCGAACACAATGTATGTTCCAATGCATTTTCGCTGCGCGGCTTCAATTTCCAATGGATTCGTTCGATTTTGAAAGGAGAACATGGGCTCAATTTTGAAAATAGAACCTCCCGGCGCGGCGGGGACACACATTTTGTTCGAGATGTCTATTCTATGACATTATACTTCAATGTATCACGGGCTTAAATATGAAATCGTTAGATAAGGAGTTAAACTCCAGTAATATACCTGCAGTTTCTACATAGCTGGGTGAAACGCATATAGGGCGCATAATGTTCAATACAGGATGAACTGTTCGACTTAATCGGAGGTGCATTAGAGACACCACTACAGTTTAAATTAACTTTAAATGAAACGTAACGCCTTTGTTTAGGGGTTTATGCATGGACGCGTCGCAAATTGCTGATTCTCTACGTAACTGCATATGGAGCTGACCGCAGAGCGACTTTGTTGTCGTATAGAAATGCATTGCATAGTTGGTCAAATACAGCGAACACTTTGTTAAATTGTGTCAAATCAAATCATACAATTACTGTCGACGCCTTATCGATTAATTGGGGCATAACATTAGTCACTTTAAATAGATGAATAAAGTCCAGTGTTGTACTTATATCTGATGACTAAAATAATTTGTATGAAACATAAAATGACTATTATGTTTTGTTTTAACTATACGAATGCACTACGACTGGTGGAGTTGATTCTTTGAGCTATAAGCAAAGTTTCTTACGCTAGTATATACAAGAACACAGAATCAAGAACGTGGCAAGTGATCCCCAAACACAAGATCGGACAACTTAGCAATGCATCATACAATGAGATACACTGCGGTCCCAGCCATTTCCACAATGCAGTCGGTCTGTGGTCCAAACCGCATTTCCAATCTGCACAGACCCGCCGCCGCGCCACGCCGGCCGGAGCTTGTTGACGGCGAGCAAACCTCAATAACGGTTTAGATACCGTACCTGGTAATTAAGGACGGCAGAATTATTTGACTGCAGCTTAGATATCAAATATAAAGGTATTTATTAAATAAAACGATAGTGCTTACATGCTCGAGGACTCCTCATGCATGAGGAGCCTTGACGTGCTACTGGCGGTCACTGGCTTTAATTTAGTTGGAATGTGTTTTAACATTACAAAAGAAATTTCGTAAAACTACATTCAGCAGCCGCGCGAGTTGACTGCACAGATTATGAATGCGGCCAGTGTTGTGACCTAATTGGTAATTAATTAGTGATATGTTGATAAATTGGAATTATAAATTTAACATAATTTAATCATAAAGGTAAATGTTTCTTACCACGTAACTACTAAACCAATTTTGAACCACGTAATTAGTAAACCAATTTTGATAAAAAAATAAATTTGACTAAATTGAGTTGAACTGTATTTTTTACTCTTTTCTAATATTTCGGCAGATTTCATTGGGACTTTAACAAAAAAGCCACTAATACTTCTTTGATGACCAGTGAGGGGAAAAAACAGAAAACTATTGATATGCCAAAACTCTCATAAACTCCCTCAAGTTAAAGGCACAGAAATAGGTTACCCAAGAGGGTATCATTTGCGCACACCTGACAGTGTCCCACTAATATGCCCCTCAGATATTATGATGATTATAATAAATGCGATCAACTACCATAAAGAACAGTCTCCGTATACCGCTCGGCAACGTGTTAAAGACGTGTATGGTATCGCTGATGTCAGTGATTCATGTCATGAATCACTTATTATCAGAGGGCTCATTTGTCGACTTTATTATCAGTGTCTGAGCTTAATACGCATCAAACTTATATTGACAACAACAGTTTAGCTAATCACGCGATTGCTGCACTATTTATATCGCAAAGGTTTAACGAATCGTACAAAAAGTCACCATGAAAGCCATAAATCACGAAAAAAACTTCGTCTAATCCAACCGAAGCCTTACCGAAACATGACGCGGTCGCTTTCAATAAATCATTTCATTTATCATTCAGCCGATTTTCCGAAACAGAAAAACGAAAAAACTCCCAAGTACGATTAAAACCGAGCGCTCTCGAAGTTAACGAGGCTTACTGTGATGGATGGACACTCGAAGCATCCTCTCAAATATTGCATGTATTTCCTAATGATGAAGAAGACGTTAGAAGAAATTATGTCCGATGACAGCTTCCCGATAGCTCCATGTAACTTTAATCAGTAGAGGGTTGTAATGTACAAAAATATCCAATTCAATGAATGAAACCGGAAATGTCAAAACGAAAACGGAATAAAAGAAAATTGATATTCTAACGAGCTGGAGAGAGCGGTGAGTGCGCTCTGATTTATGTTTTAAAAATTTAATGCGATGTCAAGAGATGATTAGCGAGCACTCGCAAAGGGAGGGCTTATTTGGTATGAAATGTATGGAGAATTTATTCGACAACTCGTCGAATGCCGCCCGCCCGCTCTTGGAACTTAAACACGTCTTTTCAAAGCGCTATTGAATACTCGTGACATGCGTATTGCGTATGGCTTTGATGTAAAAGAAAAATGTGTCGTGTGAAAGAGGAATGATTATTAGCTGTAATGGCCATGTCTCTTTGAACCCTCCGTCTTGTGCGCGACATTTTATTACACATCATAGCGACCGCCGACCACCCTCAGGGAGGCCCGCGCGGCCACGCCATCGCGCCACTGGACAGGGAAAGCTCATTAAAAGGACAGTTTTGATTTCATCAACCTTTAAACCAAGTTCCAGGATTGAGTGCTATTATTTTTGTTTACCGTGTGTGTCCCGTGTGGCTTTTGTTGTATTTATTACTAGCTGTTGCCCGCAGCTTCGCATACGGAAATTATGTTTTACATTATTTGTACCTCTTGCAGAAGGAAATTTAAAAAACGGTTATATTTAGTAATTTATATACTGATAAAATCACAAAGGATTCCTCCAGGAGCGGGGTTTGAAAAATAAGCAATATTCACATTAATTTGTATTTTTTTCTTTTTTTTTGCAAAATTTTGAAAAACTGAAAAATATATGTTCCATAAATTTAAGCAAGGAACATTTGTTGCAAATTTGAAGCAAATCGGTTGATGTTTTATAAATATTCCATACAAACTTTCATCCCGTTTCCCGGGGAAACCTTTTAATTTTCCGATATAAAAAGTATCCTAAAATATGACCCGGAGTATTATTAACAATTTTACCAATTTTCATCGAAATCCGTTCAAGGCTTTTCATGTGATGCCCGGACAGACAAACAGACAGACAGACAGACAGACAGACAGACAGACAGACAATAATTCTAAAAAAAACATTTTTGTGCTCTAACACGTTATTGAAGTGCCCTCTAATCAAAATTTTTAAACAATATTCAATGTACAGAAAATTTGCCCTTTGAGTTTTATTATAGTATAGATGAACCCAAATAATTCGGCATTCGATTCTATTATCTTTGGTGAGTGTGTATGCATCACCTCATGGATAATATTACTAGGTAGCGCGATTGAATAATTTGTGCTCATGTTAGCTACACGTAAGTATATATATGTCGTTGGGGCGTGTGCCGACACGTGAATATTTAAACGTAACTTAATGAACGACACTCGCTAAGTGCAAAGCAATCCGCGCGGAGTTCTGACGAGATGAGACAAAGCCCTTCGCGTCACTCGAGCTATTTATATGTGTACACGATTTAAAAATGCACATTTGCTTCTTCGTCCCACGTACTTAGGTACAGTCGGCCGAAGAAGTAGCTTAACATTTTAGTACCTTGTCACATTACATTTCATGAATTTGTCATAGATGTTGCTAGGAAACCGTCGAAACAGTTACTATTACAAAGTACTATAATGTTAAGCTGCTTCTGAGGCCGACTGTACTATTGTTATAGCATAGAAGTTGACATTGATATGTTTGGTTAATGACGATCACTAAACCACCTGGTGTCTAAAGCTTTAAACATAACTGTTATAGCTCCTGTTTGTCAACCCCCCGCGACCTGTGTATCTGTGGCATCCTAGCTCCCAAACGGACGAACCGATTTTTATCTAGTTTTTTAATTGAAAGTTGACTTAATCGAGAGTGTTTTTAGCTGTGTACGAAGTAAATAAATCTGTCGTTTTTTTTTAATTTATGATTATTCTTTAAAAAACTTACTAAATTAAAAAAAAACTTGAGAGGTGTCACTGTCAAGGGACACCCGTATGGAACGAAGTTCCTTGCAGTCAGTACTAGGATACCAAAAACATGCAAGCGAATGTGCCAAAACAAATTTGGGGTATTAAATTTCTCATCGGCTTTGTTCACCTAGTAGCAACAAAGCCGATGAGAAATTTAATATCCCAGATTTGTTTTGGCACACTTGCTGCATGTTTATGCTATCCTAGTACTGACTGCAAGAAACGAAAATATCTGGCTTGCTTTCTATGTAAAAAAAACTACGACGGCAAAAAGTGTCGTTACAACTTTTTGTCCCAAAAGGAGAATGCCCATAGCCAGTACTCTCAAAAAAAATAATTGTGTCGCAATGACTTTTGTACTAAAAATTAAGTTAAAATATTTTAAATATTTTACCGTATTTCCTAAAAAAATCTTTTTGGGCTTAATTTTCTTAAATTAATAAGTAACTTTACTTCCGTTTTACAACACAAAAGCATTCGGCCATTTATATTGGAATTGGAGCCAATCAGGGATATTTTAAGATCCTTCGGGCCAATAGGTTGCGTTGATTCGATTATGACTATGATACAACAAACTAGATGGCGTTAGTGGACTGTCAAATGAATTTGATAATTATTACATTAAAAGTTAGATGGCGTTTGGGGACTGTCAAATGAATTTTAAACTTAAACATATATGACTTAATGCGCCTGCATAGAGTCCATATTACTGTGTCTACTATAACCTAAATACAAAATATTTTTGTTGAAAATCTCATAACTCCTACGATTAAAATTGACTAAAGTTGGTTTGTGTAATGTATTAAGATAACTTATTCAAATAAAGGTATTTTTATCAGGACACAAAAATATTAATGTCAGTACATATCTCCATACAAAATGGGCATTCTCCTTTTCCGCCTAGCCCCCTTTCGCAACGCGCGATACGGAACTTCGTTCTAAAAACGTGCATTATACTAATAAGGTGCGACGTTATAAAGGTTATCAAACCTAGTTTTAGTTTAAATATTTTACATTTAAACTCGCCTCAGCTTTGTTTATCATAAAACGTATGGAATTAGCATAACTTGTTTCGTCCTTTATGCAAAAATTCGTTGGACCAAAATAAGCTTCTTACCACGGATTCAGTTTAAATTGTAAATTGTAAATTCGTATAAAATTATCCACCGTCCGTGTAGTCTTTGTACTTAACAACATTCAGAACCGTAATCCGCTTATTAGCCAACACTCCAAGATTAGTTCAACCACAGACATGTACATATAGTTCAACACTTGCTTGTAGCGGTTCTACAACAATGGCCTGTTCATATGTATGTATTATATTATAAGTATGTAAGTATTTATATGTGTTGTTCACTAACGCTGGACTTCAGATCGTGGAACACAAAGTTAAGAAATAGAACGTGATAGATAAAATGTATGTAATAGTTAATTTGATTCTCATTTTATCAATTATATGCATAAGGCATTGCAGTTTTATAGAAGTTAGCTCTCCTTTTATTCGTGCACATTATTTACATAATTAGGTATATTTCCTCACAATATTCTATATTAAAGAAGATAGTCTTCTTCTATCAAAGTTAAAGTCATTTAACTATTTTGACATAGGTACAAACGGCTCACTTAACCAAATAATTAATCATAATTATACAGATTTATGATTACACGATAAAATATTGTTGAGTACAGAATTGAATAAAGATGTGGCAGTTCAATAATAATAGTTTCCGAAAATACTTTTTAGTTACCATTTGGTTGCATGCTTTGTTGATAAAAGATAAATAACACATGTCACATTGTTTTACATTAGGTGACCACCTGGAAGCTGAAAGTGACCCTTGAAGTTGTTAATGTTTTCTTTCTTATTTCTGACCGTGATTGATTTTCAACAAAACGTTATCACGTCCTGTAACTCGTTTTAATACAAATTAATGAAAACCTTTTTAAAAATTTAATTTTTTCCACACATTTAAGCGACTCGGCGACGGACGCTCTGTCACTCGCGAGTGATCGGTTGCGTAAAAACAATGCGAAAGAAGCACGTGTCATAATCATGTTTTAAAAATATAAAAATTAATAGCAGCGATGGTTCCCCGTCCTTTATTATAATTGAGAAACAACTTAACGTGAGTATACGCTGAAGTTTAATTTGTTTGTGTAACAATGTATTCTCGAGACATGAGTTATGAAACATTTTTGAAGATGAAGGAAAGGTAACCTGTGCACACTCGGCATACCATGGTTATATGGTTATCAACTTGAAGTATGATTTTAATTAAGAAGCAAGTCGAGAAATTATGCAAGCTCTATGCTTACAGTAATTTAATTGATACCCTCATGGACTTACGAGATCAGTAAAACTTTTTGTACGGAGACAGGGTAACGGTGCAAAAGGTTAGGAAACCAATAGCAAATCACAGGGCACAAGATGCTTCTTAAATATAAATATTGAGAAGACTAAAACATAAAGAAATCAGCTTTACGAACAAGGTCGCCTTTGTACAAAATTTTCCTTTCTTGTACAATAAAGAAGATTAAATATTTTATCAAGTGATTGACAAACGTCGTGCTCGAACACCAATCCGGGAAAATTATCTGTTCTCAAAGATGTAAAGGCCACTATGGAGAATCGATAATTCAAATTTTACTTTAAACGTAGCTTTGCGAAGCCCTCACGACGCTGAAAAACATAGACGCAACATGGGGCGTCCCAACGCCAACGTCTTTAAACGTCAGTTCTAATATGTACAGTAGTTGCGAGGACGTAAAATTGCAGACTTAAAATTGAGATGGAATGCATTGATTCCCGGAGTGGCACTTGCGTCGCGCAAGCCTGATTTATTTCAGAGGCTATTATTCATTCCTCGCAATAAGCGGGAGCACATCCATCATCCGCGGATAGCGGTGAATTTTATCCGCAATTGCAGATAAACCGACCGTGAGCTAATTTATTCAGGCTGTGAAAAAATGCTAACGCTGAGCCGTATTATTTACGACTGCTTCGTGTGTGTGAGCTGGGGAGTTCAGGGTTCTTTGTATTTTGATAGATCTTTTTGGTTTTTGATTTGAAGACTATTTAAATTATACTTATTTGCTCTCAGCAAAATGTTTTCACATTTTTGTATCATCAAAAAAGATGTATCATATATAATAACGTAACACATTAGAATGACACGTCAGGGGACAGTGTTGTACAGTTTACATCAATCCACACTGGAGCAGCGTGGTGGAGGCTCTAATCCTTCTCAAGAGGAGAAACCCTGCGACAGTAGGGACACTTAATGGGAAGAATTAACGAGTTGAAGCCACACTCCTGCTTATCAGGGCACTAGACGGATATTACAAACATTTGATTGTATGCCTAGCTGATTGACATTCTGTCGAAAATGACTGTCAACCCAAATTCCAGCGCAGGAAGGCTATTCAGTTTTGTAACTTGACAGCGGAGTTTCAAAATTGACGTTCGAGTTCTAGGATCACTTCACTTCGCAAGTGCTTAATAGATGATTAGATAATGACATGTCAATATGATGCAAGTTCGCTTTTGTTTTGTAACTTGACAGCGGAATACACGATGAGTTTCTAAATTGAAGTTAGAGTTCGAGACTCCCTTCACCTCGCAAGTGCGTGCCAGATGATTAGAGAATCACATATCAAGATCTCGGACTCAAACTTCAGTTTTGAAACTCATCGCGGATTCCGCTGTCAAGTTACAAAACTGAATAGGCCTCCAGAAACAAAGCACTCCGCTCCGAGGTGACGGTAATCGGCCTGTATTTCTGTTTTACCGCCACGAGCACACTGAACAGTCCCATTACGATTTTTACGTTCGAAGCGTCAACATAATGGCTTCATAATAATCTCGGGACGGGAGGCGTGTCGTCAAGTGACGCGTCGAAAGCGTCGCGCTGCCTGTAAAAGCTGTCATCGAGATGAATTTAATTCTTCAGTTTAAGTTTCACGCTACATCCTTGACGATAAACGATTTGAGAAATGTAAACATCGAATAAACATAAATACGATAATATACGTACTGATTTTTCTTTAGGACTATACCAAATGTCTGTCTTATAAAGCAAGTGGTTGAACAATTATTTTCCATTTTAACATTTCCATTGCCACTAGGCATTAAGTCCGCCCATTGTAATTCAATGTATGAATTCAATAAAGTTTAAATAAATAAATAAACATTGGTTTTTGTATAATATCTGTTGTTGGAATGTTGAATCTCTTTTGTTTCCATAACTAAAGCAACTGATGAATATTGTAACATAAGGTAATAGTTTTAAACTATTTTAAAAACTTTATGAAAAGTTGAAGGCGTGCAGGTTTCCCAGTTCACCGAAATGATGCCTGAATTTAAAACGTACCGCTCAGTTCTATTGGCGAGGCTGTACCTCGTAACGTTTTCTGAATTACGAAAGACAATATTGTTAATCGCCCACCGCTTTACAAACTCCTGTGACCCATTTCGCCGCGACGCGGAAACAATGACAAATTTGTGTCGATAGAGTGTCGCGATAAAATGAATTATACTTCGCTCCCCCCCCCCCCCCCCCCCCCTCTCCTCCCCCGGCGAGACCGGCCGAGACGCGCGCCCGGGTGTTACCACTTTCCAGGACGATACATCCTTGTCTTTCCTATCTCAATTTCATCAAATTAATGATTTTGCCCAATTTCGTCAATTCATATCATTTTTCAAATTTGTACATTCGAAGACAGATGCTTTCTCGACGATCTTTTAGCAATAACATGATATATCGTTATTTGGATTACGTTTGATGTACATAATTCTATTTGTAACGAACATAACGCATGACCTAATACTGGCATTATTATGTAAAGGTATTACGAATGATATTGAGCTTGTTACGCAACATATTTCTTTCCCAATGTTAGCTAATAAAGCGTCTTTAAAACTGAAATCCAACAGCTGTACAAATAAGTGCTTATCAAAAAGTAGGATCGATGTTGTCCAATTGAATTGATAACGAAGGTCAAGAGTTGTTTTAGGAAAATGGGATTCGACAATAACGTTTTAATGCAATCCCTGAATGTTGTCAGATTACCTCACTCCTGCTGTTTTTCGGAGCTCCTTAAGGACTTGCAGTAGCGATTTAGTTTTGCTATTTTTTCGCTTGTGATAAAATTGTGTAATATATGTGACATTAAGTTGAAGGAAGTTGCAACCAACTATTTTAAGCCATTATTTTAGAGATTTAAGTCAAAATTAATTTAATGATGGATTCTAAAAGATATTTTACTGAAAATAACCAAACGTATTAAATTAGTATTTAAAATGTACATCAAAGTTTTTTTTTCTATTACAAATATTTAAGGTTGGTTATTATAATCTCAGATTGTTTAAAATGCCAATAACAATAATAAAAGTTAGCTCACAGCCAGCAGTGCGACCGGTGGACAATGTATTGATTGTTCCCGTTTGATATTTAGTTCTTCTTCGAAAATAATAATCAGGGTATTTTTAGCTGCAAAAGGGATGGCGGCTGTTTATTTGCTCCCAGGCTCGCCAATTAATCTGCTCACTGATAAAACATTTCCTTCTTTCGTTTTTTGTTGTTTTGAAAGTGGCGTCGCAGCGTTCTCACGCTTTCTGTTTCGGCTCCCGAATGCTGTGTTGCCAGCGACACAAACGACTCTGGATGTTTATATTTTCCTTTCGTTTCGTTTCATTTCCATTTCCTTTTCGTTATTTTTTTTCGAATACAATACTTATATTGATTCCCATACCTGAAACAAAGATGTGTCTTTATAAACCCACGATTCCAAATTATGATTTTCAAATCTATATTTTTATGAACATGGCATGAATTTTATAACACAGAAGATCATTTTTTCTGCGAGTGCTGTAACAATATATGTATATAAGCAATCTATACTAATGTTATAAAGAGGAAAGCTTTGTATTTTTGTATGTTTGTAACGAATAAACCTAAAAAACTACTGAACCGATTTTAAAAAATCTTTCACCATTAGAATGCTACATTATCCCTAAGTAACATAGACTATCGGATTTTTGGAAATTCATCCCCTAAGGGAAGGAAATTCATCCCATAAATTCAATTCCAGTGGGGCCTCATTCATCAACGTTCGCCAGTGTTGTCTAACATTAACTAGTTAACGTCAATGTGATGTATATTTAGGATGAAACCTAATCACCTGGCTTCGTAACTTATTAAACACTCAGTTTACAATCGCGAACGCTCATATTGTTTTATCATCACAAGCTGAAATAGTTCATGTATTCAATTATCATATTAACTGTATTATTAATTTTAGCTAGTTACATTGGGTGACGTGAAAGACCAGGGACATTCTTTGACTTTCGTAATTTAAAGAGTTAGAAATAATGTTGCAGTACTTCAAGTCGAGAGCAAATGGCTAAGTTCTATTTTCAATTAAATTTCTTAAAAAAACATAAAACAGGTTTTTAAATATTAGGAATACAGAAAATGCTAACTATTGCAAGTTTTGTAAAATAGGTGGTGAGAATACATTCTGTTTTCATCTCCGTTGTTATCGTCGCTCTGCTCCACAAGTTACGTGAGGATCGTAAGCGCTCTCGTACTTTTAATAGATGCGCGACCGAGGCTTTAACTTGTGCCGGGTGAAGTTAGTTTAGAGAGCTTTCAGTACAAAAATATGGTAGAAAGTGGTCTTCGGAGCTTTAAAGCTATCAGCCGTTAAGCTCGTGTTGAATTTTGATACAACAAAGTTTGGAAACTTTTGAGTAGCAAAAAGTTCGAAACGAAAGTGAATGAGAAAATAAAAGAAACTGATAACTTCCGTGTTTTCGTGTGATGATTTCGTGTTTAGAAGATTGTCTTAACCGCTTCAATCAATTATTTTAAGGTGATTTTACGTAAATAGAAGACAAAAGAGCAGCAGAGGCGCCTGATAGTAAGTGTTCAGCGTCGCCCGTGCAGCAATATATAAATATCAACTAAAGGAATAAAAGAGAAGAAAGGGAACTGACTCTCGAACCCACAGTCGAAATACGACAAGTAATTTTACAGTTGACTCAAACAAGACAAAATAGATAAGGTACGAGTACATTAATGTGATTGTTTAAATATTACTTAACATTAAACTTTATTATTTGTCTTATCTAAACCCATCTGTCTTCGAAATAGAGTTTTACCTCAGAAGAAATAATAGTAGTTTTACGGTAGTACAAAATAATTGAAAAACAAGGACCTCATGAATAAAGCGCTGTAAGTATATTTATACGAGTACAACTCACTGCGTTGTGAGTGGCATGGACAGGACACATACATGAGACATAACATACAAGCAAGGTTCGAGAAGTCCTCGGTAATGGAAGCCAGGACTCCTCGCTTGCAGACAGGAGACAGCTCAACGACAACTGAGCTCCGGTCGTCCATGTGAATAATGATTATAATTAACCCTGATAATAATTACAAATGTGAAATTTTATGAGGATGTGATGTCACGAAAATCCTACTGAACGGATTTTTATGAAATTTAGTATTTTATGTCGAAGCAATTTATATCTATTTAATGAAAATATGTTGTAACATAGTACTGAAGGTCAAAATCGTTTATTTTTATACACGAGTACATAAAATAAAACATGAACATTTAAAATCCTCTTAGTAACGTCAGAGCAAAAGGTCATATTAATGATTCAAAGACACACCGAAAGGTTCCGACGGACCTTTTGAGGCTTAAAGTGTCGTTTATATTTCAGTTTCTATATGAAACCCGACAGGCGGGACCGAAAATATTTACAATCAAATATTTTTTTGTATTGTAAAAAAATTTACAATGTGACGAGTTGAATCGAATAAATGAAGTGACGTGCGTGACGTATGAAAATGGTGATGTCCCTTTCACCAGTCAGTTGGTGCATCATTTCTAATGAGTAGGAGTTCGTTTGCTTCGACACTGCAACCAAAGCACGTAAAGATATCCCGGTTACATTTTGAAGATGAATTTTCAAAGCGTGATAGGTAATCCGGCAGTATATGGCCACCATATCATTGAGATGGTTTAATCGCAAAAGGTCCCATTCATTTATTCGCCTAACGCGTAGAAGTAAAACAAGCATTTTTTTATAAAAAAAAGTGGGGATTTAGTAGCACATAGGCTAGCAAATCACAACTTATCGTCATAAGTGTTGTATGCAGCATACAGCAAGATGCACCACGACTACCACGAGATGCGACTTGCACAAAAACAAGTGAAGCTCTTAAAACCCCATTATAGCACATATAATGCAATCAGTGTGTTTAGTGAACTCACGATCTGAAACAACCGAAGCTCTATATATCATTCGTTCCAACTATCTTTGTCATTTTCCTATGATTAATTGGGTTTTCGAATTTGATTAATGGATACGGCGGCGCTCAGTATTCTAGTAGCGCTCCGGTTCGTCACTCGGAATTAATTACTTCGGCTTGATCTTTGAGGCTCTTTCTGTCACTTAGCTGGGGATTTGAACATTATTGTAGTCACGTGGCGGGAGCTGCTTCATAGTTAAGTAACGGCTTTGGTTTATAATTACAAAATTATTGGATATTTGGTTCAGTTTATACCTATAACCATATTTAGGGTTAAATACTTTGAAGCAAAATATATTTTTGGCTCAATTTTTTTTGAGGTGGTCCCTGTACACAAGGTGGAGTTGATGTGGTCTAGTTTAAAGACGAAGCTGAAGAATGAATGCTGAAGGGTGTACATATTAACAGTTCATTCATTTCGTCGTTTATATTAATTGTTACTCTGCAAAATTATTAAAAATTTAGAAGTAGTGAAAAAATTATAGTGGCAATCACAATCTAGTACGAGTATCAACAAATTACATTTTTAACAGATGTGAGTGTCAGTGTCTCACAGATTTTTTTTTCAATTTTCGTTGCGAATTTATTTATAAGTGAGATAATTTCAAAAATAAATATGAATAATATCGACTATTAATATTAATTGCTGATAATTCACAAAAACATTCAATTATTCGAGTTAAATAATTAGAACAGCGTTTTAATAAACTTAAAGATAAAACTATTATCTAACTCCTTCAATCAAAGACGAAACAAACTTCCTTCAAGTCAGCAAAAAATGCCGAAACAAAATTGTAGGAGTAATGGTAAGTCGTTTTAATTAAGACGAAAGCAACTTGCCAGCCTCGCCAGTTGCCAGTTGCCAGCCGCCGGCCCGTGATTCGCGACTTTTTCATCCCTTCATTAAAACTTCAACCGTTTTCAATTTAAAACGAACAAAGTATGTGCCGCCTACCTTTTCCTCGATACGAATCGAAGTCGCCGCTCAAAAATTGCTTAATTAAAGAAACAAAGTTGGAAAGTTTATGCTTGTTAATAGAGTCGATAGATTTCTTAAAAAGTTTAAAATAAGAGTTGTCGTTGTTTACGAAACGAAAAAATATTTATATTGAATATTCAAAATATTAATATTGCAAATGTGCTTAGATTTAACTGATACAATATATTCGAGTACTAAGATGGTACACAATAATATTGTAAATCCTAAAATTTATTAATGTATTTAAACATTTTTCAGTTATAATAACTTTATAGATTCTAAAGATGTATATGTATCAAGTTGTAATTCAAAGCTTAAAACCAGCCTTTGCCCATAATTGTGCAGCAAAACAGTTTATTTAATCTTAACTCAAAGGATTAAACAGCTGTGTATTTTAAGACAGAGCAAGTCCGGAGATAAATGGCAGTAGCTCGTTTATTTTTAATACTTTTTGCGGGAAGCCTTACATCTCCGTAACTACATTAATCATTACTTAGGGAGTCTCTGAAGCCACGCAGATGGTGCCTCGGTCATATTTCATAAAGATCTCCGAGGCCTTCTTCTTATCAACTTTCGGGATTGTAAAGCGGATGATTTGACAGTCTTCTTTTGATGACTCCAAAGGGACAAATTTTACATTAACCGTCAGAAAATTCTGACTCTTCTCAAATAACGTAGAATTACTTTATGAAATTCTTCGTGGCTTAACTATCGTAACTTGATATTCGCATATTTTGTTTGATACTTAAATTGTAGGCACTGAGAGTGTTTTGCGAATTTGTGAATCTTCTTAATTTCAAAAAGTAGGTACTTTATTTAATATCACTCTAGATAATATTTAACTTGTGATTTAATGAAACAGGGCATTATTAAAGTTATAACTGTATTACTGCGTGCTCAACCAGGAATCAATATTTATTGTTATTATACTCGTATACAGAAAATCAGAAAAAGATACGTTCTGTTTCTGTATGAAGAAGTACCTCTAATCACTTCATGAAAGTTGACTCTTAAGTTCACGTTTTGTAAGTTTTTTCATGTTCACCTTCAAAGGCCCTAATTTTACCTTTAATAAAAAATTAAGCATGTTACTCAAAACTGCATCAAAATCTGTTAATTTTCTTCAAGATATTTCCTCCTAGTCCTAGGTTTAGCTCCAAGATATTAGTGGAGTAAGTTTTTGACGTAAAATTTCAATTGTTCAAAGATTGAATTCGTTTGAAAAGGTGCTAATATTTATTGAATGCTTACATGTTTACTTCGAAGCTCCATCCCTCTTTATTCACTGAGTATTAATAAGAGGGCTGTCGACTTCGCACAGTTACCGATTTGATAGCTTTGTGACAAATTAAATTATTTCTATGCGAATGATTCCTTTTACATTAACAGATCTGCAAATTCAAATAATATTAATTCGCCTCGAAGCTCTCCGGCTCGAAGAATCAGTCGAAACTATTTCTCAGATGTTCGAATAATCAAAGCAACAATACAAATACCAGATTGGTTAACGGAATTAACACTCGAGCTTCTAAACAAGTTACATCCCTTCAGGAGTCTCGTAAAGAATTACAAAGTAAGGAAAACTTAGTCGTGGAGGAATTTCCTTTTTCTTGTTTTTCATATTTGCTGGATCCAATCATCAATATTATTACTATTAGGTAGGTAGGCAATAAAACTTTATCCGGAGCCTTACACTGTCCCTAGATTACATAAATAATTCTTTGTGTCGGTTAGGAAAGGAAATATGTGTCGTTTATAACAATATTTAGTGATTTTCTTGCTCTACTTCTGCATTCTGGAATTTTACTATTGAAATAGACTGTATAAGGTTTAAAAACCAAAAGACAACCCTGACATCACGCGTTTTTGATTAGCGCTATGCGACCTGAATTACACTTTATTACGTCGGGGTAAAAGTCGTTATTTATTCAAATGATTTTGCGGAGGAGTCTCCTGTACATTTATGTACTATTATGTCTTCTGTGACGATGGGCCCCCGGAGCTAAAATGATTATTTTGATTTTGATGTCGTTAAACGACAAAATAAACTTCCAAGTTTTCCGCGATGAACCAATGAAGTCGGTAATGATATAAAATTTACCTTCAGATATATATAGAGAGAACCAATCTACCGATCAATTTAATCATGTACAAGGTGAAACTAATTTATATTTCGGCAGTACGCTATCAACTCCGTGGAAGTAATTGTAAAAGTTAGCTTTACAAACTAATTCCGAATAGTCCTTCCTCGATAATTTCAACTTCCACCACTTTTGCTAAGTTTCTGGTGCGATCAAAATTAGGAGACAGTGATAAAGTGTTTAATTAAATATTAATTATAATTGTTATCCTTAATTATTGTACCTCTGACATTTCATATATTCATGAAAGCTATCATAATAATACACACAAAGAAACTTAAATTTAAGATAAACCACGGACCCAAGAACAAATTCAGTGAAGCACCCATAGTAATACCAACTCTCTATTCGTACAAGTACACACACCCACACATTGACACCATACTGGTCGATCGCGAATCAAAAATTACGCACACATGGTAAGTAGGCGGCCATTGCTATGCTTCACTCTCGATTAGACGAGGTTACGTCCGTCTTTTTCAGGTCCGTGAGATAAACATTGTCATATGCTATGTATAATAATATGTTTAATTATATTTGAATATTGTATTTTAGTTTTGTTAGAAGCGCTTCACTTCACAGCAAGTGAACTGAAGGCTGGCGGCGGTGGCTTCTGGGGCAGAGGCTGCAGTAACTAGTCGCATGCTTTAAGGGTTCTCAGCGTGCGCCTTTTATGGTAGGTCAAACTACCCTGCTACTTCACTACATTCGGCTGAGCCATAGCCATAGTGCTGCCTCATGTACCGAAATAGTCTTCATGGTTGTAGCCCTTTTGAAGAGCTTGAGAGCGTTGACCTTCCGGTCCCTCCGCCGCCATCTCTACCGTCTGTCCCAACCTGGGTTAGCAGTACCTACACGCACGACCTCGTCTCTTAATACGCCAGAGAAGCCCGTGAGTGAGCTTTTATATCGAAGTTTCCATCTCCTGCCTCGTGGTCCACGGGAGGTATTTTATTTCCCTCCTGCCCTTCGAACAGGTAGCCTGTCTGAGAACCGGAGACCTGGGGACGCGGTCTCTAGGGGTTGAGGCTATTCCGAGACAAGTCAGATAGTTATGTAGCAAAGAAAGAACAATCGCGGCACTGATACAGAAATTTGCGGTGAACTGAGAGGAAAATTGTTGAATATCTTATTAAAATATTTCAATCTGTGTTTAGTCAGGACTTAATGGAGTTTAGGTCATTATTACGAGTATAACGCTCCGGCCCTCGGGCAGAAACTTGACAGACATTCGAAATGACCCGGGAAGGTTAAAAACGAGCTTAAGTAGTTGATTAAGTATAATTTGGGGCTTACTAAGTAAGTAGGCCGTGTTGAATATTTAATGTTGGGAATTACGAGAGTGGCTCGATCAGTTAATAATATAACACGATACGCGTTGGAATTTTATGGATTCATCAAATACGTTCAGCAGATAAATACAATTATCTACGACATTTGAAACTGTACGTTGTTGAAGCAAATAAGATGATACTCGTATATTATAAGATTAATGTTCAATACAGTTATCTGCATTTATTTAAGTTGGTTCTTTCGTAAGCTACGATATTACAGGCTGACACACACACGATACTTATAACATTAGCTTAAGTCACAGCGGGGGTTCGACCCTAAGGTATGTCGTAAGATACGTGCCATATTTATCGTTAATAAGACGACATAAATATTTTATTACGAGCATGACGCTGAAATAGTGGCGCAATTTTCGAGGTGGCTAAATAAATGATCGGCCGATTCGGCTGCAACCAGACCGGAACAAATCCGGGGTCTAATTGAGCGAATCGGCCGCATTAACGTACGATAATTAGGACGCCGCGTCGCCCGGGCGCCCGGACCCGTGCACTGTGCTAACGAGTGGCTAGCGTCGGACTCGAGCGCCCGGGCGCCAAACTGAACATAAATATAACCAAATTCATAGAGAATGTGCGTGACAACAATGTTAGGTTTAATAATTTTAAAAGTATTTTAATAATTTTAGTAGCTTAATAATTGTTATAATTGACTATTGCATACCATACATGGTTGAATGTATTGGAATTCTTTTGCATGTACCACCTATACATACATACATTCTGGCAAAAAATGATTTGAATTTGATATTTATCATCAGTGAATTCAGGCTAACTGATCTCTTGAAATCAATTCTTTCTGGTATTCTGTGACCACTAATGTCGGAAGCGTCAGTAACCCCAGATACGATCTTTATTTATTTATTCTTTATTGCACCTTAAATGATAAAGGATACAAAAGGAGGATAAAAGCATTCTCTGCCAGTCAACCTTAGGGCAGTGGGAGATCAATGAATTTATCTTCCTGTCAGGCAGAGATAAAAAATGATGTAGGTACATAAGGCCATAAATATATTTGATTTGGATTGACTGGAACATAAAAAATCCAATCATCATAATAATATACCGCACGGTTGTGCAGTAAGCGATTTCCTACAAATAATAATATCTATGTATGACTGATTAGTCTTCTTTTCAAATAAACCAATAAAATACGCGGCCCATCGTACCATCACTAAGGTGTTGGTAATTGCAAAGCGCGACTGAAACAAGCCCAGCGGCTCAGTAATTAATGCAAATGGCAAGATTTCCAACAAGTAAGCACGTAAATTACTAACGGTAAGAATTTCTAATTACAGAGAAAATAATTAACGGAGAATGTCGGTTCACTCACACACGTGCTGCGAAGTTTAAGTGAATGTATTATTATTTATTTAATACTAAGTTAGTTCGCCCGAGTTCTTACTTTTATTCAATGAGTTCAGAGCAAACATTTTGTTTTGGTGCTACGCGCTGCGGTGTTATTACTTATCATTGTTCTTTCAATTATTTACCTCTGTATTTCTTACTACAAGCTTGTTAGAAAGAAAGTAGAAAAATATAAGGAGCTTTATGTTACTTTATAATTATACATAGAAGTAGGGCTAAACTTTCCATTTACGTTTCATTAACCTTCCCATTATTTTATTGAGACACCTCACTGAAGCCCCAAAAAGTTTCAGTACGGATGAAAAATTACCTGAAAACCGTGAAATAAGAATAATTGTGTTTTATTGGGTTCGATACTGTAAATTGATATGAATTAATTAGTTCTGTTGGAAATTAATAGTTACTACTAGTACTGATTTTTATAGGCAAACATTAAATTCGTTGGTTGCTAAGAAATTCGTCGCAAATATCTCAAGAGAATTAACCTAAGTTTGATTGTATGGAACGTTAAGTTTCTGAGTCAATTTATTTTATCGGATTCGTTTTACCCGACTTCTTGGAAAAGAAATATTCTTCTATGATTAATACTTATGTTGGGAACATTTCTGTATATGAAGTGAACGCTTCATTTCTCTGTATATAACAAACAGAACGTTCTGGAAAGGTCGAGCTAGGAGCTACTCAAAAGATCGATAAGAGACTCTCGAGCCGCTGCCGTTTTAGTTTCAATTGATCAATAGATTGTTAATCCATTTACATTTTATTACTCTAGTATTTATCTTGAAACCTCAATTTGTTAAATAATGACGAATCCATAAAAACTGTTATTTTATTTTTAAAGAAATAAATGTATGAGAAAACTATAATATCTATTAAAGAGCACTGAATTTATTTTTATGTCACCTCTCAGAGAAGAAGGAGAGATATTAAGAGAAAGAGAGAATAAGTTGTTCTACGTAACATATTCTTTTTAACCGACGAAAAAAAAAGGAGGAGGTTCTCAATTCGACACGTATATTTTTTTTTTATGTATGATCACGCAGAAATCGGCACAGGGTGGTCCGATTTTGATGATTCTTTTTTTATTGGATAGGGTATGTGCTGAAATTGGTCCCATATTTTTTTTTAATTTTATTCCCACCCTAAAGGTACGAAAATAGGGAATGATTGATTATTCACCCGTTTTTTACTCGGAATTTTTACATGTTAACCCCAATAACTTTGTACTGGATGATCCGATTTCGATGATTCTTTTTTTATTGAATATTGTATATCTTGAGGTTACTCTTGTTTAAATTTCGAAACAAAATTTTACCCCTATAGGTACGAAAATAGGGGATGATTGATATTTCATCTACTACATTTTTACCTGGTAACTGAATCTATAATTCATAAAATCAATAATTTATTATTAATTATAAGTATTATAGCAACTAAAAATTAAAAAATAATTACTTTTTTAAACAAAAAATAAAACCAACGAAAAAAAAACTGAAAAGCAAAAAATAAAATAAACCTTTTAGTATTATAAATTAAGATCCAAAATTAACAGTAAATAAATAATTTTGAGGCGGTGCCAAACCAATGAAAAAACAAACGGCTAAAAGATGTGCGCCACGCTGCTGCTGCCGTGTGCATCGCATGCCACTGCCCTCATAATATCATGAATTTTATGTAATTAATTTTGGTTGTTTGTTTGGCACGGTCTCAAAATTATTTATTTACTGTTAATTTCGGATCTTAATTTATAATACTAAAAGGTTTATTTTATTTTTTGCTTTTCAGTTTTTTTTTCGTTGGTTTTATTTTTTGTTAAAAAGTAATTATATAATTTTTTGTTAAAGTAATTGTAGAGAAATGTGTGTTTTCAATTCTAGTTAGTAGTAGTTGTATGATTGCCAATAACTCAAAAATGTAGTTAAATGACAGACAAATAATTTCTACGAATTGTTAGAGCGCTAAAGTTTCACAATCGAATGAATATAATGAAATTCACAGTTCCCTAAACGTGCCACTACGGGCGATTACATTTCAATCGAATCTGTCACAGAACTAAACATACAGGTCCACTGGAACCCTACGTCCCTTGTCTCGGAGATCTCAAGTCGACGATAAGCTGAACGGCTTTAAGCAAAATTTCAAATCGTTTTTGGTAGCCGTAAATACGGCTGTTCCCACTTGGATGAACTCCGGATCGTCAGTATTCCGATCCGTTATTAGCTTAGCAGTGGCACATTCTTGTGGCACTGCTTGTATATGTATCGTATAACAATAGGATATTCTGATACATATTTTAAGATTTCATCTCTAATAATTCGCAATACTGAAAATTCGCTGAGTCAATCAAAAATTGTCCATTGATTGCCATCAATATAAGACATTTCCCGCCCCTTCTTTTATTATTCGTCTTCAGATGTTTTATTACAGCGTCGTAAAATTATAATGATAAAAAAGTCCATTGAGATATTTTGGGATGGCAAAGAAGCCATCTGCACGCCAGAAATATATGACAAATGAATAATTAAACTCAATAACTTGAACAAGACGGATAGTACTTAAAACACCGTCCAAACGACCGGTCGGAGCTGCCCGGCTGCCCGGCTGCCCGGCTGCCCGCACGGACGCGGGCGACACCACTCCGCCCGTTAGGTGTCTGTTTCTGCGTCTGTTTATGGTACTTCGTTGGCGTAACCCAAGTAACAGGGTATTTGATTAAGTATTTAAACTCTCGGGATAGCAAGTATCCCTTTCCTGTCTTGTCTATTTATTAAAACGTGCGAAAACCTTTGTTGGTTTAAATTTTAATGAAGATCGGTTTATTTAAATAATCAAAGTCCGAAATCACTAATATATAGGGAAATTATAGTAATAAATAGGTGGTAGTCACTTTCGTGCACAGTTAACAGAAGTTTAGACACGGTGCCACTCATGTGGTGTTATTGAAAAAGAGAGCACATGAAGATAGCACAGGCTACCACCAGATCAGGTCAGGTGCACCAATTACTTTAAATTACAGACGTGACTAAAAGCCGCTGTCTTTCATTTCTTTGGATAGAGCGAACTGAATGATGTAGATGGCAAGCCTGTCACTGCACTGCACGGCTGTAGTTCCAGCAGTAGGTACTCCAGTACTCCACAATCCTTCAGTCCTAAATAGAATCACGTGTGCTGATTGAAGCAAAGCGAGTTACTAGTACACATATACATGTGGTACAGTACAGGTGGTTCGAAATCTGTACCAAATTGAAGCAATTACCAGAATCACCGGTGTAAATTTAATTTTAACGCGGGTGACTCACGCCGAGTTTCACTAGATTCAATTAACTCCTATCTGGTCACGGATCGCTTCCGGTCGAAGAATTCAAACAAACTATTTCCTCAGATGTTCGAAGGTCCGACACTCCAATCCCAGAAACAACACATCAGGGATCGTTGATTGCTTCAGAGAATTTACATTTAGAACTTGTACTTCACAGTTAAGTAGAGGTTGAACATTGTGGTCTATTGAATAAGTTGAAGGATATAACGAAAACAACTTTCATTGAATTATATGGGACGATTGTTACTTTCAGGCTCCTTACTTAAGGAAATGAAGAATTAGGTAAATTCGATATGCAATTTAAATAAAATAGGTATATCTAATTCGTGACATTAGACGTGGTCTACTAGCTATTGCTATACCTACTTATGTTATTGAAATAATAAATTAATAACTAATACTAATAGTAATAAGATATCGCGATAGCTACAATTCCACTTCGTCAGTTTTGTCACATTCTGTATCTATTTATTGATATTTCCAAGAATAATAATTAATGAGGTGCGAACATTGACGTAATACATAGAGACGCTATCTCAAACAAAATGTGTGTTCCACCGCCGGCTTGCCCTCCGTTCTCTTTTCAAACTAGAAGCCTCGTTTGCACACTTGCCATAGAGTAACTTTGTATATGACACTTGTCGAACCAAGACAAGCAGTCACCGACTCCAAATCTTTACAAGCTCTTACTCCAACTTTATTTAACGTGCAAAAGCGTTTAAACGATTTCAAACGTAATTACCATTGATTCGTGTCAAAAAATCCAACACTTTAAATTGGTCACAAGCGTCGCGTCGGCAAGCTTATTTAGTCCATTATCACGCTAGTGGCTTGCCAAGTTCAAACGCTCCTTATGATTTTTTCATTCAAAATGGCGGGAACATTGCTCAATAATTTAATTAAATTCGTTTTAGTTGATTTAAGTTAAGATTTTGTTTTCTTACTGATGATAAAGTGATAAAATTATCTTTTTTGTTTTTTGTCGTGCAATTGTGACACATTCTTATTACGCACGACGGCATTTTTTCAGTTTTTTCATAAACAATTTTGACATGCGGCCGCCATGAGCGCAGCCGAGTGACAGAATGAAATGCAGCCGGCCGGCTGCAATGCACACCCTCGACCCCCATGTTCGCGGTGTCCCTTCTATACGCTAGTAATATTAATTCTATGGGTGCGAACAATCTTTTACTTTCGAATGCATGGCAATCTAGCATGTTTCGTTCAAGAGAAACAAGCTCCTAAATTACGAATACGATCCGGTTACGACTTACGAGGCTATACATTTGATTCATCCCGCCCGCGCCGCGGCACCGCGCGCCACGAGGCGAGGGTGCTAACGAGGCCGATTCGCTCCATTTGACGCGGGATTCGGTTCGTCCTGTTTGCACGCCCCCGAATCAACATTGACACCGCTTTTATCTAACTTGTGTGTAGATACAATAAGTCGTTTAGGGAGCTGGGTTTCACTTGTACTCGATACAAAGGGTAATAGCTCGGTAGCTGGTCGCAGCGATTACGCGACAAACGAGGCGATCTGCTCAAATAATTTATATTGCGTCTGTGTTATATATCTGACTGTTTGTAATATCTTCAAAACCAATAAGCTGATAATATGACGACTGATGATTAATAAAGTATATAATATTACGGTCAGCGCTCACATCCCCACGGCTTGTGTCAACAGCGGGCGCGGTCGGTAGTTTGATGGGTGATCGCTAGTGACAAAAACTTCTTGAGAGCTTGAAAGCATCGGTCCCGGTTGTTATCGTAAGATAACAGTCGTTAAGCCATATCGGAGGTCTTCGGGTGCCATGAAATCATCCGACACGGCTTGGCCACTCACCTTTCCACCAATCCACACTGGAGCAGCGTGGATGAGTCTGCTTTAGGCCTCCTCAAGTAGACAGATCCGTGGTCAATAGTGGGCTATTAAAGGGCTTGAAGCCAGACTGTGTTACAGTCATAACCACGTCCAAATATCATTTTACAATACGTTGACTATATCTCTTTTTAATAGAGACCATGAAGATGTAACAGCAAATCTTGTCTTCATAAAATCCCTTTTGCATCCCTGAGTAACATTTGGAATGTTTTTTGCTTCTTTTACTTGGTATAAGTTACCGCTCGACCACAATCTTCTTCTAATGGTAAGTGAATATTCTGCCCAAGATGGTGAGCGCGTCTAATTAGTAGAAGCTAATTCACTCTTTTCTTCAAAACTTCCATGTTTTAATTTGAGCAAAACTGTTTCTGACCAGTTAAAAACTCTTTTCCATACAATTAAAACAAGTCAGCTGGGAGCGAAAAAGAAAGAAAAATAGTGATCTGACCAGTGCAGCAGTGACGCGATGACACCTCGGGCTACCTATTAGCACGGAGCTCGTTCGACTGTGTTATTGCGGCACTCCGCACTAGCTTTACAAGAGGTATTTTCTAAATAACGATTTTGGCTAGCTATGTAGTTGGTTGGTTAGCTAGATTTAAAGTTTCGTTCAAAAATCTATGGTAAAATTTTTGAAAATACACAGAGCGGATCGCATGAATATTTGAAAATATGACATCACAAATGCCACCAAAACATTTGCTTTAAAATAGTTTGCCAAGACTCACAATTAACTATTAGATAAAAAACATTAAGTGTGGTTTTATGAAACCACGATGCAAGTGAAACTTTTTTCGGTTTGTAGGCATTTAACTAAAAAATTTTAGAAAATTATTCGATTTAGGGTATTAAAATTGCGTTTTAAGTAAGTAAGTAAAATTTATTGAAACAAGCAAAATAGCGTGGAGCACTGGCACAAATGAGTAATAGTCTATACACTACACGGTCAGCTGCTGCGAACTATAGGCGCCGCCATATTGGCCTTGGCTGCTCTGACGAGCGCCTTTCACTTTTTCACGCGACATGCAACACACAGACGAAAAAGTTTGAGACGATGTAATAAAAGTTTCACTTTAATAAGCATCTTATATAGGTACATACACTGCGGCATATATCGGCATGGCGGTTTTTGTACTACTATCCTTGTAACCTTATAAAAACCTACCTATGAACCATAACAAATTTCTCACTCCTTAACAAAAACATTCATCAATTCAACCTCAGCAACGACAAATAAAACTTTTGCTACTTGAAGCGAAGAGAACAAGATAAAACTATCAAATAGGGACAAGTCAGTTCACTCAGTAATCGAATCCTTAAATTGTATACTTTGCTTCTGACGAAGTAGATAAAACACGGGCGTGATAGTCGCGCGCGTGCCTCGACTGCCAACCGCCCTCCCGCTGCGCTGACACAACCGACTTGTGTCAGAGATTGTTACACTATTGATAAGGATGAAAAATAAAGGAATATCCGAAGGTAAGTATCGAATTTCCAATTGGGACAGGACTCGGGAGAGGTAATTTACCTTCCTGAGTGAGGCCGGACGAGCTAGCTGGAATATTGAAGTTATTTACGTTTACTATCCAATGTCCAAGCAATTTGATATTGAAATATTTTTTACTTATCAGATTTGGTTGTGATTGTGTTTCTCTGCTGGAGACATGTACCTTTTTTATTTAACTTCATGCTAACCATTTTGTTTGGATTAAAAAACAACATGGTATATCACTAGGACCACATGCCTCTATCAGGGAGTTCCTTTCACTTACAGGCCGTGATTTAGTTACGGTTATATTAACATCGGTTGCGGATCACAACTCATCGCGGTCTATACGTGAGTCGAATAGCCCCACGTGATAAAGTTGGCCCTACGCTGCCGACATATCTCCGATAATTTTGTTATCATTTAGCAATATTATACTGAACTAGCTGTTGCCCGCAGCTTCGCACGCGGAAATTATGCTTATCATAATATGATTAATAATAATATTATTATTTATTATCCCTTACAAAATAAAATTTAAAAACAGGTTCATTTATATTGAAGTACTTATATTTAGGAATTTACATACTGAAACTTACGATACAATCACAGATTATTCCTCCGGGAGCGGGTTTGGAATAGTAAACAACATTAACTTTTTTTCTTTTCCCTCTCCCTCTCCCTCTCCATCTCCCTCTCTCCCCTTGCCCTCTTCCTCTCCCGCTCCCTGTCCCTTTTCCTCTCCCGCTCCCTGTCTCACTCCCCTCGCTCTCCCTCTTCCTGTCCCACTCCCTGTCCCTTTCCCGCTCGAGGTCCTTCTCCCACCACATATCCCTCTCCCTCTCCCTTTCCCGCTCGAGGTCTTTCTCCCACTTCATATCCCTATCCCTCTTTCTCTATCGCTCCCAGTCCCTCTCCCGCCCACACCCGCGCTTCTCCCAATTTCTGTCCCACTCCCACTCCCTCTCCCGCTCCCTGTCCCTCTCTATCTCCCTCTTCCGCTCCTTCTCCCTCTCCTGCTCCCTTATTTTCAAGTTCATTCCCCTAAATTAACTCTTTAAGGGATGATTTTCCGAAAAAATAAAATCTAAATTAACTTTTGTTTATTACTATATACTTACATTAAAAAAATCATATATTTTATAACTCTAAAATTGGCGAAGTTGATTTGTATGTAGTTGACTACCAACCCCTATTTTTAGGGGATGAATTTCGAGAAAACAGTGATACAGTTATTTTTTGTGTCTAACTTTATGCTTATATACAAAATTTCACCCTTCTTACTTTAAAAATGACGAAGTTGCATACTAAATTAAATTCACTAAATTAACCCTTTAAGGGATGATTTTCCGAAAAAATTGTTAAAGTTAACTTTTGTTTATTACTATAAACTTACATAAAAAATTTCATATTTATAACTCTAAAATTGGCGAAGTTGATTTGTATGTAGTTGACTACCAACCCCTATTTTTAGGGGATGAATTTCGAGAAAACAATGATACAGTTATTTTTTGTGTCTAACTATAAGCTTATATACAAATTTTCGCCCTTCGTACTTCAAAACTGACGATGTGTCCATACTAACTTTCGCACTCTTAATTAACCCCTTAGGGGATGATTTTCCAAAAAAACATAATACTTACAAATTTTGTTTCTAGTCTGGAGCTAATATGTAAATTTTCATATTTTTAACTTCAAAAATGACGAAGTTGCCTACTAAGTTCAATTCAGTAAATTAACCCTTTAAGGGATGATTTTCCAAAAAAATATATTAAAGTTAACTTTTGTGTATTACTATAAACCTACATAAAAATTTTCAAATTTATAAATCTAAAACTAAGAAAGTTGGTTTGTATGAAAGTGTCTTCTAACCCTTATTTGTACCCCTTAGGGGATGAATTTCCAAAAATCCGTTCTTAGTGGACGTCTCCTTAGCATAAACTATCTCCCTGCCAAATTTCATCTTAATCGGTTCGGCAGTTTCTGAGATTTTTTGTTTAATCAGCGGTGTGTCGCTTTTCAATTTTATATATATAGATCTAGAATTTGAGTGTAGGTGTAAGTTGATATACCTTACACGTGTGTTGTTTTCTTTTAGGTCCTTAATGAATAAATTGATATATGTTACAATATTATGAATAATATTGGCTGAATGCATTGAAATAAGTACAAGGAATGTAGAGGATAATGTATTCGTTTGTGTGAATACTAAAAGTAGAGTAATGCAACGATGTATTGTAAGCTTTGCTGCAGGATTTAATATTACTTACAACAAAGAGCAAGAGAAATATTTAGCATTCAAGAAAGCGTGTTGAATAAAACAGATTTACGACTAGTGTTGACAATCCCAGAGTACAGTATCGATTAGAACCGTAGTAAAGCTGTGTATTGACGTAAGTATTGTACACAATAGCCATTGAAAAGTACGTTTTTGTACCGTTTCTTTGCTGAATTTTGTACACTTTTATAAGCTTTTTTACACCACTCCATCTGTGAGTGTCGTACTTTATCGCCGCGGCAGTCAGAACCGACTACTGCAATAATAGTCAATATGATTGTTACATTTAATTTTAAGATCTTGTATTTTTTTATGGAAATAGTCGGCAAACGAGCTGACGATCCACCTGATGGTAAGTGGCTATCGTCGCCCATGGACATCAGCAACACCAAAGGCATCACCGTTGCGTTGCCGGCCAAGAAAGAGAAAAGAAAAAGAAAGAAAGAATTGGCTCTCAAGCCAGAAAGAAAGAACTGGTTCTCAAACCAAATGTATACCAATAGCAAGAATTTCGTGTTACAACAATTATAAATTATTTCAATTCTATTAAATAAGTGTATTCCAAACACCATATAACTGATAGAAAAACAAACTTAATCTTAGTAGAGTGCAATGTGTTATGATTTGTTACAAAATAGTACCTATAGAGGTTATTGGAGCGCGATACGCGGCGGGCTTGTAGTCTCATTACCGTGACACACTGCCAGCACGCGCCGCGCACCGCGTGCCGCGAGCGGGAAGCAATTAGCGCCGCGACCTGCGACTTGCACTGTGGTTAGCACTTCCACTTGTTATAATATTCCTTGATACACTGTCCATTGTGACGCTGGATGTGACGAAAATTAAATTAGGATGCCAGTAGTCGATTTTTTGCGAAAAATTTTTATGCCAACTATAAATCGCGCAATTGAAATATTATAATTGATCACTTTTACTAACAAGGTACTGAAGAGGCAAGTCTTTTTCTGTAACAAAATTTTAAAAGTATTGTTGATTAAATTAACAATTGATTCCGGCTTCGATTTTCTTCCAGACTTATCGAGATTTATGAGATAAACCGAAATTTGCCATGCATTTAAAATGTTTGTGACCATATAAACCTTTTAAATTCATTTCAACACAGCACAGCCAGTCATCTCATTATACCACAATTACCACATTGAAGAATATAATATAAAATATTGTAGGTAAAGTCTCAACATGATATGAAAATTAAAACATAACCTTAATCTCATAGCTACTCACAAAACGCAAAGTAGGACAACTCCGGCTGCCAGCGCTCTCATCAAACTCGTGCCTGACTTGCGCCGGCGAGTGGCGCGGCGCGGCGCGGCGTGCCGACTGCGCCACTTGTGACAACACTCCCAACTTCAATTGCTCTCAACGCGTCGTACAAACGAATGTGTTTAACTTGCATTTTCATCAAAAGGCAAACATCAGAAATATTGTTTTAAAGAAAGAAAGAAAGAAAGAAAAACATTTATTTCCCTCACAAGGCACTGCAACAGATAACAATAACAATATGCTTAGGTCTAATGTAAAGATTAAAAATTAATTAAATGCAGTGCCACGCAGATGGAACGGAAAAAGGTCACATTCAGCGAGGTCCGCTGTTTTTCAATGTGACCTGCGGCGTTGCGCGGGGGGCGGGGCGCACGCAGGTGCGGTGCATGGCGAACTTGCTAATTCTATTTATAAAAAAAAAATACATAATTAAGGTGAACACAAAAATTAACTAATTTATTAACTACATTATCTATCCTTTGTGCATAACAAACGAAAAACATTAAACAATTACAAAGCATACAAGACTACTTATGGAAGGCATCATTGACAAAAAAAAATGGATAACAACAATTTCTGAAACTAAACAGTAGTAAAATGAGGCTGGGTCGAACACAAAAGGAGTAATGGAATAATTTACCTGCTGAGCTGTCGGGCCTTAACATTGCCGGTGAGTATTTCCCTTTTTTATGAGAACAACAATTAAATAAATATTAGGTAGGTACTTACATATTTTAATTTGCTAGGATACTTGCGTTGGTGTATGTTTTAAAGTCTTTAAGTCACTTAGTGTGGTAGTTATATCAAAAAAAATCGTGCATTAGTGGATCAGTGATATCTATATGTGTGATCGATTAAAAAATACTTTACTAGATACAACGGCAGGTATTTTTAAGGGATGAACATACGTTTTGACTCAAGTACGTATAATTGATTAGTTTATCTATGTTTGTACAATGGAATACCACGACAGCAAGTGGCCCGGTACTCGGCTGGCGCGTGTGCTCGACTGCCGAGTCAGCCGTGTTGCGCCACCCACTTGTCTCATGGCACTCGGGGATTCCGCTGCTCATTCTCTTGTCGACTCGTGGAAAATATACGCTCACTTTGTACTACAACTTCAACTTTAAATCCCAACTGTACAAATGAATTATAATTTTTTATACCCTTATCATGTTGAGTGGAGAGAGCGTTGTGTCGTAAATACGTAATTTTATTTGCGTTGAATCTCCAAACTTTAAATGTACATTGCACATGAAAATACTAGTTACTCACTTAAAATATTCAATTCAGGACCATGGCTTCTTTTGATATTTTGGCCGAGTGTTAATGTCTATCTATTTGCTTCTAAACGGCTCATAACACGTCTCAGGACTTTAGTTGTATCACTTCTTTTTTATCATTTTACTAGCTGTTGCCCGCAGCTTCGCACGCGGAAATTATGCTTATCATATTATTTATTATCCCTTACAAAATAAAATTTAAAAACAGGTTCATTTATATTGAAGTACTTATATTTAGGAATTTACATACTGAAACTTACGATACAATCACAGATTATTCCTCCGGGAGCGGGTTTGGAATAGTAAACAACATTAACTTTTTTTCTTTTCCCTCTCCCTCTCCCTCTCCATCTCCCTCTCTCCCCTTGCCCTCTTCCTCTCCCGCTCCCTGTCCCTTTTCCTCTCCCGCTCCCTGTCTCACTCCCCTCGCTCTCCCTCTTCCTGTCCCACTCCCTGTCCCTTTCCCGCTCGAGGTCCTTCTCCCACCACATATCCCTCTCCCTCTCCCTTTCCCGCTCGAGGTCTTTCTCCCACTTCATATCCCTATCCCTCTTTCTCTATCGCTCCCAGTCCCTCTCCCGCCCACACCCGCGCTTCTCCCAATTTCTGTCCCACTCCCACTCCCTCTCCCGCTCCCTGTCCCTCTCTATCTCCCTCTTCCGCTCCTTCTCCCTCTCCTGCTCCCTTATTTTCAAGTTCATTCCCCTAAATTAACTCTTTAAGGGATGATTTTCCGAAAAAATAAAATCTAAATTAACTTTTGTTTATTACTATATACTTACATTAAAAAAATCATATATTTTATAACTCTAAAATTGGCGAAGTTGATTTGTATGTAGTTGACTACCAACCCCTATTTTTAGGGGATGAATTTCGAGAAAACAGTGATACAGTTATTTTTTGTGTCTAACTTTATGCTTATATACAAAATTTCACCCTTCTTACTTTAAAAATGACGAAGTTGCATACTAAATTAAATTCACTAAATTAACCCTTTAAGGGATGATTTTCCGAAAAAATTGTTAAAGTTAACTTTTGTTTATTACTATAAACTTACATAAAAAATTTCATATTTATAACTCTAAAATTGGCGAAGTTGATTTGTATGTAGTTGACTACCAACCCCTATTTTTAGGGGATGAATTTCGAGAAAACAATGATACAGTTATTTTTTGTGTCTAACTATAAGCTTATATACAAATTTTCGCCCTTCGTACTTCAAAACTGACGATGTGTCCATACTAACTTTCGCACTCTTAATTAACCCCTTAGGGGATGATTTTCCAAAAAAACATAATACTTACAAATTTTGTTTCTAGTCTGGAGCTAATATGTAAATTTTCATATTTTTAACTTCAAAAATGACGAAGTTGCCTACTAAGTTCAATTCAGTAAATTAACCCTTTAAGGGATGATTTTCCAAAAAAATATATTAAAGTTAACTTTTGTGTATTACTATAAATCTACATAAAAATTTTCAAATTTATAAATCTAAAACTAAGAAAGTTGGTTTGTATGAAAGTGTCTTCTAACCCTTATTTGTACCCCTTAGGGGATGAATTTCCAAAAATCCGTTCTTAGTGGACGTCTCCTTAGCATAAACTATCTCCCTGCCAAATTTCATCTTAATCGGTTCGGCAGTTTCTGAGATTTTTTGTTTAATCAGCGGTGTGTCGCTTTTCAATTTTATATATATAGATTTTTCGGAAAAAATGCAAACATTTCAATAGTTTAAATTTTTATCGTAATAATAGTTTGAAAAAAATTCCAATAATAAATTACTGTTCGTGGTATGTTAATTTTCAAAGTCCCATTTAATCCTTATAAACTTGAAATTGATATGAATAATCTCATTTTCCTTTTTTCTCTCCCTAAACTTTTGTCATAACACAATTTTATTTATCAGGCATCATATTATTTCTTTCAATAAGTTAAAAAATATAGTTACCGTTACAAAATGTTTGCTGTCAGTGCTAGTACAACCTCGCTTCATAAACCTCCAAAGGCAAACACTAGATCGTGTACCGAGAAACAACAATGTTAATATCAGTATGTGTAGATAGGGTCCGCGGCCGTCACATTAGGACGTGACGAGAATCCACCGGCTGCTGAGCCGCCATTCACATCTGAAGCCACGTGCTGCAGCGAGGGTAAACATTTTACGTCCGCGAGAAATGCCAAGACTCTTTTACGATGTAACGAGTATGACAAGAACGATGTAAGATCACAAGAGACTTCTATAGTGTAAGAAAAAAATTTGATTATTTTGGCAACGAATGGGACAATTTGACCCATCTACAAAGTTACTTAAGTAAGTCACAGCTTACGAGTATGTTACAAGTTTGTAAACCTTTATTTAGGTGTTTTTTATTATAACCACATAGAACTAAGAGAGGATACTTAATCGTACACAAAAGTTTTTTTTATGGAAACAGCCGGAAAACGAGCTGACGATCCACCTAATGATAAGTGGCTATTGTTGCCCATAGACATCAGCAACACCAAAGGCATCACTGATGCGTTGCCGCCAAGAAAGTTCTTCAATAAAATTTAGTTTTTAGAGTAACGTGCGACAGTTCAAACACACATCAGAGAATTTGAGAGACTGCTTTATATTAGGTATGTACTTATTGATTATTTTTGGTACTAGAACTTTCAATAATTCGGTGATAGAGTATTCCACTAACCATTGTCTTTTGATCGAATAGATCTTAGAAGAGCGATGTAGGTGAATAGTTTAAGTTTTCAGTACAGTGCGGTTTAGGAATAATCTGAGACGCCATTGAAATTTTCCAAACTATGTGCATACGAGACAAGGCCAGCAACTTTGTCCGTTTGTAATTAGCAAGCTCGGCTGCAGCTGGCGAGGCGTACTATGCGGCGATCTAATTGCAACTTCAGCGTCGTTCACGTAATGTCGCTAATAGGGTCCTCAATAAAAAGTAGTCCTATCAGCTTTTGATTATTTTGATTGAAGATTAATTTGGAGGGCGATTGGAATAAGTAAAATAGTTTTTACGTTTTAATTTCACAAACTAATAATGAATTATAAAATGTTAAACAGCGTTCAGAATTTTGGTTTTAATCATTATGTAATGATTCGACTGTTAATCATATACCCTTGGATTATTTCACTAGAATCATCTTGTTGATTGTTTTCTTCCTTAACATTATAATATACAATCATTCATTTATAATTCCAAAATACCAATCCAGTTTGATTGATTTCGAATAAAGTGATGAAATTCAGTGTAATGCGGTCACTCTGGCACAACACATCGTCACAAATGTCACTCCCAGATCATTATGGTGCTAATCCTGAGTTGGAACTAGTCCCGACCATAACTTATGACGGGATCAACGCACTCCACAGATCGGGCTTGAGTTCACCATTTTTGGAGTACGAAAAACGCGTATTCAAATTCAGTGAATAATAATTAAATGAAAATCATAAAATGTTAAAACATAGATGATAAAAACAATTTAAAGCTACGGAAGCTCCCACATCGCTGTTTAATGACCACCGCATTACAAGCGCCTTACTTTTGCCCCAAACTTCCAGCCGATGATTTATGGGGCCACGTGTCAGCGCCATTAAAAGTTGGAGCGAGAATAAAATATTTTGAACGGATAAATCGTAAACGTTGGTTGCGATTCGTTTGTTTTAAAATTACTCGGTATTGTCCCGTTAAACATATAACTGGGAATTATTTGGTTTGTGCTATGGAATAATTGTATACAATCTTGAATACATAATATGAATACATTGTCATTTTTAATAAACGTTTATAAAGCGGACATGGCAAAACTCTTATCTGTATTAGGGTATGTTGGGGCACGACGTCAGATAAAACAAATAGTCTTATGAAACTCAGACCTTATAATACGATGTAAATTAGATACATTTAATCGACATACTTTATTTACATTTAGGTATCTCTTTTGGGCTCCTTCATCGCAAGTTACATGAACTCTCATACGTACTTACGTAAGTAATTTCATTATTAGGAATTTAGGTGACTACAATCCAATTAATATCTTTGAAGAATGCTCTATGTCGGTGAAGATTTCAATTACAAGAGCTTGCAAGTGACTTTGAAAGGGCTCATTCCGCTCGCAAATTTATCAATGTCACGGTTACTTAAAGTCATAGAATTAACTTTAAGGAATTTATATTCATTATAAAATAGTGCCTTTGTATAATTTACCACTGGTAACTTTAGGCTGAATTTATGTATTAATTATTGTTAATGGTTGCCCAAGTGGATAATATAATGGTAATATTTTTCGAAAGGTCTTTGGAGGCAAAATCGAGTGGAGACTGGAGGGGCATCTGATGGTTTTTAGTTGGCAACATAAACAACGAACGACGCTGAATGCGATCACAAAGATCCCCGCGAAATTGAATCCCTAGTGATACCTATACCTTGTCCAGACTAGGACTATTCTGGAAGCCACAAATTAAACCAAACAAGCACGGAACAAATTAAACCTTTAGATAAAATTTGCACGCGTAAACAAAGAGATTAAGTTAAAATACCGAGTGCAGCAGTTTGATCACAGCAATTGATTGAAATGCACTCTTTTGTTTGGTAAGGTTTGAATGGCGCAACCTGAATACATACCAAACAAATTGGTATTAAAGAGCTCGCGCGGCTTCGGATTTTTGTGGACGAAAAAACTTTGTTGCCAGTACTTTTATATCACGAAGAGAGGAAGAATTTTAATTGAAATATCTTCTAAAGTGCTATCTGTAGTTAAGCATTTGCATTTTTATTCGTGAGATGCTTTACATGAAAACGAATAAAATCGGCAAAAAAAGAAACGTAAATGTTACTAATTTTACGATCCCATTAGCCACTGTTGTCAAATGATAACATGCTTGCTAGTCTACTTCTGTATTATATTTTGTTGGTTCAGTTTTTATTGGATAATAGCAAGCTATCTGAGATCATCCAAAACCCGAGATGACTTGTAACGCCTGCAGCCACCGCACGAGAGTAGCGCTCGGATATGAGTCTGCTAGACCGAGTTGCTAACTGACTCACAAAGCATAATGTGAGTATTTGTGAATTTACACAGTCGCGTTTTATCTATATAAAATGAACCCCCGGCCACGTCTGTCTGTCTGTCTGTATGAAAGTTAGATGTATAATTAATTGTCCTTATGTAAATTGACCGCAATCCACGCGGGCGAAAGTACAGGCGCGGCGGAAGCTAAGTGCTTATAATAGCCCGATAAATCATATTTCTATTAATTGGTTGCATGGTTACATGGTGTAAAATAGTATCTATTGCTCCTAAAAACAATGCCTATTTACCTATGTGGGCAAACACGCGTTAATGGATACGCAACATACGCCCAAACATACACGACCGATTAAAATTCCCCTGATCGTTCATGAATATCTCACTGAAAATCCGCGAAAAACAACAACACTCAGGGATTTAAAACATGCAGCGACGCAAACTGAAAACAAATGGATTAAGCAGAATGTGATTAAAGATTAAACGAGCACGCGTCACAGGAGCCGATTACTGTACACATAAGTTTATTCTGAGACAGAGATGATGCCGCGATGCCGAGATGCCGCTCCCATCACGTGTGGCGTGTAGAGTTGAGAGTGTTAGCACAGAAAGTGATGGGCTGAGGCGTGAATAAGGTTTACTTGACATCCGCGGTCCCCGCTGTGAAGTGAATGTTTTAGTGTTATCACAGAATAAATAATAGTACTTATAATAAGTAGTGTTACTTGCATTAGTTTGGATGATTGGTTCCCTTTACGTCGAGCCGAGAATCTTGTCTCGCTTCAATCACCCCTACGTCGAGTGTAAGATTTCTGTCCCGTTTCTATTCCCTTAACGTCGAGATGATGACCCTGCAGCTCTTCATGAGCTTTTTTCATTTGTTACTCTCATTTATTTTGAAGGAATTTCACAGTTTCTCCATATTTATATTTACAAAAATGTTTTCTCTTTGTCATTCAATACAATTCATTTGAAACAACTTAATTCAAAAACACTTTCTAATTACAGACTCATTGTTCCTATTTGAATTATTAATTTGATGTTTTACATTGATATTTCCTGATTCTTTTTCTTTTTTAAGTTTTTCCTGAATTAACATTTTCGGGGAAAATATCCGACCACAATTTTTAGTTAAATGGGATTTTTACAGCACCTTTGTGGTGCCTATACGGAAGCTTTTAAAATCTACATAATATATCTACATAATATATGCTACATAATATAATATATGTATAATACCGTACGTGCCTTCTTTCAGTAATGACCAAAGACCTCACCTAGAGACATAGGTATGTACGTATATAAAGATCAACTAAAGAAAGAAATAAAGATTATTCGTACCGATATTCGCATCGATTAGCATCAGAATATATGACCTCTGATAATGAATTATCAAAACATCCACAACTGCAGTTTAATCGTACATTTGCTCAGTATTGAATTTGGCATTTATTCCTCTCCTTTATTACTCGTGGCAAATTTAGTAAGGAATTAGTTGGAACCGGATCCCGTGCGTGCCGCTTGTAAGCCAGCCGAGCGTTCATCACGCGAATGGTCTTGTGCGGCTTGTATCGAAAAAATTGGATTGTACGCAGCTCGGCTCCGCACACCGCACGCCGCACACCGCACTCCGCACGCCAACGCCAGCCAGAACACAGCATTCAATAAAACTGTATTGTACGACCCATAGTTCTATTTGTAGCGACCCTGCGTGCCGAGGAAAGCCGGGGCTTAATTCCTGACGTATTGACATATTTATTGCTCAGATAAATTATATTATTTTTGGTCATTTATTGTTTACTAGCTGTTGCCCGCAGCCTCGCATACGGAAATTATGTTTTACCTTATTTGTACCTCTTGCAGAAGGAAATTTCAAAAACGGTGAATTTACATTGAAGTACTTATATTTAGTAATTTATATACTGAAACCCACGATAAAATCACAAAGGATTCCTCCAGGAGCGGGTTTTGAAAAATAAGCAATATTCACATTAATTTGTATTTTTTTCATTTGCTTTGCAAAATTTTGGAAAACTGAAAAGTACATGTTCCATAAATTTAAGCAAGGAACATTTGATGCAAATTTGAAGCAAATCGGTCGATGTTTTAAAAATATTCCATACAAAATTTCATCCCGTTTCCCGGGGAAACCTTTTAATTTTCCGGGATAAAAAGTATCCTAAAATATGACCCGGAGTATTAGTAACAACTTTACCAATTTTCATCGAAATCCGTTCAAGGGTTTTCATGTGATGCCCGGACAGACAAACAGACAGACAGACAGACAGACAATAATTCTAAAAAAAATATTTTTGTGCTCTAACACGTTACTGAAGTGCCCCCTAATCAAAATTTTTAAAAAATATTCAATGTACAGTAAATTTGCCCTTTGAGTTTTATTATAGTATAGATAGAAGACATCTTAATGTGCGTTGAAGCTATACGCGACACAGTACGTATACCAACGCACGACTCTTCCGGATACGTCCCTTTTAGTATGGTTGTCTACCGTAATTATTTTTTAAACTCCACAGTTTTTACAAAAATGTTTCTTGAACAAATATAAATGGATTTCAGATTAGACTACCTACTATAAAAAGATAGATATAATAAGAGATGTGGATTAAAAGATTCATCCTCAATAATCCCTGAAGGGTTACACGTGTTAAAAGCTCTTCTAACTAGTACCTACTCAACTTGTCTTTAGAAAAAACAAACAAAATTATATTTGACGAAATAATTAAATGTTTGTGCTGGTTCATCGCTGAACACCCATACATTTAAACCATAATTCTGTTTCTGCTTGGAGATAATCAGATTACAAGCAGAATATCCGAGGGGAGGATAAGGACAATTACAAACAAGCAATAAATTGAAACACTGCTGCAGACGACGAGGTCAAGTGGTGAGGTTCACGAGACGATGTCATCGACAACTTTGTCAACGAGTGCGAAGGAATGAGCATCAAACTCCGATAGTAAACCTTTGTTACAAAATGAGCCGATCAATCAATCCCGTTGATAAATGACCGCTGCGGTGTTGACACCCCCCCCCCCCCCCCTACCCTCCCGTCCGGGCCCGGGTCCCCTCACTGACACTGATTAGGATCCTTGTTTCAGGCAAATATTGAATAATTCATTGACTTATTATGTATCAACCAAATTCTAACAAGACGTAATGAGATGATAATAAGTGAACAAAATTTTATCTTGGCATTAAGAAGGTTTTCTTGCGCCATTTAATTTTGTATATATTATTATGTACAGCTGAGTGGAAGCTTTGCCTTTTAATTAAGTCAGAAAATCACTCTAGAAGCAACGTTATTATTTCAGTTTAAAAGTATAAGATAGAAGATCGAATTTGCTAGATTTCATCAAACGAATCATTTAACTTCTTTCCTTAAACATTGCAATGTATTCGCGGATAAAAAGTGAAAAGGTGCAGTTTTAGGTGCAGTTACAGTTGCTTCTTAAAAAGTAACCAAAATGTTCAGTACTGAATCGTTAAACGGCATTATGTGACTGAAGCGGACATTGTATAGAGCATGTAGTATTTTCACTTTTGTAGTTTCATATTCACCGAGCATAAAACAATCCATTCATTCGTAAAGTGCGTAGCGAATGTCAATGCAATCAAATAGGAGCTTCAGTTATACAGCGAGCGGATCCTCGAATACAGAAGTATCGACATTGTTCACTCACATAACTCACATTGTACTCGCGAATCATGTCGCCGTCACTCCAGAGTCCAGTGTCGCTCGATCATTCAATGGCCGCATCATCATAAACGTTCACAATCATTGAACCTTAAAACTGAATCTTGAGGAATTAAGTAGTTCAGAAAAAGGTTTATTTCATAGCCTCGATTTTGAATTGAAAGCAATGTTAATGTTTTTTAAAGTGATTTTCAACTGCGTCATCGTGTAAACTAATTTATAATTATTAATTGTGCGTGACTTTAAAAATGTAAATTATATGTTTGTTTTTTAGTTGGTGTCTTAAAATAAATAAAAACATTTTATACTCTATGAACCTGTATCCCATTTAGAGTACCGGCTATGGTGTCCAGGTTTAATTCCAGGTCAAAGCTTTAACTCATATGTCTGTTCGCTGGAATTCATCATATTTCATCATATTTGTTCGCCAATATTTGAATGATTACAAATTATAATGTGATGAAAGCATGCGAAGAAACCCATTCGCATCGCTGCGTGTTGCGCATGCCCCGGAGGTACTGCGCCTAGTTAGGCGCCTAGTTAGTACTCCACTCCAAATTGGTTTCACTGGAGTTAATGGCCGCCGCCAGTTGGAAGACCTTTAATGGAGGTATACTACTTGGCCACTGGCTACTTTCGTTTCTGGAAAAACATTTATCACCGCACGTGACCGAGCGCACGCTTCTATTAAATTGCCCGAGAATGAGCTTCCCAAAATACGTTGTCCAAAAATAACGTCACCTTCACCTACTTAGGTAACTATTTACAGTTCACCTGTAATACCTCCGAAAATATTACCTAAATAACATCGGTGTCGCGACACGAAAAGCCTCAAACAAAAAGTGCGGCTCAATCAATGCGAGTGATAAACGAGCGCTTTTGTAGCGGGTCCCGGGCGCCCGGGCGCTGGGGGCGCTGGGGGCGCTACCGGCTGGACCCTAATATACCAACTTCATCATCTATAGGGGCGGTTGTATCGGTGCCAAATATTTGTAGTTACATTTTATGATGTGGAAGTAACTGGCGGGCAGGTTTCACAATTTTTGGCAGATGGCGCATTTTTTCACGTTATTCCTGCTCGCAGGAGCATGACGTGTTGACAAGTCATCGCAGCTGTTAAATAATTGAGTATTTATCCTTTTTTTCTATCTTTTCTTTATTTCTTAATAAGAATATTTAATGAAAAATTAAAATGAATAGCCTTTGCTTCTTTTGGAAAGAGACTTGCTTGGTAAATAAGTGCTAAGTTATCTACCTATATTTAGAAACAAACGTACAGGTGCTCGTTTTTGTGCTATTGTTTTGAGTTAAATTTTGTTCCATCGATAATATTTACAAAGCCATCGTAATGATACCAAATTCCATCAGTCTTTAAGACCCTAAATAATTTATTACACAATAATTGTGCATCTTTTCGAGGCACTATTCAAGGCGATACTCTTATTAATGTGACATTTATAGATACTTCTTAGTTTATCATAGACTGTGCACATACGTAATATGTTCTGGAACTATCCTTATTCTAAATCCAACAATTCCTAATATTTTCTAAAACCTAAGCCCTGTTCTGTTCTTGCCAAATTTTGTAAGATCTGGTCTTTTGGTCAGCTGTTAACTAACAGCTGGTACATGAACTATCTTTGCGCTAAAACTCGTGTCGCGTCGTTGCGTTGTTAAAAGAAGCTGAAGAGAACACATTTATTATATTGAATTTAGATGAAATATGTATGTGATTGGAATGCTAAGTTAATTACAAATGCAAATGGAAACAAAAGTTCAAACTGAAGTGTAGTTTGGGAATGAAATACGAATGTGGCGGTTAATGTCCCCGGGTCAAACCACAAACTCCACTTGTTTATAAAATGTGGTGCGACAATTCCCGACTCTTACGCTGCACCGCTTTGATCATCAATTCTTTGAACACATTCCAGTGCTCTGCCCACTATATAACGCTATAACAAAGCTACTCGTACAAAGAGAATGCGTAAAGAGAATAATAAAACGGAAAAGAAGGTGATTTTCGCAGCAGACTAAACGGTCTCCATTCATTTTTGAATTTGAATTCTTTATTGCAGAAGACATTTCATTTCTCGGTGTTTACTGCTTCTCTGATTCATTCTGTATTTATGGAACTGTTATTTACTTTTTAGTTAAGTTTCAAGCAATGTGAATTTTTAAACCATTAAAAATTACTTCTTGATTGTAATCTCATTTGGAATGAATGTAATTTACAAATTGTTGCTGAGTTGCTGATTTTAATATTGTTATACAAGTTAAGAATCAGAATTCAATAAAATATGCCTGTTGCCTTTTACTCAGTAATCCATACTCCATACTAATATTATAAATGTGAAAGTGTGTTTGCTTGTTTGTCCGTCTTTGACGTCGCAACGAAGCTGTTATATGGTATGGTTTTTATGTGTGGAGATAGTGAGGAGGGTGGAGAGTAACATAGGCTGCTTTTTACCGCGATAAAACATCCCCATGGGAAGATCGATATTTTGTTAGTTGCTAAATATTTAGTTCCGGATGATGCCAACGATGGACGCTATCAAAATATGATACATGTAAATTACTTAAGTCATAGGCAACTAAGTCTAACTAAGTAAAAGTAAGTAGGATTTGTAAAAAATCGATCTCTACTGCGGGTGAAGCCGCGGGCAAAAGCTAGTTTTCACTATTTTTATGATACACATGAAATCATAGTCTTAGGAGCATAGCTACTAAAATAATTTGGGAGAGCTAGGATCATCCAACCCACGAATTTCTCAAAACCATTCAGTAGTTAATCCTAATAATAGTTGGTATACTCGTACTACTATTGATGGTGCGTACAATACACAGTGTACACCGCGCGATACGCAGCGCACGGCGCCATTAGCGGCGGCAATGACCCGTGGCGGCCATTAATAAACGCGCCGTGTTCAAGGAGGATTTATTCCCCAAATTTGTCGCGAGCTAATTACAGACGCGTTTGTATTTAACGGCTCTCGTACTGTTGGACGTGCGGGGGGAGGGGCGGGGGGGGGGCAATGCGGCGTCGGACAGCGGACGCTGACGAGACACAAACCCTTGTTCTTATCTCATCCTAGCTGGCGAAAAAGACTCAACATAGATATAACTTATTCTCAGCCAGTAAATCTTATTTTTGTTTCATACCTATGGAAAATAATATTTTTAACTGACAATACCTTATCTCTTTAATCTAAGCGTAATCGGAGTGAAGTGAATCAAACCAACACAAACAATAAGAAAGAAGTGCCTCTTCTATCGAGATAAAATATTATGAAATTTCCAGTAGATCCTTAATTCCATTCACCACCAATGAGGGTAGGTTCTCCACGAGGGGATTGTAAAAGGACAGATTATGAAATTATTTTTCCAATCAAAACTGAAAAAAGAATGTAATGCTTTGAAAACTTTCCGATGGCTTCTTGTTTATTATCATAGGAAAGCAGTTGGAAGTAACAGTTTCATAAGCTCATATAATTTTAACTTAATTGGATGGTAGATTGGATAAGTCAAAATGTAAAACAACGCTACATGTCCATATTCCCTATATTGTAGGAGCCGGACAACACACCAAGACAAGAACAGACACACCCAAACCGAGAAAAGAAATTCCAGCTCTTCACTCAAATTTCAGCCTAACTAAAATTGAACCCAGGAACTCCGTCATGGCGCGGCGGCGATCCGGCATGGTTACCCTTTTATACTGAAAGCGCCCATCGTGGCAAAACTTTGTCAACCAAATAGTATTGACACAGGTCCTAGGGATGAGGGCGTATCGTTTCAACTTTACTTCGTAAAAAATGTCCATAAATCGTGTTTACAATTTGGTATGGGAAAATATATTCGCATTTTATTTGGATACGTTAAAAAAGGTTCTGCATATCTTCAATCCATCGCAGTCGCGCGACCCCCGACCCGAGGGCAGGAGACGGCCCGAAATTGTGAAACGTTAGGAGATAATACGACACACGTATCTACACAATATTTAGAGGATCATTATTATTCAGAATATCAGAGTATTATTTATCAAGGTATTAAAAAAGAAAACGTAATAACGTCTCGCGATGTTACATCAAATGGAAAATTATACCTTATAGAATATATTTAATACGTAACTTTTTGAAGGCAAATAATATGGTTAGAAAGTTTTTACGAACATTGTTCTGCACAGTAAGTAAGGAAACACATCAAATATTTATGAGGGTACAAAAGCCCCTGCGATTACAATCTGAAATAAAATAAAATTAACAGAATTCTGGTCGTTCGTTTAATGTAAGTTACATTAATTTTAATCTTTGATATGAAGGCCAAAGCTTTTCTCTGGAGACCCAGACTTTTATACCCCAGGCCCTGCTGACGGAACCATCGGCCTTTTCACGGTTAAATTTGTAGGAAACCAAATCTGCCTGTAAGAATATTAAAGTAATTATGAGTACTTCTCGTTACAACTTGTCATTGGGCAGTAGTAGATGAATATTTAAAACGTTGCCCACACACTCTCTCCACTAACAATAAGTAGCATTGTCGCGGGCATTGGAGTAATGTATCAAAAATTGTAAATTCAGCTGTAATAACGAATACAATAGATACTGATTGCTTTTATATACATTTGAATAATATCGTAATAATTGTAAGTAACTGTTTACATAAGACGCGTCGGCTGGAGCTCAATGAAACACTCGAGATGCCGCAGCCGCGGGTCCCAATCTGCTGCTCATTTAACAGTGTTACGACGTCACCGTAAATATTATCATTAATGTTGAAACACGACCATGTTCCAATTATATTACAAACAGCGAGGATGCTCGTCGCAGAAGTTAACTCTAATAGCTGTTATCATTACGACGTTAAAGCAGGAAAACCAACTTACAGCTCGAAAGCTCTCCAAAAACAATTAGCTCGCGGATGGGAATGTAGCTGTTTAAAATTCTCGAGAAAAAAGATAACAGAAATCTAGCCGCATAAGGCCCTCGTCTTACTAGCATATAGATAAGTCAAAACTGATATTTTAACTTTATTGCAAGTTAGTGTATTTAAAAGTAAGAGATAACTAAAACGTCTGAATAAATCAAATTACTGCCGCTTTATACCCATTCGAGAAACGTAATGTTTCCGTTACAAACGTTATTGATTTAAAATTTAAATAAAATCAACTCGCGCTCGCTAACAATGAGACAACATCTCCGCGCGGAATAAAGTGGTCGCTCTCGTCTGAGAGGTTTATAGCGACATAAAACAACTTTATTGCCGCCTATCGCCGCTCAAATCTGGCGCTGCAGCCACTCGCCATGATTTGCGGGCTTCAGGGTGACGTGACCGGCGCGGCGGCGCGGCGCTGCCAATGCAAGTGGAATTACTGTTGGATAAGACTTAAGAAATCCAGTATCTCTAGTGCTAGTTTTAAATTCATAGGATGTTATAACTACTTATGCATGTAACTGTTCTTATTGCTTTTATTGTACTCAATCGTAATTTTCTTCAAATCTCTTTTTTATGTCCATGGATTAGTTTATTTTTATCGGCAATACCCTCATTATATTGCGGTGTTCTGCGGTCGGTGTGGTAGTGAAATTCGGATTTGAGAATTATGTAAATCGTTTTACGTGCCGTAATAGTATTCTTTGAATGACAAAATATAGAATCAAACATATTTTCACCACGTATATTAAAATTTAACATAGCAAATACAATACTTTGAAATAACACGTCCTTGAATGCCGTAACGAAATGGATATCGTGTGTCCGAATGGGGACAATAAAGTAATTGATAACATTAATGCGCTTACGTTAGTCACGATAGTAGAAGTGTTTATTGCGTGCTGATAGTCCGCTCGTGGTAGTTTCTTAGCGGCGGACAATTAGCCGGGATCCCCGATTACTGCAGATATCCCCCCGATACGGTCGTCCGGTAAATCACTAAGGATTTGTCCAGCGCTCGAACCTCAGAATAATTGCCTGTGTTGTATGAGAATCGCGTTAGTACAGCTATATTGATAGAGAAACAATGTCGTATATTGATGATGATAGCATTGTGCATTCTCTGTGATGAAATTTCTGACGGTACAGCAGTTTAAATCGATTAAGTTAACTGCAAACTTGTCGAGGTTATATATGACTAAGAACTATGATATGACTTATTAGATATTGCTCACGGCGTCGCCCGTGGAAGAAAGGTTCCACAAACATGTAAGCGTCCAAATCATCCCTCGGGAACGTATATCCGGGATAAAATATATGCGAGAAGCTTCATCTTCCGTATAACGGTTAGCGCGTGATATTAATCCAACCTGACTGACAAGTCTGCTTGGACATGAGTTTTATGAATATAGATTGTAGTAGGTGATAAGTGCTATCTGTAAGTGTGAACAGGAAAAAACAACCCCGGTATTTTCTTGCTGCTTCTTCTCCCGGGCCCTCTCACAGTAGGGCCTTGTTGAAGCATTGGCGTAACTTGCATGACTTTCATAAAGTGTTTGTAAACCAAACCAATTTTGAACAAAAACATTTGATTTGATTTGATTTGACAAACATCTTCACAAACTTTCGCATTTGTAATATTATTAGGATACTAGTTTTTATCTATAGGTACTAATATATAAAGAGGAAAGATTTGATTTTTTGTTTGCATTGAATAGGCTCCGAAACTACTGAACCGATTTGAATAATTCTTTCACTATTGGAAAGCTACACTATCCCCGGGTGACATAGGCTATATTATATTTTCAAAAACATTAGGGATCCTTAATAAAACTCCAATAATGTAACCCAAGGTGTAAAAAAATAAGAAAACCGAAGCAAAGCGAGGGCGGTTACTCGTTGGTTATAAATGTATAAGAGCTAGTGTATAAGAAGCTCCACCCACGTTCGAGTTGAGAGAGATAAGCTAGGTCTGGATCCGAGCTTGATCCCTACTCATGCATCGTCACGTCTCTAGTATTGTATGTGTGCAAGGGATGACTAAATGCGAGCGGGTTCGCGGGCGAATAGCTCGTTCACTGAATGTGAAATAGGTCTGTTTATCAACTCTTTGTCTGCATTTTATTAACCGACATCAAAAAGGAGAAGGTTCTCAATTCGACTGTATTTTTTTATCCATTTCATGAATAAAATTATTGATTGTAAATAAATAAATAGATGAGAGTTGCTTATTTAGCGAAGAAATATATTTGCGATTAAAATGATGAATAGCACCGATACGAAATGATCACAAGACATGAAACCCAGTTAAGAAACATCTTTGAAACTATGAGTACGACAACAGATAGCTGTTGAAACATAAAAACAGATTACCACAATTTAAAAGACAAAAAGCAGTTACATGTAAAACAAATCATACATCTCTGGCATTCACTCAGAGCGACTTGCTCGTTCACCATAAACAACCGACTGGACTACAGAATACATGTCGAATTATTGTTGGATGTGAATTGTGAGCCTCTCACTCGTAATTAAATTAGTTTTTGTTAAAATATTTTAAAATTTTGAGTCGACAATACTCTGTTATACACAACTCAAACAGTACAAAGTTCAGAACATTAAAAGTTTGTCAGTGGAAATGTAAATGGTTAAGTATTTCGGGCACCCGGAGCACATCCGAAACCATTCATCTAGGAGGGCGTGGCGGGCGCGGAGCTACCCGCACCCGCGTCTCACGCGTGAACTGTGGGAAAGATTTAAATGTATTTCAAACAACCATTACTCTCCTGAATTAGATGTGTGTTTGTATCGTAGTACTACTAGTGGAATTTAGTTACAAAAGCCAGTTAGCAAAATCTGTGGGCAATATCTTAAAGTTAGCGAGTTGTATTATGGTCAAAGGTGTTGAAGACGAGGTACAAAGAACGTATCTCATTGTACTAAACTATACCCGCTCGAGGAATTTGTTGTTTTGTGATATTTCCGCATAACTCAACAGCTCCACATCATTATGAAGAAAAACATCGGTAAAATTGCGAGTCCGACCACGATCCTTGAGCCTTGTAGACCAAGAGTCTATAACTGTAACTTGCAACTCGTGAAAGTGTTAGGTTTACCTAGCTTAGACAGTTTTCCTTTCAACTTTGTTATTTATTTGGTACCGTCGTACATTTTTTTCGCGTAACCAAAGCCCAACTACTTGGGATAGACGAGATTACTTTAGCCCCAGTTTCCATTATAGGGAAGGTACCCTAAAAACTTTTTTCTGCTGCCACATTACGGACATGGCGAAATTATAAAGGGCTTCTTGTTAACTACCGAAGTCATTTCATGGAACATTTTATAACACATTATAGAAGAGGGTTCCAGCAACCCAAGAACCGCGTAGAAATATCTTCACATTAGAACTAGCTTAGCAAAAGCCAAGCTCTGCAATAGGAGGACAATCGTGAGTAATTATTAGAAACGCGCTTTGCTCTAGGACATGCCACATTCACCATTATCTCCTTCACGTAGCTATCTCAAGAAAGACGACATCGTTGAATGTACTCGTATAGTACCTATCTTGTCGGATCATTTTTCTGTTTGGTATGAAACAGATACATTTTACTTACTTTCTGGTTACTGCGAGGTAAATAGGGTTCCATCGACCAACCTGATATTTGTTGTGGATGACTGCTTCAAAAACCGAACCATTCACATCCACGATATTTCCGACATCTTTGATAAATAAAGACATAACATACAGAGAAGATAACTGAATCATGTAAATTTAATTATATTGTTATTTCCGGTACTCGGTTGAAGGCACTAGATGATATTTCAAAAGTAGTATTACGGACAAAAATACTTATTCAAATAAGTCATCCAAAATGCGAGCCATATCCACGGCCCACACAAGTGTGCTTCAGCGAAAAGTAAATCACGTCCCATGATTCAAAAGCGATCCGTTCGGGTCGGAAACGGCGGCCGCTGGTCGGGCAAGAGGTGCTTATCTCGAGGCACAAAAGTTACACCCAACGGGACCCGCGACCGCGCCGGGAACTTATCACATTATGCATTCATCCTCTTTAAACTTCTCGAAGACGCGTTAATCAAACATTAGTACGACAATGCTGCTAGGACCCACCTCGAGCGGTGTCGGCTGTCGGCTCTCCGTGGTAGCCCCGATTTATTATTCACTCGACGACACTGCCATATTAAACACCATAACGTAACACACTTCACACGCGGTCCTCGCACTGAAAATTCGGTTTAATGATCGCACTCGGGGAACTAGGATCGCGAGCGGAGATTTTTCCGAGAGAGGCCGGGACGCACGGGACGGGACGCGTGCGGACTGTGCGGCGGGCGCCGCGCGACTGTCTCGGGGCTCGGGATGGACGCGCGCGGGCTGGCGCACGCCCGGCTCGCACGCCGCACGGAGCGCCGGCCTCACATGGACAGCAGTCAACAGACCGCGAGCTTCCCGAGTCATTTGCCCACGCTCGCGCTCCCGGCGCCCCCGGACCAATCAATCAACAGATTTACATCCGAAAATCTAGGTCCGGATTCCGACATTTGTGAGAGCGGCCTCCGACGAATGAATTTAACAGATTTATCTTTACGTGGCTTTTTCGAGTTCCGCATTCACTGTACGTCTCTGTTATCCATTTACGGAGTTTCCGTTTAAATTACTGTTCGAAGCGACATTAAATTAATACGATTGGATTTGATCCAATACTATTCATGCAAGAGAAGGATTTCGAAATACATTGAAGCTTACCCCATAAAAGTAATTGGTATCTTAATTTGAAAACTGAATTCATAATATTGTACGCTCAATATTAATTTAAAATTACGTGGTTCCAGGAATAAACAAAAACATATATTACATAAATATCACACGCCGGTAATACATTTGGTCCCTTCTCAACAAGTTGTCGGGATGTTAGCTGCTTTCATTTTATGAATTTATGACATGACCCTTAAGTTAAAGAAGAAATTAAATAACCGTAACCCACTGGATAAAATAATAAACAAATAAATGACGACAAGGAACGCCGCACACTGACATTATAAACGTGCACAAGTACCTCAGCACCTGAGTAAAGAAACAGCTTTGCAGAAAGAGCAAAAGAACAAATTAAAACAATCGTGATTGATCCATTCCTACGCAGTCTTACTTCCCCATATAGATTTAGTTTAAAGAAACGTGCGCCCTCGATCTAGACTTGTTATATTCCAGATAAGATAGATTTAATAGATAGTGTGCGGTAATCGCAGGGGCGATCCTTCGATGTATGTAATGTGGACTGTATAAATGTATGTATGTATGTATGAAGCAGTAGGTTGGTAGTATGTCCAATCCAATACCAAAATCAGTAAGAAAGAACCCACCAACCTTAACATCCAATGTCGCAGGATTGCGCTGCGCACGACTGCTTCTTTCTTTCACGGCACGGCCGGAGGACAGCACCATAAACGTTATGGTCTTCTGATGATGGAAACTCCACGAACGTCGTGAATTCTACCGATCTTCTTAACGGAGTTGACGCAACTCGCGATATTTTTCCTTTGACATTAAGTGTCAATTTTGGAAGGGTTTTACTTTTCTTTCATACCGACCAGTGCTAAAGGATTGAACATACCCCCCACCGAAATCAGTGTGATGATTTCCTAATAGTGTCGGTGTGAAGAATGAGTGTGTTAATAATTTGTGTTAATGAATATTTACGAAATAATTCAAAAATAAAATAAACTTGTTAGTGTTAAGTAAAAAAGTTGAGTGTATGTGCCTAATCTAAGTCCTAACCTAATAACCTAACTTTATATTTAGTTTGCATATGGCAATGGGCAGATCTTATTTACCGGTCTTTTATAAACCCCAGTTTGCGTGCGTACAGTGACTACACGTACAATGTTATCAAAACCAGGGTGAACCTCTTCTATTCTGCCAAGAGGCCACTGTAACGGTTTGGTTAAGTTAGATTTAAGGAGCACTAAATCACCCTTCTTAACATTTGGAATTGAGGTGAACCACTTTTCTCTTTGCTGTAAAGTGTGCAAATAATCATTTGACCATCGCTTCCAAAATGATTGTGATGCCTTTTGAATACATTGCCAACGTGACAATCGCTTCATCTGTACATCTTCAAAATTATTCTCCGGAACAGTTAATAAATTCTGTCCAATTAAAAAATGACCCGCAGTCAGAACTTCAAATTCATTAGGATTATTTGAAAGGGAGCATAATGGTCGCGAGTTCATAATTGCCTCAATTTTACAAAATAAGGTACTTAACTCCTCAAAAGTCAAGGACCTATCACCTACTACACGGTAGAGATGATGTTTGGCTGATTTTATGCCTGCCTCCCACAGACCACCCATGGAAGCTGCATTAGGCGGGTTCGTACGCCATTCGACGCCTCGCGAGGATAATCCAGAAAGAATTTCATCAGAATTAGACGTAGAATTAAAATAATTAGTAACGTTTTTTAAATGTTTAGCTGCTGCAATAAAGTTTTTTCCACAATCGGAATATAAGCAAGTACAGAGACCGCGGCGTGCCACAAAACGATCAAATGTGGCCAGAAAACATTCGCAAGATAAATCTGAGAGCACTTCTAGGTGCACTGCTTTTGTAGAGAAACATACAAATAAACACAAATATGCCTTAGTAACTTTTGCGTTTCGCCGCATACCTTCTTTTATAAAGAATGGACCACCAATATCGCAACCAACATGGTCAAACACCTTGTTGGCCTTAAGCCTAGTTGCAGGTAACGTACCCATCATAGGCTGTGTGGAGTATGGACGAAATTTAAAACAAGCCCGACATTTCGACAAAACTGAACGAATTACACTACGAGCGTTTATTATCCAGTATTTATTATTCAAAATGCCTTGCAAGGTGCGCGGTCCTACATGCATGTATAATTTATGAAAATAATCAATTATTAAATTTGTTATGTGACACTTCTTAGGTAATAGTGCCGGATGTTTTATATTATACGGTAAATCCGACTGTTGTATTCGACCCCCCACCCTGAGGAAATTATCAGGGTCTATAAAGGGAGATAGTTTACGAAGGGATGAAACATGAGATCCCTTTGCTAGCATTTGTATTTCAGAATAAAAATAATTATTTTGAATGACTTTTATAATTAAATCATGTCCGTGCTTTAACTCACAAGACTTTAGTGAACCAAATGTTCGATCAGATTTCTTACATTTTAAATTATTTATAAAACGAAGACACCACGCTGTTACGCGCTCGAGTTTACTAAACGATGAAATTTTATTAAAGGAATATTCGAGATCATTAAAGTTATTTAAATTATAAGAATTAAAGGTAAATGTGTCTACGTTAGTTTTAAGTTCTGGAATGATATCATTTTCTTTTAAAATTAACGTACTTCTTGGCCAACAATGCGGATCTCCAGCAAGCCATGCAGGGCCACTAAACCATTCGTCCGCTACTGCTAAAAGTTGTTCAGGCAGCGCGCCTCGAGAACAGAGGTCGGCTGCATTGTTCTCACTGTTTACATGAAACCAGCAATTGGGCGGAATCACGTCAACAATCTCGCTAACACGGTTAGCCACGAACACTTTTAGTTTGTATGGCGGAGTTTGTAGCCACGACAAAACTACACTCGAGTCGCTAAAGGCAACTATTGGTAAATTAAAATCTTTAACGTTTTGTACGACAAAACGAACTAGCTTCGATAACAGCACGGCTGCCATAAGTTCAAGCCTAGGGATAGACATTAACGGCTTCAATGGAGCAACTCTAGATTTGCTCGTCAATAGTTTGACTTTGACGTTCCCATCCTTGTCAGTACTACGAAGATATATGCAAGCTGCGTAACCCAGTGATGACGCATCACAGAAACCGATTAATTGCACGTTTACAAACGAATTCACTAGAAGGTGTCGCTCAATGCGAAGTTGTGAAAGGATCGGTAATTGACCGATAAATTTATCCCATTTTTGTAATAATTCATATGGTAAACGGTCATTCCAGCCGAGGTTCAGTTTCCAAAGATCCTGCATGATACATTTGGCAACGAAAGTACACGGTGAAATAAAACCAACCGGATCGTAAATACTAGCAAGCAGCTTAAGTACTGAACGTTTCGTTCCGTCGTTATCTTTTAAATTATAATTAAATGAGAAGAAGTCGCATGAGGGCAACCATGTTAATCCTAGGACTTTTAAGGATGATGATAAAGTATCATCTTGAAAATTTATTTGCGTTATTTGTTCTGATTTCATTCGTGTCAGTAGCTCGGGACAGTTGCTAGCCCACTTACGTAATTCAAACCCGCCTTTTTTCAGAAGACTCATTAAACCGTCTTGTAAGGTACAAGCTTCGTCTACAGATTGACATGACCACAAAAAGTCATCAACGTAGACACCCTCCTCTAGAACTCGGGAAGCCTTACAGTCTGACCGTTCGTCTTGGGCAAGTTGAAGCAGCGTGCGAATAGCCGTGTAAGGTGCGCTACGCAGTCCGTAAGTGACCGTTTTCAGCTCGTAAACTTGTACTGGGTCTGACGGTGTATCACGCCATAATATGTGTTGATAACACCTATCAGCGGGGTCGATGAGCACGGCTCGATACATCTTTGACACGTCCGCCGTAAAACATATGTCGTAGAGACGAAAGTTAATAATAATTTTTAAAATATTTGGAAGTAATTTACGGCCGGTCAAAAGGTTGTCATTTAGTGATACCCCAGTACTAGTTTTCTGTGATCCATCAAAGACCACACGCAACGGTGTTGTGGAGCTAGAAGGCCGTAACACACAGTGATGTGGTATAAAATACTTAGACGGCTCCGTACCACGATATAGCTCCATATGCCCCAGTGACTCGTACTCCTTCAGAAAATCAGAATAAGCCTTCCGGAACTCGGGTGAGTGCGCAAGTCGGCGCTCGACATGCGTGAGTCTCCTAAAGGCTATGTCATACGAATTACCTAACGGTTCGTGATTTGGCTTTAATAAAATAGGTGAAACATATCGGCCACTCTCGTCACGATAATGTTTCTCAATATATAGTTTTTCAGCGACTTCATCATCGGGATTTAAAGGAACATCGCACGGCGAGGATTCTATTTCCCAAAATCGCTTAAGAGTATCATTTAAATGATCATCAGTGGTGTACGACACCAACGTTGTAGACGCTACAACGTTCACATCCGTGACGTCATTAGTCGACGGTGTAACTAATTTACCTGTTATAATATACCCAAATATGCTGTCCAGCACGGCTGGCATATTGGGACCCATAATAATTTTCTTCCCACTATAAATATGGGGAAAAAAGTCACCGCCTAAAATTAAATCAATTGGCGATTGCTTATAGAAATGAGGATCAGCTAAAAATAAATTATCATACTGTTTTATTATATGCTCAGGAATTTTAATGGTAGGTAGATCTGAAGTTACTTTCTGAAGAATAACAGCATCAATATTAAAAACAGGTTTATCAGTGTGACGCGGCCTTAAGCTACATGACGTCATGCCGTAGTTCTTAACTAAACCATCAGCTAATCCGCAAATGCTAAACGGACATTTACGTTGAGATAAACCTAAACGTTGTAAGCATGCAGCGGAAATAAAATTGGATTGTGCACCGGAATCAATTAATACGCGACATGGTTGATAGACGTTAAAGTTGTCTAAAATATAAACAATCGCGGTACCCAACAAAACCGTACTGTAACTGTTATTATTATCAGTTGAAGGGCCTCCCGACTGGGCGGGCGCGCTTACAGGAATCGATGCATTACCGGAGTCATAAGAGGAAGCGAGAAACGTTTTCGTTACGTCCTGATGCAATAATAAGTTATGTGGTCGCTCACAAATAATGCATTTAAATTCACTCCTGCACTGTTCAACAGTATGATTAGGTTTAAGACAATTATGACATAACTTCAACTCATCAGCACGGCTGATTCGTAGCGAAGCACTCAATTTACGAAATTGAGCACAGCGATATATCATATGATTGTCTCCGCAATGCAAACAAGATAAATTATTTTTTGAGTTTGATGACGATGCATGCGCGTAGTTTTTCTGTGCACTGTTTCTAGTTCGCGCCGTAAACCTACTTACATCTGGTTGACGTTTATTCTGTACAACGTTTTGGTTGCTTGTACTAGCACCATAAGAACTAGAATGATCCAACACTTTTATTTGATTAGTAACATAAGAAATCAATTCAGAGAATTTTGGTATCGACTTCTGATTGATACTTTGTTCAAATGATCTACGAGTGTATGGATCCAAGGCTCGTAATGCTATATGACACAGAATGTAACTATTCAAATCTTCAATATTAAGAGATTGTATAGCTTTGTATGAGTTATTAAAGGTTTCCAAGAAATTATTCAAATGAAAGGATGATTCCTTCGCAATAGGTGTAAAGTTTAACATTTTATCTAAGTAATTCCGAACTAACATACGGTTATCTTGATACCTGTCGAGTAAAGCTTGCCAAACAATGTCGTAATTATTAGCAGATATCGGAATACTTTTGACTATGTTCAAAGCGGAACCTTTGATACATGAGAGTAAATAGTGAAATTTATCTATATTAGGTATCTGAGGCTGATTATGAACCAACGAACAGAATGTCTCGTAAAAGGTATTAAAATTCTCAATATTTCCATCGAAACAAAACAACTCCAATTTTGGAAGACGTGGCCTAGATTCGATGCACGACTGTGTTTTTTCAGTTTTAACGTTCTTATCATTCGCTAATAATTTTGAAGAAATCAATTTTATACGGTAATACAACTCATCAAAACTATTCAATTCCTGACTTTGAAATATGGTTTTCATACCAGCTTGTAACTGACATTTATAAATTTCAAAAATGCATAATTCGAAAGATGAACGTAGCTCATCTATATCCGTGACACGCAAAAGAAACATTTCACGAATATTGCTGTCAGTTACATTTAGTGACATGTCAGATAATATTTGTAATTGTTCAAAAAATCTTTGCTTTTTGTTGATTAAAACGTTTAATTCAACATCAGCTATGCACTCCTCGTACACTTCCTGAACCTTCTGACCCTTTTTAGCCATTGCAACGTGCAAACTAAATATATTATGTCAAATAAAATAAATGAATAAAGAATTGCCAACTCTATATCCGGCTCGAAGGACCACAAAAAATTGTGCGGTAATCGCAGGGGCGATCCTTCGATGTATGTAATGTGGACTGTATAAATGTATGTATGTATGTATGAAGCAGTAGGTTGGTAGTATGTCCAATCCAATACCAAAATCAGTAAGAAAGAACCCACCAACCTTAACATCCAATGTCGCAGGATTGCGCTGCGCACGACTGCTTCTTTCTTTCACGGCACGGCCGGAGGACAGCACCATAAACGTTATGGTCTTCTGATGATGGAAACTCCACGAACGTCGTGAATTCTACCGATCTTCTTAACGGAGTTGACGCAACTCGCGATATTTTTCCTTTGACATTAAGTGTCAATTTTGGAAGGGTTTTACTTTTCTTTCATACCGACCAGTGCTAAAGGATTGAACAGATAGAGTGGAGTCGGAGCGGCCATTAGATTGCGCAACCACTCGCCACGCGCCCCTCGCACTGGCCCCCTTTAAGTGAAAAGTTCCACTTATTTCTAGCCGCGTGTCACTTACAACGCCAGAGTAGTTTACAGTAACTTATTGACACTTGCTGTCTATCAGTCGATATCAAATCATTATCGATATCAAAAGATTTACGAAATACCAGTAGCTAGCGTCGTTTTCCCTCCAATCGTAGTTTTCGTATTCGTTGGTCAAAAATCCGGTACCGAGAGTAGCAATTGAAGAGTTTTAGAGTAGCAATAGAGTAGCAAAAGATTTTAAAGTAGTTGGAGAGTAGCAATTTAAGAGGTTTATTGAGAATCTATTGTCAAGGCAAGATCGTGATTATTTGATTCTCGCGAGGCGCGGCCATCTTCAACCGTTGTATGGGACAAAGGAATGTGCAGGCCAGCTTATTCTCTCCAGTGATCCGAGCACACGAGAAAAGTCTCCTTTCCGTTCTTTTAGTTCCAATTTCAATATCTGTGCTCTCATCCGGATTAGAATTGAATTTTCTCAAAATTAAATTATTTCAGAAATTGTACTCAATGTATGTACATAAAAGTCATCCCTCATGTGAACCTCAACAAGTGAACTTATCAAATGCTCGGAGTATCGCGGCGGTGCAAATTGGGGGATGGTTTCTTTAAGCAGTGGTATGGGGACTTTGGCGGGGGGGTGGTATTGGTCGGACTATAAATTATAAGACAACACGCCGGTCGCTCTAACTGTGTCGGGTTCATTTCTCGCACGATGTTTACATGCCGTTGCCGCAAAAATTACAGGTTATCACCTGTACCTGTACCTGTACCTATACATCTTTAGATTCAAAGAATATTAATGGTGCGAGTGTAGTGAACTTTACTTAAGTTAGATTCGATGTGTCTTGGATTAAATGACTAGTTAATCCACCATCAACGTGAAGCTGGAAACCACCAAGTTACTTTTAAAAAAGCCTTTAACATAGCTATCAAGGGCCGAGCAGGATTAAAAGTAAAACAGATTGGCATAACTATCACATTCTCTTTAGTAACACATTTCACATTATAATCCATCGGCGTTAAATATCTCGTGACAGCGACGCTCTCTTCTCCGTTCTTAAAAATTAAATTGTTTTCGCTGCTACGCCCGCACTACGAGGCTACGTGCTACGAGACTGCTACGCCGCTACGAGGAGCTACGGAGCTTTAAGTCCTGTCGCTCTACACCTTTAAATGCAATCATTATTCAGTAGAATCGTGTCTGCTGCTGCACACTAAATTGTATTTTATACATTCACTAAATATAACACAGGGTGAAATATTAAAAGATAATGTATTTTTATTAAATGACAGAACTATGTTACGTAGTTAAATCATATTATGGCGCTACAATGAAATGAAATTAGTTTTATTCGAAGTTTTATTTGAAGTTTCACTCAACGCCATCGCTTCAACAAATCCCTACCATGAGTGGTCCCGGGAGAAGAAGCAGCAAGAAACTCCCGGGATAAAAACAATAAAAGGCTGACAGCCAAATCCACAATACATTTTTATCAAAATACCCTTCGGCTATTAGAAGGCACGTTGTCACGGTGATATATTTACGAACGACTCCGACCAGTTCTCGTATATTAGTTTCGTTCAACAGAAATAGTTATTTTCTCTCCAAACTCCACATGTCCGTCCGCAAGCAGCTGTACTTGTATTATTTTAATGAGTCCCTCCGCAATTGTTTCGAGAGCGTTTCCGAAATAATTACGGCTAAATGCGGTCGGTCGTTAAAATTTAACGAATAAAATTTCAGTTAATGAGAATTAATATCTGTGAAGACACGCTGTTTGCAATACTCTCCTGTGGTCTTTTTGTATGCTGGGAATAAATGAGTCGGGTCACCTGAAGGTAAGTGATCATCGCCACCGGACATCAGCAACATCAGGACGTCATCGATGCGTTGTTGGTAAAGTACGAAGTATTTCTATTTGTTTTTGTTTTTCACATCCAAAGGTTCACTCAATTTGTTTGATTTATTTTTATAGTCAAGTTTTCATTCCTCAGACACGTCTTAACCACGCGCAATCCCACGAAAAAATATTTAAGTAAGCACCCTGTCCATGTCCCGTCCCGGCTAACATCTCATCCATACTCATATTATAAATGTGAAAGTGTGTTTGTTTGTTTGTTTGTCTGTCTTTCACGTCGCAACGAAGCTGTTATATGGTATGGTTTTTATGTGTGGAGATAGTGTGGAGGGTGGAGAGTAACGTAGGCTACTTTTCACCGCGGTAAAATATCCCCATGGGAAGATCGATATTTTGTTAGTTGCTAGATATTTCGTTCCGGATGATGTTAATAGATGGCATTAGTAAAATTCATTTGCAAGTTCTGAATCACGCTATAAAAATATGATACATGTAAATTACTTAAGTCATAGGCAACTAAGTCTAACTAAGTAAAAGTAAGTAAGTAGGATTTGTAAAAAATAGATCTCTACCGCGGGCAAATCTGCGGGCAAAAGCTAGTCAGGATATAAAACAACCAAAAGCAGTAAAGCATTTAAGAATCCAAGTATATCCTATTTTACTATAAATTAAACCAAGTTGTGGAAAGAAACAAGTAACGGCGAGCAAAATACTGTTACGGCTTGAAGCCTTCCAGCTGCGGCCTGATTTTAAAAGCTCGCGTTATATCATAGTTAAAGCTTACGAGATAATCTCCTCCCACCCTCAGAACAAGTTCAACTCCAACTATAAAAAGTGGATTATTATATTAAACGAAGCAACAGGGTGACGTCACACAAGAGATACGGAGGATGACGCTCGGAATGACATAATGAGCATAATGAGTTCGTAGCTGTGGCGTAGGGCTTACGTAGCGGCACCGTAGCAAGACGTAGCGGATGTGCATTGTGCTACGTGCTACAATGCTACGTGTGCTACGCCACTCTGTAGGAGAGCTACGTTTAGAATTGCTACCTCGCATTTATCACACTACAATACAATACAATAATAATTATTATTATTTCATAGTTTAATAATACCTTGTAAATGTGTAAATCGTATATTTGGTATGTAACAGGTTAATTTGTCATAAAGATCCTCGAGTTGGTAAAGTAACTAGTAGCTTAATAATTTTAACATAAAACAAACTTTTTTGATTTTCAGAGGTTTAGATTAGTTTAAGATAATGTAATATTTAATAGAAAGTAACTGTAAGTAAGTTATAAGTGTAAATATGCAAAGAAGTTGCAATACAAGTTGAATTAATATAGGGTATAAACGACTCTATCCTTAATTGAATTTGAAAACTGCTGTAGGACTTGGAATACAATGGATGTGACAATACCGGTGTACATCGGTGTGGTTCATTGTTTTAAAATATTCGACGTAATCAATACAACAGCAATATGTACTGACTGACTGATTGAATGGTCCACAGCTCCCATCAGCCGACTTGTTCGCTGGCTTGTACACGTACGTACGAGTGCGGTAATTTTATTATTCATCGCGTCTTCTCGCGTTCAACCCATTCATTATTACGGATAAGGAATTTCAAGGTGTATAATTAAAATAAGTATGAACGTGTTAATGTGATCAGTAAATAGGGGCCTGTGCCGCCTAAATGTCTAATTAAAGTAAAGAAGTAAATAGAGTTTTGCTTATCCCAGCCATGTAATTTAAATATATACGTATGTATATAAATAACGCTTTACACTCATAGCCTTACACTAGGACTCCCTGTGTCGTGGACAACAACAACACAACACACTGAGACCGAATACTCACATCCAGACCGAGAACAGAAATTCAAACTCATAATTTAAATTTCAGCCTCGCTGGGAATGACGACCCGTATGCTGCGATGGTTACCATGCCGGATCGTCGCACCAAGGGTCCTGGGTTCGATTCCCAGCGAGGCGGAAATTTTAATGATGAGTTTGAATTTCTGTTCTCGGTCTGGGTGTGAGTGTTCTTGTTTCTGTGTGTTTTACATGGCACCCACGACACAGCGAAACCTAATGTGGGGCTATGAGTGTGAAGCGTTTTTATTATTATCGAACCCAGGACCCTTGGCGCGAAGATTTGATTGGCGTGGAGATTTCCTAGTACACAATACAATCTCTTTATTATATACCAGTAAAGTAACAAAATATCCAGTAGTTGGGAAATTATTCTAATCATTCCATTTATTCTAATAATTAATGTACTTTCTTTCGTCGTAACTAGCCCCCCGCTTATATAAAACTATTTATAGCACTAAACAAGAGCAGCAGAGATCAATGATCGCTGAAGAACACAACAATCAATAAATGAACAGCGCTATACATCAATCATTATAATTAAACTATGTTGACAATACTAATATTTCATATAAACCCCAGTTCAATACACTGTTAAGTGGGTAACATACCTTGTCATATCAGAAACTGCATGATGTAAGATACTTCGTCAGTTTATTACTAATTTGTAGCATCGCAGATAATAGCGCTTTAATGCTAGATATTTTAGTGCACTCCAAGACACCAGACAACAAGGGATATCGTGTTGTTGCTAAAAACTACAATTTGTCATATAAACGTCTCCTTGTCGATCTTTTATGGCAGTTTGAGACATGTAAGCTATTAAGTATTCTTTGCTTGAGGTTACGTTTTATTTCAATGTAAAGGAAATAAAACATTTCACCACATAAAACCTACAGCACGTTTGAATGTTTGATCGATGTTATTATATTGAAAATATTTTTATTTGAGAACAGATATATAAAATAAACAGTAATTTTTTGGTTGAAATGGAATCAACTATAGGTATACGATGCGTGGATGTCACGTGGTCCACACATATGTATATAGTACATACCCTTTCTGCGAGTAAATATTGAAAATTCCACTTTACATGATTAAAATGAAGGAAGAACGATATTATGACCTTCTTCCACTACTCTTTGCATCTATATGTCACAAACCTTAAAACCACACGTTAAGTGAAGTAAGTGGTACAAGGCAAAATTTTTTACGCCGCGGCGCTGTCCAATATACGCCTTCTAATAACGCTACGTCATACTATTCTACGACATACACAGTAGAGAACTTATACAATACATAGTTGTATAACAATAACAACCGACACGCAATGGTTATTGATCCCGCTGGTAACTTTCGTCGTGAAACTTCGTCATTAACAAGCATCGATGCTTAACTCATAGTGTGTAGTATTAAATACTGTGTAATGAAACGTGCTGTTTGAATAATGAATGGTGAAATTCAAGATCGACAGGACGTAGACAATACAGTCAGAAAGGAAAAAATTAAATTGTATTGTTTAAAGCGTATACATTTGTCTTCTTTCTTGGCGGTTTCCCAGCGCGGGTAGTAACGGACAAGTCGGAAAATTCATTGTGATGTATGAGAAATGGTTTAACAAATCGGTGCGACTTTGATATACGCTTCCGTCGGGCTGCAGCGATCTTCGATACGAGCCTCAGCGCACCTCCCGCCGCGGCGCCGCGGCCGTCCCGCGGGCCGGAGAGTCCTCTCCTTCCTTGACATTTATACTGCACACTGTGTACCTTCTGAATAGCAGTTCAACCTAAAATAACAACAATACGTAGGAAACCATCGACACATGTTAGGTCGACAATGAGCCCGAATTGTCACCACAAAACTATTTTATATTTTTTCTTGTACAACGCGATGATCAATAATCTAAATTTTACTAACAAAAAATAACCGACTTCAAAGTCTCAAAAACTACATAGTTGTCCGATCTCGTTCAAATTTATGTGAGACCACATGACAAGCGCCTGCTTTCGATTAAAAAAAGAATCATCGAAATCGGTTGGCGTGATATTGAGTTATTCGTCAATTTGTCGCGCACATCTTAATGTGTTGTTGTTGTTATGTGGTTTTCTCATGGATGCCATTGTCAGATCTCAATAAAATTTATGTGGGACCACATGACAGCCAACAGCTTTCGATTAAAAAAAGAAGCATCAAAATCGGTTCGCCCAGTCCAAAGTTCTGAGGTAACAAACATAAAAAAAAAAAAAAAAAAAAAAATACAGTCGAATTGAGAACCTCCTCCTTTTTTGAAGTCGGTTAAAAAATAGTTCAGAACTAATCGTATTATACATCAGCGATGATTCATTTTTAAAATGACTAAATAATTAATTCAGTTCAGGATTCTAAACTTTTTAAACTTTTTTAATTTTGGTCAGTCATTCCATAACAGTGAATTAAGTAAAAAAATATATTTTTTTCCTTTCTAAACATGTTTTTGGTCTACTGAACGATACCATGTCAATACGCATTGGATTCTTTACAATATATGTTCAGAAAATTCTGCATAAGTTTACCATAACCTGAGATAATGGTTTTTCATCGATTGTGAAAAATTAGATATTTTGACTTAGTGCAGTGTTGTTCTGGGTGTGCGATATAAGAGGGGGCATGTTGCGATAGTCTTTGTCCATTCTAGGTTCAAAATATTTGCTGTTTGGTTGAAATCTCTGGGATGTTTTGGCACATTGCAATCGCTACAAAAAGTAAGAAGTCATAAATAAAATTATTAGATAGATGAAGTTTTAAATCAAAATATTGTTGATACTTAAAAACATTTTTAATAAGAGTATAATATCACATAGCTTAGTGATGTACTTACATATTCGTCACTAGTACGTAAATCCACCCTTATCAATGCTACGTTGAAACGAGTCGCCATTAGAACAAACTCCAGTTAACGTCAATGGCCCTTATGAATAATACAAATAATAATATACCTAATTACCGCATATAATTAAGCCATGATATGTACCCGGCAGTATTTGTTGAGCAAACATTGACAAAACCGAGTGACGCTCCTCGCGGCCACACACACGCAGCGCACAGCACACAGGCGCACAAAAGGTTGATGCCAGTATAAGCGGGTTATTACCGCCGTGAGCCGGTTTTCAGATTCACTTGAAAGGGTGTGAATGACAGCTATCTTTGACTGGGCTTCAATTCAATTAAATGTCCATTTATTCTTAATTAAACAGCAAATTAATAATAATGTTTAGTTAAATAACAATAAGCCAACGGTTCAGACCGTTGCGGAATTGGAGAATGAATTAACGACGTCGCCGCGACTACTACGACGTTGCCAAAGCTAACCACTTCTCAGCCATCAAATTATGGCACGATCACAGAGGCTATTAACGTTATAAAAACTTTACAAATTATTCGTTTTACATTATTAGTTAAGCTTGTAATCTTTTAGAGAGCCACGGACAGAGCGTGATCTAAAATTTCTCTCCAGTCTTCCAGGATTCTAAATATTGCAATCCTACACCTACGAATATTTGCTGACGTAGTAATCATAATTATCTAAAGAGACGTAATTTGAAAAACTAATATTTGTTGGAGAAAAAGTTTCGCCTCCGTAAAAGACACTCCATAAAAGACTCGTCGCGACATATTAAATCAATTTATTTTTGGCACAAAAAATATAAACACCCCGCATTTTTACGTAAACAAGGAATGTTACTTGTATTTTCGAAGAATTAGAATCCTTTATCGCCGATGTAATAAATAATTGAAGGCACCCTCACTGCGCCGAGATCTAGATCTAGTGCATAGTTTGAAAGACAATTATCACGAGTAAGTGGATTCCAATCCTTCGTCCGGCGTTCATTAATCTGAAGGTAAATTCAAACCACCATCGGTGGGTAAGCGATAAAATACTAATTGATATTCTACTCGGTGATCGGGTACAGTTGTAAAGAAAGTTTCTCATACGAACGCTGTGAATTTTAGTTATCTGTGAAGTTTCAAAGGCATGTCCAAATGGAATGTAAGTTTCGATGTAATAAAACGAATGTGAATGAATCATAGACTCTCCATTATGTTCTTAAATTGTAATGTGTTACCTGCACAATGGCAGTGGGACATTGGAGAACATTAATTTAGTTCTGTTAATACTAAATACCAATTAATAGCCGCATAATAATACATGTCACCCATGGAATGCCCGTTACATCAGTATCGCGGAAGTTTGCCGAGTCTTGACAGATTTCTTATAGATATTATTGAGATTTAACATGATTATGACAGACTACTGTGGATAGACGTGATATACACAATCTTTTGCTTACGTGTGGTTCATATTTGTGTTGTCCCTTGTGATCTTGGCGATTCCACATTCGCAATACAAATAGTCCTAATGACATGTGAAGATGTATAAATAAAATAAATTAAAATATAAAAAGCCCCCTATAATTTTATTTACTCTAAACGTAGCTTAGATCACTCTTAATACAAAAAAAAAACTAGATCAGAATCGGTTGACATACAGATCCACAGATACACAGACATTTTATATATAAACTGTCACGTTTAAATTATTATAACACCACTTTTTTTCGTCGAGGGTTAAAAATATATTAAATGAACTCGCTTCTCTCCTCCCTGCGTCGCTGCAGCCGCTGCAGCCGCTGCCCGTCAGTTCAAACACTTGGCTCGTTGTTTTATGAATTCTAGATCCGCTTTTATTAACTGCAGCTGAACTTTTTCTATGAGCGAGATTATCTTCGAGCTCGTCGATCTTGCCGCTCAATTTAAGAGGAGTATTTAAATAAGATATCTAATTTATTACTTTTATAAAACTTAGCAAAACGGAGAAGTTTTAAATTTTGTTCAAATTCACAATTAGTTTTCAAATCTGATCACACCGCTTCAGGCAGGAGGCGATCACAATCGTACTCTTATAGTCTACGCGATAAGTTCAAAATGGTTGAAATTAGAGATACTGCTCTTAAAAATACGTGCGATAGCTCATTCTGTTCGGAATGATGTCTAGAAAAATGTTTCGGAAGCGTTTACCAGCACGTAAAAAATTGCAAAAGTTATTGACAAAATAAAGTTGAAAAAAAAAAGTATTTTGTTTTTGGTAATCACTCCGAAACTATTAATATTTAAGAAATTTTGAAATAAGATTCTTAAAGTAGAGGAAATTTCCAAACAATGACTCGCGACTCTCGGAACTCTATCTCCATTATTTATAACTTTAATTTAACGCTGAAAATGGGTCTCCACGCTGCATTTTTAGGTTGCGCGTGCGGCGTCAAAACCGAGTTCGTCACACTCAATAATTTTTTAAGGTATTAATTATTAATTTAAAAAAATAAAAAAAATATGGTGTATTCGAAACACTTCAAAGAATTTGCTCCCGTAGGAAATTTTGCTTAAAATTAATTTTTCAACAAGTTAGACGATTGTTAATTAACTAAATTTTCTCGAACTTCCATTTTCATTGTACATTAAAAAAAATGTTTAAGTAATTGTCCTATAAATTTTTCGCTTCGTGGAGCCCTTCTTATATACATGCTTAACGAGATCACGTCATAAAAGTTTAAAAAGTTTTAATACTTTGTGTATAATAATTTTATAAGTTGAACAAAAAATGAAAAATCCAAATAATATTATTGAAAATATTTTTTTCTCAATTTATTATTACATAATCGTTTTGGCATTCATAAAAGACATTTAATGACTTGAAAAAAAAAATCCCTAATTTTTTTATAATTTTTTTTTTACACACAAATAGACTATTTCAATGCTTTCAAGAAAAAATTTCTTAATATCTTATTCTTTACAAAACATTATGATTTTTGAAAAAAAAAATTTTTTCTTAATAATGATATTTAATTGTTTATAATTGTTTTTTAATATTTCTATTGTTTGAATAATTAGTTAATATTTTTTTTTCTTAAAAATTATAATTAACCATCTTTAATAGAAATGTAAAAAAATATTTTTTTTATCAACAATTTCATTGTTTTTTAACTTAACAATTTTTTATAAACAAATTCTCAACTTTTTTATATATTTTTTCTGAAACACCTAAAAATAAAAAAAACAACGATGTATAACAAAGTACAGATAAAAACATTTTTCAATTTTTTAATTTCGATTCGATAAAAAAACGAAAAAATTGTTTGTTCAACTTATAAAATTATTATACACAAAGTATTAAAACTTTTTAAACTTTTATGACGTGATCTCGTTAAGCATGTATATAAGAAGGGCTCCACGAAGCGAAAAATTTATAGGACAATTATTTAAACATTTTTTTTAATGTACAATGAAAATGGAAGTTCGAGAAAATTTAGTTAATTAACAATCGTCTAACTTGTTGAAAAATTAACTTTAAGCATAATTTCCTACGGGAGCAAATTCTTTGAAGTGTTTCGAATACACCATATTTTTTTTATTTTTTTAAATTAATAATTAATACCTTAAAAAATTATTGAGTGTGACGAACTCGGTTTTGACGCCGCACGCGCAACCTAAAAATGCAGCGTGGAGAACCATTTTCAGCGTTAAATTAAAGTTATAAATAATGGAGATAGAGTTCCGAGAGTCGCGAGTCATTGTTTGGAAATTTCCTCTACTTTAAGAATCTTGTTTTAAAATTTCTTAAATATGAATAGTTTCGGAGTGATTACCAAAAACAAAATACTTTTTTTTTTCAACTTTATTTTGTCAATAACTTTTGCAATTTTTTACATGCTGGTAAACGCTTCCGAAACATTTTTCTAGACATCATTCCGAACAGAATGAGCTATCGCACGTATTTTTAAGAGCAGTATCTCTAATTTCAACCATTTTGAACTTATCGAGTAGACTATTATATTTTTGATTGAAATAAAAGAACACGGTACGCTAGAGTCTTGGGAATTTCTTGAAAAAAGCACAGCGATTCCTGCCGCTGCGGAACTGTTCTTAGGATCAAAACTCTAACGGCTTATATATATGAGGAACTTCATCATATGACTGATGAGAAGAACCAAAGTAGTTTAACGGACAATTATACATCGACGTCCGGTGCTATAAGGAGGTCATGTATCATTGAAGAGTACATTAGTAACAACAAAAAGGGTACATGCGAAGACAAAAATGAATTGCAGCAAAAATATTGCGGTGAAAGCTTAACCGGCAAATCAGCGTGCTTTGTGAATGGCAAATCGCTCGCGGAGAGCGCTTTAGGTGAAATTACCTGTGCTCTGTGGTAAGCGGCTTTGCGATGCGCGCACACGATTATACGTATCATGGAATTGGAAATTGGAATTGAAGAATGTTGCGCGATAAATGTTGCAGCTGGAACCGTGTAGACCGTGCAGACACTGAGAGGAGATGCTAGTTTCCTAAGGTGCTTCACAGTACATTTTTGTTGAAGGAAATATGTAGGGTCTGGTAGACACTTCATGTTTTAAATTCATCACAGAAGTCTTTGAGTTTGAGGCGACTTTAAAACAATATGATTTAAGTAGAAATACAGCTTTTGAGTCGTAATAATTGTGTATTTTTTATTACATTCTATAAGATGACGCTTATTATCGTTGAGTGTCTTGTCTTTTGCAGAAACAGGCCTATAATTTAAACCTAAAGTACTTATTTATAAGTACTATTATTTCTTCTGTGCCTAAAGTCAAGAATAGATCTGCTAATTTAAAAATTAACGCCCACTAAACATTATTTTTAAAACCTGAAAGTTGTCGTAAATAATTTTCTCCAAGTATTTTTTTATTTGTGTCATACAGACATACTAAAGTTACTAGCGTAAAGCTTCACCCATTTCTGAAACGGATACACAACTATGCAAGCAAACCTATTGAGTTACGCTGCGTTAGCCTGCAGCCTGCAGCGTGCAGCCTGCAGCGTGCAGCCTGCAGCGTGCAGCATGCAGCGAGCAGCGCCGGGCGTCGCGTCGGAAGCGAAGCGCGGTTAATCTTAAGATCTGTGAGCTGCTGAGAGCCCTCGCCTCGCGCGCTGCGATCGTATTTGAACAAATGAGAGGCGAGGGAACAGAGGCACGAGGTCAAGTGCTCTCCAGCCACCATCATATTAACCACATTAATGTTTTGCTTCTTATATGTAACAATCTTTTACTGTAATCGGTGATGACGTCACATTTCCTAAGGTAGCTATAGACAGAGGTTGTTCTGCGCCGCCGCCGTGATATATCAGCATTAACAGGAAAATGCGATTAGCTTTCGAATAATGGATTATGACACAGTCTTCATACCTAATCCATCATTTCGCATTAGCAGTGTTAGACGCGTATAAATATAATTTAAATGTAGTGGAAGTGTTTCAACAAAACTTATCAATCATAATCTAGTAGCTTGTAAAAAATAAAAAAGGTTCAGTCATAAAAAAAAATATTTAGTTTTAAAAATATCACATTTCTACTTGTTTCAGTGGCTTGTGAGAGTAATCAATGTATAGTAGCGAGAACACCCCAAATATAACATGATTATGTCCAACCTAGTTGACTAGATACTGGCTTGCAGCGCTCCAGGCTATAATTAGATCGGTCAGAAGGGGATTTTAATTGGACCAGGGCAGCGTACGTGACGGGTGGGGGGAGGGGGGAGGGGAACCACTCGCGGCACTCGATACATCATGCTGCGACGGTCATTACTCACAGCACCCGAGGAGACCCCGCACTAGTAACCGACAAACCTGTCATCTGTATCCTTGGATGGCGATTGCTCAACTGTAGGTATAGCCGCCGAGTTGTTTGAGAGCAACAATCACGCCATAAACTGATGTAATGCAAGTGCGTCAAAGACACCTGCGTAATTTTTATACGATGATTATTTACATAGTACTAGTTTTTACCTTCAAAGTCAGTAGAATGAATATAAATAAAAGCAATTTCAATATTACAATAGTATCATTTTCAAACATAACTAGTTTATATTTGTCGTTCGTTAGTGCACATTTCATTACCGAACAAATCTACCCCATTCCGCATACGTGTTAACAAAACAAAATCAACGGCAAATACTTTTCAAACAAAGTTGCTGGCAGAATAAACAAAATAACACATAAACACGGCAACACGGCAACACGGTAAACACGGAGTTAACAAGACAAATTGGAATTGTTATGAAAGTATTTGTCGGATCGCTGTGGACGCGCCAATCGCCCCCGACGAATTGATAAATCAAATTGTGAAACGAAGTTGCCGAAATGTGTCACAAAATAAATGAGATGTCAATCCTTGTACGTACATACTTACGTATGTGGACGAGTTACAAGGACACATTTTAAGCTTCAACGATTCAAATAAATTAAAAGTGTTTTCATAGATCTATCAACTTTCGTCATAATAATTCACTTATTGCATAGTTTGAGATGCCCTGAAGAGCGGGCAATTTAGTGTCGAAAGTATTATGACGCGGTTGTTAATAGAAAAGTAACCAGTCCTTAAGACTAATATGGTCGGCTATTATTATTTATTATTTAAATAAATACACTAATGATCTTGTTAAAACTGCGGTCTTCTTTGGGGCTGTTTAAAGTTGATTGTGACCTGCCGTGTACTGAGCAGGTCATCCTTACCGTACGCCAGTCACGAGCGGTACTGAGATCACTAATGTTACTGTAACGAGGTACATTGCACAAGCACGACTCCTGATTTATGTAACACGAATAGAATAATGGAAACACATTTTCACAAACAGGAATCAAACGAGCTCGAGCGTGTTTGCGAGTGTTCCCCTCAAAGTGTTCGTGCGCCTTATTTGATTTAGCGGCGGATAAGCAAGTTCAAAGCTAGGAGTACGTCGGAACGAACAATGCCACGCTTCATGGGCGTGTAATGGCAACATTGTTACCTTCCGTTTATTTACAGTATTAATTAATTAGTACACTGAATAATTTGATTGGATTTCATAAATCTCTATGCCTGTCGCAATTTTTGTACGTTACGTAAAAACTTTTTAGTATCAAATCTTACACGCCTGTAGATTTCAAACTCAAGTTTTCAGAACGAGAAACCTTGTTCCAAATACCTGTGTTTCAGACATAATATATAAAACCGATTGTCCGATGTGAAACGCGTGGAGAAGGAGCGAGTTCAACATAGCGGGTAACATTTTCATTAGACAAGTGCCGACTTGAACCTTAACACCATAATAGGTGACTATAAAACTATTTAATGTAAGAACATAAACTCACATTGAAGCCGCTCATAAAATGGACATGAAACTACTCCCATGGTATATACATATGTTGCGTCTGTCGATATGTTATGAGTCGTAACTTCAGCTATTACACGGTCTGTTTATGAGTTCATAGCGATGACAAGTAAAAATTGTCGTCCATTAATATTCAGCTTACGACTTGGTTCGCGTCGACTAAAACAATAAAATGACTTGTGGATGATAGCTTAATGCCGACTCGTAACCGATCAAGTTATAATTGACATAATTATTATTATCCAGGGTGGGTATGGATATGTATCATCTTCACATATTAATACAAGGTAAATAGATTACAATTGATAACTGTGGGTTTTAAGCCATTATTAGCCACGAGGGTCACCATTCGATTAAAGACCGAGGCCGTAAATACGCCGCCAGACTTTTACCTCTTCAATTAATACATTTGGGTACTTTAATGCAATCTTTAATATTTTATCGCATCACTCACTGGACACTCGCCGCACTTTAAATTAGCTTTGACGATAAATAAACAAAATGTATAATACTGACCAATATAATATGTTGGTATATTAATATTAATAATTAAAAACTTACGAATATCGTTATCTATAAAATAGGTTCTTCGATATTATCAAAACTTGCTACTTCAGCTATCAATAATTTCAAGAAGGTGATAATGAAATCAGAAATAACGATACCTGACCTCAAAAAAACCTAGTTCATGAGCAATTGTTATTGAAACCCGGGTGTAGTCGGTTGTGTAGTCAATCACCGATTTAGGGGTCACCCCAAAAGTTTGTTCTGACTCGTCATGCGCCAAAGATGTAATTAAAAACTATAAAATATGATTAAAATGACTATATTTATTTACCAGATATAAAATTAAATGTTAATACCTCTTAATAAATGTCAATAAAACAAAAACATCTTTGTCCACATTGACAGCGATGTATTTTACGTTATTTTACAACATATTACTTGAAAAAGCAAATATTAAAAACGCCACTCGAACCTTTCATGGAAACGAAACAGAACTTTAAAAGCCAATATTTAACGGCAAACAATTTTAATATTGCTTATCAACAAACGTACAAACCAAACACTTGGTAGCGGTCGTACTACTCGTACTCCAAGCGCTGTGAGCAAGGAAACTATACAGAGTGAATAGTTCATACATCCTCATATTATTCTGTTTCGAAACATCTATATGATAGCTACCACCATTGAAGTATAATTTCATAGAATAGACATCTCGAACAAAATGTGTGTCCCCGCCGGGAGGTTCTATTTTCAAAATTGGGCCCCCGTTCTCCTTTCAAAATCGAACGAATCCATTGGCAATTGAAGCCGCGCGGCGTCAATTCATTGGAACATACATTGTGTTCACGGTGTCCATTCTATACGCTAATAATAATACTTCAATGGCTACCACAGATCTTTTCCACATTAATCTTCATCAACATCTTCGAGCAACACGGTATCTTGCACTGTAGTAAGCCACTTACCTTTAGCCGTTTCTATTTATGCACTTGGAGATACTATTAAAATTTATTTATTTCATTATCAAGCAATCCATTAAACGTAGCAAAAACGCAGTTGAATAAACCTACATGCAGTTTAGTTTGATACATATAGTTTCCACAATTAACAAATATAGTCCAGAGTGGATCCATTGTATGAATCTTTCACTCTCTATAATTTTTCAACTCATGTGGCCGTGCTGATGAAAGAAAAATAAAATCAACCCCGAACGCCAGTTAAAACGTTTTATTTCAACGGGTTTAAATTATGGGGAAATACACATTTTTCACACGTGATTCCATTTGATTCGTCGTCGCGTTTTATATTTCTGTTTTAATTTTCCGTCTTATTCAAGCGTTGTATGATGGGTTTGTAATTTTTTCATGTCGATTTCAATTTTTGCAATATCCAACAATCGAGAATGATTTTAAATGATACTTGAGTTATTGTGAATACATTTTTCATGTAAATAAGTGAAATCGAGCAGAAAGACCATCTGATAAGAAGTCATTGTTCCTCGTGAAGGATATATTTAGTTAAAACAATTTCAGGTAGTATCTATAAAGAGGTTAATAGTTAGACATTTAGGTAAACGCTCTACCAGATATTGGGCTCGGCCCAATGAAACGACGATATCCAAAAGCTATTTTATTATACTTTTCTGCAAGATAATCTTAACAATAAAATTAGGTTCTAATATTACTAACTTCCAGAGAGACATAACTTTTGCAACCGACTGTTCAGCCCAAATGTCGAAAGACGAATGCTCCGCGTTCGGTGCTCTTCGCTAAACGTAATCAATAGTGACTGGCGTTGGATCAATACATCACTACGCCTGACGGAGACTGATGACAGTAGGCTGCACAAGTCAATTACCATACTGATATTCACAATAGTTTTATACAAAGAAATGTAATTATATATTAGCACGCTAACACAATGGGTAAGTGTACTGTAATCGTGATTTTAGCAGTGATAGGGCGGCTTAGAATACTGACCCCAATCCATTGCCGGCATACAAGGATGTCACAGAAGTTGTTTGCTTGGTGGTAAGGCAGTATAATAAGACTAATATTATTATCTTTCCGAGAAGCTTGCCCGGAGAGCTACCACCCTCTTGCTCGAGTCAGGCCAAACTACTTGTGTCGCTCGGGAGCCAGTGTTTTCGTTCTTTCTATTCTTTCTTGATCGGCAACGCATTGGTGATGCAACTCATTACTAGCATAGCCGTGATAGTTTTCCTTGTAAATTCATCATAATATTTTTGTGAATTTATTCACTAGTCAACTCCAAACGATGTCTCCCACACTTGGCTCTAACCAAAATTGGCACTTACAGCCGAATATTTCCCAAACGGGCCCCTGAATTGAGAAATGGTCTTTGCAGACCCATAATATGTTTGAAAGCCCTTTTCATTGATACAACACATTGTGGGCTACGCGATGAAAAAAAATTCATCCTCATGCGAGGTTAACCTGAAATAAATTATTTTTTTATATTTTATTCTACGATTTTGAATTTTTATCAAATACATAATATTATGTATATTAATATTATTCATACCAAATTACAGCAGTGCTCGGCGCTTTGCTGCGGATGGACGGACATGATAAAACTATAAGGGTTACGTTTTGACTAAAGAACAGCAATTTTATACAATAGTTAATGGACGCCAGCGGGACAGATCAGCTCGCACAGTGGGACGCATGGACACCCTAGTCCCAAACTTTGTAACGCACCGTTGTAATTCCATTCCCTACTATTATAAAGTTGAAGCCCGACTGTTGTGTATCGCCAACTATATGTTGAGTCCAGAACACTGTATATACATACAGATCGTGCTGTCCTCCCTACAAGCCGTGAAAGCTTGTACAGTAGTTCCACTGGCGAGGGATACTTTGTGCAAACAAATCCATTCGGAGGCGCCGCTGCCGCATGCCGCCGCGCAGATACTTAGCGCGTTGTGTTTGTTCTGTGCCTTCCAAAACTTTGCTATAAACATGCGGTTATAAGAAATGGAAAAAAGCGATTTCTTCAACCGAAATCGATTAAAGATTGAGTTATTTACGTGGTCAGCCATTCATTTCATGTAAAATATACATGCTGCAAAAATGCTTAAAAATGGCTTATCTTCATTTTATGATAGACATAAGTCATGACAAAATTTACGTAATTATAACTATGGTTATAATTTTCAAACAAAATATCAGAAAACATTCTAACAGTAGGTGTCTAAATTCCTCATTAAACTAAATACACATTAGGGGCCATCAATAAATTAAGTCAATTCAAGTCAATAAACTAAGTGACTTTTGACCCCTCCCCCCTTCCTTGTCAAGCTAGTCCCACTTGTGAGACCTCCCCCCGTAGTGTGACGTTGTAGTAGCATAATTAAATGTCAATGCCCTCCGTTTATGAAACATTCGATTGAGGTTACAGAACACGCAAAAATGCATTATATTATTAGGTACATGTCACAAATTAAATGAGTATGAAATCAAATCTTGTGCGCATCATTCGTGTGTTCCCTTCATACTCGCCAAACCTGAACACCGTAACTATACTAGTTACCAGGTCACACCTGAACACGCACACCCTCATACTGGTGACCTCCACAACGTCATATATTATGAAATTTCACACCTAAAAAGTATATCGGTACGAGTATATTAGGTTTACAACTAATGATATAAGTAAGTAAGCAACGACAAGGCCAATTTCCGCCGCAAGCGTCGCTATCCGCTCCGCTCCGCCCGTCACTGCGCACGCATAATATTTACACAGGACGAAGATTACGGACAAGTTGGCTCCGCGCTATAAATAACGGGGTAATGACGGAAGAGTTTGCGGACAACTCTGAAACACTGCCAGTTGCCAGTTGGGCCGCAGCCGCACTTTGAATGTGGCTTACGCTGGGCTTAGTACTCGCACCTGGACGTGCAGCTTATGTTGCTTATAACAGAAAATCAAATTGTTTTTTGGGGATTTTAGTGTCCTGAGAAGAATCCTTATTTAATCCAACTTGACTGAAGGGATTGACTATAGTATAAGGATAATGACATCCAATCCAATAGGACAACATCCTAAGACTGCTTTTAGTACTCACTCGCTTCCAAATAAATGGCGCTTATGATGCGCTTATATTATAAATTAGACAATGGGTTGAATCGTGTTGGCAGACAGATAGTTTGGAGCAGCATAAGAATTTTCGACACCCAAATTATTTCCTTACCTCTATGCCGAAACTTACTGAAGTATCTTGCTGAAATACGCTTCAATTCTACTGAATTATTCTTATTCTTATGACGGCGTGTATGAGACTCGTACTGTGCAAAAGTACGAGCTAACTATGACTAACGAGAGCTTGGAACGAGCCAACTTAACTCTCGCTTTACCGAATACTTCAGGAACAATACTTAATTGTCATGGAGTTGTTTGCGAGCTGCGAGCTCCACTACAGCCTAGAGCCAGTTTACTATAATCTGGTTGCATGTTCATTTACTCATTCGAATTGCTGCAAGTGTAGATATTTAGTGGCGTAGTGCTTTTCATTTAAAAATATGGTAGAGGAGGAGTTCAACTGAGTGCTCATAGCACAGGGACTCATATCAATCCGAGCTAAATGAACAGCGGGCGCGTCCGGTAGCCATTGGTGGTAGTAGCAAACATTCTTGAGCACTTCCGTGTTTCGGAGAACTTCTGTATTTCGAAGGCTTCGGGTAGCCTTCAATCTTCCTTTTATCATTGCATAGAAATCAGTAAGCGGTGTTGGAGACCTTCGGGCAGCTTGAAATCTTCTGACACTTGGGTTGGCCTCTAACCCATCTACCAATTCGAAATAGCACACACAAGGTACACATTCGAACCACCGCGTAGTTTCTGTTTCTGTAATAGCAATAAACAAAATGATCAACAGCAACAATCAAACCCCTCGAACTGTCGTTCGATTCTTTCAGTTCAGTTCCCTGTACCAGGAATCGAACACGGACCTTTCAGTTTTCGTAATAAAACGCATGAAATATATTAACATAAAACGTATAACGTTAACGTCCCGCTTCAACGTTAATACTTACAATTTTGTAGAGCGTGTTTCCACCTTCACGTCCGTATTTCCTGAATGCGCTCTTTAGTGCTTCCGTTCAAATCAAAACGTTATTCAAGTCGAGTGGAGCTGTCGGATGCGCCCCTATCTACCGGTGTGTGTGTGTGTGCGCGGCGCTTTATTATTGTTTTATATACGTTTTATTAATGTGATTACTGTATGTAATTATTGAGAACTGGACGAAAGAGAATAATGTAGGTATCTTCCTTCGGTGTCTTGGCAAAATCTTTCCATATATTTGAAGAGGACCGGAGAATATTCCACTTACTTTTATATGAGTAATATAAATTTATCTCTTCAAGGAAACAGCACTAACACAAGAATACCTGCTCGCATGCTGCCACGCGGGCACCGGGCCACCGGGCCACCGGGCCACCGGGCCACCGGGCCACCGGGCTACCACCGGGGCAGACGAGAGCCATTTTTCTGCGCAACTTTGACATTAAAATTACTTTGTTCGAGGGAGTAATATGTTGTCTCCTCGAGGAAATCTTTTGTATTTTCTCGCCCGAGTTACGCAAATGTGCTGGCTTTCGAATCGTTATGTATAATTTCAAATAGATAATCACAGCCACGGTGACACCGAGTTCTTTAAATACTTTTGAGTCGACTCAGCCTACAATTCAATATGTGTCCAACATTTACAAAATCTGTTGCATGTCTTTGTATTTCGGCTAGGTAGTTACTAACGAACTAAGTTCTTAGCCTACAACACGGTGCATGGACAGTGGACAGCGGTGGCCACTTACCCTCTCTGAACTAGCCCACTCGCTACCACACATTACCATCTTACCCCAACACTGCGGCCCTCGCTCCCGGTCTCAGACGAGCTCAATCTCACCGCAGCCGTGTGGTTACATTAACAATGCATTTTTGCTCTTTGTTCCTGTTTGTAAAGGAGCGGGAGAAATGTAAAGCATCCCGTCGCGGGGAGATAGAGCACGTGGTTCGCGTTCACTTGTTCCGGTGCATGTGTCGCGGCGCGGCACAGTGCGGCGTATTGCGAACTTACTACTTGCGAGTTTTGGCATTTACAAGTAGCTAAAGGACTGGTAATAAAAATGAAATATAATTAAATATTGAAATAAGTGAACCTATGACTTCGCAATTCCTACTAAGTCAAAAATGTGATACCAAAGGATACTTAATGAAAATTAATATTTTTTTTAGCCCCACACTAGGATTCCCTGTGTCATGGGTGCTATGGACAACACACAACATAGACAAGGATGTTCACACCCAGATCGAGAACAGAAATTCAAACTCATCATTCAAATTTCCGCCTCGCTGGGAATCGAACCCAGGACCCTTGGTGCGGCGATCCGGCATGGTAACCATTGCGCCACACGGGTCGTATTATAAAATAATGTGTTAGTATTATTGTTATAACAGGCGCTTATGACATTATATTCATTTCAAATGAATCACAATGATCAGTCATGGTGACACGTTCCCTGGTTGTTTTTGCTTGTGATTGTTTTCAGACCACTAATATTATTACCACCGGTAGCTTGTAACATTGCAAGTGTCGTTGTAATTTGCCGACTTTCACGACTTGGCTGCAACACTCACATTCCCGGGAGCCTCTCCGGGTGATTGCCTCTTGCAGCCTCCACGTAAATGTTAACATAATGGCTCCATGAATATTGTATTAAACAACAGATTGTGGAGGCTGACTGGCTGCCACGTTCATCATCTTCTGAAGCTGTACGCTGGTGAGTGTTCTGCTTTACGGTGGTTTGTATAATAATTGTTATACATAAATATATAATTAAACGCCACCGTAACATAAATATTAAATGTGATGTGCTTTTATCAAAATGTTTATAGTTATTTAAGAAGTAGCTAAGCTGGAAAACTTAATATCTGACAAACTATTTGAAACAAAATACCACAAAGAAACATCAACCTAACGTAAGACCTAACGTAAGACGTAACGTAACTGTAAGAGGTTACAGTGGGTAGGGTAGGTTCAGTGTTCACCCAAGCCAGCCCCATCGTCTCTCGTCACCTCTTCACATAAGAAAATATTTTGTTTTGAAATAAACCTTCGAAATTCGCCCTTTTCTCTTCATGTAAACAACGTTATATTCCTTAACACTGGCAAATTGGTGAAATAATATAATAGTTTGAGTTTGAAACATTTTGCAACTGACAAACATAAAAATAGAAGTTTCTTGTCTGTCCGTATGTAACAGCCACTTCATTTACAGACTGATTTATCGTTGGCTCAAAGTCATTCATTTCGCCTGGTTGTAATGTTGTGTTTAATGTTTCGAATTGTTGTAAAACACAATTTTCATTTTCTCTACGATGTTTTTAAACTGCACAAGAATGCTGCAGCAAAGCTCTTAAGGTCCGAACGAAAGCTTCCTGTAGTAGCAAATGGAAGGATATAAATAACGAGCGGCCGGCGCGCGGCGGCTAGCAGCCAGTGCAGCAGTGTGCAGTGTGGCGGAGTACACCGGTCAGATTTACTTCGTCACAACACTTGAATACGGTGAAAAGTTCAACTGGTCACTGCTCAAGTTAACGTTCGGCCAGGATGTCCTTTGAGTATTACAGTCCCACTCGGGTCACATCTTGTTTTCAAACTTATACTTAGACTAGCTGCACGGACAGACTTCGTTCTGTCAAAAGTTTTTTTTATTAAAACCTTCCGTGTGCCCTAAGGAACATTGTAAGCTATCCTATCTTTCAAGTTGGATCAAACTGCACACGGTGTGCAAAGATTAAAATCTGTTAAGTAGTTTAGGAGTCCATCGCGGACAAACAACGTGACACGTAATTTATATATATTAAGATATATAAAAAAATATTATTTACTTAAAAATTAACTAAACAATGGATAGTACTGGGGGGGACCCATAGTACTGGGGAGAGTTTCGATCCAACTAATGTGTGTTGTTAGGCGCTTCGTCCACAAAGTTATACTTTTGTGAGTCTCATAATAGTTGTGTGGCGACGCTACGCCCAACCTGAAACACGCTATCGAAGTTTTCTAGATAGCTTGTGTCACATACGTATTTTAAGTTCCGAACACCAGTCGGAGCTCAGCCACTTCCCATATATGACCACCTCGTTTGGCGGGAAATCTAATAGCGACTTCTATGTACATCCTCAAAATTATCAACCACTACCAAATTTTTATATGAGTTTACAAAAGTCTACCAACAGAACTATCTATCGTGGACTATATGTCTATCGTGGACGAAACACTGCTACAATAATAGCGCAGTACAAGATCATCCACGATACTAGAATCAGCACATAACGCAACGTCACGCAACAATCGAATTAACAACCACGCTTAGGTCGAGATCTATAAACCGTAGGTTACTTAGGCTTTGCTCAGATATAAAATTATCCGAAAATGGTCCTAAATCAACCATAAAATTAGCCATTTTATATGACTTTTCGGTGAAGGAAAACATCGTGAGGAAACCTGCACACCGGAGAGTTCTCTATAAAGTTCTCGAAGGTGTGTGAAGTCTACCAATCCGCACTTGGCCAGCGTGGTAGACTATGGCCTAATACCCCTCACATTGTGAGAGGAGACCCCGAGCCCAGCAGTGGGACAATTATGGGTTGTTGCTTTGCTTTTATATGACTTTTTAATTTTTTCGTATTAACAAAGTGTCAGTCAATTAGTGCATTTGAATGTTGTCTGTGCAAAGTTCAAGTCCAAGTTCGCTTTAACTATACATCCCATTCCACTTTATTGGTTCCTCAGAGAGGACGTCACAATTCTAATGTGCTGTAAAGCAAGATGCATTGAAATGTCTTGTATTCGAATATTATATACCGCAACATTTGAATATATCGGTTTCATCTCGTTTACAGCAAGTAAAATAAATACATGTATTAGTGGATTGTAGAAAATTATGCAACATACTATTAATAAAATATGTTTTAATGACTCGGTTGGCATCTCTACAACTACAACATAACATTGAAATTCGTTAAAAGCTCACAAAAGTCACACCTACTCGGAGTAAAAAGAATAAATCTACATAACATTAACATTTCATTTTCATACGTGCGAAGAGCTTTCAAAAGTAAAATTTACATAATTATGCAGGTTTCATTCAGATATAGGTGGGAGCCGAAATGGTATCGCGTGTGTTATTTTGGCCACAAGGGCGCGCGGGCGGTGGACTGCGGCACTGGAGAGCTATCACACGCCGTGGGTCCAGTGGCCAGTGTTGGCAATAGATACAATCTCAAATTGTTTCCATAACTAACAAAATTCATGCTGCAAATACAGATTTGTGAACATAAACGAAAGTGGTAGGGTTTTGTACCAGTTGAAACATGCTGCCGCATGTTATCGCCACGATGCGGCGGCGATTGATGATGAAACAGCAATAGCATCACAGATGCGTCGACAACCAGAGAATGGTTTATCATTGTTACCAACAAATGTGAAATGATTTCATGAACGATTCTAGAAGTGCAAGCCAGTGCCGCCCAGTGCTGCAGTGAGCCAGGGCAATAAGCTCTAGCACTTGTTACATTTGTCGGTCAAAAGAGATTCGCTTTTCCACTTAGTCACGAGCGAGTGAGGTTGACTTGTGATTCCAATATCACCACATTATATAACAAAATATAAATAATTTGCTTTTACATAGGAACAATAATAACATTGCAACTAGTATGTACTCATCGGTGAACGCTATGAAAATTTTTGGTATAGAATATTAAAAATTATTTTTACTTTATTTTATATCGTTACAGGCTAAATTCGAAAGCTCGTCACGTTATAATAAAGAGAATGCTATAAATTTGCATAAATTGGATAGCAGAATACAATAGTGGTAGCAAAGCTTTAGAATACATCACAATACGAATACATAGCAATATATACCTACTGTGCATGAATACCGGCGGACACCGCATGCGAAACACGAATCGAATTTAATTTATTTTGGTTCTACGTGCATTGGCTCGGGCTGGTATTGTTTGGATTTATTTATATAAGTCACGTAAAATTTGTAGCGTGAAATTATTTTATGAAAATTGCTTTGGCTTCGATCCACTTTTAATGGCTTATAAATAAAGGAATGTAACTGCCAATTTTGTATCCTTATTTTAATCATTTCATCACCGTATTTTGAACATACCATGTGATTGTTTTTAATGTTACAAAACTCATTTTAAGAGTGCCTAACAGTTTTTATGCAATGTACAAGTACCTTTTTATATTGGGCGGCAGAGTAAAGAATTTAAGATGGAAGTTAAACAAAGGTAAGAGAAGGACAATGGCGGAGAATTTGTAATTGTTGCTCGCGACGAGCGACGGTCGCGCGCTGGATCTCGGGGTATTCGGACGTTTTGTTGCTCACTTTACTCCAACAACAAGTACTACAATTTATAATAATATGACAAGGGTGAATATCAGAAACGTGAATTTTTTTTCAACTTTGGTGGCGAAATTTTCTGTTCAGTTTTCGTGAAAAATGAGGACCTGGTATAAGAATAGAAAGTCTAAGCTATAAGAACCTTCAAGAGGTCTGAGAATATCTCGATAACTTTTTGAGATATTTAAGTTCAAAGTCTAGTGTGGCCACCAGAATTGATAATCGCCCACCAAAATCGAAAGTACCCACCAAAATTGAAAATCAGTGACACCAAAATTGGATTTTTCTATCACTAAAGCTCTAAAATCAATAAAATAAAGCTCAAAGTGGCTAATATCACGAATTCTCGGGAATTATCAATAACTTTTATCGTTTTATAAAACTCTATTGTTAAAAAATATAGATATTACTATTTAACATCTATCAATCCATCAGCCCTTGGTGGACACAGGCCTCCCCTAACTTGCGCCACTTTGACCAGTCCTGTGCCTTCTGAATCCAGAGGGTGCCTGCTATCTTCTTTAGGTTGTCAATCCACCTGGTTGGGGAGCTTCCAATGCTCCTTTTTCCAAGACGTGGGTGCCATGCGAGGACCTCTTCCCAATGGTCTTCGGTCCTTCGAATTATGTGGCCAGCCCATTGCCACTTCAGCCGGCGTACTCGATGAGCTATGTTGATTATTCTTGTTCGTCTACGTCATTTCTGATTCGATCACGTACAGAAATACCGAGCATAGCCCTCTCCATCCGCTTTTTCTCTCTCCGTCCGCTTTGTGACTTTGAGTTTATGAATAAGGCCAATAGTTATAAAGCACGACGTCTCGGAGCCGTATTTCATCACTGGCAACACACACTGCTTGAACAACTTCGACTTCAGGATAGTGTTTTGGACGACAAGATATGACGCAGTTTCCCGAACGCAGCCCATTCGAGTTGAATTCTACGAGTCTTATTTCTCGAAGTTGGACGTAGGTACATGATATGGACATTGGAAATGATTTTCGTCTTGTCCATGTTCATCTTAAGACCCACCGATTGTGACGCTGTTCAAGTCCCCTATAATTTTACCAAGTTCCTCAAGGGATCTTACCAGATAGTCTATATCATCGGCATATCGCAAGTGTGTGATGTCACTATTGACCACGATGATACCACGTTGTTTCCATTCCATCAACTTGAACAAGTATTCCAACGCAGCAGTGAACAGTTTAGGAGATATGACGTCCCCTTGCCTGACACCTCTCTGCAGTTGTATAGGGTACGTAGCTGTGTCGTATACTCTGACGGAAATGGTACCTGATGATTACAAACACTTCAACACCTCGATATGCGAATTAAGTACCGATACCGATACCGATAGAATCGAAGGCTTTCTCATAGTCTACATAAGCAACACATAACAGCAGATTATACTCCTTGGTCTTTTGTATAATCTGCCTCAGTATGTGTATATTATGGTCTATGGTTCTGTAGCCTTTCGGAATCCTGCTTGTTTGGGAGGCTGGAATTCGTCAAACCTGCCATGCGATTTGTGAGCACCCTCGCAAACGGCTTACAAACGTGGTTCAGAAATGCTATGGCCTTTTTAGTTCTTCAAAAGGGCTTTTTCACCCTTCTTGAAGAACAGAGTCACCACAGTCCTGCTGCATGCTTCTGGGGTAGTTCCAGTATTGATAACGGAAACGAACAGCTATTGGAGCGTCATTAGTAGAGGTTTCCCATCAGCTCTTAGAAGCTATTGTGAATCCGTCATTTCCCGGAGCCTTGTTCTTTTTAAGCTGTTTGAGAGCATCTCTTATCTTATACATCTATACTTGGTCACGCTTAAACGCCACCAAATCCACCAAAATTGAGCCACCAAACTCGGACCATGCATAAAAAAAATCTTTAAAAATAGGGGTCTTAAGTTACAATTAAATTTATATAACTGTTTTATGCGTAATCCAAATCAGTACCTATATTGTGTAGCTTACTATAAAAGCACTTTAAAATAGACAGCAAATCGATCCACCAAAAATTGAACATTTCTTGTCCCCCTGTGCCACCCAAGCGGGTACTTTTGTTTTGACGGGAAGTCATAGCTCTAATCACATACCCGTTATACTCAAACGTTACCACACTTCTGTGCCATGCGAAATAATAAAACTTAAAAGATCGCATACGCAAGAAAGTTCATGTTTTAGTAAGTTGAACAAGTGCACCCAAGATTTTGGTTTTTTCTTGGACAAACTTTGATCGAGTATCCTGTTATGTTAAATAACATTTTATAATATGGTTTTGTTATTTTTAGATAGTGTGTCTTATGTGTATACTAACGAAATTATATATTTTTCATTTTAACTTCAATTGTCACTGTGGTGAATGAAATTATATCAAAAAATGGAGCTGGGACATACCACCAAACTTGAATTTTAAGGCATTTTTTTTACCCTGATTTTTTATATACACATATATTTAAAAAAACAATGTGGCCCCAATTAAAAGAAGTTACGTAGTTTACTATATAAAAAAATCAGAAACATTCTATCATTTTACACCTCGATTCTCAACGTGGACATGTAAAATTTGCCGTTTTGATATTCACCCACAAGTTCTATGTTTAATATCTTCGTTCAAGTAACATTTTATGCTGCATTTTCATTCATAATTTGGTATTGTATTGTATTTACTGCGGTTCTAATATCTGTCTCTATCTTGTTTTTTGCTCGTACAAACTGATATCGTTAATTGTTATTTTGAAGTTGTTGTGCAATTGTGTATCAATGTGGATATGAATTTCCTTTGAAAATCCTAAAAAAACAGTGTACTAATTATTATTTCAGATCCCTATTATGGCCTTGAAACTGACTAACGAGACATTTTGGTACACTCAAAGTAGTTTTAAAACTTGTAAAAGTCGTAAAAAGTTCAAAGGCAGATGTATTGAATAACATTACTAGTTTACAGAATATTTAAAATAAATGTTCAAGATTACATTGATGAAAAATTTACTATTCTATTTTAACTTTAAAGAACTCCTACTTAAAGGAACTAAATTTCGTTTTCGCAAGTTAGAAGCGATAAACCTTCGTTAACTGGTCTCCACTAGCAGGAGTAGCAGGATATAGTGCAATCACCTGTTAGTTCAATTCCCATTTGGAACGTTCCGGCACATAATACGAGTATATTGGCGGGACGGTTTTTAGTTATAATGTGGAACTCGAAGAAAATTTATGTAGCATCACATCGCTGCTCTAATTATAGAAAGTTCGAGACTCACGCAAGTGCGTACTAGATGATTAGAGAATGACATATCATGATAATGCAAGTTCGCTTTCGAGTGTCACTTGAGTGAGCTTAGATTTCAAGTTTGTATTTTAGAGGATAGCCCTCCAGTTTCTAGTTTAGTGATTTACATTAGTGATTCATAATCACGTCTAATGCAAAGAGAATGAGCCTTTCGAAGCACAGAATAATTCTTGTATGGTAGGTGTAGTTTGTGATTCAGACAATCGTTTATATTTCGACGCGAGCTAGAGACGAGTGATTCCCCTCGCCATCACCTGACACCTGACATCTGCACAAACAATGAGCCGATAAATAAAAGACAACACAAACGGCGACGGCGAGCTCTCAGTTTCGCCGCATCATCCAGCTATTACTGCAAACGCCTTCGATAGCAGTTTATTCGTAGTTCGCAAGCCAACAATACGAGATAATGCTGCCTCAGTGCCTCGCGACGAACCGACGCGACGGTGGAACGTAAAGTAATGCGCAGAACGTCACGTGTATACTTCATTGGAATCAGTGCTGTTGTAGTTCAGTTTGATGGTAGTTATACTTATCATTCAAACGCGTTATATACCTAGTCCTCAACAGAGGTAATACATTTTTGCTCTGCATCAAACTAAAAGAACACACTGTCCGCTATTAACACGTTCGGTGCGTTAGGGATCTCTACGAGATCCCGTGCAGAACTTTCATACTGTGCGGCGTCAAAAATCGTGTTCTTTCACTCTGTGCGGGAGGCTATAACATCTAAAGTTCTATGTGTATGATAAAGACAAATATACATATTTGCTTCCCGCTTAAATTTTGTATCAATAGTGTAATAAAATATTTTAGGGGTCGACGAGGTCCCTACCGCATAGAAGTGAAAATATATTCACTCCTTGCGTTGGGGGTTTCCTTTGATACCCGTGAATCGTGAGCCCCGTAGCCGCAAGGACGGGAGAGTTGGAGGCACGAGCACCACAAGTTTTGTTTTAGGGATGTTCATGTATCGATCGTTAAGTTCGCGCTTCGATATCAAATTATTACGCTCGTAAATACGAACAATGAGTTATTTTAAAATGAAAAAACTTGACAAGTGCGAGTTAAACTCGCTTGGAGAGAATTCCGTACGTTGATTTTATGTATAGGTATTTACCGGTATTTTTCTATTTTATTAATATTTGACATTTTTTAAGATTTCTTATAGGTTTTCCTGTAATATTTAAGTATATATTACATATATATAAGTATATATAATATTTAAGTAATTTTCGTTCTTTCTTTAATAACTTTAAAACTATTCATTGTAAAACTATAAAAAAATATGTATGAGATCATTACAACAAGCCCTTTTATTTGACATACAACGCGATACGGTTCGCAAAACAGATTTGTTATTTTTTTTTCAAAATTCAGTTGTTTACTTTATACCTTCGTCTTTGGGTCACAAAAATGTACATGAGTACCAAATTTCAACTCATTTGGTCCAGTTCTATCGGAGTAAATTGGCTGTGAACGGCGGTCGCCCAAACGCACGAGTGATATAAGGGTTCCGTTTTTCGTTTTTTCGTACGGTACCCTAAAAAGTGCGGGAAGTATGTAAATAAGTCAACGTCGGATTATACAGGAACGTATACATCGGATGTTAAAATAAAAATTTTGCAAAACATACAAATATCCCGCCAGTGGCTAGTGATAGTGATTCGGATTATGAGATGTTTAATCGTCCTGGTAAGAAAAAAATAACATAAACGTGTACTTACGTACGCGCGTGTGAAGTTATACTTCTATGGCATCAAAAAACCAATATAAAAAAACCAATATTAAAAAATAACATTTTAACAATATTAAAAAAACAATATAATAATAATAATTTTTCAAAACGAGCGTTTTTAAAAACGCACGTGACATTTTTTGTGACCGTCGTTTTTGTGTCACCGTCCGTGTTACAAATCTTAAAATTTCACTCTCATTATTTTTTCCATTTATTTCACAACGCGCCTAAAGCAGTATAACTTCAAAAACCTTCATCACAAACTTTTCTTTATAACACTTTTTTTAAATATTAAATTATTCATATAACTATACCAATTTTTTTGACGTGATAACGTCTATTAAAACGATGAGCGCCGGGCGATCGGACGATCGGCGTATCGTAGCCGATGCCATAGGCAATCGTAGTTGAGTGGAGCGGAGCGGGGCGGGGCGAAGCGGAGCGGGGCGGAGCGGGGCGGAGCGGGGCGGAGCGGAGCGGAGCTTTGTCATGACGTTGTCACGTTAAACTACCGTCCGTAAACCGACTTTACAGACAACCATTTTTTGTAATAAAACTTTTTTACCTATCGACAACTGGGATTTTATTTTATTCCCATCACTAGTAGCTACACATATTGAACCATCATCTGTTGCGGAACGGGATACAACAGATCCCTAATTTTTTTTTTGTAATAGCGATTTACCCTAATGTCAGAACTGCGTGCGAACCTACCAAAAGATAGAGTCATAGCCTATGTTTAAGCCACAAAAAACTCATAAATATATCATTGGTTTTGACGAAGATATTAATTATTTTCAAAACTGCTATTTTAGGGGGCTGAAGAGGTCCCTAACGCACCGCAGGAAAGTTTAGTTAAGGGGTTTTTGAGGTCCCCATAGCACAGGCTGAAAGTTCTTTGAAAGTGTTGACGCAGTGAACGTGTTAATGAATACCTATTAAATGATTTGCATATCCACTAAGCACTTCGGTTTATTGTATTAAATAAATAAACAAAAAGAATGAAAAATAAAATTCTTTGAGTCAGATGTCATGGACAATATACAAAGACAATGGACAAACACCCAGGCCAAGAACAGAAATTTAAACTTATCATTCAAATTTCCGCCTCGCTGGGAATCGAATCCAGGACCCTTGGTGAGACGATCTGGCATAGTAACCATTGCGCCACACGGGTCGTCAAAATCAATTAAATTTACTTCGTCCATAATTTTCATTTCTAGTTCAGTTATTATAATAATGTAAAACAAAAATTAAATATATAGCTGAGACTTTCCTAGAAATGAACATACAATTGAACATCGCAACGCTACACAGTGTTTGGCAGGAGTCGCTCGTCGTTAATTAAACCCGCTTTGTCTGTTAGCGGACTGAAACGTATTTAACGTCAGCGAGCGCTGCGGGCCGCGATAGAGTGTCTGCACTCCCCGCCGCTGCCGTCGCCACGCCGATAAGATGTCCGAAGCCCCCGCGCGGCGACGGATCGGGGCCGCGGGGCCGCGTCGAGTGTTGTTGCAGCGCTGCATTTATTATAATGTGGCCGATACAGAACATGATAGCAAAATATTCAATTTCAATGATGTAGCGCTCATGGTTCAGCTGCCAGTGGACACGCTAAGTTTCAGGGCTTTTTCGCTAATCGAACAATTACTGATTACAAACTGTTACGAATAATTATTTTTTTTTGGAACTTGGGTAGTCCACTTAAATAAGCGTCAGGGAAGTCTAATCTGCATGTAAGTTTGCTTGTTTGAAAAATATTTATAGAATTTATTATATTATGTCATACCCACTCGTATAAGTAGCGATAGATACGAGTAAGTCTTGTGGCGATATTCTGTTAAAATACGAAGATTCTGGTTACCCATTCACATTCATAATTTTAGTGTTCACGACGATGTAAGTTCAAAATCAGATATTCTATTATAGTACTTTATACTACACGTTAAATAGTAGGTAAGGGTAAGAGAAGACAAAACAATTTATTTGCATTTTGCAAACAATTATATATTCTGCTTCTCACTTTAACGGCGTAGATTCGAATAAGGCACCTTTAACAATTAACTATATTATCCTGCACATTATTTGGCAAGCGTATATCACAAGGCAACCAGCTTTGCATAACGATTGTAGCAGTGTATTTTGTAAATACCTACTACATTGGTTTAAATACAATGAAACGCATGGATTTCCATCATTCTTGTTTATTTTAGTATTTGCATAGCTTAGTACAATCTAGAATAGCCTTCAGCTCATAATTTAACGCTATATTGGTTTAATTATTACATTTTGAACATTCAGCAATGTCAATGACATTCATATAGGAACTGTTCGATAACCACCGGACAGAATGTAGACATTATAGGTATCTTCGGAATCGTCATAAAATCTTCTTTCTGAATATTACATTAGATTAGAGATTCGTGATAATCCAATTAATAATATTTTGACAACATAAGTTTCATTCAAAAGCATAGACTAGATCGATGTTTATTGCGTTTTGGATATCATCATATTCGCCCAGACGTTTGTCTATGGTAATACATTTTTATTTATTTCTCCGCAATTAAACATCCGTTCTGAGACATATTCATATATTGTCGCATAGAAAAATATTAGTAACATTTCTAGCATAAACGATTTAATAATCTCAATTATCGTAAATCATTATATTGACTGAAGTCTGTGGCTGTTGAATGATTTAGTAGTCTGTCATTACTGAACGATGTACGGTTTCCGATATCGACGGAAGGCATCGAACGGATTGTTGAATCAGTTCGGCTCAAGCGCTCGCGCAGGATACGCGTGTCGTCCTGCACGACTGACCGGCTCATTTTAGACGGCAAGGCCCCGCATGTCTGCCGCCATATTCCTTTGAAAATGTACAAGTTCGCCTGAGTTTTTATTTAGCAGCGAGTACGCTTCTCGCAATGTTTAATCGTTCTTAATCAGGCTGGGTCGCCACCCGTTTTCCTTTGATGTAACTTAGATTACTTATTCCGTATTTCATCGTACGGCGCGCCATGGGACCGCCGCCATTTTAGAACTTCACGACCGCGTTTCACATAACTTTATTTCTACGTGATGGACCGGGACTCCTCCCGCTTCGCGATCGCGAGATCATCAGCCAGGATGGATTTCGTCGTCTCCAGGCGCCGATGACATACTCGACGAGGAGCTCCCCCCCGGAGTGCGCACCCCGCCACGCCACGTCACGCCGCGACGGCTTTGCTTTGGACGGGACGTCCGAAGGGCTAGTCTTCTAGTGTCTGCCGGTCACCCCAACCAGTAGACGATCCCAAGGATTCACCGTGTTCTACTGCTACTGCTGGCATCTTGCATGATCACGCCACGTCACGCGTCGCACGTTTTCCCATCCGCCTGCCCGCGCTTGCGACCCTGGATGCAGCTGCGACCACTGTCTTCGCGCTTCAATCTCGAGGTTCGCCACCCAGCGACGTCACGCCGGATGGACAGCCGTTCTTCGTTCGTCTGCGTTGCGCGTGCGGAGTGATGCGTTCATGGTACCATGTAAGTCAATCTCAATAATATATTGTCTGGCCAGAAAGTGTAGAGTCAGTGTGCGTATCGTATCTCACGGGAACCGTTGCCCTATCTCCATCGCGGACAGTATAATCTGAACTTTAATCTAACGTAATTTAGCCTAGTCTAAATATTGCCTTTGCGGATCGAACCGCCATGTAACTCGCGAAGTTATCAATATAAGATCTGGTTCAAATTATCATCTTTTATTTCAAATAGACTTCCCACAGGATAAGCTTGCAAGAGGTCCTTGATCCAATAGTTCAGTGTATCTACGAGAGCCGAAGGAGTAGACCATTTATCTTAATTCACACAAATAACTTGTTCGCGTAGAATTTGATTCTTTACATTTTAAAGTCACCTCACATACACTCTAACCTCCAATCCTGCACCTTTAATTCGAAATCCGCAAGCTAACAATCAATCTTTTTTTTTTCTCTTTTTTTTATACGCGACAATGGCGCCCGAACTTATTTAATTATCCTTATCCTGTGGATTCTGTTTGGGATATTTTTTTTGTGAAGTTACTTGTTACATCAACTTTTGGTAATTTTCTGAGTTGTCATATTTTTGTACAAGAGAAATTTTTCTCTAGTATCGTTTGGTAACTAAACAGTGAATTTTGATTGCATTCTTTGGAACGTCTCTTTAACGGAACATTATTTTTTTGACAAACTTACAAGTTTGTATATTTTTTTAGCAGTCGCAAACAATAATTATAAAATTTTGTTATTGTACTTGCAATTGTTTTTTTCTGGATATCACAGCCTTTGACTATATAGTTAGCGAGGTCTTGAATATACCAGCCTTTTCTCTTTGTGCAAACACTGTTTATTTACCAACACTTAAAGTTGTTTTCACAACTATTTTGTTATAATGGCGACCCCACTTGAAGCTTTTCATGATTCGACTGATAACTTAACTGATGATCCAGATTTAAAGGAATCTTTTAGTAATGTGACGCATCGGGATAAACCATTCTCACAGCCACAAACATCAGCCTCTTTGTTTCATGGTTCAAATTTTGATCAACCTGTCCAAGGTCAACCAGATAATAGGATTACTTATGTGATAAGGGATGATAACTTAAAATCGTGGAATTTGAAGTTTACAGGCGATTCAAGTTTAGTGGATTTTTTCTTGCGGATTAACGATTGTATGAGATGTAAGGATATTCCTGAATCAAAAGTCGTCAAATGTTTTTCTGACCTTTTAGGAGGCAAAGCCCTCGATTATTATAGGCAAATCAGAGATTCAGTAGTTACTTTAGATGACTTACATATTAAATTTAAATCATTCTTTACAGCCTTTGACAGTGACTACGTATTAGAAAAACAAATTAGGGATCATAAACAAAGCTCGAATCAACCTTTACATATGTACATTTTAGACATGCAAACAATGAATTCAAGGCTAACTTCTCCCCTAACGGAAAGCACCCTTATTGAAATCATTAAACATAACTTGCTACCCGTCTACGCACAACTTTTGGCTGTCAATGATATAGACACCATCGACAGATTAATTTCTTTAGGCAAACGTTACGAGGCATATGCTGTCTCACCATCTTCCAGTTCCAATAACAGGCCTTCTAAAAGTCAAAAACAAATTAACGTTGTCAACACACAACCTCAAAAGAAATTTAATTCTTCTATTATATGCCTTAAATGCAAAAAAGCGGGTCATTCATATAAACACTGTAAAACAATTCGTGATATTGTTTGTTTCAAGTGTAAGGCAAAAGGTACACTTACGTCCGTTTGTCCTAAGTGTAACCCACCCTTAGCTACCCACCCGACTAAGCAGCAACCTTCAAATTCAAAAAACGTAACTACTCTAGGAATATCTAGTTTTAATTCACAACAATGTTTAGGTACAGTTACACCAGGCATTTCATCTACAAATCTTGACAACAGAATTTTTCTTGAATTTTCAATAAATAACTTTACTTATAAAGGACTTTTGGATACCGGTGCCAATCTTTCAGTTATAGGTAACAGCTACCATAACAAACTTTACGAATTAGGATTCGAGTTACAGTCAACTGACTTAATCGCTAGATGTGCTAACGGCTCTGAAGTTAAAACAATAGGAATTATGTTAGTACCTATTAATTATAATGGTAAAATTTTTAACATAACATTTATGGTTATACCGGAAATATCGGATAACTTTATTTTAGGAATGGATTTTGTTTATCAATCTGGAATTTTTAATTCATTCAACTGCAACAATGTGGCATCTACAGAGAATATTCACAATATTCACTATCAACTTTTAAATAAATTTTGTGGTATAATTTCCAAGAGTGAACTTTCTCCATTGGAATCAATTGAGTTAGACAAATTGATTAATAAATTTAGAACCATTGACTCTGAAACTAACGGTTTAGGTAAAACCGATATAATTGAACATAAAATCGTAACAACAGGACCACCAATTAAACAAAAATACTATCCTTTATCTCCAGCAAAATTACAAGCATTAAATGCGGAAGTCGATAAAATGTTACAATTAGGTGTCATCGCACCATCGAAGTCACCATGGTCAAGTCCTGTCGTTATGACTTCAAAAAAAAACGGTTCACTTAGATTTTGTCTAGATGCTAGAAAGTTGAATGACGTCACTATAAAGGACTCTTATCCATTACCTTATATATCCTCAATTTTAGATAACCTCAGAGGCGCGCGCTATTTAACTTCAATTGACTTGTCAGCAGCTTACTGGCAAATTTCACTTTGCGACTCGGATAATACAGATGGATCTGGTACTTCTTGCCAAAAGACTGCTTTTGTTGTGCCTAATCGCGGACTTTTTGAATTTAAAAGAATGCCTTTTGGTTTGTGCAACGCCGGTTGCGACATGCAACGCTTAATAGACTCTTTATTTGAACACAAGTATGGCGAAAAAATTTTCGGATACTGTGATGATCTTTTAATTGCAACCAGCACCTTTAGGGAGCATTTAGATATTTTACATGCGGTTTTTGAAAAATTAAGTAATGCAGGTTTGACTATTAATTTTGATAAATGTAATTTTTGCAAAGATGAATTGCGTTACTTAGGTTATGTTGTAAGCTCACAGGGTCTGCAAACAGATCCAAAGAAATTAGACTGTATTAGACAATTTCCTAGGCCAACTACAGCAAGACAATTGCGTGCTTTCATTGGTTTATGTTCTTATTATCGCAGGTTCGTTAATAACTTTTCTACAATAATAGCACCAATGACAGCTTTAATTGGTAAGAAAAAGGGAAAAGACGCAATTGCTTGGGGCGATGAAGCTGAAAAGTCATTTTTGGCACTCAAAGAAGCTCTCACTCAAGCACCAGTACTTGTCTGTCCCGATTTCTCCATACCTTTTCAAATTCACACCGATGCTTCGTCGGTGGGAATTGGTAGTGTTCTTGTTCAAGAAATAGATGGTATAGAACATCCTATAGCTTTTCATTCACGTCTGCTGTCAAAAACAGAGAGAAATTATAGCACCACTGAGCGTGAACTATTAGCAGTGGTCGACTCTGTCTTACATTTTAGGCCTTATATAGAGTGTTCTCACTTTATTTTAGTAACCGACCATATGAGTCTTAAGTGGTTAAAAACACTAAACAATCCTTCCGGACGTTTAGCTCGTTGGTCCATGCAACTAGCATGTTTTGATTTTGAAATCCGACATAGAAAGGGTACATCACACATAGTCCCAGATATTTTGTCTAGAATGGAAATTAGTGCAATCACATTCACTGGAGGTAATTCTTCTAAGGATGAATGGTATAACACATTATTTAAAAATGTGCAAATAAATCCTATGTTTCATAAAAACTATCAAATTAAAGATAATATTTTATTTCGATATAGTAAACCGACGTCTAAATTGCACGAGGAAAACGCTTGGAAAATCGTTCTACCTCATGAATTAGTACAGGAATGTATAAAGCAGAACCATGAATTAAACGCAGTACATCCTGGTATATTTAAAACAGTAGCCAAAATAAAAGAAAACTATTTTTGGAAAAACATGTATGCAGATATTAAAAACTATGTATCTAATTGCGAGAAATGTAAAGCTTACAAACACACAAACAATATACCACACGGTCACATGACAAATCAAAAAAAGGTCGACCGTCCCATGCATACACTATCTATAGATATTATAGGCCCTCTGGCTAAGTCATATTCTGGTCATAATTACATTCTTTCAGTAGTTGACGTTTTTTCAAAATATTGCTGGCTACATCCTCTTAGGACAGCTACTACTAAAACTGTCACTTCTTTTCTTGAGTCGGAAATTTTATTTAAAGAAGGTACTCCGTGTGTTATTATCTGTGATAATGCTACAATTTTTCAAAGTAAGGATTTCAAAAACTTTTGTTTACAACACTCAATTCCTAAAATTTTTTATAATGCATATTATGCACCCCAGTCTAATACTGTTGAGCGATACAACCAAACAATCCAAACCTGCTTAGCTATTTTAGTTGAAGAGGATCACAGGAAGTGGTCGACATTTCTCCCTCAAATACAACTATACTTAAACACTACAATTAATCTTGCTACTGGTTATACACCATACTTTTTGGCTCGAGGTCGCGAACTCATCGCCGACGGTGCAATGCACATCTTAAGAGGCAGTGCTCCACATTCGGACGATGAAATCGAACCCACACCTAGGAACATAACAGCCCAGTCCTTAAATGACCTGTCAGATATCTTTCAACGTGTTAGCTGTGCATTGACCAAGGCGTACAAACAGAACGCTCACAGATATAACCAGCGTCGCCGAGAGCTCAGGCTGCGTGTGGGTGATATAGTGTGGAGGCGTAACTTTGTACAGTCAAACGCAGCAAAGTCTTTCTCAGCTAAACTAGCACCGAGGTTTGTTAAGTGTAAAATTGTTGACAAACTATCTGATGTTGTTTACCAATTAGAGGAAATCGACACAAAAAATATCGGGAAGTATCATGTAAAGGACATTATTAAAGTGCCACAAGGCGTATAACATGTGCAAGTATTTTCCTTTTTTTTTGTGACAAAATTTCAAGTTTATGTCATATTTTGAGATTTTTTTTAATTCTCACTTTTTTAGACAAAACTTAAAAGGTTTTGTACCTGTGCAGTTCAAGGAGCTCAGTACTGTTTGTTTGATCAAAATCGGTTCAGTACTTTTCTTTAAACAATTGAAATTAAGTTCTCACTTATTTCACTTTTGGTACTTAAATGTACATTTTTTTGCACTATTCATGAAAATGAAAAGTGGTGTGTGTATACACATCTTTTTTACCTTGAACACACACTTTTGAGCAATTTTGATCTTTCTCATTGTTCCCACAATAATGGAGAACAAGTTTTTTTCTTTGAAGAAGTTAAGATTACCAATTTTAGCCCATACTTACAATCTTTTGTATGAGTGACGACTCATAATTTCCTGGACTTTGACAATAACCAGCCATCATTCCATGATGAGCTGATGTTATCTTTTCCCAGTCGCCTGATCAGCACTGTGGTACACTTTAGAGGTATATCATACATATATTATGTAAATGTATCATTATACTTACATAGTAATTTTAAATAAACTTAGTATATTTAAGCTTGCTTAAGTTAGTGGGTATCACTTACCATATTTTCTCTGTCAATAAAAATAAATAGTATTAAATACTAGATTTATCACTTTAGATATGCTCAATACATACTAGGTAGGTATAGCATTATGGTTACTTATAGGATAGCATACCTTAGTTATTATATCTTAGTAGTTTTAAATGAGGATCCTCCAGTAATCTAAACTATCTAATTAGATATTATTGCTAGTTTAAGACATAGCTTAGGTTTCAGTATTTCTGAACTTTAGTATTATTAAGGTTAGTTCATAACAATAGTAAAAAACTTTAACTTAGGTTTAAAAGTTTTTTTTTCTCGGTAACCCCGGCTGTGTCGCCTAACTGATAGTTAGTCTCTTTTGTTCGAAGAGGGGTATTGTAGCAGTGTATTTTGTAAATACCTACTACATTGGTTTAAATACAATGAAACGCATGGATTTCCATCATTCTTGTTTATTTTAGTATTTGCATAGCTTAGTACAATCTAGAATAGCCTTCAGCTCATAATTTAACGCTATATTGGTTTAATTATTACATTTTGAACATTCAGCAATGTCAATGACATTCATATAGGAACTGTTCGATAACCACCGGACAGAATGTAGACATTATAGGTATCTTCGGAATCGTCATAAAATCTTCTTTCTGAATATTACATTAGATTAGAGATTCGTGATAATCCAATTAATAATATTTTGACAACATAAGTTTCATTCAAAAGCATAGACTAGATCGATGTTTATTGCGTTTTGGATATCATCATATTCGCCCAGACGTTTGTCTATGGTAATACATTTTTATTTATTTCTCCGCAATTAAACATCCGTTCTGAGACATATTCATATATTGTCGCATAGAAAAATATTAGTAACATTTCTAGCATAAACGATTTAATAATCTCAATTATCGTAAATCATTATATTGACTGAAGTCTGTGGCTGTTGAATGATTTAGTAGTCTGTCATTACTGAACGATGTACGGTTTCCGATATCGACGGAAGGCATCGAACGGATTGTTGAATCAGTTCGGCTCAAGCGCTCGCGCAGGATACGCGTGTCGTCCTGCACGACTGACCGGCTCATTTTAGACGGCAAGGCCCCGCATGTCTGCCGCCATATTCCTTTGAAAATGTACAAGTTCGCCTGAGTTTTTATTTAGCAGCGAGTACGCTTCTCGCAATGTTTAATCGTTCTTAATCAGGCTGGGTCGCCACCCGTTTTCCTTTGATGTAACTTAGATTACTTATTCCGTATTTCATCGTACGGCGCGCCATGGGACCGCCGCCATTTTAGAACTTCACGACCGCGTTTCACATAACTTTATTTCTACGTGATGGACCGGGACTCCTCCCGCTTCGCGATCGCGAGATCATCAGCCAGGATGGATTTCGTCGTCTCCAGGCGCCGATGACATACTCGACGAGGAGCTCCCCCCCGGAGTGCGCACCCCGCCACGCCACGTCACGCCGCGACGGCTTTGCTTTGGACGGGACGTCCGAAGGGCTAGTCTTCTAGTGTCTGCCGGTCACCCCAACCAGTAGACGATCCCAAGGATTCACCGTGTTCTACTGCTACTGCTGGCATCTTGCATGATCACGCCACGTCACGCGTCGCACGTTTTCCCATCCGCCTGCCCGCGCTTGCGACCCTGGATGCAGCTGCGACCACTGTCTTCGCGCTTCAATCTCGAGGTTCGCCACCCAGCGACGTCACGCCGGATGGACAGCCGTTCTTCGTTCGTCTGCGTTGCGCGTGCGGAGTGATGCGTTCATGGTACCATGTAAGTCAATCTCAATAATATATTGTCTGGCCAGAAAGTGTAGAGTCAGTGTGCGTATCGTATCTCACGGGAACCGTTGCCCTATCTCCATCGCGGACAGTATAATCTGAACTTTAATCTAACGTAATTTAGCCTAGTCTAAATATTGCCTTTGCGGATCGAACCGCCATGTAACTCGCGAAGTTATCAATATAAGATCTGGTTCAAATTATCATCTTTTATTTCAAATAGACTTCCCACAGGATAAGCTTGCAAGAGGTCCTTGATCCAATAGTTCAGTGTATCTACGAGAGCCGAAGGAGTAGACCATTTATCTTAATTCACACAAATAACTTGTTCGCGTAGAATTTGATTCTTTACATTTTAAAGTCACCTCACATACACTCTAACCTCCAATCCTGCACCTTTAATTCGAAATCCGCAAGCTAACAATCAATCTTTTTTTTTTTTCTCTTTTTTTTTATACGCGACACGATCTCAAAGGCTGTGTTAACTCTGAATACACGACGATTTTAATACTTGGAACTGTCCCCAGTCAACAGGAGAACACAATTATTATCGTAGTTGGATGAATACAGTTACGATCATAATAAAATAATTGTCGTATAAAAACATCGCCTCCGTGCAGCGTTACCTGCGGCGACGGGGTCGGCGGCGGTGGCGGCGGCGCCCGCCTGTTCGCTTCGCAGCGGAAATGGAAAAAGTTTAGCTCAGCTCACTGTTTTATTAGCTTTGATGTGTCGCTAATCTATGTTAAAGATATGTCTGAGACTTTACGACGATAAACTATTACAAAAGTTGTTTCAATTCGTCGCTTGATTATAACAAAATGCGACGTTCATACGACTAACAATAAAAATATTAACTCTATGAAATGGCTATAAAAGTTGCAAATTGGACCAATAGTTATGTTGATAATATGACGGTATTTAAATTAGAACGGTATAAGGTTCAACAGGATGCACATGAGACACGTGAACTTGGCCTCAGCACTGCGCTGCGTCCGAATTCTACCCGGAACAGTGCAGTGGCAGCAAGGCGTCACTACGCTTAATAGGAGAAGCGAGCCGGGGGCATTCCGGCTGCAACTGGCCGCTGCGGGAATTTTAATATTTTTCAGCGACGGCGCGGTTATGGCTGGGATCAAATGAAAAACTGACGGCCGCTCCCTGGTTCTCTCCGGTCGGTCGTGTAACACGGGACGGTATGCCGTATAAAAGCAAAGCAAAAAAAAAGGAAGAAATTATTACGGACCATTTAATAAAATATCATTCGGAGATCAATAAATAATAGTTGTGAGTGGCTTAGCAATGAAGCATGTTCCTTTAAGCAATGTTTGAATTGGTAAGATGAGTGGTGAGTCTTCACAAGGGTCAACACTTTGTGAAATGGATAGAAATTGATAGATTAGTTATTATTTGCATTCCAGTGTCGTCCTACGGTAACTTAAAGAACTTAAAGAAACACAATTAAAAGGTCTTAAATACACAAAACTGCATACAAAGTATTTACGTGATACACATTTAAAGTTTGAATGTGTCGATGACTCGCCAGAACTTTTGACGACCAAGTTTGAATCAAACACCTTACTGAAGCCGCGAGGCGTCCCTCAGTGTGCCAGTACCCCCCTCAGTCGGGAGCACAAAATGTAAAGTGACGACGAGTAATCCACTTCTGGGAGTGTTCGACCGCAACTGACAAGCTTCAGAATCCTGCCCTTAATTGTAGGCCGAAGTTTGTCGTTTAAGGGGATTACTAGTCAATAGATTTATGAACGGTTGAATTGAGTCGCTTCTCTCACAGAGCTCGAGCTGTAATGTCGTTAAAGGTAGCCCTGCAAGGCTATTCTGTTTTGTAACTCGACAGCGGAATCCGCAATGAGTGTCAATTCTGGCAAGGAATTTTGATACTCATCGCGGATTCCGCTGTCGAGTTACAAAACAGAATAGCCTTGCTGATTGCGGTGTGTCTAGCGTGTGATACATCTGTCACTGCAGTGTGAATGTACCTTAGTTTCAGTAGCTGTAACGAAGCCACTAAACTGCTATCAGTATAATTTTGTCCAAGAAACCCTCAGACTGCTTGTAGCTCTATGTTTGCTCTATAACAACTATCGCATATGTGCTCGCAGCCTAAATAAGTTGTCTTGAGTTGACGAATAGTTGAACCAACGTGAGTGCGTTCGGAACTTACAAGTGGTCCTTACCGGCAAAATTTACTGCAAGTTTCTTTTGATAACGTTAGATAGCTCTGTGTTCGATGACGTCAGCCGTCAAGCCAAAATATTGACTTTTATAAGGCAAAGATACACCAGAATAAGAAATAACAAACTTTTGTCACTTCCCTGGAACGCTCATAGTTCGGTGGCTTCTTTTTTACAACTATTCTTCGGAGTGTTTTCATTCTTCAGAGGGCACGTATAGCCGTTGGTCCCGCTTATTGTCGTTGGATAACTGTTACACGGCTTGCGACTCTTGGATTGGCCACTAAGCTCGCACTGGAGTGTGTGATGGAGTATCCTCTAGGCTTCCCTAAGAGGAGAGATCGGTGGCCAATTAAACAATATAGAATAATGAAGAAGCAGCCAATCGGAGATAGATTGATGATCTGTTGATTGGGGTCGTCAGTGACCTCATTACTCATTACCGGTGACTGGGGAATGACCGGCGCCATTAATGCAATGTCGCGGCTAATTACTGCTCTCGTGATTAATATCGCTGGTCCGTGTGTACCGCATACCTACTTGATTGCAACTAAATATTATGATAAATACAATTAAAGCGAAAGTCAAATTAATTTGTTCATATACGTGAATAATTATAGCAATATCCACTTATCGTCATAGGCCATTCTCTCATTTCACGGTTGCGGTTACCTTACACCATCACCGCTATCGCAAAAGTAATAACCTACTACAAAAAAACTGCTACACACATAAAAGCTTCAAAATTGCCCCAAAACCACGAAGTTTCCTGCGTTCGAGAAAAACCTTCCCAAAGTTTGTTAGTAGTTCGCTAAATGGAACTGTCTCGTTCACTATAGGGGACATATTTATTTTTTGTTTGGAGTTCTATTTTTATACCTCCTCCATTTTTTGTTGTCAACTTTGTTCTTACTTTTTCTTCTTTTAATCACCTGAGTTCGGTTTAGTCAATACCTACTTAATATTATAAATGTGAAAGTTTGTCTGGATTTTTGTTACTCTTTTACGCAAAAATTACGGATTTACATGTAACACATGCACGCAGGTAGACCACACGCTGGAATAACTATATACAGGGTACTTCTTATCCTCGAAAACGCGGGAAAAACCGCGGCCATGCAGTTTTGATTATAGGACCATTCGGGCTCTCTTAGTATGTACTCCGTGATTGAATGTGACCGAATGCCATTGTGTAATTAAAATGCGACCGAACAATTCATGACTTCATATACAACGAGCCACTTAGAGCTTCTTCAAGCCCATTGCTCCATGCAGTATACTAATTATTATAATTATATGGTGCTGGTGACTGTGGCCTTTGTCGATGTGGCGTGGTGGCGATGCGATGCGGCTCGACTTGGCGCGGCACGGCTCGGCGTGGCGACGCGACGTGGCGACTGTTACGCAAGTGCTACGTTTCAATATTCATGCGCGATTACTCGACGCGCGGATTATGCACGATGAATATGCGAGCGCGTGCCTTCTCGCTAGCACAGCTCCTTGCTTTAATCGCACAGTTAGTGGCGAGCTTTTTAGGATGTTTATGCTAAGACGTTTACTAACACGTGCCTTCAAATTCTTTGGTAAAATTAACTTTCTCGTTGCATGTGTTCGGAGGAATCCATCTTCTGATACGAGATGTCATGTCTGAAATGAAATGAAATGAAAATCTGATATAAGCCGGGGAAGCAATAACCCACTTGTGTTTACCGTATATTTACACAGGTAACTTCAAATCCTCGTTACCGTATTTTTCATAAATCAATTGGCCGGATGCTCAGGAAGAAATATTTTATCCCGAAACATAGGTACTATAAAATCCTGGTGATTCAGGAGGCTCATAGTTCCTGGCGACGCGACGCGACGCGACACGGCGCGGCGACGTCCCGGTCGTGAGCCGCGATGTTATCCGCTGAGTAATGGCCGCATCGATCAGCGGCTGTCTTCATTCGTCTCCCGCCAACAATGAATAGCCCTCACCTATCTCATCGCTCCGAGAAACATGAGAATCAATGGGATTTTGCCTCACCTTGGAGGAGCTGATACTCTAGTGAATAATCACCAACTTTTTATCACTGCGACATCTTACGAAGGATCAAATGGTCCATTAGATATGATGAGGGGCTAAGAAAACGATCAACAATAGAATGTGTAAATAGTATTTTGATAATACTTTGTTAAATCTATAACTATTAAATTTGCTTTTCCACTAGTCGAGGGACACCGTTCGGCTTTTAGCAAAAAGTACAAACGTGCCGAGCTATCCGCAGCCAACATTACGAATTCTGCTGTCGAAGGCTCGCGGTGAGGAGGTGGCGGCTGGCGGCTGAAGGTAGCGGCAGGTCTCCACTTCACGCCGAAGTTTGACCGCAGATTCCCTCCTCTCCGCAGACTCCTCGCTCAACTCCGATAAATTGTTATTTTGCGCTGACAGTTACCGAAAGTTAAACTAGTATTTGCCAGCACTTTGAAAATCGGTTTTCGCAAAGGGCATTGCAAGATTTCGTTTGAATAAATTAAACAAAATGGACATTTAGTTAACCCGATGTTTATTTTTTCTACTTGCAGACTGGCAACCTCGCAGGTACTCGCGTTCGGTAAACAAGATCGCAATAAGCAGAGCTTCTGCATGTGTATGTGTGCATAAAGACTCAGAGGGAGACTAAAAACGGCAGCGCATTAAAATTTATCATGGAAGTAGGTAACAGAATCGCAAACACCTAGTACGTAAAGAGATAGATGAAGTGTACCGTCTTACTTCGAATATTTGAGCTACATTTTAAAGATATCGTAGGACATTATTTTACTCTGAATTACACTAATCATGAATTCATTATTTTAGTATTTATTGTACACCAATCTTACCTTGTTTATGATCCATGTAATTGGGCCTAATTTTTTCGTGTCCGCGATGATAAAAATTTCAATATTGGAGAATGCTAAAAATCGAAGAACGACACAAGAAAACACGATCACAATCAAAAAGCGAGTCCTTGAGCTGAGATGATCCCATACCATTGGGTGGTAAGGTACCTACGCCGGCCGTGAAAGTTCCGAGAATTATCCATTAGTTTCGGTAAGAAGGTTGATGTCACTTACAATGAAGCATTACATTGTCTTAGGAAATAGCATAAAAATAAAATATTTCCAGATATCGTGGAAACACCTACCGATATCTATAGAATTCTACTACCATACATTTAATTTAACCAGCCATAATTCTAGTTCATATTTTACTGCCCCAGATATTGGGACCGTAAAACATTATCGCCCATTAAGTGAGAACGTACAGCATCGCTGTATGGAGTTCGATATAATTTATTATTCACGCTGGCAACACTGGAGGAACTTTGACAAGTATTGCCCGCGCCGTAAATAATGCTTCGTGCTCCCAAATTAGAAGTTTTGTCGCCGTAATTACGATACAGGGAATATCGCTTTAGATATTAAGGTAGACGAGTTTGTTGATAACGATGAGGATGGTGCGGTACAGACATACCAACTACGGAGCTTGCTTGGTTGTGTCGATGTGGATAGCAAGCAATCTCTACGACCAGTAAAATTATAAAACTAATCAAACTCCAGGCTTAGTTGTCTTTCTGTCCAGCACATAATTATGTCATCGACATACCTATAGTACATATACTATGTATGTATGTCCTATATAGGACATAATTGCGTGCTGGGCAGAGACAGACAGGCAACTGGACGTTTTCGTAAATAAGTTAAATAAAATCCATCCAAAACTCCAGGCTTAGTTTGCAACACGTAGAAACGAGAAATTACTCAAAACATGTCACGAATTCTTCATAGGGAATTGTCAGGATTCAGTAGAATGCCAAAGCCAAGTGACCTGTGTGACAACTGAAAGGTGGGACGCGGCGCGACCGGTCAGATAATTGCCAGAAAGTCAATGTGGAACAGAAAACAAATAAAATATCGTCGGAAAATAATTACACTTACCACTTAGCCTCGGTATTACCTTGGTGCTTCTAGGTAATACCCGTGATGAGCGAACTTCTTCTCCATTGCAATAACAAACAATATGAATATTATGATTGTTAAAGCACGGTCGAACACTGCAATATAACAAAACTTTTACAACTCCAGAGTAGTTTGTGGTCACAAACTGGAAAAGTAGGGTATAAATCATTTAACGGTTGCAAATCAATTTTATTCGTCGTCCAACTTCGCGAAAGGCGTCGACTTTCCGACTTAATATTTAGCTAGAACTTTACCTGCCTTTTTACCTTGGATTATTTTTCATGAATACATGATAATGTGTATTGGAAGATCTACCTTACCTAACTTTTTAATTTCTGGAAAATGTTAATATTTCTTCAACTTTCTTCAAGAAGGATTTTATAAAAAACGTCAAAACAGGCGCTACATTATTACTATAATATTATTTCTTCTGAGTCATCTATTTCAATTTCCTCTTTAACTATTCTAATTTAATTTAAAAAAATTCATCTCTCTAATGATAAACGCGTCCGACAGATCGAGTCCCATAAAACTTTGGCGCAATAAGATGTGTTAGTGCTCGTTCCTCAAGCAGGCGCCGTCAAACAGAGCAGCGCGGTCGTAAAATCCGACTGCAGTACGGGCAGCTCGCAATCATGAATCCCGAGTGCGGTGAAAGCAGCTGCAATAAATACGGCAGCAGTTATGGCATCGATTGCGGCACTTCCGTCGTAAAGTGCATTGAGAACGTCGCTGGTGAGTTACTGCCGCTTGTAAACACCAATAAAGTCTCGCGGCGACTCCGCCCGCCGCCCGCCAGCCAATAACTCCAAACACGATGACCATTGCGGCTCGGTGACTAAACTCGAAAGTGGATTTAATTGTTTGTAGTTAATTTTTCAATCACTGGAATATATTAAACCAGTAAAGTTGTTTTTCAAGTTACCCCAGTAGAGCACCGATGCCGCAGGTGTAGCCAGAATAATTACAACAGGATCACCAACTATGTGGCGGTGGTGAATGATGAAAGTGTAGTATGATAGGCATTATGACAAACAAACATACAACGTTCAATGCTTATCTTTGTTATTTAAATAAAAAACTTGAGAGGTGTCAAGGGACACCCGGATGGAACGAAGTTCATTAAATTTCTCATCGGCTTTGTTCTCCTAGTAGCTATACTTCTGATGACTGTGATCAATTTAAATGTCTTCAGATATGTACATGTATTATTACATCATACATTATTACACAATACATCATAAGTTTATACTTAGCGACATGGCTGGAGATGGTAGTTAAATATTCACAGCTTCCCGCCGCGCCGGCCCGCATCCCGGCGGAACCAGCGCAGCGCCCGTGCCACGACTAATCGGACCTTATTTAATCCTTCTACATTGTTTACACGTAGTGCGCAGTACGCAAGCAACTATAATAAGATTGTTCGCATTCGCGTACACGAAGTTAAGCGGTGAAACTAATAGTTTTAAGCAGCTTGTGGACGCTTCTGTTACCTGCTAGTTGCTACAGTACTGTTGTTGAGTCGCATTAACCGTGAATAGCTACTTATGTGATTGGTATAACTGGGTGTACTTTGATTGCAACTATTGTTTCAAAAACCAAAGGACACGAACTATCCAAAAAGAGGTTAAATTTTAATTGTTTGCAGTATTCACAAAATAAATCCTTTACAGTTTTAAAACTTTTCATGGACAGCGAGATCTGTAGAATTGTATGTAATTTTGTGAGACTAATTTAATCCTTTGTCCTTTAGTATGCCTTACAAATGTAGTGTGCGCGAGTTCGTAGCAGATGCAGCTCTGTTTCTCATTAATCCCAAGGGCTCCAAATATTTTTCGATCTTTAATTTAATATTAGATCATAAAACATTGTCGAGCCGTTCGCGTTGCCGCGACTGAGTTATTGCTCAATTTCTCATCCCTTGCCGAAGGGGCCCTTATCTACCTAATGATAAAGGCAGGCACGTAAGCTTATGCTAATGGCAGATGATAGGTCTGGCCCACCAGCCACCAGCCACCAGCCGCGGCCCCACCCCTCCCCTCCCCTCTCCAATGTGAGCAAGATGAATAGCGGCTATTATTAAACTGTCAGATTTATATTAAGTAGCGGAATATGAACTCACAAAAATATACGACATGATGTCGCGAGACAATAAAATATGATGAGACTGGATGAAATAGACATAAAAGAACTAAATATAAATGGCGGCAGCTGCGAGCGGAGAGTGAGGTGTGTGGTGTGACCAGCGCGGCGGCGCGGCGGCTTCGGCGGCGGCGGTGGAGCTCACGGTGTGGTTGGACATTTCTTTCGTAAGTCTGACGTCCAGTTTGATGTTATTATGTTTAGGGTAGCACGCTAGGACCAAAACTTTTTCTAGTCTATATAAACAAGCTCAGTCGACTATCAGCACCGGGAATGTACCTTTTGATGTTTGCTGACTATACATACAGTCCTTCTCTTCCATGAAAAGTACTGCAATCGGGTGCGACCCTAGCTGAGGGATGTCTTGCTGAAGTTACTACATGGTTGGAAAATAGTCCACTATCCATTAACACAAGTAAAGCCAAAAATACATGTGCTTCAGTAAATCTTCTGCCATCGGTCCCGCTTCTGATTTCTACTTAAAAATCGAAGAATAAATCGAACGAATATTGCGTGCACCTGCAAACAACTTATTCGAGTTAAAAATATCAAATATTTGGGTGTAACACTCGATGAAATCTTTAACTGCAAATGACATGTAAACACATAACACACCACACACCACACATACTTTTTTTTAATCTGTTAAATTTCTTAACTTCTTCACACATAATTATGGTTATTGAACATATTGTATTAGAATCATTGAAACACTGGCAGAGGACGTTGATACCCGAAACGCATTTAATGAGGAATGTATGAAAAATATGTCAATAAAGTATTATTATTAAGTACAAAAAAATATGACAGGATGTAAGCTAAATAAAAGTATGGATATATTCGTTATTAGTTACGGCTTTAGACCGTTATCTCCACCTCGGCATCACCTCGGCAGCAGCCAGGGGTAATGGCGCGTATGGAAATTTTATGACGATATTAAACCTTTTTATGCCGCCCATCGTCGATTTACGCGACCTCCTACACAATATTATATCCTGGTACTACGGACAGCTCTCACCACCGCTTACCACTGCTGGATGGATCTTTACCGGTCTGGCTAACTTCACCTAACACCCACCTGTAAGGAAACCGGTTTTTTTAAGTTTTCCATTAACTTACGAGTCATCGGTATGTTTTTCCGGTATGTCAGACACGAGTCACACGAGATACATGATGACCAACAATGAGCCATGGATGACCAAATTAATCTCCCACTAATGGGCAGCGACATTTGTAATCAACTACATAGTACAGCTCGTTCTACATTAGCTTCGTTACTTCCACACATAATAGCCACAGACGTCCATCGCGATCGCCTCTAGTAATTATGTTACACTCAAGGGAAATTAACCTCATGTTATATCATAGCGTTATTTTGTGTGACATTGTTTTTCGTTCGTGTGTTGATGATGTGTGCCATTATTGTGTCTTCATAGAGACGAAAATTTATAAATAAGCCACATGAGTATTTTAAAATAATCAAGAAACATTTCAACTACAATATATTATTATCTTCTTATCGTGCCGTTTTTGATGTGAAAAGTGTATATAGTAAACTAAATTGATATTTAACCCTTTTCTACGAGGAACGACAACACAGCTTGTCGTGGAGATATTAATATGTCAGACAGTATAACGCTACAATTCGGGGAAAATACACCATGTCATCGCCTGGTCCTCCTCATAGGCTTATCATTTAACGTATGTTTGTAATTGCATAAAATAGAGTGATTATTTGATTAATTGAAAGTAATCAGCAGTGATAGCCTAGCGGTAGAACGTTGGTCTCCCGAACGAAGGGGCCCGAGTTCAAATCCTGGCACGCACCTCTAATTTTCAAATATTATGTGCGTATTACATGTTAATTATCACTTGCTTCGGTGAAGGAAAACATCGTGAGGAAACCTGCACACCGGAGAGTTCTCCATAAAAAGTTCTCGAAGGTGTGTGAATTCTACCAATCCGCACTTGGCCAGCGTGGTAGACTATGGCCTAACCCTCATATTCTGAGAGGAGACCCCGAGCCCAGCAGTGAGACAATTATGGGTTGTTGCTTTTAAAGTAATCTCGTATTAACAACAGTGTCGTCGACCATTATATTGATAAAATTATACTAATAGTGTGAGTTGTAACCGGGTCAGCGTATTCCATTTTGTTTTACTAATGGTCACTGGCACGGAGTCTTCAGGACATTACCCAGTATCCAGAGGGCAATAACAAACCGATCCGATCAAATATTCTTGCGGTTCGTCCAACTCCAACACTTGGTGTTATACGCGCTAAAGGAATGACAACGATGAATGCAGAGTGCACGGCTCAGCTCAGTGAGACTCCAGCTGATACACACATGATACACGTGCGCAACATTAAAATAACATGAGTTTTTGGGTTAATACAACACTTTTCGATATGATATTTTATAAAAACAGTTTGTTGAAACTTATTAACGTATGATTTTAAACTTATATCACGTTGTCCACTGAACGTTACAAACGCGAACGATAAATTAATATGGTAATTGGGTAGAAATATCAGTCAGTATAAAATACAGAAATCGGGAGTACTCGTTTTTAATAAAAAAAAATATTAATTAAACCTGTCTATACATAACATAAGCGTTAACTTAACTTTCGTATGTAAACAGGTTCATTAGCTTGTGTTCACATGTTTCCCGCTTAACACTTAATAAATTCAGCCACAAGACGAAATTCAACTGCTACGAGCAAACAGTACACAACTTGCGTTCTTGACTTTACTACCCGGCAGTAGAAGGTCTGCTCGTTAAATGCATATAAGACTGTCTTAAAAGTAACAATGCATCAGTTTGTCACAGCACATCAGGCGTACCGATTTAATAAAGTTGTTCTAGCCGCTTCAATAGGTTTCAATAAAAAATCCTGAAAAACGAGATTTTAAATAAAAAGTTGCATTAAAACGAAGAAAACCATTACATTAGCGTGGAGATAAACAAAATGGCTCATTACCCCATTAATTTTCCTAATGAAAGTCGACAGTGCGTTACCGAGAACGTATGTGACAGCCCTGAGATATAGTCCCCGGCCTACTGTTCCAGGGCGGGGAATTTATGTGCACTCGGCAATGAGACTCCCGGGACTACATTTAACCGTGTTCCGTTATACCGAAGACATTGCATTTTTTGTAAATACTTTGCACTGTATGAATTTCCATAGCGAGACGTAACTTTGTTCTTTTTAAATAGCCGACAAACGAACTGACGATCCACCTGATGGTAAAGTGGCTGTCGTCGCCCATGGACATCAGCAACACCAGAGGCATCGCTGATGCGTTGCAGGCCAAGAAAGAGAGAAGAATAAGAAACAAAGAACTGGCTCTCAAGCCCTAGCCCCAGCCGGAACACGACGAGTCATTTGGCGACTGACTCAAGCAAGAGCTTTTTTAAGCATTTGGCTTATTTTTGGGAAGTGGGAGGTAAGACTGTCTCAATAAGTAAGCGTTCTGTGCTTGGTATCCTGAGTCTCTGGGGCCTAGCAATTATGTGACGTTAGCAGCAGTGCAGTGGGTGCAAACTCCAGGTTACCATCAGCAGAACTATCCTATAGTTCAACTAGGTACCAGTGAGTGCTGTGAGCCAGCTCGAGTCAGTATTCAGTCCGTCACACATGTCATGTCAACATCGAGACCACAACAGGATTATTACAAAAAACTAAAATTGTTTTTGAAACTTCATAAAAATTTAATACCTATTTCTTTTTCTTTGAACTTCGTTCTAAATTGCTATTCTAATTTATGTAAAAAATAGCTGATTGAGTAAACCGACTTATATCGATATTCAATATTGAGATATCGGTTACTTTCGCAAGCAAAATGAATTTTTGGATTGAAAAATGGGTAACTGACGAATTAATTGATTCCAACCGCAAGCCTTCTTCGAAAAGATTCATTCGAAAAGAAATCACGAAGGCTTTGTCTGTTCCCTTCCGAATTAATTGTTTTCGGATCACCCCGCCGCCGCTCGCCGCGCCGGGCGCCCCAGCCGCCCCCGCCGCCCCCGTCGCCGCCGCCCTCAAACAAATGTTTTATTACGGCGGAGGCATGGTAATGAAACACAGATTTATTTTCCACAACGAGCTCTAATGCAGTTTGTACATCCTCGCCCAAACAAGTTATTTGCAACTCTGTTTAAAGGTTTTATTTAGGAAAACATTATCAGCTCCAGCTACGCTTAGTGATAAATAAATGATGATAGCGCCCGGTCCGGACGCTTAGGACGCCCGGACACGGCCAGCAGCCTGACATTAATTCTTCACCAAAAACTTATTTGTTCATAGAGTGGAAAATCTTTTGCTTAGAATTAGGTACATTCCCTAATTATTGTTTTCATCTGGCTAATACATCGCATTATAACAGCATTTATGCGGTTTCAAAAAGATACGGTAGGCGTCGTTATCCTTTACACCTTAAACACCCGCTCCTGATGTCAAAAAATTTAAACCAGAAATCGCAATCAATATTGGTAAAAAATATCCTGAAACTGATCACAAAGAATACCACATACAACGAAAGAGCTAACTACGTTAAATGATCTTCGACGGCGTCAATAACATGTCTGATGACGTATTAAAGTTTTTTCGCGGACGCTCGCACAAAAACTGTCAACGCGCATGTGTAGACGGCATTATGTTCACATAAACAAGCGGAACATTGCAACGGTTTCTGCCAATCAGGCTGAGACAACACCACCACCACCACCAGCACCACCAACACCATCGGCAAACAGCCATCTATTGATTTAACGTAAATCTTATGAAATGGAATTGTCCGTCATCTATATTTCCGCCATCCCTCGACTCCCTCGTCCCCCAATGTTCGGGAAACTTAAAGACTATCGCTAATACTTAAGAGCAGCTTGGTTAACTGTGTCTTTCTTATACTTTCTTCTCTTTTCTTTTTTTGGTTAACAACGCATAGATGATACCTACGTTGCTGATATTCATGGACCACGGTTACCACTAATACTCGTATCAGATTAATATCAGGTTTCTATAAAAGAACCTTTTGTGTCCAATAATTATTTTAATACGAAATGTTGATGAAATCACTACATTGCAAATGACGAAAATCAATTTAAGGAGCGTCGAATATCGGCGGTACAACGTAGCGGGCTGCGGCCATCCATATTCCATCGTCCGCTCGTCGATTACCTTTCGCTACAGAAGCGTCAGAAGCTAATGAGCCAGTTCCTCGCGATACACTTTTCGTCGAGTCATGCGTAATGAAGTACCTACATGACTGCGGCTCGACCGTTCTCTCATTCTCTCGTTATCTCCTGAAATAGTCTTATTAGTATTTCAGATATGCATTTGTTCATGTGGTTTATGATTAAAGAAAATTAATCGACAGTAGCTGGTTAAGAGAAACGTCATTTGAATGTGAGGCGCCCCTCATAATTTACGCAATTTATCAAGATTTGTTTGTACTTTTTCGACTATTTACCAATGCGGTCTCGTGTAAATAATTTTATCAAAATGAGTTTGATAATCGCGGTCTCATATGAATCGTGAACGTATTTATCGAAACCAATTATTTAAATCAGAATCAAGTAACTGGTTTAGATAGTTTCATTATTGAAACTTGGCTATCGGAATAATGTGATCTTTTATTTTATCTAATTGTTACTTTAACTCTAATTGAAACTTCGTCATTTTTGAACTCAGCTCCTTCATAATCGATCAATCGTATGAATATAAAACCCGACACAGCGCCGTGCACTCTGCACTCTGCAGTCCGCAGCGAGCAGCGTGCAGCGAGCAGCGTGCAGCGAGCAGCGAGCAGCGAGCAGCGAGCAGCGAGCAGCGAGCAGCGAGCAGCGAGCAGCCTGCAGCGTACAGTCGGCAGTCGCACATCGCATTCGGTAATTACGCAGTAACTCGTGCAACAGTGATTTCATTTGGCTGCGAGTTAATGATCCATTGACTCCCAAACTCGCGAGCTGTTTACCTTGTACTCGTATTTCTATCGCTTAATTTGCTACTCTTAAAGTGTGTTTTATTAAATACTTTTTCATCATAATTAACGATAATAATCTGATTTCGATGAAAGGACACGATGATGAAGTAAGAAAAAAGAATGCGATACTGACCGGCAGCCAGATTCCATTAGTAAGCTTTCTCCAGTGCATTTTCATACACAGCTTTAATTATACTTAAGTTTAGTAGTTTTAGACATTTGTACAAGGAAAATCAATCATTTTACATCATCTTGTGTCTTTATGTAGTCCACATTTTCTCATAAAAACAGGAGTCAGATTCGAAAAGGCCCGAGAAATGAACAAAAACGTGTATACCTACTTACAGAGAACGGTGCAAGGCGCTGTGAGCTGAAGTCGCTTATACTTCACGCTCTCGACTACTTAACTCGATAAAGTGCTTCGCAGCTTCACTTTACTTCTTTTTTCTCTCTCAATCACAGCTCTAACCTGTCGTAAACGTTATTCATAATCATCGTTATTCATAATAATTGACACAGTCTAAAACGTCTTAAACGACTGATCGATATCTGACGACCCTGCAGCCTAGGTGGTAGCGACCTTGCCTGCGAAGCGAGGGTTCCCGGATTCGATTCCTTGCCGGGGCAGATATTTATGTGATGGATAAATATTTGTGCTCGGGTCATAGGTAGTGATGTATTATATTTGTCTTCTATGCCACCCGTGACACAGGTAAAAATCTACTGCGGAGATAGGTAGGTATTAGTGCGTAAGCGTTAGCGTTAGTTAGAATGTCAAGCTTCATAAAATTTACAGCAATTATCGATGTAAATTGATTATTCAAGTAAATTAATTATTATCTCTGACATGAAGTGATAGATGTGTGAGACAGTTTTATGACAACATTCTGAATATATTGGAAATATTTTGAGAAATGGGAAGAAAGACTATAAGATTTTATTGTATGCAAATTATAACTATATTTTACTTCAAGCAGTTTGTCGTTCAAATAACACAAACGTAACGACATAGTTTTCTAGATGATCCCATTGATAGGTTACTAGGTAACACCAACACGCCAGCCTATATCATTCTAAAAGAGATGGAATATATACATGACAACAGAACGTTCTTGCTCTCATATTTGGTGCCTGTTTCAACGTTGACGACGCGCGACGTAAGCACTGTTTGGGACAATGATCACTCACCTCTAGCCTCTAGCACCCTTCGCATTACGCTGCACATAGGGCTCTGTCAGATTAGGCTTGTTCTGCTCGTTTTAGGTTGATTTTGTTGACGCTGGCGTCTTGACACATGCGTTTTATGTGCGTGGATGCACTAGTAAGCGTGAGTCACTTATGAGTTATTTCGTCGCCCCACTTTGCGCAATTATTTTGAACCAGTACAAGCTGAAGTTATTGCGTGTTAGCACATTGTGCACGTTTGAAATGTATACCAAAACGAGTGTGCAATGGCCAGAAAAAAAGCTCCGAAAAACCCTTTAAAAAGTAAGGCTTTTTACACTCAGTTGCCAATCACAATTTACACAAAGAGACGACCGTACTACGTTTATTGAACGTAGACTGCGCTACGCACACAAATAAAAAGTATAACCAATACAGTGCAAGCTGTGACTGCACCCATTTCCGAGTGGGTTTGTTTCGACACTCCACTCGCGAATGGACAGGTTACACAGAATACTCATAAAAGAGAAAACACATTCAAACTATGTATTTGACTATCCATTTATTATATCTTTATTAGAGGCTCAGTGCACTGTCAAGGGCGGAGAAGTCGGATGCGTAGATTTCCTCACGATGTTTTCTTTCATCGAGGCAAACTATACTATATGCCATCGATTCAAGCTATAGATAAATATTTTGTAAAATGCAAATGATGCAGAAGATCGATATTCAAACCACTCGACTACCACTGACTAGTTAGGTTAATTTTCGTGCAAAATCTTATTTATGATTTACTGTTTGGTAGCCCTGACAATATTAAGTCTCGCAGTCCACCTGCACGTGGCAGTGGCCAGCAGTGGCCAGCCAGTGTACTCCCTATCTAAAGTATTGTGTTACTCATTGCCTCTTCTATGGGTCAAGTTGCAGCATCCCCGCTCGCCCACACTATCTGCTGGGTCGTGGCCGGTGTCAAATATCCAATCATGTTCGAGCTAACTACGATATTACTATAACTAACAAGGGCTTCACAGATCATGTTCATAACACGAAATATAACATTATTATTACAGTACTTACTGTATAATATGACTCTTGATTCAGTCATAACTTCGTAGGCAACACTTTGCGCCCTTAAATTTTAAAGCCTTTTAAAACGTTTTAGGGCTGTATTTTTAAAACCAAAATAAGAAATTGATACTGTATTCTTTGTAACAATTGTCTCAGTGATTATTCACAAAAGGGCAGAAGGGTAGCGCGGGGGTCATTAAAACCCGTCCATTAAGCCGACCGGACGCGGGGATGGTGCGGACGGCGGGAGGCGCCCCCGGGTCCCCGGTGTCCCCGGTGTCCCCGGTGTCCCCGGTGTCCCCGGCCGGGGCCGATTGGAAAAACGGGTAATCAAGGATTTAATTAATTCAAACCATCGTACCTTTACCGGCCTCGGTCACCGATCGGAAAAAAAGGTTGTCTCTTTCGTACTAAATTAATTGGTTTAGGTTCTCAATGACCTTGTTAAAAATACAGAAGAACTGATTGTACGGATCTGTTTGTGCTCGTAATCCTCGACGGTGAGGGTTTTTATCCGACTTCAAAAAAAGGAGGAGGTTCTCAATTCGACTGTATTTTTTTTTTATTTTTATGTTTGTTACCTCAGAACTTTGGACTGGGCGAACCGATTTTGATGATTCTTTTTTTAATAGAAAGCTGATGGCTGTCATGTAGTCCCACAAAAATTTTATTGAGATCTGACAATGGCATCCATGAGAAAACTACATAAGTCGTAAATTTGTGTTAAGATGTGCGCGACAAATTGACGAATAACTCAATATCACGTCAACCGATTTCGATGATTCTTTTTTTAATAGAAAGCTGGTGCTTGTCATGTGGTCCCACATAAATTTGAACGAGATCTGATAAGTATTTTTTGAGAATTTGAAGTCGGTTATTTTTTGTTAGTAAAATTTAGATTATTTAATTAGATAAGAATAATACAGGGCTAAGATAACTTACTTACGGCTTTAATGTTTAAATTCACCGTCGTATATTGGAGCATCCACATATAAACCATAGTTAATTCTTTAATTCATTGAGACGCTTAAAACGCGTATTACAGTGACTTTCTTATCACTGTAAATAAGAGAGACATGCCTGTAAAACTACCCTATATCTCATTAATGTCACTGGTCCCAAAGGCTTATTTTTCTTCTCTTTAAAACAAAAACATCTCCAGGAAAATGGCATTTTATTGTAACATTGTGTAAGATGTTTCTTTAATACAGATAATAATCAATTGTTGCAACAATCAATAATAATCCTTAACGCTTATAATCAGTGTGTTCTTCAAATATCATTTGTCGTAAGTATCATTTGGCGATGGTTAGGTACGCCAAGTATCGTACCCTGATATACCCCCTGACATGTTTCTCACCCCGAGTGGTTCCCGTGGTAGTCCGTCATGTACGTTGTCATTTTGTGAGAAAATCAGAATATCACATAAGATTTGGGAACGTGCACCAAAACTGTATCATTAGTGTTATACAAACAACAGATTATGGTGCATATTTTGACGACCCGTGTGGTGCAATGGTTACCATGCCGGATCGCCGCACCAAGGGTCCTGGGTTCGATTCCCAGCGAGGCGGAAATTTGAATGATGAGTTTGAATTTCTGTTCTCGGTCTGGGTGTGAATGTCCTTGTCTATGTTGTGTGTTGTCCATGGCACCCACGTGTTAGCGTGCTTTCTATTATTACAGTGTAAAGTACCCTTGGGGCTATTATTTTGTACTATTGTGAATATAAGTATGGTATTGACTAAAATATACTACTATCATCAGTCGCCACTTGGTGGCGCTAGTGAGCATATTGACGACATTGATGTCGAGGTTAGAGCATAGAACTGAGGAATCGGGACATTCGCCATTCGACAGTCGACCTGGACGGTCGCATGCAAACCCGAGGAAAATGCTATTTCTCTGTTGAAGTCTGTGATTTTAGTGATAACTTATTTTGTGATAAATGTAATGGAAAGAGTAATTAAAATAATTGTGAAATATCATCGTTTTATTGGGCTGAGCCCACAGTTCAGAAGCAGGGATGGACAGATAGAAAAATCTCTTGCCACGCCCCGAAGAGATAAAAACGTGAGTAATTTATTTTCTTCCTGATGACACGTGCTGAATTTAGGAAAATGAAGTATTAAGTGATTATTTTTTTAATGTCTAGCCACGCCACAAAGAGTGGAGGTGAAATAAAAACGTGAGCAATTTTTTTTCCTTTTTCTGATGACACGTGTAGAAGTTAGAAAAACTAAGAACTAAAATGATTTTTTTTAAAATTTCCGCTTGCTCTTCAATATTTTTGTCTGTCCGATATCGGATGCGAGTTGAAAGATTTTATTGTGTGCAGTTGATCATAATATATATAAATAGAAAAAGGATAAACTAAATGAATAGTGTACTAAAAATGCTTTATGTATATGGCGACCATTGCATAGTTATTATTGAGCAGCTAAGTTATGTATAAGGACGTTGCGCACGGACCCCGCGTGTTCAGTTGGAACATTGGTTAAAAAGTAATCGTTCCGTATCCAAGTGATCCGTTAATATTACACCTAGTAATTGTTGATTTTGTAATCATTATAGGAGTGTCTTTTGAATCGACACCGTATTTTCATTATAACGAAGGCCTGATCTCCTCGCCCGCCTATCAACGTAAATTATGGATACTTCGCGAGAATGCGATGAACCTTTTGTTTTACAAAAATGAAGGAAAGAAAAATAATAAAACTTCCAGGCTATTAAGTAATCTTTATTATCTAGAACTGATATTAATTGCTTACCTCTTAGACCTACTGAATCAATACATCAAATTGAATGATAAACGACCTGTGAAACTTGCATCTGAATCCGAAATATTGCCCCACTATGACGTGCGTCCTTTATAGAGTATGTATTAAGTTTCCTTCACTCCACGGCCGATAACGCGCTTGAGCTCCCTCCATGTCCCGCGAAGACACCAATTATCAACCTAATAATTGAATGGGTACTGTAATGCAATGTAAGAATTTTGGAAGCCAAAGTTTAAATAAAGCACCAGGATATTTCTTACAGGATTTTTTTTTATTTACTTGAGTATTAGCTAAAGAGGTCACCCAATACAATAGTACGTGTATGGTAGTTTCAACTTGATGATACTCTGAAGAGATGGACGTGATGGTATATTACGAGATGGACAATAGAATTATTCTGCCTTTATTGAGTCTCTTCGACTTTGAGATCGTTTTGCTTTATTTTGTTGAGCTAAATTTAACTAAGTGGTGGGTTAACTTTATCTATATACTGGTTGCCCGGACGGACTCCGTTCTGTCAAAGGTTTTTTTAATTATTTTGAGATGTAAGCTGCCCTATCTTTCAGGTTGGATCGAACTGCACACGATGTGCAAATTTGATTGAGTTCGTCGCGGACGGACGACGTGACACGTGATTTATATATATTAAGATTGTATAAACCACAAAAAAATGCTTGTACAGATGTCTTCTATATACTATGAAACCATTCAACTGATCATTCTAACCTCAAGCTGGTTTCATTTGAAACGCAGTAATGCGATGATGGTTTGAGATGAGGCCATTAAAATGATTATCAAGCATTATATAGGCATATTTTCGATTTCCGACTTTTCCTATATATAGCCTAGTGGAACACGCCGGCCCGCCGGGTATCCGCTAGTTTCTCATAAAACGATTGTATGAAATCGCAACATACCAACAAATCTAGCAAATCTGAAGATGAACTTGCGGGTAGTTACACGAAAATCTTTTGCTGTCATCAAGAACCTTTCCGAATTGTTGGTGGATAAGAAAGAAAATTAAGAGTATCAGTGATACCTACATGGATAAATGATTTTGAATTTAATTTTTGAATTTCCATGCTACTCCGTAATGGATCTTTTAGAGTCATGATATTATGCACAATAGACGAGCTCGATTTTATTTAATATATATATCTTATTTAAAAATCTAATAGAAATCTCGTGTCACGGAGTCTGTGGTGTGTTCGCAGTATACGGTCACGATACCCAAGCGCTTGTGCCGCATTTCAGATCAATTGGACACTGGGACGTAAGTCAAGTTAACCTTAACTTACAGGATTTGATTAGACACCGGATTGTTGAAGTGATGTGGAAGTGTTGAAACGAAATAAAAGCTTGTTATAGAAATAACGGGTTGTTGAGGTAAGACATGTAGTACTATTATCTATTCTGTGGTAATACATTTCTTTTTGTATTTTTGTTAGCAAGCAGGTGAGTCGTTTAGATCATGTTCTACTCGTATCTAACAAATTACAGCAAGCAAGAGGATTATTTGAGATGGTTTCTTGTGGTATCTACATAATATGTGATTTAAGTAACTATTGCTATTGTCGGTTATCATAAGGCACATTACCGTAAAGGTAGGTACATTGCAGAATAAGATACAATGAATGCACACTTAAATGACTACCGCACTCGATTAATTCGGTTATTATAATGGCCTCTGTGCGTTGCACACCAAATACGAGCTTAGATGGCTACTCCGAAATATTTTGGTGATTCCCGTTTGATGTTACAAGTATTGTTTATATGGCGTTTAGTTATGGCGATGCCGCTATGTTTATCGTACTCACTCTACAGTGGCGGTACAATACGTATAATTGACAACCTAACGGATTCAAACAACTGGAAAGCGATAGTGACTGAGATTAACTAAACCATGTATTATGATTACAGATTTCTTTGTGACAAGAGATTGCCGGACTACGGTCGGGATTCTACGGCAATTGATTTAATCATGCAGCCTAATCACACATGAGATGTACACTAAGTGCGTGCATTGCTCTTCCAAGGAGTTACAAGGTAATGTAAAGACATTAGTGATATTTTATAATGTATTGAGTACTAGTATATATTATTATGAGTATTAGTAATTGGACGGACTGAGGCCAGCAATGTTAACTTATTTATATGTACGCTTCACTGAAATTAAACCTAGGACGTCTGGCACGACAGGCGGTGGACCGTAAAAAAAAATACGGCTTGTAAACAAAAAAAAATATAGACATGACATGAATTTCATCTTCCTACTCTATCGAACCGACTCCAATGAAATTTTGTGAATGTATATGGTTAGTTCTAGGTGAAGAGTTGCATTGACCCGACAGATGGCATTTAACAATAAGAGCGATTCGCAGAGCATCAAACTGTTAGATGTCTCTGTCTGTGTGATGTGACAAGTTTTTCTGCTATGAAACTTTGAGGTATCAAACAGGCTTCAAAGCCAATGTGAATAGAATGGAAATGAAATGAAATGAAATGAAATTAGTTTATTCGAAGTAGGTTTGTTACAAACACTTTTCGAAAGTCACTCAACGCCATCGCTTCAACAAATCCCTACCGTGAAATACGCAACGCAACATCCGTTAATAATATTAACATACCCGTTAATAATATTAATGTATGTATATCAACGAATTATTTACATAGATTTATTTGATGATCATAATAAAATTATTTAGTGACTTGCAGTCGAAGAGGGAATTCATTATAGAAATATCCATGTCTTCATATTATGGTATTATATGTCATAATATCATATTGATATCCTTTTCCCTTGGAATGCGATTATAAAACCTGGTAAACTAAAATTATTAGACTACTTATCGGGCTATACTGTCCCGGTGGACGGTACAGACAGGTACCTACAGATTTTCTTACAGGAGTGGAGGGTTATTTTTCCCTATAATGAAGCGATTATTCAAAGGAGTGATTAATACATATTGACACGAACCATTTTATTGGATTGATTTGATGTATTGGAATTAGTTTTTCGAGCATTTAAAGTAATGGAATTTTAAGATTTTATTTATTGATTGATATTATTATGCAAACAAGAGTACGTACCACCGTATTAGAAACATTTTATCTGAAGAATAGATTTCTTTTGTTACATGAGCGGCTATGAGCGGCCACTTATTCATAATCTCCAGATATAAGTAATAAATATGGGAATATACTATTGATTTTTAGTTGCTTTATTTCTGACGTTGCTGGAGACTGGACTGACAGAATTAGGGCTGCCACTTTTTTTTTTGAAGTTAAAATAGTATTTTTTCAAAACATTGAAAAAATGTAGTACTATTGGGAAATTGAAGAAAAAAAAATAGTACTATATATTTATTTTTAATACTTATTTGTTTTTCCATGTGTATTTGACTAATAGAGTCTTAGCTTGGGTTAACAAAATCTTATTAATTTTAAAATAATACATAATGCACAAGAACGGTCAATTTGAAGTTGACGTTTACTTGCCGTGACCTGTGAGCAACGAACGACGTGAATGCGTTCCGTTCTGAAATTCCCAATGCTGCGTTGCGGGTGCGTTCCAGTCACAGTAAAAAAAAAAGCTCGACAACTGAATTACCGATGAAAATATAGTATTATTCGTACTATATTATTTTTCTATAAACGAGTATAGTACAATTGACTGAAATATAGCACGATACTACATAATATAGTAAGGATGGCAACCCTAGACAGAATATAGTTTAACACTTACACCTTTTTAATGATAAACATATACCCTGATTCCTAAATAATGACGTGACGATATTATATCATGGAGTCATAATGACTTATGTTTATTTGCGTTGGTGTATGAATTTGCACTTATACAGTATTTATAAGTTTCAGATTGATTGATGACATCAGCGTCGGGGGGTACAGAGACCACGATTCTGATGAAATTCGATGAAAAACGATGAAGCACCTGAAGACCCACCGACACCTGAAATCTCTGGTAAAGAACATGCAGTAAGCGAATTGAATCGAGTCGAATTGAATCAACTTGAATCGATGAAACACTTGAAGACCCACCGGCACCAGAAAGCTCTGGTAAAGAACATGCAAGAACTGAATTGGATCGAGTTGAATTGAATCGACTTGAATCAAATCGAGATTGATCGAATCGAAATGAATCGAGTCGAGCTGAATCGAATCGAATTGAATCGAATCGAGTAGAATCCAATCGAGTTGAATCGAATTGAATCGAATTGAATTGAATCGAGTTGAATCGAATTGAATCGAATTGAATTGAATCGAGTTGAATCGAATTGAATCGAATTGAATCGAGTTGAATCGAATTGAATTGAATCGAGTTGAATCGAATTGAATTGGATCAAGTTGAATCGAATTGAATAGAATCGAGTTGAATCGAATCGGACTGGTTCGAATCGAGTTGAATCGAATTGAACTGGATCGAATCGAGTCGGATCGAAGCTAATTGAAATTAAGCTTATTGAAATGAAGCTAATCGAAATGAAGTAAATTGAAATGCATTGACTGAATTGCATTAATTGAAATGGATAGAAATGAATAATATAATTTGAAATAAAATGATGAGGCAATGAAATGAGACAAGACGATATGAGACAAGACGATATGAGACAAGACGATATGAGACAAGACGATAAGAGACAAGACGATAAGAGACAAGACGATATGAGACAAGACGATATGAGACACGACGACATGAGACACGACGATGTGAGACACGACGATATGAGACGAGACGATATGAGACGAGACGATATGAGACAAGACGATATGAGACGAGACGATATGAGACGAGACGATATGAGACGAGACGATAGGAGACGAGACGATAGGAGACGAGACGATAGGAGACGAGAAGATAGGAGACGAGACGATAGGAGACGAGACGATAGGAGACGAGACGATAGGAGACAAGACGATAGGAGACTAGACGGTATGACTAATACTATTCAGGACCATATGAAACAGACAATATTTCATGAAACGATACATTTATTGCCACCACCGGAGAGCTAGAGCAACGGTGAGAAAACTGAGATACGTTTCGGCGGTGAGCTTGAGCGACGACCGATGCGTATGCGATATCACCACAATGATGATATGGTTCACTGAATTTCTCAGACGGTGAGCAAGAGCGACGTCTGAGGAGCTGCCAAAATGACAGTCCGAGCGATGAGCCTGAGCAACGGTCGGGTTTAGTGAACCACTTGAAACGTGAAAACTTGGTCGTGACGGACGGTGTGGTGAGCTTGAGCGACACTCCCCATCACGGCCAAGTATGAATTGAGAGATGGATCTGATCAGAGAAGAGAGCCAAGTAAGGAGCATGACCGACGCATGAAGACGTCCCACGCGGCAAGGTAGCTGGCGATTTGAACACGTACCGCAACCGTAAAGGTTTGATAGTAGCTCTAACAATAATATTATAATAGACTTAATTAAGCCATTTTATAGATGTTATGAAAGGTTTTTCTGGGTCGAATAGCCACTGTGTGGAGAGTGTAACTATATAGCTTCGGTATGATCATCGACTCATATAACAGGGTCGAAATATCCGTAGATATAATAACACACAACTTTCATTATTAGTAGTCAATTTTTTGCTTGATTCAAAGAAAAATTTAAATATTGTGTTATTTCTATTATTCAGTTAATATGACCCTAATATTAGATCTTAGCAGAATAGTATGCAAAGTTTACTTGATAGAATACTCATTAAAAATTTTACATTTTTACTTAATGAACATACTCGTAGATGATTACGACGGATGTCATTAAGTTGAAAGTACCTATTGAACCTGAAAACTAAAATGATGACTAAAATATAGAAATATCAATTGTAATATATGACCGCTCTTACGAAATAAAGATTTTTTGTAGATGTATATTATGATATCGATCAAGATTTTTCTTATAGATTTATATCAAGTGTATGATATTATATTTTAATTTTTTTTGAAGGCTTAAAAATTTATTTGAGGAGGATAGTAATTGTTCTTGTAACACTATTATTAAGATCTATTAGTTTTGATTAATAACACAGTTGTGATCAATATATTTATGAAAACTCATTTTCATATAGATACAGGCATAGCAACATTAGCATTTATCATAATTTCTTGGATTGTTTAAAACTTTGATGGAGAGCACGTTTAGATGATGATTGTATAGTATTGAATGCAAAATATAATGTGTATCACGTACGAGGACGTACGAAAAGTCAGATGGCCGAGCTGTTAGCGTGCTTTCTATTATTACAGTGTAAAGTACCCTTGGGGCTATTATTTTGTACTATTGTGAATATAAGTATGGTATTGACTAAAATATACTACTATCATCAGTCGCCACTTGGTGGCGCTAGTGAGCATATTGACGACATTGATGTCGACGTTAGAGCATAGAACTGAGGAATCGGGACATTCGCCATTCGACAGTCGACCTGGACGGTCGCATGCAAACCCGAGGAAAATGCTATTTCTCTGTTGAAGTCTGTGATTTTAGTGATAACTTATTTTGTGATAAATGTAATGGAAAGAGTAATTAAAATAATTGTGAAATATCATCGTTTTATTGGGCTGAGCCCACACACGACACAGGGAATCCTAGTGTGGGGCTATGAGTGTGAAGCGTTATTATATTTATCAAAAAAAAAAACTTTATTCAGTCTAAGAGTTACATTTAAGTACCTAATTCAGTTTTTGAAGCATCCTAGTAAGCATAAAATATTTTATGCTTGTGGCAGGATTCCGCAGGATGCCCCAGCAAGATGGATTTATCTATTGTTTTGTTTTAGATTTATATGAATAGTCAAGCCTAGGAGCATATTTTGTTTTCCATATAAAGTTATATTCTAGAACATTCTACTTTGTTCTAAATGCAAAATACTTCCGAAAACCTCATTCACAACACTCTCATTTATGTCGATTCAGGTCTCGCACAAATGATATCCAATTTCGTACAAATGATATTTTTTTATTATTATTCAATCACAAGTAAAGTGGAGGACAGTAGAATCAAACTTGTGCACTATTATGTATATAGTAAACGGCTTTGTTCCCTCTAGTACTCGTTAGCACGATCGTCGGACTTATTATTTATTTATATTATATAAGGTATTTTCTCGGAATATTATGCCCACTGCCGATACAGATTCCCAGATAACCATTGACGTGCAGCGCCGCGGCGCCGGGGTGGGCGCGTGCAATATTAACAGCGCTGCATTAGCGCGCGGCTGCTGATGCTGCCAGCTGCCTGCCATACTGCCATAGTGCCATCGCGAATAATTCAGTCGAGATGCGAGTACGAGCGGCGCGGCGCGGCGGGGCGGCGCGCTGGAGTGCCTCGCGACGACTCACGGCTTTATTTTAATACCTTTCTTTATTTTAACTCCACCTACGAACTATATTGGACTGTACTTTCCTGTAAATAATGGTCAAAGTAGCTTCAATAGCGTTGGAGTTGCGACGATTTACAGCCGTTTCGGCAATTTCTTTCAAATGTTGCTTCTGTATCTAGGAGCGTATAATCCCTTGCATTCGCGGCGATGAAAATCTTCGTCGCATTGAGGATGCATTTTCAATGATTCTCGTTCAATACCAGTCTGATCCGTTTCAAGCCGGTTCTAGGATGCAGCATTCAATACGTAGACGTGAGAAGAATGCATTATTGACTATGCAGACCTTTTCCAGTCTATAAAATGGTAACCTGACAGGACAAAACAATGCCTTTGCGGAGAATACGTTCTCCATTAGTTTGGTGGTGATCATGGGATTAGGGTCAGTATTGTAAGCCGCTCCAATGTGGCATTTTCTGGTGTCCAGGGCTCCAGCCATCCTTGAGCTCGAACTAACCTCCACTGCCACGATCCCCCGGACTTTTGACCAGAATACTGCACCCGGTACCACCTACCGGCAGTACCGGCACCCGGCAGTCTGCAACACGTCAACATTAACTCACCACTCTGGACCAGCTGCGAGGAACTACTGACGAGAAGTGATACCCTCACTCACTCAGTGTAAGACAACGGTAAGGGCACGCACACAACGCACGATGAGTTACATGAGTTCCATTCCATCCAACCAATGCCTCGTTTTAATTATCTGTAAAAATTGGTCACAGAATATTCTTAATTTATACTCCTCGTTAATCACGGCATCCTGTTGTAGTGGCAGTAACGAGACTGGACCCCCTTCCCCCACCCCCACACCCCCACACCCCCGCACCCCCGCGCCCGCGACATTCCAGACGCACGTTTATTTATTGTTAAAGGGAACATTTCACCAATTATGTCAATTAATACAACATAGGTAAATCAATCAACACAACAATTAATTAATATTCACCAATTTGTTACATATATACCCATTGTTCTATAATTTATTGATTAATTAATTATTCAATGGAAAAATAATAATGAATTTTGAATACCTAATGTGATATCTAAGTATTTAAAACCGGGACCGCACAAGAAAACACCATGAAATCAGCCACAACTCCCTTTAATGTCTCGAACTATCGTAGCTCGCGGGTGGATTTGTAACAACCAAATCACAACTACCCTCGTATTGAGTATCATGCAATATACGCCGACTACACCTAATACATCTTATTATAATAACGTGTCACGTTGTTTGTCTGCCATGGACTCCTAAACTACTTAACTGATTTTAATCAAATTTGCGCACCGTGTGCAGTCTGATCCAACTTGAAAGATAGTATAGACGGAAGGTTTTAATTAAAAAAAAAACTTTTGACAGAACGAAGTCTGTCCGGGCAGCTAGTAATATATAAATACAGTACTTCTGTGGTATAATAACAAATGTTCACAATTTGAAGCTACGTTTAAAGATCTTGTGGACTGAATACGAAACCTGCTATTTGTCTTTCCGATATAGGTATATTCTCGTTTCATGGCACAGTTTACACTGATGCTGCATAGGACGGGTCACGGGATCACCGGTCATAATGCGTCCTGTAAGTATTCCACACTCCATGCTCCACACCGCCCGGGCGCCCGCGACGCACGGGGATCTCATAAACTATTGTTTACTCTTCATATTCACAAAGCTAACAACTTAATCTCCTTCTGCACAATATGTGGTTTAAATGTGGAAGCGCCTGTATTGTTATACAGAGCTCACCCTGCATAAGCTCGCCTAAGCTCCACTATTCAATTACCGTCTATTAGCTCCGAGAGTGTAATATAACGTAACGTCGTAATATCAGCTCGACTGACGCTCGCTCCGCCTCCAGCTACTGCGAGAATGGATAAGGCAGTGTGCGGGCTGCGCGGGTTCCAAACACTGTTAGCAATGTTCAGTGTTCACCGGCCGGCTGACATTAGCACCACTCGAACACGATATACCGCCAGTCGGGTGACGGGTGACGGGTGACGGGTGACGGGTGACGGGTGACGGGTGACGGGTGACGGGTGACGGGTGACGGGTGACGGGTGACGGGTGACGGGTGACGGGTGACGGGTGACGGGTGACGGGTGATGGGTGACGGGTGACTGGTGACGGGTGACGGTGTTACCACATAGGCACACGTGTTGTGACACGCCTCTTTTTAACCGACTTCAAAAAAAGGAGGAGGTTCTCAATTCGACTGTATTTTTTTATGTTTGTCACCTCAGAACTTTGGACTGGGCGAACCGATTTTGATGATTATTTTTTTAATCGAAAGCTGGTGGCTGTCATGTGGTCCCACATTTTGAACGAGATCTGACAAGTAGTTTTTGAGACTTTGAAGTCGGTTATTTTTTGTTAGTAAAATTTAGATTATAATACGTACACAATCATTGGTTTCAATATAAATAATTAATAATTTAAATTTCAAACGAAAACAAGGAGTCTGATTAATTTAGAATGTTAAAAGATTCACATGATAAGAACCAAATAACAAACATAATAAAGTACATCAGATCTTCTAGATAATAATTATTAAGAGATCAACTGATAATTTGATAAAATAACAAATACTAGACATTAGCGGTCACCATAATTATTAATATTCCATAATTAATACGCAAACGAATCCACAGAACGACTGTAATGTAAAGCTGTGGTCGTGCGGCCGTGCGGTCCAAAACGCAAAACTAATAGGTATTATAGTTATTGCAATAATAATGACTGCAGGCTGCAACTCCCTCCCCCCTTCCCTGTGTTCTTTGAAAGCGTATGTCTTGGCCTGAATGAAGAAAATTGAAAAAATATTTAATTATTATTAACTCATTACTCCTGAAACAAGCGCGGCGGCGACGGGCCGGGGTGCCAGAACATTTCATAACTTACTGAATGAATTAAGACAATAGTTGACAGTGTACGCTATCCTATCTTTCAAGTTTCAAGTTGGATCAAACTGCACACGGTGTGCACTGTGCAAATTTGATTAAAGTCGGTTCAGTAGTTTAGGAGTCCATCGCGGACAAACAACGTGACACGTAATTTATATATATTAAGATTGTTTATATTTCAAAGAATTCATCACAGAAATAATGTTTGTTTCTACCAGTTGAAGCAATTCAGGACGGTGAAATGGAAACGCACGTCTAAATAGACAAAATAGAATATTGCAAACGATTATTTATGGTTACGATTCAATATGAAAACATCATTTAGCTATTTAATTTTCCTCGTGTAACAATATTCCCAGTGAAGCCGGTGAACCTCATAGATTATTAAACTAACAAATTATACCGATGTAATTAAATTACCGTGCGGTCGTAATGAAGCCAGCCCGACGTCGCTTGTCGACCCGTCACCTGCATCGGCGTCATGTATCAATATTGAGAGAACTACATAATTATCTATAGAAGCAACAGGCTGAGGTGGCATCTTATTATGATTTTGTTATATAACGGAATATTAAGTTTAATGAAATTTTTCGAATTTTTTTAAAGGACTAATTGCCGTACTTTGTTCTAGAAATAGTGAAAAACAGTCCCTCACAATTAAGGTTTGATATATTTTATAATTTTTTTTTCTCCATTGGTTCTAAAGAGAATTTTAAGAAACATAATTTCGACTCTTATCAATGGACACTGGGCACTAGCAGCTCACGACGACACGAACAGCCGTCGTTCGGTACTCATTGTAAGATAACAATGGTCCAGCCATGTCGGAGGCCCTCGGGCGGCATGAAAACTTCCGACGCTCGGGTTGGCCACTAATTAGTGGCCAACCCGAGCGTCCAGTGATGGGGGAATTCCCCCATCAATCCACACTGGAGCAGCGTGGCCGCGTGGTGGAATCCGTGGAGTAGGCCTCCTCAAGAGAAAAGAGCCGTGCTCAGTAGTGGGCCGTTAATGGGTGGAAAGCATATTAAACTCAGAGAAAAACAGAGAAATTCTATTGATTAGGTAATGTTTTTTCCCAACACATGAAGACTATTTTTGATTGCATCTAACAATAATACTCATCTCCAATTGTATTTAACGACACTTCCCGTTGAATTTTCTACGAGATTAAAAATAAAATCTGATTCAGAATTACATTTGTTGCACCAGGAAGTAGAAAATTTAATCAAACTTTTTATTTCAATTTATATAAAAGTGCTTTTTATAAACATAGCAAACTATTGGGAGCGCTGATATATTACGAATAACATTCACTGAAGTAAAATGTCGGGTAAAAAATATGCGTGTTTTGTGGAAACTTTCATTCATAGCGAATACAACTAGGTAACTTAATATACTCGTATTCGAGTATCTCTAGGCCTTTTCAATTATAAGGATACCTTGTACTGGATTTATGGGTTTAATAATTTAATTTAATGGGTTAAAGTCGCTGCACGCTGGCCAGGTGGAGTAGAGGAAAGCCCCAGCCAAAGAAAGTCATTAATCAGTCATGTTCAAAGTTCACTGAAATACAAAGTGTATTTATTATTTAGTAGTAATCGTTCGCTCGTCGGCTGCAGATGGGCGGGCTGTGACGTCACACGCGCCAGTATGCAAGCCAGCAAGCCATGCATAGCGCTCCTCGCTCGCAAACACTTTCCAATTTCAAGACATGATGGTTTAATCTCGTCGCTTGACGCTTGACGCTTAACACTTGGCGCTTGCCGTCTACTGCTACGAACACATTTTCTTGAAAACAATTTTCCCCCTATTTATAAGCCAGCCCTAGGACGTGTTTACACAACCCTCTGGAACATTACAGATTCAAAGCAAACTTTTTGTGAACAGTCAACATGAACCGTGTATGTTTATCGAGCTCTTCAGAACTTAAAACAAATAATAGAATAAAGCAAATGAATAATTTCCCGGAGTTAACTCCTTTTCAAAAAACTTTGTTTCTTTGAATCGTAGCTGCTCTGAAATATAATAAGTGTATTACAGGAATTTATTTCGATTATTAAATGAAAAATATCGTCCCCGTTGCAATCTACTCTACCTACTCGAAGTCGTCGCTGCACGTTCACAAACACCAAACTCAGTTTTACGACAATACAGGGAGTCTTACTGAACACACGTCGTCAGTCGTCGTCAGTCGTCGTCAGTCGTCGTCAGTCGTCGTCAGTCGTCGTCAGTCGTCGTCAGTCGTCGTCAGTCGTCGTCAGTCGTCGTCAGTCGTCGTCAGTCGTCGTCAGCTGGCTGATAGCTGGTGGCGCTGCCCGCCAGCGGACGACGCGACGTTAACTGCATTATATAACGTGGCTAACAAAGATCTCGTGTGATCCTTATTGCACGCGACATAAACAACTATGAGTACATTACAATATTAACTTAAAGCGTTAGCTTTATAGCCACTGTCAAATTTTCTCTGAGAAACAGATTTAAGCGTAGCAAAGAGGTTGCATTATAGTGGTGACGTAATGTTAGACGCTGACAATGCTCCTCCCGCGCTCAGTAGACCGGCCAGCTGACCACGGCGACCTCGTGTGAATCACGATCAGCATCAACTCAGAGCAGCCCAACGTGACCACAGTGATGTCAATAACTTTGAAATAGTAGAAAAATATCCTATTGTCAAAACTGAAAACGTAAAAATCAGTCCATAAATATTTTCATTCGCTAGATCTAACCCGATCGGGCGATTTAAAAATCATACGAAACGGGTGAAGTTTTAGGCCATCCTCACTATAATGCCGTTCACAGTCCGTTCTCGATCCGATCTCGGTCTGGTAAAGTCGTACCACGTACAAATTATACAATTGGAGCGAAACTTGACTGTCACGGATAGTATGAATGCACACATATATTTTATACTGCATAATATTTTATCAAACCGAGAACGAACTGTGAACGGCATTATAGTGAGGATCTGGCCTACTGACGCCGGCGACGGCTGACGGCGCAGCGGCGTGAAGAGAACAACGCGGCGCGGTGTAAACGTGCACATTGAAGCCCCGCGACCCGCGACCCGCGACGCTCTCGCACCACCGTTTTATTTTAACGAGCGGCGCCGGCGGAGCGCCCTCCAAGCCGAAACCGCCGCCCTAAGCTACACTCCACACTACGACATACTACGACACTTTGATACTACGACACCCTCACAACCGACAAATCGTTGTTTCCCTGTACTTAATGTAAAAAGCGACACACTTCCCCGCTATCGGTCGAAAGAAAGCGAAGTGGATAAGCTATCTTATTTGTAGAGAAAAGTAAAATATTTATCGATCTTTATGATTCTAAAATGGGACGGCAAGTAGCTTAAATCTCTACCACCATACAAGTACAAGCTCTTGCTTGTATTTTTGGGTCACTCGATCCATTCGTACTATAAACCTCAAGATGATCAGCGTGGTGCACAGGGGCCCTTATCGCGACAGTCGGCAGCCAGATTATTTATTGAGCACATTCATTCAACAGTACCCCGCTGCAATCTGTATCTGCGGGACGTTGTGTAGCCCCGGCTTATAATATCATTCGCATTGTACAGTAAGCCGCACAGCTTGTCTTGTCAACAGTTCATATGTCTGTAATTAGAAACTGTGCGCTGTGCGGCCGACGTGCGGTCGGCGTACACACCGCATGTACCACCCCATAGATACACTACACATTAGAAATGAAATGGAGGGTAATGCGGCTTTATTTTCTGTGTTTATAAAAGTAAGCGGAAATATATAATTTTATGTAAATACTTTTTACGTTAAGCGCACATAACCCGCTAGGCTGTGTGGAGTCGACCTGATCAATCTAGTTAGCCAGCGGGTCAGCAGACAAATCAAGTTAGCGCGCGGCGATTAGGGATGTTCCGATACCATCAAAGTATCGATACCTACTCATTTCGATAATACTCAAATCTTTTTTCGATACTACTTAAACAAGTACTCCTAAAGTATCGATACTTACTGATATCGATACTTTTTAGTACTTTCATATTTTTTTTTATTTTGAGGATGCTTACAATGAACGTTGAAGGACAATAATTAAAACAAAATTGAGAAGAAAAAAAAACTATTTATTATAAATCTTTTACTGATACTTTTTAGTACTTTTATTTTTTTATTTTATTTTGAGGATGCTAACAATGAACGTTGAAGGACAATAATTAAAACAAAATTGAGAAGAAAAAAAAACGATTTATTACAAATCTTTTGCGTCACGTGTATACTTTAAACAAAAACTCTTCAGCATTAAGTTTTTTTTTATGGAAATAGCCGGCAAACGAGCTGACGATTCACCTGATGGTAAGTGGCTATCGTCGCCCATGGACATCAGCAACACCAAAGGCATCACCGATGCGTTGCCGGCCAAGAAAGAGAGAAGAAAAAGAAAGAAAGAACTGGGTCTCAAGCCCCCAGCCGGAACACGACGAGTCGTTTGGCGGCTGATGAGTCAGCTCGAGGGTGGTAGCTATCCAGGCGAACCCCATGGAGACATAATAATAGTAATAATGGTATTAATTAAATTAATTACTCGTGAACAATAACTTTCTTTTCACTTGTATCATCACAATATGGCGGGCGGGCGCGGGCGTCTCTCTCGCTTTCGGCTCGGGCTCGGGTGAAGTCGAACGAATTCGGCTTGCCTGGCGCGAGACAACGGCGACAACGCGACACTCACGCTGCCACGTGACGCGACGAATACCGATTACCGATAACTCGGTAACCGAGCGCGATCAGCTTTTGCTCACTCATTCTGTATTAAGTTCTGTATGATGGGTTCGGTTTTTTTTAAATGGTGATGCTGATTCGATTTGATACCAAGTAATTTTGTTTCGATACCGAGTATGTATCGCAAAATTGATTCGATACAATAAGTACTTGGTATCGAATCAAAAGTATCGAGTACTTACTCGTATTTACTAGTATCGGAATATCCCTAGCGGCGATAGGTGGATGAATGATCGCTAGTAACCGTTCCCAAGCACTTCCGTACTTCGGTAATAATATTGGTACTGGTGATTTCTAGTCCTTGGTGCGTCTGTCAGGCGCTAGTACATAGTACAGTATTTGTTATTGTGGAGCGACGGCACCGACAGCTTGCGGGTACTTCGCAGTAATCGGACTGTCACGTGAGGTCGGGAGACACGGCGACACAGATTGTGGTGTGTAAAGCATGGGTATATTATGTAAGTTGCGCATAACCAAACGATAACTGACATCCAAAATAAACACTGGCTTTGTAAAAAATATTCCGTTGTTGACTTATTACGAACACTTGAAGGTTACCTGTGAATGGCTTAGGCCAGGGATGGCGAACCAATGGCACGCGTGCCATTGCTGGCACGCGACGAAATAATTTCGGCACGTCACTGATTACGAGTTTAAAGAAAAAAGTATAAATTATGATTATGATGTAGCATAATACCTATGAATCTTTGAAAAGCAAACGCGCGCGTTTTTGTTTGTTTTTTACAGACATATGCCAACACTTAAATACGTTAAATGTGAAGCTTCAAGGCACAAACAAAACAATAATCGTCATGATCGATCTCATTCGCGCCTTTGAGGCTAAACTGCAAGTTTTCAGAAACGATATTATCGCAAAAAACTACTACTAAAAAACTACTAGTATTTTCCATACTTGAAAAAATATATCAATGAATCTGATATACATGAGACAACAAATGCAGAAAATATTAATGAGGAATTTATCTCTGTGATTGATTCTTCAATTAAGGAATTTTCAACAAGATTTTCTCAGTTCAAAGAATTATCAGAAACGGTCAAGTTTATTATGTACCCAGATGTAACGACCTTTCATACACTGAACTTCTCCCAGTTCGATTGGTTGGAAATTGAAGATTTTGAAATGCAGCTAATTGATTTCCAATCTAGTTCAATTTGGATACAAAAATTCATAGACATGAGAAAAGAATTAGAGTTAATTGAAACAGAAAGATTGACCAGTAATATAAGTAAAGATGCCAATAATAAAATTTTAGAAACCTGGAATGCGTTGCCAGAAACATTTAATTGTTTAAAGAAGCTGGCTCACGCTATTCTAACTGTATTTTCATCAACATATGTCTGCGAGTCATTGTTTTCAGAGATGAATAACATCAAAGACTCTGTTAGAAATAGACTGACTGATGAATCAAGTTCAGCATGCATTCTGCTAAAAGTAACATCGTACAACCCCAATATAAGTCAATTATCGTCCAATCTGCAACAACAGAAGTCGCACTAATTTTTAATTGCTCTTGTAATTGTATTTTTGGTAAATATAGAGCTTTTAGTTGATATTGTTTTTTTACATTATTTTTCCACTGATCACAAAGTCAAGAATATTTGATGGCACGGCTGCGACGTCATTAAATATTATTCCAGAAAATTGGCACGTATACGCATAAAGGTTCGCCATCCCTGGCTTAGGCCTTAGACGATATCTGAGGGCACGACCGGCAGAGCGGCAGGGTTACAGCTGTAGTGAGACGGGTTTAATTAGCATAATTAAATATTTGATCTCAACAAAAAGGTTCATTACGGAGCCGGAGCCGGAGCCGTCCTGTCCAAATAAATAAATAAGTGACACAAACGTTGTACAAACAGGCCGCCCGCGCCCGAGCCGCGCCGCCGCGCCGAGTCGTGCCGCGCCGGATCGGATGAGTTTTTGTTATCGGGCCCGTCCGACGGCACGCGGCCGCGCGGCCCTAATGGTTACAAATGGTGGTGCGGGGGATGCAAATTGGGGTACACTTACTGCGGCAAACAAATCTCACTCGAGGACCCATTCCTCGCCTGGATTGCTAAGCTTTGTCTATATTTATTTATTTCATTTTTAAATATAAGATAATATTGGTGATAAAAATTCAGTCACAATAATTAAGAAAGCGATCCGCAGTGAGCTGATTTTAATTATCAAGTATGATTTTAGTTTTCATTTTACTGATACGGGTAGGTAGGTACTCACTTCAGAATGTACCAGTAGTAGTATTTTTATAGCCGACAGACAATTTCATTTCTTTTCACACTGTTTTATTGTGTTACTTCAATCTAAATGATTTCACTCGACATAATTCGAATGGGAGTTAGTGTCCGTATTTTCATAATAAGCCCCCAGTTCTCATGTCCTAAACAAGTAAACTGTAACCACGAACCATATCCCGAGGCTGGCTCCGGCTGGCTGGACGACTGTAAGATTTATTAAACAGAAAATAGTTTGTGTATTCTGTGTAAAATATGCAAAGGTAGGGGATGCGCGGAATGTTGTCGAAGTCAACGTTAAAACGTTACCGTACAATATGTGCTGGGTGCCGCTACGCCGCGCCGCCGCCGCGCCGCCGCCGCGCCGCCGCCGCGCCGCCGCCGCGCCGCCGCCGCCGCCGCGCCGCTGTGAACGGTCAAAGGTCACTCAGCTCCGCATAGTTTAAAGCGCTGCACCGAGCGTTCTGCGTTTATTTTTCCTTTTAATCTATAAATAATTAATATTAATATTAGAGACCGACCGAAGGTTCGGTTTCGGTTTCGGTTTCGGCCAGTTTCGGCCAAAAAATCTAGTTTCGGTTTCGGTTTCGGCTTTGGAAAAATTTGGCCGAAACTTTCGGCCAAACCGAAACTCTGTGTTCGTGAATTTTCGTGCGTCGTTCGGTTAAGTTCGTGTCTAACCCGTGGGCGCTGACTTTCCAAGTGAAGTCATTGATGTAACATGTTTATTATATTTGTTCATTATTCTGAAGAGCGTCTGACAGGGTGCTTTGGCGCTTGATTTTAGCCGTTTTTTGCTCGATATTAATAACGGCAACAGGTAGAAAAAAGGTCATAATATAGTGTCTAATGTTGTATAGATAATGATTTGGAATTCATATCCAAGCATGGTAATGAAACTGTAACTGGAAGATATTTAAGTAAAACTTTTACTAGGGGTATTAATTAGACGTAATAGATTATATAAAAAGTAGTTTTCGTCTATTTGTGCGTTTGTTCTGACTACTCTCAGGAACGACATAACAGATTTACCTGTGGTTTCCACTCCCTTATAACTTACAATACATACGTATTGTAGTGAGCTTTGGTTAACATTTAGTGGTTGGTTTATTTCAAACGGTTTACAAATAAATAAATTAAGTTATGTCAATTTCACCCATACTTACATTTATTGAGTGAGGGCTTACCGAAAGATTTACGGAAGTAAAGCGAGGACATTCAGTAGTAGTATTTTTGAAGTCTAAATCGCAAATCATCCATTACAATGAAACGGTAACTGATCAATATGTCTGTACATGGAAGATATTTGAGAAAATCTATCACGAGCGGTATTTGTCAACGCAAAAGAGACCATAGCAATTATTTTTAGAATTTTCGTCTGTTTGTGTGTATGTGCGTTTGTTCAGGGTAATTTCAAAATCGGCATGCGGTTTTCACTGACGTATTTAGTAAAATGGGGCTAAGATTTAAATGATCTATTTAAATGATCTTAAATTAAAATTTAAAAAACCCCCGACAGTTATATAACGTATACACTAAACATTCTAAGAACACACTCGAATAAGTCACCTTCAATAAAAATGATTTGATTTGATTTGATTTCATGCAAAAAAAAACTAGATCAAAATCGGTTCCTCCGTTTGGGAGCTACGATTCCACAGACAGTCATAAAGATACACAGATACACAGACACGTCAAACTTATAACACCCCTCTTTTTTCGTCAGGGGTTAAAAACAGCGTTCATCCATAGGTACCCACATTTTTTCGAATTTTGTCGTTTACGTTAAGATAAGTTTACCGAACTGAAGGCAGTTAATACATATAAAAATGTACAAATAAAAATGTGTAAAAAAACACGCTAGATTTCAGTACCTATACAGGGTGTCCCGTAAGTAGTGGGTCAACGTTAGGGGACAGATAGCTTGAGGGTTGACCTACCTAATGTCAAAAAATGACCTTTGTAAAATTTTAAAAATTCGGCTCCTTTAACCTACTTTTTTCTGTTTAGTCCACAAATGAGCAGCTCAAAAAATACCCTAATGGTGTAGCCAAACGAGCGTAAATCGTAAAATCGCGTAAAATACTTCGAAGAATTGAATTAGAACTTTTGTATGAAACCAGCTCATTTCACGTGACTGACGTGCTGTGCACCAAAAATACGCTCGTTTGGCCTCACCCTAAGTTTCGGTTTCGGTTTCGGTTTCGGCCGAAACTGGACCTAAGGCCGAAGGTTCGGTTTCGGTTTCGGTTTCGGCTGAAAAACCAGTTTCGGTCGGACTCTAATTAATATATGGCGCGCCATAGTCTCAACTCGCGCGCATACTGTACTCTGCTGACGGCTCTCGAAGATCTCCATTCTCTTGAGGCAAACATGAACGATCTGGTTCAACTAGCAGTTAAAAGCTCGCAGCTGCCGGCGCCGGAAGGACAGGGAGATCGCTCTACAGTCTGCACACGCCGCACTCCGAGTACATACATTATGAATGTCACGTCAAGAGCCAGCCACCGCCGCCGCGCCGCGCTACAATATACACGAGCTCATTGCCGACGGATTAGACAAGTTATAGCGAGATTAACACTTACCGCGCAATGTAATCCAAACTGGATCTCGGGTACGATCCGTAAGTATGACAGTATGTAAACGCATGCCGGAACACGAATCGATAGAAAAATGGGAAGTGATTGGCATTGTTCCCAGTAGTATATAATATAAAGCTACCATCGAGCTGAAAGGTCTGCTTGGTACAGTGTGCATGTGCACCTCAAAGCGGTCGCCGCGCACCGCGCACCCCACCCCAAATACCGCCGAAGTTTGGGCCTCGAATTGTGAATTGCGGTGCCCGATATAAAGTATCATAAAAATGTGATCCAATCGACGTGGTGGATGAACTTTATTATACATATAATAGGAACGTCACGATAATGGAAGGTTTACGTTTCTAGTAAAATAATGCGATCTGTCGATGATACGTGAGTCCATGATGAATTTAATTGCATTTATATGTCAAAACGGGGTAGCATGACATACAACCTGAAGTCGTATCGGTACTTCCGATCTAAATGGAACATATCCCTGGCGTATGAAGATGCAAACTAATATTGTTTAACAAACAAATACATGTTTAGAAGCATTTTCGTGAAGACAGATATAACCGGCGGCGAGGTCACGACCCGCGGCCAGCGGCCAGCGGTCAGCGGTCACCCGGACGGACATTCTATCTGTCAGAATGTTTGCATTGTATAATAATATTTTTGTTTACATGTAGGACGGGAAAAGGGGCAACGTAAGTAATTTATCTTTCCGCGGCGACCACGCCACAGCGGCGCGGCGGCGCGGCGCGGCGCGGCGTGGACACTCGGAAAATGTTTGCAACTGGATTTACTTATTCTGTTGGACCAGTCGGGCAGATTGTATTAATAAATGAGTTGTCACCGTGGACCATCCGTCACCACGGCACCGGCCGGTGGCGCCCGGGCCAGGGTGGTGGAATCATCCGCGGATTAAGCGGATTCTAATTTTGTTTTGTGTGGGAGTTGGGACATAAGCCCTTCTCCGTCGATTCGCTCCTGACGTGCCATTGTGAAAATTTATCTACGTAATAACTAATATGCTCAAAGCAAGTCTGTTGATACGTATTAGCGATTACTTTTAAGATCTACTACTCATAATAATTGCTACTCGTCATATTATGCTACTCATCTACTACTCATCTATGTATAGTGGTGTTGAGAGCATGTTTGCTGAAGGCCTTCTGAGTTTTGTTCTAGAGAAGCACATAAATATCAAGCTAATTTCAGTGCTCTTTTTATGTTCTAAAGTTTGTAGATATTTTATCGCGAGTGCCTCAACATTCGGTAGAGCGCTTGCGATATAAATCAGTGACACGTGCACTCTTGCAATATACTCGTAATATAACTATGCATGGGGTCTGTTGACAGCCGCGGGGTGCTGGCGGGGGTGCCGGGGGGGGGGGGGGGGTGCCAGCGGTGCGGCGAATACTGAACGAACCTCACAGCGGCCGTGGGTCCCTGCTGCAGCTCGCTGCCGACCCCGGTTGATGTATCGTCGTCACGTTGCTCTTCCTATATTCTTTATTTATCAGGCGAATACTTCGATCGCATTGTATCTGCCAACTTCATTGAGTGCGATTCAAGGAGCCCCTATGTCCTATGTCCCCGGGCCTGCTTGAACCTTCGTTGTAGTACGCATCATTGACCAAATTCAAATAAAAATTCCGCTAAACAATAAAGTGAGGTGGCGAGGAGGACACTCGCACATGATCCGAGGTAGGCAGCGGCCCGGCAGAGGGCGCTATATGAGTGCGATGGGTCCCATGGCTAATAAATTTCCCGTCCGATATCAAAAATTTACGGTTGACTTTAAACCAAGTTAATAATGGGCGGCAGTTAAGCGCTATCACCGCTATCCGATCAGTGCTATTGACTAATTGGTAAATACAAAATTAACCGGCAAATATTTAAGCGGAGATTAAAATATGATCCAGTTATGTCGGTAAATCGTGAATTAAACTCCAACTTGATAATTTATTGGCCGCTATCGCCGTATCGGGCCCGGCGGCCGCTGTCAACAATTATTTACGATCGCCATTACCTTTTTCCAAATGAATTTGTTTTGCTTCAAATCTATTAGGTCCGCCTTTCGTATTTACTGACTTCCCACGGTAGGTATTTATATGATTCTCTAAATATAAATACTTCTACCTGTGTTTTAAATTTCAGGAATATCCGTTCAGTAGCTTTTCGTGAAATAGTATCTAACAAATATCCATCCAAACTTTCACGAATGAAGCTAACGTGATTTACCATCTCGGAATATATTACCACTTACCACTGGGAGGGCTCAAGACAAGCGTTAAATTATAAGTTGTGAAAAAGTTTATCGAGTGGCTAGGAAGATTTTAAGTATGAAATGATTATGAAATCGCCGACTCGAGCAATTATTAACTGAGCCACACAGATCCTTGGACGTAATATAATATAATTAAATATAGCAAAATTAAAAGTAGTACAAAAGTATGAACGAGGGCTCGTCGCTGAACATCTCGCTGTACACAGCGTAATTGCCCCAGTGGCCGTCTTACAGCCGCGGGGAGCTGCGGCGGCGACATGACGACCGCGACACGACTGCGACACAATCGCGACCCGACCGCGACGCGACCACGACACGACCACGGCCGTCCCCGCCGACCAAGCGGGTCAACAACCGGTGACGGCGGACAATTAGGTATACCACTACGCGAAAGAATAGAAATGATTTTGTAAGAACTAAACAACAACTGCTACCTGTATTATAACATCGGGCGCTGTAGAAATGTCCTCGCTACCTATTTCATTTATTAGGTTTGACTTCAAGCTCTGTATTCATTTCACCATCATTCATGTGGCTATATTTAAGCTACGTATAGTGGTACATTAACAGCCGTCCGTCTTACTTTTACCTAATATTGGATTCCACAAATTCCACACCTAAAGCCTGGTGGTGCTGGGATGGGATGGATTATATTTTTTGAAGTCGTCCGTAGCTCAGCGTCAAAATGGCAACTCATCACCAATGGTCGTGTAAACCAATAGTGTGTGATGCAATGCAAAGATTAATAAAGAAAGCGTACATAATTATCAAACGACGACTCTACACAATGTACAAAATGTTATGTTTAAATTTAAGTTGCAAAGATCAGGTTAAGAAATAAAGTAGAATTATGGATAAAACGCAAATTAGTAAAATTACAATCGACAAGTTTACCTACACAGAACCTTTTACAAACATTAATTAATTGCAATGAAGACGATCAATATTAACCGCAACTGTCAACAGCTAGTTCTATAAACAGATTCCTGACAACTAATTAAGTCCGTCACGTCCAAAAGCCACACGAAGAGTGAAAACACTCCCAGCTCGACGTTCCTTTTTATACAGTGCCGCTCGTCCCATCCTAAGGAGTAAGGTGTTCATCTAAGACGGCCGTTCCTGATAGACGGTCGTCCTCGACCGAATTGCCATTTCTCTCACTAGTCTTTCAAAGGGTGTTATTGGTAAGCCTGGTCATCGTCATCATTATCATCAATTTGACTTGCATCTGCAACACACAACACATCATATAAGGATTTGCATAAGTAGTAAAATACTGAGTAGTCAGAAGCTAAACGAATGCAATATTAAGTTTCAAATCTATACTGTACAGCAATAATATTTGAATTTTGAACTAAATTATAAGATCCAGTACCATGGGCGCAAGCGTGCACTCAAGTGCCCGATAGTAAAGGCATTAGCAGCTATGTAAGTTGAAAACATAAAATAGGAACGACTAAAAAACTTAGCTTCAGACTCATGGACAGCACAAAACAATAAAAAAAAAACATTCTGGATTACCATGTGAAGAAATGAAGAGAGAGATGTTGTGACAAGCCCGCGTTATCTTGTCAAGACAAGCCCACGTTATCTTGCCTCCAGCTGCAGACAAGCCCACGTTATCTTGTCAAGACAAGCCCACGTTATCTTGCCTTCAGCTCCAGACAAGCCCACGTTATCTTGCCTTCAGACAAGCCCACGTTATCTTGTCTTCCTAATACTCACCCTCCTGGAAGGAAGTTGAGCACGTGTTGACTCAGGATTCCACTCGCCGTGCCAGAGTACCACAGGTAATAGGTTCAGCAGCGGCCTGGGTCTTTTCTTCATACAACCCGGCCAGTAGCTCAAGCTCGTATCGATGGTGCGGGAGGGCGTGGACGACCCAGGAAGGATCACGCATGCCGGAGTCCAATTTTGCGGTAAACTGCGTCGCCTTGTTCACGAACATAAGACCATCAACTGCGTTTGTATAAGGCTGCCTGCGACCCTCGTTAACATACTCCTCCTGCTGTCGTTGATTAGCGATGAGCAACTCGGTCGCTCGCTGTCGCCCTAAAGTCAGCAAAGCTTCCCTGTTTGGATCAGAATGATTAAGGGCAACATCTCTTACATAATAAGAGATGTGATCATATAGTCGGAGTTGCGGCATTAATGCCAACGAGTAATTGTCGGTGGTACGAGGAGTAAGGAGGGCAAAGTGTGGCTATCCTCCCGAGGTAGGTATGATATCGTGTGGCTTTTCTCTATTGGATGTGACGGACTGTTGTTCAACGGCACCGATTTCGGCAATTTACTTTCAATGAATTCCAATCTCAAAAGAATACGATCATAAACTATGTCACATGAGCTGGTATGGTGAATACGGTGACCATAAGAAGCTTCACAACGTCTACTAATAGGTGATCGAAACCTACACGATGTGTCACGGTATCTAGAAGACCTTTCGTGATGCTCAGGCGAATAATTTCGATAGCAACTAGACAATCGCGGTGTGTGACGGTTATTCACACTGCCTTGACGATTATGGCATGACCTACTCGTACTATCATCGCCACGTTGCTTACGTGACAAATCTCGTTCTCCCGATCGGGAAGAACGCCCCGAAATTTTATAAAAAGATGTGGGTACTTACAGATTTTTGTCAGCAAAACAACACTGATACTTACGCAACATAACAAACCTATGAAATCAGATGGCGAACAGTCTAATGTGGATTTATCGATCCCACGACTGAAATTATGGATAAAACGCAAATTAGTAAAATTACAATCGACAAGTTTACCTACACAGAACCTTTTACAAACATTAATTAATTGCAATGAAGACGATCAATATTAACCGCAACTGTCAACAGCTAGTTCTATAAACAGATTCCTGACAACTAATTAAGTCCGTCACGTCCAAAAGCCACACGAAGAGTGAAAACACTCCCAGCTCGACGTTCCTTTTTATACAGTGCCGCTCGTCCCATCCTAAGGAGTAAGGTGTTCATCTAAGAGTAGATTATTGTGTATGACGATCGCAACGTCTGTTTCCTTCTATACGCTGTGGAGCTACATTATAATAATTCTTGTGGCCGAGTTTTTGAAACATTGCATTGTACGTGAATAACACGAACAAAACCCAGTCTCAACAATAGACTCGCCGCAAAGTTAGGTTTTGCTGTTGACAGATTCGAGCGCCTCGCGAGTGTAACGTGTACGGTGTAGGGGCTTTGTCGCACGCGGCACGGATCCGCCACGTATCCAGCACGTATCCGGGAGGATCCGACCGCTTCCGGGACACAGCGTCAAAGGCAACTCGAAGTGGATTTCGGCCCCGGAGTGATCCACGAACTAGACGCCGCAATGTTTCTCGCACCGAGATTAAAAATCTCACGACTTTGCTCCAGTTACTTATATCTGAAAGACGTACAGATAAATATATGCAACGCCCTGCAACGAATCTCACCTGCTAGGAAAGTTATACAGCGACGAATAGTCAGTCGTACTGCATTTTGTATTACGTTTCGTTGCTTTAAAACGTTAGTACTTAGATGTAGATTACTCGTAGTGCTATAATTGATTATTAAACGGTTTTATTTAGCTTGCCTTGTTTATTTGTTTGTTTGGGTCGAATCTTGAAAGCTGAATTAGACCTGCTTCCCTTTTATCGCAAGGAGTTGAAATCTTGCATACTGCAGTACTTCTGATGACAATACATCCGTGTGATAAGCGTGACCTGATACGACACACAGGTTTGGCTCCAGGTTTGGGAAGTCCTCAATGGTCAACATCACAGTAACATTCTATTTCTTTGGTTGGTTTGACATGCTTCGTTAGTTTGACATGACATCGTGCTAACGTAGCAAACGTGGACGTTACTACCCATGGCATTCGTAATTTCAACAAGTTGTTTATCATCACTGATGCTTTGCCCACCAGTAATGTAGAGGTGACCGTGATTTTTACTATTACAATACAAAATACCAATATAAAAGTCATTTGAAGAAAATTTACTCCACCCTGATTGTCTAACTCCGATTGACCTATATTTTGACGAAAATCCGCCGGCAGCTTCGCTTCAGTTCGTAATCTACGTCTGGAATTGTTTTTTAATATCTTATTATGTTGTGTAGATTGTTTTACTTAACATTGTGTTCTTACTTATCACTTAAAATGTATCTGTCGATCTGTGCTTCAAAATAATTAATATTAAGTTCCCTTTCCATACGATCTTTGACTCGTAATGGACTAATTATGTAGTGTCGCCCGGGCCTTCGGGCGCCCCCGTTCCGCGGCGACGATCTTCGAACACAACTCTCGTAACGGAACTCGGCCGCCGCCCCGAGACTCCGCCCCCGACCAACTTGTAGCGGCGATGTTTCTTCGCGGTTTTCCAAATGAAAAAAAAACTTTCCCAACTCTTTTTCGACGGCAGCCATTCCGTTGATTAAGATTTTTATCTACACTCATAGAAAAGTCTTCCTATGATTTTCTACTTTTTGAAATAAAATTTATAAAATCCCTTCTTAAAATATTCAAGACATTAACGAAGAAAAGCTGTAATATTTTAATACGAAGGTAATCTCATAGATCCAGTGTCAAATTTATAAATTCTTGTTGCAGTAATTTCTCTACGTTGTGAGATTTCATAATAACGTCGGGCATCTAAATAAAAAATCTACAAAGGTTCTATTTAAAGAAAGTAACTTTAAAAAACGATCACGATGCTAATAACTTCATTGTACCGTCTCCGTCAATTGCTGAGTTGATTAGTTTATTATATTAGGCTGTATTAGCGTATCAGGCTGCATATGGAGCGGTGGTCCGGTGTCCGGATCCGTCCGCGCCACAGACTGCAGTCAGCTCGCTGTCCGGGCGCCCTCCTCCACAGCCACACGTCCTATCGAATGAGCTTCGTGGACGTCAATATACTCCCAAATACTTAATTACAATTAAGTACAATTACATACATCGAGTGACACGACACACGGCAGTAACAACCACCTCATATACCCCGGTATAATATAACGAATAAGTTGGCTTGTGGTTGACTTTTAAAATTAAAACAATACTAGAACTTTACGAAAATATTACGAAAATAAAAATTTCCTTTAAATTTTCTTCAACATTGTTAATTTATTTAATAACATTGCTCACATGAAAATTTAACATAGATCTCTCCTTTGCTATACTGACATATTTCTTCTGTGCAGAACCTCAAGAACGAGAGCGTCGCCTAAACACACCTCTATTCTCTACTAACCGTGACACTTTCTGATATGTGTTGTAATCATTTGATCGAAAATGAAATTGTGGCATGGCAAGGCACTCTGAACCAGTTCACTACCACAAGTACCGTCGGCCTGAGAACGTGATGTATTGCGGTTCAAAATGTTATTTTAACCGAGCGAGAGCATGTTCCCAGCTTCCTCTGTCTGTCTGTCGGCTAACGAGCCGCTTTCCTCTGAGGAGCCCATCTTGATATGCGTCAGTCGCGTCCAGTGTCTCTCGCTGAAAGCAAAAACTTTGTCAACTGCGTATTATGATGAAAGCTCAGAACTACTTCCACGGCGATGCGCGAGTTGTTTGCCATTGAAATCTTGTTATTATTTTTCCTCATATTCAAGAAAATGAAATATTTTAAAATATACATTTGTATACGTATGTAACTTGTGTGAACTATGTAGTATATAATGTAGAAGGGACTCAGTTGGACTTCCAAGACTTCCTGGGAGAAGTTCAGTTTGTCAGTTATTAAAAGAAAAACCTTATAACTGCACGTTTAAACTTCAATTGGATCGCAAATTTCCATTCATTAGCTCCGAATATAATTTAAGCCTTCATTTCGTTGGCATAAAGTTTTCAGGCACCGAATTAACGAGCGATCCATTATTAGAATTTTATTCATATCACAGATAATGATATCGGCAAAGTTCATTGTGGGTAATGTGGACAGCAATTACTTTCGTATTGTTCGCATTTTGCACAACAATAGAATTTATCATATTTATAATGATCGAGAATTAAATAACGATAAAACACAAAACTACGGAGTGTACGCATCTGTTGTTTTAAATATTTGAAGCATGATTGAAATGGGTCGCGGGCTCCGGCCCCGCTTGACACGCAAAAGGCATCGTAGTGTACTTACTTATAGTTCATATTAAGTAATGTACATAAAATAAAACGTCAACTTGTACTAGAAAACATTAATATTAAATTCGTTAGAATCTCACTGTGGCCCACACCGGCCGCGGCGCGCAGCTAGCCATGTTCTCTCCCGAACGCCCGGACCAACGCAACACTGCACTGCTTCTACTTTATTATACAATGATTTAGTACAGCAAGGCTATTCTTTAAGGATGTTTTTGTAACTCGACAGCAGAATCCGCGATGAGTTTCAAAATTCCTATTCTCTAAAACTCGACAGTACAGATGGCGCCGCAGTGTAGAATGCGGCGGTGAGAAAAACTACTTGTTCAGGCTAATTTGGCATATTTGGTATTCGTTAGGGGATTTATTATTCTCGATCATCGAATTACGTCACTATCGAAGCTCGTGTCCAATTGTCAAACGAAAAGTGAGCTTCGATTTCGAGTTCGTATTTTAGAGGATAGCCCTCCTGCAAGGCTATTCTGTTTTGTAAGTTTTGTAACTCGACAGCAGAATCTGCGATGAGTGTCAATTTTGGGAAGGAATTTTGACTATCATCGCGGATTCCGAAGTCAAGTTACAAAACAGAATAGCCTTGCAGGTCTGGATCTGTTTTTTAAGACTCAGTGGACAATGAATTAAATAAATGTCAAGTAATGTAATGTGCACAGCTCAGAGTAGCTGCGTCCATTAATATCGTTATCGCTCGGACTGTCCCCGCCCCCGCTCCCGATCGCCCCCGCCCCCGCCCCCGCTCCCGCTCCCGCTCCCGCCCACGCCCCACAACACAGCTATGAATATGTTGAGTGTTCATTAATTTGTAAATAATTTAAGTTCTGTAATTTGATCCGGAAATTAACAGCAACTATCGAGCGCCGCCGCATCTCACGCCGTATATTTTATAAAAATAAAAAAATTCATACCCCTTCATTTCATGCAATTGAAATTTACAAACTTAACCATTCCCAGGCTACAATAACTGATGTATTCTGGTTCCATAGAGTAGAGTCTTAGCTGTTATAATTGTTGACCTGTTCGCGGCGTGAATTCGTCGCCGCGCGCGATACAATGCCGCGTTCATTAGAGCGGCGGCTGCGGCCCGCTAACGAATGTCGCCGGAAAAATTAAACCGTATACAATACCGCCCAGATATTTCGTCACTAAAAATACTCGCTTTTGGCTGCCGGCTGAATATTCCGAATACCGAAATTTTCCGCCATTCCTCTATAATGAAGTGAGCAGAGAGGGGCTAGGCTAGGTCACGCAAATTACTTTACTGGAGGTGTGGCTTCCTATTTTAGATATCTACCAATATTTAGTTTTAATGAAATTCCGACAGAATACAGGTTTCATGTTTAAAAAATACTTAAACACATAATAAAAAAAAATCAGATATAAATATACTCAAATACCAATCTTTGGATATAATATTAATTGAGTACATATTTTGGCATGTAAATAATTCACTATTGATTTTTACGATTGATTAAACAACGCAAGCAGCTGGCCACCGCCGCGCCGGGTTCTCTCAGGTGCCAGGTGGCCTCAAGCCCTAACATGTATTGCGTCTCCTTCGATGAAAATACTGAAAAGGATAAGCTATGCTAAATAATTTATCTAATGTTGGTGCAAGCTGTAAGCCAAGCCGAGGAGCTCGCGCTGCTGGCGCGGTGCGGCGGCCGTCGACCGAAGGATTAAACCTATTTAATTGCTACACTTACTTCACTAATAAATAATAATCCTTCTTACGTAAGCGGTAAGAGCTACAAAAATTTTTTTGTTTCAAAATGTTTCATTTAACACTATAATCAAAACTAAAGAAACTCATCATTCATCCATTAAACCTATCTTGCAACTTTCCATTACTTACCAATTAATCCTGAAACAAAAAGAATTTAATGATTAATGTGAATTCTCATAAATGGGGATCTTCAGGTAATACGAGTATCTCACGTGTTACCGCTGCAGCCTGCAGCGCTGCGCTCGGTCGGGGTCAATGGCCATGGCCACCACACGGCACACGGCAGTCACCGCTCACACTTCACATTGCAATAGCACCGCAACGTGTACCGGCTAGCGGCTCCGTGTCGGATAGCTGATAGGATTGCCCGGCGTGTATTAAAACCAACAACCCAGTTCCGAACGCTCCAAGCGCCAACGTTGAATATGCAATGGATTTGTGGTACAACCAACGACCACTATATTCTAATCCACGCGAGCAACGCCGCGACGTTACGATTTCTGTTGTAATTTGTTTATCGAGCAATAGTTAATTCAAGGGTTTACTAAGTTTCTTCGATGAAAATCGAGTTTATATAGACGCCTAGCCAGCTGTCGTTAGAATAAAGATGGTTGTCGTGGGCCTTTTTCCTAAACCAATCTTGCGTCATGATTTAACGTATAGATGGGATGGTATAAAAATCCACTGGTACTCGTAACATTGCTTTGCCCAAAATCGTGAAATGGATTTTTGGTATTTACTGACCTATTTAGGTGCCGATGCACATCCGTATGAAGCCCAAATTAGTACTAGACTGTGGGCCCACCCACAAAAATCCAGGGTCATATGAACCACCTGGTGACCTATATAGGACGATAGAAGAGCATAAAATAATAAGATTCAGCACTATGCCGTCACTTGTAAGCTGTCCAACCGAGTGCTGGTGAGAATTCAAAAGTGCAAGTAGGGTGAGTAAATTTTGGTCATATATTTCTGTACGGCATTTTTAACCATCGATAGGGCCATAAAAAATAATAAGAAAGCGCGCAGTGCCGTACAAAAAAGGTGGTCCACAAAGTCGGTAAATCTTTTTGATTTTGTGACAATTTCGAGGGTAAATTTGGTCATTTGATACAGTACGGCATCAGTTTCATACTGTTGCAATACAGCTTCTAATCCATTATTCCGCAACGCCGTTGCAACACCCTCTTTTGCAGTGGTCCAGGGGGTCATTTGATACAACATAAAATTAATTTATTTTGAAAGTATTTTATGCATAGATAATATTTTTTTACATGCCGTACATTTTCGTTGGTCCAAAGGTTTGTAGTAAAATTAATTTAGTAATAAATAAAGTCATCGTAGTAAAAATTTGGCAAGGATTGCGGAATTTGAGATACCCAGCTGAATTTTTGTATAAACTTGCATTTTGGCATTCTAAAAGTTATCTCAAAACCTGCATATGGTAGGGTGACCGCGTCTATTAAAAATTTGAGGACAAAGGTCACAAAAATCGTTTTTTTGCAAATATCTCATTTCCTATGAGTTTTTTGCTATTTGTATCTAATCAATATTGTAGAGAATTAAATTCCCTACAACTTCTGTTTCAAATTTTTTTTATACGTTGAATCGTTTTCGAGATACAGGGAAGAGAGAGCGTGGTTAGAGCATAATGTAACATAAGGTCAACCGGTATAGACCCGATCAAAACACGCTATATATAAAGTTTATTAACTCTATCTATCTATCTATCTGTCTAACAGTATTTTAAAGTCCGCTGCTGGACATAGGCCTCCCCTAATTGGCGCCACTCCGACCGGTCCTATGCCTCCTGAATCCAGCGGCTTCCCGCTGTCTTCTTTAGGTCATCACTCATCAGTCCACCTGGTCGGGGGGCGACCAGTGTTTCCTTTACCAAGACATAGCCGCCATTCGAGGACTTTGCAACCCCATCGGTTAATATTTCTCCATGGGGTTCGCCTGGATAGCTCCCACCCTTGAGCATGATGAGTCTCGTCGTGTTCCGGCTGGGGGCTGGAGAGCCAGTTCTTTCTTTCTTTTTCTTCTCTCTTTCTTGGCCGGCAACGCATCAGTGATGCCTTTCGTGTTGCTGGTGTCCATGAGCGACGATATCCACTTACCATCAGTGTGTTTTTAGTCCCTTATTTATAAATCTAGGCATTTTACTCGGTGGACTTATGAAAAATAAACAATTTAGGTACCTACTTATTGCAATACGCAATTGTTTTTATTTATTTTTTATTTATCCTACATGCACTGATCTCCTTCGGCAGGACCGAAGACCTTGAATACAATAATTTGATTTCTTATTAATACAATACAATAATTATACAATACCTACTACCTAAGTTACTTACCTACAATAATTATACAACGTGGTCAAGGAATGTTAATAGATATTTCACCCCCCGATTCACCACGTGATTCTCTACCCGAATACGTAAAAAAAATCTGACCTTAATTTTTACCCAAATTATCCTTTAAAATACATTAATCATAGACACCGCTCGAGAAAGCGGTGACCTAGTAACCTACATATTGGCAAAAGAACACCACCTCTCAGTCGGCACACCGCAAAGGCACGCCGCACCGCAAACGCTCGCTTTTTTCCAATGAATCATGCCGCCTAAAATGTTCTGCCGATAAAGTTATTCCGGGTTTTTTTGCAGAAAACACCTATTAAAGTTGAAGAAACCTGGTTGAAGTATGAAAATTTGTAAGATTTGTAGCTCTGATTTAAAAAATACTGAAAAAATTCACCGTGTAATGGTTGATTATTATGTATTGTAGTGTTAGCAACCAGATAAAAATAAAAAATCATAATATTTTATGCATTGGTGATTTTTTTTCAATTTTCAAAGTTGAATTTCGCATATTCTTGAAAAATACATAAAATATGGAATTACTCGAAAACGGTTGATATTTGAATAGGGGTCATAATAGGTAATTTGGTTGCAAATGACCTCCCCTATATGCCCTTCACGTATTGCCAAGACGTTACCAAACACCCTGTATATTAAACCAAAAAGTATACAAAACTGTTGATACTGGGATTTACAGTTTCAATTCTTGGATATTATATACACACCCTTTCACTTCAGTTAGAACTTAGACGTCATAATGATTTTATCATATTATCAATTGCTCTTCAAAAATATGTTAATACCGTACTTACCGTACAGTATCAGATGGCCATAAAGTAGCCCTAGTAACATGTAGACCCTTAAATAGTCCAGTCATCTTAGTAATTCACTGCGGAATTTGAGATACCCAGCTGAATTTTTGTATAAACTTGTATTTTGGCATTCTAAACGTTGTCTCAAAACCTGCATATGATAGGGTGACCGCGTCTATTAAAAATTTGAGGACAAAGGTCACAAAAGTCGATTTTCTGCAAATATCTCATTTCCTATGAGTTTTTCGCTATTTGTATCTTCATCAATATTGTAGAAAATTAAATTCCCTTCATTTAATAAACTTTATAATATAGCGTGTTTTGATCGGGACTATACCGGTTGACCTTACATGATGCTCTAACCGCGCTCTCTCCGCCCTGTATCTCGAAAACGATTCAACGTATAAAAAAATTTTTGAAACAAAAGTTGAAGGGAATTTAATTCTCTACAATATTGATGTCGATACAAATAGCGTAAATTTCATAGGAAATGAGATATTTGCAAAAAAACGATTTTTGTGACCTTTGTCCTCAAATTTTTAATAGACGCGGTCATCCTATCGTATGCAGGTTTTGAGACAACTTTTAGATTACCAAAATACAAGTTTATACAAAAATTCAGCTGGGTATCTCAATTTCCGCAATACATACCAAATTTTTACTACGATGACTGGACCATAAAATGGTAGCGTCATTTTCATCAGCCTAAAAGATATGGTCTGCATTAAAATGTACGGCATAATTTTTTCCTAATTTATTTATCTTAATACTATTACAAATAATAAACAAGGGAAAAAGGTAGAAAATTGCTATATTTCATTAATCTATGAATATTTAAACTTTTGCAATAATTTCAAAAATTTCAGTTTTTGTACCTCTCTATATATTTTTTAGGACAGTTGTTTTTGTACGGCAATACTATATAATAATTGTATTTTACAATGTCATGTTAAAAAAAAGTTGCCGTACAGGGTCAAATGACCTTACAGCTTTATAAATCAAGTATACCATGAAATTAAGATAATTATTAATTATACATTCAAATGGACTATCATTTTTTGACGGCATTATTTTTAATAGTACTTTTGAGTCCTAAAAAATGTATTGGAACCGAAGCCGTACTTTTTCAAATGACCCCCCGGACCACTGCAAAAGAGGGGGTTGCAACCCTCGATTTCTTCCCCTTGTCGCACGATTTTTTGTACGGCGTTGCGGAATAATGGATTAGAAGCTGTATTGCAACAGTATGAAACTGATGCCGTACAAATGTATCAAATGACCAAATTTACCCTCGAAATTGTCACAAAATCAAAAACATTTACCGACTTTGTGGACCACCTTTTTTGTACGGCACTGCGCGCTTTCTTATTATTTTTCATGGCCCTATCGATGGTTAAAAATGCCGTACAGAAATATATGACCAAAATTTACTCACCCTACTTGCACTTTTGAATTCTCACCAGCACTCGGTTGGACAGCTTACAAGTGACGGCATAGTGCTGAATCTTATTATTTTATGCTCTTCTATCGTCCTATATAGGTCACCAGGTGGTTCATATGACCCTGGATTTTTGTGGGTGGGCCCACAGTCTATACGTCCTGATGTCTCCATCACAAGCTCGGTGCCACTCGTGCACTCGACACACGCCGCGGCCGGTGTCCACAGTACGCGGGATGTTTTCCTGCAACAACAAATTCACATGTAAGAACCTAACGCAATAAATTAAAATGTAGATAGTAATATGCAAATTGTATTTTTATTACGAGCTAGTCTTCTAGCTCTAAACAGCGAAGATACGAAATCGAGAAAATAAAATACATTCATGCACAAAGTTGCCACTTCACTCGTATATCCGAGTGCGATACACGCTCCCCCCTCTCCCCGCGCTCCCCTATACTGGTGCACTTAACATTCCGAGCTATATATTTTTTGTGAACTATAAACATTTTATTTCTGACACGAAAGTTTCAACGCAGAAATCGGATTAGAATTGTCACAATCTGGCATCGTATTGTAGTATGTTTAATATACATATTTGTTTTATTTTGTATTTCAATTTTATTAAAGGAGAATATTGTTTTGAATGATTGAAGTCCTGAATCGAAGATTGTCAGGTAACAAAGTGGTGTGCAGGGTCTGGGGGGAGCGGGGGGTCGCGAGCTGTCGCCGGGCGGCGCGGGCGCGAACACGGCAGTCGCCGGCTGACAGATATTCTCATCACTCAGGATCTAACGAGCCATTACTCGTCCCTCCCCCCTCCCCCCACGCGGGCCCCCCGGATCCGTCACACCTCACCGACGGGATACGATCCTGATAAAAGCTGACCTATTATTTATAACTGAAGAAATTCAAAGCAAATTGCCTTTTCCGGAGAACTAGTCCTCATAAGTAAGTGAACAAAAATAATAAGATAACAAATAGTTATACAAAATGGCCGATTAGTTGCAGGAGCGCTGCGAACCACAGTTATAGCGATTGATCCTATTAGTACTAAATGGTATTTCTATATTCATGTAACAGCATAGCATGTTAATGGCGTCATTATGGCGTGGCATGCATTTCCCATCAGCCGGTGTTATTAGCCGGTTTATTCAGTTTATTAAGTCCATAAAATTCATAATTGAGCAAGTGCAATATACTGATGGATTAACGTGAACGAATTGAGTAGTATTATGCTGTCTAGAGGGGTGGGAGAAGTTAGCGAGGGATTTCCCTTTTTACTATCTGCTTGCTGGCTTCAATCACTATTGGGCACGGAAGGCTCTAGAGCCAGGCCTAGAGAGTGCTCCACCACGCTGCTCCCCTGTGGATTGGTACAGATTTCTCATCAATCTCATCATCATCAATTCAAGATCAAATTCCCTTGAGTAAAGATGGATACGGAATGTTACATCGATTGACGCATCGTGTGAATATTTCAATTCAGTTTTGATTGCGTGATGTGCGTGATGTGCTCGCGAGCCAGTTTTTTTTTTCTTGGTCGACGACACATCAGTGATGCCTTTGATGTTACTGATGCACCATCAGTACACAAACACACTGGCAGTGATAGCCTAGTGGTTAGAGCGTTGGTTTCCTGAACGCAGATGCCTGACTTCAAAACCTGGCACGCGACTCTAATTTCCAAAAATATTATGTGCATAAAAAGCAAAAACAAAGCAACAACCCATAATTGTCCCACTGCTGGGCCCGGGGTCTCCTCTCACAACATGAGGGGTAGGCCATAGTCTACCACGGCCAAGTGCGAATTGATAGACTTCACACACCTTTGAGAACTTTATGGAGAATTCTCCGGTGTGCAGGTTTTCTCACGATGTTTTCCTTCACCGAAGCAAGTGATAATTTCAGATCTTGAATTACTTTTTTTTTTTAAAACGAGGCTCATAACTTTGTTTTAGTTTCGTATAATACAAGTATTTTAAGTACCTAACTTGAAATATATTCTGGCTTGAAATTTATACTAATTGGCTGCATTTGTAATCACATTGTCGCTTCGTTCCGCATTTAAAATTACAATATCGCATGACAGATTAATTTTATTTATCATATTTAATGGTTGTTAAATGCGGATTATAGTAATTGTGTTCATTAATCAACAAATTGCGTAATCATTGAGTTGTTTACACGCGGCGCAGCGTCGCGGTGTCGGTAGTTGATTTATCAAACGTGCGGTTTGTGTAATCCCAGATGCGTCGTTCAGTTATGATCATCACAATCTGGTGGGCCTGAGCCGATCGTGGTGGCCGCTAACTACTTGTATACTGAAATAATTGTCATTGAACTGGTTCAAGCGATGGTCTGCCCAGCCATCCGTCGCATCCGTCGCAGCTCATACCCAAATAAATATGTCATATCATAGGAACACCATTCTAAATCGCAGTCGGTTACTCTTGAATGAGAAACCCTCATTCGGGATCGATGTGTCGCATCCACATCCAGTCGAAACGAAAGTCATCCACTCCCTATTAACTTCTACTACTTCCATATTGATAGCACGACCATTGTCGCATCGCTATAGCAACTGTAGCTACTCCTTATAACTTCCGCATTTCTCGGTGTTCATTCACATTATAAGTTATAAGAATAATAAAATTCGTTCAATTATTTCTGCGTAAGTATTTAATAAAAGATAGACAACGATTTGGTCCTACACAGCGACGACTAGGCATTAACAACATTAACAATATTTTTGCATAGATTCGGCCCCGTTCCAATGTAATTGTTACAATAGATGGTCAGAACTCAGAAGTAAACGTCGTAGAATGAAATGTATTGTTCGGGCAATCTCTTAACATTATCTCCGACAAATTTGGGCCTAAGTAAATTTCCCGTCGCTGTGTAATTTGCTTGTAAACGAGCGAGATTTATGTTTCGCTTCAACCTTTGTGTTCCGCAAAAGTAATGGATGACGTCACCTTTCGAGTGGGATAAAATTATGTTTACCATAACGAAAACACTAAAAAAGTTGTTGGTCCAAAAACCTAATTTATATTTGGAATACAATAAAATAGAAACATTTTTATTTCCTCAATCTATTTTTAATGTTATAAAAGTAAAGTGTGACGAAGATGTCTACAATAACATACACATAATTATATTCAGAGTAAGACTCCTGTAATTATTGAGGACAAGATCACAACAAGGAGGAAATGTGCCTGTCTACCTATTTCTACCTGAAAACATCTCTCACCTGATTACAGACACGGTTTCAATTTGAATGGAGATATTTCAATATCTGTATAACTACCTCAATGCCTGTAGAATGTACCACGCGCATACTGGTCCACTAATGAAACTAGAAAACAATATATCTATTGACCTCAGAATACTGTCACTCAAATACGCCCGTTATGAATAATTCACCGTACATTTTCATTTATAAGGTTTCTTTATGTAAATTGACAGACAGAGGTAAATCATGTTATACCTCCGTGAGACATCGACATGTAAGCACTTCCTAACATCTCCTATGTAACATCTCCTTTAAAGTTATCAGCAAAATAATTTTCAATTTCCCCGCGAAAAGGTTTTAAGATTGAAAGCATTTTCAGGCCTAGGTCTGGCAGTAAGTACTTTTAACAATGCTGATGCATGCGGCATGCCACCAACACGATTCCACAAATTCTTATTCTGTGGTAACCACCTTATTTGTGAGGTGGCCTCTGTGATTTACGTGAATTACCCGTTATCAAGACAACAACTTGATGAATCTGCGCCGTGTTAAAATATGTTCTTATGGTAATCAACACCAGTTACTTACGCTTTGTTTTATTACTACTTTTGCAGGTTATAATTCTTCTTTCCTTAGTTATCTACGTTTTACTCGAAATGTGTTCTGTTTAACGCAAATACAATGTAAATCAAGCTGCTCCGACTAGATAACAGTTTTTTGCTAGAACTTGGCTCAAACATTTAAATCTGAGACTGAGAGCGTCGCTCCGTGTCCATTAACTTCTATAATTGCTTAAAGCGTTTTACTGAAGTTTGAATTAGTTCTTGTGTATTATAGAAGTTTTCAAAGCCGGTTAAGTTTACCAAGATTACTTTCAAAACAAATCCTTCTTGAGCTTTTTGTCTTATGTACAAATTCATTCGAATTTCTGGCACGAATTTAAAATATGAGACATGAATATGAAAAAAAATTTATGAAACATACTATAAAACGTTATCTACTTAGATATTGTCTTTGAAAAATACTTGCATCCCTACTTAATACGGATGTGACTACACTGTACAGTACTGCTATGAGCCGACTACGAGTGACCTACTCAGGATACAGGTGAACTGGCTCGTCACTGTCGACGTGACAACACTTCCGGTGGCGGCGGACGGATGCGAGGCGCCAAAAAAAGGTCGCAGCGGCCGTTTCAATATAAATGCAAATGGACCGCAAGACAAACAGATTGAGCGAAATATTAATGTACTCGGAGACATCGCCCCCCCCCCGCGCGCGCCCCGCCCCGCCCCGCGAGCTGTTCTCGACACTTTCGTCTTTGGCTCAGTTACAGGGTTGTCGGTGTTTTCTTTATTCAAATCGAGCTAATCTATTGGCACTGTTTGAATAATCTAAATTTTACTAACAAAAAATAACCGACTTCAAAGTAACTCAAAAACTACTTGTCAGATCGCGTTCTTTATGTGGGATTACATGACAAGCACCTGCTTTCGATTAAAAAAGAATCATCGAAATCGGTTGGCGTGATATTGAGTTATTCGTCCATTTGTCGCGCACATACTTAATACAAATTTAAGACTTATATGGTTTTATCATGGATGACATTGTCAGATCTCAATAAAATTGATATGGGACCACATGACAGCCACCAGCTTTCGATTAAAAAAAGAATCATCAAAATCGGTTCGCCCAGTCCACAGTTCTGATGTAACGAACATAAAAAAAATACAGTCGAATTGAGAACCTCCTTCTTTTTTTGAAGTCGGTTAAAAATAAGAAGTACGTATACTGTAAATGGTTTTAAGTTCAGAAAAGCTTGTAGATTACGAATATCCATTTGGCCACAAGGTTTTCTAGTTCATTTTTTTATGCGACATCCCTTTAGGTACTACCAAAAATAGCAAAAAACCCATTGAATATTTTCTTTGGACATGTCTCCCGGAGAGAAGATACCTCCATCAAACGCCTTGTTGTCCAGGGAAAAGTCGAAGGCACCAGACCGCGAGGGCGAGCACCCAGGCGATGGACCGACCCAACCAAGTCTGCAGTGGGTGGTCCCTTGCATGAGTGTACCAGACTAACCACAAACTGGGAGAAGTGGCGAATCATCGCGAGGCAAATAACATCTGCCCCAAATACAACTCCGTGATGACCACGACCGCTCTGGCAAGAGCGATATGACGAAGAAGAATTTTCTTTTTAGCCATTTTAATAATTTTCATATTTGATGCAACACGGATTTTCGTAATCTTCAAGCTTTTCTGAGCTTAAAGCCATTTACATTATGAGTCCCTCGTATTTTTCATACTCAACTACCTCCAGCGCCCGCTCTATATTATTGTGGCGATAAAACATCTTGTTTGTTCGGGGGTTTTGATTTCATAAAACTAACATTCGTGTACTTAATGAAAGCACGTTCATAAAATATAACCAAAAAATACATTCTGAATTAGTTATCTAACTATACCTACTATGACTTGTCAATTATTTATTAGTATGAAGAAAGAATATCAATTAATATGGTGTATGCCGTTACGGCTAAGAAAAAATTTTTTTGTCTATTATCGGATTGATTTTATTTTGTTTATTGAAACAAATTTTATACCCCACTTATAGAAACGATGACCTCTAACCCTCAGGTGAACCGTATGGCTGGATTTTACTAGCCTCTATTATTATAAATAAACAATGCAATACATTATACATACACAACGACCAACGTTGAATGCTTACAACGTTTTAAGAGCGTAACTTTAACCCTCCAACGATCAAAATGAAACTCCTGACGACCAGCTAACGCTTCGTGTATCAAAATCTATATTTCCTATAGGTAGGCTGTAGCTATCGTCTTCGAAGTTGTCTCGTCGGCTGAGACGGTGGACGTCGAACCCGCGCGGCCGCAGCCGTTGTAATCAATCAAGCAATTACAATTGAGTTAGCGACAGCCCTAGCCCCTAGCGCTAGCAGCTGCGCGCCAAATGAATTTATAAAACTTGTAACTCTGTACAATTCGCTCCGAGAATGTTGACAATTTATTAGAATTGATTGACGCCTACACGGATTTTTCATTTGGACCGCTTGGCGGGATTTACTTACTTTAAAATATTAGCATGGTATTTTTCTGTTGTAATACGACTTAGTAATATTATAGCGTTGACTCGAGGCTCGGTCTATCGTAGGTACAAATGTACTGCGAAGTGCAATCAGGAATTAGATCCACCAGAACTTTATATATAGACAGGATGGCGGGTAGATACTTGATACTTACATACATTTTGTTTCGTCGAGCGCAAACTGATGTTGCATCAGTCGAGTACAAAACTTATTACCGTTTTAATATCCTTCATATTCTCTTCTAACGGTTATTCATCCTGGAATTTTAAAATGTTATTAAATTTTACCTTCCCTCACAACACAATACACGCTTGCCGACTGAAATTCATTACAGCGGGCTACGGGCGCGGGCGCCCGGGCGCCGCGCTCGTTGTCGCTGGGAGTCGCTGGGAGTCGCTGCTCCAGTGCGGATTGGTGGAGGGTTTAGTGGCCAACCCGAGTGTTGGAAGTTTTCATGCCGCCCGAGGGCCTCCCACATGGCTTAACGACTGTTATCTTATGATAACAACCGGAACCGACGACGGCTTTAAGTGCCCTCCAAAGCACGGCAACGCTTGACAAATTTTTGCCACTCTTTCACCAATAAGTAGAATGCTATATTGTTTCTGAGTAACATAGGCATTAATTCATTAAAAAGTTACGGGGTCTATACGAAAACCGAAGCAAAGCGGTGACTATTAGGTACATAATAGTTTCTTAACTGGTTCCGTACTCAACTTAAAATGGGTAATAAATATTTTACTAAATGACAAAAAGCACAGAATATACTTAACATGTAAAATATTTACCGACCATTACCGGCAAGTAACTAATGTGGCCCGTAGGCCGTAATACGGGACGCGGTCCACAGAATAAATAAAATAAAATATATCGATATTAACAAGTATGTAAGATGCTATCTACTGTATTTGAATGCGGACTGCGGTGAAGTGTAAGAACGGGCTTTGTGTATTGTAAGTGGCTCCAGATTTAACAAGATTTGCAGCAGGAGGGAGGCTGGCGACGCGGGGAGGAGAGGAGAGGAGAGGAGGGGAGAGGAAATGGACAGAGTTAGCCATTGTGCGGCTGTGGTGGATGATGCACGTGGAGCGGCGACGCGGACGGTGCGCGTGGAGGGCGAGCGTTTTGTGTTCTTACACAATTACTAACAAGTTACAAGAACTAATTAACAAGCAATGTCATTCTATAGCTGTGTGAGATGCATTACTTCAAACATTCCGGGTTGATAGTTTTATTTGAAAATAGCAGCCTGAGAGTTGCTTCAGAGTCAACGTCGTTTGCATGTCCTGAACAGTAGTGACGCGTCACGCGTCCTATCAATGTTGCTCGCTTAGCACCGCATATTGCACCGGAACCATTCCCGACGTCTTCTTATTGATGCTGCCCCTCTCAACACGGAGGGAGTGTTAAGTGCGGATAAAGTAAATCCAGTCATTTTCATTGCAAATGACGTGTCAATCAATTCTGCTATCTAAGACAATGTATAGAGTGCGTTAGAGAAATGCAAAACGTCGCGTCGTCAAGTTGACGGCAGACGGGTGATGATGATACCACATTGATGGCACGCAACCGAAAAGAAACCGGCGGCATAGGGTTTTGAAAGGAATTGAAAGTTTCGATGATTACCACCACGTCTATCCACTATTATAATAAACTCGTAATACCACTGACCCATTACGTATACATACATAGTTACCTACTGTATCAGCAGAGTGGATCACAAGCTCAATTGCGCCATTTGCAGGCGACTCCACACTCCAGATACAAACTATTTTATGGCCCAATAAAAGAAACACCTTAAAGGCTTCAATCTTAAGCCGGCAGCGGCCGAGAGTAACGATGCTTGGAGAGTGGAGGGGAGGGCGAGGGGAGGGCGAGGGGGGGGGGGCGAGGGGGGGTGCAGTTAGCGTCCAGAGAGCTACAGCACACACAGCAGCCGTCCTGTTGCACACAGAACTTTTACTTTACAACTATCTTTTAATAAATCGTATGATTGTCTATCAAGTACCAATGTTCTAGAGGAAGGCTTTCAATAGCGCTGTAGCGTACACGTGTAGCTCAGCAGCAGCACGCACGGTCGCACACCGTCCGGCGGCGTTACGATGCCTACACTACAGCCCCCTGCCCGGATGCCCCCGGTTACGTTACTCACTCAGTATCAACAACGCATCTAGATGGGCTTACTCCCGCGGCCTGCGGACCCCCGTTCTCGGTCGCCTACATACCTTAGCGGGAGGAAGCCGGCGCGGCGCCGGCCGCCCGCCAGTCGCAAACATAGCATCTGCGCAAGCGCACGGCGCTCTTATTATTGTATTCCAATCGCGGCTACCGATCAATAAACACCAGTTACCTGCTACAGTCTTCTTTTATTCGCGGTCTACGTCCACGGATCTCCCAAAGGACTGGCCGTTCTACAAATGGTCCTTCACACGCCTTCTTGGTCGGGAAGATTGGAATATTCTTGAAAATTTCGTCGATCGAGACCGCCGACATTTCGTAACGGACTTCGAGCTGCGGCCGCCGTTATCTTCGAGTCGACGCAGTCCACGGAGGCGAATTATTATTCAAGAACAGGAGCGGAGCGACCACGTCATCGCGCATCGACACAACGCATCGTATTCGTGAGATCGTTCCGATTTTTTTTTCCTTTATCATCCTAAATCATCCTTACATAATTCATTTCATCCTTTCATCCTTTCTCACATTACATACCTACATCATCTTTTCTTCACCCATTGCATATTTCTTAGTGCGCATACATCATTCAAACATATTCTTTATCTTTTTTACATTGTGTTTCATCTCATACGTATTTTTTCGTCCGTTTAGTAAAAGTAGGTAGTTCATTTCATCACGCATTGCGTTATCATCTTAGCATATTCATAATCATTTCATTATTCTTCTTTCATGATTTTAGCAACCTCCGAAATAATACGCCAACGTTAACTCTGATTAGCTTTTATTTACATACACTTATTACACGTTTTATACTTTTCCAGTTCACAACTGCACGCTACTAGCTCTCGATACGTAATGTCCATCTTGCCGAGTGTTCAGAGCGCTCCAAGCTTCCCTTGGTGTGACCATACCCCGCATATCAAATTACCTTGGCCGAACTACTAGCGCCAATGTTGCTAGTTTCTTACAATATGTTTTGATAATTGTTAACATAAAAATCGAGAACCTTACACTCGGCCGTCCTGACAACGTGTATGACCCCATACACGTATCAGGTGAAACCTTACACTCGGCAAAATGAATGTGAGAGAGAAAAAAAATATAATAACAATATTTAGGCACTTATTTTCTTAAGTTAATTAACTATATTAATTATAATCTACTACAATGACTAACTCCATTTGATTTACATGTATTTAATTAAATCAAGTAAGTATCCCTGTAATTGTATAAATCTAGTCTTATTTTATCATATTTGGCTAAGTTATTTTCAATATCAATTAACAATAGTTTATGTTATTTAATATTTACATATTATCTATTTACAAATAAACATCTAATGCTAATTACTTTTCAGAATAAATCTTCTTCAATTGAATTCAATAATATATCAAATCTAAAAATTACATTAAGATTAATCACTCAACAATATACAAATAATTCATAATTATACTAAAATAATTTTTTGTACTTCTTTATGATAAGTTTTATGAATTATCTAGTTGTTTAATAAGTGCAATTTTGTTATTGTATTTTACCTTTTATCCAATCAATTAAAAATCTTATGTAACCAATCTTATCTGAGTATTTATCCATCCACAATCTAAATGTTTATCCATCCAACGTAAACAAAGTTTTTATCCATCCAAATTAATCCAAGTTTTATCCATCCAATTCAACCAAAAGGTTTTATCCATCCAACTTATCCTAAGTTTTAATCCATCCAATTTAATCATAGTTTTTATCCATCCATTTTAACCAGTTTTATCCATCCAATTTAATCCAAGTTTTATCCATCCAATGCAAGCCCATCCCTTCTTTGGGACGTTATAGCTTAGCAGATCAATCGTCTTGTTTCAGGTCAAGGCTCAACTCATTAAACTTCCATTGTGCTTGACCTGAAACAAAACATAACAATTATGTAGATAATACCATTATTATAATAACATATAACTGAAATATGCAAAAAGGCGTACCGGAACCTTGGCTTCGTATTGAGGCAAGCAGCTGGTTTCACCAACATCAATGCGCTGCGTGCCTTATACGAAGCCTTGGTAAAGAGTCACTTGGAGCATGATTCGGTTATATGGGCTCCGAGGGAGGAGAAGTATAAACAAATGCTAGAACGTATCCAGAACAAATTCACTCGATTCCTCTATATGAGGCTGTACGGAGTATATCCAGGCTATCCGCTCCTGTATCCCAGTTTGTTCGTCCTGGGCATGGTGGGTTACATGAAGCTGGAAACCAGGAGGGAAGTGACGTTAGCTAAACACTTGCTTATGGTGCTAAGGGGGGAACGTCACAGTCCGGCCATCCTGGAACAGCTAAGACTGTGCGCTCCGGATAACAGCGTAGAGCGGAGGCGGCTCCCGCCCCTGCTGGCGCTGCCGCGGGCGCGCACCGGACTCCTGCGCGACGCACCGCTCACCCGAGCGCTGCGCACGCTCAATGCAGTAGCGTGTCGTATCGACATTTTCAGTTGTACACTGGTTGAGTGCACAAGGGCTATAACAAATGTTGTCACAGGTTTATAGTTCGGATAATTAATAATTTGTAATTGTTTGTGTTGTTATTAATAATTTGTAATTACTAATGGATTTATAATTAAAGAATGAATGATTTTAACAACTTGACATCTAAGTGACATGAATATTATTTCATTACTATTGTTATCAATTAGACTATTATTTATTGAATTTTTATTGTTGTTAGATATTAGATTTATGAATTAATAAGTATATGTATTGACATTTTTAGGGTTAATTATATATTATTTGACTGTTCGTTATTGGAACTTGAAATAATAATTAATAGAATTTATAATTTAATAATATAAGGATTATGTTAACTATAGGAACAATATATGTACTAACAATAGATATAAGAAATCAATAATACTAACGCATTAGGCTAGACCTGTAATGTTAGTATGTTCATGGACAAATAAATAAATAAATAAATAAATAAATAAATAAATAAATAATTATTAAACAACAATACCACATTATAATTTATTAAAAATTAACCATCAATAACAATATTATAAAATAAGCAGATTTATGTTAGCACCTCAATACATGTTAAACATTACTTTAGTGCTCTGGCATCATCTCATCTTCCCTGTCGCTTGCATCATTCCCGGCATCATTGTCAGTAGTATCACTATCAATTTCTAATGAAGCAACATGTATCCACGGTCGCATCCGATCTGCGGCAATAGTAGTCGTTCTTTTGTTTTTCATTCCTACGAAACCTGTTATTGGGGCTACTTTATATCGATCATTGCCTAGTGTTCTTACTACCCTATAGGGACCCTCATATGACGGCATAAGTTTGGTACTTTTACCATCATTTTGAAAGGACACTTTGGATATTTTAATTAAATCGCCGTTTTTGTAGGATCGCGCTGGCTGCCTGCCCTGATCATAATACAGTTTTTGTACAGTCTGTGCCTTATCAATTTTTGATTTTACTTCATTACGAATTGCCTGTAACGATGAAACTTCGCGAGTTTCCTCTGTTATTTGATTGAGAGACGGATTGAATTCACTATTCATTTCTGTCCCGAACATGACTTCTGCAGGGGACCTACCAATAGTCTTTTGCAGTGTGTTATTCAGTCCCCATTGTATCCTGCCTAATTTATCGTCCCATTCCCTTTCATCTGCGTTTAGGTTTTGTGCTGTCAGCGAGTCCAGTATGGTCCTGTTGTACCGCTCAACTTGACCATTTGACCGTGGACTCGCGACTGCATTCAATATATGTTTTATGCCTCGGTCAAGACAGAACCTCCTAAACGCATGTGAAGTGAAACAAGAGCCTCTATCACTTATCAGCCTGTCAGGGGCTCTGAAGATGTCAAAAATATCTTGTAATGCTCTTATCACGTTCTGTGTGTTCGTATTTCTGACGGGTTTGATAAATAAGAACTTGGTGAAAGAATCTACAACGCTTAATATGTGAGTGTTCCCTCTTTTAGACTTCACGAAGGGCCCAAGATGGTCGATGTGCAATGTATGAAAAGGCCTTTCAACCTTCTCTATAGGGTGTAATAACCCCTCGCGTTTATTTGTAGCTTTCTTGGCGTATGCACACTCGATACAAGCACCTACATATTTTTTTACGAATCTCTTCATCTTTGCAAACCAGTAATTTCGTTTCAATCGGCTTAGAGTTTTTTCGAAACCGACGTGACCTATATCATCATGGTTTCTTTTGCACAGCTGCCATCTTGCACCCTTCGGAACCACCCATCTCACGCATTCTTTGTCACCTCCCACACACCTAAATAATTTGTTATCTCTTAAAACATAATTCTCCTTAATATACTCTACACCTTTAGGATCAAGATTGCTACTTATAATATTACGAATTCTACATAGTTCGGGATCTCCAAGTTGCAAAGTAAGTAACCAATCATCGTCTGTTATGCTCATTACGGAAGGATATTGCTCAGGACTAATAGTCTCGGTATCAACTATGGGGTTTCTAGAAAGAGCATCAACATGCCCCATCCTTGAGCCTGCCCTATACTCTACAGTGCAGTCAAACTCTTGTAATGCTAACCACCATCGGGCGATCCTAGGGATGAGGTCTCGCTTCACAAAAGTAGAGCGCAGAGCGCTACAGTCTGTGACTATTTTAAATGGCTTACCTAAAAGGTATACCCTAAACTTTTTGAGGGCGCAAATTACGGCTAACGTCTCCAATTCATAGGAGTGAAAGTTTCTTTCCTCCGGTGTCGTCTGGCGACTATAGTACGCCACGGGATGAAAAGAAGAATCTTCACTTCCTTGAGCGCGTTGCAATAGTATACCACCGAGACCTATTTTGCTAGCGTCCGTATGGAGTTCGGTTTCTGCCGCAGGATCGTATATGGAAAGAATAGGTCTATCTAAAAGCCTGGCCTTTAATGCGTTAAATGCTTCTTCCTGTTCATCCGTCCACTCCCACACCGCATCCTTTTTAAGCAATCTAGTGAGGGGATGAGCAAGTTGTGCAAACCCTTGCATGAATTTTCTAAAGTAACTAACGAGCCCTAGAAATTGTCGTATCCCATGTACACTTTCCGGACGTGGAAAATCTGTCACACTTTGGATCTTTGCCTTACCAGGCCGCATACCTTCTGAACTAATTTCAAATCCTAAGTAGTCAATAGTATTTTGCAAAAAACTACATTTTGACAAATTTAACTTAAGGTTTGCCTTTTCCAATAAAACCAGGACTTCTTCCAGCCGATTTAGACATTCAACCGGATTCTTACCAAAAATTAATAAATCATCGATGTACACCGTAGCCTTATTGAACCTAACAGGACCTAAAACGTGATTCATCATCCGCTGAAATACTGCGGGCGCGTTTGCCAAGCCGAAGGGCATACGATTATACTCATATTGCCCGTCCGGCGTGACGAACGCGGTTAAGTGCTTGCTTTCTTCCGAAATAGGTACTTGGTAATATCCAGACATTAAATCGAGCGTGATGAACCATGCTTGTCCAGAAAGCCTAGCTATTTCATCCTCTATTACGGGTATGGGATAACGTTCTTTTACGGTAATCGAGTTGAGAAGTCGATAATCGACGCATAGACGAATTCCACCCTCTTTCTTGCGCACAAGAATAATCGGACTAGCGTAATTAGACGAGGATTCCCTGATGATACCTGCTCTCAACATGTCGTCTACCATCGTTTGAACCTTTTCGCGTTCATAGTGAGATAAACGGTAGGGCCGGTAAACTACGGGACGTTGACTGTTCAATTCGATTCTCATTTCAGTAGCGTTGGTACAACCTAAATCAGTTAAGTCATATGCAAAACAACCTGCATGACAACGGAGAAGTTCCAAGAGTCTAACCTTATCATTGTTAGATACATTCTCCCCTACACGAATTTGCGTTTCATCTAGCTCTCTCACAGGATCCAATTTAGCTAGTTGCTCCAGAACCGGTACATCATCAATCTGAGTCAAACGATGCACAACCTGAATCTTTTCAGCTCGAGAAAATATGAAACCGTCATATAACCAGCACGGAATCGAATACGGTGTCACGGTTACAAAGAATGTTCCGTTTAGGACTTGATAAACGCCACCGCATACTATAAATTGTTCGTTTGGCTTCCCTACAATTTTAGTATCTAATACCACGCAACCTGTAAATGATGATTCTATAATCGCTCTTACATTGGCAGGACCAAAAACTTTACAATTACCAATAAGCCTTACTTTTTCTAAACGTTCTTTGTCCTCTTGCAAGCAAGGTAATTCGGCACCTATGTGTAAAAATTTTAGTTGATTAACGTCCTTGTAAACTACAACATGCGGCTGCTCGGAGAACGTCTGCCCAACCAGTATCGGCTTTTCCAATAAGCAGTCATCTACCACTCTACATAATACTTTAGCGGCTACGCCATCTATCGTCAAATTCAGCTCAGCTGAACCAATGGACTGGACTAAATGGTTGCCAAAACCTTTCATCGTAGATGAGATCTGGTCATGACACAACCCCAAGCTTAAAAAGTTTGATTCCCTAATAAGTGTGACCTCACTACCAAGGTCAACAAATGCTTCCAGAGGGACACCATTGACGTTAACGGTCTTTATAAATTTTTCATTAGGACAAGAGTTTGAGATACGCATGGTTTTTGCAACTTCCTCAGCCTTTGTTGACCCTGTGTCTTGCTTAAGCCTACACGCATCAGTCTTATGGCCTACTCTATTGCAATGACTGCATTTAATTACAGGTTTAGGGCATTTGGAATACGGATGTCCCTTCTCCTTACAGTTGTAACAATATAATCCAGGATTTGCCCTTAAATTTGTCCTATTACTTAGCCTATCATCAAAATTAGTATTAATATTTCTATCCCTATACGACTGTACATGTCCTGAAAGTTCTTTATTATTGCTTAGTAAAAATTTAAGGAGCTGATCAGGCTGCTCACAACGTGTTGCCAATGCACTGGACCTAATAGTTCTATCGTAGATACCGTGAATGATACAATCGACGGCTCGTCGCCCCACTATCTCACATTGATTTAACAGCGCTAACTTTTCATAATAATAGACTTCAATTGATTCATTAGGTTTGCTTCTTCGTCTCAACATATCCTCTAATAACTGTCCATAATTTTGTTCAGAAGGAAAAGCATCTAACAACTTTGTTTGCCATTCTGCCCAAGTATACAATATTGTGTTGAGACTCTCATACCATGTTTTTGCTAGGCCAGCTAACTTTTGCATTGCAAAATGTATCGTCGTCTTCTCATCCCAGCCGTAAACCGTTGCACATTCGTTAACCTTTTTAAGCCAAACATCTATACGTTGGTTCTTTTCTGAAGGATTGAATTCAGGTATAATATTTTTATGTTCTAAACTTCTATTCATAGTTGTCGTGCTAGGGTTATTGGGCTGCGATGGTAAGACGTCCTTGATGGACTGGATGATATTAATCAAATCTCGAGAAGAAAAAGTAGGACTACATGACCTTTTGAAGTGATGACCGTCGCTCCTACGCTCTTCATCCTTCCGGCTGTGAACACCCGACTGCTTACTGCGGCTGCGGCGTTCGTAGCTCGTCCCTGCGTCCAGTAAGACGTCGCGATCGCCCCGCCGTCGCTGTTCGCTGTCGCGTTCCTTCTGGAGGTCCACTTCCATTCTACGAATCCGCTCCCGCTCGCGCATCAAAGCTTGTTCTCGCTCAAACAAGCCACGGCTACGGCTGCGGCTGCGGCTTCGCTGGTGCGTAGTACCCCGGCTATGCCTGGATAGCGAGCGGTCCCGTTGGGGAGTCTCCAGGCTCCGTCGACTTCCATTACTTTTACTCATTTCTGAAACTCACCGAAATTGGAAATGTTAATATCAACATACTTCTATAATGTGGGTAGACAAAAACAAAAGAAAATGTAATAAAATTGCTATTTCTACTCGTATTATACACGTACAGAAATGCATAAATGATGAGATTAAATATCCAGGTCCATTTAAAATAGCAGGCATAACGCCACGGTAACGTAAAGTTAATCCAAATGTACCGTATATAGCTCTTTACAGTGAAACAAAACGAGGATAATTTCTATGTCGGGTACTTTATGTGTATTTTAAACAATTTACACGATTAAATAACACTTAACTATTTAATTATCATGTTTCTTTTTATTGTGGGTAGGTCCATTGGATAGGGTTAATTATAAAATACACAATTCAATCGGTACGAGATAGTTACGGCATATTATTTCTTAACATGAATTAACTATTACTGCATTATGATAATATCATTTGTAGGCGTGTACTTACTGAAATGTTCTTCAATCCCACTTAAGAGATTTTAGCAACCTCCGAAATAATACGCCAACGTTAACTCTGATTAGCTTTTATTTACATACACTTATTACACGTTTTATACTTTTCCAGTTCACAACTGCACGCTACTAGCTCTCGATACGTAATGTCCATCTTGCCGAGTGTTCAGAGCGCTCCAAGCTTCCCTTGGTGTGACCATACCCCGCATATCAAATTACCTTGGCCGAACTACTAGCGCCAATGTTGCTAGTTTCTTACAATATGTTTTGATAATTGTTAACATAAAAATCGAGAACCTTACATGATAAATCATTAGCTCATTGTAAATACTCATTATACAACAATATTTTAATTTTATTTCTGTGAATTAATTTTTTCTTTTCTTTAACAGGTGGGCGTGCCACGAGCCACGACCACGTGGTGTCACGTATTGTATAACCCTTTGTTCTCTTCTCGAATAATTCACAAACGTATTTATTTCTTCGGTGTAATAATTAGCTTGTTTCCTTTTAATATTTCTTTTTAATTCTTTTTTTTTCAAACGTTTGCTTGTCAAGGTTTATTGAGAAAATTACTTAGTTTAAAGTCGTTTGAGAACATTATTTTCTCTCTTCATCAGCTGTTTGGAAAATATATACCTACTCTTTTTTTAAATACTCTTCAAGCTGCTTGAACGTTATTTTGTTCAAATTTTTTTTTTTTTTTCTTCTTTCTTCTGCAGCCTGCTTTGAGGTCATTATTTCTTTCTTTTGCAAGCGTTACAAGATACATTTTTTTTTTTTTTTTTCTCTTCAATCTGTCGCACGCTTCATAAGCTTCACAATGACATCCGAAGGTAAAATACCTACTGAAATGTCCAGAAAACGTGCATCAATGAAAGCAAAGCTTACACAATTTGCCTCTTATCTCTTTGTTCTTGAGAGCTGTAAAACGTTGAGCCAAGTCCAACTTGCACAATTGGATATCCGTCTTGCTAAATTCAATAACTTATACGCAAAATATGACGCATTACAGTGTGACATCGAGGCACTGATGGAGAACCCCGACGAGCAGTACAGCGAGCGCGAGCAGTTCGAGAGCCAATTCTACGAGCTGGTTGCCCGCGCGCGCATCCTGGCTCCGCCCAGCCGCAATGCAACAACGGCACTAAATTCTTCGGCGGTGAGCTCGGGTGGCGGGGATATTCAAGGACACAAACGGAGAGTTAAGTTACCAACTGTTGAAATACCTACCTTTACAGGCAGCTATCAGAACTGGCTCGAATTCAAAAATATCTTCATATCGTTGGTCCATAACGATGATGAGATGAATAATATAGATAAACTCCATTATTTACGAGCTTCCCTCAAGGATAATGCCCTACATATTATTGATAATTTAGATTTCACAGCTGATAACTACACAGTTGCATGGCAATTATTATGTCAAAGGTATGACAATAAGCGCTTGTTAATTAACAATCATATACAAGCCTTATTTTCGGTTGAAACATGTCAAAGAGAATCAAGTAAATCAATAAGACATATCATTGATGTAACTAAAAAGAATTTACGAGCATTAGGCACTTTGCGTTCCGAGTCAGTTGATCATTGGCTCGTGGACAGTTTAATTATTCACATAATGTGTGATAAATTAGATCACAAAACTAAGCGGCAGTGGGAAGAGAATAGGAACTCGTTAACAGACTCACCAAATCTCGATCATTTTTTGACATTTCTTGGTAATCGTGCAGATCTTTTGGAGAGTCTTGAGGAGTCTCATACAAAAACAAAAACGGACACACTTCAAAATAAATCAAAAGCTTTCGTGGTCACTACAGCCCCAGAGAAAATAATATCTACACCCCGCAGTTCACAATCTTTGAAATGTCCCATGTGCAAACAGGGCCATCATTTATTTAATTGTGTAGATTTTCGTAAATTACCTGCCAGTGAGCGTCTTCAAAGGGTTAGTGACTGGAATATTTGCAATAATTGTCTACGTCCAGGGCACAAGCCATCTTCATGCAGGCTTAGTAGTTGCAAATATTGTAGGTTAAAGCATAATACTTTACTTCACGTAGATAAAGAGCCTTCAGTGGCACAAGATCACAACGTTGCTCTGTCTGCTAACAATACCATTAACTCGCAAATTGTTTTACTGTCCACAGCAATGGTGAAGGTGTTCGACGCTACCGGGGAGCCGCACAGCGCCAGAGTCCTACTAGACAACGGCAGCACGGCGAACTACGTAGCTCAGGACTTCTTATCTAAATTAAAATTACCTACTCATTCAACAAGTTCTAAGGTGACAGGCATAAATAACTTAGCATCCAGTAGTACACAAGCTTGCTCAATCACGTTTGAGTCTTCCATTAGTGGCTATAGGATCAGCATTGACTGCCTCGTTTTACCTGAGATCACTTCTTCCATACCTAACACACTAGTAAATACACACAACTTATCCTTGCCTGATGGTATTTGTCTTGCCGACCCCACTTTTTATTTACCGTCATCCATTGACATTCTAGTAGGAGCGGAGATATTTTGGGGCATCGTAGGCGCAAATAAAATTCAACTAGGCAAGAATAAGCCAACGTTAATAGAATCACGGTTAGGTTGGTTAATTTCTGGTGTCGTACAATCTAATATTAATAATTCACCTGTGTGTATGTTCACCCAGAGTGACCATTCTAATACAGACTTATCACGATTCTGGGAGCTCGACACCATTCCCACAAAGCACGAGCTTACTTCAGAAGAGCGCGCTTGTGAGGAGAGCTTCGTGAAGTCTACTGTACGTAACTCTAGCGGTCAGTTTGTTGTAACCATACCCTTGAAGGATCAACCTGATGTTTTGGGTAGTTCCTTTCAGATGGCTAAAAATAGATTTTTATGTTTAGAACGTCGTTTAGAGCGAGACGCAAATTTCAAGGCTATGTACGTAGATTTCATGGAAGAGTACATCAACCTCGGACACATGACTCCCATGCAAACACCTGTGCCACATCCACATTATTATTTACCTCATCATGGCGTTTTGAGAGAGTCAAGCGCAACCACAAAATTGAGAGTCGTGTTTGATGGGTCCGCAGCTACAACGTCAGGTAAATCTTTTAACGACATCCAAATGATCGGTCCGACAATTCAAGACGACTTGCTTTCTATATTAATTCGGTTTCGTCAGCATAAATATGTTGTTACAGCAGACATAGAAAAGATGTACCGATTTGTTTGTATAGCGCAAGATCAGCAGCCCTTGCAATTAATTTTGTGGCGGCCTGACTCTACACAACCTCTTAAAACTTATACATTAAACACCGTGACGTACGGCACCGCTTCAGCTCCTTTCTTAGCAACAAGGTGTCTAGTACAGTTAGCTCACGAGTGTTCTGACAATAACACAAAACAATCAATATTACACGACTTCTACGTAGACGATTTTCTTTCCGGTACTTCCACAATTAATGACACTGTACAATTATGTAAAAATGTAACTTCGGTTTTAAAATCTGCACAATTTAATTTAAGAAAGTGGCATTCAAATTCAAAAGACATTTTAAAAGCTATTTCCACGAATACACAACAAAATGACTCTGTTAATCTTAATCACAACAATGAATTATCTAAAACACTAGGACTTAACTGGAAATGTTCTGAAGACACATTCTCATTCACTATAAATTTAACTTGTAATCAAACTGTAACAAAACGTCATATTTTGTCAACTATTGCCCAAATTTTTGATCCTCTTGGCCTAGTTGTTCCTTGTATAGTTGAGCCTAAAATTATAATGCAGCAGTTATGGTCAAATAAATGTTCTTGGGATGAATGTGTACCAAATGACATACAAAACAACTGGACTAATTTCCAACGTACATTGCCACTTCTTAATGATTTACAAATTCCACGGTTCGTTGTATGTGACAGACCAACTGACATACAGTTACATATATTTTCAGATGCATCAGAAAAAGCTTACGGGGCTTGTGTATATGTCCGCTCAGTCGATAGAAGTGGAACGGTCAGTGTTCATCTGTTAGCCGCTAAGAGTAAGATCGCTCCACTTAAACCTACCACCGTACCGCGGCTTGAGTTGTGCGGTGCGTTATTAGCAGCGCGATTATATGCAAAGGTTTCAAAGGCTCTTAAATTAAATATTTCTGATTGCATATTTTGGTGCGACTCCACAATAGTTTTAGGTTGGCTTTCTACTAGTCCAAACCGGTTAAAACCTTTTGTACGCCATCGTGTTTGTGAGATTCGGGAAGATTTTGGAATTAATAAGTGGCGCTACATTCCTTCCCATGAAAATCCTGCAGATCTCGCCTCGCGCGGACTAAGCGCCGACCGCTTAAAGGATTCATGTATGTGGTGGTCAGGACCAAATTTCTTAAAATTAGATTCATCTCATTGGCCTGCCTTTCCTACATCTGTGAACACTCAGAATCTTCCAGAGTTATGTCAGACGTTCATTACCGTTAATGAAAACGACTTATTTACATATCTCTTTAATAAATATTCTTGTTTTTCAAAATTACAACGTATAATGGCATACATATTAAGATTTATTCAAAATTGTCGTAAAATTAATATCAATTTGGATTCCCTTACACTATCTGAAATAGACAATTCAACTAATCTTCTTATTAGAGCAGCTCAAAAAGATTCCTTCGCAGAGGAGTATAAAATTCTTAAAAGTGGTAAATCACTACCTAGTAAAAATAGACTATTATGCCTATCACCTTTCTTAGACTCTAATGACATCATTCGTGTTGGTGGCAGACTAAGCAACTCATTCTACGACTATAATGTTAAACACCCTATCTTAATGTGTAGGAAACATCGTTTGAGTGAGCTTATGTTTGACATGTACCATAACAAGCTTTGTCATGCGGGGCCGCAGTTATTACTTGCAACTGTTAGGCATAAGTATTGGGTATTAGGTGGTAGGTCCTTAGCAAGAAAAATTACTCGTTCTTGTGTTAAATGCTGTCGGATAAAGGGGGACACTATACAACCGATTATGGGAAATCTACCAAAGGAACGACTTCACCTCGAATTCCCATTCCTAGATACCGGTGTCGACTACGCTGGGCCAGTAATGATAGCTAGTCGTAAGGGTAGAGGTTGCCAATTAATTAAATGCTTCATTTGTGTCTTTGTCTGTCTAGCCACTCGAGCAGTACATCTTGAACTCGTGTCAGATTTGACAAAGGAGGCCTTTCTAGCTGCTCTCGGTCGCTTCGTGGCTCGACGGGGCAAACCTCGCTGCATATTCTCCGATAATGGAACAAATTTTGTTGGAGCATTCAACGAGCTCAAGCAACTTCTCTCTCAGGACCTATCAGGACAGTTTCTGGACATGGGTATCAATTTTTCATTTATACCAGCCTATAGCCCGCACTTTGGATCTTGCTGGGAAAATTCCGTTCGATCAGTTAAGTTCCACTTAAAGCGTATACTGGCTTTGACCCATTTGACTTTCGAGGAAATGGCAACATGCCTTATTCAAATTGAGGCCATCCTTAATTCAAGGCCCCTCACTCCTCTTTCCGACGATCCATCCGACTTATCTCCTCTAACACCATCCCACTTCCTCATCGGACGATCTCTCGTTGCGTTGCCTCACCGAGACGTGTCCAGGCAGAACATATCGAGCCTCCAACGATTCCGCCGCATTGAGTACCTAAAGCAGCACTTCTGGAATCGCTTTTCAAATGAATACGTTTTGTGGCTTCAGCAGAAACAGAAGTGGACAACATCGAGAGGCGAGCTGCAGCCGGGAGCCTTGGTCGTCGTCAAGGAGAAAAATGCGCCACCTCTACAGTGGCTTCTGGGGCGTGTCACACGGTTGCTGCCGGGAGCCGACGGAGTCGCGCGAGTCGCTGACATACGCACTCGCAGGGGCGTCATCCGCAGGGCGTATCCCATGATTTGCCCACTTCCCACGTCATCAGTTGAAGATACTTCAAGCCGGGGAGTATAGATGGGCTTACTCCCGCGGCCTGCGGACCCCCGTTCTCGGTCGCCTACATACCTTAGCGGGAGGAAGCCGGCGCGGCGCCGGCCGCCCGCCAGTCGCAAACATAGCATCTGCGCAAGCGCACGGCGCTCTTATTATTGTATTCCAATCGCGGCTACCGATCAATAAACACCAGTTACCTGCTACAGTCTTCTTTTATTCGCGGTCTACGTCCACGGATCTCCCAAAGGACTGGCCGTTCTACATCTCCTCGTGAGACAGGAGTAAAGACATAAACGTAGTTGTTTTCTACATAAAATGAAGATCTATTAATTTGTCCACCGAGTTCCAGAATAATAAAATGTACCTAAAAAATTAGCAAAAGGGTTTTACTCCCAAAGTTCGTCGACATATCAGGAAGATCGCGTCGCAAACATACAACCGCCGCAGCCGCGAGCCGCGAGCCGCGAGCCGCGAGCCGCGAGCCGCGAGCCGAGACGTAAAACGAATATAACGATCTCATTGAGGTTAGGGGCAACTTTCACTGCTCCGACTCTATAAAGCTCGTAAAACCGCTTTTAAACAAAGAGATGCGCTCAGGGCCAGTTTACCTCCGCTGATGGCTGATGGCTGATGGCTGATGGCTGATGGCTGATGGCTGCTTCACGCAACTACTTGGACGAATCTCACTTAGCGAGATTATAAATACGAGCCATATTGCGTCGCTCGAGTGAGGATCCTTGTTCTTGTTTTTCTCCTTCTCTACGATACGTGAGGTCGACGCTATTGGTCACTATTTTGCGTCGAATATTTTCAAACACGGATGAACCGATGATAAAGATCTGTACTGCGACAGAGCCTACTTCCATGTATTAAGTCGTTATCTAACCTGGAATTTGTGATATTTACGTGGCGCCGACGGCCGAATGGGCTCATAAATAAGGGTGGTTTCGCATTCGTTCAGGCTCAGGTTGGCTGCGCGCCAAGCCGCCAACACGGTCACTCATACTGTGAAATTCCTCTTCTACTATATTCACTAATGCAGTCGCGATAATTCCCCTGCGGCGGAATAATTTTATGCGCGGTGTTCGTTGATGTGTACATTTCGCCTGCGAGGCGCTCGCCGCTCGCGACGCAGCGGCTCGCGTGCGCCGCGCCGCGCCGCGCCGCCCGGTGTGTCTCCAGGTGCAGCGAGCGCCGAGTGGAAACAATGTTCATAACTAGCCCGACCTGACGCTCGTCACGGTAAATATTATGAATGAAAAATAATATTTTAGTTTGTGCCACTAGGGCTGCTGCTTAATTACAAATTTCTCATCACCATAATCGCAATTTCTAGGGCAAACCTTGCACACACACGCATACCTCGGTGTATATCTGTGTGTGTGGAAGAATTATTCTACTTGGAGATACTCTATCTCCAGTTCATATACCAAGTGATCACCTCACGCTTCGATCCGTCTCAGTTGTACAGGGAGGTAGTAGGTACATGTCGTGTGATAATAAGTGTTTTCTAGAAAAATCTTGGGAGTTACTTGCAGTTTTTCATGTCAAGTTACCGATTTGTTGTAGCCAGCACGCCTTTTTTCAACCGACTTTCTAAAAGTTTATCGTTTCCAGCGAAGAATGCATCGACTCCTCCGGTGTTAATGCAGGTAAAGTTTATCAGTGGTCTTCAGTCGTGTGAATTTAAAACTTTCAATGTATTGATAAATATCTTTCGGCTTTTCCTAGTTTCATTGAACATTGACTGAGCGCGGACCGCGGCGATCCACGACCACGGTCAACTTGCAGTCGGCAGTCGGCAGTCGGCAGTCGGCAGTCGGCAGTCGGCTCCCGGACTACACCGAGCCGAGTTTGGTTTCATTTTATTTTTGTTAATTCACACCATTGTCATGCAATATACACAGGTAACTTGGAAATAAATCCTGTTATATAAATGAGTTATTATAGAAATAAAAAAACATATTAAAGAACCATCTTGATAAAGGCAATTAAGCTAACTGAAGAAACAGTTAAGTCGCCAATAAAACAAGGAAAGGCAGCGAAGCTTGACGGGGGAGGGGGAGCGGGGAGGGGGGAGGGGGAGGGGAGGAGGCTCTTACGAGATTAACTTGTTTAGTAGGAATGGGATTAGTGGATCCCGCGTCATGTAAAATTCATTGCACCAAGTGAGCCCACAGCCCTCTCGATGACCCATGACGTCATGACGCAAGCTGTTATACACTCGCTGTCATCACACAGGGACCGCGCCAGCAGGTGGCCACTAGAAAATACGGTGTAGGCGCAGATTGTCAGAAACGCAAAACGACAGATTCGCAAATTGTCAAAAACGCGTTACGTCAGATTATTTCTATTCGCAAAAGAGTTATCATGAACGTCACGTTTTAACAAACTTTTGTTATGTTCTCAACAAACATTGGTTCCAAACTGACCCCTGCGTCCCTTGCATCGCCAACATTATGTAATATAATTATCATCATCGAAATTGGATCCCAATGTTCCGCGTTTTTTATATGAATACTGAATGCTTTCAAACACTGGAAGACATTGCTCAGGAATTAGGATCTGTCCCTATAAATTAAGATAACGGGTCTTTTCTCACAGCTCTCGAGCAGCTACAATAGAGATTAAATCATTATGTAATTTTGTGAAATATTTTTCTCTGATTAGCGGGGCTGCAGGGCGCTCCGCGGGTGGCTTCGAGGATTTCACTGCACGCCGCCCCCGCCCCCCCCCCCTCGTACCTCGCGCTTCGTGCCTCGTGTTCAGAATTCACGGTGAGTTGCCTCACGGAGCGGTAAACGAATAGTGATTCGCGTTCAAATGAAAACAGTAAACGCGATACTCGTAAGCTGACTGCCCACTGACTGCCCACGGCCCACGCCGCGGCCGTGTCGCGCCATCGGGTCGCGCCGCCGCGCGGCCGCGCCGTCACGCGTCATTATGTTTTTGTGGGACCTATCCTTATCGGTCCATTATAGGATTCAACGGATTCAACCCGTTGAAGTCTGTTTGCACTCGCGTAGTTTGATTTGCATCCAAACAGCTTCAATAATAGTACTGAATTAATATTGTTAATTTGCCGTACTTTTGTATTAGGTACACATAATATGAGTGAAATATTTTGCTGAATTGAAAATTTTTTATAAAAATAAATAACGCTTCACACTCATAGTATATTGAAAAATTTTGTGCTTATCTGTCGAATACGTGCTCCGGTCGGTGAGATCCACGACGCTAGCCGTGACTCGTGAGGAGGCAGCCTTACAGCGGGCGGCCGGGCGGCCGGGCGCGGCGCCGCGGCGTGGCGTGGAGGCGCCTCGCGGCTGCTAAACGCTCCCGGCGGAGCGCGCCGCGCGGCGCGGACGAGCCTTTTTAATTTGCGTTGTGCTCACGACGCCCGCGCTTTATATTAAACTCCGCACAGCAATCTCGCTAACGCGGTAATCATTTCACGAGCGAGTATAACAGCTTTTAAAAACGAAATGGATGCGAGGAAATGTGAAGGGAATAAACGGTAGCCAGGATCGAGTGGCGGCGCCGGGCGGCGCGGCGAACACACGGACAGACAGGCGGCGGACGGTCAGCAGTCAACGACGTTGCTCTGTTTTATGATCTCTCATAGAATAGGAAAAAATTGGGCAAGTGCGTGTCAGGCCACGCGCGATGCAGGGTTCCGAAGTAGTAAGTTTATCGACTATTACTCATTAACTACTTGTCTTATGCTAACATAGCCGTGATAATTTTCATTGTAAATTTATCATATAACCCAGTCTGACCATCAATCTGACCAATGGGAAACACCCAATTTTTTCACTTGTCCAACTCAAACCGTTTAGCCAGCAGGGAGGACACTTGACTGTAACCAAAATTAGCACTTTAAAGCCAAATACTTCACAAACGGACCTCTAATTCCAAGAATGGTCGTACTCTCATCGCGTCATCGTTACGGGTTAGTTTAGTGGTCAAGGTTTGACGCCTGAAAACCTTCAATGAAATTCATGGGCTTTAAGATAGTAGACCAGTTATAATGACATATACATAGATACTTAGTTATGGAATAGTTTAGAAGACGACATAATAAACATAATGGTGTCCTTGTCTAACGTATGAAATAAAAAAAAATTAAAATGTGTGCAATTTACACGTGTTAGAAGTGAAACCTTCAAAAATTTTGTTTTCAAGATAATGAGACGAATGTAAAATTTTGGGAAGATGATAATTGTAGGTTTTACTACTCCACTCCACTCCACTCCGCTCCGCTCCGCTCCACTCCACTCCACTCAAGTCAGTCTCCACTCATTTCTAGTCTCCACTGGACAGTTTCGTTTCATAAAATTTCAAGTCACCCCCGTACTAAAGAAGTTTTCACTTCAACAAGACAACTCTATACACAACAGTTTCGCTATACTGTCAAATTTTTATGACGTCAGTCGTGTGCCGTATCCGCCATATTGTATTCCTCTTTACTACGGTGTAAACTATGACTTATTACTAAGGTACTAAGGCAGTATTTACAAAACCCACTTTGAAGGTAATGTCAAAGTCATGTCAAAGTGGATATTAGCAGGAACTAAACCGTCTTGTTTCGTCTCGTAGCACGTTATTTTCGTAGGTATGGCAATTCTACTATAGTTCCCTTTTCTAAGATTAAATGTAACAACAGACTGTTACGGCCGGTCTCAATAATGTACTAACAGATGGAAGACTGTGGATAGGGCTGTCATCTGTCATATTTGTCAATTTTTCAGAAGCAAAAATTGACAAATATGACAGATAATATACCCTATCCACAGTCTTCCATCTGTTAGTACATTATTGAGACCGGCCGTTAGTCATCTATGTCAATGCTGTATGTAATTTATGGTAGGTATCAGTTCTGTTAATCCATATTTCCGCTGTAATTGTAGACCGTGCGCCATTCGGCAAGTTGTACCTACTCGCTGCAAACCGACGGCGACACTAGGATTGTTTGGGCTCAGCTGGGAAACGCTATAAATTATGAATTTTGGGACACGTTTGCATAATCGTGGTCACGTTCGTAACGACATTACAGAGCTGACAAATTCGGGTGTAATGTCAGTGTCAGAGCTACACGTGCCGAGCGCCGAGCGCCGAGTGTGCACGACATGCGACATGCGACATGCTAGCTCGGCGCGGCGCGGCGGCGCGCGGCAGCGGCAGAAACAAAAAGCGACCGCGATGACAGAAAAATAAATAAAATATTGATTTATCAAAAAATTCTTTGCAATTGACGAAATCTTCTTGCACGTAATTTTTATCTCAATATTACTCAGATTATAAAACAAAAATAAAAATGATAAAATTAATACGCTGTGCTGGACATGCACGACCGATACTGAGCCTTTTGAATCCAGCAGATTTCCGCTATCTTCTACAGGTCGTCAGTCCACCTGGTTGGGGGGCGTCCTATTTTTTTAGTCCTAATTTTTGCAGACAACCCTATATCAACGTGTTCACAATTATGCTGATATAATTTTTTTTCTATTATCCTGTCAGTGAAAGTAACTGACATCGACATACCTGTTTATACCTGACAACCCATAGTTCGACCAGATAAATAATAGATAACCCTACGTCTGCACATTCTATATGTTCTATACTTTAAGTCTAGTATAAAGTTTTCATATGATGCAAAATTGAATTCTATTATCAGCTCGGTGAAGGTCGTCTTAGGTCGGATTTCCTACTAAGTGGAATTTCCAAAAGAAATAATTCTCACCACGCGATATATCGTCTACCCCCTCCATGGGGCCTTTTTGTGACAAAAAAATACACCGTCTACGTAAAAGTTTCATTTCAAAAAAATAATATCATTTTTATGTGACGAAGCGACTCGCGCAGCCGATTGTTCGGTTCCAGTTGGGAATACGTCGTAAAAACAAATTCACGAATTTCAGGGATTGCTGGAAATATTTCCGAAGCATAAAGTCTGGAGCTCTGTGGATCATAAAACTGTCCCCCCCCTCCCCTCCCCCCTCCCCCCGCGCTCGCCTGCGACATGCGGCAATGCAATCTCCTGCCGCGCTATAATTCCTTTATGAACACAATAATTACTGCGGCCGCTGCAAGTCTACATCTGATTCACGATCCCGCTGTTCTTCATGAGGTAATATCGAATTACAAATTATTCTCAGAATAAGTATTCTCCTTCAGACGCGTAGACGGTAGCTTTGTTATCCTAACTCGTTGGATATGTCCGGCTCTCCGTCATTGTTCAACTGTGTAATCTTACCTAGTGTGTAATAGAGTTTTGGTGAACGAAAGACGAACGCGAACGAGACATTTTTTTAAATGGTGGAAAAGGCAAATTAAATAATCATCATTCATACTCGAGGCTTTGAAATGGCCTCAACATTTAAGGTCAAAGATAAGACATTGAATCTGATGTTCATGAGGTGCATTTTGCAGCAGTAGTCCTTATCTGACAACTGTACTGGATAGAAGGGCCTTAGTATAGTATACGTAGGTCAGATCTCGTCTTAGGCCTTTGAGAGAAACGACTTCGCCCCAAGCAAGTTAAGTGGCCACAGACCACACAGGGTATGTAATCTGTGTAAGTGGCATACGCTTCAAGATCCGTTGGTAGCGGCGCGGCGGCGGAGCCCATGCTGTCGATCGTTGGACGTCACACAAAACAGTTTAATACGTCTTAGTATATTTGTTATGGTAGAGGAATAAACACTAAAGCGCGCTCCACACTCACGCGAGAATCTCGCCGAGAATCTCGGCAAGAATCTCGGCGCCTGAAAAAAGAACCTGCGAAGATTATGTGAATCGGTTCCACATTCACGTTTCTCGTGTTTTTCTCGCCTTCTCGTGAGATTCTCGCGTGAGTGTGGAGCGCGCATTATGATTATTGTGTACATTTAACATAATATTATATCTCAAACTAGCTGCCCAGACAGACTTCGTTCTGTCAAGTTTTTTTTTAGATGTAAGCTATCCTATCTTTCAAGTTGGATCGAACTGCACACGGTGTGCAAATTTGATTAAAATCGGTTAAGTAGTTTAGGAGTCCATCGCGGACAAACAACGTGACACGTAATTTATATATATTAAGATTATAATTAGAATACACGAGCTGGCTGGAAACATCGCCCTCTGCGCTCTGTGTACCGCCGGCGGCGCGTCAGATGCTGTCTACATTACTGTCACGTCAGTTGCAGTTGTTTATCATCTGCCACTCACAGAAGCAACCTAATTATTGTTGATCAATAAATCGTGTTTTTTTTTAGTTACTTTGTATAAGTTGTAGATTGAATCATGGACATAACGTACCAGTACACGAAGCTGCGCTGCAACTTCGGCCGGCAGCCGATGTTCTGTGAGCAGGGCCCGGCGCTGTGCGACAGCGTGGCCACCAGCGCGGCCGAGCAGCGCCACTACATCCTGCGCAACCCGGTGCACCAGCCCACGCAGCACACGCCGTGCTTCTCCGAGCACCACGTCAACACCATCCGGTAACACGCCCCTGACAACACTGACAACACTGACAACACTGACAGACCTGGTAGCCGTAAGAGCTGAATGTTGATCCCGGCCATCCCGGTATGTCCAGCGCCGAGTACACGACGACGGGCGCCAACCACGCCGAGGGCGGCTGGCCCAAGGACGTGAACGTGGTGGACCCGGAGGCCACGCAGCGGTACCGCCGCAAGATCGAGAAGGACGATAACTACATCCACTGCGTTATGAGCGCCTCACCGGTGAGCAACTGCGTTTTGAGTCACCTATTATTTTGAAAAGAATATAATATTAATCTGAATCATCTACACCACCTAGAGTATCATTAGCTCCAGTAATATATGCCGTGTACCAAAGTGGAGTTCCGGCCTTTATCAATCTTAGTTTTTGCAGTCGTCATGTTCGTGTTCGAGCAAACGGAAGGGCTACCGAGGAAGGAATATTACGATGTCTGTCTAAAATATTTAGTTGATTTCTTCTTTTACATTGCAGCATTAACTTGCGAATGGTCCAATGTAACCTCAAGTAAGGTAGCACCTAGCACCTGGTGGGGCCGGGTGATGGTAGCGCGTGTCGGTTGCAGGGCATGGAGCACTACGTGCTGCAGAACAACGCGATCGACATGTACCGCACGTACTACGCGGAGATGGCGGCGCTGCCCGGCGTGGAGCGCATCAGCGCGCGCACGGTGAACGTGTACCGCGACCCGGCCGGCGCGCGCCCCGTCAGCTCCGTGTGCTGGCAGCCCGAGGGCGGCCGCTTCGCCGTCACCTACCTCGCGCTCGACCTCGCCCGCTGCTCCCGCGGCGCGCTCGACTGCTTCGTCTGGGACGTGGAGAACGCCAACAGCCCCGAGGTGGCGCTGACGCCGCCGTGCGCGCTGCTCGACCTGCAGTTCAACCCGCGCGACCACAACACGCTGGCGGGCGGCCTGCTCAGCGGGCAGGTGGCCGTGTGGGACCGCCGCCGCGGCGGGCCGCCCGCGCTCACCTGCCCCCCGCACGTCGCGCACCGCGAGCTCGTCCGGAATGTCCTCTTCATCAACTCCAAGTCGGGGCAGGAATTCTTCTCGGGCGGGCCGGACGGCGCTTGTAAGTGGTGGGACATCCGCAACATGAGCGAGCCCACCGACGAGATGATTATCGACGTGGTGAAGTCGTCGTTCGACGTGCAGAGCATGGCGCACGCCAACGGCATCACGGCGCTGGAGTACGAGCCCACGATCCCCACGCGGTTCATGGTGGGCACGGAGAACGGGCTCATCGTCAGCGGCAACCGCAAGGGCAAGACGCCGATGGAGAAGCTGCCGGCCAAGGTGACCGACCTCCTCCTGCTTTCCTTCCTTTCTTCCTGTGTTCGATCCGTCTGTACATATTTCTTATTAATTATGAATTACACAAAATACACTGAAGAGAAATACAATAAAGGAAGGAGGGCACATAGCTCCTACCATATGAAAAAAAATCTTCCAACACATCTAATTATATAGAACGTAAATTCGCACAATATAATTAAGTAACTTGTTATTTCCTTCAAAGCATTATTTCGATATGAAATATTATATATATGTATATTAGGAGCACATATTTATTATGTCGGCATGAGCTAATCTATTGTGATGGTGATGGCAGTACGAGGCGCACCTGGGCCCGGTGTGGTCGGTGGAGCGCAACCCCGGCTTCCTGAAGAACTTCCTGTCGGTGGGCGACTGGATGCTGCGCGTGTGGAGCGAGGAGTGCCGCGAGTCCGCCGTGCTGTGGTCGCCGCCGCACCGCGTCAAGCTCACCGCCGCCACCTGGAGCCCCACCAGGTACCACCGTACCACAGCCACACGACGACATCTCCCGTCTCTGTCTCCCCACCGTACCCTCATGCACGTGATGTCCTTGCGGCAGGTTGTCGCTGCTGCTGGCGACGCAGTGGGACGGCGCGCTGGCCTGCTGGGACCTGCTGCGGCGGCAGCACACACCGGCGCTGGTCGCGCGCGTCTGCCACGAGCCGCTGTTGCGCGTGCGCATGCACGAGGCGGTACGACAAACACACCATTCTGTGCAAACTGAGTCCAACCTACGTCACCGTAAAATACCAATCTTAAAAAGTTAGCCCTGTTAGAAAGAAAGAAGGACCACTGTGTAGGGAACTCACATGTTTTGATATCGATCACGCGCACGCGCAGGGCTCGCTGGCGGCGTGCGGCAGCCGCGCCGGCAACATCTACATGATCGAGCTGTCGCAGAGCATGGCGCAGTCCGACAAGAACGACAAGGGACTCCTCACGGCGGTAAGCGATGCGACACCTTCGCTCGTTTTCACTCATCGGATTATATATTAATATTTGGATGACCAAACTTTGCTCCGTATTGCTTAAGCAGCAGTTAGTTGCTCCCAATAATAATAGTATTATTACCCGCCAGTAGATGTCAGGAAGAGTCGATGATTTTGTAGCAGTTTTTCATTGCCTGAAAACTCGGATGAAACGACATTGTATAAAAATGAATCCTAGCTAAATCGATTTATCGCCCCCGAAACCCCCTGCATACTAAATTTCATGAAAATCGTAGGCGCCGTTGCCGACATTCCGAGAATATATATGTTTATATACAAGAATTGCTCGTTGAAAGGTTTTAGATAGATTCACGTGACTTTCTAAATTTGAAACGCATTGTATGAATGTCTTAAAAGGTTGGCTCGAGTGAGACGCAAACATGTAAATCAAAAATAATGTATGTTGCAGATGTTCGAGCGCGAGAGCAAACGCGAGCGCATCCTGGAGGCGCGCATGCGCGAGATCCGGCTCAAGATGCGGCAGGCGGAGGAGGAGGGCGGCGGCGGGGGCGCGGGGGGCGCGGGGGGCGAGGACGAGGGGGAGGTGACGGGCGACCGCGACCTGGCCGACGCCGCCGCGGAGTACCTGCAGGCCGTCAAGAAGGAGCTCGCGGCCATGTAACGTCACTAGCGCGTCACTAGCGCGTCACTAGCGCGTCACTAGCGCGTCACTAGCGCGTCACTAGCGCGTCACTAGCGCGTCACTAGCCCGCCACTATCCCACCGGGGACTGGTGCTGCACGGTATCATCAGACTGATCTCTGTATCCCGCCTTTAATCATGTTTTATTTTAATTGTGATACTTTTTCGTTGCTCCCAATCTACGTAATCATGATCATTGAACATTAATTGAACAATATTGTATTGTTGTATTGATCTAAGTTATTTTTATAAAATAAATTATTTTAATTAACAATTTTAGTTAATTTATGGTAAAAATTGAGCAGTGATAGCCTAGCGGTTAGAATGCTGATTTCCCGAACGAAGGGGCCCGAGTTCAAATCCTGGCACGCACCTCTAATTCTGCACCCTGGGCGGGGAGTTCTCCATAAAATTCTCAAAGGTGTGTGAAGTCTATCAATCCGTACTTGGCCAGCGTGTCAGACCAGCAGTGGGACAATTATGGGTTGTTGCTTTGCTTTTTGTTTATGTTAAAATTACTTGATTTAATACAGCAAGCACAATTTTTTTTCAAGTTTTTCCGACATGGTAATCTCTCAATATTTTAAAGTTAATAGCCCACAAACGAACTGCCGATCCACCTGGTCCTGATAGTGAAGTAGCTATCATCGCATAGGAGATAGTTATCACATAGGAGAACAAAAGAAACAACTGGTGGGAATGAACCGCTCTAGACCGAGCATGGTCCCAGGTCCATTCGAACGAGAACATAGTTGACGTCTTGTGTGTTAATTATTTTAAAAGCAAAGAAACTGAATTAGGTAAATTATTACGCTGAAAATAAATACGCTTATTAAATACCTACTCTTTGCAAGCATTTTATTCAATGACGTTCTTGACAACACCAAATGTTTTCTATACCTACCGCGCGAGGGAAATTACAACAGTTTACTGAGTACACATCGCCCGCGTCGCGTCACGCGTAGGGTTGCCAGGTCGTCAAACCAAATAGCCGGACAGACCAGCCAGTTTGGCCGGACATTTGGTTAAAAAGGCCGGACACCCTAAATTATTAAGGATTTTGTGTCTTAGTATTAACACGATGAAAATTTTGTGGCGTCCCCCAGGCCTTTGTGATAATTTACCATAAATCTTCTTAAATTCTAATAAAATAAAATAAAAATTTAATGAGAATCAGTCTTCTTTATTACAAGCAGTCATTACCTACTAAATATTCACCAAGGGAAAACAAAATAACAAAAAAAAAACTTCTTCACTAATTAATAAAATTTGAAATAGACAAAACAACAATAATAATAATTATTGTAATTATATGTATTATTATAATATGTATTAAAATTATAAAACTACACACATCAAATAAAGTGTGAGATCACTTTGAAAATACGAAATCTTTCTTGTTACATTAGAATAAAACGTTTTTTTCTTTTTCTTCTACGATTCTTCATTTAAAAATCAAATCTTTTAATAACAAAAGAATTTAAAATATCAATTGTTTATCGGTATAAAAAGAGATTAAATCCTTGTTTAGTTACGTTCATTCAGAAATCTGACAAAGTTGATTCAAACGTTTTTTCTGACTTTTCGAAGAAGGAGTTCATTCAAAAAGATGCCGAGGGGATTATCTAAAGTTTTACGAGCAAGAATTGTTATTTGGGGGAAGAAGGACATTCTACGAGAGAAATAGCACGCAGAGTGGCTGTAGCCCAATCGTGTGTCGTGAACACGTTGCGGAGGTATCGCGGCATGAATAACTTTGCTGATCAACCTCGCAGTGGTCGGCCAACTGTTCTTACTTGATCAGATTGCTGACTGCCCGATACCCAACAATCAATGCCACTAAAATAAGAGTTGAGTTGCAGCTTGCTACTGGACTAGAAATTAGCACTCAGATCATCAGGAATTGCTTACACCAGGTTGTATTACGAGCGAGGAGATACTGGCGAGCACCCCTGAACTCACAGCAACGACAGCAATGGAGATTGCAGTGGGCTAGACTCCGCCAAAATGAGTACTACGATACGCTGATAGTGCCTCTCTCTCGCTTTTGCCGCTCTCTCGCTCGGGGAACGCTACATTTTTTCATAGACGCGCCCGGCGCTCATCGTTTTAATAGACGTTATCACGTCAAAATGCATCTTTGCTAGTGATCTCGAACTTTATTTGATGTGTGTACATTAAAAACTACAATTCGAGGTATGAATACAATACAAAAGTTGTAGACAATATTGATAATAAATACAAATAGCGTAAAACCCATTAGTCCAGTCATCTTAGGAATTCACTGCGGAATGAGAGATACCCAGCTGATTTTTTTGTATAAAGTTGTATTTTGGCATTCTAAAACTTGTCTCAAAACCTGCATGTGGTAGGGTGACCGCGTCTATTAAAAATTTGAGGACAAAGGTCACAAAAATCGGTTTTTTGCAAATATCTCATTTCCTATGAGTTTTTCGCTATTTGTATCTTGATCAACATTGTAGAAAATTAAATTCCCTACAACTTTTGTTTCAAAAAAAATTTTATACGTTGAATCGTTTTCGAGATAGAGGGCGGAGAGCGCGCGGTTAGAGCACAATGTAAGGTCAACCGGTACAGTCCCGGTGAAAACATGCTATATTAAGTTTATTAATTCTATCTATCTAACAGCCTTTTAAAGTCCACTGCTGGACATAGGCCTCCCCTAATTAGCGCCACTCCGACCGATTCTGGGTCCTCTGAGTCCACATCGTTCGAAGGACAGATAACCAATGGGGTTCCAAAGTCCTCGAATGGCGGCCACGTCTCGGTAAAAGGAGCACTGGTCGCTCCCCGACCAGGTGGACTGATGACCTAAAGAAGACAGCGGGAAGCCACTGGATTCAGAGGGCCCAGGACCGGTCGGAGTGGCGCCAATTAGGGAGGCCTATGTCCAGCAGTGGACTTTAAAAGGCTGTTAGATAGATAGAATTAATAAACTTAATATAGCATGTTTTGACCGGGACTGTACCGGTTGACTTTACATTGTGCTCTAAACGCGCGCTCTCCGCCCTCTATCTCGAAAACGATTCAACGTATAAATTTTTTTTGAAACAAAAGTTGTAGGGAATTTAATTTTCTACAATATTGATGAAGATACAAATAGCGAAAAACTCATAGGAAATGAGATATTTGCAAAAAACCGATTTTTGTGACCTTTATCCTCAAATTTTTAATAGACGCGGTCACCCTATCATATGCAGGTTTTGAGACAAGTTTTAGAATGCCAAAATACAACTTTATACAAAAAAATCAGCTGGGTATCTCTCATTCCGCAATTCTTACCTAATTTTGACTAAAATGACTGGACTACATAGAAAACGTGTTATTTGCAAATAATATAAAAATAATCAATTTTTGTGACCTTTGACCCCTTTATTTTAAAACTTGCGACCAACCAATTATATGTGAATTTTGAGAACAGTTTTAGGATGCCAAAATACAAGTTTTTACGTGGTTATATACTTGACTATGTTGATTTTCCGAGATTTCCACCGAATTTGGCCTAATTTGACTGGACTATAAATATACAAAGTTACTCTATGGTGGCAGTGCTGGCTCGCAGTCCGCACCACGCGGGGCAGAAATGACGATGTGCTCTCGCACCGCTCACTCGAACAACGACGTGACTAGTCGAATGCAAAAAGCCTAACAAAACCGGACAGGCCGGACACCGTTCAATTTGGCCGGACACGCACTCAAAAAGCCTAACCCTGTCCGGCTTTATCCGGACGTCTGGCAACCCTAGTCACGCGTGTACTCTAGCTAGCTAATTATAATTATAATAAAGGAATTCAGCACGTCAAATAAGCAGGAACGTATGAGGAGGAGCTGTCGGAGATAAGTCTTATTAGATGACAATAAGTGTTCAACGATCGCCTAAAAATTATGATCGTGACACGTTCTGCCGCGTGGACGGTAGACGGTGGACGGTGGACGGAAATAGCTCGCGGACGGCCGCGGACGGCGCACCTAGTGCGCGCGGAGCCACGGACCGTCTGCCGCGAACATGTTAACAACCGTTCCGATTACGTGACGCGACATAAAATGGATAATAATTATTACGTATAGTTTCAATGCCAATAGTGTCAATATTACGTATAGTGATTCAATAATTAATTGTTGCAGCGTTTTTAACGCAGCGCATCGATGGGCCGTTTTCTCTACGGCCGTTATAAAATATTATAAAAATGTGAGTGAAATCATGCGTCGTTAATTAAAAATGTACCCGTCTCAATGCACTGACGTTACTGTGTGGGAGGAGGAGGCGTGTACAGTGTGGCTGCGGCTGGTGCTGGCGTGGCTGCCCGCCGCTGACCTGTGGCGCTGCGGTGGCGTGTGCCGCGCCTGGCGCCGCGCCGCGCTCGAGCCGGCGCTGTGGCGGCGCGCGCTGCGCCCCTCCGCTGCGCCGCGCCTGCTGCGGGCCTTCGCCGCCGCCGCCGACGCCGACGCCGCGCAGCGCTGGTCGTGGCGGCGCGAGTACACGCTGTGCGCAGCGCGCTGGCGGCGAACCGCGCGGCTGGCCGCCGACCGCGCGCCGCTGCTGCACGCCGCCGTGACGTCACGCGGCGCCCCCCCGCGCCTCCTCGCCGTGCTCGCCGAGGACGCCGACGTCTCGGTAGGTATCGGCCGGTAACCCCGAGGCCCGAGCAGCCAAGTAAACAAAACACTATTTCATTTACGAATGCTTTAATATTATACCTACGTAACTCTCCAAATTTTATTCAACACCAAGTTTGCATCGGTGCAGTCAGGATTGTCAGGAAGTTTTTGTGACCAATTCCGTCGTTATATTTCAAATGACTAGTTGCTTTGGCAACGTGTTACATGCGAACAGAAGGCCGACCTTGCAAAACTTCGATGAATTTACAATTTTTGCGTAGAGGGAAGACTATCTCACCCTCTTCTAAAAGCAGGGATTGCATGAATTCTAAGGGCACCCCGTGATTGGTGTGATTTTGATTTATAAGATTTGGGAGCAAGACAAGGATGGCGGCGAGTGGCGCGAGAGCTGGTCGTGCAACATGCGGGCGCGCGGCTGGCGGCGGGCGGAGGGCGCGCGGTGGGGGGGCGGCGGGGGCGGCGGGGCGCGGCTGCTGCTGGCCGGCCCGCTGGCGCTCAGCGAGCGCTGGGAGGCCGCCGTGCTCGAGCGACGAGGTACTGGGCTACTGGCACACGGCACACCCATCCGGTACGCGGGAGCTGGCACATTGCAACACAATGTGTCCACGGTGTTGTGTTGTGTTGTAGATGGCGACACGTGGCGCGTGGTGTGTCGCGCGGCGGCGGGCGCGGGCGGCGCGTGCTGCTGGGCGGGCGGGGGCGCCTTCCTCACGCTGCAGCCGCAGCTGCTGGCGCCCGCGCTGGCCGTCACCACCGTGTGGCTGCACACCGTCTCGCAGGTACACTCTCGTGACTTCGGAGGAACATTTTTGGCATTGTCTTACATTAAGTGTTCGTTAAAATGGTAACATAGTTAATCATTAATTTCCTCATTTTCCATGACAGGAGTCCCGATCGGAGTATTCAGGTGTAACGTCGCCCCTCATCCGCATCTTCAACGAGGCCGTGGCTCACGTCTCGTCAGTACCTTGCTGCTGTTTACTTTGTGCAGTTTACTGTATCGAGCTCAGTGTTACTTTCATGGACCGTTCCTTCCCCGACTCCTGCAGCCACATTCTGCTGACGCCGATGCCGGCGGTGCCGCTGGACGTGGCGGGGCAGCCGGCGGCGGGCGGCGAGCGGGGCGAGCGGGGCGAGCGGGGCGAGCGGGGCGAGCGGGGCGAGCCGGGGCCCGCGCCCGAGTACTACGCGGCCATCAGCGCGGTGCGTGCCTACTGCGTCTCCCACGCGCCACGCGCCACGCGCCACGGTACCCCGACCAGCCATCGGAGTGAACCGACACGTGTCACGTGTTTTTTTTTAAGTCAATAGGAACGAATTTTATTTCCCTCATAGCATGCTTCTTTAGTAAAATAATAACATGACTACATCCGAAGGTGAACGATCCGAGCGAGACCGCGGATCAGGTGGTGGTGGCGGCGATGGGCGCGGCGGGGGGGCGGCGCGGGGAGGCGCGCGCGCTGGCGGCGTGGTGCGTGCGGGGCGCCCGGCTGCGCCCGCCGCCGCTGCTGGCCGACGCGCCCCTGGCCGAGCGCGTGCGGCGGCGGCGCGAGCGGGTGCAGCGGGCGGCCGAGCGGGACGAGCCGGGGGCGCGCGAGGAGCCGCCGCCCAGCGAGGGCGCCGTGCGCGCGCTCTGCTCGCCGCCCGACGACGTCTGCCCGCTCGGCGACCAGGTGCTGGGCCTGGCGCTGCACCCCGGGTAACGTTCCCAGCTACCATAGATGGATGCCATTCTTCGACTCACTACACCTATAACTTGTATGCACTAGGCTAGGCCCTGACTGGAAGCAGCATCCACCTTCCCTTCGGTCGGATAATAATTTTCCTTTTTCGACCACTTTAATTTTTCATTGAAATCGGCTGGTACGTTAGCTTTACCGCAAGCATATTGTGGTGTCCAGGGGGTCGTGCGTGTGGGCGAGCACGGAGCACGGCGCCACGTGCGTCACGCTGCCGACGCTGCGCCGCGTGCTGCGCGTGCCGCTCCGCGCCGCCGCCGCGCCGCAGCCGCCGCACTACGTCACTCCCGACGTCGGTGACGATTATTTTGTTACGTAAGTCGACATTAACTACCTATATCCTGGAGGGTTATGTCATCGTACTGATGGTTAGAAATAAGTAAATGTTTGATTACATTGCAGTCCCGAGGGCGGCGGGTCGGGGGTGGTGCGCACGGTGGCGTGCCGGAGCGCGTGTGTGTGCGGCGCGGCCCTGCGGCACGCGGCGCCGGCGCTGGCGGCGCTGCTCGCGGCGCCCGGCTGCCTGCTAGTGCTGACCACCGACGCGGTCCACGTGAGGCACACCGCACACCGCACACCGCACACCGCACACCGCACACCGCACACCGCACACCGCACACTAACGTTATGTTGCATTGTGCTTGTGACACAACGTAGTACAAGCGTGTTTGCGGATACTATCACAACTTGTATCCAACTTACTTTTTATTAATTTTTTTTTGGATTATAACTCCTTAGAAGTCTGATAGGAGCACTTTCAGTTGGTCACTGCGTGCAAAATATTACTTGGTTAGAATAGATGATGCACCAGACCTGAGTGATGAGCTGTGTGGACTCTTTACACCAGATAATAATTAATGTAATTGGTTGTCACCGTCAAATTATTAATCGTTATTTTTTAACCGTTGGTTGTCAATTATAGTAAATAAAGAAATAAACATGAGGCTTATACAGGATGGAAAAAAAGACCGTGGCTGGAGGCATAGAGTAACTTTGTATATGGTTGGAGGAAAAGTACCCTGAATATTAATTGGCTAAGTATTGGCTATTAATGGCTCAGGACAGGGCCTCAAAGGCTTCTCAGTTACTGAGAGAAGAGAAACACGTGGCATGTAGTGGGTCGCCACTCGCCACTGTCGCCAGCGCCATCGCGCCACACTGATAGTAGCGCCTTAGGTGTGCGTTGCGTTGTTGCCACGTGCCGTTGTGTCGAGCGAGGCGTAGCTGCGGAGAGTGCGGAGCGAGGATGGAACACTTACATTAGCTTGAAACAAAAACAAAATTAAGCATTTTTGTAAACAGGTGTGGGAGAGGTCTCAGCTCCCTTGTGATGAACCTTGACGCAGAATATGGAGATTATACTCTACATGAGGTATCAGTTACAATATATTAATCCTTATTTCAAAAATAAGATTAGATACCTATACACTGGCGAGTTCAACCGAATTTATCCGCAGTAATTGAAAATGTCTACACCACCTAGATGTGTGTCGCGGCCGGCTGGATGTCGACACACGACACCCGACACACGACACACGGCACGAGGCTCGACATGGCGGCGCACCGGCCGCTCCGCGCGCTCCGGCTGCTGCACCGCGCCGCGCCGCTCCCGGTGAGATATACAGTTGTAGCGCGAGTGTGACGCGGACCGGCCGGATGACAACTATCAATAGCTATAATACTCATAAATTGTGACTTTGCAGAAATCTTCCGGTCAATTGCGATCGGCGACGCAGGGCCCGCGCTCCACGTGTGAAGACTCGGGGGCGCCCGCGCCGCCCTGCGCGCCCTGCGACCGCGCCGCGCCCCCGCCCTGCCGCGCGCTGCCGCCCCGCTCGCGCCTCGCGTTGCGCGTCACCTGCTGCGCCCCCCAGCCGCGCGCGCCGCCCCCCTGTGACCCGGTGCAGCCGCACCTCACCTGCCAACATGCACGCCCACTTGTAAATATCATTGTGATGATATAGTTCAGTCCTATTCGATATTTATTAATATGGGTCTAAATACTAGGATGATGATGAAAAAATTGCAATCCAGTTGCAATCGTCAAATCAGTAACAATAGATGATGATGATGATGATGATGATGATGATGAATGATGATGCTGCTGATGATTAATGATGTTGATGATTAGCGTTAGCGTTGTTACTGATCAGCCATCTAACGCCATCTATATTCTGTGTTACGAATTACAAACATATCGCATAACGTAACGGAGAAAGTTTTATTAACTCCCCATAAAATTTCATACCGCAGGCTTAAATATGAAAATCGATGGATATGGGGTTAGACTCCAAAAATCAGTATTAATCTTTATTAAATAATCACCGAATAAATTGCATATTATATTTCAGTCTGAAAAAACAAGAGACCCGCAATGTGGCGCCCCCGCCGTGCCGTGCGGCGCCGAGCTAGACCGCGTGGCGCAGCGCCTGGCCGCCGCCGCCCGCGTGCGCCGCACGCACTACGAGCAGGAGGCTGGCGCGCGCGCCCCCGCCACCCCAGCCACCCCCGCGCCCGCGTACCGCCTCGTGCCCGAGCGGGAGTGTGTGCGCGCCACCGACGGCCGCGACTACACCCTCGCCGCGCCCGCCGCGCACCCACCAGAGGAGTGCCCTCGCTGCGGCCCCGACCGGCGCCCCCCCGAGCCGCAGCCCGTCCACCTCACCCCCTCGGACGCCTGCGAGCCAGACCGCGCCCAGGAACTGGACCCGTGCGCCCACCGCCCGCGCGTGTTGCTGCACGTGGACCGCGCTCCTCCCAGAGACGCATCCCGGCCGCCCCCCCGCGCATCCCCTCCACCCTCCGGCGACAGCGCCGCCCCAAGGAAACCTTCGCCGAGGGAGCGGCTGACTACCCGAATCATGGAGACCTTGAGCTTAAAACGGGAGGGTAAAGTTTCGTGTCCCAAGTCGAGCTGCTCCCGGCGCGACGCCGCGAGCGAGGGCGCCGCGCGGTGCGCCCCCCGCCTGCCGCCGGCCGCGCCGCCCCCGCGCTGCCGGGAGCCCTCCGTGGTGGAGCAGCTGCGGCGGCGGCCCGGCGGCACCGCGGGGCGCCGCTGCGGGGACACGCGGCGGCTGCACACCGCCGCCCCCTGCGCGGAGTCCGGGACCACCTCGGCAGCGCCCGCGACTCGGGACCTAAAGAGTAACACTAAAAATGCCATCGAAGCGGTGATGCGCGATCGGTCGGAGTTGAAGGAGGCGGCGCGGGGGCGCGTGGTGCAGCCGGAGGGGGTGGCGGGGCGCGGGAGCGGCGGGCCCGGCGCCGGCCAGCTGGAGCTACGCGTCCCGCCGGCCGCGGAGTCCATGCGCGTGCGCGTGTCGCTCGACTTTACGCCGCCGCGGGATGAAACATGTGCATCGGCGGCGGCGGTCGACAATAGTCCCGCCGATAATAGCAAAATCTGTAAATATACCTCCTCCCGGACTTCGAGCTCGCGCCAGGACGGCTCCTGGCTATCCATTAGAGGCATTCAGAAGAAGTGGTCGGGCCATCGGAGCAGTGATAAATTACCTGCGCGTGCCTCCAACGCTAGCGGGTGCGGGGCGCCCGGGGCGCCCGGGGCGAGTGCGCCCCCCCGGCAGCCCGACTGCGGCCGCTGCCCTCCTTGCAAACCAACTCGATGCTCCTCCGCTCCAGAATTTTCTCAGATATTTTATTGAAATATTCTTTGAGTTTCGACTTCCACTGACGTCATGCCTGTGCCATCCTTGTGCCGTGTGTTTCATCAATAAAATAACTTTATAATTTTAAAATTGTATTTGTTTTACTGAGTAACATGAAAATGTTGACCATCCATTTATCATGCAATGGTTTTTATACGTACATTTTTGAAAGTCAAGCCAAGTGCGTGCCGGGCGACGCGCAGTATAGGGTTCCGAAGTTGTGAGTTTATCCGCTATTACTCCATAACTACTCATAAATTTGTCATGTAACCTATTTTTGTGAATTTTTCGCTAGGGCAACTCCAACCGTTTCGCTTTCTTGAGGGGGACGGGGGACTTGACTCTAACCAAAATTAGCACTTCAAAGCCAATTATTGCAAACAAACCCCTAAATCAAAAAATGGTCTGAGCACGCGGCGCATTCGAGTGCCACAGTGCAGCGATCGAGGAAAATATCGCTGCGAAAAACAAAACTTAATTTGTTGCGCCCAAAACAATGAGTAGCTTCCGCCTGACGTGACTCGTGACTCGTGAGTGAACGCGACACTCCCGCCGCCGTGTACTCGCGCCGACCACGCCGCGGCGCGGCGCGGGAACATATCGATGGACGGCGCGGCGGCGCGGCACGGCGCGGCACGGCGCGGCGCGGGCGGCGCGGCGGGCGGCGCGAGCCCGGCGCACTCCGGCGGTTGATTGCGTCCGGCGTGTCACAATGCGCTATTGTTGGGTACGCTGAACGCTCGGAAAAAGAGAAATAAATACGAACACAAAAGACTACGTTTTCTTGTTATAATGAGGATAGCGAGGGAAACGCATGATTTGATGACGCGTGCTTATTTTGTCGAGACGCTATGCATCGACCCCGCGCAGTGACGCGCGAGATGCGTTATGATTTTCCCTGAACCGAATTCATATCCTAAAAATATATTATGTTTATGAAATATTCATGATTTTATTTATGACTAGCTGACCCGGCGAACTTCGTATCGCCTAAGAAACTATTTTTTTTTTCTAAAATAAAGTAGCCTAAGTTACTTCTTGCTACCTCACCTATCTGCTATTGAAAGAGAATGTCGTGGCTCGTGTACTCTAGCTCGTATGTCTCATCGGAACCCTCTAAAATATTATCTATTTGCCAATGTAACGTGTCAATGTTATTCCAACGGGATTGTATATTGCGCAACTTATCTTCTATCTCCCACTTGTCAGCACCATCCTCTACCTTGCAGCTCTGTACCGTTCTTTTAAAAGCCCTAAAGTTGGTCTTTTGCATTTGTATCAGTTCCATGACCTTCCCTGCTTCCATTGCAAAAAATAATATGAAACGATCTTACTTGGTCTGCAGCTACCACCTTTGATGATGTTGGTTCGAGGTTCGCCTCTTTCTGTGCTCCAATACACTCACAAATGTCACAATACCATCTTATAAGAATGTCACTACGTATTTAATGTGCAAAACTTAATGATTTAAACTGTTAAAATGTCAATATTACTGTATAAATGTCACTGCAATTGCTTCCGTAAATTATAACGATGTAAAAATATAATGCAAACTGAATGTCAATTTCTCAGTATACAAATTAAAAAATGTCAAAAAAATATTTTTAAACTGTCACAAAATTGTCACTGCAATCCACGCGAAGGTCGCGAGGTCCAGAAATTGCTCGAAGGACCAAAAATGTACGGTTCAGCTACAAGTTCGGCTGTGTCAATGTCAATGAAAATGTCAAGGAAAAACGCGACTGTCCCGTAAGATTAAAAGTTTTAATTAAAGGTTTAATTGCACTAAACAATGCATTGCAATAATTGCTGATATGCAAAATGTACGAGTTAGCTCGTAAACCGTCAAAATCGGTCTAGCCATTTCAGAGATTAGCCGGAACAAACAGACAGACAGACAGACAAAAATTGTAAAAAATATTGTTTTGGCATATTATTATGTTCTCGCGGACGTATGGCTTGGAGTGTGGTGTGAGACAGGGAGGGTTCACGTCTCCCAGGCTCTTTAATTTGTATGTCAATCGACTAATCGAGGAACTTAGCAGTACCAAAATCGGATTTTTATAAACAATATTAGCTACGCAGATGATATGGTGCTGCTGAGTCCCTCGATTTCCGCGCTCCGAAAATTACTGCGTATTTGTGAAGTCTGCAGCAGTGATAGCCTAGCGGTAGAACGTTGGTCTCCCGAACGAAGGGGCCCGAGTTCAAACCCTGGCACGCACCTCTAATTTTTCAAATATTATGTGCGTATTACAAGTTAATTATCACTTGCTTCGGTGAAGGAAAACATCGTGAGGAAACCTGCACACCGGAGAGTTCTCCATAAAGTTCTCGAAGGTGTGTGAAGTCTACCAATCTGCACTTGGCCAGCGTGGTAGACTATGGCCTAATACCCCTCACATTGTGAGAGGAGACCCCGAGCCCAGCAGTGGGACAATTATGGGTTGTTGCTTTTGCTTTGCTTTGTAAAGTATATGCAGGGGCCCACGGGTTTAGATACAACGAAAAAAAGAGCGAGTTTATGGTGTTTAGAGCTGGTTCTAAAATTTATCCGAACGTCCCACCAGTTACTATAAACGGTACTCCACTAAATCGTATATCACAATTTAAGTATCTAGGTCACTGGGTAACAGAAAACCTGCAAGACAACGCAGATATCGAAAGGGAGCGTAGGGCGATGTCGGTTCGGTGTAATATGTTGGCCCGTAGATTTGCTCGCTGTACTAGTGCAGTCAAGGTCACGCTTTTTAAAGCTTATTGGGTTATGGTATATGGGTTAACTACACGCAGAGAGCTTATAGCGCATTGCGCATTCAATATAATAATGGGTTTAGGATGCTGATGGGACTGCCGAGATTTTGCAGTGCGTCTAGCATGTTCGCTGAGGCAAATACTGACGGCTTCCATGCCATCATCAGGAAGAGATGTGCATCACTGATGAGGCGCTTTCGAAGCAGTTCCAACAGCATCCTGAAGTCATTAGCTGGCAGATGGGACTCTCCATTTCTCTCACACTGGATACGTCTCCATTTATTGTAGTGTAGACTGTGTGAGGGGGGGGGGGAGGATTGCATGTCACTTGTTTTGTTTTTGTATTTGTAGTAGTTGTTGTACTTACGCGCTCACGTAATATTTGGATATAGTGATATGGTTGACTTGCATTAGCTCGTTACGTCACCAGTGGTAGGGAAACACGTCCGTTCGCGTCTGCGGTTCTCTCGTGACTGACTCAGTGTTGCCCCACTACCCGTGCTCTCGAGATAACATGATTACTGCTATAACTATAATAGCAGTACAAACACTACATCCCTTCCTTATTAAAATCTTTATTTAATCTGGAGCCCGATCCACAGTCGACTCTGCAGTTGATCGCAACTCCAGCCTTCAAAGGCCACTCCACATTCAATATTCCAGTTACTTAGACAAACTCATTTGTAACACGCACTATATGTATGAAGCAGGCTACGGTTTGTAAACTGTAGCCTTCTGGGTGCCTTCACTAGCCTCAACAAACTCAAACTGTTATATGCATGCTTCGTATAGAATTACCTATGTAGATTATACTTTCACTGCAATTATTGTAAACATTGAAACAACACCTGAGACCTCTTCCAGCATTTTTTCGTCTTACACCTTTCCCATTCTCACCCATTCTCCTTCTATCTTTATTAAATAATAATTATTTACATCACCTCTTAGCTTTTCATACTTCCCTCTTTCTTCTCTCTTTGATCAAGATCGCCAAGTTATTAGGTTTCATACCAACATTCAAACAAACCTCGTCATTTCTGTCTTTAAATAGACAACTTACTGGTAAAACAAACACAGGAAATATGAGAAACTCGATGAAAATTTATATTATTACTAAATGTGGTTTACTGTCAACAACAAATTACGTACAGCTTACAACCTGCTTTCGTTTTTAAAGACTAAAGTTTTACTTGCGAGACAATCCTCTTATATACGTAATATATACTAGGTCCCACCGACGACCATAACACGCCAACCATGGCTAGACTCGCAACAGGAATTTCCTTTATTTAGGCGTCCTTCCTGAATGGGCCCAACGGACCCAACGGTGTCACATATGAATCAGACACTGCCGATACCAATCATTCACACACCAGTCATTCATTGAAATACCTCGGCTATTCATTATCTTTATTCTACATCGCAACTCCATCACGCCAAATAACTAATATGTTCACAAAATAACTACATTTTGTATGGTTTTCAAAGTTATGAGGGCCCATACTGCCGTCTAGTCAGTAATGATTTCAATTTCAAGAGGTCCATACACACTTTTGTTACTATGATTTCAAATCATGGGACCTATACTGCCGTCTAGTCAAGTAATGTATGTATGATTCTAAATTTCATGAGGTCACTACTTCCATCAAGTCAATGTATCAATCTCAATTTCATGAGGGCTCATACTGCCGACAACACACTTGCAACTCAGTAATGTATGATTTTCAATTTCATGAGGGCTCATACTGCCAACAACTTACTTCAATTCAGTAAAGTATGATTTTCAATTTCATGAGGGCTCATACTGCCTACAACACAGTAACGTATGATTTTCAATTTAATGAGGGCTCATACTGCCAACAACTTACTTCAATTCAGTAAAGTATGATTTTCAATTTCATGAGGGCTCATACTGCCGACAACACACTTGCAACTCAGTAATGGTACGATTTTCAATTTAATGAGGGCTCATACTGCCAACAGCTTACTTCAATTCAGTAAAGTATGATTTTCAATTTCATGAGGGCTCATACTGCCGACAACTGAGTTGCGTATGATTTTCAATTTCATGAGGGCTCATACTGCCGACAACACACTTGCAACTCAGTAATGGTACGATTTTCAATTTAATGAGGGCTCATACTGCCAACAACTTACTTCAATTCAGTAAAGTATGATTTTCAATTTCATGAGGGCTCATACTGCCGACAACTGAGTTGCGTATGATTTTCAATTTCATGAGGGCTCATACTGCCGACAACACACTTGCAACTCAGTAATGGTACGATTTTCAATTTAATGAGGGCTCATACTGCCAACAACTTACTTCAATTCAGTAAAGTATGATTTTCAATTTCATGAGGGCTCATACTGCCGACAACTGAGTTGCGTATGATTTTCAATTTCATGAGGGCTCATACTGCCTACAACACAGTAACGTATGATTTTCAATTTCATGAGGGCTCATACTGCCTACAACACAGTAACGTATGATTTTCAATTTAATGAGGGCTCATACTGCCTACAACACAGTAACTTATGTTTATATTAAGCAAAACTAAACTTCATTATAATTACCTTTGGTTGATTTTACTTTGATTTCTCTGACTCTTCGAGTTAGAGTGCCTTTTAAATTTTACTTTCATTGTAACTTTAGCTTGAATACAATTTTTTCTTTAACTCTGAATTTAACTAAAAACACAGAAGAAATAATAGTATTTATAAATAATTATAGAAGGTGCACTAAGAAAAATTCCGAAAGATCATTTAAATAAATAGTGACTCTGGCTCCAACGCAATAAAGTGTAATTCTGATCGCACAGCGCTAATCAAAACGCGTAATGAGTTGCCTTTTTTCTAACACTGTCGCTTATCCTCTCTGGTAATGTCAGGGTTGCCTTTTTTGAAAGAATAAAATTAATCTGAAAGTTTAGTGACATGTGTGATGACCTGAAGGAAACTAACATTTATAAAAGTTAATTCATTTTGTATTTTTTTTTTCTGAAAGTTTATTTTTATGTGTTACACATGTATTATTATATATGTGTAAACGATAATTAAATATATATCAGTTCGGACTTGATTATTTAACATCTTACTGAAGAACACGCATCAATATATAGGCAAACACCAAAATTTTTTTCTATGTGTGATAGATTACGAACGTGTGACTGCTATTATGAATTTTCTGAATTAGTAGGACATGTCGAACGTGGCATGTACCTACTTGTAACGTTATGGTAAAACGCGGAGTGAGCCAGGCCTGATAAAACTTCGACTCGGACTACAGCTTAAACATTCACTAAGCTTTATCTTTACCCTTTTCACTTTAACTCAACATTACCTTTTTTTTTTTTTTCTAGGTATTGTGACGGGTCATCCTATTGAAATGAAATTCCAAGTGGTTTACAACATTTAGCTGTAAATCGATACAAAACTACAATCAGTTTGCCTGCAAAACTGTTTAAAGAGGACTTCTCGATTTATAACTAAATACATCCAGCTTAATAAATATTTTTTGGACGTTAGGAGAGTTTCTCCTTCACGATTTTTGTGGAATTCTGTCAAAACCAAGCCTCGGCTTCTCCAGGGCTATGAATTTACTACAGTATATCAAATCGTGCGTCTTCAAAAGGGCGCTTTCCTCAGGCTACAATAATAAATAGCAACATTTTAAACATTGCTGCACCCATTCGAACAAATACAATTATTGTTCTCAATTTAAAAATAAAAACTTACTCCTTTTGCGCACGAATAACTCAATAACCAATATATAATATGATTTCTGTGACAAAACTTAGTTTAATCACAGTAACGACACAAGAACGCGTCTAGCTCGCAAACGCTTTTGACCCTCACTGCCTCAATAGATTCTATAAAATTCAACACAAAAACTAAATTAGAAAAATAAAATTGTCTCATCGCGAAGATTTGAACTTCGGTATCGCGGCTTGTATAATGGTTCCTAATAGGAACGATGATAGGAACTTCCTATCATCTCCCAATACGCAATGATATTCAAAATAAAGATACGTTATGCCCTTACAAACCAACCAAGAACTCCGTTCTGAAAAGAGCCACAACACACACACACGCCCATCCTTTGCTCCGCTACACCAATCACACCGGCACAATACACGAGGGCATTCTAACGCTGTATGTCAAATGTCAAGCACTTCTGACCCCAACAAAAGCGTCATGTGTTAACAGAGCGACCACGACCATAACGGTCAACTACCCGCTCCCGCGCTCCTCATCGTCGGCGCGCCAGTGACACATCCACCATAGAACCCTAACGTTGTTGTTATTCTTATGACGGAATAATTGTTTCTTTCTTTCTTACGCTACCGCCCATCAAACCGACTTTATTTATGATTACCCACATTATGTTATTATATTTTCAGCCGTGTAGTACAGCCGTGATAGTCAAATACCAAAAGGAAAGACTGCTAAAGAATCACAAAGAACTTACAAGCTGAAATAGGGACCCGGCGCCGCAACGTTAAATTACGTTAACCGTATTACAACAGCTTGTGATAGTTTATGTATATTATTTTCAAAAGAAATACAAGTGCATGGCTGCATGTATACCAAGGCGGCTAGGCATGTATGTATGTTTGATACTGCCAATGCAATACTTTCATAACAGAACATAATTTTCATCAAACAACTTCAGTTCCGTTTTTTATCAGAATTCATATCAAAACGACTGCAATTATTTCAGTTTATCATACCTACACATGTAATTTGTAACTAAAGCAAAACTACGTTTGAATGAAACCCAGGACCTGCGTTGAATATAACTAATAGTCATAACAACAGCTAATTTTATTGACAATTACCCTTACTGTTATAGTTTTATGGCAGTGAAGAAGCAAACTCACTCTCAACAATTAAACTTAACTTGCATGTGCGGCCATCTATAATGGTAGTAAAATCTATACTTTATAAAGCCGCAGAGTCTGCCCGGCCGAACTCGCCACAGGCCATACAGCATCGACCTCCAGCAGCCAGTCCCCTCCACAAACCAACGCGGGCGAAACGGCGTGGCACAGCTAGTCCTAAATAAATTTCACTAATTTAGGGAACCCTTTTATTCTTGAATATTTTAAAGTCCCTACTCCTTTATTTAAGTTCATAATTTGTATAATGCCACTAGACATTAAGTCCGCCCATGTAAAAACCTGTTCATAGGTCTTACATAAAGAATAAATAAATAAATAAATGTTTTCTCCTTTTTAGTACTAAGTGTTGTTGTGCAACACACACACGCAAGTATGGATGCCGGACACAATTCGCACATTTAAAACAAAAAATGGCGCTTTACAAAAATAGTAGTTTTTCGGTATAGTCGTTCAAAGTTTTCAACTCAACATTGCGATCAATGTCTATGAAGAAAACTGAAACATATCGTTGCAATTAGCCTCTCTCGTCAGTTCGCCCAACCTACTTACCTACCTACTACGACACAGCTAAACACTAAATATCACTTCTTATTTCAAAGCAAAACCCGTCTCGCTATCACTTTCAGCTAAATAAGTGACACTATATCCAAATGTCATTTATGTTATTATTACTTCAGTAGCGTGAATTACGCTTATAACACAAAATGCCACTTTTTTACTCCCCGCACAGTTGTTTTTACAATGTCAATCAATGCCATTTTTCAGAAAACAAAGGGAATTGTGTAGGTAGCGGTAATGGCGGCAATTTTTTATACCTAATTAGAGAGAGAACTTCGATAATTATGATGAGTTTGCTCAATACGTTATTTAAAGTTACAGCACACATAAACAAATTCTCGAGTTAACTATTCGACACTAATATTAACATTCGTCTGTTGATTATTTCTTGCATCGACGTGTTATTTTCCTTTCAACTCTTCCTTTATCAACACAAAATAAAAATATTTACTGCACTGACCTTTTGACCTCGTCGCCATTATGTAGTAGTTGTTGTACTTACGCGCTCACGTAATATTTGGATATAGTGATATGGTTGACTTGCATTAGCTCGTTACGTCACCAGTGGTAGGGAAACACGTCCGTTCGCGTCTGCGGTTCTCTCGTGACTGACTCAGTGTTGCCCCACTACCCGTGCTCTCGAGATAACATGATTACTGCTATAACTATAATAGCAGTACAAACACTACAGTATTGATATGTTTTATGTTTGTATTTTTAATTTTGATGACATTTATTTTGTTTATTTGTTAGTAACCCCTAGTTACTAAGTTTTACTAACTTATTATGGGCCTGTATAAATTGTTGCCTTAATAAAAAGTTAAATTAATAAAAAAAAAATATGTACCGTGCATACATCCAAATGCACTTAGTAAATAGCGGTTATTTTAATATTACAAACAAACACTCCAATTTTATTTATTTGTATAGAAGATATTATTTTTAGAAGTTCAATATAAAGTGAACCCCACCCTGCGAAAACAGCTCTAATTGGTAAACAAATAACAATGGTTCAGCAATAATGGAAGCTAGCGATGAAGTACAGTGCGGCCGCGGGCCGACGTCTCTTGGCGAGTCTGAATCTGAACATAGGTTATGCGAACTTTAACGCATGTAAACAATGATGCATCTAAAACAGAGATAGCGACAAGAACACGACACATAATCTAAATTTTACTAACAAAAAATAACCGACTTCAAATTCTCAAAAACTACTTGTCAGATCTCGTTCAAATTTATGTGGGACCACATGACAAGCACCGGCTTTCTATTAAAAAAAGAATCATCGAAATCGGTTGACGTGATATTGAGTTATTCGTCAATTTGTCGCGCACATCTTAACACAAATTTATGACTTATGTAGTTTTCTCATGGTTGCCATTGTCAGATCTCAATAAAATTTATGTGGGACCACATGACAGCCATCAGCTTTCGATTAAAAAAAGAATCATCAAAATCGGTTCGCCCAGTCCAAAGTTCTGAGGTAACAAACATAAAAAAAAAAAAAAAAAAAAAAATACAGTCGAATTGAGAACCTCCTCCTTTTTTTGAAGTCGGTTAAAAATGCTAACGTGTGAATGAGACATAATATCGCGTATCGAGCACTGCCGAATGTTAAGTTACTCCGCAGCCAAGTCGCAGCGAGCCTGAGGTTCTCCTAACACTCCGTAACGTGCGTGAGCTAGTTCATCTTACGGCGCCAAGCACGCCACGCGGGCCACGCGGGCCACGCACCGCTTGGGACCGTGCCGCGACCGATGCAATTCCGTAGCTAATTGTCAATCGTTCACGTTACCGTGCTCCTACGTAAATCGTATTTCAATAGGAGAACTAATCGTTCGTGACTAATAAGTTCTGACTCGAGATATAAGACGATACGCAGAAGAGAAGTGTTGCAGCCGCCACCGCACCACACACCGCCGCCGCGCCGCGCTCTGCTCCGCTCCGCTGACACCGACACCATGCTCGCCCCCCGCGTCGCGCTACTCGCTGTGACCGCGCTGGCCACGCTCTCCGCCGCCGCCGCCGCCACCGAGGAAAGCGAAATATGGCATAGAGATTACGTGACTATGTTGCATAAAGGTAAGGTGTTTTATCAAGCCTTCCTTGTCACGAAATTAGAGTGTCACACTGCATGTGTAAGGCTAATGACGAGGAGTCCAGGAGCAATGCGGTCGGTGTAAAGCGTTGTGTTGCTGTGCACTGTGCAGGTCCGGAGGCGCTGAAGCCCGACGACACGCGCGGCCCCTTCTACATCCCCGACGGGCAGTGCAGCGGCGTGCTGGACGCCGTGAGTCGCCTCCCCTTCCCTACACTCTACACTCTACACCACACTCGTGACACATCACACGAGCTCGGTTGAGGCCTCCTCTCACCTTTACACGTTACTAACTCTTGACTTGCGCTCGATTCTCCATAGCCTTTTACAAAGAACATGGTCAAATATCAACCAAGGATCAAACATCGATTTTATACCAATGTAGTGTATGAGAATCGCGCGAGGGTGATTCGATGATCTACAGACGGTGTGCAAAAAGTGGTATGTATGTAAAGATGCCCGTTGTGGTTGTGGTTGTGGTTGCAGCTGCTGCGGTGTCCGCCGGGCGAGCTGGTGCGCGCCGTGCGCGTGCGCGTGCAGGACAGGGCGGGCTACGCGCGCGTGGCGCTGCACGACAGCCTGCGCGCCGCCAGCGTCGTGCGCGCGCCGCCCTGCGCGCGCGAGGCCGCCGTCACCGTGCGCCTCGCCTGCCGCGCGCCGCTCGACTAGCGCCTCTAGCGCCTGCCGTCCCGTGCAGCTTCTATATCATTTAGTAACTTATACTTATTCAAAAAATACGGTTTTTAATAGAAACGGGTTTAGGGATCTCTTGTACAGTCAATACAATGTATTTACCTGAAAATAATAATGGTTAAGCCTATGATTAGATGGCATAAAATAAAGATTACATTGTTATTGTGATCCTTAGGTTTATTCCCTGAGAGTGACCACTTAGGTCTTCAATTACGTTAATTACAATCCTTCATATGTCACCTGTTACTCCACTTTCAGAAAATGTATTATTCTATAAAGATGTAAAGACAATAAACGTGCAAACCTATTTAAGAGTCTATCTTTGATTTTATCCCACGATCCTGATCTCAGATCTGTGACGATATCAAAACGATGATGCAATTACAGATACTGCAGATAGTCCGTCTGGCCTCTGGAATGACATACAATGGGATGGGCGCCGGGCGGGATGGCCCAACCATAATCCTGTACAGCTGTACAGCCGGTGCAGCCGGTCAGATGTCCTCAAACTGCTTCAGTTTATTTTCAAAATAATGCAATGTCATCAGATTTCCGTATGAATGCAAAATTATTGTACGGGTACTCGTACATTGTGCTGGCGCAGCGTCCTTGTGCCGTGCACGAGTGGCCTAACTGGGCGCGCGGGAACCTCCGCGGATACACTAACGGCGGCCACGCTGCTCCTGCACTCACCAACCTCCGGATTGCACGGGAAACGCCATACAATCAATTATCAAATCGAATCAAATGTTGGAACGAAGTTCCTTATCGCGCGTTGCGAAAGGGGGCTAGAGGGAAAATTTGGTAACGACACTTTTTGAAACCGAGCAGTGTATGTGGGTGTTTGACTTACAAGACCCACAACGGGGCACACACGAGGGGTTACAGACAGAGGGCCCGGGAGAAGAAGCAGCAAGAAACTACCGGGGTGCTACTATTACTAATATAGCACTTATTACTGCTATATACATATAGCAATATCTTAATATATATGACGAAGAAAGGGTTATTCTACGGTGTTGGTTATTCAATAATATTCCTTTTACTTTGCTCCATGATATTATATTTCTAGTTCTCCTAACGTTCACATCAATACTTCCAAGTACTTCAACACTACGTGATCATCCGTTCTATCTTATTGACAATTCCTTCATCTAAATATGACATGTCGTTTCTTATATGCCAACCTCTGCATCGGACAAGCGTTGTAGAATATAGAGGTCCGTCCCTGGACCTCCACTGGAGATTCGTGGCCTCACCGACATATATATATTACGTGTCACGTTGTTTGTCCTCGATGGACTCCTAAACTACTTAACTGATTTGAATCAGATTTGCACAACGTGTGCAGTTTGATCCAACTTGAAAGATAGGCACATAATAACATATACATCTAAAAAAAACTTTTGACAGAACAAAGTCTGTCCGGGCAGCTAGTTTAATATAAAAAACTCATGTCCAAGCAGTCTTGTCATTTAAATACTCATCAAGTTTGTTTTGTAATAGGCTTTCATCATGAGCATTATGGCAATCTGTTAATTCTAACGGGATTTTATTAGGTATAGATTTTGACACATCTACCCATGAACGAGCCACATGTTTTGCTGAGTCTAACACTAGGCAAAATCAGTTTAGCCTTATTTCTTGTATTAAAGTGTGAACATCACTTTTTTAACAAAAGTATCGGAGTATTTTTAACGTATGTACATAATACTTTCCAAAAAGTATTGTGAAATAACAGTTAACATACTGATTTCTTTAAAAGAGTCTCTAGGCTTCAGGTTGTAACTGGCTCTCGAGCCCCCACTGCCCCCAGCCGCTCCCAGCCGCTCCCAGCCGCTCCCAGCCGCTCCCAGCCGGGACACGACGAGTCGTTTGGCGGCTGGTTCAAGCAAGAGAAAAAAGCGAGTAAGCACGGAGAAATAATAATAGTAATAATGGTATTAATTATAATGGTTACAAGACGTGAGCTTGCAATAACAGTAAGAAAGATATTTCATGTACGAGTATGTCGTATCCAGTCATATTATGCAATAATACTGTTAAGTAGCTAAGCTAATAATACAACAATAATGGAAGATTCAAGTTCACTTATGTAATCGACTCTTGAAGTTTTATCCGGGAGAAGCAATGATTCGATCTTCGACACGACTGGAGCTCAAATCTTGTTCGCACAACTACATTTTATTACAACACAACATTATAACACTATCTATTATATTATCTCGACGCTGCATTTTTTGTCGCATTTATATTAAAATGGAATATTTGAGATTTACATTTTTTTAACAATACTTCATCTCATGTTATTACGTGTTACCTGTTTATTCTGTTAGATGGAGTCTTAAATTAGCTGAAATACAAGTAGCATAAAATTACTTGTTACATTTGTCGACAATTGCCTCTGCGATAACGACGCTTGCCATTGTCGCTTCGCCACGCGCTCTCGTTAGCATTCCATGTAAAATAATCATTTGATTGTTTAGTGTAGACGTTGGTAGGTAATTGACGGAATGAGTGGCTCGAGTGGCTCGAGTGGCACGAGCGGACACGCCGCGGCCGCGCGCGCCGCGCTGTGCGCTGCCAGCCTGCTGCTGCTGGCCGCCCGCGCGCGCGCCGACTGCAGCTCCCTGGTCACAGGTCAGCGCTCACCTTGCCTTCAGCTGTGTTGCCGCCCCTCTATACTAGCAACGAAAATGTAACAGTGATGATGGTGATGATGTGAAAATGAAAATGTGTCCCAGGTAAATGTACTCGTCTACAACTTCGAGAGCAGCGGCGTCAATAACAACCGGTACGGGTGAGACATGGACATTCGACATGATTTTTGTCTTGTTCGTGTTCATCTTAAGACCCACCCGTTGTGAGGCGCTGTTCAAGTCCCTGAGCATTGTAGGTACTAATTTCTTCCAGGGATCCCGCCAGGATGACTATATCATCGGCATATCTCAGGTGTGAGATGTGTTCGCCATTGATGTTAATGCCATGTCATTTCCACTCCATCAGCTTGAACACGTCTTCCAACGCAGCGATGAACAGTTTTGGGAATATGACGTCCCTGACACCTCTCTGCAGTTGGATGGGGTTCGTTGCTGTGTTGTATACCCTGACGGACATGGTGGCTGATATGTTTAAACAATTTGACACCTCGATATACCGGTAGTCGATCTGGCACCGCTGAAGAAAATTTAGTACTGCCCAGGTCTCAATAGAATCAAAGGCTTTTTCATAGTCCACTTAAGCAATACCTACATATAGCGGCAGATTATACTCTTCGGTCTTCTGTATAATCTGCTGCAGTGTGTGTATGTGATCTATGGTACTGTAGCCTTTTCGGAATCCTGCTTGTTCAGGAGGCTGGAGGTCGTCAAGCCTGCGTGCAATGCAATTTGTGAGCACTCTCGAAAACATCTTATAAACGTGGCTCAGAAGTGCAATGTGATTGTAGTTCTTCAAAAGGGTCTTATCTCCTTTCTTAAAGAACAAAGTCACCACACTTCTGCTCCACGCTTCCAGGGTAGTCCCAGTATTAATGACGGAATCGAACAGCTTTCGAAGCGCCACTAGGAGGGGTTTACACCAGCTCTTAACAGCTCGGTTGTGATTCCGTCATCACCCGGTGCCTTGTTGTTTTTAAGCTGTTTGAGAAGAAGAAGTTATTACTTATATTGGTATCTAATATTTATTTATTGATTATTTTATTTATAAATTTTTCATTATTTATTGATAGTAATAGTTCTCTTATACCCTATATTGGACCCTCGCATGGGACTTTTGCTTGATTCATTCGCCAAACGATTCGGCGTGTTCTGGTTGGAGGCTCGCGATGTGCGATGATAGCCGGTTACTATTAGGTGGATCGTCAGTTCGTTTGTCGACTATTTCTATAAAACAAATTATAAAACTAGTCCCACAAAAGCACATTGTTGAATGAATGTTGTTGAATAGAAAAAGCAGGGCGGTGGCAGATGTTTCAGACGAGTAAAAAAACTTTGACACTGCATGGTCCTGGCGCTATAGCCTCGTCCGTTGATCAACACGGTGTACGAACAGGGGAACTCTTAGGGGTGAATTTCCCAAGTGCATTTTTGAGACGGCGAGGTTGAAAATTAATGTGTGGAGGTAAACTACAATTATGCATAATTTTATATAGGTAGTTTAAATAGTGATCTACATGATAGCAAAGTATTCAGATGTATTTAATACATAGATTCTTAATAAAAAAATATCTAAGACCTAAAATCTAATTCCGGTGTACTGTCCGACCTCCATTTATTTACATATCTTATATTTTTAATTTTTTTTGGTAAATAAATTTTATTAAAAAGGAATGTTTTTTAGAAATACATTAAATAACACAACTAATATATATTTACGGAGTAATTTAACATAGTGCAACAGCTCTTAAAACATCTTTTAAAAATGTCCTACAAAAAAAAGCAATACCGGTGGCGCATTTTGTATACTTCATATCTTGTTACGAAACGATTTGGAAGACACCTTACTGGCTCTCCCCGCACCGTTCAGTTGTGCTCTTGCAAACTGCGTATTAGGATGACCGACTGGCTTCGTAATTTTCCTGTCAAACACGTAAGTACTCACTGCGGTGGCGCAGGAATACAAAATCATCCAATTCCGATGTCATGTATATTAGTAAAACTACAAAGCAGATTATCAAGAAATTTTATGGAGGCTTCCATTAAAGGTTTTCAGCCATAACTGTGAAATAAAAGTTAACCTGAGAATAACGGTGTTCTTTAAAATTCAAGTTTTGACTCTAATTCTAAGTCCGGTGGCCTAATCTCGGTGGCTCCGGTGGCAAATCAAAGCGCATAGGGACGTGTATAGACCAGTGCCGATAATTTTTGAAACGAAAAAAAAATAATCGTAGGATGAAACCCATTGCAAGAGGAAGAGAATATAACGAAAATTAAAGGAAAAATAATTTACGGGCGATCTAAGCTCGGCAAGTGGGGGAGGGGCGTTTAAGGGTATAGTTATATATAAATAGTTTTTCTCAATTTCCGGCAAAACTACAAGTCCTGTAGAAAAAAGTTAAATAGCAATGTTGTAAGTAGTAAAAAGATCTACAACTTTTTTATTAACACTTTTTTACATAACCTCAAAATTTATGTGAAAAATTCAAATAACTAAGTTTTTGGTTTTTTATTTTTATGTTTTACAAAAAAAATTTTTTTTTTCACGTTTGGTGAAAATTAAACGTCAACTATTTTCGCAAAAAATTTTCGGATTCGAGTTTTAATTTTTTTTTTGTCATTCATTGTGTACAATTTTGAGCTATTTATTAAAGTTTACACTTTAATTAATCGAAAAATGTAAGATTTCATGTTACTTTGTTAGACAAAACAATTACAAAAACATAAAGATTGCAAAAAACATGTGAAAATAGTTGTCGTTTCATTGCCTTTTCGGAGAACATTTACCATAGTAATTTATAGTTAGTAGTTAGTAGTAGTAGTAGTTAGTAGTTTATAGTTTTTTTATATACCATTAGAAAGTAGAGATTCCAACGAATAAAAATCTCACCGATTTAAAAAAAAAATAGATATTTTGACGTGAGAATTTTCGATTGAAAATTAGGTTGCTGTTTCGATATTAAGTCAAAACAAGGTGAAAAAAGAAATATTTTAAATCAAAAAAAATTCAGTATGTTAAGGACATACAACGGTAAGTTTTCACTAAATTTCGTGAAAAATTTTTTTTTTGTAAAAGATAAAAATAAAATACCAAAAACTTGGTTATTTGAATTTTTCACATAAATTTTGAGGTTATGTAAAAAAGTGTAAATTCAAAAGTTGTAGATCTTTTTATTACCTACAACTTTTCCATTTTACTTTTTTCCATAGGACTTGTAGTTTTGCTGGAAATCGAGATAAACCGTTTTTTACCCTTAAACCCCCCATCCCCCCTCCCGACCTTAGATCGCCCGTAAATTATTTTTCCTTTAAATTTTGTTATATCCTCTTCTTTTTGCAATGGGTTTCACCCTACTATATATTTTTTTCACTTTTTACCGTTTTTGAAGCTATCGGCACTGGTCTAATAGGCCACAGAAACTCAAGCATGTCTAATCATCGCTAAAAAGAGTCCGTTCATCTAGACTCCTACTCTTCAAAATGTATCTTTATAGAGTTTAAAATATTAGATCTTGCCTTTATTATTCCTCATTGGCATAATCAATTTCGGTGGATTAGATTCTAATTCCAGTGGTCCTAATTTTGGTGGCATTTGATAATGTAATTTGAGAATATCTTCGGAACTAATAATTTTTTTTCGATCTCTACTATGTGACTAATTATTATTACTATTTACATACTATTTATGCCAAATAAAATGTATTAGAAACAGCAGGTTTAAATTTAATCAATTTCGGTGGCTCGGATTTTAATTCCGGTGGTCCTTTAATAATTTCGGTGGCATTTGATAATTTCAAATGGAAATATCTCATGAACTAATAATTTTTTTTCGATCTCTAGTATATGATTAAGTAGTACTAATATTTACCTATTATTTAAGCCAAAAAATTTTATCAGAAACAGCAAATTTAAATTCGCCACTGTAAGTAGGCAAAATTCGTGTTTGTTGAAATTGACCCTTAGACTTCAGATAGGTAAAGCTCCATCCAGCAATGTACATGAGTTCAGCTGTTGATACACTACATGATGGTTACAGGCACGCTGCAGGGCACTAGGGCCGTGCACACGGAGGCGCTGCGGCCCAACCAGCGCGCGCTGCGCCTCGCCGTGCCGCCGGTGAGATGCAACCACCCCACTCTCCCTTTTCCCCAATATTCTTTCTTAATATCTTACTCAGACAATGATTTACGTTTTGATGTGAAACATCTTTACGCGAGCGGTAAACCTGATTTTAGACTTGGCGATCGTGGCGACGCATCGCCGGCAATATGAAAAGAAAATAATTATAATAACACAATGTGGGTAATCCCGTGGTGGGGATACCGGAGTTCAAATCCTGGCGAAGTGTGATAAATTTATTTATTGTTAAATTCGATTAGCTTTTGTTTTAAATTATATTTAGTGAATTTTACTTTCATATAATAATATATTTTTGAAAGCAAAAATATTCTCAAATTTTTGTATGCTTCTTAAGATGTTTTGTACATTTTGTATAAATTGGTATATTTTAAACTACCGTATAATTTTTATACATTTCCACCGGAGATTAGCAATGTTGATTTTTTTATTAAAAGCGCTCCATCTTGCTGGTTTTACTTTCTTGGTAGATTAAAATTTATACTATTTATATTGCATTTCAATTTCATTGTTTTATTTTTTATAATAAAAGTGTGCATTTATCTGCATTAAGTGCGTGCATACTTTGTATGTTTTACATCTGCCAGCCGTCCCGTGACAGCAGATATTTTTTCTTCCTGCGAAACAATATTCTGCTTGCTGCCTGCTGTATATTAAAAACATGAGTCATAATTGTTTTTCGTTCCTTGCTCTCACCGATGATACCAAGAACCTTAAAACTGTGACCGCTACTTTGATTTTCGCATGTAAGGTGTGTGCGGAGCAGAGCGGCATGCGAGCCACGGCGTGCGAGACGGCGACGCTGTCGGCGGCGGACGTGGCGTCAGACGGCGCGGCACCGCGGCTGGCGGTGGAGGGCCGCACGGTGACTGTCACCCGCAGCGCACATGCAGAATGGTTCGCCGTGCTATCCATCGAAATATATTGCGAAATCCCCGCCTAACGACTCAATTTAATAAGATGTACTGTATCAATGAAATTTTATTATATTCCCTTGATACCTGAATGTTGCTTTTATTAAATTCAATAATTGTAAAAAAAGCACACGACTCCATTTTTGTCGACAAATCCGTTAATTATTAACCAACAAACGAAACAAAATCCTATCCAATAGCGTCAACGTATGAGATAGGGCGGTGTAAAATAGCTGCTGAAACTGTTCAATAACCATGTTGATGTGAAACATCTTTACCCGAGGAGTAAACCTGATTTTTGGCGTGGTTATATAGGCCGTGGCGACGTATCGCCAGCAATATGAAAATAAAATATAATAACAAAATGTGGGTAATCATAAATAAACATGGTTTGATAGGCTGTAGCATACGGTAGGACAAATTCGAAACTTTAAAATAATTTCGATGTTTCACATTTCACATCGATGTTTCGATGGTTCTTTTGAAGTGAAAACTTCTTTAGTACGGGGGTGATTTGAAATTCGATGAAACAAAACTGTCCAGTAAAAAGAGACAGACACATACCGTCCTATTACTGCAAATACCGCCAATGTGACTTTCTGTCAAAATCGTTTTTTTTAGGCCTTAAGAATAAGCTTTTTAATACCTACAAACTGGTAAAACCAATATTTCGTTACGATCTTCCATTACAAAGATAGCTTTTACGTAACGTAACATATCACTAATTTAATAACATTTACGTACAGGCAAAAACTGAAATGTGTGTTATAATGCAACGATTCATATTTTTATGTCCATGTAAAAACTATAACTAGCCTATTATGGTTTTTTGCATATTTAATATAATACAGATATAAATCTTAATATATATAAATTACGTGTCACGTTGTTTGTCCGCGATGGACTCCTAAACTACTTAACCGATTTTAATCAAATTTGTACACCGTGTGCAGTTTGATCCAACTTGAAAGATAGGATAGCTTACATCTCATGATAAAAAAAAACCTTTTGACAGAACGAAGTCTGTCCGGGCAGCTAGTATAATATAAATATAATACAGTAAAAAACGTCTACGTTCATTTTAATCAACCACTAACTGACTATTATTGCCCTTTTAGCCACAGCGGTGCAGTAACGGTTAGTCTACTTTAACATCATGCAACAAGTTATATTTTTATTTGTATTAATTAATATACAAACTAATAAATTTAAAAATACCCCTGAAATCATTCATATTCAGCGGGGTTAAAGCACCATATGTAAGGAATCCCGAAATGTTGTGCAGGTAAAACCGTATATCTTTTTAATAAAATAAAAATAACTCGAAAACTTGTAATTTTTTTTAATTGTCCTGTTGCTTGTAGGTAAATTATATATCTAATAAATTCGTTTTAAGTTGGTTTTTAGATATTGATGCCTTTGGACAAGAAATAAACAAGATTATATTTGTACAGGAAAAAACAGTTATATGGCAGACTATATTTTTTTAACGTTATTTTAATGTATTTTAAACACAGTCTACATGCATTGTGCAATAAAATAGCAAACAAGATAACATAGGTTTTAGCTTTTTTTTAAATACAATGCATCTTTTTAACATCTTAAAATATAAACAAGTATTCAAACTTTCAATTGTCGATTTCTCAAAACGCGTTTTTTGCAGATTGTCGGTATTTGCAGTAATAGGACGATACATTCTAAAGTGAGATAGGAAGTACAGGGGTAGGGGAGTTGAGTGGAGTAGAGTGAAGTGCAGTGGAGTGGAGTGTAGTAGTAAAACCTACAATTATCATCATCCCGAAATTTTACATTTGTCTCATTATCTTGAAAACAAAAATTTTGAAGGTTTCACTTCTATCACGTGTGAATTGCACACATTCTATTTTTATTCGAACACCATTTTCTGATAGCCTCAAAGTATCTTAAACCCACGGACCTTAAAAAAAGACGGACATAATCTCAAGAACAAATTCAGTGAAGCACCCATCGGAATTCTACCTCTCTATTCGTACAAGTAAACACCCACACATTGACACAATCGGTGTCATTCCGGCGCCGGACCGCACTCGAGTCATACGGACAACGGGAGTTGATAAAGAATATTAAAAATGCCTTTGTGTGCTGTTAAAAGTTGCAAGAACAATAGTAGTTCAGTTAAAAAACATAAAGGGATCACCTTGCACAAGTAAGCTTGTCATTTAATCACTGATTTCTTTTATTTTTCCGTAAGTTATTAACAAAACAAACTAAAAAAATTTGTAACCACAAAATCAGCCAGTGTTGCCAACAATATTGCTTAAGCAAATACCCAGAATGTGTGGGAAAGTTATAGTATGTATAATGCTCGAGTTTCTTACTTTAGTTTAAAAGTATATATTTTTGGGGTTTCGTACTAAATGACAAGGAACCCTTACCTATAAGTTTGCCATGTCTGTCCGTCTGTCCGCGGCATTGCTTACAAACAAACAATATTAGAAAGCTGAAATTTGGTACCGATCAATGTAAGTATGTATATTAATTACGTTAAGATAATGGTAGAACAAAATTGGAGAAATTTTAGGTACCTCCCCTATAAGTTAAGTGGGTAAACCAGTGTATTTAATCTGTCGTCAATTAATAAAATTCATTAATCTTATCAAATATAATAATTTGCATTTATTGAATTCATCATATTTCCAAAATGGAAACTGTAAATAAAACACTGGAAAATAAACGTCAAGTTTACAAGAAGTTGACTCTTCATAAAGGATTTTAGCGTGCCAATTATAAAAATACTAGCTATTACCCGCGGCTTCGCCCGCGTATTCAAAAATAAGTAACAATGAGTTGTTGAATGAATGGTTACTTAAATCACTCCTTAGTACAGAATTTGTATGGTGATTCATTACTAAGGAGCGATTAAAGTAACCGTTAGTGACTCTCGAGTTGGGGTGTCAGTATATGTAGAGCAAGTTTGTCAAAATCTGTTTTTTAATTTATTAGTTAGGTCTGAATTTATGCCACTGTCAAGTTCCATAACCATGAATTCAGACAGGAAAATAAATCTGTTCATCGCTACTATGAAAAAAATGCACACTTGTAATTTTTTTACAATAAAACAATTATAAAAACAGTTGAGAGCGTTTTATTTTCATTTTCATAAATACCAAGATACTTATATGTTTTTTATCAAAAGAGGCAACCTTGGTCTAATAGCTTTTACTTCAAGGTTACAATGCTGGGCGGAGCTGTGAAGTTAAAACAACCTTATTGTCCGTTTACCGTATTAATTTACTTAAAATTTAGTTATTTACTTAACTACTTAATACGTGTAAACCGAACATTACCGAATAAACTATTCAGTAAGTAATACATTTTGTGTTTGAATTTACTACTAGGTACATAAAGAAAAAATGGGGAAAATGTTCATATTGTGGTAACCCCAAAATTACGCACACGTAGTAAGCGGTCGGCCATTTCTATGCTTCACTCTCGGTTACACAAGGTTACGTCTGTATTTTTTTTAGGTCCGTGCTTAAACCTAAGATTATTAGAGTATTTCGATCATATCGCCCGGAAGAAAAGTGACAATCTCGAGAAGTAAGTCACCACTCGTCACCCCAGTGCTTGTTTGGCCAACATACCAATTTAAGTGAAAATGACTTTTGAATGTAGTATACTTAAGGATCAAATTCTACACAGACTAAATCAAGAATCACTCGTGTAACTATACAAATAAACGAATAAAAGACGATACAAAAAAACCAATATCCACTGTTAGAATTTTACTCTACGTACTTGTATGGCTTACCACCACAAATTAACCAACATCCAATAGCGAAATTCTTATCGCATGCTTGTTTGCCGTTCATCCTCAAATAAACCAATCACAGGCCCGCTCGCTCATGACGTCACACCTCGCTTTCCCGCCATGTTATATAAGTTCAAATCTTAAGCGACGCGAAACGGTAAAGAGCTCCAAGATTTATTAGGTTTTTACAAGTAAAACGAGGTGAAAACTGTCACAAAACATTAAAAATTATGTCCTGGACTAGATGTGATAAACGATACAACCACAGTACTTCACACATTGAAAATATTATATGATTTTCATCATTGTTCTTGCTATTATTTATGGTTGTGTTTGTTATACAGGATGGTTCAGAATCATACTTTTGTCATGCATGTCATAGATACTTAAACTAGCTTGTTTTGTGTTTTCGATTAAATTATTTTAAAATAAATTATTATTGAAGTGAAAACTTCTTTAGTACGGGGGTGACTTGAAATTTTATGAAACGAAACTGTCCAGTGGAGACTAGAAATGAGTGGAGACTGACTTGAGTTGAGTAGAGTGGAGTGGAGTGGAGTGGAGTGGAGTGGAGTAGTAAAACCTACAATTATCATCTTCCCGAAATTTTACATTCGTCTCATTATCTTGAAACAAAATTTTTGAAGGTTTCACTTCTAACAGCTGTGAATTGCACACATTTTATTTTTTTATTATTTTAAATTACTTTTTGAGCAGTAGGTACTGGGGCGGCTTAGAATATTAAACTCAATCCCATGCCGGATGGTTGTCGTAAGAGGTAACTTAATCTTTCCCGCTGGTGGTAAGGCCCCTCGTAGGTATTATATGGGTAATTTTGATTTTTATTGGTAATTAATATCATTATTACTATTATTATTTCTCCATGGGGTTGTTATATAGGGTTCTGAATAGCTACCACACTTGAGGATGAGTCAGCCACCAACCATAATATAAATGAATTAATATAAATGATTTTTATGGTTCTGTACCTCAAAAGGAAAAAAACTGAACACTTATAAGATTACTTTATTGTCCGTCTGTTTGTCTGTCACGACCCTTTATCTCAGGAACGCGTGGAGGTATACAGTTGAAATTAAAACCATACACTCAAGTCTTTGGTCCCTTGAACCTGTAAAAACATCAAACTTCTAAGTTAACTTAAAAAAAAAGATACGACACTCAAGAGCATCAAAATTCATAGGGTACTTACCATTGACCTAGCTAGATCTATGAAAGGGCATTGAATCTAGTTGGCATACCTACAAGTTCCACCATTTTGAAAAAACTTCGTTTCGGCGGTCAGTGATGAATTAAATGTCAATCGATGGAGTAAGTGATTACAATCAAAAAGTATTCAGTGATGAAATGTCTTAAGTGATATACTTTAAAAGATATTTGAGTTCAAATTTTCGGCGGACATTGATAAAACATATCTCAATCGATAGACTAAGTGATTACAATCAAAAATAATTCAGTGATGAAATGTCGTAAGTGATTTAAATTCTGAGATATTTGAGTTTATTACTAATTATTTTAATTTTTGAACTCTAATATTTCAAAAAGTATATCACTTACGACATTTCATGACTGTATACTTTTTGATTGTAAGCACGTACTCCGTCGATTTTTTTATGGAAATAGCTGACGATCCACCTGATGATGAGTGGCTATCGTCGCCCATGGACATTAGCGACATCAAAGGCATTACGGCAAAGTTAGGTTGCGGTCAGGTTAGGTTAGGTTGCGGTCAGGTCAGGTTAGGTTAGGTTGCGGTCAGGTTAGGTTAGGTTGCGGTCAGGTTAGGTTAGGTTGCGGTCAGGTCAGGTAAGGTTAGGTTGCGGTCAGGTTAGGTTAGGTTGCGGTCAGGTCAGGTTAGGTTAGGTTGCGGTCAGGTTAGGTTAGGTTGCGGTCAGGTCAGGTTAGGTTAGGTTGCGGTCAGGTTAGGTTAGGTTGCGGTCAGGTCAGGTTAGGTTAGGTTGCGGTCAGGTTAGGTTAGGTTGCGGTCAGGTTAGGTTAGGTTGCGGTCAGGTCAGGTTAGGTTAGGTTGCGGTCAGGTTAGGTTAGGTTGCGGTCAGGTCAGGTTAGGTTAGGTTGCGGTCAGGTTAGGTAAGGTTGCGGTCAGGTTAGGTTAGGTTGCGGTCAGGTCAGGTTAGGTTAGGTTGCGGTCAGGTTAGGTTAGGTTAGGTTTTTTTTTTTTTTTTTTTTTTTTTTTTTTTCCTGTCCGGGCGCTATACTGGCCCGGCCCGCGAGCTATAATAAAAGACCCCCTGACATTGCGCGACAGGGACTTTGTTTTCTTTATTAAAATCAATTTATCATAAAAGGTACAAGATTTTACAAGTAGTGAATTTATACTTAAGGATACATCATCTCAATACTTAATATTAACACTTAGGGGCAGCTATCTTACTTTACAATATTGTATTATATTTTCTAATAACTATTCTGCTCACATGTTTTTGGCTCTTTTGTAGCTTGAGTACTTTTTACTTTGTTCTTAATATTAATACAAAATTTCAATTTTTACTATTCTATACTTATATACTATTATTTTTATACTGTCTCTATATTTTACTTATTTATAACATACTTTTTGTCCTATATCAATATTTTTGTGATTCTATTACAATTTTTCTGCTTTCTTAATTACTATATTTTACTTACTATATTTTAATTACTATATTTTACTTATTCATAACATACTTTTAAACCTATATTGATTATTTTTCTAGTTCTATTACAATTTTTCTTCTTTCTTAATCTACATATTTTCTACTTATTTATTTTCTTAGGGGTTTTAAATAACTACTAGAACAATTCGCAGAATTGTCATAGCTTAGTTATATATTTTACAACTATTACATTTTATCTTCTATTATGATTTTATTTGCTATTTTATATACTTAGATTTCCTTGCTTATTTTCTTACATGCATGTACTATATATATACTAATATATATAAACATCATATCTTGATATTACTTGTTTCTTTTTATTGCTCTATTCGCTATCTCTACTGAGTATTCTATAAATTTGCTTCTTTTAGCTTTGTCATTTAATATACTTGGAATATTCACTCTATTTATTTCTGTTTTAAATTTGTGTTCATATTCAAATTTTAGAGCTGAGTTAGAAGGGCAGTCAAATAAGAGGTGGACTATTGTTTCGTCAGTTTCCGGGTCGCAGATGCACGACGAGCTGTCTTTGCATCCAAACCTGTTGAGGTAGTGTGCAAAACCACCATGTCCCGTAAGTACTTGTGTTAATACACCTGTTGGATCTAGTTTCCTAACGATCTTATATGCTTCTACAGCGTCCGGGAAAAACAGTTTGGTTATTGCAGCTGTTTCGGCTTCTGCATATCTCCGGTTCCATTCATCGAGCGATCTCTCCCGAATCCGTCGTTTGATGAATGATACTGGACATTGCTCGTATATTGGTCTGGTTTTAGTTTTTAAAGCTGCGTCTTTAGCTAGCTCGTCGGCTCTTTCATTACCGTCAAGGCCAGCGTGGGCCTTAACCCAGTACAAAGATATATCTTTGCCTTGGGCTATGCACTCCTTAATGTTGGCTCGCGATCTTACTGCCAGTTGGTGTGTCGTGGAGTTGTTCACGACGGTCTCTAAAGCGGACCGCGAGTCACTGTATATGCCAAAGCACTTTTCTTGGCTTGCCAAGATGACCTCTGTGGATTTGCATATGGCCAGGAGTTCAGCCTGATAGACCGTACAATATGGTGACAGGCCAAGTTTGACGGCTTTGATCTCAGCCTCTCCGTTCCATATGGACAGAGCGGCCCCGACCTTGCCGTCAATCCTGCTGCCATCCGTGAAGATCCTAATTGCTTGCACGTTGTGGCAATTTACCTGCTCCTGGTCCATCAGACTAATGAACCCCAGGCTCATATGTTCCGCTGGGTGGGGTGTTTTGTCATATGCAGTGACTCGCTCCACTTCTCTGTCTCCTAGTTCCGCCCTGGGTATTCCTCGCCTGGACTCGTAAAGCGCTGCAGCTTCTCTTACTCGAATATCCAGTGGAAGAAGCCCAGACAGAACTAGTGCAGCGTTTAAAGAGACCGTCCTGTATGCTCTTATCAGTTTTTGTGCGAATCCTCTCTGCACGCTGTTTAAGCATTTTTGTACTCCTATTTTCATGGATGCTGGTGCCCAAACACTAGAGGCGTACATAATGACCGGCTCCACAGCTGCAGTATAAATCTGGCGGATGACTTCTGGGTGGAGACCCCAACTTATCCTGGCTGCTCTAGCTAGTTTCTTGTAGATGTCAGCTGCCTTCTTACACTGTTCAGTGACGTGTTTGTTGAAGGTCAGCTTATCATCTATATAGAGCCCCAGAATTTTGATGTGGCTTGACATGCCAATGTCGACCCCCCCCATCCTCAGCATCGGGACGTCGAATTTCAGCTTTCTAGTTATAACCATGGCCTTGGTCTTGGATGGCCCGAAGTTAAGCTTATTTTCAACGCCCCAACTCCGAACATAGGCGAGGGCGGCATTTGCACGTGTCTGGATGTTGAGTGCTGTGTCTCCATCAAATACGAGAACTACGTCATCCGCAAATGCCTGACAGTAGTCACCTCTTTCCTCTAGTCCTTTGATGAGAGGGTCTAGCAATAGGTTCCATAGAACGGGACCACCAATCGACCCCTGCACACATCCTTTGGATGTGTTTTTGGTGTACTGTTCCCCTCCATATTTAACTGTGACCTTTCTGTCTCGTAGGTAGCTGTCCAGTACTCTTCTTATATTAACAGGACACCTTTCCTCAGCCAATCGGACTCTGATAGCCGGCCACCATGCGTTGTCGAAGGCGCCCTCTATGTCTAGCGATATGATGGTAACAATCTTTTTGTCCTGTACCTTTCGGCGTATGTGGTTCACTAGGTCATAGAGGGCGTCCTCGGTGCTTTTTTGGGGCATGAATCCGTATTGGCGAGTACTTATCCTGGGAAGTATGTGCCATTTCAATCTACCTACGATCAGTTTCTCGAAGATCTTTCCCATCACTGGCAACAAACCTATTGGCCTATATGCCTTGGGGTTCGTGTAGTCCTCCTTCCCAGGCTTTCGTAGGACCACTACTGTTGCCTCTTTCCATATAGTTGGAAAGTGCCCCAATCGTAGGCATTTGTTCGCCAGTGATAGGAAAAGTTCCGGGTCTCCAGTTATCGCCCTATCACAGATGTCGGCAGTAAAGCCGTCAGCACCTGGGGCCTTTTTGGGGTTGAAACTTGCCACAACCGATCTAAGCTCCTCCATTGTGAACGGTGGGTCCAGGGGCTCGTCGTTGTTCTGGCTATTGACACATTCGGCCTTTTCCCTCGTTGTTTTGTGTTGTGCCGTTTCTCCTTTGCTAGAGTCATCCGAAAAGAATGATTCTGTCAATACTTTTACCGAGTCCCCTGGGTCCAGTGTCCTCCCGTTTTCAATAAGAGGTAGATCCTCGTGACGTTTGGTGGTCCGCCCAATCACCCTATAAATCCCCTCCCATACTCCCTCCTTATCTTGCTTACCGCAAAACTCCTTCCAACTGTCTATCTGGGCCTGTTTGACATCCTCCTCATATTTTTGTTTCTTTTGTAGATATTCATCTACAACCTTTGCTCTCCTCACAGGCGCTGCACAGCGGATTCGCCGTTTCATTGTGAGGACTTCTTTCTTCCTTAGCCAGAGTTCATGAGACATCCAGGGTTGGGAAAGCTTTTCTTTGGACTTCCTTTTTGGTATAGCCTCATCACATGCCTGTTTCATCATGCTTGAGTACTCTACCGTAAGGGAGTCCAAATCCCTTTGGTCGTTTATACCTTCCACATTTTCCTTATTTATTCCCTTTTCTTGCTTTAATTGGTTTAGTTTATCACTAAACTGTACCCAATTGGCCTTCTTGGTGTTGTAGGTTCTGGTGGTTCTCTGGATGTTCAATCCCTCTGCCTTTGTTAATCGAATTTTGAAGGTTATGACATTATGGTCCGAACTTGGGTTAGGTTAGGTTAGGTTAGGTTAGGTTAGGTTAGGTTAGGTTAGGTTAGGTTAGGTTAGGTTAGGTTAGGTTAGGTTAGGTTAGGTTAGGTTAGGTTAGGTTAGGTTAGGTTAGGTTAGGTTAGGTTAGGTTAGGTTAGGTTAGGTTAGGTTAGGTTAGGTTAGGTTAGGTTAGGTTAGGTTAGGTTAGGTTAGGTTAGGTTAGGTTAGGTTAGGTTAGGTTAGGTTAGGTTAGGTTAGGTTAGGTTAGGTTAGGTTAGGTTAGGTTAGGTTAGGTTAGGTTAGGTTAGGTTAGGTTAGGTTAGGTTAGGTTAGGTTAGGTTAGGTTAGGTTAGGTTAGGTTAGGTTAGGTTAGGTTAGGTTAGGTTAGGTTAGGTTAGGTTAGGTTAGGTTAGGTTAGGTTAGGTTAGGTTAGGTTAGGTTAGGTTAGGTTAGGTTAGGTTAGGTTAGGTTAGGTTAGGTTAGGTTAGGTTAGGTTAGGTTAGGTTAGGTTAGGTTAGGTTAGGTTAGGTTAGGTTAGGTTAGGTTAGGTTAGGTTAGGTTAGGTTAGGTTAGGTTAGGTTAGGTTAGGTTAGGTTAGGTTAGGTTAGGTTAGGTTAGGTTAGGTTAGGTTAGGTTAGGTTAGGTTAGGTTAGGTTAGGTTAGGTTAGGTTAGGTTAGGTTAGGTTAGGTTAGGTTAGGTTAGGTTAGGTTAGGTTAGGTTAGGTTAGGTTAGGTTAGGTTAGGTTAGGTTAGGTTAGGTTAGGTTAGGTTAGGTTAGGTTAGGTTAGGTTAGGTTAGGTTAGGTTAGGTTAGGTTAGGTTAGGTTAGGTTAGGTTAGGTTAGGTTAGGTTAGGTTAGGTTAGGTTAGGTTAGGTTAGGTTAGGTTAGGTTAGGTTAGGTTAGGTTAGGTTAGGTTAGGTTAGGTTAGGTTAGGTTAGGTTAGGTTAGGTTAGGTTAGGTTAGGTTAGGTTAGGTTAGGTTAGGTTAGGTTAGGTTAGGTTAGGTTAGGTTAGGTTAGGTTAGGTTAGGTTAGGTTAGGTTAGGTTAGGTTAGGTTAGGTTAGGTTAGGTTAGGTTAGGTTAGGTTAGGTTAGGTTAGGTTAGGTTAGGTTAGGTTAGGTTAGGTTAGGTTAGGTTAGGTTAGGTTAGGTTAGGTTAGGTTAGGTTAGGTTAGGTTAGGTTAGGTTAGGTTAGGTTAGGTTAGGTTAGGTTAGGTTAGGTTAGGTTAGGTTAGGTTAGGTTAGGTTAGGTTAGGTTAGGTTAGGTTAGGTTAGGTTAGGTTAGGTTAGGTTAGGTTAGGTTAGGTTAGGTTAGGTTAGGTTAGGTTAGGTTAGGTTAGGTTAGGTTAGGTTAGGTTAGGTTAGGTTAGGTTAGGTTAGGTTAGGTTAGGTTAGGTTAGGTTAGGTTAGGTTAGGTTAGGTTAGGTTAGGTTAGGTTAGGTTAGGTTAGGTTAGGTTAGGTTAGGTTAGGTTAGGTTAGGTTAGGTTAGGTTAGGTTAGGTTAGGTTAGGTTAGGTTAGGTTAGGTTAGGTTAGGTTAGGTTAGGTTAGGTTAGGTTAGGTTAGGTTAGGTTAGGTTAGGTTAGGTTAGGTTAGGTTAGGTTAGGTTAGGTTAGGTTAGGTTAGGTTAGGTTAGGTTAGGTTAGGTTAGGTTAGGTTAGGTTAGGTTAGGTTAGGTTAGGTTAGGTTAGGTTAGGTTAGGTTAGGTTAGGTTAGGTTAGGTTAGGTTAGGTTAGGTTAGGTTAGGTTAGGTTAGGTTAGGTTAGGTTAGGTTAGGTTAGGTTAGGTTAGGTTAGGTTAGGTTAGGTTAGGTTAGGTTAGGTTAGGTTAGGTTAGGTTAGGTTAGGTTAGGTTAGGTTAGGTTAGGTTAGGTTAGGTTAGGTTAGGTTAGGTTAGGTTAGGTTAGGTTAGGTTAGGTTAGGTTAGGTTAGGTTAGGTTAGGTTAGGTTAGGTTAGGTTAGGTTAGGTTAGGTTAGGTTAGGTTAGGTTAGGTTAGGTTAGGTTAGGTTAGGTTAGGTTAGGTTAGGTTAGGTTAGGTTAGGTTAGGTTAGGTTAGGTTAGGTTAGGTTAGGTTAGGTTAGGTTAGGTTAGGTTAGGTTAGGTTAGGTTAGGTTAGGTTTTTTTTTTTTTTTTTTTTTATCCTGTCCGGGCGCTTTCTGGCCCGGCCCGCGAGCTAAATAAAAGCATCCCCTGACCTTATTTGTCAGGGACTTTGGTTTCTTTATTGTTTTTAAAAAGACATAGGATACAGTTTTTTAGACTAAGGTTTACAAATGTGGTTGTTGTATACCAAACTATATAAAAGTTACAGGAAGGAACTTAATCTATTTTAATTATTTTGTCTTATTTCTATCTTAGGACTATTTTACATTCTTACTTAATTATTGCTTATCTATTTTGCTTATTTACATAGGATACTTCAATTACATTTCCTCAAGCTATTTATATCTACTGTTATACTATGATATTGCTATCCAACTAAGTTTTAATATAGTTGCTTATATATGCTCATTATATATTTTAGCATCATATATTTGTTGCATATTGGTTTTTATTATGCTAATGCAGTATGCTATTTTCTTACATAAGTTCTTATACTATAATTATTCTATACATTTATTTATTTTCTAGAGTTATAATATTATGCATATTCTATATATACATCAATATATATAAATATCATATTACTTATTATGTCTTATTTCTGTTGATTGCCCTAACTGCTATTTCTTTGCAAAATTTTAAAAATGTATTAGATTTATCTTTGTCAGCTATTAGTTTACTCGCGTTGTTTACGGTTATATTGGAGCCTATGTTTTGTTCATATGAAAATTTTAGTGCTAAGTTGGCAGGACAGTCAAACAGGAGGTGTGGGATTGTCTCATCTGTATCGGGATCACAGATGCACGATGGGCATGCCTTACACCCAAACCTATGTAGGTATTGTGCAAATCCTCCGTGCCCCGTCAAGACTTGTGTAAGTATACCCGATGTTTCCATTTTTCTTATTATCCTGTAAGCCGTCACCGCGTCAGGTAAAAATATTTTTGTAATGGCAGCTGTTTCGCCCTCTTTGTACCTGCGATTCCATTCGTCAAGCGACCGCGCACGGATCTGTCGCTTGACAAATGAGACCGGGCATAGATCATAGTTTGGCCTTGTCTTAAGCTTTTGGGCCGCCTCTTTAGCCAGGTCATCGGCCCGTTCGTTACCGTCTAGTCCGGCGTGTGCTTTGATCCAAAACAAGGATATCTCCTTGCCTTGGGTTTTCCCAGATTTGATGTTGGCCCGCGACTGTACGGCCAGGTGGTGCATTGAGGCATTATTGACAACCGACTCCAGGGCGGATCTCGAGTCACTGTATATGCCGAAACTCATCTCCCGACGCTCCAGGGCTTTCCTGGTCGCTATGCATATGGCCAGGAGTTCTGCCTGATACACCGTGCAATACGGTGACAGCTTCAATTTGACGGCCTCGATTTCGGTTTCGCTGTTCCATAAGGACAGCGCTGCCCCAACCGTGCCGCCAATTTTGCTGCCATCCGTATTGTGCGGTAATCGCAGGGGCGATCCTTCGATGTATGTAATGTGGACTGTATAAATGTATGTATGTATGTATGAAGCAGTAGGTTGGTAGTATGTCCAATCCAATACCAAAATCAGTAAGAAAGAACCCACCAACCTTAACATCCAATGTCGCAGGATTGCGCTGCGCACGACTGCTTCTTTGTTTCACGGCACGGCCGGAGGACAGCACCATAAACGTTATGGTCTTCTTAAGATGGAAACTCCACGAACGTCGTGAATTCAACCGATCTTTCTTTAACGGAGTTGACGCAACTCGCGATATTTTTCCTTTGACATTAAGTGTCAATTTTGGAAGGGTTTTACTTTTCTTTCATACCGACCAGTGCTAAAGGATTGAACATACCCCCCACCGAAATCAGTGTGATGATTTCCTAATAGTGTCGGTGTGAAGAATGAGTGTGTTAATAATTTGTGTTAATGAATATTTACGAAATAATTCAAAAATAAAATAAACTTGTTAGTGTTAAGTAAAAAAGTTGAGTGTATGTGCCTAATCTAAGTCCTAACCTAATAACCTAACTTTATATTTAGTTTGCATATGGCAATGGGCAGATCTTATTTACCGGTCTTTTATAAACCCCAGTTTGCGTGCGTACAGTGACTACACGTACAATGTTATCAAAACCAGGGTGAACCTCTTCTATTCTGCCAAGAGGCCACTGTAACGGTTTGGTTAAGTTAGATTTAAGGAGCACTAAATCACCCTTCTTAACATTTGGAATTGAGGTGAACCACTTTTCTCTTTGCTGTAAAGTGTGCAAATAATCATTTGACCATCGCTTCCAAAATGATTGTGATGCCTTTTGAATACATTGCCAACGTGACAATCGCTTCATCTGTACATCTTCAAAATTATTCTCCGGAACAGTTAATAAATTCTGTCCAATTAAAAAATGACCCGCAGTCAGAACTTCAAATTCATTAGGATTATTTGAAAGGGAGCATAATGGTCGCGAGTTCATAATTGCCTCAATTTTACAAAATAAGGTACTTAACTCCTCAAAAGTCAAGGACCTATCACCTACTACACGGTAGAGATGATGTTTGGCTGATTTTATGCCTGCCTCCCACAGACCACCCATGGAAGCTGCATTAGGCGGGTTCGTACGCCATTCGACGCCTCGCGAGGATAATCCAGAAAGAATTTCATCAGAATTAGACGTAGAATTAAAATAATTAGTAACGTTTTTTAAATGTTTAGCTGCTGCAATAAAGTTTTTTCCACAATCGGAATATAAGCAAGTACAGAGACCGCGGCGTGCCACAAAACGATCAAATGTGGCCAGAAAACATTCGCAAGATAAATCTGAGAGCACTTCTAGGTGCACTGCTTTTGTAGAGAAACATACAAATAAACACAAATATGCCTTAGTAACTTTTGCGTTTCGCCGCATACCTTCTTTTATAAAGAATGGACCACCAATATCGCAACCAACATGGTCAAACACCTTGTTGGCCTTAAGCCTAGTTGCAGGTAACGTACCCATCATAGGCTGTGTGGAGTATGGACGAAATTTAAAACAAGCCCGACATTTCGACAAAACTGAACGAATTACACTACGAGCGTTTATTATCCAGTATTTATTATTCAAAATGCCTTGCAAGGTGCGCGGTCCTACATGCATGTATAATTTATGAAAATAATCAATTATTAAATTTGTTATGTGACACTTCTTAGGTAATAGTGCCGGATGTTTTATATTATACGGTAAATCCGACTGTTGTATTCGACCCCCCACCCTGAGGAAATTATCAGGGTCTATAAAGGGAGATAGTTTACGAAGGGATGAAACATGAGATCCCTTTGCTAGCATTTGTATTTCAGAATAAAAATAATTATTTTGAATGACTTTTATAATTAAATCATGTCCGTGCTTTAACTCACAAGACTTTAGTGAACCAAATGTTCGATCAGATTTTTTACATTTTAAATTATTTATAAAACGAAGACACCACGCTGTTACGCGCTCGAGTTTACTAAAGGATGAAATATTATTAAAGGAACGTTCAAGATCATTGAAGTTATTTAAATTGTAAGAATTAAAAGTGAATGTGTCTACATTAGTTTTAAGTTCTGGAATGATATCACTTTCTTTTAAAATTAAAGTACTTCTTGGCCAACTACGCGGATCTCCAGCAAGCCATGCAGGGCCACTAAACCATTCGTCCGCTACTGCTAAAAGTTGTTCAGGCAGCGCGCCTCGAGAACAGAGGTCGGCTGCATTGTTCTCACTGTTTACATGAAACCAGCAATTGGGCGGAATCACATCAACAATCTCGCTAACACGGTTAGCCACGAACACCTTTAGCTTGTATGGCGGAGTCTGTAGCCACGACAAAACTACACTCGAGTCGCTAAAGGCAACTATTGGTAAATTAAAATCTTTAACGTTTTGTACGACAAAACGAACTAGCTTCGATAACAGCACGGCTGCCATAAGTTCAAGCCTAGGGATAGACATTAACGGCTTCAATGGAGCAACTCTAGATTTGCTCGTCAATAGTTTGACTTTGACGTTCCCATCCTTGTCAGTACTACGAAGATATATGCAAGCTGCGTAACCCAGTGATGACGCATCACAGAAACCTATTAATTGTACGTTTACAAACGAATTCACTAGAAGGTGTCGCTCAATGCGAAGTTGTGAAAGGTTCGGTAATTGACCGATAAATTTATCCCATTTTTGTAACAATTCGTATGGTAAACGGTCATTCCAGCCGAGGCTCAGTTTCCAAAGATCCTGCATGATACATTTGGCAACGAAAGTACACGGCGAAATAAAACCAACCGGATCGTAAATACTAGCAAGCAGCTTAAGTACTGAACGTTTCGTTCCGTTATTATCTTTTAAATTATAATTAAATGAAAAGAAGTCGCATGAGGGCAACCATGTCAATCCTAGGACTTTTAAGGACGATGATAACGTATCATCTTGAAAATTTATTTGCGTTATTTGTTCTGATTTCATACGTGTCAGTAGCTCGGGACAGTTGCTAGCCCACTTACGTAATTCAAACCCGCCTTTTTTCAGAAGACTCATTAAGCCGTCTTGTAAGGTACAAGCTTCATCTACAGATTGACATGACCACAAAAAGTCATCGACGTAGACACCCTCTTCTAGAACTCGGGAAGCCTTACAGTCTGACCGTTCGTCTTGGGCAAGTTGAAGCAGCGTGCGAATGGCCGTGTAAGGCGCGCTACTGTAAGGCGCGCTACGCAGTCCGTAAGTGACCGTTTTCAACTCGTAAACTTGTACTGGGTCTGACGGTGTATCACGCCATAATATGTGTTGATAACACCTATCAGCGGGGTCGATGAGCACGGCTCGATACATCTTTGACACGTCCGCCGTAAAACATATGTCGTAGAGACGAAAGTTAATAATAATTTTTAAAATATTTGGAAGTAATTTACGGCCGGTCAAAAGGTTGTCATTTAGTGACACCCCAGTACTAGTTTTCTGTGATCCATCAAAGACCACACGCAACGGTGTTGTGGAGCTAGAAGGCCGTAACACACAGTGATGTGGTATAAAATATTTAGACGGCTCCGTACCACGATATAGCTCCATATGCCCCAGTGACTCGTACTCCTTCAGAAAATCAGAATAAGCCTTCCGGAACTCGGGTGAGTGCGCAAGTCGGTGCTCGACATGCGTGAGTCTCCTAAAGGCTATGTCATACGAATTACCTAACGGTTCGTGATTTGGCTTTAATAAAATAGGTGAAACATATCGGCCACTCTCGTCACGATAATGTTTCTCAATATATAGTTTTTCAGCGACTTCATCATCGGGATTTAAAGGAACATCGCACGTCGTGAATTCAACCGATCTTTCTTTAACGGAGTTGACGCAACTCGCGATATTTTTCCTTTGACATTAAGTGTCAATTTTGGAAGGGTTTTACTTTTCTTTCATACCGACCAGTGCTAAAGGATTGAACACGTATATATACGTATTGCTTGGTTGTTGTGGCAATCGACGTCGTCTTGGTTACTCAGGCTTTTGAACTCCAGGCTCATATGTTCAGCCGGGTGGGGAGTCTCGCCATATGCAATGACCCGCTCCACTTCCCTGTCACCTAGCTCCGCCGTGGGCAGCCCCCTCCTGGCCTCGTAGAGTGCAGCTGCTTCTCTTATCCGGATGTCGAGGGGGAGCAACCCAGACAGAACCAGGGCAGAGTTTAGGGAGACCGTCCTGTATGCCTTGGTCAATTTTATAGCAAAGCCTCTTTGCACATTATTCAGATGTTTCTGCACCCCTAGCTTTCTAGTCGCCGGCGCCCAAGCACTAGCGGCATACATGATGATCGGCTCTACGGTAGCCGTGTATATAAGACGGATTATTTCCGGGTGGAGGCCCCAGCTTATTCGGGCAGTTCTGGCAAGCTGCTTATAAATATTTGTGGCTTTTTTGCATGTCTCGGCTACATGTTTATTGAATGTCAGCTTATTGTCGATGCATAGTCCCAAGATTTTTATTTCCTCCGACATGTCGATGCCAACCCCCCCCATCCTCAGGATTGGGACGTCGTACTTTAACTTCCTTGTAATAACCATTGCTTTGGTTTTTGATGGGCCGAAATTCAATTTGTTTCTGACGCCCCACTCCCGAACATAGGCAAGGCTGGCATTGGCTTGTCCTTGGATTTCCAGTGCAGTGTCCCCATCGAAGATAAGGACGACGTCGTCTGCGAAAGCCTGGCAGTAATCGCCTCTCCGTTGTAGTCCCTGCAGCAGGGGGTCCAGGAGCAGGTTCCATAGTATGGGACCACCGATTGACCCTTGTACACATCCTTTGTTCGTATCTTTTGTGTACTGCTCTCCCCCGTATCTAACCGTAACCTTCCTGTCACATAGGTAGCTGTCGAGGATTCTTCGTAAGTTGCTAGGACACCTTTCCTCAGCCAATCGGATTCTTATAGCGGGCCACCAAGCATTGTCGAAGGCCCCCTCTATGTCCAGCGAAACCACAACAACTATCTTCTTGTCTTCGACTTTCCGTCTGATGTGGTTCACTAGATCATAGAGAGAGTCCTCAGTGCTTTTCTGGGGCATGAACCCGTATTGACGAGTACTTATCCTAGGTAGAATATGCCACTTCAGTCTACCTATGATCAGTTTTTCCAGGATCTTTCCCATCACTGGTAGCAGGCCAATTGGTCTATAGGCTTTAGGATTCCGGTAGTCGTCCTTTCCAGGCTTCCGTAGGACGACCACCGTTGCCTCTTTCCAGATGGTCGGGAAATGTTCAAGCTGCAGGCATTTGTTAGCCAGTGATAGGAAAAACCCGGGATCGTTGTAGATGGCTCTGTTGCAGATGTCCGCAGTAAAGCCATCGGCTCCAGGGGCTTTCTTTGGATTAAAAGTTTCCATTACGGATTTGAGCTCTTCAATCGTGAATGGCGGGTCATGGGGCTCCTCGTTTGCCCAATCATTTACACTTTCAGCCTTCTCCCTGGTTTCCTGGTGATAAGCCGTGTCACATCCTATTGAGTCCTCCGGGTAAAAGGACTCCGCTAGTAGTTTCACGGACTCTTTCATGTCTATTGTTCTTCCGTTTTGTTCCAGGGGAAGGTCCTCCTGCCGTCTGGTGGTCCTTCCTATGACCCTGTAAACGCCTTCCCATACCCCTTCCTTGTCCTGTTTATTGCAGAAACCCTTCCAACTTTCTATTTGGGCTTCTTTGATGCTGGCTTCGTATCTTTGTTTTGTTTGCAGATACTCATTGATGACCTTGGCTCTCCGGACTGGTGCAGCACATCTAATGCGACGTTTTTTGGTGAGTAGCTCTTTCTTCATGTTGTGTAGCTCCTGAGTCATCCATTGCGGGGTGAGTTTTTGGTAAGTCTTCTTTTTCGGGAGGGTATACTCGCATGCATGTTTAATTGCGTTCGTATACTCCTCCGTCATTTGATCCAGTTCCCTTTTATTGTTGACACGCTCCACTGTCTCTTGGTTTATGGCCCTCTCTTGTTTTAATTGTTTAAGTTTGTTACCAAACTGTATCCAATTAGCCTTCTTGGTGCCATAGACGCGGGTAGTCCTTTGGATGCTCGTTCCTTTGGCTTTGCTTAGTCTGATATTGAATGTGATCGTATTGTGGTCTGAACTTGTAATTTTTTCGTCTATTCTCCAATTCTCAATCAGACCAAGCATCCCACTTGTGCATAGCGTAACGTCCACATGGCTGCAGTAGCGTTTATTGCCCCTTATGGTGTCGAAAGTAGGGACATCGCCTTCGTTGAGTATCTGCAAACTCATCTCTTCAACAGCGCCAAGCATTTCTTCTCCCCTGTGGTCCACTATGTTTCCGCCCCACCATGTATTCTTGGCATTTATATCGCCACCTATTATTATATGCCTAGGTCCCAGTTTTTCTTTAATGGTCTTTAACTGTTCCAAGTATGGCCTTAGGGGCTGATCGGGCTCAAAGTAGCATGAAATTACTGTGATTTCCCATGCCTGAGTACGAATCCCTACCACTACGATGTTGGTCGTGGTGTATTGTGGGTACTGTTTCACATCGAGATCCTGGTCAAACACAGCGATAGCCGCCTTGACCGTGGAGTCTCCGGGATTCGTACTTTGGAAGATTCTAAGTCCTGAATAATTTTTCATGCACTTTGATGCGCCCACATACGGTTCCTGGAACAGTGCGAGTGCCACCTTCTTTTTTGACGCCTCTGATATAGCCTCTACTGTGGCTACATTCTTCCGTTGAAGGTTGGCTTGAAAGACCTTATATGCCTTGGATTGTGGGGTATCAGTGTTTGTATCGACCTGTCTTTTTGGGGTGCCCTTAGCAATAAGCTGTTGAAGATCGTGCTAACGCATCCCATTTGCGCCTAATGGGGCACGCCTGATCAAATGCGTGATGCCCTACGTCTGCCAGCTTTGCCTGACTGCAATTGCAGCAGGTTGGTGCTTGGTTTACGAGGCGCTCATCGCATTCTGCCCACTTGTGAGGTCCACCGCAGTGACTGCACTTCTCAACGGTCTCCGTACAGAGCCGCCGAGTGTGCCCGTATCCCAGGCAAAGTGAGCACTGCACTAGCGGGGACTGATCTTCAACGCGCACCCGCTGTAGGTCAACGTGGATTTTTCCTGCTGCTGTCAGCCTTTGCCATACCGCCGGGGACACCTGCAACACGACATGAGTCGTATGTGCGTTTCTTGCTTTTCGCCTGTATCGAACTGCCAACCTGATGTCCTGGTCCTCGACGTCAGTCAGTAGGTGACTATTTTGGCACTTTATTGCACCCACCAATTCCTCGTCTGTGTGTACGGCCAGGACATCTCTCACAATTATAAGTGGGTCCCTATTTTGTGCCTCTTTTACCTGTAAGTTTTTGGTTTTAATGGCCTCACTGACCCTCGTCATTTCTTCTCGATTGTGGCAGCTTATTACTACCTTCTGATCTCTTGCCTTCCTCAGCCTATCTACACGTATGCCACTGTTCTTGGCATCCACTGCCCCCCTTATCTTTACCATAAGATCGTTACTTGTGTCTTCTTTGTCATCCGAGGTGACTATAATTGTGTGTAGAGGGGCTAGTGGTTTCGGCCGCTTGGCTGCTTCCACGTAGGTAGGCTGCGGTACGGCTTGGGTATTTATGTTGTTTTGAAGGTCAGTGATTGACCTCGTGAGTTGTGCTATTTCCGTTTTTAAGGGTCCCTGGTCCCTAACAATGTGCCCTGGAATTTGCCTGACTTCAGTAGTCAGTGCTGTGGTATGTCGCTTAAACTCTTCCATTGCTTCACTATGCTCTTTTAAGTTTTTTATGAGCTCTTCCATTTTTTGTGTTTGCTCAGACGCCACCATATTTTCTGTTTGAGTCTCCGGCGGTACCCTCCTTGTCGTTTCCTCTGCTTGTTGTTCAGAGGCGGCCTTTGGCTCAGCCCCCTCCCGTACAAGTTGGTAAAGCCTTTCTACGGCCTGCGTAACCCCAGACTTTATTTCAGCCTTTATGTTCCGCGATTCTCCCAGCAGCGTTTTAGCTCTGACTAAGCAAGATTTAGCTTCTGCTAGCTTGCTGGGGAATTTAGGCTTAGGTGGTAATGTTGTAGTTGGGGTTTTATCCGTCTTCCCAGAAACTCTGCGGTTTGTGCTGTGGTTTACCGTCTCTGTTGTTATTCCAATCTCCGACTCTTCTAAAATCCTCACGTCACGCTTTGAATTGGAGGGTCCTGCCCTCTCCGTCATTTCTGGTGTCTTTTGAGGGGTGGTTTTTGTGTCTGAGGTCTTCCTGACTGGGGTCCGGTTTGCAGCGTACATTTTTTATAGGTGTCAGGGGACTTGTCACAATTTAAAATAAGTTAAGAAGTTCGTCAACTATGAAAACATAGGACGACTCGATGTATAATTGTATAAATGTAAAAAAGAAAAATATACAAGAGGAAGATATAAAAGAAGAGTAGTAAGTTTTTTGTATAAGTTGTAGTATAACGTCTAATTTTGTAGTCAGAGAGGTGTAAAGGGTCTCTCTGGCTGTCCAATTAAAGTTTTCACTTCTTGCTTAACTGTCCGAGTCGCAACTGGGCCGCCGTCTGTCCGTGTCTAGAGTTTTTCCGTCTTTGCTCGAGTCACGATCTAGTTTTATAACTTGGAGTCAGTCAGTAGAAGGGGGGGGGGGGGCTATATACAACGTAATAAGGAAGAAAGCTCGACACAATAAAACAGAACAAAAATTTCGGTCTACAATTTACCGCCTCTGTACTCCAATTTTTACCGCCTTTGTATCCTACAAAGGGTCAACGGCCTTAGAGATCCAGGTGGTAAATGGGATCCTATAAAAGTAATTTAAGGCTCTAAACAATAATACGAATTTTAATAATTTGATTTAATTTTACCGCCTTTGTACCAAATTTTGCCACCTCTATACCAACTTTTGCTGCCTTCGCATTCAGAGCGGTCAATTGCCTGTTTTAAGAACAAGTCTACAATTTCGGCTTCAACGTATAGGTCAATTGCCCTGTATGTTGGACTCCGACTGTGCCGCCTCTGACTCCAACTTAAGTCCGCCTCTGGGGGGGGGGGGATAGGGGGGGATCCCAATAAACTCTATATATAGAGTTTAGGGGGTGGGTTGATAGGGAGGGGGGTTCGAATTTTTGGTTAAAATTCGTCTAGGACGCACCGTTCCCGAGATATCCCGGATTTTCGGTTTTCCCGATTATTCCTGTTGGAATATCTCGGGAACCACGCCCCCTATCGAATCGACGCAAAAACCTGGGTACTTGTGGGGTTGGACAGATGCCAAAACTAAGGAAAAAATTTTGAGGGGGTGAGGGGTGGGGGTGGGGGGTGAGGGAGGGGTGCGGGGGTCTCAGAAAATTGGATGAGTTGGTGAAAGGCAGTGTAGGGGGGATGTAAGGTATAACCGTGAGTTTTTTAAAATAATGAAAATAATGAAAATAACAAAAATACAGAAATACACAGTAATACAAAAATACACTATTACAATAGTATTGGGCTTAGTGCAACTAGTGCCCCGTTGTTGAGTCGGATTAATATGTAACTAAATTGTAACTTAACTGACTAATAATAGTGACTAATAATAATGACTAATAATTTATAATTTACACAACTAAACAAGCTAAACACCAAGGAGTTTGACCAACTTTGTCTTCACCCGCTACTTCCGATGCAAGTTTGAAAACTGTCTTTTTTGTTTTAGAAGATAGAGATGTGCGGTTTTTTTTGGAATTTTGTGGCTTTGTCCAAAACGGGTTTTCCAAAAGGTTCTACCTTCTTAGGTTCAAAGGGGGGGTGGGAATTTTGAAAATTAGCCAAAAAACGAAAGCAAGGTTAACTTTGCGTTTCCTACGAAATGACCAATTTTTGTTATATGCGTGTAATTTCGTAACTAATTAATTTACTACGTCCAAATTTTTGAAGTTTGTTCAGGGAGAAATGCGGAACGTAGTGGTGAAGTCGTAGTGGTCAGGGGTGTCTAAATGCGCCCCCAGGAGGGGTTGCAAACTATTTAAAGATTACCAAAAACTACTTTCACTATAAAACTTATGCTAATTGTCTATGTACACTCACGGTTCCTTTTCTGGGTTTTAAAGTAGACGTTCCCAGGCACCCTGCTGCCAAGGATTTCTGGATTCGGCTCAGGGGGTGCGAAGTCAAGACTGGTTTAGTCAGCACCCAAAAGTTGTTTACTTTGTTTTCGGTGAATCCTGCGTGACTAAATCCGCTGTAACTTCGCTCGCCGGTGCTCCAAAATTCTGCTGAAGGTGTCGTTGGAAAGGGGATGAATCAGGCTATAGATTTCAATCAAAAAATTTGGGTGTCACCGCTGGAAATCTCTAGATAATTGTCCTGGAAAATTGTCAATTTTTATCGGTTTCTGTTTCCCCTCCTAGCTCCCTCAGTTTTCCACTTTTCTTCACTTTGAAAGCTGTCCTGGGTTGCTCGTTGGGTCTTCTTTCCAAATCCTTTTGTGACTTCGTTCCAGGTCAAGGATTTCCAGGACCTCGTGATTTCGGGATTTTAGTTTTCGGTCAATTTCTCCCGTTTTTTCTAACGGAAAAATTCCGTGTGACCCCTCAAATTGTAGGTCTCGTCAAGACGCGTCGATTGGTGTAATAAAAACACCTGGTCACCGATCTTGTTTGGGCAGCGTTCACGATTCAAAGTTTTTAATAGGTTTTTAACCTATTAACTTACGGTTTTTTGCTTGAAAAACACTGATTTTTACACTAATTAATTTGGTCTTTTTTCCATTCAATGCACAGCACAAAAACACACTAAATAACGTTTTTTCCACTGAAATCCGATCACTTTTACCCGACTTTTTGATTTTTTAAGTTGCGGAGCGGCACAGAAACGTGGCGTTCGCTACGGCGGATGGCTCGGAACTGGGTTAGGTTAGGTTAGGTTAGGTTAGGTTAGGTTAGGTTAGGTTAGGTTAGGTTAGGTTAGGTTAGGTTAGGTTAGGTTAGGTTAGGTTAGGTTAGGTTAGGTTAGGTTAGGTTAGGTTAGGTTAGGTTAGGTTAGGTTAGGTTAGGTTAGGTTAGGTTAGGTTAGGTTAGGTTAGGTTAGGTTAGGTTAGGTTAGGTTAGGTTAGGTTAGGTTAGGTTAGGTTAGGTTAGGTTAGGTTAGGTTAGGTTAGGTTAGGTTAGGTTAGGTTAGGTTAGGTTAGGTTAGGTTAGGTTAGGTTAGGTTAGGTTAGGTTAGGTTAGGTTAGGTTAGGTTAGGTTTTTTTTTTTTTTTTTTTTTTTTTTTTTTTTTTTTTTTTTATCCTGTCCGGGCGCTTTCTGGCCCGGCCCGCGAGCTAAATAAAAGCATCCCCTGACCTTATTTGTCAGGGACTTTGGTTTCTTTATTGTTTTTAAAAAGACATAGGATACAGTTTTTTAGACTAAGGTTTACAAATGTGGTTGTTGTATACCAAACTATATAAAAGTTACAGGAAGGAACTTAATCTATTTTAATTATTTTGTCTTATTTCTATCTTAGGACTATTTTACATTCTTACTTAATTATTGCTTATCTATTTTGCTTATTTACATAGGATACTTCAATTACATTTCCTCAAGCTATTTATATCTACTGTTATACTATGATATTGCTATCCAACTAAGTTTTAATATAGTTGCTTATATATGCTCATTATATATTTTAGCATCATATATTTGTTGCATATTGGTTTTTATTATGCTAATGCGGTATGCTATTTTCTTACATAAGTTCTTATACTATAATTATTCTATACATTTATTTATTTTCTAGAGTTATAATATTATGCATATTCTATATATACATCAATATATATAAATATCATATTACTTATTATGTCTTATTTCTGTTGATTGCCCTAACTGCTATTTCTTTGCAAAATTTTAAAAATGTATTAGATTTATCTTTGTCAGCTATTAGTTTACTCGCGTTGTTTACGGTTATATTGGAGCCTATGTTTTGTTCATATGAAAATTTTAGTGCTAAGTTGGCAGGACAGTCAAACAGGAGGTGTGGGATTGTCTCATCTGTATCGGGATCACAGATGCACGATGGGCATGCCTTACACCCAAACCTATGTAGGTATTGTGCAAATCCTCCGTGCCCCGTCAAGACTTGTGTAAGTATACCCGATGTTTCCATTTTTCTTATTATCCTGTAAGCCGTCACCGCGTCAGGTAAAAATATTTTTGTAATGGCAGCTGTTTCGCCCTCTTTGTACCTGCGATTCCATTCGTCAAGCGACCGCGCACGGATCTGTCGCTTGACAAATGAGACCGGGCATAGATCATAGTTTGGCCTTGTCTTAAGCTTTTGGGCCGCCTCTTTAGCCAGGTCATCGGCCCGTTCGTTACCGTCTAGTCCGGCGTGTGCTTTGATCCAAAACAAGGATATCTCCTTGCCTTGGGTTTTCCCAGATTTGATGTTGGCCCGCGACTGTACGGCCAGGTGGTGCATTGAGGCATTATTGACAACCGACTCCAGGGCGGATCTCGAGTCACTGTATATGCCGAAACTCATCTCCCGACGCTCCAGGGCTTTCCTGGTCGCTATGCATATGGCCAGGAGTTCTGCCTGATACACCGTGCAATACGGTGACAGCTTCAATTTGACGGCCTCGATTTCGGTTTCGCTGTTCCATAAGGACAGCGCTGCCCCAACCGTGCCGCCAATTTTGCTGCCATCCGTATATATACGTATTGCTTGGTTGTTGTGGCAATCGACGTCGTCTTGGTTACTCAGGCTTTTGAACTCCAGGCTCATATGTTCAGCCGGGTGGGGAGTCGGTTAGGTTAGGTTAGGTTAGGTTAGGTTAGGTTAGGTTAGGTTAGGTTAGGTTAGGTTAGGTTAGGTTAGGTTAGGTTAGGTTAGGTTAGGTTAGGTTAGGTTAGGTTAGGTTAGGTTAGGTTAGGTTAGGTTAGGTTAGGTTAGGTTAGGTTAGGTTAGGTTAGGTTAGGTTAGGTTAGGTTAGGTTAGGTTAGGTTAGGTTAGGTTAGGTTAGGTTAGGTTAGGTTAGGTTAGGTTAGGTTAGGTTAGGTTAGGTTAGGTTAGGTTAGGTTAGGTTAGGTTAGGTTAGGTTAGGTTAGGTTAGGTTAGGTTAGGTTAGGTTAGGTTAGGTTAGGTTAGGTTAGGTTAGGTTAGGTTAGGTTAGGTTAGGTTAGGTTAGGTTAGGTTAGGTTAGGTTAGGTTAGGTTAGGTTAGGTTAGGTTAGGTTAGGTTAGGTTAGGTTAGGTTAGGTTAGGTTAGGTTAGGTTAGGTTAGGTTAGGTTAGGTTAGGTTAGGTTAGGTTAGGTTAGGTTAGGTTAGGTTAGGTCAGGTTAGGTTAGGTTAGGTTAGGTTAGGTTAGGTTAGGTTAGGTTAGGTTAGGTTAGGTTAGGTTAGGTTAGGTTAGGTTAGGTTAGGTTAGGTTAGGTTAGGTTAGGTTAGGTTAGGTTAGGTTAGATTAGGTTAGGTTAGGTTAGGTTAGGTTAGGTTAGGTTAGGTTAGGTTAGGTTAGGTTAGGTTAGGTTAGGTTAGGTTAGGTTAGGTTAGGTTAGGTTAGGTTAGGTTAGGTTAGGTTAGGTTAGGTTAGGTTAGGTTAGGTTAGGTTAGGTTAGGTTAGGTTAGGTTAGGTTAGGTTAGGTTAGGTTAGGTTAGGTTAGGTTAGGTTAGGTTAGGTTAGGTTAGGTTAGGTTAGGTTAGGTTAGGTTAGGTTAGGTTAGGTTAGGTTAGGTTAGGTTAGGTTAGGTTAGGTTAGGTTAGGTTAGGTTAGGTTAGGTTAGGTTAGGTTAGGTTAGGTTAGGTTAGGTTAGGTTAGGTTAGGTTAGGTTAGGTTAGGTTAGGTTAGGTTAGGTTAGGTTAGGTTAGGTTAGGTTAGGTTAGGTTAGGTTAGGTTAGGTTAGGTTAGGTTAGGTTAGGTTAGGTTAGGTTAGGTTAGGTTAGGTTAGGTTAGGTTAGGTTAGGTTAGGTTAGGTTAGGTTAGGTTAGGTTAGGTTAGGTTAGGTTAGGTTAGGTTAGGTTAGGTTAGGTTAGGTTAGGTTAGGTTAGGTTAGGTTAGGTTAGGTTAGGTTAGGTTAGGTTAGGTTAGGTTAGGTTAGGTTAGGTTAGGTTAGGTTAGGTTAGGTTAGGTTAGGTTAGGTTAGGTTAGGTTAGGTTAGGTTAGGTTAGGTTAGGTTAGGTTAGGTTAGGTTAGGTTAGGTTAGGTTAGGTTAGGTTAGGTTAGGTTAGGTTAGGTTAGGTTAGGTTAGGTTAGGTTAGGTTAGGTTAGGTTAGGTTAGGTTAGGTTAGGTTAGGTTAGGTTAGGTTAGGTTAGGTTAGGTTAGGTTAGGTTAGGTTAGGTTAGGTTAGGTTAGGTTAGGTTAGGTTAGGTTAGGTTAGGTTAGGTTAGGTTAGGTTAGGTTAGGTTAGGTTAGGTTAGGTTAGGTTAGGTTAGGTTAGGTTAGGTTAGGTTAGGTTAGGTTAGGTTAGGTTAGGTTAGGTTAGGTTAGGTTAGGTTAGGTTAGGTTAGGTTAGGTTAGGTTAGGTTAGGTTAGGTTAGGTTAGGTTAGGTTAGGTTAGGTTAGGTTAGGTTAGGTTAGGTTAGGTTAGGTTAGGTTAGGTTAGGTTAGGTTAGGTTAGGTTAGGTTAGGTTAGGTTAGGTTAGGTTAGGTTAGGTTAGGTTAGGTTAGGTTAGGTTAGGTTAGGTTAGGTTAGGTTAGGTTAGGTTAGGTTAGGTTAGGTTAGGTTAGGTTAGGTTAGGTTAGGTTAGGTTAGGTTAGGTTAGGTTAGGTTAGGTTAGGTTAGGTTAGGTTAGGTTAGGTTAGGTTAGGTTAGGTTAGGTTAGGTTAGGTTAGGTTAGGTTAGGTTAGGTTAGGTTAGGTTAGGTTAGGTTAGGTTAGGTTAGGTTAGGTTAGGTTAGGTTAGGTTAGGTTAGGTTAGGTTAGGTTAGGTTAGGTTAGGTTAGGTTAGGTTAGGTTAGGTTAGGTTAGGTTAGGTTAGGTTAGGTTAGGTTAGGTTAGGTTAGGTTAGGTTAGGTTAGGTTAGGTTAGGTTAGGTTAGGTTAGGTTAGGTTAGGTTAGGTTAGGTTAGGTTAGGTTAGGTTAGGTTAGGTTAGGTTAGGTTAGGTTAGGTTAGGTTAGGTTAGGTTAGGTTAGGTTAGGTTAGGTTAGGTTAGGTTAGGTTAGGTTAGGTTAGGTTAGGTTAGGTTAGGTTAGGTTAGGTTAGGTTAGGTTAGGTTAGGTTAGGTTAGGTTAGGTTAGGTTAGGTTAGGTTAGGTTAGGTTAGGTTAGGTTAGGTTAGGTTAGGTTAGGTTAGGTTAGGTTAGGTTAGGTTAGGTTAGGTTAGGTTAGGTTAGGTTAGGTTAGGTTAGGTTAGGTTAGGTTAGGTTAGGTTAGGTTAGGTTAGGTTAGGTTAGGTTAGGTTAGGTTAGGTTAGGTTAGGTTAGGTTAGGTTAGGTTAGGTTAGGTTAGGTTAGGTTAGGTTAGGTTAGGTTAGGTTAGGTTAGGTTAGGTTAGGTTAGGTTAGGTTAGGTTAGGTTAGGTTAGGTTAGGTTAGGTTAGGTTAGGTTAGGTTAGGTTAGGTTAGGTTAGGTTAGGTTACGTTAGGTTAGGTTAGGTTAGGTTAGGTTAGGTTAGGTTAGGTTAGGTTAGGTTAGGTTAGGTTAGGTTAGGTTAGGTTAGGTTAGGTTAGGTTAGGTTAGGTTAGGTTAGGTTAGGTTAGGTTAGGTTAGGTTAGGTTAGGTTAGGTTAGGTTAGGTTAGGTTAGGTTAGGTTAGGTTAGGTTAGGTTAGGTTAGGTTAGGTTAGGTTAGGTTAGGTTAGGTTAGGTTAGGTTAGGTTAGGTTAGGTTAGGTTAGGTTAGGTTAGGTTAGGTTAGGTTAGGTTAGGTTAGGTTAGGTTAGGTTAGGTTAGGTTAGGTTAGGTTAGGTTAGGTTAGGTTAGGTTAGGTTAGGTTAGGTTAGGTTAGGTTAGGTTAGGTTAGGTTAGGTTAGGTTAGGTTAGGTTAGGTTAGGTTAGGTTAGGTTAGGTTAGGTTAGGTTAGGTTAGGTTAGGTTAGGTTAGGTTAGGTTAGGTTAGGTTAGGTTAGGTTAGGTTAGGTTAGGTTAGGTTAGGTTAGGTTAGGTTAGGTTAGGTTAGGTTAGGTTAGGTTAGGTTAGGTTAGGTTAGGTTAGGTTAGGTTAGGTTAGGTTAGGTTAGGTTAGGTTAGGTTAGGTTAGGTTAGGTTAGGTTAGGTTAGGTTAGGTTAGGTTAGGTTAGGTTAGGTTAGGTTAGGTTAGGTTAGGTTAGGTTAGGTTAGGTTAGGTTAGGTTAGGTTAGGTTAGGTTAGGTTAGGTTAGGTTAGGTTAGGTTAGGTTAGGTTAGGTTAGGTTAGGTTAGGTTAGGTTAGGTTAGGTTAGGTTAGGTTAGGTTAGGTTAGGTTAGGTTAGGTTAGGTTAGGTTAGGTTAGGTTAGGTTAGGTTAGGTTAGGTTAGGTTAGGTTAGGTTAGGTTAGGTTAGGTTAGGTTAGGTTAGGTTAGGTTAGGTTAGGTTAGGTTAGGTTAGGTTAGGTTAGGTTAGGTTAGGTTAGGTTAGGTTAGGTTAGGTTAGGTTAGGTTAGGTTAGGTTAGGTTAGGTTAGGTTAGGTTAGGTTAGGTTAGGTTAGGTTAGGTTAGGTTAGGTTAGGTTAGGTTAGGTTAGGTTAGGTTAGGTTAGGTTAGGTTAGGTTAGGTTAGGTTAGGTTAGGTTAGGTTAGGTTAGGTTAGGTTAGGTTAGGTTAGGTTAGGTTAGGTTAGGTTAGGTTAGGTTAGGTTAGGTTAGGTTAGGTTAGGTTAGGTTAGGTTAGGTTAGGTTAGGTTAGGTTAGGTTAGGTTAGGTTAGGTTAGGTTAGGTTAGGTTAGGTTAGGTTAGGTTAGGTTAGGTTAGGTTAGGTTAGGTTAGGTTAGGTTAGGTTAGGTTAGGTTAGGTTAGGTTAGGTTAGGTTAGGTTAGGTTAGGTTAGGTTAGGTTAGGTTAGGTTAGGTTAGGTTAGGTTAGGTTAGGTTAGGTTAGGTTAGGTTAGGTTAGGTTAGGTTAGGTTAGGTTAGGTTAGGTTAGGTTAGGTTAGGTTAGGTTAGGTTAGGTTAGGTTAGGTTAGGTTAGGTTAGGTTAGGTTAGGTTAGGTTAGGTTAGGTTAGGTTAGGTTAGGTTAGGTTAGGTTAGGTTAGGTTAGGTTAGGTTAGGTTAGGTTAGGTTAGGTTAGGTTAGGTTAGGTTAGGTTAGGTTAGGTTAGGTTAGGTTAGGTTAGGTTAGGTTAGGTTAGGTTAGGTTAGGTTAGGTTAGGTTAGGTTAGGTTAGGTTAGGTTAGGTTAGGTTAGGTTAGGTTAGGTTAGGTTAGGTTAGGTTAGGTTAGGTTAGGTTAGGTTAGGTTAGGTTAGGTTAGGTTAGGTTAGGTTAGGTTAGGTTAGGTTAGGTTAGGTTAGGTTAGGTTAGGTTAGGTTAGGTTAGGTTAGGTTAGGTTAGGTTAGGTTAGGTTAGGTTAGGTTAGGTTAGGTTAGGTTAGGTTAGGTTAGGTTAGGTTAGGTTAGGTTAGGTTAGGTTAGGTTAGGTTAGGTTAGGTTAGGTTAGGTTAGGTTAGGTTAGGTTAGGTTAGGTTAGGTTAGGTTAGGTTAGGTTAGGTTAGGTTAGGTTAGGTTAGGTTAGGTTAGGTTAGGTTAGGTTAGGTTAGGTTAGGTTAGGTTAGGTTAGGTTAGGTTAGGTTAGGTTAGGTTAGGTTAGGTTAGGTTAGGTTAGGTTAGGTTAGGTTAGGTTAGGTTAGGTTAGGTTAGGTTAGGTTAGGTTAGGTTAGGTTAGGTTAGGTTAGGTTAGGTTAGGTTAGGTTAGGTTAGGTTAGGTTAGGTTAGGTTAGGTTAGGTTAGGTTAGGTTAGGTTAGGTTAGGTTAGGTTAGGTTAGGTTAGGTTAGGTTAGGTTAGGTTAGGTTAGGTTAGGTTAGGTTAGGTTACGTTAGGTTAGGTTAGGTTAGGTTAGGTTAGGTTAGGTTAGGTTAGGTTAGGTTAGGTTAGGTTAGGTTAGGTTAGGTTAGGTTAGGTTAGGTTAGGTTAGGTTAGGTTAGGTTAGGTTAGGTTAGGTTAGGTTAGGTTAGGTTAGGTTAGGTTAGGTTAGGTTAGGTTAGGTTAGGTTAGGTTAGGTTAGGTTAGGTTAGGTTAGGTTAGGTTAGGTTAGGTTAGGTTAGGTTAGGTTAGGTTAGGTTAGGTTAGGTTAGGTTAGGTTAGGTTAGGTTAGGTTAGGTTAGGTTAGGTTAGGTTAGGTTAGGTTAGGTTAGGTTAGGTTAGGTTAGGTTAGGTTAGGTTAGGTTAGGTTAGGTTAGGTTAGGTTAGGTTAGGTTAGGTTAGGTTAGGTTAGGTTAGGTTAGGTTAGGTTAGGTTAGGTTAGGTTAGGTTAGGTTAGGTTAGGTTAGGTTAGGTTAGGTTAGGTTAGGTTAGGTTAGGTTAGGTTAGGTTAGGTTAGGTTAGGTTAGGTTAGGTTAGGTTAGGTTAGGTTAGGTTAGGTTAGGTTAGGTTAGGTTAGGTTAGGTTAGGTTAGGTTAGGTTAGGTTAGGTTAGGTTAGGTTAGGTTAGGTTAGGTTAGGTTAGGTTAGGTTAGGTTAGGTTAGGTTAGGTTAGGTTAGGTTAGGTTAGGTTAGGTTAGGTTAGGTTAGGTTAGGTTAGGTTAGGTTAGGTTAGGTTAGGTTAGGTTAGGTTAGGTTAGGTTAGGTTAGGTTAGGTTAGGTTAGGTTAGGTTAGGTTAGGTTAGGTTAGGTTAGGTTAGGTTAGGTTAGGTTAGGTTAGGTTAGGTTAGGTTAGGTTAGGTTAGGTTAGGTTAGGTTAGGTTAGGTTAGGTTAGGTTAGGTTAGGTTAGGTTAGGTTAGGTTAGGTTAGGTTAGGTTAGGTTAGGTTAGGTTAGGTTAGGTTAGGTTAGGTTAGGTTAGGTTAGGTTAGGTTAGGTTAGGTTAGGTTAGGTTAGGTTAGGTTAGGTTAGGTTAGGTTAGGTTAGGTTAGGTTAGGTTAGGTTAGGTTAGGTTAGGTTAGGTTAGGTTAGGTTAGGTTAGGTTAGGTTAGGTTAGGTTAGGTTAGGTTAGGTTAGGTTAGGTTAGGTTAGGTTAGGTTAGGTTAGGTTAGGTTAGGTTAGGTTAGGTTAGGTTAGGTTAGGTTAGGTTAGGTTAGGTTAGGTTAGGTTAGGTTAGGTTAGGTTAGGTTAGGTTAGGTTAGGTTAGGTTAGGTTAGGTTAGGTTAGGTTAGGTTAGGTTAGGTTAGGTTAGGTTAGGTTAGGTTAGGTTAGGTTAGGTTAGGTTAGGTTAGGTTAGGTTAGGTTAGGTTAGGTTAGGTTAGGTTAGGTTAGGTTAGGTTAGGTTAGG